>OY728127.1:1305548861-1315548861 GCA_963277665.1 Viscum album | reverse complement strand
TGGGAGGTGGAGTTCAAAACTTCATGGCGATGCTTACCCAATTATCTCAGGTTATGAATAATAACCATAATAATGGGGAACATCCTCCTTCACCAAAGAGGGAGAAACTGGCTATCGATGTTTTATGCGGAAACGACCACCGACATTTTGTGGATCTTCCGATCCACTAGTTGCGGAACAGTGGGTCAACTCCATGGAGAAGATATTTTCTGTTCTTCACTGTTCCAAGACAGAGAAGGTGACTCTAGCCATTTATCGTCTAGAAGGAGAAACTGATCAATGGTGGGCTTTGATTAAGAACACCAAGACAAGGGGGGAAATTGAAGAGATGGAATGGGAAGGCTTTAAGATAATGTTTCTTAATAAGTACTTGCCAAGAACTGTTCGCACGAAGATGGAGAGAGAATTCATAGAGCTCAAGAAAAAAGAAGGAGAATCTATCACGACCTATGAAGCGAATTTCACAAGGCTTGCAAGGTATTCTTTTGGTTTTGTTATCAATAATGATAGAAAAATTGATAGATTCTTTAGTGGATTAAAACCACATCTTTGAAAGTCTCTTTCAATTTGAGACTTTGGGAGTTATGAAGAAGTTGTTCGGTGTGCTCTCAAAGTGGAGATGGAGTTTGGAGAATGTTCCCATGGCTATGGTTATAAGAAAATAAAGATGGAGTTTCAAGCTGGTGGATCTAGTGATAAAGGTGGGAAGAAAACACAATGACCCACATGCCAAAAATGTGGGAAGTTGCACCATGGGAACTACCTCAAAGGGATGGGGAAATGCTTCAAGTGAGGGAAAGAAGGACACCTTGCTCACGTGTGTCGAAAAGACATGAAAAGGAAGGATAATGTAGCCAATGAAAGGATAGAACCACTCGTGGTTCAATGCTACAACTGTAGTGAGCTAGGGCACTATTCAAACCAGTGCACTAAACCTTGAGATCTCGATGGTAATCAGTGGCAGCAACCACCAATTCCAAAGGAACAAGGGAAGGCTTATTCCATCACTACTGCGGAGGTGGAACATGATAATGAAGTCTCACAAGGTACACTTCCTATTCACTCAACAATGTAAAAAGTCTTATTTGATTCTAGTTCTATGCATTCCTTTATATCTTGCAAGGTTGCTAGAACTATAGAATCGAAGCCCCGAAACCTTGAAGTAGAGATATCTGTAAAAACACCAAGTGGTGCAATCATTGCAACCCAAGTGTTTGACTCTTATCCTCTTGACGTATGTGGGAAGATTCTTCCGGCAAATCTCTTAATACTTCCCTTGGTGGAATTCGACGCTATAATGGGAATGGATTGGCTCTCGTTATATAAAGCACATATCAACTGTCAGAAAAAGGAAATATATTTTCATATTCCGAACCATCCCATGCTCCTCTAAAAATGCAAGGAAGATCATGAATCTCCTTTGAGAAATCCTTCAACGGTTTGGGTGTTGATTCCCTATGAAGAAGCATAACTCGCCCAAATGGTTGAGTCGAAGGAAACTTCCAACCTTGAGGAAATGCCCATCGTAAGGGAATATGGCGATGTATTTCCCGAGGAGTAACCCGGAATTCCCCCAGATTGTGAGGTAGAGTTTTCAATTGAACTCATACTCGGAGCTACTCCTATCTCGAAGTGCCCCTATAGGATGGCTCCTATAGAACTGAAGGAGTTAAAGAAGCAGCTACAATAGCATCTGGACAAAGGGTTCATATGCCCTAGTGCATCACCTTGGGGTGCACTAATGCCCTTTGTGAAGAAGAAGGATGGAACCATGCGGCTATGTATCGATTATCAGGAACTCAACCAGATCACCATAAAGAACAAGTTTCCTCTCCCAAGGATTGATGACTTGTTCGATCATTTATGAGGAGCTCAATACTTCTCCGATGTGGATATTCGTTCTAGATATCATCAGGTAAAGGTGAAGAAGGATGATATTCAAAAGACTGCCTTCCATATAAGGTATGGGAACTATGAGTTTTTGGTGATGCCCTTTGGACTTACTAATTCCCCTGAAATCTTCATGGATTTGATGAATAGAGTCTTTATACAATACCTCGACAAATTTGTGGTAGTTTTTATTGATGATATTATCATCTACTCCATGATCAAGGAGGATCATGAAGAACATGTAAGACTTGTGTTGGAGACATTGAGAAAGGAGTAGTTGTACGCCAAGTTCAGAAAGTGTGACTTTTTGATGAATCAAGTCATGTTCTTAGGACATGTGATCACAAGCGAGGGAATTTTTGTGTACCCTTCAAAGACAAAGGCGATTGAGGAATGGCCCAGGCCCTCTAGTGTCACAGAAATCCATAGTTTTCTTGGATTAGCTGGGTACTATCAACATTTTTTGAGAAACTTCTCACGATTTTCAAGCCAACTAAATATGTTAACAAGGAAAGGGGTAAAGTATGTGTGGACGGAAGAATGTGAGGGAAGCTTCAAGGAGCTAAAGAGAAGGCTGATAACTGCACCTGTACTCACACTACCGAAAAGTGGAGAATGTTTTGTGATATATATTGATGCTTGAAAGAAAGTCTTGGGTTGTGTACTCATGCAAAATGATATTGTGATAGTCTACGCCTCACGACAGTTGAAGATCCATGAGCAGAACTACCCGACGCATGATCTAGAGCTGGCAGCCGTGATTTTTGCCTTGAAAATCTGGCGGCACTACCTTTATGGGGAGAAGTGTGACATATACACCGACCACAAGAGCCTAAAGTATATATTCACACAAAAGGAGCTCAACATGCGTCAAAGGAGATTGTTAGAGCTAATCAAGGATTACGATTGCTCTATTCACTATCATCCTGGAAAGGCGAACAAGGTAGCTGATGCTCTAAGTAGGAAAGAAACTGCTACTCTATCCATGTTGAGGATTGAGAAAGACCCTATCTTCATGGATATGCAAAGGATGGATTTGGGAATCGTAAGGGCAGGGGATACATCCTACCTTTCCCAAATGATTGCGCAACTATCCATCCAAGAGAAGATTAAAGAAGCACAAAGGGATGATGTGGAGATACAAAAGAGGGTGAATGCAGTAAAGGAAGGGAAGCTGCAAGAGTTCCACATCGACGATGATGGTGTGATTCGGTTTGGAACGCGGATTTTTGTGCCTTCATCACCTGGGATAAAGAAGGAGCTATTGGATAATGCACATAGCTCAACTTTTTCTATCCATCCTGGGAGTACCAAGAAGTACCGTGATCTCCGAGAACACTTCTGGTGGGATAACATGAAGAAGGAGATTGCAGAATATATATCAAGGTGCTTGGTATATCAGTAAGTTAAAGATGAGCGACAAAAGTCCAAAGGTATGATGCAGCCATTTCCTATACCCATGTGGAAATGGAAAAATGTTACTATGGACTTTGTCACGGGTCTCCTGAAGACGTCAAGAGGATATAATGCGATATGGGTTGTGGTTGATCGACTCACCAAGACTGCCCATTTTATCACAATTTGTGAAGACCTCCCACTTGAAAAACTTGCAAGGATATATGTGAAGGAAGTAGTGATATTTCATGGTGTTCCAATCTCGATTGTCTCTGACCATGATCCAAGGTTCACATCTATGTTCTAGAGGAGCCATCAACATGCTTTGAGTACTGAATTAAATTTCAGCATGACCTATCACCCCCAAACCGATGGCCAGTCTGAAAGGACTATTCAGACACTCGAAGATATGCTAAGAGCATGCTCTCTAGAATTCAAAGGTGGATGGGATCAGCACCTCCCATTGGTTGAGTTCTCATACGACAATAGCTTCCACTTGAGTATTCAGATGGCTCCGTATGAAGCTCTTTATGGGAAGCAATGTAGAACTCCAACTTGTTTGGATGAAGTTGCAGAAAGAAAGCTACTTGGACCCGATCTTGTGCAAGAGATGACCGAGAAGGTTCAAGTCATCCAGAAACACATCAAAGCTTCTCAAAGTCGGAAAAAGAGCTATGCTGAAAATCCTCGAAGGGACTTGGAGTTCGACGTTGGAGATAAAGTCTTCCTTCGAATATCTCCATGGAAGAGATTCATGAGATTCTGGAAGAAAGGGAAGCTAAGCCCAAGGTACAATGGCCCCTTTGAGATCCTTGACCATATAGGAGTCATGGACTATCGTCTGGAACTTCCACCGAATATGGCTCAAGTTCATGATGTGTTTCATGTATCACTACTGAGGAAGTACATACCAGACCACTCACATGTACTAAACTCGGAGATGGTACAGCTGGAAGATGATCTCTACTATGAGGAGCAGCCGGTAAAAATTCTGGACTGAAGTGATAAGGTTCTATGAAACAAGACCTCCTGCCTTGTCAAATTGTTGTGGAGGAACCATAAGTTTGAGGAAACAACTTGGGAACCAGAAGAGGCAATGAAGGAGAAGTACCCTCACCTGTTTGTGTAAAGTGAAATTTCAGGGGTGAAATTTCTTAAGGGGGGAAGAATGTAACGACCCAAACTTTTTCAATGGAAAATTCCCTTCTTATATTTATGTCATAAAAACACAAAATAATTAACTACTAAGTGATAAGTGACCCTTTCATAAATTGTTCCTTGAAATACAATAAATCCAATTCTCAAACCTAAAAAGAACTTTCCAAAGCCTAAAGTCAAAAGGTGATTTCTTAAAATGTCTTTTTCTCTTTCTTTCACTTTCCTTTTAATAAATTAATGAATTCGAATTATAAAGAAGATTTAAAGCCTAAAACGAATTTTATTATATTAATATATGATTTAAGATGTCAAAAAACTACTATTACAAGTCTATATTATAATATATTATTTTATTTAATATATTATACCAAAAACACCTCCCTCCTCATGTATAAATAAGCCCTCCCTCTCCTCTTGCCAAGCCACACCTCTCAAGATTCAAGAATTGTCTAAGATCTTCCCAATCATCTCCCTTAGCCCCTTCCCCACGTCCAAGAGCTTCTGGTCTCATCAAAAGACCCAGATTAGGCCCTTAAGGAGGTTCTCAAGTGAAGGATTCAAGAGGTAATTTCCCTCCCTCTTCTCCGTAAAATTTCCATTCAAGTTCAAGTTCCTTTCTTGATCTCTCCCCACCTCTCTTCATCCAAATTGTTTTGTAACTACAGTATTAAACATATATTGTAATATTATGATTCTAATGTTATATTATATCACCCCACACCCTTTCCCTCTTCCTTTTATTTTATTAAAGAGAACGTTGTTCATGAGGTGTTAAATTTATCACCTTCAAAAATGACATGTTCTCTTCTTCCATTTCTACCTTCAAATATGTCCATGAAACAATTTTTATGGTTGAACCAGAATATTTTATATGTATTTTGTTCTATTTTATGTTCTAGAAATAACCTATGGCCATATTACTAAGTGAAATGTTAAAATGAGTTCGTTGTGATCCAAAAACTGCTCAAATTAACCCAAATAATCTTCTTTTAATTCTTATCTAATGATTCGTCCACATGGATCTAATATAACTCATTATAAAATCATTCAAGATTATGTAATATAATTAATAACATGTATAATAAGTTCTGGATGTTTACCCATGATCTACCCAAACATCAATTTAAGAATACAAGTGCACCGCTCAAGAAAACCATGAAAATGAACATCCCCGATCAATGTTTTTAAACTCTATAAGTCATCCAATGGAACATAATATTAAAATATGAAACCAGAATGAACCCTATTAACGTATAAAAGGTTCTTGAATTTCTAATTAATGAATATAATGTCATTGTACAGGACATTAAAGAGAAGGAGGCATTCAAGTACCAGGTAAGGGGAAATCTCGAACCCAATTTTCTTCCTTTGGGTTCTCCCTCTTTCACTCCATTTTTGAAATGGTTACTCCTCAAAGATAATTTGTTCATCATTCACATTACTTTTCTGGTATATACATGTTTTTCACTGGTTTTTAGGTAAATCAAAATGTTTTCCAAAAGAACTCTTCTTTCAAGATCTCACCTTTTACCTCTCATTCAAGGTTGATGGTTCTTGTATCAAGTATGTTGTTCCCTCTTTCTTTTGGGAACCCAAAGCTTATGAATATGTTATTATGAGATGAAACAAATTAATTTCCATGGGTTATTTATGTACATTTTTGATATGTTTTCTATGTGGCAATCATGATAATGATAATGTTATGATGTGACGGGTGCTCCCAGAATTATATAGTGCAATATGAATTTTTAAATGTGACGGGTGCACCCGGAATTATATTGCGCTCCAATGCATTGGTTAAAGTGATGAATCTCATGAGTTAATGTGAAATGATGTGTGAACAAGATGCTAGCTTTGTTCACAAGTATGTTTGGTAGTTAACCACTATGATATGATGTTTCATTTTTATGCATTTCCACATTTCAAGTTTATTATTTATGCTCCTCTCATGTTCATGATCTTCTTCCTATGTCATGATTATGATCACCCCATGCTATATTGTTCTTATCTATCCCCTTATTGGGATTTTAGCTCACCCCTTTTGATTTATATCCTCATGTGGCTACATGTACTAAGGATAGGACAAGTTCCACTAAGAAGCTAGTGAAGAAGAAATTAAATAAATGTTTATGGTTGATGTTGTATTTGTTATGTGTGGTCCTAGTTTTCCCAAGACACTAATCCTTTGGATCCTCCATGTGTAATACTATTATGTGGTTTATCTTTGTAATTATGTAATAGTAATGTAAGAAAAGTCCGGGTCGCTATAGTCATCCTTTCATCAATAGATGATCATATATTGATCTGGAATATAAAATGTGACTTCCCTTCATTGGCAATTGATATAAGCTCCATATAAATAAAGCCAATCCATTCCAAGAATCACATAAAATTCAACTATAGTAAGGATCACAAGAATTGCAGGAAGCACTTTCCCACAAACTTCAATCGGAGATGAATTATAAACTTTTGATGCGACTATTGTGCCATTATGGGTTGTCACAACTAACTCAACATCTAATTGTTGAGGTAATATGGCGATACCCTTAGAAACTTCTTCAGAAATAAAAGAGTGTGTGGATCCAGAATCAAATAAAACATTTTCTACTTTAGAGTGGATGGTAAGTGTACCTTTCACCACTTCGTTCTCATACTCCACATCACTGATAGAAATTTCATGTGACTTTCCTTTGTCTTTAGCCTTAAGAGTTTTTTGAAGTCAATCATCATCAACATCCCTTGTATTAGGGCATTGATTGGCATAATTCCCCATTTCCTTGCACTTGAAACATTGAAGTGTTGGAAGTGCACTCTGTGTAGCCTTTTCTTTATTCACATCACTAGAAATATTTTTCCCATCATTGTGGCATTCAAATGCCCGATGACCTTACTTTCCACTTTTGAAACATTTACTTGTCTCTTTAAGACAACTCCAACCATGTTTCTTCCAACACTTTGAGCATAAGGGAAAACTCATCTTCTTTTCAGTGTGGAAATTATATTTTCCTTTGAATTAAATTTTCCTCTTCTTATCAAACCAATATGACTGATGGGTTACACCAATCTCCATATCAAATTTGAGAGCACATCGAACGATTTCCTCGTAGCTATTGAAGTCACTTATGGATAACGCCCTTCGAATAATTGGTTTTAAGCCACTAAAGAATCGATCTATCTTACTCTCAGGTTGGATAATAATCCTAGAAGCGTACCATGAAAGTCTTGTAAAATTTCCTTCATAGGTACCAACAGATATATCATCCTTTTGCTTACGTTCAAGAAACTCCTTCTCCATCTTTGTTCGAAGAATACGAGGAATAACTTATTGAAAAATATGTTCTGGAAATCGTCTCATTCCATGGACTCAATTTCATCTCTTGGACTCATATTCTTCATAAGATTCCACCATTGATCAGCTTAACCTTCCAAATGATATACTTCTAAGATGACTTTATCATGTTCAGAACATTGAATAACTGAAAATATATTTTCAGTGGTACTAATCCATTGTTCATCCACCAATGGATCAGTAGACCCGCTGAATGAGGGGGGACGTTGCCTCGTGAAGGATTCAATAGAATGTTTCCCCTTCCTTTGTTCATTTGGAAGTCGTCCATGATTCATAGCTTGAGAAAGTTGTGTGATCATGGCTACAAGATTTTTCATTCCAGCTCCCATAACGTTTGGTTGCTCTAGGGGACAATCATTGCATTGCCCATCGCATTCCGCGTTAACACGGTTCCTTCGGGTTCCAGCCATTGACTAAAACCAAGAATAATAGTGTGAGAAACACGAATTATAATAGGAAAACCAAAAAATCAAGATTAAAATTTCACACTTAAGGTCTTATCATAGGTTGTTCGTGGACATTTTTAATACACTAATATTGTGTTCTTTGCTTAGACTTATCCTTAGGGTTCTTACTAAGGCTTTCACATCCTCATTTCTAAAGGATGACTATACCTTTCATCTGATACCAACTATAACGACCCCTTCTTTACATACATTGCTATTGCTTCAGAATTGAAGCACACTTATTACAATATATAACAAAACCATGAAAGGACCGTATAGATATAGTGTCTTTAGAAACTGGGAAACATAAACAACTTGTTCATAAATCATCTACATTGTCTCCCATTTATTTCATCATATCTAGAGTCCCTTTTTTCATATCCTACATAATAACCTTCTTCCTGTCCTGGGGAATGAAAACATACAAATGGGTGAGATCAAATGCTCAGTAACGGTAAAAAAAAGAAATATTAATCACATCATATTCATATAAACATAACATTTTGGAAATCTTAACCTGCAAAATAAATCATAATTTCATAACATGGGATAAATCATAGTAGTGAAATGTAATCACAATAATCATAACATAAAACATGAAACTTTGAGGCATACACACATAATCATAGAGAATCATTTCTTAGTAGTCAAGACTCATTGCCAAGAATATCTTAGTGGACAAAGTCCATTTCTGAACCGAGTTCACTCCTCATTTCAGTCCTGTTTCACTAAACTGGATTTACCTGCCATTCCAGCCATGTCTATCTCATGAGATATAAATCTTTACCCAATGAATTGGAGGGAGATATATGTCCCACCCATCTCATAATGAAACCATTCTTATGTGTGCCAAAAAATTGTAAATCATACATCATAGCATAACCCATGTAATAAAAATGGGATTCTTAAACATCATGCCATCATAACATAATCAATATAAGATAAAATGACATCATAAAAATAATTCCATCATAACATAATCAAAACAATATAAAAAAATAGATATAAATATAAACCTATATTATCTTACATGGAAAATAATTTTGATAAAACACTTGAACTCCATTATTGAGGAAAATATCGTTTCTACTTCAAAAACATTTTCCTTTCATAACATGTCATATAATTTTAAACTGCAAAAAGTTGATTAAAAATAAACATGAATACTTGTAAAGGAAGATTCATGGAAATAATGTTCTAAAACTCCATTCATGCCGTATAAGGTAAAAAAACATTCTTCTAGTACTTTGGTCAGAAAAGTCAAAAAGTACATCATACGAAAAACGACAAAGGATTCCTTTCATATGTTTTACTAAAAACATACCGAAGGGTAAAATTGGATTTAAAAAATTCGAGGAGGATGGAAATAATATTACATAATGTGGAAACATGGATGTGGATAAAAAATATTCCCCAGTAAATTTGGAAGTATAAACAATCTCCTATAAAAATGAGATTGTGAAATTTTCCCTTCCCTTAGGTCTGATTTTCTTTGTAAGTGTCCGAACCTCATGTATAATGATTTAAATAATGTCATTGAATTATTTCAGAATCATATTTTTTTGTTATGATATCATATGTGTTCATATTATTAGCTTCTTATTAGTAATATTTCATTGCTACTTGTTATTCAGGTGTTTATTACTTTTTGTTATAATGCATGTTTTGTCAAATAAATTCTTATTATTCCTTTTAGTTTATAGATACATCATTTATAGAATAGTACTAGTGTAATATATATCATATTTATTCATTAAATTAATTTATATAATCATTATGCAATGAAGATCATGTAGAACTAGTCACATCACATCGTGGAGACGGTATTCCGTACGTACGCACGAGCGATGATATCGTTCCCATGATCATGGAATTGTATTGGAGTGTATGTATAATATTTCATAATCAATATAACTTTACAATAATCATATATAGTTATTATTTAGACCATTATAACCATCCAATTAAGGTGGTGGTGGAAAATAGATTACACCACGGCCTGGAGATGGTATTCCGTACATACGCAGGCGCGGTGATTTTGTTTTCCGTAGGATGGATAGATGGTGAAATAGGGTTATTTCATATTTATAATAACATATCAGTATATGAGTTATTCATATGTTATTACTTCATAATTAAACAAATAAATAAGAAGAAGTAGAAGAAGAATTAAAGTTGAAAGAATCGGTAACTGACATTACCTCTTCTTTGAAGCGCCTCCTCTTAACCTCTTCATAGGGCACTAAAGATGGTCTTTGAAGAAGACCAGGACCTCTAGGAATTTTCTAGGGAAGCGGAGAATAGAAATTTTCAGGGGTTGGCCGAGCGTGAAGGATCAATGTGGTGTGAGGAAGAGAGGGAGGAGATGCCCTTTTATAAGGGAGGAGAGGGGAACCTTAGGAAAAACTTAAAATATTATTTTATTATAAAGTCATATTCGGTTATTAATAGCTCCAAATTTATTTAGTTCGAAGATAATGTGGGTATGTGTCAAAATAATCTCATAAAATATATTTTAGACAAGTTTAGGTTACTATTTTAACCTTATCATTTAGATTTAACTCTATGTTAAATAATTTAACTTTTACCGTGTCTTCTTGTTTTCTTAAACTATATGGTTAATAAACTTACTATAACAATCCAAACGAACCCCAAGTTGTTCATTATTAATATATATAACCTTATCTAAGTAATTTGGCCGAATATTATAATTTTAAGAATAAAATAACAATTAATAATATAATGTTTGTTTTAAAAACTATTTTATGTCAATTTTGACACTATTTGGTAATTGATTTTTGTGAAAATCATAACAGAATAATTAGTACGAAAAAATATAATTAAATCAATACTAATATGTCATATTAGCCTATAAAATTATTTTAATTCATAAAAAGTCTCAAATTACATATATTTGGTTATTTATAATATCAATTATGTTAATATTTTTTTAATAAGGTAATTGTTGCATCATCATTGTGTCATAAATAAATTAAATTATTTAAAGTCTAAAAATTATAAATAAAATACCATTATGTAGTAAATCGTTTTAGATTTCTAATGAATATTTATAGTCGAATTTATCTTATGTATTACCCTATATTAAAAATGATTTAGTTATTAAACATTAATTTTAACTATTTTAACCCTTCTTTAAATAAATTAATAATAAATGTCCTAATCTAATCCAAGTGGACCTAAATGGTCATATTTTATTCCTAAGGTTGTTTTTGGTCGAATTACACTTATCCCATAGAATTGGGAAATGTGTTAGGGTAATAATAATATCATTTTTACCCTTAATTACCCTATTTACTTTTAACCGTGGTAAATAAAAGCAAAAAGTTACTATTCATCAAAAATTATTTTCATCTCATTGAACCACATTTTAGTCTTTTACATTAACTGTGTCTCTCGGATTTTCGAAATTCCACTCATAGAAGTGGTAAAATTAAGTTTTATGTGAATTTGCAAATTCTCCTAGGAGGTGGGTAAAAGACGGTGAAAAGTTCAATAAAATTTTTATATATCTAAAATTATTATAAAATGACTCCAATGAATTAAATTGAACTTATATAGGTATTAGGTATCAATTTTTACCTAAAATAAATTTAAATAAAATAAATAATTATTTAAATAAAAAGTCGGTTTTTAAATAGTAACCTAGTGTTTTTACTATTCATCAAAAATTGAAAGTTTTCAGAAAAATACCAAAAATTTACCATAGGCTAAATTTAATATTCCGAATCCAAAAATGAAGTCCATTTTGAAAGATAAAATTTTCAAAATTTCAAAAATTTGGTATAACGCCTAGTTTTAATAATATTTTAATAGCATATCGTTGTTTAGTGAAACTCAGTATTGCGTACAATGCAAGCTATTGAGGAAGGTCGCGATTGCATGTAAAGAAAGACAAGATAGTGTTGTGTGTAGTGAATGAATCCTTGGATTATTTATATAACATAAAAACAAAATATTCCTGATAAAAATATCGGGTGTTACAATATGATTATATATGAAATGAATTTTATTCATTATGTAAATAATGTAAAACAAAAATAGGTTTATCATTATTCATCTCACATGGTATCATAGACTATATATAAAGTATATTTTCTTAACACCGGACCTAGGAGTGCAGGTCCAAGAAACCTCTGTTTTTATCAGAAAATATTTTAATTATATTATTTGGAATTAGTTTATATATTTTTCTATACTAATGTTGTTTTATTGGGAATTGGAATTAGATAATATTATTGAGAACATTAGTTATAAACATATGTATAGGATAGAAACATGAAATATTGGTAATGTACAGATTTTTATCTTTTCTAGAAGTGACATACTTCCATAGAATCAATAAGTGGACTCAAACTTTGTAACATATTTACCTAGGGGTTGTATCTCTAAAAAGGATTTATTCAGCATTTACTGAATTGAAACTCAATGCATGCCCAAATGGCACAACCACAGATCTCACTTGACACTCCCATAGGATATTATGTGGTAATACCTTATATGTATTATCCATTAGTGATATTTAATTACATTTATGTTGGAGAACCTATTTGGATAATTTTTATAGATAACCAAGAATGAATAAATGATATACCTATGTTAGGTTATACATGTTGTTTATGTGTTTTTCCTTATTTGATATTGTTTTCCTCATCAATTTGTTTATTACAATATTTTAGCCCCTCAACATTATTTTATATAGTATAATTACAAATTCCTAGAGGATTCAAGTTAAAAATTGTAGTCATAGATATTGTTATGATTCTCTCAATGAGAAGAGAATTGAAATAGATTTTCATATTCAATATATTATGGTCATTCTTACCAACATTCAACATGTTATGATTAACAATAACAAAAATATAAACCTATAAGATTGAGAATATAATATATGGATGATGTATCATGTATGTTTAGGGGATAATTACTAAATCGAAATGGTTATGCATCTCTCTACAATTCAATAATATGGGAAAATCACCCATGGTAATTTCTATAAGGAACTATGACATATTTCAAGTGTTTAAGGATTGTGGATCAAGCTCATGATTGTTAAAATAAGTGGATGAGGCCTCTATATACAATGGAATTTATAAATTTCCAATCTAATACTCCACCCATACTTCATTTCTCTAAATACAAGGAATCTAGGAATTTTGAAAAGCGATGAACAAATCTAAGGGTTATAAAGGATATTAGGCATTAGAATCATCTAAAACAATAGGAAAAAGAAAAATAATATTTAATCACTATAGAAAATGCAATTCATGATATCAAAGAGAATCTAAGTAATTAAGGAACACCTATCATGTATTATTTTTTGAGGGTTTTTATTAGTATTTCAATTCTAGAAACCCTAGTATTTACACGATGTTTTTATGAACATTAAATCACTAACATGATTAATAGAATATTTAGGAAAACATATAGTTAAATGACTACTATATCCCAACATGAAGTTTAAGATAATATTATTTATATGAATCTTAGATTAATTTAATGAGATTTTTGATTCACATTTGGAAGCTCCAAATAAACTTCATACTAATGACCATAAAAAGTGTATTTAGCTCCAATGATTAAGAAAAACTAAACATGAGGGATATTCACATTTTGAAGGAAAATATTAGTTTTCTAGTATTTCTTATGTGTGGATGATATACATGAATAATATTTTTTATAATTCAATCCCATATCATGAATACCCATATCTTTTTTTCATTAGTGTGTATTATTTAAAATTAAGATGATAAAATTTATTTTGTGGCGATAATGTTACAACCACAGATTTTAGAATTCATTCCCATTTAAATAAATACTATTCTGAATTGCTTGTGTCTCACGTAATAAAAATATGAAATGAACTACGATATACCTAATCAAAATAATACAGTATGATATGGTGAATCAATAAGGAAATATTAATTTCAATAATTCCTTTGGTAAATAAAGATATAATGAAATGAATTATTATATGAACATATATTTAAATTCACTGCATATTATTATTTTACAATGATGATTAATTTATTTAAATAAGAATAAATAGCTTAAATCTATTGGTTATAAGACTAAAAATTAATGAAATGTGATTAAAAAAATTTAAGAAAGAGATATTTTACAAAGACCTATTTTCAATGTTATATATAGTTACTAAATAAATTTTTTATCAATTTTAAAATATGATTTTGATAATAATTAGTGTTTAAAACAATTATATTTACAATCATTTAATCTAATGTATATTTTAATCCTTACTAATAAAATATAATGTTGGTAAGTATATTATTCTATTAAACGGTTTTCCCTTTAAATTTTAAATTTACATTAAAATATAAATTTTATAATTTAAATTTAATAAATTAAACTTGAATTTGTAATCTATAAATTGTGAAGTATCATAGGGTGATTTTTGGTTTGTTTTTTATGAAATATATTATTTTTTGCAGAATAGTAAAGAAATTAATTTTTATCTATGGTGTACTATTGGTGGAAAATAAATTTTACCAAATTTATAACAATACTCATATGAGGGTTATTACCTTTTAATATATATATATATATAACTTTTTACTACTAAAAATAAATTTATGTATTATATTTTTTCATTTAAAAAACCATATTTAATTGAGAAGTGTCTTGTAAAATATTAGGACACTTAAATAATTTTTATTTTAATAAAAACAATATTTTATCTATTCCTTATAATTATGATTCCAAAACGTTTAATTTTATTATGGATTTATTTGAATGCAATAAATATTCTTCAATGGTTAATAATAAACCAAATAATAATATAGAATTCAAAAATATAGATAATTTTATCAAATAAAATGACTTTTATCATTAAAAATTCACCTTTTGCAGTAATGGTTATCATGAGTAATGTTTGATAAAATTAAAAAAAAACTCACCCCCTAATATTATATTTTATAAACATTTTCTAATATTTTAAATAATAATTCCTAAATTAGGTAATAAATATATATTCATTTTGATCATTAATATTAGATACAGAGGTTGAAAATATTGTTCCCATTATAATGTTATGTTCTAATAAAAATAGGCCATCCATCTGAAAATGTTCAAAAATATTTTACCAACTTGTCTTCAATGAAGTGGTTGAGTTGTGACTAGACCAATCCTTATATTCTCTGCATTATTTTTCAAATTAGAATCCGCATTCCTTGAAATTAATATTTTACTTTTTTTATAAATCGTATATATTTTTAAAAATTTAAATCCCATCTCATAAAAAATAATCACTTTTTAAAAGATACTAATCCATCTATTAAAACAAGTTCTTTTGTTCATTTTAACGACCTACATGACCAAGGAAACAAATTTCTATAATGGATGAATATAGAAATGTAACTGTAGTTATTATTATAAATAAATGATATATTTTTTTGGGGTTTAATGTTTTATTATGGTTAAATTAATATTAAACTATTTTTTAATATATCATCATTTTTCATTTAAATGTTTTTTAAACAATCACTCCAGTGATTTCATCTCCAAATAGTCATAACTAAATCAATAAGGGAATAAAATAAAAAATATTATAAATAATTATGAAAAATCTATTTACGCACCTTAAGTAATCATGCAATAATGAACATAGTAATAAAGAATGATAGTTGATAAAAAATTTATAAAACATGCTAAAATAATCAAATTTACAAACATGTGAAGGTATGAATAAAATATACATAACTAATAAAAGTATGATAAATATAGTTTAAATTTATAAATGGTAATTCTGATAAAAAGGTAAATAAATATGTGATTAATATATTTATTTTGGTTATACATTAACTCATTATGTGTTCAACTAATAATATACAAAAGGTGAGGTTTGTTTCTTTAATCAATACCCATTAGTGGAGTTATATTTCATTTCCTTTGGAGAAATATTTTTACTAATTAGTAAAATTATAATCTATGGTTGAATTATGTTTTATTTCATATTTTTGTTCTATAAATATAATTGTTTTTCAATTAAACCTCATTTCATATTTTCCTTACATAAAAAATAATGACTCCTATTAGCGGATTCTTGTATAAATTTATATTATTTTATAATTATTTCATATCCACAACTTTTTATTGTGGTGTATATACATCAATAGATGTATTTTCATCATAAATATTATTGGCATAAAATTTATTACATATACACCATATATATAATCATTGAATGAAATTAGGTTCAATGATATTCCATTCCATAATAGTTTAGAATTAATGTTTTAATGTTTTATAGGTTAATTGTTTTTAAAAATTAATCCCTTTTTGGAAATGTCCACACAAACTCAGAAATTTACCTTTATGTGAAATAATAATTTAAACCATTAATTTACTTATCTTTAAATTGTTTTCCAATTAATTTAAATTCATAAATATATTCAAAATTAAAGTAATCATTTTTATATTTTTCCTAAATATTTGATTCACATTAATAGTGGAATTACTGATTTTTTTAGAGGGATTATAAAAGGCCCCATTATTGAAGATGTTTTTACTGTTAACTTTTATCAATATAATGCCTCAGTTTTTAAACCATTGTTTAATTTTTTGTGGATTTTATAATTAATTTTTTTATTAGGTCATGATTGTGAAAAATAATTCCTTTTATTTTGTAAAATATAAATTTTCAAAAGTGAACGATATATTCCTTATTTTACGGTATCACAATGATTTTTTTTTGAAATAAAATTTTATGATTTTCTTCAATATTTCTTTATGACTGTGAATTATTTTCCACTTATGGAGTTATGTGTTAACAATTAAATTATAAATAGATTTATGAGATACTAAATTTTTGTGATTTAGTGTTTTGGTATGAATAGAAGTACTTTTGATAACATGTTGTATGATTCAATTTAGAAAATATTTTAAACACATTTTCATTCAATTTGTCTCATTGAAATGGTGAATGACTGATATATTTTGGCATACATATGTATGCATATTTACAAGTGGGGTACTATATTATACTTCGCTATAATTTTGGGAAGAATATTATTTCTATATAATATATGTGTATAATTCGAAACTATTTGTCAACATTTCAAATTTTTCAAAGGGGTTTAAATAGATTAAGTAACAGTTTATAAAAGATATGAAAAAAGAAAATTAACTATTCATATTATATCTTTAAAAAAGTGAAACTATATATTAAAAGCTATGTATTATTACTCACCATGGATGATTACATCCTTTAAAAGTTCATCAATTCACAATAGACTAGAAATAGAATAGAATTAAATAATAAACACTAAATGATATACATGACTATAAAACCCTTTTAAGATAACTAATATTCTAAGAAAAAATACAATGAGGAAGAACATCATGAATGTTGAAAGGATATTGTTATATCTACAATGTAAACTATAAGGTTGACAAAGATATGTTATTTTAATGAATGAATTTATAAATCCAATATTGTGGAATGAAATCTAGCCATTTTAAATATAGTCATTGAATATATATATATATATATATATATATCTAATAGGTATACTAAATTTGTGTATTGTCATATATAATTTAAAAATAATATAGTCCAAGAATAATAAATAATCAAAAAATATAATATTATAATATTATAATATATATAGGTATTGTTCATATTGATGAAATAATAATTTTTAATGTATTATATTGTATATTTATAAAAAACATAGAATGTAATAAATATCATTGTATTAGTAAAAAAACATAGAATATAAATAAATAATTCCATATAAAATTAATTTTTAAGTGAACATTTTTTCATTAGGTGTTGAATATTTTACTTGTAAAATTAAATCAAATACTCCTAAAAAATTGGATTGGATGTATTTAAATTATAAATTGATATAAATTAATATAAGAAACATGTTTTATTTAAAATGTACGTGTTTTCAATAAAATTAAATTTTTATTAACATTTTTTATATGGAGTTAAAAAATGCATATTATTTTTGTAATCCTAATCAGATAAATTTAATATCAATTTTTGATTTTTAATTTTAACAATAAATTAGTATGCCCCTAGAGGATTTTTATGTAATAATTTCCTTTAGGTGAATAGTGAAAATATAGTTTTTACCTAACCTATAACATTATTATTATATAAAAAATTATATTCTGTTTATAAAACCATTTACTTGATTTATTTTTTTATTTAATAGGTAAAATATTACATTTCAAAAAGATAAAGAATTTCAAAAACTTATGATTTAAATTTTATGGGATTAATTTATATTTTCCCAATTAAAACTATTTTTATTCATTTTTCATAACTAATAATTATTTATGATTTTTCTCAACTGATATTCAATATAATTTTTTATTTTAATTCAAAAACTATATCATGAAAATCTAATAAAATATTAGTTCTATCGTAAACATATTTATTAATTAATAAAAAATCACTTTTTCTAAAATGGTATTTTAACACATTACTTGAGATAATGATATTATTGATTTTCGAATGCATTGATATTTTATAAGAGAAATTTCATTTCATATATTTAACATATAGTCCAAAAATTATTTAATAAGTACCTTTATTTTAGGAATTTATATTATATAACCTTTGAAAAAATGTATTATCAAGGTAAAACATTTATTTTGGGATGAATTATATTTTTCTAAATATAAATAATTTTTTAAAAGTGAACATATATATTTCAAATTAATACACTAATGTGGTTTTAAGAATATATATATAAATTAATTATTAATAAATTAATTCATAATCTATATGAAAATTGATTAAGAACAATTATTGATTAAAATAGAATTTCACTGCAAAAACAGTTTTCAAGAAATTCTATTTCTAAAATTGAAAGTGAAATTCATTATATTTAGAAATTGAATTAGATTAAATGGATGTATAATTCATATTTATAATATCAAAATTAGGTATGAACAGATATCTAATATTTAAAGAGGAAAAATAATCACAATGATTAAAAATTAATCAAGATTAGAAGGTATCAAATATTTGAATTTATTAATGTAAATATCACTTACCATATAGAAATTAAATAATTTAATAATGTGCCCAGGATCAAGAAAATATTTAATTTATTACATGATAGTGAGATATAATTTATGATGGATATATAGTGGTGATTTTTGGATCCAATTATATTTAAAGAGTAAATTGGGAATTGAAATTTTATCGTGAGTCTAGTCTGAAGAATCACATTATGTTGAAAAATTATAGTTCATTTATATCACGAATATGGATATATTATATATAATGTTGATTTTTTATTATAATGATCATATAGTTCTTAATGCTTTTTTACTCATAACTATGATGAAAACGAGCATCTTGAGGATGATTAGAATCGTTTGGGTATGATATCGAATTAGTATTTTCAATGGATATGTGGGATTATATATTCAATATACATGAGATATTATATTTTTTACTCTTTAATCTAATATTAATTAGTTATTATCTTTAATTAATGATAATATTTTCCATGATGTACAAAATATTATTTTTTAAATAATTTGTTGGTTATTTTAAAAAAAATCATTATTATGGGATATTTTTGGATTTATAATGGATCTCAAAAATAATATTTATAGTGGAATTTATGGGGAATAAAAAAATAAAAACACTCACCATCATTTATTGGTATAATCAGTAGATTAATGATTTTTATAGATTAGTGAACTATTTTGTGTATGAATGTCAATGTCAAATTATAGTGGGGATTATTTTTGAAATTTGGTTGGATTATAAACAATGGTGATGGAAATATATTTATCAATAACAATTTAGGGAAAAGGATAATTAATAACGAAATACGATAATATGTTTTAATTGGTAACAATAAGATCATGTTGAAACCCTAGTAGAATCCATCAATGATCTTTTGTCCAACCAATCATTGAAGAACCCATCATCTGGTGTCTAGTGGATGACGTAAGGGACCTAATAGATTGACAAAAATTACCAAGGTTAATGGATTATTAGTGGATTATACATACCACTATATTATGTTATACTAATTTTTTAGTTTTTTGGGGGTCCATAAGAACCCATTTGGTTTTATATTAATAGGGATTCCTAAATAAAGGGGGGGGGGGGTTCCTCATCACTTATCTTCTGATTGTGATTATTTTTCGTAATGTTGTAATTTCCTTTATTTTCTATTCATTTTCTGAATTATCCAACGATTTATTCTGATTATACCTTGGGATTTGATATTTTCTTTCAAACCAATGTAATAAAATTTATTATAAATTGGCGATTTTGGGTGAGGAGTTTATAAGAAGATCTAGATGAATAAGCGAAAACATTTTAATTTGATTTATTCCATTCTATGTCTCATGGTGAGTATAATTTTACATATTGGTTATGTTAACATTTAATTATTTATTCTTTACATTATTAATAATCATGATTATTATTATTAGAGGACCATAAGATTTTTTAATCAATTTTTACATCATTTATAGATGTATTTATGATAATGAACTAGCTATATATCATCTTAATTTTGTTAATCAAAAATGTTAGATTGGATGGTTAAGAATTTCATAAGAGGGGATAAATCATTGAAATGGTAGGTGACCCCAAAATTTGTCACTTTTAGATGTAGGTTAAATAATAGAATGATTTTTTAGAGGGGGAATGTTAGTTTACCAATGTAAGTAGAAATACCATGGGAATGAGGGATTATATATTTTTTAGAATTAGATAATGAAATTTTAGATGTTATACCACATGGTCGATACAAAAAAGTGGAGTTACTTAGTGACTATTGTGAGGTGAGTGTGGTTTGAATAAAATTTAGGGTGGACCAATTACGAATGAATGGTTTACTATAATGAACCATTGAATACTTAAGGGGTTAATATGTTATAATTTATATCTTTTCAATCAAACACTAACCATTGGATCATATAAAATTTAATTTACTAGGATGGTCCCATGAAAATGAATGAATCCATGATTATATCTTCAAAACGACTCTTATAACATCATAATCATTACACTAATTAGAAAAATTAAAATAAATAAATTTAAAAGGATAATAAATTGATAGTTAATTATTTTATTGTAAATTCAAGGAAATAAGAGTAATGAACTTTTTACCATGGATGTTTTTTCTTTTTTAAAAACAATCAACTCCAACTATGAAATTAATTAGACCAAATATTTTGAGACTCTTTGGAGTAATTATTTATACGTTTTCATAATGAAAAAAAACTGCATAATATTGTTTTTCCCTATAGAGGAGGAAGCCTAAAGATACATATTTAAATTAATTCCACCCTCGTATATTTTTCTATCCACTAATGTTCAAGTGGAATGTATCTGTGAATTAAAAATGTATCTTATTTGATGGAATGTAATAAAAAACTATAAAGGAAATGGATAAAAATGTAACATTCTTATTAAATATAGATAAAATTTTATAACAATCATCATCATCATTTATAATTTTTATTCCATTGAAGAGTACAAGCCCTACAGGGCTCCCGAGCCTATATAGACCTATAATAATGTAGTCCAAGGGAAATCCCACATATCAGGTTCACCCCCCAAGTATTAGGAATGAGAGTCTATTGAGATAGGTAAATTTGGAGGTTTTCTATCCCTGTGAAGCAAGATGATCTACTACATTATTCCACTACCACCATGTGTGTGTGACCTTCATGTTCTTTTCAATGAGATATTTTCACTTCCTGGTGGTGTAGGTAATCGACAACAGAATGGGACCTTTCCCATTAAAGTAGTCATGAACCACCTTATAGCCTGTTTCCAAATGGGCCAGCCAGCCATTTTGTTGCATGAAGAGTGAGATACTGGTCAAAGCCACCTTCTCCTTTTCCTGTAGGGAGTTTCCTTTTCCGTAGTGAGCCACGAAGTCCAGAACAACACTAATGATGTAGTCACCCACCAATCCACCTCAACAGATGATACTCGAGATTCAAGACCCATCCGTGTTTATCCTGAACCTATCTGATGGAGTGATCTATCTTACCAAATTCCCCTAGGCCGTGGTGCGAGTGGGAGTTGATGTGAAGGGAGGAAAAACTTTCCAGCTATTGAGAAAGGTCACCCAATCAGTTAGTAAGTTCCTTATTCTCAAAATGACGGATCTCCCCGATGATGGGATCCCCTCGTACTTTTCCTGGTTCATTTCTTTCCATAGGATCCTTCACACTACATTGAAGATTGCTAGTCTCTCCATTCTTTCAGGTCCTGCAATGTCTATTCCCTCGAACCATCGCTCCTAGAAAGAAGCGTTTTGAGAATCCTTGGAGAGTTAAGTAGTAAACGGACTGAATAAGATCCACACTTCTCGGGCCTATTCACCTTCAAAGAAGATGTTATGCATGAATTCCTACCTTTTACTCCTGAAGTAGTCGTAGCACAACACCATGATTATACCCACCCTTTTGATATTAGAATCCAATGAAATAATGTGATTTATGGTTCTACATTTTAAGATGTTATATGTCATGGGGATTTTGTGGGACTATAATGAATAGTGTCACTCTCCCCATTGAACCTCCATGAATGAAATCCTTTATTCTTTTGATATTAATTCCTATTGATTTTAAATATTCCATCGGTAAAAATATTTTCTAGGTCTCTTAAATCAGAGTCTACATTCCCATACAAATATCAAAAATTCTCTTAATATATGGGAATTAAAATTAAAAAAAAATTACATGGAACCTTATATAGACCAAAACATATTTTTCACAACATTTTGGGGGGATTTTATTTATAGAAATATCCTAAACTGTATACCATCCAATGTATCCCCATGGAAGATTAAAACCTACAATGTTGCAAAACACAGTAATAAAAATACTAAGAAACATCTAATTAATTCATAATAGTATAATATTCGCATGAATAAATATTTCTCTAAGATTTTACAATAATTATAATCATGAAAATATAATTGTGGCTCAAGATCTATTCAATCTAATAGATTGAGCCACAACTATTTTGACTCCATCCAAGGTGTAGTATGAACCCAACGCCATAAGTGCTAATATCGAGGTGAAAACCAACCTTAAACTATGTAAGATAAATTCAATGTTACAGACTCATTTTGGGAAACTATAATTTATCTCCACTATAGATATACATATTTTAGTCAAAATAATAAACCTCATAGTTCATTCATGAAATTATCAATTCATCTATTCACACACAATTATACATCATTGTAAAAGAGTTGGCGATGACAACTCATTATGTGTTTAATTCCATGTAGTTTTTATGTGGTGAAACATTGTAATCCACAAAACAATTTTTATAAAAAAAGTTATTGGATTGGATAAAACTACTATTATGATGTGTTTATTTTTATACTGTATAGTTCTATCATTTATATGATAGAAATTAAAAATCACATGGTGATATGTGATGATAGTGATTCCAAATGACACCATTTCAATCCCATTATTCTTTTCTTAAATAGTTACCATCTTGATTAGGTACCATTTTTGAGATATATTCAGTATGGAGCCACCAAATTATCAGAATGATAGGGAACCCATCTCTTTTAATCACAATGGTGTCTCCCTACAACACATCCCCTCTATTGGTGCTTCCATGAATTGGTGCTATACCAATCTCTAACCCCTAGGCCGACTAATAAAATTTGTTTCCCATACCTCTTGATGTATCCTCATGGTATGGAAACTATTTGTAAATTATAAACCTCATGAAATATGGGTTCTTATGGGGTTGTTTCATATAATAAGGTTATATTAATATTTAATAATTAAATAAATTTCATTTCCGTTACAAATTTTAATTGGTTTCAACATTTATCTCTAAAAGACACACAAATTAATGGAATATAGATTTCTTCCATAAACATAATTTTCTTTGTATATTTTGAAATACTAACTATAATAAAAATTTAGAAGAATTTTAAATTATATATTAAAATATTTGGCTTTAACTCCCCCACAATTAAATATTTATTCTCCTAAATGAAATTGTCAATATATAATTTACCGGCGATAAACATTTCCATTGATGTCCGCATTCAATTTATCATGATAATAAAAAAAATGTATAAAGTAACATTTAAAAATTATAAAATCCACAATAACATAGTGTCCAATAATGATCCGTGTAAAATTATTAACTAAAAATATTATCATTTTTTCAATCAAATTATTGAACATTTAATTAAATTTCATTACAATATTGATTTACCATCCTAGAAATGAATTACAGTCATCACTCAAGGAAATATAAACACAATTATACTCAATCTGAAGGAAAATAAATTTTATCTATAATCCTGAATGTTATCTCAATATTTATATAAAAATCAAACAAAAAACTAATTTTTTTTTTAGAAAATGACTATGATCCTAACTAGTAATTGATAATTAAGGGAAATATATTTAAATATTTGAATAAAAATGATACATTCTCAATGAATAATTTATAATATTCCCTAAATTGAAAAATAAAATAAATCATTAATCATTAATGTTCCATCACAATAACATATTTTGTACTTCTCTATCTTACTTAGTGGCTCAAAACATTCACAATCAATAAAACGATAAAATTATTCATTTTTCACTCAAAATATTCTCTCTCGAAATTTATCAATGGATTGTGTCCCTTAACTTATGTCTCATCCTTGAATGTATTCCCAATTTCACCTCAATCAAAAATATAAATATACTTTTCATGACCCGTCCTAGTGGGGCCCGCACCGTGACTCCCCATGCCCGCCTCCAATAGGCAAGGGGATGGTGACTAGCACTGAATAGGCATATCGCTAAAATGGGAGGCATGGCCTAAGAACCTGTACACACGCATGCATCTCCAAGCCCATAAATTCTGAAATTTAAAAAACAACTAAGGAAGAAAAATGTATTTATACAATTAAACACAACCAATAGAGTACGACAGAATGTAAAGTACTGAAAATAAACTGGGCCAGAATACAAGCCCACCAAAAACAAGAGTCTGAAAACTGGAAAGTCCAAACTGTAAACACAAGAGGTACTGGGACTGATTCTCGTAGCTGAAGGAACACCTCGGCTTGTAGTTAACTAAGAATGCTTGGTCATATCCCGGTCCTCCTTGGACTCTATCAAAGGGCTGCACGCCTGCACAAGACACGACACGTGCGAGTAGAGCCCGTGCATGGGTGAGTATAACAATACTCAGCAGAGGACCACGAAAAAAAGAAATACACAATGAAAATCCATTGTAAGATCTACACAATATATGTCTACTGAACAAATAATAGGAGAAAACAATCTAGATATACCCAAAACTCAGACCCATGGTCTAGAAACAAGTCACTCAACTGCACACCCTCGCTAGGTATTTAGTTCAAAGATTCAATTATGTACTCATTCCGGAAGAACGTAATCCAGTAGTCTGGTAGCAGCGATGATGTCAGTCTGAGAAGTACTGTTCGTCATGAAAGGTCATGAGAGGTTGATACCCTCATTATAGGAGAACACACTCCTAAGTGGGGAAGATCATGATAGATATATGCACTCATTATAGGAGACACACTCTTGAGGGGGAAAGATCACGATACATAGATGAGGATCACTTCTAGGGCCATGGTAGATACCGTGACTCATCCGGATTCACCAACTGGGTAGAGGATCAATTCACGGTATAGTGGGTCATGTCGATGCCTGACTCTAACTATGGTCCAGAAATGATAGAGGATCTCGCATCAGGCCTCTCTGAGGGATGCCAAATCTATCACAAAATGTCCCGCTGAAGGGATCATACTCCTATATAAGGAAATGATTCCTGACCATCCGGGGAATGATAATAAGGGGCACTACCCCAAAAGAAACATGTCCAAGATACGGTGGACAAAAGGACCATGCCATTTTCCAAAAAGTACATGGTGTGTAGAAAAGTTACACATCGTGTCATCTAACCCCGGGTACTACCCATGTATAATGGCCCATGTCGTATGGTTGTTCGTGTAGAAAATTTGAGTACACAATGTGTAGTACGATATACACGATGTGCCCAAGTGACTGGGGTCGGCTCTGTGAACGTTGGCCATGCGCTCGAACACAGCCTCAACCAATGTGTGTCAACTGGGGTATTGGGTACATGGGGTGCCCTGTGTTACTGGTCTCACATAGTCGTGTTATGGAGTACACAGCCGTGTACTCCATCCCATAATCGTGTATCCCCTGTATATAGACTGAGTCGTATGTAGCCGTCACTTCCATAATGCGTAGAGAGTACACACCGTGTTCCGAAGCCATGTAGTCCATCCCATTTCCATGTACCTTCCAAAATACATATCGTGCATCTAGGAATGTCCAACACACCCTTTTATTCCTCTTTGACCCACGAAACACTAGTCTCCACATCCTTTACTACACGACATGTTCTTCGGAAGTATACGCTGTGTACTCTTCAAATTTCCAGAATCGTGGACTTCCAATGTGTCACCTTTCATGCTACCTGTTCATCGATCCGGTCGTCCAATCCATTCGAAACAACATAATCCCAATCGCCCCGATGTCCGGAGGTCGTCTCCATTGTTTTCGGGCCTCCAATCGGCTCCGAAAATGCGTTTTGATCCTCCTGCATGATGAACGGTCGAAGAACAGGAATTCACGAACTGTGTCGATTCGTCTGTCTCCGCCACCATCACACTTCTTCTAGGTCATTGGGATGTCGGATTTCCTTTTTGGGATTGTTGCATTGTAATAGGATTGCGCAATGATCTGTTGTTCGTCGCCCCATGAAGAATGTGAAGAACGCACGAAGAGATGGGGGATGAAATCAAAAAAAATGAGGAACGAACCTCTTTCGTCATTCTTCATGGTGTTGATCCACTCCCGTTAGAAAGATCAAACAAAGAAGGATCAAAATAACAAACTAACATGGATTAATCCCCAAAAAGATCCTAATAGAATCCCTCCCACAAGAACGCACAAATCCGTGGATCAACCTGTTCGTGGTTGATCCGCGATTGTCATTTAAATAAAAAACTAGGGGAATGAATTTAAATAAAAAACCCCTACCTCAAAGTGAACGATCAATGATGAAGATGTCACTGCCAGCATCGTTGAGATCATTCAACTAGTTGGCGCATCAATTCTCATATTTGATTAGTCATCGTTCATTGTCGAGTCGTTTCTCCAAGGCTCCACAGATCCTCCAGAGCTTTCACTCAGTTTTCCAACAACAACCATTGTTCAATTAACCCATTAAAAAGGCGAAGCGTGTTTGTAACTCCATCACACTACGACATTAATGAGTTAGAATTTCCATTTTTAGAGTCATTATTACAAATAATTATATATGGAAAGAGCTACCCCATCGTTGCGCTGCAGCGGATGATTCCAATAAAAATAAAATAATCTTGGATAATTTATTTTACTTTATTTTACTAAAAAAATGTCCAAAAATTAACTTTTTCCCTCAAACCGCATCGGTCAAGTTTAAACCCGTTCATAGGTAATGTTGTCTTCACAGACGCAACGGTGCCCTCATATTTTTAATATGGTCATCCATTTGAAAACTGCCACCATCATGCACAAGTGTCGACTTTCTTGACTTAAAAAAAGCTTGAACCACCATTACGAGATCACCGGGCCTTGGAATGATGTTTCGTCTCTATGCCTAATCTCATAATAATTCCATATAATATTAAAAAAAAAATACACGGAAAATATGTGACATTACATTCTCCCCACCTTGGGGATTTGCATCAGTGAAAATCTCGAACAATACTACTCAAAAAGATGAGGGTACTGGGTACGGATATGAGCCTCCTGCTCCCACGTGACCTCCTGAAGATTCTAGTGCTAACAAAGAATTCCCACCAAGGGAATCGATCATCCATGAAGTATCCTCTCCTACTGATCCTCAATCTCTACTGGGGTCTCAACGGTGGTCACTCCATCATTGATGTCCAGCTCTCCCTAGTCGACGACGTGTGATGGGTCATGCACGTACCTCCTCAGCTGTGACATGAGGAAGACATCATGTACCTGATTCAACAGTGGTAGTAATGCTTGGTAATATGAAACCTTGCCAACTCTACACAGTATTTGAAAAGGCCTGATGGACCTTGGAGATAACATGCCGCCTTGGCAAAATCTTCATAACCCTTGTTGTGGTGAGTCTCGAATAAAGATGTGGTCTCCCTCCTCAAAATCCAGGGGTATCCATCGCCTATCAGCATAAGACTTCTTCCAGCTCTGTGCAGTCTTCATCTGTACCCAGATGATCTGCACCTTATCGGTGGTAGCTCGCACCAATATTGGAACCATGAGTGCTGACTCTTTGGGGTCGGTCCAGCAAAGTGGTGACCGACAGGGTCTCCCATATAAATCCTCAAAAGGTTCCATACCAATGGTGGAGTTGTAGCTATTATTTTATGTAAACTCTACTAGTGGTAGGTGTTCCTCACAACTACGACTAAAGTCCATGTACAGGCCCGCAACATATCCCCCAGAACCTGAATGCTCCTCTTTGTCTGACCATCTTCCTGGGGATGGAACACTGTGCTCAATGGTAGTTGAGTCCCAAAGTCCTCCCACAATCCCTTCCACAACTGGTATGTAAAGTGATCATCCCAGTCTGAGACTATCGTTGAAGGTATGCAATGAATAATGACTATCTCCGACACATAGAGGTATCCCATTATCTTTACGAAACTCAGCTCCCTGATAGCAAGGAAGTGGGACGACTTGGTGAGCTGGTCAACGATATCCCAGATGGAATCATTCCCATGGGACATCGGTGGTAAGCTTGTCACAAAGTCCATAGATATTCCATCCCATATCCACTCTGTAAGATCTAGGGGGTTTACTAATCCCACTAGAACCTGGTGCTCAACCTTCACCTGCTCTCATGTGAGGCATCGAGGGACGAAATCTGTTACTGCCTTCTTCATGGCTGACCAGTAGAACTATCATCGAAGTTCCTAGTACATCATTTCCACTCCTGGATGTACAGCCAATGGGGATGTATGAAACACCCACAAGAACTCCTCCTGCAATGATACTGGTACAACATTCGGTGCTTTGGAAAAGAGTACGTGCTCCCCACCTTGCGAATATCCATCAAAAGCATGTCCTGTGGATAAATGAGCACGTAAACCCTTACAGTCTACATCCCCAATTTATACTTCCCTAACTCGTTGTAAGAGTGTAGGGGTGACAGTCATCAACTGCAGGTAAGCTGCATCCTCCCCATCCACAAAGGATAACTGCAACGCGGAAAAATGCTCTGTCGCCTCACTCAACAGTTGTGAGCTCGACCTTCTGCTAAGAGAATCTGCCACCTTGTTCCCCTTCACGGGAGTATAGACGATCTCAATATCATAGTCCAAGAGGAACTCTATCCAACACATCTGTCTAAAATTCAGATCTTTCTATGAAATGATGTACCTGAGTCTCTTGTGGTAAGAGTAGACGATAAACCGCTCTCCCATAAGGTATAGTCGCCAAATATTTAATGCGAAGACAACCATAGCCAACTCGAGATAATGGGTCACATAGTTCTTCTCATGTGGCCTAAGCTGGCATGAACTGTAAGAAATCACTGCCTACCTCTACATCAGGACACAGCCATGCTTGGTCCCTGATGCGTCATAGAAAGCAATGTACTAGACACTACCCTCTGAAAATCTCAATATTGGGGCGCTTGTCAAACTCTATCTCAACTACTCAAAAGCTTGCTGGAAATTCTCTTTCCACATGAATAGTTTCCCCTTCTTAGTCACGACTCTCATCGGTGATGATACTCAGATTAAATTAGGAATGAACCTTTTGTAATATCCTGCCTACCCATGAAAGCTTCACACATCTGTCATGCTCTGATGTGGCTCCCATGCTTACACTTCCTCCACCTTTGATGATTCCACATCTACTCAATCTGCTGAGATGACATGTCCCAGAAAGTGGACATCATGAATCTAAAACTATAACGTCGAGAGAATCCCATAAAGCTAGTGATCTTAGAGTACATCTATAAATATCCGCAGGTGTCTCGCGTTCTCCTCCTATGACGCTGAGTACACAATGATATCATTGATGAAGACCACTACGAACTGGTCCATATACTGCTGGAAGATCCTGTTCATCAGTCCCACGAACACTTCAGGGGTGTTTTTCATGCCGAAAGGCATCACCAATACTCATAGTGATTGTAGCGACATCTAAAGGATGTATTCTGTATATCCTCATCTCGTACTCGTAACTTGTGATAACCTGATCAATGGTCAACCTTTGAGAATAATTGTGCCCCTCTCAGCTGATCGAAGAGGTTGTCGATTCTTGGATGCAGATACATATTTTTCACCATTACTTGATTCAAGCACCGGTAATCCACACACAACCTCAAACATTCATCTTCCTTCTTGGCTAACAAGACGAGGGTCTCCTAGGGTGAAACGCTGGGTATCACGAAACCCTTACTCAGTAAATCCCCCATCTACACCCCTAGCTCTCGAAGCTCTGTGAGATCCATCCAATATGCTTGTGAGGAAATCAGTGTCGTTCTAGGGTGTAATTCGATACAGAAGTCGAATTCCTGGTGGGGAGGTAATCCTAGAACATCTTCTATAAATATGTCTTCATACTCTTCCACTACTACTGGGAATTAGGATCCCATAATGTCCGCAGCTCCAATGGAAAGGCTATCCCACTCATGAGTGATTGGATGCACCCTCATATGGATGAGCTCGTTCTGTGCTGCCTGGGTTTACCTTTCTCCAACAATGGAAAACCTTGTCCCATCACTGTGGACACACCGTACTCTTCGCATAAAATAGTCAATATGGTCATTGATTGAAGATAACCAATCCATACCGACAATGACTTCATAAGGCCTCGCCACTACCACCAAGATGTTACAACCGAAACTCTCTCCTCCAAGGGTAAGATCACACTGTCTACAAAGGTTTTTGATTTTCAAGTCTCCTCCCATAGGTGTCTCGAAGCATAATGATCGAGTAAATGGTTCTACCAGAATCTCAAGGTTTCACACAAGACATGTGGCTATGAAGGAATGAATCATACCTATATATATAAGTATGTCATCAAAGGTAGAGAAGACACATATCGTACCTCTTACCATCCCCAGATCCCCTGGGTCGTATGCCTCGACTGCATGTTGTTGTCACCTCCCATACTCTCCATCTCCCTGAACTTGGTGTGGACTTCCTGGGGGTGGTGGTGGTAGTAAGTCGAAGCGTCTGCCACCACCTATAGCTCTCCCTACTCCTCTTCCACGTCAGCCACCAGGAGGTTCTGCCTGATCCACTCTCTTTCCTTGCATCGGTGGTCCATCCACCGCTTCCCTGTTAGCAGCTCGATGGGTCGAACAATATCTAGCATGATGTCCCCTACTATCACATGCGTAGCACCGCTTCTCCCTATGATGAATGGATCCAGCCTGAGATCCCTGTAATATTGATACCACGTCTTGGGTCCACCTCTAACATCTCTCATGTCCTGATCCCTGCATCTGACATCGGCTCACTTCTGCCGAAGTCTTGGGACCAGCCTACCTGCTACAGACTTTTGTTGGCCATCACTACTCTGCCAAGAAGCTCTCTATCACCAAGGCCCACTCGAGCACTCCGACATATGTAAAAATGAATACAGGAACGAAACTAGCTCGGATGTCTCATCGTAGACCTCGATTGAAGGTCTGAGCTCTGATGTACTGTTCCCTAACCATATCCATCGAGTACCTGGCGTGGTTGGAGAACTTTGATGAATAGTCAGATACCGTAAAATTACCCAGCTGGAGATGATGATGCTTCTAGATGGGAATAGATCTCAGCGTAACCGGAGAGAACACCTCCCTCAAGAGTCACTCTATCTCCATCTATTAAAGAGTCTCCTCATCGTGAGTCTGAGTGGTCAGACTCCACCATCATCCTATCGAACCCTGTAGAAGGATAGATCCAAGGATCACCATCTGTTCTGCTGGTGTCCCCAATAGACAGAAAACTCTTGTCACTCCCTCAAGCTAGTCCTCAGCTGCCTGAGGGTCAGGATCACTTCGGAACCTGAGGGGTCTCTGTCTTTGGATTTAATGGAGTGCACTAAGCATGTTCTCCTTGTCGGTTGGTACTGCACATACATCAGGATGCTCCACTGGTAGGGGTACATCAGGTGCACCACCTGGTGGAAACTCTTGGGGAACTGGTCCCTAAATCAAAGCCTCTTCACTAAGGGGGTCATCCTCGTGATCACGCAGCTGAATCATAGAGAGTATGCATCGTAGAGTCATCCTATAATGAAACAAGATGTACCTTGTGTATATATGGATATTTGAATTGAATGGCATGTAAAACATGAATGATTATTATATGATACATTTACCTTTCTTTTATTCCCTCTTCAACCAGTGTTTTCATGTACCGTTTCAAGAATCGGGTTATCAGAGTCCTAGTATATGGATATGTTTGCCACCACACCACCACTGGAGTCTCTGGCCTGAAAGCCAAGCATGAAACTCTTAACACTATTTCCCCAAACCAATATCATAGACTCTTGGTCCTAGGGTAGAACCGACTACATCTGATACCACTCTGTCATGACCCTTTCCAGTGGGGCCCACGTCGTGACTCCCCAAGCCCGCCTACAATAGTCCAGGGGCTGGTGACTACCACTAAGTAGCCATATCGCTAAAATGGGAGGCATTGCCTATGACCCTGTATACATGAACACATCTCCAATCCCAAAAATTATGAAAAGTAAAAACAACTATGGATCAATAATTCATGCATACAACTAAACCCAACCAACAGAGTACAATAAAAAGTAATTTAATGAAAATAAATTGGGGCACAATACAAGCCCACCAAAAATAAGATCCTGAAAACTAAAAAGATCAGCCTTTAAACACAAGAGGTGCTGGGACTACTGCTCGTAGCCGAAGGAACACCTCGACCTGTTGGGAACTCAGAAAGCTCGGTCTTATACCAGTCCGCCCTAGACTCTGTCAAAAGGCTACACGTCTGCACAAGACCGGACACGTGTGGGTATAGCCTGTGCTGGGTTGAGTATAACAATACTGAGTAGAGGACCTTGAAAAACACAAAGCAATACACAAAGTAATGTCATAGTCAGCTCTACACATTATATGTCTACTGAACATATAAGAGGAGAAAACAATCGAGATATACCCAAAACTCAGACCCATGGTCTAGAAAAAAGTCACACAACTGCATACCCCCGCTAGGGATTCAGTTTGAAGATTATAGGAAGTAATAATTCCAGGAGAACACAATCCAAGATTCTGGTAGCTTTGCTGACGTCTGTTTGAAATGTACTGTTCGTCGGGAAAATTCACGAGAGGTCGATACACTCATTACGGGAGAACACATTTCTGATTGGGGAAGATCATGATAGATAGATGCACTCATTACGAGAGACACACTCTGGACTGAGAAAGATCATGATACACAGATGAAAATCACTACCAGGGCCATGTCGGATACCGCGACTCATCCGGATTCACCATCTTGGTAGAGGATAAATGCCCCGTATAGTTGGTCATGTTGATGCCTGACGCTACCTAGGGTTAGGAAAGGATAATGGATCTCGCTTCGGGCCTCTCGGAGGGATGCAGACTCTATCACAAGAAGCCTTGCTGAATGGATCATACTCCTGTAGAATGGCACGATGCCTGACCTTTAGGGGAATGAGAAGAAGGGGTGCTAACCCAAACGAAACATGTCCAAGATACAGTGGAAAAAAGGACCTGTCCATTTCCAAAAATGTACAAGACGTGTAGAAAAGTTACACGCAGTGTCATCTCACCCCGAGTACTGCCCATGTACAACGGCCCGTGTCGTAAGGCTTGTTGTGTAGAAAAAGTGATTACAGGGTGTGTAGTAAGGTATACATGCCGTTTCCAAGTGACTGGGGTCGGCTCCTTGTACGCTGGCCATGTGCCCGTACACGACCTCAACCCATGTGTGTCAACCCATGTATTGCGTACATGGGGTGCACTATATTATTGGCCTCGCCTAGCCATGTGATGGAGTAAATAGTCGCATACTCCATCCTATTTCCGTGTATCCCCAGGATACACACTGAGTCTAGCATAGCCGCCTCTGCCATGTTGCGTATAGAGTATACGTCGTGTTCCAAAGCTGTGTAGTCCATCCAGTGACCGTTTACTTTCCAAAATACATGATGAGATTCAGGGAATATCCAACACACCATGTGACTAGGGTCACATACCATTTTATTCCTCTCTGACCCTCGAAACCCTAGCCGATGCCGCTGATACTACACAGAATGTTCTTCGGAAGTACACGACGTGTATTCTGGAAATTTCCAGAATCGGAGACTTCCACCACCATGCCTTTCGTGCTTCCTGTTCGTCAATCCGGCCATCCAATAACCACAAAACATTAGAATCCAGGTCACTCTGATGTCTCAAGGTCTTCTTCGTTGTTTTCAGGCCTCTGATCGGCTCCGAAAACTCGTTTCGATCCTCCCGCATGAAGAATGGTAGATGAATAGGAATTCCCAAACCATGTCGATTCGTCTGCCACCATCACTGTCACACCTCTTCTAGGTCATCATGATGTTTGATCACCAATTTGGGATCATTTCATTGCAAGATGGGTGTGAAAAGATCTATTGTTTATCGCCCCATGAAGAATGCGAAGAACACATGAATAGAAAGGGGGAAGAAATCCAAAAATGGAAAAATGAGGAACAAACCTCCGCCATCATTCGTCACGGTGCTGATCTTCTCCCATTAGTAGGATCAAATGGAGTTTAATAAAAATAAAAATCTAGCATTGATTAATCCCCAAACACATCCCAATAGAATCCCTCCTTCATAAATGCAAAAATGCGTAGATCAACTTGTTCTTGACTGATCCACATTCGTCATTTAAATCAAAAAATGGGTAGAAAGAATTTAAATAACAAACCCCTACCTCAAAGAGATTAATCATTGATGAATAGGTCACGACCTTCATTGTCGAGATCATTCAACTTGTTGGAATTGCGATTCTTAACTTTTATTCATCATCGTTCGTCACTGAGATTTTTCTCTAAGGCTCTACATATCCTCCAGAGTTTTCACTCAGCTTTCTGTCATCAACCATCATTCGATTAACCCATTAGAAAGGAGAAGCTTGTTTGGAATTCCATCATGATGTGGCATTAATGAGTTAGCATTGCTGTTTTTAGAGACATTATCACATGGAATTAAATAATGAAACATCTTCCCTTCCGCAATGCTGCAACGAATGTTTCTAATTTAATTAAAATAAACATGGCTATTTTATTTTATTTTATTTTACTAAAAATCATCATAAAATCAACTTTTTCCCCCAACCCATGCCAGTCGATGTTAAACCCATTATTAGGTTAAGTTGTCATCCCGGACTCAATGCTGCCCTCAGATTTTTAATCCGTGAATCTGTTTGGAAACTGCCACAACTATGCCCAAGTGTTGTCTTATTAACTTAAAAAAATAGTTCGAACCACCATTCTGAGATCACTGGGCCTTAGAGAGATGTTTCGTCTTTGCGCCTAATCTCATAATAATTCCATATAATATTAAAAAAACAATAAATGGAAAATCCGAGATATTACAAATACTAATAACACAAATTGAAATAGTTATTTTAAGAATGGGTAATGTGTGGATAATTACCGGTGAATCAAATTTACCCAACATTAATACATTTTTTCTATCAACATTTAATTATTTTTCTTCTCATTTTTTCAAAAATGAATAGTATATAGTTTTGGAATTTTTAAAAATGTAGTGATCCCCCATTCCATGTAATCAAGATATCTATCCCAATCAATTCTATCCTTCTAAAAAAATTTGTAGCATCAAAAAAATATTTCATTCCAATTGAAACCTAATAAAAATAAAGCATTTAGAATAATGAAATAGATTTGAATGGAAATAATTTCCTGTAATTTGTATTGAATATATTTTCATTTATAGTATCTTTAAACTATCAAAGGATCAAATAAAATGGTATATATCGTGTTAAAATAGGATCAAATAAAAGCAATTGATTCCATCAGTCATTATAATATAATGTAAAATATAAATTTTTCCAAAAAAACATTAAAATATTTTAGTAGATATAAAAATATTTTGTGCTCTATGAAAATGGGAATAAAATTATTTGACAAAAAATTGTCAAGTATTATATAAATAATTGTAAATAACATTCTAGTTAATTAATTCATATATTTAATATAAATTATTTGTCTTATTTATGTTGGGATCTTATAATTATTGTCATAGAAATAAATCATCTCTTTCTTTAATAAAATAAATCATATTTTTAAATGATTGAGATCTTCATAAATTTTCACCAATACCATTTACAATTGAATTCAGGATTAATGAAAATACCTAAAAACTATTAATTATATATCCTAAATGATTTCTTATCCTAACAATTTTAATGTGATAAAATCCAAATGTTTGTTTCCAAGGTGTTATATATGATACTAATGTTGAACATTATCCCTAATGTCAAACATTTCTAAGTGGGAATTATGTATTAATGATATTATATGTAATAAAATAATGTCTCATGGGTAATAAAACAAAAAAAATATCTATATTTTAAAGATTATTTTCATTATACATCCATGGACTGTGTAAAATTTTCATGGAAATTTCATTAAAAATGAGCCTCTTACTTCTTTTAATTTTTTGTATTATTTTATACATAGATCCATAAATCAATGGAATAGAAAAAATATGAATATTAATGTAAATTGAAAAGCCAATTCCGTTAATGATATTAAAGATAAGTGAGTTATCATTGAACACTAAGACAAATCCTAAATGAAAACAATATTTGTAACACCCTATGATTCTGTTAATTATTTTTTCCCAATTAATTTTTTTTTTTTGATATTTTGAATTTCACATGACATTATAAATAGTTATTTGTATATAAAAAATATATATTAAACACTATTTCAACAAATCCTTTAAAATGGCATTGACTTATACTGTAATACATGGAATACCGATTTGGTTTGCACTACATGAAATAGCGGCTCATCGTATGTTACACACAACAATGGTGTTTCTACGAAAAATTGCTTTATTGTTAAAATAATTTAGACAAGCTAAACATAATATATTTTTTAATGAAATAAATATAAACTGTAATAAATAAATTTCAAATATTTTTTATAATTTTTATAATATATTGATAATGAAATATATGATATTTTTTAAATTTCCTTTAATTTTTAAAATATTGTTTTCTCAAATGAACTGCTTTTAATGTATTTATATAAAAAATAATTGAATTTATTTTAAAAAAATATTATAAATTGGCTTGGTAAAATATAATTTAGTTATAATTCAAAATAATGAAATTATATTAGCGTTAATTATTGGGATTTTCTTGAGAAACATCATTTTTTGATGAATTATTAAAACTAATAAATTTTATTTAAAAACTGCCATTTGTTTAAATAATAATTAATGATTAATTATATTTTAAATGTTTATTGATGTCATATTAGATAAATTACACATATTTTAAAATCATTTAGTATATTAATATCAATTTCACTTTGAAATAAAATTAAACTTCTTATCAAACATTTGTGAAATTTTCTACAATAAAAAGCGTTATTTCGTCTCATCTGTGGGATTAAAATTAATCCTAAAATTTCCACTTCTGAAAATTGAATTATAAAAATATGAAATAATTTTTTTTATCAATTTAATATTTATATTATAATAAAAAAATATTAATTTTTAGACAAAAAATTTATGTAAAATGTAATAAAATTAATCACTACGATTAATGTCAAATTATGCTTAATTAGGGACCAACCTTAATTTTACAGATCAAAATGTACTATAAAAATTCCCAAATACCATTTTATGTATATTTTTCGTCCATAAAACATAAATTAATGTTTTTTTATTTGGACTGACTTTTTTGGGTAATAACATGTGTACACCTTACTTGTTTTCAAAAATTTCTAGTGAGTCCTTTTCCCTCCCTATAAAAGGCCACATCTCACCCACTTATTCAAACCTATCAAACCACTTTGGATCTAAAAATATCATCCAAATACACTTCCAAATATTCCTAACTTTCTTATTTAAGGATTAATTTGTGCATAAAATCTTCCATGTAATCTTTTTGGTACAAACCAAATTGAGTTACCTGATTTAGAGGTAACATCTTCTCTCAAGATCCTTTTTTATTTTCTTTTTCCAAACCTCCACTTTATTTATTCCATTAAAAAAATATATTCAATATAATAGGATTTTTTATTCTATTATTTCTACTTAAACATACACACACCTCCAACTAATGTGTAACGAACACACTGTTTAAGTTTACGGTGTACTGCCACCTCACAAAACGATGATTGTTTATTCATCCTTTACTGCATCTAATGGTGGTAATTATGTGGGAAACTCTATTTATACATGTAATATATTATATATATTATTTATCTAATCTAAATTATTCATTTTAAAAAACATATCTCTTATTATTCCATTTGGTGTAAATATGATAATTTCATATGGGGAAGTGTGGAATACCACCCCCACAAAGTGATATGAATCATTCACACACTTCATGGAATGTATTAAGGATGTCTTTACTGAATATATATGATATATATTATATAATTAGGCTACTGGTATTATAATATATAAATATATATGTATATATTTCCATTACTTATTATCATTCAATACGTCAATAAAACTAATTCAATAATAATGTGTACCCACGACCTACCGTCTCCATGAATAATGTATTTTATTTGATGATACTATAATATAAAAGATTATTTTAAAACAAATATAATGAATATTAATTATATTTTTCATGATTTTAATTCTATAAATCATGATATATTTATAATTACCACGGATATAACAAATTACCACACATGCGATAAACAAAGTGGATATTCCCCATAGTGAAATGTTAACATAGAATTATTAAAAAGAGGGTATTATAAATTAAAAATTAAAGAATACATGATATTATATATAGGAATACATTATTTTAAAATAATAATAAAAAACTTATATTTAATATAAATGAGGCTATTACAGGTAAAAACTCAGTAAAGACACAAGTTATGGGGATTTCATATCACTTTTTATTCCCATGAGATACATGCTATGTTGGACACTCATTCATTTTGTGTGGTGTATATAATGATCTTGATTGAATTATATGTATCTTATAAATATATTTATGAATATTAACATAAAAATTTTATGAATATTTATTCATGGGTTTCATGCTTCAAAAGTTACAAAAATGTAAAAAACAATTTGTCTCAATTGGCCTTTTTTGAGATATAGGTTTTGTTATACAACTAAACACTTTTTTGAGGTGTATATACTTTTATTTTATAGGTTATATCATTAATATACTTCTTCTATTGATTTATTAAGATTTATTTTATTTTATCTCTTACATGGTTGGTATGATCCCACATTACAAATTTATAATATTTTTTTAGACAATCTCATCACCTTTTGAGATTGTTTATGTTTATGCTTCCTTTGATGAAATATGTTGATCCATATATCAAGAATACTTTTGAAGTTCCATATCCTCTATTTATTTATGATATAATCATATTTTAGTACCATTTTTTCCATTCCTCAATTCCTAATAATATGTTTTAAGTAAAATCTGAACTGCTCTCTCTCTTTTGTCAGAATCTTATTCTATTTTCAAAACCATGATTTTGATAATCTTTGGAAAAATGTTTTAAAAAGGTCAGTAGTGATATAATTAAAGGAGAATTTATTTTAAAAATGTTTTATTATTTTCAAATATTTATTTATATGTTTATAATATATTTATAAATAAAATGGTTTTCAAAATGTTTTAGGTTTTAAAAATCATTTTTAAGAAGAGAAGATACTTTGTTGATGAAATTTTTCTAAAATACCATCGAAAAGTATTTCTTATGTAAGATAACATTCGTTGGTATTACTCAAAAATTCTTAGGGAAATTATTCAATGTTTCCATTAATATTATTTTTATTAATGTGTTATGTTTAGATGATAGAATGTTTGTGAAACTCGTTACACTTTCACTAGTTATATTATTTTAAAATCTGTTCATTTTCATAGGTTATGAGTAAATGATTAATAAACCTATATTTGGATCATATGTTATGATACGATTACGTGTTTATAATACCCATTTCATTTCATGGGTTATGATATGCCAATATATGATATTTTGTATCATTTATGACTGATTAATAAATGATATTGGTGGATCTAATTTATCCCTCCAATATATTGGATAAAGATTAAAACATCATGAGATAGACAAAGATGGTCTTCGGAATGAACCATGACTACTAGGATGGCTATGGGAGTGAACCATGACTAGTATGATGTTAAAAAGAGTGAACTCGTGCTACTAATATAGCCCTGGGAGTGAACCATGAATACCAAGATGGTATGGGTAGTGAACACATACTACCAAGATGGTCTTAGTAGTGATTCCATTAGCTATAATGGAAATAATATTATATACACTTGTGTCTTGCATAATTCCTTTTTTAGACCTATGTTATGTTTTTATGGATTGTGTTATTTATTTATTTGTGATTCTTGTCTTATAAACTACAATGAGTTATAAAATGATTCATTATTATGATATCTGATATAAATGGTATGATACTCTATTTTCATGATCATGTTATCATACCCTTATGATCATGACTATATTTATATATCTCCCTTGTTTACCATTACTGAGAATCTGATATCACCCATCTTTATGTCTCCTTAACACATGTTATAAAGATGTGTATTCTATTGGATGTGTCTAAGAATGGTTCTACTCAGAAAGAACCTATTGGGAGGTGATGTGGCCCAATTATATAACAATTTTTATGTTTCCAAATTTCCAAAGGCACCAGACTAGTACAATATTTAGGTGTCTATTTGTAAAATATTTTAAGAATTCCACAAAAGTTATGTAATGTTAATCCTTGAAATGTTTTGGTCTCTATAGTTGGTATCATATAAAACGTTTAGGTATACTTTGGAAACTATGATGAGAAAAAATTAGTGAGATCCCTTGTTATATTTCTAATAACATGTCTAGGGATGTCTCTATGGATAATTATAATGAAAAGTTAAATCCTAGGAAAAAGTCCAAGAATTTTGGTAATGTATATATTTTGTGGTTTCTAAGAAGTACATAAATGTCTAGATACTATAAGTGATTCTGTATCTGGAACATATGTACCTAGGAGGAAATAATATGAGGAGATATTTGAGGCCTAACTCAGGGAAATCTAGTACACAATAACGGGCCTTGTTTCAAACTTAGTGTTACACACCCAGACGAAATGCTTTCGGAATACACAAACTCAACACGAACCATCATGAAATATTTAAATATAATTTGTCAATGAATAACCAATGATGAATCTATGGTGTAATATATTGTGGAAGGCTTCAAGATTTTGGCATCCAATATGATATTATTTTCATAAATATGTTTTTTATACTATTATATGTAATTCAAACACGATTCTTCTGGTTTTAGTCAATGGAGTAAACCATAAGAAACATGATTAATGTTGAATGTTATGGATGGTTTACTAATTAGCAGTCAAGTGGGATGATGACTAGAGTGAAATATGATGGGATCATCCCTAATCAGTATTTACAGAACATGATTAACAATGTATACCATAACCCACTCTAAGAACTCCCAAATAAAAGGAAAAATGAATTTGAGGAGTCTTTGTGTAATGGAGACCATGAAAGAAATATGATTCAGTTTTCTTTGTGTCAGGAATATGGAAGGAATCACCTGAGTGAATTTCATATAATAATGATAAGATGTTTTGAAAATGGAGATGAATGACATGATGAAAGTGAACGAAACTGGAAAATGAAAATTTTCGTTATGATGTGGATTTGAATATTGGCCTCCCTATGTCATCATCGAATGTTAAGTGCTTCAACTGTTGGATAATAGGACATTATGAATCTCAAAGTCATAAGAGGAATGCTCCTTAAGAGAATTAGCAAGGTGGTGCAAGTAATGGTTACATTAAGGTTGATGAAGTGACTATAGATGAAATGTTAAAATATAGAGGTATTATGTAATAAGATAATGTATCCTTATTAGAATATTAACGATAGAGTAATAATTGTTTTTACTCTTTCTATAATTATATTAAATTAATAGTGAAATATATAAGTAACTTTAAGTTTATGTTTTTTTTATTCAGATTTATAGGATCACAATTAATAGTTCTTATATAATATAAAAGTGGTATAATGGATGGTTTTTTCCATGGAAAAGACCTGATTAAGGGAAGAATAACCCTTTATATGATCCTTATGTTATGATAATTTTGATTTGATAATTATATGGAAGATATGGATAAATAAATTGGAAGGTACTGATTACCTTGGAACTAATTAAGGACTTGGTGATAGGTGGTTTATACTATCATTGATGAAGTAAAAAAGTATTTTGTATTTATCAAATACATAAAAGATGTAATGGCCCAGAAATTATTGGCACATTACTTTAACATTTTTGGGTTCTCCAGGGTGTTTTCTCCAGTGGAAACGTTTCATTGTGGTGTCACCTATCAGTGCCACCGATTAGTTCCACACATCAGGCCAACTGATTGGTTCCACAAATCAGTCTCAGCAATAGATATCTCACAGACCAGTTTCACCAATCACCTCCACTAATCTGCTTTACTGATCCGATACAGTGATTGGACCCACCTATCGGCTCCACTGAATAGCTTCCTCGATCCGCTCCACCAATCGGCTTCACTAATCCGCTGCACTGATCAGATCCACCGATCAACTCCAACAGCTCTCTCAACCAACATGCTCCTCCAATAAAATTCACCAATAAGCTTCACCAATCTTCTCCACAGATCACCTTCACTGATCGACTTTACCTACCATATCCAATGATCTTCATCACTGATCAGCTTCACCAATCCACTCCACCAATCAGCTTCACTAATCTGCTTCACAGATCAGCTCCACTGATCAGCCTCACCAATTGTCTTCACTTATTAGCTTCACAGATCAGCTCTCACAATCATCTTGACCGATCAACACCATCTATCATACCTACATATCAACCACCATGGGGTATCGGCTTTCCTTCTAGTTCCTTCATGTAATGCCTCCTTTGACCATAAAACTTATGAAAAGCCACGGTTTGAGTAGTTTTAATCCGTTCACAATCCCACCACTCATGAATTCAAATTCATAACTATTTGGAGTGGTTTTATAAATTAATCATGTGAAACCACCGACCTGCATGGTCAAGACATGACCCGTTTTTCAATCTCTTTGAAATGGAATATCCCATAACTCTTGGATAGGGCCTTTATCACAATGATCTTCTTCCATGGTGTATTTTGGTCCCTATGGATATGCTTGATGTCCTTCATCAAGAGATGAGACATGCACCTATGCTGGTTCCCTTCCTGCTCAGCCTTTGTGGAGTTTGTCCTACTTCTATCATGACAATAGTTCTTAGCATGAGGAGGAAACATCGATCCTTGATCAACCATGTAGGGTTGTTTCCTTCATCTCCCTTTAACTATTCATATTTTTGGGTAAGAATGATGATAATTAATTGGGACGTAGATGAAACCATCTTTATCAAAGATAATGAACAGAACATTTTTAAGAATAAAGGGATGGTAATGATGATGTTAATGTTGCTTTGTTACCTTTATTTTTATTTTTTTAATTGTATGGGAATATTTGCACTGAAAATCATGGCCTTTTTTGGTCCTTGTTCACTAATAAAACCTCATTTTTTGGATGATATCTTGTATAAATGGTTGTAACACGGACTGGTTAATCCTGTAAATTTGGTTTATTAAATGGATGCCTGATGGACAAGAGCTCCTATTTGATCACAGAAGTTCACTAAATTGAAAAAGGGTAGTTAATGAGTGTTCTGGGATAACTTTTTGAAACTTCTTTCTTCATTCTGGTGATATGTATGGTTTCTCTATCTGATTATTTATTGTGTGATGTGAATGTGGATGGGATCTCTAGTTTTCTAGTTGATGGTTTGAAAAAATTAGGTCTTCTGGAGCCTTTATGTTTGGGTTTGGTTTGGTTCTAGTACTTATAGGGATCTCATGGATCCCTTTTGTTATTGTAGCATTACAAGAGAACCGAGTGTGAGTGCTTAAAATCATGCATGGCTATTATTACTTCAGTTGTTGTTTTGGATTTTAGTTATTCCAGTTAGTATCCCGGTAGTGGAGTAATTTTTTAAATATAATAACTAGAACATTATAATGAGAAAAAGTATATTAGGGGATTTTTTTTTTCCAAAAATGGGTTGTGTTATGGTTGTGGTTTTTTCGTATTTGAGCATTTTGGGATAAAAATGAGAGTTGTGGTTTACGGGCAGGTTTATTGTCTTAGAACCCCTAGGTTGGGATGAGTGTTTGGTTACATGTATGTTTAATATTTTGTTTTTTTTCTTATACACACCCCACCCATGTTGAGAGCGTCATATTGAACAACACCATTTCATGGGGTGTTTGTTTTCCCCAACATTCTTACGAGTGGTTGGTTACTAGATCCATTCTTCAGCCTCTCCGAGGTAGCCACCAATTATTTGGGAAGGGTATGATGTCCTATGGTTCATTATGGGAAAAGAATATATGGGTAGGGTTTTTGGGGGTGGTTGGCACATGTGTGTGTGGGAAGGTATGTTTCCCAAGTGTCTTCGATATGAGGCCCATGTTTTTTTGGGTGTGGAAGTGGTTTTTGAGGCCAAGGTGACTTCGATCGTGGAAGTGGATGTTGTGGGACAAGTGTCTGCGGGTGTGGTTTTGTGTAGTTTTGGTGGCCTCGGTGTTTGTGGGAAGAATAGATGTGCAGTTGGAATGAACAATATGGTTGTTTTTTGGGGGCAGAAGTGGCACTACTGTAGGATCTTTGGGGGATGTCTGATGCATAGGGTGTCCAAAATAACTAGTGGGAAAGTGGAGTGGGGAACCCAAATATTGATGTGATATTACTATTTCTTTTCATGACTTTCCTTATTTGGATAGTTTTCCTTGGTGAGGCTGGGTGGATAGTTTTCTTTCAAGGTACATTAGTTATCACTATTTCTCATTGGGAAATAGAATTCATCCCCACTTGTGCAAGATATATTTTTTTCCCTATTGAGTATATCTGTATTCTCACCCTATGTATAAAAAAATCTATCAGGTTTCTAGGAGGACCATGAGGACCATGCCAGACCATAGTAGCTCGGTCGTTGTGAGAGTTTTGGTTGCTATTTTTCATTCATTTGATACATTTCAATATATTTTTCTTTTACATTGTATTAAATTATTTTGAACATTCATATGGGAATTGATTTTTGGCATTACTTTTACTTTCACTTTTTTGAGCATTTGGGATTTACAATATTATCTCCAAATCTTGTAATATATAAAAATGGTAATTATGTCCATATTATGTGTGGTTCAATACCCTTATTTCTATTTGGCACTTTGTGGCCTAATGAAGGTGGGACTCAGAGTTCATTATCTCTCCTCAAACTTGAAGAAGGAAGGGTCTGGCAGTCCGTTGTTCCTTCCCTCATCTTGGTGAAGGCCGATCATGATAGAATGGTATCAGAGGCAGATGGTTGAGATATAGGATGAAGTTATGGGTAATGCATAGTTAGGATTGAATGGGATGGTAGTTTAACATTGTTACGAAATCTTGGTGCATGAAATAGGAAAGGGAAGACCATCTAGGACATGTAATTTTAGGGCCCCTGTGATCTGATGTAAGGACTCTGGGCCTATAGAAAGACCAAGTGAGGCTACAATGATTGAAGGTTGAGACCCTGGGAAAGGTAAATGTATAATAATGAATTTTTGTCATGTGTTTATTTAATTTCATTGGAAATTAAAATAAATAAAAAGTTTAATAAAAACAAAAGAGAATTTTCCACACTAATCAGGCTAAGGTATTCCTTGTTTTCGCTGCAGTTATCAAACATGGAAAGTGTCCCCGAGTAGTGAGGGTGATTGAAGTCTATCAAGATGATTTGGACGAACATTAGTGGATTGACCGAGAGGAATATTATTTCATGTGGCAGATGAATCAACATTCCTCCTAGCAGCAGACCATGGGGAGTTACAATGGATGTGTTTCTAACATGGAGACAGAGGGCTGGCATGAGGAGTTAGAGATCACCTTTACCTTGATTTGTGCACTAAGATATTAATAGGTTCCATTGGAAGTCAGTTAAATGAGGGGCGTAGTGCGTCAGTGGTGGAACATCTACCTTTCAGAGATGATGGATACTGAGGTTTTGTGGACAAACTACAAGAATGATTCATGATCTTAATTCCTTTATTCTACAATGATGGCTGAAAGAAGGAAAGATACACTCTCCCTCCCACAAGGTAATATTTCGGTGAGGGAGTTGGGGATGATGTTTAGGGAACTCCTTTATTTTCATTGGACATGTTTCAGGATGAGGAGTACTGGTGAGTTGCATAGAGGAGGCACTCCGAACATCCCTTCAGTGGATGGTGATATGATGGATGTTTCGGGAATTTTCAGAGTGTTCCTAGACCTTTTTTTCCTTAGAGGTTATGACTCTACCCCATCGACGTGATGTTGAGTTTGGGATAGACTTACAACCTGGTGCCCATCTGATTTCAACGGATCCTTATCGGATGGTGATTAATGAGTTGCAGGAGTTGTAGATTCAGATTGATGATCTAATGAAAAAGGGTTTTCTTCAACCCAGTAGGTCGCTATGTGGTACTGTAGTTTTGTTCTCGATGAAGGAAGATGGTGATATCGGGCTGTACATATACTATCTGAGTTTGAACCATGTAATGGTCAAGAATTGTTACCCTCACCCTAAGATAGTAGATCTCTTTGACCAGATGATGAGAGTACGTTGGTTATCTAAAATTGATCTGTGGTCTAGGTATCACCGGTTATGTGTGAATGATGGTGATATCATGAAGACAACTTTCAGGTGCATATATGGGTACTTTGAGTTTTTGGTCATGTCAATCGGCATTACGAATGCACCATCGGTGTTCATGGGGCTCATAAACTCAGTTTTCCCCATGTATCTGGAGCAGTTCATTATAATTTTCATATATGACATACTGATCTACTCAAGAGCAGAGGAGGATCATGCCAAGCATCTCAAGACAGTCTTGGAGGTCCTCCGACACAACCAGATCAATGAGAAGTTGTCCAAGTGCATGTTCTTGACATGATAGGTGCACTTATATGGACACATGGTGTCCCAAAATGGTGTAGAATTGGTCCCATCAATGGTTTAATAAGTTGTTTCATGGGAAGCACCAATGAATGTGGCATTGGTTCGTAGCTTCCGGGGATGGTTAGGTTACTACTGAAGGTTTGTACCCTACTTCTATCATGTTTCAATAAATTTTATGGCCATGAAAAAATACTAGGATTTTGTATGGAGTGATCATGGAAATGTATCGTTTAGTTATCTGAAGGGGAATATATTCAGTTCCCAAATGTTGAGGTTCCCAATGGAATGAGTAATGGTTAAAGTTTTCTTTGATGCTTCTGGTCTATGATTGGGGTGTGTGCTGATGTATTCGTGGTGTGTGATCACTTACGGTTCTAGAAAGTTACATCCTGTTGAACATAACAATGCCCTGTATGACTTGGATCTTTTAGTAGTGGTGTTTTCACGGTTGTTTTGGCAGATTTACCTCATCGGGGAATGTTTTGTGTTCATCACAGATCACAAGAGCTTAAGGTATGTCTTCTCCCAATGACACCTGAACATGCTGCAGTAGAGGTGGATGGAGTTTTTTTATAATTATAACTTCATGATATATTACAATGAAGGTATGGGGAATGTTTTTTTGGATGACATTAGTAGGTTATCTCTTCGGGAAGCTATTTGGGAATCTGTGGATACTTGGATGGTGATGGAGGAGTCAACCGCCTTACACTTGGATGCAAGGGTGGATTGTGGTGGATGTTGCCTATTTGAGATGACAGTGTAGTCCTCTATGTTGATGTGGGTGGAGGATTCTCAGTGGGGAGACTCATATAGTGAAGTGATACATGATCAGGATGACCATGGAAATTCTTTGTAAGGGTGGTCATAGGAGGGTCAGAATCAGATGCTTTTCTGCAAGAGGTTGTTTATTCTAGAGACGATGCAATAGGGAGTTCTCTATGAGTTCCATAAATCACCCCTTGTTATACACCCTGGAGTTTCCAAGATGTACCAAGGCTTGAGGAAATAGTTTTGTTGGCCAGGGGTGAAACGGGTAGTGGCAATGTTTACGGAAATGTGCCTAGTGTGTTTGTAGGTGAAGGTTAAACATTGAATCCCATGAGGGTTGTTGTATCCTTTTGATTTAACCAAGTGTATGTGGGATGAAATCTGGATGGATTTAGTCATTGGACTACCTGGGGTTCAAGGAGGATGGGATGCTCTCTGGGTATTGGTAGACCGAGTGAAAAAATCAACTCACTTCTTGGTAGTCAAGGAGTCGAGTGTAGTGGATGAATTAGCACAGAGGCACGTGGATGACGTGGTGCAGTTGCATGGAGTTATGAGGTCTATAGTCTCGGATTTGGATGCACTATTTACCACATGAGTCTAGAGGAGATTGCAGTATGATTTTGGAACCCATCTAGACCTTAGCACTATTTTCCACCCACCGACAAATGGGAACATAGAGCGGACCATCTAGAAAATGAAATATATGCTATGGGCATGTGTTTTTTCTATGGTAGATCATGGGTATAATATTATACCTTATTAGATATTTCATACAATAATATCAATCACACTTTTATTGTAATGGAACCATTTGAAGCCTTGTACGGGAGGTCTCTTCATTCACACATATGATGGACCGAGGTTGGGGAGGAAGGTGTTCTTGGCCCAAGGGTAGTGCTGAGCACAATGGAGAAGGTTCAACCTGTGTGTTTGTGGATGAAGGTATCCCTTGACTAGAAGAAGCTGTACACCAATTGTAGGAGGAGGCCCTTAGAGTTCAAGGTTATACACCATATGTTCTTGAAGGTTTCCCCTTGACGTGGGGAGCAATGGTTCAACAAGGAGAGAAAGCTCACTCATAGGTTCATCGGGCCTTTTGAAGTGTCAGGGAATGTTTGTTATGTGGAATCTCAGCTAGAACTTCCATCTCAATTGGAATGGATCCCTGACATTTTTTATCTCCTATCTCCATTGATATCTACAAGAGGACTCTCATGACATTCACAATTGAGAGTGGGATATAGGGGAAGACTCTATGTTCATTGATAGACCAGTATGGATCGAGGTTCGAAAGGATAATGTTACCTATGGATGGACCATCAATATGGTTCATGTATTTTGGAGGCACGATGGCCTCGAGGAGATTACATGGGAGTGAGAAACTCTGATATGTGCCCAGTACCCAGAGCTTTTTGAGTTGTTGTTCTGAGCCTTCCCTGATGTTTTTTTGACATGTTGTGATCTAATGCTGACCATGTTTGGTTGTCAGTTTATTTGTTTCCACTACATTGTGAATGTGTATGAAAATTCCTGATGTGTGCCTAATGGGGAACCTGATTCCTAATCAATACACATCATCCTAGATGTGATTAAACCAATGAGGGTGATTCATTACTACCAAAATTAGATAATATCATGACATAGAGGAATGAACTCCTTAATCTCTATGTTGGGACAATGTGATACATGGGGTTCGTATGGAAGTTTGGGCTGGTAGCTATTGGGTGGTGTTTCTGGATGTCCAAATTTATTTCTAGAAATGGAACAACTCGATGTAGTTTTTCCATAAGGGGTATATTACTAGGTGGTTGTTCGGAACCCTCTCTTTTATTTGGGTTTACTCTTAATTATTGAGGATAAGTAGCTCAAGTTCTTATAGACGATTCGAGGTACGATCTATATCTAGTCCACCATAGCTTCAGTACTTATAGACATAGGTTCCAGTCATTCTTTCATTTCCATTACCCTCGTTCAGAGCTCAAAGATTCCAACGGAGCTGTTGGTTCGATCCTTATGGCTAGAGACTTCTACGAGAGTGTTTTCGACGAGTACACACTAGTTCTGGTAGTGTGAGCATACTCTTGGAGGTGAGATCTTTGGCTGGGATCTCCTAGTAGCGACGCTGAGGCCTTACGGCGTCATCTTGGGTATCGACTGGTTATCTACAGTCCATACTCAGATAGACTGTATTAGGTGAAAAGTGTTGTGTGTCCGCATAGATGGGACTAGGTATACCTTCAATGGTGAGAAGGTAGCCTTTACAGCGCAGGATGGACTTACCTGGATGATGGTGCATGTGATCACTCATCAGTTGTTTTTCCTTACTATCCTAGGAGTTGATATAGTGAGTCTGAGCTATCCTGTTGTGATGGACGAGTACAAGAATGTCTTCCCTGATGATGTTTCGGGTCTACCTCCTCTCAAATAGGTGGAAATTCAAATTTACTTATACCCCATGACAGCACTGATATCTACACCAGCGTATCGAATGGCTCTGTCGGAGCTTCGTGAGCTGTAGATACAGCTATAGGACTTGCAGTGGAAGAAGTTCATCCGGCCCAGTGTTTCACCTTTGGCAGCCCTGATTTTGTTCGCCAAGAAGGTGGATGGGAGTTTGAGGATTTTTGTTTATTATTAGTGCCTAAACTAGGTGAGCATGAAGATTAAGCACCCACTCACGATAATTGATGACCTCTTTGATCATATGAATATCTTATTCCTAGTTATTAGTTACATATCATAATGGGTGATATGAGTAGAATTTTTTATTATATAAATATCTAATAAAAAATAATTATTTATTATTGTTTCAGGAGATTTTATATTTTTTGAATGATCATATTATCTTAATATTGTTTTTGGATGAAAAACATATCTTCCAAAATTGGCATTTTGATTCACGGAACATTATTTATTATCATTGAATAAAAATATTACATATTTTACAAAAGAATAATAGTTTAGCACTATACTAATTAGTAACATATTGGGTAAATAATAGTTTATACACCAAAAGGTGATTTTCTTATAAGACTTAGTATTATCTGTCATTATGATTATAATTAAAAATTAAATTTTCAATTGTCAGGATTTGAATTTGGAAAAAAAAATTGCATAACTTTTCTATATATCAGGGAAATACTAATATAAAATGTATTTGTGACGTTATTCCAAAAAAATAAAATTTTTAGGTGATGATGAAAAAATATTGTTCGTAAAAATAACATTAATTTTATTACATTGTTAGTACATAAGTCAGATTGGATACTCATGAAGAATTTTTCAAAGGAAATATATTAATTTAATAAAAAAATTATTTTTCTAAAATATATATATTTAAAAACACATATTTGATATATTAGAACATAAAACATATTTTTTATAAAATTATTTTAAATTCATTTCAAAATTTCCTTTTTAAAATTTATTTTTCCTTCATTTATAATTTTAATATAATAAAATAGATTACAGTTTTTCAATTTTTAGATAAAAATTATATAATATAGTTCATTTTATATTGACTAATAAATAATAATATTCATATGTGAAAAAAATTCCTCCATAAATTTCATGTGGGATAAAAAGTGTTTAGAAATGATGGAAAGATGATAAAAATATTTACAAAATCATAATGAGTGGTTCATGAATTACTAGACCATATCTGTTCTTGTACCCATTATTTATAAATTTTGAAGCAACTTTACTTGATAATGACATCATATTTTAAAATGGTTTTGGATATTTAAAAAAATTTATTCCCTTTTCACTTATAAATTGGAATCTCTTATTCCTAGTTCCACCAACAGCACATCCCAATATATTCATCCCAGACTCCACAAAAAGATCTCTTAGAAAATGATATCCATTATACATAGGTTATGTTGTTCTTAAATGAAAATCCCTCAAAGGCATAACACCCATAAAAAAGGAGATTATACGAGTAGTGAGGTATAAAAATAGAACCACTACATTCCCATTTGTATTTTATTATGTGAATGTAATTCCACCTTACCATACTACAGGTTTGATTTTAATATATTTTTTGGTCTCCATTTTTGTTTTTGGAGTATTGTGTGCTTCTCAGGAATGGAGTTTCCTAGATGGGGATGATGACCTAATGTTTGGGAATGCATGTATGATTGAATTACTTGATTTTGTGTAAAAATGTGTAAATGGACATAGAAGGTAGTCCTTGGGACTGGATAAAATTATGTTTTGGTTTGATGTTTTTCTGCTGGAAAATGGGTGGAGCACTTCCAGGTTAACAATTTCACATCATTAATGTGTTTCACAATGTGAATATGTTTTAGGCATGATGTCATGATTCTCCTCTAGGTCCTGAAATGTTTACCATCTGGGAAAACCTTAAATTATGTTAAAATTTCGATCAAGATTTAATTTAATATAAAGGGATGCATTTTCTGTATATGTCAAATTCTTGGGATTTCACACCATGAAATAACAACATGGATTCCACATATAATATGGTTATAAATAAACTTATTAAATAATTAATTTATGATTAACTATGTTGTCTCAAATTTAAAACCTTATAGAAATTCTTGGAGAATTTGGGTGGTCTCCCTCCTACAAGATAGCTTCGTCTAGTGATTGAATTAAATGACGGTTCAGTCACATATTTTTGTTTGATTTTTTGTAATTAGTTTTTTCCATTATGTATGGTGGTGGAATTGGTTGTGTTTTTTTATTCATTATCAATTGTTGTTTTATATCAATCGTATGTATGTTTTCTTCGTTAAATCTAATTTTATGTCCAATCCATTCTTTTTCAACCTTTATTGTTGAAGGATGATAGGTTTCTATCATTCAAAAGGGTGATGGTTCTATGAGATTTTTGATAATTATAAAATTCATAAATTTTCATGTTGATCCTATTTTTTCTCATTTGAATTTATTTTCATCTTTTAGAACTATTTTTAAATAAATGTGATAAGTGTTTTGATTTTTTTATATAAACTACCCACATAGGGAACCTCATGTTCATCGAGAATGGATATGGTTTTACCTAGTGTGTGTTATACTACAAGGGGTTATTTTGAGATATTTACATTATATGGTAGAAATAAATGTTGGGGGGAACACATATATTCATAGTTTATGATTATTGTATATATTGTAAACATTTCCATTGGCTAGATACAAAAATTGTGTGCTTTTTTATTTTATTCCTAGTTTATCTCATGATGAATTAATTCAACGATATTTTCTCACAAGTTTAATTATCTAAATTTTATTTATACTCGATATGTTATTATTTTTTGGATATGGAATGAATTTATGGTAAAATGTTATTTTTACTAATGTATTTATTTCAGAAAATTTCACTATAAAGTGGTACGTTTTTAAAGATAAAACAATTGTGATTTTTATATTAGAAATTATATAAATTTATTGGAGGTATCCTCTTTGGATTTCATTCCACACCCTATTTTTGAGATTTGGAAGCTGTATATCATGTTTTGATGGTCTAAGGGAATGGGAAGGGAATCAAATAATATGATATTTATCTTTTTATCTTCCCTCTTAATATAGGGATGGTTTGATGGTGACTAATGGTCACATGAGGACATGTTTGGATTGATCTACATTAATTTTCATGTTTATAATGTTTGTAATAGGTTGTGTGGATATTGTTGGGCCTATTTATATAGAATTCTATTTTTGTTTTATGCATCATTTTGTATATATTAAATAATTTTTCGTATTTTTATTATTTTACACACCATGTGTTGGTCACCTCTATTGGTTTTTCTAGTTGACTGATGATGGTCTATTACAAATTAGTGTCAATGGAAATTCTCAACTTGATTTTTGTTAACACTACTAGATATCAGATCTATTTCATGGGTATATAGGAGTTAGAGAATTCTTAATTCACGTAGTAAGTGTGGGAAGTTTCCTGGCCACCAGACATCTATGTCTGAAATCAAGATACCATCTATTGTCAGAATGTTTTTTCCCGGTTTGAGACATGATGATTGTTGTCATTTTAGTTTATTGCATGGGATTTTTTAAACATGCCATTTATTTTCTTATGTTTACATTCCTGATTTCAAAATTCATAATTTATTTAAATTATTAGGATTTCAAATCATTTATTCTGATAACTAATAATGATCAAATGATTTTTACAATATACACATAATTGATTTTTTATTTTTGATAATGATTTTTTGAGAATTCCTTTTAGAAGAGATCTTCTAAATTTAAATGATGAAGCTATGAGACAGGTTTTGTAGTAACATACTTCAGTTGAACCATCTATTGTATAAGCTATAGTCATCGTTGTTCAAACATTGGGTAATGTAGGGGTATGAAACCTGGGATGATTTGTGCATCATGACTCGGGATTTACAAGGTTGCCTCAACTTACCATCCTTGGTAAAAGGGCCAAATGAATATACAGAATAGATTGAGATGATTGATAAAATATTAAACTTATTTAAGAATCCTAAACACTCTATGGTGGCGTTTTCAGGATTAATATTAATGCACCCTGAAGGAGATGGGAGGACTCTATTTTTAATGATAATATGCATGATGATATTTCCTAGGATTCATTCAAGAAAATATTCCACCACCAAATTTATCTTGAGACATTACATAGGGATAATAATCATTGTTTTTACCTTAGAAAATGTAGTGTGTACTATTTTAGAGTATTCCACCTATTTTGCTGAGTTGGTGAACTCAGAACTAGGCCTAGTATCGAATGATTACTTGATGCTAGGAGGCTTTATTTGGGGACGAGGAATGATATATTATTTATGTTGTTTATCATATGCTATCAAATATATTTAGAGGTACTATATAAGGAAACATTGGTAGAGGGAAACATAGTTGAAAAAATATAGGTTAGAGGAGCATTAATGTGTAGTGTATTTTTCCAAGATGTATATTATAGATTGAAAAGAAAGTGAAAGGGTAGATAGATTCATGAAGGCCTATTTGGGGGGATTCATCAAAATAGCAGAAGGTTGTTTTCTATTATTGTGTGCAGCCTGTCCATACAAATCTTAACTGTGTGGAGGATTCAAAGACTTTTCATCACATGGGATAGTATTGTCATCTTATGATTTCTATTATAAGATTTCCCAAGGTAGTAAGGATAAATCCACATTCACCAATTCTTCACAGATTCATACTGATGCTGTAAGAACCCGGACCTTCATTCAGGTATGTTTTTCCTTTTCTTGGAGTTTTTTAGAAAATTAAACATTCTGGAAATTTTCGAAGTACACACCATGTAATTTCTGAGAACACACCATGTACTCTTCTCTGACTCAAAGCCGTGTGCTGGCCATGCTCGGGCCACACACACGGTGTGTAGGGGTGATGTGGAGGCTGTTTTTAGCAGAGTACGGAAAAACAGACAACATGACGTGTACATTAAAAATACATGTTGTGTACTTTTCTTTTCTTTTTCATTAAACGGACCGGGGTCACGTCTAACCCCCGATTTCATCTTCTTCTGTATATTTCGTCCGCCCGAGAGTGACCATACGACCAGATCTTTGACGAGCTTCCGCCTCTTCGCCCGTTCTCAGATTGGAGCGCGGTCCATTGCATTGGAATCACAGTAGTGATCTATCCCTTCTGCTTGAGTCTTGTTTCTTGATTCCTCCTGGTTTTCAAGTTATGGTAGGATGAGTGTTTTGTGCATCTTTTCAGATCTATGTCATTCTAAGAAGAATCTATCATCATCGTTCACGTATATCGATCTCCTAGGATCGAGGTAGGTGGTTTGTGCCTTTCTGTAGAAAGTTGATGGATATTTTGTGCAAATTCAACCAATTCCTTTGAACGGGGAACTGGGGGTTTCCTATTGTTGCCCTGCTTTTTGCCTGCTTTGGTTGATTTCTTTAGTATAGGTTGATTCTTGTGAGTAGAGTAATTTAATTTCTGCTCAGGTTGTTTTGACGTGCTTGTTTTTTTATTAGGCATTTCTCTAGTTTCCTTGCCTAGTTGTAAGATTTTCCTTGTGTTGCTGCTGAGCCTTAATTGATAGCCAAGTAGTTCTTGAGGTTTACTTGGATGATGCACACGCGCTGAGCATGTTTAGCTTCACTCAGGACTACGAGAACCTAGGGTAGTAGACCAAAGGGAGAGTTGACGGAAGGGATTCTCTAGAGTGTCTTTTAATTAAGATGTGAGACCACAGGGGGAATTGACATTGAGTGATTCCTCATAGAGTCTTTGGTTGCTCGACGCAGGACACAAGGGGAATAGACGTTGAGTGCTTACCCAGAGAGCCTTTAGTAAGATACGAGACTATTGAGGGAATTGACGGTGAGTGCTTCCATAGAGACTTTATTAATTTCATAGCTGAAACAGAGGGGTGATACTGGGTGTGCCTCCTAGAGGGTTTCTAGTACTTATAGGTTGAACCATAGGGGTTAGGCTGTGAGAGATAACTAGAGGGTTACCTATTTTCTTCTTGTTTCTGGTTGTTTTCTTGTGTACTTTACTCGTTAGTACTGTGGATTGTAGCTATTTATACCTTCCTATTTACTGCTTCTTGTTTTATTACTGGCCTTGTATTCATTGACTGTTAGGCACAAATCATTGGGTGATTGCCTAATGGGATTGTATCTCAAACCCGGTTTGAGCCATGCGTTTGGGCCCAAGAAGATTATGTTGTTGCAGGTATAGATAAGGTCAAGCACCCTTCTAATTCAGGATCTTGATTGGACTGGGGCTGGAGAGCATGGGACTGAGCCGAGGCTTGGGATGCTGAGGAGTTGTTCATCTGTTCTCTTTTTTTGTTGCTTTATTACTTCTGTTCAATTGTATTCCAGCACGTTGTTGTGTTTGTTGTTTTCCTTAGATACTTTTACTTGCTGCATCATTGTCATCATTGTTGTATCTATTTTTTTCTTCTGCTGTTTGGTTTCTATGGTTATGCATGTTGTTACTACTTCTGTTATTGACTGTTGTTTTTCTACTCTATACCTTACTGAATGAGGGCATAGTTTCCCCACCAACTCACCAAGGCCCTCGCTGCTAGTCGGCAGCCTCTGGCGTTTGGAGAAACATGCTTGAGGTCATATGGTGAATCAGGTATATGGAACCAGTGGAGGGCTCCAGATTCGGGTCATTACAAAGTGGTATCAGAGGAGTTCTTTTCTCTTGCTTTCAATTTGGAGACTTTAGTCAGGGATAGGACGGATTCAGGACTTGGCATTAAGCTATGCTTGGGAGTAGCTAACCCGTGTACAGGGAAAATCCATACAACCTCGTTAATTGCAGTTTTTGCTGGTTTTGAGATTTTATGGTAGACCTGATTTCACCTAGAGTGATTCACTAGACTTGTGCTATTATTGTTTTGATACTTTGGTTCTATTTCTGTTGCAACCCAATGAGATGACGGTATGACATCTCATGCATCATATAGTCACTTGTAGAAATCATATGTCATGCATTCTTGCCATTCCATCTAGGGTGCATTAGTGATTGCATGTTGTTGTGATAGACTCTGTGTAGATTATGCATGCTGTTTTGATAGATTCTTGATAGATTCTCTATGGTCATGTTAGAAAACTATTTCTTTTGTTCCTTACTTAAAAATGAACGCCAAATTTTGGTTCTTGATGTGTTATGGGCCCTCTTTAATCGAATCATGGTGGATCATGATCATGTTTTTTCTTGTATATGACTATGTGAGATGCCAGGCTATGATTCGTGGGGAGTATGGGCCCTCACTGATCGGAATTTGGCACCACCTTCCATTTTTTTAGTGTTTCTGGAATTCTGTGTAGTTTTTGAGCTACTTCCCAGAAAAACCCAGAATACATGGCGTGTACTTTTTGTATACATGCCGTGTAGTTTTCAGGCCGTGTCACTGACCGTGTGAGAAGAACACGGTGTCGTGGAAGTAACTTCGGGAACACACAGTGTACGATAGGTACACGCCTTGTATGTTCAGAGCTGTGTACATGACCATGTCACTAACAACACGGGTCGGGGAAGCTCGAGTAGAACACACCGTGTCCAGAGGGAACACTTCGTGTAGTCCTGACCAGGTACCTGTCCGTGTCACTAAAAACACGGGCCGACTTTACCATATTTTCCACAAGCCGTGTTTGTGCGGAACATGCCGTGTAGTCTTTTCCAGGTACCCGGCCGTGTCACGAACAACACGGGACGGTGTCACCTTCTCCTATACATGTCGTGTTTGTTCGGAGCATGTCGTGTTAGGTTCAGCCGTGTAGATGGCCATGTGCATAACAACACGGGCTTCCAAAGCCTTGTCTAGTACTCACCGTGTTTGTTTCAAACACGCCGTGTAGTCTCAGGTTGATTCGGATTGTGTGGGTTAGCTGTGTAAAGAGACTCAGGAAGGGGAATAGTTTCAAGTACATGTCATGTGTTGGGGTCAACATGCCGTGTAGTTGAGGTGTTACATGACTTGTAGGGAAGGAGTACACGCCCATATCAGTGGTTTAAGGAGACTCACCATGTAGTTTGTATACATGCCATCTAGTCGTCTTTTGTAATATTGTGTGTTTTTCTTCCCCTATTCCCGTTTTGTACTCTTGTGTTCTCTGTCCTAGTTTTCCTGATCTAATGTGTTCCTTTGATATTTCAGAGCTATGCCTCCGAGATGTCCTCCGGTCGTACATTTGACATCAGGTAGTGATCAGACGCCAGATACGGCTAATCAGGGACTTCATGTCAATCCTCCAGTCGAGTCAGCCTTGGCACCGACTGTCATACCAGTTGCAGGAGCGGAAGCGCAATTCTGGGAAGGTTTCATGAGGATGATGCAGGCCTTCCAGGGAGCACTGCCTCCTGCCACATCTATGGAAGACTTGAGGCGGGTTTTTCAGCAGCAACATCCTTCCACCTTCTTAGGGGAAGAAGGACCTCAAGCTGTAGAGTCATGGCTGGAAGCCATACTGACCATCTTCAAGCATCTGGAAATGCCTCCAGAGAGGCGGGTCAAGCTCGCCACCTACGTGCTCTGAGACTCTGCCAATAGGTGGTGGTACGTGATCTCACAGGCGGGTCAGCAGAAGGCTATATCTTGGGAGGAGTTCCAGTGCGTGTTCTACGAAAACTACTTCCCGGAGACCCTGAGGGATGACCGAGCCCAGGAGTTCATGAGCTTAGAGCAGGGTACTCTTTCTGTCATGGAGTATTTCACTCGTTTCACTGATCTACAGTGCTTCAAACCCCTTCGGGATGGGAGTCGGGTGTTTTTAGAAAGGAAGTTTGAGGATGGTCTCAGGAGGAATATTTTCTCGCAGGTGAACATCTTCCAGTTGATATCCATTACTTCCATCGGCAACCAGGCACTGATTACATAGCGCAATCTGACAGACTCTGGAGCTGCGAGCTAGGGATGTTCTACATCCAGAGCCAGTTTTCCTCCAGATGACAGTAAGAAGCGCTGTACAGAGCCTACACGCTGTGATCCAAGGAAGCGAGATGCATCGTCAGGCAGCCATGTGATATGCTACCAGTGTGGCCAGTCAGGGCACACGAGACCGCAGTGCCAGAGGGACCCCGTGGAGTGCCTATCATGAGGAAAGATGGGTCACCTTCAGCGTTTCAATCAGGTTTTTTCACCAGCAACTAGTGATTGGGGTTCTTCAATGACTCCTCATTCAAGAGAAGCACCGCCAATTTCCCACCAGTCACAGAACTTGAGTTCTTCCTGCCATTCGGGCCGAGGTGGAGGTCGAGGCCGTGGCGGTCACCCACCATTTCCTTAGCATCGGTAGGGAGGTTCAGCTCAGAGTGGGCCACCAGGGACGCAGGGCCGCAGTACAGGCCAGTCTTTCACCGTGCAGCAGACTTCTCAGGATCAGGATCCCGGCCCTTGTACTGTTCAGGGTATGATTTTAGTAGCCTCAATTTTATCTTCAGCACTTTTCGATACTAGTCCTACGCATAGCTTTATCTCTATTGCTGTTGTGGAGAGCCATGGACTCTACGTCTTTTATTCTGCCGACTCGTTGACACTAGACACACCCTTGGGGACGAGGACATCTAGTGTATGCCAGTGTAGAGAGTGACCTCTAGAGGTTGCAGGGTATCTCTTTTTATGGGATCTCTATGTCCTAAAGATGACAGGCTATGATGTCATCCTTGGCGTGGACTGGTTGATTCCCTTCCAGGAAGCCGTTGACTGTTATCGCCCTAGAGTGAGCTTAGTCTCACCAAAGGGTGAATCTTTTTCTTCATAGAGGCGAATGGGATTTTCTGGCGAGTCGAGAAGGACTCGAGCATCATGGGCTAGGAAGGGTGACATCCCAGATTGCTAGTTTTATCTGGATGACTAGGGGACTCCGCAGTTCGACATTCCTCCAGTGGTGGATCGCTTCAGGGATGTCTTTCCAGAGGACTTTTCAGGTTTTCCTCCAAAACGTGAGGTATAATTCTCTATTGATCTCGTTACAGGAGTGGGACCAGTGTCCATTCCTCCCTATTGGATGGCCACACCTGAGATGCAGGAGCTCAAGAAGCAGTTGGAGGAGCTACATGCTAAGGGTTTCATCTGACCCTGTACTTCTCCTTGGGGTTTCCCTGTCCTTTTTGCAAAGAATTCATATAGTACCCTTCAGATTTTTTTGGATTATCGGAAGCTGATCCAGTTGACGGTCAAGAACCGATATCCTTTACTGAGGATAGATGAACTTTTCGATCAGCTTCGAGGAGCCCTGGTGTTCTTGATGATCGCCTTGAGGTCCAGTTACCATCAGTTTCACATTAGACCATCAAATATACCTCTGACAGACTTCAAGAGATTGTATGGTCTCTACAAGTATACAGTCATGCCGTTCGGTCTCACGAATGCACCTGCAGTTTTCATGGCACTAATGAACCGAGTGTTCCATCCTTATTTGGAATCCATCATCATGGTCTTTTTAGACAATATCTTAGTGTACTCTCACACTCGAAAAGACCATTCCACACATCTTGAGATCGTTCTGAGTACACTGAGAGAGCATCAGCTTTATGCTAAACTCTCGAAGTGCCACTTCTGGATGGATCAGATTCACTTATTTGGTCACGTTATCTCAAAGGCAGGAGTATTTATGGACCCATATAAAGTGAGATTTGTAGTTTTATGGGAACAGCCGAAGAATGTCTTTGAGTTATGGAGCTTCCTAGGGCTGGATAGATACTACAAACACTTCATTCAGGACTTTTCACATCTAGAAGCACCTTTGATAGGTCTGACCAAGAAGGGCGCGAAGTTCTTATGGTCAGATTCTTGTGAGTCATCATTCCAGGAGCTAAATGGGAGGTTGACGTCAGCACCGATACTAGTCTTGCTGGAGCCAGGAAGGAAATACACTGTTTACTGCGATGCATCAGATATCGGGATTGGAGCTGTGCTTATGCAGGGGGATGGAGTCGTTGAGTATGGGTCTCGGCAGTTGAGGCCACATGAGAGGAAATACCCGACGCACGATCTTGAGTTGGCAGCTGTTGTTCATGCCTTATGTTGTTGGAGACACTATCTGCTGGGGGAGCACTTTGTGGTCTTCACTGACCACAAGAGTCTCATGTATATCTTCATTCAATGTGATCTGAATCTGAGCCAGCGCAGGTGGCTTGAGTATCTACTGTCTTTTCACTTTAATCATTCCTATACACCGGGTAAGGGAAATGCAGTGGCAGATGCATTGAGTAGGAGAACTCAGATTCAGGCAGTTCAGGAGGCTAGTAGTGTGTGGCAGTTGATTGCGCTGTTCTATGAGATGTATCTAGAGGTGCACGACAGACAGGGACATACCTTCATATCTTCTGTAGCTATTACCTCTACACTTCGTGATCGAGTACGGATGAGGAAGCTATCAGACTCTGAAGGCTTATTCCTATGGGAGAGTGTGTCAGGAGAGGACCCTCTTCCCAGATAGACAGTGGGCGAGGATGAGATCTTGCATTTCCAAGGACGCGTATGGGTGCCAACATACATACATGAGGAGCTGATGTGGGATTTTCATTCATCAGTTTGGGAAGTTCATCCTGGAATCACCAAGAGGTATCAGGATCTTCATCACTAGTACTGGTGGCCAGGTATGAAAAAGGATGTTGCTAGTTTCGTCATGAGAATTTCTACTTGTCAGCAGGTGAAGCCAGAGCATCAGCGACCAGTAGGCCTTTTATAGCAGTTACCCATTCCGGAGTGGAAATTCAATGACGTCGTGATGGACTTCGTGACTGGGTTGTTGAGGTCGCCTAGAGGGAACGGTGATGTTTGGGTTGTTGTCGACAGGCTTACGAAGGATGCACACTTCTTGCCGATTAAGGAGACCTTTAGTGTTGATGATCTTTGATGACATTAAATCCGGGAGATCGTTCGTCTGCATGGAGTTCCACACTCTATTGTTTCAGATAGGGATGTGCGCTTTACCTCTCAGTTTTGGCAGGGACTTTAGAAGGCCTTGGGTACACAGGTACTTTTGAGTATAACATACCATCCCCAGACTGATGGCTAGTCCGAGCGCCCGATCCAGGTGCTTGATGATATGCTCCGGGCTTGCATCCTAGACTTTGGTGGTATTGGGGAGAATCATATTCCTCTGGTGGAGTTCGCCTATAACAACAGTTACCAGGTGACCATTCAGATGACACCATACGAGGCTTTGTACGGCAGGCCATGCCGATCAACCTTATGCTGGCTGGAGGTAGGAGAGGTAGCTCTACTTGGACCGCGTCTCGTTCAGGAAACATCAGAGAAGATAGAGCTGATTCGGAAGAGGATGGCTACAACTCAGTCTCGATAGAATTCTTAGGCAGATCAGCAGAGACGACCTCTACAGTTTGAGGCCCGAAATCAGGTTTTCCTGCGTGTCGCACCGAGGTTGGGACACAAGAGGATTCGAAGACATGGTAAGCCTTCACCACAGTACGTCAGGCCGTTTGAGGTCTTAAAGAGAGTTGGGCCAGTCACCTATCGGTTGCAGCTAACTCAGAGGTATCAGGCCATGCATGACGTCTTCCACGTCTCTCAACTCCGACGTTACTTTTCAGACGCATCTCACGTCTTTCAGCCTAAGGAATTAAAGCTTGAAGTAGATGCTTCGTTCGAAGAGAATCCTTTCCGGATTGTCGATCGTAGTACGAAGGTTCTCTGTGGCCGGTCTGTTCTTCTGGTATGAGTGATATGGAATCACAAGTGAGTACATGATGAGACTTGGGAGAGGGAGGCCGATGTATGATCATAGTGGCTGGAGCTATTTGGGGTTTCTTCTTCTCCGCCTCGTTATGGAAATTCTGGGACGAATTTAATTAAGTGGGGAGTTTGTAAGAACCTAGACCTTCATTCAGGTATGTTTTCTCTTTTCCTGTAGTTTTTAAGAAAATTAAATTTTCTAGAAAATTTTGAAGTACACACCATGTACATTCTGAGTACACGTCGTGTACTCATCTCCGGCTCGAAGCCATGTGCTGGCCGTGCCCAGGCCACACACACAGTGTGTTGGGGTGACGTGGAGGCCGTTTTTAGTGGAGTGCGGAAATACTCACTACAGGTCGTGTACATTGAAAATACACACTGTGTAATTTTCTATTTTTCATTAAATGGACTGGGGTCGCACCTAACCCCCGATTTCATCTTTTTCCCTAGATTTCGTCCGCCTGAGAGCGATTGTACAGCCGAATCTTTGACAAGATTCCGCCTCTTTGCTCGTTCTCCGATTCGAGCACGGTCAATTGCGTTGAAATTGTAGTGGTGTGCTCTCCCTTCTGTTTGAGTCTTGTTTCTATATTCCTCCTAGTTTTCATGTTATCGTAGGTTGAGGGTTTTTTGTGTTTTCTCATATCTACATCGTTCTATGGGGAATCTATCATCGTCGTTCACGTATATCGATCTTCTAGGATTGAGGTAGGTGGTTTGTACCTTTCTGTAGAAATTTTATGGATATTTTGTGCAAATTCCTCCAATTCCTTTGAAGGGGATTTGGGGGTTTCATGTTTTTCCCTTATTTTATCCTGCTTTGCTTGATTGATTTAGTAGAGGTTGATACTTGTGAGTAGAGTAATTTATTTTGTGCTCAGGTTGCTTTTTCCATGTTTGTTTTTCTTCTTAGGCGTTTCCCCATTTTCCATGCATAGTTGTAGGATTGTGGACTGTTTCCTTGTGTTGCTGAGGAGCCTTAGTTGATAGCCAAGTAGTTCTTGAGGTTCACTTGGATGATGGACATGTGTTGGGCATGTTTAGATTCACTCAGGACTGTGAGAACCTAGAGTAGTAGACCAAAGGGAGAATTGATGGGAGTGCTTCTCCAGAGTGTCTTTTAATTACGATGCAAGAACATAGGGGGAATTGATGTTGAGTGCTTCCTCATAGAGTCTGCAGTTCCTCGATGCAGGCCATAAGGGGAATAGATGTTGAGTGCTTCACCAGAGAGCCTTTAGCATGATACGTGACTATAGGGGAAATTGACAGTGAGTGCCTCCCCAGAGAGTCTATTGATTTCATAGTTGAACCAGATGGGTGAGACTATGTGTGCCTCCTAGAGGTTTGCTAGTACTTATAGGTTGAACCATAGGGATTAGGCTGTGAGAGCTACCCAGAGGGTTACCTATTTTATTCTTGTTGCTGGCTGTTTTCTTGTGTACTTTATTCATTAGAACTGTGGATTGTAGCTATTTGCACTTTCATGTTTCCAGCTTCTTGTTTTATTACTTTACTTGTATTCATTGACTATTAGGCACAAATCTTTGGGTGATTTCCTACTAGGATTGTATATCATAACCTATTTGGGTCATGCTTTTGGGCCCAACCAGACTATGTTTCTACAAGTATAGATAAGGGCAAGCACCCTTCTACTTCAGGATCTTGATTGAACTGGGGCTGGAGAGCATGGGACCGAGCCGAGGCTTGGGATGGTGAGGAGTTGTTCATCTATTTTCTTTTGTTGTTTCTTTAGTACTTGTGTTCAGTTGTATTCTAGCACGTTGTTGTGTTTGCTATTTTTCTTAGATACTTGTACCTACTGCCTCATTGTCATCATTGCTATATCTATTTTTTTCTTCTACTGTTTGGTTTCTGTGGTTATCGATGTTGTTAATGCCTCCTCTATTGACTGTTGTTTTTCCACTGTATACCTTACCAAATGAGGGCATAGTTTCCCCACCAACTCACCAAGGCCCTCGCTGCTAGTCGGCAGCCTCTGGTGTTTGGGGAAATGCACTTGTGGTCATGTGGTGAATCGTGTATGGGGCACCAGTGGAGGGCTCCGAATTCGGGTCGTTACAGATGCATCCAAGGGTTTTGTATATTATCCTTGGGCAGAGGGGAACCATCATGTGGATATGAAAGACTATGGTGGATCTAAGTCTAGACATCCTTTTACGGTGCCTCATACACTTGAAGAATCTTAATTAAGGCCATGAACAATTAGATTAAAATGTTTATTTCACTATTAATGGTCTTCTATTTGTTTGATAGAGGCTCTACACATTATTTCATATCGTTAAAGCTAGTTTAAATTTAAATACTTAATTCAATGATTATGTTTATCTTATTATATTATTCCAGAACTTTTGGAAAGAGGTCTAAAAAATGGTTCTGTGTGCCTAGTATTTCGAGTGATGATTGTGAACCATGAGGTGGAGAGGGACATCTTAGTTCTCAATATTGAAATATTTTTCTTGATTATCATAATTGATCTGATATTCAGTGTTAAGGTAAAAGTAGGAAATTATCACCATTATGTTCAGTTCATATCTTCTGAGGGGATCACCCATGTTTTTAAGCGTGAGTTAATCTATTGATCAGGAAGGGTAGGGAATGTCATCCCTTAAGATGGTGAAATCACTTTCCAGTTTTCATAGATGTTTCTTGTTACTGTTTACCAGTGTTTAGATACTCAACTACATATAATAGTGTGTGAATACCCCTAGGAATTATCCTAGTGTTTTTTCCTATTTACAAATCATGAGAGAGGTCAAATTTATTAATTATTAACTCCATGGTATGATTCCAATTTCTAGGCCATATTAACATATGATGACTACTTAGTTAGTAAAACATATGTTTAAAATTTTATATCTCGTGGATAAAGGATTAATTCATCATAGTGTGTCATCATGGATTCACATATTCTATTTACTAAGAAGAATGATTTGGTCCTCTGATTTTTTTGTAATTTCAGAAGTTAAAATAGGTGACCATCATGAAAAAATATCCCTTAGTTGGGATTGGTAATCTCTTTTACTACCATAGAGGGTATCATTGGTATTTAAAGGTGGACATATGACCAGGATACCACCAATTGTGAGTCCGAGAAAAGGATATAACTAGGACAATGGTTAGGAGCTAATATGAGAAATTTGAGTTGCAGATTATGCAATTCATTCTCACTATAGATCTTATTTTGTTTTTTGAATAGATAAAATAGATATGTAATTATTTATTAGGATATTTTATTGTTTTTTGTATGATTCTTTGGCTTACTGCTTTTCCATGTAGGAGCACGTAGACCATTTAGGCATCATTCTTAGTTCATTGAGGAATCATCAATTGTATGTTTATATTTCGAAATGTAATTTTTATAATCATAAAGTAATATTTATAGGGTGTGATATATATATAATAGGGGCATACCAGTGGATCATGAGAAGCTATAGGCAGTTATGTGCTTGTAGTAGCAAGGAATCTTGTTTGAGATCTAAAGATTCTCTGGGTTTGAAGGTTATTAAAGGTGGTTCATTTGGGACTTTTAAAATATTTCTTCTCTAATGACATCATTTACCCATATGGGTATAAATATTGAGTTCATTGACTAGTTTTGGAGATACTATGACGAACTTTTGGTGTTATTGAATTAAACTCATGGTTTGATTCTTTATGAACTATGTAAGGGTTACTGTGTTTACTATGGTGCTTATCATATGGGTTAGGGGTGTGTCTTGATATTGACTAGACAAGTGGTAGCCTATGAATCTCGATATTTACACCAGCATTAGAAGAACTACCCTACACATGATATTTTTTAAGAAGTTATTTATGGACTCAAAATATGGAGTAACTACATATTTGGGTAATCACATGTCATAAATTATGATTATAAAAGTATAAGGTATATATACTCTAGTAGGGAAATAATTATGGGATAGAGATGATGGGTGGAGTATCTCCCAACATTTGGTTTTGATGTTTTAAAAACACATGGATATTGGAATGTGGTCATCAATGCATTGAGCAGGAAATTACTGACATAAGTAGTGGAGTAATTAGTGGAAGAGTTATCATGGATGATTATTTTCGAGATGAAATTAGTAATATAAGAAGCTAGTGGGTGGGAATGTATGTATTTGATGAAGGATTATTCATCATTTCATTAGTGGATTTAGCATGAAAATATGTCTTACCCTGACTATAGGTTCTTTAGAAAAGTAATTTAAAGTGGGGAGACCTCGGTTGGGTGGTCTTAATCTCTTAGTGGAACTTTATGTTTTTCGAATATGATGGTTGTTCTTTATCCCCTAATATAATAGTTGATAAATAGTGGGAAACATTTTTGATAGTCTGTACATCCATGTGATACTATTATGTATCATGAGATGATACATCGGTGTTGATGGATTGTATGAGATCATATATTGTGATTTTTTATCATGGCGAATTAAGTTTCTTATAATTAACCAGGAAGATCATAGAACAGTTGGTTTCATGAACCCCTAACCCATTCTAGTATCTAATTGGCATAATATTTCAATTGATTTTGTCATTTTTTCTATGAAATCATATTGGAAATAATGTAATATAGGAGATTATAAATCTATTAATGACATATACACATTTCCTCCCTATTAATTAAATGAATAAGGTAAAGGATATTGTAAATTTAATGTCTAAAGTATTGTGATTCTTCATGGGGTTCCATATAAATTGTTTCTAAAAGGGACCCCCGGATCACATCCTAGTTTTAGAAAGTTTTTAAGGTGGGGATAGGTTCCCAAATGAAATTTATAATATAATATTATCCATGGATGGATGGGAAAGTATATAGTTCTATCTAGGTTTGGGAAGACATTACTCAAGAATATGTACATGATTTTTGGGGTTCATGGGAATTTAATTTTACTTCATTCAATTTTTTCTATAACAATAGTTATTAGGCGTCAATCATGAAAGTTATCTTTGAGGACTTGTATGAGAATCCATGTAGATCTTCCTTATGTTAGCTAGAGTTGGTAGGGCGATGATTGTTTGAGATGAGTCATAATTTGGGGATGATAGAGAGGGTTTATGTGAATTATAATAGATTAATAATAGAATATGATTGCCTAAAATAATATACAGATCTTCTTCACCGGTCACTGGAGTTTAGGGGTCTCTAACGACCAAATCATGGCATACATAGACATTAAATTTCTTTTTCAGAATACCTAATACATTACAAAAACACATTCCCAACAACCATATTAGTTTAGTGTCTTCAGAAACATGGAACATTATCTGCTACCTCGGTGAAAGATCTTCAACATCTCCCATAATTATCTTCCCCTTTTGTTTCCCTACACAAAACCTTCCTCTAAATCCAAGGAAAAATAAAACCTAAAAAGGGTGAGCCTGAATGTTCGTCAAGGTTAAAAATGGAGATCATAAAATAAACCATAAAATTATGAATGTAAAAACATGAACAGAACGATTAAATATCAAAATCTAGTGTCATGATGTAAATCATGGTAGTATGTAAGGCATAGATAGTAGTGGAACATTAACCCCAATAAAATAGAATTTTCATAAATAATTGAATTTTGAAAACAAATAATCACATGATATTATTTCCATAATTTCCAATTTATTACATCAAATACCACCATCATTGAAAAATTCCATTAATAAACTAGGTTTACATGTCATTTTATACATGTATTATTGAACCGTATTTACTTTCCATTCAAGTCCAGTATTACAGAAAAAAATTTACCTGTCTTTCCTGGCATGTCTATCTCATGGGATATTAATCTTTACCCAATGCATTAGAAAAAGAAATATGTCCCAACCATATCACGATTAATCCATTCATAAAAGTTCCATAAAAACATAAACCATTGATCATAGCATAACCCAGTGATAAAAAAGGGTTTTTTAAAAATATTTCTATCACAATACATATAAAATAAATAGAGTATAAAAAGATAATTTCATCATAAATATAATAAAATCAGACAAATAATTGGGATAGAAACATAACCTAATGTCATCTTAGATGTAAATTTTTTTGATAAAACAATTGAACATAATTCTTTATCGTAATATCCTTTCTTCATCAAAATTGAAACCTTTATGATTCAAAAATGTTTTCTTTTATAAAAATGGCATAAATATTTAAAAGAAATGAATTTATTTTAAAATAAATTTGAAGTCACATAGAGGAAGCTTCTTGTAACTAAGCCATTATTAAGACATAAAAAACTATTCATGCTGTATAAGTTAAAAAAATCATTCTTCTCTTACTCTTTCCAGAAAATTAAAAAAATACATCATATGGAAAATGAATCAATAATTCCTTTAGGACCATTTAATAAAAATTTAACAATTAGAAATTTCACATTGAAAATTAGTATAGGAAAATAAATAATATTATATATTTTAGAAACCTAGTCGTGAATGACAAAAATATCCCAGTAAATACTTACGAATGACCAATCTCAAATAATAATGAGATTACAAAATTATCCCTTACATTAGTTTCGATATGATTTGTATGTAGCTGAACCTCTTGTATAATGATTTGAATAATGTTATTGACTTATTACAGAATCATAGTATTTTTTATGATATCAAATATGATCATATTATCATCTGTTTGTTAGTAACATTTTATTATCAAATGTTATTTGGATATTAACTCCTTTATATTCTTTTACATGATTTGTGAAATATGTTCATGTTCCACTTACTAGGATATAATTATATCATTTAAATAACTATATTAGTATAATATATATCATATTTATTCATTCCATTTAGGAATATAATCTTATTTTAATTAATATCACGTATAATGATTCACATCGCATCATGGAGATGGTAGGCCGTACGTAGGCACGAGTGACGATATCATTCACATAATTGTTAAACAGTAAGGAATTTGATGGTATATTAATCATACAGAAAAATTATCATATTATATTTATTATTTAATTCCATTATTCTCAACATTATACCCATCCAAATGTAATATTATTGAGTAACAAATTAAATGACGACGTGGAGATGGTAAGCCGTACATACGCAACCAAGATGTTATTGTTATTCCTAGGATGGATAAAAGGATGTATACGATTCTAAATAATTATAATAACATCATGGTATATATAATATATTATATTTATTACTTTATTATAGAAAACATAATATAATAAGAGGATGTATAAGAAGAAATGATTTATGAATGTGGTGATAAAACAATAACATCCTTTTTGAGTTTCTCCTTTTTATTTGCACAAAAGGAATCCATAGGATAGCCTTAATACCAAATTATGGACTCTAGGATGATATTAGGGATGTTGGTAGGGGAAATTGGAAATGTATTGGTGAGAAAATGCCATTAGAGGTGTGATTAAAATTCAATTAGAAGTTCCCTTTTAGAAACGAGGTGAGCGTCACTTTAGGAAATTTATTAAATGTTAATTTATTAAAAATTTATTTTCGGTTTAATATTTCCCAAAAATAATTTATTTATAAGATAAGTTGATTTTGGGTTGAAATAAAAGCATCCAATAACTTTTTAATATGTTTAAAATATTTATGAAACCATGTATTTTTGGTTTAACCATTATTTAACCCTAGTTAATCTTACCATGATATCATGTTATTAACAATTTATCTATAAATTTAATTAAAATGACAAGTCAAACGCTAATGAAAAATATGTATTAATGACATATTATGACTAATAATTACATTTTTGTAAAATTAGAGTTTTTTAGGAATTTTATTACATTTAATAAACTAATTTATATTTAAAGTAATGAATTTTGTCAATTTTGACACGTTTCATACATGACTTTTGAAAAATCTCATAACAACTTGGTTATTTCGAAAAAATGCATTAAATCTATTATAACATGTCATAATCATCCATACAAATCAAGAAATATTTAATTTATATATATAAGTTTTATTTACTATTTATAATATAGTTTATTTTATATTTATCTTAATAAAATTATTAATATATAACTTTTGTGTGAATATTTATGGTAATTATTTAATATCAAAAAATTAAAAATAAATTACGATGGAATGGATAATTTATTTATCTTTTGGGAGAACATTTTTTTTGTTTCATCATGTTTATCACTACATTAAAATTATTATACTTATAATAGATAAGAGAGTGACATGTTGTAACTTTTTATTGTTTTAATCATAATTATATCCCTTTAATGGAAAAATGTCCATTAAATAAAGATATTCTAACCATTAGGTGATATTGGTCAACATTTATTCTTTCAATAGTATTTTTTCATGTGTTAGGTAATTTTATTATCCTTATTATATTTTTTTATCCTAATTAACCAAATTTACCTTTAACTATAGTAAATAAAAATTACAAAAGATTCAATTCATAATGTCAAAAAAATAATTGTAACCTATTAAGATAAATTGTACCAACTAATTCAAAATATGAAAACTATTTTTCCAAATTGAAAACAATGATGTTTCATTTATTAATTTAAAATTACCTATCGCTTTCAAAACCAAAAAAATGAGTTTTTAAGAAGTTAAAACTATCAAAAGATTAACTTCTGTTTTTCCCTATTATATTATGAAATTACTTCCAATGAAAAAAATTCTATAAAATGATAAAAAATAATCCAAATACACTTTAAAAAAATTAAAAATTTAATCTCACATTAAAAAAATTATCTGGAAAAGTAGTTTTGATTTAAAATGATGTACTTTTCACAATTAATTTAAATATAAATTTTATCTGAATGATACCAAAATATAATACAAACAAAATATTGATCTCCCTCATTGAATAAATACTTTTATTTTTTTAAATTTAGTTTATAAATTTCTAAAAAAATATAGATTTTGAATCGTTTCTCCACCAAATGGTGGAGAATTTATATTTTTTAAACAAATACGTATTCTATCAAAATATAATTTTTTTGTTATATCATGTCTAGAAAATAAATAATATGAATTTTAATGTTAAAATAATTTCAAAATGCGGATATTAATTTTCATAATTCCTCGTTTATAGCCCATTACATAAAAATATTTTAATAATATATTTTTTATTGAAACTCGGTACTGCATACAACACAAGCTATAAAGGAATGTCTCACATACATGTATCGCAAGACCAGTCAGTGTTTCATATAGTGAAATCTTCATTTTTTGTCGCATATGAATTCTTCCGAACTAATTTCTTTTATAAATTGAAAAAAATATTTCATCAGTGTTGTGTGTATCGCATGCCAACTTGGTGTTGAATACGACATGTCTGTTTGGTGTGAAGGAAATGTTTTACTCAGTTAATTTCAATATAGAAATAAAAATTTGAATTTATTTTAATTAATGGTCAATAAAAACATGGGGTGTTACATTATACACCCCTTGAAATGAATTTTTCCCTCAAAATTCGTTGGGGTTATAAATGGCATACTACTTAAATGATTCTCTAATAGAAACCCACATCGTAAAAAGGAATTCTAAAACATCATTTTTAACAGGAATGTTATAAAAATAAAGGTAACCCTATGTAACTTATCACGAGTTTTCAACATAGGAGAACAAAGTTTTGAAGTGAAAACGTGTATATAGATGAAAAATCTAACCATCAAGTTATGATGGAATGTAATAGAGAACAAGGTTTAGATATTGTTAAAAACCAAAAATCCATAAATTTTCGATTATTTAAGGGACCGTCTGATTCATCCGACAAGAAGTTAATAAGATAACCTTTTTGGTTTTCAAGATCCTTTCCTTAAAGTTGATGAATATGAGAAGAAATACTTAGTTGAATTCAGTAAAATCTCACTGATGGTCATGCCTTGAACAATTTCCACTTCATATATTATTTATGGAAATGAAGTTGAATTTTTTCAATCCTAATGAGTTAGAATATCATGGGATCCATAAAGAGAATGAAAATTTGTTCTATCTATATAAACAAAATGGTTAACAGAGATAATCAAATATGCCTATGTACACCTCTTTTGAGATAATTCATTAATCTAAAAAACATCAACCAGTGTATAACTTATACTATCCATAATTGGATAACCATATAATCCATCCAAAAACTGAAAATATACTACTTTAGAAAGAGGTGAACTAAATTTGTTTAACATTTATCTCCCATATCTCATAAGTTAGATGTTTCTTGTCACATTCTAAACATGTGGATAACTTATTTATTTATTCTTTTGAAACATGATAATAACTTGAATTACTATAGATCCATAGTGAAAACTTGTATTCAGTTAAAATTAACCCTTTCCATACACCAAAAATAACAAAATTTACATACTCACACCATGATATAAATTTGTCTTTATATCATCCATGCGGTCATTAAAACAATCAAATATCTAATTATCTCTTTATCCCTTCAGTATTTTCATATCATGTTTGCTCCCCCAAAATCAATTAGTTTTCATGATTACTGGTACCATATACATCTAGAAAACCACAATATGTGAATACATTGATTTTCCAATATTCCATAATATGATAAATGAGTTTCTACAAAACAATTTTGTAATCCTGTTACATAAACACATAATCATTCCACAACCTCATTTTCATACTCAACATCACCAAGAGTTATCACATGTGATTTGACTTTGTCTTTGGTCTGAAGAAGTTGTTGACGTCGATAATCATCCATAACCATTGGATTAGAGAATTGGTTAGCGTAATACCCCATTTTCTTTAACTTATAACCTTGATGTGTGGTTGAATATCCAATAGGGAATTTTTGTTATTTTTTATAATACACCATTCTAGAGGTGAGGTGGAACCCTTACAAGGCCCAAAGTCATAGATAAAATTACATGAATCATTGGTATTAGATTAAATCACCCAGACAAGACATGTCTGGGTGGTGCTTTCAATGTAGTTTATCTCTATTAACATCGTTAACAATGATTTTCCCCTTACATCAGCACTTATCTACTATATAACACTCTTCTCCACAAAGAAAACATTTTACAATACCGTAAAACAATATCCACCATACTTCATTCCACACATTGAAAATAAGGAAATTGTTATATTCTTTTCACCATTTTTTAGATTTTACTCTAAACTCTACACTTAGTTTCTTGTTATAACGATGGGAATGATATTTGAAAAAATCCATTTCAACCTTCATAGTGCAACACACGATATCTATATAGATACTAAAGTCTCTTATAGATAATTACATTCAGAGACAAGGTTTTAATCCATTTAAGAATCAATCACCATTAATTTAAGGCTGGATGATATAGCCATATGTATACCTTGTAAGTCTTGTAAAATTTTCCTCGTATGAACCAAAAAAATATCATACTTTTTCTTAATCTTGAGGATATAATTTTCCATCTTTGTTCAATGAATATGATTAATGTACTTATTTAAAAATAATTTCTTGTACTCTTGACATTCAATAGATTCAATTTAATTTTTCTTCCTTGATTTATTTATTAAAGTCTACTGCTGGTATTCTTCTCGTTCTAAATGATATATATCCAAATTGTATTTTTCATGTTCCAAACAGATAGAGATGGAAAATATTTTTTCAATGGTTATGATCCATTGTTCTCCAACAAGTGGATTAGAAGAAGCACTGAATGAGGGTAGACATTTCCTCATGATGGACTCAACATAATGGTGTTCCCATCTCATCTCATTTAGAAGTCCATAATGATTCATATCATTTATATGTATAGCAATATGATTTTTGATTCCATATCCGACTGAATTGGGTTGTACAGGAGAATAATTAGTACTTTCCAAGTGCATTGATACTTAACATGGATTCTTAGGGTTCTATCCATTGTCTATAACCCAAAAATTATAGTGTGAGAGTCAAAAATAATAAAAGGAAAACAACATAATTAGGGGGATTAATTCCAATATCTAGAATCATAGGTTTAATAGAATGTTATTATTGATGGATACCATAATTCTAGGAAAATAACCAATAGTTATAATTACCCTAAGGAACTTCCTTAGACATATCATAGAAATATATCTAGCGATCACACTAACATTTTCGCATCCTAGTATCAAAAGTTTAACTAATCCATCGCTTGGATACCAAATGTAATGACTAAGACATGGAATATATGAAAATTACATTTTTTACATAATACTTATTACATTACACAAATAACCACCCAAAGACCTTATCATTTTATTGTATTTGGAAACCTCGAACATAAAATGGTAACTAGGTGAAATATCCTCAACATATACCATAAAGATCTTTAACTTCTGTTTCCCTACATAAAACCTTTCCTTATATCACTGGGAAAAGAAACCATAAAAATAGTGATATCAAATGCTCAGTAATGGAATACATGGAGAACATAAAACAAAACATAAACATAAGAATATAAAAACATTAACATAATTTTTAAATATCAAAATCTCTATGTCATGAAGTAAATCATGGAAGTATGTAAGGTATAAATCATAATAGAACATTAACCATGATAAAATAGAATGGGAAAAAATCATGGAATTGTGGAAAAAAAATAAGAACATAATATGATTTCCATAGTATCAATGGTATTTCTTCCTGGACAATTATACTAGAAAAAATCCATTACTGAAATGAGTTTACTTGCCCTTCTGTCCGTTTATTACTGAACTAGATTTACGTGACGTTTAATCTCTGTAATAATGAACCCAATTTGTTATAATTCAAAAAATTTCTATCTAATGAGATTTAAATTGATAAACAATTCATTGGAGGGACATATATGTCCCACACATCTCATAATGAAATCATTATTACATGTTCTACAAAAACATATACCATTCATGATAGCATAATCCAAGGAACAAAAATTGTGTATCCTAATAATATTTCCATCATAATCCATATACAATAAATAGATTTTATAAAACTAATTACATCATAAAAATAATATTATAATAGTTATAATAGGGATAGAAACATAACCCTACGTCATCTTATAAGGAAATTAATTTTGATAAAATAGTTGAAATTAATTATTGAGGATAATTTCCTTTCTTCTTCAAAAATATTTCGTTTTCATAAAATGCCACGAATTTTTAAAAGAAAAGATTTAAATTTAAAATAAACATTAAATCATGAATATTAGTATTCATGGATATATGGCGTTATGATGATTTAAAAAATTGTTCCTGGCGTATAAGTTAAAAACCATTATTTTTGTAGTCTTAAAGGAAAAGTTAACAAGTGCCTCTTATGGAAAATGAAAGAAATATTATTCCCATAAAGTTTACCAGAAATTTAACAATGGGTAAAATTTAGTTAAATTTGTATAATAATAGATATAATATTATATATTAATGAAACATGGATGTGAATGATAAATATACACCAGTAAATAATTACGAATAATGATTCTCAATGATAATGATACTTCAAAATTATCCCTTTCCATAGATACAATATATTTCTTATGTATTATAACCTAATATATAGATATTTAAATTATGTCGTTGAGTTATTATCTAATCATATTCATTTTTATTATATCATATATGGTCATATTCACATCTATTTGATAGTAACTTTTCATTATCACCCATTATTCGGATATTAACTTCTTTATGTTCTAATGCATCACCTGTCGTATATGTTTATGTTACCCTTCTTATTTTATAGTTATATAATTTAAAAATGGATATTACTATAATATATATCATATTTATTCATTTAATTCATTTATATAATCATTTTTTAATGAATATCGTATAAAATGAATCACACCACATTGTGGAGATGGTATGTCGTACGTACACACGATCAACGATATCATTCAAAAAATGGTTCAATGGAAATGAATTGAATGTTATATTAATTATAAATAATAATTATCATATTATATTAATTATTTACTTCCATTATAATAATCATCATACCCATCCACATTATGTACTGTTGAATAAAAAATTACACCACGGATTGGACATGATACGTCATAAATAGGCACACTTGGAGATATTGTTATTCATAGGATAGATAAAATGATGTATATGGTTATACATAATGATAATAACATATCAGAAGGTTGAATATAGTGTATTTATTAATTTATTATCGAAACAACATAAGAATATTAAGTATAAAAAAAATAATTTTAAAAGAGGAGATAAAATAGTTACTTCTTTTTTGAGTATCTCTTTTAGATTTGCCAAAAAGGACTCTATAGGATGGATTTCATTTCCATGTGTGGCATCTAGGATGAATTTACGGAATTTATTAAAGTTAATTTGTAGGGTTTGGCCATGAAAAACGACTATAGTGGTGTGATTAAAAGATAAGGAGATTTTTCCCTTTATAGGTGAGGTGAAGGGATCATTAAAAAAGTCTTTAGATATTAATTTATTATAAATTAATTTTCTATTTATAATTGTCCCAAAACCATATAACATGAATATAAGATGATTTTTGGTAGAGATTAAATCATCTAATAACAATTTTACATGTTTTTAATGTTATTTAATTTTTATTAGTCTGGTTAAACACTTATTTTACCCATTTTAATCTTTCCATGATATCTTGTTATTTACAATTTGTGTGTAAATGAAATTTTCAGAACATGTAAAATGTCCATAAAAAGAGGTGTTTATAAAATATAAGGACTTATCTTAATAATTTTGTCAAATAAAATATTTTTTTTCTGAAATTTATATCATTTAATAAAATATTTTATATTTTAAGTTATGAATATGGTCAATTTTGAAACTATTCGTACATGACTTTTTCAAAAAATCATAACAACATGGATACTTATAAAAAATAAATTAAATAGTCCTAAGATATCATAGTAATACCTAAAATTGATTTATTATATAAATTATCTTATATAAAATTTATTTTAATATTTATAATATCATTAATTTGTTATTTGTATGAATAAAATATTTATTATCTCACTGTTGTGTCAATTTTTATCAAAATTATTTAATCTCTAAAAATTAAAAATAAAATACCATTGTGTAGATAATATAATTATTTTTCCGAAGAATACTTATGTTCAATGTTTCATATAGTTTATCACAACATTTTAATTATTATACTTATAAGAGATAAGAGAATAACTTGTTTCCACATTCCTTTGCATTAATAATAATTACATCACTTTTATAGAAAAATTTTTATTAAATGAATCAATTACAACAATTAGGTTATATGGGATGATATTTGTTCATTAAATGGGATTTTGGTAGGTCTCGGGTTAATTTCTTTATCCTTATCATATTTTTTGTATTCCTAATTTACTGGACATAACTTTAACAGTAATAAAAAAACTACCAAAATTAATATTCATAATGTTCGAAAAATAAAAGAATCCTATTAGCATAATTTAAACCCAATAATTCTAAATATATAATCCATTTTTTCATATTAAAAACACATAAGTTTCATTATTTAATATTAAATTAATTTCCATTGACAAAACCATAAAGTTGGGTTTTAAGATGTTAAAACAATCCAAAGTTTGACAAGGGTTTATATCCAATATAAATTTGCAATTATTTAAAACGAAAAAAATTGGATTAAATGATAAGAAAATAATCCAATTAATCTTTATGGCCACTTAAAATGGTAATCTAACTATATAAATAAATTATTTGAAAAGGATGTTTTGAATTAAAATGTATTATCTTTCACTATTTATTAAAATATTATTTTTTATCAGAAAATTACAAAAAAGTCAACCAAATAGATTTTTGATTTCATAATATTAAACCAGAATCTTATTTTCAAAAATAAAACATATACAAGTATTAAAAACTACTTTTAAAATTGGGTGCTCCATCAAAAGGATGAAAAACACATTTCATTAATAAAATACATCTTTTATACTGAATATTTTATATGATATTATATAATATCATGAAATTAAATAAGAGGAATTTTCATTTTATATAAAATTTAAAATGTTGTTAATATTATTCATAAAATATATTTTAAATCCCATTAAATAATAATATTTTCATAATTTATTATTTTTGGTGAAACTCGGTATTACGTACAACACAACCTATCGAGGATGGTCGCTCTTATGTGCAATGAAAGAAATTTTAGTGTTTACTGTAATAAAATCCTCCATTGGTGTTTCATATTACATAATCAAAACATTGAACTTTAATTTATTGAAAAAAATCATTACATAGTGTTGTGTGTATCATACACCCAATCAGTGTTGCATAGGATAAGTTGGTTTAGTGTGAATGAAATGTTTGACATAGATCATTGAAAGATATAAATTAATATTGTAATTTATTAAATACAAAATTTTCAAAAAAACTTCATGTGTTATAGGGTTGTTGATTGGGTATTTCATAGAGTTTTACCTCACATTGGACATCGTTTGTAGGGAATAAAGGGAATGTAAACATTGAGGTTTTTGGGGCCCTTTGAGATCATTAGATTACTATGAAAGGTGTAATATTGGTTAGATTTACCATCTCATTTGGACAATATCCATGATGTAATTAAAGTTTCCTAGTTGTGGAGGTATTGATTGGATCTTTCCTCTGTGAATTAATTGGGGGTATCAATGTCGATCCTGACAACACAGTGGTTAAAAACCCATTTCAGATTAAGGATCTGAAAGAGAATGTATTTCATGGTAAAAATATTCCCTTGGTATATGTACTCTAGTAGTGTTTATGGGAATGCCACGTGATTTTTTAGTTATAATAGTTGTTGACGCACTAGTGGCCTTTACTTTTTGTGTGTCTATGATCTTGAAGACTTTATAGTGGATGTAATCATTTATGGTGGGGATATTGTATCACCCAATTACCTTACATATGGTATTCATTTACCCCTTTTTTTTACCTTTTTGTTTTGGGAGACTAGTGGGATACTCTAGAATAGAGTTCCTCTGTTGGGGGAAAAAAACAAAAAAAAATTTGTTGTATTTTTTTTGAATTTATTGAGTATTTTTATAAGTGTGTAAATTTATGTAGAAGGTCATCCATAGGACTAGAGAGCCCTATATTTTTCTTTGAAGGTTATATATAGGATATTTGGTAGATATCTACATGTTGGGCACATTCATGGCCTAATTGGGTTACATAATGTGAATATGATGTATGGGATGATGTTGTGAGTCTTGTGTAGGGTTTGAAAAGTTTATAGGCCTTGAAACCATTACCTTATTTGAAAATATTGATTCTGATTTAATGTAATTTGATGCAATGCTTCTTTAGTGTATTTTTAATTCATTTTATATTAAGTATTGAAAGTAATTCACCAGGTAAATTCCCCATGTATATCAATTTTAAATGCACTATAAGGATGAATCCACTCTAATTGTGTGTACATGATCCCATATTGAATCCTATTGTTATTTTTGAGTGATTTTGGGTGATCTCCATTCCATATGGATAACATTCTTCAATTTTCGACTCGTATATATTTTGAATCATGTATACCTTTTAAGTGGTCTTTGAAATTTATCATTGAATTTGGTCACAATTGTAGTGTCTGAAATATTATTGTTTCATACTCATCATCAATTAATATTTCTTATACATAATTTTATATTTTCTTGTTGTATCATTTTGTTCAAAGTATTATCCATGGTTTTAAAATAACCATGGTTGAAATCGGAAAGGATTCATTCATTCTTGATGTAGGTGGATCCATGTAGGTGTTGAAAATTTTTTAATTGCTATATTTTTTTATTGACACATTTGGGTTTCACATAGATATGTATTTCAGTGGTTATAATAGGGGGTTCTAATTAAATGATGCAATTTTTTAATGATTTTTTTTGGATTTACTGTGAACATTTGGAATGTTCGGTGCATGCAGAATAGAGAAGCGTAGTCCAAGTTTGTGTTATAAAACTAGGGTTTACATTCATGATATAGAAATAATATATCAGTACTCTATATCAATTTAAAACAAAATGTTATTGGTGTATGGTTATTTTATGTGTTGTACATATTCTCATATTCAAGGGCCAAAACATTGTGCTATATCATTTATACTTTTTTTCGCATGAGGGGTTATTTAATTGATTTTTTCTAAAATATTTATTTTAACTGTCATTATTTTATATATGATATATTCTTATTGGGTGGATATTTTATTTATATATCAATAAAAACATAATGTTTACAATGCTTTTATTTATTATATTTTTTAATGAAATGGATTGTGTTTTGATGCTAGAGCTTATATATTCCTGATATTTGAACTTGTTTGGATTATTTTGTGGTGTCTAACTAGTATTTGAAATAACACAAAACAAATTCGATTCCATTTTTTTCCCTTATTTTGTAGGACTAAGGTAAATTTAAGATAATCATGCAGCATTCTAGTTTATCATGTCACATGTCGTCTTCGCAGAGGAATTTTTTGGTGGTTATGGTCACATGGAGATTCATTTAGTTTAGTTTGGATTACTTTTATGGTCTATCCTATTTAGGTTTAGTTATTGGGATTTTGTTGTATTTCATTATTCTGAATTTTTATATAGTGTTATGTATTGTTTTTTATATTTTCTTGACTTGTTTTGAATGTCTTTCTGTACCTCACCATGTGATGGAGGGCTTGGGTTCCTTATCTAGTTGACTATGTTTCGTCTATTGTGGTGCACCTCATTTTCCATGAATTATGATACACCATCCTAATATTATAAAATAAATATAACTATTATACTATTATTTTATTATAATTTTTTTACAGTAATTACAATATTCCCTTTTTTCATTTATAAAAAAAAATGTGAATCATGCGTACATGTGGACTACGGCCTCCATGATCAATCATGGTTCATTTTCCATCACTAAAAAAACCTAGAAAGTGATAAATATGAATTTAAAAAATATTTATTATACATATATAAATGTGAATCATAATTAGATTTTAGAATTTATGAACCGTGTAACTTATTTTATTCCCCTTTTGAAAAATTAAATCATTTTCGTTATGTACGCGCAGACAGCTTCCTCAATGAAGTGTTGTATTAAAATTTTCACTACCACCATAATAAATGATTTTATTTTATATTAGGATAGTATTTATGATATATATAATCAATATATTCATTGAAAAAATTTAATTATGAATAACAGAAAAAGTAGCTATCATTATAAGGAGATCCATTGATGTCGATAAATAACCCTAAACCAATTCAATGAAGATATTCTATTCATAAAATGCAACTAAAATTACACTAAGATGATATTATAATAGTTTAAATACTCATAAAGCACTAATTTATATAAATTTAATTTTTTGGTTATTGATGAATATTTTAATATGTAGGAAGATCAATACCACTTTTGTTATCCCAGTTCAAAAGAATCATGATTATTAAAACATGATGTAGAAAAGATTTGTAACAATATAATACAAGAAGTGAGTGGTTATTAATTTAGATTATACAAAAATGTATATTAATAAGGTTTTGAAATTGGTAATTAGTATTTTATTATTATGATATAGTATCATGGAGAACATCAAATGAAATATATGGTAAATGTAAGAGATTTGGTAACTCAAACCTCTTCGTTTGAGTTTTTGACTTCATAATGAATTTATTTAAATATTCCTACTACATTAATTTAATTTCCATATTGAAATATTTTATCACTTATATATATAATGAAAAAAATAGTGATTAATTCAAATCCACTTCTATGAAGTGTTTATTTTGGCCTTTTTTAGAAAATGAAATTATTTTTTAATGAGAATCTAAAATATGAATTTTTCATCGATGAATCAAAAAAAATTCATTAAATTATTTTAGTTTTTTTACTTTAATTTTCCACTCTCTATTTTAAAATATATATCTCCAATAGAGTTATTACTCATGTTTCACACACTCCTTTTCTTCTATTATGTGACTAACATTGGGTGATATTTTTTTGGTATAGGTCGATTTATTTTCTTTTTTCATAATTTTTAGAAATACTATAAAATATAATTTTTTACCTATTCATTATTTATGATATTAATGTTTATGGATATTTATTTTAATGTTTTATGAAACCTATATTTAATTTAATATGTTCTCTACGTATGGTCAATGATTTTCAATTGACTGTTTTCTAATAAAAACCTTTAATCTATGTTATAACTATTAAGATTCCATTTTCATCTTTTGTGTTAATAAGATATTATGTCATGCAATTTTAATCTCACATACATATTATTGTTATCATTCTTAATGTAATTATATATAATTTAGTATCATCTTTACACATCCCTTACAGAGTATTTCAACTTAATATTTTATATATTTTCATTTCCTAGTTTTTGAGGGAGATTTCTACTAATGATATGTCAAAAAGATATTCTAGTAAGATTTTTTAATAGATAAATGAATATGTGTTTTTTAAAATATTATTTTTATGTCTCTAGTCTCCAAATAAAATGAAAATATCTTTTCTAGTGGTATTACTTTTTATGAACTGAAATTCACAAAATAACGTTAACGATTTAAAATAATGTAATTTTTATCTTGAGTCATTATAGAAATTTAATATTGGGTAGTTCAACATTTGATTATTATGGTATTTAAAATTTTTATATGATGAATTATAGTGAATTATAGAAATTAAAGGTATGATGGATCCAATCTAGTGGTGGTTTTTCCTTCCTATCAATTCTTTGATACAAGTGTAGAGCCTATGTATTGTTATTGATGGATATCATTGTTTTGATATTTATTAATGATGATTGGGTTGATTTGATGTGTTAAGGGTTTCATTAATGTGAAATTCAATAAATGTATAGGTGTCATATGTATGACTGAAAAATTTTACAGGTAATGAGGGAACTATGATGACATGTATAATGCATACTAAATTTTATGATCAAATAAATTTTTATTATGAGAATATTAATTAGTGGTGTAGATGATATAAAGGTTCATGGGTATAGTATAAAATTAATGATATGATTTTGTAGACTATGATTGTTTTTTACTAGAGAATTGTATAAATTATTTGTCATTATAAATAAATTACCCATTTTTACAATTTATTATTTAATGACATAATAATTTTTCAATAAAATATACTTGAAATTAAACATTGAGGGGGTGATTTCATGGCAGATCATTTACTATATTGGTTTCACGTCATCTTGTCAGTCGAATCTGAAATTTTCCTATAATATATTTCATAGGAAATAATTGATGAAGAAATTAATTATAGAATAATTTTTTCAAAACAAATGTGGCCTTAGTATTACAACTATTGATGGAGTGTTACAATTACAATTTGGTGAACTAAAAATGGTATTAGATATCATGTCTCAATGAAAAATGAGCCTAACTAGAGATACATATTGATTTTCCTATTGCGAAAGAACATATATATTTGTTATATGGTTATTACACATTTAATTAAATTTTTGTGAAAAAATAGGTGGATAATTTTAGTTGTGTTGGAATCATGATTGAGATAAAATATTATTATTGAAAAATGGTAGGGATCATTGTAACATATCAAAGGTCTCTAAAAATGGTTTATTTGGACACTATGGGATGTATAAATTTCCCAGCGGATAATAAATCGTCATTAAATGTTATGATTGGGTTTGGTGAGTAGTAAAAGAAGACCACCAAAACATATATAGATTATAAAAAATTAATTATGATAATCTAATGTCAATATAAGCCAGAACCAAGGGTTTTCTAGTAGGCACCAAGGACATGGTGGCTCAGAAAAACACTAATAAGATCCATAAAAACTGTAGTATCCTAAACATACACTGCTTTTGCTGTGGAACTTATCCTATGTTCTGGGGGTTTTTAATAACAAATCTACGGAGTTATTAATGGCATAGGTCGAACATCCAGGAGGGGGCCCTATTCACTATTTCAGGTATACTTATTCACTAATGATACATGTTTGCCCTGGAAGACTGAGTAAATCATAGTTAGAAGGTTATTTTATCCATTATTTTATAATACCTATATATATACATTCATCATATTATTTGAATGATGTATCTATAGATGTTATAACATATTTAACTAGATCATAGGGAAATGTATAAAAAATTAAGGGTATTTCATCAGAAAATGATAGATAATTCTATGAATTAAGGATCAATCCCTGATGGATTTCATTTCAATATAATTAATATATATATAGTTTTATTATAATATATTCCCTGATTTATACTAAATTTATCATAATTCGAGTATTGAATCACATGATATTTGATTGTAGGTGGACTATGAGTAATCTATATAACCTATTAATGTAATTTCATGAGGTTTTTTTATTTTAGAATATCCATAAGAATGTTTGTTCATTTTATATGAAGAGTATTTATATATAATAGATGTATAAAACAATGTAATGTATAACTACATATTAATTTCGGTTATGCCATATTATAAACCATTTAAATTTTATTTATTGATTTGTATAATCTGCCTAGGTGGCTAAAAAAGAGTGAATTAATTAGGTGTGAATCCACAGGGAATAGTTTATCATAAAATATTATTAGTGTCATAAAAGACGCATTCTTGAGATCATATGTATGCTCCATTATAAATTGAGTCACTACACACCTTCAATAATTTTATTGAGATTGGGCTACAATAGGAAAAGCTTCAACAGGTGGTCCCAACCACGAGAAATAGAATTAAAGATAATATATGTACATGAGTGTCTTGTGGGATTCCTATGATATTAATATTCTTTTGGAATAAGAATATGTATTCATTCAAGTTTACATAGTGAAAACGTTTTCATTATATCGTTTGGATGATGAATTAGAACAATTGATCATGTGGGTGGTCTCTTGGAGTCTAGTGTGATCCTCAAGGGATTTAAGATATGTGAAGAATCATTTTCTATGGAATAGTGATACTGTCAACTTGGAGTTCAAATATAAGAAGTAATTTATTTAAATATATTCTACTCCATCACCAATGAGGACACTCTTGAGGTAAAACAAGATTAGTGGTTTAGACTAAGGGTTGTCCTATAGAACCATGATTGATTAAATATTGGATGCTAGTGTGGTGTGCTTATTAACTAAGTACTATATTATTCCATGAACCATGAAGATTAAATTATTATATATAACTTAAATTATATTTATTTAATGTATGAAATTTTAGAAACATTTGGGAAGTTAATTGTATAGAAACCCGTGTATAGAATATTGGTGAAATTTTTTGTGATATAGTTATTAGTTTTATCCAAGCCATAAGAGTGGGGTCATTAGTATATGTGACCCATGAGGTGTGGTGAGTTATAAAAAAGGGATATGATTGGACATAGAATAATGTAGTAATTTTTCCTATCATAATGATCATGATTTTTCATGCATTGATTGACCTAATAATTTTTCTAAAATCTTACGGCAATAATTTATGTGATAAAAAAATGGATGGAGATATGTATGTATAAAATATAAAGTAGATTTGAATAGATGTCACTTGTCTATACATATGTATATTATATGCGGATGAGTTTGATCCATATTTACCAATTATATAATAGGGTGGTTAATATTTAAATATTATCAGAGAGTGTGATAGGATATAAGTTTTCGATAAGGTTCTCATAGGATTGGATGGAATGTATTTCTCACAACTAATCATTAAGAATGATATTATGATTGATATAGAACACAAAATTAATATGAGTGAACCTTCAAAACGTTATCCCATTTATTATATCTAAAAATAATAATTATAAAACTAGAACATGATAAAATATTTTGGGGTTAACTACCATGGTGGGTCAAGGAGTACTATATTGTATAAAAAATATTCAACATGCAAGTTTTCACCGTATCCATTTAATAATTTACATTAATATCCTTATATATATAGACCATTTTAGTGATTATTTTTTGGTTCACTACTAATTTATAAAATCATACATTGATTATGAAATTAGATCAACGTGAATATTTTTTTCCCCTCTAGGTTCTGGAAATGTCCAATCATGGGATAAAAATAATAAGTATCTATGTAGACTATTGACAATATTTATTGATTATTTATTCTTTTTTATCCACTAATTAAATACCCAACATTATATCATTAAAATGTTAACAATCAAATATTTTTTCATTGTAGTATTTTCATCATTATTTTTTAAACTGAAAAAATATTATTTTTATTTCTTTATTATTAATCATATTTTAAGGTATATGAACATTATTTAATTTTCCAAGTTATGATGATGAAGATATTTTTTTAGAAGAAGAATTTTTTAGACGATTTAATAGTTTCACGATGCACTCTATAAAGGATAGTGTTGTGTCAATAAGTATCATTATAACATTCAATTCCTTTCTATTTTGAGAATCACAAATACATTTCATAAGGAAAATTATATTTCTCTATGAATTATTTTATTATAGAAAATTTTTTTCCTCTATGAAATGTCTTATAATTACCCTTGGATTTCAATTATTATTTAATGTTTTATCAAACCAAATCAAACCATACTTTTCTTAAGACAAAAAATGGATCCAAACCTAACATAGAACATTATAGATACATTGAATATGATTTCCCCAGAATTTTGAATCTGATTTCTTCGAGAATCATGCATTGATTTTTTAATGAATGAAACTCCAATATATCTTGAAATTAGACATTGATTTATATTGAAGTCCAACTCCAATTTCTCATGATATAATTCTCTGATTTCTTCTATAATCAATCTCGGATTTATTCTAAAATCTACTCTAGTCTCAATAGAATTCAGATTCCAAATTAACTATAAATCAGACTCTGAACTATCATTTTTTCAGACTCCGAAATCCTCATAAATCATATTGTGAATTTATCATAAATAAAATTCCATATTCCTCATAATTCAGACACTTAATATCTATTATTTCATAATTTGATTTATTATGTTTTTAAACCCTGATTCTCAACTCCTTATGTACCAAATCAAATTATATTATTACAATAACTTCATTTCCATAAAGTTACATTTCATTTTATGGTATCATAATCATGTTAATGTTTCGTAAGAATAAAAATTGTTTCCTTACATAATTTTTTTGTTTATTACACATTATAATGTTTCGAAATTTTTATTACAATAATCGATGTTGTACAATATATTTTTAACTACCTATTGGTAGAGTGACACGTGTACAGGTCCCTAGGAAATTTAAAGAGAAATATGACCATTGGAGGAGGATATAACCATTGGGATTTTCATATATAAATAACCATCTATTTGAAGATTTGGAGACATGTTGAAATAATATACATCTAAATATGACATGATGTGAGGGAGTGATGTGATTTTAGAGAGAGAGAGAGAGACTGAGAGAGAGACTCTCAATATTTGTTCAATCTCTGAACAACATATTCATATGTGAACATCTTGTTCAACCATCCTAGTGAGTCTCTGATTTTTGCTGATCAAATGAGGGATTTTGGTGATTAAAAGGAAGAAGCACTGACTACCTTTTAGCTCATGGGATTACAAGGACAGTAAGACAGACCATGATATTCTTATTAACCGATTACCCTGGTGTGAGTAGGGTAGACTTTCATGAATATATAATTTAATGGACCTTTACCAAGGTTTTTGTATACCCTTCTATTTGGGATAAAAGATTTCCTATAATTGTTTAATTTTATATACAATTTTTATTTCGTCTTCATTTTGTTAATGAATGAAATTATAATGTTCTTATAATTTCTTATACTTTTATACTCTGATATAAAAAAGATTATATATGATATATGGTAGAATATTTCTGTAGTTATATTTTTCATAAGTTTCCTTATTTCATCCGTTATTTAGATCCCATGAACATTAGTTTCTTAGTTATATACTAAATATGGCTAGTGGATCAATCTTTTTTAACATTGTTAAACATAGATTTTCTTAAGGATAAAAATGAATGTTTTATGCTGAAAATTCACCCACTGCTTGTAATTGATTATCTACATCATAATTTTGATCCTAAAATTTGTATCAGAGCAGGCCTCATAAAAACTTATACTTACATATATTTTTTCCTACTCCACATTTATATCCTAACATTACCTATTCATGTTTTTCTTAACGTTGTTTTTCTTTGTTTACAAATATTCACTACTAATATTTTTTTAGAAAAGATCTTTGGAGTTTTCTTATCGAAATGGTAGAAAAGAACATTGGTTCAACAGATAATTTGAATCCTACTAGACCCCCAATTTTTTATTTAAATAACTATGAATACTATAGGGATAGGATGAAGACCTTCATTATCAATACTAGTGTTGATAACTTCTTTATTCTTATTAGGGTCTAAAATTATTTTGACAAGGAAATTATAACCATAATCAATAATGAAAAATAGGAATATCAACTAAACTATGAGTTATTAAATACTCTATTATGTTCCAAGACTAGGAATATCTATAGTAAAACATACCCTTATGAAACTTCCACTAGTATCTAGACGAAATTTGATGTTACACATTTTGGAATGTCAAATGTGATAGAAACAAGCGGAGTGTTGATAGGAGATGAATATCAGGGATTTGTTTTTCCTATTGAAGAACCACTTTAAAATTTGTAACAATTATTTATGACTATCTTCAATAGTCTTCAATCGATGGGAAAAATGTCTAGATAATGAAAATCTTGTGGATAAGATAATTGATATTATTCCCAATGATTGGGAATGTAAAAAGAACTCCATTTATGAAAATAAAAAATTATCTAAAACTACAATTGATGAGTTATTTTTTGTTGAGACACATTCTTGACATTCGTGGAAATTTCAATACTTTTGTGGAATACATAATACATGACAAAAAAAATTCCCAATGCCCGTATTAGTATAGTGTCTTTGGAAACATGGAACATAATCTTATAATCATATTAAAAGGTCTTCCACATCTCCCATAAAGATCATCCACTTTTTTTTACTACCTAAAATCTTTATTTATATCTTGGGGAAAAGAAAACATAGAAAGGGTTAGCTTAAATGCCCAGTAATGGTAAACAAGGAGAAAATAAAACAAACCAAAAACATTTGAATGTAAAAACAAGAACATAAAGTTTAATAATCAAAATCATGAGAAATGACATAAATATAAGGCATGGATCATAAAGGAACAATATCCATGATAGAATAGAATCGGCATAAAACATGTAATAATGGAAAACTTATATGCATATATTATGATTTCCCTAGTAACGAAGGCATTTCTTCTAATACCATCACAGTGGAAAAAATCCATTACTCAACCTGGTTTACTTGCCATTCCAGCCATGTATTACTAAACTAGATTTACCTGTTATTTGAATAATGTCTATCTCATGAGATATAAATCTTTACCCAATGCATTGGAAGGATATATTGGTCTCACCCATCTCATGATGAAATCAATCATAAAAGAACCACAAAAACATTAACCATTCAGCAGATCATAAGCGATGAAATAAATTGGGATCCTCAAACATCCTGCCATCATAACATAATCCATATAAGATAAATGGAGTTCATGAAAATTGTTTCATAAAAAAACTAATAAAATAGAAGTTATAATTGGGATAGAAACATAAAACTATGTCATATTAGATAGAAAATAATTTTGATAAAACATATAAACTTAATTCCTAAAAAAATATCATTTCCTCTTAAAAACATTTTTTTCCCAAAATGTCAGGAAATTTTAAAACAATACAATTTTGTTGATACTAAACATAAAATATTGTAGTTCAATCTTAATGTAAATAATTTTTTAAGAATATGTAAAAATCCTTTCTTTCCATATATGTTAAAAAACATTCTTCTTTTAATTTTGCATAAAAAGTCAAAAAGTACCTAGTATGGTAACCATAAGAAATATTCCTTTCAAACCAAGTTTTATAATTCAAAATGGGAAAAATCAATTAAAAATATATTGAATAATACTAAAAATTTATTGAGAATATTATTATAAAACAAGAAAATGGATATTAAATATACCCTTAGTAAATTTTTACGTGTACCCAATCTCAGATAAAAATGATATTTTCAAATTTATACCTTATATTGGGCTTGATTTCATCCTTCATTATTTGAAAATCTTATATTGTGTGTTTAACCATATTATTAAATTGTAACATATTCATAATAATATTTATGAAATCATATATGATTAACTTATGACTTTATATTACACGTTTATTTGTCAATCCCACATTAAAGCAATGTTTTTTTATAATAATCCTTTTATTTATCTTATTTGATTGGACTTGTTATTTTTTATATTATTACATAAATAATGATTTAATTATTTCAAAAATGAAAAAAATGATTTATATATCATATATAGTTACTATATAAATAGATATAATAGAGTGATAATTTAAATGTAATACACTGTTTATGGAGAGGGTAGGTCATATGTACGCATGAATAGTTAACATGGAGAATGAATCTCATCGCGTCGTGGTGACGGTAAGCTGTATGTACGCACGAGCGATGATATCGTTCCCGTAGTTATTGAGAGGTATTAAATTGGATGGTGTATAATATCTCAGAATTTGTATCGTGTTATAATAATAATATATAGTTATTATTTTAACAATTATACCCATCCGAGTAAGGTGGTGGTGAGAAATATTTTACACGACGGCGTGGAGACTATAATCCGTACAAATGTACATGCAGTGATTTCGTTTTTCATAGGAAATATAGAAGGAGAAATATGTGTGTACCATATTTATACTAACATATCCGTATATGTGTAGTATTGATGTTATTACATTATAATTAAACCACTAAATAAGTGGAATTATAAGAAGCAATAAACATGAAAGAATCGGTAGAGGAGACTACCTCTACCCTGATGTGCCTCCATTGAATTCCCACATAGGGCACTATAGATGGTATTTTGAGAAGAAAAAAACCTCCAAAATGTTACATGGGATTTTTATAGGAGTAATAGGTAGGGTTTGGTCAAGCATGAAGACTCAAAATAGATTGAAGAGGAGAGGGAGGAGGATCCCTTTTATAAGAGATGAGAGGGGTAGTTTAAGAAACTATCAAACATATTAATTTATAATAAAATCAAACCCTACCCAAAAATCTCCAAAGTGTCCCTAATTCTAAGATGATATGAGATAGGGTTTTAATATCATAATCCAATAAATTTTGGATATCTTATTTTGTCATTTTAAACCTTGTCGTATTAATTGACCCTTAGTTATTCTATTAATGTTTAATTTTGGTAATAAAATTATAAATATTTAACGGTAATGAATATTTATCTATGTGGTGATAATTTACCATAAATTTATACTTTATGATATTTTAAAAATTATAATTATAACTTCATAATTTTTTAATATTGTTTTTTTATTTTTAGATAATTTAATAAAATCTAATTTTTATAAAATCTCAATAGTGTCAATTTTGACACTTTTCATTTATTATATATAAAATAAAATTCCAATAGAATATTAATACAAACGTTTTTTACATATAGTCATATCATGTCATAGTCACCTATATAATTCATGGATTACATTAATTAGATCATATTATATTTCATTTAACAATTTTAAAACCATTTATTTGGTATTTCTACAAATATAATAATTTTTAAATCACTATTGTGTCATAATTAATTGACATTATTTAATCTCTAAAAATTATAAATGTATTTTTATGATTTGGGTAATTTATTTATCTTTACATAGAATATATATAGTCTATTTTATCTCCTAATTATCTATATATTAAATGAAATACACTTATATAAAAAATTGATTGTGACACTTAGTCCATTTCATTATATTTTATTACATTCATATCATTTTCATAAGTTAGTTGAAATAAGGTGATTCCATTTTTAAAAATAGATGATAGGGGTCATGTTTAATCATCCAATAAGATTTTTACATGCATTTATATAATTTTATAAAATTTATTTTTACCCTTAATTACCTGATTCATATTTTAACAATGGTACGTAAAATATTTACTGAATATACTATTCATAATGTCTAAAAATTAATGTTACCTATTTACCAAATTTGGACCTCCTAATTCAATATATGGAATCCATTTTTCCAAATTCAAAACACCTATGTTGAAATAATTAATTTAAAATTAATCACATTGTTGAGAAGATGAGTTTTAAATGTTAAAACATTGCAAAAGATTAAAATGTTTTTACCAATGAATTCAATGTAAAATTAATGCTAATGAAATAAATTATATTAAATGGTAAAAATATATTATATTAATACTTTCAAACCATTTAAAAATATAATTTAACTGCATAAATTTTCTTGATGAAAAAAGTTGATTTTAAGTAAAATTTTACTTATTTTTATTATTCATCAAAATATGAATGTTATAAAAAAAATTAACCAACGTAAATTTTTATATCCTTATTCAAATATAGATGTTTATTGTTTCATATTTTTCTTTAAATGGGTCAAAAACTATATTCAAAATGGGTGGGACATCAAAAGGCCACTGAACAATATTTTTCTGAAAAATACTTCTTTTTTCTGAAAAAAATGATTTTGTTCTCATATCATTTGTAAACTGAATAATAATGTTATATAATATTAAGAATTTGGTTAATAATATTCATAAAGGATATTTAATTTTATATTTTAATAATATATCATAGTTTATTGAAACTCAGTATTGCATAAAATGCAAGCTATCGAGGAAGGTTTCTCATGCATGTAACGCAATCCAAGTAAGTGTTGTTTGTTGTGCAAGATTCCTTTGGTATTGTGTATAACATAATCCAATATTATCGCATTTTTACATTAAACAAAATCTATACTCATTACTAATTTAAATATAGAGAACTTTAAATTGTGTGAAATTCAAATAAAGAATATTTTTGTGTATAGTAGAAGCTAATACGATGTTACATATTGTGAAAGCTAATCTTGCTGTAGCGTACAACAAAATACATCAAAAAATAATCCATCTCATAAATTTTAGGGATGTGACATTATACCCCCCTTAAAATTAATTTATCCTTCAATATTTATTGGGATTATAAATGGTTTACTACTTGAATATTTCTTTCAAAGAATCTCACATTGTAAAAAAGAATACAGATACATAACTTTACAAAAAGAATGTTAAAAACATAACGGTTATCCAATATAATGCATCACTCTGTTCCCACAAAAGAAACATAGGTGGGTTGTGAAAACATGGATATCAAAGAGAAATCTAAAAAATAGGTTCTGATGGATAGTGATAAAGAATAAGGTTTTGAGAATGTTAACTACAAGAAAGTCATAAATCTACAATGATTTAAGGGATCATCTAATTCATTGGATAAAAAAGTACTAGGATATTATTTTCTTAAGATCCTTTTCCTAAAGATGATTAACATTAGAATTAATACTAACTTTATTTCAGGATAATATCATCATTGGTTGTACCTTGAACAATTTCCACATTATCTAAAATTTAATGAAATAATTTGAATTTATAATTTGTAAAGTGTTTGTAGATCATGTGTTAGAATGATAGGTCATTCCATCTGTCTCGATAAAAATGTTATCACATGTAATCAAATAGGAATATATCCACCTATAGTGAGATAATATATTAATCTGACAAACATAATAACTTATACTATCCATAAGTGGATAGAATTACAATCCATAAAACAACTAAAAAAATATAAAATATTATAATGAGGTGAACTAAATCGATATAACATTTATCTCCGATAACTCATTTGGGAGTTAATTGTTGTCACATTCCCAACATGTGAATATCTTAATCATGTATTATCATTAAGAAATGATAATAACATGAACTTCCATAGAAACTCTTTGAAAACATATATTCTGACAACATTAACACATTCCACTCACCAAAAATAAAAAAAATTCAATACACTCAAACCATGATATCACATTGTCCATTTATCAGTCGTGAGAACATTAATAGTATAAAAAATCTCTTTATCCCCTTATCCCTACATTATGTGAATATCATGTGCTTTCTAAAAATATCATAATAACCTTTCATGGTTACCAGTATCGTTCAACTTGTTCAATCAAATACTTAAGGAAAAACAATAGTGTACCAATAATTAGGTGTTTATTTATTCCATGGTAATATTAAACTACTTAAAAAACATTAATCTTAATAAACATTAAATCATTACACTACCTTGTTAAAACATTGGATGAGCTTCAAGGTTTTATTACTCGACACTTCTTCCATCTCATACATCATTTGTAGTCTCTTAATAATCATCAAAATACATACTACCCATGCTATCATTATGATTATCTTCAGGATATTTTCCCATAGGGAATCGTTTTTCATAATGCGAGTACATTACTCATTTAAAACATTTAACCATTTTTGATTTCATAGTAATACAATCATCCTTCCCCAGGGTGTTAACAAAATCATTTTGTTTGCAATTACTGACTTTGTGTCCTTCTTTTACTCACCCAATGCATCTTCCTATTTCTTTGAAAAATTCATTATGACGCCTCAACCCACATGTTTTACTTCAGGAAAATTGAACTTTCTTTCCTCTATGACCATAATGAAACTCAATCATTCAATAATTAGCTACTTTAGGAAACTCACCAAAGTTGATATTATTGGTCATATTATAAGATTTATGATTAGGAATAATAATGATGTTTCTCCTTACAACTCTCATTTCATTTTGTATCTCCTGAATAATATCATTCCATTGTCAATCATACTCTACATTAACATGAATCTTTCTATTTCCAACCATTTTATAAAACCCAAAAAGAATAGTGTGAGAAGCAAAAATCATTCTAGGAAAAAAAACATATCAAGGGGGAGTACTTTGAGTCTCTTACATTGTAGGTTTTATCCTAATTTATTCACGATCATTATTGTAATACTATGACAGTAATCTATAGTTAGACATACCCCTAGGAAGATCCCAAGACATACGTTAGAAATATGTCTACAGATCTCACTAATGTTTTTGCATTCATGTTTTTAAAGGTTTACTAAAACACTACTCTGATACCAAATATCAAGAACCAAGCATGACGAACATGGAAATGACATTACATATGAGGAATAATTAACAAACGAGACAAACAAATTCCCATAGACATGGATCAAAAAGGAACATTAACCACGATAGAACCAAATAAACAAAAATCATGTAATTGTGGAAAAATAATAATCACATATTATGAATTCAATATTAGGAAATCCAATGCTTCCAAGACCATCATAGTGGAAAAATGACATTACTAAAATGGGTTTACTTTTCGTTCCAGCCATTTATTATTGAACCGTATTTACCTACCATTTCATTCATGTCTATCTCAAGAGATATAAATCCTTACCCACTAAATTAGTGGGATCTATTGTTCCCACCCATCTGATTATGAAATCATTCTTAAATGTGCCTGAAAAACATAAATCATTCAGCATAGCCTAACCCATGAAAAAAATGGGATTCACAAACCTCATGTCATCATAACATAATCCATATAAGATAAATGGACTTCATGAAAAAAAATCCATCATAAAAATAATCCTATAAAAGTTATAATAGGGATATAAATATAACCCTATTTCATATTAGTGCTAATATAATTTTGATAAAACACTTGAACTTAATTCCTAAGGAAAATATCTTTTCTTCATTAAAAACGTTTTCTTTTCTAAAAATACTGTTAAAATTTAAATGAAAATAATTTATTTGAAAATAAACAGAAAGTATTGTAGAGTAATCTTCATAGAAATAAGTTGTTCTGAATACGTAAAAATCCATTCATTCTCTATATGTTAAAAAACATTCTTCTTGTCCTTTTTCCGAAAAAGTGTACCTCATATGGTAAACCTAATAAATATTCCTTCCAAACCATATTGTAAATGTCAAAAATGGTAAAAATGACTTTAAACATAAATTTAATAATATTAATCTTTTAATGATACTAGGATTAGAAAACATGGAAATTGATATTAAATATACCCCTTGTAAATACTTACGTATAAACAATCTCGGATAAAAATGACATTTACAAATTTATCCCTTACATTGTCTGTGATTTCATCTGTTTGTGTGTGCAAATACAGTATAGTGGGTTTAAACATGTTATTAACTTGTAACAAAACCATAATAATATTTATAATATCATATAAGATTCACATGTGACTTTATATTACTCATTTATTTTTCTATCCCATGATAAAGCAATGTTCTAGGTAATAATCATTTTATTTATCTGACATGTTTGGAATTGTTATTTTTGGTCGTATTACATAAATCATGATTTAATTACTTACAGAATGAAAAAAATTATTTACATATCATATATATTCTGTATATAAATATATATAATAGATAGATAAGTTGAATGGAATACACCGTTCATAGAGACAGTAGGTCGTATAAACACATGAACGTTATTTTCATTTCCTTATTAAATTGAATTGAAGTAAGTAAATTAAATATATATATAAATAAATCCTGTTGAATTATTATGTCATATATTTTATTATTATTTATTATATATACTATATAATAAATCTTGAATGGTTAACATGGAGAATGATCTTATCTCGTCATAGAGATGGTATGTCGTACCTACGCACGAGCGATGATTTTTTCGCATAGTTATTGAATTAAATTGAAGGGGATATTTTATAATATCTCACAATTAGTATAATGATATAATAATCATATATATATAATAGCCATTATAACCATCCAAGTAATGTTGGTGTTAAAAAAAAATATTACACCACGGCGTAGATACGGTAATCCGTTACGAACACATAATGATTTTGTTTTCAATAGGATGGATAGAAGGTGAAATAGGGATGTTTAATATTTATTGTAACATACTATTATATGAGATACACTTCTATTATTACTTTATAATGAAACAACCAATAAAGTGGAAGTATAATTGTAAATAAACTTGTAAGAATTGGTAGAAGAGATTATCTCTTCCTCGACGTGCCTCTGTTGAATTTCCACTTAGGGCACTATAATTGGTCTTTTGAGAAGACAATAACATACATAATATTACAAGGGAATTTGAGTAGTGTAATTGGTGGGGATTTTTCCGATCTTGAAGGATCAAAATGGAGTAAAGAGGAGAGTTCAGATGTTCCCTTTTACTAGAGAAGAGGGGTGTACTTTTGTAAACTCTCAAAACAGTTAATTTATAATAAAATAAAACCTGACTAAATAATATTCAATTTATCCCTAATTCATAGATGATATGGGATAGGGTTGTAATCTCATCAACTAATTAATTTTGGACATCTTATTTTTTTCACCACAAACCCTATTATTTAAATTGACCCTTAGTTATTCTATTAATGTTTAATTTTGGTAATAACATTCGAAATATATAACGACTGTCAATATTTAATTATTTGGTTTTAATTTAGCATAAATGAAATATTTAAGATATTTAAGACCTTATAATTTTTAATTTTGAATTTTTAAATATTTTCAACATTTTTATTTAATTTAATAAAATATTATGATTATAAAATATAAATAGTTTCAATTTTGACACTATTTATTTATTATACTTGAAATAAAATTCCCACAAAAGATAAATACTAAAATGAAATTAATTACACTCCAAACATGTCATATTAAAATAGAAAAGTCATGTATTACATTAATTAGTTCATATTATATTTCATTAAACATTTTTAAAACCATTTATTTTATATTTTTATTAATAAAATAATTTCTAAATCACTAAAGTGTCTTCATTATTGGTAATTATTTAATCTCTAAAAATTACAAATAAATTTCTATGACATGGGTAAGTCTATTAGATTTATATAGACTATATATAGTTCAATTTATCTCTAATTTATCCATATGTTAAAATTAATACACTTATATAAAAAGAGATTGTGACACTTTGTCCATTTCATTAGTTTATATTAAATTCAAGTCATTTTCATTGGTATGTGAAAATAATATGATTCAAATTTGAAAAAAATATGATAAGGGTCCAATTTAATTATCCAATAATATTTTTACATCTATTAAGGTAAATTCATAATATTATTTTACCCTTAATTAGCCTATTCACCCTTTCACCATGGCAAGTAAAATATTTACTAAAGATACTATTCATAATATCTAAAAAAAGTCCCTCTTTACACAATTTGAACCAAATGATTACAAATATGGAATCCATTTTTCCAAATTTCAATCATCGAACTTGTAATAATTAATTTAAAATTATTCTCGTTGTTGAGAAATAAGTTTTTAAATGTTAAAACATTGTAAAAGATTGAAATATTTTACCTCTTAATTCAATGTAAAATAAATGACAATGAAAAAAATATATTAAATTGTAAAAATATATTTTATTTATAATTTAAAACCATTAAATATTTTAATTTTACCCTATAAATTATCTGGATGAAAAAGTTGTTTTCTAGTAAAAATTAGCATATTGTTACAATTCATCAAAATATGAATGTTATCCTAAAAATATCACAAATTTATCCAATGTAAATTTTAAAATCCTGATTCATAAGAAGAAGTTTATTTTGTCATATTGAAATGTTAAAAATGTCAAAATCTAGATTTAAAATGGGTGCGACATCAAAATGTGGAAAAATATTTGTTTCAAAAAATACATCTTTTTTACGAAAAATTGATATTGTTCTCATATCATGTATAAGATGAATGATAATGTTATATAAAATTAAATATGTTGTTAATAATATTCATAACATTTAAAATTATATGATATTTTAATAATATATCCTTTTTTATTGAAACTCAATATTGCATCAATGCAAGCTATCGAGGAAGGTTTCTCTTGCGTGTAACGCAAGCCAGTCAGTTTTGCATATAGTGCAAGTTCTTGTTGTATTGCATATAATATAATCCAAACACATTTCATTTTGACATCGAAAAAAATCTACACTCATTACTGAATTCTATCAAAAGAACTTCAACTTGTGTGCAACCAAAACCACGAATAGTGTTGCGTATACTACAAGATAATACAGTGTTACGTATAACATAAGCTAATATTGGTGTAGCGTACAACAAAAGAATTGAAAAAATTATCCATTTCATAAATTTTTGTGGTGTTAAAATTATAACTCTTCTTCAATATGAAATAATTACCATGATATATATAGATTTTGACATTAAAAATAATGGTAATGGAATTGCTTCTTTAACTACTACATCTAAATCCAAGAATCCAGAAAGCGTTACAAGATAAAAATCTAAGAAAGATGTTGTAATATATGAATCATGTGGTAGTGATCAGTCTAATAATGAAGTATAAAATATTTCTCGATGGATTAAAAAGATTATAGAAAAGATTTTTTTTAGTATAGATATATGATGTAAGACAAAAAATTCAAGAATGATTCATATATCTATTTAGTATGAATGAAAAGGGGATGGACATATCAGACCTAATTGTCCTATTCTAAAGATAAAAATGGGAATGATAAGAATTATGAATGGAACATAATTTATAATTAAAAAAAGAAGGCTAAGAATGTTCTGAAATCTAATGACACATGGAGTGCCAGTGGTGGCGACTTTTGAGATGAATCATCAGAATATGAATCTTCTAGTAAGAATAATATTGGTCTTATAGCTGGATTACCCATTGAAAATAAAAGTCTTATCGGCAAAGTACCCAATGATGATTCTTTAACCAATATATCTTTAAATGATAATTTTTCTTAAAGATTAAAATTATGAATCTTGAGATGATGAATCTTCTTCATCAGAAGATAATACCCTACCTTCATTTGAAGAAGTCTCTATATTTTCAAAATTAAATGAGAATGAAAATTGTAAGATAAAAATATGTTAGAGTAGGAAAATTCTATAATTTCCATTTTAACAAAAGATGTATTAGATCATTCTAAATATCATGATCCAAAAAAAAAATTTGAAATCGATTAAAAAAACATAAATACATTAATTCTGATAAGGATTAACTTTTCAATGATATTGAAAATATTATTTATAAGAAAAATGATTTATAGAATTACTCAAACTCAATGAATAATGACTATGAGGATATTAATTTATTTCATTGAATAAAATCTAAAATATTTTCCTTAAAGAAACATTTATCAAATATCTCCTCTCGAAGGAAATAATTTCATAAAATGAATTCACAAGTTCACCCTCTTAGGAATAGTTCGGGAGTTTGTTCTACTAATTCAGAACATTTTTTTATTTATAATTATTTTGTACCCCAAAGTGATCATTTTTAACAAAGATTCAATATGGTTGATAATGGGAGAAAAAATGTTCTTTTAATAAAACCCAATCCTCAGGTTCTCATAAATATTTCATTTCTATGAAAATGTGGAAAAATATGATTTTACTTTCTAAAAATTCTTGATCCAATAATTTTTGGATTTTGAAAGTATAATTATTTTATTTTTAGAAGAATAAAGTATTTTTCAAAGACCATAGTGGGTACAAGGATAGTGGATGTTCCTGAAACATGACTGGTAACAAAAACGTTCTTTCAAATGATTATCAAGATTAATGGAGGAAAAGTAACTTTCAGAGATAATTATTAGGGAGATATTATTGTTAATAAGGAATTTTTATACATGGAAGACTATTAATTTCAATTTTTTTATTTCTTAGTGGTATGAAAAACAACCTTATAGGACAAATTCAATTATGTGATGAAGGATACCTTGTGAATTTTAGGATTGACAAATTCCTAGTACATAATTCAAAATAAGAGTTTATTCTCTCTACCCCTAGGCATGATAATTGGATGGTGTATAATATATCATAAAAATAAAGAAGATTTTAGCTCATTTGGTAGATGGATACATAAACCTTGAAAAATAAATAAGATTCAGAGGTGACTAATGTTTTATTTACAATTTTTATGAGATGACCAAATTAACACAATAATTAATAAATTGAAAAGGGTAAATCAAATTATTTGAGTAATATGTTATTAGTGATTATAAATAGCTCATTGGTTGGACTATGGTCTATGGAATATAGTAACAGGAGTTTTATTGATTTTTAAGGTTACTGATTTTGACATATAGCCTAAAAATTGATTATTTTAATGTTTTATCTTCTGTGAAATTACTGAATTTTTAAATAAGAAACACTATATTTATAAACACAAGAGTGTGGATCATGTATTGGGTTAACCAATGTGATATATGTATGTTTCATGACCAATAATGTCAAGATATTGATGGAATTCATGAAGATCATAAGTTATTGATTGTCGTTAAAATTAAATCTTACAACTTGAGATTTTATTTTATAATATCTTTAAATAATTATGAAAATAAATACCTTTTTTATACAATATAAAAAACTAAAATGAAGAACCATTTTATAATTTCAATATTATGCATGACGGTTAAATAATATCTATTAAATTAGTTGAAATAAATTGATGTAACTATATTACAAAATCAATAATGAATGTACGAGAAAATGGAATCCCAAAGTGGAATACATCCTTATAAATCCCACTTGTTTCAGATTTTAATGGATGTGTTTTCTCTAGGGATTTATAAGGAAAAATCCCAAACATGACTCCAGAAATTATGATTTTACCAAAATAATATATAGGTGATGTTCAAGCTCATGGATATTTCTTTAAGATCGAAGATAACTAATGTTCCATTGAAAACTAAAATAAAAGATTAAATTATTCCTAGTTTTTATATGGAAATCATAAGGGGTTCTATGAGTATAATTTTTTATTATATAAATATGTAATAAAATATTTATATTTATTTATATATCAAGAGATTTTATATATTATGAAAGATCATTTTATCTTAATTCATTTTATGCATAAAAAATATATTTTCACAAAATGGACATTATATTTCATGGAACATATTTTACTATGATTGAATAGAAATATTATAACTTTATCACATGAATTATAATTTAACAATATACTAAATAGTTAAATGTAGGGTAAATAATATTTTATACACCAAAAGGTGGTTTTCCTATAACCCTTTCATTTCCTATATTCTTTGTATATAAATAAAAAATAAATTAACAATTCTTAGAATAAGAATTGGTTAAAATAATTACTTCTATTTTTTTATAATGTAAATATTAGAAAAAGATAAATTTTTGACACCATTCTAAAAAAATTAATTTTTAGTTTAATAGGAAAAAATATTGTTTATAAAAATTATAAGAATTATATGAATTTCTTAGAACAGAGGTCATATTTGAAACTCATGAAACCGTTCTCTAAGGAGAAATTTTCATTTTAAAAAAGAATGATATTTTTTAGAAAAAATATCTAAATTTTAAAACCCTTATTTTATTTATGAGAACCAACAAAATATTTTTCAAAAAGTTATTTTATATACACTTCAAATTTTTCATTCTAAAATTTATACTTATCACATTTATAAAATTAATAAAAAAAATGGATTTCAATTTTTAATCTTTAGCTACAAATTTTATAATCTAGTTCATGTTGTATTGATTGATAAATAATAATTTAATTTTTTAAAATATAGTTTCCCTGGTAGATATTATGTGGGATAAAAAGTTTTTAAAAACTATTGAATGACCAAAAACATATTTAAAAAAATCGGAATAATTGGTCGATGACTTAATAGACCATATGCCTTCCAATACACCTTATTTCTATATTTTGTAGAAAATTTTCTTGATAATGACTTCCCCTTATTAAACAATTTTTTTATTTACAAAAATATCCTTCCCATTTCACCTTATATGGGGATATCCTCTCCTTAGTTCCAACCCCACCAAATCCACATATGTTCATCCAAGACTTCACCAAAAGGTCTCTTTAAAAATAATATCCAATATAAAGAGGTTATGTTCTTCTTAAATGAAAATCTCTCAATGGTATAACGCCTTTTGTAGAGGTGATGATCTACCCAGTGAGGTTTAAATTTCTAACCACTACATTATCCTTCATATTTCATTATGTGAATGTAATTCCACCATAAAATACTGCAGGTATAATTTCCCAATTGTTTTGGTTTCCATTTTGGTTTTGGGGGCATTGTGGGATTCTTGAGAATGGAGTTCCCTAGAAGTGAAAAATTTCCTAATGATTGGGGATGATAGATTGGTTAAATTAATAGAGTGTTTGTAAAAATGTGTTAATGGACATATAAGGTGTTCCTTTGGACTGAATAACCTTATGTTTTCCTTTAGAGTTTTTCTATTAGAAACTGGGTGGAGAACTACTCGCTAGACACATTCACATACTTAAAGGGTTTCACAATGTGAATATGTTTTAGGGATGATTTATTGATTCTCTTGTGGGTCATGAGAAAATTATTATCTATGAAAACCTTTCATCCTGTTAAAATGTAGATGAATATTTAATTTAATATAAGGCTACTGTTTTTTTTTGTGTTTAATTGATGGTATCTCAAACCATGAATGGAATTAATGATATGTTCGCCTCATATAAAGTGGTTTTAAATTATCCATGTAACACCCTGAGATTTTTTGTGAAGTATTTTTTTATGTCTTATGTTATATGACACACCAAAGAAATCTTTCACAACACACAATATTAACTTGTCTTGCATTACACGCAATCACGACCTTCCTCGATAGCGTGTGTAGTACGCAATATCGGGTTTCACTAAAAACGATATATTATTATGGACTAGCCGTTATGAATAGTATTAACTACATTTTGGATTTTATAACATTATTATTCATCTTACACACTTTCTAGAACATGGTAAGAGAACAAAATAAATTTTTCAGCTAAAATAGGTATTTTTCAAAAAATGATGTTTTGCCACCTTTTGATGGTGCACCCACCTTAAATCTCGTTTTTGACAGGTTTATTAGTTCAATTTGACAAAATAAAATTCTTATTTGGAATCAGGATATAAAAAATTACTTTGGATATATTTTTGGTACTTTTCGGATAACATTAATATTTTGACGAATAGTAAAAATACGCTAATTTTTAATTAAAAACAACTTTTTTCATTGAGATAATTTATATGGTTAAATTACAATATTGAATGGTTTTAAAGTATAAATAGAATATATTTTTACCATTTTATATAATGTATGTCATTAGCATTAATTTCACATTGAATTCATTGGTAAAAACATTTCAATATTTGACAATGTTTTAACTTCTAAAACCTGTTTTCTTAACAACAGGATTAATTTTAAATTAATTACTGCAACTTATGTGTATTGAATTTTAAAAAATGGATTCCATATTTGGAATCATTGGGTCCAAATTATATTAATATTCAACTTTTTATTATGAATATTAACTACGGTAAATTTTATTTACCATAGTTAAAGGTAAATCGGGTAATTAAGGGTAAATATAACATTATAAAATTACCCTAACACCTACCAAAATCCTATTGGATGAATAAAAGTAGACCCATATCACCTAAGGTCCAGAAGATATTTATTTCATGGACTTTTGACCATGAAATAATATAATTATTATTAAAACCAAGGAAACTGAATATATGTCACTCTCTTAAATCTTATAAGTATAATAATTTTAATTTAGTGATAAACCACATGAAAATTCGGATATAAATAGTCTCCAAAAATTTAATAAAATTATCTACATCATATGAATTTATTTATAATTTTTAGGGATTAAATAATTATCATGAATTATGACACAATAGTGATGTTAAAATTATTTTATTAATTAAAATATCAAATAAATGGTTTTAAAAATATTAAAATAAATATTATATGAACTATTTAATATGCTAAACTAATTTTATAGATACATATGACATTTTATGAATCTATTAATTCTTTTATTTCTAACATGTATTCTGTATATATTTTATTTGAATTCAAATAAACGAATAGTGTCAAAATTGACAATATTGTTATTTTATAAAAATAACATATTATAAAATTGTTTAAAAATCACAAAAAATATTTACAAATTATAAGTTAAAATTTATATGGTCGAAAATGTCATAAAGTGTCAAATTATGAAAAATTCACAACACATATGTAATTATTTATAATAATTTAAAATTTTGAATATTATTACCACAAATAACATTAAATTGATAAATAAGGATAAATCAAGTTGACAATGTTTAAAATAAATTCATAACATGTATAAATTTTGTTGTATGTTGATATTGAAACCCTATCTCATCTAAGTTTCTGATATGAGTCATTTTGGATGTTTTTAAGTGGGGTTGGGATTTAATATAAACTAATATTTCTTATATTTCCAAAGGTGCCCCTCTCCTCCCTTATAAAAGGGAACCTCCTCCCTCTCCTCCTCACACCAATTTGATCCTTCAACCTCGGCCAACCCCTGCCCATTTCTCTTCCCCACTTCCTTAGAAACCTACTAGAGGTACTGGTATTCTCAAAAGATTAACTCTAGTGCCCTAAGAGAATGTTTAAAGGAGGCACTTAGAGAAATAGGTAATACCTTCTACCGTATTCTTCAAGTTCCATTTTTCTTCTACTCCATCTTCTTTAGTTGTTTCATTATGAAGTAATAACATCAGTATCCCTCAAATACAGATATGTTATTTTAAATATGAAACAACTCTATTTCACCTCTTATCCATCCTACGGTAAACAAAATCACCGCGCGTGTGTACGTACGGAATACTGTCTCCATGCTGTGGTGTAATATGTTTTCCACCACCACCATACATGGATGGGTATAATGGTGCAAATAAACAAATATATATTATTATTGTAAAGTGGTATTTATTATGAAATATTATACATAAACTTCAATACAATTCCACGATCATGGGAACAATATCATCGCTCGTGTGTACATACGGCCTGCCATCTCCACGATGTGATGCGACTCGTTCTATATGATCTTCATTGAATAATGATTATATAAATGAATTGAATGAATGAATATGATATATATTACACTAATACCATTCTGTAAATGATATATCTATATCCTATAAAGAGTAATGAGAATTTATTTGACAAAACACGCATAAGAACATAAAGCAATAAACACCCGAATAACAAGTAGCCATGAAATATTACTACTAAGAAGAGACAAATATGACCATATATGATATCATAACAATGAAAATGATTATGTAATAAGACAATTGACATTATTTAACCCATATTACATGAGGTTCAGATTCATACAAAGCATAACAGACCTAAGGTAAGGGAAAATCTCACAATCTTATTTTTATCCGAGATTGTTTATACTTCAAAATTTACTGGGGAAGATTTATCATCCAAATATATTTTTACTAAATATGTAATATTATTTCCATTCACCTACAATTTTTTAAATCCAATTTTACCCATTGGTGAATTTTTAGTAAAAGATATGAAAGGAATCTTTTGTCGTTTTTAGTACGAGGTACCTTTTGACTTTTCCGACCAAAGTATGAGAAGAATGTTTTTTTAACATATAATTCATGAATGGATTCATAGAACATTATTTCCATGAAGATTCTTTACAAGTTTTCATGTTTATTATTAATCAACTTCTTTTAGTTTCAAATTGTATGACATGTTAAGAAAGGAAAAAATGCTTTTGATGTAGAAAGGACATTTTCCTCAAGAATGGAGTTGAAGTGTTTTATCAAAATTATTTTCTATCTAAGAACATATACGGTTATATTTCTATCCCTATTGTTAAATTGATTTGATTATTTTATGATGGAATTATTTTTATGATGTCCTTTTATCTTATATGGATTATGTTATGATGGCATGATGTTTAAGATTCCCATTTTTATTATATGGGTTATGCTATGATGTATGATTTATTATTTTGTGTCACACTTAAGAATGGTTTCATTAGGAGATGGGTGGGACCTATATATCCCTCACATTAATTGGGTAATGATTTATATCTCATGAGATAGACATGGCTGGAACGGCAGGTTAAACCGATTGAGTGAAACAGGACTGAAACGAGGAGTGAACTCGGATCAGAAATGGAATTTGCCTGCTAAGATAGTCTTGGCAAGGAGTCTTGACTACTAAGAAATGATTTTCTATGATAATGCATGTATGTTACAAAGCTTCATGTTTTATGTTATGATTATTGGGATTACATTTCACTTCTATGATTTATCCCGTGTTATGATCTCTTTTTCCGGATAAGATTTTCAAAATGTTATGTTCTTATGAATATGATATGTTTGATATTTCTTTTTTTTACCCTTACTGAGAATTTGAGCTCACCCTTTTGTATGTTTTCTATTCCCTGGGTCAGGAAGAAGGATATTAAGTAGGATATTCCAAAAAGTGGCTCAAGATATGATGAAATAAATGGGAGACAAGGTTGATGATTTATGAACCAGTTGTTTATGTTTCCCAGTTTCTAAAGACACTATACCTATATGGTCCATTCATGGTTTTGTTATATGTTGTAATAAGTATGCTTCGATTTTTATGTAATAACCATGTATGTAAAGTATGGGTCATTATAGTTGGTATCAGAGGAAAGGTATAGTCAACATTTGGAAACTATGATGTGAAAGCCTTAGTAAGAATCCTAAGGATATGTCTAATCATTGAACACAATCTTAGTGTTTTATAAATGGCCATGAAAAATATATGATATGATCTTATGTGTGAAATTTTATTCTTAATTATGTGGTTTTCCTATTAGGATTAGTGTTTCTCACACTATTCTTCTTGGTTTTAGTCAATGGCTGTAACCCGAAGGAACCTTATTAATGTGGAATGCGACGGGAAATGCAATGATTGTCCCCCTGAGCAACCAAACATTATGGGAGATGGAATGAAAAATCTTTTATCCATGCTCACACAACATTCTCAAGCTATGAATCATGCATGACTTCCAAACAAGAAAAGGAAGGAGCAACATTCTATTGGATCCTTCATGAGGCAGCATCCACATTCATTCAGCGAGTCTTCCAATCCATTAGTGGAGGAAAAATGGATCAGTACCAAGGAAAAGATATTTTCAGTTCATCAATGTTCTGAACATGAGAATGTCATCTTAGCAGTATATCGTTTGGAAGGTGATGCTGATCAATGGTGGAATCTTATTAAGAATACAAGGCAAAGGGTTGAAATTGGGTACATGGAATGGGATGAGTTCAAGAACATATTTTTCAATAAGTATTTACCTCGTATTATTCGAACAAAGATGGAGAAGGAGTTTCTTGAACTTAAGCAAAAGGATGAGGAATCCATTGGTACCTATGAAGAAAATTTTACAATACTTGCAAGGTACGCTTCCGGAATTATTATCAAACCTGAGAGTAAGATCGATCGATTCTTTAGTGGCTTAAAACCAAGTCTTCAAAGGGAATTATCCATAAGGGAATTCAATAGCTATGAGGAAATTGTTCGATGTGCTCTCAAGGATGAGATCGAGATTGGTGTAACCCATCAGTCACATGGGTTTGATAAAAAGAGGAAAATGGAATTCAAAGGAAAATATAAAGACCACACTAAAAAGAAGATGAGTTTTCCCTTATTCTAAAAGTGTGGAAAGAAACATGGAGGAAATTGTCTTAAGGGGACAAGAAAATGTTATAAGTGTGGAAAATAAGGTCATCGGGCAATTGAATGTCCAAATAATGGGAAGAAGATGTCTAATGATGCAAACAAAGGAAGGGATACACAGAATTCACGTACTACACTTCAAGGTTTCAAGTGCAAGGAGATGGGGAATTATGCCAATCAATGCCCAAATCCAAGGGTTGATGATGATGATCGAGGTCAATAAACTCTTAAGGCCAACGAAAAAGGAATGTCACATGCAATTACTATCGGTGATGTGGAGTACGACAACAAAGTGGTGAGAGGTACACTTACCTTTCATTCTAAAGTAGAAAATATTTTATTTGATACTGGATCCACCCACTCTTTTATTTTTGAAGAATTTTCTAATGGTATCACCATATTACCTCAACAATTAGATGTTGATTTGGTTGTGACAACTCTTAGAGGCACAACAGTTGCATCAAAAGTTTACAATTCTTCTCTGATTGAAGTTTGTGGGAAAGTGATTCCTGAAAATCTTGTGATGCTTCCTATAGTGGAATTTTATGTGATTCTTGTCATGGATTGGCTTTCTTTATATGGAGCTCATATCAATTGCCAATGAAGGGACGTCACATTTCATATTCCAAATCAATCTATGATCATCTATCGATGCAAGGATGAACATAACCTTCCAGTGGAAATTTCTTCCATCTTATGGGTCTTGATTCCACTAAATGAAGGTTATTTATCTCAAATGGTTGGAGATAAACTCACTATTAATAATATTCCCATTTTACGGGAGTTTGATGATGTCTTTATAGAGTAATTTCCAGGACTTCCACCAAATCGTGAAGTTGAGTTTTCAATAGAACTCGTACCAGGTGCTTTGCCTATTTCAAAGACACCATATAGAATGGCCCCAATTGAGTTGCAGGAATTGAAGAAGCAACTCCAAGAGAATATTGAAAAATGATTCATATTCCATAGTGTGTCACCTTGGGGAGCACCTATTCTGTTTGTTAAGAAGAAAGATGGATAACTGATACTCTGCATTAATTATCGATAACATAACAAGATCACTATCAAGAACAAATATCCTCTACCACACATTGATGACCTATTTGACCAACTACGTGGAGCTCAATAATTTTCCAAGGTTGATCTTCATTCAGGGTATCATCAATTAAGCGTCAAAAGGGAGGATATACCAAAGATGGCTTTCCGTACAAGGTATTGACACTATGAATTTATAGTGATGCCATTTTGTCTTACTAATTCCCCTTCTATCTTCATGGATCTAATGAATAGATTCTTTAGAGACTATCTTGATCAGTTTTTGGTAGTCTTTATAGATGATATTATTGTCTATTCCAAGAGAAAGGAAGAACATCAAGATCACTTGATAATTGTATTAAATACCCTATGAAAAGATAAGCTTTATGCCAAATTTACCAAGTGTGAATTTTGGCTTCAAAAAGTTAAAATTTTGGGTCACATAATCTCAATAGAGGGGATATCTGTGGATCCAGAAAAAACAGAGGTTACTAAAAGATGGTTGAGACCAACAATAGTAACTGAGATCGAATGTTTTCTTGGTTTGGATGGATATTATCGATGTTTTCTGATAGATTTATCAAGGTTATCTAACCCACTCACCATGTTGACGTGGAATGGAGTTAAGTTTGTTTGGATGGAGGAATGTGAAGAGAATTTCAAGGAGTTGAAAAGAAGGTTATCCAGTGAACCTGTGCTCACAGTACCTTGCAGTGGAGAATGGTTTGAGATCTATAGTGATGCATCCAAGAAGGGACTTGGGTGTGTTCTCATGAAAAATGATATGGTGAGAGCTTATGCCTCACGACAGTTGAAAATCCATGAGAAAAATTACCCAACTCAGGATTTGGAGTTAGCTACGGTAATCTTTGCATTAAATATTTGGAGGCATTATCTTTATGGTGAAAGGTGTGATATTTATATTGATCATAAATGTTTAAAGTCTATTTTCACACAAAATGAGCTGAATATGCGTCAAAGAAGATGGTTGGAGCTGATTAAGGATTAAGACTACTCAATTCATTATCACCCTGGGAAATCAAACAAGGTGGCAGACACATTAAGTCTACAAGACCATGCTAGCTTATCCATGATGAGGATAAAAAAGATCCAATATTTATGGATTTACAAAGGATGGATCTTGGAATTATAATGGAAGGGGAAAATCTTATCTTTCTCAAATTAATTTTCAACCATCTATACACGTGAAGATTAAAGAGGCACAGAATGAAGATGTAGAGTTACAAAAGAAGGTGAGAAATTTTCAGGAATTCAACCTTGATTGTAATGGGATAATAATGTTCAGGAATCGGGTTTGTGTTCCTCCCATCCCAGAATTAAAGAAGGAGCTCCTGGATGAGGCTCATAGTTCTTCATTCTCTATTCATCCTAGATGCACGAAGATGTATAGGGACCTGAAAGAGTACTTCTGGTGGGATGGCATGAAAAGAGATGTTGTTAAATATGTCTCTCGATGCTTGGTTTGTCAGCAAGATAAAACTTAGAGACAAAAGTCTAAGGGAATGTTACAACCATTACCCATACCAGAATGTAAATGTGAAAACATCATTATGCACTTTGTCACTGGACATCCTAAAACAACCAAAGGTAATAATTCTATTTGGGTTATAGTTTATCGTCTTACGAAGTCGGCACACTTCATTTCTATTAGAGAAGATTTTTCTCTTGATTAGCTTTCCAGGATATATGTAATGGAAGTGGTAAGATTTAATGGAGTACCAATTTCCATTATATCTGATCGGGATCCGAGGTTTTCCTCGAAATTCTGGAGAAGTCTTCAGCATGCTCTAGATACAGAGTTGAGTTTCAGCACTGCTTACCATCCTCAGACAGGCGGTCAGTCTGAGAGGACAATTCAAACTCTAGAATACATGTTGAGAGCTTGCTCTATGGATTTCAAAGGTGGTTGGGATCAATACCTATATTTGGTGGAATTTTCTTATAATAATACCTTTCACTCCAGTATTCAGATGGATCCTTATGAATCCCTCTATGGAATGAAATGAAAAACTCCAACTTGCTAGGATGAAGTTCGGGAAAGAATGCTATTTGGACCTGATCTTGTTCATGAGATGGCAGAAAAGGTCTAATATATTGAACAAAACATAAGAGCAGCTCAAAGTCGACAGAAAAGCTATGCCGATAACCGAAGAAAAGATGTAGAGTTTGAAGTGGGTGATAAAGTGTTCTTACGAATATCACCCTAGAAAGGGTAATGATATTTGGAAATAAGGGAAAGTTGAGCCCTAGATATATCGGTCCTTTCGAAATATTGGATCATGATAGGAAGGTAGCATACCGATTGGCACATCCACCGAATCTCTCTCAAGTTCACGATGTGTTCTATGTATCTCTCCTGAGAAAGTACATACCTGATCCTTCACATGTACTCAGTTCAGAAGTTGTACCGCTGGAGAAAGATCTTTCTTATGAAGAATAGTCGATAGAGATTTTTGATCGTAGCGAAAAAGTCCTACGGAACAAGACCACTCGCTTGGTGAATGTTTTATGGAGGAACCACCAATTAGAAGAAGCTACATGGGAACTTGAGGATAGGATGAGGGAGAGGTATCCTCATCTGTTTGTAATGAAGTGATTAATTTCAAGGGAGAAATTCATTTTAAGGGGGGTAGAATGTAACACCCTGATATTTTATGAGAAATATTATTTTTATGTTTTATGTTATACGCAACACCAAAAGAATCTTTCATAACACACAATACTGACTTGGCTTGCATTACACACAATCACGACCTTCTTTGATAGCGTGTCTAGTACGCAATATCGAGTTTCACTAAACAATGATATATTATTATGGACTAGACGTTAAAAATATTATTAACTACATTTTTAATTTTTTAACATTATTATTAATCTTAAACATTTTATATAAAATTTTAAGAGAACAAAATAACATTTTCGGGTAAATTAGGTATTTTTCAAAAAATGCAGTTTTGCCGCCTTTTGATGGTGCACCCACATTAAATCTAGTTTTTGACATGTTTATAAATTCAATATGACAATATTAAATTATTCTTTTGAATCATCATATAAAAATTTACTTTGGATAAATTTTTTATAAATTTCTGATAACTTTCATATTTTGATGTATAGTTAAAATACACTAATTTTTAATTAAGAACAACTTTTTTCATTGAGATAATTTATATGGTTAAATTATAATTTTTAATGGTTTAAAAGTATAAATAGAATATATTTTTACCATTTAATATAATTTATGTCATTATCATTAATTTCACATTGAATTCATAGGTAAAAACATTTCAATCTTTGGCAATGTTTTAACTTCTAAAACCCATTTTCTTAACAACGAGATTAATTTTAAATTAATTACTGCAACTTATGTGTTTTTAATTTTAAAAAATGGATTACATATTTGGAATCAATGTGTCCAAATTATGTTAATAGGATACTTTTTATTATGAATAGTAACTACGGTAAATTTTATTTACCGTAGTTAAAGGTAAATCGGGTAATTAAGGGTGAATATAAGATTATAAAATAACCCTAACACCTGCCAAAATCCAATTGGATGAATAAAAGTCGACCCATATCACCTAAGGGCCGGACTATATTTATTTCATGTAATTTTGACCATGAAATAATATAATTATTTTTAAAACAAAGGAAAGTGACAATATGTCACTCTCTTAAATCTTATAAGTATAATAATTTTAATTTAGTGATAAACTTCATGAAACTTCAGATATAAATACTCTCCAGAAATCTAATAAAATTATATACATCATATGAATTTATTTAGAATTTTTATGGATTAAATAAGTATCATTAATTATGACATAATAGTGACGTTGAAATTATTTTATTAATTAAAATATAAAATCAATGGTTTTAAAAATATTAAAATAAATGTTATATGAACTATTTAATGTTCTCCTATAATTTTTTAGACACATATGAAATTTTATGAATCTATTAAAGATTTTAGTTCGAACATATCTTCTGTATATATATTTTATTTAAATTCAATTAAATGAATAGTCTCAAAATTGACACTATTGTTATTTTATAAAAATAATATATTATAAAATTGTTTAAAAATCACACAAAATGTTTAAAAATAATAAGTTAAAATTTATATGGTTGAAAATGTCATAAATTGTAAAATTATGGAAAACTCACAACACATATGTAGTTATTTATTATAATTTAAAATTTAGAATATTATTACCACAAATAACATTAAATTGATAAAAAAGGATAAATCAAGTTGATAATGATTAAAATAAATTCCTAACATGTCTAAATTTTATTTGTTGATGAGATTAAAACCCTATAGCATCTAATATTTGGATATGAGTCATTTTGAAGGGTTTTATGTGTGGTTGGGATTTAATATAAACTAATATTTCTTATATTTCCAAAGGTGCCCCTCTCCTCCCTTATAAAAGGGCACCTCCTCCCTCTCCTCCTCACACCAATTTGAGTCTTCATGATCGGCCAACCCCTGAACATTTCAATTCCCCAATTCCATAGAAACCTAATAGAGGTACTTTTCTTCTCAAAAGACCAACTCTAGTACCCGAGGAGAAAGGTTAAACGAGGCACTTCGAGAAAGAGGTAATACCTTCAACCGTTTTCTTCAAGTTCCATTATTCTTCTATGACCTCTTCTTTATTTGTTTCATTATGAAGTAATTAAATAAGTATCCCTCATATAATGATATGTTATTATAAATATAAAACAACCCTATTTCACCTCTTATCCATCTTATGGTAAACAAAATCACCGCGCGTGCGTACGTACGGAATACCGTCTCTACGTCGTGGTGTAATATGTTTTCCACCATCACCTTACTTGGATGTGTATAATGGTGAAAATAAATAACTATATATGATTATTTTAAAGTGGTATTGATTCTTAAATATTATACATACACTTATATACAATTCCACGATCATGGGAATGATATCGTCGCTCGTGCGTACGTACGGTCTACCGTCTCCACGATGTGAAGTGACTCGTTCTATATGATATTAATTGTATAATGATTATATAAATTAATTTAATGAATTAATATGATATATATTACACTAATACCATTATTTAAATGATATATCTATATTCTATATGGAGTAATAAGAATTTATTTGACAAAACAAACATAAGAACATAAAGCAATAAACACCTGAATAACAAGTAGCAATGAAATATTACTACTAAGAAGATACAAATATAACCATATATGATATCATAACAATGAATATGATTCTGTAATAAGTCAATTGACATTATTAAACCATATTACAGGAGGTTCGGATTCATACGAAGCATATCAGACCTAAGGTAAGAGAAAATCTCACAATCTCATTTTTATCCGAGATTGTTTATACATCAAAATTTGATGGGGAATATTTATCTTCCACATCTATGTTTCATCAATATGTAATATTATTTCCATCCAACTAAAATTTTTTAAATCCAATTTTACCCATTGGTGAGTTTTTAGTAAAACATATGAAATGAATCTTTTGTCGTTTTTAGTATGAGGTACTTTTTGACTTTTCCGATCGAAGTACGAGAAGAGTGTTTTTTTAACTTATATGGCATGAACAGATTTATAGAACATTACATCAATGAAGGTTCCTTTACAAGTTTTCAAGTTTATTTTTAATCAAATTCTTTTAGTTTAAAATTTTATGACATGTTAAGAAAGTAAAAATAATTTTGAAGTATAAAGGATATTTTACTCAAGAATGGAGTTCAAGTGTTTTATCAAAATTATTCTCCATCTAAGATAATATAGGGTTCTGTCTCTATCTATATTTTTACATTGATTTGATTATGTTATGATGGAATTATTTTTATGATTTCCTTTTATCTTATATGGATTATGTTATGATGGCATGATTTTTAAGATTCCCATTTGTAATACATAGGTTATGCTATGATGTATAATTTATGATTTTGTGGCACACATATGAATGGTTTCATTACGAGATGGGTGGGACCTATATCTCCCTCCAATTCATTGGGTAATGATTTATATCTCATGAGATAGACATGGCTAGAACGGAAGGTTAAACCGGTTTAGTGAAACAAGACTGAAATGAGGAGTAAACTCGGTTCAGAAATGGACATTGTCCGCTAAGATAGTCTTGGAAATGAGTCTTGACTACTAATAAATTATTTTCTATGATTATGTGTGTATTCCAAAAAGCTTCATGTTTTATGTTATGATTATTGGGATTAAATTTCACTTCTATGATTTATCCCATGTTATGATCCCTTTTGCAGGATAAGATCATCAAAATGTTATGTTCTTATGAATATGATATGTTTGATATTTCTTTTGTTTACCCTTACTGAGCTCTTGAGCTCACACTTTTGTATGTTTTCTTTTCCCCAGGTCAGGAAGAATGATATTAAGTAGGATATTCAAAAAAGGGACTCTAGATGTGATGAAATAAATGGGGGACAATGTAGATGATTTATGAACCAGTTGTTTATGTTTCCCAGTTTCTAAAGACACTATACCTATACTGTCCTTTCATGGTTTTGTTATATGTTGTAATAAGTATGCCAAAATTTTGAAGTAATAACCATGTATGTAAATTATGGGTCATTATAATCCACCTATATAAATTATTTATCATTCAGTGGGTATGCTCCCCTCCAGAACCATATACCAATTCTTCGAGATTTTGGGAGATCTACCTCCTTCCAGATCACTTTGTTTGGTGTTTGAATCCAAAGACAGTTTCATCACATATCCCTCATAAGTTTTTTATATGTCATTGTTTCCTTACATAATCATGGTGAAATTGGACGTGTTTTTATTATATATTCATTCTCAATTGGTTTTTTTATGAAACATATATTGTTAGTCTTCATTATCTATTATTCGATCTCAAATCCATTGTTTTTCAATAACAATTTTAAAAGAATGATAGTTTTCAATCATTCTCGATGGTGGTGGATCTATGAAATTGTGGATAATTCTGAATATTCTAAACATTCATGTTGATTCTATTTTTTATCATTGAAATTTATTTTTAGTGTTTATAATGTTTATTAAATTAATGTGATCATATTTTTTATTGTTTTTTAATAAACTATGGACATTGTGAACCTTGGTTACATCGGTAATGGACACGGAAATCCGAAGTGTGTGTGGTACCCCATGCGGTTATTTATTGATATTGACACAAAATAGACAAAAAAATATTTATTGGAACCCACCTATTCATTATTATTTATTCTTCTATATATAGTATACATTCGATAGGTTGGATCCAAAATTGTGTCCTTTTCCATTCATAACTTTTTTATCACATTATGATTTATTTCATAGATATTTTCTCACAATTTCAATTTACATTTCCTTAATTTATACCTGATATGTACCAATTTTATAGAATGTATATGAATCTATTTGAAAAGCATATATGTTTAAAAATGGTTTTATTTCAGAAAATTCCATTATAAATTGGATTGTCTTTATGTTTAGAACATGTGTAGTTTTTATATTAGAACTTGTAGAAATTATTTGGTTGTATCATACTGTGATTTCTTTTCACACCTTAATTTTGACATTGAGAATTTTTAGATATTTTTTGAGAAGCTAAGGTAATGGTATGGGAATCATGTAGAATGAGAGGCTCCCTTTTCAGCTTCCCTTTTCATTATGGGATGGTTTGGGGTGATTGATGGTCACGTGGGGGAAATTTTAGATTGGTCCACCATACTTTTTATGTATATCATGATTTTCTTGGGTTGTGTTAATATTGTTGTATATATTTATACTAAATATTAAGATAGTTTTATGTGTTTTTTTGGATATATTCAATACTTTATTCTATTATCATTATTTATGACACAATGTGATGGTCATCTCTGCTGGGATTTCAAGCTGACATAGGATGGTCCATTACAAATTGGTATCAACTGAGATTCTCAACATGATTTACATTTAGACAACGTGAAATTGGTTCTATCTCATCGATTGACACGAGTTAAGAAATTATTAATTTAGGTATTAAATGTGGGGGGTTTCTTTCCACTTGTATTCCATGTCTAAAATAATGTAACTATATGTGGCCAGAAAATTTTTACTAGGTTTTAGACTTTTTTTGAGGTAATTTGAGTGACTTGTATGAGAAAGGTATTTAAACATTCCATTTATTTTCATAAGTTCACATCATTTATTTAATAATTATTAATTTCATTAAATTTTTATGATTTTAAATTACTGATATTAATTATTAATTTTTTTCATAAGATTATTCAAATATTCATGTAAGTTATTTTTTCTGGTGAACGTTAGAGAATTCTTACTATAAGATATCTTCTAAATTTAAATGAGGAAGATTCGATAAATGATCTATAGTAAAATCATTTGGTTGTTCCTTATATGGTAGAAGCTGTAAACATCACTATTCAAACTATAGGTCAAGGTGGTGTGTGGAACATGTGACGAGCTATGAATCATGGATTAGGATTTACAAGGTTTCATCAACATACCATCCATGGTGACAAAAGACCAAATGAATTTATTTAATGGACTGAGTGGCTTGATAGGATATTTAACTTATTAAATATTTTTGTTGACCCTATGGTGGGGTCTCCATTATTATTATTAATACACCATGACGGAGATGGTGGGACTCTATTTTAAAAGCTAATATGCATGATGATATTACTTGGGATTCTTTAAATAAAATATTACATCACCGAATTTATCTCGAGGCATTTCATGGGGAAAATACAAAGGGGTTTTCTACTATAGATAATGTACAGTTTACTATTTTACAGTGTCCAACCTATTTTGCTTAGTTGATGAACTCAAAACTGATTTCAGTCAACAATTATTACATGATGACTTTATAGGGGAAGAAATCATTTGTGGTAGGGAGAATGTATCACCTGGTTACCATAAATTATGTATTATTTTACCCATTTAATTCATTTTTTTGGGTGAGAAGCAGGATTATTTTTAATAGAGTTCCTTTTTTTGGGGAAATGACTTAAATTTTTTTATTTAATGTTTCTTAGAATTTATGGATTCCTGTTATAAATGTGTAAATGTATATAGAAGGTGGTCCTTAGGAATGAAGATCCATATGTTTTGGTTTGAAGGTTCACTATGTGATAATTGGTGGATAAGTACCTGTTAGAAACATTCATATCAGAAATGGGTCATAAAATATGAATATGTTTCAGGGATGATGACGTTAGTTTCATGTATTGTTTGAAAATTCAACAAGCCATGAATCAATTACCAAATGTGATAACATCGATTTGTATTTAACGTAATTTGATGAAACACATTTTTGGTGTATGTTTAATTCATTGGATTTCATGTAGTGAATGGAATTCACTAGGTGAGCTCCCTCTAGTTATCAGTTTTTATGAACTACATGGGTCAATCCTTTCTCATTCAGGGAACATGCTCCTCTCTTATACCATATAGAGATTTTCAGTGATTTTGGGTGATCTCTACTCATCTGGATCACTTTGTTCACTGTATGACTCCTATTCAATTTGTGCCAAGTATCCCTAGTATGTTGACTTTCTACTATTTCATCTTCATTGGTCATGGTGGTGGTGTTGGATACATTTTTGCTTTATATTCATGATCAATTAGTATTTTTTATAATTGATATTATATTTTATTGTTTTTTTCTTGTCTTTCAAAATATTAACAATATTTTTTCAATATCAATTGTTGAAATCATAATGGTTTCCATCGTTCTTGGGGTAGGTGGATCCATGTATGTGTTGATAATTCACTGATTGTAAAATTTTCTTATTGACCCCTTTCGTATTCTCATTGATAATGATTTCCATTGTTATAGAATGGTGTGTTAATTAAAAGTTAGAATGTTTTTGAAGATATTTTTTGATTAACTAAGAACATTAGGAACCTTAGTTGCATCAGGAATCGACATGGGTGGTCTATGTTTTTGTGGAACCACTAGGGATTACATTTGGGATATTTAAAAACTACGGTGAGACTCAATATCACTAGAAAACAATAAATAATTGGTTTAGTATTATTTTATGTCTAGTAAACATTCTCATATTCTAGAGAAATAATGTTTTTATTTGTTTTTGAAACCGTGTTTTTTTCATGATGGATTATTTAATCGAAATTTTCTCACATATTTATGTCAACTTTTACTCTTTTATTATGATATATTCCTATTTGGGGGATATTTTATGCAGTTATAGACAATGATGGAATGTAACAAATTGTTTTATTTATGAAAGTATTTTATTAACTAGACTGTGTTTTAATGGTAAAGAATTTTCCATAATGATATTTGAGCTGTTATAGATTATTTGGTGTTGTCCTACTTGGATTTTCAATCACAAAAAAATTTCCTTTCCATCATTTCAGCCCTTATTTTTTAGGACTCGGGTAATGAGAAGTGAATCATGTATCATTATATTATCTCTTTTTGTATGTCTTCTTCATAGTGGGATGGTTTGGTGGTGACATATTGTCACAAGGGGACTTCTTTATATTTCTCTAGATTAGTTTTCTGGTGTATCCAATTTGGATGGAATTATATGGATCATGTTTTATCAGTTTATTTTGAATTTTAATATAGTTATATATATTTTTTATGTTCCTGAATTGTTTAAAATATACTTTTTACCTCACAATGTAATGATCGACTTGGTTTCCCTCTATAGTTGACAGGGATTTGTCTATTTTAGTCCACCTTATTTTCCTCTAATTTTGATACACGATCATAAAATTATAACATCAATATCAATATAATAGTAGTATTCTATTATAATTTTTTTACAATCACTACAATCTTACCATTTTTCATTAACAAAAATAAAAATGTGAACAATGTGTATGTGTGGACTACCACTTCCATGATAAATCATAGTTCGTTTTCTTTCACTACCAAAATAGGAAAGTGAAAAATATAAATTTAATACATATTTCAAATATATATAAGTATCATATTTTCATTATAGAAATGATAATCCTTGTAAATTCATTCATTCCACTTTTGAAAAATGAAATAATCATCCATGTGTGCGCACATACTACCTCCTCCATTGAATGGTATATTTTATTTTTTGATGTCATTTGATTTATTCAATTTTTTCATAAATATTAAAAATGAAATGAAATATATTTTTATTTTAATTCATTATTTAGGATATGAATGTTTAGGGTTATTTATTTGACTGTTTTATAAAACTTATATTTATTTCCACGGGTTCTCAAGGAATGTTGAACGATTTTAATTTGAATATTTTATATTTAATTTTTTTAATCTATGTTATGTCTATTATACTTCCATTTTCATCATTTGTGTTCACAAGTTATTATGACATGTAATTTGAAACTCATATGCGCATTATGATTATCACTCATGATGTTATGTTTTTAAATATATTCTCATGTTTACTTTTCCCTAACTGGGTATTTTATCTCACAATTTTATATATTTTCAATTTTTAGTTTATGTGGAAGAGTCTTTGAAATGATATGTCAAAAAAAATTTCTATTATGGTTTATTTATAGAGAAATGATTAATAATTTTTTTAAATATTATTTTTATGTCTCTAGTCTCTAATGAAATTAAAAATATATTTTCTTTTGATATTATAATTATGAAATGAAATTATTTAAAAAATGATAATGATTTCATTTAAAGTCATGTATATCTTGGGTCACTATAGAAAAAAAATATTGGGTAGTTCAACATTTGATGATTGTTTTATGATAAATTATATATAATTTGATAAATGAAATGTATGATGGATCTAATCCAGTGGTCGTTGTATTTCTGTAACAATTCTAGAATACAAGTTCATTTGGAATAGTGAGTTACATAATGATATCTTTGTTTTGATATTGATTAAGGATGATTGGTTGGATTTGGTGTGTTAGGTGATCTGTTAAGATGAAATAAAATAAATTGAAATCCATAATAGGTATGAATGAATAAATTTATAGTTCATAGGGAACTATAAAGGCATGTATAGTGAATAGAAGATTTTATGATCTCTTTATTAATTAGTATGAGAATATGAATTACTGGTGTAGATGATATGTGGGTTCATTGGTATAATATCAAATTAATGAATACCATTTGTAGACTATGGGTACTAAAAATTAGAGTGTTACATTAGTTACTGGTTGTTATAAATTTATTTTTCATATTGATAATTCATTATTTAAGAGACTTAATAAGTTTGCAATAAAATATACTATAAAGTAAACATTATGGGGTGATAAAATAGTGGATCATTGACAATAGTGCATTCCTGTCATGTTGTTTATTGATTTTGAAAATTGACCATTATATATTTAATGGGATGTAATTGATTAAAATTTTATTATATAATAATAATTCCAAAATAAATGTGTCCTTAGTATTCCATGTATAGATGTAGTGTAACTATTACATGTTACTGGACTAAAAATGGTAGTAGATGTCATATGTCAATGAAAAATGATAATAATTTGATATAAATATTGATTATTCATTTGGGAATGAAATTATATATGTTTTATATTGTATTTCATCATGTAATTTTGTGTTATTGGAAAAAATAGGTGGATAATTTTATTGTTGTGGAAATCACGATTGAGTTAAAATATTATTATTAAATAAGTATGGGGGTCATTTTAATATATAAAACCACTCTAAATAGTTTTTTTTTAATTTAATGATGTAAAAAAAATCATTGGGTTTGAAAATTTATAAAAAAAAATGTGAAGATTGGTTTTTATGAGTAGTAAAATAATCCTCGTAAAACATTGATAGATACTAAAAAGTAATTTTTGAAATATAGTGTCTATATACTGCATAAAAAAGGGTTTTATGGTGGGTACCAAGGACATAATGGATCAAAAACCACTGATGAGATCCATAAAAACCATAGCTGAATAATCATCTCCTACTTTTGGTGTGGAACTTATCTTGCTCTATAGGTTATTATTAATAAAAACATTATAGTTCTATTAATGGGTTAGGATGATCGTCTAGGAGGGGGTCTCTCTATTCACTACTTAATCCTTACATCTTCTTTAATGATACATGTTAGTTTGGTAAGATTTAGTGCATCACAGTTAGAAGGTTGTTTTATCCTTTAATTTCTATTCCTTATATATATAATTTTACCACATAATTTGAATGATTCAGTTATAAAAGTGATAACATATTTCACAAGAGCAGAGATAAATCTAAAAAAAATTACTATGATTTCTTATGAAAAAGATAGAAAATTATCAAAATAAAGGATCACTCCCTGTTGGATGTTATTTCAATGTTAATATGATATATATTTTGTTTGATTATAGTATTTTACCAGATTTTATCTAAATTCATCATCATTCGAGTATTAAATAACCTTTAGTTTGATCGTAGCTGGACAATGAGTAAAGCATATATCATATTATTTAGATTTCATGAGGATTGGATATTTTTTAATATCCACAAGAATGTAAGTAAATTTGTAATCAACAATATTTCTATATTTCAGATTCATAAATAAATAAATTATAACTGCTTGTTAATATAGGTTACTCTTTATTATACCCCATTTAAATGAGAATTCTTGATTTATATGAAGTGCATGGGAGGGTAAAAAGGATTCAATTGTTGATGTGTGAAGATATAGGGAATAGTTGATTATAAGAAATTGTAAGTGTCATAATATACCCATTATGGATATCATGTGTATTCTCCATTAGAAATCTATTCACTCCACACATTCCATAATTTTAGTGAGATTGGGGTGTATTAGGAAACGCATTAAGCGGGGTGGGGGTCCTAACCATGGGGAATATCATTAAATATTATATATGTAAATGATTGGGGTCCTAACCTTGGAGTTTTTTTATGAGAAGTTTTTTTTGGAAATATAATCTACGTCCTCAATAATGAGGACACTCTTGAGGAAATCCTAGATCAGTGGATTAGACTGAGGGTTGTCTTGAATAACAATGATTGATTAAATAGTTGATTCTAGTGTGGAATGTTTGTTGACTGAGTAATATTTTCTCCCATGACATGTGAATTTTGAATTATAATATACAACCTAAATGATATGTCACTATTCTTTAGTATTTTAGCGACATGGGATAAGATAATTTTATGGAAGCCCTTGTATAGAATATTTGTGTAATATTTTTTCTGTGATATATGAGTATGTTTAATCCAAGTGATAACAGAGGGGTTTTTCAATACATGTTATCCATGAGGTTTGGTGAGGGATAATTCATGGATATGATTAGTTATAGAATAATATAGTAATTTTTTCTTTCATGATGATCATGAGGTGTGATGCATTGATTGACCTAATTAATTTTTCAAAATTATAGGCCAATAATTTATGTGATTCCAAAAAGGATGGAGATTTAAATATAAAAAATATCAGGTGGATTTGGCTCAATGTCACTAGTCTATTAGTATGTATATTATAGGTGGATGAGTTGTAATCAAATTGACCTACGATATTACACAGTGTTTATTCATTAAGTATTAGTAGAGAGTTGGATAGGCCAGATGTTGGCCACAATTTTTTCATTAGATTTTATGGAATGTATTTCACTAACCTAATCATTTGGAATGATCTTGTGATGGATATAGAACATTAAATTTTTATGAGTTCAAATTTTTAAAAAAATATCACATTTCATATAAATAAAAATGAAAAACCTAAAACAAGAACCAGAGAAAATATGTAGGGGTTGACTACCATGGTGGCTCATGGAGTACCAGATGGCATAACCAATGTTATACATTTTATTGTTTTCCATATCCATTTAAATCATTACAATAATATTCATATATAAGGATTATTTTAGTGATGATGTTTTGGTACACTACTTATTTATAAAATAATACATTGTTTATGAACCACAATCGATTTGAGAATCGTATTTTTCCTCTAGATTATGGAAAAGTCCAATCACGGGTGAAAAACACAAAGTATCCATGTGGTAAGAGAGTACATTTATTAATTGTTTATTCTTATCAATTCACTAATTAAATCTCTAACATGATAACATTTAAGGGTTAATCAGAAGATATTTTTTAATTTTAGTGTTTTCATCATTATTGTGTAAATTTGGAAAAAAATAATTTTTTATTATTAAACTTATTTTAATGGATAGGTAAAATTATTATTTATTTGGGTTTTGATGATGAAGCACTTTTTACAAAACAATAATGCTACCGATTTTTTATTAGTTTCAAGATACATTATATAATAGTTATATATTGTAGAGGTAATACTGTAGAATACTGATATTGTTAGATGCATTTGGAATTGATCGATGACATGAAATTTCCACAATCTTGCATTCATAAATGACACCGTAATTAATTCATATAGATTAATATTCCAGAATATTGTCAACATGGTTTGAATTTCACAATTTCATGAGTGCATATGTGTAATATTAAAAAACCTATTGATATGTTAAAAAATATGAAAATAGAATAAGAAACATGGTAAATATATTTCATTAATGAATACATAAAGGTTCAATCCTTCATAAAATATTATGAAAAGATGTAAGTAACACAACGAGGTGTATAGTTTCATTCTTATATTTCTTATTCGAAATACACTTGTAATAACTCAGAACGAATTCTTTTCGATGAATTATATGGAAGTCCATGTGGGAAAATGATCTAAAATAGAATATTAATAATCATTCCATCACAAATGATATTTCTTGATGTGAAATTATTAATAGTTTTGAATAACAAGTATACTAGTTTTTTTGAACATTAAAATAGATTTAAAATATTTATGAGAATTAATTAATTAATACAACAATGGAATATATATAATTTTACATTGGATTTTGGATTTTTAGACCTAAGAAAATGAAATATTATGTTAATATAATTGGATCAAAATAATGGAGACACATCCCATGTGTAAAAACCTACAACTCAAACCATGCCACTATGGAATCCCTTCCAATTGAAATTTATTGGAAAATTTTGGCTTCCTATTAATAATTATACTAATTATGTTTATAATTTTATAAGATCCATTTAACCTTGCCGCATCTATGGAACAACACTTCTTTTTGGGATTTTCATTTTAATTCATTTTTGTAATCATATTTAACAGTAATGTATTTTCAACATGTCTTAATTGATTTATTTAGAATTTATCTTTTTCCTATAATTTTCTTATATTACATCACGTTAAATATTTTTCATCCATCATTGAAAACTACAATTTATTTTGATCCACATGGTAATAAACATTTTAGTTGTTCTTATGTTTTCAGTATTTTTATTTGATATTGACTATTTTTTTCAGAGTTGCAATGGTGTGTAAAAAAACATTTAAGATGTGATAATTGAACTTATTCCAAAAACACAATATTATTCCTCCAATTTAGAATATTCTTAATATTTTCCCTTAACTAGAATTTTTATCATATGTTAATGATAGGATGTATACTATAATATAGTCTTATGATCATCGACTATTTTCAGTGGGGTTCTCACCTTAGTTAACACAATACTATAAGAAGTTCCTTGGAGGTAAAACTCACCATCAATTTTTGGTAACTACCACTACACGTATGAATAATAAATGAAATCACATTTTAGATATTGGTGTATTTTATATCAAAATATGTTATTATGTGGGGTATGGGGATTAATGATATTGAGTCAAATAACCAGATGATAGCAGTTTGTCAAAAATATTTTTGTAGAACAAAGATATGGAATTGCTAATGTATCCACCAAGAATTTACTATCCTTCTTGATTACACCTTTCATAGTGTTAATTAATTTCTTTTTATTCCAAAAATTCACTTACACTCATCCACATTCCATTTATTTTTTCAAAATAAATAAAATCCAAAAATATTATAAGCAATTAAAATATTTAGATGTTCACATGGATCTAAATTTATCCTCAAGAGGAACAAGCATAGAAAAACACTTTACTAAAATAGGGAAAATCATTTTTGACACATTGTGATATGTGTGTTTTTAATATTTCATTATTTCCAATAATCAAATGAAATTTTCTATTTTACTATTTCTGTTACATTTTGACAATATATTTTATATTTTAATAAGGTTTTCCCCCCAAATATATAAAACTATATTTCAAATTACCCTCAGGAATGGAAAATATTGATTAACTATTTTACATACATAGTAAGGGATATCAAAACATATCTTTCTAGTGGGATGAGATTAATGAGGTAATTAAAGACATTAAAGAATCCATAAAGTACCCATTGATGGAAAATTTGCCCAAATATTAACTATTCAATAGAAGTACTTCACATAAATCCACCAAGAATGAGATTAGGCATAATATGAGAATATAATATTTATTCCCACAATTTTAGAATAAATCATGGAGGTTGAGAAAGAAATTTATATTCATCCATTGTAGATATATTATGAGTAGTTGAAAATTGAACTCAAAGGGTTGTAATAGGTTCATGATGAATTATTTTTGGTAGATGAGAGACACATATATTCTCTTGATTGTACATGAAATAAAATTTAATTGAGATATAATTCACCCTTAATTGAACCCCTAGAATCAGAAGATATAGTATATACCCTTTATGATGCTAAATAAAATGACATAATGGGAATCATGAAAGTGAAAGAGTGTTTAATTTAATTCCCAAAAGATGACTTTTCAAGACACTCTATCACGGATAAAGATTTATATGATGAAATAAATGAGAGGTTTTCACCATATTAGACTTAATATTTATATAATTTTTGTAATTAATTGAAAACATGTTTTCCAATTTTAAAATTTGTAGAATAATAATTATTTCTATAATCCTTAAATTTTTTAAGGAAATCATTCTAGAGAAGTATTATATTTTGAAGAAGGAATATAGGATCCACTATGGTTACATACTATGATATAAGGATGAGATTTTTTAGATATATAATATTATAGTGAAGATTTTTATCGTCAAATAATTCAAAATCCATCCTAGAAACAACTTATATAGAAATAATAGATGTCCTTGAGTGAAAATATTAGAATATAAAGACCCATATTTTCTAATCCCACAACTATAAAAGTTGTAATTTATAGTTATGGTTATGGATATTATGTAATATATACATGGATATGTCCAAAATATGTTTATAGTGATGAGAACTAGATGAAAAATGATGTGGACCTTCACATCACATTAAATATACCAACTATTTGATATTTTTTGTGCTATAATTACCTCACCAAGGTATTAAAAACCAAATAAATCCTCAGTAGTTCAATGTGTATATGTGAAATTTATTTACATTTTTCAATTTTTTATTCCTGAATTAAAATAAATTGATTATTTTTCAATTAATTGTTAAATGTTTATAAAATTTTGAATAAAATTTTGAGCTAAAATTTGGTATCCACGTCTTATATAAACTGTGATCTATTTCTCATTATCCTTAGTTCTACTACTCAGTCCCTTTTAATTCGATCAGATATGAAATACACAGTTGTTGATTGTATGGGTGTGGGGTAAGTATCCAACAATTTAAGTCTTTTTACTACCAGATATGTTTCTATATTTGTACATTAGAAAGATTTAATGAACCTTGAGCTTCAATAAAAGCTATGAGAATGTTTTGGATGTAATGATATGTTAGATAATAATTCATTTTCATAATTTCAATAGAATTTAATGATATTAAATAAAATAGTTTAATTATTTATTTTAAATTTATTGATTTATATACCTCTCATAAATTATAAGCCTAACGAGCACTAATGTGGTCGAAAAATAATTTTTTTTGGCCATAGATTAATATAATAATTTTTTACATCTATTAAAAGAATTATATTTTTCTTAATAGTATTGAGTTATGTTGTGAAATGTTGATCATGTAGTTTTTAACATTTGATGTTATATTATAAACTAATTAATATATTTTGAGGAAACTTTTGGAAAGAAACCAATTTATTTACATTATATGTTCATCATTACCAGTAAATATTTTCTTTATTATTGCACAAAAATTTCCATGAACTAATATGTTATGTATCAATATTAAAATGGTGATATTCCACTATAATAAACTCATCATGTATTTGAATGATTATTGTTGAAATCAAGTGTGGGGATGTATATGGTTTATTTTTTAATGAGAAATTTTGTTAATTATTATCATAATTGATGGTGGGTGTTTCTAGATGATATGAACAGTAGTTAAAATATATCATCATTTAGTGAAGTAGGGAATTAAATTATCGTTCCATAATTAGGAGTGGAATTTTTCATTTTTGTTTTAATAATGATAAACCATCAACAACTTCAACAAAATAAATCATCACAAATGTCTCATTCAAAAATATAATGAAACTATACTATTATGAAGGTAGAGAGAATAAAAAAATAATGAATGTAAATTTATTGTCATAATGTTCTTATGTATGATGTACCCATAATAGTACAAATTTTCGTAGATGAAAATCATTTCAAATATGGTATTTCTGATGATTTCTAGCTTAAGGATAAGATGATCATGCATTTTTACTTGTTTTGAGATCATAGACTCCTCATTCATCCAATTATTTTTTAACATTAAAATCAGAAAAATTATTAGCCATGGGAAATCCATGAAAAGTGACCATGATTGAAAAAAATGTGAGTTTATGATATGAATATATTATGAATGTATATATCCTATGAGAATCCTGCATTTTATTAAATGTCAAAAATATTTTTTTATGAATGATTTTATAATGAGTTATATATTTGTTGGGAGGGTTGTAAAAATAGGAAACGGAATATGAATGAAATTGAATTGATCTCATTTATATTTTATTATGGAATTATGGGATTTTTATCCCTTTAGTTGGCATAAAATATCAATTTGTGCAATAATTTAAATGTACGGTGATAATTATATTGAGTTGTCTATTTTAACCATACTATTAGATGATTTCAAATAAGTGAAATGATTATCTGTGGTGGGAATTTACCATGATCAGTTATTATTTATTTAAAATTTCTAATAAACTAATATAATACCTTCAAATTAATTATTTTATGTGTAGTTATTATTTATTTTGAACAGAGTTAAATTTTATTCATTATTTTAAAAATTGAATAAATATTATTTTTTGTGATATAATTATTAATTTCACATTATTGATTTTTCAAACATTAATTTATATTTTATCAACTATTAATCATTTTTTTCTGAAGATGTAAGGTTTGTAAGTAATTTTAGTTTTTTGAGGCAATGAATGAATTCAAGAGGTCACAGAATAAAATTTATAGAATTTCATTGAATTGGATAAAATTTCAAAATATATTATCCTGCATAATGTTCACATGCATGTATGCATAAAATTCCCCATAATGAATTTATATAGGGTAATATTAACCAATGTTGTTATGATATGAAGAATTTAAAAAATATCATAGTGAACAAGATTCATTCTACTAATTCGTTTAATTTTTGAATGTTTTATGAAGAAAAAATCATGGAACACTATGTGGAAATTTCATTATTACAAATCTAAAGGTTCTTCCATTAAAAAATTGAAGAACTAAATTCTTTCATGATGTAAAAAGAACAATTATATCACAACGACTCCAGGTTAAAATACAAAATGAGTAACTCACATGTTCATTACACCAAGGAATTTTAAGTTACATATGTTGGGGAATGAAATGAGATAAAAATATAAATATATAAGAATCACAATGTGAACAATGCTCATTCATGTTGTGACATGATTAAATGTTCCCCTTGATAATAATTATGAGATCTTCAAATTGTTAAAATTTGTTAAAATTTTTTTAAGGAATGTATTCATAATATAGAAGGATGTAGAAAAAAATCATAAGTGATACTTAAATAGTAAACTAATTATCATTGATGAATCGAATAAAAAATCTTCTTACAAAAATGGAATACATTTCCCATATGAAAAAAGTAGTATAAAATCCCTACCATTATAGAATCCAAAAACATTTATAAATTAAATAATATTGTGGATTCATAAAACAATATAAAAGTATTATATAATCCATTTTAGGAGATCCAAAAACACATATCGCTTATTTGGGGAACATGAATAGTGATGATATTTTCTGTTTCAGAATATTTTTAATCATTATCTCTGGTAAATAATTTTCTTCATTTTTAATATATTTGTTCTCTATTTATATTTCCCATCACATTGTCCAATGATCCATTAAATTATATATTTCTCAACATTCATGGAGAACAAATGTATTTTTTGATTTGAATGGGAATAAATTGTTGATTTAATATTGTGATTTTTATATCTTTTTCCTCTCTTCTCTATTATTGCCCAATTAATAAATAGTATATTATTGAACTAGTTATATTTTACAATGATCTACCTTCCACTACACATTATTATTTATATCACTTATCATGTTATTTAAAACCATCCCACCAATTTTTTTTCATCATATGATAGGGAAGGGAATTAGAGTGGATAGTGGAATAGAAATTTTTTAGTTTGTATGGTCGGTTTATTCTCATAGTATTGTTTTGAAAATTAGATATTTCTTGGAAATGAAACTCTCAATTGGGGTTTTTTACCTCCTATGGATATGAAATTAAAAGACAACATCTCATTTGAGATATAAATGTGTTGTGTATTGAAATTTAGGAATCGGTGGGTATGAACGGTAAATGATATTGATAAATTACATGGGAAATAGAATCATCTAGTGACATATTCAAGTAAAACTAGGATAATTAATTCATAGTGGACACCCACTAGATTTATTACCTTTCATTTTAAACCATTTAATATTTTTATATTATTATTTTTAATATATGAATTCATATTCAAAAAAAACTTTTATGCTTGATTCCATTTAAATTTGAAAAAAAAATATAATATCAGATTGTAGTATTCAATGCTTTAATTGACATCAAAATGATCCTCAATTAGGATGCCCAAATAATTCCACTATGTTACACTATAGAAATATTTTTTCCAATCATCACCCATAGTATAGAAGCGGGTATATGAATATAGTATTGTGTAAATGCCAAGTATTTTTTATATAACTCTATTAATGTTTTTTTATATTGGGTTAGTCTATCATGGGATATATTTCTTACATGAATATTATAATATATCATTGGAATAATCCACAATTTTAAATAGTTCTATGTTGTTATACTATACATGTGATCCCTTGGACCACACACTCAAATATAGTTCTCATAGATACATAAATTCTCTTATTCCATCTACAAAACCCTTTATATAAGAATTATTAAATAAAAATTTTTTTAACTATTAATGTTATAATTACATCGCAAGTATATTTTTACTTTTATATACTTCATGAATTTGAGATAAATCAAAGCAACCAAATAACATTTTTAAAGAATCAAGAGGAAATTATTTCCAGAATATATAAATCTACTTAATCGAAAAAAATATTTCATATCCCCACCAGTTTATTTCCAACATGTTTCCCATCTACAAATGGCCCATGTTTTACTTTTCACCATTAATATGGGAAGTGGATACATAAAAATCCTTGATTCAAAATTCTTAGTAAGAGGAACATTTAACTGAAACCATCATGTAAAAAACCAAGGCATAAATATATTAGTGGTAACTAGTAATAACATGAATTATTAACCCACATTAATATAGGATAATTATATATCCTTGAAAATAAATTAAAACATGGATATCAATCAAACTATTCCCATAATATTAAAATTCATAATATATAATATCAAAAACATATATTCAAAGACTTTTTCATAAAAACATTACACGTCTTCTAGACCAATGTCAAGACATGTTGCTGAATTGGTTAGTCATAAACATAATACCCAAAACATCTTTTTATATTGGTATATATTCATGGTTAAACAAGGAAATCATCTTGCTAACAAATATCTCTATTGGAATAAAACTATAAATAACTCAACTAGGTTAATATAAAAACACTCTTTATATATTTACATCATCAAATATGAATGGTGTAATATGTAATGTTCATATTTTATAAATAAATTTGTACACAATGCTATAATTATTGTAATGAAATGATCATAATCTATCTAGAGAAATATGTTTAAAGGCTCAAAAATAACTTAACCCATGAAGTGAGGAGTATTCATAAAATTATTTAACTGCTAATAAATGATATCCTAATAAAATAAATGACAATTCAACATAATAAAATTAAATATATTAATTTATGAAATATTTATTATATAAGTTCAAATATAAATAATAATTGACAGATGGAAAAATTATTTACAAAAAAATCAATAACAACAAGAGAAAAATATGGGTAAATAAACACATTAACAAGGGAATTGGATTTATCAAGTAAATCCCATGGATTAAAATGTTATTGATAACAAAAAAGTAAATCTAGGGGTTGTGAATTGAAAATAAAAAAACATAGTTCATAAAATTTGTTATGTATCAAATAATTAAAACTATGACAAAGAAAAACCTTTTAGCTTGTAACGTCCCGAGTCCGGAGCCCCTCCACTGGTGCCCCGTACCCGGTTCTCCACATGACCTCAAGCACGTTTCCCCGAACGCTAGAGGCTACCGACTAGCAGCAAGGGCCTTGGTGAGTTGGTGGGGAAACTATGACCTCATTTGGTAAGGTACAAATGTTAAGAAAACAACAATAAATAGCCGAAGCAGTAACCAAAATGCATTGAAATAGAAACCAAAAAGCGGAAGCAATGCAGATATAAAACAATGTTGAAAATAATGTAGCAGGTATAAGTATCTATGGAAAACAGCAAACACAACATCGTGCTGGAATACAACTGAATCTAAGTGAAAAAGAAAAACAAAGAAAGCTCCTCAGCATCGCGAGCCATGGCTCTGTCCCATGATCCCCAGCTCCTGGTGCAGTTAAGATCCTGAAGTAGAAGGGCAATTGCCCTTATCTATACCTGCAGCAACATAGCCTGCCTGGGCCCAAAAGCATGGCCCAAACTGGGTGTGAGATACAATCCTAGTAGGCAATCACCCAAAGATTTGTGCCTAACCATCAATGAATACATGGCAGTAAAAGAACAAGAAGCACTAAATAGGAAAGCACAAGAAGTTACAATCCATAGTTCTAACAAGTAAAGTACACAAGTAAGCAAACAGCAATAAGAAGAAAATAGGTAACCCTCTCGGTAGCTCTCACAGCCTAACCCCTATGGTTCAACCTATAGTACTAGAAACCCTCTGGGAGGCTCACAAAGTCTCACCACTCTGGTTCAGCTACGTAATTAAGCAAACTCTCTAGGGAAGCACTCACCTTCAATTCCCCCTATAGTCTCGTATCGTGCTAAAGGCTTTCTGGGGAAGCACTCAACGTCAATTCCCTTGATGGCCCGTGTCGTGGATCTACAGACTCTCTAGAGAAGCACTCAATGTAAATTCTCCCTATAGTCTCACATCGTAATTAAAAGACACTCTGGAGAAGCCCTTCTATTAATTCTCCCTTTGGTCTACTACTCTAGGTTCTCACAGTCCTGAGTATAACTAATCATTCTCATCATGCGTGCAATATCTACGTAAACCTTAAGAACTAATTGGCTAACAACTAAGGCTGAACAGGAACAACCAAACAACAATTCCGCTATCCTACAACAAGGCATGGCAACTGGGAAAATGCCTAACAGGGAGAACAAGCATGGAAAAGCAATCTGAGCACAAACAAATTCCTCTAATCACAAGAAATAACCTCTACGAGAGAAAACAAGTAAAGAAAGCAAACCCAAGGGGAAAACAAGAAACACTCAATACCCCGTTCATGGGTATTGGTGGAATTTGCATATAATATTCATCAACTTTCTATGGAAAGGCGCAAACCAACTACCTCGATCCGAGGAGATCGATATACGTGAACCTTGATGACATATACCTCTTAGAACAACATAGATATGAGAAAATGCACAAAACGTTCGTCAAAAGATATCTTGGAAACGAAGAGGAATCTAGAAACAAGGCTAAGTCAGAAGGAAGAAATCACCGCTATGATTCGAACGCAATCGACCGTGCTCGAATCGGAGAACGGACTGCGGGGCAGGAGCTTGGAGAAGATTCGAACGTATGGTCACTTCTGGGCGGACGAAATCTGGAGAAGAAGATGGTTTTGGGGGTTAGACACGACCTCGGTCCGTTTCATGAAAAAAAAGTACACAGCGTGTACTTATTTAGTACACAGCGTGTACTTTGAATTTTCCGTACTCTGAAATACCCAGCCTCCACCTCAGCCTTACACACAGTGTGTGTGGCCCGGACATGGCTAGCACACAGCTTCGAGCTGGGGAAGAGTACACGGCGTGTACTCAGAAAGTACACGGCGTGTACTTCTAAAATTTCCAGAAAATTCATTTTCCTCAAAAACTCCATAAAATGGAAAAACGTACCTGAAAAGAAGATCCGGGTTCTTACAAACTTCCCCCCTTAAAGAAATTAGTCCGCAAATTTCCCTAACGAGTCGGAGAAGTAGAATCCCCAAATAGCTCCAGCCATTGCGATCGTATATCGGCCTCCCTCTCCTAGGTCTCATCATGTACTCGTCTGTGCTGCCATAGCACTCGTACCAGGGGAACAGACCACCCGCAGAGAACCTGCGTACTATGATCGACAATCCGGATAGGATGCTCCTCAAACAACGCATCCTCTTTATGCTCGACATCCTCAGGCTGAAAGATGTGAGATGGGTCTGAAAAGTAGCGTCGGAGCCGAGAGACATGGAAGACGTCGTGCATGGCCCGATACCTTTGAGGTAGCTGCAACAGATTGGCGACCGACTCCACTCTCTCCAAGACCCCAAACGGCCCAACGTACCACGGTGAAAGATTACCCTGTCTCTAAATCCTTTTGTGTACCAACCTTGGTGCGACACATAGGAAAACCTGATCACCGACCTCGAACTCCAGAGGTGGTTTCCGCGGATCAGCATAAGACTTCTGTCGAGACTGCGCTGTAGCCATCCTCCTCTGAATCAGGTCTATCTACTCCGAAGTATCCTAAACAGGACGAGGTCCCAGCAAAGATGCCTCTCCTACCTCCAGCCAGCATAAGGGTGATCAGCATGGCCTACCGTACAGAGGCTCATATGGAGCCATCTGAATGGTCTCCTGGAAACTATTGTTGTAGGTGAACTCTTCCAGAGGAATATTCTTCTCCCAATAACCTCCAAAGTCAAGGATGCAAGCTCGGAGCATATCCTCAAGCACCTGGATCGTGCGATCGAACTGGCCATCAGTCTGGGGATGCTATGTTGTACTCAAAAGTACCTATGTACCCAAGGCCTTATGAAGTCCCTGCCAGAACTGAGAGGTAAAGCACGCATCTCTGTCTGAAACAATAGAGCGTGGAACTCCATGCAGACGAATTATCTATCTGATGTAAAGTTGTCCCAGATCATCGATACTGAAGGTCTCCTTGATCGGCAAGAAGTGAGCAACATTCATAAGTCTGTCGACGACAACCCAAAAAGCATCGTTCCCTCAGGGTGATCTCGGCAACCCGGTCACGAATCCCATCGCAACATCATTAAACTTCCACTCAGAAATGGGTAATTGCTATAAAATGGATGTTGTTCACTGATGCTCTGCTTTCACCTACTGACAAATAGAACATCTCATGACAAAACTAGCAACATCCTTCATCATACCGGGCCACCAGTACTGGCGATGAAGATCCTGATACATCTTGGTGACGCCAGGATGAACTGCCCAAACTGAGGAATGGAAAACCCACATCAGCTCCTCGCGTATGTTTGCTGGGACCCATACACTTCCTTGGAAATTCAAGATCTCATCCTCGCCCACTGTCCATCCAGGAAGAGGATCCCCTCCCGACGCACTCTCCCGCAGGACTAAGCCTTCCGAGTATGATTGATGCCTCAACCGTACCCGATCAAGTAGCGTGGATGTAACAGCTACAAAAGATATAAAGGTCTGTCCCCGTCTATTGTGCACATCCAGATGCATCTCAGAGAACAGAGCCATTAGCTACCACTCACTACTAGACTCCTGAACTGCCTGAATCTGAGTTCTCCTACTCAACACGTCTTCCACAACGTTGAACTTTCCCGGCATATAGGCAACCTCGAAATAAAAATACTGAAGATACTCGACCCACCTACACTGCCTCAGATTCAGATCACACTGAGTGAAGATATACTTGAGACTCTTGTGGTCAGTGAAGACCACAAATTTCTCTCCCAGAAGATAGTGTCTCCAATAGTGAAAGGCATGAACAACAGCTGCCAACTCTAGATCGTGTGAATGGTAGTTCCTCTCATGTGGCCTCAGCTGCCGAGACCCATATGCAAAGACTCCATCTCCCTGCATAAGCACATCTCCCAGCCTGATACCTGAAGCATCACAGTAAACAGTGTAGCTCTTGCCTGGATCTGGCAAGACTAGTGTCGGTGCTGAAGTCAACCTCCCTTTCAGCTCTTGAAAGGATGAATCACAAGAATATGACCATGAGACATTCATCGCCTTCTTGGTCAGTCCTGTCAAAGGTGCTTCTATGCACGAAAAGTCCCGAATGAAGCGTCTGTAGTATCCAGCCAGCCCTAGGAAACTCTTTACCTCAAAGAGATTTTTCGGATGCTCCCAGGAAACTATAGCTCTCAATTTCTCTGGGTCCACAGATACTCCTACCTCTGAGATGACATGACCCAAGAAGTGAATCTGATCCATCCAGAAGTGGCACTTCGAGAGTTTAGTATAAAGTCGCTGCTCTCTCAGTATACTCAAAACAATCTCAAGATGTGTTTCATGGTCGTGTCGAGTGTGAGAGTACACCAAGATATCGTCAATGAAGACCGCGATGAAGGAATCCAAGTAAGGATGGAACACTCAATTCATCAGTGCCATGGAAACTATGGGTGTGTTCGTGAGATCGAACGGCATGAATGTGTACTCGTATAGACCAAACCTACTCTTGAAGGTTGTTAGAGGTATATCTGATGGTTTAACGCACAACTGATGATAACCAGACCTCATGTCGATCTTCGAGAACTCCCGGGCTCCTCGATGCTGATCAAAAAGGTCATCAATCCGCGTCAAGGGATATCAGTTCTTGACAGTTAACTGGTTCAACTTCCGATAATCCACACAAAGCCGAAGGGTACTGTCTGCCTTCTTTGCAAACAGAATCGGCGAACCCCAAGGAGAAGTACTGGGTCAGATGAAACCCATAGCCTGTAGCTCCTCCAACAGCTTTTTGAGCTCCTGCAACTCAGGTGTGGCCATCCTATATAGAGGAATGGACACTAGTGCCGCTCCTGGAACGAGCTCAATAGAGAAGTCTACCTCACGCTCCAGAGGTAAACCCGAAAAGTCCTCTAGAAAGAAATCCCTGAAGCGATCCACCACTGGAGGAATGTCAAACTATGGAGTCCCCTGATCATCCAGGTAAAGGCTAGAAATCTAGGCCGTCACTCCTCCTAACCCAAGATGCTTGAGTCCCGCCCGACTTGCCCGAACATCCCATTTGCCTCTATGAAGGAAAGATTCAACTTCTGGTGAAACAAAGTTCACTCTGCGGTGATAACAGTCAATTACATCCAGAAAGGGAATCAACCAATCCATTCCAAGGATCAAATCATAGCATGCCATCTCTAGGACATACAGATCCCATATGAAGTGATACCCTCCATCCTCGAGAGGGAACTCTCTACACTAGCGTACACTAGATGTCCTCGTACCCAAAGGTGTGTCTAGTGTCAACGAGTCGGCAGAAGAAAATATACAGAGTCCAGGGCACTCCACAATAGCAACAGAGATAAATCTATGCATAGCACCAGTATCGAAAAGGGATGAAGATAAAACTGAGGCTATTAAAATTGTACCTCGAATAGTAGAAGGGTCAGGATCTTTCTCATGATAAGTATGCTCCACGGCGAAAGACTGTCCTGTGTCGCGGCCATGTGCCCCTGGCTGACCACTATGAGCTGAACCTCCCTGCTGGTGCTGAGGAACTAGTGGATGAATGTCATGGCTTTGACATCCACCTCAGCCCAAACGGCTATAAGAACTCCAGTTTGTAGAATGTTGAGATACTGGTGGGGCTTCTCTTGAATGAGGAGTCATGGAAGAACCCTGGTCACCTACTACTAGTGATAAAACCTGGCAGAAACGCTGAAGGTGACCCATCTTGCCGCAAGATCGGCATTCCACGGGGTCTCTCTGGTACTGCGGCCTTGTGTTCCCTATCTGGCCACACTGGTAGCATGTCACCTGGCTGCCTGATGATGCGTCTCGCCTCCTCGAATCATCGCGTGTAGGCTCCCTAGGGCGCTTCTTACTGTCATTTGGAAGAACGCTAACCCTGGAAGCAGAACCACCCTGACTCGGAGCTACATAGTCTCTTAGATTTCACTCCGCAATCAGTTCTTGGTTGATGATGGATGTAATGGAAGTCAGCTGGAAGACGTTCACCTGTAAGCGGATCTCCCGCCTGAGTCCATCCTCAAACTTCCTCACCAAGAACACCCCACTCTCATTCTGAAGGTGTGTGAAGCGCTGCAGCTCGGTGAAATTAGCAGAATACTCCATGACAGATATATTACCCTCCTCTAAGCTCATGAACTCTCAGGCTCGATCGGCCCTCAGTGTCTCCGGGTAGAAGTAGTCGTAGAACCGCGCTGGAACTCCTCCCAAGCCATAGCCTGCTGCTGGCCCGCCTGTGATATCACGTCCCACCACCTCTTGGCGGAGTCTCGGAGCATGTAGGTGGTGAGCATGACCCGCCTCTCTCGTGGCGTCTCCAGATGCTCGAAGATAGTCAGCATGGATTCCAGCCATGACTCTGCAAACTGAGGTCGTCCCTCCCCCGAGAACGTGGGAGGATGCTGCTGCTGGAAAACCCACGTCTAGTCTGCCATAGACGAGGCAAGAGGTGGTGCTCCCTGTAAGGCCTGCTTCATCCACATGAAACCTTCCCGGAACTGATAATCAGCTCCCGAAACTGGAACAACAACCGGTGCCAAGGCTGGCTTGGCTGGGGGATCGACAGGAAGTCCTTGATCATCCCTATGTGGCGTCTGATCACTGCCTGACGACAAACGCACAACCGGAGGACATCTCGGAGGCATAGCTCTGAAAGATCAAAAGTAGACCTTAGGTCAGGAAAACAAGGACAGAGAACACATGATTACAAAATGGGAATAGGGGAAGAAAAACACACATGATTGCAAAACACGACTACACGGCGTGTATAAAACTACACAGCGTGTCTTCTTAAACCACTGACATGGGCGTGTACTCCTGCCCTACAAGTCATGTACACTTCAAAATATACGGCGTGTTGATCCCCAAACACGGCGTGTACTTGAAAACTATTCCCCTGCCCGAGTCTCCTTACACGGCAAACCCACACGGTCCGACTCAACTCGAGACTACACAGCGTGTTCAAAACAGACACGACGTGCACTAGACAAGGCTCTGTCGGTCCGTGTTGTTGAGTATATGTTCGTCTATACGGATGGACCTTACACAGAGTGCATAGAAGAAGGAAACACGGTCTCTTGTTGTTCGTGACATGGCCGAGTACCTGGGCAAGACTACACGGCATGTGGAAAGGAAGATAATGTCGGCTCGTGTTGTTCGTGACACGGCCGGGTACCTGGACAAGACTGCACGGCGTGTTCCCTATGGACACGACGTGTTCTACCCGAGCTTCCCCGACCCGTGTTGTTAGTGACATGGTCGGGTACACGGCTCCGTACTCACATGGTGTGTACCAATGGTACAGGGCGTGTTCCTTAAGTTACTCCCACGACATCGTCTTCTGCTCACACGGTCAGTGACACGGCCTGAAAACTACACAGTGGGTATCCAAAAAGTACACGTCGTGTATTCGGGGTTTTTCTGGGAAGTATCTCAGAAACTGCGCAGAATTCCAAAGACACTAAAAACGGGGGAAAATGTGCCAATTTCTGATCCGTGAGGTCCCATAACACCTCAAGAACAAAAATTCGGCGTTCATTTTTTAAGCAAGGAAAAAAACAAAAAAAAAACTAACATAATAGCAGAGAATCTATCAAGCATCTATCACAACATCATGCATAATCTGAACAGAGCCTATCACAATAGCATTCAATCGCTAATTCACCCTAGATGGCATGGAAAGATTGCATGACATGTGATTTCTACAAGTTCATATATGATGCATGAGATGGAATAACCTCATCTCATCGGGTTGCGACAGAAATAAAACCAAAATATCATAATAATAACCGCAAAAGTCATGTGAATCACTCTAGGTGAAAACATATCAACCATAAAACTCAAAACCAGCAAACTGAAATTAACAAGGTAGTATGGCCATTCCCTATACACGGGTTTGCTACTCCCGAGCACAACTTAATACCAAATACCGAATCCATCCTATCACTGGATAATGTCTTTAAACAGTAAAGAATGAGAAAATAACTCCTCTTATACCACTTTGTAACGTCTCGAGTCCGGATCCCCTCCACTAGTGCCCTGTACCCGGTTGGCCACATGACCTCAAGCGCGTTTCCACAAATGCCAGAGGCTGCCGACTAGCAGCGAGGGCCTTGGTGAGTCGGTGGGGGAAACTATGCCCTCATTCAGTAAGGTACACAAGGTATGATAACAACAAAAAATAGTGGAAGCAGTAACCAACATGCATAGCAAGAGAAACCAAACAGCAGAAGTAATGCAGATATATCACAATGTTGGCAATAATGTAGTAGGTACAAGTATCTATGGAAAACAACAAACACAACAACGTGCTGGAATACAACTGAAACCAAGTGCAAAAGCAAAACAAAGAAATCTCCTCAGCATCGCGAGCCACAGCTTGGTCCCATGCTCCCCAGTTCCTAGTGCAGTCAAGATCCTGAAGAAGAAGGGCACTTTTCCTTATCTATACTTGCAAGAACATAGTCTGCATGGGCCCAAAAGCATGGCCCAAAAAGGGTGTGAGATACAATCCCAGTAGGAAATCACCCAAAGATTTGCGCCTAACCGTCAATGAATACATGGCAGTAAAAGAACAAGAAGCACTAAACAAGAATGCACTAGCAGCTACAATCCACAGTTCTAACAAGTAAAGTACACAAGTAAGCAATCAACAACAAGATGAAAACAGGTAACCCTCTGGGTATCTCTCATAACCTAACCCCTATAGTTCAACTTATAGTACTAGACACCCTCTAGGAGGCTCACACAGTCTCACCCCTCTGGTTCATCTACGTAATTAAGCAGACTCTCTAGGGAAGCACTCACCGCCAATTCCCCCTATAGTCTCATATCATGCTAAAGGATCTCTGAGGAAACACTCAATGTCAATTCCCCATGTGGACCATGTCGTGGATCTACAGACTCTCTGGGGAAGCACTCACCATCAATTCCCCCTATAGTCTCACATCATAATTAAAAGACACTCTAGAGAGGCCCTTCTGTCAATTCTCCCTTTGGTCTACTACTCTAGGTTCTCACAGTCTTGAGTATAACTAAACATGCTCAGCGCGCGTGCAACATCCAAGTAAACCTCAAGAACTGCATGGCTAACAACTAAGGCTCAACAGAAATAAAAAAAGAAAAGTCCAGCTATCCTACAACTAGGCATGGCAACTGGGAAAATGCCTAACAGGCAGAACAAGCATGGAAAAGCAATCTGAGCACAGTCAAATTACTCTAATCACAAGCAATATCCTATACTAAAGAAAACAAGAAAAGCAGGCAAACAGCAAGGGCAAAACAGGAAACACACAATACCCCGTTCATGGGTATTGGTGGAATTTGCACATAATATTCATCAACTTTCTACGGAAAGGCACAAACCACCTACCTCGATCTGAGGAGATCGATATACGCGAACCTCGGTGACAGATTCCTATTAGAACAACGTAGATCTGAGAAAACACACAAAACGTTCATCCCATGATATCTTGGAAATTAGTAGGAATCAAGAAACAAGGCTAAGGCATAAGGAAGAACTCAACGCTGCGATTCCAACGCAATTGACTGTGCTCGAATGGGAGAACGGATGGTGGGGCGAGAGCTCAGAGGAGATTCGGTCGTACGGTCGCTTCTGGGCGGACGAAATCTGGAGGAGAAGATGGTTTTTGGGGTTAGACGTGACCTCGGTCCGTTTCATGAAAAAAAGAAAGTACACGGTGTGTACTTCTTGAGTACACGGCGTGTACTACGAATTTTCTGTACTCCGAAATACCCGGCCTCCACCTTATCCTTACACACCATGTGTGTGGCCCGGACACGACCAGCACACGGCTTCGAGCCGGGGAAGAGTACACGGCGTGTACTCAGAAAGTACACGGCGTGTACTTCTGAAATTTCCAGAAAATTCATTTTCCTCAAAAACTCCGTAAAAGGGAAAAACATACCTGAAAAGAAGATCTGGGTTCTTACGTAGCTTGAGTAACATATTAATCAGAAACCCTTGAATGAGAGAGATTTTCATTTATGTTAGAATTCTAGGATTAAATGATAATTCATTATATGATATTTCATATGGGTAGGATATACATGAAAAAATTGAAATTAAGTGTATAATAACACACATGTCTTGAGGAATGAAATTTGAGATTGAAAACCATTTCCTCTTCTCTTAAATTCAATGATATTAATTTAACCTCTTATAAACCCGAAATTTCTATATTAATTATATAATTCATAACTATACCCATATCTATTTTAAATTATAATATTCGTAAATTATTATTCTCCATATGAATTATATCTATTCTGTGGAGATGGTGTTTATAGTTTTTATCATTTTATTAGTTGATAATAATGATGTGTGTGTTAATTGTTCATTCGTATTTTGTAATTAAATGATCATTAAAATTAATATTAGGAATTATTTGAAATATTTCATATTTTTTATATTAAATTATAGAAAGCTTAATTATGTATCGATTAATATAAAATTGAGAATAATCATTTTTTGGAGATTCGTGACAATTTAATGGTGTTTTGTGAAATTTGACTAAATTGTTGAGAAGAAAAAAAATTAAAAAAGAAAATTATTTACAAATTTATATCATATTATGAAATAAATTATTTTTAAATATTAATTCTTGATTTCAATACATTGTATCATAAAATAAGGTGGTTAAGACCACCCAAACATGATCATACACTAATTTAATGATTGGTTACCAAGTGGGTTTTCTATAGTGATATTATAACAGAAGAATAAATAACCTATTTAGTTTTTATTAGTGTGATATATTAAAATCTTTTAGAATTATACGTATAAATAATTGATATAAAGATATTAAAACATTTCAATAAAAGGTTATCTTCTTAATATGCTTATTTTAAATGATTAAATTAGGAATGGTAATTTATTGAGATTATCATTAACATTTAAAATAAATTTTCATTAGATGACAATAATTATATAATAAAAATAATACTAAAAATTTATTACCATCCTTATATTCATCTATGTGATTCGGTGAAGGAAAATGAAACATGTTGTGGCTTGGAGGGAATGGTCATGAGAATGCCCGAACATTTGCTTTTTTTTTCTAGTGGATTGGTTATAAGAATAAAAAAGGATAATACACATAATATAGTAATATATCTACATTTTACTAATATCATTATATTAGTGATTCTAAAATAAATTTTTTGGGAATATAATTAAGGATAAAAGTCAATATAGTTGATAATATAATCCTCGTGTACATGAGATTTTAATGGATATCTCCCTGGAAATGGAGAACTTATAATAATTAATGGTAGACATAAGCTCTTGAAAATAAATTAGTAGTATAGAAGAATAAAATTCATCTGTTTAATGGGTTAATTCAAAAGCGATTTCATCCTTGATTTGGTAATGATGTTTCCATTTTATAATTGACCACAAGGTTAGTTTTGTGAGTAACCATGTCTTTTTAAATAATTCATGTTTTCTAAAGTTCACACAAAATCCAGAACAAAATAGAGGAAAATGATAGAGGGTCAAAAATTACCTAAACAACTCTTTTTTAAAACAAATTCAGTGTTCTATGGATACTTCTCTGAACATTTTATCATTTTCCCTTATCTACATGTACCATGGTAATTAATTATTGACAATAGTAATTATTATTAATGAAAAAAATTATCATTTAGTATTTTAACTATTTTAATACATATGATCCATAATATGAAAATAAGTCGAACAAAAAATTATAATTGTGTGAATAGAAAACATAAAAATAAATACAGTTAGTCATGTAAAAAAAATTTTAGATAATTAACATTTTTATTCATTAATGTTATATATAATATTATATTTTTTGGATATTTATTTTAGTGATATAGATTTATTTATAGTCAAACATAATATATTTGTTGCTTCCATTAACATCCATAAATGATTTTACCTTGAAATTAATTTATTCAAATGAATTATTGAAAATATTTTTTCATTATATTAACATTTTCATTAGTTATAAATACAATTTAAATTGCATTTATAACTTCAAATATTATTCTAAAATGAATATTTTTGTTCTTGATATTTATATATGATTGTATAAAAGGCTTTCAAAAATTTTGGGTCACTATTATATAATAATAAAATCATGAAATCTATATGTTTCTTGAAAATAATACTGATTAAAAAAACAAAACATTTCAGGAAAAGATAAAAATTACATAAAATTTAAATTTTGATATAGGGAAATAATAAATTATGTTAATTTTTATAAATTTAAATTTTAACAAAATTATCTAAAAAATTTTATTACAAAACTATACAATATAATTAAAACCCATTTTGATTAGAAAATAACATTTTGAAATGTTAATTGATATTGTTCTTATTTCATTTCATTATATTTAATACAACATCATGGTTTTTAATAGACTAAAAATACCTTAATTTCATTTTAGCTTAGTGTTCTTTATGTAGAAATATAGTGTATGTATTGATTTTCTAAAAGTAATAATCATATATAATTTCATGGTGTTATATTCTCGCCATAAAATAAATTAGGTTCCCCCAATTTCATTTAAATTATATTATTAATAACTATAGTGAACTCCTAATTAACCATATACCGCTACATGATCGTGGGTTTATTTTGGATATGGATTTTGATTTTTCTATATAAAAAATCATTATAAGTGCTTTATAAAGACAATTTTCACATTCCTAGTCTCAAATAGAGTTCTACTAGAGGATTAAAAACTACATAAATAAGGAATAACATATAAACAACCGAAATAATGAATTATTTGATTAAAAATGCACTAAGGTATTTTTACATGTCAATATCTAGTAGTTGGTGAAAACTGAAAAGATATTGAAGTCTATAAAATCATTAGTAAAAAACAGTACCCAATTCCCTTATAGTGATTGCATAGAAATTTCATTATTTTCATGGTTTTCGGTGACTATCGAACTCTTTGGACCTTATATTGGGATATTATATCACATAATTCGCAAATCAATTACAAGTTATGAAATAGGTTGTTTCATCATATACAAAACTTATTTTTCCATATTAGGACATTGAAATATATTATAGAATATTTATGGAGAAAGTCATTGAGGATGATAGATATTTAAGGGGTCAGATAAGTTTTGTTTTTTTATTTTAATAATAAACTATATATTACATAACCCAAGGATAGTTTTTTTAAAATTATTGAGTAACTCTTGAATGGAGAATTAGATTTGAAATTTTGGAACTCTGTTGAATCTGGAATGTTTATTTTACCTAATGTGTTGCATAAAAATTGTTGTAATTGGGTCCTTTGCATGAGAAACTCTGTGGAAGAAATATTTAAAAATACTAAGAATATTTATTTTATTGTTTAATTAATATAAAAACATATTCATACTTTATATACGGATATTAAAAAACCCTAATGTTAGTTGGATAACCCAAGGAATGAGAGAGGAGCTGTTGGTGGAGGGGTTAGAAAATAATTATGGATCGAGGATCATGATCAATTTCACGAGGATTTTTTTTCTATTAGATATCATGGATCCTACTGACAATGATGATGCATGATCATCTTCATCAGTGAAACATCCAATTTTTTTGAAATGCCTTTTCTTTTTCTGGATTATTCAAATTTTGATATTTTTTGAACCACGACTGATGCTAGAAATAGAGTATAGTTTTTTATTATTGGAGTGGTGGATGAAAAGAATGGAATGTGTGGTAAATTATTTTTACCTTAAATATTGAAACCAGGTTGGTTTCATTGCACAATAGGTGATTGAGAATAAGATTTCTGATGAATTGAATGGGAAAGAGCTGTGAAAAAAATCTGGAGATGTGCTCAGAAATTGGTTCTTGCATGAAAAGAATTGTGCGAAGAATGGGATTTTTTCACAACATTGTGAGTTTTGCATTCAGGGATGGTGACACCGATAAATATGAGGTGATCCCCCCTCATTCAGCATGACTGGGGACTTAGTGAAGATCTGATCTCTGATGCATGCAAACATTGTGTGAAAAGAAAGTTGCACAAAAACATGAATTTTGCATGTAAAAAATGGATGTTGCGAGTAATCATTAATGTTTTTCATAAAATTTGAGGTTCCTCGTAAATTTTATGGTTGCACAGATGGTTTTGCACACCTAGAAAAATATTACGCCCAAATAGTGGATCTTCTGCGCAAAGGAAAGTCTTTCATGCTAAAGTTAGATCTTGCGTGCACAGGGTAGGTGTTCTATTAGTGTAAGATGGCTATGTGTTCTGATTATATGGTTCAGTGGGTTAGTTCTTTCACGATCATCAATTTAGGAATTCGATGTAAGTAGTGTCTTGTGCTGAACATAGACAAGTACTTCAATGAAAATATGTTGAAGTGACCTTCAAGTCAATAAACAAAGTTATACTTCTCTCAAGGCAGTGAGCTAGGGGGAGTCGATGGAAGTGATCTGTGGTACATAGTGAGATATACCTAAAACATTGTAATGGAAGTATACCTAGAATAGATTGATTGTGAAAATGATTTGTAATCATAAAACTAGTGAACAATATTCGATTTAGGTAGGACCGAAACACTTTCAGTGTATGATCCTTGGACGTAGACCTTAGTTGAGAAAAAAGTAAAATTATTTTTTCATCTCCCTACATGTCACTATTTTATTTCCTTTCATAAAATTCATATTGGTTTAAATTGTTTTTACTAACAAGGGAACATGATCTGTCACTTTAAAAGATAAATTTGACAACATGATTCACCCCTCCCCTCTTAGGGTGTTCTAGGGTCCTATAGATATGACATGATCAATGTGAACCAATCCACCAAACAATGTCTCTCATGAATCAATGGTTTATTATTATATATAATTTTTCTAAATGTAGTTTTGGAATTGATTTATTTATTTCTCATTAGTTTTTTATTCATAATTATAATGGAAATGGGTCGATTCAAAACAAAACAATCCCTGATGATTACTCCTATTTTTATATTTTTTTCATTTCTTCCCTCCTTATTTGTTTTATCATTACTAGAAATCCAATTGGTTTACAGTTTATCAAATAATATGTACTCAATCATTGGAAAAATATTCCTCATAAAAATGGATTGATAATATGGTATCAGGTTCATGGAAGATATAGTGATCAATTTTTGAGAGAAATAGATGATTAAAATAGGTGGATTGGTTTTAGATTTCATGATCCTTATTTGCGGTTTTCATTCAGTGTGTATCATTGTGTGATGGGATATTATTTATTACCGTATCAAATGGATTGAATCATGCCACCTATGATGGCATGTTTAGTGAGTAGGATCTTCTAGTTTTATAGAAGGTGCAAAAGAGAGGCATATAAAACCATTTTTTTGGGAAAATAAATACTACATGATATGTACCTAGAAAAAAAAATGTTTTGTAGTCCCACTTCTATGGAAATATTTTTTTTTCATCGAGATAAATATCACATGCCATGTGGTCCTTATTACATGTCATCTATGACATTGATAATTTCACAGTGTTTATCATGATGGGTACATGGGAATGGATATAGAAATATACACGGGCATATTCACATTACGCAAGAACAACCATAGTTCATGGGTAAGGCTCGAAGTATATAGATATAACTAGATGTTCCCAAAAATGGGTAAGTGAAAAAACTAGATCTATATTGAACACTACACATCATGTTTCCAAAGAAGACACATTATGTATTTAGTGAAGTATATTCCATGATAAATAGAGAGACATGGAAAATCCCATTAGAGGAACGATGCACTATGTGCCACCATTTAATGTCATGTACATTATTTGATGGTGGTTGAGGCACTATGTCTCACCAGTATAGATTTTTATTAGTTCATTGTGTTCCCTTGGTCCATCACTTGTATGAAATGGTGTATAATTACATCATATGTATTAGATATTGATACCCACATTGGGATTAATAACAACCATTGTTTTAATAATCCCTTTGTGTGATTAGGGTGAAATACTGTATCATTATTTTCACCTTCCATAGTTAAGGTTTGTGTAGTTTTTGGGACCAATATATGTAGGAATACAATCCCTTAAAATGTTTTTTGTCAGAGTATTTGGTTTGTGGTATCCCCCATGATGCATTGGTGTGATACTCTATCAAGGTAAGGATAACATTAGAGATCAATGGATTACATCCATGGTGAGTCCTCATGATCACAACCTATCAAATGAGAACCATCAGTGATAACATGGCTCATAGGGCATGTTCTCCAAGACGATTGTTAAACTCGACCATCAAGTAGAACCCAAGGGTTGGAAGTGTGGTCGATACCTTTTTTATTCTAGGATATTTTATCAGGGTATATAGATTTCAAATTATTATATTTATATCTCAAATCACGATTGACAGACCTTATGACGATGAGATGACTACACTCATGATGTTTATGTTTGGTGATTTTTGGGTTTCCAATGAGGTATTAATATTCTCACACATACATGGGAAAATACTATACATATTTCATATTTTATAGATTATAGTAAATTGATGGAGTCTTAGGAAGACCAATACATCATATAAAATAGTGATCAAGAATGTCCATGGTTTATTCTAAGATGACACATTTGAATGCAGTTCTCTCCTTCTTTGATTGTTAGACATTTTTTTTATTTTCGTGGGCCTGTATTTTTTCATTTATACTTTCATATAATTATTTCATACTTTGATCTTGAAATAGGTTTTTCAGGAATTTTTCTATTAGAAGTACAAAACCTTTTAATAATTTTATGCATGTTTGGAGATGTGTGCATGTGTATATGTACATTGCCTAAGGCCTTCCATGTGTGAGCATTGTCAAAATTGTTCTGGTATCTAGCCCCTGGCATATTGGAGGATGGCATGATTTTTCACACTCATATTACAACATGCTAGGTAGGCCCCAGTTGGATAGGACATTATACAGTTTTATCATATTAATTCCATCTGAGGACTACTGTTCGGATATTTTCAATATGCATTTATTTTTTTGGAATTTATAAAAATGATGTTAATGTGTGTTGAGTATTTCCATCAGTCCATCGAATCTAGTGATGTTGAAGAGGATGATGGTCCAATTTACCATGACTCTAAGAACTAGTTTTTAGTTTTTTCATGAGGACACCAGTTATAGTGAAATCAATAGTAAATTTATCATATTGAAATGTGTTTTCATGTCCTTTATGACTCTGCTCACTAGATATTGTAATTGTTAGTGGTATAACATGATGTTATTTCCATATGACTTCATGAATATCAAAATCAAGGATTCTAGATCAGGATCACAAGGATGATAATCTATGTTAAAAGGATTCGGTATAGGGTTGTATGAATGTCGTGTTTTCTCCAAGTAGTTTTCATGTTTTCCACTATCTATTAATATGAAGGATTCACCAATGGTACAGTGAAAATATGTGAAGATTATAGATAGATTTCGTTAGTTTCATATGTAGTAACCTCCTAGGTTTGAGGGTGATCCTAACCCAAATGTTGCTAAGGATAGGATTGAGGTCGTCAATTGAGTATTCCACCTTTGAGAACGCCTACATGCTAGATGGCAGTACTAGTGAAGATACATATTCAAGGAAATTATGGGAGAATGTGGAATCTGGTGAATCAAATTCTTGATCAGATGTCAATATCTTGTTTAGAGTTCGAGAAACTATTTCAGGATGAGTTGTATATCTCAATGTTCTTTAAATCACCCATCCAGGAGATTCTATAGCTATGGTTTGACAACATTTCTGTGGAAGAGTGTTCATTGAGGATCTCTAGAATCTCATGATACACTCTAGATGTGGTATAAGATCTATTTTTTTGAGAAAAATGACTTGATTTGGGACTACAATATGAGATATAGTTTGCAGTGATATCACTTTTCATTCCCACATTTGTTGGAATGATTTACTAAGCCTTACTAGTGTATATCATTCTAGGTGACAAGATGTTGAGAGTTGGAGATGGAAGTGGGAATATAGAAGTAGAGACCTTAGTATCTAGTTATTTATTTTATTCATTGGGATCCTAGTGTGTGAAACACTTCAGTATGTGATCCTTGGAAAGAGGGTAGGTTGTTTAGGGGTCTCTAGTAACCTACAGTTAGCTGGGAGATAAGTTGTGTTTCTCTTGTGATGGCTAGAGAAACCCTAATTTGATAGTCATACCCATTAAACTAGTGATAGTGATATGGTCGATGGACATCAAATGTATAGGAAATAGTAGGAGAATAGATATCTGTATAGAAGAGAATAAGGAATTTTGAAGGTTTAATATCTGGAGATGGTGTACATTTTGATTTATTTCCACCACCACCCACAAGTGGGCAGTATTTTTATCATGGTGTTTGTGGGAAGGAACATGGGAAATTCTATGCTATGGAAGACTATGGCCCCAATGAAACTGTGTTGATTTGAGGTATGAAATTTGTTTTCTCATGATTACCATTATTACTCATAGACATGGGCGTGAGGAACTCTTTTCATGCCACATGCATTCTTTGAGAATTATAGATTTTGATTGAACCCTGGGATTGACCCATTAGATGGTAGACTCATAATAGAGGATATTTAGAGATCAAAAACTTATGTAGATTGTGTGACATGAATCCTAAAGTAGAGTGATTATTATGGGATCTCTTTTTATTAGTAATGATTCAATATTATTCCATCTCAATATTAGAGTGGTTATCTATATTTTATACCAAAATTGACTATTTCTAGTCCAGGATGTTGTGTATTTTTTATGGTTGATGATTATTTCTTTCATGGATTAGAAGGAAATCTAGGAATTTTATGATGGTATCATGCATAGGATCATACTATTGATTTAATATAACATGGATAGTATCACCCTTGGAGTAGTTGATGAAATGGTATTTTAGATTCATTCAGTGGTGGTAAATTATGATAATTTTTTTATTGGGGATATTCAAGGATTATAACCTCACTGAGAGATATAATTTTTCATAAAATTTCACCCGGTGAATACCCTGATATATTCCCCATTATATCAAATGGATCCAAAAAATCATCATGATTTTATGATATAATTTGAGGACTTGTGGAGATAACCATTGTCATACCTAGTGTTTCTCGATGTGCATCCTCATTTTTCCCCATGATGGAAAATGGGAGAATGAGACTGTTTGATGATTACCCTCACCTATACCATGTTACAGGGAAGAATAACTATCCACTACCGATTATCGATGAACTATACGACATGTTGATAGGTCTGTGATGGTTCTTGTGTATAGTAGTAAAAATTGGTTATCACTATAGATATAATGAATTATTGGTAATGAATTTTAGCTTATGGAACATACTATCTGTGTTCATGGGACACATAAACCATATCATTATACCCTTCTAAATTCATCTCATGGATGTTTTTATTGATGATATGAAAGTGTACTCCTTTTCTGAGGAAGAATATGTTATATACTTTAGGATGGTTCTAGGCAAACTCTAAGAGAATTGGAATAATGAAAATTTCTAAAAATAATAGTTTTTTCATTATGAATTCCCATTTTGAGTAAATGTCATCTAACTATAGTTATAGTAGTGGACCTAGTGAATCTTATTGTAGTTCTATCTTGGGTGTCAGACATCAGTATGTCAGATGTGTAGAGCTTCCATGTGCTTCTAGGATACAATAATAGATTTGTTCATGATTTATTCAAGATATCAACAACCTAGACTACTTTTTTCCCAAAAAGTGAAGCCTTTTGTTTAGACCAGAAGGTGTTTTCATGCTTTTTAGAAGATTCAGAAGAGGTTAGCAGTCCTCTCCATTTTGAGTGTTCTAGAGGAGGGTTTCAAGTAAATACTATTATATGATGCCTCAGGGACCAAAATTTGTTGTGTTATAATGATGTGGTAATTATTTTTTTCCTCCAGGTATTAAATGTTTATACCAAATGAGTATAACTATAATAACCATATTCTAAAGATATAATTAGTTGTTTTTCCTAAAAATATGTTGTGACACTAACTTATGGGTGTTCATTTTGTCATCTATTATAAACAATAGGGTCTCAGGTATACATTCACATATATGGAACATAACATGATAAAGATGTCGTTACTAGTGTTACATTAGAATTATGACATTGGAATATTTTATACTCTCAGAAAGGGGAATGTGGTGTATGAAACTCTCTGCATGGGATCTTTTTTGCAGTTTTTAACAGAGTAATTAGAATAGTTAGCATCGTTACAGTTGTCCTTAGTGGATGAGAATGGTGTATTTTACATCCACTCAATGGTTGTTACCCAACCTTCTCTGAATAACTTTAGGGTGTCTCTTCTAGGAGATAGTGTTTGTGGGACTATATTTTCCTAAATATCTATAGTCCATTAACCTATTAGATTATATGATATTTTAGATAATGAAATTATATTTAGAGACTAATCCTTAATTTTAGGGGAGAAAATGACTTATCCACTTGTCCAACACCAATTGGATGTCCATATTTGATACATATAAACTTATTTCTTAACTTTTGTTGGTTTGGTATGTCCTTTTTAGGTAATTATATATGTACACCGAACTTGTTTTAAAAAATTACATGTTAGTCAATTTCCTTCCCTGTAAAAGGCCATCATCTCTCAATCTTATTCACACCTCTCAAACCTCTTATGATGGGCCACGATCTTCCCAATAGACTCCCCAAAGTCCCTCCATTCCACTTTTAAGCCTCCCATTGGGAATAATATCTTGAAAAAATCATTTTGGAACAAACTAAAATTAGTTTCCCGATTTAGAGGGAACGTCTTCTCCCAAGATCCATTCCTTTATTTTATTTCTAATACCACTCTATTAATTTTATAAAATTTTATATAAAAACACCAATATAATAAATATACTAGGTTTTTATTCTAATATTTCTCCTTACACTTACACACACCTCCATCTAATGGTTGATGAACAAACTGTTTATGTCTACAAAGAACTACAACCCAACAAAAAAATGATTGTTAATTATTCCTTTACAGACTCTCAAGGTGGGAATTATGGTTAAAATATATTTATAAATTTCATATAATATATATATTTTTTCATTTTGAATATTTTCTAATTTTACAACACATTCCATTATTCTTTCTCATTGGTGAAAAACCCAAATTTGTTTTTTGAGAAAGTGTGGACAACCGCGCACTCAAAGAGATATGATTCATTCACACACTACATAGAATGTAATAAAGATGTGTTCACTAAACATATATGATATATAAGATATTATAATGTTACTATAGTTATAATATTTAAATATTAAGATATATTTCATTTACTTATTATGTTTTAATATGTCACTCAAATAGATGTAGTGTTCATTCATCTGTACGACCTATCGTCTCAAGGAACAGTGTATTCCATTTCATGCTTCTATATTCTAAACATTATTATATTACACATATAATGGATATAAATGATATTTTTATCATTTTTTACATTATGTAAATAATGATATAGTAATAATATCTAAGTATTTGAAAAAATTAAGTCACATGTTATAAACAGAGAGGATATTACGCAATGTGAAAAATTAACATAGATTTTGTAACAAGCAGGTAATATAAAGTCCTAATAAATCCATACACCATATTTAATATAATAATATGGTCATTAAAATGATTTATAATAAAATTATTTTTTTATATAGTTTGTTATTATGGGTACAAAGAGATTCAATACACAAGATAAGTGTATTTCGTCTCACTTTTTATTCTCATTAGATAAGTGATATGTTCACTAATACTTCTTTTTGTGTGGTTTAAGTACTGAACATGATTGTATTATATTTATATTATATTATGATTAATGGGTATTGAAATATCTATTTTATGAACTTCCATTCATGGGGTTAATGTTTCAAAAGATATCAAATATATAAAAATGGTTTGCCTCAATTTTCCTTCTTTGAGAATCATGTTTGGTTATGCACCTAAAAACTTATTGGATGAGAATATACAAAACTTTTACATTTTATATCATGAATGTATTTATTTTAGTGATATTTTAATATTCATGTAATTTATGTTTCATAAAAGGAGGGTGTGATCTGATGTTACAGTGTTATAATAGTCTGTTGAGACAATCTAATCGCCATTCGAGATTGTCTATGTTTATACTTATATTGATGAAATTTTTGGATAAATCTCTCACGAATACACTTTATTTTATACTACTATATTTATTCAAGATATACTCATGTTTTAGTACCAAATTTTCACTCTTAGGTATTTAAGATAATTTTTTATGTAATATCTGACCATCTCTCTCTCTCTTTAGTCAGAATATTATTGTATTCAAATTATAATGTTTCCAAACATGTTTTCAAGAATATTTTAAAAATATAAATGACGATAATTTTCAAGGAAAAAGGATTTTAAAGATGTTTTATTTTTTTAATGTCACTTTTATATGTTTTCAAATCATAGTTTAATGAAAATAAATTTTAAAATATTTTACATTATAAAAACCATTTTTCAAGATGAAAAAATACATTACAAAATAATTATTTTTAAGAGATTTTTCAAATTTATTCACCATATATGATAACATTTTTTGGTTTTATTCAATGTTTTTTTTGAAAATTATCAATGTTTCCAATCATGTTTTTTTGGTGAATGGATTTTTATTTTATGGCACTTTGTTTATGCAACCCAATTCTCTTTCAAGGGTTATATTCTTTTGAAATCTGCTAATTTTCATGGTTTATGATGAAATGATTAAGGAACCTTTAGTTTTTCATAGGTTTCGGATTGATTACACCATTATATTATCCAGTTCATATCATTGGTTATGATATGACTATTTAGGATATTAGGGCACATTTATGAATGATTTCACTATAAGATGGTTGGGACCTATACATCCCACCAGTTATTTGGGAAAATATCTATATATCATGCGATAGAACAATATGATATTGGGAATAAAACTTGAATACTATGATAGACATGGGAGTAAACCATGACTACCATGATGGTATGAGGATTGAACTCATACTACTATGATGGATATGGGAGTGAACCATGACTACCAATATGATATGGGGAGTGAACACATACTAAACATCGGGTCATGTATGTGATGCCTTTGATTCTTTGAAATTCATATTATAAAATTATGATTCTACATCATATCCAGGTTTTATTCCTATGTTATTATTTCATGGATTATGTTCCTTATTTCCATTTGATTAATCTCTTATGAACTACCATTCATTGTGCCATGATTATTGTTTTTATATTTCATATGGGGGGTGTGATATTATATTTTAAATTTCATGTTCATATACCATTATATTTAGGATTATACTTACGTATCTACCTAGTTTACCCATTCTATGAATCTATGATCACCCCTTTGAATGATTCCTTCCCACAGGTTATGAAGTTATGTATTATGTTGGATGTGTCTAAGAAGGCTACAAGTGAAGAGAAATAAATAGGGGGATGATATAGAAAAATTATGTACAGTTTTTATGTTTCCATGTTTCCACAGTCACTATATTAGTATGGTCCTTGGGTGTTTGTTTGTAAATTTATTTATGTATTTCACAAAAGTTATGTAATTTTAATGTTTGAAAATCAAGGGTCTCAATAGAAGGTATCAAAGAAAAGTTTTAGTTAACCATTGGAAACTAGGGTGAGAAAACATTAGTGAAGTACCTTTTTATAATTATAAGGACATGTTGAGGGATCTCTCTACGGATAATTATAATGATGAGTTCATGTCATGAAAAATGTACTAGAAATTTGGTAAATGATACAGTGAGTAGTTTATAAGAAACTCACCACAAAATTGATACTACAAGTGGATGTACCTCTTGAAAAGATGTATGTAGGGGTAACAACTTTGAAAAGGTGCTCTAGTCCAGACTCATGGTAATCTAGTAAATAAAAAATGGAATTTACTATACCCCTGGTTTGGAACTACTTGGGTATATGCTTGATTGATTCATAAAATATTCAAAAACCATCATGAATTATTTATATATAATTTATCTATGAATAACCTTGAATGAACATATAGTGTCATCTATTAAGGAATATGTCCTGATTTAGACATCCTGTAAGTAATTATTTTCATGAATATGTGGTTTTCTACTATTATATGTAATGGGCACACTATAATTCTGGTTTTAGTTAATATAGGGAACCGTGAGGTACTATATTATTGTTGAATGTGATGGATGGTTTAATAATTAGTATTCAAGTGAGATTATCACTACAGTGATTCATGTTGTGATTATGCCTATATAGGTTTCACGCAACATGATTAACAAAGTGTACCTCAAGAAACAATTAGACTTCCCATTCATGCAATATAATGAGTTCACTGAGAGTTCGTGTAAGGGAGACCATAGATGGAAGAATATTTAGCTTCCATTGTGTCAAGAATGTGGAACAAATCACTAAATCAAATCTCTTATAGAAACAATAAGATATTTAAACTATAGAAAAGATTGATACAATGTAGGTCACTACAAGAGAAAATGAATAGTTAGGTTAACAAAATGGATTTGAATATTGGCCTCCCTAAGTCATAATTTTTGTTTATGTGATTTAATTGTGGATATAATGGTCAAAATGATTCCCAATGTCTGAAGAGGAAATCTCTTAAAGGGAATCCAGAACATGGTATGAGTAATGGTCACACTATGGATGATGACAATACTACAGATGAAATGTGAGAAGAAAGATTTATTATGTGTAACATCCCCAACACGGAAGCCACTAAACCGGTGCTCCGATCCGAGTGGTTACATGACCTTAAGCGCGCCTCCCCGTCTGCCAAAGGCTGCCGACTAGCATCGGGGGTCTATGTAGTCAAGTGGGGAGACTCTAACCGCTTTTTTATCAGAGTAAGCCACAACATAATAAACCAAATAGTGGAATCAATAACCATCAAACAACAAACATTTATAACAAACATTTCCAAAAGTAAATATTCCATGACATACTACAAGTGAAAAAGTGAACAAAGCCCAAAATAAAGACAATGTACAAATCACCAAAGTGGTCCTGACTCCTAGTCCAGATCCTCCACCAAGTGCTACTCATGACCTCTCACTACCTAGAAAGGACCTTTTCCCATCTCCTGACCTACAAACATGATGTCTGCTCGGGTACCCAACAGTGGCCCGAGCAGGGTGTGAGTACAACTCAGTAGGCCTCCACCAACGGTGTCTACAAAATATCCAGTATGAACAGGTAGTGCATGAAAAAGTAATATGAATGATAATTTCCATGTAATTAACGAAGCTTCCATCAACAAGTTCGTAACCAAGTTGTTTCCCTTCCATTACCATTCATTTATTACCAATTATCATCACCCACCATTTGTCACATTACCATGGGTTAAACACGTACATTATGTTACATGGTTATAAGGCCAACAATCACATGCAAGAGGGTAAATACATTGTTACCCTATCTCACTAGGTCTAACCCCTCACAGCAACGATAACCTCTCCTCGAAGCCTCAGTCCGGGTGGATACAACCATTAGGAGAATAGACCCTCAGTCCCCTTTCCTAACCCGTGCATTTAGGGTGGAGTTTTGATCCTCAGTCTTCACTCGACCCATGGGCGTAGATCCTCATGTCATTCCCCACTCTACGAAGCCATGTGCACATGCTTATATATATGTAACCCTCAATCGTCCAAACCATTGCCCTTTGGAAAACACTATTCACAACAACCCATATGGGAATCCACATCATGACTTAACCCATTAACACATTACCGTTTCACATCATTTAACCATTCACCCAATTCCCATGTGTTATGCCTATCTCACTAGCATTCAATAATAAACCCATAATCTATCCCATTATGGTTTTTAATCAATTTAAACATTAACCAATTTAACCCGTTCATCATTCCCATAATCAACCATTTAACCCATTCCACTCTATCCCTTAGGTTATTTCCATGTCTAGGTGTGTCACCTAACTTCTATTCCATGTTCAACCAGTCATTCCAACATATTTATAAAGGGAACTACAATTCATTAAAATAAGGTCACATGATTAATATCAGTCCCTAAATCCGGGAAAAGCCAGCACATCCCATGGATGGCCCTAAATTTGGTCGAGTCAACTCCAACACGTCCCACGGGGATCGTGAGGGTTCCCATTTACCATTTTTAACACCATTATTACCAAACATGCCTACGTTATTCAAAACATAACCAATGGAAAAAAGGACATAAATAAACATTCACAAATACCCAAATAACTATGGGATATTACTAGTAGACCACCTACCCCGAAACCGCGGTTGAACGCACTCACAACCGGGTCTTTAAAGCTCAATCCGACCAAACTTTGGAGTTTCAACCTAAAACTCACCCAAAAGTTTGGGTTTTAGAGCCTCTAGACAAGAGGGATAGGAGATAAAAACCCTAAACCAAAATGAGAAATGTGGATGGGATTAGCCTTAACCGGAGCTTCAATCTTCCACCAACGGCATAAAAAACTCTTTGGAATAGAAGTTGATCATTCTCTTGGAGCCATTGGTCAATTTGGTTCATGACTAGGGTGGAGAGGGAGGAAATGGGAGGAAAACCCGAGTGGGGGTTTAAAGCTCAGAGTGGAAAACTTGTAAATTTTTTTCCAACATTATGCAGCCGCACGGTTTGTCCGCACTGTTTGGAAAACGGTGCGCATGCCACTGCCCAATGGAGGAGGGGTCAGATGATTTATCAACACAGTTTGGAAAAGCGTGTGCAAACCATGCAAATGCGTCTGTCCGGAGGAGGAGGGGTCGCACAATTTTTCATGGGTAGGCTGCACGGTTTACCTGGTCATGCGGAGGTCGTGTGTCCTAGCTTGTCTTGCTCAGATTTCCTTTCTTCCATGCCTCGAGGCCCCGGAACACCCCTAAGGCCTCTCAGAATTTTAGGAATCATTTTAAAGCCCCAAAAACAAAGGGTTCAACTAAAAACACAACAAAAACACTCCTTTCCAAAAACTAGGGTCTTATAACCTCCCCACCTTATGACGTCTCATCCTCGAGCCGAGCTTCCAAGCCTAATTGATCCACCGAAGAGAAGAGTTCGGGCCACTGAGCCCACATATTCGATTCCTGCTCCCAATTTTCTTCCTAAAATTTCCCATGCTGCCATAGTACTTGCACTAATGGCACAACCTTGCCTCAAAAGACCTTTTCACTATGATCCACCACACAAACCAGATGCTCCTCAAAGGACACATCCACCTCAAGCTCCACATCCTCAACATCAACCTCATGAGATGGGTTAGGGTGATACCATCGCAGCTGCGACACATGAAACACTTCATGCATCCCATCATACCGCTATGGAAGTGCCAATCGGAAAGCCACTGTTCCGATCCTCTCCACAATCACAAAAGGTCCCACATACCTAGGCCCCAACTTGCTCTGATTTGGTATCCGATGGTGACCCAACCTTGGTGACACCCGAAGGAACACTTTATCACCCACCTGAAACACAAGAGGTCTACACCAATGATCTGCATACGACTTATGCCTACTCTAAGACGTATCCATTCGCTACCTAATCCACTTAACTCTCTCTGAAGTCTCCTGCGTGAGACATGGTCCCAACAACTTAGATTCACCACCCTCTAGCCAACACAACAAAGATCTACATGGACTCCCATAAAGCGCCTCATAAGATGCCATCTGAATTATATCCAAAAAACTATTGTTTTAGGAAAACTCAACCAATTATAGGTTTCTCTCCCTAGAACCACCAATGTCTAAGACACAATCTAATAACAGGTCTTCCAACACATGGATCATATGTTCTGACTACCCGTCCATCTACGGGTGGAAATCCGTACTCAAAAACACCTGCGTACGAAGCTCCTTCTTTAACCCTAGCTAAAAACGCGATGTGAAACGTGGGTCTCGATCTGAAACTATGGTCCGAGGCACCCCATGCAACCGAACTATCTCCCGAACATACAGCTCACCCAACTGGTCCCCTATAAAGGTCTCCTAAATCGTTAAAAAATGAGCCACCTTCATTAAACGATCCACAACCACCCATATTGCATCATTCTTCTGCGGAATCCTCAGAAGACCCACGACAAAATACCTGGTTACATCATCCCACTTCCATTCTGGAATGGGCAATGGATGCAACAAACCACCTAGGCGTTGATGCTCAGCCTTCACCTGCTGACTGGAAAGACATCGTGCCTCAAAGTCCGCAACTTCATTCTTAAATCCATGCCACAAAAACTGCCTTCGGAGATCATGATACATCATTGTCAAACCAGGATTCACCACCCACTTTAATGCATGGAACTCTCACATCAACTCTTCTCACACACACTTTCGCACAACCACACGTTGATGAACATGAACAACACTGTCCATGCCGACGACCCATCCAGAAGGTAGCTCCCCAGCTTTATGCTTTTCCTTCATGTTCAAACACTCAGTATATTCCAGTTGAACATCCTTAAATTGACTCAAAAGAATCGAATCCTTATTTAAGGAAGCAGTAGTGACATAACCACTCTCCTCCTGCACCTCCTGGTGCATTTCGGCAAACAAGTCCATCAAAATCCACTCGGTGCTGGACTCCTAAACCATCTGATTCTGAACCTTCCTGCTCAGAGCATCAGCAACACCGTTTCAATTTCCCGACGTGTACAACAACTCAAAGTAAAACGACTAGAGATATTCAACCCACCTTCACTGCCAAAGATTCTAATCCCACTGAGAGAAGATGTACTTTAAACTCTTATGATTGGTAAACACGGTAAATAGTTCTCCCAACAGATAGTGCCTCCAGCACATCAAGGCTTACACTACTGCATCCAACTCACGGTCATGAGTGGGATAACTCTGCTAATGGGGTCTCAACTACCTTGACCTGTATTCCACCACCCTCTCATATTGCATCAACACAGCCCCATGTCTGATTCTGGATGCATCACAGAACACGATTTACTTATTACCCAGCTTGGGTAAGATCAAGATAGGTGTGAACGTCAACTGCTTCAACTCTTGGAAGGCATTTCCACAAGCCTCAGACCACTCGAGCCTGATTCCTTTCTTGGTCAAGCCTGAGAGTGGTTATTCCAAGTGAGAGAAATCCTGAATGAACCTTAGGTAATACCCAGCCAAACCCAAAAAACTCCAAACATCAGAAACACTCTTGGGCTGCTCCCAAGATACAACTGCTTGCACATTCTCTGGATCCACTGACACACCTGTCTCCAATATGATGTAACCTAGAATGTGTACCTCACCAATCCAGAATTGACACTTGGATAGCTTGGTGTATAGCCACTGCTCTCTTAGTGTACCCTAGACTATGTCAAGATGTTGGGCATGATCGCCATGAGTTTTAGAGTACACTAAGATATCGTCAAAAAAGACAACCACGAACTGATCTAGATAGGGATTAAATATTGGGTTCCTCAAATCCATAAACACTGCCAGTGCATTGGTCAATCCGAAAGGAATTACCACAAACTCAAATAACCCGTACCAACCCCGAAACGATGTCCGCGGTATGTCGGAAGACCTCACCCTCAACTAGTGGTAACCTGACCTTAGATCAAATTTATAAAACAACAATTCATCCCTCAACTAATCAAAAAGGTCATAAATTATAAGAAGAGGGTACCGGTTTTTCACTGTCATCTGATTTCACTTCCAATAGTCAACACACAGTCTTAACGACCCATCAGACTTCTTTTCAAAAAGTATGGGAGATCCGATGGTGACGTACTAGGATGGATAAACCCCTTATGCTCCAACTCCTCACACTGAACCTTCAGTTACTTAGGTTCTACCGATGCCATTCGGTATGGAGGAATAGAAACTTGCTCGGCTCACGGTAGCAACTCGATTGTGAAGTCGATATCCCTCTTGGGTGGTAACCCCGAAAATACTCAGGAAACACATATTGAAACCGATCCAACACAAGAGGAAAGACAGAATGGTCTCTTATTTCATTGTCATCAAGCATGAGACCTGCCACTTGAGTTGTGAGTCCATTAAACAACTGACCAAATGGTCATACACACCCAGCTCGAACTTCCCATTTGTCACAGTGGACATAAGCATCACCCTCAAGCGACCTGAATGATACTCTGTGACAGTAACTGTCTATGTGCGCCTAATACAACACCAAACAATCCATTACCTAGATTACGTCAAACACTTACATCTCACAAATGAACAAGTCGCATAGAAAACGATACCCACCGACATCTAAGGCACACCCCTTGAATTGCTTTATATCCTCAACCCGCACCCCCAATAGAGTGTCAATTAACATAACTCCACAGACCCTCTCCACAGGTAAACCCAGTGTTACCACAAGTTGAGTAGATACAAAAAAGTGTGTGGCACATGTGTCAAAGAACGCACTAGAAAAATTAGAAGCTACCAGGATTGTACCTCGAAAAGTCGATGGTCCAGCCTCGCCATCACTAGGCGCAAACTGAACTGCCTAAAGCTGACCTGTCCCACTACCATGGGCTCTATCCTGAGTACTCTGTGCTACACTGCCCTGCTGGTGTGACTGATCTTGCCCTGGAGTTCCACGTCCACCACCCTGGCCAGTACGGCCCGTGGAGCTCCAACTGCCTGCCTGATACGTGGAAACTAATCCCCTTCCCGTATCAAGTACCTATATTCCACCATCATACTTTCCCACCTGCTAAGGTTTCCTGTAGAACTTCTGCACATGTCCCATCCTTCCACACGAACAGCACTCAACTGGAGGTCAAGGACACTGACCACGCATATGCCCCGGTCTACCGTAATGATAGTAGAACACCTAATTTCCACTCTGAGAGTTTGACCCTCTATTCCATACACTTTTCATACGTCCACCATGTTGTGAGTTATCATGGAGTTTCTTTCGACCTTCAGTAGCTGCACCACTCATCTATCCCACTGGCACCACAAGCCCACTACCCTGTACTCCCGTCATGTTTCCTTCCGAGATCAGTGCCTCTTTTACTACTTCTGCGAACCTCTTCAAGAGAAAGATGTTTACATGAGACCTGATCTCATTTCTCAGCCCATCCTAGAAATTCCTTTCAACTGCCACCTCATCCCCTACTAATACTGGGACAAAGCATCTCAAATCAGTGAAGCGACAAGCATTGTCCATCACTGATAGTGACCCCTAAGTCAGGCTCACAAACTCTACAACCTGCTCCTGTCTCATGGTGTCTGGGAAGAAATGCTCAAGAAAATTTTCTTCATCAAACTTCCACGACATTCCCTCCGCCTTCTCGATTTGATCCTGAATGTCCCACCAACACCAAGCATGGCCTCGTAACATATAAGCGCCCAGCATCACTCACTTTTCAACAGGGGTCTCCATATGGACCATTATCGTCATGATAGACTCTAACTAGAACCCCGCTGCTTCTGGCCCACCATCTCCGATGAAGGTCGGAGGGTGCTGCAGCTGAAACTCCCTGGTCAGCTCAAACATACTCAGTGCAACCCGCCATGGGATCCGATCTTTCATCTGTATAAGGGGAGCCATGTTCTCCGGGAACTGGTCTTCTCTAACTTCATTGATTGCCACATTTTCTTTATCCTCTACTTGATGATTGTTCTCAGTAACATCCTCTCGTTGCCCAGCTGGCAACCAACGTCGTGGTGGCATTTCTCTACAATGCCAAGCATGAGATTTTAGAGTGCATACCATAAACTTTCACGACTCCATCAAAAGCTCTATACTAGCTTCAACAAACCATTTTCAAAGACTAACCCAAAAACATTTCCAATTTGTTTCAAACCCTATTATTTCATTAAGGCCACGAGCCCAATATCATACACAGTCACATCAAACCACATGTGCATCACCCAACAGTGAAATATCATAAACTGTAACAACTCACAACCAAGAACACCAATTCCCACCTAGGTTGACTTGGGTTTTCCCTCGTACATGGGTTAGATAATCCCAAGAATGAGCTCATTACCAAGGCCCAACATGTCTAATCCCTTGGCTACCAATACCAAATAACAAGACCTTAGAGAAGGAGAAGAAAGAGCTCCTCTGATACTAATTTGTAACATCCCCGAAATGGAAGCCACTGGACCGGTGCTCCGAGACGGGTGTTTACATGACCTTAAGCGCGCCTCTCCGTACGCCAAAGGCTGCCGACTAGCAGCGGGGGCCTATGTATTCATGTGGCGAGACTATACCCCATTTTTATTAGAGTAAGCCACAACAGAATAAAACAAATAGTGGAAACAATAACCAACAAACAAGGAACACGTATAACAAACATTTACAATAGTAAATATTCCATGTCATACTACAAGTGAAAAAGTGAACAAAGCCCAAAATAAATACAATGACCAAATCTCCAAAATTGTCCCGACTCTAAGTCCAGATCCTCCACCAAGTGATACCCCTGACCTCTCACTACCTAGAAAGGACCTTTTCCCTTCTGTGGACCTGCAAACATGAAGTCTGCTCGGGAGCCAATGGCGTCCCGAGCAGGGTGTGAGTACAACTCAGTAGGCCACCATAAACTCTTTCATCAAAATATCCAGTATGAACAGGTAGTGCATGAAAAAGGAATATGAATGATAATTTCCAAGTAATTAATGAAGGTTTCATCAACAATTTTGGAACCAAGACATTGTCGTTCCATTACCATTCATTTATTACCAATTATCATCACATGCCATTCGTCACATTTCCATGGGTTAAACACATACATTATGTTTCATGGGTCTAAGGCCAACAATCACATGCAAGAAGGTAAATGAATCGTTATCCTATCTCACTAGGTCTAACCCCCTCATAGCAACCATAAACTCACCTGGAACCTCAGTCCTGGTGGATGCATCCTTTAGGAGAATAGACCCTTAGTACCCTTTCCTAACTCATGAATTTAGGGTGGAGTTTAGAACCCCAGTCTTCACTCGACCTATGGGCGTATATCCTCATGTCATACCCCAATCTAAAAATCCATTTGCACATGCTTATATATAAGTAACCATCAACCGTCCAAACCATTTCCCTTTGGAAAACACTATTCACAACAACCCACTTGGGAATCCACATCTTACCTTAACCGATTAACACATTACCATTTCACATCATTTAACCATTCACCCAATTCCAATGTGTTATGCCTATCTCATGATAATTCAACATTAGACACATAATCTATCCCATCATGGTTTTTAATCAGTTTACACATTACCACATTTAACCCGTTCATCATTCCCAGAATCAACCATTTAACCCATTCCACTCTAACCCTAGGTTATTTCCAAGTATAGGTGCACCAACTAACTTCAATTCCAAGTTCAACCAATCATTCCAACATATTTATAAAGGTCTCTACAATTCATTACAACTAGGTCACTTGTTTAATATCAATCCCTAAATCAAGGAAAAGCTGGAACGTCCCATGGATGGCCCTAAATTTGGTCAAGTCAACCCCAACACATACCATGGGAATCGCGAGGGTTCCCATTTACCATTTTATACAACATTATTACCAAAATTTACGAGTTTATTTAAAACATAACCAAAGGAAAACAAGAACATAACTAAACATGAATAAATACCCAAATAACAATGGGATATCACTTGTAGACCACCTAACTCAAAACCGAGGTTGAACGCACTCTCAATCGAGTCCTTAGACCACGATCTGACCAACATTTGGAGCTTCAACCTAAATCTCACCCAAAAGAGAGGGTTTTAGAGCTTCGGGACAAGAGGGAGAGAAGATGCAAACCCTAAACCAAAAAGAGAAACAAGGATGGGATTAGCCTTACCCAGAGCTTTGATGCGCCACCAACAGCACCAAAAATGCCTTGGAATTTAAGCAGATCGATCTCTTGGAGCCTTTGGGAAATTTGGTTGATCCCTCGGGGGTGAGGGAGGAAATAGTAGGAAATCACGAGTGGTGTTTTAATGCCCGGAGTGGAAAACCTGTAATTTTTTTCCAACTTTATGTTGCTGCATGTTTTGGAAAACTGTGTGCAAACCGTGCGTGTGCCAATGACCGGAGGAGGAGCGGTCGCGCGATTTATCCACACAGTTTGGAAAACCGTGCACAAACTATGCACATGCTTCTGTCAGGAGGAAAATGGTCGCACGGTTTATCCTGGGCAGGCCGCACGATTTACCTGGTCGTGCGCAGGTTATGCGCCCTAGCTTGTCTTACCCAGATTTCCTTTCTTCCATGCCCCAAGCCCTCAGAACACCCCAAAGGCCTCTCACACTTTCTGGAAGCATATTAAAGCCCCAAAACTGAAGGGTTCAATCCAAAACACAACAAAAACATACCATTCCAAAAACCGGGGCTTACATTATGTAATTGAGTGAGGTCACCTTATTAATCTCTTAAGGATATATTAATCAATGTTTTTTTGTATTCAATAATGTTGTTTTTTGAATGGTGAAATATATAAGGATTTTTTAGTATATTTTTTCATTATAGATTCACAAGAACTCATTGAATGGTTCTAATGGAATAGAAAAGTGGTATAATTGAAAGGTGATTCCCATAGAAAACAAAATACTATGGGAAGTATATCCCCTAATTCATTCCTTATGTTATGATATTGATGTTTGGATAACGATATGTGGGATATTAATTAGTAAATTTGAAGGTAGTGATTACTATGTAACTAATTAGGGGCTTGTGCACAAGTGTTTTATATTATCATTGATGAAGTTTGGAACATTTTTGGATTAATGGAACTAATAAAATATACAATGAATAAGGGAAAATTAATTTTTTCACAATATTTTGATGGTAATTCATGTTATTACCATGTTTGGAGTGAATATATGATGAGGATATTCACATGTTTGGAATGTGAAACCCATGATCTACTTTGTGAAATATGGGGGAATCAAAGAAATGATAATTTCAAGACATTTTTCATAGATTTGTGCATTTTAATCCTCCAAAAGGGTTATAAGTTATTCCATTCATGAAATTTTACTATAATCTTGGAAGGATGTATTTTTGGACTGTGTTTGTTTTGGAAACCTCGGTGAAAAGGTATTTAGAGAATATCCTTTTTTCAAAGATCTCCATTTTTTTTATTTTGGAAATTATATATGTCTAGTATTAGAAATGGACATCCTGTATTTCATGTGAATACCTAAAATTTCTGGAAATTTTGTGGGTCTTGATCCCTTGATCGAAGGATGATAGGTTTTTAAATCCAATCACTGGTCTACGTGATTTCAAGGTTAATGTGTAACTATTTTTGGTTAAATAATTATTAATGTTGATTAAGCAGTGTTACTTTTATGTATATTGGTTAACATATTTTTAAAAATTGTTAGAGACAAGTAATTATACTTTTTTTCTTTAGTGGGCTTTAATATCCAATACAATTGAATTTTAGTGCTTTATGAATCGATGTTAATTATTGGACATCCATTCCATGAGGTAGTGGAGGAATTATAAATTTATTAAATCATAAAAAAATAATGAAAATGCGTTTAAATAAATATATAAATAGTGTATTACTTCCACTACTAGAAATTTATCCTAATCCCGTGGTTTGAAACTGTGGGTATATCCCACAAAACCATGGGTATAGGGTATACCCACAGTGTCAACGAACTATGGGAAAATTAGGCATCGGAATTTCCCTATTCTATACCCAATGTTTTAAATACCTATACCCATTTTTTAAAAACCATGGGTATTGGTTAATTCCACTATTTCATGGACCCTATACCTAGAGTTTTATAATAGTGGGTATAGTTTTCAAAAAATTAATGACCCTAGGATTTGATCCCTGCATCACCTCTATATGGTTATAACGCCTAACAGATACATATTCTTCACTTATTGATATATAAATATATAATTACTTATAATTTTTTTTCAAAACATTGTAAATATGTTGAAATCCAAGGGTGGTGCTGTTCCCATGAATATTTTTTTTGTCCCATAGAAATTTTTATTTTCCTGCAATAATGTGGGAAATATATACCCATGGTTTTAAAAAACCTTAGCTAAAGGTCTAAAAAAATCAATGAACATGGTTTGGAAAAAATGTGGGAATAGGTATATAAAATATACATATACCCATGGTTTTTGAAAAACTATGGGTATAGGAATTGAAAAAAACTATATTCGTGGTTCTAGAAAATTCCATAGGTATAGATGACCCATACCCATGGTTTTTGAAATCTATGGGTATATGTTACCATTCCATCCCTATATGCATGGTTTTGTGAAACCGTTGGTAAAGGACCATTTTCTTAATTTTCTATCATAAAAATTATTCAAACTCAGGGAAAATGATCTTGAAAACTAAAATGTTTTGATAATACCATCATTTCCAATGAATGAAATATTCCCTTAGATCATTTTAGATTTTTTTATTTATGGTTGTTAAATTTCTCCTCACCAATTTTTATATCATTCTCGTCCATAGAATGATAGTTAAATTTTTGGTCCATGTTAATAGTTTCACTTGTCACCTATGTTCTCCTATATTGAAACTGAATTATATTTTATTTTGGGTAAATATTATTTTTCAAAAAATATATTCTAAAAGGATGTTTTAGTATTTATTTTTATGATGCTGGATTATATGAATGAAACATTAAATTATTAATCCTTTGAAAACCCTAAATAAATTTGAGGGATAAGTTTAGTTTTAGGGGGATAGAATGTAACAACATGAGATTTTGAGAATTATTTTTTTCAAATTAATTTACCATTTTTATATTTTTCATTTCAGCTGACAATAGAAATAATTTTTTTATATAAATATATATTAAAACACTAATTCAAACATTCCATTTCATGAAAATGAATTTTTTTTCACTATCCACAATACCTAAATGGCATGTGCTACATGAAAACCCGACTCAATGTAAGTTACATGCAATAATGATTTTTCTATGAAACATAAATTTATTGTTATAATTATATAATGTATAAAAGTATTACCTAGAAATTAAACATAGTTAAATGAAAATTAATACTTACTTTTAAAATATTTTTTATAATTTAAAAACATATTGATAATGAAATATGATTTTTGGTAATGTTCTTTCATGTTTAAAATTTCAATTTTCTCAAATGAACATCCTCAAATGACCTTCATTAAAAAAAATTAATTATATACTCATTTATTAACATAATTGGATAAAATAAACTTCATTTTTGAATTTTTAATTTTGATATTAACTCAGGGTTAATTTTTTAGATTTTTATGAGAAACTATATTTTTTATGAATAGTGAAAATACTTGTTTTATTTAAAACTGCCTTTTCAAAATAATTTGTAATCATAACTATATATTATATTTATTAAAAGTAAAATTAGAGAAATTAAAAATATATTAATGAAATTTAATTAAGTAAAAATTAATTTCACTTTCAAATTAAATTCAAAATCATAACAAACATTTGAATAATTTTCTACATTAAAAAATCATTATTTCATCTCATCTATGGGATGAGCATTAATCATAAAATTGAAACTTATTTGAATTGAATTTAAAAAATAAAAAATATAACATTTTAATTTGTATAAATATTATAGTCTAATAAAATAATGTGATCTTTTTACCAAAAAATTACTAAATTGATAAAAAATAATCACATCAATTAAGGTCCAATTAAGCATAATTAGGGACAAAAACTTTAGTTTTAGGTGCCCAAATGACCTACAACATCCCAAACACATTTTATGTCAAAATTTAGCCCACAAAATATAAATTATTCAGGTTTTTTTGTGTTATGTCTTTTTTTGGTAAGATCATGTGTACACCGAACTTGTATTGGAAGATTCTGAGTGAGCCCTTTTCCTTCCTTATTAAAGCCCTCCAACTCTCCCTCTTGTTCACACCTCTCAAACCACTATGGTTCTTCCATGATCTTCCCAATACACTTCTCTAAATCCCAAACGTCATCCTAGAATCCAAAATTTTGGCTGAAACTCTTACAAGGAATCCTTTTTCCATAAACCTAATATAGTTACCCTATTTAAGGTAACATCTTCTATCAACATCATTTGTTTCATTTTCATTCTTCATACCCTCTAATCTCTTTATTCCATTTTTTGTATGACAAAACCAGTATATAAAATACACTAGTATGTTTTTCTTATATTTTTTCTAACTAAACATACACATACCTCCATCTAATGGGTAATATATGTACAATTTACGTGTACGGTGAACTACCACCTCACAAAATGATGGTTTTTGTTCTTCCTTTACTTCCACTCGTGTTAGAAATTATGATGTTTATTATATTTATTCCTTTAATATATTATATATATTATATATATTTTGTATTTATTATTTTTTATTAATTTTACAACATATATCATTATTCTTTCCATTTGGGTTAAATATGATAATTTCTTTTCAGGAAGTGCGGACTACCACCCCCTAAAAGTGATATGATTCGTTCACAAACAACATGGAATCTATTTAGGATGGGTTTGCAGAACATATATTATATATATGATATAATAATTTTTTTGAATTATAATTTATAAATATATACCTATATTTTATTTACTTACTATCTTTTAATACGTCTATAAAATAGAAGCATCATTCAAGCGTATGTACAGTCTACCATCTCCTGGAACGGTGTATTCCATTTCATGCATCTATATTCTATAAGATTATTATAATAAACATGTTATGAATAAAACATGTATTTTAATAATGTTTTAAATTATTTAAATCTTGATATATGTATAATTATCAAGAATATAACAAATTAAGATGCATGAGACAAACAAAACTTATATTACCCAAAGTGAAACATTAACATAGAATTGTTATCAAGTGGGTAATATAATGTGATAATAAAATAATATATGATATTATATATAATAATAAGGTTATTTAATAGTTCTATAATAAACATATATTTATATAATTAGGGGTCTTATGGGTATAAATTTATTCAAGATACAAGGTAAGGGGATTTTGTCTCATTTTTTATTCTCATGAGATACATGAAATATTTTCCAATCATTCCTAGTGTGTTGTGTATGTAACGACCATGATTGTCTTATATTTACATTATACCTAAATTAATAGGTATTAAAATCTAAATTTCATGAAATTTCATTCATCTTTATTAAGTTTCAAAAGATATAAAATTGGTAAAAATGATTTTTTCAATTTTCTGTCTTTGAGACTCATGTGTTGTTATGCCCCTAAACACTTTTTTGAGGTGTATATACTCCAATTTTACATGTTATATCATTAATACCATTACATTCATGATATTTAAGCTTTATTTATTTTAATTTTCTTACATTTAAGTTATGATCCCAATTTACCATGTAAAAAGGGTTTATTGAGACAATCTCATCGCTTTTAGAGAATGTTTTTGTTTATGACTATTTTTTTTATTATATTGATATATATCTCAATAATAATCAATATTTTTAATCTAGCATATTTATTCCTGATATCCTCATGTGTTGGTAACAAATTTTACAGTCTTTGATAATTAAGAAAAAAATATGTAAAATCTAAATATCTCATACACTCTCTCTCTTACGTTAGAATCATAATGTATTCACAAAACCATGTTGTTGAAAATGTTTTCAGAAATGTTTTTAGAATACGTGTGAAGATAATTTTCAATAAAAACGATTCTAAAAATATTTTATATTTCTAAAAGATTTATTTATTTGTTTTATAATTCCAGTTTAAAAGAAAACATATTTCAAAATGTTTAATGTTTTAAAAATTATTTTTCAACAAGAAAAGATACATTCCTCAATAAATAATTTAAATATATTTGAAAAAATTATTTCCCATGTAAATAACATCTGTTGGGGTTAATCAAGCCATATTTTGGGAAATTATTCAACGATTAACTTCGTATTCTTTTGATTAATGGATTGTGTTTTTATGACATGATGTTTAGGAAACATTTTTCTCTTTCATGGGGTATATGCATTCGAAACGCACTCATTTTCATATGTTATGATAAAATGAATAATAAATATTTATTATTTTCAAAATTTATGATATGATAAAATTTTTATAATACCCATTTATTTTCTTGGGACATGAAACAACTATTTATGATCTTGTGGCATATATATGTGTGATTTCACTACAAGATGGGTGGGATGTATATCTCTATCTAATGCACCGGGAATGGATTTGTATCTCATGAGATAGAGCATGATGTTATTGAGAATGAACATTTATTATTAATATGGCCATGGGAGTGAGACATGACTACCATGATTGTATGTTGAGTGAACGCATGCCTGTAATAAGTTAATGGGAGTGAAAAATTACTACCAAGATGGTATTGAGAGTTACCCATTCAACCAAGAAGGTCTTGGCAGTGATGCTTGGATATTTTTAAAACCATATTATATCCATATATTTTTCCATAACTCTCAGTTTTATTCAAATGTTATGCTCACATTAATTAAAATTATTTATTTCTATATGATTCATGTATTATGAAATTCCATGCATTATGCCTTGATTCATGTTAACGATATTTGATATGCATTGTATGATCCCACATTTTCATGATAATTTTCTAGTACCCTTATGATCTAGATTATGCATATGTATCTCCCTCAATTAACCTTACATAGAATCTGAGCTCAACCCTTTTCTATTTCCTTCACCTCGGTTATGAAGATATGTATTATGATTGATGTGTCTAAGACAGGTTATATTCAACAAGAACCTCGATAGAGATTATGTATCTCACTTGTGTACCAGTGTTTTTGTATCCATGTTTTCAAAGCCACTATAACAGTTTGGTATTTGGGAATCTAATTATATAAATTTTTAATAATTCATAAAAAGTTATGTAATGTTATTGTTTGAAAATCTAGGTTCACTATAATAACTATTTACCAATAAATCTGTAAAAACATAGGTTTCATCATAAATGATCATTTTTTATGTTTTATATCATGTACCATACCTCGGGTGTCACATGATAGTAGTGTGATACATAGTTTCCAATTTTGTAGTATAATGTGATGAGCATTTTTTCAACTATTAAATAACGTGACCATCTTTTCCAACAATTTTAGCTTCTTATCACCCTATTTTGGTGCATTTTATGTTCATGTAATCCTAAATTAATTAATAACTCATACTAATGTTTTTTTATATTATCCATTGATTGAATATTATTTTTTCCTTACATTGTTTCTATGATTTCACTTTAATTTTAGAAAAATTCCACTACATTTCTTGCATATAATGTTTGGAACATGGATGGATTTTTTCAATTTATCAACCTCCCCTCACCTATATTTAAACTTGTTGTTTTTATTTATCCACTTTCCTAAACTTTTAAATCACCCAAATTTCCTAGTCACATGATTATGCTGGTGAGTTTCCTTTTTAATTTAGTTTTATGGTTTTTTATTGAAATAGAGAATCTTATTTATCTAATTCAAGTGTGTTGGGTTTATATAATTTAAATACTTTTCCAAGATACCATCACTCTTCATCCACTAATACATATTTAATTTTCTTATCAATTAATTTAATTTAAAATTATTGAAAATAATCACCCATCCCATAATTCTCAAATGTCATTGGTTCTTATATATTAACAATTTCATCCATATACAAATAATCTTCCTCCACTAATTCTTAATCATTCTACATTTTTTCCAATTATGGGAAAATCCTATGAAAATATAAATATATCCCCTCTTATGTAGTTGTTATTGGTATTTCTTCAATGAAAATTTGTTTATGCTCAAATCACTATTCCACCAAATCAACAAAATTATTTTCATCTATAAGTTATCTGAGGACGTTATTAATTTCAACTATAATGACCTATTTATCAATTTTTGGAAGCTCTTCCACATTAAAAAAATTAATTTATACACATAATTATGTCCTCTCATCCATTGTTTGTCTAAGTTACTTTTAAAATATATTACACATTCCATCACTTGACTACCCCATTTTATCCTTATATCAGTTCATCGATGATATCTATATTAGAAATTTAATATTATTCTTGTAAAAATAGAGGAATATCTATTATTACATCACATTTTCATGACTCAAAGGATCACTATTATCATTAAAAGATATAGTATTTTCATAACACACATCTATGTTTTAATCAATAGTGTGGCCCTCTACAATATTCTCTTTTCATCCCATTATGTATTCCTTGTATCATAATCTAATATTTATTTACTAAAAAGTAACTAAAAAGTTGATCATTTTTTTATAATTATCTCAGAAATCTCACCAAGATTAAATAGTTATTCCTCATGGTCCATGAGCTATGCCAATTGTTTTATGAGTTTCTAACCAAATTATGGTGTTAATTATTCTTTTTAGGCTCTTTCACTATGGTATCATCTGGGTTGTACTACTCTGACCATAGTTTTTTTTTCAAATTAATATATAGGAGTTCCATTTCTTGTGTTTTAGTCCATACCACTCCATTTGGATATGATTTATTTAGATATTTTTCATACTATGTCAACCTTTTAGTATTTTCAATGTCCACAAGGTTGAACCCAACTGATAATATGTGTAATATAATCATGTAATTACCTATACCTCAATGTTTTAGTCTATCTACTAAAATAATGAATTATATAAATGAATAATACTAAAAATATAAAATCAGATATAATAAAAATAAATTGATTATTCAAAATTTGGAAAAATAAAGAGGGTATGAAATATATTATCCAATGAAATTTTTTTATTTATAGTAACTACATTCAATATAGATCCCTAGTATTAGAATTAAAATCTAAGTATTCTATAGGGAATAATATATTCCTCTATTTATTAAATGAATGGAATTTATATTTTTAAAAAAATCAATAACCATAAGAGTGTATTAATGTGGAAGTGTGGGGTCAATAAAATTATGAAAAATAAATTCAAATTATGATTTATAATATTATTGTTAGAACATTATGATATTTTAACTAATTATGAAATACAATAAACTATATTAAACAACCAAACAATAGAATTTATAAATATTTATTTAAATTATAACTAAACGAAGGGATAGAGGTAAAATATATTTCCATGGAAAATATTTCATTATTAAAAAATAATCCCCACAAATTTAATTAACCAATCAAAATGCTCTACCACTTTATGTGGAAATTAGGCCTTCATGGTAAATAAATAATAAATCTACATAATCCCATCCATTACATTTAAATTGGTCAAAAATTGTATCCAAGGTTTCTGAAGTTCAATATAAAATTAAATGATTGAGAAATGTTATCCCTTACTCCCCCAGAACCCTCTATATCAATGTATTACATCCACTAACCATTTCCATTCATATTGGTGGACAAGGAAATAAAATGTATTGTTGAAAAAATCAAGGTAAAAAAAATATTTAACAAATAAATAAAAATTTGGTATATATCCACATCCAATATTCCACCATCTTATATAATTTTTTCCACTCTTGGTCGATTTGTAAACATCCATAAATGAACTATGAATCATAGGGGAGGGAATCAAATTAGTAACGAAAAATAAATTGAACAAATATTGAAATTTTACCTAATAATTGATTAAAAATCCTTTAAATCATCCTATAGTTATATAATGATAAATTTAATGAAAAACCCCATGATATTTTATCCATTTTTAGATGAAGTCACTCTCACACCTCAACCAACCATGATTGTGGTACTTTTTTACGGTCTATATTTACATTTATTTTTACATCATTTTCATAGGATAACCAACTTATTGGTATTCCAAATCTATGTCCATCATCCTCAAGAAAATATACATAAAAAATATATAATATATATAATTTTTAATTTAGATAATTTTTTTCTCAAATAATTTTATGTTACAAGGACATATACATATCTTAGAGGGTTCCATTATTTACAAACCTATCATTGGTATTTTTCATACAATGTATCAAAAATTTGAAATAAAAAATTCTATAGTAAAATTCATTTTAAAACTATCCTAAAACCTCATAATGTAATGGAGAAATAAAATTTTTCTATATATAAACCATGATCACATACTTTTAAAATCATCTTCCATATAAAAATCTAGTTTCAATTTGTTGAGAATGAAATTGAACAAAACATCTTCAAAACAAAGGATTGATCCACTATAATTTACCTAACATTCATAGTACAAAAGGAACACTATACAATAGGTATACCTCTCCATGTGAAAATCTTCTATCCACAAGGATGAAGACACTCAACACTATATCCACCTTCTCACCTTCTAAAATGAATATTTGTAATGAACCAATGATTTTTAAATTGAATTAAATTATTATAATTATTCCTTATTGTATAGTCACATTAGGAAACATATTTTCCAATCATGATAATAAATACTACAGGACCATTAAGCGTAATTTTCCACTTTTGTGTCTTGAATTTCGAAAATCTGACATACAAGGTTGCGTTCGGGGTAATTTTTGGGGTTTGATGGAACATACATAATTTTTAGTAAATAGTAACATTCCCTTATGAATATTAATATGACTCTTATAAATATTAAATCATCAAAAAAACCTCACAATGGAGGTATAAATAAAATATAGGCATCTTATAAGTGATAATATGAACATAGTAAAAGTATTGGTATTTTTATAAGTCATACATAATTAATTATAATTAATTAATTAATTTTATAGAAAATGTATTTTCCTAAAATGTGATCATAAATTAACATTTTTATGATGTCTTATTTTAATATAATTTTATAATACATTATGTAATTATTGAAAACATTGTAAAATCAATTATAGTTTTAAAATTAGTATTTTTCAAAAACAATTATAATTTTAATTAAAAATTAAATTAATAATATATGGAAACTAATTTTTGAAATATGGATTTAATTTTTATATTCTATAAGTTGAAATATTGTTATGGTGATTTTTGGGTTTTTTTCTAAAATACATAAATTTTTATGAATAGTAAAATACGGTAATTTACTGTAAAAATACATTATAAGTTAAATGCACTATTAATGTCATTATCACTATGGTATACACCCTTGGTTCGAACTCAGAATAACATATCAATACTTTTTGTCTGGGAATCATCACTATTTCTTTTCATATAGAAAAAATAATATACTAAGGATTAAAACATTGAGAAAACCCTTTTACCGTCCACTGTAAAACCCACCAACACCCCTCTCTTCTCTTCCTTCCCTTGAGCATTGTTCCTTCCCTAAATTCGGCTCAAATCTCACCCCAAGATCCTCCCCCATGTCTAGAATCCCATGGTCTTTTCAAAAGACAAAATACTCTCCCTTTAATAGGCTCTCAGGGAAGATTAATTCAAGGGTTAATTTCACTTCAATTCTTTTACTTTCATTTCTACTTCCTTTCATTTATTTTTTATCCATACCTGTACTCATACTAATATTATGAAAACTACAGTACCTAAAATCAACTATATTTTCGTTTTGATAATGGAATATGTTATTATCATCTATCCTTTACCCTTTTTTATTACTTGATATGAAAACACCATCCCAGATGAGTTAATTCATCACATTCAAGGACAGCATATTTTTATATTCTTCTTTAGGATTAAACTCTAGTCATGAACAAATTATTATTATTGTAACAGACTATAATATATGTATTATGTCTCATATATGGTTTTAGAATATATTTTTTCACATAGTTTAAATTTTTAATTCAAATTGTGTCTGTTGTGATCAACAACCAAAAATTAACACAAAATGATATATATTTATATAATGATTCATATTCACTATGTGTATCAAAATTAAATTAACAAACATGTAACCTTCTGTAAAATTGAACATCTTAACATTTCAAAAAGGCAAAAAATGAACAAAAAAAGGGGAAATACTAAATGATGTAAACTATAAAATTGGTTATGGAATTATTAATTAATGAAATTAATTTGATTATTCTGGTCATTAATATCACTTGGAAAACACATTCTGACATAAGGTAAGGGATTCTTCCCGAACCACCATTATTCCTTTGGTTTTCAATATCATTATTTTTATACACATGAAGTTATTATTATTCTTATGTATATATTATAAATTTTGGGTACATGCTCCAAAATCATGTATCAAGGTCCATTCACAATTTTCTTTTGCAATATATATTTTTTAAGTGGTTCCCTCTTCCATATTTCCCGAAAATCAATCCCCTTTAAGGGAACTTCCCAAATTCATACCCATTTAATGTTCACACTAACATATGAATTAAACCACCATTTTTTTTAAAAAAAATATTTTTTTATTATCAAAACTATCTTATATCACTTCTTTTTTATATATATATATTTCATTCCATTTTCTATTTTAAATTCTTGTTATAATTTTCCTTAAAACCGCACTAAAATGTTTTAATGCTAAAAATGATTAAATACTCCATCTACGAGTCATCAAATATGTTTGAAATCACATACCATTATATTTTCCTATTTTTACTTACTAATGTCAATGTATGTATTAAATCATTTATTTCATGGACACTTGTATAATATTCCCATTCATTATGATTTATGATGTAATTATGATACAAATTTCATTCCAATGGTAGCATCATGTTTAAGTATAATTTATTATGAATTATTATTTATGTGGTAAGAATATTCCAAAACATGTTAAAATGGGTGTGCCCAGATATATATTGAATTCTTTGGGTAAGGATGAGTCCCATGAGATGTTTTGTGCGATAGTCTGGGCGGTTAGCCTTGTCCTATGTTATCACATGCAATGATTTTGGTGACTATCCTTGACTTATGACCCTATACATGCAAGACACCTTGACTCATGCTAATGTCATGATTTTTTACTCTTCCAAAATACTATGAATCTATATTTATATGATTACTTGTTTATATGTTATGATTTTATATGTTCCATTCGTTATTATATCATTATGTAATTCCTTCTAACCCATGTGCTATTGAATTATTCTTATGCTTATTAACTTACTAGGAATTTAGATCATCCCTTTTTTATGTGTTCCATAGGTTATTGTATATAAATATAAGGCCAAATAGGGAACTTGGATCTCATTATAAAGCTTAAATAATGAATTTTTTGTTTAGTCCATTTTTTTTGTTTTTTGTATCTTGTCTTCTATAAAAATATGCATTATAATCCTTTTATGTATTATGATATTAAATCATGCTCAAAATCATGTAATGATATGTGTAAATGGCTAGGTTCTCTATTGTGGGAATCAAATGATGGTCTAGTAATTTCTGGATATTATGAATAATGTACTCTAGTTATAACCTTAGGTATGAGACTAACTATAATAGAAAACGCATAAATTTTTGTACGTGTAGACTATGTGGTCTATAATGAAAATATAACACTATCTATATCCAAACTATTTGAGGTGAATCTACACTAGATTTATCTAGTTGTAAAACCTGAAAACATTGCTTTGAGCTAGACACAAATGGGAAGAGGTACAGGAAAATAGGCCTTGTTGCACACTTGGTTTAACCCTCCTAAGGGATATGACTTGGAAAATTTTTGAGCATAGTATGAGTAACTATAAGGGAAGAAAAAATATCATAATAATATATGTTTGGAAAAAAAATTATGAATAACCAGTATTGAAACCTAGGGAAATAGAAGTTATTATATACTTTTCCATTAAGAGATTATCCATTTCTGATTATTGTTTCCATTATTATGCTATTAGCTAAGTATTTAATCCCACAAATTTTACATTATTTTTCATCGATAATGCTAGGAAATATAATAACAATTTCAAACAATAAATGTGATATGCAATGTGAATATTTCTCAAATTGTATTCTAAATATGATGGTAATGGGTGCCCAAAAAGGCGTGATAGTACTTTCTCAGCTGGATCATGTTAAGTGGATCATCTAATGCCATCCTCGTGCAATAATATATTTACTCCTATGAAATGATATTTTCTTTCCTCCAGTGCTTATATCAAAATAAATTTGTACTAGATGCGTATCATTTTTATGGGTAAGCTAATCAGTGGTGGATACTGATAAAAAATATTATTCCCATGGAGGAAATTGATTCCATATAATAGGATGAATTAAAGAGATTATTTTTCTATAAAATATTTTCCTGAACCCTCCAGCTGACGATGGAAAGGGGGTTCCTCACACTCAAGTAGAATGAATATTATTCCATCGGAGAGTATGAATAGAACCTTACATGGAATGAAAGGTATGCCTATGCCATTGTCATGAATACTGAAAGAATGTAAGACTGATTCTTTGGAGGAATGAAGCTGATTCTACTAAAATTGTTGGAAATTAAATACTTTGAAAGTTATGAAAATATTGTATGCTGGATCCTCAAGGATGAAATGGATATCGAAGACTCATAATTGTCTAATGGGAACAGTGGAAAGATGTAGAAAACAATGTCAAATATGGTTGGTTCTACAGATAAATATAATGAATGAAAGAAGTTTGAACACCCCATGTGTACAAATTTTCAGAAGTAGCATCCTTGGGAACTATCTAATGAGAAAATTGAATTGAAAAAAATTTGGATTAATGGGAAATATGGATAAAAAATATAAATTAATATGAAAAATCCCACAAATGTTGTAGAATAAATGAAGGTTTAGATAAATTCTCAGCCAGTGTTGCAGAGTTACAACTGTAAGGAATATGGGAATTATGGAAACAATTTCCCTAAGTCAAGGGTTGTTAGAGACAATAAATAAAAACCTACAAGGTAACAAGGAAGGTATTTTATCATCACTACTGCTGATGTGGATCTGTACAATGATGTGGTGATACTTACAGTAGTTATTCATTCAATAATATTGAATGCATTATTTTATTCTAATTCTATGCATTCAATCGTATATTGTATGTTTAGTAGAACAATTTAAACATCACCACAAAATTTGGTGGATATGTTATCTGGGAGAACAGATAATGCGGAAATTATTGTTTCCATGGTTTATAACTTCTACCTAGTATATTTTTGTGGATTGAACCTCTAAACAAATCTTTACATACATCTTTTAATGGAGTTCAATGTTATCATGGAAATGGATTGGCTATTATTATACAAAGACAAAATCAAATGTACAGAAATGTAGATCACTCTTAACATCCCAAAGATACCTAAAATTATTTACAAGTGTGAGGATTTTTGAATATTTTTTTGAATCGTTGTATTATGTGTTGATATTACTACTTTATGATCAGGCATGGCTAGCCCAAATGACTATAGATATAGAGATGATACTTATCTTAGATATTACCATTTTGCGAAATTACACTAATGTATTCACTAAATAATTTCATGGTCTTCCTCATGATTGAGAAGGTCTGTTGAAAATTGATCTTATTCCTGGATCCCTACCTATAACGAATACACATTATATAATGACGATGATAGACCTAGAAGAGCTCAATAAGAAGTTATAGGAAAATCTATAGAAGGGTTTTTTGCATCTGAGTGATTCACCATGGGGTTCGCTAGTCCTCTTCATCAAGAAGAAGAATGGATCAATGCACCTCTTCATTGATTACCATCATCTTAATAAAAATATGATAAACAACAATTATCACATGCGTCGTATTGATGAATTTTTACATCAACTACATGAGACCATTTATTTCTCTATGGTTGACCTTCAGTTAGGATATCACCAAATAAAGGTAAGGAAGGAAGATATCCCTATGACATCCTTTAAAATGAGGTATAGATAGTATATAATTAATATTTATTCCCTTCAGAATCACTAATGCTTGATAAATTTTCATGGATTAAATCAATAGTGGATTAATATATTAACTCGAAACTTTTGTAGTACACTTTATTGATGAAATTATTAAATACTCCAAGAGAAAGGAGGAACATGATAAGTATTTGAATATTTTTCTAAAGACATTGGGAAGGTAGAAGATGTATGCAAAGTATAGTAAATTTGATTTCTAGATTGAGGAAGTATCATTAATGGGGCATTTTATCACCCGTAAAGGGATATAAGTGGATCCTTATAAGAAAAATGAAATTGAAGACTAGCCCAAGACAATGTCTATAATGGAAATCCATTGATTCCTTAGTGTATCAGGGTATTATTGAGGATTTTTGGAGAAAATTCATGATTGATAAACCCAATGAACAAGCTGAAAAGAAAAGGGGTGTTGTTTTTATGGACTCATGAGTGTGAGGAAATATTTAAGGAGATCAGAAGGAGGCTTATCGCTGAACCAGTACTCACACTCCCATCAAGTAGAGAAATATTTTTGGTATGAAGTGATGATTGAAATAAAGGGTTTGGGTTTGTAATAATGAAAAATTTCAATGTTATAACCTACACCTCAAAGAGGATACAAATCCATGAGAAAAACTATCCCACACATGATATGGAGTTGTTAGCAATTATATTTGCATTAACTATCTAGTCGTATCATCTATATGGGGAGAGTTGTGTGATATATACTGACCGAAAGAGTCTCAATTATTATTTACATAAAATTAGCATAATATGAACCAGTGATGATGGTTATAACTCATCACGGATTATGACTAGTTAATCCACTACCATCATGGTAATAAAAATATGGTTGCGAATGATCTAATTAGAATCAATTCTTCATCTTTATCAATGATTAGAGTTGATTAGGATTCATTCTTATTGGATTTTTATACTATGGACATTGGAATCATTTAGAGGAGGAACATAATCAATCCTTTATCTAATGGTTTCTAAACCATGCCTCATGGATAAAATAATGGATTCTCAAATAAAAGATTTAGAAATTCTGAAAATGGTGGAATCTATAATAAATTGAAAATCCTCTTAGTACTATATTGCTGAGGAATGAGTTGTATAATTTGGGTCATGATTATGTATACCATAAGTTCTTGAGATAAATATGATTCTTTTGAATGGCACACATAGCTCAACATTCTCTATTCAACCGGGGACCACAAAGATGAATCGAGATCTCCGAGAGAAATTTTGGTGGCTCAAAATGAAGAAGGAAATTTTTGAATATACATCAATGTGATTGGTATATCAATAAGGGAAGGCTAAAAGACAAATGTATAACAGGATGATGCAACCACAACACACACCAACATGGAAGTGTAAGAATATCACCATGGAGTTTTTCACTATACATCCATGGAAATCCAGAGTAAACAATGTTATATCGGTCTCTGTGGATTGTCTAACAAAGATGGATCACTTTATCCCAATTTGAGAGGACTTATTGTGACATCCAAAAAATGATAAAGAGTTAAATGAATAAATGATATGGATCATGTCAACATGGTGAACCTTTCTTTTTTGGGAGCATATCCGATTAGAACTCCACAGTTAAGCATGCTTGGCCTGGAGCAGTGATCAGGATGGGTGACCTTCTGAGAAGTTTCCCAGGGTGTGTGCGAGTGAGGACAAAGCACACTGGAAATGACATGTGTTGGTCTGTGGGGACAATCATTAGTCAGATGACCTGTTCGGGCACGTGGGTGGACCCTGGGGTGGGCCCCATGTGTCTGCGGGGCAATTGGTGGTACCTATTGGGCCAGGACCCGATGACCATGTTTAGGGCAGAGTGTCTGTGCTGTCATCGGGATCCATTTGTTACATTTGGTATCAGAGGAGGAACCTAGCCTTAAGTGCGGTTCACTTCCTGGGTTGAGATGTAGGGCCCTCAATGAGGGCATTGTGCTCTAAAGGGGGGGGGGATTGTAACATCCCCAAATTATAAAGGGTTAAATGACTAAATGATATGACTAATGTCAACATGGTGCACCTTCCTTTGCGGGAGCTGGTTTGATTAGAACTCCACAGTTAAGTGTACTTGTCCTACAGTAATGATTAGGATCAGTGACCTTCTAAGACGTTTTTTAGGGTGTGTGCAAGTGAGTACAAAGCACACTGGAAAGGAAATGTGTTGTCCTGTCAGGACAATCATTAGTCAGATGACCCGTTCGGGCACGTGGGTGGACCCTAGGGTGGGCCCCATGTGTCTGTGGGGCAAGTAGTGGTACCTAGTGGGCTAGGACCCAACAGCCTTGTTTAGGGAGGGGTGTCTGTGCTGTCACCGGGACCCAGTTGCTACATGTATTTATGGATCAAAATTCATGGATATATATCCAAGAGGTGGTAAGTTTTCCTGAAGTACCAATATCTACATTATCTGATAGTGACCCAAGATTCACATGAAATTTCTAAAAAAGTCCCCAAAATTCACTAAACACTATGTTGAACTTCAGTACGACCTTTTATCCTCAAACTGATGGACAGTCTGAGATAACTATTCATACAATTTATGATATGTTATGAAAATGTTCTATGGACTCCAAAGTATTATGGGACCAACATCTTCCACTGGATTAATTCTAAAACAATAATAGTTTCCACTCGAGGCTCTAAAAGGCACCATAAAAAGTGCCTTATTAGAAAATAAGAACAACAACATCATGTTTTGATGATATCAGTGAGCATAAGATTCCAGGACCTCAAATGGTTGATGGAATGGTAGACAAGGTGAATCATATTCAGCAACACCTTAAGACATCCCAAAGTCAATAAAAGAGTTATGGAGAAAATCATCGAGAGACGTTGAGTTCAAAGTTGGAGCCATGGTATTTCTCCTCATAGCTCAATGAAATAAGGTCATGAGATTTTAGAAGAATGGAAATCTATATAAATGGTACATCGACCCCTTCGACATTCTTGGTCATGTTGGAGCTATGTCTTATTGGCTATCACTTACTCATACCATATCCTATGTACATGATGTCTTCCATCTATCCCTTCTATGGAAGTACAAACCCGATCCTTCACATGTATTGTCCTTTGAGGTGTTACAGTTGGAGAATGATATTTCTTATGAGAAAAAACCTATGAAGATCTTGGATCATAGAGATAATGTAATACACAACATGACTACTCACCTAGTCAAGGGACTATGACAGAACCATATGTATGAAGAGGAAACAAAGGAATTAGAGGGAGAAATTAATGAAATGTACACACACATTTTTATGACATGGAATTTAAAATGAAATTTGGTGGGCAAAAATTCATAAGGGGACGAATTTAACTACCCAATGTTTTATCAATGGAATTCCAATATGAAAATTTGTCCTTATAATATAATAACATTGGGAAACACAATTTCATATTATGGTAATATATATTATGTAGCCATTAAACATAATTTTTCCACTTCAATGTCATGAATTTCGATAATCTAACACACACAATTGCATTTATGGTGATTTTTGGGGACTGATGAAACAAACAAAATTTGTCATGAATAGTAAACTATCATTATGAATAGTAATTTGACCTTCTTGAATAGCTAATCATCCAAAAGAATACCAACCTCACACATGAATATATAAATAATATTTAATTATATTATAAGTGACAATATAACCATAGTAAAATTATTGTTACTTTTGTAAGTTAAAAACAATTAATTAATAAATTTAAAAGAAAATTGATATTCCTAAAATGTGTTCCTAAATTAACAATTTTATGAAATCTGTTTTAAAGATAATTTTATAAGACCATATGTAATTCTCAAAAACATTTTAAAATCAGTTATTGTTTTAAAATCTGCAATTTCAATGTGAATTATGATATTAATTAAAAAATATATTAATCATATTTGAAAATTTCTTATCAAAAAATGGATTTCATTTTCAGATTTTACACAATGAAAAATGGTTAGGGTGAATTTTTTGGTTTTTTCTAAAATACATGGATTTTTTATGAATAGTAAAATATGGTAATTTACAATATATATACATCATAAGATAAATGCACTATTCCTAGCATCATCGCTTTGGCAGGCTCCCTCAGTTCAAACTCACATGAAAATATTACTATTTTCAGTCATGTAATAATCACTATTTCAGGGATTATTTGAAAATATAAAACTAACAGTTAAAATAATGAAGAAACTCACCTCCCTACCTCTATAAGATGCACACACAATCCCCTCTTTTCTTTACCCACCTCAACCATTTTTGATTGCTTAAATTCAAATCAAATATCTCTCTAAACACCTCCCCCACATCTAAAAACCGTTGGTGTCCTAAAAAACTAATTGTTTCCCCTTAAAAGGCTATAAAAAAGAATAACTCAAAAGGTAACTTCCACTTTTCAATTCTCTTCCATTTTTTTAAGTTCCTTTATTTTTTTTATCCTTACCTACAGACATATAGATATTATGATAACTATTGTAACATACATGTACTGGGATGTTGTTATGATTATGGAATAATTTATCATTATCTCCCCTTTACCATTATGTTATACTAGAAATGAAAACAACATATGAGATGTGTTAATTCATCACATTCAAGGAGGATGTGTTTTAAATTTATTTTACCATCTTAAATTCTATTAATAAAACCATTTTTATGGTTCAACTGGACTATAATATATGTATTATGTCTCATTTAGGTTTTTGTAATCTTTTTTCACACATGGTTTTGATTTATAAATTTAAATGTTTTCTTTGTGATAAAAAAACCACCCATTAGCCCAAAAGATTATCACTGATGTTTAATATAATAATTCAACATCACACCAAGAAACAATATTAAATTTCAAACTATTAATAATTCTGGATATTCAATAATAAAATATAACTCCAATTCAGGTCAACTATCCTCATTTTTCAATATTGTTCTTTCATGTATATATGTAAACTGATCATGAAACAAGTAGACCTGAAAATTGAAATTGAACCTCTTAACCCATAAAAGGACATAAATCAACATAAAAAGGGTTTTAATAAATCAATTACAAGTAAAAAAAATTAATTATTAATTAATGAACCTAATTTAATTATTTAAGTCATTAATATCAATAGGAGAACACACTTGGCTTTAAGGTAAGGGATTATACCAAAACCTCCATTATTCTGTCGGTTTGTTTTATCATTCTTTTTACCCACATGAAGATATTTGATCTTTTTATGTACATATTATAAATTCTTTTTTCTTGATCCAAACTCATAAATCAAGGTAAATTAATAATTCTCTTTTGGGGATATACTTTTTTGTAAGTGGTCCCCTCTTAAATACTTCCTAAAAAGAAAACTCCTTTATGGGATCTTCACAAATTCTTATCCAATTTCTTGTTCACTATAAAATATGTTTTAATCCACCACTATTTTTATAAAACTAGTGTGTTTTTATTAAAACCTTCTTGGATTACTCCTAGTTTTATATAAAATATTTCCCCCTTTTTCTATTTTAAATGCTCAATATTATTTTACTTAAATCCGCAGAAAAATGTTTTAATGCAAAAAAATACCTAAATATTATTTTTACATGTTATCATTTATGGTTTAAATAGAATAACCTGATATATTCCTATTTTTTCTTATGAATATATATATATATATATATATTAATTCATTTCCTTTATGGACACTTGTATGATACGCCCATTAACTTTTCATTATTACAATTTATGATACTAATTTCATTCCATGGGAACCCTTATGTTTATGTATGATGGATTATATATGATTATTTGTGTGGATAGAATAATAATTAATATATTAATATAGTGAAAAAATATAGTTCTCACATTAATTGTGGAAATTTTAGTCTCATGAGAAATTATGTTCAATAGTCTGAGAAGTAAGCCTTGACTCATGCTACCGGGTGCATCAGTCTTGGTGGTCAAACTTTACTTGTGATCATCTTTATACAAATAGCCTTGATTCATGATAAAGTCAGGGTTTATGTGTCTTCCACATTACTGTGTATCACATTTTTTTATGACTCCTTATTTATATTTTACTATTCCATATCTTCCATCCCTTATTATGACATTATGTCAGGCCTTCAAACCCATGTGCTAAAGATTTATTCGTATGATAATTCCCTTACTAGCTTTTTATCTCATACTATTGTTCATTTTATCCTCATTTTATCCTATGAATATGTAAGGGATTAATGGGATCTATGATCTCATTACGAATATTAGATAAAGAAATGTATTTTAGCTCCTTGTTTTTAGTTTAATGTACCTAGTCTCCTAAGACACTGGACTTTCGGATCCACCGTATTTTTTATGATGTTAAATCAATCACAATATCATGTAATGTTATTTATAAAATACTATGGTCACTATAGTGTTAATAATAAATACCCACAATTTATTTGGTATCTTATATATAATAATGCTTCCAATCATGTTTTGATTCTCCCATGCATGAACACATATATTTTACAATGAATCCATCCTATTCCATAATTATTATTTTTATATTTATAAATAATATGTACATGATTCAATATTTAAGACTATTAAATTTTAGTTCCTCGTTAGTTAGTAGTTTGGTTCACACTATTATATTTTTTTAGGTTAATCCAAGTCATATATCAGTCAGTTGTAGTGAAAAAGTAAATAAACGCATGAACAATGGTGTAGATGATGAGTACGGTAGATATTTTTTAGGTCCCTCCACATATTGTTTTGTATGGGTGAAAATATCTCCCATGAAATTCTCCTAATGAGAAATTAAATTTTTGAAGGTTCTATAGAATAATATGGGATTAATGATCCTAGGGGTTTTCCTCACTATCGTGCCACCTTGCACCCCAATTCGCCTTCAGGTGTCGCCCTACGTCATCACATTTGTGATCTCTAAACCCTCTTACACATAGATAAAAAACATTTCCTTTCCACTTGATGCCACAATGGGGATGGTTCTTTTAGTAAATATTTAATACCTCGTTTTCAATGGATTCCAATATTGTTTTTTGCAACTATAAGGTTTGATTATTTTTTACTCTTGAAATGAAAATATTTTTCTTTTTAGGTATCCTCTATTTTTCTTTTCTCACAAAAATCCTAAAGAAAATAATTTATGGATATTTTATAAATAAAAGAACCATAACTAATTAGGATGTAACAATTAAAAAATCATAAAATATGGAATTTTAAATGTATATTAGAGGTATCAAATATTATCTTTAATAAATTTTTTCTGAAACCAAGAGAGATCTTGAGTATTACATATGATGATTCATGAGTAAATTAGCTATGGATATTGATCATTATGATTTCACAAATTTCATTAAGTACATTTATCCATTTTGGGTGACTGATGATTAATAACTATTTTTAGTTTACAAGATATTATATGGTTTGTTACAGTAAAAATGGAATTTTTATCAGCCATATATTAATGGGTTAATTATAAAATATTTCTTATCCCTAGAATATGATAGTTAGAAGTTTATGTTATGAAATAATAGATAAGACACCCATAAAAGGTGGATCATAAGGATAATGTGGATTGATTTTTTAAACTGACATTCATAAGAAAAACCCCATGAATGTTTGATCTACTCATTGTAGTGTTCAATATTAGTTTTAGAAAAGAGGTTCACTCTGGGTCCTATTACTTATAGAATATATATTTGTCCTATAAGAAAATTCACCATGGTGGGTTATTATAAACGGTTATGTGTTTAGCTTGGGATTTGTTTCTTTATATTTTGAATATTTATACCATGGTTATATAGGGTGAGATAATATTTCAGTTGAGATTGAAGAGAAATTTACGTCAGGATGATTGATATTTGAGGTTTCACTTATGATCTGTAAATAGTTAGGACAAGGAAATGATTGAATTATGATTATAATTTCTATCATCACTTTTGTTTATTTATATGGTTGGAGACATGAATTTCATTAATATTATGAGGTTATGGTATGATTGGTCCATTTTATTAACATGTATATTTGGAGATTTATTTACTAAATAATGGTCAAAAATCTAAAATACAAATTCTCAATGTAATTAGGATAACAAAATACCATATTTGAAATGATGAAATCCACTTAATTATAATGATATGAGACATGATTGATATAGGACACAAAATCATTTTGAGAGTACTTAGGAAGGATTTGAAACAACTAATGCCTAACTATGAAACTTGGGAAACTCTATCTCAATTTATATAACAAAAAATTATAGAACCAAAAATAAAACTATAAAAATAAAATATTTGTCAACTATTATGGTCACACAGTGAGTACTTAATGGTGTGACTAGTGTTATATATGTCATTAATGAATACTGTTATTTTATTTGATACATGTTTATATATATATATATACATGTGTTTTAATGTTATATATATTAGGGCCCATGATTGTCATTTTAAATTGTGTTTTTCTCTCACACCCTATATCTAAATCATGGTTGACTTTAAAAACAAATAATTGGTATGAAGGTTAGGAAAGGTGTCCTAACACTTGTGAGAAAAATTATATTTCCCAATGTGGATATGGAAACTGTTTTGAGATTATGCCATGGTCTACTACTTGTTTCAATATAAATGTTTTGATTTTATTTTTCATAATTGATCTTTAGTATCATTCCATAAAGAGATATTTTTATGTATTTTAAATAACATATATAATGTGTTTCATAAAAAAATCACATCATATATAGTTTTCTTATGAAAACTCTACCACTATAATTCTATAAAACTCACTCATATGGTGATCCCTATATTTTCATTGATCATTAAATATATGATATATTTCATTGTGATATTAACGGCATAGTATCCCAATGATATTAATTTAGATTCTCACTACAATTAGATATCTATTTGTGATAATAAAGTGTGTTTGAGGTTTGTAGTTCACCAACATGGGATATATATATAAATTTCGAGTTATAAATGATTCAAACTATATCATATAAGTTTTTATTATTATTTATTACATATAATATGAAGTTAGGAATTTTTAAATTTGGGGTGAAATATATATCTATTCGTTTCCCATTTATAAATGGGGTGAAATCCATGATTCCCTAATGTTAATTCTATAGTTAAATTTTCTATTTTATAATTTAATTAGATATGGTAATTTCTATAATTTTTGTTTTTTATGTAATGTTTCACTCTTTCCCATTATTGGAAATAAGAATTCAAGCATGAATCCAATTTTATATAAGTTCTTATATGGCATTTGAATACTTCTGTATCTTAAAAATAAATGGTTCCCAAAAAATTAATTGGTTTTGGATATCAAAATTCTCAACAACAGATAAATTGGAATATTCTTAAATATCATATTAATAAATTATTATATGGAACATGATTAAAATGAATTTCGAGATATTCACCAAATTATGGTGACAACATTGATATTCACATTTGTGCTATGATGATGACAATACAGTGGGTAGTTTTGTATACATATATACAATATTATTGATTTCCTAGAGTGGGTGTGTTGGAGTATGATATTTAATGTTTTTTAGGAAATATAACCATCAACATTGATTAATGGGTTATAATATATGTTTTGTTTTTGATGTATATACTACCTTATGGATAATATTTTCAATCATATATGACTCAATTTGGTATGAGATGACTGTGTTAGTTTAATAATATATGTATTCAGTAATTTCGGTTGAAGTCATTATAATATGAGTGGATAGTTTTAGTAGGGTTAATTTAGGCACTTGGGTGCCTTTGGGGATCTAGACTATGGGAAAATGATGACACAATGATTAAAATACATGGGTGATGAGTGATCAGAATATTGTAACTAGCTGTAAAAATTCCGTGGTTGTGTCAAAGAATTAAATTTTATGAATTTAATTTGGAGAAATATTATTAAAATTGTATTGTTTGATAGTAACATAATTAATTATGTGAACCTAAGGATTATAGGATATGAATCATAATTACATTGATTAAGTTGTATTGCATGGGATTATTGGATTGTATACTAACACATAAAATATATATGTTTAACAATTATGGTGTTTGGAATTATGTTATGGGTTGTGTTATTTTAACATTCATACCATTGGGAAATAGTGTGGGTATTCCTAATAATTTGGGTATACAAGAATGAATGATCATGGATATAAATTGGAAAAGTGATTTTAGTGAATAGTTATTAAGTATTGAACATATATTGATTCTGAAAAAAAAATTATTAATAGTATGTTTGGAAATCCATTGAAATAAATATTATGATATAGAATAGGGCTCTTTTGAATTTTTAATATCATGGATATATATAATGGGATGTTGGCGAGTTCATGTGAATAACTAAACATTGCGTTTTATTAGCATACAAGACCTATTGAGGCATGAGACACCTTTATAAGATTGGAAATTAAAAAAGAGTGGTCGATTTATAAATAAATATTTTCACCGGGTAAAGATAATGTCTCTTAGAAAATAATAATTATATATATTACTAGTTGGAAACATTCTATAATAGTATTACCAGTGTGATAATAATAAATATATAGTGTTTTTATAGAGATTCCTATAAGTACATATTTTCCTTAGCTTCTGAACATAGTGTGAATACTATTGTTTTTCCTTAACTTGAAATGGTTCCCTTGTGAGGTTCCTAAATATATTTTTGTTTTCTTCTCCTATTTATAAATTTAATTTTGTTAAATATTACTTTGTGTTACGGTTTCACATAAACAAATTTTATTTCATTATATTATATTGAATATCAATGTCAACGGAATCATCTACCATAACATCAACTTTTTCTTCCTATCAAATAAATATATAAACTTCCATTGGCCTAGGATTAAGGAAGTTATAGTGTTTTAAGTTTTTATTGATGGAGTAAATGAGGTTAATCTACTACCTCAACATCGGTAATTAAGAATTTAGATATTGTTTATATACTCATTTCATTATCAGTGATCAAATTCACCATATAACATATCTTACTACCTATCCATTAGTAAATGATGAATCTATGCTTCAGTATTATCCGTTTGAGTTAGTTTAGGTTTTTTATAGTGGATTAAGAGGTTGATATTTGGATCATTACCATCGTAGGTGTCATATTTTATAGTTTTTTCATATCCTTTGGATTTTATTTTTGGTTTTACCCAATTTATCTAATGTTTTTCCGTGGTAGTGGGTATATAAATTTTGTTTCATTTGTTTCAATGGAATATTTTGTTTTTTAATTTTTTAATAATTCGTTTCAGATTTGATATATTTGTTTTGAATTGAAAAATATTTTTGGTCTCTTGGTGCATGATGTTTCATTTTTTTCCTTTTGGGACACATATGACTATTCAGTATTCCTCTTTAATAATAATTATTGGTTTCTTGTGTTGGAATCACGTCTCACATAATTGGTTTTTAAGAAAGTGTATAGTGAATTTTAATGGGTTTTAATGTAAGGGTGGTAGAAATTTCATAGCACTAATAGTGGTTATATGATAATGTATTTAATGGTGATGACATTATTATATGACTTGAATTGATGTAGGTTCCCTCAGTCATAGTGAAAAATGAAACTTGTTTTCAATGATCAAGGCATTAACATTACCATCTTCAAACACCCAACATCCATGAAATTTATCCCTTCACTCGCCCCCTTAATAAGTGTTCATGTTCAATGGCCCATCCTTTTAATGTGATACTCAATTTTTGTGGCTTATTTATTGTTTTTATTTAGCCTTTTAATTATTGGAATAATTATCTGTTTTTGTCAGTTCCCACAAAAACATGAATTTGGTTACTAAAAATTATAAAAATAATGGATTAGAGAAGGTGATGGTAAAGAAATAATATTATCTCATAAGTGAGATGGAGACCTATCTCTAGAAAAATAAATATGGTTCATAAGTGACTATTGGATTCTTTATAATTTTCATTGGATAACTGAATTAACACATTAACTAATAACATGAAATGGGTAACTCAAATGACTTGAGTAGGATATTAGAAGTGATTATTAATTGTGTGAATGGGTTGCACGCAAAATGAGTCGTCAATAGGGGTTTTTTGCACTCTGCACGGAACATACATTCACTGACGAATATGTATTGGAATCTTCTGTATAGGGACATAGATGCCTATAAATAAGTGGCTACCTCAACTTTAGACTAAATAATTTCCAAACAAAAATCTGGTTAATCAGTCATGCGAAATATTTTCATGAGAAATATTGGATGACATTAAATCATGTGCACAAGGTGTTCCCTTACTCTAAAAAGTCCAAGTGAACCCTTTGGTGATGTTTCCTGAAAGATAAGGGTTGTGTAATAAGTATGTGTTGCGTGAAATTCATCTTTCGCAACAATTCCCAAATCTTGTGTGCATGTTGGGGTATTGATTACAAGGTTGGCGTTAGGCTTATGATAGGATCTGGAATATCCGGTGTGTATGATTAGTGCTTTCTAGTGCATCAATCCAGGTCTTCGATGAAAGTAGTGTCTGATGCAGAACAGAGACAATGACTTTAATGAAAACCTTTTGAAGAGACCTCCAAGTCTATAACTGAGTGGGACTTTACCCAAGGCTATGAGATAGGGTGAGTCCACAGGAGTGACCTGAAGGATGTAGTGAGCTATACTTAAACATTTGTAAAGGCAGTGTACCTGGGGCAGAGTGACTGTACCCAAACCTTGTAATCCACAACTATTGAAGTTTAGTGGAATTTGGTATGACCAGAAACTAGTTAGCGTATGCTCCTTGATTTTATCCCTTAGTGGTGAACCATGTAAAAGTGTTTTGTGGTCTCTTTTTGTTTGGTTGATTTCTTTATGTTCCCATCATTCGTACTGGTTTAACGATTTCCCACCACTATGAGAACAAGAACTATGTTTTAAAAGAAAAATTTGACACCCTGATTCAATCATCCCTTCTCAGAATGTCCTAGGGTCCTACAGTGATATGAGTAAATTTTTTACTAAGAAACATTATATGTATAACCAAACGACCATAGGTAATGGATTGGGTCTATCATTGTGATATGTGTAGGTTTCATGAACTATAATTTCAAGATATTGACGGAATCTATGAAGATCCTCAGTTATTGATGGATAGTAAAACAAAATCTAACTACTTGATATCTAGTTGTATATTATCATTAAATAATTAATAAAAATAATATATTTTTTTATACAATATAACAAACTAAAATGAAAAACAATTTTTTACTTTAAATATTATGCATGAAAGTTAATGTATATATGTTAAATAAGCATGAATAAATTGATGAATACATATACAAAAATCAATAATGAATGTAGAAAAAATGGTATCCCAAAGTTGAATACATACTTATAAATTCTATTTTTTGAGATTAGAAGGGATGTGGTATCTATTGAGATTGACATGGAAAAATCCCATGCTTAACTAAAGAAATTGTGATTTGAGAAAAACAATATACTAGTGAAGGTCAGGTTCATGCATATTTCCATAAGATCCAAGCTAACTAAACTACCACTGAAAACTAAGATCAAAGATTATATTATTCTTAGATCTTATGTGGATATCATAAGGGTTCTGTGAGTATAATGTATTTTAAATCAATATGTACTAAAATATTTATATTAATTTATATATCATGATCTATTATATTTTATGAATGATCATTGTATCTTAATTTAGTTTATGCATAAAAAATTTATTTTCCAAAAATTTGATTTTTTATTTTGTGGATCATTATTTATTATGATTGAATAAAAATATTATATATTTACAAAATGAATGTTATTTTAAAACTATACTTATTAGGCATATATTAGGTAAATAATACCTAATACACCAATATGTGGGTTTCCTATAAACCATAATATTTTATATATGTTTTTTATAAATAAAAATTAAATTTATAATTCATAGGATATGAATTTGTAAAAAATATTATCAATATTTTTTATTTATCAAATAAATATTAGCATAAGATAAATTGGGGACATTATTCAAGAACACATTAATATTTTTGTTAATTGAACAATATAACGTTCTTAAAAATAAAATAAATTTTATTACATTATTAGTACATAAGACATATTGTAAACTCATGAAACCTTTCTCTAAGTCCAAATATACATTTTACAACATATTCATTTTAAATAAAATATTAAAATTATAAAACCCTTATTTTACTAATTATAAAAAAATAAACATTATCAAAAAAATTATTTCAAATACATCTCACATTTTTAATTTTAAAAATTATATTTATCACAATTATAAAGTTAATACAATACAATGGAATTCATTTTTTTATATTTAAATAAAAATTCTATTATATAGTTCATTTTATTTTGATTCATAAAGAATAAATTACATTTGTAAAAAAATCATTTCCTCAAAAAATATCAAGTGGGATAAAAAGAGTTTATAAAATATAGACAGAACATAAAGTTATTAAAAAAATTATAATGAGTAATTGATGACTTAGTAGACCTTATGCCTTTATGTAACCATTATTTATAAATTTTGGGGTATCATTTATTTATAATGACTTACCATTATTAAACAGTATTGAGAATTTACAAAAAATCCTTCCGATTTCACATATAAATTGGGGTCTCCTCTCATTAGTTTCACCCACAACACATCCCCAATAATTCACCCAATACTCCACCAAAAGATCTATTGAGCTACTATATCCAATAAAACGAGGTTATTTTGTTCTTAAATGAAAATCCCTCAAAGGGTTTACCCCATTTTCAAAGGATATGATCCAAGCAGTGAGGTATAAATTTATACCTAGTACAATCACTTTTATATTTCATTATGTGAATGTAATTCCACCTTACCATACACCATGTATAATTTCACTATTTGTTTGTATCATTTTTTTATTTGGGATCATTGTGGGATTCTTGATGATGGAGTTCCCCGGATGTGGAAAATTTTCTAATCTTTCATGATTCATGAATAATTAAATTAATGGAGTGTGTGTAAAATGTGTAAATGGACCTAGAATGTGGTCCATTGGACCAGATAACCTTATGTTTTGGCTTGAAGTTTTTATTTCGGAAACTTGGTGGAGAACTACAATCTCGAGACATTAACATTTTTAATGGGTTTCACAATGTTAATATGTTTTAAGGATAAGTTTGTGATTCTCTTATAGTTTGTGAAAATATTTTCATCGGGGAAAACCTTACAGGATGTTAAAATTTCGTTCAAGATTTAATTTAATATAGGTTGATTTTATTTGTGTATGTTTAATTCGTGGAATTTTACACCATGAAAGGAATTTATAACCTGCATTCCTCATATGAAATGGTATTAAATGTGATACCTATATAAATAATTTATCATTAATTTTGTATGCTCTAATCTAGTACCATGTTGAAATTTTCTGATATTTTGGGAGATTAGGCTCCTTCAAAGTCTCTTTGTTTGGTCTTTAAATCAAACGATTGTTGCGTCATATATCCCTAGTAAGGTTCTTTCCTATTTCTTTGTTTCCTTTCATTATGGTGGATGAATTGGGTGGGTTGTTTTACATATAAGTTCCCAATTGGTGTCTTATGTAGAACATTTTTAGTTCATTTCCATTCGCTATCATTCGATGTCTAGTCCATTTTTTTCAATATCTATTATTGAAAGGTGATAGTTTTCTAACATTCACGAGGGTGGGGGATCTTAGAAATTGTGGATTATTCAGAAATTTCTAAACAATAATTTTGGTTCTATTTTTTATCATTGAAAAATATTTAAACTATTTTTAATGGTAATTAATTAATTGAGATCTTGTTTTTTATTTTTTTCAATACACTCTGAACATTGGGAACCTCAACTGCATCGGAAATGGAAATTGGTGTCCGATGTGGTTATGGTAACACATGGGGTTATTTTTTGATATTTACATACTATGGAAGAAATGGATATTGGTTTCAACCCACATATTCAATGTTTATGATTCTTCTATATCTAATAAACATTACCACAATCTGGATCCCAAATTGTGTGCTTTGTCTTTTATAACTGGTTTGTCGTATGATGGTTTATTTCACATATATTTTCTAACAATTTTAATTTATCTTATTTTCATTTATACCTTATATGTTCTTATTTGGTGAATATGACATGAATTTATGGACATAAATGTAATTTTAAGAAAAAGATTCATTTCTGAAAATTTCATTGTAAATTGGATTGTTTTTCAATGATAGAAGATGTGTGTTTTTTTATATTCGAACTTGTATAAGTTCTCTGGTGGTATTGTATTGGGAATTCCTTTCACAACCTAATTTTGAGATTGGGATGTTTTATATATTTAATGGAAGAGCTATGAGAATGGGATGGGAATCAAGTAGCATGAAAGGTTCCATTTTCATCTTCCCCCTTCATTTTTTGATGGTATGGCGGTGACTGATGGTCACGTGGGGACATGTTTAGATTTGTCCACCTTACTTTTTATGTCTATAATTTTTGTCAATAGTTGTGTGAATATTGTGGAATCTATTTAAATCACCTTTCACTCTAGTTTTATGTGTTTTTTTATATATTCTATAATGATTTCTATTATATTTATTTACCACACCATGTGACAGTCGTATTTGTTGGGTTTTCTAGTAGACTTGGGATGGTCTATTACAAATTGTTATCAATGGAAATTATCATCTTAATTTTTTTTACACTACTGGACATTGGTTTTGTGTCATGTCTATATATGAGTTAGGAAATTCATAATTTATTTAGTAAATATGGGGTGGTTTCTGGCCACCTCATTTCTATATCTGAAATCATTTTTCCGTATTTGATTGGGAAATTTTTACCTGGTTTGAGACTGGGTGTTTGATGTCATTTGAGTGACTTTTATCGGAAATTTATTTTAATCATCCATTTATTTTCATAATGTGACAACATTGATTTATTAATTCATAATTTCATTAAATTTTTATGATTATAAATGTTTGATACTAATAAATAATGATGGTGCTATGATTTTTCAAATCTACAAGTAAATGAATTTTTCATGGTGAATGTTGGAGAATACCTACTAGAAGTGTTCTTCTAAATTTTAATGAGGAAGATGGGAGAAAAGTTCTATAGTAAAATCCTTATATTGATCTTTATTTAGAAGATGTTGTACTAATCAGTAATCAATATCTGGGTCAAGCAGGTATACGGAACCCATGAAGAGTTGTGGGTCATGGATCAATATTTACAAGGTTGCATCAACATACCTTCCATGGTGAAAAACACTATTGTAATAAGAGTTATTTGCGATGGTATCCTATCAAAAATAGGCTTTTGTGATGGGGCCCCATCGCAAATAGCACGTTTTAGTAAACGACATCGCGAATACAATTTTTTTCAATGGATCGTCGCAGAAAATAGATTTTGCGATGGGAACATTTCCCATCCAAAATAAGCCTATGATTATATACATTTTATATGAATAAACCTTTCATGATGAAGAGGTTCCCCGTCACAAATAAGCCTCTGATTATATACATTATATATATATAAACATTTTGTTAAGGGACCATCATCCCGTCAAAAATACTATAAATAAAAAATAATATTTAAATTATTTCTGACGGGAGCCCATCACAAATACTAAACATAATAAAAAAATATTATTTAATAAAATTTTGATTAGTGAAAAAATTATATATTTATTATTAAAATAAAAAAATAGAAAATTTATTATTATTAAAAAAAATCATTAAAAAATATAATACTAAAAAAATATATTTAATAAAATTATTATTATTAAACAATTATTATCAATGTTATTAAAATAATAAATAAAAAAAATATTAAAATTCTCAATATTTACAAAAAAATATAAAAAAATCATAAAATAATATTATTATTTTTAAAATAAAAATATATTACAAAATATAATACTAATAATAAATAATAAAATATTAAAAATAAAAAAATAATCCAACATTTGCACAAATATAAATGACAGAAACCATAAATAGTTCATATTACAAAAAATATTGAATTCAAATGTTTTTAACATAAAAAATCATGAGGGTTGTCTTACGGAGGAGGTGGGGGAGTTGTAGGAATTGGTGGAGGAAACTCCATCCCTAAAATATGAGTCAGACAACGCATTTACCCCATCAGATCGTGATGTTGATTCTGCTACCATCAACACATCTCCTCCTCGTGTTGCTGCTGCTATTGCCACTGCCGACATATCTCTTCATGATACTTATACAAACTCTCTATAAGCTCAACTTGAGTTTTCAACTGCTCCTGATACTGTGAGGAAGAATATGATGCCTCTCCAAGAGCTCCTCTTGAGATGGACGCTGACATCACATTAGTACCATAATAAGCATGATGAGTCAAATGAGAGTCGATACCAACTACTTGGCCCTTCTCTAAGCCATACCGTGTCGCCTGCATCCATGCTGCCTCATCGAAATGGTGGGCACTGGTCTGCTCGGTCGTCTCATCCAGACTCTCAGCCTGTGTCTAAGAGGTCGCAACCTCATATGATTCCTTCAATTACAATTTGAAATTAAAAATTTTAAAATATTATATGCGGTTAATTTTCAATCAGAAAAAAATAATACTAACCAAAATCCGATGTTGGTGATCACCTCTAATATCTCTCGTGGTTGGATCACTGTACATCCTATGATAAACATAGAACTCCATAATATCTGGATTCTCGACTGCCTACAGAAATATATAACAAACTTTTTATATTTAATGATATATAAAATATTTAAAAAATATACCTACCAGATTCTTTATTTGCATACTGAACGTACGACTACCATCTCGATGTGTCACCTCATGCCTCCCCCAGTTCTATCATCCCACTGAAGATCTCCTATAAAATCCACCACACAACCAGTCTAAACATAATCCATCCCAAACCTGAGATGAAATGTACTCTAATCGGTGGGCTCTAAATGAATCATCAAATTCTATCACTCATTCTTTCTTAATGGTTGTTATTCTGAAATTGTGAAAAAACTGACGGAAATGGTCATGCATAGACACCTTCCATGTCGTATGGATAACGTCATGCATGATATCATTGTTGGGATACCATAAAACCTACAAATAATTTATAATATCAAATTATTAATAAAATAAATTTCAAAATAAATATTATTTTTTTACATACCGGCCAATGATTGAACAGGTCACACTGCACATCAATGAGAATCTATTCCCCTCTGATCCATGGATGAGAAAAATAATTTCACAAGATAGGACTCCCCAATCCAATAGCTACAAGTGAAAAATTATGAAAAATGAATAAATAATCAAACAATTAGTATATATATAAATAAATTAATAAATGAAAACTAAAATATATATCTTATCATTCCTCCATGTGCGTTGATCGAAGCCAAGACATTGACGCCACTCAGGGAAAGGGTCCAGAATCATCAGTCGCACAAGACCGTGCCCCCTCCGACCCCCTTAACTGTCAGTATGCTGAGGGTCAGATGGTCCACAATCCCCCTCATCCAAAGGTATCTTTGCCTCTTTCAACACGCGAAATAAATCAGGATCCATCTGAAACACAAAATTATTATTGTTAGCAGATAGTTGAGATTAATTATGATATATAGATATATATTAGTTATGATTAAACCCAAAATTTTACTATGTCAATGTCCCTCTTCATCCTCATCTCCCTAGGTGTTAATGGCAATGTCTTTCTCTTCATCCTCAGCATCATCAATATCCATATGAGTTTCAGTATCATTATCTCTTGTCATTTCAAATTCATTTGTAACGTCATTAACATCTTTGTTAACATCGATCTGTAATTGTGGAGTGTCATCATCGATATTCACGTCTCTTTGTGAAAAATATGTATTTTTAGGAGTCTATTGAAAATTTTCAATTCCATCCACATCCGTGGAAAAAAATTCAGTTTGAGTAAACTGATTTTCCTAAGATTTCATTTTTATTACGCTCCACCAATCACTCAAGTCTCTTGAAATAGAACAATACTTTGCGTAATAAATTTGATGTTCCTGTTGAGCCAGTAAAAATAGTTCATTCACTTCTAGACGACTTTTATATTTAATATCGAAGATTCCATGATTCAGATGAACATGCAAGCCTCTCTCTTTATCCAACCACCGGCATTTAATCATCGTTATGTAATTCTGTCTTAGATACCATAGATCAATAATTTCATCCAAAATACCATAAAAGTCATCTTCAATTTCTCTGTGATGTGATCCTATCAAGAAAACTCAATTTTTCATTGTTTTTTTATTCCCCATATGCACGTGTATGAAATAAAAAACCATTCACCACATATTTATTATATGATTTATCCATTATGGATGATGGGTTACTCAATATTCACAATCACTTATCAATTTTAACTATATTTTTATAGGCATGAAAATTTGTGAAAAAATTAACAATATAATAAATATTTATTGTAATTGATATTAAATCATCAATAATTTATGTCACCAGTTATTGAAACCACTGAGAATTTTTTTTGTCTGTGTTCTTAAAGGGTAGCTGCTGTAATTTTTGGAAGATGGATGTTGATATGATTATCATATAAAATAAAAATAAAATAATTTTACATACTGTAACATAAATTATAGAATATGTGTCAGAAGCACTAACAGTACAGATGATGTAATTTCTTCACACTTGAGTAGAACATATATATGATCTCTGTGATGTTTATCATCTGAAAGCCATTACTCACAAACTCCACCGAGACCAAGATTTGGCTGATTAAAAACTAATAATTGATTTTCTCTTTCATCGTTAACATTACCCCTGTTTCATCCCATGAAATATTGTTTTTAGGGATATAGAGATTCAAAATAATGAGGGCAGAAAAACATAATTTCCTCTTTGAAATAAGCTTCAATAATTGAGCCATCTACTGATGCTTTATGACATACTTTTTTCTTCTATTTCTACTTGCATATCTTGAATGGGTACATCCAGCAAAACTATACTAGAAATCCACATTTAGCATCATGTGGAAAATGTAATATCAGATGTTCCATTGTTTCAAGGAAAGCTGGTGGAAATATTTTTTTCCAGTTTAGATATATTTATAACAACATCTTCTTCCAGTTTTCATAGCGCATTTTAGTCTGTTTTCACTGCACAAATGTCTCATGAAAAATATGATATTTCTGTTATCGAATCCCAAATAATTGAATTCAAAAAACCTCAAAATCCAATTGGCATAAGTCTTTCCATTATAACATAAGAATTATGAATTTTTAATATAGTAATATAACCAATCTTAGCACATATACCCAAATTGGGAACATAGACATTTGGAAGTCTCAAATCTGCAATCCCATGAAAAATAATAAGCGGATCTCTTTGGAAAGTGTATAAGCTACTTTTGGCTTCATTAACATCTGTGATTTGACATTTTCAAATAGTTTAAGTTCTGGTCGCCTAAAAATTTGGGCAAGATCTAATTGTGCCTTTACATTATATTTGGTCTTACCTAGTTTATCCAAAACTATATGAAATAAATTATCAAAACAATTCTTGTCAATATGCCTGACATCCAACACATGGAGGACTATCAAATCTGACCAATATAGAAGATCCTAAAAGTTTATTTTTTTTATCCAATTATGTTCTTTCCTAAATCCATGAATTTTCTTGTTGGTTTACAGTTTGCCCAAATGTGATGGGAGGTAATGAACATACAATTTATTTTGACTATGTACTGAAGATAATTTTTGGAGGTTCATCCCTTTCAATTGTACATTTTCTGAAATGAGATTATTTTCCTCCGAAAAGATGATCTATTAGAAGAAATCTGCGGTGAAAGTCAAAATAACATGGTTTTTTCCATTGATGAGCATAAAGGCTTTGTTGTCTTTCATACAGTAAGGAAATGATTTCGGACTATGTGTACTCCAACCAAATAACATGCCATAAGCTGGAAATTCACAAATCATCCACATCAATGCAGCTTTTAATATGAAATTGTTTTTTCACAACAACATCATACGTACTAACACCATCACTCCACAATGAATTTAACTCAACAATAAATAGTTTCAAATATACATCAATATTATTTTTCGATTGTCCTAGGTTTAATAAGGTCAAAAAGTTATAGGGATCCTTCATCGAAATCCCTGGAGGAAAATTGTACGGAGTTATAATGATAGGATAACATGAATACTAAATACCATGAGAACCAAACAGACAGAAACAGTTAGTAGAAAGACCCAATCACATGTTTCGGGCTTCTAATGAAAAAGGCGAATGTGGATGGTCAAAAGTTTTCCATGAATACCCATCAGATGGATGATTCAAGTTTTTATCAGTTGAAATCATGGTTTTATTCCATGAAATCATTGATGATGTGTTCTAAGACATAAATAAACGCTGCAACCTGGGTGTAAGGGGGAAATATCTCAATTGTTTTTCTAGAATCGATCTAGACTTCCCTGGATGCGCTTCTTTATACCTCGATTGTCCACATGTGGTACAACTATCCAATGAATAATTTTTACCAGAATATAACATGAAATCATTTGTAAATGCATGAATAATTTGATAACTATCTCCCAGATTATGAAACAGCCTCTTGCTCTCATAGTAATTTGTATGAAACCCATTTCCTTCCGGTAATTGTGTTTTAAAAAAAATTATTTCTGGTCAAAATAGTCGTTTGACATTGCATTATCTGATTTAATATCTCTAAATTTTTCAACCACTTATAATTTTCTTATCTTATAACCATGATATAATGCATCCTCAGCATACCTCAACAACTCATAAAATACTTATGGTGCCATCCCAGGAGTTAAATCAATATCATCATTACTTTCAGTTTGTTGAACATATGGACCTACAAAATCATGTACTAAATTTTGAAAACATCCGTAATCATGATATTTTTATCTTCTATGAAACTGTGTACACCATTTTGATACCAAAAAACATAATCTGGTTGAAAACCAAACCGCAAGAGATGTACCCCAACCTTGTCAAATGTGTCAAACGTTTTCAGAGAACATTTTTTACAAGGACACATCATTGTGCCTTCAGATACATATTATGGTTTTGATTATGCAAATAATAAGAAGCTTCAACACACTCAATATATACAATATTTATACCAGAACCAATTGCATTTCTACGCTGATTTATACAGTCTTGATCATCTGATAATGATTATTTTCGACTTCCTTGTTCAATATTTTTTTACAAAATATAAAATCAATACTGTTTTTGAATAATTAGAAATTATAAAAACACAATCTGAAAAAATTATAAATAATTACAACTACTTTTTAATAATTACCATTAGATACGTGCAACACAATTTCCAGTGGATTAATGGCTACTCTTTTGTCTGATGGCTCATTTACATGCAAATTTCTCACACAGGAATCATAAAAAATAATCTCCTCTCTTGTACATATATTCATTCTCGTATGCACAAGAATGAATATGTGTACCTCTGAGAATATTCTTCATTGTGATTTTTGTTTGAGAAAGTTGTAAGTAAATGAGGCGTCAGACAAAAGAGCCCCCTTTTCATCGATGAACCATCTTCTTTCAACTGTCACTGCCTAAACAAATTATGAAAAATGTGGTCCTACGAATGCATATTCAAACTCGTGCATACAAGATTATATATGCATACGAAGAATCATACCTTTTATAATGTATTGAGTAGGTAAAAGATGAAAAGAGATGAGTCATCGAGTAAAAGGAGTGTCGACAATCCACTAGAAATTGTGCTAGGTTATTTAATGTTATTACAATTTATTAAAATTAATTTTCTTCCTAATTGTTCTTATTTATTACTATTTATTCTTATGTGTTCCTATTTATTCCTATTCATTCATATTTAGTATTATTAATTACTATTTATTCCAAATTATTACTATTTATTCCTAATTATTACAAATTATTACCAATTATTTCTAATTATTACTAATTATTACTAATTATTATTAATTATTACTAGTTATTACTAGTTATTACTAAGTATTACTAATTATTACTAATTATTACTAATTATTGCTATTTCATCCTATTTATTCAAACTTATTCCTGCTTATCCCTATTTATTCCTATTTATTACTATTTATTAATATTTATTACTATTTATTACTATTTATTAATATTTATTACTACTTATTACTAATTATTACTATATATTACTAATTATTACTATTAGTTTCTATTTATTACTATTTTTTACTATTTTTTACTAATTATTACAATTTATTAGTAATTATTACAAATTATTACTAATTATTAGTATTTATTACTAATTATTACTATTTATTACTATTTATTCTTAATTATTACAATTTAGTAACATTTATTACTATTTATTACTATTTATTACTACATATTACTATTTATTAAAATTTATTACTATTTATTACTATTTTGTACTATTTTGTACTTTTTATTACTTTTTATTACTATTTATTACTATTTATTTGTAATTATTACCAATTATTTCTAATTATTATTAATTATCACTAATTATTTCTAAATATTGCTAATTATTACTAATTATTCCAAATTATTTCTAATTATTCCCCATTATTCCCAATTAATCCTAATTATTACTAATTATTAATAATTATTCCTAATTACTCCTAATTATTCTTAATTATTCATTATTATTCCTAATTATTACTAATTATTTCTAATTATTACTAATTATTACTAATTATTCTTAATTAATCATAATTATTCCTAATTATTCTAAATTAATCCTATTTATTCATATTTATTCCAATTTATTACTATTAATTACTACTTATTACTATTTATTACTAATTATTACTAACTATTACTAATAATAACTATTTATTACTAATTATTACTAACTATTACTAATTATTCATGTATTTATATTTATTACTATTTATAACTAATTATTACCAATTATTCCTAATTATTCATAATTATTACTAATTATCCATATTTATTCCTAATTATTACTAATTGTTAATAATTATTACTTATTATTACTAATTATTACTAATTATTACTAATTTTTACTAATTTTTACTATTTATTACTATCTATTCCTATTCATTATTAATTATTCATATTTATTACTAATTATACATATTTCTTAGTAATTATTCTTTTTATTACTAATTATTCCTATTTATTACTAATTATTCCTATTTATTACTAATTATTCCTATTTATTACCAATTTCCAGTAATTGTTAGTAATTAAACAAAACTACTACTAAATAAACATAACAATTACTAATTAGCATTAATTGATATTAATAACTACAATTTACAACTACTAATTACTAATTACAAGTAATTATTTATAGACAATAGTAATTTTTGTTAATAATTATTATTTATTACTAATTATTAATGATTACTAATTATTAAGAATTAGTATTAGTAATTTCAATTTATTATTTAAAATAAATACTAATAATAAAAAACATTAAATCTAATTTAATTACAACTAATGAATAATAATTATAATTAACATAAAAATGAAATAAATACTAAATTAAATAAAATATAAATACCTTTAAACTTCATCTCTTATAGATGTAAGAAACTTCACAGCTTCTCTGTAAAAAAAACTAACCTAGAGAAATTTTCACTTTAAAAAGAGATTTTAAAGGGAGAGAGGGGAAGTGAGAAATGAGGTGAAGAGAAAGAAAACAGATGGGCGTATATATAGGTTAGATTAGTTGGGTCGGGAATATTTGCGACGAGATTACCATCGCAAAAGATTTTTTTTTGTGATGGGCCTCGTCGCAAATACCTTTGCTTGCATTAATAGTTTTCGGTGTTTAAAAGGGTATTTGTGATGGGCCCCGTTAAAAAAGTGACATGCTGACACACCTTTTGCGATGGGACAACATCGTATTGCAAAAACCTATTTACCGCCACTGATATTTGCGACTGTACCCATTGCAAATGCCCTCTGATCGACACAATATTTGCGACGGGGGGATCCCCCCATCGTAAATAACCTTCCCGCGCTATAGCACGCAACCCGCGCCAAACCGCGCATTACATTTTGCGATGGGACCCCAAATCTCATTGAAAATAACTTTTTATTTGTAATGGGACAAACCCCCCATCGTAGATAACCTCTGGGGTGGACTATTTGCCCCAGAAATTAAACCCATCGTAAATAGCTCATCACAAAAGCAAGTTTTTCGGTAGTGAAATGTCTAAATGAATTTCAATAATGTATTGAGTGGATTGAGAGGATATTCAACTTATTAAAAACTATGAAATACCCTATAGTGGGGTTTTACATATTATTATTAATGAACCATTAATGAGATGGTCATAATCTATTTTGAGAGATATTATGCATGATGATATTACCTAGGACTATTTAATGAAAATATTCTACAACAAAATTTATCTTGATACATTTCATGGGGAAAATACACATGGGTATTGTACCGAAGAGATGGTAGAGTTTACTATTATAGTGTTTTCCAGCTATTTTTCATAGTTTGTGAACATGGAATTAATTCTACTCCCCAATGATTACGTGAGGGCTTTATAATTTAAGAAATCATTTACGGTTGGGAGATTTATTCAACCGGTTACTTACTCTTTTTTTTGTTTCCTTTTTTGTGTGGGGTGACTAGTGGGATTCTCTATAATCGAGATCCTTGGTCGTGGGAAAATGGCATAAATTTTTTGGTTGTATGATTCATAGAATTTATGGAGTCTGGTTGAAAATTTGTAAATGTACGTATAAGGTGGTCTTTAGGACTTTAGAGCTTTATATTTTTTATTAAAGGGATACTATATGGTAATTGGTGGATAACTACCTGTTGGACACATTCATGCCATTAATGGGTTACGTATTGTGAATATGTTGTAGGGATTATGTCCTCGGTTTTTTGATGTGTGTGAAAATTTCACAGGCCATGAATCCACTACCCAATGTGATAAAATCTATTCGGATTTATTTTAACTTGATACAACACATTTTTAGTGTATGTTTAATTCATGGGATTTCAGGTAGTGAGTGGAATTCACAAGGCAAACTCCCCGCATAAATTGGTTTAAAATGAACTACTTAGAAAAATCCTTTCTCATTCAGTGTATAGGATCCTCTCTCGTACCATACAATTATTTTCTGTAATTTTGGGTGATATCCATTCATATGGATAAATTTGGTCTATGTGTTAACCCGATGGAAGTTGCGTCATATATCCATGGTAATTAGACTTCCTAATTTTTAATAGTATTTGGACATGGTGGTGATATTGGCTATATTTTTGTTTCATATTCATGATCGATCAGTATTTTATATAAATTATTTTAGATTTTCTTGTTGTTTCTTATCTTTAAAAATATGATCCATGGTTTTTCAATATCTATTATCAAAATTAGATAGGTTTCCATCATTCCAAGGGTAGGTGGATCCATGTATTTTTTGATAATTCATCACTATCTAAATTTTATTATTGACCCCTTCGAGTTTCTCATTGATATAGAATTTCATTTGTATATAAGTGGGTTTTACATAAATGTTATAATGTTTTGAATAATTTTTTTGGATTTACTAATAACATTCGGAACCTTAGGTGATGAGGAATCGACAAGCGTGGTTGAAGTTGGTGTAGTGCCACTAGTTTTTTACTTTTGTGGTATTTAATGACTATGGTGGGATTCAATATCCATGGAAATCAATATATTATTTTTGTAGGATTATTTTATGTCTAGTACATATTCTTATATGCTTGATCCCTAACGTTTTGCATTGTTTTTATACCAAGATTATTGCATGATGGATTACATAATGGGTATTTTATCACATATTTATTTTACCTATTATTATTTTATTATGATATATTCTTCTTTAGTGGATATGATATGTATTTATGGAATTCAAATGAGTGTTACAAATATTTTTATTTATGATATTTTTTATTAACTAGATGGTATTTTAATTCTAGGGCTTATTCTTTCTTTATATTAAAACAGTTTTATATTATTTGGTGGTTCCCATTTGATATTTGAAATGACAACACAATTTTTCCATTCCATTGTTTTAGAAATTATTTTTCATGACTCAGGTAAATGGAAGAGAATCATGAAGTATTATATGTTCTCTTTTCATATGTCGTCTTCGTAGTGGGATAGTTTAGTGGGGAAATATTATCACATGGGGACTTGTTTAGTTCATTTTAGTTTATCCAATTTGGGTTGAGTTATATGGATATTTTTTTATCAATTTAGTCTCAATTTCAGTATAGTTTTATGTATTTTTTGTTGTGTTCATGGATTTTTTAGAAAAACATTGTTTGCCTCACCATGCGTTGGATGAATTGGGTTCCTTATCTATCTAACTAGGAATTTTCTATTATAGTGTACCTAATTTTCCTCTATTTATGATACACCATCATAAAATTATAGAATCAATATACATAGTATTTTAGTATACAATTATCATTTTTTACAATCATTACAATCTTCCCCCTTTTCATTAACAATAATGAAAATTTGAATCATGTGTACATGTGGACTACAACGTCCATGAAAAATCATGGTTATTTTTCCTTCACTACCAAACCTGGAAATTCAAAATAGGAATTTAATACATTTTTACGGTATTTATAAGTATCATATTTACATTCTATAAATGATAAACCAACTAATTTATTTCATTCCCCATTTGAAAAGTGAAGTCATCATCCATGTGTACACACAAACTGATTCCCCCAGGGAATGATGTATTCCATTTTTCACTACCACCATAATGGATAATTTTAGTTTATTTTTGGAGATTATTTATGCTATATAAAATCATTATATATAATGAATAATGTTTTTTAATAACTAAAAAGGTATCTCTCATTATAAATAAATCCATCTATGTTAGAAAATAACCCTAAAATAATTCAACGAATATTTATTTTTTATGAAATGAAAATAAAAAAACCATGGGATGATATTATAATAGTATAAATACTTAAAGAACAGAAATTTTAGTAACATTAATTTTTTCCATTAATTGAGTTATATGACTTCTTCATGAATTTATTTACATATGTTTACAACATTAATTTAATTTCAATTTTGAATTATGTTATCACATATATATAATGGTAAATATAGTTTTATATTCAAATCCACTTCTATGAAGTGTTTTATTTTGCCTTTTTTTTAAAAACCAATTATTTTCTTAAAGAGACAATAACTATGAATTTTATATCGATGAATGATACTTTTTTCAATAAATTCATTTTTAGTTTTGATTTTAATTTTATCTTCTATATTTTAAATTATATATATCCAATAGAGTTATGTTTAATGTTTTATCTTCTATTTTTATTCTATTATGTGATTAATTTTGGGTGACCATGTTTTGTGATGAAAGTTGTTTTATTTACATTTTTCATAAATGTTAAAAATACTATAAAATAAAATTTTATTTCTATTTTTTTATATGAATGTTTAGAGATATATTTTTGAATATTTTATGAAACCTAAATTTATTTCCATAGGTTATCTAGGAATAGTGAACAATTTACATTTGAATTTTTTATATTATATTTATCTAATATATGTTATGAATATTATGATCCTATTTTCATATTTGTTGTTTATAAGTTATTATGACATGTAATTTGAAACTCTTTTATGTATTAAAATTATCACCCATGATGTAATGATATTTAATTTGTACTCATGATTACTCATCCCTTAGTATATTTTCTTACTATTTTATATATTTTCATTTCCTAGTTTTTGTGGAAGAGTATTTGTAATTATATGTCAAAAATATTTTCTAGTATGGTGTATCTATAGAGAAATGATGAAGTGTTTTTTTAGAATGTCATTTTTTTCCTCTAGTCTATAACGATATTGAACATAATGTTTCTTGTGATATTATTGTTATGAGATAAAATTATTCAAATAAAGTTAATGATTTAATATAATGTAATATTTATCTTTGTTCTCCATAGAAATACTACATTAGGTATCTCACTATTTGATAATTACGGTATTGAAATTTTTTTAGGATGAATTATATATAATTTTAGAAAATAAATATATGGTGGATCCAATAATGTGGTTGTTGTTTTTATGTATCAATTCTTGGATACAGGTGGAGAGGAAATAATGAGATAAAATATGATCCCTTGGTTTAGATATTTATTAAAGATGATGGGTTTGATTTTGAGTGTTAGGTGATCCATTAATGAGAAATTCATTAAATTGAAAGACATAATATATATAACATAATAATGTTAGTGGTAATAAGGTAACTATGATGACCTATATAGTGAATAGAAAATTTAATGATTGAATAATTCTTTTTTATGAGAATATGATTTATTGGTATAGATGATCTACTGGTTCATGGGAATAATATTCAATTAATGAATAATTTTTGTAGATTATATATGGAAACAATTAGAGTATTACATAAATTATTTTTCATTAAAATTATATTTACGATATTGATGAATCAATATTTATGATACTTAATAAGTTGGAAATAAAATATACTAGAAATTAAACATTAAGGGGGTGATAGCATGGTGTATTATTGACTATAATGCTTTCATGTCATCTTTTGTGGTGAATTTGAAAATTGACCATCATATATTTCTTATGAAGTAATTGATGAATATTTTATTATAGAATAATAATTCCAAATCAAATGTGGCCAAAGTATTCTATTTATGGATGTAGTGTTACCATTACCAGTTAGTGAACTAAAAATGGTAGCAGATATAATATCTCAACGAACAATGAGGAAAATTGGATATACATATTGATTCCACTATAGGGAACAAAAGTATATATTTAGCATATAGAATTTCCTGATGTAATTAAGTGTTTGAAGAAAAATAGGTGGATAATTTTAGTGTTCTGGGAATCATGATTGTGTTCAAATATTATTATGGAATAAATTTGGGGATCATTTGGATATATCAAACCACTAAAAATAGGTTCTTTTTCTATTATGGGATGTATAAAAATCTTTTTGGATGAAAAATAATCATTAAATGTGGTGATTTGGTTTTATGAGTAGTAAAAGAATCATCCCAAAACATAGATAGAGGCTAATAAGTAAATATGGAAATGTAGTGTATATATACATCATAACCAAGGGTTTTCTTGTGGGAACCAATGGCATGTTGGCTCAAAAAAACAATGATTATATCCATAAAAACCATAGTGGACTAAAAATATTATTATAGAAGGGGGGGACTTGTATGAGTTCTATGTTTTTATTAATAAAAATATCATTGTTCCATTAATTGGTTTGGACGAACATTGAGGAGGGGGTCTCCTTATTCACTATTTCGTCCTTACTTCTTCTATGATGATACATGTTAGTTCTGGATGATTGAGTAGACCATAGTTAGAATTTTATTTTATCATTTAATTTATTTTACTTATATATATAATGTCATCATATGATTTCAATGCATTAGCTACATACTTCATAACATATTTCACTAGATCATACAAAAATCTATAAAAAATTAAAGGGATTTCTTATGAAAAGTATAGAATGTTCTCAAAATAAAGGATCACACCCCATTGGATGTTATTTCAATATTATAAAGATATATATATTTAGTTTTATTATATTATTTTACCTGGATTTAAATTAATTGATCCTCATTCGAGTATTGAATCACATTTAGTTGGATCGTTGGTGGACTACGAGTAATCCATATATCATATTATTGTCATTTCATGAGGTTTTGTTATTTTGGAATATACATAAGAATGTTACTGCATTGTTTTAAGAGTATTTATATATAATGGATTGATAAATTAAAATAAATGATAACTACTTGTTAATATATGTTATCCATTTTTATAAACCTTTTAAATAAATTTTTTTAATTTATATGATGTTCATGGGAGGGTGAGAAGGAGTGAGTTATTGATGTGTGAAACCAAATGGAATATTTGAATATAAGAAACTATAACTATCCTATTAGACCAATTCTAAATATCATGTGGTTTCTCTATTAGAATTTGTGACACTCCCCACCTTATATAATTTTAGTGAGATTGGGGTGCAATAGGAAAAGTGTTGTGGGGGGGGGGGTCCAAACCAAGGGAAATGCCTTTGAAGATCATAAAAGAACATGATTGTTAGGTGTGATGCCTATGATAGTAGTATGTTGAGGGAATAAACCAATGTATTCATTCAACTATACTTAGTGAAATTCGTTTCATTGAGTGTGGTGGATGATGAATTAAAAATGATGATCATGTGGGTGCCCTCCTTGAGTCTAGTGTGATCATCAAGGGATTTATGATATGTGAAAAATAATTTTCTATGTACTGGTGACTGGTTCACCATTGAGTTTATTTTTGAGAATTATTTTCCTAAGATATAGGGTATGTCCTCACTAAAGAGGACACTCTTGAGGGCAACCTAGATTCGTGGTCTAGAACATAAGTGGTCCTGAATAGGCATGATTGATTAAATATTTGAGGCTAGTGTGGAATGTTTTTTGACTGAATACTATTTTATTCCATGACCCATGAATTTATGATTATGATATATAACCTATATTCTATGTCACTATTCTATGATATTTTAGCGACCTGGTGAAAAATTATTTTATGGATACGCTTTTATATAATATTGGTCTAAACTTTTTTATGTGATATAGGAGTTAGTTTTCTCCAAGGGATAAAAGAGGTTTTTATCTATATATGTGACCCATGAGTTGTGTTGATGTATAATACATGGATATGATTGGTTATAGAATAATATAAGAATTTTTTCTAACAAGCTGATCATGAGTTTTGATTAATTTATTGAACTAATTAGTTTTTGGGAATCGTAGGCCATTAGTTTATGTGATCAAAAAATTGATGAGGATGTATATATAGAAAATATCGTGTTGATTTGGCTCAATGTCACTTGTCTGTTACTATGTATATAATTTGTGGATGATTTGGATTCATATTGAAAAATAATATTAAAAGTTTGTTATTATTTAAATATTATTATAGAGTGGAATAGGATAGATGTTGGCCATAAAGTTCTTATATGATTTTATGTAATGGTTTTCTCAAACCTAATCATTCAGAATGATCTCATGAAGGATAATGATCAGATATTTTTTACGAGTGCACCTTCAAAAACTTTATCCTATTTATTATACCTATTAATCAAAAACATAAAACATTAACATGATAAAATATATAGGGGGTGACATCCAAGGTGGCTCAAGGAGTAAAAGATGGTATGCTGAATTTTATACAAGTTATTGTTTACCATATCCTTTTATTAAATTGCATGAATATACATATATATAATGATTATTTTTGTGATGATTTTTTGGTTCACTACTTATTTATAAAATCATACATTGTTTATGAACCACAATCGACGTGAAAATATTATTTTTTATCTCCAGGTTATGGAAAAGTCCAATCATGGGTGAAAAATACAAAGTATCCATGTGGCTATAGACAATATTGATTAATTATTTATTCCCCTCAGTTCACTAATAAAATCCCCAACATGATATCATTTAAAGGTTAATCATCACTTTCTTTCTTTATTGTAGCAGTTTCATCATTATAGTGTAAATGGAACAATTAAATTTTTTATTTCATTATTAAAACTCTTATTTTAATGGACATATATAATATTTAAATTTTGTTTTTTGATGATGAAGAACTTTTTGTAGTAGAATAATGTTTCATATGTTTTATTAGTTTCATGTTGAATTACATAAAAGATATTTATTGTATAGGTAAAGTCTTAGAATAAATATATTTTTAAATTAATTTGGAAATTTGAGATCACATGAAATTTATATGAAATTTCATTCATAAAATTCAATATATTAAATTCTTATATATTAATACTCCATAAGATTTCTAATATTGTCTAAATTTCACATAGTTTTGAGTATATAATGGTAATTTCTCCATATCCAATTATGTATAAAAAATATAGAAATAGAATTAGAAACATGATACATAAATGTAATCAATGAATACATAAATGTTCAATAATTCAAAAAAAATTGAATAGAAGTAAGTCACACTGTGAGGGGTATAGTTTAATTGTGGTTTTTCCTCAATCAAAATATACATGCAGTAACTACGAAAATATACTATTTAATGAATTATATGAAACACAATCTGGTAACATTTTTTTGAAATAGGTAAACTATTAACAACCATGCCATAACTTGTGATCGTTCTTGATGTAAAATTATTAAATGTTTTGAATCACAAGAATTTTAGTAATTCAGGGCATATAAAATTCATTTAATATATTTATGCGACTAAATTAATTAATACAAAAGAGGTTTATATAAATAATTTTCCATTGTATACTTTATTGGTAGACCTCATAACATTAAATATTCTATTAATATAATTGGATGAAAAAAATTAATTTAGAAACCAAGTGTAAAAACTTAATTCTCAATCCATGCCACAATGTAATCCATTCCCATGCACAGTTATGGGAAAACTGTGGCTTCCTATTAATAATTATATGAATTATGTTCATAATTTTAAAAGAGCTATATATCCTTTCTTCATCCATCAAATTTCATTTGTTTTGGTATTTTATTTTTAATTCATATTTAATCATATTTAATAGTAAATAATTATTGACATGACTTAATAGATTTCTTTTAATTTTATCATTATCCAAAAAAAATTTATATTACACCACTATAAATCATTTTCAAACATCATGGAAAACTAAACACTATGTTGATCCATAGGAGAATACACATGTGTATTTTTCTTATGTTATCAATATTTATATATGTTATTATCTATTTTCATCATGGGTTTTAATGGTGTGTAAAGAAATTTTTTAATTATGACAATGGGTCTGGTTACCCAACACTCTATTATTCTTCTCAGTGGTTATATTCATAAAATTGCCTATTAATTAAATATTTTATTTTATGATAATGTTTGAACGTATACTATAATGTATTCTTATGATCATGGACTATTTTTTAGGGAATCATACCATAGTTATCACAATAATATAAAATGTTATAAGAAAATCCAAATCATGATTAAGGTTTGGTAACTAACACTATACTTAGGATGAATAAATGATATCAAAATTTATAAATCATTATGTTTTATAAAAAAATAGTATAATATGTGGGTTTTATAGATTAGTGATATTGAGTCATATTACTATATATGGGTATGTTTGTGAAAAATATTTCATTAGAATAGTGATATGGAATTCATGATGTGTCGAATAATAATTTACAATCATTGTTGATTACTATTTTGAGTGTTAATTAATTTCATCTCTATTCCACAAATTCATTTATACTCAATCACCTTCCATTTTTTTATTAAAATATTAAAAGACCACAAATATTAAAAGAGAATGGTGTATTTAGTTATTGACATGGAACTAAATGCATCCTCAAGAGTTACAACCATAAAAAACCACAATACCAAAATAGGAAAATAAATTTTATTTTTCTCACATTATGATATTTGTGTTGGTAATATTTCACAGTTTCCAATTTTCAGTGGAAATTGATCACTTTTCTTTTTATTTTATAGTTTGACAAAAAAATTTATATTTTCATATGAATTTTTACCAAAATATATAGAAGTATTTTTGAATTCACCGTCACCCATGGATAGTATTCATTATCTATTTCATATATATTAGGGGATCTCGAAACATATCATTCAACCGGGTGGAGATAAAGAATGTAATGAAAGACATTCAACAATCCATAGAGTAACCACTATTAGAAAATTTATCAAATGAATAAATAATCTATAGGAGTACATCCCAAAAATCTACCAAGATGGAGTTTTTTTATATTATGTTACTGATAAAATTTTTTCATGTATTCTAGATCAAATTAGGGAGGTTGACGAAAAAAAATTTATTCATCAATTTAAGATCCATTATGAGAACATGAACAGGGAACTCAATGTTTTTTAATATGTTCATGATGAATAAGTTTATTTAGATGATGGAACATTGGAATCTCTTGATTTTTCGTCCACTAAATATTTATGGAGATTTCATTCTCCCTCCATTGACTCATTAGATTAATCACATATTGTGTATACCTGTGATGATGGTACTGAAAATGAGGTAATGGGAATCGATAAAATGATAGAGTGTCAACTTTCATACATAGAATATTTCTTTTAATGAGAATTTAGCAAGTATAATGACTTATAAAATGAAATAAATTTGTGTTTTCACCATATTGGACATATTATCAATATATTTTATTAATAATTAATAGAGAATTGATTTTACCATTAAAACATTTTTAAAATAATCATTATTGGTGTAATCTATATTTTTATAAGGAACTCATACAAGAGAATTTTTATGAATTAACGAATTAATAGAGGATCCACTATGGTTTCCTACTTTGGTAAAAGGATTATTTTTTGTAGATATATAAATTTTTGGTGAAAACATATGTTATATAAAAAATTATAGATCCCACCTAGTAGAATTGTACATAGAAACTATTTGTTGTCCAAGAGTGAAAATATTAGCATATAAAGACCCATTTTTTTACTAACCAACACTATAAAAGACGTAATTTATAGTATTGGGTATGGATATACTGTACAATACAAATGGATACCACCAAAACAAGTTCAAGGTGACGATCACTAGAAAAAAAATTATATGGGACATCACATCACATCATCTAAACTATGTATGTAGTTTTTGTTATTAGATATAATTACATCCCTGGGTATTCCAAACCAATTACAAACTCAGTAGTCTAACAATTCCTTGTGCCTTTTATTTCCATTTTTCAATTTTTTTTCCTAAATTTAAATAAATATATTATTTTTCAATTAATTTGTTATATTTTATATAATATGGAAACAATTTTTATGATTAACTCAGGTATCCACTTCCTAAATAAACATTGTTCTATTTCACCAACAGTTCAGGTCCACTACCCAATCCCTTTGAATATATGTGTGGGGGAGTAAGTATCCACTAGTTTTATACTATTTTACTACAATATATGTTTTGGTTTTTTATTTTTGTAATGTTTTACATAACAATGAACTTCATTAAAAACAATGAGAATGTTTATGTCCTTATGAAAATTTTCGTAAAAATAATTGATCTAAATTTCAATGTAATAGAATGATACAAAAAACTAGATTATATTTAGTTTTTTTTATTTTTTTTAATTTATATACCTCTTACAAATTATGTGACTAATAAGATCTAATTTTTTCGACAGATAATTTTTTCTTATATGTGATGTTTATTATCATTTTCCCTTACTAATAGTATTGAGTTGGGATGTGAAATGTTGAACATGTCATTCTTAATTTATTACTCTTATTATAAATTATTTCCAATTTAATTAAAGAAGCCTTTATAAGGACCCCTTCTTATCTACATTCTATTTTTTTCCTTACCAAGAAATCTATCTTTATAATTGCACAAATTTTCTATGAACCACTTTATTATGAATCAATATTAAAAAATTGTTATACCACTACAATCCACTTCTGATGTAATTGAATGACTATGGTTAAAAAAAAGTGTGGCATGGATATGGTTGATTTTATAAAATTATTATGTTGGGAATTATTATCATATATAAATGGTGTGTGTTACTAGTTGATATGTATAGAAGTTAATAGATTTCATCATTTAGAGAATTGGGGAATTAAAATTTATTTCCATAATTAGGAATGTCATTTTACATTGTTATTTTAATAAGGATTAACCATAATTATGTTCAAATAAAAAAACCATCACAAATGTGTCCATCACTAAGAGAAAAATACTACACTATATTGAAGGTATAGATAATATGAAAATGAAGAATGAAAATTTATGATTCTAAATATATTATATTCGATATACCCACCATAATAAAAAATTTCATTGAATTCAATCTTTCCAAATATTTTATTTTTGATTTAACCCACATTATGTATAACATGATCATGGATTTTTTTATTTTTTCCATCCTAGACTCCTCAGTCATCCTCACATTTTATTACATTAAAATTATTAAACATTTGATCCCTGGAAAACCCAAGAAAATTGATTATTATTGATATACATGTGTGTTTGTGATGTGATTATAATATGAAGGTATATTTCATCTAAGAATATTTCATTCAATTGAATATAAAAAATTATTTTTTCCAAGAATCATTTTGTAAAGAGATACATATTTGGTACATGGTTAGTAAAAAATAAACATGGGAATATGAACAGAATTGAATAGATCTAATTTATATTATATTTTTAACTATGGAATTTTGATCCATTTAGTGAGAATAAAATTTCAACTAGTGTAATAATTTAAATTTCCAGAAAATATTTTATTGAGCATTCTATTTTATCCATGTTGTTAGATGATTTTTAATCACATAAATGATTATTTGTGGGGGAAATCACAAAGATCAGGTATTATTTATTTATAAATTCCAATTAACTAATATAATACCCAATATTTAATAATTTTATGTGTAGTTAACATTTATTTATTACATGGGTAAATTTTAATATTCGTTTTGAAAAGGGGATAAATATATTTGTTCGTCATTTATCTATTAATTATACATTATTTTTCATTTTAAAACAATAATTTATTTTTCGTTAATGATGAATCGTGTTTTTAAGAAGTAGAACGTGTTGGTAGGTATTTTGGTTTTATAATGTAATTTATGAATCATAGTTGTCATTTAAGATAATATATTGAACTCAGTTGAAGTGGGTAAAATTTTGAAATTTTTTATCATGCATAATGTCCACATTCATGCGTGTATAAAATTCATCATAATGAATTCATATAGGATAAATTCCACAAAATTTATTCCATATTATTAATTTCAATGGCATATTAGTGAATAAGATTCAATTTAATGAATCATTTCATATGTAAATGTTTTATGATGACAAAAACCTGAGACACAATGAGGAAGTGTAAGTATTATTTATGTAAAGGTCCACCATTAAAAATTTTGAATAACTAAATTATTTCATGATCTAAATAAAAAATTGAAACAAAATGAATCTTATTTCAAATAAACAATGAGTGAATCATAAATTACTTACACGAGGGATTTTAATGTCTTCGTGTGGGGGAAAGAAATGAGATAAATAATAGAAATATATACGAATCAAAATTTGACCAATGATATTTCATGATGTGACATGATTAAATGTTCTCCTTTATATGAATTATGTGATATAAAAATAGTTAAAATACATTAAAAATATTTATTTACTTGAATTTTTTCATCAAATAGAGTGTTGTAGTAGAAACGTCACAAGTGATACTTAAATAGTTGACTAAATATAATGGATGAACTGAAAAGTAAAAAATTTCAAAAACATGGAATCTATTACCCATGTGGAAAAACTAATATTAAATCCACACAATTATGGAATACATGAGATTTACGAAATTAAAATATATTTTGGATTCTTAAAAATACTTAAATTTTTTATCAAACTAATTATATAACATCCAAGAACACATACCTCTCATCTATGGAACAAAACTACTGCATATAGTTTTTTTAACAAATTTTTTTAATTATTACCTCAAGTAAATAATTTTATTCATTATATATATATATATATATATCTACTTCTCCGTAATATCACATATTACCATGTTACTCTAAATTAATTATTTCCTAGTATTCTTGGAGAACCAACATTTTTGTGGATTTTAAGTGGGAGAACTATTGATTTGATCTTGATATTTGAATATATTTTTCCACTCTTCTCTATTGTGTTCCTATGATTAAATAGAAAATCAATAAAATAGTTATATGTGATAATGATATACCATTCACTTCAATATATTTATCATCTCACATTTCATGTTCTTTAAAATCATCACATCACTATTATTTCTTCATATGATAGAGAAGGTAATTATTATTGAGATTTGTGTAGAAATTGTTTAATATTTATAGTAGAGTTATTCCCTTAGTATTTTCTTAAATATTATATTTTTCTATGAAATTAAAATATAAATTGAGTTGTCCTTACCACTAATCGACATAAAATTAAATGTAAACATCACATTTGAGAAATCAATGTGTTGAATATTAAAAATGAGTAATGGTGGGTATGAGTAGGAAATGATAATAAGAAACTTACTTGGGAAAAAGAATGATTTTTCAACATATTTAAGTATAAAATAGATTGTTCATTCCTAGTGTACCCCCGATATATATACTTCCTTTCATATTAACCCATTTAATTTTTTTAATTTTATTTTATAATACATGAATTCATCTTCAAATCCACTTTTACATTACATTTCTGTTAAATAAGAAAAAAACATAAAAACGCATTATAAAATTCATATATTGATTTTGACATAAAAATTATCCTTAATTAAGATTCCCCAATATCTACATTATGTTAGAAGATGGGAATTTTTTTCAAAACTTATGATGACTATCAAGCAGGTATGTGAAGATAGTATTGATGAAAGGCCATGTATTTTTGTCTATTACTCCATTGAGGTTTTTAATACTTTTTATATTGTGTTAGCCTATCAAGGGAAAAAATTTACATAAATAATTTAATATATCATGGGATTAAATACCTATTTTATAGAGTGATGTGTTGTTAAAATATACTTGAAATTCCCTTGACCCACACTTCAGAATCTGGTTCTCATAGATACTTACATTCCTTGATTCCACCTATAAAATCCATAATATAACCTTAATTAATTAAACAATTGGTAACTATTAATGTCATAATTACATCATAATGATATATTTAGGTATATATACTTAGTGAATTTTGGATAAATTAAAACTGGAAAATCACATTTTAATTGTATCAAGAGAAAAAAATTTCTACTATACATGGAACTATATAAGATAAAAATAATCTTTTAAATCTCCCAAAATGTATTTACCACAAAATTTCTTTCTAAAAAGGGAATATGTTTTAATTTTTTGCATAACCTAAGTAATTTGACACATAAGAAGAATTTGACTAAAACTTTCAGTTAGAAAATCATATAACTAATGCCTTCATGTCAAAATCAAGGCATACATATTATGGAAAGAATATGTAAAAATAATAATTAGTTACCAACATGAATTTAGGATCATTCAATATCCATTAAAATAAATTAAAACATTGATATCAATCATATTGATTTCATACTGTTATAATTCATAATGTAAAAAATCGAATGCCATCATTCAAGGACTTGTACCAAGGCACATTACATGTCTTCAAGACAGAATATAAGAATTGTTTTTGAATTGGTTTCACATCAAAAAAATACCAAAACATGAATTTTATCATGATAGATATTAATGGTTAAAAAATTATATAAACATTATAATAATCATCTTTATTTGAGAAAAAAAATTAAAACATTACATTACATTACCTGCGTTAATAAAAAACCACACATTTTAGGTTAATATAATCAAATTTTAATAATGTAATATGTGATGTTCACATTTTATAATGAAATTTGTATATAAAAATATCAATACTGGAATTACATTATGGTTATCCATCTATATAAATATGATGGATGGATTTAAAATATCTTATCCCATGAAGTGGGGAATATTCATCAAATCATTTAGGTGTTTGGAACGTATATCCATTGAAAAAATGAGAATTACAAAAAATAAAATCAAAATTCTAAATACACCCATGATTTATTATATAAGTTCAAATATCAATCATAATTGAGGGATAAAATATTTAGTTATAAAAATATTCACTACAAGGGAAACATCAAAATCAATTGACACTTGAACTATGGAATTCGAATGGTCAATTACATGAAATGGAATTAAATTTTTCTAATATTAAAAAATAAATCAATGGTTAGTTAATAGAAACTAAAAAATAAAAATTGTTCATAAAAATTGTTCTTTCTCAATGAATTATAATAATGACCAATAAAAACCTTATATCTTGTGTAACACTTTAATCAAAGCCCCTTGAAAGAGAATGATTTTAATTGAACTTCAAAAACCATAATAATGTTATAATTCATTATATGATATATCTTATGGGAATGATATACAAAAATAAAATGATATGTAGTGTATAATAACAAACATGTCTCAAAGAGTGGAGTTTAGGAGGAAAACCCAGTACCACATGTCCCGAATTCAATAATTTTAATTTAACCTCCTATGAAAGAAAAAAAATCTTAATCACTTAATTCAAAAATAGATCCATATCCATATTCAATTATAATATTCATAAATAGTAATTTTTCTTTTGAATTATACCTATAATGTATACAGGGTGTTTTATGTTTTGTTCATTTATATTAGTTGATAATAGTAGTATATATGTTTATAATTCATTGATATTTTTTAATAAATATATCATAAAAATAAATATTATTTATTATTTAGATTATTTATTTTTTTTATTCATTTCTACTTAGTTTTATTATTTATCTATTAATATAAAATTGAGAATTTGAATGCTTCGGTGATTCATGACAATTGATGGGTGTTTTCTTAAATAGTAACCTAAATTTTAGTAAAACAAATGTAAAAAAACAAAAAATATTTAACAAATCATATCATATTATAAAATAAATTATTTTCCAATAGTAATTTTTGATCTATATAAATTTTATCATAAAATTATGGGGTAAAAAAACCCAAACATGAAAATACACTAATTTAATGATTCATTTTATATTTTTTCTTTAGTAATGATATTATAATATAAGAATAATGATATTATATATATTTTAATTTTTTGATATATTATAATCTAATTGAATTATAATTATAAATAATTAATATGGTTATATTACACAATTTGAATGAAGGGTTATCATCTTAATATGATTATTTTAAATGATTAAATTAAAAATGATAATTTATTGAACATATCATTAATATCACCACAATATTTTTATAAAATAACAATAATTATATAATAAAAATCATATTAATTCATTAATAACTTCCTTATATCCATATATTTAAGACGGTGAAGGAAAATGAAAAATGTTGTGTCTTGGTGGTGTTGGTTAGGAGAATTCCCAAGCATCAGTTTTTATTTATGAATCGGTCTTATAAATAAATAAGATAATAAAAATAACATAGTAATATATATATATATATGTTATAATAATTTCAATATAATAGTGTTTCTAGATTAAATTTTTGGGAATATAATTATGAAGAAAAATCTATGTAGTTGGGAATACAAAAATCATGTGCATGAATTTTTAATTGATGTCTACTTTGAAATGAAGGCCGTATGCTAAATAATGGTAAAAATAAGCTCTTGAAAATAGTATATTATTATAGGAGCATAAAAATAAAGTTTTTATAGGGGAAATTCATTTTAGAGTTTATCCTTGAAGTGGTGAAGATGTTACCCTTTTATAATTGAATGGAAGACGAGTTCTAGGAGTAAGCATTTGATTTTCAATAATTTAAGTTAACTAAAATCCCCACATATTAAAAATCGAATCGATAATAATTACAGAGGGTCAAAATGACATAAAACTAATTTTTTGAAAAAAGTCAGTGCTCTAGGGATACTTGTCGGAACTTTTTATCATTAACCATAATCTATGTGAACTGTGGTAATTAATTTCTTACCAAAATAATTATTATTAATGAAAAATATCATCATTGAACATTTTACTTATTTTTTATAATATAATAAAAAATATGAAAATAATTTTTACAAAAAATTATAATTATATGAAAAGATAACATAAAAATAAATACAGTTAGTAACGTAAAAATAGTTTGTAGACAGAAATCATTTTTTTTGTTAAATTTATATATAAAATTAAATTTTTTGGTTACTGATTTTTATGATATAAACTTAATTATAAAAAATATAATGTATCTTATACTTCCACGAAAAATACATAAATAAATTTCCATTCAAAATAATTTACTCAAAGGAATGATTAAAAATAATTTTTTATTATATTATGATTTTAATTAATTCTAAAATCAATGGAATTAGGATTCAAAATCTCTAAGGTTCTTTTGAAATGAATATTTTTCTTCTTAATATTCATATATGATTATATATAATGATTTCTAAAATTTTATGTCACTATTATATATTAATAAAATAAAGAAAACTATTTGTTTCATGAAAAGTATATTGGTCGACATAAACAAAACATTTCCAAAAATGGTAACAAATTAATTAAAATTAATTTTTGATGTACGATATTAATATAGGATTTTAGTTTTTTTAATTTAAAATTTAAAAAATATATAAAATAAATTTTATTCAAATTTAATAGAATATAATGAAAACCCATTTTTATTATATAAGGACCTTGTCAAATGTTTATTATTATTACTACTATTGTAATTATAATTATTTAATTTCAGTATTTCTAATACAAAATAATGGTATTTAATGGACTAAACATATATCAATTTATTTTTTACTTTATTGTTTCTAATAGAGAAATATATTGAACATGTTGATTTTTTAATGGTAATTGTAATGTATAATTTCATAGTGTTATGTTTTCCTAATAAGATGAATTGGGTCTCCCCAATTAAAATCATAAGATAACAGTAATTTCTCCGAAGAAATCATAATTATCCATATTCCACTACATGATCATGGGTTTATATAGGAAATAGATTTTGATTTATCTAAATAAAAATCATTATAAGTTCTTTATAAAGATAGTGTGCACATTCTTACTTTCAAATAGAATTGTACAAAGGGTTGTAGAACTACATTCATACGTAATAACATCCTAAAACCCCTTATAATGAACTGTTTTATTATCTAAGAACAATATATTTTTTACCACTCAATATCAATTAGTTGTTTAAGATGAACAGGATATTGTAGACTATAAAATCATTTGTGAAAATTCACTATCAAATTATACGGTATTGGTTGCATAAGAATTTGTTTGATTTTATTTTTGTCAGTTACTATATAACCATTTGGCCCTTCAGTTGGGATATTAAATCACATAATTCCAAATTCTCATAAAATTTATGAAACAATATTTTTAATCATAGAGATTCTATAATTTATTTATATTAAGACAATTGAATATATTGACAAATATTTATGGAGAAAGTCACTGAGGAAGTGTGATATTTTGATGGCCGAATAGGTTTTATTTTTATTATAATAATAAAATAATATATATTATATAATCCATGAATATTTTTTTTTAATTATTGAATAGCCGCTGAATGGAGTCTCAGATTTGTAATTTTAGACCTCTTTTGACTCTGGAATGTCTGTTTTACCAAATGAGTTTCGTAAATATTATCAAAATCAGGTGTTTGGCCTGAGCACCATTGTGGAAGAAGTATTAAAAAATATTACAAATATTTATGTTATTGTTTAATTAAAATAATAGAAGGATCATCCTATATATATAGGGTTATTCTATGTCCCCAGGGTAAGTTTTATAACCCTTGGATTGATAATAGATCCATTAGTTGACGGTTTGGAAAATAATGATAGATCTAGGATCATGATTGATTTCATGATAATTGTTTTCGCTTATGGATATTAGAGATCATGATGACAATGATGATGTAATATCATCTTTATTAGTGATCTAGTCAAATTTTGGTAGTTCTTTTTCTATTTTTTGAATTATTCCATTTTAATATCACATGTTGAATGTGAACAAATCCTAAAAAAATATTGTTCATGGCTCGATGGTTTAGTATTTCTAAAATGATAACATTATGTAGTTTAGAAATTGATTTATTTATTTATCATTGGTTCTTCATTCCTCATTCAAATGGAATTAGGTCGAGTCAAACCCAAATAATACATGAGAATAACTCCAATTTTTATATTTCATCATTTTCTCCCCACATCAATGTATGTTCATATCTATAAAACCCATGTGCTAAAATTTTAAAAAATACATAGTAATCAAACATTAGAAAACAATTAATCATTATAATGGATTGATAATATGGTTTCAGGGTCATGGTAGATAAAGTGATCAAGGTGTGAGGAAATTTGTGGATGAAAATTGGTGAAATTGTATTATATTTGATGATACCTAAATGTTCTTCAGCATTCAATGTGTAGAATAGTGAGATGAGGGAAAAATTATTAATGGGTCAGATGGATGAAATAAATCCACCAATGGTGGAGTGTTTAGTCAAACCCAAATTCAATATATCTAGTTGATATTGGTGGAGCATCTGGTGGTATAGACAACGCAAAAAATATTCGTAGAAAAGACATTAATTTATAAGAAAATAATTACTAGAAGACATGTCCCCTAACTGAACATTTATGAGTACTCCATCTTCTATGGAAATATGATATTTTTCATCAAGAGAAATACCAAACACCATGTTCTCCAAAATACACATCAAGTAACTCTGTGATAGTGGCCAAGTGTGTATCTTGAATGGTGCATGGGAATTGATATCGAAATGTATATTGGAATATTCATAGTACACGGGAAAAACCATAGTACATAAAAATGCCCCTATATATACAAACACATCTATATGATCACAAGATTGGGCATGCGATACAATATGTGCTATATTGGACACTACATATCATGTTTCCCAAGAAGAAACATTATGTATTTTGAGAAGTATTTTCCTTTCTAAATGGAGAGACATGAACAATCCCATTATATAAAAGTCAAATTTTTTACCACAAATTAATTAAGTATACATTACCTAATGGTGGTTGAGTCCCTCTTTCTTTAGTTTGAAATGTATCTATTCAGTGAATTCCCTTGGTCCATCATTAGGAGGGCACAGTGTGGAATTACATCTTGAGAATATTATTTCGAGGCCATATTTGAGTTTATCATTAATATAGTTTCAATAATTCCTCTTTGTGATTGGGGTGAAGTACTTTATCGATTTTTTCACCTTCTTTAGTTCAGGTTTGATGAATCGTTATGACTAACATATATAGGAATATAATCCCCTAAATTTTATGCTAGTGCAGTTTTTGATCTATGGTGTCCCCTATGAAGATTTTGTGTGATAACATATCTGAGTATATACACGTTTAGAGATCTCTTTATAACATCTGTGGTGATTCTGGATGATCATGGCCTCTCAAATGAGCACCGTCATTGATAACATCACTCATAGAGCAAGTTCTCCTAGGGAATTGTTAGGTTGGAGCCTCAAGGAGAACCTAATGGTTGGAAATATGGTTTAGACATCTCTTATTATTAGAATATGTTATTAGTTTATATATATTTGATATAAATATATTTATATCTCAAATCATGATTGACATGCCTTGTGATGATGATCCTACTACACTCTAGAAGTATATGTTTGGTGATTTTAGGGTGTCTTATCTGGAATTGTTATTCTCACACACACATGGGATAAGACCATACATATCACATATTATATTGAATATAGGACATTAATGGAATCTTATGATGACCATGAGGTTGTAGGGAAAAGTTATTTAGAAATTCAGTGGTTTGTTCTATGTGTTTTCATTTGAAACTAATCTCATCCATGTTATCTTGTTGGACATTTTTTATGTTTTTGGGGGCTGATATTTTCCCATTTATACATTAAAATATTTATATTACTTTTATGTTGAATATATGTTGTGAATGAATTTTTCTATTAGTGGTGCATTACCTTTTATCATTTTTATTTTTGTATAGAGATGTGTGCAAGTGTATAGGCACTTTGTCTATGGCCATCCATGTGTGAGATTTGTCAACATTATGATGGCCTCCAGACCCAGACCTATTAGTGGAGGGAATGGTGTATCACAGTCATATTACATCTTAAAAGGTGTGAAATAGTTTATTAGGTAATTATAAAGGTTTTATCATATTATTTTCACTCAAGGACTAGTGTTTGGATATTTTCATGTTGTATTAATTGGTTTGGGATTTATGGAAACACTGTTAATTTGTGACGAGTATGAATATTAGTCCAGTGAATCAAATATTAGGGTAGAGTCTGATGTGTCCATTCCCCATGAATCTGAGGACCTTTTTATTTAGTTGTTTCATGTAGTCCCAAATTATAGGGAATGAATTATTACACACATAATATTGATATGTGTTTTGGTTTCAATGTCCTTGTTGATTATGCCCCCAAACAATGTATTTGGATGTTGTACAACATGATGTTTTTTTAGTATTAATTCATAAATATAAAAATCAAGGATTCTCAATCAGGATAAAAAAGATGATCCCCCATGTGAAAGAGATTCGATGTTGGGCCATATGCAAGTCAAGTTATCTCTAGGTAATTTTTCAGTTTTCCACCTCCTGTTAATAACAACATATCACTTGTGTTACAAGAAAATAATGTGAACATTATAGAAGAAAATAATTAATTTAATATATAGAATCCTCCTATTACATTTCTTGAGTCTGACCCCCATGTTTTTAAGGACTAGATATAGGTATTCAACTGGGTTTTCCACCATTGAGGACACCTAGAGGTCAAGTCTTTGTCCTAGTGGCAGGACATATTAAGGGATATTCTGGATGAATGTAGTGTCTGGTGACTCACACACAAGAATATACGTTTATATCATTGTTAGAGTTCAAGAATATCATTCAGGAGGAGTTCTATATCTCTTTTTTGTGTAATTTACACATTTAGGAGCTTATACAACTATGATAGGTCAACATTTCAAGGAATCGTGTTCATCAAGGTTCTCTAGCATCTCATGATACTCTCTAGATATGGTATGAGAAACTTTTCTCTAAGAATAGTGCTTTGAGTAGAGTCTACACTATGATATCCAATTTTTAGTGACATCACATTGCATTCGAACCTTTTATGGAGTGCTTTAGTGAGCCTTATTGGTGGAGATATTTCTAGGTGAGATGATTCTGGTAGTTGGAGATGATAGTTGGAACAAATAAGTTGAGACATCAATATCTAGTTTCCGATCATATTCACTATGATACATGTTTATGATAAACATCATGAGATGATCCAAGGATAGATGGTCAATAGTTTAAGGGTATTTGGTAAGTTAGAGTTAGAAAAGAGAGAGAGATAGGTGGTTTTTCTCTTATGATGGTCCTAGAAACATCATATAAGATTGTATTTCCCATTACACCGATGATAGTGTGATAACCGATGGACTTACCTGGTAGAAACAATGGTAGGAGAAGGGATATGTGAATGGAAGAGAACATATAATAGGATAAGGTGGAGTATCCGTATATGGAATTAATTTTCATTTTTTCCCACCACCACCACCCCCATGTGGTTTGTATTATACTCAGGGGGTTAGTGAGATGGCACAAGGACAATTGTATGTAATGTGGGCATACGACCCAATGAAACTAGGTTAATTAGAGGTATGACATGTTTCTTCTGTACAAAACCTTTAATACTAATAACCATGGGTTTGATCCTCTCTTTTCGTTCCACATGTCTTACTCTAGAATTATATATTTTTCTTGAACATTGGGATTGATCCTTACATTGTGACACTCATTCTAGATATGATTTGGAGATGAAAAACAAATATAGATTGTGTTACATGACTACCAGAGAAGAATTATTATTGTCTGATCTCTTTGTAGCAGTAATGGTTCCATATGGTGGCATCTTAATTATAGAGTGGTTATCTATAGTTATTACCCAAGTGGACTATTTCAAGTAGATAATTTTGCATATTTTTTGTGATGGAATTATTTTTTCATTCATTAGTGAGAAGGAAACCCATGAATTGTAGTATGAGATCATGTGTAGGAGGATACTAATGATTAGATATAACATAGAATGTATCACATTTGGATTACTGGATGATATGGTCACTTAGATTCTTACTATGGTGGTAAAGTATGATGATGTTTTTCTTGGGTATATTCAAGATTATCACATCATTGAGAGATAGAATTATTCAAATAATTTCACCCAGTGAATACCCCAATGTATGTCACATTATATAAAACGGATCCCAAAAAGGATCATGAGTGGAAGGTGCATTTCGAGGACTTGTGGAGATGTCCTTTTTCATACACAGTGTTTCTTCATGTGCAACCCAATTTTTCCTCATAAAGGAAGATGAAAGAATGAGTCTGTTTGATGATTAGCCTCACCTAAAACTACTAACTTGGAAGAATAGTTTTCCACTACCATGTATCATCGAAATCTTTGGCTAGTTGATAGTGTTGTGGTGGTTCATGAAGATTATAGTCAGATTAGGTTATAACCATCTGTAAATATAAGGCATGGATAAACAAAATATGGAATTATGATGTCACTATAGTCATTATGAGTACTTAGTAAAAAAATTTGGCTAGATGAAAGTACCTACAGTGTCTATGGGACTCATGACCCATATCATTATTCCCTTATTATTTCATATCACCTTAATATTAATTGATGATATCCTAGTGTACACGATGTACTAGGAGGTTCTTGGGAGACAATTTAGGAAGGTCCTAGACATAATCTAAGAGAACTATATTTATGATAATCTATAAAAATGATATTTTTTTATTATAGAAGTCCACTTTTGTGTAATAATCATCTTTCTATTGTTATAGAAGTGGAACTAGTGAATTTTACAATAGTTTAATCTTGGATTCTAAACAGGATTATATTAGGTTTGTAGAGATTCCATGTGTTGGTAGGATACTATAAGAGATTTTTTCTATATTTATTCAATATATCAAAAAATATTACTACTTTAACAAAAAAAATGTGATGCCCTTTGTCTATACCAAAATTTGTTTTAATATTTTTAAAGAATTTTTAGAATAGGATTGAAATCCACTCCATTTTATGGGTTATGGAGGATCTTTTCATGTACGTACTACTCTATGATTTGTCAGGGACAAGACAAGGGTTTTAATAATGACTTGGAAAGTATTTATTATCTATGGGTCTCTAATTTTTAGACCAAATGAGTATACCTATAATACCCATAGTCTAAATCTAGATGTAGTAGTTTTTTCCCTAGATATGTGGTGAAACGTACTTAAGGGTGTTCGGTTTATCATATATTAGAACCTAATGTCTCCCAAGTGTATCTTCTCACAGAAGGATCAAAACATGAAATATATATTAGGAATATTGTTAGTTTAAAATTGTTAATTAGGTATAGTTTATACTCTAAAAAAGGAAAATGTGTTGTGTGAATTTATCAACATGATATTTTATTCAAACCTATTTAATGATGCATTAAAGTACATAGACTCTTTATAGTTATCCTTAGTGAAATATTATTGTATATTTTACCTCCAATGAATGGTTGTTAGTTGACCACCTCTATAACATTTTAGTGAGGATCTTCATTGAGATATTGGTTGTGAGACATTATTTGATTAAATATCTACAGGACATTCTCCTGGTATATTAAATGATAATGGAGAGAGGTTAATCTTATTTAGAGGTCGGATGATACTATCATTGATATTTCATGAGGATGTTATGAGGGAGTTTCAGTCATACCCTTTGGTGGTACATCCATGTTTGAAAAATTGTAGACAAGGGACATCGATATAAGTTATTATAACTAGAGAAAATAGAGGGTGTAAAATAATTTTTTTCCATGATTCCTTATTTTTTAGATAATGAAGGATAATCCCATAGTTCTAGGGAGTTTATCTCAACCGCTTTAGGTTACATAGTGTATGTGGGAAGTTTTATCTATAGAATACTTTATGGGGCTTCCACAATCGACTGTAGGAAATTATTCCATCTCGGTGATCATAAACGGACTAAACAAATTTTACAGTGTCCTTGATATCCGGGAGTAGGTTTTGTTTGAGTTCTTGAGATGCCTTTATTTGAAGGAGATAATTTGGATTCTCAATGTTCCATTGACAGTCATTTAAAATAATTATGTTAATTTTATATCATGATTATGGAGATGATTATAGGAGTCCTTTATGAATCAGTTGTGTCTGAGCATCATCTTTCACCCATGGATTGATGTAAAATAACTGGCCATTCATTTTATGGGAGACATATTGTGGGATTTTATGTTTGAATTTTCATATATTTGGGAGGACCACCTACCCTGGGTATCATTTTTATGAAACAATATCTAATATTCCATCATCAACATGACACCATTTGATGATTTGTACGGAGGACACTATAGGTGAACAAAATGTTGGAATGATGTTGGAGAGTCATTAATAAATTTCCTATGGATGGTGAGAATGAATATTGATAAGTTCCAGCTCATCCAAGAGTGGATTAGAACTACATAGAGAAATTATAAATCCTATAAAAACCAATAACATGGGATTTTGGATTTCTAGGAGGTGACCATGAGTTTCTAAAGGTATAACCACAATAAGTATTATTGATATTTGTTTATGGTGTTAGGATTTCATTTTTATTAGTTGTAAATTTAGAGATTCAACATATTCAAGGTTAGGTGGTGTATTACATGGACCTATTTCTACACTTAGATTGGGTACATGAATTCTTTCATGTGTCTATGTAAAAGAGATAAATGTATTACATATCAAATGTTATCTATAGGGGTGAGCTGGGAATTGCGTATGGTGCTATAATTGTTTTGTACCTAGTGGAGGTTGAGGATAAATGGGGGCGGGTCCTCAATGGGTGAAAAATTACCTTGGGATGTGTCTGGTGGAATAAAAAAAATATTTAATATATCAAATAGAACTTAGAGACCAATATGAGATCCTAGTTCCATCATCATTTTGAGTTGTATTATTTATTTTATAGTTTAATGTCCTATGGTCATGATAATGTAACATCATTATGTTTACCTTGTATTAAATTGATGTAAATTATTTTATATTTTTATGATAGGCACTATGATGACAGATGATTAAGTGCTCATAGATTATTAGTTTTGATATGATAAAAAATTAAATTTGTTATACTAGATGAATTGATTTTTCCTAAAGTAGTTGAATAAATAACATATAGAGTCTCATTTAATAAATATAATACTTATGATTAATCATCATTGTTGTATTAATTATACGGTTGATTTAGCCATTATAAGAATAATTATTTTTGGCTTTAGTTCCACTTTGGATGATATAATTAGATAAATTAAAAAAATTATTATATCATTAAAATCCTATCTGAATCATCCTCTATATGAACCCCTTTATTTCAAAGCCTTGGAGATCTCAAAATAAACACTTGATATAGAGAAGAATTAGTGTAAGAGGTCTCATAGAGTGATAAAGGATCACGAATAATGATTGATTTCCTAAGAAACATTATCTCAAATAGAGGTTGTAAAACTTAACAAAAACAATGGATATGGGACATATTCATTATTGATCAACCCAAACTGATGTAGGGAACCTTATTTTTTTGTATTTACTCCATTCATTATCCCATTTTTAATTCTAACCAATCCACCAAAAAATTAATTCACAAATCAATGGTTGAGTTTGGTTGAAGATTTATCTTCCAATGACAAAGGAATTGATTTATTTTTCTGCCATTTGTTCTTAATTAATAGTTCTAACAAAAACATATCAATGGAAAACCAATCAATTTCATTTTTTTGTTCCTATTTTGTTATTTATTCATTTTATTTTCATTTCATTTAATAATAATAATCTACAATTAATTTGTTCGGTTGTTTGACAAATACATTATATTTGATCATTACGATATAGTTCTTAGATTTAACATATCGAGGAAAATAGGTTTGATTTCATGATAAATGGAATGAAAGACATGCTATGGAAATGGTGGATTTCTATAGGATGATCAACAATTGATTTAAGGATATTTATTCATTGTTTTTCATGAGATTGGCAGTTTTGTTAGAACCGAGATGATTCTAATGTTGATCGTATGAAAAATACTACCACCAGTGATGAAATGTTCAGTCAACCATAAATCTATGATGTCTGGACGGGAATGGTGGAAGATCTAGTAGTTTATTTTGAATATAATAGAATATTATAAGAACTTGTGATTAATGGGAAAATCTAGACTACCCTACATGCGGTCTAAATAACACACTTAATGTAGTCCCTCTTCGGTAATGCTATAGTTTTTGTAATGATAAAATTATCATATGTCATGTGGTCACTAACACACACCATGGGACACATTTTTGGGATCTCATAATGTATCCCTAATGGTACATGGAAACATACAAGGCCCTGAACTCAGGAATTACAACATTTCACAAAAATGACGATAATACATGGGAACGACCAACAGTACACATGTGGGAGAATATAAACACAAGAGGGTCCTCTATTATTCCATGTGAAGTATTGACTCATACATTATGCGCATCATAATAAGTAACATTGTGTATATGTAGATATATATATCTTGTGAAAATATGAGACATAGAAGGACCTTCGATATGCAATGAAATTGTTTTACATCAAGTACCCACCGAGTAAATTTTTAAGGGAATCTGTTGGCCCTAAATCCCTTTATAATGGAAAAATATTTGTTTAATGACTTCCCTTGGTCTATACCCATGAGGGTAAAACGTGGTATTACATCCTGAGAGTAGGATTTTAATCCCCAATGGGTTGATTCTTGGATAGAGTTATATAATCTCTAACGTGATATCGGGTTGGGATCCTCTATCACATTCATCAATTTACCTATATGAGGTTCATGGAACCATTGTGACCCACATACATGGGTGAACGATCACCTATATGGAATTTTATTTGGTATACAGTTTTGTGTGTTACCCATGGGCTTTGGTTGTGATCCCCTATCTAATTATCGATATCTCTGGAGATCCATTGAATACTTATTCAACAATACCCACTGAGAATAACCTCAGGGATGAGAACCATCAATTATATCATGGATCATGGAGGGATATCTCCTAGACGACCACTATATCCATGCCTCAAGAAGAAACTAATGGGGGGGAAGTATGGTTTAGACCACTTTGATGCTTAGTGGTTGTTATGAGTAAATATAAAATTATGTTTTTATAACTCTATATCATATTCTGACTAAAAGCATTTTATGATGAGGTTATAACTCTCTTGATTAATTTTTTGGGAAATTCAGGAATCCCTACTATTTATTTTTATACTCATCTTGATATGGTAGCTTCCTGAAAATGTCATGTAGTACAAAAATGATAAGCCTTTTGATGGATTCTTAGGTGGACCAAGAGCCAGTGGAGAATAGTTTTGTAACCAGAATCTGGATCATGTTATGTTTTCTTAATTTAAAATAGTCACATCCCCCATATCATATTTGAGTATTTTTCCATTTTGGTGGGATTATATTACTCCCTATATACTTTTGATTACTTTTTTTATACACTCATGTTCGATAAATATTTCTCATCTAATATGGTATCAGAATTAAAATTCCCTTAAACATTTTGTGGATATTTTCATATGTGATCCTATGTAAAAGAACCTAAGAGAAGGATTCCCATGTGTGTGAATTTCCTACTCACGACTGGTCACCCAACCCTAGCCAATTAGAGTTGGGTCTTGAGGGGTCACATTTAGCTTACCACTGGCTAGATGGGACCTAGTGGGTCTGTTCATTCAATATCTCCTCTCTTTTCCATAAAATTATACATATGTTGAACAACATATCCACACATGTTTCATTTAAATTTTCATCTAAGTAAACTACCCTCATGCTTCGTTCGATATTTAGGACATGTGGAAAATTTAATATTATTTTCTTTGGAATCTTCATTACTTAATCATTCACGAAACTCCATATTTATCTGGTTTGGTGTTCATGGTACATTGATAATGTTTACATTGTTAATCATTGTCCATGCCAGTTATTTTGGCATAATCATAATGTTTCTCACTCCATCTGCCATTCTTTTTGGCATTTTTGTTAAGGTAATATAACTATCATCCATTATAGTATTTGATTCTTCTACTTCCAACCATAAATAAAACTACAGAATTTAACATGAGTGAAAAAACCATTATAAGTGAATTATCATAAATAACCACAAGTATATATATACTAAAAATATAACAAAATCTTGTTAATCTATTACTCTTACAGTATAACTTATATTAGACTCAGTTCAACATATATAACTCTCAATTAAAACTACATTATTATGGGTTCAATATAGCATTATTTGAGATGGGTTATCTTATACCGATTTTCATATTCATTAAAATATATTTCTCATATTGATATGATCATTCTTGAAATGTTCAAAAAATAAAAATCATATTTATTGTCTCAAAATACTTTTTTTTATCCTCAAACAATGTTAGTTATTCCTAAAATCTCATTATAAAATATTAATATACCATAATCTTATAATTTCAATAACATAACTTTCCCAAAACCTATTTTAATGTCCATGTCATTAACCCATTAAAAGAATATACATTCCCCCAAAATTTTACTCATTTTTTTATGACTTGTACAAAATCTCACACACTATTCTATACATATCATTATCCCAAAAGTTTGAAACAAATTAACAATGTTATCAGGAATTTTCATCAATACCATTTATATCATTAAAACATAACATTAATTTTTAAAGTCAACTTCCCCTTTATTATATCAACATCAAACATATACCAAACCTAAAACCTATACATCCCTTAAATATGTTATCCTCTATTGTTATCACCCCAAATGTATCCTTTCCTTTAATTCATTTATCAATGTTATTTATCCCATTCAATATATGATATAAAATAAAAAATCAAAAAAAGAAGATCAACTCTTATAAAAGACAAATTTTCCACATGAAATATAGAATATAACATATTATCATTGATAAATATCACTCGCTAATGGTAATGGAAAATATTGTTAGGATTATAAAGATATAAATTTTGGTAACTAAGGCAAAACAAATATTTTCACCTTTTCTATCACTGTATATATTTTATTATATTTAAAATTTATTGAAATTATTGGAAACTAAGTGTTTATAAGATAATATTTTCTTAAAATTAGGTGAATGATGAGTTGAAAAATGTTTAAAACATTATTTATAAAAAGATGATGAAAATATGGATGAAGATTGTTTTTTATAAAGTATGAAATCAAATATACTATATTGGAATCTGACTTCCAGATGTGATAATATATAAATTTGAATCATAAAAGGAAGATATTGAGTTGAAAGTTGTTTAAATAAAGTAAGTATCAATGTTTTTGATGGGTAGTGGTAAAATATTCTAAATGATGTAATATTATTCTTTTCTATTTTTTAAATTCCCTGACATAATGAAAAATATACCGATATATGTTGTTGAAAAATGGGATATGTTGATGTTCTTTTGGCATTGTTCTCTCGAAATGTGGTTTTCCAATGAAAATCATCAGTCTGCGAAGAAACACTATCAATATTTTTTGAATACACGAATCATTATGTTCCTGAGGTCCATAGAAATGAAAAATTGTTAATTGGATATAGTTAAACAGATGCATATTATCAGACACGTCAAATCAGACATGAATCCATTTGCTGATTTTTGAGTTCTTATGGTGATGAGAATTTCACAAAACATAAAGTGGAATTAGTTACATATATTTATATGAGGAATATACCACGATTCCATGTACGATGTGTATTTATAATTTTATTGGTTCTAAAAAATATGATGAAGATACATTTTAATTTCCACATTGGATTATTTGATTAATATTTTTTTTTATTGTTTTATTATACTGATTTGATTTGACAGAACACTTGTTGACATAAATAAAAAAAGGATATTGACAGAAATCTATTAAAACATAAAAAGGAAAAATTTTGAGATAAAGATCCATTAAACTCTATTAATAGATAAAAAAATATTGGATGTCGAGTGATCTAATGTCGATGAATAAATATAGCCTCTATAAAATGCATTTTATGGAAAATTTTGAGTTTCTACTATAGTGGTTGTATGAAATTGATGACACTAGAAGTTGAAAAAATATAGTCAGTGATTTATAGTTATCTCAAGGAATTATTGGGGGATTTTATATTTGTTTTGTTTTTAATTAATTCATAACAAACAATTGCTTTTATATTTCAATTGGATTAAGATTATTAAACAGTCAAAAACAATTTAAACTAAATTTTTAGGATCAGTGATTAGTCATTGGTATTTATGAAATTTTAGAAGTCTTTTGATGATTCAATAAGATTCAATAAGACCAAATTGGAGATCATAGGGTTCTCCTGATAAAAAATGATGTTAATATGTGAGTGACATTTGGAGATTTGGAATTTTGGTGACTAGGAAAATATTTCTATTTCTCAACATTACTATTTCTCAAGAACCAATAAATATTTGTGAGATGTACATTGAGACATAAAACTATTCACCAAAGAAATATTGTTGTTACGATAATAAATTATTCTTAAAAGTTATTTTTCTAACTAATTTTTATTTCAGTTAATGAATATGTTCCTCAATAGAGTATTCTAATAAAAAGTATAAATTATGTTATGTTCACATTAATATAATGACTGAATTAGATCGATGGAATCTGTATGAGTTTTTTGAATTTTTTTTTGATGTGTATATTGGTTTTATATGAAGATCATAATAATTTGGTTATGTATGGATTGAGAAATGGTTCCTTAGACTGATGATATCAGACTAAATCCATTATATGATTGTGAATCAATAATAATTATATATGGCTATGATTCTGAAAAAATTCATTGTGGATCATTTTGAACAAGTTACATATATATTTTTTGGATAATTTCTTCTATAATAAATTTTTTTGAATAGATGGGTGTATATATAATTATTATAATCAGAAGATAGTTGTTTCTTAATGGGTTTTGACACAATTTTTCACCCCTTCCTAATATTTAAAATCTATAAAATCATGGGATTGGATGTTGAAAGGATGCAAATTCTCAAACTAAGGTCAACCTTTTAAATCTTGTTTTCTTTGTCTACATTTCTATTTCATCATGAACATGAGTTTTTCAGTAGTTGATATTTTTGAATCTCTAAATTGTTTTTGGGGATAAATTAAATAATTTTTTAAATTTAATAAATGGGAACCATTGATTCCACCCCCTGTTGTTATTTAATATATTGGAAAGTATATTGTTAATAAGGTAAATTTTACCTTATTGAATCATTATCACAGATAATATAAATTCACTTAATAATACTTGAATTATAACATTGGATGTAGAAAATTATTATTTTTGAAAATTTAAGATGATTTCAAATAACATATCTCTTGGCATATATGTTTTTTATTCTTCACTAATGAGGTTTCAACCCATTGTGAAAGATTTTAAAAAGCATTTTTATGAAAATAAAAATACTAGTGATTTTGGTAAAGCTTGAAATACTATTCTTTTGTCTATATAAATAATCATTAATTTTTTGGTTTGGGTCTCAAAACATCAAATTGTATGGGGGATACACTAGAAAGTATTTTTGAACGGATTACTAATGTTAAGGATGAAAATCTAGAAACTCGCCATAACATGTTTGGAGATATAATAATGAGATATGAAGAAACTATTAATAAGTACTTCACTTGAGAAAATGATGTTTCTTTAAAAATCTGAGGTTATGATGTTTTCTTAAATGATTCTACAATTCTAAAAAATATTTTGAGATTCTTTCCAAATGGGTCGGATTCTAAAATGTTTTTTTGAAGACAAAGAAGATTTATCATTGTATGGACTATATACCATTATTATTTATTATTAAATGATTAAATCTACATTTTTCAAAAATATTATGAACGATAAAATGAATTTTGAAGCTATGATAAATATAAAAATTCCTAACAATGAGAAAACTAATCCATGTTATTATGAAGATAAGGAGAATAATGAGTTGAATGATAAAATATTGTCTATTTTTTCTAATAACTGAATTATTTCTAGAGAACATTTGAGAGGAAAACATACTCTCAATTGTTTTTGGTTTGTCTGAATCGGGGAAATTTCAATGATTTTCTCCATGAAGAAATTTTGAGAATATCGAGATGATTATCATAAAAAACCCTCATGTTAGAAGGTGAAAATTTACTAAGGAATTAAAGGCATAAAAATGAAGAGATTTATTGGAAATAAGATAAGTATGATTAATTAGAATGTTTAATGACACTAAAATGAAAATAACTTTTAATAAGTAAAAATTTCAAAACATCTAATTACATTCATTGAAAATGATGGGAGATAAATATTACTCAGATGGTGAAGAAGAAGAATAATGAAGAAAAGATTATTATATACTATATAATTTCAAGTCGTAAAATTTTTCTTTTTTTGAGAGAAAAACAATCCTATATAAAATCATAATGATGAAGAATGATGGTAGATATAATATTGTCAAGGAAGAAGAAGAATACATGGAGGATATCTTATGTTATAATATCTTAATTTCTGAACATGGAATGATTGTTGAAGATCTCAGAAAAAAAGTTGGTAGCTAAGGATGAGGGTAAGGACCCAAAGTTTCATTAATGGAAATCCCACTTGATCTAATTAAATGTCTACTTATGTATAATGATTATATAAAATGTCAACTTCTTTGGTTTTATGTTATGAAATTTGATCGTTGCTGATATAGTCATTGAACATTGATCACATGATTAGTATAAATAGATGGCTTTAACAAATCTAATTTACTCAGACAAAAGAAGCGATGACCTCATCCAGTAGAATTGCTCCATACGAAGCCTATTTTTCGGAGCTAGGAAAAGAGGTGGTGTCCATGGGTTTCTCTCTTGAACAAGACCAAGCTGATCTTCATCATGTCAAGCTCAAACGGGACCATCTACACGAAAAGTGGAAGTTGATAAAGATTACCACTCAAGCGATGTTATATGAGCCACCACAAGAGTCTGTCACCATCGCAAACCTTACCCTTAGGTCTTATGCGGCTGTTTTAAGGGGTTATTTAACAAATCGCTAGTACTATGTTCATGTATATTATTTTTTGTATATAATAATGAATATACCTTTTTGTCATTATTGACTCTCTGTAAATAGTTGTTTTAAAGCACAAATAGTAATTTTTTAGTTAATATTCAGATAAGAAATCTATTTTGATGAATTAATGGATTTTTGATTTAAATAATACATTAATAATGTATTATTATTATTATTGAAATAATTTTTATTAAATATAAATGATCTTATAATTTTATGAATGCAATTGTAATTTTTATTAAGGTTTGAAATCCATTTTTGTCAAAACCAGTGAATTTTCGATAAATGTTGGTATTTATTTTAAAAGTTAAAATTAACATATTTAGAAAGTTATTTAGATAATATAAATGTTATTTCTGGAATCTAGACGTTGAAATTATCCAACAGTGAATTTTTCATAATTTTCTGAGACAGTCAAATTTTTGGGTAAAAATTAAATACTGTTTAAATAAATAATGTGTTTTATGACATAATAATGACCCAATAGTGATGTAATAAAATACTATAAGCCTTATGTTCGGACAATATATTTTTTATCCTTAAAATAAAGTTATTTTGGGTTTTTTTTAATTATTTTACAAACCATTAATGGACCCCTAAAGACTTATTAAACATCTTGTCTTTTTATATTATTTTCCATGGGAGTGTGACTCACATCCACATAAGCAACCCCATTATTTTAAGAAGTTCAGACTTTGGAATTATAAAATATTGTTTTTATATTATCTTTTCAAAATACCATGGGAAAAAACCATGAGCTGATTTGTGCCTTGGATTAGTTTAATGGAAGGGGCCCCGAACATAAATAATAAAGAATTCACTCACCTTTCCTATATAAACCCATCCAAGCTCCAACATCCTCCTCACTCAAAGCCTTTTGAGTTCGTCCAACCTCTTCCCTACTCTCTCTAAAATCCTATCATGCTTACCCAAGCTCCCAAGATGCCTCGCTCTAGCCTCTCTCAAGCCTTTGGAAGCAAACTTCCAAGTAAGGGTTTTCCTTCCTTTCACTTTTTTGTCCAATTTTCATAATATTTTTATGCCCTTTTAATTTCAATTATAAATGATGGGGTATGGTTTCACACCTCACTCATACATCCCTGTTATTGTTTGAATGATGGGAGACCCCTTTCTCTCTCATTAAATGCCTCCCATGTACACTCGTTACTATGCCGGAATTCCGAAAGGAACTTCTCTCTCCTCATTTACATTCAAGCAATAATTTGGTAACATGAAGCTAAATTCCATTACAATTGTTGGGAAATGTATCTATATGACCCCCAATACTTTCCATTTCATGTAGATATGATTATACAACCATTTATCTATCCTCAACCCTTTTTATGAATTTTTATATCACACCGTTACGATACCGAAATTGCACCAATTTTCTAAGCCAAGGCCATTGTGTAGTGAATACCATGCTCGTTTCACCATCAAGGGTATTCACCTTCATGCACAATTACTTATAAATTATAAAGTTTCATTACACATTGCTTTTTTGTGGAATAAATTATTATGTTTTATGAATCCATGTTTTATGATCCATGTGGCACACTTATGCATGAAATGAAATGATTAAGAAGGGTGTGCCCTTATAGGGCTCCAATGCATTAGGTAAAGTATACTATTATGATATTTCATGTGCAATGAGTGTTTACTCCTGATAATTCAAGTGCAATGAGGGTTTACTCATTCTTCATGTGCGACGAGGATTTACTCATGCTTCATGTGCAATGGGCCTTGGGTCAGGATAATTCCATGTTCAGTGTTGTTGCCACATTTCCATGTTATGATTATCATGATTTATCATGCCATTATGTCAATGATTCTCTTGTGCTCTATTGATATGACTATTTTCTAACATGTATTGTACTCCTCCTGTATTCCATGTTTATTCCCTTACTGTGCTTTGTAGATCACCCTTTTCTTATGCAAGTCCTCAGGTTATCCTATGCAATGCTAAGTACGAGGGAATTTAGAGGTCATGTAAAGGAAGATTTCAATAAAGATGTTGTATTTTCATGTTTTAAGTTGTTATGTAATGATCCTAATCCCCAAAGAAACTAGACCCCTCGATCTTCCATGTTGTATCAAGTGGATAGTTTATGTAATAAATCATGTTTACGTTTGTAATAAAAGCAGGGTTATCAAAGTTGGTATTAGAGGATTGGTTTAGTTATTTTTGGGATTAGGACTAGAAAACCATATGAAAGCGTTATATAAAATACTAACTACAATAAAAATTTCCCTATGTTTTTGTGAGTATTGAGTATGTGGGTTATCAGGAAAATACATCCCTGTCTGGATATGAGCAGGTAGAGGCGGCTCTGGCACAGATGTATCCTAGGGGTAAAACCCGAAAACACCACTTTATGCTAGACTCGAACAGAAACAAGTGCATGACAATGGGCCTGGCTGCACTCTTGGTTGCAACACTCTCGGGGGATATGCTTTGGTAAATTCAAAAGCATAGTATGAACCCTTATTAAAGGAATAGAAAAAACCCCTAAGAATATATGTTAGATAGTAGATCACGAAAAGCCTAGATAGAAGCCTATAGATTCATAAGATAAGGAAAAAAAATTAATTTATAAGTCATCAACTTTGTATTTGGATTACCCTTTATGTGTTACCCCTAAAAATCGTTTTATTCCAGCCAGTGGCTGGTAGTAGGAGGACTCGGGCTAACAACCGATGTGAAGATCAGTGTGATGATTTTACTAATGAGATGCCCAATCCAATGGGAGTGGGAATCGCAAACTTTGTCACGCTTCTCTCTCACCTAACTCAATATTTGAATAGAAACATGGGTCAAGAGGAACGTTTAACCCCCCACCCTAAGAAAGATCAAGTCGATATCGAGATCTTCATGAGTCAATGGCCTACTAATTTTAGTGGATCATCCGATCCCACGATCGCTGAACAATGGATCAACTCCATTGAAAAGATCACCTCCATACTTCAATGTTTTGACCAGGAGAAGGTTCTCCAGGAGTCTTATCGTATGGAGGGTGAAGATAATCAATGGTGGACGTTGATCAGAAATACGTTGCCTGAGGTGGAGATCAAGGCATTGGAATGGATGTATTTCCGAAAGATGTTTTTCGATAAATATTTTCCACGCACCATCCGGCTTAAGATGGAAAGGGACTTCCATTCCCTTAAGAAAAAAGACGAACAATTTGTTGGAGAATATGAGGAAAAATTCACAAGGGTTGCACGATATGCTTCTGGCTTGGTCGTTACCTCCGAATCCAAAGTTGACAACTTTTTTAGTGTGATGAATCCTAGCCTACGGAAATAATTAGCGATCTGTGACTTCAACAGCTATGAGGAAATTGTCTGATGTACCCTCAAGGTCGAAATGGGGATCGGGGGATCACAGGGGTATCATGGGGACAATAAGCATAAGATGGAATTCAATGCTGGTGGTCAGATGGATAAATCCAATGGTGATAAGAAGATCTAGCACCCCACTTTCCAAATGTGCAGAAAGAAGGACCCTGGAAATTTCCTCAAGGGGATGAGGAAATGCTTTTGGTGTGGAAGAGAAGGGCACCTAGATGTTAACTGTCGGCAAGAAAGACCCATGGCTGCGACATAATAGAGGAGCACTTCGTTCGAACCTCAACGTGTTGTTCATTGCTTCAACTACAATGAACCGAGGCATTTTTCTAATTACTGCCCTTATCCAAGTGTTTTCGAAGGCAACCAACAACCTCAAAGATAGCAAGGAAGAGCTTTTTCCATCACTTCTACCAAAGTAAACCCTGATAACGAAGTGGTGACAGGCACGCTAGTTATTCATTCAAGAATAGAGAACATACTTTTTGATTCAGGTTCTACACATTATTTTATATCTCAAAATATTAGTAGAACAATCCCAGCACCACCACAAATCATGGAAGTGAAGATGTCGGTGAGTACGACAAATGGGGAAATCATTTCATCCCATGAATATAATTACTCTTCTGTTATAATTAATGGATTTAATTGATCAAAAAACCTCGTCATACACCCTCTGGTGGAATTTGATTAAATTCTTGGCATGGATTGGCTTTCCTCATATAGAGCCAACATAAATTGTCAGGAAAGGGAAATAACACCCCATATGGAGAATCGACCCCCAATTATTTACAAGTGTAAAGAAGAAGATGAATCTCCTTTATATCCATCTTCCCAAGCATGGATATTACTTCCCTATGATCATGAATATCTGGCTCAGATGATTGAGTCCAAGGAAGAAACCATCCTTGAAAAAATGCATATTGTGAGAGAATTCGCTGATGTGTTTCTGAGGAACTGCCTGGTCTTCCACCTATAATAGATGTTTAATTCTCAATTGAACTTATACTAGGGGCTCTACCAATTTCCAAGACTCCCTATAGAATGGTTGTTGTGGAGCTTCAAGAGATGAATAAACAACTACATGAGAATCTAGATTAAGGTCTTATATGCCCAAGGGCATCACCATGGGGTGCACCAGTCCTCTTTATCAAGAGAATGATTGGTCAATGCGCATTTGCATCGATTATCATGAGCTCAACAAAATCACGATAAATAAAAACTATCCACTCCCACGAAATGATGGCTTGTTCGATCAGCTGCATGGAGGAAAATACATCACTAAGGTGGACTTTTGGTAGGGATATTATCAAGTAATGGTGAAGATGGAAGATATCCCCAAGACAGATTTTTACACAAGATACGGGCACTATGAATTCATAGTAATTCCTTTCCGACTCACTAATGCTCCACCAATCTTCATGGACTTGATGAATAGAGTCTTTAGAGATTACCTCAACAAATTTGTGGTAGTCTTTAAAGATGATATTATAATATACTCCAAAACCAAGGAGGATCATGAGGAGCACTTATGAACTGTACTAGAGACTTTTTGTAAGGAGAAGCTCTATGAAAAGTACAACAAGTTTGAGTTCTGGTTACAGAAGGACTCATTCTTGTGCCATATCATCACAAGAAATGGGATATCTGTGGATCCCTCTAAAACAGATGCAATTGAGGGATGGCCGAGGCCAATATCAGTAGCAGATATTTGTAGCTTCTTAGGGTTAGCTGGATATTGTCGACGATTTGTGAGAAATTTCTCACCATTGTCCAAACCTCTTACCAAGCTAACTTGAAAGGGAGTAAAGTTTTCTTGGAGTGATGAATGCAAAGAAATATTCAAGGAGTTGAAAAGGAGGCTTATCAATACGCTCGTGCTCACTTCAGCCACAAGTGGGGAAACTTTTGTGGTATTATGTGATGCTTCGAAGAAGGGCTTAGGTTATGTACTGATGCAGAATGATAATGTTATATCCTATGCCTCAAGGCAGTTGAAAATCCCATAGGAAAACTATCCAACCCTTGATCTGGAGTTGGCGGTAGTGATCTTTACCTTGAAAATCCGGCGGCATTATCTCTATTGGGATAAATGTGAGATATATACTGACCAAAAGAGTCTTAACTATATATTCACAAAAAAGAGCTTAATATGCGCGAGAGAACATGGATATATCTCATCATGTATTATGACTGTTCAATACATTATCAACCTAGGAAAGCGAACAAGGTGGCAGATTTCCTAAGTAGAAACGACCCAACGATTCTATCAATGATGAGAATTGAGAAGGATCAAATCTTCTTAGACTTGATGAAGATGGACATGGGAATCATAAAGCAGGGAACATCATCAATCCTTTCACAAATGATTTCTCAACGGTCAATTTTGGCAAGGTTAAAGGATGCTCAAAAGGATGATGTGGGAATTTAGAAAAAAATAGAAGCTATCAAAAAAGGGAAATCCTTAGAGTTTAATGTTAATGAAGAAGGAATTGTGTGATTTGGGATATGATTATGTGTTCTATCATGTCTGGAGCTGAAGAAGGAACTTTTGGATGATGCACATAATTAAAATTTCTCTATTCACCCAGGGAGCACAAAGATGTATCGAGATCTCCAAGAAAACTTTTGGTGGGATAATATGAAGAATGAGATCAATGTATATACATCAATGTGCCTGGCGTGATAGAAAGTGAAGGCATAGAGGCGGAAGTATAAGGGGATGATGCAACCATTTCCCATACCAGAATGGAAATGGGAGAACATCACCATGGACTTTGTCACTAGACTTCTGAGGAGATCCAAAGGAAACAATGCAATCTAGATTGTGGTGGATTGTCTTACAAAGACTACACACTTTATTGTTATGCGTGAGGATTTCTCATTGGATCAACTGGCATAGATATATATAAGGGAATTTGTAAGTCTGAATGGATTAGCACTCTCTATTATGTCTATCAAAGATCCAAGATTCACCTCTCTGTTTTGGAACAGTCATCAACATGCTCTGGATACTAAACTGAATTTCAGTATGGCCTATCATCCTCAAACTAATGGCCAATCAGAGTGGACTATCCAAACACTTGAGGACATGTTGAGACTATGCACAATGGACTTTAAAGGAGGATGGGATCAACAAATTACTCTAGTTGAGATCTCTTATAATAATAGTTTCCACTCGAGCATCCAAATGGCACCATATGAAGCCTTTTATGGGAAAAGGTGCAGAACACTGGCGTGTTGGGATGAGGGCAGTGAACGTAAGCTGCTTGGACCGAAAATGGTTGAGGAAATGGCGGAGAAGGTGAAAACCGTCAAGGAGCATATCAAGGTATCCTAGAGTCGACAGAAGAGTTATGCAGATAATCATTGACGATACCTTGAGTTTAATGTTGGAGACATTGTTTTTCTATGCATATCTCTGTGGAAGAAGGTCATGAGGTTTGTAAAGAAAGGGAAGTTATGTCCAATTTACATCGTCCCCTTCAAGATTCTTGATCGTGTTGGGGTTGTGGGCAATAGACTAGCACATCCACCAACCATGGCTAAAGTACATGATGCCTTTTATGTAACCCTCTTAAGGAAGTACATACTGAACTATTCACATGTACTCTCTTTTGAGGTGGTACAGTTGGAGGATTATCTTTCATATGAGGAGTAACCAGTGAAGATCTTAGATCATAGAGAAAAAGTTCTACCAAATAAGACAATGCCCCTTGTCAAGGTGTTGTGGTGAAACCACAAGTTTGAAGAAGAGACATGGGAATCAGAGGAAATGATGAAGCTGAGTTACCCACATCTGTTTTAGTGTGGGGAAAAGAAAATTTTGAGGAAGAAATTTCTTAAGGGGGGTATATTGTAATGACCCAATGTTTTATGAATGGAAAACCCACTTGATCTAATTAAATGTCTCTATATGCAAAATTTTTATACAAAATGTCCACTTCATTGGTTTTATGTTGCTAATTTTGACCGTTTCTAATATAGCCATTTAAAAGTGATCACGTGATTTGTATAAATATAGGGATTTGACAAATCCAATTTACTCATACAAAAGAAGTGATGGCCTCATCCAGTAGAATAGGTCTATATGAAGCCCATTTGTAGGAGCTCGGAAAAGAGGTGGCGTCCTTGGGTTTCTCTCTTGACCAACCTCAAGCAGAGCTTCATCATTTCAATATCGAACGGGACAATCTATGAGAAAAGTGGAAGTTGATAGAGATTACCACTCGAGCGATGTTATCTGAGCCACCCTAAGAGTCTGTCACCATCGCACACCTTACCCTTAGGTCTAATGCAGCTGTTTTAAGGGGTTATGTAACAAATATCTAGTACTATGTTCATGTATATTATTTTATGTATATAACAATGAATATACCTTTTTGACATTATTGAGACTTTGTAAATAGTTTTTTAAAGCACAAATAGTAGTTTTTTAGTTAATATTCAGATAAGAAATCTATTTTGATGAATTAATTGCTTTTTGAATTAAATAATACTTTAATAAAGTATTATTATTAGTATTAAATAAATTTTAACTAAATATCAATGATCTTATAATTTTATGAATGCAATTGTAATTTTTATTAAGGTTTGAAATCCATTTTTGTCAAAACCTATGAATTTTCGATAAATGTCATTTTTTATTTTAAAAGTGAAAATTAACAAAATTAGAAAATAATTTAGATAAAATAAATTTTTTTTGGAATCAGGATGTCAAAATTATCCAACGGTGAATTTTTCATAATTTTCTGAGACTGTCAAATTTTTGGGTGAAAATTAAATACCCTTTAAATAAATAATTTGGTTTATGACATCATAATGACCCAATAGTGATGTAATAAAACAATATAAGCTTTATGTTCGGCCAATATATGTTTTACCATTAAAATAATGTGATTTTGGGTTTGTTTGACTTATTTTACAAAGCATTAATGGACCCCTCAACAATTATTAAACATCTTGTATTTTTAAATTATTTTCTATGGGAGTGTGAGCCACCTCCACATAAGAAACCCCATTATTTTATGAAGTTAGGAATTCGGCCATTTAAAATATATTTTTTCCTCTTTATTTTTCCAAAAACCATGGGAAAAAATCATGAGCTAATTTCTGGTTTGGATTAGTTTAATGTAAGGGGTCCCAAACCTAAATAATAAAGAATTCACTCATCTTTCCTATATAAACCCACCCAACCTCCCACTTCCTCCTCACTCAAAGCCTTTGTATTTCTTCCAACATATTCCCTACTCTCTCTATCCCCAACCTCCCAAGGAGCCTCTCTCAATCCCCTCTCAAGCCTTTTGAAGCACACTTCCAAGTAAGGGTTTTTCTTCCTCTCGCTTTTTTTTATAATTTTCATAGTATTGTTATGACTTTTAATTTCAATTAAAAATTCTGGGGTTGGTTTCACACCTCTCCCATACATCCCTTTTACTGTTTTAATGATGGGAGACCCCTTTCGCTCTCAAAAAATGCCTCCCATGTACACCCGTTACTATGCCGAAATTCCGAAAGGAACTTCTCTCTCCTCATTTACATTCAAGAAATACTTTTGTATCATGAATCTAAATTCCATTACAATTGTTGGGACATGTATCTATACGAACACCTTACTATTCATTTCATGAAGATTTTATGAGACACCGATTTCTCTCTCATCAACCGTTTTTATGAATTCTTATATCACGCCGTTACGCTTTCGAAATTGCACCAATTTTCTAAGCCAATGCCATTGTGTAGTGAATATCATGCCCATTTCTCAATAAAGGGTATTAAAATTCATGAACATTTACTTATTAATTATAAAGTTTCATTCTTCATTCGTTTTTCATGGAAGAAATGATTATTTTATAGGAATCCATATTTTAGGATCCATGTGGCACACTTATGCATGAAATAAACTATTTAAGAAAGGTGCACCCTTATAGCGCTCTAATGCATTGGGTAAAGTATAGTATCATGATACATCATGTGCAATGAGTGTTGACTCGTGCTGATTCAAGTGCAGTGAGGGTTTTCTCATGCTTCATGTGCAATGAGTATTTACTCATGCTTCATGTGCAATGGGCCTTGGCTCATGCTAATTCCATGTTAAGTGTAGTTGCCACATTTTCATGTTATGATTATCATGCTTTATCACGCATTTATGTCCATGTTTCTCTTGTTCTCTATTGATACGCCTATTGTCTAACATGTATTTTACTCCTCATTTATTCCTTTTTAATTCCATTGTTGGGCTTTATAGCTCACCCTTTTCTTATGCATGTCCTCAGGTTATCCCATGCAATGCTAAGTACGAGGGAATGTAGTGGTCATGTAAAGGAAGTTTTCAATAAAGATGTTGTATTTTCATTTTTTAAGTTTTCATGTAGTGATCCTAAGCCCCAAGACACTAGACCTATCGATATTCCATGGTGTATCAAGTGGATGGTTTATGTAATAAATCATGTTTAAGTTTGTAATAAAAGCAAGGTTGTCGTATGAGGAAGTTAATAATTATAAATCAAAACTTAATTAGGACAATATTATAGTAATAATTTTTAGGGAATATTATATGTTGGACCTAAAAGAAAAATATGAATCATCTAATGATATAGAAAACCTCACTCCAATAATCAGGTGTATTCTACACCCACTAAACTACAAATCTATTTGGTTTTCATGCATTTTAGGTGTAAAAAAAGTGCTGAGAAATGTTTGGTTGTTAAGTGAAGCGAATAAACTATCATATCAACAATGATTGAATATTTATCCCAATGTAATGTTTTTACATGACATGAGTTAAATAATGTAGAATTATCTGTTGATGCTCAAAAAAAGATATTATTGGGAAATAACTTACATCTATAAAAGATTTAGATTTCGTGGTGTTTGTTTGTTCCATGGAATTTATCGACATATTCATCAAAACTATTGTTAGAACATGTCTCTTCCATGAAATTGGATTGAACAGTGTGTAATCAATGGTGGAAGAAGAAATAATAATTTTCCTAAACCTCATCATGTTTGAAAATTAATAACACCAAATGTTATAAAACATACAATGGGGAAAAATCGAAAATCTGGAAGAATTATTTGGAATATGTGATTCATCGACTCATAATTATGGAAAAATAGAATCTCCTTTCACAACAAGATTCCACTATTATAAATTTAATGGAATCATGAAATATTAATGATGAGTAAAGATCCTTTATTAATGAGAAAACATTGAAAGAAAATAAAAAACCATGTATAAATGTTAGTGGTTATTCATCACACAAGAATGGGTATTTTGAAATCATAAAAGATGTTGAAAATCCTAATGGAGGAGTTATTTTCTATTGAAATGATTATTATTTAAAATATAGATTAATCAAAACATCTGATAATAATGATAAAAAGGTGAAATTAAAAGAATTTATATTTTTTGATGGGATAAAAAATTAATTAATTAGTTTAAGTAAAATTTGTGATAGTGGAAATGAAGTGATATTTTGAAATTTTTATTTCATCATCACAGTTATGAAATGTGGAAAACATGTTAAATGAGTGGAATGAAATATTATAAATATTTAACAAATTTGAGAAAATGATAACTCTAATTATCGAAGGATGGAATAATATAATAAGTTTGGCATCATAGAAATTATACTTTTGGAAGATAAGTATGATAAAACTTTATAAATATTCTGTTATTCAAAATTTTGTTTAGTTATAGGGTATCAAAGAAGATTTATATATAACTATTAATGAAGATAAACTTGCTAATAAAATTGAAAAGAATGGTGAGATTCATATAACTAGAACACTTGAACTTATTCATTTAGAATTATGTCGGCTAATAAGAAATAAACCCAAAACTATATTTTTATACATTATCACTTTTTTTAATATTTCACATGAATGAAAAAAATAATGTCTACGAAACAAAAGTCACAGGTGGTTGAGAATTTCACATTGTTCTGTAAAGTGTTTAGAGGAAAATGGGGGTTTATATAAATAATTTCTTAAAACAAAATGGAAGAAAATTACTATAATTTTGTTTTGAATCATATCTGAGAAATCTTCAAATATTTTCCAGTATAGTGCAACTTGTACTCTACAACAAAACTGAGTATCATATAGGAATAATAGATGATGTTTGGAAATGGAAAGGATCATGTTAGCAGGATAAAAAATCTCATTGTTATGCATGAGGGAAGCTATTCTCCATTCTCTACATGTAAAAATTAAATTTTTATTGAGGTCAAAATCCAACATGGCATCTTATGGATTAATATATAACAAATAACCTCCGTTTAATTACTTCAAAAAATTTCAATGTCTATGGTTATTAAAAATCATATATCTATATCTTCATATTTTTTTGTGAAATATGGAGAAGGAATTTCTATGCTATATTCTCCCAAAAAAGTGTTGTAAATGTTTGTACAAGTGTTAAAAATTTTATGTATTTATATGATGTTATTTTTCTTGAAAATATCAATTCATTAATAAGTAATGTTGAAAACGATTTTGATTACAAACTAAAGTATTCTAGAAAATGTGAATCTATGTCAAAACTAACAAGTTAATATTCAGAAGAGACATGTGATGAGGAAACTGAATCTATTAGATATGCTTTGAAATTTCCTACTTTATTGAATAATTTTGAAAAAAATAGTGGAAATAATAAAACATTGGTTTACAAAATAAGAAGATAGATATTATAAAATCAGATATCACTTATTCAACATGTTGAAATAGAATAATTTCTAGAGGAAGTCGAACAAAATTAGTCAATTTATGAAATGAATGAATGGTTGTATTAGAATGAGAAAATCAAAACATGAGAACATGATCCTTATCCAGAAAATGAAATGAATTTTTAAATATAATGGATGTTGAAAAACATGAAAAATGAACATGTAAAAGATTCAAGAAACAAAGAAACACTTGTTTGTAAAGTTAAAGAACTAATGGAAAGGGATGATTATTAAGAAACATTATCACTTGTTTCATGATAAAAAACATTCAGAATGTACCTAGAAGTGTATCAAAATTGTTCTGAAATATTTTATCAAATTTATGTAAATTCAACATTCCTTAATGGTTCTATGGAAGTACAATGTTAAATTCAATGGCCATGTGGTTTTGTTCATGATTGATAAAGAAGAAAGGATTGTAAATTGAATTAATCCTTTAATGGGATGAAACGATATACACATTACTAGTATTATAAAATTTATAATTGTATATGTTGATGGTATGATTTGTTTTTGTTTAATAAAATGTTTTTATGGAATTTGATGAGGAAATAATGATGAAACATGATACGTTAATGTGAGAGAATTAAGATTCTTCATTTACAAATTAATAAAAATGAAAAAAAACATTCTCATATACTATGAATAGAATTATTGATAACTATTAAATAATATTGGTGTGAAATATTCTAAAGAAGATTCTACTCTAATTATAGTGAGCACAATATTGAGTAAGGATGAATCTTGAAAAACTGTGAATAAAAAATATTTTCAGAAGCTCATAGGATGTTTTATTTATCTCACAACCTCTAGACCAAATATTGATTTTTCTATGAACTAATATTATAGATATCAATATTATCCAAAATAATGTAACATGTGATATGAAAAGCTAATGTTTAATAATGATAATGTAATAACATCATATAAGATATTGAATAAATGATGTTGTGATACGATCATTCTTGGTTATACTGATGCTGATTGGGATGCATATTATAATAAAGGAAAATCAAATTGTAGAGGAATATTATTCCTATAGGAAAGTTTTCTGAGATGTAATAGTAAGAAAAAAATTCCACTAACATTGAGAATATAAAATTCTAAATATGAAGTTTCTACACTAGCGTGTATATAAATTTTGTAGATAGAGGTTAAGTTGGATGATTAGATAGTTGGTGTTTTCAAATCATTAATGTATTAGTTTTGATAAATATTGTTCAATTTATGATCTATAATTCCTTTCTAATTTCCAGGATCTATATATATTGATAACTATATTCACATTATAAAACAAAAGTTCTATGTTGGATAATTTTTTCTTGAATGTATTTTAATGAAATATCAAATTTGGTAATACATTCACCAAAGAAATTCAAAAATAATGAGATTTGGAATTGAGAATTAAAATTCATGTTGGATAACCAACATCATAATTAGAATCTTTTAAATGGATCCCCCACAATACTTTGTATTACGTTTCATAGGGGGAGATTTTACATCATTAACCTACAAATGAGAGTGTAGTATTTTTTTCATCTTAAATGAATTAGATGTTTTGGTTATTATAAAATAGATGGGAGAATGAAAAATTAGATGAAATGATAAAAGTAGAGGGGATTTTGACATAAATTTTACACAAAATTTCTTGTCCCTATGAGAAGTAATTTTTTCGATAACATTACATTATCCGGTACTATGGTTCCATGACACTTTTTTAAGAAAGTATGGGTTATTGTAACATGTCAAAAAAACATGATTTGAATACGAAAATTGTTTGTGAAACTATTTATTTTAAAAAAATGATGAGTTTAAAAAGAATTTTAAAAAGTGTTTTCAAAAAATCCAAATGGGGTGATTAGAGATACTTCTTTATGTATTCAATTTTTTATATTTTTCATCACGAATTTTTTTTCAGGAAATGTTTTTGTATATCTTGTGAATGATAATTAGATATATTTTTATACAAAATATTATAAAAGGATTTTTAAAATATAGATGAATAAATTATATTTTTTAAAAGGTATGAAATCAGACCTACTAGATTGGAATTAGATCATTATATGTGGGAATATAGAAATTTGTATTAGAAAATGTTTGTATAGAGGCATAAGTTGTTGAAATGATATATGTTTTAAAGATGATATTAGAATCATTTATAACATTCTAGATAAATTAAAACTATAAATTGTTGTTATTTCATGTACTAATTGACATGAAAAATATCATTATGTAGGTTGTTGAAGAAAGAGAGATGTTGAAGTTCTCCATACATATTTTATTAGGCATAGGGTTTTCCAAATGAAGATTATCATACTATGTGGAATTGGAAAATAAAATTTTCATAAGATATGATGTTTTAAGAATTAAAAATATGATGAAATGAATAGTATTTGGTCCGATAGTATTCATTATATGTTGGCCATGAGACACACCTGATCAGGCAAAAAATAACTTTTTTTAATTTTACGTTGTTCTAGTATGGAAAATAACTTTAAATATGTAGAGGAATTAGGTGAAGATATTTAGATGAATAGTTTGACAATATTCACATTGTTTTTTTGGTATTTAGATTGTGTGGCTCTAAATTATGAATACCTATGATTCTGATTTACTATAGAAGTTGATCAGATGATGATGTTTTCTATCATTGCGATCAGGCTAATCTAATCCAATAGAAGAGTTGGGGACACCGATCTAATGGAAATGTTAGTGAACACAATACATTGTACCTAATCAAAAACAAAGGTGGAGATCATACTCTATCGTACTCTATTCTATAATAAAAAATGATCATAAACTACGTGATCACATATATATGAGATGACAGAGCCTTCAGACAATGAAATTATTTTAAATTTTTGAGTTTCTCCAAATTTGGCTATATTAAACTATTGTCATTTAAAGTTTCAAAAATATATTAAACCATCATTAGTTATCCTAGAATATCTATGAGAGGAATTATATTTGTTTTTTACAAAGGGTCCATAGAAAAAACATGTCCTCGATAGAAGAACATTATTTATTTGTTGAGGCAGGTTATGGGCTACCTCAATTTGGCTGTCACTATTTGTATCATTAGAGACCTTCAATAGGATGTCACTATACTTTTTCACTCCCCAAACCACAATAAATACCATTACCTCCTTTAACCATCATGTGGACACCCTTTCACCCTCCCACTCCACCACACCCCACTCCCCCTCTGCCTTACACCACCATGTACTCTATCCCCCACCATCCAACCTCCCTTGTCCCACCTCGCCCACACAACCCTATCCTCCCATGACCATTCTCAATTTCAACCAATCATGACCCTGCCCCCCCCAACACTTCTCCCTTCACCGCTACCTATGTGTTGCCTCCACGCCGCCCCATCCCTTTTCCCGCTACGGGGGAACTACTCCGGCCACGTCTTTCCCCATTCATTCCCTTCCTCCCCCAACCCACCTCCCCTTTTACCCTTGATTCATCTATATAACTTCCTCTACCAAGCTAAACATTCTTTTTCGACCTTCCCCACCTCTGTTGAGATGCCCCGCCTCTGTGGTGTTCCCCTACCTCTGTCAAGTTGCCCCGCCTCCATCTCACTCCCCCATATCCGTTGAGCTTCCCCTACTCTGTATAGTTTCCCCTACTCAATTTGGAATTATTTTTTTTGATTAAATTTGGTTTGGTTCAGTTACGGCGGCATCATATTTTTTTGGTTTCACCTCATGCCACTTCACTTCCATTTTTTTATTTTAATTTTTCATCTTTTTGGTTGGTTTAGTTTAGTTCATTTCAGTTTCTTATTTTTTAGTTTAGTTTAGTTTAGTTATATTAAAAATTATTATTTTTGGATCATCTAAAGTTCATTTTGATTGATTTGGTTTTCTATAATTTATTATTATTTTTTCGTTTATGTGATTTCATGAATGTCTTGTTTATTATGATCAATTTTTCGTAGGTTATTTGGTCCAGGTCAACATGTGTTAGGTTTTTTTTATTCAATTCTATCCATGTTAGGTTTTTTGGGTAGTTTTATTTTATTTGATACATATATTTTCCATTTTAATCAATTCAAATCAATTTTTTTTATTCTGGTTGATTAAGATCTAATTTATTTCATTCTAATGCATTTAGGACATGTCTTATTTGTCCTTGTTTTATTAGTTTGTTTTGATTATATTTCTTTAATTTTATTTTCATTTTATTTTATTCCATATATTTTTATCCAATTTAGTTCATTTTATTTCATAACATGTTATTCTGGATCAATTCATTTCATTTTAGTTTTTTTCTCAAATTTAATTTGATAAGTACATATTGATTCAACAAATCTCAAGTTAGTTTTGGGCCATTACATCCTACTATGTTTAGATTGGTTCATTTGTATTTACATTGATTTAGTGTGGTTCGGGGTGGGTGAAGTCGGGTTGGGTTAGTATATATTGGGTGCATTGGTATAATTTGGGTTTGTTCTTTTTTTTTTGTTTTTTAGGTATTGTTGATTATATATACACTCTATTGGTTTGGATTGGGATATTTAAGATCATTTGTATTTATTTCGATTTAGTTTAGAAATGTTAAGTTGGATTCATTATATATATATTCCTTTAAATTTGGTCCAATTCAATTTAAATATAGTAATTTCAGGTTAGTATTTTTTTTCTGTTACTATTTTTTCGTTGGGTTTTAATCAATTTGGGTTGGTTCAGTTTAGTGGGGTCTCATTCAGTCAATATTTATTGGATTTGAATAAAAATGTGTTCAGTTCTGTTTAGCTTATTATGGTTAAATGTTATTTCTTTTATTATTTGGGATGATTAAATTTCTTACTTTCCACATCAATTATATTTGGATTAGTTGTATCTAATTTTATTCAAGAAAATTTTTATTTAGATATTTGTTTATTTGAGATTTATTAAATTCCAGCCATGTTAGTGACATTCATTTCAATTCATTTTAATCATTGTTATTTAATCTCATTTTTGGATTATTTTGGTTTCGTTCGATACAGGTATAGTGGTTTTGATTTGATTTTTTTGGTTCAACTCGGTACAGTTTGATTCAATTCATTTTTTTATCCCTTTTTTCCATTCCGTTTGGTTTTAATATGTGTGTTTTTGTTCGATTTTAATTGTCATAGCCTAGTTATATATTTTTTATTTTACACAGTTTGGTTTAATGAATTTTTTTTGTTCGTTGAAATATATATTATTAATTGTTTTAGTTGAGTATGATATATTCAAACTTATTAGTTTCATTTGAAATAATTTTTATTTTTCTGGTTTTTTTAGTTCCACTTAGACAGGTGTTAAACAATTTGATTTGGTTTTTATGGTTTAATTTTGTTTTAGTTGACATGTTTTAGATCTGCCCAATGTTTAGTAATTCAATATAATTTGATTTCATTTAGTGAGATTTGGATTTGATCAAGTCAGTCCATTTTAGACCAAATCAGGCCATTTTTATTTATTTTATTCCATTCATTTTGATTTGATAATTTTTTACTATATTTCATTAGGTTTTGCTGGGTTTATTTTATTACACAATAGTTTTTTGATATTGATAAATTATGGTTTGGTTATTTTGATTTTGGTTGGTTTATGTCAGGTAGTTTCACTTAAATTTTGTTGAATATAATTAATTTTGTTTCAATTTTATTTGATTTTATTCAGTTCAGTTTTATTTTATTTAGTTTCAGTCAATTTGGATTAGAATTTTTTGATTTAGTTCTATTTTATTTTTTCATCTTAGTTCATGTTGGGTATTTTTGGTGCTGATCAAATTTATCTGATTTAGTTTAGTTTATTTTAATAAAATACTAGTAGAATTTGAATGGATTACGATAAATTTTCTCTAGATTACTAACCACAAAATCAAATGGTTTGTCATCATTGTTTTGAACATGGGAAGGTATAATCATGTTTTGATGTTTGGTTATGTGGATTAATGTCTTATTTCAACTTGTTTTCACCTTCAAATAATTATTTTTATTGTTTTAAATCACGGTAAATTAGTATGGATAACTTACAATGAATATTATGATTTATTAATGAATGTTGTTTAGTCTATCCAACGCTACAAGCTCAAGAAAGTATGTCAAAAAATATAATTATCTCATCAATACCTATCATTTGGTAATAATTTAGTTGGATGTTGTTGTTAGTGGTTGGTGATATAAAGGGAATACGCTTTCAAATTTATGGTTTCGACTATATAGATTTGGTTTTGAGCATGGAGGTATGCTTTATTGTTAGGCTCATGGACCATACTGTGTTCAATTTCTTGAAATATTTGGTTGTGTTTGGAGGGTTGCAATGCTAATTTACTATACTATGTTCTCCTATATGACTCATTAAGTACCCATTATTGTCATTATTATTATATTCATGCATTAAAACTTATTCTGTTCACAATATAACAATTCATAATTTTCTAATACACCATATAGATGAATTCAAAATTGAACTATTCGTGGGAAATGGTACTATATTTGGTTATGTTAAAATATGAAATGATACATCATTATACCACTATGTTGGACGAATATGAAATTTTATGGAGATAGGGTTCCCAAAACCAATGTAAAATTTAATGACACATCAAGGGGTGTTAGTTTGGTTTCCTAGGTATTGGAAAGGAACTATAATCACAAATATTCCCCTCATCAAATTTATTTAAATCCAGTGATATATATTTTATTAAATAATACCATTTGGAAAGTAACCAAATGGACAGTTATTATTTATTCATTCGAGTCAATTCCATTACATTCCCATTCCACCTCATACCAAATTCACTTCATTTAATTCCACCCCATTTCATATCATCCTAAAATCATCAATTCTATAAACCATACATATAATTCATTTGTTTTCATTTCTTTTTATATTAAGTTTTGATGCTATAGAATTCATCATATTCCATGAAGAGGTCTCAATTTTATTTGTAGAGGAGAAAAATATTCCTGAGGTACATTAACGAGGAACAAATGATGTGTTTACTTTACTCTTTACAAATATTTTTTTAATTTTATTTTCGTTCATTTTCATCCCAACCCCTTCCTTTTCTGGTTTGGGATAAATTACCTATGACAAAAAAAAAATTGTGAAGTAATTTCTATGTAACTTTTATGTTGTGATGCTAATAAAACTGGTTGTTGGTCACCTGTATGGTTTTATATATGAATAAATTATCATCCATAGAAGGTTTATTCCAGAGGAAAGGGACATGGTTTAGGATTTTGGCTTGATTATATATTCATGGGATGATTTTTTATAACTTTTAGGCTATATTTCGGCCATATCCAGTCCATGGACATTATATTTAACATTGAAAAAAAACCAACAATAAATATCGAGTTCATGTATATTAATCCTTATATTATTTGTAGTTGTATCAATTTATATTAATCAATAGTTATTTTCTACCCCTATGTTGTCACCTCATTGTCCCTTGAAACACATTGATATGATGGAACAATAATTTCATTAGCCTCTTCACCAAACATTTATTCCCATTGTTCCATCACCCATTCTTTTTCTCATGTCATTTATTATTTTTAATTCTATTATTTTTAAATATTTGTTGGGATATAATGTGCATGTTTATCTACCCATCCAATGGAGGAGTGAAATTTTTAAAAACCAGTATACGAGTAGAATAACTACTGAACCCAAGGGTGTGATGATTTATATTGAAAAAATTAATAGTTTTTAACTGGTTTGAAACAACACTTGGAGAGTCCGAATGAGAAGTAACCTCCTCCCATTTCATTTTTCTAGAATTATTATGATCTAATATGATAATTTTATGGATTTCTCTAATTATACATGTATATTTTTTTTATCAATTTATTGTTTCATATTAAATTCGTACAAATAAAAACTAAGGATAATCAGTTTCTCCAACCACATCGTTAACTTCTTTTGGATTTTATGTTACTAATTTTTTGCATGTTGGAGTTGTTTTAAATTGATTATTTCTAGTAAAACAACTAATTGAAACAAAAATTTGGTGTTATGTTTGATATCTTCTTTAATCATAAACCTTCAAAAATTAGTGCAACCTGGGAAATAATAATTAGAGATTAAATAATGGGTATGAAATGCCAGTCCCTCTAAGAGGTCACCATTCAGGTTCCCCTGCTCGGTTTGTGGAAGGTTGACCATTCAATGAACCCATTTAATATCTACCCTAACTCAACCCTATTCTTTATTCATTGAATCTTTCCTAGAGTAATGGTTTTAAAGCCTAAAATTGTATTTGGGAGATTGTGTTTGATTAACGGTTATAATTTGGGATTATGGATAGGGTTGAATGTATTTTAAACCCATTTAAAATCAATCCTATATATCCATTTAATTAAATGGGTTGATCTGATCCAATATATTTATGTAGAGGTCAACTATAACCAATCTCAATATTGCATTTGACTTAAAATATATAACTTAATATATCATGTCAAAAGTTTAGATGGGTAATGAATGTTCAACAAAAATCCGATATGAATATTATTTTTATTCCATACTACCCAATCTAAATCCATTTATGATTTACCCAAACTCGTTTACTCATGTTGTGTTCTATAGTGTTAAAAATTCTCATCTTTACATTTGATTTTCTTTATTGGATTAATAATAACCATTAGTACACCTCCATCTAAAAATGTAAAAAGCTAACTCGTTATTTTATTATGCATTTACATGATATTTCTTGGGCTACTAAGGAAAAAATTGGAGTTTGGAAATTGTTTGCAATGATATGATCACTTAGGATGCAGTTAACATCAGGGGTGAATCATTGTTGATAGATTTTTTCTTCCAAATCCCAACGGATTTCCTACTTATTGATAATTTCACTCATAAACCCACAACGGTGGCTAAAGAAAAAATAACACAAAATTTTTGTTATTTTTTTTATTATTAAATGGAATTTCAATTGGACATGAATTCTACCTGTTTGTCTAGGATGATAAAAAAACACTTTTAGGGTTGTAAATCACCAAAACATGCATTTAATGGTCATATAAATTGAAAAAAAGCTCAGAATGAATTAATATCATAGTATATATATAATTATAATTCATTTTTTGTAAGTGATGACGGGACTTGAATTAGGCATGCAATCTGCCCAAAACAACATAATATGAAGTTTATAATGGTTTGACCCCCTCCAAAAAGGTGAGTCCTGGTGTCCAAAAGATCCAAGAAAACTTTACATGTAGTGAAATCAGAGAACAACATCAGTTGGGTGAATTATGAAATGGTCGAGAAGAGGAGACATCAATTAGAGATGTTGCTTTCCAAGGATGACCAAAATTTTCTTTTACGTGTCATAAAACAACAAAACATGCTTTTAATTGTCAATTCTCTATAAAATTAATTCATAATGACTAGAAAGCATAGTAAGAGCATCTTATTATGATTAATGTTGTGTAAGAGTAATCGAAATCTCAATCATACATTTGGTTGGGATGTAATTATCAAATATATGGTTTTACAGGTTTGACGTCCATCAAAATCATGTGGGGGGGGGGGTGGTCAAAATAATCGAATGACCACCAAATGTAGTTAAATAAGATAAACACAACAATAGAGTGAATTTTGAAGTGGTAAAGGATACTTTACCTCAATCAATGTTTTCGTTTGTTTGAGATGATGGAAACTCACCTTTATAGTAGTAACAAACCAAAACATGCATTTAACGATTAGATATATAAAAAATTACACATAATGACTTGAAATCATATGCCAACAATATTATTTTTATTCATGTTATGTATTAGAAAACGATATGTCAATCGGTTCAGCATTATTCTTGATGGAATAGAATATATGGTTTTTAGTGGTTTGATTCCTATTCAAAAGGTGTGTCTGGGGGTTAACACCGACCAAACGACCTCCAAATATGGTGAAATATGATGTAAAAAAGCTGGAGTGAATTGTGAAATGATCGAGTAGACATAATTTCAATCAGATATGTCATTTTCCTGGGATGACCGGTAATGAACTTTTATTCTCATAAAACACCAAAACATGCTTTTAAAAGTCAATTCAATATAAAAAGACCTCAGAATGACCTGAAATCATAGGAAGACCATATTATTGTTATTGATGTTGTGTACAACTAGACGAACCATCAATCAGACATGTGTTTTATCCTAAAAGACCGAATAATTAGTTTTTAAATGTTTGATACCCTTTAAAAGCATGAGGGTCCAAAACCAACTGAGCAAAAACAAAATGCAGTGAAATCCAAAGACAAAAACCGAAGATTGAATTGTGAAATGGTCAAGTAAACAGTACATCAATCAGAGATATTGTTTGTCTGGTATCACAAAATTTCACTTTTATTGTCGTAAAATAAAAATACATGGTATTAACAGTCAAAAATATAAAACAAATAACCTATGAACGGATAAAAATCATAGAAAACCCATCTTATTATTATTCATGTTGTGTACCGGTAGACGGAACACCAATCAGATGTGTGGTCGGCCCGAAAATATAAAATATGTGGTTTTAATAGTTTGAAGCACTTTAGAAAGGTGCATCCTAGGGTCAAACCCAACCAACATACCAATGAATGTGGTGAAATTAGACCAAAAAAATATATAGTGAATTTTTAATGCTTGAGTGGACATAACATCAATCGTAGATGTCATTTTCTCAGGATGACTGAAAACACACTTTTAGTGTAATAAAATTCCAAAACAAGTGTTTAACTATCAATTCTGTATCAAACAAACTTGAAATGACCAGAAATAATTAGAATATCATCTTATACTTCTTCACATTGTGTACGAGTATACTATATGTCAATCGAATGTTTGGTCTATCAAGAGTGACTCAATAAGTTGTTTTTAAAAGATTGACGCCCTTATAAAAGCATGAGAAGTATAAAAACTAACTAATTGACCAAAAAATAAGGTAAAATCAGATGACAATAACTATAGAGTGAATTATAAAATGGTCGAGTATAATGTCCATCAATCGGAGATGCCTTTTGTCTGGGATGATAAAAAATGCACTTTTAGTGGCGTAAAACACCAAAATATGCATTTAACGATCATATATATATCAAAAGACCACATAATGAATTGAAATCATAGAAAAATAATCTTATTATTATTCATGTTGTGTATGAGAAGACAAGACATCAATTTGACATGTGGTCTACCCGAAACTATAGAATAATCTATTTTTAAAGGATTGAAATGGCTCCTCTGTCATTTAAAGTTCACATGAATCTAAAAAGAATCATTTAGAAAAAGGAAAAACTCATTCCTGCATTGAAAAACACTCCTCCTTTAGAGATCTTACATACTATATTATATCTATCCAATTGATTTTAAATGTACATATATTGGTACGATAATGAGTTTTCATACATCTAATTTTGAGCCAACTTCTATGTGATCTTCTTCATTCGAATGAACCTTACCAGTATTAGGGAGACCTAGTTAAAGTATGAGATATTCATTTTTATGACCTTTTTATAAGACTTATCTTCTTAAGGATCAGAAAATAGTACTCTACATTAATAGTTCCTTATTTCTCTAAATTGATTGGTTTCTTAAACCTTATGGTGGGGGTTCAGGTGATGAATTTTCATCCAATGCAATTGAATTCATGTATTCAAGAACTTACTATACTAAGGTGAAAATAAGACAAATTTCATCTAGAACACAAATGGTATTGGATTATAACCATTAAAAGCTTATAAGTCTGAACTTAAGATTTTTTTTTCAGATTCTCAACCCTTTAGAAAGGTTAGATTTTTTAGAACCTCGCCCTTTAGAAAGGGTCATATCATTTAAAACCTCACCCTAAAGTGTCATATCTTTTAGAACCATATTTTTTAATAATTTTTGTGACTAATGATTGATATATTAAATGATAGATCTATTTTAGAAGAGTATTCACTTCCATGTAGAATTAGTTCTTATAACTCTACTCATGTCAGACATTCCATATTCTATCCAAATCCTTCCATGTAAAATACTCCATTTAAAAATATTTTCCCGAATGTCAAAACCAGACGAAGGACTTATGAATGTAGTGAAATGCGAATACAATAACCCTAGAGTGAATTTTGAAATGTTCAAGCAGACAAAACATCAATCGGAGTCTCCATTTGGTCGGGATGATCGAAAATGAACATTTAGTGTCATAAAACACCCAAAAATTCATTTAACAGTCAATTCAATATCAAACAACATCGAAATTATGTAAAATAATAGGAAGCACATCTTATTTAAAATTCATGTTGTGTACTAGTAGATGAAACATCAATTGGATATGCGGTCTATCAAGAATGATCGAATATGAGGGTTTTAAAGGATTCACACCCTTTAAATGAACACAGGGGGTAAAAAAAATGAACAACCACCCAATGCTGTGAAATAAGATGATAAAAATCATAGACTGAATTGTGAAATGGCCAACTAAATGTAATGTTAATTAAATATGCCATTTTTTCGGTATGATGAAAAATGTACTATTAGTGTCCAAAACACAAAAACATGCATTTAATGGTCAGATATATAGAAAACATCCTTATAATGACTTGAAATCATTGGGGTTCCATTAAATTATTATTTATGTTGAGTATGATTATTTGAGACACAAATCAGACAAGCAGCCTTCCCGGAACTACAAAATCTGCAATTTTTAATTATTTGAGGTCATTTAAAAGGATTCTTATGGGGGTAAAACCCCTCCAAAGAACCTATTAATTTAGTGATATGAGGCTAAATAATAAAAAGTGTTAATTTTAAAAATTTCGAATAGAAGGAATGCTAATATGACTTTCTCTGTTCTTGGGAGGATCGAATACACACTTTTAGTGTGATTAAACACCCAAACATACATTTGATGATTAATTCTATATCAAATGACATCAAGATGACCTGAAATTATAGAAATCACGTATTATTATTATTCAGGTCATGTGCAACTAGATGAAATGTCAATCAGACATGTGTTCTATCCCGAATGATCAAATATTATGTTTTCAATGGTTCGACATCCTTTAAAAGCACGCGGGTGGTCAAAACAAGGCAAACAACCACCTACTATGGTGAAATAAGATGAGACCAATAGCATTGTGAATTTTGAAATGGTTGATTAAATAGTACACCAATCCTCGTTTTTGTTTGTCCAGGGTGATGGAATGCCCAATTTTATTTTTGTAAAACACCAAAACTAGTGTTTAAGTCATATATATTGAAAACGACTACATAATGATATCAATTCATAGGAAATCTATCTTATTATTATTATTGATGTGTAATAGTAGATAATACATCAATCAAACATGAAGTCTTCCAGAAACTACATAATTTATAGGTTTTAAAGGTTTGACGCCCTTTAAAAAGGTGTGTGAGGGGGTCAAAACCAATCAAGCAGCCTCTGAGTGCATTGAAGTCAGACGACAAAAACCATAGCGTTAATTTTGAAATGGTCATGTTGAAAAAAAATTCAACCAGAGATGTTGTTTGGTCAGGATGACCAAAAATTTACTTTTAGTGTTATAAACACCAAAATGTGTGGTTTATAGTCAATTCAATATCAAAAAGCCTCTGAATGACCAGAAATCAAAAGAATACCATCTTATTATTATTCATGTTCTGTATTAGTTTGAGAAACATCAATCAAACATAGAGACTATCCTGCATAATGGAATTTGTAGTTTTTAAATGTTTTAATTCCTTAAAAAGAATCCAGAGGTCAAAAGAAATAGTGTGACTAAAAAATGTGGTGAAGTTGAAGGAAAAAAATCGTAGAGAGAATTGTACAATGGTCGAGCAGACGCTACATCAATCGGATTTTTCGTTTATCCGGGACGATGGAAAGAAAAATTATATTTTCATAAAACATCCAAACATGCATTTTATGGTTAAATATATACAAAAGACATCATAATGACCTAAAATCCTAGGAATCTGATATTATTATTAATTTTTTTTGTACTAGTAGATTATGCATCCTTCAAACATGTAGTTTTCCAGGAACTACTGAATTTTTAGTTTTTAATGGGTTGACACCCTTTAAGAAGTATGTATGGGGGTCAGAACCACTGCAATACTTCATAATGAAGTGGAATCAGTGGAAAAAAATGTACAATGAATTTTAAAATGTTTGAGTAGAAGAAAGGTCAATCTAAGATTCCTTTTACTGGGATGACCAAAAATGAAATTTTATTGTCACAAATCAACAAAATATGAGTTTAATTGTTAATTCAATATAAAACAACCAAAAAAATGTCTTAAAATCATATACATATTATCACTATTATTAATATTGTGTATGAATAGATGAAACAACACTCAGATGTGAAGTCTTTCTAGAATGACCAAATATGTGGTTTTAAAAAGTTTGAGATCCTTTAGAAGGACGATGGAGATCAAAACCAACCGATCGATCATTGAATGTGAGGAAATTAGATGAAAATCACCGTAGAGTGAATTATGAAATGTTTTACTTGAAGCTATGTCAATTGTAGATGTTGTTTTCCTGAAATGATGAAAGAATTAATTTTAGTGTCATAAAGCACTAAAACATGCGTTTAATGGTAAGAAATATATAAAAATACATCAGAATGGATTGAAATGACCTGAAAATAAAAGAAATATTATAGATGATATGTATGAGTATAATATATGTTAATTAGATGTGTTGTGTTCACATAACTATAGAATATTAGGGTTTTAAAGGTTCGACGCCATTTAAAAAGGTATGTTTGGGAGTCAAAACCAACCAAACCACAATTTAATGCTATGAAATGTGACTAAAACCATATTATGAATTGTGAAATGGTTGATTTAATATAAAAAAATTGAGATTCTATACTGATGATGTGAATTTTATATCAATTATTAGTGGAAATAATTTGTTTCTATACAAATTATATTGTTAAAATATTTCAAGATTTTTTATTGAACGATGATATGGGGTTTGGAAGTTGATGAGGCATAAAATAAAATATTTTATCACTCATCAAACTTCAAAATCATCAAATTTAACTAACATTGATCATCCTTTTTAACAATGTTAAACCTTATCATCTCTTATGGGTACTTCTTGAAAATATTTTGATCATAACAACTCTTATTTAATTTCCAAAACCTAAATTCTGAAACCCTTATCCAAGATATTCAGTCCAAAAAAGTTTTGATCATTAAAATAATCATGGCTGAAATGAAATATAGGAACCAATAGAAAAAATTTGGTTAGTGAATGCCAAAAGCTATTGCTAAAGGCATGTAGCAGTCGCTTAGCATCTACCAAATATCGGAAAATTTTGGCCCTTTTCTATTGTCTATAATATCATCCATTTATCAGTTGCTATATAAAATATATGGAGTTCCTATAGTGACCACCCAATTGGGGTCACTATAGACCAACCTGAAAAGGCCTATATCGACCACCATATGGCGACTGATATTCATTTATTATTATTTTAGGTAATTTGAAAAAAAATTATATTTGATATTTAGTGGTTTTTCAATTTTGTAGCATAATTTATTTTTAAAAATAATAATAAAAGAATATCATTCGCCTTATGGAGGTCGATATAGGCTTTTTCAGATTGTTCTATAGTGACCCCTATTGGGTTGTCACTATAGGAACTCCCTATATTTTATAGACCATCCACCAAATGGATGATTTTATAAACAATGGCAATGGGCCTAAATTTTCTGATATTTGGTAGATGCTAAGCGGCTGCTACATGCCTTTAGCAATAGCTTTTGGCCGTCACTAACGGAATATTTTCTATTAGTTCCAATATTTCATTTCAGCCATGATTATTGTAATGATTAAAACTTTTTTGGACTGAATATTATAGATAAATGTTTTAGAATTTAGGTTTTGGAAATTAAATAAGAGTTGTTATGATTAAAATATTTTCAAGAAGTACCCATAAGAGATGATAAGGTTTAACATTGTTAAAAAGGATTATCAATGTTAGTTAAATTTGATGATTTTGGAAGTTTGGTGAGTGATAAAATATTTTAGTTTCACACCATTACTACCTATGTAGCACTTATGAATAGATGAACAAAGTTAAATGGTATATAAAAGTGTCCAACCATTTGATAAATTATTACATTTTACAATTAGTTTCAGACTGGAGTTTTCCACCCAAATTAGATTCTAGATGAATTGGATTTTCGAGAAATGAGTATTCTTAGATGAATATTAGACTAATCCTAGTTCATATTACTATAAAGAGTGAATCATATTGAGCATATCATTCCGATATTTGAGATATTATTTGAGATGTGTAGAATTTCTTATAGTCAGATCAGATATGTTTTTAGATGAATAGATCGATAATTGGTTCATTAGAATGATGAAATTTTATTTAAACCATCAAGTGTTGGAGATTAAGATAGACCTAGACAATACTATGAATCTAGGAATATTTTGTATGGACCAATTTTCAAAAATTACTTATTTTTTATAGCTCATTTTTCCAATGAAAATTTTGTAAAATTATGGGAGTTAGTATATTCATTATTATTAGGAGATAGAATGTTTCTAAATGGTGTTAACACATGTTTTATGAACATCTAATAATATTGAATTTATATAGAACTACTGGAGTGTCTATATCACAGAGTTTGGTTCTCAAAACTCAGGTCAAACCTTGTAGATGATGTGTGTTATGTTTTATTTTCACCAAATACATTCAAATTATTTTTCTGAATGTTGATAAATAAGAAACTATAAAAATTTATAGGGGTTTAATTTATTTTTTATAGATTGATGCTATTTTGGTCATGGATTGGCTATATTTATTAAAATCAAACAACAACTATTGGGAATGGGATATCAATCTTCACATCCTAAGGTATCCACTAATTATGTACAAGTGTAAGGAGGAGGATGAATCTCTTTTAGAATCATTGTATCATTGTTGGATATTATTTCCTTTTGAGGAAGAATAACTATCTCAAATGATTGTGACAAAGAAGAGAATCATGATTAAAGATGTCCCAATTATGAGGGAATACACTGATGTGTTCCCCAAAAAATTTCAACTAATTTATCTAAAATATGAGGTTGATTTAGAAATTGATCTTATTCTTGGATCTACTTCCAAATCGAAGTCACCTTATAGAATTACCACCACTAATTGGGAGAAATTAAATAAGTAGCTACAACAGAATCATGAAAAGTGTTTTATATGCTTGAGGGATTCACCATGGGTTGCACTAGTCCCCTTATTAAAGAAGAATTATGGATAAATTCACATCTTTATTGATTATTGAGATCACAAAATTATTCATGATACAGAAAAATTATCATGTCACATGATATATGAATTATGTTATCCACTACGTGGGGCCATGTATTTCACTATGGTGAACATCAGTTTGGATATCAGTAATTAAATATGAATAAGAATGATATTTCAAGTACTACTTTCAAAATAGTGTATAGATTCTATTGTTCATAGTTATTCCCTTTGGAAAAACTAATTATATATTAAATTTCATATACATAATGAATGGAGTCTTTATAGATTACCTCAAAAAATTTATTGTATTATTTGTTGATGATATTTTGATATACTCCAAAAAAATGAGGAACATGAGGTTAATTTTAATATTGTTCTAGAGACATTGAGAAGAGAGAAAATATAGAAATGTACAGTAAATATATGTTTCGGATGGAGGAAGTATCGTTATTGGTTCATTTTATTACAACGAAATGAATGTCTATGGACCTTCCAAGTTAATGTAATCAAATAGTCTCTGAAGGCAACATCTATAACATACATCTGTACATTCATTGGTCTAGCTATAAAATATTTTTCATTTATGGAGAACTTATCAAAATTTCCATACCCACTAACCAAGATGACTAAGAATGGAGTAAAGTTTATCGAAACTATTTAATGTGTGGACTACATCAGGGATTTGAAATATAAATGTATCACGGAACCAATACTCACACTTTTAAAAAGTTGGGAATGATTTGTGGTATAACATTATTCTTCAAAGAAGTTATTATGTTATATACTGGTGATAAATAATAATGTGATAGACTATGCCACATGTACGATGTAAATTCATGATACAGTCTATCCCATGCATGATATGGAGTTGGAGGTTGTGATCTTTATGATAAAAATCAAGTGAAATTATCTCCATGGGGGAATTGTGAAATATATAATGATTATAAGTGCCTCACAAATATATTAAAAAATATTGTAATTAATAAGTCCCAATTAAGATGGTAATATCTCATCAAGGATAATGATTTTTCAATATAATATCTTCTTTTTACAGAAAATAATGTGGCAGTTCATATATATAGAAAATATCATGTAACTTTATCAATGGTTAGATTTGAGAAAGATAAAATCATTTTAGACATTCATTGAATGGACATGGTAATATTTAAGGAAGGAACATCATCAATCATTTTTCAAATGATTTCTTGACCATCCCATGGAGATGAAATAAAGGATTCTCAATGATATGATGCGGAAATTCAGAAAAAGTTGGAAGATATCAGAAATGGATAATCCACGGAATTTGGTATTCATGAGTAAGGAATCATAATATTTGAGCATGATTATTTGTACTATCCATTCAAATTATAATGAAATATATTCTTAATGACACACATATATCAATATTATATACTCACCTCAGGTTCAAAATGATATATCAAGATCTCCCATAGAACTGTTGGTAGGGTAACATGAATAAGTAGATTGTTGAATATATAGTAAATTTTTTGGTACATCAACAACTGATAGCAGAAAGAAAAAAACATAAGGGGATGATGAAACTGTTGCACTTGGTGGCCTAGAACCAATTTATTTGTACATTATTCATTAATAAATACATTTTTGCATCTTGATTGTACTACGGCTTAACAATGCATGTGATAATGTTATAAGGATAGCTATTGCAATAAATGTTTATAGCAGATCCTTGCTACGATGAGAACCTGAAAGTTCCATAACACTTTTCTTGAATGTATGTTCTATGGGTGAATAATTAAATTTGAGGGACACAAATAATGAAAACCAATAGGGTTGAGGACTCATAAAACATTGAGGTACCTTCCCATGGTTCTCTCCCATGGTAATATCTAGGAGAATAATATGAGAATGAGACTCGTTAGTTGGAAATCCACATTTCATAGTGTCATTGGATGTTCTTATCTATGGATGTGTGTATTGGTCCTCAGACATTATAATTGTTATTAAAGGGTATTACCACTCGCGAACATTGATGTATTGATGAAGACATTGATAACATACTGTTAACAATGAGGTAGTATACATTGGGTTCATCAAAAGTAATACTACATCAATAGATAATGTGAGAAATGATTTTTTCCTTCTATTTCATAACGGAAGTAGATATCTCAAGCCCTCTGATGGAAATGGTATAGCATTAATAAATCCATGTACGTGGTATGGAATGGGAGAGTTCAATTCTAGAAATTCAAAGAATGAATAATCGAGCACATGGGTTGATGTCACTATCATTCAACCCGCATGATTTCAGATATCGAGAAAAAGGGAATACATTACATGGAATGCGTTCATCGGAGGTTACACATCATTGAGTCATTAACTTCATTCTCTATGGTTTCCATGCCATGTTTGTAAACACTATCCTTGGACTTTTGGTAGGCTCCACCTAATTCCACTGAGAAATAATCCTAGAGGTTAACACACTATGTGTGTCCAATTATCTCAGTTAAATATTAATTTAATAAGTTAAATAAACACAATTTCTGACTGTGGTTTAATTAATATTCAGGGATGCCTCATCGCATTAATTTCTACACTAGTTAATAAAGAGAATATATTATTGGAGAAGTAATATATTTATTAGTGAGTAATGTAGTGATTTTTACATGATAAATATATAGCCATTATTCAAGGTCAAATAAATTTGGTGAAGGAAATTAAGAGAACCTAAAAACAAAAGTACACGGTGTGTATACTAAAATACATGCCATGTATTTTTTCAGGGTATTTATGTGAAATAATATTATTTATCAAATTAAATAATATTTGGTGTAATTCATTTTCTACATGTCCAATAATAATAATAGTCAACCGTTATTATTATACATGGGGTATTACTAAGAAATAAATGAAATGAAAAAATGATTTTGGGTAAATAATTCATTTTATTAATCTATGTAATTAAAATTAAAATTATATAATTATCATTAGAATAGCCATTTTGAGGGGTTGTGCACAACAGATCAAGAGGAAAAACTCAAGACAATAGATAATTCTTTTCTTCTAAGAATGTTCTCTAGCTATGAGGGAGAGAGATCCTCCTCCACTAGATCAAGGTGATAGAAGGTGGAAATCGCAAGCGAAGGGCCTTCTGCGGTACATAAGGAGATCCCTTATGTGACATCCATAGATTCATATAGCACATTTAGATAATCTCTAAAAGAATCCTACAATTTGATTCTCTGGAGAAATGATGGAAACATCAACGGAGAGAGAATTCCATCAAGGTAATTCTTGTCATATAATTAAATTAATTATAACCAACATGTGATGATACTTTCTATAGTTATGAGACTTCCCATTTTTCTTTCATTCTTAGTTCTATTCTTATGATCTGACATTTTATTATCATGATGGATCTCAGATTAAATGTCATTAATAGAAAAAATTAATGCTAGGTACACCCACTAACGTGCTTCCACTACGCAAAAAACCTTTATGTGGTATCAGAGCGGCTATATCATTTATTATAATTATTTAGTTTTTTGTTGATGTTTTAAGAATTAAATAATTTAGTTGTTTCAATTCACATTAATCGTTCTGTAAATATAAATTTCAGTATTTTTTCCTCCTATATAATTTCCCTTTTACCTTACAGAAATGATTTTTTTCTTTTTAATTTTTACTAAATTACAACATAAGATCCCATCCAGAGGTGCCAAAACTTTCTGGTCGTACAACACCAGAATACATAGCATGTATTCTACAGTATACGCCATGTAGTATTGGTTCCATGCACTAGGATGGTCCGCTGAACCAGGTAGTGTCATTGGATCGTATCTATGTCTTTCATACTTAGGGTGTTTACCAGGAACATGTGGCACATAGTTTTCGGATTACACGACATGTGGCCCACTAAACATGGTGTGTAGTCCCTTCAGGATTGGGTAGGACCGTGTACACCATACACAACTTTCCTAGCATGAAATTGTATAACATGGATACTACATGGCTTGTCTACCACTGAACACACCATGTACTCTGAATAATTTGGAAGAACATCTACACATCATGTCCTTGAGCATGTACTTCAGATGGACAGCGAACAAAAGTACATGCCATTTAGTCATAACTACATGTTGTGCACTCATCAAAATTACAAATATTTATTAAAATTTATTATAATATTATAAAAACATTTGTGACATGTACTATAGTGTTGGCATAAATCTATATCACAACACGTGATAAGTGATTTATATATATGTGTTTAATTTGACGTACGTGTAATTCTCATTTCTACTCATCGGGTAGTTGTGAATGGAAATACACTAGGTTTCCTCCAATGTAAATGTTACATAAAAACATATTTTTAATTAATTTTATTTTTTTTAAATTATGATTGATGAGAATCTTAAGGAAATTCATAAAACAATTGACTAATTGAAGATAAATAATTGATTCGAGAAATATTTATCTGAAACAATAACCATTAATGAATTGAATGAAAGTTTTATTTATTCGTAAATATCATTTCATGTATGGATGATTATGAGCTAGACCAAGATATTTTTATGTGAGTGGTTTTATTTTAATTTATTTATTTAAATGAAATTAGTTGGCCTATGAAACTTCTCCCCATTAATTTGTACGACATGTGTTCCAAAGGTTTCTTTTATATAAAACCTATTTTACCCTTTACCTGTCTATGAGATAAAATCATATGTAATGGATGGGGCATCCAAGATATTGGATATGGCTCAATTTAGGATCCACGGTCAAACAAATCCAAGGAGATATATAGGTGGAATAGTGGAAAGCTGTAAACACGAACCCAAAAGGTTCAAGGTGTTATCCCCTAATTCTTGGGTTAGTTTATCAACTGGTAGATAAACTGACCAATAGAAAAATCTCATGATCATGCCATTTGTTTTATTTATTTTAGTTGGATTGTTTATTTATTTTTGATGTGTTGTCATGATCACAAATTTAATGAATCAAACAAGCATGAAATATGGAAGTAAAATAAGACCGGATTATGCGTAAATATTATCATAGATATGTTTATTCACGTAAGTGAATCCCACATAATATTAACAAGAATGTAATCAAAGATAATAAAATTGGAATTTACATATAAGAATAAAATCCCTCAAATAAATAATTAGTCGGTATAACCTTCCATAATATTAGTTTGAATCGAACCATAGTTCAATGTTCATGACCAACCCTAGATGGGGTGACTTCAACTATTAGGGAATAATAATTCATGTTTTTGGTTTGAATTTACTAGGTTCGCATCAGGGGTTGACTTCCACTACAAAAATTGGTGCGAAAAAGAGGAAAAGGATTAGGAAATCTAAAATAAAAGGATTTCAGGATTGGGGATTCCACTCAACATATCAAGGAGCAGCGAGTTAACGCATTTGGCATTTGGAATGCCTACCTAATACCCTTACAGTTTCATGACCAACCATAGTTTGGGTAATTAAAAGGGAAATATGGATCCTTGCCACAAGAATATTCCGGCAACAGAATATTCTAAATTTAATGGTGAGGCCTATTGGATTTCGATCAAATAGTAGGAGACTAATAAGTATTAAATAATTTATTTGTCTCAGTTTATTATGATGATGTACCCAACCATTTATCATATTTATTTGTAGAGATGGAATGAAAAATGACTTCAAACATATCCTTGTGAACCATACTCGAGAAATAATACCTTCTCACCCACACCCATTTCTAGTAATAGTAGAGGAATTTTCACATCATCCTTTTCCATGAGAAGAAATTGTATGTGTAGGAAATCCTATCAGAGTTGTGCCAGGGAAAGAGGACAGTGATTAGGAACAATCTCTCTATAAAAACATATGGATGATTCCTTATATGTTTGATGTCTCATGTTATCATCCATGTCTAATGAGCTCTTTAAGAAACATGAAAATAGGGATGTTTATAGCATGATGTCTCACCTTAAGGATCTCTTTCAGGAGAAGGAAAGGCATGAGAGATATGAGATCACCAATGCACTGTTTAAAACTATTATTGGAGAGTCTGCACCAGCTGTGCCGCATGTATTCATTCTTATTGGGTACATGGAATGCTGAAACATCTTAGGGATTATGTTCCTGGAAGAGTTGGAGAAAAATTTCATCCTATCATCACCACCCAAGACCTTCTCTAGTTTTATTGTCAATTATAACTTGAAAAACATTTAGAAGAGTTTATCAGATCATTTGACCTTAATTTTCCTGGTAGATAAGTACATGGGTCATGACAACCCTGCCGTCCATTTAGTGAATAAGAATAGGAAGTACAAAACATAGGGGCCATGGACCTATCAATGGTCATAAGACCCCGAGCACTATCCAAACTAGAAGGGGATGATCTAGAGGTAAGGAAAGGAACATGACGCAGTATGTTTTTCATGTGGCAAGAAAGGCCACTAGAAGAGTAACTACACCAGGAAGCGTAGGGACGCTAAATTTGTGTTTGTTATTATGTGCAATCTTTCCATTTTAACACATTTGTTATCAGGTACAGCTTGTGGGGCTCCCATATATATTGAAATGTAGGAACAATTTAAAGTTAAAAATATTTCTAGTGGAGAGGTGGATCTTTAAGGTACCAATGACTGCGTTTTGCATTGTGGATTAACATCTCTCATTGCAAAATGGAATGCTTTTGGTTTTATGAAACTGATATTTTGTGCCTAGTGTTACCAAGAACATAATTTTTGTATCTTATTTGGATATATATGGACTTATTTTCAAATATGGAAATAAGAATTGATTGTTTCATAATCACACCATCGGTTATGGTATGTCACATTCAAATAATGATTTTTATGTATTAAATTATGAAAACTAAGTGTTCGAAATTGATAATGAAATAGACTCACATAACTCATACATCACCCAGTTGGGGCATCACCGTCTCAATCATGAAAACGAGAAGAGCTTGAAAAATATCTATCAAGATGGCTATTTAGAATGTACTGAGCTAAAAACCCTTGATTAATCTCATTCTTAATTACAATGTAAAATAAAAAATATACCTTTCGGTGGAGAGGGTGAAAGGGACATAGTGTTTTTAGGATTGGTGAACACGAATGTGTGGAAAATTCCCATTAGAATCTAGAGGTGGATATTCTTACATCATTACTTCTACTAATTATTTGAGAAGACATGGATATATCTACATAATGAGGTATAAGTCAGAAGACTTTGATAAATTTAAGGAATTCAAGAATGAAGTAGAGAATCAGCTTGGTGAGAAGATAAAGAATCTTCTATTAGATCGAGGTGGATAATATATGGACCAAGAGTCCATCAATATTATACAGGATTTTGGGATTCTATCTCAGCTCAATCCTCCTTATACTCCACAGTGGAATGGTGTTACTGGAAGGAGTATCTGATCCTTGTTGGACATGGTGAGGTCAATGATGAGTCATGCAGATCATCCAGAATCCTTTTAGGGATATGCATTACAAACTGAAGCATACATATTAACATGAGTACCAACTAAGGCGGAAAATGGAATTCCCAATGAGTTATGGAATGGAAAGACACCCATTTTCGTGCACACACATGTATGGGGATGTAAGGCATTTGTTAAGTCATTATCAGGAATCAAACTAGAACCATAGGGAACAAGTTGTATCTTTATAGTATATCCCAATGAAATGAAAGAATATTACCTATAATACCCATCAGATAGGAATTTGAGTGTCTCCAGACAATTCGTTATTTTTAAGAGGGATCACATCCTCAAAAAGGTTAGTGGGAGATCGATTGACTTCGATGAAGTTGATGCTCAGGATACACAAGATTTGGTATAGAAACATGTTCCACAGGTTCTTGTAGATGAGGTTCTAGAAACACAAGTACTACGTTGGAGCTCAAGAGAGGTAAGGGAACCAGAGAGATTTGGTTTCCTAGTCACTGATGACGGTGACTCATTAATGTTGGAAAATAATAAACCTCTTCGCAACATGGAATCAGTAGAAAGCTCCTATGCTTCAAGATGGATAGAATCTATAAATTATGAGATGGATTCCTTGTATCAGAAAAAAGTCTAGGTTATGGTCGATGGGCCATTTGATGTCATCCATGTTGGTTGAAAATGGGCATTCAAGAGAAAACTAGACATGGAAGGTCAAATTAGCACCTATGAAACAAACCTAGTGGCTAAAGGATTTAGACAGCGTCAAGGAATTGACTATGTTGAAACCTTCTCGATAGTTTCCATGTTTAAATCCATAAGAATAATAATTTCCATATTATCTTACCCTGGATATGAGATTAAGAAGAAAGATTTTAAAACATCATTCCAAACTGGGAACCTTTAAAAAGATGTATATTTGACACAACTGGAAGGGATTGTGACACCATGAAAATCGAAACAGGTTTTCAGGTTACAGAAATCCTTTTATAGAATAAAGAAAGCATTCAGGTCAGGGAACATTCGATTTGATGAAGATATAAAGGAATTTAGTTTCATTAAGAACGAATGAGAGACCTATGTTTATAAGTGGTTTAATGGTAATGTGGAAGTTATCCTAGTAGAATATATTTATGACATATTACTTATTGGACATGATGTAACACTCCTACAGTCAGTTAAGGACTTGTTAAACAAATGTTTCTTCATGAAGGAAATTGTTGAAGCATCCTACCTTCTATGGATCAAGATCATTCTTGATAGATCCAAAAGGTTGATTGGACTATTTCATGGTATATATATTGACCAGATACTAAAGAGATTTAGTATGGAACAATCTAGGAGGGGATTAGTTCCATTTTTACATGGCCTACATCTTTCTATGAAAATGTGTCCTCAGAAACAACAAGAGAAAGATTGATTGAGTAATATCCTACATAATTTGGCTATTGGATCCATAATTTATTCCATGTCATGTACCTAACATGATGTTGCCTATGCATTGAGCATCGATGTAAAATATCAAGAAGATCCAGGAGAATAGTATTGGACTGTTATTAAGACTATCCTTATGTATCTGAGAAGAACAATGTATATGTTCCTGTTGTATGGAATAGATGAGGAGCTTGTCATCAGAGGGTATGCTAATGTTGGTTTTGAGACAGATCAGAACAATCTAAAGTCACAATTTGGATATGATTGACGACTAAATGTAGGAGCTATGAGCTGGAAGATTTCAATGAAATATGTTTTCACTGATTATACTGTGGATTCCGAATATATAGCAGCCTCTGATGCAGCAAAATACATCTTATAGATTTGGAACATTTTCTAGGATCTTGATGTTGTTCCTAGCTATAAAAATCCCATCACATTGTATTGTGATATACTACAGTGGTGGATCTTTCAAAAGAACCAAGGTCACATAAATGGACAAGGCACATATTCCAAATGTATCACCTCTAGATGGGTTTCTATGAAAGTGGTGAAGTTGTAGTGAGCAGAGTTTCCACAAAATAGAATATGGAAGAGCTCATGTCTAAAGGCCTATCTCAGTAGAATCATTAATATCATGCGAGAGCTAGCAGGTTAAAGGTTTCTAGATGGTTAAAGGTTGTTAGGTGTTGTCTCTAGTCCATGTGGGAGTGTGTTTGAGTTGGTGGCCTAGAACCAAATACATTTTACATTATTCATTAATAAATACCTCATGACAACATGATTGTTCTTATGTGTGACAATGTCCTCAGGATACTTGTTGCAATAAAAGGTCAAATAGGATCACTTCTATAATGAGGACATAGTTGTTCCATGAGACTATGCTTGATTGTATGTTCTATGATGGGATAATGTTATTTTAGGGACACAAATAATACCTACCATTAGGGGTGAGGACTCATAAATCTTTGAGACACCATCTCAATGTGTGCGCCCTTGGTAATATCTAGGAGGATATTATTATAATGAGACCCGCCAGTAAGAAATTAACATTTCATAGTTTCATTGGATGATCCTATCTACAGTATTTTATATTTGTCCTTAGACTTTAATATTATTATTAATGGGTATTACATCTCATGACCTTAAATGTATTGATGAAAATTGTGACAACACACTATTCACAGTGAGGTAGGATACGTTAGGTTTTTCGCGAGTAATACTACATTAATAGATAATGCAAGAAAGTATTTTCCCCTTCTATTTCATAATAGAATTAGATGTCTCAAGCCATTTGATGTAATTGATATAGCCTAAATAAATCCATGGTCGTGGTAATGAATGGGTGAGTTAAAATCTAGAAATTTAAAGAATGAATAATCAATCAAATGGGTTGAAGGTACTAGATTGCAACCAGCTTCATTCGAGATATCAAGATATAGGGATTATATTGCATGGTAAGCATTCGTTGGAGGTGACACATCATTAAATCATTAAATTAATTCTCTATTGGTGCCTTGTCATGTTGCTAGACACTAACCTTGGACGTCAGGCTTTCTCCACCTAATGCCACTGAGAAAGTGGACAAGAGGGTCACACACTAAGTGTTTCTAAGTATCTCAGTTAAATATTAATTTAACAAGTCGAATATATACAATTATCCATAGTGGTTTAATAATTATTCAAGGATTCCTGATCATGTTTATTTCATCACTAGTTATTCTGTAGAATATATTGTGGGTAAAATAATATATTTATTATCTATTAATGCAGTGATATTTATTTGAAAAAAAAATTCCATTATTCAAGGCCTAATAAATTTTTTGGTGGAAATAAAGAGAATGGAAAAATAAAAGTAAACATCATGTATATTAACATACACAACCTGTATTTTTTCTTGGAATTTATGAGAAATAATATTATTAAATTAATTAAAAAATATGAGATGTAATTTTTTGGTCGTACGACAGGTAATAATAATAGTCAACTGTTATTATTAAACATGAGGTATTACTAAGAATTAAATAAAATGAATAAATGCTTACGAGTAATCCATTCATTTTGTTATTTATGTAATTAAATTCCCAATTGTATAATTCTCATTAGCCTATCTATATCAAGGTGTCATGCACAACCGATATAGAGAAATCTCTCAAGCCAAGAGAGAATTATTTTCATCCAAGAACACTCTTTATCTACAAGAGAGAGATCCTCCTACACCGGATCAAGGCAATCGAAGACAGACATCACAAACGAAAGCTCTTGCGTGCTAGAACCAAGAGGTCCCTTTGTCAACGTTCAATGATACTTAGAGAATGTGTGGATAAAACCTAGAGGAATCCTACACTTTGATTATACGATGAAATGAAGGAAAAATCGATGAAGAGAGAATTACATCATGGTAATTCTTGTCTTATAATTAAATTAATTATAACCAACATATTATGATCCTATATGTGGTTCTGGGTCTACACACTTTTCATTCTTTCATTGTTCTATTACGATGATCTGGAATTTTATTATCCTGAAGGATCTCAGATTAAACTTCATTAAAAACAAAAATTAAAGTTGGGTACACCCATTAAGGCGCTTCTTCTTCTCTCGGAACCTATAACAACTACTACTCATATCCACATTAAAATGTATAGATATAACAATGGAATTTTTCACTAGACTTATAAATAAATTCAAAGAATATAATGCTATATCTATTATTATGAATCATCATACAAAGAAAACTCTCTTTATCATAATTTGAGAGGACTTCTTATTTCTACAAATTTTGTGGATACGCATCAATGAAGTTGTGAGGTTGCATGGGGTACCACTGTTTATTGAATTTTATTGAGAAACTAGATTTACCTCCTTGTCCTAGAGAAGACTCTAATATGGTCTAAACAATAAACTGAAATTTAGTACGGATAATAATCCTCAAATTGATGGCCAAATGATTAGAATGTTCAAATATGAGAATAAATATTGAGAGCATGTTCTATGGACATAAATGGTTGGTTGGAAAATCATCCAACCTTGGTTGAGTTCTCATATTATATTTATTTCAAATCCAATATAAAAATGGTTCTATATGAAGCCCTTTATTAGAAGATATGATGAACACAAACATGATATGATTATGTTAGGGAAAAAATATTCATGGACATGAAATGGTCAATGAAATGGTAGAAAATGAGAATTTTTTAAAATAATATTTGGGTTTCCCAAATTTAATATAATAACTATGAATAAAATCATTATTGTGACTTAGATTTATGGTTGAAGACATGTTATTGTACTATTTATCTTCATAGAAGAAGATCATAAATGTTAGGAAGAATGGAAAGATGAGACTGAGGTATGTAGGCCCCTTCAAGAATCTTGGTCATGTTTGAGATGTGTCTTATAAACTAGAACTTCCACCAACTATGCTCCCATACATGATGTATTCCATCAATCCATATGGAGTAAGTGCATACCAGATCCATCACATGTAATAAATTTATAGATGGTATGGCTGGAAAATGAAATCTATTACATGCAGCATCCAGTTAAGATCATGAAATGTACAGATAAAGTTATACAGAATAAGACCACTCAACTTGTCAATGTACTATGTCAGAATCATAAGTAGGAAGAGGAAAAATGGGAACTGATATAAAATATAATGTGGAATAACCCTAACCTATTGTCAACATAGAATATAAAATGAAAATTTGATGGCTAAATTTCATAAGGGGGTAGAATGTAATAACTTGGAATTTTAACAATTAAAATTCCATTCCCATAATTATTTTTTATATTATAAAACAAATAAATATCATAGACAAACTGATAAAAACATTATTTTAATAAATTAAGAATTAAATAAGTGTTATTTATTATAAATTAAGGAAATTATAATAATGGAATAGTAACTTGACAATTTGAATAGTAATTCTACCATTGGGAATAGTAAACCCCCAATAGAATAGTAACCTCAACTATGAAAGTATAAATTAAATTATTCTATCTTATGGAAGAGAAATTAATATATTACTATGATGATATATTTAATGAATTTTGTAACCAGTTATAAATTATCAGTTGGTTTTTTATAAGTCATAAATATTTATTTACTATTTTATAATTACTATAATAATTAAAAAGAAAATATATTTTCATAATTTTTATTAATAAAATAATATATTTCTTCCTATGATTATATGATAATTTTATGAGACCTTCATAATTTATGTTTCATAGAATCAGTTATGATTTTAAAATCATTATTTTTTTAATGAAATATTTTTTACAATAAAAATGAAATTTTCATATTCATAATTTTTTTATAAAATGGAGTCTATTTATGGAAACAACACATTGATAAATGGTTAGGGTGAGTTTTGTGAATTTTAATAGAATGTTAGTATTTATGTGAATACTGAAATACGTTAATTTCCGAAATAAGCTAAGAATATATTTTCATGAGTCATTAATGATGTATAGATGATTTAAGAACCATTCTCTCAAAAACACTTTCTTTATGTACTTTATTTATTCATTTCAAAGACCACAATAAATACATCGATCCAAAATTATATACTAAAGAATAAAATAATCTAAAATACCCCTATCCCTTATATATTCCACCCATCACCGCCTCTTCTCCTCACATCATATGATCATTGGAACATTCTTATATTCTCACATTTCCTCTCCCATACAACATTCTTATGTTTTGGTCATAATGGTGTCAGCATGATTCCATTTCCGAGTTCCATCATGAGGTTCTCATTGAGACGACACTCAAGAGGTAACACCCCCCAAAATATCTTAATGTCATTAATTTTCATATAATTACCTCACCTCCACTATCCAGAGTAACATGATAACTCTATTATATTATATATAATAGTTCTTTTTTAATGTAATATCCATCATCAAATCTCTCCACCTCTCCCTTGGTTACAAAAAATGAAAAAATCATTCTTGAGGTGTCGATTCACTACATTCATTGATGACTAGGTTTTTTTTTCTTTATCACCTTCAGGGATAGTATAAAAACCATTTTTATGGTAAAAAATAAATACAATTTAAAAAAAACATATTTATGATTTTGGGACCAATATATAATTTTTTAAATACAATGAATATAATTGATCATGGTCATAAAATCCACAAAAATAAACTAATTAGTTTTTCATCAATGTTTTGTCTTATGAATCATTATCATATCTGAATATATATATATATATATATTTGGGACCATGGAAAATTATTTATATTCATCAATATCATATAATTCATCATCATGATTTTTTAATACCATTTTACAAGAACTCTTCTAACTAATATCAAGGGAATCGATAATTAAATCCACGAAACGAATGCTCCCAAAATGGGCAATAATAAAATACAACTCAATGAAATGGAAATTAATTAACCTAATAAAATTATAAAAAATAAAATATATATTTAATATGTTACTAATTAAATAATTAATGAATATAATTTTATTATCCAAGACATTATGTACATATGTGGAACCATTTTAAACATAAGGTAAGGGATTCTCTCTGAATCATTATTTTTTCCTTCAGGTTATTATTTCTCTCCAACTATACCACAATGTAATTATTAATTTATATAATCTACTCTTAATAAATTCTATTTTTATTTTCCAATACTTTTTATATATCTCAACTATTTATTCATTGATGGGTAAATACATGTTTTATAACGTTTCCTTCAAAATTCCTCTCGATAAGAAATCCCTTCTAAAGGGAACATGCCAATTTCATTCCCATTTTCAACTACGCCACATAATATGTTTTAATCTCCTATAATTTTTATAAAATACCAAATTTTTCAGGAAAACCAGTCTTATTTTATTTATCGTCTTATGAAAATATTATTCCATTTTCCACTTTATTTAATATTTTATATTTTCCCTTAAAAGAATCAATGTGGATCACATATACTCTTTAAGAAGCACACTTTTACATGTTTTGATGTAAATTGGACTACATTTATCAGGATCAATGCCTATTTCATCTTAAGATTTTCCATTTATTCATTAAATCAATTATTTCATTAAAATCATTATGATACACCTATTCTATAGGCATTATTACCAGATTTTGATAACAATTTAATTACATGAATAACCTTTATGTTTCTTCTATATGAATAATTCATAATGTGGAACACATATTCAATAACATGATATGATTTTACAAATAGATTACACACTAATGAATGGGGTAATGTTTAGTCTCATGATACGTCATGTTGGGTCATGTTGTAAACCTGATTCCCTTATTGGAAATTGTAACCCATGTGATATAGTCTTGACAGTTATATTGGGATCAATTTTGGTCATGTTTTATATTTCTTCCACATTCCTTTGTTTCTATGATTACATGATCCCATGGTCAATATATTATGATTACAGTTGTTTATTCGTCATTAATTCCATTTTATGTCATTATGTTATTCCTTGTAACCCATGTGTAATTCTTTGTTTCTATTTTTTCCCATAATTGGATTTTTAGATCATCCAATTATTCATTTATACCCCATGTTACCCTGTGAAGATGTTGGAGATCAAAGTAATTTAGGATCTTATTATAGAGATTTAATAAAATATAATTTTATTTTTGATTCATGGTTTATAATTATATAGGTCATCTTAAAAAGAAACTAGAATTTATGATCCTTGGTTTGTATTTGATGGTCAATTAAGATAAAAAACATGTTAAAATATGTATAGAAGGCTAGGGCTTCTATATTCAAAACCAATATGAAAAGACAACCCTTCCAAAATCACTTCTCTAATACGATAAATTTATCCCAAATGAATTCCTTTTTGAATAAATATTTCTAAGAAGTCGGTTTGTGAGAGAAAAAAGGAGATACCAAAATAAGAGTATGTTTTAACAAGTACAAGAGAATTAAACACATAATTTGTGGGATTTTCATCTCACTTTTGTTTTTAGTGATGAAACATCATGTTTCACAACCTATTTGTTGTATATGGTGTGTATACATTCCATTTATGTATTTTATGAATCTTATATATAGAATTAATGGGATTTAATTGTAAATTTGGGAGTATCTCATTAATGGGGCACCCGTTTTAATGTTGCCAGACAAGTAAGGAATTTTTTTCTAAATTTTCTTTTGTTTGTGAAAAATATTATCTTATGAACCTATATTATTTTTCTATGTGTATATAATTAAACATTGACATATAACATCATAAATCATATTCTTTTCTTGATATTTTATTCTTCATATATTTTTATTCTTTCATGGGGATTATGATTTAATGTTACCAAAGTGGAAAGAGATTATTGAAAAAATCTCATAATTTATCGAGATTGTTTACGATTATTCATATATTTAATAAATACCTCAATAATTATCATAATTATTCATCCCTTTTATTTATTTACGATATATTCTAGTAATATTATCATTTTATCCACTCCTTCATACTTAACATATTAAAAATGTTTTTTATGAAAATCCAACATTATTAGTACGTTCATTATGAAATATAATTCCCTTCAAACCCATTTTACCAAAAAATATCAAAAAATGTTTCATTAATCTCATATTAATATTAACTTTTAATTATTACCCATGTATTACATTTTACAATTTTTTTTAAAGGAATCATCATTTTTTTTGTAAAAAATGTCCATCTAGATTTTACTGAAGTGTGTAATGAATCTCCATTTTAACATTTACAACATAGATATTATTGTCTTTTATCATAAACAATCCCTGCATTGAGGATTCCATTATTGGATTTCATGTTTATTCTCATAGGAAAATGTTTTATAAAAGTTTCACTTTTTATATTGTTTTTTATAATGAAGAAATAATATTTTCATCGTGAAATAATTTAAATGATCCTTCAAAATTATTTTCCAACTGAGATGAAATTACATGGTGTCTTTCATTACTTATAGAGAATATTATCCAATAGTAACATTAAATATCTTTATATGAATGACTTATTTTTTTGATGGATTTTTTTTTAAACTCATTTCTCTTCTATCAGTTCTATGGTTATGAAACTAAATTCATTTCCTATGGTATACAACTAGGAAATGATTTTGAATCCTATCTCATTTCCACAGGTTATGATATGTTGTTTATGTTAGCCATTTCATTTAATGGGTTTTTATATAATGATTTTTTTATTGTTTTGATAACATATGTATTACTTCCTTATGTGATGGGTGGGACCTATATCTCCCGCAAAATCAATAGGTTGAAATTTATATCTCATGAGATATAAATGGATAGAATGTGGAGTGAACCTAGTATAGTAAAGGAAATTGTCCACTAAGATGGTCATTGGAGGGATCCTTGAGTTTTAAGATTGTTTGTGGAGTAGAAACATTCCACTAAGATATCTTTTCAAGTGATCCATGACTACAAGAATTATGATAGTAGTATAAAATCATAGATCATGTTAATTGATTCAATATTTGTTCATGACGTATAAAATTATAAAAATTATTCCATGAATCCTGATACTAATCGTTTCTATACATGGTATGATTTTAAAAATTTATGATCATGTTCTCATACCGATATGTTCATGTTATAGTTATGTATCTCTCATCATTACCATCATTGATAATTTCAGTTCACCCATTATTATGATTCAATTGACCTTGTTGCGAAGATAATAATTTTTTTAATGTGTCTAAGAAGGTTTCCAATTATTAAAAACATTGAGGTAGATGATGCAGTTTTCTTATAGACCGGTGTTTATGTATGCATGTTTCAAAATGCAATAAACTAACAAGGTCTTTTGGCTCATTTTGGTCTAATGTAATTCCAAAAAAAATTAAATAAAATCTATTAATGTTAAGAATTGTTCTAAATAGTTGGTATTTGAAAATTATTTTCATTATCATCATGGAACTATGATAATAATACATTAGTGATATCCCAAAGGACATGTTGAAGGATAAGACTAAGGATGACTCAATGTATTAGAAAATGACCTAAAATTTTGGTAAATGAAAGAGTCATTGAATTCTAATAAATACATCTATGATTGGATAATATAAGTTGATGTGGCTTTAGAATAGATGAACCTAGGGGTAACTACCCCAAAACAGTATATTGGGCCATACTAATTGAGAAACATTCACGTGAAAACTATCTCTAAATCACGACTAGTTTAACACTCCTTTGGGATAAGCTTTTGAAATTCAAAAACTCTTTATGAAACATAATTAAGTATTTAAATTACATGTGGATATTAATGAGCTATTATAAACCTATGGATTCATAGATTAAAGAAGGTGTAACAATTAATACATTTTCATGATTATTTTGTTTCCCAATATGATTATTATTTCTCATTTTATGTTTTTTGGTTTTAGTAAATGAGTAGAACCCGAATTAACCCCATTAATGCTGAATATAATAAAAATTTAATGAATATCTTGCAAAAAACTATGAATTCTTTGGGAGATTGAATGAAAATTTTCTTTTAGTCATCATGAATGAGGTTGAGATGCCATCCAACCCAACACCCTACCCAGTCCATGGCATGGACAAATGGTGTTCTTAATCCACACCTGTTGGAAACTAATCACATACATCAAATATAATACATGTGGAAATTATTTCTAACCAAAAAACTAGGACCAACAAATAGGATTGAAAAAATAAGGAACCTACAATAACATAGTATCAAATAAATGTAAAAAAGTTATATAGTTAAAGAAGATAAAAGAAACTAAAAATAAAAACCAACCCAAACTGCAACCAACATGATCTCCACGTGAGCTCTTGATCAACTCAAACCATAGGACCAAATTGTTATGTGAGCAACCAATCCCGAAACCAATACCTACAAAAAATATAGGGTCTATCGACACTCAGTGGTACATGTAGGATATGAGCTAATAATCACAATAGGAAACCACCAAAGAATCCACGCATCTCCTTTCCTGAAAACTGTCCATTGTCACTATTTTGAAAAAACAATATAAAAATAGGGTTTTCATATTTTTTCTAAATAAACACATATTTCACTTTTTCAAAACATTACAAACCATATAAATATTTAGGAAACATGTTTACCTTTTTAGAATAAGAATACAAAAAAATACATAAGAAAAACACTACCAGGAGGTGATGAAAAAATAAATAGTACATGTTGAAACCAAAATAAAATAGAAGGTTAATAAGAACATATAATTTAGTAACCATGGGAATCTCTAAAACATCCCTAGAGTGATCCCTCTACATACTCTGTTAGTATCCACTGGTCAGAATATGGTGAAACTCTATAGTATGTTACCATGTAGCATCCCTCCACTAGCCCCACAAATGGCACAACCCACATTGCCTCTAAAACCTTCAAGGGGTACCAAATTTTCTCATCATGGTTGATCAGTAACCATCACACGACCCTCTAAAAGACTCTTAGGAAATCCAGGGTAATTATATAATGTCTATGTAGGAGATTCGTTCATGCGTGACTCCCCTTATCTAAATCCACCACACTTTCCTACCCCATACAATGAGACCAACTAAATGATTACCCACATAGGGAAATCAAAGATAGGGCTTCCCACTACACATCAATTATCAAACACAAGTTCCAATCGGGGCATGATATCTCATAATCTTTCAAAAATATTCTAAAATCACCACATGAATCCAACTATACATTTATGTTCTAATTTAAATTTCATTCCCAACATTCATTCAAAACCATTATGAAAACATTAAAAAATTAATAAAATATGCCAAACTGGATTTTATTGCAAAAACTTTTCCACAAAATTTCTGAATTTCTAAGTAGTCTAAGATTTGAAGATCTCATTGAAAACTCATTTTGTAATCACACATGGGGATGGAACTCCACTTGGAAACCAAGTGACCATTTGAGAAACCATGTTATTAAATAAAACATCATCTAATATTTCCATACTAATTTGATTCCCATACATATGTGCACCTTATTCTCACATGGATGTGATGAAATCAAAGGGAACATTTTAAATCTCAATAAAATAACCTAAAACTATTATCAATTATAAAATCAACACTTACATTCTAACCAACAAAACATCAAAAACCACAAAAAATCATACTCTTCATCTTAGAAAAAGAAAAGAATTATCTAACCATTTTAATTAAAAAATCAAGGGGGAACACCACTCAATTAACCAAAATTACTCAAAAGGATCAATCCAAATTTTATCAAACACATTCAGTGCATATCTATATAGGCATATTTTATGAATCTCATTAAAATTCACATTTAACAATTTATACCATCAAGAAAATGCTATTATATACTAACCATGTGCTTTTTCAAGTTGTGAATCATGTTTAAAATTTAATATGAATCACCCAATCATCAATACAATTTAATGGATATGAATATCATGGAGGCCCCATCCTCAATAGTGTGTGAATGAAACAAGACTCTTAGAGAAGAAATATTAGGGCCCCTAGAACAATCCACACACCCTATATCCAAATGAAATCATGTTACGCAAAAAACCTACCCTATAGATGTCGACCAAGAGGGAAACCCCATAAGCAAACCCAAGTAACCCAATAGAGGAAGAGAGAAAGAGATAATAAAGGAGAAAACCCCTAAAAACATTCCTCAGATCATTGGTTAAGAAACCATAGAGGGAGGAAAATCAATGGGAATGGGGTCATGTGACCCCTTATTGTGCCAGAATCAACCAAGGAGGGAGAGGGCCAATTTGGTTTTAATATAAGGGGAGTGAGAAAGAATATAATGATTTAAAATTAGGGGTAGCTTGCACGATGTTTCCACACATTTTTCCAAATTGTGTTCCAACCGTTAACAGATCACGTACCATAAAGGAAACCCCACATTTCCTAGACGCATAGTCTATAAATCATGTGCCAACCATGTCGAACACAAATTCCCAAAAATAGCCCAATCCAACATGGTTACCTGGGAAAGGCCGCATGGGTAATTGAACCATGTAGAAAATGTGTGCAGGCTACCATCAAGACAAAAACCCAACTATTTAACCAAAAACAAAAAAATTAAAACTTGGTCTCATCCTGAACCATGAAAATAAATATCCATAGAAATTAAAAGAAATTTCTTTTCCAATGTGAGGGTGTGATAATTATCCCCACAAAAATACCTTCTTCCCCTAGAAATTTACCCATCCAAAAGTTAACCATAAAAAAATAATGAGTAATCAATACCAAAAGCGACCACAAACCTCAGGGTGACCATTCACCTCACGGGTCACAACCAACCAATACTAGAGGATATGATAGCACACAGAACATGGGGAGGATATAATATGTTTCTTCCCATATTAAGAACTTGACTAAAATTGCCTGGAAAATTGGAAACTAAAATGAGGAATCTAATACCACCCTTCCCAAATTAATTGAATAATACCCCCACCATGTCTAGAAACAATGGAAATCCCCACATAAACCATGAATCTCCCATGAAATTCATATTTTTCACCATATGGGGAACCCATGGTTGAAAACCAAAATGAATAGTGAACCCAATATCAAACCCCTATTATAGATTTCCTCTAGCCCACACATCTCTGAACAAGTACAACTAAAACTGAATCTATCCCATATAAGGGCTATGAACTTTTATTGATGAAAATACAACTCAAATGGACACACTCAATGAAGAAAATTAGGTTCATAGGGCCACGCTTTGGTAACCTCAACCATTCAGTTTACAAACGAATGAGTTTAACACATGATTAAAATGAAAAGATAAACATACAACTATAAGAGAACAATAAAAAGGAAACCTCATATTCTACATCCTAATATAGAGAACAAGAAATGGGATGAGGTTTCATGCACCCTAGGGACTCCTGGCAATGCGTGATCTTTACTTGGAGGCCTTTTGTTGGAAAATTGTGGATTGAAGCATGCCCTGCCTCACATTCAGGCTTTGAATTCCTCTGATCACAATGTCTTTATTAGGGGAAACATCCTGAAACACCTATCTAGAATACCCAGACAACTGTAGCGATGGCATGTCAACAGAGGAGAATGAAAATAAGACATTGAATTCCTAAACCGGCCACTATGGTGGCACACAAATGAATGACCACAAGAATTATAAATTAGACCCAAAGGGGGAGATTCCTTAGAAACTAGTTATTTCGCCACACAATTCTCTAATATGGGGATCCCTCATGAGTAAAAATAGGCACTAGATATCCAATTTGATATATGGGGACAAAATTAGCTAAACATTATTCATTCACCAACTTTTAAAAACAGAGTAACTTGGAAATGAGGGCATGCTCCTTCAAATCATGATAAATGCCCCCAATAAATATAGAATCATTCAATAAATCTTATGACACCACCTTTGGAGAAATGGGAACCAGCTCTGTGATGTGATCAACATAACCTTCACTACCCAATGAACTCACTGAATACTCAGGAGCTCTTCCATTTTTTTATTTCTTACCTCCTTAGGAATGAACCATCCAACAAAGATAGACATAAACACTTCCCATGTCATCCTAACCTGCCTCAAAGGTGGAGATCCAACTCCCATTCATCTGAAGCTTCACCTTCAAAAAACCCCAGAATAACACATTCTATAAAATCTTTAAGAGTTACCAACACTCTATAGATAGCTTTAACTTCTTCAAGAAACATTACAACCCCTAAAAAACCTCAATAATCATATAATATATCATAAAACAGAGGAGATCCACAAATAGGTAAATACCCTCAAAGAAATTTTGGGAGCATTCTAGGTGGCATATTCTGAAAAATAAAAAAACAACCCCGTGAATCAAAATCCAAAAAAAACACCACCAAAGGACCACCCAAGGTTAAAAAACTGGATCTCAAAACCAACCAAAAATATATTCTTCCAAGAATCATCTTTTAAGAACTATCCATTTTAAATTTAAGATCAAAACTGCCTTTTTTCATGGCCATTTTCCAAAAATAAAATCATCTTTTTTCTCAAAACAAAACCCACTATCCAAAAATAAGGGCCAATTTTAGAAATCATTTTCCCTAATCAAAGACACATAGGCAAAAAAATAAATGAATTTTTTCTCAAGAAAACAACCATGGAATCCTTTGAATGGTTGCATATTGGTTCATATATTTCAATCCACACATTACAACATGAAGATTCCAGACATACACACGCATATGAAAACGTTTATTTGGAATAACAAGGGTCACACTTATTATTTCATTACTAAAACCCAGAAACATACCAAAATTTTAAATCTAAAACATTTTTATTTAAAACTCAATTTCCCAAATTGAGTCTATTTAAAATAAACCATATTCATCTAAATAACAATTTTCATTTAAAAACCTACGCACACTAACTAGAACCTTGACAAGACTCATCATAAACCAAACCACATGAATGAATAACTAGTAGTCATTTATAACCAGGAAATATGGTAGTGAGACATTCCCCATGTAAGAAATAACAAATAGGAAGTTCTCAAACCATGCACTTGGACTCCACAAGTTTCAGTACTCCATGTGAGGTCACAACATGACTCTGGATCACCTTATTTTTCATCCCTCAATCCCCATAAGGAAAATAGATTCAAAACCTGGAATACCACTACTAGCTCGAGGCTCAAAATGAGTAATATTTCATGATTCTCCTCACATACATTCCAAAGAAGTCCTGAAAGTCCTATTAGCCAACTATCTGCCATCCCAGATGAAAAAGTGATTACTTTCACACAAATTTTATACGACATAGGATGGGATTCCATCAATCCCGACACCTGACCCAATCTATAGAATGGCCTGAATGGAATTCATGATCCCCATGGGTGGGAAACTACTTACATTTATCTTATATAATCCATGATGGAATGATTTATTAACAAAAAATCATATTAATAAAGAGGCTAGACAATATTAGGAACCAAAAATAACTAAATCTCAAATTAATGTGCAAAACTGATTTAGTTATAATAGTTGGAAAAAACATAACTAAAAAACAAACCAAAACTACTACCAACCTGATATGCATTTAACTACCTGGTCTCCTACTACCAATGGAACAAACTGATATAAGAGCAGTAAAACCAGAATCATGTACCAACAAAACAGGTCTATGGACATCAAGTGGTACAAGTACTATGTGTGCTAAATAGATTTGTCGGAAACCACCAAATAACCTATACATATCCTTTCCTAAAAAATTTCCACCACTATTAGTTTGAAATAAAGATATAAAAATAGGTTTTTGAATATTTTAATAAACAAAAATATATTTCCCCTTTTCAAATCAATACACACCATCTCATTGTTTTTGTAACAAGGATACCATTTTAAAACAAGAAACCAAACCAAATACTAAATCAAAGCACCAATATAATGTGAAGAAAATAAAATAGATATACAGGTTGAAAACAAAAAGAAATAGAAGTTAATAATGAAAATTAAATTTACTACAAATGGGTATCTCATAAATATCCCTATAGCTGTCCCCAGATGTACTCAGTTAAGAACAAACTTTTATTGAATGGTGAATTCCCTAGTCTATTGACAACTAGATTCTCTCAGCTAGCCTCACCAGCTAAAAAACGCGACATTCCCTCTAGAACATATAAGGGGTACCAACCCATCTAATCAGGTATGATCAACAACCATCACATTACCTGCTAAAATATTACTTGGAAATACATTGTAATAATATAAAATGTATATATGAGAACCTCACATGGGTGACTCCCCTTGTATGTCGCCAACTCACTTTCCCACCCCATACACTAACACCACTAATAGGATAACCCACATATGGAAATCCAATATTGGGGTTCCCACAACACAACACAAGTCATCCAGAGGTTCTAATCGGGATATGATATCACATAATAATTGAAAACAATTCTCAAATCACCATAAGTTTCCTACAGTGCATTAATGTTCCATGTATATTTTCATTCCCAACATTAATTCCAAACCAATACGAAAACATACATAAATTAACAAAATAAACCAAACTATCTTTATTTGAAAACATTTACCAAAAAATTTCTCAATTTCCAAATAGTAAAATCAATTATGATAACATTGAAACCACCTTTACAAATCACACACGGGGCCAACACACAATTTTTGGAAACCAAGTGACCATATGAGAAACCATGGTTTTTGGAAAACATCATCTAAGAGTGAAATATTTATTTTATTCCCATGTATGTGTGCACCATGTTCTCAAATGGATGTTCCGTGATCAAATAGAACATCCTAAATGTCTATGAAATCCCACGAAACAATTTTTGATTACAAAATCACCACTTTCATTCAAGCCAACATAACACTCAAACCACCAAAACCTCCGCGTTCCAACTACAAAATCCAAATCCTAATCTAACAGACTTAATAAAAATATATTAGGGGAAAACCCACTGAAATTAGCCATCATTACATAAATGTCTCAATTTATACAATGTCAAAAACTTTTAGTGCATATATAAATAGTAATATATGATAAAACACTTTGAAACCAATTTTTAACAATTCATTCCTTGATAAAAAATGAAGATATACCAACCATGTGACTTGTGAAGGTAGGAATCATGTTTATAAATTAATTTTAAGAACACAAGCATCAAAATAATGCATCAAAAAAGGAAAATCATGGATACACCTACCTCAATGGTGTGAGAATGTGATGATATTCTCAAAGAAGGGTGATTTGGGCCCCAAGAATGATCCACACACGATAGATCCAAAGGTAATCGAGTTACACACAAATTATAACCCAGAGGGTTTATCAAAGAAGGAAACCCCATAGTAAAGCCCAAGGAAAGAAAGAGAGGAATAGAGAAAAGAAGAGAAACGTAGAGAAGACCCTCTAATCATAACTTAATTCATTAGAGACACAACTATGACGGTTTTAGATTCAAAGGTATAGGAGTCTCATGACCACATCGTATTCCCAAAATGTCAAAGGAGAAGGATGACAGATTTGAGGATAAAAAGTGGGGAGGGAGAAAAAATAATCTTAAGATTTAAAATTTTAGGAAGCTTCCACATTTTGGCAGCATAGTTTTCCAGACTATGTGCCAACCATGTGCACCTTTCTGAACCAAAGGGACACCCCAAATGTCTGGCTATATGATGTAAAAACCATGTGACAAATATGCCAAACACCTCTACCCAAAAATATCTCATGAATGAATAGTTACATTGTCAAGGAATTTTGGTTTATCATACCATGGGGAGGTTGTTCTGAAGCACAAAAACCCATCTTTTTTACCATAAAATAAAAAATTTAAACCGTTTCTCACACAAAAACCACTAAATAAATATCCATTACCAAGAAAAGAACAAAAATAAACGTGCTTTCAAGGTCAGGGTGGGACATGTATGCTCACAAAACATTATCATTCTATGAATCATGATGGACACTTGAATGAGAAAATAAATGAATAAAATTATTTTGAGTCATTCATAAGGAAACAACCACATTCTCTCAGTGGATATTTTTCACTTAGGGTCTATGAAATGGATCAATACCACTGAAATGATATTTTCAATTCTCATAATTTTGAATCATTAGAAATTAATTTAAGTTTCTTATCATTTAGAAGGTGACACAATCCAGTGGTCCACTTCTATCAAGAATATATGGAATAAAGATGAAATTTTCACTATGTATTGGTTCATGTTAAAGAAATTATATTCCGATAAGTAAATTCTTGTAATTATTGATTTGAAAATTTGGAAGGATTTTCTTTAGTTAATGAAAATGAATTATTAATTTTTTGGAACCAACAAGGATTATTTTACAACACATTCAACGTAATATTATAGATTTATCATCTATCCTAAGATTAGTATTGATTGACTCTTTTGAGTATTAAATATAAGTATCTAATATTTTTTATCTATAAGAGAATTCAGTTTCAATGTAGACATTTGTTGATTTTCCATTAATGGTGATATAGAGAATAGAGTTATGAATCTATATAATGGCTTTGATAAGAAGATAAAGATGGAATTAAAAGGGAAATTTAAGAGCCATGGTGAAATGAGGATGATCTTTCCTTTATACATAGTGCATTGAAGAATCATGAAGTATATATTCTTACGGGGTCTAGAAATTTTTTTATGTATTTGAAGGATTTCCGTAAAGCATTGAAATGATAATATTAAGGGAATAAGATAACTAACAATGTTAATATAGATAAAGATACACAGAATGCACCACCCACACATCAGTTCATAAACTATAAGGGGAATGATCATTTTTCTAACCAGGGTCCAAATTAAATGTTTATCAATGGTGATTAACATCAAAACCCACCTATTACATGGGAAAAGAGGAGTGGTCATGTAATCACTATTTATAATGATAGTAATGATAATTTAATGGTGAAACAAAAAACATATCATCTAGTCTATAACTACTAATGTCTTGTTTTACTATGGACATACCAATTCATTTATATATATTAAATTTTGTAAGGGTATCAAGATATCAACACATTGATTATATGTTGAATTATTTTTAAATTCACAATCTATTAAGATTACTGAATCACAAGTATATATTTCTTCTTATGGTTGAGGTTTTTTGGGAATGTGCTTCCCAAATATCATATTTTTAATCCTCAAATTGAATTTGATATCATGTTGAGAACAGATTACATTTATATGCATAAATACCAAACCAATTCTGGAGGAATAGGTGTTCCATTTGATTTCCCAAAAAACATATTATTTCCTATCAATGTGATGATAATTATGATCTTTTGATAAAGATTACATCCACTCAATGGGACTTAATTACCATTATAAGGGGTTTTTATCTCAAATAGTTGGGGAGAAAATCGACATCAATTTTTTGTCTTTTTTCAAGAAATTATTGATGTCTCTCAAAAAGAGTTTCCAAACCATCCACCAAAATGTCATGTTCAATTTTCAATTCAACTCATACCTATTTCCATACAATTATCTAATACTCCTAAAAAAAATGTCACACATTGTGTTCTGATGAATGAAGATTCCCCACCAAGAAAACATTGACAAGGGATTCAATCATCCCAGTGTGTCACCTAGTGGTGCACCTATTTTGTTAGTTAAGATGAAATATGGTTCAATGAAACATTTAATTGATTATTAAGAATTGAACAAGATTACCATCACAAACAAGTATAATATAAGATGTATTGATGAATTTATCAATAAATAATGTGCATCTCAATAATTTTTGAAGATTGATATCCATTCTAGATATCATAAATTTAGGGTTAGTAAGGAGGAAATATGCAGCAAAACATTATTTAGACATTATTTAGACATTATATAATTAAATATATTTATGACATAATAATGTTGGAGTAATTACCTTATTAACGAAATATTAAAACGATTATTATTATAAAAATTAAAATATATGTAAATTGAAACTTTTCATGCCATCAATGAACTTTAAAGGTGATTATGACATGTTTGGGTTGATTCAATGTATTTTTTTTTGGAATAAATCATGTTGTTATGACTTTCACAAAAACCAAATACTAAATAGTGTCAAAATTGACGTAAATGAGTTCTTAAAACAAATACTATATTATTAAATGATCAAATAGTACAAAAAATAAATTATTCAACCAAATAACTTATATAATGTTAGATATTTTATTAATAATCCACTTTAGGTTCTATTGTATTTTTAAAGTATCTATATTAACCATGTAGTATAAAAATACAAGAGGACATTGTAAAAGTTAATCTATTTGACTTAGAGTCAAAACTAAAAGATAAGGTTAATATGGTGACATAAACTTATATAACGCCTATTTGATGAGAGGAAATTGACCCACCCACACCTTATGCTTGTATTAAATAAATTTTTTGCTATTATAAAGAGAATATAATTTTATAATAAATTAATATTTCAAACATTTTCTTAAGGTGCCCCTCACCTCTCTTATAAATGGGTACTTCACATTCTCTTAAATTCACACCTACAAAGCTATTCATCTCGTCCAACCCATGCTCAAATTTCCTCCCAACTACCATAAATTAAACCTAGATCCCTTACATTGATTATAAATCCATCATATGGAGCCCATTTTTCAAATCATAAGGAAGCATCCAAAGAACAGTTGATTATTTTATCTCCTTTTTCATAGTTCTTGTCTTTTTATACTTCCACTTTATTTGTTGTTTCCATATAAAAAAATAACTCCAGTACATTCTACATGCAGAGAAGTTATTATTAATATGGTAAAACCATAATAATTATTCTATCCATCCAATTAATTCCAAAGTCACCATGCGAGCGTACATATGGATTACAGTCTCCACGTCGTTGTATTGTTTTTTATTCAACACTACATTAATATTATGGGTATAATAATGTTTAGAATTAATAAAATTGGTTAATATAACATGGTAATTATTATTTATATATTATATACCATACAATTAAACATTTTTGCACCGTCAATATAATTATATTATCACTTGTGCGTACGTACGGCTTACCATTTGCACTACACAATGAGATTGAACTTCCACGATCACCATTCAAGAATTATTATAAAAATATATATATTGATTAAGTATGAGATATATGAAATAATATTTCTACTAGAGTTATATATATTTATGTTGATAAATATATGTCATTTAATTACTTCCATACTATATGATAAGAAAATAGAAACAATATTCATGCGTATGTACGAACTACCGTCTCCATGAATAGTGTTTCGATTTCAAATATATATCTAATATACATATTTATATTCAGAATATATATGATATATAAATAATTTTTTATATACGGAAAGTATGTAAATCATGATCTATGTGATACGATCATGAATAAAAAGTTAAAACACGTAAGATAATGAATGGGATTATTACCTGAAATGTTACTTTAACATGGAAATAAATATTAAATGTGTAGTATAATATAATCAATGAATCAAATATGATATCATAAATATGATTAGGGCTCTGGTATAATTTAAGTGATAAATGTTATTTTGTAAGACATTATATATTTTGGGAAAACTATATGCCAACGGAAAATAGAATACCATGGGTTTTCATTTGAGGAGTAATGGTGAATTTTTATTTTTGAAGAATATATGTATTTATTATGGACTTATAGTGATTTAGGTTATTTTTGGAAAATATTAAGTTATTATAGAAATTATGTGATTAGATTAATTACTATTAAGTATGTGACTTTAAGAGTAGTCGATGTTATTTGGAGATAATTGTTAAGATTTATCATAGATGTCTATGTGATCAAGTCATTACAAATTATGGGTTTCAAACGTAGTTTGGATTATTCTGAATAATTTTAAGGGGAATTACTTAATTAATGGTATTTGTGGAACTTTGGGTATTGTTTATTTAATTTTGGAGATTAACAGTAATATTTATATCTATATAGGATTACCCTTTTGGGGGATCATCAAATCTTGTACTAATCATTTGGGTTTTGGATAATTTCTAAGTAGAAGAAAAATATATAGTTCATCCTTATAAGATTATGTGATTCTCTATAAGTTGAGTCGAGCACTTCCGGTGTGACCAAATCATCTTGAATACTCATCGTTTGGAGAAAAGATGATTTTGGGGTAGAAATTTAATAAATGATGATTATATACTTAAAAAGTATGTATGTATCATTATTTTCTTAGTCGATCTCAAAAATAAATTCCTCAACATTATGAAAATTAACTTAAAACAAAAAATTCTGTGTTTAATCTTCGTACTGGGTAATTGAAGTCCATTTAACCCATCAGAACTATAAGGTTTTCTAGTATTTTACTTTCTCCTGGTCATTTTTTCTATCACTCTTCATCAAAACATTATGTTTTTATTTCACGTCCATATCAATGTTTTCCTATATGGAACCCATTTATGGGTTATCTTATGTGACCTTTGTACTTATATTTCTTTCTATTAATGTGATCGTTTTATTGATACTTTTTTTTGATGTGTGATTGCAAAAAAGATGTTTTGAAATGTAAAACCCCAAGTTTTCATTTTCGAGTTTAAATTTCAAGGAAAAATTATTTGAAGGAGGGGAGAATGTAACACCCCAATATTTCAAAGTAATATATATCATTAATGTAATTCCATAACATTTATTTCATGCAACACTAACTTTCATTACATTGTATAAATGCATGGGATCCTATAAAACAACACTTTAGTATTATAATTATTCAAACGATATATTTATAACATAAAAATTTAATATAGTAATAATCATAGTAAAAAATAAATTTTAAATGTAATTTATAATTATATCAAATAAATAAACCATATTTATAAGGAAATGTATAAATATCATTACCATATAAGTAATTTTTGATAATGGAACTATATCTTATATCCTTTTGTGAATAATAACAAAATTAATTTTAGAAACTATTATATATTTAATTTGGTGAAATTTTCTTAATTTTTGAATTCAATATAATAATATTAGATTAGGGTGAAAGTTTGATAAATTTATAAGAAGTTTCATTTTTTAAAGAATAGTGAAAAATACAGCGTTTTAATTAAAAACTACCTTTTCAAATAAATTATTTATATTGTTATATTATACTTTTAAAAAGATTTAGAATATATATGGATTATATTTTTATAATTTATTGTAATTATGGTAATTTTAAGTAATTTCACTTTAAAACATGATATAAACACATGTCAATATTTTGATTGTTTTTACTTCTTAAAAAAACTTCTTTCTAATTTTCACAAAGGGAATTATTATTAAATTAACTAATAAAACATATATATATTTATTTTTGAAAAATAGACATTATTTTTAAATCTGAAATATCAAAATTATCTTCAGGTTAATTTTTGGTATTTTTATGAACACCCTCAATCTATAATTAATAGCGTAAACACTACATTGTAGATAAAAACTGATTTTTTCATATAAATAATTATTTTTAATATAAAATTATTTTAAATTAAAAATAGATAATAAATACATATATTAGTCCAATTTAAGTGATTAGAATCATTTTATAATTATATTATATGTATAAAATTTTGTTGAACTTTTTAACGACTTTTATCCACCTTCTAGGCACATTTTCAAATTTGAATAAAATGTTATTTTACTGCTTCTATGAATTGAATTTTAAAAATTTGACAGACACTGTTGTAATCAGTAAGTAAAATGTGGTTCAATAGGTTGAAAATATTTTTTTTGTGAATATTTACATTTGAATTTTATTTACCGCGTTTAAAATTAAATAATGTAAATAAAGTTAAAAATTATATTATAACAATATAAAATTACCCCAAAACATTCCTAATTCTATTGGATATGTTTTTTTTCAAAAAAAAATCAACCTTATGACCAAAATTAGATCATTTTTGATCCATTTGGGTTACATTAAGACATTTATTATATTTTATATAAAGATGATTTAAAAGTTTTAAATTCAAATTTTAATAACTAATCAATTTTTAATATAATGTTATACATAAGATAAATAAGAAAATAAATATTGATTATAAATCTAAAAATATTTTCTAAATCATAGTTTTTATTTATATTTTTTAGACATTCATAATTAAATTTATTTATGACATAATGATGATTGAGTAGTTACCCTATTAATGAAATATTAAAATAATCGATATTGTAAATATTAAAATAAATTTAAACTGAACCTTTTGATTCCTTACACAACTTTTATAGGTAATTATTAAATTTTATGGTTGATTAATTGTTTTTTAGGAAATAATGTTTTTTTGACTTTCATAGTATCTAAATACTAAATAGTGTCAAAATTGACATTAATGAGTTTTTAAAATATATACCATTTTATTATGTGATAAAATAGTCTGAAAATAATTGATTAGGCCAAATGACTTATATAATATTATATATTTCATTAAATAATCACTTGAGGTTATGTTGGATTTTTATATTAACTATATTAACCATGTACTTTAAAAATACAAGAAAATATGGTAAAAGTTAAAAAATTTGACTATGAGTAAAATCTGAAAGATATTGTTAATATGGTGATGTAAACATGTCTGAACCCTATTGGATGAGATAATTTCTACCCATACACACATTATCCTCAATAGAAATCAATTTTTATCTATTAGAAACCAAATATAATTTTATAATTAATTAATATTTCAAACATTTCGTTAAGTGCCCCACACCTCTCTTAGAAAAGGGTATTTCCCCTTATCATAATGTAAAACCTCCAAAGACATTTGGCTCAGCCAAACTGGGCTCAAATCTCATCCAAACTACCCTCACATCAATGTGGAGGCCTTAAATTGATCATAAACCCAACCTATGGAGCCCTTTTTTCAAATCAAATGGAAGCACCCGAAGAAGAGGTAACTATTTTATCATCTCCTTCAATGTTTTTTACTTCTTCTACTTCCTCAATATTTTTTATTACCATACTAATATAATAACTCCTGTAAATTCAAAAATTTTAAATTTTATTATAAATTTGGTGAAACCATATTCATTATTCCATCTATCCTATGAATGACAAAGTCACCATGCTTGCATACGTACGGCTTACCGTCTCGACGTCGTGGTGTAGTTTGTTATTCAACACTACATTATTTGTATGGGTATAATAATGAGTTTAATTAATTTAAATGATGAATATAACATGTTAATTATTCTTTATATATAATATACCATCCAATTAAGCACTATTTCACCATCGAGATAATGATATTGTTTCCTGTGCGTACGTATGGATTACCGTCTGCACGACGTGATGAGATTCATCTTTAATGATCACCATTCAAGAATTTTTATAAAAATATATATATTGATTAAGTATAATATATATGAAATATTATTTCTAATTGTGTAATATATATTTATGAAGAAAAATATATGTCATTTACTTACATCGATACTATACGATAAGAAAACGGTAACAAAGTTTATGCGTACGTATGGACTACCATCTCCATGAACAGTGTTTCCATTTCATTTATCTATCTATTATAAATATTTATATTATGAATATTTATTATATATAAATAATTTTTTATATTATCTAAGTATGTAAATCATGATGTAAGTGATATGATCAAGAATAACAAGTTAAAACACATACAATAAAGAAATACATTATTAGATGAAATGATACTTTAACCTGGAAATTGTTATTAAATGCATAGTATAAGTTCATAAATAGATCATATGTGACATCAAAAATATTAATAAGGTTTTGGTATAATTTATTAAAAAAATATGGTCATTATACAGAAGGTCAAACATTCCCTCGGTGAAAGGAAAGTACACGGTAAGGGTTAATTCCTCAATCCCATTATTATCTCAAATTGCTTATGTGTATGTATTTATAGGGAAATATTTATCATACATGTCCATCATTCATAAAAATTATTTCAAAAGGAATATTTTATGTTTTTTTGGAAGGGACACTTTAACAATATCATCATTTTAAATGTTTTAATGATTTTTTTTTATAAATATTTTTAATTAATGTGCATGTTTTCTAAATGATTTTAAGGATTTATTTTTATGGACATGATTGACTTAAAATGTTAATTTCATTCAAAAGTTTGAAACCGGTATGGGACACTTGGATTGAAAAATATCTTTTGAATTACTTCCTATATAAAGGTGTGTCATTTAAATGATTTCACAAAATAAAGATATTTCTATCAATGAGTTTTACTGATCATTTTAAGTTATGTCAACATCCTTTACTAAATATTAATCTTGATTGATGTTGATTTATAATAATAAAATCATCCATATTATATCCAATTAGTTATGATATGTTTGACTGTGGATGTGATGTTTTTATACCATTCATGGTTTAGGGTAAATGTATTGACATTTCGTTTGCTAGTTTTAATCTGAATTTTTATGTTATGTTTCAATATTTTCATATGAGGAATAAATTGGACTTAGTAAGTGACAGACGTGGCCCGCTATAGCCCCTCTATGCATCGGTATGTCTTGTCAGACAAACTAGTATCTTGGAACAAGTATTTGAAAAAATTTATATTAAGGGTCATGGCATGATTCCTTGACTTTGTGGTTAAAATGTTCAGCATAATGCATTCCATCATTATGAGATCATTTAATAATGTTACATATGATTATTCGACTACAAGAATATCCACATGAATAATTATAAGGAATTATTTTGTTTATCTTTTACATATTATAATGAGGTTCATGTTTAAAGGGATTGTGTTTCAATTTTATACCTTTCCATAAATTTTGATAATTATTTATGATTGATTCAACTATATTGTTTAACCTTAATGAGCCTCTAAGCTCACCCTTTTTTTATTTTTTATTTTCCCAGCATTCCAAGAAGTGTATAACGATTTATATTATGGTTTAAGATAATAGAATAATTTAATTCTCCATGTATTATCTATGTTTTATTTTATGTTTGAAATTGTAATGTGAAGTTCATGTGTGTAATCAATTTTCTAAAACTGCTAAACTAATCGGTCCATCAATACTTTATTCCATGTATTCATGACAATTTATTAAAATTATGCATCAACTCATGGATTCTAGGGTTGGGTGTTACATTTAGTGATTCAACCATGAAATTATTGGGATGCACTCTCATGTAAAATAGAATACATATAGCTATGGATCATGGAAATGAATTATTCTTGAAAAAAATTACCAAATCATGATTTTCCATTACCTATGGTAATTTTATATATAATAATATGGATGCATTATTATAAGGCCCCAGCCTTAAACCTTACTTAATATTGAATTAAAAGAATAATTCACGTTGAGGATCTTTTCAGGTTTAGAGTTTTAGAGAATTAGAACATAACTATTACATCTCAAAAGATTACAAAGTAGTCACTTATACTATGTTTCCATAATAAAAAAAACTCTTGAAAGAAACATGTCTAGTTCCATGTTTTATATAGCATGACATTCCCTTGATCCCATCCTTTACCTTATTCCACATTATTTCCTGTGAAAAACATTTCAAAAAAACTTGGGGTGAGCATAAAAAGCTCAGTAAGGGATACACAAAGAATGAAAACTGTTAGTTTTTCAAAATCAAGTAAACCATATATACTCTATCAAAGTAATACCTTCACCTTCATGAAGTAGTAAAAACTCTTCCCTGAATAAAGTAACATTACTTACCTTTTTGTAACCAAAGTATTACCATAAAACCCATATAAAGAACACATAACATATATAAAGGTAACTTGGGACATAAACATACTTAAGTGGAATAACCATACGGTCGACTTCCACACATATCACCTAATGGAATAGCCATACGGACAATTTCCATAAATACTTAATGGAATAGCCATACGGCCGACTTCCATACCCAATGCATTGGAGGTTATAACGTAACCACCCATCCTGGTATTCACGGCACCACCCGTCATATGGTTTATAACGTAACCACCCGTTAAAATGTCCAAGTACCAGTATAAAATCATAAAACGTAAAACCAATATAAAGGAATGATAACATTTCCACATTTCAATCACAATATATCATAAATATATTGACATAATATAATCCTTTATCAAAACCATTTTCAATTCCAAAATACATAAAAGAGTATATGGTATTTATTTTATTCTAAAAACATTATGGCTTGTTGAGGAAGCCACAGACCAAATAATACTCGCGGCGGCGGAAAAGGTCGTTGTCGCCGCGTACGTTAAAAGAAACATTCCTTTTTATCGTTTTGTAAAACGCTTATTAGAAAAAGATTCCTTTTGTATAAAAGTATAAGTCAAAGGGGTTTATACACCGTATAAAATAAAGTTGTGTATAAAACGAAATATGCCTCAATGAAAGGAGATTGAGACGAAGTCCCTTACCTCGTATCCGACTTAACCCGACCGTTCTTTAATCTCCTGAATAATAAACTTGAGTTAATCTCCAATTTCTTAAGAATCTTTTTCAAGTTCATTATTTCTTTTATACCATGTTATGAACATCATGTAATCATTTAAGTTAATAATGTTCATTTTGTCGGTATTTGGTTCTTAAGTCAGAATAGGCTTCTTACACTTACATGTTGTTAATTTGGTCATAGGTTCGTTATATACAGAATTATATTAATGATTTGGATAACATATATATCATATATATTCATCATATACATGTATTTATAATATTACATAACATTTAGAGGTAAGAAATGAAATGCACCGTTCATGGAGACGGTAAGCCGTACGTACGCATGAACGCTACTTCCATTTCTATTTCATATTTTCTGGAATGGAATCATAATTATATAATATTATATTACAATTCCAGTATAATAACATATATAATATCATTAACTTTATCCTTTACACATCCCACATATGGTATCAACGAATCAAATCACTTTCAGTGGGCGGTAGTCCGCACTTCCTAAAATGAAGATATCGTTTTTACACATAATGGAAACCATAAAGGTATTCCCAAAATGAAAAAAAAGAAGCTTAAGGAAAAAATAAACATATTATATATCATATATAAAAATAGTGACATCATAATGGACACCTTTGAAGGTGTTAAATGAGTATTGAACAATCATCGTTTCGGGAGGCAGAATTTTTCCATCCACGGAAATTGTATGTTCTTTAACCATTTGATGTAGTTTTGTGAGAGTGTAGCTCAAATAAATATTATAAAAACATCCTAGTATATTGAAGATACTGGTTTTGTTACAAAATAAGTAAATAAAAAGAGTTTAGGGGGTTGGAGAAGCAAAATAAAACAAATGAACATTAGAGAATGAATTACCTTTAAAAGTGCAACTCCTTTTGATTTGAGCCTAAAGGCTTCCTTTGAAAGGATTCTGACCAAAGGGAATCCTCTAGGATGAGGAGAGGGATGTGGAGAGAGTGAATGGGCAGGTTTTGGCCGAGCCAAAGGCTTGAGGAGTGTGTGAAATGAGGTAGAGGTGGGGGCCTTTTATAAGAGGAGAGGTGGGGCACTTTTGGAAAGTAAAGAAATATTACTTTATTTGAAAATGTGTTTCGGTTTTAAAAGGTCCCACATTGATATAATTCGTGGATAAGGTGATAAGGGTTCTAAATCCACTCATCCAATTGGTTTTGTCCATGTGTAGTTCATATATTTTACATTGTCTTTCCATTTTATTTAAATCGTCAAATAATGATGTCATCGCTGCATCATTATTATGTCATAAATATTTTAATTTATTTAATGTCTAAAAATCATAAAAAAATACTATGATGTGGAAAATATTTTTAGCTTTCCAATGACTATTTATAATCTAATATCTGATCTTTATAACCCCATGTAAAAATTGTTTTTGTAAAACATATTATGTTTGTGTCATTTTTACTTTTACATTAAATAAAAAGTTATTTATGTCATTTCCCAACAAAAATGTCTCCATGGGGTCCCCAAGTTGACACATGGCTTGTCTTGGTCGGCCATGACACAACCAATAAGGTTGGGACATGTGTCTAGGTCATTTCATATTATTAAAGCATTATTTATACCTTAAACTACCCTAATTACCACTAATCGTGATTAAAAACTTAATAAGTTACTATTCACCAAAAAAATATTTTAATCCCATTGAACCTGTAAAGACCCGTAAAATTCAAGGGAAATTTTTTCTTAATTTTCTTTGGAATTTTACAAGAGCGCGGTTTCTGACGGCACCAGATTCCGAGGCCCGGAGTGCCCGGAATTAATTTCCGAAGTTTGGCTCGGGTACGTTCAGTGAACGAACGAGCGGGATTTCCTAACTTTTGATCCGGTGCTCGGAATTGAAATCCGAGGACACCGATGAACTCGTAGAGCCGATATTCGCTTAAGGAGATCTTTCCCGAAGTTGCGTTTGCCTAGGAGGAGATGTTTAATTTTCTGGATGAAATGAAGAGTAAAATAAATTTGTTATACAATATTTATTTTATTTATCTTCTTAAGTGGTTATATCCTAAGTGTGGAAGTTGGGGTGGAATCACAAGTTCCTAACTAACCAAGTGAGGATTAAGGTGAGGTGGGGCCCACACGAGCCCCAACCCTTCACCTTCCCCTTAACTCTCTTCTACCCCCTTAAACTCCCGTGCACTTAATGTACCAAAACCCCTCAAATTCCCTAACTCCCCTCTCTCCCTCTTAAAGGCTTGACAACTTAACTTTTAATTAATTATACAACTCATTTATAATTAATAAGTGAGTTTAATTTTGAGTTTTTGAAATTCAAACTCTTGAATTCCAAAGGTTGGGTTGTGTTAATAAATTAACTGTAAGCTTGATTTATTTTTGGGTTAGTTCCTTTGTTACTTGAGAGGATTGGGAGAATCGTTGAGAGACTTGAAGATCTTCTTCGTCTTCGACGAAGAACGTGAAGAACGGTTCTTCTCCGACAAAGAACATCGATCCCACGACCATCGAGCCTCGGCGTCCCGGATTCTTCCGTCTTCATCTTCCTCCTCGACAAGGGAGAAGTCGCCGATCGTGGTAATCATCGCCAACGACAACGTACCTCTCTTCTTCGTCTTAAGCGACAAGTGAAGAGATGTTGTTCCCTCCTCGGACGCACCCCGACGTCCACGGAATCTACGTCCGACACCGCGACGCCTTCCTCCGCGATAACCGACGTGTGACGTCAATTTTCAAGGTAGGGGGTTTGTCCTTTTTAATTTACGTGTTTTCATTCCCTCGAACATGAAAGAATAATCCGTTGGGCGTAGTTCCAAATTTTATTAAAAATTGTGAAACATTCTTTGTTATGTTTATACGATTGGCCAACTGATATCGTTATAACGGGAGGAGACCGGACCACACGGACACGGCCGATTCTCCTCCCCCTTCTATTCTTTCGTGTTAATTTAGCGGAGACAGCGCGGTGTCGTCGCAACCGCGCAGGAACAAAAGAATTAATGGCCGGAGCGAGCTGCGACGAAGAAACTCGGTGCCGACGCACCGCGTCGTTGTTTACGAAAGAGACCGCGGCCGGAGACGGGCCGCGGCGGAACAAGGAGGCGACCGACGGCCAGCCGGGCCGCCGGCGCCGGAGATCATGAAGGGCCGCGGCGGAGAAGAAGAAGGCGGCCGGCCGCACCGGGCGCCGGTTTGGTTAGGAGGCGGGACCCGCGGGTCCCGCGTGAGAAAGAAACGGCCAGCCTTAGGCCGGCCGAGATCCGAAAAAGGGGGGGTTTACCCCCCCCCCCCCCCCCCCCCGCGTGCGGCACATGCGCGGCCCCCTGGCCGCGCCGCCGCGCCGCCACCGGCTGGGCCGGGTCCAGCGGACCGGGTCGGTCCGACCCGGTTCGGGTCAGACCAGGGGGGGGGGGGGTCGGGCCGGGTCGGCCCGGACCCGGACCCCCCGTTTTCGAGACGACTTCGGTCTTTTGGCCATAACTTGAGCCACAGACCTCCGATCGATGATCCGTCTGCGGCAACGCGTTCCTTGGATCGAGACGGTCGTTTCGGTATACTATACTCAAGGCGCACCTTCTTTTTCGGGAGCCTACGTGGTTAAAACTCCGTAGTTAAGCGTGCTTGGCTTAGAGTAGTGATCAGGATGGGTGACCTCCTAGGAAGTTTCCCAGGGTGGGTGTGAGACGGAAAGGATGATATCTTTCAGACTGGACGTCCGATTGACGAACCATCAGCGGCGATGCGATCCTTGGATCGAGGCGGTCGTTTCGGTTTATCGCACTCAAGGTTTCTGATTACTTTGAGTTCGGCCGGGTTGGTTCGTTCACGAAACCAACCGGGCCTTCGAAGCGGAAACGCTCATATCTTGAGCTACGGACGTCCGATCGACGTGCCGTCTGCTTTGTTGTGTTCCTCTTAGTGAGAAGGATCTTTTGGCATACTCCGCCCGAGGTTTGGACGCAGGTGGAGTACGGTCGGGTTGGTTTTGCCTTAAAAACCAACCGGGCCCCGGGGACGAAAATGCCAATAACTCTCAGACCGGGCGTCCGATCGACGCGCCGTCTGTTGCGTTGAGTTCCTGTTGACGATACGGAACTTTTGGATACATCAACTCTGGACTTTGTGACAGTTGATGTATCAGCCTCTCGGCTCGTGGAGCGGACCCTCCGAACGAGCTTGCTGTGTGCGGGAACCCTAGTGCTGGCTGCGACTGTTACTGTGACGACTACTACTACTACTGCTACTGTGACTGCGACGACGACAGTACAAAGATCCTGTGTGGATTCGACGACGACGACTACAGCACTCAGCGATCCTACGTGGATCAGGGCTTCAGGTCCTGTGTGGGCCCGATCCTGTGTGGATTCGACGACGACGACTATAGTGCTTAGTGATCCTACGTGGATCAGTGCTATAGGTCCTGTGTGGGCCCGATCCTGTGTGGGTCCGATCCTGTGTGGGTCTTTGCGCTCAGCGGTCCTGTGTGAACCAGCGCCTACAGGTCATGTGTGGGCCCGATCCTGTGTGGGTCTTTTGCGGGGGTTAATTACCTATCGATCCTTCGTGGGTCCGACGACTTAGATGGATCAGAGATCATCTTTATCGTCCTTTGAAGAAGTATACCTGTGTGAGATGAATCCTGTTGCTTTCCTGTGTGGATTGTGTAGTGCAATCCTGTGTGGATTACGTTTTGCTTTCCTGTGTGGAATACGTTTACTTTCCTGTGTGGACTGAGTTGTACTTGGGCTCGGAGGTTGGAGCGTATTTGAATTTGATGACTTAGGTATATGTATGGGCATATACCTAAGCAGTGTCGGTTGTTACTTCATGATTGTACCTTTCTTCGTGGTTTATCCTATGTGGATTTGAGAGACCTTCAGGGGTCTCGGGGTCCATACTGAGTAGCTTATACTCACCCCTGCACGGGCCTTGCCCGCACTACGTTGTGTTGGTTGCAGACGACGGACAACGTTGACCTTGGCTGAGGCTTGCAGAGCGGGACGGTACCCGGAGGTGGACCACTGGGCGGGACGTGCTCGGAGCGGATGGCGGGACCCGTGGAGCAGTGGAGCTATCTGTACCCACCCTTCAGGTGGGATTACTGGAGGACAGCTCGGCGTAGCAGCTTTTACTTTTCAGTTGCTATTTTCCCTTTCGAGTTGTACTTTACTTTCAGTTTGGGTTTGTATTCTGGCCCATTTACTTTTCCGCACTTTCAGTTGTACTCTGTTCTTGTTTAGTGTTTACTTTCTGCTTGCTTACTCTGTGGTGTTTTTTTACTTTACAAAGGCAATGTCTTCCCTTTTTGCCGGGATTTACGCCTTGGTGCTAGTCGCCAGCCCCTGGCCTATGGAAGGCGGGCTTGGGGTAGTCACGGCAGGGACCCCGAGGGCGGGTCGTGACAAATTGGTATCAGAGGAGTTTGGTTCTACCGCAAACTCTGATCTTTTCTATGTGAAGCAATAATTTTTAGCGTATTGAGTGTGGTTATCAGTCCAGGGAGTCCAGTGTTGGTGCGGCGGCCGACGTATCCATACACCAGGACCCTGACTTCTGATTTCCGACTTAATGCACGAAAACATTGATTGCATGTGTGTTTCAATGTTTTCTTTGTGATTTCTTTGTGTCAGCTCACCAGGTATACTGTTTGACCGTGGCGCACCTGTTTCCTTTTAGGATGGCCCCACGATGGCATCCATCTAGGGTTCCGAGAGTCGAGCGTGTGAGACAGCCCACCGAGCGACGAGGCCTCGGTGCAAGGCCCTTTGTCAGCAGTGGCACCGGCGGTAGCACTACCCGCCGAGCCCCCGATGCTTCCAGCGCCAGCCGCTGACGATGAACGTCGCCTCAGCGCACTGCATGAGTTTCAGCGCCAGCGACCACCCAGGATTCACGGGGAGACGGATCCCCAGGCAGCAGAGGAATGGCTGGAGGCAGTGGTACGTGTGTTTAGGCTAGTGAGGACGCCAGCAGACTTCATGGTGATCTTTGCTGCCAGCCTCCTTCAGGCAGCAGCAGGCAGGTGGTGGAGCCACTTGTTTCAGTTCTGCGATGGGATGACCTTCGCATGGGAAGACTTCGAGACCTTCTTCAGGGTGGAGTTTGTGTCAGTAGCTCTACACCCCGAGCGTGTACAGGAGCTTCTGCCATTGTCGCGTGTTTTTCGATCAGTAGCCGAGTCATCTGTGGGCAGTAGACAGATGATGCAGAGGTCCAGGAGGACCAGACTAGCAGTTGGACGATCTCGGGTTTTAGGACCGGTGGTGCGGGGCACCCGAGGTGGGGTCAGAGCCAGGTGTGCCAGAAACGGACAATGTTACTCCTGTGGCGGGAAGGGTCACCTGGCACGCGACTGTCCGACTCCTCGTACGATTGATCAGCAGGTGTTAGAGGAGCCACTGAGACAGAAGCAGCGGCGAGTGCTTGAGCAACAACCGAGTAGTGGACAAGGCCGTAGAGCTCCGAGAGCTGGTGGACAGGAGCAGAACTAGTGGATACATCCTTTGTACTTCTGGTTCCTTGTTGCTTTTGTGTAACGTCTTGTTTTATGAGCTGCAATAATAAAAGACGCATACCTTTGTGATATTTTCGTTCTTGTCCTCTTTCGTGATGTTACTAAGAGGTTCCAGTTTTGGCTGTTGACTTGACCCTCACTTGTAAGAAATCTACTGGAGGAGACCCAGTTACCACACACTGATGCCGACAGTGTGACTCAACCCTTGGAGGCGAGAGTAACGGTTGAATCTCTTAGTAGTAGCGTCGAGGCCTTACGACGTCATCCTTGGTATGGATTAGTATCATCCATGTTAGGATTGACTGTTTTAGGCGAAGAATGTGGTTCATCCAGGGGATGAGACCAGATTTCTCTTATCGGCAAAGAAGAAATCTTGCAGCTCCTGTGGGACCTAAGATGGTCCAGGTCATCCAGGGGCGGATGAGTACAGCTCAGAGCTGGCAGAAGTCTTATGCTAACAGGAAGCGGAGGCCACTGGAGTTCGAGGGTGGCGACCACGTCTTCTTGCAGGTCTCACCTCGATGTGGTATTCGGAGATTTGGCCGAGGCGGCAAGTTATCTCCGCGCTTCATCGGACCCTTCCAGGTCCTCAGCAGGATTGGTGAGGTGGCTTATCGCCTGGCTCTACCACCTCAGTTGCACCAGGTGCACGATGTCTTCCACGTGTCTCAGCTGAGGAGATACGTGCACGACCCGACGCACATCATTGACCATGGGGAGCTTGACGTTGACGATGGGGAGACTTTTACGGAGGTCCTGGTGGAGATAGAGGATCGACAGGAGCGGGTCCTACGTGGGCGATCGATTCCTCTTGTGCGCATCAGATGGCAGCACGGGAACCTCCAGGAAAGCACATGGGAGCGGGAGGCTCAGATGCGTGCTCAGTACCCTCATTTGTTTCCCTAGTTTTGATGTATCTTTACGGGGACGTAAAGCCCTGAGGTGGAAGTAATATAAAGACCCGTAAAATTCAAGGGAAATTTTTTCTTAATTTTCTTTGGAATTTTACAAGAGCGCGGTTTCTGATGGCACCTGATTCCGAGGCCCGGAGTGCCCGGAATTAATTTCCGAAGTTTGGCTCGGGTACGTTCAGTGAACGAACGAGCGGGATTTCCTAACTTTTGATCCGGTGCTCGGAATTGAAATCCGAGGACACCGATGAACTCGTAGCGCCGATATTCGCTTAAGGAGATCTTTCCCGAAGTTGCGTTTGCCTAGGAGGAGATGTTTAATTTTCTGGATGAAATGAAGAGTAAAATAAATTTGTTATACAATATTTATTTTATTTATCTTCTTAAGTGGTTATATCCTAAGTGTGGAAGTTGGGGTGGAATCACAAGTTCCTAACTAACCAAGTGAGGATTAAGGTGAGGTGGGGCCCACACGAGCCCCAACCCTTCACCTTCCCCTTAACTCTCTTCTACCCCCTTAAACTCCCTTGCACTTAATGTGCCAAAACCCCTCAAATTCCCTAACTCCCCTCTCTCCCTCTTAAAGGCTCGACAACTTAACTTTTAATTAATTATACAACTCATGTATAATTAATAAGTGAGTTTAATTTTGAGTTTTTGAAATTCAAACTCTTGAATTCCAAAGGTTGGGTTGTGTTAATAAATTAAGTGTAAGCTTGATTTATTTTTGGGTTAGTTCCTTTGTTACTTGAGAGGATTGGGAGAATCGTTGAGAGACTTGAAGATCTTCTTCGTCTTCGACGAAGAACGTGAAGAACGGATCTTCTCCGACAAAGAACATCGATCCCACGACCATCGAGACTCGGCGTCCCGTATTCTTCCATCTTCATCTTCCTCCTCGACAAGGGAGAAGTCGCCGACCGTGGTAATCATCGCCAACGACAACGTACCTCTCTTCTTCGTCTTAAGCGATAAGTGAAGAGATGTCGTTCCCTCCTCGGACGCACCCCGAAGTCCACGGAATCTATGTCCGACACCGTGACGCCTTCCTCCGCGATAACCGACGTGTGACGTCAATTTTCAAGGTAGGGGGTTTGTCCTTTTTAATTTACGTGTTTTCATTCCCTCGAACATGAAAGAATAATCCGTTGGGCATAGTTCCAAATTTTATTAAAAATTGTGAAATATTCATTGTTGTGTTTATACGATTGGCCAACTGATATCGTTATAACGGGAGGAGACCGGACCGCACGAACACGGCCGATTCTCCTCCCCCTTCTATTCTTTCGTGTTAATTTAGTGGAGACAGCGCGATGTCGTCGCAACCGCGCAGGAACAAAAGAATTAATGGCCGGAGCGAGCTGCGACGATGAAACGCGGTGCCGACACACCGCGTCGTTGTTTACGAAAGAGACCGCGGCCGGAGACGGGCCGCGGCGGAACAAGGAGGCGACCGACGGCCAGCCGGGCCGCCAGCGCCGGAGATCATGAGGGGCCGCGGCCCTACGGCCGCGGCGGAGCAGCCAGGGGCGCCGGCCTCACCGGCGCCGGAGAACACGAAGGCTGCGGCCCTACGGCCGCGGCGGAGCAGCCAGAAGGCGGCCGGCCTCGCCGGCCTCGCCGGCCTCGCCGGCCGCGCCGGCCGCCGGTTTGGTTAGGAGGCGGGACCCGCGGGTCCCGCGTGAGAAAGAAACGGCCGGCCTTAGGCCGACCGAGATCCGAAAAAAGGGGGGGTTTACCCCCCCCCCCCCCCCCCGCGTGCGGCACATGCGCGGCCCCCTGGCCGCGCCGCCACAGGCCGGACCGCGCCGCCGCGCCGCCACCGGCCGGGCCGGGTCCAGCGGACCGGGTCGGTCCGACCCGGTTCGGGTCCGACCAGGGGGGGTCGGGCCGGGTCGGCCCGGACCCGGACCCCCCGTTTTCGAGACGACTTCGGTCTTTTGGCCATAACTTGAGCCACAGACATCCGATCGATGATCCGTCTGCGGCAACGCGTTCCTTGGATCGAGACGGTCGTTTCGGTATACTATACTCAAGGCGCACCTTCTTTTTCGGGAGCCTACGTGGTTAAAACTCCGTAGTTAAGCGTGCTTGGCTTAGAGTAGTGATCAGGATGGGTGACCTCCTAGGAAGTTTCCCAGGGTGGGTGTGAGACGGAAAGGCTGATATCTTTCAGACTGGACGTCCGATTGACGAACCGTCAGCGGCGATGCGATCCTTGGATCGAGGCGGTCGTTTCGATTTATCGCACTCAAGGTTTCTGATTACTTTGAGTTCGGCCGGGTTGGTTCGTTCACGAAACCAACCGGGCCTTCGGAGCGGAAACACTCATATCTTGAGCTACGGACGTCCGATCGACGTGCCGTCAGCTTTGTTGTGTTCCTCTTAGTGAGACAGATCTTTTGGCATACTCCTCCCGAGGTTTGGACGCAGGTGGAGTACGGTCGGGTTGGTTTTGCCTTAAAAACCAACCGGGCCCCGGGGACGAAAATGCCAATAACTCTCAGACCGGGCGTCCGATCGACGCGCCGTCTGTTGCGTTGAGTTCCTGTTGACGATACGGAACTTTTGGATACATCAACTCTGGACTTTGTGACAGTTGATGTATCAGCCTCTCGGCTCGTGGAGCGGACCCTCCGAACGAGCTTGCTGTGTGCGGGAACCCTAGTGCTGGCTGCGACTGTTACTGTGACTACTACTACTACTACTGCTACCGTGACTGCGACGACGACAGTACAGAGATCCTGTGTGGATTCGACGACGACGACTACAGCACTCAGCGATCCTACGTGGATCAGTGCTACAGGTCCTGTGTGGGCCCGATCCTGTGTGGATTCGACGACGACGACTACAGTGCTCAGCGATGCTACGTGGATCAGTGCTACAGGTCCTGTGTGGGCCCGATCCTGTGTGGGTCCGATCCTGTGTGGGTCTTTGCGCTCAGCGGTCCTGTGTGAACCAGCGCCTACAGGTCCTGTGTGGGCCCGATCCTGTGTGGGTCTTTTGCGGGGGTTAGTTACCTATCGATCCTTCGTGGGTCCGACGACTTAGATGGATCAGAGATCATCTTTATCGTCCTTTGAAGAAGTATACCTGTGTGAGCTGAATCCTGTTGCTTTCCTGTGTGGATTGTGTAGTGCAATCCTGTGTGGATTACGTTTTTCTTTCCTGTGTGGAATACGTTTACTTTCCTGTGTGGACTGAGTTGTACTTGGGCTCGGAGGTTGGAGCGTATTTGAATTTGATGACTTAGGTATATGTATGGGCATATACCTAAGCAGTGTCGGTTGTTACTTCGTGATTGTACCTTTCTTCGTGGTTTATCCTTTGTGGATTTGAGAGACCTTCAGGGGTCTCGGGGTCCCTACTGAGTAGCTTATACTCACCCCTTCACGGGCCTTTCCCGCACTACGTTGTGTTGGTTGCAGACGACGGACAGCGTTGACCTTGGCTGAGGCTTGCAGAGCGGGACGGTACCCGGAGGTGGACCACTGGGCGGGACGTGCTCGGAGCGGACGGCGGGACCCGTGGAGCAGTGGAGCTATCTGTACCCACCCTTCAGGTGGGATTACCGGAGGACAGCTCGGCGTAGCGGCTTTTACTTTTCAGTTTTTGTTTTCCCTTTCGAGTTGTACTTTACTTCCAGTTTGGGATTGTATTCTTGCCCATTTACTTTTCCACAATTTCAGTTGTACTTTGTTCTTGTTTAGTGTTTACTTTCCGCTTGCTTACTCTGTGGTGTTTGTTTACTTTACAAAGGCAATGCCTTCCCTTTTTACAGGGATTTACGCCTTGGTGCTAGTCGCCAGCCCCTGGCCTATGGAAGGCGGGCTTGGGGTAGTCACGGCACGGACCCCGAGGGCGGGTCGTGACTGAACCAAATTTTACTTCTTAATGACAACCATGTATGTCGGATTTTCAAAATTCAATACACATTAGTGGTAAACTTTCATTTAACTGAAAAATCAGTTTGCTTGATTACCACTTAGTGGTTTCACTATTCATCAAAAATTTAAGTTTTTCAAAAAATTACCAAAAATTCACCCTAAGCTATATTTGATATTCCGAATTCAAAAATGAAGTCTATTTTACAAAATTCAAATCATATAAGTCACATTAATTAATTTAATAATTAATTCTCGCTGCCAGAGCAAATAGCGTGTTTTTACAAAACAATAAGTATCAAAAGATTGACACCAGTTTAAGTCTAATTTCAAAGTGAAATTGATTCCAATGACCACCATTGGATAAAATGGTAAATATATATTCTAATTTCACTTCAAAACCAATTCAAAACATAATCTAATCATATAAATAAATTAGATCAAAAAGCAGTTTTGATGTAAAATGCAGTATTTTTCATTATTCATTAAAAAATGAACACTGTCAGAAAAATACCAAAAATTCACACAAGGTAAATTTTGATGTCCCAATCATAAAGAATAAGTTTATTTTGACAAACATAGTTTATAAAATTGTCAAAATATAGATTCGAAAATGGTTTGCCATCAAAAGGCAGTAAAACAATCTTTTATGAATATTAGTGTATTCCATGCATAAGATTGTATTTATTTTCATTTTAAGCCTCTATAACACTATATTAATAAATAATAGAAATAGATAAAAATATCTATTATTCATTACTTACATGGGATGTTACATCCTTCCCCCCTTTAGAAAATTGTATCCCCGTAATTTATTTACTTATCGAATAAATGGGGGTACTTATCCCTCATTGCATTTTCAGATTCCCATGTTGCCTCTTCAATCATGAGGTTTTTCCACAAAACCTTTACCTTCTTAATCACCTTATTCCGTAACACTTGCTCCCTGTGGTCAAGAATCTGGACCGGTTGTTCCTCATAAGATAGGTTCTCTTCCAGCTGAACTACCTCTGGACTCAAAACATGAGATGGATCTGGCATATACTTTCTCAACATCGAAACGTGAAAAACATTGTGTACCTGAGATAAACTCGGAGGTAATGCAACTCGGTATGCAACTGATCCAACTCTCTCCAGAATTTCGTATGGTCCAACAAACCGTGGACTCAACTTTCCTTTCTTACCAAATCTCATCACGCTTTTCCAAGGAGAAACCTTGAGAAAAACATGATCACCTACCTCGAAAGATAGATCCTTCCTCCGATTATCCGCATAACTATTCTACCTGCTCTGAGCTGTTCTCATGTGTTTCTGAATCAGCTGAACTTTTTTTGCCATCTCTTCTACCAATTCTGGTCCCATCAGCTTCCTTTCACCCACTTCATTCCAAAATGCTGGAGTTCGACACCGCTTCCCATATAATGCCTCAAATGGTGCCATCTGTATACTAGAATGAAAACTATTATTATAAGAAAACTCAACCAAAGAAATTTGTTGGTCCCATCTTCCCTGATAATTCATAGAACAAGCTCGTAGCATATCCTCTAATGTCTGAATTGTTCGTTCTGACTGCCCATCTGATTGAGGATGAATAGTTGTACTAAAATTTAATTCAGTACCCAATGACTTCTGAAGTCCTTTCCAAAAGTTAGAAGTAAACATGGGATCACAATCCGATACAATGGAGAGAGGAACTCCATGTAACCTGACTATCTCTTTAAGATACAAACAGGAAAGTTGATCAAGAGAGAAAGTATCTCGTATAGCAAGGAAATGAGCAGATTTGGTCAAGCGATCAACAATAACCCAGATTGCATTATTACCTCGATATTTCATCGGTAATCCAACAACAAAGTCCATGGATATATTCTCCCATTTCCACTCTGGCACTGGTAAAGGCTGAAGCATCCCTTTCGGTAACTGCCGCTCTGCTTTAACCTGCTGACAAGTCAAACACTTCACAGTAAAATCAGCTATATCTATTTTCATTCCATCCCACTAGTAATACTTCCACAGATCTCTATACATCTTAGTACTGCCCGGATGAACTGAAAATAGAGAACTATGAGCTTCACATAACAACTCTCTATTCAACTGTGAATCACAAGGCACACACAATCTCTTCCCAAATCTCAAAACGCAATCATTATCAATGTTGAATTCAGGAAACTTACCTTTCTGAACCAGCTCTACCTTTTTCTGCAACTCACTATCTTGCTTCTGTGCTTGCTTGATTCTATCTGATAGAGATGATCTCACTGATACCTAAAACAAAACAGAAGGACTTCCTGCACCAACAAATTCTATGCCATAGTTCATCAAATCCTTAACCAAAGGATCACGTTCAAACGCAACATTGTTAATGAAGCATTACTTTTTCGACTCAAAGCATCAGTCACTTTATTTTCTTTTCCCGGATGGTAATGAATTGTACAATCATAATCCTTGATTAATTCCAGCCATCACCTTTGTCTCATGTTTAACTATTTCTGAGTGAATATATACTTTAAACATTTGTGATAGGTATATATTTCACACTTTACTCTATACAAATGATGCCTCAAAATTTTTAAAGCAAAAAGAATAGCAGCTAGTTCCAAATCATGTGTAGGGTAATTTACCTCATGAGTTTTCAACTGTCGTAAAGAATAAGAAATTACCTGATCATTCTGAATTAGGACGCAACCAAGTCCTTTCAATGAAGCATCACTGTATATAACAAACACACCATTCCTGGAAGGTAGTGCCAAAACTGGAGCATTCACCAATCTTCTTTTCAATTCCTGAAAACAATCATCACCTTATTTTGTCCGGATAAACTTAACACCCTTCCGAGTTAGCTTAGTCATTGGACTAGATAACCGTGAAAAATTTCTAACAAACCTTCGGTAATAGCCCGCCAAACCAAGGAAGATACGAATCTCGGTTACATTTGTGGGTCTTGGCCATTCTTCCACAACTTTTGTTTTTGCAGGATCAACAGTTATTCCATCTTTAGAAACAATGTGACCAAGGAAAGAAATTTGTTGCAACCAAAACACACACATGCTGAATTTACCATACAGTTTCATTTCTTTTAAGGTTTGCAAGATAACCCTTAAATGTTTTTCATGCTCCTCTTTACTTTTAGAAAACACCAAAATATCATCAATGAAAACCACCACAAACTTATCCAAGAACTCATGGAAAATTCTATTCATAAGTCCATGAATACAGCAGGTGCATTGGTTATCCCAAAAGGCATTACTACAAATTCATAATGGCCATATCTCGTACGGAACACGGTCTTCGGAATATCTGCCTCATTTACCTTCAGCTGATGGTACCCCAATCAAAAGTCAATATTTGAAAAAAACTGAGCTCCCTGGAGCTGATACAACTTCATTTGATGGCCCGACATCTGCTGAAGTAGTTGCAAAGGATTTCACCACCCCTTTCTGCTTGTAGTCTAACTTCTTACCATCACTCAAGCTCCTTGTCGGACACTCGTTTGCATAGTGACCCATCTCATTGCACTTATAACATTTCACTAACTGTAAATCAAATTTGTTCTTACCTTCACCTTGATCCTTTTCAGCGCAATCACGAGCCTTATGTCCCATCTTACCACATCGGTAGCACTTCCCAGGATTCAGAAGACATTCCCCAACATGCCTTTTTCCACATTTATCACAAACTGGAAACTTAGTTCTCTTACCATCAGACTTTTTTGAATAATTCTTACCTTTCTCCTGCCACCTCGGTCTCTTCTTCTGCTGGTTGTTATAGAAAACTTGGTCATCGGCAAACTCCATTTCCACCTTCTCAGCACATCGAACAAGCTTTTCATAACTTTTAAACTCACGAGAAGCTAATGCCCTTCGATATTTTGGCTTTAATCCTGAGTAAAAATGATTGATTTTACTATCAAGGTCCCGGATAAAATTTGGAGCATACCTTGCCAATCGAGTGAACCTTTCTTCATAGGCAGCCATTGAGTCTTCCTCTTGCCTCAATTCCAAGAATTGCTTTTCCATCCTATGTCGAACAGCCTTATGAAAATACTTCTCAAGAAACATACCTTTGAATTCATCCCAGTCAAGAGAATCAATCTCATCGGCGTCCCTGATATTTTTAACCATAGACCACCACTGATCTGCTTCACCCTCCAAACGGTAAATAGCAAGACTAACATTTTGATTGTCTGAACACCCCATGACATCAAAAATCTTCTCCAATGCTTTAATCCACCCTTCAGCTAGCACAAGGTCATATGATCCTCTGAATGATGGTGGATGTTGCCTCATGAAATGTTCCACCACTGACATGTTCCTCTGCGGTTGGTCTGGCTGATCTCGTGTATGGATACCACCGCCATTTATCGCTTGAGTCAACTGCGCCATTACTGCAAAAAACTGTTCAGTTCCAATTCCGACCATTTCTGGATGCTGATTCGGAAGGTTATTTCCTTCTATATGCCTTCATATCACTACTTCCCTGTTTCCTCTGCAGAAAACCATTCTGAACAAACATGTCTTAGATGAAGCAACATGGTAATCTTTAAATGCTATATCATTTCAAAAAAAAAATTTGGATAATCATTTAATAGAATTTTAACTCCTAAAGTTATCCAAACCGACCACTGATACCAACTATAAGGCCCCAGCCTTAAACCTTACTTAATATTGAATTAAAAGAATAATTCACATTGAGGATATTTTCAGGTTGAGAGTTTTAGAGAATTAGAACATAACTATTACATATAAAAAGATTACAAAGTAGTCACTTATACTAAGTTTCCATAATAAAAAAAAACTCTTGAAAGAAACATGTCTAGTTCCATGTTTTATATAGCATGACATTCCCTTGATCCCATCCTTGACCTTATTCCACATTAAGTCCTGTGAAAAACATTTCAAAAAAACATGGGGTGAGCATAAAAAGCTCAGTAAGGGATACACAAAGAATTAAAACTGTTAGTTTTTCAAAATCAAGTAAACCATATATACTCTATCAAAGTAATACCTTCACCTTCATGAAGTAGTAAAAACTCTTCACTAAATAAAGTATCATTACTTACCTTTTTGTAACCAAAGTATTACCATGAAACCCATATAAAGAACACATAACATATATAAAGGTAACTTGGGACATAAACATACTTAAGTGGAATAACCATACGGTCGACTTCCACACATATCACTTAATGAAATAGCCATACGGCCAATTTCCATACATACTTAATGGAATATCCATACGGCCGACTTCCATACCCAATGCATTGGAGGTTATAACGTAACCACCCGTCCTGGTATTCACGGCACCACCCTTCATATGGTTTATAACGTAACCACCCGTTAAAATGTCCAAGTACCAGTATAAAATCATAAAACATAAAACCAATATAAAGGAATGATAACATTTCCACATTTCAATCACAATATATCAGAAATATATTGACATAAAAGAATCCTTTACCAAAACCATTTTCAATTCCAAAATACATAAAAGAGTATATGGTATTTATTTTATTCTAAAAACATTATGGCTTGTTGAGGAAGCCACAGACCAAATAATACTCGCGGCGGCGGAAAAGGTCGTTGTCGCCGCGTACGTTAAAAGAAACATTCCTTTTTGTCATTTTGTAAAACGCTTCGTAGAGAAAGATTCCTTTTGTATAAAAGTAAAAGTCAAAGGGGTTTATACACCGTATAAAATAAAGTTGTGTATAAAACGAAATATGCCTCAATGAAAGGAGATTGAGACGAAGTCCCTTACCTCGTATCCGACTTGACCCGACCGTTCTTTAATCTCCTGAATAATAAACATGAGTTAATCTCCACTTGCTTAAGAATCTTTTTCAAGTTCATTATTCCATTTATACCATGTTATGAACATCATGTATTCATTTAAGTTAATAATGTTCATTTTGTCAGTATTTGGTTCTTAAGTCAAAATAGACTTCTTACACTTACATGTTGTTAATTTGGTCATAGGTACATTATATACAGAATGATATTAATGATTTGGATAACATATATATCATATATATTCATCATATACATGTATTTATAATATTACATCACATTTAGAGGTAAGAAATGAAATTCACCGTTCATGGAGATGGTAAGCCGTACGTACGCATGAACGCTACTTCCATTTCTATTTAATATTTTCTGGAATGGAATCATAATGATATAAGAGTTTATTATAATTCCAGTATAATAACATATATAATATCATTAACTTTATCCTTTACACATCCCACATATGGTATTAACGAATCAAATCACTTTCAGGGGGCGGTAGTCCGCACTTCCTAAAATGAAGATATCGTGTTTACCCATAATGGAAACCATAAAGGTATGCCCAAAATGAAAAAAACAGAAGCTTAAGGAAAACTTAAACATATTATATATCATATATAAAAATAGTGACATCATAATGGCCACCTTTGAAGGTGTTAAATGAGTATTGAACAATCATCATTTCGGGAGGCCGAATTTCTCCATCCACGGAAACCGTATGTTATTTAACCATTTGATGTAGTTGTGTGAGAGTGTAGCTCAAATAAATATTATAACAACATCCTAGTATAATTAAGATACTGGTTTTGTTACAAAATAAGTAAATAAAGAGAGTTTAGGGGGTTGGAAAAGCAAAATAAAACAAATGAACATGAGAGAATGAATTACCTTTAAAAGTGTAACTCCTTTTGATTTGATCCTAAAGGCTTCCTTTGAAAGGATTATGCCCAAAGGGAATCCTATAGGATGAGGAGAGGGATGTGGAGAGAGTAAATGGGTAGGGTTTGGCCGAGCCAAAGGCTTGAGGAGGGTGTGAAATGAGGTAGAGGTGGGGGCCTTTTATAAGAGGAGAGGAGGGGCACTTTTGGAAAGTAAAGAAATATTACTTTATTTGAAAATGTGTTTCAGTTTTAAAAGGTCCCACATTGATATAATTCGTGGATAAGGTGATAAGAGTTAAAACTCCACTCATCCAATTGGTTTTGGCCATGTGTAGTTCATAGATTTTACATTGTCTTTCCATTTTATTTAAATCGTCAAATAATGATGTCACCGCTGCATCATTATTATGTCATAAATATTTTAATTTATTTAATGTCTAAAAATCATAAAAAAAATACTATGATGTAGGAAATATTTTTATCTTTACAATTACTATTTATAATCAAATATCTGATCTTTATAACCCCATGTAAAAATTGTTTTCGTAAAACATATTATGTTTGTGCCATTTTTACATTTACATTAAATAAAAAGTTATTTATGTCATTTCCCAACCCAAATGTCTCCATGGGGTCCCCAAGTTGACCCATGGCTTGTCTTGGTCGTCCATGACACAACCAATAAGTTTGGGACATGTGTCTAGGTCATTTCATATTATAAAAGCATTATTTATACCTTAAACTACCCTAATTACCACTAATCGCGATTAAAAACTTAATAAGTTACTATTCACCAAAAAAAATATTTTAATCCCATTGAACCACATTTTACTTCTTAATGACAACCATGTATGTCGGATTTTCAAAATTCAATACACATTAGTGGTAAACTTTCATTTAACTGAAAAATCAGTTTGCTTGATTACCACTTAGTGGTTTCACTATTCATCAAAAATTGAAGTTTTTCAGAAAATTACCAAAAATTCACCCTAAGCTATATTTGATATTCCGAATTCAAAAATGAAGTCCATTTTAAAAAATTAAAATCATATAAGTCACATTAATTAATTTAATAATTAATTCCCGCTGCCAGAGCAAATAGCGTGTTTTTACAAAACAATAAGTATCAAAAGATTGACACCAGTTTAAGTCTAATTTCAAAGTGAAATTGATTCCAATTACCACCATTGGATAAAATGGTAAAAATATATTCTAATTTCACTCAAAACCAATTCAAAAAATAATCTAATCATATAAATAAATTAGATTAAAAAGCAGTTTTGATGTAAAATGCAGTATTTTTCACTATTCATTAAAAAATGAACATTGTCAGAAAAATACCAAAAATTCACACAAGGTAAATTTTGATGTCCCAATCATAAAGAATAAGTTTATTTTGACAAAAATAGTTTATAAAATTTTCAAAATATAGATTCAAACATGGTTTTCCATCAAAAGGCAGTAAAACAATCTTTTAAGAATATTTGTGTATTCCATGGATAAGATTGTATTTATTTTCATTTTAAGCCTCTATAACACTATCTTAATCATTAATAGACATAGATAAAAATATCTATTATTCATTACTTACTTGGGATGTTACAATTATACTTAAGGAGTAATGTCTGAAATATATAACAATACCAAAACTAAAAAGTATAAATTCACATATATAGAGTTGAACATACCCCATGGAAAATGGTTGGAGCTCATAAAGGATTATGAAATCACAATACATTACCACCCGAGAAAAGAGAAAAAGGTGGTATATGATTTGAGTAAAAAGGATAATTCTAGATTATCCATGATGGGGATTCCAAAATATCCATTAAATATAAACATGAAAAGGATGAATCTATAAATACTAAAGGAAGGGTATAAATATTATCTCTCTCAATTAAATGTTTATCCATCTATCTAATTGAATAATAAAGACGAATAAAAATAAATATGTATGGATGAAAAAGAAAGGTAGAAAAGTTCTTGAATTTTACCATGATCATACCAGGAAGATATGATTCAGTAATAATGTATCTTTTCTATCTATACCAGATTTTAAGGAGTTGTTATAGGAATATCCGAGTTTTTCATTATCTATTCATCCTTGAACAATAAAGAAGTATAGATATTTGAAATAATACATCTCATGGGATGGAATAGTGAAATAAATTTTATAATTTTTATATCTATTTATGGTATGAAAACAATTTAAGGGTGAAATAAGAAATTCAATAGGGATAGTCATACATTTCCCATACTATAATTGAAATTGTAGAATGTCACCATGAATTCCACCACTGGACAACCTCGATCATATAATGTTCATAATTATATTTTGGAATTAGTAAATCATGTTATGAAGTTGGTTCACTTCATCTATATTAAAAAATATTCATATATGGACCATATTTCTAGAATATACATTAAGTGGAAATATTTCATAGATTACCTCTGTCATATGTATTTAGATGAGGTATTAGGATTATATCAATGTTCAAGATAGTTTTTTAGTAGACTATAGAAATATAGATATTATTCCGAAAAAATTGGCATCCTTATAAATATGTTTAGTTTTAGAGAACTATTCAAACCTTATAGAATCTTCTAAGAATTTTTTTATGTATTTCAATGGTGGTTTACAAAAAACAACTTCCTCCAGTTCAGTTTTATTAAAGAAACAACTTTCATTTATGAATTTAGATGGATCCTTATGAATTCCTCAATGTAAATATGTTTGGAGGTCCAACATGATTTAATTATGATATATAAAGAAATCAGTTGCGATTTGATCTGTCTGGGGAAATGGTAGATAAGGTAAGATCTATTCAATAATAAATCATGATATAAAAATGTTTGTAGAAATATTATGATAATAATTATTTTTGTGATTCATAAATTTTAGTTAGTGATAAGGTGTTTCTATTAGTCTCTCATTTGATGAAGGCCATGATATTCATAAAGAAGTGGACCTTTATCCAAAGGCATGTTGGCCCATTCAAGATCCTTGATCTTGTAAATAATGTGTCATATCTCTTCGAACATAAACTCAATCTCTCTCATGTAAATAAAGTGTTCCACTTATGTCTCCTGATGAAGTACAACCCTAGACCTTCACATGTGATGAATTCAATGTTCATAGGGATGTAGTGGGATAATTTAAATGTGGAATAATAGGTGGAGATTATAGATCATACACAGAATCTTATATGGAAATATACCACAACCCTTGTCGATCTATTTTGTAGAAACCACTCATGTAAATATGCTTTGTGAAAACTATAGGATATGATGATGCATTATTATACACATTTTTTGTATCATGGTGATGAATTTTGAGTGACAGATTCATTTTAAGGGTTTTAGAATGTAACATCACATTTTTTGGATTTTTTTTGAATATATAAATTTTTTTTGGCTGAATTGTACCACATAATAGGTCAAAAAAATATTTAATTACCCATAACCATGGATTATCTTGCAGTACATACAACACTTGAATAACTTGAGTGACACAAGACACTAAGTGGTAACAAATCCTTGACATATTGACTATTTAGTGATTTAAATGTGATTGTTGTAATCCAAACATTAGACTTATCAAAATTAATATTGATAACCACATATATATTATTAATCATAATGGTTGTAAATAATATAATACAATTTATTATTAACTTTATAATTTATTACAAATAATTTATATGTTTCAAAATATTATTTTCACAAAAAATTAATTATTTATATTTTTGAAAATAATATTAAAATTATTTATTGGAAATATTATTATTTTATTTTGATAAAAACAAAGATCATTTTTTAATTTATAATGTAAAAATTATCATTGTATGACATATTGGTATTTTGTTAAACGTTTTTTAATAATATAGAAAAAATTAATTTTAATTAAAAAGTTCTTTTTCACCTAAATTATTTAAATAGAAAAATTATGTTTTTAATTGTTGTAATGTATAATTAGTTTCATTATACATTCATATATACAATTTTTGTCATTGGAATCAATATCACATTGAACATAAATAAATAAACATTTCAAGATTTTGAACATTTTTTCTTTTAAAGGTTATTGTTCTGTACCGTTTGATGGATAAACTTTTAATTAATATCTTCCACTTATACGAATTGAAATTGAAAAAATGGGTTCTAAAATAAGAATCACAATAACTTAAAACCTATAATTATCTAAAAATAAAATTTTACTAACCTGATTAATAAAAACTGTTAAAATTAATCATGACTACTAAGAGAATTATACGTTTATAAATGGACAAAACATTTATCTTAAAGTGTAAAATGACCTAAAAACCATTCCAACACCAATTTTATTGTATAAATTTAACCATATACCATATATAATAATTGTTGGACCATTATTGGATCCAATTTACAAGTATTAATCATGGATGTAATTCTGTCTTCCACTAATTTAAATGTCTTCAACTCACCTCTCTTATAAAAGGCCACCCCATCTTCCAATCTCTTTACACATAAAACCCAATTGATTCGGGAAGGAAAATAAAAAACCAATACTAACATTCCCTCCATTCTTCCTAGTTTCTAACCATTAGGATGAAAACCAACCAAGGAATTCATTTGTCTCAAAAAAATACCCAAAGAATAGGAAGTTTTAATGAATATATTAATGGTCAATACATAAGGTAATTGATTTAAATCCCACATTTATTTTCCATAAGGAAAAATATATCTTTGAACCATATTTCCTATTTTTTTTGTATACTTCCAAATAGGATATTTTATGATTCTTTTATTGAGAATTATTGGGATTACTTATCCATTTTCGGTCTCTCTTTCATGGGGTTATGATTTCAACATTACCAAATAGGTAAGGGAATATTGCCTAAATTTTACTTCATATATAAACATGTTTTTATATGATCCTATATTCATTTGAATGTTTTATATACATATTATTTTACATGTTTTTTCCAGAATATTCAAAGATTAATGATATTTTAAATTTCATGTTATGCTCTTTTTTAGTGGCGGTTATGATTCAATCTTTTCCAATTGGTTAGAGTTTACTATTACAACAAAGTTGTTATTCATAGTTGTTTATTATTATGAAATAATTCATGAATTATTTCAATAATTCACTTAAAAATTTTCTACACTAGTTATTCATGATCAATTAAAGTAATAATACTTCTCCTTCCACTCTTTGGTACATAAATGTATTAATAAATTTTTTTAATAAAAACATGTATATATCCCTCTATTCGGTTCGATATTTTTCCCCACAAAACCATGTATTCATAAAATATTTTAAATAATGCATTGTTACACTATTATTCTATGAAATCATAATTCTTACACATGTTTTATATTTTTCAAAAAAAAATTAACGGAATCTCCATGTTGTTTTTCAAAAGAGTGCATTTTTGTCTTTTAATATTGGGTGAAAAAAGATTCATTTTATCATGTATAGAATGGATTAAATTATATTCCACCATTATAATCAGATATTATATATTTTTTATATGTTTTAAAGGTTATTCCAACAAAAAATGGTTTTTGAAATAGTTTTATATTATAGAAATCTTTTTCCAAAGAAGAAATAATATTTTCCCCATGAAAATATTTCGATGATATTTTAAAATTACACTATGTATATGATCAGAATCATCCGTGTTACTCATTCCTTATTGATACTATGATATATGAGTACTATTTATGATCATTCTATGAGTGGTTTATTTTTTCATGGAATATTTTTTATGAAACATGTTTCTGTTCTATTGGTTATATGATTTTGAATCATGTTTCTTTTCATGGGTTATACTATGATGAAATGTTTATGAAACCTGTTTATTTTTCTGATATTAATAAATGGTGTTTATAATACCTATTCAATTTCATGGTTTATTTTATGATTAATATATATGATAATTAGGAAAACATATGTATGGTTTCATTTTTTTGATGGGTGAGACATATATCTCCCTCGATTGTATTGGTTAATGATTTATATCTCTCAGGATAAACATGGCTGGAATTGGAAGTGAACCTAGTTTAGTAAAAAAGAAAATAATTTTTTCTTCTTTTTAATGATTGGAAACTACTATAGTTTATTTGGAGTAAACCCATGTCAATAAGATAACATTGCGGGTGATCCTTTACTACTTTGGATGTTATTAAATATTTTTCTATGTATGCAAAAAAAATCATATATTAGGCTAATTTTATGATCTCATGGATCATATTATGTGATTCCCATGTGATTAATTTCTATTAACAATAGTAATTAAGACCATGAATCATTATTATGATGATTTATATGCAGGGTATGGTTTTAAAATGTTATTATCATGTTCTCATATACTTATGTTAATGTTATGCTAAAATATCTCTCTTGTTTACCCTTACTGATCATCAGAGATCACCCTTTATTATATTTACATTACCCCTGTTATGAATATTTTTATTATATATGATGTGTTTATGAAGGGTTCATGTTATCTAAACATTGTGGAAGATGATGTGGTTCACTAATGGACCAGTGTTTCTGTTTCCATGTTTCCAAATGCACTAATTCAATATAGTCTTTTTGAATGTGTTTGTCTAATATAATTACAAAGTGACGATATAAAATCAATTAACTAGAAAAATAGTTTTTTTATATAATGTAACAAAAATATAAAAAAATAAATGATTGCACATATCTCGATGAATGATAATTGAGTTACCAAAAATATTTAATATTCAGGAAAAAGATGAATCAATTGAAACGTGAATATGGGAATATGAATTTGATACTAAATCCAATAGAATACAATTAATATTATATAAAACCACATAAACTGGTAGTAAATAAAATATAAAATTGAAAACTGTAATAAAAAATGAAATATTTATCAATGAATTATTATTGAGACAACGAAGACACTTGTGACATGAGTAACACATTCACAAAAACCCATCGAAAGAGAGAGAATCTAATTGAACATAAAGTAAAATTATTGATATATAATTCATGATATTTTATATAAAATATAAATTATATGTACCAAAAAATTAAATTTGGATTTATAGTACCAAACATGTCTCAAATAGAGGAATTGGAGATGAGTAACCAATATTTATTGTCTTTAATTACCTGAATGAGATTTAGCCTATTGTATAAAAAATGTAACTACATAAATAACTTAATTGATGAACTTAATCATGTCCATTTTAATTTATAACCATCATTAATATTCATTCTCTACATGAGTTTTTCTAATTTCCATAATTTCCTTCTGTAGTTTTAATAGTTTGTACAAGTTTCCGAATAAGAATAATTCTTCTTATTCATCCTTAAAATTTCATTATTTTTAGATAATTAATGATATTTTTATGGTTTATTTGTTATTATTTAATATGTTTTTATTTCAATTAAATATATTTTTATTAATTATCCTTATATTGGAATTCAAAATTAATCTTGTTTCAGATATTCTTGACATTTGAATGTGGTTTTCTTAATTAATGAAATAAATATTGATATAAAATAGCATGAATTTAAAAAAACAATTATTTACACATTTATATATTTTATAATATTTTGTATGTTCCCATATAAATTTATGATAAAAATCCATAGCATCATTCAATTATTCAGGAAAACAAACCAAAACAAGAATGTACCCTCATTTAATGAATGATTTTGATGAGGTTTTATTGTTATATCAGTATAACAGAAGAATAAAAATCTTATTTTTTTGATATTTTGTAATTTTGTTGAATATTATTAGTAAATAATGAATATTATGGTATTAAAAAATTTCACTATAATATTATCCTCTTACTACAATAATTTTAGGTGATTAAATTAACAATGATTGTTCATCAATAAACCTATTACTAGGTTATAAAATATGGAAAAATATATCATTACTGATATCCTTAAAATCATATTTATCATTTCACACCATCATTATATCCAGATATGTGTTTCAATTAATGAATATAGAACATGTTATCCCATGTAGGTGGTTTTCTCAAAGAACACAAAAAATAATTTTTATTTTTTCAATGGATTAGGGTATGAATAAACTATCATAATTTCATTTATATATTAACATTAAATTATATAAATGAATCTACTATCAAAATAATTTTTTTTCAAGAGTAAATTTTAAATAATATAAGTTTAACATGATATGTAGTTGGTAAAACTCATGTAAGGTAATTTAATTTTCTATAAAGGGCCTCCTTAAAAATGAAGTACATATGCTAGCTAATGCTGATCAATAGTTATTTAATGAGGGAGTGGTTAATTAGATGATAAATGTTTTATATTTTATAGATGAAAATATAATTATATGTAGGTCCATATGTGGTAATGTTGTTACAAATTTATATGTATATAGAATGCCAGTTTTGTGAGTTCCCATTACGTTTTAAATAAAGGTACATTACTATTCATGTGACATAATAAAAAATGGAAAATATTGGTGAGGAAAATTAGTGTGAGTCCAAACTCTAGTAATCCACCTTTTTAGAATAAATATGAGTTTTAGGGCGTTTTGTGTAACATTTTTAGTTTTTACCTTAATATACATTTACCTTGTTAATTAATTTGTAACAATAGTAAGTAATTTTAATGAAAAAAAGTAGAGATTGTAAATTTTACCTATTTTTATATTCTAGATTCAAAATATGAAATTCACTTTGTCAAAAAGTATTTCTAATGGTGTGAAAATTTAATTTTATAATAAATAAAATTAATTACGTATGAATATTTTTTAGAGGAATAACATTTTTAATATTTAAATTTATATATAAGATATAATTATTTTTGATACATATTTTAAGGATATTATTTTTTCCTTATAAAAATAAATAATCTCATCCATTCATGGAAATCCAAAATTGAATATCTAGTGAAAATAATTGAATCAAATAAAATAGTAAAAGTAGTTTTATATTAAAGTAATATTTTAATTATAACTAAAAATGATATTCATAGTACTTATAAGATCTTTGAATATTCTAAAATGATCATTCTTATTCTATAAAATAATATTTTCTTACATTAATTGTTTTTGATGCTTATTTTTCTTTTTTATATAATGATAAATACACAGAAATTAAGCGGTTCATTAAATCTATATTTTTAGTATGTAAATTTTTTTAGAAAATTCTCAAATATACATATTAATTCAATTATTATATGAGGAATCAAAAAATTATGTTCATTTTTTATTAATTTCAAATTCCAAAATTTTAAAATTAATTTTTTGAATAAAATCAGAAAATATAATAATAAAATTCTTTAGGGAACATTACATATTCATATATTAAATATTATTATTCTTATTTCATATCATTTAATAGATAATTTTTTTATAAAATATTAATATAATACATAATTTATAATAAATAATATTTTTTAAAATATAAATTTGTTTCAAATAAAATAAAAATTTATAGAAAAATTCTTCTCTAAAAAATAAATCACACCGTTAATACATTTAAGTAAGGAATTTTATCTAATTCATAATAATGGGATCCACTATTTTCAATATATATATTTTATAAATTGAATACTCCCATTTATTCAATTTAATTCGACAACTAGGTTTTTAAATGTCTAAACATATCATGGTTTCATTAATGTTTTTTGTTTTGTGTGGGGAAAGTTGTCAAACACATTGAAATAGTTGTAAATAAATACATATAATAATTTAACGGTATTAAAAGTATCATCACTATACAGTTAAATTATTCACTCTGATATAGATATATATATATATATATATTTGGCTTTCATGGTATTTTAATATTGTTGTTTAGTATCATACAGTAGGTATTTTATCACCATTTAATTTTATTCAAACCCCTATGCTAGTAAATATACACAGTGATACAGGAAATCATGACAATGGTATATAATGATTTGGATCATGTGTTTTGAATTTTTACCCTGAATGAGTTATCACAAAATTATAGATAAGTTGTATATATAAAACTATAGATCATATGTGGATATTTTTATTAAATTATAACATGATATTTAAAATAATTATATGTAAATTAGTTTCTATAGTTGAATAATTAAATTCGGAAAAGAAATACAATTATTCAACAAATTAATATTTAATTATATTTTCAATATTTTGAAAATAAATTTTCTAGATACAATTTATTGTTTTTTACATGTGGGTTAAGAGGGATAATTGATATTTTTTGGTGAAAATATATTAATGCATCATTAATGGAGTTTAATAGAGTGATTGATTTATTAATAACAAATCTAAAACATCATAATGAAATTTTATTGAAAAATATTTAATTAAATTCTTTTGATTCATGATATAACAATACGGCATAGAAAAATATATACCATTATTTATAGGACATTATATATTTACATATATAAATAATGGAATTGTATTATCTAGAATATATTTTTTAAATTTGAATAAATACTATAGTATATTTGGGGAATCATTTCGGGTGGGTTAATGATATTGGACCTTTATATAGATCACTATAATCACTTTCTGATGAATCAATATAAGACCTATGAAATTTAATGTAATATATATATATATATATAATAGTCATCATAAAAGAGTAATATAAACAATGTAAAGTAAATGTGTACTATTGTGATTTATATACATAATTCATGCTATGTGAATTATTGAATATGATCAAATAGTGAGATCTATTCATCTTAAATTCCTTAAGGGTAATATAGATTTATAATTTAATAATTACATAATAATAATTCATTTGTTATTACCCTATGTATTGTCCATATATTCCTTAGGTATATGAATTTATACTAAGTGACCTATTTTTTAATTCAATATGTTATATTTTATTATGATTTTAAATATCATTAATTGATTCCCTTAAATAGTTTATTATTTTATATAAAAGAAACATATAAAACAATAATTCATCTAATACTAAATATATTCATTTCAATGATTGAAAAAATTATCATTTGGGGATGAACAAAAAAACACATAATCTCTTATATGTCATCTTGGAAGATCGTGATTTTTCTCATATTCAACATATAATTTTTATAGAGGATCTACCATGATATAAGTAAAATAAAAAATATAATGAACAGAATGAAAATATTATATATTTTGTTTATCAAAAATTAAAAATATGAAAATTAATGTATATGGGTAGAATAATATTGATACTCATTTGTATTAGAGAAATTGTACATATTAACTTTAATAATATAATGATTAAAAATGTAAGAAAAAATTATCATGAAGGTGAGGAATTTTCATTATGAAATACTCTCAAAACCTAATTTACTAAAATTAAGAAGTGTAATCCAATTTAAATAACAAATGAAATTAAATATATAAAGAATTAAACTCTTGACAGAAGGGTATGTGGATAATGAGATCACTAATTATGGAATTTAATCTGAAGAATAATTATATAATGGGTAATAGAAAAAAAATTATAAAGTTTCAATGGATTGAAATTATTCATTTGAAGAAGATGGATTGGGAAAGGAATATATCAAATATGTAACAAAATATTATGTGGAAGTAAACCATAATGATATTATAAATAAAAAATTTATTTCTAGGGTATAATGAAGGATTATTAAAAATAAATATATAATTAATATAAATTTTAGAATAAGGATGCAATGAAATAAAAAAACATATTGTTTTTAAATATGAAATAGATTATCTAGAAAAAAAATTAAATATATAAATAGTGATTTTTATCTAAGAAGTACAGGGTAATGAAAACTATTTTAGTGTAACTTTATACAAAATATACTCTATTATATTGAGTAAATAATTAAAAAAATCTGTAGAGGTTGATTTTTAATCCAATAATTCCACAACAAAATGAGGTAATAATGAATGAAATTTGGTCAATGAATTAAATATTATTGGACATGATATAAAGTAATAATTGTGAATATTATTTTATAATATATAGATTATAAATCATACAATGGAAATGTGGTAATTCATTAGTTAATAATTTCATAACACCCAAAAAGTATTTTATAAATGTTTGTTTAAAAAAAATAAAATCTATAGTGTTATGTGGTGAAAATTAAAGTGAATCACCCACAACATAGTTAAAGGAAAAACATATCATAAATGTTTTAACAATATAAAAGGTTTGAATCATATAATTACCACTATTTAATAATTATAAAATAAAATTAAAATAAATACTTATAATGTTTCAATGCATAATTGTTAATAAAAAAATTTCTATATAGATTTTTATAGTCGAATATATGTAACAAAATTTAATTATTTATATTATAATATATCAATTTATATAAGAAAAAAATTCAAAGGAAATGGGTATCTTTAAGATTAATTAATAAACAATTCTATTAAATAAATAATTGAATTCAAGGTTCCTACTAAGAATGTATTTGAATGTAAGTGGAGTTTCAAAATTGGTTTGATTTAATTATATCTTTTTGAATTTTTTATTCGTTAAATATATTATTTTAGTGGATTATTTTATTCCATGAGATTTTTAAAAATACATTGTCTCTTTTAGAAAAAAATAATAAATATAATATTTCCCTATTAATGGAAAATCATATTGAGAAATTGGACCCCGATTTACTCCAAAATGTGAAATTTATTTTTTATAAATTATGAAAATTTTCCATCACCATATAAATTTCTTGGGTCAATGATTAATTATAAAATAATAATTTATTATTTAATAATTACTATTTTTGTATAACACCATATCTCTATGTTCCAAATTTGGAAATAATTTTATTGGAAACCATTGATATAGAAATTTTATTTCAGTGGCAGACACTCTAAATGAGAGGATTTAAAAAATTGTTAAATTTGGGAATAACATGAAAGGTTGTATCATATGATACATTTTTAGATATATTTCTATAGGAAAATTATTTTACTTTATTTCCTTAATGTTTATTTTTAATTGTTATACGAAATTCTTGTATGATAAATATTTGAAATTGATAAACATAATGAAGTTAGAATTAATTAGATTAGTGGATTGGGGTTATTTATATAATGATGTTGGATACAGATAAATTTTACTTTAATATTTTAAAAAAAATTACTGATGATATATCAAAATTATAATATGAATACCTATGTTGAAATAATTATAATGAAATCAAAATTTTTATTATTTATTATAGATTTCAATATATCTTTTTTAGATGTATCAATTTATGTTTTTTAATGATAATAGTTTCAATATGTGAATTTTTACAATAATGATGAAAAATACTTGGTTATATCGCGAGTACATGAATTTAACAACACTAATAAAAAAATGATCAGATGTAAGGATAATGATATTTTGAAGATATAATTTTCAATGAGTTAAAACAAATAATCATTTTTTCATATTTAAGGTTTTATTTATTGATTACAACATAACATTAGGTGATATTCATGATTATGTGAACATTTTTTCAAAATTTAGTGAATTTTAGAGTTTCTCCCATTATGTTTTATCATGTGCATTAGTTTCATGAGGTGGTAAAAGTAACATTGTTGATTGTGTTGAATAAAAAAAACTATTCATTCAACTGATTAGATTGTACTGAGAGGGACACATACCCATGCTTAGATGTATTGTGTTGTGGTGACATAGTTAATTTTTTCCCCTAAATTAGGTTGATAATATATTGAATCATAATGAAACTTTTCCACATATGCCACGCCCATATTGATTATGGACGAGTGGTTGTATGGAATCTCATATGACCACCTAACTACATAGGTTTGATGAACCTATATGGTAAATGTGGAGTTTGAAATCCATCTGATCCAATATCTCATCCCCCAATATACAGTATTCAACCATGAGGAATATGAGTGTCTAGGTGTATATTTCATCCATGTTGGGGTTCTAGGTTTTACCCCGGGTTTATCCAAGTGTTATAGAGGCTTGTTTGGGTACTTGGTGGGGGTATTTTTACATGTTAAAATTTATTTAGGAGACCATTAGAAATAACAACTATTGTGGAAATTTTTTTAATTATTTATGTTAGGTTTGGGAATCCGATTAGAAAAATCACCATTTACATGGACTCACGGAATCAAGATTATTTTTTCTTATAAAAATGATTTAACAAATTTATTTTTTATATGTTTTTTTATTTATTAATTTTTACATTGAAATTTCACGTAAATTCATATACTCGTTATGATAATGATATTTTTTATTAATAACTAATGAATTATTCATTAAATTATCAATGAATTATCTTTTGGTTTTCCTAATTAAATATAATTTATTGCATTTTAGACTACATTGTTTTCATAAAATATTACAATGATTCTATAGATTAATGATTGATAACATAATTTGTTTAATATCATCTTAATAATTATTTATAATAATATGATAAATAAAGCTGGAGGGTTCTATTACTCCTAAGATATGTGATATATAATTAGATCATATTGATAAAATTTGAGGGTTCTATTCATGTTTTTTTAGTATTAGTAAATAATATATTTATTTAATCACAATATGATTATGATTTTTACGCATAATAGAATAGATTTTATTTCTATGGATTATGTTAGTAATTTGTAATCATATTGTATGTTTTAGATATATAGGTAATGATGCAAGATACAAATACTTCCAATGCTAATGAACTATGAATTTTTTGGGGATTCATTGAATTACTTGTGTTGATTTAAATATGTTAATATAAAGTAGATATTTACATTACCACTATAATAATTTGGTGAATGTAAATGAAATCAATTTATCATTGAATTTATATATATATATATGGAAATATTATAGAATATTAAGAAATATTTTTGATTATTACATGGTAAATTCCTTGTGACCAACTTATTTAGAGTTACTTCTCCCACACTAACTAAATGACATTTTCTAGATATTGATGGTGATATGTTATTATTTGTACACTTTCAATCTACTACTCTCAGATACTGACATGAAATAAAAATCATGTGTGTTAGTTATTTTTCTCACTCATATCTCTAGGATAGAGACCATTAATGATACTCTAAAAGAGAATTTTTTTAAATACATTTTCATCTTATTTTAGAATTTCATTATTAACCCTTTTTTACACATATTATCCCCCATAACACTTATATTGATGTGAACTATAATCAATTTAATTTATATTCCCTTTTTGATAAGATATATGTGTTATATGAGACTATTAAAATATGTTCTGTCCCAAAATGAGGCATTGGTTTAATTTTTGGTTTTTTTAAATAAATTATTTATAATTTATTATGATATTGGATAATATTGACATATAATATACTATTTATTTTTACATGAATATCGTATACATTTTTACAAAATGAATTATAACATCAATTGATAGAAACATTATACACTATAAATTGATTAAGAGTTTGAAATATTTATCTTATATAATTCATAGGAATAAATGAATACATGGGTTCGTGGATTGTTCTCTAAATGGAATCTAGTGGGACAAGGGTTTTAAAGGCCCATTTTATTATAATATGTAAAATATTTACACAAAAATATATTTATGATTATTGATCATAGAACTACAACCATATCGGTATTTTGATATCAAATGAATAACTAAAGTCATTATATATATTATTGATGTGTGTTGGGGTGATTAGTACTATAAAAAACTTCTATACTAATAATAAACCTATAAATTTGTTGATTATAGTAGTTTTTTAACATATTGGAAATAAAATATTGTGTATTGTCAGTCACCAATTCCTGTGAACATTATTTTTATTCTACTATTTTCATCATTAAGATAATCATTTTATTATTTTAGATGATATTATATAAAAAATATTTAGGATAGATATATTTTATTATGAGTTGGAGTCTTAATCAGGGTGATCTAATTTTTTATGTATCTTATTTTATAAGAAATTTCATATTTTTTGAGATGTTTTTCTAGATATGGAGATTTATTTTATTTATATATATTATATAATTCATATAATTAATATATATTCAGGGATTAAATTTATTTTTTGGTTATCACTTATATCATTGTAGATGCTGTTGAATGATGATAAGTGACAAGTTTGATATTGAGGTATTAATTCATGAAATTCATTGAGGGTACATCAATAATATTTCCATAACCATATCTTGTTTGATACGGGTGTGGGTATTTAACATTATGTTAATATTGAATATGATCAACATTCCTCAGCGTCATTGGTTGATTTTTATCATACGAACAAGTGAGGTTTGGTTGTGATAATTTATAAATAAAATTACTAAAAAAATAGACCATTTAGTCTTGATAAATGACAATGAAAATGATTAATGAAACTTATATATTCTGATTTTGGACACTAATTAAGGAATAATTTCCATGAAAACACAACATATGGATCTATTGTTATAAAAGAGAGAGTCATAAATAAAATAAATTTAGACCTTGATTATATTAAAAAAAAATTCATTAATTTTTTGTGTTGTTTGTGTAGGGTGGATAGGTGAAAGATTCCACAATATTGACATCATAAAATATGATCAGGAGAATATATGTTTTCAGGAATTTTTTATAGATATTGGGGTAGTTATGATGTATCTGAAATTATAGATAGATTTAAAAAAATCATAATTATTCACTACACATAAATGGATATGATAGAGTGGGAAGAGATAGAGATACAGATACAGATTTAATGACAAAACCATCTTATGATTTTGGACATAGATATATTAAGAAAAAAGTATTTAAGTATAGGATAATATTATAACATCATTGGTGGTAATAAATTATTTTTTAAGGATAGGTGTATTAATTTTTTATGTTCTAAATTTTTTATTTTTTCCAAATATGGATGGTTATAAAATTTTGATATCAAATTAATATTGAATTTAAATTTTTGATTAATTCTTAATGATGTGAGCCATTACATATTAAATGTGTAAAAAAACTAAAGTTTTGTTAAATTTGTATCACATTTATATGATTATTTGGGTTCTATGTGTGAGTGAAACATATTCAAATCGTGTTTAATATCCGTAGTCAGTTTGTTGATATGCATTATAAATCATTTTGATGGAAATTAGGAGGAAGTAGTCCTTGTGGATGGTATATGTATTTATTATTATTTTTATGATGATATTACATTATATATAATATGAAAATTTACCTTATTTTATTGACTATTTAAAAAATCGAAATATTCTAAAATTTCTTGGTTAAGAGTCACCAATTGCGTTTTTAGGATTCATTTCATTTAGTAAATGGATATTTATGTATGTGAGGTTGTTTTATTATAGACAATATAACCTAAGAATTATTGTGATATTTTAAATAAGTTTAATAAAGCCAATTTTTATATATGTTTATTAAAATGGAGTTGGATAATGATTTCAATTATTTCTCAATTTAGATGTATTTGTGAAAGATATAAATAATTTCATCTCATTGGAATGTGACTTATTAGTGGAATGGTGGTTCTGTTTGTATCATTAAAAAGAAAATTTTAGGATATTAGAGGAAAAAACCTCTAAATAGGATTAAAAAACTCATATTTTATAATGGACTTATAAGGGATTAGTTTATTGACTATATCATATATTATATTTTATTATTCTGATAAATATGATATAGTGGTTTCCTATTGTATTTGGGATATGCGATTCTTTTATTTATGAAATAGTATCTCTATATTTTCTAGGAAATATTTTATGGTATGAGAGAAAAATTAAAACAATCTATATCAAATCACATATATACATTTTATATGTGGTGGTATAGGTTCACAATATTGTGTTAACTATTTTATACAACTATTTAAAGTTACAAGGCTAAATATATATGTATATATATATATAAGACCATATTTAACGTTATATCTACAAAAAAAAATAATGACAACATTGATACGTCCTGAAACCATTGATGGAATATAAACATGAGAATATCAATAATTTTTTTTACTGGGAGCTAGAGGTTATTAAAATTGAGGGAAATTATAATTGTTCAATGATATTTTGGAAACAGATTTATGTAAGGAAGAGTATATTTTTTTTATATAGTGTGGATTTAAATTATGTATATAAAATCACTATGTAAATTATGAATTGACTTTTTTAAATATTTGGTATATATTTTATTGTTAAATATGTGTATTTTTATGACATAGAGACATTTTTAGATTATTATAATCTTTATCATACTTATGGTAAGCCATGTAATTTATGTAAATAACATATGTTCATGATTTGGTTTATGGAAAATATTGTGAATAAAGTGTATCAATATTAATTGATGACTATAGGTCATTATCCCAGATGTTTTTTTGAAATTGTGCGGATTTTCTATGAATTTGGAGAGAATAACATCCTATTCCTAGAGATATATAGGGAAATGTTATAATGTATGAAACCATTGTTTTCAAATTATTGTACATCAATGTTATGATATATCAAATATTTTGAATATATAAATTTAATTTTGATTATTTAAATTTTTTAAATATTATTTTTGTTAGAAGATTAATTACATTATTCTTAATCAATTATTAAGAGTGTAGATCCATGAGATTCTCCAATAATTGTACCTCAACCTTTGTATTTTGTAAACAAATAGTAGTGTTTTAGAGACTGTAACAACCTAGAAATGTCTATATGAACTTTTCCTTCCTTATATATATATTTGTTTCATATTATGAATATTAAATTAATTATAAAATAAAAAAATATAAACTTATGTCATCAATATTGAAAATTACATATAGTTGATAAATAAATATAAAATTAATAATATTATAAAGGAATAATGAAATCATATAAATAAAATAATTTGAATTTAAACATCCATATGGTCATTCTCACAGAGAAAATATCACACCGTTGACCAAAACTATAAAAATCATAAAAAATAATATATATGATTGGATTTTTGTAAAATTAGGAGAAAATTTTACAATAGAACTATGTGAAAGATGAATAATGGTCAATCAATATAGTTATTGGATGTAAAATGGTAATAAAACCATTGGAATAATAACCTTTATATTAGAATAATAATGAGGTTCTTATAATAGTAACATGACCATTGGAAGAAGAATGTAACTTTCAGAATATAAACATTACTTTTCGAATAGTTAAACTATTGATAAATAATATTTCCCTCGAATAAAATAAATAAAAAATGGTATAATTATTTAAAATATTTTTTATAATTATGTATCTTGTGTATATTGGGATAATACATTTTTTATTAATGAATATCATAACCTAATTTTTAAAAAATATAAATTTATTATTTCGAAATTAAATATTATATATACATATCTTAAATCATTAATGATAAAAATAATTTGATTAGTGTAATCAACTTGTTGAGATTATAAAATGATAAAAAAAATTTTCAATTTTCAAGAAAATTTGAATATTTATTTTAATAGTAAAAATAAATGTTATCATAGATGATATGTTTTATGATATAATATTTATTTATTAATGACATTATTATTAATAACGTGTGTTTTTTAATATCTAATAATCTTTATATAAAAAAAGTATTTAAAAACAAATATATTTCATTTAAAAACCTAGAAAAGTAATTTTAATTATATGAAAACATCATGTATTCAACTAAAAACTATATTCCATATTTCATTAATTCCTCTTGTATAAATTAAATTTTTTTGTTGTCTATGTTTTTAAAATAATTTTTAAATATAATAAAAATCAATGTCACAAATAATCCCATTATATCATGTCATAGTGTTATTATAATATTTTATTCATTAATTTAACTAAAATTACCCCACTAATTCAATTTTAAATATAGTCTCTCTATTACTTATAAAATCCCTTCCCAAATCCATTAAATTTCCAAAATTTACATAAATATATTCTTTTAATACCCCTTATTGATATTTTGATTTTATGGTATTTGAAAGATTCCATTCATTCATTTAATTTAATTAATAGTCAATTTATTTTGTCACCTCATTTATTGTAATTAATTATGATATAAGGTTTTCCTGAATTATTCCATACACTCATAAGAATTAATGGATATTTATTAAGGGCAAAATATAAATTATTTTGATTAATTAAATTTTTTTATGATTTTAATGGCCAACCTTTGACTTTCCATTAATTTTTAATTTTAAAGGTACTTATATATTAGTTGTATATCAAAAATGAAGATTGTGAATTGAAATGATGTCGACATATGATTAATTAAACTTATTTGTAAAAATGATTTTGGTTTAGTAGGCCTCACATCAACTATTAGTGTTTGGGAAACCATTATATAATCATTATATATTTATGATATTTTGATCAAAATAAATAGAGAAAAACTATAGATTTAATTGACATTATAACCGAGATTCTCAATGATGATTCTAACTATGTAATATTTCTAAAAATTAAAATATAGATATTTTATGTCGATTTTAGTTTCATGTGAAGGCGGATGGGAAAATCCATCAAATTTAAATGGTATTTCAGCCACAAATATTCCCTCGAGAGGTTAGTCTTTGAGTTATGTTTTTTCATTATGATTAGTTCTTCTCAATATTTTAAATTAAAATCACTATATGTCACATGATTCAATATATCAATATTTTTTTTCTCTATTTATAATCCATATTTATTTATATGTCCCTCCAATTCTCTCGACTATAATTCTCTTCCCTTAATCATGGAGGATTAACCACGATATTAATTTGTGGTGGAATAATCTAGTTGACTATTCTTCAGTTTTGAATATATTTATTTTTTATCATTTATTTTCTTGTTAAATGTTATCTAATAGTTTGCTTTATCATGTTAAATGTTATGAATTTACATTATCCATTGAACCAAATTCGTGTACCTAACTTTTATTTTCATATAATACTTTCCTTCATGGTATATCCCATCACATGACGGAGGTGTGAAATATAGTTGAAATTGGTGTAGTTATCATAAAAAATGTTTTTGGTTATCAAAAATGGGGTTCAATATACGTGGAATTATACTATGAAATTAATCTCTCATGATATATTTGGTAAAGAAAATTAGACTTTAGAATAATATGTGACCTCACATTCAAGATCTTGATATCTTTTCACAAACAATTGAAACATTATTAGGCTTGAGTGGTGAATAATAATGAGTCACCAAATTAATAAAGATTAATTTTATGTAATATATATATATATAGATAATTGAAAATAGATTTTTTAAATCTGATCAACATAATTTTTACAAAGGGGGTTACATATAAAAAATAAAAAGAGACTTTTGGAGAACACATAATGCCCCCAAACCCCGTTGAAAATATATATGATGTAGTAAATGAATAATTTATGATATTTTTATTGAATTAATTGAGTAAGAATCTATAGAATATGAGGATTAATATATTAATATCAACTCTTCTTATTTTAATTTCATTCGACAAAAAATTTTCACCAATTCCCTATTTCAATTATATGAAATCACCCACTATGATAAATCCCATGATTTTAATGAACTGGAAAAATATGATATGCCTAGTGAAATGTATAAGGAACCATTCTTTTTCCCACTCCAAGCATTCATGTTCTACCTTACTATTATATGCATGGTCCTACCATATTATATACAAGGAATTTTTTAAAGACAGTGAAATATAAATTATAGTTTGAGTAATATGTTGTAGTTTTTTATTTTCACGAAACTCAACCGACCATAATATATTGTATAAATTTTGGAACTGCCATATAGGGGTAGAAAAACCCACATAGCCACCAGGGGGTCAAAAACAATCTTTATAGCAATTAATTATCTTGATATATAATTTTATTTATTTTGGTTTGAATAAATATATCATTATTTAAATTTCTACTTATAGGTTATTAATGGGAGAAACTATTATTTTAAATAAAAATTCCCCTTGAAAATAAGTTAGTTACTATTAATTCATTATATTTTATTATTATTTGTAATTAAATTCATTTTATTGTGTTGCTTTAATAAATTTTTAATGAAAAATATTAATAATACTCTATTTGTTGGGGTCATGCTAACCCACATTAAAATTTTAATGCTATGTTTTCTAGTAATGATTTTTAATTTTTTTAGAACTCTAAGAATCATTGAATAATTTGAGACTATATAGTGTTTTGGAAAAAATATTCATTTAATTTTTTAATGTTTTATTTGATTACTAAAATATATTTTTTATCTTGTTTTAAAATCTTCACATTTAATGATATTTAATAAATTATGAATCTTAATTGTACATGTTTCATATAATGTTAAAAATTTCATAGCCCAATAGGTATCTACATAGTCTTACGATATTTTTTTATAAATATTTTTTTTCTTGAGATTCATGAAATTTTGTTTTAAAATCTATATCTTTTTATTATTTTTAATTAAATGTTGTCAATATTCATTAATAGTGTCAAAAAAACGATTGAGGAATGTCATTGAAATAACATTTTTCCTTGAAATATTATAATTAGCACATAAAAAAATAGTAAATTTTTATTATTCATCATGTATCCATGAAAAACGTTTTTTTGAATCCATAATACAATCCACTTATACCATTCCCACCAGATTTAAAAATAATTGTAAGAACATGGTCAAAAACATGTGTGGGGTAATTACAATGACAAGTTGTATTGTATTATTTTGAAAATCCAAATGATGATATTTTTGGGTGCTATATAATTTTTTTATGTTATGTGGGAAAATTATAAATGTTTTCTATAGTTGAATAATATCTGAAATACCATTAATTATTGGTTTAGTAGTTCACCACAATATAAAGACCAAATGTTGTGTCTCTTTGATCCAAAAATTTAAAACTAGACAAAATTTTTTGAAACTAAATTAATCGGAATGAACTACTATAGTAGAGGGATGATAGAAGAAAATATTTTTCATTCAAAAATTTCTATGTGTGGACCACCCAGGTCACTCAATATATTCATATAGATTCATTTTATAAAAATTTATAGGGAGTGAGTAGAACATTATTAACGATTTTGATCTATTTTAATGAATTAAATATTATTTTGGGAATGGTTAAAGCCATGTTATAAATAAAAAAAGTAACTATAATATTTTAAAATCAAGAAACATGCAAATCATTCAATATTAAATATTTGAATAATGGTAAGAATGTGGGTTACACATTTAACATGTACAACTGGAATCAAATTTATCCAAATCATTAAGGGGTCATGAGATGAAAAAATACTCCATGCAGCAAGTGGGTGGACACACCATGCCACCTCCACAAAAACCTAACCAAAAGGAATATTTATCACATAGAACCACCATCACCACCATGAACTACATTTACTTTTCTCGAGTCAAAATAAACAGGATCTACATACACTCAGCCGTGAATAGAGTTTATGAAACAAGATTTCGAATATGAAACCACAAAATGATTCCATGAAATGGAATTAAATGAAAAATTAACATGCTAGATTTTTAATAAATCTATTTTAATGATGGTGAAATAAACTTATGTTTTATTTGTATAAAATGGAAATCAATGGAAGTGTAATTTTGAATGATTTGAAAAAAAATGATGAACTTTGTGAGCCTACCTACTTAGATAGGTTTTTAGTTCCCTTGGATCCTCATACCCTGGGGACTAAACATTATAGAATGTTCACATAAATGAGATACTGAAGAGGTAAGAACCTATGTCGTAGTAGTCCTGAAGTCATCATCCTTTTGTTTATTAATTTTTTTAATGTTAATATGATGAAGAGGCGAGGATATCACCCAACTGACAAAAGTGGCCTACTAGTCCATACAAATCACCATGATACCCATGATCTCTATGTGTTATATCTCAATTTTCATTTCATAGGAAACTCATTCAATATAATCAAAATTTCAACAATTGAATAAATATATGAAAAAACCATTTACAATTGAAATTCACCATTTAAACATGAACACAAACCAAAACCCCTGGAAAAAATATTTATCTCTATCCACAAAATTTATAAAAACCATTTGGATGAAATTCTAGAATAGTAAAATCCTTAATTAGTATGAAGGACTAGAACCACCTATAAATTACATGAAATCATCAATAAATGGTTGTAAACCACAGTTTGCATTATGAATATGTTCTATGGAAGTATAGAACACATAAAATATAGTTATTTAACACAATGAAAAGAAATTGTAACCAACCTAGGAAAGAACCCTTACTGGGGAAAAAGTAATTCAATGGGAATGGAATAAGATACCAAAAAAGAGAATGGAGAAGAAGAGTAAGAACATAAATGATGGTTTCATAATGATCTAAATACAAGACACTGATAAAATATATCCAAATGGGAGTGGAGGAGGGGAGGTTGTTGTAACATGTGATGGATAGGTCGAATGAGGTGAGAATAGTGGGGTGAGGATTAAAATAGGGCAGGGAAAGGTTGGAATTTTAAAATTTTAATATTCTAAAAAGCCACATAGTTTTTTAAACTATGTTTCAACCATGTGGAGCCTCTATCCATGATGAAAAAGGGTATTCATAGTTTCTTAGGGGGGGTAACACACTTTCGTTCTTACCAATGTATTCGAAAATCTGCCACCATCCTTGGAGCATTGCCTTTACTAGGATGGCACAAACATTCCCCCAAATGTTACCCGACTACACTCTTCAATTTATTTTTCAGGGAAACCACCAATTATATTGAAAACTCAATGTAAATACATTTAATAATGGTAAGACCAAAAATAAATAGAAAAAATACCCCTAATTAAGACCACAAATGTGGAAGTTGTCTCCCGCATGAATGCTTTCCACCATCTTGATGTTAATATGTACCCTGATCAATGAAAAATTGAGGATAATGGTCCTTGACTCAATACAAATGTTCTCATGTCTCATGCTCATCATTATCATTCTATCTATATGACCCAAACCATCGGTTTGGTTTTTCAACAACAATATTTCATTTGGGAATCTATATATACTACAGCCACACGATCAAATAAATTAGGATTAATTATCTGATTCCTCCCAATTCACCAAGTGATATTGGAATAGGTTATACTTATTCTATTGTGAGACATGGATTTTTCTTAAATAAAATGGTAAATCTAGATTTTATTACACATTTCCAACTTGTTTAGTAATAATAAAAGTTATGAAATACCACAGGTTAATCGGACCCTTATTACAAATATGATGGTCTTAAAAGTGAGGTGACGCCATTAAAAACACCTAGTCTCCAATTGAGAACTATAACGATTGATACTTTAATGACACATGAATTATTTACAATGAAGTTTTAACATTTTTTTCGAAATACATAATACATCACACAAACAGATGCCCAACGATCCTATAATTTTAATGTATTTAGAAACATCGAAATAAAAACACGGTTACCAGGGTGAGATACATTTTCTCCCATTTGGCTTTCCAAGACTAGAATCAATGTCATAAATATCCTTCTTGAAATATATTTTCATATCCTATTGAAGGAAACAATAAAATGGGTGATTTCATATGCCTCGTAAGGTTAAACACAGGGGATGTGTAACATAAACTGAAACATGAGGGTATGAGAATGTGATCATAACATTAGAAGATCAAAACCTTCATATAAAAGATTGTAAAATGAATCATAGAAAAAATATTAGAAGTTAATAAGACCTGAATAATAAGGGAAACAAGAGAAAAAACTATGAAATAATAACATAGGAATTGCAGCATACAGATAATCAGTTAATATCATTCCATATAAGTCAATATGCATTGCATGAATATATCAAGGAACATCTTGGGGGGAAATCCTACTAGGTGGGACACACCACCATCCCCAGTCACAATCCATGCATGGTAAGGGATTATGTTTCTCCATCTTCCCTTAGTGTATTTGGTTTCCCCAACATCCTATAGTGAATCGAGTTTTCCCATCTTCCCATTGTGGACTCGGATTCCCCATCCTCTATTATAGTTGGTGCCCAAGAACCATCTTTTTGTTCATTGATTAAATGAACCTTTAGGGTATTTAAATATTATACATATTATTACATATTATTCATTATTCATCATAACTATAATGTAATAAAGTCCTAGAGTATATGTTGTATTAATAATGTAACGTCCCATGTCTGGGTGCCACCCAACGGGTGCCGCAAACCCAGTTCGTCACATGACCTCAAGTGCATTTCCCCAAACGCCAGAGGCTGCCGACTAGTAGCGAGGGCCCAGGTCTAATAGTGGGGAAACTATGCCCTCATTTTTCAAAGTGTAGCACTGCGGATTAAAATATACAAACATACAACAATAGAAGCAATAAACCATATATAGTTAAAAATAAACAACTAAAGTAAAAGATAACCGAATGTCATATAGATAATGATGCAATATGTCTCAAGTTCTAAGAAAATAGCCAGATCATGTTACACAACAATAAAACACGATACAATAGAATGTAAAGGTACAACAAAACAAAACAAAACAGCTGTTAGCGTCGCGAGCCTATGCTTGGTCCCATGCTCCCCTACTCCTCAACAATAATCATATACCTCTATAGGGACCCTTGCCCTTATCCAACCCTGTAGAAACATAGTCTGTTTGAGCTGAAGACATAACCCAAATAGGGTGTGAGAAATAAATCCCAGTAGTCACCCACTAAAGGCATGTGCCCAACTATGTGATAAATATGCCACAAAAGTGTGCAGTAGTAAAATGCAATAAACTAAGCAGTACTCAAAAGTTACTAACTTCACCAGTTATATTGCAATTTTATTATTCATTTTAACCATTTAATTTAATAACATTCTGTGCTCAACAAAACCATGCCCACATGCCAACCAAAATTATTCCCTCAGGCTAATATAGTAAAACCACACCCTCAGGCTTACCCTCAGGTTATACAGTACCTTTCCCTCAGGCGAAATAGAATCATTCCCACATGCCAAACTGAAACGAAACCCTCATATAATAAGAATCATTCCCTTATGAATTCCCTCAGGATAATAGAACTACACTCTCAATCTAATCAACAATGCCCTTAAGATAATATATCCATGCCCTCAAGAAAAACAAGTAATCAGGCCATGCCCAACATATAAACATGCAATTTACATACAATTCCTCTCAAGGAGAATGTAATGAATAATATGAACATGGAATAACCTTGAGTATCCTAAAAAAATGGTTATATAGAGGAACACACCCCTCGGGTGGTCCTGGATCTAAGTAGTGATTCCGAACACCAGTTTATTATCACATTTAATTACCTATACAATTCTTGGTATTTAAATAGCCAAGGAATCTGCCACACGACACCCCAACATGGGTTCGTAGCACAACGGTACACAAAAACGCACAACAGTTGGAATTTAAACACCAATCCACCTACCTTAAACGCCCTTGAACGGTATACGTTAACTTCACTTCCATAATTGCCCGAAGACGATGTAGATCTGGTGTAGATGAAAATCCGTTCAAACGTAAATAATATTACATTGGGAAAGAATTGGTAAGAATTCCTTAAGAAGATGGAGAGGCTTACCCAAAAGGTTCCAATGAGATCAACAGAGGCAGAAACGAACTCCCGACATGTGATCTTGAGCTCCTCAAATGTTAGGCCCTCTCTCCTGACTCCTCCTCTGCTTCTAAGCCTTCCCTGTGAACAGGGGAGGCTACTACCCGATTTAAGACAAAAATAATAGACTACACGGCGTGTACTTCTCAAGTACATGGCATGTACTTTCCATTTTTTAACTAATCCTATGGCCGCTTCTCACCAGCGTGGCAATGTTCATCTGTCAACAAGAGTACACAATGTGTTTTTCTGGATTACACAGCGTGTACTATCGTTCATCAGTCGGCTACTTCCAACTCCTTACTATTCACATTCCAACTGACTACACGTTGTGTAAATACCCACTACATAGCGTGTAGTCGGGTTTTACACCTTTCATCACCGATGGGGCTACACGCCCTGTGTACTCATCCCACCCGACCAAAATACGGTCTGTGGAAAAGTACATGGTGTGTAGTCCCAAAATTTGGGATTTTCCCCATTTTCCATTTTTCTCAAAAACACAGAAGGAAAAGAGAAAAGAAGAAACTCGTACCTCAAAAATAAGAAGTGGGTTATTAAAATCTTCCCCCCTTAAAGAAATTGATCTATGAATTCCCCATCCAAGGGTGGTGAAGATAAAGCTCAGAACAGCTCTGGCCACTGAGCACGTACGTCGGTTTCCCACTCCCCAGTTTCATCCTGCACTCGGCCATGTTGCCATAGCACCTGTATGAGAGGAACTGACTGGCCTTGAAGAACCTTCGTGATACAATCAACGATATAAATCATATTATCCTCAAAGGAAGCATCGATTTGAAGCTAAACCACCTCTTTCTGAAAGAGGTGAGATGAGTCTGAATGATAGCGGTGCAACAGAGATACATGGAAGACATCGTTCTTGGCCCGGTAAATCTGTGGTAACTGTAACCGATAGGCAACCTGCTCGACTCTCTCCATGATCTAAAATGGCCCCACATAACTCAGTGAAAGTTTACCCTATCTACATATCCCTTTGTGTCGCATCCTCGGTGAAACACGTAAGAGAACCTGATCCCCGACCACGAACTCTAAGGGTCGTATACTGTGATCAGGATAAGATTTTATACGGGACATTGCGGTATCCATCCGCTTCTGAATCAACTGGACCTACTCAGAAGTCTCATGCATAAGATATGGTACCAGTAATGCTGCCTCACTTACTACTAACCAGCACAAGGGTGATCAGCATGGCCTACCATATAAAGCCTCGTAAGGTTCCATCTCAATAGTCTCCTGAAAACTATTATTATATGCTAACATGACTAGGGGTATGTGCATATCCCAAGAGCCCCCAAAGTCTAGGATGCATGTACGCAGCATGTCCTCAAGCACATGTATCGTATGCTCTGACTGACCATCGGTCTGAGGGTGGTAAGTTTTGGTCAAAAGCACCTGTGTACCTAGTGCCCTCTGAAAACTCTGCCAGAAACGAGATGTAAAACGGATGTCCCTATCTGAAATTATAGAACGAGGAACCCCATGAAGACGCACGACCTCTCGGATATACAACTTTATGAGCTCGTCAACACCAAAGGTTTCCTTGATCTGAAAAAATTGAGCTTCCTTCATGAGTCTATCCACAACAAGCCACACAACATCATTGCCTCGAGGTGACCTCGGCAACCCAGTCAAGAAATCCATCGCGACATCATCCCATTTCCACTCTGGGATGGGTAAATCAAGTAACAGTCCGGCTGGCTTATGATTCTCTTCCTTCACCTCATGACAGGTGGAACATCTCATAAGAAAACCAGCTACTTCTCTCTTCATACCGAGCCAGAAGTACTGATGTATCAAGTCACGGTACATCATGGTAACACCAGGATGCACTGCCCAAGCTGAAGCATGAAACTCCCACATCATCTCCTCGTGTATATCCCATGGAACACATACTCGTCCATGGAAACACAATAACTCATCATTGTCTATCATCCACCCAGGAGGAGGGTCCTCACTTGCCACCGACTCCCGTAGAACATGGCCTTCTGAATCATATAGTTTTCACATCCTCACTCTATCCAGGAGGGTAGAGGTCACAACTATAGATGAAAGATTGGTCTTCTCCTGACTATCGTGCACCTCCAAATGCATCTCAGAGAACAAATCCATGAGATGCCACTCACCACTGGCCTCATTCACTGCCTATATCTGAGTCCTCCTGCTCAGTGCATCATCTACTGCATTACCTTTACCAGGTATATAGGAAAGCTCAAAGTTGAAGGATAGAAGGTATCCCACCCACCTACGCTATCTCAAATTCATGTCACCCTTAGTAAAGATATACTTGAGGATTTTGTGGTCGGTGAAGAAAACAAAATGCTCTCCCAAGAGATAATGTCTCCCATCGTGCAACGCATGAACAACTGCATCCAACTCGAGATCATGCGTCGGGTAATTCCTCTCATGTGGCCTCAACTGCCGGGAACCGTACACAACAACTCAATCGCCCTACATCAACAATGATACTAGCTCAATACCTGATGCATCATAGTAAAATGTATATCTCTTCCCTTTCTCTAGAAGTATCAACACTCGTGATGATGTCAACCTTCCTTTCAAGTCCTGAAAGGTTGTCTCACAAGCTTCCGACCAAACGAACTTCAAACCCTTCTTAGTCAGACCCATCAATGGTGCTGCTAAGCGGGATAAATCCGGTATGAAGTGTCTATAGAAACCAGCTAGCCCCAAGAAACTCCGTATCTCAAACACGTTTTTAGGATGATCCCAGGAAACTATTGATCTCACCTTCTCTAGGTCTACTGCAACTCTTTCCTCTGATATGATATTACCCATGAAGTGAATCTGGTCCATCCAAAAGGGGCACTTTAAGAGCCTAGCATATATCTGATGCTCTCTTAGTGTACTCTGTACAATCTCAATATGGGTGGCATGTTCATGTCATGTGTGAGAGTATACTAATATATCGTCCTTGAATACTACCATAAAATAATCCAAATAAGGATGGAACACATGATTCATCAGAGCTATGAAAACTGCTGGCGCATTCAATAGTCCGAACAACATAACCAATTACTCGTATAGACCATTCCTTCATCTGAAGTCTATGATAGGTATATCAGATGGTCTAACGCACAGCTGATGATATTCAGATCTCAAGTAAATATATGAGAACACTCGTTCTCCATGAAGTTGATCAAAGGGATCATCAATCCTCGGCAAGTGATATCGGTTCTTGACCGTCAACTCATTAAACTTCGGATAATCCACACAATGTCTGAGGGTACTGTCTGCCTTCATCGCAAAGAGGACCGGTGAACCACAAGGAGAATTACTGGGTCGGATGAAACCCTTTTCCTGTAACTCCTCGAACAATATCTTGAGCTCCCGCAACTCTAGTGTAGCCATCTAATTAGGAGGAATGGACAATAGTGCTGCTCCTAGAACTAGCTCAATAAGGAAAACCACCTCATGCTCCGGAGGTAGACCCAAAAATTCATCTGGGAAGACATCCTCGAAACGACCAACCACTGTAGGGAAATCCTTCTAACAAATCCCCTGATCATCCAAATATAAACCCTAAATCTGGGCTATCACACCACCTCGCCCGCAATGCTCTGGTCAAGCTCGACTCGCCTGATCTTCTCATTCACCTTTTTATAGAAACTATCCTTCCTCTGGTGACGTGAAACTCACCCTGCGATGATAGAAAACTACAAAGGCTTGAAAGGGAACCAACCATCCCATCCCGAGAATGACATCATTTCTTGTCATCTCTACGACAGAGAGGTCCCCTTGGACGTGACACCTTGCACTGACGCACACTAGTCATTCTAATTCCCAACAGAGTGTCTAGCATCATAACATCGGAAGAATAAGAAACACCGACCCCAAGGCTCTCCACAATGGGAACAGATATAAAACTACGTGTAGCACCCGTATCGAAAAGTACTGATGATAAGATAGAAGCTACTAGAATAAAACCTCTGACTGTAGGAGGTCCTGGATCCTATTCCTGTTGGGTTTATTGCACTGCATATGCATGAATTGTGCAACAGACCTGCGACACAGCCTGGCTACCCTGAACTGTCCCGCCCTATTGCCTCTGAGATCCCGGTGTCTAGCTATCACGACCATGAACACAATCCCTTCCTGCACGCCCTAACGTATTCTGGTTTCCCGATTGGTAAGAAGCTGCTTGTCCTACTCCTGCACGCGGGGTTTGCACAGAACCCCTCTCACTAGCCACTAGTAAAATGCCCTTCAAATGTACTATATGTGACCCATCTTCCCGCACGCTCAGCACTCCACTAGGTCATGTGGACACTACGGTCTCTTGTGTCCCTATTTACCACACTGGTAGCACTTGACCAGGCCACATGAAGTAATCGCCTGGATAGTACTGCCACTATGAGATAAACTCATCTGTTGCTTCCTCTTACCTGTAGAAATAGTATCATAAACTGGTGCTGAACCTCCCTGGCCTCCACCACCAGCTTCTCGAAGGTTCCTCTATGAAATCAGCACCTGGTTCACAATAGCATGTACTATAGGAAACCTGAAAACATTCACCAATTATAGGATGTCATAACGAATAATATCCTCGAATCGTCTAGCCCTCAACATGTCATCACCCACTATAACGGGTGTCAAATGCAGAAGTTCGGTGGAACGAGCAGAATAATCCATCACCGGCATAGCCCCCTACTGCAGATTCATGAACTCTTGAGCTCTATCTTCCCTCAGCGTCTCTGGGAAGAATAAGTCAAAGAATAATTTCTGAAAATGTTCCCACTCCATGTCTCTGTGTAGCTCTGTCTGAGTGGTAACATCCTACCACATCTTGGCGGAATCACGCAGCATATATGTCGCGAGCATGACCCTCCTCCTTAGAGGCTTCTCAAGATGCTCGAAAATAATATGAATAGACCCCAGCCAAGACCCAGAAGCCTGTGGTCCACCATCCACTAAAAACGTAGGCGGATTATGTTGCTGGAATATACGAGTCAGCTCAGCCATAGATGTGGCAGCCAGTGGTGCGCCCTGAAAGGTCTGCATGAACTGCATAAAGACTTCACGTAACTGTGCATCTGTGCTAGTGTCCGGTATAACATCTGGCGCCACATATGTCTCTGTTGGAGGATCCACTAGTAGCCCATGGCCCACCATCTCAGGAGTATAATCTTTTCGGCTCTCTTGGCGAACAATACGTGGTCATCTCAGTGGCACGACTCTACAAGGTCAAACACACACCTTAGATCAATATTATCAAAGACTGAAAATGAAGGAACCAAAAGGGAAACAGGAGGATGAAGGCATTCAAGATTTTCAAAACAAGACTACACTGTATGTATACTGACTACATGGAGTGTCCCTTAATTTTCATCCCCTGCCTGGGTCCTTATACACGGCTAAGCCACAGGGCTCCCATTGAACAAGACTACCCTATGTGTATATAATCTACACAGCGTGTATGTTGAAAATTCAAACTACCCGTGTCGTTCTTGACATAGTCGACTACTAGACTTAAACTACACGACGTGTTACACCCGAACACGGCGTGTACACCACCCCATTTTCCCATCCACATTGTCATGTCCACAAGGTCTATCACCCACTAAAACTACATGGCGTGTCCCATTGATACATGGCGTACACTAGAAGGGCTTCACCAACCCATGTTTTTAGTTACATGGTCATATACATGGCTCACACTACACAACATGTTCCAGATGGACACAACATGTACAGAAAAGGATTACCCCGACCCGTGTAATTAATTACCTGGCCGGATCCTAGGTCAGACTACACGACATGTTCTACAGTGGACACAATGTGTATAGCTTAAGGTCTCCTCTATCTGTGTTGTTAGATAGACAGCTAGACTCCGGGTCAACACTACACGGCGTGTACATCTGGTACATGGTATGTTTTCCCCAAGCATTTCCCTTCCCCTGTGTCCCTACCAACACGGTCCTTGACACGGGAAGCGACTACACGAAATGTACTTAGGGTACACAGTGTGTACTCAAAATGTTTTCATTACTTCCTGAACAGAAGAACACATGGAGTTTGTCTGAGGAACTACACATCGTGTATACTGGGTTTTCTGGAGAGTATACCTCTGAAACTACTCTGGAACCTAGAAAATACTGAAAACAACACCGAAGTTCCAAATTCCAATCCGTGAGGTCCCATACACCCTGAGACTCAATGTTTGGAATCAAATATGTGTTATAATAAGATAAAAACTCAATGATCCACCAAATTCTGGTCAATGAGGGCCCATACTCCCCAAAAATCAATGTTTGGAGTCCATTCTATCAACAGTCTCATAGGAAAATACCATATCACATAACAGATATTTATCAAGCAGCTATCACAACAGCATTCTTTTCTAGCACAACAACTATCACAACAACATGTAATTTCTAATGCACCTACATAGAATGGAACTATGCATGGCATGTGATTTCTATCATGTGCCTAAATGATGCATGAGATGTCATACCCTCATCTCATAGGGTTGCAACTAATTAGAACCCACAAATAAATTATAAACAGCACAATCGCAAGTGCCTCACCCAACGGTGAAATCAAATCAACTGTAAAATTTGCAAAATCAAAAGAATTGAAAAAATATGATGTAGACTAGCTTTTCCATGTACACGGGTTATCTACGCTCGCGCACAACTTATTACCAACTAAGGTTCTTGTCCTATCCCTGAAAATATCTCCAAATATTATGTCGAAGAAAAGAACCCCATTGATACCACTTTGTCTTGTCCCGGGTCCGGGTGCCACTCAATTGGTGCCCCGAACCTGGTTGGTCACATGACCTCAAGCGCATTTCCCTAAATACCAGAGGCTACCGACTACCAGTGAGGGCCCAAGTCTGATAGTATGGAATTTATTCCCTCATTTGTCAAAATTTTAGCGCAGCGGAATAATATTTACAATCATACAATAGCGGAAGCAATAAACCATATATAGTTAAAAATAAACAACTCTACTAAAAGATTACCAATAGTTTTATAGATAATGATGAAACATGTCTCATGTTCTATGAAAACACCCAGAACATGTTACACATCAGTAAAACATGATACAATAGAAAGTAAAAATACAATAGAACAAAACAAAATAGCCTCCCGCATCACGAGCCTACGCTCGGTCCCATTCTCCCCTACTCCTCAGCAACAATCATGTACCTATAGAGGTACCTTTTCCCTTATCCACACCTGCAGTAACATAGTCTATTTTGGCTGAAGACCCAACCCAATTAGGTTGTGAGAAATAAATCCCAGTAGGCACCCACCAAAGGCTCATGCCCAACTGTGTGAAAAATATGCGACAACAGTGTGCAGTAGTAAAATGCAATAAACTAATTAGTACTCAAAAGTAACTAACATAACCAGTTATATTTCCATTTTAATATTCATTTGAACCATTTAATTTAATAACATTTTATTCTCATCATAACCATGCCCTCAGGCCAACCAGAATCTTTCCCTCATGATAATATAGTAAAACCATACCCTCAGGCTTTCCCTCCGGATATACAATACCTTTCCCTCAGGCATTTCCCTCAGGCGAAATAGAATTTTTCCCTTAGGCCAAACTGAAACAAAACCCTCAGGTAATCAGAATCTTTCCCTCAGGCATTTCCCTCAGGCTAATAGAACTACACCCTTAGGCTAATCAATAATGCTCTCAAGCTAATATATCAATACCCTCAAGCTAAAAAAGTAACCGGGCCATGACCAACATATAAACATGAAATTTACATAAACTTTCTCTCAAGGAAAAAGTAATGCATAATATAAACGTGGTATTCCCTTGAGTATTCTGGCCAAACAGCTAAATAGAGGAACACGCCCCTCGGTGGTCCTGGATCCAAGCAACGATCCCAAAAAGTTGTTTTTTATCGCATTTAAGTACCTATAAAATTATAGGTATTTAAACCGCCAAGGCCCCAGCCACATGACACCCCAACATGGGTTCCTAGAACAACAGTACACAAAAACGCACAACAGTTGGACTTTAAACACCACGCCACCTACCTTAAACACCCCTGAACAGTATATGTGAACATCGCTTCCAAAAACACCCAAAGCTGACGTAGATATGGGGAAGAATAAAACCCGTTAAAATGTAAATAACTTTACCTCGAGAAATAATTGGAAAGAATGTCTTAAGGAGAAGGAGAGGCTTACCCATACAGTTACAACGAGATCGACAGAGGTAGAAACAGATTCTCGGCGTGCGATCTAGAGCTCCTCGAAGGTTAAGCCCTCTCTCCCGACTCCTCCATCAGTTCTAAGCCTTCCTTATGAACAGGGGAGGCTACTATCCGATTTAAGCAAACAAACAGACTACATGGTGTGTACTTCCCATGTATACGACGTGTACTTTACATTTTTTAAGTGTTCCTACGGCGGCTTCTCACCAACGTGGCACTATTCATGTGTCGACATGAGCACACGACACGGTTTTCCTGATTACATAGTGTGTACTATGTCTTAGCTGGTGGCTACTTCCACCGCCTTAGTAGTCACCTACCGACTGACTACACGACTGTTAAATACCCACTACACGGCGTATTGTCAGTTTTTACACCTTTCATCACCGATGGGGATACACACCCTATGTACTCATCCCACACGGCCAAAATACATGGTTTGTGGAAAATTACATGGCATGTAGTCCAATAATTTGTGATTTTCCCCATTTTCCTTATTTCTCAAAATCACTTAAGGAAAAGAGAAAATAAGAGACCTCGTACCTCAAAAATAAGAACTGGGTTCTTACAAATAATTCCATAGTTGTTCCATTCTATGATGAGAACATTGAAGTGGTATGACAATTTTCTAAATATAGTTCTATAGTTGGATGACCTGATATGATGGGACACATAGTATCCAGGACATCAGATGTGACGACTCAAAAGCAGATGAGACTTCTTCTCATTATGTTCTCACTTGGGAATCACTATGATGGGAGAAAATGACAATAGAACCGCAATTAAGAATTCTTTATGTCTGGATGTCATTGGATATTCCTATATGTGAGAACGTTTAATGGTACTTATACATTAAGATTATAATTAATGTGTCTCATGACTCACGCAATTTTATTTACTAACAAAAACAAGCTTTCCATATGTTGGTTGGATGTAGGGTACATTGGGTGTGTCATCAATGACATGTTATTAATGGATAAGCAGAGGAAGGATTTGTCCCATCCATTTGGGGAAGTTGTTATCTCAAACCTTTGATTAAAATACAATAGTCTCCCTAAAATCCAGGGCCCTAGTGTATTGAGGATTTTATTTCAGATAGTCAAAGAAATACCTATCATAAAAATTGATTGATGACACTATCATGAAACATGCATGATGAGATATTGAGACAAAGGGATTGTATAACATAGTGATCATTTATATGTGGATGTCTTCGTTTCTAATTTAAGATCATTCTCTTGGGTGACTTGACCTGTTTCAAGACAGTACTATTTGAATTTAGAAAAGGCTACCTAATGGCAATGAAAAAGTATCCTAGAGGGTCACACAATATGTTTTTGTTGTGATATTCATTAAATTCGATCTGAATTTAATTAAAATAATAAATATTATTCTCAATAACATGGTATAATTTAATTCATTTTAAAATGATCATTTAAATAGAACAAAATATATTTATTTTATTGAAAATTCATATAATATTTATCTACTAGTTTATTAAACCAATATTTATTTAGGAGAATATATTTTTTTTTATTCGGAGGTTTAAAAAATATAAGTGGATTTAGAGAAGACCAAGTATTGTTCGATAGTAAAATAATTATTTGTACGACAATAAATAATTATTTAATTTTTTTTGAAAAAGACAAAATAATAATAAATATGTCATCGTTATGAGGCACAAGATTTCATTTATGATTCCATTTTGTGAAAGTTAGTGTGGAACGAATAACGGTGATGTTATTGTTATGATGTAGAATGGGATTTCACTAAGGGTAGGAAATCATTTCATTACTAATATTCATGAAAATATTTTTTATGAATCCCTATCTCATTAAATATAGAGGTATATCTATTTTTCAATTTCTCCTGATTGACCAAATATATGGTTGTGAGAAAATTGTTGATCTAAATATAATTTTTCTATCTCAAATACTCTCCTCTCCACTCTCATGAACAAGTAAAATTATTCAATACCTAAGAATAAGCAATAAAAAACAATAGATGCAAGACAGTCAGTTCTCTATGATAGAGCCTAGAGAATGAGCGGTGTTGATTAGAGGCCATCGAAGAATGTGTTGATCACCATTAGAGGAAATATTGTTTGGATCCTAGAATGTCCAATAAGACAATCCAAAGGTGTCATTCTGTATAATCGACATCATAAATGAAGAATGTACAAAAGATCAAGGTATTTAATTTCCACATGAATTATTTAAATTAATTATAAACATGATGTGAAACATCCTCTTTCTTGGATCATGTTCTATTATTATTTTTATCTAAATCATTGATTTGAGTCTGTGGATTCAAATGGCCATTGTCATATTGTTCCTGGATTGGCCATCGATATAAAAAAAGTCAAAGTTGGTCCCTCCAAACTTCCTTGATTCTGCAGCGTCTGGATCATTTAAGTGGTATCATAGTCGTTACATCCTTGTTTAAAATTATTTGAATATTTCATTGGTTATATAATCCTTAATAAATTTTTTTATCATTTCATGATTAATCAATATTTAATGTGAATCTGGAGATCTCATCCTCCTCTTTTCATTTCCCAGAGTTGTAACAGAAACATGTAATTTTTTAATTAAAATTATATTGTGGATCTCATTAGGGGGAATGATGATTTTGTCTATTTAGCATAATAGTAAACACCATTTATTTATATTTACAAGTTATGTAATCTTCCATACATGTTATGTAATCTTAATAACACACTTTGTATTTTTGTTACATACATCATGAGTAATTAATGAATTACTCATGTAGTGAAAATTAATGACATGTGGTGTAGTAAATTATTACCCCACATGTTGACCCTGATAGACTAGCATAATGTCAGGTATATTATATGTCTTGTGGCCCACTAGAAAAAAAGTATAGTCCCTTCAGGTCATGGTCCAAATCATGTATCCCATACATGGCTAAGCTTAACGGTAATCGTGTGACCTTGAGAAAACAAGGCATGTGGCCCACACAAAATGTCATGTAATCAATGATTTTTTAAGTATGCATCACATGCCGAGTCCCTAGGCATGCAGTATGAATAATATGGTGAAGGTAGTACACACCATGTAGTCGGATCTACACATATTCTACTTTACCAAACTACATATAAAAAAAAATTAATGTTTTTTAATGTTCAGAATTACATATCATGTAGATTTTAATGGTTATTCATTGTGTTATTTACAAGGGTATGGATGATAACCTCAGAGTATGTCAAAAAGGGATTAATATAAAATGATTGATTAATAAAGATAACAATTAATTGATTCATGCACGATTTAACTTAATAATAAGGATTATATAATTGAATTATAGTTTTATTAAATATGTAATCTATTTCATGTATATGGATCATAATAGACTAGACCAGACCTTTTTATGTGATTGGTTTCCTTTTAATTTATTTTAAATTAAATTCTTTGCCTACATGCCTCCGTTACTCAAAAATATGTAGGGCTTGTGTGACCATGGTTTTGTTTTATGTGAACCCCTTTTTACCCATCACCTAAATGTGAGTTAAAATGTATAAGTAATGGATGGAGCTCATAAGCAAGTGGAGGTGGTTCTAGCAACATGTGAGGCAAAAACAATCCCAGGAGATACATTGGTGGATAGGTGGAAGGCTGTAAACCATAACCCAAAAGGATCACGGGGTTTCTCCCTGGGGGTAGGGTTATTTTATCAACTAGTAGATAATCTAAGAGTTAGAAAATATTCTAATAATTCCCTTCAATTTGTTTTATTTCTATTAGTTTCAAGGTATATTATTATGGATGTGTTTTTGTGATCACATAATTAATGAATTAAACAATCATATTAAATGGTACTAAAATAAACTTGGTTATGCATAAAAACTATCCAGACTTGGTTAATCATTTAATTATGTTCCAATTAATATTATAAATCATGTGATAAGGATAATAATCAATTTGTGCAAAAGAGATAAAAATCCCCAAGTAAAATATTACTTCAGACTAATCATTCCATTACTTGATAATGGGAAAGACTAAATAAAATAATGTGTTTGAAAACCCCTTAGTGCGATAATTACTTTTATAATGGAATGCCTTTTGAATGTCTCAGGTTGAAGTAACTATAATACATCAAAAATAGTAGCCATTCGTTTCCTTGAAGTAATATTGGATTCATGTGTGGAGGAGATCCAAGTAAGGATTTCAGAATTGGGGAGTCCACTCAACAAATCAAGGAGCAACAACCTAGTAGTTGGAAATTTCATGCCTACCTAGATACCTTCAAATAGGTTTACAAACCCATTTTGGGGTTATTAGATGGGTAATATGGGTCCTTTCTACTAGAATGCCAAATCAACTATACATTCCAATTTCAATGGTGAGGACCATTGGGTCTCGATAAAATAATGAGAGACTTAATAAAATAAATGTATTATTTCACATAAACTATAATCATGAAATTAATAATTTTATGATATTTTAATTATATAATAAAAATTTTAAACTTTTCAACCACACTATCCCTGTGATAAATGCTAGATAAGGACAACATAATCACCAGTAGTGAATTCTAGGAATGGTTTAGAAACCTCCAGTTCATTCTACACCAAGAATGGAACTCTTACATTCTGGAGTCCTCATTACCTGATCCACCAACCCAAGAGTTGAGTGAGGAAGAGTTCTAGGTCTATGAGATATATTTGAACGACATGGAAGAAATTTGATGTTATTTGTTATCATTAATGTCTAGTGAACTCATGAAGTCTCACAGAAACATGTATTCCTAAAGCATGCATGATAACCTCTATGTTCATTACCAATAGAGAGAAAGAAATTAATAGTTTGAGATCTCCAAGGAACTCTATTTGAGTAATATTTGGGATGGTTCCCTATCTAGGACTCACCTAGTCAAGATCATTCACAATATTAAGCATTTAGTTATTCTAGGGGTTAAACACCCTGATGAACTGGGTACCGATCTCATTTTTAGATAACTACATTAGATATTCTCAAGTTTTCTAGTGAATTTAAATATGAAAAACGTTGAGAAGTATATACCATATCATCTTATCCTACATTACTATGTGGATAATGCTAAAAAGAATGAAAATCCTTCTATCCATATGATTAAAAAGAGGAAAGGTAAGGTCAAGAGCCTCAGGCCTAAAGATTCTTCATGCCCTTCTTTGAAATGGACGCTCATGGGGATGGATGGGAATAAGAATCTGTTTGTTTTTCATCAATCAAGAAGGACCAATAGATGAAAAAATGCACCCAACTAAATAAGGAATGGGAAGATTCAGGTAGGATTGTTTTTCATGGTTGGGGATGAATCCCATTTTGATTATTAAAGAAAAGTCCTCTTTATACTGGGCAGATGTAGACCAATTACATAGCGTGAAGGCCTATGTCCAGGTGGCCTAAATACTAGTCTTGAAAGCCAATTTTTTCCCAAATAACCCTTTGATGAATATTACTGAAATAGAAACTGAGGTGCTACAGTACCTGTTATCATTCCACTACTCCTAGAGTTCATACTGTAGTGCCTCCATAGATACAGTGTCATCACTGCTACAGTTCCTCTATTGCAACTATACTACTATAGTTCCCTTCTTCAATACTACTATTGTAGCCTATAAATTCTTACTAGCCCAGATTTGATCATGGGTCTTCTGGATTCCAAGGAGGAGCCAGTACCACTTGGGTACATGCTCTTTGACAATTCAGGTGCATTTTTTACTGATTTTAATTTATATGTTTCTATAAATTGGTTATTAGATATAATCTATGGTTCTCACATATGTACCCAAATACATGATCCTAGTAGATTCAAGAAAAATGACCGAGGGGAGGTAGATATATGAGTAGCCAACAGAGATATTCTTATAGTTGTAGCTATTTGGGACTACCACCTCACATTACATATTGGGATAATAATGGTATTTAATGTCTTATATTATGTTCCTTATGTAACAAAAAACATTATTTCTGTATCAAAACAAGATACATGTGTATTTTTTCATGTTTGGAAATGAATGATTCTTATTTTATAAAGATATCATTTTTTGGATAACCCACATTTATATAATAGTATTTGCATGTTGTATTACACAACCCAAGTAATGGAAATCGATAATGAAACTACATCACATGACTCATACCACACCCAACATTTGAATCACCAGCGAGGTCATGGAAATATGAAACACTTGAAAAAGTTAAATAATTTTAAATATCTATATTATTTTGAAATGAAGTGACTTTGTGTTAGTCACACATGTTTACAAGGAAAAATGACCAAATCCACTTTTAGTTCGATATGTGAAAGTGCCAATGATCTTCTTGAATTAGTTCATGTCGATGTGTGTAGACTATATAAAGTTTAATAAAGGGTTGGGTACTCATACTTAATATATTTTACTAATGACTTATCTAGTAATGTATACTTCTACTTAATGAGGTATTAGTTGGGTTGTTTTGAAAAGTTCATGTAATAAAAAATGTTTTTGCGAACAATCCTAGTAGGAATATTAAGAAACACTAATATGATCGAGGAAGAGAATATATTAATCAAGAAATCATTGTTACTTTTGTGAGTTTTGTATCGTAATCCAACTCCCTACCCATTACACACCCCAGTGGAATGGTTTAAGAGAAAGGAGGAAACACACCTTGTTGGATATGGTGACAAGAATGATGATTCATGAATGACTTCCATTATTCCTTTAGGGATATACGTTAAAATCGAAGACACGCATACTAAACCAAGTTCCAAATAAATATATTTATTTCATTCTATATGTGCTTTTAGTGGAAGATAATCCATGTTATCAAATTTAAATTAGTGGTTAGAAAAACCTTTTTTAAGTACTCTTCAGGTAACAATAATTCTCCTCGAGGCACATGGTGTGCCATTATAGGATTCCCCAATGAAACAATGGGATATTACATATACAACACATTAAGAAATGTTTTATTGTTTTAAGACATTAATTAGTCCATGAGAGGGATCACATATCCAATAAAGATAGTTGGATTGATATATACATCGATGACGTCGAGGATCAGGGTACACAAGAGTTGGTACATTAGGAGACTACACTATGCCATGTGGAATAATAATCCATTCTAGAGACAGATTTATGGTGTAGGAGTACAAGAGGGTTAGTGAATTGTAATGCTATGATTTTCAAGTTACAAAAGAAGTTGACTCCTTATTAGTTGATAATAATAACCCTCTATAATACTAAGAAGAAGTAAGTGTCACAAAAATTTACAAGTGGTAAGAATCCATGAATAATGAAATGGGTTCCATGCACCAAAACCAAGTCTTTATTTTTGTATATAATCCTGTATATGTAACAATTATTGTATGAAAATGGGTATTTAAGAACAAACTAGACATGGAAGGATAAGTCAGAAACTATAAGGCCTGACTGGTTGAAAAGGGATTAAATAGAATCAAGGCATTGACTACGACAAAACCTTTTCACAAGATGCAATATTAAAATCCATTAGAATTCTGTTGTCCATTTCCACACACTAGGACTATCAGATTTGTATAATGGATGTCAAAATAGTCATCTATAATGGGAACCATTAGGGAGATGTATATAAGAAGCAACCAGAAGGATTTTTGACTCTAAAGGATTCCAATAACTTATGAAACATGAAACATATCCACTTATAGATTAATGAAATCATCCAGGTCAAGGAACATCAATTTTAAGGAATCCATATTGGACTTTGCATTTATATAGAATGAATGTGAACATTTCATCTATAAATGGTTTAGTGGGAGTGAAATTGTTTTCCTAATAGTATATATTGAGGAAATATTATTTATTGAAAAAAGAAATACCATACATACAGTCTCTTATGGCATGGTCGAATAAATTCTTCTCTGTGAATTGCTTGAATGAGGAAGCATATATTCATGGTATTAAGATCCATCATGATAGATCCATGATATTGTTGGTCCTAAGTCAAAGTACATACATTGATAAGATAAGGAATAGATTTAGTATCAAAAAATCCAATAGGGGATTGTTGGTAGTGTCACAAGGAATCCATCTTTCTAAGAAAATGTGTCCTCAAACACATGAAGAAAGAAAGTGAATGGAAAGGATTTCATACGCATCATTGGCTCGGTTAGTCATGCATAATATGTTATGTACTAGGGTAGATGTCGTATATGCATTGAGTGAAGTAGAAAGTAATCAATCTAATCTAGGTGAAAATTATTTGATGGAATTCTAGACTATCCCTATGTATCTAGGGTGTACTAATGATTTCTTCTTAGATTATGGGGGGATGAGGAACTAGTCATCATAGGATATGTTGTTTCTTGTTTCCAGACTAATCAAGGTGTCATGATGTCACAAACATGATACATATTCACATTAAATGGAGGCTTTTTGAGAAAGAAGAGATCAATGCAATGTGTGGTCACAGATTCTACAGTAGTTTCCAAGTATATCATAGCTTCTGAAGAAGAAAAATAAGTAGATTGGATGAGGAGCTTATTCTAAGAGATGAATTTGGTAATTATTATTAAAGATCCCATGAAGCATTATTGTGATATTACAACAACAGTCGCTCTTGAAAATGATCCAAGGTTACATCAGTGAATGAAGAACATACTACATAAGTATCAACTATTGTGGGATGTTTCATAGATATGTGAAGTTAAAGTTAGCAGTATTTTCATGGAAGAGAAGATGGACGACCCCTTGACTAAAGCCTTGACTCAGTAGAAACATGATCATCCTGTGAGGTCTAGTAGGCTGATAGTCATTGGCAGTTGGCTCTAGTCTATGTTGGATTTTTTTGGAGTTGATTTCCTAGAACGGAATGTTTGTAAATTGATAATAATAATATTTAATTAATTTACATATTAAACATATTATTATATATTGTTCATTTTTCGGCATGACTATAACGTAATAATATCCCATAGTATCAGTCTCATTTTTTAAAGTCATATATCTTCCTCGTTATGATGTGAACCTTCAAGTGCTATGACAATATAATTAAATATAGTTCTGTAGTTCGATTACATACTATGATGGGACACATAGGATATAGAAAATTATGTATGATTTCTCATATGAAAATGAGACTTGATCTCATGAAGATTTCACATGAAAATCTTCAATATAAGAGATTATTAGAACAAACTAGCTTGTAGGAATCCCTCATATTTAGGTGTCATTAGATATTCCTATCTAGGAGTGTGTTTATGGTTCCTTATACTTGGTTATTATCATTAATGATTTTCATGACCCTCACACATTGATTTTCTGAAGAAAACCGTCATGCCATGTGTTGGAGGGGAGTATGGTATTTGGGCGGCTTAGAAAGGATATTTTATTAATGGATAAGTCAAGGAAAGATTAGTCTCTTGCATTTATGGAAGTTTAAATCGATTCTATTTGATTGAAATAGATATATTACCCAAAATTATATGGACATTTTGTATCAAGGAGTTTATTTCTAGTGTTCAATGAAATAACTATTATGAAAACTTGTTGTTGGCACTATCATGAAACCTGATTGATGAGATATTGTGACCAAGGTATTATATTAGTCATTGATCATTTGAATGTGGATGTTTTCATTGGATCATTAAGTTCCTTATCTTGGGTTCCTGGACCCATTTCTATATAGCACTCTTGGACATTATGCAAGACCACCTAATTGTAATGAAAAATAATACTAGTGGGTCACAATGTAAGCGTTTCTTATAGTCTTGATTAAATTTTATTTGAATTTAATTAATGTGAAAAATATTATTCACATTACTATGTAATTATTTTTTTCATGTTTAAATGATTTCATAAATTAAATAAAATATATTACTTTTATTAAACATTAAATAAATATTTATTCACTAGATTTTTAATATAATATTTATTTAGTAGAATATATTATTTATTTAAACGGGTGTTTAATAAATTTAATCGGTGTTTGAGAAGTCCATGATCACTCCAGTAATAAAATAATTATTTGAAATATGGGAAATAATTATTTAAATAGTTGGAGTAGGAAAAAATAATAATAATGTTGTTATCATTATGTGGCATGGGATTTCATTTATGATATTATATTTGCCCAAGTTTATGGACCATGAATAATGGTGTGGTTATTGTTATTATGTATCTTGTGTTTTCTTTCAGTTTATGAATGTATTTAATTATTATTACATATTTAAATATTTTCACTGAATCCCCATGTTGTTAAATAGATAGGTAAATCTATTGTGGCATTTTTCATGGTGAAAAAATTTCCGGTGGTGAGAGAATTGTTTATCCAAAAAAAATTATCTCTCTTAAATCCACCCCTCTTCCCTCTTAATAATGAGAGTCAATATTTATGACTGATGAACCTGCAGTCAATAATTGTTGACATAATACACTCTCTTCTCTGCACTAGCATCCAAATAATGAGTGGTGTTGATCAGAAGACATTGTTGCATGCATGGAACACCACAAGATGGATTCTGGTTTGGATCATCTCATGTTTATTGAAAAATTCATGATGGGTCAATCCTGATGACCAATATAATCAATGAAGAATTTAATGAATATCTAGGTACATAATTTCTACAAAAAGTTTTGAAATTTATTATAAACATGATGTTCAAGATCCTCTTTCTCGGGTCTGGAACTATTCTTGTATTTTTATAAATATTCTATTCCAATATGTGGTCATTGTAATTCATCATATTATTGATACTAGATTAGTCATTGATTATAAGAAAAACAATGTTGCACCCTCCCGACCACCATGCTTCCGCTGCGTCAAGATCCATCATCTTCCATAGTGGATCAAGGCCATCGAATTGATTTCCGTCATCACCTATTGATATATAATTCATTACCCAATGCGTTGGACCATGATATATGTACCACCCATATCATAATTAAATCATACTTATGTATAAAAATAGATTATAAAGATTCATCATATTATAAATCATGAAATGAAATGTGTATCATTAACATGTGATCTTATCATGACCTATAGAAAAGAGAAAGGTTACAAAATAGATTCATCGAAGCATAACCCATGATAATAATGAGTTTTCATGATCATATAATCTATGAATGAAAAAAGAGTTTCATAAACTTCATTCCATAAAAACATAAACAATTCAGTGTAATAATATCAATAGAACCATTAGATCATTTCCCATAATAAAATGAGAAACATAAATTAATGACTTATTTGATGGATAATAATTTGTAAATATCCTTTAAAATAATTTCTTGAGGAAAATATTCTTCATTAAAAATGATTTTTAAAGCATAAAACTTTTTTAAAATAAATAATTTTTAAAATAAAAATGAAAACATAAAAAAGGAGTCTATAATACATTTTGAAAACATTTTTCCATGAAATCTTATGTTAGAAGATTGAAATTTTTTTAATGAAATTTTCTTTTAAAACCATTTTAAATCTAAAAAATATGTCTTCAAATCATTTGAAAACCCTTTTTAGTGAAATATATTTGAAGACTTCTAAATAATGAAATAAATCATTCGAATTCATTTCTTTGATATCAACATTTTGAAAACATATAAATAAAGCATTGAAAATAATTAAAAAAAATTTATTAAACGAAAATGTTTTTGAAAAGCATATTCATTAAAATACATATTAAATTAAGAAGTTTCAAGAATATTAGTAAATAATTTTCCTCAAAAAATATTTAAACGTGATATGAAATCATCATGGAAATAATGTTCATGACAATAGGTATGTCTATATGTGCCAAACATTCTTTTGAACTGTGAATGTTTATAAAAGCTCCTATATTGGAAAATGAAAAGAATATTACATTTAAAACCATTTATTAAAAAAGTAAAACATGTGTATAAATATCATTTAAATACCACTGGATAACAATAATTGTTTTTTCAAAATGTTTTTTGAAAATGTAGTTTTGAAATGACCAAAATTTCCAACATAAATGAGAAATAATGTCAGATCCACATAAAAACATATGATTATTTATCTAATGTTGGAAATAGTGGGTAAATTGTACTAATATATGAATACATATTAAATATACATAGGGGAATAATTTTTATGAGTTATCTTGAGATATGGATCACAATATTTCATCAATGGAAGTATAATCATAAAAAATCCTTATAAAAGGAGAGATGGTTTCCATAAACTCAAACTACTTGGTAATACTGAATTATAATCCCCATGTAAGAAAATGAAGTTACATGAGCTTAAAATATCCTAAAAATAAGTATTATCATGATGTAACTTGTAAAATGGAAGTACATACACTGATATAATTGATATAGTTACTTAATAAGGAACGTGCCATAAGGAATGAAAATTGAGATAATATTACATTCCAAATTTAGAAACTTTTTAAAAATAAACCAAATAAAACAAATATCACCAAACAGATTTGTAAATACATTTTAATTTAATTATAGTACTCATATAATACATCCATGGAAATTAATCAAATATCATATATGAAATAAGTGGTAAACAATGCTACTGTCTCCCGGAAAATTAAATTGAGACATGAAAACCCTTACAACTTGAGTAATTTTAAAATCATGATCCCCATGAGAGAATAAAATCATTTAATAATTTCAATATCATCAAATAAATTTAATTCAATATATAACATTCCATTGGCCATAATATAAACCAAACAAATAGATGATGGGTAAACATGACATGTATCTCACAGAAAAAAAATTAGATGAAATCCCATTACCTTAAGTCTAAATTATCATATGTTTTTTTGAATTCATGAAATATAAATTCAAACTACTTATGTTCTTATGTAATAAATTTTTGTGTGTTTATTATTAATTATAAATCAGTTACTAAAATTTTGTATACAACTACTTAAACAATGAAATTTATTTGGGTGTTTTAAACAAACTCGGTTCATGTGTTAAAATGACTTTTATAGGTAAAATATTATTAAATGGGTCATTATAAAATAATATAAAGAATAATAATAATTTCGTAATTTGCATAGATAAAAATCAATTTACATTTAAAACTATTCATGGAATATGGTTATGAAAAATGAACCAACGTTATAATCTTGGAGATGGTAGGTCATACATACCAATGGGCAACGTTCCCATTTTTCAATGATCGTTGTTGGAAGAATGCCTGAAACATTATAAATTTAAATGGTTATAATTATTTCATAAATTTAAATTTATTTAATCATATATAATTTTATATTGAAATATTTTGGGGGAAAATGGATCACATTGCGTTGAAGAGGTGGTAGTGCACATATCTATGAACGATCATATAACCTTTTTAGTGCGTGGAAAGGGTAATAAATTACATGATATATTATATTTAAAATGGGTTAATAATGACATGAAAATAATATAGATTAATATTATGTAACATATTTTTATTAAAAGGGTCATTTATCTGTTCCATTTGTTGTGTGAACAAATCACATCTATTTTAGGATATATTAGTCCACACTTCCACTAACGGTGTAAGCGTATTTCTGTAAAATGGATATCATGAATATGTATTTTATATAGTAATTAAATAATAATAATTAAACCATAAATATAATATTTATAAATATAATATTTAAAAAAATAGTTTCCATCCTAATTACCATCCCTGAGAGGTGGTAAAAAATGAAAATAACAACATCGTTTTGTGAGGCGGTTGTTCCCCATACATAAAAACACTATGTTGGTTAACTAATAGATGGATGTGTGTGTAACTATAGGTTGAGAACTTATAATAAAAAATATCAATATATTTATGATATTTGGATTACTGTATAAGAATGTAATAATTATAGTTTAATGGATTTTGAATGAAAATAATACAAAGTATCACGAGGACAGATGTTACCACTTGTTTGGATTACCCTTCTTGGTTTGAACCAAAGGGATTACATAAATGGAATTCCTACCAAAAATGGGATTATAGGATAAATAGAGGAATTTTGAGAGATAATATGATAATATTTTGGGAGATAAAATGTTTTTGGGATGTGTGAATACATGGGAGGGTTTATTGACATTTTTATAGTAGAGGAGTGTCATTCTTGTACATTTTTGAAAGGGAAATTACAACCGTGTTTTTTCCATTTGAATTTGGATCCTATAATGAAACAATTTTATAAAATGGGGGATAGGGAAAATTTATTCTATAAATTTTATTTTTGGAAGGTTTGAGGTAATTGTGGCCCTTAAGATTATAGTTTAGTCCTTTTTTATGTGTAATTTTACCTTAATTGTAATAATTATTTAAAATAAAATTCTCCAATATTTTTTGTCAAGTTTTTTTTTAAATGAATAGATATTTTAAATTATGATTATTCACAATATTTAATCCGTTTTTAATATTTTAATCATATATGTGGGGGAAATTAATTTAATTTATCTCCACGGACATGATGATGATGGGGGATTTTAAAGTAAAAAAACTCAAAAGTTTTATATGTATTTATTTACAATCTCAAAGCAAAGTTAATTCCAATGAAATAAATTGGATTATTTTTTCTATAACGGATATAATATAACGCTAAAACCCATCATAAATATTATTTATCATTTGATATAATTTAAATGGAGATGCAGTTTTGAATTAAAATTCAGGTGTCTTTACTTATCATAAAACAAATGAAGCATCCCCAATAAATGAAAAATTCAACTTAGTATATTTTGATATTCTGGTTTTAAAAATTTACTTTTTTTCTCAAATAAATTTTTTATATCATTCAAAAATAATATTTAAAATCAGTTCTCAATTATAAGGTATTAAAACTACCTTTCTGAAAAAATAACATCTTATTCAAAAAAAACATTTTTTAATCTAATCTTATGCCAATCAAATATATCAGATTAGTGAAAAAGTTTATGAATTATTATATAATTTATTTTAAACATTTAAAAATATATTTTAGTAAAATTTATTAATATAAAATAATGTTTTTACGTTGAAAAGTTTATTTCTTATAATAGGAATTTCATTATTTTCCAAATAGTTCTTACTTATATTTGTAGCTACACGTGTTAATTTTATTCAAATATATAAATATTATTTTATTTATAAATTCCATTATAATGTATATGTGATATATAGAATAATATGTTAACAATAACATTAATATAATATTTAAATTTTTATTAAACTAGGTCGCGCGTCAAATACAGGCTGTCGAAGGAAATTGCAATTGCATGTAACACAATACAAACATTCAGTTCTGTGTACCGAAATCTAATCTATACACTATGTGTAGTGAAAGATTAACACAATGTTCCTTGGATAAAAATACAAACATATATCATTAATATAACACTATCTATATATTAAGCTCTGTGAAATGAAAAATATTAACAATATTAAACTAATTAACAAAAATCACTAAATTTCAGGGTGTTAAATTATACTACCCTTATAAAAAATGCCACCCTCGAAATTTTTCGGGGTTATTAATGGTTTAATGCATGAAATTTCCTTCTATATAATACCACATAATAAAAATTAATACAAAAACATTCTTTTAGAAGGAAAGGTTGGAAACATAACGAATACCCGAGTAACTCATAACTTGGTATCCACATAGGATAATATATGGGCCTTGTCAAAACATGCATGGATAAGATAAATATAATGATAATGTTCTATTACAGCCACATAGAGAATAAGTTAATGATAAAGTTAACTATCAAAATTCCATAAATCTAGGATGATCAAAGGGGACATTTCCTTCATCGGAAAATAAGGTTCTAGAACAAAATTTTTGGTTTCAAGATCCTTTCCAATAGTTGAAGAAATTTCATTTGGCAATATACATAATAGATAAAATAAAATCTCACCCCTTTTGTGACTTTATCAATTTCTTAATTCACATATTTCCCTAAAAAGGATGGTTGATAAAGAACTAAAGGATCATGTGATCCAAGATAATCCAGCCCATCTATCATTAGTTAAAATCTACGCCATGTTGATAGAACATGTTATCCAATATGCATAAATCCTAATATAGTGAGATGATACATTAACATAATAATATTCATCTAATAGTTAATGTAAACATTCTATAAATGGTTAACCTTATAACCCTCCAGAAATATAAAAATCGAAAACTTTCGAAATAATTCCAAAAAACCAGATTAACATTAATCCACCATATATCATAAAGTAACTCATGGTTATTACATTCCTAACATGTGAGAACCCTATTAGTATATTCTCCTAAAACATTATAATAATATAAATTACCATAAATCCTTTGGGAAAACATGGATTCATCCTTATTCTAAGGATTAATAGATATATTCCTAAAATCAATGTAGTTTTTAGCTTTATCCATGATGACAAAGACTACTATTTCCACAATTCAATGTTATGTTCCAGGGTATTCAGTACTATCCAATACTTTTTCCACATCAATAAAATCTTTGTCAATGTAAATATAATATTCTCAACATCATGGACACACTAATGGATACCTTCCCTAAATAAAATTATTACGATTCTATTAAATTTTGTTTCTAGTTCATAAGCACCATTCAATATTTATTAGCAATCCTCAATAGAAATATTATACTTCAATATTTGAATAGCATAATTCTTGAATTCCTATACATATACACTTCAATCATCATAAATTATTCACAAATCAGTACTCAGACTTCATTATCATATATCATAATACCCAATTCCTAGAATAAAAAATATGAATCATATATTATGGTTCCTCAAACTAAATTCAATCATGTTTCTTACATTTATTGTAATGAATTCTCAATGAACATCCCAAACCCATCAACTTTCATTTCCAGTATCCTTATCTTCATCACAATAGCTAATACTCATGGACATTCCAAATTATTTTCATATGATTTACACGTACATGGCCATTTATCATCATGACCATACATTACATATCTAAAACAATCAATGTTAACCCATTTACTCCTAGTTCCTAATATTAAATTTTAACACCAAAAGATTTCACAATATGTTATCTCTTTAAAGTATATCGATAGCTTAAGCTACATGAAACATCGAGTTTGAGCACACCACGACTTACGAAACAAGCCGTTCAAAAAGTGTTTATGAATAGTGTTAATGAAATTTTGAATTTTATATACTCCATATAATTTTAGAATCCATATTATATGTTTCTTAAACATAATATAAGGAAATATTTAATTTTTTCATATAATAAAAGTATTTTTAAAAAATGCAATTTTATCGCCTTTTAATGGAGAACCCTTTTTAAAACCAATATTTGAACCTATTATAAATTTAATTAAAATAAATTAAATTCAAATTTGGAATAGGGACATAAAAAATTTAGTTTAAATAAATTTTCGGTACTTTTCTGATAACTTTCATATTTTGATGAATAGTGAAAATTTTAAATTTAAAATGAAAACAACTTTTCAAATTGAAATAATTTATAGTGTTAAATTATTAATTTTAATGGTTCGTAAGAATAATTAGATTATATTATTATAATTTAGTACAATATATATCATTATATGTAATTTCAAATTTAAAATTGACACAAACACAAGTCAATCTTTTGATAGTTTTTACTTTTTAAAAAACCCGTTTTTTTGTTCTGATAAAGGGAATTAATTTCAAATTAATTAATGAAAATTATATGTTTTGAATTTCGAAAAATATAATTCATTTTTGAATTCAAAATATCAAAACTAGCTTTGGGTGAACTTTTGGTATTTTTCTTAAAACATTCAACTTTTTATGAATAGTGAAAAAGCATTACATTATTGTTTAAAATTGACTTTTTATTTAAATAATTATTTATTTTATTTAAATTTATTTTGATGAAAAATATATATATAAAACAGATATAAGTTAAATTTAGTTAATTTGATTCATTTTATAATAAAATTAGATTTATAAAATTTTATTTAACTTTTTAGCGTCTTTTACCCACCTTCAAGTAGCATTTACAAATTTGTATAAAAAGTAATTTTACCACACCTGTGAATTGAATTTAAAAAATACAAGCGACACAGTTGAAATAAGTAAGTAAAATTTTTTCCAATCGGATGAAATTTTTTTGGTGAATAATAGCGTTTTAATTTTATTTACCATGGTTAAATGTAAATATTGTATTTAAATGTAAAAATGATATTATTATTACCCTATCACATGTCCTAATTCTTTTGGATAAGTTCATTTTGTCAAAAATAAACCATATCAATAAAAAATAATCCTTTGTGTCCGCATTTATTAGATTAGGACATTTATTATTATTTTATATAATGAATAGTTATAAGTGTTAAATCCAATGTTTAATAACTAAACCATTTTTAATATTGGGTTACACATACGATAAATTCGACTATAAATATTAATTATTAAGATAAAAATATTTACTATGAAATGGTATTTTATTTATAATCTTTATACACTAAATAGTTCAATTTACTTATGACTTAATGATGATGTAGTAATTAACATATTCAACAAAGATTAAAATAATTGTCATTATAAATATCCAAATAAAGGTAAATTCTGTATTTTCATGAAATCTACTAATTTTATCAGTTAATATTAAATTTTAGAGTTCATTAAATGAATTTTATCCGAAGTAATATTGGTGTTATGACTTTCACAAAAACAAAAAGCAAATTGTGTCGAAATTGACAAAAATGATTTTTTAAAACTAATACTATATTATTAAATTATATAATAGTCTTAAAAATATAATGTCCAGAAAAAGGACATTTAATGATATATATTACATTAAATAACCACTTGGAGTTCTTTTTTAATTTTATAGTATGTTTATTAAACAAGAAATATAAAAAATACAAGAAGACATTGTAAAAGATAAACTATTTAAATAAGTGTTAATCATAAAGATAATGTTTAAATGGTAACCTAAAATTGTTTAAAACATTTTGGTTGAGATTATTTAGACCCAAACTACCTAATGCTCGAATTAAATTCATTTTGAGACATTATAAACCAAAAATAATTTTATAATAAAATAATATTTCAAGCTTTTCCTAAACTGACCCTCACCTCTCTTATAAAAGGGTACTTCCCCTTCTCTCTAAATCACACCTCCAAATCCCTTTGGCTTTTTGAAACCTTCCCAAATCTCCTCAAAAATTCCCAAACTTAAGCCTAGAGTCCTTCCCTTGATCAGAAAGACAACCTATGGAATCATTTGTTTTTCAAAATCAAAAGGAAACCCCTAAAAAGTAGGAAATTATTTTATCACCCATTTCAATGTTCTTTTATTCTTCCACTTTCTATTTCTTTTTTATTTACTTGAGAAAATAATAACACCAGTAACTAATAAATAATTTTATGTTATTATAAATATGGTAAAGCCATATGAATTATTATATCCACCATATTAATGATAAATTCACCATGCGTGCATACGTACGGCTTACCATCTCCACGTCGTGGTGTAATTTTTTATTCAACACTCTATTATTTGGATTGATATAATGATGAGTAATATGTATATAAATAATGTAAACAAAATTCTAATATTTCTTTATAATTAATATACCATCAAATTCCACACCATTTAATCATTAAATAAATGATATCGTCGCACGTGTGTATGTACAGCTTACCGTCTCCACTACACGATTAGATTCATTTCCACGTTCACCATCCAATGATGATTATAAAAATACATATTACTAATAAGTATGTAATATATGACATATTAATTCTACTAGAGATATATATATATATATATATATATATATATCTGTGTGTGTGTTTACATTTATCTCATTCACTTACTACCATTCAATATGATATGAAAATAGAAATTGTGTTTATGCATACTTACGACCTACCGTCTCCATAAACGGTGTATTCCATTTCGTATATATATTTATTATAAATATTTATGTCTTAAATATATATTATATATAAATCAATTTTTATATTTTGGAATCATTTAAATCATGATCTTGATGATACGATCAAGAATAACAAGTAAAAACAAGTACGATAAAGAAAGCGATTATTACCCAAAATGTTATTTTAAAAAGGTAATCATTATTAAATGATTTGTATAAAGTCATAAATGAATAATGTATGATATAATAAATATGAATATGGTTATGGTATAATTTAATAACATATTATAGTCCTTTATAGGAGGTTCAACGTACCCTTGACCAAAGAAAAGTGCAATGTAAGGGTTAATTCTTTAATCTCATTATTATCCGAGATTGTTTATGTGTAAGTAATATCTGAGACATATTTATGATCCATGTACATTTCCATAAATAGCTTTTTCGAAATTATTATTTTAATATACTCTTTATCTAAATCATCATTTAGAATTTTTAAAATATTTATTCTTCTTAATAAATGTCATTAATGTCCGTGTTTTCAAAATGGTTTTAAGGATTTATTTATATAGACATGAATGTTTTAAAATTTAAATTCCATTAAAAAGATTCAAATTGTTATGGGAACACTGATTAAAAATATCTTTTAAACTTCTTCCTTTATAAATTTTTGACTTTTACATGATTTCAAAAAAAGGTATATTTCTCACAAAAAAATTTACTGATCATTTTCAACTATGTCAACATCAATTACCTAATATTATTATTTATTAAGGTCGATTTATTATAATACATCCTTCTATATTTTATTGAATGAGATATGGTTTGTTTCACTATGGATGTGATATTTTTATACCTTTCAGGGTTTTTGGTTGAAGTATTGACATTTTTATGCAATTTTTAATACTAATGTTTAAGTTATGTTTCAATATTTTCATATGAGGAATGTTGTTAAAATAGTAAGTGATGGGTTGGGCACACTATAGCCCCTCAATGCATCGGTAGGTCTCATGAGACAAACTCATGTCTTGACACAAGGCCTTGAAAAAAATCTTAATTGTAGTCTTGGCACGAGGCCTTGACTATGTGGTTAGGATGTATAACATTATGCATTTCATCATTATGAATTTTGATATTGATATTATATGTGATTATTCGACTAGTATAATATCCATGTGAATAAGTAAATGGCATTATTTTATTTATCATTTCAATATTATGCTGAAGTTTAATTTTAAATGGCCTTTGTTTTAGTTTTATACATTTCATTAAATATTTATGCTTATTTATGGTAGTTTATACTATATTGTTATCCTTACTGGGCATCTGAGCTCACCACATTGTTATGTTTTCCATTTCCCAGGACCTGAAGAAGTAAATTATGATTATCCTATAGGGATAGTCCAAGGCTATGAGTGTGTTCAAATGGAACACACTATTGTTTTTATTTATTTAATAATGTAATGTAAAACATATGTATGTATCTAGTACTTCCAAGGCTACTAAACTGTTCGGTCTTTCGTGACATGATTCCCTATATCATGCCAATATTATGTAATAATGCACCGACCCTTGTTTACTGGGGTCGGGGCGTTACATTAATGAAATAAAAAATCATTGGGTGAGAAACAATTATCATAGCTTATATCCAAATAATCAGGAAAAAATTACTTGTATTATATCTAAATAATGATAGAAATTTTTTTAATCTATGATGACTTAGGTATAACCTAGGTTATTCATAGTTATATTCTATTTAAATCCTTAATGATAGTTCATAAATAGTTTGTGAATTCCCAAATCATATCCCCTAGGAGTGTCCGAATAGGTGTGCTGCAAGGCCCATTATCTTCTACCATGATACGCTCGAGTCATGCCTGACACACCATTTTAGAGATGTCACACCTATGTACATCTTTTTCATATATACAACCACCCATAGATTGTAGACTGAGATGTAATTATAGGAAACCACTAGCTCTATAGTTTACCAAAAAACTAAGATATTTTCCTACAATTTTTTATCCTTAAATATATGCATATAGATATCCCTAGACATATCCGTATAAATATTTGAAGATATATCACTCTATTTTATCATTATAGTTCCCAAAGGATTACTAAAACATCACACTGATACAAACTATAACAACCCAATCATAACATTCATATAATTTTCATTATTTTTATGAATACTTTGGACATTACACAAATATATTCCCAAATACTGTATTAGTTTTGTTCCTTGGGAAACATGAAAAATATAAATATTGAAACATGATTGAGATAGAGTTTCACCCACAAGTATCTATAATACTAGAACCTTTCTTAGTCATATCATATAAGAAATATAACTTCATGACTTGGGGAAGGAAAAAATTACAAAGGTGGGATTAGATTCATAATAAGGGTAATTACGGGAGATATGTAAGAATATACATGAGAATAAGGGTAGTATAATGTGATCATAACATTTGATTATCATACCCATCATATCAAATATCATAAACATATATCATGAAATAATTTTTAATAGTCTATCTGACCTGAATAATACAGTAAACAAGATAATTATCCATGAAATAATAACATTAGAATTGTAGAATACACCTAAATATGTAATATCATTCCCCATAAAGAAATAGGAACTGATAAAACATATCACAAGACTTCATGGGGACTACACCTATTGGGTGGTACACACCAACATCCCTAGTTTTAATCCTTCTTTTATAATGGATTTAGTTTCCAAATATTCCCTTAGTTAATTAGGTTTCTTCATATTTCCATAGTTGATTAGGTTACTCATCATCCCATATTGGATTGGGTTTCCCCAACTTCTATAGTGAATCCAGACCATCAACTTTAGTAGCATCATTGTCTCATTAGATATAAATCATTAACCAACGCTTTGGAGGGAGATATATGTCCAACCAATCTCAAAAAAAATCATACATATGTGTGTTGCAATATAATAAACAATAATCACACCATAACCCATGAAATGAAATGGGTATGATAGATATGTAATCTTATCATAAGCTGTGTAAAAGAAATAGTATTCATAATCCTTTCATCGACGTATCTCCCATGATAAGAAGTATTTTTTATAAGAATATAACCCATGAATGAGGAATAGGTTTTATAAATTTAATTTCATCAAAACATAGAAAATTCAGATAAATAAAAAGAATGGAACATTCGGAGCATATATATTAAGGGAATGTGGGATGCCAACAAATGTCATCTTTCATTGAAATTAATTTTGAAAGATCCTCTCAAACAATTATTGAGGACAATATAATCTATTCCATGAAAAAATGATTTTTAAATCATAAATCCTTTTGTAACCCTTTACTTTTAAAAAAATGTTTCACTAAAAACATATCAAATAATATTTATATCATTTTGAAAATATTTTTCATTGAAAATAATTTTAAAACATAAAAAAAGTAAAAAAATTTCAAAACTGTTTCCTATAAAATAGCTTATAGATCATTTAAATAAATCGTAAAATCATTGAAATACTTTTTGCGGAAAATATCCTTATGAAAACATATAAATGATTCTCTAAAAATCATTTAAAACAGTTTAAAAATAAAAAATTATTTAAAACTATTTTCCTGAAAAACCACATTAAATACAAAAAAAATCCAAGAAATTAAGAAATTTATTTCTTTATAAATAACCATGGAAACATAATAGGAAGCATCATTTAAATGGAAATTATTACGACCTTTAATTCCATACATGTTGAATAATCATTTTGAACTATAAAATTTTAGAAAATTTCCATGATTGGAAAATGGAAATAATATTCCTTTTAAAACAATTTTTATAAAATGGAATACTTAGGTAATAAATTTATTTCACCATCATAGGATACATTTAACAAATTTCTATAATCATTTTTAGAAAAAATTGTTTTGATATAAAATAGATTTCTGACTAAAAGAGAAATTTTGTAGGATTTTTATAACAACATTTCTGTAAATATATTAAGTTCCAAAGAGTGTGAAAATTATAATAATACAAGAATACAACATGAATATATAGGGTGACGAAATTTTATGAGTTCTCTTGAGACATGGATTATAACTTTTCTTCTATAAAAGAATAATCATAATCAATCTAGATAAACAATGAGATTATTTCAATAAACTCTAACTACTTAGAAACATTGAATAGTATTCACCATGTAAGAAAATAAAATTACATGAGGCTAAAAATATCATAAAAATAATTAGGATCATGATATTTGATTTCAAATGTTAGTATAAATGTAACTCCCTGACCATAGTTACCAAGAGTTGGTGCATTATTACATAACATTGGCATGATCACTAGAGATTGTGTATAAAAATCCCGATTAGTTTAGTAGCCTTATATGTACTAGATATATACAAAAGTTTTAAATTATGCCATGATTTAAATAAACAAAAAAATTGTGTCCCCTTTGAACACACTCATATCCCATAGCCTATCCCTTTAGGTCAAACACATTATACTTCTTTACATACTAGAATAAATAAAACATAAGAAAATTTTGAGCTCAGAAGCACAGTATGGATCACAATATAGCAAACACATCCATAAATAGTCCTAAACATTTAATGCAATGTGAATGAAAAAAACACAATCCTTTTACAATTATGCTACAGTCTAATATGGCATACATAAGTCAAATAATGCCATTTAATTAATAACATGGATATTTAACTAGTTGAATAATCACATGTAATATCAATAGAAAATTATATAATGATGGAATACATAATGTTGGACATCATTACCATGTAATCAATGTCTTGTTCCTAGACTACAAATAAAGATTTTGTCAAGGCCTTGTGCCAAGACACTAGTTTGTCTCATGAGACTTACCGATGCACTGAGAGGAAATAACAGGCCCCACCGGTCACTTACTAAGTAATATTCATTCTTCATTAGAAACTGGTGAATAATAATCTAATAATTTATATTAATACTAGCATACGAGATTCCAATACTTTAACCACAAATAATGAATGGTATTAAAATACCACATCCACAGTCAAACATAACTAATTCAATAAAATATGGAAGTTAGTATTATAGAAAATCAACCACAATATGAAATACAATACAATGAGGGATATTTACATAAATGAAATTAATCAGTAAAAACTATTTTAGAGAAATATCCCCTTTATCATGAAATCAATTAAATGTCTCTCTATTTATCAAAGAAGTTGTTTACAAGTGATTTTTGAATCAATGTTTCCCATAATAAATTAAAACTTTTGAACGGAATTATAACTTCAAAACATTTATGTCCATATAAATAAATTCTTAAAACAATTCTTAAAACATTTATATTATGGAAAAATATTTAGAATAATAAATCTTTAAAAATTGTAAAATGATATTTTATTTAAATAGTTCATAACCAAATGGGAGGAGCTTGAATAAAAATAATTTATTAATAAAATTAATCAAAACATTATAATATCAAGAGAATAAAGTTATTCATAATATAATATATCAATGAAAATTATATACACCATATAAAAGTGAATTGGTTCATAAAAACAACGTAGTATCAATGGAATGTAAATTGAGATGAAATCCCTTATAAAGACTATATCTTTAGATTAAAGATAAATCAATGACATAATTATGTGTGAAAAATATAAATACACTAAATATGTTTTGATATTTATTGTAAATCTATCATAGTACATTCACATATATTGTTGAAAAAACAAAACCATTGACTTGGAGGTTTAACTCAATGAATGGAAATTGAGTTAAAATTACCCTTATCATATTCATATCAATGACTTGAGAACTTATCAATGGGTTCATTATGTGTATAGAAAGTATATCCACCCAAAGGTGAGTGTAAATTAATAAATAAATAAATAAATAGTGATTCCACACATATTAATGGAGTAATATAATCCATGAAGTATGCGTAAAACCCAATTAGTGGAAATTGAAATTAGAAATTCCCTTACTGATTTGGTATCTTATAAAACATACACCCCATGAAATAAAGATCATAAAATTAAGATTTAATTACCCATAAATTAAATTATATTACACAAATAATATAACCATGGGTAGTACATGAACAACACAAAAGGAAATAGTTTCAAATATCGCGTGAATATCACTGGAATAAAACATGATATGAAAATCCCTTACCTTGCACTTTTCCTTTGTAGAGGATACTTTAACCTCATATAAAATATTTAAATCATTGTTATTAAAAAATTAAATAACCCCATACCTCAATATTATATCATATATGGTCCTTTAATATTTCTTTTTTAATAGTATTTCAGTAGTATCACTGTTTCGGGAGTTAACTAATTCATTTTCCATTATATGTTTTGTTACGTAAGTCATGTTTTTTATGGTAATGATGTATTTTATTCATATAATTAATGATTTTATATTGTTAAAAATTATTTAGTCATAAAATAAAATTTATTCTTGAATGATACCGATGGGGAATGAATCTCATCGCGTTCGTGGAGACGGTACTCCGTACATACGCACGAGCGACAATATCATTCTATTGATGGTGAAATCGTATGTAATTGGATGGTATATCATATTTACAGAATCTTTAAAATGTTATATTTATTATTAAAATCAATTGTACTCATTATTATACCCATCCAAATAATGAATTGGGGAATAACAAACTACACCACGATGTGGAGATGGTAAGTTGTATGTACCCACGTATGGTGACTTTGTCATTCATAGGATGGATTGAAAAATGAATACGGATATACCATATTTATAATGACATCACAATATATAGAAGGTAATGGATTTATTATTTTTTTATGGAAATAACAAATAAAGAGGATGTGGAAGAAGAAAAGATCTGTATAAGCGGTGATGAAATTGTTACCTCTTCTTCGGGTGCATCCTTTGGATTTGATGAAAAAGGCTCCTTAAGATGACTTTCTGATCCATATAAGGCCTCGAGGATGCTGTGAGGGTAGTTGGTAGGTTATTTTAGTAGGGTTTGGCCGACCCAAATGGATTTGGAGGTTTTATAGTAAGAGAATGGGATGTACCCTCTTATAAGAGAGGCAAGGGTCACTTTAGGAAAAGCATGAAACATTATTTTATTATAAAATAATTTTCGGTTTCTAATGGCTCAAAATAGTTTTATTTCGATTCTACAGTGGGTATGTTATGAAATACTCTCAACCAATAGGTTTTATACATGTTTAGGTCACAATATTAACTTCATATTCTATATTTATCTCTTAGTTTAATAGTTTAACTTTTACCATATCTTCTAGTATTTTTATGTTACATGGTAAATAAACATAATATAAAATGAAAAAAGAAACCTCAAGTGGTTCATTAATAATATATATATCATTATATATGTCCTTTGTCCGATCCTTATAGTCTTATGACTATTATAAATTTTAATAAAATAATGTTTGTTTTAAAAACTCAATTATGTCAATTTTGACACTATTTTGTATTTGTTTTTTAGTCATAACAATTTGATCAATTCAAAAAAAACATTAAATAAAACCTAACATGTCATATTAACCTATAACATTCTTTGAATATATCAAAAGTCTCAATTTACATTTATTTTAATATTTATAATATCAATTATTTTAATCTTTCATTAATTTGGTAATTACTGTATCATCATTGTGTCATAACTAAATTTAATTATTTAAATTAAAAAATAATAAACAAAATTCCATGATGTATGAATTATTTTTATATTTATAATTAATATTTACAGTCGAATTTATCTTATATATAACCCCATATTAATGATTGTTTAGTTATTAAACATTGAATTTTACAATTTTAACCTTTCCTTTAATAATATAATAATAAATGTCCAAATATAATCCAAGTGGACAAAAAGGGATCATATTTTATTCCTATTTATGATATTGTTCAAAATAAATTTGTCCAATAGTATTAGTACATGTGTTAGGGTAATTATAATATCATTTTTACCGTTAATTACACAATTTACTTTTAACCGTGGTAAATAAAACTCAAATGTTACTATTCACCAAAAATTATTTTCATCCTATTGAACCACATTTTACGTACTGATATAAACCACTTCTCTCGGGTTTTTGAAAATAAAGTCATATTAGTGGTAAAATTATGTTTTATGCAAATCTGAAAATGTGCCTAGAAGGTGGGTAAAAGGCGTTTAAAGGTTTAATAAAATTTAATACATTTAATATTATTATAAAATGATTCCAATTAATTAAATTGGACTTATATAGGTATTATATATCTATTTTGACATTAAAATAAATTTGAATAAAAATAATAATTATCTAAATAAAATTCATTTTTAAACAATAACAAATTGTTTTTCAATTTTCATCAAAAATTGTTTGATTTTAGAAAAAAACCAAAAATTCATACTAATTTAATTTTCATATTCAAAATTCAAAAATTATGTTTATTTAATAAAATTAAAAAAATATAAGATTTATTAATTAGTTTAAAAAAAATATTCCTGTCCTCAAAACCAGAAAGCCGGTTTTTGGGAAGTAAAAACATTCAAAAGGTTTATATGTGTTTATGTCCTATTTAAATGTCCAATTACTTCCAACGAACAACATTGTTTTAAATGATAAAAATATAATCTAATTATACCTCAAAACTACTTAAATTTACAATTTAACATTATTTATTATTTTTATTAAAAAAGCAGTTTTTAATTAAAAATTACTATTTTTTACTATTCATCAAAATATGAAAGATTTCAGAAAAGCCCCAAAAATTTATCCAAACTAAATTTTTTATGTCCCTCTTATAAATAAGAATATTATTTCATCAAATTGTGTATATAAAAGTTTCAAATATTTGATTTAAAAAGGGTTCTCCATTTAAAGGCGGTAATATGGCATTTTTAGAAAAATACTTCTTTTATTTGAAAATTGAATTTGTTCTTATATTATGTATAAGAAACACATAATATGGATGTTAAAAATATATTGAGTATATAAAATTCAAAATTCATTTAATACTATTAATAACCTCTTTTTGAAAGGATAATTTGGTAAGTCATGGTGTGCTCGAAGTCTATATTGCGTATAGTGCAAGCTATTGAATTACTTTAAAAAATAATTTACTATAAAATCAAGGGGTGCTACATCTTTCCACCATTTTGGAAATTTCATCCTAAAAATTATAAAATTGGTCTTGGAAACTTCATTGAAAGTCCCATATTAGAAAAAGATTCAATAAAAACACTTTAATTGAAATAAGGATAAGTACAATGGTCATCTGAGATAACCCATACTAGAATTACATGTAGCTAAAATTGGATATAGATGAAAAACTATTTGTCAAGTTCAGATCAAGAGTGATAGAAAATATGATTCAGAGAAAGATAACAACAGAAAACCACAAACATGTGATGGGTTAAATAATCATTAGTTTCCCAGTATGAAAATTAAATAGACTCTGTTTTTTTATGTTCCTTTTCATAATGTTGTGGAATTGAGTTATGAGATTGCCTAAGAACATAAGGACATATACTTAATTTACAAGTATAGTTTCATCCTTTAATAACTTTCTATCACAAACACATATTTTCTCCAAATTACGAGTACTCATGATGACTTGGTCACAGCTAATGTTCTAGAACCAACTTATAGAGAGTCACATAATCCACAAAAGTGAACTATATATTTCCTTAGTCATTAGAAATTGACCAGAAATAAATTTAATAGTACAATATTAGATTATCACCAAATAGGATAATCCTTTAGAGAAACAAATACTACTATTAATCACAAAAAATAATGAAAAAATACACAAATTTAAACAAAGACCATTAAATAAAAAATTCCCTTAAAATTATTTACAAGAATCAAATCTATGTTTTGAACCCAAAATTTAGAATGATTTGATTACATAGTCTTCCAAGATAAATATTAAATTTTTTCTCTAAATAACATCAACTAATCATAAATTAACATACTTAAAAGTAATAAACCTAATCACATATTCTCTAAGATAGGTCATTAATTTCCATAAATATCCCAAATCACTATATGTTCAAAATAAAAACATAGATTCTTAAAAAACAACAATTACACCTCAAATAATATCCCACAGTATTCAAATTGTTTTAGGCAGATAGTGTTCCCAAAAAATGAGAATGTCTTCCAAAATAACATTTATCACTTGATCAAAAAATATTTTCATATACTAATGATATCAATTAGATAAATCATAAGTTCCCAAAATAAAAAAATCTTGATTCATAAATTCATTGAACTAAAAAAGAAATAGTCATAAAAAACATGGAATTCATGTAGTCTAGTGATAGGCGTTGAAACCCAGTCGCACAGTGGTTGTGGGTGCAATTCCCACAAATTTTTCTGATGCGACTGGTTTTCAAACCGTCTAGGTGTTGTTCTTCTTCAAAAACTATATAATTTTATAAAATTCAGAAAAATGAGATATATTCCTAAAAAATAACCCTTACATATTTTAACCATAAATTTTTTCTCAAACCTCTCTTTTCATCCGAAAAAGTAATAACCTATAAATGCCTCAATTCAAGGATCAAATAAACCAAAATGGTAATTTAAAACTATATCCACAATAGAAAAGATAATTCTCCCTCAAATAGAATTTTCACATAAAAAACTGCATGGTTACACATACAAGAGAAAATTATTCCAATGTAATCCCATAAAAAAGATCATTAACACTTTTAAACATTACTCCATCAATTTATTTACACATTGATTCTTCATTTACTTAGTGGTTATCCTATAGAATAGGGCATTGACTCGAGTAATGCCAAGGTCCCTTGAATTTATAGAATATGACTGTAATTGGATTCTTAAGATCTTTTTTATTTTCTTCTGTAGTACACTTCATTTATTCTTGGAAATTATTTACATTATGTCCTTCTTTCCCACACATAATTCATTTTTTTGTTCCACAAAGTCACTTTCCTAGATGTCTCCTTCAATATTTCATTCATGATAAAATTGATGTTTCTTTTCTCTATGGTCTCCACTACTACAGCTCTAATCGTTATTTACCATTCTCTTCATTATTTAGTTAAGGAGTTGGTTATTATATACCTTGTTGATCATATTTTTGGAAAATTCATTCATCATGAACATGATATCTTTTATGCCTATCATCATTCCATTTAGTTGCACATTTTTACCACCGTTCCCACAATGTAGATCATGTTCAATGTTACTATGGCATCCTTAGAACCTAGCTATTGACTAAAACAAGAAATAATAATGTGAGTCATAAAACCATTTAGAGAAAATCATGACTCCTTATTTTCGATATAAAACATATTAGGATTAACCATGGTTATTTATTCTCATCTTACATTTAAAACCATCAAATCTTTTTTTAATGAAAATTTGAATTATCCTAAGCATATCTCTCAGCAGTGTCATAAACTAGAGTGCAGACATGCCGGTTTTCATGTACCAGGATACCTCGGGTCAAGCCCGAAACTCTTTATCGAAGTTTTCACTCCTAGGTACATATGTGCCAAAGCTGCCTCTACCTTCTCATATCAAGACAGTGATTTATTTCGTGGAATAGTCTAAAAATTCTCAACATTACCAAAATTCTATGATGTTCTTCTATATTAATCCTCATTTAATTTATTAGGGTAATTTTTATAATCAGAGTTTTCCTAAATCTAGTTTCTATGGTTTGTAATAAACTTCCTCTGATAGAAACTATAATGCCCTGACCCTAGTTTCCCAGAGTCGGTGCATTATTACATAACATTGTTATGATCACATGAGATCAAGTCTCAAAAGGCCGATTAGGTTAGTATCCCTGGACATAGTAGATACATTCATACGTTTTATATTACCCCATGAAATAAAAAAACAAAAACATTGTGTCCCCTTTGAAGACACTCATATCCCTTAGCATATCCCTATAGGTCAAACATAATACACCTCTTCACATCCTTGGAAAAAGAAAAAATAATAAATGGGTGAGCTCAATTTCTTGGTATGGATATTAATATAATGAATACATTCATAAATAAGCATATATATTTAATGCAATTAATAAGACTAAAATAGAAGCCTTTAGAAATTAATCTTCAATAAAATATGGAAACGATAAATCAAATAATTCCATTTACTTATTCACATGGATATTCTACTATTCAAATAATCACATTCAATATAATTTGATAATTTCATAATGATGGAATTCATAATGTAAGACCTCATAACCTTATAAACAAGGCCTCTTTCCAAGAATACAAATAAAGATTTTTTCAAGGCCGTGTTGGAAGACACTTTTTTGTCTCATGAGACCTATCGATGAATCAAGGGGATATAGAGTTCCCCACTCATCATTTACTACATCCAATTCATTCCTCATATGAAATGGGTGAAATATAATCTAAACATTCAGGTAAAAACTATCTTATGAAGTGTCAATCCTTTAACCAAAAACCAGGAATGGTATAAAAATAGAACATCCAAAATCAAACATAACTCATTCAATAAGATATGAAATATAGTATTATATTAAATAAACATCAATCAAGAAAAAAAATACAATGAAGGATATTGACATAGATGAAAATAATCAGTAAAAACTGTTTGATCGAAATATCCCCTTTTCTTGAAAACATTTAAAATTCGCACTATTTATGAAAGAAGTCGTTTAAAAAGGTTTTTAAATCAATGTGTCAAATAATAATTTTAAATATTTGAATGTAATTTTAATTTCAAAACATTTATTTCCGTATAAATAAATCATCAAAACCATTTTTTAAACACGGACATCAATGAGGATGATTTAGATGAGTAAATCTTTAAAATATTTAAAACGATATTATAGTTAAAGACTTATAAAACAAATGAGAGACCCTAGAATAAAAATAATTGAGGAATAACATTAATCAAAACATTATAATATGATGAGAATAAATGGATTCATGATATAATATTTCTAATTATAGTATATTCAAAATATAAAAGTGAATTCGCACATAACAATATTGAAGTCTCAATGGAATGTAAATTGAGATGAAATCTCTTATAAAGATTTTATCCTTATATTAAGGATATATAAATGAAAAAATTATGTGTGAAAATATAAATAACTAAATTTTATTCGATATTCAGGGTAAATTAATCAGTGTACATTCACACATACTCTTGTAAAAACAAAACCAATGACTTGGATATGTAACTCAATGAATGGATATTAAGTTACGATTACCCTTATCAAATTCATATCAATGAGTAGAGAATTTATAAATGGAGGTATTATGTGTATAGAATGTATATCCAAACAAAAGGGTGTGGAAATTACTACACAAATAAATAAATAGTCATTCCACACATAATCATGGAGTAATTTAATAAATGGAGTATGCGTAAAACCGAGAGACTGGAAATTGAAATTATAAATACCCCTACCGATTTGGTAACATACAAAACAAAAAACCCATTAAATAAATATCATACAATGAAGATATAAGTAAACAATTAATTAAAGTATGTTACACAAATAATACAATCATGGGCAGTACATACACCACACAAAAAGAAATAGTGGAAAATATAACATGAATCTCATGAGAATAAAAAGGGAGATTAAAACCCCTTACCTCGTACATTTCCTTAGTCAAGGGTACATTAACCTCCTGTGTAATAGTTAAATAATTTTTATTAAATTATAAAAGAACTACATACCTAAATATGATATCATATATGATCTTCTAATATTTCATTGATAAAAATATTTCAGTAGAATCATTGTTTTAATTGTTAACTGATTTGTTTTCCTTTATATGTTTTGTTACGTAAGTCATGTGTTTTATGGAGAGGATGTATTTGATTCACATCCATGAAAGATATTATGTTCTTAAAAATTATTTTTAATCATAAAATGAATATTATTCATGAATGGTTATGATGGGGAATGAATCTCAACGCGTTCGTCGAGATGGTAATCTGTACGTACGAACGAGCGACAATATCATTTTATTGATGGTGAAATAGTATTTAATTGGATGGTATATCATATATATATATATAATCATTAACATGTTAAACTTATTATTTTCATCAATTATAATCATTATTATACCCATCCAAAAAATTAAACTGTTAAATAACAAACAACACCATGATGTAGAGACAGTAAGCCGTACATACGCACGTATAATGATTTTGTCACTAATAGGATGGATAGAAAAATGGATATGGTTATACCATATTTTAATAACATAATAGTATGTATAAGGTACTGGAGTTATTATTTTTTTATGGAAACAACAATTAAAGAGGTAGTGGAAGAAGAAATGAATTTTGAAAGTGGTGATGAAATTATTACCTATACTTCCGGTGCTTCCATTTGATTTGATAAAAAGGGATCCATAGGATGGATTTATGATCAATTTAATCCCTATATATTTAATTGAGATTATTTGGGAGGATATTTGAGCTGGTTTTTGAAGAGAAATATGGATTTGGAGGTGTGAAATGATGAGAAAGGGCAGTACCCTTTTATAAGAGAGGTGATGATCACTTTAGGAAAAGCATGAAATAATATTTTATTATAAAATAATATTCGATTTCTAATGGCTAAAAAAATTTATTTCATGTATAAGTTGGTTATGGGTACAAATACTCACATTAAATAGGTTTTATACATGTTTAGGTTACCATATTAATCTTACGTTTTAGATTTTACTTTTAGTAAAATAGTTTTACATTTACCATGTCTTCTTGTATTTTAATATATATAGTTAATAAATATACTATAAAATTCCATGAAAACCTCAAGTGGTTTATTAATGACATATTTATCATTATATAAGTCCTTTTTATGACTCTTATATTTTTAGGACTATTATATAATTTAATAAAATAGTATTTGTTTTAGAAACTCAAATATGTTAATTTTGACATTATTTAGTATTTGGTTTTCGCTAAAGTTATATCAACTTTATTACAAAAAAAATTCATTAAATCAACCCTAAAATGTCATATTAACCTATAAAATTCGTGGAATTCATCAAAAGTCTCAATTTAACTTTTTTTTATATTTATAATATCAATTATCTAAATTATTCATTAACTAAATAATTATTGCATCATCATTGTGTGATAAATAAATTTCATTATTTAATGTCTAAAAAATATAAACAAAATACCATGATATATTAATTATTTTTATCTTTATAATGAATATTTATAGTCAAATTTATGTTTTGTATAACCTTATAGTAAAAATATTTTAGTTATTAACCTTTGAATTTTACACTTTTAACACTTCTTTAAATAAAATAATAATAAATGTCCTAATCTAATACAAGTTGTTCAAAAAGATTCATATGTTATTCCTATGGTTTATGTTTTTGAAATTTACCTATCCAATAGAATTAGGACATGTGTTATGGTAATTATAATACCATTTTTACCTTTAATTACACTTTTTTACTTTTAACCGTGGTAACAAAATTCAAAAGTTACTCTTAAAAAAACTTATTTTCATTCTATTGAACCACATTTTACATATTAATATCAACTGAGTCTCTAAAATTTTGGAAATTAAATTGACAGAATTGGTAAAATTATGTTTTTTGAAAATTTTCAAATGTGCCAAGAAGGTGGGTAAACGACATTAAAATGTTCAGTAAAATTTTATACATCTAATGTTATTATAAAATTACTCCAATTAATTACATTGGACTTATATTGTTATTATGTATATTTTTTGACATTAAAATAAATTTAAATATATGAAATATTTATTTAAATATAATTCAGTTTTAAACAATAACAGAGTGTTTATAACTATTTATCAAAAATTAAAAGTTTTCAGAAAACAAAAATTTCTCAAAGCTTAGTTTGATATTAAATATTTAAGATGATTTATATTTCAAAAAAATCAAAACATAGCAGTTGTATTTATTAATTTAAACGAATATTCCCATTGTCAAAACAAAAAATCTGGGTTTTGAGAAGCAAAAACTATCAAAAGATAAATATCTGTTTATGTCCAATTTAAATGTAAAATTACTTCCAAGGACCAAAATTGTATTAAATGATAAAATAAAATCTAATTATACCTCAAACCATTCAAATGTATAAATTAACAATATAAATTATTTTTTATTAAAAAAATTTTTAAATTAAAATTTAGTATTTTTTACTATTCATCAAAATATAAAAATTATCAGAAATGCACCGAATATTTATCCAAACAAAATTTTTATGTCCCTTTTCTAATGAAGAAGTTTATTTCATCAAATAGAATATATAAAAGTGTCAAATATTGGATTTGAAAATGGTTCTCCATTAAAAGTCTTTAAAATATCCTTTCCTGAAAAATAATTCTTTTATTTGAAAATTTTAATTTGATCTTATATTATGTTTAATAAACATGTAATATAAATGATAAAATTATATGCAGTATATAAAATTCAAAATACAGTTAATAACATTCATAACCGCTTATTGAACGGTGAGTTTGGTAAGTCGTGGTGGGCACGAACTTGGTCTTGCGAGTACCGAAAGCTATTGTATTACTTTAATGAAAATATATTACTATAGAATATTGGGGTGTTAAAATAAACATATTTTAAATTATTATAGGTGAAAAATGTGGAATGAGTCTCAATGACGAAAAATTGAGACAGAATTACATTACCAATAAGGTCACATTTGAAACATAAATACCATGAAATAAAAATGAGAAAACTAATATGAAAATAACTATAAATTTATATATATTAATCATAAAATACATACCTAGGTATTAAAAACACCACATTTAAGAAATTGATGGGGAAAATTTGTGGTATTGTATAGAAACTAAAAGTGGGATGTTGTAACCCTTACTACTTGAGGAACATTTGAATCTATATCACCATGAGAGAATAACATAATTTAAACTATTTATTTTCATTCAATAAATTAGTTTTATTATATAAAATAAAATAGGGAAGTAAATACACCAAAAAAAAGAAGTGAGTGTTGAATATGGAATGTATCTCATAGAAATAATAAGTAAGATGAAATCCCGTTGAATTCAACCCGACTTGTCACCTGTGTATTTATCTTCCTAAATAATAAAGTTATGTTAATTATTTAATTTCATATTAATGTTTTTTCAATTTTTTATTACTTTTACATAACATATTACAATGTTGTATACAACTACTGAAACAATTAAGTTTACAACGGGTGTTTTGACTATATTCAGTTTGTGTGTTAAAATGACTTTGGTATGTCGACTATGGTCAAGGTGGGAGTTATATAAATATATAACATAATAATAAAAATGGAATTATTGTCATATTTATGCATCAATTATACTTTTAAACCCATTCATAATGATGGTTTTGAAAATTGAACCAATGTTACAATCATAGAGATGGTAGGTCTTACATACGCATGAGTAACATTCCCATTTTTCAATGATCATTATGGATAAAAGTTAATAATAATTTTACCCTTTAATAATTATAATTATATAATAAATAATATTTTTAAATAATATATACTTATATAGTTAATTCTTGTTATGTAAAATTAATCACATCTTCTAGAGGAGACGGTAGTCCACACATCCAAGAATGATGTTATCACATTTTTAGTGTGTGAATACTTTAATAAGTAAATTGATATATTATATTGCTTGGAATTTAATTATGCCATTAATATAACATATATTTCATTATTGTGAAACTTTTTTATTAAAATCATTCTTTATAAGTTAAATATACAGTGTGAAAAAATCACATCACTTTAGAGAGGCGGTAGTCCACACTTCCACAAATGATGTTAAAATATTTAATATTATTTGATATTATTAAATCATATTATATATTATCATTATATAGGAATAAATTCAACATAAATATCACATATATCATATAAAAAATATTATCCTTCTTAATTCTGAATCACGATCCGTGGTGAAGTAAAAAATTAACAGTATCGTTTCATAAAGCAGTAGTTCGTTGAACCCAATAATAGCAAGTTCATTACCCATTAAAGAGAAGTGTGTTAAATTGTATGTAAAAATGTTATAATTAATAAAATTAGTATATTTATTAAACTAATGTTTTTATATAGTCATTCAATAATAATAATTGAGGGGGATGAGAATGAAAATAACACAATGGATTTTGAGGAAGGATTTTACCTCTTCTTTTGGGAACTAGACTTGGTTTTCACCAAAGGGATTCCATTATATATTTCATCAAAAAGGTAGGACAATAGTATAATGGAAGTTATTTTTATACATTATAATATCATATAATGGATAATCAAAATGTCTTGGGAGGTGTGAATATGTAGTAGGGGTGAGTTCGATTTTATTGTGGGGGAGGAGTTTCATCCATCTAAATTTTTGAAAACGGAATTCTCCGAAAGTATTTCCCAGGTAAAGTGGCTCCAAAATGGAAAAAATTATAAAAATTTTAGATTATGGGTGAAATATGTCTATAAAATGGATTTTTTAAACGTTTCTAGTTCATTTTGACCCTTAAGATTTAGGATTTTATTTTATTGGGTTTAATTTTACCTTATTCATTATAATTATTTTTAATTACATTAACAAGTATTTTTGTTAAAAAACTATGTTATTTTTAATATTATTTATCAATTAAAATTATTAAAAATATGGAATACATTTTTTCATATTCCAATCATATAAGTTTCCAAAATTAATTTAAATTTAATCCTGTTGGTGGGATGATAATGTGGTTGTTTAAAATAAACACATTCAAAAGATTGCTATGTTTTTATATCCAATTTCAATTTAAAATTTAATAAAATTATATAAATTGTATTAATTTATTTATAATTTTTATAATTAATCAACAAAAATAGTCACTAATATAATTTAACCTTTAAAATAAATTAGGTGAAAAATAAATTTTGAATTAAAATTTAGTGCTCTTCACTATTCATCAAAAAATGAAACTTACCCAAATAGCCCACAAATTAACCTAAATTAAATTTTGAAATTCCTATTTCAATAATGAATTTTGTTTTAAAAACATTATTATAGTTTGAAATATCATATTTAAAATGGTATCACCCTTATAAGGTGGTAGAATTACCTTCTCGAAAGATATATATTTTTATTCATAAAATTATTTTTATTCTTTTATTATTTCTATCAAATATATTTGACGAGGGAAATTTTATTTCATTGAATCTAAACTATATTAAAAATATTAATGAAATATTATTTTCTAAATTTATTTAGATAAAATGTGGTTTGTATAATGAAACGTAGTTTTCTTATAAAAGGAATTTCTATATTTTTAAAAACCTCATGCATTCATTTCAAGAATAAGGGGTTCATTTTATTCAAATATTTAAATAATATTTTCCTCATAACATCCATCCTAATGTTTAGGTGAAAAATATACTAATATTTTAACAATAATATTAATATTATGTTATAGTTTAGAAAACTAGGTATTTGGTGTAACATGGGCTTTTGAAGGTAATTGGAATTATGAGTAATATAAGCCAAACATTGTGTTGCATGTACAGAAAACTAATCTAAGTGTTTAATGTAGTGATATAGTAAAATGGTTTTACATGAAATTAAATCCAAACATAGTTCTTTCATATAGTATAAGATATATTTAGAGTTTCATTGATTGTTAAATATCAAAAAGGATAAATTAATTTTAAATGAAACACTTCAAGAATTTCTCTAGGGGTTACAGGAATTACATATTGATATCCAATTTTTGGAAACTATGAGATGTCAACAACCAATGTATGATGACCAAAATATTATCATATTTCACTTTCCCAAAGCTTGGTCCCTGAAAATAAGTCTTTCCTAGCTCCATCGATAATTATATCAATTAACATCATCCACCATAAAGAACCTCAAGGGGGAGATTTAATCAATGATTAGTAACTATTGTTATATAAAAAATCAACCAATGAAAAATTGTCATACCAATATCCTATGAAATATAACACACATTCATAGAGTACATCATAGAAAAATTTGGATCACATTCTTGTTTTACTATCTATTTAAGGATGGAATTATGTAATAATCTAAAACATAGAACCCATTTCTTCATGAAGGCATTATAAAAACTAAGATGTAAAATGGGGGTCCATATGTATATTAATAGATGATGGAACACCGTGAAGACTCAAAATATCTTTATAATATAAACATATTATCTCATCCACCTTGGATGAATCCTTAATCAGAATGAAATTTGTTTATTTCGTCATATGGTTGATAAACAACCAAATAGTGTTCCTTCACCAAGGAGTACAAGTAAACACAATGATAAAAATAAGGAAACCTATTCAGACATTTAGGTAATACTGGGGAGTTCATAATGAAATCGTTGTTTCCTTTGGTTGTCAATATTAACTTTCTTGCAATTATAGCTCTTCAATACAAAGTATGATACATCAAGCCTCATAACAGGACACAAAAAACCAGCGAGAGACTTCGTAAAACATATTAGTTGTCCCATTATGAATAACCCAATATGACTACTCTATATCCTAAATCACCCCCTATGAAATGATGCCTTCACCATAAATCAAACCTTGAAATAAATAATTCCCTCCCATTATAGAAGCCAATAGACATACACCTCACCTCCATTTAGTATCTTCTTATAGATCTTACACTTCTCATCATAAGGATTCTCTCCAGGAATCATCTGCATAAGAGGTCACATCAAAATAATTATTAATAAAGACGCGCCTCAACTATGCAACTTAATTTTTAGGTACAGTTGGGAAAAGAACCATCATGGTCCACTCGTCCCACGATTCCATCATGGCATGCACTGGAACTTCTTATTTAGGGTCTCTTATACCACAACCCCCTTTGTTTGGGTGTAAAAATATCATATTCTATATCCTGGGGTTACTCAACACAAAATATCTACCTCAAATTTTGTTTCTTTTCAGGGAAAATATTGTTTTATCTTTTATGGATTGAGTATTCAAAAAAATTTCCATCAAAGAGATAATGGTATTCCATTTTTAAATTATCGATAACCATTGTTACTTTAGGTTCATCGTTTGAGAAATTAAAATCTTTTGGTCAAATATGGTGAGTGACGTATTCCACAACTTGATCCTCCAACATCAACTCACACCCAATACTTGTTCCTAAAGCATAACAGCATCAAACATAACCCTTTCAAGATTCTTTAAGGATAAAAATATGGATAGTGTTCAATCTCTTTATATTCTACACAAAAGGAACTATAAATTCTAGGATCCATTAAAAAATTTCGGAATATTGTGTAAGCATGGTCATGGGAGAGGAGATTTAAGAGAAATAACCAAACCCAACATGTAGTATCCTACCTGGCCCAAAATTCTCTTAATAATGACTAAATTTATCAATTTCTCCAATGAAATCACTTCTCCAATTTTGATGAAGTCTAATAAAATTCCACATTCGGTGATATCATGACCAATAAACATTACTTCTTGGATCCAAAAAAGTTCAAATGGAATGGTTTTCAGAAATATAGTGATCTTAAGGACTTCTTAAAATATTTCTCATGTGTTACTGATGAACATACTATGTCACATTGTAGATGAGGATGTCATCTATAAAAAAAAATTAAAAATGAGCCGATATACTAATGGAACACCTGATTAATAAAATCCATGAAAACCCACATAACATTTTTCAACACCAAAGGCATGAAAAAATACTCAATGTTGACATAGCTACATTGGAATGCTATTTTTTGAATACATTCCTCTCTATCAAAGATATGTTTATACCCAAAGGGAATGTAAATGAAAGATAACCACATTTACCCTTGATATAATCAATGATGTCATCAATTATAAGTAATTGATTTTATTATTGATTGTGACTCTACTCAAATTCATGTAATCAATGTACAACCAATGGGATCCATCAACCATTTTGGTAAACATCATGGATAACATGAACCATTATTGAAGATTTTTCAAAGTTTATATTTTTTAATCCAACTAACTATAGTATATGTGGAATGCAGGGTCGAGCGCATAGGGAAGGAAATTTTAACCACTATTCTACTAAAAACCTTCTAGAACTGGACTATTTTCTGCAGTGGAGTGGATACACTATTATTTTTTGACTTTTTATTAACCAGTAGAGTGAAAAAATATTTCAAAACATGTATCTAAACTAAATTGATTCTAGAGACAACAGAGAATAATGAAATAGAGATATAAAAGGCTGATGAATAAACAATCAAGATATCTATTAGGTAAAAATTTCCATTCTACTAGTTTAAAATTACTTCAATTCACTTTTAGAGTTATTATAGAGTAAACCTTAAAAAGAATGACTCACCTCACTCGCAAGGAGATAATTCATACAAGCCAATCTATTCTGGAGTTCTCCACTACATGATAAATCAACTATGAATAGTTTGAAAATAACTATAAGACGAACACACGGTAAGTCCTAAATTCATAAGATTTTATTATCTTATGGATGGTGTATCCATGATCAATATCACCAATTGATTATGATGTTCTGAACATTATATTCGGATGGTATATGAAATTGGATGAACTGAGCACTGACCTCATCAATCATTATTGAAATCCTCAGAATGATTAAGTGAAAAGTGAATTAATAGATAACCTGTGGAACATCAATTTATCCCTGAAATATTTGACTTGTCCAACTATCATGCTTATTCTAATTACTAAAAATAATAACATACTAAAACCATGTACAAAAACAAGATTTAAGATGGATGATATACTCTCGAAATGATGCTATCATCCTGAACTCCTCCAGCACCAGGAAGTGGTTCCTGAGTCACCCTCTGGTATCCCTCTCCTTGGAACTAGATCCTTGAATGTATTGAATGATTGTCACCCCTAGGATTCTGCTATTACTCTTCTTTTAATCCCACCATCATCTGCTGCATGTCACCGAACATTTTCCACCGACTTCAATAGCTATTCACATTTAAACCGCACACGTGCATTTTTTCGCGACAAACACGTCGCGCTAGTTTTTCTCATGTAACTAACTCCGAGTGACTAAGTTGAGTGAATCTGAACTTATTCTCATCACCCCAAATAATGTGTATTGTTAGAATATAAAAATAAATGAATGAAAATAAAGAAATAAAATAGTTATTTTTTAATTATAATGATATTTTACATTTTAAAAATTTTACTAATGTTAATTAATAAAAATCATAATTTAAAATTATTATTAAATATTATCATTATGACTATTAATTTATTATTAAATCATATAATAGGTAAAATTATTATGTATTTAATTAATTAAATTATTTAATTAGTGTTACTATTGTTAACATTTAGTTAGTATAACTTAATTTAATTCTTATGTTTTATTAATATTAATTACTTTATTTTATTAATTTAGTAATTTTTTTAAACTATTTAAGAGGATATAAAATAATTTAATTGTTATATTACATTATTTATAAATTATTATTTTAGTTTAAAAATATTTTATTCAGTTAATATGTCTTATAATTTATTTTTTTATTTTGTAATATTTATTTAATATTATTAAAAAAATATTATTATTTTATCATTGTTTTAAATTTGTTTATAATTTTTTTAATATATCCTCCCTCCCACCCCCTCTTTTCTTCTCCATCAGCGCGCACGTCAGGTTTCGAGTAGCATTCTGCAAAAGCATGGCCGAGCTCATCCCCCTTCAACTGACTCCACTGAAAGCACCTTTGCAGCGGTGGAGACCAGATCCTGAATAGTGACGATGACTTCAGTACATCTCCATCACCAACAATGGACATATCCCCCTGATGCGTTGCAACGACGCAGTTCTAACCCTCCAGATCAAGAGGGTAATCTCCTCCCTACTCCAGCGGCACAGAAAAGTGGGTCTCGATGTATGGAGAGCTGAAACAACAGTCCCAGTTCTGTGGCATTGTGGCTCGGGTCAACACCTACTCTCTATCGCATGACCTCGAGATCTGTCCTCCCCCAGAAGCCTTGACTTGGTTTTCTTGTATTTAGTATCAATTGATCTCCACACGAGTATGAGTTTTTAGATTTTTAGACATCAATCTTGCGACATCTTGTTCATATTATGATTGTTTGGAAAACCTATTTGTTTAATAATGTGTTTGAGTTTTTCCTTTCATTAATGATGTCTTCTTGAGAAAGCTGCTAAGGCTCGATGGCCTTTATTACATTGAATCCCCTTGTGTTGAATTTTAATTTTTTGGTTTGAGTGGGTCAGTTGTGTGTACGTTGGTAGTGAAATTGATGTTTGGTGTCAAAAGGTTGAAGATGAAGAGTAGCAAGGATTTAGGTGAAATGAGTTAGAGACAAAGGCAAAGAAGAATTGTCAGAAGAATGAAAAATGTGAGGGTCAAACGGGGTTCATAGGTATCATGAATGGATAGAGGAGGATCAGTGAGTGAATGAAAAGCAAGGGAGATTGGTGAGATATAAGGGAACACGGTAACCGTTGGGCTCAATTTCGAGGGTCACTATTGGGTATAAAATATAAGCTCACCATTGGTTAAACGGTCACTGATAACTATCATGAGCTATCTGATAAATAAATTTATAGGTAAACGATTAACTAGTTGCTTCCAAAAACTAAGGCTACCGATAGAAAAAAAATACGGGTCAACTGTGCTTTAAAATCAAAAGCTCACCATATCGCAACAAAAATAAAAGGGTAGTTGTCAGGATAAAAAGTAACTCGTAGACTTAATAGTCACCATTAAATACGCTCACCGATACTTAAAAGAAAAGGTCACCGATATAATAAAAATTAAAGTTAGTGAATTAAATAAAATTAGAGGCTCATCATTTGAACAACGGGTCTCCATTTCAATTAATGGACACTGATAGAACAATAAAATTAATAAATAACAGCGACCTTCAAAAATTAAAAAAATGAATAAATTGAACATTAAATTATAACATAAATAAACTAAATAAAATATTGAACATAATTAATTAAAATAAAGCGAAACTCCATGAATTTAAATCATGATTTTTATTAAACTATGAAATATAAAATTACAATAAAAATTATTAATTGATAATTAAATTAAGAATTAGAAAATTGATAAACTAAAATAATGAAAGACATAAATTAAAATTACTATATAAATTAATTACAGGGTAGGAAGTGACTGAAAATGAATAGCGTCGGTGACCCAATAGGTTACTAATAGCTAACATCTATCTCACCGATAGACTAAAAACAAAAATTAATGAATGAATAATCTAACTGCATACATAAGAATAAAGAATTTGTTTTTTAAAAATCATAATTAATTATTTAAATAACTATTTGAATACATTACATTAAAAGTAAACATTTCATTAACATAAACTCAAACTCTTAACATAATTAATAACCAAGATTGTTAAACATATTATTTAACAAACATAACATATTCTAATAAAACTAAAGTAAAGAATAAAATATTAAAATAAAGACAATTTTAATTAGATAGAAATATGTTGATTAAATAAATGTTTATAAAAATTTAAAATTTATTAAAAGGTCAAGAAGATTTTAATTAAACAAACTAATTAAGAAATAATTAAATTTGAAAAGTAAAGTAAGAATAAAATAATTAATTTAAAGACTATAAATACATAAGATATTATAAAAAATTTTATTTAACAAAATTAATTATAACAAAACAAAAGTACAATTGTTTATTATTATGTTCTTAAATAGGTTGTCAAATCATTAAAAATTAAGTAAAAAGATGTTGAAAAACTATGTAAAAATAGAACCACATCAAATTCCCCCACACATAAGCATCGATTTTACTCAAAACATTTCATGCATTATCATAATTGAAAAACATATTGTAGTATTTATTATTTTTCTCAAAATGTAACATGTCCAGCACTCATGAAAAGAGGACATAACATAAAATCAGGTTTTTTAGAAAATATTTTCAAATCAAATATTGCCTTGAACAAGTACTCTGAGGGTAATCTAGAAAGTTATGAGTTATCAAGCTATGAAGATGTTATGCCTCATATGTGATACAACTTTATGACACATTTAAATCCAAGATCATGTTCTAAGTCTAAGACTGACAAGATATAAAATTTAAGTGACATTCTGAACATAACAGAGGAATATTATACTTCGGCTCATTCCTAGGTACCCTAAAATAATAATAATAATAATAATAGTTATTTTTTGAATCACCATGATGATACAACCTAAATGATTCCAATATAATTAATTTTTCCCCTTCTTTATCTGACATTCATTATTCCCCTCACCATATTGAACTCGTTATTGACCCTGGACACTTTATTTAATTTTTCCCATGCCATGCATCATGTGCTAACCACTGTGCAACACACATATTCTGGGTGAAAAGATGGCTTATAGTAAACAGAAATGCACCCAGCGGCTAGCATCTCAGAGATTCACTATGGGATCCCAGATGCCCAGACTACATTTGTTTTAAAATATTTTTATGAAAACCATTTACATTGTCTCATTCAGGAAATTAATTTAAAAAATTAAAGGTAATGATTTCCCTAGAATCAAGATAAAACTTCCAATTCCAAAGATTAAGATCAAAACTCCACTAACATGTCACCCATATTACTCTCAAAAATTTACCCTAAACCAAGGTCTCAATTAAATCACTAATCAAAATCACTCAGCAATCATCCAACCACAATACTTTCAGATTCAAAGCAGTTCTTAACTACCAATAAAATCATTGTTCTTAGGAAAGGCTCAGTTGAGTATTGTGTAAAGCCTAAAATTATGACAAATTTTTGAAAAAATTTAACCATTTTTTGACAAAACTCTTGATGTGATCTGAGAATTTGATGATCTTACATTAAAGAACAGTTCAACACAGTTAAGAATTAACCCCCTCCCCAAAACTTAAAGTCCAACTTTGTCCCCAAAGATGACTTCTAAATATGAAAATGAACAGTTTTACATTTTATGTTAAAAACAGATGTTCAATTTAGTAGATTTATATCATGTATAAAGGGGTTTTTTGAAGTTCAAAATTTTTTTTTCCACAATGAATAACATAACAGTTGGTTCATTAAAAAAATACATTAACATTTAGTCCAATACCATATAATTTCATTAAATTACAATCATGGTATGAAACTTGTATGCTCAAAATGCACTGGGTGTAATCATATTATCATATTGAGTTCAATAATATGGTCAATAGAGTAGAAGAATGAATGCCAAAACACCCCAACCAAAAGCGATTTCAATACAAAATATATCATCCTGCATGTACCCCCCACCCAAACACAGACACACACTTAAGTTCAGGCAGTAAATGATTTTAAAAATATTGAAATTTTATTTTTCATCAAGGAGGAACATGTATAATTTTCAAAAGTACAAACAAATATAACCGAATTTTCATGCAAGACAAGCATTGGATTTTTTTAAAGCATTAAGGATCCTAAAATGAAATAAAAATTAGTAGTAAGATACTTCCCTGATAAGTTTTTTACTTACACCTTTAGCATTGGAATTCAACTCTTTAAATGAGAACACAAAAACTTAATGATAACTGTGAAATAGAATAAAAAGACCTAGGGAATGTAGAAACAAGAACATCCCAAAAACAGAGCACATATGTAGCACATTATTCAAGGGTACAAATGAATCAAATTAAAGACCAAAAGGACCATGGGTTTCCTCCCATGTATCACTAATATTTGAAGTCATCGGACAAACATTACTTAAAATTAGTTTTCAACCACAATGAAGGTAGATAAGCCGTTGGTTTGTCCCTCATAATAAAGTTTCACTCTCTGCACATTAACTAACATGGGTTTGTTCTCTTCACCTATAATTTCAATAGCTCCATTCTTCATAACCCTTACAACAGTAAATGGTCCAGACTACTTAGACTTATGTTTTAAAGAAATGAGTTTTAGTCTAGAGTTAAATAGAAGGACCTTCTATGCAGGTTTCAACCATTTGGTTGGTATGATATAATAATGAAAGATTTTAGTACTCTTTTTATAAATACTTGAATTATCCTATCACTCTCTACTAATCTCGTCATGTTCACTTAACTCAAGTAAAATATTCTCACCAACACTCTTAAAATCAATTTTCAGAGCCTTAACAGCCCAATAAGACTTATGTTGCAACTCCAATGGTAAATGACAACATTTCCCAAACAATGTCTCGGAAGGAGAAAAACCTATTTTTGTATTGAAAGTAGTTATATAAGCCCATAAAGATTCATCCAATTTAAGATACTGACCTTTCCTAGAAGTTGAAATCATTTTCTCATGTATTTGTTTCAGTTCCCTATTTGAGATTTACACCTATCCACTGGACTGTGGATGATAAAGAGTACCAGTTTTATGAACTAAACCATATTTCTCCATCAAGGCTTTAAATTTATAGTTCTTAAAGTGTTTTCCATTATCAGTGATAAAGGATTTATGAACTCTAAATCTTATAAAGATGTCTTTTTGACAAATTTCATACAGAATTGGATTGATTGTTGGAAAATGCAACTGCCTCAACCCATTTTAAAACATAGTCTACAACAACAAGAATATACTCATTCCCATGATAAGACAGAAATGGACCAATGAAATCTAAACCCCAAACATAAAAAATATTCACTTCTAGAATTACTTTTTGAGATAACTCCGGCTTATAAACTACATTTCCTAACCTATGACACCTATCACACCCAAATACAATGCTCCTAGAATTCTTAAAAAGAGTAGGACAATAGAAACCCGATTTTATGATTTTTTGGGAAGTTATTTCACCACCATGGTGACCTCCCAATGGAGAGGAGTGAAAAATCTCTATGACATGAAACATTTATTCATTAGGCACACACCTCCTAATAATACCATAATCACACCACCTAAATAGAAGGGGATCAACCCAAAGGTAGTATTTATGTTCAGAAATGAATTTCTTCCTTTTGTTATTAGACATATTTTGGGGAAAACATCCACTGCTTAGAAGTTGGAAAAATCTAGAAACCATACATATTTTCAAATTAACACAGTAAAAAACTTCTCATCAGGGAATGCAGATTTTATTTCCCTAAGATATATAGATTCAAATTTATTAAGAGGAAGCCAAGAAAGTGGTCATCAAGTATATTTTCAGCTCCCTACTTATCCCAAATCTCTAAATCACACTCTTGTAGCAACAAAATAAATCTAATAATCCTAGGATTGGTCTCTTCATAGACATAAAATACATTAAAGAAGAATGATTAGTGAAAATGATGAATTTTGAACCTGACAAATACTATCTAAACTTCTCTAGAGAAAAAACTACCACTATATATTATTTTTCATCAGTGGTGTAATTCTTTTGAGCCTCATCTTGCAGTATGCTAGAATAATACACCACAGGTAACCTCTTATCTCTCCTCTGTCCATTGACATCACCTACAGCCATATCACTAGCACCACAAATAAGTTCAAAAGGTTGTTTCCAGTCAGGTACGATGATAATGGGTGATGTAGTGAGTTTTTATTGAAGATGATTAAATGATTTCAAATAGTTTTCATCAAAATTGAAAGGTACATAGTTGACAAGATTAGAACATAGGGGTTTAGTTATTTTGTAAAAGTATTTTATGAATCTCCAGTAGAAACCGGCAAGCCCAATGAATCTTCTAACACCTTTAACATTTTCAAGTGATGACAATTTCTGAATAACATCAATCTTATTTGTATCAAATTAGAAACCTCTATTTGACACATTTTGATCTAAGACAATACCTTATGTAATAATTAATTAACATATCATTCAATTAAGATCATGGTTGGTTTCAATGCATCATTCCAAGACTAACTCATAGTTTCCAAGGCAATTTTCAAAATTACATCTCACAATGCTAAATTCATCCATGAAAACCTCAATGAATCTTTCAATTATATCTGAAAAGATAACTGTCATACACCTTTGAAAGGTGGCTGGAGCTCCACATAACCCAAAGGGCAGTCTCCTGTAGGAAAATGTCCCAATGGGGCATGTTAAAGTAGTCTTTTCCCGATACTCTGGATCAATAGAAATCTGGTTGTAACTAGAGTACCAATCCAGGAAATAGAAAAATTCATTTCTAGAAAGCCCCTAAAGGATTTGGTCCAAAAAGGGCATTGGAAAGTGGTCCTTATTAGTGGTTGCATTAAGCTTTCAATAATCTATACAAACTCTCCATTTTGTTAATTTCCTAACCTAGACTTCTTCATTTTTAGCATTTTTAACTATAGTGAAACCTCCCTTATTGGGAAAAACATGGATAGGGCTGCACCAAGTGCTATCAGAAATGGGATATATAATTCCAGTATCGAGTAGTTTAATCCCTTCCTCTCTCACTACTTTCCTGTTTGGATTCAATCATCTTTGACACTCTACCCTAGGCTTATGGAGAGGCTCCATAAGTATTTTTTGCATTGAGAATGAAAGAATAATACCCTTGATATTAGATATGGTGTAGCCTATGGAATATTTAAACTTTTTCAAAACATTCAGCTATCTTTCTTCGTGGTTTTCATTTAGTTTAGTAGAAATTATAACAGGCAATGTATAATTCTCTCCCAAATAAGAATATTTAAGATGAGTATGGATTTATTTCAGTTCCAGAGTGGGTGCTTCTACACTAGAAGGATGACTCTTAGGTATTGGAGGTCCAAGATCATCAACATATCTCTTGTAAGGATATTTAAATGATGATAGATTCTCAATTTCCTATTCATATTTAGACATAATAGTGCTACTATCCAAAGTGGGCAGCATACTATCCATACATTTCAGATCAGAATTTAACAAGTGTATCGAAGAAGAATCATGTAGTTTTCTTATATGTTCTCCCTAAATATCATTAAAATCTTTATCAAGATTTTTGTTAACAGGAACACACTCAAAGTTACTCAAAATGCTCATAAGTTCAGAAATAGAGGACTCTTCTACAACAGAAACAGAATAGTTTTCCAGTTCTGGAAAATTTTCCAAATTTTGTGTTCGAGAAGAATCTTCAACTTCTAAAATAGATTGAACATGATTTTTAGATTCTAGATTTTTTTCATAAGAAGGGGATTGATTTTCAAAAAAATTCATAGATTTTAATTGAGTTCTATTTTCTATGGACTCTCCCGCTGAACAGTTTTTAGCAAAAAGTAGACCTATAACATTTTTAAACACATTTAACTCTTCTTGTTGTTATACAATTTTAAAACTTAATTGAACCTTAAAACATCAATTATAGAACGACATGTTTCAAATAAGGGCCTAACCAAGATGATGGTTACCTCTTGATCACACTCCATATCTATGACTAAAAAGGCAGCAGGAAAAAATAACTTCCCAACCCCATCTTGCAAATAATCTACCTAACCCACAGGATGAGTGGAAGACCTGTCAGCTTACAAAAATATGACTATGGTGGGTGGAAGGTCCCCCAACCTCAACTGTTGAAATAATGACTTTGGGAGAAAATTAATACAAGCACCTAAATCACATAAATAGTTGAGTTGGTTAGAATTTCTTAGTGTGCAAGGTAGGAAAAAACTGTTTGGTTCCTTCAATTTAGGTGGGATTTTCTTTTGAAGAACAGCTATGCTTCATTGAGGCTATAAGTAGAAAATTATTCTAGGTTCATTTTGATAGAAATGAATTTTTTAATATATTTAAAATAAGATGGTATTTGGATTAAGGATTTAATTAATGGAATGATTACATGATGTTTTGAATGGAGACCAAGGAACTGAAGAAGCTCAATCATGGTTTTACTTTGAGATTTCATCTTCTTGGGGAAAGGGATGGGTGGGGAAATATTTTTCAGAACATTAGGTATATCCCTCATTTCTTCCTCAACATTTATTTTACTTTAATATCTTGATTTTTAGATGAGTTTTCAGCTTGAGATTCATATGATAAATTCAAATTTAGATCATTCTCAGGAATTTTCAATAAATTTCTAGAATGTTTGCAAAGTAGATTATTATTTCCAGTTTGAATAAAATTTTCATTTTGGTAATTATCAAGGTCTTTTTTAGCAACAGTTTGAGTATTAAGCAAACTTATAGTGACAACAACAATATAATTCTCTCTAGGGTTAATTCTAGTGATACTTGGAAGTCAACCTTTTTCGCTAGACAAATAATCCCTATCACGTTGTCCAAGTTTTGTTTCAATGTTCTGCATCCTCACATCAGTTTTCATTTTATCTAACTCATATTGATTTTGATGTTTGGTTAAATGAGCCATGAATCTTTCCTCTTGATATTTAATTTTTTTCAAGATTAGATAAATCATAGAAGACATTTTATTATCTTTGTTTCATTATATATTTGAACACTCACCCCTTTGTTGATTTTGAAAGTTCGGCCTTGGTTGATTAGAGTAATTAGGGGCAGTGGATTGTTTAATTAGGCCTTGATCATTCAAAGACAAGATTGGATGGTTCCTATATCCATGGATGTAATTATTTGAAAAATTATCTTATTAAGGAGGCATTGTAGAGCCATAGTTAACAAAGATTTAATTATCTCGTTTTTGGGATGGAATATCAATATTAGGACATAAATTCTCAGAATGGAAAAAAATACCACACTGTAAACATTGTTCCCTTAAATATTATTTGGTATTTTGACAGCGATGTTGGTTAATAGTTTGTCTTGAATTATATTTCATTAATGGTTAATGTTCATTGGTGATTTCGGCCAATTGAATTTGAGTTTCATTCCTTGAACTAGTGTTTGAATTAATATTTCTATTGACTCATTTTATTCTTGAATTTTTATGTTGTGAATTCAGAGAAATATTATAAAACATTTTTCTATGTTTGTCGACAATCTTATCATTGTAATTACCCCAGCAGCTTGATCAACTAGGTTATGTCTAGAGGACCACAACCCTTTATAGAATGTTTCCATGAGAAGGTTACATGGAAGTTGATGATGGAGACACTTCCTATAAATATCCCTAAATCAATCCCAAGCTTCATGAAAATATTCTCTATCCTCTTGATAAAAACTATTGATTTTAGTTCTAAGTTCACTTATCAGTCTTTGGGGATAAAATATCATTATGAAAGAATTGTACACATTATTCAATTTTTTTTAAAATGATCTAATCTAGACTCAAAAACAAATTCCTCTAATTCCCCTTAAGGAAAAAGTAATATAATCTCATTTATAGTTCATTTTCAATGTTTCCTAGAAGAGGTCATTGGTGCACAGTATTGTAGAAGTCTCTAATGAAGCCAAGGGATCCCTCATTAGAGAGCCCATTAAATGTAAGCAACAACGAAATGTGTGACTGTATTAGCTCATAATTTCGGGACCTAGGAGATATGATAATAAATAATGCATTGCATGAAACTTGAGGGAGTTATAATTCCCATATCCTAGGCCTTTCATTCTCATCGAAGAGTTCTGGTTGATTTTGGTAGTTGTTAGGTGCGTGAACTCAATCATCTATGTTTTCCATTTCTATTTTGTTCTTCATTATTAGAGAAGTTAAATGTATAACTAATTCAATGTTCATAGAATATAATCTAGCACTAGATGTTCTTGTGATCATTAAAAAATAGTAAATAATACTCAGCATTAACTATTCAGCATGATAAGTAACAAATGCTTTTACAGTTTTCGGATTTTTGTTAAACAAATTTGATTTTTATATGAATTATTATTAATATTTCTTAGAAGCAATGGATCATGCCTTCTCCAGCAACATCACCAAAAACATAACCAAACCCGTCATTGAAGTCTTTAATATTTTAAAATTTTTAATCCTACTAACTACAGAATATGTGGCAAGTAGGGTCAAACCTAAAGGGAAGGCCATTCTGACCACGATTCTAGTAAAACACTTCAAGATCACCAATGTTGTATGTAGTGGAGATGATACTCTATTTTTTTAACTTTTTATTAATTAGTAGAGTGACAGAATATTCCAAAACATGTATCTAAACAACATTGATTCTAGAGACAACTGAAAACATAAATAAACAGATATATAAAAGGATAATTAATGAACAATCTAGTTATTATACGTGAAAAAATATCCATTCTACTGGTTTAAAATTATATTAATTAACATAAAAGATATTTCAGAGTATGACCTTAAAAATAATTACTCTCCTCCCTTGATATAATTTATGTCACACAATACAATCAATTCTAGTGTTCCCCACACCAAGATAAATCAACTGTGAATAGTTTGAAAATAACAACAGGACGAACTCAATGTTTGCCCTATAGTCTTAAGATTTTATTATATTTTTGAATGTGTATCCACAATCAATCTTTCCAACTAATTATGATGTTTTGAACATTAATTTATGATGTTACAATCAATTGGATTAACTAAACACTGATCTTGCCGATCAATATTGAAATCATCAAAATGATTAAGTGAAAAGCGAATAAAAATAAAACCTTTGGAACTTCAATTTATCCCCGAACTATATGATTTAGCCTTATATCTTTCTCACTATCATCACATAAACTAATAACATACTAGAACTGATTAAAAAACTAGATTTAAGATGGATGATAAACTCTAAAAAGGATGATCTTCTCCAGAACTCCTCTAGCTCTAAGAATTGGTTCCAGAGTTTCCCTCAGGTCTCCCTCTCCTTGGAACTGGATCCATGAATGTGTTCAATGAGTGTCCCCCCCGGAATATTATTCTACTCTACCTTTAATCCCACTATCATCTGCTGCATGTCACCAAATATTTTCCACCGACATCAAAATCTCTTCATGTGTACACCGCACACATGCATTTTTTCGCAACTAACACATTGGGCTAGTTTTTCTCATGGTACTAACTCTGTTTGAGTTAGATGTTTGAATATTGAATTATTCTAATCTCTCTAATGAACCTTCATAGTTATAATAGAAAATTAATTGAATGAAATTAAATATCTTAAATTGTACTTTTTTTAAGTTTAAACTTGTTATACCTCTTAAAATGTTAACTAAAGTTAATTAATAATAATCTTAATTAACATTTTTTATTAAATATTTTTATTATGATTATTAATTTATTATTAAATCTTATAATATGTAAAATTATTATGTATGTAAGTAGTTAAATTATTTAATTAGTGTTTTTATTATTAAAATTTAGTTAGTATAACTTAATTGAATTCTTAAATTAGATTAATATTAATTACTTTATTTTATTAATTTAGTTATTTTTTTAATCTATTAAAGTGGTTATAAAATTATTTATGTTTTAATTAACATTATTTATAGGTTATTATTTTATTTTTAAAATATTTTATTCAGTTAATTAGTCTTATAATGTATTTTTATTATTATAAAATATTAACTTAATATTATTATATTATCCATGTTTTTATTTATGTTTTATAAATTTATTTTATTTTTGTTAAAATATATTCTCACACCCCCCTCCTTTCTTATCTACCGACGAGCAAGGGGGTTTATAGTAGCTTCCTGAAGAAGCCTGGTCGAGCTCATCCTCCTTCAGTAGACTCCTCTAAAAGAACTATTGCAGTGGCAGAGACTAGATCCAGCACTGTGAGGAAGACATTAGTACTACTCCATAACCTGCGATGGACGAATCCCCCTGGTATATCGTGGCGGCATGGTTCTAACCCGCACGATCTGGCGGGTCATCTCCTCCCTACATCAGCGGCACATAACAGTGGGTCTCAAGGTGTGGTGAGCTGAAACAGCAGTCCCGGTTTTCTAGAGCCATGGATCAGGTCAACACCAAATCTCCTTTGCATGAGATCGAGATCTGTCCTACTCATAAAACCTTGACTTGATTTCCATGTATTTAGTTTCAAGTGATCTCTACATGAGTATGAGTTTTCATATTTTCACACATCAATCATGTGACATCTTGTTGAAACTACGATGGTTCAGAAATCATATTTGTTTAAGAATGGGATTGAGTTTTTCATTTCTTTAATGGAGTCTTCTAGAAAAAGCTTCTAAGACTAGAGGGAATGTATTACATTAGAACCAATTGAGTTGAAATTGAATTTTCTAGTTTCTTTTGCTTCGTAGTTTGTGCCTGGGTATTGAAATTGATGCACAGTGTAAAAAGGTTGAAGATGAAGAGTAGTAGGGATTTTGGTGAAACGAGTTAGAGACGAAGGATAAGAGGAATTGTCAACGACAAGAAAAATCAGAAGGTCCTACGGGGTGCATTGATAGCATGAATGGATGGAGGAGGATCAGTGAGTGTGTGAAAGGTAAGGGAGAATGGTGAGATTCAGGGGTGCAAGGTCACCATTATGCTTAAATTAGTGGGTCACCGATGGGTATAAAATATAAGCTCTCTGTTGGTTGAAAGCTCACAAATAGATAACATAAGGTTACGGATAAATAAATTAAACAGTAAATGATTCACTGGTAGCTTCCAAAATCTAAGGCTACTGATAGAAAAATATAAGGGTCACTGGTGGCTTTAAAATCAACAGTTGACCATCACGTAGAAAAAATAAAAGGGTCAGGGTTGTGCTAAAAAGTAACCAGTAGACTAAATAGTCACCGTTAAATACGCTCACCGATACTTAAATGAAAATCTAACTAATAGAATAGATATTAAGTATAGTGAATGGAAAAAAATTAGGCTCACCGGTAGAACAAAGGGTCTCCATTGAAATTAAACATCACTGATAGAACAAAAAAATAAAAAACTAATGGTGACATTCAATGATTAAAAAAATTTCATAAAATGTACTTAAAATTAAAACATAAGTAAACTAAATAAAAAGATTGAACCTAATTAATTATACAAAAGAAAAACACCATGAATTTAAAACATGATTTTTATTAAAATTTCAACTATAAAATTACAATAAAAATTATTAATTGATACTTAAATTGAGAACTGGATAATTGAAAAACAAAAATTATAAAAGAATTAAATTAAAATTACTATATAAATTAATTACAGGGTGGGCAGTGAGTGAAATTGAGTAGCACTGGTGGCCTAATAGGTCACTAATAGCTCATATATGTCTCACCGATTGACTAAAAACAAAAATTAATGAATGAATACTCTAACTGCATACATAAGGTAAAATAATTAATGTTTGAATACTCTAAATTAATTATTTAAATAGCTATTTGAATACAAAACATTAAAAAGAGAACTATTTTATTTAATTTTAACTCAATGTCTTAACATAATTAATAAGCAGGATGGTTAGACATATTATTTTAAAAAGATAACTTATTTTAATAAAACTATATTATAGAATAAAATATTAAAATAAATACAAAGCTAATTACAAATAAATATGATGATTAAATATTTGGTTTAAAAATTGTAAAATTTATTAAAAGGTCATGGAGAATTTAATTGCCGTAACTAATTAAGAAATAATTATATTTTAAAAGTAATTTAAGAATAAAAATTTTATTTTAAAGAGTAAAAATACATGAGATATTTAAAAAAAAAATTTAATTAACAAAATTAATTATAAAAATGTAAAATTATTTAGTATAATGTTCTTAAATAATTAATTAAATCATTAAAAATTATGCTAAAAGATGTGCCAAAAATAAGTAAAAATTGAACTACATCAAGGGTAGGGTCCAGTCGTAAGGATATTGGGAGAATGAATCCTATGGAATACAATTCATATAAAAATATCCATGACTCCCTCAAATTGGTGGGGAAATATGACATGATGTAAGAGATGTCATATTTTTTCCTAGTGAAATGTCTATAACATCCTGAAATTCTATGGTAAGAACATTGTATTTGATAGCCTGTAGCACACACATCGCCAAGTGCGTAAGGGATTATAATACCCCAATAATTTACTATATAATTAATTTTCTAATTTAATTAAATATATGACATATATTACAATTACCCTGACACTGATTTTGTGTACATCACAGACAACAACTACGCTCTTGAAATGCCTTTCATGACATGCAAGACTGACTTTTATTAAATAATTATATATTTTTTTAATATTACTTAATATATCCTCTCCCTTATGATTTTTTATTAAAAGGAGTTATATAAATTATTAAAATATATTTTTAAATCAATCTATAATGGATTCATTGGTCAGAGATTAATCAGTAATAAATATAAAAACCACTTAAATAAAAAAATTATTATTATTATGCTCAAACTGTTATTTTACCCCACTAAATTAAATTAATTACAATTATTGAATGGTTTTAATGTGATATATATATTATAAATTCAAATAAATATTTTTTTATTCATCCAATAGCTTTAATAGGTTTATCATAAAAACAAATCAAAATTTCTGCAAAAAACTCCATATTTCTATTTTGGCATTTTTGTCACCTTTTAATGGTGAAACTTTTTTAAATCCACATTTATAGTATTTTATGGATTATAAATGTCAAAATAAACATCATATATGATATAAAAACATAAATTTTATGTTATGACTAAATTTTAGAATTTTTGTGGTGATGTTTCATTTTATTAATAAATAGTGAAAAGTAATAAATTTAATTTCAAAATTGATTTTTCATTTAATATATATATATTGTTAAATTAATTATTGAAATTTTATTAATTTTTAATAAGATCGAATATTTTTCAATTAAGGTAATATCGGTCATTGGAATCAATTTCACTTTGAAATTGACTATAAAAACAGAGAAAACATTCAGATATCTTTACGTTAAAAACCTCCCAATTGTCTTCCTGTATACTGGATTAAATTTAAATTAATTTCTACCACTTGTGTGATGGGAATATAGAAAATTGGATTCAATATATGGAATAAGAATTATTTTTGTTTCATAACATGTTCAAATGAATTTTTATACAAAAATAATTTTGAATGTTATTAAAATTATTTATAATGATTAAAGAATAAAATTAAAATTAATAATGGACTAAACCATATAAGATTTACACTACTCCTCCACTATATAAGGGTCTCCTATCCTACCACTTACTCACACATCTAAAGACACATTGGCTAGACCAATCACTTCCCAAATAGCTCCTCAATATCCCTTCCCTCATTTTAGATGACTCCCATTAGATAGGACGTTATCCAAAGAAGCCATCTATTACATACTAAAAGTAGTTACCCGAATAAGAACTAAAAACTACCTCAATATTTTTAGTTTTATTTCCATTATCCATTCCTTAAACTCTTATAATTCAAAACATATATACCAAAAAATAAAACATAATATCCTAGGCTATTTTTATGTTACCTATATATACAAAAACTACCATCTAAGGTGTAACAAACATGTTGTTTATGTTAACAGAGAACTACCGCCCCCAAAATTTTTTGATTGTTAGTTCTTTCTTTACTACATATAATGGTATTAATCAGGATGGAAAATATATTAATATATGATATATATCTTATATAAAATTACTTTATGATTTTTTAATTATTTTTTAACACATACTTATATACTTTCTTTTTGGTGTATATACGATAACCTCATTTATGGATGTGTGGACTATTCCCTCATTTAAGTGATTTGACCCATTCATTATATTCATGGAATGTATTAAGGAATATTTTAATAAACCTATTTTACATATATATCAATTATATGATACATAAAGTATAAAATACATATCTATAATTTATTCTTCATTCTTTGATGGGTCAAAGAAATGAAAGTAGTGTGAAAACGTTCGTATGGCATACCGTCACCCTGAATAACACATTTCATTTATTAATTCAAAAAAGTATTGATTATAATAAAAAATATGTATTGAATACATATTATAATTATGTAATGGTTTAAATTGTAGATATGATAAAATAATTACCTAATTAATAGGAACAACAAATCTAATATCATAAAATATTTGAGGAATCATTTAAATTAACACCAAGAATTGCAGAAATAATGAAAGAGTGTTAAAAAATTATTATAAGAAGTTAATATATGATATTATAAATATATGTATGGTTATTTTACATGTTTTTCACAATTTTTAAACCAAAATAAATGAGGATAAAGACCACAAAACAAAAGGAACATTAAGGTAATGAATAATTGTCTCACTTTTCTTTCCAGGGGGAATATGTTATTATTGTGCACCTAATTTCATTTATAGGGTGTACATACTGACACATTGACATGTAATATCATGAATTATATTATAATAATGGTATTTAAATTTTCTATATTAGTAATATTACCTTTTGTCTTTCTAATTCATATTATACCACAGTGGTAACAAATTTCATCTCAATTTAACTTACACTGAGGCTGATTTGATATTATGCCCCAATTCAATTATATTTGGTGTATATACTTCATTGTTACATTTAATATCATGAATCTATTTAATATAATAAATTTTTATGATTAAAGTAATATTATTCCTTATTAGTTATTTTATTTTAGATGCTTCAATGTGGTAGTGGACACTTTGGGCTATTTAAATTTCAATTCCCTCAAGAATGTTCTATTGATCATTCCATGATTTTAAATTCATTTACATCAAAAAACCTTGTTTTAATTTATCCCCATATTAGGTATTATTTATAAATCCACATTATTAATTCAATATGGATATTTCATAAGAAAAATTATTTATTTCGTATTTTAGGAATTATTTGGACTTGAAATACATAGGTTGAGTAATGTTAAAGTAAGGCCCCATAGGTTAGGGATATGTTATTTCATTCATCTCATTGAATTGGTAGTCTCGTTAGTGAATTGGTTAGCCAAATCGGAATAGTTAAACTATAATTGTATGGTAAAGGTATCATGTTCCTTGCAAACATTAAGTCTGATAATTCATCATTACTTTTATTTAGAATTCATTTATTATTTATCGATGATATTTTGGGTCTACATATCAATATATAAATTTAATTTTCTATTAACTAATTTAATGGAAATCACTATCATTTTAAAACCTTACCATATCGATATTTCCTTGTCTAGTTTTTTAAGGAATGTGTTCTTAGGATTTTTACCTTTAAAGATTAATTTATTTCCATTCAATAATTTTTTCTTATCCTTTACTTACCCTTACGGTGTATTTATGATCACCGGTATTATGCTTCCTTTCCCTAAGTTATGTGGAATAAATATTTTAATAAGAATTCATGGATATTGTTTATTAATTTATTATTATTTATCACATTTGTATTATCTATTTCCCATAGTATTTTGTGTATTGTTTATGTAGTTTTTCTTTATAAGACCACTAAAATGATTAGTCCTTCTGTATTTGATTCATTGTAATCTTGATAATGTAATATAATAATACACCGAATCTTGGATTTTAGGGTTGGGGTGTTAAATTTGGTATAAAAGGAATTTTAGAAGAAACCATATTTAGAAGTAATATATTAAATAAAATAACCCTATGATAGAAATTAAGGATAAGTATTGAAAAAATCATAGAATTTTTGTATGGAAAATATTTTTAGGGTATTCCTAGAAATAAATAAATGTCTGTATAATGTATGTAGACATGCTTCTGGCATAAATTTACCTAGGAATAAAAACATCAACAATGTGTGGCACGTCTGACTAATTGTGTCCTAGTACACGCCAATTGCCCTTACATATTGTGATGATCTAATATAGTATATGAATTTTTTTAGAAATGTCACATGGAAAGAAAAACAGTATTTGTACTTTTGGAAAATTTATGGACTTCACTTCTATGGAAAAAATATAGCATGTATTGGAACTGGGAAATTTATGGATATATTAGGTTAGCTTAGTATGGTTATGAAAAAACTACATTACGGAAATGGATTTAAATATTCCTCAAGGAGAATATCCTATGTTGGATCAAACAATCAGATAGAGGCCCCCATCATTTAGTGGTAATAATGATCCAATGGAAGCTGATAAATGGATTGAGTCTTTGGAGAAAATATTCATGATATTGGGCAGTGGTGAAAAATAAAAGTTTACACTTGTTGAATATTTCTTGAATGGAGATTTCAATCAATATAGTTCATTGATCCCTAATACAGAGTAGGAAGTAGAAATATATCGCATTTAATAGAGAACTTTTAAAGAGACATTACTTAGTAAATACTTCCCTCGTGAGAAAAAAAATAATGATGACGAGAAATCTCCTTAGTTTAAAGAAAAAAGAGAAAGAACATTTTGAGGAGCCTAAATCTACATATACTGTGTTATCAAGGTATTCTATATATTTCATATGCAATACATAATTCATGATTTGACATTTCTTATAAAGACTTATTCAATGTCTCAAATGGGTTTTGTTGTATCAAAAATTTTCATCATATTATAAAATAGTTTTATGTGCTATCAAGTCTAGGAAAGAATTATCCAAGTCCTATAGATTCAAGGGAATCCATGAGAAGAATATTTATTCTTAACACCATAAAAAGGGAATTAGTCATATACGATGAAGGGAATGAAGTATTTTCCAACATGTGATAACTATTGGATGAATCAGCCTGGTGTGTGTGGATAAAATGGTCACCTAGTAATGGAATTCAACAGAATGAATGAAAATATAGCTATTTAATGTCATAAGTACTTGGAGATGGGGAAATACACAAATAAATGCACCAATAGACATGGGAATACCCCTCTGAAGAAGCTAATGGATCAAGGATATGAATAAGTTATCTAAATAGCTTATGTAGATTAATTAATGTGATTGGGTATTTGGATAAAAGACATCTATTGTAAAAGTATTTCATTTATTATGTTACCAACATATGATTTAGGAAATATATAATGATTTTACTACAATAATTTTCATTACATATTTGAGATCACATTTTCAATGGTACTAAGAATAATCATTCATTATAAAGTTAAACATTTTATTCAACACGTTGTTGAGGGAAATGCAACCCTTAATATGTTCAAGATGTTTAGATAATGGTTAATAAATGATTATTTTGGAATTTTTTTTGACTACATTGGAATTTATTAATTAACTGTCAACAAGTGGTCTATGATATCATTGTTGTAGTTTATAACACTTTTTCTATTTATGGAATATATCCAAAAACATGTTTCTAACATATTTAATAATGAATATTTAATGCTTCAAATAAGGTTTTATAGTGATTTGAATTATTACTATGTTTTAAATGATACATCATGAAGTCAATCACATATTTGATATGTGAACATTTATAACTGATTCTTATTAATTAACGGATAATGATATTTTCATTTTTCAAATTCATCGACCTTCATAAAAAAGTGTTGAATCATAATCTTTTGGAAACATTAACTACATATAATATGGTTGACCATTGGATGATGTTTTAGAAGAAAAGGTATTAATTCAACATATGATGCATCCTTTTCTATGAGATGAACTATAAATATTTTATAGCATAATAAAAGTAAAATATTATTGTTCTATAAATTTATATTTACATTTATTCTTAGATAATGAAATAATTCCTAAACTTTTGATAAAAATCATTTTGAAACAAAAATGTTGTCATAGTTCATTCAATTAAAATGAATCAAAGGGCCCCACTAATCATTAAAAATTTATAGATTAATGGTTGTTAGATTTCTCCCCACAATATTTTCTAGATCTCTTCACCCGAACATTATTGTTATATTTTTATTATGTATCTATTATACCATTTCATTCTTATCTGCTCCAACTAGGGAACCCATTTATATGATCGTTGTACTTTCCTTTTTCTATAATTAAAAAGATGTGTTTTATGCCTATTAACGATGTTGTTCTTTGAAAAATATATTAAATTCAAATATAAATCCCTTTTTTTCAGAGATCAATTTTAAATTTTGAGGTTGAAAAATAATTATGGTTAAGGGAATGTAACACCACGCCATTCTGATGTAAGAATATTTTATTTGATAGCATGTATCACGCATGTCACCTAGATCATAAGAGAATATAATACCCAAAGATATTAAAATACAATTTCTATTTTAAATAAATAAAATATGTGATATATATAACAATGAACATGATAATTAGTTAGTGTAGCTCACGTGCAACAATGCATTTCATCAAATGGACTTTGATACATGTATGACAGAGTTTTAGAAAATTACGATATATTATTAAAATATTACTAAATACTAATACATTTTTAATAGTCGAAATTATATTATGTATAAACCCTCAAACCTCTCAAGAATACCATGAACTAATTATATTATGTATAAACCCTCAAACACTGAATTATAAACCTATATAAACCCTCAAACCTATAAAATTGATGTATGGAATCAAAAGTCTCAATTTACACTGAAATGTTAAAAGTGTAAAATTCAGTGTTTAATAACTAATACATTTTTAATATAGGTTTATACATAATATAATTTCGACTATTAATACTCATTAGAAATATAAAAATATTTCCGAAATCATGGTATTCTTTTATAATTTTTAGACTTTAAATAGTTAAATTTATTTACGAAACAATGATGATGTTGTAATTACCTTATTAATGAATGATTAAAACAATTGATATTCTATATATCAAAATAAATGTAAATTGAGACTTTTGATTCCATACATCAATTTTATAGGTTGATCTGAAATTTTAGTGTTGATTAAATGTAATTTTTTCAAAGTATTCACATTTAATTTAATTTCCAAAAAACCACATACTAAATAGTGTCCAAATTGACATAAATGAGATTTTAAAACAAATATATATTATTGAATGTTATAATATTATTAGAAATATTTGGCTTGGTAAAAGGACTTATATAATCATTGATATTTCATTAATGAACCACATGGCGTTGTCTTGGCATTTTATAGTATGTTTATTAACCATGTAATATGAAAATACAAGAAGACATTGTAAAAGTTGAACAATTTAACTAAGAGTTAAATATATAAGATATGGTTAATATAGTGCCATAAACTTTTCCATAACATATTAGTTAAGTTATTTTCGACCCATACCCACCATATAATTGAATTAGTTCAATTTAGAACCATTAGAAACCGAAATTGATTTTTTAATAAAATAATATTTCAAGCTTTTCCTAAAGTGACCCTTACCTCTCTTATAAAAGGGTACTCACACTTCTATTAATTTCACACCTCCAAATCCATTTGGCTCAGCTAGACCCTACAAAAATACCCTCCCAAAAACCCTCAATTCAATCTAGATATATTACATTGATCAGATAGCCCGACAAATGGATCCCTTTTCATCAAATCAAAAGGAAGTATCTGAAGAAGAGGTAATAATTTTTGCACCTCTTTCAAAGATCTCTTCTTCTTCCACTTCCTCTTTATTTGATGTTCCCATACCAAAATAATAAATCCAATACCTTATACATACTGTGATTTTATTATAAATATTGTAAAAACATATTCATTATTCTATTCATCCTAGGAACAACAAAGTCAACAAACGTGCGTATGTATGGCTAATCGTCTCCACGTCGTGGTGTAGTTTGTTATTCAACACTTTATTATTTGAATGGGCATAATAATAAGTATAGTTTATGTAAATAATAAATATAACTTGTAAATGATTCTATATATATAATATATCATCCAATGACATACTATTTCATAGTCAATAGAATGATATCGTCGCTCATGCCTAGGTACGGATTACCTTCTCCACGAACGCAATGAGATTCATTCCCCATCGTAACCATTCAAAAATAATTTTAATTTTATGACTAAAAATAATTTTTCTGAACTTATTATAATTCGGGATATGAATCAAATACATATTATCCCCAACAAACATGACTTACATAACAAAACATATAAAGGAAAATGAATTAGTTAACACCCGAAACAATGATACTACTAAAATATTTTTAACAAAGAAATATTAGAAGATCATAAATGATGTAATATTTGTGTATGTGGTTCATGTACAATTTAATGAAATGATTTAGCAATATTAAAAGAGGTTAAAGTACCCACAACTATGGAAAAGTACAAGGTAAGGGTTAATTTTACAATTTCTTTATTATCTAAGGTTGTTTTTAGATAAGTATCTACTGGAACATCTTTATCTTCCACATATATAATTCATAAAAAAGTATTCCAATTTTTGTACCATTTACTAGAATATAGTTTAATGTTATTTATACACTTGTTTTACTTTTTATAAAAAAAATTTGAAAGATATATTCCCATCTCTTTCCAAAAAAGGTACTTTATGACCTTTTCGACAAATTAAGGTAAAAAATGTTTTTTATCTTATGCGGTGTGTGTGGATATCTTATGTCGTTATAACTCCTTCGATGATTCCCTTAATATATTATAAGAATATATTCATAATTAATTTTTTATTTTATAGATATGTTACTTTTAAATGATTTCAAAATAGAAAGAGATATATCTCTCAAATAGTTTTGATTTCATCTATGTTAACAACCTTTGATTAATTTTATAGTTGTTTGAAGTTGTTTTATTATGAAATAGTCTTCCATATTTTATTTAATCTTTTGTGATATGTTCGAATGTGGATGTGATATTTTTATACCATTAATGGTTTATGGTTAAAGTATTAACATTTCTTATGCTTGTTTTAATACGAATGTTTATGTTATGTTTCAACCGTTTCATATGAGGAATGCATTGGACTCAATATGTGATGGGTGGAGCCAAATATAGCTCCTCGATGCTTTGGTGGGTCTCATGAGACAAACTAGTGTGTTTCCAAAAGGCCATGAAAAATTCTTATTTTTAGTCTTTTCATGCGGCCTTGACTACATGGTTTTGATGTTCGGCGTCTGGAATTTCATCATTATGAAATTATCTATAGATATTACATGTGATTATTCGACTAGTAGAATATCCATTTGAATAACTAAATGGAATTATTTGATTTATCATTTCCATATTAAGATGATTTTATGTTTAAAAGGCTTGTGTTTTAGTCTTATACATTTCCTTAAATTTTTCTTCTTATTAATAATAGTTTTCACTATATTGTTATCCTTATTGTTTATTTGATCTCACCCATTTCTTATGTTTTATTTTCCTAGGATTCAAAGAAGTTTATTATTATTGATATATAGTGTTAAGCTAATGGAATAATGGAATTCTCAATGGATTATTTATGTTGGGTTTTAGGTAAGAATGTGAAATATATCATTTATGTATGTAATCTATTTTCCAAGACTGTTAAACTAATCGGTCCTTCGAGACATGATTCTTTGTAATCATGCCAATGTATTAAAATAATTCACTAGCACCAAGCTTCTGGGGTTGGGGTGTTACAGTTGGTATCAAATGAATTTTATTACAATCCTTGGAAACTACATTTATATAATCTCTAATTAGAGAACATTACCCTAAGATATACTTTGAGGAATAGTGTTGATGAAGTTCCAAAACATTGGTAATATAGATATTATATAGGTTTTCCAAGAAAATACATCTCTATCTGGATACAATAAGTCATAGGAGGCTCTAGCATAGCTGTACCTAGGAGTGAAAACTCCAATAAGGAGTTTTGGGATTGACCTTGGGTATCCTAGTACATGAAAATATGCCTTGCTTCACTCCTGGAATTGACACTTTCGTGGGATATTCTTTGGATAATCCACATTTTCTCTATAAATCCTTATGAAGGATCTATGAGTAAATATGTTTACAAATAAACTCTTTTAATGATAATTAGACTAGATTTCTAAAAATATTCAATTAATGTTGATAATTTTTTTAGTTTCTGAATTATACATTACGATTTGATTTCACCTAATGTATGTCATCATTTAGAAATGGAACCCATTAGAAGGAATTAGAACTTCAGTAACACGCATGTCCCAAAGAGTAAAAAGGATCAAACCTTTCATGGTCTTAAGCCACCATTTCAAATAAAAATATCCCCTCAGGTATTATAATAATTTGAGGAAATAAAATCATGTGTTAATAAGATAAGTAAATAATTATGTATGTCTAATGGATTTAAAGGGAATCCGGAGAAGAAGAGGATGATCGAGAGAAGGACGGATCAAGGGAAGAAGGAAAAGAAGGACTTTCCCATATGTGATAAGTATGGGAAAAATCACCACGGGATGTGCATGAATGGAATGTGAGTTTGTTATATGTGTGGTGAAAAAGGACTCCAACTTCGTGGTTGCAAGGTTATGAAAAAGGTTTCAAATGTACAATTCTTCATCTGCAAGGAGATGGGACACTACAGGAATCAATATCCCAATCATCAAAATATACCCCAAATGATGTAATTGGATAAATAATCACGTTATGATGCTACCACACTTGAAGAGGAATAATTAGAGTTCTTATGTTATTATTAAATAATTGTGTCATTTTAGTATTTTCTTAATGATGTAAAAGTTATAATAATTAATAGGTGTATAAGGATTGAAATACAATACGTTTTAATTAAGGATTTGAGATTTTATGGTACCACATGAAGTGACATCGTTTCAAGTTAAACATTTTGGAAAATATACTTTTGGGGGAAATATAACCCTTAATATGTTTCAAAAATTGAGATAATGGGTTTTGAATAAGAAATGATTGTTTTGGAAAAATTATATTTTATATTCTTGAAATCCTTGAAACTAATTAATTGTTTGTTTATTCCATGTTTGTTAGAGTTTAGAACATTTTTTGATATAAAGAGTATATCTAGTATTATGATAAGGAATAAGGCAGCATGAATGTCGTAAACACTGATTTATGGTAATTCAGGATGTTACCATATTTTAATAGAATACATGATGAATGTACTCAAATGTTATTATGTGGAAAAAAGATATATTTTTTATGTTATGTTGACCTTCCTTATAAATTTTTTGACTATGAGTTTGGACACAAGTATTTTGGATAATTCTAATGGTTGGAATGAATTAAGTTAGAAATTGGATATTATTTTTTAATGGTAAAAAATTTCTTTAGATTATTTTTGGATTGTTATAAAAAGAAAAACCTAGAGGACGGGCGACAACCCATCCCATCCAACAGGGTCGTGAGACATGAACTTGCAACCAAAGGGAGAAAAGGATCCATCACATACCACTGGCATATAAGATGTCCTGGTTTCTATAATGTAGTTTTTTAAAATGTTCTATAATATGAATTATAAATTCAATTTTTTTAAACCCAATACGATTAGTTGTAATAGAATATTTTTTTGTTCTATTATCTATTGGAGTGAAAGATGAGTTTCTGGTCGAAATTAGTTAAAGGATGGAACCCTACATGCAAAGTATTATTTTTTTTTCTTCTTATTATATAAATAAATTAATAATTAAACATTAGGAAAAGGAACTGAAAACCATAAAATGTGTTATTCTAATACCTTTTTTTTTTGAACCAATGATATATTAAATCATCATAGATTTATAGATTTGGGGCCCTCAGTTTTCCATTTATTATTCACGTGTTTTTGATTGATTACCACAATCACACCCTATAAATATTTACATTTTCCCTCTAATTTTGTGTCTTTAATCTTCACCAATGTTATCCTATTTGAAACCATAATTTTGTGGTGGCTTCTTCATTTCATTTTCCCTCTTATTAAGACTAAATTTAATTAACCGTATTTCTGATTTGGTTTTTCAACAAAGATTGTTTCTATTTCAATCACTTTATTGTCCAAGAACAATTTAAAATTGCAAGGACATAATTTATTACATGTCATTAGAATGTAACACCCCATGATTTCATATTACATTATTTCTTTAATGAAATTCAATAGTATATGCTACACACAACATTTATTTTGAGCGCACCATGACTTACCAAACTACCCTTTCAAAAATCAGTTATGAATAGTATTAACTGCATTTTGAAAGCTCTATAATTTTAACATACATGTTATGTGTTTCTTAGACAAACTATAAGAAAAAATTTAATTTTTCATATAAAATAATTAATTTTAGAAAATTGCAATTTTACACCCAGTTAATACAGAACACTTTTTATATCCAATATTTTATAATTTTATGTATTAAATTTGACAAAATAAACATCTTCTTTAGAGGCGAGACATAACAATTTAGTTCAAATAATTTTTTTTTGTTTTTCTGAAAACTTCTATATTTTAATGAATAATGAAACATACTAATATTTAATCGAAAACATAATTTTAAATAAAAAATAATTTATAGGGTTAAATTATACATTTGAATAATTTTAAACTATAATTATATTATATTTTTATCATTTAATATAATATTTTTGAATGAAGTAATTTCTCATTTAAATTGGACATAAACACATATCAACCTTTTGATAGTTTTTACTTCTCAAAAACACACTTCATGTTTTTGAAAATGGAAATTAATTTTAAATTAACTAATGAAACATTTAGGTTTTTAATTTGGTAAAATAGAAATAATTTATCAATTTGGAATATAAAAATTATCTTAGGATTAATTTTTTCTATTTTTCTGAAAACATTCAATTTTTGATGGACAGTGAAAAACACTACATTGTTGTTTAAAACGGACATTTCATTTATATAATTATTTATATTATGTAAATTTAATTTAAGTAAAAATAGATATATAATACCCATATAATTCCAATTTAATTCATCAGATCCATTTTATAATTAAATTAGATGAATATAATTTTATTGAATGTTTTAAAGTCTTTCACCCACCTTATAGGCACATTTCCAAATGTGAAAAGATCATAATTTTACCACTTCTATAAATTGAATTTAAAAAATTTGAGAGGCATGATTTAAATAAATAAGTAATATTTGGTTCAATATGAAGAAAATAATATTTTGTGAATAGTATCTTTTGATTTTTATTTACCGCTGTTAAAAGTAAATCGAGTAATTAATGGTAAAAATGATATTATAAATACCCTAAAACATGTCCCAATTTTATTGGAAATGGGTTTTCTGAAAAAAAATAAACCATAGGAATAAAATATTATCCTCTTTGATCTACATGGATTAGTATGAAATTTATTATTATTTTATTTAATGAAAATTTGAAACTGTAAAATTTGAAGTTTAATTACTAAAACATTTTTTACATAAGTTTATAAATAAGTTAATTTATACTGTAAATATTAATTATAAATATAAAAATATTTCATTAATCATTCTATATTATTTAGTTTTTTTTATAAATTACATAATTAATTTTTTTATGTGACAACGATGATGTAGTAATAAACATACTAATGAATGATTAAAAAAATTATTTTATAAATATCAAAATAAATATAAATTGAGGGTTTGGTTTCCATCCACGAATTTCATAGGTTAATATGACATGTTATGGTAGATTAAATTTATTTTTTTCGAATTAATCACATTTTGTTGACTTTCACAAAAACCTAGTACTAAATAGTGTCAAAAATGACATAGATGAGTTTTAAAAAAAACTATATTATAAAATGATAAAATATTCCAAAATATATTGTTCTTATCCATATGACTTATATAAAGATATATATATAACTAATGAACCGCTTTAGGTTCTCTGGGAATTTTATTTTATGTTTATTAACCATGTAATATAAAAAGACAATAAGACATGGTAAAATATTAACTATTTAACTATGATTTAAATATAAACATAAGGTTAATATGGTGACATAAACATGTCTCAAAACCTATTTTTTGGGAGTCTTTAGACCTATACCCTACTTATCCTCAAAATAACTTCATTTGGAGCTATTTGAAACTGAAATTTTTTTTATAATAAAATAATATTTCAACCGTTTCGTAAAGTGACCCTCGTATCTCTTATAAAAGGGTACTTCCCCTTCTAGGAATTTCACACCTCTAAATACATTTTTCTTGGCCGACCCCAACAGAAATGAACTCAAAAAATTTATAACTTCAACTTAGAGGCCTTAATTTGATCTGAAAGATAATCTATGGAGCCCTTTTTATCAAATCAAAAGGAAGTACAAAAAGAAGAGGTAATAATTTCATCACCTCTTTCAAAGTTCATTTCTTCTTCTACTTCCACATTGATTGTTTTTACCATACCAAAATAGGAACTCCATTACCTTGTAAAATATGTGATGTTATTATAAATATGGTACAACCATATTCATTATTCTATCCATCCTATGAATGACAAAGTCACCATACGTGCGAATGTACGGCTTACCGTCTCTACGTCGTTGTGTAGTTTGTTACTGAACACATCATTATTTTGATGGGTATAATAATGTATATAATTTATGTAAATAATAAATATAACATTTTAATTATTCATTATATTTAATATACCATCCAATTACATACGATTTCACCATCAATAGAATGATATTGTCTCTCATGCATACGTACAGATTACCATCTCTACAAATGTGAGGAGATTCATTCCCCATTGTAACCATTCCAGAATAATTTTCATTTTCTGATTAAAAATAATTGTTAACAACTTATTATCATTCTGTGTATGAATAAAATACATTTTATACATAACAAACACTAATTAATAAAACATATAAAGGAAAACGAATTAGATAACTCCTGAAATAATGATACTACTGAATTATTATTAACAAAGATATATTAAAATATCATATATGATATCATATTTATGTATGTGGTTATTTTATAATTTAAGAAAACTGATTGAAATATTATAAAGGTGGTTATCGTAACATTTAATAAGTAAATGTACATGGTATGGTTTAATTTTACAATCTCTATTACCTGATGTTGTTTTTATTTAAGTATCTACCAGGACATGTATATCATGCACAACACTGTTTCTAAAAAATGTATTTCAAAACATTTTTACTATTTACTAGATTATGGGTTAATGTAATTTATAACCTTGTTTTACTTTATATAAAAAAAATGAACGCAATCTTTGCATCTTTTTCAAAACAAGGTATTTTATAACCTTTTCAAAAAATTAAGGTAAGAATGTTTTTTTAACATATACGGTGGTTGCTACTATTTTCAGCCATTATATCACCTTCGAAGCATCCATTACATAATTATAAGAATATTTTCAAAATAAAATTTTTTCTGTCATAATTAAGTGAGTTTTAACATGTTTTGAAGTAGAAATAGATATATCTCTCCAATAGTGTTGGTTTCATCTATGTCGACATCCTTTGATAGATTTTACACTTGTATGATGTTTATTTATTATGATATAATTTTAAATATTGTATTGAATGTTTTGGTATATGTTTCTTGGGGGGAGTATTGTATTTATACCATTGATGTCTATGGTTAGAGTATTAACATTTCATATGCTAGTTTTCATATGAATTTTTATGTTATGTTTCAACCTTTTCATTTAAGGAATGAAATTGGCATAGTAAGTGACAGGTGGAGATCATTATAGCTCCTTGATGCGTCAATAGGTCTCCTGAGACAAACTAGTGTCTTGGTAGATGGCCTTGACAATGTATTATTTGTAGTCTTGGCATGGGGCCTTGACGATATTGTTATGAAGTCCGACATTATGCATTCCATAATTATGAAATTAGCTATTGATGTAACATGTGATTATCCGACTAGTAAAATATCCATGTGAATAAGTAAATGGAATTATAGAATTGATCATTTCCATATTATTCTGAATTTTATGTTTAAAACCCTTGTGTTTTATTCTTATACATTACATTAAATTTTTATACTTATTTATGATAGTTTCCACTATATTGTTATCCTTACTGAGCAGTGATCTCGCCCCATTCTGATGTTTTCTTAGTCCCGAGATGTGTATAGGTATATTATCTTTTACTTGAAGGAATAGGATAATGGATATGAGTGTGTTGAAAGGGGTACACAGTGTTGTTTATTTAGTTAATTATGTAAGGTAATACTTATGTATGTATCAAGTACTTCCAGGGATACTAAACTAACCAGTCAATCGAGACATGATCTCTTGGGATATTTACAATGTTATTTCATAATGCACCGACTCTGGGGGACTAGGGTCATGGAGTTAAAATAATACTTCCATTGGTGAAAATGTAATCCAATTAATCTGTTTGGTACAAACCAAATGGACTTACCTGAATAAGAGTTAACAAACTTGCTAAATTTTTTTACCTTGATTTCCATTCCACACTCCGTAAAAACTTATTATTCCATTATTATTTAACCACAAAAGTATACTAAATATACTAGGATATTTTATTGTTAATTTTTCAACCTAAATTTATACACACCTCCATCTAATGGGTAACTAAAAAATTGTCTATGTGAGAGGCATACTACCACCTCACAAAATGATGATTGGTCAATCTTCCTTTACCACCTCTCATTGTGATAATTATGATATAAACTCATATAAAATATATATTTTATTTATATTTCACTTATGTTTATTTAATTATTTTATAACTCATACCTTTATACATTCCATTTTTTTAAATACTATAACATTATTTGTGGAGGTGTGGACTACCACCTACATAAAGTGTGGTGATTCATTCACACAATACATGGAACATATTAAGATTATTTTAATAAATCAATGTAATATATATAAAATATATATGATACAGGAATTTTAATATACATATTTATCCTTTACTTTTAACTCTTTTAATATAACAAAGTAATAAAATAATTGTTCATGAGTACATTCGACCAACCATCTCCATGACCAATGCCTTAAATTTATTATCTAAAAATATTATAAATTATTCAAAATAAATTTTTAAATAATATATATTATAATTAATTCATATTTTTAATTATTTATATGATGAAATTATGTTCTAATAAATAGTAACATCAAATCACAAGTAAAATCAAACTTTCAAAAACTATGAAATCAACGCCTGAAATAGTTAAAATAATGAAGGAGTGTTGGAAACATATTATAAGAAGTGAATATTTTAAAATATAAAAATGAATATGGTTTTGGTATAAGTTATTAAAATATTTTAAACAAAACTAATGGATGATAAGGACCAAAAATCAAAAGGAAGGATACGGTAAGCCATTATTGTCTAACTTTTATTTCAATGAGGCGTATGTTGTTGTTATCCTCCTAATATCATATATATGGTTTACATACAACCAAATAGACATGTATTATCATGAATTATATCATGTTAATGGTATTAAAATGTTTCATTTTATTATTAATACTTTTTTTTCTAATTCATATGTTACCACAGTGGTAGGTGATTTTGTCTCAATTTACATTCCATTGAGAATTATTTTTTATTATGCACCAATTCACATTTATTTGGCCTACATACATTATTTTTACATGTAATATCATGAATATCCTCACTATAACGATAATATAAGATTCATTTAATATTATTCTACCATGTTTATTACGATAGAAATCATATAAGGTATTATGGGACACTTTATAATGTTAAAATGACATTTCCCTCAATAATATTTTAATTTTTTTCAATGGTTTTTCCATTCATCAACATGAAAAAACATTGGGGTTATTTAGCCTCCTATGAAGTATTATTGATAAATACATTTTAATTATTAAATATGGATATTTTATTAGCCATATTATTTGTTATAAATATGATAATTTTATTGGACATTAAATACTTAGGTTGGAGAACGTTTAAGGAGACCCCTATAGGTTAGGGAGCCGATAATGAAAGCCCCGTGATTCATCGGTAGTCTCATGAGGATAATTAGATGGAAAAAACCAAATTGTTAAAATGACTCTTGAGGGTATAGGTACTATGTGTCTGGGATTCATAATATGTGATTATTATTAATTGTCTCTATTATGAATTTATATATTATTCATCCATGACATTTTTTAAAATATATCTATGTATTCATTTCCATTTTACTTCACTAATTTAATACAATGGTTTTTTAGTTTATTACTATAAAAGGTATATATTTTAATTTGGTATCATATATTTTCCTTTCCATGTAAATTTATATCCATTGATTCATTATTCCTTTTTATATACATAGCCTTACAGAGAATTGGAACTCACCAATTTTATGTTTCCTTTCCTCATGTAATGAAGAATAAATCATTGAATAAGAATTCATGGATGATGTTTATATATTTTTATTATTTATAATGTTTTTATTTTTTATTTCCCTCTGTTTTATTGGTATCGTGTATCTAATATGGATTTCCAAGGTTGATAATCAGATCAGTACTTCATGATTTAATTTGTTTAGTCATTCCAATGTAATTAAATAATGCACTGTAACTGGGCTTCTGGGGTTGGGGTGTTACAAGGTCTATGGTAAACTCCACATCCAATTCTGGTGGAAAACCTAATAACTTCTCTTGAAAATCACAATAACCACATATACTCTAAAAGGATACCCACTCTGGGAACCTCTACCATCTTCCCCTGTCATAATAGAAGAAACAAAGAAGACGAGGCTTCCCAAAACTTATTGTGGTGGCCTATCATTACTAAATTAGGGATCCAATTCACCATGGAAAACCTGGGTACTCAAAGGGGGTTCCAATAATGTATCTCACTAGTGATAACAATCGATGTGTTCTTTGAAACATAACTTCCAACCCATGCCCATAATCACATCAAATATGTCATTTTAGAGAACCCAAAATTTAAATTCAAAATCAACTCCTCACAAAGTGAGAGCATAAGAAGGAAATATAAAGAATTATTCCTTCTTCATTCCATGTGGTGTAACTTAATCCAAGGAATAATGTATTATAATATTTTTATTTTTCAATAGTTACAAAATTTTGGAATAAATGATGGATTTCTAATCACTTGTGTCATATAAAATGACGACTATAGATGACGTAAAAAAATAACCTCAAAGAGTTAGTGGACCTATATTTAATTTTGATGGATCCTAATCCACAGAAATAATGTGACTCCGCTATCTCCCTTCTAAGGAAAACTACTAAATTTCTACTCATCCTTAAGATTATTCTACCTAGTAGTAGAACCGTCCTGGTCACTATGATTAACAAATTGGGAACCCATGGTTCATGATAGTTGAAACCGACTTTTCTACACCCTAGATGATTAGAACTTATGCCTCCCAATGATGGGTGTTAATTTCTAATAATATACTACTATTCCCCATAAGTCCACACTAGTGACATCGCCTAGGTGGATTTGAATAGACAGTGTATACATGTCTTGGGGTTTTACACCGATGCAACAAGATCGATCCACCACTATTATATATAGATAATGATGGAAGGGATGGGTAACCAGAGTTGTCAATACTCTTATTCAAGTACATTTCATGATCCATTTTCTTCATAGATGTTTCATGAAAACCACTTCCCATAACTGGAACTACACTAGAAAACCCAGATTTACTAGCATGATCCACCACCACTATTAGGGAACGATTCAACCTACCTTCATAAGTCTTTAACATAAAAAAGAAAATATATCTCATAATTTCTGGATACAACCCCACTTTAATGTATTGATCCTTCATATTATCATAAATAACCAACTACAACTGGGTCCTTACAACATGAATGTAGTGTATTTCACCTAGACCACGTTAAAATTCACTAAGAACCCAATGATCCTCTCAATATTTTCCACCCAATATTACACTTATTGGGGGTTTATTCTACCTAGGATTAAAGGGGTACTATTCCTTAAAAACTCATGGAATTTATCCTTTTTCAAAACATGTTCAGTTTCCATAGAGTTAGAAGGACCGAATCCCTCTTACAGATCTAAATAATGTAAGTCCCAAACCTCTTCTTCCTCTAATATCTATTCGAATGGTGAGAGAGGTTTCTCTCATTCATCTTCCTATAGTTTATCCGGAGTCCTAATTAGAGGTATTATTCAATAAAAAATTATTTAGAAATAATCATCAAAACATCACCATTATGGGTTTTCAAAAACAACTTGATCTAAACATCCACCTAAATCGTAATAAAACCATTATAAACACAAATAATAGACTAAACCACTTAAAACTAGCTTATTTTCAATGTGAAGTCTGCAACCTTTTCATAACATATTATGGATGAGTCAGATTGAATTTTAACCATCTCTTGGTCACCCATGTAACATCACTTGTTTTGTTTTCTAGACAACCAACTTGTAACCAGAACATATTCCCCAATAGTGCTAACTCCTATCTATCCAGACTCTCTATAATAGAATGACCCAAATTAAATGGAAAACCTAGTTCTGATAGAAATTTATCAAAATCCATCCCATGATCCCATATAACCCAACACCCAAACTAACATGTGATAGGGAACAATGGGCGTTCATGATTCGAACATTCTAGAAACTAGTGTTTGGGAATCGAGGAACTATACTGGGAATGGTTTATCCCATGGAAGAACTAAAAAACCACCAATAGTAAACAATTGTAGCATAAAATCAAGAAAAAATATTTTTATTCCAAAAATATATTATGAAATTACTGTAAAAAATTGGATTACACATTTAACAACTGCAAGGGGAATCAAAACAGTTAAAAAGGAGGAAGGGAAAACATGAGAAACAAAACCACCAAGTAGAATTTTGTTCAACACCCCATGAAACCACCACCAACAATTAAAAAGGAATCTATAGCACATATAACCACAATCACCATCACATAAGTTATTACCTTTATATATATTATATAAATCAAAATCAATATACACCTGAGGGTGTGTGTAGGGCCTGATCCAATATACCCAATTGGATACATGGAAACTATTCTATACAATCACATTAATACCTTCAAAACATATAAATTTATAAGTTAATGTATTTGAATGAATTTAAAATATTAAAAGTTTTTATTTAAATAAAAAGTAATACAATGTAATTGTATAACTGAAAGACTAAAAATAAAACAAAATTACCACGTTAAACGTCCTTTATAGCTTGGTAGTTACAACCATAGGATCCTAACACCTCAATGATTAAAACATATAGAATTTTCCCATGAATGATCCACAAGAGATGTCATATCCAATGTTAATTGTTCTATAATTAATTATTCTTTGAGTAGAGTGTGTTGTATCATTAATATTAATGTGTGCTTTTGTCATAAAGAAACCAACCCTAGTGATGTACTACTCTATAAATACACCTAGATAGTCAACATCCCTAACATTTCTATTCCAATTTCTATATCATAAGAAACATATTTCATATAATCAAAATTCCAATAATTGAAAAAAAAACTTTAAAAATAGACATTAATAAGGTATATTCACCACTCATCCTTGAACACACACAATAAAAAATGGGAAAAAAAATTTTCACCACCCCCAAAATTTATAATGCCCATTTATAAAGATTAATAAATTCATAAATTTATATCAAGTCATGGATGACAAAACATTTTCATGAAATCACTTAAAACTCTTTTGAATCAACATTTTTCTCTAAGAGGAGTCCCTAAGGAAGCTAGAACACACCAAAAATAGTAATCATTAACTCAATGAAAATAGATTGAACCCAAACTCAAAAAAAACCATGGTGTGTAAAAGGGAAATCAATGAGAAAGTATAATGATCCCAAAAAAAGATAAGGGAGGAGAAGATGAAGAACATACATGATGGTATCTTGAAGTTCATAATCCATGACACCACATAATTGGAGCTCAATGAAGTGGAGGAGGATAGGGAGATGATCCAATGGGTGGAGAGGATGTATTATATGAGAATTGTCGGTGTTTGAGGGTTAAAATTGGGATGGAGAAAAGTTTTTATTTAGAAAATGAAATGTTCTTGAAGGGTACAAGGTTTGGACACACTATTTTCCAAACCGTCGTCCAATCATGATGCACCTATTTCGAGTAGGAAAGGGTTATACATGGTTTCACAGGGAGGGGTTCACACCCATTTCCTAATCCTTGATGAATTAAATGTGTCTATATCCTCAGTAAATGGTATGATTGGGGTTGGTACATGGTTTCCCCTAATCATTCAAAAACCTTGTTCCTCCTTATATGTAACACCCCAAGATTTCATAGTGTGTTATTTCTTCAAAATAATTCAATAACTTGCACTACACGCAACACCGAGTTCAATCACACCATGACTTACAAAAAAAAAGCCATTCAAAAGAGGATATGAATAGTATTATCTAAATTTTAAACTTTATATAATCCTTATAATTTTAGAATCCATATTATGAGTTTCTTAGTTATAATGCAAGAACAGATTCATTTTCAGTATTGAACTTTTATCAACTTTTGATAGTGAAACCTTTTTAAATAAAATATTTTAAACTTTTTGACTAAATGGAGACATCAAAAAATTTAAAATGAAACATCCCAAGCTTCCACGGTACGCTTTCCTTTGAATAATACAGTAGCGTGTGTTGTACGCAACTTCGAGTTTTAACACACACCACAATCGATCAAACTAGCCGTTATGAATAGTAATACCTAATTTTGGAAATTATATATATTTTATATTTCAAAATGGACTTCATTTTTGGATTCGGAATATCGAATTTAGCCTAAGGTGAAATTTTGGTACATTTCGGATAACTTTCATATTTTGATGAATTGTGAAAATTACTAAATTTTAATTAAAAACAACTTTTTTAATCAAAATAATTAATAGTGATAAATTATGAATTTGAGAGGTTTTAAAGTATATTTATAATATATTTTTACCATTTAATATAATGTTGGTCATTGGACATAATTTTACAATTAAACCGAACATAAACAAGTGTCAATCTTTTGATAGTTATTATCTCTTAAAAACACGCTTTTTTTTGACAACGGGAATTAATTTTAAATTAATTTCTGCCACTTCTGTGTTTTGAATTTAGTAAAATGGATTCCATATTTGGAATCAGGATTTTCAAATTGTGTAAATAGGTAACTTTTATTTTTAGACATTTTGAATAATTACTGCGGTAAATATTTTATTTACCATGGTTAAGGGTAAATCCGGTAAATAAGGGTTAAAAAAATAATATTATAATAATAATAAATTACCCTAAAACGTGTCTTAACCCTACTGGTTGATACATGGTCGACCATGGGAATCTTTGTGTCAATTTTGGGACCCCATGGATCCACTTGTAAGTGATAATGACACTTTATTTTAATTTAGTTAAAATAAATACAAAAATGACACAAGCATATATCTTTTAGAACAACAATTGTTACATAGGGTTATATATGTTGGATTTTAGATTATAAATATTCATTAGAAAGCTAAAAAGATTTCCTACATGATTATATTTTATTTATAATTTTTAGACATTAAATAATTTATTTTATTTATGACACAATGATGATGCATTAATTACTATAATAGTGAAAAATTAAAATAATTGATATTATAAATACCCAAATAAATATAATATGAAACTTTTAATGAATTAAACTAATTTTCTAGGATAATATGATATATTAGGATTGATTTAATTGACTTTGTTCGAAGTAATCAATCTGTTATGAGTTTCACAAAAATCAACTATTGAATAGTGTCAAAATTGACATAAAAGAGTTCTTAAAACAAATATTATATTATTAATTGATATTAAATTCCTAAAAATCTATGGTTCGGCCAAGAGACTTATATCATGATAGTTTAATCATTAATGGACCACTTGGGGGGTCGCTTGGATGTATATAGTAAGTTTATTAACCATATTATATAAAAATACAAAGAGACATTGTAAAAGTGAAACTAATTAACTTAGAGTTAATACTTAAAGATAAGGTTAATATAAGTACCCAAACCTGTCTAAATTCTATTGGTTGAGTGGTTTTCGACCTATCCCCACCTTAGCCTTTGAATAGTCAACTTTGGAGCCATTGGAAACCGAATATGAATTTATTATAAATTAATATTTCTAGCTTTTCCAAAGGTGCCCCTCACCCCTCTTATAAAAGGGCACTCCTCCTTCTCATTTCTTCACACCTTCAAAGCCTTTTGGTTCGGCCAAACGCTTCCCAAATACTCTCCCAACTTCCCTCACTACAACCTAGAGGCCTTAGTTTGATCAGAAAGCCAACCTAAGGAGCCCTTTTGATCAAATCAAAAGGAAGAACCCGAAGAAGAGGTAATGATTTCACCACCCTTCTCTAAGTTCATTTCTTCTTCCACTTCTTCTTCCTTTGTTCTTACCATTCTAAAATAATAACTCCAGTATCTCACATATACTGTGATGTTATTATAAATATGGTACAACCATATTCAGTATTCTATCCACCCTTTGAATAACATGTCACCATACGTGCGTACGTACGGCTTACCGTCTCCACGTCGTGGTGTAATTGTTATTCAATATATTATTATGTGGATGGGTATAATAATGATGTGTAACTCATGTAAATAATAAATATAACATGTTAATGATTCTGTATATATGATATACCATCCATTTATATATTATTTTAATATCAAAAGAATGATATCTTCGCTTGTGCGTACGTACGGACTACCGTCTCCACGAACGCGATGAGATTCATTCTCCATCGTATCCATTCAAGTATAATTATCATTTTATGATTTAAAAATGATGTTTAAGGACTTGATATCATTCTGGATATGAATAAGATACAAAAAACATGGCTTATGTAACAAAACATATAAAAGAAAATGAGTAAGTTAACACCCGAAACGACGATAATTCTAAGATATTATTAACAAATCAATGTTAAAAGATCATATATGATATCATATTAATATATATGATTCTTGTATAATTTAATAACAATTATTTCACCATTATACAGGAGGTTAACCTACCCCAACCAAGGAAAAGTACAAGGTAAGGGTTATTTCACAATCTCTTCATTATCCGAGGTTGTTTATACGTAATAATCTACTGGGATCTCTTTATCATCCACATCCATGTTTCTTAAAAATGTATTTCAAAACATTTTTTCTATTTACTAGAATATGATTTAAAGTCATTTATACCCTTTTTGACTTTTATAAGTGGTTTATAAAGGAATCTTTCGGTCGTTTTCAAAACAAGGTCCTTTTTAACCTTTTCGACAGAATTAAGATAAGAATGTTTTTTTAACTTATACGGCGGGTGCGGCTACTTTCCACCGTTATACAATCTTCAAAGTTTCCCTTACAAGCTTATAAGAATAGTTTCAAAGAAAATGTTTTATTTTATATGGATCTTAAATGATTTCAAAATAAAAGGAGATATTTCTTTAAAAAGAATATTGATTTCATCTATGTCAACATCCTTTGATGGATTTTAAGATTATTTGAAGTTGATTTATTATGATACAAAACTTCTATATTGTATTGAAGGTTTTGTGATATGTTTGACTGTGGATGTGCTATTTTTATACCATTCATAGTTTATGGTGAAATTATTTACATTTCGTATGCTAGTTTTAATACGAATGTTTATGTTATGTTTAAACCTTTTCATATGGGAATGCATTGGACTTAGTAAGTGACGGGTGGAGCCCGCTATAGCTCCTCGATGCATCGGTAGGTCTCATGAGACAAACTAGTGTCTTGGCACAAGGCCTTGACAAAATCTTATTTGTAGTCTTGGCACGAGGCCTTGGCTATGTGGTTATGATAGTCTGGCATTATGCATTCCAACATTATGAAAGTGGTTATTGATTTTTGCATGTGATTATTCGATTAGTAGAATATCCATGTGAATAAGTAAATGGCATTATTTCATTTTATTTATGCCATACCATGTTGAAAGTTCATGTTTGAAAGGATTTTGTTTTAGTTATACATTTCCTTAAAAGATTATTCTTATTTATAAAAGTTTCCGCTATATTGTTATCCTTACTGGGCATTTGAGCTCACCCCTTTTCTATGTTTTATTTTTCCCAGGAAGTGAAGATGTAAGTTATGAATGACCTGCAGGGATATTATGAGGGTATTATAGTGTGGACTATGGAAACATTATGTTGTTGTAGTAGTTTTTCATTTTATGCTGTAATGTAAAACTTATGAATATATCTAGTGTTTCCAAGGCTACTAAACCAATTGGTCTTTCGAGATTTGATCTTTCTTGTGATCATGCCAATGTTATGAAGTAATGCACCGACTCTGGGTAACTGGGGTCGGGGCGTTACAGTTGGTATCAGAGGAAGTTTAGTACAAACCTTGGAAGCTAGATTTAGATAAACTCTGATTAGAGCACGTAATCCTAAGATGAACTTTGAGGATTAGTATAGAAGAACTTCCTAGAATTTTGGTATTGTAGAGATTTTGTGAGTTTTCCAAGCAATAAATCCCTGTCTGGATACGAGAAGGTAGAGGCGGCTCTGGCACAGATGTACCTAGGGGTAAAACCCGAAAACACCGCTTTGAGCTAGACTTGAACGGGAACTGGTGCACGACAACGGGCCTTGCTGCACTCTTGGTTACGACACTCCCGGGGGATATGCTTAGGATAATTCTCATTTTCTTTACAAACCATTATGAAGGGTTAATGAGTATATACATCCTCAAAGGAGACATTTTTATGATTATGGATTATATCCATAAATAGTTCAATTTATGTTAAGTGTTTTATAACTATGGGATTATGTATTTTGATTTATAAACTGATCTAGTGTATGCCATTGTTTAGAAATGGCGCCCAGTAGAAGGAATGAGACCTCCAGAAATGAACATGATCCAAAGAGAAGGAAGGATCATATCTTTCCTGGTCTTAAGCTAGAATTTATAAGAGAAATAGTCTCCCATGTATTATCATCATATGAAGAAATAATATCATGTGTTGATAAGATAAGTAAAGAGTTTACTGAGTCCTATGGCTTTGAAGGGAAGCAAGAGAAGAAAAGGATAGAAGAGAGAAAGATGGATAAAGGGAAGAGGGAAAAGAAGAATTTTCCCATATGTGGTAACTGTGGAAAGAAATACCCTGGAACTTGCCTGAAAGGAATGGGAGTTTGTTATAAGTGTGGAGGAAAAGGGCACAAATTACATGACTGCAAGGGTAAGAAAATGGTTTCAAATGTACAATGCTTCATTTGCAAGGAGTTTGGACACTACGCGAACCTATGTCCCAGTCATCAGACTATGCCGCAAATGATTCTATTGGATAATAATCAAGTTATGATACTACCACAGATTAAGAGGAATGATTAGAGTTATTATGTTGATTATATCAATTGAGTGTTGTATCAACAATGTACTTGTTATAATAATTATGGAGTATATAAGGATTATACTGCAGTACTATTTCATTAAGGACTTGAGATGGTGTGGAACAAAGAAAAGTGACTCAGTAGCAGGTTAAATGTTTGGAAAATATATGGTTGATAGAAAGATAAACCATAATATGGTTCAGATACCGAGGTGGTGAATTTAGAATAATACATGATTGATTTGGATAAATTATATTGGATATTCTTGACTACCTTGGAACTGATTAATGATTTGTATATTCCATCATTATTGGGGTTTAAAACATTTTTGGATTAATGAAGTATATCCAGCATTCTATATGGAATAGGGGAGCATGAATGTAATCAATAAGGAATATGGTAATTCAAGATGTTTCAGTTTATTAAAAGAATACAAGATGAAGGTATTCATATGCTATTGCGGGGTAAAAATGATCTATATTATGTTTACCTTCCTTATAAATGTTGGACTGTGAGTTTGGACAGAAGTATTTTGGATAGTTCTAGTTTGGATTATTTTGGATTACCATAAAAGGAAAACCCGGAGGTTGGGCGGCAACCCGTCGCGTCCGGCAAGGCTGCGAGACTTGAACCCGCAACTGAAGGGCGACAAGGGTGTATCACCTACCACTGGCCCATGAGATGTCCTGGATTAAATAATGTTGTTTTTTTAAAGATCTGGTAGATGAATTATAAATTCATTTATTTTGGAACCCTGTACGAATAGTATAAATAGAAAAAAAAATTTACGTTCTATTATCTTTTAGAGTGAAAGATGAGTTTGTGGTAGAAATTTATTAATGGGTAAAATTATAATTATAAAGTAAGTATATCTCCTTATTATCTTAGCCAATCTCATAAATAAATTCCTCAACATTAATAATAGAAACTTAGAACAAAAATGTTGTCCTAGATGGTACCTTAAATCATCAAAAATTTATGGCTTTGGGATTGTTGGCCTTTTCATAGCCGTGTTCTCTACCACTCTCCATCAGATAATTGATGGTTAGATTTTTCTTCCATATCCATATTTTCCTACATGGAACCCTAGTATGTGTTATTTTCAGTAATCTTCATACTTTCGACTCTTTATTTTAAATAGAGGCCTCATTAATTCATTTTTCGATGTGGGATTTCAACTAAGATATTTTGAAACTTCAAAAATGTGTTATCCTAATACCCTATGTTTTGTTGAACCGATGGTATTTCAAATCATCATAGATTGATGAATTTAAGGACCTCAATTTTATACTTGTTTTTGATTGATGACCTCAATCACTACCTATAAATATTTACATTTTTCCTCCAATTATATGTCTCAAATTGCCACCAATGTTCTCCTAATCGAGATCATAATTTGGTGGTGACCCTTTCATTTCTCTTTTCCTCATATGAAGACTAAATTTTAGTAACCCAATTTTTGATGTGGGTTTTCCCACAAATATATTTTCTATTTTCAACCTTTTATTTTCGAAGAACAATTTAAAATTGCGAGGACGCAATTTATTGAAGGAGGGGAGAATGTAACACCCCAAGATTTCATAGTGTGTTATTTCTTCAAAATAATTCAATAACTTGCACTACACGCAACACCGAGTTCAATCACACCATGACTTACAAAAAAAAAGCCATTCAAAAGAGGTTATGAATAGTATTATCTAAATTTTAAACTTTATATAATCCTTATAATTTTAGAATCCATATTATGAGTTTCTTAGTTATAATGCAAGAACAGATTCATTTTCAGTATTGAACTTTTATCAACTTTTGATAGTGAAACCTTTTTAAATAAAATATTTTAAACTTTTTGACTAAATGGAGACATCAAAAAATTTAAAATGAAACATCCCAAGCTTCCACGGTACGCTTTCCTTTGAATAATACAGTAGCGTGTGTTGTACGCAACTTCGAGTTTTAACACACACCACAATCGATCAAACTAGCCGTTATGAATAGTAATACCTAATTTTGGAAATTATATATATTTTATATTTCAAAATGGACTTCATTTTTGGATTCGGAATATCGAATTTAGCCTAAGGTGAAATTTTGGTACATTTCGGATAACTTTCATATTTTGATGAATTGTGAAAATTACTAAATTTTAATTAAAAACAACTTTTTTAATCAAAATAATTAATAGTGATAAATTATGAATTTGAGAGGTTTTAAAGTATATTTAGAATATATTTTTACCATTAAATATAATGTTGGTCATTGGACATAATTTTACAATTAAACCGAACATAAACAAGTGTCAATCTTTTGATAGTTATTATCTCTTAAAAACACGCTTTTTGTTTTGACAACGGGAATTAATTTTAAATTAATTTCTGCCACTTCTGTGTTTTGAATTTAGTAAAATGGATTCCATATTTGGAATCAGGATGTTCAAATTGTGTAAATAGGTAACTTTTATTTTTAGACATTTTGAATAATTACTGCGGTAAATATTTTATTTACCATGGTTAAGGGTAAATCCGGTAAATAAGGGTTAAAAAAATAATATTATAATAATAATAAATTACCCTAAAACGTGTCTTAACCCTACTGGTTGATACATGGTCGACCATGGGAATCTTTTTGTCAATTTTGGGACCTCATGGATCCACTTGTAAGTGATAATGACACTTTATTTTAATTTAGTTAAAATAAATACAAAAATGACACAAGCATATATCTTTTAGAACAACAATTGTTACATAGGGTTATATATGTTGTATTTTAGATTATAAATATTCATTAGAAAGCTAAAAAGATTTCCTACATAATTATATTTTATTTATAATTTTTAGACATTAAATAATTTATTTTATTTATGACACAATGTTGATGCAGTAATTACTATAATAGTGAAAAATTAAAATAATTGATATTATAAATACCCAAATAAATATAATATGAAACTTTTAATGAATTAAAATAATTTTCTAGGATAATATGATATATTAGGATTGATTTAATTGACTTTTTTCGAAGTAATCAATCTGTTATGAGTTTCAATAAAATCAACTATTGAATAGTGTCAAAATTGACATAAAAGAGTTCTTAAAACAAATATTATATTATTAATTGATATTAAATTCCTAAAAATCTATGGTTCGGCCAAGAGACTTATATCATGATAGGTTAATCATTAATGGACCACTTGGGGGGTCTCTTGGATGTATATAGTAAGTTTATTAACCATATTATATAAAAATACAAAGAGACATTGTAAAAGTGAAACTAATTAACTTAGAGTTTATACTTAAAGATAAGGTTAATATAAGTACCCAAACCTGTCTAAATTCTATTGGTTGAGTGGTTTTCGACCTATACCCACCTTAGCCTTTGAATAGTCAACTTTGGAGCCATTGTAAACCGAATATGAATTTATTATAAATTAATATTTCTAGCTTTTACAAAGGTGCCCCTCACCCCTCTTATAAAAGGGCACTCCTCCTTCTCATTTCCTCACACCTTCAAAGCCTTTTGGTTCGGCCAAACTCTTCCCAAATACTCTCCCAACTTCCCTCACTACAACCTAGAGGCCTTAGTTGGATCAGAAAGCCAACCTAAGGAGCCCTTTTGATCAAATCAAAAGGAAGAACCCGAAGAAGAGGTAATGATTTCACCACCCTTCTCTAAGTTCATTTCTTCTTCCACTTCTTCTTCCTTTGTTCTTACCATTCTAAAATAATAACTCCAGTATCTCACATATACTGTGATGTTATTATAAATATGGTACAACCATATTCAGTATTCTATCCACCCTTTGAATAACATGTCACCATACGTGCGTACGTACGGCTTACCGTCTCCATGTCGTGGTGTAATTGTTATTCAATATATTATTATGTGGATGGGTATAATAATGATGTGTAACTCATGTAAATAATAAATATAACATGTTAATGATTCTGTATATATGATATACCATCCATTTATATATTATTTTAATATCAAAAGAATGATATCGTCGCTTGTGCGTACGTACGGACTACCGTCTCCACGAACGCGATGAGATTCATTCTCCATCGTATCCATTCAAGTATAATTATCATTTTATGATTTAAAAATGATGTTTAAGGACTTGATATCATTCTGGATATGAATAAGATACAAAAAACATGGCTTATGTAACAAAACATATAAAAGAAAATGAGTAAGTTAACAACCGAAACGACGATAATTCTAAGATATTATTAACAAATCAATGTTAAAAGATCATATATGATATCATATTAATATATATTATTCTTGTATAATTTAATAACAATTATTTCACCATTATACAGGAGGTTAACCTACCCCAACCAAGGAAAAGTACAAGGTAAGGGTTATTTCACAATCTCTTCATTATCCGAGGTTGTTTATACGTAATAATCTACTGGGATCTCTTTATCATCCACATCCATGTTTCTTAAAAATGTATTTCAAAACATTTTTTCTATTTACTAGAATATTAGTTAAAGTCATTTATACCCTTTTTGACTTTTATAAGTGGTTTATAAAGGAATCTTTCGGTCGTTTTCAAAACAAGGTCCTTTTTAACCTTTTCGACAGAATTAAGATAAGAATGTTTTTTTAACTTATACGGCGGGTGCGGCTACTTTCCACCGTTATACAATCTTCAAAGTTTCCCTTACAAGCTTATAAGAATAGTTTCAAAGAAAATGTTTTATTTTATATGGATCTTAAATGATTTCAAAATAAAAGGAGATATTTCTTTAAAAAGAATATTGATTTCATCTATGTCAACATCCTTTGATGGATTTTAAGATTATTTGAAGTTGATTTATTATGATACAAAACTTCTATATTGTATTGAAGGTTTTGTGATATGTTTGACTGTGGATGTGCTATTTTTATACCATTCATAGTTTATGGTGAAATTATTTACATTTCGTATGCTAGTTTTAATACGAATGTTTATGTTATGTTTAAACCTTTTCATATGGGAATGCATTGGACTTAGTAAGTGACGGGTGGAGCCCGCTATAGCTCCTCGATGCATCGGTAGGTCTCATGAGACAAACTAGTGTCTTGGCACAAGGCCTTGACAAAATCTTATTTGTAGTCTTGGCACGAGGCCTTGGCTATGTGGTTATGATAGTCTGGCATTATGCATTCCAACATTATGAAAGTGGTTATTGATTTTTGCATGTGATTATTCGATTAGTAGAATATCCATGTGAATAAGTAAATGGCATTGTTTCATTTTATTTATGCCATACCATGTTGAAAGTTCATGTTTGAAAGGATTTTGTTTTAGTTATACATTGCCTTAAAATTTTATTCTTATTTATAAAAGTTTCCGCTATATTGTTATCCTTACTGGGCATTTGAGCTCACCCCTTTTCTATGTTTTATTTTTCCCAGGAAGTGAAGATGTAAGTTATGAATGACCTGCAGGGATATTATGAGGGTATTATAGTGTGCACTATGGAAACATTATGTTGTTGTAGTAGTTTTTCATTTTATGCTGTAATGTAAAACTTATGAATATATCTAGTGTTTCCAAGGCTACTAAACCAATTGGTCTTTCGAGATTTGATCTTTCTTGTGATCATGCCAATGTTATGAAGTAATGCACCGACTCTGGGTAACTGGGGTCGGGGCGTTACATTATAACCAGCCTAAAAACAACAAATTTTTTAGAAAACTCCATATAATGAAAATTAATAAAGGTAAGAAGAAAAATAATAGATAAAATACATAAAAAACATCCTTTGATGCGAAATAATGATCACATTATCCATATAGCATCCCAGTTAAATTATTAATAATTTTAATATATTTATGACTATGTGAAATTGATGTATTAGGGAGGAATCAGGCATATAAAAATGATGCATGATAATAAAAATGTGACATGATCAATTTGAAAAACCATAGGTGAATTGATATGAACATCAGACGAGATATGAAAAAAATTTAAAATAAAATAAAAAAATCGTCGATGGAATTTCATGATTCAGTGACAAAAGATTAAAATGATATATAGGAAGGATCCATGATAATTTACCTTCCCTTTAAACATCATTAATGCTTCCTAGGCATGGAGATATTACAATTTTGTATGAAATCCAACTAACACTATTATAATGGTCAATAGTATACTCTATGTCTAGAGTCAATCCCACATAGATGTAATGAAACACATTGTGGAATAGGGATTAGAATGTAGAATAGATTCTTCCTATGAATTTATTGAGTTTTTATTTAAACTATAAAAAATTGATCTGATTGATATTGATTAAATAAGGGTTCTTTGTTCAAGTTCAGTGATCATGTACAATGTATAACCCTAAAATATACAAGGTAGGTTCAATAAGTTTAGATCTAAATTCTATTCAAGATACCACATGTTGGGTTCAGTAAACGAATAAAGATCAACTTAATTTGGTAACCTCTCTTTAGTATATAGGTGGTATTAATTCTACATTCATTAAGTGAAACTATAAACATATAAAATAAAACAATTTTTTCCTAGTTTTGGGTATTCCAATTTGGTTAGCATCCATCCCATACAGTCCCATTGATCTTGTTCATTTATGATAATTAAATATGATTTCATTGTCAAATTAATTTTTAATATAATAAATTATCATAGTATTGATCTACAGATACATTTATGATCTATTACCCCTATAATTGATAATTACCCTTAAGTGTATTATAAGTTGATAGACATGGAAGAATGAAAATTATAAAAAAGAAATGTAACTGAAGAGATCATCATAATAATGAAATCGTATAAAAGAATAAATTGAAATAGATTCACTTATATAGAATAAGAACAAACAAAATACCATAGAAATAAAAATTTAAAACAATGGGTTTGGGACAAAAATGGATGAATGAAAAACTCTTTCATATGAATCATCTAGAATGATAATTAAAAATAGAGAGAATGAGATAGATATTTGGATCAAAATTAATTGAAAAAATAGTAACTACCATAAATGTCTAAGCACAAGGAATAAAAATTTGTTGGATAACATATAATGTAAATTGACTTTACATCAAAGGTCCCCATATATTTTTCATTATCTTCTAATTTTAAAATTTAAAACTCCATCATTTTTCATGAACGCAATAATTTGTGTCTACAGTTTGTTATATCACTATTATTTATGTACTAAATTAATTCCTAGTGTATTCTTAATGGTTTACCAAATGGAGAGGCAGAGGGTTTTATAGTGTAATAATTCTTCATAAATCATAATATTTCTTCTAAAGGAGAGGTTTACAGCTTGAAAAGGACTAATGTATTGGGTATGTGTATTTCCAAAGTATTACGGAAATAATTTAACTTTTAAAGTAATGTATTTATAATCTAATTGAAATGAAATTATAATCTTTATAGCATCCCCTCTTTACAAAGTTGGATCCAATTACCTTTAAAAAAACAACCACATATCACACTATCAAAGTGTAAAATAGGTATAAGGGATAATTTAATTTAAAAAATTTATATATGAATTTTTATTATCACATCCTCACACATTTGAAAAATTTATTATTCTCATGATAAAATAATCTCAAAAATAATCTAAAAGAAAAATATTTAATTGGAAACATGCATTATAAACATGAAATTTAAACTAAGTGTTAACAGAAAATGCGAGGCCTGAAGAATAATCTCTGTAAATAAAACCAATGATACCACATTGAAATGTTCGTAATTAATATAATTTGATCCAATAATATAAATTCCTCAACTATTCCTTAGATAGATATACCCATGCTGAAAATTAGTGCACCATGAATTTTCTCTAATCACAAAAGGTAAAAGAGAAATTGATGTTATCTAATACCCTAAATAAATATTACTATCCATTTGAATGAATTGAATCTAACATATATAATATATAAATAAAAATAATACACTAAATAATGGGGATATTAACATTATTTTTCAAACAACTCTAAGGTAAAGGGTCGCTAGCTAGATGATAAAAATAAATCTCAAAAAGTGGGTAAACTCTCAATCCATATGCATGATAATAATGAAATTTATAATGAATAATACCCTAATAAAATATAATATTATCACTCCCAAATCCATGAAGTGGATCCAAAAATATTCTAGGAATGTATAATAAACGCACAATATTTCATTATAATCTCAAAATTTTTTTAGAAGTCATGTTTGAGATATATGTCACACCCACTACAAAACCATATATGATCTATCATGACATTAATAGGCTAGGTAATGGATATTTTTTACCATCTGAATACACAACCCATATATTATATTTTTCTAATTTTTTAATATTTTTTTTTAAAAAATAGAAATTGTGTAATCATAAAGTTATATCAAAGTTAACATGAACAACATCCAATGGATCTGCAGAAAATACCACCACACAACTCCATAGAAGTAGTATTCTTATGACTAGTAGAAATGACTATTTATCCACACTAAATCATGTCATAATCCAAATATTATGGTAGGAAAGGATAAAATTGCATGAATCCCAACTCAATCCTAACAAGTCAATTCAAGGAAACTATGGGAAATTTTTGGGTAATTTGTAGGTGGGTCTAAGGAAAACTATATCAATCAATCGAAATGCCTCAAATATTTAACCATTGTATTTTCATCATTAATATCATCTATAAGAGTCCATTTTAGGTTCTAATAGGTTCACATATCCTATGCGTCTCTCAATAAATATTATTTGGGAAGAAGCATAATTAAAAAACATAAAAAATAAATGAAATTATTAATATTAGAAGTAATAAATAGGATATTTTAAAAAAATCATCTAAACATTATCATTTATTTATATAGATGTAATTATATTTCATGAAAAACGATGCTTCTAAAAAAATGTCCCATAGAATAATTAGAAGATGCATCAATCGAAGAAGAAATGAAATAAAGCTCATGAATTCCCACTGAACTTAGTATGAAATAGTGTCAACTGTTTTTCAAATTTTAGGTGAGAGAGAAGAGAATTATAGTATACAATTATATATTAAATGAATGAAAATAGTGTTAGGAATCAAGATCTACCTAGAACAACTTCCATTCCATTGGGGAAATGTCAATAGTTGAGGAGGGTGAATCTAGAACACCTTAATTAATATAAGAGAAAACATACCTACAAAAGATAAATAATTTATTCGTAATATATATCTAATATAAATGAAGAAAATGAACAAGTACACACATGTTCCAATGATAATATTAACTAGTATAAATGCATATAATATACAACAAATGGTGTTCCCAAATGAATTCCGTGTGGAAAATATTTAGGAAAAAATAAGACCTAAACAAATACAATTATGACTTAATAGAACATAGTATGGGCTGCCTCCAATAAATAAATAATAATGAATTTTTTCTCAGAATTGATAGAAAATTATTTATAAGGAATATTACATTGGATTAGGTATCCTTGGCATCCTTCTTTAATGGGTAGCAGCATATTCTAGCTATAATGGTCTCATAGGAGGATTGATCTCCTCTGAAATGGAATGTTGAAACCACTAGTGTGGAAGGAAGAGTATGCATAAATCTCACATCGGAATCTCTAAAATAAGTCCCTATGTAGTGATGTATAAGGGAAAACCTCATGATGGAGGAAAATTTATATCTTAGAAATTTTATCAATGGTGAAAAAGGATGTAGAAGTAAAAATCATGATATAGTTTCATGTATATCAAATGATGAATATGTAAGAATTGAATTTTCATAAAGAAAATTTCATCCCATAAATTAGATTTTGTAAATAGAATAAGTCATGAAAGGGAATATGGGGAATATAAAATAGACCCATAAAGAGAGATAAATGGTAAAACTAGAGACCCACTATTAAGAGTGGTAAGAATACTCACAGTTAGCAATGGTGGTTCCCTTCTATGTGCTTACTGTATGGAGGATCCATGACATGTTTATGTTGGAAATTGTTAGAGGGGAAGGTAGATGAACCACCATACCTAGATTCATGTTACTCGAAGAAAGATTTTTCACCACTAAAAATACTGGGTTTGATTCATGGGGAGGTGAGGTGTGATTTCTAATGGAGGCCATCTATCTAGAAATTGGATCGGTGAATGGAACTACAGGGAGAGACTACATAGGTATACCTATTCCGAATTAAGCATGTACTATATAATGTACCATAAGTATCTTGTTCAGTGATCTCATGTGAAATTTTGACATGTGAAGCTACTTGTGTGAGGGGGTATGGGAATGGAATGGATTCAGATGATGGCCACGTGGTAAGGAAATGGAACAAAAATGTGATTGAAGATCCTCAAATTGTTATCAACATTAAAATTGAGAATATTATCATGGTTACAGACCAGCGTCCCCATATCCAATGCAACATGATTGTACTGAAATAAAAATGAGTCCATGGGTCTTGTAGTGGAAGTATGATTAATTGGGATAAAGGTGTTGCAAATGAGTGGGTTCCTCAGTAGAGGACTCAATGTATATAGGTTTTGAGTTATAACGATCTCTAACCTTCTATTGTATCCCAATAATGTAAAGATTGACAATATTAATTGAATGAATTGTTCTTAGTGATAAAAATAATTTGGGGTATTGAAAACATTACTGTTATTATCCAAATGTGTGAGGGAAGTCCTATAATAATGGTAACATGTGTCATCATGTCATGAATGTCATAATATAATGTCAAATTGTGGTCCATTTTCACTTTTGGTGCTCCCATGGTTATGGAATGAATGGACACTTCTGTCTGACTAATGAACCCACGAGAGTCACCCCATGTCAGGAATGCATGGTCTAGAGCATAGTGAATTATCCAAAGAGTGGAACCCTTTATATGGGTTCTATTCAAGGTTGGTGGAACTTTTATTTTCATTGAGTCATGTGATATCATTTCATAACTCTATGGAATATCATTAATGCTTTGATCTACGTATGGAGTGGAATAAAATAGATATGAAAAAAATCAATGGAATATAATCACAATCCAACTCCAAATATTCCAATCATGAGTTCCCAATATCTTCTTCCCATACTGATGTTGACATGAATTGTTTCTATATTCAAGGCATCCAGGAACTCATGGAAGATCTCTTGGTATATCTACAATTATACCTTGATGATATGTGAGAGGAGATTAAAATGAAATAACTTTATGACTTAATCTTCTATGAATATCATTTTAAATACATCCAAATAAAATTTATTATTAATATGAAAAGTCATATACTACAAATATGCCAATAACACATGGTAATATGTGTTTGATGATTGTAGTTGTGGGTGAAGTATAGTTTCCAAGGCAGAGTCCTAGGAATTTTTATTGGTAGGATTCAAAGAAGATCCTAAATGGGAGGATGGGTGGATAGAATCTGTAGATGGTGGTGGTGGAAGTGAAAGATACTAGACATGAAACAAGGATGTCGGGGAATCTTGGTCCTGACCAATGTGAATACCAGGTGGAATTCCACTCAATTAGTGATGAAAATTTCTTCAAAGAAGGATTTAGATGGATGAGAGTTAAGAGAGGTGGTACATCCAATGGTATGATGAAACAATCTAGGAGATGCGAAGGTTAAGTGGTATTGGGTGGAAAGGATGAGAATGGAGGTGGTGTGGCTGAGGGTGGGGGTATGAATAATCAGGACAAGTTGTTTGGGGAAGTTATAGGGGAAAAAATATAATTCATAAGGTAAACCAATAAACTGGAGTTATGGGAAAATGAAAAAATAAATTTTAGATTTATTATGTCTGTTATTCTAGTGAAAATTTTGATATATTGTAATTTTTATGTAGTAAAAGTGATTTTATTGTATAACCACACCATTTTCTATTTAATTTATTTATTTATATAATATATTATAATTTTATTTTATTGAAATATACACACTGAACTAGAGGCTATGAACAATTTATACTTTTATAAACCTGTAACACCCCAAGATTTCAAACTACGTTATTTTTTCAACGTAATTTAGTAACTTGCACTACACACAACACCGAGTTCAAGCGCTCCACAACTTACCAAACTAGCCGTTCAAAAATAGTTATGAATAGTGTTAACTGAATTTTGAACTATATATAATCTTTATAACTTGAGAATTCTTATTATGAGGTTCTTAGACCTAATATAAGAACAAATTCATTTTTTTCAGATAAAAGAATTATTTTTCAAATAATTCAATTTTATCGCATTTTAATGGAAACCCATTTTTAAATCCAATATTTGAAACTTTTATATATTCAATTTGACAAAATAAACTTTTTCTTTAGAATTGGGACATAATAATTTAGTTCTGATAAATTTTTGGTGTTCTTCTGATAACTTTCACATTTGGGTGAATAGTGAAAAATACTATATTTTAACTGAAAACAACTTTTTTAATCGAAATAATTTATAGAGTTTAAGTATACATTTTAATGTTTTGGAAGTATAATTAGATTATATTTTTACCCTTCAGTCCAATGTTGGTCATTGGAATTAATTTCACATTGAAATTATACAAAAACAGGTGACAATCATTTGTAGTTATTGTTTCTTAAAAGCACGCTATTTGTTTTGGCAACGAGAATTAATTTTAAATTAATTAATGCAACTTCTATGTTTTGAATTTGGTAAATTAGACATCATTTTTGGAATCAGAATAACAAAATTAGTTTAGGGTGAATTTTTGTTATTTTTCTGAAAACATTCAATTTTTGATGAATAGTGAAAAACACTGAGTTATTGGTTAAAAATGACTTTTTATTTAATTATTTATTTATTTTATATAAATTTTTTAGGTCAAAATAGATACATAATACCGATTAAAGTTAAATTTAATTCATTGGAGTCAGTTTATAATAATTTTAGATATGTAAAACTTTTATTGAACTTTTCACCGTGTTTTACCCATCTCCTAAGAGAATTTACAAATACACATAAAACATAATTTTACCACTTCTCTAAGTGGAATTTAGAAAATCCGAGAGACACAATTAATATCAAGGAGTATTATTTAGTTCAATAAGATAAAAATATTTTTTTTGGGGAATAGTAACTTTTTACTTTTATTTACCACGTTAAAAAGGTATATAGGGTAATTAAGTGTAAAAATGATATTAATATTACCCTAACAAATCTCCTACTTCTATTGGACAAGTGTATCGCAACCAAAAATAACCTTAGGGATAAAAGATTATCATTTAGGCCCACTTCAAGTAAATTATGACATTTATTATTATTTAATTCAAATAATAGTTAAAAGAGTTAAAATCAAAGCTTAATAACTAAAATATTTTAAATATGCTGTTATAGATAAGATAAATTCGATTATAAATATTCATTAGAAACATAGAATGATTTCCGACATAAGGGTATTTTATTTATAATATTTAGACATTACATAATTTATTTTATTTATGACACAATGATGATGAAGTAATTACCGTATTAATGAAGGATTAAGATAATTGATATTATAAATACCCAAATAAATGTAATCTGAGACTTTTTCTGAATTAAAATAATTTTATAGGTCAATATGACATATTATTATTGGTTATATGAATTTATTTCTAAGTAATAATGCTTTTATGAATTTATCAATAACAAAATAACAAATAGTATCAAAATTGACAAAAGTGAGTTTTAAAAAAAATTATATTATTAATTGGTATTCAATTCCTAAAAATCTAAGGGTTAGCCAAAGGACTTTTATCATGATAGGTGTATCATTAATTTACAACTTGGGGGTTGATTGGAAGTATATAATATGTTTATTAACTATATAATATAAAAATACAAAGTGGCATGGTAAATGTCAAACTAAATAACTAAGAGTTAAAACTAAAAGATAAGGTTAATAAAGTGACCCAAACCTGTCTAAAACCTATTGGATGAGTTGTTTTATACCTATACACACATTTTACTCTAAATAAATTAATACAGCGCTATTATTAACCGAATATGAATTTTTTATAAAATAATATTTGAAGCTTTTTCCTAATGTACCCCTCACCCCTCTTATAAAAGGGCACTCCCCCTTCACTCTATTTGAAAAATTCTAAGCCATTTGGCCCAACCAACCCCTACCCAAATATCCTCTCAATAATCATATATTTAACCTAGAGGCCTTATTTTGATTATAAATCCAACTTATGGAGCCCTTTTGATCAAATAAAAATCAAGAACCTGAAGAAGAGGTAATGATTTCACCACCCTCTTTCAAGTTCTTTTATTTTTCCACTTCCTTTTTCATTGTTGTTTCCATTATAAGATATAACTCCTATATCTTATATATATTTTGATGTTATTATATTTATGGTAAAACCAAATTCATTATTCAATCAACCCTTTGAATGACATGTCACCATACATGCGTACGTATGGCTTACCGTCTCCACATCGTGGTGTAATAGTTATTCAATACATTATTATTTGGATGGGTATAATAATGATGTGTATTTTCTGTAATTAATAAATATAACATGATAAGTATTTTTTATATATGATATACCATCGAATTATATATTTTAAAAGAATGATATTTTTTCTCTTTTGTACGTACGGATTATCGTCTCCATGACGCGATGAGATTGATTTCCACATTCACCATTCATCGACGATTATTAAAATTTATATTACTAATAAGTATGTAATATATGAAATAATAATGCTACTGGATATATATATATATATATATATATATATGTACTTACATATATCTTATTCACTTAGTTCCGTCCATTACGATGTGAAAACGGAAAACAACATTTATGCGTACGTACGGACTACCGTCTCCAAAAATGGTGTTTTTTTATTTCATATATATATATATATATGTCTATTATACATATTTATATTATAAAAATATATGGTATATAAATAATGTTTTATATTCTAGATGTACTTACATCTTGATCAATGTGATACAATCAAAAGTAACAAGTTAAAACACGTACGATAAAGAAAGTGATTCTTACCCGAAATGTTAATTTGACATGTAAATTATTATTAAATTGGTAGTATAAAGTAATAAATGTATCATTTATGATATCATAAATATTAATATATTTATGGTATAAATTAATAACATACTATTATCTTCATACAAGAGGTTAAATGTACCCTTGACTAAAGGAAAGTGCAAGGTAAGGGGTTTTCAGCTCACTCCTTATTCCCATGCGATTCATGCCATATTGCCACTATTACATTTTATGTGGTGTATGTACTGCCCATAATTTTATTATTTGTGTAATACACTTTAATTTATGTGTATTTACATATTCATTGTATGATACCTCTTTCATGGGGTGTATGTTTCGTAAGTTACCAAATTGGTAAGGGTTAATTTCACATCTCTTTATTAATCGAGGTTGTTTTTATGTAAGTATCTACTGGGATATATTTATTATCAATGTCCACGTTTTATGAAAGAGTTTTCAAAGGGTTTATTTTTAGGGATTTTTTTAAAAAAAACATCATTTCAAATGTTTTAAATATTTATTCTTCTAAATCGTCTCATTAATGTCCGTGTTTTCAAAATGGTTTGAAGGATTTATTTATATGGACATGAATGTTTTTAAAATGTTAATTCCTTTTAAAAGTTTCATAGTGGTATGAGTCACATTGATTAAAAAATGTCTTTAAATGACTTCTTTTCTAAATTGTGTGACTTTTAAATATTTTCATGAAAAAGTGGTACTTCTCTAAAAGAGTTTTACGAATCATTTTCATCTATGTCAACATCCTTTGATGGATTTTAAACTTGTTTTGAAGATGATTTATCATGATATGAATATTCCATATTGTGTTGAAGGTTTTGTGATATGCTTAACTATAGATGTGTTGATTTTATGCCATTTATGGTTTATGGGTAAAGTATTGACATTTTGTATGATAGTTTTAATATGAATGTTTACGTTATGTTTAGACCTTTTCATAAGATGAATGCATTGGACATAGTAAGTGGCGGGTGGATCCCGCTATAGCTCCTCGAGGTATCGGTAGGTCTCATGAGACAAAATAGTGTCTTGGCATGAGGCCTTGACAATATCTTATTTGTATTCTTGGCATGAGGCCTTGGCTAGATGGTTATGATAGTCTCACATTATGCATTCCATCTTTATGAAAGTGGTTAGTGATATTGCATGTGATTATTCTACAAGTAGAATATCCATTTGAATATGTAAATGGAATTTTTTCATTTTATTTTTCCATATTATGCTGAAGTTCAAGTGTAAAAGGCTTTTGTTTTAGTTATACATTTCCTTAAATGTTTATACTTATTTATGAAAGTTTCAGCTATATTGCTTACCCTTACTGAGCGTCTGAGCTCACCCCTTTCAATGTTTTATTTTTACTAGGATTCCAAGAAGTGTATTTTGATTAATATACAGGGTTAATCTAAGGTAATAATGGAGTTCATAAAGGATTATTTATGTTTTTTGTATGTCTTAAAGTGTAATGAAACATTCATATATGTAATCTATTTTCCAATAATGTTAAACCGATTGGTCCTTCGGGACTTGATTCCTTATAATCATCCCAATATTTTAAAATAAAGCCCCGACTCTGGGTAACTGGGGTCGGGGCGTTGCAGTTGGTATCAGAGGAAGTTTAGCATCAAACTTGGAAAATAGATTTAGATAAACTCTGATTAGATCACATTACCATAAGATAGACTTTGAATATTAGTATAAAAGAACTACCTAGAAATTTGGTAATGTAAATATTTTGTGATTTTTCCAAGAAAATAGATCCTCGTATCGATATGAGTAGGTGGAGGTGGCTCTGGCCTAGATGTACCTAGGTGTAAAACCCAAAAACATCGCTTTGAGGTAGACTTGAATGGGAACTGGTGCACGACAACGGGCCTTGCTTCACTCTTGGTTAAAACACACCTAGGGGATATTCTTAGGATAATTCTCTTTTTATATACAAACCAATATGAAGGGTTTATGAGTATATACCTCCTCAAAGAAGACATTTCTGTGATTATGGATTATATCCATAAAATTTTCAATTTACGTTAGTTATTTTACATGTTTGGAATTATGAATTGCAATTCATAAACTGACCATATTCATAGGAAAATATTAAACATCATCTATTTGAATATATACATTAGACATTTTTTTCATTATATATATCACACTTTTCTAATCAAAGATAATGCACCCATATCATTAATCCTAAATTTTCCATTACTAAGTCAAAATGATGAGTTTGGTTATTTTTAACTTGAATTTTCAGTTCTCATGATCCATAGGATATTACCATGTTATTTTTCATAATAACACATCATAATCCCTTCATGGATGGTTCACTATAAATTAAAAACCATTATCCAGTACAAGTTAATGTAATCACCGGTGCTATGACTAACCTTCTCTTCAGTTCCTTGAAATTTTCCTTATATTTTTCTTCCTAGAGGAAATTGGATTCAAATTGAGTTATGTTTTTTAGAGTTTTAGATATTTATTATAAATTATACACAAACCTTCAATAATATCTAGCTAAATAAGGATAATACAATTATCAATCACCATCGATGGCCTAGACAAACATTAAATTACTCATGTCATTGATGGATCTATTATAGTACCCTTTTTTGAGATTATATCACCCAAAATGAAATGTTTGGCACCAAAAATGTACACTTTTTAAATTTAAATATAGTTTCTCATTCCTTGGAGCCCTTTATAAAATTTAAATGTGTTCTTCATGCACTTCCATTATTTTTGAATTTGTAAAAATATCATATATAAAGACAGAAACACAGAAATCAAGGTAATCTATAAAGACTGTATTTAATAAATCCTTATTAATTACTGGGGAATTACTAATACAAAGAGGAATAACTATATTTTCATATTCTTTATAACTTATAACAAATTCCATCCTAGGAACAGCCACCCCTAGGAACATCAATTGATGATTTTTAGAATTATGGTCAATCGTAGGGAAATATTGAGATCCATGTATCTGATAAAATAATTCATCAATACTTGTAAGGTAATACTTATTGTTCATTGTGATATTGTTCACCTCCCAATAATAAATGTAGAATCAAATAGATCTGTATTTATTTTTGTCTAAAAACAACAGGTGCATCCCAGGGAGACACACATGGCCAAATAAATCCCATGGAAGTGTTTTATAAAACTTTATTCTTTAATTTGAACAACTCAATCAGAGCCATCCGTTAGAGATTCATTCAAATTGGTGTGAAACTACGTATGGGATCAATTGGAACTCAACATTATGTATTAGTCTAATTCTAGGAAACACATTCAGAAATACATCTATTAATTCCAAAAAAAATATACATGTCATCAAGGTTGAGTTACACCCCAACCATTTGAGATAAAAAAACATTCTCAATGGGAATAAATTCTGCTATATTGGATTAAATCTATAATGGAAGTGCATATGTATCGTATCATTGAGATATGATCCTAGATTAGTTTGAAATGTAAAATGTAACATCCCATCCTTGAAAAAAAATTACCTTTTTATAAATGGAAAATAAATGCATGATACAACATAAAATTCATCTTGAGGAAGAATAAAAAAGATTTTTATAATGAAAATTCCCCTCAACATCAACCGGAGATGAATCATAAACATGAAACAGAATAATCATACCAATAAGGGGTATAACATCTAATTCTATATCTAATCAAATAGTTGGAATTTTGATACCCCTATAAAAATAATTAAATTTTAAAGAATGGGTAGATCCATATTTTAAGAAGTCATTATGAATTACCGAGAAAATGGTATGTGTTCCTTTAAAGATGTCATTTTCACGCCTTTATTAAATGTATTGATCGCATGAGATTCCCCTCTATCCCTCAACATGGGAGTTTTTTTATGTCAATCATCATCATTAACACACAGTTCTGTACAATTATTGGTATAATGCCTATTCTTCTTACACATGAATAACAGATGTGTGGGTGGTGTATCTCATGTATTATTCTATTTATTTACATTGTTATCTAATATCCTACCATAACAACATAAATTAGGTTACTAATGACAGTTTTTTCAAAATTCAAAACATTTATTAAACACCCTATCTCAATTTCGTGTATTATTTTCCCACAAATTTTGCATAAATGAATTCTTATCTTTTTCTATTACTACTTTTTAGATTTTCCTTGATAATCATCAAACTATTATCATAAAAACCATTAGATTTTCATAGAACTCAAGCATAAATTTCCACCATGATTGCACAATTAACAATACATTCATTGCTACAGAGGTCTCTTATAGTTAAATTCCTTCAAATACATCATTTCACTCCAATAAATATTATTCCAGCTATATTTTCAAGTTGGATAATATTAATAGAAGCACCCCTCTCATGTCTTGAAAAATTGGATTCATAGGTACCCACAAATTCATCATCTATATTATTTAACTTGACCAACATCTTGTACATTTTCATAGGAATAATATGAGGGAGTTAATTTTTGAATAATATATTCTTGAACGTTTCAAAATCCATGAAATCAAATCCATCTTTCTTCCTTCTATTATTGATCAGGGTCTAACAATTGTCTCCTTCACCATTTAATGATAAGAAAAAAAATTCATGTACATAATAATGGAGAAAAGATAATATATTTTCAGTGGTACTAATATACTTTTCAAAAACTATTAGATCAGAAGACCCTCTAAATTAATGTATTCATTTATTTGTTATTGATTAAATAGAATTATGTATCCTATTTTTTGATTTGTAATTCCATAATGATTCATAGCTTGTTGAAGTTGTGTGATCGTTGCCATAAGTTTTTTCCTTCAATCCCCAATATCATTAAGATTATCAAGAGGAAAATGGTCTCATTTCATATCACACATATCATTAATATGGTTCCTTTGGTTTCAATCCATTGACTAAAACTAAAAACCATAGATTAAGAAACAATAATCATAGTGGGAAACTACATAATAATTGAAATCACATACATGGAGTCTTTTTATGAAATCTTCTTTAATGAATAAAACCATAAGTTATTCCATTATTATTCACAACTACCTTATATATAAATACTTAATGATGGTTCTTAAATTTTTTGTGAATTTATAAAAAATATCCAATGGGAGTTTTAAACCATTTTTGAAGCAAGGCATGTTGCCGTTAAACAGTTCCTGATGGATTTTAGCACAATATAATCTTTTTTAGTGTGTTTTCAGTAGGTACATCTATACTATATCCACATCCCGATATATTACCTAAAAGAGATGTGTTTCTAGGAAACCACTCACTCTATCAATTAAAAAATTCAATAAAATTTTACTTTACATTGACTCATCCTTCAATGTGTCCTTAGATACAATTCATTTTGGATATCACTGTGGTTTTTTCATCCGGATTTCAAAATGGTGACTACACCTTTTCTATGACACCAACTATAGTTGTATAGGATTCTTATACATTTACATGAAATTTTTTTGTTTAATATTTAATACATTACAGAAACACACTCTATAATGATAGAGTATTAACAAACATGGATGTTACATAATTTTTTATAAATATTGAGCGAAATAAAAAAATACATGGCTAAGGACCATAATAGTTCAGTGTTTATTTGAAACAATAAAATATAATCATATATCATGGTGAATGATCTTTAACTTATTCTGTAAATTTTTCCCCATGTATAACTACTAATTAAACCAATTACTCATAACCCATAGAAATGACACATATGATGGGGTCAACAGAGATGCTCAGTACGGGTTAAAAATGGAGATGAGGAAGTATAACATGGACCGAGGGGTATGATATCATGAGAATAACGTTTTAATATCATACCATACATATAAAAAATCAGGTGCATGATTCATGGAATAAATATTAAAATCGTATAAAACCTGAATCATAATGAATTCATTTATCATAAATCATTACCTCATAGAAAATAAATTATAAATTTTATTTTTTAATAAACACCATATAATAACATCTTTGAACTTGTGTAAATATAAAAAAGCATTCACATTCAGTTAAGGACATGAAATTTGGCCCACTCAAAAACTTATAGATATGAATCCAGGTCTACACATTACATTATTAACATGTAATTCCATTTATGAATAAAAATAATTTCATATGTACTAGATCTCATTGCCAAAATTTATTACGGCACACACTGGGGACTACATAAACTGGGATGGATGCACCATCATCCTCAGTCAAATTCCATTCCTTATATGGGATTATATTTCCCCTTCTCCCTATAGGAAAGCAGGGTTCCCCATATTCCTATAATGGATCTGATTTCTCTATCTTCCCCTAGTGGACAAGGACCCACGTGTATTAAATTTTGGATTAGGCCCATAAACATGTTTATGATCATTAATTTATGAGATTTAAATCATTATGAAATGTATTGGAGAGAGATATAGGTCCCACCCATCATATAATAAAATCCTTAATCATACATTATATCATGACATAAAAAATAGATGGGTTTAGTAATAATTATATCATAACCCATGAAATGAAATGGGTTTTAGAAAAATTCCACCATATCAAAAAAAATGGAAAATATATATATCACATAATCATTTTATCAAATCAAAATCGATGAATAGATTCATGTTTCAATAGATTATAACCGAAGTTGTAAGAAACCATCATAAACCACATTACATAAAAAAATAAACCATTAAGAAATAATATGAATGATATTATTAGATCATATCACCATTAAATCTTAATCTATTAAAACATGTGTCACATTAGTTTTATAAGTAATTTTAATGAACACATGAATCATTTTATAAGGAAAATATATATCATTTGAAAATTAATTTCATAAAAGCATTTTAATAATAATTATCTTATGTAGAAATATTTAGAAATTCATTTAAAACATTTCATGAGGAAAATATATTTTCTAATATGCAATTTTATTGAAAAATAATGAATTTAAATAAACTTGTTGTTTTTTAAGGATCATTGATAACTTATAAACGATGAGTGAAATAAATTTTGAAAGCATTTTTCTTTGAAAACTCATAATGAAATCGTCAAAACATTTTGAAGACAAATTTGACTGATAATAATTTTAAAACCTAAAAATTATTCTTGAAAACATATAAAACACAATTTAAATACAAAATATTTTTTATATTTTTTTGGAAAATATGGTTTTGATGGAAAATAGATTTCTGACCTAAGATATACAAAGTCTTATTTTATTAATAAGATATTCCTAATTATCATGCATAAAAAGAGAGGGAAAATTATACCCTTACATGAATATGAAATGAATGAAATGTGAAATGTCAAATTCAAGACTTTTCTTGAGATATGGATCATAATATTTTTTCGATGGAACCATAATCGTAAACAAACCCCAAAAAAAGGAGATTATAGCAATAAAATATTACCACGTTGGAAACATTAACTCATTATACATAGTGGATAATCATATAATATAGAGATTATAATATCATGGAAGAAGTATGTATATGATATAACATGTAAAAGGATGGTATATACATACCATTAGTAAATAAAATTTCCTACCATTGTATGTATCTCAATGATGGAAAACTGAGACAAAAATTCCAATACTGATTTGATAACTTTTGAACCATAAACCCTATGATATAAGAAACATAAAATGGTTATCTAATTACCCATAAATTTAATTATAAGAATCATATTGTAAATTATTTGGTGGTATATACCACACATAAAATAAATTATTGGTGAATAAGGCTTAAGTCTCATATAAATATAACTGGGATGGGAAAACCCTTCACTTAATCCCTGACTTTCTTTGTACACATTCACACCTCCTATGTAATAAAAACATATTTATTATAAATATACCCTAGAACCATATTATTAAATTTAATACCATATAATATTTATTATGAAATTAAATTACCTGTTTATTAATAGTTCTATGTAAATGTTACATTTCGATAAATGTTTGTGTCTTTTTTTCTTTTATGTATTGACATTAAATTATTGATACTATTAATTAGCACATGATTTATTAATTTATAGAATGCAATACATGATATAAATATCACATATATTAATTAATTTATTATTTATTATAATTATTAATATATAGAAATATGAAATGGAAACCATTTTTCATCGAGATAGTAGGTCGTACGTCAGCATTGAAGTTCTTTCCGTTTTAAAATCAGGTTGAATGGAATAATGGGAATATATTATATGTATATATATATATAATCATTTTAGACATATTATTATATAATTAATATAATATACATTTAAAAAATCAAAGCTTAATACATTCCACACAATTTGTAAATGAATCTCATCGCTTTGAGGAGCCAGTAGTCCACACATCAAAAAACATTGTTACTATATTTAAAAATATAGAAATTATTAATGAATGATTTATATAATTATTAATTAAGAATAAATATATAAATAATATCCCATATATTATTTAAAATCATAATTAATTTCATTATTTATAGCATTGAAATATGAAAATTGATGAACAAGCAACATTATTTCGTGCAGCGGTAGTCCTCTATACACACAAAAGTTGATTTCATATCCCATTTGATGAAAGTGTGTGTTAGTGTAGGATGATAAACTACATTTAAATGTATGATTATTTTTATGATACTAATGTTATTATATATTCATGGAATAAGATTAGCTGAGAGGGTGGAAAATGAGAATAAAATATAATAGCTTGTGGATGGATGTCCCCTCTTCTTTGGGTTACTCCGTTGGTTTGCTCTGAAGGGAATTCATGGTTGGATTTACGACCAAATATAGGATTATAAAAATAAGGAATGGAATTTTTGAGGTGATATAATAATTGTTTTTATGGTACATTGTTTCTTGATATGAGTGAGGAAATGAGGGGAGTGATTCCATTTTAAAGTGGAGGAGGAGTGGAATTATTATAAATATAAAAAGGTAAACACTATTCAGATGCCTCTCATTCATCTTGTGCCTCCAAAAATTTCCCACTTAATAAATTAAACAATTTACATTCTATAAATATGGAAATTAAATTTATTTTAAACATTTTTATTAGGTATTTGGCTATAATGTTAATGTTTATCCACATTGGAAACTCGTTTTACCATAATCACTGTAATTTATATTAATTACATTAACTATTTTTTTGGTAAAAACTATTTCGAACATATTATGATTTATAAATAATTATTATTCAAAATATTGGATCCAATTTTACAAAATTTTATCACATGTTTTCATAATTAATTTAAAAGTAATCCCATATATCGGATGTGATGACATGTTTTTACAGAGAAAATGTACAAATGCTTGAAATATTTTTAAATCTAATTTGAATATGAAATTGGTTCCAGTTACTTTAATAATATTAATTATTGTATATTTCATCTCAATATACTTTAAAACAAAATTAAAATCCAATTTAACGATATAAATATGATATAATATTAATTATCTTTCAATTAGAGTTTAGGGTTATTTTTAATATTCATCAAAAATTAAAACAACCCAAAAAAATTAAAAATTCACCCAGAGTAAATATTGATATCCTACGTTCAAAAAATTCATTTTTTCAAATATAAAATATAAAATTTCAAAAATTATATTTGAAATTTGGTTTCCATTAAAAGGTGGTAAAATTTTCTTTTTCCAATAATATATCTTTTAATTCAAATAATTCTGTTTATTTTATACTGTACCTATCAAATATTTTTTTTACTACCAAAAATATTGATTAAATATGTTTTTTATAAATTTTAATTTTGGTATTCAACAAATGTGGTTTGGTTAATTTATTCAGGTAAAATTATGTTTGTATGTAGAAAAATAGATTTCATATAAAAGTAATTTCATTATTTTCAAATATTTATTACATTCATTTCTAACTAAGTGATATCACAATTTTTTATTTTTTATACATGTGTAAAGAATATTTTCCTGATTTATATAATATTATTTGTAACATAATTTCCAATGGCGATGTGTTAACTATAATAATATTTAAATAATATTATTTATAGTATATTTTAGTTTGAAAAAACACAGTATCACATGTAACATAAGCTTTGGTAAAGATTTGGAATAGTGTGTGTCGCAAGAAAAGTAAAGTTCTTCATGTACCATATGATAATCTATGTATTTCATGTAGGGTATAGTCAATTTTTATTGATAATAATGTAATCCAACCATTGTTAATTCTTATAAAAAATATATATTCAGTGTTTTTTAAATGAAAATTATTATATAGCATAAATTAATTTTAGAAAATAGTCCCAAAATCATTGGGTGTCACATTCTACCCACCTTAAAATAAATTTTTACATCATATTTCATCAATTATATCAAATGATTCATTATTTTATGTTCCATTAATTGAAACCCACATTGTAAAAATAAAAACTAAAACATTAAAAAAAAATTGGTTTGAACTATACTGGTTTCAAAAAGTAACTAATAACTAAGTATCCATGTAAGAGATGTAGGTTGGGAGTTAATATTGGACATTAAAGAAAATTTAAAATAACAATATGGAGTGATAAATAACCATGATTTTCAAAAACTTAATGATCAATGGAATGTTATGGACCTTAAAACCACAAATCTGTGATGATTTATAAGAGAACTAGTTCAACAGAAATAAGGGTATTATGATATATCATTTCGAAAATATTTTTCATATTTTTGAAGAATTATTATCATGCCTATGTACATAATGAAATATATTAACTGTATTTTATTTCCTTTCATATGCACAATATCCCCCTTTGATTGTTCATTTCTAAATTTTCACTTCATCTCTTACTCTATGAAATTAATGCGAAATTTTCAATATTGAATCATTATTAGTTCATGAGATCAATAAATCAAATGATAGGTCATCCAATCAATCCTTATAAAAAAAATTAGAACATGTTATCTTAAATGCATAAATCATAATATGGTGTGATAATTCATTAATCTCTAAAACATTATCCAATGTTTAACTTAAACCATTCTATAAATAGTTTACCATATAACCCTTCTGAATGATGGGAGTCCAAAATATTTGAATTAATGTTACTAAATTTATAAAAAACAACTTAAAATTGATCATCCATGTATCACAAAGTAGCACTCATTTTTCAAATAGAAAGCATCTAAATACCTTCATCATGTATTCTCTTGAAGAATGGTAATATCCTAAATTACCATAAATCCTTAATAAAAACATGCATATTTCCTTATTCCAAAGTTCATTGGATATATTCATTAAATTAATAAATGTTATATAATTAATCAATTATAGTATAAACCACTTTTCCGAAAGTCCTTAATTAGTTCCAAGGTAATATATACAATCCAATTTACATATTCATCTCTGAAATATCTCTATAGAGACAAAAATATCTCATCCTCACAAACATGTTAATGGTTATCATTCCATTAATCATTTTTCCATTAAATATCACCTTTATATTAAATCACTTTTCCAATCCATTAGAATCATTCTACAGATTATTCTAAATGCTTAGTTAAAAACATAAACTGAAGAGAACTTATATATTTCTTATTTAATAATTCATTAATCCAGTTACAGAAACACTACAATTATAATACTTCATCCTTAATATGGGACATTTTTTTCTATGATGACCATTAATTCCACACATATATCATTTATCCTATGATAATGTGTTATGTAGGCTGATATTCTTATCCATTACATTAACTAGAAAATTTATTTTTTTCATTTATAATTATGTTGTTTCTATCCTAGTTTTCAACTATCAAAACATCTTTGTGTTCCAGTAAGACATTAACTTTGGTAATTCATTTCGGATTTCTATCATAGACGAAACATAATTTTTTTACTCCGTGTCACACATTACCTAAAATCATAGTTAACTCCTTCATGCTCTTTTGTTATGAGTCTATGGGTTAGTTAAGGTAAAATTTGTTAATCAAGTTCTGTGAAAACTAACATGGAATCACCAAAAAATCCTTCACTCTGGTGACCATTTAATTTTACTGATCATCAAAAAATTTTCCATCACATTCAATGTTATCATAGTTCATTTATGTTTATTCCATTAACTAAAACCAGAATTAATGCACTGATAATGACACATCATAGTTTAAAATAGCCAACTAAAGAAAAATAACATATAGGATGTCTAAATTATGACACCTTATTTTAAATATAATACATATTAGGATTTTCATTAGAGACATACCTATACATATCCTATTAAATATCCCCATCTATCTCATTAAATTTTTCTCATCCTTATTTCTAAAGGTTGATAAAAACATCCCTTTGATACCGACTATATAAAACCATTCAAAAAAATATATGGATATTAATTCAATTTAGATGATAATTTATAAATATACCAAAATTCATTCCAAATGACCATAATTGATTTTGATAATTGGATACATATTCTTCTATCTTGGTGAAATATCTTCAATATATCTCATAATGATCTTCCCCCACTAACAATCCTACATAAAAACATTCACCATAACCTGGGGATAGGACACAATAGAATGGGTGAGATCATATGATCAAGAAACATAAATAATGGATATACAAAAGTATAAGATGGAATAAAGACTATGAGATTACAAGAATAACATTTCAAAATCTCTACCCTATACATAAAAGATCACATACATGAGTCATGTATGAAATATTGGATTCTCATAAATGATGAATCATGAAAAATTAAATATAATATGTTATGACAGCATAACATAGGCATAAGACATAGAAATAGATTCACCCATTTAGTTAAAGACATGAAACCTGGACCTCCCATAATCAAATGGACATGCAACAAGGTCTACACATAACATTTTGAACATTTAATCAGGTCCACATATAAAAATCAATCCACATAAATCATGTCACAATTCTAAAATATATTAGGTAATCTCATGTATACTATACAAACTTGTTGGGACACACCACCTGTAACACCTCGAGCTTCCATGATATGCTTATCTTTCAACAATGCAATAGCTTGCATTATAGGCAAGTTGGAGATTCTAACACACCGCGACCAATCAAAATAGCCATTATTAATAGTAATACCCACTTTTTGAAATTATATAAATATTATATTTCAAAATTGACTTCATTTTTGGATTCGGAATATCGAAATTAGCCTATGTTGAATTTTTTGTAGTTTTTTGAGAACTTCCATTTTTTATGAATAGTGAAAAATACTTAAACAACTTTTTTAATCAAAATAATTTATAGTGATAAATTATACTACTGAGTGGTTTTAAATTATAATTAGAATATTTTTTTACCATTTTATCCAATGGTTGTCATTAGATTTAATTTCACTTTGAAATTGGACATAACCAATTGTCAATCTTTTGATATATATTGTTTCTTAAAAACATGCTATTTGTTGTGACAGCGGGAATTAATTATAAAATTAATTAATTCAACTTATATGTTTGTAATTTTGTAAAATATAAATCATTTTTGAATTTGGAATATCAATTATATCTTAGGGTGAAATTTTGGCATTGTTCTGAAAAACCTCAATTTTTGATGAATAGTGAAACCACTAAGCGGTAGTTAAAAAACAGATTTTTCGTTTCAATGAAACATTACCACTTCTGTTATTTGATTTTCAAAAATCCGACATACATGGTTGTCATTAGGAAGTAAAATTTGGTTCAATGGGATTAATATAATTCTTGGTGAATAGTAACTTTTGAGTTTAATTAATCGCGATTAAAGGCAATTAGTGAAATTTAATGTAAAAATGAGATTATAAAAATATGAAAATACCTTTACACTTGTCCTACCCCTATTGTATGAGTCATGGAAGACCCATAAAATCCATGGGTCAACTTGGGGACCCCATGGAGGCACTTTTGTAGGAAAATGACATTAAAAACTTTTTATTTAATGTTAAAATAAAAATGTCACAAACAAGAGTTGTTTTATTAAAACAATTTTTAAATTGGGTTATAGAAGTCATATTCTTTACTATAAAAATTAATTAGAAATATAAAAAGATTTCCTATATAATTATAATTGTTTTATAATTTTTAGACATTAAATAAGTTAAATTATTTATGACACTGTGATGATGCAGCGATTACGTCATTAATTAACGATTTAAATAAAATAAAAAGATAATATAAAAATCTAAGACTTACACTTGTCAAAAACCTATTGGATGAGTATATTTCGAACCCTTATCACCTTATCCTCGAAATTTACATGTGTGGGTCCTTTAAAATCCTAAACTCATTATATAATAAAGTAACATTTCATGACTTTCCAAGAGTACCCCTCCTCTCCTCTTATAAAAGGCCCCCAACACTACCACCTTACTGACACTGTCAAAGCCTTTTGGCTCGGCCAAACTCTGCCCCAATACTCTCTCAACTTCCCAATATTACTCATAGAAGCCTCACATTGGGCAGAATTCTTCCCAAGGAAGCCTTTGGCTCAAATCAAAAAAGAGTTACCCGATTTTAAGGTAATGTATTCTCTTATGTTATGTTGCTTTATTTTGCTTCTCCAACCCCTTAAACTCTTTTTATTCCTTTATTTTGTAAGAAACCCAGTAGCTTAAATATACTAGGATTTTTTATAATAAGGATTCTAGCTACACTTACACACACATACATCTAATGGTTAAAGAACATACTGTTTCTCTGGATGGCGAATTTCTGCCTCACGAAATGATGATTGTTCAACACTCATATAACACCTTCAAAGGTGGAAATTGAGGTGTCACTATATTTATATATGACATATAATATGTTTATTTTTTCCTTAAGCTTCTGTATTTTTCATTTTTGGCATACCTTTATGGTTTCCATTATGGGTAAACGCAATATTTTCATTTTAGGAAGTGCGGACTACCGCCCCCTCAAAGTGATTTGAATCGTTAATGACATATGTAGGATGCATAAAGGATGGAGTAAATGGTATTATAAATTATATTATACTGGAATTATATTATTCTTTTATATAATTATATCTTCATTCCATTAAATACGAAATAGAAATGAAAGTAGCGTTCATGCGTACGTACGGCTTACCGTCTCCATGAACGGTGCATTTCATTTCATACCTCTAAATGTTATGTAATATTATAAATGAATGTATATACTTTATATATATGATTTATATGATATCTACATCATTAATATAATTATGGATATAATGTATATTTTACCACATGAACAAATTGTAATTTTATGAAGTTTATTTTTGACTCAAGTACCAAAGATCGACAAAATGACCGTTATTAACATAAATAATTACATAATGATCATAACATGGTAATAAGTGATATAAAAGGAATAATAAACTTGAAAAGGGTTCTTAAGAAATTATAAATTAACTCTAGTTTATTATTCAGGAGGTTAAAGAATGGTCGAGTCAAGTCGGACCTGAGGTAAGGGAACATCATAACCCAATTTGTATTCTTTGGGTTAATATCCTACTTTAAAATTATGTCATGATATTATTATGTACTGACTTGTATTTGTAATTTCTTTATGTGTACTTATATTGAATACATATAATAGATCTATTTTATTTTAAAAATGTTCTTTTTATGGACATCATCTCAATCTCCTTTCATTGAGGCATATTTGGTTTTATACACAACTGTCATTTATACGGTGTATAAACCCATTTGACTTTTACTTTTATTCAAAAGAAATATTTTTATACAAAGAGTTTTTACTAAATGACAAAAGGAATTTTTTTCTTACGTATGCGGTGACAACAACTTCTCTGCCGATGTGACTATTATTTGAGTTTCAGCTTCGTCTATAAGCCATAAATGTTTTTTAAAATAAAAATAAATACCATGTTTTACTTATCTTTTTTTTTTGGTATTGAAAAGGGTTTTGATAATGTTTTTATTATATCAATGTGTTGTATTGATATCTTGTAATTGAAATGGGGAAATGTTATGTTTCCTTTATGCATGTTTTATGTGATACGATTATGTTGTGGTTTATGATATGTTTAAACCTGTTCATATGAGGAATGCATTGGACTTAATAAGTGACGGGTGGAGCCCGCTATATCTCCTCGATGCATCGGTAGGTCTCATAATACAAACTAGTGTTTTGGCATGAGACCATGACAAAATCTTATTTGTAGTCTAGGCACGAGGCCTTGGCTACGTGGTTATGATAGTCTGGCATTATGCATTTCCTCATTATGAAAGTGGTTATTGATATTGCATGTGATTATTCTACTAGTAGAATATACATGTGAGTTTGTAAATGGTATTATTTAATATTATTTTTAACATATTATGAAGAAGTTCAAGTTTAAAAAGGCTTTTGTTTTAGTTATACATTTCCTTAAATGTTAATGTTTATTTATAAAAGCTTCTGCAATATTGTTATCCTTACTGAGCATCTAAGCTCACCCCTTTCAATGTTTTAATATTTTCCAGGATGTGAAGAAGTGTTTTATGAATGACCTGCAAGGATAGTCAAAAGAGGATATGAGTGTGGACTATGGAGACTTTGTTATTTTAGTTTTTCACTTTATGATATAATGTAACATTTATGAATGTATCTAGTGTTTCCAAGGCTACTAAACTAATTGGTCTTTCAAGACATGATCTTTTGTGATCATGCCAATGTTACGCAATAATGCACTGACTCTGGGTAACTGGGGTCGGGGCATTACAGTTGGTATCAGAGGCAGTTTAGTACTAACCATGGAAGCTGGATTTAGAGAAACTCTGATTAGAGCACATAGCCCGAAGATAGACATTGATGATTAGTATAGAAGAACATCCTAAAATTTTGGTATTATAGAGATTTTGTGAGTTTTCCGAGCAATACATCCCTGTCTGGATACGAGCAGGTAGAGGCGACTCTGGCACTAATGTACCTAGGGCTAAAACCCGAAAACACCGCTTTGAGCTAGACTCGAACGGGAACTGGTGCAGGACAACGGGCCTTGCTGCACTCTTGGTTACGACAATCCTAGGGGATATGCTTAGGTTAATTCTCATTTTATTTACAAACCAATATAAAGGGTTATGAGTATATACTTCCTCAAAGAAAACATTTTTATGAATATGGATTATATCCATAAATAGTTCAATTTATGTTAAGTATTTTACAATTATGGAATTATGTATTTTGATTCATAAAATAATCTAGTTTATGACATTGTTTAGAAATGGTTCCTGGTGGAAGGAATGGAAACTGTATCAATGCACGCACTCCGTGTATGGATTTCCCTCCTGTTCAAGATAATTATTGTGGATCTTGAGATACAACTGGTGATGATCAACTTATTACCATACTGGGACAACTCACTCAGGTTATGAATAATAACCTTACTCGTATGGAGCACCCTGATCCTCAATGTGGAGGTTCAATATTAGACCGCTTCATGAGGCAAAAACTGCCAACATTTAATGGGGGTAAAAACCCATTAGTAGCTGAGTAATGGATAAACTCCTTAGAGAAAATATTCCACGCCTTGGGGAGTAGCGAAAGGGAGAAGGTTGTCGTGGAATTCTACCTCCTCACTGGAGATGCCGATCAATGGTGGTCAGTGATTCAAAACACAAAGGAAGATGAAGAAGTATCATGTATGGAATGGAGGGAGTTTAAATAAATTTTCTTAGAAAAATACATTCCACATGACCATCGAGCATATATGGAAAGACAATTTCTTGAGTCTGAGGCAGAAGGAGGATTAGAATGTCGCAAAGTATGAGGCTAAATTTACAATGTTAGCGAGGCATGCTGCAGATTATATACGTAACTCGAGAATTAAGATTGATCGTTTCTTTGATGGGTTAAAACAATTTCTCCATCGAGCTTTAGTATCACAATATTTCTCAACATACAAAGATATAGTATCGGGTGCTATCAAGACGGAAAAGGAATTCTCTAAATCTTATGACAATAAAGTAAAGAAAGAGAAGAAGAGAACGGTGGAACAAGAGACAGATAAAAGGAAAACGGGAAAGAAGGATTTTCCATTATGCGATAATTGGGGGAAGAATCACCCCGGTACTTGCCTAAAAGGAATGGGAGTTTGTTAGAAATGTGGAGAAAAAGGTCATCAGGCTCGTGATTGCAAGGGAAAGAAAGAGGCTATCAATGTTGAATGCTACAATTGTAAGGAAATGGGGTATTATTGAAATGAATTTCCTAAGTGTCAGGGAAACATACCTCAGAAAAGGCCAAGGTATCAAGGAAAATCTTATGTTGTTACTACAGTTTAATTAGAATAATTAATGTATTGGTACTTTTGGACTCAAGGATTATATTCGGGTTATAAGAATAATTATATATATATAAGGATTGTACTGGATTACTTTTTGATTTCATTAAAGTTTTAATATGATTAAGGTAGTCATATTTTTAGTATGTGACAATAAGAGATACTTTACTTTGTTTGGGAATCTGATGATACAATTGATTTTGGAATTTAGAGACTTTTTAGAGAAAGTATGGACATAGGTATTTTGGATAACAATAAATGTTGGAATGGATTAAGTTTAACCTTTGATAGTATTGTTTAAGGTTAAAACATTTTTGAAGATTATTTTTGGAATATTATAATACTATAGTTTTAGGAAAAGGACATCCTGTAGGTCGGGGGATAACCTCTCGCGTCGGACAAAGCTGCAGGAATCGAACCCACAACCATAGTGCGACAGACATTTCTTACCTACCACTAGCCTACAGGATGTCCCTTGTTATTACAAAATAGTTTTCCTAATCTAAATGGTATGTGGTAATATTTGGAACCTTATAAAATTAGGATAAATAGAATATTTTTGAGTTCAGTTACCATTTGGAGTGAAAGACGGGTTTGTGGTAAAAATTTATTAACGAATGAAAGTCTACATGACAAGTATGTATATTCCCTTACATTCTTATAAAATCTCCTAAATAAATTCCTCAACTTTATAAAAGGTAACTTAAAACAAAAACATTGCTGGTTAACTTTTCTAACTGTGGATTTAATGACCATTTAACCAATCACAAGTTTGTGATTTTCTTATGGTTAACTTTCTCCTAATATAATTTTCTACAACTCTCCATCAGACCTTGTCGGTTTGTTTTTCATCCATATCTATATTTTCATAGAATCCTAGTATGGGCTATCTCGGGTGACCTTTGTACTTATCTTTCTTTCTTTTAAAGTTATATTTTTAATAACCTTATTTCCGATGTGGGTTTTCCACAAAGGTATTTTCTATTTTCAACCTTTTATTTTCAAAGAAAAATTTCAAATTGTAAAGATACAATTTATTGAAGGAGGGGAGAATGTAACACCCCGAGCTTCCACGATACGCTTCTCTTTCAATAATGCATTAGCTTGCATTGTACGCAAGTTCGAGTTTCTAACATACCGCGACCAATCAAAATAGCCATTATGAATAGTAATACCCACTTTTTGAAATTATATATATTTTATATTTCAAAATGGACTTCATTTTTTGATTCGGAATATCGAAATTAGCCTATGTTGAATTTTTGGTATTTTTCTGAGAACTTCCAATATTTTATGAATACTGAAAAATACTTAAAAACAAATTTTTTAATGAAAATAATTTATAGTGATAAATTATACTATTCAGTGGTTTTAAAGTATAATTTGAATGTATTTTTACCATTTTATCCAATGGTGGTCATTATAATTAATTTCACTTTGAAATTGGACATAAACAATTGTCAATCTTTTGATATATATTGTTTCTTAAAAACACGCTATTTGTTGTGACAGCGGGAATTATTTATAAAATTATTTAATGAAACTTATATTTTTTGAATTTTGTAAAATAGACATCATTTTTGAATTTGGAATATCAATTATATCTTAGGGTGAAATTTTTGCATTTATCTGAAAAACTTCAATTTTTGATGAATAGTGAAACCACTAAGTGGTAGTTAAAAAAATGATTTTTTGTTTAAATGAAACATTACCACTTATGTGATTTGATTTTCAAAAATCCGACATACATGGTTTTCATTAGGAAGTAAAATGTGGTTCAATGGGATTAAAATAATTTTTGGTGAATATTAACTTTTCAGTTTAATTAATCACGATTAAATGCAATTAGTGAAATTTAAGGTAAAAATGATATTATAAAAATATGAAAATACCTTTACACTTGTGCTACCCTTATTGGAAGAGTCATGGCCAACCAAGACAATCCATGGGTCAACTTGGGGACCCCATGGAGACACTTTGTTAGGAAAATGACATTAATTGTTTTTATTTAATGTTAAAATAAAAATGTCACAAACATGAGTTGTTTTACTAAAACAATTTTTAAATGGGGTTATACAAGTCATATTTTTTACTATAAATATTAATTAGAAATATAAAAAGGTTTCCTATGTCATTCTAATTTTTTTATAATTTTTAGACATTAAATAAATTAAATTATTTATGACACCATGATGATGCAGTGATTACTTCATTAATTAACGATTTAAATAAAATAAAAATATAATGTTAAATATAAGACTTAAACTTGTCAAAAACCTATTTGATGAGTATATTTAGAACCCATATCGCCTCATCCAAGAAATTTACAAGTGTGGGACCTTTAAAATCCGAAACACATTATATAATAAGTTACATTTCTTGACTTTCCAAGAGTGCCCCTCCTCTCCTCTAATAAAATGCCCCCACCACTACCACCTTACTCACACCTTCAAAGCCTTTTGGCTCATCCAACCTCTGCACAAAACCTCTCTCAACTTCCCTATCTTACTCCTAGAAGCCTCACTTTGGGCAGAATTCTTCCCAAGGAAGCCTTTGGCTCAAATCAAAAAAGAGTTACCCGATTTTATGATAATGTCTTCTATTATGTTATTTTGTTTTATTTTTCTTCTCCAACAACTTAAACTCTTTTAATTCCATTATTTTGTAACAAAACCAGTATCTTAAATATACTAGGATGTTGTTATAAGAATTATTCGAGCTACACATACACACACCTACATCTAATGGTTAAAGAACATACTGTTTCTGTGGATGGTGAATTTCTGCCTCACGAAATGATGATTGTTCAAAACTCATATAACACCTTCAAAGGTGGACATTAAGATGTAATTGTATTTATATATGATATATGATATGTTTATGTTTTCCTTAAGCTTCTTTATTTTTCATTTATGGCATAACTTTATGGTTTCCATTATGGTTAAACGCGATATTTTCATTTTAGAAAGTGCGGAGTACCGCCCCCTCAAAGTGATTTGAATCGTTAATGCCATATGTGGGATGTATAAAGGATGGAGTAAATGGTATTATACATTATATTATACTGGAATTATATTATTCCTTTATATAATTATAATTTCATTCCATTAAATACGAAATATAAATGAAAGTAGTGTTCATGCGTACGTACGGCTTACCGTCTCCATGAATAGTTCATTTCATTTATTACCTCTAAATGTTATGTAATATTATATATGGATGTATATACTGTATAAATATGATGTATATGATATCTACATCATGAATATAATTATGGATATAATGGATATTTTACCACATGAACAACTTGTAATTTTAAGGAGTTTATTTTTGACTCAAGTACCAAAGATCGACAGAACGACCGTTATTAACATAAATAATTACATAATGTTCATAACATGGTAATAAGTGATATAAAAGGAATAAAAAAATGAAAATGGTTCTTAATCAATTATAAATTAACTATAGTTTATTATTCAGGACGTTAAAGAACGGTCAAGTCAAGTCGGACACGAGGTAAGGGAACTTCTTAACCCAATTTTTATTCTTTGGGTTAATCTCCTACTTTCAAATTATGTCCTGATACTATGATGTACTATCTTTTATTTTTACTTTATTTACGTGTAATTATAGTTAATACACATAATAGATCTATTTTATTTTAAAAATTATCTTTGTAAGGACTTCATCTCAATCTCCTTTTATTGAGGCATATTTGGTTTTATATACAACATTCATTTATACGGTGTATAAACACCTTTGACTTTAAATTTTATTAAAAAGTAATCTTTTTATACGAAGCGTTTTTAATAAATGCCAAAAGGAATGTTTTTTCTTACGTATGGGGCGACAACTACTTCTCCGCCGCTGTGACTATTATTTGAGTTTTGGCTTCCTCTATAAGACACAACTTTTTTTAAAGAAAAATAAATACCATGTTTTACTTATCTTTTATTTTGGTATTGAAAAGGGTTTTGAAAATGTTTTTATTATATTGATGTGTTGTGTTGATATCTTGTGATTGAAATGTGAAAATGTTATGTTTCCTTTATGCATGTTTTATGTAATACGATTATGTTTTGGTTTATGATATGTTTAAACCGGTTCATATGAAGAATGCATTGGACTTAATAAGTGATGGGCGGAGCCCGATATAGCTCCTCGATGCATCGATAGGTCTCATGAGATAAACTAGTGTCTTGGCATGAGTCATTTACAAAATCTTATTTCTAGTCTTGGCACGAGGCCTTGGCTACGTGGTTATGATAGTCTGGCATTATTCATTCCTTCATTATGAAAATGATTATTGATATTGCATCTGATTATTCGACTAGTAGAATATCCATGTGAGTAAGTAAATGGCATTATTTAATTTCATTTTTTCCATATTATGCTGAAGTTCAAGTTTAAAAATGATTTTGTTTTAGTTATATATTGCTTTAAATGTTAATTTTTATTTATGAAAGATTCTGCAATATTGTTATCCGTACTGAGCATCTGAGCTCACCCCATTCAATGTTTTAATATTTTCTTGGATGTGAAGAAGTGTTTTATGAATGACTTACAGGGATAGTCAGAAGAGGATATGAGTGTTGACTATTGAGACTTTGTTATTGTAGTTTTTCACTTTATGATGTAATGTAACATTTATGAATGTATGTAGTGTTTCCAAGGCTACTAAACTAATCGGTCTTTCAAGACTTGATATTTTGTGATCATGCCAATGTTACGCAATAATGCACCGACTCTGGGTAACTGGGGTCGGGGTGTTACACCACAACCACTATTCATTGTCCTTTTCTAATGAGGGGTTGGTTTCCCCTTATTCTCAAAGTGGATTAGGATTCCCCATATTCCCAAAGTGGATTGGGATTCCCCATCTTACGATAGTGGATCAGTAAACACCTGTTTCCCATTTTGGATCATGACACACATATTTGCAATTGTGGGTAAAATCCCACAAACATGTTTCCCATCATTATCTCATGAAATATAAATCATTACCCCACCACATGGAGGAAGATATAGGTCACACCCATTATATAATAAATTAATAAAACCTGTATCATATTGGGAACCATAAAAATAGATTGGTTTCATAAACTTTCTATTATAACCCATGAAATTAAATGTTTATTATTAACATTTCATCATAAAATTACTTATAGAAGTACATTGGTACCATGATCATTTCACCAGAGAAAAAACCATTAAAATAAGTGGATTTCAAAAGGATATAACTCATGAAAGAGAAAAATATGACATATATAAATAATTATATCAATATATAAACTAATAAAGAAATAATATGATTGTTATTCTAGGATAATATTGTCTATATAGCATAATCAGTAACAATATATGCCATCTTGTATGGTTGAATATTTTTCAGAGATCACATGAAACATTCGTTATGAAAAATTTCATTTCATTGAAACTAATTTACATAAAACCATTTAAAATGTAATTTTCTTATTAATAATGATTTATAATTTCATTTTAAAAATTTCACGAAGAAAAAAAAATTCTCATTATAAATTATTTTTAAAACAAAAATCATTTTGAAATCATTTTTATTTTAAAATATCTATGAAAATTTATAAAATAATCTTGAAAATAGTTTGAAAACCTTTTTATTTGAAAACACCCTGAAAACTAATAATTAATGATATAAAACATTTGGAAATCATTTTTATGTTAAAATAAATTAGTTACATAAAAATTCTTCTTGAAAAAAATTAAATCACATTTTGAACCTGAAATATTCTTCAATACCATTTTACAACATATCATTTTGAAATAACACATATTTGTAATGTAGGGGAGAGACAAAGAAAAAAAATTTCAAGAACACATTCATAATTATCATATATAGATAATAGTGGAAAAATGGAACCAATAGAGGAATACGACCTTAATAACAAATAGGTAATAAAATTCATTAGATTTATTGAGACATGGATCATAATTTTTTATCAATGGAAGCATAACCATAAAAACAAAATAAATGATGACATTGTAGCAATAAACCATCACAACATTAGTAACATTGATTCATAATTCACATGAGATAATAACATTAAATAATGTTTAAATTTTCATTACATATTCATATTCAGGATATAAGAAGTCAATGTGTAGTATATAAACACTATAGAAAAATATATGTTCATATCATTGAATATATATCAAATATTGATAATTGAGTGAAAAAATACATTACCTATTTAGTTACTTTCGAAACGTAAAATTACAGGATATAAATATCGTAAAATAGATTTGTAAATACCAATTAATAATAATTGTAGATTTAATTAAGAGGAACTATATAACTAATAAAAAATAAATGTTTGGTGAATAAGGCATAAGACTAAATGAAATTAATGTGAGGTAAGAAACCCTATAGCTTGTGTCTTTAATTTTTTCATACATGTTAAAAGATCATGTATTAAAAATAGTTTATTTATTATAAATATACAAAATATCCATATTATAATATCTAATACAATATATTATTTTATTATTACTTTATATTACATGTTTTTTAGAAGTTCAATGTTCATATTACGTTTGAAGTAATATTCGTGCTGTGTTTATTATATATTTTAAATTTGTTTCTTGATACAGATTCATAGATCATGATTTTCATATATAAATTATTTAAACATGATATAAATATAATATCTATAATTTATGTAAATATTTATAATAATATATGAAATATAGAAATATGAAAGAGAATACACCATTCATGGAGACGGTAGGCCGTACTTTTTCATGAACATTGTGTATATTTTCTTATTTTATAGAAACGAATAATGTTAATGAAGTATATGTATATATATTATTGTTAATGTAGAATTATAATTGTAGTTGGGTTTTGTATTAGTGGTAAGAACCCCATAATCCTAAATGAAAAATGGTGGTTTAAAACCCATTGGGCACAGTCACTGTAGTAGTAATGTAGCGTACTGTAGCAGCAGCAGCACTATAGCAATGAAAAGTACTGTATTGGTGGCGAGGTACTGTAGTGGTGGTGGGTACTTTTTGGTACTGTAGTAGTGCGGTACTGGAGTAGTACCATTCAAATAATGGGTCTTTTCCCCAAAAATTGGGCCTACGGGCCATGTAATGGGTTAAAATCCCACTAGGCCTTCAGGCTATGTAATTGGTCTCCCTCTACCAAGTTAAAAGAGGTCTTTTCTTTGCATTAATTATAAAAGAGGCTTCCGCCACAACCATTTAAAAAATGTAGAATTATTATTTCAATAATATAATATAAATTTAAAAAAATGTGTTCCTTAATGCATTCTATACAACGTATGAATGAATCCGATCACATTGAGTGGCTGATAGTCCACACGTCCATAAACTAAGTGATCGTACTAACACAAAAAAAGTATGAATTTATTTTTTATAAAATAATTTCTAATTAATAAAATCATAAAACAATATCATATATATATATATATTATAATAATATAAATTCCACCATTATTTCTAACTTTTAAAGGTGGTAATGTATAGACAGATGACATCGCTCCACGAGGAAGTTGTCTTTTATACACAAGAATGATAACTGTGTATCACCATTGTTGGATGTTTGTGAGTGTAGGTCAAAACCATAACATAAAAACATATCAATATATTTATAATATTGAGTTTAATGTCTAATAATATAACAATAATATTTTTGGGTTGGAGAAATAAAATAAAACAACAGATATTGTGGTCGCATGTTACTTCTTATAGGGGTATGTCCTTTTGAATTGCAGCCAAATGATTTATTGGATGGATTTATGCCCAAAGTGAGGATTATATTAATAATGTATTGATGTTTTAAGCTGATTTATATTGGTTTTGTCAAAGAGAAATTGAATTGATTGGTGTGAGGATGTTAGGGGTGTGAGTTCCTTTTATAGTAGAGGAAGAGAAACATTATTGTAAATATAAAATGGAAACCCATTTTAAGATATCTTCCTTTTATCATGTGCCTCAAATAATTTAAATTTATTGATAAGGTGGAGTATATAATCTATATATGTACATAAAATAGACTTTATAATTTTTTCTAGGGTATTTGGCCATTTTAGTAAAAATTTAACCAATGAGTAAAATATTTTTTACCGAAATCACTCTATTTAATTTTAATTAATTCGAATTATTTTTTTGGTAAAAAATTAGGTTGAAATTATCATATATTATAAGTTATTATTTCTATAAATATGGGATAAATTTTAAAAAATTCTAATTATCATAGCGGCAGAAATTAATTTAAAATTAAACTCATAAATGGGAAGAGGCGATGAGTTTTTATAGTGAAAATAACTAAAAGATTGAAATTATTTTATATCATATTTAAATAGGAATTTGGATCCACTTACCATCATTGGATTTATTGATGTGTATTTTACAACATTATACATTAATAGAAAAGAGAAATATAATTTTGATTATATAAATAAATTAGAAGAAAATATATTTTTCTATTAAAAAGAATCATTTTTTACTATTCATTATAAAAATTAAATTCATCTAAAAAAGAAATTAATTCCCCCAAAGTAAATTTTGATATCCCACCTTAAAATTGACATTTATTTTTTATATAAAAATAATATTAAAAATAATATTCCAGTAATGGTAGGTAAATTTATCTTTTAAGATATATACTTATTTTTATTCATAAAAGACAATTTTTTCATATCTTATACCTATAAAATATATTAGATTCGTATCAAAAATATCTATTTAATATATTATATATGATTTTTGAAATAATTTTTCAAGATTTTAGAAAAAAAGTTATTGGGGAACATTTTTTTCGGTACATAGAAAAAGTTTTTTCTTAGAAAAGTAATTTCATTATTTTCCAATAGTTCATACATTCATTAAAAAGTAGTTTATATTTAAATTATTTATTATATATAAATTTCTAAAAACCGTTTTGAAAATTTATTTAATATAATTCCTAACATCTATTCTAATGGTTATGTGATGACTATAATAATATAATTACAATAATATTAACAATATATGTTTTTGGTAAAATTCACTATTGCATGTAACTAATTTATCGAAGGTACTTTGTATTTTATGTAACAGAAGACAAACGTAGTGTTTAGTGTACCACAAGTTACTCTATATGTTTTGTTCAGTGTAAGCTCGAATTGGTTTCATTTATAATTCATTCCAAACATGGTTATTTTATATAATAATGGATATATTGAGTGAAATGTGAAATAAAATATATCAAAGAGAATATATTAATTCAAAAAAAATCACGAAGTCTCATGGTGTTACACACTCTCAAAGTCCATATTAATTATGTGCTAGTGGAAATAAATAAACATTAACCCTGGTCCATAAGTGATATACCTCATCTCCCACAATTTTATTCATGACTAGTAACCTTCTTTGACACATCATACATAATACATATGTTTATATCCGGGGGAAAGGAAACATAATAATGGTTGTTCTTAGATGATCAGTAAGGGTAATGGGAGATAATTAATCAAAAAATTAACATAAGGGTATTTGAAAATAATCCTAACACTTTAATATCATTACCGATACATTAAATCATATAAATGAGTCAAGGGATATATATTGTTAGTCCATAAGACATGAATCATATTGTAATATTGAGAAAAACCCATGAAATAATAACTTAAGAATAAGACATGTAATTGTGGAAGATACATATTCAGATGAAATGATTTCCATATTAGTCAATTATTACTACCAATTCTATATTATTGGAATGGGTTCACACTCTAAACCATATTAATAGTCATGTTTCACTGCCAATTCCATCTTAGAGGAAAAATTCCATTACTGAAATGGGTTCACTCCCAATTCCAAAAAAATCTATATCATTATATATAAATCATTTCCCCATACATTAGAGGGTTATATAGTTCACACCGATCACAAAATTAAATAATGCATATGTGTCCCACAAGATCAAAAACATTCATCACATCATAACCAATGAAAAGAAAATCTGTAGCATAAACATGTCAATATATCATACCCCATAGAATAGTGATAGGTTTCACAACTATTTCATCATGGAATAACCAAATAAATTAAGAGTGTTTCATAAACATTTAATTTTGGTATAACCCTTGGAGCAGAAATAGGTTTCATGAAAATCATTAAGTAGAAGCCTAAAAAACATATAAATTATATGAAATTTATTATTTAATAATATACCCATTAATGATTAATTAACACAAATAACTGTAATCTTAGATGTAAAATAATTTTGAAATATCATTTTTAAAAATAGTTCATGAGGAATATATCGTTTCTGCATTGATAATTTATTTTTAAGACATAAAAAATGTAAAAATTATTTTATATGAAAATAATATTGAAAATATATAATATAATGTTCTATACAATGATTATTCATTATGATATTGAATTTTATCCAAGTCGTGGACATTGAAAGAAACATTCCTTTCATATTGTTAGTTAAAGTCAAATGAGCCTTCATTAGAAAATAAAAAAAATGAATACTCTTAAAACCATTGTTTAAAATAGTGAAACCTGGTAAAATATATATTTTAAATAAAATTTTATATTATTAAATCCTTTTTTATTAATTTTAATATAACATGGTTTTGGTATAAAATATACTTTTAACCGAACAGATAAATAAATCAGCTAATCATAAAAAACCAGTTTCATAGTTATATTAAGTAAAAATGAGTAGAAATTTTCTACCACTACGTGAGGATATTATGAATAACAATATTACAATTAAATACATGAGGTTTATAGATATATGGATCTTAATATTTCATCAATGAAATAATAATAATAAACAATCCCAATAAACTATGAGATTGTATCAATAATCTCTTACAAATTTGTTAGCATTGAATACTAATCCCCATGAGAGAATAAAAAAAATTATATATCAAGTATCATAAAAAGATTTTTGTTAACGATATAACATTTCAAATGGGTAGTTTATACACCTTATAAAATACTTATGGCTCATAATACAACATGTGTTTCGATGAATGTGTATTGAGACGAAAATTCCTTTACCGATTTGGTTACTTTTTAACTACAAACCCCATGAATGACAGAATATAAAATAGATATTTAAATGCCAATATTTTTCATTATATTAATCATTTAATATATAAATTTTTAGTATACACCCAAAATACAAGAAATAGCTGTTGAACAAATCTTCTGTCTCATGGAAAATAAAAGTGGCACAGAAATCCCTTAAATTAAGTCTTAGAACACATCATACTCATTATATCCTATTTTGTAATAAATATTAGTTAAATATAAATTTATTAAATAAAAAAATTTAACTATATGTTAACATATATCATATTAGTGGCCTTTTTTACCCATTTATTTATAATTTCATCTTTATGTTACATTTCGGGTTATAACTGCTTTGTTATTCATACATGTTTTCACTTATTATTTTCTTTACTCTTATATATATCATCATTTAATCATCTCCATAGTGATAGAAATTATATAAGACTCATCTATATATATATATACATAATATAAATATTTATAATTAATAATAAAATCTAGTCGTTTGAAATGCAATACACTGTTCATGGGGATGGTAGGTCATACATATACATGAACCTTGTTTTCATTTTATTTTCAGAAAATAAGAAAGATTAGTATGTGAGATATTATAATTCTAGAATAATTCTTATTTCACATATATAACATATTTTTATTGAACCCTTCTTGAATACATTCCATGTAAAATGTGAATCAATTATATCTCTTGGTGAGGTGGCAGTTCGCTATACACATGAACAACATCACTATATTCCCACAAAATATAAAGCATGAAGTTATTAGTTATATTAAAATTAATGAACAATAATAAGATCATAAAAATAATAAATATCATATATAAAATAAAAATACATCATTATTACTGGCCATTAAATGTGGTAATGGACAAAGGAACGACATTGGTTTGTGAGGAAGTAGTTTTTCATACTCACGAATAATGATTACATACCCCAATTTATAGAAGTATATGATATTTAAGGTCATAAACATAAAACAAAAATATAATTAAATAGAATATGATTAATTTATTTTATTATGATTAAATAAAAACAACTATAGGGGTTTGAGGAAAGAACAAAAAAAATATTTTCACTTGATGGACATTACATCTTCTTCAAGAATCTACTTTTGGTTTGCACCAAATGTCTTCCTTGGTAAAATTTCATCCCAATGTGAGGATTATGGGATTAAGGGATGGGATATGGGAAGATATTGATTGGACATGGTATAGAAAAAGTTTATTAGAGGTTTTATGAGTTGGAGATATTGGGTGGCCCTGTATAAGGGAGGTGAGTGGAAAATATATAAATATCAAAATAGAAAAACTATTGGGAGGTTTTCCTTATATCATCTTCCACCAATAATGACGAAAATTTGATCCATGAGGGAATGTGGCATAAATACCTTTATAAAATGTTTTTTTTTTGAAATTTATCTAAGTAATTTTACCCCATGTGGTTAATCATTAGTCTCTTACTATACAGGTTTTTCTCTTAATCGCTTTGATTAATTCTACATATTTTCATTACTAGATATATAAAAATTTATGTCAGAATTATTATAAATTATAACATATTCTGATTCCAAATATTTAGTCCCATTTTTTAAATTCTAATAACATTATTGAAAGAGATTAATTAAAAATTAATCTCACTAATGGGATGAGATATGGGTTTTTAATGTTAAAATATTCTAAATATTGAAATGATTTTTATAACCAATTTTAGTGTGATTTCAATTCCAATTACCTAAATTAGATTTTTTGATTTATAATAAAACTAATAAGACATTAAATCTAAAATAAAATATAATTTAACTATATTAATAAATTATATGAAAATATAGGATTCAATTACAATTCAGTATTTTTCAACATTCCTCAAAACATGACATAATGCTGAAAAATACCAAATATTCAACATAATCATATGCTGATATAATGAATTAAAATTTTGATTTAATTTTATCAAATTGTAGTTTTAATTGTTTTACAAATTATTTTTATTATTGTTCACTAAGCTACAAAAAGTGATTTTTTGTTAAAATAGTGTTTATATACATATAATAAATTTACCAAAAAATATATAATTTTTAAATAATATAATTCTATATTGTGAAATGATTATAAGAAAATTTTAAAAATTATTTATTGCAATTAATTTTTCAATGTATATATACTAGGTTATAACTATAATGTTTAAATAACTATAATGATTAAATGTTGTTCTGTAGAAACTCACTGTTGCGTGTAATGCAAGATAAGCCCATATATGGTGTACTAAACAATTAACAAGGTATTGACTATAATAAAATTTTAAATTTGTTTATAATTAAATGCATGACATCAAAGAAATTTAATTTGTTTGAATATATGGTTTATTAAAACTCAGGGTGTTACAACTATCATAGTAGATGTGGTGAATAATATGTGCAACCCACAACCCTAATAAAGTTCCCAAAACAATGTCATTGACATCACAAATCATATCCAATTCATTTTCCCTATCATGTGATATGATAAGAGTATCTTCCAATAAGTATATGTTAAAATTTAAAAAATATTTTTTATAGTCTTTTTTTAATTCCATTGCGATTTTTTTTATATTTGAGTTATTGGTTGCACTATTTAAGTAATTAATATTACAAATAAGATTTATAATCTAATTTGGCCTATATTGATTATGATTCCTTTAACTATGGTGGGTCTTGAAAACTATATTATTAATTTTGTTTTAGATGATTGAAATTAAATTACATTATATGAAATCATATACTTTTTTAAAATACCTAGTTTATCATAAAATGGAACTAACCATAATTTACTACTAGATATTTCTATTTTGAACATTTCTAGGAGAGTTCTAAATATATAAGATGACCATGAAGGATTATCCATTAATGAAAAAATGGCCCAATTTTTTCCAAAAACACATCTACCATATCACTGGAAATATATTTTTTGCACCATTAAAATGTTTCTCTTTCATTACACATCTTAAATAAAATTCATCGATAGTCAAAGAATCTAAATGGATATGTGAATTTTTTTTTGGATATTCATCTAGGGTGATATGGATTTGATTATTTCCGGAATATTTGAAAAAGAAAAAAATATAATTTATGTAAAAATAAAATCTCAAGAATCTAATTACTAAATGGGAGTGAAAAATTGTCATCTCGGGTTTCCTTTTTAGGATTTCTGTAATTGATGGAGACTCTTCCTGAAGAAAGGATATGAGCTAGGATTAAATCATCTTTATTATTTTGAATCATAGTTTGGAATTCCTTCTCTAAAACTACATATATTTGGTTCTCCCATTCGTTTTTTGACAAAGATAAAATGATTCTAATATCCAAATGCCTGAAAACATCGATTTTAACCGCCTCGTGGAACGGTGGGGTGAGTTTCCTTTTAGGTTGATGTTTTATTTTTGAGCCTTCATCTAGTAAAATTTTCTAAACGTAGAACATTGTATTGATTCCATTTTTTAATTTCATAATCAAATTAATAGATCTCTCATTCCCTTTAAACCCTTCCAGTAAAATTCTCCACAATTACATTAGGATGCTCATAGCTTACACTGACTTGATTTTTTTCCTTAATATCTAAGAAAAAATATTTTTTCTTATATAATGAAAGATATAAAATTAATATTAATGTTTTAATGATTGATGATGTGAAATCTAGGATAGAGAATCTAGTGATAGTTTTGATGTAATTTAACTCCTCACTACAAAGACTATTTTCATTATAAGGGGATTCCCTCCCTTATCTTAATGATTCAAAATATTATCTTCTTCATCAGTACCAACAATAGGTAATCACACCTGTCAATATATGTTATTCTTGGTAGATTTTACCCGACCATGAAATTTTTTTATTCATCAACTGCAATGATTTATCTTCCATAATTCACATCAAAAAATGCATTTTTGATTTGGAGAAATGGTTTCCTAAGAAATATGGGGATTTAAACTTTTTCTTCTATGATTGTGATGAGAACGTTAGCAGGAAAAATGGACATACCTAAAAATAATCCTCATGAGGTATATAAGGTTACATTACAAAACAATCCTCAATATAAAGTTCTATTATCAATATATTTATGTCCTCTGGTCCTAGTATTTATAAGACACTAATTATCAATATATTGATTAATGCTCTAGGATCACATAATAATTTTACAAAAATTATTTGAGTCTGTGATTTGGTTATTCAATAATATTTTATGGTCTCTAATATTTGATGGAATGTTCTATTTAAACACCACATTAAATTTTGTATTAAAATAAATAAAAACACATTTTATGAATTTTACAGATTTTTGAGAAAATCCATTGTAAATTTGGCATTATTGGACATTTAGGGAATGTATTTTGCCAATGGAATAACAATGTGGAGTTATTTAAGCATCTCAAAAATAAGTGTATTGATCATCTATCATCCCTTACCACAACCTCTCTAGTAATAGTAAAGGATTTATATGTGGTGTTAGTGCCAAATAATTATCTTATTTTCTAGGATACTCTGGTAGTTGAGATTTTTCTATTTTCCGTCTATCAAAATTTTTTACTATATATTTTTTATTACCTCATGACATTCTTTTTTGATGATTGTAGAATATTTATTATGCTACAATGTACACTTATCCTCTCATTTGAAGGGATAAATAAAAATTCAAATCGTTTCCACTTATAAGATCCATATCTTTTTCCTCCAATCATGGATGAGTCCTAGTATTTCATGATAGTGTACATAATAATTGATATGAAAACGTGTAGAAAATTAGAAAAAACTTTTTCTTGATATTGTATAGAGATGATATTTGATTTTACATTTTGGTTTAATGATTATTAATTTTATGGTTCTCTTATTGAAAAAATGTGGTTATCAGATTTTCAATGTTCGATTTTTTAGGTGGGTCATTTTGTGGCTTCATATGTAGAGAATTATTTTGATACTTTTATTGTTTTACGAATATATTAATCTAAAAGGGGGATGTTTTTTGGACAAATGTTTATTCAAGTTTAGGTGATTTATTTTGAGGAGGTTACCCTTGGTGTGGGCCTCCCCATATCTAACATAAATAGATATACCTAAAATGAGTAGGTGGTGATGTTAGTTTCTATAACTGAAATTTTTATAGTTTCTATATAAGAGATTCTACCCGAGTTGTAAGGATATAGAATCCCCACTCATGTGACTCACATTGGTGACTCGAGTCCATCAATCACAAGAAACCATTTGTGCCACCCCATATGCAATACACTGTGGACTAGTAGCGATGTTCAAATATAAATCATTGGTAGACTATACCCGTGGTATGAAAGAATCACAGTAACTGAACAAACTAAAAAAACCAACTGAAAACCCACAATTTAGGCCATATCAAAAATAGACAAATTTCACAAGTTGGACCAAAATTTGGGTGAAATATTCAGATTAAAATAGTATATATTTAATGTAGTAAAAAGTGTAATAGAGAAATGAAAAACCAAAATAAACACACTAAAAACACTAAGAGGGTCCCATAATCATGTCTGGTTCTCACATTCGAACCCCATCGTAACTCATCAATCTGTCATATGGATTTAAAATTATATTTTCCTACCAACTAAAATACTATTATCATGCATATTATGCTAACCAAGTTGGTTGTGAGTAAAACAAAGTAGGCCACAACTATCCATCCATCCAAATTTAAATTTTTATTATGCCATTTTAAGGAAAAATGGTAAACCAATGTTCGCATAAAAAATACAACAATGTGATAAAATAACACACAAAACAATTAAGAACTACACTAAGATTACTTGAATCATATACTGTATAAGTTTCCCATTGCATCCAACTAAACTGCATATCTGGATCCTCTCTGATAAGCTCTTTAAGGTGAGTGATCGTCCCTTCCATTATCTGAATGAATTCCTCCTAGTATATTTTTCTATGGTTGAATCCCTAGTCCTGAACTCGATCATGTTTATATGTCCACACTTCTTTCTCCTTGTTGGCATAAACCTGAAACCTCCTAGCATAAATTCTTTTAATCTCCTCCTCTGAGAAATATTGTTGGACATCCTTGTCTAGCATTTCTTCCATGTAGTGAAGTGTATGATTCAATCACTCTTCTTGTTGTTCCTCCCTATCTATAGTTTCCATACTTTATTCTCCATATTCCCCATTCTGAAGGCATTTTCATTCCTCATTTCATTCCTTCTTGGCCGACCTCATCTCCATCAGTTTTGGAATGTGCGAGTAATCCTTACGTCCCCTTAGTTTTTTCCTTTGACCACTATGCACTTCCCTGAGTCTCAAATTCCTTTTTTCCCCTTCTTCCTTATAGGGATATGAGGTTTCCATTGAATTCAGTCGATGATATCAACTGAGAATTTACTATTGTTATCATCACCTGAAGTATCCACCTCTTGAGTTAATGCTATCTCGTGAACATCCATACTTTTAAACAATATCATCTGAAATAATATCATGTCAACAACATTTTATGCAGCTGAGTAAATAATTAATTAAATTTGATAAAGTAAATTGTTTTTGAATATAAGTATACATTAATTAACCACATAAATACCCCTAGGTTCCCAATGTCATCAATTCCCTCAATACCTTCTTCAGAACACTTCAGTTCCTAAACTATGACAAAGCGACATCACTTACAACAATTCCATGCCTCTCAGTTAACAATTCATTACTATCCATATCTCTTAAAATTATATCCATAGTCCAAATAGATAATTATATGCATATAATTTCATGTCTAATACTTTTTGGGTATTTGGAGCCTATGCTCCTATCCCACACCTCAAAGACACATATGGGTATTTGGAGACTCGGTCCTTATCCCACTGTTACTATCATATATGGAAAATTAGTGATGTGGTCCCTATCAAAAAATAATTTACCACACATAAGTATATTGATCCTAAGTCCATGCCCCTCAATTATTTATCACATATATGACAATTATCACAATACTACAAAAAAATAAATTCATACACATCAAGGTTATAAATAATTATCATTATTCTAAACATTCTTATTAAAACATAGCATTTAAAATTATATAAAATAATCATAACACTCTAAATTAATCATAATGAATAATAAGAACAATCCATCATTAAAAATTTTATAATAATTTTCCCACATAACCCATTAACCCTTCATGGTTTAGAAAAACACCACTCCTTCTTATTATCATTCAATTGTATTTAATAACAATCAATAAATTAAACATTCTAATATATGTGAACTATTTTGAAATATAAATATCCTATATAACCAATAATCACATCACCCTATTAACTAATTAAACAAATAATAACTCCAATTCAACTAATTACATTTTCCTAAAATTTAACAATATCGTAGGGTAATTTAATTAAATCATTGTAGTATCTCATGAAATTTTTTAATCATATTAATTACAATATCAAAATTGGATACACATAATTAAATCAAAACTGTTGGGTTTTCAATATTGACCGCCTACCTAAAAATGTTGATGAGAAATCACCCAATAGAGATTCCTTAATTAAAATAAAACACTCAACCCCACAATGAAAAAATAAGATATATAATCAATTCCTAGAAATTATATAAAATTAAAAAAATTAAAAAATCTGATATCCAACCCCCCCCCCCCCAATTGTGGATAAATCATTCTTCTTTATCCAGAAAGTTAAAAAGGAGTGATATAAATATAATCAGGAAAAATAATATACATGTAAAGGTGATGATCCGTCAATTGATATTTGATTCATCAAGAAAGGAGGTTGGAAGGTCTTGGAAATCATTTTAGAGAATCTAAAATTACAATGAATTATCTTAGGTCTAGTTGGGGTGTAATAATGATTAATACTAGGGGTTAAAGAATACATTTTAATTTTTTTAGGAGATTTAATTTTCTAGGTTCATGATTTCTAGTTGGGAGTACATGGTTTTACAAAATCTTGTTCTTCCTATCATGGACTCACACAGTTACATCTATAATATTTCACAGTTTGAAAACCCATGTCCCAATATTGCTAATCCCCTCTATTTGTGTTCCATTGGTTTAAGGGCTTGGTCGCACAGTTTGGGAAAACTGGGTGCCAACCTTGTAATTCCCCTTTTCCTTCCAATGTCATCTAATTTCATGAAAATACTCCCCATGGTTAAACCAATATATGGAATACTCTATACAAGGTAAAATAATTCCTCTAAATGTGCTTGATACATCTATAGGAATGGTTGGTACCATAAAATGTCCCCACTATATAGAAGATCATCCCCGAGTTGTACTCCTAGTCCTCTCTCAGACTCTGAGGTAAAAAAGGTTGGGCCACTGAGTCCTCATATCCACTTCTCCCCCTCCCCCTTGTTTTCCCCTAAATCATCCCATCTTTCCAAAATTCAAGAACTATGGATTCAGTCGTTCCCCTGGAACATTTTTTAACTATGATCAAACGCAAATATAGGATTTTCCTCAAATGAAACGTCAATCTCAATGTCAACATCATCCACATCAACCACATTAGAAGGGTCTAGGAGGAACTAATACTATTACGACACAAGAAAAACATCATGCATAACACCAAACCTCTATAGAAGATCTAGATGGTACAACACTTACCCTAGTCTCTTCAAACCACCAAAATGTCCAACAAACCTGGGTTCCAACATGCCCTATCTTTAAATCCCACTCTGACCCAATCTAAGAAAAATTTCAAGTAACACATGATCACCATCTTTTTCCTCTAGTGTTAACCAACCATTATTAATATATAACATATACCTGCTGTGGTTTGTAGTCGTTCAATTCCAAATTAGCTGAACCATCTCAAAAGTATCCAATATGAGACTTAGTCCCAATAGTTATGAGTCACCTACCTATATCCAACATTGATGTGATATGAATTACCTACTATAAAGAGACTTGTTTAGTTCCATATGTTTAGTTTGCTAATAAATTTTATTATTTGTGAACTCAATGAGCTCTATGTGATTCTCCCAATTCCTTCCAAATTCTAGGACACAAGCACAAAGCATATCCATAATCACATGTGTAGTACATTCTTAAACCCCATATATCTCTTGGTGTAACACCATATTCAGTAAAACTTTTGTACCAAGTGCTTTAAACATACTATCTCTAATCAAGAAGTAATATTTGAGTAATAATCGGAAATAATAATATGTGGAACCCTGTTTATATAAAAAATATCTTGAATGCACAAGTCTCCCAACTACTCCACTAATAAACTCTCCATTATAATAAAGATATTTTATACATTTATCAATTTGTCCAAAATCACCCAAATATAATTATTATTCTAAGGAAACCTCAAAAGAACCTCTAAAAAGTACATGGAAACATAGTTCCACTTCTACAAAGGATTGGACATTGAATATAGTAAACCACTATGTTGGTGATGTTCAACCTTCTCCTAATGAGTGGTGTAGAATCGTGTAAGAAACATTATCATCCCCTTTTTGATACCAAACCACCAATACAATCCTCCTAGGTCATATTACATTTTGGTCTCCCCTCGATCCACCACCAATATCGAGGCATGAAATTCATGAATCACCTCCTCGTGAATACTCATAGGCACAAAACCAGATTTCAGACATAGATGATCTCACCACAACTATGGTTCAAATATTCAAGATCCTCAAGATATTTATCTCTAATATGGTTCAAAATTATAAAACCAATTGAAACTAATATGAGTGTCATCTGCTCCAAGATCTACTGAACCATAACATAAATCACGACCAGTAAAGTCATCATCATCCACTCAAAACTATAGTCATGAACTACATGAGTCTATGATTACCATCTCAGGGAAAGAAACAAAATGGTCTCTCTAAAAATGAATATAGGAAAGCTCAAAATAATAATTCACTCAACCCATCTCTTTTACTAGAGATTTAAATATATTTATAAAAATATATACATTATTCCCTTGGGATTAGTATACATTGTAAACTTTTCAACCAACTAACAATGTCACCAACACTTCAAATCAAAAACCAATACAACTAACTCATTGCGATTCATAGGGTAATTCATGTCATGTGGCTTCACCTATCCTGACATATATTCCACAACTCAATATCCCTACATCATCACTCATCTATATCCTATGCCAGAAGAGTCAAAAAACACCATATACTCCTCATCTGGTGAATGTATGATCAAGATCAATATAGAAGTCAAACACTTCCTCAAATCATAGAAACATTTCTCTCAAGATCAAGACCATTCATTATTTATTCCCTTATTGGTAATGCCCAAACGTGGTTCTTCCAAACGGGGAAATTTTGTGATGAACCTATAATAAAATTCCTCTAATCCCAGATTATGACAAATATCAAAAACATTATTGGAAGGCTCCAAAACAACCACTGCTAGAACATTCATTAGGTCTGCTAACACAACTTCAACTAAGATTTTAAGACCCATTACATATTCCTACTCTTTAAATAATTGAAATTTAGATATATGTGGGTATAGTTGGTTATCATTAAGTGTACTTGAGATGATGTAAAGATATTGGTCATGATTGTGATGATTTTTGGAGTATAACAATATGTCATCCACGAAAACTATGACAAAATGATTTGGGTACAGGTGGAAAATTCTGCTCATCAAGGACATAAACAATGTTGTTGTGATCATGAACCCAAACTTCATCATGAAAATCTTATAAAGGGAATAACATTTAATGAATGTGGTCCTTGATAAATTTGAATGTCAAAATATTATCCGATGATACCCTGATATCAATTCTGTCATTGTGAAAAAAAATCATCTTAATTCATCAAATAGATCATCTATACTAGGAAGAGGACAATGGAACTTCATTTTCATCTTGTTCAACTTCTAGTAATCAACACATAAGAATACCGTCCCACCAACATTCTTAAAAATCCAAACTCAAAAACCCTAGTGGGATGTATTCCGCCAGATAAACCCCTAATCCATAAACTCTCTCAGTTGAGCCTTAAGATCATGAAGATCTATTTGTTCCATTATGTATAATGGAATAGAAACTACATAATCCCTTTACTGAGATCAATTATAAACTAAAATTATTTCTTAGGTGGTATCCCAATGAATTCATCTACAAACACCTCCCCAAACATTTAAACTATATGTGAAAAGACATCCTTCTCTACACCTCTAATCTATAGAATCAAACGAGAATCCTGGGTGGTGATAACCCCCCACATGCTGATGACCTTCTCTGAACTACCCTCTTTGATGTCCCACTATCCATAGTGAATATAATTGCCACCCTTAGGAGATGTAAGATACAATCTACATTGGTAATAATCAATGTGGGATAAGTATGAAACTAATTATTTGGCTCCCATAATTATGTCAAATTATGACTTATCAATGATGTAAATATACCAAAAAAAATATACTCCCCAACCATGAGATAACACCCCTTACACAAATAGATTTTTCTTAACTATAATCCAAACGGTGTGTCTATTATCACATCCCCACTCACTGACTCCCCTACAGAATCAAATCATTCACAATTTTGGTAGAAATAATTAATGAGAGACACTTATATCAAATAACACGCTATATAGCATAGAACATACAAGAATATTACAACTATCTTTAAATCATCCCATATCAGTTTCCACAAGTATATGTTGAACTACATGAAACTATCATTCCCACCTTACTTGTGATGTAATCAGAGTCCCCTAAGCTAAACCAGTCTACTAATATGGGAACACATACTAGGAAGAACCTCATCCACTACCTTTAAATCTATTGTATGTAAAACTCAAACTACTAGACTGAAATGGGGTAGATGACCCTATTCCATCAATCTAATTCTCCATAGATTCCCCATTACTACCAATCAGTCATATGTTCTTGCATAACCTTTGTAGGTGTCCACTCTTAATGCCTGATCGATACTCTTCTGATGGTCAGGAGAAGTTTATATGTATGTGGATTGGACTACCGAAATGGTGGAAAAGAACACACGTAAGGTTCTAAGTAAGTGACCCTTCCCATTGTCCAGTATTCTTTCCACTACATTGGTCAAAATTAATAGAGTGGTGATTATTAATCTCTAAAGGTGTACCTTCTAATCTTATAGTAGAGGCCACATTCCCTAAAAGGGAAACCTCATTGTTTTTCCTCCAAAATATGTGTACTTCACCCCCCATAAAATAAATTTTCTTCAAAGAAAATATTAAAATTTAGTACATAATATCGCATTTAATTTGTACTTGGAAATAAGTTTCCATAGTTGTCACATCCCCTTCCAACACTGGTGAAAAGTTCTTCAAATCCATGAAATGTTCATCATTTTCCACCACATTTATGCTCCCCTAATTCAAACTCATTAGAACAACTTATCTCTCCCACATAAGAATCTCACACTATATTTTCACGAGGAAGATATTTGGAACGTTCTTCCACTCCGTACTGACCACCAGTCCATCCAAAGTCAATATTTCCAACCAAAACATCACATTACATGCTAATATATAAGTATAAAATTTAAATATCTTATCAGTTGGATTCATTATGTTTTCATGTATCTCTACAATAGACTCAATCCAGAACTCTACTGCCTCAAGTCCACCCACTCTGTTAAACACTAGAGGGATATGAAACTGAAACTCCAATGTTATGTCTTACATACACATCATAACAAACTCTGGGCCTCTCTCTATAAGCATCATGAATCATAAATATTTATCTTGGAAATGCTATCTTGATCCTACACCCACCACTATTTGGGCCTCAAGTTCCACAACCGGAAGATCATTTCAAGACATATCATCCAATCATCCAATCAATAATAATCATTATGGTGGGATATCTGAAAATTCCAAACACACATATTATGACACATTAAACAACATTAAATCAATTAATAATAAGGATTTAGATAAATCCATAACATTTACTTCCCCAAAACCTCATAATGTAGTCAAAACTAAGGGGTTTTCACTACCCTTAACCATCCATTATCTAGGTCATTGTTCATATGGGTAAACAGATTCCCATTTTCTAGTTTATAATTTGTCCCAAATTATTTAAATATTTCATCATTTCAAAAAATTAAAATTCAATTTATAATCCATTTTTATTAAAATTTACACAATCAAGAAAATAACTTTCATATTAAAAAACTCCTCCCAAAACCTTATTTTCCGTGCATTCATAAAGGTGATTCATGTCAGAATAACTCTTATGTTCCAATAATAATTCATTCATACTCAACTATCTTTCCTTAATGGGAAACCATTATACTATCATTATAAATTGGAAACAATAATAACATCACAAAAAATGTTTATCAATAAATGGGAAATATCAACTAACCATAATAGAAAAAATAAAAATCAAAAATCCCACACTTTGTAAATGGGATTTCACCCATAAATGGGTTACCTACCCCCTTGTTTGAGATAATGACCATGCCTCTAATCCTACTACCCTCCATTCTAGATTCCCTAAACAGTAAGACAAAAAAATGAAATGATAACCTACTCTGATACCACATTTTGATGTACTGTCTCTTGTTCCACATACTGGTCCACCGAGATGGTCAGTCCCAAGAACTTATTCATGCCTCCCCATTGTCTATATTAGTGTGTCACTACTAGATGATAGTGTCCTACATATTGGGAGGAACCCCTTAGGTGTTTTGACCGACCATGTCGGAGCATCATTGTGTGTCACATGGGTCAAAATGTCATAGAGGGGGTGGTCTCCAATACATGATGCAACCCTTGTCTTGGGGTGGGGGGGTTCATTTTCCCTTTGTTAAAGGATATAATCTTAAGATATTTAACTGATGATTTATCAATCATGTTGTAGTGTTTTAATCATAAGTGCGGCATCACCATTGGAATAGATCAAATTGAATCATGTTTCTTGTAATTACAATAAAAATAAACTAAACAGTATCTAAACATTGAGCTAGTGGTGTAGAAATTTTCATATACATTTCTTAAACTGTAATCAAGATTCATAATCTAATCAACATCTATTTGGGTGAAATTTTCAATGTCAATTTTGATTATCCAGGTATGTGGGTGATGAAATTATTTATCAAAAAATTACATTTCTTGTTCATCCCATGTGGAAATGGATTTGGTAGACTAGAATTTAAAACAATCATTAGCACAGTAAAAAAAGATGAATGTGAAGATCCTTATATGAATTTCATAAAAACATTAACATTGTTCCATATATGCATCATAGACTATGAGTAAATTTGATAATGTTTTGTGTGGGTCCCCTCTACGATGACCACTAAATTGACCCAGCTTATAAATCATATGAATGATGCTAGGTTTTATCTTAATTCCGTTTCTGGAGATGGGAAATCAGATGATTATATGTGCATCACTACTAATGGATCACAAGCCATATATCATAATAGAATTTTTCTATTCAAACAGTCATGTGCCCAACACTTTAGGTTTCAGGTAATGTGAATTTAGAGGATTGGGGGGCCACATTATTAGTTTAATCGGCCATAGTTGTTTGGTAATGTGTATATCGGTATCATTTTATTTAATATTTCAATGAAGGTAGTTATTTAGTTTCCAATTTCTTTTAACTAGTAAAATATGATATACATAACCTCTTTAAACATTTCAATGATGATACAACTAATCAATGTTTGAAATTTGTGAAAATGGAATGGGAAAAAGAAGTTTAGTGAGGTAATCCTAGGTCCATATAAGAGGTCACAATGTTAGTGGATTGTCCCTGGTAAAGGTTTCAAATTTTATCCCTTGAAACATCATTAATCCCTCTCGGGAATGATCCGATCACAAATTTACATGAAACCAAAATAGAAATACTATGAAGTAATACGAGATAATGGAAGTACAAGAATGAACCTAGGGGAAGAAATGAATGGATTATGACCTTGGTAATATAAACTATAGCGCAGTCATCTTGTCAATTCCATGAGGTTATTTATAAACTAATCAAAATAATTTGACTGTTGTTTATATAAGAATGGTCTTAGACCAATTTCAAGGAGCCTATTTATGGGATATCCATTAATTTAATAGGGTAATTAATATTTTCTTTGATCTCATAACTATTCAAGATTCACCATAGTATTTTTAGTTTGAATAAAAAGATCTACCTATGTTGAAAACTACACATTGGCCTGGAGGTGTCTTTCATCCAAGATAAATAAGGTTAAACCAAAAATTTAGGAAAATAGAAATTTATTAGTTCTAGTATGATTTATTCCAATAATGTTAGGGTTATCCCCTTATAATTCCCTATATTTTGTTCAAATATGAGTGTGAAATATGAATTTAATATTAATTTAATTTCATAGATAATAAATTTCACAATATTTTATTTAGAGATTCATTTAATAGTTCCCACCCTAACTATAGATCCCAATAACTATGAGTATTAGGTGTGTATGGTGATAGTAGAATCGTGAAGGTAAAATAGTAGTTTAATTTAATCAATCATAATACAAAAGTAATATTTAAATATAAAAAATTGATATTGATATTCTTACATGGAATGAGAAGAAATGTGACAACATAAAACAAGAAACGAAATGCATTGTGTTAATTAAAACAATGGATAAATGAAAATAGAATTTTTAGGCACAAAATTAATCTATTATAAAGAGAATGGATAAAATGTATAACTAGGTTAAAATAAACCTTAAAAATATAAACACACCAAAAATTAAAATCACATTGAATATGAACATGCCAAATAACTTATGATGTAAATGGATATTACATCATAATTTATCATAATTTTCTCAATGATTGAAATGTTTTCACTATAAAAATCAATATTCCATCACAAATTACAACGTTCACATTTTCATTAATTTTTATCTCCATTATTTAGGGATTTCAATTAGTGTTGGGGTCATAAAGAAGGTTAGCATATGGTATATCTATATGGTGTCATAGAATAATTCATTATTGTATGTCTAATATTCTCATAATTAGAAGACTCTTAATATATGAAATGGATTTAAGACTTAATTTTGTAGCATGAAAATGGTTTTCATTGATGATTTCATGTCATAAATCATTGATTTAGGACATATTTCACCTAAAACATGAAATTTTAATGCAAAACCTCTATTACAACAATTGATCAAATTCCTCTCCAAAACCACCCAGATATCACCATATTAAATTGTAAGACTTGTATAAATCCCAATAAAATAATGCAAAGTAAAACATATGAATTGGTATTGTCAATCATTTTTTGGAAGATTAATAGGAAAATATATTTCATTTATATCTTTACAAATGCATTTTAACCACATTGAAATTTGATTTACCTAGATTTCAATGTTTATATAGAGAGTTATTTCTGTAATATTGTATTTCATTATATTTTTAAATATATAATTTATTTATCTCATCTTATATATCAATTAAAAGAGTTTAATAGTGTTTTTTTAACTAAATAATGAATTATATTTTTTTAATTAACATTTATTAAATTGGATATGTTAAGAATATAAATGATTCTATTTATATATTCAATAATTGAATTGTCAGGTCATGGTTTTCAATTGTTTTGACATTTTATGGAATAAATCTGTTATTTTTAGCATGGGAATAAATTTTTCCAAAATATTGAGGTATTTATATGAGAAATCCTACTAATGTGTGTGAGCCAATAAAGAAGTTTATGATTCATTATCATTATCTGTATGTGAGATTCATGATGCAAATCAACCCTCTCAACCAGTGAATATGAGTCATTCCCAATGTTTTTTTCAATTCATTTTAGCTATGTTTATGAATAAATCCTTAAAAACATTGTTGCATGGGTGATGATTTTACTAGACTTCACTAGGTTAAAATATTTTTCAAACTACATATTTGAGGTTCCACATCAGTATACTTACAAAGCAATACTTTCTAGTGATGTTTATTATAATAATGATCTATGTGTGAGATTTTGATCAATTAAAAAAGAGTAATGTTACATATTTTTTATCTGTATAGATCATTTTTTCACATGGCATATCAGGAGGTAGAAAGAAAAATTAAAAATAATATTAAGGAAGGATTTAGAGAGTATTAATGGATTTCAAGAAAAATGGAAATACGTTTCTTTAAAAATAAGATGGAATTTATTCCAGGAAATTTTTATTAGTGTTTACCGGGATGTCTAATTACAAAATTTAGATATTTTTTCTATATTTCATTTTAATTTCTCAATAATTATTAATCTAGAATATGTTAATATGTATCTTCTCTCTCTATTTATTTGGACTCTCTCTGTCATCCAATCTCTAAACTATAATTCTCATAATATAATCATATTGAACATACCTAAGAGTTGATCATGGGGGGGGGGATTAACTAGTGGATCATTATTTTGTTTTAATATCCTTATTTCAATTTAACCTTTATTATTCAATTTGATAGTAAATTTTCTCTAAATAGGTTTAATGTGGAGATTTCCCTCTTACCCCTACACTTTATTCTTCTTCTCACCTATCATATTCATTCAATACTAGCCATTAATATATTTAAAATCTTATAATAGAGGAGTTATGTATTATGTATATTTATTTTTAGATAATTTGTGATGTTCATAGGGTGTCTTCAGCTCTTTAGTGTAACACGTAGATATTTTAAATGAATACTATGTCGCATAGCGTATACATCATGCAACATTGACATTAAACGAAAAATATACTATTATTAATTAAATTTTACTATTATAACCTAGTCATTATTTTGGTGGGGATAAACGGGTTTTAATAATTTTGAATATATATATATATAATTTGCATACTATTATTATTTATAGAAAATAAGTACTTAGTTTTTCGTAAAATCATTTTATGTAAAAAATATTTTCATAAAAAATGGTATTATTCATTATTTTTTTTGTGGGAATTTACATAAATTTTTTCACATTAATATATTTTATTTTATAGATTTAAAAAAATCATGAAATTTTATCATAAATATGTTTGTGTAAAATTTAATTTTTTATGAGAAAATCATTTTCCAGTTAATAGTGGAGTGTACATATTTACCATGAAGATTGTATTTCTATAGAAAAAATTACAACAATAAATTTATTAAAAATATATTAAAAGAAAAAAAAATTATTTTATATTAGTCACTTTAAAATTTATTCCATTTGAACGAATTTTATTCTTTAATTCAGTATAAAAATATTTTTGTACTTAAAAATAAATTTGTCTGCAACACTTTTTTCATTTGTTTTGTATTTCAATATTAAATTAATTTTTCCCATATATATAAATTAAATTATAAAAAGGGGAATTAATATTTATTATTTAGAGGATCAAATGAGGTAAATATTCCCCTTTTATTTTTTGTCACTATGAATAGTAATGGTTGTAAATAATTTTCACCAAGGTAAGGGTAAATAATGTCACTAAGGTTAAAACTAACATGATAAGGACTAAAAATGGCCCTAAAACAAGACTTTATCCTTTTAGATTATGGGAGTTCGGATATTTCCTTATATGTTTTAAGACTATGTTATCATAGTTCTATATTTATTTAATTTTTAATAATATTATATTTATGTTAAATATAATGAAAAAAATTACATTTTCATAATTTTAATATATATAATATTCTATGAAATGTTTAAAATATATATGTTAGATTTTTTGTTTTTATGTTAAATAAGATTTATTTTCTTTATCATCGATATATTTTTAATTTCTAATGATTTAATAACTAGGTTAAATGCTTACACAATGCTAATATAGTATTTTTTTAATTTTAGAGAAATATAATAAATGATTTTAAAAATATTAAATGTAAAAAAAAAGTGATGAATTATTGTGTTATATTAGTTATATATAAATATAATTTTAAGGATGTTTGAAAGTATTATATTCAAATTAAATCATTTTATTGATTTTTTTAATGTCATATTAAATGTATAGTGTCAAGAATGGAATTAGATATATTTTATAATAAATAATTTTTTATTAAATTATTATAAATTAATAAAAACATTATCTTTGAGAAAATTAATTTTATATGGTACAAAACATCTGTCATTTTCAATTTATGGGTCCTTTTCCATTTTATAGTCATATCCATAACCATTAAAGGGAAAAAAATTAATATTGCAGTATTTTTCAAATGGTTTATCATGGTGTTAAAACAAAAAGAAAATGGAAAAAACCATACGAATAACATGTACTAATTATTTTTTATTATACTATTTTGATGCATCCTAAAATTATTTGATAATTATCTAAATTTTGAGAAATTTAATTATAAAAGAAATAAATTATATTAATTTTATACTTAATGAAATTTCAAGAATGTCACTCCCCTAACATATAAAAAGATACCCCATATTATTTTTAATTACATCATATTGAAAAAAAACAATATTGACCTAGACCTAACAAATTACCATCCTAGATACCCTATAAAATTACATTAGGTTATATTCTTCCAAAAATACCAACCGTAGTTACCTTAATAAAAATATAATAGATCTCATTTGAAGAATAAGAAATTACCTTTGCTAACACTTTCTAATTTCTGTCTTCTTCAAGATGAACTAAATATGATGTATCCACATAAAAATAATTAATATAGTCTCATAATTATGCTCATATGTTATTATGATTATGTAATTACCATCTTTCATCTCATTTTCATCCTAATAAAATATAAAAATATCATTTGTTCGTACATATAATATATCGTCTCCACATAGAGGTGTATGTTTTTCTAAATTGTTTATAAATATAGTTATAATGATGGATATAATGAATATATTTTCTATTTATGACATATATATTCTTGATAATAATAATAATAGGAATACCTTCTTATCATTTAATGCATTTAGAAGTGATAAAGTCACTCATGTGTATGTGTAGACTTCCACATCCACAAAGGGACATGAACCACTTTTAATTTACTTTTTGAATTTATGGAAATAATGATGGTTTTAATGAATATAAGATAAATTTATATCCTAGTTAACATTATATATATATTTAAAATATTTTCAATATACAACAACCGAAACTATAAAACCAAAATATATATGAAAATCGAAGTAATTATCACATAGAACAGTGATATTGATAAAAAAATTAATAACTTAGTGAAAAAATGTTGAAATATAATAAATTATGTTAATATATGTTTGAGAATCTTTTTTAATATATTTAAATTAAGTCAATATATAGGTTATTTTATGTTTTATCACATACAATTCAAATGAAATATGAGGTAATGGTTTCTCGTGTCACTTTTCATTCTATGAGACATATATCATATTCACTAATTTCTTCTTCAATGTGGTGTATATACTAAACAACTAGGTATTAAATATTATTATTAAATTTATATTCATTGAAATTATTGATTCATTTATAGTTATTTCTTTCTTGGGGATTATTATTCGGAAGATACAAAATCAGTAAGGGTTTATATCATAGTCTAATCATTATTTAAGATTTCATATATGTAAGTCTCTAGTGAGGAAATTGTAAAACCCTGAGAATTTGTGAGAAGGATTCTTTTTAATTTATTCGTATATATTCTATTTTATGCCACCCCAAGATTAGCATGCACTATACAAAACACCGTATTAGCTTGTCATATACAAAACACAATTCTTGCCTTGTGTTGCATACAATTTCATGTTCTTTTGATATAATTCTACAATGAGGATTGATTTTGTTCAATATAAAAATGAACTATGTTTTTATTATGTTATATGAAACACTAGCCGAATCTTTCACTACACTCAACGTTGACTTCTCTTGCGTTACACAGAAGAGCAACCCTCCTTAATAGCTTGTGTTGTACGCAATACCGAGTTTCACTAAACAGTGATATATTTTTTAAATTTTATATATCTATATGTTATTAATAGTATTAACAACATTTGTTTATAGAATTTCAACTCATATTACACATTTTATAGAACATTATATGAGAACAAAATAAATTTTTCAGATAAAATAATTAATTTTTTTAAAATGCAATTTTACCGCCTATTAATGGGACACTAATTTTAAATATAGTTTCGACAATTTTATAAGTAAAATATTAAAAAATAAACTACTTATTTAGAATCAGGACATAAAAATTTGCCTTTTTTTAATTTTTATATGTTTCTAATAAAATTAACAGTTTATTGAATAGTGAAAAACCCAGCATTTTAATTCAAAATGCATTTTAATCTTATTTATTTATATAGTAATATTGTAATTTTAATTAGTTTTAAAGTATAATTGGATTAAATTATTGTAATTTAATCCAATTTTGGTCATTTTATGTAATTTCACTTTCAAATTGGACATAAACAGATGTTAATCTTTCTACAGTTCTTACTTTCGAAAAACGCGAATTTTTATTTTGACAATGAGAATTAACATTAAATACTTTACTGAAACTTCTATGATATGAATTTTGAAAAATGGATTATGTATTTTTTATCATGAGATACAATTTTTGTAAATTGGTACCTTTAATTTTTAGAGAATATGATTATTAACTTCATTAATTATATTATTTACCGTGGTTAAAAGGTAAATATGGTAAATAAGGGTAAAAAATAATTTTATAATAATATTAAACTACCCTAACACATGTAATAATTTTATTGGATGAGATATTTCCGATCACGGAGATCCTTGGGTCGATTTGGTCACCCCATGGATTCACTTGGATGTGAAATTGAAATATTAAAAGAATTACATTAATGTAAATATAATTATAACCTAAAGATATAGATTTTACTAAATAGATTTACATATAGCGTTATAAAACATTTTTCCATGTCTATAAGTATTCATTAGAAACATAAAAAATATATATTATATCATGGTATTTTATATATAACTTTTAGATGTTAGATAAATATACTTATTTATAACAAAATTATGATGTAGTGTTTACCTAATTAATGAAATACTCAAATAAATGAATTTATAAATATTAAATCAAATGGAATTTGGTTTTTTTGATTCCATCAAAGAGATTTCTGGAGTACATTAAAATATTATGAATTATTTAGTTCCATTGGTTCTAATGAATCATGTTTTTATGATTTTTAAAAAATGTCAGGTATGAATACTATCCAAAATTGACACAATTCATAACATAAAAAATAAAATAGTTTATTAAATGATATTAAATTACTAAAAATTTGTGATTCTGAAAAATTGTTAATATAAGTCCAAATATGTCATAAATAACTTTTTTGGGTTGTTTGACTTGCTATGGTAATTATATTAACCCAAAATGTTTAAATAACATGATATCACGAAAAGATTAAAAAGGATAAAATAAGGTTAAAACCAAAAATATAACGATACAAAAATATTAAAAACATATCCAAAACTAATTGTATAATGTTTATTAGAACCAATATTATATTATCTTATAATTAATTTTTTTTGAACCTTTCAATGTTGAAATTGAATTTATAATAAATTAATATTTTGGAACTTTCTAAAGGTGACCCACTCATATCTTATAAAAAGTGAACTTACTACCAATCCTATTCACTCCGTGTTAAACCTTCATGCTCGGACACCCCCACCCATTTCTCTTCTCAACTTCAATAGTTATATTCTAGATGATCTTGTCTTCTCAAAAGACCGACTTTAGTGCCCTAAGATAAAATTTAATGGAGGCACGTTGAGGAAGAGGTAATATATTCTATCGATTCATTCAAATTTATTTCTTATTATACTTCCTCTTATTTATTTTTTTCATTATAAATTAATGACATCGGGATAACTAATATAGTGATATGTTATTATAAATATGAAACAACCATGTTTCACCATCTATCCATCCTATGAGAAACAAAATCTTTGCGCGTGCATACGTATGGATTACCGTCTCCACGCTGTTGTGTAATATGGTTTTCCTACCACCTTACATGGATGTATATAATGGTGGAAATAATTACATTTTATAATTACTATAACATGATCTTAATTCTGATATATTATGCTCTATCCTCTTCAATACTGATCGACAACAATGGGAATGACATCCCCGCTGGTGCGTACATACGGCTTACCGTCTCCATGACGTAATGAGATTCATTCTCCATGTCAACCATTCATAATTGATTATAGATTATATATAATAAATAGTCATTAATTATATGGTAAAATAATTCTACTGTATTTATGTATATATATATATATCATTTACTTACTTATATTCAATTTAATAAGGAAATGAAAACAACATTCATGCGTACGTAGGACCAACCGTCTCCTTGAACGGTGTGTTCCATTACGTTTATTGATATATTATATATATCTATATATTGAATAAATATGATATATAAATCATGTTACACATTCTGGATGTAATTAATTCATGATCTATTTAACAATATCAAGAATACAAGTCCAAACACGTACGATAAATAAAACAATTATGACCCAAAATGTTTCTTTAACATGGAATTGACAAATGAATGGGTAATATAAAGTCATAACTAAATCATATATGACATCATAATTATTATTATGTTTTTTTTACCAGTTAATAATATGTTTAAACCCACTATACTAGAGTTTCATACATGTACAAAATAAATTAGACCTAAGGTAAGGCAGAACATTTCCAATATCATTTTATACAAGATAGTTTATTCATAAGTATTTACTTGGGTAATATTTATCATCCATGTTCATGTATAAAAAATAATAATTATCATAAAATGTGTATTATTCATCTATTTATTTTTAAATTAATTTTTACCCATTTTAAATTTTACTACATTGTTTGGAAGGAATCATTATTTTGTTTACCATACGACGTACTTTTTGACTTTTTCAGAAAAAGTATGAGGATAAAATTTATTTAACATATATATAATGAACGGATTTTTACATCATTATTACACCATATTTCCATGATTCATACTCTAATTTTTTTAAGAGTCTTTTAAAATAAATGTTTTTCATTAATAATTCATCTGAATTTTGAGAAAAGAAATTTTTTTTGAAAAAGAAACCATATTTTGCTCAGGAATTAATTTCAAGTGTTTTATCACAATTTTATTCCATCTACGATGACATGGGGTTATGTTTCTATCCCAATTATTACTTTTATTTGATTATGTTCATGATGGAATTATTTTTTTGAAGTCCATTTATCTTATATGGATTATGTTATGATGGCTTGATGTTTAATAATCCCATTTTATTACCTGTGTTATGATATTGTGAATGATTTATATTTTTCTGTAACATGTAAGAATGATTTCATTACGAGATTAGTTGAACCTATATCTCTCTAAAATGCATTGGGTAATGATTTATATCTCATGATATAGACATTAATAGAATGAAAGGTACATTTAGTCAGTAATACATGGTAAGAACGACATGTAAACCCAGTTCAGTAATGGACATTGTCCACTTTGATGGTTTTGGAATCAATGCATTGGCTACTATGGAAATCATAATATGTTCTTATTATTTTCCCACTGTTACATGTTTTATGCCAATGCAATTCTGCCATGGTTAATGTTCCTTTATGATCCATGTGTTACGTAATGCCTTGATTTATGTCATTGATCATGATTTTTATGTTTAAACATTTTATTCATGTTTTTACATTCAAAGGCTTATGGTTTGTTTTATGTTCCCAATGTTTACCCATAACATGAATTTCAGATCACCCTTTCTTTTTTTTCTTTTCCCTAGGATATAAAGAATGTTTCTATGTTGGAAAACAAAAGGGGAAGATCATTATTAGAGGTGTTGAAGATCTTTCACCATGATTAGATGATTACGTTCTGATTTTCCAAAGACACTAAACAAATATAATCTTTGAATGTCTTTTTCATTCATGTTTTATTTATTTCAAAAAATAAATGTAATGTTCATGTACGTCTATCTTGGGTATCTATAGATGGTATCAAACCGAAGGTTTAGTTAACCTTTGAAAACTAGTATGTGAAAACATTAGTGAGATCACTATAATTATTTAGATGGTACATCTAAGGATTTCTATAAGGTTAAATGTAACTATAGTTTACAGTCCCAGAATTATGTTAACGATCTTAAATAACCTAGGGTGAACCTAAGTTGGGATGGATTAAAGAATGTGTAATAAGTTATACATTCTACAGATGAATTTTTTTTATTATGTGGTTCCTCATTATATTAACGGTTTCTTACACTATGGTTTCTAGTTTTAGTCAATGAATTGAACAAAAAGGATTTTGGTCAACATTGAATCTGATGGAAAAATTGGTGACTATGGGAAAAGAAATTGAATAATGCATAGATAAAAAGATATTGTGATTATGTCAAATCAGTCATCGTGATATATGATTAACAATATGAACATTATTGGTATTTGTAAGTCATAAAATAAGAGGAATATGGAATTTCATGTATGTTTTTATGGTGAAGAACATAGAGGAAGGAAGAATAAGCTTTCTATATATCACTAAAAATTGAAGAATAACCTTGATGAATACCTCTGATGGAGGGTAAGATGTTATCTGTGTGGGGATAAGGGTCATAGATTAATGGACTGTCATGGAGTTCAATGTCTTATATGTGGAGAACACAGGCATTTCCCAGCAAAATTCCTTAACCAAATAGGATACTTATATATCTAGGAAGGAACTATCCCATGTAAATCATTGAAGAGGATGGATTGAAGTGTTTATGTATTGGTATTTTAGAATAATTTTTTAGAGGTACTATTAGGGTATTATGGAATATTGGAATATCTATGGTCCAATGTGTTTTTCGATAAGAATATCGTGCTAGTAACCATGAAATGTGTTTGAAATATTTTTGGAATGCACATGATATGCACATAATGAAGGGACATAGAGATAATGAGATGGTTGGTTGTATTCATAACCTATTTGAAGATATAAGGAAAATGTGATATCATTGTTGAATATATTGATTTTTTTTTATTTTTTGTATGTGTAAAGAGTTAACTTTTGATAGTATTCATGTTTTCTCTATGATTATTTGGTAATTCATGTTTAAAGAGTATACCTGATTAAGGTATTCACATGCTTGGAATGTGACAATGAAGAACTAACTTATGGGATATATGAGATAAATGTTATATTGATTTAGTTCACCTCTTTCTATGATTTATATTTTTTAATGGATTCTACTATTATCCGTTTATGAATAGTATATGTTATTTTCCATTTTTTGTGTTTTAGATTAATGTATTGTCTCACAATAAGTGGACTTATGCTTACTGATAAACTATTATAAACTTTTTGTTGATACTAATGGAATTACCTCTCATTCCATCACAGGATCTTCTAAAAATTCAAGAATGAAAAATTTAACATCATTTCTTTAAAAAAGAGATGAAGTGGAAATTGTTCAAGGCATGAACAATGGTGTGATTTTAGGAAAATAGGGTATGTATTTATTCTCATTAAAAATTATTCAAATTTTTGAAAAGGGTCTTGAAGAAAAATGTTCAAACTAATCATATACCTTCTTATTTAATTAATAATATGGTCCTTTAAGTCATCGCATATTTATTGATTTTGGGTAGTTAACTTTCTCTAAACTATATTCTCTATCACTATCCATGACAACATGATGATTAGATTTCTCTTCTATATCCATGTTTTTACTTCCCACCTATGTTCTCCTATGTGGAAACCTAGTGATGAGTTATTTTGGGAAACCAATTGGTTTCTAACTTTCCATTTTAAAATTATGTTTTAATATTCCTTTTTATCATTTAGGATTCCATGAAGGGAAATATCAGGTAGTAAACAATTTATAACCCTGAATAATTTCGATGTAGAAATTCATTTTATGGGGTGTATAATGTAACACCATGGGAATTTATGAGATTTATTATTTTTAATTTCCTAAATGTCTTTTTTTGTAAACTACACCATGATTACATTACTCTATCTGCAACAATGTATTAGCTTTCAGTATACGCAACACTATTATTTCCTTGTGTTGCACATAATTTCAAATTCTTTTGATAGAATTAAACATTAATTATTTATTTTTTCAATGTAAAAATTAAATATATTTGGATTTTGATAGACACAATAGTAAAGGATTCTTTCACTACACAAAACACTTACATGGATTATGTTACACCCAAGAGTGACCTTCCTCGATAGCTTGTGTTGAACGCAATACATATTTTCATTAAACAATGATATATTATTAAAATATTATATAACAATATTTTATGAATATTATTAACCACATTTTTAAATGTATATATCCTTATAATTTTTCTTAAGCATTTTCTAGAACATTTCATGAGAACAAAAAAATTATGTTAAAAGAAGTATTCTCAAAAAATGCAATTTTCCTACCTTTTGATGGGAATCCAATTTTAAATTCGGATTTTGGCACTTTTATCAATTAAATTTGACAAAATAAACATCTTATTTGAATGTGGGACAAAAATATTTTTTTTTTTAATTTTTTATATGTAAATAATAAAATTATTATTTAAATGAATTGTGAAAAAACACAACATTTTAATTCAAAATTGTTTTTTAATATATTTATATGGTTAGATTTTACTTTTAGTTTGTTTTAAAGTATAATTTGATTTTATTTTTATCATTTAATCCAATTTTGGTAATTATAAGTAATTTTAATTTCAAATTGGACATAAATAGATGTAAATCTTTTGATAGTTATTACTTCTTTTATACCTGCCTTTTGGTATTGACAACAATAATTAATTTTAAATTAATTACTGAAACTTCATTGTTTTGAATTTGAAAAAATGGATTCCATATATGGAATCAGGAGGTCCAAATTGTGTAAATAAGTACCTTTTATTTTTAGGCAATATGAATAGCAACTTCTGTAATTATTTTATTTACCATGGTTAAAGGGTAAATCTAATAAATAAGTGTAAAAAAATATTATTATAATAATAGGTTGACATATTTCGGACCATTGGTATCCTTGGGTATATTTTGGGAACCAGTGGATTCACATTGATGTGAAAATGACATTTTATAAGAATTATTTTAATGTACAAAGAATTATAACCTATAGATATTGCTTTTACAAAATCGATTTTCATTTTGGGTTATAAAACCGATATATATATATATATCTATAAATAGTAATTATAAATCTAAAAATATTTCCTACAACATGGTATTTTATTTATAATTTTTATACATTAGATAAATATAATTATTTGTGAAACAATTATGATATAGTTATTACCCAATTAATGAAATATTCAAATAAATGAATTTATAATTGTTAAAAAAATTTACATTGGTTATTTTGATGTTATCCACTAATTTCATTGATAATAATTACATATTAGAGATTATTTAGTGCTTATGGTTCGATGGAATCAAGTTGTTGTTAATTTTTCAAAAAATTCAAGTATGAATGGTGTCCAAAATTGACACATTTCATAACATAAGACATCAAATAGTTTATTAAATGATATTAAATTAATATAAATCTAATATTAAGAAAAATGGTTAATATAAGTCCAAATATGTCATAAATAACTTTTTTTGGGTATTTTCACGTGATATGGTAATAGCATTAACCCAAAACATTTAAATAACATGATATCATGTTAAGATTAAAAATCGTAAAATAAGGGTAAACCCAAAAATATGAGAATATAAAATATTAAAAAACCAGTCATAAAATAATTTTATGATTGTTATTTAGAAAAAATCATATTATCTTAGAATTATATACGTTTTGAACCATTTTATGTACAAGTTGAATTAAAAATAAGTTAATATTTTGGAACTTTCCATAAGTGCCCCTCTCCTCTCTTATAAAAAGGGCACATCCTCCGTCTCCTCATCACTCCATTTTGAGCCTTAAAATATGTCCAAAAACTGCATATTTATCTTATATGACTCCCTAATGACATTCTAGAGGTTCTGGTCTTCTGGAATGAAAAACTCATGTTCCCTAAGAGGAAATTTAAAGGAGGCACATCGAGGAAGAGTCAATCTCTTCTACCGATTCTTTCAAATGTATTTCTTCTTCTACTTACACTTCTTTAGTTGATTAATGGTAAATTAAAAAAAATCAGTATCAGTAATATACTTATATTTTATAAAAAATATGAAACAACCCTATTTTACCTTCTATCCATCCTATGAAGAACGAAATTGTCGCGCGTGGGTATGTACCCCTTACCGTCTCCACTTCATGGAGTAATCTATTTCTCACCACCACCTTACTTGGATGGGTATAATAGGGAAATAATAATTCTATATGATTATTAGAACAAGATATTACTTCTGATATATTATACACCATCCACTTTAATACTGTCCAATAACTATAGAAATGATATTGTTTCTCATGCGTACGCACGACTTACCATATTAATGATACGATGAGATTCATTCTCTATGTTAACCATTCAGAAATGATTATAAAGTATAAATAATATAAAATACTGAAATATATAAGGGAATAATGCTACTGTATTTATGTATATATATTTTTAATTTAATTACTTTTATTAAATTTAATAAGGAAACGAAAACAGCGTTCATGCGTACATATGGACTTCCATCTCCATGAATGGTGTATTCCATTCCATTTATCGATCTATTATATATATTTATATACGGAATATACATGACATATGATTTTTTTACATTATGGAATTAATTAAATCATGATGAATTTCTTAATATCAAGAATAACCACTCCAAACATGTATGATAAATAAAAACATTATTACCCTAAATGTTTCTTTATCATGGAATTTACAAATGAACAGTTAATATAAAGTCATAAGTGAATCATATATGATATCATAAAAATTATTATGGTTCCGTAATAAGTTAATAATATTTTTGATCCCACTATACAGGTGAATCAGACATGTATGGATGAAATTGGACCTAAGGTACGGGATAACTTTTCCAATATCGTTGTATTAGAGGTTGATTATTCGTGAGTATTTACTGAGGTTATATTTATCATCCACATCCATGTTTTCAAAAAACAATTCTCATAAAATGTGTACTATAATTCTATGTATATTTAAAGTCATTTTTACCCATTTTTTTCTTTTACAATATGATTTGGAAGAAATAATTCTTTTGTTTACCATACGAGGTACTTTTTCAATTTTCCAGCGAATGTACGAGGAAAATGTTTTTCTAACTTATAAAGTATGAAAAAATTACATCTTAATAACTCCTTATTTCCATGAAGATTACTCTTCATGTTTTAAAGATTATTTTCATCTAAATTATTTTATTTTAAAATTGATCTTAATTTTGAGAAAATAAAATGTTTTTGAAGAGGAAAGGATATTTTCCTCAGAAATTATGTTCATGTGTTTTATCAAAATTATTTTCCATATAAGATGACATAGGGTTATGTTTCTACCCATATTTAAAATTTTATGTAATTACGTTTATGATGGTTTAAATTTTTTTATGTCCATTTATCATATATGGATTATGTCATGATAGCATGATTTCTATGAATCCAATTTCATAACATGGGTTATGCTATGATGAATGATTTATATTTTTGGGGAACATGTAAGAATGATTTCATTATGAGATGGTTGTGACCTCTATCTCTCTCTAATGAATTGGGTAATTATTTATATCTCATGAGATAGACATAAATGGAACTATAAGTAAATTTTGTTGAGGGAAACATGGCTGGGACAACAAGTAAACCAGGTTCATTAAAGAACTTTTTCCACTATGTTGGTCTTGATAGAAATTCCTTGGATACTATGGAAATCATAATATTATCTTATTAGATTAAAAAAATTATATGTTTTATGCAAATGGTATTGTATCCTGGTTAATGTTCCATTATGATCCATTCCATACGTACTTCCAATATTTATATCATTGCTTATGATTTTGAAATTTAAAATTTGTGTTGATTTTTTTACATACAATTGTTTATGGTTTTTTTTTGTTGTGAATATTTACCCTTACTAGGAATTTGAGCTCACCCTTTTAATGTTTTATTTTCCCCAGTATACAAAGAAATGTTTAAGGTAGGAAAACAAAATAGGAAGATCTTTATGGTAGATTTTTATGTTCCTTCACCGTGATTATAAGATTATGTTCTGAGTTTCCATGTCAGTAATCTAATATGATCTTTGTGCATCTGTTTGGGTCATATATTAAGTATTCCACAAAAGAAATGTAACTTCAATCTATATCAAGATTGGGTATCTTTATAAATAATTTGATCTTTATATATTAAACCCAATTTATTTTTTATACCTTTTTAATACGTTTTTAGTTTAATTTTATTGCCTTTATATACTCCAGATACTCGAATCTTGTTTTTATTAAAAAATAACATTTCTTTTATACTTAATCAGATGTATTTTTTTCTATAACGATATTTTCCCAAAAAATGATTTAAACAGTATTTTTACCATTATCCAATGATTTATTAAAACCATTTTAATCAATTTTGTATTTTGGAAAATGAATTTCATCGAATCACCATGTGGTTTCCCAAACAGGGAACTTTTTTATTTTCTTAAAAAAGTGTTAAAGGAATGTTTTTTAAATTATACCACATAAATAGAATCTCTCATCATCATGAAATCTTAGTGATTGTTAAAATATTTATAATGTAATATTATACATATCTTGTAATATTTTTCCCAAATTTTTTGGAAAATATATAGATTTTAATTAAGTGATTTCAATGTTAAAAGAGGTAATCTCTTCATGAATATTTCTAGTAACATTATTCATGAATTTCCATATATTTACACAACCTATTTTGAATATTATTATTTAATAAGGGTAAAATTAATAGAAATAGTCAAATATATTTTTATTAAAAGTTGTTTTTTCATTTTTTCTTTGGAATGTATTGATATTCTGTATGACAGTTCTTCAAATAAAGACATTTAATTATTTATAAGGTATATTGATTAAGTTGTATTGTTTATTCATGTGAGGAATTCATTAAACTTATTAAGTGATGGGTGGGGCCCATAATTACATATACCCTCTATTAATTTGTATGTCCATTTGAATATCAACATATCTACACTTATGAAATGTTTGTATTGTTTAAAACAAGATATAGTTAAAATTTTCTTTGTATAAGGCTTCAATGATAAGTTTAAAATATATAGTATTATGCATTACATCATCATGAAGTCAGTTATTAATGTCAATGAGACTATTTTGAATCATATACCATGATATATTTTAAGCTTATTTTATTGTTTAATGGTATCATTTGATCATCACTTACACAAACCATATCATTCAAAATGATTATATTTTTGATTATATATATTGTGTCAGTTATTTTACATGAAATATTAATTATGACTTATTTACTCAGGATATATTACAATTAATTTTTCTTGTATGAAAAACTTGATATCACAGTTATTTTGATTAATTTTTTAAAAAAAATTGATGGTATATTTGAATGGTTTTATTGATAAAAAAAATTCTTTTACTATTTTGTGTATTTTAGGTCATTAAATTTAATGTGATATTCATGATATCTTGTTTATCAATACTATTATAATATTATTTACATTGGGATGTGATAACTTTTATCTAGTCTAAATGTAATAATTTTACCATCATCTCGGGTCTATTGGGGTCGGTGTATCGACAGATGGTATCAGAGCATGTTTATTAGAAACCATTAGAACTAGATTTAAGAATACATATTTGGGAAGTAAACACTGTGACATACATTGAGGATATGTATGATTATAGTATTACATATAAATATATTTTATGGTAGATATTATTTAGGATTGAAAGAAACACATCCATATCTACATACTAAAAATTGATTTAGTTTTAGAACATATGCATATTGGGGTAAAATCCTGGAGAAGAGTTGGTGGAGTATATCTCATCCCCAATTCTGGATTGCAGTGAGTGTACCCTGGTTATGCACCTGTCTCAAAAATCCTAGGGAGGGAATTTGGTAAATTAAAATTGTATTTATGAACTATTATAATGGATTTGAATAGTTCATGACCATGAATGAATAATGATAAATCTAAGGTGACTGAGATTTAAAAGGTTGTGTTGTGGTTTAGACAACCTGTAAATTATTTTCATGATTAATTACATTCCAACTCCGATTATTATTACTTATTCTAGGAATTTTGGTTTTGAAAAATTCCAAGAAACATAAGGAACCATGTTAATGTTTAATGATATGGACAATGTGGTAATTTTGAGCAACCAAAAGGGAATGATTATGAGTGTGAATGATATTGTGATTATGTCTATTTAGATTTCATGATATATTATTAATAAGATACATAGAAAATGACATCCAATCTCACCAAAGAAGACAATAATATAGTTTTCTGAGAGACCATGTGGTTGAAACCCTATATAAAATAATGAAAATTATATTTTATCTAAAAAATGTGGATGTAGAACCCCATATAATGTTTAAAAGGAACATGAAACTATTTTATGCATTTATAGTAAGGTTATTGATTAGACAATTGTTAAGGAAAAAATAAGCATTATATAACGGAATATTTATATAGTACCAAAGTATATTTTTGTAGTAAATTGTCTTATGTGTCTAAAATATGGTCATTGTCTGAGATAATTCCATATTAAATGGTTAAAATCCTATATTGGTGAAGTATATATATAATTACAATCACTAAACTACGATGGATGATGTTTTTTCATATTGGTATATGTGAATTATTTTATGGAAGGGTTAAATCATTGATAATATGGAAATATGAACCATGATACATCTAATGATTATTCCATAATTGAATTATTTTGTTAATTTGAAAACATACGCTGAAGAGTTCTGATAACAAATATAATTGATTTAGTGGTCAGTCAATGTTTTTCATTGTTGTTGTAAGTGGGATATTTTTTAGTGGACCTAAAATTATTTAATGATTTGATGACAAATTCTTTGAGACCATATTTCACAAATTGTATTTCAATTTTTGATATATGGAAATAGAATTTGATTTTATTTCAATAATAATGAATATATTACTTTTTTATGAATATATGTTTTTATATTAATTTAATTTAAGATGTATGGAGGCCATAAAGGGTCAATAATTTTTTGCTTCATCAAAATATCAAAAGTATTTGTATCATTTTAAGGATCTAAGTGAACTACATTTAGCGGATTTGAAAAACTTAACCAGTTTTGAGAAGAACACTCCATTAGTGCTAGAATAACCAATTGGTGTTGTATATTATGAGACATTATGTTAATCATAGTCAATTGGATTGTGGGAATATATAATCATGATGGTTATTAATAAAATAATTACAATGTGATATTTTTTTGGGAAGAATTTTGGTTCACGAAATGAATTATAAATCATATTATTTTTTTAATATGATTCATGATAGTACGGTTTATCATGGTCATTAATTTTATTTTTGGGATACATCATTCAGTTGAGGTATATATTACTGGTTATTTTAACATGTGGTCTATAATGAGATATAATTTGGTAAAAATATAATTAAATATTATTTTTTTAAATGATAAAAATAACATTTGAGGTAAAAATAGTCTTCAATATTGAGGTTTTTGAGGATAATTAGGAAACAAAGATATTTTTTAGTCGAATAACCGAGGTTGAACCGTTATGGTTATTTTTTGGAATTTTTAAATTAAATGTTTTTTATCTTTATATGAATGATTATATATTATTAATATTATATTACCTTCTGAGAACCATATATATTTTTGTCCAAATTTCCCTATATAAAAACTATATTTTTATCATTTTGTTGATTATGTGATCCATTATAAGCTGATTTTAGTGCATCAGACATGAAAAATTCATCATGAAGACTGAAAATTTAGATGTATGGTGAGATTGTAATGAAAAGTTTTTATATGATGACATTGCACTAATCAATTAATTATATTTTAAAAAACTAGTATTTTTTGTTATAAAGGAATTATTTAACTCTAAGAAAAGTATCTAGAATCGAAAAATTTATTTGATTATGATCACATCCAAGGAATTAATAGTGTTTCAACCATCACATATTTATAGTTTTTTGGTCATTAAATTTATCGTAACCATGCTATCTATCAATTTCTATTATCCCTTAACCATTTGTTTTATCCTTCATGTCTATATTTTCACATCCGAATAATTCTCTCCTATCCCAAAACCTAATTTTTTGTAATTCCAAATTACCTTCATATTTGATTTCCTCTCTCTTAAGATGATGTTTTGTTAATCCTTTTTATGAAGTGGGTTTTAAATAAAGGTATTTTAATTTTTAAAATGATTGATTTGAGATAAAAATTTAAAATTTATTGGATGAAATTTATTGAATGAAATTCTATAATGTAACACCCCATTATTTTTAAAAGATACCATGTTTGATAGTGTATGCAGAAAATAACACCAAACTTAAACAAACCATGTAATATTACTATTGTAACCAACTCATTAAATTTTAAAGTATGAATATGATTTTCCAAAATATTATAATATGTTTAAAGGTTTTATATAATGTATTATTTAATTATAAATAAGTACTTAATTTTTATTAAAATCATATTATACGTGAAATATATATTTTCATAAAAAATTTGTATTTTTCATTATATGTGTGGAAATAATAAAAAGTTTCTATCATATTTATAAATTATATTACTAAAAATGAAAATGTTTTTCTGAATCAACAAATAAAAGTTCAAATATAGTTAAATATTTGGATTTTTCAGAATATATTGATTCCACAATGAATAGTGAAAAATACTATTTTTCTATGGAAACTATATTATTTGTTTCAAGAAATTTTAGTGATAACTTTTCTCATAAATTTTTTTGATTGTAAATAATGTTTTCTTATATAATTAACAACCTAATTATGTCCACTGGAATAAATTTTATTTCTTAATTTTTCATCCAATCACTTTTTGCATAAAAGTAAAATTGTTGAAAATATTTTTTTTGTGTTTCAATTTTTTTCATCTTATATTAATTTCTAAAACATATGGAATTTTAATCATGATAAATTTATTAAATATTATTAATCATTATGTCCATGTTTTTAATGTAGTTCCGTTATTCTATTAGAAATTAATTATAGTACCAATAGAAAATAAAACTCACCATAGTATTGATATATCAAGTAGTTATGGTTAAAAATATCATGAAAATAACTCCAAATGAACCTTAACATTTTTATTATCCTATTTTATGAGTGGGTTTCATCCATTTCAAATTATTATACAAAAACATAGAAACATGGTGTAATATTTCTTTGATATTTTCTTTTATAATATTTAAGAAAATATACATGAAAAAATTATAGTTATATATTTTTATATCTATGATATTTTAGGTTAGAGATAAAAAACAATTTTTTCAACTAAGGACTTTATTTGAAATTGGGATTAAATTTTTAATGATAGAAATTTATTTTATGGTTTTAAAGACTAAATAATTGCCTAATAGATTGGCTTGAATGAATAACCAGTAAATATCCAAATTTAACTATATAAGAGGAATTACAATCATCCTTATCATAAATTTTAATTATAAAAATTAAAAAAAATGATATAAAAAATAATTTATATTAATTTAATAAATTATGAATTCAATGGATACCCCTACCCTCGCTTATAAAAGGAAACCCCTTATCACTTTTTTACACCACCATGAGCAATGAAGATCGACCAAACCCAAAATAATTCCATTATCAACAAAAATATTCATGAAAATTAGATTATAGTCTTCCTAATAACTAACTGCATCGCCCATTAATAATATCTAATATTGTTCAATTGAATAAGTGGTAATCATCTTTGCTGACTCATTCATATTTCATTCATCTTCTATATCCTGTAAATATAATATAATTATAAAAACATGATAACTACAATATCACTAAAATACTTATATGTTCTAATTATTATGTTATAATGAAATTCCATTTCATTTCCATTAAACAAAAAGTGAAAATAGTGGTTGTGTGTACGCACGACTTACCATCTCCCCATAGCGTAATAATTTAATTTTCATGACCACAATTCAATGATAATTATAATTGTTAATCTAATGAATATATATTATATTTATAAAGTTAATATTTATTTATAATTATAATACAATATACCCCTTCTTTCATCAAATCCCTTGATAAATAATAAAGTCGCTCATGTGTATGTGTTCACTATCACCTCCCTAATGAAATGTGGTCAGTTTTTCATTTATTATTTAAATGTATAGTAATAAAGATAGATATATTGAATACATATTATATTTATGACATTATTAATTCCCTTTATAAAATGGATCTATGATCAAAATATAATGAAGAAGACTACCAACTGAAAAAATTCATAAAAAGTGATGAATTTATCAGCTAGAATATTGATTTTAATGAAATTTTTTTAAGAAATATGTGGTACCGTTTTATAATTAAATCATTTATTCTATTAAATATATCATTATTGTTTTGATTTTAAATTTTAATATATATATATTATTTAAATAAGAATTTTGAGCACATATGAAGAATGTTTGATCAAATATAGGGGTTTCTCGTCATACTTTTGTTTCCATGTGACATATATTAAAGTCACCACTTTATTCTTCAATTTAGTGTATATTACTAATCCTTTAGATATATTATGTCAGAATTTGCTTAATATTAATGGTATTACAATATTATTTTGATGTTATTTCATTCATGAGGATTCTTATTCCAAATATACCAAAGAGGTACAAATTTATTTCAGAATCTCATCATTATATGAGATTGTTAATGTTTAAGTCTTTGGTAAGGAAAATATTTTATTTTCCAATCATAAACCCTACCATTTTTTCCGACTCTAGTAATTTCTAGAATTTAATTTTTTTTCCTTTTACTTTCTACTCTTTATATCTCCATGATAACTGTATAATAATTATTTAGAAAACATTCATTATTTTTCAACATGGTTAGAAATATTTTTCTTATATATCCATATTTAACTAAAAAACTTTTAAATAATTTTTTACTATTAAGAAATTTTTTAAAATTAAAAAATTAACCTTTTTATTATTAATAAATGGATTAAAACGAATCATCTGGTAATTTTTCCAAATGAGGTACTTTTAAAATTCTATTACAAAAGCCTAAAATGAATTCTTTTAACTTATACATCATGAATGGAATTTTCCACAGTAATGATCACACAATTTTTTGAAGCATCATATAAATTTTTACAAGGTCCATTTACAAAAAATGTTTTTCAAAATATTTTGGATTTTTGAGATTCCAAATATCCCATTTTATTGTGAAAATGTATTTTTTTCTCAAAACATTTAAGGAGATCATTTTATTGTATATTTACTTATTTCAAATGGTTTTTTAAATATTATTATTTACTAAGGTTATTATCAAAATATAATTTAAAAAAAATTATAGATGGGTTTTTAGAGTTTTTAGGGTTATTATTGATATTTTTTATGCTATTTTATCTACTATTTATATTTATTGATTTTTAAGGAATATTCGTTCAGTTCTATTATTTATTAAAATGATGAATTTATTAGAATTATTATGTTGTATGTGGGGCCTAGAATTACAAAGAACATAGATTCAATGTTAGGCCTCAGGAAACAAACTAGTTGGATAAAACTATTAAATTGTTTTTGGTTCATACCTACCTATAAATTATATTTTCCTAGAACATGTCCTAGATGATATGTTTCAAATTTATATAAATGTGAATTACATCATTATGAATTCATTTTTAATGTTATATATATTATTTTTAATATCATCCACTGATAAGGTTCAATCATTTGTGATTATTTATATGTGATAATTTACCTTCATTTACTTCTACTATATCATTTTAAATTATAAATTTATTAATTAAATAGTATGTTTTTTTATTTTTTTACCTTTACATTTTAATTATAACTTATTTACCCATGATATCATTAGTTGAAAATAACCCTTATTAAGTATCTACCTCTCTCGTATTTTCCTTCCATTCGTCATAATATGAAGAAAGAATAATCAAATGAGTTTAATTATATAGAATATTTACATTCACTATGTTTTATATTTTATGTTTTGAAATGAAATTTGATATTCAAGTATGTATCTTTTTTGAAAAGACTTAAAAACTATTCATTATATTTTAATTTTAACAATTTCAACTTTCTTATGTAATAATGTAGCTATTATCTCTGGGAAACTAGGGACAGTGTCTTTATAGTCAGGAAAAACTAGGGAACATTTCTTAAAAATTGATTTCTCAATAAAGGTTAGGTAACCACCAATTGAGATTGAAATATAATTTTACTTAATATTTGATATCATAGTTTGTTTTACATCACAATTAATGAAGGAAAGGGAAGTGTGGATATTGATACAGAGTCAATCAAATGAACAGGGGGATATTTTTGTAAAATGTTTATTCAAAACTATCGTATGATGTTACTTATGAATCCACCAGGGATCAACGACCATTTTTGATAAGTCCTTCATTTTGTTTGTATTTTTCATATTCACATTTCTTTCCAAAATTTTATATTTATTTTCATACTCTATGATATTTTAAATGGATACATATTATTATGAAAGTATTAAACTATTTCAATATAGGTTTAGGGAGACACATAACATTATCTATAGGCTCAAGGCTAGTGGGTCCATGAAAATGGACCTAATGGAATTTATCTAGAAAGCATAAATTGTTTTCCCAAAATATATTTACAGATAAAGGTACCATCAATTGAATAGTACTAATACTATACTCGGGCTACTAATGTTCCTCTGACATCCCAAACTATGTGGGACATACCACTTCCCTAATCCAGTTTTTTATAAGACGAAAATTGTGCCTCCTTATATTAGAGAGGTCAAAAACACGCATTGTGGCATTAATAAGTCATATGGGAATACTATACCTCGTTTATCAAACTAAGAATACAATATAATTTAAATTAAAAAAAACAATGATGTTACAATAATTAATAATATCCAAGAATCACATAATGAAACACAAAATATGGGGAAATGATCATAATACAATGTAGTAATTATTTCTTGACATGTATGTGTCATGTGTCAAATTATAACCCAAAAAAAATGAAAGAGAGGCATCTCTAATTGTGGTCTAGAAATCATGTACGGTTCCCTCATTCATGAAACTTCTTGAATCTGTACTCATCCATCCACAATAAGAATCTTTGCTTATCATTTCCTACAAACGCGAAGTCTATTCCATTAAAAAATTGTGGCCCAGGTAGGGTGTGATTACAAATTAGTATGCCACCACCAGTAACATCTATGGAATAACCTAACTAATACATTTGACTCATGTTTAGAAATAATAAATTTATATGATTAAACATAGCTATTTTCATAATTATTAGTCTTTAGTTATCCAACATGGAACTGTGATTCATGGTGAAATCCAATCCAATCATACCTGCATCTTCCCGGGCTAGAGGCTGAACAATTCAGAAATTGATATTACAGTTTATTCATTAAAAGGATTTCATTATTGAAATTAATTCCAATTTAACTCGGGTACCGTGCATCATTAGTTCAGTTATCATTTTTATGGATACATGGTGTTTCAGTCTAACATCATTATCATGGGTACTTAGAGAATTAGTCTAGCCCAATAGTATTCAGTAATTTGATAATCAGTCCAAAACCAATTCACATGAATGCATTAGGGGATGAGATAATTATTCTAGAGCCCCATGGATACGGAAAATCAATCTAAATCCATTTCCACATTGTTAATATTAATATATATATATATACATATAAATCATGGTTTGACATCAGTGGCCTTTTATCAATCATCAAATTCATGTTTCACTAATTCATTTTTGAAACACAACAATGGATCTATAATTTTATCACAAGTACTAGAATGGTCTATAAAACATTAATCCACTATTAATCATTTTTTACAAAACATGTTAACCCTTAAAATTCACACCAAACAAACCTTCAAATCCCATTTTAAAGAAATGAAAAATTGTTTTAGATTAATTCCATTAATCCACCATGTTTATTTTTTACACACCATAAATCATAATTTCAAGGATATTGTAACACCCTTGGGGTTTCCATTGAGTGTAGTCTCATAATCTCCAAACGGGAAAAATGGATCAATTAATGGTCTCAAAATTTGCAAAGGGTTCAATAAACTTTTCATTATAAAAACACAATTTCACCACTAGTTAACCAAATGGAAAAACCAAATATATGATAAATAAATCAAGACTATGGGAAACAGAATGCATAACACCAATGTTATGATCAATGATGAATGATCACCCAGAATTATCCATTTATTTGAGGTATAATGGAACAAATTTTATTGATAACGACCATCTATGATCGAAATCTTGGATCATGATCCAACGTAACAAGATCCAATAAATCATATAATTAAAACATAAATGTGGAAGGAATGATTATCACACTCAAAAGGGGGTTAATATTAGAGATAAATGGAGAAAACTGAATAAGGGATAAATCAAATATCATATCAGAGTTTATTCTTCCATTTCTTCTTCGATTCCCAAATGATTGTGTTCGAGGAACTTAGGAGTCATCTCAGGATCCTAGAAGAGAATTTTTTTACATGTTAGGATGATTGGGATTATTAGAAATATGAACTTGTGGTTTAATAATTTTTTTTTTAATTTTTGGAGGTTACAAAATCAGCATAAATAGTTTCATCGGTGAGCCACACTATTAGAAAAAATCATGTTCCCAAACATTATTCCCCTAATATAAAAGTTGGTGGATGGTTTCTTCTAAAGGTCCATGTATTTTTAACCATCTTGAAACTATGAAATCCACATTATCTGAAGGGTTCATTCTTTGTTGGTGTGTGTGTACATATTGGTAAAACTATGGGCCAATTGTGCACTTCCTCCCACCAGAACATCAATAACACACTCGAACACACCAGACACAAGCTCCTTAAAAAGGATAGTATTGTGATGGTAACAAGTACATGAAATTTATTATTAGATTTCCCAAGATAGCATAGGATATTATAATCTATCCCACCTTATAACATCTCATCCACTAACTATAGTCCCATGAATCACTAAGCCTCTAAGGTCACATGGTTAGGCCCTTTGGCCCACATATCTACTTCCCCCTCCAATGATTCCAAATAAACCTTACCATGCTTAAAAAATACACAAACAACCATCACATTATTTCCCCATGAATAATTCTCACATTGATCCTCCACACGAATCATATTCTCCTCCGGGGATGAATCATCCTCAATCTCAAAATCATAATCATCTCCCAAATTAAAAGGTTTGAGGTGAATCATCCAAAGATATGAAACATAAAAGTGATCATTCATAGAATTATAACACTATGTATGATCCAAATTGATATACCATTGGTCCAATACCTACTATAATATAATTTTTTTTAATTAACATGGGCTCCAACATTCACTAATGTTGAGTCCAATGGAGAACTAATCTTGGTGACATCCAAAAAAACACATGATCACCCAATATAAACTCAATAAGTCGACGAAGTTGATCAATAGAAGACATTATTATACACTGTGTTTTGACCATATGTTCTAGAATCCACAGAATGTGTTCCATTTCCTCCTACATTAGACTTTTTTCCAAAAAATTTGACTCACCCACCTACATCCAACATAATGGTGATACACATGTTATACTATAAAGTGTTTTATATGGTACAATAAAAAAAATCATTAATAACTATTATTATAAGATAACCCAAAGATAGATAAGTAATTCTCTAAATACCCATATAAATCTTGTACACATACCCAAATCATTTCCTCAAACACTTGAATAGTACATTCTGATTTCATGTCTCTATGAGGGAGAAAATATGTGCCTAGAAATAGATGATTACTGAATGCCATATTTATTCCTTACCACAGTAGTGATGTAAAAAAATCATCATAAAATAAAACCAAAATCCAAATCCCTCAATGAAAATATACCATCTCATAAACATTCATAGAACCAAAATGATCAATTTTTAATGATTCCCAAATTAGAATGATATTTTCAACTTTTATCAACATATCCTTAATTACTCGCATTACATCAGCCAAATGAGGGGTCCTTGGAATACCTACTACAATTTACCTTGTATATTCATCCAAATTCTATTATTTAATGGTAAATATCTATACAAAACAACGGGTCACTAAATATTAATCATTACAAGTTGATAGGTGTAGTATCATGTCATGAATGCAACACATTGCATTTTCATTCCCATCCCACAATACTATATACTAATATCTCACTAGATCATGGTCAAAATGGGGTTGAATTCCCACTACATTGCATGAATATCTCTAACCAAAACCTATCACATACTCATAAGTACAATAACATGGACTTGTACATAGATGATCTCATCCTCATATATAACCTAATAAGAAGGTGACTCCCCACATTCTTGTATTTACCTCAAGGCCAAACTCTCCGGACGGCTATTCTTATTATCCTTGATCGAGCATAGATATGTCGAATAAACTGATAAAGATACTGTGGTCATATCCTTAAAGACCTCCTAAGCCTCTATTATCATCTTTGAAAGAAAATCCATCATCTTCTACTCAGAACCAGACTCCAAGATTGCCTGAGTCATGGTATTTCTCTTAAAGGCATCTACAACACTATTAAAGTTCCCCCACACATGAGAATAATAAAATTCAAATGGATTAGTTTGCTCAACCCATCACCATTTAAAGATATTTAAATCTAAATGTGAAAATAATTATTGTCAATTTTATCTTTGGTTTACATAGTAAACATTTTCCTTATAAATTATTGTATCCAATGCATTCAGCAAAAAACAATTATCACCAACTCGATATCATGTATAGGATAATTATATTTATTTTACATCACTTTTAATGATCCATATTCAAATGAATGATCAAAATGCAACATGATTTCCACAAGTCCAATCCCATATGCATCATAAAACAAGATATAATCATCACTCGTCTCGAGTAGGATAAAAATTGGTGATGTGGTCAAATGCATCATCCACTCCAAGAAGGCATTCTCGTGTGCTTAAATACATTCATGTAACACCCTATGATTTTTGTAAAACTTTTTCAAAATAAATAAATTTTATTTGATGTAATTTTTTCCATGATACACTTAATCTAAATTTCATTATATACAATGCCAAGATTAGTTTCTACTACACACAACTCTGACTTGTCTTCAATTACACACAACACTGATTCCCTATAAAATATTATTGTATTATAAAAATTATTTAAATGAGATAGATATAAACAGGGCATTAAATTTAGAAATAATAATAGTAGTCACTAATTGTTAAATATTATTTAAAAAGGTTATATATATATATTATATCATTATAATAAAACATGTAATATTAGTGATGTGTTTATATGTTTGACAATATTTTTATCTCAAATGAACTACTTTTTATGTCCTTATTCAAAAAAAATAAAAATAATATTAGAAAATTTTATAAATTAAATTTTATAACATAAAAATCATTTTTTAATTCAGAATTTTGATTTTTTCTTGTTGTTGATTTCCGGTTTGTTTTTTGAAATACATCATTTTTGGATAAATTTAGAAAATATTGCTTTTTAATTCAAAACATCTTTTTCTTATAATTTATGTGTATAGTAAAATTATATTTTATTTATTTTTATATATAATAAGACTAATTTTATATAAATTAATTTAATTTAGGTAATTGGAACCAGTTTCACATTTAAATTGGATATCAAACATTCTAAACCATTAAAACTTTTCACAAAAGAACGAGTTGTCAAGACATATATGAATGAATATTTTTAAATTAATTTCATCCACTTATGTGGTTAGAATTTTGGAAAATTGATTTGTTATTTTGAATCTAGATAATTTCTAATACATAATAATTTCAACAAAGTTTCTTCCAAAATTATTTGTGAATGTGGGTAAAAATAATTAATTAAATTAAGAGAAAATTATTCTTTATAATGGGCTAAACCATAAAAACGAGGAAAATCACCTAAACACTAGTAAAAAATCGATTGGTTGTCCATATTTAGAAACAATCCTCCCTTTTCCCATATTGGGACCATTATTGGATACAAATTTCATTGGAATAATGTGGGTGAAATAACATTTTTAAAAATTAACAAAAATTCCAACCGTACACAATAAAAGGCTCTAACCCCTCTCCCTTATTCACACCTCTCAATACCATTACCTTGGAAAACATATTCCCAAATATCCTTAAAAATTATATACATTCAACCTTGAAGATTACTTTTTTATGAAATTCATCCATGGAAGTTCATTGGTGCAAACCAAGAGGAATTTCCCAAATAAAAGGTAACATTCTTCCTCAATCTATTTTTTCATGTTTTCATCCCCCAAAACATAAATTTTTTATATAAAATTATAATATAATAACATAAGTATCATCAATATACTAAGATATTTTTTATATATGGGTTCTACCTACACATTCACACACTTACATCTAATGGGTTACGAACTTAGCATTCATGTGTACGGGAAAATACCGCCTCATGAAAGGATGTAGTTTGTTTTTCAATTATCACCACTCATTGTAATGAAATATGATGGAAACTCTATTTTTATTTTATGTATGTGATATTAATGATATATATATAATTATGGAATTATGATATAGTACATAACTTCTTGGTTTCCATTTTGTGTTAAAATTGTAATTTCGTTTGGGTAAGTGTTGACTATCACCTCCTCAAGGAGATGTGATTCGTTCAAAATCTACATGGTAGGTATTAAGGATGGGATCAGTAATCTTATAAGATAAATAAGACATAAAAATTCTTCTGGAATTATTAAATATTAATATTCAATTTTATTTAATTTATATTACATATTTTATATGATAATTAAACAAAAACATTTTGTACGTGTACACACGACCTACTATCTCCCTGAAAATTAAATTCCATTTAATATTTAAATAATTCATATATTTTTAAAAATAAATATAAACTACATATACATTATAATTTTATTATGTTTTACATTAAATAAATCATGTAAAAATTATGTGGAACAAAAATATAACAAATTTTGAAAGATGAGAAGGAAAAAGCAGATATTACCTAAAATGTAACCTTGGGATTGAAGTGTTAACATGTTGGTTATATAAATAAATATATGGTATTATAAATAAGAATATGTTTATATGAATTACTTATAATAAACGTAGATTTATTATATGGGATATTTTTACATATACGACAAGTGTCATGACATATTTTAAGGGGATTTCTAGTTTCACTTATATTTTTGTGATAATTATACCTCATTCACCACTCATTTATTTTGTATGCTTAATATATTTCAACGAATATATTCTCTGATAAGTATCCTTAAATATATGGTTATTTACATATACATTTTATGTTATATCTTTCATGGAGTCTTTGTTTCAAAAGTTACCATATTGGTAAAGTAGTTTTGTCTAAATTTTACATCTTTGAGATAGATTGAATGAATTTAAAAAACCATGTTATCTCAAATGACATTAAAATAACATTTTTTGATCATTTATAAAGAAAAAGGATTTTATAAATGTTGTATTTTTTACGAATAATTCGTTATACATTTTCAAATTATTATCAAATATATCATTTTCAAAACATTTTTATAATTTCATTATAAGTTTAAAAGTGATTTCAGTGAGATGTTTTTAAAAACATTTTAAATATTTTATTATAAGTTTTAATTAGATTTCTGATGAAATTATTTTAATTATTTTCTAGAATTCATTATATTAATTCTATTTTTTTGAAACTAAATGGTTTTAAAAAAGTTTTCAATCATTTATATAACTTTTCATTTTGTTTTTTGAGAAATGGTTTTCAAAAAATGTCATGCACTATTTATAAGTTTTCATGTGTTATGAGAGAAATGGTATTAAAAAATTTCAAGCATTTTTTATAATTCTTCATTTTGTTTTCAAAGAAATTTTTTCAAAAAAATTTCATGTTTTTTTAAATGTTTTCATGTTTATTTTCAATGAAAACCATTTTTAAAAAGATTCATGTTTTAAAAAAACTTTTCAAATGGGAAATGATATTTTCATCAAGAATTGTTTTCAAAAGATATTTCCAAATTATTTTATATCTATGATGACATTTTTCAGTGTAACTCATTCCTTTTAGGAAAATTATATAACAGTTACATTCAAATTATTTCTATGAATGGTATATGTTTTCATTGAATTATTAATATGAAACCAATTTAAAATTCATAGGTTAGATTCATATGAAAATAACCCCTTCTCATGAGTTATTATTTGATGAAATGATTATAAAACCTGCCTTTTTGTACATGATAATCTATGATTAAATATGCATGATACCCATTTAATTTCATGGGTTATGTTATGATTATTTATGATTTTCTAGAACATGTAATTAATAATTAATTATTATATGGTTGGGAGATATATCTCCCTCAAATTCAATAGGTAATGATTTATATCTCATGAAAAAATGACGGGATTAATGTCAATGATCTTGATCCACTGAGAAATATTGGGAGACCTGGTCCACAATGGGAATAGGGGAATCCAGAACCACTATGGGAATATTGGGAGACCCGATCTACAATGGAATGATGGGGTAACCTTATCCGTTATAAGGAAATTTCTAAATTAGTTCATAGTGGGGTGTCCCTCACAGTAGGTGTAGTCCCCATGATGCTCATTAATATGATTTAGAAATTTGTCCTAACATGTAGGGAATAATGTTACATGATTTTGTGTCTTCCATGGTTCTATTTATTATTCTTATGTCATCATATCATAGCACAAGATCATGATAACGTTATTGTTGATGTCTTGTGAACTACCAATCATTATTCCTCGATTTATGTTTATGATATATATTATGAAAGGTTTGATCGTCAAATTTTATATTAACATTCTCATACACATATTCACATGTTTATTATAATATATATCCCTTGTTTACCCATAATGAGAATTTGATCCCAACCATTTTTATATTTCCTTCCCCATGTTATGTAGATATGTATTATATAAATTGTATATAAGAGAGGAGATAGTCAAGAAGAACCTAGTGAGAGATAATGTATCCCACTTATGTACCAGTGATTATGTTTCCAGGTTTCCAAAGGCACTAAGATAATATAGTCTTTGGGTGTAATTTTGTGTAATGTAATAAGTATTACAAAAATGTGATGTAATGTTAATTTATGAAAAATGATGGGTTCTATATTATCTATCAGAGAAAAATTTAGGTTTTTCATTGCAAACTAGAATGATTAAAACCTAGTAAGAACTCTAAGGACATGTCTAAGGATAATTAAAAGGATGAGGAAATGTATATGAAAATTTCCTTGAATTTTTTTAAATGATAGAGTGTGTGGTTTCCTAGAGATAAATCCCTATATAGATACTAATAGTGGGTGTGGTTAAGGAATAGATGTACATGTGAGTAACAACTCCAATAAGGTGCATTGTTCCCGACTCATGTATAATCTGGTACATGACAACATGTCTTACTATATAGTTGGTTTGTTACTCATGGAGGATATACTTTGGGAATTCATAAACACTTCATAAAAAATCATGAAGGATTTAAAAACATACGTTCAATGAATCACCTAGTATAAAACTAAGGTGTCATAGATTAAAGAATTTATCATAATTTTTAAATCATTTAAGTTGTATTTTACTATTGTATGGTTCCTCACTAGGAAAACTACTTCTTACTCTGTGCTTTTTTGGTTTTAGTTTGTGGTTGGAACCCAAGGTAAATTAATTAATAGTGATTGAAATAGATAATGAAACAATTGTGCTACGAATAATTTGAATGCTATGGGAACAAAAAAGAAAATTATCATTTCTATTCCCACACTATTTTTTTCAATCTATGAAATATGTAGATATTCTAAATGAGAAAAGGATGGAACAACTTTTTGATGAGTCCTTCAGGAAGAAATGTCCACAAACATTTAGTGGGTCCACTAATTCACTTTTTTTGCAGAACACTGGTTTGTTACCAATGAAATGATATTCTCTGTTCTCCAATATTTGGAACAATAGAATGCAACTCCGGTTTTTTATCATTTAGAATGAAAATAAGACAAGTGGTGGAATATAATCATAAATATGATATAGAAAAATGAACATGAATCCATATATTGGGATGATTTCAAAAACGTATTCATCAATAAGTACTTTCCTGATTTTCTTAATATAAATATGGAAATGAAGCCCCTTGAGTTAAAGAAAATAGGATGATGAATCTATCTATACCTATGAGGTTAATTTCAAAATACTATTTATGGTTAACTTATGGAATTATTATCAAACCAAAATGTAAATTTCATATGGTCATCTTTGGCTTAAATTTCAGTCATAGAATGGAGTTGTCCATAATTGAATTCATTATCTAAAAAGAGATTGTGAATTATGAAATCGAAGTTGAAATGGAGGTTTTATTTATGTATCAATCTCATGGTTTTAACAGGAAAAATAATATTATATTCAAATGAAAATCTAAAAGCAATGGAGGGAAGAATACAATCCTTCCTTTAGGGTTAAGTGTGGAAAGAAGTATGGGGAGAATTGTATTGTGAGGTATAATAAGTGTTTTATGTGTTGAAGGGTATTCATCATGAAAATATTTATGTACTGATTAGAAGAAGTTGTCGAATGATAAAAATAGAGGAAAATATATAGAGATTTCACATCCCAGACATTAGTGCTTAAAGTGTAAGGGGGATATGGATCATGCAGACTAGTTCCCAAACCCATGGTCTAGTGAAGATGATCAGCGTCAACAACCTCTTAAAATAAAGGATAATGTGAAATATCATGATATCACTATTTATCAAGAGGGATTCTATTATATCATAGTGATGGTTACATTTTCCATAAAAAATTTATCTACCAATGTCATATTTGATTTTGGATCTAAACACATTTTCTTATCTAATAGTTTTTAAGCGTATTAATGTTACACCAAAATTATTAGATTTGGAAAAATTAGTATGAACCCCTAATGATATTATTTTCTCATCTCAAGTCTTTGACACCACTCTGGTAGAACGTTGTAGGAAAGTACTTCCTACAAATCCTTTCATTCATTACTTAGTTAAAATAAATTTCATCTTAGGCATGGATTCAATTTCTATGCCTAAATACAACATCCAGTTTCATGGAAAATATGTTATGTCTGATATTTGAAACCAACCTATGATCGACTATTAATGTGAAAATAACTATGAAATTCATATGGAGATTAAATCTAGTATTGTGGTTTTAATACCGATTCATAAAGCATGTTTGTCTACGATTGTGGGGAGAATCTCAAAATTGATGATAAACTTATTGTTCTATAATTTGTGGATATTTCCTATAGGATTTTCATAATATTGAAACAATATAATATGTGGAGTTCTTTATAAAACTAATAACTAGTTACATGCGACATTCAAAGACTCTATATATAATGGGTTTAATTGAGTAATAGTAATTGAAGAAGAAAATCCAAGAAAACGTTGATAAGGGATTCATTCATTGAAGTGTGTCACCATGGGGTACAATTATCTTATTTTAGAAAACGTAAAATGGATCAATGTGACATTGCATTTTTTATTGGTTGTTGAACAAGATAATAATCAAGAACATGTATCCTTTCCTCGGTACTGATTACTTCTCTTATAAACTATGTATAGCACAATACCATTCATATATTGACCTTCATTCTAGATATCATTACTTGACGGTCATGTGTGAGGATATATAGAAGATGTCATTCAATACATGTTATGGACACTATAAATATATAGTTATGTATTTTCTTCTTTCTAATTACCCAGATATCTTCATGGATTTAATGAATATGGTCTATAGAGTTTACATTGATCATTTTATAAATGAAATTATATATTATATTATTATCTATTTGAATAAAAATTATGATCATAAAGACCACATGATAATTATATTAAGACACTAAATAGAGAAGTTATATGAAAAATTAAAAAAATGAGAATTATAAATTCAAAAGGATTCATATTTAGCTCACATAATCTCATGAGATAGTATTGTAGTGGATCCATGAATGACAGAGCCTAAAAAAAGTTGTCCTAGACCATCCATGTTGACTGAGATCCATAGTTTTCTTTTTTTCTATATATTATCAGTAGGTTTCTTGGAATATCTCTGGACTATCTAATTATCTAACAAAGTAAACATGGAAGGGTTCTGTGTTACTCTGAAAATATGAATGATTGGAAAATTTCAAGGAACCAATAGATGGTTAATCAGCACACCTATATATTCATTATCCTCTAGGGGAGAAGGATTTAAAATATTTTGTGGTGCATCCATGAAAGGATTTTGGTATTTTCTTTTACAGAATAACATGGTTATCAATTATGCCTCATGATAGTTGAATATCATCGAGAAAAATTACCAAAATCTTGATTTGGAGTTAGCAGAAGTAGCTTTTTCATTATTGATAATGAGGAATTATATTAATGGAGAATGTTGTGATATATATACCAATCATAAAATTCTGAAATATATATATAGAAAAATGGTTTTTAACCTGAGCTAGATAATATGGTTAGAGAATATAATGGACATTACTCTATCAATACATTACCATCATAGGAAAATGAAAAATTTTGTTAGTGCTTCGAGTCGAATGGATCATGCTTTCTTATCTATTATAAGGATCACAAAAGAACTAATATTTCATGGTTTAAAAAACCAAGGATCTAAAGATCAAAATGGATGGGGAAAATTCTTATCTATATAAATTGAATGATCATCCATATATCCAAAAAAATATTACTGAGGCGATTGAGGAAGATTCAAAGCTTAAAAAGAAGGTTAGATATGTTATATAGTTTAACATTGATCAGGATGGAATGAAAATTTTAAAGAAAAATGTACGTGTTCCATCGATAACCAATTTGAAGAATGAGTTCTAAGAGGAATCTAATAGTTCATCACACTATTTTCATCTCGGATGTATGAATATTTATTTATAATTTAAATAATACATCTGGAATATTGAATTAAGAGGGATATCACTAAGACTGTATCTTAGTGCTTGGTATGTCAGCATGTAAATAAATAAAGGAAAAATCTAAGGGGATGTTACACCCATTACCCATACTAGCACGGAAATGGGAGAGCATCTCTATGGATTTTTTCATTTGAATACAAATAATTTCTAATGTTATTGATGTTATATGGGTGGTAGTTGATATAATTACTATGTAAAAACACTTAATTGAAAATAGAGAAGGTTTATCTATAGATCTTCTGGTCAGGATATACATTAAACAAGTGGTAAGTTTCACAGAGTACAAAACATTATCATATTTTATCAAGATCTGAGGTTTACCTAAATGTTCTATAAAATTATTTTAAAATCACTAAATATATAATTGATTTTAAATACATCATATCATCCACATGTTGTTGGTCAATCTGATATAACAATTCAAACCCTATAGGACATGTTCAGATCTTGTTCATTGGATTTCAAAGGTGGTTGTAATCAACACCTTTCTCTAGTTGATATTTCATAAAAAAATCCATCACTCAAGAATTTAGATGTCTCTTTATGAATCCCTCTATGGGAATAAATGTAGAGCACCAATGTGTTTGGATGAAGTTAGAGAAATACATCAATTGGGAACTGAGATAGCTAATGAAATGGTAGAGAATGATTTAACTGTTTAGAAGCATAATAATGTTGGAAAAAGTCAACAGAAACTTTATACTAATAACCATTAGCATGATCTATAATTTAAAGGTTTTGATATGATTTTTCTATGAATATCTACCTATAATAATGTTATGAGGTTATGGAAGATAGGGAAAGTAATACCTTTTTATATCGATCCCTTTGATATTCTTGATCATTTTGGAATGGTATCTTATTAATAGAAACATCCTCCAAATCACTCTCAATTCCATGATGAGTTCCATGTATCTCTCCTTAGGAAGTACATAACTGACCCCTCATATGTACTAAACTCATAGGTTATACTATTGTGTCTATATATTTATTATGAGGAAGAACTAGTTGAAATTATGGATCATATAGAAAAAGGTCAATGGAATAAGACCAATCACTCGGTCAATATAGTTTTTAGTGAAATCACCAGTTAAAGAAATATATGAGGGAACTTGAGGACATGATGAGGTAGAAATAAACCCATTTTTTATCAACATGAAAAATTTCTATGAAGAAATTAATTTTAATATGGGTAGAATGTGACACACCGAGTTTTTGGTGAACATTTTTTTTGAATAATCTATTTTTCATTGATGTCATCCATTTCACGCCACAATATGTCAAACTTTTTATGTACTCTACACTATGATAATATTATGCTACACGGAACAATGACATAACATGTGTTATAGACTATATAGAGTTTCTATAAAACATAATATTATTATTATAATTATTATAACGAGATAGTTATAACATATCCATTAAAGGGAGTAAGACGAATTATAATAACTACTTTTAAAATATCATTTCTAATGATTTTAATTGATTAAATCATATTTATAATAAAACAAGTAATATTGGTAAATTCTATATGTTAAAAAAATACTATTTTCTCAAGTGAGATACTTTTTATGTCCTAATGTGAACAATAATAACATTAATTTTTGGAAATTTGGACAATTGAATTTTTTAAAATAAACCTAAATTTTGATTTCATAATATTAAATTTAACTTCATGTTATTTTTTGGTATTTTTATGAAAAAATACATTTTTTTGAATAGTGAAAAATACTAAATTTTAATTCAAAATATCATTTTCATCTAATTTTTTCTCTTATTAGATTAGATTTTAAAATTGAGTTATAGTGTAATGAGAATAATTGTACATAAATTAATACAATTTATGTCATTGGAACAAATTTCACATTGAAATTGGATATCAAAACATTTCAATCTTTTAAATTTTCATTATATAAAACCAGGTTATTGCGACAGGCTTGTGGGATTATTTTTTAATTATTTTCATGGACTTCTATAATTATAATTTGAAAAAATATATTAATATATTTATTAATAATAATTTATAATATATAATATGTTCAACTTAGTTTTGGACCAAAAATATTGGTGAATGTGATTGAAATTAATCACAACGATTAAGAAGGGGGTTAATAATCAACTAAACCTTATGTTAGGGCCCAAAATGACCTATAAACTTGTACAAAATATATTTTATTTAAATTTTTAGACCCTATAAACCATTTTATCGAATTGGGATCATTACTGGAGCCACATTTCATATGCAATACATGGGTATAATTCCTTTTTCAATAATTTACAAGAATGCCAATCCTCCTCTACTATAAAAAGTATATCACCCATCCCACTTTTTCACACCTCTAAATCCATTTTTCTTGTCATAAATCTACCAATATCACCAAAAAAATAACCTCAATCATCATATAATCCTCCCTTTGGGAATATATTCATGCATGGACTGTCCACATTACAAACTAATAGGAGTTACCCAAAAAAGAGGTAGCATCCTTCCTCGAGCTCTTTTCTCGTATTTTTATTCTCCCGGACTTCAATTATTACATTAAAATGATTATATAGTGACCTAAATATCCTTAATATGATAATTTATTTTCAATATAATGTTTTTAACGATATTTATACACACATTCATCTAATTTTTAAAGAATTTATCATTCTTTTGTACAACGAACAACTGCCTTATGAAACGATGTTGTTAGTTTCTCATTTACCGCCTCTCATAGTTGGGAAATATGATGGAAACACTATTTCTAGATGATTTAGATAATATTTGTGACATATTTATAATTATTTAATTAATTTATAACACATTCTTTCACGCTTTCCATTTTTTTGCAAAAATAATAATTTCATTTGAGGAAATATGGACCGCCACCTCCTCAAAGTGATTTGATTCATTCACACTCTCCATTGAATTTATTAAATATGGGTTCAATAAAATTATATGATATATTGTAAATAATAAATATACTATAATTATCATATAAACATATATAAATATATGACATTTACTTTCAATTTTTAAATATTACAATTAAATGGAAAAAGAGTTCATGCGTACATATGACATGTCATCTCTATTAATAGTGTAATCCATTAAATTATTATATCATTTATAGATAATTATAAATAAATATATATTGAATATAAATTTTATTTATATCATGTACTATATTATTGAAATAGTCATATGAGTATTAAGATAAAAAAATATCACAAATATTGTCACATGTGAAGAACAAAGCAGATATTACCCAAAACGAAACCTTGACATGGAAGTGTTAATAAGAGGGTGATAAAAAGGAATACATTTTATCAGATGTAAGAATAATGTTTTATATATGTTTTTTTATAATCTTATATTTTTTATAAAAGAGATTTTTATGAGTACTATGAGGGTGAAGACAGATGGTAAGGGGATTTCAAGTCTCACATTTATTTCTATGGGAATTATTCCTTATTCCAAAATTGTTTCTTTTATATGGTCATATAAATACCATGAATATTATATATTATTATTATCCTTATATATATTGGTTTTTAAATTCCCATTTTTTAACCCACCTTCAAGGTTTTTGGGTTTCAAATGTTATCTAATCGGTAAAGTAGTACTGTATCAATTTTTCTTCTTTGAGACACATGACATGAATTTCAAAATCCATGTATTCAAAAATGTTTTAAAAAATGTTTTCAAAAATATTTTCTAAAATGATAGTTTAAGATAATTTTAATGGAAAACAATTTTATAAATGTTTTATTGTATTCAAATAATCCCGTAATAGTTTAAATATAATTTTCAAATAAATTATTTTCAATACGTTATCATCATTTCTTAATCTGTTTTCAATGTGTTTTCAAAGATATTGCTTTCAAAATATTTTCATGATTTCATTATATGTTTTCAAATTGTTTTCAAAGAAATTTTTTTTAAAAAATCAATAGTTATTTATATGTTTTTAAAGTGCATTCAATGAAATGGTTTTCACAACGTTTTTGAGATGTATTTATTTGTTTTCAATGTTTGTTAAAAGAAATGATTTTCAATACATTTTCAATAAATCTTTATAAGATTTCAAATTTTTTCGACGAATAAGTTTATAAAATTTATTCAATATTTCTTTATAAGTATTCAATGTGTTTCCAAATAAATTTTTTTCAAAATTTTTTCAATATTTCTTTATAATTATTCATGTTTTTTAAATGAAAATTGTTTTCTATAAATTTTTCTGTTTTAAAAAAATTAAATACGAAAGGATATTTACATCATTAAAATTTTTAAGATGAAAATTAAAAATATATTCCATCTATGATGTCATCTATCTATGTTACTCATGCCTCTATTTGTAATTATCTAAATTTTTCATTCATATTATTTCTCTAAATTGTTTACGTTTTTATGGAATGAAAATTATGAAACATGATTCTCTTTCATAGGTTATATTATAAATAAATCCACTTCATTTTATGGGTCATGATTATATGAATTCAATAAAAACCTATATTTTTTCCATAGGTTATGAAATGATTAAATTTTTATTAAAACCATTTCTTTTCATGGGTTATGATATGATTGATTACGATTCTGTGATATATGTATCTTTGATTTCATTATGAGGTAAGTGTGACCAATATATTCCTCTTCTAAATTGGGTAAATATTTATATCTCATTCAATAATGATGGGAATCAAGTGGATGGGATTGATCCACTATGGAATATGGTGAACCCGATCCACTATGGGAAGAAGGGGAACCATATCCAATATGGTAATATTAGGAAACCTGATCCACAATGGGAAAATGAGGAAACCGGGTATGCTATTGGAAAATGTGGAATCCCAATCCATTATAAGGAAATAACTATGACAGTGGATGGTTGTTTTCACCACACAGTAGGAGTAGTCCCCATGATGTTCCTTAATATGTATTTTCAATAGACCGTGACTTATAGGGAATTATAATACATATTTATGTGTCTTAATTAATTCCGTGTCTTTTTCCTATGTTATTCATTCATGGCTCATGCTCTTAGTTCCCTTATCATTCATGTCTTATCAACTTCAAATAATTATTCCATGATTTTTGTTTGAGATATTTGATATGTAGGTTATGCTATTATACTGTTATGATCATATTTTCATACCCTTATTCTCATGTTTATACTTAAATTTCTCCCTTTATTACCCTTAATAAACTTATGTGATCTCCCCTTTTTATATTTCATTCCCCAGGTTATGAAGATATGTATTAAGTATGTTGTTTCTATATAGGGTTCTGGTAAGGAAGAACCTTATGGAATATAATATTACTCACTTATGTAAAAGAGATTATGTTTCTCGGTTTCTAAAGGTCAGAGAACAATATGGTCTTCAGGTGTCTGTTTTTGTAATGTATTAAGTATTCCACAAAAGTGATATAATGTTAATGTAATAAACCTAACAGTTTATATAATTCAATCATTATAAAATTCTTGTTCAAGCCCGAAGGAGGTGCTACCAAAGGTTAAAGTTCAAGGATGAATCTATGATAATTTCCTATTAGTCCCAAAATGCTTTAGATATTATAAAATTATTTTCCTACTCCTAATAAACAATTTCCTGAAATATATGAAGGTCCACTAATATACCATCCACAGATGTGATGTGACCCCTAAAATGATCCATTTTGATTCATAATACATACAAAGATATCTTGGAATATATCATATGCTCTCTCAGCGTACATGGGATGGGGCCATTATTTTTATAATGATAATCATTATTCTTGGTGGACACCAAGAATTCATCAGAAAACACAACCAAAAAATATTTCAAAACCATTGGAAAATCTGGTTCATGAATTCCATAAAAATAGAAGGATTTATTCTTCAATAAAATGGAAATTAAAATTAAATCATACTAGTTATACATTCTCTATAATGTTGTGTGTGGTATATTAGAAGGGTTCACTCTCTTATTCTGATACAATGACCTTTAATTGATAATGAAGATCAAAGTATAACCCCTCATATGTACGAAGAGATCATCATTATGTTGAAGAGGATACATGTTTTTAGTTGTTTCCAAGTTCAAATTATGGTGATCAACACATAATCAAAAATAAACAACTTCCTTCTTAGATAAAATTATTGGAGAACCACGATGTGAGATACTCATATGGATAAATCCATCATCCATCAATTCTTTTTACTGATTCTTCAGTTTGGGGAGCTCTATTGGATCAATTGAAACTTGTGGAATGAATACTGGTTCATATCCTAGAAGTATCTCAATTGTAAACTCAACATCTATCTCAAGAAGAAACCTAGTGAATTCATTAAAAATATATCCTAAAATAAATCCTCTATGGATGGAAAATCACTATTCCCAAAACCCCCATCATCTAATAAAAGACTTAAAACCTTGGTGGTGAACTCTATTATTTTATATTGAACAAGACACATATAGCATTTCAAGATATCCAATTCTCTTCTATTAACATATATGAAACCCTTGAAAGATGTAATGATTACTATATTATGGTCACATTCAATGTGGGATAGGTATGATACCTTCTATTACATTCTATGATTCATGTTGGAAACTGAAAAATCAGGTTTGTATAGAGAGAAAATGAAGCGATACTCACTATCCTTGAGGGAAAACAATTTTCTCAGATATATCTCATTCTACTAAACTCCAAATAACATATTTATATTCATAAACTAACTCAAAAAATCTCTCAATAGCCTAATTCATTTAACATGTTGAGTATATATAAATTATTTTGTGTACCTCATTTCTAATAATTTACAAGAAATCATATAAGATATAAAAATGTGACCTCTAATTATATATGTCCCAAACTCACTATCAATATTTGTAGGATAAACAATATGTAATATAATAGTACATATTCTCAAAGGTCTATTCACTCTCCCATATGCCTAACTAAAATTATTATATGGAAACTACTTATCTAAAGTACCGTGTATGATTTCCTAATTAGAATGACCAATATAACTCTATATTCATGACTATTATAGGGAAGAAGAACCCCTCCATGTACTGTAGTTCGACTAAGCTCCTAGATAACATCCTATAAGTCCTTGTTTACTACAATACCTTAGTATGTATTTCATCCTACCACAATTTTGGAATACTACTAGTGGTGGGAAAAACTGTCTTGTAATTTGACCTATCCCACCACACTGGGGGAAATAGACACTTGATTACTATGTTGAGTAACAAATCCTTCCCCCTTGACACACTATTTTTCACTCATCTTGTGGAAGTTATCATAATGAATCTTTAAACCCTAAAATATACATAATTCATATTCTTCCAAAAGAATACAAATTCCATCTACTATAATCCATCCTTGGGTTCCAATCATAGATGAGAGAATGATTCACCAATTTAAACAACTACATTAATCATAATATATTAACCTTTGATATAATAAATAATTTAATTACATCCTCAAAATGTATCACCATGGCTGAATCATCATTGACTAGCACTATTAAAAATCACAACAAGTCAGTGAAACATCCATCTAGTCTATCACTAACATTATTTTCTCTATCATCCACATAAACTCTATCACCCTCTCTTGTCTAGGTTTCTTTATGTAAAAGTGTTCTAGGAAATTATCATGATTTTATTTCCAAATCATTCCCTCAAACTAGTCATCCTGGTCATGGATAGGAAAAAATTTCTTAATTGGTCTTCGTAACATATTGGAGACTATCGTGAATCTTTTCTCCACATTAGTCTTTGAATGAGACAGATTTTCTTCATAGACACAATCTAGAACATATTTTCCTTAGGTCTGTAATGTCCCTGTTCCGGAATCCACTCAGAGGCACCCTGTACACAGTTGGTCACAGGTCTTCAAGTGCATTTCACTGAACACTAGATGTTGCTGACTAGCAGCGAGGGCCTCGGGTGTGACAGTGGGGAAACTATGCCCTCATTGAAAGAGTATCATAGAAGAAGTAAAACTAATATCAATTGCGGAAGCAATAATAATTCCAAAAAAAAGTAAACATTAGAATACTGATAGAATCAAACTAGATCACATATATAAAATTTTTCAAGATACTTATGTCTAGGAATTCATATAAACACATCACAATGCTAAAATATAGTACTGATACCAAGTACAAAATAAAAGTAAGTAAACAACTCCACAACATCACAAGCCTCTTTTTGGTCCCATGCTCACAAACTCCAATTAAATCAAGTACCTATAGTATAATGGTGCTTTCCCTTATCGAGAATAGCAATAATATAATCTATTTAGGCCCAAAATAATGACCTAAAGAGGGTGTGAGATGAATACTAATAGGCTACCACCAAAAGATTGGTGCCTAACTGTCAGTAAATATATATGGAAGGAAATAATAAAAAAGAAGCAGTAAACTAGGAAAAACTCAAAAGTAAACAATTCCAAAATTTCAAACCATTCAGTTACACATAGCATGTAAATACCTAAACACAAGTAGGTAACCATCTAGGATGTACTCATGTCCTAACCCCTCTAGTCCAACCAAATAACACAAGAAACCCTCTGGGAAGTACACACAGTCTAACCCCTCTGGTTCAGCTTTAGTATAGACTCTCTGAGAAAGCACTCATCATCAAATCCCCCTATAGTCTCATATCGTAAACTAATAAGTGCTCTAGGGAGTAACTCAATGTCCAATTCCTCCGGTGGCCCACATAGAGGAACTAAAGACTCTCTGGGAGAGCACTACATCAATCCCCCATATGTTCTCCCAATGAAAAAGTAAACAGACACTCTAGATAATCCCTCAAAGTCTATTCTCCCTATGGTCTACTACAGTAGGTTCTCACACCCCTGTGTAAGTCAATCTAGCATAGTGATATAAAGATTCCAATGTAAACATCGAGAACTACTTGGCTAAACAATCTATAGTATATCATAGCATGCCAGATAATAATCACTCCACCCTAACAATACTATTCATGGAAAGAAAAAAAACTAATAGGAAAACTAGACCAAACAGTCAAAATAAAAAATCATGGGAATAAATAAATAGCATAACAAATATAACACTATTCTCAATAATTATCCTCTATCCAAACAACAAGGAATAACATGAATAATCAAGGATAAAAACCATAAACATGCACTACCCCGTTCTTGGGTATTGGTCACTTTTGTACATAAAATTCAAAGACTATATACGGAAAGGCAAAAACCAAATACCCCGGCATAGTGAGATCGATATACTTGAATCTCAATCCTTGAAACACCATAGAACATTGTAGATCGACAAAAACATCAAAAAACTTAAACAGAAGATGACTGGAGAGGGAGGATAAATCTATGAATTAGGTTCAAGAAGAAGAGAGAACTCATCGATGTGATTCCAACACAACTGATGGAAGTCGAGTCGAAGAACGGGCAGCGAGTTGGGAGCCTGGAGAACATCCACAGTCGTACGGTCACTCTCGGATGAGACAGAACTATAAGGAGACCATTCTGGTTAATAGAAATAACCCCGGTTCGTTTAATGAAATAAAAAAGAAAATATATGGTGTGTACTTTTGGAAGTACACAGAATGTATATGGATTTTTTGGCCACTGCTTTAGGCAGTCTCCAGGTAACCCCATGGGTCCATGTTCTCTTCCGCTACCTGGCCCGCACACTGTCTCCAGTGGCAACTGAGTACAAAGAGTGTACTTATAAGTACATGGCGTGTACTCCAGAAATTTCCAGAAACTCCACTTTTCCTCAAAAACTACTAAAACAAGGAAACATACCTAAAAAGAAGATCTGGGTTCTTACAACCTTCCCCCATAAAGAAATTCATCCCTGAATTTTCCAAGAAAGGCGGCTTAGAAGAATAATCCTCAAACAGCTCTGACCACTATGATCGTACATCGGCCTCCATCTCCCTAGTCTTTTTATGTACCCACATGTGCTTCCATAGCACTCATACCAATGGAATAGACTGTCAAGGATGAACCTTCACACTTCGATCAAAAATCTAGATAAGATTCCCCTCGAATGATTTTTCTGCTTTGAGCTCAACCTCCTCGGGTTGGAAAACATGATATTGGTCGAAGAAGTAATGCCACAACTAAAAAATGTAGAAAATTCCAAGCATAGCCCAGTACCACTGAGGTAATTTTAATTGATAGAAACCTGGCCCAACTCCCTCCAAAATATCAAACAGCCCGATGTACCTCGGTGAAAGCTTACCATGTATCCTAATCCTCCTGTGTCCCAACCTCAGTGTGACACACAGGAAAACCTGGTCTCCGACCTCAAACTCCAGAGGTCATCTCCGTCGATGAGTATAAGACTTCTATCGATACTGTGCAGCAGACATTATATTCTGAATCAACTCTATCTACTCTGTGGTCTCCAGGACAAGATGAGGACCTAACATAGCCGCCTCTCCTATCTCAAACCAACATATGGGTGAGGGGCATGGCCTACCATACAAAGCCTCATAAGGAGGAATATGAAAAGTTTTTTAAAAACAATTATTGTAGGAAAACTCCACACGATGTATTTTCTTCCACCAAGATCCTCCAAAATCCAATATTCATGCTCGAAACATTTCCCTAAGCTCCTAAATCAAATTCTCCGACTGGCCATCTATTTGGGGATGGTAAGCTGTACTCAATGGTACTGATGGTGTAGATCGCGATATATCTTGGTGACAGTAGGATGAACTTCCCAAACCGAGGAATAAAAGTTTTGCATCAACTCCTCGCAAATTCCTACAGACACCCAGATGTTCCCTAGAAAAGGCATGATCTCATCCTCACCTATGGTTCATCCATGAATAGGGTCCTCTCCTGGCACACTTTTCCATAGGACATGGCCTTTTAAATCTGATAGCTTCCGTATTCGCACTCGAGCAATTAGAGTATAGTTAATAATTACAGATGAAAGAAATGATTGTCATGGTCTGTCATGAACTTCCAAATGCATCTCAGTGAATAGAGACATATGCTGCCACTCAATGTTGGCCTCCTAAACAACCTGTATCTGACTCTTCCTCCTCAATGCAGCAGCCATAGCGTTGCCTTTCCCAAGTGTATAGGCATGTTTGAAATCAAAATACTAATGATACTCAAGCCACCTTCACTGTCTCAAATTCAGGTCACTCAGTGTGAATATGTACTTGAGATTTTCGGGGTCAGTGAAAACCAAAAAATATATCCCAAATGATAATGTATCCTACAATGTAAACCTTGAACCACAGAAGCCTTCTCAAAATCGCGCGTCAGGTAGTTCCTCTCATGTGGCCTCAATTGTAAAAACTCGTATGGAATGAATCCTTATCCTTTCATAAGAACAACTTGATGCCTGATACCTAATGCATCAGAGTAAACATTATAGCACATTCCTAGTTCTGGAAAAACTAGTATTGGTGTTAAAGTCAGTCTCCCTTTCAGCTCCTGAAAGGCTAACTCATAAGAATCTGACTGCAAGTACTTCACACCCTTCTTATTCACTCTCTTTTTTGGCGCTACTAAGCGTGAGAAGTCCTATATAAAACATCTATTATATCCATACATCCCTATAAAACTCAGTAACTCAAAGAAGTTCTTCAGATGCTCCTAGGAAACTACTGCTCTCACTTTCTCTGGGTCTACTGATACTTCGGTCTCGGAGATAACATGACCCAATAACTGAATCCAGTGCATCAAAAAGTGGCATTTTGAGAGAATATCATATAACTAATGCTCTCTCAATGAACAAAAAATGATCTCAATATGAGTAGCATGGTCATGTCGAGTGTGTTAGCACACCAATACATCATCCATGAAGACTACATCGAAAGAATCCAAATATGGATGGAACACTCGAATCATCAGTTCCACAAAGACTGCAGACTCGTTCGTAAGACCGAACAACATAACCACATACTCGTATACACCATACCTACTACGGAAGGCTATAAGAGGTATATCTGATGATATAATGTTAAACTGATTGTAACCTTACTGCAAGTCAATCCATGAAAACACTTGGGCTCCTCGAAGCTGATCATAGAGATCATCAATACTAGGAAAGGGATATCAGTTCTTGACATTCAACTGGTTCAACTTCCAATAATCCACCCAATGTCGGAGGGTATCATCCACCTTCATCACAAACAGGATAGGCGAACCCCAAGGAAAAGTACCGGGAGAGCTAAAACCCTTTTCCTGGAACTCCTCCAATAACTTCTTGAGCTTCTAAAACTCTGGTGTAGCCATCCTATAAGGAGGAATGGACACTGGTTCCGCTCCTGTATCATGCTCAATAGAAAATTCCACCTCTCACACTAGAGAAAAACCTGAAAAGTCCTTTTAAAAGAAATCTCTAAAATGATCCACCACTTGTGGAAAGACAATTTGTGAAGTCTCATGGTCGTCTAGATATAAACCAGTAATTTGGTTTGTAACTCCTCCCAACCCATAATGCTCGGGTCCCGCTATACTCGCCTATATATCCCATTCTCTCTTATGAAGATATAATTCACCCCTTAGTGCTATGAAAATCACCCTATGGTTATAGAAATCAAAAAATTCTTGGAAGGTAGCTAACCATTCCATTTGGAGAATGAAATCATAGCTTTTCATCTCGCATACATAGATCTCTCATAAGATGTGACACCCACCAACCTCTAGAGGGAACTCCTTCCACTATCAAACATTACCCATTCCTATCCCAAATAGAGTTGCTAGTAACAAGATATTAGTAGAAGAAAATATACAGAGATCATGGCTCTCTATAATTTAATCATAAATGAAGCTATGGGAAGCCCCTATATTTAAAAGTGAAAAAGATAAAATTGAGGAAATTTGGATCCCACCTCAAACTATTGGGGGTCCGAGTTTCTTCTCTAGCTGGGTCTGCTCCACCACAAAATTTTGACATGAACCACGACCATGTGACCCTACCTGACCACCCTGACCCGATCCACCCTACTATCGCTAAAAAAACTGATGACTAGAAACCATGGCCACAACCTCCACCTTGGCCCGAATGGCTGGAAGAATTCCAGTTCCTAGAATGATGAGAAACTTGTGGTGCTGCTCCTGAATGAGGAATCATAGACGAACCTTTTTCACCAGCTGATGGTGAGAAGATCTGAAAAAATCATTGAAGATTACCCATATTGCTTCAATATCATCACTCCACTGGGTCTCTCGGTTGTATTCCCGCTCTTCCTACACTAGTAGAACACCACATGGCTACTAGAAGATATCTCTCTCCTCCTTTGATCTCTACGAAATAGAATCCCTGTGGCGCTTCCTACTGTCCGTAGGAGGGATACTAACTTAAAATGTCCAGCCTCCCTAGATCACAATTCTAGTGAGGGCCTTGAGATTGATAGTGGGGAAACTTTTCCCTCATTGAAAGAGTAACACAGTGGAAGTAAAACAAAAAAAATAGCGGAAGTGGTAATAATACCAAACAAAATAAAACTGCAAAAGACTGATAGAAATAAATTGGGGCACAAATATAAAATGATGCATGATACATATGTCTAGGAAAGCTCCCAAACACATCACAATGCTGAAATACAGTACTAATACAATGTAAAAATGAATAGTATGTTAATGGATCCATGTCATTGCAAGCCACAACGTGGTCCCATTCTAACCATCTCCAATGTAGTCAAGTACTTGAAGTATAAGGACGCTTGCCCTTATCTAGACACTCAACAATATAATATATTTGGGCCCAAAATAATGAACCCAATAGGGTGTGAGACGAATCGTAGTAGGAAACAACCAAAAGATCGTGGCCTAATTTTCAGTGAATATATATGGTAAGTAAAAAGAAAAAAAGAATAAGTAAAAAAGTAAGTACTCAAAAGTAAACAATCCAACAGTTTCAAAGCATTAAATTCCTCATAGAAAGTAAATAGCTAATCACAAGTAGGTAACCCTCTAAGATGTAATCACAGCCTAACCCCTTGGGTTCATCCCAAAAACACAATCAAACCTCTGGGATGTACACACAATGAAAACCCTCTAGTCTAGAATTAGCACAAACTCTCGGAAAATGCACTCACTGTGAATTCCCTCTATAGTCTCGTATCAGTAACTAATAGGTGCTCTGGGGAAGCTCTCAACATCCAATTCCCCCTATTGCCCACATCGAGGAACTACAGACACTATAAGTGATCACTATGTCCATCTACCCTATGGTCTCGCAATGCAAAAGTAAACATACACTTTGGAGAATCCCTCAACGTCCATTCTCCCTATGGTCTACTACACAAGGTTCACACGGACTACGGTATGTCAATCGAGCATAGAGATATATAGAAGCCAAAGTAAATCTCCAAAACTACTTGGATAAACAATATACAATATATCATATCATTTCAGAAAATAATCACTCCAGCCTAATAGTACTAGGAATCGAAATCAAAAAACATAAAATACAAACTACACCAAATGGTAAAAATGAGAAATCATGTGAAAAACATCCATAGATTAAACAAGATAACCATATTCTCAAAAATTAACCTCTATCCAAACAACAAGGCATAAAAGGCATAATCAGTGCTATAGCCCATAAACATGCAATACCATGTTCATGGGTATTGGGAACTTTTTCACATAAAATTCAAAGAATATATTCAGAAAGGAAAAAACCACCTACCTCGGCTTCGTGATATTATTATACTTGAATCTCAGGCCTTGAATCACTATAAAATTCTATATAGCTACAAAAAATCTAAAATGTTAAACCAGTGATAACATGAGAGAGAGGAGAAATCAGGAAATGAGGTTCAAGAAGAAGAGAGAACTCACCAATGTGATTCCAATGCAACCGAAGGAAGTCGAATCTGAGAATGGACAGCGAGTCGGAGGCTCAGAGAAGATCTGTGGTCGTACGGTCACACTCCGATGAGACAGCCCAAGAAGAAGATCTTTCTGCAAAATAGACCCAACCCTAGTCCATTTAATGAAATAAAAACAAAAAACATAGGATGTACATTTTGAAGTACACGTCATGTACATTTGGAAGTACATGGTGTGCAATTTCCTTTTCTGGCCTCCGATTTTGGAAATCTCTAGGTCACCCCACATGGACATGTACTCAGATGCTACCCAGCCAGTACACAGTAACCTATGAAAACTGAGTACACGATGTGTACTTACAAGTACATGGCATGTACTCCAGAAATTTCAGAAACTCATATTTCACACAAAAACACCAAAAACAAGAAAACATACATGAAAAGAAGACACGAGTACTAACAAGGTCTAACCAATATGATTAATATTTTTATGGTGCAAAATAATGAACTCCTCGGTCAGTTTATGCACATTTCATACAGACCTCCCTAGGTCTGTTTCCATGAACTACATAAAGAGTGCGACATTCTCATAGAACTCCTCTTCCTCCCATTCACCCAGAAGTATCGAGGTCTCTTGTACAAATACTAAATGAACATTTCCATATATTTACTCATGTATCCCTACAAATGAATGAAACCATGAAGACATATGTGGAACACAATTCCTATGAGATATGACACATTTTCACAAGAGAAAACCACACAAGTTTACAACAATTTTATCCTATATACACCACCCTATGGTCAAATACAACGCACTATCACTACCCTCAACCATCCCAAACTAGTCCCATGGATAACACATGGTAAAAAAGTTTCATAACTATATGATATTCATCACACAACCCTTTTTAACCATTTAAAATTGCCACATTTATCAAAATTTAACAATTATTAATTCATCTATAGAGACCATTTATTTTAAATTAAGAAAAGGAGGATAAAAATTTTCAACTCCCATATCCCACTAATAACTGGATTTTCCTTGAATACCAAATGTGATACATGTCACATAAATCCATGTCTTCTTATAATTGTACATGCATACACAACAATCATTCCATTCTACACAATGAGTAAAGTATCAACATGACAGGAAAAGTGCATCTCCAAAGTTTAAATAAAATTCAACTATAAAATAAAACATCAATAAAAACAATCCCACCCTTGGTACATGGGTTTTCTCCTACACATGGGTGAGCTAAGCCCTTTCATGATCTCATGAACAAGGCCGGATTCTTACTAGTATCTTGTATAACATCACCAATTGATAAAATGACTAACAATAAAATCTTCCTCTGAAGCCAGTTTGTAACGACCTTACATGGGTACCACATACCGGTTCACCAATCCAGTTTGTTACATTACCACAAGCATGCTTCTCCCACACACCTGGGGATTAAAACAAGCATAAAGGGTCTAGTAAACCATATTGGGAAGAAATACCATATTTATCAAAGAAAGGTATCAAAATATATAAATATAATCTATAACCAATATAATAAAATGATCAATAAAGGTGAATAATCACACAAAGAATCCCAAAAAGGGAGAAATTAACATGACCCAAAGAAGTAAATATGGCCTTATATATTTTTGTTTTGTGTAAAATGACAACCGATAATAAAGAAACACAAAAATATCCTAATAGTTTCCAGAAATCATGTCTCGTTACATAATCTATAATTAATCCTCGGTCCCAAGTCATCCACTTAATAGATGACTCCTACCCTTATTTTCTTCCAAATATGAATTGTATTCGGTTACAAAACAGATGCTCCTGTTGGGTGTGACTAAAAATCATTTTTAAACAATCAATGGTTTTTATGAAATATTCAGAATAAAAAAGCATTCATTTATATTAAAAATAAATAAACATGGTGAAAGAAAATAGGTTTCGTATTAATTATTCTTTATATAACCACCTTACCCATTGGGTTCATATTGAAACACAATCCAATAAAACATGAAGCATGCCGTGTTGGAGTCTGAACCATTCACTAAGAGATATTATAATTTATTCATTAAATAGAATTTATTATTGATATTAATTGAAATTTCATTATGAATCCTAATGAATTGGTCTATGCACCATTATCATATTTGAATGTAGAATCATTCAATCATCATTATCATGGGTACATAAAGAATCAATCTAGAAAAAAAAATCTTAGTTACAGGGAGCATCAATTGACCACCAATTGCCATGAATGCATTGGGGGCCTAAAGAATCAGCCTTGAACATAATGGATGAGAATAATCATTCCAAAAATCTCTCCACAATTTTCACATTCACATAAATATATATATAATAGTTCAACATCACATGCCTTCTTATCATTCATTAAAAACAAGTTGCACCATTTTATTTATTATACATAACCATAGTTATTTAATTTTTTCACAAGAAAAAATATAGGATATCGCCCGTGGTTCAATTATTCATCAATTACTAAACAACCCATTATCCATTCAAATTCCATCAAATAAACTCAATAAATCCAATTATTATACAATGAATCAATGATTTAGTTCAATTCCGTAATCCCACCATTCCTCTTTTTTCAATCCATAAATCATCATTTCAAGGATATTTATACACCCTATGGGTTTCAATTATGATCTATATCATAATTTCCAATTGGTTCAATAGGCTCTGTGAAGGGTCTCATAATTTTTATAGGTTTCAATTCACTTTTATTGATCAAAATACATTTCTCCAATTGGGTAAAACAATGGAAAAATTACATGCATAACAGAGGAATCATGACTATGTGAAATAGAATATAGAACACATACCTTAGGATCATAGATGAAAACTTTTCAAGCCATATCCCCTAATAAAAGATACAATATCCATTATTTTGACACTAAATAAGATCTATGATCAAAATATAGCATCTATATCCAATGAAATAATGTCTAATAAAACCCAAATCAATAACATCAACGTGTAAGGAAATATAACCCCTCCAAATGGGAAAATAAGTGAGTGAAATAGAGGAACTTACTCAAGGAAGAGATCAAATATCGAAGAGGAGAAGATCAATTAATTGGGTCTTTGATTCACAAATAAAAGAGTTTAGTGAGACTTGGAATCCTCTAAAATGCCTCTAGAATCCTTGGAACCCATATAAAGAGGATTCCCGTGATCAGGGAAATAAAATTTGGGGAAAAGTATGTATAATTTAATTTTTAGATGTTTAAAAGTAGGCACGCATGGTTTTCGGGAAAAGAAATGATGTTACACAATCTACAAGAAATAAAGGTTCACCCTCTGTATATAGGCGGTGGAAATGTTCATAAAGAGGCACACAGTTCGTTGAAATATGAGAAATCATGTAAAATGCACATTCCTAAGGTTGTGTCGTTTTCTGGGGTGGGCGTACGGTTGGGAAAGTCAAGCACCAAACATGCACTTCCAAAAAACATAAAAAACTCACCCAAACAAACATGAGACATGATCCTGAAAAAATAGATTAAATATTGTGTGAAAATTACCTTTAGTCAAGTACAATATGTCTCATGAATGTTCTGTATGTTATAATACCAACATTATAACATTTTTTTCTACAATACAATTTACCGCTACATTTCTATTGTTGTTGTAGTACTGTCATTTTAACAGTGCTAACCATATTCATTGGAAATATCCCCTATTCAATTTTGAACATAGGACATTATGTTGAATGATTAAATTGTATGACACTTAGTCACCACCTCAACTATACCCCCATGATATCTATATTTTTCCTAAATATATAAGAAATATAAAAAGTATTATAAGAATTTAGGAATATTTAATAATTCAAATGGTCTCCATGATAGATGAACCCGGTAATACTATATGCTATGTTTAGAAAAACTAAAAAATATTATTAACCAATCCATAACATGTCTGTCATTTTCACCTAAATCTATTCCTTCATGGAATTATCCCCTTAGAAAATGTGTAAACCTTAATCGTAGGGTAACAATCCATCATTTTGTTCCATTCAGTTTTCATCATAAATTATTCTATTATTCAATTCCATTCTAAAAAAATCCAACAAAAATTAATTAATTAAATTTAAATTTGATAATAATGTTATACTATATATATGTGCGCATAAATATATATATATATATATATATATATATTCTCTCCCCGTATTTTTTTGATAATTATCGTTATTTTTCAATTATATCTTCTAATCAAGACATTATCAATTAAATATGTATCATCTCAATTATATAGAGATAGTGTAACATATATATACATTATACTATTATTCCCTATAATTACTATAAAATATTTATGACACTTACATATCCCTCGACCATTTTATGAAAAATTACTCCTAATTGTCAATTAGACCACCAACTACCACATTATCAATTAATTAATTATCACAACCTCAACAGATGGATACAGTACCATATATAAGATATATAAATATTAAATATTAAATATATTTTTTCTTATTGAGTTATTTTTGGTAAATTTTTAAATTAAAAATAATTAGAACAATAAAATTGAATTGAAATCGATATAATGCATATAAATATATTATTAAACACTTTTCAATCTAGTAAAAAATTAATAAATAAGTTCCATTATTTATAAGTGATTAGTAAATAAAAAAAATAAAATTTTATTTACATCAATATAATTTTATTGAGTGAACATAAGATTTATATATAACAAGAATAAAGGTGATTAAAGAAAATATCACCTAATGTATAGAGTCTTTGAAGAGTTCGCTTTTCATTTGGGGATATCATCATTTTTATTCAATATTTTCCCTATACATTTTCTAAATCCTCATTGAATACATCCTAAATTTTACATTTTATATATTTTAAGATTTTGAATGACTTCATTTCATTTGGAATTATTATTTCATTCCTCAAATAATCTTGATAAATTATTTATTATGAGAACCAATGAATAATTATTCTTATATATTTTTTTATTTTATTAATTAGAAATATGATTTTATTTTATAGTACCTATGAATTTAATTAATTTTATATCCTCTCTATATATTCATCAACATATGATTTGTGATAATATAATGAATCGAACTCTTTTATCATGGGTTATTTATTGTTTTTATTTTTGTACATTTCTATTCTAAATAAAATGAACGATTATGAGGATATAATGTTGATATTGTTGGGGAAATAATTTTATATTTGTTTATTGAATTTTCTAATAGATTATATCCTATTATATCATTATTAATTGTAATGGTAACGTTATTATTGTCTATAATGTTATACATGGTAATGAAGAAGTATGCTCAGTTTATCATTCTCTATTCTCTTTCGATTGAGCTTTAAATTAATATGCTTCTCAATTAAGAATGTGATTCAATACATACCCCTTAAAAATGAAATACATATGATTATAATTATAATACAATTATTCTATTTTGATATTTATTATTTCATTAAACCTTGAAATCATGTTGATTCATACATCATGTTTTATATTATTATTCCAATACATTTGAGGGTTTTAGCTCATATTTTAATTGAAATATGAATTCATGTGATATTATATATTAGGGATATTATGAAAATCATATTGTTTGAAATTTCTAATAGAATTAAATAAATTTTAAAATTATCTATTTTTAATGTTTTATGATCCAAATTTTATAAGATACAAAATCTACCAATTTGGGATTCATTATATTATCAATGATTCATAAAAATATTATAATAATGTTATTTATATATTTGTTTCTATAATTTCAATCAATTAATTTATTTTTTAAATTTTCAATAATTTTAGTAAAAGAAAACAATGGTAAAATTTGACAATATCATAATTTATTGTCACAATTTTTTTTACAGATATAAATAATAAATTTATCATTAATTAATTGAATTTAGGTTTGATTATATAATTTTTTAGAATATTGTTTTGGAAAAAATATGAATTTAAAAAAATAAGTAATGTGATGGTAAATTGATTATTGTTATAAAAAACATTCTTAGTTGGATGGGAGATTGAGTTCGAAATATTATAGAACTATGTGTTAGCTCTGTGGAAAATATTTACCTATTTATAATTTTTATGAGGTGGATGATTTAATCTAACCCATTATTATTTATAAATATAATATAACAATAAAAAATTGGATCTATGGAGAAGAAATTTTATGATCTCAACAATTAAAAAAGGGTTTCATGAAAATTAGTATGGTCATGGGGTTATGAAATTATATATCAAGGATCATAGTAATGGATAAAATGTTTAATTATATAGAAGAAATAAAATCTAACTACAAACATGTCATATATATGGTAAAAGGAAATTGAAGAAATTCCTTATCGGAATATGGAATGTTTTTAAGTGTTGAAAATGAGTGCATATAATATAGGATTATATGAAGGGAATGAAATGGATACATGACACAATAAGGGAAAATAAGGCTTCACTCAATACCCCACCGAATACACAATAACGTATCAATATGTAATTTATGAACTATTCAATCTAGTCTACAAAACCGAGGGTCTTTATGGGTAATCAATTTTAACAAACACCTATTAATATTGATAAAGGAATAACTTATTCCACTATTATCTAAAATAATAGAAATAAATTTACATGGTAAAAGGAACCCTTGTTATTTATGAAAAATTTTACAATTTTTTATTGGATCCTATATTTCCACATTCCCTCACATCATTATGTTTCTATAAATATAAAATCTCATCTGTGGAACCTTCAAATATAGAATTTTTTGAAATCACATATTAGTAAAATTGTTGTGATCAAATGTTTTAATCATGACCCAATTAACACATATGGAATAATTCTTCCTAAACCCTCATAATAATTTATTTGGTGTAATTTGAAATCATTCTAGGAATTGAATTTCTCTATTTATATAAAAATTATATGAACATTATCTAAAATAATATCCCTTTTCATGTCATAAATTAACCCATGTTTCTTATTTGTATAATCCATCAAAGTTTTGTTTATCCCTAACCAATAATGAATAATATAATTCCAAAAGGGATAATTAATTGAAGAACGTCAATAATTTATAAATACAAGTTATAATCAAATATATATTTGTATTCCTTAAATAGTTTCCCAACCTACCCTCAAATTACAAGGTATATTTCATAATAAAAATTCTCCCTAGAGAGAAACATATATATAATATTCCTTCCAAAATATCAAAAATATAATTATAGTACATATCAAGTAAAATATAGATTATTTATATAAAGGTTTTATGATCTGTAGTCCTCACATTTGGGTGAACGAGTTATCATTTTTCAGAAAGCAATGTGTTATTGTTTCCTTACGTTTTTTATTGAGATCTCAACAAGATCACTATAGTAAATAAGTATCCACTGCCATTTATTGTTGTATTTTTTTCTGAAAATATAGAATCATAATTCTTAAAAAAACATAATATGAAATATACATTTCATTAGGTAATTGTAAACATAGTTAATATTCAAAAATCATCAATTATTTGAATATATAAACACTTTGAGTTAAAAGGGTTTCCATTTTTATTAACAAACAGTAGAAAAATATTTACATAATTATAGAAGAGTGTCTTAAATGTCTACCTTGATTCATTTTTTGATGAAATTTTTATGATATTTATAGGGATTTCATTGATGAATATATAGAAGGATATGTTTTATGATTTATTCATAAAATTTTCATTTTTATGTGGGAATTCATTTTCTTAGTTGATTTGATCTAATGTGGTTAAATTACAACTAATCCCTTGAAGTTAATGCAGATTAAAGAATAAATCAATCTAACACATGTCACATATATCTATAGTTTCCAATATTTATCTAGGTAATGTATATGCATTGTGATAAATTTCACAAAATTATATATCTCACTATCTAAGATAACATAAATGTGGGTAATTTATTTCTAGTGGTATGAATTTCAATAAATCATTTTAGAACCGACGAATAGTATTTTAATGAGATGTGTACTCACACTACATCGAGGGGATAAGATAATTTTGTAGTGTTTTGACCACTTAATATTGGCACTGGGGAATATTACTGTTACATTGGCATGATTACAAGGATTCATGTCTCATAGGAATATAGAGTATGGTTGAATTATTAAACCAGATATATACATGTTTCTTATATTATAGTGGAATAATAAACTTACAAAGTAATTTTTTTCTAGGATAAATTTATTAGATCATTACATATCCTATTGTATATTTCTTAATACTCTTCATCGATTCTTATGAAATGGTAAAAATAAAATGTTGAGCTCAAATTCCAAGTAAGTGTAATGTAATTTAGAAACAACATTGAAAAAATGAACTTAATTTATATTGCATGTTCAATAAAAGAAAAAACATGCAATCTTATCAATTAACTGAGAGGGTGAGTAAAAAATATGGGATGTTAAATAACATAGAACACATTAAATTTAAAATAAATTGATTAGGAATAATCAACATGGAAAGGAAAATATCTGAACACACATGCCATGTAATGATTAAACTTTGTGCATAAACGAAATTACATGGTAAATAATTGAAAACACATGACATTTAGATAACTGGACAATGCATAATCGATATGAAAATTTAAGATACTGAAAACACATTCCATTTAATAAATAAATTAACAATGAAATGTATCCACATTCATTTTCATAGTAAAATGAACATGGATAATAAATACTGAATCAAAATGAAGGCAATGCATAATTATTTAATCCTATGTTTCATATGTACATGGTACCATTACCTTTATGATCATTCACAAGAAAATTTATGAAGTATTGTTTGAAACCCCAAATAATCCTAACCATGTGACTCATCCCACAACAATACAGAGGAATAATGTTTTTATCTATAACCGGGACACCCCCTTGTTATACCTATCCAAATCATTCAACATATATCGAATCATCTACTAAATTAATGAAGGATGTTTCTTATCAAATATCCATATCGAGTAAATGATATACATTTATAAATATTTCGCCATTAAATAATATAAATTTTAGCATTAGAACTGCATGTAGATATCTTATATGGTTAAGGAGATAATCATATCCCAGATAAATAATTTCTATATTTTGTGGAAATTTAATGTAAATTGACAATAGTGAACTGAAATGTTCAATAGGATTAAAAATGAAGTCAATATAGTGAAAGTTAGATCTATCATTGGTCAAAGGAATCATAAACAATCCATATCAAGAAAAAAGATGTTATCAATATAACATATCCGATGTAGACTAAAACAATGGTTTTATGTTGATGAATGAAAATAAATTAAAATGATATCTTAAAAACATTCTTGAGGAACATATACATTTCATTTTGAAAAACGTTTTGAACATTCTTTTCTGCAAAAATCAATTTTAAAAAATCTTCTAAAAAATTTCCTTTTAAACATATAAAGGACACTTCAATAAGATTAATGTATACATGTCATAATGGTAAAAAATGAAATTAAAATTTTAAGGTAATGGATAAAAAAGTTCCATGTTTAAAAATTGGTATGAAGATTCCTTTTAAAAAATGTCTACAAGAAGAAATGGTTATAAATGAATTTCATAATTAATTTTTGAAAGGTAATTTTTTTTAAAAACTTACAAACGTTTTTTATAAAAATATAGGTTCTCTAGATAAATAGAAAAATGAAGCCATGTTTTCTTGAAAACATTTTATAAAACAATTTATAAAACATTTTGAGAACCAAAGAGTAGAAAATATGGAATATTACAAGAAAAAATTCATGAATAACTTGGTGATAATAGAATTTTTTTAACATTAATCATATATTTTCCTTCAACCATAATTCATTTGTAAACAAACCTGAATAAGTGAAATTTTGAAGAAAACACTTTTAAATAATAAAAAGATGAATTGAGAATCAATAGAGGAATAGATTATGTGTGCCTACAATAAATACACAATGAAATAAGTTGTGATACAATAATATATTGTCAAAAGTTATTACACACATAAAAAAATAATTTTTATATACAATGGATAATTAATGTAACCTAATGAAAAGGTATCAGGTTATGAAATTATTTTCTACTGGTTAATCTTATATTAATGAAGTCCACAAATGAAGTAATTTGGATTGAAACATTAAATCCCATGATTTCCAAATTATTCATATATAATATGTCAAATGAATATTTAGATACACTAAAAAAATAAGTAATTGGAGAATATGATATTTTTCTCACTAATGTATAAAGTGATATGAAAATATCTTACTACTTGGAAACATTGGAATTTATAATACCCATGAAAGAAATAAATAAAATGAACATTTAAATTCCATGAATATTAAGTAATTAATGATGTGAAATAAATTCGGGGTTCAATATACACCATACAAAAAAATAAGTTTTGAAAATTATGTATTCCTCATGAAAGGAAAAGAGAGACAAGAAACCCTTACCTTACATTTCCTTTTAGGTGAAAGGCCTATATAATAAATTATAATGGTTTTAAAAATTTTACTAACATATAAAAGAATAAAACATATATTTATAATATCATATATGATCTTCTTGTAAGATATTATTACTCATTTGTTAACAATCATTCATTATTTTCATTATTTCATCTCATTATTGCCATGGTTTTCGAGTACATTTTGACTTTTCATTTTGTCTCTAATTATATATATAATTATTGAATAATATCTAGGATTTAAATAATAATCTAATTATCATATAAATTTATTATATATATTTTTTTATTATAATACCTAATATTTGGAGAAAGGAAAGAAAATTAACATTTCATATAGACGGTAGGTTATATGTACGCATGAATACTACTTCTATTTCCTTTTTTTGTTTAAGGGAAATAAAAGTGAGTGATATTTATATATATGTATATTATAATTATAGTATCTTATTTACTTCATATGTTTCACTTATTTTTATTCAAATCAACCTTAATACATACCATGAATAGAATGAACCAATCACATTGCTTTGAGGAGGCTGTAGTACACACATAAACAAATGATGTTATTGTATTCCCAAAAATTGAAATAAAGAATGTATGTGTCATATAGAAAATATAGAATAATATAGAAAACATAAATCTTATTTATATCATATATATTAAAAATAAATTATTATTCTAACCTTGTGTGGTGGTAAATGGAAGAATAAACAACATCAGTTTTCTAGGCGGTAGTACACCGAACAGACTAATTATGATTGCATATATCCCATTGGATGTATGTGTTTGAATTTGTAGGAAAAAATATTAGTATAATATAATCTCAGTATTTTGAAGATACTAAGATTATTATATAATCATTATACAAATATAATTGAAGTTGTGTACAATTAAATGAAACAAAAGTCATCATTAAATAATGTTACCTCTAATTCCTGTAACACCTTTTGGTCTATACCAAATGGCATCTATGGATTTCTTTCTTCCCCTGATGAGGAATATAAGAACATTAGATAGATTTGGGGATATAATTTGGTATTAGTTTGTGCATCCAAAGGTTCTTTAGTGGTTAGAATAAGTGGAAGGGATGAGTGATTATTAATAGTGGAGGAGGACTTGGATTATTTTGAATTTACTAAAAGGGAATTCCACCCACATTTTTACAATGTAATTTGGCTCCAATAATGGTACAAATTTTTCAATGAGTGGATAGTTATGATATATTAAAATCCAACTTATTTTTTATATGTTTTACATAATATTAGGCCCAAATTATTAGTTGTATTCTTTTGTTAAGGTTATTTTTCTCGTAATCATTATAATTATACTTAATAATATTGACTAATATTATTTGTGAAAAACTATGTTTACATTATTTGAAACTATAAATTATGATAGATAAAACATTTTAATACATTATTCCAAATTCCAATCAAATAATTGGTAGACATTAATTAAAATTTATCCAACAAATGGGATGACCATGTAGTTTTTAAAGTAAAACTTTTCAAAATTTTATTTTGTTTTTATAAAAAATTTCAATGAAAATATATTCCAAGGAAATAAATTGGATTAATTTATATATATTTGATATAATTATACTTTAAAACTAATCATTAATATAAATTAAAATTATAATCAAATTTTAGGAAAATTAATATTTGAATAAAATTTTAATATTTCTCATTATTCATTAAAAAATGATACTTCGTAGAAAACTACCAAAAATTTCCCTTAATCAAATTTTAAAACTCCTATATCAAAACTGAAGACTATTTTGGAATAAAAAATTTATTAAAATTTTATAATTTGGATTTAAAATAGAATATTTATAAAAATTATGTAACATGCCTTTAGAAAAATATAGGTTTTTATAGATAATACTTAATTTATCCATATATTATCTCTATCAAATATATTGGATGAATATAAAAAATATTTTATTGAATATATATTTTATTTGTTTTATTAAGATTATTCTCTAATAATTATTAATTTAATTTATTAGGAAAAATACATTGTGAGAAAATACATTTACTTTATTGTCAATTTGTTTCTATATTCATTTCAAATTGATTGGTAACCTATGAATAAAGCATATATTTGTGAAAACCATATATTTTAAAAATTTATATTTTTATAATTTATTTACAATCTCCACAAATTAAATAAATTCATGCCTCACAATTTTAAATTCTTCTTGATAATCTAGGGTATTATATTTAGAATTTACCTTATAGAAGATCCCACATCATAAAAGAGTGTATAAAAGAAACTCTTAACACAAGACAATGAGAAGTACAAAAGTCACATGTAATCACATATAAAAAGGTCTATGAGTAGAAGAAAATTATTTGAAACTAATGAAACACACCTAGAAGAAAAGTGTAAATATTTTTATGGAGTGATTGAGGGAATCGATCACAAGAAAGTAATTGACAGTGGAATTTTGAGGACATGATATCCATAAGTAAAAAATGATTTAAAATACCATTAGTTCCATAAAAATTAATGTATTAGGATAACATTATTGATTTAAGATAAATTTCCTAACATTGAGGAATAATTTTATCAACAAAGAATATAAAGAAATATATTTTCCTGATATGTTTTAATTTTATTAGAAAAATTTCATCTTTTGATTTTTATTAGATAAAATTATAATTCATCCCTTAATCCATGAAATTAATATCCAAAAATTACTTTTTCTTGATGCACTAAAATTTAATTTTTTATTGATTTTAATAAGTATAAAAAAATCCATTAGGTTTTTCTCATAGTATTTTTTAAAACTAAGGGGGTTAACCCATTAACCTATAATCATAAAAAGTAACAGTACTTGCGCGTTATCAATATTTTTCGTGAAATTGTTTAACTAAAAATTGAATATTTAGTAAGGACATTTCATATTCTAATGGTAATCATGAAACCCTTATTATCTTTTGGACGTTGGTACAAGCCCCACTTCTATTGCGGATATGAGGGGTTGTCACCCAATATACAAGATATCCTTTTTCTAAACCCAAATAATTTCATAAATAACTGTAATTGACATCCCTGAAGTTTTATCATTTAATATCCATTTTGAAAATGAAAATTCTTTATTAGTAAAAATAATTTTTTAGAATTATATTAATATTATTTTTACATTAAACCCAATGTTTATCCATACATTTAAGCACATATATCTAAAATGTAAAGTCATTATTCCACAATTAACATTTCCACAATAAATTTATTGTAATAAAGATTTTAATTTCCCTAAATTTCATTAAAAATATCCTTATTATTGGTTGGATTCTATCAAATAAAACATAAAAAGTAATGTTTGAGAATTATAACATATGATCAACCATAATCTCATAATCCCATGATAGAATCCATCACTCTAAACATAATGAAAAATATGTTCTTATTTTCCAGTCCCCAAACTCAATATTTGGGTTATGTAATCAAATATTGGTTTTCCTTAATTTATTTTCCAATGTTTTAATGAAGTTCCTTTGATACAAACTATTTATCCCCAACCCCAAAAGCCTAGAGAATTTTTTTACTGTCATTACATTGTAATGAATATATGGATTAAAAACCCAAAGGACCGAAGAGTGTTGTATTCTTGTTAAACCATATATATTTATGATTCTTGTATTACAAATGACAACACTGATTACAAAAAAACAAATTAGGATAAATTTTTTCCAAATTAGTATTACCTTGAGTATCATTCTTAGTACACGTATTGGATTCTTGAGAAAATGAAACAAAATAAGGGTGATCTAAAATTCTGAATAAAAGTAAAATACAGCCAAAAAATAACGGATCATTGAAAAACATTACTATGGAAATGTAAATAAAAAAACATATGCTATAAAGTCTATAATCTTAGTGGGATTGACTGAAAACTGGCTTCTTAAATAACTGAGGACACATGCATTTTGTAATAATTGAACAAGGAATAAAAAATATTGAAAACTAAACAATGTAAACACAAATTCCATGTAATCAATAAATTGAGTTCATAAAAATCATGGAAAGGTAAATAAAAGAAATCATGTTCCATTTAAATAAATGGATAAGTCATTTTCAATATTGAAAGGCAATAAAATGAAACCCATTAATCTAATATATAAAATGAGAATTAAATGCATCTGTAGACTTTTTCATAATGAAAATATCAATGCTAATAAATAATGAATTAAAATTAAGTCAATAATTAATTATTGGATTCCATTTTTCCAATGTACAGGGTAAATTTACCATCAAGACCTTTCAGAAGACGTTTTATAACATCCTAGGTGAAAAACGCACTAAGGATGGCCAACTAAATCCTCCTATGAGACATTAGATGCATCAATGAGCTATCTATATCACCCTCCACCATGTTGTAATTCTCCATGTCATTACTCATATATCGAATAATCTATTTAATTCATAAACATTGTGCCCTATCAAATATCCATATTGAGTAAAAGATATGGATTTATCAATATTTCCGTTTTAAATCAATTAAATTTCAATGTAACAACCATATGAAAATATGGTGTATAGTTTGGGGAAAAATATTAATGATAAATAATACTAATATATAAGGGAAATTCATTGTCCAATGATCATAGGTAATTGAATATTACAAGGGTACTAACAAAGAAATCATGCTAGTGAATTCAAATAATATCCTTGGTTAATGGAAAAAAACATCCAGGGGAAGAATAAGAATTGTATAGAAACAAAATATCTCATTTAGAGTAAAATAAATTACTTTTATCATTTATGGATGGAAATAACATAAAAATATCTTTAAAAAATATTCCCGAGGAAACCATTATTTTAATTTTAAAAAAATATATGAAAATATATTTCATTGAAAATAACTTTTAAAATGATTTCCTTTAAAAATTAACCATTTAAACTTACAATGAGATCATCAAATAATTGTGGCTGGAAATTCTACAGAGGTTGTAGATGGTAAAGGGGTAATTTTTCCAAGTTAAAAGGTTATAAATATTACTTTTTCCAAAAATGGACAAGAATATTCCATTAAAAATTGAAAATTACAAACAGGGATAAAATTTATTAGTAAATAATTTCAAAAAGTTTATTAATATTTTTTAAAACCTTTTATTAAATTAATGTTTTTAGAGGAAAACATGTTCTCTTACTAAAGAATATATTGAAGTCTTGTTGTCATGAAAACAGATTCAAAAACATTTTGTATAACAAATAGTCTAGAAATTAAACTACTAAATTAAAATGTTCTTGAATAACTAGATGGGAATAAATTAAAACCATTTTTTAATAAATACTCCAATAATTTACTTCAATATAAATTCATGTGTAACAAATCATGTATATGATGAGATAGAAAAGAAAACAACTAAAAATACCATAATTTTGAATTGAGAGTAAATCGATGAATATAATATTTTTATCAGCTATAAATCTACATAAAAAATTGGAAATAAAATAATAGACATTAAATTGTGATTATAAAAATCATCATAGTAATTTTAATGTCAATGAGGAATTAATATAACCCAATGAAAATGCATCAGGTTATGAAATTCATTACTACATTGTAACTTTTAATTAAAATCCCATTACATGAATTAATTCAGATTGAAACCTAAAAAATTCAGATAAAAAAATTCATGATATAATATATAAAAATTATTAGTATATAAAACACAAAAAATAAGAAAGTATTGAATAGGAAATATATCTCACCGATATAGAGAGTGAGTTGAAATTCGCTTATTACCTGATAAATTTTAAATTTATAATCCCCATTAAAAACACAACCTCAAATTAAACTCCAAATAACATGACGATAACAATATTTATGATATGAAATACAATATGTGATGTATATACACAACAGAAAATTAATAATTGGTGAAAATGATGTGTAGCACACATAATGAAAAGTGAGACTTAAATCCCTTAACGGGTATTTCCTTTTAGGTAAACATCATTTTACCTCATATATAATGATTTTAAACAAGTCACTATGTTATAAAATAATAATATTTAAATTTATAATATCAAATACGAACATATTATAATATTTAATTATATGTCTCTAAACAATGATTCATTATTTTAACTATTTTGGGTGTTAATTACCTAGGTTTTGAAGTATGTTTTGACTTGTTATTTTAGTTATTATAATGTATATAATGATTTAATCATATCCATGATGTAAACCTTTATTTACTTATCATATATATTTAATATATATTTATTTATAATAATCCATAATATTTTAATATATGAAATGAAATTCACTATTCATGGAGACAGTAGGGCATACGTACACAACAACACTACTTCCATTTCCGTGTAATCATTTAATTAATTAAACTAAATGACATTTTTTATATTATAATTAAATTATAATATTAATGTTATATATTTCACATACTATTGTTAAATACATCCTTAATACATTCTTATTCTATCATTAATGAATCACATCTGTTTGAGTAGGCTATAGTCCACACTTCCACAAACAATGTTATCGTATTCCCATAAAATGGAAATCATTAAGGTATGTGATATATAAATAACTAATTAAAAAAATTAATTCATAAAAAGTATATATATAACGTATATACTCTAAATCCATCATTTTTCAACTATGAAAAGTGGTAAATGGAAGAAGGAACAACTTCAGTTAACGAGGTGGAAGTCCGCTCTACACACAAACGAAGATTGCATATCCCATTTAATTGATGTGTCTAAAAAATTAGGAAGAATAATTTGAATTAAAAAATCATATTATAATTATTATAAAGGTTATATTATATATATAAGATATAAAAATAATTTAATAGGAGGAGTTGTAGATTAAACAAATGTGACCGTTGAACAAAATTGCCTCTTATTCAGGTAAGTCTTTTTTCTATATACCAAAATTTATATATATATTTATTTACTACCATTTATAGGTTTATAATAATAGGTTAGGTATGTTTTGAGATTATTTACGTAGATTTTGGGTGATCTAATGTGCTTTAGAGGTGTGAAGAAGTGGGAGTGATGAGAGCCTTTTTATAGTGGAGGAGGAGTGGAATTCTTGTAAATATTTAAAATGAAAATCCACCCTAATTAATACCATGTAAATTGGAACCAATAATGGTAAAAATTATAAATCTGGGATTATAGGGTCTAAATAGGGATAAAATGTAGTGTGTCGGATTTTCCGTGTATTTTTTTTTAAAATTCTGAGGAATTATTTTGGTACCAAGTGCGAAGGAGGCACATCATTCTGAGGTCCAGTGAGCCCGGAATGGTGGTTTGAATTTTTTTTATGTTAAGTGAGTCGGCGCTTGTGCGCGGTTGTGGCAGTTTCAAAACGGATGCCAAGATTAAAAATCTCAGCGCACTTCTGCATCCGGGACAATGACTTTACCGAAGAATCGGCCTAACCTCGACCGGTGCGGGTTGAGGGAGAAAGATAATTTTAGGACGTTTTTAGTAAATAAAAAATAAAATAAATTTCTAAATGTTTATTTTATTTTACAGAAACGTCCGCTGTAGCACAGCTACAAGATGTTTGTTTCCTAAATTAATGATGAGTCATAATGACTCAAAAAATGGCAGGTTGGCGCCATTTATACTGTCACTTAATTAAATTCCAACATGTTTACCTTTTAATGGGTTAAGAAATTGTTGATCGTTAGCAACATTTGAGAGGAACCCCTGCAGAATCTGCGAGGCGTTGGAGAGAATTATTGTAACACCCCAAGATTTCATAGTGTGTTATTTCTTCAAAATAATTCAATAACTTTCACAACACGCAACACCGAGTTCAATCAAACCATGACTTACAAAAAAAAGCCATTAAAAGAGGTCATGAATAGTATTAACTAAATTTAAAACTTTATATAATCCTTATAATTTTAGAATCCATATTATGAGTTTCTTAGTCATAATGAAAGAACAGATTCATTTTCAGTATTGCACTTTTATCAACTTTTAATAGTGAAAACTTTTTAAATACAATATTTTAAACTTTTTGACTAAATGGAGACATCAAAAAAAAATTTAAAATGAAACATCCCAAGCTTCCACGGTATGCTTTCCTTTGAATAAAACAGTAGTGTGTGTTTTACGCAACTTCGAGTTTTAACACACACCACAACCAATCAAACTAGCCGTTATGAATAGTAATACCTACTTTTTAAAATTATATATATTTTATATTTCAAAATGGACTTCATTTTTGGATTCGGAATATCTAATTTAGCCTAAGGTGAAATTTTGGTACTTTTCGGATAACTTTTATATTTTGATGAATAGTGAAAATTACTAAATTTTAATTAAAAACAACATTTTTAATCAAAATAATTAATAGTGATAAATTATGAATTTTAGTAGTTTTAAAGTATATTTAGAATATATTTTTACCATTTAATATAATGTTGGTCATTGGACATAATTTTACAATTAAACCGAACATAAACAAGTGTCAATCATTTGATAGTTATTATCTCTTAAAAACACGCTTTTTGTTTTGACAGCGGGAATTAATTTTAAATTAATTTCTGCCACTTCTGTATTTTGAATTTAGGAAAATGGATTCCATATTTGGAATCAGGATGTTCAAATTGTGTAAATAGGTAACTTTTATTTTTAGATATTTTGAATAATTACTGCGGTAAATATTTTATTTACCATGGTTAAGGGTAAATCCGGTAAATAAGGGTTAAAAAAAATATTATAATAATACTAAATTACCCTAAAACGTGTCTTAACCCTATTGGTTGATACGTGGTCGACCATGGGCATCTTTGGGGCGATTTTGGGACCCCATGGATCCACTTGTAAGTGATAATGACACTTTATTTTAATTAAGTTAAAATAAATACAAAAATGACACAAGCATATATCTTTTAGAAAAACAATTTTTACATAGGGTTATATATGTTTGATTTTCGATTATAAATATTTATTAGAAAGATAAAAAGATTTCCTACATAATGATATTTTATTTATAATTTTTAGACATTAAATAATTTATTTTATTTATGACACAATGATGATGCGGTAATTACTATAATAGTGAAAAATTAAAATAATTGATATTATAAATACCCAAATAAATAAAATATGAAACTTTTAAGGAATTAAACTAATTTTTTAGGAGAATATGATATATTAGGATTGATTTAATTGACTTTTTTCGAAGTAATCAATATGTTATGAGTTTCAAAAAAATCAACTATTGAATAGTGTCAAAATTGACATAAAAGAGTTCTTAAAACAAATATTATATTATTAATTGATATTAAATTCCTAAAAATCTAAGGTTCGGACAAGAGACTTATATCATTATATTTTCATCATTAATGGACCACTTGGGGGTCGCTTGGATGTATATAGTATGTTTATTAACCATATTATATAAAAATACAAAGAGACATTGTAAAAGTGAAACTAATTAACTTAGAGTTAATACTTAATGATAAGGTTAATATAAGTACCCAAACCTGTCTATATTCTATTGAATGAGTGGTTTTCGACCTATCCCCACCTTAACCTTTGAATAGTCAACTTTGGAGCCATTAGAAACTGAATATGAATTTATTATAAATTAATATTTCTAGCTTTTCCAAAGGTGCCCCTCACCCCTCTTATAAAAAGGCACTCCTCCTTCTCATTTTTTCACACCTTAAAAGCCTTTTGGTTCGGCCAAACTCTGCCTAAATACTCTCCCAACTTCCCTCACTACAACCTAGAGGCCTTAGTTTGATCAGATAGCCAACCTAAAGAGCCCTTTTGATCAAATCAAAAGGAAGAACCCGAAGAAGAGGTAATGTTTTCACCACCCCTTTTCCAAGTTCATTTCTTCTTCCACTTCTTCTTCCTTTGTTGTTACCATTCTAAAATAATAACTCCAGTATCTCACATATACTGTGATGTTATTATAAATATGGTACAACCATATTCAGTATTCTATCCACTATCCACCCTTTGAATAACATGTCACCATACGTGCGTACGTACGGCTTACCGTCTCCACGTCGTGGTGTAATTGTTATTCAATATATTATTATTTGTATGGGTATAATAATGATGTGAAACTCATGTAAATAATAAATATAACATGTTAATTATTCTGTATATATGATATAACATCCATTTATATATTATTTTAATATCAAAAGAATGATATTGTCGCTCGTGCGTACGTACGGACTACCGTCTCCACGAACGTGATGAGATTCATTCTCCATCGTATCCATTCAAGTATAATTATCATTTGATGATTTAAAAATGATGTTTAAGGACTTTATATCATTCTGGATATGAATAAGATACAACAAACATGGCTTATGTAACAAAACCTATAAAAGAAAATGAGTAAGTTAACACCCGAAACGACGACAATTCTAATATATTATTAACAAATCAATGTTAAAAGATCATATATGATATCATATTAATATATATGATTCTTGTATAATTTAATAACAATTATTTCACCATTATACAGGAGGTTAACCTACCCCAACAAAAGAAAAGTACAAGGTAAGGTTTATTTCACAATCTCTTCATTATCCGAGGTTGTTTATACGTAATAATCTGCTGGGATCTCGTTATCATCCACATCCATGTTTCTTCAAAATGTATTTCAAAACATTTTTACAAGAATATGGGTCAAAGTCATTTATACCCTTGTTTTACTTTTTATAAGAGGAATATTTCTATCGTTTTCAAAACAAGGTCCTTTTTAACCTTTTCGACAGAAATAAGGTAAGAATGTTTTTTTTAACTTATACGGCAGGTGCGGTTATTTTCCGCCGTTATAAAATCTTCAAAGCATCCCTTACAAGATTATAAGATTATTTTCGAAGAAAATGTTTTATTTTATATGGATCTTAAATGATTTCAAAATAAAAGGAGATATTTCTTTAAAAAGAATTTTGATTTCATCTATGTCAACATCCTTTGATGGATTTTAAGATTATTTGAAGTTGATTTATTATGATACAAAACTTCTATATTGTATTGAAGGTTTTGTAATATGTTTGACTGTGGATGTGCTATTTTTATACCATTCATAGTTTATGGTGAACGTATTGACATTTCGTATGCTAGTTTTAATACGAATGTTTATGTTATGTTTAAACCTTTTCATATGGGATTGCATTGGACTTAATATGTGACGGGTGGAGCCCGCTATAGCTCCTCGATGAATCGGTAGGTCTCATCAGACAAACTAGTGTCTTGGCACAAGGCCTTGACAAAATCTTATTTGTAGTCTTGGCACGAGGCCTTGACTATGTGGTTATGATAGTCTGGCATTATGCATTCCAACATTATGAAAGTGGTTATTGATTTTTTCATGTGATTATTCGATTAGTAGAATATCCATGTGAATAAGTAAATGGAATTATTTTATTTTACTTTTGCCATACTATGTTGATGTTCAAGTTTAAAAGGATTTTGTTTTAGTAATTCATTGCCTTAAATGTTTATGCTTATTTTTGAATGTTCCGCTATATTGTTATCCTTACTGGGCATTTGAGCTCACCCCTTTTCTATGTTTTATTTTTCCCAGGATGTGAAGATGTAAGTTATGAATGACCTGCAGGGATATTATGAGGGGATTATAGTTTGGACTGTGGAAACATTATGTTGTTGTAGTAGTTTTTCATTTTATGATGTAATGTAAAACTTATGAATATATCTAGTGTTTCCAAGGCTACTAAACCAATCGGTCTTTCGAGATTCGATCTTTCTTGTGATCATTCCAATGTTATATAATAATGCACCGACTCTGGGTAACTAGGGTCGGGGCATTACAGTTGGTATCAGAGGAAGTTTAGTACAAACCTTGGTAGCTAGATTTAGATAAACTCTGATTAGAGCACGTAGACCTAAGATGAACTTTTAGGATTAGTATAAAAGAACTTCCTAGAATTTTGGTATTGTGGAGATTTTGTGAGTTTTCCGAGCAATACATCCCTGTGTGGATACGAGCAGGTAGAGTCGGCTCTGGCATAGATGTACCTAGGGGTAAAACCCGAAAACATTGCTTTGAGCTAGACTCGAACGGGAACTGGTGCATGACAACGGGTCTTGCTGCACTCTTGGTTACGACACTCCCGGGGGATATGCTTAGGATAATTTACATTTTCTTTACAAACCGATTTAAGTAATATATACATAAGATGAGAGTAAATGACCTTGGTTAATCCTAATATGTTTCAAATTGAGAATATGGTGACATTTTAATCTCTAAATGATTTTACGACTACTATTACTCACATAATGCTTTCTGGTTTTAGTCAATGGATGGATTCCAAGGAAGTCATAGTGAATTTGAGAATGATGTACAAGGTGGGAACGGTGGTGGCAATGAGCAACAAAATGGAATGTTGATAGGCGTAAAAGATATCGTCTTTATGCCAAATCAGTTTTCCAAAAATATGATCAACAACATATATATTAACCAACTCCCAGACTCAACAAGGAAGTGAAAGGTGATAAATGATAAGATCTCCAGCAATGGAGACCATGGAGAAAAGAAACCTCAATTTCATCATGCAGGAAATGTGGAAAGAGTCACCCAGGAAAGTGTCTCAATGGGACAACGAAATGTTTTACGTGCGGGAAGGAAGGACAGAAAGTGAAGAATTGCCGAAGAAAAATGATGAGTACTATGGAAGAAGATAAAAATGGTCCCAAGAGTCCATTTACAGTCATTTGCCGTAAATGTAGGGGACCTGGCCATTACCTGAGTGAATGTCCTATTCTATAGAATATTTTCTTGGTCAAAGAAGAAGCTATGTGGAAATAAATGGTTGGAGAAAAATTTAAAAAGTATTAGCACTCCTTGTTGATGGGTTTACTTTGGAATAATTTTCTCTTGTATTTGTAACCCCACTGTTTTCCATGTGAGAATGGTATTTGAGGAAGAATTGTCTCTTCTCTTGTGGATATAGGTATAAATAACCATTTGGTTTTATATGATCATTGGGGTTTGAGAAAATGATAAGTTATTATAATTTGGGATGAAAATGCAAAGTATGATATAACATTTGTGGTTAAATTATGTTATTTTGAGGAATTTATCTCATTTTGGTAATATTATAAAATATAGTTTTTGAAAAAGGACAACACGTAGACCGTGTGACAACCCGTCGCGTCGGACAAAGCTATGGGAATCGAACCCACAACCAAAGTGCGATTGGGATTTATCGCCTACCACTGGACTACGTGAAGTCCCTGGTTAGTGTGACTATTTTTTTTTGTTAAATGATTTTATTGATCAATAATAAGATGATTTGGGTTCTTATGTATTATCAATTGAATACCCTTGGTATAGGAAAATGATTTGGTGATTAAGTGATAAATGTTATTTTGGAAGATGTTCGTTTTGTTAGGAACACTATATGCCCAAGGAAAATAGAATACAATGAGGATTCATTTGTAGAGTAATGGTGGATTTCTATCTACGTTTTTATTGTTGATTTATAGTGATTTGGGTTATTTATGGAAATGATTAACCTATAACAGAGAATATGTGATGATGTTAATTACTTTTAAGTATGTGACTTTAAGAGTATTTGATGTCATTTGGAGATACAATGTAACATGGGAGACTACATAATCAAATTCTTCTATGTTTTGGGTTTCAATATTAGTTTGGATTATATTAAAGGATTTTAAGGACAATTTGTTATTGAATGGTATCTATTTAACTTTGGGGTATTGTTGGTTTAATTTTAGAAATTAAGATTAGTACATATTTATCTCAATGAATATCCTTTTGGGGGATCATTAGATCATTCACTATCCATTTTGGTTTTGATTAATCTTCAAAGACAATTTAAATATATGGTTTGTCCTTCATGGATAATGTGATTCTATAGAAGTTTATTCTAACTCTTCCAGTGTGACCAAGTCTTCTTGAATACTTATCGTTTAAAAAAAAATTGAGTTAGTGGTGGAAATTTATTAAAGAATGAAAATATACTTAAAATGTAAGTATATCTCATAATGTTCTTAGTCAATATCATAAATGAATTCCTCTTCTTTAAGTAATGTAACTTTAAAAAAAATGTTGTCCTAGATGGTACCTTAAATCATCACTAATTTATGGCTTTGGGATTTTTGGCCTTTTCATAGCCATGTTCTCTACCACTCTCCATCAGATAATTGATGGTTAGATTTCTCTTCCATATCCATATTTTCTTACATGGAACCCTAGTATGTGTTATTTTTGGTAATCTTCATACTTTCCACTCTTTATTTTAAATAGAGGCCTCATTAATTCATTTTTCAATGTGGGATTTCAACTAAGATATTTTGAAACGTCAAAAATGTGTTATCCCAATACCCTATGTTTTGTTGGACCGGTGGTATTTCAAATCATCATAGATTGATGAGTTTAAGGACCTCAATTTTATACTTGTTTGTGATTTATGACCTCAATCACTACCTATAAATATTTACGTTTTTCCTCCAATTATATGTCTTCTAATTACCACCAATGTTCTCCTAATGGAAATCATAATTCGATGGTGACCCTTTCATTTCTCTTTTCCTCATATTAAGACTAAATTTTAGTAACCCAATTTCCGATGTGGGTTTTCCCACAAATATATTTTCTATTTTCAACCTTTTATTTTCGATGAACAATTTCAAATTGCGAGGACGCAATTTATTGAAAGAGGGGAGAATGTAACACCCCAAGATTTCATAGTGTGTTATTTCTTCAAAATAATTCAATAACTTGCACTACACGCAACACCGAGTTCAATCACACCATAACTTACAAAAAAAGACATTAAAATAGGTCATGAATAGTATTAACTAAATTTTAAACCTTATATAATCCTTATAATTTTAGAATCCATATTATGAGTTTCTTAGTCATAATGTAAGAACAGATTCATTTTCAGTATTGCACTTTTATCAACTTTTAATAGTGAAAACTTTTTAAATACAATATTTCAAACTTTTTGACTAAATGGAGACATAAAAAAAAAATTAAAATGAAACATCCCAAGCTTCCACGGTATGCTTTCCTTTGAATAAAATAGTAGCGTGTGTTGTACGCAACTTCGAGTTTTAACACACACCACAACCGATCAAACTAGCCATTATGAATAGTAATAACTACTTTTTAAAATTATATATATTTTATATTTCAAAATTTACTTTATTTTTGGATTCGGAATATCTAATTTATCCTAAGGTGAAATTTTTGTACTTTTCGGAGAACTTTCATATTTTGATGAATAGTGAAAATTACTAAATTTTAATTAAAAACAACTTTTTTAATCAAAATAATTAATAGTGATAAATTATGAATTTTAGTAGTTTTAATGTATATTTAAAATATATTTTTACCATTTAATATAATTTTGGTCATTGGACATAATTTTACAATTAAACCGAACATAAACAAGTGTCAATCTTTTGATAGTTATTATCTCTTAAAAACACGCTTTTTGTTTTGACAGCGGGAATTAATTTTATATTAATTTCTTCCACTTCTGTATTTTGAATTTAGGAAAATGGATTCCATATTTGGAATCAGGATGTTCAAATTGTGTAAATAGGTAACTTTTATTTTTAGACATTTTGAATAATTACTGCGGTAAATATTTTATTTACCATGGTTAAGGGTAAATCCGGTAAATAAGGGTTAAAAAATAATATTATAATAATACTAAATTACCCAAAAACGTGTCTTAACCCTATCGGTTGATACATGGTCGACCATGGGCATCTTTGGGTCGATTTTGGGACCCCATGGATCCACTTGTAAGTGATAATGACACTTTATTTTAATTAAGTTAAAATGAATACAAAAATGACACAAGCATATATCTTTTAGAAAAACAATTTTGACATAGGGTTATATATGTTGGATTTTCGATTATAAATATTCATTAGAAAGCTAAAACGATTTCCTACATAATGATATTTTATTTATAATTTTTAGACATTAAATAATTTATTTTATTTATGACACAATGATGATGCGGTAATTACTATAATAGTGAAAAATTAAAATAATTGATATTATAAATACCCAAATAAATATAATATGAAACTTTTAAGGAATTAAACTAATTTTTTAGGATAATATGATATATTAGGATTGATTTAATTGACTTTTTTCGAAGTAATCAATCTGTTATGAGTTTCAAAAAAATGAACTATTGAATAGTGTCAAAATTGACATAAAAGAGTTCTTAAAACAAATATTATATTATTAATTGATATTAAATTCCTAAAAATCTAAGGTTCGGCCAAGAGACTTATATCATGAGAGTTTCATCATTAATGGACCACTTGGGGGTCTCTTGGATGTATATAGTAAGTTTATTAACCATATTATATAAAAATACAAAGTGACATTGTAAAAGTGAAACTAATTAATTTATAGTTAATACTTAAAGATAAGGTTAATATAAGTACCCAAACCTGTCTAAATTCTATTGGTTGATTGGTTTTCGACCTATACCCAACATAACCTTTGAATAGTCAACTTTGGAGCCATTAGAAACTGAATATGAATTTATTATAAATTAATATTTCTAGCTTTTCCAAAGGTGCCCCTCACCCCTCTTATAAAAAGGCACTCCTCCTTCTCATTTCTTCACACCTTCAAAGCATTTTGGTTCTGCCAAACTCTGCTCAAATACTCTCCCAACATCCCTCACTACAACCTAGAGGCCTTAGTTTGATCATAGAGCCAACCTATGGAGCCCTTTTGATCAAATCAAAAGGAAGAACCCGAAGAAGAGGTAATGTTTTCACCACCCCTTTTCCAAGTTCATTTCTTCTTCCACTTCTTCTTCCTTTGTTGTTACCATTCTAAAATAATAAATCCAGTATCTCACATATACTGTGATGTTATTATAAATATGGTACAACCATATTCAGTATTCTATCCACCCTTTGAATAACATGTCACCATACGTGCGTACGTACGACTTACCGTCTCCACGTCGTGGTGTAATTGTTATTCAATATATTATTATTTGGATGGGTATAATAATGATGTGAAACTCATGTAAATAATAAATATAACATGTTAATTATTCTGTATATATGATATAACATCCATTTATATATTATTTTAATATCAAAAGAATGATATTGTCGCTCGTGCGTACGTACGGACTACCGTCTCCACGAACGTGATGAGATTCATTCTCCATCGTATCCATTCAAGTATAATTATCATTTGATGATTTAAAAATAATGTTTAAGGACTTGATATCATTCTGGATATGAATAAGATAAAAAAACATGGATTATGTAACAAAACATATAAAAGAAAATGAGTAAGTTAACACCCGAAACGACGATAATTCTAAGATATTATTAACAAATCAATGTTAAAAGATCATATATGATATCATATTAATATATATGATTCTTGTATAATTTAATAACAATTATTTCACCATTATACAGGAGGTTAACCTACCCCAACAAAGGAAAAGTACAAGGTAAGGTTTATTTCACAATCTCTTCATTATCCGAGGTTGTTTATACGTAATAATCTGTTGGGATCTCGTTATCATCCACATCCATGTTTCTTCAAAATGTATTTCAAAACATTTTTACAAGAAAATGGGTCAAAGTCATTTATACCCTTGTTTTAATTTTTATAAGAGGAATCTTTCTGTCATTTTCAAAACAATGTCCTTTTTAACCTTTTCGACAGAATTAAGGTAAGAATGTTTTTTTAACTTATACGGCGGGTGCGGTTATTTTCCGCCGTTATAAAATCTTCAAAGCTTCCCTTACAAGCTTATAAGAGTATTTTCAAAGAAAATGTTTTATTTTATATGGATCTTAAATGATTTCAAAATAAAAGGAGATATTTCTTTAAAAAGAATTTTGATTTCATCTATGTCAACATCCTTTGATGGATTTTAAGATTATTTGAAGTTGATTTATTATGATACAAAACTTCAATATTGTATTGAAGGTTTTGTGATATGTTTGACTGTGGATGTGCTATTTTTATACCATTCATAGTTTATGGTGAACGTATTGACATTTCGTATGCTAGTTTTAATACGAATGTTTATGTTATGTTTTAACCTTTTCATATGGGAATGCATTGGACTTAATATGTGACGGGTGGAGCCCGCTATAGCTCCTCGATGCATTGGTAGGTCTCATGAGACAAACTAGTGTCTTGGCACAAGGCCTTGACAAAATATTATTTGTAGTCTTGGCACGAGGCCTTGACTATGTGGTTATGATAGTCTGGCATTATGCATTCCAACATTATGAAAGTGGTTATTGATTTTTCATGTGATTATTCGATTAGTAGAATATCCATGTGAATAAGTAAATGACATTATTTCATTTTACTTTTGCTATACTATGTTGAAGTTCAAGTTTAAAAGGCTTTTGTTTTAGTAATTCATTGCCTTAAATGTTTATGCTTATTTTTGAATGTTCCGCTATATTGTTATCCTTACTGGGCATTTGAGCTCACCCCTTTTCTATGTTTTATTTTTCCCAGGATGTGAAGATGTAAGTTATGAATGACCTGCAGGGATATTATGAGGGGATTATAGTTTGGACTGTGGAAACATTATGTTGTTGTAGTAGTTTTTCATTTTATGATGTAATGTAAAACTTATGAATATATCTAGTGTTTCCAAGGCTACTAAACCAATCGGTCTTTCGAGATTCGATCTTTCTTGTGATCATGCCAATGTTATGTAATAATGCACCGACTCTGGGTAACTGGGGTCGGGGCGTTACAATTATCGGCGATGAATGATGGTGGATCGAAATCGAGAATCATTGCACTGACGTTGAAGGATCTCAATGACAACGGTGGTGTGGTTCCTTCTTCAATTATTGATCCTTTCTAAAGGTAGGAGATTTTTATTTCAATTTATTTTCCCCGTCTTTGAGTTTAAATGACGAACACAGATCATACATGAACATGTTGATCTACGAATTCGTACATTCTTGTTGGAGGGTTATCTTTTGGATGATTTTGGGGAATAATCCCTGATTTTATTTATATTGATCTCTGCTCTATTTAAACCTATTAACGGTAGCAGATCAATGCCATGAATAATGATGGTGGAGGTTTCGTTCCTCGATTTTTTTATTGGATTTCCTTCGCCATTCTTTTCTCGCACGTTCTTCGCATTATTCTCAGGGCGACGAACAACGGATCGTTGCGCAACCATTCCACAATGCAACGACCCCAAGTCGATGGTTCGACACCGCAACGACCTTGTAGAGGTGTGATGATGATGGCGGACGATGAATCGGACCGGACCGGTAAAGGGCGTTCTTCGAGCATTCTTCTCACGAGAAGATCAAAACATGTTTCCAGAGCCGATCGGAGGCTCGGAGACACTATAGGCGGCTTTGTGGTGTTAGGGAGACCAAACATGAAGGTGTCTTGGTGATCGGATGGCCGGAGCGACAATCAGAGAAGCCTGGAAGGCATGCCAATGAAGAGCTTCGTTTGAGAAAAGTTCCAGAACACACGGTGTGTACTTCCGAAGAACACGCCGTGTAGTACTGGAAGTGGCTAGGGTTTAGGGGGTCAGAGAAGTGTCACACAACGTGTGACCATGGTCACATGGATTTTTAAACATTCCCTGAAGCTCAGCGTGTGTTTGGAAAATACACGGACACTGTATGATCTATAGGGCTTCAAGAAACACGGCGTGTAGAGCTTGGCAGAGGCAGCAACGTGAAGCTCGGCGTGCATCTAGGGGATACACGGACGAGGGTTAAAGTACACGAGTTCATACTCGTGTACGGACACATGGCCAGTGTCATGGGTGCAAGCCCAGTCACTCGAACATGGTATGTACATCGTACTACACACTGTGTACTATGTTTTTCTACACGACCAGTTCTACGACATGGGCTGTTGCACATGGGCAGTACCCAGGGTCAGACAACATGGCATGTATCTTTTCTACACGCTGTGTACTTTTTGGAAAACAGTATGGTCCTCTTGTTCATCGTATCCTAGACATCCTTAGTTTGGGCTAGTGCCCCTTTTTCTCATTCCCCTGAATATGAGGCATCGTTTCCTTCTACAATAGTATGAACCCTTCAGTCGGACTTTCTGTGATAGAGTTGGCATCCCTCTGAGAGGCCTGGAGTGATATCCTCTATCTATTCATGACCCTAGGTAGAGTCAGGCATCGACGTGACCAAATATACCGGGTGTTGATCCTCTACCTAACTGTTGTATCACCTAACTCGTGAATCCGGATGAGTCACGGTATCTTCCATGGCCCTGGCAGTGATCCTAATCTATGTATAGTGATCTTTTCCACTCAGGATTGTGTCTCCCGTAATGAGTGATTTATATCTAACATAACCTTCCCACTCAAGAGTGTGCCTCCCATAATGAGTGTAGATTCTTCTCGTGACGGTTCCCAATGAACAGCACTTCTTGGACGGACGTCATCAGAGTTATAAGACTTGTGGAGTGTGTTCTCCCAGAACGAGTGCATCACGGAATCTTCGATCTGAATCCCAAACGAGAGTATACGGTTGTCTGAATTGACCCTTGACTACAGTTCTAGGTTTTTATTATATATGGTTTGTTCTATATGTTCTATAGACATATACAATGCATAACTGACTATATCTTTACATTGTGTACTGCTTTGTGGTTTTAGGGATCCTCTTCTGAGTATTGTTATACTCACCCCTGCACGGGCTTTGCCCAAACGTCTGGTGTCATGTGCATACGAGCATCCTTTTGACAGAGTCCAGGGCAGACCAGGACAAGAGCGAGATTTCTAAGTTCCCTATAGTCCAAGGTGTTCATATGGCTATGAACAGTAGTCCCAGTACCTTTTTGTGCTTACAGGTTTGACATTGTAGTTTTCAGACTCTTGTTTGTTTGTTTTAGGTGGGCTTGTATTCTGGCCCAGTTTATTTTTTAGTACTCTTCAATGAAAATAAAAAAAAATCTTCCAAAAACAATTTTAAATTTTATATTCATAAAAAGAATTTTTTTAAATGTAAAATTTAAAAATTTCCAATATTTTGGATATAAAATGTGTTCACCATTAAAACACTATAAAATTGCTTTTAGAAAAATATGTGTTTTATAAGTAAAATTGGGTTTGTTCTTAACATATGAATATAAAATCAATTAGATAAATATAAAAAATTATTGAATATATAATATATAAATATTTCATTAAGATAATTAACTATTATTATTATTTTTTTTTGATAAATCCCATTTTAAGAATAAAAACATTTCATTTGTATTCAATTTGTTTTTATATTCATTTATAATTAATTTGTAACCAATGAATTGATTTTATATTTTTTTAAAAAATATATTTGCATGAGTTGGATAATAATATTAATAACCAATAATTTAATTGTTAGCTTAAATTTTATAATATTATGCAATAATACATTAATAATATATTCTGGTTTGGTAAAACATTGTTGTACCTATAAAAGAAACTATCAAAGAACAAATATATTTTGTGTATTGAAGGATATCTAATATATTAAATTGCATTAAGATATTAAATATGCTCAAAATTATTGAAAGGTTATATTACATTCTTTAATTAGTGTTTTGTTTCATACACTATATCAAATAAAAGTTACTCTTTTAGAATTTACAAGGTGTAACACTTATGGAATATAATGATACTTTAATGATATTCTTAGGTGGTTTAATCTTGAGAAATAATAAATTTTTATCATATGCCAGAATATCATTATTGATACATCATTATAACTACCTATAAAATGATCTATGTTAAATAAAATTTATATTTTCATTTATTATTTACAAACACTCTATATATGGGGATAATAGATACATTTATACAGATCATAACAGTTTAAGTAATTTTTGGCATGGAAAGATTTGTGGATAAAACAAAATGGTTCTTTATAGTTAATAAAATACTTTAACTATATAATATATTACCATCCTAAGATGATGAATATTTTTTTTATCTTAGTATAAATGAACCTCATTCCCTATCAATGGTATTGATTAATATATAATTTTTTTCCTAGATATGTGAAGGATGTATACAAAATAAAAAAGGTCTGGGATTTATCCATAATTTCATAAAAAATTTCCCAACCCTCTGTGTGAAAATAAATTAGGAACTATTTATTAATTAGGTCCATCCAATAATATTTTTAGTAATAGTGGAAGGGAATCTTTAGGAATTTAACCTTGGAATCATATATAATAATTTATATTTGATCTTGACTCATTGTGTTTTCAACACTCGAGATAAATAAAGAGATTCATGATGATGTTCAAAACATATTTTCTATATCATCCTAATATGTAAAAATTTATAATATTATCATTTGGATACCTTATTATTGTACATCTTGAATTAATATATTGCAGAGTACACCTCAATGCTCTTATTTAACCAAAAATTCATGGTATAGAGTCAAAAACCAAAGGGGATAATGAAATATTTTACATATTAACATATAGATGAGAGAACATCACCATATATATTTTCAGTGGTATTCCAAATAAATATGTTGAATAAAATGATATATATGTAATGGTGGACCCACATACTATGAATTCTCACTTCATGAATATCCATAAATTCGTGTCACCCAATTAGCATTACAATACATATCTCATGTAAGTGGTAAATCCATATTGTGCATTGGACTCAATTGTATTTGATGAAGATCCATAGACTTCCAAAATTTTCTTATGGGATCTTAATCATTCAATGAATTTTGAAATGAACTTCAATACGTCATATCACCCATATAGTGTTAGAAAATATAAAATGGCTTCAATGAAACATAAATACTTGTGGAGAGATTCCACAATAGGGTTAAAAAAGGATAAGATAACCGTATTTTATTAGTTAGATTCTTGGACAATAATACTTCCCACTCATGTATGCATGGTGCTCTATATGATCCCTTGGGCTGAAAGTGATGGACAATTCCACTTTTTTAGGATAATGTTATTGAATGATACATGTTGTGGAATGAACTTCTGTATACAATGATAGATAATTATCAGTCAATTTTGTTACATATAAAAGAATAATATATGTGATAGAATATATACGATAAAATTATTCAAAAATCCTTGAAATAGGACATCGAGATAATGTTTTCCATTGAATGTCTCAATGCAGTAGAGTTGTAAGGTTTAGAAAAAAGGGAATCTTTACGCTATGAACATTTCCCATTTTATATCCCATTACCACTTTAGTGTTTTTCATATTTATTTATAGTTGAACCAAATATTGGTCCCAAGGAAAATGTGTTCTATTTAATTATCACTTGGAGTTACAATTTTTATACAAAATATATATTAAATAATGTGTTGGTATAGTTGGGAAAATCATATCATGGTCGTGAATGATTAAAAATATTACAAAATTAATGATAGCATTTCATATGCTAAAATAACTCACCATGTAAAATTATATTAGTGTCCCAATAAACACAAATATGAAATATGGGGTCTTATAGATGCGATTCATTAGAAATAAAAATATTTATTTTAAGTAAAAGATATAGTTTCCAATTTCAATGATTTCATTTATGAAATGATGAAATAATAATATTTCTATTTCTATAAGAAATATTCTTAAATAAAATATATATGTTTCATATAATATAATACTAGCACCATGTAATGAAAATAATGTGTGAATTATTTCATCCAAATTTTGTAAATCCCTAAACCCACATTCGTAGATAAATTTCAAATAAACATATTCATGGATACTATATTTGAAACCAATTTAGGAGACATAAAAATAACTATTAAAAATTATAATATAATTTAAATATGTTTTTCAAACAGTCAAGGAATCTAGGATTTGTGTTTTTGATTGAGGAAAAACATTGAATTGGAAACACAATATTCTCCAATATAATTGGAATTTTTTCCACTAATCCATATATTTCCTATTTTATAATAAATATTAAAAATTTCCCGACAAATTCACCACCCACAATTCACAGTAATATATATCATGACTAATAATCTTATATATTATCTAAGGGTTGGAAAAGAATAATGTTGATATCAAACACTCAGTATGGTATAACATATAACAAATAATATCAAGGAAGTTTCATTTATTGAATACTATGGAAAGAGTGAATAATAATATAATAATTTTATATAATTGGTAACATTATTATATAATATATCCATGGATTATAGAGAAATGTAAATAATCAAATCGAAAACTTAAAAAAGTAAAAAAACATTAATGATAATTGTAACTGAATTCATAGTGAAGGAATCCAAAATGATGAACATAATAATCATTTGAGAAATACCTTGTGTTAATAAATCAGTGATATAATAGTAAGGTTTACACAAAAAAACCACGGTATCATTTCTCAAGATACCAATCGATGCATCAAGGGGATATATATTTCTAGGGCCCACTCATTATTCACACAACATAGAGTAATGTATATTCAGTTAAACTAATAATATAAATGATAGAGCATACTTATATGATATTAAAAAAATATGGAAATCAATGAAATAAAAAATGTCATTAGAGTAACGAAATGTTATTTAGAACATAACAGTCATGAATAGGGTAGGGTATAAAAAAAATTCATAATAAAATTTAAAGTGTAATAAATAAAACAAACATCAATAGACATATCACATTCAGTGTTTTAGGGGACAATTAGTCTGAAATTCCAAAAGTTGTCACATTATATTTTAACATTATAATATAAAATGAATAGTTATAAATCAATTTAATTTTTTTAATGAATTAGATATAAAGACCTTAAAAAATATTCAAATGGAATTTTCTATAATAATCACTTGAAATTGTGTAATGGTATGTTAAAATATATTAGGTGGATGATAATGATATAAAAAATAAAGTTAATTACATTTTATTAATTTCATATAAATTTATTAAAACCAATATAATAAAAATTATAATAAAAATAATTTCAAAATAGATTTAAATATAAATAATAATTTTATATGAGATAATTTATGTTTTCAATTTAAAAAAATAAAAATTATATTTTTCAAAAAAAAAAGAATACAACCCTTTAAGAGAAAGATCTTATTGGATATAAAGAGAAATATTCTTGAAAATAATGTTTTTCTATGAAGGAAATACAATAATAGAATATTATTTTGTGAAAAAAATGTAAAATCACTAGAGATAAATATAATTTTTAGTATGATGTAATGAAATGGATGAATAATATAATCATATAATAACATAGTTGAGGGTGGAAAACAATGACTCAATGATAATGGGGTTGATTTTACAAAACCCCTTTGTCTTTAGTAACATTTCAATTTAATTACCTCAGTAAAGATAACATGAAATTAATTTGTAAAATAACTGAATTTCATGAAAATTTTGATTAAAGAGTTATATATGGTAGTGTATAGACCACATATAAAAAATAAAGCGATTAAAAAGACACATGTCAATGAAAGGAAATAAAGATGAGGGGACACTTACCTTTTTTACCAAAATCCAGAAAAGTAGTTTATCCTCCTCTATAATAAACATAAACATTATAATAAATTATTTAAAAAACTATTCAAATATATTAACTTTTATAGTCATAAATTATAATAAATTAGTATAATTTTTTTATTAATTCTTATTTTCATCATCAGGTGGAAGTAACATGGATTCTGTTAAACAAGTTTTATAATAGTGATATCGATCATCATTCATTGATATAGAGATCATCATTCAAATAATATTCAATTTTTTGAAATAATGTTTTCAATGTATTATGTATTTCCACATTCATTTCATAGGATTAATTAATTCTTTTTCCAAGAATACAATACATGATGAACATGTTTCGGGAAATTCATAGAAAATAATATGTTATTTTTTATTGATCATTCTTTTCTTACCCATGCAGAACCATATTTGTAAATATATCACCATTAAACATAATGGAAAAACATTCATTATAATTTCAAATGTTAAAATCTCATTCAATGTGTGTTTTTGTTACGATCCATGAAGATACAACCAATAATGATCGTGTCTCAAAAAACAATTAATGGCTAAAAAGTGGTATATGGATAGAATGATACAAATTACTATAATGAATAATTTGTATTTTTATAATATTAATAAAGTTCTAAATTTAATTTTTGTTCAAAAAATACATTAATTGAACCAACCATGTATGATGGTTAAACAAGGGAAAATTTCATTTTTAGATGTGATAGTCTTTATAATAAAAAGATACAATTTTCATTTTCCAATAGATGATATGTAAATACATAGTTTTTGTTCCATCAACATAACAATATTTCAGTATATTAATGATTATTATGTAATTATATTATGAAAATTAGAATTTCATTTGATGGGGTGGATGAGAAAGATAGACCTTAAAATTATAGGGAGTGGACAATTCTCGCATGGAGGACTATAATTTTCTCTTCATCTTGGAAATAGAGTAATTGGAGAATGTTCAAGTACTAAAGGACTCACAACCATTAAAATATTCTAATGGTGATAAAAAAATTTATGGTTTTCATGTGGATTTGAAAATATAATTGTGACTTGTAGTTGGTGGATGGGAGATCAATTTATATCATAAAAGGTGTGAAATTTATCTAGAAATATATGTTAGTTTAAGGGTATACAATGAATCACGTGAGAGTTGTTAGATTTTGGTATAATGGTATTGATTAGACATATGGAATTTAAATTCACACCTAAATCATGTCTACTATAAGATCTATGTGTCGTTTTAATTTCATAAAATTCATACCACTTTTAGATACAACCTTTTTTAATCATTAATCATCTTTAAATATTTATAATATAAATTATTTTTATCAAATTAAATATATGATTAACCCTTAAACCTAGTTTGGATTTGTTGAATTCTCATCTGGAATCCATTTAATCAAATTAAACATTAAAATATAATAGAATGAACTCTTTAATTAATTTATTGGACACATAGAAAATGTTTTTTTCTAGAAACATACATTTTAAATTAAAAAAAACTCATATTATTATTTCATATAAATTTATAATTACAGGAGTGAAAATATTTTATTCATATACAAAATATATTTTATTAGATTCATCATAAAAAAATAATATTTTTAGTATCTCAATATTAACAATTCATAGCACAAAAATATGTAGTTTTCCTTAAAATAAATTTTTGTGGATAAATATATTTTCACATTAATTGAATACCTTTTATTAAAAATATTAATTATATTTGTATAAAATTGTAAATATAAAATTCAAAAAAAATTAATATACATTTAACTACTCTAATAATTAAATATTTATATCAACCTAACATTAAATAATATATTCCCTCATGATTTACTTTCAGAAAATAAGGATAAGATGTTACGTATTGGTTAACGTTGAAAGTAATTCAGCCAACATGGATCTCATAGTGATTTTTAAGATATATAATTTTCCCCGATATTAATTTCACTCAAGAAACAATTCTTATATTTTAACTTGTTATTGATATTTATAAATACATAGTGAAGCATCCACTTTTATATTTTCATAAAATTGAACATAAAATAACATGATTTCTAATACCTAGTGAATTTTTTTGGCATTATAAATTGATTTCATACATTTTATATGCTGGGAAAATCCCACTTATGGGGATATTTTATTTTCTTTGGGGTTGTTTTTTTGGTTGAAAATTTATGTGGACAATGATCATTTATGGTAAGGAACTATACGATCTCAATGGTTTTATATACTAATATATGGGTTGATGTTATTTAATAAATTGGGGAATTTGGGTTCAGATGACCTTGAAGGTGTTTAGGAAGTTATGTGTATAAGTTTTTATTTTTACCTAATTTTTATATATTTTATTGGTATAAATTATTATATAATGGCTGTATTGATTTTGATGTAATGAAAGAATTTTTGACAATTTCAAAAAGTATTGTGATTAAATGTTAATGTTTTCATATGTATTATATATGTTATGAATCATTGATTCCCCTTGGAAATTTGGAAAAATAATTTTTTTAAAATCAATTATTATTTAAATAAAGTGGTAGCGGTGATAATTTGATATATTTGTGAAAATTTGGTAAGTATAGATAGGAGTTTCAAGAAGGATGTGGGTTGAAAACAAAATATGACATTAAAAGCCTAATTTTTTATTAAAATTTCATTTTATGTGAATAAGGAAATGGGAAAGTGGTAATGTTTCAAAAATTTATGGATTCCTATAAATAATCCCCATCCACCTCATTTGATGATTCAAAACCTACGAAAATATTATGGATCTAAAGGATTGTAAGAGTTGTGTGATTAAACTTCTTACCTGAAGCCACCATGAATACAATTATTTCTCAAAGAAAAAGTTATTGGGATATATGACCAAGTGTGATTTATGTAATATTGAAGTTCTATATGTTCTTATATTTTAATGATAGGAAACCGTGTTTTGAAAATATTAGATTGATTCATGGAATTTTTTGAATGTTTTTATGAATGTGAATGTTGTGTGACCAAGAAATTGTCTCCAATAAACTATTATGAAATATAAAATTTATTAGGTGGATGAAAAAATAGATTAATTAGATAGTAAATGATATTTAAATAATATTAATTTTTGAAATTAAGGGATGAATACTTTGAAGGAGTAGTGTACACAATTAATTTGATAGGACAACATTCTTATAAAGTATGATTGGTTGTGAGACATAAGAGATAGTGAGTCTACTCTAAATATTGTATCATGATTGTTCTATAATAGATTTTTTTATATTATAATATTTACATAATAGTCCCAATTGTGTATCCAATATAAGGGTAAAAAAAATTTATATATCACAAGATTATTTTTAATGCATTCATATATTTCGATGGTAATTAAATAGAAGAGACTGATTTTGAAAACAAAACAATATCCTATATGGGGTGTGTTTAATTCTTTAAAACATATATTCCTCTCCCCCGTATCAAGGTATTTAACTATGTCGGTGTAATTATTAGTATTGGAGATAATGGTTAATGTCATTTTGTTCTGCCTATGTGGACGTAATGGAAGTATTTAATCACTTTTGGGTTCTGATATTTAATTAAACCAAATTTCAATATTAGAATAATTCGATTAAATATTGTTTGTAATTTTTATTAATGATTGTAAATATAGTTTGTATACATGGTATTTTTGGTTAGTATGGCTTTTGTGAAATTATCAAATACATGTCAAAGAGAACATGATGTGGCTACTAAAGGAATCATTTCATTCATTCAAATCCTATACAATATAGACTACATGAATTTTGTGTCATTTAGAACATCACATTGTATACGTAAAATGGTTATCTATGTCAATGTATAAAAATAAAAAGTATGAGAAGATAAAAAACAGGTTTTATAGAACAAGTACTATGATTTTTGGACACTACCAAGTGAACATTTTGATCCATTATTTGATTAATTGAATGTTATTGTGTTGGACATTCATTGTCTTGGAGAAATAAAAAATGATGTAATGATCATCAAGTTAGAATTGAGAAAAATACAGTCATTTTTAATTCCAAAAGTCTATATATTGTAGTAAAATTATGAATCTCATATAATATTATCTTGGTAGTACTATTATCCCATACTAGATCAGAAATTATGATAATGAGTTTATGGAATACGATAAGTCTAAAGAGGTGGAATTTAAGGGCCTGAACAGTTTGACTACATAAGAATGTAGAAGGATTGCTCAAAGGGTGATAAACACTAAAATAGGGATAAAAATTATTTAATTGTTTTCCACAAAACCCTTCTACTCGTTCTCTTATCCAACACTTGATCACTCAAGATTATTACCATTGAAGATAAATAAATGAAAAAACTCAAATTGGTAACCTGGTTCACCTACTTTAATGGTTGATATTTACCTGGTGTTTCATGGTTCTTATCCCACACACGCTTCACTATTTTTCATATTAAAAATAACAGGGTAATGATGATGACCATGGACCCAATTCAATGTATGGTATAAATAATCCATGTTTTTGATAAATGATTCCCTAGATTCATCAACTACATGAGCCTCCAAAATATATCCAAATTTACCATCATTGATTCTCTACCAATATTATCCTTATAAATTTTCATAATCTTCCTTGTATTGCCATATTGGAAGACAAATTTTATTAATGGTAAAAAATACAATGAAGCGCTATTTTTTAATATAGATGAGAAACGAGTCTCACGAATACGTGTAAGATGAAACATCAACACTTGGACTGGACTTAGTAAATATAAAAATGGGAAACAAACACTACATTGTAATTTATCAGGGATGATATTCTTTAAATATTACATAAATTTTCATTTATATCCTATAGAAAGGGAAATAAATGTCATATAATCTATTAGATATTGGGTTTTAAACATCCACACAATAAATAAATTTCCACATCCTATAACTTCTTTTGTTAGAAAACATCTATGATTTAGATGTCATCATTAAACTGTCATTGATATATCAAGGATCTATATCATAATTAGATACATTGAAAATCCATACATTGTTCAAAATACATTTTGGAAACATTATTGAAATGACTGGTTTTAAACATCACTATGTGGTTCTCAAAATGGAGACATACAGAATTTTCTTATGTGAATTTTTATTTCTCTATATCTCGATTATGATATATCATTCTAAGAAAAATTCCATTACGCATCTCATTTGATAACATTATTATCCTACATTGCATAAGAGACTATGTATAGTCTTCTCAAAACACCTATGTTTTGGAATGACTACATAAAAAATGGATATGTATTTATTTTATTTCAATACTGAATTATATAATGCAGTTCAACAATGTATCGTTATAAGATAAATGGTTTTACCAAAACAAGATTACTGAAAATTATTATTTAAAAAGATAAATCATCTTACGTAGCTCAAAAAAGATATTTTCCTTTAATCTGCATTCACATAGTTGAATTTAACAGACTTCAATTAAAAATATTTATTTTGTCCAAAATTTAACAAATTTATAATAAAATTGGATTTTCAGGTGTTGAACTCATTTTTTAGGCTCATAAAATGAAATATCTTATGGAAAAAGTGAGTCTAATTATAATGTCCACAATAAGATAATTGAAATTTTTATTTCTCTTTCATTGGTATAACACATCCCAATTTTCTTCAATTAAACTATGAGAGTCTTGAATGTGACACTAAAACTTATAAACCACTTCTAAAATTATCATATATGTCGTAAACCATGTATATATGTCAAATAACAATGTTACTCGATTCTTTGAAGACCCATTGAAAAATATTTATGTTGTTTTATTTATTGAATGTAAAAAAGAAAACTATCCTCACATGGGATCAAAAATATCCCCTTTTGTATTTGTTTTCAATACATTATATATCACTTCTATCCCTTTCTGAAAATTATATGGAATATAATGAATATATTAACATAACTACTATGGATAAATGATAATTGAACTCACCAACCCATGTTCTATGTGATTTTACTCAGTTTAGAAAACATGAGTGAAAAGATAATACAATAATAATATCACAAAAATCCATCATAACACATCTTTAATGTCAACCAAAAGAGTAGTCGGTAAAAAATTTCTTTTCATTCGCCATATCAAATACCCATAAAAATTACACATATTAAAGGGAATAGATTTATCCCCATCTATATAACCCCTACTAAAAAATTTAAAATAAAAAAATATGATAAAATTTAGCAAGACATAGTGATGGGAATAGGGATGCACTAACATTTATAGGCATGAATCCCCATTAGGCATTATCATCAGTGGATTTATTGGGATATCAATATTATGATCCATAGATTAAATAGAAACAAGTTTTAGTATTCTTTCAGCCACTTTATATTTTTAAGAAGTGATAATTTATATTTATGTGTTTGGATCCTGAATATTGAAAAGGATTCTTTGATATATTGATCACACTTTTTCTATCATACTCAATCATTAGAAGAAATTTGATTGCTATATTACTATCAAAAAGTGGTGTATTCATCCATATAATCTGAGTAGCTCAGTGTGATTACTAAACATATTCATCTTTAGTGGTACTCAATATAACTAATGTTTTTTCCTTGATTTCCACAATACACGACATCATCCAGTAGAAAAACACCACTAGATGTGGATTTTATATCATAAAAAATTTATAACCATTTTGCATTTACAAAACCCTTTTAAATTTATCTCCTTCTTTTTATTACACACAATGTTATGATTTTATATATTATAGATATATCTTATGATTATATCTTCTTCTAAGAGATGTCATTCATTAGGATTATATTGATATCATGTATAGATAGTGAAGTCATATAAAATATCAGTTTTGGATGTTGTTATGTATAGTATACTTCAATTTAATCTTCTAATTTTTTTAATTAGGAGATATACATTTATCATCAGTACTCATTTTTATTCCCACCAAAATATTAGTGGAAACACCTCTACTTACCATCTTTTAATACATTTTCTACTACTCCATTACAAACATCTCTAGAGAAACAAAGGCATAATTAGATTCTTGGGTAATTTGTGAGCCCAAGAAAAATTTCATCGGAATATGCATTATAATTTCCAATCATTCCTTTATATATAATAAAATATATTCTCATAATATTTATTCATTTTTAGTAAAGATAATATCATTAATTAACACAGTCCCAAAATGTGATGTGGGGTTGGTCTTAGTAGCACAAATATTTTTTTTCATGTTGTCTCCCTTTTAATTAATTTATTCTTAGGTATTCATAAATCTTATAAAAACAATATCATGGAGATTTCATAAAAACATGAGGTGATTTATTTTGAAATATTACCATACATCAATCTGATTGTTCTAGGAATCCCTCTGCTTATATCATTTATACTTCATTTATGACATCTCATTTCATAAACTATGAATAAAAATCCATTTGATGTTCATTTATATTTAGTTAAAATATAATTGATAATTTTAATGGTATCATGTTTCTCCACTACAATAAAGGTATGATTAGAGTAAATTCCTTCAATAGTGAGTATTTTATGAAATCCAAGTTCATGTTTTTTATCCATTTATCTATTTCAATTCCACTTGTTCCTAAAAACCTATTTGTTAATATTAAATCTTTTAATCAGGTTTATGACCACCGTCTCATGTTTTTTTCTTGTAAATTTGATTCAACTCATCATTCATAACATGAACTCAGTCATTTTGATCAAAGGATTCCCCACCTATTTTGGGATCAAACATTGATAATAAAATTGGTATGCTAGTTGACATACATTTTCTCATGGTTTTTACTCCACAATTTTGATCATCAATTATATTCAAAGTATCCACATTCTTCTTTTATTTGGTATTAGGTCAATTAAATATTTTATTTTCATCATTAGCACTAGATTAGGTTGAATTAGCATTATATAATTGAATTTGTGTTTATTTTTCAATCAATTCTACTCATATAAAATTGATAAAATCACCCTCATTATTTATAATGATGGGATTCTTGATCTTTTCCTAATTTTATAAAATTGTTACATAATCACTATCAAAAATTATCTCACATTTCCTAACATAAAATATATATGAACATCTATTTAGTGTATAACCTAGAATAATTATAACTAAATATTTTTCAATAAATTTTCCTCCACTTTTATATTTCTACGACATAAATCATTGAATCATAAACAATCTACGGTGTTTTATATTAGGATTTTAATTAAACTACATATCATATGAATTCATAATTACATTTGGCCTTAATGTGTACTTATAATGAATTATTCATGTTGTTTTAATGCTTTTTAATCAATAGTATCTTGATGTATCAAGTTACATTAGCATTGTTTATTCCATATCAACTAGACATCTATTCTTCTTCTATAAACTTCATTCTGATGAGGATTATATAAATCACTAATCAAATTACTAATAATTTGTTAATCGAAATATTTAATTATTTTTATTTTGGAATACTCACTACCATTTTATAATCATAGTCACTTAAACAATAATATTATTTTATTCTATGAAATTCTTCTGAATCCCTTCAACCTATCTAGGGCATATGAATTTTATGCCTTCAAATCACTCATATAATCGATAGGAATAAATTGATGAACATAAAAAATATATTTATCCTCTTTTTGGCGTTATTTAAAATGTCCAAAAACATCTAATTGAATCAATAGAAGTGTTGTTGAAGTTTTAAATTCAATTACGCATTGAGTCTTCTTCACTGTTTATCCATTTTAAAATGTTTTTTAGAAATAGGCAACACTTTATTTCTTAATTAGGATATTCTATTTTCATTTTTTAATTATAATCGTCTTTATGAAATTTCACCAAGATGTTCATGGCTTTTGTATAACAAATTACTTTCTACTTTTTTGAAAAAAATCAATCTCTCATAAATTCTGTATATTGAAGTAAATTACAATGGATTCCCACAACCATTATTATAACAAAACTATATTTCATTATCATGTCTAATAAATCACTTATCTATATTATAATTAAATTTACAGCACCACATAGTTGTAATAAACTCAACAGATTCTACTTTAGATGATAAATTAAACAAGACATTATTTAGACTAATTTAATTATTTATAACATTTAAAATACTAATTCCATTGACTTTTATTGATATTTAATTAACAAGTTTCACATATCCCCCTTCATACAACTTCATATATTTTATAATATTTATATATTTTTCCATGTGTGATAAACAATCACTTTCTCGGATCCAAGGTGTCTCCTATTTATATCCTTTAAAAGGCACTTCCATGTCACTAACATAGTGTCTAATCTAATTATTTTTTTTCATATATTATATTCTCAGATAAAAATCTGACTAAGAAATTAGAAAATTAACACAAGAATTTATTGTATGTTTTTTATGATCACATCTTCTCTAAAAACGTTCATGATTTAAAAACTATTTCTATCTCAACATTATTCTCTGGTAATATACGCTTTTTTATGTCACACCTGAATTTTTTATCTTCATATTAAATCATAATCATTTCTCAATCCACTAAAATCCATTTTTCTCTAAAAATTACATGATTTCTGTAAACATATACCCCAATACTATAAATAACATTAAAACCTTATTCTTTGAATGAATTTTTATTGTTGAGCACAATATTCAACTCCTAATTATATTTTCGCAATATGTTTTCTTATAAATCACCTATTTAAAAAGAAGAGTCTCCCATTGAAGGATTGTTTGAGCCATTCTTCTTCCTTCTATGAATTATTTTTTCCTTTCCAAAATAATTTATAATTGGCTCAATATTTTCAACTTTTGTAATTTATATTTTTATTAATTGATTTATTCTAAGGATGTATTCAAATAATTATTTCATCCGTACTTTTCATATTCTAAACACTATTAATTTTTTTACAATTTTTTCTAACATTCCTCCCAATTCATTTAAATCCTAATATAAATCAAAACCCACATTTTCATTTTATTTCAAATATTTATCTACCATTTTCCTCAACTTATTAGTTTCCTTTTAACCAAGAGAAATGTAAGAATTCAAATCTACAATAATTTTTCCACTCTCTACAGTTTGAATATTTAATTTCTAAATTTATTTAAAAAAATTCATTATCATCATTTTATTCAACTGTCTTGTATAAACATTCTATGAGTAGAATATAGTCTTTTATTGGCCTTAGAATGCCTTTAATACAAATTTTTATTAGAAATTTCATAGTGTATTCTTATGTAGTCACACCTTCATTGAAATCATGTTATATGTAGTATTTTGAGTGACTATAATGTCCCTAAATTTTCTTACATTACTTTTAAATATTTTTAGATATAAAAAGAAAACAAGCATTAGATAACTAGGATCCAAAGGTTTAGCATCCATGGAAAAGTATGGCCAAACATAACATTTGAACAGTAAATCATAAACATTATTTAATTAAATATTATCTAGTTTCTTATTAGTCATTTTTTATTCATTAGTACAAGTAATCACATGACGGTATATATCAAAGAATTGGGTGAGATAAAATCCCAAATATTGGATAGATAAAGACATGAATGAATATATAATGGGTGAGCCTAATAATAATCATAATTTTATAATCATGGGATCAAAAACATAATAATTATAGGAATCATTAGATAAATTCATGCAATGTGAAAATTTATAAAAATGAAACTTCATTTCTTAGTGGTCACATAGTTGTGAAGAAATCTAGAATCAGGTTCATGCAAAACCTATGTGAATCATCAAGCATCATAATTGTGAACAAATACAGATGCATGTTCACACATATTGCACTTTATTTCTGGATATACATAACATTAACTAATTAATTAGAGGGAAAAATAATTCATGTCCCACCTATAATATTATAACATTTATATAATCAAGCTTTACACCTAGAATGAAGACATCCATGGACATAAAATGACCCATAGAAAGGAAATGGTTTCATTAAGATATCAAAAAGAATACAATCATGAATAATAAGTGGGGTTCCCAAAATAATAATATAATAACATACTTGTTAGAGGAGTCATCAATCCTTACTAATGAAAACTCAATCTCAAGAGAATTAAATTATGTTTTTTTAGAAACCAGATTTATTTTGGAAAATATAATTACATTTAAGATAAAATAATATTTGAAGCTTATATATCCCAGATTATAAAAATTGGAGGACAAAGGTACTATAATTTTAAAATATTTAGGGAACATTCATTCTAAAAAATGGAGTGAAATAAGGAATCCCAAATAAATATAGTTGGGTTTGATAATCCCTTTACCATATGCATAAATCATTTTGTCACATTAATATACAAGACCATTAAATTAAATTTATTAATTAATAAGGAAAAAACATATTATAAATGTATTTTATTCATTATAATTTTATTAAGTACATTTATGGCCATTCTTATAGTTATATTTTTCAATTTCAATATTTTTGAGTCATTGATTTCATGATATTCACGATCAATTTGATTATATACATGTAATGAAGTTTGTGTAGAATGAGGATGATTCTACCGAATTGAGATTATATGTTAATAATGAACATATAAAATATTAAATAATATTATAAATTGTATCTTTATATTTTATGATGATGAATCATATAATAAAATAATAATGATAATCATTTAGATAAATTTTGTAGTTTTTCAATCACTGCAAACTAGTTTTATTTTATTATTTAATATTAAGTTTATATTTTTTTCCAAAAAATAAAAAGGATTATAATATAAATTTAAAATATATTTAAACCATTATAATTTTTTTATTACTATATTTGATGGAGGTATAGGAAAATGAAAGTGCATCCTCCATGATGTCGGTAAATAAACACATCATGGTTGATGTTTTCATTTTTTGAATAATATTAAAAGGGAAGAGATTTGAATATGTATTATTCCACTAAGATAAAAAAATTACCGTATATAAAATATAATATAGTTATAATTCCACATGGATAAGTGGAGTAGATGAATGTGTAAGAAATTAAATGAAATTAAAATGAAATTAAAATAAAAATAAAGAGGATTTTTCTAGTTGATTTTCTCCAAATTGAGATCTGCCTCCGGGAAAAGGGGTTTTTTTGTTATAACAATGGATCTTGGACATGGGGAAGGGGCTTGGTAATAGTATTGAGTATAAATTGGATAAGGATATAATCTTTTATGGTGTGAGGAGAAGAGGTAGTGATGGTTTTAAGATATTTTGGGGGAGAGGGGTGTTTTCTCATTATTTTATTCATTATATTGATATTTTCACTCAATACTATAAACACATTAAAAATTATCACAAAACATATTAGATGATGAAGGTAATTTGGATATTAAATTTCTTAAATCATCCTTGACTCACAGAATAGTGGATTTATATAATAATGTATACATCCTATAAATTAATTTAGTTTGCTATTCATCAAAGATTATAGAATTTCATAAAAATATGAAATATTCACCCTAATTATTTTTTTATGTTCATAATTAAAAAACTAAATCCATTCCATGAAAATAATTTTATAATATGGGAAATTTAATTTTTAATAAAAAATCATCATTTACATGGAAATTATTAATTTTGAAATTATAACTCATTTTATAACACATTCAAAAATTAATTAAGTTCTAATAAAATTATCTAATAATCATAAGAAATACAAATATTAATTTATAAATACATTTTAGGAAAAATAATCCTTTAAATACTAATATTAATTTTAAAATAGAACAGAAAGATTTATATTATATGAAAATATCAACAATTAATTAATATTTTCTAAATATGTTTTTATTGTATAATGATATAATGATATAATATTAACTATTATAAGATGCTTATATTTTATTTATACATTCATTGGTGGATTTAATATTATATTCACTGTTTTACTACTCTTAAGGGTTATATTACTATTCCTAAGTACTTGTTACTATTCCATTGTTATCAGTTCGTTAATTTCAAGAATTACCTATTAAACCATTCATATATCATTTATAATTTCTATATTGTGTCCTCTAAGGTATTTTATATGATTTATACAAAATAATTGTAATGACCGGAACATTTATGAAAAAATTCCCTTTAATTTAATTTCATAGGGATATTAAAAGAACATCCACCACTTTTTTTATTTAATCCAATTAGATTTAAATGATCGTTAGATATCATTAACATTGATAATGTAGTTTTTTAATAGTGATCACATAACTAGTATAAATATGTGATTTCAACAAATCCTATTGACATAAAAAAATGAATTGATGACCTTAACTATTATGATCTTACCTTATGAATCCCAATTATTAGAGCTTCAGAGGGATATACCGTTTCAGTTATTTTCAGTTGACTAATCCCAAGCTGAGATCAAACAACTTAAAAATAGGTGAAACCATTTTTGGGAGATGTTCAAGCTCATATAGATCACAGCCCAAACCATGTTACCAAATAGCCCCATTAAATCTCCATCTTCATACACCATACTCAAAGATTTTATGATGGTGAAATAAAGGGATAGATAACTACACTCTATCATTATGATTATGAGAAATTTTTTTTTATATAATAATGAATATACATTCATTTTATTATTATTACTTTGCAAAATATTTTTCAAGTACAAATAATATTTTTTGGTTAATATTAAAATTCATATAAGAAATATATATTTCAGAATTAATATATTTTAGAATTAACTAAAATTCTAATAAAATATAATTATTAATGTAATTTTATAAAAATAAAGGACTTTATAGTTTTTATGAAGTCAAAGGTAATTTTTATTGTGGTTTGAAAACTGTGTGGTCCAAACCCACCAATGAATGTAAGTATTAATTTTAAAAGTGAAAAATAAAATATTTATAAAATTATTTAGATTAAATAAATATTATTGTTGGAATCATGATGTTGAAATTATCCAATGATGTTTTTTTCAAAATTTTCTAAGACAATCGATTTTTATGGTAAAAAATAAATACTGTATAAGTATATAATTTGTTTAATGAAAATATAATTACCCAATTGTGATGTAATGAAATGATATAAATGGTATATTCATCAAAATATATGATTTTCATTTAAAATAATTTAATTTTAGGTATTTTTAAATTTCCTTTGTAAATCCTCCATGACATATAAAATATTTTATGATTTTAAAATCATTTCCTTGAATTTGTTACTCACCACCACATAATCAAGGGAAATATTTTAATATATTCGGCCCGTATACAGAAAAAATAATGTATACCACTCATTTTCTAGAAACCATGGTAAAAAACCATGGGATGCTTTGTGATTTTGAATATTTTTGTGTGTAGTATCTAAATATAATAATTATTATTTCCCCCACCTTTACTATATAAACCCACCCAAAAACTCATTTCTATTCACTGGTGCTTTTTAAGGTCTCCCACCTTCTTCCCCTTACTCCATAGAGTCTTCCCAAGGCACCCTAACCTCCGAACTAGCCTCCCAAATACTTTGGGATCACAATTCCAAGTAAGGTTTCCTTCCTTTCTCAATTTTTTCTATGTTTCCTTTTATTTTCTATTACAAATGATGGTGGTATGTATTTACACCTCCACCAAACTACTCTTATTATGTCTGAATGATGAGAGACCCATTTCTCTCTCATTAATCCCTCTTGTGATTCTCCATGCCAAAATCATCGTGTAATGAATACCTTACACATTACCCAATCAAGGGTATTCAACATTATCCACACATAGATATAAAATAGTGGTATACATGTATGATCTTAAACATTACATGATCGAGTAATAAATGATGATTTTGAATAAATATATGTTATATGATCTATGTGTCATACTTAAACCTGAGATTAAAATGATTATGAAGGGTACACCCTGATAGCGCTCTAATGCATATTGTAATGTTTAGTATCATGTTACACCATGTGAAATGAGGGCATACTCATTCTTATAGATATGTAATTATGGTTTAATCATGAATAATCATGATCAATGACGTTTTACACATGCTAATCCATGTGTAGTGATCCTTGGATCATGAAAATATCGTGTTTTATGTTGTTTCCACATTTCCATGATATGCATATCATGCTATCTCATTACTTCTGGTTCATGTTTCGTCTGTTCTACATTAATATTCCTTTTGAATAACATATATTTTCTTCCTCATGTTATTACATATCAATTCACTTATTGGTATTTATAGCTCAATCTTTTCTTATGTATGTCATCGGGTTATCCCATGCTTTACTAATTATGAAGGAATATTGTGGTCTAGTAACAAAATTTTTCAATAAAGATATGTATTTATATGTTTTATGTTTTCATGTAATTTTCTTAAGCCCCAAATACACCATACCTCTCAATATATTCATTTTTATTTATTGAGAGTTCATGTAATAAATCATGTTTAAATTTGTAAAAAATTCTAGGAAATTTTAGTGGGCATCAGAGGATAAGTTTAGTTATTTTGTGGAATAATATTATAAAACTATAATAAAATACATAAGGATATCACTAAATATATGTAAATAATACCTAAATTATAGAGACTATAATGTATGTGGTTTATCCTGAAAATTCGTCCATGTTTTTATGTTAAAAATTAGAGGTGGCTCTGGCCTATATGTATCTAGGTGTAAAAGGTGAAAACAACCTATTGTGCTAGACTAAAATGTAAACTAATTCATGAAAATGGGCCTTTCTTTAGGCTTTGTTTGACACTCACTGGGGATATTAGTTAGTAAATTCATAAGTATAGTATGAACCATTTTTAGGGGAACAAAATAATTCCATAAGAATATACGTTAAGAGGTATATAATGGATAACATAGATAGAAGCCTAAAAATTCATAAGCTAAGGGGAAATTTTTAATTGAAATGTTATCTCATTAATGTCATTTGATTCCCATTTATTGTTTTAACTGTTTAAGATGTGCATCCCCATTTTCCCTTTTATTCTACCCAATGGTCGGTAAACGGAGGAATCATTCTAACAACCAGTGTGAAGATCAATGTGATGACTTCCCTACTGAAATTACTTATCCAATGAGAGTGGGAATCACTAAATTTTTCATGATACTCTCTTAGTTATCTCAATTATGGAATAGAAACCTAGGCTAGTAAGAACATCTCCCCTACAGAATGAACATGTGTCAATCAAGAATTTTATGTGAAAAATTACTCCTACATTCAGTGGATAACTTAATCACTCAATCCTAGAATAATGGATCCAATCCATTGATAATATCATCTCCATCCATAGATCCTCTAAATTAGAGAATGTTATTATTGACAATTATCATGTAGAGGGTGAATCTATTCAATGTGGGACATTGATAAAGAAAAATATGATGCCTTAAGAAGAGATCACGGTGATCAAATGGAAGGATTTCCTAAAAAAATCGATAAATATTTTCCATGCACCCTCAGACTTAAGATATAAAGGTAATTCCGTTATGTTAAGAAAAAATAAGAAGAATACATCAGAGCATATTAGGAAAACTTCTAAAAGCATACACGGTATACCTCTCATTTTTTTCATCACACCTAAATATATTTTTGACTACTTCTTTAGTGAGATAAATCCCATTATACAAAAAACCCTAGAAATCTGTGAATTTGATAGCTAAGAAAAAATTGACTAATGTGCCCTAAAATTTGATATGGAGATAGAAAAATGTCATGGGTATCAGGTGGATAAGAAGAATAAAGTGTACTATAATTCCCACCAATCAGTGGATAAATCCAATGGTACTAAGAAATTATAGCACCCTACTTTTCAGAAGTCTGGATGTAAGAAACTAGGAAATTTACTAGTGGATCAATGAAATTATATAGGTGTGGAAGGGAAGGGAACCTACCTATTGATTTTCAATAGGAGAACCCCCTCAGTGTAATAGTGCATTGGAACGCTCCAATTGATCATAAACTCATTTTTCATTGCTAAAACTGTAAGGAACCATGGTACTTTTCAAACCAGTGCCCTAAGCCATGGGTATTTAGAGGTAACCAACAACCTCCAAGGCAGAAAGTGTTATATTTTTCCATCACAACCACTGATGTGAATACTGACAATGAAGTGGTGACAAGTCTGCTGGTTATTAATTCAAGAATAGTGAATGAAATTTTTGATTATGGTACTATGAATTCTTTTATATCACAAAAGCTTAGTAGAATAATCCACACACCTTCCCAAAACATGAAATTAGAGATGTCGGTGAAAGCTAAAAACGGGGAAATTATGGTTTCTTAGGTATATAACTCATCCCTTATCATAATTTGTATATTAAACATCCTAGAGATCCTCATCATACTCCCTCTAGTGGAATTTGATTAAATTTTTTGAATGTATTGGAATTCCATATAATGATCCAACATAAGTTTCCATGATTGGAAAATCACTCTCTATAAGGTGAATCGACCTGCAATTCTATACATGTGTATGGAAGAGGATGAATCTTATTTAAAACCATCGTATCAATCATGGATGGAACTGCCCTATGAGCATGCGAATATTTCACATATGATTGAGTTTATGAAAAAAAATCCTTCCTCAAAGACATTCTTATTGTGAGGGAATTTGGGGATTTGTTTCATGAGGAATTTCCTGGTCCTCCTCCAAGAAGAGATATTGAATTATCTATTGATATTATAAATGTCGAGTAACCAATATAAAATTCTCTATATATAATGGTTTTTGTGGAGCATGATGAGTGAAATAAAAAACCATAAAAGAATATGGATAAAGTGTTTATACTCCCATGTCCTTCACTATGGGGTGCACCTAACCTCTTCGTCAAGAAGAAGGATATGTCAATGCTCCTTTACATTGATTATCATCAGCTCAACAAAATCATGATAAAGAACTTAAATCCTTTTCCTTGAGTTAATGACATATTTTATCAACTATTTAGTTAACATTAATTATCCTCGGTGGATCTCCATTCGCGATATTACCATGATAATTTGTAGATGGAGGAAATCCCCAAGAATGATTTTCGTACATGGTACAGGTATTATGAGTACATATTGAGGTCCTTCAGTCTCACTAATGCTCTCGAAATATTCTTTGACATGATATATATTGAATTTAGATATCACCAAAACAAATTTTGGGTATTATTTAGAGGTGGTATTATATTATTCTACAAAACTATGGAGTAGTATAAGGAGAATCTAATCACTATTCTAAAGGCCTTACGAAATGATAAGTTGTATACAAAGCACAAAAAGTGTTAATTATGGTTGAATGAAGTAACATTGCTAAGGAATATCATCACAAGTCACTAGGATATCTGTGGATCCTTCCAAATCAAAAGAAATTGTGGGATGACGAAGGTTGACATAAATGATGGAAATTCGTATATTGCTTGGGTTACATGGATATTATTGATGATTTGTGAGAAAATTTCCATAATTTTCCAACCCTCATACCAAGATAAAATGGAAAAGAGTCATGTTTTCTTGTAATGATGAATGTGAAAAAATCTATATGGAGTTGAAGAAGAGGCTTACCACTACAATTGTGCTCACACAACCCATAATATTGGAGATTTTTATATTATTCAGTTATTCTTCAAAGAAGTGCATGGGCTATGTGTAAATGAATAATGATAAAGTCATTTCCTATTCCTCACGGTAGTTTAAAATACATGAGAAAAACTATCCCACACATGATCTAGAGTTGGAAGCAATGATCTTTGTAATGAAAATCTGGAAACATAATCTCTATGGGGAGGATTGTGAAATATATGTGAATCCCAAAAGTCTCAAATATATATTCACATAGAAAGAGATGAAAATTTTCTAATGTAGATCTTTGGGGCCCATAAATTATTATGACTAATCAATCCATTACCACCCTGGGAAATCCTAGAAGGTGTAAAATGATCTAAGTAGAAAGGACCAAGTAGTTATATCATTGATGATAATTGAAAAGGATCCAATCATCATATACTTAATGAATATATAAATGGGAATCATAAAGAATGGAACATCATAAATCCATTCACAAATTATTGATCAACAATATATTTTATAATGGTTAAAGGATGCTCAAAAATATGATGTGGGAATTCAAATGAAAGTGGAGACTATTAGAAAAGGTAAACCCTGATATTTAAATGTAAATAAATAATGAATAATGAGATTTGGTTGAGCACTATGTGTTCTATAATATCTGGAGTTAAAGAATTATTTTTTGGATGATTCACATTGTTTTAATTTTTCCATTCATCCAGGAAACACAAAGATGAATCCAGATCTCTAGGATAACAATTGGTTGGATTAAATGATAAAGGAGATCACTAAATATATTTCAATGTTCATGGTATGAAAAAAATTGAAGGTAGAGAGGAATATGTCTAAGGGTATGATGAAACTAATACTCATACCAACTTGGAAATGGGAAAAATAATTATGGACTTTATCACCAGACTTCTAAAGACATCTAATGAAAAAAAAATTAATTTCAGATGTTGTGAATCATCTTACAAAGACTACAAACTTTATTTCAATTCGAGAGTATTTCACATTATATCAAATATCAATGATATATATTAGCTAAGTGGTAAGGCTGCATGGAGTTTGACTATTGATTATTTCCAATCAATATCCAAAATTTCACCTCTATGTTATGGAATATTATCCAATATTCTCTAAACACTGAGTTGAACTTCATCATGACCTATCACCCTCAATCTGATGTCCATTCTGAGTGGACTATCCAGACACATGAGGACATGTTGATATATTTCTCATGGTACATCAAAGGTGGACGAGACCAAAATTTTCATTTGGTGGAGTTCTCTTACTAAAACAGTTTCCACTCAAGCATCCAAATGGCTCTTTATGAATCCAAATATGGGAAGTGGTGAATAAAACTAACATATTGAGATGAAGTAGGGGAATTAAAACTTCTAGGTATGGAAATGGTCAATGAAATTGTGGACAAGGTAAATACCATCCAACATTACATCAAAACTACTCCGACTTCACAAAAGAGTGATGTTGAAGGTCTTCTACGAGACCTAGTGTTTGATGTTGGAGACATGTTATCCCTCTATACATCTCCATGGTAAAGAGTTATGGTATTTGGGACAAATGAAAATATTACTCCAAGGTACATTGAACCTTTTGAAATCCTTGATCGCATTAGGGTACTGTCCTATCAACTAGCACTCCCACTGAACCTGTCTGCAGTACATAACTTATTCCATGTATCACTCTTGAGAAAGTACATACCAGACCCATCACATGTACTATATAAAGTGGTGATACCATTGGATAATGACCTCTCCTATGAAGAGAAACTGGTTGTGATCTTGGATCATAGAGAAAAAGTGCTACAAAATAAGCTAATTCCCCGTATCAAAGATTTTTTGACCAAATACATGTTAGTAGAGGTAGTGTGGGAACCAGAGGAAGTGATGAGGAAAATATAGCCTCCTATGTTTTAGTGTAGGAAAGTTAAATTCTGATGGTGAACTTTCTTAAGGGGGATGGTTTTAACAACCCAAATATTTAGGAATAAAATTACCATTCATTTAATGTCTTATGGATTTATAAAACACATTCAATCCTTTTGTTTTATTTTATCCAATTATATTTATATAACCATTATATATCATTACTATTGATCACAGAGCCATTGAATAGTGATCACATGACTAATATAAATATAGGGTATTAACAAATCCTTTTTATGTAGAAAGAGGATGTTTTGGCCAACTAGTAGGATCATACAATATAAAGCCCATTTATCGGAGCTTTAGAGGGAGATATAATTTCTAGGATTTTCCATAGACCAATCACAATCCATGATTCATTATCTTAGTCACGAGTGAAACTATTTATAGGATAAGTTCAAGCCCATCAAGATCACTCACCAAACCATGTTCCCTGAATATCCCCATGAAAGCCCCACCAACGCACACCCTACTCTTAGGACGTATACTCGTGTAAGAAATAAGTATAAAAAAGACCCTAGAATTATTATTACGTGTATTTTTTTTATTTAATAATGAATATAATTTTATTTTATTATTGCTACTGTGAAAATGATTTTAAAAGCACAAATAGTATTTTTTTATTATTATTCAAATTCAATTAAGAAATCCAGTTTGATGAATTAATGGATTTTTAAAATAGATAAAATTTTAATAAAATATTATTATTAAATTACTTTTATTAAATATAAAGGATCATATAATTCTCATGAATAAAAATTTTATTATTAATAAGGATTGAAATATGTTCTTTCAAAACCCATCAATAAATATAAGTTATTTTTTTAAAAGTGAAAATTCACATATTTATAAAATTATTAGGAAAAAAATAATGTTAGTTTTTGAATCAGGACCCCAAAAATATCCAATGATGAATTTGTCCTAATTTTATGAGACAGTCTATTTTTTGGGTAAAAATTAAATAGAAAATAAATATATAATGTGTTTTATGACATCATAATCACAAATTATTGATGTAATAAAACACTATAAAATGAATATTCATCAAAATACATGTTTTTCCTTTAAAATTATGTAATTTTAGGTTTATTTTATTTTCCTTATTGAATCCTCCAAGACAAATAAAATATTTTAAAATTTTAAAATATTTTCCTTGAAAGTGCGACTCACAACGACATAAGTAAGTGATATATTTTAATATCTTAGGCCCTTATCATTATAGAATAATGTATTCCACAACCCTATTCCTGAAATAATTGTAAAACTCGTGGGATGGTGTGGGGTTATGAATATTTTGTTATGTAGTGTCCAAAAACAATTAATAATGAATTCCACCACCATTACTACAAAAACCCCCCAAGCACCCATTTTTTTACTCATGAACATTGATGCTCCACCACCCTCTTCCCCTACTTCCAAGAGTCCCCCATGTAATCCCACAAGCTCTCAAGAAGCCTCCATCAAGCCATGGGGATCACACATCCATGTCAGGGTTCCTTCCTTTCTCAATTTTTTCCTAAATTTTCTTATATTGTTATGTCCTTTCATTTTCAATTACAAATGATGGGGTTTGTTTTCACACCTCACCCTTACTATGCTTATTATGTTTGAATGATGAGATATACCTTTCTCTCTCAGCAATCCCACCCATGTACATCTGTTACCATTCTAAAATTCCACAAGGGATTTCTATTTTCCCATTTCCCTTCAAGAATTTCTTTTATATTATGCATCTAAATTCCATTTAATATGTTCAGATATTATTTACCATGACCCCCTTACTATCCATTTCATGTTTAAATAATTAGAGACCCATTTATCTCTCATCAACCTAATTTACAAAAAAAATTATAATGTCTTTATGATTCCAATATAAAAACTCAATTTTCCATGCCAAAATCATCATATAGTGAACATCATACCCATTACTCTATAAAGGGTATTCACCTTTATGCACACATACTAATAAAACAATGACTTACATGTATGAATTATAAATTCATTGATCATGGGATAAATTATTATGTTGAATTAATCCTTGTTATATGATCTATGTGGCACACTTAAGCATGAGATTTAAATGATTATGAATGGGGATCCCTGATAGCACTCCAATGAATTGGGTAGTGATTAGTATCTTGATTCACCAAGTAAAATAATGGATTACTCATTCTAATTCATGTTAAATGAGGGTTTATTCAAGATAATTCACGGGCAATGCGGGTTTACACATGTTAATATATTTGTAATGAGGCTTGTCTCATGATAATATCATGTTGGTTGGTATTGCCACATTTCCATGTTATGAATATCATACTATATCATTCTTCCATGTTCATGTTTATTTTCCACTCCATTAATATGCTTACTGGATTACACATATTTTGTTCCTCATTTTATTCAATTTTTATTCCCTTGCTGGGCTTTATACCTCATCCTTTTCTATGTATGTCCTCAGATTATCTGATGCATTGCTAAGTATAAAATAATGTTGTGGTAATTTAAAATAGTTTTTCAATATATATGTGTATCTCATGATTAAATTATTAGGTAAAGTTACTAGGTACCATATACACTATTCATCTCAATCATTTATGTCTTATTTAGTTCATGTTTATTTAATAAATCATGTTTAAATGTGTAATAAATATAGAGGCTATTTTAATGTCAAACTTATAAGAAAGGAATTTCCTTTGATAGAATTTTGGGCCATTAAAATATACCCCCTTATGAAATTTCTACCTTGAATTGTTTTGCATGATTAGTTGAAAATGGGTGAGGTAACTTCTCATTAATCATTTCCTCCAGTCCCCATGTTAGTTATTAATAATTGGGGTTTCACCATTGTACATTTACATAGTGAGTAGACATGTTGTGTAGAACATTATATCTATGGTCAGGTATCATCATTGGATTCTCCTCGTAAGATAAATCATTTTCCAACTATCCAACCATAGTATTATATATTTTTTAGGGACATGGAATGTACATTATCATGAGTGATATGTGGAATACATCATATACTTGACACATGTTGGGTGAAGGTTCCAGTTATTAGGCCACAACTCCAACATGACCAAGAATCATGAAGGCGTTGATATACCTTGTATTTAGATTTCCCTTCTTCCCAAATCGCATTACTATCTCCCATGGTTATAGATGGAGGAATACCATGTGTCCTACATCATAATATTGGTCTCGTCATTGATTTCCTTTATAGATCTCTTATATACTTTGGGATTCCTTAATGTGATGATAAATGGTTTTAACCTTTCCATCATTTCATCAAAGATTTTATATATGAGAATATTATGTTCAACAATAATATCGAAACATGTTGGAATTATGTATCTTTTCCCATATTGGGCTTCATTTTGGTCCATTGGATTCATGAGTAGAAATTGTGTTGTAAGATAACTCTAGAAAATATAGATGTCGGTCCTATACTCCTTTTAAGAACACATAACATTACATCAACATGTCTTTTATTGTCTAAATAGATCAATCTAATTTTACATCAACTTTAGGATGATAATCCTTACTAATGTTTGCAACATTGATTAGAGAATGTTCTAGACATTTCGAAAACATCGATTTGAATCTTGGATCTCAATTAGTTACAATCATTTCTGTTAAACCATGAATCCTTACCACTTCCTTAAAGTATATCCCTGTATATGGACCTAGTATTAAGTCCTATCAAATTGTGACAAAGTGAGATATCTTTGTAAGAGGGTCCAAAACAACCCACATAGCATTGATTCCACTAGATATCATTAGATGTCTAGTGGAAATGTCCATGGTCGTGTTCTACCACGTCCCTATTGGTATGGGTAATAGTTTCATCATCCTCTTAGATTGTTTCTTTCATCCATCACTTGATGAAATAATATGAACTTTTATATATATTAATCAATATTCCATTTCAAATTGTTCCACCAATAGTTCTCTCAAATATCTTGATACATATTTATTCTCCCTTAGTGAATAGAGATTGTTAAGTTATGTTCGTCACTCATAAACTCTTTCTTTATCTCTGGAATATATGGTACACATAGTCTTGACCCATATCTTACAACACCTTCCTCATCAATTTTGTACTTTGAGGATTTCCCCATTCTCATGGCTTCAACCTTCTTCAGAATTTCCAAATCATTTCATTGGGAATCTTTTATTTTCTTCATATGGGATGGTTGAGAAATAATTTGAGAAAGAATTAATGTCATTACTTCATTAATTATTCACATGTCCATCCTTTGAATATCTAAAAAAATTATGTCATTTTAAATTATCATCACTGACAATGTTGGAGGACCCTTTTTATTTCGAACATCTAAAACATTATTTCCTTTTCCAGGATGGTAGTGGATTGAGAAATCGTAATATATAATGATATATAACCATCTTTGGTAGAACATATAAAGCTAATTCTATGTGAATATATATTTGATGATATTTTTAACAGTATATATCTCACAATTCATCCCATATTCATAAGGGCACCATATTTTCAACATGATACCCACGTGTATGAATTGTAGATCATGCATGGGAATGTTTTTCTCATAAATTTTAAACTACATTGAGTAATAGGCAATTAATTATTATTTTTCATTTGTACATTTCCTATACCATTATTTTAGTCATTTCTAAATACCATAATGAGTTTCCCACTTATCAGAAGTTTGAGTATTGGGGTGGTGATACGCCTCGTTCTTAACTAATTAATGTAGTATTCACATTTGTTAGACCAAAAAATGTATTCTCCCTTTTGAGTTATCATGTTTTGTGGGATTGAAAATAATGATAATTTCTAAAAAAAATATTCGGTAATACCAGCCTAGACAAATAAAACTATGGATCTCCATTACATATGTTGGCCTAAGACACTATTTGAAAGAATTTTTCTTGGAAGTTTCCACAAATATTCTTTTATTAGTGATAACATTCCCATGGAATGATACTTCATACATATAGAACTCATATTTATGTTACTTTTCATATTGATTCTACCTTCACATGGTATTTAAAATAGTATTCAGATTTACCTCATGTTCCTCCTTACTCTTAGAGTATGTCAGAATATCATCTTTAAAGACTTCTATAAGCCAATCGAGGTAATATTTAATGACTCTCTTCATTAATTCCAAGAATATTGATGGAGAATTATGGTTCTGAAAGGAATAACTATGAACTAATAGTTTCTTTAAATAATTTTAATGGAATATAGTAATACCATCCTTACTCACCTTTAATTTGCGATATCTCGATCATAGACCCCCCTTAGTGAAATAAGTATCCCAACATATCTGATCAAACAAGTCATATATCCATGGAACTAGGTTTTTTTTATTTATCGTTATTTTATTGAGATCATGAAAACAAATTTTGATGGTCATTGGTCAATCCTTATTAATGATTAAGAGTAATGGGGAAATCCATGGTGAAGCACTCGGGCACATAAAACCCTTGTTCATATTTTCTTCTAACTACATCCTTCAATTTTTCCAACTGAGTAGTGTCTATTATATAAGGTGTCATTAACATAAGTAGAAATCCATGAATATGTTCAATTGAGAACTCAAATTCTCAGTCAGCAGTAAGATAAGGACACTCTTTAGGGAATACATCAGTGTAATCCCCCACAATGGGCATGTCTCTGAACATGATTCTTTCCATTCTCCCTATAATTTTAGCTAAATATTCTTTCTCATATATAAATAACATCCACATTTGAGTTGATTATACCAAAGGTGGTTTATCCTCTTCCTTACACTTTTACATAATTTGGGTATGCCTTAGGATGTGAAGAGTTTTCTCCCGTTCCTGAATTTTGATGTTTGATTTGTATAAATATTTCCAGTACATTCCAAATATAGCATCAAACTCCAATAAAGCATTTAATAAAAGACATTCTGGGTGGTTCAGTATATTGACATTGACCAGAGAGGAGGTGAATAATTTGGATACAATAATTTCCCAATATTATGTTCTTAGTTATAATTCAACCTCAATATTTTGAAGTGATATTTCAATTGTTTTACTAAATATACAAGATATGAATGAATGTGTATAACAAAAATCAGATTTTATATTCCCTATTCCTGACCGAGTAACTAGTGTACATATCCCCACATCATTTTTAGGTTCCCCCTTATCATTAGTGATGGAATAATCTCTCCCTCACACCTTTTTAATTGGTGTTTGTCGTTGTTGACTACTCCGAAGGACTCATGGTTTTGTGCACTGGCCTGCACAGTTTCTTTTCTATCTATATTTTAATAATTTTCCCTTGTGTGGTACTCTACTTTCCTATACCACATTCTCCTTATTTCTCATGTCTCTTCGACATTCATGAGCATGGTGTCCCTCTCTCCCACATTTGAGGTATTTCCCTGCTTCTTTGAGACAATTCCAATGACACTTCTTTCCATATTTTTGACATGTCGGTGATTGTGTTTTTTCCATCATTCATCATTAGTTCCTCCAGCATGAAACATAATCTTTATATTATTATCAGCATAGTCATGGTACCATTGACCAAACTCCGTTTTAACTTTTAGAGCACATCGAACAACTTCTTCATATCTATGAAATTCCAGAATTACTATAGAATTTTAAATGTGCGGTTTTAAGCCAATAAAGAATCTATCAACTTTTTTATCATGGCTGAGAACAAAACACAGTGCATACCTTGCAAGAATTGAAAAATTTCATCGTAGTTCGTGGTAGATTCACCTTACATTTTCGTCATCTCTATGAATTATTTCTCCTTCGTTGCATAAAGATTTAATGGGAAATACTTGTAAATAAAAAATATCTGAATGTCTTCCCACTACATATCTTCAATTTCATCCATCTTATTGGTGTTATAAATCAATTACCACAACTAGTTAGCCTCTCTATCTAGATGAAAATGGGAAAATGTCAAATTCTACATCTCAAAACTACATTTTAGAGAAAATAACTTCTTCGTTGAGTTGACCCACTATTTGGTGAATAATGGATTAGAAGATCTACTAAATGTTGGTGGCCATTATTGCATAACACACATGATTTTACATTTCTCAATAATTTTGCAAGGATTACATTCTACATTATTCATGTTATTTTTCAGAAGTTAAGATATATTGGTATCCATGTCCATTAAATTTTGAACTCCACCTCCTATGGATTTAGAGATTTCATTGGTGAAATTTGGGTCTTGTCCCTCATATGGTTTTTTTTTCCTAGGTTCCCATATACCCCACAATTTTCTAAAATATAAAATGTATGAAAAAAACATTAGTCAAGAATTTATGAATAAATAATTTATTCTGTTTCAAAATTAAGTCTGAAGTCATGTCTTGTGGTGTCTGTATGTTTAGAGATTTACTAAAACAAAGATTCTTGGGTGATTTCTTATAACTAGTCACATGCTAATTTTTTTCACTAAGGTTGTCTAATACTAATTCCCATATTAAATAAAATATTCTTGGATACTAACTATAATAACCCCGTGTTTTCTTATCAGACTATTACATAAATTTAGAGATAAACAACATAAAATCCTTACAAAACCAAGAACATGAGGACTAGTGTCTTGGGAAAATTAGGTCCAAATTGAAAATTTACATAATAAAACATAAACATTATTTAATTCATTCTTATAAAGATTATTAATAGCCCTTGTGTTCATCTAAGTAAAAGTAACCACTTGAGGACATACATGAAATAATGGTTAAGCTAAAATACAAGTAAGAGGATAGATAAGAACATGAATCGATATAAAATGTGTGAGAATAATAATCATCATCATAAAATAAGAACGGGATCATAATAATAATCATGAGACGATTCATTAGATAATTTCATGGAATGTGAAATTTCATAAAAATGAAACATCATGTCATAGTGGGGAACTACCAAACATAGTTGTGAACAAAGCTACCATACTTTTCATGAATAACATGTGTGTATCATCATAACATTATCATTTTAAACAAATATACCATTATGTTAATGCATATTTCATGTTATCTCATGAGATATATCACATTAACATATGAATTAGAGAACTATAGATTAATGGTTGCACCATTCACATCATAACATTTACACAATCTTGTTTTTCATATAGAACATATATCTTTCATGAACATAAAATAACCCATCGAATGGAAATGGTTTATTTAAAAAATTTATTAAGAAAAAATTAATGAACAAAAATTGGGATTCCAAAAATAAAAATGGAATAATATACTTGGTATAATAATCATCAATCATGACTGATGAACAAAAAATATCAATAAAATTAAAAAAAATGTGTTTTTAGTATGAAGAGTTTTTTTGGAAAAAACATTTCATTTATCATAAAATAATATTAAAATTGTGTATATATTAGAATAAGAAATAATATAACAAAAAATTTATATTTTATAAACAATTAATGGACATACATTCTGCAAATGGAGTGAAAGAGGGAAAGCCTAAGGTAATGTAGTTGGGTTTGAGAATATCCTTACCATATGTTTGAATGATTTATTCAATTTAATATCCTAGATAATCAAATTTTTTTTGATAGTTTATAAATAAAGAACCTATTATACATGTTTTTGATTAAATATAACTTTATTAAGTACATTTATGGAAATTTTTATGAGTTATATTGTTCAATGTTATCCATTAGGAGTGTTTGTTTTCTTGATTTTCAAGATCAGTTTTCAAGTATACATGTTTTAAAGTTGGTGTAAAATGAGTATAGCTAACAAAAAATTATATTATATGTTATTAATGAACATACATAATATTAAATAATATTATATATCATTTTTTCATATGAGGATGAATAAATAGATAAATATTTAGTTATAATCATTTAGATTAATTTGGTAGTTTTCAATCTTCATGAAGTAATTTCTTTTTATAATTAAATATCTTGTATATATGCTTGTTACAAAAAATAAAAAGGATTAAAAAATATTTCAAAATATTTTTCAACCATTATAATGGTTTTTATGAACATACTTTATGTATTTATAGAAAAATGAGAGTGTATCATCCATGATGGTGGTAAGTCGACACATTGCATACAATGTTATGAATTTTGGAAGAAAATGAAAAAAGGGAAGTTATATGAAGATAAATTATTCAATTAACATGATAGAATTTTAGTATATTAAAAATAATGGAGTTATAATGCCACCTGGGTTTTGGAGGTGAGTACAGAATAAGAAAATAAATGAAATTGAAAATAAATTAGAAGAAAAAGAAAGAGGATTTTGCCTCTTGATTTTCTCCTCCTTGATAACCTCTTAGAGAAAAGGGTTTGGTGGTTTAATGAGACCAATGGATCCTGGATGTGGGAGAGTGGATTGGGGAGAGTATATTTTTGAAATTGGAAAAGGATAGAATCTTGGATGTTGTGAGAGTAATTGTTGGTGAGGGGTGTTTTATCATAAATTTATTCATTATTTTTTTATTTTGGCTAAACAATATTAATATATTGAAAATTATCTGTAAATATATTAATGAAATAAAGGTATGTTCAATATTATTGTTCATATATTATCCATGAATAATATATTATAGTATTTAATTTATAATGTACATATACCATAAATTATTGTATTTTACTATTCTGAACAATTTCTAGTATTTCAGACAAATCTAAAAACTTTGCCCAATCCATTTTTCAATGTTTATATTTGAAAATTATACTGCATTAAATTAATATAATTTTATAACTTTTTGAAATTTAATTTTTATTTAAAAGCACAATTTACTTGAAAATATCAGTTTAAAAATTGTGAATGATTTTATAACACATTCAAAAATTAATTAAAGTGTCATAAAATTATATTATATTTTTAAGATTGTAAAATATTAATTTATGACTACAGTTTTCAAAAAACTATTTTCTATTAAATTATTATATTACATATAAAATTGGAATTAAGTATTTATATTTTATAAAAATTTCAACACTTTATTAATAATTTCAAAAACAATTATTTACATATTGAATGATATAGTTATATCATATTACCATTTATAAGATGGATAATTTTTATTTATACCTTCATGGGTGAAGTTACTATAGCACTAGCTAGATTAATATTCATAAGGGTCATATTACTATTTCAAAGTTAATGTTACTATTTCATTGGAATAGATTCCAGAACTTCTAGAAATGAATATTATACCACTCATTTACCATTTATAATGTTTGTATTCTATTATCTATGTAATTTTATGTGATATATACTAAATGAAATAATTATAAAAATTGAATTTCCATTGATATTATTTTTCATAATTATAGTCATCATATAATGAGTTTTTATTTTTTTCATGTTCCACAAGAACTCTTTGTGAGGATAATTTCAGTGATTACTTATCACCACTACTTTCAACACTTTCAGAAACACCATATTCAAAGGATAAAAAATTTATTCTGAAATTTCTAGGTGGAAATTTATTCATTCCATTTAACTTATTTTTCATTATAGAAACCCTTTTATTGGTCTTTGTTTCATAAATTCCATAATCCTTATATTATTCCTTGACCTTATGACACACTGACTTTTCATGCATAATTGTTTGTGTTTTTTTAATGATTTACAATGGGTTTAACTAGATATTCCAGGGTAATTATAGGATTTATTTAATTTTTTACAATTTAAAAAAATAATAATTAATTGGGATTTAAATTTCATATTTTAATTCTTTATTTTATTGAAGATTATATTATTGTATTTTGACTACTATGTTTTTACGATTTTTTGGTAAAAATATTATACATTCATGGTTATCCCTCAACCATATTGCAATATAGTGACCTATCTATCCCAAAATGGTCAAAGTGTGAAATCCATCCCCTAGGGGAGCCCATGTGAAAAGGTGGACTTATTATTTTATGTCCCCTATGGTGTGGCATTGACAATATATGTGTTTCGTGTGTAACTTGATGTTTATACGTAAACTATGATTCTAATGAATCGATGTCACGGAATTCATTATAAATGACTATGGATTGCGAATTTACTTTTAATATGGTGATGAATTGTTTGTGTAACTATTAATTTTAACAAAATTGACATCGCTCTGTTTCTCCCTCACCAAAGCCGCACAAAAATATTTTAACATCACTACTCTCTACTACCATATTCTATTCAATAATTCCTCCAAAATCTAAAAAATCACTTGAATATTCATAGATTCTCTTAGGGTAGATCCATATCAATATATCATAAATTAAAAAGGACAAATATAACAACGGATCACCCTCACCTCCTCTAAAATCCCCAATTCAACACTCATAATACACAGCATGATCCATTTCACAACTATGAACGATTGGTGTGATTCAGGTGTTTGAAGAAACATGGAATCCCTTGTAAATACCCTGACAAGTCTATAAAACCATGTGTTTAAGAGGAAATACATTTCAAAGAATGACCCCATTCCACATCTAGAGTCCCCTTTTATGTAAAATTAAAATAAAAATTTGATTCTAAGGTTTAATCTTCATATATTTTTAAAAATATACATTAAAACTTATATGGAATGTTTAATGAGAAAAAAATGTAAAATTTGACACAATGCAAGATGAAGAGATATATAATAATAAAACCCACTATAAATAGAGGGTTTTATTCCAACATCCAAAGGTAGTTCGACACCAAGGGATAAGAGGCCAAACTATTTTCTAGGTCAAAGATACTAATTCTGTTTTAGTTTCAATTAGATTTATGCTTCTATAATATGAGTATTTATTTTATAAATAATATTCATTAATTTTTATTCAAAGTGTTAAAATAATTTTTATTACATTCATATTCTTATTATTTTTTATTCTTTTGATTATTCCTTTCTATTTTAATTATTATATTTCTCTCACCCTCATTCTCTTTTTATTATCATATGTCAGGTGTTCTTATTCAATTTTGAATTCCTATTATTATTATATTTTATCTCTTATTATTTTCATTATATTATCTTATCTTATTCTACATTTCATCCACCATTATAATCACTTACTCCCAATAATGGAAGCTCGGATAGTGTCTTGTCCCTAGGAGACATTATTTCTTCTTGAATTCTACACTTAAATTATTTTAAGGATTGAATATCTTTTTGAAGAATTTAAGTTAAGATCATTATAGTGGAGGGTGTTCAGTGTGGGATGGAACTCAACATCACTTATATTATATTGTTAACATATTTTCCCTTCCTTAGGATGGACATAATATCCTAATATGTTGGAGTTGAGTGAGTTAATGAATGAAAGGTAATATGATGGATCTAGGTCCAAGAAAGTTTCATACTCTCGATTGAGGTGTTCTATCAACTATGATTATAAAAGGAGGTGAAATTTACATTTATTAGGAATTGGATATAAAAAAACTAATAAATAATATATTGGTAATTCATGAATGAAATCTAAAAATTGAGGTATCAAACTGAAATTTAAAGAAACAAATAAGACTAATTGTGGAAACCATAAAACACATCAGTATGGCCAATTAAATTCCTTCCAAGTTCTCATTAAATTTTCATATCTTGGTAAATTATAATTTCTTTTAATTTTGGTACATTAGAGAATAATCACTAACAAAAAATATATATTTTTCATAAAATTATTAAAAAAAATTATTTCATATGTGAATTGGATATAGTAAGGGAACATACATTGGTGATCCTCATGAGAGATACCCATAATCAGCCATTATTCTACACTAACAAAAATATAGAAATTTTTAATTTCAATATCCCATGATAGGGGTGATTTAAATAATATTTTTTCACGCAAGATAAGAAGTAATTTCATTTTTATTTGAATTTTCTAATTGATGGAATTATTTTATATTTTTTTCTTCAAAAAATATTTAACTCTTTCTTTTCTATAGAATATAGAGTTTCATTATTTCCTAGAAAAATAAGGGGAGAAGAAATATGGATTCTCATCATGGAGGAATACATAGACTTAATTTTGGATCATAAAGATACCCTAGATTACCAAATTGTTAAAGTATTGTTCATAGAATTAATGATATTCCTTAATTAAATATCATATTTTAATCGAGAAATATTCATAAAAAAAAATAGTTATCATTGTTTTCTCGAAAAATTTCTACAAAAATTCCCAAGGTTAAATATCATGTAAAAGTGTCTAAAATTTATATCATATAATTTTTTTAATAGATTAAATATATATTTATATAACTAGAAGGTAAGATAGAATGGATAAATGCATATTTTATTGCATCTGAGGACGAGAAACCAATACGAGACCTTGAAGACCAAGAAAATGTTCCACTAGATTTTTTTATTTTTTCATAAGATATTTAATTGTTTGAATCGATACATGAAGAATACCCAAAAACCAACCATATGGAGATCCTAATTCAGTAATTACAAGAAGTTATAGAGAGTTTATATATAGATTTATTTTCTAAAAGGAATGTGGTAAAATATTCTTATAAATTTTATAGTCAAATGGAAAAAAGAATAAATGAGATGATATCTTCACATCTACAAGATTGATGAATCTCCACCTAACTAAAAATTATTATCCCTAGAATATAATGAAACAAGCCAAGTGGTAGAATTTGAATAAATTATGGAGGATCTATAATTCCTACTTACAACTAGTGAGATTCAACTTCAAGGGGAACTTACCACTAAATAATATATTCATGAAGAACCAAGATAATGAGTTTTTTTGAAAAACATTATTTCATTCGACATTATTCAATAAGAACTAATAATTAACTCCAACTAAATTGAATTTTCATATTCTTCTAAAACATATTCACTCTTAAATGATGATAATGAAATAACACCAACACATATTGGGGAACACTTATATCTCACCTAATTTGTTGAATATATCTTAGAGGAAGCCAATGAGGAGAGTTTAATGATATTTTTCAATGGATGATAAGATATAGGTCACCCATATTTAAAAGTAGAATTCATATTTTCATTTTCTATGTTAAATTTATATCCAAACAAAAATATATTCTATGATTTCTTTTAAAATGACAATTCATGCACCTCATGTTGAGAAAAAATAGGAAAAGTAGAAGAATATTTCATAAGTAGAAACCAAGAAGGTAGTTGATCCATAATTTATCCTACACATTCCATGTAATTTATATATAATTGTTAAAGGAATGTAATTGGTGAACTATTTACATGTACTTCTCAACAATAATAATGAATTAGAAGCTAGGAAAAGCAACATGTGCTTGTTTAAATCCCAGAAGATCAACCCACCAATGAATTATTGATGAAATCTGGTACATCCATTCGGAATTTATTTAAAATATATGGCCCACATGGGGGGATTAAACCAATATTTATATTAACATAATTTCATGAAATTTTTTATTTTTTTTAATTAGTTTATAATGTATCCCCAATACATAATATTTTATTATCCTTAATGACATTATCATGTTTCATAATTGATTTATTCACTTTTTTAGGACCATGGAGGAATAAGGAATCCACAAAATTCTGAAGGAAGAGGAATAGATATGGGGTTCAATTTTAATGATTTTCCCTTACACTCCCTAATTTTTTATACCAAAAACCTACATTGAGTTTTAAACTCAAAATTACATACCCATGATTGATTTATTGATTTATATCATTTATATAGGAGTTATGAGTTTCTTATCAACCCTATTATTCCATGTTTCTCGATTTAAATGATAATGATATCTAATAAATAACATATAAAATTAAATTATTAGAGTGGAGGGTGGATATTGAAATGAGGAATCATGATTTTATGGGAATGGTTTTTTAATGTAGATGTAATTTCCATTATATTTCAAACACATTTAATTACTAAAATTTATGTTTTTCATTTTTTATTATTATTCATGACATTATATATTTCCCAAAAAAGTATTTCATATTCTTCATTTTATCTCTACACTAAGTACTTCATATTTTATCTTGAGAATATTTCCTTAGTGATCATGGGATATGACACATACTAGAATATACATAAAACTTATCAAATATAATGACAATTCTGAAACACATTTAAATTTATTAAGGAATATTTTGATAAGACTTCATCCATGAGTCACATTATAAATTTATAATTTTTTATACCCTATAGAATATTAATTACCATGTTATGGATGATCCATATTCAAAGTAATTTTTTGTCTATTATTACCCTTATTTTTCTATATTTATGGTCTTTTAATGTTGAAGTGTAGGGGTGATGACAGTAATTTTGGAATTGATGATTTACATTACAATGTATTATTAAGGGGGTGATATCTTGGGTACTGGGAATTGGGAATGGTTTATGCATTATTTATTATACATTTTTTCCCCTCTTGATAAGAAGTAAAAATGAAAAAATAGGAATAGGATATAAATTTGAAGAATAAAAAATTAAAATTGTTAGACCTATGATTTTTATCATATGTGTTTATTTGGTTAATATGAGGTTTATTCTAGGAATGAATTTTCTAAAGGGATAAAATGTAAAAACTTATTTTGAAAACATGAATAAAGGTATGTAAAATTGCAGAAGGATCACATCATTCATTGTATATTTATATATCGAGACCATAAATTGATATTTATAAAGATTAATTTTTCGTATTTTTAAGTGGATAAATCATAGTGCATTTACATTTGATACCACACACTCTATAATAGAGATAAATTTCCTTCTTGGGCCTTAATTTTTAAACATCTTCTCCAACCGACATTATGGCATGGGGACATTAAAACCTTTCCTGAAATGTTCTCAGGATATTATATTCCTTTTTATGTTTCAATGTATAGAATTTAGTTCATTTTCAGTGATATGGATAAATAGAATGTATTCATCATATGAGCACAAATCTACTTGAATTTGTATCATTAGTGATAAGTGAAAAAATGTGATTCCAAAGTGGGGTAAATCATGAATTGGAATACATAACAACAATGAATTAAAGAAGATTGAATCTATGAAGGAATAATATCCCCCATTATCAGTAGCTAAAATTAAATTACATGATTTTATTGTTTCATTAGTGGTATATTTGATTGACATTTTATGTGGAACTTTAAAATTCATATTTCCCTTTTATAATTGTTTTTTATTTTCTTTTAATATAAATATTTTTAAAAGTGTTCCCCTCTAAAATTTAATATTGGGATTTTATGATTTAAGAAATAATATTTTATGTGTAGGGGTAATTAACAAAAAACTTTTTCCAGAATAATTTTTTTTATTTTTCTTGATGATTTTTAATATTTTTTAATGAATATTCACAATTAATTCATTGATTTACTAAAATACTAGAGATTTGAAAAAAAAATTAATCGGACTTTGTATGTTATTTGCTAATGATTTATTTTGTTCTAGATTATTTTTTCGAATTTTGATTATGATTTTTTATTATGTTTTAGGTACAAATATTAGTCCAGATGGGATATCCCTCAACCTTATGGAAAGATAGCCACTTACCCACCACCTAAGGGGAATTACAACATAGAAAACTATTGGGATATGGATCTGAAAGTGGTGTGTGGGAGAATACCACGTTCATAGGTGGGCCCAAGCCCCTCGGGGTCACACGGGGTGGCATAACATTTGAATGTATGTGGAGTGTAACAAGGAGGCTATCCCTAGAGTAATACACTAATGAACCACTATCAATGAAATTATTATAAATTATTTTGGATAGTAGAATAACTTCCAATGTAGGATGTGTTCGATTCAGGAAATTTTCATTTTAACAAAAAATATTCCCCAATAGTTCACCAATACCCCGACCCCATTCATATATTTCACCATTGTCTATCTCTGCATCCTACTATCGATTGATGATGCCTCATCTATCTACAGATTTTATAGAATCTCCATAGACTCCTACAAAAGTAATATCTAGATCAATATCTAGTAAACTACTAAGTAACACACCAAGATTTTATAAATAAATTTAATATATAATGCATGAAACACTAAGTCTCTAATAACATAACTTATTTATAACCTATCCATGCAAGCATAATTTTCCCACCTCTCTGTTTTGAATTTTGAAAAACTGACATATATGGTTTCATTCAGCAATATATCTAGAGTTTGATAAGATAAACATAAAATTTGGTGAATAGTAACATTCCCTTAGGAATAGTAACATACACATATGAATAGTAATGAATATTAAATTCTCTAATAAAAAACATCTCCCATGAATGTATAAATACAATTTAGACATCATAAATGTGGAAAATGATTAGAGTATCAGATTAGTATTTTTGTATGTCAAAAATATTTTAATTACAATTTTATAATTAATTTAATTATTTAAAATGGAAATTTGTATTCAAAATACTTAATCATAAATTTTAATTTATTTTATTATAAATATAAGACAATTTTATGCGACCATGATAAATTTTTCATGGTGTTATAAAACAAGTTATAGTTTTAATGTGGTTTTCTGGAATAAATTATGATTTTATTTAAAAAATAAATGCAAAATAATTAGAAACTTATTTTCAAAAAGTTGACATTATTATTTAATTCTACATGACCAAAAATAGTTTAGGGGGGATTTTTTTTTATTTTTTGAAAATAGATAAATTTTAGGTGAATCGTAAAATACGATAATTTATGATAAATGCTAAGTAAATGATTTATTGGGTCACAAGTGATTTAAGGATCATGTAATCCCACCATATTAGAACTCACATTCACTTATTACTATTATGGGTAACATGAAACAACACTATTGGTTGTCTTGAAGGAATTAATAAAATAATGAATAAAATATTCAAAATTCACTCCTCTCCTTCACTATAAAACCCCCTCAGTTCCTCTTATCCTCACTCCTCCAAAGACTTATTCCTTGCCGATTAAAACTGTAACATCCCATGGTTTTCTAAAAATAAATTGAAAATTATTGAAATTTTGTTTAAGCTATATATTTATAAGTATCCTTGAAACGTAATTTTATTTCTTCTATGTTTTGAATTTCAAGAAATTGTCATCTACAATTGTGTTCAGTATGTTATTTAGAGCCTGAGGAAACAAACTTGTTTTTTGGTGAATATTAACATACCCTTATGAATAGTAATATGAATAGTAATATGACCTCATGAATAGTAAATAATATTATTATTTTATTTTCCCAAGGAAATAGGAAAATGGGATCTTAATTAATTTTCCAATGTCACATAAAACTAATTGCACTTCAATATAGTTATTTTTTGAATTAATTGTGACCTTATTTAAAAATTAAATTAATAATATTTAGAAATTTATTTTTGAAAAATGGAGTTCATTTTTTAATTCTACACGTCGAAAAATGGTTGGGGTAAAGTTTTTCTATTTTTCTGAAACTCTCAAATTTTCAGTGAATAGTGAAATGCGATAAAATACCATATAATCAATTTATCAGTAAAAATGCACTATTTATGACATCATAAGTGATGCAAGGCCACTTTATTCAAACTCACATGATATTATCACTATTTAGGGCCACTTTATTTGAGATTATTCATAGTCTTGATAAAAATATTATAATAATGATTAAAATAATCTAAAATACCTCCCCTCCTCCACTATAAATACCACCCTCACTCCCCTCTTCCTCCCACACCTCTCAAGCCTTTAGAATTTTCTAATTTTTGAAAAATTCCCTCCCCAATCTTCTTCCCCACGTCCTACAGCTTCTGGTCTCACCAAAATACCAAAATCAAAGCCCTTAAGAAGGATCTCAATGAGAAGAGATCAAGAGGTAAACAACCTCTTTTATTTTCTTTTTTTGTTTCATTTTTTGTTATTCTCTTCCATTAACTTTGTCTTGTGTTGGGATATTTCATTAAATATTCCATCCTTACTGTCCATAGATTGTATGAATGATGATATATTCCATTCCTCTCATCAATCTTGTTTTTATGAAATTTTAAGTGACGTCGTTAGGCTGCCGAATTTTCGTGAGAACTTTCTCAATATTTTCTTTTATTTTATGATTCATTTTTCATCTTTCCTCACTCCCTCTTATCCAAGAGGCATGAAATCTCCAGAATAATGTATATTCATTATGTTCTCATGATTATGGAAAATTCCTCATCAGTATTATTCTCTTCTTACACTTATTTATACAATCAAAAAACATTGTCCATTTGTGTCGAATTACCGACAACGTGGACGATGTATTTTAAGTTTCGATTAATTCTTTCATGTCTGCTCATGAAACCATTTATATGGTTGAAACGGGTTATAATATATGTTTTATGACTCATATAAGGTTCTGTAATTCTTTTATACTCATGTTTCAAATTCAAAAGACAAAAGGAGGTTGTTATTATCAAAGAACCACTTAAATAATCTAAACGAACATCATTAATGCTTTATCTAATGAATCATCCTCATATAAAGAATCAAAGTGATAAATGGTATAATATATGATACTGGAAATATGTAAATACTAATCCATTCCAATTCTGGAGTTTCACATCCAATCAACAAGAACGATTCATCATGAACCGATCGTGAAAATCACAAAAGAACTCACCCAAAATAATGCAAGGAACAAAATACTAACAATTAATGGGTGAAATGAGGTTATGAAATGACCATATAAGATTTTATAAAAATGAAACTTTTTCTGTAAAATACTAATAACACACTTTTAACCATTATACAAGAGTTTTAAACAAATTTTAAGTAAGAAAATCTTAAGGTAAGGGAATTCTTAACCCGATTTCCATTCTTTGGGTTAACATTCTACTTCGTTATTTATGTGGTATTTAAATTTTTTGTGTGATGAATTATGATTATAATATGTTTAATAATGTGTATTTACAGATTATATACATATTCCTTCCACTCTATTAATTCTCACTTCAATTATATGATGTTTATAAGGGACTTTTCTTCAAAAATCCTCTTTTAAAATTATGTTTTACGATAATCAAATGCAATGATTTTATGATATTATTTATGTTTCATGATTATGTTTTGGTCATTGGAAATTGTTTATGATGAAGTTTGGGACCTATATTTCCCTCCAATTCATTGGGTATGAGTAAGTTGGAGGTCGGCCGTATGGTTACTCCAAGTGTAATTGTGATGGTTACACAAAGTAAGGTAGCCATGAGGGTTACAAATTTTAAGGTAGCCAAGATGGTTACAAGATTATGTAAGTAATGCCCCAAGATACCTCTATGATTATATTTATGTTTTTTTGCATCATGTGTATATCTCATGTTACACGATGTAAGTATTTGTGGATGAAAATCATGTCTTTTAAAAAATGTTTTCATACGTTATGAGTATTCATGGACTAATGTGATTTTTCCTTCTTTTTCATACCTTACTGAGCTTTTGTGCTCATCCCAAGTTTTGAAATGATTTTTCACAGGTTAATGGATGATTAATACAAGGAAGGAATACATGTTAAATGTTGATGAATTCTCAAGGAGTCTTGTTTTAAGTTTTAATGTTTTATATTTTGAGAAAATTGGAAACTGATTTTATGGTATCCACTATGTTACAATGTGTAATGTTATGAATGTTTTGTCTTAATTATATAAATCTCAAAACATGAAAAGATCCTCAATGTAAAAGTAAGTGTTTTGTTAAATAAATTCAAGATTATGTATGTAATAAGTGCGGGTCATTATAGTTGGTATCAGAGGATGGTTTAGATAACTTTAGGGGTTAGGGTGATGCTAATAGAATACCATAAATGATTTTCACTCTATGTTTAATTTGTTATAGAATTTAAATATTACCATGTTGCTTCATCTAATAAATGTTTGTTTAGAATGGTTATCTGCAGAAGGAACATGGATGCAAAAGAGTAGAGGCACCGAAAGAATGAAATCCTTCCTGATCTACAGCCCAGATTGGTAGGGATTGGAACCGAGCAGTTTGTAACAGTAATGGATCAGCTAACGCAGGAAATAAATGGTGGTGGCATCCATGCAAGAGAAAAAATAGATGTACCCCAACGGAACATGACAGTGGTGGAACATTTTACGAGACAACATCCTCCTCCATTCAATGGATATTTTGACCCAGTGGCAGTAGAAGGATAGATTAAAGCCCTTGAAAAGATATTTGATGTTATAGGGTGTTCAGACAATCAAAAGGTAAGTCTTTCCATTTATCATTTTGAAGGGGAAGATGATCAGTGGTGGTCAATGGTAAGGAGTATCAGGGGTAGAGAGGATTTTGATGCCTTAGTGTGGGATGAATTTAAATGTCTTTTTCTTGAAATTTCTTTTCCTAAGGTGGTGCGAATTAAAATGGAGAAGAAATTTATTGAATTTAAACAAAAGGAGGAAGATTCAGTGGCTATGTATGAGGAGAACTTCACCCGACTGGCGAGGTATGCTCCAAATATTATTCTCGATCTCGATAGAAAAATTAACCGCTTTTACTCAGGATTGAATCCAAGGTATCAAAAGGTGTTGGCCTCCCGTGAATTCAAATGTTATGAGAAACTCATGCGATGTGCTGAGAGGGTAGAGATGGAGTTTACTGACGATCACATGCATTTTGGAAACAAAGAGAAGAAGAGGTCAAGTTGTCAAGCAATGGGTAAGAATCAACCAAAGAAATCTGATGGTAAGAAAATACAGTTTCTAGTTTGTGAAAAGTTTGGCAAGAAGCCCCATGGGGAATTTCTTATCAAAACATGGAAGTGTTTTAAATGTGGTAAGTTGGGACATATGGCCCGAGAATGCAGTGAAAATGATCCAAAGACTAATCCTGATAAGTAAACTGTAATGTTTTTTAAATGTGGTGAGATGGGTCACTAGGCAAATGCATGTCCCAAGAGGGATCCAAATGATGCAAAGAAGCCAGACTACAAGTAGAAAGGTGTAGTGAGATCCTTTGCGACTACGTCAGTAGGTGTTTGGCCATAAAATGAAATTTTATCAGGTAATTTGTTTGTTCACTCAGATATTTCTAAAGTTTTGTTTACGGGGTCTACACATTCCTTCATCTCTGAAAACTTTTCTAGTAAATTGGAAATACCACCTCAACAAATGAGACCCAAAGTTGTTGTTAAAACACCAGGGAAATTGTTATAGAAAATAGTAATTATAAGAATATTTCTATTGTGGTATGTGGAAAGACTTTACCTTCAAACCTTGTTGTTTTACCCTTAGTTGAGTTTGATGTTATTCTGGGGATGGACTGGCTCTCTGATTATCATGCTAAGATTGATTGTAGAGCTAAAGAAGTTGTTTTTCCGAAAGAGTTTCAGTTTGTATACATGAATGAACGCATAAAATTGATAAAATATCAGGAAGCAGAGAAACTACTGAAAGATGGAAATGAAAGTTATCTTTCTCATATTGTTGAAAACAAGGGAACTATTCAAATTAATGATGTGTAAGTGGTAAATGAATACCTTGATGTGTTTCCTGAGGAGTTACCCAGTGTCATTCCTGAACGAGAAGTCGAATTCAAAATTGACTTAGTTCCTGCTGCTAAGCCAATTTCAAAACCCCCATATCGTATGTCTCCAATAGAACTTATTGAATTGAAAAATCAGTTGCAGGATTTTCTTTTCAAAGGCTTCATTCGTCCCAGCACATCACTATGGGAGGCCCCTGTTTTGTTTGTTAAAAAGAATGATGGTTCCATGATACTTTTCATTGATTATAGAGCTTTGAATAACATCACTGTTAAAAACAAGTATCCTTTGCCTTATATTCATGACTTGTTTGATCAGCTCCAGGGAGCTCAGTACTTTTCTGTGATTGACATGAGATCTGAATACCATCAGCTGAAGGTGAAGGAGGATGAAATCCCGAAAACAGCCTTTTGTACTACATATGGGTGTTATGAATTTGTTGTTATGCCATTTGGGTTAACTAATGCACCTGCTATATTCATGAATCTTATTAATAGAGTATTTCATGAGTTCGTGGAAAAGTTTGTGGTTGTATTTATTGATGACATTGTGGTTTTCTCTAAAAATAACGAGGAGCATGAAAAACATCTAAGGGTTGTTTTACAAACATTAAAAGGAAAGAAACTATATGGAAAATTCAGCAAGTGTGATTTTTGGTTGCAACAGATTTCTTTTCTTGGGAACATTGTAAAAATAGGATGGAATAACAGTTGATCCTGCCAAAAAAAAAGTAGTTGATGAATGGCCAAGACCCACAAATGTTACAGAGATTCGTAGTTTTCTGGGCTTAGCAAGTTATTACTGACGGTTTGTTAAGACCTTTTCACGGTTATCTAGCCTAATAACTAAGTTAACACGGAAAGGGGTTAAATTTGTTTGGATAGGGGAATGTGATGTTTGTTTTCAGGAACTAAAGAAGAAATTGGGGAATGCTCTAGTTTTGGCCTTACCATCCCGGAATTGTGAGTTTGTCATCTACAGTTATGCTTATTTAAAGGGACTTGGTTGTGTTTAGATGCAGAATGATCTGGTAATTGCCTATGCTTCGAGACAACATAAACCTCATGAGATAAATTATCCCACACATGATTTGGAATTGGCAGCTATTATTTTTGCTTTGAAAAATTGGAGGCATCATCTATACGGAACCAAATTCCAAATATATACTGACCATAAAAGTATAACATATATATTCACTTAGGAGGAATTAAACATGAGCCAGAGAAGATGGCAAGAACTGATAAAGGATTATGACTGCATGATCAATTACCATCCTGGAAAAGCAAACAATGTAGCGGATGCCTTAAGTCGGAAACATCATGCATCATTAACCATGCTATGTTTGTAACATGATCCCTTGATTAATGATTTGATGAATTTTTGATTGGAAGTTGTTGGTGCAGGGAATACCCCTCTTTTGTTTCAGATTTCAGTGCAGTCTTTGTTGTCAGACAGAATTATGAAAGTGCAGAGGGAAGACCATGAGCTACAGAAAAAGGTAGAATTGGTTAAAATGGGTAAGTTGACAGAATTTAATCTTGATAAAGATTGTGTATTAAGATTTGGAAAAAGGTTGTGTGTGCCTTGTGATTCCCAGTTGAAGAAAAAATTGTTGTGTGAAGATCATAGTTCTCCATTTTCTGTTCATCCTAGAAGTACTAAGATGTACATAGACCTTCGAGAGTATTATTGGCGTAATGGGATGAAAGGAGATGTTGCTGATTTTACAATGAAATGTTTGACATGTCAGCAGGTTAAAGCAGAGCGGTAGTTACCGAAGGGGATGCTTCGACATTTTCCAGTGCCAGAGAGAAAATGGGAGAATATATCCATGGATTTTTTGGTGGGACTACAAAAGACTTCTCTAGGTAACAATGTGATTAGGATATTGTTGATCGGCTAACAAAGTCTGCACATTTTATTTCGATTCGAGATACAATGACATTGGATCAACTTTATCGATTGTACCTTAAGGAGATTGTCAGGTTACATGGTGTTCCTCTTTCCATTGTGTCTGACCGAGATCCCAGGTTCACTTCTAAATTTTGGAAGGGACTTCATAAGTCATTTGGCACAGAGTTGAATTTCAGTACAGCTTTTCATCCTCAATCAGATGGGCAGTCAGAACGAATGATTTAATCTTTGTAGGATATGCTTCGAGCTTGTTCAATGTACTATCAGGAAATTTGGGATCAGCATATTTCATTATTTTAGTTTTCTTATAATAACAGTTTCCATTCCAGTATTCAGATGGCACCTTTTGAGGCCTTGTATGGATAGCGGTGTCAGACTTCTGCGTTTTGGGATGAAGTCGGTGAAAGAAAGTTGATGGGGCCAAAATTAGTAGAAGAAGTGGCTGAGAAAATGAGGATGATCCAGCAACACATGAGGACAGCTCAGAGCAGGCAAAAAAGTTATGCAGATAACAGAAGGAATGACTTCTCTTTCGAGGTAAGTGACCATGTTTTCCTTAAAATATCTCATTGAAAAAGTCTGATGCGTTTCGATATGAAAGGGAAACTAAGTCCATGGTTCATTGGTCTTTTTGAAATCTTGGATAAAGTTGGAACAGTTGCATACCGCATTTCTTTTCCTCCGAGCTTGTTTCAGGTACACAATGTTTTTCATGTTTCGATGTTGAGAAAGTATTTTCCAGATTCATCACCTGTCTTGAGGCCGGAAGCAGTTCAGAAGGCAGGGAACAATTCTTATGAAGAAAAACCGGTTCATATTCTTGAACGAAGAGAACAGGTATTGCGAAATAAAGTAATCCACCAGGTAAAGGATTTGTAGAGAAACCACATGATTGAAGAAGCAACATGGGAGTCTAAAAATACTATGAGGGAAAAATACCCGCAGTTGTTTAATAAGTAAGTAAAATTGCGAGGATGCAATTTCAAGAAGGTGGGGATAATGTAACATCCAAAGGTTTTCTAAAAATAAATTGAAAATGCTTGAAATTTTCTTTAAGGTATATATATATAAGTATCCTATAAACATAATTTTATTTCTTCTATGTTTTGAATTTCAAGAAACTGTCATCTACAATTGTATTCAGTATGTTATTTAGAGTCTGATGAAGCAAACTTGTTTTTTGGTGAATAGTAACATACCCTTATGAATAGTAATATGAATAGTAATATAAATAGTAATATGACCTCATGAATAGTAAATAAAATTATTTTTTTATTTTCCCAAGGCAATAGGATAATGGGATCTTAATTAATTTTCCAATGTCACGTAAAACGAATTGCACTTCAATATTGTTATTTTTCGAATTAACTATGACCTTATTTAAAAATTAAATTAATAATATTTAGAAAACTATTTTGGAAAAATGGAGTTCATATTTGAATTCTACAAGTAGAAAAATGCTTGGGGTAATTTTTTGGTATTTTTCTGAAACTCTTGATTTTTCGTTGAATAGTGAAATACGATAAAATAATGTATAATCAATTTATCTATAAAAATGCACTATTTATGAAATCATAAGTGATGAAAAGACACTTTCTTCAAACCCACATGATATTATCACTATTTAGGTCCACTTGATTTGTGATTATTCATATTATTTATAAAAATATTATAATAATGATTAAAATAAACTAAAATACCTCCCCTCCTCCACTATAAATACCACCCTCACTCCCCTCTTCCTCCCACACCTCTCAAGCCTTGAGAATTATCTAATTTCTTCCAAATTACCTCCCCAATCTTCTTCCCCACTTCCTAGAGCTGCTGGTCTCACCAAAAGACAAAAATCAAAGCCCTTAAGAAGGATCTCAAAGAGAAGAGATCAAGAGGTAAACAACCTCTTTTATTTTCATTCTTTTCTTTCATTTTTTGTTATTCCCTTCCATTCCCTTTGTCTTGTGTTGGTATATTTCATTAAATATTCCCCCTTTACTGTCCATATCTTGTATAAATGATGATATATTCCATTCCTCTCATCAATCTTGTTTTTATGAAATTTTAAGATACGTCGTTAGGCTGCCGAATTTTCGTGAGAAATTTATCAAGATTTTTTTTATTTTATGGTTTGTTTTTCTTCTTTCCTCACTCCCTCTTATCCAAGAGGCATGAAATCTCCAGAATCATGTATATTCATTATGTTCTCATGATTATGGAAAATTACTAATCAGTATTCTTCTCCTATTCCACTTATTTAATGAGTCAAAAAACATTGTCCATTTGTGTCGAATTACCGACATCGTGGACGATGTATTTTCAATTTCCATTAATTATTTCAAGTCTGGTCATGAAACCATTTATATGGGTGAAACTGGTTATAATATATGTATTATGACTCATATAAGGTTCTAGAATTCATTTGTACTCATGTTTCAAATTTAAAATATAAAAAGAGGTTGTTATTATCAAAGAACCACTTAAATAATCTAAACGAACATCATTAATTCTTTATCTAAAGAATCATCCTCAGATAAAGAATCAAAGTGATAAATGGAATAATTGATGGCACTGGAAATATGTAAATACTAATCCATTCCAATTCTGGCGTTTGACTTCCAATCAACAAGAACGATTCATCATGAACCGATTGTAAAAATCACAAAAGAACTCACCCAAAATAATGCAAGGAACAAAATACTAACAATTAAGGGGTGAAATGTGGTAATTAAATTACCATATAAGATGTTATAAACATGAATATGTTCCTATAAAATACTAATAACACTCTTTTAACCATTATACATGAGGTTTAAACAAATTTTAAGTAAGACAAGCCTAAGGTAAAGGAATTCTTAACCCAATTTCCATTCTTTGGGTTAACATTCTACTTCGTTATTTATGGGGTATTTAAATTGTTTGTGTGATGACTTATGATTATAATATGATTAATAATGTGAATTTACAGATTATATACATATTCCTTCCACTCTATTAATTCTCACTTCTATTATATGATGTTTATAAGGGACTTTTCTTCTAAAATCCTCTTTTAAAATTCTGTTTTACGATAATCAAAAGCAATGTTTTCATGATATTATTTATGTTGTATGATTATGTTTTGGTTATTGGGAATTTTTTATGATGAAGGGTGGGACCTATATTTCCCTCCAATGCATTGGGTATGAGTAATTTGGAGGTCGGTCGTATGGTTACTCCAATTGTAACTACGATGATTACACAAAGTAAGGTAGCCGTGTGGGTTACAAATTTTAAGGTAGCCAAGATGGTTACATGATTATGTAAGTAATGCCCCAAGATACCTCTATGATTATATTTATGTTTGTGTGGATCTTTATTGTATCTCATGTTACATGAATTAAGTATTTATGGATAAAAATCATGTCTTTTAAAAAATGTTTTCATATGTTATGAGTATTCATGGACTAATGTGACTTTTCCTTATTTTTCTTACCTTACTGAGATTTTGTGCTCATCCCAAGTTTTTAAATGATTTTTCACAGGTTAATGAATGAGTAATACAAGGAAGGAATACATTTTAAATGTTTAATAATTGTCAAGGATTCTTGTTTTAAGTTTTAATGTTTTCTATTCTGTGAAAAATGGAAACGGATTTTATGGTATCCACTATGTAACAATGTGTAATGTTATGAATGTTTTGTCTTAATTCTATAAAGCTCTAAACTTGAAAAGATCCTCAATGTAAAAGTAAGTGTTTTCTTGAATAAATTCAAGATTATGTATGTAATATGTGCGGGTCGTTATAAAGACCCAGATAACCTTCCTTAGTCACTCCCCACATCTAAGATCTCTTGGGCCTTTCAAATGACCAAAACCTCTCCCCTAAAGTGGTTGTCAAGGAAGATTACTTCAAGAGGTAAACACTTCATTCATTTCATTCCATTCAAGTTCTCTTTTATGAGTAATGTATTTCATGTTTTCATACCATGTTATTATTTACATGTTATTGTTTCCCTATAATATTTTTAGGATTATTTTATGATGGTATTCCAATTTACCATATCTTTTAAGGTTTCCTTAAACCATGTTGCATAGCCGTTATTTTGAAGAATTTTCGTCTCAAAATCTCCCTCTTTTTCAAGAATTCTTATTATGTTACTATCTATTAATTTATATATATTTTTTTGGGATATTTCAATCCATATCACACTTACTATACATATTATTTATGAATGATTATATACCCTTTTTATCTAATCAAAATATTTTATGATATTTTAAGTGACGTCGTTAGGATACTGAATTTTCGTAAGGGATTTCTCATCTTTTCTTTTATTTTGAGTTCCTTTATTTTTCATTCTTATACTTCATTATTCTAAATATTGGGATGACTCCAATATCTTAAATGTACTATAATCTTTCCATTATGAAATATTAATTCGTCATAATATCTTCTTTCCCATTATTTTATACAGAAAATGAAAACACCATCTAAGATGTGATAATTTATCACATTCAAGGATGATGGGTTTTCAATTTCTATTATCATATTCAATTAGGGTTATGAAACCATTAATATGGTTGAACCAGACTATAATTTATTTATTATGTATCATCTATGGTTATTTAATCTTTTTGTACACATGGTTTTGATTTATAAAGCAAAATGCGTTCGTGGTGTTCAAAAACCGCCTATAAACCCAAACGGTTATCAATAAAATAATTTATATAATGATTCATCTTCACTAAAATTAACCAAGTATAATTTACAAACATTAAACATAATTTATGATAACTAATAACATATGAATTTAATCCAGGAAAAAAATCTTCATTTTACAAAATTATTAGTTCATGTATATAAGTATACTGATCATTAAACAAACAGACCCGAACAATGAAATTGGACATTTTAACCCATAAAAACTGAAATTAATGAACATAAAAAGGTTATAATAAATATATTACATGTATAATAGGTTATATAAATCATAATTAATTAATTTAAATTTGTTATCCAGGACACTACGACATGTGAAAAACACCATCGTTCTTAATGTAAGGGTTTCTTCATCTCGCTTCCATTTTTGGGAGATATTCTGTATTCACTACTATTACTTGTGTGTTGTATATGTATATTACCCGTTGATATTTCATATCATGATTCCATTTATTTTAATTCTTTTAATCTTATAATTTAATGATTATTAATTTTGGGGCATACCATTTAATTGATTACCAAGTTACGACTATTTTCTACACAAACCTCCATTTTCATTCAGGTTGCACCTATTCTCAACTCACCTCAATGATATAATTTTTATTCACATGTACTCCTCATAAATTCTATTTTAATTTTCTAAATTTTTGTAAATATCATAATAAAACTTTTATTTATGGGGAGTTATATGTTTTAAAAATATCTTTCAAAAATTGTTCCCGAAATACAAGCCCGATTCAAGGAACTTCTCGAATTCATACCTATTTTGAAGTTCACCCTATAATCTGTTTTAAGAAATATTTTTCTTCTTAAAGTCACACACTTTAAAATGAAAAACTTTTTTTGGTTCATTTCTAGTTTTATTAAAGAAAACATGCACTTTCTCTTTAAAATCTCTTTAATGAATTTCTCAAACTACACTAAAATGTTTTAATTCTACAGATTCATTAAGAATAGTTTTTAATTGATTTGACTTCAGTTGGACATCACTTGTGCCTCAAATATAATATAAGTTTCATTACTTTTTCATTTAAGGGGTATAAATTTTTAAAACTAGGTTTATGAAAAGTATAAATGATTTTCCAAAATAACTCTTATTTCCAATGAAAAATGGATTTTTCTCATATCACATTAATTTTTATGAGATATACTCCATGTTCACTACTTATTCCATTCATGTGGTGTATGTAATTACCTTTAGTATATCTTATCAAGTGTCTCCTTATTCTCATGATATTCTTAGGGATTTTGATATGAATATTTCATAGTTGTATGAGACACTTCAGAATGTTTAAGGATTATTTCCACAAGAAATTTTCATTGGTATCATTTAAAAGTATCTTATATATGTCAACACCCTTATTAAATATTGTACATCAATGATTTTTATCATATATAATATCATATACCATATTTAATTTAATTTTTTATGATTATTTTGACTAGGGATGTGCAATAATCAAACCATTCACCAATTTACTCCAAATGGTAAATGTTTATTATTTTTGTCTGGGGAAAGTTATTTACATTTAATATGTTTGTTTCAATATGAATATATATGTTATTTTTTTATCCAAACTAATATGTGGAATTAATTGGAATTAGTAAGTTTCAGGTGGGGTCTTCTTTATCCCTCGAGTCCATCGGTAGGTCTCATGAGACAAACTATGGTCATGGAATGAGTAATTCAAAAAATGAATATTTATGGTTTTGGCTGAGACCTTAATCATTTTTAGATGTCTTGGATATATGTTATATTTTAGAATTTCCGAAATATTCATTTCCCTCATTATAAAGCTAGTAAATGAAGGTCCATGTGGTTATTCGACCAGTGTAAGACCGAAGGTTACGATTTATTTTGGCATTATTTACTCAGATAATATTCATTCCATAATGTGTTCATGTTTTTCATTTGTAGAGGAATGTGTTCTCAATTATTCACCATGCCTCTTGTTGATTTTATTGATATCTTCTAATGTATTTCTAACCCTTACTGAGAGTTGTTTCTCACCCATTTCTTATGTTTCATTTTCTCAAGACATGAAGATGTTTTTTTACTAACCTATAAGGATAATCTTAGGGTGGTGGACGTTCCCAATAAAACCTATATGGTTTTTCCTTTTCAAGATACTTGAGTAGAGGCTTTACAGTTAGTATCAAAGGATGTTTAGTAGGAAAGTTGGAAACTATATATAGGAAGCCTAGATTAGTGAACAAAACTCTATGATAGACTTTGTTGATAAGAATACAAGGACATCCTAGAATTTTTTTAAACAATAGATTATGTGTTTTATCATGAAAATACATCCGTGTATAGATACGAACAAGTATAGGTGGCTCTGGAACATATTTATCTAGGGGTAAAACTTGAAAACATCGCTCTGAGCAAGAATCGAAAGACAACTGGTGCACAACAATGAGGCTTGTAACACACATGGTTCGAGACTCCTGAGGGATATTCTTTGGTAAATTAATAAGTTTATTACAAACAATTCTGTATGATTTATGCCCCCAATGTAACCAATGTATATGGTTCTAGGATTTATGATGTGTGTTTTACCATTTTTAGAGATATAGAGATTTTAAAATTTTAGGAGCTAATATATAAAATGGAACTTATTAGAAATGGTGACTATAACAAGGAATGAGAACTTCACAAAAGAAAAAGATGTGTAGAATAATAAGGATCCTATATATGATCATATTAAACCATCATTTCCACAGAAAATTGTCTTTAGTGTATCAGCATCATATGAGCAAATACCATCATGCATTTACAGGTTATGTAAGGACTTCTTTGAGTTCTATGGCATTGATGGTACATAAAAGAATAATAGTATGGCTGGGAAAAACATAGATAAAGGGTATAAGGGAAATATATATTTTCAAACATGTGATAATAGTGGAAGGAAACAGCTTGGTATATGCTTGAGTGGAAAAGGATTTTGCTTCATGTGTGGAGACAAATGACACTATGCTCATAATTGTAGGACAAGGAAAGAGTTTTCCTATATTTAATGCTTCGTATGAAAGGTGATGGGACACTATATGAATCATTTTCCCATGAATAGAAGGAATGTAACCCAAATGATGATTTTGGATAATGATCAAGTTATTATGCTACCACAGATGAAGTAGAATAATTAATGTTCTTAGTCATGAATCATGCCATTGGAATATTTTTTAGCAATGTACTCGTGGTAAGAATTATGAGATGTATAAGGTTTATACTAGAGTAAAATTTTATTAAGAATTTGAGGTTGTATGATTAATGGTAAAAAGAAATGTGATTCAATAGAAAGATAAACTTTTTATGACAAAACATGATTATTGGAAAGAAAACACTTGATATATATCTGTTTTTGAGATAATGATGAAGAAATGATTGATTTGCATAAGTACTGACTACCCTGGAACTGATTATTGACCTCTCAATAAGTGATCTATGTTATCATCTATGGATTTTATAGAACTTTTGTATTTAAGGAATATGTCTAATAACATGTATCCTATGTATGGAATACGGATGAATTCATGTTTCCAATATGGTTTTTTGGTAATTCATCGTATTACCATATTTCATGAGGATTCATGATGAAGTTAATGATAAGTTCATCATGGAAATTTATAAACATTCATTATAATGTGTTGAATAATTATATTTTTTAATTTTTAACCATTTACGAAATGGTTTTAGTTGATCATTGTATGAGTATTTAGAGTTTAATGTCACTACATGATGGTTTGATTATTCTTCCTTGACATTTTTGTCCAACTAGAATGTGTTGTTTTGATGTATCTGATGAATTTACCTTTATTCTTATTAATATCATATTTTATCCATATTCTTGATGTGGGTTTCCCACAAGGTAATTTTTAGGTATCAATTATTAACATTCTTTGTTCAATTTCACATTTCGAGGTCGCTATTTTTCTGAGGAGGGAATAATGTAACACCCCAAGATTTTACATATAAATTTAACATAGAATGCATGAAACATTGATTCTCTACAAAGCACCACTTCCTTATAACCTATCCAAGTATACATAATATTTCCACCTATCTGTTTTGAATTTTGAAAAAATGACATATAATGTTGCGTTCAGTAAGATATTTCGAGTTTGATATAACATACTTAATTTTTGGTGAATAGTAACATATGCTTATGAGTACTAACATACCCATATGAATAGAAAGTAATTGTAATAAATAGTAAATTTGAAAAAATGGAAACTTCACCCATTAATGTATAAATTCAATTTAGACATCGTAAAAGTGAAGAAATGATCATAGTATAATATTGGTATTTTTTATGTCATGAATATTTAAATTAAAATTTTATGATTAATTTAATAATTTAAAATGGAAATTTATTTTCATAAAATGTCATAACAATTTTTTATTTTATTGTATAATTTTCATAAGATAGTTTTATGGGACCTTGATTAATTATTCAAGGATTTATAAAACAAGTTATAGTTTTAATGTTGTTTTTTGGAATAAATTGTGATTTTAATTAAAAAATAGATTAAAAGTATTTAAAAATATATATTTTAAAATAAGGAATGAATTTTTGAATTTTACACATTGAAAAATGGATAAGGTTATTTTTTGTATATTTCTAAAATACATAAATTTTTGGTGAATAGTAAAATAAGATAATTTAAGATAAATGATAAATACATGATTTATTGGGAAACAATTATGTAAGGATGATATCATCCCACTAGGTTCGAACTCATAGGAACCTATTACTACTATGGATAACATGAAACAATAGTTTTTGTTGTCTTCAGCAAATTAAAAAAAAAATATTCATAATTCACTCCTCTTTTCCACTATAAACCCCCCTCACTTCCTCTTCTATAAACTCCTCACAAGCCCCTTTCCATGTCTATTCTATGAAAAAATACCATTTCTTAGTCACTTCCCACTTCCATGATTACGTGGTCAATCCAAAATACCAAACCTCACCCCTAAAGAGGCCCTCAAAGAAGATTATATCAATAGGAAAACACATCTTTTCATTTTATTCCATTAAGTTCTCTTTTTTGTGGAATGTATTTTAAGTTTTCATACCATGTTCTTATTTTCATATTATTCTGTACCTATACTATTTATTATAGTCTTTTATTAATGGGTTCCCATTTCCCCTATCTTTTTAATGTTTTCTAAAACCATGTTTCATATTCGTTATGCTGTAGAATTTTCATCTCCAAATCTCTCCCTTTTTCAAGAACTCTTATTATGCTGTTATCTTTTAATTTAAAATGATTCATGTTTAGATATGTCATTACATATACCCCTTAATGTTAATATTATATAATAATTATTTGATACCATTTTTCTCTCATAAAAAATATATTATAAAATTTTAAGCGGCGTCATAAGGCTCCTGAATTTTCGTAAGGGATTTCTCAACATTTCTTTTATTTTGAGTTCCTTTGTTTTTCATTCCTCTCATACTTTCTTCGATATTTTGTGATGACTCCATTATATTACATGTACTGTATTTTTTTTGAAAATGTAATAATTCTTCATCATCTCTCCTTTTCTATTCTTTTATACTAAAAATATAAACATCATCTAAGATGTGCTAATTTTCCACATTCAAGGATGATGGGTTTTAAATTTTGATTATCATATTCAATTATAGTAATGAAACCATTAATATGGATGAACCAGACTATAATTTATGTATTATGTATCATCTATGGTTCTGTTTTTTTTTGTTCACATGGTTTGGATTTATAAAGCAAAATGAGTTTGTGATGTTCAAAAACTGCCAATTAACCCAAACAGTTATCATTAAATAATTTATATAATTAGTCATATTCATTCCAAGTAACCAAATAAAATTGACAACCATGTAACCTTATTTATTTTCACTCAAAACATATAACTTCAATTCAGTGCATCAGTCTGCATTTTACATAATTCTTCATTCATGTATATATGCATACTTATCATGAAACAAACGGACCCGAACAATGAAATTGAATCTATTAACACATCAAAAAGGAAATAAATGAAAATAATAAGGTTATAATAAATAAATTACATGTATTATTGGTTCTAGATATCTTAAAAATTGATTTAATTTGGTTATATAGGAAACTAAGACCAATTGAGGAACACTTTCATACTTAAGGTAAGAGTTTCTACATCTCACTTAAATTTTTGTGACATATTCTATATTCACTGTTATAATGTGAGTATGGGGTATTTATAATGAACATTTATGCTTCATATCAATATTATATTAATTTTAATGATATTAAATGTATAATTAAATAATTATTAATTTTTGGGCATATGATTCAATTGATTATAACGTTACAAATATTTTCTACATGAACCTCATTTTTTATTCGGGTTGCTATTATTCTCTACTCACCTCAATGGGATTCAATTTATTCTTATGTAAACCTCATAAATTATTTTCTAATTTTCTATATATTGGTACCAATCAGAATCCTACTTTCATTAATGGTTATTTATATTTTTTAAAAGGAACTTTCAAAAAATCATCCCGAAATACAAGCTCCATTCAAGGAACTTCTCAGATTCTTACATATTTTGAAGTTCACACAATGATCTGTTTTATTCCATATTTATCTTTAAAAAGTCACACATTTTAGCATGGAAAATATTTTACAGTTCATTTCTAGTTTTATTAATGAAAATATGCATTTTTTGGTAAAAATCCTTTTAATGAATTTCTTAAACCGCACTAAAATGTTTTAATTCTAAAGCTTATTTTAAAAACACTTTTTACACGATTTCGCATCAGTGGGGCATCACTTTTGCCTCAAATGTAATATAAATGTCCTTTAATTTTATTTTCTAGGATATAAATGTTTAAAACTGGGTTTATGAAAAATAAAAATGATTTTACAAATGAAGTCTTCTTTTCCAATGTAAAATGGATTTTTCTCATATCACTTTATCTTTTATGAGATATACACATTTTTTACTACTTGTTACTTGAATGTGGTCTATGTAATTCCATTTAGTATATCATATCATACATATCCTTATTATCATGATATTCAAAGGGATTATGATTTGAATATTTCAGGGTGGTTTGGGACACTTTGGAATGTTTTTGGATTATTTCCTCATGAAATTTTCAATGGTAACATTTAAAATTTTCTTATCAATGTCAACACCGATATTGAATCTTGTACTAAATTTAGGTTTATCTCATTAAAATCATCAAACATATTTAATTTAATGGTTTATTATTATTTTGACTATACTTGTCCTATCTTAAAACCATTCACCAATTTACTCTGATTGGTTAGTGTTTATGATTATTGTTCGGAGAAAGTTATTTACATTTCATATGTTAGTCTCAAAATGAATGTATATGTTATTTATGTTTGTCACCATTAATATGAGGAATTAATTGGTCTTAATAAGTGTCTGGCGGGGCCTATTATAGCCCCTTGGTGCATCGTTTGGTCTCATGAGACAAACTATGGTCTTGGCATGAGTCCATGACAAAATGAATATTATGTGGTTTTGGTTGAGGCCTTAATCATTTTTTGACATCTTGATCAAGGCCTTGAATATATATTTTAGAATTTCTGGAATATTAATTTGCCTCATTATGATGCTTTTAATCTAAATTTCATGTTCTTAAACGACTAGTATAATACCCATGGTTATGTTTTATTATGGCATTATTTACTAAGCTAACATTCTTTCTTTAATGTGGTCAAGTTTAGTATTTGTAGAGGAATGTGTTTTAAATTTTTCACCATGCTTATTGGTGATGTTATTGATATATTCATCAATATTTCTTACCCTTACTAAGCATTTGAGCCCACCCATTTCTTATGTTTCATTTTCTCAAGACATGAAGATTCTTTTTTATGATTGGCCTACAAGGATAATCTTAGAGTGTTGGATGTTCCAATAAAACATATGTGTTGTTTTTCTTTTAAATTTGTAATGTTGAACTTATTTATGTATTTGGATATGAAAAACAACTTAACTAATATTTCCTTTAGGATTTTATTCATTGTAATCATGAAAATGTATTAAAATAATGCACCGTCTCTAAGCTATGGGGGTCGGGGAGTTAGAGATGGTTTCAAAGGATGTCTAGTTGAAAACATGGAAACTAGATATAAAAAATGTATATTAGTTGAAAAATACCCTAAGATCGACTTTGGGTATAATAATATATGGACTTCCTAGTATTTTGGTAAGGAATATATTATGTGGTTTGTCATGAAAATACATCCCTGGCTAGATATGAAGAAGATGAGGTTTCTCTAGTACAGATGTATCTAGGACAAAAACCAGAAAACATCGCTTTGAGCTAGATTTTAATAGTAACTATGGCACGACAGTGGGCCTTACATCACTCTTGGATCGACACTACTGGGGGGGATATTCTTTGGTAAATTCATAAGATTATTATAAACAATTATGAAAGATTTATTCCCCCAATGTTTCCAAAGTATAAGGATATAGGATTTATAATGTTTGTTTACCATGTTTAGATATATAGAGAGTTTATAATTTTATGATCTAATATATAATATGGAATTTATTACAAATTGGGCCTAGTAGAAGGAATGAAAACTTCACCAATGCATGAGATGCAAAGAGTCCGAAAGATCATATCTCTTATCGTCTTAAGCCAACATTTCAAATGTAAATTGTCTCCCATGTATACTCATCATCTGAGGAAATATTATCATGAATTGACATGGTATGTAAATTCTTCTCTGAGTCATGTGTCTTTGAAGGGAAGAAATAGAAGAAGAGGATAACAGGAAAAATCATGGATAATGCGAAGAAGGGAATGATCCATTTTCTAACATGTGATATTTATGGAAGGGAACACTTTGGTAAATGTTTGAGATGAAAAGGAGTTTGCTTCAAGTGTGGATAAAAAGGAAACAATGCACATAATTTCATGACTACGAAAGAATTTTCATATATCAAACTCCTCAATTGAAAGGATATTGGACACTATGCTAATCAATGTCCCAAGCGTCAAAGGAATAATCCCCAAATGATGATTTTGGATAATTATAAAGTTATGATGCTACCGTAGATGAAGAAGAATGATAAATATGCCTAGTCAATAATCATGTCATTTGAATATTTTTTCAGTAATGTATTGGTTTTATGAATTAAGAGATATATATGGATTGTACTACAGTACTATTTATTATGGATTTGAGGTATAATGATGAATTGTACCAAGGAAAATGGATTCAGTAGAAATATATACTTTTTAGGAAAAATGATTAAGGGAAAGACAACCCTTGATATATATCTCATGTTGAGATAATGATGAAGAAATGATTGATTTGGATATGTAATGACTAACTTGGAACTGATTATTGACTTGTTTGGAGTTGTTCTATGCTATCATCTATGGCTTTTACAACACTTTTGTATTTAGGGAATATATCCAATAACTTGTATCCTACATAATGAATACTGAATAATTCTAATTTCCAATATGGTTTTATAGTAATTCAGGATATTACCATATTTCCAAAGGATACATGATGAAGTTATTCACAAGTTTAGAATGTGAATTTTAGATTTTCGGCTTGTTGATTAATTTTTAATGATAAGTTCATCTTGGAAATTTAGATTCCTTCATTATAATATGTTGTATCATTATATTTATGATTTTTTAACCATTTAAGAAATTGTTTAAGTTGATCATTATATGGGGATTTAGAGTTTTAAGTCACTACATGATGGTTTTATTATTATTCCATGAATTTATTGACCAATTAGAATGTGTTGTTTTGTAGTAACCGATTCATTTAACATTCCACTAATTAATAGTATATTTAAACCATATTTTTTATGTGGATTTCCTAAATGGTAATTTAAAAGTATCAAACATTATCTTTCAATGTTTAATTTCAAATTTTGAGGATAAAATTTTTGTAAATAAGGGATAATGTAACACCCCAAGATTTTACAAATAACTTTAATATAAAATCCATGAAACACTGAGTCCCTAGAAATCACTACTTCGTTATAACCTAGCCATGTAAACATAATTTTCCCACCTCTATGTGTTGAATTTTGAAAAACTGAAATACATGGCAGCTTTCTGTAATATATTTAGAGTTTGATATGAAAAACCTAATTTTCGGTGAATAGTCACATACCCTTATAAATATTAACAAACCCATATTAATAGTAATGAATATTAGTGAATAGTAATGAATATTAATGAATATTAAATTGGCACAAAAATAAAAACTTCACCTAAGAATGAATAAATAGAATTTAGACGTCTTAAAAGTGAAAAAATGATCACAGTATAAGATTGGTATTTGGGTATGTCAAAAATATTTTTATTACAAATTAATGATTAATTTAATAATTTAAAATGGAAATTTATTTTCATAAATGTAATCATAAATTGTTACTTTATTTTCTTATGGATGTAATAAAATTTTAACGGACCTTGAATAATTTTTCATAGCATTATAAAATGTGTTATTGTTTTAATGTTGTTTTTTGGAAAAAATTATTATTTTATTTAAAAATTAAATTAAAAATATTTAGAAAATATTTATCAAAAGTTGGACCTTATTTTTTAATTCTACATTTTTAAAAATTGTTAGGTTGAGTTTTTGTGATTTTACTAAAATACATAAATTTTCGATGAATAGTAAAATTCTATAAGTTACGATAAAAGCTAAATACATGATTTATTGGGTCGTAAGTGATGTAAGGATTTTGAAAGCCAATTATGTTCAAACTCACATGAACTTATTAATATTATGGGTCACATGAAATAAAAATATTTGTTGACGTAATGGAATTAATAAAATAATGAATAAAATATTCAAAATTCACTCCTCTCCTCCACTATAACCCCCATAAATTCCACTTCTCTTCACTCATCCCAAGACTTGTTACTTGTATAATATATGGCCAAATACCCTTCCATAGTCACTCTACACATCCAAATGATCTTTTTCTATCCAAAATACAAAAACTTCTCCCTTAAAGAGCCTCTCAAAGAAGATTACTTCCATAGGTAAACACTTCTTTTCATTTCATTCAATTCAAGTTATCTTTTATGTGGTATGTATTTATTGTATTAATAACATGTTATTGTTTACATATCTTTCCCAATACTATTTTTATGAGTTTTTTATTAATTGATTCCCTTTTTCCCTCTCTTTTTAATGTTTTCTAAATCAATATTTCATTGTCGTTATGCTGCAAAATGTTCACCTCAAAATCTCTCTATTTTTCAAGAACTCTTATTATGTTATTATTTTTTAATTTAAATTGTATTATGTTGCGATAATTCATTATATATTCCCCTAAATGTTCATATTATTTTTTAATGATGAGATACCATTCTTTTCTCATCAAAATATTTTATTAAATTTTAAGCGACGTTGTTAGGCTGTCGAATGTTTGTATGGGATTTCCCAACTTTTCTTTTATTTTGAGTTCCTTTATTTTTCATTCCTATCCTTCTTTCATCAAAATATTGTTATGAATATATTATCTTACATGTACTTTAATTTTTTCATGATAAAGGAATAATTCTTCCTCATCTCCCCTTTCACATTATTTTATACTAAAAATGAAAACACCATCCGAGATGTGCTAATTTACCACATTCAAGGATGATGGGTTTTCAATTTCTATTATCATCTTCAATTCTGGTCATGAAACCATTAATATGGTTTATCCAGAATATATTTTATGTGTTATCTATCATCTATGGTTTTGGAATCTTTTTTTACACAAGGTTTTGATTTATAAAAAAATTAGATCATGGTGTTCAAAAACCGATAATTAACCAAAACGGTTCTGATTAAATAATTTATATAACGATTCATTTTAACTCAAAGTAAAAAAAATTACAACCAAGTAAAATCATGCATGTTAATTAATAACATATAAATTCAATTCAGGATAATAATCATCATTTTAAATAATTCTCCATTCATTATATAAGTATACTGATCATGAAAGAAATGGACCCAAACAATGAAATTAAACCTCTTAACACATCAAAAAAGAAGTGAATAAACCTTATAATGTTATAATAAATCAATTAAATATATAAGTGGTTTTGGAAATCATAATTAATGAATTTAAATAGGTTTTCAAGGACACTAAGACTAAGTGATGAACATCAACATACTTAAGGTAAGGGTTTCTTCATCTCACTTCCATTTTTATGAGATATTCTGTATTCAGAAATATTATTTGTGTATTGTGTATGTAAAATTACCATTAATAGTTCATATCATGAATATATTTTTTTAATTGTATTAAATTTACCATTTTCTGATTATTATTTTTGGGGCATATGATTCAATGAATTAAAAATTTACAAGTATTTTCTACCCAAACATCTATTTTTATTTCGGTTGCCATTATTCTCTACTCAACTCAATGTTATTATTTTTATTCATATATACTAATAATAAATTATATGTGAATGTTCTATATGTTTTTACCAACCATAAACCTACTTTAAATTATCGGTAGTTAGATGTTTTAAAAGGATCATTCAAAAATTCTTCCCGAAATACAATCTTGATTCAAGGAATTTCTCAGAATCTTACATATTATGAAGTTCAAACTATAATATATTTTAAGACTTATTTATCATTATAAAGTAAAAAAATTTATAATGAAAAAGATATTTTGGTTCATTTGTGTTACTATGAATTCAAATATTCCTTTTGACTTTAATTTCTCTTTAATGAATTTCTTATAATGCACTAATATGTTTTATTTATGTAGCTTCTTTAAACACAATATTTACATGATTTCACTTTAGTGGGACCTAAAATGTGCCTCAAATTTAATATAAATGTCATTCTCTTTTCTTTTCTGGGATATATATTTTTATAACCAGGTTTAAGAAAAATACAAATTATTTTCCCAAAGAACTCTTCATTTCAATGTAAAATTGATATTTCTCATATCACTTTAACTTTTATGAGATGTAAGAATTTTTTACTACATATTCCTTTCTTGTGATGTATGCACTTCCCTTTAGTATATTATATCAAGAGTCACCTTATTCTCATGGTATTCTAAGAGATTATGATTTTAATTTTTCAAGGTGGTATTAGACACTTTGGAATATTTAAGGATTATTTCCTCAGTAAATATTCAATGTTATCATTTAAAAGTATATTTTCTATGTAAAAAACCTTATTAAATATTTTAATTAATTGAAATTTATCTATAATGATATTATCTACCATATTTAATAAAATGCTTTATCATTATTTAGATTGTGGGTGTGCTATCTAAAAACCATTCAACAATTTACTCTGAATGGTTAGTACTTATTATTATTGTTCGAGGAAGGTTATTTAAATTTTATATAATAGTTTCAATATTAATTTATATGTTATTTACGTTTATCCATGTTAATATGAGGAATGACTTAGACAAAGTAAGTGTCGGGTGGGGCATATTGTAGCACCTCGGTGCATCAGTTGGTCTCATGATACAAACTATTTTCTTTGCACGAGGCCTTAAAAAAATTAATATTTATGTTTTTCTCCAAGGCCTTAATCATTTTTAGATGTCTTGGTCGATGCCTTAATGTTATATTTTAGATCATTTGGCATTTTAATTTCCCTCATTATGAATCTAGTAATTGAAAGTTCAGGTTGTTATTCGACTACTACAATACCGATTATTTTTTTATTATGTCTTTATTTACTCGTATAATATTCCCTACTTAATGTTTTAATATTTATTATATGTAGAGTAATTTTCATTCAATTATTCACCATGCCAATTTTTGATCTTATTGATACCATCCTCTGTATTTATTACCCTTACTGAGCGTTTGAGTTCACCACATTATTATGTTTCATTTTCATAGGACATGAAGATGTTTTTTTATGATTTTACTACAAGGATAATATTAGAGTGGTGGATGTTCCCAATAAAACATATATGTTGTTTTTTCAGGTTGTAATGTTGAACTTATGTATGTATATGTATTTCCTAAACTATTGAACTACTTCATCCTTCAGGATTTGATTCTTTGTAATCATTCCAATGTATTAAAATATTTCACTAGCTCTAGGCTAAGGGTTGGAGAGTTGCAAACCATGTCTATATACTTCACGAGATCACCCGCTCATCCTCAGATGACCACTTTCCCCACTCATAAATTTCATCTCAGTTTATGCATCCATAGAAAAGTATAGATGGGATATAAGAATAATTTCTCTTGGATATTCACATGAAAATACCATTCAACAATGTTCATATAAGGGAAAGAATAGGATATCTTGATACCTTACCATTGTTTGAGTATGTCTTAATGAATAATTGAATCATCTGATATATTAGGTTTTCAATATCTCAGGTATTTAAAAATATCTTCCTTCAAAATAATACGTAGATTTGATTGAGAAAAAATTGAAACTTGTACCCAAGTCAAGATGAAGAGATATATAAGAATAATTCCCTCTAAAAAAGTGTTTTGTTGCCACTATTGAATGGAGTTCAACACCGAGGAAGGAGAGGCCACATGACTGGTTAGGTGGAAGTTGTTACTTATTTTTTTAATTTATTAATATTACATGCTTCTGTAATTTTTTTAATTATTTTATAAATTTAACCCTCAAATACTTATTCAATGTGTTCCCACGATTTGTTTTCCATTCATCATTGCATTCTTTCTTCTACTTATTTTTTTTCTTTATTCAATTTCTGTAACCCTCATTCTATTTTTACTACCACATTTCATGTGTTGTTATTATATTATATATTATTCTTCTTCATCTTATCTCTATCTATTATTATTTTAGTTTTTTAATCTTATATTATCCTCTCATTCATCAGAATTTTTGATTGCGTACTCTCGATAATGGGAGGCTAACCCCTGACTTATCATTGGTAATACATAGGTTTTCTTTAATGTCGTGATTAAATTAATTTATGGCCGGAGTCTACATGTGGTGAATCAATGTAAAGTGCACGATTTCCATTGTTTTATATTATGGAATAGATAATTACTTCGATTCTATTTCCTTATTTATATATTTTACCTCACTTATATTGTACATAAAAAAATCATATGGTACGCTCAATCCCTTCAGTGGATAAAAATACAAACAATTGAATCAGTTCATAAAAGGGGTCACACTCTTGATTTAGGTGTATCATCAAAATTTATTATATGAGGAGGTGGAATTTATATTTCATAGGAATTCAATATTACACAACCAAAAAATAAAATTTTAGAAGTTCTTGAACGATATATTAGGACTGATTGATTATACTAAAATTAAATCAAATAAAGAATAATAATTATCAAACCCATAAAACATTCCATTAATTTCATTTATTTACTTTTGTAATTCTCATCTATTTTAATTCCATGGTATCATTTAATAGAATTTCGTTTTAGTATTTTCTAAAATAATGAAAAACTAAAAATATATTTTTCTCATAAAATAATAAAAAATGTAATAGTTCTTGTGTGAATTAGAATTATTAAGTGGAGATACTATGAATATCCTCGTGTAAGAAAACCAGTGTTAGATACTATGATACACAAGTAAAAATTTGTAAAAAAAATTCATATCCTATGAGAGTTGTTTTTCCAAATTCAAGGGAAATTTTTTATAAAAATTACCACCTATTAAAAAAATAAAGAATTTAAATTATAGTTTACATTTATATATACCTCACCCAATTAAGAATATTCTTTTAATTAGTGAATGTAATTTGGTAAAGTCTTATTTAATCTCCATATTCATCAAAAATAATCTTCTAATATTAAATTTTAATATTTATTAAATAATTCACGGTAGTTTATACATCAATTTTAAATGTTATTTTATGGGAAACTACTTTTCACGTTTCATAATTTATTAGTGTGTTGTGAATTTCATCAAAATTGAAGTCCTTGAGGTCTTCTTCTTCATGATAATGAATTTTTAAATCAAATATATTCAGAATTATTCCCAATGGGTATCCTAAAAACTATCTAGTAATTAATATGTTCTCAAAATATTTTCATAGAGCTAAAAATTATATTAACCACTATAAAGATATATTTCCCTAATTTATCTTCCTATAATATTACATCATCAAATTATTGCCTATATGTCTAAATACTGCCTTAATTCCGGACTTTTTCATCACAAATTTATTTATTTCTCTTCCCAATATCATGGGAAGTTCCAAAGCCCATAAATATTCATATCACCATTTGGGATAATAAATAAAATAATACATTTTGATATTTTCCAACAAATTAAACAATTTTCCTTTTATTAAAAGTAAAATAAAAGGATTTTTATGGAATTGTAAATACATATTAATAATAATAAAATACATTTATCCCAATAGAGAGGATGAAACATGATTCTCTCTTTCTATATATGAAATCCATTTCAATCGACTATTTGAATTCACTTATTATTAACCAAATTGTATGGATCATTAAGAGAAACTTAAAATATTCTAGGTAGTATACAAGGTTAAATTCCAATTTTAAGGATCACATAAAAGGATATAAACAATGAGGGGTGATAATTAGTGTTTAATACACTCATAGTTATTAAATTGATGTTCTCTCATGATAATGACCAATTAATATATATAAATGAATGCATCAGAATTTTTAATGAGGTTCAACTCCTTTGAGGATGAGTATTTAACTAGCGTATCATTATTTTTATCCCATGAACACTAATTTCATTTTATTATCAAATGGAAAATGGGAATGTTAATTTCCTTAGAACCGATGTAATGTTTAGAACAAAAAATTATAGTATAGCACAAATTATAATTAATAACCATTAAACATATGAGACTCCAAAAGATCTCTAAATATAAATTCATTTCTTCTACCTCAATTTGATCCTTAGTAAATCATTTCTATTACTTTTATATTCTATTTGGTATAGATATTATTCATCTCAAAAAATAAAAATTATTTAATGATATTTTTTTGATGTAGATAAGAACCCGCTCTCATGAACAGGTTTTAGTAGTAACTAAAACTATTCCCCTTTCATTGGTAATTATAGGGAACTATTAACTAAATCTCTCCTTGAATTTTCCCTGAATTATCTAATATTCTTCCCATGTTAAGAATCATTTAAATCCCCCAGAAATGATCAAAACAACATAAAAATAACCTTGGTACCTGGGGTGAAACTTATAAATGACATATAATTATCTACATCCTCATATATAAGTTCTTTATAAAACACTTTAGGATTACATGCCCTCATGATGTTAGCTATGATGTAGTAAATGACTATGTTGCAATCAATTAAAAAAATGGATAAGAGGATCACATTGAATTTAAGTTATGTTTCTGAAATGGTTATGTTGAAAAATCATTATGTGTTTCTCTAAAATGATATTTACCATATTTTTATACATGAATTTTGATGCACATGATCCTTAGCCCGGTTTGTAAGGACTCCGTAAGTGCCTCCAAGCGAGCAGGGATCAAATCTAGGCAGAGGCAGCATTTTTGGTGTACTGTAGCAGGCACTGTGCAGGTACTATAGCAGTACTACAGCAGTAATGTAGTGGGAACTGTGTAGTATTGTAGCAGGTACTATAGCGGGATTTGTAGCACACACTTTTTGGCACCATAGCAGCTGGGAATAATCCCCCGTTTGGGCCTTCAGGACACTGATTTGGTCCCTGAGTCTTTTAATGTCATCATGCCACCCAGGCCTTTGGGTCAGTAAGGGCTTAGGGCCACCTCAAGGCCTTCGGGCCACCTTTATTGAAGATGAAAACCAGACAACCTATAAGGAACAAGCTCTACAAGGAGGATGAGCAAGGAGCTTTCACCACAGCAGAGCAAAACGGATTGCCAGAACGATAGGGTATGGAACCTGCTATCAGGACAAGCCTGTGCATGCACGAGAATGCCTAGACGAATAGCAATGCAAAGGTGGAGAGCTGATTTCACGATGAAGATGCTGGAGAGGAGAAGTTCTAAGTAGTTAGTATGGGTTCTTTGTAATGTTTTAAGCCTACCGGTAATGAATTCCTCTAAGGCCTATAGGCCATGTAATACTTACACCTACGGGCCTTGTAAGGGTTCCACCTCACCCCTTGAAAGGTGGATTATCAAAATCAATAAAAAATGAAGGCATTCAGGCCATTGGAGGTTTTATACATGAATTTTTATTTGTATACATTTCCAATAAGCAATATAGTTCTCATAATAATTATGCTACATGTGACATTCTAATACGTGATTTTTCTTTTATAAGAAAAATGTTTTTATGAAGTATTCTTAGAAATCCGACCAATTTGGAATTCCTTCATGGAAATTTGATATATAGTATGTTAACTACATTAGTTAATTATCTGACATAGCTCAATTCATGCTTTTGTAACATATATATATTTAAAAAAATATTCAACACATAATTTTCTCTTCAATATATAAATTATCTTATGTCAAAACACACAATTTATTTATATTAATTCTTAGACTTCAGAATTGAAATTATATTAAGTAAATTTAAAATATCATACATTTTTTTAAATATCAAACTTTTATAAGATAAAATCCATTTAGAAATATAAAAATCCTTCCCTAGGAGTGTAAGCTAATAATATTATGTTATAAATGAATTTACATACCTGGGTCACCATAAGAGAAATTATTTTCATTCTTGTGATTCTCAATAAGATAAATGACATTGTTTTCTTTTTCTATGGTGAAAAACTTATAGAATTTTTTAAATTAACTCTAATATTCTTTAATGTGACACCATCATATCTCTAACACTCCCAAACTTTTCATATATGTTATAGACCATGGTTATTCATCCTCTAATGAAATTATTTGATTCATTTTTTATCCTCTCCAAAATCATCATACTCTAAATTATATTGACAACAGATTAAACATCATCTTCACATGTGTTCATCATACGTCCAGGAGTAAGAATTTTTTTAGGAATTCATGTCATTAATTTGATCAAATAATCCATTGGGAAAGTGAAATTCTAATTTGTAAATTCCCTTCAATTTCTTTAAATATTGAATACCGGCGATCATTATAGAAAAATTCCCTAGGATGATCCAAGATGATAAATATAGTAATTACATAAATAAAAAAAATAAGTAGTCAGCTAATGTGAGATGTAGGAAATCAAGTATGGGAAAAGATTTTTAGATGAAAATCTTTTTCATAAAAAAATTATATTTTAGATGAAAATGAGTTCAATGAAATTAGATACTATAAAAAACTCAAAAATTATTATAGTGGTGGTTGTATGATGTTCCAACATAAGTGAATAGTGAAATAATGATGAATGAAGTGTTGATCTACATGTTGAATTAAAAAATTCTCATGTGGAAGTAGATGTTTGAATGGGTAAAAGAATAAATAAAATAGATTGTATAAAGATATGATACTCTATATAATAAAGAAGGTGGTGGAGAAGTCAATAATTAAATGATATATATATTTGAAAGAATAAGTATTTAAAACTAGAGAACCTGCATACATTCTTTGAGTTCAAACTAAATGTTAATAAATAGAATAGGGTTATTTATGGATGGAAAGAAATCATTAATAGATCAAGAAAAACATATCAATCAACTTGAGGATGATTTTATGATCCTGTGAAGAAAATTAAATGAGTAGGATAGGCCCCTTAATCCTTATATGGTTTCGGAAAAAAATATCACATACGCGACCTTATAAGTGAATATAGAGAAAAAATATCTAGTAAATAGTTAAAATATATAAACAAGAAAAAAATAATCATTATAATGATAAATATGGTATAAATATTGATCATAGATATATTTAATTAACGGTTGTTTCTAGACTACATGAACTCACTCTAAAGTTGAATTCAATCCTTGTTTAATAAGAATCAAAATACTCTTAGAATCTATGGGACAAAATAGTAATGTAGAATTTTTGAACATAAATTCCCTATGTATCATGAGTTATTATGGTATAATAATGTTACACTAACATAAAAATCCAAATATAAAAGATATTTAAGGGTATAAAAACAAAAAAGATAGAAGATCAATGTTCAATAGTCCAGGCAAGTTTACGAAGTTCCCTATTTCTACTGGGAATGATTTGGATATATGGACTGTTATTGATCCTCATAAATAAAGAAGAGTGTGCCAATAAAGGCATGAAGATTTTTTACCTCAATGATCAAGGTATCATCAAGGGATATATGAATGAAAATGGATTTTTAACAAGATAAGATGATGATATTCCACCTTACCACGAAGAATATTAATCATTTCACTCAATTCCATCTTTGATACCAAAAACATGGATCATGACGGGAGTAGTTGAGTAGGTAATGGTCATAGATATTTCATTAAATGAAATTGTTTTATTAGTGCATTGTTTGTCAATAGTGGTTTCACTTCCAACATGATTGAAAATAAGGGGCATGTCACATGGATAAAAAACAACATTGCCTTTTCTTATTTTAAAATGATGAAGGTCTAAAGATTATTCGTTACAACATATCATTTCAAAATATATTTTCCTAATATAAATTTTCTGCTCAATTGCATGATTCGTATAAAGCACTGAACAAAAATGAGAAGACAATTATTGGACAAATATTGTTTTGTAAAATTCATTATTAAAGAACTTATAGTTAATAAAAATATTTAAATTAATTATAATTTCATATAAATTAATTTTATGACAACCAAAAATTTTAAAAAGGAATTATTATTATATAAAATCAGTTATTATTTATATATTTTATTTTCATTTAAAATATAAATTTATAAAATATAGAATTTAAATTTAAAAATACATACAATTTTTTTATATTGTCAAAATATTGATTATATTGATATCATTGATTTTTTTGACCAGTTTTTTTAATTGAAATATATAGTTTTTGAGAGAATTATACTTCTTATAAATTTATTGTTATATAAGAGTATCCCAAAATATTTAAAAACAATTTAATTAATACTATATGTATTAATGGAATAACATTATTCATTTTAAACATATAAATCCAATGTAAAACATTTTTATAACTAAATTAAACTCTTACATTAAAAAACAATTTTCAATTTATTCATATTATTAAGTGTTTTTTGGGTGAAATTTGATATTAGTTTCCATTAATAGCTACCAACAATTTATTAATTTATAATAAACCATTTTTTATCCTAAAAATTAGTATTTATTGCAATTATTTCTTGTAAAAGAGATTTAAAACATTATGACAAACAATTCCTAGAAGAATGTTTTTGCAGTTTATGTTTATTTATTATAAAGTAAACATTTCATCAAAAATTATATCAAAAATTGATATATAAATTTGAAACAAGTTATTACATATTTTTTTAAAGGTCCAATACTCATATATGATATTAATATTAACTATTAAGTGTAATATTTAATTACCAAGGTAAAATTAAATTTGGGTAAAAGATAGAGCTAAAATAAAAAGGAAAAAAAAATGTTCTCACTAAAATTAGTGTATAAAGTGAATGTATAACTAGACACATTTACCATGCATATTTTTTAATTTTCCAAATATTGACCTTTTAATATTTATACTAAATTATTAAAAATAAAGACGTTATATTCAAAAATACATTTTCCCTTCCTCTATAAAATGATAACACTTATACCACTCCAAGACTAATATCACTTCAAATTTTCATCGTGAGACTCTTCTACAATGATCCTACTAAGACCCTATCCAACATACAGAATTTTAATTTCACTTTTTCATTTCATAATACCCACATTTCCTAGGTGTTTCTGAAGAGAATACTCTCTCTTGTATTATGAGAATTATTTTATTTTATTGTTTTATTTTAATCTACTCCTTCATAAATAATCTATATAATTACAACTATAAAAAAATAGTAAATTATTGTACATAAATGTAAATATTTTTATTTTAAATCAATAATTTAGTCCCTTAGATATAATATGAAAACATAATTACATTGCTCATGCGTATTTGTAAAAAACTGGGTTCATGAATTGATTTTTTCTTGTATTTTAATGTCTCATATCATAGAAAGTATCATGAAAATATTTCATGAGTAATTATATTTACAATTTATAAAATAATATTATTAAATGGTAATTTTAATTTACAATTATTCTATCCATTCATTGAGAAATGAGATAATTATTCATGTGTAAGGTGGACTACTACCTCAATAGATGATGAATTTTATTTATCATCACCACCAATATCTAACAGTTTAATGAAATGGTTTTAATCATGATATATTATTTTAATTTCAAGTCCAATATTATTATATGTCACATTACCATTATCTAAATTTATCAACATACTCATTAAATCATTGTAAGGATTTACCATTTGGGTTAATTTTACTACCTGTGTAAAATATGTTATAGAGATTACATAAAAAATTATTTCAAGTTGTGATATGATAGTAATATAATGTAATAATAAAATATTTATTATCTTTTAATGGTTCTAGAATGGCTATATTAATCTTTAAAACCTATAACATTACATCATATTTCGATCATTAAACATGTCATGATCTAGTTCATCGTGTTTTCAATTTTCACTATTATAATTCATGCCTTTTACTTAATGATAATAGACCATAAGTAATTATTAGAAAATACAGATTATTTTAACTTGAGAATTGATATTTTCTTCATGATGTTTGTATGAAACAAACAAATTAATGTCATAACCCCAGATCCTAAAAATAATCTATAATCAGATTTTGCATTCATAATATAAAGTTATAAAAAAATTATAAAAAAGGTTATTATTTTATATTGTGGTTTTATGATAAGTGACTATGTTTGTTATCCTCATTATATAGGAGGTAAGATAATGGTCAAGTATGTAGGAATACAATGTTAGTTTTTTCATCTCAAATTTATCTCTAATAGAATTTGTTTTAATAACTAAATTCTTTTTATATTGTATCTATATGGAATTTGAGATTTTATATAATTAATTACCAATATTCATTTAAAATTATGATCAATTTAATTTACCTTCTCTTTCAAGATGTTTTGAGTAATATTTTCCTCAAATGTTAATGTGTTTTTTGAATCAAATCATTTATTTTGGTCATAATCACTCCACTTTTACAATTATCTTTCTTGGTTGATCTATTGTATTCTATGATGATGTCGTGTTTTACTTCCACATTATTTCATATGGAAATAATGTTTGACATAATAGTCTTTTTCTTTGAAGAATTTTTTTATAATTAAAATTAATGTTTTTAGGAATAGTTCCAATTTCATTTAATGGACATTTCCTCTATGTCAATGTTTTTACATCATCCAAATATCCTATTTTCCCTAGTGAAATTCATAATATTTTTATCTCCAACTATCACTTTATTCTTCATTATTCATTTTAATATATTGGATTTTATATTTATTTAATGATGTGGGTTTTTAGTAAATGTGTTTTAAAATATAAAAAAGGATTTTCATTTCAAGGGAATTGTATTTTCCACTCATAAATTATATTTTTTACATATATTTTATTTCATGTCAATGTCTGATTATTATAATTTATTTTGAATTTAATTTTTTAGAGGTTTTATCATCATCTTCTAAAAATTATTTTTGTAAAGTGACAAGAAAATCATGTCTTTTTAAATATGCCATTTAAGTATGATTTCCCATAAAAATACTTTTTTGGATTTATATTTTATTTTCAATGGAACATTATCCCATAGAGTTATACTTCATGTGTCATAGTATATTTTTTTATTATCATGATTTTATTTTCCAAGAATAAGTTTTTAGAATAAAACATTTTAGTTCATGGTGTTATTGGAATTGTTTTAAAACCCCTTTTTATTTTCCATGGGTGTTTTTGTAAATTTAACGATTTCCATTAGGATATTTTAAAAAAATAAAATTATTTCCATGGGATTTTTATGATGTGACAAGTGATTGTTTTTTATATGGAAGACATATGTATTGATAAATAATGGGTGGGTCCTATATTACACTCCAAATCAATTGTTAAGAGATTATATCTCATGACATAGGTATTAAAAAGTGCATAATAAATTATTATAAGGATGGGAATAGATGGTGTTTATCATTATAATAGTTTATCTCTATGCTAATGATTATTAAACATTTATAGGATGTTATTATTTATAATCTTATAGTCTCATGACTCTTGGTTTTATTGAAATTATTTTGAGAAATATTATAGATATTTTGTTCTTATGTTGATATTTTAATAATTTAGGTTATTATTGGGTATAATTTTATAATAAAAATATATTTATGGTTAACAAAAATGATTTTATGATATTCTTGTATAATCATGTTTTTACTTATTTTTATTATCTCATCCTCGATGAATTTTTTAATGGTCCATTAATGAGCATTTGAGCTCACCCCTGTCTTATGTTTTCATTCCCCATATTATAAGGATAGGTTTTACTAATGTGATATTTATAATATAATATTTAATTGGGCCTTTGATAAGAAAATATTTTTATTTTCATAAAATAATCTTATTATATTGTTCACCTCTAAATACAAGAAACAAATCAGTCATTTATATTTTTTTTATATAATGTAATGGTTTTAATCTTTTATAAGATGCCTAATTTAGGATTTCTTATCTTATGTTTCAATAAAAGGAATAATTGTAATATTAATGATTTTTTAGTATTATCTTGGTTTTTTATGGGGAATTGGATAATAGAATTTCAGTAAAACCAAAAGTTATAAAATTAATTTATGATTCTATGTATAGGACAACATTTTTAATAATGGTAGCGATTATGTGGTTCTATAATTAATAAAATCTTTTTTTAGATAATATAAGTTAGTGAAAGATTTGGAAAATATGTTCCTAGGTTAAAAATAATTAAAAGGGTGTGTTCTCTATTAACTCATTCCTCACCCGGTACACAAAGAAGAGGTGAAAATACACACCAGGATTACACTTATGAGGTATATACTTTGGTTTCTCACTTTCCATTTACATTCTAAATTGAAAAAAATTATTATTTTAAGGAATTTGGTTAATGATTATGGGGGAAACTAACATAAATAAATAAATATTGAACCATGATTTATTAAGGTTGAACTAAAATCCAACAGTTATGAAGAGTAAGATATTTTAATATCAAATTTATCATAAAATTATGATCTACATATGGTGAAAATTGTTTATCACTCACAATTTACTCCGTGTGGACTCAAAAATAGATTGAATTAAGTGGAAAAAAATCTAATAATGGCCAGTATAGAAACTAATGTAATTGTGCAGATGATAAAACAAATGGGATAGATGTTGCGAATGAAAATATTGTTTTTATACTCACCCAACTTTCTCAAGTTAGGATTTATAATGTTATTTTTTCAAAATATTCTAACAAAACAAAGAAGACAATTATCAGGTGTCATAAATATCAGGTGAGGAAGTTGATTACATATATCTATCACTTCATAATCCAATTCAATAAGAGAAATATTATCCAATCATAACTGCTGAAGTGAAGCTTTAAAATTACGGAAACCATGTCCTCTACTGTATATCCTGGAAGTTTCTTAAGAAAATTAATTCACAACCACGACGATTTGATTGTTGAAAAAAAAATTCATGTTATATTATATCCTGTGGGAAATATTATTGGAACAATCCTAGTGAAAATATTTTTTTTTACTTTTTATAAATGATTATATTATAATTTTGGAAGTGGGTTGATCCCCTTTATTTAAATGAATTTTTTTATAGATAAAAAAATCACATTTCAAAATTTAATTTTATAATCTATCAATGAAATTATGTTTTGGAAAAAACATTAGAATAAAATAATATGATATTATTCTTGATACTGAATAATGAAAAAAAACATGAATAAAATGGTATAAAACACTATATTAGTATTAAAGATATTCTATGAAAAAATATTATTTACTTCGATTGTTGGGTCAATATCTATCTGGAAATTACATCTTGAATTATGTTTATTTTTTAAAATAACAATATATACTTCCATTATTTTGGTATAATTAAAATTACAAGGATGCATTTTATTTAGTGGGATAATGTAACAACCCATATTTTCACTTTGTATTTTCCTTCGATAAATATTCTATTATATTTATTTCTTTACACACAATAGTAAACAAAAAAAGTTACAAAATATTAGATTAATATTATTAAGAATATATTTATTAATAAATAATCTGGTAAATTATATATTTTATTCAATTATACATTCATATAAAATAATATTAAAAAACCAAATGTTTTAATAGGTAATTTATTTAAATAAAAAAATTCCTATATATTTTTTATTCTTGTTTAAGAAATATATTTATGAATTTGAGAATATTTATAAGATAAAATATATATCAATTTTTTTTTAAATTTTCCTAACATTTTTTCATCAAGTTCTTTAAAAATATTATTATTTGATGATAATTATGGTTTTGGTGAACTTTATATTTTTTTCATAATTTTACCATCATGTAGGTATGACTAAAAATATTAAAAACCATTTTAAGTTATAAAATATTTATTTAAGGAATTTAATTATTCATTTAAATTTTACAAATCATTTGACCAAAATTAATTTAACTAAATTACAATATTACTTTAATAAAAATGGTTTTCAATATTTTCATCTATTTGAGTTTTCTGAGGGTGGAAATCAGTTTTTCATTTAAAATAAATTCACTTATATTTTATTTTATTTATATTAAATCAAAGTATGTAATAAAAAGATAATTATGTGATGACCTTATATTATTGATAAATTATTAATCTTTAGAAAACAAATTCCTAAAACCCTATTTTGTGGAATTATATGTGTTTATTTAAATATTTTCATTTCAAATGTCTAAAAATTATATTTTTTAAATGAATTGAAAATATAAAATCAAAATGTTATTATTATGTTAAATTTTAAAATCAAATTTTCATTAATTAATATCATTTACTATATTTACATATTATATTACAAGTTAATATTAAATTAGGAAAAAATATGAAATTTTAAAAGAAAATCCTAAAGACTCTCTTGCTTGTCTATAGAATGATTGGATGGGATGAATCTCGACCAAAACAAAATTCCACTCTAGTTTTATCCATTTTGGAGACATTTACCTTTCAAAATTAACATTACATTGTAGTAAATGTGACTGTTACATACAAGACTACCTTTCCATTCTCTTATAAAAATGTAACACTTGCACCACCTCAACAGTTAACTCTCCAAGAATGTTTTTACATAAAATTTGAGAAAATAATACTTGTAAAACCATATCCCATATCCATAAGATTTTTTTCACCATTAATGTTATTAATACATTTATTTCAAATGTGTTTTCTTAGAGAACACTCAGGCTTCCAATATTAGTATAAAATTATCTTCATATTTTCTTTTTTCATATCCCTGAATTATTCTTTTATAAACATATTAATATAAACAAAATAGTATCATTAATTCATAAAAATAATTATATTGATTTTATAACAATTATTCAATCCCATTCATTGTTTGATAATGAAAAACAAAATTGATTGTGAGGAAGTGTTGAATACCACATCCAAGAAGGGATATTGTTCATTATTCATTACTAACTCTAAAGTCTTGCATCAAGTTGGATATTATTAATTCTATTAATTTTTTATAATAAATTAAATTAAAATTTATTCATTATTACTATACCACTATTATTTCCATTAATTAATAAAATATATTATTTATACTACATACAATGGAATATTGCTTCCATGAATGATGAATTTCATATCTCGTCACCATACATCATTAATGATTACTAAAATTTATTTTATTAGGTTACATGATTTTATGAAAAAATTTAGATTATTATATTTCACATTAGCATTATCAAAATACATTGAATAATTCCTTAATTAATTATAACACATTAACATTTAGTTCAAATTACCAGCCATTGTAAACGATGTTTTTATTATTATGTAAAAAATTATTATTGTACTTAATATTACATTAATATCATTTCATAATAATATATTTAATAATATTCAATATTTCAAGAACATTATAGTCATTATTTATAATATTTATTAACATATAATCATTTAATCATTAAACACATCAAGAACTAGTTCATCACACTTTTAAATTTAACAAGTTGTACACATTCCTTTCACATAATGATGAATGGAATTGATTAATAATATACAAAAAAATTTAATTTATCTTGATTTATTTACAAATGACTATCTTTCAGACGCATAGGGATAATTGGCCTCATCTTCATGATTTTTCTATGAAATATAAAACTACAAGTTGAAACACATGATATTGAGAAAAAACTATAATTTGTTAATATATTTGTAATTTTTCATTACAAAATAAATATAAAAATTTTATATGTTTATTTTAAGGTTATAGATAATTTATTAAGATATTTTTTCATTATATTGTACTTTAATGTGTGTTTAAGTATGCAGGAATATGATGTAGTGATTTTCAACTCAAATTCCACTCATTAAGACACGTTTTGTGTTTGGTAACTAATTCCAATTGTGTGGGGGTATATACATCCATTTGAGATATTATATAATGATTTAAATTTATTCATTATAATTGAATTTAAATTTAATTATCCCTCTCTGTCAAGATGTTTTGATTTGAATTATCATATAATTATAATGGTTTTATGACTCCAATATTTTTCTAGGGTCATAATAAATCATCTTTGTCTTTTATCATTAAATATATATCTATTCTAACTTATTATCAGGTTATGTGGAATTTACACTATATTTTTTTGGGAAATCTTGTTTCAAAAATGCCATATTACCCAATTATTCTATTGTTTCATGAAAATGGTTCTTCTGTTGAGAATAATTCAAATTACAATTATTTTATTTTCCCTCTATTTTTATATTTTACTTATGATTAATGTTGTCTTTTACCTAGTGGAAACTCAAATTCTTTTTACATTATAAATTAATTAATTCCGCTTTTTTCATTTTTCATATAATGGTTTTTTACCTCTGTTAATGATGTGGGTTTTTTGAATAACATGATTAGAATAATAAAAGGTTTTTTATATTAAATGATCTTATATTATTTCCTCTTACATTAAATTTTTGACCTATTTATGTATTTTTTATAAATATATAATTTTTATTATGTTTTTATAAATATCAATTTTAAATTACTTCTATATATCTTCAGAAAATCGGTTTTTGGAAGGTGGATGATAATCTTGTTATTTAAGATGATAATAATATACAATGTTCTGAAAAAAACCCACATTGTGATATATATTTTATTTTTATAGGATTCCTCTCAAATGGAGTTATGATTAATTTATAACCCTATATTTTTTCTTATATTATGTTAATTTTAGTGATGGTAAATTTTTTTATTAAATGATTGAGGTCATGATTTTATTTGGATGTTTTATGAATCCCATTATATTTCCATGATTTCATTATATAAACTGAATTATTTATATTTCAATTTTTTATGAAACAATTTTTATTCCCATGTGCTCTTTGTTATGTGAAAAGTGAATGAATTTTAAGTTCCATAATTAAGTATGGATAAATAATTTGTGGGGTACTATATATATAATTAATTAAATAGATAACAGTTTATATGTCATGAGACAATTATTTGAATGAAAATAATAGTTTCTCATATTAATGGAAACTGATATTGTGGCTCATGAATGTAATTTATCATAATGAAAATATTTAGTCCATACTTAAAGGATTTTATTCACTTTGATCGTAGAGCTTAATCATTCATGTTTGAGGTAAAATTATATTAATCCATGTCATGGATATTATTTAACCATGTATATATATATTTTTTATTTTTGATTATTATGTATTTTATATTAAAATGGAATATTCTTTGTGGTTATCCCTCACGACGTTATGATATTTCTATTATGCTCTTATTTTTAATTTGTATTTTGAACCCATACTTAATAAAAAAAATACTCTCCTTATTCTCATAATTTGTTTCAATAATTTATTATGGTTTCATTCCATGGGTTAGAATGATGATTATTATTAATGAGATGTCAAGAATATGGTCTAGTATAGTGCCTTTAAATATAAATGATTTATTTTTGAAAAAAATATTATTATGTATATATTGTCAAAATAAAATGAACTTATTTGTCCTCGAATGTAATAATTATTTAAGAAATGTAAATTTTTAGATCTTTTAAAGAATTTATAATAAAGGAATGTCCATCTTGGGTAATTATATATGAATTAAAATACAATTGTTTTGTTTTTTTAGGATTATTTTATTTATTTTTGGTTAATTAATAAATTAAAAATTGGTAAAAACTATAGAGATAAGTTTGAGAAATATATATAGTTATATGATAACATTATTAAGTTGTATAGATATTGTGTGGTCATTATATAAATTATATCCCTTTCAGGATAAAAGATGTGGTTATATTCTTTGGTAGAGGTCTACCTAGGGGTGTTAACCCTGAAAATGTAATGTTGTATTTTAACTCTATAATATCATAGTGCCTAAAAAAATTAATAACTTGATACTTTTCTGAATACTCTTAGGGGTGTGATTTATTTAATAAAAATCTCGTTAAAATAAATTTAGATTGATTTATATGATAATGAATAATGATATGAAATATGGGAGAACCTAACCTCAAGAAAATATGATTGAACAAAGTGTAATTTAGGTTCAATTATAAGATAATAATCTGTATGATTATGTAAATTTGAGGTTAAATTTTCAAAATAATTATAATCATGTTACTTGTTAATTTTTTATCTCTCAAAAATTAACTCGGTTTTTTATAATTGGATGGATTTAAAATGAAGCATGAAGATAAAATATGAGACAGAAAATGTAGTAATTTTCCAAATAAGATAAAATATAGGATATAATATAGAGTTTATAATATATTGGTTATTCCTAATAAACTATATCATGTCCGGATTTAATTACAAGAGCCTTTACTAGTATTGGGACACATAAAATAAGAGAATGATCATGCTTCCTAATTACATAAGGTGATGAAGATGATGAAAGAATGAATACTCAAATTTCAACATGTGAAAAATTATGGAATAATCACCCAAGGGGATTTCCTACAATATTTGTAAAATGATCCAAGTGGGATGTATTGTCCATCTAACATGTAATTGTCAAATAGATATGAATAGGTCAACCAATTCAATGGAATGTAGTTGATTCCTAAAAAATATTCCATCCACACATCGACACATTAAATAAAATGAGATTGGGAATTAAGTAAATAATTTCCCCAATCCAAAGTTCATCTAGGATTATAAATATCAACAACTTCCTAAAATAAGGTTACTATAGAATGAAAATCCAATCACAACCACTAAAGTAGATTGTAAAAATTAGGGAACACTATTCAACTACTCTATATCATTAAAGTTTTATAAGAACATTAAATCATGACCTAATTGATTTATTTTTTATAAAAAATATTATTATATTGTATCCCATGTTATTACTTTTAGAACATTCCTTTTTAAAATCATTCCAACCTTATTTTAAATGGATATAAAGTGAATTTGTAAATAGAATAATTCCCCCATATAAGATAAAAATAAAAAACGAATCGAAATTGTTGATCCGTCTATGTTATTATATCAATTAAATGATGAGTATAATAACCATTTAGAGTTATAGTATATAATGTTTTTATAGATACATAATAATCATTTTATCTTTGCAGAAATAGTTTAAAAACTAAAAAATGCACTTTTTATTATTCAATAAAAAATCATTTATTTCTATATTTTGTAAGGTTTAAGACTCTCTATAAATTTTTTCATGAATAATGTATAAATTTTAAATACCCTTATATATGTAAATTAATTATGAATAATTGAAATTTCGATGATACTATACATTTATTGGAGAATATTAAAACCTGAAAATTCACTTTAACGTTTCCGTAAATTAATATTGTGTTTAATTTATTACTTCACATGGAAAAGTGAAATAAAAAAAGACATGAAATAATAAATAAATAAAGTTAATAAATTATAATAATTATAAAACCATAGTAATTAAAAAGAGTTTTATCATTTAGAAAGTCATCGAAAAAAAAGTTATAAAAAACATATGTTTGAAAAGGGAATTGTTTAAATAAAAGTACTTCAACTTTATATTTTGTGTTATAATTAATAAAATTTACGAATAATAAAATATTTTTTAGTGTAAAATATTTTTTATTTTTATTTTTGATGTCAAAATATGCATAGTATGAATTTTTTATTCTTTTCTAAAACATGTTTATTTTAGTTGAAAAATATAATTTCAAAAAGAATATTTTTAATTATTTTATAATAATTTAATAATATAATATAAGATTGAAAAAAATTATTTAATGAAATAAGTATTTAAGTAATATAATTATGCATTCTAAACTTGTAAATCGTATGTGAAACAGTTTTGGAACTAAATACAAATATTACTCTAATAGAAACTTTTTTCAGTATTTTCTTCAAATTATATGTTTTGATCATGAGATTTAGTTCCGGATTAGTTTTAAATACAAATATAATTTATCACATTATAATTAAACAAATTATTCCACACAAATCCATGTGTATGATATGATTATCTTGTATATAATATTTTAATGATAATAAAACACTTTTCCAAAAAAATTATATTATTTATTATTTTCATTTATCTTAAAATTATAATTTTAATCCATTACAAATTTTATAAAGTAAAATTAATTAAAAATGTGGAAGTAAAAGGTTATTGTTTTTCAAAATTTTCAAAATTTTAGTTTTTTAATAATATCTATTACCAAGGATAAAAATATATTACTAAGGTAAAAGTAAATTATGGTAAAAGTTATATGTTAAAAGAAAAAGACTAAAACACTATATATTATATCCAAAATTTGTGTATCATGATAATATTGACCAAAAAACACTTCTCTTAATCCTTTTTCAATTTTTTATCCATTTACATTTAAATATTAATGTTACATTATTTAGCAAATAATGGTTACATCCCAAAATATTGTTCCCTTCACTAATAAAAGAATAATACATACACCACATCAAGAATTGGATATCATTAAAATTTATCATTGGAAATATTAAAATATTTTCTTTTTAAAACCATATCTATCTTCCATAAGCTTATTATAACCTAACTTTTCTTAATAACTTTATTTCATTGTAGTTTTGAAAAAACAACACTATCTTTACACATGATAATTACATTCTCTTGGTATTTTATTTTAATATTATCCATAATAAATATTCTAAAATAGTTTCAGTATAATGAAAACATTATCACTACTATACTAAAATATAGTTATATTTATTGGAATTAATTTTTCAATCGATTGAATCTGCTAAGAAAAAATGTATCATCAATTATGTGTACGTGCGGGCTCTCGCCTCCATGAAGTGAAATTGTTCATATATCATCACCACCTCTAAAGGATGGTATAAAGGATATATTTGAGGAATAAATATTTTATATATGAAATATTACTATTAAATTATCATTTTTCATATACCATCATTCCATCAATTCATTGATAAATGAGATCATTAATTGGGCATATGGAAATCTACTGGCTCCACAAATGTTGAATTTAAATTTTTATCACCACCCATCGCATATATTAAAAAAATGGATTTAAAAATTATAAAATATATTTATATAGTTTTTAATATTATTTATATATTACATTATCATTTTCTAATAACATCCCCTACCTCATTAAATCATTAAAATTCATTAGCATTCAAATCAATTTAACCACCTCATAAAACCACATTAAAATAAGTATTTCATAAATTATTACAGTATTTAATATAATTTTAATAAAATTTAAATATTATATATTTAAAAGGTTGTATTTTTTGTAATGGTGTATTTAAAATTTAACAAATTTACTAATATTTCTCATTCTTACCATCAAACTCTTCAAAAACTAGGTCATCGTGATGTCCATTTTCACAAATCATATTCTAGTATTTCACCTAAAGGAAATGGGAAATATGTAATAATGGAAAAGAGAATTTAAATCATTAATGATATAGAAATTTTGAAATTTTAACCACATAACAATAATTGATATTATCTTCATAAATTCGGTATAAAATAATGAATCGAATTTTCTTACAACTGATAATGAAAATAAACTATTATCTGTATTTGCTAATATTTATTTATAAAATTATTATAAAATTATTATTTAGTTTTTATTAGGATTATGAGATAATATGTAAAGATATTTTTTTTCATAGGTTGGTGGATAGAGCATAGTCGCGAAAACTAGAATTAAAGTTATTGGTTTTCTTCTTGAATTCCTCTCTTCGGGACATCTTTTCTATTATGGAAAAAAATCAATTTAGATGGTGTATATACTACCACATTTTATATTATACCATTAGTAAACTTAATTCATTATAACTTATGTTCAATTCCATTATAACTCACTTTCAATTATAATTTATTAAAAATATTCAAAAATTATAAGAGGGTTTTCCTAGCTCAAATCTGTTTCTTGGATCATAGTCACACCTGTTAGATTTTGGTATTTAAATATTAATCTACTATATCATTTTATGATGTTATGTGGTATTTGAAAAATATTTTTTATGGAAACAATGTTTTGTACCAAATATTTCCTCCCAAATTAATTTTCCATACTAAAAATCTGTTTTTTTTTTGTTATGGATACTCCCCATTTATTCTAAGGCACTTCTCCATTATATCCCTATATTTAAATCCTGAAAACATCCTACATTACATTACGGAAGATCATAATTTTTATATCCAATGATCCTTATATTCAAAATTTCACTTCTTAAAACATTGTTTCTGATATTATTTTAATGATAAAGGTTTTTAAAAATGGAATTTTCAAATATTACTCGGGATTTTCTTTTCATTATATATATATTTCCAACTTTTATAATATTTTCAATTCATTTTTCATTACCTATTTTTGTTTATTTGTTTTAAATTATTTTTAATTGAGATATTTATATTTCTTATATTGATTACTGATTTTTTTTTTGGAATGATACTTTAAAATCACATCTTTTTAAGATGAAATTTTGAAATAAATTCTTTTTAAAAACTTTTTATGGTTTCTATTCCATTTTAAATTGAATCTTATCAAATATAGTTAAAAATAATTTTCCACACTATATATTTTCTTTTATTATGTGATTTTTTTAGGTTATAATTTTATAAATATAAAATGATTTAGTTCAAAATGTTAATTTGATGTTTTATGAACCCCATTTTATTTCCATGGTTTCATTATATAAAGTGATTGACTTCCATTTGGATGTTTTATGTAATAAAATTTATTTATATGGGATATTTATTATTTGAAAATGGAATAACTATTTGGTGGTTCACATATGTATGGATGAAAAATAGGTGGGGTCTTTTATCTCCCTCCCAAAAATTGGACTGGAATTTAGATCTCATGGGAATGATTTTTAAAATTTCAATTCTATCACACATAAGCATGGTCATATATTTTTTGTTTCATGATTGTAGTCTCTCTATATGTTAATGTTTATTCCATAGTTAATTAAAAAATATAGTGATAAAGATGATGAAGGAATAAATATTCAACTTTATACATGTAAATAATGTGTTAAGAAGCACCCAAGGTAGATCCACAATAAAATAAGAAAAATATTCATGCATGGAAGTATTTTTCATCAATATAATGATTTTCATAGAAAGATGAAGAGGCCAGCTAATACAATAGATGGTATTCGAAACCCAACTAATACACCATCAAACATGAACAAATTAAGTATATGTTTTTGCTTATTATGAAAATCAATTATCTAATACAAGTTAAATCATTTATTATAGGTTTCAATATCCTCCAAAACTAAGGAATGATGATAATTTTTGTCAAATCCAAACTACTTCAGTCTCTAATTACAATTAAGGATCACTTAACCTTCACTCTATATCAAGAATTTTTTCTAATAAAATTAATGCACTACCTTCAAAATTTTATCATTGAAGATAACTTTTTTGTTATATTTTATCCCATGATAATTTCTTTAGTAGATAACTTTTGAATAAATTGTGATCCATTCTTTTGATGAATTTAATGATAATTTGGAAAAGGAATTCTTCCCTACACTTTGATGATTTCATTTTTAAAAAATTACGTTATATTTTTTTGGATCCTATTGATGTCTATAAATGGAAAGATAAGTATGTGAAACATGAAAAACAAAATTATACACAGTTGGTATTGATACCAAAAAATGATATATATTTTTCTCATGTTACTGAAACAATCCTACATATGGGGTATATTGTTTAGATAAAAAACTTTTGGTTCCTATGATTGTGTGGTTTATATCTACAAAAAATTGTATCTTGAATCCTATATATATTTTAAATACTATATGTTATTTCCATTATTTATGAATAATTCAAAAAATAAGGACGTGATTAATGTAATAGGTTAAAATGTAAAAACCTAAGATCTCACTATGTTTTTGTCTTAAATTATTATTGATTTTTATATATTTCCTCACTCACAACATGAAAATAAAACATTATTTGACTTGTTAGATTATTATTATTTATAAGGTTTAAGAATAATATAATCTATAATATATAACAAAATTGTAATCAATTTGAAATATATATAAAACATGATTACGAAAAACTAATGATATTAAAGTGGATATTTTTAAATTAAAAAATTAATTCATTATATTTTCAATTTATATTTAAATATAAATTCATTAATTTTAGAATAATTATAAGATAAAAATATCATACTTTCTAAATTTAGGACACCAAAATATATTAAGTATTAATTTATTATTTTTTCTACAGATCTTTATTTTTAATCGATTTTTCTTAAATATAATTAATTTGATTTTATCATTGTGTATTAATTTTCTATATGATTAAAATAAAATTTAAGAAATAAAATATTTATTTAGGTAATAAAATTATTCAATTTAAAGTTATAAATTCTAGATATTACATTTTGCATGGTAAATAAATAATTACTTTAATTGTAAATGTTTTTGGTATTTTCTTCAAATAATATATTTCTTTGGAGAAATTTAGTTTTTGGATTGATTTTAAATCCACATTGATGTATTTTTTATTATAAACCAATTTATTTCATAAAAATATATATTTATTATAATGGTATCATGTGAAAAAAAACGTTAATCATAATAAAAAAAAGTTTCCTAAAATTCATTATTTACACATTTGTGTACATTTATTTTAACATTCAAACTTCACACCCTAATAAATTTTTTTGGTAAAATTAAACACTATTTTGAAATAAAAATCTTCAAATTAGGTTAAATATACATTCATAATTTATTTCATTAATATTAATTATTAAAATTAAAAATTATTTTTCAACGTATTCGAATATTTGGGTCAATGTTTAATTATTAAATGAATATCCTAAAACCACTATAAGTTTACTATAATATAAAATGATTATGGTAATAAAGAAATTTAAAAATTTATAATCCCCTAGTTTCCATATTTTAGTAGTATACATTTGAAATGTTATATTAAATTATTGAAATTTTATTTATTAAATCAAAAGTACAATTTTCATCAATTGTAAAAAGGTAACAGTTACACCACTTTTAAACTCGTATAAACATTGAATTTCCTATTTAAAACCTTTAAATATTATACTAATAGAACCATATCCCATTTCCATTAGCTTGTGTTGGACATTAATGTTTATAAGAACTTCGTTTCAAAAATGTTTTGAATAAGAAAACTCAATAAACAACATGAGTATTACTTTCTCCGATTCATTTCAATTAATAGGCTCCTTCGAAAACTGTCAACAGACATATGAATATAACGAAAAAATAATCATTAATATACAAAATTTTCATTATGTTATTTTTTGAAATTTTATTTAATCCTTCGATACACTACGAAAATGACATATCATCAATAACGAGTACGTGCAGACTATCATCTCCACAAAGAATTGTTCTTCATTTTTCATCACCATATCTCATTGATAGAATTAAAGATGGATTTGATGAATAAATATTTTATCTATGTGAAAAATAAATATATTAAATGATCATTTTAAAAGTACAATAATATTTTCCATTCATTGAGAAATTATATCATTATAAATTCATATTACAGACTCCCACCCTGAAAAATAATAAATTATATTTTTCATCAACACCCATAATTTATGGTTCCATGAATAGATTTAATGAGGATACATTTTGTTTTTTATGATATTATAAATTTTTATAAACAAGAAAATATCTTTTAGTTTTAATCTATAAGTTATTTTGGTGTAAGTTTAATAATAATAAAGTATACTACACAACATATGTTTGATATATATCGTACATAAAGGTAAAAAGTCTTCTACACTAACAGATTATTCTATTTTAGTTTTTTATCTGTAACTAAACAATGATATTATTTATATAAGGGTAAATCATTTTATGTATAAGGGTAAGTGGAATTACCAACTATTTTTTAACAATACCATTCTATTTAAATTTTCTTCATAAGGGTATGTGGGAAACACTATAGGCCATTTAGTGGCAGTTTCCCCACTACATAAGGGTAATTTCATATTACTAAAGTAGGAACAAGTTTAAAAGGTATATTTATAAGGGTGGTTCATTTACCGTGTATTTGGAGAACCTAAATTCAATTTTTTAAATAAGGTTTACCTAGAGTTCACACTGGGTGTGTAATGGTATTACTATAACCTCATGATATGGCTTGGATTTTCATATGGGTAAAACCATATCTATGTTACACAACATTCTTTTTGGAAAAATTTATATTTTAAAACACTTTCTTCACTTATTCTCTCCCATAAATTTTTTATAACATGTTTTCCATTATATTAAAATCGTAATATCATGGAAATCATTTACTTGAATTTTTTAAAGTTCAATACTAAAATTATAGATGAAATTTAACATGCCTCATTTCTGAGTTCCACAAAAAACAAATAAAATGATTAATTTAATTTGTGGGTATAAATTTTTTAAAACTGTGTGGGGATTGCTTTCATAAAAATTTATTATATTTCCAACACTTTTTATAGTGATTATTGTGTGTTTATGAAGACAAGAAATCTACCAATAAATGTTTCATGAGACCATCTATGAATAATAATATTTCTTAATCTAGTTTCTATTTGTAAAAAAACCCACCATCAATCCTCTATTCTTGGGATTCATGTTTTAAAAATGTAAAAACAATTATGATTTCTATAATATCATTTCATAGTCATTTAGGAAAATTATCATTCTAAAGCTGTCTGAAAAATTTAAATTATTTTCTTATTTTGAAAATAAAATACTATTATTGAATCTTATAATAAGAGTATGTCTTATATATCTCATATTATTCATGATAGGGAAAATTATTATCATATTAAAGTTATATTTTTATCTAATGAAGAAATGGTTAATACATTTATTATTAAATTAAACATTTGTAAATTGAATAGGAAAGAATTTATCATCGGATGTGGTGTTTTATTTATTTTGTAAATAAAATATTAGAAGAAATTTTATGATTCCATGAGTGCATTTAGAGTAAAATAACATGTGGATGTGGTTTGAGTGATGATTCCGTGATGAAACATGTCCCTAAAATCATCATCCTTGAGGTAAGAAGTTTCTTATATTGTAGTGTCCACTTATATGACTGTTATCATGATATGATGATGTGTATTAATGTTCTTTAGACCATGATGAATTGTTTCACATATGTTTGTGTTTTAGATTTTGTCCACACACATGATCGGTTTTGTGTTATTTGACAATACACTACCATTTACTTGTGTAATATTTTTGTATATTCTTAATTTTTTTGTTCTATGAATCGTACCAATGTGAATGGTGGACTATCATTGATTATTACACCATAATGAGGATCATGTTCATTCATTACAATTGCCTTTTTTTATGAATGAGAAAAAAGGGAATAATGGCCTTGTGTTTACTAACCTAGTGTAATGAAAATAACCTATTAATAAACCTATTTCATAGTAGTGTGAAATGATAGTCTATGTGACCAAACCTGTTTGGCACCAATAGGGCATGATGAACAATGCGTCCAGACCAATAAGACTGCAATAGGGTGTGTAGGAATATTTTGGTCTATCTAAGAGGCCTTGGGCATGTATGGCTGTTGAGATGCATTTAGTTTGGATCCATTGTTTCTGATGTATCCATGAACATTATGAAATCATTGAGAAAAAATCCTATGCATGTAAAACTGGGGTTTTGGGGGCATTGTTTGAGTTAGGATGTTCAGTATTGTATGTTTCTTTTGTTCACATTTATTTATTATCATTTCATACACTCATACAGATGTCCACTCATGTTAAGTATTCCTTAGTAGTGTCCCACTAGGTTTTAATACTCACATAAGGAATATTCATCTCAATGTGTGTGCATATTTCATGTATGTGGATTTAAGACAATGAATGGGGCCCATTGACTTTGGATGATCCATAGAGAACAATGATGGGGTCATGACCGAGCAAGATTCATGGGGTAATCATTCTTTTATTTATTTATTTACCAATATAACTTTTATACTCTTGTTTGTATTTTCTCATTAGGATATGGTTATTAATTTATGACATGTGTTCCATCTATTAGCTCAACAATATTACTATTATGTTATATTATTATTTTTATTAATCACTTTTTTTCAATGAATAGATATTGAGGGTATACTCTCCCACTAATGGACTTAGACCCTCATTGATAGTCAGTATCCTCTTGTATATAGTGTGTCACACATGAGGTTATGTGAATATTTGGCTGAAATATGGTTGTAGTTTTTAAGGAATTAAAAAATTGTATCATCATAGTTTCTTCTTTTCATTTTGGAAGAACATAGAACACAGTAAAACTGAGATAGTTTTGTAGGACTCGTGTATGGGAGATATGATGTGCCTGGGACACACAGGTTAAACGGACCATCGAGTTATATTAGAATACATTATTATTATTGTTATTATTATATTTTTGTGTGTTTTCAAGCATCATGACAAGGGATATAGGACTACATTCCATAAATATACTATTTTTTATTCTCCATATGAGTTCATTATTTTTATGCATTCAATTATTCTATCTGTTTGGGATAGAATTTTATTCTCTATTGTGTAATATATATATATATATATTTCTATTCCATAATGATATATCGATGTAGGAATTAATAAATAGAACTTGAAAATGTTTTTTTAATTGCATATATATAACTATGACTATTTTGTAGGGATGTATACCATTGTTAGTGGCTGGTGGTAAGTACAGTCGTTTGTGGGTAGACTCATAATAGAACTAATGTGTTATCACATAGACTGACAAGGTTCTATCCTAATGGTTTAGGATATTTCAAAGTGTATCTTTTATGTTATATAATTGTTCACCATATTTTAGATGTGGGGGAAATACTTGTGAAGCGATGATTGAATGCCCCCGCAATGGAAGATTTTCCTTCTCTACAACCATCTATATTGGATTATGCTACTAAGAATTCCCTATCACCTACTTTTTTGTTTTGGAACCATTTTTAAATTAGATTCAATGTGTTAAAAACAATGGTTTAATATATTTTTACATTCAACATCAACATTATTCAATATTCTATGAAACCAGAGGCCCTGAGGATTCTAAGGATTGGGTAGAAATTACACTGGAAATATTTAAACTAGTAGAGATTCATAAGGATGTTGAATATATGCTAATATATATCCCATCCTGGGTGAGTATCACATTTTAATAAACCCTTATCAAATATAACCTGACGAATTAAAGGAACTCGATGTGTAGCTCGAGGGCATTTAGAAGAAACAATTTATTATATTGTCCACTTCACTATTGGGTACACCTATCTTGTAATCCAAGTAGGCTAAGAGTATTATTCAACTCTGCATCAATTTCAAATAGATTAAGTGGTTCAAGGTCAGGAATATATATCCTTTTCTTGTGATTGATAATATTTTTGATCAGTTATGGGGAGACCAGTGGTACTTTACGATTTTTCTATGAACTACAACCATATATGGGATAGTGAGTATGAAATTAGAAACAAGATATTTTAGAGAAGCTTTGGACTACACTAGTGTCTGATGATTATTATTGGTTTGACCAATGAAATATAAATGTTTATGGATCTCATGAAAAAGATATTCCACCCATATATATACGCATTCATCATAGTTTTCATTGATGAAATTCTCATAGTATTTTTTACACCATAGCATCATGCCTGACATCTCTGGATTATATGCAGTATTCTTCAAGCACATTAGCTTTATTCTAATCTTTAGAAGTATAAGTTTTATATTCAGGATTTTAGGTTCTCAGGGAATGTAGTAAATTTTACATGCATATTCATATACTCATAGAATGTTTAGGCATTTTTGTCCATGAAAAATCACTAGAATGATTTTAGGATTCAAATATACTTAGGATTATCCTGATACTATTCCTTTTTTATCTTATACTCTTTATATCTATCAAAACATGTGGCTGGAATGATGAATAAAATAGTATATTTCATTTTACTAGACTAATGTTGAGAGGAATTTATAGATCGGGAAAGAAGGTTCACTACATCTTTGGTACCGATACTCCCCGATCCAAGGATCTGTTACGCCAAGTACTATGATGTATCATGAATTATTTTGGGAATAATGTAATTCTAGAGGGAGTATGCAGTAGATTATAATCCAATAAATATATGACCCCACGACTGGATCCATAGTAATCATAACTCATATCCAAAGTTCCTATATCATGCGATGTTGTTTTGATGACATTATCTCTTTTGTGAGAGGTTTATTATCTTAAATGAAAACATAATCCTTTATTACATATTCACATATAGGACTAGGAATATTATGTATAGGTTCTAGGTTGAGTACATCTCGATGTCTAGAATTGATATACCTTATGTGCCTGATCAAGGTAACATCATGGAAGATGCTATTATCGATAAGATATAGGTTGAATGATAGATTAGTGAGAGGCCTAGAGAGGTGAAGTGGTACATCATGATCTTATTATACAAAAGATTTAATGTTGGTCTGGATTCTTACTATAATTGTATTGTGATACAGTAGTGGCTAGTAGGAGGTAGTCATATACCATGTTTTTGGATGGATGATAATGATGTGATTAATGTACATGAGATAGTATTAGAACATTATTCCATCAGTAAAGACCATATTATAAGTTATCATACCTCTAGGTGGGTTTTATATCTAGGTGTCACAAAGATGTACCATGACTTTAGATGAATGTTATGGTCCACAGGGATCAAGAGGAAAGTAATTGGTTTTTTTTTTATACCTTTTGTTCTATTTGGTCAATTTTGCGAAGTAGAATCATGTTGGTTTGCTCTAGGAACTTCAAATTCCCATGTGGAAGTTGGAGGAAATCATTATGGACTTTAATTCCCGGTAACACATTACCTTGAGGATTTGTGATGATATCTTCGTGCTTTTTACATTTCTAGTCAATCTATCTAAGATTAAACCGCTATGTGAGCCTCACGTAGTAGATGATGTGCTAGAAATATGATTCCATGAGATTTTATACTAAAAGTAGTTTCCATGATACATTTATGAGATAGAGAACCATGTTTCATTTTTTGTTTTTCTCTATGTTTCTGAAGAAATTTTGGACTAAGATGTATTTGAGAATAGTGTACCATTATAAGAGTGATGGATAGTCCATGTTTATTATATTCCCATGGGTTGATATGATTTAATCTTAGGCCATTTATTTTGAAAATAATTTGGATGTAAACCAGGCATTAACAGAGTTCTCTTACAATAAAAATTTATAGCTGTGTTTTCATGTGGAACCATTTGAGGATCTCCATGGATAGTTCTACTAGTCTTCTCAATTTTGGAATGAGGTGAATAAATAAGTATTTTTGTGTCCTAGTATTGTATAAGAGGACTTAGGGCATATTTATTTTATTAAAAATTAGTTGGTGACTTCTCAAATTTGGTGGGGATTATACGCAAACTTGAGGATATAACCATTGGTGTTTATAGTTAGAGACTGGGTTCTCTTGTGAGTGTCACCTAGGTATGGGAAGTATTATTTTTGAATGTAAGGAAAAGAAGAAATATGGTCGGTTTGATCCTTCGGGATCTTTGAATGGGTTCATAATATGGTGCACCTTTTGGACCTCCATCCATGTCATCTAGAAATTCAAGATATGTTACATGTTTCTAAATTTTAGATGTACATGATAGATCCAGTGTATTTCATAGTCTACAAATATTTTTAGACGGATCCAAATGAGACTTATGTGAAGTAACTACTACTGATAATTTTATGGAGTGAGAATGTCCACTGATGAAAAATGGTACATGTTTTCTGGATCATGTAGAAATATGGATGAATCTAAGAGGAGATGTGGGTGTGGGTGTTTGATGTTCAAGATCAGTTGTATGATTTCTTCAAGTAAGTCCACTAGATATACTTTTCAGTGCATATATTCATTTTGAGGTGGATAATTTTATTATTATAAGTTTTTCATATTTTAAAAACCTCATTTATAATTTAATCTATTTTTTCTTCATTGAGTATTTTTAATAATATTATAGTTTATTTTTTCCATTATGTTTTTCATAGGGAATAAACCAAGGAAAAAATCTATCTACCCCTATAGAGGCTAGGTTTTAGATAATTAATAATTGAAAATACTTAATTATATTTATTCTATAATGGGAATAAATCTATTTCCTAGGTATATATTGAATTCCCAACCAATGTGAAAAGTTATCACTCTCTTTCTGTATGTTTTGTAATGGTAGGTTATAAATTTTATAGGCTATGTAATGGTGGTTTTATCATTTTTGATGGTATCTTCAACATCCTACATGACATATAAGGGTAAATAAGTGCTTTTTTAGGGTTGTTATTATGTCTCATAAGAGTAAAAGATAACCTCCTGGGGTTATATATGGTGAATCCAGGGCATTCACAAGTTGTATACGGATATATCCACACCCTCATCTGATGGAAAAGAACTATGCAATGGTAAGATTATTTTACCCTTACGAATTTCTCTTTTTTTTTTATAATTGTATTTTAAAACATTATTTTTAGTACTTTTTGACCAACATGATCACGTAACTTGTTCTGGATGATACTAAAATCCTAATATCATGGAAATCAATTCCATAAATCATTTAATGTCCCAGACTCGTACTATAGATGTAATCAAACATGCCAAATTTAAAATAGAATAAATTAAAAAATAAATTATGAATTTAATATATGGTTTTTATTATAGTGGATCTATATGAATATTTTATTACTGGAAAAAGATTAACATTGATTCCCATTATTTTTTAGGATACTTTTAATTCCAAGAAACCAAAAATTCCCTAATTCCTATTAGGAGTAACATTATATGAACATTATGAGTTATTCATATGGTTTCTATAAATAAAAGAGTATCACCCACGATACTCAATTATTAGGCATTTCATTTTCATAATATAAAACCCAAGTAATATTTCCATAAAATATCACTGCAATCATTTTCTGAAATTTAAATTTTCAAACTTCTAGAGGATGATATTATTTTTCTAAAAATAATAATAAAACACAATCCTAAATTTAATAATAATAATTATTCTTATCAAAAAAAAATTCAGGATAGTTAATATTATCATCGTATGTGGAATTAATAATTTATTTATGGATGAAGTAGTTAATATATTCTTTGTATTATTTTTTTAATTTTGAAAATATTTAGGATATGGAATGTATTGTCACATGTGGTATTTTATTTATATTTAAAATTAATTAATATAATTGATTTTAGGATTCATTGTTAACCAATTTTAGCTGGAAAACACTTAGATTTGGTTCAAGTGATTATTTCTGGACAAACCCTGACCTTGAAAATGAAAATCATGATCTCGAATGTTCCTTAACATGTAGATATCATTTATATGATTATTATAGTGATATAATGATGAGTTTTAATGTTTTTAGCCTATTTTGAGCTTTTTTTGCATGTTTTTTTATTTTGGGAACACTCAGGATACACTATCTATGACATGATATAATAAAATCATATTCTTGTGTTTTATTTTGGTATATGTTATGGTTTTGTTATTCAATTAATGGTACCAAAGTGATGGGAGGATCCATCAGGGATTTGTATCCACATAGGGGGAGCATGTTCATACAATTCAAGTGACTTAATGAAAATTCCCAGATAAATTATGGTTCTTGATGTCCCTGTGTGGCCTAGCCTAGCTGAATGACTATCGTATGTGACCAAAACCATTGGATGATAGTGAGTTATGATAGTATACATGACCAAACCTATTTGGCTAGAATTGGGGATAATGATCATTAATACCATCCCTTAGAGATAAATATGGTATGATAGACTATTATGGTTTGACATGGAGGCCTTCTAATTTTATGCATATTGAGAATATTAATGTTAGGATAATTTGTTCATGAAATATCAACAATTGTTATTATCATAAGATTTGGGGTAGAACTAAGAACAATTTCAGTTTATTGTCAATTGGTTTGTGGATGGATGCTCAGTATGAAGTGTTACATTGGTTTTCATTTATTTTTTATTTTTTCATACACTCTTTTACATGTGAACTCACATTAATAATGCATTGATGGGGTCCTATATGGTTTTTTAATCACACCCCACTCAGGAATCTCAGTGTACATGTAGATTTTATGTATAGGGATGAGAGAAAGGGAAAGGAGTTCATGGAATATAGTTGATTAATGGAGCATGGAGTTGGTGGTGGGACAAAGATAGATTCTATGGGTTACCACTATTCTATTAATTTGTTTATTTTCGAAGCATTTATACATTGTTTGGCTATGAACTTATAGTGCTTCTTGTTATTTTATGACTTTTATTCCATATATTAGTTTTTTCAAGGTTACTCTTATGATTTTATATATTTATTATTAATTATTATCAGTTTCATAACATGAAAAATAGTGTATCGTCTACCCACTGACTGACTTAGACACTCACTGCTAGTGGGGAACCTTTGTGTATAGGGTGGCGCACATGAAGTTATGTGTAAATATAGTTGAAAATAGGTGGTTCGGGGTAGGGAATTAAATTTATGAGATGTTTAATCTTCTGTATGTATCATATTTTATTTATCCAAATACATCCCCAAATTCATTAAATCATTATAACATGTCACCATTTTTGCCTGCATAATTGCTTATGTAAATGATGTTATAACAGTTATGTCATAAAAGATAATGAGAAATGATATCATGAAAATATAATTTCAAAATTATATGTTTTCATTTCATAATGGTTCTAGAATGTTGTAATTAATATTAAAAATACATATTAATGTATCTTCATTGGATCATTAGACAAAAGGAAAAGTAGTTTGTTGTGTTTTCCATTTTCATAATTAGTATTCATGCCTTCTTCCAAATGAATGTAGGACATACAAATTCACTTTCAAAAATGGTTTATATATTTTTTATGATATAAAAATAATTACATTGAAATAACTTAGTGAGAATAAATCATGTCTGCATGATTTTTTTATGAAAAAAGAAACCAAATGTTATAACTCCTAATAATGAAATTAAACAATAATTACTTAATATAGTGGTAATATATGGTGATAAAATATTTATAAATAGTGTATAATATTAATATTAAGGTTTTGGGATAATCTATTTATATTTGTTTCTTAAATAGTAGGTTAGAGAACATCTATGTGTGCGGGGATCCAAGGTAAGGGTCATCATCTCAAATTACACTCATTGATACATGTTATGTATTATACAACTAATTAAATTTAGGTGGTGTATAAACTTCCAATTTAAATATTATATCATTAAATATATTTATTCTAGTAAATCTTAGCTCTGTCTAATTCCCCCTCTCTTCTAAGAGGTTTTGAGTTAAATACTTCTCAAATTATACATCGCTTTCATGGATGAAATAATTTCATTATGTAATAATCATTACTACTCTAATGTTATATTTCATGTTGTATAAATTATATTCTATAATGATTTTATGATGAATTTCCAAATTCATTTCTATGGAAAATGAGATTCACATAAAATCTATATTCATGGATGGTTCAATGGTTTTGTTGAAATTACTTTTTGATAATAATTATTATCATTACCTTATTTAGATCTTTCCTCCATATCCAGGTTTTTACTTCCCGCCAATGTTCTCTTTAACTATATGAAAATCTAGTCTTTTTTATCTCGAGTGATCTTTTTTTACCCCACAATTCATTTTCAAACAAATTATTTATTTTAATTTTAATGATGTAGGTTTCTAATAAAGTAGTTTTTCAATTTTAAAAGGCATTAATTTTCCATGTTCGTATATTCATCCCTCCTAAATTTTTTTTAGGAAAAAATTTTTATTTCTTTTTAAGGTATCATTACTATAATTTTTTGAAGAATTATTTGAATTTTTTTCTCTATATTTTTATTTACTGTTTTCTAAATATTGAAATTGAAATAAATACATTTTATGACGATATTAACAACCAATTTTTATATAAAATAATTTTATGTATTCTGCTTCCATTTTAAATGTATTTAACTATAATGGAGCTGTTGTTATTTTTAAAAGGATTCTGATCCAATGAATTTATTTGTGATTATATTGGGTGATCATGTTTTCATTATTAGATTACATAGTTTGTGATATTATTCGGGTGTTTTGGGAAACCCATATTATTTCCATTGCAACATTATATGAAGTGAATAATTTATATTCATTTACGAAACCCATTTAATTTTGATGAGTTCTTTGTGATTTGATATGTAAATGATATTTAAGTATAACACGTGAGAATTGAATAATCACATGTGGGGTCCAATAACTCAATCTAATGCATTGTTTAGGATTTTATATATCATGATTTAGTAATTGATGCGTTCATTTTAGTTTCTATTAAGAATGTAAACATATGGTGTGGATCCTGAAAAGAGTTTCTCTTTATGAACATGCTTCCACCATAGTTGAAGGATGTTATTCATTTTGTTTTTATTGTCCCATGATTAAAGAATTATGTTAAACTATTCTAGTAGATGTTATAGATATTATATGTCCTTGTTTATATTTATTATATTTGTGTAATTATTTCATGTAAATTGAAACACACATATGTTTTATGGATTTTACTCAATTTGTTTTGATATTTCCAGTTGTATTATTTTTTGCATATAACTATGAACACATCCACGATGAAATTATTATTCATCCACTACTAGAATGTGGGTTTTTTCCAACACTTCCATACCAACGGTTTCATAAAACCGTTGGTAAAGAAGAGTTTTACCAACAATTTCATAAAACTGTTGGTAAATCATGTTCTAAGCCACCATTACCAAGGGTTTAAATAGAACCATTGGTAAAAGTGTGGCTTGAAAATTTTTACCAATGGTTTTTAAAAATCTTTGGTAAAATATCTCCTCAAATTAACAGCATCCCCTCCTCTCTCCCATTCACGATATAGAACCCTAAAACATAGAACTTCCCCCAAATCCCCCCCCCCCCTCTTCGAGATCTAGTTGCTTCTTCAGCTTCCTCTTCCTCCATCCCATCCAAGCTATTGAATATCCATCTGACCCATCCTAAAATGGGTATTTTCTTAAGCGGTACCTTCTTTTTATTGCAATTTATCTAATATTTTAGTTTTTAGTTTTGATTTTGATGTGTATATGTGTTTGTTTTTGTTTTGATTTAACTTATATGTGATCAGGTTGTATCGTCATTAAGATGTGCAATGATGTCGGTTAATAAGAGGTGGGTTATTCTATATGATATTTTATGGGTTATTGTGAGATGTTTACTTCCCTTTAATTGATTGGTTCATAAAACATAAGTTGTTGCAGCATATATTAAGTGATTGGAATTGGAAAAGTAAAATGTTGGTTTCAAATTTTCAATTTGGTTATTTAGATGATATTCTCTATCAAAAGTGGGTATATCTATATCGAATATGGGTGTATTTTCTAATTGAATAATGTATTTATTAAAGTGACCATGCAATACACATTTCCCACAATACAAAAGTACAAAAAAAGTCATAGATAGGCACTACACACTACAAGACACCCATGGGAGACACCGTTTGACATCTACGGATAGTTAAGGGGCCATTAACTTAGGAAATAAAGTCGATTGGAACTCAAACCTTGAGGAATTCCCATTTCTGGTAGAAAAGATACCAACACCTTTATTCTTAGTATAGTATAATGAAATGGTTTACACCCTCCTGATGAAGTACACCATCTGGTTCATAGACTGCTGCCCAACCGGGTTCAAGAGTATGATCAACTACTAAACATTGATTGTGGTCCCTCTGAGGTTATTTCCATAGTGAAGAGGGTTACGTGCACAATATTCAACTCAACTATTGTACCATAGGTGCATATTCAATGGCTAAGTGTACTATTATTCTGGTTACAACAATGAGATATATATAGAACTTAATGAAAAATGAAGAGATTATTAAATGTAATTGTTTCCCCCTAGCTTGAAGGAACATGATTTGACCCATGGGGCGGTGTGGTTCTTATATATTGGGCAGTGACATATATAGTCATAGGATAAAGGTATGTTTTTGTTTAGTTTTTATTTTATTTTCTTTATCACATTGGACACATAGGTATTTTACTTCTTTCTACGGATGGATTGTAGTGATGTTATCCTAACTAGTTGGCGTAGATCACTTGTACACCGTAATTCCATGAGGTGTGACTGCGAGGAAACATCGGAAGAGAGAGGAGCCTTGGGGTCTTCCATGAGATGGAATTTTTTTTCTAAAACATTGTCTGGGAACATTTCTGGAGAATGTTAGATTCATGAAATAACCCCAAGTGTCTCCATGAGATATCATAAATAACCCCAAGTGTCACCATGTATCTTCATACATCATATCATCCTCGCATGGGTTAGTGACTCACCCAATCCTATCAAGCCTATCATAGTCTATCCTCTCAGACACATAGTCTAGACTCATCTCTCAAGGATTATCCCATTCCTCTATGCACATCTCATCATCCAACTAGACAAAGAGGATTATTCACCTTATGATTGTCCTAGTCACAAAAGCACACCATGTCAAACCCATATACATTATATTATGAATAATCTGGTCAAGAACCTCATCAAAATCATGTATTATAAACCATCCCCACTAACCATGTTCCATCCTAAGCTAAATCACACCAAGCCTCTTGGCATTATAATTCCAATCGGTCTGAAAATACCCAATACCCACACTAGCATCTCAACCTTAATCTCTTTAGTTGAACTTTTGAATCATTAAATGGAGTAAAACCTTTCATAATTCATTTTATATACTCCGAGGGACCTTCCCACTCTAAGAACCTACCAAGATTCCAATCCATCTTCATAATTATTTCATCATCAAATGATATAGGTACAATTTCCACACCTATAACTATACGGCCCAATTATCTTAGGAATATTTTACTTGATCAAAATCCTAATCATTACTTACATCAATCACATTAAATCACATAAATTTCAATTGAACCCTATATTCCAAGAATTATTCATGTGGACAGGCCAAATGGAAATAGGCTAGGAACTAAAACGATAAAGAATAATGACATCTAAATGCATCATTTTAAAATAAATATCTCAAGTTTAAACATAAAACCCAATAATAATAAGACCTCATCCCTTGTATCGAACAACATGAAACTAAGTTGAAACTCGGCCAAATTGATTATATACCATTAATAAGAAGAGTAATTGTTAATTAATAGTAATTTACTATTTGATAGTATCATTTTGAAACATTTATTGGTTTCCTCTTTGCATTCAAGACTATGAATTGACCCATGGGGAACTGTGGTACTTATATGTTGGGCAGTGATAGGTATAGTCAGTGGAGACAGGTATGTTTTTGTTTAGTTTTTATTTTATTTTCTTTAAGGCATTGGTCACTTAGATCTTTGACTGCTTTCTATGGACAGATGGTAGTTATATTCTGTGAAGGGTGACAGAAGGAGTTTAGTTTGATTCAGTCCACCATCTTTTATCCGAGGTAAGCTTCTATGGTTACTACTTTTCCCGCACCTCATGTATTTTTAGCATTAGTGTTTTTTACTCATTATTATGTTTTCAGTAGGGAGTTGGATCGTTTCATGTTGGTTTGTGTGTATTTGTTTCTCCGCTGCCAATATAGGTAAGGCTTTAATGTCATTGGTTAGTTTCTCACTGGTTATATAGCATCCTTCATGTATTTTAAGGTTCTTAATATCCATTGGGTAGTTCCTTGATCCCTGCTCGTTGGTTTTGAGTCGCCAAGTCAAGGGAGACTCACCTGCGTGTGCATAAGTAAGTAAGTATTTGTTTGTGGGTTCACCCTTTACGTGTATAGTCACCCATGGTAGTGATTATGCATGTATGGGGCTAGGTGTGCCCATGTATATATATATAAATTCATGCGCAGGTGAGTGGAGACTAATATATGCATATAATCATATGTGCAAGGATCCCCTTGCACATGCTCATGGCCATGCAGGTGTGTGCAATGGGGATAGGTGTACCTGAATGTGTGTGAAGGTGCGTATACCTAGTGGCGGAGTAACAATGTTTAGTTAGAAAGATCCTGGATTATAAGTGGACGGCTTGGTCCCACCTTGAGGTAGAGTCCCTCTCGTAGCCTCTTTAATTTAAGAATGCTTTAAATTGAATTTAGATTCTTTCTTAATTCTTCTTAATTATATTGAATTGCATATCTTGAATAAGTTTTCTTTAATATAATTGTTTCATTTGATAAATAAAGTCATGTTTTTATAATAAATCCCCTACAACGGAGGTATGTTGTCTACGAAAACTCACAGTGATAGTTTAGGGTGTGATAATCTGACTCACAATAAGTAGTTTCAACTACCGAGTACCACTTTTAAATACCAAGAATATAAAATATATATCTTTATCATACCACAATCCCAAATCAAGTGTCTATTTTTAAACATAAGATTAGTTTCTATAATGTGAAGGACAATTACATAGGATTTATTTGGAATCCTGGCCGGAAGATTTTGCCCCGCGGATGTCGTTGGACCGGCCAACTTGTCTCGGTCACGTCGTGGTCACGCCGCATTCACGCCGCTGTCACGCCGTAGTCATGCTGTGGTCACGCTGTAGTCACACCGCGGTAATGTCGTGATTTGGCCCTGCTCCAGGACGACACCCCGCGACAGATCGTAGTCCTTTCATAATTCGAGGTATGATACCTAGATAGAGTTTTAGATACATTACACATCCATAGTTAATGGGGAGGGAGGCGATTTCCGAAATGTTTCCTCTCTTCCTCCCTCTCCCATCACTCCTAGCTGGAATATTCTGCACCACAGATGTCACTGGACCGGGCCAACACACTGAGGTCATGCTGATGTCATGCTGTGATTTGGCCCTGCTCCAGGACCACACCCCGCGGCGGTTCGCAGTCCTGTCGGAATTCAGTGTATGATACCTAGATATAGTTTTAGGTACATCACCCATCTATAGTTAATGTGGAGGGAGGCAACGACTGGAATGTTTACCCACTTCCTCCAGCTCCCTTTACTCCTTGCCAGATGATGCTGCCCTGCAGATGTCGCTCGACCGGGCCAACCGGCCGCGGTCTTGCCCACGCAACGGTCACGCCACTGTCACGCCACGGTCATGACACGATCACACCATGATAATAATGTGATTTAGCCCTGCTCCAGGATGACACCCCACAGCGGTTCACAGTCCTGTCGAAATTCAATGTATGATACCTAGATAGTGTTTTAGATACATTACCCACTATCCTCATTGGATCCCAGACAACCCCCCCACCATCCTCCTGGGACCCTCGACAGCCCCCCGGATAGCCCCGCCAACCCTACTCACCGGACCCCAGATCCCACTTTAAGCGCTCTTCAAGATTCACCCTAAATCCCAACGGAAAAGAGGGTATTAGAGCTTCGGAAGAAGATTAGAGAAGAGTGAAACCCCTAATTGAAAAGTGGAAGAAAGGAGAGGATTAGAATCAGCTGGATCTTCAATCCGCACTTGATGACACTCAAAATGCCCAAGTGACATGTATATGTCAACCCTGAAATAAACAGAGGCCCGGTGTGGCTGGTACCAATCAAAGTGTCTCACTTTTTTTAAGTGGACAACATTTTAAATGAAAACAAAAACTAACATATGGAAACCAACCAAATGGATTTGGATTGTGTTAATACATTAGCACAACTATCCATGAGTCATTTGTGACAGGTACGAGTCAACCCTGCCTCAATCTGAGGAATGGTGTGGACGGTACCACTCTAAGTGTCTTTCTTTTGTTCAAAATGGTTACTCTTTTATATAAAAACAACTGGCAATAGAAAACTGAACAAAAACCTTTGGATTGTGTTGATACTTTAGGAAAACGATCCATGGGTCATTTGTGACATGTACGAGTCTACCCCACCTCAATCCGAGGCTCGGTGTTGCCAAAACCACTCAATGTGTCTCTCTTATGTTTCAAAAGGTCATCATTTTAAGTGAATAAAAAAACTGAAATATTGAAAATTGACCAGAGGCTTTCGGATTCTATTAAAACATTAGGAAAAAGATCCATGGGTCACATGTAATGTGTATGATTCTACCCCACCTCAGTCTAAGGCACAGTGTGTCCGGTATCACTTGAAGTGTCTCGTTTTTATTTGAAATGGACATGATTTTAAGTGAAAACAACAACTAGCATATGGAAAACCATCCAAATACATTCGGATTGTGTTGATACTTCAAAAAAATTATCCATGGGACATTTTTGACGTGTATGAGTCAACCCCACCTGAATTTGAAGCATGGTGTGGCCGGTACCACTCAAAGTGTCTCACTTTTATTTGAAATGGACAACATTATAAGTGAAAACAACAACTAGCATACGAAAAACCAACAAAATACATTTTTATTGTGTTGCTACTTCACCAAAACGATCCATGGGTCATTTTGGAAGTGTGCGAGTCAACCTAATCTCAATCCGAGGTGCGGTGTGGCCGGCACCACTCAAAGTGTCTCACTTTTTATTGTAATGGACAACATTTTAAGTGAAAATAATAATTGGAATACGGAAAACTGACAAAAATCTTTTGGATTCTATTAATACTATAGAATAAGGATCCATGGGTCATTTTTGATGTTTACGAGACAACACTGCCTCAATCCAAGGTACGGTGTGGCTAGTACCACTCAAAGTTCCTTTATATTGTTAAAAATAGATACACTTTTAAGTAAAAACAACTGGCATACAGAAAACCTAACAAATTTATTAGGAATCTATTGATACATTAGGAAAAGGATCCATGGTTCATCTTTTATGTGTATGATTCAACCCCGCCTCAATCCGAGACACAGTGTGGGCGATACCACTCAAAGTGTCATTCATTTGTTTAAAATGGATACTCAGTAAAAACCACTGGCATAAGGAAAACTGAGAAAAATACATTATTATTGTGTTGATACTTCAGTAAAACGATCCATGGGTCATTTGTGATGTGTACGAGCCAACCCTGCCTCAATATGAGGTGTGGTGTTGCCAGAACCACTCAAAGTGTCTCTCGTTTGTTTCAAAAGGACATCATTTTACGTGAATACAAAAACTGCCATACAGAAATCTGACCAAAGGCATTGTGATTCAATTGAAACATTAGGAAAATGATACATGTTTCATATGTGACATATAAGAGTCAACCTAGTCTCAATCCGAGGTCCGGTGTGGCCGGCACCACTCAAACTATCTCACTTTTATTTGAAGTAGACATGATTTTAAGTGAAAACAACAACTGGCATACGAAAAAAATAAACAAATGCATTCGTATTGTGTTGATAAATTAGGAAAAAGATTCATGTGTCATTTGTGACATGTATGAGTAAACCTTTCCTCATTCTGAGGAGCGGTGTGCCCGACACAACTCAAAATATCTCTCTTTTGTTTAAAATGGACATCATTTTAAGTGAAAACAACAATTGACATATGGAAAACAAACCATATGCATTCAGATTCAATTGAGACTTTAGGAAAACGATCCATTAGTCATTTTTGATTTGTAAAATTCATCCTCGCCTCAATATGAGGTACAGTGTGGACAGTACCACTAAAAGTGTCTCCCTTTTCATTGAAATGGACAACATTTTAAGTAAAAACAAAAAATGACATTCTTAAAACCAACCAAACGCATTAGGATTCTGTTGATACTTTAGGAAAATGATCCACGGGTAATTTTTGACGTGTACGAGTCAACCCCACATCAATATGAGGCACGGTGTGGCCGGTACCAATCAACGTGTCTTTATTTTGTTTAAAATGGATACGCTTTTAAGTAAAAAGAATGGGCATATGAGAAACCAACCAAACACATTTGGATTGTGTTGATACTTTAGTAAAATGATCCATGAGTTGTTTGTGATGTGTAAGATTCAACCCCACCTCAATTCGAGGCGTAGTGTGGCGAGAACCACTCAAAGTGTCTCTCTTTTGTTTCAAAAGGACATCATTTTAAGTGAATACAATAAGTGGAAAATGAAAAACCAACCAAAGGCATTCAGATTATGTTGAAACATTAGTAAAATGATATCCCATGGGTCATGTGTGATGTGTACATGTAAACCCCTCCTCAATCTGATTGCCGGTGTGGCTAGCACCAATCAAAATGTATCGCTTTTATTTGAAATGGACAGGATTTTAAGTAAAAACAATCACTAACATATAGAAAACTGACCATACGCATTCAAATTGTGTTGATACATTAGGAAAACTATCCATCGGTCATTTTTGACTTGTAAGAGTCAACCCCTCCTTAATCCGAGGTGCGGTGTGGTGGAAACCACTCAAAATGTCTCTGTTTTGTTTAAAATGGACATCATTTTATGTGAAAACAACAACTAACATAAGGAAAACTTTCCAAAAGCATTCAGATACTGTTGAAACATTTGGAAAATGATCCATTGGTCATTTTTTATGTGTATGAGTAATCCTCTCCACAATCTGAGGTGCGGTGTTTCCGGTACCACCCAAAGTGTCACACTTTTATTTGAAATAAACAACGTTTTATGTGAAAACAACAACTGACATATGGAAAACCAACCAAACAGATTCGGATTGTGTTGATACTATAGGAAAAGGATCCATGGGACATTTTTAACGTGCACAAGTCAACCCCACCTCAATCTGGGGCATGGTGTGGTCGGTACCACTCAAAGTGTATTTCTTTTGTTTAAAATGGATACGTTTTTACGTAAAAACAACTGGCATACGGAAAACGAACCAAACACATTCGGATTGTGTTGATAATTTAGGAAAACCATCCATGGGTCATTTGTGACATTTACAAGTCAACACTACCTTAATACGAGGTGCATTGTGGCCAGAACCACTCAAAGTGTCTCTATTATATTTCAAAAGGAAATCATTTTAAGTGAATACAACAACTAAAATTTACACTCATCAACGATAGTCGCAAACTCTTTTTCATGGGTTGGGTAGTTTTACCCATGGGTTCATAAGTGAAAAGACTCCTAAGAAAATACATTTTCACCATATATTATAAAAAATACAAGTTCAATGCAAAATTCATCACAAATCATTACATACCCAAATCTTGGATCAGAAAAAAAATTGGGATTTGAGACAATTTCAAACACTTATTAAACTCTAATAAGAATTTATAATACTATTCTTCCTATTAGAATTTTATGGGGAGGTGGGGGAGCTGTTCTGGTTGGGGGGGTTGTGTTGGGGTGATGTGAATTACTGCTGGAAGAGTGGTTGTCATATGATGATTGAAATGGGTGAAAATAATGTTTGACTTATTGAAACTGTTATTCAACTCTACTGGATGATTGTTCTCATATGAAGATTGAAATAGGGAATTTTAGTACATGATATGGTTCGAAGTGTTTTATGGTTTTAAGTGTTTTTTTGTGCTATTACAGGTGTTTTTCTTCTTTTTTAAGTCTGTTTGTATGTGTTTTTTGTGCTATTTTTTATGCAGGTGTATACTGGAGGGGCTGTTGTGCAACAGTTCTGGAAATACACAATACCAACAGTTATAAACCATTGGTATATATTGAGTGAAATTTAAAAACTATCCCAACGGTTTTAGAACAGTTGTTATAGTGTTTAGTCTTCAATATATACCAACAGTTTCAATGAAACCGTCGGTAAAAATGCTATACAAACATATACCAATGGTTAGCCTACAACCGTTGGTAAAGCAATACATCCAGTGCCCTATACCAAAAGTTTATATAAAACCATTGGTATTGGGCCTTCCTCATGGATGACTACCCTACGGTTTGGAAAACGATTTCTATAGGCTATACCAACTATTTTCCAGCCTATACCAATGGTTTAAAACCATTGGTATAACATTAATTTCCATTACTGATCCCTTACTGACCATTAGATCTCACTCCATTTTTATGTTTTCATTCCCCATTTTATTAGTATGATTCATACTAATGATATGTCTGTGAGATGGTATCATATGGTTTCATTAAAAATTAAAGATTATGATTTATCTAAAATTATATTATTATATTGAAATTCTTCAAAAACCCTAAACCTGTCGTTCCATGGGAAATAATTATTTATCAAATGTAATTTTTTAAATAGTATAAATTTAGAATAAATTCATTTTTATATTGGTTCTATATTTTTTGGTATTATATTAATGTTTTTTTATTTTTTGAGAATAGTTTAGTTATTTTTTCAGAATATGATAAGGGAAATTCAGTGAAACCCTTTCGATAAGTCTATGGGGTATTCTTACATATAAGTTAACATTATGATGATTTATAGATATTATTTGGTTTTCTGTTTAATTAAATAAAATAATGGGTACTAAAATCTGAAAATAGGGTCTCACAAAAATGTACCAAGGTGTAATAACCCTGAAAATCATGATATGAGAGTTAGTATAATCAAAACCTGTTGTGTGAATAATATTCCATACTGGAGACCTAATTTCCCACTCCTTGGTCATTTTATCATTTATAACATTCTCTTTATAATCCATAATAATAATTAATTATGATAAGGAATTAGTTTATGGAATATGAGATAACTCAAACTAAAGAAACTTATATTGAACCAAGCTTGATTTAAGTTGAACTAATATATAACAATTTTAAAGCGTATGACATTTTGAGGTTTAATTTTTCATGTAATTAACACCATCCTATGTTTTTAATTATTAAAAACTTTCAATTAACTCATTTTGGATTTATAAATGTGTCAGTATAGGAGGAACCAATAAAATTACAAATATTATGGATAATAGAATTATTCTCAAAATGGGGGAAAATGGGTTAAATGGTACTATTTAAAATATTTTAGTTATTATCGTGCAAGTACCTAAGTTTCTAATTGATAAAATGGATCTTTTAATAAAACAAAAAACCAAAATATTGTAGATAAATTATCATAAAATATTAGGTGATTAATATTTTAAAGGGATTATAATTTTTCATTCTACATGACAAAAAGGGGGAGGAGCAGCCAGGGGAATGTCACAGATGAGTATGAAAAATTTTCACTTGTGTAAGGATTTTCCATTAGTCTTGTGATTATCAATGTAATCCAAAAATATTTTCCAATACAATAAAAGGTATTCAAACCCCAAAAAATACACCATCCATATGTTAACACTTAAAATACCAGAAGTTTGCGAAATATGAAAATTGTTTCCTTAATCCACAGTTTAACTAGGATTATAGGTAACAAAATCCATCTAAACCAAAGGAAGAAGGGAAAGTCTATTCATTTATAAGTAGTGAAGTAGATCCTGAAAATTAAGTAACACATTTTATTTACTTTATATCATGGAATTTTTCTATGAATATTATATCACTATCCTAATTAATAGATCATTGAAGAAAGAAACAGTTAATATTATATCCCATGTTGATAATTATGGGAAAACGCCTTGTGAAAATGTTATTCTCCTTCCTTTAGATGAATTTTAGGTGATTTTATAAATTGGTTTATGGCATATATTGTCATAAAAATTATTTGGTGTTAGGAAATCACATTTTAATACATCATATCATACTTTATTAGTGAAAGGATTAGTATGACAACACATTAGAAGAAAATTGTATTGAATAATGATAGAAGATTGATTGAAATGATTAAAAAATATTTGGGTCATGGATATTCCATGAAAAAATATTTTATTATTATGTTAGTATGGATGATATCACTCTAGAACATATATTTTTAATAATTTATATATTTTATATACCCATATATATGTTTTTTATTGTCTCATATTTTCCATGTATGATTTTTAAAAATTATATGAAATTATTATGTGACCCGACCTTACAACGACATGCAATTTTGTGGCCCAGGGTGCCCGGAATAAATGTTCGAAATATATTAATCCTTTAAACTTTATGAATGATTATTTTACCTAAAAAAGTGGAATAAAATTTAAAGAGGTGTCTGGATGTGAAATATAAGGGAATTATTGTGTTCAAAGAATTGACTTTACCTTAGGCGGATCCTATCATCGAACTGCTTTTGTTGGATGAAAATGTTCGATGTTGGATATTTGAATGAAACTAATGTAAATTTTATAATTTATTTTATTTTATCATTTCCATAACAGTGAGATATGTTAGGTGGTTTAAAATAACCGGGAGCACATGGTTAGGCTCATGGCCCTATAAACATTCCATGGAATCCTCTTAAACATTGGAGGGGTGACACCCTAGAAAATTCAAAATGAATGACGATGAGCGATGATGTGTGAATCGTTGCACGGTGAGATCGAATCTCAATTAATGATCCCTATCTCTATTAATCGATGATCTAGGTAGGGGTTTTTATTTCAATTCATTTCCCCATTCTTGGATTCAAATCAGGAATTAGGATCGACCCACTAATAGTTTGACCGATGGATCATTCATTCTTGTGGGAGTTTCCATTATTAGGTTTATTTCATGGGAAATTAATCCATGCATGATCTGATTTTATTTTATTTTCTCATTTTTATCCTTATAAAAGGAGTGGATCAACGCTTTGATGAATGACGGTGGAGGTTCGTTCCTCAATTCTTTGTGTGGATTTATTCTTCCCCTTTTTACAATGTGTTCTTTGCGTTCTTTATGGGGTTATGAATATGGATCGTTACGGGTCTGTTTCACAACGCAATGATCCCAAATTAGATATTTGACATCATGATGACCTAGTGGAGGTGTTACGATTATGGTGGTGAATGAATTGACATGGTTCAGAAGAATTTGTTATTCAAATGTTCATTTAGTGGATGATCAAACACGTATCCGGAGCTGATCGATGGATGAAAACAAACCAAAAAGGTGTTACTATTATAGGGTGTCCTTGGATCTTAAGTATTGAGGTAATTAAGAATATGGATCAAGGGTTGGAAAATCACCGAAGTCACACCAGCAATGAACATAATTTTTTGAAAGACTTGAAGAACATGGTGTGTTCTCAGAAGAACACATCATGTGGGTCCAGCTTAGTGATAATTAGGGTTTCACAATATAGGAGGTGATGACACAACATGTGAAAACTGTCATAGGTAATTTAGGACCTTACAAGGGACTTAGCGTGTATCTCGGATGATACACGGACATGGGGTAAAGTACACTACATGTACTCCAACGCACGACCAGAACAGGCCGGTTACATTGGTTAGCCTATGTACTAGTACATGGGTTACCCTATGTACTGGTACACGGGTTGGTAGAAATGGGTTGAAGTAGTCTACGAGAACATGTCACTAGTGAAAAAACATGAATTAACGTCAGTTTTTTTGGTTTTTTGATGTTCATTTTAAACCGACATATATAAAGGAGACATATAAAATAAGTTTTTTGACATCAGTTTTAGAATAACAGATGCCAAAAATAATTACATTTAGAGTTTAGCATGGGTTTTATCTAAAACCGACGCCAAAACTGAATTTAGACCGACTTTTTAGCATCAGTTTAATCTAAAAAAGATGCCGAAATTCCAATTTTTTTGAAACATTGTGGAATCAGTTTTAAAAATAACCTATGTCGTAAGTTAATTTTTTTAGAAAATAGATAAAATCATACTACCAAAAAAATCAAAACCCCTATAAAAAGCAAAATATACAAAAACCATCAAACAATATTTATCATTAAATAAAAACATATAACTGACATGATTTTATCTAGTTAATAAAAAAAATCTAGACATTGGTATTATAATGTAGAATTAAAATACACGCACCTACAAACAATGAATTCATGAAATTTTGTGACATTTGCAGGTCATACATCCCCCACATTTACAATTCTGGCATCAACCAACTATTATTTGATACCAAATACAATACATTTGAGTTTCTGAAAAATTTACATGGATTCCAGTTAAAGATCAATGAATCAATAAATCTTATAAAATATTGTATAAAGACAGTGGAGAGAAACTTGAGAGAACTCAATGATTACGAGACAATGATTACGATGTACTTATTATTGTCATGTGGTTAGACCTAAAATTCAATTCATTATGGATACCAAGTAAAATGCAGGAAATTGATGCCATGTGGATATCAAGTACATACTCACTCATCATCATTTTGGACTGACACAATACCCCATTCCTTAAGGATACCATGTAATATGATTTATTAACTTTTGGATTGTTCTTTGTCACTTCTAACGTCTTTTTTATCCTCTTGGCATAGATTTGATGTAGGTACCACATGGGTTTATGTTAGCTTAAATAGTACATAGCCTCTCATCACATGGTTTATTGATTATTTATACTTTCATATACCAAGCATAAACAAAAAACGACATTGAAAGTTAATTTTTTTATTAAATTCAGAATATTACACTTTCAAAATAAAGTATAATTAAAATATACATACCTGAAATTTACATCATGCTCATTATTGGTTATTATTGAAGAATTAATTTGATTATTAGTAGCTTTAAACACCTAATATATCAAAAGAGTTAGTTTTTTGAACCCATATGTATTATTATTTATTAATAATAGAATATAAATACCTCAAATCATAATCAGAAATAACAAATAGTTCAGAAATATTGATTGAATATGTGTCATATCAGATTGGGAATAAGACTATGAATCATTGAAAGCCTGCAATAATATTGAATGATATGAAATTAAAAAATAGAACAATATGGCAGAAAATATAAAAAAAATTAATACAAGTAACCTTATGAAAATCAGTAGTTTCCCCAGTTGTGATTATCTCGTACATGAATCGTAGAATATAATAACCACATTCAACATGTCCATTTTGATGACAACACTGTAGTTATAAAACATTTAACTGATAATAAAAACCATTATATAACACAAATTTTGAAAAATAATAATATAAAAACTGATTACATGTACTTCCACATATTTGATTTTCTTTGGTTTCTTTACTAACATGTATTTCTCGTTAAATGGATTCCATGAACTGAATTTTTATATATATGAAGTAATAATACATGTCTAAACGATGAAAATTAAATATATTGAGCTTATTAAAAATAAAAAATACTTACCTATTTAATAAGGTGGAAAATGGTTTACGAACTGTTCCATTTAAATAGAAAAACCAGTATAAGGTGCATTCACTTGGGAAAAATACGTATAACATCTAATTACCCCTACAAGACTAAAATTTCACAATTAATGACATTATAATGATCATTAGTTCATAATTATGTTTATGTTCTTACTTATTAAGAAATGGAAAAAAATCAACACTGAATCTCTATTTGTGATAATCTCTCGGATATATATTGAACTCTTTCTTCATTCTTCACATGTTTTACTTCCAAAGAAATGTACTCTGGATCTATAAAACAATAAATTCATGGACATTCATTTTCTAAAAGATGCTTGGGAAGATAACTAATTTAAAAAGTAAATACAGTTAGTCAATTTATAACTATATTTTATTAAAGAAATATAATTTCAAATGTCAATTTTATTACATGGAAAACAACTACACCACACTTAGCCTGATATCATCAAAATTAACTAAATGCATGATATCTTCTTTCATTAATGTCAATCGAGAATTTCCTCCACATATAGCTGGTGTCATCAGAAACTCATAGATAAAATTCAAGGAAGAATAGGACTCAGATAAATTTTTAACCCATAAGAAGTATTATAAGTATCCACAGCCGATTGTTCTTAAACATTATATTGAATTTGTGATGTTTCTTTTACTTTCAAATATTACTATATAAGTTAAATGTTAGAAAACATTTTCTATAATATGGAATCCTTTGTAATTAATATTTAAAAAAATGCCTACCTCATGTGAAATATAACATAGAAGAGTGGTTTTCCAAAGTAAAAAATTTCCCACACATTCCCGAACACTGGTGATCTCCCCAGTAGGAAACGGTAGTAGAGTAGTAGGATCTATAATATCAAGGATTGATACTCTATCCTAACACATCTGCATAGGCTGATTATGTATCAACTCCCCCAAAAAATGCACCTGTCTTAACACAACAATATGTACATGAGGATCTCCTGCAAACAACTCACAATATAAGGCTTTCTCCGAGGGAGGAGGTGGAGGCTCAATGTAAGCTGGTGGGGCAAGGTAGTCCGTGTGAGCAGGCTGAGAAGGAAGAAAAATGAAAAAGGTATATTAGTGTCTATAATTTATAAAATAGAAAAATTGGTGGCAAATAAAATAATATACCTCGAAAGGTTTCGCAAATATGCAAGGGTAAGTAGATGGGGTAGGTTAGTGTGGGTGATTAGGCTGAGAAGGACGAAAAATGAAAAAGGAATAATAGAGTTTATAATTTATAAAATATAAAAATTAAAGAAAAATAATATAATATACCTCGAAAGGTTTCGCATATGGGGCACAATAAGCAAATGGGGCAGGGTAGTCCATGTGAGATGACTGAGAAGGCTGAAAAATGAAAAAGTTATATTAGTGCTTACAATTTTTAAAATATAAAAAATGATGACAAATGAAATAATATACCTCGAAATGTTGTGCAGATGGGGTAGGGTAAGTAGCTGGGGTAGGGTAGTCCGATTGAGTAAGATGAGAAAGATGAAAAATGAAAAAGTTATACAACTGTTTATAATTTATCAAATAGAAAAATTGATGAAAAATAAATAATATACCTGGGAAGGCTATGCAGACTATGAGTTTCTTTGAAAGTGTAATAACAAAGCCTTCTGCACTGCTACATGAATTTTATCACCCATAGACTATTTCATATCTCACAGCTCTTCTTTTAAGGATTCTATTTCTGGGTCTCTTTATTGCTTACTCTAACCAAAAACCTTATAAATACTAACACCCCTGATATCCTCTAACACGGCTGGGATGTTCTGCCTTTCACAAAGTAGTGGCTAGGATTTCCATTCTACCCTCAGAGAAAAAAGATCCAAGGGATTCATGCTCCGGATGTTCATCATGAAATGAAAAATAAAATAGTTATATTTGGGTTTATATTTTATAAAATAGAAAAATTGTAAACAAATAAATAATATTTACTTACAATTCTATCAGCCACTTGTGGGGCTTCCTTTGTAAGATACTGTTCATTATTCCACATTCTTGCTCGTTTCCATTTCTCATGGCGAGTGGGAGGAGATGGAGGGCCAAACTAGACCTATTCTGAAACACTACTTGATCAAGCTCTTAATTCTTCAAAATTTTCTATAATCATTTTCTCCTCCAAATACGAATACCCTCCACGTGATAAAGTATGAGGGTATACATTTCTAAACTGGATCTCTTGATAAGATCTCCTGGAGGCCTATTATATAAAATTAATCAACTAAGTAATAAGAAAAATATATCATAAATTTTAAAATATAAAATAATTACCGTACCTAAAATTTGACTTCCTCATTACTGTCAACAAATCGCTTCCATTTATCTTCATCTATAAATGGATACTTCATACATGGGCTTTTAAACCTTTTCTTTCCAAAAACATAATTTTTTGTCATTTTGGTTTTGATATATCTCCATCAAACCTCCACTAAAGAGAGATTTCATTTCTTAATTTCTTTTGTTCCCTAAAAATTGAATGTCATCTGTAATTGAATAAATTAAATATGTCATTCAAAATATATAATATTCAAAAAACGAGATAAAAGTAATAAATTAAGTTATTTTACCATCATGGACACCCAAAGATGTTGCTTCATCATCCTATCCAATGAAATCCAATTAGGATATAAAATATTATTCCTGCAACATCTCTACATCGAGATATAATTGAAAAACTGAACTGTATTTGGGCAAACTGCATTATTATTATCATCAAAATGGATGTGTCATTTTTCATCATCACAAGAAAGTGATAGTTTTGGTAAAAGTGTAATACCACATTTACCAACATGAGAACTTGATTTTTGAGTTTTAACCGGTGGAGTCCCCTCCTCCAAGGACACATCAGTAGTCCTACAATTTTTTTAAAAAAGTAAAAAAAATTATTTCATTAAATAATTATATTACTGAATATTTAATAATATGTCAAAAGAGATGTACCTCAGTAACTTCACCTCTATATTTGTATCTAAAATTTCTACTAGATAGTGTAATGAAATTTTGTGTACCTTCATATCATTAGAAAACTGAATAATTAGAAACAAGGAAGACAAAAATAAGTGAATAAAAAAAGAGGCATGCATTTGTATGTTTCAAAAATGAAAACAAAATATAAATATTTACCATAAAAATTAAGAGACTAATTTATTTTTTTCCCACATTCCTTCATCATGATCATTACGTAATGCATTCACTATGTCTGTCTTATACTAATTATAATCATCTGGAAAGTGCGTATTAGATTAATAAGGCTCATGTAAATCACTAACATCATCAGAATCATCCTCATCACCCAAATTGTATCGTTTTTTCATGCAAAACAACTGACCACTGATCATTTGTCATATCAAAGACAAAAAATACTTGTTTTACATGTGTATCCATGATAAATGGTTCTTCATTGTAATTAAATCTTTTCAAATCAACGAGTTTAAACCCATATTCATCGTGTTTCACAACACTATTACTATCAACCCAATTACACTTAAAAACAATGACTCAAAATTTAATATAATCAATTTCCCATATGTCTTCAAGAACTCAAAAATATGATGTTGATGCAAAAATGGGTTTTTATCTTTGGCACTCGAAAAATACACTACTTCAGCAAAAACCATCACACCACTATTCTAAATGGTACTCTTGTTATCCAGGTTTATTTTGTAAATTGTGCAGCCATTGAAATCAAAATAAGACCATGTGATTAGATTATAAGATGGTCCCCCTGTTAACCACTTCATTGTTTCAGATGAAGATATATCTGGGGTGACTTTCTCTTTAAAAAATGAAACAAATGTCTTCTTATTCTCAATCATCAACCACTTTTAATTTCTTTTCAGATAACATCACTTTAATTCAGCCATATGTGAAGATGTGTATGATTGAACCTCATTTTTTTTGTTCAAAATGTATATATGTGCCTTCATCACTTCATCACATGGAATATACTTTACCTTTATGCCTCGAACCCCTCTACCTTCACTATCAAGTGTCATATGTCGAGATACAGGGAGACCAATATGCACCACCTCATACAAATAATCAGCATATAACTAAATCACCTCTTCTGATACATATTTTTGAACAATAGAGGCCTCTGGTCAATAAGTATTTTTAGCATATCCTTTAAAAACATTCATATATCTTTCAAAAGGATACATCCATATTAAATAAATAGGCACACATATTCATATCTCATGCACCAAATGAATCAGCGAATGAACCATTATATCAAAAAATGTGGGGGGGGGAATACATTTCTAGTTGACAAAGAATAAGAGTTGCTTCATTCTCCAACACATATAACCAATTTGGATCAATGACATTTGTACAAATGGATTTGATGAAATTACATAACCTAATGATAGTCTTTATAATAGCTGTCAGAAATATAACACAAACCACTATTGGAAGAAGTTGTTTCATCAACACATGGAAATCATGATATTTCATACCTATTAATTTACAATCATTCAATGACACCAAATTATTCACATTTGAAGAAAAACCACTGGGTACTTTAATACTGTGAAGAAACTAAGAAAAATTCATCTTTTCAATCTTTCTTAATGTGTGACAAGACAAAGGTAAATATATTTTGTTTTCATTCACAGTGGGAGGTAACTCCAAACACATTATCTTCAATTTAAAGTCCAATCTAGCATGCAGTTAAACTTTTTCATTACCTTTTATAAGTTCCAATCAAATATTCATATATGTTTTTGTCAACATGCATAACATCAATGTAATGTTTTATCTCTAAAAATCTCCAAAAAGGTAGTTCGAAAAAATAGACTGCTTCTTCCAGATATGTTTTTGACAACTAGAACTTATTCTCATTCCAAATGTCGATTCAATATCTTTCACATTGTCATAGAATTCATCAACTGACAATGTTCAAGGGTGATAGTTGTATTCTTGTAAACTGTTAAATGATTTTTTCAATCAACGATAAGGATGATCAATTCGAAAAAATCTTTGATGTCCCATGTACATTGTCTTTCTTCTATTCTGCAGTTGATAATATGAAGGTTGTTCTTCACAAATTGGACATGATTTATATCCCCTAACACTATATCCAGTTAAGTTTCCATATGTAGCAAAGTCTTTTATGGTGAACATTATCATAGCATTCAAAAGAAAACACTCTTTCTTGTATGCATCAAAAACTTTAACACCTTCCTCACATAGCTGTTTCAAATCATCAATAAATGGTGAAAGATACACATCAATATATGTTTTTTGATGTTTTCGTCCATAAATCATCAAGCTCATCATAACATATTTTTTCTTCGTACATAGATGTGGGGAAAAATTGTAAACTACCAGAAAAACAAGCCATGAACTATGTTGGCTACTGAGGCTCCGATATGGATTCATTCCATCGGTACACAATCGCATTATAATATTTCTAACTTCACTTCCAAAATCATGAAATTTTTTGTCAAAACACTTCCACTGTGGTGAATAAGCTTGGTGACTTATGTTACCATAAGATATTCACTCATCTGAATGTCATCTTAACCTTTTTTTCAGGAATTGAATTTGAAAATAGACGCTTCAAATGAGGAATTATTGGAAGGTACCAAATTTCATTAGAATGAATTTTGATTCTGGTACCTAAAAATGAATGAGAATTGAATTTTCAGAATTGTATGCAAAAAATATTGTATGATATCAATGGAAAGTACAAAATTGATTTTCCATGATGTTAGATGGCATCACCTGAGAATGAATCTGAGTTGACATTCTCATCTATCTTATAGTGTGATGTCCCACATGTAGGACAACTTGATAAATAGTCATTTTCGTTATTATATAGTAAACAATCATTGGGGAAAACATGTATATTTTTATACCCCAATACCATTGGGAATAATATTTTCGTCACCTTATAATTATAATCTAGAAGCCTATTGGATTATAGAAGTAGCTCTTTTAAAAGCTCAAGTAAACTAGAGAAACTTTTATCCCTCCACCCATTATTTACATATAAGTTAACTAATCATAGAACTAATGATAACACTGTATATTGAATGCAACCTGGGAATAATAGTTTCTCAGATTCTCCATACAATCATTCAATAGTTGGTGTTTTTTCAATGGTTTCAACACCTAAATCATGAATTAATTCATCAATACAATCCTATGCCTCATTATGACTATCGTCATCAATGTTGGATGTGGAATTTTCAGTTCTTTCACCATTCCAGATCCATTGTGTATAATTAAGGCAAAAACCATAACAAATGAGGCGATTTTTGATTTCTCTGGAGTTTAACTTTCTCATATTTACACACTTCGCACATGGACAGAAAAAGAAATAAATGTTTTGGAGATGTAGTTTAGAAAATTCCAAAAAATTATCAACTCCTTTTTCATATTCACTAGTGGTTATTTATAAATGAATCCAATTACGATCAATTAAATACCAGATATCACAATATAACTGGTGAATATATTAAAACATATAAACATTTAAATATCAATTAGATAAATTATAACCTGATATCACTATATAATTGGTGAATATATTAAAACATTTAAACATTAAAATATCTATCTGATAAATTGTAAACAAAAACACATTTAATAAAAACTATTGATAATCAGATAGAAAACATCAGATATGAAACAAATATACAAATAGTAAACATTTTATTTTAATATTGTATACATGTGTGTTATATTGAAATTATAATTTAATTATAATATCATTATTCTAAAATTTATTAGTTCATTTTATATAGTTGTTGCATTATTTAGATGTTGAATGTGTAAAAATTATTGAGGATTTCATTAATTTAAAGTATACAGTAAGTGAATTTGGTGAAATTAGATTGGATTCAATGTAAATAGATGCAATTTTGTTGAAAAAATATTTAAGAATTTTTGTTGACAGAATATTTAACAATGTCCTAACACATTTAAAATAAAATATAAACTAATAATTGATGAAAATAAATAAACAAATTAAATGATAAAAAATTTATCAACAAAATTAATAAAACATGCAAAAGTTTATGTTTAAGCCGAATGGAGATCCTCAATCCAAAATGTGTTCTGTATAATGACTTAGAAAAACAGACACTGCAAAATCTATACCAACAATGATAATACTAATGAAAAATAATGATAAACAAAAACTAAAATGAAACCACAATTAAAAGTCGCGTAAAACAAGGTTATGGAAGAAGAAATAAACAATTGAAGGTAAATCAAGAGAAGATAATGAAGAACACAAACCGAGAATCGTGAAAATGGAATAAAACCATCAACAATGTAAGTCCAAGATCACAAATAGGGCTTCGAATTTCGTCATGATTCGAAGGCTCTGCCGTGGTTTTCGATTTCAATGATCCATCAAAATGAGGTTTTGGTGACCCCAGTAAATATTAAAAAACATTTGGCATCAGTTTTGGTTAAAACCGAAGCTGAAAATATCCGACTTTCTTAATTTCGACGTTGGTTTTCTTCAAAACCGATGAGAAATGTTTTTCGGTACCAGTTTTTTGAAAAACCAACTCTAAAACATTTTTTACATTTTTTCATGTCAGTTTTCACAAAACCGACATGAAATATCATCGAATAATGGTTTTGGCATCAGTTTAACTGAGAACCGACGCCAATAACATCCCACAAATACTATTGGCATCAGTTTATAAAAAACTGACGTTTTTATGTCAATGTTAAATCCCTTATTTCCACTAGTGTTTCTAGAGTAAAAAGAGTGGTTCCTAGATAGTGGGAATTGTAATGTCACATTCTTACACGTCTTTTATATCCCTTTCTACAATTAATGATCTTCAACATGGGTCGCTGTACACAAGAAGCTCTTAGGGTCATTGGACATGGAATGTGACCTTTCAACACGTCATTTACCATTAGGTATACTGATTGATCTTCTTTTCCACCATTCATTTCATAGGTTTTGTTTGGGTTAGTTCCCCCTTTTCCCATTCCCTTAATGGGTTGGTATCATTTCCATCCTTATGACTATGATCCTTTCACATGAAATTCTAGAGAGAGTCAGAATTCCTTTGAGAGGTGAGAAGCGAGGTCATATACCCATTATTAACCCTAATAAAAGTCAGTTATTGAGGTAACCAACCCCATAGGATACTGATCATCTACTTAGAAGGTGAATATAGATGAGTCGTGGTATACTCTATTTCCCAGGTAGTGATCCTCATCCGCGTATCATGATGTTTCCCCACTCAGGAGTGTGTTCTCCCATAATGATTGTATTTAGTTCTCTCTTCTAATATATCAGTTCTTCTATCTCTCTCATGAAAATTACCAATGAATGTAATTCTATGATGGAAATCATCATAGAAATTAGACTAATGGAGTGAGTTTTCCCAAATGATCTGTAGGCAGAATCTTTGGACCGAATCCCTAGCGTGGGTATGCAGTCGTTGTAACATACCTCTAGAATAAGGCTTTGGGATTTGAGTATATCTAGATATATTTATCTTGATTTATGGTTTGTACACATATAATATGTAGAGGTAAATGTAAGATGTATTTTTGTATTTCTTTATGGTTTTCATAGTCTTCTACTAAGAATTATTAAACTCACCCTTGAATGGGATTTGCCTGCACATATCGTGTTTTATGTTGACGAGTAGCCTTTTGACGGAGTCCAAGGTGGACCAAGACTGTACTAAGCATTATGAGTTTTTCTATAGGCCGAGGTGTTCCTATGTCTATGAGATTTAGTGCTAGTACCTACACGTATGCTTACTACCTGGACATTTCTGTTTGCAGACTCATTCTTTCGGTGTGCATGTATTTTGGACTAGTTTACTTTCCACACATTACTTTTTGATGTACTCTATTGGTTAAGTTTAGTTGAATGCATGAATTTTGTTACTGAGTAGTTTTACATGTTAGAATTTGTGGTATTGGAGATGTGTGTGTTTGTACAGGTACTTAGGCAATACCTCCCATGTTAGTGATATACCAACTTGGTGCTAGCCACCATCCCCTGACCTATTTTAGGCGGGCTTGGGGAGTCGCAGAATGGGCCCCACTGTGATGGGTCATTATAGAGTGGTATAAGAGGTGCTCGGTTCAATATTAGGACTATGAGTATGTGATATTGTTCTGGGAAAACTATTTTTACTATTTCAAGCATGGATTTCAGGCCAAGGACTCTAGTGTTGGTGTGGGAGGATGATGTATCCATACTCCAGGAATCTAATAACCTACTTTTTGACTCGGTACAACAAAAAACTAGTTGTTGGGAAAAAATATAGTACATGAATCATATAATAATGGGTTGTGTTTTCTATGACCTTTTTGGTTAGCGATCCTGATAAACTCTTTGACTGTAGTACATTTTTTCCTTATAGAATTCCTCTGCAACGCATACCTACTAGGATTCAGTGTCTCAATAATAAGGATAACCCCAATTAGGGAACTAATTATGGGACCAGTTCCCAAGGCGTAACCCCCAGGTGTTGCACCGACTACACTACCACTAGTGGAGTAGCATGTGGTGCATGCATTACCGATAGGCAAGGAGCATATCCTGAGCACGCTGCATGAGTTTCAGAAATAGAGACCATATTTTTTCAAGGCAAGCCCAACCCTTAGGTGGAAGAGGACTATCATGAGGTGGTGACCAGAGTTTTCTATCCACTTAGGACACCAGAGAACTAGATAGTGATCCTATGATTGATGCTTCTTCAGGTTTCAGTAAGATGATGTTTGAGTTTGACCATGTAGACTCAAGACGAGGTGACTATTTTATGGAAGGAGTTTGTGCGACTCCTTAACGAGTTATCTCTGATAACATAGAGAGAAATGTGTATCCCGGAGCTTCTTTAGCTCTGGCAGTGTAGTTTTCTGGTTGTTTACTATTTTTTGAGGATTACCAACATTACCAGGTACATGATGGAGATGGTCAGGGAATGTACAAAAGATCTCAGTCTTTTGATGGAGGTCTACAATAGCACATCTGAGCTAGTCTCATCCCTCTATGCATTTAAACTTATTCAGGAGTACTCAAGAGATTTTTGGTAGTCTAGAGATTCATTTATGAGAAGATACAACTAGTGGTAGCTAGAAATTGGAAGATGGGTGCAGAGACCTTAGCATTAGGGAGATGGCATCATGCATAGGGATTGAGATGTGGGAGAAATCATAGAAGGACCCAACACAGGGGATCTATGGTCCAAATTTCTCAGGCTGGATCCAATAATAATAGGTAGAGGCTTTGAAACATTTGTTTTAGAAGAGTACATCACTCTAGAGACTATCCAACCCATTGAGCTACTAATAGAGAGGTGGTGGATGGACCACCGAGTCAGACTTAGAGACTGGAGTAGGGAGACCTGCTAGGCAGAGGATGTGGTAGATGAGAGGGGAGGGCTATAAGAGGTGGAATATTCTTTCACCTACCTTCACCACCACCCCTAGGAGGTAAGAATAAGGCATACGGAGTTGGAAGACATGGTCAGGTAAAGATACATTCAGTCATGGGGAGAGTTTCAATTTTTAACATATTCTTCATACTGTCGAGGGATTATGAGGTCATTCTCAGTATGGATTGGTTATCTTTGGTCCATGCTCAGATTGACTACTTTAAGTGAATAGTGCAGTGTGTCCACAATGATGGAAGGAGTTATTCCATTTTTGGGGAATGGAAACCCAAGTATTACATAATGGGCTCATTCTTAGGAGGTTCTAGCAGATTCATCATGAGTCGACTAGCCTTACCCATGGAGCAGCAGATGTTGTGATCTTACAGTTCCCAGTAGTGGTGGTGGAGAAAAAGGATGTATTTCTAGAAGATGTTATAGGATTATCTCCCTACTAGTTGATCAACTTATTTATCAACATACACCATGGGACCACACAGATATCCTCACCATCATACCTGATGTCTCCCATAGATATTAGATAACTGAGGTTGAAGTTGATGGATTTGTAGAGGAAGGGATTTGTAAGACTAGTGTTTCTCTCTGGGAAACCACACTTTTGTTTTCCAAGAAGGAAGATGGGATTTTGAGGTTGCATGTAGATTAATTCTTCCAGAACTAGTTAATAGTGAAGAAAAAGCTTCCACTACTGAGGATGGATGACCTCTTCGATCAGCTAAGAGGCGCATAGTCGTTCTCGGAGTATTACCTCCAATTGGGATACCACATGTTATGAGTGTGAGATGAGGATATACCGAAGATGACTTTTGGATGCCGCTAAAGTCACTATGAGTACACATGGATTCCATTCAGTGTGAAAAATTACTTGGTAGTCATCATGGGACTTATGAATTGGATCTTCTAGCCATACATAGACATGTTCGTAGTGGTCTTCATTGACGACATACTTGTGTACTCGGAATCAGAGGAAGATCATGCGATAAACCTGCGTGTGGTTCTAGACGTAATACGAGAGCACCATATTTATGGGAATATCTCGAAGTGTCAATTCAAGATACATGAGTTCCACATTTTGGGACATGTTATCTCAATAGATGTATTAGTAGTGGATGCAACCATGGTTGAGGCAATGTTAGCAGGGGATCCACCCTAGAGTGTGAAAAAATCTGCAGAGAATCCATGGGTTGGTAGGATACTAATAGATATTTATGATTGATTTCTACAAAATATCATTACTAATGAGAGCCTTGACCCATAAGTTAAAGCCCTTGGTATGGATGGTGAAGTGTTGGATGGACTTCAAGAATTTGAGGCAGATTTTGATGAGTGCACCAAATCATTAATTTTCTTGAACATGGTGTCAACTGCATATTTTTTGTGACACATTAGAGAACTGGAATGTCTGTTTATTGATGCAAAGACAGGTGGTGATTGCTTATGGTATATTCTAGCTATGTATATATGAGCACAACATTATGACCGATGATCTTGAGTTAGGAGTGTTATTATTTTCTTTGAAGATGTGGCAACACTACCTGATGCGAAAATTGTTCATCATCTACACTAACCAACATAACCTCACGTACATATTATTTTAGATGGACATTAATATAAGGATGTGGCGATTTATAGAGTTCCTCTGGGATTATGACTTCATGATCGTCTACACTTATTGGAAGTGGATCATTTTGATAGATTCTCTCAGCATGATATTGAGTTTTCTGCTGGTGAGAAAGGAATCGAAGCAGTCAACCTCACTAAAAATATCCTTCACGGATGGAGATGATACTACATATCTCGATTCAATGGTTTTCACCCCTCCACTCTTACAGAGAGTTAGGTATGCACAAATACGGTATGTCGACTGTGAGACATTAAATGTTTATTTATCCATAGGACAAGCTCCAGATGAATATTCGAATGGAAGGGAGTAGCTAATCCTTTTCAGGGGATGCATAGTTGTGACAGTTTCATTTTTGGAGGAGTTTCTAATATATTTTCATACATCCCCCATGGTAGTATATCCTTGAATTGAAAAATTGTACCAGGACTTCATGCATCAATTCTGGTGGATAGGTATAAAGAAGGTAGTAGTAGAGTTCATTTCTCAATGTCTTTTGTGCCATTAGGTGAAGTCTTAGTATAGGTTCCAGTAGGTTTATATCACCACTACAACTAGTGGAGTGGAAGTGGGATGGAATATCTATGGAATTTTTGATGGGATTACCATGAACTTAAAGGGTATACGATTCCATCTAGTTGATCGTTGACTGACTCAGCAAGTCGACCCACTTCTTAGATATCAGCGAACAATGTTCTGTATAGATAATTGAATTCCTCTACATGTATTAAATGGTTCTTCTTCAAGGCCTACCGTTGATGATAGTCTTGGATCATGTTGCTCATTTGACATCCTAGTTGTAGAATGGATCTCAGGATGGGTTTGGGAGTCATCAACGTTTGATCACAACATTCCATCACCATACAGATGATAAATCTAAGAGAACCATTCGGGTTCTATAGGATATGATGTCATCTTATTTCATGGTCTTTGGTTATAGTAGGGAGGACCACCTACAGTGGGTGGAGTTTACATAAAACGAAATCTACCACTCCACCATTGTCATGGAACCATTTTATGATTTATATGGGAAATAATGTCAGTCACAGCTATGCTGGACTGATGCTAGAGATTCAATACTCATCGTTCCAGAGTGTGGGTGATCTACCATCGAGAAAGTGCAAATCATCTAGGAGCATATGAAGACAACTCCGAGCTAGCAGAATAATTATGCTGACAAACAACAAAGACCTATGGAGTTCGAAGAGGGATATAATGTCCTCCTTCGGGTCACACCTGTATGTTGTTATAGGAATTTGGCTAAGGTGACAAGTTATATCAGATATTCATCAGACCTTTCCAGATACTGCGTAGAGTTGGGGAGGTGGCATACCATCATGCTCTACCACCACAGCTACACTGGGTACATGATGTCTTCTGCTTGTCTTATCTAAGCCAATACGTTCATTACCCATCACACATCATCGACTAGAGTGAGATGTACATTGAGGATTGGGGGATCTTTATATAGTACCTAGTAGAGTTCAAGGATAAACTGGAGAATATCCTTCTTGAGAAATATATTCCCATGTTGTGTGTCTGGTGGAAGCACGAGAACCTTGAGGAGAGAACGTATGAGTGAGGGTCTCATATTCGTACACAATACCCTCTTTTACTTGAATAGCCTTTTGATTTGACTTTTCTATGACGTAAAATCCGTAAGGTGGACAATGTAATGTATTGGATTTTCCATGTATTATTGTTAATTAATATATGGAATTTTTATGTGACCCATCCTTCTGATGACATTTTATTCCAAGGCCCGAGGTTCCCAAAATAAATGTTTTAAATACGTTGATATTTTAAATAGTGAACCCAAGCATTTTTCCTAAAAAATTTATTTAAAATTAAATGGTTTCCCTATTTAAAAATATAAGGGAACCATTGTGTTCATAGAATTGATTCTACCTTCGGAAAGGCCTAACATTGACCGGTGCAGGTAGGCTAAAAAAATTAATTATTGGACTTTTTAAAGGTAATAAAATAAAATTAATAGCTTATTTTATTTTAACATTTCCATAACGTAGCAACACATTTTGTGGTTTAAAGTAATTGGGATCCTAGAGTTAGGCTTATAAACCAAGAAACATTCCTTGGAATCTTCTCGAACTTTGGAGAGGAGAAACCCTGATTAATTCCCAACAAATGACGTCAAAGGATGATGCTTGAATCATTGCACAGCGAGATCGAATCCCGATTGACTCCCACTCCACCTCTCCATAGATGATCAAGGTAGAGGTTTTTATTTCAATTACTTCACCCCTTCATGGATTCAAATGATTAATGTGGATCAACCCATGAACATGTTGACCCACGGATTGTTTGTTTTTTTCAAGAGGGTCCTTTACCGGGTTTATTTCTTTGTAAATCAATCTGTTCATGAGTTAAATTAATTTTACATTCACTATATGATCCTTCTAATGGGATAGGATCATCATCGTGAAGAATGAAGGTTGAGGTCAATTCTTCAATTCGATGTGTGAATTTCTTCTTCCCCTTTATACCCTGCATTATTCACTTTCTTCGTGGGGTTAAGAACAATGGATAGTTTTGCATATATATTACAACGCAACAATCACAAATTGGAGATATGAAATTGTGATAGCCCAGAGGAGGTTGTACAATTATGGTCGTAGAAAAATCGACTTGGTTCGATAGAAATCATTATTCCAGTGTTCATCACATGGAAGATCAAAACTAGTTTCCAAAGCTGGTCGAAGGACCAAAAACATACAAAATTGGGATTTTTATGGTAAAGAGACTATGTATATTGAGTTTAGAGGTGAACAGTAAAAAATATTGAGTTTTGGAGAATCACCCAAGGTGACCCAGTGAAGAACTTTATTTCTGGAAAAAACCCATGGAACATGGCATGTTCTCCAAAGAACACGTCATGTGGGGATGGCTAGGTGGTGAATAGGGTTTCATGGAGAAATAAGTGATGACACGGTGTGAAACAACATTAACTCAGATTCTGGGTCCTTACACATGACTCAACATGTATCATGGATGATACATAGACACAAAGAGGAGTTCACATCTTTTACTCCACCAAAATAGACATACTGAGACGGTTAAGAGGGTTACCCCATGTACGGGTACACGGGTTGGCAGACATGGGTTGATGTTGTATATGGGAAAACGTTATGAATGAACATAACAAACCATGGATAGTAAGACATGGAATGTCATGTTCTAACATTCCTTTTATATCCCTTTCTATATGACAAGCTCCTCGACACCGGTCATTGTACACAGGTAGTGACTAGGGTAATAAGAAACAGTGTGCAACCATTCTACACACCATATACCTTTCTATTCCTAGCTTCATTGTCACGACCTGTCCTTGGGGCCCGTGTCATGACTACCCCAAGCATGCCTTCCACAGGCCAGGGGCTGGTGACTAGCACCAAAGATGTAAATTCTGATAAAGGGAAGGAATTGCCTTTATATAAGTAAACAAACACATAACAGAGTACACAAGCTGAAATAAACACTAAGTAAACTGAGTATGGAAGTAAGTGCTGGAAGTAAATGGGCTAGTATACAAACCCAACTGAAAGTATAGTACAACTGAGAAAAAAAAGTACAATAGATGAAAATTAAAGCAGCAACCACCAAGTCATCCTCCAGAATTCTCACCTAAATGGTGGGTACAAATAGTCTAATTGGCTCCTTGGGTCCGGCCGTTCGCTCTGTGTACGTCTCGCCTAATAATCCACCTCTAGGTACCATCCCACTCTTCAAGCCTCAACCATGATCAGTTTTATATGTCATCTGCAACCTACACAACATTTTGTGGGCATAGCCTATGCAGGGGTGAGTATACAATACTCAATAGGGACCCCAAGACCCCTGAAGGCCTCTTATAATCCACAAAGTATAAACCAAAAAGGAAAGATACAAACACAAAGTACCTACCAACTCTAATTAGGTATATGACCATACATATAACTAAGTCATCAATTCCAGTTCAACTCAACCTCAAGAGCCCAAGTACAACCCAGTACACACAGAAAAGCACAACTCAGCCCACACAGGAAAGCAAGACAATCATATCAAATATAATGATTGAAAGTCATGACTCATCTCACACAGGTATACTACATTCGAAGAGGGGTGGAGATGAATAGATGTAGCCCCTGAATCATCCCCTTTGCCGAACCCACGTAGGATCCAAGTACAGAAGTCCTAGCTGCCGAACCCATGTAGGATCCAAGTACAGTAACCATCGCTGCCAAACCCACGTAGGATCCGAGTACTGTTGTAATCGCTGCCGAACCCACAGAGGATCCATGTACAGTCGTCCTTGCTGCCGAACCCATGTAGAATCCAAGTACAGTCATCCTCGTTGTCTAACCCACATAGGATCCAAGTATTGTCGTCGTCGTCGTCGTAGTCACAGCCAGCTCTGGGGTTCCCTCACATAGCATGCTCGATCCCGGGGGGGGGGGGGGGGGTGGGGGATCTACTCCATGAGCCAAGGGGGTCAACAAATCAATTCTCACGAATTTCAGAGTTGATTTATCACAAAGTTCAGTCTCGTCAATAGGAACTCAACGCGATAGACAGTACGTCAATTAGACGCCCGGTCTGAGAGTTATTGGCTTTTCCATCCTAGGGGCCCGATTGGTTTTTAAGATAAACCAACCCGGCCATACTCCAGCTGCGTCCAAACCTCGAGTGAATTAATCCAAAAGAACAGTATCACTAATAGGAATTCAACGTAATTGACGGCCTGTCTTTCGGACGTTCGGTCATTATGTTATAAGCATTTTCGCTCCAAGGGCCCAGTTGGTTTTGGGTTCGATCCAACCCGTCCATACCTAAACTTCTCCAAAACCTCGAGTGTAATATACCTAAATGACCATCTTGATCCAAGGATTCCAACGCAACTAACTGTGCATCGATCGGAGGTCTGTATAACAAGAAAAGGGCCTTTGAATGAACCAGGTCTATAGAATAGGGGGTTTGGGCCCGGTCCGACCCGCCCTAATACCCCTGGGTCGGCCCGAACCTGGTCGACCTGACCTGGGTCCGGGTCCAGCCCGATTGGGCGTGGCCCGGCCCGACTCAGTAGTCAGACGCGGCTCAGTGCTGGCCGAGCAAGGCACAAAGGGGGTGTGGGCCCCATGTTTCTGAAACAGAAGACCCGTGGGGTCCACCCTACGGATCTGTCGGGGGGTTACAACCCCCCGGTTTCCTTCCAATGGTCGGCCGTGATGGTTGGCCTTGTGTAACCGCGGGACCCCCTAGGGTCCTACCTCCAGATGGTGTCGGCGGCCCCTTGGAAGACCGCCGTGACCTTAGGCCGCGGCTCCTGTCCAACAGGCATGGTGTGCCGGCGCCGCGCCCCTTCGCCGTGGCCCGCTCCTAGCTGGGGCTTCCTTCGGCCTCACTGGCTTGGTGCAACGGCGTCGCGGTCCACCGCCGTGGTCCACTCCGGACGCGGTCCTCTTCATTCCCGCGCGGTGCAACGGCACCACGCCGCCTTCGCCACAAACATCAATGGAGATCAACAAGAAAAGGGGAGGAGGATCGGCTGTGTTTGTGCGGTCCGATCTCCTCCCGTTATGACAATAACTAGCTGCAAAATTTTAATAAATGAAGTTCGATAAATAAAACTTGAACGAAGATAACCCCTATCTCGAAGGAAGTTCACGGTTGTCAAGCGCTGAGGTTGATGGGGTCGTTTCCGTCGTCGTCGGTGTCTCCTCCCTTGTCGCGGAGGAAGAGGAGGATGGAGAAACTGAGTCGCTGAGTCGACGTTCTTCATCGAAGAGTTGGATTTCATTGTTAAAGAAGAAGTTATTCAAAAATAAGATGAACCAATCTTCCAAAACTCAAGATCTCCTTTCCCTTTCGCTTAACACCACAATTTCCAACCAAAATAAAATAAGACTTTTCCATATTTTATTTACTCGTGCCAAGAATTTCAAATTTTGAAAATCAAACACTAAATTCAATTAATTGTTGAGGTTCAATTAATTAATTAAATGTGTGTTGGCAAGCATTAAAGTGAGAGAGTGGGGAGAGGAAGTGTCACCCACTTAAAGGGGAATTTTAACAGGTTAAGATGTGTTACAAATTTTAATATGGGGATTAGAGACGTTTTAAAGAATCTGAAGGGTGGGGCTAGTGTGGGCCACACCTCACAATTATCCTCACATGGGTAGTTAAGGGATTGTGGGTCCCACCCTAACTACCCCATGTTAGATACAACCACATGGATAAAGAATAAAAACTGTTCCACAATTTTTATTCAATTCTTTATTAATCCACAATTTTTAACAACTCCTACCGAGAAAACGCTTCTTCGGTAAAGGTCCTCTTAATAAATTGCTGATGCTGCGGTTTCATCGGTGCCCTCGGATTTCAATTCCGAGCACCGATTCAAAAGATAGAAAAACCCACTCATTCATTCACTGAACATACCCGATCTAAACTTCATAAAATTATTCTAGGCACACCGGGCCTCCGAATCAGGTGCCGTCAGAAACTGCGTACTCGTAAAATCCCAAAGAATATAAGGAAAAACTATCCTTGAAATTTAATTATATTTACATTACCCCCACCTCAGGGATTTACATCCCCATAAAGCTACAACACAAATTAGGGAAACAAATGAGGGTACTGTGCATGCATCTAAGCCTCCTGCTCCCATGTTCTCTCTTAGAGGTTCCCATGCTGCCACCTGATGCGAACTGGAGGAATCGACCATCCACGTAGGACCTTCTCCTATCGATCCTAGATCTCCACCGGAACCTCCGCAGATGTCACCCAATCATCAATGTCCAACTCCCCGTGATCAATGATTTGCGTCGGGTCATTCACGTATATCCTCAGCTGAGATACATGGAAGATGTCGTGTACCGGGTGCAATTGAGGTGGAAGAGCCAGGTGATAAGCCACCTCGCCTATCCTAATGAGAACCTGAAATGGTCCGATGAAGCACAGATATAACTTTTTGCCCCGACCAAATCGCTGTAATCCACATTGAGGTGAGACCCGTAGGAAAACATGGTCGCCATCCTCGAACTCTAGTGGTCTCCGCCTCCTATCAGCAAATGACTTCTGTCGGCTCTGTGCAGTTCTCATCTACTCCTAGATGATCTGCACCTTCTCAGTTGTAGCCTAGACTATCTCTGGTCTTACGAGTGCTGACTCCACAGGGTATATCTAGCATAGAGATGATCTGCAAGGTTGGTCGTATAATGACTCGTATAGTGCCATCCTGATGGGGGAGTGGTAGCTGTTTTTTTACGCAAACTCCACCAAAGGTTGGTGATCCTCCCAGATCCGACCAAAGTCGAGGACACATGAACGGAGAATGTCTTCGAGTGTCTGAATGGTCCCCTCCATCTATACATCCATCTAAGGATGAAAGGCGGTGCTCAGACATAGATGCGTCCCAAACACCTCCTAAAACCCCTTCCAAAGTCAGGAAGTAAAGAGGGTGTCTTGATGAGAGACGATAGATGAGGGTACACCATGAAGCCGTACGATCTCCTGAACGTAGAGGCATCCCATGCTTTACACTGAGCCCTGCCCTCTGATAGGTAATAAGTGGGCCTACATGGTGAGTCGGTCAACAATTACCCAGATGGAGTCATGTCCTCTAGAAGTACGAGGAAGCCCTGTCACAAAATCCATAGATATCTCTTCCCACTTCCACTCTGGGACCTCTAAGGGCTGTACCAAGCCTGCAGGTACCTATTGCTCCACCTTCACCTTCTGGAAGGTGAGGCATCGTGAAACGAAATCTGCCTCAACCTTCTTCATACCCGGCCACCATTAAGTCGTCTGAGATCCCGGTACATCTTCGCTACACCAGGATGTACTGCCAATGGGGAAGTGTGAAACTCCCTCAGCACCTCCACCTATAATGAAACTGGTACCGTAGTACTTCCTCTGAAAAGGATGAAATACTCTCATCCTACAGAAAATCCATCATGTGCATGTCTTGTGGATATCTGTGCACGCCGCGTCTCACAGTCAACGTCCCCATGTTGTGCCTCTATGACCTGCTGATGTAGTGGATGATTGACTATGAGTGACTGATGAATGGCAGCCCCATCTCTATCCACAAAGGATATCTGCAACGTGGCTAGCTGCTCTGTCGCCTCTCCAAGTAGTTGAATGTCTGATCTCCTGCTGAGAGCATCAGCTACTACGTTCCCCTTCCTAGGAGTATAGAATATCTCAAAGTCATAGTCCTGGAAGAACTCGAGCCATCGCCGTTGTCTCAGGTTCAGGTCCTTCTATGAGGAGATACACCTGAGACTCTAGTGTCCAGAGTAGACTGTAATGCGCTCGCCCATCAGATAGTGCCGCCACATCTTCAGGGTGAAAACCACTGCTGCTAACTCAAGGTCCTGGGTAGCGTTGTTCTACTCGTGCTGCCTCAAATGTCAGTAACCATAAGCAATCAATTCCCACTCGTACATCAGTACACACCTGAGTCTGGTCCATGATGCATCGCAGTAAACTACATACCCTACTCCCTCCTCTAGTAGCCTCAAGATGGGTGCACTGGTCAATCTCTATCTCTACTCCTGGAAGCTCTGCTGACATATATCCGACCACATGAAGTCTTTCCCATTCTTTGTCAACGCTGAAAGTGGTGCTGCAACTCTGGAGAAGTCTGGCACAAATCTCCGATAGTACCCAGCCAGACCTAGGAAACTATGCACCTCCATCACGCTCGTGGGTAGCTCCCAAGCTAGAACTGTCTCGATCTTCGTAGGATCCACCGCAACTCCCGCCACAGAGATGACGTTCCCCAAGAAGTGCACCTCTCGAATCCAAAACGGACACTTATAAAGCTTGCCATAAAGCTAGTTCTCTCGAAGTGTGTCCAGTACAACCCGCAAGTGGTAGTCATGCTCCTCCTCATTAGTCGAGTAAATCGAAATGTCGTCGATGAAGACTACGACAAACCGATCAACGTAAGGCTGGAAGATCCTATTCATGAGACTCATGAACACTTCTGGAGCATTTTTTACGCCGAAAGGCATAACCAAGAAATCATAGGGGCCATACCAACACCTGAAAGTCGTCTTCTACACATCCTCATCTCGAACTCTGATCTATTGATAGCTTGACCTGAGGACTATCTTCAAGAACTAGCGTGCTCCCTTGAGCTGATCGAGGAGATCATCTATCCTTGGAAGTGGATAATTTTTCTTCACGGTCACCTGGTTCAGGAGACGGTAGTCGACACACAGTCGCAAGCTCCTGTCCGCCTTCTTGGCGAACAAAATTAGCGAAGCCCAGGTTGAAACACTTGGTCGGATAAATCCCTTTCCCTGCAAGTCCTCCACCTATACCCGTAGCTCTCGAAGCTCAGTGGGAGACGTCCGATATGCTGGAGTAGATATCGAGGTTGTCTCGGGGTACAGGTAAATATATAATTCTACCTCTCTACGAGGAGGTAGTTCTGAACATCATCAGGAAAAACGACTGCATAGTGATCCACCGCAACAGAGAAACTCGGACTCCACACATCAACTGCTCCCATGATGAGACTATCCAACTGATGAGTGATCGAATGTCCTCTCCTCTGTGTGATTCAATCCTGCACTGCAAAGGCTCCCTTCTCACCGGTGAAGGTGATCCTGCTCCCATCGGTGCAGACACACCACACCTTGCGCCTAATATAGTCGATCTGAGCATGAATTGTAGATAACCAGTCCATGCCCAAGATGACGTCCTAAGGCCTCAATGCCACAACAAGAAGATCCCAGCCGAAGCTCTCACCTACTAGAGTAATCTCACACTGGCATCACCAATGCGTAATCATCGAGTCTGCTCCCTTAGGAGTCTCTAGCTGTAAGGATAGAGCCAACTGCTCCGTCAGAATCTCTGAGCTCCGAACAAGTCCAGCTGCAATGAAAGAATGACTCGCTCCTATGTCTATAAGAACTGCAGCAAGGGTGGAGTAGACACAGATAGTACCTCGAATAATCTCAGGTGTTCCATGGTCATAAGCCTCTACTGCCTGAAGCTGAGCCTGCCTCTACCCGCCAGCTCCCTGTGGTCAGGGAGGACCTCATGGTGGTGGTAGTGGTAGAGCCCCAAAGCGTCGTCCACCACCTGCTTCTCGGTCAGCTCCTTGACCCCATCCTCCTGCTCCCTATGGACTTCCACGGTCGAACCTTTGCCTCTGCCTGGGTGGTCCCTCAACCATCTATTGCTTCTCTACATGGTTGGTCGGGAAGTCACGAGCCATGTGGCTCGGCCCGCCGCATGCATAGCATTGTCTGCCTCTCGTATGACTGACTCTGCTGCGTGTGCCCCGCACCTCCGAACCAATATCTTGAGGTCGCCCACCTGATGGTCTGGTCCGCTTGGACCTCGGCGACATCTGTCTATTGACGGCTGCAGAATACTCCACTACGTGTCGCCCTGCAGTAGGCCTTGCTACTGTTGTAGGCTCAGCAAGAAAGCTCTCCACAAGTAGGGCTCTCTCCAGTACTCCTACCTGCGTCGAAAATATTAGGGAGATCATTGAAGCCCTGATCTCATGCCTCAGTCCCTGCTCGAAGGTCTGGGCCCTGAATAATGTGTCTCATACCATGTCTGTGTAGTAGAGCAAGAGATCAGTAAATCTCACCGAGTACTGGGCTACTATCATGCTGCCATGTCGCAGCTGTAGTAACTCCTGGATGCACACCGCATGGAGGGTGGATGGAATGAACTCCAAGCGGAAGAGTCTCTCTAAGTACATCGAATGTTGAGATTCCTCTTCGTTCACCTAGAGCATCAGGCCCCACCATCTACCTGCTTCTGCGTGCAAGAGACTCACCGCATGGATCACTATGAGGTCTGATGGTGTCCCTACTAATCTGACGGCTCGGACAACAGCCTCTAGCATGTCCTCGGCTGCCTGAGGGTCCGTCTCTCTACGGAACCTGGGCTGCCTCAAACACTAAAACTCGTTCAGTGCACTCAGGCGACGTGCACTCTCAGCTTCTGGGACTGGTGGCATCGATGAATTGGTGGGTAGAGGTACCGCCGAGGCCTCCGCTGTAATGGGGCCCTCAACCGAGTCCTCGTCGCTCGGTGGGCTTCCATCTCGCACAAATCTTGGAACCCTAGCTGGCTTCCATCGTGGTTCCATCCTGAAAAGAAACAAGTGTGCAACGGTTAATAAAGTATACCTGGTGAGCTGACACAATGTAATCACAAAAAAAAACTTTTAAAACTCACATGAAATCAATTTTTTCGTGCACTGAGCCGTAAATCCGAAGTCAGGGTCCTGGTTAATGGATATGTCGGTCGCCACACCAACACTGGACTCCCTGTACTAATAACCACACTCAATACTCTAAACATTATTTCTTCACAAATAAGAAATTATCTGAGTCCGGAGTTCTGCGGTAGAACCGACTCCTCTAATAACAATTTGTCACGACCTGTCCTCAGGCCCCATTTCGTGACTACCCCAAGCTCGCCTTCCATAGGCCAGGGGTTGACGACTATAACTAAAGGCATAAATTCTGATAAAGGGAAGGCATTGCCTTTATATAAGTAAACAAACACACAATAGATTATGCAAGATGAAGTAAACACTAAGTAAACTGAGTACTGAAGTAATTGCTGGAAGTAAATGGGCTTGTATAAAAACCCAACTGAATGTACAGTACAACTGAGACAAGAAAGTACAATAGCAGGAAAGTAAAGCAGCAACCACAAAGTCGTCCTCTAGAATTCCCACTTGACGGGTGGGTATAGATAGTCTCGTCGGCTCCTCCGGTCCGGCCGTTCGCTCTGTGTACGTCTCGCCTGATAGTGCACCTCCGGGTACCATCCCACTCCACAATCCTCAACCACGATCAGCGTTGTCTGTCGTCTACAACAAACACAACGTAGTGCGGGCATAGCCTGTCCAGGGGTGAGTATATGATACTTATTAGGGATCCCGAGATCCCAGAAGGCCTCCCAGAATCCACAAAGGTTAACCACAAAGGAAAGATACAAACACGAAGTATAAAGATAACCCCTACCATGAAGGAAGTTCGTGGTTGTCAAGAACCGTGGTTGATGGCGTCGTTTCCGCCATCGTTGGTGTCTCCTCCCTTGTCGCGGAGGAAGAAGAGGATGGAGAAACCGAGCCGCCGAGTCGATGTTCTTCATCGGAGATTTGGCGTTCTTTGTTGAAGAATAAGTTCTTCAAAAAGAAGATGAACCAATCTTCCAAAACTCATGAGCTCCTTTCCCTTTCTCTTAACACTACAATTTCCAAACGAAATAAAATAAGGCTTATCCTTATTTTATTTACTCATGCCAAGCATTTCAAATTTTGAAAATCCAACACATAATTCAATTAATTGTTGAGGTTCAATTAATTAATTAAATGTGTGTTGGAAAGCATAAAATTGAGAGAGTGGGGAGAGGAAGGGTCACCCTCTTAACGCGGAAGTTTAACATGTTAAGATGAGCTAAAAATTTTAAGAGGGGGGTTAGAGGAGTTTTAACGAATGTGAAGGGGTGGGGCTCATGTGGGCCCCACCTCACCAATATCCTCACATGGGTAGTTAGGGGATTGTGGGTCCCACCACAACTACCCCATGTTGGATATAACCACTTGGATAATGAATAAAAATTGTTCAGAAAATTTTATTCAATTCTTTATTATTCCACAATTTTTAACAACTCCACCCGAGCAAACGCATGTTTGGTAAAGGTCCTCTTAACCAATTACCGACGTTGCGGTTTCATCGGTACCATCAGATTTCAATACTGAGCACCGGTTTAAAATATTGAAAAACTCTCTTGTTCGTTCACTGAACGTACCGAAGATAAAATTCAGAAAATTATTCCGGGCACACCGGGCCTCGGAATCAGGTGCCGTTAGAAACTGCGTACTAGTAAAATCCAAAAGAATTTAAGAAAAAAATTTCCTTCAAATTTACGTGTCTTTACATTGATCTTCTTGTCCACCATTCCTTATAAAATATTTTCTTGGTTTAGTTTCACCTTTGCTAATTCCCCTGAAATTCAGATATTATTTCCATCCATAGGAGTATGATCTAATCAGTAGGACTTTCTGGATAGTGTTGGAATCCCTCTGAGAGGTCCATAGCAAGATCATATACCTATTCATGACCCTATGGAGATTCTAATATAAACATGATCAATCCTATAAGAAACCAATCCTCCACTTATCAGGTGAATCCGGATGAGTCATGGTATATGCCTAGGGCATATAAGTGATCCTCATTTGGGTATTGTGATATTTCCCCACTTAGGACTGAGTTCTTCTTAAATTAGTGTATTTTTTCTCTCTTCAGATCTATCAGTTCGTCTATCTCTATCATAAAAATTCCTAGAATATGTACTTCTTGGATGGATTTCATCATTGCTATCAAACTCATTGACTGAGTTCTCTCAGATGATCACTTCGTGGAATCTTTAGATTGAATCCCTAGCATAGGAATGTCATCATTGTAAATTACTGCTAGATCATGGGTCTAGGTTTAAAGTATATCTAGATATATTTAAATAATTTTATGTTATATAGACATATACTCTATGTAGATGATGATACCTTTACTTTGTATATTGATTTTTGGTTTTTGGTGTACCCTCCTGAGTTTTGTTATACACACCCATGCACATGCCTTGCCTACACGTCTCATGTTTTGTGTAGACGAGTGGACTTTTGATAGAGTTTAGGGTGAACAATGACTGGACCAATCTTTGTGTGCTTCCTTACAAGACAAGGTGTTATTAAGACTTTGAGCATCTATCCCAGTACCAACTTTCTTTCTTACAAGTTCCACTTTTTTGTTTTTAGACACCTTCATTCGGTGGGCTTGTATTTTGGCCCAGTTAAATTTTTTCACGTCACTTTTCATTTTACTCTGTTGGTTTGGTTTAGTTGTACGCATTCATTTTGTTCCATTGTGGTTTCTACATTTCATAAATTGTGGAATAGGAGATGTGTTCATATATACATGTACGTAACAAAATTCCTCCCATGTTTGTGATATTCCTAATGGATGCTAGTCATCATCCCCAGGTCAATGGGAAGTGGGCATGGGGAATCATGACATGAGCCCCACTAGGACGGTTAACGACAATTTTCCTTAGTTATTAATAACTAATATTTTATAGACATAATTTATTTAGGGCGGGATAATGTAACAACGAGATATCTCACTATTTTTTTTTCATAAATTGGCATTTGATTTGATATATGTCATTACATGAAACACTAAACTAATATGAACTATGAAACATTAGATGAATATTTTTAAGACATTTACAAAATAAAATAACCAATAGTAAATATATAAATTATAATCAATTATGAATTCATACAAAATAGTATTTAGAAAACATAAATTTTAAAATAATCATTTTTTGATTAAAAATTAAGGTATTTTCAATTTATATATAGTATTTTCATATAAATATAATTTTTTAAAAATTTCATATTAGTATTATATAAAACTAAATTTATTTTTATAAGAACTGAGTTCTTCATTTCAGATATGGATCTTATTTCGAGTTGTTTTTTATGAAAAAGGAAGAAAAGAGGTTTGTCTATGTACATGTCGTGTGCTTTTGAGTACATGTTGTGTACCCAGTTTAATTGTGTAGTAGTGTACTGGCCATGTAATGTCAATGTACATGGTCATGTAGGTGACCTGGAAGACTGCCTAAAGTGGGGGTCGGTTGAGGCTAGTACACGACATTTAAATTAAATGAACATGTCGTGTGATTTTATTTTTATTTGATAAATCTGTTTAGGGTCACATTTCATCTTCAGTAACACCTTCTTCTCCCCTCAGTTCATACAAGAGTGCGAAAGAACACTGAAGAACTCCAATACCCTCCTGATTCTCCATCTGACTTCAGTTTGAGACATCGTCAGGTGTGTTGGATTCCCAAAGGTGAGTTCTATCTCTCCCTAGAGCCTTTGTTCCTGATTCCTCCTCTCTTGTGAGTATTTAATGGCTGATCATCATTATCCTTTTTATAGATTCATGATGTTTTATTCCAATTGGATGGATTAAATTCTAGAGTTTTGTTTGTATGACTTCAAGGTAGGTGGTTTATTCCTTTCGTTAATTTTCTACGGATTATATATGCTTAATGTTCTGAATACCCATGTTTGTGGTATTGCAGGTTTTGGAAATATAACCCTATTTAACACCTACTATGTTTTTTTTGTTTGAGAAAGTATTATTTCTTATGCGTAAGGTTTGAAACCTTGTTATGGGACACCCCATGGGTGTGTTCCCTTGATTGTTTGTTTTTTACCTTTTGGTCTTGGTTTCTATGAGGCGTACCTTCTTTACATGCCTTTAATTTTTTGGGTTGTGTTTTGATTGATATTATGAATTGCATGTGTTATTCTTTTGAATGTTATCCATATAGTATTTATAGATTACATGTGATTCTTTTCAAGATAAGCGCATTATTTTACCAATGCACTGTGAGATCCTTGGACTAGGAAAACATTGGGGGTTTCCAAGTTTATTTACATAGGACCATGAGAGAATTTGTGTGGACTTGACTGAGGGGTATTACCTTGAGTACTACCTTGTTGGTCATTTATGATTATTTATGTTCTATGGACCCATGGGGTATTGACTATGAGAGCTACCCAGAGGTTTTTTATTAGTTATTGATGCCATGTTGATCCAGGGGTATTGACCATGAGAGCTAACCATGTGGTCATTTGTAAATGATTAGTGATATGTTAAACCAAAGGAGTTAGACCATGAAATCTTCCCTGGAGGGTTATTTATGAATGTATAAACGATTTTGATGAGTCTTTGAAGCCAAAGAATAATCTTGGAATCAGTCTTACTAGATTTTTAGATGGTCTATGGAGACATCTGTTTTTCTATTACACAAGTAATGCAGAGCATTGGATAGATCACTATATTTCATTATTAAACGAATTGAATAATTAAAAAATGTAAATGAATGTAATTGAAAACAGTATGATCATTTACTTTTTAAGTACTTACTCATTTATTGCTTCATTTCTATACCTGCTATATATATTCACTAAAAATTAGCCACATATCTTTTGGTGGTTTCCTACTGGGATTCATCTCACAATCTCTTTGGGTCATGATTTTAGAACAAAATATATTATATAGTTGGAGTTATAGAAAAGGGAAGGCTCCATTCTTCATTAGGTACATGATTACTGTTGGAGATAGATGTCATGGGACCATGTTGAGGCTAGATATGCTATTAGAGTTTACACATTTTTTGTAATTTTTTTTACTATTTTATTTCCAGTATTGTGTCTTGGTTGGATTCTTTCCTAGACACATGTGACATGCATCACTTTTATATGCTCTAGTTTTTTTATTATTAGTAGTCTTCCACTGTTTAATTTTATTTTATGGTGTTACTACATCCGATATTGTTTTCTACCTAATAACCTATTATGTATAATCTTCCAATGAGGTAATTGTTTCTCCATTATCATACCTTGTCACTTGTTGCTAGTCAACAACCTCTGGTGTTTAGGGAAATTCCCTTGAGGTAATTTGACCGGGTACGGGGCACCTTTGGGTGGAACCCAGAACCAGGATGTTACTGAGTTGTATCAGAGGGGTTTCTTCTGATTTTTATTACAATTATAAGCCTGTATACAGGGATAAAAAGGAATAGGTTGTTGGTAATAAGATGTTTCTGGGAGTAGCTAACTCATGTACATTGAAAATCTAGTTTACCTCAAATATTACAATTTTTCTAGTTCTTCAATTGTTTTAGATGATATGATTTCACCATTGGGTGATACACATGTATTTTGATGTTATAGTTGATATTATTGAGGTTCTATTTTTATTGAAACCTGATGAGATGAGGTTATTCCATATCATGCGTCGTATAGGAACTTACTAGATATCAAGTGTCATGCATTTTTTTCATTCCATTTAGGATGAAATACTTATTTCATGTTGTTGTGATAGATGTTGTACTAGATATGCGTGTTGTTGTGATGGATGTCGTGATGGAAAACCTTCTATATTTATAGGGTATTGGAATATGTAATGACTGAATTGGATGGACACCAATCTTTGGTCCCTGAGGTGTTATGGGCCCTCTTGGATTGAAATTTGGTGGATCGTGATTGATCTTTGGTTTAATCTTTTCATGTAATGATGTGAAAAATGATTCCAAACATTAATTTGTGGGGAGTATGGGCTCCCAATGGTCATAATTTGTCATTCTTTGAACAAAATTTTATGATTTTAAGAGTTCTGTGGATGTTTCAGAGGCCTATTGTCTAGAAAACCCAGAAAGCACGGTGTGTGATGTTATGAACACACAATATGTTTTCTTCTATTTAGGAAAATTCATTTTCTTATGTACATGCTATGTAATGGGATTACACGCTGTGTAGTGCTTAGCCATCTGACTGACTGTGCGAGTAGAGAAACGGGGTTGGAAAACTTTTGGTATAACACATCATGTCTAGATTTCACATACCATGTTGTATAAAATCGTGTATCTGGTCGTGTAACCAACGACACAGGTGGATGAAACATATGTTGTACACATCTTCTCTCATTTATGAACATCATGTAGATTCTGGAATGTATCCAACTGTGTGACCAACTACATGGGTATATGGAACTTAACTGAAACATGCCATGTACATGGTGACCATGCCGTGTAGTGCTACACTAGGAGTGAACCATGTAGTTCCTTCCGTGTAGAAGAAATTTGTCATGACTGAATTTTCAAGTGCATGATGTGTCTCAGGAGGCACACGCCGTGTGCAGGGGTGTTACATGACTAGGTTGGAACAGGTACATTCTGTGTTAACAGTTTAAGGGGATATTCGATGTAGAGGTCATACACGACTTGTAACCCAATTTTTTAAAACGTGAATGATCTTATTCTCATATTTCTTTATTGAACATGTATGTTTTTCTCCTTGATAATATTGTACTATGGTGTGTGCTTCACCTTTAAGAATCATTCCACCATTATTTCATCCAATTGTATGCCAGGTATATGGCGATGATCAGACACATAAAATGGTAGATCATGGACTACAAACAGATCCTCATGTCATTGCGAGTGTTCCTACAGTTGCATCCAATTACTTTTTTAGGGTATGGAGGACCATAGGTAGTATTTTCATGGTTGGAGTCCATGTTTTCTATCATTGATCATATGGATATGCATCTAGAGATGAGGGTGAATATTGAGACCTACATGTTGTGTGATTCCTCCATGATACGGTGGGATGTTATCACATAGGAGGGACGCCATCGAGATATTGGTGGTAAATAATTTTAGAGGACTTTCACTAAGTACTTCTACCCTGAGATGTTGAGGGTCGACCAAGATTGGGAGTTCATGAATTTGGATTAGGGTTCTCTTTATGTGATGGATTATTCTTATCTTTTCATAGAGCTTCCGCCCTTCACACCTATTTTGGGAGGTGATGAGTTATATTTGTCTAGGTGGTTTGAAGATGGTCTCAGGTATGACATCTGATCATAGGTGAATGTTTTTAGGATGACATCGATGACTGCTATAGTTATTTAGTCATTGATTACTGAGCACAGTCTGAGGGATTTGGGAGCTTTGATCCATGATGGTTCATCATCCATGGCTAGTACTCCTTAGTTTGATAGTATGAAGCATCACAGGGAACCATCGTGTTCAGTGTCGATCTTGCAGGATAATGGGTCATCATCAACATTTTTCCATGTTTTATCACTAGAATCTAATGATAGCGGTTCTATTATGACTCCACATTCAGAGTAAAGACCACCATTTTCTCCATAGTTATGGAACTGGAGTTCATCAGACTATTTAGGCAGAGGAGGAGGTTGCGTTCATTATTGTCAAACGGTAGGTTTTCAACAATAGTAGGGTGTATTATCTTAGATCAGTCATAAAGTGTCGCAAGCTGGTGATATAAGGCAGACTTTCGCAAGGCAGAAGACCTGGCAAGAGCTGGATCCAAGACCCTATATGGTAAGAGGTATGATTATAGGTGCCTCATTTTTAGCATCTACTCTTTTTGATAGAATTTATTCCCATTGTTTCATATCTTTTTCGGATGAGGAGAGCCTTGGGAAATTTATATTTATGTTAGAGGATATTATGATCCTAGACACTCAATTAGGGATTAGGGCGGCTAGTGTACATCATTGTAAGAAGTGACCTCTTGAGATTGTTGGGTGTCACTTCTTTTGGGACCACTATTTCTTAGAGATTATTGGTTTCAATGTCATTATTAGAATGGACCGGATGGTCTCTTTTTAGGTCTTCATTGACTGCTATCGTCTCAGGGTGAGTTTCACATCACCATACGGTGGGTCTTTTCTACACAAGGGTGAATGGGATGTCCAGGTGAGCAGAGTGGGACCCGAGCATCATGGGTTGGGAGGAACTACAACCAATATTTTTAGTTTATACTGAAATGACCAATGAACTTCTCATATGGACTTTCCTCCAGTGGTGGATCATTTTATAAATTTCTTTCTAGACAACATCTCTAGTTTACCTCTAGAGAGAGTAAAAGATTTCCCTATTCAGGTTTTGTCATGAGCGGCACTAGTGTTCATTCCTCTTATAGGTTAGATACACCATAGTTACTAGTGCTCAATTATTGGTTAGAGGAGTTAAAGGAAAATCGATTCAACTTACCTAGAACTTCTTCTCAGGTTTTACCTATATTTTTTGAGAAGATGGTGGACGAGACCCTTATAAATTTTGTTGATTATAAGAAGTTGTACCAATATAGAGTCAAGAATATATAACCCTTCCTATGGATTTATGATCCCCTTGATTAGCTTCGAGGAGCCCTGCTGTTCTCATAGATTTACTTGAGACCCGATTAGCATAATTTTTGTGTTATACCATCAGATATATCTTTTATAACCTTTCGGAGCACGTATAGTCTATAAGAGTATTGAATATTTCATTCTGTGTCATGAACCCACTAGCAGTTTTGGCGGCACGGATGAATCGAGTGTTCCATCCATACTTTGATTATTTTGTGGTAGTCTTCACGGATGATATTTTGGTGTACTTTCAAACATAAAATTACCATGACATACGTCATGAGATTGTATTGAGTACACTAACAGATCTTATGGTATATTTTAGGCTCTCAAAATGCCACTTTTTGATGGAAGATATTCACTTCTTAGGTCATGTCATCTTAGTGACAAAAGTATCTGTTTATTCAGAGAAAGATAGATCAGTAGTTTCCTGGGAGTAGCTAAAAAACGTCTTTGAGGTATGGAGTTTTCTAGGGTTGTCTAGTTACTATATTCTATCTATTTAGGACTTTTCACTCTTAAAAGCACTACTGATAGGCCTGACTAAGAAGGGTTTGAATTACTTGTGGATAGATTCCTATGATTTATCCTTTCAAGAGTTGAAAGGGATATGGAAATTTGAATCGATACTGAATTTTCAAGAGTTTGGAAAAAATTACACTACTTACTATGACACATTAGTTATCGGGCTGGGAGTAGTGCATACATAGGGGGAAGGAGACATAGAATATGGGTCTCAGTAGTTGAGACCACCAAAGAGGAATTACCTGATATATAACCTCAAGTTGGTTGATGTTGTGAATTCTATTCATTGTTGGAGACATCATCTTTTGGGAGATCATTTTGTGGTGTAAACTAACCACAAAATCATTAAGTATATCATTACTTATCGTGATTTGAATTTGAGACACTGAAGGTGGGTTTAGTACCTCTAGTCCTTTGACATTGATCTTACCTACACACATGGGAAAGGAAACGCAGTGGCTAAGGTGTTGAAAAAGAGGACTTAGATACAGATAGTTTAGGAGGACAGTAGTGAGTGGTAACTTATGGATCTACTCTTTGAATTCATTTGGAGGTGCATGAAAGATAGGGGTAGAAATTTCTTTATTCTATAGATGTTACCTATACTCTACTAGATCGAGTACGAATGAGGAAACTGTTAGATTCTAATGTCCTTGTCCTATTGGAGAGTGTTTCATGAGAGGACCCTACTCCAGGTATGACCATAGGCTATGATGTGTTTTTGAGAATTCATGGGAACGTGTGGGTATCAACAGACTTACAAGAGGATCATTTGAGAGATTTTCATACCTCTACATGGGATGTTCATATTACTGTCACAAAGATGTATCAAGATCTATATCATCATTATTGGTGGATAGTCATGAAGAGGGATGTTATTGGTTTTGTTATGAGATATTCCACCTATCAGCGGGTGAAGGTGGAGAATCAGTGACCAACATGGATTTTACAATAGTTAGACATTCCCAAGTGTACATGTAATGATGTCGCGATGGATTTAATTCCGGGTTTACAAAGGACTTACCAATGGAATGATTTGGGTTGGGTTGTTCTAGATAGAATCCCGAAGGCTGAATATTTCTTGACAATCATGGAAACCTTCAAGTTTGATGTTCTTGGAGGGTTGTACATCCGAGAGATTGTATTATTCATGGACTTATTCACTCTATCATTTCATACATGGATTCCCAGTTTACATCTTCTGTCTTATAGGGACTTCATAGGGCTTTGGGTACATAGCTACGTCTGAGTAAAACATTCCATCCCCAGAAAGACGGCCAGTCTGACCACATGATTCAAGTTTTGGAGGATATGCTTTGATAATGCTTCATAGATTTGAAGGGATCTTGGGAGATAAATATACCCCTAGTGGGTTTTCCTTACAATAACGGTTTTTAGAAAACAGTTTAGATGGAACCTTATGAGGATTTGTACAGTAGGCCATTCTGATTACCCCAATGTTTTCTAGAGGTAGGATAGGAAACTATGCTGGGACCTCATCTTGCCCAGGAGAACACTGACTAGGGGGAGATGATTTAGAAGAGGATGGATATTTCACAGTCTGGACCTATATATTATTCTGATCGACAGAGATGACCACTCAAGTTCATGGTCATAGATCTTGTTTTCTTACATTTCACACCGAATTTGGGACACAAGAGGATTAGGATACAAGGAAAGCTTTCACAAAGATAAATCAGGCCATTTGAGGTTTTGGAGAGAGTCGATATAGTTTCCTATCGGTTGTAGTTTCCTTAGAGGTATTGGGCAATGCATGTCATCTTTCTTGATTCTCAGCTATGACGATACTTTTCTGACCGATATCTCATTTTTTAACCTGAGGATGTTGAGTTAGAGGTGGATGCATCATTCAAGGTGCTTGATATTCGGATTATGGATCAAAGCACAAAGATTCTATGTGGCTAGTTTTTTCCTCTGGTATTGGTGTTATGGTAGCACAGGAGAGTAACAGACAAGACTTAGGATATGGTGACCGATGTATGATCCCGGTTGCCAGAGTTGTTCGATTTTTCTTCTACACCACCCTGGGAAGTGAAATTTGGGTACAAATTACATTGAGGTGGGAATTTTGTAAGAACCCAGATATTCTTTTCAGGTATGGAACCTATTTTAGACAGTTTTTTAGGAAAAAGGAAGAAACAAGGATTTTTTAAGTACACACCATGTACTTTTGAGTACATTCCATTTACCTAGTTTCCATGTGTAGACGTGTACTAGCCGTGTAATAATAGAGTACGTGGCTATGTAGGTGACCTATAATACTGCCTAAAGTAGGGGACGGTTGAGGCTAGCACATGGAATGTACATTAAATGAACATGTCGTGTACTTTTCATTTTATTTGATAAATTGGTTTGGGTCTCATATAATATTTGTAAATAACTTCTTCTCCCCTCGGTTCTCATAGGAGAGTGACGGAACACTGAAAAACTCTATACCCATCCCGATTCTCCATAGGAACTCTGATTGAGATGTTGTCGGGTTAATTGGATTCCAACCAGTGAGTTCTCTCTTTCCTGAGAGCCTTTCTTCCCGACTCCTCCTCTCTTATGAGTATTTCAAGGATGATTTTTTCCTCCATTTTTAGATCCATTCTATTTTAGGTCGATTTACGGGCCTACGTTCAAGGTTGTTGATTGTACAACATCAAGGTAGGTGGTTTGTGCCTTTAGTCAATTGTCTTTGGATTATATATGCTTAATATGCCAAAAACCCATGTTTTGGGTATTGCGTGATTTAAAAATTCATCCATGTTAAATAAAATCTATGGTATTTTTATTTTATAAATGATTATTTCTTATGAATAAGGTTAGAAACCTTTTTATGGGGCACCCCATGGGTTTTTTTCCAGTATTGTTTGTTTATTTTCATTTGGTCTTGGTAGCCAATGAGCTGTACCTTGTTTCCATGACTTGAATTGTATAATATAGAGTTTTATTGATTAAATGAATTGCATGGGTTATTCTTATATATGTTAGCCATGTAGTAGTTATAGATTATATTTCATGCTTGAAAGAATATTCCCTATGTTTTTCCATTGGACCATGAGAGCCATGGACTAGGAAAACTGTGGGAGTTTCCATGTTTTTTTACATAGGACTGGGAGAGGCTTGGTGTAGAATTGTCCCAGGGTTATTGACCATGAGAGCTACCCAGGAGATTATTTATGATTATTTATGTTATGTTAACCCAGGGAATATTGATCGTGAGATCTACCATGAGTTCATTTATAAGTTATTGATTCCATGTTGATCTAGGGGTATTAACCATGAGATATTTCCATGTGTTCGTTTGTAATTGATTAGTGCTATGTTGAACCAAAGGGGTTAGATAATGAGATCCCTCTCCGAGGGTTGTTTATGAATGTTTGAATGATTATAGAGAGTATTCCAAGCCAATGAACAAGCTTGTACTTGATCTTAATAGATTGTTAGATGGTCTTCTGAGACATCGGTTTTTATATGACACAAGGGATACATAGATTATGCTAAATCCTGAGATTTCATTATTCAAAGGATTGAATAATTAATAAATGTTAATGAATTTAATTGAAAAATATAGGATTGTTTTCTGTTTTGTACTTCCTTGTATATTGCATCATTTTTATGTATTACTCTCCATATATATTTACTGATAATTAGGCACTGATCTTTAGGTGATTTCCTATTGGGATTCGACTCACACCTTTTTTGGGTCATGATTTTGGACCCAAATAGATTATATGGTTGTAGATATAGACAATGGAAAGAACCCTTCTTCATTAGCTACTTGATTGTTATTGGAGATGGAGAGCATGTGACCAAGTGGAGGCTTGTGATGCGGTTTGATTTTACTATTTTTTTATACATTGTTTTTAGTGTTATTTTTCCTTTATTGTGACTTGTTTGGATAATTTCCTAGACACTTATGACATACATCACCTTCATATGCCCCAGTTGTTCTATTATTATCATTCATCTGTTGTTTACATTTTTGGTAGGGTATTTCTTATTCTGCTATTGTTTTTAATTTTTTATTCGGTAGTGTATACTCTACCAAATAGGGAATAGTTTCCCAATTATTAGACCTTAGCCCACGCTGCTAGTCGGGAGCCTCTACTGTTTGGAGAAATGCTCTTGAGGTCAAGTGACTAACTAGGTACGGGGTACCTATGGGTGGCACCCAGAATCAGGATGTTAAAAAAATATATTTTGGATTTAAAAATTTTCTTACTGTATATTTTTTATTTTTATCTGAAAATTTTGATTTTTGGTCAAAATATATGGTTTTTTGGACAATTAAATTTTTTATGATTTCATTATTATGTATGAAAATAATATTATATTAAAAAAATTAATGTAAAAAAATGTATTTAAAAAATAAAATAATTCATTTTAATCTTAAAATTTCCATGCCTAACATTTTTAGAACAAAATTTAAATATTACTTTAATAAAAACTATTTTCAGTATTTTTATCTAATTTAATGTTCTGAAAGTTAAAATTGGTTTAGGATTTGTTTAAAAGAAATATAATTTTTTATTTTTTATAATAAAACAATTTATGTCACCAAAATTTGGATATATGATAAAACTATATTGTATATAGTTATTTAATCATGATAATTCAATATTTCTAATAACCTAATCTTACATGTTATAAGACATTATTTTAAATATTACATGTCATACCTATAAAATATTATATTGTAAAATTATTTAATAAGTTGAAATTTTATGGTTAATAATTAAAAAATGTGTTAATATTAATTTCATTCATTAATTTAAATTATCACATTTAATAATTAATTTCAATGGTAAAAGAAAAAAGATAAAATAAAAGGCCAAAAAACAATCTAGGGTGTCTCTAAAATGAGAAGATTAGAATAATATCAACCCAAAAACACTTCCCCTCTACTTATTTCCATTTTTGATCTACTGATATTTTAATAGTACCATTACAATATTGAAATTGTTTTTCTCACCTCAGAAACTACCCTTACCTTAAATTATATTAAAGGTAACAAATACACCACTTCCAAACTAATATATACATTAAGTTTATTATTGAAAGTATACTAATTTCACACCCATGCAATCATCTCCCACTTACATAGGATTTTTTCCATCTTTACTTTTCATATGACATTAATTTTCATGTATTATTCCAAGTGAAAATTCTAGCTTCCAATGTGTGTATTAATTTATATTCATATTTTGTTTCTGTATATCTACATAAATCATAATAAAAATTAGTAATATTATTAAAATTTTATTATTATTATACTGAAATTTATTTATATTAATTTTAATTTAAATAATTAATCATTTTTTACCACTAATAAATCTTAATATCATTGATCATAGGTATGTGTGGACTTCCACCACCACGAATCGATATTGATTTTTTCATCAACTATTATCAATTCTAATATAACGGATGTATTTTATGAATAAATATGTTTTATATGTCAAGAAGGGAATTCATAAATGATAAATTTCAAACAATGTCATATTTTTACATTCATTGTTAAATGGGATAGTATTTCATGTGTATGGAAGACTAGCATCTCCCAAAATGATGATTTTCATTTTTCAACACGACTCATCATTGATGGATCATATAATGTATTTAATGAGAATACATGATATTTATTTTATTTTTTAAGATTATAAATATTTCATATTATCATTATCTAGAAACATCCCCTAACACATTAAGTCATTATACCATGTTTCCATTCGGGTCGATTTAGCCACATAAGTAAATGATTTAATAATGATTATGTTGTAAATGATTATAGGGTTTATTATAATTAAAATAAAATGTAATATTTTTATAATTTTCTTTTTTAATGGTTATTGTAATTTTTATTTATTATTCAAATATTTATTAACATATCATCTTTTAATTATTGAACGCATCAAAAACTAGTCTGTTGTTAATTCTCTTATCCCAATTCATCTTCATAAATTCCACTTAATAAAATGGGTTCTATGTAATAATTTAAAAAATGATTATTTTTTCTTGAATTATCTTGGAATTACGAACTTGGAACGACTAATAGATAATTAATCTCGCTTTCCCGCATTTTATACAAAACAAACTAAAAATGTTCTAACACCTTATAATAAAAATAAACTATAACAAATTAATAAATATTTATAAAATAATTGTAATATTTTTAGTATTTTTATGTTAAGGCTGTTAGATAAATGGTGAATATAGTTTTTTTATTTTATACTATGTTAGAGCATGGTTGTGTAATAAGGAATACATGGTCTGGGATTTCAGATCCACTTCCTCTCTTTGATACATGTTTTTTATTATGCACCTAATTCCATTTCTATGGTGTATAAAATTGCATTTTATGTATTATATAAAAAATTAATTTTATTAATTATAATTGATCTTCAAATTAATTATACATCTATTTAAATAGGTTTTGAGTTTAATATTCCCCAAATTTTAGTGGGTTTTCTTCACAACGAACTCTCCCTTATTTCATAATAACTCCTCATTAACTATTTTCATTAATTATTAATATATTCTAATGAATTATAGTGGTATGTCGTATTTACACAAAATTTTATAGGGAAATTAAATTTCACACCAATATATTTTTCCTAAATGACTCTATTATATCATTAAAATATAGTTTTTTATTCAGAATAATTCCAATTTCATTTAATGGATTTTTCACCATATAAATAATTTTACTTCCTTTTAATGTTACAATTTCCCTAGGGTAAGATAAAAAAATTTCTTCGATGATCCTTTTCTTCTACAAAAATCATTTTCAAAAAAGGGTTCATTATTATTTTTATTATCTAGTTTTTTTATAAATGTGTTTTAAAATTTTATACTGATTTTACCGTATCACGAACATATATTTTTTCCTCCTTGATTATATTTTTTAAAATATGTATTATTCCCAATCAATGTCTCTTCATGGGATATTCTTCTTATATAGGGTTTTCACAGAGCTTGTTTTTACTATTATGGGATTTATTTGATGATTTATTTCGGTATTTTGATAACCCAATATTATTACCATGAATTCCACATATAGAATGAATGATTGCAATTTTTATTTTTTATTAAACCCATTTTATTTCCTTGTATTCATTATAATGATAAAATTGAATAATTTTTAAGAGTAATAAAAAAGTATATATGAATGATGGGTGAGGACTTATATCATTCTAAAATAATTCGGTCAGTAAAATATATCTCATGAGATATGCGTTATTGAGTATATTTTAGTTGTTCATAAAAATTCACACTAATGTTGTGTCTCATGAATGTAATTTCTCCTTATGCATATGATTGTTCCAAAGTTATAGTATGTTATTAATTATGATCATATAGTCTCATGATTAATGTATTACATTCAACGCTTTCAATTCATTTTATTACTATTATGGTTCCAATTTAATATTTTTGTGGTTCTAAGCTCATTAGCATGTAATTTTAATATCACTACTATTTTACGGTTATCACTCTTAATTTAATTATATTTCTCATATTATCAAGTTTGGTGATTATTCTTATGAACTCAAGCTTGATGAAATGTGTACTCATTCCTTTCTATGGATTTGTTCATATCCCATTAATATATTTTAATTTTCCCAGTTTATGTGGATAGTTCATACTAATGAAATAACTATAAGATGGAATATTATGCTCTATTAAGGATAAATGATCTTATGTTTTGTAAAAGAATCTTATTATGTAGCTAGTCTCTCATGAAACCAAATATATTGATCCCTAGCATATTATTATTTATGAATTTTTTTGTCTTAAAACATGTAGTTGATTTAAATTATGGTTTTATATCTTGAAATATCAATATTATTGACATTAATAAAGAAAACATTTTGGACAATGATATGATAGAAGAGGATTTATTGGATTTTGAAGACCTGGATCGCAATATGCCTAGTACCAATGAACTGTGTGACTAAAGTAATTTAATATTCTATACAAAAAAGATGTTTAGATTCATGGAAGAACTAGGTAAAATGGAAATGCAGGTTAATCACATGATGTTAGGTCTATACCATTTGAGTGGAGGAAAATATATGTGTTTCAAATATAAGGAAGAAGAAATGTTTTTTTTCTATAAATGAAATTTCTATTTTTTATAACCATATTTGGATGATATCATGAAATTTCATGTAGATAGATATCTTCCCAAGATAAAATTTGATCATACTCAGAGGTGTTATTCTTTAAAATAAATTAGTATGACATCCCACCTTTTTATTACATAACTTTTCATTTCATTTAAAAAAAGGATCTTTAAAGTTTAGTGTCTTGGAAATCAAGAACATAATAAATGAAAACGTAAAAAAACTATTTTAAATACCCTTGAAAAATATTCATGAAAATTTCATCCTATGTACAATTAACGCATCTCATAACCTTGAAACATAAATCAAAGGAAAGGGTGAGCATAAGGCATAGTAAATGAAAAGTAGGGAAACAATTTACTTGTGATATCTATATGAACATGATGAAATACATAAAGACATGAGTAGTGGAAGAAGGGGAATATAATAATAAAAATAACACGAATAATAACATGAATATTTGGCTACAACATTTAATTTATACATTCATGAACATATCCCCATGTTTTACCCCCAAGGTGCCATGAAAATTCCCAAGGTTATTCACAAAGGTATCATGAAACTCTTTATCTCAAGAGATAAAATTCATTACCAAATGAAATAAAATGCTGTGAGGGTTCACCCTATGCATGTATTTATTTTCATTTGATCTACATATATCATAATTGAAAATTTCATAAATAACCCAAATAGAATAAAAGAAATGGGTTTCATGTCAAAATCGTGACGTTTAAAATTTACTAAAAACATAAGATCATTATGTTATTTATTACCCATGGAAAGAGAGTGAGGGTTATATTTATGTCAATTACAGAATAAAATAAATAAATATTATGTCTTGATGAATACCTATGGAAATTAAATAGGTTTGGGTATTCACATATATAAAATAAGAAAATTTCATTTGAAAAATAGATTTATTTCGAGATGAAAATTATGCAGCATAATGACTATATAACATGGTTTTATAAAACATTAAAAAGAGAGGGGAAAATGTTAACCCACTCATAAATAGATCCTAACATAGTATTGGGTCATAGTAAAATAAAAATAAGATAATGGTATGGATGTTTGAATGACATACCACATGAAGAAGAAACTTGAAAAAAATGTGAAAGTGCAATTTCTTTTAGGAAAATTTAGCAGCCTAACAGTGTCACATAAAATTTCATAAAATCATTTTATGGGAGTGGAAAGGGTATCTCAGAATTTGGACATAAAATGGGAAGAATTAGTAATATATAATAACATACCCTCACATAAAAAATGGGAATTTGAAGACCTAACATAAAGGAAGTCATGACTAAAATTGGAAGGTGAAAGGTTCCCTTACCTTGAAGAGAAACATCAAAAACTCAATGGTTAGGACTTTGGAAGTCATGAGGGAACATTGGGAGGAGTCCATGGGAGGTGAAAAGACAAGATATTTGTTGAGGAGGAATTTTAAATGAATGTAATTATGGAATGTCTTTGTATTAATAGAAAGAGTGAGATGATATTTTATTAATTTCCAAGGGACACATCAATAGTGGTATTTGAAAAACCATGGGCTTACCCATGGTATTTTCCCATGATATTGGCCACTTTATACACCACATATCATATATTACTATTCATAAGTCAAAAAAAATTATTAAATAATTATTACATCACTTATATTGTCATTAAACACACTGAAACCCAAAATTGTATTTGTACAATTCACCAAAAAACAAATCATTTTTCAAAAATATCATAAATCCACCCTAACATAATATTGATTCTCTTAATTAAAAAATGAACTCCATTTTGTGAATATAATTTTCTAATTATGAGATATTTAATTTATAAAAAAGAATACTATTTACGTGAAAAATACTAATACTAAACTATTAATTTCTGGAAAAGTTATTTACTAATGATATTATATAACATTATCAAACAAGTTGTCTTAATTATTTTTATACATTCTTAAGTGAGGTTACTATTCCATTGGTCACATTACTATTCATAACGGTAATATTAATATTCATAATTTACTATTCACCAAAAATTATTTTGATCTTATTGAAACAAATTTTTTACAATGATTACAACCATGTATGTCAGATTTTCAAAAACCATTTAATAGAAAAAGTTATTTAATAATAAAATTTTATATACTATTCATAAAAAACACTTTTCCTCCAACACTATTCATCAAGAAAACACTATTCATCAATTATTATTCATCGCAAAATTGAAACTTCTTTGAAAAATACTAAAAAATCACACAAGATTGATTTGGACATTTGGAATTCAAAAATGATGTTTACTTAACCATAAGAATACTATAAGAATGAGAAAATTAACTTTTAAAATATTAAAATCCTTAGTTATTAAAAATAATATTAGATAGAAAATGAATAGTGAAATTTCCTAGTGAAACATCTGACAAAAAAAAGTAAAATTATTTTATCATATAAATTTATCAAGGGGTGTTTTAATTATACTATTTAATTAAAATAATCATTATTCCATATATATTAATTTTTTATAATAATTATATCATTTCTAAAAACTACAATTTTGGTCTGAAGTAATTCGATGTGTTTCTATTGTAAAACATAATTAAAAGTTGTTGGGCGGAAAGATATCCATAAATAAAAGAAGTACATTTTTTGGGTCGTTACATTCTTCCCCCTTAAAGAAATTGAGTCCTCACAATTTTATCTATTTAGAAATCTTTTACCATTACAAATATTATAATTATAATGTAATTTTAGGTCTTAAAAATCATGGTTAAAACAAATATTATACTTTAACAGTAATTTCATTTTTGATAATATAAGGACCCAACCCCAGTTGCCCAGAGCCTGTTATTTATTGGTTAAATTGGCATAAAAACAAGGAATAAGCATCCCAAAGGACCGAGTAGTTCAATATTATTGGAAAAAAGATACGTACATACATTCATCATTAAAACATGAAATGAAAAACAACATAGAAACTGCTTACACAACTTCCATAAATCCTAGGTTATTTCAACGTGTCATTCATAATAGAATTATTCTTGCCCAGTAAAAATGAAAAATAATTACGGGGTGATCTTAAATTCTCAGAAAGGGTATGAAATACAGCAGAAGACAACATATACATTAGACACGGTGAATAATAGAAAACACATACCATTAGAAACAAACATGAACATAATATGGTAGAAATATGCGCTGAGTAAATATTTCCATAACATAACATAATCATGGGTATTCTACTAGTCAAATAACCACATGAACCATCAATAATATATTCATAATGAGGGAATTCATAATGCGAGACAACATATCCATATAATCAAGGCCTCATGCTAAGACCATAAATAACCATTTTGTTAAGGCCTTGTTCCAAGACCGTAGTTTGTCTCATGAGACCTACCGATGCATCGAGGGGCTATAGCGGGACCCAACCATCACATATTAAGTCCAATGAATTCCTCATACACGCAGGGATAAATATAAAAAACACATACATTCATATTGAAACTATCATATGAAATGTAACTAACTTTCCTCAATCATTATACATAAAACACTAACTATTCCGAGTAATATGGTGAATTTCTCTGGGATAGATAATCCACTATAGAGTTAGTTATAAAACATTAAATCAAATATGGTAGATTAATTCATAAATAATTAAACCCAATAACACATAATAAAAAACAAGAGTGTTGAATCAAACAAAAACACTCTTATAAAATCATTAAGCAATTTTGAGATAAATACTCTTTTATTTTGGATAGAAGAGTTCTTTGGGAAAAATAGTTGATTAAAACCATATGTGAAGCAAGATATGACTTTTATAATAAAATTAGTGATTTTATAAATATAATGGTTTCCAATAACAGATTAGATTTTTTCTTGAAAATAGGTAAGATGTTGAGATTTTCCCTTGAATCGAGCTTGTATTTTGAAATCAATTTTCAAAGATCCTTATAAAACATGTAACTATCCATAAAATAAGGAAGTTTTATGGATGGTAATATTATATATAATACTCAATCATAATTTATGAGGATTAAATAGTAATACATAACAATTTCATTGAGGTAAATAAGACAATGAAAATAACCCGAATGGAAATAGAAATTCATGTAGAAAAACCCTTTTCCTTAACTCTGAACGTGTTCCTCTCTCAAACATAATCTCATGTAATATGAAATTATACTTATTAATAAGTTATTTAATAACATATTATTCATTTATATAGTTTATCATAATTCTGGTTTTCTCATTTAGTTCCTTATTGATATGTTATTGTATTGAATTCCGTCGTTCCGGAGTGTTCGTTTTCTTTATTAGAATATTTGGTTCACTTATTTTTATGTATGTGTAATGGATGTAAATTTCCATAATTGAAATTATATAATATTTATGAACATAAATATGTGTTATTTTTCATTGATAAATCTTGTTTACATGGGATTAGGATGAATTATTATATATAAAATTAATGATAATTGTTTCGGTTAATTTGTGGGTTCTGATTACAAAGAAATCATTTCTCTTTATAACTTAATACCATTTTTACAGATGGATAAAATAATCATACCTAGGTTATATTATATATATTATATGATGTTTAAAACATAACAAGAATGGTTTCATAACCATAATCGAGAATGATAATAAAAATCGAAATCCCATCGTCATTGAATGTGGAAAATTGACACATCTCGGATGGTGTTCTTGCTACTAGTATAAATGAAAGTATATGGGAGAGATGATGATAACTTATTCCAATGTAATGAAAACATTCCAATACATATAAGGTACTATATTCATAAAAAAATTTGTATAAGGAGAGATAATATAAAAATAAAACAAATGAACTTGAAAAGAAAGACAAAGAATTGAAAAGAGGAATTTACCTCTTGAACCAAACTTCCTTGAGAGCCTCTTTAAGGGAGAGGTTTTGGTCTTTTTATGAAACCAATGCTTTCTGGACATGGGTGGGGAGGTTGGAAGGGTATTAGGATATAATTTGGAGAAGGCACAAGGCTTGAGAGATGTGAATAGAAGAGGGAGTGAGGGAGGGTTTTTATAGGGGAGGAGAGAGGGGATTTCTTAATATAAAATTCATTAATTTATTATATATCCTAAAGAAAATGAATAGTTAGTCCTCCCATACCAAGAATAGTAATTTTATCATGTGATCCTGAACCAATTGGGCTTACATCAGCAGAACATCAGTCGGGGCTTTATAATTAGCTTATTCAGCTTCTTTTGTAAATTATGATATTTCACTATTCATCAAAATTCATGTATATCAGAAAAAACCCAAAAATTCACCTAAACCATTTTTTGATGTGTAGAATCCAAAAATGAAGTCCATTTTTTCAAATAATTTTATTAATCATATTAATTTAATATTTAATTAAAATCATAATTTATTCTAAAAACAACAGTTTTAAAACATTTATTTTCTTATTCCAAAGCATAGGTATATCACACCTCCACATCAATATTATATAAATAATATAATAATTAAGGTTAATACTCATTAGTGTATATCACTATTCAAAAGGGTATGTTACTATTCCTAAGGGTATGTTACTATTCACCAAAAAAAATATGTTTTTCTTATTGGACTACAAATAACTTACTGATCGCAATTGTGTATGTCATATTTTAAAAAATATCATCACAGAAGTGATAAAATTATGTATTAAGGGTCACGTAGCACATAGTAGTAAATTATGTTGCGATTTCATGTGATTATGACATTTTTATAAGAAATGAATTTCCAAAAAAAATTGGGTCGTTACATTCTCCCTTCCTTACAAAAATTTCAGCCTCAAAATATCATTTTACAATCTACGCCAAGAACAGGTGGGGGTATTTTTCCTTCATTGATTCCTTCAGTTCCCAAGTTTCCTCTTCATACTTATTGTATCGCCATAGTACCTTGAACAGATGGGTAGTCTTCTTGTGTAGAACATTGTCTCTATGATCCAAGATTTTCACTGGATACTCCTCATAGGAATGATCGTCCTACAACTATACCACCTCTGAAGAGAGTACTTGTGAAGGGTCTGGTATGAACTTCTTAAATAGGGATACATGAAAGACATCATGTACCTTTGACAAGGTAGATGGAAGTTCCAGTCGATATGCCACAGCTTCGACACAATCAAGGATCTCAAAGGGACAGATATTCCTAGGACATAACTTTCCTTTCTTCCCAAACCGCATGACCTTCTTCTATGGAGATATGCGTAGAAATACCAGATCTTCAGCCTTGAACTCAAGGTCTTGTCAACGGTTATCTGCATAACTCTTCTGTTGACTTTGGGATGCCTTGAAAAGTTGCGGAATGGTTTTCACCTTCTCTATCATTTCTTCACCCAATCCAGGTCCTACCAACTTTCGCTCAGCGACTTCATCCCAACATGCCAGTGTTCTGCACCTTTTCCCATAAAGGGATTCATATGGTGCCATTCAGATGCTCGAGTGGAAACTGTTCTTGTAGGATAATTCAACTAGTGGAAGATGTTGGTCCCAACCCCATTAGAATTCCATAGAACATGTTCTCAACATGTCTTCTAGTGTCTGAATAGTCCGCTCCGATAGGCCATCAGTTTGAGGATGATAGGCCGTACTGAAGTTCAATTCAGTGCTTAGTGCATGATGGAGACTTTTCCAGAACATCAATGTGAATCAAGGATCACGGTCAGATACAAAAGATAGTGGTATTTCATATAGCCTTAACACTTCTTTGATGTAAATCTGTGAAAGTTGATCCACTGAGAAGTCCTCTCGAATCACGATAATGTGATCTTTCTTTGTAAGACTATCCACAATTACCCATATAGAATTGTTTCCTTTGAATGCCCTTAGATGTCCAGTGAAAATTTCCATGGTAATGTTCTCCCACTTCCATGATGGTATGGGTAGTGGTTGCATCATACCCTTAGACTGTTTTCTCTCAGTCTTCACTTGGTAACATACCATGCAATTTTATGTATATTCAGCTATCTTTCTATAAATATTGTCCCACCAAAAGTTTTTTCGGAGATCTTGATACATCTTTGTGATACCATGGTGTATTGAGAAATTATAGCTATGAGCTTCATCCAATAGTTTATTCTTTAGATCAGGAATAGTGGGAACACAAAGCCTCTTCCCAAATTTCAAAACGCCACCTTCATATAGGAAGTCAGTCAACTTCCCATCATTTGTAGATTTAATTTTCTTTTTAAACTCCTCCTCATGAGTCTAAGAACATTTTATTCTTTCCAGTAAAGAAGGTTTGGAATCCATTTGATAATGTGTTGATGTGTTACCTTCCTTGATAATTCTCATATCCATCTCTACTAGATCCATGACCAAAGGATCTCTTTAAACTCTCATCTTGTTTAGAACAACATGATACTTTCTAATCAAAGAATATGATACATTATTTGTGTTCCCCAAGTGGTAGTGTATTGTGAAATCATAATATTCGAGTAGCTCAATCCATCTCTTCTGTCTCATGTTGAGTTCTTTCGATGAGAATATATATCTCTCAAAATCTTATGATCTGTATATATCTCACATTTTTTCACCAAATAGGTAATGTCTCCAAATATTTAGATCAATGATCACATCTTCTAACTCAAGATCACGAGTTGGATAGTTTTTTCATGAATTTTTAGTTTTATAGATGCATTGGGAATCACTATATCATTCTAAATTAGGACACATCCATGTCCTTTTTTATGCATCTCTATAAATAACAAACCCATCATTCACTAAAAGTAGGGTTATGATCAGAGCGTTCACTAACCTCCTCTTCAATTATTCAAAACATTATTCACATTCCTTTGTCCATACAAACTTAACCCCTTTTCATGTGAGCTTTGTCATTGGGTTGGATAAATGAGAAAATTTCTGAACAAAACAATGATAATAACCTACTAAACCAATGAAACTACTTACCTCAGTTACGTTCGTTGGAGTAGGACACTCTTGCACATCCTTTTTCTTCCTAGCATCTACTGATATTCCATCCTTAAAGACAATGTGTCTCAGAAAGGCAACTAATTGGAGCCAGAAAACACACTTGCAAAACATCCAATAAAATTTATTTCTTCTAAGTGTCTTCAGAATAGTGCGCCAGTGATTTTCATGATCTTCATAGCTTTTTGAGTATACGAAGATATCATTGCAACACCACGAGATTTTATGATATTTATTCTTTTTAATTTCTTTCATATCGTCTATTGTATGCTACACCAAGATTGTATTACTCTATACACAAGACCGTATTAGCTTGAAGTATACGCAACACTATTTTTGGATCGTGTTACACACAATTTCAAGTTCGTTTGATAGTAGATATTCTATGAAACATTGAGTGTGTATATATATTCAATGTATAAATGAAATATGGTGGGATTCTGTTATACGCAATAACAAAGGAGTCTTTCACTACACAGAACCCTGACTTGGCTTACGTTACATGCAATCGCGACCTTCCACGATAGCATGTGTTGTTCGCAATATCGAGTTTCACTAAACAAAGATATGCTATTAAAATATTATATAAACTAGCCATTATGAATAGTAATACCCACTTTTTGGAATATTATAAATTTTATTTTCCAAAATGGACATAATTTTTGGATTCGGAATATCAAAATTAGCTGACGGTTGATTTTTGGTATTTTTCTGAAAACTTTCAATTTTTGATGAATAGTGAAAACACTAGGATACTATTTAAAACCGATTTTTATTTAAATAATTATTTATTTTATTTAAATTTATTTTATGTTAAAATTGATACATAATACCTATATAAGTTCAATGTAATTCATTAGAGATATTTTATAATAATTTTAGATATATATAAATTTTATTGAACTTTTCACCGTCTTTTACCCACCTCCTAGGAGAATTTGGAAATTCACATAAAACTTAATTTTACCGCTTCAGTGAGTGGAATTTTGAAAATCTGAAAGACACTGTTAATATCAAGGACTAAAATGTGGTTCAATGAGATGAAAATAATTTTTGGTGAATAGTAACTCTTTACCTTTAATTACCACGGTTAAAAGTAAATAGGGTAATTAGGGGTAAATATTATATTATCATTACCCTAACACATGTACTAATTCTATTAGATAAGTTTAATTCGACCAAAAACAACCTTAGGAATAAAACCTGACCATATAGGTCCACTTGGATTAGATTAGGGCATTTATTATTAATTTATTTAAAGAAAGGTTAATATAGTTAAAATCAATGTTTAATAAAAAAATCATTTTTAATATAGGGTTATACATAAGATAAATTAGACTATAAATATTAATTAGAAAGATTAAAATATTTCCTACATAATGGTATTTTATTTATAATTTTTATGCATTAAAAAATTAAATTTATTTAAGACATAATGATGATGCAGTAATTATCTTATTAAGGAAATATTAACATAATTGATGTTATAAATACTCAAATAAATGTAATTTTAGACTTTTTATGAATTAAAATAATGTTATAGATTAATATGATATGTTATTATTGATTTAATTAACTTTTTTCTAACTAATCATGCTATTATGATTTTCAAAAAAAATCAATTACCAAATAGTGTCAAAATTGACATTAAATAGTTTAAAAAAAATATTATATTATTAATTGTTATTATATTCCTAAAAATCTATGAATAGACCAAGATACTTATATCATGATAGATGTCTCATTAATGGACCACTTTGTTGTTTCTTGTTTGTATACGGTAAGTTTATTAACTATATAATATAAAAATACAAAGTGACATGGTAAATGTCAATCTAATTAACTAAGAGTTAAAACTAAAAGATAAGGTTAATATAATGACCCAAACCTGTCTAAAATATATTGTTTGAGATGATTTCGACCCATCCCCACTTTATATTCTAAATAAATCATTTTGGAGCTATTATAAACCTAATATGACTTTATTATAAAATAATATTTTGTGTTTTTTCAAAGGTTCCCCTTTCCTCCCATATAAAAGGGCCCCCATTCCCTCTTCTATTCACACCGTTTTGAGCCTTGAAGATAGTCCAACCCCTAAAACTTTCTCTCATCCACTTGCCTAGAAACATTCTGGAGGTTCTGGTCTTCTCAAAAGACCAACTCTACTTCCTTATGAGGAATCTTAAAGGAGGTGCGTCGAAGAAGAGGTAATCTCTTCTTCCAATTTTCTAAAGTTTCTTTCTTTTTCTACTTCTTCTTATTTAGTTGTCTCATTATAAAGTAATAACATCAGTATTAATTATATACTGATATTTTATTATAAATATGAAACAACCCTATTTAACCATCTATACATCCTATGGAAAACGAAATCACCATGTGTGCGTACGTACGGAATACCGTCTGCACGCCGTGGTGTAATCTGTTTTCGACCACCACCTTACATGGATGGGTATAATGGTGTAAATAAATAAATATATATGATTATTTTAAAGTGATATTGACTCTGAAATATTATAAATGCACTTCAATACAATTCCACAATCATGGGAATGATATCATCGCTTGTGCGTACGTACAGACTACCGTCTCCACGACGCGATTAGATTCATTCTCCATGTTAACCATTCATAAATGATTATAAAGTATATATAATGAATAATAATGAAATATATGACATAATAATGATATTGGATATATGTATATATATATATGTATGTCATCTACTTAATTCCATTCAATTCAATAAGGAAACGAAAACAGCGTTCATGCGTACGTACGGCCTACCGTCTCCATGAACGGTGCATTTCATTCCATTTATCGATCTATCATATATATTTATATGCTGAATATATATTATATATAAATCATGTTCTACATTCTGTAATTATGTAAATCAGGATAAGTAATAATATCAAGAACAACAAGGCGAAACTCGTACGATAAATGAAACGATTTTACCCAAAATGGTGCTTTAACATGGAATTTACAAAAGAACGGGTAATATAAAGTCATAAGTGATCTATAAATGATATCATAACACTGAATATGATTTTGTAATAAGCCAATGACATTATGTAAATCATTATACAGGAGGTTCGGGAACATTCATAGCATATTGGACATAAGGTAAGGGAAAATTATTCCAATCTCGTTTTTATCCGAGATTGTTTACTTCTAACTATTTACTGGGGTTATATTTATCATCCATGTCACTATTTTCTAAAAAAAATCATGTAAGTTTAAAGTCCTTTTTACCCATTTTTCAAATTTACCACATGTTATGAATGGAATCTTACTTTTGTTTACCACACAAGGAACTTTTTGACTTTTCCGAAAAAAGTACGAGGAGAATGTTTTTTTAAAACTTATACGACATGAACGGATTTTTACAGTTTCATAACGCCTTATTTTCATGAAATTTACTCGACAAGATTTCATGGTTAATTTCAATAAAATCCTTTTCTTTTAAAATTTCATGGCATTTTGTGAAATGAAAATTATTTTTAATAACAAAGGATATTTTCCTCAAGAATTAATTTCAAGTGTCTTATCAAAACCATTTTCCATCTAAGATGACATTATTTCATATGTTTATGTTTCAAGTATCATATCTCTAGGATTTACATGGTTTAACGTTTCTTATGATGAAATGATATCCATTTGTTTTAAGTGGATTATGTTATGATGAGATTGTCACGACCCGACCCTACCCGGGATTGAGCTGCAACTACCCCAAGACCGCCTCCATAGGCCAGGGGCTGGTGACTAGCGCCGAAGGCACAACAACTCGGGGAGGCCTTTGCCAAAGTACCTGTACACATGCACGTAGCAAAATCAATGAAAAAGTGAAGAGTAAAAAGGAAAAGAAATGGGAAACTTCTATAAATAAACCACAACGTGCATCGACCTCTACAAGTACAAAGAAAACTGAAAGTACACTGAAAAGAAAAGGGGCAAAACACGCGCCCAACCAACAAGTTCCAGAACCCAGCAACAGGTAAACAAAAAGAAACAGCTGACGGGTCTCCCACCTGGAACCCGGTCATGAACACCTCACGCGGTCCAAGCTCCCAAGCTCCTACGCTCCACTGAAGTCACGCTCCACCTGTCTGTCGTCTGCAAGGGCACACCAAGTGCGGGAAAAGCCCAAGCAGGGGTGAGTATAAAAATAATCAGTAGGATACCCCGAAGGCTCGAGGGAGCAACAAAGGAGGTACCGAAGGGTGAGAAGTAGAGGGAATGAGAAAAAGTAGAGGAGTACAACTGAATGTTAAGTAGAATACTAGTAGAGAGTCCAGCTCAACCCAACAAAAGAAAGGAAGTAGACTCGTCCAGACACAAGAAGCTGGAAACGGTGAGAAGATGAACTTCTTGTCGAGTCTTCGCTACCTATAGCTGGAGATTAGACTCATCCAACCATGAGAAGCTAGACACGGAAAGCACATGGCATACCCCGCGTGTCTTCGCCTCTCCTGGAGGAGAGAAACCAAACCCAAGAAGTGGGTGCAGGAACATGGTATATACAAATCCATATGCTCTGTCGAGAAGCCCGAACCACGTTGTAAGGGGATCTCCGTCCTGTATCCCAGTGCAAGAAAAGAGTCGCCAACAGTCCCAGAAGTAACACCATCGATGCCCAGCATCCCACACGCCTGCCCCGAACTATGAGCCAAGGGCTCAATCACCACACCTCGACACTATCCACTTTGGGCAGCACTGAATCGCCTGCACGGTTATAGGTCGCGTCACAAGGACGTGTCTCGGTGGGGGAAAAGCTCCTCGTACTTGAGAGTTCTAGGGGAACATCAAACCACACCACGTCACTGCCCCGCAGTCGAGAGGTCTCCTCAAAGTCAAGCCGCCACAACACTGACCCGTATAACCAAGGGTCCGGCTCTAGTAATCACGGAGGAAAACCACAGACTAGCCTAGTCGGAAGGACTGAGTCTGGAATGCCAACAGGTGTCCAACTGCCTAGCCCTGATGGAGGGTAATTCATAATACGATACTATGTGACCCACTACCCAGCCCCGCCGGAGGGTAAATCGTTATATGATATTGGGTGACCCACTGCCCAGCCCTAGAGGGTAGACTTGGAATAAATCAACGGGTGACCCACTGCCCAGCCCTTGTGGAGGGTAAACCATAACATATCATTAGGTGACCCACTGCCCAGCCCCGCTGGAGGGTAGACCTTGAATAAGTCAACAGGCGACCCACTACGCAGCCTTGCTGGATGATAGACCTGGACCTAGACGACGGGCGACCCACTACCCAGCCCTGCTGGAGGGTAGACCCTAAGAGGTCATCGGGTGACCCACTTCCCAGTCTCTACTGGAGGGTAGACCCTAAGTGCATCGGGTGACCCACTGCCCAGTCTCTACTGGAGGGTAGATCCTAGAGCGTCCGATGACCCACTGCCCAGTCTCTGCTGGAGGGTAAACCCTAGAAGTCAGTGAGCAACCCACTGCCCAGCCCTACTGGAGGGTAAACCCGAAGAAGTCGATGAGTAACCCACTACCCAGCCCCGCTGGAGGGTAAAACTTAGAACTGCTCTGGCCATCTCTACTGGAGGGTACAACACTGGCCAACTGAACACGGAGTGGGTATCGCGCAACCACCCAACTCCAGAACAACTCTCCCAAAAGAGTTTCAGCGCCTGTTCCATCACGGAGTGCCACTAGCACCGCTACTGGCCGATCCATCAAGAACGAAACCAGGGGGAGACCACTCAACCCTACTGATCAACAAACGAGCACAGATCCAGGCGAAAAACTCCACCCTGTTGTTCAAACAAACACACAGAGGGACCCTCTACGCCGCGAGAGATCCAAGTATGTAAGGCAGAACACGGCACGCACATGGGTCCCACACGACGTGTGTCCCCACATCAACCCCAACTGAGCGCACAAACGTTCTCAATTACAAACCACACGTACCTCCAAGCGCTCCCATATACTCCCAGAGTATACCTCATCCTAGCCCAAAGGCTATCGTGCACACGGCACCCAGCGTCAACACGAAGGCGTGACGTAACAACTCCACCTCAAAGGCCCAGGCACGAACAACCACATCTCGTGAACCATTCACATCACTCTCCCAAGAGTGCGCGATTACACGCCACAGGTCCGCTACAAACAAGTTAGGGAGAACCACCACTGGAGCACATACCATGCTTCCACTTTTAATAAGATCGCGCAAGAGGCTCCGCACAACCAAACTGATTGCACCATTGTAATCCTCGAGGAAAAACATGCGAGATCGACTAATTACTCGCCTCCAACGGATATCTGATGGAAAAGGTCACCAACACCGCCTCACGCCCAAACGGCGTCCCGTGATCCCGAGCCTCGGCCCCAAAAACAGTCGGGTGCATCGCACCATTGCGATCCCCTCAGGAAAAAACGTCAAAAGCACTACTCACATGAGTGCAACGGATATCCGGAGAAAAAGATACATTCCGGCGCACCGTACACGAGCGGTGCCACGTGGGACCCATAACCTGGTCCCGAAACTCAACGAACGGATCGCACCATTGTGATCCTCTCGAAAAAGCACACAAGATGGACTATCCACTTGTCCAAAATGGTCGCCCGGTGATAATGATGGAAAATCACCGTCGACGCCCAAACGGCCCTCGTGGGCCCCGCAAAATCCTGCCGAATTAAAGCGGGTGGATTTCACCATTGCAATCCCCCCGAAAAAACAACCAACATCGACTGCTCGCACGCCCCGAACGGACGTCCGACGAAAAAGTCGTGGAACGCTGCACGCAGCTCGAAAGATGGGCCATGGGGCCCAAGCCTCAACTTCGGCTTCAACACCCGTAACCACCCTGGAAAACTTCGCCCTGGTGCCAGGGTCCCAACGCAACTGACGGCGCTCAAAACGGACGTCTGATGCGTCTGCGCCGCCCAAAACAAGAGTCTCGGGAAAAACGATCGTCCACTTAAAGACGCATCATGCCTCCGCGACCCCTCGTTTTGGGAATTAAAAATTCCCAAAACTATATCAAAAACATCTCCTCGATGCCAGGAAGGCACTTCCATAGACAGAATTCAAAACAGACACCCGTAGTGGAAAATACGGGTGTCCGAACACCGAGGGGGCAAGGCCCCTGGGGCTGGACCGGCCTGGGCCGGCCCGCGGCTTGGTCGCGCGGGCCGGCGGTGGACCAGTCCACCGCCCGCCTGACCGGCTGAGGCCTCTCGTCGTGCGACGACCCGCACGACGCGGGTCGTGCCTCCTCCGCGGCGTCACGCACCGCGACCCCGGTTCCCGTCGCACTATGGTGAACGCTGCCCCGCACCGGCGCCCAGCAAACTGTCCAGGCCGCACGGCCTGGCCTCGCCTGGATGATCCCCCTCGCCACCCTGCTGACCGGCTCCCCTCGCTGGAACCCGCAGCCTAGCCACTGCCTGGAGGTCTCCAGACCACCGCGCCGCCACCGCTGGAACCCCGCCGGACCACCGCTACCCCGAGCTGCCGCCGCCCGGAACAACCCAAAACTCCTCCACAAACCCGCAATCTTCGGTGAATGATTGCGGGTTCCTCAAAAATCCAAAACTGAAAACAAAATATGTGTCGAATAGATCATGAAAACTATTACGTGATCAAGGTCTTTGATTCGACAATCGAACAACAATCGACCCATATAATTGAGGTTGAAAAAGGTTCGGAAATTAAAATGCAACCAAAACCACCTACCTCTTGGGCGATGCCCGGAGCTTCACGGGGAGTCCGCCGCCACTCTGCTGCCTTGCCGAAACTACCTCTCCGGAGCCTCTATGCCGGAGGTGGAGGAGGAGAGGGAGAGGAGGGGCTGCCAGGGGGTTCAAGGGAGAAGGGGGAGGGGGAGGGTTTAAATGAAATTAATTAACAATTTAATTAATTTAAAACCCCCAAAAAGGCCCGCATCCAAAACTCCCGACGGGGTCGAGGTTAATCCTACCCTAGGGTAAACAGCACCACTAGAGCACAGCGGTGGTCTCTGAATTATAATCCGAGGCCCCGTTCAAAAGTTATTAAACTTAGCGCCCGAGGCCGCCAAATTACGAAAACACCCCTGGGGCCATTTTTCACAGACGGCCCGCGCCCGCAAAACCTACACCCCTCCTAGAGTAAAAGGCACGCTCCGAACTCAACGGTTCCCTTGGTTTCTCAATCCGATCTACCGTTTAAGAGATACTTGAGTTTCAACATTAAACGAATAAATAAATTAATTAATTTATCTTTTAACATTCCGAAAGCGAGTGAGGGGTCCAAACGTCCTGCGTCGACATACTTTATGTCGTTACTAGAGTAAAAACACCATTCCGGACCCATCCGTACACTCGTATCTTTGATCTGGAACTCCGTTTGGGAGTTATCTCATTTATTTAGTATTTCCAGTGTGAACGCACTGAAAATTTAACTCCGGCCACTCCAGGGCTCGAAATCCCACACCGTCTGAAGGCACTGCTCTGGAAAATCATCAAGAATATTCCAAAGTCCTTAGTAGCAATAACCGAGTTCTTACATGATTCCCTCCTTCAATATTTTCATCCTCTAAAAGAAAAACTAGGGAGAAACACAGGGAACGAAGCCCATACCTGGCTTCCCCATACCCAGAAGAACCCACGCACAGCTCTGCGTCACCGCACACAGACCAAGAGATTGATCTGTCCATGCTAGGTTGGCTCTTTCCAATGTGGTTCACCCACTCCAGACATAGGGAGAGGCGGTAGACAACCTCGCCATCCCTTTGCACGGGCTCAATCAGCCCGAAGGCTCTTGGGGGTAGCTCACCTCCCCGGACGAACCTCTACATCGCACGCCGCGACTGGAATCACCACCCGCACATGAAACAAGGCCCGATGATTCTCTTCTTCAGAATATCCATATAGTGAAACACCCAAGGATATCTGGTCACGCAAGGTACCACAGTCGATTCTCTCTTACACTCTCAAAAGGTGAAGGAGTCAGCACCATCGACTAGAGGAAAAGGTCTCACGCCTTTTTCCTTACCAACTCAGGGTTACACCCGACGCCCTGCGTCACCCTGGTAACACCTCAAACAAGGAGTAGGGAGGAAATAAGGTCACACAAAGAGTCTAACAATTCTACTGTAGAAAGGTAGAAGATTTGTAGAGCGTACCTCTTATCACCTCATACTCTTCAGGATCGTAGACATCCAATGCTCGCGGCTATCCGCAGTCCCAACTGTCAGCTCCCGAAGCCTGACGTGGACCACCTAGTGGTGATGCTAAGACCTCGTAACGTCGTCCCCCACCTCAAACTCCTCCAACTCCTTTTCTAGCACCACCTCTCTGGTCACTACTCTGATCATGGCGCTTCCTCTGCCGTGGTGGTGCGCCTACTGCCTGCCCGAAGCTCTCAGCAACTCGGGTCGGGATGTCTCGTGCAAAGTGACCTCGCCCATCACAAGCATAGCTCGGACTCCCTTTGGGCTGCACTGGTGCCCTCAGGTGCCACTGTGGTGTTTGACCATGCCCCGGGATCCACTCGCGGAAGGGCATCCTCAGTTGAGGTCGTGCGCCTTTTCGCCACAGTGGTATATGACCATCTCTCCAGAACCGGCAGTGGGAAGGCCACCTTCATCGAGGTCTTTTCCACCAGTGCCTGCTAACTACGGAAGACGTCCCGCCTCTATCGCGCCCACTGCCACTACCAATCGCTAAACATGACAGGAATCCCCCTCTCACCAGCGCCTGCTCTAGCACCCTGGCATATGTGGAAATTCCCAAGGGTACTATGACAGCACGAATCTCTCGGTGGAGACCCTGCTCAAACTTTTGTGCTCAGAGGTTGTCGTCATGGACCAAGTCCAGGTAAAAGCATGCATAGTCTTCAAAACTAGCCGCGTACTCGGCCACCGTCATCCCTCCCTACTGAAACTGTAGGAGCTCCTGAATCCGAATGGAGTGAAAGCAGGAGGGGAAATACTCCTCACGAAACAGCAACTGAAATTCATCCCACGAAAGCGAAGACTCGTCAAGAAGTTGAGTCACCAGACTCCACCAACACTGAGCTACTACATGAAAAAGGCTGGCTTCCAAAGACGCTCACTAATCTATCGGTGTCTGCACAAGCCTGAAAAGGAAAACCACTGTCTCGAGCCAAGCCTCTGCTGCCTGAGGGTCTGGCTCACCACTAAACCTCAGCAGTCTCTATCGTTGGAACTCACAGAGCACGCTCAACTTGTGCTCAAGATCAGCCTACTTTGCTGAAGCTGTCTGCTGCTCAACAAGTGGGGGTGTTGCTACCGGCCCACCCGGAGAAAGGGCTTGCATGATGGGTCCTAGACTATGGCCTCGTAGCTCACATGGTCGTCGTCACGAACCAAAGATGGTATCCTAGCTGGCTATCCTCACGGAGACATCCTGAATATTATCAAGGAGTGCCATGGTCAGATGAGCATATATGTATATAACAATACAACTACAACAATGGGGAGATGACTCAAGAAGGACGGTCAAAGACTCAGTCCTATGTGATCCACAAACAAATTTCCCTGCAATAAGTGTCTCAGCATGCCGAGTCGACAAGCGGGTTATCAAGGTCCTGGTGAATGGATACATCGGCCGCCACACCATCACTGGTCTCCCTGGCCTGAGAGCCGCTCTCGAGACACGTTAACACTGTTTCCCTAAATCTCAACCAATTCCTATTTTAGGGACGTCCGCACAACGCCCCAAGGAATGAACCACCTCTGATACCACTTTGTCACGAACCGACCCTACCCGGGATCGAGCCGCAACTACCCCAAGCCCGCCTCCATAGGCCAGGGGCTGGTGACTAGCACCGAAGGCACAACAACTCGGGGAGGCCTTTTCCTATGTACCTGTACACACACATGCAGAAAAATCAATGAAAAAGTGCAGAGTAAAAAGGAAAAGCAAAGGGAAACTACTATAAATAAACCACAAGGTTCATCGACATCTAAAAGTACAAAGAAAACTGAAAGTACACTGAAAAGAAAAGGGGAAAAACACGCGCCCAACCAACAAGTGCCAAAACCCGGCAACAGTTAAACAAAAAGAAACAGATGACGGGTCTCCCACATGGAACATGGTCACGACCACCGCACGCGGTCCAAGCTCCCAAGCTCCTATGCTCCACTGAAGTCACGCTCCACCTATCCGTCGTCTGCAAGGGCACACCAAGTACGGGCAAAGCCCAAGCAGGGGTCAGTATAAAAATACTCAGTAAGATACCCCGAAGGCTCGAGGGAGAAACAAAGGAGGTACCATAGGGTGAGCAGTAGAGGGAACTAGAAAAGTAGAGGAGTACAACTGAAAGTGAAGTAGAATACCAGTAGAGAGTCCAGCTCAACCCAACAAAAGAAAGGAAGTAGACTTGTCCAGACATAAGAAGCTGGAAACGGTGAGAAGATGAACTTCTCATCGAGTCTTCGCTACCTATAGCTGGAGAGTATACTCTTCCAACCATGAGAAGCTAGACGCAGAAAGCACGTGGCATAACCCGTGCGTCTTCGCCTATCCTGGAAGGAGAGCAACCAAACCCAAGAAGTGGGTGTAGGAACATGGTATATACAAATCCATATGCTCTGTCGAGAAGCGCGAACCACGTTGTAAGGGGATCTCCGTCCCGTAGCTCAGCCCAAGAAAAGAGTCGCCAACACTCCCAGAAGTAACACCATCGATGCCCAGCATCCCGCATGTCTGCCCCGAACTACGATCCAAGGGCTCAATCACCACACCTCGAAATTATCCGCTTTGGGAGGCACTAACTCGCCCACACGGTTTTAGGTCGCATCACAAGGATGCGTCTCGGTGGGGGAAAAGCTCCTCGTACTTGAGAGTTCTAGGGGAACGTCAAACCACACCACGTCACTGCCCTGCAGTCGATAGGTCTTCTCAAAGTCAAGTCGCCACAACACTGACCCGTATAACCAAGGGTCCCGCTCTGGTAATCACGGAGGAAAGCCACAGACTATCCTAGTCAGAAGGACTGATTCTGGAATGCAAACAGGTGTCCCACTGCCTAGCCCTGCTAGAGGGTAATTCATAATACGATACTGGGTGACCCACTGCCCAGCCCCGCTGGAGGGTAAACCATAATATGATATCGAGTGGCCCACTGCCCAGCCCTGGAGGGTAGACCTGAAATAAATCAACGGGTGACCCACTGCCCAGACCTGCTGGAGGGTTAACCATAACACATTATCTAGAGACCCACTACCCAGCCCCGCTGGAGGGTAGACCTTAACACATTATCAGGCGACCCACTGCCCAGCACCGCTGGAGGGTAGACCTAGAATAAGTCGATAGGCGACCCACTACCCAGCCTTGCTGGAGGGTAGACCTAGAACTAGACGACAGGCGACCCACTGCCCAGCCCTGCCGGAGGGTAGACCCTAAGAGGTCGTCGGGTGACCCACTGCCCATTCTCTGCTGGAGGGTAGACCATAAGTGCATTGGGTGACCCACTGCCCAGTCTCTGCTGGAGGGTAAACCCTAGAAGTCAGTGAGAAACCCACTGCCCAGCCCTGCTGGAGGGTAAACTCGAAGAAGTCGATGAGTAAACCACTGCCCAACCCCACCGGAGGGTAAAACTCAGAACTACTCTGGCCATCTCTACTGGAGTGTACAACACTGTCCAACCGAACACGGAGTGGGTATCGCGCAACCACCCAACTCCAGAACAAATCTCACAAAAGTGTTTCAGCACCTGTTCCATCATGGGGTGCCACTAGCACCACTACTGACCGATCCATTGAGAACGAAACCAGGGGGAGACCACTCAACCCTGCTGGTCAACAAACGAGCATAGAGCCATGGGAAAAACTCCACCTTGCTGGTCAAATAAACACACAGAGGGATCCTCTATGTCGGGAGAGGTCCAAGTACGTAAGGCAGAACATGGCATGCACATGGGGACCACACGACGTGTGGCCCCACGTCAACCCCAACTGAGCGCACAAACGTTCTTAGGTACAAACCACACATACCTCCAAGCGCTCCCGTATACTCCCAGAGTATACCTCATCCTAGCCCAAAGGCTATCGTGCACACGGCACCCAACGTCAACGCGAAGGCGTGACGTAACAACTCCACCTAAAAGGCCCAGGAAAGGCCAACCACATCTCGTGAACCATTTACATCACTCTCCCAAGAGTGCGAGATTACACGCCATGGGTCCGCTATAAACAAGGTAGGGGGAACCACCACTAGAGAACCTTCCATGCTTCCACTTTTAATAAGATTGCGCAAGAGGCTCCGCACAACCAAACAGATTGCACTGTTGTAATCCTTGCGGAAAAACATGTGAGATCGACTACTTACTCGCCTCCAACAGATATCTGATGGAAAAGGTCACCAACACCGCCTCACGCCCGAATGGCGTCCCGTGATCCCGAGCCTCGGCCCCAAAATCAGTCGGGCGCATCACACCATTGCGATCGCCTCGGGAAAACACGTCAAAAGCACTACTCACATGAGTGCAACAGATATCTAGAGAAAAAGATACGTTCTGGCGCACCACACACGAGCGGTGCCACGTGGGACCCACAACCCGGTCCTGAAACTCAACGAATGGATTGCACCGTTGCGATCCTCCCGAAAAAGCACACAAGATGGACTATCCACTTTTCCAAAATGGTCGCCCGGTGATAAAGATGGAAAAACACCGTCGATGCCCAAACGACCCTCGTGGGCCCCGCACCATCGTGCCGAATTAGGGGGGCGGATTGCACCATTGAAATCCCCTTGGAAGAACACCTAACATCGACTGCTCGCACGCCCCGAACGGACGTCCGACGAAAAATTCATGAAACGCTGCACACAGCTCGAAAGACGGGTCGTGGGGCCGGTGCCTTAACTTTGGCTTCAATGCCCGAAACCACCCTAGAAAACTTCGCCCCGGCGCCAGGGTCCCAACACAACTGACGGCGCTCAAAAAGGAAGTTCGATGCGTCTGCGCCGACCAAAACAAGAGTCTAGGGAAAAATGCACGTCCACTTAAAGACGTGCTGTGCCTCAACGGCCCCTCGTTTCGGGAATTAAAAATTCCGGAAACTATCTAAAAAACATCTCCTCGACGTCAGGAAGGCTCTGTCATAGACAGAATTTAAAATAGACACCCGTAGCGGAAAATACGGGTGTCCGAACATCGAGGGTGCAAGGCCCCTGGGGCTGGACCGGCCTGGACCGGCTGGTCCGCCCGACCTGGGCTAGCCCGCGGCTGGGCCGCGTGGGCGGGCGGTGGACCCGGTCCACCACCCGGCTGACCGGCTGAGGCCGGTTTCCGGGCGAAGACCCGCACGACGCGGGTCGTGCCTCCTCCACGGGGTCGTGCGCCGCGACCCCGGATCCCGTTGCGCTCCGGTGAGGGCTGCCCCGCGCCGGCGCCCAGCAAACCGGCCAGGCCGCATGCCCTGGCGTCGCCTGGATGATCCCCCTCGCCGCCCTGCTGACCGGCTCCCCTCGCCGGAACCAGCAGCCGCGCTGCCGCCTGGAGGTCGCCGGACCACCGCGCCGCCACCGCTAGAACCCCGCCGGACCAACGCTACCCCGGGCTGCCGCCGCCCGGAACAACCCAAAACTCCTCCACAAACCTGCAATCTTCGGCGAATGATTGCGGGTTCCTCAGAAATCCAAAACTGAATCCAAAACATGCGTCGAATAGCTCATAAAAACTATTACGTTCTCAATGGCTTTGATTCTACAATCAAACAACAATCGACGGGTATAATTGAGGTTGAAATAAGGTTTGGAAATTAAAACACAACCAAAACCTCCTACCTCTTGGGCGATGCCCAGAGCTTCACGGGGAGTCCGTTGCCGCTCCAATACCTTGCCGGAACTTCCTCGCCGGAGCCGCCTTTCCGGAGGTGGAGGAGGAGAGGGAGAGGAGGGGCTGCCAGGGGGTTCAAGGGAGAAGGGGGAGGGGGAGGGTTTAAATGAAATTAATTAACAATTTAATTAATTTAAAACCCCCAAAAAGACCCACATCCGAAACTCCCGACGGGTTCGAGGTTAAGCCTCCCCTAGGGTAAACACCACCACCCGAGCACAGTGGCGATCTCGAAAGTTTAATCTGAGGCCCCGTTCAAAAGTTATTAAACTTAGCGCCCGAGGCCGCCAAAATATGAAAACGCCCCTGGGGCCATTTTTCACAGACGGCCCGCGCCCGTAAAACTTACACCCCTCCTACGGTAAGCGGCACGCTCTGAACTCAATAGTGCCATAAGTTTCCTAATCTAATCCACCGTTTAAGAGATACATGAGATTCCACATTAAACTAATAAATTAATTAATTAATTTATCCATTTAATGTTCTGAAAGTGATCGAGGGGTCCAAACGTCCCGCACCAACATACATTATGTCGTTCCTACATTAAACACCCCATTCCGGATCCATAAGTACACTCGGATCTCTGATTCGGAACTCCATTTTGAAGTTATCTCATTTATTTATCATTTCCAGTGTGAACGCACTGAAAATTTAACTCCGGCCACTCCAGGGCTCGGAATCGCACGTCGTCAGAAGGCACTGCTATGGAATATCATTGAGAATATTCCAAAGTCTTTCGTAGCAAAAACCGAGTTCTTACAGGGATGATGTTTATGAAACCCATTTTTATTCATTGGGTTATGATGAATGATTTATGTTTATGTTGTTGAAAAAGTAAGAATGATTTCATTATGAGATGGGTGGGACCTATATCTCCCTCCAATGAATTGGGTAAAGATTTTTATCTCATGAGATAGACATGGTTGGAATGGTAAGTTAATCTGGTTTACTGATACTGGACTGGAACGAGGAGTGAACTCGATTCAGAAACCAACTTTGTCCACTAAGATGGTCTTGGCAGCAATGCCTTGGCTGCTATGGAAATCATAAAAAGTGCTGAATGGTTTCCACAATTACATGATTTATTCCCATGTTATTTTATCAAGATTGATGTTCCATTACGATACTTTCCTTACGTACTTCTTATATTTATCTCTCTGCTCAAGATTTTGATGTTTAAACATTATGTTCAGGTTTTTAAGTTCAAATGTATATGGTTTGTTTTATTTTCTCCATGCTTACCCTTACTGAGCATTTGAGCTCACCCTTTATATTTTCTCTTTTCCCCAGGATTTCAAAAAAGGTTTTAGGTAATAAAACCAAAAGGGGAAGATCTTTATGGGAGATGTTGAAGATCCTTCAACATGATTACAAGATTACGTTTTGAGTTTCCAAACACACTAAACTGTTACGATCCTTTGGTGTCTATTTTTGTTATTAATTAATTATTCCATAAAAGTAATGTAATGTCTATGTACGTCATGCTTTGGGTCTCTATAGTTGGTATTAGTGGAAAGGTTTAGTTAAACTTTGAAATCTAGGATGCGAAAACTTTATTGAGATCTCTAGAGATATTTCAAAGGTATACCTGGGGGTGTCCCTAAGGTTGAGTATACATATAGTTTAGATTCCTAGAATGATGTTGAAGATCATGAATAACCTATGGTAAACCAAAGGTGTCATGGATTAATGAATTTTTGATAAGTTAGACATATCATATGTGACTTTTTATGATTATGTGGTTCCTCATTATTTTAATTGTTTCTTACACTATGGTTTCTGGTCTTAGTCAATGGAGGTAACGAGAAGGAATTCAGTTAACATTGATTCCAATGGACAAATTGGTGACTACAATCGGTGAAATTATGTAACACCTTGAGAGGAAGATATTGTGATGATGCCTAATCAGTCATCTCGATATATGATTAACAATGTGAACTTTAGTTGTATTCCTAAGTCATAAAATAAGAGGAAGATGGAATTTTATGCATGTTCCCATCGTGAGGAGCATCGAGAAAGGAAGATTGAGATTTATAAAGAAGGGAAGAAGAACCTTGAGGAATACCTCAAATGGAAGGGAAGATGTTATCTATGTGGAGAAAAGGGTGATAGAGTGACAGACTACTATGGAGTCCAATGTCTTATCTGTGGAGAACATGGGAATTACCCAACTTAATGCCCTGACCTAATTTGTTACTTCTAAATCGAGGAAGGACCTATTCCAAGACAATCATCGAATAGGATCGATTGAATGTATTAAGTATTGGAATTAAATAATAATGTTGTTGAGGTTCTTTTATAGTATATTGATATATCTGTGTATTGGTCCATTGTGTTTTTCTATAAAAATATGATACTGGTAACCATGAAAAGTGATTCAAATATTTTGGAAAGCAGATTATATGCGCATAATGAAGGGATAAGGAGAAAATAAATTGTTTGATAGTATTCATGAGCTCATGATTGATATAAGGAAAAAGTTATATCATGGTTTGAGTATATAGAATTTTTGGGATTTTGGTATGTGGAAAGAGTTAACTTTTGACAGCACTCATGTTTTCACTAAGGTTCTATGGTTATTCATGTTTCAAAAGAATACATGATTAAGGTATTCACATGTTTGGAATGTGACCAACAAGATATATCTTATGATATATGGGGGATAAATGATGGAATGCACGTGCTTGTTATGTGACATTTAAAGTAATCGTATTCTTTATACTATGAGATCAGACATATGTATTCTGGATAAGCCAAAAGATTAGAATGGATTATGTTGGACATCAGATAGTATTGTTTAAGGCTAGAACTTTTTGTTATAATAGTATTGTTTTAAAAAAAGGATAACATGCAGGACGAGCAACAACCCATCGCATCGGAAAAGGCTGTGAGAATCGAATACACAACCGAAGTGCGACATGCCTTTATCACCTACCACTGGCCTACATGAAGTCCCTGGTTAGTAGATACTGGTTTTATTTTACTAAGGAGGATGATAAATGAAGTATAAGTCCTTTTTGTAACCATATATGGACTTATGCATATAACTTTTGCTAACCCTATGTTTGAGACAGATGGAATGACCTATCATTCTATCGCATGATCTGTTAACACTTCACGAAAGACAAATTCAACTTCATTTCATTAAGAGATGAAGTGGAAATTGTTCGAAGCACGAGCAACGTTGAGATTGTACCAAAATCAAGTAATTATTTCTTTTAATTCAAAAATTATTCAACTTTAGGGAAATGATCTTGAAAACAAAAAATGTTGTCCTAGTTCTCTCATATCTGATGAATCAGATGGTTCCTTAGATCATCACAATTTTATGGCTTTGTGGCTGTTGGATTTTTCATAGCCATGTTCTCTACCACTCTCCATCAGAACATGACGGTTAGATTTCTCTTCCATATCCATATTTTCACAAATGATCTCTTATGTGGGAACCCAAGTGATGAGTTAATTTGGGTATCAGTTTTGTTTCTAACTATCATTTTTTAAAAAGTATGTTTTATTATTCCTATTTACGATGAAAGAAACTCTCATGTAATAAACCATTTATAACCCCGACAAATTTCGAGGGAGAAATTAATTTTAAGGGGGGTAGAATGTAACACCCCGAGATTTTATGAGATTTATTCTTTTTAATTTATTCCATATATTCTGTTGTACGCTACACCAAGATTATCTTCTGCATTACGCAAGACTGTATTAGCTTGCAGTATATGCAACACTATTCTTGGATCGTGTTACACATAATTTCAAGTTCGTTTGATAGTAGTTATTCTACGCAACATGGAGTGTATATATATATATTCAATTTATAAATGAAATATGGTTGGATTCTATTATACGCAATAAAAAAGGTGTCTTGAAATACACGCAACCCTGACTTGGCTTACATTACACGCAATCATGACCTTCCACAATAGCGTGTGTTGTACGCAATACCGAGTTTCACTAAACAAAGATATGCTATTAAAATATTATATAAACTAGCCGTTATGAATAGTAATACCCACTTTTGGGAATTTTATAAATTTTATCATTCAAAATGGACTTAATTTTTGGATTCGGAATATCGAAATTATCCAAGGGTGAATTTTTGGTATTTTTCTGAAAACATTCAATTTTTGATGAATAGTGAAAACACTGGGTTACTATTTAAAAACCGACTTTTTATTTAAATAATTATTTATTTTATTTAAATTTATTTTAGGTCAAAATTGATAAATAATACCTATATACGTTCAATGTAATTCATCTAAGTCATTTTATAATAAATTTAGATATATAAAAATTTTATTGAACATTTCACCGTCTTTTACCCACCTCCTAGGAGAATTTTGAAATTCACATAAAACATAATTTTACCACATCAGTGAGTGGAATTTCGAAAATCCGAGAGAAATGGTTAATATCAACGACTAAAATGTGGTTCAATGAGATGAAAATAATTTTTGGTGAATAGTAACTTTTTACTTTTATTTATCACGGTTAAAAGTAAATAGGTTAATTAAGGGTAAAAATGATATTATTATTACCCTAACACATGTCCTAATTCTATTAGATAAGTTTTATTCGACCAAAAACAACCTTTGGAATAAAATATGACCATTTAGGTCCACTTGGATTAGATTAGGCCATTTATTATTAATTTATTTAATGAAGGGTTAAAATAGTTAAAATCAATGTTTAATAACTAAATCATTTTTAATATAGGGTTATACATAAGATAAATTTGAATATAAATATTCATTATAAAGATAAAACTATTTCCTACATAACGGTATTTTATTTATAATTTTTAGACATTAAATAATTTAATTTATTTAAGACACAATGATGATGCAGTAATTATCGTATTAATGAAATATTTACATAATTGATGTTATAAATACCCAAATAAATGTAATTTGAGACTTTTTATGAATTACACTAATTTTATAGGCTAATATGACATGTTATTATTAATTTAATTAACTTTTTTCGAACTAATCATGCTGTTATTATATTCACAAAAATCAATTACCAAATAGTGTCAAAATTTACATAAAATAGTTTTTAAAAAAATATTATATTATTAATTGTTATTGTATTCCTAAAAATCTAACAATCGGCAAAGATACTTATATCATGATAGGTGTGTCATTAATGGACCACTTGGGGGTCTATTGGATGTATACAGTATGTTTACTAACTATATAAAATAAAAATACAATGTGACATCATAAATGTCAATCTAATTAAATAAGAGTTAAAACTATAAGATAAGGTTAATATAATGATCCAAACCTGTCTAAATTATGATGGTTGATATTCTTTCGACCTATCCCCACTTTAGCTTCGAAATAAATCATTTTTGAGCTATTATAAACCGAATATGACTTTATTATAAAATAATATTTTGAGTTTTTCCAATGGTGCCCCTCTCCTTCCTTATAAAAAGGGCACCCCTTCCCTCTTCACTTCACACCATTTTGAGCCTTGAAGATCAGACAAAACCTTTCCATTTATCTTCTCCACTTCCATAAAAACATTCTGGAGGTTCTGTTCTTCTCAAATGACCAACTCTACTTCCTTGAGAGGAAACTTAAAGGAGGTGCGTCGAAGAAGAGGTAATCTCTTCTTCCGATTTTATCAAGTTTCTTTCTTCTTCTACTTCTTCTTCATTAGTTGTATCATTATAAACATCTTCTACTTCTTCTTCATTAGTTGTATCATTATAAAGTAAAAACATTAGTATTACTTATATACTAATATTTTATTAAAAATATGAAACAATCCTATTTCACCTTCTATCCATCCTACAGAAAATGAAATCACCGCGAATGCGTACGTACGGAATACCATCTCCACGCCGTGGTGGAACCTGTTTTGGACCACCACCTTACTTTGATGGGTATAATGGTCTAAATAAATAACAATATATGATTATTGTAAAGTGATATTGATTCTGAAATATTATAAATACACTTCAATACAATTCAACTATCATGGGAATGATATCATCGCTCGTGCGTACCTACAAACTACTGTCTCCACGCCGCGATTAGATTCATTCTCCACGTTAACCATTCATGAATGATAATAAATTATATATAATGAATAATAATGAAATATATGAAATAATAATGATACTGGATGTATATATATATATATATATGTATGTCATCTACTAAATTCCATTCAATTCAATAAGGAAACGAAAACAGCGTTCATGCGTACATACAGCCTACCGTCTCCATGAACGGTGTATTTCATTCCATTTATCGATATATCATATATATTTATATGGTGAATTTATATTATATATAAATCATGTTTTACATTCTAGAATTATGTAAATCATGATATAAGTAATAATATCAAGAACAACAAGTCGAAACTCATACGATATATGAAAGGATTTTACCCAAAACGGTGCTTTTACACAAAATTTACAAAAGTACGGGTAATATAAAGTCATTAGTGAACCATATATGATATCATAACAATGAATATGAGTTTTTAATAAGTCAATGACATTATTTAAATCATTATACAAGAGTTTCAGAAAAATACGAATCATATCGGACATAAGGTAAGGGATAATTCTTCCAATCTCGTTCTTATCTGAGATTGTTTATTCGTAAGTATTTACTGGGGTTATATTTATCATCCATTTCCATGTTTTCTAAAAATGGCGTCATGTATGTTTAATGTAATTTTTATCCATTTTTAAAATAGACCACATGTTATGAAATGAATCTTAATTTTGTTTACCACAAGAGGAACTTTTTTACTTTTCCGACAAAAGTACGGGGAGAATGTTTTTTTTAAACTTATATGGCATGAACGGATTTTTACGGTTTTATAACACCTTATTTTCATGAAATTTACTCGACAAGATTTCATGGTTATTTTCAATAAAATCTTTTTATTTTAAAATTGCATGGAATTTTTTGAAAAGAAAATTATTTTTAAGAATAAATGATATTTTCCTCCAGAATTCTTTTCAACTATTTTATCAAAACCATTTTCCATCTAAGATGAAATGATTTAATATGTGTATGTTTCAAGTATCATATCTCTATGATTTACATGGTTTAACTTTTCTTATGATGAAATTATATCCATTTGTTTTATATGGATTATGTTATGATGGGATGACGTTTATGAAACCCATTTTTATTCTTTGGGTTATGATGAATGATTTATGTTTATGTTGTGGAAAAAGTAAGAATGATTTCATTATGAGATGGGTGGGACCTATATCTATCTCCAATGCATTGGGTAATGATTTATATCTCATGAGATAGACATGGTTTGAATGGTAAGTTAATCCGGTTTAGTGATACAAGATTGGAACGAGGAGTGAACTCAATTCAGAAAGGGACTTTGTCCACTAAGATGGTCTTGGCAGCAATGTATTGGCTACTATGGAAATCATAACAAGTGCTGAATTGTTTCCACAATTTCATGATTTATTCCCATGCTATTTTATCAAGATTGATGTCCCATTATGATACATTCCATACGTACTTCCAAGATTTATGACTTTGCTCAAGATTTTGATGTTTAAACATTATGTTCATGTTTTTAAGTTCAACTACATTTGGCTTATTTTATTTTCTCCATGCTTACCCTTACTGATCATTTAAGCTCACCCTTTATATGTTTTCTTTTCCCCAGGATTTCAAGAAAGTTGTTAGGTAAGAAAACCAAAAGGGGAAGATCTTTATGGGAGATGTTGAAGATCTTTATACATGATTAGAAGATTACATTCCGAGTTTCCAAAAACACTAGACTATTACAGTCCTTCAGTGTCTGTTTTTGTAATGTATTATGTATTCCACAAAAGTAATCTAATTTCTCTGTACGTCAAGATTTGGGTCTCTACAATCATCAATAAAAACTACTACAAATTTATCAAGATAACCCTTGAAAACTCTGTTCATTAGATCCATGAAGATAGATGGTGAATAAGTTTGTCCAGAAGGCATTACTGTAAAATCATAATGCCCGTACCTAGTTCAAAATGCTATTTTTGGAATGTCTTCCTTCCTCACAAGAAACTGATGATATCCAGATCGAAGATAAATCTTAGATAATTATTGGGAACCATGATTTTGATCAAATAAATCATCAATTCGTGTAAGAGGAAACTTATTATTTATTGTAATATCATTGATTTCTCTATAATCAATGCACGACCTCATAGATCCATCTTAATTCTTAACAAAGAGGACAGGGAATCCCCATTGATAAATGCTAGGGTGAATAAATCCTTTATCACACAATTCATCTACTTTTTTCTTTAGTTCCACTAACTACACAGTTTCCTTTCTATAAGGGGTATTCGATATGGGCATTGAACTAGGAATTAAGTCAATGGAAAACTCAATTTCCTGATCACAAGGATGTAGAGTTAAATCCTCTCGAAAGACGTCAACATATTCTTTTACAATAGGTACATCCTCTATATGCACATTCTTCTCATCACCCATATTTATTTCATTCCCTTCTTCCCTAGTAATTGAATTCAGTAGATCTACTGGCGGTGGATCTAGATGAGAATCACATGGTGAGGTTTTTGCTCTAAAAATAAGGGATACAACACCATTCTCAAAAATTATAACATACTTCTCCTTGAAAAATATCTTCGAATCATAATTTGATAGCCAATCTATATCGAGAATTTTATAATAGTCAACCATTGGAATGATGATAAGGTTAGTAACTAAAGAACCTTTATGTGTCACAAGGCGGACTAATCAACACACATTTGTTGCAAGGATACATCCACTAGGAGTTTTAACGGATAACACTTTTACTAAATCAAATTAGATATATCTAATTTTCTTGGAAAATTGGGAAGATATAAATGAATGCAATGATCCAGAATCAAATAAAGTATTCACTAAGTTGGATGAAACAATCAATGTACCTACCACCACTTCGTTAGGAACTTCAATAGCCGTAGTTGTGACCGCATATGCTTGGCCTTGATCCCTTGGCCTTCTTTGGGTAACATTTCCCTGATTCTTCAAACATTCATGTGAATAATTTCACATCTCTTAGAAATTTTATCACAGAGCATCGATAGCTTCTTTCTTCCAATTACAATATCGAGATAGGTGGCCTTTTCTCCACACTTGTAATAGACTACCAGTCTCTTTAGGAAAGTCCCAGGGTGTTTCTTCCCATAATTCGTGCATGATGGAAATTCAACAATTCCAATCTTCCCCATTCTATTTTTTCATTTCCCAGAGTTTTCCGCAGCCCTCTTCTTCTCTTTCATTCCCTTCAGGTCATAATACTTAGATAATTCATTTTATGTCTTGATAGAACTTGAGACAATATCTTCGTATGATTAGAATCTTTCGAAGACTACAACACTTTAGTGGAATGGTTTTAAACCATTAAAGAATTGAACAATTTTTCTCCTTAGATTACGTATGTAGTCCGCTGCATCCCTTGCTAGCCTTGAAAAGTTGGCTTCATACTTGGAAACATTTTCTTCCTCCGTCTGCCTCAGATTCAAGAATTTCCTCCCCATATCTGCTCGTTGTTCACGAGGGAAATATTTTTCTAAGATTATTTCCTTAAAATCCCTCAATTCCATATGTTCTATTTCTTCCTCCTCCTTTATGTTTTGGATTATAGACCGCCACTGATCCGCATCACCCGTTAGACAATAAACTACCATGAAAACCTTCTCTTTTTCGTTACATCCCAAAGTGAGGAATATCTTCTCATGGGAACATATCCACTACTATGCTACAAACGAGTTTGTAGTCCCATTGAATGATGGAGTTTGTTGTTGCATAAAGCGATCTGACATAGCTCCTCCATGTGGTGGATCTAGATGCTCCATACGAGTGAGGTTATTATTCATAACCTGAGTATGTTTTCCTAGTATAGTTATAAGTTGCTCAACACCCATCACAGCCCTAGATCCAACATCATTATCTTGCATCGGAGGGAAATCCTTACAGGGGACACGTGCGTTCGTGCAGTTTCCATTCCTTCCAATAGGTGCCATCTCTAGATAATGGAAAACGCTAGATTAGTTTATGAATCATAATGTATAATCTTAACATAACAAAATACTTAGAACAAATTGAAATCCTAGGCATGGGTAATCCCATAACCACAAAAATGGTTTCATTGAGTAAAATTTTACATTTAAATACTTAATAATGGATTGTAAAGAAAATGATAAATATCCTAATTATATCCCCCAGGTGTGTCGTAACCAAGAGTGCAGCAAGGCCCGTTGTCATGCACCAGTTCCCCTTCGAGTCTAGCTCAAATCGGTGTTTTTGGGTTTTACCGCTAGATAAATTTGTTCCAGAGCCACCTCTACCTGCTCATATCTAGACAGGGATGTATTACGTGAAAGATCCACATGATCTATTACTTAGATAAATACCAGGATGTTATTTTATGTTAATCCTCAATGACTATCTGAGGGACTCTTCCCTAATGTACATTTTCTAAAACTATTTTCCATGTTTTCTACAAAACATCCTCTAATACCAATTATAAGGACCCGACCCAAGTTTCCCAGAGCCGGTTCCTTATTGGTTACATTGGAATATAATCAAGGATTAAGAATCCCAAAGGACAGTGTAGTTAAGTATTATTGGAAACCAGATACATATATAAGTTTTTCATTACAACATGAAATGAAAAACAATATAGAAACTCCTAATACAACTTCCAAAACTCCTAGGTTATTTCATCATGTAATTTATAATATAATTCTTCTTGCCCTGTTAAAATGAAATATAATAAATTTTTGAGCTCAAACGCTTAGTAAGGGTAAGAAATATAGCGGATGATAACAATAACATTAGACGTGGTGAATAGTTGGAAACACATTCCTTTAGAAATAAACTTGAAGATAATATGGTAGAAATATGAGTTGAGTAAATATTGACATAACATAACATAATCATGGCTATTACACTAGTAGAACAACCACATGAACTATAAATACTATATTCATAATGAGGGAATTCATAATACGGAACAACATATATATACTATCAAGGCCTCATTCGAAGACTATAAATAATCATTTTGTCAAGGCCTTGGGCCCAGACCATAGTTTGTCTCATGAGACCTACTAATGCATCGAGGGGTTATAGCGGGCCCCAACCATCACATAATAAGTAAAATGAATTCCTTATATGATCTGGGATAAACATAAACAACATATACATTCATATTGAAACTATTATATGAAATGTAACTATCTTTCCTCAATCATTAAACATAAAACACTAACCATTCCGAGTAATATGTTGAATGGTTTTAGGATAGATAATCCACAATAGATTTATTCATAAAACATTAAATCAAATATGGTAGATTAATTCATAAATAATTAAACCCAATAATACATAATAAATTACAAGGGTGTTGAAACAAATGAAAATACTCTTATAAAAACATTAATCTATTTTGAGATAAATACTCTTTTATTTTTAAAAGAAGAGTTATTTTGGAAAATATATTTGTATAAAACTAAAAGTGAAGTAATATATTATTTTAATAATAAAATGAGTGATTTTATAAAAAAAGGTTTCCAAAAAAAGATTAGAAATTTCCCATGAAAATAGGTAAGAAGTTGAGATTTTTCCTGGAATCGGGCTTGTATTTTGAAATCAATTTTGAAAGTTTCTTTTAAAACATGTAACTATCCATAAAATAAGGAAGGGTTATGGTTGGTAATCTTATATATAATACTCATAAATAATTTATGAATATTAAATAGTAATACATAAGAATTTCACTGAGGTAATTTAGACAATGAAAATAACACGAATGGAAAAGGAAGTTCAGGTGGAAAAAACCCTTACCATAACTCCGAACGTGTTCAACTCTCAAACTTAATCTCCTAGAATATGAAAATACAATTATTAATAAATTATTTAAGAACCTATTATACTCGTATTTATTGTATCTAAATTCTTGTAAGTTCATTTATTTCCTTATTGATTAGTTATTGTATTGAATTCTGTCATTACGGAGTGTTCGATTTCTTTATTTGCGTATTTGGTTCACTTTTTTCTTAATTATGTGGAATGGATGTAAATCTCCAGAATTGAAATTATATAATATTTATGAACATAAATAGGTGTTATTAGTCATTTTTATAACATGTTTTCATGGGATTAGGATGAATTATTATATTGAACATTAATGATAATTGTTTCGGTTAATTTTTGGGTTTGGATTACAAAGAACTCTTTTATCTTTACAACTTAATACCATTTTTACAATGGGATTACAGAATATTAAATAGGTTATATTAGATATATAATAATATGGTTCAACCCTAATAGGAATGGTTTCATGACCAAAATCGATAATAATAATAGAAATCGAAATCCCATCGTCCTTGAATGTGGAAAATTGACACATCTCGGATGGTGTTCTTGCTACAAGTAAAAACGAAAGTAAATGGGAGAGATGATGATAAATTATTACACTATAATGAAAAAATTCCAATACATATATGGTTATAGAGTCATCACAAAAATTGGATAAGTAGAGATAATAGAAAAAGAAAACAAATGAACTTGAAATGAAATACAAATAATTGAAAAGGGGGAATTTGCCTCTTGAACCAAACTTCCTTGAGAGCCTCCTTAAGGGAGTGGTTTTGGACTTCTTGTGAGACTAAGGCTTTCTAGACGTGGGAGAAAAGGTTGGGAGTTTATTTGGACAAAATTTGGAGAAGGCGCAAGGCTTGAGAGGAGTGAAGAGAAGAGGGAGTGAGGGGGGGTCTTATAGTGGAGGAGAGAGGGGATTTCTTAATATAAAATTCATTAATTTATTATATCTCCTCAGGAAAAGGAATAACAAGTCTTCCTAGACCAAGATTAGTAATTATATCATTTTATCTGAAACCAATTGGGCTTACATCAGCAGAACAACATGAATGACTCTATAATTACCTTATTTAACTTATTTTGTAAATTATGATATTTCACTATTCATAAAAAATTCATGTATTTCAAAAAAAACCTAAAAAATCACCCCAACCATTTTTCAACTTGTAGAATCCAAAAATGATGTCTATTTTTCTAAAATAAATTTCTAAATATGATTAATTTAATATATAATTAAAATCATAATTTATTCAAAAAACAACAGTTTTAAAGAATTTATTTTCTTATTCCAAAGAATAGCTATATCATACCTCCACTTAAATATTTTCAATATACTATAATAGGTAAGGTTACTATTCATTAGTGTATATCACTATTCAAAGGGTATGTTACTATTCATAAGTGTAGGTTACTATTCACCGAAAATTATGTTTTTCTTATTGGACACCAAATAACTTACTGATCGCAACCGTGTATGTCATATTTTCGAAATTATCATCACATAAGTGATAAACTTATGTTTTAAGTGTCATATAGCACTTAGTAGTAAAATTTTTGTTATTTCATGTCATTATGACATTTTTATAATAAAGGAGTTTCCAAAAAAAAATATTGGGTTGTTACATTCTCCCCTCCTTACAAAAGTTTTTCTATCAAAATTTAATTTTACAATCTAGTCCAAGAACAGGTGGGGGTACTTTTCCTTCATTGATTCTTCCAGTTCCCATGTTTCCGCTTCGTACTTATGGTTTCCACATATTTCCTTGCCCAAATGAGTAGTCTGGTTGTTTTGAACATTGTCTCTACGATCCATGATTTTTACTGCATGCTCCTCATAGGAAAGATCATGCTCCAACTATACCACCTCTAAACAGAGTCCATGTGAAGGGTCCGGTATGTACATCATTAAGAGGGATATATGAAATACATCATGTACCTTCGACAAGGTAGATGGAAGTTTCAGTCAATATGCCACAGCTTCGACACGATCAAGGATCTCAAGGGGACCAATATACCTAGGACATAACTTTCCATTCTTCCCAAACTGCATGACCTTCTTCTATGGAGATATGCGTAGAAATACTAGTTCTTCAGCTTTGAACTCAAGGTCTCGTTAATGGTTATCCGCATAACTCTTTTGTCTACTTTGGGATGCCTTGAAATGTTGCGGAATGGTTTTCACCTTCTCTTCCATTTCTTCAACAAATTCAGGTCCTATCAACATTCTCTCTACGACTTCATCCCAACAAGCCTGTGTTCTGCACATTTTCCCATAAAGGGCTTCATATGGTGCCATTCAGATGCTCGAGTGGAAACTGTTGTTGTAGGATAATTCAACCAGTGGAAGATGTTGGTCTGATCCCCCTGTGAATTCCATAGAACATGCTATCAACATGTCTTGCAATGTCTGAATATTCCACTCATATTGGCCATTAGTTTAAGGATGATAGGTCATCTTGAAGTTTAGTTCAGTCCTTAGAGCAGGTTGGAGACATTTACAGAACATCGATGTGAATCTAGGATCATAGTTGGATACAATAGACTGTGGTAATCTATGTAGCCTCACCACTTCTTCGATGTAAATCCATGAAAGTTTACCCAATGAGAAGTCCTCTCGAATCACGATAAAGTGAGCTGTATTTGTAAAATGATCCATAGAAACCCATATAGCATTTTTTCTGCTGAATGTCCTTGGAAGTCCAGTGACAATGTCCATGGTAATTTTCTCCCACTTTTATGATGGTATGGGTAGTGGTTGCACCATCCCCTTACACTTCTGCCACTCATCTTTCACTTTTTGATATACCAGGCACTTTGATGTATATTCAACAATATCCCTTTTCATATTGTCCAAACAAAAGTATTATTGCTGATCTCGATGCATGGTTTTGCAGCCAGGTTGTATAGAGAAACTAGAGCTATAAGCATCATCCAATTGTTCATTCTTTAGCTCAGAAATAGAGGGAACACAAAGCGTCTTCCTGAATTTCAAAACGACACATTCATATATGAAGTCTGTCAACTTCCCATCATTTATAGGTTTTATTTTCTTTTGAAACTCCTCATGATCAGTCTGAGAACATTTTATTATTTCCAGTAAAGAAGGGTTTGCATCCATTTGATAAAGTAGTGATGTGTTACATTCCTTGATAATTTCCATATCCATCTTTACTAGATCCATGAATAAAGGATCCCCTTCAACTCTCATCTAGTTAAGAACTCCATGATCCTTTCTTCTCAAAGAATCTACTCCCTTATTTTCCTTACCCGGGTGGTAGTTTGTTGTACAATCATAATCTTTGAGTAGCCCAATCCATCTCCTCTGTCTCATGTTCAGTTCTTTCTATGAGAATATATATCTTAAACACTTATGATCTGTATTTATCTCACATTTTTCACCAAAGAGGTAATGTATCTAAATCATTAGAGCAATGATTACCGCGGCTAACTCAAGATCATGAGTTGTATAGTTTTGTTCATGAATTTTTAGTTTCATAGATTCATAAGAAATTACTCAATCATTCTTCATAAGGACACATCCATGTCCTTTTATTGATGCATCGCTATAGATAACAAACCCAATCATTCCCTGATGGTAGGTTTAGGATCGGGGCATTCACTAGTATCCTCTTCAATTTTTCAAAACATTCTCCACATTCCATTGTCCAGTTCAACATAACCGCTTTTCATGTGATATTGGACATTGGGTTGGCTAAATGAGAAAATTTCTGAACGAAACGTCGATAATAACCTTCAAAACCAATGAAACTACATAACTCAGTTACATTCTCTGGAGTAGGACACTCTTGAGAAACCTTTGTCTTCTCAGGATCTACAGATATTCCATCCTTAGAGACAATGTGGCCCAGAAAGGAAACTGATTGGAGCCAGAAATCACACTTACTGAACTTCCCATATAATTTATATCTTCTGAGTGTCATCAAAATATTGTACAAGTGATTTTCAAGATTTTCATTGATTTTTGAGTATACCAAGATAACATCAATAAACACTAATAAAAATTCATCATGATAATCCTTGGAAACTGTGTTCATTAGATCCATGAAGACAGATGGTGCATTAGTTAGTCCAAAAGGCATTACTGTAAACTCATAATGCTCGTACCTGGTTTGAAATGCTATTTTTGGAGTTTCTTCCATCCTCACAAGAAACTAGTGATATCCATATCAATGATCAATCTTAGAAAAATATTGGGCTCCATGAAGTTGATCTAATTAATCATAAATTCATTGAAGAGAATACTTATTCTTTATTGTAATTGCATTGATTTCTCTATAATCAATACAGAGCCTCATGTATCCATCTTACTTAATAAAAAAAGAGGACATGGGCTCCCCATGGAGAAATGATTGGGAGAATAAATCCTTAATCACTCAATTCCTCTAGTAGTTTATTTAGTTCCACTAACTCTATAGTGTCCATTCTATAAGGGGTCATTGATATGTGCCTTCAAATAGGAATTAATTCAATGGAAAACTCAATTTCATGCTCTCGAGGATATCTAGGTAAATCACCTGGAAATATGTCAACATATTCTTTTACAATAGCTACATCCTCTATTTATAAATTCTTCTCCTCACCCATATTTATTTCATTCCCTTCATCCCCAGCAATTGAATCCATTAGAGCTAATGGGGGTCTATTTAGATGAGAATCACATGGTGATGTTTTTTCTATAAATATAAGGGATTCTACGCTATTCCCAAAAATGGTAACAACCTTCTTCTTTCAATAGTTCTTCGCATGATAATTTGATAGCCAATACATACCAAAAATTATATCACAGTCAACCAGTTTTACGATGATAAGGTTAGAAACTAAAGCACGTCTATGTTTCACAATGGGGACTAATCGACACACCATTGTTGCAATGATACATCCCCTAGGATTTTTAACTGATAACTCCTTTATTAAACAAAATTGGACATATCTAATTTTAAGGGAAAATTGGGACGATATAAATGAATGCAACGATCTAGAATCAAATAAAGTATTGAATAAGTTGTATGAAACAATCAATGTACCTACCACCACTTCATTAGGAACTTAACCCTTCACAGTTGTGACTGCATAAGCTTGGCCTTGCTCCCTTGGCCTTCTCTGGGGAACATTTCCCTGACTCTTAGGACATTATTGTGAATAATGTCAAATATCCTTGATATTTTACCATAGAAAAATGGTAGATTCTTTCTTCCACTTACAATCTCGAGATAGGTGGCCCTTTTTTCGCACTTGTAAATGACTCACATTCCCTTCAGGAAAGTTCCAGGGTGTTTCTTCCCACAATTACTTCATGATGGAAATTCAACTCTTCCCTTCTTCCCCATTTCCATATTTCCTTTCCCAAGGTTTTCATTAGCCCTCTTCTTATCCTAGTTTCCCATAAATTCATAAGACGTAGAGAATTCATTTTCTTTCATGATAGCACTTGATACTATATCTTTATATGATTCTAATCTTTGGGAGACTAGATCCCTTAAGAGGAATGGTTTTAAGCCATCAAAGAATCGATAAATTTTTATCCTTGGATTACGTATGTAGTCCGATGCAAGGATTTCCAGCCTTATAAAGTTGTCTTCATACATGACAAAATTTTCTTCCTCCTTCTGACTTAGATTCATGAATTGCCTCTCCATATCTTCTCGCTGTTCATGAGGGAAACGTTTTTCTAAAAATATTTCCTTAAAATGCCTCTATTCCATTTATTCTATTTCTTCATCCTCCTTTGTTTTTTAGATTAAAGTCCACCACTGATCTATATCACCCGTTAGACGATAAACTACTATGACAACCTTCTCTCTTTTGTTACATCCTAATGTGAGATATATCTTCTCAAGGGAACAGATCAATTGCTCTACTACAAATGGGATTTTAGTCCCATTAAATGATGGAGGTTGTTGTCGCATAAATTGATCTAACATAGCTCCTCCACATGGTGGATCTGGATGCTCTATACGAGTAAGGTTATTATTCATAACCTGAGTAAGTTTTCCTAGTATAGTTATAAGTTTATCTGCACCCGTCACAGCCATAGAGCCAACATCATTATCTTACATCGGAGGGAAATCCCTACATGGGTCATGTACATTCAAGAATTTTCTATTCCTTCCACTTGGTTCCACCTCTAGATAATGGAATACACTATATTGGTTTATGAATCATAATATACAATCTTAACATAACAAAATACTTAGCACAAATTGAAATCCAAGGCATGGGTAATCCCATAACCACAAAAATGGTTTCATTGAGGAAAATTTTACATTTAAATACTTCATAATGGATCCTAAATAAAATGTGAATTATCTTATTCATATCCCCCAGGAGTGTCGTAACCATGACTGCAACAAGCCCCATTGTCGTGCACTAGTTTCCCTTCGATTCTATCTTAAATCAGTGTTTTCGGGATTAACCCTAGATACATTTGAGTTAGAGCCGCCTCTACCTGCTTGTATCTAGACTGGGATGTATTGGTTAACAGATACATATGATCTATTACTTACCAAAATACCGAGAAGTTATTGTATGTTTATCCTCAAAGACTATTTTTGGTACTCTTCCCTAATCTAAATTTTCTAAATCCAGTTTCCATGTTTTCTACTAAAATTCCTCTAATACCAACTATAAAGACCCGACCCCAGTTGCCCAGAGTCGTTGACTCATTGGTTACATTAGCATACGATCAAGGAATAAGTATCCCAATGGGCTGAGTATTTTAGAATTATTGGAAAAAACATACATACATAAGTTCTTCATTACAACTTGAAATGAAAAACAACATAGAAACTCGTTAGACAATGTCCATAACTCCTAGGTTATTTCATCATGTCATTCATAATAGAATCCTTCTTGCCCAATGAAAATGAAAAATAATAATGAGGTGAGATCAAATGCTCAGTAAGGGTAAGCAATATAGAGGAATACCACATAATCATTAGACATGGTGAATAACTGAAAACACATGCCTTTAGAAACAAACTTCAACATAATATGGCAGAAATATGAGATGAGTAAGTATTTCCATAACATGAAATAATCAAGGCTATTATACTATTAGAATAACCACATGAACCATCAATACTATATTCATAATTAGGTAATGCATAATGTGGGAAAACATATACATACCGTCAATGTAATGTCCTGGATCCAGGTGCCACTGAACAGGTGCCCCAGACCTGGTTGGTCACACAACCTCAAGCGCACTTCCCCAAATACCTGAGGATGCCGACTAGCAGTGAGGGCCCAGGTCTGGTAGGGGGAAACTATGCCCTCATTTTTTAAAGTGTATCACAGTGGAATAAAATAAATAACATACAACCACAGATGGAGAAATAAACCATAAACATTTAATATGAACAACTGCAGTAAAAGATAAAAAACAGTTAAATAGATAATGATGTGACATGCCTCTTTTTCTAAGAAAAAAATCAGAACATGTTACACAATAATACAGTACAATACAATACATCTCAAGTATAGGTATCGAAAAAAACCAGAACAGCCGGTAGCATCGCAATCCTAAGCCCAGTCCCATGCTCCCATACTCCTCAGCAACAATCAAGTACCCGTATAGGGACACTTGCCCTTATCCACACCTGCAGAAACATAGTCTATTTGGGCCGAAGACATGACCCAAACAGAGTGTGAGAAATAAATCCCAGTAGGTACCCACCAAAGGCTCGTGCCCAACTATCAGTGTAAATGTGCAACAGCGTGTGCAATATTAAAATGAAAATAAACTAAGTAGTACTCAAAAGTAAATAACTACCAGTAATATTTCCATTTTAACATTCATTTAATCCTTCAATTTAATATACCACCATAGTGAATATTCTATAAGAATAGTCAATGTCCTCAGACATGAAAACCTTACCCTCAGGTACAAAGAATCGAAACCCTCAGGTATCGTCCCACGGGCATATCAGATATTGCCCTTAGGCATACGAGGTGTTTCCCTATGGAACAGAAGTCACTACCCTCAGGAATAAGAAGTGTTTTCCTTAAGTGAAATAGAACACTACCCTCAGGCTAAATAGAACACTGCCCTCATGCATAAGTAACCGGGCCAATCCCAACATATAAGCAAACAATTATATAAAATTCCACTCAAGCCAATTTAAAGCATGCAAAATTTTACGGTATACCCTCGGGAAACATGGCCAGATGGCTAAACAGAGGAACGCACCCCCAGGGTGGTCCTAGATCTAAGAAGTGATCCCCAAAAATAGTTTATTATCACATTTAATTACCTATTAAATTTTAGGTATTCAAAACAGCCAAGGCCTCAGCCACACGACACCCCTACATGGGTTTGTAGCATAATGGTACACACAAACACACAAAAGATGGAATTTAAACACCAAGACACCTACCTCGATCGCCCCTGATCGGTATACGTAAATGACGCTCCATGTATCGTCCAAGAATGACATAGATATGAGTTAAAAGAAAATATTGTTCAAACGTAAATAACTTCCCTTAGAGGATGAATTGGTAAGAATAGATTAAGGAAAAGGAAGGTCTTACCCGCACAGTTCCAACGAGATCGACGAAGGTGGAATCGAATTCCTGGTGCTCAAACGGGTGATCTCTAAATCCCCGGCCATCTCTCCCAAACCCTCCTCCAGTTCTAAGCCTTCCCTATGAATAGGGGAGGCTACTTCCCATTTTAAGCGAAAAATAGACTACACGGCGTGTACTATTGAGTACACGGCGTGTACGTTACATTTTTTAACTGTTCCTACAACGACTTTATTCCACCGCAACACTATTCATCTGTCTACATAAGTACACGGTCTGTAAAACCAGAGTATGCAGCGTGTACTGTCGCTCAGTTGGCGGCTACCTTCACCGCCTTACTATTTGCCTGCCGACTGACTACACGACATGTACATACATACTACACGACATGTAGTCTGTTTTTACACCTTTCATCGCCAGCATGGCTACACACCCTGTGTACTGATCCCACGTGGCCACAGTACACGGCATGTGAAAAAGTACACGGCGTGTACCCACAAAATTTTGGATTTTCCCCATTTCATTATTTTCTGAAAAATACATAAGGAAAAAAGAAAGGAAGAAACCCATACCTCAATAATAAGAACTGGGTTCTTACAAACTTCCCCCCTTAAAGGAATTCGTCCCCGAATTTCCCTTCCAATGGCGGCGAAGATAAATCTATGAAAAATTCTGGCCATTGAGCACGTACGTCGGTCTCCCACTCCCAAGCTTCATCCTGCACTCGGCCATGCTACCATAGCACTTGTATGAGAGGAACTGATCGGCCTTGGAGAACCTTCGTGCTCCTATAAATGATACAAATCAGATACTCCTCAAAGGACACATCGATCTGAAGCTCATCCTCCTCGGGCTGAAAGACGTGATAGGGGTCTGAATGGTAATGGCATAACTGAGACACATGGACGATGTTGTGCATGACTCGGTACCTCTGTGGTAAAAGCATCTGATAGGCAACGAGCCCGACTCTCTCCAGAATCTCAAATGGCCCACATACCTCAGTGAAAGTTTACCCTGTCTCAGGATCTGCCTATGTCCCAACCTAGGTGAAACACGCAAGAAAACCTGATCCCCGACCGTGAACTCCAAGGGTTGTCTGCGGCGATCAGCATAAGATTTTTGACAATACTATGTTGTATCCATCCACTTTTGATTCAACTGGACCTGCTTAGATGTCTCCTACACGAGTTGTTGTCCTAGTAAAGCTGCCTCACATGCATCTAACCAGCACAATGGTGATCATCATGGCCTACCATATAAAGCCTCGTAAGGTGCCATCTCAATAGTCTCTTGAAATCTGTTATTGTTGGAAAACTCAACTATGGGTATATGCTTCTCCCAAGAGCCCCAAAAACCCAGGATGCAAGCACACAACATGTCCTCTAGCACCTGTATCATATGATCTAACTGGCCATCGATCTGAGGGTGATAAGCTGTGCTCAGAAGCACCTGTGTACCCAGTGACCTCTCAATACTCATCCAGACACGAGATTTAAAATGGGTATCCCTATCTGAAACAATAGAAAGATGGACCCCATGAAGACGTATGATCTCTCAGATATACAACTTCTTGAGCTCATCAACTCTGAAGTTCTTCTTGATCGGTAAAGGTTGGATACCGTTGTGAGTTCGTCCACAACAACCCACACGACATCATTGCCTCGAGGTGACCTCGACAACCCAGTCAAGAAGTCCATCGCGACATATTCCCATTTCCACTCTGGAATTGGTAACTACTATAATAGTCTGCCTAGACTCTGATGCTCTGCCTTCACCTACTGACAGGTGGAACATCTTGTAACAAAACTAGCTATCTTCCTCTTCATACCCGGCCACCAATACTGACGTCTCAAGTTAAGGTACATCTTGGTATCTCTAGGATGAACTTCCCATGCTGAATCATGAAACTCCTGCATTATCTCCTCGCGTATATCCCCTGGAACCCATAATCGTCCATGGAAACACAATACTTCATCATCGCCTATCGTCCATCCAGGAGGAGGGTCCTCACTTGCCACTAACTCCTGTAGAACTAGGCCATCTGAATCAGATTACTGTCTCATCCTCACTCTATCCAGGAGGGTAGAGGTCACAACTAAGGAAAAAAGATAGGTCTTCCCCTGACTGTCGTGCACCTCCAAATGCATCTCAGAGAACAAAGCCATGAGCTTCCACTCACCACTGGCCTCCAGCACTGCCTGTATACGAGTCCTCCTGCTCAGTGCATCAACTACCACATTACCTTTACCAGGTGTATAGGCAAGCTCAAAATCGAAGGACTGATGGTATTAGAACCACCTTCACTACCTCGGATTCAAGTAAAGCTGAGTAAATATATACTTGAGACTTTTGTGGTTGGTGAAAACCACAAAATTCTCTCCCAAGAGATAATGTCTCAAGAAGCATAACGCATGAACAACTGCATCCAAATAGACATCATGCACCGTGTATTTCCTCTCATGTGGCCTCTACTGCTGAGAACCATACGCAACAACTCAACTGCCCTGCATCAACACAGCTCCAAGCCCAATACCTGATGCATCACAGTAAACTGTATAGCTCTTCCCTTGCTCTAGAAGTGTCCGGACTGGTGCTGATGTCAACCTTCCATTCAGGTCCTGTAAGGCTGCCTCACAAGGTTCCACCAAACGAACTTCACACCCTTCTTATTCAAACCCATCAATGGAGCTACTAAGTGGGATATGTCTTATATGAAGCGTCTGTAGTAACCCACCAGCCCTAAGAAACTCCGTATCTCAAACACATTCTTAGGCTCCTCCCAGGAAACTACTACTCTCACCTTCTCTAGGTCTACTACTACTCCTTCCTCTGAGATGATATGCCCCAAGAAATGAATTTGGTCCATCCAAAAGAGGGACTTTGAGAGCTTAGCATATAGCTTATTCTCTCTCAGTGTACTCATTACGATCTCAAGATGGGTGTCATGGTCGTGTCGAGTGTGAGAGTACACCAAGATGTTGTCCACGAATACTACCACAAAAAATCCAGATAAGGGTGGAACACATGATTCATCAGAGCCAGGAAAACTGTTGGTGCATTCATGAGTCCAAATGGAAGAACCAAGTACTCGTACAGACCATATCTGCTCTGAAAAGCTGTAAGCGGTATATCAGATGGCCTAACAGACAACTAATGATATCCTGATCTCAAGTTAATCTTCAAGAACACTCTTGCACCTCAAAGTTGATCAAAAAGATAATTAATCCTCAACAAGGGATATCAGTTCTTGATTGTCAACTATTTCAGCTTCCGATAATTCACACAGAGTCTGAGGGTACCGTCTTCCTTCTTCGCAAAAAGGACCGTCGAACCCCAAGGAGAAGTACGGGGTCAGATAAAACCTTTTGACTGTAACTCCTCTAACTACCTCTTGAGCTCTTTCAATTTAGGTGTAACCATTCTATAAGGAGGAATGGACACCGGTGCTACCCCTTGAACAAGCTCAATAGATAAATCCACCTCACGCTCCGGAGGTAGACCAGAAAAGTCATCTGGGAAGACATCCCTAAAACGATCAACCACTAGAGGGAAATCCTTCTGAAAAATTCCCTAATCATCCAGATATAATCTCGTAATCTAGGCTGTCACACCACCTCTCCCACGATGCTCTAGTCCAGCTCGACTCACCTGAACATACCATTCACCCTTGTATAGAAACTCTATTCCCTCTGGTGATGTGAAACTCTCCCTACGATGATAGAAATACACAAAGTCTTGAAAGGGAACCAACTTGTCCATCCTAAGAAAGAAATCATAAGCTATCATCTCTAATACATGGAGGTCCCATAGAAGTGACACCCACCCACCTCAAGGGGGCACTCCTTGCACTTCCACACATCAGTCCTTCTAATTCCCAATGGAGTGTCTAGCGTCATAACAGCAAAAGAAGAAGAAACACAGAGCCCAAGGCTCTCCACAACAGGCACAGACAAAAATATATGTGTAGCACTTGTATCAAAAAGTACTAAAGATAAAACAGAAGATGCTAGAATAGAACCTTTGATAGTAGAAGGTCCGCGATCCTGCTCCTCTTGGGTTTGTTGCACTACATATGCCTGCCCAGTGCCTCAGCCCTGTGACACAGCCTGGCTACCATGAGCTATCCCGCCCTACTGCCTCTGAGATGCTGATGTATAGCTACCATGGCCATGACCACCACCTCTTCTTGTACGTCCTCACATATCCTAGTTTCTCGAATAGTAAGAAGCTACTAGTCTTGCTCCTACTCGTGGAGTCTGCACAAAACCCCTATCACTAGCCACTGGCAGAAACGCCCTACAAATTCACTTTAGATGACCCATCGTGCCACAAGCTTGGCACTCCACTGGGTCACATGGACACTGTGGTCTCTTGTGACCCTCCTTACCACATTGTTAGCACATAACATGACCACCTGAAACATTTTATTGGCTGGTACTGCCACTGTGAGAGAAATACATCTGTCTCTTCTGCTTCCCGGTAGAAATAGTACCAGAAACTGGTGTCGAACCACCCCGGCCCACACCACCAGTCTCCCGAAGGTTCCTCTCTATAATCAGTGCCAGGTTCACAATAGCAAGTACTGTAGGCAACCTGAAAAAATTCACCAGTGCTCAAATGTCATATCAAATACCATCCTTAAAGCGTCTGGCCCTCAAAGTCTCATCACCCACCAAAAAGGGTGAAAAACGCGGAAGTTTGGTGAAACGAGCCAAATAATCCATCACTGACATAGCGCCCTACTGTAGGTTCATGAACTCTCGAGATAGATCTTCTCTTAGAATCTCAGGGAAGAATAAATCATAGAAGGCTATCTGAAAATCTTCCCACACCACGTATCTGTGATAATTAGACTAAGTGGAAACATCCCACAACCTCTTGGCGGAATCACGCAGCATTTAAGTCTTGAGCTTGACCCTCCGCCCTAGAGGCGTCTCTTGATGCTCGAAAATAGTCTGCATAGAATCCAGCCAAGACTCTGCATCCTGTGGTGCGCCATCCCCTAAAAACATAGGCGGATGCTGCTGCTGGAAGATACGAGTCAACTTAGCCATAGATGTGGCAGTCGTCAGTGCTCGTTGAAAGGTCTGCATGAACTGCATGAAGCCTTCATGAAACTGCGCATTCACACCTGTGTCCAGTATAATGGTTGGCGCTGCATCTGGCTCTGCTAGAGGATCCACTGGTAGCCCATGGACCACCATCTCTGGATTATAATCGTTTCCACTCTCCTGGTGTACAACGCGTGGTCATCTCTACGGCATGACTCTACATGGTCAAATGAACACCTTAGATCAAGATTATCAAAGACTAAAAAATGAGGGGACCAAAAAGGGAATGGGAGGATGAAAGCATTTCAATATTTTCAAAAAAAGACTTCACGGCTGTATATTAACTCTACGGTGTGTACCTGACCTTTCTTCCCCTACTCGGGTCCTTCTACACGGCTATGTCACATGGATCCCGTTGAACAAGACTACACGTCATGTATGTCATCTACATAGTGTGTATGGTTCAATTTCCAACTGCCAGTGTCGTTCGTGACACAACCGACTACTCAGTTAAGAATACACGGCATGTTACACCCGCACACGACGTGTACACCACCCCGTTTCCCAAGCCACGCGGCTAAGTCCACATGGTTTCCCACCGGCAAGGACTACACGGCGTGTCCCTCAGGTACAATGCATGTTCAAGAAGAGGTAACACCAACCCGTGTTTATTAGCTACATGGCCGGGTCCCTAGGTTACACTACACGGAATCTCCATCATTGACACGGTGTGTACAAGAAAAGATTTCACCAACCCGTGTTGTTTGTTACACGGCCGAACTCCGGGTCAATCACTACACGACATGTACATACATTTCACGGTGTATTTTTCCCAATCCTTTCCCTAACCCATGTACCCGCTCACACGGTCCATGACACAGAAAGATACTACAGGGCGTGTACTGAGGGTACACGACGTGTACTTAAAAAGTTTTCATTTCTTCCCAAACAGAAGAACACACAGCGTGTGTCCGAGGAACTACACAGTGTGTATCCTGGGTTTCCCGGATAGTAAGCCTCTGAAACTACTCCGGAACCCAGAAAAATATTGTAAACAACTATGTTCTAAATTCCGATTCATGAGGGCCCATACTCCCCATGAATCAATGTTTGGAATCTTATAAATGTTATATACAAGTAAACAAGTCAATGATCTACCAAATTCTGTTCATTGAGGGCCCATACTCCCCAAAAACCAAAGTATGGCGTCCATCCTATCAAAATGCTCAAAAAATAGCCTATCACATAGCAGGTATTTATCAAATAATCTATCACAACAACATGCTTTTATAGCACATCAACTATCACAACAACATGCAATTTCTAATATGCCTACATGGCATGGAACGACGCATGGCATGTGATTTATAGCATGTGCCTAAATGAAGAATGAGATGGCATACCCTCATCTCATCAGGTCGAAACTAAATAGATCCCATGGATAACATATAAATAGCACTATCAAAAGTGCATCACCCAATGGTGAATATCAAATCAACCGTAAAATTTGCAAAATCAGAAGAATTGAAAAAATATGAGGTAGAGTGGTTTTTCCCCATACACGGGTTAGCTACTCTCGGGCACAGCTTATTAACAACTACCATTTCCATCCTATCCTTGACTAAGGATCCAAATAGTATGTCTAAGAAAAGAAACTCCTTTGATACCACTTTGTAACGTCCCAGATCTGGGTGCCACTCAACGGGTGCCCCAGACTCGGTTGGTCACATGGCCTCAAGAGCACTTCACCAAATGCTAGAGGCTACCGACTAGAAACGAGGGCCCAGGTCTGATAGTGGGGAGACTATGCCCTCATCTTTCAAAGTGTAGTGTAGCGGAATAAAATAAATAAAATACAATAGTAGCGGAAGAAATAAACCATACACCTTTAAAACGAAAAACTACAGTAAAATATAACCAACAGTTATATAGATAATGATGCAACATGCCTCTAGTTCTAAGAAAACATCCAGAACATGTTACAAAACAATACAGTACAATACAATACTGCTCAAGTATAGGTACAATAGAACAGAATAGAACAGCTCGTAGCATCGCGAGCCTAATCCCGGTCCCATGCTCCCCTACTCCTCAGCAACAATCAAGTACCTGTATAGGGACCCTGGCCCTTATCCACACCTTCAACATCATAGTCTGTTTGGGCAGAAGGCATGACCCAAACAAGGTGTGAGAAATGAATCCCCATAGGAACCCACCAAAGGAACGTGCCCAACTATTAGTGTAAATGTGTAACAGCGTGTGCATTAGTAAAATGAAAATAAACTAAGCAATTCTCAAAAGTAACTAACTACCATTTATATTTCCATTATAACACTCATTATATCCTAAAATTTAACATACCACCATATTGAATATTCTAAGTAAACATTAAATTTCCTCAGACATGAAAACCTTACCCTCAGGTACAAATAATCGAAACAATCAGGTATCTACCCTCAGGAATATTGGATATTTCCCTCAGGTGTACGAGGTGTCGCCCTTTGGCATAGAAGATAGTGCCCTCAGGCATAAGAAGTGCTGACCTAAGGAGAAATTGAACACTTCCCTCAGGCAAAATAGAACACTGCCCTCAAGAACAAGTAACTGGGCTGAGCCCAATAGATAAGAAAGAAATTATATAAAATTCCTCTCAATGAAATTTAAAAAATGATAAATTTTACGGTATACCCTCGGGTAACCTTGAAAAATGGCTAAACAGGGGAACGCACCCCCGGGGTGGTCCTGGATCCAAGTAGTGATCCCAAGAAACCATTTATTATCACATTTAATTACCTATACATTTCTAGGTATTAAAAACAGGAAAGGCCTCAGCCACACGACACCCCAAAATGGGTTTGTAGCACAATGGTACACACAAATGCACAACAGTTGGAATTTAAACATCAAGACACCTACCTCGATTGCTCTGGATCTGTATACGTGAACGACCCTCCTCAGATCATCCAAGAATGACATAGATCTGAGGTAAAATAAAATCCCTTCCAAATTTAAAAAACTTCCATTAGAGGATGAATTGTTATTAACGGATTAAGGGGAAGGAAGTGCTTACCTGCATGGTTCCAACGAGATCGACGGAGGCGGAATCGGATTACCAGTGCTCGCTTGGGTGATCTCCAAAGCCTCGACCATCTCTCCCAAACCCTCCTCTTGTTCTAAGCCTTATTTTTGAACAGGGGAGGCTACTGCCCATTTTAAGTGAAAAAACAAACTACACAGTGTGTACTATTGAGTACACGGCGTGTACTTTCCATTTTTTAACTGTTCCTACGGAATCTTCTTTCCACCCCGACACTATTCATCAGTCGACATAAGTACATGGTGTGTAATACCTGAGTACACATTGTGTACTGTCACTCAGATGGAGGCTACCTTCACCGCCTTACTATTTGCCTACCAACAAATTACACAGCGTGTACATACCCACTACACGGCGTGTAGTCGGTTATTATACCTTTCATCACGAGCATGGCTACACACCCTGTGTACTCATCCCACACCGCCAAAGTACATGGTGTGTACCCACAAAATTTGGTATTTTTCCCCATTTCCTTATTTTCTCAAAAGTACATAAGGAAAATAGAAAGGAAGAAACCCGTACCTCAAGAATAAGAACTGGGTTCTTATAGTCAAGACCTCATTCCCAGATCATAAATAATCATTTTGTCAAGGCCATGTTCCAAAACCGTAGTTTGCTCATGATACCCACTGATGAATCAAGGGGATATAGCTTTCCCCACCCATCACATAATATGTCCAATGCATTCCTCATATGAGAAGGGATAAACATAAACCACATATACATTAATATTGAAACTATCATATGAAATGTAACTATCTTTCCTCAATCATAAAACATAAAACACTAACAGTTCTGTGTAATATGGCGAATGGTTTTAGGATAGATAATCCACAATAGGGTTATTCATAAAAAATTAAATCAAATATGGTATATAACGTCATAAATAATTAAACCCAAAAAATACATAATAAATAACAAGAGTGTTGAATCAAACGAAAACACTCTTGTAAAATCCTTAAGGAATTTTGAGATAAATACTCTTTTATTTTGAAAAGAAGGGTTCTTTTGGAAAAAATCATTGTAAAAAAAAGAAGTGATGTAAGATATTATTTTTATAATAAAATGAGTTATTTTATAATTAAAATTGTTTATAAAAATAGATTTGAGATTTCCATTGAAAATATGTACGAAGTTGAGATTTTCCCTTGAAACGGGCTTGTATTTTGAAATCAATTTTGAATGTTCCTTTTAAAACATGTAACTATCCATAAAATAAGGAAGGGTTCTGGTTAGTAATCTTATATATAATACTCACACAGAATTTATGATGAGTAAATAGTAATAAATAATAATTTCATTGAGGTAATTTAGACAATGAAAATAACCCGAATGGAAATGGAATATCGGGTGAAAAAACCCCTTACCTTAACTCCGAACATGTTTCGCTCTCGAACTAAAGCTCCTGGAATATGAAATTATATTTATTAGTAATGTATTTAGGAACCTATTTGTCATATATTTAGTTTATAATAATTCTGGTTAGTTAATTTATGTCCTTATGGATATGTTATTTTATTGAATTTCATCATTCCGGAGTGTTTGTTTTCTTTATTTGCATATTAGGTTCACTTGTTTTTAAGTATCTGGAATGGATGTAAATATCCAGAATTAAAATAATATAATATTTATGAACATAAATAGTTGTTATTGGTAATTTATAAAACTTGGTTATGTGGGATTAGGATGAATTAGTATATAGAATATTAATGATAATTGTTTTGATTAATTTGTAGGTTTTCATTACAAAGAACTCATTTCTCTTTATAACATAATAGAATTTTTACAAAGGGATTATAGAAACATAAATATGTTATATGAGATATATAATAATCTAGTTCAACCACAACAATAATGGTTTCATTTATAGAATTTCTAATGATAATAGAAATCGAAATCCCATTGTCCTTGAATGTGGAAAATTGACACATCTTGGATGGTGTTCTTGCTACTAGTATAAACAAAAGTAAATGGGAGAGATTCTGATAACTTATTCCATTGTCTTGAAAAAAATAAAAATACATATATGGTACTAGATTTATCACAAAATTTGGTTTAGGATGGATAATATAAGAAGAAAACAAATGAACTTGAAATAAAAGACAAAGAATTGAAAAGAGGAATATACCTCTTGATCCAAACCTCCTTGAGAGCCTCCTTAAGGGAGAGGTATGGGTCTTTTTATGAGACTACGGCTTTCCGGATGTTGGAGATGAGGTCGGGAGGGTATTTAGAATTAATTTGTTGAAGGCACAAGTCTTGAGATGAGTGAAGAGAAGAGGGAGTGAGAGGAGGTTTTATAGTGGGCGGGAGAGGGGATTTCTTAATATAAAATTTATTAATTTATTATATCTCCTCAAGAAAATGAATAGTAAGTCTTCCTAGACCAAGAATATAAATTTTATGATGTGACCACGAACCTATTGGGCATACATCAGCATAACATCATGCATGACTATATAAGTAGCTTATTTAGCTTATTTTGTAAATTATGAAATTTCACTATTACTAAAAAATTCATGTATTTCAAAAAAATCTCCAAAATCCACCCGAACTATTTTTTGACATCTAGAATCCGAAAATGAAGTCCATTTATCAAAAATAATTTTCTAAATATGATTAATTTAATATTTAATTAAAATCATAATTTATTCTGAAAACCACAGTTTTAAAACATTTATTTTCTTATTCCAAAGCATAGGTATATCATACTTCCACATGAATATTATTTATATACTATACTAGGTTAGTTTACTATTCATTATTTTATATCAATATTCATAAGGGTATGTTTCTATTCATAAGGGTAGGTTACTATTCACAAAAAATATGTTTTTCTTATTGGACTCCAAATACCATACTGATTGCAACCGTGTATGTCATATTTTCACAATTCTATTCATAGAAGTGATAAAATTATGTTTTAAGGGTCACATAGCACTTAGTAGTTAATTATGTTGTTATTTCATGTAATTATGACATTTTATATGAAATGAATTTCCAAAAAAATATTGGGTCGTTACATTCTTCCCTCCTTACAAAAATTTCTCCCTTGAAATTTCATTTTACAATCTTGGAAAATAATAGGTGGGCATACTTTTCATTCATTGATTCCTCCAATTACCAAGTTTCCTCTTCATAATTATGGTTTATCCATAGTACCTTTACCTGATGAGTAGTCTTAAAGTGTAGAACCTTATCTCTATAATCCATGATTTTCACTGGATGCTCCTCAAAGGAAAGATCATCCTCCAACTGTATCACTTCTGAAGAGAGTACATGTGAAGGGTATGGTCTGTACTTACATAAGAGGGATACATGAATTAAATCATGTAGCTTCGATAGGGTAGATGGATGTTCCAGTCGATAGGCCACAGCTCTGACTCGATCATGGAACTCAAAGGAGATGATATACCTAAGACATATCTTTATTTTATTCCCAAACCACATGACCTTCTTCCATATATATATGGATTGCAATACCACATCTCCAACTTTGAGCTCAAGGTCTCATCGACGGTTATCCACATAACTCTTCTATCGACTTTGGGCTGCCATGATATGCTGCTGAATGGATTTCACCTTCTTCGCGATTTCTTCAACCAAATCAGGTCCTACTAACTTTTACTCACCGAATTCATCCCTACACACAAGTGTTATGCACCTTTTCCCATAAAGGGCTTCATATGGTGCCATTTGAATACTTGAGTGGAAACTGTTGTTTTAGTAGAATTTAACCAGTGGAAGATGTTGTTTCCATCAACCATTGAATTCCAAAGAACATTCTCTCAACATGTTTTCCAGTGTCGGAATAGTCTTCTCATATTGGCCATCAGTTAGAGGATGATAGGCCGTACTGAAGTTCAGTTTGGTCCTTTGAGAATGTATGAGACTTTCTAGAACATTGAGGTGAATCTAGGATCGCAGTCAAATACAATAGATACTGGTACTCCATGTAGCCTTACCACTTCTATGATGTAAATATATGCAAGTTGATCTAATGAGAAGTCCACTCGAATCATGAAAAAGTGGGTTTTCTTTGAAACACGATCCACAACGACCCACATAGCATTGTTTCCTCTAAATTTCCTTGGAAGTCTAGTGACAAAGTTCATGGTAATGTTATCCCACTTCCAGGATGGTATGTGTAGTGGTTGCATCATCCCCTTAGTCTTTTCCCTCTTAGCCTTCACTTGTGGACATACTAGGAACATTGATGTATATTCAGAAATCTCCCTTTTCATATTGTCCCAGAATTTTTTTTGCGGAGATCTTGATACATCTTTGTGCTACTAGGGTGTATAGAGAAATTAGAGCTATGAGAATCATCCAATAGTTCCATTTTTAGCTCAGGAATAGCAGGAACACAAAGCCTCTTCCCGAATTTCAAAATGCCACCTTCATATATGAAGTCAGTCAACTTCCCATCATTTATAGCATTAATTTTCTTTTGAAACTCTTCATCATCAGTCTGAGAACATTTTATTCTTTCAAGTAAAGAAGGTTTGGAATCCATTTGATAAAGTACTGATGTGTTAAATTCCATGATAATTCCCATATATATCTTTACTAGATCCACGAATAAATGATCCCTTTCAACTCTCATATTTTTCAGAACTCCATGATCCTTTCTACTCAAAGCATCTGATACCTTATTTTCCTTCCCCGGGAGGAAGTGTATTGTGTAATAATAAACTTTGAGTAGCTTAATCTATCTCCTCTGTCTCTTGTTGAGTTCTTTCTGTGAGAATATATATATCTCAAACTCTTATGATCTGTATATATGTCATATTTTTCGATATAGAGGTAATGTATCCATATCTTTATAGAAAAGATTACTCCTTCTACCTCAAGATCATGAGTTGGATACTTTTTTCATGAATTCTTAGTTTCCTAGATGCATTGGCAATCACTCGATCATTATGCACAAGGACACATCCACGTTCTTTATTTGATGCATCACTAAAGATAACAAACCCATCTTTAACCAATGGCAGGGTTAGGATCAGAGCGTTCACTAACCTCCCCTTCAATTATTCAAAACATTATCCACATACCTTTGTAAATACGAACTTAACCCCTTTTCATGTGTGCTTGGTCATTGGGTTGGATAAACGAGCAATGTTGTGAAGGAAACGACGATAATAACCTGCTAAACCAATGAAACTACATACCTCAGTTATGTTTATTGGAGTAGGCCACTCTCGGACAACCTTTTTCATCACAGGATCTATAGATATTCCATCCTTAGAGATAATGTGGCCTAGAATGGAAACTAATTAGATCCATAAATCACATTTTCTAAACTTCCCATATAATTTATTTCTTCTAAGTGTCTTCAGAATAGTGTACTAGTGATTTTCATGATCTTCATATATTTTTGTGTATACCAGAATATCATCAATGAACACTACTAAAAATTAATCAAGATAATCCTTGAAAACTCTATTCATTATATCCATGAAGATAGATGGTGCATTAGTTAGTCCAAAAGGAATTACTGTAAACTCATAAAGCCTGTACCTGGTTGGAAATACATTTTTTTTGGAATGTCTTCCTTCCTCACACGCAACAAATGATATCCATATCAAAGATCAATCTTAAAAAAATATTGGGCTCTTATAATTTGATCAAATAAATCATCAATTCATGGAAGAGTATACATTTTATTTATTGTAATACCATTGATTTCTCAATAATCAATGCACAGCCTCATGGATCCATATTTCTTCTTAAAAAAGAGGACAGAGGCACCCCATGGAGAAACGCTAGGGAAAATAAATCTGTTATCACTCCATTCCTCTAGTTGTTTCTATAGTTCCACTACATCCACAGTGTCCATTCTATAAGGGGTCTTTGATATGGACCTTGAACCATGAATTAAGTAAATGGAGAACATAATTTCCCTCTCTCGAGGATGTCCACATAAATCCTTTGGAAAGACGTCAACATATTGTTTTACAATAGGTACTTTATCTATTTTTACATTCTTCTCCTCACCCATATTTATTTCATTCCCTTCCTCCCCGGTAATTGAATTCAGTAGAGCTACTGGGGGTGGATCTAGATGAGAATCAGATGATTAGGTTTCTGCCCTAAGAATAAGAGATTCTACACCATTATCAAAAATTGTAACTTCCTTCTCCATTCAATAGATCATCACATCATAATTTGATAGCCAAAAAATACTGAGAATTATATCATAGTCAACCATTGGTATGATGATAATGTTAGCAACTAAAGCACGTTTATGTGTTACAAGGGGGACTAATCGACACGCCTTTATTGAAATGATAAATCCACTAGGATTTTAACTGATAACTCCTTTATTAAATCAAATTGGACATATCTAATTTTCTTGGAAATTGGGTAGATATAAATGAATGTGACTATCCATAATCATATAAAGTATTGGCTATGTTGGATGAAATAATAAATGTACCTTCCACAACATCGTTAGAAACTTCAACATCCGCAATTGTGACCACATAAGCTTGGCCTTCCTCTCTTTCCCTTATTTGGGGAACATTTCCCGGACTCTTAGGACATTCATGTGAATAATGTCCCATTTCTTTACAATTATAGTACAGAATATTAATAGTTTCTTTCTTCCACTTACAATCTCAATATAGGTGGCCTTTATCTCTGCACTTGAAACAGACTCACATTCCCATCAGGTAAGTGCCAGGGTTTTTCTTCCCACATTTACTGCATGATATAAATTCAACTCTTCCCTTCTTCCCCATTTCCATATTTCCTTTCCCAGAGTTTTCATAATTTGTCTTCTTCAATTTCTTTTTCTTAAATTCCTATGACTTAGAGAATTCATTTTATGTCTCGATAGCACTTGAGACTATATCATCATATGATACGAATCTTTGGTAGAGTGGAGCTCTTCAGAGGAATGATTTTAACCCATCAAAGATTCGATCAATTTTCTTCCTTTGATTATGTATGTAGTCTACTGCATGCCTTGCCATCCTTGTAAAATTGGCTTCATACACGTCAAATTTCTCTTCCCCCTTATGCCTCAGATTCAAGGATTTCCTCTCTATATCTTCTCACTTTTCACGAGGGAAATATTTTTCTATGAATATTTCCATAAAATCCCCCCATTCCATCTCTTCTATTTCTTCCTCCTCATTTGTGTTTTCGATTAAAGACCACCACTGATCTGCATTACCCGTTAGATGATAAACTTCCAGGAAAAGCATCTCTCTTTCGTTAAATCCCAATGTGAGAAATATCTTCTCAAGGGAACATATCCACTGCTCCGCTACAAATGAGTTTGTTGTCCCATTGAAGGATGGAGGTGGTTTTCGCAGAAAGTGATCTAAAATAGCTCCTCCATGTGGTGGATATGGATGCTTAATTCGAGTAAGTTTATTATTCATAACCTGAGTATGTTGTTCTAGTATAGTTATAAGTTTCTCAGCACCCGTCACAGCCCTAGAGCCAACATCATTATATTACATCGGAGGGAAAACCGTAAAGGGGACTTGTGCGTTAGTGAGGTTTCCATTCCTTCCACTAGGAGCCGTCCCTAGATAATGGAATACACTATATTAGGTTATGAATTATAATTTATAATCATAACATAACAAAATACATTTCATTAATTGAAATCCTAGTCATGGCTAATCCCATAACCACAGAAATGGTTTCTTTGAGAAATATTTTACATTTAAATAAATTATAATGGCTTGTAAAGAAAATGTGAATTATCCTAAGCATATACCTTGGGAGTTTCATAACCACGTGTGAATCAAGGCCCATTTTCATGCACCAGTTCCCCTTCGAGTGTAGCTCAAATCAGTGTTTTCGAGTTTTACCGCTAGAAACACCTGTTCCATAGCCGCCTCTACCTGCTCGTATCTAGACATGGATGTATTGACCAAAAGATAAACATGATATATTACATACCAAAATACCAGGATGTTCTTTTATGTTTATCCTCAAGAATATCTTCGGGACTCTTCCGTAATCTAAGTTTTCTAAATCTAGTTTCCATGTTTTCTACTAAACTTCCTCTCATACAAACTATAAGGACCGGCCCCCAGTTTCTAGAAGCTGGTGCCTTATTGGTTACATTGGCATACAAACAAGGAATTAGCATCTAAAAGGACCTATTAATTTAGTATTATTGGAAACAAGATACATACATAAGTTTGTTATTACCACTTGAAATGAAAAACAACATAGAAACTCCATAGACAACTTCCATTACTCCTAGGTTATTTCATCATGTCATTCATAATAGAATTCTTCTTTCCTAGTGAAAATGAAAAATAATAAAGGGTTGAGGTAAAACCCTTAGTAAAGGTAAGAAATACACCAGAAGATAATATAAAAATTATACATAGTGAATAATAGAAAACGCATGCCTTTAGAAATAAACTTGAACATAATATGGCTGAAATATGAGATGCATAAATATTGAAATAACACAACCGAATCATGGGTATTATAGTAGTAGAATAACCACATGATCCATCAATATTATATTCATAGTGATGGAATTCATAATGTGGGAGAACATATCCATACCGTTAAGGCCTCGTGCCAAGACCATAAATAATGATTTTGTCACGGCCTTGTGCCAAGACAGCAGTTTGTCTCATGAGAACTACTGATGCATCGAGGGGCGATAGCGAGACCCACTTGTCACATAATAAGTCTAATGCATTACTCATATGATTGTGGATAAGCATAAACAACGTATAAATTCATATTTAAACCATCAAATGAAATGTAACTATCTTTCCTCAATCATTAAACATAAAACACTAACCATTCTGAGTAATATGGTGAATGGTTTTAGGATAGATAATCCACAATACAGTAAGTCATAGGAAATTAAATCAAATATTATAGATGACTTAATAAATAATTAACCCCAATAAAATAGAATAAATTAAAATAGTGTTGAATCAAATGAAAACACTCTTATAAAATCATAATGTGATTTTTGAGATAAATACTCTTTTATTTTGAAAAGAATAGTTCTTTTGGAAAAAATAATTGTATAAAACAAGAAGTGAAGTAAGATATTATTTTTATAATAAAATGAGTTATTTTATGAATATAATGGTTTCCAAAAACATATTATATATTTCCCTTGAAAATAGGTAAGAAGTGGAGATTTTCCCTTGAATCGGGATTGTATTTTGAAATCAATTTTGAAGGTTCTTTTTAAAACACTTAACTATCCATAAAATAAGGATGGGTTATGGTTTGTAATATTATATATAATACTCCCACAGAATTTATGGGGTGTAAATAATAATACATAAGAATTTCATTGAGGTAATTTAGACAATGAAATTAACCCGAATGGAAATGGAAGTTCGAGTGGAAAAATCCCTTACCTTAACTCCGAACGTGTTACACTCTCAAACGTAAGCTCCAGGAATATGAAATTATAATTATTAATAAATTATTTAAGAACCTGTTAGACAATTATTTAGTTTATCATAATTCTGGTTAGTTCATTTATTTCCTTATTGATAAGTTACTGTATTTAATTTCTTCGTTCCGGAGTGTTCGTTTTCTTTATTTGCATATTTGGTTCACTTGTTTTTAAGTATATGGAACGGATGAAAATATCATGAATTGAAATTATATAATATTTATGAACATAAATAGGTGTTATCGTTCATTTATGTAACTAGGTTACATTATCTTAGTATGAATTATTATATAGAACATTAATAATAATTGTTTCGGTTAATCTGTGGGTTTTGATTACAAAGAACTCATTTCCCTTTATAACTTAATATCATTTGTACAAATTGATTAAAGAATCTTACATAGGTAATATTAGATATATAATAATCTAGTTCAACCATAACAGAAATGGTTTCAGGACCATAATCGAGAATGATAATATAAATCAAAATCCCATCATCCTTGAATGTGGAAAATTGACACATCTCGGATGATATTATTTCTACTAGTATAAAGGGAAGTAAATGGGAGAAATGACGATAAATAATTCCAATATCAAGAAAACCTTCCAATACATATATGGTACTAGATTCATCACCAAATTTTGATGAGGAGATATAATAGAAAAAAACAAATGAACTTGAAAAGAAAGACAAAGAATTGAAAAGTGGAATTTACCTCTTGAACCAAACTTCCTTGAGAGCCTCCTTAAGGGAGAGATTTTGGACTTTTAATGAGACCAAGGCATTCTGGACGTGGAAGAAAAGGTTGGGAGGGTAATTGGACAGAATTTGGAGATGTAACAAGGCCTGAGAGGAGTTATGAGAAGAGGGAGTGAGAGGGGGTTTTATAATGGAGGAGAGAGGGGATTTCTTAATATAAAATTCATTAATTTATTATATCTCCTCCAGAAAAGAATACTGAGTCTTCCTAGATCAAGAATATTTATTTTATCATGTGATCCTGAACCAATTGGGCTTACATCAGCAGAACATCATGCATGAATCTATAATTTTCTTATTTAGCTTATTTTGTAAATTATAATATTTTACTATTCATCAAAAATTCAAGTATTTCAAAAAAATCTCAAAAATTCACCCAAACCATTTTTTGACATGTAGAATCCCAAAATGATGTATATTTTCAAAAAATAATTTTCTAATTCTGATTAATTTAATATTTAATTAAAATGATAATTTATTAAAAAACAACAGTTCTAAAAGATTTATTTTCTTATTCAAAAGATTTAGTATATTATACCTCCACATGAATATTATCTATATACTATAATAGGTAATGTTACTATTCATTAGGTTATATCACTATCCATAAGGGTATGTTACTATTCATAATGGTATTTTACTATTCACCAAAAATTATGTTTTCCTTATTGGACTCCAAATAACTTACTGTTTGCAATCGTGTATGTCATATTTTCGAAATTATCATTACAGATGTGATACCCTTATTTTTTAAGGGTCACATAGCACATAGTAGTTAATTTTTTTTAGATTTCATGTGATTATGACATTTTTATAAGAAATTAATTTCCAAAAAGATATTGGGTCGTTACAAATAAATCCTTCATAATGATTCATAAAAAGCTTGTGATTAACCAAGCATATCTCCTGGGAATGTCAATCCAAGAGTGTAGAAATTCCTGTTGTCGTGTACCAAGATACGCCAGGTCAAGCCCTAAACTCCATGTTAGATTTTTCCCTCAAAGAACATCTATGCTAGAGCCATATCCACTTCTTCATTTCTAGACAAGGATTTGTTTGTTCGGAAACCACTTACTTAATATTTCACAAAAATAAAAGGATGTTTTCCTATATTTAAAATTTATATATTGTTGTTCCTAATTAATTCATAGAATAATTTCTATAAATAACTAATATATCCTTTGATAAAAACTATGACATCCCACATTTTAATTACCTAACTTTTCATTACATTTTACTAATAGAGGATCTTTAATGTCTAGTGTCTTAAAAATCTAGAAAACAATACATGAAAACATTAAAAATTATTCTAATACACTTGAATGACTTTATAAATGGTTCATCCTATATGAAATTACTGAATCTCATATTCTAGATACATACATCAAAGGAAAGGGTGAGCATAAGGCCCAATAAGGGAAAACAAGGGAAACAATTTACTCGTGATATCATCAAGAACTTGATGAAATACATAAAGACATGAGTAATGGAAGAATAGGAATAATGTAATAATAATAATATGAATCGTAACATTAATATGTGTCTACAACATTTAATTTAGACATTCATGAACATATCACCAAGGTTTATCCCCATGGTGTCATAAAAATTACAATGGTTTTTCACCAAGGTATCATGAAACTTGTTATCTCTATAGATAAAATTATTTTCCCAATTCATTGGAGAGATATTTGGGACCAAACTTAATATAAAATTATATTCATGTGATCCACATATATTTTAATTTAACATTTCATAAATAACCCCAAGACAATAAAAGAAATGGGTTTCATGTCCAAACGGTGACGTTTAAAAGGAACTAAACAATTAAGATCATTATATCATTTATAACCCATGGAAAAGGAGTGAGGGTTATATGTATGTAAATTCCAGAATACAATAAATCAATTTTATGTATTAATTAATACCACTAAACGTAAATATGTTTGTGTATTCACATAAATAAAATAATATAAATTCTTGAGAAAAAGAGAGATATTTTGAAAAGAAAAATTAGCAGCATAACGCCTATATAACATGGTTTTAGAAAACATCAAAAAGAGAGGAGGAAAGGGAAACACACTCATAAATAGATAATAATTCAGTATAGGGGAATAATAAAATGAAATTAATATCATGGTATTGTGGTTTTAATGACATACCACATTAAAATTAAACATGAAAGAAAATATATTATGCTCTTTCTTTTATGAAAATTCGGCAAGCTAACGACGTCACATAAAATTTCATAAAATCATATCATGAGAGTGGAAAGGGTCTCTCATAATTTGAACATAAAATTAATAGAAATATTGATATATAAGAAAAAACTGTCACATAAAAAATGGAAACTATAATACATAACATAAAGGAAGTCAAGACTAAAAGAGGAGGGTGAAGGGTTCCCTTACCTTGAAGCATAACAACAAAAACTCGAAGGTTAGGACCTCGGGGGGATTAAAGGCACCGTAGGAGTACTCCATGGGAGGTAAAAAAGACCAAAGATTTGTTTATGATGAATTAGGATTGAAATTAATGATAAATTGGCTTGGTATTTATAGCAAAAGTGAGGGAATATTTTATTAATTTCCAAAAGACACCTCATTAGTGGTATTTGAAAAACCATGAACATTCAAATGGTATTTTCCCATGGTATTGGACATATGGGACACCCCATAAAATATATTACTATTCACAGGTCGTCCAGAATTTTTACATAATGATTACATCAATTATGGTGTCATTAAACACACAGAAACCAAAAACTGAATTTTACTATTCACCGAAAAACAAAACATTTTATAAAAATCTCAAATATTCACCCTCACCTAATACATATGATCTGAATTCAAAAATGAAATCCATTTTTTGAATATAATTTTCTAATTATGAGATATTTAATTTATAATTAAAAAACTATTTACCTAAAAATACTAATACTTAACTAATTATTTCTAAAACAGTTATTTACTAATGCTATAATATCACATTATAAACCAAGATGTCTAATTTATTTTTATACATTCTTAATTGTGGTTACTATTCCATTGGCCACATTACTATTCATAAGGTTAATATTACTATTCATAATTTACTATTCACCAATAATAATTTTGTTCTTATTGAATAAAATTTTTACACTGATTACAACGGTGTATATCAAATTTTCAAAAATCATTTATCAGAAAACGTTATTTAATAATAAAATTTTATTATACTATTCATAAAAAACCCATTATTCCTCAACAACTATACATCAATAAAACACTATTCCACAAGTACTATTCATCAAAAAATATTATTCCTTGAAAAAATGAAACTTCTTCAAAAAATACTAAAAGTTCACCCAAGATTGAATTTGAAATTTGGAATACAAAAATGATGTTTAATTAACCATAACAATTATCTAAGTATGAGAAATTTAACTTTTAAAATATAAAAAACTATAGTTATTAAAAATAATAGTGGATAGAAAATGAATAGTGAAATTGCATGGTGAAATTTCTGACTTAAAAGAAGTAAAATTATTTTCTCATTTAAATTTAAAAATGGGTATTTTAATCATACAATTTAACTAAAATAATCATTATTCCATATAGCTTAATTTTTATAATAATTATATCATTTCTGAAAAATACAATTTGGGTCTGAATTAATTCGATGTGCTTCTATTGTAAAACATAATAAAAATTTATTAGGTGGAAAGAGATCCACAAATAAAAGTACATTTTTTGGGTTGTTATATTCTTCCCCCTTACATAATTTTAATCCTAGAAATTTTATCTTTTAAGAAATTTTTTCCTATTATAAATCTTATATTTATAATTTAATTTTATTTCTTAAGAATCATGCTTAAAAAATATTATTCATTAACAACAATTTCATTTTCTATGAATCCTTCATAATGATTCATAAAAAGCCTGTGATTAACCAAACATATCTACCGGGAGTGTCAAACCAAGAGTGAAGTAAGGCCCATTGTTGTGTACCATGAAACCACAGGTCAGGCCTTAAACTCCTTGTCAGAGTTTTCACTTCATGGTACGTCTATACCAGAGCCACGTCCACTTGTTCGTATCTAGATAAGGATTTATTTGTTCGGAAACCACTTAATATTTCACCATAATACTAGGAGGTTTTCCTATATTTAAAATTTTCTATATGGTTATTCCTAAATTTTTTATAGCCCAATTTCCAAAAAAAAATCAACTTTCCTTTAATAGCAACTATGGAATCCTGCCTTTTTATTACATAACTATTCATTATAATTTACAAATAGAGGATCTTTAAAGTTTACTATCTTGGAAATCAGGATCAAAATACATGAAAAAAATAAAAAATATTCTAATACACTTGTAAGGTTTCATCAAAGTTTCTTATTAGGTGAAATTATTGGATCTCATAACCTAGATACAAACATAACGGAAAGGGTGAGCATAAAGACCAGTAAAGGAAAACAAGAGAAACAATTTACTTGTGATATCAATTAGAACTTGACGTAATACATAAAATCAATAGTAGTGGAAGAGGATGAATATACTAATAAAATGAACATGAATCATTAATTTAATATGTTTCTACAACATTTAATTTATACATTCATGAACATATCACCAAGGTATATCCCCAAAGTGTCAAAAAATTACCATGGTTATTTATTAAGGTATCATGAAACATTTCATCTCTAGAGATAAATTCATTACCCAATTCATTAGAGCGTTATCTAGGTTCACCCTTAATATGTATTTATTTTCATGTGATACATATATATTATAATCGAAAATTTCATAAATAACCCAAATATAATAAAAGAAAAGGGTTTCATGTCAAAATCATGATGTTTAAAAAGTACGAAGAAAATAAGATCATTATGTCAATTATAACCCATGGAAAGGGAGTGAGGGTTATATGTATGTCAATTGCAGAACAAATATATCAATTTTATGTCTTGATGAATAACCTTTTAATTGAAATATATTTGGGTATTCACATTAATTAAATAAGAGAATTTCATGGGAACAAGAGAGAGATTTTGAGACGCACATTCTGCAGCATAACGACTATATAACAGGGTTTTATGAAACATTAAAAAGAGTAGGGGAAATGGTAACGAACTCAGAAATAGATTATAATATAGTATATGGACATATTAAAATGAAAATAACATCATTTAATGGAATTTTTAATGACATACCACATGAGAAATAAACTTGTATGAAAATAGAATATGCGATTTCTTTTACCAAAATTCGGCAGGCTAATGGCATCACTTAAAATTTCATAAAATTAGTTGATGAGAGTGGAAAGATTATCTCATCATTTGGACATAAAATTAAAAGAACAAATTATATAGAATAACATTCCCTCACATAAAAATATGGAAACTACAAGATATAACATAAAGGAAGTCATGACTAATAGAGGAGGGTGAAAGGTTCCCTTACATTGAAAAGTAACATAAAAACTCAAAGGCTAAGACCATGGAGAGCATGATAGTACCATTAGAGGAATACATTGGAGTTAAAAATACCAGATATTTTTTAGGGGGAATTTATAATGAATGGAATGATGGAATGTCTTGGTATTAATAGAAAAAGTGAGGGAATATTTTATTAATTTCTAAGGGACACCTCTTTAGTGGTATTTAAAAATCTATGGGCATGCCCATGGCATTTTCCCATGGTATTTGCCACTTAGAAAACCTCATAACATATATTTCTATTCACTGGTTTTCCAGAATTATTACCTCATGATTATATCATTTATGATGTCCTCAAACACACCGAAACCTAAAACTGTATTTTTTCTATTCACCGAAAAACCAATATTTTTATAAAAATATCATAAATTCACCCTAACCTAATATCAATGATACGAATTCAAAAATGAACTCCATTTTATTAAAAAAATTCTAATAATGAGATATATAATTTATAAGTAAAAACACTATTTACCTGAAAATAACTAATACATACCTAATAATTTCTGATACAATTAATTGTTAATGCTATAATATCACAATACCAAAGAAGATTTCTAAATTATTTTTATACTTTCTTATGTGAGGTTACTATTCCATAGGTCACATTACTATTCATAAGTTTAATATTACTATTTATAATTTACTATTCACCAAAAATTATTTTGATCTTATTGAAGCACATTTTTTACACTGATACAACAATGTATGTCCAATTTTTGAAAATCATTTAACAATAAAAGATATTTAATAATAAAAATTTTTATACTATTCATCAAAAAACACTGTTCCTAATAAATTATTCATCAAGAAATCACAATTCATGTGTTACTATTCATCAAAATATATTATTCATCGAAAAATTAAAACTTTTCGAAAATTACTAAAAATTCACACAAGATTAGTCTTGACATTTTGAATTCAAAAATGATGTTTACTTAACCGTAAAAATTCTCTATGTATGAGAAATTTAACTTCTAAAATATTAGAATCCTTAGTTATTAAAAATAATAGGAGATTGAAAATGAATAGAGAAATTGCATACTGAAATTTTTGACAAAAAAAACAAAATTATTTTATCATTTAAATTTAAAAAGGGATGTTCTAATAGTACTATTTAATTAAAATAATCATTATTCCATATAGATTAATTTTTTATAATAATTATATCATTTTTTAAATCTACAATTTCGACTGATGTAATTTGATGTGATTCTATTTTAAAACATAATTAAATATTATTACGAGGAAAGTGATCCATAAATAAATGAAATACATTTTTAGGTTGTTATACTGAGTCCCTCATAAGAATAACAATTAAAAATTACAGAAGAAAAACAGAATTCTTGAAATGATTCATATCGATATGTGTAGATCTATGTCCCCAATATCCCTTGATGGGAAGATATATTACATTAATTTAATTGTCTATTTATTTAGAATGGAATGAATTTATATCAAAATTACAAATTTGATGTGTGATGTTGTGTAATTAATTATCAAAGGGAAGTTAGAAAGTTTTTTGGAAAATGAATTCAGATATCCCTAATTGATAATGATTTTAGGTTGACCAATAAAATGGTGGAGGATAATTTTGAAAATCATTGATAAAGCCTGAAATTTTAGTACAGAGTAATCATAATAATAGTGGTATGTATGAAAAAAGAGACATGATTATTAACAATATATAAAGAAATATTTTTTCTTAAAAATTACCTAATAGAGTGATTTGGGAAGTATTCCGGAAGTCTATATACACTATAATAGTGCATTATTTATTAAATATAAAATAGGACTCCTCCAATGTTGTGTTATAGATAAAAGATGACATTGGATTACTTTTGTGTCTTAAAAAGTAAATGCTTCATTCTCAAGAAGGAGAAACACAAAATATTTGAATCTATTTCAGATGAAATAATAATAACTGGATCCTCAATAAAAAAATAATATAAATGTTTTGATAAGCATCTAGGATGGGTTTTAGAGGGAAAATATGTAAATGTCGTATAAATAGGATAGAATCCTAAAAAAATCAGTGATTATTTTGTGTGTGACAGTGATGTGTAGTTGAGAAGCATAAGGGGATGTAATAAGCCTAAGGTGGATTGAGAGAAAGATATAAATGAAGATAAAATTGAATTTCTGCATGTGTGATCATAAAAGATGAATATGGAAAAAAAAAATTGATAGGTGGAATATCATTGGTGACCATAAAAGGATAGTGAAAATGAGGTGAACGAATCCTCCATTTAAAATATCCTTCCTTACAAATCTAGTTCCCAAAAGCATCGAGGAGCCTGTAACATTTGATAATTGTATTCTGGTGATGAGTAAAGATACTATAAAAATTGGCAAAAATCAAATATGGGAGACTGTTTGACGGACAGAAAATAAGAACGTCATCAAGAAAAATGGGATTTCCAAAAATAATAATGAATATTGCATGGTGTTGTTAAAAAAATATTGGATTGTATACATGTGATACTAAAAAATTGAGATAATCAATGTTGGTAAAACATTTTCTTTTGTGTAAATTTCCAATAATATTTGATTATTTTTTATCATTGTCATATAGAGGCAGTATCATGTTCTATTGGAGTTTATGTAATCTGTATTTCATAATGTGAATCCTGGAAAAAATGTTAATATCAAAAAACCATTTTATTTTCCTAGTAATGAAGATGAGAAAAAAATTGGCTGAATAAATGATTGGATGGATTAAAGCACGAAAGAAATCATGGTATTCACAACATCATTAGTTTTTTAAGAAGCATTTTTTCAACATGATTGAATTTATTTCATTATTTCATTAAATAATGTTATTAATAAAAGTATAATGGTTTTGTTTTATATCAAAAAAATAATATTTAGTGGGTTAGACTAAGATTAATTTGAAAAAATTGTAAAATTAATAAAATAATAGTTTGATATTTCAATGATTATTGAGCTGATGTATTTCCACAGTCTGTAGGTGATACTAGGGAGGCATGGTACTTTTATTTCTCAAAATAATTTTTAATATAAGGTTTAAAGTATATTTCTAATCAAGAGCTTTGTAAGGATAAAAATTATAGTTTCTACCCGTATTAAACTATTAGGGGTTAAACAAATGTAAAGTGTTTAATGTCATATAATATAGGTATATCATTAGCATCATGTGTTATTTAACTACAAGATGTCATGATATTAATTTTTAGATATGTTATCAAGCACAATATAAATGTAATCCCATAGATTTTTACATCGTTTATTGAAGATAATACTATTATATATCAATGGAAAAGTGTAGTTCATCATGATTTACAATGTTGTATAAAAATGTGTTGATGGGATTTAAGGATACCGATTCATCCTATTCTGTAGAAAATAGGAAGTAAATTTTAGGTTATACATTTTACCTAAATTAATACTACAATTAATGGATTAAAACATATATGAATTAATTTTCCTAATCACTATAGAATATTAATATATTCTACCAACTCTATACCCTATTATTTTATTGTGGTTTAAGAAAAAAACATGAATATATGGCCGTTGAGGTGAATTATTTTATGAGAATAAATTTTGATAATTCAAGTTACATAAATTTTATCAAAAATTATGTCCATCACATAATGGATAATAAAATTCAAATAAAATATCAAATTATCATTGAGAATGGGAAACATAGTCTATTGTTATTATATGAAATTCCTAATGAACCTTAGGTTGAAAACATCTTGAAAACATCCATACCTAAAGACTTGTATGAATGGAGTTGGATGGATCTTACAATCCAGTCATCTCCCCATAATTGAGCATTTGGAGAGGTGATCCCCACTCCCTAAGGTATCGTGTATTTCCCTAGTGTTCTAAACTAAATTATATATATATATATATTACACTATATATGAGTAAAATTTGTGTTCCTTAAAAATATTGGATAAAAATTATTTTAAAACATTTTCAAAAATGTTATATATTAAACAAAGGGAATAGAGGCTATTGGGAAGAAATTTTTCAATAGGAGTTTCAAACATGATGATTCTAAAATAATTTTTCAATGTAGATAAATCCTCAGAGATTAACAAATGATTTCATAGTGAATGTAGTTATACAAGGGGGTTGAATAAGTTTTCATCATGAGATCTACTGTCTGTAAGAAAATATTTAAACCACATGTATTTTATCAATTTCCATTGGTAAATGGTAATTTTTAAAATTCATTTTTAATGTTATAAATTATAGATTGATAAACTGATTTATTATGGGATTCCATGATAAGTCGGTATCAATTATGATTTTAATATGTTTAAAATGGTGGTCCAGTGAAATATTGGATTCGTTGATGAAATTTTTATTCTAAATTTATTCCACATGCTAAGAATGGCTCATGTGGGTATGGAGTACATTTCCACAACCTGACCTATCAAGGCCCACCTAAATACTGCAAGTACAAGACACAACTACCCCAATCCCACAACTATGGTACAAGGGCTGGAAAAAAGAACCAAATGACGTAACTAATTTTGGATTCACATTCCTAATGTACATGTATGAACAAGAACAACCATACACATGAATAAGTGAAAAGGAATAATAATAAAATTCAGAAACATCTAGTGTAGAATATATGAATTTGACAATCTATAGGTAATACAGAAGTGTGTGATAGAGTAAAACCAATTTAATGTGGAAAAATTTATTCACAATGAAAATTGATGTCCCTACCTGAAAATATGTGGAAAATGAAATTTTTGGAGACCCTGGCTCTAGATCTCCAACCCCTAACCACCGTACATGGTCAAATTCACCCATGAATCCCTATGATCCCCTATGTAACTTCTAACCTCTCCATAATCTATATAATACATGAAATGTGTGGGATAATTTCATGTCAGGGTGAGTATATACATACCCAATAGAACAATCTAAAAACATGAGGGGGATAAATAGAAGACACTATATAAGAAGTTATCTCAACCCCTAAATTAAGGGGTAAAATATATCCCAAACACATCTGGTAAATTTTCCACCGAAATAAAATTATATTAGAGATAAAGGGAATATCTATGTCATATTATATCATTGGAAAATATTCTTGCAAAGATTCCAAAGGTTGATCAATGATGCCCATCATCCCATGTTTCTATTTGAAGTAGTAACTGTATGATGAACTGACACCATGACACTATGTCACAAATTCAAGAGGGACAATCATCTAGTATAGGACCCATGCCCTAATATATTTGGGGGTACCACACATTAAAAAGATGACATATTCCCTATTTATCCAGGGGTATACTACTTAGTTGATATAGGACCCTCGCCCTACTGTATTATGGGGTACCACTCCTTAAATAGAGGACCCACACCCTAGTCTGTCAAGAGTGTACCACTTTGTAAAATGGGGAAACACACCCTATTCTGACAATGTGTTACCACTATGTAGGCAATTATAGGACACACACCCTATCCTATGATGGAGTAATAATCAGAATATATATAGATGACCCATACCCTAGTCTCTAAGGGTATACAACTCAATATATAGTTAGAGGACCCAATCCCTTATCCATTAGGGGGTACCCGTCTAAATATTAATAGATGAACCACAAAATAGTCTCTAATGGGGTACCATTTAGTGGGTAAAGGACACGTTTCATAGTCTATTAGGGGGTACCACTATCTGAGGATCCTTTATGATCACTGTCATCATCAAGTGACTCCTAAAGAAGCATCATGAAAATATCATCTATCATCCTATCTGAAAATCCACTATAGAGTCATCTATCAGGTTCTATGTTGAAAATTCTCTTGATATGTTACTCATCATCCAATATTTTGTGTCTAAATGAAGGAGATACATGATGTATAATTTTCCTCAAAATGGAAGTACACAATCTATAAGGGGTCCACATGATATGGGCCCATTCACCATTGTGTAGTTGTGTCCCCTCCAATAATGTTGCTCACTATACATGTAGTAGTACATAGCATGCTAGCATACTACATAGCATGTCTCGTCACCCGGGGCCATCCCACGAGAAACTGGTCATGCTCGTGTACAAGGCCATATGTTAGCACACCGCGTCATCCTAGATTTATTCAGGACCATGTAGTCCCAAAGTACATGTTCGGTCTCCATTATAGAGACACATAGAATGCAGGGGTCCCAAAGTGGGCCTAATATTTAACTCACACGTAAACCCTATCCACCACAATCAGGGGTCTACACACCATGTGTTCTTTGGACTACACTCCATGTAGTAATATTTTTTTCACAAAATTACAGATCCATCATGAATATCCAAGATCCACCATTTCCACATCCACTCCATACCTGTTGAAAATAAAAATCAGTGGAAATCACCATTGTCAGTCAATTCTATCCACTAAATGTGTACAAGTTGAATCTCAGTCCTTTTACATGAGTCCTATACCCCACCATCCCATCTCCCATAGTCATCTGATCAATCTCAGATCCTAGATCCAATGGATTCATCACCCACCTCCTGAAATGGATAATGATCCATTTGAAAATCACCATATCCATCATTGTTCTCAAAAATACCATAAATCTGGGGATATGATAACCCTCAATCCCGTCGTAGGAATTTTGAAGCATTGCATCATAGAAAAATGTTTAAGAACATGTTGAATGATGGTGGAAAAGAACCAAAATAAATGTTATAAAAATTGTTCTATATTTCTCCTCTAATTAATTAAATCCTAGAAATATATGGTGATAAGAATTGTATAACTAGAAGATAAATTGAATTAATAATTTCATCCATTATTTAAAGGTTTTAACAATCTAGAAAACAAAAAATTTAAATAAAATATTATTGATTAATTAAAAATGATTAAATCCAAATACAACCATCCCTACCTTAGTGTTGGATTGTTCGTTGTTAAAGAAAACATTTTCTAACAATTTAGGGGACTAGTTGCGTTTTCCACACCTCGATTCACCTCTATCTGTTTATCATTTTTATTGTAATATAAATTATCTAAGAAGGAATTGTTGGATACTTCTCAAAATGATCAGATAACATTGTAGAAAAAACCTGGTGATTTTCCATTTAAGGATATTTATATGGGAATGAAATTTATGTCATTTATTTAAAAATAAATTAATTACTTGTTTTTATTAAATGAACATTCCAATGGGTACCACTATTGGATTTCTTGCAGAGACCAACATTAGGTTATGCCATTGTTAGATCCTACACTTTGTAATCAGCTATGTCTCACATTTCTGATCTAAGACTTTATTTAGGGGATTTTTCAATTTCGATAGTTGTTTTTATCTTGTGATATTATATGTTTTTAATATTTTTTGAAATACTCTATCCTGGATCACTAGGCCTTGACATCACGGTTTGTCTCAGCGAATGGACAGAAAAATTTTTCTTTATATATTTTCGATGTCTTACAAGGAAAAAATAATGTCACTAAATTATACTCTTCATCATGTTTTTTATACTAAAATACAAAGAATATGGTGGGGATAATGATATCGTATCAGGCACTCTCACTCCTATGACATTTCCTACATGCTCCCACCCTATCTGAGAACATGACCCATGGGAATGGTCCATCCACACATGATCCTCATCTATTGATCCTCGATTTCCACCTGGTTCATTTTTAATGTATATATTTCATCAATGTTTAGTTTTCCCTCATAAATAATGATTTTTTTATCATTAATTTGTCTCCTCAACTATGAAATGTGGATTATTTCATGCACTTGCTCCAACTATGGTGGTAAGGTTAGCTTCAATGAAACCTCATAAATCCTCAAAAAGTTCCCAAACGGCCTGATGGACCTCGATTATTACTTTCCCCCTGATAGAGTCTCAACAATCCTTGTCATTGAGAGAATATCTAGAAAACATTTTCTCACTGCTTGACCTAAAAGATCCAATGAAACCAATCAGCATAATATTAATGGATATTTTGGGATGTCTTTTTCCACTAATGGATTTCATGGACCTTCTCCATCATCACATGTACAATCTTGACATGAAAATAGATGCATGTTCAATCTCATTACAAAATTTGGGTGACCTGAAGTATCTACCATATAGTGAATTTCAATAGTTCCATGATGATATTAGAGTGAAATAAATTGTTTTAAGTAAACTCTAACAAAGGTATGTGATTATCCCAATTCTGGAAGAAATATAACATGAAATTCCCAAAAATATCCTCCTCTACCTAGATAGTTTCCTCGGTATACTCATCCATTTACGGGATAAAATCTATACTCATTATCACTTGGTTCTAGAATGCCTCCTTCATGCCTCCCCATAATCATGACATGAGCTATGAAATATGACCAGAGACAATATTCACGGGAACCCCATGATGGAACATGATATCTTACATGTAAAACTTCCCTAAAAACTACAGAAAACACTACTCAATAACAGCATGAAAATTCATAGACATTGTAAGAATGTAAAATATCAACTAGAAAGAATCATAGATTCATGTTTTCTATATAATACATGTCACAATGTCTATGGATACTCTATAATAATTCCACTCTTAAATCTCATGACGATATAATAAACCAACCATAACATGGTTCTCATCCTTCACCTACTATAATGATAGACTTTGAAGGATGAACACCACAAAAAAAACACCTAAGGCCATCCCAAAAAAACATCCACTCAATGAATATGTACATCATTCCTACACTAGAACGTATACTCATGAGAAAAGTCTGAAACTCCCCCCAAAACCTCCTCTCGCATCATGATCAAAACCACAATCTGTTCTTGTAAAAGGATGATGTGATTCCTTCCTCAGTAGAATAAATTTAATGAATCTCGTGGGGATACATGTCATATAGGAAATTATGGCTGACTTCTCACAAATGAGGCTCCCAAACATGTTTGAGAAGTAGAGGAGATGACACCGTTATGTGAGGAAAATATAAACCCTCCTCTTCATCCTGGGATTGCTGTATAGAAAACTTCTCAGAGGCCCCATCCAGTAGTCAAGATCAAGACTTCCTCTTAAAAGATTATTCCACCATATTTCCATTACCATTTGTATAGACTATCTCAATTACATGGTCCTACAAGAAATCAAACTAGGTCCTCTATCTCTGAGTTGGATCATTCTATATAAATACATACCTGAGACTCTAAAGGAATGAATAAAAAACTCCATCTCCCAGAACATAGTTCCTCTACATCCTCTGAGTTAAAACAACCACTAGAAATATTATCATAAATATTATATCATTCCATTACTAATCAATTATCATAACTGAATTTCCCTATAAATGGAACCACATTGATCTAGAACTGACAGTTCAAGACATTAACAAAAATTTGGATATCTTTATGACTCTCTATGAAAATCCTAATGTTCTCTCAATGGTCCTCCTATAGTGTGGTGTATATGATTATATTATCGAGGAATATGGATTTAAACCAACCAATGCATGGAATAAATAACTAGTTTAATAGAGATAGAAAAATATAGGGCTAATTCGTCACATTGAAAGACATTAAGAATAACTCATTGTGTCTATAGAGAGATAAAAAATCCATCTTCATAACAGCATCCATGAAAACACCCAACTAGTGGAAGAAGGACCTGAGTTCAATAAGGAATAACCATATTTCACCTCAAAACAAATCTAGGAGATACTAAATTATTTTAAAGGTAATGTTTTTCTTTATTGTGGCTAGGTTCCGACGATGATAATCAAGAAAAATCTACAAGATCCCTTTTTTATTTTTCATGAAAAAGACCGAAGCAACCCAAGGGGACACACTGGTTCTAATTAAAACTAAACCTCAAAGGTCCCATAGCTATTTCTTCAACTCGTATAACTCAGTAGTGTCCAATTAAATGCCACCTAAGATATTTTAGCTCTCTCAGGATGCAAGTCGATTAAAAAGTCCATCTCCCCCATCAATGGTAGCTCTTGAACATCATTAGGGAAGTCATCCATATAATCCTCTAGGACTGAATGAAACTAAATGCTTGAGGGGAATACTAAACGAATATATAGACTTGGTAATTGATGGGTTATGGGTGGAATATTATTTCTCATATGACCCACTCTCTCCACCATGACATTTCTCTCACCCATAATGGAGAATCTCATCCCATCGGTCCATAGTCATCTCAGTAGTCTATGGTGACATTCAATCTAGACTTAGATTTTGGAAAATCATTCCATACAAAAGATTATTTCATATAGTTTCATCATGAAAACCAATCGGTCCCATGAGAAACTCTCTCTATTTATCAATATCATTTAGTTCCAGAAGATAAATGATGTCAACGAATTCTTAGCAGTAGGATCCTCAAGGAAAAGATATGGGGTTAAAGTCACCATTGGGCGCTCAATATCTTACACCAAGATTACATATATATACTAATGCTAAATAAATGGGTCTATTAGTATCGAAACAAGAGTGTAATAAACCCATACCATACCAATAATCATCTTGTGAACTTCCAGGTGATATGAATTTATAGCAAGTAGCTGCCCTTGGCCTTGACCATCTTCTCCCTCAGCCTGATATGGACACTTTTTGTGGTGGTGGTGGTGGAATGATCTCATAAAAATTTCTACTACAAAAAACTCCTCCTATGATATCCCCACCATATCCCCTTTGGTTTATCCACCCTAGGTGCCCCATATCTTAACCAGGGATTTCCATAATAATAGTTTTTCCATTTCCATTATGGTACATCAACTATCTATCTTCCCTCCTCACCACATCTTGTCTAGAAGCCATTATCCATGTAACCTCACCCATAAAATGATATTTCATATCCCCTCTTCAAGCTACCCAAGTCCACTATGCAGTCCTTGGGAGACATGATGAAGTACGAGATTTAATAGGGGTGCCACACTTGCACATATGTCCCTACAATGTCATTGATCTAACTTCTTCCCCCATATGTAACCATACTAAATCATGTCAAGGGAATACATATATAATAAAATGATCTTCATTACATAATTAGAAACTATATTACCTCCATACAATAGCTTCAAATGATCCTGATTCTATACTAAATGAAAGAATGAAGGGTAATAATCATGACATTTCTACTAGACATCAGACCATAAATGTGTCGACTCATTATGAATCTTCATGACTAAACTCTATTGGTTCCCAGAAACTCCTTGGAAATGGTTATCTTCCAGTGTAACCAGTTGATTAGTCTTGGTATAAATATATCTAAAAACACATATCACCAAGTCAAGACTATCTTCCACCACATGGGGATCTTTCACATCATGGAACCACACATATCTTTAGCAGCTTAACTCATATTGTGAATTAGACTTCACACATCCTCAAAATTCTCTACTGGTATAATCTCATTCTGGATCAGTAGGGGTGATATGACCTTCACACTTATAGGATGTATCTCGGGTTATAGCCCCTGAACTGAGGAATCATCACTCATTGGGTCATCATCACAATCCCGAATCAATAACTAATCTAGGTTTTTTCACATTCGATTATTGAAAATTTAATCAAGACATTCCACAACTAAATGGGAATATATATATAGGGGTACATTACTCCTGAAGGATAGTGAAAAGACTCAAATCAATATAATCATGTATCATTGTTCCTTGTGACTGATGTCTCTATATTGCATTTAAAAAAGAAGGTAGCTAGATTTTTGAGGAATAGATATGTCAATTCCGACACCAATACTAGATTACATGTCCATAATATCTCACTCGGGACACTTTTACAAAATTAATCAAACTATCCATCTAGAAATAATAAATAAATAAACATTGAACACCACCCTGAGGTCAAACCACCTCTAATTCCAATCTGTCACCACCTATCCCATTGGGTCCTCCTGGATGGTGGAAGACTAATCCACAACTTCCCCACGCCCACCTCCATTGGCTAGGGGTGGAGTTATGTGATGAAAGGAATAACTAACATTGGATACCATTCCTTAATGTACCTGTATACACGTACCCATCTATATCCATGAAGAAGTGTAGTTGAATAATAATAAAATAATATAACCTATAGAGTAAAAACTATGTCGGTGACAAAATATAAGGAATAAAAACTCATGTGACTAAGTAAACTAGGATGGTGAATAATACACCCCCAAACCAAACAATTGTTCCAACCTAAAATAATCTTGGAGATGAAATGCTATGATATCTTGGGTCCATATTATCATGACCCGATCACCATTTGTTGTGAAATGAACCTATGTGTCCCTATGATCCCCTGTAATCATCATCAACATATCCTTCATCTAAAAAATATAAGAACAAATATGAAACAATCCCATGTAGGTCTGATTATATACATACCTAATAGGATGCCTCAAAACTGTTGGGGACAATGGGATAAATGATAGAACATATCAACTCAAACCTGAAGCAATGTGGAAGATAATTCTCAACAAATAGTAGATATATATCCTCACAATATAAACCCAATAAGAGATAAAGGGGATCCAGACCTCCCATCCTATCCAAGGAAATGTGTCAACCAATGGTTTCAAAGGGTCATCAACAAGGCCCTGCATCTCACATGTTTGTATAAAGTTTTTTATGTGGGGAACTCACACCATTCCACTATATCACACAGTAAAGGTGGAAAAAAAATAAGTTAACGACCCGCAACCTAGTGAGTAAAGGGGATACCACTGAGTAAATTCAGAACCCATGTCTCATTCTATCAGGGGTACCACTATGTAGATAAAGAAACCAGGTAGTTTTCCATAAAGGGGTACCACTAAGAAAATAGAGGAATAACACCCACATACATCGAGGGGTACCACTCAAGAAAATGAGGTCCCACACCCTATTTCATTAGGCTTAAAACTAAGAACACTGATAGAGGACACAAAGACTATTCCTTTATGGTGTACTACTCAGTAGATGTATAGAAGACCCACACCCTTATCCATAAGGGGGTATAAATCCTTAGATGTATATGGGACTTAGGCCTCAATTTGTAAAGTAGAAGAAATCAGTAGATGTATATAGGATCCACACCCATGTCCATAACGGGGGTACCACTCAGTAGGTATAGGACCCATTCCTTAATCAGTCATGGGTTATCACTCTCTGATGATCTTTCCCAATCACTTCCATCATTAAGAATTTCCTAATTAATAATCATCCAAAGAACATAGATTTTCATTTTTAGAAAGACAATATTGAGTCTATTATCATGTTATACATGGTAATCCACTCCAATAAGCTACTCACGTGCTAAAAAGTGACTCCAAATGAAGGAGATACAGGAGCTAGATATTTCTTCAAAGAGGAAGTTCATGACCTATAAGGGGTCCACACGACATGTGGCATGGCTCCTCTGCTTGTCCATGTCATCTATAGTTCATATATCATTATCCATGTAGTACTAAACAACATGTAAGCATTATACAAGGCATGTATTGGACTCCCAAGGCCTTCACGTGTGAAACTGGCTACACGCATGTACATTTTCAATGTATCAGCAAACAACATGTTCATGGTAATGTTTGTTTCTAGGTACTCATGGAGTACATGATGGGATGCATGAACTGAGTAAAATTGTATGTCGTAGTCCCACAAGGCATGTGGTATTTTAATCACTCATAAATCCTATCGTCTATTGCCAAGGCTCTACACAACCTGTGTTATTCAGACTACATGGCCTATAGATATGTTGTTAATATAATTTAAAATCTATCATGTGGATTTTAGATTTAGAATTTCCACAATATATTTCACCTGGTTAATCAGAAAATACTATAAACCTCTTTCAGTTGTCTATTTCAGCACTGTCTTGGCATGAAATTGAATATTAATCCTTCCACGGGAATCGTACACAATATCAATGTGTCTCCCATAGACATCAAATCGATCCTAAATCCTAGATTAGTGGGAATAATCTCCCAAATATAGTAACAAATCATGATCCATTTGGAAATCCCCATCATGATCATCATTTTCACAGCCACCGTGAATATAGGGGTTTGATCATGCTCACACCCACCCCAGAAAAGTAAAACCATGACCATGTAGGACAACGGTGAATAACAACATGAATGATGGGGGATAATCTCCATAAAAATGTGGTAAGCATGATGTCAAAGTGTTCATTACCAATTATCGCAAAAGGGGAAATTTATTTTGAGAATCATTTCATAATGAAAAGATAAATTGAATAAAAAAATTCCAGAGGTCATGAGAAGGTTTGAAAACACCAAAAATCAATGATGTTAATTAATCCATGCATGATTAATTCAAAAAAATTTGAAATCAAAATAATGGCATGCCCCTCATTGAGATTGGATCATTAATTCATGATGAATTCTGCATTAATTGATTGAGGGGACCTATTGCCTTTCTTTGTGCATAGATAAACTAAATAGGGTTTTGATTCATTAAAAGATCTGGATTTTCCATTGTAGAATGGTTTGATAATCCCCACAACCATCCCAGTGTTATGTCGTTAACCCAATAAACTTGGCATAGATGCTTATTTATAGGGAAAACTATTTTAGGTTATTGAATTCAGAATAAAAAAATTAAATATTTATTTTAATTAAACACACATGGATACGAATTACACTTTAGGTAACCTCACACTAACAAACATTTGGTTTCACAAAGTGTAAATACCATGCTCTGGGATCAGCCATTGTCTCATATTTTTTATCCCAAACTATTTTTGGGAGATCTTCATTTTTTTTGAAAACCCATAAATGTGTGATATAAAATATTTTTAATATTTATATATTATTAATTCGAGTCAAACTGGGCCCCATAATTTTGTGTTTTATCATCTTCTATCTTTGAAAACATTTTCTAATATATTTCAAACTCTTACATGGAAAAAACATAGTCTCTCCATTATTTTTGAGTAAATCATTGATCACTGTATAGATTTATATGATGTGAATTATGGTTGAGGAGGAATGTGATCCAATATCATTCAACAGGATGGAAATATAAGGGTTCATGTATTATAAAAGGTTTATGAATAGATTACAAACCCAATGGTGGAAATTCAAATTCCCGAACCACTTAAGACAACAAGTTAGTTGATTGTGTTGGATTTTTTTTGAAAATGTATGTTGACAATGATCTAGGATCTCAAAGACCATTAAATGATTGATATATATATATTATGTGATATGTTGATGATATCCCTTAAAATGGATAATTATGGTATTTGAGAAGACAAATTAGGGTGTGTGTAATCTCCGATAGGGGGAGCAGGTGAATCTGTGATCATATCTTTTTATGTTTTCTTACATAATAAAACATTTTCAACTTTGATTATAGATATTTGAAACATCTAAAAAAATCCAAACAAAACTGTTGGAACCTAATTATTTTTAAATTTTGGTACTCAATAATAGAAATGTATTCCTTGGAATGGATTGGATTTAAGCAAAGAAAACAAAAACCAGTAAAAATAATTTAGTTTTTATAACTAGTATTGATTATCCTTTCACATACATAGAAAAATAAGAATTCAAAAGTTTACATTCTCCTTACATAGATAAAAGAAAAAATATTGTTTTTCTAATAACTATAAAAATATCCACTAATAGCATTTGATATGTTTTCATTATGATAGTTGAACATTCTATATACTTTAACTTTTTTCCGGTACTTATTCTTCCTCTTCACATTACTGAATGGAGGAAAATAAGATTCTATTTATCTTTGATAGAAGTTCATCATGCATGTTCATCTAGTATACACAATCTGTTGTGTCTTTTTTAAGTCATAATTGTTTTCTTCATCTATTATTTATATCAGGTATGCTCTATTAGGTGTATATTCTATAAAATAATTCTAATATGATACCATATCCTTATGACTACCTCACCACGTCATTCATCAATTTATTAATTGATATATTTGACTAATCTTTTTAGTATATTATTCTTCTCATATGTATTTATATAAAACCAAATCTAAAATTTTTCAGACTCATTCCACTACAACATTATCATCCGATCGAGTCTCCTCATTTTTTTCACTCTGTAAAACTTCTTCATAAACTCAACTTAGCCTTAACATAGAATTATCTATTTATATTGAAATAGGTACTACAACAATATAAGGAAATACGTGATAATAAATTCAAACATCTAAGCCAAAACAATTAATAACCCTCATATAATCAACCAATATTTGATTGTATTCAATCTTTCTTTAAAGTATGATCACTCCTTAAGACCCATCATCAATAATCATCTACAAAAATGACATAAGTAATGATGAGAAACACAGTTTACCTATTTACATTTTATAGAATTTTGATCCACCTATTATGCACCAATATATTTAATATCATTATAATGATTTAATATATACCATCGATCAATCTCCCTAGTACGTCTTCTAAATATTCTTCAAAAGGATAAAATTATGATAGGTGTTCATACATAATTTTTTAAGAATATTTTATAAGTATTGAACTAGAATCATCATCTAAAAAATGACATGCATCAAAAACCATCAATTGTTTCATTATAAGGGAATCCTCTGACCAATGAACATTAGATACATACTTCTATCAATTAAAATAAAATGAAACCTTCTATTTGATGAATAAAAAACCTCAACTTGGGCATTCTGAGACTTATTCACCACAAATATATGAATTTATATAATTCTATTACAAATAATTGATAGATAATAAAAAAATATTCTTCTCGATTATATTGCTAATAGAACGTTAATTTTTTGAATTTATAAAAATCATTCAAATGGTATAAAAATTTCTTCTATCTGAGAAACTTATACCATTATCTTATTTGATGTATTTGAACTGATGACATCATAATAGTTCCGATGATGGTCTTAATATGATTATATTATAAAAGTAAATCTATTTGATACATTGATAATCTTATTCTGTGAAGAAATATACAGAAATTTATAACTGGTAATGTTTTGTTAAAATTACTCGATTATGTATCTCCTAACTATTATACATCACACTACCTAGTAACACAATCATTGTGGGGCTGCAACCCAAACTCACCAATTGGGATTAAGATTGGATCATGAAAAAAATTCAATATTAATGATTGTAAAAACATTATGAATAGAAACGAATATATTGGATTAACTTCATTATACATTCTATCTTATGGAATTTGGGAGTGTTCATGTATTAACATTTAGTGACAGAAAATATAATCTATGAATCCTAACAAATAAAGTTCATTTTTTCCTATCACACTAAAGCACTCCATCCAATAAATTCAATCTAGTAGAGTTTATCTGATCAATATTGTAGGATATTTGTATAATGAATGGTTTTTTTTAAAATAGAGCAAACTTTGAGAAACCCTTATTCCTTCAGCTTCTTCTGAAAACATCACCAAACATCTAGGTCCTAACACCCCCCTTGGGATTTTTATGAAAACCATGGATCATAAATTACATAAAATTTTTATCCCAAATAAAAAGTTACATTTCCAATACTTGAAATCTGATGGGAGAAAAAATGTTTAATAAAAAATTATTCTTTGTACAACAATACCATGTTGTCCATAAATAAGGATTTTCAATAATTTTCTTAAAAAAAATTCAATCATACTTATTTCCTATTAAATTATAATCGTTTTTGAATATATTCCTATATACATTTCAAAAAACTATTAAAATAGTTCAGACATTATTAAATCATATCTCAACACTTTTTAAATCCCATCCTAAATATATACAATTTCCTAATAAACTTATGTACATACAAATCAATTGATTTATGTTATGTATTTTTTCCCAAATTAACTTCATTATCCAAAGATGACTTGGAGAAGGGTTGAACATCACATACACCGACATTGAATAGATTCAGTTTATATTCCCATGATAAAACTTAGTTTCTAAAATGATTCCATTGCAAGGGGTATAATGAATATTTTTGAGTCAATAAGGTTTTCCTTATGACTTTTCCATTCCTTCTTGTTTTGAAAATCACAAACTCCTTATACTTAAGCAAATGTATGTTTTACCTCGATTAAAAAAATCTACTTCTTCAAGAAAATTTACCCTTACCTAGAGTTTCTTATTCATAGAAATATTTTTTCCTTAAAGTATAAAACCCGGATTGTTAACCAAGATCCCGGAATCATATAATGTCATGTATTGGAGTATTCTGTTTTTAGGATCCAAATTCTAGATGTGAAATATATTGATGTTCCAATCTGAATTCTAAACTCCAAACTCTTAAGTAGTTCGACTCCGAACTCTTAAGTAGTTCCACTCCAAACTCTTAAGTAGTTCGACTCCGAACTCTTAAGTAGTTCAACTCTAAACTCTTAAGTAGTTCGACTCTAAAATCTTAAGTAGTTCGACTCCGAAATCTTAAGTAGTTCGACTCTGAACACTTATGTAGTTCGACTTCGAACTCTTATGTAGATCAAATCTGAACTCTTAAGTAGCTCAGCTCCGAACATTTACTGGTTCGACTCCGAACTCTGCAAGTTCAAATTCCAGTCTCCGGTGAAACCAGACTCCGAATTCCTATAAAACAGAATCCGAACATTTCTTATGATAGACTCCGAATTTTATTTTGGTTAGAATCTGAACTATTTACTTTCTTACACTCTGAAATATTGATTTGTTTTTTACTTACATATGCTTCATTTCAAAACGATGTCGTGCATTCAGTTATACATGGTTTGTTACAAAACGATGTCGTCTATTCTATTTCTAATTAACTGTTGGTTGAGTTACACGTGTACATGTCCCTTCGAATTTTATGGAAAATTTGACCGTTGGAAGAGGGAGCTGACTGTTGGAAGTTTTCCTATAAATAGGAGCTCATTTGAAAGAGCTCAACATAAGAGAGAAGTTGATCAATCTAGAAACCACACACTGTTAAGGTGATTTCTATAGAGAGAAGATTTTCATGCTTTGTGCGTACTGAACTGCTCGTTCAGATTGCTTCATGTGACTCCGAATGTGGGTGATTACATTCGAGGACTTCCAGGGATAGGAAGACAGAGGTGCTGACTACCTCGGAGTTCTAGGGATTCCTTTCTAAGGAAGACAGAGGTTCCAACTACCTTGAAGTTGAGTGTTTGCGGGGATAGCAAGACAGAGATTCTGATCTTCGTATCGAGGGATTACCCTGGTGTGGGTAAGACAGACTTGCTTGAAAGTATAAATCAAGGGACCTTTATCCAATGTTGTTTGATACCCTTCTCTTTGGGTTAAAAGAATTATATCTTGTTACTTGTAGTTTTACTACTTGTTTTTCTGCTGCATACTGTATTGTAAGGAAAGTACCTTCTTGTAATTCCTTACTCTTGTACTCTGATAATTTTAGATTCTATACGCTTTAAGGCTGATTCTTATATTGTAAATCTCAGTTCTAATCCTACAATTTGTCTTAGAGGTGTTGTGAATCCTCTTAGTTTAACCTTGTTAAACTTAGATTTTTCCTTGTCTAAGGAAAACACAGTTACCTGTAACCAACTTTTAAGGTTCCAAAGGAATTTTTAAAGAGTACAATTCACCCCCCCTCTTGTATTTTGAGCATCTACATCATTATTTCGATCCTACAATTGGTTTCAGAGGAGGTCTTTGAAATACTTATACTCACGCATAATTTTTTCATCCCGAACTTTTTCATTCCGGACTTTTTCATTCCGAACTTTTTCATTCCGAACATTTTCATTCCGAACATTATCGTTATGAACTTTTTCTACTAACTAGTTTGGTTTCCAAGTTTTTATTAGAATGGAAGGAGTCAATGTTGGGTCTATTGACAATATAAATCCTACAAGACCACCAATCTTTGATGGTAATTACTATGAATACTGGAGAGATCAGATGAAGACTTTTGTTATCAATACTGGAGTAGACAACTTCGTTATGCTTACTGATGATTATAAAATTCATGATAAGGAAGTTAGAACTTTCACTAACCAGGAAAATCAAGAGTATCAACTCAATTATAAGGTACGCAATACTTTACATTGTTCAATGACTAGAAATATATATAGCCAAATTTCTTCATGTGAAGCAGCTAATTGTATCTGGAAGAAGTTAGAGGTTACACACTTTGGCACTTCTAAAGTAATTGAGACTAGGAGAGCTATGCTTAGAGTTGAATACCATGGATTAAATTTTCCGTATGATGAACCAATCTGTAAAGTTCAATAGATATTTATAACTATAGTCAACAACTTACAGTCTATTGGAGAAAAAGGTTTAGATGATGAAGCTCTTGTGGATAAGATAATTGATATTATGCCCAGTGAGTGGGAATCAAAGAGAACAACTATAGATGAGAATAGAAAAGTCACTCAAATTTCACTTGATGAGTTATTTGGAACTCTTCTCCAACATGAAACAAGAATGAAGAGAGATGCTGACAACATAAAAAACAAGAATGGGAATGGTACTGTTGCTTTTACAACAACATCAAATCATATGAAAGATAAGACTCGAGAGAGAGTAACCAGATCCAAGTCTAAGAAGATGGTTATTCAATCAGATTCTAGTGAAAGTGAAATCTCAGAAAAAGAGTTAGCAAATCTTGCTCGAAGGATGAACAAGATAGCTGGCCAGAGAAATTTCCAGTCCATGTATAAGAAAAAGGAAAGGAAAGATAGGAAAGACAGAGATGTTACATGTTATGAATGCAAGAAAGCTGGACATATTAAATCGGACTGCCCTTTGCTCAAAAAGAAAGAAAGGAAATAAAGGCATTTTGAAAGGAGCAGAAAGAAGTACTAAAAAACCAAAGCTAAGAAAGTCTTGAAATCAAATGACACCTGGAGTGCCAGCGGTGGTGACTCTACCAATGAATCTTCTGATTATGAATCTTCAGGACAGAAGAATATTTGTCTTATAGCCAGATTACCCATTAACCATCATTGTTTTATGGATAAGGTATGAAATGTTGAATCATTGACCAATGATTCTTTACTTTCTAATGATATAGAATATTATAACTCTTCTGATGAAGAATCCTCTTCTAGTGAAGAAAATACTTTACCTACCTATGATGAAGTTTCTAGGTTTGCTGAACTTCTTGAAATTGAGAATTATAAACTTAATAAAAATCTTGATAAGGCAAACTCTAGGAATTCTATTCTTACAAAAGAAATATCAAATCTTTCTAAAGATCTTGATAGTAAAAATGCTGATTTTGTAAATATTTCAAAAAATATTGAAGAAGTAAGTTCTGAGAAGAAAAAAATTTCAAAAGAGTTAGAAAAAGTAATTTCTAAGAAAAGTATCTTAAGCTTAGCTATAGTTCTAAATCTAATAATTTTGAAGGTAAAAACATGGTTATAAATCTCATGTCCGAAATCTTTTCCTTAAAGAAGTGTTTATCAAACTTTACCCATGGTAAGGAAAGTTTTGATAAAATGTATTCTCAAATACGACCTTTGAGAAACAGATCCAGAGTTGGTTATACCCATGAAAAACCAATTTTTAGTAACAATTATTTTGTTCCACAAAGTGCCCCATTTTGTACCAAGTGTCAATGTGGTGGTCACTGGGAAAATAACTGCTCTTTAAATAAAACCCAATCTTTAGGTTTTCATAAGGCATATTTTTCAAAGAAGATGTGGGTTCCTAATGTTTTGTTGTCTGGAAATCTCAGATCCAAGCAAGTTTGGATTCCGAAAGTCTAATTTCTATCTTATTTTCATGAAAAAAGAGGAAGTACCAATAACAATACATGGTACAAGGATAGTGGATGTTCCCGACACATGACTGGTAAAAAAAGCTATTTTGAAAAGATTATCAAAACGAAAGCAAGAAAGGTAACTTTCAGAGATAATGATCAAGGAGAAATTATTGGTATTGGTAATATTGTTCTTCTAGGTATAACTTTGATTTCAAATGTTTTATTTGTTAAGGGTATTAAGCACAACTTCATTAGCATAAGTCAGTTATGTGATGAAGGTTACCTTGTCAACTTTTGGAATGATAAGTGCTCAGTACACAATTCCAAGGAAGAGTTTATTCTCTCAGCCAATAGGCAAGAGAATGTTTGAACTTTGAACATAGAAGATCTCAAGATTCAAGACCTTCCTTTCCTAAGTGCAATAGAAGATCATTCCTAGTTATGGCATAGAAGACTAGGTCACTATAACCTTAGGAACTTATGTAAACTCTCTGAGAAGAATCTATTTAAGGATCTACTGGAGATTAGATTTGATTCTTCTAAAGTTTATGATCCTTGTCAATATGGCAAGCAACAAAAATCTAGTTTTAAATCAACTGGTGAAGTCTTGACAACTGATGCATTAGAGTTAGTGCACATGGATCTTTTTGGTCCAACACAAACAGGAAGCATTGGAGGGAAATACTATGTGTTTTTTTTAGTTGATGATTACACCATATTTACATGGGTCTATTTTCTACCAAAGAAGTCTGAAACTTTTTCTTATTTCAAAATTTTTAGAGCACAAGTTAAAAATGAGAAAAACCTTCCACTAAAAACTAATCATAGTGATCATGGAGGAGAATTTCAAAATTCTAATTTTGAATATTTTTGTAGTAAAAAAGGTATTACTCACAATTTTTCAGCACCTATAACTCCTCAACAGAATGGTGTAGTTGAAAGAAGAAATAGAATTCTTCAAGAGATAACTAGAACCATGTTGAGTGAATATTTTATAGCTAGACATTTCTGGGCTGAAGCTGTAATTACTGCTTGCTATACTATAAATCGATTTTTGATTACATCTTTTCTTAATAAAACTCCTTACGAGTTATGGAATGGTAGAAAACCAAGACTTTCCTACTTCAAGGTTTTTGGTTGCAAAGTATTCATTCTGAATTCTAAAGATAATCTACATAAATTCGCACCAAAATATGATGAATTAATTTTCTTAGGCTACTCCACAACTTCTAAGGCATATAGAGTTTTCAATAAAAATACTTGTACTATTGAAGAAACAATGCATGTAAAATTTGATGAGTTAGATCCTTTTGTTTTTAAACCATCCCAACCTACATCCTCATATGTGTTTTCAAAAACTGATTGTAAAACTTTGATAGAAGAACCTTCTGATAAGGAAAATGTTCAGGAAGATACTTCTGAAACATTTACCCAAGAAGAATTTCTACCCAACGTTGATGAACAGGTTTTACAAAACCCAAATTAGGTGTTTCTTAAGAATCATCCCAGTGATAGCATCATTGGTGACGTAAATCAACCTGTAAGGACTAGGAGTTCCTTGAGAAATGAAGTAGAACATCTAGCATTTATTTCCCAATTAGAACAAAAAAGCACTTATGAAGCATTAGGTGATGATGATTGGATCAAAGCCATGAAAGATGAACTAGATGAATTTGAAAGGAACAAAGTCTGTACTTTCATTGAAAACCTAAGGAAACTTCTGTTATTGGAGTATAGTGGGTCTTTAGAAACAAGTATGATGAAAATGGATTCATAGTAAGAAATAAATCTAGACTCATTGTTAAAGGCTATAATCAGCAAGAGGGAATAGATTATGAAGAAACCTACGCTCCAGTAGCTAGACTTGAATCTATTCATATTCTACTTTCCTTTGCAACATTCGTTAATTTTAAACTTTTTCAAATGGATGTGAAATGTTCTTTTCTTAATGGTTATGTTCAAGAGGAAGTTTTTGTTGAACAACCTCCTGGCTTTGATGATACAAAACATTCGGATCATGTTTTTAGACTTACCAAATCATTGTATGGTTTTAAACAAGCCCCACGAGCCTAGTATGATAGACTCATAGGATTTTTGCTTCAAAACAACTATGTTAAGGGAAATGAGGATCCAACCTTTTTATAAAGAATGATAAGAAACATGTTTTCATTGTTAAAATTTATGTTGATGACATCATATTTGGTTCAACTCAACAATCTTTAACTGACTCTTTTGCAAGTCTAATGAAATATGTTTTTGAAATGAGTATGATGGGTGAGTTAAATTTTTTTCTTGGTTTTCAAATTTCTCAAAAACCAGAGGGAACCTATATATCTCAGCATAAGTATATTAAATATCTTCTCAAAAAGATTGGTTATGACAATACTAAAAGTATAATTACTCCCATTGGTACCTCAAATTCTATAGATCTTGATGAAGCTAGAAAATCGGTAGATAAAACTTCTTTTAGAGGTATGATAGGAAGTTTACTTTTCTTAACGGCTAGTCGACCATACTTAATGTTCTTAGTATGCTTATGTGCAAGATATCAATCTAATCCTATGGAGTCTCACATAAAGGCAGTAAAAATAATTTTTCGCCACCTTAAAGGTACCATGGATCTAGGATTATTTTCTACTTCTATAAATGATTTTGTTCTAAAAAGCTTTTCTGATACTGACTTTGGTGGATGTAGAATGGATACAAAGAGTAAATCAGGAACTTGTCATTTCTTAGGAGATTAATTAGTTTCTTGGTCCTACAAGAAGCAACATTCTGTAGCACTTTCCACTGCTGAAGCTGAATATATTGCAGCTTGAAGTTGGTGTGCTCAAGTGTTGTGGATGCAACACACACTCAAAGACTATGGCCTGAGTTTTAATAATACTAAAATTTTGTGGGATAACACAAGTTCCATTTCCCTAAGTAAGAAACATTCAAATCACTCTCGTGAAAAACACATAAATATTAGGGATCACTTTCTTAGGGATCACACACTTAAATGAGATATCATTCTTCAGTTTATCGGAACGCAAGATCAACTTGCTGATATTTTCACAAAATTATTACCCTCTAATAGATTTGAATACATTAAACAAAATTTAAGAATGATAACCATAAGGTAATCATTCTTCATTAACTTCTTGTTGAAAAATTCTCCTAACACTAATAAAATCCTTCTCATAGAGGGAGTACATTTGATTGTTAGTGTATCTAAATATTTTCGTAGTGTTTTTTTCAAACTTTTTAGAACTGAAGTTTCCAGAATGGAAATTTCTGAAACAAAAATTTCCGGAATGGGAATTTCTGGAACTGAAATTTTTCAGGATTGAAATTCTCGGAATAAGAACTTCCGGAATGGAGTTTTTTTCGTATTGGAACTTCTAGAATGTAGTTTTTTTTCGTACTGGATCTTCCAGAATGGAGATTTTCAGACTAGAGTTTTCATAACGAGATTCTCATACTGTAACTTTCATAATGAGTTTTTTTTTAAATTTCTTTCTTCAAGAAGAATATTACCAATTACGAACAATGTTTCTATAAAATACGAAATCTATGATTTCTTTACTTATAGTTTCATAATCATATTTTGATTGCAGGTATTTTCCTATGTTTTTAAAAGATCAGATTCTAGTTTTCTTCAAATCCGAATGTTTTCTTTAAAAACCTCAAAACATCGGAGTCAAGTTTTTCTTACAGGATTGTTCTCAACCATCAGATAAGATCAATTATTTTTCAACCGTTAGATGGATTTTTGGAAGACCAACGGTGTCACTTCCATTGCCTATATAAAGGGGACCCCGAGACTTGTCCCACATCGGTTATTCATGCTTTTGCGTCTCGAAGCCCTGCTGCTCTTCTTATGGCCGGTTCAGAACTTTGCAAATCCAATCCGAATATTTCATTTTTCTTCACTCCAAATGTCTGTTGAAATAACATCTCAAGATATGTCGACTGTGAAACCAATCTCTAAGTGGTTAGTCTTTAGGGAAAGGATAGTTCATCCAGATTTCTATAATCTTGATTCCGTTATTTCCAAGAATATAAAACTGAATGGATGGGAAGATGTCTGCGTAGAAAAGTCAGGTAAACAGGATCCGGTTTATACTGATTTGTCGATCGACCTCTATGAGTCTCTTTCCTTCCTAATGGAAGATGACAGAGAGTGGTTTTCTTTCAAGTCATATGGGAAGACATATAAGATTTCCTAAACCAAGGCCGCGAGCTTGGTTGGTTTGTCATATGAAGGAGTAGCTGAATTCTGCTCACAAAAACATCCCGATGCGCAAGGTAGATTCAACAAGGAGAAGGCATTGAAGTGTCTTGGGCTTAAGGATGATTCAACTACCAAGATTTCTCATCTCACTCCGAACAATAGAATTCTTCAGATTTGGGTGAAAGGCTTTCTGGTTCCAAGAAGAGGTGATAAAGACAATCTGAAGAATAGTTATATCTATGCCTTAGATTTTTTGGTAAATCTAAGAAAGATAAATCTAATGAGGCATGTCTTAGTTATGATAAAGAATATCAAAGAAGGCAATTTGAGAGCTCAGATTATCATGTTTCCTACCTTACTATCTAAGTTGATAGTTCGGTGTTTAGAATACTTCAAGGTTTCCTAAAAATCAAACATCCGGAATTGAAAGCTTATGCTAGTCAGTTATGATACCCTCAAGAGGATGAAGATGGGTTTTTCTAGTGAATTCGGAAAATTTTACCCACTATCTGTGGAGGAGTTTGAAGCAGCTCAAAAATATACAAAATCTCCGGAACCATCCAAAAAGAAAAGGAGGAAGAGAAAGATTAAGGAAGTCATCGTTGATGAAGAAATTCCTCGGGCTAAGAAAACTCAATCTTCTCCCCTCAAGCCGAAGAAGAAAAAAACATATATAGATGAAGTGGCAACCAAGTGGAGGGAAGATAAAGAAAAGAGAAAGGATGGGGATCCACAATTCGGATTGGACCCTGCAGAGGCTAATTCCTTAAAAGAAAAAGCCGCTGAGGAACTAGAGAAACAAGCAAAGGAAAAGAGAATGAGAAAGAAAGTGTCTGAAGCTGAATTGGTGAAATCTTTGCTGAAAGATACAGAGTTAGCATCTGAAATGCTTCTAGTTCCAGAAACTTTTGGTGTTGAACTTTCGTTACGAGAAACTCTAGAAAAGAACCATGTCACTCCAGAAAAGGACAAGGGTAAAAAATTAGTTGAAGAGGCCAAAGAAGAAGTTGTTGATGATGTTCAGGAAGTAGTGGAAGATGTATAGGAAGAAGTTGAGGAGGAAGAGGAAGAAAAGGAAAGTGAAGATTTGGATACCCTGATCAAGAAAGTACAGGACTATAAAGATAAGTCTGAATCTACAAAGTTTGTTACTCTAGGAAATGGAGATGAGGAAGCTAGAAAGAAACAACAACAAGATGAAGAAGATAATTTCTTGTATGATGAGGAAGAATCTTATGAAAGTAATTTTCTTGAGGAAGGACAAGAAAAACAAAAACGAGATGAAGACAAGATCTTTCAAGTATCTGAATTTGAGGAAGTATCCCTTAATAAGGAACCTGTTCCGAGAGCTGATAAGGGGAAGCACACTCTCATGGAGACACCTATAAAAGATTTCATCTGGAAGAAAGAGGTTGGTGGCACCTCTAGAAGAAAGTTGGTGCAAGATGAAGAAGATCAGTCTCCAAGCAAAGTTTCTGATTTGGAATCATCATCTCATGGGCATGATTTTGTGTTTCAATCTCTGAGGAAGTTAGTGGACACCATTTCAAATTTTCCAACAATAGATTCTAGATGCCAATTGCTGCAACAATCTATGAATCAGAAATTGGAATCTTTATCCATGGTTATGGATACGTTTGTGAAGTTGGAAGCTGAACAGAAAAGTTTTCTTATCGATTATGATGTGCATAGGAAGTCCTGCAGTAAGGTAAACAGGTGGTCTAAGAGAGTTGATGAAGATTTAGTTCACTTTGAGAATTTTCGAGCTGAAGTTCAAACTGCTTTTGAAATGGAGGATAAAAAGGTTAATGAGATTTTTGAGAATTTGACACAGGAGAAAAATTATCAGAATCAACAGGTCAGGGATCTGAATGGGAAGCTTAACATAGTATCTCAAAATTGGAAAACTGAATGAGATTTAAGGATTGATTTTTAGCAGAAGATGTAAAAGCAAGATGAGATAATAAAGTTGCAGAAAGAAGCCTTGGATGCTCAGGAAAAGGATTTAAAAGATCAAGAATAAAAGGTAAAATCCTTGGAGAGGCAACGAGAGGAAGATCAAAGAGACTTGAAGAAACTCAAAGCCTTGTTAAAGCAGCTCATTCCTAAGGAAAAGGAAGACAAATGAACCCACTCCGATCTTTTGTTGTATTTTTCATTCTTTGTAAAAAATTTCAACTCTAATGAAATGATTATTTGGTTGGTTGTGTCTTGTCATATACTAATATTTCAGGTACCATATTTTTCTTTCCATTCCCTTCAATTCTTTTTGAAAATCACAAAGGGGGAGAAGGAAAAAGAACTACTCCTATGGAGGAGAAAGAAAAATTTCTATGTAAAATATTCTTAAAGAAAGGGGGAGTGTCTCACTTCGAAGTTTTTCATTACCATGTTAGTGTGAACTCCACTCCGAAAAGTCAGAATACAATCCTTAGAGTTTCAATTCCAAATTGGGAGTTAGTTGTATTCATTTTCATCCATGAACAAATGGAGATAAGATTTAATTTAAAATTCTAAGGAAAATTTTCAAAGTCCTTCTTTTGTTTTTTGTAAGGTTGTTTGTGCTTTCCAAAAAGGGGGAGATTGTTGAGTCAATAAGGTTTTCCTTATGACTTTTCCATTCCTTCTTGTTTTAAAAATCACAAACTCCTTATACTTAAGAAAATGTATGTTTTACCTCCATAAGGAAAATTTACTTCTTTATGGAAATCTACCCTTACCTAGAGTTTCTTATTCATAGAAATAATTTTTTCTTAAAGTATACAAACCGGATTGTTAACCAAGATCTAGGAATCATATAATTTCAAGTATTGGAGTATTCTGTTTTTAGGATCCGATTTCTGGATGTGAACTATATTGAAGTTCCAATCCGAATTCTGAACTCCGAACTCTTAAGTAGTTCGACTCCGAACTCTTATGTAGTCCGACTCTGAACTCCTAAGTAGTTCGACTCCGAACTCTTAAGTAGTTCGACTCCGAAATCTTAAGTAGTTCAACTCCGAACTCTTAAGTAATTTGACTCCAAACTCTTCAGTAGTTCGACTTCGAACTCTTAAGTAGTTCGACTCTGAACTCTTAAGTAGTTCGAATCTGAACTCTTAAGTAGTTCGTCTCCGAACTCTTAAGTAGTTCGACTCTGAACTCTTAATTAGATAGACTCCGAACTCTTTAGTAGCTTGACTCCGATCTCTTAAGTAGCTTGGCTCCGAACATTTACTAGTTCAACTCAAAACTCTGCAAGTTCAGATTCCAGTCTCTGGTGAAACCAGACTCCGAATTCCTATAAAACAGAATCCAAATATTTCTTATGATATACTCCGAATTTTATTTTGGTTAGACTCCAAAATTTTAACTTTCTTACACTCCGAAATATTGATTAGTTTTTTACATACATATGCTTCATTTCAAAATGATGTCGTGCATTCAGTTATACATGGTTTGTTATAAAACGATGTCGTCTATTCTGTTTCTAATTAACCGTTGGTTGAGTTACACATGTACAGGTCCCTCCACATTTCACGGAAAATTTGACCGTTGGAAGAGGGAGTCGACCGTTGAATGTTTGCCTATAAATAGGAGCTCATTTGAAAGAGCTAAACACAAGAGATAAGTTTATCAATGTAGAAACCACACGCTATTAAGGTGATTTATAGAGAGAGAAGATTTTCATGCTTTTTGCGTACTGAACTGCTCTTTCAGATTGCTTCTTGTGACTCCGAATATTGGTGATTACATTCGAGGACTTCTGGGGATAGGAAGACAAAGGTACCGACTACCATGAAGTTCGAGGGATTCTTTGATAAGGAAGATCGAGGTTCCAACTACCTTGAAGTTGAGGGCTTGCGGGGATAGCAAGACAGAGATTCCGATATTCGTACCGAGGGATTACCCTAGTGTGGGTAAGACAGACTTGCCTGAAAGTATAAATCAAGGGACCTTTATCCAAGGTTGTTGGATACCCTTCTCTTTGCATTAAAATACTTATATCTTGTTACTTGTAGTTTTTCTACTTGTCTTTCCGCTACATACTGTATTGTAAGGAAAGTACCTTCTTGTAATTCCTTACTCTTGTACTCTGATAAGATTAGATTCTATACTCTTTAAGGTAGAATATTATATTGTAAATCTCAGTTCCAATCCTACAATTTGTCTTAGAGGTGTTGTGAATCTGGTTAGTTTAACCTTGTTAAACTTAGATCTATCCTTGTCTAAGGAAAACATAGTTATCTATAACCAACTTTAAAGGTTCAAAAGGAAATTTTAAAGTGTAAAATTCACCCCCCTCTTGTATTTTGAGCATCTACATCATTATTTCGATCCTAAAAATATATCATGAACAACATATGTTGTATAAAAAAATACATCTTTAGAATATTTATTTGTTCATTCTATTGAATGATGTTATAATTTATATCTATGTCCATTGATCAAGATTATAATACTGGACTATTTTTTGATATTTATATCTCATTGATTATTAAATCCCATGAGAATGGGTAACTTCATATGAACCGATAAATATTCTATTTATTCATCATCCAAGTACATGCTATTAAAATTTTAATGGAAGTTACATACATTAGATTATCCATTATAGGAGTAATTAAAATTTTCTTTGTTTTATTTCAAATCTCGCATATTTCTCCAAAGAAGAAAATTAAACTAATTTTGGATCATATATCATCAACAGAGCCTTTGAAATCTTCATCATTATGACAAAAACGATAAACACATAAGGAGATATCATATATAATTATAAAAAAATTGTGACTTTGATATATATATATATTTGAAAATTCATTTTGCTTCTGTGAGATGAGATTCAATTAGTGAACTTTTTTACATAGAACAAAGTGTAACATCATAAATAATATATGGATATAATGCTAATATATTTAATAATATATCAACAATCATTCTAAAACCATTAGGATCAAAATAATTTCATTCTCAATATTTTTTTAAGATTTCCCCATTGATTTATAGTTGGAAACAATTTTTAAATCTTCATCGGTGAACATTTTAAGATTTTCATCACCAAACATAATATAAGAAAACTCGTATCTTAATTTGAGTGATTTTATAGAAAATATGTATTTCATTTCTCCTATCATGGAAACTTTAGATTAATTATTCATATCCTAATAAATCTTTTTAAATTTTTATTCTTAAGTATTATTGAATATTATATCATCAAAATAAATGGAAATAATTAGGGAAAAAACTTGATTATATTTCATAGAAAATTATAATAATAACATTCATGAAATTCAACATCCTTAAGAAAACATACATTTTATAATACCTAGATCAAATTGTAGTCCTAATACCATAAAAATTCTTATTGAACTTTCACAAATTGATTTTATCAATACCAATTTTGAAAGAACGTGTTTGTTAAATATAAAAGTCTTCATGTTGATCTCTGTTAAGAAATTAAATTGGTAAATATAACTAAAATAATTTATATCGTCATTTTACAAAAATAGAAATATATAAACAAATTTTTTCAATACCTTATATTGTGGAAGGGACTAATCAAAATATTCTCCTCCAATTTGAGTGAAAACATTAAAAAAACAATCGTTCTGTATTTCATATCACATCACCATTTATATTAAAAACAATTTCGATGATACCCATTTCTTAATGTATCACATTCGTAGTTTTTTGTCTTCATAAAAGTTCATGTATATCATTCTCTTCAGTCAAATCCAAATCTTCAGGAATTGTATCAATCCACTATTCATGTCTGAAATAATCTTTGACATTTCTTAGATCAACATTTAAATAAAAGGAAGTACATGAAACGATCCTCAATGATCTTTTGGATTGAACCCTTTACCCCATATCCCTAATTATATTTTTTAATTCCACATTATTTCTCAACCAAATATGAGATAATGATATTCTATCCTCATCACTTGATATGGATTATTAAAAAACATTATCTTACACAACTTCAAAATTAGTACTCTTATGATGAACATTTTCATGATAGTTAGCTCCAATGAATACATCATACCTTTCATAAAATAAATTAAATTAACTAAGGACCATTTTTATTAAGATTTTATAAAAATTACACATCTAAAAAGTAAATCATCATTCATTTTTCTCTATTATATCATATAAACCCTATACCACTAGGAGGGTTTCTATTAAAGACTAAATCAACACCTCTCTGATCAAACATCCTAATATTCTCATCCTTGAATTTAATAACAAAATTAATTCCATGGAAACATATGTATTTCAAAAATAGGGATTATTTTGGACACATATATTAAGGTGACATATGAGAGTTTGGGTTATTACAACAATGATTCAAAGGATGAACTATTGCTCATATAGATTTCCACTAGAATTTCGATAATTATCGTGTTCAATAAGCATCGTTTTCACCATCACCTCAAATATTATAATTCTACAGTTACAAATAAAATTGTCTTTTAGTGTGTACTTTTCACAAAATTCGTGAAAAATTTTATGTTTTTTCAAATAATATCTAAACATGCTATTTCTGTATTTGGTTCCATTATCAGTTCAAATCACTTTAACAAAATATCTACATTATTTACTTCTACTTCTCTGAAAACTCATAATCATTTCTATATCCTCTGAATATTTTATTAGAGACATAATATATATTATGAATTTAAAATCATAAATAAATAAAATAATGCCCTAATATTTTTTAGGTCATTTCATTCTCATACTCCCAGAGATATCATAATGTATCATCTCCAAGACAAGAGTTGAATGTACCTCAACCTTTCTATATACTGAGTTTTTAAATATCCCTTCCTGGAATATGGAACTAAATTATTCTCATCCTCTTATAATTTAAGGAAAATTTTTAATAAATTCTCTCTTAGATTAATTGATCATATTCCTCTAGAACATATACCCTAACAACAAATTAAATAGTTGGTTGTCATCCATCGCGCTCAAATAACAAAAACTATTCACAATAACAACTTGAAATAACATCCCCTTTTTTCATTTCCATCATGTATAAACAACCTCATCTTTAATTATTTTTAGAAAAAAGCAATTTCAATGAATATAACTTAATTTCCTTAATCATAGATTTTTGAAACAATTTTCATTTCAATTCATCGTCAAATATAGTTCTTTTGGATTTTATCTTTTATTCTCCAGTGATAGCATATCCAACACCTTTGATACATTAGTACTCCTCATTACCAAAAATCATTATATCTTCCTTATATTCTATCATGTTCTTCAGTAACCTCAAATATACATTCATATATGAAAAAAACCCATTATCCAGAAAAAGGTCATTCTCCTTTAGTAGCTTTGAGAGAATTTGCAACAAGTAAGGTCTTATCTATTAATTTTTATTCCTTCTCATATAGATTTTGAGATGTTTCATATATACATCATTGCATTATGGTCATAATAATACATACTTTTACAATTTTCTAGTATAATTACATCTTTCTTGAAATATTTCTAGATTTTGGGATCTATTTTTAATATTCTATGTGGCATTCTAGGATTGTCTTTTATTCGTAGGATGAATATGACACCAACTATACCTCACGGTTATCCTAGATTAACTATTATTTTGAGAGTTGATCTAAAAAATATTCTATATTTTCAAAACTACCATAGTACCTGTAATATGAATAGAAGGAACATTCTATTTTGTAACTTACATGAAATTCAGAATTTTGTACATTTTCTCTATCATTTCTTTTACTATCCTCCTTAGAATATTATTCTATAATAATGTTTTAAAAACCATTAGAAATATTCCTAATCATAATATATTTCTTCTAATCCTTCCAAATATCTATAATAGTAGTGGTTTTTTATTCATATATTAAAAGTTCATAAATATAGATATTTTAAACACCTCTTACTTTTGATACATATATGGTTATCATAATATGAATTTTCTTGTGGGAATAATTAACCTTATTATTATCCTATATTTATGATATTTTTAGATACTTTTATGGTTTTCATTCCTTTAAATATTCACTAACATCTGAATTGAGTTTTTGGATTTTTCATATTATTCACGCAGCAATAGCGTGGTTTTATTGAAAGGATTTGCAACTAATGAATACTTTTTTGAAATTTTTTTATTCCTCATAACATCCTAATAATGTCACCACTTTATTCAGATTCATTTCAAAAAATAAACATTTCATCAAAATTTTCAAAGCGTTGTGAAACTAAGGATGTTTAGTTGTAACTTACCTGTATGCACACATCTACCTATTAGAACCCTTAAAAAAATAGGGCATATATGCATAAAATTTGTTATATAAAACATAATTATTGTCAACATCATTGAATTATTACTCAATAATATTATTTGATTCTTTTTTCATACCATATTTGAATAAAACTAATTTTTAAACATGTTCTTTGTTCATAAGAACTATTACTCCACTCTTTTCTTAAGTGATGGTAATCCTATACATATTATTCATAGATAGATTTTGAGGGTAACTATATTCAAACAAAGACATATCTTCATAAAATTTATCTAGAAGAATTATTAGAATCTTTTCAAAATAGATAAATCTTTCTAATTCTATCAAAAACATAATATGGTTGATGAAATTTCGTAAACACTTGTAAACAAATAAATAAAAGACTCATCTTCACCAACATTATGATCTTCAAACATAAATATCCAAATATGTTGCATTGAATTATTTACATTCGTATTTTATCCATAAATTATCCTCAGAATTTACCATAGGCCTTTATCCATTTCAGTACATTTACATATTAGAAACTCACCTATAGATATTGAGTAACATATATCAATTCTAACTCTCCCATTATTCACATAATTCTTTATATTAGTTGTTGTTAATTTAACTACCTTTTTAATAGGATGCAACCATCGATATAAGATTCAATAAATTCATCAACAATATATTTTATATATGGAAACATTATATCCTTATAGATATTATTTTTATTCTAATTGAAGATAGGAATACCCTTACTATTCATATAGGTATTAACATCCATTTCCAAGTTCATTATCTTCAAACATCATAAAATTTTTAACCAAGAGAATATTCTCTCTGATTATAATTTAAATGTATAATCCAGGTCATTGAGATAAATTATAGGGGGAAGGTAAAATTAGTGATATTATATTTTTATGTATTCATACAATAGAAATACCATTCACCATGGATTAGTGAAAAAAATCCCTAGATGAAAACAAAAACAAAACCCAAAAATAGAAACCTAATTATTTATATGTTTCAATACTCAATAAGAGTATATAATATATCGAATGGTTTGGAAGTAATACAAGACAACATAAAGCAATATGAAATAATCATTTTGGTTGTTATAACAAGTATGGAATATCTATTAACATGAATATAAGTATAGTATATCAATAGTGAATTTTTTCCTAAAATAGATTAAAGATATAACAATGATTTCATAAATAATATAAGACTATAATAAATTAGCTTCAATATTTTTGTAACATTCCTCTTGAACATTCTACAAATATTAACTTTTTATCCGTACTTGTCTTTCCACTCCACTTTCTTTCATAACTACAAGGAAGAACATACTGTATTCAGATAACATTTCATCATTCATGTTCATTCGGTACACGAATTCTTGTGTAACCATATCGTTTTCTAATACAGTATGTTTCATTCATTGTCTCTTGTGCATATTGATACCAGTCTAACTACATGACCATAATATCACCTTGTCACATTTTTTATTGATTACCATTGTACATTTTTTACTTATCACTTCTACACATCATTTTTATGATATGAACAGATAAAAAAATCTATAAAAAATCTTACTAATTGATTCATTCCTAACCATGTCTTCCAATTGACTCTTCACTTTGGAATCACATCACCCAAAGTGAAAAAGTACTCAAAAAAACTCTACAAATCGTGACGAATTTATATAGAAATCATTCCCAAGATATTAAAGGGAAACACATGATCCTCATTTAAAACTTCCTACTCAAAACATTAAATTTACCACTCATAAAATTATTTCCTTTGACCACATATAGACCTCCAGAAATTTAGTATCATTCATTAATACATTTCTTCAATAATTATCATCAAACATTCTGTATTACTCGATTATAATAAAAATATATCTCAATGATTTTTTGGAGCATTGATCGACCATCTCAACATCATCATATTTAATATTATTACCAATATTTTTTAAATCATTTTGATCCATACATAAATTGAATCATTATAACATTATTCTAACTATTCAAGTTCTTTCTGGTGTTTTGGCACAATTTCATTAATACATTTTGGATTACATTTTCTAAACTCTTCTTCTATCTGATGACATGAAAAAACCCTTTATTCTTTCATTCTCATGGAATCCTATAATAGATGAACCATATATACTTACTCTTTTTGATCACATTATGAATATCCTTATGACTGATGGATCGAATATATCCTCTTGATCATTTTAATAACTCATCACTACACACATTAATATTTGTTTATTTTTTTAAAAATATTTTTTATATAATAGAACATATATTCCATGATTAGATTAATAAATAAACATTTATTTGAATACTCTTTAATCCGTTATTTTGTTTCAATGAAATTTTTCCTCTATCTGATGAACATATAAATTTGGTTCTTTTGATGGACACAAACAAATGACATTATAATAGTTATTTTGATGGTTCTTATTCAATGAAATTCCATAGTGACATATCTTTGACATATAAACATACTTTTTTAATAAATATACTAAAATGATTGAATGATAATACTTTAGGATAAATACTCAATTTTCTAACCATTTTATAGTGTACATATCACTACTTCTATGGATTAACATCATACAGTTCAATATAAAATCCACCTTTATAATAATGCTTGGATCATGGATAATATTAGTATTCATGGTGTTTGGAAATTATAGAATAGAAAATCATCAATAGGTATAACATCACAAAAAATTCAATCTAATGGATCTTTAGAGAATTCATGGATAGTCATTCAATGAAAAACTATGATCAATAAATATATACCAAGAAACTTTTTCATTATTACATGATACAATAGACTTCGTCTAATTCACTTGAGTAGATTACATTCTCCCATTAAAATTTTCATTAATTCTAAAAAATATAGAGTTATTTATGTAACTCATTATAAGACAACACATTGACTAACCCTTATCCAATCATGTGATTTTTAAAAAATCTAAAAAATTCATTTTTCCAAAAGTATAGAAGCTCTGTATAGACTTTAAAATATTTCATGAAGAAGTCTGAAACATGTTACATAATTTTCCAAATTTTTTGGATATAAAATTTATAATGAGGGTTAATTTTATATTGATGAAAATCAAGGAATTTCATGCAAATGTAAAAATATTCATAAATAATAATCAATGTCTCGTGATGTTTTTGAGAGATGGTGAATCAAGTTCGTAAAATATAAATATAAAAAAGGATAGTGTCTCACATATTTTCTATAGTTTTTTGAATAGTTGAGTTTTATTATGTAAATAATCTTTTGAAAACTCCATGAATACATATGGTAGTTTCATTATGGTAGGGACTTGTGTTCAAAAAGCGACATCAAAACCATGATGTTTGAAGAATCTAAAAAGGCTCATCAAATTTCATTAAATATAAAAAATTGGAAAAAATATTGGTATTTCTTATAAAAATGCCAACACAACCAACATTTGAATTTTATAACCATTTTTTAATAACAATGATCTGAAGGTGGGTAAGAGTTAGAAAAAAGTACTTCCTACATGAAGTGGTTATATTAATATAAATTCCATTGATAAAAGGGGTTGATATCAATATAAAAAAGTGAACTTACAATAAGTGTGAAGTTAAATAATATTTGGTATGTTTATTCAATGTTGTGAAAGTTATGTAAGAAGGTTAAAATAATGTGAACAAGAAATAATTTCCTAAAACTTATATTGTTAATAGAAATTCATCATGTGGAATAATTTAGAACATCATGATTGAAAAATGAGGTGTAACCAATATTGATTAAAACAATTAAAGGAATATTCTAAAGGATAAATGTGACCATTTCATTTGAGAGAGCAATGAGAATTCCATGTGAAACTAGTAGTGGACTTAGAGGGACAATGAGTATTCTCTAAAATTTTAAGTGTTCTAGTCTATACTAGATTTGGTACGTAGGCACATTTAATTTTTTTGATCATTGGAATCTCATTTATTATCCATACAAGTAAAATGTCCTTAAATCATGAATTACTTAATTTCTATTCATGAATTTCTATAATATTAATAGAGTGAAAAGTTGAGATTAATTACCAAACATGATATAAATGTTGAAAGTATTTTAATAATTCATAACCTTATTCACCCCACCACCACCCTCGTTAGAGTATTTAACCTAGTGAGGCCCATTGTTTAACATTATTTATGGCCACTAATTTAACTACAATGTTAAAGTGTTTATATTTTAATTATAATGTGGCTGATTCTAATTTCCAGTTTCATGTAAATTGGGCTATAAAAATTCAAAATTATTTTAATTAATGGGGTGTTTCATTATATGCCCTTGAAATAAATTTCTACCACACCATTTTTATTTCTCATACAAATGAAAATAGATATGGATTTTACAAATATATTTATGACAAGTGATATATTATTATATTAAAATAATTTATAATAGTTCATAATAAACTTTTGAATCGTCCAGAGAAAGGGGTTAATGGGTGCCAAACTATGTCCAATTAGTAACATTTGTTATGTAATGAGTAGAGATTTAGTTAATACCGAAAACCCCTATTTAGTTTTATTTCCACTAGGTGCATTAATACAATATACTGCAGTCACTAGTTTGTCTCCTAAAAATGATATAATTTCTATGAATTGACACATTTTATAATTTACCCAAATTTAATGATATTTTATATTATTTTCATTTATACCTAATGATTCAAAAAATGTATTGTAGTTTAAATTTCTAAAAATTATTAAATCATGATCACTACTAATTTATAATAATCCCAAAAATCATAAGGAAATATACTCATAGAATTAAAATTAACCAAAATCCATAATTAACATAAAATATCATTACCAAAAATTACACCTTAATCATGTATACAGTTAAGAGATGATAATAATTTTTCCAAAATATCATAAATTTCCTTGAAAAAAATCACATTAAAAACCAAAGATCAACCTATACAACAATTATGTAATATTTATTACCTAAACAATGTTCTAATCACAATTTGGATAAAACCATTGACCCAATAGATCCATATTTATATATTTAGTGCTTATAAACATATTTTTTAGCACTACCTTTGAAATAAAAAGATTTTCCGTAAACATAATGATCAATAATTGCTATATCAATAATAAATATTAGGTTCAATACACAATAAATAACTTTTATGTTTACCATTTTAAATATATATGAAAATCAATAGCTATAAAACATATATATTTACCTTTTAATATGAATTTTATACTTTATAAAAAGGATTCGTAATTTTAGAATAAGAATTTAACATCGCCCACTAAATTCTCCACACAAGATACCCATCAGATATAATAAACCCAATACACTTATTCACTACCAGGAGAAATGAAAATGTAATAAGGATGAGCTCAATGGAGAAATAGGGGGTAGCATATGACATATATTATCACGTAATAAAAATGGTATAAACAATAAGGTAGGAATACATTATAATCAAATAATACTATATAATAAACAACAAGTCTATGAACTATATCAATCGATAGCTCTGGTTATCAGCTCCGACGATGATAGGGCAATGACGACATCAATGTTTCTTTCTCAAAGTGTTGCTGAAGATGGTGAATAGATTGATGGAGACATGGTGTAGGGGACGTGGAGTACTAGATGCATGGTGATGGTGGGAGCCGTGATAGGCCTCGTGTTCTGTGGTTGTTTTGATTTTTGAATTTTCAGTTTTGAATCTTGGAATTCGGATCCTGCGTTTGGTGTAATGGGTTTTTGGGTATGGTGTCATGGATACCGCTCACCCATTAACCGGGTATTTTGAAAATCAAAAAAAAAGAGGAAAATTTTCAGTCAGTTCAGTCATATTGAATTAAGAAATACGCTTATTATATATAATTCTCGATTAAATAAATAGAATAAATTTCTTGGTAATCACCCTTAAATTTTTAATATAATAATATAATATGTCGTGGTGGATATACGGTCAAGTCAATAATTGAAATTATAAGGAATATACATCTATTAGTATGTAATATAGGCCAAAAGGATAAAAATAATTTGTTCATATAGAAGAAAGCGGATGGATAATAAAGCCCTTATAAACATGACATGGAATGAACTATATAATTTCAAAAACATTGAGAGGGTAATAAAAGATAAATAACATAAAATGAGATAGATAATTTATAATATTAAAATATAATGAAATCAAAATTATTAAAATGATTTATAAAAACCATTAAACACTTTTTAAAAATATATATAAGAGTATTTTTCACTATTATTTTCATGAAGATGACATAATGTCATTTCTATTCATAATCTATGAGGAAGCTGTAACACCCGAAATTTTTATAAATATTTTTTATATAAAATAAAATTTCTTAGAGTGATTTTATTGAATGTTATACCAAGTTATGGTTGTGATACAAACAACACCAGATTTTCTTGTGTCACACATGGAAAGGAGTTTTTTTAAAACAAATATATATTATTAATGTGGTTATTTAAACCAAAAAATTATAACAAATCCATTAAACATAGTAATATGAATATTATGAAACTCCTTTAAAATATTTTTTTATATAATTAAAAACTATTAATAATTAAATATAATTTTTTCTTTAAAGTCTTTATATATTTTGAAAATACTATTTTCTCAAAAAAAACTTTTAATTTCTTTTTGGGAAAAATAATAAAATTATTTTTTTCACTTTTAGAAAATTATTTTGATAAAAAATAAAAAATTAATAAAAAATTAATTTTAAATTTCCATTTATGTTTTTTTGTTATTTTCCTGAAAACATTTATTATTTATTGAATGGATATAAATACTAAATTTTAATTGAATAATGCTTTTGCATAATTTATTTATACAGTTAAATAATAGTAAATTTTTTTAATGTATTTTTTTCAAATATAAATCATTTAATCCAATTTATTCCATTTTAATTAGTTTCATATTCAATTTCAGTATGAAAAAATTGTAATCTTATGTTTTTTTTCACTTTAAACCCTTTCTTTCTTGACATGTATGCATGGTTAATTTTAAATTAATTTATAGAAATTTTAGGAATTTAATTTGAAAAAATGATTAAATATTTTTAATATTAGTTATATATAATTTCAAATACTTCCAAAATACTTTTGTGGACAAATTAATTATTAAAATAATATAAAATTATATTCAATGATGAAGGTAAAAATAATATTACTTAGTATTTGAATAGACAATATAAGCTGTATAAATAACCCAAAACATGTCCAAACCCATTTCACGAAATTATTTTGACTATGAACCTTATTTTATCAATATTGGACCATTATTGGAGGAACATTATATAGAAAAAACGTTGGTGGAATTCACTCTTTCAAAAAAAAATACAAAAGTACCACTCACCTTCCTTTTAAAAGGCCTCCCACTCTCCGCCTCTATTCACACATTATAAACCAATTGGTTAGCCCAATACCTACCCAAATTGATTATCTAATTTCCTACTATTATCCTTGAATCTATACATTGGGAATAAAACCAATCCAGAATGGCCTTTTGTGCAATCCAAAATGAGATACTCAAAGAAGAACTACATCAACAAACATCATTATTTTATTGCTTCCGTAAAACCATTAAATTATTTTTTATCATTATTTTATAATAACCTTAGTATCTAAAATAAAAATACATGTTTTTATATTGAAGTTAGGACCTAAAAACAAACACACTTCCATCAAATGTGTTATAAAATCATTATTCATGTGTAAGAAAGACTACCGCCTCACGAACCGATGTGGCTCATTCTTCTATTACCAAATATCATTTTTGAGAATATTGTTGGAATTAATATTGATTTATTATATATATGAAATTTATGGTAAATTTATGCTTTTAAAATAATTTAATGTCATATACCTTCACTCATTCCATTTTCTGGGAATACAATAACATCGTTCGTGTGTATGGAATACGACAACCTGAAAAAGTGATGAGATTCCATCTCTCTTTACATGGAATGTATTTTGGATGGGTTAAATATAAATAATATATATATATATGTAAAAAATATAATACATTAGTGAATATATATTTTTATATATATCATTTACTTTTCTTTCTATCAATATGATATGAAAATGGAAACCACATTCACACAGATGTACGACCTACCTTCTCTAAGAACAGTGTATTTTTTTCCTATCAAATTTTTTTAATGATTAAAATAAATACATATATAATTAATATAAATGATATTTATAACATTTTTATCATTAGAGATATGATTAAATCTTGATCTATGTAATATGAAAAAGAATAAGAAGTCAAAAACTGCATGGAAAACAAATTTGATATAAACCAAAACATGATTTAAACATAGAATTTTAATAATCAGGTAATACAAAGTAATAAAAAATAATACATGTTATGGTTTATATTAACATGGTTCATCTTTATATTTATATTAAACATAAATTTATTATGCTGTATTTTTTACTAAGTATGATGGATGTCGAGATTGAAGGTGAGGGATTTGAATGTCACTTCTTTCTTTTGTGAGGAAAATTCTATATTATCCCACACTTTATTCAATGTGGTGTATATACTTCCCAGGAATTTATTTTATGATTCTTCACTTAATATTTATTTCTATTTACATAACCTTTTGATGAATTCTTTTTCTAGGGTTTTTGATTCAAATTCTACCAAATCTGTAAAGGATTTATCTCCCTATTTTTTGTCTTTGAGATGTATGTTATGTTTTCAACATATATCCTTTAATAAGGTGTATAAGTTAAAAATTTAACATGTAATATGAATACTTCATCTATCCTTATGATATTTTATATTAAATTTTATGTTATTCCAACATCGGGATTATAATTAAATGTTACCAAAGTGAGAATAATTTGTTTAACATTGTACACATTTATTGGGACTTATTATGATTATGTATCAAATGTTTAAATTTCACTATCAACCTATCAAAAATTATCATGATTTTTCTTCTCCTATAGTAATTCATGATAAATTCAAGTATTGGTACCATTTACCCACTCTTTGCCAATTATTATAATTTAAAAATATTTTTATGTAAACCATACTTTATTCCTCTATTTATTTAGAAAAGTTATTTCCTTCAAACACATGTTTTATAAATAAATCAAAATAATCATTATTATATTAATTTTTATGCTGAAATTTTTTACCATTGATTTATTTTTTTATAAATAATATTTAAAGTAATATTCTTGTGAATTTCCAAAATAATTCACCTTTTTCTTTTATGAAAAATGCAAACAGAATCATCATTTTTTCATGTACATCTTGAACAAAATATTATTATTTAAAGAAAAATCATTATATAAAATCTTACTTTATTAGATTTCAATTCTATTTTCACTGAAAAATTTTCTCTAAATTTTTTTAAAAATTAATGAAATTATATTTTCCTCAATAAATATTGTAAACTGTTAATATAAATCAATTTCCATCTAGAATTTCATCTATTTATGTCACCATTTAATTATTAGGGTTAAAATCCAAGGATACCATACATATTCTTCCTCTGAATGGTTTATTTTTATATGGAATGATATTTATGAAACCCATTCCACTTCCACGAGTTATTCTTTGAGAAATTTCTTAAGAAACACACTTCCATTAACGAGTTATTCTATGATGAGATGATTATGAAACCGATCACTTTTACATAAGTAATGATATGATTAAATGTTTATGACACCCGTTTCATTTCATGGCTTATGATATAATGAATTCTTATGATTTTATGGAAAAAATAAATATTCTTTTCATTATGAGATGGGTGGGACCTATATCCCCCTCACATGCATTGGGTAAAGAACTATATATATCTATTGAGATGGAATTTGAAGGAAATGGGAGTGAACCCGGTAATCTAAAATAGAGAAAGAATAGGGAGTGAACCCATCATAGTAATACAGTTGTTGAATGAGAATTGAACATGGTACAGTTATACATGGCTGGAACAAGGAGTGAACTTGGTACAGTAAATTACATTTTCCACTATGATGGACTTGGAAGAGTGCCTTAACCAATATAGAAATGAATTTATATGATTATGTGTACATAAAAACTCTATGTTTTATTCAAATGTTATTCTCTCATGTCTCACATTATTTGATTATCTTATGATTCATGTATTATGAATGTCCAATATCTATTCCATGAATCATGATTGTGATATTTGATATATAGGGTATGCATTCTAAATTTTACTCTCATCTTTTAAAAACCATATTCTCATGTTATGCTTAGTTATATCCATTATCTAACCTTATTGGTAATATGATATGACCCTTTATTAGGATTGTATCCCCATAATATTGATGATGTATATTATGTGTGATGTGACTAAGAAGGGTTCTACTTATGGAAAACAATGTAAGAGATAATGGAGCTAACTTATGGACTAGTTTTCTATGTTTCCATGTTTCGACGTACACTAAAATATTATGGACATCAGACATGTGTTTATGTAATGTAATAAATATTCACAAAATTATGTAATATCTATGTTTTTTAATACTGATTCACTATAGATTGTATCAGAGGATATGTTTTGTTAAAATTTGGAAAAATATAATGAGAAGAATGTAGTTTTATCCCTAGGGATATACCTAAGTATGCGTATAGGTATAAGTACGTGGACAAGTTCATGTATATGAAAATGTCCTAAAATTTGGGTAAATGATAGATTGAGTAGTTTCAGAGAAATTACATCCACGTATATAGAAACTAAAAGTGCATGTGGATCTGTAAAAAATGCATATCGGGGTAACATCCTAGAAAACATCGTATTGAGCTAGACTTGATTCGGAATTAGTGAACTAAAAATTTCCTTTCTTCACAAATTATTTCACACTCCGAGGGGATATGATTTTGAAATTCACAAACACCTTATGAACCATAATTAAATATTGAAACAAAATATTTATAAGAATGCGCTATAAAAAATCCACGGTTCTATAAATTAAAGAATGTATTCAAAAAATATATATATCCTATAAATTATTTTTCTAATTATGTTGTTTACCAATATGATTTCAATTTCTTACACTATTATTTTTGTTTTTACTCAGTGGATAGAACCCAATGGAATGATAAAATGCTAAGAGTGATGGACCGTGAAATAATTGTCTTCAGGATAGTACATATGTTATAGTAGATAGAATGAAACATTTCATTGCTATTCTCACATAGTTTTCTCAAGTTATTAATCACGTAATACTTCCAAATGAGAAAATGAGTAGACAATGATCTATTGTTTCTTTCATGATAAAATTTACAACTTCTTTTAGAGGTTGTTATTATTCACTAGTTTCTGAATAATTAATTAGTACCACAAAAAAGTTATTTTTTCATTCTCTAATGTTACGATCATGAAAATTAAATATTTGTTGCATAAAAATTGGATGTTTGATTAGATCAATGGTTTATTGCTATCAATAATTTGTGGAAATAAGATGAATCAATCTCCATGGGTTTGGATGAGTTCATGAACATATATTTCAATAATTACTTTACTCATATTATTCTTATGATGATTGATAAAGAGTTCTGTAAGCTAATTTAAAAGGATTATTAATAAATTGGTACCTATGAAGAAAAATTTACAAGACTTATAAGGTACACTTATTTATTTTCATCCATCACGAAAGTATGGTTGATCTATTTTTCAGTGACATAAAAACAAGTCTCAAAAGTGTGTTGTCCCAATGATAAATCAGTAGTTATGAAGAGATTATTCTGTGTGTAATAATGGTTGGAATAGAGTTTTTAGTTTCCTATCAATATCATGGTTTTGAAAAAAATGGAAATATGAAGTTTAAAATAAAAAAATTAAAACCATTGAGAGATGAAAATGAGCTTTCCGTTATGGTCAAATTGTATGAAGGATCATGGAATAAATTTTCCCAAGGGGAATAATAAAATTTTAATATATTAAAGGGAAGTTTATTAGGAAATTCACTAGATAACTGATGGGAAGAAGTGATCTAATAATGAAAATGGATGGAAATATGAAAAAAAATGCACCTATTCAGTGCTTCCAGTGTAAGGATAATGGGAATATGCTTGAAAATTTCCAAACCTACGGCTTAATGATGATTGTCAAAATAGTAAAACTCATAAGCTAAGGCATATGTGAAAATATCATGTAATTAATATTTCTGATTTGGGGCAGGATAATGATGTGGTGAAGGTACACTTACCATCCACAGTAAAATTACTAATGTCTTATTTCACTTTGCTTCTCCCCGATCATTCATATCTAATGAATTTTCTATTGGTGTAAAGATTTCAAAAAAATTATTATATATAAAATTAGTAGTGAAATTTTCTAATGGTATGATGGTGAACTATTAGTTTTATGATTCCCCTCCAGTTGAAGATGGAAGGAATATGATTCTAACAAATCTTTTCATTCTTCCATTGGTTTAAATGGGTTTCATCCTAGGAATTAATTGCATTTATATTTATAATCCCACATCAATTTTCAAGGATGTGAACTTATGTTTGATATTCCAGACCAACCTATGATCATCTTTCAATGATACAATATGTATAGACATCTGATGGAGATTACATCTACTGTGTGGGTCTTAATTCCCCTTAAAAAGGCATTATTAGCTCAATTTTGTTGGGAGAAAGTCAACGCTGATGATATGTATACTGTGTATTAATCATTTATTCATTTTGGAAGAGTTTATTAAACATAAAAAACATGATGTTGGGTTCCCAATATAAATCATAACTTATTCCACTAAAATTTCAAAAACTACCTGAAGAATGGATCCCACTAAATTGTTGGAATTAAATAAGAAACTCCACGAAAACCATGATAAATTAATCAATCATAATAGTGTATCACCTTGGGGTTCACCTATTCCTTTTATCGAAAATAAATATGTAGAAATTCAAATCTGAATTTATTATTGGGAGTTGAATATTATCAAAATCAATAACAAGTATCCTCCTCTATATATTGATCAATTTCTTGACCAACTGCACAGAGATCAATATATTTCCAAGATTAACTTTCATTATAAATATCATCAATTGAGGGTTAAGAAGTAGGATGTGCCCAATATTAAATTACATACAAGGTATCGGAACAGTTAGTATATAATGATACCATTTGGTCATTCTTATATCCCTTGTATCTTCATGGATTTAATCAATATAGTCTTTACATTTTATATTGATTAATTTGTGGAGGTCTTTATAATTTGTATTATTTTCTACTCAATGTGAAATTAAGAAAATGAAGATCACATGATAATTTTACTAATGACCCTAATAAGTGATAAAATATATGAAAAATTGAAAAATTGTGAATTATGGAAGTATAAGGTTTCACTATTAGGATATATAATCTAAAAATGGGTATAACAATAGATCCATCAAAGGAGGTGGCTATTGATTTTTGGATCATACCAACCATGGTGACCAAGATTTGTAATATTCTTAGTTTATCATGATATTATCCAAGGCTTGTGTATAATTTCACATTCCTATCGAATCAAATAACTACGTTAACAAAGAATGGTTCCATGTTCGTCTGGAAAGGTGAATGTGAGGAAAATCTCAAGGAATTGAAAATAGGGTTAGTCAGTGTGCCTTGGATTAAATTACATTTTAGTGGAGAATGGTTTGTAATCTACGTTGATGCATAAAATAATGGATTCAAATGTGTTATTATGTAAAAATTAAATGGTTATGCATTAGGCCTCATGAATATTGATGATTAGTGAGAAAATTTCTGAACATTTGATTTTGAGTTATCTGCTACAATTTTTCCATTAATGATATTGAGAAATTATTAATATAGAAAAAAATTTGATATATATATATATATTGGTCATAAAAAATAAATTATATATTTTCATAAAATTCATTTAATATGTTCCAAATAAGTTGTTTGTAGTTGGTTAATGATTTTGACTACTCAATACATTTCTTCCGATTGGAAATAGAATATGGTGGTTGGTTCTATGAGTTTAAAGGATCATGAGAGATTATCTACGATTAGGATGACAAAAGATTCAATAATTATTTAATTTAAAATGTAGGATCAAGAAATATAGAACAAATGGGAAAATATTATCTTTCATAATTGAATGTTCAACCATCTATCCAATTGAAGATTAAAGAGGCCCAAAAGAAATATATAGATCTAAAAATAAGGTGAGAAATGATAGTGGGGATATGTTTTATCATTATTGAATGATAAGGTTAAAAAAATCATGTATGTGTTCCTTGCATTCCAGAGTTGAAAATGGAGTTGATAGAAAAATCTCACTATTCTTCAATTTTAATTCATCTGGGAAGTATTGAGATGGATAGATATTTGAAAGAGAACTTCTGGTCAGATGGAATGTTTAGAGATATCGTAGAGTTCTTATCTTGGTGAATGGTATTCCAAAATTTAACTATAAAACATAAATTTATAAGGGAGTATTAAATACAATACCTAGACTAGAATGAAAATGGGAAAACCTCATCTTGTATTTTTTCTTTGAACTCCCCAAAACTACTAATTAGCCTAATGTATTATCGGTGGTAGTTGATCCTCTTACTATGTCTTCACATTACTTATCTATCAGAGAATAATTTTCTATGAATCATCATTCCATGTTATAAATTAAGTAAGTGTTAAGGTTTCATGGGGCCCCAAATACCATTGTATCTAATTGAATATGAGGTTGACCTTAAAGATCTATTGAAGTCTTTAATAATACATTTATATGAAATTTTGTTTCAACACTATGCATCATCTTATAGTAGACGGTTATGTGGAAATAAATAATCAAATCCTCATGGATATTTTGAGATATTTTTATATGGATTTCAAAGCTAGATCGGATTGACACCATCCTATAGTTAAATTTTCTTACAAGAATATCATTCACTCAAGTATTCAGATGGTTCCTAATGAATCCCTTTATGGAAAGAAATTTCTAAATCTAATGTTTTGTAATGATGTTGGAGAAATAAATCTATTGGGACCAGAGATAGATTATGAAATAGTAGAGAACATCAAATCCATTCAACAACATATCAAAGAAGATCAAACCAGGAAGAAATTTTATATTTATAATCACAGTATTTATCTATAATTTTAAGCTTGTGATAAGGTGTTTCTATGAATTTCTCCATGAAGTAAGGTTATGACATTCAAGAATAAAGGAAAACTAATCCCTAGGAATATAGTTTCCTCTAAAATTCTTGATCGCATCAAGATGGGATCCTATCACCTAGATCATTCATCAAACGTCCCTATAGTCCAAGATGTACTCCATGTATTTCCCTTAAGGAAGTACATACATATCATTTAATATGTACTGAACTTAGAGATCCTACTGCTAGAGTCATATCATTCTTATGATGAACATCCTATGGAGATTCTAGATCATACAATGAATGTTCAATGAAATAATTACACTCTTATGGTCATGTTGTTTTGTGAGACAACCATTGTTTGGGATCAATATGGTTATTGAGGATTTAATGAGGCAAAGTATCCTCATTTTTTATCATAATGATAAATTTCGAGGATAAAACTCATTTTAAGGTGGGAATAATGTAAAAAATGTGTTTTTATGATCCTTTTTCAATTATTTTAAATTAAATTTATATATTTTCTGGCAAAACACACAAATTTAACAATGAGATGCATGCAACACCGGCTTAGCATAAATTATACACAACACTGAGTTCTATAAAAACAATGATATACTATTAATATACTATTCTAAATAATTCTATAATGAGATAGTCTATACACATAGTAATATTAATAATAATTTTTTTATATAATTGTTTTATATAATGAAGAAATATTATTATTGAAATAAATAATTTTCGGTAAAATCATTATATGTTTTTAAAATACTATTTTCTCAAAGATATATTTTTATGAATATTTTATCAATAATAAAAGTAATTTTTTATAATTTTATATAATTAATATTAAAAAATTAAATTAATTTTTATTACATGTTGTAAAAATTTCTCTAGTATGCATTCTTTATATTTTTCGGAAATGATTCATTATTTTGATGAATAGTGAAAAATACCAAATTTTAATTTAAATATGCAATTTAAATTGTTATATTTAAATAGTTAAATTATATTTCTATTTGTTTTTAAAGAATTTTTAGTTCAATTATGAATTTATTAATCATTGTTTGGTAATTTTTTCAATTATATTTTGAAATTGATTTTAAAACCATTGTTTACTTTTAACCTTTTTCGATTTTAAAATCCTCTTTTTCAACATGTCTATAAGATGAAATTTAAATTAATTAATTATAGTTTTATTTATTTATTCTTTAAAAATGGATTACATATTTATAATTATTATATTTTATAATTTATAATAAGGACAACTTAGTTTTCTATCAAAGTACTTAGTAACTAAACTTTAGTTTAATTACAACGATTGAGGGAAGACATGAGTACTTAGTATTTGAATTTAGAAAATAAGGGGTAAAATGTAAAAACATGTGTACATAACACATTTTAGGGATATATTTCTACCTTATACCTTCTATTATAGATATTGTTCAATTATTTGAAACACTGTATAAGGAAAAAATGTGGTTGGATTTCACTCATTCAAAAAATTAAAAAAGTGAAACTCACCTCCAATATAAAAGGCCAGCTCTTCTACTCCACTATTCACATCCTAAAAGACAATTGGTTACTAAAATTCATATAGAAATAAATTCTTAACTTCCATCCTCTCATTAAATAATCATTTCATAGTGAATAATCTAATCCAAGGATGTCCTTTGGTGATATCCAAAAGGAGATTCCCAGAAAAGAGGAAACATTAATCAAGGAACATATTTGTTTTATTTATTCTATAAAAAAATCAATTTATTTTATATAATTATAATATAATATCCTATGTATCATTTAAATAATGATATTGTTTTACATTAATGGAATAACCTACAACCAAAAACAATTCCATCAAATGGGTTATGAAATAATGGTTATATGTTATATATATTGTTATATGTTTTATATATATTAATTAGGATTTATTTTACATTTATAATAATATTATTATCCCTACCTTCAATATTTCCCAATTTTTGGAACATGATAATGTCATTCGTGTATACGGAGGACAACCACCTCCCTAGATGATGTGATTTGTTCACGCATTTCGTGGAATTTATTAAGGGCAGTTAAAACCAAAATATGATATATATATATATATATATAGATGATATAAAAAGAAAATGGATTGATAATATATATATATATATGATAATATTTAAATGGATTGATTATATATATATATATATCTTTTACTGTTCATTCATTCAATATGTTATGAAAATGGAATCAATGTTAATCCATACGTACGACCCACCGTCAGCACGATTGCAGCATTTTATTTACTATCACTAGATTTTATGGATTAAACTAAATAACTATATACGTAATATATGTGATATTTAGACAATATTAATCTTTCTTGACATTATGAATTCTTGATCTGTATATGATTACCAAGAATAAAAATTCAAAACCTGTTAAAAAAACAAAGAGACCATTACACGAAACATAACATTAACATAGAATTTCTAATAAATGGGTAAAATAAAGTAATAGTAAAACCATATATTTTATGATGAATATGAATATTATTCTATGAAATATTCATAATAAAATTTTATTTATAATGCATTATTTCAGAATGATTATGATGGATGTCTAGAATTAAGGTAAGATATTTCAATATTTCTTATTTCTTTTGTAAGGCACATGTTATATTCACTGCCTATTTCTTCTAGGTGGTGTTTATAATGACCATCAATTTATTTTATTATTAATATCGTAAATTTATATCTCTTTAAATATCTTTGTGATGATCTCTATTTCATGGGGTTTAGGGTTCAAAATTTACCAAATCGGTAATGGTTTTTTGTCTCAGTTTTCCATCTTTGAGACATGTGGTATGATACGCACCAATAACATACCATAATGGGTATATACATCCCTATGGAATATAATATAATTAATTCATCTATCCTAGAGATATTTTATATTCCACTTTTTTTCTATTCCTTCATGGGATTTATCATTCAATGCTTCTGAAGTCATTTTTTTATGTTACAATCTAATCATTTATTGGGGTTGATTATGATTAAGTCTCGAATACTGAAATATCATGACATAAATATTAATAATTATCATGAACTTTGTTATCCTATAGTGATTCATGATATATTTATGTAATGTTACCATTTTCACACTCTTGGATACTTGAGATAATTAAAAAAATGTTCTAAGAAAATCTTAAATTATTCCACTCTTCAGTTGAAAATCTATTTTCCTTAGAAACAATGTATTCTGAAAATGTTTTCAAATTTTTTATTATTACCCAGTGATTTTTTAGAATACAATTTTTCAAACTTTTGACATTCAAAAAAACTATTAAAGGAATATTCATGTGATTTTCTAAAATAATTCCCATTTATATTTTACAAACAATATGAATTTAACAATTATTCTAACATGTATGGAATGAATGGAAGATTATAATGTCATGACCAATTATATATTTTAATACTCCTTTATATGTTTTCATGTTAAATTTTAGTTATAAATTTTTCAAAAAAAATTCTTTTTAAAAAATAATTGTCACGGCCGGTCCTCTGGGGCCTGTGCCTTGACTACCCCAAGCCTGACATTCATATGCCAGGGTTTGAAGACTAACACTGGAAAACAATATCCCAAAAATAGAAGACATTAAAATTAAAACTATACACACACATACTAGGTTTACAACAATAACAATCCACAAATTAGAACTCATGATTGTAAAAGTGTGAACCGAGAGTAAAAAGGGCCAGTATAAAAACCCAAATGAAACGAAAGTATAACAAAACAAAAGAACCGTGCTCCAAGTTCATCCACCAAGCATCCTACCAGAAGGGTAGGTACAACACATCATCTATCATCACTACTGCTCACAATTTCTATCAAACACCTTTGAGAACTGTGTAGCCCTGACTCTATAAGCCTCAGTCAAGTTGTCTATCATACGCAAAAGACAAAACAAGGTACTGGTGAATCATGTGTAGGGGTGAGTATAACAATACTCAATGGGGACATAGAGATTCCTAAAGGTCTCCCATAATTCCACAAAGGAAAAACCACAAGGAATGATCTCGGTTATAAAGCATAATGTAATATATAGCTCACACCAGATATAAAACTAAGAGAACATGAATAAAGATGATTAGACATCATCTAGATCATTTTTTGTACGTTGATTAGTTCTGATGTAAATCCATGAAGGGTAGTTGAACTGCTGATCCACACAGGGTTGCTCTGTTATCAATCCACACAAGGTCTATCTACCTTCGATCCACACAAGATCGCTCTACTATTGATCCACAGAGGTTCGCTCAACTATCAATCCACATGGGGCACACTACTGTCTATCCACATAGAGGCGCTCTACCATTGATCCCCCCAAAATCCCACTACTATCGATCCACATAGGCTTATACTAATTCCAATCCACACAGGGTATCTCTGCTACCCTTCCATGAAGGGTCACTCTAATACTGATCGACATAGTTTCTATCATCACTTGACAGTGAGACACATGACTCCCGTACTTGGTGTGCTTGAGATCCTGAGAAATCTCTCCTCAATCCACTTGTCGTATTTCAACCACAATGAAGTCTCACAATGAAGTAACCCAAATGAATGCCTTGTCATAAGTGTTCCAGCGCGATAGACGGTGAGTCGATCGGATTCCCAGTCTGTAAGATGTAGGCAAAAAGGTAAAGAGGCCCCGGCTGGATTCGAGTCCAATGCAACTCAGAAATAATTCATCCTCTGCCAAAACTCAATTGGATTACCTAGAAAGAACTACCTCTTCATGAGGATCCTCATGCCACTGATAGTGCATAAATCATGTGCCCATTTTTCATGATACGCCCAATTTAGGAAAACAAGACTGGTAGGGTCCAGGTCTGGTAGGGTTTTGGCCTTGTTGGCACATTAGACCAGCAGGTCCAGCCTAGCCAGCAGGTTCGGCCCAACCACCGGGTCCAGCATGGCTTGTGGGTCTAGCCAACCTAGAAAACCATGCCCACGCATATTCAGACTAGCTGCTGGATGCACCGACTTGACGCGGAGCGTCCTGTTAGGCCAGCTGGATACACCAGTGGGGTGTCGCCCCTCCTTCTGAACCATCGGCTGTTGCCAGCCATTGGGACATCCAAGTCTCCCTAGTGGGCCGCTCTTCTCCCAGTGCGTCACAATGGAACCTCACCAAACCACCTATTGTGGCTCCTTCCGCTGCAGTGCCCGTGGTGCCTACGGGCTTCACCCTTCTATGAGGTCGGCTCAAGCATCTACAACATCACCGCTCCGGTGGTTCCACATTGGAGGTTTCTTTTACGATCCACCAGAGAAACTCCAGTGGTCCATTTTCTTTCTCATTAATGCCTAATGCGACTCCTAGGTCACTACCTTCCCTGTGAGCATCTTAAATTCGTCTTTCTACCTCATTGCCTAGTCATGACCAAAGAACACACATAAACCAAGACCGGAGGGGGATCCTGTTTGGATTGTACCGCACCCTCTGCATTAGTGATCTTACATGGGGTGATAACAATCATCAATCAGAAAAAAAAATCCCCAAATTAAAACTCTCCAATAACCACCCGTAAGAACAATGGGGACACAGATCAACCTATAAGTCAGTTGGTCCATGTTCATTGTATTTTCTAAGAACGGGATAAGAGGAAACATAAAACAAGTAAACCCCTACCTATATTCAATGGAATCCATTGCTGAAGATGGAAGGAATCCGCATTCGAATTCATTATTTGTTGTTCGTCAATCCCCATATTGATTCTCCCAATGGTCGTCATTCTTCCACCATTCTTCATTGGAGAGCAAAGTCTTCGGCATTTCATCATAGGTTCCTCACGTGGGTTTTCAATTCCTTTTCCAATGGTTTGACTAAATAAAAGAAACCACACCACGTTGGGTTCATTAATAAATTTTAGTAACAAAGCGCAATTAATGAACCTTTAATCAAAAAATGTTGAGGTTACACATCCAAAGGGACGTGTCATTAAATGTCTCTTATTTAATGACCATTGCTACACTGCAGTCCTGCTAATAGCTGCTCAATGGTGGAAGAAAAAAATAATATATAGTTATTTTTTTAATGTTCAAATGTATCGCCCCAACCCCAGTTACCCAGAGTTGGTGCATTATTACATAATATTGGCTTGATCATAAAAGATCAAGTCTCTAAATACCGATTAGTTTAGTAGCCTTGGAAACACTATATATATTCATAAGGCTTACATTACATCATAAAGTGAAAAAAACTACAACAACATATTGTCTTCATATCCCCTCATACATTACCTGCAGTTCATTCATAAAATACTTATTCACATCCCGAGAAAAATTAAATCATTGAAAGGGGTTAGCTCTGATACTCAGTAAGGATAAAAATATAGTGGAAACATTTATAAATTAACATAATCATTTAAGTCAATGTATAGCTAAAACAAAATCCTTCTAAACTTGAACTTCAGAATAATATGGAAAGGATAAAATGAAATAATTCCATTTACTTATTCACATGGATATTCTACTAGTCGAATAATCACATGTAACTACAATAACCAATTTCATAATGATGGAACGCATAATGCCAGACTATCATAACCACATAGTAATGGCCTTGTGCCAAGACTACAAATAATATTTTGTCAAGGCCTTGTTCCAAGACACTAGATTGTCACATGAGACCTACCGATTCTTTGAGGAGCCATAGTGGGCTCCACTTGTCACTTATTAAGTCCAATTCATTCCTCATATGAACAGGTTGAAACATAACATAAACATTCATATTAAAACTAGAAAACGAAATGACAATAATTTCTCCATAAACAATGAATGGAATAAAAATGACACATCTACATTCACAAATATAAAAAAACCATCAATACTATATGGAAGTTTTGTATCAAAATAAATACACTTCAAATAAGCTTAAAATCCATCAAAGGATGTTGACATAGATGAAATCAAAACTATTTGAGATAAATATCTCTTTTTTTGAAATCATATAAAAGTAACATAATTATAAAATAAAACATTTACATTAAAAATATTCTTATAAGCTTGTAAGTGAAGCTTCGATGATTTTATAATGGCGGAAAATAGCCGCACCCGCCGTATAAGTTAAAAAAAATACATTCTTAACTTAATTCTGTCGAAAAGGTTAAAAAGGTCCTTATTTGGAAAATGGCAGAAAGTATCCTTTATAAACTTCTTAGAAAAATTCAAAAAAATGTATAAATGACTTTAACCCATGTTCTGTAAAATAGTATGAATTTTTTGAAATACTTTTTTAAGAAACATGGATGTGGATGATAAAGAGGTCCCGGTAGATAATTACTTATAAACAACTTCAGATAATGAAGAGATTGTGAAATAAACCCTTAACTTGTACTTTTCCTTGGTAGATGGTTGGTTTACCTCCAGTATAATTCTGAAATAATTTTTATTAAATTATAAAAGAATCATATACATTAATATGATATCATATATGATCTTTTAACATTTCTTTGTTAATAATATCATAATAACATCGTTGTTTCGGGTGTTAACTGATTTGTTTTCCTTTATATGCTTTGTTACGTAAGATGTGTTTGTTATGTATAGGTTGTATCTTATTCATATCCATAATGATGTAAATTTATTAAACAGTACTTTTAATCATCAAATGAAAATTAGTCTTGAATGGATGTGATGGGGAACGATTCTCATCGCGTTCGTGGAGACGGTAGTCCGTCCGTACGCACGAGCGACAATATCATTCTTTTGATATTAAAATCATATATAATTGGATGGTATATCATATATAAAAAAAATTATAATATTATATTTATTATTTACTTCAATTACACATCATTATCGTACCCATCCAGATAATAATGTTTTGAATAACAATTACACCACGACCTGGAGACGGTAAGTCGTATGTACACACGTATGGTGACATGTCATTCAAAGGATGGATAAAAAACTGAATATGTTTGTACCATATTTATAATAACATCACAATATATAGAAGATACTAGAGTTGTTATTTTATAATGGAAATAACAAAGAAACTAGAAGTGGAAGAAGAAAGGAACGTGAAAGAGGGTCGTGAAAACATAACCTATTATTCGTGTTCTTCCTTTGGGTCTGATCAAAAGGGATCCTTAGGTTGGCTTTCTGATCAAACTAAGGCCTCTAGGTTGAATTGAGGTAAGTTTAGAGAATATTTGGGTATGGTTTGGGTGAGCCAAATGGCTTTTACGGTGTGAATTAGAGAGAAGAAGTAGTGCCCTTTTATAAAAGGGGTGAGGGGCACCGAAGGAAAAACGTAAAATATTATTTTTTTTAATAAATTCATATTTGGTTTATAATGGATCCAAAGTGACTTATTTTGAGGATAAGGTGGGTATGGGTCGAAATAATTTCATCCAATATATTTTAAATAGGTTTGGGTCACTAAATTAACCTTATCATTTATATTTAACTCTTAGTTAAATAGTTTGACATTTACCATGTCTCTTTCTATTTTTAAATTATATGGTTAATAAACTTACTATATACATCCAAGAGAACCCCAAGTGGTTCATTAATGATACACCTATCATTATATAACTACTTTGGCTGAACCTTAGTTTTTTAGGAATATAATATCAATTAATAATATAATATTTATTTTAAAAAATGTTTTATGTAAATTTTGACACTATTTGGTATTTTTTTTGCTAAATTCATAACATCATTATTACATCGAACCTAATTCATTTAATCAACCAAAAAATTTCTTATTAACCTATAAAATTCATGGAATTCATTAAAAGTATCAAATTATATTTATTTGGGTATTAATAATATCAATTATTTTAATATTTCACTAATAAGGTAATTACTGCATCATCATGGTGTCATAAATAAATTAAATTATTTAATGTCTAAAAATTATAAATAAAATACCATTATACAGGAAATAGTTTTATATTTATAATGAATATTTATAATCGAACTTATCGTATGTATAACCCTATATTAAAAATGTTTTAGTTATTAAACTTTCATTTTAACTCTTTTAACTCTTCTTTGAATTAAATAATAATAAATGTCCTAATCTAATCCAAGTAGACCAAAGAGGTTAATAATTTATTCCTAAGGTTTCTTTGGGATAATTATACCTATACAATAGAATTAGTACATGTGTTAGGGTAATAATAATATCATTTTTACCCTCAATTACCCTATTTACATTTAACCGTGGTAAATAAAAGTAAAAAGTTACTATTCACCAAAAATTATTTTTATCTTATTGAACCACATTTTACTCATTTATATTAACCGTGTCTCTCAGATTTTCGAAATTACACTCACAAAAGTGGTAAAATTAAGAATTATGTGAATTTGAAAATTCTCCTAGGAGGTGGGAAAAAGACGGTGAAAATTTCAATAAAATTTTTGTATATCAAAAATTATTCTAAAATAACTGCAATGAATTACATTGAACTTATATAGGTATTATGTATCTATTTTGACCTTAATTAAATTTAAATAAGATAAATAATTATTTAAATAAAAATTCAGTTTTAAACTATAACTTAGTGTTTTTTCCCTATTCATAAAAAATTGAATGTTTTCGGAAAAACACCCTAAATTCACCCTAAGCTAATTTCGATATTCAGAATCCAAAAATGAAGTCCATTTTGAAAGAAAAAATTTATAAAATTTCAAAAAGTGTGTATTACGATTCATAATGTCTGGTTTGATTGGTTGTGGTGTGTGTTAGAACTCGAAGTTGCGTACAACACACGCTATTGTATTATTCAAAGAGAATCGTACCGAAGAAGCTTGGGGTGTTACATTATCCCCTCCTTCAAATAATTTTGTCCATAAAATTTCTGTAATATTACTACATAAAATGTATCAGGTGGTTCTTCATCATAAGTTCCTCAGGTTCCCACGTTTCCTCTTCCATCTTATGATTTCTCCATAAAACATTTACGAGACGGGTCATCCGGTTTCCCAACACTTGTTCTCTGGTATCAAGAATCCTGATGGGCTCTTCACAATAAGATAGATCGATTTCCAGTTCCTAATTCATCATAGGTGAGTACATGCGTTGGGTCAGGCATGAATTTTCTCAATAGTGATACGTGGAACACATCATGAACTTGGGAGAGATTTGGCGGCATTGCCTAACGGTAAGCTAAACCCTCAATTCGTTCTAGAATTTTGAAAGGTCCGATGTACCTGGGACTCCATTTCCCCTTCTTACCAAAACGTATAACGCCCTTCCATGGAGATAACTTCATGAAAAAATGATCTCCTACCTAAAATTCCAAATCCTTCCTTTAGTTATCGGCATAGATCCTCTGCCTACTTTAAGATACTTTGATGTGGTTTTGGATTACCTTCACGTTTTCCATCGTTTCCTCCACCAGTTCAAGGCCTATGAGTCTTCCTTCACCAACATCATCCCAACATGTTGGTGTACGACATCTCTTTTTGTATAACACTTCATATTGTGCCATCCTAATACTTGAATGGAAGCTTTTGTTGTAGGAAAATTCTACCAGTGTTAAATATTGATCCCACATACCCTGAAAGTCAAATGAGCAAGATCTCAACATGTATTCTATGGTTTGAATAGTCTGTTCTGATTGTCCATCGGTTTGGGGGTGGTAAGTAGTGCTAAAACGATGTTCAGTATCCAACACCTTCTGAAGACTCTTCCAGAATCTTGATGTAAAATGTGGATCACGATCAGAAACAATTGATAGGGGTACTCCATGAAGTCTCACAACTACATTAATATATGTCCTTGCTAAACGTTCAAGTGGTAGAACTTCTCTTATAGCAAGAAAATGTGCTTACATGGTAAGACGATCAATAATGACCCATATTGGATCGTTTCTTCTAGGAGTCGTTGGTAGTCCCATGATAAAGACCACCGTAATATTATCCCATTTCCACTCCAGTATAGGAAGAGGTTGCATGACTCCTCCTGGCTGTTGCCTTCCAACATTCAATTGTTGAAAAACCATACATCTTGACACAAAATTAGCAATATCCCTCTTCATGTTGTCCCACAAAAAATGTTCCTTCAAATATCTATACATTTTGGTGCTCCCAGGGTGTATAGAGAAATTGGAACTATGAGCATCATCCAACAATTCCCTTTTTAGATCAGGTATATCTGGAATACAAAGCCTCCTCCCAAATTTTAATATTTCATCTTCATACACAAATTCACTCAATCTCCCATCATTCACAACTTTAACATTCTTTTGAAATTCTTCATCATCGGACTGATAACTCTTTATCCTTTCTAGTAAAGATGGTTTGGAAACCATTTGAAAAAGTATCGATGTTTCACCTTCCATGGTAATTCCCATATCCATCCTCACTAGATCAATGAATATAGTATCCCTCTCAACACTCATCTTGTTCAAAACTCCATGATCATTTCTAATCAAAGAATCTGCAACCTTACTTTCCATCCTCGTGTGGTAGTGTATCAGGCAATCAAAATCCTTGAATAGTTCAATCCATCACCTTTCCCTCATGTACAGTTTTTTCTGTAAGAAAATATACTTCAAACTCTTGTGATCGGTATATATCTCACATTTTTTACCGTAGAGATAATGTCTCCATATCTTCAAAGAAAATATTACAGCAGCTAGCTCAACATCATGAGTAGGATTGTTTTTCTTATGAATTTTTAGCAGTCGTGATGCATAGGAAATAACCCTATCATTCTTCATAAAGACCCAACCAAGTCCTTTCGTTGATGCATCAGTATAAATTATAAACCCATCGTTCCCTGATGGTAGCATCAATATAGGGGAATTGACTAATCTTCTCTTCAGTTCATCAAAACATTCTTCACAATCTTTTGTCCAAAAAAATTTAACCCCTTTATGTGTGAGTTTCGTTAATGGGTTAGCCAATTGGGAATGTTATGGAAGAAACGTCGATAATGACCTGCTAAACCAATAAAACAGCGTGCATCAGTTATACTCATCGGTGCTGGCCATTCATGGATTGCCCTTGTCTTAGAAGGATCAACGGAAATTCAATCCTTAGTGACAATATGGCCAAGTAAGGAAATCTCCTAAAGCCAGAATTCACACTTTCTAAACATCCCATATAACTCATGTCTTCTCAGAGTCTTCAATATAATGCGAAAGTAATTTTCAGGATATTCATAGATTTTAGAGTATACCAATATATAATCAATAAATACCACTACAAAGTCATCAAAATATTCCTTGAAAACTCTGTTCATTAAATCCATGAAAATTGAGGGTTCATTAATCATCCCAAAAGGCATTACTGTAAACTCGTAATGCCCGTACCTTGTTCAAAATGCTGTATTTGGAATGTCTTCCTTATTCACACACAACTGATGATATCCAGATCAAAGTTCAATCTTTGAAAAGTATTTAGCTCCATGTAGTTGGTCAAATAAATCATCAATTTGAGGTAGGGGATACTTTTTCTTTATTGTTATAACATTGATCTCCCTGTAGTCGATACATAACCTCATAGATCCATCTTTCTTCTTAACAAAAAGGACAGGGGATCCCCATGGAGAAATCCTCGGGCGAATAAATACCTTATTACTCAATTCCTCCAGTTTTTTCTTTAGTCCCATTAATTCCACAATGGCCATTCTATAACTGGTTTTCTATATGGGCCTTGATCCAGGAATTAAATCAATGGAAAACTCAATTTCTCATTCGGGAGAATGTCCAGGTAAATCTTCTGGAAATACATCAACATATTCTCTCATAATAGGTACCTACTCTATTTGAACATTCCTTTCCTCACCCACAGTCATTTCATTCTCTTCCTCCCAAATAATGGAATTTTGTTGAGCTACTATGGGTGGATCTAGATAAGAATTAGGTGGTGATGATTATGATCTAAAGATAAGGTGTTCCTTATCATCATTATCAAAAATCGTAACCTCCTTCTTCTTACAATAAATCTTCACATCATGTTCCGAAATTCAATCCATACCGAGGATTATATCAAACTCAATCATTGGTATGATGATGAGATCAGTAGATAAAGAACATTTATAAGCTCTAATGGGAACATATTCAAAAAACATTGATCCGATGATACTTCCCTTAGGAGTTTTAACTGACAACTCCCTTGTTAAATTAAAGTGGAAATATGTAATTTTATTATAAAACTGGGATGATATGAAATAATGCGATGATCCAGAATAAAATAATGTGTTTTCTACACTTGAGGAAACCAATGAATTACCCGCCACCATGTCTATCGATGCTTCTACCTCAGTAGTAGTGATATCATAATCTTGGTCTTGATCCCTTCTCCTTTTAGGAGGTAAGTTCCCCTAACACTTAGGACATCCATTTTAATAATGTCCCATCTCCCTGCAATTTTATCATTGAACATCGGTAGCTTTTTTCTTCCCCTTGCAATCACGAGCTTGGTGGCCTTTTCACTACACTTGTAACTGACTCCCATTTCCTTTAAGCAAGTACCGGGGGGTTTCTCCCCACATTTACAGTAGGATATATATTCAAATTTTCCCTTATTTCACTTATTTTCATTTCCAGATTGATCAGTAGATATATTTTTCTCTTTCTTTACGTTAAAGTCATAATACTTAGAGAATTATTTTTCTATCTTGATAGCACATGAGACAATATCTTCGTACAACGAGAAGGATTGTGAGACTAATGCTAGATGGATAAATGGTTTTAACCCATCAAAGAAATGATCAATCTTACTTCTTGGGTTATGTATATAATCAGTAGCATGCACTTCTATCCTTGTAAAGTTAGACTCATAATTTTCAACATTCTTGTCCAGCTTTTTCCTTAGACTCAGAAATTGTTTTTCCATATCCACTCAATGGTCATGAAGAAATTATTTCTCTATGAAAATCTCTTTAAACTCCCTCCATTCTATACTTAATACTTTGTCATCTTCTTTCGTGTTTTGAATCAATGACCACCATTGATCAGCATATCCAGTGAGGTGGAAAACCACCATGAAAACTTTTTCCCTTTTACTACTCCCCATGGCGTGGAATATTTTCTCTAAGTAATTTATCCATCGTTTCGCTAATAGTGGATTTGTACCCCCATTGAATGTTGGTGGTTGATGCCTCATGATGTGATCTAACATTGTCCCTCCACGCTGCGCATCAGGGTGCTCCATACGGGTAAGGTTATTATTAATAACCTGAGTTAGTTGTCCCGGTATGGTGATTAGCTGATCAGCATCAGTTGTATCACCATCTCCACTATAATTATCTTGAGCAGGATGGAAATCAATAAATGGAGTGTGTGCATTGATACGGTTTCCATTTCTTCCACTAGGCGTCATTTATAAACAATGGCATAAACTAGATCAATTTATGAATCAAAATACATAACTCCAAACTTTTAATACACTTAAAATAAATTGAACTATTTACGGATATAATCCATAATCATAAAAAAATGTTTTCTTTGAGGATGTATATACTCATTAACCCTTGATAATTGTTTGTAAATAAAATGATAATTTTCCGAAGCATATCCCCCAATAGTGTCGTAACCAAGAGTGCAACAAGGACTGCTGTCGTGAGCTAGATCCTGTTTGAGTCCATATTAAAGTTGTATTTTTGGGTTTTACCGCTAGGTAAATTTGTGCCAGGGCCACCTCTACCGGCTCATATTCAGACAGGGATGTATTGCTTGGAAAACTCACAAAATCTCTACAATACCAAAATTCTAGGAAGTTCTTCTTTACTAATCCTCAAAGTCCATATTTGGTCAATGTGATCTTATTAGAATTTATCTAAATCTAGCTTCCAAGGTCTGTACTAAACTTCCTCTGATACCAACTGTAACGCCCTGACCCCAGTTACCCAGAGTCAGTACATTATTACATAATATTGGCATTATCACAAAAGATCAAGTCTTGATAGACCAATTAGTTTGGTAGCCTTGGAAACACTAGATATATTCATCAGTCTTACATTACATCACAAAGTGAAAAAAATACAACAAAATATTTTCTTCGTATCCCCTCATACATTCCCTACAGGTCATTCATAAAGTACTTCTTCACATCCGGGAAAAAATTAAAACATTGAAAGGGTTGAGATCCGATGCTCAGTAAGGATAACAATATAGCAGAAACATTCATAAATAATCCTAAACATTTAAGGGAATGTATAACTAAAACAAAAGACTTTTAAACTTGAAATTCAGTATAAAATGGAAAAGATAAAATGAAATAATACCATTTATTTATTCACATAGATATTCTACTAGTCGAATAATCACATGAAATATCAATTACAACTTTCATAATGGTGGAACGAAAAATGCCAGACTATTATAACCACAAAATCAAGGCCTTGGGCCAAGACACTAGTTTGTCTCATGAGACCTAATGATGCATCATGGAGCTATAGCGGGCTCCACCCATCACTTATTAAGTCCAATGCATTCCTCATAGGAACAGGTTTAAACATTACATAAACATTCTTATTAAAACTAGCATAAAAAATGTCAATACTTTCTCCATAAACAATAAATAGTATAAACAGAACACATACACTGTCAAACATATCAAAAAACCTTCAATACTATATGGATGTTTTGTATCATAATAATTCAACTTCAAATAAGCTTAAAATCCATCAATGGATGTTGACATAGATGAAATCAAAACTATTTGAGATAAATATCTCTTTTTTTGAAATCATTTAAAAGTAACATAATTATAAAATAAAACATTTACATTCAAAATATTTTTATAAGCTTGTAATGGAAGGTTCGATGATTTTATAATGGCAAAAAATAGCTGCACCCGCCTTATAAGTTAAAAAAATACATTCTTACCTTAATTCCGTCGAAAAGGTTAAAAAGGGCCTTGATTGGAAAACGTCGGAATGATTCCATTATAAAATTATTATAAAAAAGTCAAACAAGGTTATAAATGACTTTAACCCATATTCTAAAAAATAGTAAGATTGTTTTGAAATAAATTTTTATGAAACATGGATGTGGATGATAAAGAGATCCCAGTATATAATTACGTATAAACAACCTCGGATAATGAAGAGATTGTGAAATAAACCCTTACCTTGTACTTTTACATGGTCAAGGGTTGTTTTACCTCCTATATAATGGTGAAAAAATTGCAATTAAATTATAAAATAAACATATACATTAATTTGATATCATATACGATCTTTTAACGTTTCATTGTTAATAATATCACAGTATTAACATTGTTTCAGTTGTTAACTGATTTGTTTTCCTTTATATGATTTTTTGTGTAAGTCATGTTTTTTATCGATATGTTGTATATTATTCATATCCAGAATGATATAAAGTTCTTAAACATTAATTTTAATCATCAAATGATAATTAGTCTTGAATGGATACGATGGGGGAATGAATCTCATTGCGTTCATGGAGACGGTAGTCCATACGTACACACGAGCAACAATATCATTCTTTTGATATTAAAATAATATATAATTGGATGGTATATCATATATAAATAATCATTATAATGTTATATTTATTAGTTACTTCAATTACACATCATTATCCTACACATCCAAATAATAATGTTTTGAATAACAATTACACCACGACGTGGAGACGGTAAGCCGTACGTACGCACGTATGGTGAAATGTCATTAAAAGGATGGATATAATAATCAATATTGTTGTACCATATTTATAATAACATCAAATTATATAGAATATGATGGAGTTATTATTTTATAATGGAAATAACAATGAAAGAAGAAGTGGAAGAAGAAAGGACCTTGAAAGAGGGTGGTGAAAACATTACCTCTTCATCGGGTTCTCCCTTTTGATTTGATCAAAAGGGATATTTAGGTTGGCTTTGTAATAAAACTAAGGCCTCTAGGTTGAAGTGAGAAAAATGGAGAGAATATTTGGGCAGGGGTTGGCCGATCCAAAAGGCTTTGAAGGTGTGAATTAGAGAGAAGGGGGAGCACCCTTTTATAAGAGGGATGAGGGGCACCTTTGGAAAAATTTAAAGTATTATATTATAATAAATTTGTATTTGGTTTATAATGGGCCCAAAGTGACTTATTTTGAGTATAAGGACGGGATAGGTAGAAAACCATTCAACCAATAGATTTGAGACAGTTTTGGGTCACTAAAGTAACCATATCATTTATATTTAAGTCTTAGTTAAATAGTTTGACATTTACCATGTCTCTTTGTATTTTTATATTATATGGTCAATAAAATTACTATATACATACAAGAAAACCCCAAGTTGTTAATTAATTATAAAACTATCATTATATTTGTCCTTTGGCTGATCCTTATATTTCTAGGAATAGAATATCAATTAATAATATAATATTCGTTTTAAAAAATCTTTTATGTCAATTTTGAAACTATTTTGTTTTTTGTTTTTTATAAATTCATAATAGCAGTATTACATCGAAAATAATTCATTTAATCAACCCTATCATGTCATATTGACCTATACAATTCTTGTAATTTATTAAAAGTCTAAAATTATATTTATTTGGGTATTTATAATATCAATTATTTTAATATTTCCTTAATAAGGTAATTACTGGATTATCATTGTGTCATAAATAAATTAAATTATATAATATCAAAAATTATAAATAAAATACCATTAATTAGGAAATATTTTTAACACTATAATGAATATTTAGAATCAAATTTATCTTATGTATAACCCTATATTAAAAATGTTTTAGTTATTAAACTTTTATTTTAACTCTGTTAACTCTTTTTCGAATTAAATAATAATAATTGTTCTAATCTAATCCAAGTGGCCCAAAGAGGTTCATATTTTATTACTAAGGTTGTTTTTGGGAGACTAATACTTATCCAATAGAATTAGGACATGTGTTAGGGTAATAATAATGTTGTTTTTACCCTTAATTACCCTATTTACATTTAACCGTAATAAATAAAAGTTAAACGTTATTATTCACCAAAAAATATTTTTGTCTTATTGAACCACATTTTAGTCCTTGATATTAAATGTGTCTCTCAGAATTTAGAAATTCCACTCACAGAAGCGGTAAAATTACGTTTTAAGTGAATTTGAAAATTCTCCTAGGAGGTGGGTAAAAGACGGTGAAAAGTTCAATAAAATTTTTATATAAAAAAATTATTCTAAATTAACTCCAATTAATTACATTCAACTTATATAGGTATTATGTATCTATTTTGACCTTAATTAAATTTAAATAAAATAAATAATTATTTAAATAAATATTCGATTTTAAACTATAACTCAGTGATTTCTCACTATTCACCAAAAATTGAATGTTTTCAAAAAAATACCAAAAATTCACCCTAAGATAATTTTGATATTTTAAAATCCAAATATGAAGTCCAATTTGAAAGATAAAATTTATAAAATTTCAAAAAGTGGGTATTAATATTTATAACGGCTAGTTTTAATTAGATGTGGTGTGTGTTAGAACTTGAAGTTGCGTATAACACACACTATTGTATTTTTCGAAGATGAGCGTATCGTAGAAGCTTGGGGTGTTACATCGAAAACATTAGCATTTTCATTCGACCATTACTGGTCGAAGTTCAGATTCTCCTAATTGAATCCCGATGTTGCGTATTCAACAGTGCTCTTGGGTTTTGAATACATGCCCTGGTTCAAAAGATATAAATTTCCGCCCGAGCATTAATAGAACATACCATAAAAAATTTTAAAAAAATAATTAACAGTCACCCTTAACCTACACCGGTGAAGGTTAGGATCCTCCTATGGGAAACACTCCCCCACGAACTCAACTGTACTCTCAGATTTTCAATTTGGGTTACCATTTAGAAGTTATAAGGATTTAACAATAATATAACCATTACTTAATTATTTTATTTATGTCCAAAAACCAACTTACATTGTTGGCCTGCACCGACCAATGTTAGGATCTACATAAGGAAACCATACACTCACTAGCTCAATAGTGGTCTCATATTTCTAATCTGAGTAACCTTTCCTGAGTTATAATCATTTTTAAAAGAAAATAATTTAATTTAATTATTTTATTTAAGGTTTTTCCATTTTTAGGTTTTCTATGGGGAGGCCTGCATCGAATGAACTTATGTTGCGCCTAGGGTAAACCTGTAATTACGGACACAACACTTCCCTCATACTTATATTCCGAGAAACTATTTAATAAATATTCACCTTTTTCATAAAATCTGGTCACATGCGCTATTTAATGCCTATCATTTTCAATGGATCATTTCAGGGACTCCGGTTCTCGAAATCACATGCCTTTTATTTTTTCAGTCCCAAAATAATTCCTTATAAAAAAATTTATACATAAATCTCATCACTTCACTTTCTCCCAAACATAGGAATTTATGTCCCTGAAATCCATAACAAAGGCTAAGAAAACAAGTGGGGATACAGACCACAAATATGTGCCACCCACTCCCATGTGCTCTCCTAGAGGTTCATGTGTTCCACCCAACACGAACTAGAGGAATCAACCATCACTGAAGGACCCAATCATGTCTATCCTCAATCTCTTTTAGTAACTACCAAAAAGTCACCCCCATCATCAATGTCCAGCACGCCCCAGTCGATGATGTGCGATTGATCATGCACACATCTCCTCAATTGTGACCCATAGAAAACATTATGCACTTAGTGCATCTGTGGGGGAAGACCTAGGCAGTACACCACCTCTATAACTCTACTGAGAATCTAGAAATGTCAATGAACCTCAGATATAGCTTTCCAACCTGTTCAAATATCGGCATTCCTTGTCATGGTGAGACTCGTAGGAAAACTTGATCTCCCTCCTCAAACTCCTTGGGTGTTCATGTCCTATCAGAATAAGACTTAAAACTTCTCTATGTAGTCCTCATTCTCTCCTGGATGATTTAAACCTTCTTGGTGGTAGCCCGTTCCACCTTTGGAACCATGAGTGATGACTCCCCTGGGTCTATCCAACATAGGGGTGATCTGTAATTTCACTCGTACAAGACCTCAAGCAGTTTCATGCCAATGGTGGGTGGTAGATATTACCGTACGCAAACTCTAATACAAGTTGGTGGTTCTCCCAACTGTGACCAAAATCTAGGACACAAGTACGAATCATGTCTTGTGAGGTCTGTATGGTCTGCTCTGTCTAACCATATGTCTAGGGGTAAAATTTGTGCTCAATACTAGTGGAAGTTGATCCGCAGATTTCACTTTTTGAAAAGTGAGGTGTTAGGAAATGAACTCGACTATCACTTTCTTCATCCCATTCCACCAGTACGGACATTCAAGGTCCTGGTACATGCTTTTCACACTAGTATGTACTTCCAAAGGGGAATTATGGAACCCCCTCCAAACCTCCACCCGCAATGTCACTAAAATTATGGTGAGTCTTATAAAAAGAATGACGTTCTCCACACATATACGAAATCCATCAGAAGAAAGTCCTAAGAATATCTGAGCACATCAAACCTCACAGTCGAAATCCACATGTTACGCCTCCCTAACTTGCTATACGAGTGGGGGGAGTGGTAGTCATATACTGGAGGTATGATTCTCCATCACTATCCATGAAGAATATCTACAATGTGGATTTCTACATTTCTCACCTCTCTGAGCAACTGTAGACCAGACCTCTTAATGAGTGTGTCTGCCACCACATCTCTCTTCACAAGAGTATAGACTATCTCGAACTCATAGTCATGTAGGAACTCCAACCATCACCATTTTCTCAGGTTCAGGTCCTTTTATGAGAATATATACTTGAGACTCTTCTGATCAGAGTAGACAGTAAATTGTTCACCCATCAATTAGTGTCGCAACATCTTCGTGGAAATGACCACTCCTGCTAACTCCAGGTCATGGGTCACATAATTATTCTTTTTTTGCCTTATATATCATAAGCCATAGGCGATCACCACTTGCTCTTTCCTCAACAAAAAACCCTATCTTGTCCTTGATTAGTTAAGGTATACTAAAAACCAAACACCCTTTTATGGTAGCCTCAAGATGGGGGAACTCTTCAGTATCTTCCTTAGCTCTAGGAAACCATAATGGAATCTCTCCATCCATACAAAGGGTTTCCCCTTCTTTATCAAAGCTGAAATGGGTGCTCCAACTCTGGAAAAGTTCGATAAAAATATCCGGTATTACCCCACAAATCCCAGGAAACTTCGCACCTTGGTCACACTGCTGGGTAGTTCCCAAGAAAGCACTACCTCTATCTTTTTCGGATACACTACAACTCCATCCTCCAAGATAACATGCCCAGTTAAGTGGAATTATTGTATACAGAATTGGAACATCGAGATATTTCCATAAATCTAATACTCTCATAGTGTATCCAGAACTATCTTCATATGTGTGGCGTGCTCTTCCTCTGATGCCGATTACACCAGGATTTCGTCAATAAAGACCACCACAAAGCAAATGAGGTATGTCTGGAAGATCTTGTTCATGAGTCTCATGAAAACTTATACAGTGTTGGTCACACCGAAAGGCATCACTAAGAACTCACAGTGGCCATACCGACATTTTAAGGTCGTTTTCGATATGTCATCATCCTACACCTGAAGCTGATGACAGCCAAATCTGAGGTCTATCTTCAAAAAACACTGATCTCCCTTCAGCATATCAATGAGATCATCAATCCTCCATAGAGGATACTTTTTCTTCACGGTCAATGGGTTCATGAGACGATAGTCCATGTAAATCCTCAAAATTCCATCTTCCATCTTGGAAAACCAAATTGGGGCTACCGATGGGGAAATATTGGGCCTTACGAACCCCTTTCTCTGCAATTCCACCAACTATACCCTAAACTCCCGAAGCTCCACAGGAGCCATCTGATATACTAGCATAGATATTGGTGTTTTCATGGGGTACTAGACGATATAAAAGTGTACCTATCTATGAGGAGGTAGTCCCAGAACCTCCTCAGGAAAGGAATATGCATACTGGTCTACCAAAATAAGATATCTCGGACTCCTCTCATCCACTACACTAAGGGTGGGGCTATCCAAGTGATGAGTTATCAACTGCACCCTCATTTTTCAATGTCTTTCCTATGCTGAAAAAGTTTCATTCTCACCATTGAAAGATAAGTTGGTCTCATCCTTGTGGACACACAACACATTACACCTAAAATAGTTTATCTGAGCATGGAATGTGGATAGCCAGTCTATACCCAGGATGAGGTTGTAAGGCCTCGACACTACTACTAGGAGATCCCTACTGAAGCTCTCTCATCCTAGAGTAAGCTCACGCTACCTGCAAAATTATTTAATCATCGAATCCACTCTTGTAGGAGTCTCTAAATGTAAGTATTGAGCCAATGGCTCCATCAGAATCATTGAGCTCTAAACAAGAGATGCAGCATTAAAGGGGTCACTAGTATCAATGACTATATGAAATGGATCCAGGGTGGTGTAGATACAGATGGTACCTCGAACCATCTCTGGAGCACCGTTTTCATTGGACTTTTCCACCTGAATCTGAGATCTTCCTAGTCCACCTGATCCCTGGGGTCTTGGAGGACCACCTGGGGGTGGTGGAAGTAGTACCTTCAACCATCGTCCAATGCCTACTGCATGGACTATGCCTCTGCTAAGTACATTTTCCAATGGACCTCCTCGTTCAAACCTCTGATGCTACCTTGGTGGTCCCTCAATAGTCTTATGATCATCAGTATGGCGGTTCAGGTAGTCACGAGCCACGTGACCGTTCTTGCTGCACAAGTTGCACAATTTTCTCCTCTACTGACCTCCTCTACTCTATGAGCTCCACACCTCCGACTCTACATCATGGGGAAGTCCTCTAGAAGGATTTTCCTTCTTGGAACTCTGTGTCATCTAACTATTTCCTATAGTAGTTGACTCAACTGATTGTCTTCCAGTGGTGGGTCTCACCATTGATTCCTTCTCAACTATGAAGCTCTCCACCAATAGTGATCATGCTATCACTCTAGCATGCGTCGGGATGTTGAGTGATATCATCAACCCTCAGATATCCCGTCAAATACCTTTATCAAAGGCCTGATCCCTAAATAAAGGGTCTCATTCCATGTCGGTGGAGAGGCGAGAGAGGTTGGTGAATCTCTCCATTTACTGGACCACTGTCAGGCTACCCTACTGTAAGTGTAGTAGCTCCTTCATATGCACATAGAATAGTGTTACTAGTAATAACGCATCCATGAATAGGCTCTCGATGTCCAACCAGTAAAGATTCATCTCCTCATGAGTTTGTAGTGTCAGGCTCCACTATCTCTCTATTTTTACCTAAAAGATACTAGCAGCTTTGACCACCATTTAGTCTGTTGGTGTCTCGACCAAACAGAAAACCTGTGCAAAAACCTCGAGCCAGTCCTCAGCTACCTGTGGATCTACCTCTCCTCAAAATATATGAGGCCTCTTACTCTAGAACTTGTGAAATGAACTCAGTCGTTGTGCATGGTCTACTGGTGTGGCGGGTGGAAACTAGTTCCCTACTAGTGGTGGTGTTGTAGGTACACCGCCCGAAGGTGCTATCGCTGTAAAGGGGCCCTACACAGACACCTCATTGCTCGGTGGGCTATCATCATGATCTCTCACTGGAATCCTAGTTGTCTAGCTACATGGTGGAATTATATAAAGAAATAGATGCTCCATGTTTAATAAGTTATACCTGTTTAGTTGACAAAAAAGAGATCAAAATAAAAACATTTTCAAAACACATGAAAATAGTGTTTTAGTGTTTTGAGTTGGAAATCAGAACTCATGATCCTGGTGTATGGATACGCCAGCCGCCGCACCAACAATGGACTCCCAAAACATTAATCTGAACTCAATACTCTTACCACTATTTCCCCATTGAGAAAAACAGACTCTTAGTTCTTCTGTTATAACCAACAGCCCTTTGATACCACTTTGTTACAACATGTCCCTCGGGGGCCGTGTCTTGACTACCTCATACCTTCCATCCATATTCCTGGGGTTGGTGACTTGCACCATAAAATAATATCAAAAAAGGAAAGGAATTTCCTTTAAACCTATACACTCACATACTAGGTACACAACAAAAGCAATCCACAAAATATATAAACTGATAGTATAACTGTGAACAGAAAGTAAAAAAGGGCCAGTATACAAACCCAACAGAAAAGAAAGTAAAACAAAAGAAAAAATGCACTCCAAAGTTTTTACACTAAGGATCCTATCTAAATGGTAGGTACAACTCATCGTTTCCCATCACTACCCCTCACCACATATGTCAATCACCTCCAAGCACTATCTAGCCCGGGCTCCTCGAGTCCCACTCAAGTTGTCCATCATCTACATATGACACAACAAGGTGCGGGTGAAGCCTGTGTAGGGGTGAGTATAACAATACTCAGAAGGTACGCCAAGACACTCAAAGTTCTCTTAGAATTCCAAAATGGAAAAACCAAAAATCCTGATCTTAATAAAAAATCATAATGTAAAAGACATACCACACCAAGGGTACAACTTAGAGAAGATGAATAAAGATGATTAGTCTTCAGCACGATATTTTTATTTTGTTTAGAGGTTCTGCTACCAATCCATGAGGGGTCGTTGAACTGCTGATCCACAAAGGGTCTCACTACAGTTGATTCACATGGTAGATCTACTTTCGATCTACACATTGTCTCTCTACTATAGATCCCCACATGGTCTCTCTTTTGTTGATCCACACAGGGTCGCACTACTTTTGATCCTTACAGAGTTTCTCTACTATCGATCCACATAGGGTCTCACTAAGATTGGTCCACACAGGGCCATACTACTGTCGATCCACATAGGGTCACTTTGCTGCTGATCCATGAAGGTTCACCCTCATACCGATATATAGAGGGTCTCCCTTCACATGATATTGTACAATAGGATTCCTACACTTGGAGAGCTTGACTACCCGAGAAACCTCTACTTGTGCCACTAGTCATATTTAAACCTCCATGAAGTCTCACAAAGAAGAAACTCGAAGTACCGCCATTCAATATGGGTTCCAACATGACATATGGTGCGTAGATCGGACATTCGGTTGGTAAGCAATAGAAAAAAGGAAAATATGGCTCGGTTGGATTCGAGTCTCATCCAACCTGGCCATAATCCAACTTTTACCAAACCTCAAGTAGATTTTCTCAAAAGGACCTCCACATCGTGAGGGTCCTCACGCTTCTAATAGTATGTCAATCGAACAACTATTTTTCGATATACGCCCAATGTAGCGAAACAGGGATGGTTTGGTCCGGGTCCGGTCGGGGTCTGGCCCTGCTGGCCTTTTGGACATGCGGGTCCGGACCACCTCAAAAACCCTCTTCGTGTGGATGTGGGCCTATTTCCGGATGAACCGACCGGACGCAGTGCGTTTGATTCATCTAGCTGGCGGTGACAGTTGCACGCCTCCCCTCCTTCTAAAACGGCTGGCTAGAGCCGACCGTTGGTCCATCCATGTGGGCCGCTCCTCTCCCCACATGCGGTGAAGGAGCCTTTACATACAACCCGGAACAGCCCGGCTGGCTATGGCTATAGCCTCCACGGTGCCTATGGGTGCTGTTCCTCAATGTGGCTGGCTCAGCAGGTTGTTGTCGTCGCACCAGAGGTTGCTTCTGTTGGCCACCAGAGACACTCTGGTGGTCTGTTTTCTTTCCCTTCAATGCATATAGGCCTCTCGAGTACCCACCTTCAATGTGAGGATAATAAATTCCTCTTTCCTCCTTGTTACTCGATTGCTCACATAATAAAAGAATGGTGGGTGGGTGTCTGGGCCTATTTCAAATTGGTAGGCACCCTCAATGTTGGTGTTCTATGATGGGGTGATAACAATCATCAATAATAAAGAAAAATTCCCCTAATTTAGATCTCACAAAAATATCCCAAAAGAACAAACAAGATGTGGATCGACCTGTTATTCGGTTTGTCTGCATTCATTGTATTTTCAAAAATGGGATGGGAGTGAGAATAAAACACATAAACCCCATACCTTGATTTGGAGGATTCGGTTGCAGACAATGGAAGGAATCTGTGTTTGAAGTCATTCATCATTATTCATCGATACAAAAATTGATTCCCCCAATAGTAATTGTTCTTCCACCATTTTTCATTATAGAGGAAATTCCTCCGCGTTTCTTCAGAGGCTCCTCCCATGGGTTCTCAATTCCCATGACAAAGGTTTGATTAATTAAAAAAACTACACCACATTGCATTCATTAATATGGTGTATTAATGGAAATAAATTAATGAACCATTAATCTATAAACATTGCGGTTACACATCCAAAGGGATGTGTCATTAAATGTCACATATTTAATATTTATCATTACACTATGGTCCCACCATCAGCCTCTCAATGGTGGAAGAAAAATAATAAAATAACTTATAGTTATTTTATTATTAATTTTTTTAAAGTCCAGAAATATTAACTTTTTTGTCCAACCATTTCTGGTCGAAGTTATGTTTCGCCTAAGAGAATTAGAGTAATGAGAATTCAATGGTGCTCTCATGTTTTTAATCTGAGCACCAGTTCAAAATATAGAAATTCCCACCCACATGTTTACTAAACATACCTTAAAAAAGTTCTAAAATAATAAACATTCACCCGCAACCCGCACCGGTTGAGGTTGGGCTCTGCCTAAGGGAATCACACCCCCACAAACTCTACAACACTCTCATATTTTCACTCTGTGTTATCATTTAAATGTTTTTAGGATTTAACAATAAAACAATAGTTATTTAATTATTTTATTTATAAAAAAACTTACTTCCACTGTTGGCCCGCACCAGAAAATTTTAGGATCTGTCAAGCTCATTGGTGGTCTCATATTATTAATCTGAGTCATTGTTCATGAGTTATAATCATTTGAAAAATAAAATAAAATAATTTATTTATTTTTTTAAGGTTATTCCATTTTTGTTTTTTCTCACTGGAGGAATGTTCCATAAAAACTTAAGTTTCACCTATGGTAAACCAATCATCCTGAATGTCAGGGTGCCCTTTGATTTCTAATTCAGGTAATCTTTATGTGTTATTTCACTTTTTATAGAAAGCTTTTCACGTGCACTATTTAAAACATAATAATTTTTGACAGATCATTCTTTGAATTCTGGGCCTCAGAATCACATACGTAGAATTATCTATTCTCCAAATAATTTTATATAATTAAAAAAATTAAAAAAATTCTGGTTCATTACAATAATGCTTCAAATAATGGATATTTTCCTCATGAATGTTCTTAAATGATTGATCAAATAGATTTTCAACCTCGGATTTCTTCTGTTGATGTTACCATTTCCTTTCCATGGATATGATCCAAGGATACCATTATTATTATTTATCTAAATGTTTTATTTTTTTATAGTGTGATGTTTATGAGACATTTTCTTTTTCCATGGTTTATAATATAAGGAAATACGTTTGAATCCAGATTCTTCTCCAAGATTATTCTATATTGACCTTTTAATGAAACCTATCTATTTTCAATAGGTTATTATATGATTAAATATTTATAATTCCCATTTCATTTCATGGGTTATGATATGATAAATTCTTATCATCTTTTGGAATACATAAATATGGTTTTCATTTTGATATCTTTGGGACCTATATCTCCCTCCAATTTAATTGGTTAAGATATAGATATTTCATGAGATAGAGATGGTGGGAATGGATATTGAACACAATACATTAATTCAAGGAAATTATGGGGATTGAACCTAGTTCATTAATATAGGGATGGAGTGAGGAGTGGATAAGGTACAATAATACATGACTGGAAGGAGGAGTGAACTCTTTACAACATTGGATTTTTTTTCTATGATGGAATTGGTCGTGAGACTTGAAAAATATGGAAATTATTTTATATACATATGTATATGGTAAAAACCATGTATTATTCTTATCTTATACATTTAAGTCTTATGATCATTTATTATCTTCTGATTCATTTCATATGAACTAATAATCTTTATTCCATGATTCAAGATTGAGATCATTGATATGAAAGTTCTGATTTTAAAATGTTATGTTATTGTTGTCACCCCCTTATTCTTATTTTATGTATTGAAACACTCTATTTTCATACATTATCATTACAACACTTTAGTGAAATACATAATACATTACACAAATAGAATCCCAAAAACCGTATTACACTACTGATTTTTAAAACATGGAAACATAAACACTGGTACATAGGTTTGATAAATTATCTCCCACTTTTTTCTTCCTAAATTGAATCCCTCTTATAGAAATCATTAATAATACAAATCATCATATACTGGGGAAAGAAACATAAACTTTGGTGATCTCAAATTCTCATTAAGGGAAAATAAGGGAGATATGTAAGAATAATCTTGAGCATAATGGTATGGGAATGTGATCATAACATTAAAATATAATTCCCAAAAAATCAATGTTCTTAAACAAAAATAATTGAAAAAATATTGAATGTTAAAAAGACATGAATCATAAGGGAATCGAGTGCATGATCTATGAATGCATAAAATACGAATAAGACATGCAATTGTGTCAGCCACATGAAAATGTAATATCATTCCCAATAAGCTCGGGATCATTGAAAAAAATATTAGGGAAATTCATGGGGACTACACCTTTTGTAAAGGGCACACAAAAATCCCCACTCGCAATCCCTTATCTATAAGGGATCGGGATTCCTAATCTTCCAATTTGAATCAGCTTTCCCCATCTCCCCATAATGGATTGTATTTCCTAATCTGCCCATAGTGGATCATGTTTCCCCATATTCCACAGTGGATCATTCTCATAAACTTGAATCCAATCATTATCTAATAATATATAAATCTATAACCATTTCATTATAGGGATATATATGTCCTAACCATCTCATAATGAAATTATATATATAAATGACACAAGTCCTAAACAATCATATAAAAATACAAGAAATTTAATATGTGTCATAAATATGTAATGATATCTTAACCGATATAAAAATAATGGTTTCCTAACCATTTCATAAAATAATAACACGTTAAAATAAAATGTTATCATATTAATATAACACATGAATGAGAAATGGGCTTCAAAAAATCATTCCATTAAAACGCAATCCATTCATAGAAATAATATGACTGGACCCTTTATATCATTTCACATAAGGGAATGAGTAAAACTAACTAATGCCATCATATAGGGAAGATAATTAAGAAATATATATGAAAGACATTTATTAAGGAAACAATCATTTTTATATGAAAAATTATTTTTAAAACATAAAACCATTTGAAATAAATTTTCATTGAAAATAAATTTTGAAACATAGAAGGAACATATGAAAACATTTTGAATACAATTTCATTGAAAACACTCTGAAAACTTACAAAGAAATCATGTAAAAGTTTTGAAAACCATGTCATTGAAAACACATTGAAAAAATAAAAGAAATATTGAAAAAGTTTTGAATTATATTTCATTGAAAACATGTTAATAAAACATAAAAAACATTTTGAAAATCATTTTCTTTAAAACAATTTGAAGACAAATAAATAAATATTGAAAACATTTGAAAAAATATTTCATCCAAAACACTTTGAAAAATATAAATAATTATTTACTATGTTTTGAAAACCATTTAGTGGAAAACACTTTGAAAATGTATAATTAAATCTTGGAAACATTTTGAAAACTATTTTACTGAAAACACTTTGAAAACTTATAACCAATGCTTGAAATTTTTTTGAGAATCATTTCGTTAAAAACATTAATATATTTGAAGGGTTTATCGGAAAACCATAAAAAAATTTTGAATATATTTTACTTTAAAATAATATTAAAATATTCACTTTAAATACATTTCTTAAAATATTTTTGAAATCCTGGTTTTTTAAATTCATCGTATATTTCTCAATAAGGAATATTGAGACAAAACTACTTTACAGAATTGGTAGTTTTTGAAACATAAAACCTTTTAAAGAGATATCATAATATTTATATATAAATAAGAATATATATATGCATAATAATACATATAATATATTAATGGGAATAATATACACCACATAAATGAAACGAGTGGTGAATAAGGCATAATTCTCCCAGAAAGAAAAGTGAGACTAGAAATTCTACAACCCTATGTGTTGACTCTCATAATACATGTAAAAACATCCTATAAAATAAAAATAATTTTATTGTAAATCTTTTATAGAACCATATTCTAATATCTAATACCATATATGTCTTTACATCACCCACTTATTTACACATCCATGGTAAGGTTACGTTTCAGGTAATATCATCTTTGTTCTTCCCAGCATTCTTAATTTGTTATATTTTTATCCTCATAAATGTTTCATGATTTCCAAATGTATAAAAATAATATAAATATTCTTTATTTACATTATATAAATATATTTATAAAAATATAACAAATTTAGAATTATGAATTGGAATACACTATTCAAGGAGACTCTAGGTCGTATATATGCTTGGATGTTGGTTCAATTTAATTATCATATTGTATGAAACAAAAAAAATTAAATATATATATGTATGTATATATATATTTGTTAGAGTTTATATAATAATTAAAGAAGAATTATTATGCCCTATATATCCTATGATTTTACTGAATCCATACTTAATACAATCCTTGTATGTTGTGAATGAATCACATCGCAGTAGTACACACTTCCCAAAATGAAATTATCATTTCTAGGGAAAATTGAAAGAATAATGTTATGTGTTATAAAATGTTTCCATAAGTATAAATACGTTATAAATATCATATAAATCAAATAAAAATATAGTTTACATCATAATTAAAAATAATTAGAGGTGGTATACGAAAAAATACATCATTTCATGAGGCGGTAGTTCGTCATTCACAAGTACTGTAAGTTTGTTACAGATTAGATGGAAGTGTGTTTAAGTGTAGGTAAAACCCTTACAAGAAAAAATATATGTATATGTATAATAATATTTTTATCATATTATTATGTAATATTAATAATTGTATTGGAGGATAATGAAAAAAAGACAAATGACCTTGAGGAAGTATGTTACCTCTTCATTGGGTAACACCTATGGGCATGCACCAAAGGTCATCCTTAGACAGATTTCTAACAAAAGGTAGGTTTATAGGTTGAGTGTCAGATTTTTTGGAGGTTATTTAGGTTGATTTATTCTAATCCAAATGGATTGAGTGTTTTTAATAATTAGGAGGTGTGAGATCTAATTTATAGTTGAGGAGGACTGTCAATCTTCAAAAATTTTAAAAAGGGACTTCCATACAAATTTTTCTTTTGAAAAGTGGCTCAAAAAATGGTCACAATATGATAAAAGGTATGATAAGGTTGAAATGTTTACATCTAAAGGATTTTTTACAGGTATCTAGTTTAATTTAGGTCTTATGTTTAATTTTTAGTCCTTTGTTAGGATAATTTTAACCTTAATCGATGTAATTAATTTTAATCACATTCCCTAATATTTTTTGTCATAAACTAAGTTTAAATTATTTAAAAATATATATTATTCTGATTAAAAACATGAAATCCATTTTTATAAATTCCAATCATAAAAGTGGTATAAATTAATTTAAAAATAATATCATAGATTTGTCGCAAATGTGGGTTTATATCAAAAAATTGTTTTAAAAAATTTGAATATTTTAATATCCAATTTAAATGTAAAATTGTATCCAATGAAACAAATTTGAATAATTAATGTAAAATTATTATATATTGACATTAAAATAAATTAATATATTATTTCTCTATATAAATAATTTATTTAAAATACTATTTTTTTATTAGAATTTTGTATTTCTCACTATTTAACAGAAAATGACTTTTTCATAAAAATAATTAAAATTAACCCTAAGATAAGTAATAAATTATAAATTCAATAATGATGTTAATTTTATAAAATTAAATTTATATAATTTTGTAAAATTAATTTTCTTATTGTTCACATAAACACCTAAAATGCAGTTTATTTAATATAATATTATTTTCAAACATATAAAAACTTTACCAATATTACATGTTTTATTTTCAATATGTTTTATTTATTTAAAAAAATTAAAATTGATATATAAAAATAATTTATTAATATTCATATTATTATTATAATAGTTATGTTAAAACTATCCTATTTAGTTAATTATAAAAATAAAACGATGTTATGTAGAATCTCGGGGTTACGTATAACATAAGGCAAGTCACCGTTGAATGTACCACAAGATTATATTATTATAGAATAAAATAAAATTTTTATTTAGTGTATAATGGGACACATGTCATTAAATAAAATTAATTTATTCAAAAAAAAGGCTCACAAAAAAACCTGTGGTGTAATATTTAACCACCACCCCCTTAAAATGAATTTATCCCTTAAACATTGTCATTATCATACAAAAAAATAAGGATATTTAGGTCTCGACGTATCCTCAAGTTTCCACATTAGATATTATAATAGGTGACTTCTCCCCAACACATTGACCCAGTGAGTGGTGTGGTTTCATAAAACATTATCTGTATGTTCAAGAATGAAAACTGGTTGTTCTTTATTTGAAAGATCCTGCTCCAAAGGAATGAATAAAAAACTCCCTCTCCCAGAGCATAGTTCCTCCACATCCTCTGAGTTAAAACTATTACTAGAAATATTATCATAAATATTATATCATTCCATTACTAATCAATTATCATAAATTAATTTCCCTATAAATTGAACCTCATTGATCTAGAACTGACAGTTCAAGACATTAACAAAAAGTTGGATATCTTGATGACTCTCTATGAAAATCCTAATGTTCTCTGAATGGTCCTCCAATAGTGTGGTGTATATGATTATATTATCAAGGAATATGGCTATAAACCAACCAATGCATGTAATAAATAACTAGTTTACTAGAGATAGAAAAATATGGGGCTAATTCATCACATTGAAAGACATTAAGAATAACTCATTGTGTCTATAGAGAGAGAGAAAATCCATCTTCATAACATCATCCATGAAAACACCCAACTAGTGGTAGAAGGACCTGAGTTCAATCAGGAATAACCATATTTCACCTCAAATCAAATCTAGGAGATATTCAATTATTTTAAAGGTAATGTTTTTCTTTATCGTGGCTAGCTTCCGGCGATGATAATCAAGAAAAATCTACAAGATCCCTATTTTATTTTTCATGAAAAAGACCGAAGCAACCCAAGGGGACACACTGGTTCTAATTAAAACTAACCCTCAAAGGTCCCATAGCTATTTATTCAACTCTTATAACTCTGTAGTGTCCATATTATATGCCACCTAATATATTGGAGCTCTCTCAAGATGAAAGTTGATTAAAAAGTCCATCTCCCCCATCAATGGTAGTTCTTGAACATCATTAGGGAAGTCATCCATATAATCCTCTTGGAATGAATGAAAATAAATGATTGAGGGGAACACTACACGAATATATAGACTTGGTAAATGTTGTGTTATGGGTGGAATTTTATTTCTCATATGACCCACTCTCTCCACCATGACATTTCTCTCACCCATAATAGAGAATCTCATCCCATCAGTCCAGATTCATCTCAGTCGTCTATGGAGACATTCAATCTAGACTCAGATTTTGGAAAATCGTTCCATACAAAATATGATTTCATATTGTTTTATCATGAAAACCAATTGGTCCCATGAGAAACTCTCTCTATTAATCAATATAATTTAGTGCCAGAAGATAAATGATGTCAAAGAATCCTTCCCAGTAGGATCCTCAAGGAAAAGATATGGGGATAAAGTCACCATTGGGCTCTCAATATCTTACACCAAGATTACATATATATACTAATGCTAAATAAATTGGTCTATTAGTATAGAAACAAGAGTGTAATAAACCCATACCATACCAATAATCATCTTGTGAACTTCCAAGTGATATGAATTCATAGTCTGTAGCTGCCCTTGGCCTTGACAATATTCTCCCTCAGCCTGATATGGACATTTTTTGTGGTGGTGGTGGAATGATCTCATAAAAATTTCTACCACCAAAAACTCCACCTATGATATCCCCACCATATCCACTTTAGTTTATCCACCCTAGGTTCCCCATATCTTAACAAGGGATATCCATAATAATGGTTTTTTCATTTCCATTATGGTACATCCACTATCTATCTTTTCTACTCACCACATCTAGTCTAGAATACATTCTCCATGTAACCTCACCCATAACATGATATTTCATATCCCCTATTCAAGCTACCCAGGTCCACTATGCAGTCCTTGGGAGACACGACGATGTACCAGATTTAGTAGGGGTGCCACACTTGCACATATGTCCCTACAATGTCATTGATCTATCTTGTTTTCCCATATGTAACCATACTAAATCATGTCGAGGGAATACAAATATAATTAAATTATCTTCATTATATAATTAGAAACTATATTCCCTCCATATAATAGATTCAAATGATCCTAATTCTATACAAAATGAAATAATGACGGGTAATAATCATGACATTTCTACTAGACATCAGACCATAAATGTGTCGACTCATTATGCCTCTTCATGACTAAACTCTATTGGTTCCCAGATACTCCTTGGAAATGGTTATCTTCCAGTGTAACCAGTTGATTAGTCTTGGTATACATATATCTAAAACCACATATCACCAAGTCAAGACTATCTTCCACCACATGGGGATCTTTCACATCATGGAACCACACATATCTTTAGCGGCTTAACTCATATTGTGAATTAGACTTCACACATCCTAAAAATTCTCTACTGGTATAATCTCCTTCTAGATCAGTAGGGGTGATATGACCTTCACACTTATAGGATGTATCTCGGGTTATAGCCCCTGAACTGAGGAATCATCACTCATTGGGTCATCATCACAATCCCAAATCAATAACTAGTCTAGGTTTTTTCACATTGTTTTATTGAAAATTTAATCAAGAAATTCCACAGCTAAATGGAAATATATATATATATATATATGGGTACATTACTCTTGAAGGATAGTCAAAAGACTCAAATCAGTATAATCATGTGTCATTGTTCCTTGTGACCGATGTCTCTATATTGCAAGTCAAAAAAAGGTAGTTACATTTTTTAGGAATAGATATGTCAATTCCGACACCAACACTAGATTACATGCCCATAATATCTCACTCGAGACACTTTTACAAAATTAATCAAACTTTCCTTCTAGAAATCATAAAGAAAAAATCATTGAACACCACCCTGAGGTCAAACCACCTCTTATTACAATCTTTCGCGACCTATCCCATTGGGTCCTCCTGGCTGGTGGAAGACTAATCAACAACTTCCCCACTCCCACCTCCATTGGCTAGGGGTGGAGTTAAGTGATGAAAGTAATAACTAACATTGGATACCATTCCTTAATGTACATGTATGCACGCACCCATCTATATCCATGAATAAGTGTAGTTGAATAATAATAAAATAATATAACCTATAGAGTAAAAACTATGTAGGTGAGAAAATATAAGGAATAAAAAACCATGTGACTAAGTAAACTAAAATGGATGGTGAATAATACACCCCCAAACCAAACAATTGTACCAACATAAAATAATCTTGGAAATGAAATGCTATGATATCTTGGGTCCAGATTAACATGACCCGATCACCATTTATTGTCAAATGAACCTAAGTGCCCCTATGATCCCCCTGTAATCCTCATCGACATATCCTTCATCTAAAAAATACAAGAACAAATATGAAACATCCCATTTAGGACTGATTATATACATACCTAATATGATGCCTCAAAACTGTTGGGGACAATGGGATAAATGATAGAACATATCAACTCAAACCTGAAGCAATGTGAAAGATAATTCTCAAAAAATAGTAGATATATATCCTCATAATATAAACCCAATAAGAGATAAAGGGGATCCAAACCTCCAATCCTATCCAAGGAAATGTGTCAACCAATAGTTTCAAAGGGTCATCAACAAGGCCATGCATCTCGCATGTCTGTCTAAAGTTTTTTATGTGGGGAACTCACACCATTCCACTATTCCACACAGTAAAGGTGGAAAAAAATAAGTTAAGGACCCGCAACCTAGTGAGTAAAGGGGATACCACTCAGTAAATTTAGAACCCATATACCATTCTATCAGGGGTACCATTATGTTGATAAAGGAACCATGTAGTGGTCCATCAAGGGGTACCACTCAGAAAATAGAGTAATAACACCCACATCCATCGAGGGGTACCACTCAGAAAAATGAGGTCCCACACCCTATTTCATTAGGCTTAAAACTAAGAACACTGATAGAGGACACACAGACTATTCCTTTATGGTGTACTACTCAGTAGATGGATAGAAGACCCACACCCTTATCCATAAGGGGGTATAACTCCTTATATGTATATGGTACTTATGCCTCAATTTTTAAAGGAGAAGAAATCAATAGATGTATATAGGATCCACACCCAAGTCCATAACGGCGGTACCACTCAGTAGGTATAGGACCCATTCCTTAATCATTCATGGGGTATCACTCTCTGATGATCTTTCCCAATCACTTCCATCATTAAGAATTTCCTAATTAATCATCATCCAAAGAACAAAGATTTTCATTTATAAAAAGACAATATTGAGTCTATTATCATGTTATACATGGTAATCCACTCCAATAAGGTACTGACATGCTAAAAAGTGACTCCAAATTAAGGAGATAAGGGAGCTAGATATTTCCTCAAAGAGGAAGTGCATGACCTATAAGGGGTCCACACGACATGTGGCCTGGCTCCTCTGCTTGTCCATGTCATCTATAGTTCATATATCATTATCCATGTAGTACTATACAACATGTAAGCATTATACGAGGCATGTATTGGACTCCCAAGGCCTTCACATGTGAAACTGGCTACGCGCATGTACATTTTCAATGTATCAGCAAACAACATGTTCATGGTCATTTTTGTTTCCAGGTACTCATGGAGTACATGATGGGATGCATGAACTGAGTAAAATTGTATGTCGTAGTCCCACAAGGCATGTGGTATTTTAATCACTCATAAATCCTAGCCTATATAGCCAAGGCTCTACACAATGTGTGTTATTCAGACTACATGGCCTATAGATAGGTTATTAATAGAATTTAAAATCTATCATGTTGATTTTAGATTTAGAATTTCCACAATATATTTCACCTGGTTAATCAGAAAATACTATAAAACTCTTTCATTTGTCTATTTCAGCACTGTCATGGCATGAAATTGAATATTAATCCTTCCACAAGAATACTACACAATATCAATGTGTCTCCCATAGACATAAAATCGATCCTAAATCCTAGATCATTGGGAATAATCTCCCAAATCTAGTAACAAATCATGATCTATTTGGAAATCCCCATCATGATCATCATTTTCACATCCACCATGAATATAGGGGTTTGATCATGCTCACACCCACCCCAGAAAAGTAAAACCATAACCATGTAGGACAATAGGGAATAACAACATGAATGATGGGGGAGAATCTCCTTAACAAATGTTGTAAGCATGATGTCCAAGTGTTCATTACCAATTATCACAAAAGTGGAAATTTAATTTGAGAATAATTTCATAATGAAAAGATAAATTGAATAAAAAAATCTAGAGGTCATGAGAAGGTTTGAAAACACCAAAAATAATTGATGTTAATTAATCCATGCCTGATTAATTAAAAAAATTTTGAAATCAAAATAATGGCATTCCCCTCATTGAGATTGGATCATTAATTCATGAAGAATTCTACTTTAATTGATTGAGGGGACCTATTGCCTTTCTTTTTCAATAAATAAACTAAATAGGGTTTTGATTCATTAAATGATCTTGATTTTCCATTGTAGAATGGTTTGATAATCCCCACAACCATCCCAGTGTTAGGTAGTTAACCCAATAAACATGGCATAGATGCTTATTTATAGGGGAAAATATTTTAGGTTATTAAATTCAGAATAAAAAAATTAAATATTTATTTTAATTAGACACACTTGGATATGAATTCCACTATAGGGAACCTCACACTAACAAACATTAGTTTTCACAAAGAGTAAATCCCATGCTCTGGGATCAGCCATCGTCTCATATTTTTTATCCCAAACTATTTTTGGGAGATATTCATTTTTTTTTGAAATCCCATAAATGTGTGATATAAAATATTTCTAATATTTATATATTATTAATTCTTGTAAAACTGGGCCCCATAATTTTGTGTTTTATCATCTTCTATATTTAAAAACATTTTCTAATATATTTTAAACTCTTACATGGAAAAAAACATAGTCTCTACATTATTTTTGAGTAAATCATTGATCGAAATATGGATTTATATGAGGTGAATTGTGGTTGAGGAGGAATGTGAACCAAGATCATTAAACAAGATGGAAATATAAGGGTTCAAGTAATATCAAAGGTTTATGAATAGATTACAAACCCAATGGTGGAAATTCAAATTCACGAACCACTTAAGACAACATGTTAGTTGATTGTCTTGGTTTTGTTTTTTGAAAATGTATGTTGACAATGATCTAGGATCTCAAAGACCATTACAATATTGATATATATATATATTATGTGATATGTTGAAGATATCCATGAAAATGGATAATTATGGTATTTGAGAAGAAAAATTAGGGTGTGTGTAGTCTTCGATAGGGGGAGCAGGTGAATATGTGATCATATCTTTTTATGTTTTATAACATAATAAACAATTTTCAACATTGATTATAGATATCTGAAAGATCTAAAAAAATCCAAACAAAACTATTGGAACCTAATTATTTATAAATTTCGGTACTCAGTAATTGAAATGTATTTATTGGAATGGATTGGATTTAATCCAAGAAAACAAAAACTAGTAAAAATAATTTAGTTTTTATAACTGGCATTGATTATCCTTTCACATACATAGAAAAATAAGAAATCAAATTTTTGCATTCTCCTAACATAGATAAAAGAAAAAATATTGTTTTTCTAATAACTATAAAAATATCCACTAATAGAATTTGATATGTTTTCATTGTGATAGTTGAACATTCAATATACTTTACCTTTTTTCATGTACTTATTCTTCCTCTTCACATTATTGAATGGAAGAAAATAAGATTCTCTTTCTATTTGATAGAAGTTCATCGTTCATGTTTATCTGGTATACACAATCTGTTGTGTCTTTTTTTAGGTCATAATAGTATTCTTCATCTATTATTTATGTTGGGTATGCTCTATTAGGTGTATATTCTATAAAATAATTCCAATATGACACCATATCCTTATGACTGCCTCACCACATCATTCATCTACTTATTGATTGATATATTTGACTAATCCTTTCAGTATATTATTCTTTTTATATGTATTTATATAAAACCCAATCTAATTTTTTTTAGACTCATTCCTCTATAACTTTATCATCCGATCGAGTCTCCTCATTTTTTTCACTCTGTAAAACTTCTTCAAAAACTCAACTTAGCCTTAACATAGAATTATCTATTTATATTGAAATAGGTACTACAACAATATAAGGAAACACATGATAATAAATTCAAACATCTAAGCCAAAACAATTAATGACCCTCATATAATTAACCAAAATTTTATTTTATTCAATCTTTATTTAAAGTATGATCACTCCTTAAGAGCCATCATCAATAATCATCTAAACAAATGACATAAGTAATGATGAGAAACACAGTTTACCTATTTACATTTTAGGGAATTTTGATCCACCTATTCTGCATCATTATATTTAATACCATTATAATGATTTTATATATACCGTTGATCAATCTTCCTAGTACATCTTTTAAATATTCTTCAAAAGGATAAAATTGTGACAGGTGTTCATACATAAATTTTTTATAATATTTTAAAAGTATTAAACTAGAATCGTGATCCAAAAAAGGACATGCATCAAAAACCATCAATTGTTTCATTATCATGGAATCGTGTCTTCCAATGAACATTAGATACATACTTCTATCAATTAAAATCAAATAAAACCTTCTATTTGAGGAATAAAATACATCAACTCGGGCATTCTGAGACTTATTCACCATAAATATATGAATTTATATAATTATATTAGAAATAATTTATATATAATAAAAACATATTCTTCTCAATTATATTTCTAATAGAACATTAATTTTTTGAATTTATGAAAATCATTCAAATGGTATAAAAATTTCTTCTGCCTGAGAAACTTATACCATTATCTAATTTGATGTATTTGAACTGATGACATCATAATAGTTCAGATGATGGTCTTAATATGATTATATTATAAAAGGAAATCTATTTGATACATTGATAATATTATTCTGCGAGGAAATATACATAAATTTATAACTGGTAATGTTTTGTTAAAATTGCTCGATTATGTATCTCCTAACTATTATACATCACACTACCTAGTACCACAAACATTGTGGAGATGCAATCCAAACTCACCACTTGGGATTAAGATTGGATCATGAAAAAAATTCAATATTAATGATTGTAAAAACAATATGAATAGAAAGTAATATATTGGATTAACTTCATTGTAAATTCTATCTTATGGAATTTGGGAGTAATAATGTATTCAGATTTAGTGACAGAAAACATAATCTATGAATCCTGACAAATAAAGTTCATTTTTTACTATCACACTAAAGCACTCCATCCAATAAATTCAGACTAGTAGATTTTATCTGATCAATATTGAAGGATATTTGGATAATGAATGGGTTTTTAAAAAAATTAGAGCAATCTTTGAGAAACCCTTATTCCTTCAGCTTCTTCTAAAAACATCACCAAACATCTAGGTCCTAACACCCCCCCCCCTTGGGATTTTGATGAAAACCATGGATCATAAATTAAATAAACTTTTTATCCCAAATAAATAGTTACATATCCAATACTTCAAATCCGATGGGAGAAAAAATGTTTAATAAAAAATTATTCATTGTAAAACAATACCATGTTGTCCATAAATAAGCATTTTCAATAATTTTCTTAAAAAAATTCAATCATACTTATTTCCTATTGAATTATCATCGTTTCTGAATATATTCTTATATACATTTCAAAAAACTATTAAAATAGTTCAGAAATTATTAAATCATATCTTAACACTTTTTAAATCCCATCCTAAATATATTCAATTTCCAAATAAACTTATGAACATACAAATCAATCGATTTATGTTATGTATTTTATTCCAAATTAACTTCATTATCCAAAGATGACTTGGAGAAGGGATGAACATCACATACACCGACATTGAATAGATTCAGTTTATATTCCCATGATAAAACTTAGTTTTTAAAATGATTCCATTGCAAGGGGTATAGTGAATATTGTTGAGTCAATAAGGTTTTCCTTATGAATTATCCATTCCTTCTTGTTTTGAAAATCACAAACTCCTTATACTTAAGCAAATGTAAGTTTTACCTCCATAAGGAAAATTTACTTCTTTAAGAAAATCTACCCTTTCCTAGTGTTTCTTATTCATAGAAATATTTTTTTCCTTAAAGTATAAAACCCGGATAGTTAACCAAGATCCCAGAATCATATAATGTCATGTATTGGAGTATTTTGTTTTTAGGATCCGAATTCTAGATGTGAACTATATTGAAGTTCCAATCCGAATTCTGAACTCCAAACTCTTAAGTAGTTTGACTCCGAACTCTTAAGTAGTTCCACTCCGAACTCTTAAGTAGTTGGACTCCGAACTCTTAAGTAGTTCGACTCTGAACTCTTAAGTAGTTCGACTCCGAACTCTTAAGTAGTTCGACTCTGAACTCTTAAGTAGTTAGGCTCTAAACTCTTAAGTAGTTCGGCTCCAAACTTTTACCGGTTCGACTCTGAACTCTGTAAGTTCATATTCCAGTCTCCAGTGAAACCAGACTCCGAATTCCTATAAAAAAGAATCCGAACATTTCATATGATAGGCTCTGAATTTTATTTTGGTTAGACTACGAACTTTTAACTTGCTTACAGTCCAAAATATTGATTAGTTTTTTACATACATATGCTTCATTTCAAAACGATGAAGTGCATTCAGTTATACATGGTTTGTTATAAAAAGATATCATCTATTCTATTTCTAATTAAACATTGGTTGAGTTACACGTGTACAGGTCCCTTCGAATTTCAAGGAAATTTTGACCATTGGATGTGGGTGCCGACCGTTGGAAGTTTTCCTATAAATAGGAGCTCATTTGAAAGAGCTTAACACAAGAGAGAAGTTGATCAATCTAGAAACCACACGCTGTTAAGGTGATTTCTAGAGAGAGAAGCTTTTCATTCTTTGTGCGTACTGAACTGCTCGTTCAGATTGCTTCGTGTGACTCCTAATGTTGGTGATTACATTCGAGGACTTCTGGGGATATGAACACAGAGGTGCTGACTAACTTGAAGGTCGAGGGCTTCCTTGCTAAGGAAGACAGAGGTTCCAACTACCTTGAAGTTGAGGGCTTGCGAGGATAGCAAGACAGAGATTATGATCTTTGTATCGAGGGCTTACCCTGGTGTGGGTAAGACAGACTTTCTTGAACGTATAAATCAAGGTACCTTTATCCAAGGTTGTTGGATACCCTTCTCTTTGGGTTAAAAGAATTATATCTTGTTACTTGTAGTTTTACTACTTTTTTTCCACTGCATACTGTATTGTAAGGAAAGTACCTCTTGTAATTCCTTACTCTTGTACTCTAATAATTTTAGATTCTATAAGCTTTAAGGTAGAATCTTATATTGTAAATCTCAGTTCCAATCCTACAATTTGTCTTAGAGGTGTTGTGAATCTGCTTAGTTTAACCTAATTAAACTTAGATCTTTCCTTGTCTAAGGAAAACAAAGTTATCGGTAACCAACTTTAAAGGTTCTAAATGAATTTCTAAAGAGTAAAATTCACCCCTCTTGTATTTTGAGAATCTATATCATTATTTTGATCCTAAAATTGGTATCAGAGGAGGTCTCTGAAATACTTATACTCGCGTATAAGTTATTCATTCCGAACTTTTTCATTCCGGACTTTTTCATTCAAAAATTTTTCATTCCAAACTTTTTCATTCCGAACTGTGTCATTCAGAACATTTTTGTTCTGAACTTTTTCTACTAACTAGTTTGGTTGCCATGTTTTTATTAGAATGCAGGATTCAATGTTGGTTCATATTGACAATCTAAATCCTACAAGTCCACCAATATTTTATGGTAATGACGATGACTACTGGAGAGATCGAATGAAGACTTTTGTTATCAATACTGGAGTAGACAACTTCGTTATGCTTACTGGTGATTATAAAATTCATGATAAGGAAGTTTGAACTTTCACTAACCATGAAAAGCAAGAGTATCAGCTCAATTATAAGGTACAAAATACTTTACATTGTTAAATGAATATAAATATATATAGCCAAATTTCTTCTTGTGAAGCAGCTAATTGTATCTGGAAGAAGTTAGAGGTTACACACTTTGGCACTTCTAAAGTAATTGAGACTAGGAGAGCTATGCTTAGAGCGGAAATCCATGGATTCAATTTTCCATATGGTGAACCAATCTGTAAAGTTCAACATAGATTTATGACTATAGTCAACAGCTTACAGTCTATGGGAGAAAAAGGTTTAGATGATGAAGCTCTCATGGATAAGATAATTTATATTATGCCCAATGAGTGGGAATCAAAGAGAACAGCTATAGATGAGAATAGAAAAGTCACTCAAATTTCACTTCATGAGTTATTTGGAACTCTTCTCCAACATGAAACAAGAATGAAGAGAGATGCTGAAAACATAAAAAAGAAGAATGGGAATGGTAATGTTGCTTTTACAACAACATCAAATCATATAAAAGCTAAGACTCTAGAGAGAGTAACCGGATCCAAGTCTAAGAAGATGGTTATTCAATCAGATTCTAGTGAAAGTAAAATCTCAAAAAATGAGTTAGAAAATCTTGCTCAAAGGATGAACAAGATAGCTGGCCAGAGAAATTTCCAGTCCATGTATAAGAACGAGGAAAAGAATGATAGGAAAGATGGAGGTGATACTTGTTATGAATGCAAGAGAGCAGGACATATTAGACCGGACCGCCCTTTGCTCAAAAAGAATGAAAGGAAAGAAAGACATTCTGAAAGGAGCAGAAAGAAGTACTACAAAACCAATTCTAAGAATGTCTTGAAAGCAAATGACACCTGGAGTGCCAGTGGTGGTGACTCTACAAATGAATCTTCTGATTATGAATCTTCAGGACAGAAGAATATTGGTCTTATATCCAGATTACCCATTGACCATCATTGTTTTACGGCTAAGGTACGGAATGCTGAATCATTGACCAATGTTTCTTTAAATTCTAATGATATATAATATTATAACTCTTCTGATGAAGAATCCTCTTCTGGTGAAAAAAATACTTTACCTACCTATGAAGAAGTTTCTAGGTTTTCTGAACTTCTTGAAATTGATAATTCTAAACATAATAATAAACTTGATAAGGAAAACTCTAGTAATTCTATTCTTACAAAAGAAATATCAAATCTTTCTAAAGATCTTGATAGTAAAAATTATGATTTTGTAAATATTTCAAAAAATCTTGAAGAAGTAAGTTCTAAGAAGAACAAACTTTCAAAAGAGTTAGAAAAAGTAATTTCTAAGAAAACTACCTTCGATCCAAGCTCTAGTTCTAAATCTAATGATTTTGAAGATAAAAATGTGGTTATAAAACTCAAGTCCAAAATATTTTCCTAAAAGAAGTGTTTATCAAACATTACCCATGGTAAGGAAAATTTTGATAAAATGTATTCTCAAATACGACCTTTGAGAAACAGATCCGGATTTGGTTATACCCATGCAAAACCAATTTTTAGTAACAATTATTTTGTTCCACAAAGTGCCCCATTTTGTACCAAGTGTAAATGTGTTGGTCACTGGGCAAAGAACTCCTCCTTAAATAAAACCCAATATTTAGGTCATCATAAGGAATATTTTTCAAAGAAGATGTGGGTTCCGAAAGTTTTGTTGTCTAGAAATCTCGGATCCAAGCAAGTTTGGATTCCTAAAGTCTAATTTCTATCTTATTTTCAGGAAAATAGAGGAAGTACCAACAATAATACATGGTACATGGATAGTGGATGTTCCCAACACATGACTGGTAAAATAAGCTATTTTGAAAAGATTATCAAAACGAAAGGAGGAAAGGTATCTTTCAGAGATAATGCTCAAGGAGAAATTGTTGGTATTGGTAATAATGTTCTTCTAGGTAAAACATTGATTTCAAATGTTTTATTTGTTAAGGGTCTTAAGCACAACTTCAGTAGCATAAGTCAGTTATGAGATGAAGGTTACCTTGTCAATTTTAGGAATGATAAGTGCTCAGTAGACAAATCCAAGGAAGAATTTATTCTTTCAGCCAATAGGCAAGAGAATGTTTACACTTTGAACTTGGAAGATCTCAGGAGTCAAGACCTACCTTGCCTAAGTGGAAAGGAAGATCATTCCTAGTTATGGCATAGAAGAATAGGTAACTGTAACCTTAGGAACTTATGTAAACTCTCATAGAAGAATCTATTTAAGGATCTACCAGAGCTTAGATTTGATTCTTCTAAAGTTTGTGATCCTTTTCAATATGGAAAGAAACATAAATCTAGTTTTAAATCAATTGGTGAAGTCTCGACGACCGATGCATTACAGTTAGTGCACATGGATCTTTTTCATCCAACGAAAACCGGAAGCATTGGAGGCAAATACTATGTGTTTGTATTAGTTGATGATTACACCAGATTTACATGGGTCTATTTTCTATCAAAGAACTCTGAAGCTTTTTCTTATTTCAAAAGTTTTAGAGCACAAGTTAAAAATGAGAAAAACCTTCCACTGAAAAATATTCATAGTGATCATGGAGGAGAATTTCAAAATTCTGATTTTGAATCTTTTTGTAGTAAAAAAGGTATTAATCACAAATTTTCAGCACCAATAACTCCTCAACAGAATGGTGTAGTTGAAAGAAGAAATAAAATTCTTCAGGAGATAAATAGAACCATGTTGAGTGAATATTTTATAGCTAGACATTTCTGGGCTGAATCTGTAAGTGCTGCTTGCTATACTATAAATAGAGTTTTGATTAGACCTTTTCTTAATAAAACTCCTTATGAGTTATGGAATGGTAGAAAACCAAGACTTTCCTACTTCAAGGTTTTTGGTTTCAAAGTATTCATTCTGAATACTAAAGATAATCTACATAAATTCACACCAAAATCTGATGAAGGAATTTTCTTAGGCTACTCCACAACTTCTAAGGCATATAGAGTTTTCAATAAAAATACTTGTACTGTTGGAGAAACAGTGCACGTAAAATTTGATGAGTCAGATCCTTTTGTTTTTAAACCATCCCAACCTACATCCTCATATGTGTTCTCAAAAACTGATTGTCAACCTTTGATAGAAGAACCTTCTGATAAGGAAAACTTTCAATAAGATACTTCTGAAACATTTACCCCAAAAGACTTTCTACCCTACGTTAATGGACAGGTTTTACAAAACCCAAATCAGGTGTTTCTTAAGAATCATCCCAGTGATAGTATCATTGGTGATGTAAATCAACCTGTAAGGACTAGGAGTTTCTTGATAAATGAAGTAGAACATCTAGGATTTATTTCCCAATTAGAACAAAAAAACACTGATGAAGCTTTAGGTGATGATGATTGGATCAAAGACATGCAAGATGAACAAAATGAATTTGAAAGGAACAAAGTCTGGACTTTGGTTGAAAGACCTAAGGAAACTTCTGTTATTGGAGTAAAGTGGGTCTTTAGAAATAAGTATGATGAAAATGGAGTCATAGTATGAAATAAATCTAAACTCATTGCTAAAAGCTATAATTAGCAAGAGGGAATAAACTATGAAGAAACCTATGATCCAGTAGCTAGACTTGAATCTATTCGTATTCTACTTGCCTTTGCAGCATTCTTTAATTTTAAAATTTTTCAAATGGATGTGAAATGTGCTTTTCTTAACGGTTATGTTCAAGAGGAAGTTTTTGTTAAACAACGTCCTGGCTTTGAAGATACAAAACATCCGGATCATGTTTTTAGACTTACCAAAGCTTTGTATGGTCTTAAAAAAGCCCCACGAGCCTGGTATGATAGACTCACGAGATTTTTTCTTCAAAATAACTATGTTAAGGGAAATGAAGATCCAACCCTTTTTATAAAGAAAGATAAGAAAAATGTTTTGATTGTTCAAATTTATGTTGATGACATCATATTTGGTTCAACTCAACAATCTTTAACTGACTCTTTTGAAAGTCTAATGAAATCTGAGTTTGAAATGAGTATGATGGGTGAGTTAAATTATTTTCATGGTTTTCAAATATCTCATATACCAGAGGGAACCTATATATCTCAACATAATTATATTAAATATCTTCTCAAAAAGTTTGGTTATGACAATACTAAATGTATAAGTACTCCCATTGGTACCTCAAATTTTTTTAGATCTTGATGAAGCTGGAAAACCAGTAGATCAACCATCTTTTAGAGGTATGATAGGAAGTTTACTTTACTTAATAGCTAGTCGACCAGACTTAATGTTCATAGTATGATTATGTGAAAGATAACAATCCAATCCTAAGGAGTCTCACTTAAAGGTAGTAAAAATAATTTTTCGCTGCCTTAAAGGTGCCATGGATCTAGGATTATTTTATACTTCTGGAAATGATTTTGTTCTAAAAAGCTTTTCTGATGCTGACTTTGGTGGATGTAGAATGGATACAAAGAGTACATCAGGAGCTTGTCATTTCTTAGGAGATTCATTAGTTTCTTGGTCCTGCAAGAAGAAACATTCTGTAGCACTTTCCACTGCTGAAGATGAATATGTAGCAGTTGGACGTTATTTTGCTCAAGTGTTGTGGATGCAACACACACTCACAAATTATGGCTGAGTTTTACTAAGACTCAAATTTTGTGTGATAACACAAGTGCCATTTCCCTAAGTAAGAACCCTTCACATCACTTTCTTATGGATCACACACATAAAGTAGATATCATTCTTTAGTTTATCGGAATGCAAGATCAACTTGCTGATATTTTCACAAAATTATTACCCTTTGATAGATTTGAATACATTAAACAAAAGGTAGGAATAATAACCATAAGGCAATCATTCTTCATTAACTTCCTGTTGAATAATTCTCCTAACAGTAATAAACTCCTTCTCATAGGGGGAGTACATTTGATTGTTAGTGTAACTAAAAGTTTTCGCAGTTTTGTTTTCAAACTTTTCAGAACTGAAGTTTCCGGAATGGAAATTTCTAAAACAAAAATTTCCGGAATGGGAATTTCCGGAACTGAAATTTTTCATGATTGAAATTCTCGGAATAAGAACTTCCAAAATGGAGTTTTTTTCAGTACTAGAACTTCCGGAATGGAGTTTTTTTTCGTACTGGAACTTCCGGAATGGAGATTTTCGGACTAAAGTTTTCGTAACGAGATTCTCGTACTGGAACTTTCGTAATGAGTTTGTTTTTAAATTTCATTCTTTAAGAATAATATTACCAATTACGAACAATGTTTGTAGAAATTATGAAAGCTATAATTTCCTTACTTATAGTTTCGTAACATATTTTTCTTGCTGGTATTTTCCTAAGTTTTTAAAAGATTGGATTCTAGTTTTCTTCAAATACGAATGTTTTCTTTAAAAACCTCAAAAGATCGGAGTCAAGTTTTTCATGCAGGATTGTTCTCAACCATCAGATAAGATCAATTCTTTTTCAACCGTTAGATGGCTTTTTGGAAGACCAACGGTCACGTCCACTGCCTGTATATATGGGACCCCGAGACGTGTCCCACATCGGTTTTTCAAGATTTTGCATCTTGAAGCCCTGCTGCTCTTCTTAAGGCCGGTTCCGAACTTTGCAAAGCCAATCCGAATATTTCAGTTTTCTTCACTCCGAATGTCTGTTGAAGCAACATCTCAAGATATGTCAACTGTGAAACCAATCTCTAAGTGGTTAGTCTTTAGGTAAAGGTTAGTTCATCCATATTTCTATAATCTTGATTCACTTATTTCCATGAATATAAAACTGAATGGATGGGAAGATGTTTGTGTAGCAATGTCAGATAAACAGGATCCGGTTTATACTGATTTTCTGATCGAGTTCTATGAGTATCTTTCCTTCCTAATGGAAGATGGAAGAGAGTGGTTTTCTTTCAAGTATTATGGGAAGAATTATAATATTTACTAAACCAAGGCCGCGAGCTTGGTTGGATTGTCATATGAAGGAGTATCTGAATTCTGCTCACAAAAACTTCCCGATGTGCAAGGTAGTCTCAACAAGGAGAAGGTACTGAAGTGTCTTAGGCTTAAGGATGATTCAACTATTAAGATTGCTCGTCTCACTCCAAAAAATATAATTCTTCAGCTTTGGGTGCAAGGATTTCTGGTTCCAAGAAGAGGTGATAATGACAATCTGAAGAAGAGTGATATCTATGTCTTAGATTTTTTGGTAAATCTAAGAAAGATAAATCTGATGAGGCATGTCTTAGTTACGATCAAGAATATCAAAGAAGGCAATTTGAGAGATTGGATTATCATGTTTCCTGCCTTACTATCTAATTTGATAGTTCGGTGTTTAGAATCCTTCAAGGTTTCCTACAAATCAAAGATCTGGAATTGCAAGCTTATGCTAGTCAGTGATGATACCCTCAAGAGGATGAAGATGGGTTTTTCTGGTGAATCCGGAAAATTTTACCCCCTATCTGTGGAGGAGTTTGAAGCAGCTCAAAAAGAAACACACTCTCTAGAACCATCCAAAAAGCAAAGGAGGAAGAGAAATATTAAGGAATTCATTGCTGATGAAGAAATTCCTCGGGCTAAGGAAACTCAATCTTCCCTCCCCAATCCGAAGAAGAAGAAAACATATATAGATGAAGTGTCAGCCAAGTGGAGGGATGATAAAGAAAAGAGAAAGGAAGGGGATCCAAAATTTGGATTGGACCCTATGGAGGCTAATTCCTTAAAAGAAATAGCTGCTGGGGAGCTAGAGAAACAAGCAAAGGAAAAGAGAATGAGAAAGAAAATGTCTGAAGCTGAATTGGTGCGATCTTTGATGAAAGATATAGAGTTAGCTTCCGAAATGCTTCCAGTTCTGGAAACTTTTGGTGTTGAACCTTATTTACGAAAGACTCTAGCAGAGAACTATGTCACTCCGGAAAAGGAAAAGGGTAAAGAAATAGTTGAAGAGGCCGAAGAAGAAGTTGCTGATGAAGTTCAAGAAGATGAGGAAGAATTAGAGGAAGAAGTTGAGGAAGAAGAGGAAGAATAGGAAACTGAAGATTTGGATACCCTGATCAAGAAAGTACAGGACTATAAAGATAAGGCTGAATCCGCAAAGTTAGTTACTCTAGGAAAGGGAGATGAGGAAGCTAGAAAGAAACAGAAAGAAGAAGAAGAAGATAATGTCTTGTATGATGAGGAAGAATCATATGAAAGGAATTTTCTTGAGGAAGGACAAGAAAAACAAAAACCAGATGAAGACCAGATCGTTCAAGTTTCTGAATCCGAGGAAGTATCCATTAATAAAGAACTTGTTCGGAGAGCTAATAAGGGGAAGCAAACTCTCATGGAGACATCCATAAAAGATGTCATCAGGAAGAAAGAGGTTGGTGGCACCTCTAGAAGAAAGTTGGTGCAAGCTGAAGAAGATCAGTCTCCAAGAAATGTTTCTGATTCAGAATTATCATCTCATGGGCATGATTTTGTGGTTAAATCTCTGAGGAAGTTGGTGGACACCATTTTGATTTTTCCAACAATAGATTCCAGATTCCAGATGCTGCAACAAACTGTGAATTAGAAATCAGATTCTTTATCCATGGTTATGGATAAGTTTTTGAAGTTAGAAGCTGAACAGAAAAGTTTTCTTATCGATTATGATGTGCATAGGAAGTCCTGCAGTAAGGTAACCAAGTGGTATAAGAGAGCTGATGAATATTTAGTTCACTTTGAGAATTTTCAGGCTGAAGTTCAAAATTCTTTTGAAATAGAGGATAAAAAGGTTAATGAGATTTTTGAGAAGTTGACAGAGGAGAAAAATTTTCGGAATCAACAGGTCAGGGATCTTAATGGGAATCTTAACATAGTATCTCAAAATTGGAAAACTGAAAAAGATTTTTGGATTGAGTTTTAGCAGAAGATGGAAAAGCAAGATGATATAATAAAGTTGCAGAAAGAAGCCTTGGAGGCTCAGGTAGAGGCTTTACAAGCTCTAGAATAAAAGGTAAAAGCCTCGGAGAGGCAATGAGAGGAAGGCCAAAGAGACTTTAAGAAACTCAAAGCCTTCTTAAATCACCTCATTCCGAAGGAAAATGAAGAAAAATGAACCCACTCCGATCTTTTGTTGTATTTGTCTTTCTTTGTAAAAAATTTCAACTCTAATGAAATGATTATTTGGTTGGTTGTGTCTTGTCATATACTAATGTTTCAGGAACCATATTTTTCTTTCCATTCCCTTCAATTATTTTTGAAAATCACAAAGGGAGAAAAGGAAAAAAGAACTACTCCTAAGGAGGAGAAAGAAAAATTTCTATGTAAAATATTCTTAAAGAAAGATGGAGTTTCTCACTTCGAAGTTTTTCATTACCATGTTAGTGTGAAATCTACTCCGGAAAGTCAGAATACAATCCATAGAGTTTCAATGCCAAAGGGGGAGTTAGTTGTATTCATTTTAATCCATGAAAAAATGGAGATAAGTTTTAATTTAAAAGTCTAAGGAAATTTTTCAGAGTCCTTATTTTGTTTTTTGTAAGGTTGTTTGTGATTTCCAAAAAGGGGGAGAATGTTGAGTCAATAAGGTTTTCCTTATGAATTTTCCATTCCTTTTTGTTTTGAAAATCACAAACTCCTTATACTTAAGAAAATGTATGTTTTACCTAAATAAGTAAAATTTACTTCTTTAAGGAAATCTACCCTTACCTAGAGTTTGTTATTCATAGAAATATTTTTTTCTTAAAGTATAAAACCCGGATTGTTTACCATGATCCCAGAATCATATAATGTCAAGTATTGGAGTATTCTGTTTTTAGGATCCGAATTCTGTATGTGAACTATATTGAAGCTCAAATCCGAATTTTGAACTCGGAACTCTTAAGTAGTTCGACTACGAACTCTTAAGTAGTTCGACTCCGAACTCTTAAGCAGTTCGACTCCGAACTCTTAAATAGTTTGACTCCGAACTCTTAAGTAGTTCGACTCTGAACTCTTAAGTAGTTCGACTCTGAACACTTAAGTAGATCGACTCCAAACTCTTAAGTAGTTTGACTCTGAACTCTTAAGTAGGTCGACTCCGAACTCTTAAGTAGCTCAACTCCGAACTCTTATGTAGCTCGGCTCCGAACATTTACTGATTCGACTCTGAACTCTACAAGTTCAGATTCCAGTCTCCGGTGAAACCAGACTCCAAATTTCTATAAAACAGAATCCGCACCTTTCTTATGATAGACTCAGAATTTTATTTTGGTTAGACTTAGAACTTTTAACTTTCTTACACTCCGAAATATTGATTAGTTTTTTACATACATATTCATCATTTCAAAACGATGACATGCGTTCGGTTATACATGGTTTGTTATAAAATGATGTCGTCTATTCTATTTCTAATTAACTGTTGGTTGAGTTAAATGTGTATATGTCCCTCCGAATTTCATGGAAAATTTGACCGTTGGAAGAGTGAGTCGACCATTGGATATTTTCTTATAAATAGGAGCTCATTTGAAAGAGCTCAACATAAGGGAGAAGTTGATCAATCTAGAAACCACATGCTATTAAGGTTATTTCTAGAGAGAGAAAATTTTCCTGATTTTTCCATACTGAACTGCTCGTTCAGATTTCTTCGTGCGACTCCGAATGTTGGTGATTGCATTCAAGGGCTTCCGGGGATAGGAAGACATAACTTCAACATTAGTACTCTTATGATGAACATTTTCATGCTAGTTAGCTCCAATGAATACATCATACCTTTCATAAAATAAATTCAATTAGCTAAGGACCATTTTTATTAAGATTTTATAAAAATTACACATCTAAAAAGTAAATAATCATTCATTTTTCTATATTATATCATATAAACCCTATACCATTAGGAGGGTTTATAGTAAGACTAAATCAACACCTCTCTAATCAAACATCCCAATATTCTCATCCTTGACTTTGATAAAAAATGTAATTCCATGGAAACATATGTATTTCAAAAATAGGGATTATTTTGGACAGATTTATTAAGGTGACGTATCAGAGTTTGGGTTATTACAACAGTGATTCAAAGGATTAACTATTGCTCATATAGATTTCCACCAGAATTTCAATAAGTATCATGTTCAATAAACATCTTTTTCACCATCAACTCAAATATTCTACTTCTAAAATTACAAATAAAATTGAATTTTAGTGTGTACATTTCAAAAAATTCATGAAAAATTTCATGTTTTTTCAAATAATATCTAAACATGCTATTTTTGTATTTGGTGCCATTATCAGTTCAAATCAATTTAACAAAATATCTAAATTATTTATTTCCACTTCTCTGAAAACTCATAATCATTTCTATATCCTCTGAATATTTTATTAGACACATAATATATATAATTAATTTAAAATCACAAATAAATAAAATAATGCCCTAATATTTGTTAGGTCATTTCATTCTCATAATCCCAGAAATATTATAATGTATCATCTCCAAGACATGAGTTGAATGTACCTCAACCTTCTTATATACTGAGTTTTTAAATATCCCTTCCTGGAATATGGAACTAAAGTATTCTCATCCTCTTATCATTTATGTAAAATTATTAATAAATTCTCTCTTAGATTAATTGATCATATTCCTCTAGAAAATATATCCTAACAACAAATTAAATAGTTGGTTGTCAACCATCGCGCTCAAATAACAAAAACTATTCAAAATAACAACTTGAAATAACATCCCCTTTTTTCATTTCCCTCATGTAAAAACAACCTCATCTTTAATTATTTTTAGAAAAAAGAAATTTCCATGAATAGAACATAATTTCCTTAATCATTGATTTTTGAAACAATTTTCATTTTAATTCATCATCAAATATGGTTCTTTTGGATTTTATCTTTTAATCTACATTGATAGAATATCCAACACCTTTGATACATTAGGACTCCTCATTACCAAAAATCATTATATCTTCAATATATTCCGTCATGTTCTTCAGTAACCTCAAATATACATTCATATATGAAAAAAACCCATTATCCAGAAAAAAAGGTCATTCTCCTTTAGTAGCTTTGAGAGAATTTTCAACAATTAAGGTCTTATCTATTACTTTTTCTTCCTTCTCATATAGATTTTGAAATTTTTCATATATAAATCATTGCATTATGGTCATAATAATACATACTTTACAATTTTCTAGTATAATTACATCTTTCATGAAATATTTCTAGATTTTGGGATCTATTTTTAATATTCTATGTGGCATTCAAGGATTGTCTTTTATTCGTGGGATGACTCTGTCACCAACTATACCGAAAGGTTTTCCTAGATTAACTATTGTGTTGAGAATTGATCCAAAAAATATTCAATATTTTCAAAACTACCATAGTACCTATAATATGAATAGAAGGAACATTCTCTTTTATAACTTACATGAAATTCAGAATTTTGTACATTTTCTCTATCATTTCTTTTACCATCCTCCTTAGAACATTATTCTACAATAATGTTTTAACAACCATTATAAATATTCCTAATGATAATATATTTCTTCTAATCCTTCCAAATATCTATAATAGTAGTGGTTTTTTATTCATATATTAAATGTTTAGAAATATAGATATTTTCAACACCTCTTACATTTGATACATATATGGTTATCATAATATGAATTTTCTTGTGGGAATAATTACCCTTATTATTATCCTATATATATGATATTCTTAGATACTTTTATAGTTTTCATTCCTTTAAATATTCACCAACATCTGAATTGAGTTTTTGGATTTTTCATATTATTCACGCAGCAATAGCGTGGTTTTATTGAATGGATTTGCCACAAATGAATATTTTTTTGAAAGTTTTTTATTCCTCATAACATCCTAATAATGTCACCACTTTATTCAGATTCATTTCATAAAATAAACATTTCATCAAAATTTTCAAAGGGTTGTGAAACTAAGGATGTTTAGTTGTAACTTACCTGTATGAATACATCTACCTATTAGAACCCTTAAAAAAATAGGTCATATATCCCTCAAATTTGTTATATAAAACATCATTACTATCAACATCATTGAATTATTACCCAATAATATTCTTTGATTCTTTTTTATTTCCATATTTGAATAAAATTAATTTTTAAACATGTTCTTTGTTCATAAGAACTATTACTCCCCTCTTTTCTTAAGTGATGGTAATCTTATACATATTATTCAAAGATAGAGTTTGAGGGTAACTATTTTCAAACAAAGACATATCTCTTAAATTTTATCTAGAAGAATTATTGGAATCTTTTCAAAATAGATAAATCTTTCTAATTCTATCAAAAACATATTATGGTTGATAAAATTTCGTAAACACTTGTAAACAAATAAATAAAAGACTCATCTTCACCAACATTATGATCTTGAAACTTAAATATCCAAATATATTACATTGAATTATTTACATTCAATTTTCATCCATAAATTATCCTCAGAATTTACAATAGGCATTTATCCATTTCAGTTCATTTAAATATTAGAAACTCACCTATAGATATTGAGTAACATATATCAATTCTAACTCTCCCATTATTCACATAATTCTTCATATTAGTTGTAGTTAATTTAACTACCTTTTTAAGAGGATGGAAACCATTGATATCAGATTAAATAAATTCATCAACAATATATATTATATATGGAAACATTCTATCCTTATAGATATTATTTTTCTTCTAATTGAAGATAGGAAAACCCTTACTAATCATATAGGTATTGACATCCATTTCCATGTTCACTATCTTCAAACATCATAAAATTTTTAACCAAGAAAATATTCTCTCTGATTATAATTTAAATATATAATCCAGGTCATTGAGATAAATTATAGGGGGAAGGTAAAATTAGTGATATTATATTTTTATGTTTTCATACAATAGAAATACCATTCACCATAGATTAGTGAAAAATTCCCTAGATGAAAACAACAACCAAACCAAAAAATAGAAACCTAATTATTTATATGTTTCAAAACTCAATAGGAGTATATAATACATCGAATGGTTTTGAAGCAATACAATACAACATAAAGAAATATGAAATAATCATTTTGGTGGTTATAAAAAGTATGGAATATCTATTAACATGAATAGAAGTATAGTATATCAATAGTTAATTTTTTCCTAAAATAGATTAAAGATATAACAATGATTTCATAAATAATATAAGACTATAATAAATTATCTCCAATATGTTTGTAACATTCCTCTTGGACATTCTACAAATATTAACATTTTATCCGTACTTCTCTTTCCACTCCACTTTATTTCATAACTACAAGGAAGAACATACTCCATTCAGATAACATTTCATCATTCATGTTCATTCGGTACACGAATTCTTGTGTGACCATATAGTTTTCCAATACAGTATGTTTCATTAATTATCTCTTATGCATATTGATACCAGTCTAACTACATGACCATAATATCACCTTGTCACATTGTTTATCGATTACCATTGTACATTTTTTACTTATCACATCTACACATCATTTTTATGATATCAACTAATAAAAAAATCTATAAAAAATCTTACTAATTGATTCATCTTAACCATGTCTTCCAATTGACTCTTCACTTTGGAATCACATCACCCAAAGTGAAAAAGTACTCAAAAAAACTCTACAAATCTTGAAGACTTTATATAGAAATAATTCCCAAGAAATTAAAGGGAAACACATGATCCTCATTTAAAACTTCCTACTCAAAACATTAAATTTACTGCTCATAAAATTCTTTCCTTTGACCACATATAGACCTCCATAAATTTAGTTTCATTCACTAATACATTTCTTCAATAATTATCATCAAACATCCTATATTACTCGATTATAATAAAAATATATCTCAATCATTTTTTGGAGCATTGATCGACCATCTCAACATCATCAAATTTAATATTATTAAAAATATTTTTTAAATCTTTTTGATCCATCCATCAATTGAATCTTCATAACATTATTCTAACTATTCAAATTCTTTCTGGTGTTTTAGCACAATTTCATAAATACATTTTGGATTACATTTTTTAAACGCTTCTTCTATCTGATGACTTGAAAAAACCATTTATTCTTTCATTCTCCTGGAATCCTCTAACAGATGAACCTTATATACTTACTCTTTTGGGATCACATTATGCATATCCTTATGACTGATGGATCAAATATATCTTCTTGATCATTCTAATAATTCATCACAATACACATTAATATTTGTTCATTTCTTTAAATATATTTTTTTATATAATAAAACATATATTCCATGATTAGATTAATAATTAAACATTTATTTGAATATTCTTTAATCCTTTATTTTGTTTCAATGAAACATTTCCTCTATCTGATGAACATATAAATTTAGTTCTTTTGATGGACACAAATGAATGACATTATAATAGTTATTTTGATGGTTCATATCCAATGAAATTCCATAGTGACATATCTTTGACATATAAACTTACTTTTTTCATAAATATACTAAAATTATTGAATGATAATACTTCAGGATAAATACTCAATTTTCTAACTATTGTATAGTGTACATCTCACTACTTCTATGGATTAACTTCATACAGTTTCACTATAAAATCCACCTTTATAATAATTCTTGGATCATGGAAAATATTAGTATTCATGGTGTTTGGAAATTATAGAATAGAAAATCATCAATAGGCATAACATCACAAAAAATTCAATCTAATGGATCTATAGAGAATTGATGGATAATAATTCAATGAAAAACTATGATCAATAACTATATACCAAGAAACATTTTCATTATTACATGATACAATAGACTTAATCTAATGCACTTGATTAGATTACATTCTCCCATTAAAATTTTCATTAATACTCAAAAATATAGAGTTATTTATGTTCCTCATTATAAGAAAACACATTGAATAACCCTTATCCAATCATGTGATTTTTAAAAAATCTGAAAAATTCATTTTTCCAATAGTATGGATGCTCTGTATGGATTTTAAAATGTTTCATGGAGAATTCTGAAACATTTCACATAATTTTCCAAATTTTTTGGATATAAAATTTATAATGAGGGTTACTTTTATATTGATGAAAACCAAAGAATTTCATGCAAATGTAAAAATATTCATGAACAATAATCAATGTCTCTTGATGTTATTGAGAGATGGTGAATCAAGTTCACAAAATAAAAATATAAAAAAGGATAGTGTCACATATTTTCTATATGTTTTTGAATAATTGAGTTTTATTATTTAAATGATCTTTTGAAAACTCCATGAATACATATGGTAGTTTCATGATGGTAGAGACATGCGTTCAAAAAGCGACATCAAAAACATGATGTTTGGAGAATCTAAAAAGGCTCATCAAGTTTCATTATATATAAAATATTGGAAAAAAGGTATTTCTTATAAAACTTCCAACACAGACAACATTTGAATTTTATAACCATTTTTTAATAACAATTATCTGAAGTTGGGTAAGAGTTAGAAAAAATTACTTCCTACATGAAGTGGTTATATTAATATAAATTGCATGGATAAAAGGGGTTGATATCAATATAAAAAAGTGAACTTACAATAAGTGTGAAGTTAAATAATATTTGGTATGTTTATTCAATGTTGTGAAAATTATGTAATAAGGTGAAAATAATGTGCACAAGAAATAATTTCCTAAAACTTATATGGTTAATAGAAATTCATCATGAGGAATAATTTAGAACATCATGATTGAAAAATGAGGTGTAACCAATATTGATTAAAAAAATTAAAAGAATATTCTAAAGGATAAATGTGATCATTTCATTTAAGAGAGCAATGAGAATTCCATGTGAAACTATTAGTGGACCTAGAGGGACAATGAGTGTAACATCCCAAGTAAGTAATTAATAATAGATATTTTTACCTATGTCTATTAATGATTAATATAGTGTTTTAGAGGCTTAAGATGAAAATAAATACAATCTTATGCATGGAATACACTAATATTCTTAAAAGATTGTTTTACTACATTTTGATGGAAAAACATTATTGAATATATATTTTGACAATTTTATAAATTATGTTTGTCAAAATAAACTTATTCTTTATTATTGGGACATCAAAATTTACTTTGTGTAAATTTTTGGTATTTTTCTAACAAGGATCATTTTTTAATGAATAGTGAAAAATACTGCATTTAACATCAAAACTGATTTTTAATCTAATTTATTTATATGATTATATTATATTTTGAATTGGTCTTAATGTGTAATATGAATATATTTTTACCATTTAATCCAATGGTGGTCATTGGAGTCAATTTCACTTTGAAATTGGACTTAAACTGGAGTCAATCTTTTGATACTTATTGTTTCGTAAAAACACGCTTTTTGCTCTAGCAGCGGGAATTAATTATTAAATTAATTAATGTGACTTATATGATTTGAATTTTGTAAAATAGACTTCATTTTTGAATTCGTAATATCAAATATAGCTTAGGGTGAATTTTTGGTAATTTTCTCAAAAACTTCAATTTTTGATGAATAGTGAAACCACTAAGTGGTACTTATAAAGACTGATTTTCCGTTTAAATGAAATTTTGCCATCATTGTGTTTTGAATTTTGAAAATACGACATACATGGTTGTAATTAGTATGTAAAATTTGGTTCAATGAGATTATAATTATTTTTTGGTGAATAGTAACTTATTAAGTTCTTAATCACGATTAGTGGTAATTAGGGTAGTTTAAGGTATAAATAATACTTTAATAAAATGAAATGACCTAGACACATGTCCCAACCTCATTGGTTGTGTCATTTCCGACCATGAAATTCCATGGGTCAACTTGGGGACCCCATGGATCCACTTTTGTTGGGAAATGACATAAATTACTTTTTATTTAATGTTAAAGTGAAAATGACACAAACATAATATGTTTTACGAAAACAATTTTTAAGTGGGGTTATACAAGTCCAAATTTTGATTATAAATAGTAATTGGAAAGATAAAAATATTTCCTATATCATAGTATTTGTTTTATAATTTTTAGACATTAAATAAATTAAATTATATATGACATAATAATGATGCAGCGATGACATCATTATTAGACGATTTAAATAAAATGGAAAGATAATGAAAAATCTAAAATCTAAACATGTCCAAAACCAATTGGATTACTGGATTTCGAATCCTTATCACCTTATCCACGAATTATATCAATGTGGGACCTTTTAAAACCGAAACACATTTTCAAATAAAGTAATATTTCTTTACTTTCCAAAAGTGCCCCTCCTCTCCTCTTATAAAAGGCCCCCACCTCTACCTCATTTCACACACTCTTCAAGCCTTTGGCTCGGCCAAACCCTACCCATTTGCTCTCTCCACATCCCTATCCTCATCCTAGAGGATTCCCTTTGGGAATAATCCTTTGAAAGGAAGCCTTTAGGCTCAAATCAAAAGGAGTTACACTTTATAAGGTAATTCGTTCTCTCATGTTCATTTGTTTTATTTTGCTTCTCCAACCCCATAAACTCTTTTTATTTACTTCTTTTGTAACAACACCAGTATCTTAAATATACTAGGATGTTGTTATATGATTTATTTGAGCTACACTCTCACACAACTACATCAAATGGTTAAAGAACATACGGTTTCCGTGGATGGCGAAATTCTGCCTCCCGAAACGATGATTGTTCAACACTCATTCAACACCTTCAAAGGTGGCCATTATGATGTCACTATTTTTATATATGATATATAATATGTTTATTTTTTACTTAAGCTTCTGTTTTTTTCATTTTGGGCATACCTATATGGTTTCCATTATGGGTAAAAACGATATCTTCATTTTAGGAAGTGCGGACTACCGCCCCCTAAAAGTGATTTGATTAGTTAATACCATATGTGGGATGTGTAAAGGATAAAGTTAATGATATTATATATGTTATTATACTGGAATTATAATATACTCTTATATCATTATGATTCCATTCCAGAAAATATGAAATAGAAATGGAAGTAGCGTTCATGAGTACGTACGGCTTACCGTCTCCATGAACGGTGCATTTCATTTCATACCTCTAAATTATGTAATATTATAAATGCATGTATGTACTGGATATATATGACATATATGATATCTACATCATGAATACCATTCGGGATATAATGAACCTTTTACCAAATTAACAACATGTAAGTGTAAGAAGTCTATTTTTGACTTAAGAACCAAATACCGACAAAATGAACATTATTAACTTAACTGATTACATGATGTTCATAACACGGTATAAAAGGAATAATGAACTTGAAAAAGATTCATAATCAAGTAGAGATTAACTCAAGTTTATTATTCAGGAGATTAAAGAATGGTCGAGTCAAGTCGGATACGAGGTATCGGACTTCGTCTCAATCTCCTTTCGTTGAGGCATATTTTATTTTATACACAACTTTCTTTTATACGGTGTATAAACCCCTTTGACTTTTACGTTTATTCAAAAGGAATCTTTTTTATACGAAGCCTTTACTAAACGACAAAAGGGAATGTTTTTGTCGTACGTATGCGGCGACAACGACTTCTCCGCCGTCGTGACCGTTATTTGATTTTCGGCTTCCTCTACAAGCCATACCTTCTTTTTAAAAGAAAAATAAATACCATGTTTTACTTTTCTTTTATTTTAGTATTGAAAATGTTTTTCATAATGTTTTTATATCAATGTGTTGTATTGATCTCTCATGATTGAAATGTGTAAATTTTATGTTTCCTTTATTCATGTTTTATGTGATATGATTATGTTATGGTTCTTGGGCATTATTATGAAGACGGGTGGTTCCGTGATAAACTAAGGGCGGGTGAGCCCGTTATAGCTCTCCAATGCATTGGGTAACATGAAGGAGTGAAACATTAAGGTTTCTCCGAAGAGATTTTAGGGAATATACTGTGATGGGTATTCCAAACGTAACCAAGAGGGTTACTCCCTATGTAAGAATGTTATGAATGCCTCAAGTGACCTTTATGTATTATGATTTCTATGATTTATTCGTGATTTTATGAGGTATGTTAAAGTGCCTATTTTTTATGGGTAAAGTATGATTTAATTCTTATTTATGTATGAACTCATGTTTCCTTTCCATGTTTTTTTTAACCCATACTGAGTTTTTATGCTCATCCCATGTTTTTGAAATGTTTTTCACAGGTCAAGGGAAAGGTACATGATAAGATGATAGAGTCAAGGATGTGTCAAGAAATAATCCATGTTTTATTTTAAACGTGTTTCCATTGATGGGAATGAAGAATACTATCTTTCTATAACCACTTTGTTTATATGTGGAATGTATTGCAAGTTTTATGATCTAATTCTCTAAAACTCTAAACCTGAAAAGATCCTCAACGAGTAATCTTGTAATAACTCAAGATTAAGTATGGTTTAAGGCTGGGGCCTTATATTAGGTATCAAATGTCGGTTTAGACAACTTTAGGAGTTAGAAAAGTGTTAAATTATAATATGATTGAAATGATATAGCATTTACGGATTACCATGTTGCTTCGCCTAAGATATTTCTGTGTTCAGAATGGTTTTCCGCAGAGGAAACAAAGCAGCTATGTTGGGACGACATCAGGAGGAAGACAACCTTCCAAATCAGCAACCTGAGATGGTCGGAATCGGAACTGAACAGTTTGTTGCAGTGATGGCACAGTTGACTCCGGCTATAAATGGTGGTGGTATCCATGCATGAGATCAGCCAGATCAACCGCAGAGGAACATGTCAGTGGTGGAACATTTCATGAGGCAACATCCCCCATCATTCAGAGGATCATCTGACCCTGTGCAAGCTGAAGGGTGGATTAAATCACTGGAGAAGATTTTTGATGTCATGGGGTGTTCAGAACATCAAAAGGTTAGTCTTGCTGTTTACCGTTTTGAAGGTGAAGCTGATCAGTGGTGGTCGATGGTGAAAAATATAAGGGATAGTTATGAGATTGAGGATCTTCACTAGGACGAATTCAAAGATATGTTTCTTGAGAAATATTTTCCAAAGGTGGTTCATCTTTGGATGGAAAAACAGTTCCTAGAATTGAGGTAGGAGGATGATTCAGTGGCTGCTTATGAAGAAAAGTTCACTCGATTGGAAAGGTATGCTCCAAACTTCATACGAGATCTTGATAGTAAAATAAACCGTTTTTACTCAGGGTTAAAGCCAAAGTATCGAAGGGATTTAGCTTCTCGTGAGTTCAAAAGTTATGAAAAACTTGTTCGATGTGCGAAGAAGGTGGAAATGGAGTTTGTCGATGATCAGGTGTTCTATGACAAACAACAGAATAAGAGATCTAGTTGGCAGGAAAAGGGGAAGAATTCATCAAAGAAGCAAGGAGGTAAGAAAACCAAATATCCATCCTGTGAGAAGTGTGGTAAAATGCATCCTGGAGAATGTTTATCCAAGTCTAGTAAGTGCTTTCAGTGTGGTAAGTCTGGTCATATTGCTCGTAACTGTAAGGAAGATGATCAAGCAGGAAATGAAAAGCCAACAGTAAGATGTTTTAAGTGTAATGAAATGGGTCATTATGCAAACGAGTGTCCAACGAAGAACTCAACTGGGGGAATGCAGCCATACTACAAGCATAAAGGGGTGGCGAAATCCTTTGAAACAACTTCAGCAGATGTCGGGCCATCGAATGAAGTGGTATCAGCTCCAGGGAGCTCAGTATTTTTCGAAGATTGACTTGAGGTCGGGGTACCATCAGTTGAAAGTAAAAGAAGCAGAAGTTCCGAAGACTGCGTTCCGTACTAGATATGGCCATTATGAATTTGTAGTTATGTCTTTTGGGTTAACCAATGCACCTGCTGTATTCAAGGACCTTATGAATAAAATTTTACATGAGTTCTTGGATAAGTTTGTGTTTGGGTTTTGAGGTTTGTGAAGAGGTTACGTGTGCCTTGTGATTCACAGTTGAAGAATGAGTTGTTTTTTTCATCCTGGCAGTACTAAGATGTACAGAGGTCTGCGAGAGTATTACTGGTGGGATGGAATGAAAAGAGACATTGCTGATTTTACTGTGAAGTTTTTGACATGTCAACAGGTTAAAGCAGAGCGGCAATTACCGAAAGGGATGCTTCAGCCTTTACCAGTGCCAGAGTGGAAATGGGAAAACATATCCATGGACTTTATTGTGGGATTACCGAGGACATCTTGAGGTAATAATGCAATCTTGGTTATTGTTGATCGCTTGACCAAATCTGCTCATTTCCTTTCTATACGAGATACTTTCTCTCTTGATCAACTTTCCCGTTTGTATCTTAAAGAGATAGTCAGGTTACATGGAGTTCCTCTCTCCATTGTATTGGATCGTGAACCCAGGTTTACTTCTAACTTTTGGAAAGGCCTTCAGAAGCCGTTGGGTACTGAATTAAAATTTTAGTACAGCTTTTCATCCTCAATCAGATGGGTAGTCAGAACGAACAACTCATACATTGGAGGATATGCTACGAGCTTGTTTTATGGATTATCAGGGAAGTTGGGACCAACATCTTTCTTTGGATGATTTTTCTTATAATAACAGTTTTCAATCCAGTATACAGATGGCACCATTTGAGGCATTATATGGGAAGCGGTGTCGAACTCCAGCATTTTGGAACGAAGTGGGTGAAAGGAAGTTGATGGGACTATAATTGGTAGAAGAGATGGTAGGAAAAGTTTAGTTGATTCAGAAGCACATGAGAACAGCTCAGAGCAGGCAGAAGAGTTATGCGGATAACCTGAGGAAGGATCTATCTTTCGAGGTAGGTGATCATGTTTTTCTCAAGGTTTCTCCTTGGAAAAGTGTGATGAGATTTGCTAAGAAAGGAAAGATGAGTCCAAGGTTTATTGGACCATATGAAATTCTGGAAAGAGTTGGATCAGTTGCATACCGAGTGGCTTTACCTATGAGTTTATCTCAGGTACACAATGTTTTTCACGTTTCGATGTTGAGAAAGTATATGCCAGATCCATCTCATGTTTTGAGTCCAGAGGTAGTTTAGCTGGAAGAGAACCTATCTTATGAGGAACAACCGGTCCAGATTCTTGACCACAGGGAGCAAGTGTTACGGAATAAATTGATTCATCAGGTAAAGGTTTTGTGGAAAAACCATGTGATTGAAGAGGCAACGTGGAAATCTGAAAATGCTATGAGGGATAAATACCCCCACTTATTTTGATAAGTGAATAAAATTGCGAGGACGCAATTCCCAAAAGGGGGGAAGGATGTAACATCCCAAGTAAGTAATGAATAATAGATATTTTTATCTATGTCTATTAATGATTAATATAGTGTTTTAGAGGCTTAAGATGAAAATAAATACAATCTTATGCATGGAATACACTAATATTCTTAAAAAATTGTTTTACTGCCTTTTGATGGCAAAACATTATTGAATATATATTTTGACAATTTTATAAATTATTTTTTTCAAAATAAACTTATTCTTTATGATTGGGACATCAAAATTTACTTTGTGTAAATTTTTGGTATTTTTCTGACAAGGTTCATTTTTTAATGAATAGTGAAAAATACTGCATTTTACATCAAAACTGCTTTTTAATCTAATTTATTTATATGATTAGATTATATTTTGAATTGGTCTTAATGTTTAATATGAATATATTTTTAACATTTAATCCAATGGTGGTCATTGGAGTCAATTTCACTTTGAAATTGGACTTAAACTGGTGTCAATCTTTTGATACTTATTGTTTCGTAAAAACACGCTTTTTGCTCTGGCAGCGGGAATTAATTATTAAATTAATTAACGTGACTTATATGATTTTAATTTTGTAAAATAGACTTCATTTTTTAATTCGTAATATCAAATATAGCTTAGGGTGAATTTTTGGTAATTTTCTGAAAAACTTCAATTTTTGATGAATAGTGAAACCACTAAGTGGTACTTATAAAGACTGATTTTCCGTTTAAATGAAATTTTACCATCATTGTGTTTTGAATTTTGAAAATCCAACATACATGGTTGTCATTAGTATGTAAAATGTGGTTCAATGAGATTATAATAATTTTTTGGTGAATAGTAACTTATTAAGTTCTTAATCACGATTAGTGGTAATTAGGGTAGTTTAAGGTATAAATAATACTTTAATAAAATGAAATGACCTAGACACATGTCCCAACCTCATTTTTTGTGTCATGGCCGACCATTACATGCCATGGGTCAACTTGGGGACCCCATGGATCCACTTTTGTTGGGAAATGACATAAATTACTTTTTATTTAATGTTAAAGTGAAAATGACACAAACATAATATGTTTTACGAAATAAATTTTTAAGTGAAGATATACAAGTCCAAATTTTGATTATAAATAGTAATTGGAAAGCTAAAAAGATTTCCTATATCATAGTATTTGTTTTATAATTTTTAGACATTAAATAATTTAAATTATATATGACATAATAATGATGCAGCGATGACATCATTATTAGATGATTTAAATAAAATGGAAAGATAATGAAAACTCTAAAACCTACACATGTCCAAAACCAATTGGATGAGTGTATTTCTAACCCTTATAACCTTATCCACTAATTATATCAATGTGGGATCTTTTAAAACCGAAACAAATTTTCAAATAAAGTAATATTTCTTTACTTTCCAAAAGTGCCCCTCCTCTCCTCTTATAAAAGGCCCCCACCTCTACCTCATTTTACACACTCTTCAAGCCTCTGGCTCGGCCAACCCCTGCACATTTTCTCTCTCCACATCCCTCTCCTCATCCTAGAGTATTCCCTTTGGGCAGAATCCTTTCAAAGGAAGCCTTTAGGCTCAAATCAAAAGGAGTTACACTTTTTAAGGTAATTCGTTCTCTCATGTTCATTTGTTTTATTTTGCTTCTCCAACCCCCTAAACTCTTTTTATTTACTTCTTTTGTAACAACACCAGTATCTTAAATATACTAGGATGTTGTTATATGATTTATTTGAGCTAAAATCTCACACAACTACATCAAATGGTTAAAGAACATACGGTTTCCGTGGATGGAGAAATTCTGCCTCCCGAAATGATGGTTGTTCAACACTCATTCAACACCTTCAAAGGTGGCCATTATGATGTCACTATTTTTATATATGATATATAATATGTTTATGTTTTCCTTAAGCTTCTGTTTTCTTCATTTTGGGCATACCTTTATGGTTTCCATTATGGGTAAACACGATATCTTCATTTTAGGAAGTGCGGACTACCGCCCCCTAAAAGTGATTTGATTCGTTAATACCATATGTGGGATGTGTAAAGGATAAAGTTAATGATATTATATATGTTATTGTACTGGAATTATAATATACTCTTATATCATTATGATTCCATTCCAGAAAATATGAAATAGAAATGGAAGTAGCGTTCATGCGTACGTACGGCTTACCGTCTCCATGAACGGTGCATTTCATTTCATACCACTAAATTATGTAATATTATAAATGAATGTATGTACTGGATATATATGACATATATGATATCTACATCATGAATAACATTCTGGATATAATGAACCTTTTACCAAATTAACAACATGTAAGTGTAAGAAGTCTATTTTTGACTTAAGAACCAAATACCGACAAAATGAACATTATTAACTTAACTGATTACATGATGTTCATAACATGGTATAAAAGTAATAATGAACTTGAAAAAGATTCATAATCAAGTAGAGATTAACTCAAGTTTATTATTCAGGAGATTAAAGAACGGTCGAGTCAAGTCGGATACGAGGTATGGGACTTCGTCTCAATCTCCTTTCGTTGAGGCATATTAAATTTTATACACAACTTTCTTTTATACGGTGTATAAACCCCTTTGACTTTTACGTTTATTCAAAAGGAATATTTTTTATACGAAGCGTTTACTAAACGACAAAAGGGAATGTTTTTGTCGTACGTATGCGGCGACAATGACTTCTCCGCCGTCGTGACCGTTATTTGAGTTTCGGCTTCCTCTACAAGCCATACCTTCTTTTTAAAAGAAAAATAAATACCATGTTTTACTTTTCTTTTATTTTAGTATTGAAAATGGTTTTCATAATGTTTTTATATAAATGTGTTGTACTGATATCTCATGATTGAAATGTGGAAATTTTATGTTTCCTTTATTCATGTTTTATGTGATATGATTATGTTATGGTTCTTGGGCATTATTATGATGACGGGTGGTTCCGTGATAAACTAAGGGCGGGTGATCCTGTTATAGCTCTCCAATGCATTGGGTAACGCGAAGGAGTGAAACGTTAAGGTTTCTCCGAAGAGATTTTTGGGAATATACTGTGATGGGTATTCCAAACGTAACCTAGAGTGTTACTCCCTACGTTATAATTTTATGAATGCCTCAAGTTACCTTTATGTCTTATGATTTCTATGATTTATTCGTGATTTTATGAGGTATGTTAAAGTGCCTATGTTTTATGGGTAAAGTATGATTTCATTATTATGTATGTTTGAACTCATGTTTCCTTTCCATGTTTTTTTTAACCCATACTGAGTTTTTATGCTCATCCCAAGTTTTTGAAATGTTTTTCACAGGTCAAGGGAAAGGTACATGATAAGATGATAGAGTCAAGGATGTGTCAAGAAATAATCCATGTTTTATTTTAAACGTGTTTCCATTGATGGGAATGAAGAATACTATCTTTCTGTAACCACTTTGTTTATATGTGGAATGTAATGCAAGTTTTATGATCTAATTCTCTAAAACTCTAAACCTGAAAAGATCCTCAACGAGTACTCTTGTAATAACTCAAGATTAAGTATGGTTTAAGGCTGGGGCCTTATAATGAGTATTCTCTAAAATTGTAAGAGTTCTAGTCTATACTAGATTTGGTACGTAGGAACATTTAATTTTTTTTATCATTGGAATCTCATTTATTATCCATACAAGTAAAATGTCCTTAAATCATGAATTACCTAATTTCTATTCATGAATTTCTATAATATGAATAGAGTGAAAAGTTGAGATTAACTACCAAACATGATATAAATGTTGAAAGTATTTTAATAATTCATAACCTTGTTCACCCCACCACCACCCTCGTTAGAGTATTTAACCTAGTGAGGCCCATTGTTTAACTTTATTTATGGCCACTAATTTAACTGCAATGTTAAAGTGTTTGTATTTTAATTATAATGTGGCTGATTCTAATTTCTAGTTTCCTGTAAATTGGGCTATAAAAACTCAAAATTATTTTAATTAAGGGGTTGTTTTATTATATGCCCCTGAAATAAATTTCTACCACACCGTTTTTATTTCTCATACCAATGAAAATAGATATGGATTTTACAAATATATTTATGAGAAGTGATATATTATTCTATTAAAATAATTTATAATAGTTCATAATAAACTTTTGAATCATCCAGAGAAAGGGGCTAATGGGTGTCAAACTATGTTGAATTAGTAACATTTGTTATGTAATGAGTAGAGATTTAGTTAATACTCAAAACCCATATTTAGTTTTATTTCCACAAGGTGCATTAATTCAATATACTGCAGTCACTAGTTTGTCTCCTAAAAATGATATAATTTCTATGATTTGACACATTTTATAATTTACGCAAATTTAATGATATTTTATAATATTTTCATTTATACCTAATGATTCAAAAAATGTATTATAGTTTAAATTTCTAAAAAATATTAAATCATTATCACCCCTACTTTATAATAATCCCAAAAATCACAGGGAAATATGCTCATAGAATTACAATTAACCAAATTCCATAATTAACATAAAATATCATTACAAAAAATTACACCTTAATCATGTATACAGTTAAGAGATGATAATATTTTTCCCAAAATATCATAAATTTCCTTGAAAAAAAATCACATTAAAAACCAAAGATCAACCTATACAACAATTATGTGATATTTATTACCTAAACAATGTTCTAATCACAATTTGGATAAAATCTTTGACCCACTAGATCCATATTAATATATTTAGTGTTAATAAACATATTTTTTAGCACTGACTTTGAAATAAAATGCAGTGTCGTAAACATAATGATCAATAATTTCTATATCAATAATAAATATTAGGTTCAATACACAATCAAGAACTTTTATGTTTACCATTTTAGATATATATGAAAATAAATAGCTATAAAACATATATATTTATCTTCTAATATGAATTTTACACTTTATAAAAAGGATTCCTAATTTTAGAATAAGAATTTAACATCGCCCACTAAATTCTCCACACAAGATACCCATCAGATATAATAAAACTAATACACTTATTCACTACTAGGAGAAATGAAAATGTAATAAGGATGAGCTCAAAGGAGAAATAAGGGGTAGCATATAACATATACTATCAAGGAATAAAAATGGGATAAACAATATGGTAGGAATACATTATAATCAAATAATAATATATAATAAACAACAAGTATATGTACTATATCAATTGATAGCTCTGGTTATCAGCTCCAACAATGATAGGGTAGTGATGAAATCAGTGTTTCTTTCTCGAAGTGTTGCTGAAGATGGTGAATATATTGATGGAGACATGGTGCAGGGGATGAGGTGTACTGGATGCATGATGATGGTGGGCGACGTGATAGGCCTCGTGTTCTGTGGTTGTTTTGAATTTTGAATTTTCAGTTTTGAATCTTGGAATTCGGATCCCGCATTTTGTGTAAGGTTTTTTTGGGTATGGTGTCATGGATACCACTCACCCATTAACTGGGTATTTAGAAAATAAAAAAAAGAAAATTTTCAGTCTATTCAGTCATATTGAATTAAGAAATACACTTATTATATATAATTCTCTATTAAATAAATAGTATAAATTTCTAGGTAATCACCCTTATATTTTTAATATAATTATGTAATATGTCATGGTGGATATACAGTCAAGTCAATAATTGAAATTATAAGGAATATACATCTATTAGTAAGTAATATAGGCAAAAAGGATAAAAATAATTTGTTCATATAGAAGAAGGGTGATGGATAATAAAGCCCTTACAAACATGACATGGAATGAACTATATAATTTCAAAAACATTGAGAGGGTAATAAAAGATAAATAACATAAAATGAGATCGATAATTTATACTATTAAAATATAATGAAATCAAAATAATTAAAATGATTTATAAAAACCTTTAAACATTTTTTAAAAATATGTATAAGAGTAGTTTTCACTATTATTTTCATGAATATTACATAATGTCATTTCTATTCATAATCTAGGAGGAAACTGTAACACCCGAAATTTTTATAAATATTTTTTATATAATATAAAATTTCTTAGAGTGATTTTATTGAATGTTATACCAAGTTATGGTTGTGATACAAACAACACCAGATTTTCTTGTGTCGCACATGGAAAGGAGTTTTTTTTTAAACCAAGATATATTATTAATGTGGTTATTTAAACCAAAAAATTATAACAAATCCATTAAACATAGTAATATGAATATTAATTAACTCCTTTAAAATATTTTTTTTATATAATTAAAAAATATTAATAATTAAATATAATTTTTTCTTTAATGTCTTTATATGTTTTGAAAATACTATTTTCTCAAAAACAACTTTAAATTTCTTTTTGGAATAAATAATAAAATTAGTTTTTTCACTTTTAGAAAATTATTTTATTAAAAATAAAAAATTAATTTAAATTAATTTTAAATTTCCATTTAGGTTTTTTTGTTATTTTCCTGAAAACTTTTATTATTTTTTTAATGGAGATAAATACTGAATTTTAATTGAATAATGCTTTTGCAGAATTTATTTATACAGTTAAATAATATTAAATTTTTTTAATGTATTTTTTTCAAATATAAATCATTTAATCCAATTTATTCCATTTTAATTAGTTTCATATTGAATTTCAATATGAAAAAATTGTAATCTTTTTTTTCACTTTAAACCCTTTCTTTCTTGACATGAACACATGGTTAATTTTAAATTAATTTATATAAATTTGAGGAATTTAATTTGAAAAATTGATTAAATATTTTTATTATTAGTTATATATAATTTAAAATATTTCCAAAATACTTTTTTGGACAAATTAATTATTAAAATAATAGAAAATTATATTCAATGATGAAGGTAAAAATAATATTACTTAGTAGTTGAACATACTATATAAGCTGTATAAATGACCCAAAACATGTCCAAACCCATTTCACGAAAATATTTTGACTATGAACCTTATTTTATCAATATTGGACCATTATTGGAGGAACATTATATGGAAAAAACGTTGGTGGAATTCACTCTTTCAAAAAAAATACAAAAGTACCACTCACCTTCCTTTTAAAAGGCCACCCACTCTCCGCCTCTATTCACACATTATAAACCAATTGGTTAGCCCAATACCTACCAAAATAGATTATCTAATTTCCTACTATTATCCTTGAATCTATACATTGGGAATAAAACCAATCCAAAATGGCATTTTCTGCAATCCAAAATGAGATACTCAAAGAAGAACTACATCAACAAACATCATTATTTTATTGCTTCCTTAAAACCATTAAATTATTTTTTATAATTATTTTATAATAACCTTAGTATCTAAAATAAAAATACATGTTTTTATATTGATGTTAGGACCTAAAAACAAACACACTTCCATCAAATGTGTTATAAAATAATTATTCATGTGTAAGAAAGACTACCGCCTCACGAACCGATGTGGCTCATTCTTCCATTACCAAATATCATTTTTGATAATAATGTTGGAATTAATATTGATTTATTATATATATGAAATTTATGGTAAATTTATGCTTCTAAAATAATTTAATATCATATACCTTCAATCATTTAATTTTTTGGGAATATAATAACAGCATTCATGTGTATGGAATACGACAACCTCACAAAGTGATGAGATTCCATCTCTCTTTACATGGAATGTATTTTGGATGGGTTAAATATAAATACTATATATATATGTGTAAAAAATATAATACATTAATGAATATATATTTATATATATATCATTTACTTTTCATTCTATCAAAATGATATGAAAATGGAAACCACATTCACATAGATGTATGACCTTCCCTCTCTAAGGATAGTGTATTGTTTTCCTATAAAAATTTGTTATTAATTAAAATAAATACATATATAATGAATATAAATTATATTTATAACATTTTTATTATTTTAGATACGATTAAATCATGATCTATGTAATATGAAAAAGAATAATAAGTCAAAAACTGCATGGAAAACAAATTTGATATAAACCAAAACATGATTTAAACATACAATTTTAACAATCAGGTAATACAAAGTAATAAAAAATAATATATGTTATAGTTTATATTAACACGGTTCATCTTTATATTTATATTAAAAATAAATTTATTATGCTGTATTTTTTACTAAGTATGATGGATGTCAAGATTGAAGGTGAGGGATTTGAATGTAACTTATTTCTTTTGTGAGAAAAATTCAATATTATCCCACACTTTATTCAATGTGGTGTATATACTTCCCATGAATTTATTTTATGATTCTTCAGTTAATATTTATTTCTATATACATAACCTTTTGACGAATTCTTTTTTTAGGGTGTGTGATTCAAATTCTACCAAATCTGTAAAGGCTTTCTCTCCCAATTTTTCATCTTTGAGATGTATGTTATGTTTTCAACATATATCCTTTAATGAGCTGTATAAGTTAAAAATTTAACATGTAATATAAATACTTCATCTATTCTTATGATATGTTATATTAAATTTTATGTTATTTCAACATCGGGATTATAATTAAATGTTACCAAAGTGAGAAACATTTGTTTAACATTGTCCACATTTATTGGGACTTATTATGATTTTGTATCAAATGTTTAAATTTCATTATCAACCTATCAAAAATTATCATGATTTTTCTTCTCCTATTTTAATTCATGATAAATTGAACTATTGGTTCCATTTACCCACACTTTTCTAATTATTATAATTTAAAAATATTTTTATGTAAACAATACTTTATTCCTCTATTTAATTATAAATGTTATTTCCTTCAAACCCATGTTTTATAAATAAATCAAAAAAAATCATTAGTATATTAATTTTTATAATGAAAATTTTGACCATTGATTTATTTTTTTATAACTAATATTTAAAGTAATATTCTTGTCAATTTCCAAAAATAATTCACATTTTTCTTTTATGCAAAATGCAAACAGAATCATCATTTTTTCATGTACATCTTGAACAAAATATTCTTATTTCAAGAACAATGATTATATAAAATCTTAATTTATTATATTTCAATTCTATTTTCAATGAAAAAATTTCTCTATTTTTTTTAAAAAAAATAATGAAATTATATTTTCCTCAATAAATATTGTAAACTGTTAATATAAATCAATTTCAATCTAGTATTTCATCTATTTATGTCACCATTTAATTATTAGGGTTAAAATCCAAGGATACCATACATATTCTTCCTCTGAATGATTTATTTTTATATGGAATGATATTTATGAAACCCATTCCACTTCCACGAGTTATTCTTTGAGAAATTTCATATGAAACACACTTCCATTAACGGGTTATTCTATGATGAGATGATTATAAAACCGATCACTTTTACATAAGTTATGATATGATTAAATGTTTATGACACCTGTTTCATTTCATGGCTTATGATATAATGAATTCTTATAATTTTATGGAAAAAATAAATATTATTTTCATTATGAGATGGGTGGGACCTATATCCCCCTCCCATGCATTGGGTAAAGAACTATATATCTCTTGAGATGGACTTTGATGGAAATGGGAGTGAACCCAGTAATCTAAAATAGAGAAAGAACAGGGAGTGAACCCATCATAGTAATACAGTTGTTGAATGAGAATTGAACATGGTAGAGTTATACATGGCTGGAACAAGGATTGAACATGGTACAGTAAATTACATTTTGCACTATGATGGACTTGGAAGAGAGCCTTAACCAATATAGAAGTGAATTTATTTGATTATGTGTACATAAAAAATCTATGTTTTATTCAAATGTTATTCTCTCATGTCTCACATTATTTGATTATCTTATGATTCATGTATTATGAACGTCCAATATTTATTCCATGAATCATGATTGTGATATTTGATATATAGGGTATGAATTCTAAATTTTACTCTCATCTTCTAAAAACCATATTCTCATTTTATGTTTAGTTATATCCATTATCTACCCTTATTGCTAATATGATATGACCCTTTCTTAGGATTTTATCCCCATAATATTGATGATGTATATTACGTGTGATGTGACTAAGAAGGGTTCTACTTATGGAAAATAATGTAAGAGATAATGTAGCTAAATTATAAACTTGTTTTCTATGTTTCCATGTTTCTACGTACACTAAAATATTATGGACATCAGACATGTGTTTATGTAATGTAATAAATATTCACAAAAATATGTAATATCTATGTTTGTTAATTCTGAGTCACTATAGATTGTATCAGAGGATATGTTTTGTTAAAATTTGGAATAATATAATGAGAAAAATATAGTTTTATCCCTACGGATATACCTAAGTATGCGTATAGGTATAAGTACGTGGACAAGTTCATGTATATGAAAATGTCCTAAAATTTGTGTAAATGATAGATAGAGCAGTTTCAGAGAAATTACATCCACATATATAGAAACTAAAAGTGGATGTGGATCTGTAAAAAATGCATACCAGGGCAACATCCCAGAAAACATCGTATTGAGCTAGACTTTATTTGGAATTAGTGAACTAAAATATGCATTTCTTCAAAAATTGTTTCATACTCCGAGGGGATATGATTTTGAAATTCACAAACACCTTATGAACCATAATTAAATATTGAAACAAAATATTTATAAGAATGAGCTAAGAAAAATCCAAGGTTCTATAAATTAAAGAATGTATTCAAACTATATATATATCCTATAAAGTATTTTTCTGATTATGTTGTTTACCAATATGATTTTAATTTCTTACACTATGATTTTTGTTTTTACTCAGTGGATAGAACCCAATGGAATGATAAAAATGCGAAGAGTGATGGACCACGAAATAATTGTCTTCATGATAATACATATGTTATAGTAGATAGAAAGAAACACTTCATTTCTATTCTCACATAGTTTTCTCAAGATATTAATCATGTAAAACTTCCAAATGAGAAAATTAGTAGACAATGATTTTTTGTTTCCTTCATGAGAAAATTTACAACTTCATTTAGAGGTTCTTCTTATCCACTAGTTTCTGAATAATGGATTAGTACCACAAAAAAGATATTTTATCATTCTCTAATGTTACGATCATGAAAATTTAATATTTGTTGTATAAAAATTGGATTTTTGATTAGATCAATGGTTTATTGCTATCAATAATTTGTGGAAATAAGATGAATCAATCTCCATGAGTTTGGATGAGTTCGAGAACATATTTTTCAATAATTACTTTACTCATATTATTCTTATGACGATGGATAAAGAGTTTCGTAAGCTAATTTAAAAGGATTATTAATAAATTGGAAACTATGAAGAAAATTTTACAAGACTTATAAGGTAAACTTATGTTATTATCATCCATCATGAAAGTATGGTTGATCTATTTTTCAGTGACATAAAAGCACGTCTCAAAAGTGTGTTGTCCCAATGATAATTAGGTAGTTATGAAGAGATTATTCTATGTGTAATAATGGTTGGAATGGAGTGTTTAGTTTCCTATCAATATCATGGTTTTGAAAAAAAAAATGGAAATATGGAGTGTGAAATAATAAAATTAAAACCATTGAGAGATGAAAATGAGCTTTCCGTTATGCTCAAATTGCAGGAAGGATCTTGGAATAAATTTTCCCAAGGGGAATAATAAAATTTTAATACATGAAAGGGAAATTCCTTAGGAAATTCACTAGATAACTGATGGGACGAAGTTATCTAAAAATGAAATGGATGGAAATCTGAAAAAATGCACCTATTCAGTGCTTCAAGTGTAAGGATAATGGGAATATGCTTGAAAATTTCTAAACCTACGGGTTAATGATGATGGTCATAATAGTAAAACTCATAAGCTAAGGCATATGTGGAAATATCATGTAATTAATATTTCTAATTTGGGGCGGGATAATGATGTGGTGAAAGGTACACTTAACATCCACAGTAAAACTATTAATGTCTTATTTCACTTTGCTTCTCCCCGATCATTCATATCTAATGAATTTTCTATTGGTGTAGAGATTTCCAAAAAATTATTGTACATAAAATTAGTAGTGAAATATTCTAATTTTATGATGGTGACATATCAGTTTTATGATTCCCCTCCAGTTGAATATGGAAGGAATATGATTCTAAAAAATATTTTCATTCTTCCATTAGTTTAAATGGGTTTCATCCTAGGAATTAATTGCATTTATATTTATAATCCCACATCAATTTTCAAGGATGTGAACTTATGTTTGATATTCCAGACCAACCTATGATCATCTTTCAATGATACAATATGTATAGACATCTGATTGAGATTACATCTACTGTATGGGTCTTAATAACCCTTAAAAAGGAATTATTAGCTCAATTTTATTGGGAGAAAGTCAACTCTGATGATATGTATACTTTGTATTAATCATTTATTCATTTTGGAATAGTTTATTAAACATCAAAAAACAAGATGTTGTGTTTCCAATATAAATCATAACTTATTCCACTAAAATTTCAAAATCTACCTGAAGAATGGATCCCACTAAATTGTTGGAATTAAAGAAGAAACTCCACAAAAACAATGATAAATGATTTAATAAAAATATTGTATCACCTTGGGGTTCACATATTCCTTTTGTGAAAAATAAATATGTAGAAATTCAAATCTGAATTTATTATTGGGAGTTTATGTAACGCCCCGACCCCAGCTACCCAGAGTCGGTGCATTACTTCGTAATATTGGCATGACCACAAAAGATCAAGTCTCGAAAGACCAATTAGTTTAGTAGCCTTGGAAACACTAGATACATTCATAAACATTACATTACATCATAAAAATCAAAACTACAATAACATGGTCTCCCTAGTCCACACTCATATCCTCACTGACTATTCTTGCAAGTCAGTCATAATACACTTCTTCACATCCTAGGAAATATAAAACATTGAAAGGGATGAGCTCAAATTCTCCGTAAGGATAACAATATAGCGGAAACTTTTGTAAGAAAACATAATCATTTAAGGAAATTTATAACTAAAAAAAAGCCTTATTGAACTTGAACTTCAGCATAATATGGAAAAAGTAAAATAAAATAATGCCATTACTTACTCACATGGATATTCTACTAGACGAATAATCACATGAAATATCAATAACCACTTTCATAATGAGGGAATATATAATGCCAGACATTCTGAAACATTTTGTCAAGGCCTCGGCCAAGACGTCTAAAATGATTAAGGCCTCGGCCAAAAGCATAAATCAAATTGGGAAAGGGCCTCGGCCAATTCCAAGTCTAGTTGTCTCATAAGACCTACTGATGCATCGAGTAGCTATAGCGGGCTCCACCCGTCACTTATTAAGTCCAACACATTCCTCATATGAATAGGTTTAAACATAACATAAATATTCGTATTAAAACTAGCATACGAAATGTCAACAGTTTCTCTATAAACTATGGATGGTATAAAAATAACACATCCACAGTCAAATGTTTCACAAAATTCTCAATGGAAGTTTTGTATCATAAATCAATTTAAAATAAACTTGAAACCCATCAAAGGATGTTGACATGGATGAAATCAAAGCTATTTGAGAGAAATATCTCTCTTTTTGGAAATCATTTAAAAGTCCCATAATTATAAAATAATACATTTACTTTGAAAATATTATTATAAGCTTGTAAGGGAAGCTTCGACGAAGTTATAATGGCGGAAAATAGCCGCACCCGCCGTATAAGTTAAAAAAACATTCTTACCTTAAATTTGTCAAAAAGGTCAAAAAGTACATTTTTTGGAAAACGACGGTAAGATTCCTTTCAAAAACGTATAAGGGTATAAATGAATTTAACCCATTTTCCATTTAATAGTAAAAATGTTTTTAAAGACAATTTAATGAAACATGGATGTGGATGATAACGAGGTCCCAGTAGATAATTATGTGTAAACAACCTTGGATAATGAAGAGGTTGTGAAGTAAACCCTTACCTTGTACTTTTCCTTGGTTGGGTAGGTTAAACTCCTGTATAATGGTTAAATAATTGTTATTAAATTATAAAATAATCATATAAATTCATATGATATCATATATGATCTTTTAACATTGCGTTGTTAACAATATCTTAGATTTATCGTTGTTTCGGGTGTTAACTTACTCGTTTTCTTTTATATATTTTGTTACGTAAGTCGTGTTTTTCATGGATAGGTCGTATCTTATTCATATCCATAATGATATCATTCCCTTAAACATTATTTTTAAATCATCAAATGATAATTATACTTGAATGGATACGACGGAGAATGAATCTCATCGTGTTCGTGGAGACGGTAGTCCGTACGTACGCACGAGCGACAATATCATTATTTTGATATTAAAATAATATATAATTGGATAGTATATCATATATACAGAATCCTTATCATGTTATATTTATTATTTACATGAATTACATATCATTATTATACCCATCTAAATAATAATATATTGAATAACAATTACACCACGACGTGGAGACGGTAAGCCGTACGTACACACGTATGGTGACATGTCATTCAAATGATGGGTAGAATACTGAATATGGTTGTTCCATATTTATAATAAAATCAAAGTATATAGAAGATACTAGAGTTATAATTTTAGAATTGAATAATAAACAAAGAGGGATTGGAAGAAGAAAGAAACTTGAAAGAGGGTGATGAAAATGTTACCTCTTCTTCGGGTTCTTCCTTTTGATTTGATCAAAAGGACTCCTTAAGATGGCTTTATGACTAAAGTAAAGCTTCTAGGATGAAGGTAGAGAAGTTGGGAGAGTATTTGGGCAGAGGTTGGCCGAACCAAAATTCTTGAATGTGTGAATAAGGTGGTAGAGGTGGGGGCCTTTTATAAGAGGAGAGGAGGGGCTCTTTTGGAAAGATTGAAATGTTACATTATTATACAATGCTTTTAGGATTCTAAAGGTCCCAAACTTATATAATTCGTGGATAAGGTGATAAGGGTTCGAAATCTACACATCCAATAGTCTTTGGACAAGTGTAAGCATTGGATTTTACATTATCTTTTCATTTTATTAAAATCGTTAAATAATGATGTCATCGTTGCATCATAATGATGTCATAAATAATTTAATATATATAATTTCTAAAAATTATTAAAAAAAATACAATGATGTAGTAAATCTTTTTATATTTCTAATTAATATTTATAGTCAAAATTTGGACTTGTGTAACCCCACTTAAAAACTGTTTTAGTAAAACAACTCATGTTTGTGTCAATTTAATTTTAACATTAAATAAATATATATTAATGTCATTTTCCAACCAAAGTGGCTCCATGGGGTCCCCAAGTTGAACCATGGGTTGTCTTGGTCGGCCATGACTCATCCAATAGGAGTAGGACAAGTTTCAATCTCCTCTAATATTATTAAAACATTATTTTTACCTTAGACTACACTAATTACCTCTAATCGCGATTAAGAACTTAAAAGTTACTATTCACCAAAAAATTATTTTAATCTCATTGAACCACATTTTACTTCTTAATTATAACCATGTATGTCGGATTTTTGAAAATCAAATCACAGAAGTGGTAATATTTCATTTTAACAAAAGATCAGTTTTTAACAACCACTTAGTGGTTTCACTATTCATCAAAAATTGAAGTTTTTCAGAATAAGGCCAAAATTTCACCCTAAGTTATAATTAATATTCCGAATTCAAAAATGATGTCTAATTTAAAAAATTCCAAACATATAAGTTGAATTAATTAATTTTATAATTAATTCCCGCTCTTACAACAAATAGCGTGTTTTTATGAAACAATTTATATCAAAAGATTGGTAATTGTTCATGTCCAATTTCAATGTTAAATTAATTCTAATGACCACCATTGGATAAAATGGTAAAAATATATTCTAATTATACTTTAAAACCACTAAATAGTATAATTTATCACTATAAATTATTTTTATTAAAAAAGTTGTTTTTAAGTATTTTTCACTATTCATAAAAAATTAGAAGTTCTCAGAAAAATACCAAAAATTTAACATAGGCTAATTTTGATATTCCGAATCCAAAAATGAAGTCCATTTTGATAAAATTTATAAAATTTCAAAAAGTAGGTATTATTATTCACAACGGCTAGTTTAATTAGTTGTGGTGTGTGTTAGAGCTCGAGGTTGCGTACAACACACGCTATTGCATTATTCGAAGGGAAACGTACCGTGGAAGCTTGGGGTGTTATATTCTCCCCTCCTTCAAATAATTGCATTCTCGCAATTTATAGGGTATTACTGCATAAAAAGACTCGGGTGGTTCTTCATCATAAGTTCCTCAGGTTCCCACGTTGCCTCTTCCATTTTATGATTTCTCCACAAAACCTTTACTAGACGAGTCGTCCGGTTTCTCAGCACCTGCTCCCTCACATCAAGAATTCTGATGGGCTCTTCGCAATAAGATAGATCGGGTTCCAGTTCTAATTCCTCATAGGTAAGTACATGTGTTGGGTCGGGCATGTATTTTCTCAATAGCGATATGTGGAAAACATCGTGAACTTTGGAGAGATTTGGCGGCATCGCCAATCGATATGCTACAGCCCCAATACGATCTAGAATTTCGAAAGGTCCGATGTACCTGGGACTCAACTTACCCTTCTTACCAAAACGTATAAATCCCTTCCATGGAGATACCTTTAGGAAAACATGATCTCCCACCTGAAATTCCAAAACCTTTCTTCTGTTATCGGCACAGCTCTTCTGCCTACTCTGAGCTGATTTGATGTGGTTTTGGATTTCCTTCACCTTTTCCATTGTTTCTTCCACCAGTTCTGGTCCCACATGTTTTCTTTCACCAACTTCATCCCAATAGGTTGGTGTACGACATCTCTTTCCATATAACGCTTCATAAGGTTCCATCTGAATGCTTGAATGGAAGCTATTGTTTTAGGAAAATTCTACCAGTGGTAAATATTGATGCCACATACCCTGAAAGTCAACAGAGCATGATCTCAACATGTCTTCTAAGATTTGAATAGTCCGTTCTGATTGTCCATCTGATTGAGGGTGATAGGCAGTGCTCAAACGAAGTTCAGTATCCAAGGCATTTTGAAGACTTTTCCAGAATCTTGAAGTAAAATGAGGATCACGATCAGAAACAGTCGATAGGGGTACTCCATGAAGTCTTACAACTTCATTAATATATAGTCTTGCTAGACGTTCAAGTGGTAGATCCTCCCGTATAGCCAGAAAATGTGCTGACTTAGTAAGTCGATCAACAATGACCCATATTGCATCATTCCTTCTAGGAGTCTTTGGTAGTCCCATGACAAAGTCTATCGTAATATTATCCCATTTCCACTCAGGTATGGGAAGAGGTTGCAATACTCCAACAGGATGTTGCCTTCCAGCTTTCACTTGTTGACAAACCATACACCTCGACACAAAATCAGCAATCTCCCTCTTCATATTGTCCCACCAAAAATGTTCCTTCAAATCTCTATACATTTTGGTGCTCCCAGGGTGTATAGAGAAATTGGAACTATGAGCATCATCTAGCAATTTCCTTTTTAGATCAGGTATATTGGGAACACAAAGTCTCTTCCCGAATTTCAAAATTCCATCCTTATACACAAAGTCCCTCAATCTTCCATCATTCACATCTTTAATCTTCTTCTGAAATTCTTCATCATCGGTCTGAGAACTCTTAATCCTTTCTAGTAATGATGGTTTGGAAACCATTTGAAAAAGAATTGATGTTTCACCTTCCCTAGTTATTCCCATGTCCATCTTCACTAGATCCATGAAAATTGGATCCCTTTCAATTCTCATCACATTCAAAACTCCATGGTCTTTTCTACTCAAAGCATCTGCCACCTTGTTTGCCTTCCCCGGGTGGTAATGTATCGTGCAATCATAATCCTTGAGTAGTTCAGGCCATGTCCTTTGCCTCATGTTGAGTTCTTTTTTTGAAAAAATATACTTCAAACTCTTGTGATCAGTATAAATCTCACATTTTTCACCATAGAGGTAATGTCTCCATATCTTTAAAGCAAAGATCACAGTTGCTAACTCAAGATCATGTGTAGGATAGTTTTGCTCATGAATTTTTAGCTGTCGTGATGCATAGGCAATAACCTTATCATTCTGCATAAGGACACAACCAAGTCCTTTCTTTGATGCATCACTATAAATAACAAACCCATCATTCCCCGATGGTAGATTCAATAGAGGGGCGTTGACTAATATTCTCTTCAGTACTTCAAAACATTCTTCACACTCTTTTGTACAGACAAATTTAATCCCTTTACGTGTGAGATTTGTCAATGGGTTAGCTAATCTGGCAAAATACTAGACGAAACGTCGATAATAACCTGCTAAACCAATAAAACGGCATACCTCAGTTATACTTGTCGGTGCTGGCCATTCTTGGATTGCCTTGGTTTTAGAAGGATCAACGGAAATTCCATCCTTAGAGACAATATGGCCAAGAAAAGAAATATCCTGAAGCCAGAATTCACACTTGCTAAATTTCCCATATAATTCATGTCTTCTAAGAGTCTTCAGGATAATGCGTAAGTGATTTTCATGATCTTCATGGCTTTTGGAGTATACCAAGATATCATCAATAAATTCCACTAAAAAGTCATCAAGATATTCCTTGAAAACTCTATTCATTAGATCCATGAAAATAGAGGGTGCATTAGTCAATCCAAAAGGCATTACTGTAAACTCGTAATGCCCGTACCTTGTTCGAAATGCTGTCTTTGGAACGTCTTCCTTCTTCACACACAACTGATGGTATCCAGAACGAAGGTCAATCTTTGAAAAGTATTGAGCTCCATGCAGTTGGTCAAACAAATCCTCAATGCGAGGTAGGGGATACTTGTTCTTTATTGTTATAGCATTGATCTCCCTATAGTCGATGCACAACCTCATAGATCCATCTTTCTTCTTAACAAAAATAACAGGGGCTCCCCAAGGAGAAACACAAGGGAGAATAAATCCCTTATTACTCAATTCCTCTAGTTGTTTCTTTAGTTCAACTAATTCCACAGTGGCCATTCTATAAGGGGTCTTCGATATGGGCCTTGATCCCGGAATTAAATCAATGGAAAACTCAACTTCTCGTTCTGGAGGATGTCCAGGTAAATCTACCGGAAACACATCAACATATTCTCTCACAATAGGTACATCCTCTATTTGAATATTCCTTTCCTCACCCTTAGTAATTTCCTTCTCTTCCTCCCCAATAATTGAATTTAGTTGAGCTACTGGTGGTGGATCTAGATAAGAATTATGTGGCGACGATTCTGCTCTAAAGATAAGGTGTTCCTTATCATCATCACCAAGAATCGTAACCTCTTTCCTCTTACAATAAATTTTTTCATCATGGTCCGAAAGCCAATCCATACCGAGGATTATATCAAATTCAATCATGGGTATAACGATGAGATCAGCAGGTAAAGAACATTTAGGTGCTCTAATGGGAACTAATCGGCAAAACTTTGTTGCAACAATACTTCCCTTAGGGGTTTTGACCGACAAATCCCTTGTTAAATCAAACTGGAAATATCTAATTTTCTTATCAAACTAGGAAGATATGAAACAATGTGATGATCCAGAATAAAATAATGCATTTTCTAAACTTGAGGAAACCATTAAATTAACTACCACCACGTCTTTCGGAGCTTCCACCTCAGCAGTAGTGATAGCATAAGCCTGGCCCTGATCCCTTGGCCTCTTCTGAGGTAAGTTCCCCTGACGCTTAGGACATTCATTTTCATAATGTCCCTTCTCTCTACAATTATAGCATTCCACGTTGACAGTCGCTTTCTTTCCCTTGCATTCATGAGCTTGGTGGCCTTTTTCACCACACTTGTAACATACTCCTTTTCCTTTTAGACAGGCACCGGGGTGCTTCCTACCACAATTATCACAGGGTGGAAATTCATTTCTACCCTTCTTCCCTATTTCCTTATTTCCTTTCCCAGAGTTTTCAGCGGATCTCTTCTTATCATGTTTTGATTTAAATTCATATGACTTAGAGAATTCCTTTTCCGTCTTGATAGCGCACGAGACAATACCTTCGTATGAAGAGAAGGTTTGTGATACTAAAGCTCGACGGAGAAATAGTTTTAACCCATCAAAGAAACGATCAGTCTTACTTCTTGGGTTACGTATGTAATCTGCAGCATACCTTGCTAACCTTGTAAAGTTATCCTCTTACTTTGCGACAATCGCATCCTCCTTCTGCCTCAGACATAGAAATTTCCTTTCCATATCCGCTCGATGGTCTCGAGGAATGTATTTTTCTAAGAACAACTCTTTGAACTCCTGCCATTCCATGTTTGTTAATTCATCATCTTCCTTTGTGTTTTGAATTAGTGACCACCATTGATCGGCATCTCCAGTGAGGCGGTAAACAGCCATGACAACTTTCTCCCATTCACTACTCCCCAAGGCATGGAATATTTTCTCTATGGAATTTATCCGTTGCTCAGCTACTATAGGATTTGTACTCCCATTGAAGGTTGGTGATTGTTGCCTCATGAAACGGTCTAGCATTGATCCTCCACATTGCGGATCAGGGTGCTCCATACGAGTAAGGTTGTTATTCATAACCTACGTGAGTTGTCCCAGTACGGTGAGAAGCTGATCAGCACTAGTTGTATCACTAGCTCCACCATAATTATCTTGAGTAGGAGGTAAATCCATACACAGAGTGCGTGCATTAATACGGTTTCTATTCCTTCCACTAGGCACCATTTCTAAATAATGGCATAAACTAGATTAGTTTATGAATCAAAATACATAATTCCATACTTGTAAAACACTTAACATAAATTGAACTTATTATGGATATGATCCATAATTATAAAAATGTTTTCTTTGAGGAAGTATATACTCATAACCCTTCATAGTGGTTTCTAAAGAAAATGGGAATTATCCTAAGGATATCCCCCGGGAGTGTCATAACCAAGAGTGCAGCAAGGCCCGTTGTCATGCACCAGTTCCCGTTCGAGTCTAGCTCAAAGCGGTGTTTTCGGGTTTTACCCCTAGGTACATCTGTGCCAGAGCCGCCTCTACCTGATCGTGTCCAGACAGGGATGTTTTACTCGGAAAACTCACAAAATCTCTACAATACCAAAATTTTAGGAAGTTCTTCTATACTAATCCTCAAAGTTCATCTTAGGTCTACGTGCTCAAATCAGAGTTTGTCTAAATCTAGCTTCCAAGGTTTGTACTAAACTTCCTCTGATACCAACTGTAACGCCCCGACCCCAGCTACCCAGAGTCGGTGCATTACTTCATAATATTGGCATGACCACAAAAGATCATGTCTTGAAAGATCGATTAGTTTAGTAGCCTTGGAAAGACTAGATACATTCATAAACATTATATTACATCATAAAAATGAAAACTACAATAACATGGTCTCCCTAGTCCACACTCATATCCTCACTGACTATTCTTGCAAGTCAGTCATAATACACTTCTTCACATCCTGGGAAATATAAAACATTGAAAGGGGTGAGCTCAAATGCTCCGTAAGGATAACAATATAGCGGAAACTTTCATAAGAAAACATAAGCATTTAAGGCAATGTATAACTAAAACAAAAGCCTTATTGAACTTGAACTTCAGCATAATATGGAAAAAGTAAAATAAAATAATTCCATTACTTACTCACATGGATATTCTACTAGACAAATAATCACATGAAATATCAATAACCACTTTCATAATGAGGGAATTTATAATGCCAGACATTCTGAAACATTTTGTCAAGGCCTCAGCCAAGACGTCTAAAATGATTAAGGCCTCGGCCAAAACCATAAATCAAATTGGGAAAGGGCCTCGGACAATTCCATATCTAGTTGTCTCATGAGACCTACCGATGCATCGAGGAGCTATAGCGGGCTCCACCAGTCACTTATTATGTCCAATACATTCCTCATATGAATAGGTTTAAGCATAACATAAATATTCGTATTAAAACTAGCATACGAAATGTCAACAGTTTCTCCATAAACTATGGATGGTATAAAAATAACACATCCACAGTCAAATGTTTCACAAAATACTCAATAGAAGTTTTGTATCATAAATCAATTTAAAATAAACTTGAAACCCATCAAAGGATGTTGACATGGATGAAATCAAAGCTATTTGAGAGAAATATCTCTCTTTTTTTAAATCATTTAAAAGTCCCATAATTATAAAATAATACATTTACTTTGAAAATATTCTTATATTCTTTTAAGGGAAGCTTCGACGAAGTTATAATGGCGGAAAATAGCCGCACCCGCCGTATAAGTTAAAAAAACATTCTTACCTTAAATTTGTCAAAAAGGTCAAAAAGTACATTGTTTGGAAAACGACGGTAAGATTCCTTTCAAAAACTTATAAGGGTATAAATGACATTAACCCATTTTCCATTTAATAGTAAAAATGTTTTGAAAGACATTTTTAAGAAACATGGATGTGGATGATAACGAGGTCCCAGTAGATAATTATGTGTAAACAACCTTGGATAATGAAGAGGTTGTGAAGTAAACCCTTACATTGTACTTTTCCTTGGTTGGGGTAGGTTAACCTCCTGTATAATGGTGAAATAATTGTTATTAAATTATACAATAATCATATACATTCATATGATATCATATATGATCTTTTAACATTGCTTTGTTAACAATATCTTAGATTTATCGTTGTTTCGGGTGTTAACTTACTCGTTTTCTTTTATATGTTTTGTTACGTAAGTCGTGTTTTTCATGGATAGGTTGTATCTTATTCATATCCAGAATGATATCATTCCCTTAAACATTATTTTTAAATCATCAAATGATAATTATACTTGAATGGATACGACGGAGAATGAATCTCATCGCGTTTGTGGAGACGGTAGTCCGTACGTATGCACGAGTGACAATATCATTATTTTGATAATAAAATAATATATAATTGGATAGTATATCATATATACAGAATCATTATCATGTAATATTTATTATTTACATTAATTAAATATCATTATTATACCCATCTAAATAATAATATATTGAATAACAATTACACCACGACGTGGAGACGGTAAGCCGTACGTACGCACGTATAGTGACATGTCATTCAAATGATGGGTAGAATACTGAATATGTTTGTTCCATATTTATAATAACATCACAGTATATAGAAGATACTGGAGTTATAATTTTATAATTGAAATAATAAACAAAGAGGGAGTGGAAGAAGAAAGAAACTTGAAAGAGGGTGATGAAAATGTTACCTCTTCTTCGGGTTCTTCCTTTTGATTTGATCAAAAGGACTCCTTAGGATGACTTTCTGACTAAAGTAAATATTCTAGGATGAAGGGAGAGAAGTTGGGAGAGTATTTGGGCAGAGGTTGGCCGAACCAAAAGGCTTGAATGTGTGAATAATGTGGTAGAGGTGGGGGCCTTTTATAAGAGGAGAGGAGGGGCTCTTTTGGAAAGATTGAAATGTTACATTATTGTACAATTCTTTTCGGATTCTAAAGGTCCAAAACTTATATAATTCGTGGCTAAGGTGATAAGGGTTCTAAATCTACCCATCTAATAGTCTTTGGACAAGTTTATTCCTTGTATTTTGCATTATCTTTTCATTTTATTAAAATCGTTAAATAATTAGGTCATCGCTGCATCATAATGATGTCATAAATAATTTAATATATTTAATGTCTAAAAATTATAAAAAAAATACTATGATGTAGGAAATATTTTTAGATTTATAATTAATATTTATAGTCAAAATTTTGACTTGTGTAACTCCACTTAAAAACTGTTTTAGTAAAACAACCCATGTTTGTGTCAATTTAATTTTAACATTTAATAAATATATATTAATGTCATTTTCCAACCAAAGTGGCTCCATGGGGTCCCCAAGTTGACCCATGGGTTTTCTGGGTCGGCCATGACTCATCCAATAGGAGTAGGACAAGTGTCAAGCTAATCTCATATTATTAAAACATTATTTTTACCTTAAACTACACTAATTACCTCTAATCGCGATTAAGAACTTAAATGTTACTATTAACCAAAAAATTATTTTAATCTCATTGAACCACATTTTACTTCTTAATGACAACCATGTATGTCAGATTTTTGAAAATCAAATCATAGAAGTGGTAATATTTCATTCTAAAGAAAATTCAGTTTTTAACAACCACTTAGTGGTTTCACTATTCATCAAAAATTAAAGTTTTTCAGAATAAGGCCAAACTTTCACCCTAAGCTATAATTGATATTCCGAATTACAAAATGATGTCTATTTTACAAAATTCCAAACATATAAGTTGCACTAATTAATTTTATAATTAATTCCCGTTGTTACAACAAATAGCGTGTTTTTAAGAAAAAATTTATATCAAAAGATTGGCAATTGTTTATGTCCAATTTCAATGTTAAATTAATTATAATGACCACCATTGGATAAAATGGTAAAAATATATTATAATTATAAATTAAAACCACTAAATAGTATAATTTATCACTATAAATTATTTTGATTAATAAAGTTGTTTTTAAGTATTTTTCACAATTCATAAAAAATTAGAAGTTCTCAGAAAAATAACAAAAATTCAACATAGGCAAATTTCGATATTACGAATCCAAAAATGAAGTCCATTTTGATAAAATTTATAATATTTCAAAAAGTAGGTATTATTATTCACAACGGCTAGTTTAATTAGTTGTGGTGTGTGTTAGAGCTCGAGGTTGCGTACAACACACGCTATTGCATTATTCGAAGGGAAACGTACCGTGGAAGCTTGGGGTGTTACAGTTTAATATTATCAAAATCAATAAAAAGTATCCCCCTCTATATATTGATCAATTTCTTGACCAACTGCACATGGATCAATATATTTCCAAGATTTGATTTCATTATAAATATCATCAATTGAGGGTTAAGAAGTAGGATGTTCCAAATATTAAATTACATACAAGGTATCAGAACAGTTAGTATATAATGATACCATTTGGTCATTCTTATATCCCTTATCTCTTCATGGATTTAATTAATATAGTCTTTACATATTATATTGATTAATTTGTGGAGGTCTTTATAATTTTTATTATTTTCTACTCAAAGTGAAATTAAGAAAATGAAGATCACATGATAATTTTACTAATGACCCTAATAAATGATTAAATATATGAAAAATTGAAAAATTGTGAATTATGGAAGTATAAGGTTTCACTATTAGGATATATAATCTAAAAAGGGGGTATAAAAATAGATCCATCAAAGGAGGTGGCTATTGAATGTTGGATCATACCAACCATGGTGACCAAGATTTGTAATATTCTTAGTTTATCATGATATTATCCAAGGCTTGTGTATAATTTCACATTCCTATCTAATCAAATTACTACGTTAACATAGAATGGTTCCATGTTCGTCTGGAAAGGTGAATGTGAGGAAAATTTCAAGGAACTGAAAAGACGATTAGTCAGTGCACCTCAGATTAAATTATATTTTAGTGGAGAATGGTATGTAATCTACATTAATGCATAAAATAATGGATTATAATGTGTTATTATGTAAAAATGAAATGGTTATACATTAGTCCTCATGAATATTGATGATTAGTGAGAAAATTTCTGAACATTTGATTTTGAGTTATCTGATACAATTTTTCCATTAATGATATTGAGAAATTAATAATATGGAAAAAATGTGATATATATATATATTGATCATAAAAAATAAATTATATATTTTCATAAAATTCATTTAATATGTTCCAAATAAGTTGTTTGTAGTTGGTTAATGATTGTGAATACTCAATACATTTCCTCCGATTGGAAATAGAATATGGTGGTTGGTTCCATGAGTTTAAAGGATCATGATAGATTATCTACGATTATGATCACAAAAGATTTAATAATTATTTAATTTAAAAGGGAGGATCAAGGAATCTAGAACGAATGGGAAAATATTATCTTTCATAATTGAATGTTCAACCATCTATCCAAGTGAAGATTAAAGAGGCCCAAAAGGAATATATAGATCTAAAAAATAAGGTGAGAAATGATAGTGGGGATATGTTTTATCATTATTGAATGATAAGGTTAAAAAATCATGTATGTATTCCTTGCATTCCAGAGTTTAAAAAGGAGTGGATAGAAAAATCTCACTATTCGTCATTTTTAATTCATCTGGGAAGTATTGAGATGGATAGGTATTTGAAAGAGAACTTCTGGTCAGATGGAATGTTGAGAGATATCGTAGAGTTCGTATCTTGGTGAATGGTATTCCAAATAATTAACGATAAAGCATAAATGTATAAGGGAGTATTAAATCCAACACCTATACTAGAATGGAAATGGGACAACCTCATCATGTAATTTTTCTTTGGACTCCCCAAAACTACTAATTAGACTAATGTTTTATGGGTGGTAGTTGATCCTCTTACTATGTCTTCACATGACTTATCTATCAGAGAAGAATTATCTATGAATCATCATTCCATGATATAAATTAAGTAAGTGTAAAGGTTTCATGGGGGCCCAAATACCATTGTATCTAATTGAATATGAGGCTGACCTTAAAGATATATTGATGTCTTTAATAATCCATTAATATGAAAAAAAATTCAACACTCTGCATCATCTTATAGTAGATGGTTATTTGGAAATAAAAAATCAAATCCTCATGGATATTTTGAGATATTTTTATATGGTTTTCAAAGCTAGATCAGATTGACACCATCCTATAGTTAAATTTTCATACAACAATATCATTCACTCAAGTATTCAGATGGTTCCTAATGAATCCCTCTATGGAAAGAAATTTCTAAATCTAATGTTGTGTAATGATGTTAGAGAAATAAATCTATTGGGACCAGAGATAGATGATGAAATAGAAGAGAACGTAAAATCCATTCAACAACATATCAAGGATGATCAAACTAGGACGAAATTTTATATTTATAATCACAGTATTTATCTATAATTTGAAGCTTGTGATAAGGTGTTTCTATGAATTTCTCCATGGAGTAAGGTTATGACATTCAAGAATAAAGGAAAACTAATCCATAGGAATATAGTTTCCTTTAAAATTCTTGATCATATCAAGATGGAATCCTATCACCTGGATCATTCATCAAACGTCCCTATAGTTCAGGATGTACTCTATGTATTTCCCTTAAGGAAGTACATACATATCCCTTAATATGTACTAAACTCAGATATCCTACTACTGGAGTCATATCATTCTTATGATGAACATCCTATGGAGATTCTGGATCATACAATGAATGTTCAATGAAATAATTACACTCTTATGGTCATGTTTTTTAGTGAGACAACCATTGTTTGGGATCAATGTGGGTGTTGAGGATTTAATGAGGCAAAGTATCCTCATTTTTTATCGTAATGATGAATTTTGAGGATAAAATTCATTTTAAGATGGGAATAATGTACAAAATGTGTTTTTATTATCCTTTTTCAATTAAATTTAATTAAATTTATATATTTTCTGGTAAGACACACCAATTTAACAATGAGCTACACGCAACACCAGCTTAGCATAAATTACACACAACACTGAATTCTATCAAAACAATGATATAATATTAATATACTATTCTAAATCATTCTATAATGAGATAGTCTATACACATAGTAATATTAATAATAATTTTTTATATAATTGTTTTATATAATAAAGAAATATTATTAAAGAAATAAATAATTTTCGGTAAAATAATTATATGTTTTTGAAATACTATTTTCTCAAAGATATATTTTTATGAATTTTTTATCAATAATAAAATTACTTTTTTATACTTTTATATAATTAATATGAAAACATGAAATAAAATTTTAATACATGTAGTAAAAATTTCCATAGTATGCCTTCTTTATATTTTTTGGAAAAGATTCATTATTTTGATAAATAGTGAAAAATACTGAATTTTAATTTAAATATGCACTTTAAATTATTATATTTATATAGTTAAATTATATTTCTATTTGTTTTCAAAGAATTTTTAGTTCAATTATTAATTTATTAATCATTTTTGGTCATTTTTTCAATTATATTTTGAAATTGATTTTAAAACCATTGATTACTTTTAACCTTTTTTGATTTTAAAATCCTCTTTTTCAACATGTCTGTAGGATGAAATTTAAATTAATTAATTATAGTTGTATGACATTATTTTGTAAAAATGGATTACATATTTATAATTATTATATTTTATAATTTATGATAACGGCAACTTAGTTTTTTTATCAAAGTACTTAGTAACTAAAATTTATTTTAATTACAACGATTGACGGAAAACATGAGTACTTAGTATATGAATTTAGAATATAAGGGGTAAAATGTATAAAAATGTCTACATAACACATTTTAGGGACTTATTTATACCTTATACCATCTATTATAGATATTGGTCAATTATTTGAAACACTATACGAGGAAAAAATTTGGGTGGATTTCACTCATTCAAAAAATTAAAAAAGTGAAACTCACCTCCAATATAAAAGGTCAGCTCCTCTACTCCACTATTCAAATCCTAAATGAAAATTGGTTACTACAATTCATACAGAAATAACTTCTTAACTTCCATCCTCTCATTCAATAATCATTTCAAAGTGAATAATCTAATCCAAGGATGTCCTTTGGTGATATCCAAAAGGAGATACCCTGAAAAGAGGCAACATTAATCAGGGAACATATTTGTTTTATTTATTCCATAAAAAACATCAATTTATTTTATATAATTATATTATAATATCTTATGTATCATCCAAATAATGATATTGTTTTACATTAATGGAATAACCTAGAAGCAAAAACAATTCCATCAATTGGGTTATGAAATAACGGTTATATGTTATATATATTGTTATATGTTATATATATATATATATTAATTAGGATTTATTTATACTTTTATAATAATTATATTATATGTACCTAAAATATTTCCCAATTTTTGGAACATGATAATGTCATTCGTGTATACAGAGGACTACCACCTACCTCGATGATGTGATTTGTTCACGCATTTCGTGGAATTTATTAAGGGCAGTTAAAACCAAAATATGATATATATATATATATAGATGATATAAAAAGAAAATGGATTGATAATATATATATATGTGATAATATATAAATGGATTGATTATATATATATATATATATATATCTTTTACTGTTCATTCATTCAATATGTTAAGAAAATGGAAACAATGTTAATTCATGAGTACGACCCACTGTCAGCACGATTGCATCATTTTATTTACTATCACTAAATTTTATGGATTAAAATACATACCTATATACTTAATATATGTGATATTTAGACAATATTAATCATTCTTGACATTATGAATTCTTGATCTGTATATGATTACCAAGAATAAAAATTCAAAACCTGTTAAAAAACAAAGAGACCATTACACGAAACATAACATTAACATAGAATTTATAAAAAATGTGTAAAATAAAGTAATAATAAAACCATATATTTTAGGATTAATATAAATATTTTTCTATTAAATATTCATAATAAAATTTTATTTATAATTCATGATTTCAGAATGAGTATGAAGGATGTCTAGAATTAAGGTAAGATATTTTAATATTGCTTATTTCTTCTGTGAGGCACATGTTATATTCACTGCCTATTTCTTCTAGGTGGTGTTTATAATGACCATTAAATTATTTTATTATTAATATCGTAAATTTATATCTCTTTAAATATCTTTGTGATGATCTCTATTTCATGGGGTTTAGGGTTCAAAATTTACCAAATCGGAAATGGTTTTTTGTCTCAGTTTTCCATCTTTGAGTCATGTGGTATGATACGCACCAATAACCTATCATAATGGGTATATACATCCCTATGGAATATAATATAATTAATTCATATATCCTAGAGATATTATATGTTCCACTATTTTTCTATTCCTTCATGGGTTTTATCATTCAATGCTTCTGAAATCATTTTTCTTATGTTACAATCTCATCATTTATTGGGGTTGATTATGATTAAGTCTCAAATACTGAAATATCATGATCTAAATATTAATAATTATCATGAAATTTGTTATCCTATTGTGATTCATGATATCTTTATGTAATGTTACCATTTTTACACTCTTGTATACTAGAGATAATTAATAAAATGTTCTAAGAAAATCTTAAATTATTCCACTCTTCAGTTGAAAATCTATTTTCCTTGGAAACCATGTATTCTGAAAATGTATTCATTTTTTTATTATTACCAAGTGATTTGTTAGAATACAATTTTTCAAATTTTTGACCTTCAAAAAAACTATTAAAGGAATATTCATGTGATTTTCAAAAATAATTCCCATTTATATTTTACAAACAATATGAATTTAACAATTATTTTAACATGTCTGTAATGAATGGAAGATTCTATTGTCATGAAAAATTATATATTTTAATATTCCTTTATATGTTTTCATGTTAAATTTCTGTTAAAAATTTTTCAAAAAAATTTCTTTTTAAAAAATAATTGTCACTACCGGTCCTCTAGGGCACGTGTCATGACTACCCCAAGCCCGACATTCATATGCCAGTGGTTGAAGACTAGCACTGGAAAACAATATCCCAAAAAGAGAAGACATTTACATTAAAACTATACACACACATACTAGGTTTACAACAAAAACAATCCACAAAGTAGAACTCATGATTGTAAAAGTGTGAACTGAGAGTAAAAAGGTCAAGTATACAAACCCAAATGAAAAGAAAGTATAACAAAACAAAAGAACCGTGCTCCAAGTTCATCCACCAAGGATCCTACCAGAAGGGTAGGTAAAACTCATCATCTATCATTACTGCCACTCACAATGTTTTTCAAACACCTTTGAGAACTGTGTAGCCATGGCTCCTCAAGCCTCAGTCAAGTTGTCTATCATACGCACAAGACAAAAAAAGGTACCGGTGAATCATGTGTAGGGGTGAGTATAACAATACTCAATAGGGACATCGAGAAGCCTGAAGGTCTCTCATAATTCCACAAAGGGAAAACCACAAAGAATGATCTCGGTTATAAAGCATAATGTAATATATAGCTCACACCAGATATAAAACTAAGAGAACATGAATAAAGATGATTAGTCTTCGTCTAGATCATTTTATTACGTTGATTAGTTTTGATGTAAATCCATGAAGGGTTGTTGAACTGTGGATCCACACAGGTTCTCTCTACTATCAATCCACACAAGGTCTATCTACTGTTGATCCACACAGGATCTCTCTACTATTGATCCACACAGGTTCGCTCTAATGTCAATCCACATGGGGCACACTACTGTCTATCCACATAGAGGCGCTCTACCGTTGATCCCCATAGCATCCCACTACTATCGATCCACAGAGTCTTATACTACTTCCAATCCACACAGGGTCTCCCTGCTACAGTTCCATGAAGGGTCACTCTAATACTGATCAACATAGTGTCTATCATCACTTGACAGTGAGCCACATGACTCCCGTACTTAGTGTGCTTGAGATCCGGAGAAACCGCACCTCAATCCACTTGTCGTATTTCAACCACAATGAAGTCTTACAATGAAGTAACCCAAAGGACCGCCTTTTCATAAGTGTTCAAGTGCGATAGACGACGAGTCGATCAGATTCCCAGTCTGTAAGACGTACGCAAAAAGGTAAAGAGGCCCCGGCTGGATTCGAGTCCAATGCAACTCAGACATATTTCATCCTCTTCCAAAACTCAATTGGAGTACTTAGAAAGGACTGCCTCATCATGAGGATCCTCATGTCACTGATAGTGCATAAATCATATGCCCATTTTTCATGATATGCCCAATTTAGCGAAACAAGACTGGTAGGGTCCAGGTTTGGTAGGGTTTTGGCCTTGTTGGCCCGTTGGACCAGCAGGTCCAGCCTAGCCAACAGGTTCGTCCCAACCACCGGGTCCAGCATGGCCAGTGGGTCTAGCCAACCTAGAAAACCTTCCCACTCATATTCAGGGTAGCTGCTGGATGCACCGACTGGACGCGGAGCGTCCTGTTAGGCCAGCTGTCTACACTAGTGGGGTGTCGCCCCTCCTTCTGAACGATCGGCTGTTGCCAGCCATTGGGACATCCAAGTCGCCCTAGTGGGCCTCTCTTCTCCCAGTGCGGCATAATGGAACTGCACCATACCACCTATTTTGCCTCCTTCCGCTGCAGCGCCTATGGTGCCTACGGGCGTCGCCCCTCTATGAGGTCGGCTCAGGCATCACCGCTCTGGTGGTTCCACATTGTGGGATTCTTTTGCGGGCCACCGGAGAAACTCCAGTGGTCCATTTTATTTCTCATCAATACCTAATGGGCCTCCTAGGTCACTACCTTCCATGTGAGCCTCTTAAATTCGTCTTGCTACCTCATTGCCCAGTCATGACCAAAGAACGCACATAAACCAAGATCGGAGGGGGATCTAGGACTTGTTTGGATTGTACCGCACCCTCTGTGTTAGTGATCTTACATGGGGGGATAACAATCATCAATCAGAAAAAACAATTCCCCAAATTAAAACTCTGCAATAACCACCCGTAAGAACAATGGGGACACAGATCAACCTATAAGTCAGTTGGTCCCTCTGTTCATTGTATTTTCTAATAATGGGATAAGAGGAAACATAAAACATGTAAACCCCTACCAATATTCTATGGAATCTGTTGTGGAAGATGGAAGGAATCCACATTCGAAGTCATTATTTGTTGTTCGTCAATCCCCAGATTGATTCTCCGAATGGTCTTCGTTCTTCCACGAATCCTCATTGGAGAGGAAAGTCTTCGGCATTTCATCAAAGGTTCCTCACGTGGGTTTTCAATTTCTTTTCCAATGGTTTGATTAAATAAAAGAAACCACACCACGTTGGGTTCATTAATAAATTTTATTAACAAAGCACAATTAATGAACCTTTAATCAAAAAATGTTGAGGTTACACATCCAAAGGGACATGTCATTAAATGTCTCTTATTTAATGACCATTGTTACACTTCGGTCCTGCTAATAGCTGCTCAATGGTGGAAGAAAAAAAATAACATATAGTTATTTTTTTTAATGTTCAAATGTATCACCCCGACCCCAGTTACCCGGAGTTGGTGCATAATTACATAATATTGGCTTGATCATAAAAGATCAAGTCTCTCAATACCGATTAGTTTAGTAGCCTTGGAAACACTATATATATTCATAAGGCTTAAAGTAAATCATAAAGTGAAAAAAACTACAACAAAATATTGTCTTTATATCCCCTCATACATTACCTGCAGTTCATTTATAAAATACTTCTTCACATCCAGAGAAAAATTAAATCATTGAAAGGGGTGAGCTCAGATACTCAATAAGGATAACAATATAGTGGAAACTTTTATAAATTAATATAATCATTTAAGGCAATGTATAACTAAAACAAAATCCTTTTAAACATGAACTTCAGCATAATATGGAAAGGTTGAAATGAAATAATTCCATTTACTTATTCACATGGATATTCTACTAGTCGAATAATCACATGTAACTACAATAACCACTTTCATAATGATGGAACGCATAATGTCAGACTATCATAACCACATAATAAAGGCCTTGTGCCAAGACTACAAATAAGATTTATTCAAGGCCTTGTGCCAAGACACTAGATTGTCACATGATACCTACCGATGCATCGAGGAGCCATAGTGGGCTCCACTTGTCACTTATTAAGTCCAATTCATTCCTTATATGAACAGGTTCAAACATAACATAAACATTCATATTAAAAATAGCAAACGAAATTACAATAATTTCTCCATAAACAATGAATGGAATAAAAATGAAACATCTACATTCAAAAATATCACATAACCATCCATACTATATGGAAGTTTTGTATCATAATAAATAAACTTCAAAGAAGCTTAAAATCCTTCAAAGGATGTTGACATAGATGAAATCAAAACTATTTGAGATAAATATATCTTTTTTTGAAATCATATAAAAGTCGCATAATTATAAAATAAAACATTTAATTTAAAAATATTCTTATAATCTTGTAAAGGAAGCTTCGAAGATTTTATAATGGCATAAAATAGCCACACCCGCCGTATAAGTTAAAAAAATAAATTCTTACCTTAATTCTGTCGAAAAGGTTAAAAAGGACCTTGTTTGGAAAATGACAGAAGGACTCCTTTATAAACTACTTAGAAAAATTAAAACAAAGGTATAAATGATTTTAACCCATATTCTGTAAAATAGTAAGAATTTTTTGAAATAATTTTTTAAGAAACATGTATGTGGATGATAAAGAGGTCCCAGTAGATAATTACGTATAAACAACTTCAGATAATGAAGAGATTGTGAAATAAACCCTTACCTTGTACTTTTCCTTGGTCGATGGTTGGTTTACCTCCAGTATAATTGTGAAATAATTGTTATTAAATTATAAAAGAATCATATACAGTAATATGATATCATATATGATCTGTTAACATTGCTTTGTTAATAATATCATAGTATCATCGTTGTTTCGGGTGTTAACTGATTTGTTTTCCTTTATATGCTTTGTTACGTAAGTCGTGTCTGTTATGTATAGGTTATATCTTATTCATATCCAGAATGATGTAAAGTTAGTAAATAGTACTTTTAATCATCAAAATAGAATTAGTCTTGAATGGATGTGATGGGGAATGATTCTCATCACGTTCGTGGAGACGATAGTCCGCCCATACGCGCGAGCGACAATATCATTCTTTTGATTTTAAAATCGTATATAATTGGATGGTATATCATATATAAAAAATCATTATAATATTATATTTATTATTTACTTCAATTACACATCATTATTGTACCCATCCAAATAATAATGTTTTGAATAACAATTACACCACGACCTAGAGACGGTAAGTCGTACGTACACACGTATGGTGACATGTCATTCAAAGGATGGATAAAATACTGAATATGTTTGTACCATATTTATAATAACATCACAGTATATAAAAGATACTTGAGTTGTTATTTTATAATGGAAATAACAAAGAAACAAGAAGTGGAAGAAGAAAGGAACTTGAAAGAGGGTCGTGAAAACATTACCTATTATTCATGTTCTTCCTTTGGTTCTGATCAAAAGGGATCCTTAGGTTGGATTTATGATCAAACTAAGGCCTCTAGGTTGAATTGAGGTAAGTTTAGAGAATATTTGGGTAGGGTCTGGCTGAGCCAAACGGCTTTTACGGTGTGAATTAGAGAGAAGAGGGAGTACCCTTTTATAAAAGAGGTGAGGGGCACCTTAGGAAAAACGTAAAATATTATTTTTTAATAAATTCATATTCGGTTCATAATGGATCCAAAGTGACTTATTTTGAGGATAAGGTGGGTATGGGTCGAAATAATTTCATCCAATATATTTTAAATAGGTTTGGGTCACTAAATTAACCTTATCATTTATATTTAACTCTTAGTTAAATAGTTTGACATTTACCATGTCTCTTTTTATTTTTAAATTATATGGTTAATAAACATACTATACACATCCAAGAGAACCCAAAGTGGTTCATTAATGATACAACTATCATTATATAACTCCTTTGTCCAAACATTAGTTTTTTAGGAATATAATATCAATTAATAATATAATATTTGTTTTAAAAAATCTTTTATGTAAATTTTGACACTATTTGGTATTTTGTTTTTGCTAAATTCATAAAATCATTATTACATCGAACCTAATTCATTTAATCAACAAAAAAATGTCATATTAACCTATAAAATTAGTGTAATACATTAAAAGTCTCAAATTATATTTATTTGGGTATTTATAATATCAATTATTTTAATATTTCACTAATAAGGTAATTACTGCATCATCATGGTGTCATAAATAAATTAAATTATTTAATGTATAAAAATTATAAATAAAATACCATTATATAGGAAATAGTTTTAGATTTATAATGAATATTTATAATCAAACTGATCGTAATTATAACCCTATATTAAAAATGTTTTAGTTATTAAACTTTGATTTTAACTCTTTTAACTCTTCTTTGAATTAAATAATAATAAATGTCCTAATCTAATCCAAGTAGACCAAAAAGGTTCATATTTTATTCCTAAGGTTTCTTTAGGATAATTATACTTATCCAAAAGAATTAGGACATGTTTTAGTGTAATAATAATATCATTTTTACCCTCAATTACCCAATTTACATTTAACCGTGATAAATAAAAGTAAAAAGATACTATTCACCAAAAATTATTTTTATCTTATTGTACCACATTTTACATCTTGATATTAACCATGTCTCTCATATTTTAGAAATTCCACACACAAAAGTGGTAAAATTAAGAATTATGTGAATTTGCAAATTCTCCTAGGAGGTGGGAAAAAGACGGTGAAAATTTCAATAAAATTTTTGTATATCAAAAATTATTCTAAAATAACGGCAATGAATTATATTGAACATATATAGGTATTATGTATCTATTTTGACCATAATTAAATTAAAATAAAATAAATAATTATTTAAATAAAAATTCAGTTTTAAACTATAACTTAGTGTTTTTTCACTATTCATAAAAAATTGAATGTTTTCAGAAAAATACCCTAAATTCACCCTAAGATAATTTCGATATTCCGAATCCAAAAATGAAGTCCATTTTGAAAGATAAAATTTATAAAATTTCAAAAAGTGGGTATTACGATTCATAACGTCTAGTTTGATTGGTTGTGGTGTGTGTTAGAACTCGAAGTTGCGTACAACACACGCTATTGTATTATTCATAGAGAATCGTACTGCAGAAGCTTGGGGTGTTACATTATCCCCTCCTTCAAATAATTTCGTCCTTAAAATTTCTAGAATATTATTGTATAAAAAGTCTCAGGTGGTTCTTCATCATAAGTTCCTCAGGTTCCCACGTTTACTCTTCCATCTTATGGTTTCTCCATAAAACATTTACCAGACGGGTCGTCCGGTTTCCCAAAACTTATTATCTGGTATCAAGAATCCTGATGGGAACTTTGCAATAAGATAGATTGGTTTCCAGTTCTACTTCATCATAGGTGTGTACATGCATTGGGTCAGGCATGAATTTTCTCAATAGTGATACGTGGAACACATCGTGCACTTGGGAGAGATTTGGCGGCATTGCCTAACGGTAAGCTAAATCCCCAATTCGCTCTATAATTTTGAAAGGTCCGATGTACCTGGGACTCAAATTTCCCTTCTTACCGAAACGTATAACGCCATTCCACGGAGATACCTTCATGAAAACATGATCTCCTACCTAAAATTTCAAATCCTTCCTTTAGTTATCGGCATAACTCCTCTACCTACTTTGAGACACTTTGATGTGGATTTAGATTACCTTCACATTTTCCATTGTTTACTCCACCAGTTCTAGGCCTACGAATTTTCCTTCACCAACGTCATCCCAACATGTTGGTGTGCGAAATCTCTTTTTGTATAACGCTTCATATTGTGCCATCTGAATACTTTAATGGAATCTATTATTGTAGGAAAATTCTACCAGTGGTAAATATTGATCCCACATACCCTAAAAGTCAAATGAGAAAGATCTCAACATGTATTCTAAGGTTTTAATAGTCTGTTCTGATTGTCCATCAGTTTGGGGGTGGTATGTAGTGCTCAAACGAAGTTCAGTATCCAACGCCTTCATGAAGACCCTTCCAGAATCTTGATGTAAAATGTGGATCACGATCAGAAACAATTGATAGGGGTACTCCATGATGTCTCACAACTTAATTAATATATTTCCTTTCTAAACGTTCAAGTGGTAGATCTTCTCTTATAAAATGAAAATGTTCTGACACGGTAACACGATCAACAATGACCCTTATTGGATCGTTCCTTCTAGGAGTCTTTGGTAGTCCCATGACAAAGTCCACTGTAATATTATCCCATTTCCACTCCGGTATAGGAATGACTCCTCTAGGCTGTTTCCTGCAAACATTCAATTGTTGACAAACCATACTTCTTGACACAAAATTATCAATCTCCTTCTTCATGTTGTCCCACCAAAAATGTTCCTTCAAATATCTATACATTTTGGTGCTCCCAGGGTGTATAGATAAATTGGCACTATGAGCATCATCCAACGATTCCCTTTTCATATCAGGTATATCTTGAATACAATGTATCCTCCCAAATTTCAATATTCCATCTTCATACAAAAAGTCACTCAATCTCCCATCATTCACAGCTTTAACCTTCTTTGGAAATTATTCATCATCGGACTAATGACTCTTTATCCTTTCTAGTAAAGATGGTTTGGAAACCATTTGAAAAAGTATCGATGTTTCACCTTCCATGGTAATTACCATATCCATCCTCACTATATCAATGAAAATAGGATCCCTCTCAACACTCATCTTGTTCAAAACTCCATGATCATTTCTAATCAAATCATCTGCTACCTTATTTTCCTTCCCCATGTGGTAGTGTATCATGCAATCAAAATCCTTGAGTAGTTCAATCCATCACCTTTTCCTCATGTAGTGTTTTTTTGTAAGAAAATATACTTCAAACTCTTGTGATTGGTATATATCTCACATTTTTCACCGTAGAGATAATGTCTCGATATCTTCAAAGAAAATATTATAGCAGCTAACTCAACATCATGAGTAGGATTGTTTTTCTTATGAATTTTTATCAGCCATGATGCATAGGCAATAACCCTATCATTCTTCATAAAGACACAACCAAGTCCTTTCTTCGATGCATCAGTATAAATAATGAACCCATCGTTCCTTGATGGTAGCGTCCATATTGGGGCATTGACTAATCTTCTCTTCAGTTCATCAAAAAAATCTTCACAATCTTTTGTCCAAACAAATTTAACCCCTTTACGTGTGAGTTTCGTTAATGGGTAAGCCAATCGGAAAAATTATGGATGAAATATCGATAATAACCTGCTAAACCAATAAAACTGTGTGCATCAGTTATACTCGTCGGTGCTAGCCATTTATGGATTTCCCTTGTCTTAGAAGGATCAATGGAAATTAAATCCTTAGTGACAATATGGCCAAGTAAGGAAATCTCGTAAAGCCAGAATTCACACTTTCTAAACGTCCCATAAAACTCATGTCTTCTCAGAGTCTTCAATATAATGCGCAAGTGATTTTCAGGATCTTCATAACTTTTAGAGTATACCAAGATATAATCAATAAATACCACTATAAAGTCATCAAAATATTCCTTGAAAACTCTGTTCCTTAAATCCATGAAAATTGAGGGTGCATTAGTCAGCCCAAAAGGTATTACTGTAAACTCGTAATGCCCGTACCTTGTTCAAAATGTTGTCTTTAGAATGTCTTTTTTATTCACACAGAACTGACGATATCCAGATCAAAGTTCAATCTTTGAAAAGTATTTAGCTCCATGTAGTTGTTCAAATAAATCATCAATTTGAGGTAGGGGATACTTTTTCTTTATTGTTATAACATTGATCTCCCTGTAGTTGATACATAACCTCATAGATCCATCTTTCTTCTTACCAAAAAGACAGGGGATCCCTATGGAGAAACCCTAGGGTGAATAAATACCTTATTACTCAATTCCTCTAGTTGTTTATTTAGTTCTACTAATTACACAATGGAAATTCTATAACTGTTTTTCGATATGGGCCTTGATCCAGGAATTAAATCCATGGAAAACTCAATTTCTCATTATGGAGAATGTCCATGTAAATCTTCTAGAAACACATCCACATATTCTCCGATAATAGGTACATCCTCTATTTGAACATTCCTTTCCTCACCCACAGTCATTTCATTCTCTTCCTCCCAAGTAATGAAATTTAATTGAGCTACTATGGGTGGATCTAGAAAAGAATTAGGTGGTGACGATTCTGGTCTAAAGATAAGGTGTTCCTTATCATCATCATCAAAAATCGTAACCTCATTCTTCTTAAAATAAATCTCCACATCATGTTCTGATATTCAATCCATACCAAGGATTATAACAAACTCAATCATTGGTATGATAATGAGATCAGCAGATAAAGAACATTTATATGCTCTATTGGGAACAGATTCAAAAAACTTTGATCCCATGATACTTCCCTTAGGAGTTTTAACTGACAACTCCCTTGTTAAATGAAAGTGGAAATATGTAATTTTATTATAAAACTGGGATGATATGAAACAATGCGATGATTCAGAATAAAATAATACATTTTCTAAACTTGAGGAAACCATTGAATTACCTGACACCATGTCTATCAAAGATTCTACCTCAGTAGTATTGATATCATAATCTTGGCCTTGATCCCTTGGCCTTTTCTGAGGTAAGTTCCCCAAACGCATAGGACATCAATTTGCATAATGTCCCATCTCCCTACAATTTTAGCATTGAACATCGATAGCTTCTTTCTTCCCCTTGCAATCACGAGCTTGGTGGCTTTTTCACCACACTTGTAACTGACTCCCATTCCCTATAAGCAAGTAGCGGGGTGTTTCTTCCAATATTTACAACAGGATATATATTCAACTTTTCCCTTCTTCCCCTTATTTTCATTTCCAGATTGATCAGCAGATATATTTTTTTCTTTCTTTGATTTAAAGTCATAATACTTAGAGAATTATTTTTCTATCTTGATAGCACATGAGACAATATCTTCGTACGACGAGAAGGATTGTGAGACTAATGCTCGATGGATAAATGGTTTTAACCCATCAAAGAAATGATCAATCTTACTTCTTGGGTTACGTATATAATCAGTAGCATTTCTTTCTATCCTTGTAATGTTAGAATCATACTTTTCAACATTATTGTCCCGCTTTTTCCTTAGACTCAGAAATTGTTTTTCCATATCTTCTCAATGGTCATGAAGAAATTATTTATCTATGAAAATATATTTAAACTCCCTCCATTCCATACTTAATACGTTTTCATCTTCTTTCATGTTTTGAATCAATGAACACCATTGATCAGCATACCCAGTGAGGTGGAAAACTGCCATGATAACTTTTTCCCTTTTGCTACTGCCCTTGGCGTAGAATATTTTCTCTAAGGAATTTATCCATTATTTCTCTACTAGTGGATTTGTACCCCCATTGAATGTTGGTGGTTGTTGCCTCATGATGTGATCTAACATTGATCCTCCACGCTGCGGATCAGGGCGCTCCATATGGGTAAAGTTATTATTCATAACCTGAGTGAGTTGTCCCGGTATGGTGATTAGCTGATCAACACCAGTTGTATCACCATATCAACTATAATTATCTTGAGCAGGAGGGCAATCAGTAAATGGAGTGCGTGCATTGATACGGTTTCCATTTCTTCCACTAGGTTCCATTTATAAACAATGGCACAAACTAGATCAATTTATGAATAAAAATACATAACTCCATACTTGTAATACACTTAACATAAATTGAACTATTGATGGATATAATCCATAATCATAAAAAAAATGTTTTCTTTGAGGAAGCATATACTCATAAACCCTTCATAATTGTTTGAAAATAAAATGAGAATTATCCTAAGCATATCCCCCGGCAGTGTCGTAACCAAGAGTGCAGCAAGGCCCGTTGTCGTGAGCTAGATCCCGTTGGATTCTAGCTTAAAGCGGTATTTTCGGGTTTTACCCCTAGATACATTTTTGCCAGAGCCGCCTCTACTGGCTCATATTCAGACAGGGATGTATTGCTTGGAAAACTCACAAAATCTCTACAATACCAAAATTCTAGGAAGTTCTTCTTTACTAATCCTCAAAGTACATATTAGGTCAATGTGCTCTTATCAGAATTTATCTAAATCTAGCTTCCAAGGTCTGTACTAAACTTCCTCTGATACCAACTGTAACGCCCCGACCCCAGTTACCCAAAGTCGGTACATTATTACATAATATTGGCATGATCACAAAAGATCATGTCTTGATAGACCATTTAGTTTAGTAGCCTTGGAAACACTAGATATAATCATTAGTCTTACATTACATCACAAAGTGAAAAAAAATACAACAAAATATTGTCTTCATATCCTCTCATACATTCCCTATAAGTCATTCATAAAATAATTCTTCACATCCGGGGAAAATTTAAAACATTGAAAGGGGTGAGATCAGATGCTCAGTAAGGATAACAATATAGCAGAAACTTTCATAAATAAACCTAAAAATTTAAGGGAATGTATAACTAAAACAAAAGACTTTTAATCATGAAATTCAGTATAAAATGGAAAAGATAAAATGAAATAATACCATTTATTTATTCACATGGATATTCTACTAGTCGAATAATCACATGCAGTATCAATTACAAATTTCATATTGATGGAACGCATAATGCCAGACTATTATAACCACAAAATCAAGGCCTTGTGCCAAGAAACTAGATTGTCTCATGAGACCTAATGATGCATCGAGGAGATATAGCAGGATCCACCCATCACTTATTAAGTCCAATGCATTCGTCATGTGAACAGGTTTAAAAATTACATAAACATTCGTATTAAAACTAGCATACGAAATGTCAATACTTTCTCCATAAACAATGAATGGTATACAAATAACACATCCACTTTCAAACATATCACAAAACCTTAAATACTATATGGATGTTTTGTATCATAATAAATCAACTTCAAATAAGCTAAAAATCCATCAATGGATGTTGACATAGATGAAATCAAAACTATTTGAGATAAATATCTCTTTTTTAGAAATCATTTAAAAGTCACATAATTATAAAATAAAACATTTACATTAAAAATATTTTTATAAGCTTGTAAGGGAAGAATCAATGATTTTATAATGGCAGAAAATAGCCGCACCCACCTTATAAGTTAAAAAAGAGACATTCTTACCTTAATTCTGTCGAAAAAGGTTAAAAAGGACCTTGATTGGAAAACGTCGGAAAGAATCCTTTATAAAATTCTTATAAAAAGTCAAACAAGGTTATAAATGACTTTAACCCATATTCTATAAAATAGTAAGAATTTTTTGATATAAATTTTTATGAAACATGGATGTGGATTACAAAGAGATCCCAGTAGATAATTACGTATAAAAAACCTCGAATAATGAAGAGATTGTGAAATAAACCCTTACATTGTACTTTTACTTGGTCAAGGGTTGGTTTACCTTCTGTATAATGGTGAAAAAATTTCTATTAAATTATAAATGAAACATATACATTAATTTTATATCATATATGATCTATTAACATTTCATTGTATATAATATCATAGTATTAACGTTGTTTCGGGTGTTAACTGATTTGTTTTCCTTTATATGATTATTTGTGTAAGTCCTGTTTGTTATGGATATGTTGTATATTATTCATATCCAGAATGATATAAAGTTCTTAAACATTACTTTTAATCATCAAATGATAATTAGTCTTGAATGGATACGATGGGGGAATGAATCTCATCGCGTTCCTGGAGACGGTAGTCCATATGTACACACGAGCGACAATATCATTCTTTTGATATTGAAATCATATATAATTTGATGGTATATCATATATAAAGAATCATTATAATGTAATATTTATTATTTACTTCAATTACACATCATTATCCTACACATCCAAATAATAATGTTTTGAATAACAATTACACCACGACGTGGAGACGGTAAGTCGTACGTACGCACGAATGGTGAAATGTCATTAAAAGGATGGATATTATAATCAATATAGTTGTACCATATTTATAATAACATCAAATTATATATAATATGCTAGAGTTATTATTTTATAATGGAAATAACAAAGAGAGAAGAAGTGGAAGAAGAAAAGAACTTGAAAGAGGGTGGTGAAAACATTACCGCTTCTTCGGGTTCTTCCTTTTGATTTGATCAAAAGGGCTCTTTAGGTTGGCTTTGTAAAAAAAATAAGGCCTCTATGATGAAGTGAGGGAAGTTGAGAGAATATTTGGGTAGGGTTTGGCCGATCCAAAATGCTTTTAAGGTGTGAATTAGAGAGACGGGGGGAGCGCCCTTTTATAAGAGGGGTGAGGGGTACCTTAGAAAAAATTTAAAGTATTATTTTATAATAAATTCATATTCGGTTTATAATGGCACCAAAGTAACTTATTTCGAGGCTAAGGTGGGGATAGGTAAAAAACCATTCAACCAATATATTTTAGACAAGTTTGTGTCACTAAAGTAACCTTATCATTTATATTTAACTCTTAGTTAAATAGTTTGACATTTACCATGTCTCTTTGTATTTTTATATTATATGGTCAATAAAATAACTATATACATACAAGAAAACCCCAAGTGGTAAATTATTTATAAAATAACATTATATTTTTCCTTTTGATGAACCTTAGATTTCTTGGAATAGAATATCAATTAAAAATATAATAATTGTTTTAAAAAAAATTATGTCAATTTTGACACTATTTTGTATTTTGTTTTTTCTAAATTCATAATAGCATTATTACATAGAAACTAATTCATTTAATTAACCCTAACATGTCATATTGACCTATAAAATTCTTGAAATTTATTAAAAGTCTAAAATTATATTTATTTTGGTATTTATAATATCAATTATTTTAATATTTCTCTAATAAGTTAATTACTGCAATATCATTGTGTCGTAAATAAATTAAATTATTTAATGTCAAAAATTATAAATAAAATTCCATTATTTAGGAAATATTTTTAAAACTATAATGAATATTTAGATTCAAATATATCTTATGTATTACCCTATATTAAAAATGTTTTAGTTATTAAACATTGATTTTAACTCTGTTAACTCTTTTTCGAATTAAATAATAATAAATGTTCTAATCTAATTGAAGTGGACCAAAGAGGTTAATATCTTATTACTAAGGTTGTTTTTGGGAGACTAATACTTAGCCAATAGAATTAGTACATGTGTTATGGTAATAATAATATCATTTTTACCCTTAATTACACTATTTACATTTTACCGTAATAAATAAAAGTAAAAAGTTATTATTCACCAAAAAATATTTTTATCTTATTAAACCACATTTTACTCCTTGATATTAAATGTGTCTCTTAGAATTTCTAAATTCCACTCACAGAAGCGGTAAAATTACGTTTTAACTGAATTTTCAAATTCTCCTAGGAGGTGGGTAAAAGACGGTGAAAAGTTCAATAAAATTTTTATATATAAAAAATTATTCTAAATTAACACCAATGAATTACATTGAACATATAGAGGTATTATGTATCTATTTTGACCTTAATTAAATTTAAATAAAATAAATATTTATTTAAATAAAAATTTGATTTTAAACTATAACTCAGGGATTTCTTACTATTCACCAAAAATTGAATTTTTTCAGAAAAATACCAAAAATTCACACTAAGATAATTTTGATATTCCAAATCCATAAATGAATTCCATTTTGAAAGATAAAATTTATAAAACTTCAAAAAGTGGGTATTAATATTCATAACGGCTAGTTTTAATTGGATGTGGTGTGTGTTATAACTTGAAGTTGCGTATAACAAACACTATTGTATTATTCGAAGATGAGCGTATCATAGAATCTTGGGGTGTTACATCGAAAAAATTATCTTTTTCATTTGACCTTTGCTGGTCGAAGTTTAGCTTCGCCTAATTGAATCATGATGATGCGTATTCAACAGTGCTCTTGGGTTTTGAATACATGACCTGGTTCAAAAGATATAAATTTCCACCCGAACATTAATAGAATGTACCATATAAAATTTTAAATAAATAATTAACAGTCACCCTTAACCTACGTCGGTAAAGGTTAGGCTCCTCCTATGGGAAACACTCCCCCACGAACTCAACTGTACTCTCAGATTTTCAATTTGGGTTACCGTTTAGAAGTTATAAGGATTTAACAATAATATAACCATTACTTAATTATTTTATTTATGTCCAAAAACTAACTTACATTGTTGGCCTGCACCGGCCAATGTTAGGATCTACCTAAGGAAAACATACACTCACTAGCTCAATAGTGGTCTCATATTTTTAATCCGAGTAACCTTTCTTGAGTTATAATCATTTTTAAAAGAAAATAATTTAATTTAATTATTTTATTTAAGGTTTTTCCATTTTTAGGTTTTCTATGTGGAGGCCTGCATCGAATGAACTTATGTTTCACCTAGGGTAAACCTGGCATCATGGACACAACAGTTCCCTCATATTTATAATCCAAGAAACTATTTAATAAATATTCACCTTTTTCCTAAAATCTGGTCACACACGCTATTTAATGCTTATCATTTTCAATGGATCATTTCAGGCACTCCGGTCCTTGAAATCACATGCTTTTAATTTTTTCAGTCCCAAAATAATTCCTTATAAAAAAATTATACATAAATCTCATCACTTCACTTTCTCCCCTACCTTAGGGATTTATATCCCTGAAATCCATTACAAAGTCTAAGAAAACAAGTGGGTATATAGACCACAAATATGTGCCTCCTGCTCCCATGTCCTCTCCTAGAGGTTCCTGTGCTGCCACCCAACACGAATGAGAGGAATCAACCATCACCGAAGGACCCAATAATGTCTATCCTCAATATCTTTTAGTAACTACCCAAAAGTCACCCCATCGTCAATGTCTAGCATGCCCTAGTCGATGATGTGCGATTGATCATGCACGCATCTCCTCAACTGTGACCCATAGAAAACATTATGCACTTAGTGCATCTGTGAGGGAAGACCTAGGCAGTACACCACCTCTCTAACTCTACTGAGAATCTAGAAATGTCGATGAACCTCAGATATAGCTTTCCACCCTATTCAAATATCTGCATTCCTTGTCATGGTGAGACTCGTAGGAAAACGTGATCACCCTCCTCAAACTCTTTTGTTGTCCATGTCCTATCAGAATAAGACTTATACCTTCTCTATGAAGTCCTCATTCTCTCCTGGATGATTTGAACCTTCATGGTGGAAGCTCGTTCCACCTTTGGAACCATGAGTGATGACTCCCCTGGGTCTATCCAACATAGGGGTGATCTGTAATTTCACTCGTACAAGACCTCAAGCAGTTTCATGCCAATGGTGGGTGGTAGATATTACCGTACGTAAACTCTAATACAAGTTGGTGGTTCTCCCAACTGTGACCAAAATCTAGGACACAAGTATGAAGCATTTCTTGCAAGGTCTGTATGTTCTACTCCGTCTAACCATGTGTCTAGGGGTAAAATTTGTGCTCAATCCTGGTGGAACCTGATCCTCAGATTTCAATTTTTGAAAAGTGAGGTGTCAGGAAATGAACTCGACTATCGGTTTCTTCATCCCTTTCCACCAGTACTGACATTCGAGGTCCTGGTATATGCTTCTCACACTAGGATGTACTACCAAAGGGGAAGTATGGAACCCCCTCCAAACCTCCACCCGCAATGTCACTAAAATTAGGGTGGGTCTTATAAAAAGAATGGTGTTCTCCACATATATATGAAATCCATCAGAAGAAATTCCTAAGGATATATGAGCACATCAAGCCTCACAGTCAACATCCACATGTTGCGCCTACCTAACATGCTATAAGAGTGGGGGGAGTGGTATTCATAGACTGGAGGTATGATGCTCCATCACTATCCATGAAGGATATCTAAAATGTGGATTTCTACATTTGTCACCTCTCTGATCAACTGTAGACCAGACCTCTTAATGAGTGTGTCTACCACCACATCTCTCTTCCCAGAAGTATAGACTATCTCGAACTCATAGTCCTGTAAGAAATCCAACCATCAACATTGTCTCGGGTTCAGGTCCTCTTATGTGAATATATACTTGAGACTCTTTCGATCAGAGTAGACAGTAAACCATTCACCCATCAAGTAGTGTCGCAACATCTTCATGGAAATAACCACTCCTGCTAACTCCAGATCATGGGTCACATATTTATTCTTTTTTTTCCTTAGCTATCATAAGCCATAGGCGATCACCACTCGCTCTTGCATCAAGAAACAACCCAGTCTTGTCCCTGATGAGTTAAGGTATACGAAAAACCAAACAACCTTTTATGGTAGCCTCGAGATGGGGGAACTCTTCAATTTCTTCCTCAGCTCTAGGAAACCATAATGACATCTCTCCATCCATACGAAGGGTTCCCCCTTCTTTATCAAAGCTGAAATGGGTGCTCCAACTCTGGAAAAGTTGGATAAAAATATTTGGTAGTACCCCACAAATCCCAGGAAACTTCACACCTTGGTCACACTGCTGGGTAGTTCCCAAGAAATCACCACCTCTATCTTTTTCAGATACACTACAACCCCAGCCTCCAAGATAACATGCTCAGTTAAGTGGAATTCTTGTATCCAGAATTGGAACATCGAGATATTTCCATAAATCTACTACTCTCATAGTGTATCCAGAACTATCTTCATATGTGTGGCGTGCTCTTCCTCTGATGCCGAGTACACCAAGATTTCATCAATAAAGACCACCACAAAGCAAATGAGGTATGTCTGGAAGAACTTGTTCATGAGTCTCATGAACACTTCTACAGTGTTGGTCACACCGAAAGGCATCACTAAGAACTCACAGTGGCCATACCGACATTTTAAGGTCGTTTTCGATATGTCATCATCCTACACCTGAAGCTGATGACAGCCAGATCATAGGTCTATCCTGAAAAACTACTAATCTCCCTTCAGCATATCAATGATATCATCAATCCTCCATAGAGGATACTTTTTTTCACGGTCAATGGGTTCATGAGCCGATAGTCCATGAAAATCCTAAAAATTCCATCTGCCATCTTGGAAAACCAAATTGGGGCTACCGATGGGGAAATATTGGGCCTTAGGAACCCCTTTCTCTGCAAGTCCTCTAACTATACCCTCAACTCCCGAAGCTCCACAAAAGCCATCTGATATACTAGCATAGATATTGGTGTTGTCATTGGGTACTAGACGATATAAAAGTATACCTCTCTATGAGGAGGTAGTCCCAAAACCTCCTCAGGAATGACATATGCATACTGGTCTACCAAAATAGTATAGCTCGGACTCCTCTCATCCACTACACTAAGGGTGGGGCTATCCAACTGATGAGTGATCATCTACACCCTCATTTTTCAATGTCTTTATTATGCTGAAAAAGTTTCCTTCTCACCGTTGAAAGAAAAATTGGTCTCATCTTTGTGGACACACAACACTTTACACCTAAAATAGTTTATCTGAGCATGGACTGCGGATAGCCAGTCTATACCAAGGATGAGGTTGTAAGGCCTCGACACTACTACTAGGAGATCCCTGCTGAAGCTCTCTCATCCTAGAGTAAGCTCACACTACCTTCAATAGTATTTAATCATCGAATCCACTCTTGTAGGAGTCTCTAAATGTAAGGATTGAGCCAATGGCTCCATCAGAATCATTGAGCTCCGAACAAGAGATGCATCATTGAAGGGGTCACTAGCACCAATGACTATATGAAATGGATCCAGGGTGGAGTAGATACAGATAGTACCTCGAATCATCTCTGGAGCACCATGGTCATAGGACTTTTCCACTTGAATCTGAGATCGTCCTTGTCCACCTGATCCCTGGGGTCAGGGAGGACCACCTGGGGGTGATGGGAGTAGTACCTCCAACCATCGTCCAATGCCTAATGCATGGACTACGCCTCTGCTAAGTACATTGTCTTACAGACCTCCTCGTTAAAACCTCTAATTCTACCTTGGTGGTCCCTCAAGAGTCTTATTATCATCAGTATGGTGGTTCAGGTAGTCATGAGCCACATGACCGTTCTCGCTGCACAAGTAGCATAATTTGCTCCTCTACTGACCTCCTCTACTCTATGAGCTCCGTACCTCCGACTCTACATGATGGGGATGTCCCCCAGAAGGATTTTCCTTCATGAACCTTTGTGTCATCTACCTATTTCCTGTAGTAGTTGACTCTACTAATTGTCTTCCAGTGGTGGGTCTCACCATTGATTCCTTCTCAACTAGGAAGCTATCCACCAATAGTGCTCACGCTATCACTCTAGCCTGCGTCGGGATGTTGAGTGATATCATCAACCCTCAGATCTCCCATAAAAGAACCATATCAAAGGCATGACCCCTAAATAAAGGGTCTCATTCCATGTCGGTGGAGAGGCAAGAGAGGTTAGTGAATCTCTCCATTTAATGGGACACTATCTGGATACCCTACTATAAGTGTAGTATCTCCTTAATATGCACATAGAATAGTGTTACTAGTAATAACTCATACATGAAGAGGCTCTCGATATCCAACCAGTAAAGATTCATCTCCTCATGAGTCTGTAGTGTCAGGATCCACCATCTCTCTATTATTCCCTAAAAGATACTAGTAGCTTAGACCACCATTTAGTCTGCTTGTGTCTGGACCAAACAGAAAACCTGTGCAAAACCTTGAGCCATTCCTCAGCTACTTGTGGATGTACCTCTCCTCAAAATATCTAAGGCCTCTTACTCTGGAACGTTTGCAATGCACTCAGTCGGTGTGCATGGTCTGCTGGCGGGGAGGGTGGAAACTACTGCCCTACTGGTGGTGGTGTTGTAGGTACACCGCCCAAAGGTGCTATCACTGTAAAGGGGCCCTACACCGACACCTCATTTCTCGGTGGGCTGTCATCATGATCTCTCACTAGAATCCTAGTTGGCTAGCTACATGGTGGAATTATATAAAGAAATAGATGATCCATGTTTAATAAGTTATACATGTTTAGCTGAAAAAAAGAGATCCAAATAAAAACATTTTCAAAACACATGAAAATAGTGTTTTCCTGTTTTGAGTTGGAAATCAGAACTCATGATCCTGGTGTATGGATAAGCTAGACGACGCACCAACAATGTACTCCCAAAACATTAATCCGAACTCAATACTCTTAACACTATTTCCCCATTGAGAAAAATAGACTCTTTGTTCTTCTGTTATAACCAACCGCCCTTTGATACCACTTTGTTACAACATGTCCCTCTGGGGCCGTGTCGTGACTACCTCATACCTTCCATCCATATTCCAGGGGTTGGCGACTTGCACCATAAAATAATATCAAAAAAAGGAAAGGAATTTCCTTTAAACCTATACACTCACAGACTAGGTACACAACAAAAGCAATCCACAAAATAGAACAACCGATAGTATAAGTGTGAACAGAAAGTAAAAAAGGGCCAGCATATAAACCCAACTGAAAATAAAGTAAAACAAAATAAAAAACGCACTCCAAAGGTTTTACACTAAGGATCCTTTCTAAAGGGTAGTTACAACTCGTCGTTTCCCATCACTACCCCTAACCACATATGTCAATCACCTCCGAGCACTATCTAGCCCTGGATCCTCGAGTCCCACTCAAGTTGTCCATCATCTACGTAGGACACAACAGGGTGCGGGTGAAGCCTGTGTAGGTGTGAGTATAACAATACTCAGAAGGTAACGCGAGACACTCAAAGGTCTCCTGAAATTCCAAAATGGAAAAACCAAAAATCCTGATCTCAATAAAAAATCATAATGTAAAAGACAGATCACACCAAGGATACAACTTAGATAAGATGAATAAAGATGATTAGTCTTAAGCTAGATCTTTTTATTTGGTTTAGAGGTTCTGCTATCAATCCATGAGGGGTCGTTGAACTACTGATCCATAAAGGGTCTCACTACAGTTGATCCACACGGTAGATCTAATTTCGATCTACACATTGTCTCTCTACTATAGATCCCACTTGGTCTCTCTTTTGTTGATCCACATAGGGTCGCACTACTTTCAATCCTTACAAAGTTGCTCTAATATCGATCCACATAGGGTCCCACTAAGATTGGTCCATATAGGGCCATACTACTGTCAATCCACATAGGGTCACTTTGCTGCCTATCCATGAAGGTTAACCCTCATACCGATCTATAGAGGGTCTCCCTTCACAAGTTATTCTACCATAGGATTCCTACACTTGGAGAGATTGACTACACGAGAAACCTCTACTAGAGCCACTAGTCATATTTAAACCTCCATGAAGTCTCACAAAGAAGAAACTCGAAGGACCGCCTTTCAATATGGGTTCCAACGTGACATATGGTGCGTAGATCATACGTTCGGTCGGTAAGCTATAGAAAAAAGGTAAATATGGCTCGTTTGGATTCGAGTCTCATCCAACATGTCCATACTCCAAATTTTACCAAACCTCATGTGCATTTTCTCAAAAGGATCTCCACATCGTGAGGGTCCTCACGCTGCTAATAGTATGTCAATCCAACACCTGTTTTTCGATATATTCCTAATGTAGCGAAATAGTGATGGTTTGGTCCAGGTCCACTCAGGGTCTGGCCCTGCTGGCCTGTTGGACATGCGGATCTGGACCGCCTCGAAAACCCTACCCATGTGGATGTGGGCCTATTTTTGGATGAACAGACCGGACGCAGTGCATTCGATTCATCTAGCTGGCAGTGACAGCTGCATGCCGCCCCTCCTTCCAAAACGGCTGGCTAGAGCCGACCGTTGGTCCATCCATGTGGGCCGCTCCTCTCCCCACATGGGGCGAAGGAGCCCTTAAGTACAACCCGGAATATCCTGGATGGGGTGATAACAATCATCAATAAGAAAGAAAAATTCCCCTAATTTAGATCTTGCAACAATATCCCACAAGAACAAACAAGATGTGGATCAACCTATTATTCGGTTTGTCCTTATTCATTGTATTTTCCAAAATGCGATGGGAGCGAGAATAAAACACATAAACCCCATACCTTGATTCGGTGGAATCTATTGCAGACAATGGAAGGAATCTGTGTTCGAAGTCATTCATCATTATTCATCGATCCAAAAATTGATTCCCGCAACAGTAAGTGTTCATCCACCATTTTTCATTATAGAGGAAATTCGTCAGCGTTTATTTAGAGGCTCCTCCCATGGGTTCTCAATTCCCATGACAAAGGTTTGATTAATTAAAAAATCTACACCACGTTGGATTCATTAATATGGAGTATTAATGAAAATAAATTAATGAACCATTAATCTATGAACATTGCGGTTACACATCCAAAGGCATGTTTCATTAAATGTCACTTATTTAATATTTATCATTACACTGTGGTCCCACCATCAGCCTCTCAATGGTGGAAGAAAAAGAATAAAATAACTAATAGTTATTTTTTTAAAGTCCAAAAATATTAAATTTTTCGTCCGACCATTGCTGGTCGAAGTTATGTTTCGCCTAAGAGAATTAGAGTAATGAGAATTCAATGGTGCTCTCATATTTTTAATCTGAGTACCAGTTCAAAAGATAGAAATTCCCACCCACATGTTTACTAAACACACCTTAAAAAAGTTCTAAAATAATAAACATTCACCCTCAACCTGCACCGGTTGAGGTTGGGCTCTGCCTAAGGGAATCACACCCCCACAAACTCTACAACACTCTCATATTTTCACTCTGAGATACCATTTAAAGGTTTTTAGGATTTAACAATAAAACAATAGTTATTCAATTATTTTATTTATGAAAAAAACTTCCTTCCACTATTGGCCCACACCATCCAATTTTAGGATCTGTCTAAGGAAAACACACCCTCTCAAACTCATTGGTGGTCTCATATTTTTAATCTTGGTCATTGTTCCTGAGTTATAATCATTTGAAAAATAAAATAAATTAATTTAATTATTTTTTTAAGGCTATTCCATTTTTGTTTTTTCTCACTGGAGGCATGTGCCATCAAAACTTAAGTTTCACCTATGCTAAACCAATCATCCTGAATGCCAGGGTGCCCTTCGATTTCTAATTCAGGTACTCTTTATGTGTTATTTCTCTTTTTCTGGAAAGCTTTTCACGTGCACTATTTAAAGCTTAATAATTTTCGACAGATCATTCTTTGAATTCTGAGCCTCAGAATCACATGCATAGAATTATCTATTCTCCAAATAATTTTATATAATTAAAAAAATTTAAAAATTTCTGGTTCATTACAATAATTTTTCAAAGAATGGATATTTTCCTCATGAATGTTCTTAAATGATTGATCGAATAGATTTTTAGCCTAGGATTTCTTCTGGTGATGTTACCATTGCCTTTCCATGGATATGATCCAAGGATACCATTATTATTATTTCTCTGAATGTTTTATGTTTTTATGGTGTGATGTTTATGAGACATTTTCTTTTTCCATGGTTCATAATATAAGGAAATATGTATGAATCCAGATTCTTCTCCAAGATTATTCTATATTGACCTTTTAATGAAACCTATCCCTTTTCAATAGGTTATTATATGATTAAATATTTATAATTCCCACTTCATTTCATGGGTTATGATATGATAAATTCTTATCAACTTTTGGAACACATAAATATGGTTTTCATTTTGATATCATTGGGACCTATATCTCCCTCCAATTTAATTGGTTAAGATATATATATTTCATGAGATATAGATGGTGGTAATGGATATTGAACACAATACATTAATATAAGGAAATTATGGGGATTTAAACTAGTTCATTAATATAGGGATGGAATGAGGAGTGGATATGGTACAATAATACATGACTGGAAGGAGGAGTGAACTCTTTACAACATTGGATTTTTTTTTCTTTGATGGAATTGGTCGTGAGGCTTGAAAAATATGGAAATTATTTTATATACATATGTATATGATAAAAACCATGTATTATTCTTATATTATTCATTTAGGTCTTATGATCATTTATTATCTTATGATTCATTTCATATGAACTAATAATCTTTATTCCATGATTCAAGATTGAGATCATTGATATGAAATTTCTGATTTTAAAATGTTATGTTATTATTCTCACCCCCTTATTCTTATTTTATGTATTGAAACACTCTATTTTCATACATTATCATTACAACACTTTAGTGAAATACATAATACATTACACAAATAGAAGCCCAAAAAACCGTATTACACTACTGATTTTTAAAACATGGAATCATAAACACTGGTACATAGGTTTGATAAATTATCTCCCACTTTGTTCTTCATAAATTTAAACCCTCTTATAAAAATCATTAATAATACATATCTTAATATACTAGGGAATGAAACCTAACTTTTGGTGATCTCAGATGCTCATTAAGGGAAAATAAGGGAGATATGTAAGAATAAACATGAGCATAATGGTATGGGAATGTGATCATAACATTAAAATATCATACCCTAAAAATCAATGTTCTTAAAAAAATAATTTAAAAAATATTGAAAGATAAAAAGACATGAATCATAAGGGAATCAAGTGCATGATCTATGAATGCATAAAATACGAATAAGACATGAAATTGTGTCAGACACATAAAAATGTAATATCATTACCAATAAGCTAGGGATCATTGAAAAAAAATATTAGGGAAATTCATGGGGACTGCACCTTTTTTAAATGGCACAGCAAAATCCCCACTCACAATCCCTTATTTGTAAGGGATCGGGTTTCCTCATCTTCCCATTTGAATCAGCTTTCCCCATCTCCCCATAATGGATTGTGTTTCCTAATCTTCCCATAGTGGATCATGTTTCCCCATATTCCACAGTGGATCATGCTCATAAACCTGAATCCTATCATTATCTAATAATATATAAATCTATAAACATTTCATTATAGGGAGATATATGTCCTAACCATCTCATAATGAAATTATATATATAAATGACACAAGTCCTAAACAATCGTATAAAAATACAAGAAATTAAATCTGTGTCATAAATATGTAATGATATCTTAACCGATAGAAAAATAATTGTTTCCTAGCCATTTTATAAAATAATAACACGTTAAAATAAAATTTTATCATATTAATATAACACATGAATGAGAAATGGGCTTCAAAAAATCATTCCATTAAAACAAAATCCATTCATAGAAATAATATGATCGGACCCTTTATATCATTTCACAAAAGGGAATGAGTAAAACTGACAAATTCCATAACATAGGGAACGTAATTAAGAAATATGTATGAAAGACATTTATTAAGGAAACAATCATTTTTATATGAAAAATTATTTTTAAAACATAAAACCATTTGAAATAAATTTTCATTGAAAATAAATTTTGAAACATAGAAAGAATATATGAAAACATTTTGAATACAATTTCATTGAAAACACTCTGAAAACTTACAAATAAATCGTGTAAAAGTTTTGAAAACCATATCATTGAAAACAAATTGAAAAATTATAAAGAAATATTGAAAAAGTTTTGAATTATATTTCATTGAAAACATGTTAATAAAAAATAAAAACATTTTGAAAACCATTTTCTTTAAAACAATTTGAAGATAAATAAATAAATATTGAAAACATTTGAAAAAATATTTCATCCAAAACACTTTGAAACATATAAATAATTAGTTACTATGTTTTGAAAACCATTTAGTGGAAAAAACATTGAAAATTTATAATTAAATCTTGGAAATATTTTGAAAACTATTTTACTAAAAACACTTTGAAAACTTATAACCAATGCTTGAAATTTTTTTGAGAACCATTTCGTTAAAAAAATTAATATATTTGAAGGGTTTATTGGAAAACCATAAAAAAAATTAGAATATATTTTACATGAAAATAATATTAAAATATTCACTTTAAATATTTTTCTTAAAATATTTTTGAAATCGTGGTTTTTTAAATTCATCGTATATTTCTCAATAAGGAATATTTAGACAAAACTACTTTACAAAATTGGTAGTTTTTGAAACATAAAACCCCTTAAACAGAGATCATAATATTTATATATAAATATGAATATATTTATTCATAATAATACTTATAATATATTAATGGGAATAATATACACAACATAAATGAAACGAGTGGTGAATAAGGCATAATTCTCCCAGAAAGAATAGTGAGACTAGAAATTCTGCAACCCTATGTGTTGACTCTCATAATACATGTAAAAACATCCTATATAATAAAAATAATTTTATTATAAATCTTTTATAGAACCATATTCTAATATCTGATACCATATATGTCTTTACATCACCCACTTATTTACACATCCATGGTAAGGTTACGTTTCAGGTAATATCATCTTTGTTCTTCCCACCTTTCTTAATTTGTTATATTTTTTATCCTCATAAATGTTTCATAATTTCCAAAAGTATAAACATAATATAAATATGTTTTATTTCCATTATATAAATATATTTATAAAAATATAATAAATTTAGAATTATGAATTGGAATAAAATGTTCAAGGAGACTATAGGTCGTATATTTGGTTGGATGATGGTTCAATTTAATTATCATATTGTATAAAACAAAAAAATTGAAATATATATATTTACGTATATATATATTTGTTAGAGATTATATAATAATTAAAGAATAATTATTATGTCATATATATCCTATAATTTTACTGAATCCATCCTTAATGCAATCCATGTAGGGTGTGAATGAATCACATCGCAGTAGTACACACTTCCCAAAATGAAATTATCACTTCTAGGGAAAATTGAAAGAATAATGTTATGTGTTATAAAATGTTTCCATAAGTATAAATACGTTATAAATATCATATAAATCAAATAAAAATATAGTTTACATCATAATTAAAAATAATTAGAGGTGGTATACGAAAAAATACATCATTTCATGAGGCGGTAGTTCGTCGTTCACAAGTATTGTATGTTTGTTACACATTAGATGGAAGTGTGTTTATGTGTAGGTAAAACCCTTACAACAAAAAATATATGTATATATATAATACTATTTTTATCATATTATTATGGAATATGAATAATTATAGTGGAGGATAATGAAAATAAGACAAATGACCTTGAGGAAGTATGTTACCTCTTCATTGGGTGACACCTATGGGCATGCACCAAAGGTCATCCTTGGACGGATTTCTAACAAAAGGTAGGTTTCTAGGTTGAGTGTTATATTTTTTTGAGGTTATTTAGGTTGATTTATTCTAATCAAAATTGATTGAGTGTTTTTAATAATTGGGAGGTGTGAGATCCAATTTTTAGTGGAGGAGGACTGTCATTCTTCAAAAAAATTTAAAAGGGACTTCCACACAAATTTTTCCTCTGAAACGTGGCTCAAAAATGGTCCCAATATGATAAAAGGTATGATAAGGTTGAAATGTTTACATCTAAAGGATTTTTTATGGGTATATAGTTTAATTTAGGTCTTATGTTTAATTTTTAGTCCTTTGTTAGGATAATTTTAACCTTAATCGATGTAATTAATTTTAATCACATTCTCTAATATTTTTTGTGATAAACTAAGTTTAAATTATTAAGAAATATATATTATGCTGATTAAAAATATGAAATCCATTTTTATAAATTCCAATCATAAAAGTGGAATAAATTAATTTAAAAATAATATCATAGATTTGTCGCAAATGTGGGTTTATATCAAAAAATTGTTTAAAAAATTTGAATATTTTAATATCCAATTTAAATGTAAAATTGTATCCAATGACAAAAATTTGAATAATTAATGTAAAATTATTATATTTAAACATTAAAATAAATTAATATATTATTTCTCTATATAAATAATTTATTTAAAATACTATTTTTTTATTAGAATTTTGTATTTCTCTCTATTTAACGAAAAATTACTTTTTTCATAAAAATAAATAAAATTAACCCTAAGATAAGTAATAAATTATAAATTCAATAATGATTTTAATTTTATAAAAATAAATTTATATAATTTTGTAAAATTATTTTTCCTATTGTTCACATAAACACCTAAAATGCAGTTTATTTGATATAATATTATTTTCAAACATATAAATAATTTACCAATATTACAAGTTTTATTATCAATATGTTTTATTTATTTAAATTTTGAAATTTATATATAAAAAGAATTTATTAATATTCATGTTATTATTATAATAGTTATGTTAAAACAATCCTATTTAATTAATTATAAAAATAAAATGATGTTATGTAGAATCTCGGGGTTACGTATAACACAAGACAAGTCACCGTTGAATGTACCACAAGATTATATTATTATAGAATATAATAAAATTTTTAGTTAGTGTATAATGAGACACATGTCATTAAATAAAATTAATTTATTCCAGAAAAGGCTCACACAAAAATCCCATGGTGTAATATTTAACCACCACCCCCTTAAAATGAATTTATCCCTTAAACTTTGTCATTATCATACAAAAAAATAAGGATATTTATGTCTCGACGTATCCTCATGTTTCCACATTAGATCTTATAATAGGTGACATCTCCCCAATACATTGACCCAGTGAGTGGTGTGGTTTCATAAAACATTCTATGTACGTTCAAGAATGAAAACTGGTTGTTCTTTATTTGAAAGATCCTGCTCCAACTATATGACCTATCAATTCAGAAATTGTGGAGGGTTAGGTATGTATTTCCTCATGAGATATTCATGGAACACATTATGGAATTGAGAGATATTAGGAGTAAGTTCCCCTTTATAGGCTACTATTTTGATAAGATCTAGAATCTAAAAGGGACCAATATACATTGGGAAAAATACAAATTCTTCCCGAACCTCATAAAGATCTTATAGGGAGAGATTAATAGAAACAAATTCACAATAACATCAAATTATAGATCACATCGACAGTTATCAGCATAACATTTCAGTATAATTTGTGCTTCCTTGGTATGATGTTGAATGGTTCTAAAAGTCTTAGTCATTTCTTTATCTAAGTTAGGGCCAAATTGATTTCTTATTCTAACTATTTCCTAGAACATTGGAGCTCTATATTTCTTCCCATAAAGGGCTTTATACGGATCTATATTAATGTTTGATTGAAATCTATTATTGTATGAAAACAAAACTAGAAGAAGGTGTTGATCCCAAACACCATTACAATCCAACGAACAAGATTTCAACATATCCGATAGGGTTTGAATTGTTATTTCTAATTTACCATCTATATATAGAAGATACATAGTTCTAAAACGTAATTTTATATCATGTTATCGCTAAAGACATCTCGAGGAAATTGAGTTAGACCTTGGATCTGATCAGATACCATAGAATGTGCTACATTATGAAACCTTATGACTTCTTTATTGTATATTAAGGAAACATGATCTATGTAGAAGACAAATTTGATAGAGAAGAATTATGATGACTTAGTAAGGGGATTGAATACAACCCATACAACATTAAACCATTTAGATGTTTTTGGTAGTCCAATGAAAAATTATATATTCAAGTTCTCCCATTTATATTTTGGTATGGATAATGGGTGAAGCATCCTCATAGACTATTTTTCAGCTTTAACATGCTAAAATACTAGTAATAGAGATATAAACTAAATGATATCACACTTCATTCCATCCAACCAGAATTATTATTTCATGTCTATATATATCTTCACACTTCTGAGAAGAAGATATAATGATGAATTATTAGATTCCACTAATATCTCCCTCTTCAAATCAGGTATAGAAGTATAATATAAATGTTTCTAAAACATAATCCTTCAATCCTGATCAAGGATAAACTATGGAACATATCTATCCTTCTTTTGTAGCTCCACATCTGTCTTCAATGCCTCATCTCCTTCACCTAGATAGATGAGAAAACCCTCAATTGAGAAAGATAATATTTTTCTATTCCATCAAGAGTACATGTTTCATCCTTTTATAATCCATTAATATTGGGTCTTTTTCCATCCCCATCATGGATAATCTAGCATGATCCATTTAACTCAAAGCATCGCCCACATTGTTTTCTTTCATAGGGTGGTAATGTAGTGAGAAATCATAATGCATTATCACTTCAAAGCATCTTCTCTAGTTTATGTAAAATTTTCTTATCTGTGAATATATATTTTAGACTTTTATGAATTGTATATATATCAGACATGTCTTCTTAAAGATAATGCATCCATATCTTTAATAAAATAATTATAATTATAAATCCAAATAATGATTTGGGTAATTTTTCCCATGGATCTTCTATTACAATGAGTTATAAGAGATATCCATGTTATTCTTCCAAAGAATAGATCCCAATCACTTCATGAATTCATCACTATAGAATAAAAACCAATATCTACTATAGATTAATGTATTTATAGGTGCACTTACTGACCTTCTCTGCAGTTCCTTAAAATATTTCTCACATTCATCTGTAGAGAGGATGTTGGGACCCTTCTAAGTATATTTTCTCAGTGGAGTAGATAGTCAAGATAAATTATACAAAAACTGTCAATAATATGTAGCTAAACAAAGAAAACTATGGATCTCATTCACCATGGTTGGTCAAGGACAACATTCAATAGCCTCCATCATTAATGGATCTTCTGCTACACCATATCTTGACATTATTTTACCTAAAAATGAAACCTTTTTTCAAAAAATAATCCACACTTTTAAAATTCTTGATACATATTCTTCTTCCATTGGGTCTGTAGTACAATTATGAAATGGTCCTAAATCTCTTTCTTGTTCATTGAATATATAAAAACATCATCTATAAGGACTACAAAAAACTGATTGACGTAATCCTTAAAGAATATTCATAAAATCCATCAATATTGTTTTGGTATTAGTAATACTGAATGAAATCACTATATATTCATAGGGACTATAACTTTTAAATAATTTCATCATAGATATATACTCCTTCATGAACCAGATTTTATGATATTAAAAGTGATGGTAAATCATAGAATGGTATTGATCTCCATGGAGTTGATTAAACAATCCATTAATACAAGGATTTTGATACTTGTTCTGAATCGTGATATTTTTAAACTACCAAAAATAAATGAATTATTGCATTGATCCATATTTATTTTTCACAGTGCTGATAAGTCCACCACAACCTGAAAAAATATTATGAATGAATATATTATATAGTTTTTCCTAGAGTTTATTCATTAATTCCTACAACCCAATTGGACCCTTTCTATATGGAGTCTTCGAAATTTGTGTGGAACTAGGTATGAGTTCTGTTGAGAACTCAACATCACGTTTTGGTGGAAGGATAGGAAACTCTTCCAAGAAAACATCAAAAAATTATTGATAAATATGAATATCAGCGATATTGAGTTTCACAGACCATTTAAGACAAAAATGCCTCTGGAATGATAATTAAGACCCATTTTCATAGGATACTAATACTTATTATCACATTGAAAGACAATCATAATTTGGATGGAAATATGAAACATAACTTATTTTCTATGAAATTGAATGTGGTGTTTCTTCAATGAAATCCAATCCAGGTCTATCATGACATCAAATTCAATGATGAGAATAATGACATCATTCGTAAGAAGTAAATTCCCCTAATAGTCAACTTGAGGGGAATAATATACTTGAGTTGAAACCTGCATAACAATAGGGTTTTTACTCATAATTCTACATATAATCATTAGATTATAGTATTAATACACATAAAAAATTAGATATTAAAGAGTGTGTAGATACATAATAAAATAATACATTATAAACTCTAGAGTGGGTGGTTTGTGTACCTTTCACCAATACATTATTTCACCCCTCATTAGAAAGATTGATTGCATGATATTTCCCATTTTCCATCAGTTTAATTGGATTCTAGAACTAATCATAATCACCAACCTTTGGGTTTGGGAAATAATTTGTAAAATTATCATTATTATTACACTTGAATCACTAAAGTGTGGGAGGTGCATTCTATGTATCATTTACTCTATTTGTATCTTTGGGAAACTTCTTCCCATAATTTTCACATTATATTTTTTAATGTTATTCCCTTCCACAGATAAAACACTTATTATACCCCATAGGATAATTAACTCTACGCCTCGTTCCAAACTTAGAGAATAAAGGAAGGTATATCTTCTTCTCTCCATTGTTTTTAGGTTTTCCTCCAAACTCCATATTCCTTTTCATTCTAAAACCATGATATTGATATTTAACTCCAAATTCCAATTCTTCATTGATTGAACAATGCACAATCTTTTTATTTCTACAAAATTCTATTATGGACAACACCCTTACGAGACTTTTCATTAATACATTGAAGAACCTCTCATCTTTACTTTAGGGATGGATGATAATTCCCAAGCGTACCTCACAAGTGTTGTGAAATTATACCTATTGGTACCGATGGATTTTCCATCCTTTTGCTTCAACTAAGGGAAATCCTTTCCCTTATTCATATGAAGTACATGAGGAATGTACTTATTAAACAATAGGTTTTTTATCTTGTCTCAATCCATGGATTCAATTTCATATTCCATCTTCATACTCTATATTAGAGTCCACCCTTAGCATACTTCTCATTTTAACGGATAAATTTTTGAGAATGACATTCTCATGTTCTGAATGCTGGATAACAGATAATATCTTTTAATTGTTACTGATTCAGTTTTCCACAAATAGTGCATCTGATGTCCTGTAGAAAGAAGGTGGCTGTTGCTTCATATATGACTCAAACAGAACATAATTACCTCTATAGCCTATTTGGATTCTCATCATGATTTGAATCCTGGGAATGTTGGGTGATAATATAAATGAGATTTCATATTCCAGATCCTATAAAATTTAGACACTTTGAAGGAAAAAAATTTCATTTTTCATTGAAATCAATATTAACATCATTCCTTTAGGTTTCATCTATTGAATACAACAAAAAACCATAGAGTAATAAATTGTTTTTATATTGAGTAACTATATAATCATGAAAACCCACTTACAAGATGTATAAATTATGACACCTTCTTTAATCAATGACACCCTATGTTTAACCTAGGTTATTTAAAAACAAATTATTTTTTAAATCCTTATTGATGGTTAGTAAAGATATTGAAAATTACTGAATAATATCCCCCAGGTGTGCCAAACTAGGTTCTTAGTATGACCCTCATTCATTTACCACTTTACCCTCGAGTCAGGCCCAACACACCATGTATTATTTTTTACTACTAGGTACATGTATGGAAGAACCATGTCCACATATACTATATAGATAAGGATATTTTACATGGAAACCAATCACTATACATTTACCAAAATTCCAGGACATTTTCCTATATATTTCCTTATCCTTAGACTTATCATTATACATTTCCAAAGAGTATTAACTAATTTTTTCTCATCATATATTGGAAAACATAAAAAACATTTTCCTAACATAAACTATAGAAATATTTGGTTTTCATGCATTAACATTAAATCAAATTTGAAGAATACTTAACACATTACACAAACAGATTCTCATAGACCGTATTATCTTAGAACCTTTGGAAACATTGAAACCTAAAAACTAGTAATTAAGTGAGAAGAATTATCTCATACTGGGTTATTCTAGACTAGAAACCTTCTTAGACACATCATACAAAATACATATCTCTATAACCTGTTGAAGGAAACATAAAAAGGGGTGAGATCAGATTCTATGTAAGAGTAAAAAAGGGAGATATGTAAGCATAAACATGGGAATAAGGGTATGTTAATGTGATCATAACATTAGAAGATCATTCCCTTCAAATAAAAGATCAAAAATTAAAATAATTTCATAAATAATTTCAATTTAGTAGACATGAATCATAAAGAAATCAAGATCTTAATCCATGAAAGTATAACATAGTAATAACACATATAATTTTTGTCTGAAGATAAACATATGAATTTCATTCTTCCAAAGGCATGTAACATTTCTAAAACATATAAGGTCACTCCATTGGGACTACACCTACTAGGTAGGACACACCACTTTCCCCAGTCACACTCCCTTCCTTATAAGGGACTGGGTTTCCCCATATTCCCAGAGATGATCCAGTTTCCCCGACATACCTTAGTTTACTGGGTTTCCCCATATTCCTAGAGTTGATCAGGTTTCCCCAACATCCCATAGTAGATCGGGTTTCCCCTTCTTACCATAGTGTTTTGGGTTTCCCCATCTACCATAGTGAATCAAGACCATTTGTTTGAATCCATCATTATCTCATTAGATATAAATATTTACCCAAACAAATTGAGGGAGATATAGGTACCCCACATATTATAATGAATTCATACATACATTTTCCACAAAATCAAAAACAATCAAATCATAACCTAGTAAATGAAAGCGGTGTCGTAAACATGTAATCATATCATAATCTATAGAAAAATATAGGTTTTATAATAATTTCATCATATCATAACCCATGAAAAGAATTGCGTTTCATAAGAATATAACCCATCAATGAAAAAAAGTGTTTTATAACAATCATTCCATTATAACTTAATCTATTTAGTGAAATAATATGAATGGAACATTTATATAATTTACCAAAATGGTATGAGTAACACCGACAGATGTCATCTTCGATGGAAAATAATTTTGAATTATATTTTAAAAACATTTATTGAGAAATATATAAATTATTCCTTCATAAATACTTTTAAAAAAACTAACTATTTAAAACCCATTTTCATTGAAAATGAAACTGAAACCATTTAAATAAATTTGGACAAGATTTTGAATAAGATTTCTATAAATATAAATTGAAAACATGTAATCAAATATTGAAAACTTTATCAAAATAATTTCATGGGAAAAAAATTTAAACAATTATAAATAAATATAAAAAACATTTGGAAAATAATTTCAATGAAAACACTATGATAACTTATAAATAAATCTTCAAATTTTTTTGGATGTCCATCACTTTGAAAACACTTTGTAAACACATATTCAATGCCTGAAAACATTTTGAAACCCATTTCATTGATAAAACATTGAAAAAATATAAATATATCGTGAAAATGTTAAATTAAAATTCAAAATAATTTCAAAACATAACAAAATTAATGATCAAATTTGGAAAACAATTTATTTGAAAACATTTTAAAAACATATAATGAAATCTTGAAATTGTTTTAAAATCCATGTATTTGAAAAAACATTGAGAACATATAAGATATTATTAGAAAACCCACAAGAAAATTAAAATATTTTTTCTTGATAGTGAGATTAATTTTTTATTTAAAAAAACTAAAAACATTTTAATAAACATGTTTTTTGAAATTCATGCCATGTGCCTCAAAGAAGACTAATTAATACAAAACAACTTTACCGATTTGGTAACTTTCAAACTTGAACCCCATTAAAAATATATCGTAAAATAGATTTTTAAATACCAATAGGGGTTAGTGTAATAATCAAAGAATATATTTATGGATATTATATACACCACACTAATGAAATGAGTGTAGAATAAGGCACGATTCTCACAAAAAATAATAGTGAGACTAGAAATTCCGTTACCTTATGACTTGAACCCCTTCGCACTCATAAAAACCTGTTGTATAATAAATATAAGTCTTATATACATATTATTGAGTAACATATTATTATATTTAACACTATATATTTATTTATATCACCTTCTAATTAACACATTCTTTTTATAGTTACATTTCGAGTAATATCCTCTTTTTCTTCCCATGTGTATTAATTTGTTATATTATTTGTCCTCATACTAATGTCATGATTTTAAAAAATACACCATGATATAAATATAAGGTATATTAAGTATATATTTATTTACAATAATATATTAAATATTGAAATATGAAATGGAATATAGTGTTCATGGAGATGATAAGATCTACGTACACATGAACTTTGTTTCAGTTTAATTATCATGTTGAAAGAAACAAAGTATATAACATATATGTATATATTTATACATAAGAATTGAATTATAATTTTTATTTCATATATATAATATATGATTATTGATTCTATCCATAAAACTTTCCATGTATAGTGTGAATGAGTCAACTCTCTTTTTAGAGGTGGTAGTCCACACTTCCCCAAATGAAATTACTATTTTTAGAAAAAATGGAAACCATTAAAATATGTGTTATATAATAACTAAAATAGTATAAATTCATAGAAAATATAAAATAAATAATATAAAAATATATTTTCTAATATAAAGTCATACCCTGAGAGGAATTAAGGAAAAACAGATAATATCATTTTGTGAGGTTTTTGTTCTCCATACACAAAAATGATATATTTGTTACCCATTAAGTAGAAGTGGATGTATGTTTAGGTAAAGGCCATAGAATAAATACATATAAAACAATTTAGGAAACAAAGGATATTATATAATAATTGAATATGAATAATTGAGTTGTTGGAGAATGAAAATAAGACAAAAGGGATTGAGTAAGGATGTTAACTCTTATTTGGCTAAGTCCTATATGATTGCACCAAATGGATTATCTGGATGGATTTATTCCAAAAATAACACTTCTACGATAAGGGTTGGTATGTTGGTATGATAATTATGAAGAATATTTCTAAGGAAAACAGCTTGAGAAGTGTGAATAAGGGTAAGGGGTGAGAACGTATTTATAGTGGATGAGAAGTGGAATTACTATTAATTTTTTAATGGGAATTCCATGCATGTTGTTTCTAGTAAAAATGGATCCAATAAAAGTAAAAATACAATAAATGTTAGGATAGGGTGTAAATATGTGAATAAAAAATTTCTAGAAGTTTTTTCAAATTTTGTATCTTAATATTAAGGTTTAGTCAATTGTTATGCTAATTTTTTCCTTTAATTGTAGTAGTTAATTTTATTCAAATTCATTATTATTTTTTGTCCAAAACTATGTTGACATAATTAGATATGATAAATTATTATGATTCCAAATATAGAATCTATTTTTTTTTTGAATTCCATTCTTCTATGTGGCTGAAATCAAATAAAAAATAATCTTGCATGAGTGTCGCAATAGTGAATTTTTTTTAAAAAAATAGATTAAATGTTTGGAATGTTTTGATATCCAATTTCAAAGTGAATTTTTTTTCAAATTAACTAGATTGGATTAATTGATTTAAAATTAATCTTATTTTAAATTAAAATAAAATAAAAATATAATTTAAATATCTAAATAAATTATATAAAAAATATATTTTCATTAAAAATCATTATTTTTCGTTATTCACATAAAAATATAATTTTTTAGAAAAATAACTAAAATTAAAATTAATAATAATTCTAAATTTTATTTGAAAAATTTTATTTATTTTATCAAATTCAATTTATAATAGTTTCTAAAATTTATTTAATTATTGATCACATAAGTACATAAAAATAAGTTCATTTGAGAGAATAGTATTTTACAACATATAAATACTCTACCAGTATTAGAAGTATCATTATTAATATATTATATATATATATAAATTATAATTAATATTTAAAAATTATTTATTTCTATTAGTATTACTATGTTTAACGTCTAGGTTATAACTATCTCCTTCAAAAAATTATAATAATAAAATAATGTTTTGTAGAAACATAATGATGCAGGTAATGAAATACCCATCAATGTTGCGTATCGATAAAGATTCTCTTTATGTAGCTTATAATTTTAGATAGACACACTCTTGCATCCAACTCACGATATCAAATAAAACTAATTTATTGGAAAAAAGGTTGATGAAAAACATGAGGTGTTATATTATGCTTATATATCTCCCTTTTTTACCCCTACTGAGAATCTATTATCACCATTTCATAGGTTTTCACCTTTCATGATACAAAGATATGTATTATGTATGATATTTATAGGTAGGTTTATATTTATTAACAACATAGTGTGATATGATGTATTACACTTATGTTCCATTGTTTATGTTTTTGAGTTCCAAAGACACTAAATTATTACTATCCCCAGGCATGTAATTATGTAATATAATAATTATTCATAAAAAATTATGTAACATCATGGTATGTTAATCAAAGATGTATATATAAATTTCATAATTTTTTCTTGTAAATGAGATGATTTTTTAGATAAAAATGTGGGTTTAAAGATAAAGATATGATCATGAATAGTAAATCATTTTTAATATTTTAATATAACATTAATAAAACCCACATTGTATCTAGGGTAATAAAACATATTTTTTTAAAATAACTAAAGAAAAATAATGATTTCACATGAGATACATATTTTTTATGTTTCAAAATAAAAAAATAAATTATATATTGAGTGATAAAATAATAAAAATAAAGGGAAAGAGCTTAATCTAGAGGACCTGAATTATTCGTATAAGTAACATTTTATTATTAATGATAAAAATAAATAAAAGAGTTATAAATTCATTGAAAAAATTAAATTACCAAGATATTAATATAAATTTACATATTATGTTACAAAATTTTAGAATAAATGAATCATTGGAGAAAATATTCTATGGGGAATATAAGTTTATAAAAATTATCTTCAATAGATAATTTTTTTGGCATTAGTTACTTTTGATTAAAATGAAATTGAATGACAAAACATAAGATGGATTTTCAAACCATGTGAATTTCTATTATTTTGATATAAAATACATCCATATGAATTCATATACACCCTAAAAAAGAAATATGTGGTGATAGTGGAATATCTCAAAGAAAACAATTGAGATGATGGAACCACTAACATTATTCCAAACTTCCAAAAACGTTCTTTGGTCACCTATATAATAAAAATAACCAAATTAATCTCTCATTTCATAAACTTGTTAAAATTTATTACTTTTTATATTCTTAAACTATATTCCTTTAATATACATTAGTTTGTTAGTTATTGGTTATTTTCATCATCGAGTGTGGTTATCTTTTATTGTTATATAAATGTTATGGACAATAAATTTTGATCCTCATTCGATGATACAATTTTAGCCATTACTATATTATTATATTTCGTGTAATAAATTTTCTATCAAATTATATTATACCACTTATATCTGATATAAGTAATGTATGCCTGTTATGATAATGGAATCCATGACGAACATGTTTCAGATAACATACCAAAAACAATAAGATATTCTAAATATAAATTCATTTTTTATGTCCTTCCATAACCATATTAAAACAAATTCCATAAATTTTACTATGGTAAATGTTTTTTTGCGATTTGTAGATATTTAATTTCATTTTATTATATTTTTTATGTTTTATGAAGATTATATCAGTGTGGTGCTTCTTTCGCTAATTTATATTAAAAAAAATTGGTATAGTAACAAAGGCATGGATATTACTTGAATTACTAATTTATCTTTAAATAATAGTAATCATTTAATGAACATTATTTTTATTCATTAAATAAATTCTTAAAACCATTCACGTTTGGATGAAATGAAAATTGTAATTCATTGTTTATGGATGTTCTTTTCCTCATATAAAACTAACAATAATAATATTTTAAAACTAATAAGCAGGAGAAAAACAATAGTTATTTCGTAAACATGATAATGTTTCATCATACTAATTATAATTATTTATTTATATAACTATACAAAGAATTATTTTTGAGGGTCTTGGATTAGAAAGTAATATATTAAATGGTTGGGGATTTGATAATAATAAGGATGGGGACTTGAATCCTCTTCTGAAATACCTCTTAAAAATAGAGAGATTGGGGTAAATTAATATAACAATAGTGATATAGAAAATTATTTTTTCTCTAGGGATGTTTAAATTTTTATTGGTTCGTGGGAATTTTTAATGATATGTGTGGATTGATTTGGGTGGATGTGATCTTATTTTATAAGTGAAAATATGGAATGGTTTCTTTGAAATGTATGTTATGTGGATGTCAAATATAGAATTAAATGGTATTTGGGTGAGTTATTAAAAGATATCTTTTTAAAAAAATAAATTGATTTAACAACATAATAATGGTATTCTAGAATATATGGGTTTCATGTTAATTTAGAAATATTTTATCAACATTCTGTTACCCTTTTACCCTCATTAACATTTAATAAATATTTACCATTGATTTTTTAAGTAAAAATATATTTTATACCCTTAAAAATAGTCTTTAAATGTTAAATACGAATTATGATTATGTTTAACTTAATTAAAATTCTAAATATAAGGAAATTAACTTCTATATTAAAATATATGATATATAGAAAAATCAATTTTTGTAGAAAATTACCCTTTGAATATTGATTGTTTTTATTCTTATTTCATATAAATTACTAATTACATTATGGTAATCTGTCATATATATCAAAAAAATATTTTATTAATTTCATAATTTAATCATAACATTTTTAGTTTCTTAAAATAAAAAATTCATAGATTATAAAAGTTCAATTATTAGTAAAATATTGTTTTTTCATATTTTATTTCATTGATATTTAAATATTTATTCCAATTGAACTTCCACTTACAAAACCTCTAAATATTTCAATGTAATAACTATAGATAATAAAAAATAGAGGTATTGAGTGGTTAGAATTCAGATATTGTGAATCACATTGTGATTCCCATGAGATTGATTTTTTACCAAACTATAATTTCTCCCCAATAAACACATATTGAGTTTCACATTGACATTACTAGAGAGAATGCCATACATAATCTACCACACTAAAAAGCATGAATTAGTATGAATCATAAAGAATATTACTGCTATTTGATGTAATTTATTTTGTATTATTTATTTATTTCATAATATGGTTAAATCTAATTATATATAATAATTCAACAACCATGTTAAAATGTATATATTTTATTTATAATGTAGTTCAGTTTCAATATTTGTTATTTTTCAAGAATGTTAGTAAACCATTTTTGTATTATAATTTATAATTTTTTTGAAATATAATAATACTTATTAAAGGTATATACACTCCTCAAATTTAATAATATAAATTAGTAATAAAAAATAAAATAAATACTCCAAATTTATTGAATAATCTTATGGGTTATGGTCACTTAGAAATAGTACACATGTGAACAAAAAAATAAAGAAAATTTAGGAAATGTGATTAAATTTTTTTAAATTACATTTATAAATATTATATAGAAATACATAAATTTATAATGAAGGAAATTATTGTAATGTTTAAGAATTTTAAATTCAATATTTATATTTTTATAGAAACCTGACTAATTTTATTCACACCTTATTGTTACAATTAAAACATCACTATTAGAATACTGATATGACTAGTAGAATAGAAATATTACTCATAAATAATATTTAGTGATTATTAAATTGATTAATAAAAATATTATAATTCAAAAAAAATAAATTTTTAAATGAGGATAATCAAAGAAATTATATGAATATATTTTTATCTAATTCAGGTTTGTAGAAATTTTGTAAAAACTATATATTATTTATAAATACTAAAATATTAAAATTTCTTATTATAGACAATTAATTTTACAAAAACTATTCATTTTTTTATAATTATTTTGAAATTATTGAAGAATAATTATTTATTAAGAAAACATGAACATTTTGGTGAATAATAAAAATAATATTTTTAAAATATGACATGTTTAGTGACGTAATATTTATATAACAGTGAAGTAATTAAATATTTTTTTTGAATATAAACTAACCTTATTAACATAAATAATTTTTTAAAAAACACAATAAATTAAATATCGGAAATTATTGATTATCTTACAAGGACATAAAATATATACTGTTTCATTGAAAATGTGTTTTTTCTTTTCTCTCACATTCTACTCAATAAAATAACAATTTGTTGGTTTTGAGGTTTTAATTGTAATAAGAAATATATATTATTAATTAAAATAAATTAACAGTCCATAAAATTTTAATTTATGTTCTTAGTCATCAAATAAAATATTATTCTATATTTTCTCCCAAAATACGACTCCCCATCATGTTGAAAAACCCTTTTCACCCCCACGTTGATCACATATCAAATATATTAAAATTTGATATATCAACTAAATTATTTTATCCAAAACATTATTTATTCCATAAAAATATCAGGTCCATGCCACACTCCAAGTCGTCGAGGTGTTGTACCCATAGTAATGGAATGAACTTTATGGATAATGCAACATTCCTTCTTTTTTCCATTAAGTAATCAAATTATAATTTTTAATTGAAATAAATCCCCTATTATATAATCATTCAAATTTTAATTAATAACAATTTTAAAATATTATTATTGGTATCTATTAATAATAAAAATATATATTGGGTATGGGGTTGTGTATTCTCTCCCCATTTTTTAACATGTGCCATTAATATTTAGTTTTATTTTCTAGTATGGTTTTTTTCAATTCATTATGTATCACCATTTTTTGGAAGGTCAGTTTAATATATATATATATATATATGTATGTATGTATGTATGTATCTATATCCCATTATAATACTCTATAATTATTACATGAAATTTATAACACACAAACACACACACACACACACACCTATATATATATATATATCCCTTCATTGAGAAATACTCATTAATAGTCGATTTAATTACATAAAAGTTATTATAAAATCTTCAAATATCATCACCTTTCTAGAAGGTCAGTATATACTATACATAATAAAAAATATGTATTTTTATTTATTCTTTCCTTCTATAAACAATTTCACTAATTGAAAAAACAAATTTTATCAATATGATGAAATCAAAAATAAAATTGGTTAATTCAAATAGAACTATCATCAATGAATTTTTTATCAAATGAAAGTTTAATAAATAAAATTAAATGATTATAATTTATTTATAATAACATATAATAGTTTATTATATCTCTGTATAATTATGTTAATGGACAAAAATAGATCATATTAGAGTTATAAACGAGATAAACGAAAATGAGGCCTATGATAGTGGACATTGAAACCTACTATTTTAGTTTTTATTGTACCCACTGTTTATCCCTCTATTCTACCGAATAATATTGTAAATATTAATTAATTCCCCTCCAAAGGACCATTATTTAAATATTTTTATTTTATTTAACTTATAGATATACATGGTTTTTATCCTTTAGTAAGAGTTCAAAGTCACCTTTAATGATATTGATTTCATTTTCAAACCCTATAAATGAATAATCCTATATTATTACTTATTATCACCATACACTACTCAATTTTATTTCATAATTCCCAGAAATATCCAAAAACAATGGTTTCCATAAATCCTTTTTGAACCACTATGTTTAATCAATGATATTTTCTTTACAGTATTGTTATTAAATAGACACCTTTCTCATGAGTAATTTAAGGATTATATATGATGTAAATTTAATTAAATTTATATTTTATTATTATGATCAAATTTTTATGTAGTAGGTGAACACATTACTATATATTCCACCAATTAATTAAAAACAATTATATCCCTAGAGAATATTAGACATAGATATAATGAAATTAGCATTGTCTATATTATTATTCATATGCCTAATTTTGTATGTACTATCTATTATGTTATGATTTTCTATTAATGTGGCTTGAATTTAATTGATTTATTATTATTAATGTGACATATTCCATCAATCCTTGATATTAATTCCATATTATTAAGATTATAATCACTTTTATTTGACTTTATAATGATTATTATTCTCTCTCATATACTCTAATTGATTCAAGTCACAAGTTACCGCCAATTATTCCACAAAATACTACGATTCATTATTGACCCCTTATTTAATTAATTTCAATTTTAGATAAAATTTACTAATGTGGATATGGAATTATATAGGAGGAATATACTAAAGGAATGAAGGACTGATTATAATCATATGTCTAGATGTTTTATAGGTGATTTTTTCAATGATAATATATATGTTTATTTGGGGAGTTTTTATATTCTATATGATATTTTTAAATGATATAATAATCATGTATATAATGTATGAGTGACTGTCAAAAAGATTTTATCTCTTATTGTTTGTATAGTAATAAAATTTCATGGTTATTACTGTCTGACTAATTTATACATCCATTTTTACTTTTTTAGAGAATCATGATTAATATAATGTTATGTAGACATAGGTAATTTTAAATTTTTTATTTGAAATAAAGAGGGGTACACATTTATTTAATTAAGTATCATTGTAATAAACCTTCGATTTTGGTGTTAGTGAACATACATATAAATTATATAATTTTTTTTATGGATGAGAGAAACCAAATTTTTTATTTTGGATTGAATAATGGATGCTAAAATATTGTTTATTGTGGTTCATATTAATTCATGGGGGTGTAAGTTCAATATCAAAACTCCCATAGTGTTTTCATGGTTATTTATAGAAGAAAATGTGGGAGGGGATGTAATATCCCAAATTTATGCATGTTTCTTATTTCATTAAGTTACCTATATTATTCATCATATTGAGTCAAAAAATAAATTGTAATTAAATAATATAGTACAAAATCCATCTAACATCAATTTATTAACTCTTAATGGATAATGACATAATAATTACATAAAATCATGTATTACATACCTTATATTATGTATCATGTATAGTTACATACCATAAGTTAATAAAACTCTAAAATTAAAAAAAATTGAATGGGGAAATAAAAAGAAAACAATAATATTTTTAATCCTTATAAATATTTTGGATCATACTATCTATTGAGAATCACCATTATTAGAACAAACCATACAATAAAAAACATGAATTGTGAAATTGTTTCATAAAGCCTTAAATAAATACTTCGGAAATGAGAAGTATAATATCTGATATTTATATGCAATAAATTTATGTGATGTAATGGAAGAAATATTTCCTGTATATAAAAATTATAAAATGGTATATAATCATGGGGTATAATTAACGTAATTATGTTATAATATTTGAAATATCAAAATTTAGCAAATATGTATAATTTAAATTTCATTGTACATGGACAAAGAAAAATAATTTTTTTAATTATATTTATAATATATTATATGTTGTTACGTAAAGGATAAATTTATTATATTTGAATTATGAAATTTAATTAAATATATTTTATTGATATACATATAAATAGTAATTAATCTAATAACTATTATTTTGCATGAAATAAGAATAAATTAGTTTTAATAATTAAAAGAAATATTTATAAAAATGTTTTTCTTTAAATAACGAATTTATAATTTAAGAAATTAATAATATCAATATCTGAGGATTATTTTATAAAAAATTAATTTTAGAAAAGTATTAAAATATATTCCATCACTCGTGTGATGAATAATAATTAATAGGAGATAAAAATAATATTATAAAATATTTAAAAATCCAATTTTATATAAAAATAGTTTTTTTCATCAAATATTATGTTTTGATTTAAAACATAAATATTCTAATCCAGGAAATTAAATTATATTATATATAATTAAAATTTTAAATCAATTATTAATAAAACTGTTATTATATATAATTAAACAAGGTAAAAAAGTGTTATAAAGGGATTAAAAGGTACATTAAAATGGGTAAAATTATTTGTAATTAATATTATATTTATATATTCTACATGTCCATATATTGGTCTATAATTCAATCCTATATCTCTCATGATAATTTAAATTCATATCCCAACTAACTCAAGTTTCGCATTAAATATCCATCACTTACATGAATAATATATCCATCTTCCACCAAATTTTGGTAGCCTTTATTCACAAGAGAGGGTCCAAATTTTATTCTGAAAAAATTTATTATCATATGTATCAATATTTTAAAATATCTGAGGGGCTATATAGCTGAACAATGGTCAATGGTAAAGATTTTTCCTCCAAATATCTCTCCACTGACACATGTTTTGTATTATACACATTTTTTCAATTATATGGCATATAAAATACCTCATTAATATATGTTGTTAAAGTTAAATTTTAATTCGTGGTATTTAAAGTTCAGTTCCATGTTTTCCCTTTCACAATATATGAGTACAAATGTTACCAAATCTATAAGTAGTTTTGTTGAAAAACTACCTTTTCATTCAATTATAGACTATATTCATATAATTGTTTATTTTATAATATTTATATTATTACATTTCACTGTTATATTTTTTATATTTACATTCTCTTTAGGTAAATTACATTTTCATGTCAAAATATTACTCCTTGAAAAGTTTTATTTTTCATAATAAAATGAAATCGATTAGAATAATTTAGATCCCAAATTTTGTATCAATATCCTCCATGGCCATAAACTTTCTTAATAAAAAGTTTTTCCTTCATTATTTTGGAATATAAATATATATTCAATTTATTACAATTAATATTTATCATCATATCTACTCAAATTATTTTTTTAAAATTGTTTTATTTATATTTGTTTACTTCGTTATGTACATATTATTTTTCGATATATTCAATACTATTTAATTGGGCATCATTTCATTTATTGATGTTCACAAATCCATTACTGGAGATGATTGTTTTAATAAAAAAACAAAAATTTATGCCTCTCCATGATTATGAAAAGATATTTTCACTTCTTTGTGTCTACAGAAATGATTTCATTACATTTTGTTCACAACTCTAAGCATTGACATGGTTGTGTTTAGTCATTTTCAAAACACTTTTAATAGAAATTAACATAATTTTTTATAAAAAATGTAGTGAGTAGATATGTTTTCATTTAACTATGTCTATAACATTGTGCATCGAAAAAATTTCTTTATCCATATTCAAAATTCTATTCCTGGGTATTATGGAATTTATACGTGTTCACAGTATGATGGGTGGAAATTATTACCTTAATCTTTGATCATAATTTTGTGAATGAGAATTTTTTTATATTTTCACAATTATATGAATTAATATATTTGTGTTTATCTATGTTCACAACCTTGTGCATTGTCATGATTTTAGTCATCTATATTCATATCATTATGAATCAATATCCCTATGTTTATGCCAAATGCCTCTATTTTCCCCTTAGGTCATGATTATTGCTATATGTTTTCACATTTTTTTCCATGGTACACATTATGATTTCATGATGATAATTTGTAAGATATGTATTGTTTTATTATTTTTATGAACAAATCTTATGGTTGCATGTTTTTTAATCCGATATTTCTATCAGGTTTAAGTATTCTAAAATTCTAATAATCTATCCACCTATGAATTATGATAATATTTTCCATTACAAGGAATATAAGGTTAATTGTTCACATTATTCCATTTAATATAGATAATTATTTGTTTAATTATGTTTAGGATGAATATTTATGTTGGTAATTTGGTTGGATATATTGAAAAAAAATCAATTAAAATGAATATTTGGATAATCTCAAAAAGCACCAATCATATTGGTTTTGGAATTCTGGATATTATTTCATATATGTGGTGCTGAAATTATTAAAATAATGTAAAACATATGTATGATCACATCAGGACATCTATGTTAGTATCAGAGAAGTGTTTAGATATTTCTTGGGTATTAAGTAAATATGTATAATTGAGCCCAACATAAAGAAACATCAATTGAACTAAATGATACATGGGATAAAATAAAAGTGTCATAAGGACATTATAAGTTTAATTTTTTGAATTCATAAATAAAGGACCAATATAATTTACTTAATATATTATTTTTTATTACACTTGTTAGGCCCTTTTGTTCTATTAATTTTCAATAATCTAGAAAACCATGTTAATATTGAATGTGATGGAAAATGTGGTTATTTTCGTGCTCAAAAACAAATGGGATGTTATATGGAGTGATAAAATCCATTACAATTCTATCTCCCATAACAATAAATTACTTCTTCCCGGATGAAATATTTAATTCCCTAAATAAGTAGAAACCTGTTATTTAGTCATTATTATTCCAATGGAACCATTCATTTAGTATATAATTAAACCCATTAATTTATATAAAATGGGTAACAATATATAAAAGATATTTTAAATTATTCAATGCATGAAACTTGAAAAATAAATCATGGTATTCACTGGTTAAAATGGGAGAAAAAATATATTAAAAATTGAAAATGAATAAAATGAACATGGATGATGCTAACTCCATGAAATTAGTGTAGTTTAAATGATATTTTCCAATAAATATTTTCTAAAAACTCATCACCATAAAATAATTTAAAAAAACCATGAATTAGATAAAAAATGATCATTCCATTAGTTTATATTCATAAAACAACACATAAATTTTATTATATTCAATAGTTTCATTATTTACACTATAATCATAATCATTCATTTTAATGGTGTCATAAAGAAAAATCAATGTAATGAAGTATAAATAAGGTACTTGGTATATATGAATAAATTAATTTATGTTCACTTAATGTTGAAATGGAAATAAGAAAATTTTAATATATATTTAGATGAAAGATGAAAAAATATATTTTCATTGGAACATGAATGATCAATCACATGAATGAATGAATAGTTCCCCACTTTCATGATAAAAATGGGGGAATAAGAACTCATAAAATTAGAAAATAATTATTGAGAAAAAATATCTAGTTTCAAATCATCTTCTATAAAGATATATATTATCAAATAGCTATAAATAATATAGTCAATATAATAGTGGATAATAATATCATAACTAATCATACACCCACACTTCTATGATACAAATTCAATGAGTTTTTTAATTATGGAAATCAATGCACTAATAAAATGGATGACAAGGATGATAGACATTAGCAACATGTAGGTAGAAGGGAATAAGTGATATCTAATGAGATAACAATAGTTTATGAGGATATTAATAATAAATTAGTTAAAGGTACACTAGTTTTCCACTCAAGGTCTATGAATTTATTTTTTGACTATTGTTATTCATATTTTTTAGATCATTCATGTTTTCTAGGAATTCGTATTAAATTCCTCAAACTTTGAATATTGAGTAACTATTCAAAACCCCTTGTCCAAAAAAGAATATATCTAATTCATTTTTTCTTCAATAATTTATTTTTTTAGGAAGATAATTCATGAAACTATATATATTTTTCACTCCATATAATCCTTTGTGGTTGTGGGAATGGATTATATCCCACTTTATAGAGAATATTAAAATTATTAGTATTAAGGAATCTGAATTTACATAAAAAATCATACATGGATAAAACATAAATGAACATTTGAGGATTAAATCCCTTTGGGAAATATTTCTTAGTATGGGTCTTGATACCAAATAATTAAGGGTACACAACTCAACTTTTTTTGGAGGAACTCAATATTGAAAACATGTAGACATTATAAGAATATATTAATTCATTTATCTAATATCATTGTCTTCCCCCATAATGTGATGTTTATTTTTCAATTAAAATATTACCAGGTTTCATCCTAATATACATGTTCTTTAACATAATACATTGAGTTGATTTAAAATAATTAAATAAGAAATTCTATGTAATTTTGGAATTTTTTTATACTCTTTATTGCTTCACCGTGGGGCGATAAAGTATATTTTTCTGAAATGATGATTGATCAATACATCTCAACACTAACTACCAGAACATAAAAAATCATTATGAAAAACATGTATCATATACCCCAAATTGATTAATTTTTAAAGGATAAATATATCAATAATATTTACCTTTGATTAGGATATCACCAATTATGGACGAAAATAAGATATACCTAAGATAACATTTGTTACGTGATATAGAAATAACAATTCATCGTGATAGCCTTCAGATTTACAAATTCCAATTCTTTATTCATTAATATATTAAGTATATTCATTAGATATTTCATTGAAAATTTTAAATTATCCTTTATAGAATTTATTCACATTTACTATTAGATAATTGAATAACATTAATAGTGTTTGATTCTTGTGGTAAAGACTATGCATAACAGGAATCTATATACCATGTTCAGTAACTGTGAAATTTGGATAAAACGTATCCTTGTTTATATATGTAATCATGAGAAAGGGTATATCTATATATAGAGGTTATTTATGAATGGACTAGACCTACCACAACAAAAAATTTACAAATTTTTCATTGATTTAATTGATGTCATCAACTCATTGTATGAAATTTATATCAATTATCAAATATAATGAACAATTTAACTCAGACGGTAGTTAATTTCCCAATTGACATAATAATGATAAAGAAATTTTATGTACCATAAGATGTCATCCTTTATTTAATTTTCTATCACAATAACATATGGTGTATAAGGGTCAATAATATATAATGATGTATAAAATATTGGATTGGGAATTTTCCCCACTAAAAATGATCATGTGATTGTTTATTTACCATGTTATTTATTTTTTCAAGATGATAATAACCTTTAAAAATATCTTGAGGTAGTTGTTATAACATTTTCCTAAGTGATATGGATAAATATTTGTCACAAATGATTGTTATAGATGATAATTTAAACATATTTTTAATTTGATAGAAAATTCTAGTTTCTTAGTCTAAAAATGATTATAAAGTAGATAAGTAATTGGAAATTTTATACCACTTCATGACTAAGTTAATAATTCCATCATATAATATCAATGATAAGGGGTATTATAATTCCAACAATTAAATTTATCGAAGTATAATATTATAAAATCCTAGATTCAAATATGAATTTTATTTCATTCAGTTATTTTTTTATTCATTATAGTTCATTGGATCACAAGTGTGAAGTAAATAATATATAAAATGTATCAAATTAACTATAATTGATTCAATAATAATGGAGTATCACGATAAATGTAAATAAAACTATTTATTAAATAATATAGAAGAATAAAATCCTTAAAATTCATAAATTAGAAGGGAAAAACAAAATAAATAATAATAATAATTTTACATCATAGAGATCTCATGGATCATCTTCATCAAATAGGATTACTATTATTAAGACAATACCCACAATGAAAACCCCATTATGTTAGGATAATGATTTTTAAAAAAATCCATAATGAATATAATAGTAATTAGATGTTCTCTTTGTGAACATAGAACCAAATGAATTACTGGTTTTAAATGGGTCAGTACATTTATTTTATTGACATTATAATGTGTTATGTAATTATTGTGTACAATACTAGTAAACATGATACCAGTTTATAATTACCTATATGTAGTGAATAAACATAATATTTATTTAGATGTAAAAAATATACACTTTGATTATAAAACATTATTAAAAATAATAAATTATTTTTTACTATAATTAATAGATACTAATTCACATCATGAAAAAACACATTTATTCTAAGTAATCAATTTTAATGAATTATGTTTTTTTATATTTATTACTTTTGATGAATGATATAAATAACATATAATAATAAAATTAATGTAATGATCAGTTAAATAAATCTACAACATCCAATAAATATTTATGTGACTATAAGGAGTAATAATTTTATTATTAACTCTTAAATAATAATGTTTTCATTAAAAAGACGATTCTTATTATATATAATGTAATTTTTTTTAAAGTTAAACTACTCATATTTAGATTATAAAATGTAATGGAAATTATTATTATATATATATATATAAATATATAAATATAATTCCTATTATTATTATTACTATAACATCTCATATCGAGAGCCATAGGAATGGTTCCTCAAAGCTAGTTGATCACATAGCCACAAGTGTGCCTCTCAACCCACTAGTTACTTATGACTAGTAGTGAGGGTTTAATGATTGTATGATGGGGAGAATATACCCACTTGATCAAAGTTGAACATCAGTAGAATCATAAATCAATAAAAAGTGGAAGAACAATAAATAATGCGGAAATTATAAAAAAATAATGTAATTTATACAATGGCTAACACAATGAACCTTTAATCATGAATGTCCATGTGATATTTCTACATTCAAGCCTAAGACAGAAAATTGGAATACATATAAAAAAAATTAGTAAAATCTTCATGTCATATTCCTATGACTATCCTGAGTTTCAGCTTGGTCCAATTCTCATGATCTACCATGTACAAAAGTACCATCACATGCATAATAGAATTAAATCCAAATATATTATTCCCAAGCCTACAATCACGTGGTATTTATAGGTTCCCCTATTCAATGGAAGCTTAAACAAGGTGTGAGATATACTCATTTGGCTAGCACCTATGGTGTCTAATGTTATCCAGCATATGAGTATACAATACTGTAGTGTGCAAGTATAACAATAATATAGAGATCATATAAATAAATGTAGACAAGTCAGACATATATTCCTTAAGGATGCCTAGATGTCCATACTAACTTAATTATAGGATAAAACATATCTATTCACCAAAAATCAGATATATATATATATATACATATTTAAAACAATCATATTCACAGATATACGTGAAGTGGTATGGACGTACAATATAGTTCACATATTTCAATATAATAGTAATATTAAAAACCTTAACTCTTTAATAAATAGAAATCATAATACCCAATAAAGATAAAAAAGGATCAAAGGTGTAATTGAGGCATCCATCACCATAAAGGGTTGATCCAAAACATGATACAAACTCATACAATATTTCTATATGGTTTTGAGTGTAATCATCATGAAATATCCTTGGGATTCCACAAAAAAATTCTAACCGATTCTGGGGATTCATGTCCCATGAAATAGATGGCTAAGAATGAGTCCTTGCCTAAATGAGGTAATCCATATCTTCACATGTTTGAGGAAATCATGATAAATCAAACGATTGTATCCAAGTAATTCTAATTTTGAGATAAGGATAAGATAACCTATAGTTCCAAGTCAGGGAGCCATGAATATACAAAAACGAAGTTCCAAGGTGGGTTTCTAAACCAGAAACTAGCTCAATGAATCTGAATGGCGTCCTATGAGTGCTATGGGAATTCACACATGAATATAAGGAGGGATCAAGTAACACCATTCCTATAATGTCAAAAAGGTCCACATTCAATTGGTACCTTATAAATATGGTATGATGATAAGTGATTTAAAGTCATGTAATACTAATTCTAAAAGAAATTCATTTATTTAATTAAGTTAAAACTCACTTGGAATTACAAGCTGTCAAAGAGATACATACACCACATAATTATATTAAACATTCCATGTATATAGACTGTCATATTACAAGTCAAGTTTCTATTTGTGAAATCTCATTTTGTGGGGGATATAATGGAACATTCCATTCCAACCTCATCTCATTATAAAGAAATGAATATCATTTATTAATAAGAAAAGGGGGATAGGTGAACTACCTCAATTAATTTAACACCATTCATGGAAAAAGAAATATAATAGAAAATGCTAAAAATAATTATATAAACAACTTTTCAATCACATTCATTTAGCCCAAAGAATAATTCAGAATTATATAATAGTCATGTGGTATGGAATTACCATTAACATTTAATTTAATTAAATGATCAAACTAATACAATTTTTTCCTGAACCATATAAGTTATTTTTTGGCCACTAATGGATAATTTATTATATTTTCAAACCCTTGCAAATTTTCAGTTACTTCCATTTGATTATCCAATATAAATGTTTTTAGACAATGCACCACAAAAATTAGATTTATAAGAAAAAAACTCTTATTTAAAGGCATATATAGAAGTAACTGTTAGTATGGGTGGTTAAAAACAAGGTTTGAGGTCAAATTTGGTTCCATAAATTCAAAATGACTATTTTAATTTAGGAATTATTCTCTAGGGAAAAATATTCACATTTAACAAGAATCATATTAAAAATTCAGCTTGTTGATCAATGGTGTATGTTATAAAACAAAAGTCCATTGAGGGAAAAGAACTAGACCACCAACCACAAACGTAGGATGTTCTACTCATCCAATGTCAAGATTTTATTTGATAAAGTTCAAGATAAAAGGAATAAATATAAAAATTCCCAAAAATAGGATGAATTAGTGTGCACAAAGATATAATTCAATACAACTAAATAAATTACGAAAGCATGAATTAGGAGTTAAAGACTCACTAATACCCTTCCAATTAACATGAAGGAATTTAAATTATTCATTGGTCGAAGAAGGTATCTCCATGGATAGAGGAGAGGATAAAGGATCCCACGAGGGGTGTTGCTACGCAAGAATGGGAGGAGAATGAGTGGAGAATGAGATAATTCAGCTAAAAGGTAAAAACCGAAATTAGTTTCCAAATAATGAGGTTCAAACGTTTTTAAACATGGTTTTTTAAGTTGTGCATTAACCATGGGGGGATACTGTCTAGGTCACATGGATTGGTGCATAGTTTGGTAAACTATGTGCAACCCATATAGATTACCTCTATAACTTGTCAAGAGTTTCATGATTATTTGTACACATTTTCTTTCATTGTACAAAATATTTTTTGTAAAAACCTCAGATCCTATGGAACTTGATGCATAGTTTTATCTAGGTTATACATTTTTGTAAAAAAAATATTCATATAGAAAAATGGGACACATGGTTTCTCTTAAAAGGATGCATGGTTTAAAAAATTTGTGTGCCTTTTCCATGATCTACCAAAATGGATTTTTTGATGTCAATGCTCATAAATCACAACAGAACACCAGAGACACCTCTCAGGTTTCAAGTCTCATCTATGAATGGAAATTTTATATGTTTATACATTTTTAATTCTGTTCTAAATATTGGTTTAAAATTTAGTGACTAACCAAACTGAATATTTGGAATTCCCTTCAAATTTTATCCCAATCCAAAAAAAACTAGACAATGCAATATCCCTACATTAAAACATATTGTCCCTACAATGTATTGGTAATATAATGAAAACATCACGCGGCCTACCTGGTTCATGATGTATTTTCCAAACATTCATTTTTCATTTCAAGTGCCCAACACACATCCAAGAATCATTTTCACTACACGATACATAAATCATGGAAACTCTAATCAATAATCATATTGGAAAACTGAAACATCGAGAAGGATCTTACTTAATCCCATATAACTACTGACATAATTACGTTGTATTATATCATACATCACCCAGTTAACAGAACTCCCAATTATATATTTATAAATCTAAATTCTAATTCTGAGACATGATATCTCCAATATTGGAATTTTGTATACTAATAGGACCCCAGTGTGCTAAATATACTCATGGAAATATCTATATCTTGATCAAATGGTTAAATCCCAATCAATATTAGTATTCCATGTAAAGATGGCTTTTCAAGTAAATCCTCAGATGAATTTTTACTACAGTCACCTTATCTCAACAATGTTCCTAAAAAGTTTAATCAATGACCACATTAAACAATGAGAGAAATCTTAAGTCATACAACATTAGGTCAACTACATTTAAATATTACCATCTTATATATCCAATTCCTTTCAAAACTAAATATTGATATATTTATGGTAAGGTTTCTTGAGATTTTCTCTGTGAATGTTCACCAATGCTTGTAACTTTCTTCTAGTGACTTATATAGAGAAAATATCCATTTATGTTGTCATTCCACATCAAGAACATAGGTGTATACCTAATCCAATACCATTTGATATTCATGGTTAAAAAATATCATATGTTCCTGAATAAAGTCTAGGGTATCCTTATAATCATCAATAGGGTTCCAGGGATCTTATCCATGGTAGTCCATACTATGGAGTTTTCATGTGCTATATCATCACATATCTAAGAGGCCCCCACATCGTGTAACATCATGTATCAGGTTCCACACATTGGTTCCCTGATTTAGTCAATCACATGACCTCAAACACGCCTCCTCATATACCAGAGGCTACTGACTACCATAAAGGGTATAATATTTATTATGTGGATATTATAGCCTCTTTATTAGAGTAATACTCTAGAAAATAAAAATTAAATGATTACTAAATGATATATCAAAACCAAAATAATACCATTATATAATGTTAACACAAAATTTGAAATAAAATATCAAAACTGAACTATTAATATTCCATTTCAATGTATGTTCTAGATGTCCTAATGTAATCAAAAAATTAAAGAAACTGAAATATCCCAAGTAGGATCTAAAACATGTCTATTCCCATAAAAACATGTCCCATATCAAATTATGAATCTAACACAAGGCCTTTTCTTTAACCTATTTTATAAACATTATTTCTATTCGTGTACAGATTAGGCATCCTAGGTAGGGTGTGAGTACAAGTCAGTTGGCCAACACCAATCGAGTCTAAAATAAATAAATTCAATAATTTTGTATGTAGTTTTATATAGAATAAAAAAATAAATAAAGTCATTTATATTTATTCAATAATCCATTATTTATCTATATAAACCACTACAATCCCGAGGAAACCCAAACAACCATACTGGATTATTTTCACATGTATATTATTTTCAATAAAGCCATTGAATAGTTTTAATATTATCACTAAATACATTAAATGATGAAGGAGAATTCAAGATTATTCTTCTTACACCATCTATGACTCAATTAATTGTGTATTTAATTTAAAATTTTTATATACCATAAATTGCTATATTTTACTATTTACCAAAACTGTAGTATTTCAGAAAAATATCAAAAAATCAACATAACCAATTTTTGACATGTGGAATTAAAAAATGAACTTAATTTTTTAAAAAAAAATTATTAAATATGATAATTTAAATTTCTAATTAAAATAAAAATTTATTCAAAAAATAAATATTTTAAAATTATATCTAATTTTATAACACATTGAAAAATTAATTAATGTATCAAAAAATTATAATATAATAATAATAAAACAAACTATAAATTTATGAATACATCTTATGAGAATAAATTTTATTTTAAATCATTATATTAATTATAAAATTGAAAATAAAAAATTTACGTTTTATAAAAATACCAACACATAATTAGTAATTACCAAAACATTTATTTACTTACACTATGATATAATTATATCTCGTTACAATTTTTTAGATGGATAAATTTTGTTTATACTTTCATGGGTTAGGTTAATATTCTATAGTCTATATTAAAATTCCAAATGGTCACATTAATATTCAAAATTTCAAGTTAATATTCCATTTGTATAGGTACCTTTACTTATAGAAATACCTCTTATTCCATTAAATATTTAGTTATAAAGTTTTTAATAAATTATTTATCAGATTTTATGTGATTTTTAATACTTCAGATATTTATAAGAACGTATTTTTCAATGATAAAAGTATGGGTTGTTAAATGAAACCTTATCTAATTCCATTAAAACACATTCCAAGGTGTCTTTTTCTAATTTTTTTACATGAAAAAAATAGATCCATATTTCCCCCATGGTATTCATCTATCAAGATCCTAAATAAATCCATCATTCTCTTATTTGGTTAGACTAGGAGTTGGCTAATTTGAAATTTGTTAATCATATTTTTTTGATAAATAATAATGAATAATCTTGATATCTTTAACTCCTAACTTAATCCCATTTGGTTTCTCATAGTCACCGCATTTTACATTATATTCAATATTATCAAGATTCTTTAATGTTCCATCCATTGAATAAAAATGAAAATCATAGTGTGAGGAAAAACAATCATAGTTGTAAGATTATATAATAATTTATAGGAAGTCTAAATTAGAAAACATTGTTTTAAATATAAGACACCTTAGGTTCAACCAAGGTCATTAATTGTCATCATCTATTCAAATCCCTCATAATAGATTCTATAGAAAATGTGAATTATCATAAGAATATCCCCCAAGAATGTCAAACTAGGTGAGAAATAAGGGAAGTTTTTGTATACAAGGAAATGATCGATTCAAGCCTGAAAAACCTCTTTCTGAGTCATTACCCCTAGCAACATGTGTGATGTAACCACATCCACTTGAATTTTCCACAAATGGATGTATTACATGTAAAACTACAAAGTCTATATTGTACCATAATACATGGATGTTATTATATACTTTTATGAAATTTATGTTATATGTTTATCTTCCCTAATCTGTTTTTTCCTAAATCTAGTGCATAGAATTTCTACTAAACATACTCTAATATGAAATATTGAAACCCTATCCCCAGTATCCTATAGCCAATGTCATATAGTTTTACATTGATTTAAGATAAAAATAATGGAATCCTGACAGATTGAATGGTTTAGTATTCATGGAATATTGGAAACATAAATGATTCCCATATTATATTTGAAAGAAAAACTTACATCATTTTTTGAGTATATCATTATTCCCTATAGAATATTATTTTTATCATCTGTAGTACACTTCCTATAATCCAAGGAAATGAAACCCAGTATGGGTGATCTCAAAATCCAAATAAGGGTTATAAACAACAAAAGAAACAATGAATCAATAAGCATAATCATGTAAAGGTAAATAACTAAAAACACATTCAATTTAAATACATTAACTATAATAGTAAATATGGAAAGTAAAATAATAAAAAAACAAAAAAATTAATCAATAACCTGAATATCAATTTTGGATAAGGCGTAATCAATATATAAATATAAATAAATGAAAACCCATTCTATTTAATCAATAAACTAAAAATAAAATAAATCCAATGATAATATCATTGTAGAAATATCATTGATAATAATAAAAGAGTTGAAAGTGAAGTAAATTACATATTGTTGTACACAATGATCTCTGACATCATGATACCTCTACTATCAAGACCATTGCTGAGATAGTTTAAAATTGATGGGTATTTATACATTTGAAACTCATTTAACTAAGGCTAGCCAATTATTTTGTTTCAAGATACTACTGATGAATTTAGGGCCATCTATGAAAATTTCCATCCAATACCAGAATTCACAAATAATTACTCATCTATCAAATAACTTATTTTATTCATGAATAATATTCCTTATCATCAAAAATCTGTATTGAGTAAAGAATATAGATTTATCATTATTTTCTTAGTTAATCAAATAACTCTCAAAGTGAAAAAATTATGAAGAAATGGTATATGGTATACGATATAATCATATCTTATATACATGAATTTCGGTATTTATGAGAAACAAAATTTCCAATGAAAAATTATGATAGAAATGTGATTGTTTCAATATAAAGTTAACAATAAAAAAACAAGGTGAGATTGTAAAATAATTTATTACCTATTTGGTTAATTTTTAATTATAACCAGTGGAATAATAATAAAATTAAATAAATAGTACTCCTTTTGAATAATAAATAATTCAGTTTAGATACATCAAATGGGTATTATATACACCATGTAAAATTGACTGGGTGCATATTAAAAAATATGTCTCGTTGAAATAGGGATATAGTTGAGATATCATTTCACATGGAAACCATAAATTAAAATACTTTAGATGAAATAATTAATAATAAAACATACAATATCAAGAATATTGATTTATTTCTATTATTATAAGAAAAGTGGGTAGTATATACTCTGTTTAAAAGAAATTAGGTGCAAAACCAAAAAATATTCTACAATGAATGGAAATTGAGATGAAGCCCCTTATCCTAGGCTTATATTTTTATGAAAGTACTTTATGATATTTTATAATGGTTTTAATAATTTTATTAACTGATAAAAGAATCATAATAAGATCAATAATACCATATATGATCCTATTATACCATTTTATCACCCATTCGTTATAAATCATTCATTGTTTTCACTGTTTTGGGAGTAAATTTTCAAGATATCTCAAGTAGGTTTTATCCTACATGTTTAGGTTCAAGGGTATAGGATGTAGATCCAAAATATACAGAATTAATTTAATGTTAAAAATAAAATATTAAATCATAACACTCATTTATTGAATCACTATTTAATGATGGATGTGGAAAATTAATCACAACACTTTGTAGAGATGGTAGGTTATACATTATAATGAGTAATAATAAAATTCGATTAAAAAATATGTGATAATAAATTAGGTGATATATTAATATTAAATAATAAATATAATCACATATATATCACATATATTCTTTAAATCTTCACTTATTACTTTTCATGTAAAAATTAAGTGAAAAACAAAACCACATCACTTCGTGAGGCAGTAGACTTCCATACAGATGGAATACCTTATTATATTTTAATTGGAATTGAATTTAAGATGAGATATGAGATATTATAATTAAATAAGTACAATAATATAGTAAATATAATATAACATTGTTAAATCTATCATTATATCCATCCTTTAATGGTGGTGATAAAAAATGTATTAAATCCATTCTTGAGGCGGCAGTCCGTTGTACGTTAGAAAGACATTTTTGTTTCCCATTTGATGGTAGTTGATATGGACATAGGTAATTACCATAAAATAATAAAATATGAGTACATTTATTATACTTTAGTCATTATATATTGACGTTTCAAAAATATTTAATGGATTTTGGGTAAGATAAAAAAACACTCATTTTAAGATGTTATATCATCTTTTGAAAACTTCACAACATTTTTTTTCAAAAAGCCTTCCTAATTTAGACTTATATCCAAAAAAGGGTTAGAATATTTTTTTAGGTGAGTATGGAAATGGATTTATGGGTTACTTCTAGAACCAAAATGCCTTGGTAGTTTAAAGACATATGGAGAGTTCGTGGCAATTAATAATTGGGGGAGAGGAAACACATGGATTTTTTTTAAAAGAATCAATTACACCCACACATGAATCATGTAATACACCTCAAAAAATGGGTATTTATATAACATTATTGGTGATAGTATTAAAATATTTCCATAAAATTGGGTTTCCATAAATTTTATGTCATTTTAGAACTTATAATAATATGTTTAACCCCAAATAAATTAGTTTTTACCTTAACTATGGTAATTAATTTTTACTACTTTTACTATGCATAATAATCAATAATTATGTTTAATTTCTTGTATAATTAAATTAATTATTATTAAAAACATTTAAACCATTTTTTCAAATTTAATAAACATAATTTGAAGATTCCAATTTAAAATTATACCCACAAACATGATGAAAAAATATGTTTTCAAAGAGAACATTGTCACAAGTATATAGGTTGTAATATAAAAATTACACATGAAATTGATCTAGATGAGACAAAATTAGTAATATTTTATTATAATTTATTTAATTTTAAATTTAAACCAACTCATGATTTAATTTTTCCTTGTGAATTATTCAATGAAAAATTAGTTTTCAATAAAAATTTGAATTTTTTACTATCCATCAAAAAATGATATATTTCAGAAAAATCCAAAAAATTCACCCAATGATAATATTGAATTGATTATTCATAAAATAATTTTAATTTTATAAAATAATTTTTCTAATAGGGGTAATAATTAATTTTAATATATCTGTGAAATGCATGACTAAACCATCTTTTAGAGAGAAAAATCTGATATATAGAAAACATTTCTTTTTTAATGTATTCATATTTTTCTACAAATAAATAGATAACCATAATTTTCATAATTTATTTAATACTAATGAAACCCAAATATTTAACTTCTAGATTATAATGGTATAATACATTAGGGATCTTTTGGACATGAGGTTTTAGGTTTTGCAAGGTATCGAACAGATTAAATTAAAAGAAATTTATTTTGTGGCTTGTTTAATCCTGGTGTTGCATGTCACCTAGGCTATATAATAATCTTTTCTTTTATAATATTGGATGATTATATATGGAGTATCCCATACACATTTTTATATACATTGTACAGCCATTATACTTCAAAAATTACTCATAAATGTCTAGTGTACATGGGGACTCCTTGAATACATGTGCACTATCTTGAGTACAAAAGCTATACCATATAGAATAAAGGTAATGTTTTATCTTCAAAAAAACCATATTTTATTAAGGAAAAATTAGAGTTTAGTTTTACATATTCATTTTTTTTGTTCTAATTATAAAATAATTTTATTTAATACATATTTCTTAAATTTATTAAATTATTGTTATGTTACATATTGTGCGTCAAAAAGATGAAATAAATAATAATTAATGAACATAAGAATTTACAAAGGAATGATAATTGGTTCTATAGTATTCACTTGTATCATAATCAATAGACATTTAATAATGAATGAATTTTAGAAATTATCATAAGGCGTGAATTAACCCCATCATAAGAAGGGATAATAATCTACTTTTATATGAGATAGGTGTATATATATAATTTTGAAAAATTTTATAACATTAAATAGATAAATTTTATTTGAGAGAGAATAGTTATAACACCTAAAAATTCAGGGTTTAGAGATATACCTTACTTATAATCTAAAACAAATCACAAATATTAAAAAAAATTAATTTAGAAATGAACGTGAAAACTTTTAAAGGATTATTCAAATAATTTAGTCTTCATAATGTCAAAAAATTATATTTACATCATATAATTTGAAAAAACATTCCTGACACACTTATGAAAAAAATTCAAAAAACACCTCATTTAGAAATTGAAAATAATATTCCTTTTAAAATATCTTGTTAAAACTAAAAGTTGGTAAAACAGACTTTAATAAATAATTCTATATTTTTTTTAAATACTTTAAAATAATTTTTGAAAAATATGGATATTGATAGAAAATCATTTTTGATTGAAAAGACAAATACAGTTGGATTATCTTAAAATATTTCTCTTAGTCATTTTATGTAAAAAAGAGAGAAAAATTATACTCTAACTTGAAAATTTTATGAACAAACAGAGGAGACTAATTTGAAAATGTTTTACTAGAAATTGGTCAATTAATTCACATGAATGAAAATTCTAGAATAAATATTCCTGATTAAAATGATATTGAATCAAAAACCCCTTCCACATTATAAACATTTAAATAACATCCCCCGTGAAAGAAGTAAATGAATTATAACATAAAATAATATGACGTATAAAGGATTGAGAATAGAATTTTTAAAGGTGTAATATATTCTATGAATTAGATATATTATGTTCATAACATTAAAATATACATCAGTGAATTGAAATTGAGGTGAAATCTCTTATGTTTTAAAAACCTACTTAATAAAACCCCCATAATTGAGATATAGATATTGATAGAGCATGTATATGAAGTTAAATATCATTTAATAATAATTGTACATGAATTTAAATATTAAATTGGCATTATATTTACCATTAAAAATAATTTAGGGCAATGAAATAAAATATATATTGTTAATGGATGTTTTGACATGAAAACTCCTACCTCGAGTCCGAAAATTTCATGTATGTCCCTAATATCATGTATAATGAACTAACCTAAATTAATTTTTCTCTTAATAACGTTATCTATAATTAATACCTTATTTTTAAACCATTTAATTCAATTATTTTAGTTAAATAGTTATTAACATAATTACTTATTTTCAGATCGAGTGTTTCGACGACAATTAGTTTATAATTTTAAAATATAATTGGTTTATTGATAGTTTTCAAATTGTTCACTATTAAATAATATAAAATTAATAACAATATAATAATTTTAAATTTTTATACATAAATTATTATTTTTAAACCTACCATTACTTTTGTTTATGAAGAGTGAACTACGTTACTATCATGGTGACGGTAGGTTGCAGGTATGAGTGATTAATTTTTCCATTTTTAAATGATCAAGATATAAAGCATATAATTCATATTTAATCTTAAAATAATGATAATTTTATAATGTTTATCATGTCATATCTTTAAATTCACTTTCATATACCATCTATGTGATTCGGTAATAAAAAATAAAATGTATATGTTCGTGATGCGGTGGTCCTCCAAACACATGAATGACATTATCTTTTTTCAATTCCATGTTATGGTAAGAAGGTATATGAAATGTAAATTTTTAAGAATTATTAATATACAGTTTAATTAATATAAACATATTAATATTTCATTATGAGCATCGATGTGAGGAAATGATGGAAAAAATTAAATTTATTTGTGTGGTGGTAGTCTACCGTACAAACGATCGATGGTTACATTTCTCCTTTTTTGGATGTGGATATAGATGTATGATATAATATTAATATAATAATATAGAATATATGGGATATAAATATTTTATTATATCATCATTGCTGAGAAATATTTTAATGAGGTGGGAGAATAAGTAAAAAAAATGATTCTTTTTTAAGAACGATACCTCTTCTTCAAACAACTTGATTAGAATTTTACCAAGGCCTCCCTATATTTGATTTTTGATCAAAAAACCTATAGGAAGTTAAAATGGAATTATTAAAGTTATTTAGTTTTTTATTATCCAAAAAAATATTTTTGAAGTGTAGAATTGATAGGATAGGTGGTTCCCATTTATAAGTGAGAAGAAGATACATTTTTGAAAATACCCAAAACTATTCAATAATTGGAAGTCACCCTCAATACAAGTTCCAAAAAAATGATAAATAGTAGTATAATGTCATTATATGGAATAAAAATCTCCAATACTGAAAAATAGTTTTTTTTAATACGTTATTATGATTACCTCTAATGTTACTAAATTTTCTCATTTTAGTCTTCCACAACAACAACTGTTTTTTTAATAATTTTATAATTCATTATGACCAAAAAATAATTTAGTAACATTAAATAATATAAATTAATACGATTAAAAATATGAAATCCATTTATTGAAAATAAAATAATTTAATCTTTTGATTTTATATTAAAATTAAACTCATAAAGCATGTCAAAAAATTGTTCTTCGAGAAATTCATCTTTCAATCAATAGATGGTGTTATATTAACTCTATGACCGGGAATATTTTTTATAAGAATATAAATTCCAAAAATTTCATATATAATCTATGAATTTATCCTAATTATATCCTACACTAGGTTATTATTTTTAATTAAACTATATGAACTTTATGAACTTAAAAATAGAATGCAGAAAACTATTTTTTTAAGCATTTGAATAAACTTGTATCCAAATTAGAAAAAATAATAATTAAAATTAAATTAATTAAATTATTATTAATAAAATGGTTCATAACTAACTTTATTACATAATAAAAAAAATAAAGTTTTTAATTTTTAATTTTTCGATTTATAGAAAAGAAAATAATGTTATAAAGGGGGTATTTTCACTATTCACTGAAAATCAATCTTTTCTATAAAATCCAATAACGTTTTTGTAACACCCCGAGATTTTATGAAAAATATTCTTTTTGATTTTATTGATGTCTTTTGTTGTATGCTACACCAAAAGGATCTTCCACTACACGCATCCCTAACTTGGCTTGCATTACATGCAATCACGACCTTCCACGATAGCGTGTGTTGTACGCAATACCGAGTTTCACTAAACAACGACATGTTATATAAACTAGCTGTTTTGAATAGTAATACCATCTTTTTAAAATTTTATAAATTTTATCTTTTGAAATGGACTTCATTTTTGGATTCGGTCTATCAAAATTAGCCTAGGGAGAATTTTTTGTATTTTTCTAAAAACATTCAATTTTTGAGGAATAGTGAAAACACTAGGTTACAATTTAAAAACCGACTTTTTATTTAAATAATTATTTAATCTATTTCAATTTATTTTAAGTCAAAATTGATACATAATACCTATATATGTTCAATGTAATTAATTGGAGTCATTTTATAATAATTTTTGTTATATAAAAATTTTATTGAACTTTTCACCGTCTTTTACCCACCTCCTAGTAGAATTTGGAAATTCATATAAAACTTAATTTTACCGCTTCTGTGAGTGGAATTTCTAAAATCTGAGAGACACGGTTAATATCAAGGACTAAATGTGGATCAATGAGATGAAAATAATTTTTGGTCAATAGTAACTTTTTACTTTTATTGACCACGGTTAGATGTAAATAGGGTAATTAAGGGCAAAAATGATATTATTATTACCCTAAAACATGTCCTAATTCTACTGAATAAGTTTAATTCGACCAAAAAAATCTTAGGAATAAAATATGACCATTTTGGTCCACTTGGATTATATTACGACAATTATTATTAATTAATTTAAAGAAGGGTTAAAATAGTTAAAATCAAAGTTTAATAACTAATTCATTTTTAATATAGGGTTATACATAAGATAAATTCTACTATAAATATTCATTATAAATATAAAAAGATTTCATACATAATGGTACTTTATTTATAATTTTTAGACATTAAATAATTTAAGTTATTTATGACACAATGGTGATGCAGTAATTACCTAAATAATGAAATATTAAAATAATTGACATTATAAATACTCAAATAAATGTAATTTTAGACTTTTTATGAATTACACTAATTTTATTGGTTAATATGACATTCTATTATTGATTTAATTAACTTTTTTCGAACTAATCATTCTGTTATGATTTTCACAAAAATCAATTACCAAATGGTGTCAAAATTGACATAAAATAGTTTTTAAAACAAATATTATATTATTAATTGTTATTTTATTCCTAAAAATATAAGGTTCATCCGAATGACTTAGATAATGATATATATATTAATAATGAACCACTTGGGGTTCTTTTTTCTTGTTATAGTAAGTTTATTAACCAGATATTGTAAGAAAACAACAAGACATGGTAAAAGTTAAATTATTTAACTTATAGTTAAATCTAAATGATGAGGTTACAATTGTAACCTAAAGCTTTCTAAAATCTATTGGTTGAGAGGATTTAGACCCATCCCCACTTTAGCTTCTAAATAAATTAATTTTGAGCTATTATAAACCGAATATGTCTTTATTATAAAATAATATTTTATGTTTTTTCCAAAGGTGCCCCTCTCCTCCCTTATAAAAAGGGCACCCCTTCCCTCTTCTCTTCACACCCTTTTGAGCCTTGCAGCTCGGCCAACCCCTGAAAATTTATCTTCTCCACTTCCCTAGAAACATTATGTATGTTTTTGTCTTCTCAAAATACCCACTCTACTTCAATAAGAGGAAGCTTAAAGGAGGTGCGTCGAAGAAGAGGTAATCTCTTCTTCCGATTCTCTCAAGTTTCTTTATTATTCTACTTCTTCTTCTTTAGTTGTCTCATTATAAATTAATAATATAATTATTAATTATATACTGATATGTTATTATAAATATTAAAAACCCCTATTTCAACTTCTATCCATCCTACGGAAAATGAAATCACCGCCCGTGCGTACGTACGGAATACCGTCTCCATGTCGTGGTGTAATCTGTTTTTGACCACCACCTTACTTGAATGGGTATAATGGTGTAAATAAATAACTATATATGATTATTGTAATGTGATATTGATTCTTAAATATTATACATACACTTCAATTCCATTCCACGATCATGGAAATGGTATCATCACTCGTGCGTACGTACGGACTACCGTCTCCACGATGCGATGAGATTCATTGTCCATGTTAACCATTCAGGAATGATTATGAAGTATATATAATGAATAATAATTAAATATATGACCTAATAATGATACTGGATTTATGTATATATATATATATATCTATTTCATCTACTTAATTCCATTCAATTCAATAAGGAAACGAAAACAGCATTCATGCGTACGTACGGCCTACCGTCTCCAAGAACGGTGTATTTCATTCCATTTATCGATCTACCATATATATATATATATATATATGTATATGATGAATATATATATATTATATATAAATCATGTTTTACAATCGGGAATTAATTAAATCATGATATAATTAATAATATCAAGAACAACAAGTTGAAACACGTACAATAAATGAAATGATTTTACCCAAATCGCTGCTTTTACATTGAATTTACAAAAGAACAGGTAATATAAAGTAATAATTAAACCATATATGATATCATAACAATGAATATGATTCTGTAATAACTCAATGACATTATTTAAATCATTATACAGGAGGTTCGTATACATACGAAGCATATCAGACATAAGGTAAGGGATAATTATTCCAATCTCATTCTTATCTGAGACTGTTTATTCTTAGTATTTATTGGGGTTATGTTTATTATCTGTGTCCATATGTTCTCAAAATGTTTTCAAAAAATGATTACTTTTCTTCCATGTATTTTTAAAGTCATTCTTACCCTTTTTTTACTTTTACCACATCCTATGGAATGAATCATTCTTTTGTTTACCATACGAGGTACTTTTTGACTTTTCAGACAAAAGTACGAGAAGAATATTATTTTTAACTTATATAGAGTGAACGGATTTTAATGGTTTCATAACGCCTCATTTTCATGAAGCTTACTATACAATATTTTATGACTATTTTCAACAAAATACTTTTCATTTAAAATTGCGTGGAATTTTTTGAAAATAAAATGATTTTGAAGAAGAAAGGATATTTTCCTCAAGAATTCATTTCAAGTGTTTTATCAAAACCATTTTCCATTTAAGATGAAATTATTTCATATGTGTATCTTTCAAGTATAATGTCTCTATGATTTTTCTTATGATGAAATATCCATTTGTTTTATATGGATTATGTTATCATGGGACGATATTTATGAAATCCATTTTATTTATTATTAGTTATGATGAATGTTTTAAGTTTATTTTGTGGCACAAGTAAGAATTATTTCATTATGAGATGGGTGGTAACTATATCTCCCTCCAATGCATTGGTTAAAGATTTATATCTCATGATATAGACATGGCGGGAATGGTAAGTTAATCCAGTTTAGTGTTACCGGACTGGAAAAAGGGGTGAACTCGATTCAGAATGGGACTTTGTCCACTAAGATGGTCTTGGAAATAATGCCTTGGCTTCTATGGAAATCATAACATGTGCTTAATGGATTCCAAAATTACATGTTTTATTACCATGCTAGTTTATCATGAATAATGTTCCCTTATGATCTATTCCTTGTGTACTTCCAAGATTTATGTCGTTGCTCATGATTTTGATGTTTAGATTTTATGTTTATGTTTTTGTATTCAAATGTTTATGGATTGTTTTATGTTCTCTATGCTCACCCTTACTGAGAATTTGAGTTCACCCTTTATATGTTTTCATTTCCCCAAGATTTAAAGAATGTTTTTATGTAAGAAAACAAAAGGGGGTGATCTTTATGGGAGATGTTGAAGATATTTCACCACGATTAGAATATTATTTTCTGAGTTTCCAAAGATACTAAACAGTTACGATCCTTGTGTGTCTGTTTTCATTATGTATTAAGTATTCTGAAAAAGTAATGAAATGTCCATGTACGTCATGATTTGGGTCGTTATATTTGGTATCTGAGGAAAGGTTTTGTAAACCATGGGAATCTATGATGTGAAAACTTTAGTGAGATCCCTAGAGATATTTCAAAGGTCTTTATAGGGATGTACCTAAGGTTAAGTATATGTATAGGTTATAGTCCTATAATTATGGTAACGATATTATAATTAAACCTAAGATGTTAGATATTGAAGGTACTCCCCCATTATTATGTTTTTTTCCTAACATGATTTTTGCCTCTCACACTGTTCTTTTTGGGTTTAAAGGATGGCTGGAACCCGAAGGAATCATGTTGATCAATGTAATGGACAATACAATGATTGTCCTCCCAAGCAACCAAATGTGATGGGATATGGAATGAAAAATCTTATTTCTATACTTACACATGCTATGAATCATTCTGTATTTCCAAATGATCAGAGAAGGGAACAATATTCTATTGAGTCCTTCATTAGGAAATGTCCACCGTCTTTCAATGGGTCTTCTGATCCACTTTTTTCGAAACAATAGATCAGTACCATTGAAAAGATATTTTCCATACTTCGCTGCTCAGAACATGAAAAATTCATTTTACCTGTTTACCGTTTAGAAGGTAAAGCAGACCAGTGGTGGACTCTAATTAAGAATTCAAGTCCCTAAGATGAAATTGAATCCCTGGAATGGGATTAGTTCAAGAACATGTTTTTCATTAAGTACTTCCCTAGTATTCTTCAAACAAATATAGAAAAGGAGTTTCTTGAGCTTATGTAGAATGATGATGAATCTGTTGGTATATACGAAGAGAATTTTACAAGACTTTCAAGGTATGCATCTGGTTTTATCATCTAACCTGAAACTAAAGATGATCGATTTTTCAGTGGCTTAAAACCAAGTATTCGAAGGGAATTAGCTATAAGAGACTTTAGTAGCTCTGAAGAAATTGTGCATTGTGCTATCAAGGTAGAACTGAAATTTGGTGTAACATATTCATCTCATGGATTTGACAAGAAACAAAAGATGGAGTGCAAGGAGAAATCTCATAATAATGATGAAAAGAAGATGATTGTTTCTTTATGCTCAATGTGTGGAAAGATGCATGGTGGAGATTGTCTTAAAGGGACTAGAAAATGTTTTAAGTGTGGAAAATAAGTTCATCGAGAAACTGAGTGTCAAAGTAATGGAAAAAGGGTTTCTAATGATGTTAATAAAGAAAATACTGCAGAGAACGCACCACCAACACTTCAATTCTTCAAGTGAAATGAAATGGGGTATTATGCTAATCAGTGCCCTAATCCACGGGTTAATGATGATCAACATGAGCAACCTCTTAAGGCAAGGGATAAAGGGAAGTATCATTAAATCACTCTTTGTGATTTTGAGTATGACAATGATGTTGTGTAATGATTAAGTGTTTATGTAATGGTATTTCAAAATAGTATCATGGAATCTCATTTATGGTATTGTCGAATTTTAAAATATTTATGTATTGGTCTATTGTGGTTTTCAATAATTTTATAGTACCGGAAACCATGGAAAGTGATTGAGATATTTTTGGAAAGAAGATGATATGCGCATAATGAATGTATAATGAAAAAATGAAATAAGCTCATGATTGATATAAGGACTAAGTAATATCATGGTTTGAGTATATAGAATTTTGGGTATTTTGGTATGTGGAAAGTGTTAACTTTTAATTGCATTCATGTTTTCACTAAGGTTCAATGGGTATTAATTTTTCAAGAGAATACATGATTAAGGCCTTTGAATGTTTGGAATGTGACCAACAAGATATATTGTATGATATAAGGGGGATAAATGATGGTATTCACGTACTTGTTATGTGACCTCGCAAGTAATCATTTTATTTACACTATAAGATTCAACAGAAGTATTTTCGATAAGATTAAAGGTTGGAATGGATTATGTTGGACATAAGTTAGTATTTTTTAATGCTAGAATTTTTTTCGATATTATTTATGGATTTTTATAATAATGTATTTTTAGAAAAAGGCCAACCAGCAGGACGGGCGACAACCCATCGCGTCGGACAAGGCTGTGGGAATCGAACCCACATATGAAGTGCGACAGACCTTTATCGCCTACCACTGGCCTACAAGAAGTCCCTGGTTAGTAGAAACTAGTTTTATTATATTAAGCAGTATGATATATGATGTATAAGTTCATTTTTGGAATCATTTATGATTAACCTCACCATATATGGACCTATGTATATTTGATAACTTTTTCTAACCTTTTGTTTGAGACATATGGAATGACCCATCATTCTATCACAAGATCTTCTAACACTTCAAGAATGAAAAATTCAACTTAATTTCTTTAATAGATGAAGTGGAAATTGTCCAAGGAATGACCAACGGTGAGACTGTGCCAAAATCAAGAATGTATTTCTTCTAATTCAGATTTCTTTAACTTTAGGGAAATGATCTTGAAAACCAAAAAAGTTGTCCTAGTTCTCTTATATTCGATGAATCAGATGGTACCTTAGATCATCACAAATCTAGGGCTTTGTGGTTGTTATCTTTTTCGTAGCCATGTTCTCTACCACTCTCCATCAGAACAAGATGGTTAGATTTCTCTTCTATATCCATATTTTCACCTATGTTCTCCTATGTGGAAACCCAGTGATTAGTTAATTTGGGTAACCGTTATATTTCATACATTAGCTTTTAAAGATAGGTTTTGGTATTCCTTTTTAGGATGTGGGTTTCTATTGAAGAAACTTTCGAGCAGTAAACCATTTATAACCCCGACGAATTTCGAGGGTGAAATTCATTTTAAGGTGGATAGAATGTTACACCCCGAGATTTTATGAAAAATATTCTTTTTAATTTTATTGATGTCTTGTGTTGTACGCTAGACCAAAAAGAAGATTCACTACACACATCCCTGACATGGCTTGCATTACACGCAATCACGACCTTCCACGATAGCGTGTGTTGTACGCAATACCGAGTTTCACCAAACAACGATATGTTATATAAACTAGCCATTACAAATAGTAATACCCACTATTTAAAATTTTATAAATTTTATCTTTTGAAGTGGAATTCATTTTTGGATTTGGAATATCGAAATTAGCCTAGGGTGAATTTTTGGTATTTTTCTGAAAACATTCAATTTTTGATGAATTGTGAAAACACAGGGTTGCTATTCATAAACCGACTTTTTATTTAAATAATTATTTATATTATTTAAATTTATTTTAGGTAAAAATTGATACATAATTATTATATAAGTTCAATTTAACTAATTGGAGTCATTTTATAATAATTTTATATATATAAAAATTTTATTGAACTTTTCACCGTCTTTTACCCACCTCCTAGGAGAATTTGGAAATTCACATAAAACTCAATTTTACCGCTTCTGTGAGTGGAATTTCAAAAATCCGAGACACATGGTTATGATCAAGGACTAAAATGTGGTTCACTGAGATGAAAATAATTTTGGGTGAATAGTAACTTTTTACTTTTATTTACCATGGTTAAAAGTAAATAGGTTAATTAAGGGTAAAAATGATATTATTATTACCCTAAAACATATCCTAATTCTATTGGATAAATTCAATTCGACCAAAAACAACTTTAGGAATAAAATATGACCATTTAGGTCCACTTGGATTAGATTAGGATATTTATTATTAATTTATTCAAAGAAGGGTTAAAATAGTTAAAATCAAAGTTTAATAACTAATTCATTTTTAATATAGGGTTATAAATAAGATAAATTCAACTATAAATATTAAATGAAAGATAAAAATATTTCCTACATAATAATATTTTATTCATGATTTTTAGACCTTAAATAATTTATGTTATTTATGACACAATGGTTATGCAGTAATTAATGAAATAATGAAATATAAAAATAATTGATATTATAAATACTCAAATAAATGTAATTTTAGACTTTTTATGGATTCCACTAATTTTCTAGATTAATATTACATTGTATTATTGATTTTATTATCTTTTCGCGAACTAATCATGCTGTTATTATTTTCAGAAAAATCATTTACCAAATAGTGTCAAAATTGACATAAAATAGTTTTTAAGACAAATATTATATTACTAGTTGTTATCTTATTCCTAAAAATCTAAGGAACGCCCAAATGACTTATATAAGGATATATATATTAATAATGAACCACATGGGGTTATTATGGCTTGTAATAGTATGTTCATTAACCATATAGTGTAAGAAAACAAGGAGACACGGTAAAAGTTAAATTATTTAACATAGAGTTAAATCTAAATGATAAGGTTAATATTGTAACCTAAACTTGTCTAAAATCTATTGGTTGAGAGGATTTCAACCCATATCCACTTTATCTTATAAATAAATAAATTTGGAGCTATTATAAACCGAATATGACTTTATTATAAAATAATATTTTACGTTTTTCCAAAGGTGCCTCTCTCCTCCCTTATAAAAAGGGCACCCCTTCCCTCTTCTCTTCACACCCTTTTGTGCCTTGAAGCTTGGAAAAACCCTGCCAATTTATTTTCTCCACTTCCATAGAAACATTATGGAGGTTTTTGTATTCTCAAAATACTATCTCTACTTTCATAAGAGGAAGCTTAAAGGAGGAGCGTCAAATAAGAGGTAATCTCTTATTCCGATTCTCTCAAGTTTAATTCTTCTTCTACTTCTTCTTATTTAGTTGTCTCATTATACAGTAATAAAATAATTATTATTTATATTCTGATATGTTATTATAAATATTAAATAAGCCTATTTCACCTTCTATCCATCCTACAGAAAACGAAATCACCGTGCGTGCGTACGTAGGGAATACCGTCTCCACGTTGTGGTGTAATCTGTTTTCGACCACCACCTTACTTGGATGGGTATAATGGTGTAAATAAATAACTATGTATGATTATTGTAAATTTATATTGATTCTGAAATATTATACATACACTTAAATACAATTCCAAGATCATGGGAATGGTATCATCGCTTGTGCGTACGTACGGACTACCGTCTCCACGACACGATGAGATTCATTCTCCATGTTAACCTTTCATGAATGATTATGAAGTATATATAATTAATAATAATTAATTATATGACATAATAATGATACTGGATTTATGTTTATATATATATATATCTATTTCATCCACTTAATTTCATTCAATTCAATAAGGAAACGAAAACAGCGTTCATGCGTACGTACGGCCTACCGTCTCCATGAACGGTGTATTTCATTCCATTTATTGATCTATCTTATATATATGTATATGCTGAATATATATTATATATAAATAATGTTTTACATTCTTTAATTAATTAAATCAGAATATGATTAATAATATCATGAACAACAAGTTGAATCACGTACAATTAATGAAACGTTTTTACCCAAATCGCTACTTTTACATCAAATTTACAAAAGAACGGGTAATATAAAGTGTTAAGTAAACCATATATGATATCATAACAATGAATATGATTCTGTAATATGTAACTGACATTATTTAAATCATTATACAGGAGGTTCGGATAAATAGTAAGCATATCAGACATAAGGTAAGGGATAATTATTCCAATCTAATTCTTATATGAGATTGTTTATTCGTAAGTATTTACTGGGGTTATGTTTCTTATCCATGTCCATATGTTCTCAAAATGTTTTCATAAAATGTTTAATTTTCTTCCATGTATGTTAAAAGTAATTCTTACCTTTTTTTTACTTTTACCACATCGTATGGAAGGAATCGTTCTTTTCTTAACCATACGAGGTACTTTTTGACTTTTCCAACAAAAGTACGAGAAGACTGTTATTTTTAACATATACGGCGTGAACGGATTTTTATGGTTTCATAACGCCTAATTTTTAGGAAGCTTACTCTACATGATTTTATGACCATTTTCAACAAAATACTTTTCTTTTAAAATCGCATTGAATTTTGTGAAAAGAAAATGATTTTGAAGAAGAAAGGATATTTTCCTCAATAATTCATTTCAAGTATTTTATCAAAATCATTTTCCATCCAAGATGACATTATTTCATATGTGTATGTTTCAAGTATAATGTCTCAATTATTTACATGGTTTCACTTTTCTTATGATGAAATATCCATTTGTTTTATATGGATTATGTGAGGATGGGATGATGTTTATGAAACCCATTTAATTTTTTTGGGACATGATGAATGTTTTAAGTTCATTTTGTGGCACAAGTAAAAATGATTTCATTATGAGATGGGTAGGACCTATATATCCCTCCAATTCATTGGGTAAATATTTATATCTCATGAGATAGACATGGATGGAACGGTAAGTTAATCTGGTTCAGTGTTACAGGACTGGAACGAGGAGTGAACTCGATTCAGAATGGGACTTTGTCCACTAAGATTGTCTTGGAAGCAATGTCTTGGCTACTATAGAAATCATAACATGTGCTTGATGGATGCCACAATTACATGTTTTATTACCATGCTAGTTTTTCATGACTAATGTTCCCTTATGATTTATGCCTTGTGTACATCCAAGATTTATGTCGTTGCTCATGATTTTGATGTTTAGATTTTATGTTCAAGTGTTTGCATTCCAATGTTTATGGATTTTTTTATGTTATCTATGCTTACCCTAACTGAGCATTTGAGCTCACCCGTTATATTTTTTCTTTTACCCAGTATTTAAAGAAAGTTTTTACGTAAGAAAACAAAAGGGGAATATCTTTATGGGATATGTTAAAGATCTTTCACCACGATTAGAAGATTATTTTTCAAGCTTCCAAAGACACTAAACTATTACGGTCCTTGTGTGTCTGTTTTCGTTATGTATTAAATATTCTGCAAAAGTAATGTAATGTCCATGTACATCAAGCTTTGGGTCATTATAGTTTTTTCTCAATTTATTTTGATATGATGATTTAAAAATTATATTAATTTTTTAAAATACCATCCCTAAAATTTCTATAAATCAATTATAATATTTTCTTTCAAAAATAAATAAATAAAATTTTTGATCGACAATTATTATTTTTTGAATATAATTTCTTTAATACAAATTGAGTTCTGATTTAGTAAGTATTTATCAAAAAAAATTATATTTATTATGACCTTTATATGTATTTAATATATTATTCAAACCTATTTACACTTCTAATTTAACTTCTAGGTTATAAGAGAAATATTTAAATAATAATATTTTATTATATATCACAGTTTTCTTAAACTTAGAGTTTCATGTTGTATATACTATCAAACATAGTTGTCATTTAAAATAATAATGTTTCAAAATAATGAATAATAAACAGCAGATTGGGAAACCATGATTTTTAGGTTATTTCAGTTAGTTTCAAGTATATCCCATGGCTCCTAGGTGTGCCAACCAATATATGTTTCGACATATGTTTTCTTCTGATGAGGTGTATAACAATAGAGTATTTATCTCATATTCTCCCTCTCATTTGAATTGGTTATTATTCCTTAATACACCTAATTAATTTCATCTATTTTATATCTTCCATAATTTTAATAAGACATAATGAGGGATACCACTCACATAAGTTCAATCAATGATAGAAAGTTTTGTAGTGTGAGTTATCTCAGGAAAGTGTTAGATTTAATCCTCTAGAATAATCCTAGGCAGAAATTGATGTTGTAACCTCACCTAAATAATTTGTGTCTATATTAATCATTTTATGGGATATTTTTATATTTTTATGTCTTAAATATTGATTGACATAACTTTTTAGTGAGGAGATGACTACTCACATAATATTTTATTTTTTCATATTTCAAGGTATCTTACTAGGTATGTATGTACTCCCTACTCAATGTGAACCTACCACACTAGTGTTTTCTTATAAAGGAGAAAATATTTAAATTTTTATCACTAGTAGACCAGGATTTGGTGAAGCTTTATTAGAGGTTATTTATTCTAGATGAACCACCTATAGATCTAATAGTTCCTTTTGGGTAGCTTCTAGTGTGTTTTCAATAGGTTGGGATATTTTCTAGTTTTAGAGGTCATGTATTTGGTCATTTATACATATGTTATAATATTTTTGATCTATGATGTGGGATATAAATTATACAAACATTTATAGTACATATTTTTACCTTTATGCATTATACTGGTGTGTGAATATGTGTGTGTGTTTGTCTGTATAGGTACTTTAGTAAATGTCCTCCCGTGTATGTGATATGCCTAATCAATATTATTAATTACCCCAAAGAATTTTTAAAATGATATTGGGGGTGTGATTATTGACATACCACTATCTAGATGGGAATAGTTGGGTGGAGTTTTGAATGAGTGATATTATAGGATTTTATCTTAACAGCGGATTTTGGAGATTGGATAGCTATGAGTTTTTGTCTTAAATCTAGGTGAATAGTGTTAAAGTGTTTCAAAATAGGATTTTACTCTAGGTAACCTAATATTGTTGAGGAAACCGATGTATATGGTCATCAAGAATTTGATATCCTACTTTATTACTCATTGATTTTATGAACTATTTTTAAGTAAAACATTGGTATATAAATCATATTGGATATGATTGTGGTACCATTTCCTTTGTGGGTCATCTCTGGGAATATTCTCCTTCTACTATGGTTTAATGTGGGTATCAATGTATTCTTCCGCAATGACATCAATATTCAAACCTATGGTAGAGTCACGATTAAAATTTTCAAGGTTCTGATGTTTAATTTTTCAAAACATTATAGGAGGCAGTTCATCCATGTGTATTTTCCGTGATGTCTCTACCTGTTCAGTAGCATGTTGACTGACCTCTTGTAGTTTTGGTGGATTCTCCCAATCAGGTTGAGAGATGGCAAGTTGCAGTTGTACCAGTGGTTGATTTAATTATATTAAGTTTACATTATGATTTTTAAAGACAGAGGTCACCCATTTCTTTTTGTGACCTACACACCCTTCTCATGTGGCAGGGGATTTAAAAAATATTTTCATTCGAAAGTACCTATTTGATTCGGCCCCACTTGATGGAAGTTTTGGTAGTGATATATCTCTAGGGTAATGTAGGGAATATTTATATCCCTATGTTGGTAATTTTTTTTCATTGATTCATGATCATAAGGATGAGAAACACTTATCCCAAGAATTCATGTTCTTGGAACATAATTTAAAATTTTGTGGGTGAATATTTTCAACCCAAAAAATAATGTTTCAAAGTGTGGTAGTTGAGATCCTTTGATTTTTTTTCTTTGAAACTCTAAGGTGAAAGAGTAAACCACGATTTTTTAGAACATGTGGGGAAAGGAAAGGATGTCATAAGAATTTATAGGTCTCTCAACTTGAGGCTTTGGGTGTGTTTTGATGTATGAATTCTTTCATATCTACTTTAGATTCATTTTTAGAACTTAATTGTAATCCAAATTTTCCAAAATTTATCCCATGTTTTAGGTATAGGGATACTAGTGGAACCTTTTATCTCCCCATTGTGTTGGAATATATTTCAGAGAGGTTAAATAATCACACGCTTCTACCAATAGTGTGACATGACTTGAAGACGAGGGAGAACCTCAAATTGATTGTTTATAAAGTAGTAAAGCGACCTTATTATATTTTTCTAATTTAGGATTGTTAACATGCTTTCTGAGCCCAGTAGGCTGTTACCTGTGATGGTTCAAGTGTTTCAAATATCTATGGATGTATTTTTCATTCATTGGTAGGAAGGAGTCGTAATAATAGTTGGATAAGCTCATGTGTAGAATGATATGTCCAATTTATTATCATTTATCTAGTATAACCCCTAGAGTAGAAGATTCTATAACATTTCTGTTCTCTCCAGTATGGGTGAATCACATGGATTCATTCTCTAATGAGGTTCATGCCTACCTTCTGATCAAATGTTTTTTTCTGTATGGTCCTACATCCAGGGAAAGACCATAATTTTTACAACATATTAGATGACTCAATATATCTCCAATATATGAAGGTGAAATTGGAAGATACATATAATTATGGATTAGTCAGACTCATTGTGAACACCTGGGTAGCCAAGTTTTTTTTCAAGGAAAGAACAAGGGAGGTTTTGGTAAAGTGTGGATTAATGTCACTTGAACATGGTAACAATTATGAACGAGTTCCCACCCCTGAGAATTGATGGATTTTTTTACCTATCGTTATGGGAGAAGTGGATCTCTAAGTGTTAACAATGTTTGGGATATGAAAAGATATATGTGTGAGTGTATAATATAGTGAGGGAAACTGTAAAAACCCACTATGGTTTCTGTGAGATGGTTTAGATACACTTCAGTGTGTTAAATGTACGAATAGGGTTTGTGGGTCTTATGAACTAAACCCTAAACCCTTCATGGATCGGTTCATGGTAAAATTCCATAGTGACATCCTTGTACACTCTTCCCCATAAGTGAAATATGTGGGACACATGAAGATGGTTATAAACATTCCCTCAGAGTACCAGCTTTCTAGAAATATATTTAAATATAAATTCTACATTTATAAGGTCCACTTATTGGGATATGTCTTCTCAAACATGGGAATGAAAACAGAATCATCAAAGGATTAATTATTTTGAGCCTAAGAGATATTAAAGAGTGTGGTGATTGTATTTGATGCCCAAAATGAGGGTTTCCATTATTATTTTAATCCAGATTATGGATTTGTTTCCTCATTGAAGTTGAAACATTAGGATAATGATGATAATTCATTCCTTTGGATGATGGTTTTCTCCTATCCACTTCTTTAGTGTGCAAGGGAGTTGTAAGAAGAGCATATCGATTGTGAGATATTATGTGAGAATATATCCACAGGACAAGTTTTTGATGGATTTTTTTGAGTTGGGTAGCACATCATCCTTGATCGAAGATGAATAATGACACCAGTTGTTCCGTGGGTGAATAACTTCTGAGGTTTCATGATGTCTATCATTAGTATATCTTGTATAAGTGATGATGTAACAGGTTCCCATGGCATTAATTGGTTATTTGATGAATTTATTTCATGTTATCAAGTTTGAATCTTGATGTCTCAACTATTTAAAGATGATGGTTGAGGTTCCCGGATGAAAGTGGTACTGGGGTGGTATCATTGTTGTTCTAGTGATTTGGATTCCATTATAATGGAGAGTAAACGATTCTATTAGGGTGATCATAAACCAACTCATCAAAAAGTCCCATGTTTTAACTATCTAAGAGCATATATTAATAGATATTTGGGTAATCCAATTCAAGTTAGACATAGTCTCAATTATTGGAGTTTCCACGATTTTCATTTTAGACAATGATAATCCCTTCATGACATGGTTATGATGATGATGTAGGAGGTCTTTGGGACTTGGATTTAGTTGAGAACAATTTTTATACCACGTTTAGATTGCCACGTTATCATACCACTCAGATTCTAGATACCACTCTTTGGGTTTCCATTTTTTTACCATATTAGGGATTATTATCTACCATAAATAGTGCATTCATATCAAAATAAATACATAACCCCTATCAGTATATCACTATTTGGGACCATGTACAAGACACCATGAAGGTTACCATTGTAGTAGCCTAAGATGGTGGGAGAAGACCATTTGTGGGATAGTGTTTCCATTGGATTTGTGGTGGTTAGAAGCCCGAGAATTACCAGTTGACCTCATTGGAGTAGGAGATCTAAATGTGTTCCCTGTATCTTTATCTTGATAGAAGGTTTTCACTTTATCAGACAAAAATCCTTAAATGTGTGTAGAATGTAACGACACATTTATTATTTTATAAGACGTTGATATATTTTGATGAATATTTTTGTATCTTGGTACTGATTCATCGTAGAATTATGGGGCTCGAAGAGCCTCATTGAAGATATATTGAAAATATTTAATATAATATATCTTTCATACATAGTTTTTCAGAAATTATAGAATAACTCCTAAATGTACTCTCATATGTCAATTTTGAGACTACCATTAAATAGGTAATGATTATTTTACACTACTCCTGAGTTAAATTTTATATTATTCATGATTTTAGATTATATGAAATTGTTGGATAATTAAAAAAAATAAGTAAATTTAATCATTTATTTAATTTTAATGACCTGAGACTATCTTTTTAAACTACAGTTATGGGAAAATCATAGTGTTATCCATATAACCCTCGATATTTGGAGGTATATCTTAATAAATATCCATGGAAAAAGATGACTAGATCATGGATCGACCATTAATATTGATGATTTTTTTATCCCCAAATTATTACATGGATCTCATTAAAGACAAGAACATAATATAATTCATCATCAACAATCAATCCAAACTCATTTTTTGGATATTGTTTTATAGTTTTAGTACCTTAAGTGTTTATTCCAAGCCAAAAACCTACTGATTTGCATAAAAATTAATTCATGGTTAAAATGTTGATTTAAATTTGATGAATTACTCTTCTTATAATTATTAATTGATATCATTTGATCATCCATTTTTATTTTATCTTAATTCGCAATTCACAAGAAATTGGATTGAGGAAAACTCAAAAAATATCCACAGTGGATTCCTTGTCTGGTTGTTTGGTGTATTTCTCTCACCATTTCCCAGAAGTTCATCATATTTATTTACTTTGGTCGACATTTTTTAAAATAATAGTTATAAGACCAATACAAAATAATTCTATAGTAAAACTTATCAATACCATGAGTTCAAATTTGGGATTAGTGATGGGATCACGATGTGATAATGAATATAGAAAATTGGAGATGGATTAGGATTGAATCATTGTTCGTCATATGAAATTGGGAATTTAGGCGGTGGTTTGAAGCTTAAATAGGTTATTTCCATGTCATTGGATTAATTTAATATGACCACTAGTGATGAGGTAGGTGTGTTAATAATAGATCAAGAATTTAGGGAAGTAATATTGATTGATCCTGCAATAGTATAAGAATTAGTTTAACCACATGAAAGACCAAATGGTTATAGAAAAAGGAAACATAAATGTAATATAGTCTGAGGAACACACATAATGTAGTACCCTCTATGAATTAGCTATATATTCCATGTGGAGTTAAATATCACACATTGTGTGACGCTTATCCAGTTATCTAGGCATGTATATGAAGTACACACCCAAGAGGGCATGTGACAATAAATGTTGTGTGGTGAGATAATACATCTTTTGACCTATATATACGACTATGTATAGGTAGTCAAGTCCCAAAGGACTAATTTTACCCACATTTCATGTATATATGGGAACCTATCAGGTACAGTATAAAATATACAACCTTGGTAAGATATCATACACTGAGTTCCATCCCAGCCCCTATAGGTTGTGTGCTATCGAGTACACCCCATATACCACAAAAAGTACTCAAAAATGTCCATTGTACATGATAACACGTTGAGTACCTGGACATGGAATATAGTACATAAGAAATAACATATGGTATGTCGAGTACCGGGACACTCTCTACACACTATGTATCACATGCAATACATCATCTGTTTGTATAAATTCATGTCATTTATGATCTTGAGGCATGGGAAATTCTAGGATTAGTGAGACACATCATGTATCCCTAGGGACACATTGTTTACTCCTTCTAGGGAATATTGGAGCCCTTGACCTTCCAAAACCAACTAGGGTTTGTTCATTCTTTTGCAATTAGTCATTTATTGAATGGGAGTTTTCCCTTGGCCCATCCCATTGAGGGTATAATGAGTCATCACATCTTATGAATAGGAAGTGATTCCCTTTATGGTTTTATTATCTCAAAGTATTATGGTATCCTTCCATGAGGTCTGACGTGTTATCCTCTGTCATTTTTTCTTCTCTTTTGAGGGTTTTAGGAATCATAATGACCAACATACATGAGTGTTTAATCCCATACATAGAAGGTTATTTTATTTAGGTTTAGGTATGTGCCATATGTCTTGGTTGTGGTCCCCTGTCTATGTATCAAATTCCCTATTCTTATGATGAGGTATAGTCTTATCAAGTGTGTTTGTTGGATGAGCCCTCTAAATCACTATGGAGCTTCTTCCTGGCTAGACTAGATGAGTATGATCTCTTTGAAATTTTCCATTATTAGAATATGAACTGGTAAGTGAGACCTCCTATATGAGTTATATAGTGGATTAAAAGGCTCATGGAGTGAGTTTAGATGGATGAGTGCTACCTCTGTTCTTCTAGTGAATTCCTAGGTTGGTAGTGGGGTCACAACCTACCTTTAGGAATAGTGTCTATCTTAATCATATCTCAGTTATATTTTTTTTATTTTTATGTCTCATATCATGATTGGAATTCCTTGTTGGGGATGAGATAACTACTATTTGGATGCTTTGTGTTTTGTGATTTAAAGGTGTCATGGTGTTTATGTATTCACTCACCCATATATGTTATTTTCCAATACATGTAATTTCTTATGAATACAAAATGATTTTCATTTCTTTCCTCAATGTACTAGGAAATTTTGGAGACTATTTTGAGAAAATTTATTCTTGATGGATATTATATGGATTTAATAGTTGATTTTGGCTAACAACCCTTATGTTGTCAGCAGGATGAAATTTTTTTCCAGATTTTATGGGCTTCTATTTAGACATTTGTACTTCTATTTTACTATATTTGTACTCTTGTTTTGGGTATATTTCATAAATTAATTTATAATATATGTTGTTTTCCATTCTAGATTATAATGGTGTACAGAGATGAGTGTATGTCTGTCTATATAGGTACATTAGTTTAAGGCATTTCTTACGCAAGAAGTTCCTAGTAATAGATATCATATATCCCACATCCTATTGGAGATGGGTTTTTATTTCCATTATCAACTTAATACTAGCCAAGAAATCCATGGATGGTCATGTCATGAGAATGGTCATTCTTTATCAAGTTTTTAAACCTAAATATTTTCAATTTAATCACAATGTTATATAAATAGGATGTGAATCACTAAAGCTTATCACCCAGGAGTATCAAACTATATTTGTTATTATGCACCTATTTCATGAAATACATGAATATTTCATAAATAAAAAACCAAAATTTTATGTGGTATTACCCCTTTTTACATCTATGATAGCGTTTTCATCCAAGTATTTTCATCATATCAGAATTTATTTTCTAGAAAACCACACAATATATTCTTTATAAAAATTTTAGGATGCTATCAAACACATACTTATCCATAAGGTTTTCCACACATATTCATGGGTGATGTAATTAGTTTCCAAATATCCAGTTGATAAAAGGAAATGGATTATATTTTCGAAATCATAATCATGTTAGAAATACCATATTATTTAATTCAATATATTTTTTGACCAGACACATTTTTTTATTATGAAAATTATAATATGTCATTCATGGTGGGGGTAATCTGTATGTATGTGTGATGATTTTATCACTTTTCAAATGAAAGGGTGAAATTTGGGTTATGATTATTCAATAAAAATATTAAATATCATTTTATAATAATACTAATATCATAATTAATATAATTGGTAATATTGTTTTTTAGGAAAAAGACATAAAGAAAATGGATTATAGAGTGAATAGTACAAATAATGAGAATTAGGAAATTCTGTTTTTAAGTACATATTTTAATTGGAGGATATTTGACATCTTATTATGAAAAAGATATTAAAGAAGTTGAATATACTATGAAATATGCCAAAATTTATCCTAATTAAATATTTTTATACTTAATCAAAAAACTATGTCAATTTTTTAGATTAAAATTACAAAATTTTCGAATTTTACATTTCAATGGAAACATGAAATATAATCAAGAACATGTTTTATTGAAATATGAAATAATTTTTCTCATAATTTGTCCATAATTTATATTTTCACCTTTAAATAATGATTAATAACAAGTTAATGGCCATTTTAGTGAAAAACATATCCGAGAATATGATGACCTTATTAGTTATTTTCATTTCTAATTTAATTTAATCAGTGATTTATATTCAAAGTGACCATTATTTCAATTTCATCATGTATTTCAAAATATTTTTACCTCTATTTATAAAAAATAATTTAATATCTTTTTATCAATGATTATATTATTCATAATAAAATACATCATCATTCATTTTGGTTTGGTGATGCATTTGACAGAAACTATTAATGAATGCTTTTAATTAAATTTAATTTAATAATAAAATCTTAGGGAGTTGGTGAAATTATTAAGTTATATATATACAAAACATTGTTAAGGGAAATTTCTACTTTTATCATGGTTTAAAACACTACATTTAGACATGATGTCAATTAACTATATCCACAATTTTATGCATGGGCATGGTTCTGTATATTTTTGTTCGCAACATTGTGTGTGGACAAAATTTCATTTAGTTTTTTTAAAAACATTGTTCATGAACATGATTTCATTTATCCATATTCACAATATTATATATTGTCCTTAGGTGGTTAAATATGTTCAAAATACTATGACTTTTGGTCTATATGTTTACACAACATGCCTATATTTTTTTACCATGGATTATAATTTCACATTATTATACCACGATATGTGTTATACATTCATAATGAACCTTTTTAAATTTTATATAATTTAATAATTCCTATAACCAACACTTATGATTCCATGTTTTTTTACTCACATATTCTCATATTGTCTTGTTTTGACACATTTTTATGGCCTAATCATTTATGACCAACTTACAATTTTTTAATTTAATTTTTTGTTTGAGATCAATCCTTATGTTTCCATTTTTTTAGGATAGCTAAATTAAATAATATTTTTGGAGGAATTAATTATGAATAATTGTTTTGGAGATATTAAATAAATATTGTTTTATATGAAACTTGTGCAGATATTCCAAAATGGCACCAAGCTATTGGATCCTTTGATTGGGTGTAGCATCCATGGTATTTATATAATAATAATTTTTCATATCAATTATTATTTATGAATATGATATTATTTTTATGTTAAATGGGACACTTTATATGATATCTTACCCATAATGCAACAACGTGTTTCTCCAAAATCAAACGTTGTGTTATTCCGAAAATTAATATAATATTATTTTTAGTATTTTAAATGGTTGTTAACGTCTAGCCCTTGTGTTGGTGAAAATGAATAAAACAAACTAAAAAATTATTATACAAGTTTTTTAACTATTTTTACATTTTTCCAAAAAAAATTAGAATCATAAAATGAGAATGAATCAAATTTTAAGCATAAAAAACTTTAATATTTTAAAATTGTCATTTTACCACCTTTTGAGGGAAAACCCTTTTTAAATATAATTTTTGTCACTTATTTTAGTTAAATTTCACAAAAAAACTTTTTATCTTGATGAGTAAAATAAAAATACATTTTTTTTTTGAAATTTTGGTTTTTTTAATGGAATACATTTTTTAATGAAAAGTGAAAAATACTGCATTTTAATTCAAAATAGCCTTTTCATCTAATTTATTTATATATTTAGATTGTTCTTTTAAATTTTTTTAAAGTGTAAATGGATTTATGTTTTTATAATTTAATCCTATTTTTTATCATTGTAAATAATTTCACATTGAAATTGAACATAAACACAAGTCAATATTTTAATAGTTTTTACATCTTAAAACCCTGATTTCTGGTTTTGAAAATAGGGATTAATATTAAATTAATTTTATCTAATCATGTCTTTTGATTTTGTAAAAATGGATTCCGTATTTACAATCAAAAGATCAAAAAATTTTAAATATGTAACTTTTATTTTTGGATATTATGAATAGTAACATCAATATTTATTTTTATTTACCGTGGTTAAAGGATAAATTCGGTAAATAACTGTACAAAATAATATTATAATAATATAAAAATACCCTAAAATGTGTCATAATCCTATTTTAAGATATATTTCTGACCATATGTATACTAAGGCCTAATTTTTGGCATTTTGGAGCCACTTGGGTGTGAAAATGACATTTTGTAATAATTAATTTAAAGTAAAGTGAAATTTAACATAACCATTTATCTTGTTACTAAAAAATTAATATAGGGTTATATAATAGATATAATTGAATATAAATAGTAATTAGAAAGCTAAAATTATTTAATACATAATGGTATATTGTTTTTAATTTTTAGACATTTTATAAAAAATGTTATTTATGACACAATGATGATGAAATGATTATCTTATTTGTGAAAGAATCAAATAAATGATATTATAAATATTAAAATAAATATTTTTTGACATAATTTATGTCATCCACGAATTATATATTTGAATATGACATTTATAATTGATTCAACATTTTTTCGAAGAAATCAATTTGTTATGAATTTGTAAAAAAGTCACATATGAATAGTGTCCAAAATTGACATAATTCATATCATAAAAAAAATGGTTAAATGATATTAAATTTATAAAAATATAATATTCAGCCAAATGGTTAACATAAACCAAAATATTTCACAAATTTCATTTTGTGGGTTGTTGGACATGACATGTTAATTATATTAATCCGCAATTGTAAAGAACATGATATCAATGTGAGATTAAAATGAAATAAATAAGGGTTAAACCAAAAAGATATTGTAAAGGCCTGGAAATTTAATATATTTTTTGTAAATTATTTGAGATTATTATGAGTCTTAAAAAATTGACGGCCCTTGATTCTGAGGCCCAGTGTGCCCAAAATGAAATTTTGAACTTTTATTTAATGGTACAATCAGCAAAGGCGTGGGCATCATTTTCTATCATTTGAACTGATGATTAGATTTAAAAACCAAGGGCACTGTTGAATCCTCAGTGCCGGGATTCTCTTATGGGAGGTTTAACTTCAACCGTGGTAGGTCAGGTGAAAAAGTTAGTTTTTGTGACTTTTAAAGAAATAACAAAATGAAAGAATTGTTATTTTATTTTTCCTACCACCTGTTGAGTGGTGGTGGTGGGATCAATGATTTTTCAAGCCATTTAATGTCTTGACTCTCCTGTTTTATAACCACACTGTTGGGAAATAAGAGGTTCATTCATTAATGAACCTCATTAATTCCTTGGTGTGTTACTCACCCTCCCCACTCTTTTTAAATGGAGATCGGGTTGGAGTTTTTATCACAGCTTCATCATGCAAGGAACCTCTGGTGAATTACTGTAGTAACATCCTCCGATGGAGGACAGAAGCTTGGGTGGCAATGATCCATGATCAATTAAAAACGACGACTTCATCCATCGAGGACTCTTCTCCCACCACAACTGTGGAACCTCCAACGATTCTCGAGGTAGGTGGTTTTGTCTTGAATAACTCTTGAGTTTTGTATTGAATTACTCTTGAGTTTTGAATTGACTAATTTTTAAGAGATTGTTGAATAAATTACTTCACCTTGTTATGATGATAACTTGAGTGCATGGGAAAAACAAACAAGGCCCAAACCCACCACCGCTTGTTTTATTGATGTGTTCTTCACGGAAATTTCTTAATTTGATAGAAACATGAATCATCGTGTCACACAGTGACGATAGCATTCCAGGAGGACTGTAGGCATAGACGGAAGTGAAAACGGAGCTCCAAAGCATCTTCGGATCCCTACGGATGAAGTTCCCATGGAGCACTAGCATCGGCGCATGAGGGCGGTTGTAGGAAACCACCGACCGTGGGGTAAGGGGCGGCGCCACTCGGCGCTGCGGCGGACAGACAGGCTGCTGGTTCTCGGCTGGCCATAGAGGTAGGAGGTGGCACACCATCGCATGCCACGGTGAGGCAGCTCGCGGCTTCGAAGCGGCGGTGAAGGGAGGGGACTCGCTCCGTTTGGGTACCACGAATATCTAGCCGGTGCCACCTGGCACTGCCAATTAATATCCAAATGGCTCTTTGAGCTGTTCGAGAGGTGGAATGCATGACCCTCACGCTGGTCCCGCCATCCGGCATGCTGAGCCGCAGTGGCCTGGCCCAGCCGGGGTGGGCGGGGCTGGTCCACAGGACAGCGGGATGAGCCTGCCGTAACAGAGCTTATCCGGGCCTGCCCAGGCCGGTGTAAACTAGGCCGGGCCGGGTCGGACCCGTACTAGGTCGGGTTGGCTGGGTCAGACCATACATGACCCCTTTCGATCCATGATACACTTCAAAGGTCGTATCTTGTGAAACAAATGTCCTTTTGATGAATTGTCTACGGTGTTGGGATCCTTGGAGCGAGACGATACATTTGAGATACTCTATGTGAGTTTTGGAGAATGATCGATTATGGTCAGGTTTGATAGTGCCTAAATCCAACCGAGCTCTCGACACTAAAATGCATATAACTCTCAGACTAGGTGTCCGGTTGATGCGCCGTCTATTGCGTTGGAACCCTTATGACATGAAGAATCATTATGTTAATTATTTTTGGGTCTTCATGTTGGTTGAAATACTACTAATTGCTTGAGAAGAAGATTCTCTCAGTATAATGTGTGCTTTGTGCGGGAATCCAGTGACTGACTGTGAGGTGGATATTGAAGGTAGATATTAAGGAGGTCAGTACCTATAGATTCTCTATGGGTCAGCTCTATGTGATCAGGATTGGATAGGCACCTAGGGATCCTGTGTGGATCAGCACCTAGAGATCATGTGTGGATGGGCACCTAGTGATCCTTTGTATATAAGAACCTATCGATCTTGTGTGGGTCAGTGCATAGCAATCTGGTGTGGGTGAGCGCATACTGATCCTGTGTGGGTCAGCGGGGGTAAGTACCTATAAGTCCCAGGCAGGTCGGATCCTATTTGGGTCAGCGGGGGTTAGTACCTATCAATCCTGTGTTGGTCAGGAGTAGTGCCTCTTAACAGAATAATATGATCCAGCCTTATGACTAATCATCTGTATTTCTGTACTTATGTTATACATGGTTTAAGCTGAGTGTTTTCCCATGTGCTTAGTGATTGAAATCATGCTTTTTGGTTTCCTTTGTTAAATTATGAGAGACCTTCAGGGGTCTCGGGGTCCCTACTTGGTATTTTTATACTCACCCTTGCACGGGCTTCACCCGCACCTTGTTGTGTCTTGTGCAGATGAAGAACAACCTTGACTGAGACTCGGGGAGCGAGGACATGATAGTGGATGATGGTGATGGTTGATGTGGAGTGTTTTGGAGATGAGTTTTACCAACCTTTTAGGTAGGATCCTTGGCACACGATCTTAGGAGTTGTTTTTTGTTTTCTATTCTATTTATACCCTTTTTTGTTGGGATTGTATTTCGGCACCATTTATAAATAGTACGCACTTATACTACTGTAGTTTTATTTTTTTGTTTCTTCTTATTGTGTTCGTGGGCTGTGTTTGTACGGGTTTAAATTCAATGCCTTCTCGTATAGGGATATGCCTTTCTGATGCAATTCACCAACCCCTGGCCTATGGAAGGTGGGATTGGGGTAATAACAGCATGAGACCTGGTGGATAGGTCGTGAAAAAGTGGTATTAATCGAATAGATTATGCTGAATAAATAGAACTATGATCATTCCAATAGTGAAATGGTGTTAAGTGTTTTGAATGTGGTTTTCAGTTCGGGGAGTCCAGTTTTGGTTTGGCGGCTGACGTATCGATACACAATGACGATGAATTATGATTTCTGACTTGGTGCATGAAAACACTAATTGTGTGTGTTTTGGAAATGATTTAGTTTGATCTCTTTTGAGTCATCTCACCAGGTATAACTTTTTGATCATGGTGCACATGTTTCTGTTCAAGATGTCGTCACGTAGATGGTCAACCGGGATTCTAGAGAGAGTACATGATGATGGCCCAACCAGCGACGAGGCTTCGATTTAGGGCCCTCTTGCTGAGTTGGAACCTTCAGGTGGTGTACCAGAAGTACAACCACTCGGAGGGCAGCCATTGTCACCAGCCCCACTTGCAGACTGTGCACCTTGACTGAGCACATTACACAAGTTCCCGAGATATAGGCCTCTGATGTTTTGAGGCGAGATAGATCCATAGGCATGTTAGGAATGGCTTGAGGCTGTGGAAAGATTTTCCTCCTAGTTGAGATACCATCAGAGAAGATGGTTTTCCAGGCTGCTTCCTCTTTGAGGGCACAACAGGAATATGGTGTAGTCTAATGTACCATACGTATGTGGAGGCATCACTCTTTAGGACGGACCTCGAGATCCTCTTCAGGGAGATGTTCATACCAGTGACATTATGCTCAGTGTGTATCCAGGGTCTTCTACACTTACAGCAAGGTAGCCTATGGGTGGCCCAGTACTTTTTGAGATTCACTGATCACCCATGCGACTCCACCGACATGGTACGAGGCCCATCCTTTAGGTCCCAGAACATTGGGTAGGGTCTCTGGTTGGATATTAGAGCATCTATGATATCTCTCAATATTCTGACGTAGCTTGGAGTACACGATAGATCATTATTGGTGGAGAGATTCTTAGCTGAGCAGGCACGTATGGTGATAGCCACCACTGGATGATAGGTAGTTGGGTCATCTGCAGTAGGTAGTACACAGATAATGCAGTGGTCCAAAAAGGACATAACTTTCCGTGGATGACCCCAGGATATAGGGTCGGAGGTGCGGAGCTTATGAGGTGGATCTGGCCAGCAGAAGAGCAGACTGTGTTTCACGGGTGACGGGCAAGGCGACATGGCGCACAACTGCCTGACCCGTAGTACCAACGATTAGTAGACGGTCAAGGGGCCGCCGAGGTTTCCCCTGAGGTTCGAGAGAGGAGGTCTTCAGGGTGGAATAATTGGTAGAGGAGAAGTTCATGTAGTAGGGGGTCGACGATGGACTGTGGTTCTACCACCACCACCCTCGGGTTTTCCACCCCGACCATAGGGAGTAGGTGGATAGAGGCGAGCTCAGCTTCAAGCGGCAGAGGCATAAAACCACAGTTCTACAGAGATGATTAGAGTTATGATCTATGTCTATTCCACCCAAGCTATTGTTCTTATAGATATATTTTCCAACCACTCAGTCATTTCTACATCTCTTGTTCAGAGATCAGAGATTTCAGTAGATTCATTGGCTTGATTCTTACAATTGGAGACTCTTACGGGAGAGGATTCAATGATTACACATCGGTGTTGATAGTTTGAGCTTACTACAGGTGGCGATATTTTTTACTGATATATCCTAGTATTTGCGTTGAGGCCTTATGACGTCATCTTGGGTATGTACTAGCAATCCGTAGTCCATGCTCAGATTGACTATTTTAGGCACAAAGTGTGGTGTGTCTACAAGGATGGGATCAGGTTTACCTTCACTAGAGAGAAGGGAACATTTTCAATATAGGATGGACTTAATCAGAGGGGGAGCACCTGATCACACATCATTTGGCTAACCTTTCCCTCAGAGCTGTTGACCTGAGGAGTTCAAGTTATCTTGTAGTGGTGGACCAGTATGTTGATGTCTTTCTTGATGATGTAGTGGGAGTAACTTCTCCCAACGAAGTAAAATTCTACATCATCCAATACCTCGGGACAACACTGATATCTACTCCAGAATATTAGATACCTCCCGTAGAGCTTTTTGAGTTGGGGGTATAGTTGGAGGACTTGGAAAAGAAGGGGTTCATAAGTCCCAATGTTTCTCCATGGTCATCCTCGATTTAGTTCACCAAGATGGAAGATGGGAGTCTAAGGATTAGCGTGTAATATTGTCTCCTGAACCAGGTGACCGTGAAGAACAAGTATCCACTTTCGAGGATTGATTATCTATTCGACCAGCTGAAGGGAGCTCAATGGTTTCCAAAGATAGACCTCATATCAATATATCATCAGCTCAGGGTACGAGTTGAGGATGTACTGAAGACAACCTTCAGATGTCGGTATGGCCACTATGATTTCCTGGTGATGCCTTTTGAGAAGACCAATGCTCAGTCATTTTTCATGGTGCTCGTGAAAAGGATCTTCCAGCCTTACCTCGATCTCTTCGTGGTTGTATTTATTGAAGACATCTTGATATACTCAGCATCAGAGGATAACTGTTCCACACACCTATAGATATCATTGGATACACTCAGAGAGGACCAACTTTATGGAAATCTTTCATAGTGCTAGTTTTGGGTATAGGAAGTCCACTTCCAGGGGTATGTAAACTACGAGGCTGGAGTTGCAGTGGATTTGGTGAAGATAAAGGTAGTGCTTACAAGGGATCCACCCAAGAGTGTGACCAAGGTGTGGAGTTTCTTGGGGTTTTTTGGGTACTACTGAAGATTCATACCTGACTTTTCCATTGTTCTGGAACCCTTGTAATCTTTTAAAAAGAAGGGATAGCCCTTCATGTAGATGGAGAGATGCCATCAGAGTTTTGAGGAGATGAGGCAGAGGTTGACGGCTGCCCTCATCTTGAGGCTACCAGAAGAGGGTGTTGCGTATATAGTCTACTGCGACACGTCAGGGACCCGACTAGGTTGTGTTAGGATTTAGGAGTGAGTAGTGATCGGTTACAGCTCATGGATTTTGAGACAACACAAGAAGAACTACACTACCAATGATATGAAGTTAGCAACAGTGGTCTTTGTAGTAAGTTGTGGCGGCACTACATGATGGGTGAATGATTTCGTATTTACTCTGATCACAAGAGCCTCATGTATATCTTCTCACAAAAGGACATAACTTGAGAGAGAGAGACGATGGCTAGAGTTCCTCCATGACTATGACTTTGAAATAGTCTACACTCCTTGAAAGGGGAACATAGTAAAAGAAACACTCGGTTGGAGGTCTGGAATACAATTATTGAGTTAGGAGACAGAGTAGCTAGTCATGTTGCAGATATCCTTTTTGTATATTTATGGAGTAGATTATCACCAATCTATTAAAGTTACTCCCCCACTCCTTCAGCGAGTCATGGAGGCATACCTTTGGGATATTGACTGTGCGGCCCTACGTGCTCAAATATCCTCAGGATAGTCCCCTGATGGATTTAGTGAAGGTAGGGAGCATGTCATCCTCTTTAAGGGATGTACTATGGTACCAATGACGCTATAGGAGGAGGTGTTGAGGGAGTTTCACCCATCCCCTATGGCGGGACATCCTGAAGTGGTGAAGATATACTAGTACCTCCGGTATCAGTTCTGGTAGCTAGGGATAAAGAAAGTGGTGGCTGATTTTGTATCACGATGCCTTACTTGTCAATAAGTGAAAGCCTAGCATCAGTGTAAAAACCCAGATCTTCTATTCATGTATTTTTTTTCTTTTTCATAGTGTTTTTGAGGAAAGTGGAGTTTATGGAAATTTCTTAAGTATACATCGTGTACTCGGTTACTACGGGTATTCGGGTGTTGTCTGTGTAACGGCCATGCACACGGCTGTGTGTGGTGACTTGGAGACTGCCTAATGTGGGGGCCGGAAAAGGAAAGTACACGCCATGTACTTTTATAGTATACACCATGTACTTTCTTTTTATTTCATTAAATGTATAGAGGTCATTTCTAATCAATAGAAACACCTCCTTCTCGACCTAATTCATCCAAGAGCATTCGTACGGTCACAATTATTCTCTGAGCCCCCGGTGGAGCATTCGTTTTCTGATTCAACCGCCATCGATTACGTTTGTATCGTATCGGTAAGCTCTTCCTTCTACTAGATCTTCATTTCCCAATTCATCACCTTTCTGAAGTTATCTTTAGTTGAGAGTTTTGAGCATTTTTGTAGATTTGTGAAGTTCTATGGTGATTAATGTATTGAGGTTCATGTATAACAATAGTACACAACTGAGGTAGGTGGTTTGTGCCTTTTCGTAGATTGTCTTTGAATTTTATGTACAAAAGTTCCCAATATAGAAGAACAGGGTATTGAGTGTTTGTGGTTTTTAGCCCTAATTATGGTTACTTTGCCTAGTTGTTTGGATATAGGTTAATTGTTAACAATAGGGTTATATTTGTTAAGCTATAGATGTTTTTCCCCAATATTCATGTTTTGACCGTTTGGTCTAGTTTTCCTGATAGGTTGTTTTCTATATATGCCTAGTATTGTAGGATGGATTTTTTTATTATCAAACATGTTATGATATGTTGTAGTTATTTCTCCAAGTAATTCATGAAGATTACTTTGTCTAGTGATTATTTTAGTGCACGTTTGCTTTACATGGGGCTACGGGAACCTTGTGTTGGAAGACTATAGGGGAAATTGATGTTGAGGAATTTCCCAGAGTGTCTATAATAATTATCACACTGCGAGACCATAGGGGGGGGATTGATGTTGAGTGCACCCTCAGAGGGTCTATAGTTACGTTATGAGGCCACGAGAGGAATTGACGTTGAGTGCTTCCTCAGATCGCATGTAGGTTACCGTTAAAAGACTATAGGGGGAAGATACGGTGAGTGCTTCCTCAGAGAGTCTATGACTATACATGACTATATGGGGAATTGAAGGTGAGTTATTCCTTTGAGATACATTGTGATATCCTTATAAACTGAACCAAAGTGGGTAGTTTGGGTTCACTTACCATATAGTTACATGTTTTTATTATCTTCATACTTAACATATGAAATTGAATTCTTGAAACAGTAGGATTGGTTACTGCTGACTACATCCTTGTTTACTACTTCCTTTTTCTTGTTTCCTATTACATATATATATTCACTGACTATTAAGCACGAATATTTTGGTGGTTTCCTACTGTGATTAGTCTCACACCATGTTTGGGTCATTCTTTTGGGCCCAAATAGATTATATTGTTGTAGGTATAGATAAGGGAAAACTCCCTTCTACTTTAGGACCTTGAATATTGTGGATATGGGGAGAATGGGACCAAGCTGAGCCATGCGATGTAGAAGAGTTTATCTATTTTTTAGTACATTGGTAGTACTATATTCCAGCATTGTGTTTTTTTTGGCTGATTTCCTAGAAATATGTATCTTGTATCATTTATATATGTGCTCCAGTTGTTTCGTACTTTCAGTCTTCCTCTGTTACTTTTGTGTGATAATATTACTACATTATCTATTGTATATCTATTTTATATCCACTGTGTTACTCTACCAATTAGGTAATTATTTCCCCACTATCACACCCATGGCCCTCACGGCTAGTCGGCATCCACTAGCATTCAAGGAAATGCACTTGAGGCCGTGTGACCAACCAAGTACGGGGCACCTCTTGGCGGCTTCCACAACCGGGATGTTACAACATGGTATTAGTGAAATAATTTTCTTCTTGACTTACTGTTTGAAGCCTATAGTCAATGATAGGATTAAATAGGTACTTGGTAATAAGTTGTGTCAGGGAGTAGCTAACAAGTGTACAAGGAAACCCCAATTTACCTCGTTATTGTAATTTTTCTGGTTTTTGAATTTTATGGTTCATTTGATTTTCATTGTTGCGTGATTCACAAGTTTTGTGTTTTTATCGTTGATATTATTTAGGTTCTATTTCTATTTCAACCTGATGAGATGAGGGTATGCCATCCCATGAATCATATAGTAATTTTCTAGATATCACATGTTAAGCATTCTTACCATGCCATTTAGGGTGAATTAGTGATTGCAAGTTGTTGTGATAGATGTTGTGCAAGATCTGCATGATGTTGTGATAGATGCCTTGATAGAATACCTACTCTTTTATAGGGCATTGATTTGTGAATGTTTTGTCTGAATGAACCCCATACTTTTGTTCTTGAGGTGTTATGGTCCCTCATGAACCAAAATATGGTGGATCATTACTCTATTATCATTGTTTATGACATGTATAAGATAAAAATATTTGATTCGTATGGAGTATGGGCCCCCACAGATAGGAATTTGGCACTTTAATTTTCATTTTAGTGCTTTTTTGGGTTTCGTAATTGTTCCTGAGGATTATTGTGCAGAAAAACCCAAAATACATGGCATGTAATGAGTAATACATGCCATGTGTCCTTCTGTTCGGGAAGGAATTGGTTTTCTTAAGTACATACTGTGTACTGTATGTACACATCGTGTAGTCTCTAACTGTGTCACTGGTTATGTGTCCAGAGACATGGGGTTGGGAAATCTTTCGGGTAACATGTCGTGTAACAGTTGTATGTGTTGTGTTGTGTAGACTGTGTGTCTATCTGTGAGATTAGAAACATGGATGGATAAAACATAAGTTATACACCTCGTGTCAGGATCAAGCACACCATGTAGAGTCATCTGTTTAGTCGATCATGGGATGAATAACATGGGTTGGTGAAATCTTTTATAGTACATGTTGTGTCTATAAGTGAATATGTTGTGTAGTGTGAGCCATGTATCCGGCCGTGTCACTTACAAAATGGGTCGGTGTAGCGTGTCTAGAAAAAACACACTGTGTAGTCTTGTTCTAGGAGAACCGCGTCGATTAGCCATGTAAGTGGACCTGGGCAGGGGAAGAGGATTCAAGTACACACCGTTTGTTTGTACAACACATCGTGTGGTCGGCATGTTACATGACCTAGGTTGGCAGAAGTACATGCCCATGTGAAAGGCTTAAGGGAAAACGTTGTGTAGTTGTTATATATGCTGTGTATCCCTATTTTGGATACCATGAATGATTTCATTATCCTATTACCTTATTAGACTTCTAGTTTTCAGTCCTTGATAATTTTTATCTAAAGTTTGTGCTTGACCTTTTAGATTCATGCCATAGAGATGTCCTCCGGTTGTACGCATGTTGCAAGGCAGTGATCAGACATCTGAAATTGCGGATCAGGGACTACCAGTAGATCCTCCAATTGTTCCTGTCATGGAACCAACTGTCATTACAGACACAGGTGCTGATGAAAAATTCTGAGATGGCATTATATGGTTCATGTAGAGCTGACGTGGGTTTTCCAGCAGCAGTATCCCCCCACTTTCACAGGGGAAGGATGACCAAAGGCTACAGAGTTCTGGTGAGAAGCCATTATATCTATCTTCAAGCATCTGGAGATGCCTCTAGATAGGAGGGTAAATATTGATATGTATATGCTTCAGGATTATTCCAAGATATGGTTTGATGTGATCTCATAGGTGGGACACCACCAGGTTATGGGCTGGGATGAGTTCTAGCATGCCTTCTACGACAATTTCTATAGAGATACTTTGAGGGCTGATCGAGCCGGAGAGTTCATGAGTTTGGAACAGGGTACTCTTTTAGTTTTAGAGTGTTCTTATGGCTTCATAGAGCTGCAACATTTTATGCATATTATTGGAGGTTATGAGTTATTCTTGGAAAGGATGTTTGAGAATGGTCTAAGGCATGACATTTGATCACAGGTGAACATATTTAGGTTAAATTCCATAAATTATATAGTCAAACAGGAGCTTATAATAGAGCTCAATCTTAGGGATTCTAGAGATTTCAGCTAGGGAGGCTTGAATTCTTGAGTTAGTATCCCTCCTACTAATAGTATGAAGCACCGTAGGGGGTCTTCGCACGATTATCCAAGGAGGAGAGACACTTATTCTGGAATCTAGGTGGTGTGCTACTATTGCGGCTAGAGTGGCCATACGAGGCAACATTGTCCTAGAAACCTAGTGGAGTGCCGATCTAGTGGAAAAGGGGGTCATCTTCAATGTTTCTTTCAGATCTTTTTACCAGCAGCTGGTGACAGGGGTTCTTCTATGACTCCTTGTTTAGGAGAAGCACCACATATTTCTTAATAGTTTGGGAACTGGAGTTCTTCTGGCTGTTCAGGCCGAGGTGGAGGTTATGGTCATGGTAGTCAGTCGTCAGGCCTTCAGCAACAACAGGGTGGATCAACTCAGGGTGGTCAGGCAGGGTTGCAAGGCTGTGGTGCAGGTTAGAATTTTTCAGTGCAACAGACCCAGTAGGAACAGGTTCAAGGACCCTCTATAATTTGAGTTACGATCATAGTCACCTCAGTTTTAGCTTCTGCACTTTTTGATATAGGGTATTCCCATCACTTTATATATATTGTTGTTGTGGAGATCCATGGGCTCTGTATCTTTTCTTCTGCTGATATCTTGACATTAGAAACTCCCTTGGGGATGAGATGGGTTAGTGTACGACGGTGTAAAGAGCTCCCTATAGAGGTTGGTGGGTCTTAGTTCTTATGGGACCTCTATTTCCTAGAGATGACAGGCTATAATGTCTTTCTCAGAATGGATAGGTTAGTTCCCTTCTAGGCAGTCATCGTCTATTATCACTGTAGGTTGAGTTTCACGTCACCAGAGGGAAGATCGTTTCTTCATAAGGGAAAATGGAATGTTCATGAGAGCAGAGCAGGACCAGAGCATCATGGGTTGTGAGGAGTTACAACCCATATTGCTTGTCAATATCCTGATGACCAAGGGACATCATAGTTTGACTTCCCTCTAGTGGTGGATCATTTCAGGGATGTCTTTCTAGAGTTCTTTTTAGGATTGACTCTAGAGTGAGGGGTGGAAGTTTCTATTGATCTTGTTCTAGGAGCGGCAGTGGTGTCCATTCCTCCTTATATGATGGATACAACATAGTTTCCTGAGCACAAGATGAAGTTGGAGGAGTTGTAGGCTAAGGGTATTATCTGACTCTGTACTTCTCCTTGGAGCTTTCATGTCCTGTTTGCGAAAAAGTTTGACAGTACCATCAAACATCGTGTGGATTATTGTAGGATGAACCAGTTGACAGTCAATAACTGATATCCCTTGTCGAGGATTGATGATATCTTTGATCAGTGTCGAAGAGTGCGGTTGTTCTTAAAGATCTCCTTGAGGTCTGGTTTCTATCAGCTGCATGTTAGACCATCAGATATACCACTTCAGCCTTCCGGAGTAGGTATTGTCTATATGAGTATGTGGTTGTGTCGTTTGGTCCCACGAATGATCCTGCAGTTTTTATGGTACTAATTAACATAGTGTTCCATACATACATGGATTCTTCCATGGTTGTATTTTTGGACTATATCTTGTTGTATACTCACACTCGATACAACCATGCCACACATCTTGAGATCATTTGGAGTACACTAAGAGATCATCAGTTATATGCTAAGATCTCAAAATTCCACTTTTTGATGGACCAAATTTACTTCATGGATCATGTCATCTTAGAGACTGGAGTATCAGTAGACCGAGAGAAAGTGAGAGAAGTAGTTTCCTGGGAGTAGTCGAAGAAAGTATTTGAGGTTTGAGGTTTCCTAGGGATAGATGGTTACTAGAGATGCATCATACATGAATTTTCATTCTTAAAAAACCACTAACGGGTTTGACTAAGAAGGGTGAGACGTACTCAGGGTTAGATTCTTGTGAGTCAGCCTTTTAGGATATGAAAGGTAGATTGACTTCAGCATCGATACTAGTTTTTACAGACCCGGAAAAGAGCTATACAGTTCACTGTGATGCATCAGGTATTGGTTTGGGAGTAGTGATTATGTAGGGAGACGGAGTCGTTGTGTATGGGCCTCGGTAGTTGAGGCCACATCAGAAGAATTACCCAACACACGATCTCAAGTTGGCGGCAGTTTTCCTTGCCTTACGCAGTTGGACACATTATCTTCCGGTAGAGCATTTTGTGGCTTTCACTGATAAAAAAGTCTCAAGTACATATTCCCTCAGTGTGACCTGAATTTGAGACAACGAAGGTTTGTTGAGTACCTTTAGTATTTTGACTTCGAGCTTGCCTACATTCTTGAGAATGGCAACATTGTGGCTGACACGCTATATAGGAGGACTCTTATACAGGCAATTCAGGATGATAGTAGTGAGTTGCTTCTTATGTCTCTATTCTGTAAAATGCCTTTGGATGAGCAAAAATGATAGAGGAAGAAATCTCTTTCTCTTGTAGTTTTTACCTCTACTCTACTTGATCGAGTGCGAATGAGGCAGCTATCAAATTATGAAGGCCCAGTCCTATGATAAAGCGTGTGAGGAGAGGACCCTATTCCAGGATGGACCATAGGAAAGGATGAAACCTTATGTTATCAGGGGTGTGTATGGGTGTCTATAAACATACATGAGTAGCTGATGTGAGACAATCATTCCTCAGTTTGGGAAGTTCATCCCACTTTCACTAAGATGTATCGTGATCGACACCATTAGTATTGGGGGCCAGGATTGAAGAGAGATGTTGCCGACTTTGTCATGAGGTGTTCCTCCTATCAGTAGTTGAAGGCTGAGCATCAGTGACCAGCAGGGCTTTTGCAGTAGTTTTCCATTCCTGAGTGGACATGGAATGATGTCGTGATGGATTTCGTGACAGGTTAACCGAGGTCACCTCTAGGGAATAATGGAGTTTGGGTTATTGTCGACAGACTCACGAAGTTTTCTCACTTATTTGTGATCAAGGAGACCTTCAGTGTTGATGAGTTGTGAAGGTTGTACATCCGAGAGATTGTATGACTACATTGGGGTTCCACGCTCCATTGTTTCAAATAGGGATGCACATTTTACTTCTGGGGTCTGGCATGGATTACATAAGGATTTGGGTACAAAGGTAATTTGGAGTACATCTCACCATTCCAAGATAGTTGGCCAGTCTGAGCATACAATTCAGTTGCGTGAGGACATTCCATGAGCATACATCCTAGATTTTGGAGGTTCTTAGGAGAAGCACAAACCTATTGTAGAGTTTTCCTACAATAATATTCTTCAAGAAACTATCCAGATGGCACCAAATGGGGATTTTTACAGTAGGACATTCTGATCACCTTTATGTTTGTTGGATGTAGGAGAGGCAGTTATGTGGGAACCTTGTCTTGTACAGGATACCACATAGCAGATAGGGTTGATTCAAAAGAGGATGAATACTTCATAGTCTCGAAAGAAGTCTTATGCTAATCGATAGAGATGACCTCTCGAGTTTGAGGTTGGGGATCAGGTTTTTCTATGTGTCAAACCAAGGTTGGGAAGAAGGGGTATTAGGAGACATGGTAAGCTTTCTCCATGGTATGTTCGGTCGTTTTAGGTGTTGGATAGAGTTGGGCCGGTTTAATATCGTTTGCCGTTACCTCAGTGGTAATGGGCTATGCACGATGTCTTCTAAGTTTCTCAGCTTCGACGTTACTTCTCAAACCCGTCTCATGTTTTCCAACATGATGATGTTGAGTTTGAAGTGGACGCATCTTTTGAGGAGCATCCTATCTGGATTGTTGATCGATGTACGAAGGTTCTTCATGGCTTGTCTATTCTTCTGGTGTGAGTGATATGGCAGCATGGGCGAGTACTGGATGAGACTTGGGAGAGGGAGGTCGATGTATGATCGCACTAGTCGGAGCTATTTGAGGATTCTTCTTCTACACCGCCAAGCTAGGGAAATTCATGGATGAATTTCTTTAGGGGGGGGGGGTTGTTTGTAAGAACCCGAATCTTCTTTTCAAGCATGTCTTCCTTTTTCTAGTGTTTTTGAGGAAAGAGGAGTTTCTGGAAATTTCATATGTACATGCGATGTACTTTATAAGTACCTGCCATGTACTTGGTTACCATGGGTAGCAGGGTGTTGGCCGAGTAACATCGATGCACACAACCATGAACTTCTAATGTACATGTCATGTACTTTATTTTTATTTCATTAAACAAATTGCTGACACATCTAATTGAAACAAACACCTCCTTCTCGACCTAGTTCATCCAGGAGCATCCGTACAGCCATGATTCATCTCTGAGCCCCTGATCAAGCATCAATTATCTAATTAGACTTCCATAGATTGAGTTGGTATCACCTCAATAAGCTATTCATTCTGCTGAGCTTCATTTCCTAATTCCTCTTCATTCTCAAGTTATCTTCGGTTGAGCATTTTGAGCATTTTTGTAGATCTACGATGTTCTAGGAAGATTAAAGTCTTGAGGTTCACATATAACGATCCTAAAACACCGAGGTAGGTGGTTTGTGCCTTTCCACATATAGTCTCTGAATTTTATGTACAAAAGTTCCCAATACCCATTTATGGGGTATTGCATGTTTGTTATTTTTAGCCCTGATTTTTCCTGCTATGCCTAGTTTTTTGGATTGTGGTTAATTGTTAATAATATATTTGTCTTTGTTATGCTATGGATGTTTTCCCCAAGTTTTCTTGTTTCGACCGTTTGTTCAAGTTTTCTGAATAGGCTATTTTCCTTCCATGCCATGTATTTTTGGATGGAGTGTTTTATTATCTGACATGTTATGATATGATGTATTTATTTAGACCATTAGTTCTTGAAGTTTACTATGGCTGTTGATTATCATTGTGCACGTTTTCTTTACACGGGCTTGTGAGAACCTGGTGTAGTGAGACTATAGGGGAAATTGATGTTGAGGGCTTTCCCAGAGTTTTTGTTATAATTATCACGATGTAAGACCATAGGGGGTATTGATGTTGACTGCTGCCACATAGGGTATATAGTTACGTTTTGAGGTCACATGAGGAATTTACATTGAGTGCTTCCTCAGAGCGCCTGTAAGTTACCATTAAAATAATATAGGGGGAATTAATGGTGAGGGCTTCCTCAGAGTGTCTTTGGGATATCCTTGTAAACTAAACCAGTGGGGATAGGATGGGTGCACTTCCTATAGGGTTACCTGTTTTGAAAATCTTCTTACATAACATATGAAATTGAATGAATGAAATGGTAGGATTGGTTACTATTGAGTACTTCCTTGTTTACTACTTCCTTTTTCTTATTTCATGTTATATATATATTCACTAATTGATAGCCATAGATCTTTTGGTGGTTTCCCACTGGTATTAGTCTCACCCCCTATTTGGGTCATTCGTTTGGTCCCAAAAAAATTATATTGTTGCATGTATAGATAATGGAAAATTCCCTTCAACTTTGTGTACTTAACTAGTGTGGAGCTAGAGAGCATGGGACCATGCTAAGTCTTTCGATTATGAGAAGTCTATCTATTTTATTTTTTACATTGGTAGTACTATATTATAGTGCTTTGATTTGTTTGGCTATTTTCCTAAACATATGTATCATGCATCATTTATATATGTTCTCTAGTTGTTTCTTACTTTCAGTCTTCCGCTTTTACTTTTGTGTGATATTCTTACTTCTTCTGCTATTGTATATTTTTTTTTACTTCTGTTGTGTTACTCTTTTAATGAGGGATTATTCTACCAACTATCACACCTAAGGCCCTCGCTGCTCGTCAGCTGCCTCTGGCATTTGAGGAAATGAACTTGAGGCCATGTGACCAACCAGGTACGGGGCGCCTCTGGGTGGATTCTGGAACTGGGATGTTATAATCAGGAACTAGTAGGCTTAGCTCAACCAGTTGAGGTACCAGAGTGGAAGTGGGATGGTATCTCCATGGACTTCATGACCGGGATACCACGTATATCCAGGGTCCATGATTCCATTTGGGTGATCATTGACCGACTCACCAAGTCGGCCCACATCCTACCCATTATAGAGTAGGGATCAATAGAGGGATTGGGATGCCTCTATATACAAGAGACTGTACAGCTTCACGGGGTGCCATCGACGATCCTCTCATATCATGACACATATTTTACATCCCTATTGTGGAAGGGGTTTCTGGAGGAATTATGGACATAGAAACGCTTGTGCACCGCCTTTCACCCTCAGACAGATGGCCAGATGGAGCGGACCATACAAACACTCAAGGGCATGATTCGTGCTTGTTTCCTTGATTTTGGATGTAATTGGGAGGACCACCTGTCATTGGTGGAGTTTTCATACAATAATATCAATCACTCCACCATTAGTACGGTTTCGTTTGAGACCCTATACGGGTGACCATGAAGATCACCTATATGCTAGACAGACCCAGGGGAGTCAGTACTTATGGGACCAGAGTTAGTATAAGCTACCACGAAGAAGGTGCAGATCATCCAAAAGATGATGAAGACATCACAGAGATGGAATAAGTCATATGTTGAGAGGATATGGAAACCCTTAGAGTTCGAGGAAGGATATCATGTATTCCTACAAGTCTCACCCCGACGATGATTACAGAGGTTTGGACAGGGCAACAAGCTATCACTAATGTTTACCAGACCTTTCCAGCTACTTAGTAGATTAGGTGAGGTGGCGAACCATCTAACTCTTCCCCACAGATTAATAGGGTGCATAATGTTTTCCATGTGTCACAACTGAGGATTTACGTTCATCATCCATCGCACGTTATCGGCTGGGGAGATATGGAGATCAATGATGGGCATACATTTACGGAGTTCCTTGTGGAGATAGAGGATCGACAGGAGTGGGTCCTTAGTGGGTTGTCGATTCCTCCGGTGCGAGTTTGTTGGACGCACAGGAAGCTCTAGGAGAGCACCTAAAAGAGGGAGGCTCAGATACGTGCTCAATTCCCCCATTTGTTCCCCTAGTTTTGTTGTTGCTTTCATGGGAGAAAATCCCTAAGGTGAGGAAAATGTAAAGACCCAAAAATTAAATACAATGTTTTTATTATTTGGAATAATTAATTTTTTGGGTAAATTGGCGGTGCTTGATTCCGATGCCCGGTGTGATTGAAATGAATTTTTGAAATTTTTTTAAAGGTACGTTATATAAACGTGCAGATTTCATTTTATTTCTTTTGAACCGGTGCTCGGAATAAAAATCCTAGGGCACCATTGAATTTTCTTCACTGAGATTTTCTTAAGGGAGGCTTAACATCGACTGGAGTAGGCCTGTTGAAAAAGTTAGTTTTTGCGACATTTAATGAAATAATAAAATAACATAATTGTTATCTTATTTTTCCTACCACCTGTTGAGAATCAGTGGTGGGACCGATGAGTTTTAAATCCATTTAAGGTCTTGAGTCTCCTATTTTGTAACTGAAATGTTTGGAATTAAGAAGTTCATTCATTAATGAACCTCATTAATTCCTCAGTGTGTTACTCACCCTCTCCCCTATTTTTAAATGGATCTCGGGATGAAGTTTTTGACATGGATTCATCAAGCAATGAACCGATGGTGATGTACTGCAGAAACTTCCACTGATGGAGGACGGAAGCTTGGGAGACATAGATACGATATCAACGAACACCGAAGACTTCATCCATCTACCACTCTTTTCTCTCCACAATTGTAGTACCTCTAACGATTCTCGAGGTAGGCATTGTTTTCTTGATTAAATTTTTATTTTTATCTTCATTAACTCTTGAGTTTTGTTTGGATTAATTCTAAGAGTTTTTTCAATCAATTACTCCCCCTTGTTATGATACTAACATGGAGGGATTGGGCCAAATGAACATGTCCTAGACCCTCCCCCGCTTGTTGTATTATTGCATTCCTCGCGAAAATTTTTTGAATTTGATGGAGACTCGAATCAGAGGGCCACGCAGCGACAATGGCACCTTGAGAGGCCCATAGGCGCAGAAAAAAGTGAAAACGGAGCTCGGGAGAATCGTTGAAGCCCCGCAGAAGAAGCGTCAGTGCTCAGGGGCCAACAATTGTCGGCTGTGGTGGTAGGCATGGTGCCACTCGACACCGTGGAGGATGGAGTTGTTGCACTATCGTGCACCGCGTTGTGGCTGGCCTCGACATTGAAGCCACGATGAACGGAGGGGGCCCACTCCCTGTGGGTCCGAAGGGCAGCCAGGAGGCACCGCCAATGAAGAGCTGAACGACTCTTTGAGCCATTTGGGAGGTGGACCAAGCAACCTTCATGCGGGTCATGCCAGCTGGTGGGCCGCGCCATTACCCGCCCATCTAGGGTGGGACGGGCCGGTTCGCCATCCAACGGGATGAGTCCACCACTGCCACGCCCAATCAGGTCGAGCCTGTCATGGACCAGCCCAACTGGGCTGGCCCAGGCTGGTTCATACTAGGCCAGGTCGGGTCGGACCCCGACTTGGTCAGGTCGGGTCCGAACAAGGGCGGACCAAATCTGATCCCCTTTTGGGAAAAAATATGCTTAAAAGCCATATCTTGAGAACCAGATGTTCCTTTGATAAACCGTTAGTGGTGATGGAATCCATGGAGTGAGATGGTCCTTTTAAGATACTCCACCCATGTTTCTAAGAAAGTTGGATTATGGATGGGTTGGATCATACTCGAATCCAACCTGGCTATCTACACTAAAATGCCTATAACTCTCAGACTATGCCTCTGATTGATGCATCGTCTATTTCATTGGAACCCTTATTACATGATGGATCATTGTGTTACTTTTTTGAGGGACGCAATTCCAGTTGAAATACGAATGATTTCTTGATGGGAGGATTGTCCCGGAATCAAGCATGCTTTTGTGCAGGAATCTAGTGGCTGGCTATGAGGTGGAGATTGGAGGTAGATATTGTGGAGGTTAGTACCTAGATATCCTGTGTGGGTCAACACAAAGCAATCTTGTGTGTATTAGAACCTAGAGATCTTGTGTGGATCATCATGAAGGGATCATGTCTGGATTAGAACCTAGGGATCCTGTGTGGATCAGCACTTAGCAGTCCTGTGTGGATCAGCACCTATCAATCCTGTGTGGATATGATCCTGTGTGGGTCAATGTTCAGAGATCCTTTGTGGGTTAGCACATACCGATGATGGCTGGGTCAGATCCCGTGTGGGTCTGTGGGTGTTAGTACCTATTGATCTTGCATGGGTCAGAAGTAGTTCCTCTTAACAGAATAAGATGATCTATCTTTACGACTAATCATCTATATTTCTGTACTTAAGTTATACCTGGTTTGACTTGAGTCTATTGATTTGTGATTTGTGATTGAGATCATGATTTTTTGTTTTCTTTTGTAGAATTATGAGAGACCGTTAGGGATATCGGGGTCCCTACTGTGTATTTTTATACTCACCCCTACATGGGCGTCGCTCGAACCTTATTGTGTCTTGTTCAGACGACGAGAAGCCATGATTGAGACTCGAGGAGCTAGGACCTGATGATGGATGGAAGTGATGGCTGGCATGGAAAACTGTGGAGACGGGCGGTACCTACCCTTCAAGTAGGATCCCCGGCGGACAACCCCAGGAGATGTTTTCTGTTTTCTATTGTAGTTGTACCCTTTTTAGATGGGATTTTATTCCGACCCCTTTGCATACAGTACAAACTTTTATAGTTGAAGTTTTATTTAAAGGGTGCTTATTGTTATGTTCTTGGGCTATGTTTGTATGGTTCTAAAGGCAATTCCTTCCCGTTTATGGATACTCCTTTCCAGTGTTAGTCGCCAACCCCTGGCCTATGGAAGGTTGTCTTGAGGTAGTCACGATACGGGCCCTGGGGGACGGGTCTTGACAGATAAGGATCGTAAAATATTCAACACTTGTCTAAAAATTATTGGATGATGGATATTCGAACCAACATCATTATATATTCTAATTATTTGAGTTATTTAACTATCTTATTTTAAATTTAATTAATTATAAAATAATATTTCAAGACATTCCTAATGTGCCCATCCTCCCTCAAATAAAAGGAAAACACCTCTACCCTCTTACTCAAACCCCTCAAGCACCTTGTCTCATCCAAATTCTACTCAAATAAGCTCCAAAAGTCCCAACATTCTCTTAGAATACTTTCCTCAGGCAGAATTCAATTAAATAAATCCTTTTAGTGCAAATCAAAAGAGGTTACACGATTTAGAGGTAACATCTTCTCTCAAGTTCTTTCCTTTTGGTTTTCCTTCTACACTCCCTATGATCTTATTATTCTATGATTAAATAAAAACACCATTATACTCAATATACTAGGATGTTTTGATGTGAAAGACTCTAAATACACATACACAGACCTCCATCTAATGAATACGAATGTTTTGTTTCTTTGAAAGGTGAACTATTGCCTCATGAAACGATAATTGTTCAATATTCTCTTACAACCTCTCATGGTGGACATTATGATGGAATTGTATTTATATATGATATATATTATATTTATATTTTCTTCTATTATTATGAAATTTTTACTTAAAAATAACTTTATTCATTCCATGAGGTGTAAATATGATAATTTCATTTGGGAAAATGTGGACTACCACACCATCAAAGTGATATGACACATTCATGATACACATGGAACATATAAAGGATGGTTTTATTAAACATGTGGTACATACATGAAATAAATATAATACTGGTATTATAATATACAATTATAACTTTTTGTTATTATTCTTTTAATATGACAAAGAAATTAAAGTTTCATCCACACGTACGTATGACCTACCATCTCCATGAACAGTGCATTTCATTTCTTATCATTAAATGTTATGGACTATTATAAACACATATATACTGGATATATACGATTTTTAAATCATTAATATCATTCTAGAGATGATTTAATTGAGTCTACAAGGAAAATTTATAACAAAACAAGTTCGTTTTCGACTCAAGTACCAAATATCAACAAAATAACCGATATTAACGTAAATAATTATATATTAGTTATAACATTGTAATAAGTGATATAAAAGTAACAATAAAATTTAAAAATATTATTAATATAGTATAAATTTACTAATTTTTTTAATTTAGGAACAACAAAGAAATACGTGACAATTTTTACTCAAGGTAAGGGTACTTTTAACCCAATTTTCAATATTTGGGTTAATCATCTACTTCATGATTATGTCATACTATGATTATGTGACAAATAAATTTTGATATAATATCAAGTATTTATACTTGATTATTTTTTTATTTTTAGTGAATACATAGAATTGAACTATTTTATTTACAAAATGATCTCTGTAAGGGAATTTCTAAACTCAATTTCTACTCATAGGGTTTTATGCATACTTCATTTACTATATTATGCAAATATTATATGTGGAGTCATAGTTTGTTTATTTATGTTTTAATTTCTACTTCCCTTTTTGTTAATATACTATTCTTCACATAATCACCCAATTGATAAATTCTTACTTCATCTATACAAAATTTTTAAGGGAATCTTAACACATTATACATTCATTGAGATAAATATCCATGTCACTGGTTTTTTTCATTAATTTTTGTGAATAACCTATTATTTGTTTACCCTAAATATCCACTTATATTTGGTGTATTTATAGTTGTCACACATATTTATGTCATTGATTTATACTCAATATAATGATGCAATCTTTGTAAGGAAATTCGTCTCAATCTCCTTTAATTGAAACATATTTTAATGAATAAAAAACCTTCTTTTATACGGTTTATTATCAACCCCTTGAAATTTAATTTCATTCAAATTGAAAATTTTTCTATGAAGCAATTTACTAAAAAATGAATGTTTTTAACGTATGTGGTGACAATGGCTACTCTATCCACCATAACCGTTGTTTAATATTTGGATTACCCTATAAGCCTTTATGTTTTTTATAAGGAAAGAAATCCCTAATTCCATTTTGGGAGTTTTGGTATTTAAAATGATTTTTGAAATGGATTGAATATATTTATATCTTTCAATGATTTCTTGTGATTTCAAATGAAATTTTATTTGTGAAATATTGATATTTTCAATATTTTATGTGATATGATTATGTTATGGTACATGTACATTTGAAGGGTGGTTACGTGATAGACCAATGATGGGTGGTTAAGTGACAAACCAAATATGGATGGCTTCATGATAAATCCAGGATGAATGGTTACGTAATAACCTCGAATGAATTGGTTATGGAAGTCGTCCATTTGTGTATTCCATTTCGTGATATGTGTGGAAGTTTACAATATAGTAATTCCATTTATGTATGTTTATGTCCCATGTTACCTTTATATGTTACATATTGATTTATATAGGATTTATTGTAATATTTTGGTTTTAAAATGGAAAAGAATGAAATTTTATTTAGGTATTTATATTTAATACTTCTTAGAGGTGAATAGTTTTACTTTGTGATAAAGTATTCATGTTATTCATGTAATCCCAAGACTAAAAGGTTTCCTTTTTGTGCATCCCTGACAGAGATTTTTATGCTCATCGCATGTTTTGAAATGTTATTCATAGGACTTACAGAATAACATATTCAAGGATGGTATGAAGGAAAATTCATGTTGCTTAAAACATGGAACAAAACATGTTAAAGGGTTTTTGTTTTTTGAAAAAATGGATTGTGAGTAGAATTGTCTACCTGTAATATTCAAATTGTTAAGTATAAGTTATGCTCTAATTCTCTATATCTCTAAACCAAAAATATACTCTAGGTGAATTAAAGTCAAATTATGGACATATCTCAATATTGAGTAATGTTTAATGATGGGGCATTACTTTGGGAATGAGACATCAGTTTAGATGAATATAGGAGTTAGAATATAGTTAATTAAATATCAATATATGATATTTTATTTATGTTAAAATTGAAATGATATAGTATTCGTAGATTTCCATATTGATTTGTTTAAGATATGTTTGTATAGAATGGTTTTCCGTAGAGGAAAATGGGAATTTGTGCTGGGAAAGCATACAGAGTGAAATAACCTTCCAAATCAACATCTTGAGATGGTCAGAATCGGAATTTAAAGGTTTTTCGCAATGATGGATTAGTTGACTCAAGGGATATATTTTCTTCGAGTCCATGCATGAGATCAACTAGACCAATGATAGAGGCATATGTCGATCATAAACCAATTCATGAGGTAATGTCCCTTACCATTCAAAGGATCATCGAACCATATCTATGATGAAGGGTGGATTAAAACATTGTAAAAGATTTTTCATGTACTGGTTTTTTCCTATAATCAAAAGGTTTGTCTTGAAGTGTATGTTAATCGGGCTATGGTTAGAGGTCAGATTATTATCCACTCTAGAGATGATTTTTTTATTTTTATTAATGTTCTATTCTTTCTTTAATATATGAAAAACTTTCTAACAGTATCAAATAAACACCTCAATTTTTAGATGTTGGGTTGGAATTGAAAACTCCCAATGGTAGAATAATTTCATCTCAAGTATATATCCAATACCTGATAGATTGCTATGGGAATATTATTCCTTAAAATAATATCAATCTACCTATAGGTGAATATGTTTTAATTTTAAGAATGGATTGAATCTCTGTATAAATCCCAGAACAATTTTTATGAATGGGAAGTTTTATTAGATATTAAAATTTTACCTACAATTGTCTCTCAATGTAAGGGATGACATGAAATCCCGATCGAAATTACATAAATCATATCGGTTTAAATACCTATAAATCTAGGATATTTATCTCATGTTACTAAATAGAAATTCAATATTTATTATGTGCCAATTTTACAAAATCTCATTGATATCATTCTAGAAGAGACGCCTAGTATTTTCCTTAATTGTGATGTTGAGTTTTAAATAAGAAACATATCATATCCTACACATATTAGAGAGGGTCCATGTTGAATTGAACTGATTTAGATATAGGATGTATATATGAATCTATAGGATAAAATTGATGGGAGATTCATTCATCCCAGTGCATTGCTATGGGATTCATATATTCTTTTCACACAGATGAAAAATGGGCCAATGTGACTTTGTATTAATTATCAAGAACTTACCAAAATCAATATTAAAATAAAATATCATATATTATGTACCAATGATTAATTTGATCTATTATTAAGAGATCAATACTATTCAAAAATTTATCTTTGATCTAGATATCACCAGCTAACAGTTAAGAAAGAGGGTATAACCAAGAAATCCTTCCATATGGGGTATGGTAATTATGAATCTATAGTAATTATATTTGGACTTACATATTATCATGTTAAATTCAAGGATATGATTATTATAACCTTTAGTGATTTCCTTTAATAGTTTCTAGAAATCATTATAGATAATATTATTATTTATTTAATGTGTTAGGATGATCATGGAAAATATTTATGAATTATGATGAAGTCCCTTACGAATGAGAAGTTGTTTGACAAGTTTACCAATTGTTAATTTTTCCAATAAAAAGACTCATTCTTAATCATATAATTTCAAGGGATGGTATCTAGAAGGACCTTAAAAATGGATTTAATTGGGAAATGGCCTATACTAGCCACAATAACAAAGATCTATTTTTATCTTGAGTTGGATGGATACTACTAACTCTTCATGAGAGATTTATCAAAACTATCTCTCTAATCAAATATTTGACTTAAAAGGGGGTTAATTTCTTGTGGATTTATGAATGGGAGGATAATTTCAAGGAATTAAATTGAATTTTAGCAAGTGTACATAATCATACACTAATGTACAATAGGGAAGGTGATGTGATCTATTGTGATGCATCAAAGAAGGGACATGGAGGCATGATCCTGAAGAATAATGCACTGATAGATTATTCCTCATAGCAATTGATAATGCGTCAGAATAATTACCCAAATTATGATTTAGATCTAAAAGTAATATTTTTTTCATTGAATATATGGAGGAATTATTTTTATTGTGAAATTTGTGACATATATATTCATCATAAAATTTTAAAGTATATATTTACAAAGAAATAGTTGAATATGAACTAGATATTAGGGTTGGAGTTAATCAAAATTTATGATTTCTCAATACATTTCCACCCTAGGAAGGTGAACAAGGTGGTCATGAACTTTTTCCAAAAGAACATTCTAGTATATCAATGATGAGTATTGGTAGAGATCCCACATTTTTGGGATTTTAGATGTTTTATCATTAAAAATTGAGAAATGTGGAAAGCACTTAACATTATAAAAATAATTTTCCCCATTCAACCATAAGAGGTTCACTGAGTGACATACGGAAGATGTGGAATCCAATAAGAAGGTGATGAATGTTCTTTAGTTTAACTATGATCATGGTGGAAATATATGGTCCAGAAACCAATTATGTGTCACATCAAAACAAAATATGTATAAGAGGTTGTTGGAGGAATCTCATATAACATAATTATCTATTCATTATATATATGTGAAAATTAATAGAAATCTAAAATATTATTCCTTATAAGATATCATGAAAAGTGAAATTTCCAAACATGTTTCTGGATTTCTAGTGTTTTATAATGTTAAGGCTGATATATAGAAGTCCAAAAATCAATTACATCCATTACCCACACTGGAATAGACATTAAAAAAATATTCCAATGGATTTATTTATTAGAATCCCCAAAACATATAATTGGATCATTTTTATTTGGGTTATACTCAATCACCATAAAAAATCTAGAAATTTTATCATTACATGAGAATATTAATCTTTGGTTTGGATTATATAGTTATACTTTAAGAAAATTATGAAATTTCATTTACTAATACTTTCAATTGTTTCTGATCGGGATCCAATGTTTACCTTGATGTTTTGAAGATGCCTTCAGAAGGCTCTATATACATATTTGAGTTGTCGTATTGCTTATCATCCTCAAAAAAATGGTCATCGTGAGAGGACTATTGAAACACTATAAGTCTCTTTGAAATATTTCAATATAGATTTAAAATGTGGTTGGTATCAACACTATAGTGACCCAATGTAATGTTACCAACCTAGAATCCACTATAACTAGTTTCCCAATCCGGGTCATTACATGACCTTAGGTGAGCCTCCCTATATTCCAAAGGCTACTGACTAGGAGTACAGGTCTAAGGAGAAACAAGGGAAGACTATACCTGCTTATCAGAGTGAAGCCACAACATAAGTAACATCAGTAGATGAAATAACCAACAGAAACCATAAATGGAAATAATGTAATGAAAATTTATAAGTAACTATGTACACATGCAATAACAAAAACTAGTGAATAATATACATTTAAGGGAGCCATAAAAAAACTAGTACCACAAATATTGAGAAACTATAAAACCAGACCTGAGTCCCAACCCATTCCTGACCCCCATGATCCATTCTATCTTCCCAAGAACAACCAAACATCAAGTCCCTATCCCAAACCCATACATGAAAACAAGTGGCATCTCCTCTGTTACCCAAGTCCTGTGGAGGCCTAACAAGGTGTGAGTAAAAATCAATTTTCCACAACCAATGGTGTCTATAGAAATATATAGTATTTTCAAATATGTATGCAAGTAACATGTCTAATAAATATAGAATGAAATAGGGAAATTCTAAATGTAATTATCTAATATCCCTTTTATGAGTTTTTTTATCTGGACCCCACCAATAAAAAACTAAATCAGGACACACTATGAGTATAAATCAAGGAATGAGGGGTGGCACACACTTTTAACCAAAATATGTGTTCACTAATCCCAATATATAACATACCCATTAGTTAAAAATATTCATTTGATTCATTCTTGTCATCTATTTCATGGGTTAGGCAATCACATCATTTAAACTATGGCCTAAGACGGTTATTTAACATGCATAATAGAATATGTCCAATAACTATCTCAATAGAAATAATCATAAAAAAAACAGGCACATTATTCTCTCTTTTAAGACTTAGTATGGGTGGAATTAAACTGCTATGGGAATAAAGACCCACCCTCTTCCATAACCCATGCATTGTGGGGTGGATTTTAGATCCTTAGTATAACTTGACCCATAGGAATATAACCTTAGTCAATGATCCACACTACAAATCCATATGCACATGATTAAATATATCCATCAACTATATTGTCTATATCTCAAACCAAAAATAATCCAAACATGTAATAATCACATTTCACATTTCAATATACACATGTATCACCCTTATTCCTTTACCCATTAACACAATTACCATTTAAAAATCATTTCTCATTATCCCATAAACATTATTCCAAACACACCGTTATTCCTTGTTATCAATTAAACAAAATTAACATTAATATCATTTACAAACCATTTTACATTCACCAACACAAACAATAACTATTAAATAAATATATCATTATTCGTAAAACCCCCTTATGGGATGTCATCAACTAAGCACATTCATCACCTAATTCATATACAACAATGTTATCACACCAACATAATAGTAATGGGTCCTATCTCCCTAGCTTGTAAATAAATTAAATGATAATGGCCCCATTGGAACCTTAATTCCACATAATGGGTAAAACACAATTCAAATTACTTATTATGAAACATCTTGATGCCACCCTACAACCCATAGGTCGTCCACGTTAAAAACTAAAACATTTCAGAGGCTTTCATTTCCATCTCAAAAATCCAAAATCAACCATTAAACCATCTCCAAAAAGGATACATTTCCATAATATCAAGATATCATTTGAAATATAATTAGGATACCCCTTTTAAAATCACATGGAGTTAAAAACCTCCTTTTAAAAAATATCACATTATAACATCATTTAAAATCAATAAATATATAATTTGTTTAAATCCCAAAAACAAGCCAATGAAACACTTTCAAAACCACTTAATAATTTTCAAAAGAAAAAACATAATAGTTTCAATTAAACCAATAACCCTACCCACAAACCAACTAATTTTTTACTACTCATTTGGTCTCTTAATACCCTGATCTAAAAGTTCACTAATATTGTTTACCAATTATGAGGACTCAACTTACCAAATGGGTATCCCTATGTTTGGTCTCACATCATCAATGAACCTAACGGCTCTGTGAAGGGTCACAATCATCAATATAAGGTCCAATTCACATTTTATAACCCAAGAAATCATTACCCAACATGGAAAAAAATAGGACAACCCCAAAGACATATAACACAACAAGACTAATGGAAAATTATTTAAGACCACCTACCTCATGATCGCTAAGGAAGGATTTCTTGACCTCCACTATTGATTTAAGCACAAACACCTAATAAATCATTATCCTAGAATACTATGGATAAAATAAAATTTTAGGTCTTCTAAAGAAGAGGAGAGATTCCAAAATCCTAAACCTAGAAAATAAAGTAAAGCGGAGTGTTAATTTGACCAGATCTTGGGTTCACAACCAAACACACTCTAAATTCCCATGAATAAAAGGTGAATCATCCATGGTGGGGGAGGGGGATGTTAGTTTTTCACTTATGGTAGAGGGGGTCGAATAGGAGGAAAATAATGGGAGAAATAAATGCATTCGTAAGGGGAAATGGGAAGTTCCCACATTTTAATGTACACAAGGTTTGGCCGCATGATTTCAAAACGTTGCTCCAAAAATGTGGCAACCTATATCCAAGAATATTCAAACCATAAAATTTCTTGTTGGAATCGACATGGATTAGAAAACTGGTAACTATTCCTTTGTCCAAAATGGTTTCCATGCCACAATGTTTCTTAGGCCAGGCACACAGTTTTAACTAACCATGTGCCAATTGCGTGTTATGCACAGTGGGACACTTTCTCCTCTTTTCGTGTCTTCCACCCCTGGAACACCATCAGTATTCCTATATAAATCGATAAACACATATTTAACCATAAAAATAGTTTAACTTGAAATTTAACTTGGATAGGTCTTTATAAATGATCGGGATCTTACAACCTCCGCTCCTTGTAAATGTCTATCCTCATGCCACACTTAAAGGCATTCCCAAACCCTCAAGGCCAAAGGGGTTTGAACATAGACCCACCAAAAAACATTCACCCTATATGTTTCTTTATCACTTGGTCTTGTCATGAAAACCCTCGAATCAATGAAACAAATATTCCCCAAGAACATTTTCCTCAACTTGTTCCGTAATCGCAACACATTCTTCCATGGGGAAACATCCACCTCAACTAATAATTTTTTACACCAATTATATGATAATGGCCCAAATAACACCCCTAGACCATCACATATAAGGATAATAACCGAGTACTATATTACCCTAGACAGATCAATTGAAACTCTCTCGGTCTGATCCTCTCCACATCAAAAGACCCAAATTTATTGGAGACATCTCACCCAAATTCTTTCAAATATATAATGTCAATAAAATCCTGATATCATCGGAAGAAACCTCCAAATACTTCCACAACTCGAGACCTATCCCAATAAGGAAATCGAGTTTCAATGACCTCAATTCTTCTTATGGTACCCAACCAGACAACATTTGAGTAGGGTCCCATCACCGAAACATATACATCAGGATGTCTCCTGCCTGAGTCTATCCAAATCGAACCACTAGTTTTTCCACTGACCAACCACTTGATATCTATGGTACACTCCACCATATTCAGTAACCTATCACCACCCTTTTCTAATCTTGAGCACTTCCATAATTAGAAAATATTCCAACAGAATGCAACTCAACTTCCATAACATACCCAACATGTTTTCCATTTCTTAGTGCCAAAACATCCTCAAGAACACCATCCCAAATTAGAATTCATACCTTCCATAAAAACCAGATATATTTTGAAAAATCCACTATCTATTCTTATTCAAGGGTAACTGAAATATTCCTCATGGCTCATACCCATTATAAAAATGTGTGTGTTCTTCCTATGTAAACAACAGATGACTGACACCACACTACATTCTTTCCTTTTCACCCATATGAGCACCCTTCCCTGGACAACTCACTACATTGATACCCAACATCCACTAAGGTATATTTCAACTTTATCTTCCTAAAATACCATTTCATTTAAGGCATATCACCATCAACCAAATTCACCTACCAATGTTAAACCGATGTCCAGTAAAACTCCACTTTCATGGAATTCGCTACTCTTCAACCCATTATCAAGCTTTAAAGCACCCTTCAACACATCTCTAACATATTCACTCTAATTATCATTAAAAATAGTTCGAACCTGGAGCCATATATCATCTTGATCAACCAATACACCCAAGGATAACCTATTTCCCTTAAAGGAACCCAAAAATTCACCTCATAGATTTCTCATTAAAATCTCAATTCCACCATATCCACTTCACATATTTCTCCACAGATCAAGGAATATGCACAATTCAACCGACATTAGGGTACAATTATCAGCTATTTCCTCAATAAATTTCAACGTTTATGACATATTATCAAAAATAAGCTGGAAAACAGAACTTGGACGCAGACATCCATCTTCCACTATAGTAACAAAACAAATATCACCCCTACATGTTCCCATATTCTGAGAATGACACGCATGAAATTCACCGATCTTCATTCCATCCAAAGTAACTCTTCCATAATCATTCAATGGTGTAATCCCGCACCACATGGCTTCTACACACATGAATCCCCATGATTGTATGTTATATGAAGTCCCTCATCTGACTAAAACACACACAAGTAGCTCGGAATAAATCCAGATCCTTCTCAACTCACCTAAGACCATTTCAATATATTGGGAATGATTTTACTTGGTTAAATGTATGCTAAGAAGCAATTGAATAACTCCACTAAAAACTATTCACTTTCTTCTACACCTCATACTAAAAGGACTCATCCACCTACCAATGATATCGAGTTTCTCATCATGCCAATTCCATATCCATTCTAGAACACCACAACTCGAATGAAATTTCCAAAAAAAACTCACTACCACCTCACAAACCTCGAGCAAGAGTTTTTGACCCAACATTCTTTTTGGAACCATTATCATTACCTTTCTAGAGTTTTTTTTTCAAATGTCCTTCTAACTACCACAGATCTGCAAAAAAGTTCCCCACCGTCCCAAACTAACTAGTTTCTCACAGTACCAGGGTCTCTCCAATTAGATTCAATAGAAAACATGTGCTCTTACACCAAACCCCTAGGGAACATATCCCAATAACATCCTGCATCCCAAACACAGGCTCATTACCTTGTACTTTTTGGAACCATTATGGTCTCTCACCCTCATGAAACCAACCAAAACCCCGATATCTAGATCAAATGATCCATACATCACCCAAGATTGGGTAGAAGTATGCTCACACAACTGATTATTACACTCGATCCAATAACTATATCAAACCATGGTCATTGTCAACATCTCATCCAATAAACCACATCTACATATATCCCAATTGCATGACCACCCCCACCCTGTGTTTCCTTAAAAACAAAGAACCCATCCTTCATTTGATCACCCTTTCCTTGTTTTCCCCAATCCAATAATTATTTCTACACATAACTTCATCAAGACCACAAGGTCATGTCTCTGAAAGATCGTTGCATTCTAAACCACCCTTAGGACCAAATGTTGGCACCCAAGTTCTTCCCTGAGGAAAATGCAAGGCATAACTATTAATTATTACCAAAACACTATTATACCGACCTTTCATCAATTTCACATCTAAATAAACCACTTGTGTTTCATATTCCAAGGCTCCTACAACACTGGGCTACCCTCGATCAAGGATACCCTCAATTTATCAAGGTTGTTAACTCATATCTACAACACAAACAGTATCTCCCAAAACAATTACCATTAATTAAAACCCTATTGGTTAATAATTAACTAATAAAAACAATGATTCTGACACTACTAAGGGTGAAAACATATACATGTGACACATGCACCCAAAATCACTGACTCCTCGAATGACCTCTCTCAAGGGCTATCCTCAAAATCTCATTAATACCGACCCCCAAAATTATAGCCACTCCATGAAATGGATGTTTGATATCTCTAATTCATTCTCACCAACCCTCAATCAACCTGGTTCTCATCAATGTAACCTTACCCATGTTCCAACAAACTATATCTAACACACCAAAAAAATCATTCACTCTAGCTAACATACCAATTATAATTTCACACTTACATTGGAACCACGAACCAAACACCCATTCTAGTGTCCCATCAAAAATCGCCAGGTCTATATCAATAAGAGTCACCACATTCACATTATAGATGTCATTTCTCATTTTCAAGGTCACAATATAATCAAGTACATAATAAAAAAATTAATTTAACTAACACACCCAACTAAATAGGATCTCAAATCCCACAACCTGATTCCTCATAATTAAGGCACTCTCACAACCTATACCACCAATACATAGGGTTGGAAATTGACACAGGTGATAACTACCACTGGTGTCCCTAAAAAGATCAATTATTCTCAATTTTCCCACTTAATTATACACACTTTTAAAACCACGATATAAATTTTAAAAACATTTCATTTTCAAAACCCAAGAAATTACAATTTACAAAACCTTTTTACTAAACAATAATTTCAAAAATCACATCTCATTAAAAATATCATTTCAAACATTACCCTATTTCTAAACCCAAGTATTTACATTTCTAATAACCGTTTTTTCCCAATTTTTAAAACCCATCATTTAATTTAATTTCAATTTTTATACACATTTTTTTTATCATCATTTCATTTAAAAGTGAATCATAGGAAACATACAGATAGCATATCTATCATATGTGCCTAGAAACAAGCATAAACTCACACACCCTCTCTTATCGTGTCGGGCCAGAATATAAAACCCCATAAATAAATAAAATAGCATCTATGTATGTCAATCAAGGTGGAAATATCAACCAAATTTAAAAAAACAAAATAGAACATCATTTTCCACCCGTGGAATCATGGGTATTCTCTCATATGTGGTGATGTAGGAACCCATGGATGAGATCATTATCAAGTCCCAATAAGAACCAAGTCTCACGTATACCATACCCAAATACTAAAAAAAATTGACCTCCTCATATACCGCATTGTAACATCCCTAACCTAGAACCCACTATAACTGGTCTCCCAGCCTGGTCATCACATGACCACAGGTGTGCTTCCCTATATATCAGAGTTTTCATCTTTTAGCGTGGGTATAAAGTGAAATGTGGGGAGACTATTCCTTCTTATTAGAGTGAATCCACAACATAAGTAACATAAATAGGTGAAATAAGCATTAAAAAGAATAAATGGACTACATGAAATGAAAATGAATATGTAACCAATTAAATATTCTATAACAAAATTGGTTAATACAATTTGTGTCAAGAAGTCGTAAAAAATGATGACCAAAACTATCAAAAGACTCTAAACGCAGACCTGAGTCCCATCCCAGTATTGGCCCCATTTCCTCAACCCTCTATGACTTGCTCAAACAAACGCCAGATCAATTTTAAGAACTGGTTCCCAAACACAAGTAGCATCTACTTAGGTACCCATGTTCCATGGTAGCCCAAGAAGTATATGAGTATAAATTAGTAGGACACCACCAATGGTATATTTTGAAATATCCATTTTTATATATATGTATGCATGTAAAAATCGAAATAAATAATCATGAAAATACAGGGAACATTTATGTAATTATCCAATATCCATTTTACATATTATGTTCTCTATAGCCAACCAACCAACAAAACTCACTCAGGTCACACTAGGAATACAAATCAAGGAATTATGGCTTGCAAAAACTTTTAACAGTAATGGGTTCTCACTAGTCCAATAAAATCACATACCCATTAATTATAAATATTCATTTGATTGATAATCTTAATTTTTACCATGGGTTAAGCATTCACATCTTTTACACTAAGGCCTAATCTGGCCATTTAACGTGCATAAGGGAATATGGATAGTCCCAATATCACTAGGGATAATCACATCACAACAAAAAAATTATCCTCACCTTAAAGACTTATCCTTTTTGGAATTAAACATTTAGGGGAATAGATCTCTATCCACTCCCCTAACTTTTTCATTGTGAGTGGACTTTGGAGGCTCGATCTAACTCCACCTATGGACATAGAACCTCATTCAATATCCCACACTACCAAGCCATCTGCAAATGATTACCTATATCTATCAACCACAGATTCCATATAAAAAAGAAAACATAATATAATCACAAAAAAACAAATTTCAAATTTCAATAAACACATTAATCACCCTTATGCCAAAACCCATTAAGAAAATTACCATCTGTAAATCATTTCACATTAACCAATTACCATTATTCCAAATACTCCCTTATGTCATGTTGTAAATTAAACAAAATTAACATTAATATCATTTAAAACCCATTTAATATTTACCAACACAATCCATAACCATTAAACACATGTATCATTATGACTAAAACCCCCTTATGTGATTTCATCAACTATGAACATTCATTACTTGGTTTCATATCCAACAATCTTATCATGCCAAAAAAATCCATGGGTTCAATATCACCGTCCTGTAAATCAATTCAACGATTATTTTACCATAGGAAACATAAGTCCACATCATGGATAAACCAGAGTTCAAATTATTTATTAGAAAAAATCTTAAACCCACTCTTCAAAACAAGGGTCTTCCTCTTTAAAAACTAAAACATGTTAGAGGATTTCGTTTCAATTTCAACCTTCCAAAACAGCCATCAAACCATCTTAATAAAAAGGTTACCTTGACCTTATTTCAATAAATCATTCGAAATGTCATTAGAAAACCCATTTTAAATTATCTTTGAGGTCAACACCTCCTTTCAAATCATATCTCACCTTCTTAAATCATTTTCCATCAATAAATTTATAATCCGTTAAAACCCCAAAACATGGAAATGAAACCATATAGAACCAACATAATCATTTAAAAAGAAAACACATGATTATTTCAAATAACCCGTTAATACTACAGACGATCCAATTATATTTTCACTACCTTTTTTTCTTAATACCCCTATCTCAATATTCACTAATGTTATTCACCAATTATGAGGACGTGACTAACCCAATGGGTATACCTAGGTTTGGTCTCACAACATCGACCAACCTAACAGGTATGTGAAGGGTCTCACGCCTCAATATAAGGTCCAATTAACTTCTACAACCCAAGAAATAAAAATGAAACATGGAATCAAAATCGGGAAACCATATACACATATAACACTTCAATAATACAATGTAAGGATTTAGGACCACCAAATCCTTAGCCCAGATAATATATTATAGGGGAGTGTCAGACTAACCCGAATCTTCAATTCGCACCAAAATGTGCTCTAAACACCCAATAATCGAAGGATAATCATACAAGGTGGGAGAGGGGGATACTGGTTCTTCACCTAGGGTATAAAGGGGTAAAATGGGTTGGAAATTGTGGGAGAAATATATTGGTGTATAAGAAAAAAATGGGAATATAACACTTTTTAAGGATCGCTAGTTTTGGCTGCTCGGTTTCCAAACCGTACACCAACCATGTGCCACGTCTATCCAAAAAGAATAATGTAGGATAGCTTATTTGGGAAACACACACATTTTAGAAAACCATGGTGTAACCGTGTGCTATACCTCAGTCCAAAATGTCTCCCAATGCACAGAGTTTCCTCGGCCATGTGCACGGTTTTCACTAACCTTGTGCTAAGCACAGTGGGCCATTTTCTCCTAGTTTCGTGTCCTGCACCCACTGAACACCCTCAAAGAACATTAAGAACTCAATAATCACTTTTTTAACCCTAAAAAAGAGTTTCAACTAAAATTCTAATAATGAATCACCAAAATAATATTGAACCTTACACCCAACATTTTTTATATGACTATTACATCTTTTTTGACATAAAAAACACAACTGTGACATAATATGTGATCCAAAGGTATAGTGACTTAATAAAATTAGTCTCATACATATATTTTACAAGATAAAATTTTAAAAATAAATAAATTATCATTATTTTCCTTTTAAATCACTCTCAATCTCATTAGTACATGACATTAGCTAAGGATATACATCAAAAAAGGTGTGAGTTGAAAGCTCAACAAGGGGAGGAATAAGGGACATCCATAAATAGTAAAAATATGAGAACAATCAACATTATTATATATTTAGAATAGGGTAATAATAAATACCATGATGGAAAATTTTGAAAAATTCACAGAATGTCGAACATATATAAAATCAAGCATCATGTCATAGTGTTCAAATGCCACACATTGTTGTGAACAAATCATTCATCACATCCAAGCATAACATATGTCGATAAATCATGACATCATCATCATGAAACAATATAGAATCTTGTTCCCACATAATACCCATAATATCATGTGATACATCAAATTTCCCAATTCATTGTAGGGATAAATTATTTTGGACCCACCCACCATATTATAAATTCTCATAATCATTCATTCCATATAGAAAATATAAAAATCATAATGCTAAAATAATCCACAGAAAGGAATGTATTTCATAACTATTTCATAAATAATATATTCATGAATAATCTATGGTGTACCAAAATTAATAAGGTAAACCATATCAAATAAAAATATCATAATTATTGAGGAATGAAGAAATAACTCAATATGAGTTAAGGATGTATTTGGAAGGACCAATCTTTTTAAAAAATAATTAAATTTGGATTAAAAATATTTTCTCATAGGAAAACATATATATCTGAGAAAATTAAAGAAAATAATATTTAAAGTATATTTATGGAATATTATGGGAATATACATCTACAAAAAGTTGAAAAATATTGATAACCTAAAGAGGATATATTTGGTTTTAGAATACACTTCCCATAATTCCTTCTGTATTTCAACACATTTATGTCTCCATAATAAATAATTTTGCTCTATAAAAATATTGAAATAGATTTTAATTATTTCCATTTATTACTGTTTATAAGTGAAACTTATTGGATAATATTTTATAACTCGCATCATTAAATGGAAATTATTTTCATGTCATGTTTTCCTCAAAAAGTGAATGTTTCATTTGGATTTTACTCTTTTTTTAATGGTCATTATACATAAGAATAGTTAGTCATAAAAGCTTAAAATACATATATTTATACATTTTTATATTATACCTAATTTATTATAACAATCCATAAGTTTGGTGAAAAGTAATGAACTGAAAACATCTTTGTTGAAGGTTAAAAATTCATTATCGGGAATGATGTCCATAGGAGGAGAAAGCGAGGTATAAAATATAAATAAACCAAAAATATAGTTTTTACAATATGTTAAAATCATTATGATAATTTGAACAAAATTAATAATTAATCTTAAAATGTTGTCTTTTGAATTTAATTGGTAAAAAGGGGGAAAATGAGGAAACTCAGAGAAAGGTATAAAAAATTACTTTTTTCTCAGTGTTACTTCTCTTGTATAAGAATAAACATCAATGAATTATGGGTTTGGGTTACTCTAGGACATCCCTATGCTTTTTAGGGGATTAATATTGTGTATTTTACTAAAAATTTGGATTTGGAATGTGATAAATTAGTGATTTTCCGAGGGAAGAGAGATGAGGTAATTATACTTACAGAGGGGTATTATTAAAATAAAATATTAAATAAAATAATATATCCAAGGTCTAAATTTAAAAATTATTTTTTGAAAAAATGAATTATATATTAAAATAATATAATGGGTTTAGGAATTTAAAATAGTTTATAATTATACTTGAATATTTTTTATGATGGAAAATGGAAAACTTAAAAATCCAATTTTTTATGGAATGATTTTGACTTTAGTGTTTGAAAAAAATAGTCTTGTAAAACATTTATATTATATTTTAATGAATCATTTAGTAAATTAAATTTTTTTATAAGATAAAGTTATATAAATTATTATTTTATTATTATATCACAAATGATGTAATTCAAGATACGTTGATTACAAAAAAAACTATATTTTTACTATTCTATAGATAATTCATCTATAGCAGAAAATAATAACAAAACAAACATTGGAAAAGATAGAAATTCTAAATTCAAAACTGATATTTTTAAAAAATAAATAAATTTCTAATATAGGTGATTTTAATTTTTAATATAAAATAATGATTTTTATGAAATACTATAAACTATAATTTATTAAAAATGTGAAAAATATTTTCTTTGAGTTTATTAGTCAAGTAATTATTTTTTAAAAATTTTAGTAATTATATTTAAATAAAATACACAATATAAATATTATTTTTATCATGATTATTTATTTTTTGTAAAATTTTTATTCCAACAGTCTTGTAACTATTCCCAGTGATTAGGTTACAATTTCCATGAGTCTTGTTACTATTATAATGGTAGAATTACTGTTCAAAAGGTCACATTGTGTAATATAAATACCTATTAGTTATTTAATTTATTATTTATTTCAATTAATCTCAAGGTTCTATTTATACATTTTATATAATTTTAATTGGTTTACTAATATTTTGATTCATTTCTATAGTGTTGTTTGTGGTAGGGATGAATCTAGCTGATCGATGTGATCCATTTTTTTCCATTGTAGTTTTTATATTTTATTTTTTACCTCTTTTAATATTTGTAACTTAATGTTTTTAATTTTTGACTGATGTAATGGTTTTCATTAATTAATTAAATTATAGTTGGTATATCTATTTTTTATCTGTATAATATTTTATGGTATAATTTAATACACATTAATTTCAAGAAACAAATATCATTTATAAACTCTTGGTTGCTACATTTTCCCCCCTTTAGAAATTTAACCTACAAACATTGAACTCAAGTTCTCTATTGATAATATATGAGGGTACTTATGTTTCATTTTCTCCCCTAGTTCCCATGTAACCTATTAATGCTTGTGGTTCCTCCAAAACACTTTGACAAATTGATAATATTTTTCTTATAATATTTTCTCTATGTCCCAAGATATTCAATGGATTCTAATCATACAAGATGTTATTATATAGTTCAACCATCTATGGATTCAACACGTCTGATGGATTGGGTATGTAATTCATTATGAGAGATACATTGAAAAAATCCAGAATAAGAACATTTTTTTGTGAAATTACATGCCAATTGTCCACAACTCCTATAAAATCGGGTATATTAAAGATGCCATTGTACTTGGGGATATTCATCCAATTATTTTCATATTTCATGACTCTCATCCATAGTGATATTTAATGGAAAAGAAATTATCCAACATCAAGCTTCAAGTCCTACTGACGGTTGTTAACATAGATCTTCTACAACATACATAAATATTTTATTTTTTGTTGGACAACTTAAACCTCCTATATCATATATTTCACAAGATCAAGTCCATGTAGCTTTCATTATCCAAAATCATCCCAAAAATTAGTAGTACAACATCACTTCACAATTATAGATTCATGTAGATCATTTTCAATGCTTGAGTGTAATATTATTTTTTGAGAATTTTACTAATTTGTGATGTGGATCAAATCCTCCTTTAAATTCTATTTATAATTATCATATCATGTCCTCATGAGGGTGAAAGGACCTTTAAGAGTGTCTATCGATTGGGGGTGATAGATCAATCTGAAATTAAATTTATTATTGAAACCAGGTTGAAGACTTATTTGGAATTGATAATTGAACTTTGAATCATATTTAGAGATTATTCAATGTGTCACCCTTTGAATACTCACCATTTCCTTTATTTATATCTTCAAAATTTATTAAATTAAGATATATTTCTGATTATAAATGATGTGGGTTTTCTTTGTGAGTCAATCCACCACCACCCATATCACATTGTTTCTTTTAGATGTCTTCAGGGGGCTAGGGAAAATAATCATGGTGATTTTCTCCCATTTCCATGTGGGTACAGGAAATGGTTACTTCATCCACCTATAATTATTTAACTCCATTTTACCATGTTTAAATAAAAAACACCTTGAGATATAATAATTAATATACTTCATCTTGTTGTCCATCCAAAATTTATCTCAATGATCAAGGTACATAGTGGTACTTTAAGGATGGAAGGAGAATTATTTTATCTATGAATTCGCCAATATCAGATTCTTTATCTCAGGTTGTGAAAGAAAAAAATTACTAGATTCCAACTGAATCACACCATCATCATCAATATGGAATTCATGAATATTCTCTTCCTTAACTATGTTTTTTATTATTTTGAGGTTCGGGATCCTCCCTTTGTACCTCCTTGATCTTATCATCGATAGATGGTTTTGAAATAATTTTAATGAGGTAAAATGGTTTCCCTACCATTATGATTTATATAACTAACCTCTATATGTCCATTATGATAGGGTCTTTCTCAATCAACATCATGGATATCATAGCATTTTCTTTTCTTCTAAGAGCATCATCTACCTTTTTAACCTTTCATGGAAGGTATTGAATAGAGAAATCCTGGTCCATGATTATTTATAACCATATTATTTGATGTATGTTGATCTCTTTCTATGTGAATATATAATCAAGACTCTTATGATTGGAATATATGTCATACCTCTCACTATAGTTGTAGTTCCATCAAATGTTAATGGCAATGATCATAACATCTAACTCCAGACCATGTGTTGGGTAGTTATTCTCATGGATGTTCAATTTTTTAGGGTATATAGTATAATTTTTTTCATTTTTCATGTGAACAAAATATTGTAATACGATTGAAGTATCATTTTATATAACAAAAAACTCTCCACATGATAGTAATGTGAGTATAGGAATATGGATTAGAGTATTCTTGTGCTCCTTAAACGTTTCTTCGCTTTATTATTTCTAGAAATACATTCTTCCTTTTCATGTTATCTTAGTTATCGGGCTATAAAATAATCATAAAATTATTAAAAAACATAGGTTGTACCCAATGAATCAAAGAAAAGTATGGACGCTTGTGAAACTTGAAGGTCTAGGACATTCTTCAATTATATTTCTCTTTGAAGGGTCTATAGATATTCCCTCACAAATGATCATATCTCCAAGGAATGTGACCTATTACATCCAAAATTAACACATTCTAAATGAAGGTTAATTTTTATCCATTATTAATTTCACTAGAACTAACAATAGATTCTCTTCATGTTCCTCCTTTCTCTTGGAGTAATATGTATATCATTGATAAATACTACAATAAATTTTCTGACGCAGTCTACAAAAACAGTATTCTTCAAATTTGTGAATATTTTAAGAAAATTAGTAAGTCTGAAGGGAATAACTATGAACTCATAGTGTCCTTACCCTTTATGAAAGGCAGTCTTAAAAATATCTTCCATCATCACATTCAGATCATAATAACCAGAATCTAGATCAAGATTTTATAAGTATTGAGATACTCATAGTTGATTCAATAGGTCATCAATCCTTACCTATTGCTTGTTTAACTTCGCTAGTTGGATTGGGGCCATCAAATAGTGGAAATTTGTAATATGAGTGGATCTAGGTATAATCTATATCGTTACCTCTTCCTCACAATATGGGGAAAGTCTAGGATACTTATTAGGAAATAAAAAAGTATATTCCCATATAATGGGAATTTCCTCTAGGTCGATATCTTCATTTGAATATACCATTTGGCAATGGAATTGACATAAATATTGTATCAACACCGAATTTTTTGAGGCGTTTCACAAGGGTTATTCATGAACAAACTAGTAATTATAAAGGAACATTGGATGGTTCCAAATATAGAAAGAAACTTCATTTTCACAAAATTTGATGTGTTCTCTATATAATGATATCCAATCCACACCCAAAATAGAATTGAACTACACTATGTGATGGATTACAAGATTTTATGGAAGAATCTTCCCACAGACGCAAATAGGACTAGAGTCTAACACATAGGATTCAATGATGGATCCACTAGTTCTTTTCGTAGATATATTTCCTTCAAGGTATTGAGGATTCAATTAAACATTTTTAGAAAATGTATTGGATATAGAATAATATATTTAATCCTAATCAAATAAAACATTTTCCATTCATGAGTGAATAGTAATAGTTCCTTTTTTTAATTCATTTTGATAGTCCACATTAGTCCTAGTTATAGAATAAGATACTCCTTTTTCATTTGTCTTTTGTGGTTTTTGAAACTGATTACCCTATTGGACCCATGGTTTTGTGAATTGGATTTTATAGTTCCCTTTATCCATATAAGTAATGAACCTATCTTAATGTACCAAGAAATTACTTCACTTTATCTGAATACAAAAAAATAAAAAAAGTAGATTCCCAAAGACCGTATATGTTTAGTGTCTTTGAAAGCATGGAAACTTAAACACTGGTACATGTGAAAGCTACATTATCTCCCACTAAGTTCTTAATAACTATAAACCTTATTGGAAACATATTACACCATAAATATCTTCATAACATAGGGAAGGAATCATGAAATATTGTAACCCAACCTTTTCTTACATTACTATTAAATCATTTTAATGATAAAAAACATAATATTATTACACAAAGAGGATCCAAAGGTTTAGTGTCTTGGGAAAACTAGTACTGTACATAACAATTATGACATCAATCATAAGAATTTATTTAATTTCTTCTTCTCTAGCTTCTTATGGGCACTTGTCCTCTCCTTAGTACATGTATCCACCAGAGGATATACATATAAAGGGGTGAGATAAAAGCCCATAAAGAGGATATATAATAAGAATATAGTATGGGGTGAGCATAATCATTACATAGGCAAAAGATCACCAATATTAGAGGAGCATAAATAAAAGACTTCAAAATGTGGAAATGCATAAAAATGAAACATCATGACTTAGTGGTTAACTACCACACATACTTGTGAACCAAGCTAGAATCTTGTTCACACATCATTTCACATTTACTCATGTGATTCCTTACATTACCCAATTAATTGGAGTGCTATATAATTCCGGGCGGACCCATCACATTCAAACATTCATATTGCGCTATATAATTCTGGGTGCACTCGTCACCTCATAATATTATCATTATCATGCATGCCACATAGAACATATATCAATAATGAAAATAACTAAACCATGGTAATGAATGGGTTTCATCTCATAAGAATACATTCATAATCTTTGGGTTCCCAAAAGAAAGAGGGAACAACATACTTGATATGAGAACCATCAACCATGAATGAGAGGTAAATGTTGAGTTCTTAAAAGAAGAGTTCTATTAGAAAACATTTGGTTTGACATAAAAATTATTAGAAAACATTTATATCCCATAAAAGGTATTATAATTTTTAAAAAATTATTTTTAAGAAATTACCATACCAAATTGGAGTGAAAGTGGGAGAACCCGAAGAAAGAAAATCGGGTTCTAGATTTTCCCCTTACCTTGTATCTGAATTCTTCCTCCTCTTTAATGTCATGTATAATGACATTATATTCACTAATTTTAAATCCAGAACCTTTTGTTCATTAATATGGTTCATTATGGTTTCATTATGTTATTTTACGTGCCTTTGGATGTGTTATAGAGTTTAAAAACATCATTCGGGAATGTTTTTTTTATGGTTTTCTTGAGTGGTTCACTTGTATTCTTAAATTGAAGTTTTGGTAGGACATGGGTAAACATCCAGAACTGATATTACATGTTATTAATGATATTACAGGATATTAAATTATCTTTTAATGAATCATATTATATCCATGTGGAAGAATCATTAGATAAGAATTAAATGATGATTATTTGGGTTAATTTGGGCGGTTTTTCGATCATAACAGACTTGTTTTAATTTATCACTTACTAATATAGACATATATTCTTTCTAGAACTTTAAATAGTAAATAATACATATAAAAAATTATGGTTCAACCATAAAAATGGTTTCATGACCAGATCTGAAGGTATAAATGGAAGAAGAAAGATTTTCGTTCTTGAAGCTGATAAATTAACACCGCGCGAACAACGTTCCCTTTAATAAAATAAAAGGAATAGGTAGTGGGGGTTGGATGATATAATATTTTATTAGCATCATAAAATTCCATTATTTGTATAATACTGGAGTTAAAATACCATTTGGATGAAGATAGGTGGGGAGAGAGCAAGAAATGAACTTTAACTTGAAAGGAAATTAAAGGAGAAGAGGGAGAGGAATTACCTCTTAAATCCTCCTCTTGAGATTCTCCTTAAAGAAGCTAGGATTTGTCTTTTGATGAGACCAGAAGCTCCTGAATGTAGGATAGGGGCTACGAAAGATGTTTGGTAAGAGTTTAGAGAATTCTTGGAGCTTGAGAGGTGTGAGGAAATGAGGGTGTGAATGGTGGTTTTTATAGTGGAGGGGAGAGGGGTTTCCTTAATATAAAATTCATTTGTTTATTAATTTCCCCTAAGACAAGGAAGAGCGAGTCTTGAATGACCAATAATAGTAATTTTATCCTATGATCTAGAACCAAATGGGCTTACATTAGCATAACATCACACATGACTCTATAATCATCTTATTTAGCTTATTTGTGTAAATTACGGTATTTCACTATTCATCAAAAATTCAAGTATTTCCGAAAAATCGCAAAAATTTACCCCAACCAATTTTTGAAATGTGGAATCCATAAATGAAGTCCATTTTTCAAAAATAATTTTCTAAATATGATTAATTTAATATTTAATTAAAATCATGGTTTATTACTAAAAACAGTTTTAAAACATTCATTTACTTATTCTAAAATATAGGTACATCATACTTTCACTTGAATATTATTTCTATACTATCATAGGTAAGGTTACTATTAATTAGGGTATATCACTATTCATAAGGGTATGCTAGTATTCATAATGATAGGTTACTATTCACTAAAATTTATTTTTGTTTTATTAGACTCCAAAAATCATCTTGAACACAACCTTGTATGTCATATTTTCAAAAATTTCAAACATAGAAGTGACAAACTTATGTTTAAAGGTCACTTATCACTTAGTAGTTCGTTATTTTGTTTTTTCATGTTATTTTATGACATAATCATAAGAATGTAATTTCCATTGAAAAACTTTGGTTCATTACATTCTTCCAGCCTTTTGAAATTTTTCCCCTGAAATTTCACTTTACACAAACAGGTGAGGGTGTTTCTCCTTCATTGCCTATTCTGGTTCCCAAGTTGCTTCCTCAAACATATGGTTCCTCCACAACACATTAAAAATATGAGTTTTCTTGTTGCGTAGAACCATATATCTCCGATTCATGATCTATAATGTTAGTTCCTTATAAGAGAGATCATCTTCCCACTGTACCACCACTAAGTTTAGTACATGTGGGGGGTCCGGTATGTACTTCCTCTGGAGTGATATGTGAAACACATCGTGAACTTGAGCCATATTGGGTGTAAGTTCAAGTTGATAGGCCACGACTCCTATGCGTCCAAGGATCTCCAAGGGGCCAATGTACCTTGGGATTAGATTCCCTATCTTCCCAAATCGCATGACTCTCTTCCAAGGAGATATTCGAAGCAAGACATTATCTCCAATGTCGAAATACAAGTCCCTTTGATGGTTGTTATCATAGCTCTTTTTCCGACTTTGAGAAGCTTTTATGTGTTTCTGGATGACTTGAACCTTCTCTGTCATCTCTTGAACAAGATCGGGTCGAAGTAGCTTTCTTTCTCTGACTTCATCCCAACAGGTTGGAGTTCTACATCAATTTCCATTCAGAGCTTCATATGGAGCCATCTTAATACTTGAGTGGAACCTATTGTTCTATGAGAACTCAACCAATGGGAGATGATAATCCCAACCACTTTTAAATTCTAGAGAGCAGGCTCTAAAAATATCTTTAAGCATCTCAACAGTTCTTTTAGACTGAACATCAGTTTGGGGGGGATAGGTTGTGCTGAAATTTAATTCAGTACTCAAAGCATGATGTTGGCTCCTCCAAAATTTAGATCTGAACCTTGGATCACGGTTAGATACAATAGAGAAAAGAACTACATGTAGTATCACCACTTCCTTCCCATAAATCATTGAAAGTTGTTCAATTGAGAGATCTTCTCGAATGGCGATAAAATGGGAAGTCTTGGTGAGTCGGTCAACCAAAACCCATATCGCATTATTTCCCTCCGACGTCTTCGGGAGACACATGACAAATTCCATAGTAACATTTTCCCATTTCCACATGGGTATAGTCAAGGGCTACATCATCCCTTTGGACTTTTGTCACTCACCTATAACTTTTTGACATACCAAGAACCTTGATATATATATTCCGCAATCTCCTTATTCATGTTATCCCATGAGAAGTTTTCTCGGAGATCGCGGTATATCTTGGTACTCCCCATATGAATAGAGAAAGTTGAGCTGTGTGCATTGTCCAATACCTCCTTCTTTATCCCTGGTGATAAAGCCACACAAAGCCGCGTTCCAAACCAAATCACACGATAATTGTCGATATGGAACTCTTGAAACTTCCCTTATTTTACTACAATCACCCTATTTTGTATATCCTCATCATCCCTTTATTCTTCCTTAATCTTCTCTTGGATGGATGTTTGCGCAATCATTTGGGAATGGTAGGATGTATCCCCTTCACTTATGATTTCCAAATCCATCCATTGCATATCTTAGAAGATAGGGTCCTTCTCAATCTGTACCATGGATAGAGTAGCGGGTTCTTTTCTACTTAGAGCATCAGTTACCTTGTTCGCCTTTCTAGTGTGGTGGTGAATAAAGCAATCTTAATCCTTGATTATCTCTAACCATCTCCTTTGACGCATGTTGAGCTCCTTTTTTGTGAATATATACTTTAGGCTCTAGTGGTTGGTGTATATGTCACACTTCTCACCATAAATGTAGTGCCTCTAGATTTTCACAGCAAAAATCACGGCTGCCAGCTCTAGATCATGTGTCGTGTAGTTCTGCACATGGATCTTCAACTATCGTGAGGTGTAGGCTATCACATTAACATTTTTCCTGATTACTCAACCCAAGCCTTTCTTTGATGTATCACTATATACAACAATACATTCTCCACTTTTCGGTAGTACGAGTATAGGTGCAGTGATCAGCCTTCTCTTTAGCTGCTTGAATCTTCCCTCACATTCTTCCATCCCGACATACTTTACCCCATTCCTTGATAACTTAGTTAGCGGGCTTGACAATCATGATAAGTTTCTCACAAAACTTCGGTAGTACCCAGCTAATCCAAGAAAACTATGGATTTTTATGACACTAGAGGGCATGGGGCATTCCTCAATTGCCTTTTTTTGAAGGATCCATAGAAATTCCCTCACTTGTGATCACATGTCCCAAGAACGTGACTTGTTTCATCCAAAAGTCACACTTTCTAAATTTGGAATACAACTTCTCTTTTCTTAATGTCGCCAACACAAGTATTAGATGTTCTTCATATTCATCCTTTCTCTTGGAGTAGATGAGAATATCATCAATAAAAACTACCACAAATTTGTCGAGGTAATGTCTAATGACTCTATTCATCAAGTTCATAAGGATTTCAGGGGTATTAGTATGTCCGAAGGGCATCACCAAAAACTCATAATGCCCATACATTGTACAGAAGGTATTCTTCTGAATATCTTCCTTCTTCACCTTTACCTAATGATATCCAGAATAAAGATCCACCATTGAGAAGTATTGAGCTCCTCTTAACTGGTCGAACAAGTCATCAATCCTTGGGAGAGGATTCTTTTTCTTTATGGTGATCTTTTTGAGTTCCGGATAATCGATACACAACCACATTATTCCATCCTTATTCTTCACAAAGAGCACTAGTGCACCCCAAGGTGATGCCCTAGGGCGTATAAACCCTTTTTCTACATGCTCTTGTAGCTTCTTCTTTAACTCCTTGTGTTTGATAGGAGCCATCCTATAGGGACACATCGAGATAAGAGTAGCTCCAGGTATGAGTTAAATTGAGAACTCTACCTCACCATTCAGGGGAATTCTGGGTAACTCTTCAGGAAATACATCATTGTATTCCCTCATGATGGGCATTTCCTCAAGGTTGGAACTTTCCTTTGACTCAACCATTTGGGCAAGGTATGCTTCTTCATATGGAATCAACACCCACACCATTGAAGGACTCTTCACAAGAGATTCATGATATTCCTTGCATTTGTAGAGAAGCGTGGTTTGGTTCTGAATATTAAAAGATATTTCCTTTTCCCAACATTTGATATGTGCTCTATATAACGAGAGCCAATCTATCCCCATTATAGCGTCAAATTCCACCAAGGGATGTATTATGAGATTTTATGGAATAATCTACCCCCATACGCAAACAGGAGAAGAGTCAAACACTTGGGTTGAAATGATTGCAACACTTGGTGTTTTACAGATATCTCTACATCAAGGTTTCGGGTCTTCTATTCTATTGTTTTCGCAAACATTCAAGATATAAAGGAATGCATAGAACCAGAATCAAATAAGACATTTTCCATTATTGAGTGAATAGGAAATATACCTTGAATGACTTCATTATCATGCTCCACCTCCACAATAGTGATGTCATAAGCCTTCCCTTGTTACTTTGGCTTTGGTGGTTGCGGATGTTGATTACCCTCGAGAACTCAATGTTTAGTGCACTAACTTGCACAGTGCCCTAGCTCCCTACAGTTGTAGCATTAAACCATGGGTGGTTCTCCCATTTCTTCTGACACATTCTCCTTAATTTTCATTTCTTTTCAACACTCTTGAGCATGGTGTCGTTCTTTCCCACACTTTAAGAACTTCCCCATCCCTTTGAGGTAAGTTCCCATGGTGAAACATTCCACATTTTTAGCATGTGGTTCTTTGAGTTTTCTTCCCACTTTTTTCCTTAGATCCCTTATCTTGAAAATCCATATTTCGTTTCTTAACCCTATAACCATGGGAAAATTATCCAAACTCCATCTCCACTTTGAGGGCACATCGAACAACTTCTTCATAACTCCAAAAGTCTCGAATTTCAAGAGAATTTCAAAGGTGTGGTTTTAATCCACTAACGAATCTATAAATTTTTCTATAATTGTTGATAACAAAACCCAAACTGTTCCTTTCAAGCCTTGTGAAATTCTCTTCATAGGCTGTGATAGATTATCCTTCTTTTTTCTTGAGCTCTATGAACATTCTCTCCATCTCCGTGTGAAGAGTTCATGGGAAATTCTTATTAAGAAATATTATCTTAAAGTCTTCCCATTCAATCTCTTCAATTTACTCCCTTGGCTTGGTGTTCTTAAGCAAATCCCACCATTGATCGGCCTCTCCATCTAGACGATAAACATCTAGAGTCACCTTATCCAACTCAGAACAGTGAATCACAAAAAAGATCTTCTCCATTGACTTGACCCATTGTTCCGAAACTAGTGGATCGAAAGATCCACTAAACGTTGGTGGTCGTTGCCACATAAAACATTCGATAGCCAATTTCTCCCTCTTTGGTGAAAGAGGATGTTCCCAATTATTATGTTTATTTTTCACAACCTGAGATAATTGGGGATGTCATTCGGGAAATCGTTACATTGGCCCTTGCACAAGTTACTGGCCTGATTTCTCCTGGTTCCCACCATTTTCTAAAATAGAAAAGTTTAGAAAAAAACATAAGAAAACAATTCATGAATAACTTATTCATTTAAACTATTTATACCAAAAACATAACATATGGGATCCCTATGTAAATATTATTGTGTGCATATTTTTACTTAGTCTCATGCTATAGGTTTTCTCTAGGGTTCACTAATCCTAATTCCCAAATTAAATAAACCTTTCCTCTGATACCAACTATAGCGACCCAACATTTTCTTACATTACTATTACATCATTTTAAAATTAAAAAACATAATAGTATTACAAATATAGGATCCAAAGGTTTAGTGTCTTTGGAAAACAAGGACCGTACATAACAATTACAACATCAAGCATAAGCATTTATTTAATTTCTTCTTCACTAGATTATTATTGGCACTTGTCCTCTCCTTAGTACATATAGACACATGAGGATATACATAAAACTGGTGAGATAAAAGCCCAGTAAGAGGATAGATAAGAATTATATAGCATGGGGTGATCATAATCATGATATAGGCAAAATATCATGAACATGAGTGAAGCATAAATAAAAGACTTGAAATGTGGCAATGCATAAAAATGAAGCATCATTTCATGGTGGTTAACTACCACACATACTTGTGAAACAAACTAGCATCTTGTTCACTCATAATTTCACATTTAATCATGAGATTAATCACTTTAAACAATGCATTGGAGTGCTGTATAATTCCGGGTGCACCCATCACATTCAAACATTCATATTGCGCTATATAATTCTAGGCGCACCCATCATCTCCTAATATTATCATTATCATGAATTCCACATAGAACATATATCAATAATGAAAATAACTAACCCATGGTAATGAATGGGTTTCATCTCATAAGAATACATTCATAAGCAGTGTTTTCCAAAAATAAAGACGGAACAACATACTTGAAACACGAACCATAAACCATGAATGAGAGGTAAAAGTTGAGTTCTTAAAAGAAAAGTTTTTTTGGAAAACATTTGGTTTGACATAAACTTAATTAGAAAACATGTATATCCCAGAAAAATTAAGATAATGATGAAAAAATGGGTTTTAAGAAGTGGATATACCAAATTGGAGTGAAAGAGTAAGAACATGAAGAAAGAAAATTGGGTTCGAGATTTTCCCCTAACCTTGTATCTGAATCCTTCCTTCTCTTTAATGTCCTGTATAATGACATTATATTCATTAATTAGAAATCCAAAACCTTGTGTACAATAATATGGTTCATTATGGTTTCATTAAGTTATTTTAGGTGCATTTGGATGAGTTATAGAGCTTGAAAACATTATTCAAGAATGTTTGTTTTTATGGTTTTCTTGAGTGGTTCACTAGTATTCTTAAATTGAAGTTTGGGTAGGACATGGGTAAAAATACAGAAATGATATTACATGTTATTAATGATATTACTGGATATTTAATGATATTATAATTAATCATATTATATCCATGTGGATGAATCGTTATATAATAATTAAATGATGATTATTATGGTTAATTTGGGCGGTTTTTTGATCACAATGGACTTGTTTTAATTTATCACTTAGTAATATGGCCATAAGTTATTTACAGAAATTTAAACATGAAATAATACATGTAAAAAACTCTGGATCAAAAATAAAAAAAAATTATGACCATATCTGAAGGTAGAAATGGATGAAGAAAGCATTTCATTCTTGAAGGTGATAAATTTACACCTCATGAACAACGTTTTCTTTAATAAAATAAAATGAAGAAGGAAAATGGGTTGGATGATATAATATCCCATTATCATCATAAAATTATAGTATATGTATAATATTGGAGTTACAATACCATTTGGATGAAGATAGTTTGGGAGAGATCAAAAAATGAACTTGATCTTGAAAGGAAATTAAAGGAGAAGAGTGAGAGGAATTACCTCTTAAATCCTCCTCTTGAGATTCTCCTTATGGAAGCTAGGATTTGTCTTTTGATGAGAACAGTTGCTCTTGAACGTGGTAGAGGGGCTAGGGAAGATTTTTGGGCAGAGTTTAGATAAGTCTTGGAGCTTGAGAGGTGTGAGGAAATGAGGGTGTGAAGGGTGGTTTTTATAGTGGAGGGGAGAGGGGTTTCATTAATATAAAATTCATTAGTTTATTAATTTCCTCTGAGACAAGGAATAGTGAGTCTTGAATGACCAATAATAGTAATTTTAGAGTTTGATCCCGAAACAAGTGGGATTACATCATCAAAACATCACACATGACTCTATAATTAGCTTATTTAGCTTATTTTTGTAAATTACGGTATTTCACTATTCATCAAAAATTCACGTATTTCAGAAAAATCCCAAAAATTTACCCCGACCGTTTTTTGACGTGTAGAATCAAAAAAAGAAGTCCATTTTTCAAAAAAAAATTCTTAATATGATTAATTTAATATTTAATTAAAATAATGGTTTATTACTAATAATAGTTTTAAAACATTCATTTACTTATTCTAAAATATAGGTACATCATACTTTCACTTGAATATTATTTTTATACATTCATAGGTAAGGTTACTATTAATTTGGGTATATCACTATTCATAAGGGTATGTTACTATTCATAAGGGTAGTTTAATATTCACTAAAAATTATTTTTTTAATCATCTTGAACACAACCGTGTATGTCAGATTTTCAAAATTCCAAACACAGAAGTGAAAAACTTATGTTTAAAGGTCACTTATCAATTAGTAGTTCAGTATGTTGTGTTTTCATGTTATTTTATGACATAATTATAAGAAGGGGATTTCCATTGAAAAACTTTGGGTCGTTACATGAAAATTGGTGATATCATATGCTTTGTAAGGGTAAAGAAAGGAGACATGTAAGTATATAAATGATTGTAGGTTTATGAGAACATGATAGTAACATTAGAAGATCATACCCTACATATTAAAGATCATAAACATAAATCCTGGAATAAATCTTGGGGTTTTATAAGACATAAATCATAAGGAAATAAATAACAAATTCCAACAAATAATAACATAGGAATAAGAAAGGGATTTGTGGCAACACAGAAACATAGAAAATTATATGTCAAGGTTACCTTCAAAGACCTTTATAGCATGTTATGATTTGGATAATAAACCTTGTACCTACATTAGGCTTGGTATTCACTCCTTTTTACCCTATTCTTTTATTCTTGGGATGTCCACCTTTGTACCCTCTTGTTTCATGCTTCGGATGTCCATCGTTGTACCCTGTTGTTTCGGGATTAGAATGGCATCTATTATACCCTCTTGAGCTCGTAAAACTTTTCTCGTTACCCAATGAATTTTAAGGAGATATAGGTCCCACCATTCACATTATAAAATCATAAATAAATGTTCCACAATATATCAAAACATTCATCACATCATGATCCTTGAAACAAATTTGGGTATTATAAACATTAAATAACTACCCATGAAATGAAATGGTTATCATTAAAATTTCACCACATCATAACCTATGGAGAATGGATTGGTTTCCTAAATTTTCATTTAAATTGTAACCTATGAAAATAAGAATATTTCCAAATAATATAAGCCATTATAGAGAAATGGGTTTCATGAGCATCGTTATATCAAAACATAAACCATTCAAGAATGAATATGAATAGAACCTTTAGAAAATTTCCAAGAATTTCATCTGTAACATAAATGGATGTATTCATAGATGGAAAATAATTTTTAAATATCTTATAAAAACTTTTCTTGAGTAAAATATATTTTCTTGTTTTAAAAAATAATTTTAAAACATAATTCATTTTGAATACCATTTTCATAGAAAACACAATGAAAACATATATAGAAGGCTTGGAATCCTTTTGTAAAACATTTGTACTTTAAAAAATATAAAAGAATCATGAATCATTTTTAAAATTGCTTTCATGAAAATAAACTATAAAACAAACAATGAAATATTACCAAACATTTTGGAAACGTTTTTCTTTAAAAACATATAATGAGGTCTTGAAAATATTTTGAAAACAAATTTTCATGGAAACTTATAAAAGAATATTCATAATGTTTATAAAATAATTTAATTGAAAATAAATGTAAAACATACGAACAAAGCATGAAAATTATTTCAAATCCTTTTTACTTGAAAACTTATTAACGAATCATGAAAATTTTCAGAAAACCATTTTACTTTAATACTTAGGAATGAAGCTAGAAAATTTATCCAAACCCCTTTTCCATTGAAAAAATGTAAAATAAACTCGAAATCAATTGGGAAACCTTATTTCTAAAAATAAATATAAAAAATGAATATAAATAATATTAGGAAAACATTATATTTAAAAAAATTGACATTGTAATATTTTAATGTAATCTTTAATGGAATGATGGTCCTGATAGTGAGTAAATCCCTACATGTTGAACAATCCTTTTACACCATAAAAAGTTTAGAAAAGTTCCTCGACCAGAAAATAAAATATTATTTCCTTTGAAAACGTTTTGTAAAAAGGTAAAATATGGGTAAAATTTCCGATAAAATCATAGAATAATTGTAATTTTTTTAAAACACTATTAAAAATCAATGTTTTTAAAGAACAAATATTTCGGACCGAAAGGATAATTAAATTTGGAATTTCATAAAATAATTTTATATGTTACCATATTAACTAAATATTGGAAAACAGTTCTAATAAATTAACAAATAACTTAAAACTATTGTTTAATGTAATTCATTACTGCAGTTGAGATATGAATCATATGATTTCAAAAAATGAAGCATAATCATAAACAATCCCTAAGAGCGATAAGATTCTTTCAATAAACTCTTACCATATGGTAACTTGGGATCATACTCTCCCTGTTAGAAAATGATATTACATGAAGCTAAAATTACCATTAAAATAAATTGATTCATTATATATCAAGAATTTAATTATATAAACCTCATATAAAAATATAGGTTTATAACATGGAATGTGTCTCAAAGAAGAAAAATTGAGACAAAATTTTGTTATCGATTTGAGAAAGTTTGAAACATAAACCCCAAGATGAAAAGTTCATAAAATGGATATTTAAATACCAATAAATTTAAATATAAGTTTCATATTATACATTCATATTCATTATATATACCACAAAAATAATTGAGTGGTGAATAAGGAATGTATCTCTCATAAATAAAAAGTGATACGAAATTCCCCTACCTTATGGCTTGACTCTCATCATACTCATTAAAATATTCTTTATAATAAATATATGTTTATTATAATTCTATAAAATAACCATATTATAGTATCTAATTCCATATATGGTTCTATTATGACCTTTCACTACCCACTTGTTAAAAAAATATGTTTTTCTTTCACTTCGGGTAATATCCTCTTTGTTCTTCACATTTGTCTAAATTTGGTATATATTTTTTCCTTAAACTTATATTATTATTCCCATAATTTAAACCTGGATATAATTATCATTTATATTCATTGTATGTTTATTATAATAATCCATATAATATTTAATTATGTAATGTAATACACATTTCATGGAGATGGTAGGTCATATGTATGCATGAACGATTTCTATGTTTAATTGTTGTGTTGAAATAAAGAATATAAATGAAATATTTGTATATATATATGTATATATATGTATATATATGTGTATATATGTATATATACCATTATTCAAGTATCATGATTATATAATTTATATTATATAAGTTCACTAAACCCATCCTTAAATAAATTCCATGTAGAGTGTAAACAAATCAAATCACTCTAAGGAGACGGTAGCTCACAGGTACACAAAATATGTTATCATATTTAAAAAAGATAGAAAGTTTAACAGAATATGTTAAAAAGGAACTAAAAAATCATAAAGAAATAATAAATATATTATTTATCATCTATAACATAATTTATATCATAATTCCCAACAATTAAATGTGGTAAAGGAAAAATGAACAATCATCCTTTCATGAGGTGTTAGTTTTCTATACACATAAACAGAATGTTTGTCACCCATTAGATAGAAGTGTGTGTAATTGTAGGTCAAAACCTTATCATAAAAACATATCAGTATATTTAGGATAATCTTTTTGTTTTATAATCATGGAATATATATTTTTTAAGTGGTGGAGAAAGAAAATAAAAGAAAAGAACTTGAGCAAGGATATTACCACTTCTTTGGGTAACTCCATTTGGTTTGCCCCAAAGGGATTACTTGGATTTATTTATTCCAAAATATTGTCTTCAAATAAAAATTTAGGTTTTTTGGGAAGTTAATTGTGTAGATATTGTAAAATATTAAGTTTCATGTGATGTGTGAAGAAAGGGGAGAGGTGGTGGCCTTTTATAAGGGATGGAAAGGACACACATTGTTTTATTTAAAAAGAATTGTGTGTTCCGCATGTATTAAAAGTTACCAAAATGCTTAAATGGGTCATTATAGAGACGTATATGTTTATTTTAATTAATATTCCTGCCCAATATGTTTTTGAAAAGATTATGTGTCATTTCCCCCTTAGATTAAGGTTTAATCCCTTGTTGAGCATAATTTTACCTTAATCAATACAATTAATTTTAATCACATTCACTAATCAATTTTTTTAAAATAAAATACATTGATCCTATAAAAAATAAATATAATACTTATTCCCACCACGTATGTAATTTTTTATTAATTCAAAACACATAAGAGGAAAATTTAGGTTTAATGTTAATCTCGTAGTCATGGCGAGAAAGCGGGTTTTTAAAGTGACAATGTTCAAAGGTTCATTAGGATTTTATACAAAAATTCAATATAAAAATGACTACAGTGACATGAATAGGATTAATAAATATAAAATTAATCTATTGGGATTTTAAAAAAAAATTAAAATATAGTTTAACTGTATAAAAATATTAGGCGCAAGGTAGTTTTTAATTAAAAACGTTATTTTGATAATTCATCCAAAAATGATGTTTCTCAGAAAAATCCAAAATATTCCCCCTATAAAAATTTCAAAATTATGAATTCAAAAAAGTACTTTATTTAATAAAATTAAATTTCAAAAATTATATATAATTAATTTTTTTTATAAAATGACATGAAAATTGGCTCATTAGAGAAAATAGTATTTTAAAACATATAACGACTTTACCAAAAATTATATCTTCCATTATAAATATGTTTTATTTATATAAAAAATTATAAAAAATTTTAAATGAATTTATTAATATTCATATTAATATATTAAACATATAGGTTATATTTATCTCGTCTAAATAATGGTAATAAGAAAATATGTTTCACAGAAACTCAGTATTTCATGTAACGTACGCCAATTCGGTGTTGCATGTAATGTATGTCAAGTCAGTTCCTTATGTAATGAATATTTTAAATAATGAAAATAAATTTATTTGAGAAAAATGGTCCACAAAAACTTGGGGTGTTACATTAAACCCCCCTTAAAATAAATTTCTCCCTCGAAATTCTTATGTGATATCTAAGGTCTAATAATTGAAATTTACATTCATAGAAACCCAAATCATAACATTGATTACTAAAATTTCTTTTAAAAAGGGAAATTTAGAAACATAATAGTTACCCAAATTAACACATACGTAGGATAACATAGGTGTCAATTGAAAACATGGACATGGAGGAATAGCGTAAAAATTCGTAGCGAGTGATTAAAGTAATCAATAAATAAAAGTTAATGATCAATGAAAATTCAAGGGCCTCAAATTCATAAATAAGTGATGGTTTAAAATGGAATCATTTTAAAAAAATTAACATATTAGGACAACCTATTTTTTAACATTTCCTAAATATTGTGTATTTTTTATTGACTAAGAATATAAGGAAATATTCTTACTTGAAATATTTCATTAAACAAAAATTCATTCCTTGGTTGTGATTTTTTAAATTTATATTTTATACAATACATCAATAAATTGATATCCAAAAATTTATTTTGAGGCCTGAAGCACTAAAATATATTTTCAATGGATCTTATGACAAATCAAATAATGAAAAGTATTACTATTTGACTCTAACTATTTGTCAAAATCAATATGGTTAATAAACTAACATTTAATCATAGAATTTAAAACTACTAGTTCATAATTTATATTTATTCATAAAAAATAATTACACATTAACCAAAAAATTGTGTGGTCTTGTGGTATGTGTGATACCCTTATCATCCTTTGGTCATTTGTTCAAGACCTGCAGCCTTATTTGACAAGATTGGTTTGTACCCGACATACATTACATCCTTTTATAAAATGACACTAATATAATTTCCCAAATATGATATACATACTTGAAATAAGTTAAATCCCTAAATATCATTTTATCTACAGTTTTTTGTAAAACCTCATTACATAAATACGTACATTAAAGTTTGACTTAAACTTCACGTGAATTGTTTACCCTATTTCCCTTATGAAAGGTGAAAGTCCAAAATAGTACAAAAAGGATATGAAATATACTTAACATCGATCTGAAATATATCCCCAATTATCCCTTGGTTGTTATATTCCATGAATTTGAATTCCCTAATCATATATTCCCTTGAAACATGGTAATATCCTTAATTCCCATAAATCCTTCTAGAATATATGCATGATTCCTTATTCCAATTATTACCATATACATCATTTAAATCCAAGGGATTGTGTACTTCAACCTTTATGTCATAATACACTTTATAAACAATATGTTCTTGGGTAATATGTACTATCCAATTTACATAATCATATACAACATAGTTTTATCCCAACATCACTATCACAATAGATGGCATTATTTAAGGGTTACCTTCCTTTAATAAAAACAAGTACTCTGCCCGTGTATTTTCATGGAAGTATAAATTAATTGTAATTATAAATAATAAAATACCATTTATGGAACATAATTTCCAAATAATATTAAAAATATTTGGATAAAATGACACACAAAATCAAGGATTAAAACTAATATATTATTAATTTCATGAATGAAGGTTTGGATAGTGTCGTGTGTTTGTATTATCAGTTGAGTATTTGTTATAGTTTTTATTATCAAGGAGTGATGATATATCATGAAACCCCAATATTTATACCATCTCAAAAGGTGTATATTCCAACCAGAAAATGAAATAGTCAACAAAAATTGTCATTCAAGCAGGTGGTTTGGTGTTAAAACTAATATGTTATTAATATAACAGCTACTGATAGGTTATTAACATATGAATAGCCACATAAAAAATAAATAAATTCTAGTCATTATGTAATCATCCCAGAAATAGAAGAGCCTGTAGGTCGATATTTGGAAACATTCCATGGTTTTTGAATTGTAATGGACCGATACAGGCAAAATATATCTAAGGAAGGATTCAAAATAATAAGTGATTTTGGATAAGAAATCACTAAATATCACATTATACAAACTATGATGAAGTAATAAATCGAAAACATTGCCCAGAATGTCTGAAATAATCCCCTTCTATGATTAAAAGTTATTACAGTTATTAAGATAACTGAAATAGGATCCAATATTTACAATCCGAATTTGAGACTTAAGGATGGATAACATTATTTTTTGTTGGGAATAAGGCATAGCACGTAAAAGTGATCAGAAGTTGATGTGATTAGTAACCAGGATTTAGTTAGGACGGTCCAAAATTGAGCACTTCACCTTAGCACGTACCACTTCACAGAGCTGGATCCCACACTTTATGAAGCATCCAACAAGTTCAGTGGAGGTGGAGCATCACTATAGACCTTGGATGATGAAACTGTTGAGAAATAACACAACACACAGTAATGAAAAAGCAATACCCTGCACATGGATTATGCATTGGAGTAGACATATCAATAGCCAATTGGTAGATAGTTATTTTGATCCCTGCAATATGTAATTGAAATTTAATGTGAGTAAATGACAGATATCATTATGAGAAAAGAATAGGAGACCTTCAACATAATAACTTAATAGTTGAGACAATCAGAATAGTGTGAGTTAATGACACATATTATGGTTATGTAAGTTTCATTATTTAACATTTTATTTTGGATTATACAGAATAGACATCATTTAGATAAGATAAATCTAGTATTTCAGAGAGTTAACTCTGCCTCACATAATGGTCTTCTATGTTAGCAAAAGGGTAAGATCAATTTTAATCCATTAATAAAATATTAATTACAAATCATGTGAGACTAATGAAACATAGTGATGGGTATTATATTTTCATGTAAGAGTAAGGTTGGTTTTCTTCTACTTTATAAATTATAACTATATGAAAACGGGCAGGATGTGTACTGAACATTGTCAAATGGTCAACTACACCTTTAAAAGGGTGATTTAACAAATGAAAAGTAGGAAATATAAAGCCCTTAGTTAAGAGGGTTGATCAGTCTTGTAAAAGATAATGGTCCAGTTTTGAAATACATGATTGATTATTGATATGTAATAAAAGTAGAAGAAACTAGTGGAAGAAACATTTGAAAATGTTCCACAACTCATTCATCACCTCACATCTTGTCAATTCGATGAAGTTTTATATCTCCAAAATGAAGATACAATAATCCATGTTTCAACAATTGCAGTCATGATACCCTGATTTAATATTTATTACATAGAATGTGAATAAATTATAAAAAAATGTTAAAGAATATAACTATAAGAGTGTATTTTGAATATGAAAACAAGGATGTTATATACAGTTGACCTTATAAAACAACAACAATATATGGTGTATATCATGTATGATTTATAGTGTTTTTGAGCACATATCACTCCACATATTATTTGTGAATATTTGGTCTAATTTAATGGTATTGTGAAATAAAAAGAGAAATAATATATTTGAAAGTAATATTAAATCATATTACTTAGAATAAAATTGATGAAAGTAATCATCGATATTGTATTACCTTCTATATCTGTAGAAAATAGTAGTCATTCTTTTCTATTTTGTCTTTTAATTTATCTTTAATTCAGATTTCCATATTTTTTTGTCTGGAATGTTCTACCCATGCTATTGTGTGGTAAATGATGAGTTTTGTCAAAAACATATTCACTAAAAAATTCATTTTGTAGGATTCTCTACATGTTTAATGTAGTTAAATGAAATAGTGGTTCTTCAAGAAACTATATTGAAGGTTTAAAATAAGGGATTGTTAAACACAACATATTGAGGATAACATATATATACCTGAATTGTTGATAAAACCCTAGATTATGTAACAAATCTTGAGTCAACCTTTGCACTGAGTTGAAAATAATCAACACTCTGATGATCCTATGATAGAACTATAAATCCAATAGTCTATTTACATGTAATTTATAGGCAGGGAGAAGAAAATGAAGAAAATGGAATATATTTTACCTGACTCTATTTATACCCACTACTTACATTTGTATATCCATTACTCTGATGATCCTATATAGAAATAATAATAGGATTACCACTTTACAGATTTTCCATATTAATGAAATTAGGAATATATAATAGATAGTACCTAATTTTCTATGAAGCCTTCATTGAAATTGATGATGTAGTTTTCATTTTTTCTAATGAATATTACCTTGTCTGTGTTTTGTTCTATTAAAAGGTAATGATTTTTAATATTAAAATTTAATACTTCAATTGATAGTAGAACCTTTTTATATTTTAAAAAATTTAATTCTATAGGAAAACAATACTCATCATCATCCTAATTCAAAAATTAACATAAATTTTAGTTCAAATTAAGGGAAATTTTTTTTCATTATGCTATTTTATTTTGTAGTAATACAGGTATAACAATTTCTCTCAAATATGTAGATGTTTGTATTTTCAAATTGCATTACTTGTGAATCAAATAAGACTACTAAGAAGGATTTAGTGATATCAATCACAAGTAGCTGCACTCTAAATCTATTGATTTATAAATGTGATTACTAAGGGATTACAGATTTGTAAAATCAGTTAGTACTTTTAAAATATCAAATGACTAATAATATTTTAGGAGAACCAAAAATAAAATAGGATTAGTGCAATTTGGAGAAATTTTTCAACTGTTGCACCCAATATTTCAGTCAACATTATCTACTTTTTTCATGCAAGAATTGCATGATTCATAGAACCAGTTGTGAGTTGTTTGAATTTTTTGTATTGTGACTGAAAATAAGCATTTTATAGGTTGTAGAACACTAAGAATATAGTAGTTAATTAATTTGTACAATACATTAATGGTACCTACAATATAATACTATATATAATTAATTTTATAATTTGACCATATATTACATACATGTTCACAATTCTTGACTTCATAAATTGTTTTTTAATTTTCCCAATAAAGCCTTGATGAAGAGGAAGATGTTGGGTATGTTGGTGCTGGACTACGATTCTCTAATTCCATTATAAACCCGCATCTGAATAATGAAAAATACAAGTCAACTGTGAAAGAGAATTTGTAAATTATTGATATTGTACACATTGGACAATAGATATAAAATTCATAGTTCCATTACGTATTTAGAGAACGTTTTATTGAATTTTACTACATCCGCAATATCAAGGTTGAAAAGGATTTTTGTCTCATTAATGGTAGTTGTCATTATAACAGATCCTGAAAGAATTGTTGAAACAAATTCAGTGGGAAAAAGTTTTATAACATTAAAAGGTAATGAATTATCGAAATGGAAGTAGAAAAAGGTTACGAAATATACTTATCATTGATCTTAAATATATCACTAAGTATCTCTTGGTTGTTATATTCCATGCATGTGAATAACCAAATTTTATATTCCCTTAAAACATGGTAATATCCAGAATTACCATAAATCCTTTTGGAAGATATGCATGCTTCCTTATTCAAATTATTACCGGATATATCTATCTAATCCAAGAATTTTTGTACATCACCCTTCATGTTATAATGGCCTTTATAAATAATCAGTTATTTGGTAATATGTACTGTCCAATTTACTTACTCACATACAACATAGTTTTATCCAAACCTCATTATCATAACAGATGGAATTAATTTAGGGTTACCTTCCTCTCACCATTCCATGAAATCACTATTTTATGTCTTCAACACCATTTGATAGATCCTTTTAAATACTTAATGAAAACTTATAATGAAAATAATTATATATATCATGATTTATATAACATAATATTTGAATTCCAAAACATAAATACTTTAATCATCCAACCTTATTCATAAACCATTACTCAGGCTTAGTGAAATTATTCCTCAATACGACATTCCTAGAATATGAAATATCAATCATTTATTAAGGTTATTATATCTAAATATAATAATTCTTCTTATTTTAAATATAAAAATTATAGTAAGACCACATTCTTGATTCCCCTTATGAGATTTACACGAGGGAAATAAATCTTCGTAATGCTCATATTTCCACTTATGAAACATTAAAATATAACTTGTTTCCTTCTGTTTCTATCCATTGTCTATAAATATAAATCATAGGGTGATAGTCACATATCATATAATAAAACCATAAAATCATAAAAAAATTATTTATAGGATGTTTAAATCATGGATCCTACTTCTTTAATGTATGAAACATTAAGTTTATCCTGGGTTATTCATAGTCATCATCTAATTAAATCCATTGTGATGATTTATAATGAGTTTGAGAAATCCAAATTAATATCTCCAAGGAGTGTCAAACCAGGTGTGTAGAAAGGTATTGTCACGTACCATGTTATACAGATTCAAAAACAATGCACCTAGTTAGAGTAGTTGTACCTAGGTATGTCTATGTGAGATTCACATCCACTTATAGAATTCATTTAGGGATGTAATGTTAGGAAACCCCTCACTCTATCATTTAAATAAATTCTAGGATATTTTCCTAAGTGTTAAATGATGATTGTATATATCATCAGAGACATTATAATACATATCATTATAAAATACCTAGGGATATCACTAATGTTTTCTCATCCCAGTTTACAAAGTTAACTAAACCTTTTCTCGGATACTAACTATAACAACCATATTTTATCGTACATTTAAATTACATAACTTTTAAAACATTACAAAAAATACTCCCAAATATTGTATTAGTTTTTTTCCATTCAAAAAATAGATACATAAAAAACTAGAACATAAGGGAGCCATATTTTCTCCAACTAGGTTCTTCATGACTAGAACCTTTCTTAGACAAATCTTACATAATAAATATATTAATAACCTAGGAAATGAAACATAAAAACAGGTGATCTTATATGATTCGTAAGTGTAAATAAGGGAGATATCTAAGCATAAACATGATCATAGGGGTGTGAGAATGTGATAGTAACACTCAAATATCAAACCATGCATATCAAATATCATAAAAATGAATCATGTAATAAATATTTCATGTACATAATACATGAATAGTTTAGAAATAAAAAATATATTTCAAGTGAAAAACATAATAATAAGACATGATTTGTGTTATACACATAGACATAGAAAATCATATATCATGGAAACATACCAAAACCTTCAAAATATGGTAGGCTTGGTATAATAACTCGTTTGCCAACTTTGGTCATGGTATTCCCCTCTTATACCCTCTTATTTTGGGCTTGTGAAGTCCAACTATATACCCTCTTGTTTTAGGCTACCCATTTCTACCTTTGTACCCTCTTGTTTTGGGATTAAGATGCCCTATTATTTCAGGCATGGCATGTCCACCCATGCTCCCTTTTGTTTTGGGCTTGGGATTCTCTATCGTGTACCCTCTTGATCTCATAAAAAATTTATCATTACATAATGAATTAGAGGTAGTTATAGGTCCCATAATTCACATAATAAAATTATACATACATGTTCCACAAGATAAAAAAACAATCATCATATCACACCTAGTGAAAAAATAATGGTTTTTATGAACATATAATCGTAACCCATGAAATTAAATGAATATTAATAAAAATTCATCAAATTTGAACATATAGAAAGTAAATATGTATCCTAATCATTTCATTAATTATTAACCTGGGAAAAGAAGTGCGTTTTAAAAGTATGTAACCAGTTGTAAAGAAAAACGTGTCATAAGAAACATTCCACCAAAACATAAACCATTCCTGACATAATGTGGATATATCTATTTGATCATTTACTTGAAGGGCATAAGTTATATGAAAAAATTTCATCATATATGGAAAATAAATTTGAAATATATTTTAAAAATATTTCATCAGTAAAATATCCTTCCTTCATTGAAAGATACTATTAAAAACATAAAACCATTTAAAAACCATTTTAATAGAAAATATAATGAAAATATAGAAAAAAGCTTTAAATTTTTTTTCAAAACCAATTTTCATTGGAAACTTATAAGATAAGATTTAAAAAAATTTGAAAACCTTTTTCAAGAAATGAAAATTGAAATTTTACGAATAGATATTTAAAAACATTATGGAAACCATTTTATTTGAAAATATATAATGAGATATCTAAAATGTTTATAATACCATCTTCCTTTAAAAGCTATAAAATAAGCTTTATAATGTTTTGAAAACCATTTCATTGAAAATACTTTGAGAACATATAAGTTAAGCCTTAAAACATTTTTAAAGCCATCTTAATAGAAAAAATATGAAAAAATATTGATAATGTTTTGGAAACCATTTTCCTTCAAAACATATGAATGAAGATCGAAAACATTATGAAAACCCTTTTTACCGTTAAAATATAATAAATATACTTCAAAAAAAATTGAAAACCATTTTCTTGAAATCTAATTCAAAAATTAATTTTAAGAATATTAGGAAAAAACACTTCATTCAAATAATTATCTTTTTAATCATGTAACATATGATTCAATGGAATGATGGTCTAGGTAGTGGGTTAATCTGTATATTCTTAAAACCCCTTTTTCACATTAAATGTTTAAAAAGGTTCTATGATCAGAAAATGACCAGAAGATTAATTTTGAAACTATTTTATAAACTGCTAAAATCTGGGTAAAAATTTCCTTTAACATCATATTATAATTGTAAAAAATTTTGAAAACACTTTTAGAAATCATGGTTTTTAGAGAACCCATATTTCAAACCGAAAGGAGAAATAAATTCGGAATTTTATAAAAATGTTTTCTTAGTTACTATAAGTACCAAAGAGATGGAAAATGGTACTGATAAATGAATATATCAAGTAAAAATATGGGATAAGATAATTCAATAGTTTTCTTGACATATGGATATTAATATTTCAACAAATAAAGAATAATCATAAACAATATCCAAAATGGATAGGAATGTTTCCACAAACTCTTACCACATGGTAACAATGTATTTCACACTCCATGATACAAAATTTAATTAATAAAAGATCAAAATACAATTAATATAATTATATTCATGATATATTATGTCACGGACAATATAAACACCTCATATAAAAAAATAGGTTCATAACTTCGCTTGTGTCTCAAAGGGGGGAAATGGAGACAATTTTTATTTATGGATTTTGAAACATTTGAATCCTAAACCCCATGAAATAAATATCATAAAATAGATATGTAAATGCCAATAAATTATACTATAAGTGTTATATAATAAATTCATTGGAATTATATACACCACACCAAAGATATGAGTGGTTAATAAGGCACATATCTCACAGAAATGAAAAGTGAGATGAAATTCACTTAACTTGTTTCATTACTATCATTGTACTTGTTAAAATATCCTTTAAAATAAATAGAAGTTTATTATAAATCATTAATGGAACCATATTATTATATATAATACCATATATTATTTTATTATTCCTTCATATTACCAACTTGATATGAATTATATGTTACGGTTTCACTTCGGGTAACATCCACTTTTTTTTCATGTGTCTTAATATGTTATATCTATGGTACTTATACTTATATCATGATTTCTAGAATGTAAAAAATAATATAAATATCATCAATATTAATTATATTTGTATTGTAATAATCCATAGAATATATAAGTATGAAATGAAATATACCATTCATTGAGATGGTATGTCAAATGTACACATGAACGTGTTTCTATTTAATTATAGTATTGAAAGAAAGAAAGTAAACAAAATATATGTATATAAATGTATATATATGTATATATATATATATATAATTATTAATGTGGTATTATTATATCATATATATCATATAATATCACTAAACCCATACTTAATACATTCTACATAGATTGTGAACGAATCAGATCGATTTGAGGAGGCGGTAGTCCACACGTCCACAAACGATGTCATCATATTTAAAAAACATGGAAAGTATAAAAAAATGTGTAACAAAATAATAACATCAGCATAAAGACCCAATAAATATAACGTATATCATATGGAAATAGTGTGACCATCTTAATTCCCAACCATGAACAGTGTTAATGGAAAAATGAACAATCATCGTTTCGTGGGGCGGAAGTTCACCGTACAAATAAAGAATATATTTACTATACATTAGATCGAAGTTTGTTTAAGTTTAAATAAAACCCATGTCATAAATAATATCAATATATTGGGGATATTTTTTTTATAGTCATTTAATAAGTATATTTTAGTGTTTAATAAAGAAAATAAAATAATGGAACTTGAGAAATCATGTTACCTTTTCATTGGGAAACTCATTTTGGTTTTCACCAAAGGGATTTCATGGAATACTTTCTGCCAAAAAGGAGGCATCAAGTAGAAAGGTAGCGTTGTTGGGAAGTGAATTGGGTAGAGATTTTGTGAACAAAAGTGGATTTATTGTTGTGAATAAGGGGGGAGGTTCTGTCCTTTTATAATGGAGGGAAATGACACACTTTTTATTTTCTGAAAATAATTGTGTGTTACATAAGTATTACTTATTACCAAAATTTAAAAATAGATAATTCTGTTATTTTACAGTTTTATTGGCCTAAATATGGCTGAAAAATAGTTTTTTACAACTCTATAGGTCATTATCCCCCTTAAGATTAAGGTTTAGTCCCTTGTTAAGCTTAATATTACCTTAATCACTATAATTAATTTTAATCAATTTCACTAATCATTTTGGCGGAAATTTTAATATATTTTTATTATATTGGACATGTCATACTGATTACAGCCATGTATGTCTTTTTTTCAATATTAAACTCACATAAGTATTAAAAGTAGGTTTAATTCCAATCTTGCATAAGTTGTGATAAAGTAGGTTTTTAATGTGGGAATGTTAAAATGTTCCTTTACATTTTTTTACTAAATTCAATATAAAAAATTTATTATGATGACTGGTAGTGGGTCTTGCTATTGGTGAATGCTAAGAAAGGAAACTCTCCACTAAAAGGGCTTGCTCTAACACCCCTTCTTGTGTTGAGATGCTGAGTGAGATCATCGAAGCCCTGATCTCCCGCCCGCGTCACTGTTCGAAGGTCCGGGCCTTGAAGAATGGGACCCACACCATATATGTGGGGTATCATGAGAGTTTAGTGAACCTCTCTGAGTACTAAGCCACAATCATGCTGCCCTGATGCAGATGACGTATCTCCTGAATACACACTGCACGAAGAGTCGCTGGGACAAACTCTGCTCGAAACAGGCTCTCGAATTCTTCCCAGAGAAGTGTCACCTCATCGTGAGCCTGAAGTATATAGCTCCACCATCTATCTACTTCTTACTGTAGAAGGCTAGAGTTAAGGATCATTATGAGATTAGATTGGGTCCCTACCATTCTAGAAAACACTCACTATGGCCTCCAGTCAATCCTTAGCTGCCTCCGGGTCCGTCTCTCCCCGGAACCTGGGTGACCCCTGCTGCTGGAACTCATGAAACGCGGTCAAGTGGCGTGAACCCTCTAATGTTGGGGTCTTTGTCATTGGTGTCCAAATGGGTAATGGTACCACTAGTTCCCTTGTTGGTGCCTCTACTGGAAGAGGGCCCTACACCGAGGCCTCGTCGCTCGGTGGGCTTTTAGTGCGTACTACTCTCAGATCCCTAGCTGGCTGTCTGTGTGGAGGCATCCTGAAAAAGAACTGGTTCTCCATAGTCAATAATTTATAACTTGTGAGCTTATTAAAAGAGATCACAAAGAAAACTCTTCAAAACACACACGCAATCAGTGTTTTCATGCACTGAGTCGGAAATCAGAAGTCAGGGTCCTAGTGTATGGATACATCGGCCACCACAGCAACATTGGATTCTATAAACTGATAACCATGCTCACTATAAATAACACTATTGCTGTTAAAAAGGAAGATCAGAGTCCTATGTTATATGGTAGAACTGACTCCTATGATACCAATTTGTCACGACCCGTCCCCCGGTGCTCGTTCCGTGACTACCCTAATCCCACCTTCCACAGGCCAGGGGCTTGCGACTAGCACCGAAAGGGGTATTCCCTATAACCAGGAATGCATTTTCTTTATAACCTATAAACACACGCAACCAATCACACATCAAGATACGAAAACAAGTCAACTATATAGAAAAAAGCGTGCTAAAAGTAAAAAAGGGGATGGAATACAAGCCCAACAATAATAGTACAAGTACACTTAAAATACAATACAACTGAAGAAGAAGAAAGGAAGACAATGAGTCTTCCTCTAAGGTTCCTACCTGAAGGGTAGGTACAGATTGCTTCCTCAGCACCCCACATCTGCCCATCTCCTATGCGTACCATCATGCCGTATGGTCCACCTCTGGACCCCGTCAGGCCCTTGTACCCTCAGCCTCGATCAGCACTATCTGTCGTCTACACAAAAAACAACAAGATACAGGCATATCCCATGTAGAGTTGAGTATAATGATACTTAGTAGGGACCCTGAGAGCCTTAAGGTCTCAAAAATCGACCAAGGATAAACCACAAGGAATGTAATCAACTAAAAACGCTACTTAGGTATATTCCCATACATATACCTAATTTATCAAGTATACCCATCTCAATCATGAGGAAAACACATAGTCCAACTCAAATCTCAAAGCTCAACTGTTCCACAAAGGAAGGAATACCACGATGGTAATTACCAAACGGTATGCCACACAGAAGAATACCACCAAGGTATTACCATAAAGGAAAGTACCACATAGGTTTGGACTCAGATCACAGCATGTATTACTTTGGTATAGTAGAGGAGATGATTAGATGTAACTACTGAATCATCTAACTCTGTTAAGAGGCTATGCTACTTCCCACACTGGATCGCTCAGTGCTAACCCACACAGAATCGCTTGGGGCTGACTCACACAGGATCACTCGGTGGTGACCCCCACAGGATCTCTAGGTGCTGACCCACACAGGATTTCTCGGTGCTGACCCACAGAGGATCTCTAGGTGCTGACCCACATAGGATCACTCTTCATTATTCACGTCACAGCCAGCTACTGGGTCCCACACTAAGATTGCTCATCTCCGGGAGAGTCAGCTCCTCAATCCACTGGTTGATACTCCATCAGTCACTAATTCCCATTAAGAAGTACCAGAAAGGATTTCAATTCCATAGGGGACTCAATGCAATATATGGTGCATCAATCAGACGCCCGGTCTGTGAATTTTTTAGCCTTTTAGTCTCGAGGACCTTGTTGGATTTGTGCTCGATCCAACCCTACCATACTCCAACTTTATCCAAATCTCAATTGGGGTATACCAAAGGTACCTTCTCGCTCCAAGATTTCTGGAACCACAGACGGTTCATGAAATGGACGTCTGGTGCCAAGGTTATGGCCAAAAGAGCGTAAATGGTATGATGTGGGTTGGGGATCGATCCGACCCTATCGGACCGACCCAGCCCAACCCGACCTGGGTCGACCCAGTATGGGTAGACCTGACCCGGACCACTGGACTCGGTCTGACCCACTTGGTCCAGCCCGGCCCATGCTGGGTGACCCGATCTGGGCAGCGCGATGGGGCCACGGGGCTTCACGATGCGCGCGTGGTAGTGTGGTGACCGCGAGGGCCACTGAGGGCCGCGAGAGGGTCGCGAATGTCACGGGTGGCCGCGAGGCTACGGTGGGATGTAGAGGGAGTTGAGGGGGTGTGTTGATTCCATGGGGCGTCAAGGACATGGGTAGGCGAGGCCGTGGAGTGGCGGTGGTTGCGGGCGGCGAGGCTGCGGGGCGGTGATCCGTCATGGCTGGCCGTGCGGCGCGGTTGCGCGTCGTACCTTCACCGGCAGCCGATTTGACCGGCCACCCTCTATTTGTCGACTATGTCATGGCCTACGGTGGTGACAGCCGCCGTTTTCATTCCCCACCATGGTTGGTTGTCATCCTCCTCCATTGTAAAGAACACAACAATTTATCATGAGAATTGCAGAGAGGTCAGGCCATGTTTTTATTGCACGCACCCTCCGCGTTAGAGCAGTAACAAGCAGCTATAATCATTTTCTGGTTTATGATAAATCATCAAGAACGGGTAAGGGGAAGAAATTCAAACAACCACCCTACCTTTATTGCTTGCTGACGTTAGATGGGGTGAAGTCGGTGTCGTCAGTGTTTCCCCAATCTTCAGTTCATTCATTGTTGGAGATCCTTCAATGGTGTTCTTCGTTGGAGAAATATTCGTCGTAGGAGAAGTGTTCTTCATTGGAGAATGTTTCTCCAATGTTCTCCCCAGGATTATACCTTTACCAACAAATTCTCTCAAAATAATAGCCAACTAAAATAAAAACTGTTTGTCCAATATAAAATTTTGGGCACCAAACAAGTTGGCAACATTAATCAGATGACAAGGCATAATTAATTAATCGGAGGAAGTCCATGGGTTAACTCTTCATTAATGAGTGAGTTCAAGGGGTTTCTCTCATTAAGATGGGAGTTCAAGGGGTTTTTAGTGTCAAGTGGTCCCCACCACCATAACCCATGTGGGAGGTTTTAGTTCAGGGGGTCCTCACCATTAAACCATCCACATGGGAGGTTTCAACAAAATGAAAAATAAAATAAAAGTTTATTTTATTTTATTTATATTTCTGAAAAAAAACCCCAAATTCTATCATTCACCCTCGACCTGCTATGGTTGAGGTGAAGTTCCCCTTAAGTGAATACCGGCGCTGGGAGTTCAATGATGCCCTCAGATTTCAATTCTGTGCACAAGTTCAAAAGTTAAAAAAACCCACTTTCATGTTTACTGATCGTACTCAAAAAAAAGTTTAGAAATTCATTTGGGGTACACCGTTCCTTGAAATCAGGCACCGTCAATTTTCGCAGACTCGTAAAATTCCCATTTAATTAAAAAAATTCATGGAATTTTCAAGTCTTTACATTCTCCCAACCTCAGGGATTTGCGTCCCTATAATCCACAACTCAACCTAAGGGAACAAGTGGGGATACTGAGCACAAATCTTCGCCTCTCACTCCCATGTGCTCTCCTGGAGGTTCTTGTGCGGCCAACAATCGCGCACCAGAGGTATCGACCACCCATGAAGGACTCACTCTTGTCGATCCTCAATCTCTAATGGAGCCTCAATAAATGTCACCCTAATGTAGACGTCCAGCTCGCTGTGGTCAATGATGTGAGAAGGGTCGTGCACGTATCTCCTCAGCTGGGATACATGGAATACGTCGTGTCCCCGGTGCAACTGAGGTGGAAGAGATAAGTGGTACAACACCTCTCCAAATCATTTGGGGAACTGAAAGGATCCAATGAACCTCAGAGATAACTTTCCACCTCGGCCAAATCTCTAAAAACCTCATCAAGCTGAGACCCGGAGAATGATGTGGTCGCCATATTCAAACTCCAGAGGTCTCTGTCTTCTGTTAGCATACGACTTCTTCCTGCTTTGTGCAGTCTTCATCTTCTCCTGGATGATCTGCACCTTCTCTGTGGTAGCCTGTACCATTCTGGTACCACTAGTTCTAACTCCCCTGGGTCAATCCTGCATTAATTTGATCTAAAACATCTCCTGTACAATGCTTCAAAATGTGTCATCCCAATGGTGGAGGGATAGTTGTTGTTGTATGAAAACTATACCAAAGTAATGTGATCCTCCCAACTGTGATCGAAGTCGAGGATGCAAGAACACAGCATGTCCTCGAGGGTCTGAGTTTTCCGCTTAGTATGGCCATTCATCTAAGGATGGAAGGTGGTGCTCAAATGAAGCTACGTTCTGAAAGCCTCTTACAACCCCATACATATCCGAGAAGTAAAATGTGTATCACGATAGGAGACAATCGTCGAGGGTACTCCATGTAGCTGCACAATCTCTTGCACATAGAGGTGTCCCAAGCTTTATACTGAACCCCGATCTCTAATCGGTAGGAAGTGTGGTGACTTGGTGAGTCGGTCGACGATCACCCAGATAGAATCATGACCTCTGGATGTATGTGGAAGCCCTGTCACGAAGTCCATGGAAATCCCGTCCCACTTCCACTCGGGGACTCCTAAAGGCTGAACCTAGCCTTCTGGTACCTTATGCACTGCCTTCACTTACTGACAAGTGAGTAACTGATAGACAAACTCTGCAACTTCTTTCTTTATTCCTGGCCACCAGTGCTTTAATCGGAGATCCTGGTACATCTTCGATACTCTGGAATGTACTGCTAGAGGGTATGTGTGTAACTCCATCAACACTTCCTCCCAAAGTGAACCTAGTACCATGGTATATCCTCTAAATAGGATGATGTGCTCCCCACCTTCAAAAAATTAATCAGGTGTCTGCCCTGTGGATATCTTTGCATGTCAAGTCTCGCAGTCAGCATCCTCACACTGTTCCTCCCTAACTCGCTGAAGAAGTGGGGGAGTGATTGTAAGAGACTGAAGGAAAGCTGCTCCATCCCTTCCATAAAGGATATCTGCAAAGCGGCCAACTACTCTGTCGCCTCACCTAGTAGCTATATACTAAATCTCTGACTGAGTGCATCTGCTACAACATTCTCTTTCCCATGAGTATAGACTATCTCAAACTCATAGTCCTGGAGGAACTCAATCTATAATTGTTGTCTCGGGTCCAGGTCCTTCTGAGAGAAGATATTCAAGTGACTCATGTTATCATAGTACACTGTAAAACGCTCACCTATCAAGTAATGTCACAATAACATCAAGTTGAAGACCACTGCGGCTTACTACAGGACATGGGTAGTGTAGTTCTTCTCATGTTGTCTCATATTTCAAGAACCATATGCGATAACTTCTCACTCCTACATCAGGAAACATCTGAGTCCAGTCCCTGATGCGTCGCATTAGACTACGTACCTTATTCCCTCCTCTAGAAGCCTCAATATGGGAGCACTAGTCAGCCTCTACCTTATCTTTTGTAAAATCTACTAGAATCTCTTTGACCACATGATGTTTTTCACCTTTATTTTCAATGATAATAAAGGTGTTGCAACTTTGGAGAAGTATGGCACAAATCTCCGGTAGTAACCGAAAAAACGTAGGAAACTTCGTAGCTCCGTAACACTCCTGGGGGGCCTCCAAAGCATGTAACGCCTCAATCTTCAATGGATCAACTTTAACTCCAGCCTCTGAGATGATGTGTCCCAGAAAGTGAACCTCTCGGATCCAAAACTGGCACTTCAAGAGATTACCATAAAGCTGGTTCTCTGAGAGTGTATCCAGTACTACCTGAAAATGATAGGCATGCTCCTCATGAGTAACTGAGTAGATCAGAATGTCGTCGATGAAGATTACTACAAAGTGATCAAGGTATGGATGAAAGATCCTGTTCATGAGTCCCATGAACACTGTTGGAGTGTTGGTCATGCCAAATGGAATAACCACAAACTCGTAGTGGTTGTACTGACATCTAAATGTCGCCTTCGGCACATCCTCATCCGTACTTTGAGCTGGTGATAGCCTGATTTGAAATCAATCTTCGAGAACCACCATGCTCCCTTCAGCTGATCAAAGAAGTCGTCAATCCTCGGATGTCGGTACTTATTCTTCACAGTCACCTGGTTTAGGTGCCGATAGTCGACAAAAATCCCCAAGATCCCATCCGCCTTCTTGGAAAACAAAATCGGGGCAGCCCAAGGAGAAACACTGGGCTGAATGAAACCTTTCCCCCTATAAGTCCTCCAGCAGTACCCGCAACTCACGAAGCTCTGTGGGAGCCATCTGATATGCTGGTGTAGATATCACTGTCATCCCAAGTAATAAGTCAATTTAAAAATCCACCACTCTGTGAGGAGGTAGACTCAGAAGAACATTAGGGAAGACATATGTGTACTGGTCCACCACTATAGGATAACTCGGACTCTCCTCATCAACTACTCTGTGGGTAAGGCCTACCAACTGATGAGTGATCGACTGTACTTTTATCTGGGTAAGTCCATCCTATACTGCAGAGGCTCCCTTCTCACTGGTGAAGGTAAAACTGGTCCCATCCATGTGGAACACAAAACTTTGTGCCTAATACAGTCAATATGATCATGGATTGTAGATAACCAATCCGTACCCAAGATAACGCCGTAAGGCCTCGACGCTGCTACAAGGAGATTGCAGTCGAAGCTCTCACCTCCTAGAGTAATCTCACACTACTGGAACCAATGTTTAATCATCAAATCCTCTCCCATAAAAGTCTCTAGCCATAAAGATCGAGCCACATAGGATCGCTCGGTGCTAACCCACACAGGATCACTCGGTTCTGACCCACACAGGATCGCTCAGTGCTGACCCACATAGGATCGCTCAATATTGACCCACATAGGATTACTAGGTGTTGACCCACACAGGATCGCTCTTCATTATTCACGTCACAGCCAGCTACTAGGTTCCCGCACTAAGCTTGCTCATCTCTGGGAGAGTCCGCTCCTCAAGCCACTGGTTGATACTCCAACTATCATGAATTCCCACAAAAAAGTATCACAAAGGACCGCTACGCCATAGGGGTCTAAACGCAATAGACAGTACGCCAACTGGACGCACGGTCTGTGAGATATTAACCTTTTAGTCTCGAGGGCCTGGTTAGATTCATGCTCGATCCAACCCTACCATACTCCAACTTTATCCAAATATCATGTGGGGTATACCAAAGGTACCGTCTCACTCAAAGGTTTCTAGTGTTGCTGGCGGTTCATCAAATGAACACATGGTGCCAAAGTTATTGCCAATGTAGCATAAATGCGTCGAAGTGGGTCCGGGTCCGGTCCAACCCGGCCCAACCCGACCTGGGCCAACACGGTTTGGGTTGACCCGGCCTAGCCCACGCTGGGTGGCGTGGTGTGGCCGTGGGGCGGCATGAGGCAGCGCAGGGTGGTGGGGAGGCCGCGAGGACCATGGAGGGCCGTGTGGGGGCTGCGGATGTCGCGGGTGGACACGAGGCCACGGAGGGTCATAAGGCAGTGCGGAGAGGCCGCAAGGTGGCGAGTCCATAGGGAGGCGCAGCCACGGGGTGGAGATCCATCGTGGCTGGTCGTGCGGTGCGGTCATGCGATGTACCGTCTCCGGCAACCGTCTTGACCGGCCGCCTATTTGTTTGTCACCTACATCGCGGACGACGGTGGTTTCAGCCACTGTTCTCATGCCCCACTGGGGTTGGTTGCCATCCTCCTCCACTACGAAGAACACAAGAATTTATCATGAGAATTTCCGAGAGGTCAGACCATGTTTGTTTGGCTTTAACCCTCCGTGTTAGAGTGGTAGCAAGCGGCTATAATCTCTTCCTGATTTTTGTTGAATCATTAAGAACAGGTAAGGGGAAGAAATTCAAACAACCATCCTACCTTTATTTCGTGTTTCCATTGGAAGGGGTGAAGTCAGTGACATTAGTGTTTCCCCAATTGTCAGTTTGTTCATTGTTGGAGATCCTTTGATGATGTTCTTCATTGGAGAAACATTCATCGAATGAGAAGAGATCTTTGTTGGAGAATGTTTCTCCAAATTTCTCCCCAAGCTTCTACCTTTTCCAACGAATTCTCTCAAAAGAATAGACAAAAAAAATAAAAATTGTTTGTCCAATATTAAATTGTTGGCACAAAACAGGTTGGAAACATTAATCAATTGATGAGGCATAATTAATTAATGGGAGGAAATCCATGGGTTAACTCTTCATTAATGAAGGATTTAAAGGGGTTTCTCGCATTAAGAAGGGATTTCAAGGGGTTTCTCCCATTAATAGGGGAGTTCAAGGGGGTTTTAGTCTCGGGTGGTCCCCACTACAATAACCCATGTGGGAGGTTTTAGTTAAGGGGGTCCCCACCTTTAAACCATCCACATGGGAGGTTTCAACAAAAAGAAAAATAAAATAAATGATTATTTTATTTTATTTCTATTTCCCCGAAAAAAACCCAAATTCTATCTTTCACCCTCGACCTACTACGATCGAGGTGAAGGTCCCCTTAATTGAATACTGGTGCAGTGAGTTCAACGGTACCCTTGGATTTCCATTTCGAGCACCATTTCAAAAGTTACTAAAAAACCCGCTCCCATGTTTACAGAATGTACCCGAAAAAAAGTTCCAAAATTTATTTCCGGCACACCGGTCCTCGAAATCACATGCCGTTAATTTTTGTGGACTCATAAAATTCCCATTTAATTTAAAAAAATACAATGAAATTCTGGGTCTTTACAATATATGGTTGTTGTCAACTACTCCTTCACAAGGAAATATAAAACAAAAAAAATATCTTCTCCACAGAGTTAAACCATTTTTTATCGAAAATTATACCGAAAAACACAATGAATATTGGTGTTCATTCTAGAATAAAAGACTTGATAGCTAGTTAATTATTATTGGGAGAATTCTGACATTCTATATTGTTCACCTTATTATTCATAGGTGAAGAAAACTAGAAAAAATTAATGAATAAGTTTTCAAATCCAACTCCCATGATCTTGAGGATATCGTTTTAAAAATTATTGCATTTTCCCTCAATTGGTTGTTGTCTTGGTTTATTTTTCTTCACTCCATTTTTTAGAAATTGAAAGTGTTTGAAAAAAATATAAGTCCACAAAACATGAATAAATAATTTATTCATTTTCATAATTATCTCTAATTGTATATCTTAATGGATCTATATGGTTATCCTTTTTTAAATGATTCTTCTAGGTTGATTTACCTATACTTAGACATATAAATATTTTTTTACACCCATTTTCTATTTATACTTCCCAAAATAATAAAACCATGCTTTGATACCACCTATAGAAACGTGCATTTTTCTTACTTGAGTATTACGTAAAAATTAATAAAAACTACATAACAACGATACAATCTACGATCCAAAGGTTTAGTGTCTTTGTAAAATTAGGCTCATACATAAATTTTACATGATAAAACAAAAAAAAATTTAAAATACATCTTCTTTATCCATCAGGATCTCTCCTGATCTCTTTATTGCATTAAGTCACCTAAGGATATACACTGAATAGAGGGGTGAGTTAAAATCCCATTCAGGGTAGAAATAAGGTACATTAATCATTAGTACATGGGTGAGAATAATAAATATAATCATTTCATAAGTGTAGTATCATCATCAACATAATTAGGGAAACAATTTATAAAGGTGTGGAATGAGGCACATGCATAAAAATATTACATCACGTCATAGTGGTCAAATAACACAGATATTTTTGAATAGATATAGCATCAGGCCTATGCATAACATATCTTCAACAATCATAATATCATCATTGTGAAAAAATATAGATTCATATTCATATGTGATAAACATAATTTGACGAGATTCCTCATATTAAGAAATTTATTGGAGGGATATATAATTTTGGGTCCACCCATTACATCATAAAATCCCATAATCATGAATACCACTAAAAACATATAACAATATTATCCATTAAATAACCCATGGAAAATAAATGATTTCATAAGGATTTCATAATTAATAATTTCATGAATAAAAACAAGGGATCAAATCTGAAAAAAGGAAAACATATCTCGAATAAACATCTTTATTCTTGAGTGAATTTGAAAAAACTAATGATGAATCAAGGATGTGTTTTTGAAGGAAATGTCTATTTGGAAAAATATTTTTATGTGTATTAAAAATAATTTTGAAGTGGAGTATATAAAATCCTGGCTTTCAGTAAGGTATGGATCTTTTTATTTTGTGTAAGTTTTTATTTTGGGCCTAATACAAATGCTTAATGAGGTCATCGGTGTCTTGGGGGTTCTTGGGGAATTTTTTGGAGCTCAAAAACAATATTTTTGGTAGTAATAATTTGGTTTCACAATTAGTATAATCCATGTGGGAAAGACCACATGGTTACTTCTAACAGTGTGGTTCTAGATATTGGGGTGAAACAGAGTTCATGGTTATCCCTAACCATGTTCTAGGGGATGAAAACCCATGGGAAAAACTATAGATGTTTTATAGAGGATCTTTTCACAGTTTGTGAAAGGTTTCCCTAACTTTGTGTCCTAACCATGTGAAATTCCCCACCTTATAGCAGATGGTTAATGGTTTGTGCACTTTATGGTCAACTATGTGTTGAAACCCTATGATTCCAATTTTTAAGTAACATTACCAAATATCCATTAATGAAATTTTTATTTCATTTTACTTTCTACCTTTATCATTATAGTTGACAACCACCCATCTATTATCCTTTTTTGAAGCTCTCATGCCCTCTTTGAAATTATTTGATACTTTTTTTTCATCTTGAGTCTAATTGAATCATTATTCATCTCATTGGATCTGTATTGGTATGATCTTAATTCCATTTTTGTTTCTTAATGTTCTTATTTATATCAGTGATTATATTTAGATGTAGGATCATATTCCCTATTTTCAAAGTTTTTATCAATTATATAGATCTCTTTCAATCTAGGCCAAAATAGAGGTTGATTCTGGACAAGTAGAGTCCTGTGAGTATGAGGTATGTAGTCTATAATTTATCCATCATGTTTCATCATTTTATAATTTATCGTGTTTGTAGGTTGTTTTCATTGGTAATTTCCTATTTAATTCATGTAACTTTCTTATGTTAATTATAACCATATTCTAAGACTCTTGTTATAAATATTGTTCATGTCATTGTTGCTTAAAACTTCAACCATATCCATCCCATATAGGGTGTTTCCATAAATATTCATTTAGTGGTTTGACATGTTTGTTTTTGCTACCATTTGGGTGTGTTGTGGCTTGACCCTGTTAATGTTATGAAAGTCCTAAATTGAATGTGATTGAATTTTAAAATGTTTATCCCCTGTATGTGATAGTGCCACCTGTCTCTTATATATTAAGATCATCAATTTGATAAATAAAACTTCAATGGAAATGGAATGTATATTATGTGTACTTGACTTAGCCAGATAAAAGGTAATTGAATGGCCTGGTTTCTCATCCTTGCACCAATTTCCTTGTTGAATGGAATTTATAGTGAACCTTATAAAATGGTTATGAATTATATGAATTAATAATTGGTTCCATGACCTTTAACCATTCCACACTAATGAAAGGAAATGGCTTGAACCACATAGCATGTCAAATGGAATGATCAATACATGTCATAAAATATTAAATGAATTTATTATAAGGTGACTAATGTATATGGACCATGAAATTATTACATGAGTGTTTAGACTCAAGATCACCATATATTCTGGAGGTAATTCCTTTGGCACTCATGTACACCCTTCTGATTCAAAGATTCTAGATTCCAAGGGTGAGACCCACCATAGAATTTAATCCTTGTCTTCTAGTATATGCTCAGTATGACATTGTAGGATCTCTCCATTATTATTATAGGTTTCCTTGGATACACTCCTTAGTTATATCAAGACATCTATGGACATAAGGATTCATGGATACACCCTCATTATTAGTCATTGCTTATCTTTTTTTACCGTGGATGATTTCCTTAGACTCTGTATAAATCATTAATTTTAAATGCCTTGGGTGATGTCCCTTGGAATTACACACATACCCCTATATCCATGATATAGATCATTACTTTATTTTTCTCAACCCCTAAGGTCATGAAGGACATTGTTATTTCCTTAGATCCCTTTACTATGAATTTCATCAGGATTTCATAATATATCTTGGACCCTTCATCATTACTATTGTCACCACATGTTGTTGGTTCTAGTTATACCCAACATGACTTATTACATAAAATACATAATAATTAATTAACAAACTGTATTCACTTTCAAACTCATGTTGAGTTTGAAGTAGGTACTAGGATATTTACATTACCGTACTACTTAACATTTATATATGCATTCTTGCAATTTAATTTTATTTATATTACATGGATTGGATGTTACAGACTCCATTAGTGGTGGACTTCGTAGATTTATCTCACACACTATTCTAGTTTCAAGGTCCACCCAAGTAGATTACATGTATATAGTTATTGAAAAATAGAAGAATAACACATCTGACACTTGATTACTTGCTTTCATAAGGATGGAGTTGGGTCGTAGATTACCAGGAAAGGGCTCCAGATACTCAGATAGTTTTTGGATTTCCTTTTTTATCCTTTTGTAGAGAAAATTTATTCTGTACATTTTACTGATGTTTTCTATCTTTATAGACACATGAAATATAGCATCATCATCTTTTGAGTTTGATTATCAGTTTCATCAATTACATATTATTCCTTCCTTCTTTTTTTGTCCCAACTATTTATTTTTTTTCTTTGGTTATTTAAGAATTTAATCTTATTCATCCACTAGGATTAGTTTTGTTAATTAGGGAATATTCTCCCCACAGATACATCCTCATCTCTCATTGATAGTCTCGTGTTTCTATTGTTCAGGGAGATGTGCTTAAGGCCATGTGGCCCATCCAGCTTAGCACAACTCTGACTAGAACCAAAGTTCGGGACATCACAAAGTGGCATCAGGGTGGTTAATTTCATTGTTTACTATTTATAGATAACACCCATGAGATTAGGAAAACCGTGTAAATTGGTTATAATCCATTATTAGGTGTAGTTGACCCATTTTCATTATAAATTATGTGTTTCTAAAATTGAAAATGTTGTTTGACTTTTTTCCTATTTAAGTTGTTATCATTTTAATGTTGGGTGATGCACATGATGTGTTGTGGGTATTATTTATATACTGATTGAGGGTATTATTTCATCCTTGGCCTGATGATTTGAGGTAAAGGATCATTGTTATATTCATCTTCATTATAACTGAGAATTAATTTTTCATGCAAATTTTCATGCCATATAGGTGAAATTCATAGTATTAATTGCTTATTTCTCATGTAATTGTTGAGTGTGCATTGTTTGTATTTATATGCTTGTGCAGTTCTTTGGTTGTGATTTAGTGATTTATAGTTTCAATTCTTGTGTTGTATGGGACCTCATGGGTGGGGATGGATAATTTACCTAGTCTTTCCACTAGACTAAAATTGAATGGTAGTCAATTTCATTGATATGGGGTATAGGCCCTGATTCATTTTTAGTGGTAAACCATTTTAAATTTAAATTGATATATAAAAATAATAAAATTCCATCCTTAAAATAAAAACATTACTATTAGTATGATATGGTTGCCAGTAAATGATGAGGAAAAGTACTCTTAACCTTTCAACTACTGAAACCCCTATAATTTAAACTTGATCACTTACCAATACATGGTCGTCTAAGTAGGTAGTTGGGGTAGTATACCATGTATAGTGATAATTTTGATACCTTCATCATCCACTATTGATATTTTTCTTCTTAAATAATGTTATAAGGCTAGTTCTTGGAATTTACAATTTAATGGAACCATGAGGTAATGATGTCGTGTGCCAAGATCGTAGTGATGACCATACACCAGACATGGTCGGCCCTGATCTACCAGTCTTACTACCTGGATTTCCACATGTTGAAATTCCATCTGTACATGGAATGGGAACTTATTCTCAACTTTATGAGATTTTTCTATGTCTAATGTAGACCTTGAAAGGTGCTCCACAACCTATACCTAGGATGGATGACCTGACACTGTGTTCTAGAAACAGCGACCACCAACCTTCTCAAAGGATGGCGGTCCTCAAGATGCTAAGATTTGGATAGAGGCCACCCTGTATATCTTTGAGAATCTAGAGGTGCCTCCAGAGTGTAGGTCCATTATTTCTATTCATATGTTGTGCGATTAAACTAAGTTCTAGTTTGATTTAATTAACCTAGATGGTCACCATTAGGGCATGGTATGAACTAATTTATAGACTACATACTATTACTACTTCTTTCCTCGGACAATGGGTGTTTACTGAGGTAGAGTGTTCCTAAATATTGATTAGGGTTCATTGTCATTAATGGATTATTTACTGTGTTTCACTATGTAACAACATATTTCACCGCTTTTAGCTGGTGATGGAATTTCATTTACTATATGGTTTGATGATGGGAACAAGTATTCCATATGCACTCATGTGAATGTATTTTTCCTACCTACATTTTCTAAGATAGTAAATCATGATCTTATCATTGAGTAGGAACTAAATGAAAGTGATAGTTCCATGCATAGAGGATTAGTGTTGAGGCAAGCAAGTAGTTCATTTAGTATTAGAATATAATCCATTGATGTTTCTCTCCATGTAAGGGGTATAAAGAGTACCCATACCAGATGCTATATTATTTGAATTAAGTGTGGATGATAGGAAAATAAAAAGCCTCAATATTATAGAGACCCTCTAGAGTGTCGTTCAATCAGCCATATACAGGACCTCTTTATAGTCTTTTACACCCTTTCATCATATTCTAGTAGAAGATGATCCACATTAGATCCACATTCAGGGTAATGTTCTTTTACACCATGTTAGGCAATGAGTTGGAGTAGCACTGATAGGACTTTTTGAGGAGGTGGTAATGGCTATAGTAGATGGACATCAGGTTATCTGTTGTGCCAAAAAGAGTAGTCATGGTTAGGGTAGTCTATCTATAGTATAGTGTTGTGGATCAGGTCCATTTCATTATTTACAACTAATAACAAAGGATCCTAGTAAAATACTATCTACAATATGATGTACTATTCTATCATCTTATACTATAGTATCTTCAATATTTGTTATAGGTACTTAACAAATATTCATCTCTTTATTTATCATGGAATTTCCAAGGATTGAAATATTGTACTAAATTGGTGTAATGAACCATGATACATTGTAGGGAGTATGGTCAGGGGACATAACATGATGAAAGGACTTACCCTTGAGGTTGGAAGTTACCCTTTCTCATGGGACCTCTTTGTTCTCGAGATGAAAGGATTAAATGTCATTCTTAGGATATATTGGTTATTCCCAAATCACGTATTTGTATACTATAATGGCTATAGGGTATCATTTTCAACATCATAGGGTAGAATTTATATATACAAGGGTGAGTGGGATTTCCAGATCAGTAGATCTGGAATAGGGCAACATGGGATAGATGGGGTCACCACCCAAATTTCAACTCTATTCAACGAAGATAAATGTTTAAATTATGGTGAATTCCTTTTTATAGTAGATCATTTTAGGGATGTTTTCTTGATAATTTTTCTATATAACCTCCTGATATATAGGATTATTTTGTGATTGATCTCATTTAAGGAGAATCTCTAATGTCCATTCCTCCATACATAATGGCACATATTGAGCTCCAGGATCACAAACAGATGTTGGAGTATTTAGAATCCAAATTTTTTAATGACATAGAACATCCTACTAGTTTCCACCCATTAATTTCTCCAAGAAGTAAGACAATACCATTAATCTATGAATTCATTATAAAGGGTTGAACCAGCTTATGGTCGGTAACATGTATCCACTACCTTGAATAGAAGGTATCTTTGAATAGATCTAAGGAGCTAGGGTACTTTTTGTGATCGAAATGAGATCAAACTATGATGAGGTGGGAGTTAGTCCATCAGACATTCCTTATAAAACATCCCATAGAATGTAAGTTCTCTATGCATACCTTATAATTTCATTTGGTATTAGTAATGTGCCTATCATTTTCATGGATTTCATGAATACGGTATTCCAATCAAATTTGAATTATTTTTTCATGATTTTTTGGAAGACATCTTTGTGTACTCCCACACTCATAATGACCATGATAATCCCCTTGAGATCATTCTGATTACACTGAGAGATAATCAAGTTTACACAAATATATCTTTGAGAAACTTCAGGATAGAAGAATTTCACTTCATTGGTCATATTATCTTGGAGTCAGTAAACAAATTTAACCATGAGAAGTTGAGGGTTGTGGTTTCTAGGGATCATCATAAAAACACATTTGATATACATATATTCATGGGTATGCATGGATATTACAAATATTTTATAAATTACTTATCATTCCTTTATGAACCTCTAACTTGTCTAACAATGAAAGTTCTTAAGTTCTTCTAGTCAGAATAGTGTGAGAAATCAATTCAACTGATGAAAGGAAGGATTGTCTCAGCACCTATCTTGATTCTACCAGAGGCTGGAAGATGCTAGATATTTTTCTATGATGACTCAAGCATCAATCATGGATCAATTATATTATAGGAGGATAAATCCATTGTGTAAAAATAAGGGAAATTAACATGATAAATATTACCCAATATATGACCTTGATCTATAAGTATTTTTCAATGCCTTATGTTTTTAGAGACACTATCTCTTTAGGGAATTATTTTTTGTGTATACAGACCACAAGGGGCTCAAATATATCTTCTCCTAGTGTGAATTGAATCTATTATAGTGTATATGGGTTTAATTTCCTCAATCCTTCGATTTTAGTTTCTCTTATATGCCTAGAAATGGAAATGTAGTTGTTGATGAACTGAGCTGGAAAACCCAAGAACATACCATACTAGAAGCCTATGATGAATAGAAATTTATGGCCCGCTTCCCTAAGATGAATTTTGAGTTCATAAAATTCATTACTAGTATTATTTCTTAGAATTGATAAATAACTCTTCCCTACATGAGAATTTAAAGATCATGTAATTTTCATATCCTTAAGTCTTGGTTCTCTATGAGTGAATTTCTAGACATGAAACACCTCTAAATTAGTCTCTAGACATAGATGACATTATTTTCATTAATTGATGTGTCTCGGTTCCTACTTATATGATAGAGGAACTGATGTGAGAGTTCCATGCTTCTCAATGGGTACTTCATCCAGGCTTCTCCAAGATTTATCATGATATACAATGCTAGTATTGGTGGATTGGGATGAAACTTCATATAATAGGATTTATTACAAGGTGTTTCACCTATCACCAGGAGAAGGTAGAACACAAATGGATTACTAGCCAATAACATCCAATTTCAGTCCTGGAATAGAAATGATAGTATTTTTTTATAGACTTGGTAGTCAACATACCAAGGCCTCATAGAGGAGGGGATGATTTAGAGGAAGTCATTGATCAACTGATAAAAGTATCCCACTTCCATGTTAATTATAGGAATGTTTTAGTCTATGAGGTGGGAATAATGCATGTTCATGAGATCATTTTACTACATGGGATCCATTATACTATCATTTTAGACAGGGATACCCATTTACTATTATGTTTCTTGAAGGGTTTATAGAAATAAATGAGTAACTTTGTGATTTTGAGAATAGCTTTTCACCCTCAGATTGATGCATAGAAGGAACAGAGGATACGGGTGTTATAGTACATTCATATAGAATGTTTCCTTTATTTATATGATTTTTGGGAGAACCATATCCCTCTATTCAAGTTCACACATAATAATTTTAGTCATGTGACAATTCAAAAGTATCCTTTTGAGGCCTTGTATAGAAGGTCATGTCCTTCACCCCTGTGCCAGCTAGAGGCAGCCGAGGTAGCCCTACTTGGTCCTCTTCTCATTAAAGAGACTTTATAGTAAATTAATTTGATCATGAATAATATTTCTACTGCTCAGTCTAGATATAAATCTTATTCCAATGACCATCGACAATATCTAGAGTTCGAGGTTAGGGATATTGTTTTCCTACAAGTATTTCCCATGCTTGGGAATAAATGGATACAGAGGAAAGATATGTTTTTAATAATTATTATAGTATTTTTGAGATCTTCAAGAGAGTTAGGTTGGAAGCCTAATAGTTTTTACTACCTTATAGGTATGATTCCATTCACGAAATATTCAATTTTTCACAACATTAATGGTATCATGTTGAAACATATCACACTTTTCATCCTAAGGAAGTTGAGTTAGATGTTGATTATTCCTTTTAGAATTATCCTATATTCATCATTTACTAGAGAAAGAATAAATTATGGGGCTAGTTTGTTCCTCTAGTGTGGGTCTTTGGTAGCATGGTCATGTACAAGATGAGACATGGGAGTGGGATGCCGATGTATATACCTAGGGGCTAGAGTTTTTCTCAAATAGGGTTTCACTACCCATGGATGGTGAACTCAGGAATCAGTTACTTTAATTGGGGAGACTATAAAAATCCATTTTTCTATCACGTATGTATACTTTTAACTTTGGTAAAATTGTTTATTTTTTACCTAATACGGATTCCTAATGAGCTCACAGTTTTCTCGGGGTATCGGGGGCTTGTTCTGAACCCAAAACCCAACATTTTAGGAGAAATATGATTGAAAAATGGTTAGTATAAATTATGTGGGTTTGGTCTCATATTTACTTCTATCAATTTAGGGTTGTGTCGTGAATAAGGGAACATGGTTTTCCCAAACCATATTCTAGAGGCCGCATTCCCATGTGAAAAAATGAAAAATAAAATTTCATAATTGTTTTTCACGGTTAGAACATGTTTTCTCTAACTGTGCGGCCTAACTAAACGAAATTTATCTCCTTACAGATGATGGAATATGGTTGGCACATAGGTTTTCTAACTATGCAGCCAAATCGTGTGATGCTATTTTCATAGATTTTACCAAATCGCCATTAATGAAATGATTATTTCTTTATCCTTTCTTCCTTTCTCATTAAAATAGACAACCAACCCTCCGTTATCCGTTTCTAAATATCTCAAACCCTCTCCTGTAAGATTTTATCCCATTCGTCAATCCAAAGTCTGATCGATGCATCATTCATCTCATTAGACCAACATAGGTCAGATGTTAATTCCTTATTAGTTTTTCATCATACTTATTTTTATTGACGAAACTATTTTCAAGGAGTTGATATGTTCATCATATCACTTCAAATCCAGGCCAAACTAGATGATGATACTTGATGTGGAGAGTCACAAGAGTATGTGGTGTGTGGTCTATTACAAATCCCTCAAGTTTCATAATTTTATAATTTTCCAAGTGTGCATGCCAATTTCATTCATAATTTCCTATTTAATTCATGCTACTTGATTATAGTCATAAGAACCATATTCTAGGACTATTTTTATAAATTTTAGTCATGTCATTAGTGGTTACAACCTCAATGATATCCATCCAATGTAGGGTGTTTCCATATTTATTCCTTTAGTGTTTTGACATATTTTTCTGCACCACAATTCGGGTGCGATGTGTCATGACACTGTTAATGGTAACCCTTTCAAAAATAGAATTTGTTTGTATATTCTAATATTTATCACTTGTATGTGATATTTCCACTTGACCTCTATAAGGTAAGTGGTTCGATTATATAAATTGATCTTAAATGGAAATGGAAATTATATTATATATATGTGACTAGGATTAATTAATGGTAATTGAATGGCTTGGTTGCATGTCCATAGAGACCATTTCCATGTCTATTGGAAGGTAGCTAAGTGAACATTATAAAATTATTATGACATATGTGAATTAATAATTGGTTTCATGACCTTTATCCTTCTTGCACTAATGAACCGAAATGGATTCATCCAATGAATTTTTAAATCGAATAATTAATACATGGACTAACTTGTTAAATGAATTGATTATAGTTTACCTAATTCATATGGAACTTGACATTGTTACAATAGTGATTAGACTCGATCTCTCCATGTATTCTGGAGGTAATTCCTTGAGCACTCGTGGATTCAATTCTGATTCAAGGGTGTCGATTTCCAGGGGAGAGACACTATAGAATGAGATGTTTGTCTACTATTGGATGCCCAGTATGACACTATAGGATCCATTAATTATTATTATTAGATACCTTGGATATACTCCTAGGATCCAACAAGAATACTACAAACATGATGCACCTTTGATTCATCTTTGGTCCAAGTCACTGCTTATCCCATTTTACCTTGTATGATTTACATGGACTCCGTCAGAATCATTAGTGTGGGATACCTTGGGTGATGACCCTTGGATTAGAATCTAACCCCTATAGATATGAAATAGTTTATTTCTTGTGTTGCATCAACCCCTGAATACATGGATTCCTTGATTATTACCTTGGATCCCTTTCCCTGTGATTGTCATCATGATTCCTTATCAAATCTTGGATCCTTAATCATTACTATTATTATGTCATTACATCAATGCCGGTTATACCTCACATTACATATTACATAAATTAGATCATAATTAATTAATAAACTAGTCGCATGTTCAGAAACCAGCTGATGTTGAAGAAAATAATTGGGAATTTACATTATTGTACCACTTTACTTATATTAATGCATGCTTTCACACTGATTCATATTATATTAATTGGAAAGATTGTTATAAACACCATTGGTAGTGGCCTATAGAGATTTATATAAATCACTATCAATGATTTCATTGTAACTTGGGGAGATTAAATGTATGAAGGTGTTGAAAAATGAAATCACATCGCTTCGAACACTTGATATCTTCTTTGCATTAGAATGGCGCCGGGTAGCAGAAGACCGAGTAGGAGATCCGGATTCCTGGATAGATTTTATATTTTTCTTTTGATACTTTTGAATAGATTTTTTTTACATATTTGCATCCATTTTTTCATCATTATAGATACATGACTTATACCATTATTATCTTTTGAGTATGATTATTATTTTCTTCAGTTATTTATTATTCTTGTCTGATTTCGTTGTTTCGTATGTATGATTATATAGATTTTTCTATTAACCTGTGTCATAATATTCATCCATTTTGAATCACTCTTGTAATGATGTAATATTCTACCCAAAAACACGCCCTATTCCCTCACTTCATATTAGTAGCTTCTTTCATTTAGGAAGATGTGCCTAAGGCCATGTTTCACACCGGGCTCAGGGAACCTCTTTGAGGCACCCAAGTCTGGGAAATCACCGTGTAAAACATGCATATCCAAGAATTTTAAATGTAAGAATAGTTAAATGATATTTATGAAAAATTAAAGGATTATCCATACTAAGAATTATGAGAAATATGGATAACCAAAAAAAAAGCAGTTCGGTTTGAGAATCCACTACCCTTAATTCCCACATTATTTCATCTTTTTTCCATCTCATAAATAAGACAATTTTTTTATTAAATTTAACTATAAGTGAATTGATTTAATTTTTTCAATATTAATCAATTGTAATAGTTGGATAATATTTCTCAATTCAAATCATTAAAAGGGAACCATTTTGATATTATGTTTTCCTTATAAGTTCTTGTTTCATATGGATTTTTTTGTTCAAGGTAGCTTACACATAATAATAATTAATTATAGATTCTAAAAATACATATATCTATAATATTTATATATCATATATAAATTATAATACGCATATATAGGTTTGGTGATATGGAATGAATTATAAACATCATCTTTTGCAGTTACCTGGGCGTTATCAGGAATGTTGTCCAATTGGGGAGCCAGAGAGGTTAAAATGTAGAAACATGAAAAATATAATTTTTATAGAAGGTTAAAATCATTTAGATAATTTTAAAATACAATCTAATAAATAGTATAATAGTTGGTTTTGAATGAAATTTGGAAAATTTAAAGAGAGGTTGAAAACTTTAGAAGAATTGATAAAAACTTACTCTTTTCCTGGTGTTCCTTCTCTTGTACAACATTAGACATTATTGATGAATGGAGTTGGAAAAATCTATTGTGTCCCAAAAAATTATAAGTTATTGTCACGACACATCCTTAGGGCCCATGCCGTGACTACCCCAAGCCCGCATTCCATAGGACAGGGGCTGGTGACTAGAACCCAAGGCGTAAATCCCGATAACTGGGAAGGCATTGCCTTTATAAAAGTAAACAAAACACCACAGAGTACAAGAGGAAGTAATACACTAAGTGCAAAAGAAATTACTGAAAAGTAAGTGGGACAGAATACAAACCCAACTGAAAGTACAGCTACAACTGAACAGAAGTACAACAGAAAAGACAAACAGCTGGAAGAATAGAAGCATCTCATGGGTCATCCGCCTCAGATCCTACATGAAGGGTAGGTACAGATAGCGTAGCTCCTGGATTGTCCACCACGGATCCTACCTGAAAGGTAGGTATAGATAGCGCAGCTCCTGGATCGTCCACCACTAATCCTACCTGAAGGGTAGGTATAGATAGCCTCCACAATGCTCTCTCCCATCGACCTCCTCCGAGTATCGTCTCGTTGTGATGTCCACCTCTGGATACTGACTCGTCGTGTGGTCCACCTCTGAGTACCGTCCAGTCCTCGAACACTCGACATCTGTTAGTGGTTCCCGTCATCTGCAACCAACACAATGATGTGTGGGCATAGCCAGTGCAGGGGTGAGTATAAGATACTCAGTAGGGACCCCGACACCCTCAAGGTCTCACTAAATCCAACAAGGATAACCACAAATAAGGATCTCAGTAGATAACCCTTACTTAGGTATAATCCCATACTTATACCTAAGTTATCAAGTAACCCATATCAATCATGAGGAAACACAAAGGTTTTGAAATCAATGGATAACCACTACCTATGTATATGCCCATACATATACCTAAGTTATCAAGTGACCCATCTCAATCATGAGGTAAACACAAAGTTCATAGACTTATCTCAAACCATGTTTTTCATTATCGAAACCGTAACTGCTGAAGAGCCCCATCTCTGACGAGTACAGTGATCCTGTCACGACTCAGAGGTACTCCTCCTGTCGAGTACCGTAGGTCAGCCACCCAAACACAGTAGTGCTTCTCACCGGGTTCTTCAACCCAAACATAGTAGTGCACCCCCCCCCCAATAGCCTGCAGAGCCGGATGCAGCCTCCGGCCGCCGGCGCCGCCGTGCCGGCGTGGCGCACCGGAAGGGTCTTCCGCGGATAACCGGACGCGCTCCGGTGGTCCGTTTTGCCTGCCGTCTTCGCCAGTGGTCCTCCCGGGACCTTCTCTTCACTACAAAGTCTTCAAAATGCCTCTGTGGCCCATTCCGTCATCGCCCGTCGATCCGCACACCAAAAAAACAAACTATGGAGTCTTCGATTCACCTTTGCAGACCTGACTCCGACCACAGTTTCATTCGGCCTCAATGGCGCGGCACGACAGCGCCATGCTTCTTCGTCGTGTTCCTCCTTATTTTTGCGCGATGTCATTGCACAGTGCTACCTTTTTTCGTGCCACGACAAACATAACATCAAGAGGGAGGAGAGTTGGCCGTGTTCGTGTGGTCCGGCCCCACTCTTGTTAATCTGTTATCATGCAGCTAATAAATTTACATTGGATGGCAAAGAACATTTATGAACAAAACAAACCCCTACAGTTTTCCCTGCAATCAAGAATTCCCAACCCGCAAACATATTCTTTCGCGGATCAAATTAATATTTATTTGATCCATGTTCTTTGTTTTAGAAGGAAATAAACATGGGTTCATTAACATTCATAAATTAATTCCCTTCCTTGTGATGTGATCCCTTGATTGATCTGTGAAGAGGTAGCGTCGTTCGTTGATGTCAGAAGGTGACGTCGTCGTTTTCGGTTTTCCCACGGCGGTGTCTCCTCCTTTGATGGAGATCCGGGAAGCGTTCTTCGTCGAAGGTCTTGGAAGGCCTAACATCGCCAAAGTGTACCCAAAGATGTGACTTTTCACATCCTCTTATATTTAATTAATTCTTGCTAGCTCACCTCTTGAATTAATTGGTAACCTCCTCTTAATTTGTGTAACTTCTCCCCTTAAATCTCTCCCTATTAATTGTTTTAAGTCAACACATAACTTAATTAATGTATTGAGTCTCCTAAATTAATTAATTATGTGTTTGAGTTTTTAATTTAAAATGGAATGTGTTAATAAAATAATTGGTGAGCCATTATTTTATTTTGGGACACACTTTGTGTTGAAGAATTTGGAGAGAGTTCTTGTGATAAGAATAAGAAGAAGAGAATTCCTCTTGGTTAAAGAACGACACCTTCTCAATGAAGAACGACGTTGGTTCCACCCTGCTCGCCCACTGGCCGAGCCCGCGCACCCCCCCCCACGGCCGGTCCGGGCCGGGCCGCACCCAGCTGGGTCGGACCCGGACCCGGGTCTGATCGACCCGGTTGGGGCTGACCCGAGGGGGGGGGGGGGTTGTGGGCTGGGTCGGACCGGGCCCAAGCCCCCCATTTCGGATCACTTCCGGTCTTTTTCCCATATCTTGGATACGGACCTCCGATCGACGCACCGTTAGTTTCGTAGTGATACTTGGATCAAGATGGTCGTTTTGGTATATTACACTCAAGGTTTCGGAGAACTTTGAGTATGGCGGGGTTGGTTCAAACACGAAACCAACTGGGCCCTCGGAGCGGAAACGCTTATAACATGAGCTCCAGACGTCTGATTGATGTGCCGAAGACATTGTTGGATTCCTCTTGATGAGACGGAACATTTGGCATACTTCACCTGAGTCTTGGATGCAGTTGGGGTAAGGCCGGGTTTGATTGTACCCGAAATCCAACCGGGCCCCTAGAACGGAAAAGCTGATAAATTTCAGACCGGACATCCATTTGACGAACCGTCAGCATCATTGGTGATCACGTTGTGAAAAGGCCCCCATGAGTATACCCTATGTGAGTTCGTGGTACATTTGAGATATGTTCGGGTTGGTTCATACACGAAACCAATCGGGCCCCTAGGACAAAAAGGCTAATAACTCACAGATCAGGCGTCTGATTGACGTGTCGTCTGTTGCTTTGAGACAGCTATGACAAGGCGGTCCATGAGATACTTCTTTATGGGACTTTGTGATACTTGTATTATTGACCTGTAACTCATGGAGCGGACCCTCCCAGAGATGAGCGTACGGTGTTCGGAGACCGTGTAGCCGGCTGAGACCTGATGACTACTTGATCGACTCGACTTGGAGTGAGTCGACTAGCCTAGTGGATGGATCACTACTGTGTTTGGGTGCAGACCCACAGAGGATGGAGAACCTGGTAGCAGGAAGCAGTCCCGCGGTACTCGACAGGAGAAGTACCTATGCAGGCTATTAGGGGGGTGCACTACTATGTTTGGGTGGCAGACCCCGGCGGGAAGCACTACTGTGTTTGGGGGGCTGACCCACAGTACACGACAAGAGGATTACCTCAGTAGTCGTAGGTTAGTGAGCAGTACCTTGGAGTAGTGACATGATCATTGTACTCGTCAGAGACAGGGCTCTTCAGCAGTTACGGTTTCGATAATGAAAATCCTGGTTTGAGCTGAGTCTATGACCTTTGTGTTTACCTCATGATTGAGATGGGTCACTTAAAAACATCGGTATATGTATGGGCATATACCTAGGTAGTGGTTATACGTTTATTTCATAACCTTTATCTTTCCTCATGATTGAGATGAGTTACTTGATAACTTAGGTATAAGTATGGGCTTATACCTAAGTAAGGTTAATCTGTTGAGATACATCATTGTGGTTATCCTTGTTGGATTTAGTGAGACCTTGAGGGTATCGGGGTCCCTACTGAGTATCGTATACTCACCCCTGGACGGGCTATGCCCGCACCACGTTGTGTTGTTTGCAGATGACGGGCAGCGCTGACAGAGGCCAGGTGTTCGAGGACTGGACGGTACCCGGAGGTAGACCTCATGACGAGTCAATATCCGGAGGTGTACTTCACGGTGAAATGATACTCGGAGGAGGTCGATGGGAGAGATCATTGTGGAGGCTATCTGTACCTACCCTTCAGTTAGGATTCACGGTGGACGATCCAGGAGCTAGGCTATTTGTACCTACCCTTCAGTTAGGATCCATGGTGGACGATCTAGGAGATGCACCATCTGTACCTACCCATCAGGTAGGATCCGTGGTGGACGACCCAGGAGCTACTTCTATTCTTTCGGCTAATTGTCTTTTTTGTTGTACTTTCTTTCAGTTGTATCTGTACTTTCAGTAGGGTTTGTATTCTGGCCCACTTACTTTTCAGCACTTTCTTTTGTACTTAGTGTATTACATCCGCTTGTACTCTGTGGTGTTTTGTTTACTTTTATAAAGGCAATGCCTTCCCAGTTATCGGGATTTACGCCTTGGGTGCTAGTCGCAAGCCCTAGGCCTATGAAAGGCGGGCTTGGGGTAGTCATGGCACGGGCCCCGAGGATGGGTCGTGACAGTTTTTAAGATAGTGGAATTTTGAAAATATAATTATCAGATATGGAAGGGATAATTGGATTTCCAAGGTGATAGAGAGGGTTTATTTATACTTTAGGAAATGGATATTTTTAGAATTAAATATTAAATAAAATAATATATCAGAGGTAATACTTTTGATAAGGATTTTTTGATATAATGAATAATATATAAATATAATATAATGGTTTTAGAACTTCAATCCACTTAATAACTCAAATTAATATGTAATTAAAAAGAAAATTAAAAAAAATAAAAGATATTATTTTAAAGAAATACTTTTGACTTCATGATTTAGAAATTAATTATGAGATTTCCAAAAACATGTTTATTATTTTACAATTACTAATTTATAAAAATAAATATGTTTTTTTAGAGACTAAAGTTATATAAATTATTATGTAATTATTATATAAGGAATGATGTAATTAAAGAAACACTAGTTTCAAAAAAACTATATTTTTACTATTCTCCTGAAAATTGATGTATTTTAGAAAATTACCCACACATAAACCATCAAAATTTTAGATATTATAATTATAAAAAAAATATTTATTTTATGAAAATTATTTCAAAAAATAAAGACTTGTAATTTTTCTAAAAAAAGTTATGATTTTTATGAAATACTTCAAAATACAGTTTATTAAAAATTTTCTTATAATTTCTTTGTGTTAGTTAATAATGATATTCATTTTTTGGAATTATAATTTTTATGTTGACTTAAATATTTTAAAACAAATATTATTTATTTCTCAATTTATTATTTTGTGGTTGAATTTCTATTTCAATGGTCATGTAACTATTCCAAATAGTCATGTTACTATTCCTAATTGTCAACTTACTATTCCGACCATCACATTACCATTCCAATAGTAAAATTACCTCATATAAATACATCTAAATTATGTCACTCATTATTCACTTAAATTTCACTCAAGGTTCTTCATTTCAATTTTATATAATTCTGATAGATTTACCAAAATTTTGATTCATTTCTATATTTTTCTTCATGGGAGGGATGATTATAACCGATCGAGGTGATCCAAATTATACAATGGTTGTTTCTATATTTTCTATTTTTATAACCTTGTAATATTTTAATTTTAATGGGTTTAATTTATATCGAATGTAATGATTTAAATTATTGAAATAAATTTTGGTTCGTTTCTCTACGTTTTGTATGAGTAGAAAATTGTACAATATAATATAATACATAGTTATTTCATTATAAAAATATAATTTGTAGACTCTGGTTTGTTACAAATTCCAAATATTTTAAGAATTTTCATATTACAAAATACTTCAATCATAAAATCATATGGATCTTTATGAATCCCAATATATATGAAAGTGTAGAACTATAATGTTTTTGGATTAATCTAGATAAAGAGTGATATTGAGACCTAATATATTAGATAAAAGGGTTGTGAAGGTTAGATCCATTAAACTACACGTAAGGGAGTATTAGTGCTAATAAAAATATATACTAATAATAATTGGTGAGATCTAGAGTTCAGAGTTAGTGAAAAAGGTATTTCAATGAAAATCACCCTGGATAAATGTTATGATATTTGGAATGAAGGGAAATCTAAATTGTAGATATATCAACCCCTTCAAAATTATTCATCGTATCCGGATGATATAATATAACATCAAACTTCCATAAAATAACCCTCAACTTCACAATGCGTTACATATATATCTCCTCCAGAATTACAGACCATATCTTTCCCATTTAAAAAGCTCTTAGGTTATAATTACATAAGAATATCTATATTATGAGGTGTAATGAGTTGAAATTTTGGATTATAGAGAGAAATGGATAAGGAATAAGACTACTCATCTTTTCAATGTTTTTTAGTGAAATAATAAAATTGAGGATTATAAGTTGGATAATAAGGATATGTAGAGTAAAATTTATCCTTATGTTTTTCATCATAGTGTTTTAAATTTTAGGGATAAATTATTGTACAGGGGAATAATGTAACAACGTGAGATTTTATAATATAATTACATTGAAATAAATTTCATTGACATTTTTCTTTGAATGAAACACCGAGTTTAAAAAATCCAACACAAAATATTAAAATATGTTTTTCTAATAATGAGATAAAATTTTAATTCATCATATCAATATTATCATAGGTTAAAAATTTTAGTATTTTTCATAAATCATTTCTTTTCAGTTAATAGTGAAAAAAACAGATTTTGGTAAAACATTTATTCATTTTAATTGAAAAAAATCCCAAAATGATTTTAACTAAACATTAAATTATCATAACCCTATTTTATTTATAAAAAATCTAACTAATTACATTTGAAACATTATTATATCTAAATTTAGTATAATATTATTTTTCACTAAATAATAATTTTTCATAATACAATATTTTGTCACATTTTATGGGTATATATATAAATTATCTAATGCCAATTATATAAATTTAAATTGATAAAATGGATTCCATATTTGGAATCATGATTCTCATTTTTGATAAATAGGCCCCTTTTATTTTTTTCATTATGAATACTAAGAGTTGTAAAATTGATCACCACGGTAATGGGTAAATATGGTGATCAAGGTTAAAAATAATGTGATAATATCCAAAACATTCCTTTATTTAAATATATGATTATATGTATTACATAATCATCAAAAATTATAAATTATTAACCTTTTCCATTTATCTTTTATTTTGGACTTCATAAAAATTAATTAAAGGATGAAGTTGAAAATATCATTATCTTTCTTTTAATATCTGTAATATTATTTGACAAAGATTAATAAAACTTATGTTGGGTTCTAAATGTTAATTTTAAATTTTAATTATCATTATTTAAATTTATAATTTACATTCAGTGTTTATAAACTTAATAATTATCTTTAATTCTTATGCACTTTCGACCAAGTATATTTTCAATTAATAGAACAATATAATAAATGATTATGAAAATATAAAAAATAATATAAATTAGATAAATAATTGTGTTACATTAATTGTTTAGATAGATATTACATGTTAGGTATGTTGTAAAGGATTAAATTATTATTACATTTTTTTATTTATGTATTTAAATTCAATTTAAATGAATAGTTTCAAAATGAAAATAATGATATTTTGTAATAAGTAATATTTTATTAAATTATTTAAAAATAAAAAATATCATATTTGGAAAATTTAATTAGATTCAGTTCAAAACATAAGTATAAGAATATTTATTTATTGTTTATCCTATTATAGTGATAGTCCCCCAGGGCGTCGTTAGTTCCCTAGGGTGCTATACAAAAAAAATATAAAACTCAGACAATCCAAACTCAAATTGTATTATCCAGTAAGTACAATTGTTGAACCCACAAGAAATATTTGAATGTTCTAAATTAATTAGAAAATTGAAATTATAATTGATTGGTTGTTGTGAGAAAAAGGAAAAAATAGAAGCATTGATTGGGGTTTGAATCAAGATAGGAGTCATGCCATGTTCAATGATTTTCAGAGGCATGTGCTAGGGATTTACATGAGAGTGTGTTCATTAATTTTTTAGGTCGGAATTGGGATAGAAGAGATCCTTGGTTATTATATCCCATCCTAATGTTTATATTTCACCTTTGGAATGGTCATATACTAGGTTCAATCAGAACAATAGGTGACCCAAACCCATGTTTCAACAAAACCAACCCAAGTTGCAGAATGTTCATGAGAAATGTTGGATAATTAATTGATGAAACAAAATGAAAGTCCTCAAATCGCACACAATGGTCATTCTATATGAATAGAAGATGAATTTGAAATTAAATAATGAGTTACATCAATCCAAAAAAATGAATAAAATATAGAAATAATCCCTAGCATTGCATACCCATATGATCACATCACCTGACACAGATGGACTACTCTCTCATGATTAGAGTGAGTGTCTTGGGCACTCGAAGAAGAAAAAATGCATCATGGGAACCTAGATCATCACTCCTTTTTCTGGAGGCCTTCCATTGGTTCTTCATGTCTTCCTCTACCTATGATTTTCTTGGAATTGTGTATGGGTCCATCCTTTTATAGGAAAAATCATCCAGAACCCATGGCATGTGCCTCCTGATTTTTCTATTCGCATTGACCCCTGTACGACGTGTACTTTGGGTACACGAAGTGTAATTTGGGTATATTATGTGTACTATAAATCATCTTTTTCCTATATTGTGTTGAATCAATTAAAATCTTGTATACTAGTTTGACTATCATCATATCGTGTACTGGTGGTACATGATGTGTACTTGAATTTCATAGTGCATTCGATCATCATGACTTGTCCTTCACGGTTCTATTTCACATGAGATGGTCACGACATGTACTTGTGATACATGATGTGTAGTGTATGTTTATTTATATCCCATCTTTTCTTCTCTCTCAAAAATTTGTTTTCGTTCCACATCAATTTTCTCATTGTGTGAAGGGTCTTTCAGACCATTTTTCATCCACTTTTCTGTTCTTTTTCATTTATTTTTCATTTCTTTCCATAAACAAAAAACAGTTATATCCATTCCAAACATGTAAATATTTATCATTTTAATACAAAATTCATTATATTAATACATGAAAAAAATATGTGCATGAAATAGACGTATCATATGGTATCATTCATGACCCTTAAATCGTGGAAATCATTAATATTGTGGAATTTATCAAATAGGATAATGGTAGATCAAACTAATAGATAACGGTGAAAACATTACAAGACCCAACATAAATTTTATTATATTTTTTTATTTATACTTATTTTAATATTACATTTAAATTATAAAAATTTGGATCCATTTAGATAAGTAAAATTATTTATATTAATTTAACACTTTACGAAATTCCAAAAATTCCCTTCCCCTCACTTTTAAAATTATACCCATTATCCCTTTTCATTACAATATTTTTATAATAATAACATGAAAAAACCATTTAAATTTATCTTATTAACATCCATATACAATTTTAGAGGTTATTTTATTCAAGAATGCCATCTCTACGCCTCATAAGGGTAGATCTAATGTAGGTCTACCAAAGAATTGGTATTCATCTTTACCAAATCACTCAATTTTATTTCTTATTATACTTCCTCTTCAAGTATTTTACCAATCCTAGAATAATTTATATTTTAAAAAAATATACATATATTTTATTATTATTATGGTACATCCATTTTCCTTTCTTTTCCATTACATGAACAGTGAAAACATTTCTCATGTAGGTGTACAATTTATCATCTCCACATAGAAACGTGGTTTCTTATTCATGAACACTATAATTTGATGGTTATGATTATCGAAGTGATGAATATATATAATATTTTGGTCCTAGTTATTTTAATGAAATTATATTATCATATCTACCTTATTACCTTTCAATCCATTTGAAAATTATTACATCGCTTGTGTGTAATTGTGGACTACCACCTTCACAAAGTGATGTGATATGTTTTTCATATCCATTTTACATGGATGGTAATAAGTTTATATTAGAGAAATATAATATATATATATATATATAATATTATAATGATTTTATATGTTGAATTATTATTTATCTTCCTTTCATTCTATCCGTCGAAAATCTAAAAACATTGTTTATATGTATACACAACGTACCATATCCATGAACGGTGTAATTAATTTCACTATCTTTAAATTCTTTGGATGATTCTAAGTATCAATATATATATAATTTTTATGATATTTATATCTTGAATAAAATTATTTGTATCATCAAATCATAATAAACATGCAAGGAATGAGACAGCTGAAGCAATGACATACAGAAAGCAAAGTAGTTAATATCTAAAATAATGATAATAACACCCCAATATTAACAAACATGAGATAAATTATTATAAATGAATCATATATGATATTATATATATGAAAAAAAATTTATATAATTATAAAATATTGAAATTTATTATACATTATTTGATACCACCTGTAAGACAATTCAAACTTGAGGTAAGTGATTTCCTCTCAATTTCAACTCCGTTGAATCATAATTGTTATTATGAACCTATGAATTTTTTGGTAGTGTATATACATACCATTTTATGTTTTTAACATGTCTAATATATATTAATTATTATTATGGATTCCATTCATTTTTACTCTTTTATTTAGTTTCCATATTTTCTTTCATCATTTCCACACATTGGCACTTGAATCAAGAAAAAAACGCTTTTAATGAAAATACTGTATTATTGTTTTTTATTCGATATAGTTTTATTCCATTTCCATATTCTATAAATTTTTTCAAAGAGTTCAATTTTTTTATAAAATTATATTTTAATTCAGTTCAACACCATGATATTTTGGAAAATTATATTATGTGTGATAGCATATTCGACACACAACACTGAGCTTAAATGACCCACAAAATATATAACTATCATAAACTAGAAATTAAATTTTTGGGTATTAAATGTTTTAACTAAATAATTATATATATGTTTATATAAAAATAAATAAAAACCATTTTTAATTTTTTTGTAAATAATAAATCTATTTTTATTAAATCAATTTTATTCTTCAAAAATATGTTTTCTTTAAAAAAATTATTTTTTTAATCAAGAAAATATATATTAATTTTTTGATAATTTTATAAAATATTTATTATATATATAATTAATTTCTTATTTCATCATATCATAATTTACCGTGGATGGAATTTTGGCGTCTTTTAGAAAATAATAATTTTTTACAGAAAAGTTAAAAATACCTATTATTTGTAAAAATGTCATTTATTTTTAATAAATTATGTATATTTAAAAGAAAAAATGTATTGTGAATTTGATTAAAAAATAATAATAATTTAGTTTTTTTAAGGGACTTAATTTTATTTTAGTCAACTTTATATTGGATTTTAGTATAAGTAAATATTTTCATTTAAAAACATGTTTTGTTTAAAATTGATTCAATGTGAATAATGTTTCTCCTTTTTAGTTTATTAAAAACCCCTAATGGGATATTAATTTAAATAAATTCATAAATTATATTTCAATAATTGTTAATTTAAATTCACACAATCATTATTATTAGTGATAGAGTTAATTTTAAATAATCTTTTTCTTGAAAAATATTATTCCTTAAACCCCTATTTTTCATTGCGTCTGCATGTTTAATTTTAAATTAAATTGTATCACTAATTTGAATTTAATTTGTTAAAATGGATTAAATATTATGAAGGATAATTATTTAACTGATATAAAAAATTCAACTTCATCGTTTACACTAAAAAATTAAAAATTAATTATCACATTTATGGGGAAAATGGTTTTACCGTGGTCAAACTAAAAGGATAAGTATAAAAATGACCTAAAATGTCAAAAAACAATATTATGCTAATAACTTGAAATTATAATTTATATTTCTTGATAATTCTCCATTTTGGATCATTATTTCAGATGTAAAATGTGGGTAAAGCCTTTTTAAAAAAAATGACAGGTCTGTCACTCACCTCACTTATAAAAGGCCACCCACTATCCTCTATTATTCACAACGTAAAATAAATTTTCATTTTATACACCATAAAACTATTTTCCATTATTACCTAACCCAAATATAGACTTCTTGTTGTGTTAATAATTTCATTCTATGAATACATTATGTATAATCCTAAAAAGGAAGTCCGAGAAGAGGAAATAATCTTAACTATGAGTTTTTTTATTTCTTCTTCCATTACCTTCAAATATTATTCAAATAGTATCATATAATAACACTTTTAACTCATATATACTAATATGTTATTATGTTAATGTAATAACCTAAATCAATCACCTATTATATCAAATGGGATATAAAATCATCATTTTTGTGAATAGATGACTATCGCTTCACAAACCGATGGTATTATTTTTCAGTCATTGCCTCCCATGGATTGATATAATGATGGATTTAAAGTTTATATGTGATATATATAATGTATTTTAATTTTTTTTGTTATTATATCACATATACTTTCTTCATTTCCACTCTATTGGAGATATGACAATGAAATCATGTCTACGACTGACTACTATCTCGTGAAGCGGTGTTATTTTTTTCTGTATAGCTTTAAATGGATGATAATTAGGATAAATTTAACGAATATATGTGATATAAATGAAATAATAATTAAATTCATTAATTTTTTACCATTATTAAAAGATAATTTATTATTTCCTTTCATATCGTAATAAATTACAGCGTCGTTCATGTTCGTGTGGACTACCGCCTCCACGAAGTGATGTGATTCATTTTTCATCATCACATCTCATTGATGATTTATTTTAATAAATAATAAGGTATTTTTTATATTATGATAATTTTAAAATAATAAAATTATACAGTTCTTTTTTCCATAATGATCGTTGATAAATGAAAATGTCACTCATATATATATATATATACATGTCATACTGTCTCCATGATCCTAACATAGATCATTTTCAAAACCTTTTTTCCAGATTGGTTTTCAAAGTAAAATATTGGAATAAATATAACAATTATTAAATTATTTTTAATCTCAAGATTTTATAATAATTACCTCTTTATCCAATGTTTCAACACTCGATCCATTTGGAAATAAAGAACGGAACTTCCTCAAAGCACAATATGTGGATTTAACTTATTATGTATTTGAAAATTTCATTAAAAAGAAATAAAATAAATGATTAAATTATAAGGTATTATACCTGGAATTTTTTATTAAGAAATCAAATTATTTCTTTAAGCTTATAATACATGAGTTAATGGAAATAGAAGGAAGGTCTCAGATCGAGGTAAGGGATTTTCATCTCACCTTTTTTATGTGAGACACATTCCATATTCACCACATCTTTATTTAATGTGGTGTATATGCATCATAGGAATTTATATAACGATGATTCTCTTAAAAATTATTGGGATTTAAATATCCATTTGAGGATATCTCTATCATGCTGTTTATAGTACAAAAGTTACCAATGTGTTATCGGTTTTCTAATATAATTTTATATTTTTCCAGGATTGTTCATGTTTGTGTATTAGATAATGAAATAATATGATCTATATCTCAATAAAAAAATGATTTTTTTATACATTAGTTATTTCATTAGAATACATAGTTTCACTTCACATTCCTCAAATTATGTACACAAGAGTTCAAAAGAATCTTTTTTTAAGAAAAATAATATTTATTTTTATCTTCTGTCAAAAACCCTTTTTCATTTTACAAAAATATTTCCTACAAAAATTAAATCAATTTAACAATCTTAAAATGATTTATTAAAATAATTTTCACTCATGTTTAATTTTTTGGGAAAAATATTTTAAATGGAGCTTCATTTCATTTTACAAATAATACCCATTAGGATTTTACATAAAATTTGAAACAAATCATTGTTTTATCTTATAATATTGGAATTAGATTTCTTATTATCATAAAAATTATATTCATTGAAGATTCCATTTTATGTTTTCATCTTTATTTTAAAATAAAATGGTTCTTAATCTATTTTATGTTTTAAATACATTTTTTCATAATTGATATGAATTTCTACTTAAGAAATTTGTTAAATGATTTTTATATTATCCTTTATATGTTTTCAAGGTTTTTTCAATAGTATTGTCACAATATTTTGTGAATTTTTTGATTTTAAAAAGTGATTCTAAAAGTTAAATTGTTATTTTCCACAAAATGTCTATAATAATATTTTAATGGTACTTATACTCATAAATATCATCAATCCTTTGTGTTTATTTTTCTATAATGGATATATATTGTAATGAAACCAACCTCATTATTTCTCTAGAAGGATTAAGAATCATTCAAAGATATTGTTATGGAACATGTTTCCTTTACATGGGTTAATCATGTTTTGAATTGATTGTTTTGGAAACTATTTATTTTCCTTCTGTTAATCATGTTCAAAATAGAATTTTATATAACACATTTATTTTCAATGGTTAAATAATGTTTCAATGCGTATGTTAGGGAACCCATTTTTTCCAAGGGTTAATCATATTTCAAATATATTCACATGAAACCCATTTGTTTTCGTAGGTAATCAACTAATAAAAGGAATAATTATTGTTTTTTTAATTTTTTTATGATGGAATTAAATATATATATATATATATATATAATATGGTTCGTGTACATTGTTATATAATGGGTGTTCCTAGATAGTATAGGTTGGGCCTGATGTTTCTTATACTATGGGTGATCCCAGATAGAGACTTAATGCATTTTGTAATGATTATATAATCTATATATTTATAATGGAAGTCATCCATATAGATATTCAAATTGTAAGGGTTCCATAAGAGCTCTATTATGAAAATTTCCCAATATACCAATAAGTTGTATTTATAATTTACATGGTATTATAATGTTTCCTTTGATTAAGAGTGATATCACATGGCTCTTAGTTTTTTATTCTTATTACGTTTTCCTTTATTAAATCCTTATTCCATGGTTCCAGAGAGATGATTGAAGTATATTTGGGTATGATTTTTTTTAATTCACTTATTCACTATGATTATTTCATCATACACTAAGGAAATTATTATTCTCATTTATTACATTTAATTGTAAATTCTTATGTTTACCCTTACTAGTCATTTGATCTCACCATTCTTATGTTTCCATTTCCCGAGGGTAACAAAAGATATTTTTAATGAATTATTTTTAGAATTATTTATTATAGATGATTATGATGCCTTAATTTGAAGTATGAAAAGTTAGTAAAATTTGGAGAAATTATCATTTAAAGACATTAGTATTGTTTAAGTTAAATTTTTCCATAATTATTTAGAACACTAAACCTAAAAGGTCCTATAGAATATATGTGATCAAATATTTATTTTTTATATTGTATGTTTTGGGTGAAATAAATTTGTCACGTTCATAATTTTTAATGTTTTAATTGAAATGTTTATGATTTCAACACCGGAACTGGGAGTACGGGTTGAGACTGTTATAGTTGGAATCAAAGAAGGTTTTAGATATCTTTCGAGATTATGATGTTTTTATGTGTTTTTGTAATAAGTGTTATGGATACCAACAAAGTTCTATGATATTAGGTTTTATATAAATTTCAATGTCTTTGAAAGAAATTTTGAGGTTTTAATTGATGAGATCTTAAAGCAGTTAATTAGAATTTAGGAGAAATTTTGTTATATAGATGTATCATTAAATTATTAGTATAATGTGATGTATTTCTTTACATTTTTTTACATAAGTTCTAATTTATTGATAACCTTTAGGATTTATAAGATCTTGGATATTAATGTAATTATGATAACACAATTTTTATCATATAGATTACCATAGGATTGTAATATGATTTGGTGACAAAGAAATTTTTGTAATTTTATAAGAAGATCTCTATATCATCAGGCTTGTAATATTAATGGTATGATAAAATCATTATGATTAAAACACCCTTTAATTTTGAGGTTATTAGTGTTATTTTGGATATAGTTTCCTTATTATACGGAATTATTTTTTGTTAATTTGGTTATTATTGTTAGATTTTCGAGTTTAATGTATTATTTCATCATCATAAGGTTTATTTTTTGGGGAATTATCTTACAGCGTGATAACCAATTTGGTTTTTTAATATCTAACGATCAGTGGAATTGATTTATTAATTATTTTATTATTATTTGGTTCATTAAAATTTTAATTTAGTACTTCGTGCATGAAAAAATCATCTTGAATACACATCATTAGGAGAAAAAGATGAAATTTCCGTGGACATTGATTAAAGGATGAAAATTAACTTATAAAGATGGTATATTAACTTAGTCTAGATTGTTAAAGATTTTTTATGCTCAAGGAAAAGGATCTTGAAATAAAATATTTTCGTTTTACTATCATTTATAATGATATAAATGACCTTTTAAACACTTCTTTGGTTTAATGTTTTTTCATTGTTAACTTTCTCCTGATATTCACTTCTTGTGATCGATGATATTTATCACACTGAATGATTATTTTGGAATTAAGATTTTCTCTAATTTATAAATCATCACTTCACACCTATGTTCTCCTATTTGGAAATATAGTATGTGTAATTCTAGATGACCTCCCTGTGTCTATATCTCTCTTTTCGAGAGGATGATTTATTAAATTATTATAATATGTGGGTATCTAAAAAATGGTATTCTCAAGTGAACAAACATTGATTACCGAGATAAGGTTAAAATTTTAAGGGAACAAATTTTCATGGGGGGAGGATGTAACAACCTGATATTTTAGAAAAGAAAACAATGTTCGATGGTGTTTTCAATAGACAACATAAATCTTAAATGAGCTGTGAAATATATAACTATTATAACCTTTCTATTTGTTTGGAGGGTCTGTGTTATTAAATAATTTAGGATATATATATATATAAATTTCATTCCTGATATATATTATTGAAAAATATTACTAAATAATCCATTAATTTTTATTAATGTAATTTTATTCTTTAAAAATACATTGTCTTAAAAGAAGATTTTTATTTCTTTTCATGAAAAATATTATAATTAATTTTTTTTACATTTAGAAAAAAAAATTGTAAAATGATCTTAATTTTTCAAATAATCATATAAAATTTTAATTTTGGTTGAACTTTGGGATATTTCAGAAAATATTTATTTTTTTAGAAATAGTTAAAAATATCGAGTTTTTTATAAATGTCATTTCATTTGAACAAATTAATAAAATTTAAATGTCTAAGTGTGTTTTGAGAATGATTTAAAATGAAATTTGTGTTATTTATTAATATTTAATACACATAATTAAATTTTAATAATATTTTATTGGATTTCATTATAAGTAATTGTTTTGGTTTAAAAATGGGTTTTTTCTGAAAATAATTTTAAATTTCATAATATTTCAACTTTTAAATTAATTAAAAATCCCAAATGAGGAATAATTTAAATAGAATTTGTAGATTCTCTATCAATAATTTTGAATTTTTATTCATATAATTATTATTATTAGTCATTGAGTTAATATAATATCATATTTTGATTGAAAATACACTTCTTAAAAACTATATTTTTCATCACATTTGTAGGTTTAATATTCAATAAAAAAATTCACTTATCTTAATTAAATTTGAAAAAATTGATTCTATATTTGTATTAAGAAATTTTTACATTCTCAAATCAGGTAAATTTTTTTTACCCAAGTGAATAATGCAAATATTAAAAATTAATTACTATAAGTATGGTGGAAACAGATTTCCTATGAGGTTGAACCAAAAGGTAAGTGTTAGAATGACCAAAATAATGGTCTCAAAACTATTGAATCACTATATTTCAAACTTTTCATGTCTAATACCACCCCCTATCCTTTCTTATTACCCCTATAAGAACTCTTTTTCTTATCAAATCCCTTGCCAAATGATTTTCCTTACATCCCTACCCTCATCTGAAAACCCTTGGTTTAGTTAGAAAGACATTATACAAAGACATTACATATAATCTTGAAGAGGTGGTCGAAGAAGAGGTAAAATTCATAATTATATATATTTTTTTCTCCTTCAACCACATTTAAATATTTTAAAAATATGTTGATATATTAAATCCAATAAATACTATATAATAATATGTGATTATGTTAATTTCATAACATAATCCCATATCCTTTTCTATAAAATGGGGTTTGAAATCACCATTCATGTGTATGGTGGGGTGCCGCCTCGAAAACTAATGTCATTAGTTTTCCATAATTTCCTCTCATGGCTTCATATAATAATTTATTTAATGTATATATGTGATAATTATAACATATTTACACTTATGAAGTTATGATATCATATATACCATCTTAATTTTTGTTCTATGGGGGATACGATAATGTCGCTCGTCTATACATCAGACTACCACTTAGAGATGTGATGTGATTTTATTTTCACATGTGAATTACATGTAATATAATAAGAATAAATTTAATGAATATAAGTGATATTCCTGAAATCATAATGATAATAATAACCTATTTATCATTATCAAAATATAATATATCATTTTCATTCCTACACAGAAAAATGATAATATCGTTCGTGTACATATGGACAATATCCTCCATGAGAAGTGATTATTTTTTAATTAACACATCACTAGGATGATATATATATATATATATATAGTAAAACAGATAATATGTTTTATTTGAAATTATGTTAATTATGGTTCGTTAAGATAATATATACCATATTTCCATAATGATCATTGAAAAATGGAATCATTACTCATGTGGATGAACAACATACCATCTCCATGATCATAAAAAATAATTATTGAAAACCATTTTTCACTCACAACTATAAATTTACCATATTCCATAGGTTTTAAACCATGGTTAAATCCCAAAAAACCAAGGGTATATGTTATACTCATGGTTTTCTGAAACTGTGTTAAACAGAGGTGTTGATATAGCCCTGAGCTATTCCCATGGTTGGAATAGCTATACCCATATTTTTTAAACCATGGGTATAGTCTATACCCACATATCATCAAAAAATGATCCTAAATGTGTGGGTATAGGAATGAACTACACCCATGGTTCGAAAATGTTATACCCATGGTTCTAATATCGTGGGTATAGTATAAAATAAAACATTATGTGTGGGTTTTGAACCCTCTCTACCTCTACATGAACAAACTCTTTTACCACTACATCAGAAATACATATGTGCAAAATATATATATTATCATATATATAAATATATATTTATACACCCTAGTTATAGGTAAAAACCTTTAGCAATAGGTTTTCCTGCCAGAAATGTTTTCCCCCGCGCAAACATAGGGCAACCTATACCAACGATCTTTCTGAACCATGGGGATACCCTTTCGAATTAAATCTTATACCCATGGTTATCCTAAAACCATGATTATAAGTGGTTTTTATACCCACGGTTTCGTTGTAATTGTTGGTATCATATTTAATCCTGGGGGATATCTTCAGTATTCATAAATACCATGGGTATAGACCAACTAATACCCACAGTTTAGTGCAAATCATGGGTATAGGTTTTCTCACGGTTTACTTGCACAATTTTTTCTCTAAATATGTTTACCTAGGTACCCTATTTTCATGGCTTAAAAATAAAAATAGATATATATCATAAAATAGCACCTATACCTACAGTTCATGAAAAATACGGATATAGGTGGGCCTACACCGATGTTTGTTTTGGAAAAATATGGGTATAGGCCCATTTTCTAGTTATGATGATTTGTTATAAAATTATACTTGGTGAATAAATATGAATTTTTTTGTGATTATCATTTTGTATATGTTGAAACAATTACCTATTTTACGATGCTCAACACACCAAATATGTTTGAAATAATGAACCATGAATCCTCAAAATACCTATTGTGGTCTTAATTGATTAAGTATTTGAATATATCATTTAAAAATAAGATAAATGTTTTACGTATAAGGTATTAATCCTAAAAAATGTTCTTATAAACTAAAATAATTCATTTATACAAATTATACATGATTTAAAGGACATTCAATGACTACCTTGGATAGAGGTAAGGGGTTTTTATTTCACTTTTATTTCAAATAAGACAAATTACATATTCATTGCATATTCATTTTATGTGGAGTATATACTACCCATTAATTTATATTATTATTATTCTAATGAATTTTTTTATTTACATATCCATTTGTGGATATCTCTTTTAGGGTTTTTATGGTACATAAGTTACCAAAGTGAAAAGGGTTTTAGGACATAATCTCATCGTTAATAGGGATTTTTTATAAACAAAAACAAGAATTTTCTTCTCCTATATTTATGTCAGGAGAATACAAGGTTTCCCTTCATTTTACACTAATTATTTACTCAATATTTTAAAATAATTTTAATAAAAAATTATCTTTTTATTTCCCTTCAGTTGAATACATTTTCTTCAAAAACCATATTTTCAGAAAAAGTTTTCAAAAAAGTTTTTATCAATATTCAAATTATTTGTGAAATATAGTTTTATCCATATTTGTAATTTTCTTAAAAAAATAAAGGAATATTCAGGCTTTTTTTCAAATACTTCATGTCTTTTTTACCAAAAATATAAATGCAATAATTAATTTAATGTGTATGGATTGAAAGGGATTTCCTTCCGGCATGACCATTATTTTCATTGAATATTAATTTATGTGTTTTCTACGATATTTTCAAAAAATTGTATTCTTAAAAAAAATATGTTTCGAGTTTTTTTCAAAATATAATGGATAATTTCAACATTAAATGTTTATTATGATTTTTAAATAATCCTTTATATGTTTATATGGTTGTTTTAAGAATTATCTTTATAATACTTTTAGCATTTGTAGTTTATAAAAAGTTGTTTTAAAAATGAAATGTAAATTTTCCCCATAATTTCATTAATGATCTTTAAATTTTATTACATTAATTAATGTTAATAACCCATTTTATACCTATTCTCTAGTGGGTCATTTTTTTAAGGATATTAACTTTATTATTTCTCTAGATAGATTAATATTATTTTTGGGATATTGTTATGAAAATTATTTCTTTTCCATAGGTTAATCGTGGTTCAAAGAGATTTTTATGGAACTAATTTCATTTATAGGGTTTAATATTGCTTCAAATATATTATAATGGGAAATTTTTATTTTCCATAGGTTAATCATCTTTAAAATATATTGTATGAAACTCCTTTCTTTTCCTTTGTTAAATCATGTTTCAAGGAGTTTGAAAGATCCATTTCTTTTCTATGTGATAATAAAGTTATAAAGGGAATAATGATTTTTTTCTATGAGTTTTTTTATGAAATGAGAGCTTTATATACTTTGTTTATGGTTCTTGGGTAGTGTTATATGAAGGGTGTTCCCATGTAGGATCAGGAGAACCTAATATATCTTATATGATGGGCACACCCAGATAGTCTTAGGTGGCGCACCCAGAGAGTCTCAGGTGAAGCATATATAGATTACATGGTGGGTGAGCCCAAATAGAAGTACAATTATGTTTTTAGTGATTATTGTATCCATTGATTTGTATTGTAGTTCTTCCATATGTTTATTTCAATTTTAAGGGTCATATCAGGGTTCCACGGTGATGAAGTTCTAAGATACCATCACATTTTATCTATGGTTTTCAAGGGTTTATAATGTTTCCTTTTATCAAGATTAATATCAAATTCCTCATTATTATTTATTTTAATGACTCTTTACATTATTAAAAACTAATTCCATGTTTCATGATGGATGTTTTAGGTATTCATGGGTATGATTCCATTTATTATTCAATCATGCACACTGATTATGTCGTCATGATCTTATGCATTATTATTCTCATTCATAATATTCAATTGTTAATTTTTTTTTACCCTTACTAAGAATTTTATCTCACCCTTATTATGTTACATTTTCCATAGTTTATCAAGAATTATGTAGAATGACTTATGTTTATAATGATTTCATATGGATGATAAAGACAACATAATGTGAAATTAAAAAATCTAGGTTATATGTGATAAATGTTCATTTAAGGAAATTAGTATCATTTATCTAAGAGTTTGACCAAGTTATATAAAACTCAAAACCTAAAATTTCCTCGATACATTAAGTGATCAAATATTTCATTTTGATATTGTATGCTTTTATTGCATAAAATATAGTCACCTTCATTGTGCTCAAAGATAGACCTTTAATATTTAGGATTTCAGTACCATATATGGGTGTACATGTTTGGGATTTCTATAGTTATCATAGAATTTTTGAAATTTTTGAAAAAAAAAATCTAATTTATTCCAAAAGGTGCATTTTCGACATAAATTCCAAAAGGTAAAAATTAATGTTTTATAATGTATATTTAATTACTATATTTTCCAACCACCATAAACATTTTTTTATATTTAGATTCTTCCACATGTTTTTAAGGGTTTTACAAAGAAACCCCTTTTAAGAAATCTTATTTTAATGTTTGTAGTCCATTTTATTTTGTTCCCCGAATTACCTGATTTTTTTTTTGAAAACACATATTTCTGATTAATTAATACTCATATTGTTTCCCTTACTAATTTTGTGATAATTAACTCTCTTAAATCATTCACATTACTATGATCATTTTTCATTTTCAACTAAATTTATCATAAATATCCATCATGATAATGTTTATTTCATAAAATATAAATCATTTCAATATATGGTGTTTTATTATGAATGTTATTTGATATACAGGGGTAAATATTGACAAATTCATATTCATTACTCAGTATTTAAATTTTTTGATAATACATATTTTTTATTAATTTAATTCATCATTAAAAATATTTTCAATACATTGAACATTTTGTGATGGGTTGAGATTTCTTATAGACAAACCCTTTAGAAATCCCCAAGACTCATGAGAAAAATTAGTTTTCAAATTAATTTTTTTTTGTTATTTAACATACCATCTATTAAAATATCATGGTGCAAGGATTTTTCAGTTTAGATATCCAGATGGATGAGATCAAAACATAAAAAATTAAGAATTCTAATAATTGAGAAATTAAAAATTATTACCCATGGGATGACTATATTTATATTATCCCTGGATATATTTTTTTCTCATGTTATTGATTAAATGGAATTTATTTCACTTATATACCTGTAAATATTGATTATTCCTTATTTTCTTATAATATATTCATATTTACATAACTATTAGTGATCATATGAGTTCGCCATTTATTTATTTTCCTTTCCATAGTATATGATGAACAATATTGTGAATAATATCCATGATAAAACAGTGTTATTTATACTATTAATTTTTATCTATAATATATTATTAGAATCATGTATGAATTTAGTTCTTAAATATTACTAAATGGATCAGTCCTTTGCATTTATATCCATTATATCTTACACATGTGTAATAAAGTAGACATGATCTCTGAGTTACTAGTTTATCATTTATTAGGATGCATGCATATTCAGATATAGGGGAATTCAACAACCAGGTTTATAGGATCCATAAAGGTTTTTGAAAGTCTCTATACCATGGAGTATCAATTAGACCATCCCCATAAATGTCGTGAAATTCATGATATATACCATATATTATAGACTTGGATATACCATCTCAATTCATCAAATGTGATTACTTTCAAAGATATCAATATAGAGTTGAACACATCAATTGTGGAATGAATGATATATATAATGGACTCAAGTGATAATACTCTATATGGTATGATTGTACCTTTAGTACATGTGTAAGGATTTCATGGGAATATCCAGAAGCAGACTTGGGCGTGGGAGTTTATATTGTTGGAATTGATGTTGGATCATTTCATTAACACTGTATGGTGATGATCTGTGGTGAAACTCGGGGAGGGTCTTCTATATTATAAACCCGATGTAACCCCATGTACCTATAATATATATGATTCCCTAACAAATTATTCTACAACTAGAGTACATTATGTAATCATAAATGTTGGAATTGTTGGTGGGGGTTCAAGTGATCATTTTGTGGAAACTCGCATGCATTATAGGGTATATTTCCTTAGACAGATGCTAATATTTACCTAGTAAACTAGAACTAGGTGACTAGTGGGTGGGGTAGAGGAGGAAGTGCCTCCCAGTGGTTCATTTAGTTTCAAGTGAGAAATATGTGTTAAAAAGCACCAAACATGCACCAAGTGGTTTTCTAATGAGTATTATATGATTTTTACATGTTTTTATCAAAATAAAATATTTTATTTATTTGTTAAATTATTTAAATGTATCTATTTTTTCGGGAGTGTCAATGGTAGATGCAACTCACCTTCTCCAGTCATCCTACATTGTATTCTCAAATTTGGATTCATTATTGTTCAGGTTCAAAAACAAGTTTTATATATCTAAATGTGTTCTTTCATTGTTTTTAATAAATTATTTTATTTATTTATTTATTTATTTATCTTTTAAAATTGTATTTATTTAATATTTCTTCACCTCAATAGCCACCACTCCTATTTCTTTTTATTTTATTATACTTATTCAATGGTAAAAATCATCCCTATTTGTCATCGAGTATGAGTCCCAACTATTAGTTGGGGATATTAAATGTAACACTAAAAATATATATTACAATGTTCTTTATTTCCATTTTTTCTTTTTAGGACATATATTATGCCTAATTCTATAGCTTTTATTATATTTCATGGTTATATATATTTTTTTCCATATCAATGGGTGATCCTTGATAAGAAGGACCATACTGGTTCAAGGTTTTTGGTACACTACCTTCCCAATGGAATTTACTAAATAATAGAGCATCATATGAAATGTGTCATGACCCATCCATCTGGGGCTCATGTCGCAACTCCCCAAGCCCACCTTCAACATGCTAGGGGATGGTGACTAATTTCGATTGGGAACATCAATAAAATTGGAGACCTTAGCCAATATACTAGAACAAATTCACACATCTACAAGACTATAAAATAGTGAAATGAAAAACCAAATGAACAAACGCACATGCTTATATCTAAATCCCAAAACTAGAGTATGACGTGAAGGAAAGTAAATGGGGGAAAATACAAGCCCACAAAAAATTGTGTGAAAATAAGTCAAAAATAAATGTAAAACAAGGGACCACTATAAAAATGTTGAAGAATACACCTCGGTCAATCTATTCTCACTATGTGTCGTCTAGTCTTGGTCCCTCAAGGACTCTGTTAAATGGTTGGTCATCGGTATAAGACATGACTTGTGTGGGAAAAGCCCGTGTAGGAGTGAGTATAAAAATACCAAGTATGAAACCCCAAAATCAAAAAGAAAACAAAAAAACCCAGTCATATCTATATAGGTATATCCCTACAACACATATAATAAGAATATCCAGATATACTCAACAAAGACACAATCTAAATGAAAGTCACAACATTATTTTGCTATCATTGAATTCTAGATCAATGATTCCACGTAGAACTCATTTGGGATAACACACACCTATTTTTTATTGCAATAATGATGATCATTGAAAAGTTAACTCTAGTCAGGTCTCACTATTTTAAGTAAATGATTGAATTCTGAAGAGATATGACACAAGGACGGGAATCACACTCAAGGCCATGAGGTATAAAAACAAATCAATCTAGGTTAACCTTCAATGTATATGAGTAGTTCTCACATAGTACTGGTACTAATGACATAAAATACACTAAATAGGTCATGAAGATCAATAGAGGATCACACTTCGGGCCTCAGTGAAGGATTACAACAACTCAATCCTAGAATTCATGTAGAAGAGATATATGTCCTATCAGTAGGAGGTGATTATATAATAACCCCCAATGAAATGATATAGGGAATACAACCTAACAAATCTTGTCCAATATGTAGAGGAAACCAACTCCATACAATGTTTTAAAAATTATACGTTGTGTATAAGGGTTAAAAACCATCTCCTATGACCTAAAGACCTACCCATTTAAACAAACCTTGTATAGTTTCCAGTGTATAAGTACACAGAATGTTAGCTATCTATGTACTCAAGTTGTGTACTAATACACAGACCATCCCATGTACAATTCAAGGTCGTTTCCATGTAGGGGATTACCCAAAGTTCTATGACCCGTGTATCCCAAATTGTGTCTGTGTACGCTTTGAGGTACAAACTGAGTCATGGGGGAGATCTCACACACCATGTGATAAGGTCACAGGTCATGTGATCCATAACTATATTCGGATTCCCTATCCTCCATACAATGGGTCCCACAAAATGCATGGACTAGTAGTACACACTGTGTAGTGTAAAATTTTCTATATTCTTATATCTGGATTCCATGATAATATATGAGTCTCCAATATCTGATCTAGTGACCTTCACATCGATAAAATCAAGGAATTTCTTTATCTGAGCCTCATTGTAGATAAAAAAAATGTTCTATATAAAAAATTCATTCCTAAAATGGAATCATTTTTCATTTGATGTGCACCAAAGTATCTGAAATCTGGTATCCAAAACAATTTTATTTTCGTCCCATTCCATAATCTCACCACCATCTTGTTGTTCTAATCCCATGTCTATAATATTGGATTGTTCTTCCAAAAAAATAGTGTGAAATGATTGATTCATTAGGATATTATGAACCACATTCCAAATGAATAATTCCTTGGATTAAAGAAAAATAAGGGGAGAAAAGAATAAGAAAATCAATATGAAGGAACCTCGATCGATGTTCTTGTCGATCACAATTTATTTATATTAGAACAAAAAATTTAGAATCAATAATTAAATCAAGAAGAAATTCTCTAAAATCCTAATTAATATAACCCATAATGAAAAATTATCTATCCTCAAATCAATCAGTTCATAAATTAATTTATAATCATCATATAAGTTAAGAACAGAAAAATAATCCCATTAAAACAAATTTCCTATGTCGATTAAGATCAATCACTAATGAATAATGGAGTTTCTCTATGAACATTGGGGAGATCCATTGATTCGTTCCCACTCTGGTCATAAATCCTTGATTTGTAAATCATCTTCCAATAGAGTATTTTTTAATGTTCTCCAGCAGTCCGCTGGATCTCAAGGTTTTATTAGATAAACCTATTAATTACTCTTAACCATGTTCTTATAATAGATTGTAGCTCATTTCATCTACGAAATAAAATAAAACAATTTATTTAATTATTTAAATCATTTATGCACCTAAATGGAATTTTATAAAAATTCCATGTGTCAACCAAGTTATTACCATGCGTAGGGTAAACCTTTTCTTCCAAAATCAATGATTCCATTGTATTTTTTACCTAGGAAACGATTTTGACATTGTTTACAATTTTAAGAAAACTGTTCTCATGAGCTATTTTATATATTTCATATAATTTAATATTTTATTCTAGGAACAATGGGACAAAGAATCCCACACTTTCTCAGTTCCTAGTCTCGAAGATAATCTATACAATATGTAGAAATAATGCATAGAAAATACGAGTTATAAATTCTCCCCACCGTGGGGATTTATATTTTAAACAGAAAAAAATCTATTTCCACACAAAGAGATGTGGGTACTCATCATGAACTTGAGCCTTACTTTTCATTGTTCTCTTCAAAAGTTTCTTATGATGTCACCAAACGCAAACTTAAGGAATTGATAACACCTTAATAATCTTATCTTAAAAATCCTTAATCTCTACGGAGTACTCAGTAAAGGTAGCTCCACACTAGATTTCTAACTCTCCCTAGTTGATAACATGTGATGGGTCATTCACATACCTCATCGGTTGTGAAACTTTGAAAAAATCATGTACACAGTCTAAATAAAACAGTAGAGCTAAGGGGTATGCCTCCTCGCCCAATTTATGAAGTATCTAGAGAGGGATAACGAATCATAGATATTTCTTTCCACCCTGGGAAACTCTCTGTAATCTTCCTTGAGGTGAACCCCACAGGAACACATGGTCTCCCTCCTCAAACTCCAAAGGCCCCTATCATCTATCTTCATATGACATGTGATAGCTTTGTATGGTCATTATCCACTATTGGAAAATTTGAACCTTCCCAGTAGTTTCTCACACCAACACTAGGCCCATGAGTGCTGACTCTCCTAAGTTAGTCTATCAAAGTGGTGACTTACATGGCCGCCCATACAAAACATCAAATGGATCCATACAGAAGGTGTAATTTTAATTTTTATTATACTCAAACTCCACCACTGGATGGTTGTCCTTCTAACTAAATCCAATGTCCAACACAAATGATTGTTGCATGTCCTCTAAAACTCAAATGGTCTGCTCAGTCTGACTTTCAGTTTGGGGGTGAAACACTATGCTCAAGTATAACTAAGCCCAAAACACCTCCAGTATTTCCTTCCACAAAAATATTGTCATGAAATCATCTTATTCATAAATGACCATTGATGGAACTCCATTTAGTGGAACTATCTCATTCATGTAGATGCATCCCATTCTTTTTATTTAACTCTACTACTTAATAGAAAAGAAGCGGTCTAACTTATTGAGTTAGTCTACAATCACCCATACGGAACCATGTCTCCTGTATGAATTTTGTAATCCCATTATATAGCTCATGTATATCCCTTCCCACTTACACTCAAGAACCACAGAGTGTTTTGATAAATCTACTGTAACATGGTTCTCATTTTTCACCTATTGACAAATAAATAATCAAGATAAAAAAATATGAAAATCCATTCATCAGCTTGGCCACAAAAAATAATTTTCCAGGTCCTAATACATCTTTTACAAAATTGGATGCACCAAATAATTAAATGTATAAAAATATCTTACAACCCCCTCCTATAACATCACTGGTACTGTGGTTTATCCTCTGAAAAGAACAACATGCTACCCACCTTCAAAAAATCCATCAATAGTATGTCCAGATGATATCTGAGTATGCACGGTATCATATTTGGTATCTCTAAGTTGTTCCTCCCTAACTTTCTATAACGTAAGAGGTGTAAAAACAATCAAATGGAGGTTTGATTCTACATATCCATCCACAAAGGATTACTACAATGAGTCCAACTGCATTGACACCTCGTTCAAAAATTGAGAACAAGATCTCCAATTTAGAGAATATATTTCCCATTTCCCCTTCCAATGAGTATAGACAACTTAAAATTTATTATCCTAGAGGAACTATAGCCATCACCTCTTTAACAAGATAAGATCATTCTATGAAAATATATATTTGAGACTCTTTTGATCAGAATATATGATAAATGGACCTCCCATAAGGTAGTGTTGCCATATCATTAGCATGAAGAATTCCACAATTAACTCAAGATTGTGAGTTGTGTAGTTCCACACTGGTGGCCTCAAATGACATGAACCATATGAAATCTCCCCATTCCCCTACATCTGAACATAACCAATCCTGATTACTAATGTATTGGAGAACATTATGTACTCAATTCTCTCCTCTGGAAATCTCAATATGGGAGTGCTCATCAACTCTATATCAACTACTGAAAAGTCTGTTATCACCTCTCCAACCACATCCCTTTTGTTCAAAGATATCATGGTTTCTAATAACATGGAAAAATCAGGTATGAATATCTGGTAATAGATTATGAACCCAAGGAAGCTTTGCACCTCTATCATTCTCTTGGGTAGCTCCCGACATAACACTGCCTCAACCTTGGTCAGGTCCACTGCCACTCCATCTATGGAGATAATGTGTCCCATAATGTGGACCACCTAAATCTAGAACTAGTAATTTTAGGGATTTCCATAAATTTTCACTCTCAATGTATGTCGAGAACCATATTTATGTTTATCACATGCTCCTCCTCAGATACCGAGTGCACATGGATATGGATGATGAAGACAGCCATTAACCCATTTAGGAATGGATGAATGATTTGGTTCTTGTGTCTCACGGACCCTATTGTGGTGTTTTTCATTACAAATGGAATCACCATGTACTCATAGTGACTCTAGAAACAACTGAATGATGTCTTTGGTATATCCTCATCCCATACTCATAGCTCATGATACCCGGACCTGAGGTGAAACTTTGAAAACCATATTTTTTCTCTCAACTAAAAAAAGAGGTCATTGATCCATGGTATTGCATACTTTTTCTTCACTTTCACTGAGTTCATACACCGGTATTCCACACACAACCTCAAGATCCCATCTACCTTCTCGGAGAACAATATTGGGGATACCTATAGTGAAACAATGGGGCTCAAAAATCCCTTACTCTAAAATTCCTTCAACTGTACCCTCAACTCACGAAGATATTTTGGAGCAATCCAGTTTGATGGTGTAGATATTGGTGTCATCCCAAGGTGTAGATTAATGCATAAGTTTATCTCTCAGTGGGGAGGTAAGCCTATAACATCCTTAGGGAAGATTTCCTCATACTCCACTGCTACAATAGGTAACTCTAAACTCATAACATCTACTTTACCAAGGGTCATGTTGTCCAACTAGTGAGTAATCGGCTTAACCCTTCTATACATGAGTATATCATGTGCTGCCTTGGTATCCTTTACACTGATAAAGGAGAACCTTGTTATTTCCCAACAAATACACTGAATCCTTCGCCTACATAGTCAATCTAGGAATGAAATTTGGAAAACCAGTCAATAAATATGATGATGTCCTAAGGCATAATTACTTCCACATAGATATTCCAATAGAAACTCTCACCTCCATGTTTTTGGTCACACTATCGTTATATGTGTGTGATCACTGAGTCATCTACAGTAGGAGTATCCAATCACAAGGGTCTATCCAATGTCTTCATTGGAATCTATAGGTCACATAAAAGTAATTTATGAATAATGTAATTACTATCACCTATGCTTATAAGTACAAAAGATAAGATAAAAAACACATATCCTACCTTGAATCATTCCTGGATCCTCTGGGTTGTATGTTTCAACCGTCAAGAGCTCTCCCCAAACATTTCCTCCATCTCCATGAGGCTAGAGTGAACCACATGGGGGTGGTTGTGGTAAAATAAATCAAATTTTAAACCACCTAATGCTTCCCTCCCAGCTCATCTTCCACATTTACTACCATACGGTCATGTCTGCTCCTACTATTTACTCTACCTTGGTATCCCATCCATGGTATCTTTGTCGTCTGGGTGGAGTCTCATAAAATATCTTGTAATATTTCCCCTTCCATCACCTGAGTACCACCACCCCTCTTTGGGATGAGTGGTCCAATATTGAAAACCCTAATTCACATATCCTCTATCATGGGACCTCCTCCCCAAAATTCTCCCACATCTAGGTCCCTAGGGTGATGTCGGCTCCCTACTGTCAAGGTATTTGATCATGTATTCACACTATTGGAAACTAATGGTTGTGTCTTCTCATCCATGAACCTCTCAACCTCCAAATATCTCTCTAGTACCACAACATATCTATAAATTCATAGAGAGATGACACTAGCTCAGATGTCTACATGAAGAACTTTATTGAAGGTTTGAAACCTAAATAACTATTGATGAACCATATCCAAAGAGTACCTAGATAGGACGGTAAAAAAAGATGAATACTAAACTACTACCTTCCTACCATGTATAGGATATAGGAATTTCATGGATATGGTATCCCTTAGCATAGCTATAGAGAAATCCTCTCTGAAAATGTTCTCAAACTCCATCCTTAGTAGAGTCACCTCGTTGTAAGGCTAGGACACCAAACCACACCACCATATTTTTTATCCATATGGAAGGCTCTACGATAGGACAACCATATGATCTATTTCATACATGAATATAAAGAATACTCAAGTCACCATCTCAATCCAATCCTCATCCACTTGTGGATTGGGTTCACCTCTAAACCACAGGGGTCACTATCTCTAAAACTCTGAATGTGTGATTAGCCTTCTCACCTCATTTGTGGGTGTTGTTGATACCATCAGCTTCTCGATAGGTGTTATAGCTAGTTCACGTCTTGGATGTAGAATCTTTGGAACTAGTCCCTGTATCAAAACCTCATTACTAAGGGGATCATCCACATGATCAGGATGTTGAATCCTAGTTGGAATACATCATGGCGGCATCCAAAAATAATGAAGTTCTACCATGGTCAATGAGTATATCTGGAGAGCGGGCTCTAGAATCACATGGAAACCAAAATCCATTACTATATATTGCTTGTTCGATTTTTTTCTCTACAACTATTGTTCTCATATACTGAGTGAAAATGTATGTGATCAAGATCCAGGTGTATGGACACATCATTTTCCACAGCAACACTAGAGTACATGGCATGAACACCGCACTTGAAATTCTTAAAATTTTCCCCCAAAAAATTATCAAAAACTCTTGATCCTAAGGTAGAACAGAACCTTTGATACCACTCAGTCATTCCCCATACTAGTGGTACCATGTCATTGATCCATAATCACCCACTAATACATTAGGTTATGGTGACTAGAACTGAGTTGGAATATTAGTAATGTGGGAGGCCATAGGCTAAGTACTTGTATACATGCACACATCTCCAAGCCTATTCGATGAAGAAATGTAAAAATAGCTAAAAAACCATGCACACATACATCTAAATCCCACAACCTGAGTACTATAGAAAATAAAGGAATGTAAACATGGAAAAATAAAATCCCCACACAAATATATTAAAGCATTTATAAATTGAATGTAAAACTAGGGAATAATGTAACAATTACTTTGGAAAACACTTTGGTAGGTCCAGTCTCCCTGAAAACCATTTGTTCCTAGTCCATCATAGGAACTATTAAAAGTTAAGCCTTCAACACAATACGATGTGTGTGCGGGAAAATACTGTGCATGTGTGAGTATACAAATGACCAGTAGGACACCCCAAATCCATAAATCATACAAATAACTCTTACTTTTCCTCTAAACCCAAAACCGAAAGAAACATTGTTGTTAAGATCAACCCCCTTTTATCCATCAATGATAACCTTTGCAAATAGGTCATCAAAACGAAATGGCTCACTAATGGGGACAGATCATAGGATTAGAAAATTCACTCATCCTCCATCTTCTCTGAAAGATAATGACAATATCCTATCCTCAGAAGATTCCATTTATAATCATGTTGTCAATTATTTTGAAAACATTTTTAACGGTTCTCATATTATCATGAACATCCCCCCTGGGATCATCCCAAATTTGGTCAATGAGGATGACAATCTTTCTCTATTAACTTCTCCCCTAGAACATGAAATCAAATCCACGGTCTTAAGTCTGAATCATGATAGTTCTCCTGGTCCTGATGTCTTTAATAATGGTTTTTTTTCAACATCACTGGGAGGTTGTCCACACTGATGTCTGCAAACGTGTTAAATATTTTTTTAAGACCGGTTCCTTTCTTTATGGTCTAAATACTCAATTACTCACCTTAATTTCATAGGTGAATAATGCCTCTGAAATCCATCTTTTTAGAAGTATTTCTCTAATCTACTGTATTTATAAAATCATTTCCAAGCTTATTGCTAATAGAATTTCTTCTCTATGAAACAAAATTATTTCCTGGAATCAATTTGTTTTCATCAAAGGTAGATCCATTCAAGACTGCATTTTCCTAACTTTGGAATACACCAAATGTCTAAACAACATCTCCTGAGGGGGAAACATTTCCATTAAGCTTGATGTTAGGAAGGCTTTTGATACTATTTACTAGACATTCATTTTCAATGTTCTCAAAGCTTCTAGCTTTAATGATATTTTCATTAGTAGGATTCACTCTCTCCTCAAGGGATATTTTAAATACTCTAAAGGAGTTCGTTAAGGTGATCCTCTCTCTTCCATTCTTTTTGCTATTGTGGAAGACGACCTTAGTAGATTACTCTCCTCTCTTGTTCATCAAGGTAAACTTAAACCCATCTCGGCGTCCAGGAATCTAACTGTCCCGACCCATATTATTTATGCTGATGATATAATCATTTTCCTCAATGTAAGTAAATGGAATATCGTTAACCTTAAAAAATCCTTATCCCACTATGAAGAGGTTTCGGGTCAATCCATCACTTGGAATAAATCCTTTATTTTCATTGGGAAATTATTCCACTATCTCAGAAAGGTCACATTATAGAAAATCTTGGAATCAAGGAAGGTTATTTTCCATTCACTTATCTGGGTGTTTGCATTTTTTGGGGTAGGCCTAAATCTATTTATTTTAATGTTGTTGTTGATCAGGTGATTTACCAACTTAATGCCTATAGAGGGAAATCCTTGTCTATGGATGGCCGGATTCGCCTTGGGAAATCGACCATTATCTCCAAATTGGTTTATTCCCTCATGATCTACAAATAGAAACTTGGTCTTCTCAAGATAATAAATACATATATTAAAAATAATTTCTAGAATGGTAGCATCAATGAGTGGAAACATGTTACCATTAACTGGTTGACCTGCTGCACCCTTCTTGAGAAGGGTGGCCTTGATATTAAAAATCCAAAATTGCTCAATGAGGCCCTCCAAGATTGGATCACTTGGAAACTGGTCAATAATATCTATTACTCCCTTGATTTCCTTAGAAATAAATTTCTTATGAGGTTAGAAAATGGGAATCTAAACTATGTACAATCTTCTCTTTGGCCCTCCTTAAGAAAATTGTTTGTCTACATCATGAATAACTCTAGATGGTTGGTTAGCCTGGACTCCACCATTCGTTTTTTGCTGGATAATAGGACTGGATCCCCTCTTATCTCCATGCTTCCTCCTAATACTTCCCCTAATAGCATTAACTGCACTATAATGAAAGTGATGAAATCCAGAACCTTGGAGCTCCTTGACTCTATCTTGCATGTGGTTGATGGTTACCCTTTCTCCAATGATGATGACTTTTTGGTTTGGGAACCGGCTCACAATGGTATTCTTGACTCAAATTTTTTTTACAATCATTGTTTTTCAGACTTGGATTTAGACTTTTGTTGGTTGTTGTTTTTTAAAAAACCTTAGATTAAACTTTCAAGGCTTAATCTTATTTGGTGCTTGGTGCACAATCGTACCCCTACTGAGACTTGTCTCCAATATTTTGGCGTTCATCTCTATTATAAATTCCCTCTCTATCATCAACACTGAGAGGATATCAACCATCTATTTTTATCGTGCACTATGGATTTTTCTATGTGGAATTTTTTTTCTAACATCTTTGATTGTAGATGGCCTTCTTCTGACAATATTCTCTTCTAGCTAAAGCATTGTGTGGAGTTCGACTAATCACCACAAGTCAAAAACCTCTTCCTATCTGTTGTGGAGGAGCTTCTACACATTATCTGGCATGAAAGAAATGACATCATTCACAATAAAAACTCTCCCAATCTCATTGCAGGCCATACGATAATCCTGATTTCCATTAGTGATGCTACCTCGATCCAGAACGCTAATTGTGACAACTCGATCGGTGACATTGTGATCCAGCAATGTCTGAATATTGAAGGCATATTTCCTCAGCCAAAAACGTTTTCTTGAGGTCTACTGGAAAGACCCACAACCTAGATTGATCAAGATCAATGGGGATCTAACTTCCAATGGAAATCCATGCCCTGCGGGTTGTGGATAAATCTTCAGAGACTTCAAAGGACACAACCATGGTTGTTTCTATGGTAGCTATGGGGTCACCTCCTCCCTTGAAGATGGGATGTTGTCTCTCATCCATGACTTCCACTTTGTTAAGTATAATGGCTAGAATAACATCTGGATCAATAGAGACTCCACCACCATTGTTCAGGCAATTTTGAATGGGGACGTTCAGCTCTCTTGGACTCTTACTGCGAGTTGGAAGATCGTCCTGAACTCGCTTCTGGAAATCAGATATATTGCCACTCGTGCCTTCCGTGAAGCTAATATCGTTGCATATGGTCTTTCCAAAAAGGGGATCATCCAGTCCATTACGTGGTTTGATGAGTTTCTGGATGATCTCCTCCATCCCCTTGCTAAAGATTGTAATAAAATTACCTCTTTCAGAATATTGTAATTTTCTTACATGTCTTCAATAAATTTTTTCTTGGTCATTGACCAGGACATTTCCTTGTACAAAACACCCTCAACTCTACATGGGTATATTTCTACAACACATATAATAAGAATATCTAGATATACTCAAAAAAGATATATTGTCTAATGGTATGTCACAACTGTAATGTTCCATCCTAGGATTCTGGCTCATAGATTCCACAGAGCCCTCATTCAGGAGATCACACTCCTGGTTCTTATAGCATTGATGTTTTCCATATGAGAGGTAATTCTTGTTGGGTATCACCATTACAAGTACACACATGAGGTTAGAGGATATATGATAAACATATGAGGACAAAACCCAAGGCCATGGGGTATACCAACAACTCATTCCGGATTGATATGTTAAGTAGAGGATCGGTTCCAACACATTTTTTTCAAGATAATAGCAACAACTCCACCATGGGAATAAAGATGAGTGGGGGATCTCTATCTGGGCCTCACATAATGATTCCAATTATCCAAGAAATCTTTTTGATGTTATGGATGTCCTAAGAGAAGGAGTTGATTCCCTACAAACCCAATGGTAATGGATATGGGGAACCCATCTTAACAAAACTGGTCCAAGATGCAAAGAAAAAGAGCACCAAGAATTTTTTTTAGAAATTAAAAGACATGTAAAAGGGTTACACACTATATCACTTGACCCCAGATCCGATCATGTAAATGGACCAAGCCCATTTTCTCTTGTAGAAGTGAAAGGAATGTCGTATTCCATGTACTCCACCTTTGAACTAGTACATGGATCATCTAGTGTACTATCCCAGGTCGTGTCCACGTAGGGGAGTACATGGTGTTCTCTAACCGATGTACCCCACCCATTTCTGTGTACCCTATAAGGTACATTCCGTGTCCCTGGGGAGATGTCACATGTCGTGTGATAGGGTCACACTCTGTGTGATCCATAACTATATTCTGAACCCCTATCCACCTCATAGAGTGGGCCACAAGGCATGTAGTTCTGTATTACATGTTGTGTACTGCAAAATTTTCTTGGTTCCTATATCTAGTTTCTGTGATTTTTTTCAATCCTATGGCATCTGATCTAGTGGATACCTCATCGATAATATCAAAGAACGACCACATCGGAGGCTCTCAATCAACAAAAAACATTTTATTGCTATAAAATCAATTTATAAGATAGAATCATTCATCATTATTCATTATTATCCAAAGAAAAAAATCAGGTATCCCAAACAATCATATTTGTTCTTGGTTTTGTCATCGCCCCACCATCATGTTGTACCAATTCTAGATCTATAATATCGGATTTTTGGGCCATGAAATGGGAATTTAATGATCAATTCATCAAGATATCTAGAACCATGGGATAAATAAGGAATCCCAATAATTAACAAATAATCAGGTGAGAAAATCATAAGAATAATCAAGTGTAATGAGCCCTGAACGATGTTCATGTTGATCTTAATTCATTTATATTTCAACGAAAAATGAAGAATAAATAATTAAATCATCAATAAATTATCCCAAACAATTATTATTCTAACTCGTCCCATAGAAAGACTGATCCAAAAATCAATTTGTTATTCAATTGATTTTTATTTTTTATAAAAATTATATATATGAAAAGAATCCAATCAAAACAAGTGTCTTACAACGATTCAAATTGATCACTAATGAAGATAGTAGTTTCACCATGATCATTACTGAGATACTTTGATTCTACGTCACATCATTTTTCGATCACCAATTTGATCATCATCCACCAACATAATTTCATTTGATTCTCTCTGATGGCCATATGGTTCTTTAGGTTTTAGTAGCTAAACGTACGAATTCCCCAAACCCATGTATTTAAAAAAATAAGTCCACTACATCATTGAAATAAAATAATATAATTTAGTTAATTATTTTATTCATTTTATTCATTTTAATTCCAATGATGAATTTTATAAAAACATTCTTTACTGACCAAGTTTATGTCATGCCTATGGTAAACCCCATATTCTAAACTCAACATTTCCATCAGAGTTATGATCTGGGATCCCATTTATAATTTATTCAACATTTTCATGAAAACAATGTGAACTTTCTATTTAAAATATGTTATATATTTAAAGGATTTTTTTGGGAACACTGGGCCCTGAAATCACATGTTGTCTCAGTGCCTAGTCCTAAAAATAATCCATAAAATATTCAAAAATAATTCATAAAAATTCCGATTCATTGCAAAATATAGGGATATTTTTTTATTATATATTCCTTAAAAACTAAATTAAATTGGTTCTCCTTACTGTTTATGTTATATATGGAACCCAAAAACTCATAAGTATCCTAGTACATGTGTATATATACATATCATTAATATTAGATAACTAATTTCTATACGAAATAGATTTTGAATCCAAAACATTGGACCTAGGATGGTTTCTTAGGATTATAGAGTAAAACCAATTCCTTAGTTCTGTTCCATTATATATTCCTTAGTAATAGTTTCCTTCAGTACAAGATAAAATGGAGGTGTAATTCTCTTAGAAGAGACCTAATGTGTTTTCCAAAAAAATAATAAACCATGAAATTGAAATTATTTTAAAATGTTAACAATATATATATTATTATGTATTTTCTCTATTTATTACTACTCAATATGTAGTGGAATCATGTCAAACTAGAATTGACTAGTGGTTTTTGAACACTCACACTTTGCATATTGGGGGTATTTATTTACTCACATTGAGATATATTTCTATCATCCTACTTTTGACCATTAAAATGGTGGAACCTCTTCCACATTTAAAGGTTGTGTTTGTGGTAAATTTTAAAATTTAGATATCATATTATTCTATAATCTTCTACTTATGGGAGCCATCATGGCGGTGTATAATTCACTTCGGAATGTGATTCAGTGTTATACCATGCACCTAGGATTTGACGTTAAACATGTATTGATCACTTGATATGTAATATTGGTGGAAAATCATCCGCCAAGATAATGGTTTTATTAGTGAATTATAAGACTTTGGATATCATCCCATTAGTGTGTCATCCACTTGGAGACCTGATATGGTTGTACTTTAACTATCATGAAAAATTTTTGTGGTGGTTATTGATTCACACGATCAATGAAACCTGGTGTATCTTACAATTGATCATGGGTAATTGTGGTGTATCATCATCAAAATATTGGTGATGAATCAGTCACTCGGATATAGATCATTTTACAATTATATAATATTGGTTATTGATAATTCATAGGAATATAATATGATTGTTATAATGACGAGTGTCTCCTTGATTTATAATTTTTTGAGGTAATTTGAATATTTTATTCCCACATTATAGTTTATTCAATGAATCGTTTTTCTCAATGGAATTCCATGTATTGGACATCCTAGGAAGTTTTTATTGGATATTTATTAAGGATAGAGAGGTGTCTGGGGTGTTTTGAAGAGTATTGAGAGCTTTGGTTTAGTGTTTAAAATTTCCAAAAAAAAACTCTTGATTATATTATTTCAACATGGTTAATGAAATCATTATGGGTCAACCATATGTTATGGTTTATCTTGGTTCATAGTGTATGGTATGTTAACAATTTCTAAAAACCATGAAAAATATACAATTCATTTTTGATGGAAAATATTCATTGTTGACATATAGTTTAAAAGGTTATTTGCTCAAAACATGTACTGGGTTTAGCTTAAGACTATGAGAACATCATAATTGACACATGTTTGGGAAAAACATATATTAATCGTGGGGCCTACAAAATTTCCTCAAAATGTGTTATGTGTCCCATTTTCCCCATGATTTATTAAACCATAACCCTCCCTTATTCATCCTCAGGCACAACCAAAACTACCAGTATCCATTTCCACTACTTATACTTTAAACCCCCTTTAAGATGGTTTATTTTTTGTATTTCTCTTTCATTTTGATGTGTTCCTCCCTCTCATATTTCTCTACACTTATTCCCATGTCTCTCCTTCTTATTTAAAGTGGTTATCATTTTCATTATGAATGATTTACACTATAGTTTACTAAAAATTGTTCAAGATGTTGTTTATTTTTTTAAATGTCTAGTGGACATCCCAAGAGGATGAACGTGTGTCATTTCACACTATACTGAGGAAGGTAAGTCACCTGATGTTTTTTCAGAGTCTTTTTTAATTAAAATAAACAAATTATGATATCCAATACCTTTAATACTATTTAATTCATTATTTATTACATAATGGTATAGTTAATAAAACCCCAAAATATTGTGATGTTTGATTTCCTTGTAAAATTAGGTAATTATAAAAATAACATAAAACATGGGCACACCATCATTATTTAAAAATTTTGAAACATGCTTATATGTTTTGTAGATATTTTAAAAAATCTAGGGATAAAATTATGATATACATATGAAATGGGTGAACTAACAAGCCTGGTAATGGAATAATGAAATCATAACAATATGAATATAACACATGTGATTCAATAGGAAAATCAGTATGACATAAAGGTGATGGGAATCATCAACACGAACATGAAGTCATAATATAAATTGACAACATGATGGAATCATAAGATTATAGAAATATGAAAACATGAAATCACAAACATAATTCAATGTTAACCACCAAGGAATCATAACATAGTGTTCCTGGGATAACCTATCATTCACCATAAATGGAATGTCATGGGATAAAAATATTAATCAGTACATTGGTTTGATATATAATTTCGGGTCCACAAGTCACTTTCACGTAGACATGCTTATGTGGTTTCATTGGTGCTTTGTAAGGCTTTGTTTATCATCTTCTCTTACCACTTGGTTTCTGATATGAAGTTTAGGGGTTTCTAATTCTTTTACAGACCTTCTTCTTTCAATGGAGTCTTGGGAATTGGGGGTTGTCCCATGTCCTTGTAATAATGGTTTGGAGGTATTCCTTGTCAATTTTTCTCCTCTTTTCATTTTTTCTCATACTGGTAGAAGCTCTTTGTACCACTTATAATCACTTGCCTTTAACATTTTCCTTAATAAATTTTGGAGTGTTGCTCTGTGAATTTTGGTTATAAATGTAATCCCCTAATAAATAAATTATTGGTATCTATATGTGAATACCCTTTAGTCAAAATGGGTATGAGTACTCAATAACCAAAAATTTGGTATAGAAATTCCTAGGATAATTTTGGGAGCATAATGGGGGTACATAAAGATTCATTAAAATGTTAAATGGGAGATAAATGGGAATCTAATTACTTTTTAATCATATGACAAGGTTAAGGGATGTGTATGACATTTCCCAACTTGATAAATTTGAAAAAACAATCCTAATATAATAAAGGTTCTTGAATAAATAGGGAGAGGAGAGGATCCCTAACCATGAGAGGGGACTTAAAAATCATTGGAGGAGATTATTAAGAGGTATAGGGATCCTTGGTAGGGGTATAAAGAGGTAAAGGTATAGAAAATTCATCATCAAATGGTTTTTATTAAAGGGGAATGCGAGGTTAGGTAGTTTTATATAGAAAAAGAGGGGGAATTGGTTATTAATTTCTAATCATACGTTTTGAAATATACATAATAAATTAATCCAAACAAAAAAATCACATGTATTCCTCTAATGGTTTCTACCAAAGTGGGGTGAAATCCTATATTTTATTAGTATATGAACTAAACTAATTAAAATAATACCCTTTGTGATGTAAAAGTGATTCCTGTTTATGAAGAATTCATTTTTAAACATATGTTAAAATATAGTTTTTTTGGATTCCATATGGGCTTATAAAATTAATAAAATAACATCAAAAACACATTCTATTAAAGAGTAAACTTAATTATGGCCATGGATACTCTTTATTGTATTTATTATATCACTTTTGGGCATTTATGATCTCATACTACATATTGTATATTAATATCATATTTAATTTCGACCCAAAATTTGATTAGCTTTGAAAATTATAAAATAATAACCATTGGATATTTTAAATGTATTTATTTTAAAAATATTATTTGATAAAATAATTAATTCTCAAAATATGAGAAATTATAGTTTAAAATAAAAAAACCTCATTTATCGGAAAATACTAGTTTTTTACAATAATAGTTTTTTGGCCCCTATAAAAATTACATTTTACATCATAAAAATATACAATAATTTATTTATTATATATATTATTTAATAATAAATTTATTTAAAAATATTAATTATTTTTAAAATTCGTGAATTCATCAATTATTGTGTCTTCATTACAATTATATATTTCCCAAAAAATACAATATTTTTTCATGGTATCAAAATGTGATTTTTTCAAACTCATTATCTAATAATTTAAAATACAATAATAAAAATTAATTTATATAATTATTATTTTATGTAATGAAACAAATATAAAACTTAATACTATTAGGTTCTCAACATATATCCATTTAGTACACTAGTGAATACTCTGAGGGTAAGGTGTGTGATTGTGATATTTTCAAGGGGTGGTTCAGTGAACATTATTTGGGCCGTGATATCAATGATCTTGAAATTATACTATAAATTTCTTTATCAAGATTTAATAGTTCAATTTCAATATGGTCTTGGTCAAGGGAATATCCCAGTGATGTAGTATCCCTTAGAAGCTCTTATAAATGTGCTTCATGCAGTTCAATCTTATAGGTCAACATCATCACTCCTTCCTCATGTGTCAATAAGACTTTATCATAACCCATAATATATTAATCTCAATTGTAACTATTAAACGTTTATATTATCGATTCCTATGAATATTAATGGTATTTTAAATCTAAAATACCATAAAATGGTCCAAGATAACAATAGTAGTACATGTTTTTTCTATAAATTCATTTATAAATATGGAATTTACCCATTTAAAAAAAGGAATTTCATTTATGAATGTTATAGAAGTTACAATATTCAACCTTTTATAAAGTTATCAATCAAATTTTTCATTTTAATCACTAAAATAGATATGGGTACTTTTGTTTCATTTTCTCTTCAAGTTCCCATGTCTATTCTTCAAGATTGTGGTGCCTTCATAGCACTTTGACCATGTGAGTTTCCATGTTTCATAGATTTTCAAATCCACGATCTAATATCCCAATGAGATGATCCTCCTATGAATGATCTTTCTCAAATGTTACCACCTAAGGATTTAGTACATGTGATGGGTCTGATTTTACCATACTCAAAAGGGATATATGGGACACATAATGTACATGAGATATTTTAGGTTTAAGTGATAATAAGTAGGACACTACTCAGATGAAATCAAGGATATCAAAGGGATTTGTGTATCTTGTACTAATCATTCCCTTATTCAAAAACCTAATGACATTCCTCCATGGTGATATATGAAAAAAAAATTATCTCCAACCTCAATCTTTTGGTATTTTCAATGATTGTATGCATAAAATTTATGCTGAAATTGTTCAAATTTAATTTTTCATTGAATGGTTTGAACCTTATTTTCCATCATTTGAATGACATATGGTCCAATCATGTTTCTATCTCAGTGTTCATCCAAGAATGTTAAATTCAAAAACATATTAACATATCGAGCCTCATAGGTCTCCATTTTTAATTCTAGTGTAGAAAATATTGAAATATGAGTACTCTACTAGAGATAAGTGATGATCTCAATATCCTTGGAAATCCATTGAACAATATATAAATATTTATTCAACATTCTTAATGGTTATTTTAGAGTGATTTTCTTTCCAAGGGAGATAAGCCACGTTGAGGTTCAGTTATGTATCTAATTCTTTCTTAATGCATCTCCAAAACCTTAAGGTTAACCTTATATCTTGATCAGTTATAATAGAGAGTGGTACTCTATTTTCACTTATCATTTCCATCATATATGTATTAGTGAGATAGAAAAGATGTAATTCTTCTTTGATATCAATGAAATGTCCAAACTTGTTAAGGTGCTCGAATACCTCCCAGATGGTCTCAATATCTTTAGATTTCCTCGGGAGTCCTACGATGAAATCCCAGTTTATGTCCAGAGATTTATTTGTTTTTCTGGGAAATGGTTTAATAATTACATTAGAATTTTATTTTTTTCTAATTATCTTGGTATCGTACCAAGTATCAAGATACAAACTCTATAATCTTCTACCTTATGTTTTCCCACTAGAATATTTTCTTCAAAAGTCTATTCATTTTAGCGATTCCTTAATGAATATATAGGTATTTTCAATGTGAATATTCCAAAAGTTCCCAATTCAGTTCTATTTTTGATGAAACACATATCTGGGTTCCAATACGTATAACACTATATTTATAAAAGTTAAACACAAGAATATTCCTTACCATTATATATATATATATATATATATATTACATCATCATCATTCTTGTTCTCCTAGATCCTCTCAAAAATGGATGGTGGATAAGATATTTTAGAAAGGTGGTATGATGATCCTTTGTTTATTCACATATCCATCCTTTGTATGTCTATTGTGGTTGGATCCTGTAAAACCTCATTGTGGATAAATTTGAGACATTATTTTTACTCAGATCATTTTCCACATTGTTCATATTTTTTAGACGGTAATGGATTGAATATGTATAATATTTTATCATAAAAATACACCATCAATGGTTTATATTAATTGAATTTTGTGTGAATATTTACATGATGATTTTATGATCCTTATATAAGTCATAGTTTTTCTATATAGGTAATGTCACTAAATCTTAAACACGGGGATCACTACAGCCACTAATATATCATTATTTGGAATTTTATTCTCATTTATCTTTAGTTAGTGGGAGGAAGAGGCTAACACTTGTTCATATTGAATAAGTACATAACCCAATAACATTTTATATGCATCATTGCAAACCAGAAATGCTTCCCTTGTGGTGGGTAATGTGATTATTGGTGATGTGATTAGCATCTTCTTCAACTGTTTAAAGATATTTTTGTATTCATTAGTCTATAAAAACATAGATCCCTTTTTAGTTGTCTTGGTTATTAGGATGTAAAATAATCATAATTTTCCCAAAAATCAATGATAGTACCTATTTAATACAAGTAAACTGTTGATTTCTATCACAGATGTTATTCATGTACATCATTCAATTACCTCAATATTTTAAGGATCCATAAATATAAATTTTCTTTTGATAACATTACCCATTAATGTAACTTTATCCATCCAAAAAATATATTTACAACCCTTTAAAAATAATTTATCCTTTAAAAAACTATTCAGTATCTAATTCATGTTCTCCTCATGTTCCTCCTTTATTTTTGGAGTAGATAAGAAAGTCATCTATAGATACTTCCACATATTTGTCATTGTAATCCCTAAAGTCATTTTTTATCATGTCTATTGAGATTTTTGGATTACTAGTGTGTCCAAAGAGAATAATAATGAACTCACAGTACTTTTTCCTTGTGAAAAAACTGGTGTTTGGGATATCCACATTCTTCAAAATTACATGATAATATCATAATCAAAGATCCTACTGAGAGAAGTATTGTTCTCCATGTAGTTGAGAGAAAAATTCATCAATCTATAGTGGAGGATACATTTTTTCATGATATTTTTGAGATCATAGTAATCCATCCAGAGGAACATTGACCCATCCTACTTATTTTTGAAGTTGATTGGTGCATCCTATAGTGATGTACGTGGGCACAAAAACCCTTTATTCATATTATCTTGTAGTTTCCTCAATAACTCCTAAAGTTCAATAGTGTCTATTATATAAGGAGTCCTAGATTTTAAAAAATATAAGGGGATAAAATTTATTGAGAAAATTGCCTCTTATCTAGGAGGAATACCAATCAATTATTCTAAAAAACATCAGAAAATTCTCTCAAAATAGAATTGTCTTCAAGCATGCTCTTTTACTCAGTATCAATCATTGAATTTCAATACTCTTTCTCATGGGGAAATAATATTTATTCTTGAAATGATGAAACCAAAAATATTTTCATCCTTCTCCAAGCACATTTATAGAATAAATGGTTGATTTATATTATGGAGGGTGATTTACTTATATTGGAAATTTATACATGACCTATGTAATTAAATCTAATACATGCCTAGAATAGTATTTAATTACTCTAAATGGAGTATAACATGGTTTGATATAAAATTCATCCTAAATTATTTTACTATGGATGAGTTATATACTTTTGATGAAATAATTGAAATATTCATCATCTTCACCATTAAATCTACCTCCATGTCCTGTAGGGGTGTTTGAATAGTTAAACTAAAATTTTATGATATGAAAAAATGTGTAGAACCAGTGTCAAAAAGTTTGTTCACTATTCTTGATTGAATGACTAGTGTGCATGTCATCTCTACCTTATCTTGATAAACCTCATCAGTTGTGATGGAATAATATCTCCCTTTATCTATAGGATAAAGAGGTTTTTGTAATTAGTTATCGTCGACAAGCCTAGGCTTATTGCAATGATTTTGATCGTGTTCTTATTATTTATAGTTTAAAAATTGGAAAAATAATGAGGGATAACTAGAGAACTCCTTTATTCTATCACATTTGGGGCCTTCTCCAATCAGTGATCACTAGTAATGTGCCCTTCCATCTTGCACCCATATCCCTTCCTTTGACCATTCATAAAATTACTAGGAGGCTTCATCCAAAAATTTTGACTAGTAGGATATTATAATTTATTACCCCCATTATATTTATCCATCATCCCTCAAAAATTAAATACCATTTTTTCTTCTTATCCCCATGAGAATCTTGATATTAATTGTTTTCTATTTGTACTTTGAGGTAGAATTGGATAATTTAGTAATAGTTTTAAATTTCTTGAGTGGATATGTATTTTCATATACTCAGCTTTAGCGCACTAAATAAGTTTCCACATTTACATTCAAGGATAAAGACAATTTAAGAGGTATTCCATGCATGTCTTGGGATGTTTTCCCTATATTCCCCAATGGATTCATCATTCTTGTTCATGGGAATAAAGACATATTTTTTCATTTAAATTCCTAGAGTGTGAGTGAAATATTTATTGAAAAACATTATCTATAATTCCTTCACTCCATTTCCTTGATCTACTCCTTGGTATTTAAATTCATGATCAATGTCCATCATTGATCTGATACTCCTTCCATACGATAAGTAGCTAGCACACCCATCTCTTTATCTATTCAATAAAGGATGAAAAAGATTTTTTAAATGGTTTTCATCCATTTTTCAATAATTAATGGATCAAAAGAACCGCTAAAATTCATATTTTATTGTCACATAAGGTTCTCTATTAAAACATTATCTTTCTTGAATTGAGTCATATGTTCCTCCAGATTTAGGTTTCGGTTAAAAAAATTGTTGACTAAAATATTATTATGATAACTTTTCTTATTCATAATCCCATAAGGTAGAAAATATCATTTTGTAAGTCATCACAATTCTCCTCACATTGGTTTTTGACTCATTTTTTCCAACATCCAAACATTAACAAAAAATAAAGGGATAATTAGGGATTATTATTTTGAAACTATTTAACTCATAAATTTAAAAAAATGAACTTTATATGGATAAATCCAAAATTGTATATGTTGTGACCAAACCCCAGTAGCTTAGAATTGGTTTCTACTACCATTAGTTTGGTTTGAATACAAAGAATAAAATCCTGAAGGAAAAAAAGAGATTAGTTGTCTTGGTAAAACATATACAAACAAGAGTATTCTATTACAAATTAATACACTAATTACAACATATTTTTTTTCTTTTGAGGATGACATTATTCCCACTTAGAATATCCATGAATATATTTCTTAGTACACTTCTAAGATTCTTGGTTAAAGAAAATAAAATAATTGTGAGATGGAATTATTTGTAAGAGTTATGTACAGTAGATGAAATAATGAATCATTGGAATTGTCAATGCATAATTTTAATAACTGAACATGAAGGAAATAAAATCAATAAATTGAGAAGGAATGCATGAACAATATGGAAAGGTTATAACTGGAAACACATCTCATTCATATAGAAATATAAAGAATAATCAACAAGAAAATGAAAATAACTGAAACAGATTCCATTTAATCAATGAACTGAGAATGAAATTCATCCAAAGATAATGTCAATGAATGAATCACTAGGATAATAGTTACTAAATATAAATGAATACAATGCTCAATTATTTGAATCCATGATTCCTTGGTGCACGGTACCTTTACCATTAAGACCTTTAAGAAGACATTTTAGTATACAACTATTAAGACCTTACCCATCGCTATTTAGAACATGCCTTGTTTCAAACTCAAAGGGTTTCTGTACAAATATATTCATCCCATGAGACTACTGGTTAGTCATGGGGCTTACATTAAATATTCCCTAACCCATATCATACCTGTAAAAATAATCCATCATCTATTGAGGAATCATTTTAATTCATGAATAATTTGCCATATCAGATTTCAAAATTGAATAAATAATATGGATTTATCAATACTTCCCTAGATAATAAAATTAAAATCAGAGTTATGACTATATGTAAAAATGGTATACGGTTAAGTTAATTGAAAAATTAGTGATAAATGGTATAGATAATTAGATGAAATTTAATGTCCAATAATCTCTAGAAATTGAATATATCAAGGGAACGACGAAAATGAATCAAGTAAATTTCTATACTATCCTATTCCTAATAAGTCAAAAAACATCAAGAGAAATAATAAGGATTATATAGGTATAACATATCCTAAGAAGAGTAAAATGAAGGGTGGTTATTTTTGATGAATGGAAATACTATAAAAAATACATTAAAAGCATTGTTGAAGAAAATATAATTTTCATTTGGAAAAGTATTTAAAAAATAATTTTCTATAAAAATAACTTTTAAAAAAAATTCCTTAAAATTTACAAGGAAACATAAAATAAACAATGGTGGGTAAATTTTTACATGTCATATAAGGTAATGAAGAACAATACTTTTGTAAGGAAAAAAAGATGAAAAAAAGTTCCCCCATTCAGAAAGGGATAATAATATTCCTTTGAAAAAAATTAATAATAAACTAAATGTGTAAAAATTTATTTAATAAATAATTTTGGAAAAGTTAATAAAGATTTTGAAATCATTTTTATAAAAATGTTTTTTATAAGAAAATAGGTTCTCTGACTAAAGATAGACATGATGGAAGGTATTCTTAAAAACATTTTCTAAGACATTTTTGAGTACCAAAGAGTTGAAAATGATATTGTTACTTGAAAAGGGTCATAAATAAATAGAAAAGAATATATTATAATTTTTATTTTAACAATTACCATATAAATTTCAATAATGGAATTTCAGGAATAATCAATCTTGATTAGAATGATATTGTCAAATAAACACATAAAATGATCAAAACATCACAGTGAAAATTAATTAAAAAAGATATTATAGTTATCAAATATAAATTTACATAAATGTATTTAAAATAAAAAAATATATATTAAATTTCATTATACGCAAAATTATATAATATTACTTACAATTAGGATGTTTTTTAAACCAATGATTGGAATTAAGTTATGAAATTTATTTACCACATAGTATCTTTAACTTCAAATGAATTTTGGTGGAATAATTTAAATTAAAAATATAACTACCATGAATAATGAATTATTCATGATATTAAATTTTAATATGGTATTATATAACCTATATTAAATAAACTATGTTCATAATAAAACAATATACATCAACGAAATGAAATTGAGAGGAAATCCATTACATTGCCTTTACTTTTGGGTGAACGTCCTTTAACATCATGTATAATAGTTTTAAAAATGACATTAAATTATAAAAGAACCAAAATAATATTTATAATTACATATATTAATTTTCTATAATATCATATTTCTTGTTTGTTAGTAATATTTCATCATTTTTACAATTTTTTGAGTTAATTGTCGTATTTCTCGAGTATGTTTTGACATGTTATTTAATTTATTCTTATGTAAATCATGGTTTCATCATATAAAGGATTTGTAACATGATTTAAATATTCTATATATTCATTATATATATTTATAACATTCTATAATGTTTGGAGCTAGTAAATGTGATGCACTGTTCATGGAAAATGTAGGTCGTACGTGCTCATGAATGCTACTTCTATTTCATTGTTGTATCTAAAATTATGAAAATTAAATAATATATGTGTATATATATATTATAATTATTTTATCATATTATATTCATTTATTTTATATTTTTTTAGGTCCATCCCTAGTACATTCCATGTACAGTATGAATGAACCACATCATTTTGAGGAGGCAATAATCCACACATCCTCAAATGAAGTTATTATATTCTTGTAAAATGGGAAGTATAAAGTTATGTTTTATATATAAATAAAATAAAAATATACATTTTAAATATAATATATATTTTATATAAAATATAAATCCATCATTTTTTCCTACCATAAAAAGCGGTAATGGAAGAATGAACGACATCGGTTCACGAGGCGGTAGTCTGTCGTACACACAAATGATTATTGTGTATCCCATTTGATGGATGTGTTTTAAATTTTAGGTTAAACTATTAGAATAAAAATTTATATTATATATAGGATACATATATTTATATATCGGAATGATATAAGAAAATTTTGAAAGGTGTAGAAGTAAATGAAACAAAAGTGATCGTTGAATAACATTATCTATTATTCGGGTAACTTCTTTTGGTTTATAAAAATGGCTTCCTTGGATTTCATTCTGACTAAAGTGAGGCCAGTAAAATGAGGGGGGAATTTTAAAACTCATTTTTTATGTGATTATATGAGCCAAAGGGTTTGATATTTTTGAATAAATTGGATGGTTGAGTTCATTTTTATAGTGGAGGAGTGCATTCTCATAAATATAAAAACGTAAATACTACTGAGAGGACTCTGTTACATCATGTTAATCCAATAATAAACCAAATTGGATCCAATAGAGTATATAGTATAAATAGGGCCCTTAAATTGTTTTTGGAAAATTTTATAGTTCATTTTGGCCCTTAATATTAAGGTCTAGTCCCTTGTAAAACATAACATTACATTAATCACTGCAATTAATTTTAATTACCATCAAAAATATTTTTGTGAAAAAAATAAGTCTCCCATATTAGAAATTATTAAGTATTACTATTGCAAATATAAAATATATTTTTCCAAATTCCAATTATATAAGTGGGTAAAATTAATTTAAATTTAATCCCAAAAATTGGATGATAATGCGGGGTTTTAAAGTAAAAAATGTTCAAAAGTTTGAAAGGTTTTTATATCCAATATAAATGTGAATTTTATTTCAATTACCAAACATGGAATAATTAATTTATAATTTTACTAATTTAAATTTAAAATATAATTTAAAATATAATTTAACTACAATGATAAATCATATTAAAAAGATGTTTTCAATTAAAATTTAGTATTTTCCACTATTTATCAAAAATTGAATTTTCTTGGAAAAAATCAAAAAATTCACCCTAAAAAAATTTTGATGTTCCATATACCAAAATTATGCTTATTTTGAAATATAAAATTTCTAAAATTTCTAAAATTTAGTTTTAAATAAGGTTCTCAATAAAAGGGTGGCAACATTTTCTTTAGAAAAATATTTCATTTCTATTCATAGAATTGGGATTGTTCTTCTTTTATGCCGATAAAATATATTTGAAGAATGTAAAAAATATTTTATTAAATATATAACATATATATTTATTTAAAATCAATCACTAATATTATTTAATTTAATTCATTATGCTAAAACCCCTTTGAGAGAGTAAAAGCATTTCCTTTATATTTAATTGTTTTTTATATTCATTAATAATTAATTGGTAAAAATGAATTCATTTTAAATTTCTATAAAACATATAATATCATAAGTTAGTTAATCATTTTAATAGATTATAATTTAACTTCTATATTATATCTTACTCAATTAAATAAAAATAATTAAATAATATATTGTTTCTCATTAAAACATGGTTTTTTGTGTAACCCGACTCCTCGAAGAATGTAATTATTGTTTAAATGAAATAAAAATAAATTTTGTGTGTATTGAAAGCTACAAAATATATTAAATTTATTTAAAATACTAAATCTACTATAAATTTTTTAGATTTTATACTCCATTTTTTGCTTGGTGTTGTGTGGCATACATGTAATCGAATAAACGATACTCTTTTAGAATTTTTGGGTGTTACCTTCTCCCCACCATAAATAAATTACGTACTAAAAATTGAAACATTATATATTTAACAAAGGGTTTTAAATTTTAAAATTACCTTGTTAAAATACCCACAACATAAAATAGTTTATAAAATATTCTCATAAAAAGAGATAATGACAAGTACAAAGGACACGTGGAATAACATATAATTGTGTTTCTATATAGGAGAACATTAGTGGAATTTAAAAATATAGAAAATAAGGGAAATCATAAATAATTATAGGGAGTGATTGAGAATATTTATCATAATAAATGGAATGATCAATAGAAATTTAAGGCCCTCAAAACTATAAATCATTGATGATTTAAAAGACCGTCAGTTCAGAAAAATTAATGTATTTGGATAAAATTTTATTTCAAGATAATTTTCCCAATGATGATTAATTCATTTACCACCAAAGAATATAATAAAATACAATTACTCAATATATTTCTATAAACAAAATTTCTAACTTTTTTTGTGCTTTTTGATCAATTTTAAATTTATCCATTTACGCCTAGAAATGAATACCCCAAAATTATATGTTTTTCCTGAAGTACTATAATTCTCATTTAGTATATTTTAAAATACATGAAGCGGTGAAAATTATTTATATAATTCAATAAATATATTCCAAAACAAATATGGATAATACCTTTATCTATAAACCAAAAATTAATATTATTGTTACATGGTTAACATTTCTTCCTCAAGTTGTTTAACTAAAAATGATGACATATTTACCATGACATTATATATGAAGATGGTAGGTGAAAATTCTTTATCATACTTTTATCATGGGTTCAAGACTTACCACCTTATAGGATTTTATGGGTTCTCACCCAGAATACAATTTGTCCTTTTTTACAAACTATATTAATATAATTTCTAAAATATGATGGACCTCCTTGAAATTTAATAACTAAATATCCTTTTATCTAAGGTTTTAAATAAAATCTAAATAGTTTAATACTTTATGCATTTATTTATACATATTCCCTTACTTGATATATATTTTTTCCTTTATAAGTGGGAATTGACTCAATAATAATAATATTCTCTTAACATAGGGAAACAAAATATAAATGGATCTTGAGGATGATATTTATTTCTTTCCATTATACTCATCATTTTTCATTAGAAATTATTTTCTTTGTATCCTTTCCAATAAGTAAAACATTTCCCTATTACATTGAGACAATTTCCTAGGTGTATCCATCCAAGATTCTTGGATAAGGTAAATTGATCCCCTTTTCCTATGTGGTCTTCACCACTCAAAAACTTAGAAAACATCATCCCTCTCTTCTTTGGTGATTTTGAGAGTAGGTTAAGGAATATGTTGTTAGTCGTATTTTGTGAAAATTGATTAGGAAAGAACAAAACATCTTTCAATCCAATCAACATCCCATTTGGTTTCTCCTTATCACTACCTTGTCCTTCAGAATCAATGTTTACATGACTCCTTCGGGTTCCATGAATTGAATAAAACTATAAAAGATTGTGTGAGTAACAATAGTCATAGTGAGAAAAACATATAAAAATTTGCATAATATCTAAATAATGACACCTTATTTTCAATATAAAACACCTCTGGTTTAACCGAGGTTATTATTTTTCATCATATATTCAAACCTTTTATAATTTTTATATGGAAAATATGAATTATCCTAAGAGTATCCCCTAGGAGTGATAGAATAGGTTCATGGCACGACTTATTGTTTTGTACCATGTTATGTTCAAGTCTTACTGAACACACCTTTTTTGAGTTGTTACCCTTAGTTATATAAGTGCTATAACTGCATCCAGTTTTTGTTTCTATACAAGGATTTACTACTAAAAATACTCCCATAATCTCTATCCTAAAAAAATAATAGGATGTTCTTAAATACTTATCCTTAAAGTCTACCTCGTGGTTTTATTCTATAATCTATTTTATAAGAAATCTAGTTCCCATGGTTTCTACTGAACTTCCATTAAAACCAACAATAGTGACCCAAAACTAATAGTCTAGAGATGGTGTCTACTACCATTACATTAACATGATTATAAGGAATTGAATCATAATGTACTGAAGAATTTAGTAGTTTTATTAAACCAAATACATTCATGAGTCATGTATTACAAATGAATAAACTAATTACAACATAGATTTTTTTCTTTCAAGTATAACTATATTCCCAATTAGTGTATCTTTGTATATATTTCTTAGTACACTTCTTAGATTCATGGGGAAAGGAAATAATATAAGTGTTAAATACGATAGTCTATAATGGATAAGTACAGTGAAATAAATTATGAATCATTGATTATAACCAATATGGAAAGATAATAATGTACCACACACTCTATATAATGAATAAACTTATATGTAAGTGCATAAACAATATATAAATTTAAAAACTAGAACCACATTCCATTCAAATTACATGGAATGGAATAAAAATATAAAAAGAAAAATAACTGAAATATATTCGTTTTATCAACGAACTGAGAATTAAATACATACATAGATAATGTTAATGTAAAAATCTAATTTATAATAATAGTTGAATATAAATGATGGAAATTTTTAATTATGAATACCATGTTTCCTATGTAAATGGAACCTTTTCCTGCAATACCTTTCACAAGAAGGTTCATTATACTACTATCAACACCATTCACAAGACCTTTTAAAATATTCTTGGTTGCATGATCAATGGTTTTCTGCCCAGATTTTCACATCTTGAGACTAACAATGTATCATGGGGATTAATTTAGACGTTCGCCAACCCTTTTCATAAATGTCAAGATCATTCCTCATATATCGAGTATTCTATTTCATTTATGAATAATGTGCCATATAAAATAAAATTATTGAGTAAAAAATATAGATTTATCATTATTTCCCAAGATGATCAAATAAATATCATAGTAATTACCATACATAAAAATGGAATATGGTTTCAGAGATAAACATATACATGATAAATGTTAAGTGTAATTAAGGGAAATATATTATCTAATAATCTAAGTAAATTTAATATTTCAAGGGAACTAAAAAAATTCATTAATTAAGTGAATTAAAATACTATCCATTCCCTAATAAATCCTAACCATTTTATAGTAATAATAAGGATGGTATTCATATAACATATCCCAAGTTTATTAAAATGAATTTTTGTTTTTTTGATTAATTGAAACAAGATAAAAATCTTTTTTAAAAATGTTCTTGAGGAAAATATACTTTTCATTTTGAAAATCATTTTCTTTGAAAACAAATTTAAATGAATTTTATTTAAAAGGTAAACAATTAATTTTTTTATGGAATCTTCAAAGAGCCAACGTTGGGTAATTTTTTACATGTCATATGAAGTAAAAAAGTGAACATTCCTTTTATAAGGTAGAAACAATAAAAAAATGACTTTTTCAGAATGTGACAAAAATATTCCTTTGAAAAAAAATTAAAAGAAAAAGGGTTAAAATTTCATTAATAAATCATTTCAAAATGGTTACATACATTCAAAAAAATTGAAGCACTGTTTGTAGAAGAGAACGTGTTCTCGGACTAAAGAGAGAAATGTAGTCTCGTTTTCATAAATAGAATTAAAAAAATTAGAGTGACAAATAGTTGTAAAATTGTAGTGTTACTTGAAAAATATAATGGATAAATATAGTAGAATAAAATTAAAGGGTTTATTAAACATTGATTAAATAAATTCCTTTAATATAATATCAATAATATGAAATCTCTTTTTGAATGAGATTGTTAAATACAAATGTAAAGTGATCCCAACGTCAAAGTGAGAATTAATCAATCAAGAGACAATGTGTACCCACTATAAATAAAAATAAATAAGTGTAAATACATAAATATATTGACAAAGTAATTACACACATAATCATACAATATTAATGACAATGAGGATGTTATATAACCAAATGACAGGATTTGAGTTATGAAATTTCTTTACCACTTGAAATCTTTATGCTCAATTCCCCTGAGGTTAAATAATTAAAATTGAAACATAAAATAAAATGAGTAATGAATTTTTCATGATATTAAATTTAAAAATTGAATTATATTCACCATATGAAAGAAACAATATGTAGAAGAATACAATATTCCTCAATGAAATAATATTGAAAAGAAATCTATTACCCTATGTTTCTATTTGGGTAAACATACTTTAACCTACTGTATAATGGTTTTAAGAATGTTATTAAAAAATAATAGATCCATAAAAATATTTATAATACTATATATTAACTTCTTATAATATATTATTTCTCATTTTTCTATAATATTTCATTATTTTCACTATTTGTTGTGTTAATGGCCTAGTTTTCCGAGTATGTTTTGACTTGTTATTTTTTTTCTTCTTACATAGATTATGCTTTCGTAATATCCAAGATGTAAAAAAAGATTAAAATTTCATATATATATTACTTATAAATTTATTTATAATAATCCATAATTTTTCGTCATAGGGAATGAAATGCACCATTCATTGAGACGATAGGTCGTACATATGCATGACTACTACTGCCATTTCCATTTTGTGTTTAAAAAAACTAAAATTAAAATATATATGTATATATTAATTTTATAATTATATTATAATTTCTATGTCATATATGTCACAAATTTTTACCAATAAAACATGTAATACATTCCTTGTATAGAGTGAATGAACCACATCGCTTCAAGGATGCAGTTGTCCACATATCCAAAATAAAGTTACCATATTCCCACAAAATGGAAAATATAAAGGTATGTGTTATATAAAAATTATAAAATCATAAATAAATTATAAATACTATATATATTACTTATAAACATTAAATCCATCGTTATTTCTAACCCACAAATGTGGTAATGGATTAACAAACAATATCGATTCACGAGGCGGTTGTTCTCGATACACACGAACGATGATTGTGTATTCTATTTGATGGATGAGTGTGAAATATTAAGTCAATATATTATTATAAAAACATCCCATAATATTTAGGATAACTATTTTATTATATTTTAATTATATAATAATATTTTAATGGGTGGAAAGGAAAATAAAACAAAAGTGATTTTTCAGGAAAGTTACATCTTATTCGGGTAACTCTTTTTTTACACCAAAAGACTTCCTTGATTTTATTTATGACTAAATTTAGGATCATTTTATTATAAGGATTTTTTGAGTTATTTTTATGGGTTTTGTATGAGACAAATAGATTTATAGGTGTGAATAAATTGGAGGGTTTAATTCCCTTTTATGGTGGAGGAGGTGTGGCAATATTTTAAATATAAAAAGGTAAAAAAATTTGAGATGTCTCCCTCACATCACATTCCTCAAATAATTACAAAACATAGTTAAAATGGATTATATGATTTAAATATAGATATATAATAAGTTTTTGAAATGTTTCTAGCTCATTTTCCCCTTAAGTTTAAGGTGTAGTCCCTTATTATGCTTAATTTTACATTAATTGCTTTAATTAATTTTAAATACATTCATTAGTATTTTTTCTCAAAAACATTTTTGACCATATATTAGATTATAAATTATTCATATTCATAATATGGAATCAACTTTTCCAAATTCTAGTTACATAATTGTTTGAAAATAATTTAAATTTAGTCCCGTATATAAGAGGTAAAGCATGTTTTTATAATAAAAATGTTCAAAAGTTTGAAATATTTTTACATCCAATTTCAATTTAAAATTGAATAAAATATACTTTATTGGAGTAATTTATTCATAATTAAACTAATTAATCATTAAAACAAATTTCAAATATAATTTTACTATATAAATAAATCAAAATAAAAAAGTAGTTTCAATTAAAATTTAGTACTTTTTAATATTCAACAAAAAAAGAAACATCTCATAAAAATCACAACAATTAACACTAAGATAATTTTTCATTCCAATTTAAATTATTAAATTTATTTTTACATATAAAATATAGAAAATTTCCAAAAAAAAAATTAATGACGGTTTTCCATCGAAATGTTGAAACACTAGCTGTTGAAAAATATTTCTTTTTTTCATAAAATTGTATTTGTTCTTATTTTATGAATATCATGTATATTGGATGAACTAAAAAACTATTTTATTGAATATATAACATATATATTTCAATAATACCATTCAATAATAAATATTCATATTAATTATTATGATAAATCATCTTCTTGGGCATAAAAACATTTCTTTTATATTCAATTTTTTTTATATTCATTTCCAACTAATTGGTAACCAATTAATTAATTTTATATTTGTTTAAATATATATTTTCATAAGTTAGTTAATATTGTTCATAACTTCTAATTTAATTTCTAGGTTATATCTTATCATACTAAATAAAATTATTTAAATAATATATTGTTTCTCGGTAAAACTCGATCTTGTGTGTAACAAAAGTCATCAAAGAAAGTCAACATTGTGTGTGATGCAAGATAACATGGTATTTCATGCATTAAAAGATAAATAATATATTAAATTTATTTAAAATTATAAATTTACCATAAATTCGTAAGAGGTTATACTCCATTTTATGTTTGGTGTTTCATGTCATACACACTCTCGAATAAAAGTTACTCTTTTATAATTGTTGGGGTGTTACAGATTATATTCCTTAAACTATGAATTTATATTTTCCAATATAATTTTTCCATGATATATTTCCTAGTTGAAAAAATTATGCACATTATTTTTCCCTTCATAATTTTTCATAAATCTCTTTTTAGTTTACAAAATAATATCTATTGGGACTATTAAACCAGTTGTGCAGCAACACCACTTTTTCATGCACCAAGCGATTATAAATTCAACAACAATGTATTATTGTTAGATTTATTACCCTTAGGTACAACAATACAAAAACAACATCTACTTTTAGAATCCATAAAAGGATGTATTTTCTTCAAAATCGCATAATCTATACATTACCAAAATTTGGGGATGTTTTCTTATGTTTAGTGTTATTCATACAAGTTTCACTATGGTTTTCTAATCCTAAACCCAAAAAATAACAATAAATTCCTCTTATACCGACTAAAATTATTTCTATGGATTTCATTATCTTTTATAATCCAAATCCCCAAAAATAACTAAACATTCCTCTGATACAAACTGTCAAAACCCATATCATTAATAATGTTTACTTCAAGAGTTATTACATAATGGTTCAATTATTACTACCATATAAAATCATGAGGCCTAATATAATTGGAAAATTATGTACCTACCATAAAAAGATAAAACATGGGTACAACTATTGTAACATCCCAAGTAAATGAAGAATAAGACATATTTCATATTTATTAATATTTGTGAATTAAATATTAATTTTACTTTAAAAGGGTTTCTATGTTTGATAGCGTACCTGATACGCAACAATGGGTTTCTTTGAAATCTTACATTGCACAGTAATAATATAATATTATTATTTTAAATGGTAGTTAACTCCTAGACTTTGTAGTGGCAGGAATGAATGAAACTAACTAAAATATGATTATACATGTTAGTTAGATGTATTTACTTTTATCCAATAAAAGTTAGAGGCTTAAAATGTGAATGAATCTAATTTTAAGCATAATTTACATTAAAAGGCCGATATACCGCCTTTTAATGGAAAACCCTCATTAAATAAAGTTTTGGTCATCTTTATATGTTCTAATTGACCAAATATAATCCTTCTTTAGAATGGGGACATCAAAGTTTACTTTGGGTAAATTTATTGGTATTTTTCTGATAAAGTTTATTTTTTATTGAACAGTGAAAATTATTGTATTATAATTCAAAAGTGCCTTTTAATATAATTTATTTATATGGTTATATTATCTTTTAAATTGGTTTTAATGTAAAATTAAAATATATTTTTACCATTTGATCCAATTTTGGTCATTGGATGTAATTTCACTTTGAAATTGGACATAAACAAGTATCAATGTTTTGATAGTTATTGTTTCTTAAAAACACGCTATTTGTTTTAACAATGGGAATTAATTTTTAAATTACATATTTACACTTATATGTTTTGATTTTTTCAAAATAGACATCAATTTTGAATTTGGAATATCAAATAATTCTTAGGCTGAATTTTTGGTATTTTTCTAAAAAAACATCAATTTTTTTATGAATAGTGACACCACTTAATGGTAGTTAAAAAACTGACCTTTTCATTTAAATAAAATTTTACCACTTCTGTGAATTGAATTTCAAAAATCTGACATACATGGTTGTTATCAAGAAGTAAAATGTGGTTCATTAAGATGAAAATAATATTTGGTGAATAGTAACTTTTGACTTTTATTTACCACGGTTACAGGTAAATAGGGTAATTCAAGGTTAAAATAATATTATAATAATTAAAAATTACCTTAACACTTGTCCTAACCTTATTGGTTGAGTCATTAAAGAACATGTAAATATTTGGGTCTATTTTGGGACCTCTTTGATCCACTGGGAAGTGATAATGACAATTTAGATTAATTAATTTAAAGTAATGGCCAAAATGACATAAACAAAAATCTTTTAGAAATTAATTTTTATATGGTGTTATATAAGTCCTATTTTAGACTATAAATATTATTTGGAAAGCTAAAAATATTTCATATATCATGGTCTTTCTTATAATATTTATACATCAAATAAATTAAATTATTTATGACACAATAATGATGCAGTATTTACCTCATTAATAAATGATTTAAATAAATATGATTATAATGATTAAAATATTATCCAAAACATGTTAAATTCTAATTGGATGATTTTATTTCGACCATGACTCGTCCTATCTTAGAATATAATTATTTATGGACCATTATAAACGAATATCATTATATAATAAAATAATACTTTCACACTTTCCTAAAGAGTCCCTCCTCCCCCCTAATAAAAAGATACCACTTCTAAACACTTCCTCACACCTCTCAAGCCATTTTGCTCATCCAACCTCTGCCCAATTAATCTCTCAACATCCCTTTCCTCCTCTTAGAATCCTTACCTTAGGCATATGGACCTTCAAGAAGTCCTTTGGTTCAAACCAAAGAGAGTTACCCAAATTAAAGGTAATAGTTTCTCTTAAATTGTTTTCTTTTATTTTACTTCTCCCACCCCTAAACTCTTTCTATTTATTTCTTTTGTAAAAACATCAGTATCCTCAATATACTATGATGTTTTTATAAGAAGGATTCGAACTACACTTACAAAAACCTCCATCTAATTGATGAAGAATATAATGTTTCTGTGGATGACAAACTAACGCCTCACAAAACGATGATTGTTCAATTACATATTACCTCCTCTAATGGTGGCCATTATGATGGAACTATATTTATAAATGACATATGTTATGTTTATTATTTCTTTATGCTTCTGTACTTCCCAATTATATCAAAACCTTTATGGTTTCCATAGTGGGTAAATACGATAATCTCATTTGAGGAAGTGCGGACTACTGCCCCCTCAAAGTTATGTGACTTGTTAATGCCTTATGTGGGATGTATAAAGGATGGATTTAATGATATTATATATTATATTATACTGAAATTATAATATATCTATGTAACATTATGTTTTATTTCCATTAAAAGAAGAGATATAAATGAAAGTAGTGTTTATGCGTACGTACGGCTTACCGTCTCCATGAATGGTGCATTTCATTTCTTACCTCTAAATGTTATGTACTATTATAAAAACATGTATATACTGGATATATATGATATATATTATATCCAAATCATAAATATCATTCTGGATATAATTAAACTTTGACCACGTGGACAACTTGTAAATATAATTTGTTCATTTTTACTCAAGTGCCAAATATCGACAAAATGAACGTTATTAACATAAATGATTGCATAATGTTTATAACATTGTAATAAGTGATATAATAAGAATAATAAACTTGAAAAAGGTACTTAAGAAACTATAAATTAACTTTAGTTTATTATTCAAGAGATTAAAGAATGATCGAGTCAAGTCGGACGTGAGGTAAGGGACTTCGTCTCAATCTCCTTTCATTGAGGCACATTTTGTTTTATTAAACGATTTCTTTATATACGCTGTATAAACACCTTTGACATTTCATTTCCTTCAAAGTGAATATTTTTATATGAAGTGTTTTACTAAATGACAAAAAAAGGAATGTTTTTTTTATCTTAAGCGGTGACAACGACCTTTCCGCCACTACGAGTATTATTTGATATTTGGCTTCCTTAACAAGCCAGAATGTTTTTAAAAGGAAAAATAAATACCATATACTCTTTTTATGTATTTTGGTATTGAAAATGATTTTTACAATGGATTTATTATTTCAATATCTTTAAATGATATTTAATTATTGCAATGTGGAAATTTTATCTTTTTTTATGCTTGTGTTATGTGTTATGATCATGTTATGGTTCTTGGGAATTATTTATGTATACGGGTGGTTCCGTGATAAACCTAGGGTGGGTGAGCCCGAGATAGATCTCCAATGCATTGGGTAACGTGACGGAGGTAAACATGAATGTTTCTCCTAGGAGATTTAGGGAATATACTGTGATAGGTATTCCAAAGTAACTCCCCATGTAGCTGTGATAGCAACAATGTAAGTATGATATGGATGTCACAAATTACCTTTATGATTAATGATTTCTATGTGTCTTTCATAAATCATATGATTTAATGAGGTAATTAAAAGAGTTCATGTTTTGTATGTATTTATGAACAAATGTTTTCATTCTTTGTTTTATAACCCTTACTGAGCTTTTTATGCTCATCCCAAGTTTTGAAATGTTTTCACTAGACTTAAAGATGATTAAGGTCAAGGATGGGATCAAGGAAAAGTCATGTTGTCTAAATGATTCTTTTTTTAAGAGTTTTTATTTTATGAAAAAAAATGGAAACTGTGTAGAGATTTCTACCTTGTAATCTTTTGAGATGTAATAGTTATGTCCTAATTCTCTAAAACTCTAAACCTGAAAAGATCTTCAATGTGAATTATTCATTTAATTCAATATTATGTAATGTTTAAGGTTGGGTCCTTATAGTTGGTATCAGAGGTTGGTTTAGAATACATTAAGAGTTAGGGTATTGTTAAATTAATATCCATAAAGTAATTTATGTTATTATTGATATCATATATCATTTATAGATTACCATGTTGCTTTGCCTAAGATATTTCTATTTTCATAATGTTTTTCCGCAGAGGAAACAGGGTAGCTATGTTGGGATGACATTAGGAAGAAGAAAACCTTCCAAATCAGCAACCTGAGATGGTCGGAATAGGAACTAAACAGTTTTTTGCAGTGATGGAACAGTTGAATCAGGTTATAAATGGTGGTGGTATCTATATACAATATCTTCCAGATCAACCACAGAAGAACATTTCAGTAGGGGAGCATTTCATGAGGCAACATCCCACGTCATTCAGTGGATCATCTAACCCTGTGCTAGCTGAAGGGTGGATTAATGAATTGGAGAATATTTTTGATGTCATAGGTTGTTCATAACATCAAAAGGTTAGTCTTGTTGTTTACCGTTTTGAAGGTGAAGCTGATCAGTGGTGTTCGATGGTGAAAAATATTAGGGAAAGTGAGGTGATTTATGCTCTCGATTGGGATGAATTCAATGGTATGTTTCTTGAGAAATATTTTCCTAAGGTGGTTCGTCTTAGGATGGAAAAACAATTCCTGGAATTGAGGCAGGAGGATGACACAGTGGATTCTTTTGAAGAAAAATTCACTCGACTGGCAAGGTATGCTCCAAATTTCATATGAGATCTTGATAGTAAAATCAACCATTTTTACTCAGGATTAAAGCCAAATTATCGAAGGGATTTAGCTTCTCGTTAGTTCAAAAGTAATTAAAGACTTGTTCGTTTTGCGGAGATGGTGGAAATGGATTTTTCCGATGATCAGTTATTCTTTGAAAAACAACAGAATAAGAGGGCGAGGTGGCAGGTGAAAGGGAAGAACTCTTCAAAAAAGTCTGATGGTAAGAAACTTAAGTTTAAAGTTTGTGAAAATTGTGGTAAAAAGCATGCCAGGGATTGTCTTTTGAATTCTAGTAAGTGCTACCGTTGTGGTAAAATGGGACATAAGGCTCATAATTGCACTGAAAAAGATCAGGGTAATGGTAAGACAAAATATGATTTACAGTCAGTAAAATGTTTTAAGTACAACGAAATGGGTCATTATGAAAATGAGTGTCCAACAAAGAACTCAACCAAAGGAAAGTAGCCAGACTACAAGCAGAATGGGGTGGCGAAATCCTTTGCAACTACTTTAGCAGATGTTGGTCCATCAAATGAAGTAGTATCTGGTACACTATTTATTTGTTTAGATTATGCCAATGTGTTTTTTGATTCAGGGTCTGCACACTCTTTCATTTCTGAGAAGTTTTCTTGTAAATTAGGAATTCCATCACAAGATATGAATACAGAACTTACGATAAAAACACCTGGAGGAAATGTTGAGACAAAAAGAAAACATAAGAACATTCATGTATTTGTGTGCGGAAATAATCTACATGCAAACCATATTTTTTTGCCTCTAGTAGAGTTTGATGTTATTTTGGGCATGGATTAGATTTCCGTTTATCATTATAAAATTGATTACAGAGCTAAAGAGGTTTATTTTCAGAATTATTTTCAGTTTTTATACAATAATTAACCCTTGTTTTTGATAACATATCATGAAGATGAGAAACTAGTAAAATATGGAAGTGAATGTTACCTTGCACATATTGTTGAAAACAAAGGAACTGTTTAGATTAATGATGTGCCAGTTGTAAATGAGTACCTTGATGTTTTTCCTGATGAGTTTCCTGGTTTTATACCTAATCGAGAAGTTGAATTTACTGTTGACTTAGTTCCTGATGCTAAGCCAATTTCAAAACACCCTTATCGAATGGCTCAAATTGAACTTTTAGAGTTAAACATGCAATTGCAGGAGTTATTAGATAAAGGTTTCATTCGACCAAGCATGTCACCATGGGGTGATCCTGTCTTGTTTGTTAAAATGAAATATTGTTCAATGAGACATTGCATTGATTATAGAGCATTGAATAACATCACTGTTAAGAATAAGTATCCTTTGCCTCATATCGATGATTTGTTTGATCAGCTCCATGGTGCTCAGTATTTTTTAAATATTGACTTGTATTCGTGGTACCATTAGTTGAAGGTAAAGGAAACAGATGTTCCAAATACCGTGTTTCATACTATATATGGCCATTATGATTTTTTAGTTATGCCTTTTGGGTTAACCAATGCACCTGTTGTATTCGTGGATCTTATGGATAGAATTTTCCATGAGTTCTTGGATAAGTTTTTGGTTGTGTTCATTAATGATATTTTGGTTTATTCTAAAAGTAAAGAGGAAAATCAAATTCATTTAAGGGTTGTCTTGAAAACCTTAAAAGAAAATAAAATTTATTGGAAATTCAGCAAGTGGTAGTTTTGGTTACAACAGATTTCTTTCGTTGGTCACATTGTTTCAAAAAATGGTTAAATTGTTTATCCTGTTAAAACAAAAGTTATTGAAGAATGGCCAAGACCCACAAATATAACTGAGATATGTAGTTTTCTTGGTTTGGAAGGTTATTTCTAGAGGTTTGTTGAAAATTTTTCATGGTTATCTAGTCCAATAACTAAGTTAACTCGAAAAGGTGTTAAGTTCATCTGGACAAAAGAATGTGATGATTGTTTTCAGGAATTGAAAAGAAGATTGGTGAATGCTCTAGTTTTGGCACTATCTTCTGGAAATGGTGAGTTTGTTATCTACAGTGATGCTTCATTGAAAGGATTGGTTTGTTTCCTAATATAGAATGATCAAGTAATTTCTTAGGCTTCACGTTAGTTGAAACCACATGAGTTAAATTACCCTTGACATGATTTGGAATTAGTTTTTGTTGTTTTTACTTTCAAAATTTGGAGGCATCATTTGTATGGAGTGATGTGTGAAATATTTACTGATCACAAAAGTTTTAAGTATATATTCACTCAGAAAGAATTGAACATGGGATAGAGGAGATGGTTGGAATTAATCAAGGATTATGATTGCATGATCCTTTACCATCTGGGAAAAGAAAATAAACTGGCTGATGATTTGAGTCGAAAAGGTAATGCTTCATTAACCCTGATACATTTAGAACAAGATCCTTTGGTTTTTTATTCGATGAATTATGGAACAGAAGTTGTTGGTGTAGTAAATTCTTCTGTTTTGTTTCAGGTGTTAGTGATATCATCTTTATCAGACAGAATAAAGCAAGCGCAGAAGGAAGACAGTGAGTTGCAGAAAAAAGTTGGGTTGGTTCAGAAGGGTAAGTTGCCTAGTTTTAACATTGATAAGGATTGTGTTTTGAGATTTTGAAAGAGATTATGTGTGCCTTGTGATTCACAGTTGAAGAATGAGTTGTTATGTGAAGCTCATAGTTCTCTATTTTCAGTTCATCCTGGCAGTACTAAGATGTATAGAGATCTTCAGGAGTATTACTAATGGGATGGAATGAAAAGAGATATTTATGATTTTACTGTGAAGTGTTTGACTTGTCAACTGGTTAAAGCAGAGCGACAGTTATGGAAAATAATGCTTGAGCCTCTATCGTTGCCAGATTGGAAATGGGAAAATATATCCATGGACTTCATTGTAGGATTACCAAAGACGTCTTGAGGTAATAATGCAATCTGGGTATCAACTTGCTCGGTTGTATGTTAAAGAGATAGTCAGGTTGCATGGAGTTCACCTCTCCATTGTATCTGATCGTGATCCCGGGTTCACTTTTAACTTTTGGAAAGTCCTTCAGAAGTCATTGGGTACTGAATTAAACTTTAGTACATCTTTTCATCCTCAATCAGATGGGCAGTTAGAATGAACAATTCAGACCTTGGAAGATATTTTATGTGTCTGCTTGATGGATTATCAGGGAAGTTTAGACCAATAACTTTCTTGGATTGAATTTTCTTATAATAACAGTTTTCATTCCAGTATACAGATGGCTCCATTTGAGGCATTATATGGAAAGCGTTGTTGAACTCTAGCTTTTTGGGATGAAGTAGGTGAAAGGAAGCTGATGGGACCAGAATTGGTAGAAGAGATGGTAGAGAAAGTTCAGTTGATTCAGAAGAACATGAGAACAACTCAGAGCAGACAGAAAATTTATGCCGATAACCGGAGGAATGATCTTTCCTTTGAGGTAGGTGATCATGTCTTTCTCAAAGTTTCTCTTTGGAAAAGTGTGATGTGTTTTCGTAAGAATGTAATGTTGAGTCTAAGGTTCATTGTACCTTATGAAATTCTAGAGAAATTGGGATTAGTTGCGTATAGAGTGGCTTTACCACCAAGTTTATCCCAGGTACACAATGTTTTTCATGTTTTGATGTTGATAAAGTATATGTCAGATCCAACTCATGTTTTGAGCCGAGAGGGAGTTCAGTTGGAAGAGAATCTCTCTTATGAAGAACAACTGGTTCATATTCTTGACCGTAGAGAGAAAGTGTTATGGAATAAGGTAATTCATCAGGTAAAGGTTTTGTGGAAAAACTATATGATTGAATAGGCAACTTGGAAATTTGAAAATGCTATGAGGGATAAATACCCCCCCACTTATTTTGATAAGTGATTAAAAATTGCGAGGAAGCAATTTCCATAAGGGGGGAAGGATGTAACATCCCAAGTAAATGAAGGATAAGACATATTTAATATTTATTAATATTTGTGAATTAAATATTAATTTTACTTTAAAAGTGTTCCTATGTTCGATAGCGTACCAGATTCGCAACAACAGGATTCTTTGGAATCTTACGTTGCACACTAATAATATAATATTATTATTTTAAATGGTAGTTAACTCCTAGACGTTGTAGTGGATGGAATGAACAAAACTAACTACAATATGACTATACATTTTTTTTAGATAAATTTACTTTTATCCAATAAAAGTTACAGTCTTAAAATGTGAATGAATTGAATTTTAAGCAGAATTTACATTAAAAGGTCGATTTACCGCCTTTTAATGGAGAACCCTCATTAAATAAAGTTTTGGTCATCTTTATATGTTATAATTTACAAAATATAATCCTTCTTTATAATGGGGATATCAAATTTTACTTTGGGTAATTTTTTTGGTATTTTTATGATAAAGTTCATTTTTTAACAAATAGTGAAAAATATTGTATTTTAATTTAAAAGTGAATTTTAATATAATTTATTTATATGGTTAGATTATATTTTTAATTGGTTTTAAAGTGAAATTAAAATATATTTTTACCATTTGATCCAATGTTGGTCATTGGAAGTAATTTCACTTTGAAATTGGACATAAACAAGTATCAATCTTTTGATAGTTATTGTTTCTTAAAATCACGCTATTTGTTTTAAGAACGGGAATTAATTTTTAAATTAATTAATGCCACTTCTATGTTTTTAATTTGGAAAAATAGACATCAATTTTGAATTCGGAATATAAAATAATGATTAGTCTGAATTTTTGGTATTTTTCTGAAAAACATCAATTTTTGATGAATAGTGACACCACTTAGTGGTATTTAAAAAACTGACTTTTTCATTTAAATGAAATCTTACCACTTCTGTGAATTGAATTTCAAAAATCCGACATACATGGTTGTTATCAAGAAGTAAAATGTGGTTCTTTAAGAAGAAAATAATTTTTGGTGAATAGTAATTTTTGACTTTTATTTACCACGGTTAAAGGTAAATAGGGTAATTCAAGGTTAAAAGAATATTATAATATTTCAAAATTACCTTAACACTTGTACTAACCTTATTTTATGAGTCATTAACGATCATGGGAATCTTTGGGTCTATTTTCGGACCCCTATGATCCACTTGAAAGTGATAATGACAATTTAGATTAATTAATTTAAAGTAAAGGCCAAAATGATATAAACAAAAATCTTTTAGTAATTAATTTTTATATGGTGTTATATAAGTCCTATTTTCGGCTATAAATATTCTTTGTAAATCTAAAAATGTTTCCTATATCATGGTAGTTTTTTTATAATTTTTAGATGTCAAATAAATTAAATTATTTATGACACAATAATGATGCTGTATTTACCTCATTAATAAATGATTTAAATAAATAAGATTATAATGATTAAAATATTATCCAAAACATGTAAAATTGTGATTGGATGATTTTATTTCCACCATGACACGTCTTATCTTAGAATATAATGATTTATGGACCATTATAAACCGAATATCATTATATAATAAAATAATACTTTCACACTTTCCTAAAGAGTCCCTCCTCCCCCTAATAAAAAGAGACCACTTCTAACCACTTCCTCACACCTCTCAAGCCATTTTTATCATCCAACCTCTGCCCAATTAAGCTCTCAACATCCCTTTCCTCTTCTTACAATCCTTACCTTAGGCAGAAGGCTCTTCAAGAAGTCCTTTGGTTCAAACCAAAGAGAGTTACCCAAATTAAAGGTAATAGTTTCTCTTAAATTTTTTTCTTTTATTTTACTTCTCCAACCCCTAAACTCTTTCTATTTATTTCTTTTGTAAAAACATCAGTATCCTAAATATACTAGAGTGTTTTTATAATAAGAATTCGAACTAGACTTACACAAACCTCCATCTAATTGATGAAGAACATAATGTTTCTGTGGATGACAAACTAACGCCTCACAAAACGATGATTGTTCAATTACATATTACAACCTATAATGGTGGCCATTATGATGGAACTGTATTTATAAATGATATATGTCATATTTATGATTTCTTTATGGTTTTGTACTTCCCAATTATATCAAAACCTTTATGGTTTCCATAGTGGGTAAATACGATAATCTCATTTGAGGAAGTGCGGACTACCGCCCCCTCAAAGTTATGTGACTCGTTAATGCCTTATGTGGGATGTATAAAGTATGGAGTTAATGATATTATATATGATATTATACTGAAATTATAATATAACTGTGTATCATTATGTTTTATTTCCATTAAAATAATAAATAGAAATGAAAGTGGTGTTCATGCGTACATACGGCTTACCGTCCCCATGAACGGTGCATTTCATTTCTTACCTCTAAATGTTATGTACTATTATAAAAACATGTATATACTAGATATATATGATATATATGATATCCAAATCATGAATATAATTCTGTATATAATTAACCTTTGACCACATGGACAACTTGTAAATATAAGTTGTTCATTTTTACTCAAGTGCCAAATATCGACAAAATGAACATTATTAACATAAATGACTGAAAAATGTTTATAACATGGTAATAAGTGATATAAAAGGAATAATAAACATTAAAAAGGTTCCTTATAAAGTATAAATTAACTTTAGTTTATTATTCAGGAGATTAAAGAACGATCGAGTCAAGTCGGACGTGAGGTAAGGGACTTCGTCTCAATCTCCTTTCATTGAGGCACATTTTGTTTTAATAAACGATTTATTTATATATGATGTATAAACACCTTTTATATTTCATTTCCTTTAAATAAAATATTTTTATATGAATCGTTTTACTAAACAACAAAAAGAAATTTTTTTTTAACGTAAGAGGTGACAACGACCTTTCCGCCACTGCGAGTATTATTTGATCTTTGGCTCCCTTAACAAGCCAGAATGTTTTTAAAAGGAAAAATAAATACCATATACTCTTTTTCTGTATTTTGGTATTGAAAATGATTTTGAAAATGGATTTATTATTTCAATATCTTAAAATGATATTTTATTATTGCAATGTGGAAATGTTATCTTTCCTTTATGCTTATGTTATGTGTTATGATCATGTTATGGTTCTTGGGCATTGTTTAGGTACACGGGTGGTTCGATGATAAACCTTGGGCGGGTGAGCCTGAGATATCTCCCCAATGAATTGGGTAATGTGATGGAGGTAAACTTGAATGTTTCTCCTAAGAGATTTAGGGAATATACTATGATGGGTATTCCAAAGTAACTCCCTATGTAGTTGTGATAGCTACAATGTAAGTATGATATGCATGCCACAAGTTACCTTTATGATTAATGATTTCTATGTGTCTTTCATTAATCTTATGATTTCATTAGGTAAGTAAAAGAGTTCATGTTTTGTATGTATTTATGAAAAAATGTTTTCATTTTTGTTTTATAACCCTTACTGAGATTTTTATGCTCATCCCTAGTTTTGAAATGTTTTCACAGGACATAAAGATGAATAAGGTCAATGATGGGATCAAGGATAAGTCATGCTGTCTAAATGACTCTTTTTTTAAGAGTTTTATTTTTATTAAAAAAAATGTAAACTGTGTAGATATGTCTACCTTGTAATCTTTTGGGATGTAACAGTTATGTCCTAATTCTCTAAAACCCTAAACCTTAAAAGATCCTCAATGTGAATTATTCATTTAATTCAACATTATGTAATGTTTAAGGTTGGGTCCTTATAGATTTATTATTTAAAAAAATCAAAACATTCACTTAATTCATTAGATATTCTAAAAATGCATGGGATAACCTTAGGACATACATAAGAAAGGGGTGAGAAACAAAGCCTCATAAGGGAATAATAAAATAAAAACATGATGAATTTAATAGATGTGATTAAATATTCATATAAATAGGATAAAAAATAGGTGGGAATCATAAATATGAATATCAAGGTAAAATATACGATGATAAAATGAAAGTGACATTAGAATGTGGAAACCGCATAAAACAAGATATCATAAACATAAGTCAAGGATAAGCGATAAGACATCATAACATAGTGTTATTAGGATAAAATCTTATGCACCATACCTAGAATTTAATGTGATAAAAAGATTACCCAATTCATTGTAGGGCTATATAATTCTAGTAAAACCCATCACTTTTATATTATATACCTGAATAAGAGTGCCATGTAGATCATTCAACATTAGGATTTTTGTCATCACTTTTTATCCCATGATAAATTATTGTGAGTTACATACATGTAATTTAATAATCATGTAAATATATGTACATCTATTTGAATACCCTTCTGTGGAAATTGGGGTGATTATTCACAACATAAATGTTTGTTATGGAAAATCATAGGATAATTTCGACTGCATAACATGAGTACCTAAAGATTCATTTCAGGGTTAAATGGGAGTAAAATGCATCTATAATCACATTTGATTCATAATAATAGTGTGATATGTGTGTAAAGAATTTACCAACATAAAAAAATTTTAAATAAAATGTATAATATAAAAAAAGGATCATGAATATAAAAGAGAAGGAGACGATCCCTTACCAATAAAGGAGCTTCTTAAATCTTGGTAGGATCATCTTAAGATATTGGTAAACTATAAGAGGGATATAGAGATGGAAGAGAATAATAAATTCATGGTCTTTCGGTTTCAAGTGTAGAGGAATGGGAGGTTGGGTGTGTTCATATTGAAAAATATAGGATTATTCATTATTAATTTCTAAACATGGGTTTTGGAATATGTATTTTTAATTAACACAAACCATAAAAATTCCCAAGTATTTTTCATATTCTTTATTCCAAAGAGAGTTGTATTAGATTAATTTATAACTTCAGGAGCCAAACTCTTTAAAATAATACCCTTGGTGATGTGTATATGAGTCATGTTTATAAATTATTGATTTTAAACCGTATAATATAATATAGTTTTTTGAGGATTCATTAAGGGTTTATATAATTAATTAAATTACATAAAAACAAAAAAATATTTTTTTTTATGTGGATTCTCTTTAGAGTATTTTTTACATCACTTATTTTTTTTATAATGTCATAATATATATAGATATTCATGTTGTACTTAGTTATGACCAAAAAAATTTAATGTCTTAGAAAATTACAAAAAGACAAATAATTTGAATATTTCAATGTTATGATTTCAAAAATAATATTTTTTTATTAAAATAACTCTCTAAATATGTTAATTTACACTTTTAAATAAAAAAATCATTACTGAAAAATACTAGTTTTTTTACAATAAAATTTTTTTACCGATAAAAAATTAAATTTTACATTGTAAAATTATGTCCTCATTTATATTTAATATATATTATTTAATAATATTATTTTATTAAAATATAATTTATTTTGGAAATTACTGAATTCATCAAAAAAAATTCTTAATTCAAAATGTATATTTTAAAAAAATTACCTCACCATATCAAAATATTACAGTCATAAAACCCATTATCTATTTATTTAAAAGTAATAAAAAAGGAATAAGTATAATCATTATTTTATTAAAAAAATATAAAAAATCATACTATTAGGGTCTAGATACATATCCCTTTATTTCACTGTCGAATGTTGTGAGGGTAAAGTGTGTGATGGTGAAATTTTCATTGGGTGGTGTTGTAAAGACCTATGAATTTAAAAGAAATTTTTTTTATTAATTTATTTGGAATTTTACGAGTGCACAGTTTCTGACGGCACTTGATTCCGAGGCCCGGTGTTCCCGGAATCAATTTCTGAAGTTTATCTTGGGTACGTTCAGTGAACGAATGAGAGGGTTTTTCTATCTTTTGAACCAGTTCTCGGAATTGAAATCTGAGGGTACCAATAAACTTGCAGCGCCAGTAATTTCATAAGGGGACCTTTGTCGTAGTTGGGTTTTGGTGGGAGAAGAGGTTAATTTTCGATTTGTTTTTAAGGAATAAATACAAATATGTGTGATATATTTATTTGTGGATGGTGGTTATTATCCTACAAAGGGGGAGTTAGAGATGGGGCCGACACCCACCTAACCACCCATGGGAGGGTTTAGTGTGGTGGGTCCCACACGAGACCCTAACTCCTCACCTCCCCATCAACTCCGTAAACTCCCCATAACTCTCCCCTTGTTTAATACATGACAACTCCACTCATTTAATGGAGTGGAGCCTATCCACTTTCTATCTCTCTATCATCATTTAATTTTTTCCAACTATTCAATTAATTAATGAGTTTGAATTAATTTGAATTGAGGTGGAAAGTTTGTTAAGATTGGAAAAAATCTCATTTTAATATTTGGCTGGGCAAATATTGTGGGGAGAATCCCTGGAAAATTAACTGAACTTTAGCCCTCCACGAAGAACGGTTCTCCTTCCAGCGGATCTCCAACAAACGACGCACGAGCCGGGATCTAAGGCCTTTGCGGAAGCGACGAACGCCAATGATAATCGTCACCTTCATCTCCTCCCTTGCGACGATGTCAACGAGCCGAAGTCCACCCTTTCGCGATATCATCAACGAACGTCGAACCTTAAAGTAGGGGTTTTTATTTTCATGTTTTAATATCGTTCATCATCATTCTTCAATTCTTGAGTTTCGTTTGGCCTCATGATACCATCTTGATGAGGAAGCGCTCAGACTACATGAACATGGCCCATCCCTTCCCCTCTCATTTGTTGTTTGTGGATGATGGAGTTGGACTGCGATGAGCTGGCCGACGACGGGCCGACCATGAGCGGATCGTCAGTGCATGATTGCCGAGTCGCCGCAAAGGCGCGACACAGTCATGCCACGCAGAGTTGATTCGGACTGCGGCCGGGACGAGCCACGGCGGAGGGGCTTGGGGTCGTCGTGCCGCGCCAGAGCTTCAGGGGCCACAGTGAGGTCGGGCCGCGGTGGTGGGGCGTGGCGCCGTCGCGCTGCGTCGGTTGAACAAAGCCACAGCCTAAGGCCGTGGCGGATCTGGAAGGGCGGCCCGCTGTGCCGGCCGCCGGTGCCACCAAGAGGCGGGACCTTAGGGGGTCTCGCAGTTACCCTAGGCCCGACCTTCATAGCCGGCCGTTTCAAAGAAATCGAGGGGTGTCATCCCCCCCCCCCCCAGACCAGCGGCTAGGACAGGCCCCACTGGGCGCCGCCCGCCCCCCTGGTCGGCCCGCCGCATGGGCCACGTGCACCGGGCCGCAACGGGCGGGTCGGACCGCGCCGGCCGGGCCAGGCTGCGCCATCCCCAGGCCGGGCCGTGACCATCTGGGATGGGCTGCACCCAACCGGGCCAGAACCGAACCCTGTTCGGGTCGACCCGGTTCGGGCTGACCCAGGGGCTGATGGGTCGGGTCGGTCCAGGCTCAGACCCCCTCTTTTAGTACTATTTTCGGTTAAATATCCATATCTTGAGCTACAGACCTGCGATCGATGCACCGTTAGATGCGTAGGATTCCCCGGATCGAGACGGTCGTTTCAGTATATTACACATAAGGTTTTGATGAAGTTTTGGTATGTCTGGGTTGGTTCGAACCCGAAACTAACCGGGCCCTCAGAGCGGAAACGCTTATAAGTTTAGGACCGGACGTTCGATTGATGTGTCATCGACTACGTTGGGTTCCTCTTGATGAGGTGGTACTTTTGGAATACTCTACGTGGTATTTGGATGATATTGGAGTATGGTCGGTTGGTTTTATCTTAAAAACAATCGGGCCCCTGGAACGGAAAAGCTAATAACTCACACACCGGGCGTCCGATTGACCCGCCATCTCTTGCATTGAGACCCCTGTGATTAGGCGGTCATTTTTGTTACTTCTTTGTGATACTTCGTGACACTTGGAAGTAAAGACTAGTAGCTCATGGAGCAGACCCTCCTGGAGATGAGCGTACGAAGTGCGGAGACCTAGTAACTGTAGACCTAACGACTGCTAGACCGATTCAACTCGGAGTGATTCGATTAGCTGATTGGATGTAGCGCCCGGTATTTGGCGGCAGACCCATGGAGGATGGAGCACCTGGTAGTTGGCAGAAAACTTGCAGTTCTCGACAGGAGGAGTACCTCTATAGGCTATTAGGGGGAGTGCCCGGTATTTGGCGGCAGACCCACAGCGGACGGAGCGCCCGGTATTTGGCAGCAGACCCGCGGTACTCGACAGGCGGAGTACCTCAGTAGTCTAAGGTTAATGAGCAGTGCCTCAAGGTCGCGATAGGACCACTGTACTCGATAGAGGAGTAAATCTTCAGTAGTTTTGGTTTCGATATCTTTAACTAAAATCATGGTTTGAGCTCAGTCAATGACCTTTGTATGTTCCTCATGATTGAGATGGGTTACATGATAACTTAGGTATATGTATGGGAATATACTTAAGTAAAAGTTATCTATTGAGATCTTTCTTTGTGGTTTATCCTGGTTGGATTTTAGTGAGACCGTGAGGGTCTTGGGGTCCCTACTGAGTATCGTTATACTCACCTCTGCATGGGCTTTTCCCGCACCTCGTTGTGTTGGTTGCAGATGACGGACATCACTAATTGTGGTTGACAGTTGTAGAGCTGGACGGAACCCGGAGGTGGACTTCAAGATGAGACGGTACGAGGAGGTGATGGATGGACGTGGAGAGCTGAGGTGGCCATTTGTACCTACCCTTCAGGTAGGAACTCCGGAGGACGATCTGGGAGCAGCTTGACACCTTCCTATTATTTTTTCTTTTCCTTGTACATTACTGTTGGGCTTGTATTTCCAGCCCCTTTGTACTTTGAGCACACTTGTTACTGTTTTACTTGGTGTTTTATTCCTCTTGTACTCTCGTTGTGTGTGTGTTTATGTTTTATAAAGGCAATTCCTTCCTAGTTATAGGGATTTACGCCTTTGGTTCTAGTTGCCAGCCCCTGGCCTATGGAAGGCGGGCTTGGGGTAGTCACGACACGAGCCTCGGGAGACGGGTCGTGAAAAATTGGTATCAGAGTAGTCGGTTCTACCGAAAAACTTAGGACTCTCATATTTACTTTCTGTGAAGCAATAGTGTTAAGGGTACTAAGTGTGGTCCTCAATTTAGGGAGTCCAGTGTTGGTGAGGGCGGTCGATGTATCCATACACCCGGACCCTAACTTCTAATATCTGACTCAGTGCATGAAAAGACTAATTGTGTGTGAGTTTTTGAATGTTTCTTTTAAAATATCTCAAACAGGTCAACTCACTAGGTATAGTCTTTTGACCGTGACGCATCTATTCTTTCAAGATGCCTCCCCACGGACGACCAGCTAGAGCCCCGAGAGTTGTACGTACTAACAGGTCACCGAGCGACGAGGCCTCAGTACAGGGCCCTCATACAGTTAAGGCACCACCGGTACTACCAACTGTTGGGCCACCAATTCCACCAGCCCCAGCAGCAAGCGATGCACGCTGCTTGAGCACGCTGCATGAGTTCCAGCGCCAGAGGCTACCCAAGTTCTGGGTTGGGATGGGCCCACTGGCAGCTGAGGATTGGATGGAGGGTGTGGTGAGAATCTTTAGACTGGTAGGGACACCATCCGACTTCATGGTGATCCTTATTTCCATCCTCCTACAGGTAGCAGCAGGTAGATAGTGGAGCCTGATGCTCCAGATGCACGACGAGGCGACACTCCTATGGGCAAACTTTGAGAGCCAGTTCCGGGTGGAGTTTGTACCATCCACCCTTCGAGCGGTGCGGATACAGGAGCTACTTCCTCTGCAGCATGGCAACAGGACAGTAGCACAGTACTTAGCAAGGTTCATAGACCTCTCACACTACTCTATAGACATGGTATAGGACCCGTTCTTCAAGGACCGGAACTTCAAGAAGGGGCTCAAGCGAGAGATTAGAGCTTCATTTGTTTTTCACACCATTCCGATGAAGACGAGAGTGTTGGAGCGAGCCCTTATAGTGGAGAGATTCCTTGCTGAGCAGCTGAAGTAGAAGGACCCACCACTAGTCGACTTGCAGCGGAGGCTTCTGCAGCTGGTAGTAGATAGACGACACAGGGGTACAAGAGGACCCGACCCACCGGTGGATGAATACACGACTGCGGTTCAGTGATGCGGGGAAACCGGAGTGGAGTAAGAGCCAATCGTGCCAGGAGTGGGCAGTGTTACTCCGGCGACGGGGATGGTCAGATGGCACGTGACTGTCCGACCCGCCGTACATACAATCAGCGGATAGATGAATGACCGCCCAGGCAGAGGCAGAGGTTTGATCAAGACGGACCGCAAGGAGCAGACAACCGTGGCAGAAGAGATGGACGTGCAGCTAGAGGTGGATGACGCTTTGAGGTGTTTCCACCACCACCACCTGGAGGTCCACCCCGACTAAAAGGAACATGTGGATATGGGAGAGAACAACTTCAGTCAGCTGAATCATACGACTATGGAGCTCCGAAAGTGGGTGGACAGGAGCGAGAATAGTTCCAGGCATGGAGGCCTTTGTTCTTGATGCTTCTAGCTTCCTTTTTGTGGTTGTTTGTGGTTGTTATGTGTCATTGTACTTTGAGCTGTAGTAATAAAAGACACTTTTCCTTGTGATGTTTTCTTTCTGGTACTTTTTGTACGGTTGATAGTAAGAGGTTACGGTTAAAACTATTGACTTGACCCTCACTTGTAAGATTCCTACTGGAGGAGACCCAGTAACCACACACTGATGCTGACAGTGTGACTCAACCCTTGGAGGCGAGAGTAATGGTTGGATCTCCTGGTAGTAGCGTCGAGGCCTTACGACGTCGTCTATGGCATGAAATAGTACCGTTCATGTTAGGACTGACTGTATTAGGAATAAAACATGGTTCATCCAGAGGATGAGACTAGATTTCTATTTTTGGCAGAGGAGAAATCTCAACAGCTCTTTGGTAGAACGTAGACGAAGAAGGTTGTAGATGAGTACTTACAATTGGCTAGTCTCACCCATTTTTCATTGAGAGAACAATTTACGATTCTCTCCAACTCAATAGCCTCAGGTGTATCTTCTCTGAGAAGGACCTGAACCTGAGACAGTGGCGATGGCTTGAATTCCTCCAGGACTTTGGCTTTGAGATAGTTTATACTCCTGGGGAGGGAACCTTGTAGCGGATGCTCTTAGTAAGGGATCAGACATTCAGCTATTAGGAGAGGCAAGACAGTAGCTGACCGCGTTACAGAAATCCTTTGTGGATAGTGATGGAGTCAGCACGTGTAGAACCAGAGATGGTTCAGGCTACGACGGAGAAGGTGCAGATCATCCAAGAGTGGATGAAGATAGAACAGAACAGATTAAAGTCCTATTCTGATATAAGAAGAGACCACTGGAGTTCTAGGGTAGTGACCACATCTTTATACGGGTCTCACCTCAATGGGGTCTTCAGAGTTTTGGCTAGGGAGAAAAGTTATCTCCTCATTTCATCTGGCCTTCCACCTTAGTTGCAGCGGGTGCACGACGTCATTCACCTATCTCAGCTGAGGAGATGTGTGCATGACCTATCTGTCATCATCGACCACAGAGAGCTGGACATTGATGACGGGGCGACTATCACGGGTTTCTAGTAGAGGTTGAGGATCGGAAGGAGCGGGTCCAATGAGGACGGTCGATTCCTCTGGTGCGCTTTCCCGGACAGCATGAGAACCTCTAGGAGAGCACATGGGAGTGGGAGGCTCAGATGCGTGCTCAGTACCCTCTTTTGTTTCCATAGTTTATGATGTAGCTTTACGGGGATGTAAATCCCTGAGGTGGGAGTAATTTAAAGACCCAGGAATTTCAAGGAAATTCTTTTCTTAATTTCATTGGAATTTTACGAATGCGCAGTTTCTGACGGAACTTGATTCCGAGACCCGGTGTGCCCGGAATCAATTTCTGAAGTTTAGCTCAGGTATGTTCAGTGAACGAACGAGTGGGGTTTTTTTCTATTTTGAACCAGTGCTCGAAATTGAAATCTGAGGGCACCGATGAACTCGCAGAGCCGGAAATTGCTTAAGGGGACATTTTCTATTTCTGTGTTTTGGCAGGAGAAGAGGTTAATTTTTAGTTTGTTTTTAAGGAATAAATAAAAATATGTGTTTGATATTTCTATTTATGGAGGGTGGTTATTATCCTACAAAGGGGGAGTTAGAGGTGGTTCCCACACCCACCTAACCTCCCATTGGAGGGTTTAGTGTGGTGGGGACCACACGAGACCCTAACTCCTCACCTCCCCCTCAACTCCCTAACGACCCCATAAATCTCACCTTGTTTAATACATGAAAACTCCACTCATATAATGGAGTGGAGCCTCTCCACTTACCATCTCTCTCTCATCATCTAATTTTTTCCATTTATTCAATTAATTAATGAGTTTTAATTAATTTAAATTGAGGCGGAAAGTTTGTTAAGATGGGGGAAAATATTATTTTAATATTTGGCTGGGAAAATATTGTGGGGAGAATCCCTAGAGAATTAAGGGTGATTTAACACTCCACGAAGAACGGTTCTCCTTCCGACGGATCTCTAACGAATGATGGTCGAGCTGGGATTGAAGGCCTTTGCAGAAGTGACGAACACCAATGATCGTCATCACCTTCATCTCCTCCCTTGCGATGACGTCAATGAGCCGACATCCACCCTTTCGCGATATCGTCAACGAATGGCGAACCTTGAAGAAGGGGTTGTTATGTTCATGTTTTAATACCGTTCATCATCGTTCTTCAGTTCTTGAGTTTCGTTTCGCTGCATGATACCATCTTGACATAGAAGGGCTCAGACTGCATGAACATGGTCAAACCCTTCTGCTCTCATTTTTTGTTTGTGGATGATGGAGTTGGACTGGCAAAAACCAGCCGGCGACGGGCCGAACACGAGCGGATCGTCAGCGCATGATTTTCGGGTCACCGCAAAGGTGCGGCACCGTCGTGCCACGCAGAGTAGAGCCGGACCACAGCAGGGGTGGTCCGCAGTGGAGAGGCGCGGCGACAGCGCGCCACGCCAGAGCGACAGGAGGATCGGCCGGGACGATCCGTGGAGGAGGGGCGCGCCACCGTCACGCCGCGCAGGAGCTACAGCGGCCGCGGCCGGGGCGGGTCGTGGCGGAGGGGTGCGGTGCTATCGTGCCGCGTCGGAGCTTCAGGGGTCATGGCTGGGGCGGGCTGCGGCGCCGGGGCGCAGCGCCGTAGCGCCGCGCCGGTTGAACAAAGGCGAGGCCTAAGGCCACGGCAGATCTAGAAGGGCCGCCGACTATGTCAGCCGCCCGCGCCACCAAGAGGTGGGACCCGAGGGGGTCCCACAGTTACCCTATGGTCGGCCTTCACGGATAGCCATTTCGAAGAAACTGGGGGGGTGTAACCCCCCCCCCCAGACAAGCGACTATGGCGGGCCCCACTGGGCGCCACCAGCCCACCTGGTCGGCCAGCCGTGTGGCCAGCCACGTGGGCCACATACACCGGGCCGTGCTGGCAGGGCCGCGCTAGCCCCGAGCCAAGCCGCGTCGGCCGCATGTCAAGATGCGTCCAACTGGGATAGGTTGTGCCCAACCTGGCCGAACCCGGACCCGGGTCGGGTCAACCTGGTTCGGGCAGACCCAGGGGGTGATGGGCCGGGTCGGACCGGGCCCAGACCCCCTATTTTCGGACCATTATCGGTTAAACGACCATATCTTGAGATACGAACCTCCAATCGACACACCATAATTTGAGTAGGATTCCTCGGATCGATATGATCGTTTAGGTATATTACACTCAAGGTTTTGGCGAAGATTTGGTACGGCCGGGTTGGTTGGAACCCGAAACCATCCAGGACCTCGGAGCGGAAAAATTTATAACTTGAGGACCAGACGTCCGATGGACGTGCCGTCGACTACGTTGGGTTCCTCTTGATGAGACGGTTATTTTGGAATACTCTACGTGGGATTCAGATGATATTGGAGTATGGTCAGTTTGTTTTAGCTTAAAAACCAATCGGGCCCCTAGAACGGAAAAGCTAATAACTCCCAGACCGGGCGTCCGATTGATGTGCTGTCTGTTGGGTTGATACCCCTGTGATGAGGAGGTCCATTGTGTTTCTTCTTAGTGATACTTCGTGACACTTGTAAATAATGACTAGTAGCTCGTGGAGTGGACCCTCTCGGAGACAAGAGTATGGAGTGCGGAGACCTACTAGCTGTAGACCTGACGACTGCTTTACTGATTCGACTCGGAGTGATTCGATTAGCCCAGTGGACGGAGCGCCCGGTATTTGGAGGCAGACCCACGTAGGACGGAGTGCCTGGTAGTTGGTAGTAGAACTGTGGTACTTGATAGGAGGAGTACCTCTATAGGCTATTAGAGGGAGCACCCGGTATTTTACGGCAGACCCACAACGGATGGAGAGCCCGGTATTTGGCAGCAGACCCGCGGTACTCGATTGGAGGAGTACCTCAGCAGACTAAGGTTAGTGAGCAATACCTCGGAGTCGCGACAGGACCACTGTACTCGAAAGAGGAGGAGCTCTTCAGCAGTTTTGGTTATGATAACTTTAACTAAAATCATGGTTTGAGCTGAGTCAATGACCTTTGTGTTTTCCTCATGACTGAGATGGGTTACTTGATAAATTAGGTATATGTATGGGAATATACTAAATTAATGGATATCTGTTGAGATATTTCTTTTTTTATCCTTGTTGGATTTTAGTGAGACCTTGAGGGCCTCGGGGTCCCTACTGAGTATCGTTATACTCACCCCTGCACAGGCTTTGCCCGAACCTCGTTGTGTTGGTTGTAGACGACGGATAGCACTGATTGTTGTTGAGACTTGTAGAGATGGGCGGTACCCGAAGGTGGACTTAACGACGAGACGGTGCCAGGAGGTGATAGATGAACGTGGAGAGCTGAAGTGGCCATCTATACCTACAATTTAGGTAAGAACTCCGGAGGATGATCCAAGAGCAGCTTTCCACCTTTCTGCTGTTTTTTCATTTCCTTGTACTTTACTGTTGGGCTTGTATTTCCGACCCCTTTGTACTTTCAACCCACTTGTTACTGTTTTACTTAGTGTTTTCTTCCTCTTGTACTCTTTTTGTGTGTGTGTTTACATTTTAAAAAGGTGATTCCTTCCCAGTTATATGGATTTACACCTTTGGTGCTAGTCGCCAGCCCCTGGCCTGTGGAATGTGGGCTTGGGGTAGTTACGACACGGGCCCCGGGGGATGGGTCGTGAAAGGTGTGGAGAACATGGTTTTGGTTATGATATTGATTCTATTAATATAATATCATAAAAAAATTTCAACATCATTTATTTTCTGAATATTGGACTGCAATTAGTTAAGGATAAATCCTAGTGCTGCTATATCTATAAAAATGTCTAACAGATGGGCTTAATATGGTACAATCCTACTTGTCTACACCATCAATCCTACCATATTTTTCAATTATAATTCATCATGACCATTAATATACTAATTTTATTAGTCACTAAAAAATTGTAAAATTGTTGATGGTTATGATCCTTAATGGTTTTTTAAGTATGACATACCATATAACATTACAAAATAACCAAAGTAGTGCATCTCGTTTCTATAACTTCATTTCCTAATAAGGAATTTACTCATTAAAAAGAAAACTTCTTTTATTAAAGACGGAGTCAATACAGTAATACAATTAATCATTGAAGAATTATTTTAATTTTTTGCATTTTGGGCTCCATATTATGTTAGGAGTAGACCATACCCTTTTAGTCATGGTTTTGGTATGCTAAGATGACCTAGTAAGTTATTAGTCATTTATTTCTACTGAAATTAAAATTAAAAATATTTATAAATGGTCATATTAAATTGTATAATTAATTTTAAATTTTTATTATTATGTATTTAATATTTTTCCTTTTTTAGGACTATAACAGTTTTCTTGATTCTTGGATGATCTTTGGGCATGCATATCTGAGGATTTCTTAAAGGATATGGCTATGAATGTGGTAGGTTATCCCTAAGAACTACCCTATTTTTTGGATTGTTTCTTATAGAATGTGATATGTATTCCCAACCCTATGGGAAATTTAACATTTATTTAAAAAAATTTATTAAAATAATATGGAAATTGAGAGATTATAGTTTCAATGTACACAATATTCCTTTTCACACTTACCAGGTGCCTTGGTTCTAATATATGAGTGATTGACTATAAATGTAATTTCCTTCAGATGTATGAGAATTGAGAGGTGTATATTAAATGAAATACATAGAATGAGACAAATTAGGGTGTGGAATAGGTTCTATTATAACCTCATAGTATTGATAAATGATGAACTAGCTCTGGAAAACCATCAGCATAAACATAAAACTTGGGTTGGAATTAACAAACATTATTTTTTGTAGAACCATTAACTAGATGATTTGATAGGGAGTAAAGTGGTCCTCCACTATGAGATTATAACCACCTCAGTGGGTAGAACCTGATTAGATTGATTATAGGTTGGGTAAGTGGAAAAATCGAGGTTAACCATAAGATTTTTGAAAAAAAAATTATTCTCCCATGTGTGACATTTCATATTATGAAAAAAAGTTGTGATATTATTATGATGATGATGAGGGAAAGTATTCCCTTTAGGTGGTTTTCAAGGATTAAGATATGAGACTGAGATCACAGATCCCAGGTAGGGTTTCCATAATATAGTGATACATATGGAACCTTGATTGGTTCCTTAGTTATATGTTAACCCAAGTAAGGGGTTTGTGTATGGAATCCTGCCTTTTTATTACATAATTTTTCATTGCATTTTACAAACAAAGGAACTTTTAGATTTTAGTGTCTTCGAAATCAAGAACATAATACACAAAAACATAAAACAATATTTTAATCCACTTAAAAAGATTCTTGAAATGGACATCCTAAGCACAATTACCACATCTCAAAACCTAGATACATACATCAAAAGAAAGGGTGAGCAGAAGGCCTAGTAAGGGAAAACAAGGATAATAGTTTGCTTGTGATATGAATAAGAACTTGATGAAATACATAAAGACATGAATAATGGATAATAGGAATATAATAATAAAAATAGCCTGAATAATAACTTTAATATGTGGATAAAACACTTAATTTATACATTCTTGAACATGTCACCATGGTTTATCCCTAATGTGTCATAAAATTTACCAAAGTTATTCCCTAAGGTATTGTGAAACTTGTCATCTCTAGAGGTTAAATTCTTTACCCAATGCATTAGAGCGTTATCAGGGCACACCTTTAATATGTATTTATTTTTCTTTTATCCACATATATCATAATCATACATTTCATAAATACCCCAAATAGAATAAAACAAATGGGTTTCATGTCAAATTATGACGTTTCAAAAAGTACATAAAAACTAGATCATTATGTCAATTATAACCCATGGAAAGAGAGTGAGGGTTATATGTATGTCAATTCAAGAATAAAATATATCAATTTTTTGTCTTGAGGAATACCCATGTAAATGAAATAGTTTTGGGTATTCACATAAAAAAATAAGAGAATTTCTTGAGAAAAAGAGAGAAGGATTTTGAGATGAAAATTCTGCAGTATAACAGCTATAGAACATGGTTTTAGAACAAATTGAAAAGATAGGGGAAAAGGGTCACCCATCAATAAATAAATAATAATAAATTATGGTTATAGAATAAAAATAGATAGGTTCATGGTGTGGATATTTTAATGAAATACCACAGAAAAAGGAAACATGAAAAAAAAAGATGTGATTTCCTTTACGAAAAATCTGGTAGCCTAACGAGATCGCATAAAATTCAAAAAAAAATAAGTTGATGAGATTGGAAAGGGTCTCTCATAATATGGAAATAAAATAGAAATAAATGATGGCATAGAAGAACATACCCCAACATAATGATATGGAAACTAAAAGACATAACATAAAGAAAGTCATGACTTAAAAGAGGAGGGTGAAAGGTTCTCTTACATTGAAGAGTAACATAAAAAAACATGAATTTTAGACCCTAAGGGGGATTGAGAGAACATTAGGAGGAATCCTTGGGAGGTAAAAAGACTAGATCTTTGTTGAGGAGGAATTTTCAATGAAAGTAATGATGGAATGGCTTGGTATTTATAGCAAAAGTGAGAGAATATGTTATTAATTTCCAAGGGACACTTCATCGGTGGTATTTGAAAAAGCATGGGCATAACAATGGTATTTTCCCATGGTATTGGCCACTTGGGAAACCTCATAACACATATCACTATTCAAAATTCAACTAAAATGAATACATCATTAATGATGTCATTAAATACATCGAAACTCAAAACTGTATTTTTACTATTCACCGAATAACATAACATTTTATAAAAATATCATAATTTCACCCTAACCTAATATCAATGATCTGAATTAAAAAAAATTATCCATTTTTTGAAAATAATTTTCAACATATTTTTAATTTAATTTTTATATAAAATTATTATTTATTCCAAAAAAACCACATTAAAACTATAACATGTTTTATAAGACATTGAGAAATTAATCATGGTCTTTTAAATTATCTTATAATCATAAGACAATTAAGTAACACAATTTGATTACATTTTATTAAAATAAATTACCATTTCAAATTATTAAATTAATCATAAAATTTTAAATAAAATATTTATGACATACAAAAATACCAATACTTATACGATGATTGTTTTTTCACTTTTAAGATGTCTAAATTGTATTTTTATAGTCATGGGTGATGTTTTTATTTTTTTGGATGATTTACAATTCATTACTATTTATTACTATTCATAAGGGTAAAATTACTATTCCAAAGGGTTAATAAACTATTCACCTAAAAAATAAGTTTGTCTTAATTCAACACTATTCATTGAATAAAATATTATTTATCAAAAAATTGAAACATCCTAGAAAACCACTTAAAATTCACCCAAGATAAATTTTGATGTTTGTAATTAAAAAATGATGCTTATTTAACTATAATAATTATCTAAGTATCAGAAACTTGAATTTTAAATATAAAAATCCTTAGTTATTAAAAACAATATGAGATAGAAAATGAATAGTGAAATTGCATATTGAAATTTATAATATAAAAATAATAAAATTATTTTATAATTTAAATTTAAGACGGGTTTTTTTAATCATACTAGTTAATTAAAATAATCATTATTCCATATAAAATATATTTTTATAATAATTATATCATTTTTTGAAAACTGCATTTTAGGTTTGAAGTAATTCGATGTGATTTTATTGTCAAACATAATAAAAATTTATTAGGAGAAGATAAATCCATAAATAACAGAAGTACATTTTTTGGGTCGTTTCATTCATCCCCCTTAAAGAAATTGCATCCTCACAATTTAATCTTATTAGAAATTTGTTACAATTTTAAATATTATAATTATAAAGTGATTTTATGTCTTAAAAATCATTCTTAAAACAAATATTATTCTTTAACAACAATTTCATTTTCTATAAATCCTTCATAATGATTCATAAAAGGCTTGTGATTAACCAAACATATCCCACAGGAGTGTCAAACCAAAAGTGCACCAAGGCCTCTTGTGGTATACCAGGATACCCTGAGTCTAGACCAAATCTCCTTGGCAGAGTATTCACTCCTAGGAATATCTATGCCAGAGCCACATCCACTTGTTCGTATCCAGACAGAGATTTATTTGTTCAGAAACCACTTACTTAATATTTCACCAACATGCCAGGTTATTTTCCTTTATTTAAACTTTTATATAAGATTCTTCCTAATCTTTTCATATCCAATTTCCACAAATAACTAAACTATCCTTTGATACCAACTGTGGCATCCGGCCTTTTTATTATATAACTTTTTATTACATTTTACAAACCGATGATATTTTAAAGTTTAGTGTCTTGGAAATTAGGAACATAATAAATTAAAACCTAAAAAATTATTTTAATCCACTTCAAAATATTCTTGAAAATTTCATCCTAAGTACAATTACTTCATCTCATAACCTTGGTACATACATCAAAGGAAAGGGTGAGCAGAAGGCCCAGTAAGGGAAAATAAGGGTAACAGTTTACTTGTGATATCAATAAGAACTTGATGAAATACATAAAGACGTGAGAAATGGAAGAATAAGAACATAATAATAAAAATAACATGAATCATAAATTTAATATTTGGCTACTATACATTCATGAATATATCACCAAGGTTTATCCCCATGATTTCATAAAAATTGCCAAGCTTATTCACCAAGGTATCGTGAAACTTGTCATCTCAAGAGATTAAATTTTTTACCCAATGCATTAGAGTGCTATCAGAGAACACCCATAATTTGTATTTATTTTCATGTGATCCACATATATCATAATAAAACATTTCATAAATATCCCAAATAGAATAAAATAAATGGGTTTCATGTCAAAATCATGACGTTTGAAAAAGTACTTAAAAACAAGATCATTATGTCAATTATAACCCATGGAAAAGGAGTGAGAGTTATCAGTATTCCAATTCCATAATAAAATATATCAATTTTATGTCTTGATGAATACCCCTATAAATTAAATAGGTTTGATTATCCACATAAATAAAATAAGATAATTTCTTAAGAAAAATATAGAGAGATTTTGAGACAAAAATTCAGCAGCATAACGGCTATACAACATGGTTTTAGAACATATTGAAAAGAGAGGGGACAAGGGTCACCCAATAATAAAAACATAATATTATAGTATGGTTATATAATAACAAGAAATAATATCATGGGGTGGATATTTGAATTAAATTCCACATTAAAGGGAAACATGAAAGAAAATAGAATATGTGATTTCCTTTACAAAAAATTTGGCAGCCTAACGACATTGCTTAAAATTCAGAAAAATAATTTTATTATAGTGGAAAGGATCTCTCATAATTTGGAAATAAAATGGACAGAAATCAGGGAATAGAAGAACATACCCCAGCAAAATAATTTGGAAACTAGAGGACATAACATAAAGGAACTCATAACTTAAAATAGGAGGGTGAAATGTTCCCTTACCTTGAAGAGTAACATCAAAAACTCGAAGGTTAGGACCATGGGGGGATTGAGAGAACCTTGGTAGGACTCCTTTGAAGGTAAGAAGACCATTTATTCATTGAGGAGGAATTTGGAATGAAATTAATGAAGGAATGGCTTGGTATTTATTAAAAAAGTGAGAGAATATTTTATTAATTTACAAGGGACACCTCATCGGTGGAATTTTAAAAACCATGGGCTTGCCCATGGTATTGTCCACATGGGAAACCTCATAACACATATCATTATTCACAAGTTTACTATAATAAATACATCATTAATGATGTCATTAAACACACTGAAACTCAAAACTGTATTTCTACTATTCACCGAAAAACAAAACATTTTATAAAAATCACATTAATTCACCCTGACCAAATATCAATGCTCTGAATTCAAAAATGAAATCCATTTTTTGAAAATAATTTTCTACAAATTTTTAATTTAATTTTCTTAAAATCAGTATTTATTCTAAAAAAAACCACTTTAATATTATTACTTGTTTTAGAGGACCTTGAGAAATTAATCAAGGTCCTGTAAATTATTTTATAATCACAAGACAATAAAGTAAAAAATTGTGATTACATTTTATGAAAATAAATTTCTATTTTAAATTACTAAATTAATCATAAAATTGTAAATAAAATATTTATGACATACAAAAATATCAATACATATACGATGATAATTTTTCACTTTTATGATGTCTAAATTGTATTTATACATTCATGGGTGAAGTTTCTAGTTTTTTGGATGATTTACTCATAATTACTATTCATAAGGGTAAAATTACTATTCCAAAGGATTATGTTACTATTCACCTAAAAAAATTTGTTTATCTTATCAGACTCTAAATATCTCACTGATCACAACCATGTGTGTCCATTTTTCAAAAATAATTACACAGAAAAATTTATTTAATAATAAAATTTTTTCTCACTATTCATAAAAATAACTCTATTCATCAAATACTATTCATCAAGAAAACACTTTTTATCCAACACTATTCATCAAATAAAATATTATTTCTCAAAAAATTGAAACTTCTTAGAAATCTACTTCAAATTCACCCAAGATAAATTTTGATATTTGGAATTAAAAAATGATGTTTATTTAACCATAATAACAATCTAAGTATTAGAAACTTGACTTTTAAATATAAAAATCCTTATTTATTAAAAATAATATCAGATATAAAATGAATAGTGAAATTTCATAGAGAAATTTTTGACATAAAAACTTAAAATTATTTTGATATTTAAATTTAAAAGGGGGTGTCTTAGTCATACTATTTAATTAAAATAATCATTATTCCAAATAACATAATTTGTTATAATAATTATATCAATTTTTGATAACTACAATTTGGGTCTGCAGTAATACGATGTGCTTTTATTGTCAAACATAATAAAAAAATTAGGAGAAAATATATCCATAAATAAGTGAAGTACATTTTTTAGGTCATTACATTGTGTGGGAGAGTATGTATTGTAGAATTCATGTTTCAAATTATAAATAAATGGCCAAATGTGTGAGATGGATGATTTTATAGTGGAAATATAATGATATATAATAAGAGGGACCCAATTCCTACAAGTCTTTATAAATGAATTTCCAAGATGTTGCATTGGATTCTACATTTTTTCCATCTAGTTTTCCTAGGATCACCACATATGAATCATATTTTTCTTATTCGTGCTGGATTAACTAGGATCTCCCACTTGGAATCATATTTTTTGTATATACAATTGGATTTCATAGGATTGTGTCATATGAATCATTTTTATTCCTGATAGTATGGATTTTTTAGAATCACCTCCGAAGAATTGGATTTATTATTGATGTTATATTATTTTCTTGGATCTCCTTCTAAGAATCAGATTATTTTTTGATTTAATAGGATTTTTTATGATCACCTCTTATAAATAATCTTATTTCCTGATACAAGTTGATTTCCATCGATTAGTTCCATGGAATCATCTTTACACCGGATGTTACTAGCTCTCCATACATCACAAACTAGAAATCATAATTTTTCCATATACTACTATATTTCCTAGGATCGCCTCCTATGAGTCATTTATGTCTTGTTATTATTGGATTGCCTTGCCTTAACTCCTATAAATATACTATGTTCTTAATACTTTTGGATTTCTAAGAATCACATCTATTGAATTGGTTTTTGGAAAATGTTACTATATTTCATAGGATTACTTCCTAGGAATATTCTTATACCAGATAATAATGGATTTCCTATGATTAACTCATAATAATTGACTTTATTCTAGAAACAACTAGACTTCATCAAATCACCTACTATAAATTCGTGCATGAAACTTTTACTATATATAAATTGAACTGATTCTATTTAGAATTATTATTCCATGTTCTCTGATGCACTATAACACTGTACAATATAGGTCTACATGATCATAGGTGTCCCCATAGAAGATGAGGATTTATGGTGTTCATTTATTTTCACATCTAGGATTATTATATATTTATTTTGGCGAGCATATCAAATTTCAATACATTATTTTGTTGGATAGGATTGGAACCCCATTTACAGGTGCGCTACTTAATTATACTGATAGCCTAATAGTTCATGCATAGCCCTTGGGTGCCCGAGTATATTTTAAAAGCTTCATATTCAAATATTTTTGGGGTCTAATGTAGGTTAATTTGGTTAGCCTCCATGATTTTTGAATCTTTTCAATTCTCGTTCAAATCTCATTAGAAGATTCGTAACATTTAACCCTTTCAAGACGATTATTTGGGACTTATTATGTGAATTTTCCTTTAATCTTTATATTGAAGGATGAAATTGATTTCACGGGTTACACGACTTATATTGGTGAATCACTTTTTGTAATGTCTTCTAGACTTGAAATTCTTCACAGCTTTGCTTCATGCCTTACTACATGTTTTGAAATGATACTATACATCATGCAATGATGTTCCACAATGTGTAATTGTAAAAAAAATTCTCTTCATCATTTTTTCATTTGAATACATGAAATCCTATTTCCTTCAATAAAAAACACATAACAGGTGCATTATCGAGTAAATCTTTGAAAATCATTTAAAAATAATACGAAAATGTATATATGATTTTAGATTATCAAATTCCCCCACAGTTGAAAAAATGATTTTCCCTAATAAAAATGATCTAAATAAGCATTTCAAAGTGTAATAAATTTTTAAACTTTAATATATTCATTATATAAATGTAAATAAAAATAAGAGTATGTAAATAGAGTCAATCTACAAAACCATCCCACCATATAAAATTATTCAGGCCTCAAAGATCAGTTATTTAAAAGAATTATTAGTCTTTTAATTAAAATTTCATAACAATTCCTTGATCTCTATACCCCTTTGCAATTTACCTCACATTAAAGTTTCTCTCATTACTCAGGGTAAAATCAAATTTGAGTTCTGTTCATGCCCTAAGTACATTCTCCTAACCATAATATTGCATTGGTACTACCATCTCCACTTCATAAATACAAATACAATATCAATCATGAGGGATATAGTAATTATGTTCAAATGAATCTAAGGATATGGTTAGGTGGGAAAATAGTGCCAAAATTCTCAAAAAGGAGGGTAGGATCTGGATTCTAAAGTAATAATTTCATGAAAATTGTAATGAAAGGAATCATCCATAGCTAATAATGTTGATCCGCCCAACAGATCAATTTGGATCCATTTATATACATCCACTGATCACAAAGGTATCTTATTCCATTATTTTTCTTTTTTGGTTTTATTTTTCAAAATTCATGTTTATGCCAGATATCATGTACATACCCTAACCATGTATGATTCTGTATGGGATTAATCATTCTAAAAATGGTGTTTTTTGATCTTCCTAATACACAACCCAGATCCCCTTTTCATTTTCTTTGGTATTTTTCAAAGGAAAAGGATAGATGTGAAATGAAAAGAATTTCATATGGATCATAATCAAATAGTTTAGTGAGAAACACAATACATCTCTACAGTATAATAATCCCACATCTACGGGCTAAAAACATCCCCCACACTTAATTAAATTAATGTCATGAATTATACAAAGAGCAGGGTATAAAGATATAATCATCTTCGAATAGATGCATCATATGAGTTAATTCATAGAAATTGTGGTATTAATGAAGGAAAGATATAAGGTGGGTCTCAGGAAAAAAACACCTCAACAAATTTATCCTAAAAAAATTTTAAATTTTATTTGTTCATTCATAGCCTCAATAAGATCTCAATTCAAGTTCTAATAGTGTTTACATGTCATAGGTGTCACTCAAAAAAATTTCTTAGAAAATAATATGAAATACTAGAATCAGATTCCTCTTGAGAATGGGAATAAATAAAGAAAACGGTTAGTCACCAAGTGTATAAAACTAAGTAATAAGTCAATTAATATAAATTTAAAAAAATTTATTTTTCAGTAAAATTACTAAGCTCAATAATCATTCTAAAAGTCTAAATAGGAAAAAACATGGATTTATATCAATTTAAAATTAAAATTTTATTTTATTTTAATAGGTAAAATGAGTTTCAGTATTAAAGAAAGATTTAAGAAGAAAAACGTCTCCAGATTAATGAGAACAGGAAAAATTACAAGTGTATAGAAAGTGAAAATCATGAAAAACACCCCCAAACGTAGAATTAGACAGTATCTACACTATATGTGGAATTACTATATATGTTTTCTAGAAGATAAATCTATGATTAAAGAAATGGAAGTCAGAAAATGAAATGCTAAGTAATAAAGAGATCCCTATATAGAGTGGTATTCTAGGGGGAAGATGAGTTGTCTTGATTTTTGGAACTAAGATACCTACAAAACGTGTTAGAAATACAGATCCTGCACTATTTAAAATCTTATTCCATAGGTTTTAAACATTTTGAAAGTATAAATTTAGGTTATTTTATATTATGAAGAGAAATGAAACATATTTTTTTAAAATTTATGTTAGTTTCTATAATAAATCTCAAAGTGAATCATGATAAATAAGTGAAAATAATCTAAAAGTACAATCAGAAGGAAAACATAAATACATAAATGGGAAAAATATAAAATATGGGTTGCCTCTCATAAAGATATAATAATGACGTTGTCATCTAGATGGAGAGAGAAATTTATCGACATTATCATCCATCTGCACAGTGCCTCCTCTTCCATCTTCGTCTACTCATGCCAATGTACTATAGCTCTTGGGGTCTTTTAGTAGGATTTATCAATCCAAGAGAATACCAAACATGAATTTGATTTGTAAGGAAAAGGTATCTGAGCTCCAGTTGATGGATGTTGAGCACAGATCTCATGGGATAGCTCTTGGAGCTGGCCCTCAACCTTAGTTAGGTGATGTGTCAATCATCGAACAAGGAATGATGGTGGAACAGGTGAATCAATGACCATATATGAAAGAGAGGAGCTAGAAATGGGTACTATAAAAGTACAATTATTTGGAAAATAATAAATGTAAAATAGTGGAAAATAGTTTCCCATATATAGATTATGTTTTAAAATACAAAATTAGGGGAATTCACATGGATAAGAAAAAAAACAAACATTGATTAATGGACTAAAATATGGATGGGTAGGGTGAAAAAGTATGATATGCCAGTTGACTCAAAAATCTTGTTGACTATCCACTCCCAAGTAGAGGGTGGCTATATCAAGAATCCTTGTTTAATGGTTGTGATGTATGAATGGGCTGACAGTTCAGCTACCGAGGAAAGTGTCATACTGCTTGTTAGAAGATCTAGTGTAGGTGGGTGGTAATAATCTTCAGTGTGCTAATGGGTTTGGAAGTGGGATCAACCAATGGGACCTCAGTCGATTGGTTAGTGGTGGGTTTGTTACCCCCTCCAGGCCTACTCTGCAGGGTACTCCTACTAGGCAGTAAGGTCTGTGAGCTCTAGAGTGATGTTGGCCAGGGCCATGACTAGGGCTTCGGTGGTATATGAGCAAGGGCCAATATGGGCTGGTCGTGGTTGAATGGTTGGTTGGGATGATGGTGGTGATGAAGAGTTGATGAAGTGGGAAAGCTCTGTAAAAGGGATCTACTAACACTGAGATATCTTTCATATATTATCTAGGATTCAAAGGTGTATAACCTAGAGATTTGATAGATATGATGGGTTAGGTGGAGCAATATTGTGTGTGGTTGTGGTAGAAGTAGGGATACATGCTATAGGGGTGGGAGGTGATGTGGCCAGTGGAGCAGGAAGAGGGTCTACTACATGATCTGTTGGGTCCTCGTTAGCAGTCTAGATAACTCCTGGTTCCCACCTATAGGCATCATCTTCTTTGATCAGGAGTCACTTATTGTGAAATAGAAGGAAGTAAATCGACTCCATCGCCCCAAGAGAGGTGAGTGGAAGAGTGTCATTGAACACTCCAAGATGTCTGTCCAGGTTAGTGATAAAGGAGCCTCCCATTAATGTGCCTCACATCCTATGACTATGTTCTTCATAGTAAAATTTGAAATGAGAGACCATGTTGATGATAGGGCCTCCCATGGATGTATCTAAGATGATGAAATCTAACTTCATCACATTGTCGTGAGATTTGGCATGGGTACTCCAAGAATGCGTCAAGGCTCTATATAGGATCCTGATTACTAGGTCCTCAAGCTAGGTCGACATAGTGAACCTGGTATCATGTTTAATTATAGAATTGCATGCGATAATCCACCAAATATGCCTCAAATTGGACCTCAAAGTCTTGATCTACATTGTATGAAATACCTCATATGTAGAGAATTCCTCCCTATAAATGTCAAGGCATATCCCGAATTCCACAAATGAGAGTTGATGAGGTCGAATGTTGAGTTTTAAGATGAGGTTATCCACTTCAAGGTCGAAGGTAGACAAGAACTCAAGAAACAACTCTTAGTGTTTATTCTCTTGGACATCGATGATGGCAGAGATATCTAGATGGATAAGGAGCCAAAAAACCTCGTGGATAATATACAGGTAGTCAAGGCTGTCCATGTCAGTGGTTTTGTTACTCTACATTGGTTATTCTTATAGGCAGTTGATGGCGACCAGATTCATGGGGTCGGATAAATGGATAATGGAGTGAAAATGCAGGTGATTGTTCCCAAACGATTCATTGGATCTAGACTGGGACTCTTCCAATGTATCAGTCTCGGTATTGGAAGTAGTTGAATTTGGGGAGATGATACCTAAGATGGTGGGGGTGTTTGAGGTGCAACACCTTGTAGGCACTACACATGAGGTGAGTCATGGTGGTCTAATGTGGATTGTATAGGTGCAGGGTGCATGGTCTTTGTGCATTCCATCAGAGGATTAAGTTAAAGGTTGGGATTTTTAGGAGGATCAAGGGTGGGAGGTGAGGTGGGTATTCAGCTGAGAGTGGTAGATGAGGGGGGGTCAGATGAGTGGGGGGAGAGGGAGGTGCACAAGGGTTTTTGGGTTGTGAAACCAAAGTTCATGACCTATTTATTTTTAACGTGGTCTTGTAATAACACGACATGTAATTTAATTTCACATCCTCTAATTTTTATTAATCATTGGCCATAAAAATTACACATTGTAAAATAGTGGTATATGACATGTAATTGATTTTTTGATCATTTTTGGTTCAAACTATGGTCCTTTTCACCCAGTATTCCCAAATCTTTCGTAAGTATTATTCTAACCCAATCTTGACTAAAATGACCTATTCAAAGTTTCCTCCTTGTTAGTGATTCCTTTAATGTCGAGATCTTGGTTCAATGATGATCATATTAATTTCAGTCTAACAACACATCCTTCACGAAAGGGTACTTGTAAGATTTTAAATCATTGACGATTTACTTTAAATGGTGGTCTACCATCCTTATTAATTTCAAAGGTCCTATAAGGTAATATGTAAATGACTATGAAGGGTCCTGACCATCTATATTTCACCTTCCTAGGGAACAATGTTAATCCCAATTTGAAAAAAATAAACTAATTTACTTGAAAAAAATATGCATCTTATAATCCATTGATCTTTCCATTGTTTTATTATAGATCTTGGTATTTTCATACAAATATTTTCTGATTTCTTCCAACTCATCTAATTGTAACATCTAAGATTCTCCATCTTTTTGAAAATCCAAATCGAGCATCTTAATTTATCAGTACAAGTGATTCTCAAATTCAAGAGGTCGATGAAAAGGTTTTCCATCAACCAATCATAATGTTGTCATGTAAATGAGTGTCTTATACGCAGTTCAATACACCCATAGTACATCATCTAATTTCATACTCTAATCACTCTAACATATATTCTTGTTCTTTTCCATGATTTTTTTGATTTCCCTATTTGAAAATTAAACATGACTTCTTGTTTGAAGGTGTTAGAGAGCTCTTGTGTTATACCAAATTACATATTTATCCAGTAGTCCATTAACAGCTCAATTAGTGAAATGTGTTACCTGATCACAAATGAGTAATCTAGGAAATCCAAATCTAGAAAACAAATTTTTTTAGGATGTTCATGAAATCTTTTGATGATTCATTTGTTGTGGCCTCGGCTTCTACCCATTTGGAGGCGTAGTCAACACCAACGAGGATATAAGACTTTCCATGTGAATTAGGTAATAGTCCAATGAAATCTATTCTCTATAAATTGAAGTTTTTTATTTCCATGATTGGTTTTTGGTGCCTTTAGTTTCTTTTTAAAATGGTTCCAGTTCACTGGCACCTATCATAGCTTTGAAAAAAAAATCCAATCCAACTTGGTGTAGCATGTCCCAAAAAAGTCCACCTTGTAGGATCTTTTGCTACCATACATTATTTCTATGATTTCCACTATTGTTTGACATATGACACATGTTTAACATGTTTTTTATTTCACCCTCAAGAATTTATCATCGCAACAACCAATCAAAACCGTGCTTAAACAGAAGTAGTCCATCCCAGCAGTAGTGTGGTAGTTCATCTAAAAATCATATTCGTTGCTCGCAGGAGGGGTCTTGGAGTAAAAATCTAATGGTGAGATAATTTTCAATATTTTAAAACCACTCTTGTACCCTTATGTTTAAAACGTTTTCATTAGGAATATTTACATCGATGTTGATATCATCATTGACCATTATCAGTAGCAGTAGAATTCGGGACAGATGATCAGCGATCACATTTTCTGTGCCTTTAGTATCCCTAATGGAGATTTCAAACTCTTGGAAAAATAATATCCAAATATGATACTTGGATTGGAATCATATTTAATCCTAAAATATCTCATGGAAACGTGGTCGGTATGAAAAATCACCTGGGAAAAAACTTGAAAGGAATTTAATTTCTCAAATGTATGCACAAGAGTTAATAGATATTTCTCTATTGTTGTGTGGCTGAACTGAGACATTCATCATGTGACTAGAATATATGGTAGGATAAAAGATGTGGTCAACTCATTTTCCTAAAACAGTTCCAATAGTGAATTCCCTGGCATCACACATCAATTCAAATTATTTTTCCTAATCTAGTTAAATGATTATAGGAGCAGATATTAGTATTTTCTTTAAATAATTGAATACACACCATCATTATTAAGTAAATTCCGGTGGATATTCCTTTGATAAAAATTTAATCTGAGGGAGGTAAACTTTTGTAAAGTATTTTACGAATAACTTATATAATCATGCATAGCCCATAATTCTCCTTACACCTTGGACTATTGAAGGCTCCAGAAGATCATTGATAGCTTTTATCTTGGTAGGATCAACTTACATGCCATTCTTGGGAATTTCATGTCCAATTAATATGCTTCTTTGGACCATAAAGTGGCATTATTCCCATTTTTAAACCTAATGCTTCTCTTCATATTACTAAAGGACTTTCTCAACATTTCATTGCTAGATCTCAAATGGTCTTCCATATAATTATAATTTATCCAAAAAAATCCTATGAATTCCTTCTCCATATAATGGAATATATATTCCACGCATCTTTAATAAATTTATAATTCATTACACATACTGAATGAAATTCTCATGTAGGTGATGTTTCCAAATGTACATGGGAATTTTTTATTTGAGTAATCATCTTGGTTGATTTAAATCTGATTGTTTCTGGAATATCCATCCAGAAAACAATAGAATTCAACTTCTAATAGTCTCTCCAACATTTGATCCATGAATGTTAAGGGGAAATTTTTGTTCCGGGTTTACAGATTTAGATTTCTGTATTCCACACATACTCTCCATCCAATTAAATTTCAAGTTGAGATTAGATAATATTTTTTATTCTTTTCAACTTTGAGAACACCTTTCTTAAGAACTACTTGCGGTGAGAACACCCACTCACAATAAATTATTGAGAATATTATTCCAGTATCTCCAATTTTTATCACATATTTTTTTAAATCCTCATTCATGTGTGGGGTGAGTCACCTATGAGGTCAGTTTTTGTGTTTTTCACCTTCCTCAAGTAGAGTTTTATGGGTTTATAATGTATGGTTTATTCCATTAATGGAATCCACTACCCAATAAACTAACTGCTTATGACTTTTCATGACATCAACCAATTTTCCTCTTATAGTGGTTATAGTTCATAGTTAATGATAATTGTTAGTGCATCATAAATATCTAGAAAAGAATACATGATTATACTAAGGAAGGGTTTCAGTTATAGTTTTGGTGGAAGAATGACTAAGGGTATGAAAGGTGGAATGATATCCCTTGTTATAGTTTCTATGTACTTTACTTATTCAATTTTATATTCCTCACTTTCATCTAGGGTTATGCCTTCACTCTCTTCTTCTATTTTTATGTAACCTTTTCTATGATCAGTGAGAGAGCTCACTTCAAAATCCTTGGAATCATCTATTTTTTATTATTCCATTTCTAGATAAAACACAACATGTCCTTATCCTATTCTAAATATACGGCTTCCTTGATTCACATCATTTAGTTTAATTCCAGTGGCTAGGAATGGTCATACTTGGATGATTAGAATGTGTCCTTCCTCTTCTAAATCCAAAATGAGAAATGATGATGGGAAAATGAAATTCCCAACCTTGACTATGAAATCCTAGAGGATTCCTAATTGGATATTTTATTGATCAATTGGATTATTGGAGTGTTAATATGGCTAATTTGAGTTCATCAAGCCCTAGAATTCATATTAAAATCATTGGAATGAGGTTGAGGTTGGATCCTAAATTGCATATAGTTGTTCTGAAGTTACATTCTCCTATTATAAAGGTGATTGAGAAACAACCTAGGTCTATAATTGTTTTGGAATTTTATGTTAAACAACAATAGAGAATTATTCATTTAGTGAGATGACTCCCAGTTCTTCAATTTTCCATTCTTTTGAAAGGATGTCTTTGAGTAATTTTTCATAGGTGGAAATTTGAGAGAATGCCTCCACAAATGGAATGCTGATTTGAAATTTCTTGAACATTTCCAATAACTTCTTTTATTTCCCATTAATTATTCCCTAATATAAAATTTTTATAAAATTAAGGAGTTTTTAATAGGGTGGTTGAGAAATATTAACATTCTCTTTTGGATGCTTAGGTGTTTGGGTTTTCGTGGTTAGTGGTAAATATTGAGGTATTACGTGAGTGGTCCCATAAACATATTACTATATGAGTAGTTTATATTTCATGAGATCATTAGCTTTTCTTTAATCTATTTTGCATGGTTTCTAAAAATCATTCACTTTCCCGCTCCTCAGAACCACTACCTTTGCTTCCTACCATGAGTATATCTTTGCATTATAATGTAGGATATTGGTAATCTATCTGAAAAGGTCTTGGATATCTAACCCATTTGATGCTCAAGGTTTCTAAGAGCCTATATTTGGTTTTATATTTCAGTTTCTTGGGTGTCCATCCTATGATTTTCCTTTTGTAAAAAGGCTACGAGTACATTTTCATGATTTTTCTAAAGAGGTACATATGGTTTTAGCGATTCTCATGGATCAGTCGGAAATTATTGGTTGTTCCTTTAGATGAAATGGTTTTTTTCTTCTTGTTGTGGTGTTCGGGACACAAGATTCCTTGTTGGATATCCTGGTGGCCCTTGACTCCTAAATGGTGAATGACAACTTCTTTTATACAAATACCCCTAATTATTCTATTGTTATTCTTGTACGAGCCTCTATTTAATTTTTTTTTTCATTTGTTAGAACTATTGATTTTTTTTATTATAATTAAAAAAATACAATATTTATTTGGTTTTTTATCAAATATTGTTGTACCATATTGATATAGATGCAATCCACTACACATTTTTCATCACAGAAATTCAATTATTGGAGTAGGACAGGGATATGCAATAGATAGTTGAAAGTCTTCAAGATTTTTGGTCAAGGATTATACATTCTTATGTACTAAGGTATTTTCTTCATCTTGGTGGATACCCAGACAAGGTGGTCCACAATCACTATTACATAGGCTGTAAATAAGATATAATTCAACTTGATGTTCTTGGTCTACCTTAGGTGTCTTAAACATAATTCCACCATCAACTACGACATCAATGACTTTACAAGAAGATGGATGATGGCACTGATATAATTTTTGGAGATATATCCACATGTTGAGTCTAGGATGTGAGTATTTCTAGGTGAGTTATTTAAAATTATCCCATTATTCTCATACTGACTCTCTATCTTCTTGAGTGAAATTATGGATTTCATTGCATAGTTTATATGTGTAGATTGGTGGAATGTACTTGTCCATAAATTTCATGGATAAAAAAACCCAAGCCATGATGGACACATGTTATTGACTTTGTACCCTATCCTTGGCTCAGTAACAGATAGGGAAGAGAAAGACTGGTTATTATTGCATCAGAAGGCACTACATGATTGTGAAAGGTGTCACATACTTCTATGAAGTTTGAAATGTGTTCAGGGGATCCTCGCATTGAGTCCAATTGAACTGGACCATGTTATGGATCATATGAATGAGTATATTTTTTATCTCAAAAGAGTGTGCCTTAATAGTAGGGTAGACAAGACTTGTTGTAGAAAAATGGATTGATTGAAATCCACATTCCATGATGGTGCATTCTAGGTCTCTAGGGTACTCCCCATGAACTAACTATTTCATGTTGGATGGGTTGGATTGATTTTGACCTATAGGAGTTTTGTGGCATACCATTTGTGAATGGCGGCAGTCATACATATGCATTTCGATTTCAGGAATGAAGGATTGTTGTCCTTGTGCGTTAAGTCTCTTTGAATGAGTCGAAGGGCCCTAATGCATACACTAAGTAGTAATAACAAGAAGAACGTAATAGCATCCAAAAGAAAAGAGAAAGGAAATAAAAAGGGATAGGGGGAAGGGAGAGGCAATATCAGGTTCTTTTCAAAGGATTTTGTGCAAAGAGTAGAAAAATTTATCCTCAAAAATGGAAACAATGTTTGATGTGCCTACACACATCATTTAATTTGTGTGAGATATAGTAAGATTATATTTACTGTTTCCCAAACTACACTTGAAACTAAGGTGTAGTATAGTGATAGTGTTGGGTCGATCCCATAGGTAAATGATCTAGTGGATAGGAATTAAGGATTATAAACCATTTGGGTAGGATCCCTCGTGAGTTTTATTAAGTTTTCAAAAACTAATTCTATAGAACTAGGTTTTGGATCAGAGATAATGAAGGGATCGAGATCAATTTCAACATTTGGTAGAAATGTTAATCTTAATTCAAACTTGGTATAGTCCTAAGGTTTAGGCTGTGATGAAAGTGGAGGTCCCAAGTTGATTGTCGTCATATCAAATAGCTCTATTTAAGAGGATTTTATTCCATGGAGTAGATATAACTACAACCAAGATGCATTAAAAATAGACTCTATGGAAGAAATTATCATAGGATATTAGTCATATCCTATTCTACTTCAATTAGAAAATTTCTTTCATTCAAACTTCTAAAGGTATGGGTTGTTCAAGTGAATTAGATACAAAAAACATATACCTCATTACTAATGCTTAATGTTACCAAGTTTATAATTGAAGATTAATTGAGTTCAGACACCCTTACTCTTGATCCCTACCCTTGGTGATTTATCCACTCATGGTAGAATATATCATGAATGGGTAAAACATTGAAAACATGTTGATTTTAAATATATCAAATGGTATTGAAAAACTAAATATCATGCAACGATTGGGATTTATCAATTAAATAATACCCAATCCTGAATTAGAAATAAAGATATGGATTCAATCAAAATTATGACAAGACACTTATGTAAAATAAGAACAAGCACAAGAACGGTTCATCGTAGATTGATAATCAGGACAAATAACCCACAAAACTGTATTGGTGATGAAGAAAGAGATGAATAAAATTTTCAAAATCAATCCATGATTATTGAATTAAATTAAAAAAAATATGAAATTTAAGAAATTAGAGTTTGGGGAGAGGGAGTCAAAGGGAAATGATAGAAAAATGAATGAAATATGAACTCTTCCAACTCCTTATAACTCCTTTGGTTGTGGTGCATCTATTATAGGTAAAAAATATAGATATTAAATATTGTGTAATGGTTTTTCAGAACGTTTAATTTTGATCCGAGTTTGGCTTCATGATTTTGGAATCTGTAAAAATATTAAACAAATCTTTCTCGGAGACTTGGAACTTTGACTCTTTTCACGATGTGTATTTTGGACTGATGACGTGCATTATTTTCCGGGCATTATAATGAAGGAAGGAATTTAATTCAAAGGTTACTTGACTTGTATTGGTGAATCTTGTCTAATAATGTCTTCATGACATCATATTTTTCATGACATTCCTTCACAACATGCAGCATGTTGAGAAATGAAACTACACATTATTTAACTATATTTCACGATGTGTAATAGAAAATTTTGGCTCTTTTCTACATTTTTCATTATAAACCTTCAAATCCAATTTCCTTCAATAAAAAAACATACCATGTAAATTATCAAGTCAATCATTGAAACCCCTTAATAAAATGAAATAAAAATGTATATATGATTTCAGCTTATCAATAACCCATATGAGATTAAATATAAGGATAATGTGATTCTTAGTTGTGGAAGTTAATCATATGTGTATTTTTATTCTTTTATTTATTTATTATATGCTTTTATACTAGGGGGTGATGAGCTGATGTATGTTGGTGTGACTATGTGTCTGCATTTTTGTATGTATTTTCATTACATTTTGTTATATAATTGTATTATTTATAATCTCTTTGTACATTGATTAATTATTATGGATTTTTTTGGACATTATCTTGTTGTTTTAAATTAATAACAAGGTGTAGTATCATAATGGAAAGACCAGAGATAATTGTTATTAGTCAGTATCCTATCGTATATAGGGAGGTAAACATGAGGTCATGTGGCAACTTCAAATAAGACATAGATAAGTAGTCTATATCCAAGGGGTGTTACAAAGAGGTATATGAGAATTTTTTATTTTATCTCACTGTTTTGGGAGATGGAAGATGTATGATATTTTAATGGGATACAACTTATGATGAACCTCATATTAGATCATCATGAGAACCATTTCTGATAGAAAATCTATGTTACCAAGGAAATGCGACTGTTATTCCCTTTTTTAATGGTTGTGTGACTTTAACTAATGTCCCACACTTAGGTTTTTTAAATTATTATTTATAGGATTCAAGATCCTGTCTTATTTTATGGATTCAATCATACATGCATCATTTTTATCACATAATACTTAAATGATGTCTATTTTTCTAAATGTTATTTGTATCCCTCATGATAGAGGGTTTAGTTTTTTACAAATTCTATAATAACCTATGTGAAATTTCCCCATATAACTTTTTGGTGGAATTACATTCAACTTAACCAAAATAAATTTTTGTTGATAACAAGTTATATGGATCATAAAGTGAGATGTTCCTTGATGAATACTATGTAGTCCCTCAATTTATGATACATATTATTAACCTAAGTAGGATAATATGATAATTTCATATCATTATGATAAACTTTAGTTGGATAATTAGGATACGGGTTCTAGATAGATAAATTAGTTTTTACAATTTAATTTTCCATTGAAAACCTATAAAATATTTCTTAATATATCTGATTAGGGGAATTCTACTTAGACAACCCATATTATTATGTATTTTTTGGCATAGGATGACGTGGGGTGATTCTATTTGATATTGGTTGGTGAGATCATGGTCATCAAGGGGGTAGTGTCATATATAGCTACTCGTTGAGGACTAGTGACCTCATAGTATTATTACATGGAATGGAAACATGATATATATCTATTTATATGAACCTTATAGCGGGTGTTTTGAAACCATTGTTTCCATATTATACTGATACAACAAGAGAGAGGTAAGTCATGGGATATTTATTATGTGATATAGAATTATGGACTGTGTGGGAGAGGCTGCATCCCTTGTGTTGTGTGCTTTGGATATTATTAAACTGAATGTAGTGACTATATAGTGGTATAATTTCCTACTTATGTTGATATGTGATATATGTTTATTGTATATCAATTGAGGTTTTATCCCAAAAATGTGACCTTATTTTGATTTAGAAATTATTAATATATTCTTTGGATTATTATAATATTTTATGGGAGGTGCTATTTAGTATATGATATAAGAATAGTAATGCCTTGAATTTTATAAATGTGAATACCCAGTGGGTGCTTGGGTTGTGGAAGGTCTAGAATACCTGGAAGGCCTATTAAGTTGGAAATAAGATTATAGGACTTCTTTTGTTTGTGTGATGAAACGAATATCAAATTATTTTATTATCTAGGATGGCTTGCAAGGGTTTGATCAGTAGATTACCTGACCATATTGATTTTTGAAATAGTTCCTGAGGTGATATTGCATTATGATAAAAAATGGTTGTTTCCAGGTTTGGTAAAAAAAATGGGTAGACACTTCTGGTTTAGTGATGATGGTCGTGTTTGTGGGTGATTGTGAGATTACCCTTGGAATTAGGGGTTTTTCTTAGAGTAATTAGGACGAACAAACATATGTGATTCTTTTGAGATGAGACTCGTATAAAAGTATATATAATCAGTTATTTGTGTTTAAAATCCAAGTATTGGTGTGATTGGTCTCAATATTATTTGATTCATATAATTACAGAAGGTATAATCAGGGTTTATTCATTCTTCGGTATGCATTTCCTTGGAAATGAGGGTTGTTGATAACTTTCCTAGATAAAAACTTAGACAGTATAATGAGGTGTTTCTAGATGGTTTTATGAGTCTATTTCATTTTAAATCACATGTTGATTATGAATTATTGAAATTATTATTTTCTTAGAAACTAAAATGATTTGGATGACATTGACATTGTACGCACTGGTAACATGTGGTTCCATTGGGTTGTGGATTAGTGGGTAGCCACGTATGCATTGATAGTAGATAGAATAATGGAATGCATATAATCTTGGGTTTATATTATTTTGGATGAAATTATAAATTTATCTTTATATTGGTAGGTGGAATCGAATATTTATTATGTTGTCATGTTTTGGTGGACCTAATGCATGACTTGGCATGAATTATTAGGAAGGCATGTCATTGGAACCTATTAAGGTTTTTCATGGGTTGAGGTATAATAGAATCCAAATATTATGGAGTAAATCATTATTTGTTTTTTGGTGTGAACCTCAATAAAATTTAAAACTTTACATATTCCTATAATGATTTTTCTAATGATTTAGGAATGATTAGTGATTAGTGTTTAATGTAAACATGAAACTATGGGTAGAGTAGACACTTCTAGAAATTATGTGCATTAATAAATGTAGTGTGGGATAGGTAAGTTTGTATTTATATTTAGGAAATTAAAAAAAAGTATAACTATATTTTGGGGAACATCTTATCGGTCACTGATAAACATCCCCTAAAGTTGGTAATGTTGTGGTTATGATGAGACCATTCGTTGTAAAATTAAAATGACATGAGATTCTAGTGTACATGTGGATTCATTTTTATCTAGTTTCTTCTTGAATCCTATTCTATATTTTTTGATATGGTATTGGATGGATTCAATTTTTTGGCATTGATCCTTACAGGGATTTGGTTGTTACTTGATTAGGAATATAATTGAAGGTATGTCGATGCTTAGAATGAGAGCGTGTAGGATGGTTCTGTTGTTTGAGGATGAAACTATTGATTTACACAAAATATAAAATCTATAATTTTTTGTGGGCATTAGATGACAATTTTTTGTCTTCGAGGAATTAGTAATCCTAATCGGGTGATGAGATAACATGTCGGTGAGTGTTGAATAAAAATTGGGATTGTAATGCATTGGAGGAAAAGCATTTTCTATATACAATTTATGTGTTACGTAGTATTTACGACACTTTTCATTAAAAATGTATCACATAATAATATTATGATGGTTTTGAGCACTATGGATTAAAATCGTCCCTCTATAAGAAAATAATTATTGTGGAATGTACCATGATTCTATTGATGAACGGAATAATTAACCCTTTCTATCTATGAAATGATATGTTTTGGTGGATTTTGTCTTGGTGTTCGAGATTATTGTAACTATGTGGCTCCTTTTTCGATAAATAGTGCAACTTATATTCAGAGTTATACTTCGGAATATCATTTGATTTTTGAGGACAGAACATGACTAGTAGATTCTGAATTGAAGACCAATAGTGGTTGATGTTTATGGGTAAGGGAAACCTAGGCTTCTTGGTGAGGATAAGTGATATATTGGTGTGTTTTTAAAGACCATGTGATTCTAAGTAATATATTTCAGAGGGAATTTTATTATTTATTTTTGGATAAATGGTTGTATAGAGAATCAAATTATGGATTAAAATTTAAGAGATTGATCTTTTTGAGGAGAGGCATGTGGATATAAATTATATCTTGAGATGTGCCCTAGATGGTCAACTGGGTATTGGGTATGATGGCCCAGTCATAACATACATCAATATTACATCATTTTATTTGAATATTCAACATAATATAAAAATACAAGCCTAATAATCGTAATAGATTAGTATATTTTAATACCTAAAAACAAAATCTTCTAACATGGTGAAAAAACTTCAACATCTTTTGTAAAGATCTTCCCCCTTTACTACTCATACTTAAACACATTCTTCATAACCTAGGTTAATGAAACATAGGAAGGGGTTAGCTTAGATTCTTAGTATGTTTAAATAAAAAATATATGTAAGTATAAGTGTATGAAATCATGAGAATAACATTTGAAGATCATACCATGAATATCAAAGATCATATATATAACTCATGGAATAATTAATGGTAGTCAATACAACATGAATCATAATAGAATGAAGAGAATAAACCAAGAGGGAATATCATAGTAATAAAACATAAACTTGTGGCATAAACATCAGTTTATAACATTGTGAATATTTGTAAATAGTAACATATGGACCAATTATGTTAAGTACATGGAATCTGGCCCTCACATAAACTTATAGACATAAATCCAGGTCCATGCATAACATTTTCAACATGTAATCAGGTTCACACACACAAAAAATTCCCTATAAGTCAAGGCTCATTTCCAAAACTTATTACAACACATCATGGGGACTACACCAAATGTGTGGGATGCCCCACAACCCCTATCCGTAGTCCTTTCGGTTGGTTTCAAGTGGGACGAAACTACTGTGCTGGAGTGAGATATGTTAATATTTTTTATTAATCATTTCTAAAAACCAATAGAGAGGATCTTTTACATCAAATTTATAATTAATTAATTCAATATTTGAATAAATAAATACTTGGGCTTTGGATTTTTATTAGTTGATTATTATTGAACTTCCAAAATAGCCCTTCCATATTTCCTGCATTGTGCTTATGAGGATCCAATCTTTGAATCACTCTAGTGGTGATCTGCACATGCACTAGTGGTCTTCGAGCAATGCCACTCTTTCTCTGGGTGCTAGCATGGTGAATCGAATGTATTTCATTGTTTGTTATTGATATTTCGTTCTTCATTCATAATGAAATTGTCTCTTGGGTTTCTCTTTATGGATAGGGAGGTAGCAGGAGGATTCGAGAGAGAATTCATTGTGTGCAACGATCCTATATTCCCAAACATGTAATTGTTTTTTAAAATTTACACAATAGACATAGTCGTCAATTTTTAAAGCTAGGATTTTAGTTATAAAATTTATTTTCATAACATCCACTAAATATAAATATAAATATTAATGAGATCCCATGATACATATTATTATTATTATTATTATTATTATTATTATTATTATTTTGTGGTCCACCAACTTGTTAAAAATTTATAAATATTATTAACTAGCTCATAAATAATTTTATTTTCATTAAATCATGTTTACGCATAAAAATAATTCCCTAGAAGTCAAGTCTCATTTCCTAAACATATTAGGGATATTCATAGGGAACACAACTAGTTGGTGGGATGCATCACCATTCATTGTCAAAGTCATTTTCTTATAAGGGAATGATTTTCCCCTTCCTCTAATAGTGGATCAAGTGTCCCCGTACTCTTATAGTAGATCGGGTTTCCCCATCTTCACATATTGGATCAGGAAAAACCCATTTCAAATTTTGGAATTGGACACACATGTTTCCCATTATGGATCAAGCCCTTAAACTTTTTTCCCATCATTATCTCATGTGATGTACATATTCACCCAGTGCGTTTGATGGAGATATAGGTCTCATCCATCCCATAATAAAATCATAAAACCTTTATCACATCATGACCCAAAAAAAAGACTTGTTCTTCATAAACATTATATCACAACACATGAAATTAAATTGGTATTATAAACATTTCATCATATCCTCACCTATGGAAATGAGATAGGTCTCATAATCATTTCACCAAACTATAACTCATGAAAGGAAGAGGGTTTCATATACATATTCTCGTCAAATAAAAATGTGTTTCATAAATATCACTCCATAAAAACATAAACCATTCAATAATTAATATTAATGGTGTTATTGGATCATAAAAATTGTAAATAATAAACTATAAATTTTTTTAATCATATAAAGATAAAGATTTTGAAAGATCAAAAAAAAAATTCTTATGTAAACTATCCTTTATTTGAAAATACTTTTCATAAAACCATTTTAAAATCCATTTATTATAAATAAACCTTTAAAATATCATTTGAACCATTCTTTGTGGAAAATATCCTTTCCTATTTGAAAAACTTGTTTTAATACATAAATAATTTTTAAAACCTTTTTCTTTTAAAATATATTTGAAAACATACAACGGAATCATGAAAATATTTTGAAAACATTTTTCTTTTAAATCACCTTTAAAACACATAATGAAATATTAAAACAAATTGAAAACATTTTTCGTTGAAAATAAATTGAAAACATAAAAAGAAGGATTAAAATTATATTGAAAACTCTTTTGTAGAAAATATATTTGAAAATTTATAACAAAATCATGATATCATCCATATCCTATTCTTTAAAAATAATCATTTGAAAATATATAAAAATAAGATTAGAAAATCATTTAAAACAATCTTCAATCATAAATCCATTTTGAAAAAAAATTCTTATAATACCATTTTAAAATATGAAAACATAGATAATATTAGTATAAATCATATTTACAAAATAAATTTGTTATCATATGAATGAAGCTTCAATGAAATGACAGTCATAACTCCGGGTAAGTTCCTGGATGATGAATATTCCTTTTTCACCATGAAAAGTTTAGAAAATTGACTTGGTAGGAAAATGATAAGAATAATACTTTTAAAAACATTTCTTAAAAAGGTAATACATGGTTAAAAAAAATTCCCTTGAAACATCATATGATAATAATAATAATTTTCTGAAAACATTTTTACAAAACACAGTTTTGAATGAATAGATATTTTTGACCGAAATAGGAAATGAAGTCTAATTTTCATAAAAGTAATTCTTAATTATATTAAGTACCCAAGAGTTGTGAAATAGTAACATTACATGGATATGACATGAAAAATATGAGAATAAAATTCATGAGAGTTATTAATATATGTATTATAATCATTCATCAATGGAAGCATAATCGTAAACAATCCTAATAAATGATTAAAATATATCAATAGACACTTACAACATTGGTAACATCAAAACATAATCCCAATGATAGAATAAAGTTACATGTAGTTTATGATATCATTAAATAATTATATTCCTGATATAAAATTCCAAGTTTAATATATACATCTCATATAAAAATATAATTTCATAACATGGCATGTATCTCAAAGAAGGAAATTGAGACAAATTTACCCTACCGATTTGGTAACATCTGATCCATAAACCTTATGAAATAAAGATAATAAAATTGATATGTAAATAAAAATAAATTTAATTATAATAATAATATAATACATTCATGGATAGTATATACACCACATAAAATAAATTAGTGGTGAATAAGGCATAAGTCTCACATAAAAAGAGAGAGATGAGAAAATCCTAACCTTATGTCATGAATTTATTTGTACACATTCAAAACTCCTATATAAAAAAAATAGGTGTATTATAAATCCATTATATAACTATATTATTATATTTAATATCCTATATGGGATGATTACAACTTTATATTACCCATTAAAAAACAATTCAATGTTAAGGTTACATTTTGTGTAATTTATGTTTTGTTTTTTGTATATGTTATGACCGTTTATTCATGATCCTATTACTTAGATATTGATTTAATTATTTAAATAATTTAATAAATTATATAAACATCATATATAATCAGTGTATAAACATTTATAACAATTAATAAAATATATAAATATTAAATTTAAAACCTCATTCATGGAGACAAGGTGGTGTGTACGCATGAATGTTGTTTTTGTTTTCTTATCACATTGAAAGAATGAAATAAAATGAGATATATGTATAAATATTTGTTATTATTAAATTATTACTATTATTTAATACATATAATATACAGTTACTAAACCCATCCTTAATACATTCAATGCAAAGTGTGAACGAATCACATCACATTTTGGAGGCGGTAGTCAACACATCCACAAACTAATTTATCATATTTACACAAAATGAAAATTATGAATTTATTTTTTATATAATAATTAAAATATAAAAAAATATTATTTATATCGTATAAAAAATAAATTACATCATTATTTCCAATATTGAAAGTTGGAAATGGAAAAACGAGTGACATCGGTTCGTGAGGTGGTAGTCTACAGTACACTAGAACGATGATTTTGTATCCCATTTGATGGAAGTGTTTGTGACTGTAGGTCCAAAGTTTAACATATAATACCTCTTTATATTTCATATACTTATTTTATTATGTAATCCTATAATAAGAATATTTTAGCTTGATGACAATGAAAAGAAAACAAAAAAGCTTGTGGAAGGATGTTACCTCTCTTTGGGTAACTCCTATTTGTTTGTACCAAATGTATTCCTTGTATGGATTTATTCCCAAAGGTATGATATAGAATTAATGGAGGGAATATATAAAGATATATGTGTAGGGTATGGTCAATCTAATTTGGATTGTGATGTTTTTGGAAGTGAGGGGGTGAGTGCCCTTTTATAGTGGATGAGTGGAATTATTGTAAATAAAAAAGGTAAACGCTGCTGAGATTTGTACCTTACATCATGTGCCACCAATAATTTCCCATTTTATATCCAAGGGAGTATATGGTCTAAATATGGACATCTAATTAGATTTAATTAATTTCACTAATATTTTTTATAAAAAATTAATTTTTCCATATTGAAAATTATAAATTTTTCTAATTCCATATATGGAATCCATTTTTTATATGATAATCACATAAGTGTCAGAGATTAATTAAATATTAATCCCACAGACAAGATAAGACGACGGGTTTTTAAAGTGAAGACGTACAAAACATTGATATGTATTTATATAAAATTTCAATGTGAAATTTATTCCCATGAACGAAATTAGATAAATTGATTTATATTAGATCTATTTATAAATTAAAAAAAATTAAAATATAATGTACCTATATAAATAAATTATAGGAAAATAAGATGTTTCTAATTAAAATTTAGAGTTCTTTTTTTACAATTCATCAAAAATTTAGCTTCTATGAAAAATTCCAAATTTTTACCCAAAATAAATTTTCATACCCATATTTCAAAAATGAATTTTATTTTTTAAAATAAAAATTAATAAAGTATCAAATATTGTTTTTAAAATTTGTTCTTTATTAAAATATTGTAAAATTACCTTTTAGAAAAACAAATATTTTTATTCAAAAAATAGGATTTATTCTTATCTTATGATAATAAAATCTATTGTGTAAGTATCAAAAATGTTGATTAATTATCTTATATATAAATTTTATTGAAAATAATTAGTAAAATTTTTGTGTTTAATTTATTGAGATAAAATTGTGTTTGTGTATAGGAATTTTATTTTCATAGAAAAGTAATTTCATTATTTTCAAATAGTTCCTACGTTAAATTATAACTAATTGATATACAAATTATTTATTTTATATATTTGTGTTCACTATATTTTCAAAATTTAGTTAATCTTATTTCTAACATCCATTACAACAGCTATATGATAACAATAATAACATTTTAATAATATTATTAATAGTATATTTTATTTTGTTAAAGTATATTTTTTGTGTACTGTAATCTACCAAAGGGACGTGGTATTATGTGTAACACAAGCCAAAAAATAGTGTTGCATATACCATAAGCAACTCAACATGTTGCATGTAGCACCATCTTGACTTGGTGTTGCATATAATTCAAGCCATACTTAGTGATTTCCTATAAAGAAATCTATATTCTTGGTTGTATGGAATGAAAAATATCAATGAGATTAAATTAATTGAAAAAATAAATAACAAAATCTTGAGTTGTTACATTTTACTCCCTCCCCTTGTAATATGAATTTCTCCTTATAAATTCATATGGGTCTTTGAAGGATTAATACTTGAATGTTCCTTTCATAGAAACCCACATCAGAAAATGAATACTTAAAATTTCATTAAAAAGAAAGGTTGGAACCATAACGGTTACCCAAAGTATCTCATAACTAGGTCTCTAGGTAGGATAACATAGGATTGGAGTGATGATTGGACTTGGAAGATAATCTTAAATGTCTATATTTCATGATAATGAACACTGATAATCATCAATTGAATGATCAATGGAATGCTAAGGACCAAAAAACTATCGATCTGTAATGATTTATGAAATGATCTGTTCAAAAGAAACGAAGGTGTTTGGATAGATATTTTCAAAAATCCATTTTGTAGAGTGGAGGAATTAGTTTACTATCTAGTTACATAAGAAAATATACTTACTTTATTTTATTCATTTTTATATACAAAATCTTACCATTTAACTGTGCCCTACTTGATTTTCACTTCATCTCTTACTCCATGAAATGAAGATGAATTTTTCATTCTTGAAGTGTTGGAAGATCATGAGATCCCTAAATAAAATGATAGTTTAACCCATCTCTCTTTATCAAAACAACAGGGTTGCCACAAGTTATCCAATATTCATAAATCCTCATATATTCTGATACTACTTTAATCTCTAACACCTCATCTGAATTTTAACATAAAACATTACATAAATGGTTAAACATATAAACCTTCTAAAATATGTGAGTAAAAAACTTTGTAAATGATTTTACTAAATATATCAAAAATAGAATAGCATTGATTCCACAAATTTCATAAAGTATCTCTTAGTTTCGGCATACCAATCATGTGAATACCTTCATCATGTATTCATATCCAATATATCACTATCCAAACATATTTTTATAAAAATGGGGAACATATTATAGTTTATCATTCCCTTAATCATATGTTTCCCATGAATATCACCTATCCATTAAATCACATTTCTTGTCCATCAGAACTATTAAATATATTCTTGTAATTCCTTAATTAAAAAGATAAACTGAACAATCCTTATATATTTCTAAATTAATAATTCTTGAATCCAAAAACATAAATACATTGATTATTCTACTTCATAATTAATCCATTAACAAGGAAACCTCATAATATTAATTTTTTTAAAAAAGACAGATATCATTAATGACGAAGGTCAGCATACGTATAAATGCAAAGCCAAGAAGGGAAATTGTCATGCCAGAGATGGTTGGCAGCAAAGGGGCCTGAAGCCGCCAGCTGATGGGCCGCATTGTTTCCTTCCATTTTGTTAAAGGAGAAGGTGCAGAATGAAAAGCATAGGTAGATCGAGATAATTCTCCTGATGATGAGGCCAAATGACTGGATTCCACTATTGTTGTGGTTAATGGCATCGATTACAGTGAGGCAGTCAGACTCAATGCAGATACCAACCCATCCACATTCCAAGGCCATCATAATACCTGTCAGGATGGAATTAGCCTTAGAAATTGTAGGTTCCCAAAAGGCCTGATGTAATTTATAATATGCAGCAATGATTTTCCCCAGATAATTATGGGCCAAAAGACCGAGGGATACAAGACCATCCTTGGGGAGAGACGCATCCATGTTGATCTTAAGAATCCCATCTGTTGGGGGGTTCCAATGAGACGGACAGGAGGGGGGAACATATGGCATATGATTTCCATTGTGGTGCTTCTATTCCTCAATCCATGAAGTGTCCCGTTCAATCCAGAAATTGGGATGTCTATGAATGTGATGGAAAACAGCATCGTTACGCTGGACCCAGATGATCCAGGACAGGGTCCAGAGTGAACCTGCATTACTCAATGAAAGAGAGGAGCACCAGCACATCAGGAGAGCAGGGAGGTCAGAGGCCATGTCCAGTGATGCATCTGGAGCCGGGCTCCATTTATTCAAAATTTCCTTAGCTCTTGGGTATTGAATGATCACATGCAAAGGGGTTTCTGGGATATTTGGGAAGAAAGGGAAGAAAACGACACTGGAAATATGTCGGTAAATGAGAAGGCTCATGGAAGGGAGGGTTCCCGTGCACACCTGCCACCGAAAGTGGCATATTTTTTGGGGGATGTTGAGCTTCCAATGCGATTTCCATGGCCCCTCATTTCGGCCGACTGGGTAGTTTCCAAGAGAAAGTCTGTATCTGGATCTCACCATGTATTCTCCTGACCTGTCATTTCTCTAGAAGAGATGGTCGGGGTTGTGTCTGGGACCCAGGGGATTCTTAGGATAATTCTTTGGTCTCTTTTGTTAAACCATTCATAGAACTTATCCAAACACCACCATGTCCCTTGGTCTGAAAGGAGGTATCTGACTGTGGCGTCTTCAAAGCCTGGATAGACGTGGTATGTAGCCCGCATACCTTCTGAATCTATCAACCAAGGATTAGTCCAGATGTTGACAGATGATCCGTCTCCGATCCTCCAGCCCAGTCTTTTTTCCAGGAGCTTTCGGGCCCCCCAAATGCTTCTCCAAAGGAAGCTAAGACGAGGTCCAAGAGAAGAAGCATGAAAATCCGAGTGGGTAAAGTACTTAGCTCGTAGTACCCACGCACAGATAGATGATGGATGGTTAATAAGGCACCATCCTTTCTTGGCCAGCAGTGCATCATTGAAGAGAAGAAGACTCTGGAATCCCATCCCTACCTCTGATTTGGGTATGCATATTTTCTCCCAGGCCATCCAGTGGGGTCTATTCCTTCCATCATTTATTCCCCACTAGAAGTTAGTAGTACGTGTATGGACCTGGTTGATGATGGTCTTCGGGAGCTTAAACAAGGACATAAAATAGTTGGGGATAGACTGGATGATAGCTTTAATGAAGGTCTCTTTTCCTGCTTTTGAGATTCTTTTTGGGGTCCAACCTTGAATTTTCTTCTCAATCCTATCCACCAGATATGCGAATATTTCTTTTTTCAACCGGCCAATCACCGTGGGTAGCCTGAGATACTTCTGGTGTTTTAAAACCATATGTATGTCTGGTGATTTGCATAGTTAATCTCTCTTGGAAAGAGGTACCCCTCCACTGAAGGAGATTTCTGGTTTTCCATGATTGATTGACTGGCCAGACTCCCTTTTGTACTGGTGGATCGCTTGGATGATCACCTGACAATCATTAATAGTTGAACTAGTTAAAAGGAGGCAGTCATTGGTGAAAAATATATGCGACACTGGTGGACTTACGTGGCAGACCTTTTCCCCATGAATAGAATTAGCGGATGCAGCCCTGGAAATAAGGTTAGAAAAAACATCAGCCACCAAGATGAATAGAAAAGGGGAGAGGGGATATCCCTGGTGAAGGCCTCAGGATGGAACGAATCCCAGAGTGAGCTCCCCATTAACCTGAATTCTTAAGGAGACGGTTGAGATGAATTGCATGACCATATCTATCCATTTAGTGAAAAAACCAATTTTCAGCATCACAACATTGACGAAATACCATTTCACTTTATCATAGGCCTTGGTCGAGATACATTGCATGACCATATCATTTCACATTTCACATGCACTCTCACATTCATCATCAATATAACCATTACTCGTACCACCATGTTGATTCCCTTCAGGAAATTCCCTCTAAATACATAGCTATTCATAATGATTGTTCATTCCAAACATAATGTATTTACCAATCGATGATTTCTTAGGGTGCCCATTATTCACATTCATTGGGTAAACCAAACACTTCATTTTTTATTTACAGTTACATTATTTTTTCCTTCTTTTCCATTATAAAAATTTCTTCTAGTTCCTTTAAGACATTTACTTGTGTGATTCATTCTATATTCTTTATATAAAGGAAATTGAATCCTCTTTTATCAAAGGTCTCCATTACCCAAAATCTCAAAAAAATCCTTCCTTATCTTATTTGGTGACTTCAATACTTTGTTAAGGTAAACATTATTAATCATGTTCTTTGAAAACTGGCTAGGCTTGATCACAACATCCTTCACTCGCACGACCATCGTATTTGACTTCTCATCAGCAAATCGTCCCTCACATAAATGTCATCCTAGTTATTTATGGTCCCATCTATTTAATAAAAGCATAATTCATATTGTGAGAGACACTTAACAAAGTATAAAACAACATAATCATGAAAAATCACTTATAGGTTGTCTAAATTATGACACCTTATTTGAAATCTAAGACACCTTAGTCATATTGTTAAAGGCATCCCTTGACAAATCCTTATAAATATCCCTAGGGATATCACAAATGTTTTCTCATCCTTGTTTCTAAAGGTTGACTAAACCTTCCCTTTGATACCAAATATAACAATTAGGGCATAATTATTTTAATATTACATCATTTATGATGAACATTCAACATATTACAAAAAATACATTCTTGAGGTCCATAACGGTTTAGTGTATTTGGAAACATGGAAACATAATCTTTTATCTTGGTGAAAGATCTTCAACATCTTGCATAAATATAATCCACTTTATTATTTCTACATAAATCCTTTCCTCATAACCTGAAGAAAGGGAACATAATAATGGTTGAGCATAGATGATTGATCAAGGTAAATAAAGAAGATATATAAGTGTAAGGGTATGAGATCATGAGAATAACATTTGAAGATCATATCCAGCATATAGAATATTTTATATCTAAGTAATGGAATTAATATTAGAATTTTATAAAACATGAATCATAAGGGAATAAAGAGAATAATATGTGATAGCATACCTTAGGAATGAAATATATAATTGTGGGATACATATCTTTTTATAACACCACGAACATGTGTAAATAGAAACATGTTCACTAATTAAGTTAAGTACATGGAATCAGGCCCCCACACAAACTTATAAATATTAAACTGGGCCCAAACAAAAAAAATTGAACATGTAAATGGGTTCATTCATAAAAATGTTCCATATATTTCAAGGCTCGTTACCAAAACATATTACAGTACTTCATGGGGACTACACCAAATGTGTGGGATGCACTACCATACCTGGTCACAATCCTTTCTATTTTTTTGGGTGTAGTGGATGTTCTATGGTGGTGGGAGATATATTAAAATTTATTTAAATAAGAATTTCTCGAAACCATTATCTTGTATCATGTAAATAAAAGTTATAATTATTTTTTTAAGATATGAAGAAATAAATACATGAGGTTAGGAAATTTCAATATTGATGATTTTTTATCATCCTAAATAGCCCTTTAAAACTACCTTCATTTTTCTTCTGAGTATCCAAGGGTATAATACCTTTATTGGTGATCCACACATGCTCTAATGTTCTTCGAAAAACTCCACTTATTCTCCAGGTGCTAGTGTGGTAAATCAAGTGTCTGCATTATTCATTATTGATCGCTCATTATTTAACCTTGATGAAATTATCTCATGGGATTCTTGAACATGAGAGGGAGTAAGTAGGATGAGTCAAGAGATAATTTATTGTGTTCTACATTTCTCTATTCCAAAACATGGAATTGGTTTCAAAATTTTACACAATAGACATAGTGGTCTATTTATAGAGCTGGGATTTTGGTTACAAAATTTCATTCATTATAATTATAACCATTAATGAAATCACATGCCACATAATAATAATAATATTTTTTCACCAACTTATTAGAAAAGGATAAATATTATTTACCAAATCATTAATAATAATTTTATAATAGGACACAGTCTTGGTCCATTCGAACTCTTCTTGAATTTATTAAACACCTGAATAAATATTTTATTCTCTTAAACAAATAGTTTATTCAAAAACTAGTAAATGAATATTTATTAAAAATTAAATTCTCTATAAATATATATATATTATTCAAAATCTGTTGAAAAAATATTTATTTAATTTATGTGATCAATTTAACTAAAAAAAATTATTCCTGAGTCTTGATAATAATATGTATTCTAATAATTAAATTCAAATAGAATTTAGTCATGACCTACAAAAAAGTTTTGTAAAGTCCCAGAAATTCCATGTAATTTTTTTAATTATTTTGTATTATTAAGAGTCTATGAAAATTGATGGTGCCTGATTCTGAGACCCGGTGTGACCAAAACTAATTTCTGATCTTTGTTTAATGTATGTTCAGTAAACCTGTGGACAACATTTTCTAACATTTGAACCAGTGGTCGGAATTGAAATCTGAGAACACTATCGAATCCGCAGTGCCGGTATTCACTTAAGGGAAGCTTCACTTCAATTGCAGTTTTTTGGGAGAAAAAGATATTTTTTCTGACTTTTAAAAGAATAATAAAATAACATGTAATTGTTAATTTATTTTTCTCAAGCAGTTCAATGACGGTGGAGGGACCACTATGTTTTCAAGCCATTTAATGGATTGACTCTATTTAATTTGTAACTACACCATTAGAGAATTAGGATTCTCATTAATTAATGAACCTCATTAAATTCCTTTTTTCATTACTCTACTTTTCCCCCTCTATTTAAGTGAGTCTTGGGGTGGAGTTTTGGCATGGCTTCACCAAGCAGGGAACCTCTGGCGAAGTGATGCGACGTCTTCCACCGAATAGGAATGAAATCTTGGATGTTGTTAGAGGAATTGAACTGGTATTGTCAAATTTCAGAGATTCCATAGACAAGGACTCTTCATCCACCATCGTGACATCCCCAATGAATCACGAGGTAGGGTTTTTCATTTAATTTAAGAAACTCCCACATTTCTTCTCCTTGTTCATAAATTTTCGGGTCGTCGTTGCGGGGAATTTGAATGGGGTTTATCATAATTTTTAATGTGATTTATAAATTAACCCCACTTTTTTTAATGCTAACGTGTAGGGCACGGACTAAATGAACAAGGATCGGAACCTCCGCCTCTTGTTTTTCATTTCTTTCTATGGAGGTGGGTTTTCAAACTTTATGGATCCGTGAAACTGGGGGGTGCGTAGCAACGGCGACATCTAGAGAGGGCTGTAGATGCATCCACAAGGAAGAACGGACCAAAAGAGCTCACCTGGTGGCCCACATAAGCTCCTCTGGTGTTGCAGCAGCAACTGGAACCATTGAACGGAGCCGGCGGTGAAGGCGGTGGCCGGCACACACTGGCCGTGGAAGATAGGTGACAACCGAAGGCATTGTAGTAGGCCGAAGGGGCAGTCGGCATGGGCAGGCCATAAGGATGGTGATGCGGCACACCGTCATATGCTACAGGAGGAAGTCACGACATCAAAGCCATAGAAAAAGTCCAGGACCCACTCCCTACATATCCTGCGGGTGACAAGATGGTGCAACCCTTAATTAGAACGAATGGATCTTTGAGTCGTTCGGTAGGCAGACTCAAGTGACCCTTGTGTGGGTCTCTCCTTCCAGGGGGCCTAGCCCACCATTTCCCTGCCAAACTGGTCCAAACAAGACCGATTCATGAAATTCCGGGTCAAAATCGAACCAGTTCGGGTCAGCCCAAACCGGTTTGGGTCAGCCCAAACTTGGTCGGTCCTGGTCGGACCGGACCCGGACCCCTTTTGAGCCCAGATACACTTAAAAGGCCATATGTTACGAACCAGATGTTCGTTCGATGAACCTTCCATGGCGTTGGGATACATAGGGAGAGGCGGACCTTTTGAGACACTCCACAAAAGTTTTGGAAAAAAAAATTGTACGTCTAGGTTGGATCAACCTTGAATCTAACCGGGGCCCTCGACACTAAAATGCCAATAACTTAAAGACCTATCATCTGGTTGACGCGCCGTCTGTTGCATTGGAACCCTTATGATGTGATGGATAATTGAGTTACTTCATTGTGGAACTTCATGGATATTAAGGTATGACTGATAACCTGATGTGCAGAACTAGGGTGTTATTTGTAGTGAGAGTTAGGATGGCTACTCCCACGATGACTCAAGGCACGGGTATTCCTTACTCTTCTGCTTTGGTAGAGATGGGACTCCCCACGTCATGAGTGCATGTTCATTTTCTTATGAGATAGTTTTCCTATATTTAGATTCATTACTCCCCTATTGTACTAGAGTGTGGGTCCTCTATACTTAACTCACATAGATTCAGGTACTCCCCTATTGGGTGGGGTGGGTGTCCCCTATGTTAGGATAATGTACTCCCATGTCAACCCAGGGTGCAGGTCCTCCTTATAAAGTGCTACACCAGATTTGGTACTCCCCTGTCATGCCAGGGTGTGGGTCCTCTAGCCTGAGGTTGGTAATCCCCGAACATACTAGGGTGTGGGTCCCCCATGGTGAAGAAACTACCGGAGTTGTACTCCCATACTGGGTAGGGTGCGGGTCCTCTATTTTAGGAGTAGGTACTCCCCTGTCAACCTAGGGTGTGGGTCCTCCTTATGCAGTGCTACAATAGAGACGGTACTCCCCTGCCATTCTAGGGTGTGGTTCCTCTATCCTGGGGTCGGAACTCCCCTGACATACTAGGGCACGGGTACCCCACAGTGAACTAACTACTATAGTTATACTCTCATACTTGGTAGGGTGCGTGTATTCACATATGGAGTAGTACTCCCCCATCTACGAGTAGTGATGAGGAGTGGGTCCTTCGTGGGATTTGGAGCTCCTTATACTATAAGACATAGTTATGAGGAGCAAGCCCCTCCTCTTGATGTAACAGATACCTAGGGTAGAAGTTATTACTCCCTTGATGGACTGAGGTGTGAGAAACTTTTTACTGGGGTGACTGAGATATCATGGGTTAGACTGGAGCAGTACTCACCCAACTGAACACAGTGTCGAGGATTGGGACTCTTCACTTGGCTTCCCTTGGTCTTGCATCGGGTGCAGGACTATGATTGAGAGACCTCTAGTGTCGGGCACTAGAGTCAGTTCTAGAAGAAGGTTCCTAATGGGGCACATATTTTTAGATGTTCCATTAGGAATGGTTGAGTTTACTTGATGGAGTACATCTCTGAGGTGGGTCCCATCAGGGGTGGCCAGTTCTTGGAGTGTGTAATCGATTTACACTTTGAGCCTTATTTGGAAATATTGGAAATGTATTGAGGTCAGGTCCTTATGTCTCTTTCTGGTTGAGAAGAGTATATTTGGCTGACCTAGGTATATGAAATGGTGTGTACCTGAGTAGAGATGACTATGTATAATATTTTTGGTTTACATCGTGGATTTTTTCTGGTATTTTTTCTTTGAATATTTCAAAGAGACAATCAAGGGTCTCAAGGTCCCCTACTGAGTACTGAGTTACTCACCCCTGCACGGGCTTTTCCCGTACATGTTGTGTTTGGTGCAGACGTTCAATGTTTCGATAGGGGCTCTCAGGAAGATGGTACTGACGGACAATACAATGGGAGACTTGGTGTGGTAAGACCATGAGGGGTCTAGTATGACTGGGAAAATAGGAAATACTACTTTTTCTTCCAATAGATTCACTACTCTAGCGAACAGGTGGGATCTTTTGTAGATGGTCGTCAGAGCTCCCTTTGTACCATGCTATTTTCAGTTTTGTAGTTTGGCTTGTTTACTGGCCCCATTACACTACTCATTGTTTTACTTATTGTTGTACTCTGGTTTCTGATTACTTAGTGGTCATCTTTCATCTTTGTGGTTTCTGTTTGTGATTGCATGTGTGTATAGGTATCTAGGAAAATGCCTCTCACTTACATGGTTATGCCTTCAGCGCTAGTCGCCATCCCTTGGCCTTCGAGAGGCTGCTTAGGGTATGTCATGGCATGGGCCCTGGGGGACGGGTCATGAAATTGTTTGTGTGTGACCCTTTAGGATTTTTTCTCATTAGCCTTAGGCGATCATGCTTAATGTCTAATATTACTATCAAGGAACGGGTCAAGGCACACAAGAGAAATAACTTAATTCCATAATGAGGACAACCACATAAGAACACTCTCTATGTAACATAATCCTTTTGTCATAATATCTCACCAAGCAGGTTGTATGACTGTGTCATCAACCTATTTTCTCGATACATCATTGTTTGACTATCTGAAATAAACTCTTAGTTACACCATGGACATGAAATTTAGGGAAAATATTCTATTTCAATCAATGTTCCAAGATAAAAAATACCTTAAATATGTAAGGGGAAATGATTCCATGACTTATCCATTAATAACTAATCATTATATATGAACCTAATGAGCTCTACTTCCCGTGACATATGGTGTGATTATTTTTGTAATAAAATATAATTGAGGGAGTCGGGACATGCATGAATGAAAATATTATCATCTAAGGACCATTACACACCCTCAGAGATTGAAATATTTGATGACAACCAAAGATGTAGAATTATTATGGGTGGGTCTATTCTAATAATATTTCATCTTGGAGATTACAAATTTCGAACTTCATGAGAATAATTCTCATCTCATTAAATGTACTCTCACATGTCAGTATATATAATATGTGTCCCATCATAGTATATTATCCAACGACATAACTATTTCAATAATATTGTCATAGCACTTCAAGGTTCTAATCATAACGGAGAGCTACTTTGACCTATCAATGATACAAATACTCTACGATATTATATTATTAAAGTCATGTAGATCAATGAACAATATGTAACATTACGTTTAATTTAATATTCAATACATCAAATATTCATGTAATCAAAGTAGAAACAGTTGGTTCTAGGACACCAACTCTAAAAAACTCCCAATTGGACTAGAGCCAACTGCCTACCACATTCAGGCCACTAAACCTCATGTGATAATCATGTTACTGCTGTTCCAAGGCTATAGTCATGGAGTCCTCCATGTTGTCTTTCATGGAAATACTATTCACTGAGACCTCACCTCTCTAGGAAAAATCCCTCAATATATGATAGTTATAGATTATCTTTTTCATCAATTTATGGGACCTTAGATCTTTTGTGAGATCCACCGCTTTAGTATTGTCACAATAGGGTGTGATAGAATCTTTATTGTTAGGTACCACATCAAGATCTTGGACTAAATTTCATATCCAAACTTCTTATTTAGCTACCTCGGATAGTTCAATATACTTGGACTCTATAATAGAATCTGCGACCATAACCTGCATTGAAATATTGCATATCATAGCACCTCTATTCAATATGAATATGTACCCATTTTGGGACTTCATGTCATCTTGATTATTTTGGAAATTAGAATTTTCATATACTCTAATGAATAGTTCTTTATATCCTATATAAACCAAAAACATATCTATAGTATGCCTCATATACAAAAGGATAGTCTTGACTTCCATCAAATGGTTTCCACCTCAATTAGCTTGATATCTACCTACCACCCTTAATCTGTAGGGACATATAGACTATTACATATCAAAGAATACCTGACTGAACCAATTATTGATGTGTAAGGAATCCATTTCATTCTATTTCATTCCTCATGGGTCTGAGGACACATTTTCTTTGAAAGATGAATGTCATGTGAAACTTGAAACAATCCCCTCCAAGATTTTTTCTTACTAAATATCATTAGAATCATTTCAATTTATACACACTGACTTAGGATGAGCAACATCTTGGGTCTATCACAATGGAAATTGATCCCAAGAAAACATGGTTCCTCAACCAAGTATTTCATGGAAAATTATTTACTCAACAACTTCTCAATAGAATATAAGACTAGTATTTCATTTATAATAAGTAATATGTCAGTAAAATATACAATTCATAATACGATTTCCCTCTCACTATACCATTTGTAGACACAATGATCACATTCATTCTTTATAAAACCAAATTTTGTCATGGCTTCATAAAAATTAATGTTCCATGGTTTGGATGCTTAACGTAATACATAAATGGATTTTTTTCAAATTTCATATCTTATAGGCTTACTTTGGAGTCACAAAGCCTTCAAGTTTGGTCATGTAGACATATTCCTGGATATTACCATTAAGGAAGGCTATTTTGAAATCCATTATCCAAATCTCATAATCACTGTAAGACACAATGAAAGGAAGAATTTTGATGGATTTAAGTATTTCAATACATGAAAAGGTTTCATCGTAGTTAATTCCTTCACACTATTGAAACCCTTTTGCAACCAGTCATGCCTTATTGGTATTGATTTGTCCTTCCATGCATAGTTTCTTCTTAAATAAATATTTGAAACCAATAGGCTTTATATCCACTGGTGGATCTACCAAAATCAAGTCTTGGTTTTGATACATGGAAAATCCTTTTGAATGTATGGCTTCTTTCCACTTGGTAACATCTACTCCACTTACTGCTTCCTTGTAGATTAAAGGGTCATTATTATCAACTAATAATTAGTCACCATCCTCTTTAACTATAAATCCATATCATTTTTCTTTTCTAACTTATCTTGTACTCATATTCAATACTTGTGTCTCTTGAATACTTTCTTCTTTCATAGGGGTTTTTAGAATCTGATCTTGTACCAACTCTTGTGTGAGCTGAGCCTCATCTTCATTGAGTTTTATCTCTATACCAATATCTCGTTTAAGGATGTGATCCCTCTCAAGGAATATGGGGTGTATTTCCACAATAACATTTTATTCTAAGGGTTTTTATATGTAATATCCCCTTGTTTCCTTAGCGTACCCTATAAAGGTACACTTTATGCCTATAGGTACAAGTTGGTTACAATAAGAATAATTAACAAATGGTTTTCTTCCTAACACATGTAAATTTTATAACATGTTTTTTCTTACACTCCCAGATTTTTATGGAAAACCATTTACAAATTAAGTTGGTACTTAGATTAGTATGTGTGTTTTTGTTTGTAATTAATGTCCCCAAAAGGATAATGGAAGACTCTCATGACACATTATTTATCGCACCATGTCTAATAATGGTTGGTTCTTCCTTTTTCTGACACCATTCCACTGATACGTATAAGTATGATTGAGTTGGGATAGGATCCCAAACTCTTGTATGTAATCAATGACGTCTTGATTAATATATTCTTCACCATGGTCTGAGTGGAGTTTCTAAATCTTCCATCTAGGCTAGTTCAAAAATTCATTCTTTTATTCCATGAATTTTTCAAAATAATCTGACTAATACCTAATTATGTAAATATATCCATATATTCTAAAATCATCAGTAAAAGTTATAATGTATGAGTACCTACCACTTGCTTCAATAGGAAATGGTCCCCCCACATCCGTATGAACAAATTCAAGAATCTATTTATCCCTTTCACCCTTCCCAATAAAAGGGACCTTTGGTAATTTTTCCTTATAAACACATGTGATATACACCAAGTGTTGTTAGTTATAAGGAATCTAAATATCCATCTTGATGTAATGTTTTCAAGCATTTTCCATTTACATAACCTAGTTAGTGATGCCAAACTATGGTGTGGTATGATTTATGTGAAGTAACTTCATTATCTATTTCCATTCCTTTGTCAATTTCATCCAACACATAAAGATATTTATTTAATTGTACATTACCATAAAAATTTATATCTTTGCTAAAGAATCAAAATTTATTTTGAAATTTTAAAATGAACCCATCCATATCTAGTATGGATAAATAAATAATTATTTTTGTTACTAAAGGCACATAATAATAATTCTGCTTAATTAATATAATTCTGGTCAGTAATTTGATGAGGTAGTCCTCGATAGCTTCAAAAGAAAATTTACCACCATTTTCTACTCATAGATTCACCTACCCTAAGTCAATTTTTTCTGAATCTACTTGGTTCTTGTATTTGAATACATATGTGATAACCACAGGCTATATCTAATAACCAATTTTCAGAAATAGATAAATTTCAATAAATAACAAACACACCTAAATATTACCCTTTCTTCTTTACCTCAGTGAAGTTTTTCTTCCAGTGGACCTTCTTGCCACATGAAAAATAGACAGCATCATGTTGCCTTACTTCCCCTCTGATCTTCTTTTTCACGGAAGGGTGTGAAGAATCTCTGGGCTTAAATATCTTTGATTTCCCTTTCTGTTTTTTTTCACCATAAAGAAAGAAGTATTTTCATGCTTCATATCTTTACTTACATGGATATAGAGTATAATTAAATCTAGAAGAGATATATCAATGTTGTTTGTATTAATATTCACAAGAAATGTTGAGAAGATAGGAGAGATTGATGGAAAAATGAGATTGATGCCCAGTTCTTGTGGGGATTTTCAACCCTAGAACCACTAGGTGATCAATGTATCCAATGATATTAACTATGTAAGGCCTAGCTGGGGAACCCTCTCCAAACATACTCTGAAATAGAACCTTGGAAATCCCAAATTTTTTCTGTAAAACTCTCCCCTTGTAATGACCACAGAGGTGATCAAGCATGATGTACACATCCATGTTTTTGTGAGGATTCATTAGTTAAATAGACATAGATGAAAGCACCAAACATTATAAATTGATCATTTCATTCATATGTTTTTCATAGACTATAAACTCTTTACCATTCACCTCTTTTTTAGTCATATTAGGCATTTAGGATTCTAGCACATAAGATTTCCGTTGATGGAATAGAACAAACCCGAAGGCATCTAAACCACTCCTGAAAGTTATTGTCAATGAGTAGATTGTATATATCCAAAATTGATCATATAGACAGTATGGATGATGATGTTTTAATTTTATTATATACTTAATAGAGCATATCATTGTCACATTCCTTTATTAAAAAATTTGTGATAACGAAAAAATTAATAGATTTTATTAAATCTATAATTGTTTTAACAAGTCCCAATATCCCTCACCATTGAACATGGAATATCTAGTTACATAGATATTATAGGGGTAAGGATCCATATTCTCTATCACATAATCCTAAAAAGGGTTGGTTAGTCTCTTTTGAAGGTATTTTGGCAGTCAAGTCTTTACTAACTACGGTCTTACAGCTCCTTGGTCTATTGAGTGGACACCCCAATCCAGAAATCCTAAGATGGATTTTCTAAACACCTGCCTCCAAATTACACAAAGTCTAGAAAGGGATACTCATCTTATCATAAAATGGTTATGTCAAATCGAAACCTTCATAAGAACTCCTTTATAAATGTTGGTTCCTAAGAAAGGGTAGGTCATACACATATCCCCTTTGAGTTTTGTTCATAATCCAGTAACATAAGGCATATCCAGACTTAATATTAGATTGAGTGATTTTTTTATTGTGCATAAATTTTTATCATGTTTTATCATTTACATGTGTTCTTAATATATAATTTGATGTTTATTAATTAATTTTTTCTTTTTATGGGTTAAACATTTATGTATAATCAATTTTATTTAAATTCCATCTTTTCATATTTGTTTATTCATTTATTTGATTGTGGTCTTGCATCAATAAATATAATTTTAATACATAAAAAAGGAAATAATTAATTAATTAAATGAACCGATCAAAATCTTTTCTAATGGTTGATTTAATAAGAATACATTAAATCAATATATGACCTAGGGGAAATAACTCCTTGTGCTGGACTTGGCAAGAGATGAAACATTCCACATATCTACCTATGTACATCGAGTTTGCATCATTATGCTTTTTTTGTGAACTGTCTCCACACACCTTGGGTTGATATATTAATTACACATATTTACTCCAAATATGAGGGTGAGGGAAACTAAAGGATTGGTTAAAGGGAATTACATAAATATAATAATAAATGTGGGTCCTATATAATAATCAATGGCGGGATGAATCACATTCAACGATCATTAAAAAAGTAATGAATACACAAAAAGTAACTAGCTATAATTCATATATTTATTCGTTATTTATTATTAAGATGATCACACTTTTATTAACTAATTAATAAATTAATTAATTCCCTTTCATCATAACGATCATCAAATCCTAATTAGAGATACCATTCAATTTGGAAGTCATGAAAAATTAATGGAAAAATCATTAATGATATATTTATTATAGATAACTAATTGAGAATTTAAAATTCATTAAAATAATTATTAAATTTTTAAACACACAATGAAGTTGCAATACATAAAAATATGTTGTTAATGCTGTAATTTTTCAAATTTAATTTAATTTTATTGTTTTTTAATTAATGGGTGACTACATGGAATGTGCATCAAGATACATGCCATATACCTCATTTTTTGTATATCCAAGTCACACACATGGGGATTCAGCGTGTTAACTCGGCCAAACTAAATTGTGTGTACACTCAAGCTACACACCTGATATCTACTTGACCCCTTCCAGGGTTTCCCAGTCAACACACATTGTGAAATAAAATCATTTCATGTTTCGAATTTCTCGGTGCATCTAGATACAATGCACATGGGTATATGGTTTGTGCTCTGGCTGTAAATTGTGTGACCCATCTTTACCAACCAAATATTTGGCACTTTCCGAGGGAATCTATGGTAATATGTCATTTATTCTTATATATCTAAGAAAATGAAGCACAAAAAATCATTATTAAATAATGAATAACATAAAATAAAAATATTTCCATGATTTTGGATAGATCGATAATCAAATAAATAATTATAAATTTTAATGTTACGGCTCTGATACCACTTATTGGTTTTGGGCATAGCGGACACATTGGGTGGAGGATGAAATATTAAAATTTATTTGAATAATCATTTCCCCGAACCAGTATATATATTTTTTCATGTCAAATTTATAATTAATATATTTGATATCTCAATAAATAAATTCCTGGGATTAGAAACATTATTCATTTATGATTTTTGATCGCCTAATATATCCCTTTCGTATTTCGTTCATAGCGCTGGTGAGGATCTATGTGTAGAATCCATCTATAAATTATCAAAACGTTCTCCAATTGTCTCTGAGAAAATCAATGGATTCTCTCAGTGTCTGTGCGGCTAATTGAATGTCATGTTTTGTTCATTCTTGATCTCTTATTCTTCGGTCTTGAAGAAATTCACTCTAGAGTTTCTTGTTATTGAGAGGGAAAGAGGAAGAGGAATTGAGATTGAATTCATTGTGCATAACAATTATCTAATTTCAAACATGGAATTGGTTTCAAAAATTTACACAATAGTCATAGTCATCTATTCATAGAGATGGGATTTCAATTATAGAATTAAATGGAATAACATCCATTAAATATAATTATAACCCTTAATGAAATCCCATGACCATAATAATAAAAATATTATTATTATATTTCTGTCTGAAAAAATTTGAAAAAAGGATAAATAATATTTGTCATCTCATAAATAATTATTTTATCAACAGACAAGGTATTGGTCCGTTCAAACTCATCTTTCATTTACTGAACACCCAAATAAATATTTTTTTCTCTTAAATAAATATTTTATTCCAAAACTAGTAAATAAATATTTATTAAATATTCAATAAAATAAATAAAAATATTTTATTCACAATATAGTGAATTAATATTTATTTAATTTAACATATCAATATAACTTGAATAAAATTATTCCTTAGTCTTGAGAATATTATTTATTCCATTAAATAAATTCTAATAGAATTTAATTGAGACTAATAGAAACACTTAGTGATTAACCCTCTAGGATTCTTTCTTATTGTCATTAAGTGGGCTTGCATGAAGTCAAAGATTACTATCTAGAAGTGGGTCAAGGAACCCATGATAAAGAATTTAATATCACAACGATGAAAACCACATTCGAACGCTCACTGTATTATATAATCCCATTACCACAATATATTATAAAGTAGGTTTCATTACTATGTCATCAACCTATATACTTGATACATTATTCTTTAACTATCTGAAATTAACTCATTATTACACCATGGACATGGAATCTAGGGTGAAGGTTCTATTTAAATCAAATGGCCCACATATCAACATACATAAAGATGGAAGAGAAAATCCTTCCTTGACATATACATTAATAACATGCCAATTATGATTCACCTGACGTATCCTACTTCCTACCAATGTATGGCGTGAAAGTTTCCATCAAAAAATCTATGTGTGTGAGTCGGTACATGAATTAAAGATAATATTCAAGTCTAAGGACCATTACACACTCCCGCAAATAGTAATATTCGATGACAAAAAAAATATGGAATTCTTACCTGTGGGTATGTCCACATAATCTCCCATCTTGGAGATTACCAAATGTGAACTTCATGAGAAAAAGTCTCATCTGCTTACAAGTACTCACACCTGAAGTTATATATACTATGTGTCCCATCATAATATATTATCCAACTACGTAATTATTTTAAGAATATTTTCATAGCACTTCATGGTTCTCATCATTATGGGGAACTATTATGACGTTATCAATGTGACAAATACTCTATGACATTATTACATTAAATTTAATCATAACAATGAACAGTAGGTAATAATATGTTTAATTTGATATTCAATACATCTAATATTCATGTAATCAATGTGAAAATAGTTGGTTCTAGACACTAATTGTATCACTTTCCTTATAATGGATTGGGTTTCCCCTTCATCCAATATCAGATCAGGTTTCCCCATCTTCCATAGTGGATCAAGTTTCCTTATCTTCCCATAGTTGATTAGGACAAAAATGTTTACCATTTTTGGATTAGGACACACTTGTTTACAATTTTGGATCAAGCCCATCAATTGTTTTCACATCATTATATCATGAGATATAAGTCTTTACCCGATTAGTATGAGGAAGAAATAGGTCCCACACATCACATAATAAAATCACTAAACTTGCATCATATCTTGATAAAAAAGAAAATATCGGTTTCATAAACGTTATATCATAACCCATGAAATGAAATGGGTATCATAAGAATTTCATCATATCATTACCTTTGGAAAATATATAGTTCTCAAAATAATTTTATCAAATCATAACCCATGAAAAGAAGAAGGTTTCAAAATCATATATCTTGTGAAAAAAATTATTTTCATAAGCAAAATTCCATCAAAACATAAACCATAAAAGAGATAATATGATTGGTATTCATTGACCAAATCCCCAATAAATAATAAACTCTAACAAATTATTTCACCTTAAAAAAAGAATTTTGAAAGATCACATGAAACATATCTTAAGGAAAATATAATTATTTTGAAAATCCAATTTATAAAACCATTTATTTCCTTATAAATAAATAATTACAATTTCATTTAAAAAATATATTCTGGAAAACGTATTCTTTGATTTGAAAAAAAATTAAAACAAAAATCATTTAAAAAATAATAATTATCATTGAAAATGTATAAAGGACTGTTGAAAATAATTTGAAACCCCTTTTCTATGAAAACACCATGAAAACTCAGAAATAAATCCTGAAAACATTTTCAAAAACATTTTCATTGAAAATAATTTGAAAACACAAAAAGATGGCATGAACTCATTTTGAAAACCCTTCTCTATATAATGGATTTGAAAACACATAATGAAATATTGACATCATCGAAATCGTTTTATTTGAAAATAATATTTTGAAAACACATCAAGGAAGCTTTGAAATCATTTAAAAAAAATTAAACATAAAATATATTTGAAAAAGTTTTCGTAACCCATCTTAAAATAAAAAATCATAATATTAATTAAAAAATTATTTAAAAAAATAATATTGTAGTATTATAAGGGAATGTTTGAGGAAATGACATTCATGACAACGATCAAGTCCATACATGCCGATCATTTTTTTATACATTAAAAAGTTTAGAAAAGTGAATTGATTGGAAAATGAAAAGAATATTCCTTTTAAAACAGTTTTTTAGAAAGATGAAACACTAGTAAAAAATCACTTTAAACATCACAGTATAATATTAAGACATTTTTGGAAGCATTTTTAGATAACATTTGATTTAAGGAACATATATTTCTGATTGAAAGGAGAAATAAAGTTAGATTTTCTAATAATATTTTCATAAATATCATAATTAAAAAAGACTAAAAAATGGTACCATTACGTCGATATAACAAGTTTAATTTATGTTTAATAAAATTCATTAGATTTACTAAGAAATGGATTATAATATTTAATCAATGCAGTCACAATCATAAAAAATCCTGATAAATGATGATATTGTAACAACATACACTTACCATTTTGGTAACTTTAAATAAAAATACCCTTGACAGAATGACATTAAATTTAGATTAAAATATCATGAAAATACTTTTATTCATTATATAAATTTTTTTATAGGAAATATATACATCTCATAGAAAAATATTGGTGTATAACATGGCATGTATCTCAAAGAAGGAAAATTGATACAATGTTAATTTACCAATTTGGTAATTTTTGACCCATAAAACCCATAAAAATATAATAAAATGGATATGTAAATACACATAATTTTAATTATAGTAATTATAGGATATATTCATGTCCATTATATACACCACACACTAGAAATGAGTGGTGAATAAATTATAAGTCTCATAAAAATAAAAGTGAAAAAAGAAAACCCATACCTTATGTATTGACATTCTTAAAACACATTCAAAAATAATTTCTAATAAGTTTATTTTTATGATAAATACACCTCAGAAAAATAACACTATATATAATCCCATATATGGTATGATTATGACTTTATATGTTCAGTTTTTTAATAATTAAATGTTCAGTTTACATTTTGTGTAATAAATGTTTTGTATTTTGTATATGTTTTTACTTTTTATTAGTGATCCTCTTACTTATATAATGAGTTACATATTTCAATAATATAATACCGGATGTAAATAACATATATATTCCTTATATAAATATTTATAGTTATCTATAAATATTTCATCCTGAAATGAAATGCACAGTTAATGGAGACAGAAGGCCGCATGTACACATGAACATTGTTTCCGTATTCTTGTCATATTGAATGAAAGTAAGTAAATATATTAAATGTATATATATTAATTATTATTATATTATAATTATAATTTACTAAATTTCATATAAATTTAAAAACCAAATCCTTAATACATTCTATGAAAAGTGTGAATGAATCATATCTCTTTGAGGTGGTGGTTTTCTACACATCCACAAACGAAGTTATCATATTTAAAAAAAATGGAAAGTTGGAAGGTATGTTTTATATAATAATTATTAAAGAATAAGTACCTAAAAATATTATATATAACATTTAGAAATATAAATTCTATCATTATTTCTAACCTTGAGATATGGCAGTTGACGAATGAGTGACATCAGTCTGCAATGCAGTTGTCAGTTGTACACACTAACGATGATTGTGTATCCCATTTGATGTAAGTGAGTGTGAGTGTAGTTCAAAAAATTAATATAACATCATTTCAGTAAATTTGGGATACGTATTATATTATATAATCATGTAATAAAACTATTTTCGGGTGTGGAGAATGAAAATAAAACAAAATAACTTGTGGAAGGATGCTACCTATTTTTTGGGTAACTCTGTTTGGTCTATACCAAAGGGCTTCTTTGGTTGGACATAAGACCAAAGGGAATATTTTAGTTTTATTGGATGTAATTTGGGAGGATATTTTTTCAGGTATTTTTCAATAAAATGTGTCTTTAGTTGTGTGAGGAAGTAAGGGGTGAGTTTCCTTTTATAGTGGAGGAGGAGTGGTATTCTCGTAAATATAAAAAGGTAAGCATAATTGAGAGGTCTTCCTAGCATAATGTGCCTCCAATAAATTTAAATTTTCTAGAAAATGGATTATATTGTCTAAATATTAAAATAAAATTTATTTTAGATATGTTTATGGGGTATCTGGTCTTTTAAGTTAATGTTTATCAAATAAGTGATCTTCTTTTAACCTTGATCACTTAAATTAATTTTATTTATCATCATTGATATTTTTTGGTAAAATAAATATGTTAAATCTATTAAAATTTATAAATTATTATTTTTAAAAATATTTAATTCATTTATCTATATTATAATTACATATTTTGTAGAAATTAATTTAAAATTAATCTCCCATATGGGATGAGATGTTAGGTTTTTAAGGTGAAAACGTCCAAAGGTTTGAAATGTTGTCATACCCAATTTCAATGTGAAAATTGATCCAATGACCTAAATTGTATTATTTGATGTATATATTATCTAATTATACTTTAATTAAAATTTAAAATAAAATTTAACTATATAAACAAATTATTATAAAAATTAGTTTTCAATTAAAATTCAGCGTGTTTTTTACTATTCCTTACAAAATGAAACTTCTTTAAAAAATAATAAAAATTTACAAAAAGTAAATTTTGATATACCTATTTCGAAAAATATGTATATTTTTTCAAATTTAAATTATAAACATCTCAGAAAATAAATTTAATTTGGTTTCTCCATTAAAAGGATATAAAATTACCTTTTAGAAAAACAAATACTTTTATTTATAAAATTTGATTTATTTTTATCTTATACATATAAAATATATTTTATGAAAATAAAAAAAATTAATATATTATGTATAAATTTTATTGGAAACATTCATCATTAGTGATTTGTTTAATTTTTTGAAGTAAAATTTTGTTTGCAAATAGAAAAATAGTTTTTATAGAAAGGTAATTTCATTATTTTCAAACTATTCTGACATTAATTTATAAATAATTCATATCCAAAGGATTTTTTTATATACATATGAAAACCATATTTCCAAAATTTAGTTAATATTATTTGTAATATCCTTTCCAATGGCTTGGTGATAAATGTAATAATATTTTAATCAAAATAATAATAGTGTACTTTATTTTGGTAAACTCTGTCTTCTATGTTAAATAGGATACCAAAGGTACTCAGTATTGTATGTAAAAGAAGAAAAATATACTGTTATATATATTTAAATCTACTCTATGTGTTATTTTTAGCACATTATTGGCCTCTTTTTTCATATAATGAAATTCAAACAATGTTCTTTCACATAAAAAATGCTATATTAATTGTTGTCTGAAATAAAAAATATCAAAGAGATTAAATTAATTCAAAAAAATCACAAAAACTTGGGGTGTTACATTGGGATCTTTGAGAAATAGTATATATTTTCAAAAATATTTTCTTCTTGGTGCACAGTTGATAGATGATTAGAGAAAACCATTGAAGTAAACCATGGGATGTGGTTTTAGTTTGGTCTTTAGTGAATAGTTGTATATCATATGTGAAAACCCTAAAATTATATTTCAATGTTTATTTTTTTTTCTTGTAACATGGCTTGGTAAATTTTACTATCATGCCATGCAGAGTGGGCGGCCTAATACATTTCCTACCACTTGATAATTGTATAGAAATACATGTAATAACCATAAAGTTTATCATATTCACATAAAATGTGTGAAGTGAATTATTTTCCCCTATAATATTATAACCCTTGTCCATATTCTTTTCTCCCTTATTCATGATCAAACTAGTTCGTATCCCTCTCCTACCTTCTCCTTTTAATTCACATGATAATGGGTGTTTTCTAGGGATTTCTTTGGAATTTTGAGGTGATATCCCTATTTTCTTTTTATATTCTTCTTCTCATTTCCCTCCAGATTTCAAGTGATTTTATTAGGTTTTAGTGTTGATTTACAGTGATATATGATGAAAATAAATCCATATTTATGTGTTTCTTATTATTAGGGATACATTATATCCCAATATGACAAATGATCACGATTACACACTACTTCGATGACGATACATCTCCTGATGATTTTTATATGATTTTATATTAAATTAGATGAACATAGTGATTAAATAATTGATGAATTAATGTTATTTCATTTGTATTAGGACATTGTGTGTGTTATGAGTAGAAAACATCACATTTTTCATTATTTTTGTGTGATAATATGAGATAATAAGTTATTAAGAATTTATTACGATGTAAAATAAATTGGTAATTAATTATAAATTTTTCCATTAATTTTATTAATTAAAAAAAATTTATATTAAATTATTTTCATTTATTTCCTCAGTTAGGATCTTAGGAGGTGGTACAAGGCTTGGATGAACATCGGTGATTTTATTTGGGATTTCTCTGAAAGATATAGCTTTGAATGTGGTAGGTGTTCCCAGATCATTGCCCAATAATTTTTTTATGGAATGTGATATTTTTTGTAACCACTATGATTGATAACCATTTTATGTAAATAAATTTTTTCTTGCAAATAAAATTATTATAAGTATAAACAAGTGTGAAGTTCTATTATTGTACCTTTGGAAACGACTTCATGCCTCCATCACCGATGGATTTAGGATTGATTGTAAAATTCATCCCTTGATATATGTGGTCCTTAAGTGGATTAAATTAAATTAAATGGAAGTAACAAGACATAATTTCCCTTATAATGGGTTCCCTTAGCTCCCATTATTATGAATCCGGGATAAAAAAACCTATAGAGAATCTTAGGTGTCACCTTAGAAACTGAGGTTGGTTATGAAGAACTCGAGATTCCATAGATCCATGGGTTGATGATTTGAGAGTGGGGTGAGTGTTCCTACCCCAAAATCATATAAACAATAGGTTTTGTAGAGATTAGGAAGATTCATGATGTGTTGTGTGTGTGGACCAACCTTAAATGATCTAAATAGTTGATATGGTCATTATGAATTCTCCATAGTATAACATTTCCTATGTTTCAAATGAGTTTGTGATATGACTTTTATGATATAATGAGATGTTATTATCTATGAGTGATTCAATTATACCGATAGATGATATCTAAATAGAATATTTTATATAGGGTTTCCATGCTAGGTTCAGACCTTAGTGGCCTTAGTGGGTACCTCAATGACGTGTTGAACCTAGTGAGGGTTAATGCATTAGATTATGTGTTATCAACTATAGGTGTCACATTAAATCCTAAAGGTTGGTGGTGTGATCCCACAAAGTATATAATGGAGAATACATGATATGTCATAGGATGGATTCACTTACCCTGAGAATATATGAATTAATGATTAGTATGTCACCTTGGATTCGACCGTTGTGATATATTTAGGTTTCTTAAGATCACCTATAAGGAATCAACTTATTTATTGATACTATTTTATTTTTTATGATAACCACATATGAATAGAATTACTACTTAATACTACATTATTTTCTAGAACTACCACCACATAATAATCAGTAAGACTAATTCTAATGTATTAACTTGGATAAACACATAGGAATCATCTTTGTTCATGGTGTTACTATACTTCCAAAGATCAACACTGAGGAATCAAATTATTTCCTAAAACTATTGTATTTACTATTATCATATCGATAGGATTGACTTGTTTCTTGATATTATTTTATTTACAAGTTTTATCACCATGGAATCCACTTAATCTCTATTGTTACAATATTTCTTAAGATCGCCTCATGTGAATTAGCTTATTTCTTAATAATATACTATAACTTGGGAACACCTCGTAAGGAATGGTTTATTTCATGATACAACTAAATTTTCTAGGATTTCATCATGAGAATTTTTTATGTTGAATACTAATGTATTGACTATGATTTAATCATGGGAATCATATTATTCTTCATATGATTCGCTTCATAAGGATTTCATCCTAGTAATCTTCTCTATGCATGACGCTACTGGATTTACTTGGATCACCTCATTTGAATTAGTTCATACAACAGTAACTATATTTTCATTAGGTGGATTTTATTTAGAATTGTTATTCTATTTGATCATAGAGACTTTGTCTCTATCTGAATAATGTATACTCAATCCTTTGTGTCAACTTAGTACTTTAGAATCAGTGATGGTTATTTATTTAGATTATATAGTTATTATTGATTTTTTATTTGAATAAAAATCATGTTAGAATAATTATTTAATTTTTTTATTGGGATTATATTGGTGATTCCATACTAAGTTATACCCACGCCATTATTGAGAGTCCATTACATGAGGGAACTTCAACAGACATCACTACTCATAGGTTGAAGTATGGTTAGGCCCCAGTATAACATAATAGATAATGATAACATGGATGTCAGAAACATTAAAATGAGATGATGTTTGGGATAATATAAGAATCTTGGTATAGTTTTATTCTTTTACTTATTTTTCATATTTTATCAAACCAATGGGTTATTGAGTGATGTACGTTGGTGTGATTGTTAGTCTATTTTACTGTATGCTTGTAGAATGATATGTATTATTACTTTTTTGTACTATAATTGTTTAAATTTGATGTTTATGGTTATTTACACTACAGTATACACTAATATGATAGTATAATATCCCAATGAAAAACCCTAGACCCTTAATAACAGTTTAAAGCCTCTAGTATACAAATAGGAACACTTAAGGTCAAGAAACTACTCCAACTAGGACACTGTCCATTGTTATCTCATATGGGACATTTTAATAGTGATACATTATTCACAAAGAACATTTTATACAAATTTTTAATTTACATTGACCATTATTTGAGGAGTGGTATATTTTTTATCCTAAGGGTGTGTTCACAAAAATGTTATATCATCGAATTCCATCACTAGTTTATGAAATTAAGTTTACAAGTGCTTTGGTTAGACTAGTCAAAAAGGTAATAGGTTATTTATTTATTTTTACATCCCTTAGTAGAACATCATGATGAGAATGAAACAATAATTACAATACTTATTGGTGACACCATTAGAGGTCACACATTGTTATATAATCATATCAATCTTGAGCATTTTTTTACCTCAGAAAACCTTATGTTTTGTAAACTTGTAAATTTAAATGGCCCTAAAACATTGATCATATTCCCATGGTAGATATTATTTATGATGTATGAATTATATGAAAATATAGTTATTTATTTTTATATAGCATTTGATGATATTTATAATTTGATAGGATTTATCTTTATATCTATGGACTATACTATTATAATATTTTGTTGGATTATTTTTGTTTATTTCACTACATACATAGATATCTATAACAAATAGTATATTATCCCCATATATTATATGTCAAACCTCAAAACTATTCATAATCCTTTGGAATATATGGTAGTATTCTTGAGTTACTTACCACCTATGTTTTGTCAAAATGGAAGTTAGTTGGATCACAGTTGTTACATGGATCATTAGTAGATAGTATGATCTTGGGTTCGACCACAGTTCACTAATTGAGGTAGGATTCTATTATATAATTGATTCTCTTGGTTATTTTGATTTCATTGTGTACTTTGGGATCATTACAATGATTTCTAGCATGAAATACGACATTATATGATCGCCCCTATAAAATCAAATGGGATCTAGTTATAATAACACTCATGAAGAAATATAAAACATTATAAATGGTTTATTGGAGTTACATTTGTGGATGACTATTAATATCCTATATTATAATTTTTATTAGTGTCATGATCTATATTTGGAGAAATAATTGGGTTTTCCTTTAAAATGTTGATTTTTTAAAAGTTTTTTATTCTATTTGTGTTTTAATAAATAAGATTTTATTTAATTAATGGGATGTAAAAGAGTATTTCGAAATAAATAACTGGTTTCGTAAAGAATTATCTTATCATTTGTTTGTTCATTGTCCATAAAATAGTAAATTGGTAATGTAGGGCCCATTTTTAATTGGTTTTAAATAGTATTTTTACATGGTACTAAGATGAATATGAAAGGATTTTTTGAAAAAAAATTATCTATTAGACCTTGTGTGGGTGACTCTCAGTCATATAAATATAGTTTTCTCTTTTAATTACTTATTTTTTATGGTACATTGAAATTATATTATTATTTACTAATGATGTAATATATAGTTTGATACTTGTGAGATACCTTAATTTTTTATTTTTTAGATTAGTTGGAATAATTATTCTAATTAGGTTTCCTTTTGGAATTAGTCCATAATAATTTTAGGTACACCCTTGGGACTGTTGTGAGACATTATAATTAACCAAGTGAAGGATGTGGTTTTAATTGTTGAGAATTAGGAATTCATTGATAGTCATTTTTATGTTCATGGAATCATAAGTTCCATAGGGGAGGTGCTTTTAATTAGCCTCAGTGATTTTGAAAACACCTTGTCATATTCTTATTCACTAACAGTTTAGGGTGAGATTATAGGATAAATACTTTATGTCTTAATGATCCTTGGAATGGATCTAAATATGGGATATGAGATGGGTGATTTTTCTGGTATTTTTGATAGGATTTAATGAGTTTAAACCCTTGTGAACATAGTTTAAACCTTTTTTTGATATAGTGTGAAAAGAATTATATCCTAAAATGTAGTTTTCCTTATATTATGGACCTTTTTATGGAGCATCAACACACATGGGAGGTGAAATTAATGACACAATTTTGGGTTTTTTGATTCGGTATAGGAATATGTTGATTTTGTTTATGAGGATAAATATGTTTTTATCTTTTCTGAATTGAGATATAGTTCATGTAAGATGCTTCTCTTCATAGTTGGCAAATGAATTTGGAGTGATTGATGAAAATTCTCTAGAAAGAGTGGTGTTTATACCTTGGGAGGTGATTGAAGGACAAAAGGCATAAATCTGTCATAGTTCCTTCCAAGGTAAAAACTTATTAAAGACTATATACATTGAGTAAACGCTTTTTTAGTTTCATTGATGATGGTTTGATTTATGATCTAATAGTTTTTGGTATGTTTGTAGATTTATGCCATTATGTAGTGGGAACCAATCCCTCTAATAAAATAGAATAAATGGGATTGAGATATAGGTTCTCTACTATAATTTTAAGATATATCTTGACTATGGATTGGAGAGGTTATTTGTAGTTACGGACACACATCAAAAAATTTATATCATTTAATTTTTCCTCACTCATTGTTTTCCAATTTTTTATCATGGTATTATTGTGAAATATTATTTACTGCTTTGGGACATCATATATTGACCATTTTGTTATTTTTTACTATTTTACCATTAGTTGATAAGTAAAACATCTTTTATTACCCATTTTTTATTATTGGTCATTATTTCATATAATATTTTGGGTTTTTATTTATATATATGTAGTCAGATTACTGATTGGTATGGTAGGACTTTGATGAGTGAATTGTTTGAATATAGTGACACAAAATAGTTATACTGTTTTATTTCAATATAGTGACATTATGAAATACCTCATTGGGTCAGGATATTTTTTAGGTTATCTGTAATAGGTAGATCAATGTAGTCTATGGTTACTCTATACAGGACTTATTTAGCCTAAAGTGTCAATATTTTATCCACATAGGAAGAGGATTTTTTTTTCATGTACATTTTGTGTTAGACTTTTGATTGGGTGAGATTCGAAGAGCATGAAATTACAAAAACTCTCATGAAATTCTTGAATATCCACATGATTATAGAAGCATTTGATTTTTTGAGGAATGAAAGTGAAGTCTAATTGGTCGCATACTAACTCTTAATGGCATACATCCCATGTGTTTTAATTTATGTGGTCAAACATTCATCATTTCTTTGACAAATAAGAATTTTTTGGTGATGGAAACATGGTGTTTGAATATTTCAAGCATGTTCATTGGAATTTTCTTTTAAGGGTATAGTTTCCACCTGAAAATTTTCAGAATTCAATACTATTTTAAATCCTCTTCTATATAGTGAGGTTTTCCTAATGCATTTAATCTCCCCCTATTAGGGTAACATTTGTGGGATTTAAGTAGTTGTTTTGACATCAAGACCTAGAATATGCTAAAACATTTCCCCAATCTAGTTCACCAGAAGGAACCAACATATCTACCCTTAATCCATAGGTTATTTACTAGCTGCGAAGGCCTATCGTGTGTCCTTAGAGAGACCAATCCATCATATTAGAGTAAATAATAGGAGAAATAACTAGATATCATCTATAATAGTAAATTATCATAGTTTTTAAGAAATAAATAAACTAGAAGATAAGTATATTGGAATAATAAATGCATTGTAGAAAAGGCTTGAACATCCATGTCATACATAAAAAACTAAAAAACTACTAAGACTATCACATATGTATATATATGAGAACATAAAATAAACTAAAATAAAAGTATATTCCTTTACATTTAACATGGAGTTAAACCAAAAACCTGGTATCCAAGGCACTATAAATCTACTCCCACCCCATAATAATAAATATACATGAGCAGTTTCACTTGATAATTCAACCCTAGGACTCATCCCTATCAATCATGTAACCTTGCACAACCAGAAATAAGACATAAGGTCTAAATGCACACCTAGGTGCACATATAGGGTGTGAGAAATAAATCTCAGTAGGCCACCAACAATAGTGAAACTATAATCAAATTCCATAAGTTAATTCCCATAAAATATACTCAGCCTAGCCGAGATGCAACTAGAATAGAAAAATAGATTATTTAAACAGATAAATGAAGTGAAACCATAGTCATTACCTGGGTCTGTGATCTTGATCAACTAGACAACATGCCATCATATATATATATATCTCTCTGTGTGTGTGTGTATTCTAATAAATATATATACACAAATATATATATATATACATGAGTGAGGTGAAAAATAATATAAATCCAAATGCAGTTGATCCATGGTTCTGCAATCCTGATCAACTGGGCGTCTTTTGATTAAGACATTGACCAAGATGTCATGCCACTCAATAAATGTATAAATAGTTGATCCCCCTGCCCCTAATCCTAATCTATGATTCCTTCTTTATAGAATGTTGGAAATTTCTTTGATAAAGCTATGTCACCATAGTGGGATATAAGTTATATCCCAAGGTTACTTACCTCCAACCTCTTTAGTGATGGACTCTACGTAATATCTATATGCCTTGTAAATTGGTACTAAGATAGATTCCATACCACTAATTCCATGTAAATCCAGCCTGATGTCTGAGCCATAGGTCCTAGTCCATAAGAGTTTATGAAATTATAGCTGAGATGAACCCTATGGGGGGTGACCCAAATATGGTATATAAAAATAATTCAATCTAGATATATGTAAATCCTTGGCATCCATTAATATGAATGGATTAACATCACACTACCAGAAATGTCTGGGGACTTCATTAGAAAAAACATAAGATTTTATGATATATATTATTTTTAATTTATTTTTTTCTTATGGTGTACGCAACCCCAATATTATCTTTCTCTATAGGCAATACCATATTAGCTTGTCGTATATGAAACACTATACTTGTCTTGTGTTACACTCAATTTAAAGTTATTTTGATAGAATTCATTTAATACAACACTGAGCATAGATTTTTTTCAGTTTATAACAGAACTATGGTTGTATTATTTTATAAGCAACACTAATGTAAGATTTCACTAAACACAACACTAACTTGTCCTACATTACATGCAAGAGCGACTTCCTTGATAGCTTGTGTTGTACGTAATATAGAGTTTCACTAAAAATGATATATTATTAAAATATTATTATTTCATGGGATATAAACTATCCATTATGAATAATATTAACCACATTTTTAATTTTATATAACATTAGAACATTATATAATAACAAATACAATTTGTTTCGGATAAAAGAACTATTTTAAAAAAAATGCAGTTTTACAGACTTTTTATGGCGTACCCATTTTAAATCAAATTTTTGACAATTTAATAAGTTAAATTTTACCAAATAAAATTTTTATTATAAATATGGAAATAAATTTTAAATTTTTATGAATTTTTAATATTATTCTGGTAACTTTAACATTTTGATGAGCATAAAAAATAAGCTAAATTTTAATTCAAAAAAAGCTTTTTCATAAAAATAATTTATATAGTTAAATTATATTATTTAATGGTTTGAAAGTATAAATATTATATATTTTTATAATTTAATACAATTTAATTCATTTTCATTAATTATACATTAAATTTATATGTACAAAGATTTCAATCTTTTGCAATGTTTTAACTTTTAAACAAAAACACATTTTTTTATTTCGAGAATGAGATTAATTTTAAATTAATTAATTCAACCTCTTTGTTTTGAATTTTCAAAAATGGATTCAATATTTGGAATTAATTTATCCAAATTATTTTAACAGGTAACGTTAATTTTTTTGATATTATAAATAGTAACTATGGTAATTTTTATTTAACTTAGTAAAAGATAAATCAGGTAAATTAATGTAATAAATAATATTATAATGAGAATAAAATGATCCTAAAACCTAAAAAATAAAATTATAAGAATAAAATTATAGCCTTAGCATCATATTTATTTAACCTAATTATTTAAGGGTCAATGGAAAATGAAAATTACATAGATATTAATAAAACCAATGAAAGTGACAAAATTTCAAACTTGCAATTATTATAAGTATAATAATTTCAATATAGGGATAACCTGGTTATATCTTCAAAAATAAAAATTCCATGGAAATATGAAGGGATTAAATATATCATTGTAATTATTTTTCAATTTTTAGAAAATTAATAATTACCTTAATGTCTTATACTTTGATTATGTAAAAATTAATTAATTTCTGACAAATCCATAAAACTATTTTTATTAAAATATTAATAATAATAACAAGGCCTAAACACATGACCAAATAATATTTTTGGAGTATATATCAATAATAACCATTCAATGGATGGGAAAATTTCCATTTATAGATTTATAGAAGAGGTTGTGACATTTATTTTATTTTAAGTGATGTTAAAGTTGTCACATTCATACTTTAGTATTTATAACATTTTTAACATTGGCTTTAACAGAAGAAAAATTCAAATACATATATTCTTATGATATATAGTAAATTTATGTTCATAATTTTATTTTATTTAAAAAAATTATTCTAAAAATAATTATATTAAATAATTAGACAATATTGATGTAGTGATTATTTTAATAATGGAGATACCAAATAAATTTTATTAAAATATTAAAATAAATATAATTTGGGACAATTAACCTGTTAAATTAATTTTATTGATTACCTTTACCAAATAGGGATATAATAAAATATTTTATTATATGATAACACCTTATCTTTGTATTTCTATGAATCCATGAAATGAATAGAGTCAAAATTGACACAATTGATATTTTGTTAAAATAATGTTTTATAAAGTTATTTAAAAATCATAAAACAATTATAAAAATATATATTAATTATGATACGGTATAAATGTTTCTAAATTATTCATTTATGGTATAATTTAAATAAAATAAGTAAATATTTCACCCTTTTAATATTGAAACATTGGTTATCTTAATTTAAATTAAATATAATAATAAATGTTAATTAAAATGATAATGTTTAAATTGATATCAAAACTTGTATAAATTATGTTGGATTACGATATTTCAATATTATAATATCTTATATTAGAATATATCTCATTTTGGAGGTATTTCCATTGATTTTATAATTATTATAAATTAATAGTTTCAAAAATTCCAAAAGTGTCTCTCACCCCAATTATAAAAGGACACCTCCTCCATCATTTCTCCAGAACACATTAAACCTTAAAGTTCGTATTTAACATTACCATTTCTCTTATAAACTTAACTAGAAACATTCTATAGGTCCTTGTCTTCTTCAAAGATCAACTCTAGTCCTCTAAGAGGAGATTCAGAGGAGGCACATTGAAGAAGAGGTAATATCACTAACCAATTCCATAAAAATTGTTTCTTCTTCTACTTCCACCTCATGAGTTGTTTCATTATAAATTAATAAATAAATAAGTAATTATATAATTATATGTTATTATGATTATAAAACAACCATATTCCACCTTGTACACATCCTATGAAAAATGAAATCACAGTGTGTGCGTACGTATGGCTTACCGTCTTCACGCCATGGTGTACTCTATTTTTCACCACCACCGTACATGGATGATTATAATGATGGAAGTAATAACTATATATTATTATAATAACATGTTATTTATTCTAAATTTTTTTACACCATCCAATTCAAAACCATTCAACAACTATTTGAATGATTTCGTCGCTCGTGGGTACGTACGGCCTAAAGTCTCTATGATGTGATGTGATTCATTCTGAATAATCTTCATTAAATAACAATTATATAAATGTAAATATTGAATAAAAATTTTATCTATTAAGTTAATTTCATTTTATAATTATATAATTATGAACTAATAAGGATAACAAGAACTTATTTGAAAAAATAAGCATAAGAACATAAAGCAGTTAACACTTGAATAACGAGTAAAAATGATATGTTACTGAAAAACGTTGATAATATGATCATATATGATATCATAAAAATTTACTATGCTGATATAAGAATTAAATAACATTATTTAAATCATTATACAAGAGGTTCGGATACATATGAATCATATCAGAGCAAAAGTAAGGGATTATTTTGTCACACATTTATTTCTTTGGGGCATATATATTATACACCATCTAATTATTTTGTGTGATGTTATATTACCCATGAATGTTTTAATTATTCTTATTATTAAAGTTATGATATTTAAATATTCATATAAGTTTCTTTATTTTCTGAGTCATATGAATCTACTGATTATAAATTGGTCAGAGATAATTTTCCAATCTCATTTTTATCCGAGATTGTTTATATGTAATTATTTACTAGGGGTATATTTATCATCCATTTCCATCTTTAATAAAAATGTTTTTGTAAAATGTTTTATACACTAATATGATTTTTTAATGTCAATTTTACCCATTTATGAATTTTATAACATGGTATGTAATGAATCTTTCTTTTGTTTACTATACGAGGTACTTTTTGACTTCTCCGACAAAAGTACGAAAAAAATGTTTTTCAAACTTATACGGCATGAATGGATTTTTAAGTATTCATAAAACATTTCTTACATGAATTTTCCTCTACATTATTTCAATTTTATTTTAAAATAAATTCGTTTCTTTTAAAATTTGATGTCATTTTTGTTAAAAGAAATCATTTTTGAAAAAGAAATTATATTTTCCTCAGGAATTAGGTTCAAGTGTTTTGTCAAAATTATTTTCCATCTAGGATGACGTAGAGTGATATTTCTATCCCTATTACTACTTTTAAATCATTTCATTTATGATTTAATTATTTTTAGGAAATCCATTTATTCTATATTTATTATGATGGAATGATGTTTAAGAAACCTATTTTATTTCATGAGTTCTGCTATGATGAATGATTTATGTTTTTGTGGCACATGTTAGAAAGATTTCATTGTGATATGGGTGGGACCTATATCTCCCTCCAATTAATTAGTTAATGATTTATAACTCTTTAAATAGACTTGACTAGAATAGAATATAGATCTAGTTTAGTAATACAGGGCTCGAACAACATGTAAATTCGGCTCAGTAATACATGTCCAGAACGGCGAGTAAACCTGGTTCAGTAATGGACTTTGACCTCTATGACGATCTTGGAAAAATGTATTGTCTATTATGGAAATCATATTATGTGATTAATGATTTTCCACAATTCCGTGTTTTATGCCAATGTTATTTTATCATATTTAATGTTCATTTATGATATATGCCTTACGAACTGCCAATATTAATTTCATGACTCAAGATTTTGATATTTAAACTTTATATTCAAGTTTTTAGATTATTATTTTTATGGTTTGTTTTATGTTATCAATTTATACCCTTACTGAGAATTTTATCTAACCATTTTTTTTCAAGGATATAAAGATATATTTTAGGTATGAAAAAATGGGAAGATCTTTAAGGGAGATGTTGAAGATCTTTAATCAGTTTAGAATATTATATTCCATGATACCAATGGAACTAAAAAAATAAAATATTTGGTAATCTATTTGTGTCATGTATAAGTATTCTTTAAAAGTAATGTAATGTTTATGTATTCCAAGATTGGGTTGTTAGAGTTGGTATCAGAGCAGAGATTTAGTTATCCTTTGGAGAACTATGTTGTGAAAACTTTAGTGAGACTCCAAGTGATATTTCTAAGGATATATCTAGGGATGTCCTAAGGATAAGTCAAGTATAGGTTACAGACCAAGTGTTTTTGTGACAATCATGAATAACCTAGGATTAAACCTAAGATATCATATATTGAAATATTAAAATTAATTTACCTGACTTATGTGTTTTTTATCTCTTATGTGTATTTCAAACACTTTTCTTTTTGGTCTTAGTCAATAACTAGACCAACATAGAACATATTTAACCATTGAATACATCATATGTAGAAATTTAGTTAATAATGAAGATCATTTTCCTAAGTGGAAATATCATGAAGAGAATAATGATGATGCTATGATTATTGGTCATTCTATAGAGGATAAATACATTATAAACAAACTGTGAAAGGTATATGATGTTCTACAAGTATTTTTTACCTAAAACCTAGGAAGATTGAGTTTTAGAAACCTTAATACATGATTTATATTTTAGGGAATGTGATGATGATGGATCTTGAGTAATGGTTTAATAATAAATTTTTATGATTGAGGTGTTTATGTTTCGGATTTCAAATATTATGTTATTTGAATCATGAAATATATAACTACTTTTATTATAAGTATTTAATTAAGGACTAGAATGGATATGTTGAATAGTTATATGGAGACAAAAAAATAGAAATAAGGGTAAGTTGGACACATTATTAAGGAGAAGATAACCCTTAATATGTTTCTTATGTTCAGATATTTATGTTTGGATAATGATATGTTGGATTTTAATTAGTAAATTGGATGATGCAGGTTTCTTGGGAACTAATTATAGAGTTATTGATAAGTTGGTTATGCTATCATTGATGAAGTGTAGTAATTTTTTGAACTTAAGGAATATATAAAATATATTTTGGAATAAGGAAACATGCATGCTATCAATAAGGATAAATGGTAATTTAGGTTATTACCATGTTTCAAGAGAATTCATGATGAAGTCATTCAAATTTTTGGAATGTGACCAACAGGATATATCTTATGATTTATGGGGGATAAATAAATGTATTCACATGCTTGTTATATGACCTTTCATGTAATTGTTTTTATATAATGTGATTCTAGACAGAAGTACTTTGGATAGGCCTAAAGGTTGGAATGGATTAATTTGGACATCAAATAGTTTTGTTTAAGTTACAAAACCTTTTTTAATATTAATTCTATAATGTTATAATATTGTAGTTTTAGAAAAAATACAACCCATAGGATGGGAGAAAACTTGTCGTGTCGGACAAGGCTATGGGAATCAAACCAACAATCGAAGTGTGATAGGACTTTATCACCTTCCACTGGACTACGGCAAGTCCCTAGTTAGTATAAATAAGTTTTATTTTATTTAAGTTGTATGATAGATAAAGTATATGTTCATTTTGGGAACCATATGCGAATAATATCACAATTGGTGGACTTATGAATATTTTATTACTTGTGACAAATGAAATGAACTATCATTCTATAGAATGATCTACTATCACTTCAAGAATGAAAAATTAAACTTCATTTCTTTAATTAAGAGGTGAAGTAAAAATTAGTCAAGGCACGAACATCAGTGAGATTGTACCAAAATGAAGTAAGTATTTATTCTCGTAAAAAATTATTCATCTTTAGGGAAAGGATCTTGAAAAGAAAAAATGTTATCTGAGTACCTTCATATCTAATTAATCATATGGTCCCTTAAATCAGCCCTGATTTATGGATTTCCAGTAGTTAAATTTCTTTAAACCTTATTCTCTTTCACTATCAATCATAACTTGATGGTCATATTTCTCTTCCACATAAATTCTTTCACATCCAACATATGTTCTTCTATGTAGAAACATAGTTTTGTTTTACTTTAGGTAACTATTTTGTTTCTGAATTTCCTTTTTAAAATGATTTTTTAGTATTCCTTTTAATTATTTGGTTTTTCATGAAAGAAACTATCAAGTAGTAAACCTTTTATAACCCCAACAAATTTTATGGGTGAAATTCATTTTTAAGGGGGTAGAATGTAACTCCCCAATATTTTATGACATAGATTCTTTTTAATTTCTTATAGGTCTTGTGTTTTATGCTACACCAATATTATATTACTCTATACGTATCACCGTATTAGCTTGTCATATATGCAACACTATACATGTCATGTGTTACTCACAATTTCATGTTCTTTTGATAGAATTCAGTTAACGCAACACTAATTATAGATTCAGTTCAATTTAAAATTAAAATATGATTTTATTATTCTATAAGAAACATTAAAATATGTTTTTACTAAACACAACACTGACTTTTCCTGCTTTGATCGCAAGAGAGACCTTCCTCGATAGCTTGTGTTGTACGCAATACCGAGTTTCACTAAAGAATGATATATTATTAAAAAATTGTTATTTAATAGGATATAAACTAGCCATTATGAATAGTATTAACCACATTTTTAATTTTATATAACATTAGAACATGATATAACAACAAATTCAAACTTTTTCTGATAAAAGAAGTAGTGTTCAAAAAATGCAGTTTTACCGACTATTGATGGCGCACCCATTTTAAATCAAGGTTTTGACACTTTATATTTCAATTAGACAAAATAATCATCTTATTTCTAATAAGGAAATAAAATTATAATTTGGATTAATTTTTGATATTTTTTGATATTTTTTGATAGCTTTCATATTTTGATGAATAGTAAAATATGCTAAATTTTAATTGAAAAAAAACGTTTTCATCCAAATAATTTATATAGTTAAATTATATTATTGAATGGTTTTAAAGTATAAATAGAATATATTTTCATAATTTAATACAATTTAATTCATTATAATTAATTTTATATTGAATTCATATGTAAAAAATTTTCAATCTTTTGCAATGTTTTAACTTTTAAACAAAACCCAATTTTTTTTCCAAAAACGAGATTAATTTTAAATTAAGTACTACAACTTATATGTTCTGGATTTTGAAAAATGGATTCTATATTTGGAATAATTGGGTCCAAATTAGGTTAATAGGTTAAATTTATTTTTTAATATTATTAATAGTAACTATGGTAATTTTTATTAACGTAGTTAAAGGTAAATGATGTAAATTAGTTTAAAAAATAATATAATAAGGCTAATAAAATGATCCTAAAATGTACGAAAATTACAATTGGAGGAATAAAATTCAACTCTTCACATCTTAGGTTCGAAACTTTATCATTTAAGGTCCACTTGATAATGAAAATGACATAGATATAAATTATACCAATGAAAGTGACAAGATTTCAAACTAACATTTTCTATAAGTATATTAATTTTAATATAGTGTTAAAAAGGTTATATCTTCAAACATAAACAGTCCATGGAAATATAAAATTATTATCTACATCATGGAAATTTACTTTTAATTTTTAGGAAATTAATAATTACCTTAATTTATTTTTCTTTAATGTTGTAAAAATTAATTTATTTATGAGAAATACATAAAACAATTTTTATTAAAATAATAATAACCATAAAAGGCCAAAACATGTAACCAAACAATATTGGTCGAGTATATATCGACCACAATTATCTTTGTGATGAGAAAGTTACCATTTATAGCAATAAAAGAGATTATGACATTTATTTTATTTTAAGTGATATTAAAGTTTTCACATTCATACATTAATAAGTATATCATTTTTAATGTTGGATTTTACAGAAGATAAATTAGACTAAATATATTATAAAAAAATATTATATATTTATGTTCCTTATAGTATTTTATTTTAAATTTTTATTCTATAAATAAGTATATTAAATAATTACACAATATTTATGTAGTTATTATTTTAATAATGAAGATATCAAATAAATGTTATTAACAAAATTAAAATAAATATAATTTGGGATAATTAATTTTTCTAATTAATTTAATAGATTACCTTGACCCATTAGGGATATAATAAAATATTTTGTTTGATGATAACACCTTATCTTGATATTTCTAAAAATCTATGTATTGAATAGTGTCAAAATTGAAACTATTGATATTTTGTTAAAATAATGTTTTATAAAATAATTAAGAAATCATAAAAATAATTTTAAAAATATATAATAATTATTATATGTTATAAATTGTTCTAAATTATTCATTTATTTTATAATTTAAATCAAATAAGTAAATATTTTACCCTTTTAATATTGAATCATTTGTTATCTTAATTAAAATTAAATAGAATAACTGATTGTTAATTAAAATGATAATGTTTAAATTGACCTAAAAAATTGTATAAATTATATTATTTGATGATATTTAAATCATATAATATCCTATATTCTAATATATCTCATTTTAGAGGTATTTGGATTTATTTTTAAATTATTATAAATTAATTGTTTCATAAATTCCAAAAGGGTCTCTCACCCCAATTATAAAAGGACACCTACCCCCACTTTTCTCCATAAATAATTAATCCTTAAAGTTAGTATGTACCCTAAAAATTTCTCTTATCAACTTACCTATAAAAATACTAGATGTACTTGGCTTCTTCAAAGATCAACTTCAGTGCTCTAAGAGGATATTTAGAGGAGGCACGTCGAAGAAGAGGTAATATCATTTACAGATTCTTTCAAACTTATTGCTTATTTTAATTCTACCTAATGAGTTGTTTCATTATAATGTAACAACTATTTTTGAACTTATATACATATATATTATTATGATTATGAACCAACCATATTCCACCTTATACCCATCATGTGAAAAATGAAATCACCACGTGGGTGTACGTATGGCTTACCGTCTCCACGTCGTGGTGTACTCGGTTTTTAACCACCACTATACTTGGATGGGTATAATAATAGAATTAATAACTATATGTAATTATTATACAATGATATTTAATCTAAAATTTTATACACCATCCACTTAAAAACAATTCAACAACTATTCTAATGATATCGTCGCTTGTGCGTACGTACGGCCTGCTGTCTCCACAATGCGATGTGACTCATTCTACATGATCTTCATTAAATAATAAATATATATATGTAAATAATTAATAAAAATGGTATCTATTATTCTAACATTATTTTATAATGATATAACTATGACCTAATAAGAATAATCGTAACTTATTTGACCAAACATGCATAAAAACATAAAGCAGTTAACACCCGAACAATGAGTAATAATGAAATGTTACTCAAAACCTATGTTAATAGTATCATATATGATATCATAAATATTACTATGCCTCTAGAATAAGTCAATATAATTATTTAAATCATTATAAAGGAGGTTACGATACATACTAAGAATATTGGACCTAAGTAAAGGGATTATTTTGTCTCACTTTTATTTCTAAGGGACATATGCCTTATACACCATCTAATTATTTTTTGTGATGTTAATGTTACCCATGAATGTTTTTATTATTATTATTATTAATGTTATTATATTTAAATATTCATATAATTTTCATTATATTTTTAGGCAAACAATTTGATGGATTATATATTGGGAAGGTATAATTTTTCAATCTCATTTTTTTCTGAAATTATTCATACGTAAGTATTTACTTGAGGTATATTTATCATCCATGTCCATGTTTTCTGAAAATGATTTCATAAAATGTTTACTATATTTCAATGTATTTTTACTGTCATTTTTACCCAATTTTTACTTTTATTAAATGGTATGGATTTAATCTTTCTTCTGTTTACCATATGAGGTACCTCTTGACTTCTCTGACGGAAGTAAAAGGAAAATGTTTTTTAAACTTATACAGCAAGAACAAATTTTTATGTCTTCATAATTCATTATTTCCATGAAAATTCCTCTACAAGATTTCAAGTTTATTTTCAAATACATTAATTTCCTTTAAATTTTGGTGTTATTTTGTGAAAAGACAGAAAATTGAGAAATAATGGATATTTTCCTCACGAATAAAGTTCAAGTGTTTTGTCAAAATTATTTTCCATCTAAGATGACATAGGTTGATGTTTCTATACATATTACTAATTTAATTTGATTTTGTTTATAATGGAATTATTTTTATGAAATCCATTTAATCTATATGGATTGTGACAGAGTGATGTTTAACAAACCCATTTCATTTCATGGGTTATGTTGTGATGAATGATTTATTTTTTCATAGAACATGTAAGAATGATTTCATTATGAGATGGGTGGGACCTATATCTCTATTCAATGCATTGGGTAATTATTTATATATCATTAGATATACATGAATAGAAAAATAAGTAAATCCAGTTTCGTAATAAAGGGTTGGAATGGAAAGTAAATCTAGTTCAGTAATACATTGATGGAACAACAAATAAACCCGGTTCAGTAATTGACTTTGATCACTATGATGGTCTTGGAAACAATGCCTTGGATACTATAAAAATCATATTATGTGATTAATCTTTTTCCACAATTCCATGTTTTATTCCAATGTTATTTTATCATGGTTAATGTTCCTTTATGATCTATGCCTTACGTACTGCTGAGATTTATTTCATGACTCATGATTTTTGATATTTAAACTCTATGTTAATGTTTTCACATTCTTATGTTTATTGTCTCTTTTTTTTTCTAAATGTTCACCCTTACTGAGCATTTGAGCTCACCCTTTTTTGGTTTTCATTTCCCCGGAATATAAAGAAATGTTTTAGGTAGGAAAGAATGGTAAGATCATTATTGGAGATGTTGGAGATCTTTCGCCAATTTAGAAGATTATGTTCCAACTTTCCAAAGGTACTTAACTGATACGGCCTTTTGAAATATGTTTGTGTAATGTATAATTATTCCTCAAAATTAATGTAATGTCCTTTTATATCAATCTTGGGTCATTGGATCATTAATGTAATTATTCATCCACCCGACCCTAGGGAGAATCCTAAGTGTTAATAAGGAGAGTGTGACCATCCTTGAGAGTATCAATGATGTGTAGTTATATGTCTAACAACAAGGTCATGTAATGGATCATGGATAGTGTAATCTCTTTCACTGCACATGTGGGGATAATCATCCTCAAGTCTATAAATGATTTGGATCACTATTTCCAAAACTGAAATTATGTAATCGATAAGGGAGAGTATAATCTTCTCAATTTCTTGGGACAGTATAATCAATCGTTAGCATTGTCATAATAATGATACCATGAATTACCTCTGGGAATCCTTAATAAAATAAAAGGCTCAATATCTAGATTCTAGGAAGTATGTTTATGAATACTTAATTATAAGTAATCTAAAAATTCATATCCCATGAATTATATTTAATAATCCTAATAAAACAATTAATAGAATAAAAGTATCAGAATCTGGATCTAGTGATGTTCTTATGGGAGTCTCAAATAAAAAATATAAATAAATAATAGGCTCAAAATCTGGATCCCATGATGTAAATCTAGGAATACCTGAACATATATTGCATTTGTGAGGGCTCATTGGATCAATAGTAAGTAAGTGAAAACATAAATGATTACTACAGGTGTCCAAATTACTAACTCACCACTACTGATATAGGCTATTGGGATCATATGTTTAGTAGGGCTCTAAGGTAACACCCATTACCATATCTATCCAAACCCGACATAATTGATTATGGTCCATCAGACCATGGGGAACAAACTCAGTCCCTAAGGTCAAATCACTAGAGTGGAATCTGACAGTGGATCCACTAGGTTGAAATGAAAGTGGACGAACCCTACATGGTATCCGTGAAAAATAACTAATCTCGCAAAATCCTAGTCTAGAATGTCACATATCACAAGGGACAAGTCCTCAAGATAAATTACACATAATCATCATTTAAGGTAGATGTATCATCGATCATATTATATCAAGGTGTGAAACTAGGTTGGTCCAGACATCCAACCAAACTATATCACTCAAATGAGACAACTAAAACCAATTACTCAAGGAAGCACGTCTCCATTAAGTCAATCACCACCAAACACACTATAAAAGGCCTCCACACCCCCCAAGTGTTCCACCATTTATATCTATGTAGAAAAAAACCTGAAAGGGACTAAACATACATAAAATTTTAAATTTCAGGTGTAAAATTCCAAAAAACCCCATAATGGGTAACAAAAGTGATGTGCATGTATTGTATACCCTAATACATGGTGTGCACTCTCAAATCCCCATATGGGCATGAACTCCATCTGAACCTGGTGTGTAATTCCATGAACATTTTGTGTACCCAAAATGAGGTACATAATATTTTACATCACATGGTATGTTCATGGGTATTTTATTGGTCTTGTATTTGTACGTCGCATTCATCATACATGGGGGTATGGCTCTATACTCTACATGGAAAAGTTCCCCTACAAAGGTTATTTACTTAGGTACTTAGATACATGGATAAGTAATAGTTAATGGTGTGAACACCCGTACCTGGTGTGGACTTATATAAATATATTCTTCCCAAATGGGAAGAACACTTGATGTTTTCTCCAAAACTACACGTAACTTGATTAGATTTCTGAACTGAAAATAATTAAAATCAGCATGAAAGCCCATTTTTCTCCCAAAAAACTATAGATCTATATTAAAGGGGTATTAAGGAGACATAAATGTGATTTCAAAAACGAAAGTGATAAATCTAATGGGATTTACTCCAAAACAAAAAATGGACTATCGTTTGGAAGAGTTTTTCAAAGCTTCACCTGTATTCACATTCCACCATGGTTGCATGAAGATTACAATCCTCCCAACCTCCACAATGGCACAACCCATCCTCTCTCACACATTATATCTTCTCCCCTACCTATCTTATATTATTCATGGAGATTCAATTCTATAGGTTTCATGCATGAGAATCCATGGGGGAAACTATGAATGAAAAAGGGGAAATAATAGAAGAAAAAAATAATCGAAAAAGTGGAATGGGCCCATCCCCAGAGCCTGATAAGATTTTAGGTCGTCCCTATGAAAACCCCCTATTTAGGACTAAATAGTAGATATATAATTTTCCAATAATTCTCTATTCAAAATATTTAACCAAACAAATACAAATGAATAAATTAATAATTAATTAATTACTAAATATTGAATATTCTGTGAAATTTATAATGACTCAAATTTCAACCAAACTCGATTCCTAGCGTAAATAACCTATTCTGCATCCAATGGAGTGGCCATAAAAGCAATTTGAGATTATATGATAGAGTAAAATACAATTTAATCTCATATAAGAATCTAAAATCAAAAACAAACATTTCCACTCAATTTCCCAGTCTTGAAAAACATGGTTCATTACAACCTCCCCAATATAATCCTTGAAGTCCCTAAAAACCCATGGTGGTTAAATAGAAGTCAAGCTCTTGTCTAGGGAATCATCACCACTGAGAAAAATTGATTGTCTAGTGACCCATCGCAACTTATTAGTAACTATTCCTTCAAGGAATAGTTTTATCAATGACCAATATGATACTCCCCACTATAGGAATACCCTTATCATAGAATCATAGTCAATCTCCAAGTGCAACGGCCCACAATCAATCGATTATCATGCACGATTAATGGTGTGTCCACAAACACTAATATAAGAGTGAAAACATGAAATCATAAAAAATGATTGTTTCTACTTCTAGAGAACGATTTTAATCTAAAATGAAAAATTAATGGTGTGTCCATAAACACTAATATGACATCGCTAGGTATGTATTTATCTCCTTAATCCACTCTCACATAAAAATAGCACATACTTTCCATTAACCAACACCTAATACCCTATATTCTAACAATTCATGTCCAAATCTAACCACATATCATACATTTTATAGACCCTAGTCCATTCTCTATGCCACCTCTACCATAGAGGGGAATTTATCATTTTATCACAGCCCTTGAAAACTATTCCTATAAAATTTATTTAAAACAATCAGTCCTTATCTCACACATTATTAATCGCAAATTTAAGATTTAAATGTTACCACTCATCACCAATGCATACCATTATCACCTAACTCATGATCTTACAAATAGTCCACCACAAGGCCAAGCTAAGAATGAAAAATGGTACAACAATTTCATTAATCCAAAAACAAACTTAGAAATACTCCTCAAAATTATGAACCATTCATATTCTATGATTTATTTCCCTGAATGATGGTCACATAATATCATTTTTATGAAATTTAAGCATTAGCCATGAAATTATTGTTTGGATGTTCTAGGTTCCAAAATAGTTCTTCACATCAAAGACAGTCTCAAAAAACAAGAACCCATGGTGCTTTATTATGGACAGAAGGAATCATCATACATATATCACAAATCCCAAAAACCATTAGTGTATCGGTCTCAAACGAGCGTACAAGAAGAATAATTTCTTATAAGGCATCCGTAAACATATGACAACCTCACCATAAAGTTTCCCTCTGTTAAACCAAATTTTGTTCTGTTAGGGCTTGAGTCAAAACTAAAGGCCTCTAGGTCTCCCACCAAGCCCTACCAACCAGGTCTTATAATATGGTATCTTTTTCTAACAACCATGCCCAAATTACAAGCCTCTTATTGTGGTCACATATATCTGGTTTTATTCTACACACCCAGCTCGGCATAAGGAATCGGACATTTACATAGACTCTCTCTCTAAAATAGGTATGGAAAAAATTGACCAAAAAGTGTCAAAATAATCAATCATTGACATACCAAGTCCCCGATCCTCTATAAGGATACTCATAGGGTACTTACACTTGGAGATTCATGATGTATATTTTGGAATAATATGAACTTACATACACTATGCATATTTATATAGAAGTACCCACTCATGTTTCTAGTTATTTGTAGACAGTTGGTTTTCTATCATCATCATACAAACTGACCCAACTTAATCAGCAAAAACAAAAAGTATTAAATGCTTATTTTTACTTACGAGGGACAACAATATGCACACATGATCATCTCAACTGTCTATTTCATATCAAAATCATGAAATATGGGTACATATATTTCAATTACAAGATATGTAGGAAAACAATATATATGTTGAAACTAAAAAATTAAATAACCATACCAATTTAACAACACCCTATGAGGGGTTCGTCACTGGGAACCATGTACCCTGTTTTCCTACTAGGGTCACTACAGCATTCATGTAACGCACCGACCCCAGCTACCCAGAGTCGGTGCATTACTTCGTAACATTGGCATGATCACAAAAGATCAAGTCTCGAAAGACCGATTAGTTTAGTAGCCTTGGAAACACTAGATACATTCATAAACATTACATTACATCATAAAAATGAAAACTACAATAACATGGTCTCCCTAGTCCACACTCATATCCTCACTGACTATTCTTGTAAGTCAATCATAATACACTTCTTCACATCCTGGGAAAAATAAAACATTGAAAGGGGTGATCTCAAATGCTCCGTAAGGATAACAATATAGCAGAAACTTTCATAAGAAAACATAAGAATTTAAGGCAATGTATAACTAAAACAAAAGCCTTATTGAACTTGAACTTCAGCATAATATGGCAAAAGTAAAATAAAATAATTCCATTACTTACTCACATGGATATTCTACTAGACGAATAATCACATGAAATATCAATAACCACTTTCATAATGAGGGAATGTATAATGCCAGACATTCTGAAACATTTTATCAAGGCCTCGGCCAAGACGTCTAAAATGATTAAGGCCTCGACCAAAACTATAAATCAAATTGGGAAAGGGCCTCGGCCAATTCCACGTCTAGTTTTCTCATGAGACCTACCGATTCATCGAGGAGCTATAGCGGGCTCCACCCGTCACTTATTAAGTCCAATACATTCCTCATATGAATAGGTTTAAACATAACATAAATATTCGTATTAAAACTAGCATACGAAATGTCAACAGTTTCTCCATAAACTATGGATGGTATAAAAATAACACATCCACAGTCAAATGTTTCACAAAATTCTCAATGGAAGTTTTCTATCATAAATCAATTTAAAATAAACTTGAAACCCATCAAAGGATGTTGACATGGATGAAATCATAGCTATTTGAGAGAAATATCTCTCTTTTTTGAAATCATTTAAAAGTCCCATAATTATAAAATAATACATTTACTTTGAAAATATTATTATAAGCTTGTAAGGGAAGCTTCAACGAAGTTATAATGGCGGAAAATAGCCGCACCCGCCGTATAAGTTAAAAAAACATTCTTACCTTAAATTTGTCAAAAAGGTCAAAAAGTACATTGTTTGGAAAACGAAGGTAATATTACTTTCAAAAACGTATAAGGGTATAAATGACTTTAACCCATTTTCCATTTAATAGTAAAAAATTTTTGAAAGACATTTTTAAGAAACATGGATGTAGATGATAACGAGGTCCCAGTAGATAATTATGTGTAAACAACCTTGGATAATTAAGAGGTTGTGAAGTAAACCCTTACCTTGTACTTTTCCTTGTCTGGGGTAGGTTAAACTCCTGTATAATGGTGAAATAATTGTTATTAAATTATACAAGAATCATTTACATTCATATGATATCATATATGATCTTTTAACATTTCTTTGTTAACAATATCTTAGATTTATCGTTGTTTCGGGTGTTAACTTACTCGTTTTCTTTTATATGTTTTGTTACGTAAGTCTTGTTTTTCATGGATAGGTTGTATCTTATTCATATCCATAATGATATCATTCCCTTAAAAATTATTTTTAAATCATCAAATGATAATTATACTTGAATGGATACGACGGAGAATGAATCTCATCGCGTTCGTGGAGACGGTAGTCCGTAAGTACGCACGAGCGACAATATCATTATTTTGATATTAAAATAAAATATAATTGGATAGTATATCATATATAAAGAATCATTATAATGTTATATTTATTATTTACATGAATTACATATCATTATTATACCCATCTAAATAATAATATATTGAATAACAATTACACCACGACGTGGAGACGGTAAGCCGTACGTACGCACGTATGGTGACATGATATTCAAATGATGGGTAGAATACTGAATATGGTTGTTCCATATTTATAATAACATCACAGTATATAGAAGATACTGGAGTTATAATTTTAGAATTGAAATAATAAACAAAGAGGGAGTGGAAGAAGAAAGAAACTTGAAAGAGGGTGATGAAAATGTTACCTCTTCTTCGGGTTCTTCCTTTTGATTTGATCAAAAGGACTCCTTAGGATGGATTTCTGGATAAAGTAAATCTTATAGGATGAAGGGAGAGTATTTGGGCAGAGTTTGGCCGAACTAAAAGGCTTGAATGTGTGAATAAGGTGGTAGAGGTGGGGGCCTTTTATAAGAGGAGAGGAGGGGATCTTTTGGAAAGATTGAAATGTTACATTATTATACATTGATTTTTGTATTCTAAAGGTCCCACACTTATATAATTCGTGTCTGAGGTGATAAGGGTTCGAAATATACCCATTCAATAGTCTTTGGACAAGTTTAAGCCTTGGATTTTACATTATATTTTCATTTTATTAAAATCGTTAAATAATGAGGTCATCGCTGCATCATAATGATGTCATAAATAATTTAATTTATTTAATGTCTAAAAATTATAAAAAAAAATACTATGATGTAGTAAATATTTTTAGCTTTATAATGAATATTTATAGTCAAAATTTGGACTTGTGTAACCCCACTTAAAAACTGTTTTAGTAAAACAACTCATGTTTGTGTCAATTTAATTTTAACATTAAATAAATATATATTAATGTCATTTTCCAACCAAAGTGGCTCCATGGGGTCCCCAAGTTGACCCTTGGGTTTTCTTGGTCGTCCATGACTCATCCAATAGGAGTAGGACAAGTTTCAAGCTCATCTCATATTATTAAAACATTATTTTTACCTTAAACTACACTAATTACCTCTAATCGCGATTAAGAACTTAAAAGTTACTATTTACCAAAAAATTATTTTAATCTCATTGAACCACATTTTACTTCTTAATGAAAACCATGTATGTCGGATTTTTGAAAATCAAATCACAGAAGTGGTAACATTTCATTTTAACGAAAAATCTGTTTTTAACCACTTAGTGGTTTCACTATTCATCAAAAATTGAAGTTTTTCAGAATAAGGCCAAAATTTCACCCTAAGCTATAATTGATATTCTGAATTCAAAAATGATGTCTATTTTACAAAATTCCAAACATATAAGTTTCATTAATTAATTTTATAATTAATTCCCTCTGTTACAACAAATAGCGTGTTTTTAAGAAACAATTTATATCAAAAGATTGGCAATTGTTTATGTCCAATTTCAATGTTAAATTAATTCTAATGACCACCATTGGATAAAATGGTAAAAATATATTCTAATTATACTTTAAAACCACAAAATAGTATAATTTATCACTATAAATTATTTTGATTAAAAAAGTTGTTTTTAAGTATTTTTAACTATTCATAAAAAATTAGAAGTTCTCAGAAAAATACCAAAAATTCAACATAGGTTAATTTCGATATTCAGAATCCAAAAATGAAGACCATTTTTATAAAATTTATAAAATTTCAAAAAGTAGGTATTATTATTCACAACGGCTAGTTTAATTAGTTGTGGTGTGTGTTAGAGCTCGAGGTTGCGTACAACACACGCTATTGCATTATTCGTAGGGAAACGTACCGTGGAAGCTTGGGGTGTTACATTCTCCCCTCCTTCAAATAATTGTGTCCTCACAATTTCTAGGGTATTACTTCATAAAAAGACTCGGGTGGTTCTTCATCATAAGTTCCTCAGGTTCCCACGTTGCCTCTTCCATTTTATGATTTCTCCACAAAACCTTTACCAGACGAGTCGTCCGGTTTCTCAGCACCTGCTCCCTCACATCAAGAATTCTGATGGGCTCTTCGCAATAATATAGATCGGGTTCTAGTTCTAATTCCTCATAGGTAAGAACATGTGTTGGGTCAGGCATGTATTTTCTCAATAGCGATATGTGGAAAACATCGTGAACTTTGGAGAGATTTGGCGGCATCGCCAAATGATAAGCTACAGCCCCAATACGATCCAGAATTTCGAAAGGTCCGATGTACCTGGGACTCAACTTACCCTTCCTACCAAAACGTATAACTCCCTTCCATGGAGATACCTTTAGGAAAACATGATCTCCCGCCTGAAATTCCAAAACCTTTCTTCTGTTATCGGCATAGCTCTTCTGCCTACTTTGATCTGATTTGATGTGGTTTTGGATTATCTTCACCTTTTCCATTATTTCTTCCACCAGTTCTGGTCCCACAAGTTTTCTTTCACCAAAGTCTTCCCAACAGGTGGGTGTATGACATCTCTTTCCGTATAACGCTTCATAAGGTTCCATCTGAATGCTTGAATGGAAGCTATTGTTATAGGAAAATTCTACCAGTGGTAAATATTGATCCCACATACCCTGAATGTCAAGAGAGCATGATCTCAACATGTCTTCTAAGGTTTGAATAGTCCGTTCTGATTGTCCATCTGTTCGAGGGTGATAGGCAGTACTCAAACGAAGTTCAGTATCCAAGGCCTTTTGGAGACTTTTCCAAAATCTTGAAGTAAAACGAGGATCACGATCAGAAACAATCGATAGGGGTACTCCATGAAGTCTTACAACTTCATTAATATATAGTCTTGCAAGACGTTCAAGTGGTAGATCCTCCCGTATAGCCAGAAAATGTGTTGACTTAGTAAGACGATCAACAATGACCCATATTGCATCATTCCTTCTAGGAGTCTTTGGTAGTCCCATGACAATGTCCATCGTAATATTATCCCATTTCCACTCAGGTATGGGAATAGGTTGCAATACTCCACCAGGATGTTGCCTTCCAGCTTTCACTTGTTGACAAACAATACACCTCAACACAAAATCAGCAATCTCCCTCTTCATATTGTCCCACCAAAAATGTTCCTTCAAATCTCTATACATTTTGGTGCTCCCAGGGTGTATAGAGAAATTGGAACTATGAGAATCATCCAGCAATTCCCTTTTTAGATCAGGTATATCGGGAACACAAAGTCTCTTCGTGAATTTCAAAATTCCATCCTTATACACAAATTCCCTCAGTCTTCCATCATTCACATCTTTAATCTTCTTCTGAAATTCTTCATCATTGGTCTGAGTACTCTTAATCCTTTCTAGTAATGATGGTTTGGCAACCATTTGAAAAAGCATTGATGTTTCACCTTCCCTTGTTATTCCCATGTACATCTTCACTAGATCCATGAAAATTGGATCCCTTTCAATTATCATCACATTCAAAACTCCATGGTCTTTTCTACTCAAAGCATCTGCCACCTTGTTTGCCTTCCTCGGGTGGTAATGTATCGTGCAATCATAATCCTTGAGTAGTTCAAGCCATCGCCTTTGCCCCATGTTGAGTTCTTTTTGTGAGAAAATATACTTCAAACACTTGTGATCAGTATAAATCTCACATTTTTCACCATAGAGGTAATGTCTCCATATCTTTAAAGCAAAGATCACAGCTGCTAACTCAAGATCATGAGTAGGATAGTTTTGCTCATGAATTTTTAGCTGTCTTGATGCATAAGCAATAACCTTATCATTCTGCATAAGGACACAACCAAGTCCTTTCTTCGATGCATCACTATAAATAACAAACCCATCATTCCCCAATGGTAAAGTCAATACAGGGGCGTTGACTAATCTTCTCTTCAATTCTTCAAAACATTCTTCACACTCTTTTGTCCAGACAAATTTAATCCCTTTACGTGTGAGCTTTGTCAATGGGTTAGCCAATATGGCAAAATTCTGGACGAAACGTCGATAATAACCTGCTAAACCAATAAAACTGTGTACCTCAGTTATACTTGTCAGTGTTGGCCATTCTTGGATTGCCTTGGTTTTAGAAGGATCAACGGAAATTCCATCCTTAGAGACAATATGGCCAAGAAAAGAAATATCCTGAAGCCAGAATTCAGACTTGCTAAATTTCCCATATAATTTATGTCTTCTAAGAGTCTTCAGGATAATGCGTAAGTGATTTTCATGATCTTCATGGCTTTTGGAGTATACCAAGATATCATCATAAAATACCACTACAAAGTCATCAAGATATTCCTTGAAAAATATATTCATTAGATCCATGAAAACAGAGGGTGCATTAGTCAATCCAAAAGGCATTACTGTAAACTCGTAATGCACGTACCTTGTTCGAAATGCTGTCTTTGGAACGTCTTCCTTCTTCACACACAACTGATGGTATCCAGACCGAAGGTCAATCTTTGAAAAGTATTGAGCTCCAGGCAGTTGGTCAAACAAATCATCAATGCGAGGTAGGGGATACTTGTTCTTTATTGTTATAGCATTGATCTCCCTATAGTCGATGCACAACCTCATAGATCCATCTTTATTCTTAACAAAAAGAACAGGGGATCCCTAAGGAGAAACACTAGGGCGAATAAATCCCTTATTACTCAATTCCTCTTGTTGTTTCTTTAGTTCAACTAATTCCATAGTGGCCATTCTATAAGGGGTCTTCGATATGGGCCTTGATCCCGAAATTAAATCAATGGAAAACTCAACTTCTCGTTCTGGAGGATGTCCAGGTAAATCTTCCAGAAACACATCAACATATTCTCTCACAATAGGTACATCCTCTATTTGAATATTCCTTTACTCACCAACAGTAATTTCCTTCTCTTCCCCCCCAATAACTGAATTTATTTGAGCTACTGGTGGTAGATCTAGATAAGAATTATGTGGCGATGATTTTTCTCTAAAGATAAGGTGTTCCTTATCACCATCACTAAGAATCGTAACCTCTTTCCTCTTACAATAAATGTTTGCATCATGGTCCAAAAGCCAATCCATACCGAGGATTATATCAAATTCAATCATGGGTATGACGATGAGATCAGCAGGTAAAGAACATTTAGGTGCTCTAATGGGAACTAATCGACAAAACTTTGTTGCAACAATACTTCCCTTAGGGGTTTTGACCGACAACTCCCTTGATAAATCAAATTGGAAATATCTAATTTTCTTAGAAAACTGGGAAGATATGAAGCAATGCGATGATCCAGAATCAAATAATGCATTTGCTAAACATGAGGAAACCATTAAATTACCTGCCACCACGTCTTTCGGAGCTTCCACATCAGTAGTAGTGATAGCATAAGCTTGGCCCTGATCCCTTGGCCTCTTCTGAGGTAAGTTCCCCTGACGCTTAGGACATTCATTTGCATAATGTCCCTTCTCTCTAAAATTATAGCATTCCACATTGACAGCCGCTTTCTTTCCCTTGCATTCATGAGCTTGGTGGCCTTTTTCACCACACTTGTAACATACTCCTTTTCCTTTTAGACAGGCACCAGGGTGCTTCCTACCACAATTATCACAGGGTGGAAATTCATTTCTACCCTTCTTCCTTGTTTCCTTATTTCCTTTCCCAGAGTTTTCAGCGGATCTCTTCTTATCGTGCTTTGATTTAAAGTCATAAGACTTAGAGAATTCCTTTTCTGTCTTGACAGCGCACGAGACAATACCTTCGTATGAAGAGAAGGTTTGGGATACTAAAGCTCGACGGAGAAATGGTTTTAACCCATCAAAGAAACGATCAGTCTTACTTCTTGGGTTACGTATGTAATCTGCAGCATACCTTGCTAACCTTGTAAAGTTAGCCTCATACTTTGCGACATTCTCATCCTCCTTCTGCCTCAGACTTAGAAATTGCCTTTCAATATCCGCTCGATGGTCTTGAGGAAAGTATTTTTCTAAGAACAACTCTTTGAACTCATGCAATTCCATGTTTGTTAATTCATCATCTTCCTTTGTGTTTTGAATTAGTGACCACCATTGATCAGCATCTCCAGTGAGGCGGTAAACTGACATGACAACTTTCTCCCTTTCACTACTCCCCAAGGCATGGAATATTTTCTCTAAGGAATTTATCCATTGCTCAGCTACTATAGGATTTGTAATCCCATTGAAGGTTGGTGGTTGTTTCCTCATTAAACGGTCTAGCATTGATCCTCCACGTTGCGGATCAGGGTGCTCCATACGAGTAAGGTTGTTAATCATAACCTGCGTGAGTTGTCCCAATACGGTGAGAAGCTGATCAGCACCAGTTGTATCACTAGCTCCACCATAATTATCTTGAGCAGGAGGGCAATCCCTACACGGAGTGCGTGCATTGATACGGTTTCCATTCCTTCCACTAGGCTCCATTTCTAAATAGTGGCATAAACTACATTAGTTTATGAATCAAAATACATAATTCCATACTTGTAAAACACTTAACATAAATTGAACTAATTATGGATATAATCCATAATTATAAAAATGTTTTCTTTGAGAAAGTATATACTCGTAACCCTTCATAGTGGTTTGTTAGGAAAATGGGAATTATCCTAAGCATATCCCCCGGGAGTGTCGTAACCAAGAGTGCAGCAAGGCCCGTTGTCGTGCACCAGTTCCCGTTCGAGTCTAGCTCAAAGCGGTGTTTTCGGGTTTTACCCCTAGGTACATCTGTGCCAGAGCCGCCTCTACCTGCTCGTATCCAGACAGGGATGTATTACTCGGAAAACTCACAAAATCTCTACAATACCAAAATTTTAGGAAGTTCTTCTATACTAATCCTCAAAGTTCATCTTAGGTCTACGTGCTCTAATCAGAGTTTGTCTAAATCTAGCTTCCAAGGTTTGTACTAAACTTCCTCTGATGTCAATTGTAACGCCCCGACCCCAGCTACCCAGAGTCGGTGCATTACTTCGTAACATTGGCATGATCACAAAAGATCATGTCTCGAAAGACCGATTAGTTTAGTAGCCTTGGAAACACTAGATACATTCATAAACATTACATTACATCATAAAAATGAAAACTACAATAACATGGTCTCCCTAGTCCACACTCATATCCTCACTGACTATTCTTGCAAGTCATTCATAATACACTTCTTCACATCCTGGGAAAAATAAAACATTGAAAGGGGTGAGCTCAAATGCTTCGTAAGGATAACAATATAGCGAAAACTTTCATAAGAAAACATCAGCTTTTAAGCCAATGTATAACTAAAACAAAAGCCTTATTTAACTTGAACTTCATCATAATATGGCAAAAGTAAAATAAAATAATGCCATTACTTACTCACATGGATATTCTACTAGACGAATAATCACATGAAATATCAATAACCACTTTCATAATGAGGGAATGTATAATGCCAGACATTCTGAAACATTTTTTCAAGGCCTCGGCCAAGACGTTTAAAATGATTAAGGCCTCGGCCTAAACCATAAATCAAATTGGGAAAGGGCCTCGGCCAATTCCACGTCTAGTTGTCTCATGAGACCTACCGATGCATCGAGGAGCTATAGCGGGCTCCACCCGTAACTTATTAAGTCCAATACATTCCTCATATGAATAGGTTTAAACATAACATAAATATTCGTATTAAAACTATCATACGGAATGTCAACAGTTTCTCCATAAACTATGGATGGTATAAAAATAACACATCCACAGTCAAATGTTTCAAAAAATGCTCAATGGAATTTTTGTATCATAAATCAATTTAAAATAAACTTGAAACCCATCAAAGGATGTTGACATGGATGAAATCAAAGCTATTTGAGAGAAATATCTCTCTTTTTTGAAATAATTTAAAAGTCCCATAATTATAAAATAATAAATTTACTTTGAAAATATTATTATAAGCTTGTAAGGGAAGCTTCGACGAAGTTATAATGGCGGAAAATAGCCGCACCCGCCGTATAAGTTAAAAAAAACATTCTTACCTTAAATTTGTCAAAAAGGTCAAAAAGTACATTGTTTGGAAAACGACGGTAAGATTCCTTTCAAAAACGTATAAGGGTATAAATGAATTTAACCCAATTTCCATTTAATAGTAAAAATGTTTTGAAAGACATTTTTAAGAAACATGGATGTGGATGATAACGAGGTCCCAGTAGATAATTATGTGTAAACAACCTTGGATAATGAAGAGGTTGTGAAGTAAACCCTTACCTTGTACTTTTCCTTGGTTAGGGTAGGTTAACCTCCTGTATAATGGTGAAATAATGGTTATTAAATTATACAAGAATCATTTACATTCATATGATATCATTTATGATCTTTTAACATTTCTTTGTTAACAATATCTTAGATTTATCGTTGTTTCAGGTGTTAACTTACTCATTTTCTTTTATATGTTTTGTTACGTAAGTCGTGTTTTTCATGGATAGGTCGTATCTTATTCATATCCAGAATGATATCATTCCCTTAAACATTATTTTTAAATCATCAAATGATAATTATACTTGAATGGATACGACGGAGAATGAATCTCATCGCGTTCGTGGAGACGGTAGTCCGTACGTACGCATGAGCGACAATATAATTATTTTGATATTAAAATAATATATAATTGGATATTATATCATATATACAGAATCATTATCATCTTATATTTATTATATACATGAATTACATATCATTATTATACCCATCTAAATAATAATATATCGAATAACAATTACACCACGACATGGAGACGGTAAGCCGTACGTACGCACGCATGGTGACATGTCATTCAAATGATGGGTAGAATACTGAATATGGTTGTTCCATATTTATAATAACATCACAGTATATAGAAGATACTGGAGTTATAATTTTAGAATTGAAATAATAAACAAAGAGGGAGTGGAAGAAGAAAGAAACTTGAAAGAGGGTGATGAAAATGTTACCACTTCTTCGGGTTCTTCCTTTTGATTTGATCAAAAGGACTCCTTAGGATGGCTTTATGACTAATGTAAAGCTTCCAGGATGAAGGGAGAGAAGTTGGGAGAGTATTTGGGCAGAGTTTGGCCGAACCAAAAGGCTTGAATGTGTGAATAATGTGGTAGAGGTGTGGGCCTTTTATAAGAGGAGAGGAGGGGCTCTTTTGGAAAGATTGAAATGTTACATTATTATACAATGCTTTTCGGATTCTAAAGGTCCCACACTTATATAATTCGTGGATAAGGTTATAAGGTTTCGAAATATACCCATCCAATAGTCTTTGGACAAGTGTAATCCTTGTAGTTTACATTATCTTTTCATTTTTTAAAATCGTTAAATAATGAGTTCGTCGCTGCATCATAATGATGTCATAAATAATTTAATTTATATAACGTATAAAAATTATAAAAAAAATACTATGATGTAGGACATATTTTTAGCTTTCTAATAAATATTTATAGTCAAAATTTGGACTTGTGTAACCCCACTTAAAAACTGTTTTAGTAAAACAACTCATGTTTGTGTCAATTTAATTTTAACATTAAATAAATATATATTATTGTCATTTTCCAACCAAAGTGGCTCCATGGGGTCCCCAAGTTGACCCATGGGTTTTCTTGGTCGGCCATGACTCATCCAATAGGAGTAGTACAAGTTTCAAGCTCATCTCATATTATAAAAACATTATTTTTACCTTAAACTACACTAATTACCTCTAATCGCGATTAAGAACTTAAAATTTACTATTCACCAAAAAATTATTTTAATCTCATTGAACCACATTTTACTTCTTAATGACAACCATGTTTGTCGGATTTTTGAAAATCAAATCACAGAAGTGGTAATATTTCATTTTAACGAAAAATCAGTTTTTAACAACCACTTAGTGGTTTCACTATTCATCAAAAATTGAAGTTTTTCAGAATAAGGCCAAAATTTCACCCTAAGCTATAATTGATATTCCGAATTAAAAAATGATTTCTATTTTAAAAAATTCCAAACATATAAGTTTCATTAATTAATTTTATAATTAATTCCCGCTGTTACAACAAATAGCGTGTTTTTAAGAAACAATTTATATCAAAAGATTGGCAATTGTTTATGTCCAATTTCAATGTTAAATTAATTCTAATGACCACCATTGGATAAAATGGTAAAAATATATTCTAATTATACTTTAAAACCACTAAATAGTATAATTTATCACTATAAATTATTTTGATTAAAAAAGTTGTTTTTAAGTATTTTTCACTATTCATAAAAAATTAGAAGTTCTCAGAAAAATACCAAAAATTCAACATAGGCTAATTTCGATATTCCAAATCCAAAAATGAAGTCCATTTTGATAAAATTTATAAAATTTCAAAAAGTAGGTATTATTATTCACAACGGCTAGTTTAATTAGTTGTGGTGTGTGTTAGAGCTCGAGGTTGCATACAACACACGCTATTGCATTATTCGAAGGGAAACGTACCGTGGAAGCTTGGGGTGTTACAATTCATGCATGAGGACTGAGTCATCATCCTCCCCATGTAAATTATAATAAAATATCGACATATCCTTCCATAATAAAGAAATATGTGTACATCTCATTTCAATATATTAAAATTCAACCAAGAACCTATATAGGGAAACACCATTTAGGTTGTTTCAGATATATTAGATAATTGGATAATATCATTAAAAAAGGTTGACACTAGAAGCAAGATAAAATTTGGGTCTTACATGCCTAAAATTATGCATGAGACGCCTCTTTCCTTTTCCATACAATAGTCAAAATAAAAAAAACTAGACTCTTCCAATTGGTCATGATCTATAAACCCATAACAAATCAAAAAATCCTCACAACATGTGTGTCACTCAAAATGAAATTTTTACACAACTGTAACGTCACCTAATAAAAATAAAATTCCATATCCCTTGAAACCAGTAATTCTTAAAATAAAAAGTGTTCTAAAACCAATTAAATATACATCATAGTTTTCTACACACTCCAAACAATCATATCTACCATATCCCAAAAGTAAATCATTGGGAAAGGAACACCTTTGATTCCACTATGTAATGTCCCAACCTAGATTCTACTAAAATGGTGTCTTTTAACTATTTTCCACAAGACCTCAAGTATTCCTCTCCATATTATAGAGGATCTAGACTTGTGGAGACGGCCATAGGTGTGTCCATGTAAAGACCATTCCCTCATATCAGAGTTTGAAATCATAAATAACCAGATATCCTCCATATTTTTAAATAATTAGAGTGTGGACGTAGTAAATGACCTAAAAGAGAACATGTTATAGAAGTAAATAAAATTCAACAAAGGCCATAACAGCCATGTCTTGCATACATCACGGATCACCCACTAGGAGGATTATATATATATATATATATACAAGATTAAAAAAGGATACTAAAATAAATGTACATTTATCTACCACTAACTACAATTTGAGCCACATACATGGCCTCTGAGGCACTGTTGATCTACTCCATACTGATCATAAGAAGTCTCCATGAGTGACTCCCCTCGATCATGAAACCCTAGTCATTGGTCATATCCATTATATAACCATGCTCAACATAAATTTATACATATGTTCTTCATACACATAAAGTTACAAGTACATGGGGTGAGAAATAAATATCAGTAAGCCACCCCCAATGGTGAACCTATAATCTATTGTCGTAACTTCATGCTCAAGAAAAATTCTAAACCCATTTGAGATGCTACTGAAATAATATAGACAATATTTAAATAAATAAATAATGTAAAACCATAGTCAATCCCTAGGTTTTTGATCCTAATCAACATCAAAATGAACCATTATGTATATATATATTTATACACATTTATATATATATTCATAAATATATACAAAAACACACACATATATATATATATGAGTAAGTTAAAATAACATAAATCATAATGCCGTCGATCATATGGTATGTAATCCCAATCAACTGATAATCCTTTCAATAAGGCATTGAGATAGTTTTCGTTTCATTCAAGTTATGTATAATTAGTTGAAAAATTGGAATGTAATTCCAATCAACAATACCTACTTTAGACAATGCTTGAAATGTCTTTGAGAAAGCTATATCACCACATGGGGACACATGTTCTAGAACTTGGTTAAATCGTACTTTACTAATAGACAATATAATGAACGATTACATATAATACCCATGCAGCCAATAAATATGGTACTAATATTGATGTCATATCAATAATTCCATGTAAATCCTTCCTGATGTCTAATCCCTAGGTTCGGGTCCATGGGATTTCATGACATTAGAGATTGGATGAACCCTTTGCGGTAGGCCTTAAGAAATATATAAAAGTAATTCCATCTAGATCCATGTACATTCATGACATAAATTTATATTAAAATCTAAAAATCCCACTCCCAGGAATGTCTGCAAAATTTAGGAATGTAATAGTGCATCTAACAGACCCTATGAAGCATCCTATGCATCTCTCAAGAAAGAGTAATCACCTTCCAGTGCATCAATGATGTGGAAAACCATTCCTAACACCGTGGTTTAGTAACATATCATCTAGAGAATAATCAACCCTATCACTTAGGATATCATAATCATCCTCAAGTGCATCAACAATGTGGAGTATCAGGTCAAACATCACAGTCAAGTAATAGATCAAGGATCTTGTAAACATCCCCTTTACAAGGATATTGTAATCATCCTCAAGTATATCTCATCATTATAATGACTTGAATTGTATTTGGGAAACCCAAATAATAAGTAGTCTCAATAGTTAGATCCTAGTATGTATATCATGGAATCTTAATAAAATAATCAATCAACTAAAGTCTCAAAATATAGTTCCCAAGAAGTACCTCTCAGCCTCTCAAATGAAAATATAAAAAAAATAGGCTTAGAAGCCAGATCCCAAAAAGTACATATAGGCATACATGATCATATATCGCAACACATAGAGAACATTTTCAAAATAATAGGATCCACCTCTATGAATCATCGATGAATCAATAATAAAAAAATTGAAAGAATAAATAATGTGTATGTGTGGTTGAATGCCTAACCCACCCCTACTACAATGTCCTCCCAAGCTCACATTTTTGAATGGGATATAAGGTGGAACTCATTGCCCTCTCTACCCAAACTCGACGTACTAGCATATTGTGGGTCAAACATCAAAGAACCCACTAGGTCCATCATCTAAAAACACTAGGGAGGGAACCTATAAATGATTATCTACATTGAAACATAAGTGGACGCACCAAGTAGGGTACCCTTAAAAATAAATTAATCTCATGGCATCCTAGGCTAGAAGAGAATATCTCATAGAGGATACATATTCTGTGGAAAATTAATGAAAGATTATTCATAGGATATGGATCGTGGATAATCATAGATCAAGGTCACAAAATGGATTGGTTTGAACACAAATCCAATCCATCTCTCTTTTAGAAGATAACAGAATCACGTTACTGTGGAAAATCACCTCCCAATTAAGTCTATCAGCCCCAAACGCTTCTTAAAATTCCTCAAAACACCCCAATGTTAATCAATTTCCATGTATGTGGAAAACCACTCATAAAGGACTACTCATATATCCAATTATAAATATGTGGAATAAAATCATGAAAACTACCTAAAAATGTAGGATAGGATAAGTACATGGTGTGCATACACTAGTACAAAGTGTCTTATCTCAAGACCCCTCTAGGGCGCATACTCTAGTCGAACATGGAATGTATGCCCATGTAGACAATACGTAGGAAAATTATGTGGTGTGTGACCTATATGGGATAACATTCTGTGTAACTTAGATGTCTTGGAGATCTATCATTTCATGTTTTGGTACTTATACCAAATGCACATCCCACATGACGGTCTGGTCATGAACTCTTCATGCCCATGTGCCCATATACAGGTAGTTTAGTCAGGTACTCATCTACATGGTTGAGTACCAGTACATATCATATATACCCTCTATAGGTTGTGTTAATATAAAAACATCAACTTCCAATGATATGAAGAATGCATGATTGGTGTTCCTGAACTACATGTTGTGTGATAGTAATATCTGAATTGGAAATCCTAAAAATAGGTCTAAAACCATGTTTTTCTCCCAAAATGATATAAGTAAAACCTCATGGGATACTAAAAATATGTAAATAGTATTTAAAATTACATATTTTTAAATCTATTTGGGTTTTTGGAAAAACAAAAAATAGATATCCTTTGGGTGGAATTCTCTGGTGCTTCACATGTATTAATATTCCACCGTTGTTGTACAATGATCTGGCTCCCCCTAAGCTCTGTGAAGGAACCTATCTTCCACTATACCACTTTATATATCTCCCTCTCCATCTACTATACTGGTAATGATGAATGACGTATATATGTAAATGTGTGAGAATCCAAGGGATAAAAAATAAAATAAAAATTGTAAAGAAAAGAATAAAAATAAAAGAAAAGGAAAAGGTTGTATGACCCCGACCTTAGTACCCAAAAAAATTTTATGTCTCTCCAAAGACCCCCCCCCCCAACTAAAAAATTAATAGTGGAGATTGTATCTCAATCTGATGCTTAACTCAAAATATATTACCAAATAAACATGCATTAATAAATTAATATTTAATTAAGAAAATATTTCTTATTACTTCTTCTTTGAAAATTTAAAAAACATCAATTTCAACCAAACTCATGGACTAAGGTGAAGGCCCAATTCTAGAAAGAAATATAGTTTTCATAAAAATCATTTCAGATAAATTATAAGGGGAAAGCACCTTTTTACCCTATACAAGAATATGAAAGAATAAATTCAAATTTATGTCCAAATTCTATGTCTGTAAGAACATAGGATATAAAGCACATGGTGCTTTAATGATAAATTCCCAATGTTTGGGAATATACATTTGAATTATATATGTATTATTTCAATTTTACATGAGGAGATATATTTCTCATGGTTGACATCTGAGTTATTATATTTTATATATTTATGTTGGATAGAGATTAAAATGAATATTACTTTTCATTGATAGTCAGTGGTATGGGTGCACTAACATGGGTGATTCTATTAGTAATAATGAATTATTCTTAAATTGTGAATATGTATTTTAAATTAATATTTTCTGAATTATTATTGTTCTATATTTAAAATATTTATGATTTATTACTTTAATTAATGTTAGATATTGATTTACATTTTCCCTTAAGATTATGGAAATATATTCAAGTGCCTTCAACATTTTACATTTATTGGGTACTAATTTCAATTAATTGATTTCTAAATATTAGAGAGTGTTTTATTTTCAAATATGGTTTTTTTTCACTATAGAAAGATTTTTTATTGTGATTAAATATTTGATGTAGATGTAATAGTAAATAATGTAAGAAAATTTGAATAAAAAATAATTGAGTTTTGAATTGATTGAGATATTAAGATGTTTGATACTCCATAACATCACCCTTTGATTTGACAACACAAATATGAAATTTATGATTAGTGGAATATATATAATATATCATTGTCTTAAAATAATTCAAAATAAATAATGTTTATGAAATTTTAAAATTTTATTTAGTGGTATCTTATTTGAGAGATTTAATTTAATTTTTTATTTAATAGAGAATAACATAAATCCATGATATTTTATGTATTACATTTTATACCATTGTTTTTATTTTGAAAAAACAAACCTAATGAGGCCAATAATATGTCAATATGATGTAACAGTTGTAAGATACTAATCAAATTATATTCATTTATTTTATGTTCTCGTTATCTTTTCCATATATAAAAATCATATTAATGGATTTCAACTTTCATATCTAAATCAATATATAGATATGATCATCTAGTCCAAATTTAGGGAATTTTGGAGCCACTTTTTTGGGACTGAATAGAATGTACACACCATGAGAGGGGTGGGGAATCTAGATTGACATTTAATAAAAAAATTTCTTTTGAACTACCATTTCCTATATGAAAATTTTTAACTCATTGTAAGGATCAAATTCATTCAACCCATCTATCATCAATAGTCAAACCAAATTTCAAACACATAAGATGGAATTTAATGATCAAGAAAAGAATGATTTTACATGGTTCACCACTAAGGCCAAATCCAAATAGAATACACTTATTTACTTTCTAGGGTACAAAAAATCACTCTCATAAACTACTAAACGGATAAAGTTTTTTTGTCAAGGTAACTTCAGGCCAATTTTCACTACCCTTATGGTTTTATAATGAATCCATGTCAATATACATTTCAATACCTCTTATTATCCTCTAAGAACTATTTTTCTGAAGTTAATATATTTTTATATATGTGAACTATTTTAAAACTATTTATAGACTTGTAGGTCTATTATAGATCATCATAGATTTATAATATACATTGAATTATCGTTAAATATATGATCTATTGAACTCTAGTTTACTATTATCACAATACCCTAAGGCCTAATGAGAATGACTACTAATTTTTTTTCGATTAGTTTTCCTATATATTAATTCATCAAAAATAATTTTTGACCCATATAATAATAATTTAACATTGAAATTATTTATTTTCTTCCTTCTTCTACAGTCAAATATTTCTATGAAACTCATTATTTTTTTCCTTTTTTAGATAAGAACCTGATATGGATATGAATCACAAGACATTTATTTGTCCCTAATTATTTCTTTCAATGCCTCATATCCAATTCTATTCATTAATACCACTCTTCTAGAACTACTAAAATAATATTTTTAAAATCTCTCCAAGCCACAAACCATTAATTTAATGGTTATTATTGATCTTCCTCCCAATGATCTTCTATGATAATTACATGTGTCCCACAAGTTGAAATGTGGTCAAATTATTATAACTGATAAGATTATATCACCAGAAAAATAAATCCATATATGATTCCTCTTAAATTCAAACCAAATCTACATGATATTTTAGAATAAACTATATCATGGTGTTATTCAATGCATTGTGGAAATATACTCCGTGAGATACAAGATCAATTAAATATACTATAATATTATTCAAAATTCATCCAAATATTATAGCATGATCTTTTTACTATTTTGAATCCAAAGACACATTTTGATGTGACACACTCCCTCCCTGAATCATAAAATTTTATTAATGTTAACTTATTCTACATCATGGGAATCCCAAAATGGGATGAACCGCAAAAATCTTACTGATCCATTTAATTGATATGGAATACATCCACGAAAAAGATTCACGATCTCCAAAACATATAAATTATAATTTTTCCTACACACCATAGTTTTGGTGTGGCCTTGATTCCTATAGAAAGGTTTCATGTATAATAACTTGTAAATGTTACCCTAAAGACAATTTATTATCCTTTGAAATCATTATATATAATCTATAATCTCTAAGTGACACATTAAGTTTCCAATTTCTTATCTTCAAGGACGTAGAAGTGTCATGTATCTTATGTAACCATGGCTCTAATGCTAAAAATATTATATATCATACAGTTAAAATTACATATCATAGAAACCATATTATATATTATTATAACCCTTATATATAATCATATCGGTTTCCTGGTATATTAATCATTACATATAATGAGTAAAATTATGTCAATGATTATATAAAAAATACATTACCATTTTTCTACGTCAAAATACTCAACTTCATCTCTTACATTCACTTAGCATCTGAAAAAATATATATACCGATGATTTAAAAAAAATGGACCCAATTTTCATAGTAACAAACATTTCCAGAAATCATTCCAACCTTCTCCAAAAATCTTTCTATCTTATTAATCCATATTAAAAATAATAATTTTCTAAATAAACACATTTATAAACTCTGATTTAAATATATACCTCCACAATAGAAAATGTATTCTACTCTTAAATTCATTACATTCAACGTCAATGATATACAGTGATATAAAGGTGTCTTCATTTCTTACAGTTATTTATTTTATGATTCCTCACAAAATACCAAATGATCACCCAAAAAACTCCAATTCCATGAATATAAGACCAATGCATCTTAAAAAACAAAAAAAAATCATTTTTATTATAAAATATTTCTTCTCTATCCATGTTGCTGTGTCTTTTAATGTCATCTAAAAATCACTATTAACCAATAAAACAGTTATTATCAATAAATCAAACAAAAAATATCCTTTTTACAACATTCCCCTTAATTGCTTATTCAATAAAATTATACCATATATTCTACTCCACATTTTGTCTCTAAATCCGTCAAAACAATATAGTCATTTATATTATATTCTTCTAACTCCCCCTTTTTCAATGAAAAGAAAATGGCCTTCAGAATATGATATTGATATTTTCATTTTGACCCGATTTATCAATGAAATAATTGTTGAAATATTCTCATATATACTATCTATTTTAATTGAAAATCTTATTTTGATGATTTTATATATTCTCTATAAAGGTCTTGTTCTATCATTCTAATTCATCTCGAATTACAAAAACCACACATTATTAAACTTTTTTTTATTTACCACCATTAAAACATATGTTATCTCTTAAACACTTTTTGATTCAATATTATTCATGTTTACCATATGTAAAACTATTGATATTTCACTTAATCCTTGATACAAGTTATTGAAGGAAAACAATTAAAGAGTTTTTACATTTCAAGATCTAAACGGTATCATCAAAATTTACTGCATTTTACTTAAATTATTACATTGAGTGAACTTCTGACATGTAAATGAGTCACTAAGAAAATATATAGTTCTATAAAGTCAGAAAACATTACATGAAATAATACTCTAAGTCAGTAATTTAAAATTTTCCCTTATCGATCACTTAATTTCATAAACACATGCAATATCATAATTTAATTCCGCTAAAAATTATTCCTATATCTCAAATAAAATTATGCAAGAACATCATTAAATAAATAAAAATTCATCATGTTTGACAATCATATCTACATCCTATATAAATATTATCACTTTTTCATGATGAAATTATATATACATTTTATATACAAACACGCTTATATTTTAAGTACCACAGATTCATAATATTTTCATCTTAATGCTACATTACGTTAAAGATATTATCTTATATATTTGGTGAAAATAATACATTTTTTATCATTTCTAGTTTTTTAAATTTTTTATTTATCTTTTTTGAGGCTTCAATAAGAGGGATCCCCATATTTTTCTCTCCCTTTAAAGATTTTTTATTTCACTCTAGATCAATAATCATCACATCCTTCACCTTTAGTTGGGTATCCATGTATTCAAATCTTGAGTTAGATAATTTTATATATTTTACCATCCACTATTGTTTAATCTTTAGTTAAATAATTATTAGTTATATTTCATTTTATATAGCCATTTTTCATTAATTTTAGGAGCATTTATTTGATTATATCACTTTTCCCTTTAACAGTTGAACCCATTTTTATAATGGATCAATTTAAATCCAGGTGCTTTAAACAAAATATTATTTTTTTCATTACCATGTATTCCTTCAAACATATAATCCACTCCTTGGGATGTTTTTTCATGATGAACTTTTTCTTATAAGTATTAGATACAATTTTTGTTTCTATACATAAATTCTTAGAAATGATGAATTATTGTCATTGTCACTTATTCCTTAGAATAACCATCCTCTCTAACTTCCACGAACGAATCTAAAATTATCGAGTTTCATGAATATATTACTATAAATATTGAATGTCAGGTATATTAATTCTATTTAATTTATTCATGAAATATCCTAATGCGGTCCATTTTGCAACTCCCCGAGCCTTCCTTCAATAGTCTAGGGTATGGCTACTTGAACTAAGTAGGAATACCCATGACATGGGATGATGTAGCCTAAAGTACATATAAACATTCAAATAACCCCAATCCCATAAAATGATAAAATTTAAAACAACTGAAAAACTATGCAGCATACACCATAATCTCGAAACTATAGTATGACAATACGTGATGGAAGGTGAACATGGCTAAATAAAATTATACCACAAAGAGTCTGAAAACAAATCCAACATAAATGTACAGATGGGGATTTCTATTCAGGTAACTATAGGAACACACCTTGGTCTATATAGATCATTAAGAATCATTTAATCTTAATCCCTCTAGGACTCCTTCCAAAGGTCGATCATATACACAATACGAGAAATGTGTAGGAAAATCATGTGTAGTAGTGAGCATAACAATACCCAGTAGGAAACCCAAAAAAACACTAAGTATATATCAAAAATAATAATAGTTAGATCTACATAGGTATATTTCTATAGAACACATAACAATAATAACTAGATATACTCAAAAAAATCCACATAGTCTCATGCCAAAGTCACAACTATAAGGATAGTGTAGGGATTCTGCTTGAAGGAATCACATAGAACTCATCTAGGTGAACACAATCAATAAGTCAAATAGCACTGATGAAATTTTTATAGATGTACTCCTCATCTGGTCTTTAAATAATTATAGTATGTCATAAGTTTGAATATAACGATACATACATGAGGATCACACCCAAGGCCATGGGTTATAAAATCAACTCAATATAGAATAACTTTCTACATTGAGGATGGGCACCCACATAGTGTTGGTCATGACAATACCAAGAACTCCACCTAAGGCAAGAAGTTGATAAAGGATATCACACTGGGCCTTGCAGAAGGATTCCAACAACTAGATTCAATAATTCCTAAGTAAGGGGTCACTATCCTATGGGCAGGACATGATTCCATACTAACCATATAATAATGGATCTAGGGAATTCATCCAAACAAAAAAGTGACCAATGTATTAATTATAAGGTATCTAATAATTTATTGAAATATTACACTTCATATACTAGTATTACACGGCGTGTCCCTTCTATATCATGGTTTTCCTATGTAAAACTCATGTGTCTATGTTCATGTATGAGTAAATGGTGTGTAAGATCTTATCTACTTCTAACTGTTTCCATGTACCCATCTCTTCCCATTTAGGTATGGCATGCCTGTTTCTATGTAAGAATACATGGCATGTTTGTTTCTGTGTACTCTTGATTGTGTATGTGTACCCTCTGAGGTACATGCTGAGCATCTTTGTAGTTGTGTACACCATGTGATAGGGGTCACATGCCATATGATAGTTAACTCCGTATGGAAACCCTAGACTTTAGACCAGGGTCCCAAATGATGTGTGTTTTCAAAATACAGGTTCTATATAAGGGAATTTATAGAAACTAGTAAGTTTTCCACATGACCTCCTAAATCAATATTCACTTTATTTAAACATTCCCAGGAACCTTTGATCTAGAATTTGATGGGACTTTCCCCAACTGATTGCTAGATTCTGGATTTTGGTTTACTGGAAGTTGTTTCCCATAAAAATACCACAATCATTGGTCAAAAAAACCACGAATGAACCCCTTCAACTGGTCCCAATCCAGCATTGTTTTCACTATGTCCTAATATACCATCCTTATCAAATGTGTATCTATGAAATCAAACCATATCAACAAGAAATTTGTGTTAAATGGTTGATTATATGGTATCTCATTTGAACCATCTATTAAATGAAGCACTAATGATGAATGCACAATAATTATGGGATAAATCCAAAAAAAATAAAAATAGGAATATACCTCATCCATGTTCAGTTAAGCTCAATTTTTTGATTATCTAATGATAATCAAATAACCAATAATTAATAGAAAATCCCTGAAAAAATCAATGATGATAAACCAATCCCACAATACGACTAATCTTAAAATTAATCTATTGGTCGATTGATTCACATTCATCATAGAAATAATAGAACGAAGATAAATAAACTCAAAAAACCCATTTTACATAAATTTAGAATTATCACTAATAATGAATAAATATGCTTCATTGTAATTGGAGAGCTTCTATAATTATATTTAACACTAGTTTTTGATCTTCGTTATGGTTATCATTCCTCAATAGAACCTCCTCCAACTGCTCTCTAATTATCTATTAGAATTGTAGAGTTATGTGGATAACCCTAAAATTTTCCCATAGTAATATATTTAAATTAGAATTTATTTTTATACATCAAAAATCAAATTAAAATAATTTTTTATTTTATTTTTTATTTATTTTATTCTTGCGATGACTTTTTTACAAATTCTCTACACCGACAAAGTTTATGTCTCTCCTATGGTAAAACCTTCATCCTAAACTCAACAGTACACTTGGATTTATAATCTAGGACACTTTAGAATTTATTCAACTTTTTTGGGAAAACTACAGCTATGATATTTTAATATATTTAATATATTTCATGAATTTATTCTAGGAACACTGGGCTTGGAATAACATGTCATCTCAGCACCAGTCCTTGGGAATAATCCATTACATATCTCAAAATAATACATGGAAAATATGAGTTGATACATTTTCCCAACCATGGGGATTTACATCCAAAAATCCAAAACATTTGGTTATGCACAAAGATGTGGGCCCTCATCTCATATCTTGGTCTCCCTCTCCTAGGTTATCTCCATAAGATTCTTGTGTTGTCATCGAACATGTACTGAAGGAATTTCTCACCCACTAAAGATACTCTACTGAAAATCATCAATCTGTACTAGGAACTCATCAAATTTTGATCCATCTTCGATGTCCATCTCTCTCTAGTTGACAAGCTGTGACAAATCATTCATATACCTCCTTAGGTGTGACACATGGAATATTTTGTGTTACTAGTCTAATAGTGGTGGTACATCTAGGCAGTATTCCACCCTGCCAACTCTACACAATATTAGGAAAGTTCCAATTAATCTCAAACATAACATGAAACCAAAACTAAATATCTACAATCCATGTCAATGTGAAACACATAGGAACACATGGTATCCATCCTTTAACTCCAAGTGACTCTTTTGTCTATCCACATATAACTTATGATGGCTTCATGTAGTCATCATCCACTCCTGGATGATATACACCTTCTTTTTAGTGGCTTTCAATATATATAGGACCATAAGTTCTTACTCTCCTAGGATAGTCTAGCATAGTGGTGACCTGTAGGGTTTCTTGTATAAGGCCTCAAATGGTTCTATACTAATGGTGGAATGGCATCTATTATTGTACACAAAATCTGATAATGGTATGTGGTCCTACCAACTATAGACAAAGTCTGACATGCAATATCACGGAATATCCTCCAAAACATGAAATTTATGCTTGGTATGGACATCATTATGAGGGTTATGATTCATTCCCAAATTCCAATGAGTCACTAAATCCTCCTACAATCCTTTCCACAACTGAGATGTGAAGTGAACATCTAAAAAACAAACAATGAGGTAACTCTATGGAGTTGGACTATCTCCAACATGTAGAGACATCGCAAGATATATACTAAACTCTTGTATTTTATAACTAGGATTGGGAACGACTTGGTGAGTTGGTCTATGAATACTGAGATGGCATCATGTCCCTTGGACATACAGCATAAAACTATCATGATTTCCATGGATATCACATCTCACATCCACTATAGTACCTTAAGGGGATGAGATAAACCTTCTGGCACATGGTTATTAGAATTCTCTTACTGAAAAAAAATCTATAAATAGATGGTCTCTTCAATACACTTTTACATCCCTAGCCATCATAACTAGCATCATTGGTCCCATAACATTATTTCCCCACCTAGATTTACCGAAAATGCATATATACGAAACTCTCTCAGAAAAACCTCCCACAAAATCATTGGTACCATTGTACATCCTCTAAAGATAATGACATGCTCCCCACCTTTAAAAATGTCATTCGGAGAATTTCCAATGGATATCCAAGTATATAAGGTCTCACACTCAGTATCCCCAAGTTCTGTCTATCTGACTCTTTCTAATTGTTGTGGGATTAAAGCCATCAAATTAAGCTAAATTTCTCCATCTCCATCTATAAAGTATAACTTCAAGGTGGGAAACTACTTTGAATCCTAATATAGAAAATAAAAACAATATCTCTTGTTAATATCACCTACTACCATGTTCCTCTTCCCACGAGTATAAAGAATCATTATGTAAAAATCATTGAGAAGTTCAAGCCATCGCCTCTATCTTAATATAAGATTGTTCAAAGAGAATATATAATTGAGACTCTTTTGGTTAGAATAGATGTCAAACTAATCAACCATCATGTAAAGTCTCCAAATATTTTTTGAGAAGAATACTAGTTATAACTCAATATTGTGGGTCAAAAAGTTCTTCTCATGTGGTCTCAACTGACATGAACCATAAAAATTCATCACCTATGTATGAATCAGAACACAACCAAGCCTGGTTCCTGATGCATCACAGAACACTATGTACTAGACACTCTCCTCTTGAAATCTCAAAATGGGAGCACTCATCATTCTCTATCTTAAATCGTAAAAAGCATACTGGAACCTCTTAGTCACATCAAAAGATTCCACAATCGAGTCAAATCTATCATGCAAGATGATATCCAGGATAATTCTTGTGTGAATCTCATCTAAAAGACTTCTAAATTATGGAATCTTCACACCATAATCATTCTCTTAAATTGATCCCAATCTGATAATGAAAACCTACATCGTTTCCACTATAAAAAAATATGATGAGTTAACATGACCAATAAATTGGACCTTCTGAATCCAAAAATAGCACTCTGAGATCTTCCCATAAAGAGAGTGCTCTCAGAGCACAACAAGAATCATCCTCAAGCGTCTCACATTATACTCCTCATATGTTGGGTACACTAGTATATCATTGATGAATACTATAGGGAATAACCAAGTAATAGTAGTGACAATAGTGATATATGAATGGCATCTTTGGTATATCCTTATCTGGTAATCACAACTAGTGATGGCCTAACCTGAGGTCAATCTTTGAGAACCATAATTACTTTCACAACTGATCAAAGTGGTCCTTGAACTTTATTAGTGTATTCTTGTTCTTTACAGTCACTTTTTTTAAGAGATGGTAATCCATGCATAACATCAATATCATGTTAATCATCTTGGAAGTGAACTCGGGGGGTTTCTCTGGGTCAAACACAGGGTCAAACATATCCATTCATATGCAAGTCCTCAAACTCTACCTACATATTGAGAATCTCTACAGTAGCAATATAATATGTTGGTGAATATATCTGGGTTGTCCCAACGCGTAGATCAATTCATAAACCTATATCTTTGGGGGGTGGTAAGCCTAGAACATCCTCAAGAAATACGTCCTCATATTTTTCCACCACTGTAGGTTACTAAAAACTCATAACATCCAATTTAACCTAGGTTATACTAGCCAATTAATAATTAATTACTTAAAACATCCAATGAATTATTCTATATTTCACTTATTGGGTTTCTATTTCACCCACAGATCATACCTTTTATCATCCCTAGAGCCACTGGAACATAATCCTCGACCAACTACAGCTTCTCCCACCCTTGTCCTCATTCTCCCTAAGCCCAATGTGGACCACCTAGGGGTAGTAGTGGTAAAAATACAAATAATATACAACCTCTAGTTATTCTCCTACCTCCTCTACCACATCTTCCATCCAAAAAAACTATCATACCCTTACACATTCTCTTCCTCAGTGGCCCATCCACTGTATCTATGTCAACTATATGTAAGGTTGGAGAATCTCATACAAGATGTCCCCCCATCACATGAGTAACATGGAATCTCCATGGGCGGACTACACACATACTATGTGCCATAAACCATAGAAACTAATTCATTAGATTATATCCTAAAATGTATTATACATACAGGTCCTTGAGATTGATGTTGGATTCTTTCTTCCAAAGTCTCTACTTTTGTGTTCCCACTGCTGGAAACCACTATCTTCATCTTCTCATCTAAGAAACTCTCAAATGGAAAAGGTTACTCCACTATCCTAGTATAGGTAGCATTGCATAGAGGTATAATTATGGCTCAGATTCCTTTATTCATTTTTCACTCAAAGGTCTGAAATTGAAATATATAATCTCGTGTTATCTTCATCGAGTACCTAGTGTGGTATGGGAGCCTCAATGAATACTCAGCTACTATGGTAATGACCCATAAGATATGAATAATTATCTATATGAATACGTAGTTCAATATATCTGGAGATAATTCGTCTCTGAAATGGTTATCAAGAATAAACCATGCTAGAGTTAGCTCACCATAACACAATGTCACCAAACCCCACCATCGTCGCGTAAAGATGTAGAGAAGGATATTTTCCGGAATGACAATCTAATCTACAAGTGTCCTAACAAGATAGAAAACTCATATCTTCAACTCATTATAGACCTCATCCACCTATGGGTTAAGATCTCCTCGGAACCTAAGGGGTCATTATTACTAAAACTTGTGAATCATGATAAACCTACCCACCTCATTTGTAGGTACTATCGGTACCATCTGCTGCTCAATATGTGGATGTATAACTGGTACACCTCCTTGAGGTAAAACCTCCTAAATAGGTCCATGTATCGATCCATCCTTAATTAAGGGATCATCCTCATGATCCTGATGATGAAAATTATCTTTTATACATCACGGAGGCATCCTAACATAAAAAAGAAATTCCATGATGGAGAGTTTTCTCAAGAAGTACATGGATACCACAACCCATTCTTAAATGATGCATGTCTCATTTTTTTCTTCAAAACCATTTTCAACATTTAGTGAGTCGAATGGATGGTCATAAGAGTCTTAGTCAATGGATACATTGGTCATCGCAAAAACATTGGATTCACTGGATTGAATGTCGAACTCAAAAGACTTAACACTCATTCCCCAAACCAATATCAAGGAATCCATTCCTAAGGTAGATCTAAATTCTCTGGTACCACTCTATCACAAATAATCCCAACGAGGAATATGCTACATCAACCCAAGCCCACTCGCAATAGGCCAGGGGCTAGAGACTATTGCCGATTAGGCATATCACTAAAATGGGAGGAATTATCATAAGGTACATGTACCCCCAATAACAACTTCAAGATCGTACAATATTTTAATTTATAAAAACTAATAAAACATAGATGAATACATCTAAATCCCATATCCAGAGTACAACAATAATAAATGGAAAGTAAACAGGACCAAATACAATCCCACCATAAAGAGTCTGAAAACTTGTCCAACCTAAAAGTAGGCATGGGGAATGTTGTCAAGATAATGGCAGTAATACACCTAAGTCTCTTCATCACACTAAAAAAATTCATGGACATGAACCCTCTAGGACTCCATCAAAAGGTCGATCATCTTCAAAAAACACAACATGTGTGGTAAAATCATGTGTAGGGGTGACTATAACAATACCTAGTAGGGCACCCTGAAAACACTAAGCATATGACAATAAGAATTAAAGTCATCTTTACACATGTATATTTCCACATCGCATAGAAAATGAATATCTAGATACACTCAAAAAATACACATAGTCTCAATGTAAAGTAACAACTGTAATGGAAATATTGGTATTATTCCCAAAGGTTACACATAGTTTTCATCTAGAAGAACACACTCTTTCAATCCAATATCATTGATGTTATTCCTCATAGATAACCTTTGTATCATGTATTTTATTGGATGGATATGTTAGAAGTATAAAGAGAATGATACATAGAATAGTACCACATCCATATCCATGAGATAAAAAAAATATCAATATGGAATAACCCACTAAGTAATGGATCGACAACCTCATAGTGTTGGTCAGCATGATACCAAGGACTCCACCTAGTGAATGAAGATGATAGTGGATCTCACCCCAATATTCATTAATGGATTCGAACAACTCTATCCAAGAATTATTGTTGATGGGATTAATAACCTATGTGTACAGTGTGATTACTACTAACCCTTGGGGAAAGGATCAAGGAAATGCTCCCTAATGGATCATTTACAAGATATAGAGGAAAAGGGGTCTAAGACTTCTTTGGAAAAGTTCATAGTGTGTACTAGTAGTAATTGGTGAGTGCATTTGATATCATGTTTTGGCCATGTAAACGACTATTTTCTACGTTTGTGTAGGAGTACACGACATGTATGAGCCTGTGTAATTTTGACCATGTTCAAGTACACAGATCCACCTCTTTACACCTAGACCGTCCATGTCCACATTGTAGTGCATGATGTGTATATTCCCATGTCCTCTTGGTCATGTCTATGTACCCTCCAAGGAACACACTTCTCCTCCTAGTTATTTTACACACCATGTGACAAGGGTCACACTTTGTGTAACACTTCACTTCCTATGGAATCCATAGCCACCACACTAGGTTCCCACATGAAATTTCTTCCCTAAATACATTATTTGTATATTAGGGTTTCTAAAAACCCACATTTTCATCATGATACTTCCTGAATCCATTATTTCATCCATCAAATGTTCCCATGAATCTCAGATCTAGAGTTGAATGATCTATTCCATCAACTATAGCTTGATTTGAGTTTCTAGTTTGTTGGAAATCGTTGATTGTAATGATACCTCTATCATTCATCAAAAAACCACACATGAACAAGATCCACCAATCCTGATATAGTTTTTTTCACCATGTACCAATCATTCATCCATAATGAACATGGATATATGATATTAAACCATTTCATGAAGAAATGGGTGTGCAATAGTCGATTATCTTGTATCTTGGTTGAACCACCCGTCCAACAAAGCACCAATAATGAACAAAAAAAATAGTTGGAGAAAACCAAAAAAAATGGAATGAACCATGACTATGTTCAGTTATCCTCTATTAATTTCCATTAGAATGAAAAAATAAGTAATAATAATAAACAAAAAAATATCCTAATAAATCCCCACTGATGAAACCATCCTAAAATACCACTAGTCCACGAATAAATATATTGGTCGATTGATTTGTGTTCATAATAGAAAAAACAAAACGAGGATAAATACAATGAAAACAATATCATGCCTCAAATTGGATCGACCACTGGTGAAGAATGAGGTTGTGTAATTTTTATTAGTTAGATCATGTAATTATATTTCACGTCGACTGAAGATCTTTGATTCGGCTTCCATTCGGAAATAGAACCAACTCCAATAGCTCTCTAACTCCCTCTCATAATTTTAGGGTTATGTGGATGTCAATACAATATGGCCAAAACATAATATTTAAATAAAATCTAGGTCACTTCATCAATGAATAAAATTAAATAATATATTAAATTTTTTTATTCATTTTAAATTTGTGATGTCTTTTTCATATACACCTCGTGATAATAGAGGTCACATCATGCTTGAGGTAAAACCTATGTTCTGAACTCAATGGTGCCCTCAAAATCCTAATATGGGACCCCATTTATATTTTTTCCCATATTTTTAGGAAAAATTAAAGTGTATTCATTTAATATATTTAATATATTTCAAACACTTATTTCGGGCACATTGGGCCTCATAATCACATGTTGTATTGGTACTTAGTCTATAAAATAATCCATAAAATATCCAAAAATAATAATGTTAAAATATGATTCTCTAAATAGATCATCATATTAATTTCACTTGAATTAGTTCATTAGAAGATGGGTCATCTTGATTTATATACATCAGTGAGAGAACCTCTCCAGGATATAGTGGAACCATCATAAGTTCATATATTATGATGAAAATATAAAGGTCAATAGAATTCAAAATAAAAAGTATCTAGAATTACTTTCATGATTTATTCATAGGGGTATGTGATCAATATCAATGGTCCATTGTAAATAAATAGTAACCATCCCAAATAGTGGTGTATCTATTGATGTTGGAGGTTTCTATAATTGGGATAACTTTCTGTATACTCCAAAAATGGTAGTTGAGACCCTATGAGTATTGAATTAGTTACATGAATAGTGGATCCAAATATGAATAGTGATTTAGAGATGATATTTCATCATATAATTACATAGTGTTAATACACTATTGTTAATCCTTACTGAAATATTTTTTAATAATAGGTTTAATTCTTGTGTATATGGTTATAATGAAGGAAGAAGTGGTTCTCCCATTGATATCGGACATCCTATCCATGCCATATCAATCCATAATTCATTTTATTTTAGGTTTCTCCTCCCATTAGATAAATTCCATTTATTTGATTTTTGGTAATTTTTGTAAGATTTCATAAGTTATCTGTTAGTTTTGATATTGTGTGGTGAGTTAGGTGTGTATATCTCTTATTTCTTGAACACTTAGCAGAGGAATTCCTTCTAGATGACCCGGTTCTATTATGCATTATCTGGAAGTTCCTTCTGGTAATTATAAGAGTATGATAGAGTAGATTCCTAAAAATTGGTATCAATGTTTTTTTCTTAATTCTTTGTCATCAATGAATTCAAATAAAGCTCATATTTTGTTCCTGATTTCCATGATGGTACTTTTCAGTTTAAATTGGAGTTCACTGTTAACGTAAGTTATAGATTTGGATGAATGTATATTTGCAGTATATAAGTTTTTTAAAAAATATTTTTCCTTTTATAGAATGCATATTTAGGATCATATAATTCAAATGTACCGAGATATTAAATTAAATGGTTTTTGTATAGAGGAAATGGAAATGGAAATAGAGGAACATAAACTGTTTTATGGGAAGTTATTTGGGTTGGTTCAAATGTAATTAGTGTGGAATGATACATTTAAATCCTTAAAGTAAAATAAATGGTTGATATTATTAAACATGTATTGTATATTTATGAAAGCCTAAAGGAAATTAATATAGTGTTTGTGATTAGATGTTTTCTTAGAATGAGGTTATTATAAATAAGACCAATGGTATATCAAGTGAATTATTTAAATATAAATTGAGGGTAGATTAAATATATTAGGGTAATATTAATGGATGGTGTGTGTGTGTGTGTGTGTGTTATGTATATTATCATTGCTTCTAAAGAGTTATCAAGAGACAGTTTCAATTGTTAGTAAAACATTAAGAATTATGGAAATGGTATTTCAGTGTGTGAAAAATTGCATTCTCAAAGAAAAACTTCATCAGAGGATATTCCAAACACTATTTGGTTTCACACTCAATGTTGACATATAAGGATGGTCACCCCAAAGGTGATATCATAAGAAACTAGCAGAAGAAGAATTTTGGGAATGGAGGTGTAGTAGATCATCTAGTACTATATTAATATGATAGAGTTTTGGGATGGTAACTCCTATAAAAATTAGAAAACCCATATGGAAAACTCTAAAAGGGAATATAATTGTTTGATTTTCAAACTCTATGAGTAATTTGAAAATAAGAATCTTGTTTTTTTCCAAGTTTTAGTGTTCTAGTTGAATCATGGTTGGTTTATTCTGGATCATCTTTCAATTTAGTGGTAAAATTTTGATGTATGGTAGATTATATATCTATGTGTCTTGGAAAATATCATTTAATAGATAGTAAAGGATTATATGTCCAAAGGATGGGTGGTTTAAATATCTATATCATAAAATATGGGTTATTGAGACTCAAATGAATTAGTCACATTATTAGTCTAAATAAAAACCTAATTTTTAAATTATGGATTAATGAGGAAGTTTAGGTAATGAAGTTCTTAGATAGATTCTAGAAAGTGAATGAATTATCCATGGTGGTTTCATAATGAGTAAATGATGGGACTATGTATGTAACCAAAGTCGTGTGTTGAATTATAATGGATGAAACCAAATATTTAGAAGATTCAAAATATTATGGTATTCATACTAGTTATCTCAGTGAGAAGAATATTAATTTTATAACAATAAATCCAATATTTAATCTTGATCATATGGATTTCATAATATGAAAAGGTCATATACTGGGGAAATAACATTGATGGATGAAAGCCCATATCATAGAATTTGGTACATGTTCACTTGGATTTTTGGGGACCTTCCCAAGTCTATCCTCATAGTGGTGATCTCTACTTTGAAACTTTTATTGATGATGTCACTAAAAAAGTTTGGATTTATTTATTAAAACATTACTCATATGTTTTTTAAGATTTAATTTAATGTAAATTCATGGTGGAAAGGAAATTTGGTTAGAACATGAGACATATTCATTTTGAAAATGGGGGAGAATAAATTTGAAATAACTTTAGAATCTTTTTGAAGTAAAGGAGATAAGTGTTCAGAAGATAGTACACAAAAAAAAATAGTAAAATAGTGTATATGAAAGGGTGAATTAAACAACAACTAATTAGGATAAAAGCATACTACAATACAATAGTGTATCTAATTTAATTTGGGTGAATTTCAGGAACATAATGGTAAACCTTGTTAATAGGTCAATGAAATTTCTGGTTGTGACTGAACATTTATATTTTCTATGGTCTAATAAGTGAATTTAACCAATGTAAACATGAATTAAATAATACTTAAATCTCATGATTTAAATAATACATTACATAAACATTTCCAAAACCCAAGGACCTAAAGGTTTAGTGTCATGGAGATTATATACACTAATAATATATATTTTTACACTTTAAAACTAAAAAAATAATTCTTCATCTCTAGACACTTTCAAGAAATCTCACATGATACAATAATCATCATAACCTAGGGATTGGAAACATAAGAAAGAGGTGATCACAGACTCTTAGTAAGGTAAAAACATATCAAAAATGATTATATCATAAACAAGAAGGATAATATGATAAAGATATAAATAATATAATTAAATATAAAAATACTATGGATAATAATCATAAAACTGATGGAAAAAACATGAGATCCTAATAAGAAAATTAAAAAAACAAAAACTAAACGACCTCGGATAAAAAATATCAATAATTTTAAAACATGTGACTATTATATAAACATGTAAAATACTTTCAAAAAATGAATACTCATAAAAACATGGAATCACATGTTAACCATATCATAAAAGGAGGAAAAATCATGAACATTATCTTTCTTATCCTTTTTAAATTTGATACTCTCCAAGATGTTCACTACTAAAATTGTGAGTATATTTTAGCGCCTTCAAACTCACCATTTGTAAACCGAGTGACTTTCTAATCTGTTCACATGTAAAAAAATTTAATAGGCCATAATACCATCTCAATAACCCTTTTTCAGACTAAAAAAATTATAAATTCCCAAACAACTCATACAAAAATATTACATCTCTTAGATTAATATTAATTAAGTTACACAAACACACGCCTAGGGATCATAAATGTATAGTGCCTTTAGAAACATGGAAACAAAAAACCACTAGTCCATAAGTGATCTATATAATCTCATACGATATGATTTGTTAATTGAACCATTCATACACATATCATGTATAATAACTTTCATCATATCCTTGGAAAAATAAATATAAGAATGGGTGATCTTAGAATCTCAGTAAGGGTAATTAAGGGATATATAATAATATCACGAGCATAAGGGTATGAGAACATGATAATAAAATTTGAAAACAACACCCTACATATCATATATCAAAAAAATTATTAATGGAATAAATCTGGATAGTTCATAAGACATGAATCATAATGGAATTAATAAACATGGACCATGATAGCACAAAATTGGCATAATATATATATTAGTTTCATACACATAACCATATAAGATCACTTCCTTAGTAGTTCAGGGAATATTTACAAGATAGTCATAGTATAATAGTTTTACTACCCAAACCATCATAGTATTCATGGTTCACACCCAAAATTATCATAGTGGATAGAGTCCCTTACAGAACTAGGTTCACCATCCATTCCATTATTGTTTTTCCCATGAGATATAAATCATTACCCAATGTATTGGAGGAAAATATAGGTCTCACCCAACACATAATGAAAATTATACATACGTGTGCCAAAAAATAATAAAACTTTCATCATATTAGATACTATGAAAATAATTGGGTGTTATAAACTTTTTATCATATAATAAAATGTAGAAAATAAATTGGTTTAAGAATTGTTTCATCATTACTTTATATAATAACCCAAGGGAAAATAAGTGTATTTCATAATAATTTTATCATGGAATAACCTGTGTAAGAGAAATAGGTTTTATATACATAGTTTCAATATAAAACTAATCCATTAAAATAATGAATAATAATGGTATCCTTGAATCACATCCCCTGTAAATTATATGAAACATTAAATTATTTAGACCCAGTTGGAAAATAATTTTCTAAGAAAAATCACTCGGAATGCTTCTTGGGTAAAATATCCTTTTTATGAAAATGGTTTATTTTAAATTAAAATTTCATAAAATATTATATAAATTATTTTCTATGAAAATAACATTGAAAAAACATTTAATTTATGATTCAAAGAAAATAATGTTCATGGAATCAGTAAATATCAGTTCCTATCATACATTTTTAAACAAAAGATTCTTTTCACATGTCCAATTAAAGGTTAACGGGCTTTGTTTTGAAAATAAAATGAAGATTACATTAAATACATTTAAAAAAAATAAAACATAGGTAAAAATTTATTTAATAAATAATTGCGATAATTTTGAAACTCTTTTTAAACATTTTTAGAAAACATTGTTTTGGAATAAAAATGTTTTTTCCACCAAAGAGAGAAATAAAGATGACTTTCCTTAAAATAATTAATTTGAACTCTTTATCACATAAATAGAGGAAAATAAATGAAATAGATTTATTATATATAAATAAAAAAATGATATGTAAATAAATTATTTTATGGAGATAAATATAAAAGGATTTCATATTTGTAATCATATTAATGAGTAATCTTGATAAACAAAAATATTGTAACATAAAACCCTTACCACTTTGATAACATCTAATTTTTAAACACATGAATGAAAAAAAAATATAAATGAAATATAGAATATCATAAGAATAAATAAATTCATGATATTACATGTTAAAGAGTATATATATACACCATATAAAATAATATAGGTGCATGAAATTCCATGTCTCAAAGAAGGAAAATCGAGGCCAAAATCTCATACCATATGTCTCAACTTCCATCATACGAAATGAAAACTCCTATATAATAAATAAAATTTTATTATATATATATATATATATATATATATATCCATATATATATATATGTATGTATCTATATATATATATTAAGAAAAATAATTATATATATCATACCATATTTTATTTACATATAACCTTTTCTTACCAATTATTAACAATTCCATGTTAAAGTCACGTTTCGGGCAATAACTACTTTATTTTCTTATATGTTTTGATTTGTTATTTTTTTTCTCTTAATTTAATCATGGATCCATAATATAAAAAATTTTAACCTTTATCTAAATATAATATATATTCAGTATATATATAAATATTTTTATAGTAATCCATAAAAGTTATAGATAGAAAAAGAAATACATTGTCTATTGAGCTGGTAGGTCCTACGTACGCAGAAAAGTTATTTTCCATTTTCGTCATAGACTGAAAAAAATAAAGGTAAATAATATATTACCACTGAAAATAATTTTAATTTCCTATATATCACAAAATTTCATTAAACCCATCCTTTTTTATTTCAATGTAAATTGTGAATGAATCACACAACTTCATGAGGGGGCAGTCTGTTGTACACACAAGTGATGTTGTTGTAACAACATAGAATGGATGGAAAGAAATTATATATGATATAATATTTATATAAGTATAATAATAACAAAAATATCATATATAAACATTTAATCAATAATTATATCCATTTTTGAGAGGTTCTATGAAAAACGAATAACATTGGTTCATGAGGCGGTAGTCTGGCATACACAAGATTGTTGATTTCAAATCCTATTTTATGGGAGTGGAGATGGTTTTAGGTTATGAAAATGACATAGAAATATATCAGTATATTTAAGATTATTTTTTATTATATTATTAGGGTTTGATAACAATTTAAGGAGGTGGTTGAAAAATAATTAAAAATTCTATTTGAAGAATGTTACCTCGTCTTCAGGTAACATCATTAGGTTTTCACCAAAAGAATTCCTAGTTTGGATTTATGAACAAAATAATTCTTCTAAAATGAAAGGAGGGAAGGAATATATTTTGTTTAATGGATGAAACAAATGGTTTTTGAAGTGTTAAAAGTATAGGATAATGTCTGTCCTTCTATAACTGAGATAAGTGGTACACTTGTAATTTTTTGAAAGAAAAAGGTGTACCCACATTTTTCACCTGCCAAAAGTGACAAAAATGAACAATTATTAATAACTAGATATAATAATATCTATATATGTTTATAAAATGGGTTTCAAACGTGTTTTGGGTAATTTTTAACCTATAACTTTTTAGATTAACCCCCATATAAATATATCTTTACATTGACGGTGTTAAATAATTTTTACTATTTTTACTATTAATTATGGTTAAAAATTAAGATGAACATATTAGATAATATAAATTATACAGATTATAAATATTTTATCTATTTCTGATAATTCAATTCATATAAGTAGAAAATATAAATTTAAAATAAACCCACATACGTGATGAGAAAGCAGTTCTCAAAAGAGAAAATGCAAAAAAAAAGTTTAAAAAGTTTTTTCTCTCAAAATTAAGAATAAAAATAATTATAATTACCTAAATTAAAGTATATTATATTTAATTATATTAATTATACTTTTAAACCAATAAAAAATAACCTTATAAATTCTTTAAATGAAAAGGCAGTTTTTAATAAAAAATGGTATTTATCACTATTAATCAAAAAACTATTATTTCTAGAAAAATCCCCAAAATTCACCCTAATATAATTTTGAAATTACCATTTTAAAATAATTATCTTTAATTTTTTAAATTAATATTGAAAATTTCACTAAAATAATTTTTATTGTTGTTAAGAAAAATAAATAAATAAGCATTTTTTTGAGAAAATAGTTTTTTCAAAACATATAAAAATGTTACCAAAAATTATGTATTTTTTATCAATATGTTTTTATTATATAAAAAACTATACTTCATATTTAAATTTTTTATTCCAGCTAATTCTACCAAGTTTAATTTCTTGTTAATTATTGTCATTTTTAAATAATAATAATAATAGTTTGTTGCATTTCATTAAAACTAGATGTTTCAAGCAATGCATGATATTAGAGAATTTTTTTTATTTTAAAAAAATTAATTCATAAAAACATTGGGTGTAAAATTATACCCCACATAAAACTAATTTCACCGTCAAAATTATGTCACTCTAATATAAATAAATGAGTATTATTTCTCCTCATTATATCCTCAAGTTCCTACATAGCTTCCTCAATCTGGTGGTTTTTCCACAAGACATTGACCAAGTGAGTGGTCTTGTTTCATTGAATGTTCTCTATTCAATCTAGAATCTCTATTGTTTATTCTTCATATGAAATTTATTTCACCAGTGCAATAACCTCTATGCTCAATAAATTTGAATGGTATGTTATGTACTTCTTCAAGAGATATACATTAAACTCATCATGAAAATGGAAGATATTTTTTGGCAATGACAAACAATAAGATATTATCTTGATACGATATATAATTATAAAGGTACTCGAATACGTAGGTCTTATCTTTCCCTTTTTTCTAAATCTAATTACCTTATTACGTGGAGAAATTTTTAGAAACAACTTTTCATTATCCACAAATTCCAAATCACAAAAAATATTGTTGGCATAACTTTACTTCCAAATTTGTGCATTCCTTATGTGTTATTTAATGGGTATAACATTCTATTATATTTATTTACATATTTTAGATCCAAAAATATTTATTCCTAAAATTTTATTCCATAATGTTAGATATCTACACTTCTTTCTATACAAGGATTCATAAGGATCCACCTAAATAATCAAGTTAACATTATTCATGTACAATAATGCAACTTGAGGAAGGTGTTCATCCCAACAACCTTTGAAACACAAAGAACAAGATCTCAACATATTCTATATGGTTTTAATTTCTCTTTCATGCTGACCATATTTTTAAGGATGGTATGTAGTGTTGAAACTCAACTCGTTATCAAGATCTTGGAGAACACTTCACGAGAACATTAAAGAAATCCTCAGATCCCGATTAGTCACAATTGGGGAATAATAAAAGGTCTATGATATAGGTGGATCCTTCACAGAGGCATAATTAAATGGACTCCAAAACTACTTAAAATTGTAAATATAATCTCTATGAGGGATTAGTTGTGGGGTGTTTCTCAAGTAGTGGGAAGAAATGTAATATCACTTCTAGGAATTTCCCTATTAACAAAGGGGAAATATCTATACACCAAAAAGATTATAAAAATCTATTGAATCTCAGATTCACCATGTCATCAAGAAAAATAATGAATACCATGGTTTATGCAAGGTAAGTGGTGTTGAATATTATAGGGGGAGTTTTTCTGGATCCAGTGAAGATTGGTTGGTATATATCAACATTTTTGGATGAGACAGGGTGGGATAAAGATGACAGGATAACTAGCCCATACCAGCTAGTGGGAAGGGAGAAAATTGAAGATACCTAGGTGGATCCAGTGTGGGAGGTGGATGAATAATCTAATTACTTGGTGTTGCAACTAAAATCCAGGATAGAGATGTTAGATAATTCCTTCAACATCAAACATCTTAAAATGGAGGCTAATAGAAGATCTGATAAAGAGATCAATGTGGATCTCAACACAGATTAGTGATTTTGGATTAGCAAATAGGATAAGATCTTGGCTTGTAGGATCAATAAGGGGAAAATAAATTTAGAGGAGAACATTAATATCAGGGACAAGATGAATTATCATTTTTAGGACCTTGTCAAGGATTATCTAGATAAGTACGTTCTCTCCATCGACTAGAGCCATTGTTGGGTAAAGGATTCGAACTCATTTAAATTCTACAAGAATAACAAGGTAATTTCTTATTTGTTGTGATTTTTTTTTGATTGGTTGATTTTTTGTGGGCTATCAGTTACCCCCAATTTTTTAAAAGTGCTTCTTGAAATAAAAGGCTACATTTTAAAGAAGGATTATTCATAATTGAATTTGGTAATCCATACAATCTTACCACTTTCTTATTGTATATCCTTGTAAAATGATATAGATATAAATATTCTATGATGTTGATGAAGTGTGATTACTTTGTGAGGTGATTGAATAACATTGTAGATACCCAAAGCTTTACGTATATAGACATTACATTACATTTTCGGAATACTTAATACATAACAAAAACAGAAACCAAAGGACCATAATAGTTTAGTGTCTTTGGAAACTTGTAACGTAATCTTCTAATCATGGTGAAAGATCTTGAACATATACCATAAAGATCTTCCCCTTTTGGTTTTCTTACCTAAAACCTTTCTTGAAATCCTGGGGAAAGGAAAACATATAAAGGGTGAGCTCAAATGCTCAGTAAGGGTAAGCATGGAGAAAATAAAACAAACCATACACATTTGAACATAAATACATGAACATAATGTTTAAATATCAAAATCTTGAGAAAAGAAATAAATCTTGGAAGTACGTAAGGCATGTATCATAATGGAAAATCAATCTTGATAAAATACCATGGGAATAAATCATGTAATTGTTGAAACCATTCAGCACTTGTTATGATTTCCATAGTAGCCAAGGCATTGCTACCAAGACCATCTTAGTGGACAATGTCTCTTTCTGAATGGAGTTCACTCCTCGTTCCAGTCCTATATCACTGAACCGGATTAACTTACCATTCCATCCATGTCTATCTCATGAGATATAAATCTCTACCCAATGTATTGGAGGTATATATAGGCCCCACCCATCTCATAATGAAATTAGTCTTACTTGTGCCACAAAATAAACTTAAAACATTAATCATAACCCAAAGAATAAAATGGGTTTCATAAACATCATCCCATCATCACATAATCCATATAAAACAAATGGATATTTCATCATAAGAAAAGTGAAAACATGTAAATCATAGATACATTATACTTCAAACAAACACATATTAAATAATGGCATCTTAGATCGAAAATGGTTTTGATAAAACACTTGAAATGAATTCTTGAGGAAAATATCCTTTCTTCTTCAAAATCATTTGCCTTTCACAAAATTCCTTGAAATTTTAAAATAAAATTATTTTGTTAAAAATATTCATAAAATCTTGTAGAGTAAGCATAATGAAAATGAGGTGTTATGAAACCGTAAAAATCCATTCACGCCATATAAGTTAAAAATAACATTCTTCGCGAACTTTTATCAGAAAAGTCAAAAAGTTCCCCGTGTGGTAACCAAAAGTAACATTCCTTTCATAACATGTGGTAAATTTCAAAAATAGGTGAAAAGGACTTTAAAAATAAATGAATACGTTTTTATAAAACATGGGAATGGATGATAACAATAACCCCAGTAAATACTTACGAATAACAATCTCGGATAAGAACGATATTGGAATAGTTATCCCTTACCTTTTGTCCGATATGATTCGTATGTATCCGAACCTCCTGTATAATGATTTAAATAATCTCATTTACTTATTATAGAATAATATTCATTTTTATGATATCATATATAGTTTACTTATGACTTTATATTACCCATTCTTTTGTAAATTCGATGTAAAAACAGCGATTTGGGTAAAATGGTTTCATTTATTGTATGTGTGTGAACTTTTTGTTCTTGATATTAATACTTATATTCTGATTTACATATTTCCAAAATGTAGAAAATGATTTATATATAATATATATTCAGAATATACATATATATATATGATAGATCGATAAATGGAATGAAATACACCGTTCATGGAGACGGTAGGTCATACGTATGCATGAACGCTATTTTCGTTTCTTTATTGAATTGAATGGAATTAAGTAGATGAAATACATATATATCTACATAAATCCAGTATCATTATTATTTCATATATTTCATTATTATTCATTATATATACTTTAATTTATTCTTGAAAGGTTAACATGGAGAATGAATCTCATCGCGTCGTGGAGACGGTAGTCCGTACGTACACACAAGCGATGATATCATTCCCATGATCGTGGAATTGTATTGAAGTGTATGTATAATATTTAAGAATAAATATCACTTTAAAATAACCATATATAGTTATTTATTTACACAATTATACCCATCCAAGTAAGGTGGTGGTCGAAAACATATTACACCACGATGTGGAGACGGTATTCCGTACGTACGCACGTGCGGTGATTTCATTTTCCGTAGGATAGATAGAAGGTGAAATAGGGTTGTTTCATATTTATAATAACGTATCAGTAAATAATTAATAATTATGTTATTAATTTATAATGACACAACTAAATAAGTATAAGTAGAATAAGAAAGAAACTTGAGAGAATCGGAAGAAGAGATTACCTCTTCTTCGACGCACCTCCTTTAAGCTTCCTCTTAAGGAAGTAGAGTTGGTATTTTGAGAAAAAAAAAGAACCTCCATAATGTTTCTAGGGAAGTGTATAATAGAAATGGGCAGGGTTTGGCCGAGATTCAAGGCTCAAAATGGTGTTAAGAGAAGAGGGAAGGGGTTCCCTTTTTATAAGGGAGGAGAGGGGCACTTTAGGAGAAACTTAAAATATTATTTTATAATAAAGTCATATTCGGTTTATAATAGCTCTAAATTGATTTCATTAGAATATAAATTGGGGATGGTTAGAAATCCTCTCAACCAATAGGTTTTAGACTGTTTTGGGTCATTATATTAACCTTATCTTTTAGTTTTAACTCTTTGTTAATTATATTGACATTTACCATGTCACTTTGTATTTTTATATTATATAGTTAATAAACTTACCATATACATCCAAGAGACCCCCAAGTGGTCCATTAATGATACCCCTATCATGATATAAGTATCTTGGCCGAACCTAAGATTTTTAGGAATATAATAACAATTAATAATATAATATTTGTTTTAAAAACTATTTTATGTAAATTTTGACACTATTTGGTAATTGATTTTTGTAAAAATCATAACTACATGATTAGTTCTAAAAAAGTTAATTAAATCAATATTAACATGTCATATTAACCTATAAAATTATTTTAATTCATAAAAAGTCTCAAATTACATTTATTTTGGTATTTATAACATCAATTATGTTAATATTTCATTAATAAGATAATTACTACATCATCATTGTGTCATAAATAAATTAAATTATATAAGGTCTAAAAATTATAAATAAAATTACATTATGTAGGAAATATATTTATCTTTCTAATTAATATTTATAGTCAAATTTATCTTATGTATAACCATATATTAAAAATGTTTTAGTTATTAAATGTTTATTTTAACCAATTTAACTCTTCTTTAAATAAAATAATAATAAATGTCCTAATCTAATCCAAGTGCACATAAAGGGAAATATTTTATTCCTAAGGTTTTTTTTGGTCAAATTAAACTTATCCAATAGAATTGGGACATGTGTTATGGTAATAATAATATCATTTTTACCCTTAATTACCCTATTTACTTTTAACAATGGTAAATAAAAGTAAAACGATACTATTCACCAAAAATTATTTTTATCTTATTCAACCACATTTTACTCTTTGATATTAACCGTGTCTCTCAGATTTTCGAAATTCCACTCACAGAAGTAGTAAAATTAAGTTTTATGTATGTTTGCAAAAAACTCCTAGGAGGTAGGTAAAAGACGGTGAAAAGTTCAATAAAATTTTTATATATCAAAAATTATTATAAAATGACTCCAATGAATTACATTGAACTTATATAGGTATTATTTATCAGTTTTGACCTAAAATAAATCTAAATAAAATAAATAATTATTTAAATAAAAATCCAGTTTTTAAATAGTAACCTAGTGTTTTCACTATTCATCAAAAATTGAATGTTTTCAGAAAAATACCAAAAATTCACCCTTGGATAATTTCGATATTCCGAATCCAAAAATGAAGTGCATTTTTAAAGATAAAATTTAAAAAAGTGGGTATTTATATTCATAACGGCTAGTTTATATAATATTTTAATAACATATCGTTGTTTAGTGAAACTCAGTTTTGCATACAACACATGCTATCGTGGAAGGTCGTGATTGCGTGTAAAGTAAGCCATGTCAGGGCTTCCTGTATTGAAAGTTCTATTTGGTGTTGCGTATAACATAATCAAAGCTTATTTTATTTATAAATTAAACAAAATCTATACTTAATGTTGCGTAGAATAATTTCCACAAAACGAACTTGAAATTGTGTGTAACACGAGCCAAGAATAGTGTCGCGTATACTACAAGCTAATACGGTGTTGCGTATAGTACAATCTAAACTTTGTGTAGTGTATAATAGAAGACATCAATGAAATTAAGAGAATATTTTTCATAAAATCTCGGGGTCTTACAAACACACATCTAGAATTATACCATTTATATGTTTTTCGGTGTGCAATAACGAAATCCATGGTGATTTTTTCCCATTTCCATTTTATTTTAGGTAATGGATGTAACATCCACTTTTAATTTTTTTTCCTATCTGACTTAATTTGCTGACATTCCAAACATCAAGATATAAACACTATGATATTTATCTTCATGTCATACCACCAAAAGTACTCTTTTAAATATCTATACATCTTCATACTTCCAAGATGAATAGAGAATTAAGATCTTTGAGCTTCCTCTAATAACTCATTCTTCAAATATATTATTGATGGGACACATACATGGAAACAACACCTTATAATTTTATCATGATCAAGGTTAAACTTAGGATCAATTCTAACCTCCTATTATGGCTCCACATTTTCCTTTTGTTACTCTTTAATCTTCACTTACATTGCTGGATGAACATTAAATGGAGAAGGATAATATTTCTCCCCTTACTTTAGGATTTCTAGATATATACTTCATAAATCAATAAATTTTGGGTCATTTTTTAGCCTCATAACATATAATCCATCATTACCCTTTTAAATAAAATCATCGACTACCTAGTTCACAATCCCGTGGTATTAATTTATTGAGAAGTCATAATCTTTAATCAACTCAAACAATCATCTCTGGTGCATCTTCAAGTACTTATATGTGAATATTTACTTTAAAATTTTTTGATCAGTATATATATTTATATATATATCAAAATATTATCTATAATGATAATTCCTCTATATCTTTAAAAAATTATTACAGCTATCTCAAAATAATAAGTTGGGTAATTTTTTCCATAAACCATCAATTTTCCGGAAGCTTAAGCTATAACCATTTCATTATCCATAATAAAACATCCAAATCCCATAATAGATGAATTAATATAGATTAAAAACACTTATCCACTATATGGTGATATAAGAATGGGTTCACTTACAATTCTTCTATTCATTTCCTTTAAATTTTTCTCACATTCGTTAGTCTAGAATAACTTGAATCCATTCCAAGTTAACAAGGTTAGTGGATTATTTTTTGTTATACCATCTACATAACCCACCAATAATATATTTCTAAACCAAGAAAACTGTAGAAGTTAGTCTCCATGGTTGTTATAGGCCAACATTCAATAGCCTCTATCTTTTATGGATCTACCTATATACCCTCTCTTGAGATTATATTACCCAAAAATGAAACTGTAGGTATCCAAAATTCACAATTTTAAAATATTCCATATAGTTTCTGTTTTCTTAGAGTCTTTAATAAAATTATAAATTGATCTTCACAGTCTTCCTTTACCTTTCAATAAATAACAATTTCATCTATAAATAATATCAAAAACTGATCAAGTTAATCTCTAAAGACTTTATTCATTAAATATAGGAATATATCAGGGGAATTAGTAATAAAAAATGGAATTAATATATATTAATAGTGTCTATACCTTGTATGGAATTTTTTATTGGGTATATCCTCCTTCTCTATCCTTAATTGATGATATCTAGAATAAAGTTAAGTCTTGGAAAAATATTGAGCTCTGTATAGTTATTCAAATAGAGCATCATTGTGGGGTAGATGACACTTATTCATGATCATGGTATTATTCATATCCCAATATTCATTATAGAGTTTAAAAAATCCAAATTTAATTTAAAAAAACAATATGTGCAACCTAAGTTGACAAACATGGCTAAATGAACCGCTTTTCAAGGTTCTCCAATTGTTCCTTTAATTCTTACAACTCATTCGAGGCCCTTCTGTTGAGAGTTTTTAAAATTGGTTTAGAATATTGTATGAGTTATATTGAAAACTAAACATTATTATTTAATGGAAGACTATGAAACAATTCTATAAAAACAATAAAAAATTCCCATACAATAGGCATATAATTTATGTCATGTTTCTCCCCAACCATTGGATATGAACACCCCTTCTGAATGGGAATCAAGACCCATAAAATGAATGTGATCTTCGTCATAAGTTTAGGCTTATCATCACATTTCTAGAAAAACATAATTTGGAACAAAATATCATGTGTAACTCACCTCATAGAAAATTTATGTGGTATTTATATGGAAAATTCCATCCAATTCCTAAGATAGCATCAAATTCAAACATAGGAAGAATGATAGGATTTTTAGGAATAAAATTCCCACAAACATAAATCGGAGGGGAATCATATACTTAAGATGAAATCATTATACCATTGGGTGTTTTCACTAGTAATTATAAATCTAATAATTTTATGGCATATTGATACCATTATAAAATTCATCAAATATGAAATAATGGGAAGATCCAGAGTCAAATAACACATTAGAAGTTCTAGAGTGGATGGTAAATGTACGTTTCATCAAATCATTATCGTACCCCTCATAAAAATGGGGATATCTTGATATTTCCCCTTATACAAAAGCTAAAGAGTATATTGACGTCGATCATCATCATTAACCTTTGGAATTGGGTAGTCGTTAACATAGTTCCCATACTCAATGCATTTGAAGCACTGGAGTCTAGGTGGTGTATTCTATGTTGCTTTCTTTTTATTTAAACTATTATCTCTCTCCTTCCCATCACTTCAAAAATCAATTGATCCATTTCCCTTCATACCCCGCATAAAATATTTATTAGTCCCCTTATGAAAATGTCTTCCATTTTTTCTTACACACTTCTTGAATAAAGTAAATATCATCTTCTTCTCTCCATGGTATTTAGATTTCCCTTTGAACTCCGTCTTATTTTTTTTATAAACCCCATGATATTTATAGGTAACTATAATATCCATTTCCACCTTTCATTCACAGATAATTTTATATTTATAACTACTGAATTCCCATATGGATAAATCCCTTCAATTAATTAGTTTAAATCCACTAAAAATATATCAATGTTACTTCCAAATTGGATGATAATTCCTGAAGACTACCACACAAGTCTTGTGAAATTTACCTCATATGTACCAATAGATTAATCATCCATCATCTTTATCTAAAGTTATTCCTTCTCCATATTTTTATGATGAATATAAGGAAAGTAAATATTGAAAACTAATCTCTTAAACTCATCCCACTTCATAGAGTAAACTTCATCATGTTCCCTTTTATTCTTGATGATATTACACCAATGATCTACTTTTTCATCAAAATGATAGATAATGAAAGTGCCTTTTTCATGTTCCAAACATTGGAAAAAAGAAAATATATTTTCAGAGGTAGTGATCCACTTTTCAATAACTATAGGATCAGTGTAACCACTATAAGAATGTTATTGTTACCCCTTCTAGGAATCAAAAGAATATTTTTCCATCATTTCTTTATTTGTAAGTTTAGCATGATCCATTGAGTAAGAGATTTTTGTATGAATAATAAAAATATTTCCCATTATAGATCCAATAACATTTGGATGGTGGGTAGTACAATAATTTTATTTTCCTTCACACTCAATATTAATATTATTCCTTCAGGTTCCAACCATTCACTAAAACCAATAATAATAGTGTAATAAATAGTAATCATAGTGGGGAAACACATAATCTTAAAAAATCACTTATAGGATATGTAAATCATGGCATGATATTTTTAATCAATGTAAATTTAGTTTTATTCCATTTAATTCACAATCATCATCTATTTAAATTCATCATGATGCTTCATAAAAAGTTTTTAATTTTTCAATACATATCCCATGGGACTGTCAAACTATGTGTATAGCAAGACTTTCTGTCATGCAGTAGGTGATTATCTATTTTTAATAAATGTGACCATATAAGATTTATTACCCCTAGTTACCTTTTTGTTATTTCCAAATCAACTTTTATTATCAATACATTGATGTAATTTCTTGGAAACCACTTGGTCTATCCTTTTCCAAAATTACAGGAAATTATTCTATACTTTGAATCATCATTAGACTTATTCTTAGATGTGTCCTTATATTTCTCAATAAATTTTTTCCATCTTAGTTTCAAATGGATTCATAAGATATCCTTTGATAACAACTATAAATACCCAAAATTCTCATATATAAATATTTCATCTTTTTAGACAAATGTTCAATAAATTATTCAAACACAAACTAAAGGATAATAATGAATAATGCCTTTGGAAAAATGGATACCTAAAAAAAAGTCTATATGTGATTTTTTTCATCTCCCACTATATTATTCAAAACTACAACCCTTCATAGATATATCATATATAATAAATTTCATCATATCCTAGGGAAATGAAACATAATAAAGTTAGATGTTAGATTCTCATAAAAGGTAAACAAGGAAGATATCCACATATCATAAGCATATGGGTATAAGATCATGGGAATAACATTTTAAAACCACACCCTACATATCATAGGTCACAAAATCCAGTCATCTAATAAGTCTCGGGGGTTCATAAGATAAGAATCCTAATGAATTAAATGAACATGAACCATGATAGCATAACATTGGTATAAGGAAATCATTTCCTTAATCGTTTAAGGATAATTTCCAATTCAATAATAGTGGAATGGTTTAACTCTCCAAAATGTCATAGTATTCATGGTTCGCTCCCAATAATATCATAGTGGTAGAGTCTGTTACTGAACTATGTTCACTCCCCATTTAATTATTGTTTATCTAATGAGATATGAATCTGTATCTAATGCATTGGTCGGAGATATAGGTCCCACTAACCACATAATCAAAAGTATACATACATGTGGCACAAGTTTATAAATGAAAAATAATATCATAAGCCATTAAATTTAATTGGTTTTATAGAAATTTCATCATATCATAACCTGTGGAAGAGAAACAGGTTTCATAATCATTTCATCATAGCATTACCAGTGGAAAAGGTAGTGGGTTTTATAATCACTTTATTATTCATTAAATTGTGGAGGAGAAACAAGTTTCATTAATATAATATAATCAAAAACAAAACCATTCAAATAAAGAATAATAATTTTATCCTTAGGTCATAGCCCCTATAAATCATATGTAACATCAAATGATTTCATCTTATATGCAAAATTATTTTGAATCAAAAAACTACATATAATGTTCCTTAAGGAAAATATAATTTAATTGAAAATAATTTTTAAAAAATTAAAAACCCATAAAATAATTTGTAAGTAATTTTCTTTTAAAATAACATTTAAAAACACATAAAGGAAGAATTAATGAAAATAATGGTCATGTCATCCATAATTTTTTTCATGACATACATGTTGAAGAGAATATTTCTTTCACATTTCTAGGAAAATCCAAATGGGCCTTATTTGGAAAATGATGTGAGAATTTATTTCAAAAAAAATATAATCGAAAATTGTAAAAACTATCTTTAATAAATCATTTGAATAATGTTAAGAACATTTTAGAAAAAAATTATAAAACAAGGTTTTGGAAGAAAAATGATTTATCAACCAAATAGAAAATTACAGAAAAATTTTCATAGAAAATTTTATATGCAGTATTTATTACATAAAGAAATGAAAATGAAGTCAAAACATATATTCTCTAAAAATGACTATAATATAATAAATTACATGTGTTTACTAAGATTTGGATCAAATATTTTCATCATTGGATGCATATCCATGAGCAATCCTAATAAATGAATAGATTGTAACATAAAACCCTTTCCACTTTGGTAGCATTGGATCATAATCCACATCAAAGAATAAAATTAAAATAAAATTATAATATCATGAGAGTAAATAAATTCAATATATTACATGTCAAAGGTTTTTTATACACATGACAAAAAATAAGAAAGGTGCATAACATAACATATGCCTTGATCGAGGAGAATTGAGACACAAATATCTTACCTTAAGTCTAAGATTTCTTGGTACATGGTCAAACATCCTATATAATAAATATAAGTTTATTATTAATATTTTACAAAAATATAATTATATATATATCATACAATATATGATTTTTATGACATTTTATTAACAATTCCTTGTTAAAGTAACGTTTCAGGCAATAACTACTTTGTTTTTCAAGAATGGTTTGATAGGTTATTTTTTTGGTCCCCTTAATTTTATTATTGTTACATTTTATAAATTTTTTAAGAAATTATATAAATATAATATATATTCCACATATATTTATTTATATTAATCTATTAAATTTAGATATAAATAATGAAATATGTCGCTCATGGGGACTGTAGACCATATGTCTGTAGGAATGATGTTTTTCATTTTATCGATGGATTGAATGAAATGTAAAAAATATGTTACATTTACAGAAACATTTTCATTTCATATATATCACATATTTTATTATACACATCCTAATTACCTTTTATGTAAAGTTTTAATGAATCAAATCACTTTTTGAGGTGGTAGTTCTTCGTACACATCAGCGACGTGATCTTATTCCCACAAAGTAGATAGTAAGAAGGTATATGTGTAATAATAATTATATAAGTATAATAATATCACAAATATCATATATATAAAAATTACATCATTATACTAACCTCTGATAGGTGGTTATGGAAATATAATAACAATAGTTAATGAGGCGTTAGTCCATTGTACACAAGAATGGAGATTTGAGATATAATTTGATGGAAGTGTATATAATTCTAGGTCATAAAAATAAAAAAACATTTAATTATTTGAAATATACTTATTTTATTATATCATAATGTTTTAGTAATTATTTAAGGAGTTGGAGGAGAAAATAAAATAAAAACACCCGTGGAAGAAGATTTCCTCTTCGTCAGCTAACCATTTTAAGTTTGAACCAAAAGCCATCCTAGGTTGGATTTATGGACCAATTAATGATTCTAGGATGATATGAGAAAAGTAACATTCATATTTGGGTAGTGATTTATTGACATAAATGGTTTTTTAATAGTTAATTGGGGATGATATGGGGTGTCCATTTATAAGTGATATGAGTGGCACACTTGTAATTTTTTGAAAAAAAAGCTGTGCCCAAGTTTTTCAAATTCCACAAGGCTCCAAAATGAAACATTATTGATATTTGGACATGATATATTAAAACTAAATCCATAAAATAGGGTTGTCACAAGTTTTTGGTCTTTTTTTAACCATATCTTATTAATTCCACCCTCATGTAAACCCATTTTTACCTTAACCATGGTAAATAATTTTGTCTATTTTTACTAATCGTTATCATCAAAATTTTTGTTTACATTATTATATAATATTAATTATTATGATTACAAATATTTATTAATTTTTTCCAAATTTCATTTTCAAATGTAGAAAATTTAAATTTAAAATTATACTCATTGATCTTACGAGAAATTGTTTTTCCAAAGAGAAAATATTCAAATGTATAATAAGTTTTTATATCAAAATTTACTATGAAAATGATTAAAATAAACTATATTAGATTAGTTTATATATAAATAAACTAATTTTACTTTTAAAATATTTTTTCTAAAAAAATAACCATATAAATTCTTTAAACAAAAAGGTAGTTTTTAATAAAAAAAACTATATTCTTCACTATTCATCGAAAAAATTAATATTTTCTAAAAATTCCCAAACATTAAGCCTATGATAATTTTGAAATTATAATTTCCAAATTGAAGATTATTTTATAAAATTAATTGTATATTAGGGTAAAAAAATAATTTTGTTATTCTTTACAAAAATAATCAAAAAACATTTTTTTAAAATATTATTTTCAAAAAATATAAAATCATTTCCGAAAATTAAGTTTTTTTATAAATATATTATCTTTATATAAACCATTATACTTAATAATTAAATTTTGTATATTAATATTCATTCTAACATGTTTAATGGCTATGTAATAGTGGCCTTTTTTAAATAATAATATTAATTGTTTGTTGATGTTCGTTAAAACTCAATATTGTATATATCATAGGCTATCAATGAAATTTAATTTTTTTGAAAATAATGAATTCATAAAAAAATTAGGGTACTACAGACATGATAAGCTCTTCAAATGATATATTTTGATTAAAAAATAATGGAGTCATAGTCACCCTTTGTGAACCTAGCTACATTCTAACATGTTCATGGGTAAAATTGTCAATAGAGTTTAACGCCATCATACTACGAACCTAGAGACTTGAGAATCGGTTCATGTAACATTTATAATTTGTGAAATATAATCCTTTACCCAATGTATTATAGGTTGATATTGGTTTAACCACTATCATAATCCATAATTTTTTGTTCCACTTGAAAATGAAATATTAATCCTCCAATAAAGAACCCATAGTGAAAATAAGGGAATTCTTAAAAAAATAAAGAAAAATTACATAACATGAACTTAATAAATCATAGAATATAAAAAACACTCATTTTTTGGAATAAATCATATCATAATAACAAATACATGGTGATAAAATCATCACTTCATTAAAAATCAACATTGGATGGTAAATATAACTAGAAATACAAAAGATTTCACAAATCCATTTTTTAAAGGTTGGGACCGAAGCCTCATTTATTATTAAAGAAAAAAAAGGCATCTTTAACTAGGTAGAGGGAGACCCATTACATTGTCCAAAGTCCCAGTGGAAATTTCTCCCATTACATGGCTCGTAGGCCCATTTTTTGGGCCCAAGGCCCATTCTGTGAATAGTAATGCAACAGTACCCGCACTGCTATAGTATCGTCCAATACCCACCGCTGTTAATATACCCTGCTGCCGCTATAGTAACTCATTGTCGCTACATTGTTCGTTGTTGCGACAATGTCGATGTTGCTACAATGCTGCTACAATACCTGTGCCCAATGGGTTTTCAACTCCCATTTTTCATGTAGAATTAAGGGGTTCTTACCACTAAGCCAAACCCCAAATACACAAATCCATTTAGAAACATTAAATTAAATATTATATTCAATAAAAATTGCATAAATGGAAATATAAGTCTTTTTAAAACATTATTATAAATATTTTTTAATAAAAATTACACCGAATAAATAAAATTTTCACAAAGGATAAGTGAAAATACTTTGAAAACCATCATGTTTAATATAATATCTAATAATAAAAACAAGAAAAAATTCATAAATAATTCCACAAAATAAGTAAAAATAATTTTATAAATTTTAATTTTAAAAATAATATTTAATAATGGAAAACTATAAAATATGTAATGTTATAAATTAAATAATTTAAAACACATTGAAAAAATTTACTTTTAAAAGTACATTAATATTAAAAAATTGGAAAATATAAAATGTTTTCAAAAAAAGAGTTATAAATAATATAAAAACATTTACTTTTAAAAAATTATAAAGGAAACATGGAAAATAAATTATATAAATAAAAATATAATTTGTATTTCATGACAAAAATTTTATTTGGGAAAGTATAGAAAAACATTTTAGAACATTTTCAAATAACTTTATTGAAAAGCCTTATTTCATGGATGATTTTAAAACTCCCATTAAAAAATAGGTTAAATTGAAATTGAATTTTAACAATGATATCTAAAGGTTAATAAATTTATATATGCTTCATAATGCGTGAGAATAAAACATCAATAGATGGAATATCACACTTTTTAAGTCTCTATTTTTGGAAGGATAATCAAAATAAGTCCTTATAGTTTGAGTAGCATTTAAATCTAAAATTGTAGTGGAGAATTACCATGGAATTAAACAAAAAATACCATTAATGTAAAATTAATTCATTGTATAATATATAATATCAGCATTATAATCATTACTTAAAAAAATTACATGTGTAATACAAAAAATATCTTATTGAATGATTATTGAGAAGAAAATCATGTACATAGTTTCATTACATAATTGTTCAGACTCAAACCTTCTGTTAACCAAACATAACTAACATAATAACCCATTTCATTAAATTACTCATATATATTACCCTTTTATAATCCTTATTATAATTCATTATCATGAGAACATAAATTAATTAAAGAATTTTACGACCATATGGTATTAATAACAGTAACTATTTTACGCATAGTTAATATAGCACTCCTGATTTCATGTACATAACCCTTTATTAATGTATTTTGAGTCTATTTAGTGTTCATGTTAGGATTTAGGAGGTTCTATAAAGTTTTATAATGTTTTTAAGGCTTTTTGGAAGGTAAATAGTTTGTATATAGTATGTAGAAACTATGCACCACCTCAATGAAACCATGAAAGGGATGATAATGGGAACTACATTGGTGGATGCTTCAAATACATTTTTTGAAAAATTGTGAGAATTCCCATAAGGAACCATTTATCTTTAAATAGAGTGGAATTCATGGTTGGTTCTTGGTTTGTCTAACTATTCAAGCCAACCATGTGTGGTATGGCCCTAAGATAGTAGAGCTACACAGTTCATGCTCAGTTTTCCAAACCATGTGACCTAACCAAGTGGCATACATCTTTCCCTTTGTAAAAGATCATCTAATATTAATTAATCCTTATGACCCCAGTTTTTCCCCTAATCCTCTCATAAATCAAATTTCTTTTTCTCTAAAGGCATGAAAGACATTCCCCTTCGATCTAAGAGAGATCACTTGGTGAACAAAATTGCATTAGAGTATCTAATTCATTGGTAAGTTTTTTCTATTCCTATTTATTATTTGATCCAAGGTTCTTATCTCTCTTATAACCATAGATCAAGTCTATTATGGGAAAATCTATGTGTTTTAAATGGCTTTATGATGAAATTTATTTGGATCTATTAAGGGGAACATATGTTGTGATCAGATCATGATTTCTTCTATCATTCTTCATTTTTTAAATATTTGAGATCAAGTTGGATTCTCTTTAGATACCACTTGACTTATAAATTTATGGATTAGTTTTAATTAAATTATTTTCCAGAAATGGTTGCGAAATCCTGGTTTGATTCTTGATGGAAATCCAAATTAGGAATTGTCCTAGAAATTTTGGAATGCATAGTGTTTTTTGTAAAACCTTATTGTTTATAATTTTAAAGTGGTGATTTTAAATTTATGGTTTCATTTGATTCATGTAAATTATTGAATGAAATTATATAAATAAATAAATTTCTTTATTAAAATGACTTAGCATGATTTTGAAATAAATGGTTATGATTGATTTTTGATTTATAGATAATGGTCATAAAGTACCTCCATCAAATTGGATGGAGTATGGACATCAAGTTCCACGATAAATGGTTACATCGTGATTGTGTGTGTGTGGTTGTGTATACAGAAAAGGAAAGGAATATTCCAAATCAAATGAGAAATGATTTAAATTATTTCTTGATGATTTCCTTGGAAAACTAGTTTATTGATTTGATATGAACTGTTTTTATTACTACATATTGTATTATAAAATGTGGTAACAGTTTTATTCATGTGGCATGCATTTGGATCTAATTGGTGAAATAATATTGATTTTAAATTCACCCACTTCTTAGGAACTATTGTGAATATATATATTTCATATATTGATACACTGTTAAAGGCAAGTAATCTCAATAATTTAGTGATTCTTATTGATATTGTGGATTGGCATGTGGAGTTAGAGCTTGGATTAGGTGGTTGTTACTGAATTTTATCAATTTGGAGTTTTGAGTTTTTTTCTATTTGGTCATCTTTAGTATGTAGTGAAATGTCTCATCATTTATGTCTATTTTTTATATATAATTATTCTGAGACAACACACTCTGACGGAATGGGAATCTAAGGCCCAGTGAGCCCGGAATAGAATTTTGAAATTTTTTTAGGTACATTCCATAAACGTACGAGCGGGTTTTATATCTTTTTAATTGGTGCATGAATTTGAAATATGAGGGAAATGTTGAAATCGTATCCCCAAGATTCACCTATAAAGGAATTAACTTTGACTGGTAATGGTTGGGTAGAAATGTTAATTTTTGGGACCTTTGGTAAAAATAATAAAATAAATTTTAAAAGTTATTTTATTTTTCTTTCAAATCGTTAAGCGGCGGATGGGGACACTATGATGTGGTGATGAGGTGGTGATGAGTCACATTAAAGAGGCTCATTAATGGCATGTATCAAATTGTGTAATGATGAAATAAAGTAATTGTAATAGTGATGCTGTTTCATAAATGAAACAGTGTAATGATGCGATGTCACAGCATAACTGAAACGATGTGACGTGTTTTCCTTTTAATTGTTTTCTGCATTGGAATGATGATGATTAATTGGAGAGGATCCTCTGATTAACCTATAATGAAATCCCCCCCCCCCCCAATGAATAATGACAAATGCTAGTGACACTTTGTCGTCTTCGACATTCATTGAAGAACGGATCTGTAGCGACGTAAACTTCTTAAAACCTCAAAGAATAACACTTCAAAATTGAACTTAAATATGGTAGGGGTTTATAAATTCTACGTATTTGATGTTTTATTCTTCATTCTGGAAAATTAATGATGAATTTGTATCAACCAACTAATGGGATAATCTAGGAATCGCTCGTTCTGGCGGGTAGATATTGTGTTAGGGGTTTATTTGGGGTTTTTCAAGCTGTATGGTTATCATCATGTTTAGCCCCATGATTATACTCTAATGCGGAGGGCGTAGGCCAATCCATACAAGGATCGTTCCATCCTCCAAAGTTTTTCTTGGTGTGTTCTTTGAATTTAACTTGCCAACTCGGTTTCAAGGAAAAACCGAAGGCTTCACGGTGATGGTGGCACCCAACGAAGACTGTATTAAAAAACCGAATCAAAAAACAGACCACCTGAGCAACTCTTGTGGCCCGTCGAAGTCATCGCAGGTGCGTTGGAGACCAGCAGCAGCCATCGGCCGTGGTCTTGGGCAGAGGGTGGTAGAGTGCCTGTCGGTGCCTCGCGGTGGTAAGAAGCTACGACAATGAGGAGACACAACGTCAGGTGCCGTATGGAGGGATGGCTTGTGTCTGGGACATCTGGTAGCTGGAGAGCCACAGTCCATCGACCACGGATGGAGGAGGCCCAGAGTTCGTGGGTCTAGCGGGGGCCGAACATGGTGCGTATATCACTCCCTAGTAGGATGGTGCACCACCGGCCGCCCTTACGGCAAGGCCTTGGGCTGGCGGGCCGCTCCCCAAGCCACTGTTCTGATCCCAAACTGGCATGCCGGTCCCACGCCCAGTGGGCTGGACCCATGCCGAGAGGGCTAGACCTGCACCCAATAGCCTAGACCCGTACCGGCAGGCCGGACCCATGCCCTTTGACCTAGGATGGACGAGACTGGGTCATCGAGTGATACGGTGGGCTGGACGCTCGGCCAAACCGGGCAGGGCCTAGCGAGTCCCATTAGGCCTGGACCACTAGCCAGGCCGGACCAAACCATCCCCGGCCCGAACCTGGTCAAGTCAAGTCTTTCTAATTGAACCATGGTGTTAGGGGACCCAAGGGCTTGGTCGTTCGGGTCGGCATGATCGGGTTGGACCTGGCCTAGACACAACCGGCACCATGTTTACTAAAACACATTTATCTTGTAAAACGTGCATCTGACCGACACACATTCAGTGGATTTGGGACCCTTATAATGGGGTAGTCCTTCTGAGGTACTCCACTTGAGTTCTGGAAGAAGTTAGAGTACGGCCAAGATGGATCGATATTGAAACCAACTGATCCCTTTTTACTAAATTGCCCATAACTTACATACTGGGCATTCGATCGATGTTCCATCTATTGCATTGAAACCCATACGAAAAGACAGTATTTTGGGTTTCTTCTAATTGGCACTTTGTGGTGGTTGAGATTCAACTGATGGATTGAGGATAAGAACCTTTGGAACTCAAGCGTGCTAAGTGCGGGAATCTAGTGGCTGTCTATCACGTGAAGAATGAATATAGATCCAATGTGGGTCAGCACCTAGTGATCTTGTGATGGTCATCACCTAGCGATCTTGTGTGGGTCAGCAATTATCCAGCTTGTGTGGGTTAGCACCTAGAAATCCGATGTGGGTCAGCACCTAGAAAACCTATGTGGATCAACAGTAGAGCCTCTCGACAAAATAAGATGATCTATATTTATGAATAACCATATTTACTTATGTACTTAAATTATAGATACTGTGAGATGCATATTTTACTTTTGTTATGTGTTTGAGATCTTGATAGGTGGTATTACCTCTGTGGTACTTTCCTTTGTGGTGTTTTTCTTTGTGGGTTACTAAGAGATCGTCAGAGGTCTTAGGGTCCCTACTGAGTATTGTTATACTCACCCTTGCATGGGATCGTCTGCACCAGTTTTGTGTTTTGAAGATGATAGATATCATTGGATGGGACATTGGGAAGCCAGGACAAGATGGTTCTCAAAGGTGGATCGATAGACGTGGTGTGTGTCAGTAACATATGATAGAGATTTGTACCTACCATTCAGGTAGGATCCTTGATGGACAATCTCCATAACTTTTATTTCATTTTTTGTACTTTCCTTTCAGCTGATCATGTATTTTTCCACCTTTACTTTCAGTTTTCTTAGTTGTAAGACTTTGTGGTGGTTGTACAACTTTATTTCCTTTTTGGTTTTCTTTGTGTGGTATGCCCATTCTATGTGTGTATAGTTTTAAAGGAAATATCTTCCCTTTTGAGGGGAATTCCATTCCGGTGCAAGTCACCAGATCTTGGCCTGTGGAAGGTGGCCTTAAGGTAGTCAAAGCACGGGCCCCAGGAGACAAGTATTGACAAAATGGTATCAGAGGGTGTTCGGTTCTTCTATAATAACTAAGAGTCTGTAATTTCAATGAGGGAAATATTTTTAAGTGTTTTGTGTTCGGATTTCAGTCTGGGGAGTTCGGTGTTGGTGTAGTGGACGTTGTATCCATACACCAGGACCCTAAATTATGTTTTCCAACTCAGTACATGAAAAAACTATTTACATGTGTTTTTTAAATGTTTTTCTCTTGATATCTTTTCATTCAGGTCACCATGTATGACATATTGGTCGTGGAACATCAATTTATCTATATAATGAATCCACGAAGACAACCAGCTAGGATTCGAGTGAGAGATCATTATGATGGTCCACTGAGTGATGAGGCGTCAATGTAGGGATTGCTTATAGTGACAGCATATTCAGGTGGTGTACCTACAACACCACCACTCAGAGAGTAGCAGTTGCAACCAGCCCCACTAGCGGATAGGCCACCCCGACTGAGTTCACTACATGAGGTCCAGAGATAGAGGCCTCTGAGGTTTGGAGGCGAGACAGATCCTCAGGTAGTTGAATATTGGATGGAGGTAGTCAATCAGGTTTTGTTCCTGGTCGGACATTTAGATCCTATTCAGGATGTAGTTCGTACAAGTGACACTACGCTCAGTGCATATTAAATAGTTACTACACCTACAGAAAGGTAGTATTATTGTGTCCCAATAATCATCAAGGTTTACCGACTTCTCCCGCTACTCCACTGACATGGTACGGGACCCTTTCTTAAGGCGGTAGACCTTTGATCAAGGAATCTGATGGGATATTAGGGTGTCGATGATTTCACTCTGTAACCCAATGCAGGTTGTAGTGTTGTAGTGAGCCCTGCTAGTGGAGAGATTCCTAGATGAGTAGGAACTAATGGTGAGAGCCACCATTGGAAGACAGGTGGTCAAGTCATTTGAAGTAGTAAGTAGGAAGAAAACGCAAAGTCCCAAATGGGATTGACCTTCTGGGGGATAACCCTGATATTTAGGGTTGGTGATGCGGAGCTCATGAGGTAGAGGAGGTCATCTAATAGTAAGAATTTTTTACTCTTACGGAAGATAGGGGAACATGGATTGTGGCTATCTAACTCCCTAAATGGATGACTAGCAGGCGGTCAAGGGACTACCGAGACAGCTACAGAGGTTCGAGTGAGGAGGTCTTCATGATGGCAGATGTGGAAAGGGAGATGGTCGAGGGGTAGGTAGTGGATGACGGTTCTTGGTACTACCACAACCACACCTAGGATATCCACCACGAGCTTCGGGAGTAGGTGGATAGGGGTAAGGCTAGCTTCAGGCGATAGAGGCCTACAACCACGGTGCTCCAGAGATTATTTGAGGTACAATACATGTCTTCTCAACCCTATATGCAGGTCTTATAGACACAGGTTCTAGTCACTCCTTCCTTTCCACATCTCTCAATCGGAGAAAGGATATTCTGGTGTATCCGCTCGCTCAATCTTTACAGCTAGAGACTCCTACGGGAGGGGATTCAATGACTACACATTGGTTCCAGCAGTGTGATCTTACTCTAGTAGGTGAGAGCTTCATCTGGGATCTCCTAGTAGTTGCGTCGAGTACTTACAACTTCATCTTGGCTATGGACTGGTTATCCACAGTCCATGCCCAGATTGATTGTTTTATGAACATAGTGTGGTGTATCTGTGAGGATGGAACTAGGTTTTCCTTCACCAGTGAAAAGGAAACCTTTACAACATAGGATGGACTTTCTCAAAGGAGGTTGTATCCTATCACTAACCATTTGGCTAGCCTCACCCTTGGTAAGGTGGATGAGTATGAGGATGTTTTTCTTGAGGATGTTCTAGGACTACCTTTTCGAAGGGAGGTAGACTTCTGTATCGACTTGTACCCCATGATGAAACTGATATCCACACTTTCATATCTGATTACTCCCATAGAGCTTCAATAGTTAAGGGTACAGCTTGTGGACTTTCAGAGGAAGGGGTTTGTAAGGCCCAATGTTTCTACATTGGAATCCCATGTGTTGTTCGCCAAGAAGGAATACGAGAGTTTAAATCTTTGTGTGGATTATCAGTGCCTGACCCTGGTGACTGTGAAGAATAAGTATCCACTACTGAGGATTCATGTCTTGTTCAATCAGCCAAAGGGAGAGCAGTGGATCTCGAAGATTGATCTAAAATAAGGTTATCATTATCTTCAGTTATGGGATGAAGGCGTATCGAAGATACTCTTCAGATGCTGGTATGGCCACTAAGAGTTCTTGTTGATTCCCTTTGGCATGAACAATTCCCTAGCAGGGTTTATGGGACTCATGTAAAAGATCTTCCTGCCTTACCTTCATCGTTTCATGGTATTATTCATTGATGATATCTTTTTGTACTCACTATCAGATGAGAACTGTGCTACACACTTTCTAATAGTCTTAGACATACTCTGAGAGAACTAGATTTATAGTAAGCTCTTGAAGTTCCAGTTCCAGATTTGGGAGGTCCACTTTCTAGGACATGTCATCTCATAGGCTAGAGTTGTAGTGGATCTGATGAAGATAGAGGAAATTCTTTCTTATAAGCCACCCCAAAACAAGATCGAGGTGTGAAGTTTCCAAGGGTTGTCTCAGTACTACAAGAGATTCATACCCAAATTTTCCAGCGTATCAACACCCTTTTCTACTTTGACCAAGAATGGACAACCCTTTGTATGGATGGAGATATGGAAGTAGGGTTTCTAGGAGCTGAGGCAAAGAATAAAGAGTTCCCCCATCTTGAGACTACCATAAGAGGGTGTGAGGTAAGTAGTCTACTATGCTGCATCAGGGACCAGACTGAGTTTTGTCACAATGTAGGAGTGAGAATTTATCGACTATGGCTCATGGAATTTGAGTTAACATGAGAAAAACTACGTGACCCATGACCTGGATATTGAAAAAAATTTATTTTCCTTGAAAATTTGGCAGCATTACTTGATGGGCTAACGATTTACCAACTACTCAAACTAAAAGAGTCTAAGATATATCTTCTCACAGAACGACCTGAATTTGAGACAGTGGTGATGGTTGGAGTTCCTCCGGGACTATGACTTTGAGATAGTCTATAATCCTGGGAAGGGGAACATGGTGGAAGATGCACTCAGTAGGATCTCTGGTTTGCAGCTAATGAGTGAGGAGACAGAGCATCTATCTGTGTTGTAGATATCCTTTGTGGATAGTGATGGAGAAGCATACCTCCAGTATATAATTGTCACTCGCCCACTCTTAAAGTATGTTATGGAGGCACAACTTGGGGATGTTGACTGTAAGGAACTACGTGATCATATATCCTTAGTAAATGCTTCAGATGTATTTTGATAGGTGGGGAGCACGTCATCCTTTTCAAAGGATTCACCTTAGTACCAGTGACATTGTGGGAGGAGGTGTTGAGGGAGTTCCATACCTCTCCTTTGGTGTTATATCCTGGTGTGGAAAAGATGTATCATTACCTCTGATGTTAGCATTGGTGGCTAGGTATGAAGAAATTGGGGGTCAAGTTCGTTTTGTGATGCCTCACTTGTGAGAAAGTAAAGTCCGAGCATCAGGTTCCAGCAGGCTTGGCCTAGCCACTCGAGGTACCAGAGTGGAAATAAAATGGTATCTCGATAGACTTTTTGATAGGGTTACCACGTACATCCAAGGGCCATGATTCCATCAAGGTGATCGTTGACTGACTCACCATGTCGGCTCACTTCTTACCCATCTGGGAGCAGGGACCAGTAAAGGTCTTCGCACACCTCGATTTCTATGAGATAGTATGGCTCCACAGGGTGCCTTTGACGATCATCTCATACCATGATGTATGCTTTACATCTTGGTTGTGGAAGGTGTTGTAGGAGGTGTTCGTGACTCAGTTTTGCTTGAGCACATCTTTTCACACATATGCTGGACAGACCCAGGGGAGTCAGCACTCATGTGTCAAGAGTTGATACGGGATACCACTGAGAAAGTGAAAATAATCCTGAAGTGGATGAAGACCGCAAATAGCAGGAAAAAATCTTATGCTTATAGAATGTGGAGACCCTTTGAGTTTGAGGAGGGAGATCATGTATTCCATTGGGTATCACCCCAGTAAGAATTACAGAGGTTTGTCTAGGGCATTAAGCTATCTCTGAGGTTCATCGGACCTTTTCAGATCCAGAGGAGAGTGAGAAAGGTGGCATACTGCCTAGCTCTTCCCCCATAGATGTGTCAATTGCATGATGTTTTCCATGTGTCGAGCTGGAAATTGATGATGGCGTGACATTTTCGGAGTTTTTGGTGGATATAGAGGATCTTCAAGATCAAGTCCTTCATGGACGGACAATTCTTCTTTTGTGCACTTTGTGGCAGGACTGTAACCTCCAGGAGAGCACATGGGAGTAGGACACTCAGATTCGTGCTTAGTTCCCCCACTTGTTTGATTAGCCCTTATTTTAGATTTCAGGGATGTAAAGCCCTATGATGGGTAGAATGTAATGTCTTGTAATTTCTGTGTAATTTTTTTATATGGAATTATTCTAAGACCACATGCTCTAACAGCAAGTGATTCTGAGGCTTGATGAGCCACGAATGGAATTTTGAAAATTTTTTATGGTACGTTTAGTAAACGTGGGTGTGGGATTTTATATCTTTTGAACCGGTGCTCGGATTTGAAATTTGGGGGAACCGTTGAACTCGCATCACTGGGATTCTCTTATAAAGGACTTAACTTTAACTGGAAAGGGTCAGATGGAAAATTTAATTTTTGGGACCTTCCAGAAAAATTATAAAATAATTTTAAAAAGTTATTTTATTTTTCTTTCACACTATTGAGCAGTGTATGATGACACAGATATGCGATGACGAGGAAGCAACGAGGTGAAATAATGAGGCTCATTAATGGACCATATCACACAGTGTAACAATGCAATAATGGAATCATAACAACAATGTTGATTCGTAAATTAAATAGCATAACGACAGGACGTCGCAGCATAATTAAAATGATGCGATGTATTTTCCTTTTAAGTTTTTGCTGCATTAGTGGGATGAGGATTAATCGGTGAGGATCCTCTGACAAACTTCCAACGAACACCCCCCCCAATGAAGAACAAAGTAAACTAATGAGACTTCATCGTCTTTGACGTGCCTCAAAGAACGGAGCAAGAAGCGACGTCAACTTCTTAAAACCTCTAAGACGAATGCTTTGGAATATAATGTCAACAAGGTAGGGGATATGTGTTATATTTATTTTATGTTTTCTTCCTCATTATTGAAAATTAAGGACAAACACGGATCAACCAACTAACGGGTTGATCCTTGAATCGCTCATTCTTGTGGGTGGATATTGTGTGGGGGTTTGATTTGGGGTTATTCAAACTATGTGGTTATAATCATGTTTATCCCCGTTATTAAACTCCAATGAAGAGGGTATTAAAAGAATCAAACAAGGCCCAATCCATCCTCCATAGTTGTTCGTGGTGCGTTCTTCGAATTTGACAAGCCAACTTGTTAGAAAGGAAAATTTGAAGGCTTCACGGTGATAGTGGCACCCTACGGAGAACGTAGGCACAGATAGCTCCAAAAACAGACCACCATACCGACTCTGGTGGCCCTACGAAGGCACTTCTGGTTGCTAGTGGCGGTGGCCAAGGGTGGAGGGTAGCGACGCACCGCGGCGGCAGGAAGTCACGGCCGAACTGTTGTGGCAGTGGCGTCGGGCGCCGCGTGGAGGGAAAGCCAGAGTCTGGGCTATTCAGTGGATGGCGAGCCACAGTCCGTTGACTTTGGATGGAGGAGGCCCTATATTCTAGGGGAAAGTGGGTGATGGACATGGTGCAGATGCCACATTGCGACTGGATGGTGCCACACGGGCCTCCCTTATGGTCGGGCCTCTAGCTGGTAAGTCGCGCCCCCAGCCAGCAAGTCGGTCCTGCAATGGTGGTTTGGAATCACTCCAAGCTATTAGGACCCATGCGAGGAGGCTAGACCCACACCCTTTGGGTCGGGCTAAATGAGACCGAGTCACCGGACGACCTGGCGGGTTGGACCCTCGGTGAAACCGGGTCCTGTTTAGCGAGGCCCATTGGGCCTGGCCCACTGGCCATGTCGTACCAAACCAAAACTTACCCAAATCGGGTCAGTTCGAGTCTGTCTAATTGAAATGGGGTGTTTGGGGATCCCCGAGCTAGGTTGGTTGGGACAGTCCAACTGGTTCAGACCGGGCCTTGACACAACCAGCCCCCTATTTACTAAAACGCCAATATCTTGTAAACCACATATTCGATTGACGCACCTTCATTGGCATTGTCACCCTTGTAATAAGGTGGTACTTTTGATTTAATCAAATTGAGTTTTTTCAGAATTTGGAGTACGTTCGGGTTGGATCAGACTCGAATCCAACCGGTCCCTTTTTACTAAATTTCCTATAATTTATATATCGGGCATTCGATCGATGGGTTGCTTATTGAGTTGGAACCCTTATGACAAGACAGCCCTTTGGGTAACTTCTAAGTTGGAATTCATGGAAAATGAGATGCAACTGATGGATTGAGGAGAAAAACCTTTGGAAATCAAGCGCGCTAAGTTCTGGAATCCAATTGATGGCTATGATGTGAAGAATGAATTGCTATCCTATGTGGGTCAGCACCTACAAATCATGTGTGGGTCCGCACATAGAAATTTTTGTGGGTGAGCACCAAGCAATCTTGTGTGGGTTAGCACCTAGCAACACTGGGGGGATCCTCAGGAGATCCTCTCGACAGAATAAGGTAATATTTCTTTATGACTAATCATCTTTACTTCTATAGTTAAGTTATACCTAGTGTGAGATGCATCGTTTACTTTGTGCTATGTGTTTGAGATCTTTCTTGGTGGCGTGGCCTCTTTTTTATTTTCCTTTGTGGAATTTTCCTTCGTGGATTACTGAGAGACCTTCGAGAGTATTGGGTCCCTACTGAGTATTGTCATACTCACCCCTATATTGGCTTTTCCCACACCTGTTATGTCTTATGAAGATGATGGATTGCTTTGACTAGGAAATTGGGGATCCAGGACTAGATGGTGTTCGGAGGTGGATCGATAGATGTGGTGTGTAGTAGTGAAATCTGACAGAGAGTTGTACCTACACTTCAGGTAGGACCCTTGGTGGATGACCTCTAAAGATTTTGTTTCTTTTTCTATACTTTCCTTTCATTTGGGCTTGTATTATGGCCCCTTTACTTTCTGTTTACCCACTTTACTCTCAGTAGTAATAATTTGTGGTGGATGTACTACTTTCTTTACTTTGTGGTTTTCATTGTGAGGTATACCTTATCTATGTGAATATTATTTTAAAGGAAACCCCTTCCCTTTTGAGGGATATTCCTCTCTAATGATAGTCACCATCCCCTGACCTAGAGAAGGTGGGCTTGGGGTAGTCACAACACTGTCCCTGGAGGATGGGTTGGGATATGTAGTTTTGTTTCTACATATACTCTGAGATTTTTTGTTGGTTTTGTTATTGGTTTGAGTTGTAATATTTACTCATTCTTCATATAGAGGTTTTCTGGTTTATTGTTTTTAGGGTTTATATGTTTTATACTTCAATGGTGAAATTATCCCCCAAATTTTCTTAAGGCCCAATGAATTAATTTCCAAACTTTAATTTATTGGGTATGTCATATAAGTCCAAGTATATCACCCTTCACTCTACAATCCAATGAGGAGTGTTATAATGTTACAAATAATATCTATTTTGGTTGGAATATCTTTCAATTTTGGGAAAAATGGTATTAATATTGACTTGATATATACACTATCTAAAGAGACTTTGTGGTGGATGCATTGAGCATGAATTCATATAGTAAATTGGATAAATAGGCTTCCAACCTGTGGAAATAAATTTTTTTATAGAAGATATGTATCTAGATTTCTTTGACCAAGTTAATGTTGTACTTTTCTATCCAATTTCTTTTTTCATTATTTTTTTAGCAGTTTATAATTTCTTAGAAATATAATCCTGATTTTATTACTATGAGTTCAAACTAATTGTTGGGGATAGTATTGAGGGATGAAATATGGTTGGGAATCTAGTGTTGTGGTTTTGAGAATGGATAGTCATACCTTTGTCCTGTTAGGAAAAACTTCTTAGTGCCTACCTCTATTCAAGATATGATGTTCACCCTAGAATTTTGAAAATTAATAAATAATTAAAATTGTAGTTTTCATAGGTCAACATGAAAAGGGTTGTGAAAGTGTATTTATCCAGATGCCTCACCTACAAGTAGTTAATGTTGGATCATCAAAGGCTGGAGATTTTGTTGCGATATTTATTGATTCCCATGTGAAAATCACAGTAGATATCAATGGACTTTGTGGCATTTATACCATGGATGGTTAGGAAACACAATTTCATATTGGTAATTACGGATAACCTCACAAAAATAGATCACTTCATCCATATTCAAGGAAATAATTTTGTGGTTGTTTTTTCCAAAATCTATGTATTAGAAATTTTAAAAATACATGGCATTCAAGTCATGATGATATCAGACATAGAACCTGGGTTTATGACTATTTTTTGGAAATATATGTAGTAATCCTTTGGAACACAGTTGGAAATGAGTATGTTTTATCATAAACAAATGTATGGATGGTCTAAAAAGATAATCTAAAATTGGAGAAGATGAATCGGGATTCTATAATGGATTCTGATGGCTCATGGGAGGATCAATTACCATTAATGGAGTTCTATTGTAATAATTGTTATTAGGCCTCGATAAATATGACTTATTTTGAATAGTTGTATGGGAATACTTGTCATTATCGACTTTGTTTGTTGGAAAAAGTGATACTTCAGTGATTGAAACCATCCTTGTGAAAGAGAAAAAAGATAATATTCATTTGGTTTGAAAGATAATTCAAGCATCTCAATGTTATCACAAATTGTATGTAAATCATCATTGATGATTATTTTCATTTAGGGTGAGTGATCAGGTGTTCTTGAAAATATCTCCAAGCCTTAGTCATCATCATTTTGGTATGAAGGGAATTTTATATCCTATATACATAGTCACTTTTGAAAAAATTGCAGGATTTGGTGAGGTTTCATATTTGTTTCTTTTTCTACTAAGTTTTATTTCATTGTAAAATGTATTCCATATATCTCAGTTGAAGAAGTAAAACTTGATCCTAACTGTGTGATTTTATGGGATCAGTATAAACTAGAGATGGATATATTTGGATTCATTTGATGGAACTAATTGTATATAGGAATGAGAAGATATTTCCTAGGAAACTCATCAGACTTGTGTAGGTTTTATGGAAACATGGCCAGGTTCTGAAGGAAATGTGTGTAATCATGAAAAGGAAATGGTGGAGCAATGGATTGAACTCTTCTAGTGCAATGGTAGTTTTTACCATTCTAGGGAAGGAAAGTCCAATGTTCAAGAGAATATGTAACCCCCAGTTTCAGGTTTATGACCCGTTATCCATGTATTTTACATCTCCTTAGTGTTCAAGTAATGTTTTTAGAGGTTTTCTAGGTTTCTATTATTCTTTTTAGGGTTTTATAAAGGTTAAAAGTTTGTTAATGGTCAGTAGAAACCATGGACCATCACCAAGAAATCATGAAACATAACATATTGGGTGCTAGGAAGTTGCACAGCTACCACATAGTTCATACAACCCATATGAATTCCTGGGAGAAACCATAAATATTAACAAAGATGGAAATTCATAGTTAGTGCATGGTTTGTCTGACCGTGTGTGCCAACTTTGTGTGGTGTCATAATAAGACAGTAGTTCCACATGGTTGGTGCATTGTTTTCTAAATTATGTGGCCTCACCATGCATCATTCAGTTGGAATACCTTAAAATTTTGATCTAATTCGAATTAATCATTTTTTACACCCATTCTTCCAATAATCCTTCCATAACCTGAATTATTTTTTCTCTTAAGTTATGAGAAATGACCCCCATTGATCCTTGAGTGATCCTTAACAAAATAAAAGTGAGTTGGAGGCCCATATTAATTGGTAAGTTCCCATTTTTCTTTGTTCATATAAGATCCAAGGTTCTTATTTATCTCTTTAAACTATAAGTCTATTCTTTTATGGATACATATATATGTTATTAATGGTTTTATGTTGAAATATTATTGTATCTAGTGAAGGGAACATGGTTTGTGATCGGATCTTGATGTTTTTTTGTGTTGTTATTCATTTTCTACAATTTTTGTCACATAAGTGGACTCTCCCTCAACTCCACTTGATTTAGAACATGAATTCTTAGTTTTTATTAAATAATTTTATTGAACCTGTTGAAAAATATTTGTGAGATTCTTTATGGAAAACATGTTATGGTATTTGTTTGGAAATTATGAATGTTTGATTGGTTTTCAGAAAAACAATTGCCTATAATTTTAAAATTATGTTTTTAAAATTATGGTTCTGTTTCATGCGTGTAAATATTTTATTGAAATATTTTGGTGAAATAATTTTTTTTATGGAAATGACTTGGAATGAAGTTCTCATAAACGACTGGTCATGAGTTGAAATGGATGGATAATGGTCGTGAAATACCGCCATCAAATGGGGCTGTGTATGGACATCAAGTTACATCATCAATGGTGACACCAAGCTTTTATGTGTGTGTTTGGTTATGTACATGGATATGTAAATGAATATTACAAACCCAATAAAATATTATTCAATGTCCTTGTTGAGGCTTTACTTGAAAATTGGTTTATTTCATTAATAAGAACTATTTTTACAACATAAAATTGTTTTATAAAATTTAAAAACATGTCTTTTATGGGTGGAATGAGTTGGGATGTAATTTTTGAAATCCCATATATTTTAGACTCACTCCCTACCTGGGAACTATTTTAAATTTGTAGATTTAATCTATAGATACATAAGTATAGGCAATGTATAACAGTTTTTTAGTTACATTTATTGATATCGTGGCTTATTATATGGAGTCAGATATTAGAGTGGGTATGGTATTTCTAATTGTCATCACTTTGGAGTTTTGAGTTTTATTTTCTTTTTGGTCTTCTTGAACATGTATTTTGGTTTCCACTTGTACTATGATATGGGTTTTCTGTTTGGTTATGTTTTGAGTTGTATTTTGTACTCATTAATCATATAGAGAATTGTTTGGTTATTGCTTTTGTGATTTTTATGTTTTGTATTTCAAGGGAAAAATCATCACCAAAATTTTAATGTGACCCTTTTCATTTATTATGGGCATTTTGTTTCTTAGAGATATCATATAAGGCCTAGTTTCTATACTTTCACACCTCAAGACAATGAGGATGGTTGGGATGTCACATTTTTTAACTTTGATGTCATTACTCATCATAGGATTCAAATTTAATTATTAATATCTCATTAAATATTCATTTATATATAAATTATATTGATTTAAAATTTTCCTATTTAATTCCATATATATTTTGGTTACATTATGTCAAAACCGAATTGATAACAGCTTAAATTGGTTATTTTATAGAACGAAAAATGTAACAATAATAATAAGTTAAAAACATAATATAATATTACTAAAACTATATACAAATCATTATTTGAATAATGTATTATAATAATATTAATTTTTATTTTCTCATTGTCATCCATAGGAATATTTTAAATCATTGTTCATATAGGTGGTTCAACTGATGCAAACTTGGTCATGCGTTAACTTGATTAGTGAGTATGCTTAAGGAGGATTCTTTTCAGAATAATATCATTATAAAAAAAAGCATAATGATATTTTTTTATATTCTATTGAACCATTTTTCATTATTTTTATATGATTTATATAAATCAAGAAGATAAATGAAAAATGTTTCATTATAGTGTCAATAATATAAATGTACCCACAATTAGTGTTCTTGTTTATCAAAACATGAGAGGTTTTTAAGATGGATATTAAATCCAAATTTCAGAATCCCAATTATATGTTATGTATAATATTTATTCATAATTACCACCAATAATATAATATATTTTAGGAATTAATTAAAAATAATAATTTCCCTTTATAGAGGAGGTAATTCATGCAATGTGCTAATTATAGTCATTCATTCTCATATATGTTGATATAAATGAATAAATAATGGTTATATCAGTAATATAATAACATATAAATATGGTAATGATACTAAATTCATCATATTATTATGTTGATGGGATATTTGGAAGAGTATGATTAAGAAAAATCCTTGAGAATGAGTACAAAAATGAATTGTATTTTTTAAAATTTATATTTTAGATTTTTTAAATTTAGTTTTTTAAATAAGGTACATTACAAATAAAAGGGGTTACATTATAAAAAATTTCAATATTAACTCATATTAATTATTTACTTGAAAAATGTAATGTTTACTAATTTTCTACCATATTAGTTTTTATTATATATTTATTAATAACATCTTACTAATATGATGTCATTTGTTTATATTTTTTGGGGTGTGTGACACAAGTTATAAAACATATTATGTCTTTTAAAATATCTAAAATATCAGGTCATTACATTCTACCCCCTTAAATATGTTGTGTCCCCAAACATTAATTAACATTAAATAAATGGATAAGATAAAGGATAAATGAGAAACATAAGATATTTACCCTAATGAGATATCCACCACATTATCCTTGTTATGACTATGAAACTATTTTTCCAAAATATGATTCTTTAGAGTTCATAGGTACATACATTCATAGATTCATTTCCATGATCTAGTTTCCCACCAAATTCTACAACAAAAAAGGTTATGATAATTTCTAGTAAAGTTAGATTAAATTATCATATGAATATGAAATCTATATCCTAATATGTATTCTCAAATGAAACTTATTTTTTAGACTATAATATTTTTTTACAATTATGTCACACATTTTTTATCTTATAACTATATTGGTTTAGACTAGGTTACTTTGGGTTGTGTTCACTCATAATTATCAACCTAATAACTAAATGTATCTATGAAATAAATCCTTCATAGTGGTTCTTAAAGATAATATGATAAACTAAATAATAACCCTTGGTATTTTCCATATAGGTGTGCAGTCTTAGGCCCACTCATCATGCATTAAGTGATGATCGAGTCAATTCCCAACTAACTTTTTCTAGGGTGATTACCCCTAGGTACATCAATTCCATATCCATATACACATTCCAAGATATGTAAATGGATGTATTTATAAGAAACCCACTTACTAATGAAATTAAAAATATTTCATGATATCATCAAATACTTAGACACAAATCTATGGTTTTTATTATGGTTGTCTAACCCAATAACTAAAGGTAACTTTACTAGTCTCTAAATCAAATAAACCCCACTCTGATCCCAACTTAAGTGACCCATATTAAACATGAAATAAAGAATAAACTGACCTCATTATTTAAATATACATCTCATATTCACATAATTCAAAGAACAAAAGTTTTATTTTTTTACAGATTAACTACATGAACAACTTATTTTACAACACCAAAAAACTTTTATTCATAATCATGATCACCTAGACAATTTTTAAACATCTCAGATGATACAATAATCTATATAAAATGGTAATTAAAATCATAACAAAGCGGTGATCTCAATTTCCCATTAAATTAAAATATAATTCATAAAGGATTAAATCCTAAACATGAAGGAGAATATGAGAAATATATAAATAAAAAAATAAAATTTCAAAATACCATGGAAAAATCATAAAACATTTATGGGGAAACATAAAATCCTAACAATATCATTATAGAACCAATAAATAAATTTCCTAAATTAGGAACAAATATCATTAATAATAAAACATTTCATCATGATATAAAAATACACAATAATTTTAAAATAAGTCATAATAATTAAATCTTTTAGAAATATGATAAACAACAAGAAAAGTTGGGACACTCATAAACATAGGATTTATTATCCTTTTGAACCTGGCTACTCAGTGACATATTTACATGGAAAATTGGGAGTATATTTTAGCGCATTTATAGTCAAAATTGTGAACATAGCGACTTTATAACTTGGTCACATGTAAAATTGTGAGAAGATATTAACACCATCACACTCACCCTTTGGGAACCTAGAAACTTTAAAACCTATTCACATATAAAAATTGTGAGTATATATTAATTCCATAACCAATATTTTTTGGGGAGATATAGGTCCCAAAATTCTACAAATTCATATTTTTGTGCACCAATTGAAAATGAAGCATTAAGAATCTCATAAAGAAACCATAGAGAAATAACGGGTTTCATAAAACATTTAATAACATCACAAAATTGGAACTTCTTAAATCATATAATATTTGAAATAAAATTTTTCAATATAAATCATATCATAATTACATATAAAGGGTGATCAACCATCACTTCAAGAAAAATAAACCTTGGAGTGTAAATATAGGTGATAATGCACAATTTTAAAACAAAGATTTTTAAATTTTTAAATGAAAGTTACATTGAAAAATATTTTTTGTGTGGAAATATAATACTTTGGAAAACCATATTATAAAGAGATCCTAATTAAAATTACTTGAAAATAATTATTGTTCTCAAATTGATGAAGTGAAAATAATTTGAAAACATTTACTTTTAAAAGAATAATTCAAAATATAAAGATGAAAAATATATAAATTTTTCAATAAAATAAGTGAAATTAATTTGAAAAAATTTAGTTTTAAAAATAATCATTTATAATATAAAATTCAAATATATAGAATTTTTTCAATAAAAAGTAGAAATTATTTGAAAACATATGTAGAAATATATATATTAAATAATCGAAAGTTGAAAAATATATAATGTTCTCAATAAAAGAAGTTGAAATGCATCAAAAATATTTACTATTAAAAATAATATTTAATAATTGAGACGTGAAAAAAACATTACAGTAATAAAAATAAAATGTGTATGGGATGATAATTTTTTTATTTTGGAAAGGATGGAAAAAAAATTAAACATCGTGAAATAACATTATTGAAAACCCATATCGCATAGAACATTTTTAAAACATCCAATTGAAAATATTGTAAATAAAAATTAAATTATACCAAAAATATCTTGAGTACAATAAAATTATAGTGTATTTAGAATGAATGGTCATAAAACTTTCATAGATTGATTATCAATTTTTAGAGGTCTCAATTAACTTATACAATTTGAGTGACGTTTAAATAAAAATTCAAAAAATATAATGACCATTAAATTTAACCTAGAATAATACAAATTATTAATAAATTAATTATATAACATATCATATAGGTAGTATACACTCCCCTAAAATATAAATGGGTGGGTAATACAAACATTGTCTCGATAAAGGGAAATTGAGATGAAAATCACTTACCTTGTTTCTTTTCTTAGGTGATCATAATATAACCACATTTTAAACAAAAATACCTAACATAATAAACTTTTTTAGAAGCTTACTCTTAAATATTAACCTTCCACATTCCTTCTTATAATTCATTATCATGATTAAATTAAATATTTATAACATATTATCACTAACGAGTGTTAATAACTTTGTGTGTTTTTCACATCTTTAATAATTTTGATATTGTTGCACATAATTTAATAAAAATATCGATATTGATATATCATTTAAGACTATATAATATGTAACTTAAATTTATTTAAAATTTTCTTATTTCATTCCATATATTTGTTGGTTATGTTATGTGAAAACAAAATTGATAATGATTTATTTTGATAGTATTAGCGAACAAATAAATGTTACTTTAATAATATGTTAAATACATAATATAATATTTCAAGAACCATATTATAATTTTTATTTTAATAATATTTTAATAAAATATTAATGTTCTTTTTCCTACACTTATTCGTAATTGTATTTTAAATCATTGTTCATGTAAGTGGTTAAAGTTACCCAAACATGAACATGCTTTAACATGATCGGTGAGTATGGTTATACAGCTGTTTCTTTTGAAATAATATCATTATAAAAAAATATAGTGATATTATTTTTAATTTTTTATAATTTTTACCAATATATTATCATTTTCTAATAAACTATGAAAATATAGATGATAAATAAAAAATGTTTCATTATAGAGGCGGTAATATGAACGTATGCACAATTAGTGTTCCTCATTATTAATGTGTGAGAGGTGGTAAAGGTGTATATTATATGTAAAGTTAAGAATCATTGTTATATTATATATATAATATATATTCATCATTTACACCATTAATACAATCCATGAAATGTTTAAATGAAAAACAAATGACGTTACTTTATGGAGGTCGTAGTCTGCGCAATGGATAGAATATGTTCTTTTTCTTTTTAAAGTTAATGGAAATTAATAAATATGAATTATACCATTAATATAACAGAAAATTATTATATAAATGATACTAAATTAATCATATTATTTTGTTTATAAGATAATTTAACGAGAAAGATTAAGAAAACTCTTAAGAAATAGATAATACATACATTGGGGACAGGATTTTTCCTTGGAATTTCCTCTAAAATTAAGGTCTTAGGATATATATGACACATAATAGGATTATTTTTTTATGGAGTTTTTTAATTAGATTAAAGTTAAAGAGTATAAAGGATAAATTTAAAAGTTAATTTTAGCATTTAAAGGGTGAAATTTATATCCTTTTTAAAAAATAGAAAATGAAACTTTTTGAAACACTCATAAGTTATTAGTAATGACATTACACTATTCATGGTTAAATGGTTAAAAATTTTAAACTGTGGTGTGAAGGATAGGATAAAGTTGATACTAATCTCAAATACCAATTTTGATACATTTTTTTAACATTTTATTTCCATTTACCCTAAGAAAAACCCTTTTTACCATTTTTACTTTGTACGGTGTAACATTTTCATAAACATAGTAATATATTTTAATAAGTAAATTTAATATTAAACTTATTATATGAATTTATCATTATTAATTCATATTTTAAAAAAAATTATCATATATAATTTATAAATGTATGAAAATTTAATTTCATAACAGACACACTTAATCGAGTACAAACAGTTTTTAAAAAAATGAAGGTTTCCATATTTATATTTATATATTATAAATAATTATCATAGGTATAGATTATAATGAAATAAATTAAATTATTATAAATTTAATGAATGATATTTGGATTTCAGGGAAATCCACAACTAAATATTTCCAGGAAAATTCTTCCTTCAATGAGAAGGCTGAAATAAATTTATATTCAAAAATATTATTATTTAGTTATAAAAAAATTACATGGTATTTATAAGATCAAATATTATACTGAATTTCATAAATATATGTTATATTACTTAATATTTTTTGCTACTTCTATAGTATACTTGCATAGTAAAAATTCACAATCATTGAATTTTCAACAAAAAATAAATCTTTTCATTAAAAAATCATAAATATATAATAATTATGTTATCATGTGAGGAGTTTAGAAATTAATTTTATTTTATAATATTACATTTTAAAATTTTTAAATTATATATTTGAAAGAAGTTATAATATAAAGAAAACATATTTTATTATATCATTTTTTAATATTAACATATATTTTTATTTATCAAGTAAAGGTAATGATTATTAATGGTCTAGCATCTTATTTATTATTATAAACTTACTAATAATGTATCATTCATATGTTTTGGTTTTTTTACTTTTGGTGTAGTTTGTGATGGATTCTATAAAATATATTATACCTTTAAAAGGATCTAAAACCCTGAGTTCTTTCAGTAAGAATCCAGATGTTTTCCATCTTAAAGTCATGAAAATATTGGAATATGTTTATCTAGATGCTAAATACTGAAAAAATATCAAGGAAAAAATCCACCATATTTTTTCACATTGGGTATAGAGATGAAAATTTTGGATTTAGAATATGGTATCATGAAAAATGTTATGTTATTCAAATACTAGATGTTCTCTTGAATGATAAGATTTTGTAGAAGAAATTAAAATTGGGGGAGAAATAATTTGAGGGAAATTAAACAACTATCAATATACAAGTTATATTTTGTAAACATACCAAACGAAAAATATTTCCAAATAACACGAGTTAAAAAACAAAAATTATATAGACGTGCCCAATTGAACATATATTTGAAAGGTCAAGGATATGTAAATCTTGAGTATGATCACTAAAAATTAGAACGATGAATGATTTAGTAGATGATAACCGAATAGAATGTTTGATTGAATAGTGTAAATCAACTATTTTCAAAATAATGGTATACAATTTTATGGTAAGCATGAACTTTCTACTTTTAATTGTTGTTGGGGAAACCAAATGCCCTAAAACTTTCACATCACATAAAAATATAGAAAAATAGATGTCAAAATGATTAAGGAAATGAATTCATTGAAGCCCAAAATAACTAGAGAGTTGATTTATATTTTTAAAGGGAAGTAAAAACTTTAAAAAAAGTGGTGTAATCATATTTTAAATTCTTTTATATAGGAAAAAGTATTCAAAATATTGAATATAGATCATCATTATTATCAATAAGTGAGGGGTGATAGGAAATTTATCATATGTATCTTCTATGTTGACGAAATGCTTATATATGGACTAGATGGTAGAGGATTTTGAAGATAAAGAGTGATTTGACTAGAATATATTGGAAGAAATATCTAAGAGAATATAAAAATGTATTCGGGTGGAGGATTAATAAGGTTAAAAAATATAGAAGATTACTATAATCCAATAATAACTACATTTAGAAGATTATTAAATGATTTAGAATGACCTGATGAATGTTATTCCCAATTCCTCTTATTAGAAACATCAAATTATCCATTTGAAATACACAAAAAAGGAAGAACAGTTCTACTACAAAGAGAAAACTATATTTTAATTAGCATTTGGAAACTTGATGTATAAAATAATTTATACATGAATGGAATTTTTTTATAGTCTTATTAGTATGAAATTTCTTATCAAAACTTTGATGAGAACATTAGGAACTTTTTAAGTGCCTCATCTAAAACAAAACTAATGTAAGTATTTTTTATAAGTTTCAGTGAAAAAGGTACGTTGTACGGTTTTTTGGAAGCAGGCATTGCTAGATACATTGATGCCTAGAAGATCATGAAAATTTTTCTACTAACTTGTATAGGATCATATATTGGATAAATGTTAACATGGAAATAAATTTTCACTTTATGTATAATATAATGAGATTATGTATAAGAAACTAGGGTTGTGAAGTAGTTGGTTTGGCTTAATAATTCTCTAGTAAGTCTTAGAGGGAGTCTAGATGGTGGAGTAAACTTTTTTGATAAATAGAGTATGATCCATTTTGATTAGAATCGCGTGTCCCATACACTAATATTTTTTATTTACCAATGGTACCAATACATATAGAACATGATTAAGGAAAACAATTATGACATATATAAAGTGGTACAAAGTCAAAATATGACATTCATATTCACTAAATATTTAGATAAAGAATTTCTAAGATAACATCATGCCTCAATGGGACATGGGTGAATGGAAGGAGGTGGAAGAAAAAATAATTCTACAAAGTGGAAATGATGTTTGATTATTTCTCAAAGGTATTATATTGTTTCTAATGCATCCTTAAAGCAGTATTCACACAGGGGTTTATTGGGATGTGAAGTCTATTTCAGTTCACCAAATTTAGTTTTCCTGATTCATTTCATCTGAATATTGATAGGCTTGGTGTCTAGATTGTGGTAAGAGAAACACTTCAATAGGTAATGGAAAAAATATATGTTTTATCTCTTGAAAAAGCTATGATGGTCCAGAAGATTAGTCATTATAAGTTTCTAGAATTAGTTCTTTAAGAAATTTAATGTAGAAAGTGTTCAATATCAAATTCCACTAGAGGTTATCTATTACCTTTCCAAATTGAGGTTTCTATATGAAAGTTGGAAGATATTGTAACTGGGATGACTGGCTGAGTGATCCATAAAATGGTAGTGGGGAACTTGTGAACAGTGGATATGTGACATGAATTATATATTAAATTTTAATAGTTATTTATAGATTATATTTCAATAGATAATTAATGTCATGACCCGTCCTCGGGGCCCGTGTCGTGACTACCCCAAGCCTGCCTTGCATAGACCAGGGGCTGGTGACTAGCACCAAAGGCGTAAATCCTTATACTGGGAAGGAATTGCCTTTATAGAAGTAAACAAATACAACAGAGTATGAAACTGAAGTAAGCACAAAGTAAAATTGTATACAAAAGTAAGTGTTGAAAAGAAAGGGGCCGAAAATACAAACCCAACAGTAAGTACAGTAAAAATGAAAGACTGCTACAACAGTAGTAAAGTAAAGCATCAACCACTGAGTCATCCTCTGGGAATCCCACCTGAAGGTTTGGTACATATGATCTCCATAGCACCTCGGTTCCATCTGTCCTCTCTGTGTACGTCCCGCCGAGTGTTCCACCTCCAGATACTGTCCAACTCCACAAGTCTCTACCACGATCAGTGTTGTCTGTCGTCTGTATCCAACACAACGTATTGCGGGAATAGCCCATGTAGGGGTGAGTATAACAATACTCAGTAGGGACCCCAAGACCCCTGAAGGTCTCCCAGAATCCACGAAGGATAAACTATAAAGGAAAGATACAATCATGAAGTATCAACTAACTCTACTTAGGTATATGCCCATACATATACCTAATTCATCGATCCTAGTTCAGCTCCAACTCTCGAACCCAAGCACACTTCAGTCCACACAGGGAAGAATTCAATCATATCGATGATAATGATTTAAATTCAAGACTCAGCTCACACAAGTATACATCTTTCGTATAGAGATAGAGATGATCAGATGTAGTCACTGATTCCTCATCGCTTCCAAACCCACGGAGGATTCTAGTACAGTTGTCATCGCTACCGAACCCATAGAGGATTATAGTACAGTTTTCGTCCCTACCGAACCCACGGAGGATTTCAGTACAGTAGTCATTACTGCTGAACCCATGGAGGATTCGAGTACAGTTGTCATCATTTCCATTCCCATGGAAGATTCCAGTACAGTTGTCATCGCTGCCGAACCCAAAGGGGATTTCAGTAAAGTTTTCATCGCTGCTGAACCCAGGGAGGATTCCAGTAAAGTTGTCATCACTGCCAAACCCACAAAGGATTCTAGTATAGTTGTCGTGTCTGCCAAACCCACAGAGGATCTAGTACAGTTGTCGTCGTTGTCGAACCCACAGAGGATTCTAGTACAGTTTGTGTTGCATTCACAGCCAGCTCTAGGGTTCTCACATACAGTACCCTCGATTCTGGGAGGGTCTACTCCTCGAGCCAAGGGCTTGATACTTCAACTATCACGAAGTCCAGAGTTGATGTATCCCGAAGTTCTGTATCGTCAAAAGTAACCTGATGCGACAGACGGCGCGTCAATCGGATGCCTAGTCTGAGAGATATTGGATTTTCCATTCCAGGGGCCCGGTTGGAAATACGCTCATTCCAAACCCGGATATTTTCCAATGTCATCCAAAACTCACATAGAGTATCATAGAAGGATCTATTCATCGTGAGGGTCCCAATTTCGTAGATGGCACGTCGATCGGATGCGTGGTCATAATGTTATTCACGTTTAAGTGAAAATGGGCCCGGCCCGTCAAGCCCAGTGGGCTGGCGGGTCGGCTCAACCCGGTTTTGGTGGATCCGACCCGGCAGAGGGTCGGACCAGCATGGTGAATCGCACGGCCCGACCCGGTGGCGCGCGGCCCGGCAGGGTGCGGCCCACCTGGCGCGTCGCGGCTGGCCGAGCGGTCCGGGGTGGGGGGGCATGGCCCCCCACTTTCCCAATCCAGCAGCACCAAGCGGCGCCACCCCCCTACCCGGCCGGCCGAAGCCAACCGGCTTCTCCAGTGCGAGCAGCCTGCTTAGATGGGGTGTTGTCTTATGCGCGTAGTTCTAGGCGGCACCGCGGCCTCCTCCAACCAGGCTGGCAGACGAGCCAACCGTTTCACCCACCGAAGAGGCCCGCGGAACGCGGGCCCCAGTCCTCCACAGCACGGCGCCATCATGGCACCGCGGTTCCTTCGGCCCTGCCGGATATGGTCGGCCGGTTATTCCTTGTCCAAGCGGGTCGCGGTTGCGGGCCGCAGTTCTTCCCCATGCGGCCGGCGCGCGGCAGCTCCCTTCTCCCGTCACCACCTCTTCCAACACGCCTTTATTGCGAACCAAAATAGAAAACATCGAAGGGTCATCGGGCCATGTTTGTTCGGCCTGCACACTCTGCGTTAGGCGGTATCATAAATCCAAAGACAAACTATGATTCTCAAAGATGAACGGGGTAAAAATTATTCACTTCAAATTATACAAACCCATACCTCGATATAAGGTTCACGGTAGTTGGGCATCGCAGAAGACGCCATCACGGGGAGACGGCGTCAACTCATTGATGTCGGGGAATAAGGAGCTGAGGATGGCGCGCCATCGGCATTCCTTGCGGGTGGCTCCTTCTCCTTTGCCTTGGAAGAAGATTGAAGGAGACGGACTTCGTTCTTTGGCAGTTCTTCGTTGGAAGGACGGTGTTCTTCATTGAAGAGAGGAACTCCTTCTTCTAATTCTCAATAGCTCTCCCCAAAATTATTTTCCAACCAAAATAATAATATGTCCCTCCCATAATATAACATTTCCATGTATTTTCGAATTAATTAAAAATTTAAATTGAATTAATTAAGGCATTAGAGTTGGCAATATTAACTGATAGAAGATGGAGAGGATCCACATTTAAGTGGAAGTCCAAAGGTTTAAAGTGGGTTGTCAAAATTAAATAATGGGGTGTGTTAATGGGGTTCAGGGAAGATAGGGGGAGATGAATGGTTTAGAGAACGTGTGGGTCCCACCTCACAAATATCCTATCATGAGAGGTTATGTGGGTGTGGGCCCCACCACTAACTTCCCCTTGTAAGATATAACTAACCAAGATAAATAAAATTGTTCACAACAATTTTATTTAACTTTTTTATTAAACCCCAAATATTAACTCTCAACCAGCATAAAACGCAACTACGGTAAAGGTCCCCTTAAGTGAATATCGGTGCTACGATTTCATCAGTGTCCTCGGATATCAATTCCAAGCACTGGTTCAAAATATAGAAAAATCTGTATGTACGTTTACTGAACGTACCAGAACAAAACTTAAGAAATTGATTCCTAGCACACCGGGCCTAAGAATCAAGTGTCGTCAGAAACTGAAGACTCGTAAAATTCCAAAGTAATTAAGATAAAATTTTCCTTGAAATTTATGGGTCTTTACATTATTCCCACCTCAGGGCTTTACGTCCCCATAAAGCTACAACACACACTAGGGAAACAAATGGGGGTACTGTACACGCATCTGAGCCTCCAGCTCCCAAGTGCTCTCCTCGAGGTTCCCATGCTGCCAGTGAATGCGCAGCAGAGGAATCGACCATCCATGTAGGACCCACTCCTGTCGATCCTCAATCTCCACCATGACCTTCGTGAATGTCTCTCTGTCATCGATGTCCAGCTCCCCATGATCGATGATGTGGGTCAGGTCATGCACATATCTCATCAGCTGAGTTACGTGGAAGACTTCATGCACTCGGTGCAACTGAGGTGGAAGGGCCAAGCGGTAAGCCACCTTGCCTACTCTGATGAGGACCTAGAAATTCCCGATGAAACGTGGAGATAAATTGCCGCCCCGGCCAAATCTCCATAGACCTCATCAAGGTGAGACCCATAGGATGACGTGGTCACCATCCTCAAACTCCAGTGGTATCCGTCTTTTATCAGCATAGGACTTCTGTCTGCTCTGTGAAGTCTTCATCCACTCTTGGATGAACTGCACCTTCTCTGTTGTAGCCTGAACCATCTCTGGTCCTACAAGTGCTGACTCCCCTGGGCCAGTCCAGCATAGAGGTGATCTGCAAGGTCATCCATACAGTGCCTCTTAAGGTTTCATCCCGATGGTGGAGTGGTAGTTGTTGTTGTACGCAAACTCCACCAAGGGTAGGTGATCCTCCCAACTATGACCCAAGTCAAGGACACATGCACAGAGAATGTCCTCAAGAGTTTGAATGGTCCTCTCAGCCTGGCCATCCGTCTGAGGATGAAAGGCAGTGCTCAAGCAAAGCTGCGTCCCAAAAGCCTCATGTAATCCCTTCTATAGCTGGGAAGTGAATCGAGCATCTCAATCAGAAACAATAGACGATCGCACACCATGAATCCGTACGATCTCCTAAATGTAGAGGCATCCCAAGATCTCTACTGAGCCATGCTCTCTGATTGGTAGGAAGTGGGCCGACTTGCTGAGTTGGTCTATGATCACCCAGATAGAGTCATTTCTTCTGGATGTACGTGGAAGCCTCGTCACTAAATACATGGATATCTTGTCCCAATTCCACTCTGGGACCTCTAAGGGATGAACCAAGACCACTGGAACCTGGTGCTCCACCTTCACTTGCTGACAAGTGAAGCATCATGAAACGAACATTGCTACAACCTTCTTCATACCCGACCACCAGTGTTGTCTTCTGAGGTCCTGGTACATCTTTTCCACTCCTAGATGTACCTCTAGAGGGGAATTTTGGAACTCCCTCAGCACCTCCTCCTGTAATGCAGCTGGTACCATAGTATGTCCCCTGAAAAAGATGATGTGCTCCCCTCCTTCAGAAAATCCATCAGGCGCCTGCCATGTGGATATCTGAGCATGTCGTGTCTCAAAGTAAATGTCCCCACGTTGTGCCTCTCTGAATCGCTAATGAAGTGGAGGAGTGACTGCGAGAGAATGAAGAAAGGCTACTCCATCAGTATCCAAAAAGTATATCCACAATGTGGCTAGCTACTCGGTCACCTCTCCAACAAGATGAATGCCCGATCTCTTGCTGAGAGCATCATCTACAATGTTCCCCTTCCCGGGAGTGTAGACTATCTCAAAGTCATATTCTTGGAGGAACTCGAGCCATCGTCGTTGTCTCAGGTTCAGTTCCTTCTACGAGAAGATGTACCTGAGACTGTGGTGGTCAGAATAGACTGTAAAGCACTCACCCATCAGATAGTGCCTCCACATCTTCAAGTCCAAGACCACTGCTTCTAACTCCAGGTCATGGGTAGCGTAGTTCTTCTCGTGTTGTCTCAACTGTCATGAACCATACGCGATCATTGCTTTCTCCTGCATCAGGACACACCCGAGTCCAGTCCCTAATGTGTCGCAATATACTACATACCCAACTCCCTCCTTTGATAGCCTCAAGATGGGTGCACTGGTCAATCTCTGCCTCATCTCTTGAAAACTCGTTTGGCATCTCTTTGACCACACGAATGGTTTCCTCTTCTTCGTCAAGGCTGAAAGTCGTTCTGCAACTCTAGAGAAGTCTGGTACAAATCTCTGATAGTAACCAGCCAGACCCAAGAAACTATGCACCTCTGTCATGCTCCTGGGTGGCTCCCATGCAAGTACGGCCTCGATCTTTGCTGGATCCACTGCAACTCTAGCCTCCGAGATGACATGTCCCAAGAAGTGAACCTCTCAAATCCATAACTAGCAATTTGATAGCTTACCTTAAAGATTGTGCTATCGGAGTGTATCGAGTACAACCCGCAAGTGGTAGGCGTGCTCCTCCTCAGTGGTCGAATAAATCAATATTTCGTCGATGAAAACTATGACAAATCGATTGAGGTAAGGCTAGAATATACTATTCATGATACTCATTAATGTAGTTGGAGCATTGGTTACGCCGAAGGGAATAACCAAGAACTCGTAGTGTCCATACCGACACCTGAAGGCCGTCTTCTGCACATCCTCGTCTCAAACTCTGAGCTGGTGATAGCCTGACCTGAGGTCTATCTTCGAGAACCAACATACTCCCTTTAGCTGATCAAAGAGGTCGTCAATCCTCGGGAGTGGATACTTGTTCTTCACAGTCGCCTGATTCAGGCGACGGTAGTCGGTACACAGTCACAAGCTCCCACATGCTTTCTTTGAGAACAAAATCAGAGAATCCCATTGTGAAACACTAGGTCGGATGAATCCCTTCCCCTGCAAGTCCTCTAGTTGAACCTGCACCTCACGAAGCTCTGCGAGAGCCACACGATATAATGGAGTAGATATATGTGTTGTCCCGGGGTACAGGTCAATGTAGAAGTCTACCTCTCTATGAGGAGGTAGTCCTAGAATGTCGTCAAGAAAAACGTCTACATACTGATCCACCACAACAAGAAATATCGGACTCCGCACATCAACTACTCTAAGGCTGATACTAGCCAACTGATGTGTGATCGACTGCCCTCTCCTCTGTGAAAGTACATCCTACGCTGCAAAGGATCCCTTCTCTATGGTGAAGGTGAACCTGCTCTCATCCATGCGGATACACCGCACCTTTCGCCTATAAGTACTACAGTAAGGGTGGATTATACACATATACTACCTCGAATCATCTCATGTGCACTGTGGTCGTAAGCCTCGACTGGCTGGAGCTGAGCCTGCCCCTGTCTGCCACCTCCCTGAGGTCAGGGTGGTCCTCCTGGTGGTGGTGGTGGTAGAGCCTCAAAATGTCGTCCACCACCCGATACTCGGCTAGCTCCTCTGCCTCATTTACCTGCTCCCTATGGACCTCCATGGTTATACATATACCTTTTCCTGGGAGGTCCCTCTACCATCTGTTTCTCATCTGCATGGTGGGTCGGACAGTATCGAGCCATGTGGCCCTGACTGCCGCATGCATAACACTACCTTCTCCTCGTATAGCTGGCTCTGTTACGTGTGCCCCGCACAACTGAAACCATATCCTGAGGTCTCCCACATGATGGCCTGGTCCGCTAGGACCTCTGCAACATCTGGCTACTACTGGCTGCAGAAGACTCTGCTACATGTTACCTTGTAGAGGGTCTCGACACTGGTGACTGCTCAGCGAGAAAACTCTCCACCAGAAGAGCTTTCTCCATCACCCCCACCGGTGTTGGGATGCTGAGGGGAATCGTCTAAGCTCTAATCTTATGCCTGAGTCCCTGCTCAAAGGTTCGGGACCCAAAGAACGGGTCATGTAACATATCAGTGGAGTAGCGTGAGAGGTTAGTAAACCTCACTGAGTACTAAGATACTGTCATGATGCCCTGCTTCAGATGAAGTAACTCTTGGATCCACCCCGCACAAAGGGTGGTAGGAACAATCTCTGTGCGGAAGAGACTCTTGAAGTCTGCCCAATGTAGAGATGCCTCGTCGTGCACCTGGAGCATCAAGCTCCACCATCTACCAACTGCTGCATGTAGGAGACTCACAGCAAGGATCACCATAAGATCTTTTGGTGTCCCTACTAATCTAAAAACCCTGAAGACAGCCTCCAGCCAATCCTCGGATGCTTGTGGGTCCGTCTCTCCGTGGAACCTGAGCGGCCTCTATTGTTGAAACTTGTGCAACGCGCTTAAGCGGTATGCACTCTCTGCTGCTGGAGCTGGTAGTATCGGTGGCTCAATGGGTAGTTGTACCGTCGGTGCCTCCGCTGTGATGGGGCCCTGCACCGAGGCCTCATTGCTTGGTGGGCTACCATCTCGCACGTGACTCGGAACCCTAGCTGGCTACCTTCGTGGGGCCATCCTGAAAAGAAACAGGTGTTCCACGGTCAAATAGTATACTTGGTGAGCTGACACAATGTAATCACAAAAAAGCTTTTGAAACACACATGAAATCAGTGTTTTTGTGCACCGAGTCGGAAATCAGAGGTCAGGGTCCTGGTGTATGGATACGTCGGCCGTCGAACCAACACTGGACTCCCTAGACTAAAAACCACACTCAATACTCTTAACACTATTGCTCCACAGAAAGAAATATCAGATCCCTAAGTTCTGCGGTAGAATCGACTTCTATGATACCAATTGGTCACAACCCGTCCTCGGGGCTCGTGCCGTGACTACCCCAAGCCCGCCTTCCATAAGACAGGGGCTGGCAACTAGAACCAAAGGCATAAATCCCTATACTAGGAAGGCATTGCCTTTATAAAAGTAAACAAACACAACAGAATACACAACTGAAGTAAACACAAAGTAAAACTGTATACAAAAGTAAGTGCTGAAAAGAAAGGGGCCAGAAATACAATCCCAACAGTAAGTACAGTACAACTGAAAGACTAGTTTAACAGAAGAAAAGTAAAGTAGCAGCCACTGAGTCGTCTTCTGGGAATCCCACCTAAAGGGTGGGTACAGATGGTCTACTCATCACATCGGGTCCGTCCGTCCGCTCCGTGTACGTCCCATCGAGTGGTCCACCTCTGGGTACCATCCAGCTCCACAAGTCTCTACCATGATCTGTGTTGTTCGTCGTCTGCATCCAACACAATGTAGTGCGGGCATAACCCGTGCAAGGGTGAGTATAACAATACTCAGAAGGGACCCCGAGACCCCCAAAGGTCTCCCAGAATCCATGAAGGATAAACCACAAAGGAAACATACAATCACGATGTATCAACTAACTTTACTTAGGTATATTTCCATACATATACCTAAGTCATCAATCCCAGTTCAGCTCCAACTCTCGAGCCCAAACACAACCCAGTACACGCAGGGAAGAAGTCAATCACATCGATGATAATGATTGAAAGTCAAGACTCATCTCACACAAGTAGACATCTTTTGTATAGAGATAGAGATGATCAAATGTAGTCACTGATTCATCGACACTGCCAAACCCAATGAGGATTCGAGTACAGTGGCCATCGCTGCCAAACCCACAGAGGATTCTAGTACAGTTTTCATCACAGCCGAACCCATGTAGGATTCCAGTACAACTGTCATCGCTACCGAACCCACGGAGGATTCGATTACAGTTGTCGTCACTGCCAAACCCACAAAGGATTCCAGTAGAGTTGTCATCGTTGCAGAACCCACGGAGGATCCTAGTATAGTTTTCATCACTTCCATACCCACAGAGGATTCCAGTGCAATTGTTTTCGATGCCGACCCCATTTAGGATTCTAGTACAGTTGTCGTCACATTCACAGCCAGCCCTAGGGTTCCCACATACAGCACGCTCGATTCCGGGATGGTCTTCTCCTCGGGCCAAGGGGTCGATACATCAACTATCATGAAGTCCAGAGTTAATGTATCCCGAAGTTCCGTCTCATCAAAAGGAACCTGACGCGATAGAGGGCGCGTCAATCAGATGGTCGTTCTGAGAGATATTGGCTTTTCTGTTCTAGGGGCCCAGTTGAAAATACGCTCATTCCAAACCCGGTCATTTTCCAATGTCATCCAAAACTCACTTAGAGTATCACAAAATTAACGCTTCGTCGTGAGGGTCCCAATGTCGTAGACGGCACGTCGATCGGACGCGAGGTCTTAAAGTTATTCAGATTTAAGTGAAAACGGACCCGGTCCATCAAACCCAGTGGGCTGGCAGGTCGAGTCAACCCGGTTTTGGCGGGTCCGACTCAACAGAGGGTTGGACTAGCCCGGTGAATCGTACGGTCCGGCCCGAGGGGCGCGACCCGGCCTGAAGGGGTGCGGCCCGACGGCGCACAACCCAGCCCAGCATGGCGCAGCCCAGCCCGGATGACTGCGGCTCGGCCCGGATGGTCGTGCAGCTCGTCTTGGTTGGCCGAGCGGTCTATCCAGTTTCCCGAACTGGTGGTTCCGCCCTCCTACCTGTTCGGCCGAAGTTGGCCGGCTTCTCCATTGTGAGAGGCCCACTTGGGTAGTCCAACGTCTTCCGCGAGCGGCGCTAGGTGGCGCCGCGGCCACCTTCAACCCGGCTGGCCGACGAGCTGACCGGTTCACCCACCGAAGCGGCCCGGAGAATGCGGGCCCCAATCCTCCGCAGCACGGTTCCCTCGTGGCACGGTGATTCCTTCGGCCCGGATGGCAATGGACGCCCGGTTCTTCCTTGGCCGAGTGTCCCGTGTTTGTGGGTCGCGGTTCTTCGGCATGTGGGCGGCGCCTGGCCGCCGCCTTCTCCCGTCACCGCCACTTCCAACACACCTTTTTTGCTAACCAATACAAGAAACATCGAGGGGTCGTCAGGCGGTGTTTGTTTAGCCCGCGCCCTCCGCGTTAGGTGGTATCATAAATCCAAAGACAAGTTATGATTCTCAACGAAGAATGGGGTAAAAAATATTCACATCAAATTGTACAAACCCCTACCTCAAAATAAGGTTCACGCTAGTTGGGTGTCGCAGAAGACGGCATCACGGGGAGACGGTATCAACTCATTGACGTCGGGGAAGAAGGAGTCGAGGATGGCGCGTCGTCGGTGTTCCTTGAGGGTGGCTCCTTCTCCTTTGGCTTGGCAGAAGATCGAAGGAGATGATCGTCATTCTTCTGTGGTTCTTCATTGGAAGGATGGTGTTCTTCGTTCAAGAGAGGAACTTCTTCTAATTCTCAAGAGCTCTCCCCAAAATTATTTCCCAACCAAAATAATAATAAGGCCCTCCCATAATATAACATTGACATGTATTTTAAAATTAATTCAAAATGTAAATTGAATTAATTAAGGCATTAGAGTTGGCAATATTAATGGATGGAAGATGGAGAGGCTTCACATTTAAGTGGAAGTCCAAAGGATTAAAGTGGATTGTCAAAATTAAATAAAGGGGAGTGTTAATGGGGTTAAGCAGAGTTATGGGGAGATGAAAGGTTTAGGGCATGTGTGGGTCCCACCTCACAAATATACTTTCATGAGAGGTTATGTGGGTGTGGGCCCCACCATTAACTTCCCCTTGTATGATATAACTACCCAAGATAAATAAAATTGTTCACAACAATTTTATTTAACTTTTTTATTAAACCCCCAAAATTAACTCTCAACCCACATTAAACGCAACTATGGTAAAGGTCCCCTTAAGATAATATTGGTGCTGCGAGTTCATCGCTATCCGCAAATTTCAATTCCGAGCACCGGTTCAAAAGATAAAAAAACTCATACGTACATTTACTAAATGTACCCAAACAAAACTTTAGAAATTGATCCGGGGCACACTGGGCCTCGAAATCAAGTGCCGTCAGAAACAGCAGACTTGTAAAATTCCAAAGTATTTAAGAAAAAAAATTCATTGAAAGTTCAGGGTCTTTACAATTAAATAGTGTTAATACTTTTAATTATATCCTTAATAAAGGATTTTCTAGAAAAAATTCTTCATTTTTGAATTTTTTGATAATAAAAGAATAAGTTCTTCACCCATGGATGTAAGATACCTTGTTCTGACCAAGAACATTAGTTATTCCCTTTATTTTATATTTTTTCCAATTATTATAATTCTATTCCATTGAATGGTTTCTTATTTTTTTAATTTCACTTAACTTTTGTGAAAATATTGACTTTATTTGTAGAAAAGGGATTGATGAGTTTCTACTTCCATTACAGTTAGTATAAGGTGTCCTTCTTGATGAATTGGTTTACTATTGAATCATTTGGTGGTTTTGATCCAGTAATTATAAGATAATACCAATGGAAATTTTAAAAATAATATTATTTATAAATAAATTTAAAAATTTACACTTTGCTCATAGATTCTATCTTATAAGGATTTTGATTTTTACAATTTTAAAAAATATTTTCTCATGATGTTTTTACTAAAATCTTACCACTACTAAAATTAAAATCAATCTTTAAGGTGGAAATTAACAATTACATAGAATTTAATGATTTACTATATATAACTTCCAAGGTTCTCCATATGTTTAATTTAGTTTCACAATGGTATGTTTTCTTATATACACTATTTGATAGTGAACTATCATGGTTCTTCAATGTCATTACATCACAAACTCTTTCACTATGCTAATATATATCAATATACCTTTTTATTTACTCTATGATATCATTACATTAATTATATATATAAATATGAATCTCTTTAGTCCATATGTAAAAAATTTTACTATAAAAAATAGGAGGCCTCATAGTTGATTCCAATTTTTCAATAGAAACTAAAATAGATTTTCTAACTGAACACCAAATAAGATCCTTTGGGCTCTAATACCACTTGTTGGGACTAAATTCAATGTATTCACCCCAAAATCGTAGGATTGAATCATAATTCACACCTAATTAAAACATATATTTCCAAGCACCCTTTCTCATTTGGATATTTTCCCATTATTGGAATGAACACATTCAATATATCCTTCTCTCATTGATGATCACACCGAATATAACACATAGATGCAGTAATGTAATAAAAAACAATAATTGATTTAATTTAGTTCACTACTATGGGTTAATCTAAGAATAATACACATGTACATGTTCTAGTGTAACAGAATACATTTTCACTTAGAGAAAAATATAATTTCAAAATTATGTTTTAATTTCATTTTAACATGAATGATATAAAAATGAACTCGTAAATACTTTTAACATAATTTTTCTCAAAAATCTATTAAAAAAGCGTTCTTTATTTTCTATTATTTTGGGTATTCATTAAAAAAAGAATTAAAATAATTTAAGAAACATAGAAATATGGGATACATTAATACTATTATTTTTTGATTTCATCATTTCTCATCTCAATTTCACCCATCAACCTAAATTTGGGCTACATTAATTCCATCGATCTGCATTAAATTTATTTCATTTGAGTTCCATAATAATTTTTTAAGATACATATTTTAGGAGAATTATTTCCATTCTTGAAATCTAATGTACATCAATTTTGATTTTTCCTCTATCGATTATAGATTTTTAGCTAAAATGTGTATATTTTGTAAGTGAAATAAATATTTTATTTCTTTAAAAAACGAAAATATTTTTTAGTTTTAAATTACATCCATTATTTTTTATTTATATATATATGCAGTTTTTATTATGAAATTTTGTTGTCATAATTTATTTGAAAGTATAATTTCATTGCGATAATAAATTGTTTCTTATTATAAAAAAAATTGTTTATGATTTGAATTTTTTGAATTTATAATTTCTTATATTCATTAACTAATATTCATTATAATTTATTTATAGATAAAATTATAGAAAATTGGGTAATGAAGGATGAAAATATTGAGATTGTTTTGGATGTTTTGCTTTTAAGGATTTGTATTTCATATTGATAGATATGATCATTTTTCATAAATAATTTGACTTCAAGAATGTCTTATAAGGTAGTCATATCTAAATATTTGTTATTATGTTTGATGATATTGTATGTCTAATTTATATAGAGTTATATAAGTAAATATATTATTCTAAATTGCTTTACTGATTGATGTTTCATCGTTCATTTATAAATAATTTAGTAATAACTTATTAGTAATTTACAAGGAGTGTGATCTCTATAACTAATTTATTTTTTGAAAAGGAGTGAATTTTATATAAAATGGATTTAATCATGGGGTTTATTATTTAAAAATGTAACACATTCTTGAGTAGAATTATTTTTAAAAAAATCGGTGATTTTACATATATATATATCTATATTTGGTTAATTATATCATAATTGTTTTGAATAAAATGGTTTTATAAAAAATATATATCTTTTTTTTTGTTTCAAATTTCATTTATAATGGAATTTATGTGAATTTAATTTGATTAATCTTGTGTGAACTTTTAGGCCATTTTTTGGATATTCTATAAATCATATTTTCTAACTCCTAATCTGTATAAAATACCATGCTTGAAAATGTTACATGTCTTTGTAATTATAAATTAAAAGATTCATTATTGGTTAACAATTGATCATTTTCAATTATGTTATTATATTAGTGGGTTGATAGAAGATGGTATATGTATCATGTTTCATTATTTGTTACATTGATTATAATTCCTATACATTTTTTATTTCATATTTAGTAATGATTAATTATTTTTTTCTAATTTAAAATATTTTGGTCCTTAAATAAATGATATGTTTAATATTAATAATTATTTTTTTACTATAAATCATTACCAATTGGTTTTTTATATTATATTATTTGTTAGTTTTAATAATTTTTTATTTTGATTAAATATTTCTCCATAAATGATTAACTAATTTCTTTGATTATATGTTTATGTGTTTAGAATTTATCTATTCATAATATATATATATATATGTTTTAATATATTCACCAATTATAATGTGATATTTGTAATTTATTGGATCATAATTAGATAAATCTACGAAGAACAAGAGATGAATATGAAAAAGAGTTTATTATTTTTTAGAATTTTCAGAATGAAATCCTGAAAACATATATATGATTTTGTACCCATCTATCAAGTGTATGAATATGATTAAATTAACATCTATATATATCAAACACCATGTAATTTTATATGGATTTAATCATAATTATACACCATGGATCTAGTATGGTGAACAACATAAAATTAAATATTGAATGTTGATGAGGAAATTCATCATTAGACAGAGGATCATCATGATGAATTAATTCATGATCTGGGCATCGAAACCATTTAAAAAAATATATTGTTGTAAATTTTTTTAGGGATTATAAGAAACCATGACTCATAGGATATAATAAATTTATTGTGCTTTCTGTAGTTTTGATATTATTTAACTTGATAAAAATACATGGATGGAGTGATAAATGTTTCATATAATTTATTAAACTATGAAACGAGTTACTTCCAGAAGATAATAGATCTCTGGATTATAATTATTATGAGGGGAAATTATTATGCCCAGTGGAAGAGTGGTATAAAAATATACATTCTTTCTAATACAATTGGGTGTTTTATAGGAAGGAATGGTAATTTTTTCCAGGATGTCATAAATGTGGGACATCACTATATAAAATGGATGGAAAATTTAACTTGGATAAATTATCTAGAATATAAACCAAACCATCCTATAAATAAATTTTGTATCTTATAATTATTTATCATTTTAAGAATATATTTCTAAATTAAAATGATACAAAGAGGCTCAAATAACATACTGATGACATCATTTTTTAGGATTACTTGTTTCAACCTACTAATTCACCACAATTAATCAGATTTTAAAAAAAATCAAGATTTTGGAAGTGATTCTAGCAATATGAAAATGTGATTATACAAAAATAGAATGAATCCATACCATATCCTTAGTAAATAAATATTTTATGGAGTGTTTTGTAGTTAATTTACAACTCTACCCATAAATATGTATTAATTAATAAATGTTGTGGTCTTCTTGATGATTTTTAGACAAAAAAATGGAAATGATATTGATGTCTACCTATTACCAATTTTTTATGATTTGGAACTTATTTAGGTGAAATTTTTTATAGTTGTTGATTCAAATAATAAATCAAATTTTATATTTCATTTTATAATTTTTTTCAATATAAATAATTTTCCAATATATGGGATTGAATCTAGATATCGTATCAAGGGACTTAAATCTTGTCCAATTTTCGATTAAGTGAATTCTTATTATCAATTGTATATTGGAAGAAAGACAATCTATATGGTACATAAACTATTTTTTAGAATATATAATCCATATAAAATGATTTAAAGGGAATTTATTTTTTAAAAACAGAGTAATGTCCCCCCAAAACACAACCATTTTCAGCTGAATAATATTTTAGAAATTTGAAAATTATAAATTTCACTTTTGGAAAGAAAATAAGTTCTTTTAATTAAAAACGTACATGCAAGAAACAGTAAATCTTATTTAATCTTTATTATTAGAGGTTTTTAGTTGTATAAAATTACATTTAACATATTCATGTTGAGGGAAATATATTCCATAGATTTATTAGAATGTTACTAAACAAAATGGAAATACAAATAATGAATTGTATGAATTATTGGACTAAATATCAATGGGACTACATTTTGATTTATCTCTAAGTATGAAAGTAAACTAAACATATTTACCACTAGGTTGTAACACATTAGTATTGTGTGAAAAGATAAATTATATTTATTGAGATCATGGTGTTAGACTACCCAATGGGTATTATAAAAATGGGAAAAATCTATGACATTGAAGGATTAAAAATTAAGATGTATGAAATCTCATAACTTTCATTTATTTATGAAATAACTGCAACTAATTTAACTGTGTGCCATATTTCAGATACCTTTCATAAAATAAATCATTAGCCAATATTAATTTTTCAATTCTATTTATAAAAAATTTAGGGACCCAAATTTGTTAAATGTGTTGGATAATGAAGTTCTCCTTATATATTTTCAACTAGAAATCCACCACAGTTTTTTTATATAATGGTTCATATATTGATTCATTTGGTGTATTAAATAAGAATACGTGGTCCTTTTTATTTATTTTATATTTATCCTTTTGAAAAATATATGAGAAATTTTAAGGGTAATGCAAAAATATACTTTGAACATAGGTATGTATTTTTCAAAAACAAATTTTGGAATAGGTTATTGAGCTATGTATAGATTATTTATATGAAGTGAAGTAGGTTGGCCTCCCTATATCTAAATATTTTATAGTTGATAGTGATCGTAAAGGTACTCATGGATAAAAGATAAATTTAATTCCATATGATAAAGTTATGAAAGTATATTTGTACATTTTGAACGACGCATTTGATGTTTATCCATATATATCATCAGATATTACTAGATTGAAGTATAATACCTGGAAATAAATGTATTGTGGATGATGAATCAGAATAAAAATAAATTTATTTCATTAGTTAAGGAGAATTTCAACACTAAATTATCTGCATCAAAAAAGGGGGACTATGTGTTAATGTTATCATATGTTATGGATTTCATATTAATCGATACACATTTTACATAAAAATTAGGATGAAAATAGTACCATTAAAGAGATTATATTAAAGGTAATTGTCGAAGTACTACCTTTTTCAATTGTCAAAGATAAAAAACGGATTTCTACATCAATATTACCATTCAAGAGATTAGATTAATGGTCATTGTTGAAGTACAACCTTTTTCTAGTGTAAAAGATAAAAAATTGACATCTACATCAATAATATATTTTTGAGTTATTGAGGATATATAAGAAATTTATTATACTAAAATTTTATAAAAAAATTATTTAAATGTAACTGGAATGATAGTAATAGTGCTGTGAAACATAATAATTTTGGATTTACACTTGTAGATCTAAAAAAGAATTAGTTTCAAATTTGAACAATTCATCACAGTGAAACAAGTGAAGAAGTTATTAAATTTTACTGACATATCAAATGATTAGGGGTCCATTGTATTTTAAGGGAATATAAATTTTTATGGTGATTACAATAATTATGATATTGCTTCATATATTACGTAATTATATAGTGATAACAATTATTCTAATGCATACCTAGTCTATTCTATTTAAACTGATCACGTTAAAGAGATATGTGAAAATATTCTTCTACACTATTAATTATTCAAGTAAATATCTTTTTTATATTATTTTTATGAATCTTACACTAGTAAAAAACTATTTTTTTTAAAATGGATATTTAAATCTATAGATATTTATTTTTACATTTGTTTTTGTGATAAAATTTATATTCATCCTCTCTAAATGAACATTATGTACTTGAAGAATCCTAAAATAATCATTTATTGGTTAAATATATAAATTTTTATAATTTATGCCATTTTTGAATATTGTTTTATATTTATAATTTTTAGTTTTTTAATTTTTCATTAATAAGTTTAGCATAAATATTATTATTTTCTGAAAGAAACAAATGTAATTAAACTAATTTTTTTAAATAGATATTTTTTTCATTGTTTTTTGATATTCAGTTTTCAGAAATAGTATTATTTAACAATATATATATATATATATCTATATATATCATTCTATTATTAAAAAACTACTTTTTTACTTCTAATAGTGATATCATCCTAATAATATACAAGTATACAAAATATTAATATATTCATCAATTTAAATGATAGATATAGAGGTAGAGGAACATTTACTGATGTATTTGTAATTTATTTCCTGTTAATAAAAATTTAATAACTAAATTGATTAATTAAAGTAAACATTTATTTGTAAAAAAAAATTGCAGCACTCCTGGTGATCCACATACATCGGATTTATCTTCTTATCTAAAGAAAATGAATCCTAGAGTTGATATACATGGTATTACACATTTACTAAAACTCATACTTTCTCAAGGGGTTCGTGGATATATATTGAGTTATATGAAAATAATAACCAAGTTTTCCAAAATTAAATGAATTTTATATGTTATTTTTCTATTAATATATATAATAAGAGTTATATATTATATCCCGAATTGAGTTACATCAACAGGATAATAGAGGAGCTACTATAAGAGTCTGCAAAGGTAAAGTAAATCAAGTAGTTTTTTTATCCTATTAATAAAATATTATATATATCACATGACTATAATTTAATATCCTAAATTATATACGATGTATGACTTTTATGGAAAAAAATTAAATTAATAAAAAATTTCAATCTTTATCATCAGTAATATGGATAGATTATAAAACAAAATTTAAATAAAAATTATATTTTGGGGGTTTCTAGATGAAAATAAATTCCCAAAATTTTTTACTAAATGACTTGTTCAATCATTTCTGGTATAAAAACTACTATATATAAATTTAATTTATAAAATTTCTTTCTCATTACCTGATGTCTTATTCATATGTTTTTTATGTAATTTACAACTTGGAGATCTGAATAAAAGATTTGGTTAATGAAGGTATACCACATAGTTTATCATGTGTAGTGTCTCATTTATTAGACTATAAAATGATTACAAAAATGTTTGACGTGCTAACATCTAATCCTAGTAGTGGCTCAAAAGTGGTTCCACTATAAATGAAAACTACTAATCTATAAAAAACCATTCCATTTTCATATAACAAACATTGGTTCCAATATAAATTAACCTTTCTAATCCATAAAAATCCTTCAACATCTCTTATGGATTCTCCACATATGACACCCCTCTAGATACATTATGCATATTTCATTTCCTCATAACCTGGGGAAATAGAAACATAAGAATGGGGTGATATCATATGCTCAGTAATGGATAAAAATGAAATCATAATATATCATGGCTAATAATTCTGGTATAATATAAGAATAAAAACATTTAAAAATGATGTTAACACATGAGTCATGACATAATAATAATTACATGCAACGACCTATGCTTTTGGATCCTTTTAATTGATACTATCTTCGATAGATTATTCCAAACACAACACCGAGATAATGCAAAACCAAACTATAAAAAACTATGAATTATTAAAATTTCATGAAAAATATAATCATTGTTAAATCAAAAGATAAAAATCAATTAAAACAATTCCATATAAATATTTTTAAATGATTAATATTTAAAAAGAAGGAATTTCATTCGAATAACCACTTAAAAGATGGTAATGCATGGTTCCATAATAAATTAAATTTATTAGAGTTAAAAAAATAATAATTGTTAATATATACTTATAAACTAATATATAAATATTCAATTATTTATAAATCTATATGAAAAAAAGAATAAATATACTTAATGCTTAAAAATTTATTTTTTTAAAGTAGTTCGTATATCTTTATTGTATTTTCATTTTAAAGATAATTTCTAAATTATACAATTTTAATGTGAAAAAAATAACTTCATTTTTTGGATTAGACATGTAAATATTATCTTAGGTTTATTTTATAATATTTTTATAAGAAATTTATTTTTATGTAAATAGTGAAATATATTTTTTTTTCAAATACAATGTATTTTATAACATTATTGGATTATAAAAATGATCTTAAAATTTATGAAACCATTTTCAATATGAAATATAAATTTTATAAGTTATATTATAAATTTAAAAATATTTATTCTTGTTTAAAAACCTATATTTAATATTTTATAACTTTAGTAATATTTATTTCTGAAACTTTTATTTTTTACTTATATAACTTTGATATTAAAATTATTTTTTATCACTTTTATAAATTGAATAAAATTTAATTTATTAAAAATTTAGAATCAGTAGGTCAAAATTACATAATAATGACTATTATAATTTTTTTTGGAATGAAGTATATGTTACGTAAGGTAAAAACTAGTTACTAAGGGGAAAACTAAAAGGGAAAAAGTGAAAAAATCTATTGGTAATAAGTTAAAAATATGTTTAAAATTTGTAAGTGAATGGATGGTTGAGATATTTCTCAAAATTATCCCTTTACCAATCCATTATTTTTATATTTTTAATACCCTTTAATTGATAGTTACTTAACATTATTAAAAATTTTAGGGTACTTATAAAAATATCATCCCTTTTTAATTATAAAAGGGGCCCTAATCTTCCCACTTAACCTCATACCACAATCCACATAGTTATACTTAAAATATACCAAAAAATCTCCTATAATATTGAATACACATTCAATAGGTTCTTTTCATATAAAAATGTCATTCCTTAAAGGCATAACCTCCTTTTAAATGAGACAATCCATGAAGTGAGGTATTAATTTCTAATAGATCCTGTCGCATTTCAAATTCGTTAGGTGTACTTTTTTTTATCAATTTACATAACACCTTCTTAAAATTATAACATCAATATCACTAGTATTATTTTATATTATTAAAAATATTCTTCATGCATTGACTCATTTCCCTTTTCTATTAATAAAAAACATCATTTACATGTTTTGTGTGCTATAACAACCAGGAATCAACTTGTTTTGATTTCTATCCCTACCTTATTTGAATGTAAATACTATAGAATATAATACATATGTATTATTTTTATGAAATATTTTATAATCTTCAATGATAAATCATATAACTCATTTTCCTCACTCTATGAAAAATGAGATTTTGATATGTTCACATGTGTGGACTACCACCTCCATGGAACGATCGCTTTCCAATTTTCTTTTCAACGCCTCATTTTATGTATGTTAATGTTAATTATTTCAATGGATAAATATTTTTTTATGAAATTATTTAGTTTCATTAAATATAAATTGGGCATCATATAAACAATATGAAAACAATTGATAGTAGTAAATGCATCCGTCGAAAAGAGTGTTTTAAGAAAAAAATGACTTTTTATACTATGAAATAACTATTTTTATGTTATATTATTCTTATAATTATTTATAATTATAACATTAAATTCTAATAAACATTTAATAATATCATTACTCTTCTATAATAATGATACTAAAACTAAATAACAACATAATCTTCTATTGTTTATGGTATGTTATTATTTATTTTGGTTTAACTATTTAATTTAATGATGCTATAAAATTATATAATAGATAATTATGATAATTTAATGTAAGTTGATATATAATATAAATAAGTATATATATAGTCTTTTTTTTGGTATATTAATATAAAAATTTAACTCATTATTTTTGAAATCACCCCTCGTTTACTAAGAATCGTTGAAACATTCTCATCTCCAAATTCATCATTAAGAATAATAACCAAAACTCCCATATAATGAAATTATAAAAATATAAATAATTGTAAAAAAATCATTCAAGAAACCCTTCATAATCTCGAAATGATGAAATATGGGTGGCAGATAAATAAATAAAAATACTATAATGAAACTAGTTCAAAACAATCAATATTACCCCCCACCCAATATCAAAAATATATAGTAACAAACTAATATAAATTAATATAACAATTATAAATTAATTTTAGAACTAGTTATATAAATGAAAATAAATGGTTTTTTAAGATTGTGACTTTTTATTATAATATTTTATAATACATTTTTACTAATTGGTAATTTAGGTTAGGGGTTCTTTGTCTCAAATTTAATTTCATAAGACATATTTCTAATATTTTCCATGATACTATAAATATGGTGTGATTAGTACCCAATTAATTCATTTTACCAAACTCATGGGGTTTTAGTATCAATATCACAAACTTTATATAAATGTATTTTAATTAAAAATATGTCTAGTTTGAAATTGGTTTTGATTAATTTGCTACATAAGTAAGATATTATTTGTCTCGTTTTCAACTCTATGAGGAATGTTTGATATGATGGAATATAATTTCATTTTTATGGTGTATTAACTTCGAAATATCTTCCACATATGAAAATATTTTCCATTTCATGATATTTAAATGTCCATCTCATGAGATTCTAATCAAGATCCTTTGATTCTTTCATTTCAATTTCGTAATAATTTCATAAACTAAATTTATAATTCAATAGATCATAATCATTTTTACTTGAATATAATTTTTAAGATTTTATTAAACCTACCAATATGAAGTTTTATATTATATTATTATCTAGGTAAATTACTTCTCATCATCATCAATAACTTCTTTAACAAACCATTTTCCAAAATAAATGTATAGTGTTTGTTAGAATAACTCTCATTATTAGTAACAAATCAATTCATCCATGTCTATAGTTTCCCTCCAACCAATATTCTACTCCCATTTGGGAAATATGAGATGGATTATATTCTGTTTTTATAATTATTACCTTTAACCCTTTTTAAAATTAATATTTCAAACCCTTTTTATTATGTAGGTTTTGAAACAGAAGTTGTTCCAAAATATTCCAGAAAATGGTTATTCCATATATTCAAAATCAAATTTCTTATCTTCCACCATGATTTTTTTTCATAATAGTTATGAATTTCCATGGAATTATTTATTGAGGTATATTTTTCAAAATTAAATTGTTTCTATAATTTTATCTTCACATTTTTGAAAAAAACTTTTTAAAGTTACCCATAATATTGTACTTTTAGGAATATCTTGAAAATGTATTATAAAAATATATTTTTATATTTCCTATATAAGAAAATATATGAAACTTTTTTATGGTATTTATAATTTTAATGAAAATTTCCCTCTATTTTTTCAAGGTTTATGAAAGATATTATTTTTCTTATAGTTTTATAAAATATTTCTTTTAAAATTATTTCAAAAAATCTAGTATATTTAATTTTTCTAAATTATTTTCCTTAAAAAATTAATATGTATTTTTTTATATGTCAAAAATTTTGACATATCCTATGATTGATCAAGGATATTATTAAAATATTATTATCCAACTTATTTCTTGGGATGTCTTATGTAAATATCTCTTATATCAAAATATGATTCAATGTTGTCGTTGTCTTGAAAATCCATCCACTATGAATATGAATAACTTTTCATCCAATATCATGTTATTTTAATTACTTATTTTACTTTTTATTAATTTAAGGGTGTTAATATCAATTTATTAATAAAAATTTATTGAGGATATCATTGAATAATATGTATACATATTATCTCTATGGTTGTAAAACCATATGATCTATTATCTTGATTAAATGGTATTTAACAAGAAATTTACTGAATATCCTTAGATAGTAATTTATTTTCCAATGGTATATCTTGTTATTTTTGATGATGGAATTATGAATGTTTTTCTTATATGATTACATTTGAAATAGATATGAAAAAAATCATTCCATGGGTACTTTAAGTTTTGATGATGATTTATTATATTTTGAAAAGTTATGTATGGATGATGAAGGATGTGCCCCTATATCACCCTCCAATGAATTGGGTACAACATTAAATCTCATGAGATAATGGGTAAATGACTAGTGACACTCAATATATAATTTGAAATAGTTTTTGATTCTTGATCTGTAATAGTAAATAGGTGGATGAAGCCTAAACCAAAAATTAAAACTTATGAGTGGAGCCTGATCCACTAAGGGAAACTAGTGGTGATACCAAATCCAATATATTATGATTTATATTCTTATTTATAATCCCAATTTCTAATTTATGCCTCATTTCTATTATATTTTTAATTTTTAAGATGTATATTTATGTTATTCCAATATTTATTTTCTTTGCTCTATGGGTTATAACATTATTGTGTATCCTATAAGATCCTAGAATTTCAAATAGGTATGGTTCATTAAAATTTTAAATTAAATATCTTTTTTTCTATATAAAAATTATTCAGGGAATAAAAAATGGTTTGGGAGTATCGGGTTCTTTTTCTATTCCCATACATTATGTTTTTTGGAGAAATAGAGTGAGGTGAGTGATTGGCACATGGTTAGTAGTAACAGTGCATCTCAACCATGCAGCCTAATGTAGAGGTTCACAATTTATTTAGCTATGCAAGTAAGGCCTCATAGTCTTGAAAAAAATGTAAAAATTATAGTTATGTCATGAAAATTTTTCTCATAATTAGTTTAACCATGTGAGGGGTTGGTGTTTTTGGATAGTGAGCACACATAGGATACTCATGCTTTGTCAAACTAAGCACCAAGCTATTTGGGTGGTGTGCCACTTAGATTGTGGTGTTGAACAATTGGAACTAATTTTTTCTAACCATGTATCCAAATAAATATCTACTTTCAAAGGTGGAGACTATCTAGTTTCCCCTGTTACATTATATTTTATTCCTCTCATTTCCTTCCCAATCCACATAGTATCCTCCTTGTGGAGGAATCTCTCTTCTCCCTCTAGATATGATTTTAGTCTCCTACTTCATTCGATGCTTGATTTAGACATCATTATCCACATTTTTCCCCTTCAGTTAGCCTTTCACGATGCTTCCTTCCTTTATTAGTTTATCTCACCATTTCAGCATTATATTTATGGAATCAAATATTGACTATTTTCATATTGTTTTCCTATTTTTATGATTTATTTTGTTCTATCCTTGGTTAAAGGTAAATACTGGATAAGGAGTCTAATAATTTTATTATAAATGTGTTCTATTACCTTTCCCTGAAATTCTAACAACATATTTTATGTTTCATTATGCCACACGGTTGACCATCCCTCTGTCTCTTCATAAAATAAGTCTTTATTTAATTAAATATTTAGGCCTTAACCTACATAAATCATGATACCATTATACTAATGGAGTTTTATAACCTCAAATAGAATATCCCTATTTGGGGGGTGTGTTTTATGTATATCATAATAACAATGAAATTATTATGAAGTCAAACTACCCCTTAGTTGTGTTCTTTTGAACCTTTTTAATTGAGATGATAAAATAAACTAAATAAAATGTTTAGATGAAATTAATGGAAGGGAAATAGTAATACCATTAACTTTTTACCTAGTACCTCTCTTACATCATTCTTTAATCCTTCCTTATAAGTGAATGATATTTTTAAGTAATTTACTTTTTGAATGTCCGGTATATACTTCTAGCTCTTAACCATTCAAGATTTCATGTCTAGGGAGATACATGGGTTCAGAATCATAACTCCATAGAGAGGATCATTGGGTATATTGAATTAATTAAATTATGAAAGGAATTATAAATCATTATGGGTGATTATTTTAATCCTATATAGAATACCTTATAAGGGATCATCAGGAATATGGATTTATATTTTCCCATGGGGGACACTTGGTTTCCTACCTTTAATACCTTGGACAGTTTTAGTGGGAAATGTTATTGCACCATTCCATGAGTGATACTTATATTACTACATGAAATTATAGGGATGATATCATAGAGTGATGGGTTTATAGTATACATTGATCTATACCTAGTATCTATATATGTAATACCATGGTTGGGCTCATGATTCCAACCAAATTGAGTAACATGTCTTCTAATTCAAAGAACACACTTGGATTCAACCAATTCTTTAGATACATCACTACCTTTTTTACTTCTTTTTTTATGTCTTGAATGTAATCAATCTTATAAATCCCTTATATGAATATCATTAATGAGGGGAACCTCGATTAAGAGCCTCATGTTCCAAGCCAATAATTTAAATTAAATGAAAATTAATAAACACTCAGATACATTTCATATTTGGACGAACTAGGTAGTATCGAATGCGTTTCCCATTGTGAACCTAGACCAACATGGGTATTATGTATTTTATTAAAAACTTTTATTATTTCCTACACAATAATTTACTTTATAATCATAGGATGGATAGTGATAGACGCAATTGGTGGGGGCCAACTGGGTTTCACCCACAATTGTTCTGGTAGCTGATTGGTACTTGGACAGACTTCATGGATTCAATTTTGGAGATGGGGAAGAACCTAGACATGGATATATGATTTTTTGTATTAGGATGGAGTATAGGAGTGTACAAATTATGTTGATCTCATGATGTAATCAGAGACTATTTTTTGTCTATTTTATGTGTTGTATATCATGTATCTATTGTATTCCAACTATCCAATATACCTTGTATTCCTCTTTTTTATAGCATTATTCCGTGAAATCATTTTTCATATAACATTTTATTTTTTCATCTTGGATGATATTATAAAAGGATTATTTACTCTTAAAATGTTTCCATTATTATCATTCTTCTATTGATTTATATGTATATACCATTACGATCCACCATGGAAAGGAGGGTATTGTCTCCCCATTGTACCATCGTAGACCCTCCCAACTAGTCTGTAGCCTCTATAATAAATGGAGGAACACTTGAGGCTAGGTGACCAACCATGTAACACCCCATTATATTTTGGTATGTCTATTTTTTTTAAAAAAATCCCTTCAATATATTGTGTTGCACGCAACACTGAATTTAAATGGAACGCGAACAATTATTATGTGAATATTAAAAACAAGTTGTTAATTTGGTGGAAAAAAATATGGAAGAATAAAATTTTCAAAAATATATAAATGTTTTATGTATTTATATTATTATATTCATTATTTTTAAATTGATTATAAATAATAATTTAAAGGGTTTTTTGGAAAAACTATTTTTGTATGTGCAATTTATTTATAACAAAATAAATTAAATTAATCACTGTTGGTGAATAATTTTTATGAAATTTATATATTATATCATAAATAATTTTTTTTAATATTCATATAATATTTTTACTATGCATAGTATAATAATAGATCTAGTGTTATTCTTATAAACATCATTTTCAAAAAAATACGATTTTTATTACATTTTTCATGATTATTTTAAAACTAATTTCATAAACTTATAGGTATTAAATTTGGAAAAATGGTTTCCTTATTTGAAATCATAATTTTTGTGACACCCCAAACCTTTTTCATGCGTAATAATAATATTGTTTTACTTTGTTTTATTTTCATACTATCCAAATAATGTTTTCAAAATAAAAACAAGGCATGTTTTATTCAATAAAACACTAAAATGATTAAATTACAACAAATCCAAAAGAATCCTACTACCCTAAGATACCTACAAAAAGCCCTATAAAAATCATAAGGATTCCACCAAATACCACAAAAATCCCAAGAAAATAGTGGGGTCCTTCGAATCTATCACGATGAACATCGGTATAGCCTGAACCATAGAAATCGTGTGAAGAATCAGAGGAATGATGAGAACCATATTCACCAAGTTGATTCTAAAGTTTTATTACCCTAAAATATCTTTTTATAATTCCTTTTGTGACTATTGATATCTATCATGGTCCTTAAGTGATCATTGGTTTTTTCACTGGTCATAAAATCCTATAAATTGTTTATTCCTTTTATGAATTTTGACTATTCTATTTATCTTAAGTATTTTTGAATATTTAATCATCTTAAGTTAATATGAATTTTAAATGATTCTTGGTATTTGAGTATATTTTAAAATGCTACAACTCTTCACTTTTTTTAATTAAACATATCTTCAGATATTAAAAACATAATGTTTTCCAAATTGAAATGAATATGGAAATAAAGATCATAGTGTTTTAATCAAAATGAAAAGAGAATAACATATTTTTACTTCAATGAATGTGAAGAGTGTCCATATTAGAAAAAAATACACATTCAAATTTTAAGTTATGTTTTAAATGTTCTTGATAATTAAAAGTTATACATAGAACAATTTATATTTTGGATGGTGTATATTAATGGACAAAATTTTAAATTAAAGTTGATATAATGTTTTAGACTAATTAAAATTATGACAATAGTGATTTAAATATAGGTAAAATATTTTTAACTTCTTTTCCTTAGGTTTGTTAAAAAAAATGTAAACCCCACAGGCCTTCCCTCTAGTTGGTCCAAAAGAGGCAGCTCGCACATCTACTGGAGTAGGCGGCCGAGCCTAGGCCCTTCAGCCACAACACTAGCTAGCCCATGGGCATGTGTGCGCACATACAGGCACACATGGAGGAATTGAGTGGTGTTCCATCGTGTGGGGAAGCATGGCAGAAGGGGTGGGTGATGAAGCACACCTGGAAAGGACCGGCATGGGGCGGTACTGGAGAGGGGGATATGGAATTCTGAGTAATAGACGGGAGCTCCAGGATTGTAGAGATAGTCATTAATCCCTCCCAAATCGATGTGGGACAAAATTTTTAAGAATAAATCAAAATCCCCGTCGTCTGATCATGTCGTGTGCGATTTGGACCATCTAATCAGTCCACCCTTCAAACTGTACTATCACGGTATTAATACCACATTTTATCTGAATCATCCAATCATGGACATAGACGATCTCCACCGTTCAATCCATTTTAAATCCCACATCATTCCTCAACTATCCGATCATATCTGAGATTTTATATCAACCCTCCATCATTTTTTTAAACCACAGATTCACCCTAGCGATATGATTAGATCCCTTTTGATCTGGACCGTCCATTTATTTTCTGTTTCTTTTTTCTCCGCATTTCTTCTTCTTCCTCGTGCCAACTAGGAGCTCACCCACTATTTTCTTCCTTATTATTCTTCTTTTTTATTCTTCAACGAGATTCCCCACCTTTCTCTTCATATCGGCCATTGATTTCTATCATAAGTCTTTGTTGATCTTCTTTTTTATTATTTTAGTTGTTCCACTTTTAAGTTTCTGCAAGCTTTATGTGTTTATATATAGATTATAATCACTATTTTATTTCATATTTATTCTAAGTAAGATGCTGGTTTTAGTTTTTTTAATCCATATTTTGAGTATTTGTTTATAATTTATGTATGAAATGTTATATATAAAATATATTTGTACACCGCCTATATAAACCCAATATTTTCACTTATAATTTAACCAGATTTCCTCTCCACAATGTGAGAACAACCCCTTCCTGGCCCTGTTTCTCTCTTGAAGCTAGGTAAGCGATATTTTTTTTACGTTTTCATTTTTGTAAAACTCTTATACCTTTTTATTTATAGATCTATATATATATATACAATTTTATACTACTTCAAAATCCTAACTCGCGTTAGGTTTTCTAAATCTATTTTTGAAGTGTATAACACATGAAAGGGATTATATGCTTCAATTTCTATATGAAAAACATTTTTCTATTGTTTTTCATGGTTATATGTATATATAAGTATATAAAATTCTATATAGCTTTAATCCAACCTAGTTTTGAGTTCTCTAAATGTAATTTTCAATGTTACAATGTTGTTTTATGGTATAAAAACACTTTCAGGGGTTAATATTATTTTTAGTTTTATTGAAAATATATATATACATACACAAAATTGTATTTACAAAACAAAACCAGTTTGGTTTTTTTTTCTTTTTATTATTTTAATTAATGATCTTTTGTTTTAAAAGGATGTTCTAAAAACATGTAACACATAAAAAAGTTTTATTTATTCTTGTTTTAATATAAAAAACCCTTGTTTATAATGTTTATGTATCAATATATATATATATATATATATATCTAATTATGTAACAAATCTTAATTGGGTTTTCATAAAACCTATTCTTATTGATTAAATTATATTTTCGAAGGGTACAACAATTACAAGAATTTATTAGACCATGTTTTGGGTTGCGTAAACCCCTAGTATACACCTTTTTTAAATTGGGTTTATAAAATTTTCAAAACCCATATATATATATATATGTATTTTTATTTTGTCTTCTCAGGTTTTAAATAAATTCAAGTTATTTTGTAAAATTGTTTCATGTTTAAGAACAAATATACATTTATACTTGCATAAGAGCATGTTCTTATTTCTTCCTTTTAAATGAAAACTCCACATAAGATGATGATTTTACATCCATGCATTGTTTTCAAATTTTTCACATGAAATTCCTTTAATTATTTAAGTTTATGTTTTAAACTATTAGTATTGCATGTTTTAAAACAAGTATCTCAAAGTCACAAACATGTCTTGAAAAGGTTCACATTCGTAGGTCCTTGATGCAAGACTTGTTATTTTAGGTGACAACCCATTATTTTATGTGTACTAGTTCTTAATACATGCATAATAGTATGTTTTTTTAGTACATGCACATCACTATAAAATATGAAACTAAAAATTATTGCCTTTTTTTCATTTATGGCATAATTAATTTCAGTTATGAGTATGTGGGAAAAAGGATTATGGAATAAGAATGTAATTATTAAATGTAGTATGGAACACAATTAATATAAGACCATACTAGACATATGAGGATTTTATTAGACTTGAATGATAAGATGGGTGCGCCTAGATAGCGCTCTAATGCATTCGGTAAAGTTAAGTCTCATGAGATGTTATGTGCGACGGTCTTGGTGGTTAGCCTGGGCTTGTACTGCTATGAGAAACTGGATTGGAGGTTAGACTTGACACATACCTCTATGGGAAACGGGATTGGTGGTTAGCCTTGACTCGTAATAAGTCACAGTTTATGGTCTTAGCGCAAGGCCTTGACAAAGTCTGGAATTATACATTACCTCATTATTTTTTGGGATATGATCAACCAAGGGATTATTTTACTAATATAATATCTCTTGGCTAATAATCTTCTATGATAAATGGAGATGAATGCATAAGGCATAATTATGTATGTAAATGAAAAGTTATACAAGTAAGGGTATTCAAAATTTATGGTTACAAGAATTTAATTTTAAGTGCTAATGAATCATGACATGATTAATTATGTAATTCTATTTGCAATTTCGTATATCACTTTTGAGTATGTTTGGTCAATTTATGAATCATACATCATTCATGCATTCCTATATATGTATGTGCAATCTGATTTATGTTTTACTTGCTATTTTTAAGTAAACACATATAAATCTTGTTTAAAATTTCATTCTAAAAAAATCAAGTAACCTTTGAAAATATTGATGAAATGTCTCATGAAGTAATGTTTATGTGTTAAGAAAATACTTTATTATTATTTTAAAAGGTTTTTGTTTTAAAAATGGAAATTTCTTTAGTTGTTGTGAACCTCCTTTTTGGGAATTATTATGCTCACCCTACGATTTGAATTTATTTTACCGGGTTTAGTATATTATTCCAATCTTTGAGTAATCTTATGTGACAGAATCAATATGAACCAAAACTTTGTCAAGTTTTTGGAAGAAGTGTATCAATAGTATCTAGTTTTCCAGAACCTAAACCAAATCGATCCTCTCTATTGGGACAAGATGTGAAATTTTTGTATGCATGTGTTTATGAAAACAATTGAACACCATGTTTTAGGAACTGTTTCCAGACTTATGGGGTCGGGTTTCTGACAATTTCTATATTTAATAAATATATATGCTTTATTTTTTGGTCAAAATTTATAGTGACCATCGTTAATTTATTTACCACGGTAAAGGGTAAATCAAGTAATTATGTGTAAAAATAATATTATAATGACTATAAATTGACCCTAAAACTCAAAAAAAAACTATATAATGGCTTATTTTTATCCAAAATAATTCAAGGTTCAGAAATATTACCACTTTTTCCATATTAATTCATTATTACGGTTATAATATTTTATTTAAAGTAATGTCAACAATGTCACATTCATGATTTTAATAACTATAACATTTGTAATCATGTTTCACTGAGAAGATATCTTAGAATAAAAATATTATTTTGAAATATAAAGGACTTATATTTATCATGATAATTTATTTTTTGTTTTTAGGGAATAAATAATCACCTTAAATTCATTCCCAACTCTGATGCGATAATTATTTAATTTATAGAAAAATATAATAAATCATATTAAAAATATTAGAATAAATATAAATCTGTATAATTTATGTTATCAAAGAATTTAAATATTCCATTAATATATGAGGGATGTGATAAAATCATTTTTTTGAAGTTATCTAGTGTATTTGTATTTTCAAAAAGTAAAAGTAATGAATATTTTCAAGATTGACATTAAGGATATTTTAAAATAAATAATTGTTTTTAAAATGAAATAAAATTAATAAAAAAACATAAATTATTCCCAGTGATTTGGATATGGTCAAAGATATCAACCATGAACAATTCATGAGTGTTTTTTCCATTTATAGTAACAATGTCGACCGTTAAAGATTAAAATATTTATTATCACGATAAGAGAAAAATGGGTTAAATAATTGAGAAAACTAAATGATAAGTGTAAAAATGTGACCTAAACATGTCTAAAAATTGTTGGATGATATTATTTATACCCATACTCAAATTAAATTCAAAATAAATAACATTTTATCCATTTTTAATTTTCAATTATTTTATATTAATTTAATATTTTCATAGTTTTCTAAAGTACACCTCACCTCAATTTTAAATGGGAGCCTACTTCTAATATTTTTGACACCAAATTCAGCCTTCTAGGTCAGAAAAACCTTCTAATTTATCTTACCAACATCCCTATATAAGTTTTGGAGTTCCTTGTTATCCATAAACTCAAACCATATATTCCATAAAAATATATATCTAAAGTAATCCCTCCAAAAGGAGGTAATCATTTTTACCAACTCATTTAAGTTCATTTCTTAATCTACTTCCTCCTAATGTGTTGTTTCCATGATAAATTAATACCTACACTATTGTATATATTATGATATTTTATTTTTATTATATGAAAATCATATTACACTTTTTATCCATCCTATGAAAAATGAAATCATAGTGGGTGTGTGTGTGTACAGCTTACCATCTCCACTATGTGGTGTAATTTTTTCTCATCATCATTTTCCTAGGATGGTTATAATGATAGAAAAAATAGATATATATAATAATTATAAAATTATATTGATTATATAAAATTATTATATCATCTAATTCCTTACCATTCAAACCATATAGAAATGATATCATCGCTAATGCATACATACAAATTACCGTCTCCACGAAGTCGTACTACTCATTATCTATGTTAAAAATTCATGAATGGTTCTAAAATGTATTTAAGGATTAAATATGATATTAAAATAATTAATATTTTCTTATTTATTATTTATTTATATCATATTCAAGAGAAATAGTATATTCAACATAAAATAATCACAGGAAAACAGGGTAATTAACACCCAAAACAACAAAATGAATAAAATTTTACTAATAAATTAGTGGAAAATGTTATAAGGGGATCATATATGATATCATAAATATTAATATGATTCTGGTATAAGTTAATAATATTTTTTAGATCTCTATACTAGAGTTTGATACATGTAAAAAGTATATCATACCAATGTTAATGGTTTAATTCACAATCTCATCATTAATCGGGATTGTTTTAATTTATGTCTCTGATAGGAAATATTTCAATTCCATGTAAATGTTTTCTACAAATTATTTAAAAAATGTTTTTTATACTATTTTAATAATGTTTAAATTAATTTTTACCCATGATTTACTTTTTACAAAATTGTTTTAAAAGAATATTTTTTTCGTTTTCTAGGCATGGCACTTTGTGACTATTCTAACAAACATATACGAAATGATTGTTTTTTAAAATAATATGACAAGAAAAAATTTAATCAATTTCTTGACACCTTAATTTTTTGGGAATACTTTATAATTTTATAAAGATATTTTCAAATAAAATATTTTCTTTTATAATTACATGTCTTTTTTAAATAAATGTTTTAAATGTGAAAAATTTTATTTCCCTCAATGTTTTTCTAATGATATTATTAGATTATTCTCATCTATTTCAACATTATTTGTTGTATATTATGAATTATTGAGTCTATAATATTATCATATCATCAAAAAAATTATTGAATGGTTTATGATCATTTTGAGAAGATATGTAATATTTTTCATATCATTCTCCATTTTACACTAGATGGTTAACGATTATGTTTTTGGGGAAATTATTAATAAATCTTATAATAGTTGTTCAGGATGAATTGTTTTTTTATGTTCACCCCTATTATATGTAGAATTTATTTCACTTAATAAGTGATGGTTGGTCCCATTATAGCCCCTCGATGCATCGGTGGGTCTTACGAGACTAACTAGTTTGAGTATTGTCTAAGGATTTTCTTGTTTATGTATGGTGTCTTGGATGAACCCTTGATGGTATGTTTATAACATCCCACATTAAAAATTCCCTCATTATGATATTATTTATTGGTTACCATGTGATTATTAGATTATTTTTTAGATCCATGAATAATTTTTAACTCTTGTTATTGTGTAATTATTTTATTTACACTCATTTCTACCATATTTTGCTCTAGTTATTTTTTTAATGGCATGTGTTTGAGTAATTTAACTTTCCATAACTGTTTATTATTATTTATGATATATTCTGACGTATGAATTCCCTTACTAATCACTTGATCTCACCCCTTTTGTATGTTTCATTTTCCACATGATTCTATTAAATATATTACGACCGATATGTTGGGTAAATATTTGAGAATAATAGTGTTCCCAATGGAGTTACTACGTTGTATTTTATATTTTGATCATAATATAAGAATCATGTATGTATCTAATTTTCAAAAAATACTAATTTATTTGGTCATTTAGGATGAGATTACTTATATATTATGCCAATTAATTTAGAAACCACATAATTTTGGATACTAAGATTGGGGACTTTATAGTTTGTATTGGAGAATGTTTAGTAGATTATTTGGAATACAGATTTAAAAAAATATAGATTGGGGGAAAATAACCCTATAACATACTTTGAGAATATTCCCAAATTATAGAATCTTATGATTTTAATATTAGTTATACATAAATTTTCTATTTATGTTAGGAAGTTTAACAATTCAAAATCATGCATTATGATTCATAACCTTATGTAGTGTAATCCATTGTTTAGAACTGATTCCTAGTGTAAGGAATAGAAATTATATCCATCCATGTAATCTATGTATGTATTTTCAACCTATTCAATATAATGAAGTTAGCGATAAATCTACAACTAGATCTGAACAACTTATAACTATGCTGGGATAGTTTACTATATTTATGAGAACTAACCTTACCTATATAGAGAATCTCCGTCTACAATGGGATTTAAAAATATTAGACTTATTTATGCGATGAAAAACTCCATTATTCAATTATAATAAAAATCCATTTATAGTCGAGCAATGATAAGTTCCTAGGAATAAATATTTATCTCTTTTGGAAATAATGAGAGATAGAAGGTTTTCATGGCAGTTTAATATCTCTCGGGAGATACGGATCAATAGTGGTAACGTATTAAAAACATGAATAATGGGGAAGAAATATAAAATTAGGAATGGAAGGATTTTAATGAACTTTTCTTGGAAAAATATTTCCCTCATGAACAATGAAAATATATAGAGAGACACTTTTAGAGTTTGAGAGAAAAGAAGGATAAGGATTTTTCTAAATATAAATCTAACATTACAATGTTAGCATGTCATGCCACAGACTACATAAGCAATCCAAAATGATAGATTGATTCTTTCTTTGATGGGATTAAGACATTTCATCAAAGGGAACTTTTCACCCAAAAATTTTTATCATATGAGTATATAATATCACATTACATCAAGATAGAGAATGAATTTTTCAATCCCCATGGATAAGAAAGGGAAGTAAGATAATAAGAGGGATGTTGAGTACTCTAGAAAAGGAAATAAGTAAAATGGGAAGAAGGGAATAGTGTAATGTTTATCCTGTAATAAATGTGAAAGAAACATTATAGAATATTCCTTTTGTGAATTGGAGTTTGTTACATGTGTGGATAAAAAGTCCAACATTTCCATTATTCCAAGGGAAATTGAGAAACTAGTACTGTGTAGATCTTCATTTATAAGAAACGGGACACTATGCAGATTTTTGTCTTATACATCAAGGAATATTTTCCCAAAAAATTACCAGGGAGTAATACCATGCTTATGTGATCACAAATTTTGTGGTTGAAATTAAAAATGATGTGGGAAAGGTACTTTAATCATCTCTTAAAATTTATCTAATGATTTATTTTACTCTAGACCATCAAATTCTTTTATATCTACACAATTTTTCATGAAAATTATAAATTTTCCATTTATGTAATAATGGATTTATCATTAAAAACTTTGAATTGAAGTCTCATATCAATAAATATGTGTCGTGAAATCCCCATTATGACACAACAAATCCATTATTGGTTGATATTATCATCATATTTATGGTTTAATTTGAAATAATCATTGGTATGGATTAGATATAAAAATACTAGCCAAAAAATTATTGCATGAAGAAGGAAATTATGTTTTGTGAGGATTATGTTGAATTCGTTTTCATTATAGAAGAAAAATCATCATCAGATTTTTATCTAGATCCAACTCTAGTATCTCTTCTAAATGATATTATTGCATAAGATGAGTATAAAAACCCTAGTGGTGAAAAAGATAATATTCTAATTGAGGATGTAAATATTTTTTTAGAATACATTGATTTATTTCTTAAGGAATTTATTTTATTTCCACCTGGATGGTAGGTTGTGTTTTCTAGTGATTTAATTTCGGATTCAAGACCTATATCAAAGAATCCCAGTAGAATGACCAAAGAAGAGTTAATAAAGTTGACGAAACAACTAGTAGATTTGAGTGGTATGAGATTTATATTCCCTAGTGTTTCACCTTGGGGATCCCATGTTCTTCTTGTTAAGAAGAAAGATGGATTGATAAGGTTGTGCATTGATTATAGGGAAATCAATTCAATTATGATAAATAATAAGTGTTTGATACCTTGTATTGATGATTTATTTGACCAACTTCATAGGGATCAAAATTTTAAAAATATTTACCATCATTATTGATATCATCAATTTCATGTAAATAATGAATTTATTCTAAAGAAAACATTTTGAATGATGTATGGACATTACGCGTTTACAATAATTCTATTTTGTTTGACTAATACACCCTCTATTTTATAGATCTAATGAATAGATCATTCAAGGAATATCTTGATACTTTTATTATGGTATTTGTTGATGGTATCTTGGTGTAATCCAAAATATTATAGGACCATGGGGGATACTTTTAGATGATTCTTAAGACTCTCAATAATAATGTTTTATATTGTAAATTTAGTAAGTGTGAATTCTAACATCAATAAATTTATTTTTATATCTATATTCACTCAAATAATGGAATCTCAGTTGATCCTATGAAGATAAAGGAAATACAAGAATGTCTTACACTAATGAACATAATAAAGGTATGTAGTTTCATTGGTTTAGCAGGATATTATCGAGATCTTGTTTAGAATTTCACCTGATTTGATATATTGTTAAAAAAATTTACCAGTAAAGGGGAAGATTATTTTCACAAAGGAATGAAAATAATTCTTTAAATAATTAAATAGGATATTGTTGAATTCTCCTATCTTTAATCTACCATAGTAAAATAGAAAATGTTTTATTTATGGTGATTCATAAAGGACTCGGTTGTGTACTTATGCAGAATGATGGTGTAGTTTCTTATGTATCGTGGCAGTTAAATAGTTATGAACAGAACTATCAAACTCATGATCTGGAGTTATCAGTTTTAATTTTTTATCTAAATATATGCAGACACTACCTATATGGTGATAGATGTGAGATACATATAGATCACATGAGTTTAAAATATATCTTCTCACATAAAGAACACACCATGAGGAAAATGATATGGATTGAGCTACTCAATGTTTATGATTTATCAATGACTACCACCGAGGGATGATAAATAAAGTGTCATATGCATTGTGTATTAAGGATCATGTAGTTCTAAAAAATGAGGATTGATAAGGATCATGAGCTCATATATCTAGTAAAGATAGATATGGGAATTATTTGCGAATTAGAAACATCACTCCTCTATAAAATAGTTTCCAGGCCATATTTATTAGAAAGGATTAAAATTTCTCAGTATAATTTTGATAATTTTCAAAATAAAATTAAAGCTATGAATAATGGAAAATTTTCAAACTTTGTTTATAAAGATGGAATTCTAAAATTTAGAAAGAGGATTTGTGTTCTCTCTATATCCGATATAAAAATGGAATTGTTGGATGATGGAAATGTCTTGAATTTTTATAAACATATAGGTAAAACCAATGTATATAGACATTTTAATGAACATTTTTTGCAGGATAATATGAATAGGGAAATTGTATACATGTGTCAAGATGCCTAGTTTTTCAACAAGTGAAGGCTAAGAGACAGCATCCTAGAGGATCCATACAACTTCTACATATTCCTATGTGGAAATAGGATGACATTACTTTAGAATTTTACACTAGATTTCCAATGAATCTAATAAAGAATGATGTAATGTGGGTAATTATTGATCATATTACCAAATCTACACATTTCCTTGATATAAGGGAGGATTTTTCACTAGTTTACTTTGAATGAATATAAATTAATGAATTTTTAATACTTCATGGTGAACCTCTATCAATTGTGCCTGATCGTGACCGCCTAATTATATCAAAATTCTGGAAAATTATTTCAGAGGATATTTGTACCATGCTTATTTTGAACACATCTTATCACCATAAAATTTTTGGTCAGTCAAAAATGACTATCAACACTATTGAAAGAATTTTGAGATCCTTCCCACATGACATTCAAGATATGTCGGATCATTATTTAACTTTGGTAGATATTTCCTATAAACATTACTTCCAATCAAGTATTGAAAATGTGTCGTATGATGTGTTATATGGAAAGAGATGTTGTAAACCAACTTTATTGGATGAATTTAGTGAATGGATTCTAGTGGGGTCAAAATTTATTGAAGAAACAAAGGAAAAGGTAAATACTATTTAAACACATAACAAAGTAGATCAACGATATAAAAATAGCTATGCTGATAACCAAAGGAAATATTTTTAATTTCAAGTGAAAGGTCACATTTTCTTGAATTTATCTTCATGGAAGGGTGTTATAAGATTTGTTAATAAATGAAAACTAATCCTCAAGTATATCAGACCATTTGAAATTCTGTAAATAATTGAAATTTTGGCTTATCGTTGGGAACTGTCACGTATCCTTTCTTAAGTGTCCTATGTGTTCTATAACTCTTAGTTAAGGAAGTACATGTCATAACCTATGAATTTTCTCACTTATGAATAAATAAATTCATCACCTAATTTATATTAATACGAAGATCCAACTCAGATTTTGGATACTATAGAACACGTACTAAGGAATCAGATGGCTTGGCTGGTAAATTTACTTTGGAGAAATCATAAAATAGAAGAGCCGACATCGGAACTTGTGCGAATTATGATGAAGAAATACCCAAATATTTTTATGAGGTGATATTTTATAAATTATGTTGATGTATTTTTTTTATGTAGATATGAATTTGACACCACATAATTTTTTGGTATATCTGTTTTTAAATAAATCCCTTCAATATCTTGAGTTTCATGCAAAACCGAGTTCAAACAAACGGTGGACTATTATAATGTCATTGTTATAAGCTAGACATAAATTTGGAATGAATGGATAAGACTAACAAAAATTTAAATATATATATATATATATATTATTTATAGAAAAAAATTATTATTTATCAATTTAATAGAGATAAATAACATTAATAATAAAAGAAGTTTTTTTCTAAAAAAACTATTTTGTATTTTCAATATAGTTATAAAATAGGAAATAGAATTATTCACTATTGGTGAATTATTTTTAATGATTTTTATATATTATATCTTCAATAAAAAAATTAACATTAATATAATATTTTCACTATCCATAGGATAAGAATAAATCCAGTTTTAATATTAAAAATAACATTTTCTAAAAATGAAATTTTTATGGCATTTTGCGTACTTATTTAAAAATTAATTTATTGAACTTATAAATATTTAATTTGATAAAATGATTCCATATTTTTAATCAGAATTTCCAAATTTATAAAATATGACCCTTTTATTTTTTAGGGAAAATTGATGGTAACCATAATAAATTTTATAAACCTGGTAAGGGGTAAATTAGGTAATTATGGGTAAAAATAATATTATAAGGACTATAAATTGACTCTAAAACTTACCCCAATTTTATTGGATGTGTTATTATCATCCATAATCATTTAATTGTTGGATATATTACCATTTTGTTCCATTAGTAACTAATTTTGATCGTTATAATATTTTATTGAAAGAAAATTCAAAGATGTCACATTCATGATTTTAATAAATATAAAATTTTTAATACAGTGTTACCTAAAAGATATCTTTGATGTAAATATTATTTTTAAATATAAAAATAAATATATTAGTCGTGGTAATTTATTTCTAATTTTTATTGAATAAACTATTTCCTTAAATTTTTGAACAACTTTGATCAAGTAATTATTTAATTAATGGAAAAAAACAAGAAATGATATTAAAAATATAAAAATAATTATAATTTCATATAATTAATGTCATCCATGAATTTTTTAAATTAAATTCACATATTATGGATGTATTTAATGATATTTTTTGAAGTTATCTAGTGTATTAATGTTTTTTAGAAGTCAAAGTATGGAATACTATCAAAATTGGTATTAAGAATATTTTAAACATAAATACTATTTTATAAATTGATCCAAAATTCGAGAAAATATTAAATTCTTCCAAGTGATTAGGATATGGAAGAATATATCGACCATTATCAATTCATTGGACATTTGTAATATTATAGCAATAAAATAGATCCTTAAAAAATAATTTATGTATTATTGTGGTAAGAGTTAAATGGGTTAAATAAGTGATAAAACTAAATGATAATGGTGGTAATTTAACCTAAATATTCTTAGAATTTATTGGATTAGAGTATTTAATTTCATCCTCATATTATATTATAAATAAATCTCTTTGGATTCGTTTTGAATTGAAAATTAATTTATATTAATTTTATATTTTGAGAGTTTTCTAAAGTTTCCCTCACCTCAATTTTAAAAGGCCATCTCCACCCATTGTTATTCGCACCACTTTAAGTGTTATAGCTTGACCAAAACCTACCTATTTCTCTTCTCAACATCCTTATTCACATTCAAGAGGTCCTTGTCTTCCAAAATTACCAACCATAGATCCCTTAAAAAGAGATCTAAATTAAGTCCACCTAAAAAGAGGTAATCATTCTTACCCAATCATTAAAGTTAATTTATTATTCTAATTCCTCTTCAAGATTTTTTTTCATACTAAAATAATAATTCCAATATCATCTATATGTTAATATATTATTAGGATTATAAGACAGACATATTCCACCTTTTATCAACCCTATAAAAGCATGTAGTTTCAATGGTAAATTAATAACCCCGGTATCATATATATACTGAGATGTTATTATGATTATGAGATAGCCTTATTCCACCTTTTATCCATCCAACAAAAAAACAAAGCATCACATGTGTATATGTATGGGTTTCCGTCTCCACGATGTAGTGTAATTTGTTTTTCATCACCACTTTTCCAGGAAGGTTGTAATTATGGAAATAACTGATATATATAATAATTATGGCGTGATTTTTATTTTTAAAAATTAATATACAATCCAATTTCTTACCCTTTTAACCATATATAAATGATATCATCGCTTGTGCATATGTACGACTTATAGTCTCCACAAAGTGATGTGATTCATTATCTTTGTTCACCATTTAGGAATGGTTATAAAATTTTTTAATTATTAAATATGATATTTATAACTTTATTATTCTTCTATAGATGATCGATTTGTATCATAAGTGAGAGAACTGAGAATTTCAACGATAAATAACAATGGGAAAATATAGAAATTAACACCTGAAAGAGAGAAATGAATAAAATAGTTTTAATAAACAACTGAGAAAATGTTATAATGGTACAATTTATGATATTATAAATACTAATATTATTCTTTTATACTTTAAAAATATGTTTAAAACCATTATACAAGAGTCTTGGAAATGTACGGATGAAATCAGAACTAAGGTAAGGGTTCAATTCCCAATATCATCATTAATCAAAATTGTATCCATTTAAGTCTCCACCAGGGAGTATTTATCTTCCACTTCAATGATTTATAAAAAAAATTCTAAATGTATTTTAATATTATCATATTAATTTTTAAAGTTAGTTTTACCCATTTTTTAATTTTTAAAAAATGCTTTGAAAAGAATATTTTCTTTATTTTTTAAATAAGTCTATTTGTTAATTTTCTGATAGATATATACAAAAGGAATGTTTTTCAACTAATATACAATGAATATACTTTTATACTTTCGTGATTTTATAATGTGTTGAGTAATCCTTTAAAAGTTTATAAGGATCTTTTCAATGAAAATTTTTTCTTTTATAAATTCATAACTTTTAAAATAAATAATTTCAAACTAAAAAAGTGTATTTCTATTAATAATTATTTAATGGTTTTATTAGATTATTTTTCATATATGTCAGCATCCTTTCTTGTATATTATCCCTTATTGAGTTTTATATATTAGGATATCATCTAAAATATTTTATTGAATATTTTTTATTAATTTGACTAGAGACATGTTATTTTCGATACAATTATCCATTTTACTCTTGGTGGTTTATTATTATGTTTTGGGGAAATTATTAACATTTAATATTATATTTTTTCAATATGAATATTTATGTTTTTTATGTTTCACCACTTTTATATGAGTTATTCATTGGACATAGTAATTGATGGGTGGAGACTTCTATAACACCTTGATGCATCGATTGTAAATCATATATCGTATAACTTTATAACATTGGAATGGTAACTCATCTAACTAGACCATGATATACATACATACATATATATATATATATATATAATTACTAAATTTTAATTATTCAATGAAATAGTTGTCATTAAATGGAATTTTCAATTTCTATATAAAGTTTGTTTTCCTCTATAAATTTCAATCGACCCTTCATATATCATAACCTTTTTGTAAGCTTCAAGACCTTGAACTAGAACTGAACTTAGTAGTGGGTATTGGGAGTGTCTCCCATGTCCCATAATGTTCTGTTAAAATACCTTGATCTAGATTTTGGTGAAGTCGTATGGGTATCAACTCTTACATAGAAAGTCATATACCTGTCATATTCAATAATTTGAAACTTTCTTCATTATAAAAACTCATTTTAAGGTGTTTGTTTTTCATTGTAGATATATTCCTCCATGAATTCCTTAGGTGAAATCCTAGTATGGTGTAGATGAACATGCTCTGGAGGTGTGGGATCTATTCTCCAAGTATTAACTCTTGTAGTTCCACCTATTGTTCCTCCTTTTATACTTGATATGTGCACTAGTTCTCAATTTCAATAGGTTTTCCCATGATTCTTGAATACCGTGTAGGGATCCCCGTGAACTTTCCCTATAATGGAAGAGTTAGTGAGTGAGTTTTATTAGCAGAATCCACCTAAATTTTCAGTGTATGGAGGCCCTGTTGTTATGGATCCATGGCTGAAGGATATTTTAACAATCTTTGAGAGTCTAGAAACACCTCCTAAAAGGATGGTCAAGCTTTAAATTTATATTCCTTTTAGATCCAAAAAGACTTGGTGGGATTTTTTAAATTAGGATGGTTGGTATCAATACATGGTCTAGAGGGACTTATAAACTACCTTATTTGATTACTTCTTCCTATAAATTCTTATAGATGAACACTCTAGGGATTTTACACACCTTCAGCTTGGTATTATGTCTATCATGGACTATTCCTCTTATTTCACAGAGCTCTGATGATTTTTTCCAGTACATTTTGGTGATTAATTAACCTGAGTGAGGGGATTTAAATATGGGATTAGGTAATCGATCTAATAATAGGTGTACATTTTTTGTTTAACATCCATTTCTAATATAGTTAACCAATCCTTCATCTATGAGCATAACCTATGGGAGTGTGGGAATGGTGGTCCAATGCTTAGATAGGGTGCTAGATCATTTATAAATATAAAGTTACACTTTGAGCCTTCTCATAAGGTAATTGGTAGTCAGATCATGTGTCTGGGTGGCTATGTCGTTTTCGATCAATATGTTATGGGTGGACACATGAAGCCCCAGTTTATCAAGAACCTAGGTGAGTTTTGGGCTTGTATATAGAAGGGTTATTTTTAATATTTCTTCAAGACCATACCCCAGTATCTAGTGAGAGTTGGTCTTCACGAACTCCATGTTCTAGAATGAGAAAAGAAGCTCCACATTCGATGGGGATCTAGATTACTACCTTTCAATCAGGTTATGGAGGTGGATTAGGTTATGATAGCTACACTTGAAATATTCAGTTCTAATAGAGAAGTCCTACTCAATATAGTCATCATGCTGCTCATGGTCACTTAAGAGATTGAATATATGAAGTACAACCTATTCTTAAGGAATAAGTTTCAAGTATATTTATGGTTATATGAAAAATTTTAGTATCATTGACCTTAGTATATGATTTAATTGACATAGGTGATTCACATTCTTTTAAATTTTTTCCTATCATTGAATTTATTTTCCTTGAGATTGACTATTTAGTGGATGAAGACACTTAATACTTTATTTTATATTTCTAATATACAGTGTGTGTCATTATAAGTAATTCTCCTTGATTTTTGGTGGTTATAATTTTGTAAGGAACCTTTTTCCATGAGATGATGGGCTTTTATATCATTCTCAGGATTGACTGGGTGGTACCTTATCATGCTCATATTGATTATTATCATCATAAGGCATCATTCACATCAGTTGAGGATGGTAACTAAATTAACATGGGAGAATTTCATTCCCATGATAGTCAACCTCAACTAGATCATTCTGGTCTAGTCGGAGTGTCATCACTTGTTGATATCCTTTTTCTAAGTGACAACAGAACATGTTTGACAAAATTACCTCCTATAGTGGATAGTTTTTGATAAATATTCCCTGGTAAACATTCTATAACACCACTCGAAAGATAGGTAGAGTTCACTATTGATCTATTACCAAGTGAATCCCTAGTATCTATCCTACCTTACAGGATAGATCCTCGTGAGATTAAAAAACTCAAGAGTTTTCTAAAAGAATTAGAAGACTAAGACTTCATAAAAACCAGTACCTCGCCTTAGGGTTCACTCATTATTTTCTCCAAGAAGGTGTATGGTACCCTAATGAATTGTGTGGATTACTGAAAATTCCACCAACTAACAGTTAAGAACCAATATCATCTACCTTATGTAGATGACCTCTTCAATGAGCTCCAAGGAGCGGGGGCCTCTTTCAAAAATTAAGTTAAAGATAAGTTATCATCAGGTGTGTGTTAGGCCCTTAGATATAACATATAAAAAATTCCTTAATATATTTGGATTGTACATGTATTTAGTCATTTCATTCAGTCTTTAAATCAGACCAGCAATTGTTTTGGATTTGATGAGTCTATTTTTTCACCAATACATGGATTTATTCATTGTGGTTTCCATGGGTGATATCTTGGTGTATAATCATACTTGACATGATCATGAAAAAAATCTTGACATTGTATTGAGCAAAGTGATAGATCATAGGTTGTATTCCAAGCTCAAAAAATTCCACTTCTAGATCAATGAAGATCACCTCCTAGATAACAACAAATCAGAATCCCTAGTATCTTTGGATCCAGAGAAGTTGAGAGTTGTGGTTTCCTGGGAGCATCCAATAATTCCTTTTAAATTTGGAGTTTATGGGGAATGGACTGATATTATAGGTATTTTATTTAATAAATTTCATTCCTAGAAGCACCTATTATTGGATTTCCTAAGAAGGGTGTTATGTTTACATAGTCATAGGATTGTGAGGAATCCTTTTATTAGTTGAAAGTAAGGATAATATCATCTCTGATCTTGATTATTTGAAATCTAGGAGGAATATGTATAGTTTTTTACCACACATAAAGAATTTTATTGGTAGTAGTTATGATGTAGGATGATCAAGTCATGAAATATGGGTCTTTTTAGTTGATCCCTTATGAGAAAAGTTACCTGATGCATAACCTTGAGTTGGTATTTGTGGTCCATGCCACATGTTTTTAGAGTAATTATCTTTTGGGAAAGAGGATATTTATAAATTCAAAAAATAGAATCCTTAAAATAATATTCACATATCCTGAAATGAATCTCATATCATGAATACTGGTTAAATTCATATATTTTCTTGATTTTTATCTTGTTTATACACCTAGTAAAGGCAATGTAGTGGATGATGCTTAGAGCAGGAAGGCTCAGATGCAAGATATTCAAAAGTTTAGTAGTGAATGTAAGTTGATGGAAGTTATTTTTGATATTCATTTAGAGGTTTAGTACTGTATTCAGTAGAATGTACTCACATCTTTATTGGTAACCTATTCACTTCTTAATAGAATGAAGATGAAACAACTTTCAAATATTAAATGCATGGTTCTAAGGGAAATCATTTTAGGAGAGGACCCATCACATGGTTATGAAGTTTATGAGGATGAGATATTATATATTCATGGGAATGTATATGTTCTGAAAGATGTATGAGAGGGTTTTTTGTGAGAGTATCATGTCTATTCTTGGGAAACATGTCCTTGTCTTACCAAGATGTACTATGACTTATGCTTCTAGTATTGGTGGATGGGTATGAGAAGGGAAATAATAGGTTTTGTTAAATGGTGATTGATATGTCCTTAGGTGAAGGAAGATCACCAATGTACAACAATTATTTTACAGTTGTTTCCCATTCAAAAGTGTAAATGGTATGATGTCACTATAGATTTTGTGATAGAATTACAAAAATACCCACGAGGAAGTGATATGGAATTGGGGATTATTGATAAGTTGATGAAGGCTGGTCAATTTTTTCCAATTTAATAGACCTTTTCAAAAGAAGAACTATGAATTCTATATATCATATAGATCATACACCATCATGGAGTTACACATACTATAATATCGTATAGTGGTTTTGTTTTTACATTATTGTTCTGAAAGGGATTGTAGAAGGAACATGGTTCACAGGTGCTTCTGAGAACAACCTATTTCCCTCAGACTAAAGAGAAATCCAACCATATAATATAGGTGTTATAGAACATTATTAGATCAGGTGTCTTTGATTTTTCTAGTTCATGAGTGAAAAAAATTCTTGTCCTTGAGTTATAATATAATAATATCGTCTATGAAACTATATAGAAGTATCCTTATGAGGACTTATATGGTAGGTTGTTTCATTCACCCCTCTTCTAGTCAAACGCAGGAGAGGCAGTGCCACTATGAGTTCATCTTGTTCAGAAAACATCAGAGTGGGTACAACTTATCAGAAAACATATTTCTATATACCAATCTAGAATGAAGTATTATGTTGATCACCATTTACAACCTCTAAAGTTTGTGGTTTGGGATTGATTCTTGTTTAGTGTTTTGCAAAGATGGGGGCATCGATGAATTCATATGCAAGGAAATTCATCGCTTAGATTCATCAGACAATTTTTTATTATGGAGAGGGTTGGAATATTGTCTTATTGGACATAACTCACTCATAGATATAGGAATATTCATGATTTTTTCAACTTTCTAAGTTATTTGTTTGAAATTAGGACTTATCTCATGTCTATCAACATAATGATGTCGGATGTTGATGATTCTTATGAGGATTACCCTACACGTATAGTTTATTATAGAATGAAGGATATTAAGGCAAGCCAACTCCTTTGGTTCAAGTATTTTTTAAGCATGTTCATGTATAGGACATGACCTAGGAGAGTGAGGATTACATACATTCTCAGTGGATAGAGTTATTCTTATATGATGATCAACCACCCTTAGGGAAACATGAGGATGTGTTTTTTTAATAAAGAGAGGTTGTAATATCCTGACATTTTGGAGAGGTATGATTTCATTAAATTTTAGTTTAAATATATTCTTTTATATATATTAGATTTCCTAAGGTACTAAGAAAGGTTTTGAGATTTTTTGGTCTTTTTTGGTGGAATGATTATCTAGATTTTTTAGAAATTGGGTGAGGCCCATGGTTGGTTCAAGGTTTGTAGTAGCTGTTCGGCTTGACTATATGACCCAAAATAGAGTATCGTGGTTTTTTTAAACATATGAGTGAGGTTCTATGGCTATGAAAACCCTATAATAAATTACAGGTATATTGAGCATGGTCAGTTCATGGTTAATTTAACCATGTTCCTAACCGTGTGAGGGGGGTGTTGGATAGCGAGAACGTGAAGGTCGTTCATGGGGTGTCAAACCATGTGCCTAGTCATGTGAGGGGGTGTTCCAATTAGATAGTGGTAGTACACCATTGAAGCATGGTTTGGCCAAACATGCAACTAAACTATGAACCCCTTTAAAAAGGTATAAATTCCCATTTTTTCCTAAATACTATTAACCTTCCTTCTTCTGTATTCATCCCCTATCTACACAACATCCTCATCACTTTGGAAGCTCAATTACGCTACAAGGAAGGTTTTAAGACTACTCCATTTTATGAAATCTGATTAGAGAACTATCATTCACCTTGGCTTCCCCTCAGTAAGCCTTTAACTTTGTTTTATTCAATACTTGGTTTATTTCACCAATTTTTACATTATCTTCATGAAATGTAATATTACCTATTTTCATAGAGTTTTTCTATTTATATTATTTTTTCCTTTCTAGTCCATATTAAAAGTTAATATTGGATAAGGATCCTACCATCGATATAAGTTAGTTGGTATATGTAAATTAACCAATAGTCAAGATGCTTATATTTTGAATTATTATGTCTTGTGTCGGACCTTTCATGAGTTGCTTCATAAAATGATTCATTCATTAATTAAATATCTAGGCCCCAACCTACCTAACTCATGAGACCCATTATACTAATAATGGTTAATGACCTCAAATTTACCCCCCCCCCTGGGGGTGTGTTATATGTATATCTTTATGATCATTCCTTCCTTATGAAGTAAACACACCCTTAAGGAGTGTAATTTTACCACTTTTAAATTGGGATGTTAAATGTAAATTAAATGAAATTTTTAGATGAATTAATTGTAAGGAAAATAGTAATACCATTCTCTTTGTCCCTTTTATCCCTCTTACTTTATGCTTGAGTACTTCCTTATAAATGAATAATCAATTTATGTAAGTGAATTATAGAAATGAATGGCTAAAATGATGACACATGACCATTCAATATGTTATGCCAAATGATATACATGGGTTTTGACTCATAATGCATTGTATAAGATCATAGGGAATATTTAATTGAAATAATTATGAATCAAAGTATACTATGTTGTTCCCAATACTTGGATTCCTATATAGAATACCTTATATGGGATCACCAGGAATATTGATTTATATTGTCCCATAGGTGACTCTTGGTCTACTATGTGGAATACCATGAATGGGCTTAGAGGGAAATGGTATTACACTATGCCTTGAGTGATACCCAGGTTACTATATGAATTCCATGTGTTGGTTCATAGGTTGATGGGTTTATAGTATACCAAGAGTTATACCAAGATTCCTTATGTGAACTTACTTAGATAGGATTATGATGAAAACCAAATTAAATAGCATGCTTTCAAAGTCAAATCACTCACTTTTAATTTATCATTTATATAGATACATGACTGCCATGTTTTACTTTCATTATTATATCTTAAACTTCATGGGACGTGTATATACCTTATATGAATATCATCACCTAGGGACACCACAGCTATGGGACTAGGGTACTGAGACTATAATGTAAATTAAATCATGATTAATAGACAATAATATACCATCCAACATAGGTCAAAGTGGTTTGTATCGAATGAGCATCCCATTAAGATCTTGGACCAACATTGGTATTACATATTTCATTTACATATATTATTACTGCATGAACACTGCCTCATTTTATACTCACATGCTTGATAGTGTTAGTCACTATTGGTGGTAGCCTACTGAGTTTTACTCACACCCTATTTAGGATATCTATTAATGTCTGGATAGATTTAATTGATAACTATAGGGACAAGTGAAATAATCTAGCTATGGAAACATGATTTTATATACTATGATGGGGTATGAGAGCGAAGGACCGAGCTTGAGTTCATGATGCTACACGAGATATGCTTTTTCTTTTTTTATGTTTGGTATAGAAAGTACCTATTATATTGGTGCTACCTCAATTCCCTTGTATTCCACCATTTTTTATAGCATCATGTAATTAAATCATTATATATATGATAATTTCTTATATCATATTTTTATTATATCTGGATAGTTTACTATTTCTATGTTTCCAATATTATTTTTCATTCATTTATATGTCTATAATTTACCACACTATTTAAATATCATAAAGAATATATAGTCTCCCCATCATACCATTAAAAACCCTTATAGCTATTTGTCAGCCTTTGGCATACATGTATGCATACTTGAGGCCATGTGACCAACTGGTTTCGGATGCATATGAGTAAGATGGGTCTATGATGTTATATATACTTATTATACTCATATTCTCATCAAATTATAACATAGGAACTATAATTATGGTCACTTATATTACCCTTAATAATCATCTAATCTCACCAATTTCATAATTTTCCATTTACCCAAGTTATAATGATATGTAAATTTTTAAACGGCTATATGAGTAACTTATATAGATTATTCGTTGGATATTTTAAAGAATTATTTTTTGATTAACATGCATCTTATATAGTGAGAAAATGAATATTAGTTTAAAAATTAATGAGTTTTATAATTAAATTGTTTTTCATAATTCTATGAAAATATCTAATAAAAAGGTCTTAGGAATGTATTATAATGAAATATTTTCATTAAATCATGTAATTTAGATTGTCACATTTTCGGTTCTTCGTGGTCGTTATTTGATTATGGTTTAGATAACATTAAATGATATGATATTATCAGTTGAATATTTGTTATCATTTATAAATTTCATTATAGATTTATATTTTTTAGTTAATAATAGTTTTGAAGGTATTGAAAAATATTTAAGTTGGTTATGGTGGATATTTTATCTTGTTTTGGTATTACGATAAGAAATCATCATAGAACACCCTAGGAATATGTTTATGTATAGTATAACATCCTGATATTTTTATGTAGTGATTTTGTGGTTCACCTAATAATAACATCCCTATATAGGAAAAATAATTTTATGTAAGAATTGTAACATATTTACCAAGGGTTGACAACTATAACAAGGGAATGTTGGGTATTAACTCAACCATCACTTGGTGCACGATAAAGAGGCCTTCCTGTATAAATATTTTGAATCCCCCATGCGATATTATATGGATAATTATATTCAAATTAAAATAAATTATAATGGGTTTATTTCCTCAAAAAATAATGTATTTGGATAATAATTATGAGATAACACAGAGCATTAGAGGTACAACTAAGAGAGTTGTAGGGTGAACTAAGTGTGACATAGTTGAAATGAAAGCTTCATAGATTGAAATAAAGGTTTCATTAGAGAAGACATTATACTATTGATGATTTGTATTCATATGGTCATTTACTCTAATTATATTTATTATTATAATAATCATTTTAGTTTTAGTCTTTGGTAGAAATAGGATCATGAAAATGAAGCTATGAATGTTTTGTATCTCAAAACCACTATATCTTATAACTGAATATAGGAAAATAGTAAATTGTTTTAAAATCTTTGTATATTCCAATTATGATATAAAGGGTGAGTTTTATATTAATACTAAAGTTAGTGAGGATAACATATTTATATAAATGAAATCTTGACCCTCTTTTCTATTTTTATTAGTGTTTGATCTTTGTAGATGGAATTCTATTATATTCTAAAAGTTATGAGAACTACGTTTAAATTCTATTGATTATTCTCTAATGTGTTTTCTTTACAAGATTGGAAAAATATATTAACTAATATCAATAACCTTGAAAAGTGAATATATGAAATCATTAATATTAAGAGGGAACTATTAAAGAACACATGATTGAGTTATAAAAACTCTTAGGATTAATATGTGCTTAATGTTGATTTAATAAAGGGTTGATAGATTTTAGAAAAATTGAGCGATATGGTATTTTAAATAATTATGGTTCAATCCCCATTTTATTAAATAATGGAAACACCTTTAAGGCCTAGGGGATTGAAAGCCCAATACATATCCTAAAGAACCATTATTTTTTTCCTAAAGGATATGTGTTTAAATACACCATTTTCTATTTTTATACCATACATCACTAGGAGTCCACATCACCATCTACTTCAATGTATGCATCGTTGAATTTTTGCATTATAGTCTATGTCACAAACTATATTATAAATCCCCCCAAGGGACTTCCCGGATTTGATCCATCATCACTTATATGTGGATGTTAGTATTGACCAACACTAAATTGTGGCTCATGTCAAAAGTTAGATAGTATTAATAGAATTGTAATTGATTATTGATTTAATTGAAATTTAATCCTTGATTATTTTTCTGGAATTTTATCTCATTTTTTATATTAAGATATATATTGACTAGTTTTTGATTTTATGAGCTAATGGTTGAATATAAGAGTTAATTGTTTAAAGAATATATTATTTGGTTGAGGTTTTAATGTCTTAGAGATTCAAATGGTTTTCAAAAATAATTTAACCAAGAAAATTTGATTACAGTATACACATACATGGTTATATTATAGTAAGAATTATAAATGTTATTTAAAGAAAGATAAGTAACTTTATATATCCTAATATAGTTAGGTATATTTTATATTAGAATTAATATATTAAATAATGAATATATTTAGAATACCCTTACAAAATTTTAACAGTAATAAATAAAAAAAATTGAGGAGATGTAATTTATTTAAGGGGTATAAAATGTAATAACCAAAGATTTTGGAGTGTTTAAATTGATATTATCTTCGATAGATTATGTCACACGTAACAACAAACTAATGAAAAATATAACTAATAATAAACAAGACATTGTAAAATTACTTAAATTATATAGTCATAAATAAATAAATAAAAGGTAACAATCAATTAATATAATTACATATTAATTTTTTTTTATGATTCATATTTTAAAAGAAAGAATGTCTATCGAAGAAGCATTTAATAAAGTTGTATTTTATTTTAACATAATAAATTAAATTTATCATAGTTAAAATTTTATCATAGTAGATAATATTTAAATTTATAAACTAATATATCAGAATTAAATTATTTAGAAATATCTATTATATTTTATTTAAAACACATGAAGTTTAAAGATTTATTTTTTTATGATTTTTTCCTTTATATATTTTATTTTAATTTAATAGATAATTTTTAAATTTTAGAATTTATAATTTCAAAAAAAATCTTTTAGATTAAACATGCCAATATTATCATGGTCTAAATTTATTATATTTTTATTAAAAAAATATACTTTTTAGAAAAATAGATAAATATATTGTTTTTATAAATAATGTTCCCTTTATGGAATTATAACTTATTAATAATTATTATAAAACTTATGAAACCATTTTCTAGATAAAATACTCATTTAATATGTTTTATTGAAATTTTAAATATATTTATTCATGTTTACAAAAACTTATTTAATGTTTTGGAAAAAATTAGTATTTTTATCAAGAAATGTTTTTAATGAATTATATATATCTTATTTTATAATTAATTTTTAATACATTTCAAATTTTAATAAATTTAATGGTTTTCAAATTTTAAATTAGTATTTCCAAATTATTCAATAATGTTTATTTTATTTTTCATCATAAATGATGATAACTTTAGGAAAACACTGGTTACCACAATAAAAGATAAAAGGTTAAACTGATAAATCTAATTGAAATTAGTAGAAAACATGTTTAAAACATGTGATATGTAGTGACCTCACCCCAGTAAGACCAGAGTCGGTGTCTACTACCATTACATTAGCTTGATTATAAGAAAATGAAGACTAAAGGATATATCTATTTAGTAGTCTTGGTAAGCTAGATACATACGTGATTCTTGTATTATAACTAAATAATCTTGTTAAAACATAATTTTTTTCTTTCATGGATAAATTTAATCCCACTTTTCATATCATTATATATATTTCTTAGTAAACTTCAAGGATTCCTAGGTAAGAAAATAAAATAAGGGTGAGATCAAATGCTGAATAAGGGGTATGTATATTGGAAGAAATAAATAATCAATGAGAATACTCAATATAGAATGGTAAATAATTGAACAAACATTCCATGTAATCAATAAACTGATAAGGGAATGTACAAAAAATATGGAAAATTAAAATGACTAAAAAAACCTTCCATTTAAATACTGGATAAGGAAAAATCAATATTGAAAGGTAATAAACTAAAAACCCTTGAAATTAACTAAGAATGAAAGTTCACCCATAGATAATGTTAATGAAATAATCCCATGGATAATAATAATAAATGAATTATCAATAAAATCAATGATTAATTATTCGACGTCATATTTCCCAGGTACATGACTCCTTTACCGTAAATATGTTTTAAAACATACTGAGTAAAAACTCATTATCTTAGCCCATCCAATGGATTTCATCCCCTGAGATGATCGATGCATCATGGGGATTTTATTAACTAGCCCCCCAAGAAATTGGTATTTTATTAAATGGTCCCCAGCCTATTTGTGGCAAGTACAAAGTATTCCTCATATATCAAATAATCTATCTAATTAATGAACAGCATACCTTATCATCAAATATCTGCATTTAGTAAAAGATACATATTTATCAATATTTCAAATAATTTTCAATGTGAATAGTATATGTAAAAATGGTATATGGTTTATTTAATGAACAAATACATGATAAGTGATATAGATAATTTATTAAAATTCATTATTCAATGATAATAGTAAATTTAATATTTCAAGGGATTAAAAAAGTGAATCAAGTAAGAGAATGTAAATATTATCCTTGGTAAAAAACAGAAACCATCTAAAGGAATAATAAGTATCGTATCGATACAACATATCCAAAGTGGAGTAAAATAATGGGTTATTGTTGATGATGAGTGTAAATACTATAAAAATATCTTTCAAGACATTATTGAGTAAAATAAACATTTAATTTTGAACAAAACTTTGAAAATACTTTTCATTGAAAATAACCTTTAAAAACATTTACATCAAAAATGGCCCTTTTAAATTTAAAAATTAAACTGTAAAGAATCAATGGTGGGTAAATCCATACTTTATTTAGAAGGTAAAATAACATTCCTTTTCAAGTTAAAAATATTAGATGAGTGACTTGTTCTGGAAGAGACAATAATATTCCATTGAAAACATTTAAAAAATAAACATGGTAAAAATATTTTTAATAAATTATTTTGGTATGGTTAAAACATTTTTTAAAATATTTATAGAAAACAGAGTTTTTATTAGAAAATTGGTTCTCTGACTAAAGAGAGAATTGATGTTGGTTTTTCATAAAAACATTTTATAAAACATTTTATATGCCAAAGGGTGGAAAGTAGTACTATTACATGAAAAATTTCATGAACAACCATAGGATAATAATATGAAAGGTTTTATTAAACAGTGATCCAATTATTTCCTCGAATTTAAATTCATGTGTAAACAATCCCGAACAAAATGAGATTATGAAGTAAACCATTGAAAAGAACATAACAATGATGTGATATTAAATAAATGAATATATTATGTGTGTCAAATGTAAATCCATATAAAAAAGTGCAAATAAAAAAATAGATAGTAAAATTTTATTATACACATAATATTAGTATATTAATGAAAACTAGGAAGTAATATAACCCCATGAAAAGGAATCGGGTTATGAAATTCTATACCACATGGTAATTTTGAGTTCAAATATCCTTAGATTAAATAATAAAAATTGAAACTCAAAATATCATTAAGATAAAATAATTCATGATATAACATATCAATATGGTATATATGTACAACACACAAAAGAACTAAGTGGTGAAAATGATATATGCCTCCTAGAAACAAAAATGATACAAGAATCTCTTACCTTGCATTTCCATTCAGGTGAACATCCTATAACCTCTTGTATGAAGGTATTAAACATGTTATTAACATATTACATAATAATATTAATATTTATTATATCATATATTATCTTATTGTAATATCTTATTACTCTATAGTTAGTAATCATATATTATTTCTACTCTTTCAGTTATTAATTGCCTAGTTTCTCAAGTATGTTTAGACTCATTAATTGTAGTTCCTATGATAGTTTCATCGTATATATAAATTAAACCATGATGAAAATATAAAATATATTTATTATATATTTATTTAAAATAAATCATAAAATTTGGGGTAGGAAATTAAATTAACAATTCATTGAGACACTAGGTTGTATGTGTACATGAACACAAGCTTCATTTATCTATCATATTTAAAGAAATGAAAATTAAATGATATATATATATATATATGAATATTATAATTAAATTTTAAAATTTAATTCATATATTTATCATATTTTTACTAAAAAAATCCTTTATACGTTCCATGTATATTGTGAGCGAATCGTATCGCTTGGAGGAGGCGGTAGTCCACACTTCAGCAAATGATGTTATCATATTCCCAGAAAATGGAAAGAATGAATGTATGTGTTATATAAAAATTAAATTAGAATAAATAAATAATAAATATCATTTATATCATATATAAATAATTTTTCCATCATAATTACAACCATTATAGGTGGTAAAGTAATAATTAACAATCAACATTTCACAAGGTGGTACTCCCCCATATACACGAATGATAACTTCATTACCCGTTAGATGAAAGTGTGTGTAAGTTTAGGTAAAACCATAGAATAAAAAATATAATTATATTTTGGACACTTATTTTATATTTATCATAACATAATAAAAATATTTTAGGTGTGTAGAATGAAAATAAAACAAAATAGCTCAAGGAATGGTGTTACCTCTTACTTGGGTAACTCCATTTGGTTTGCACCAAAGGCCTTCCTTGTATGGAATTGTACCAAAATGGATGATAATAGGATTATGGTATGTATTTTGGGAACTTATTTTTTCAGAGTGTGTGTGTTCCAAAGGTCTTGATATATTTTAAAAATTGGGAGGGGTCGGTGCCTTTTTATTGTGGAGGAGTGGTATTCTTATAGATTTTTTAAAATTGAATTCCATCATAATTTTTCTCATATCAAGTGGCACAAATAATGGAAAATTTTATATAAAATAGAGTATGGGGTATGAATATTAACATAAATTGGATTTTTAATAAGTTTATATGTCATTTAGGTCCATAAGATTATGGTTTAGTCCCTTGTTAAGCTAATTTTTCTCTTAATCACTGTAATTAATTTTAATTACTTTCACTAATATTTTTGGTCAAAAACAGAGATTAACTTATTATAAATTATAAAATATTATTATTAAAAATATATAATCCATTTTCCCAAATTTCACTCACATAATTTTTCAAAATTAATTTCTATTTAATCCCTTAGACGAGACAACAAAGCAAGATTTTATAGTAAAAATGTTCAGAAGGTTGAGATTTTTTTATATCTAATTTAAAAATGAATTTGAATCCAATGACATAAATCATATTAATTTATTTATAATTGATATAATTTCAAAATTAAACCAATTTAAAATATAATTTAGACTTATGAATAAATTAGATAAAAAAGCTGTTGGGAATTAAAATTCAATATTTTTCAATATTCATCAAAAAATAAAACTTCATAGAAAAATACCAAAAAATCACCCTATGACAATTTTTATGTTCCTATTTAAAATATTAAATTTATTTTGACATATAAAATTTATTAAAGTGGAAAAAATTATATTTAATATAGGTTCTCTATTAAAAGTTTGTAAAAGTGCATTTAGAAAAATATGGATTTCTATGTGAAATATCGGGTTTGTTCATATCTTATTATTTTCGAATCTATTCAATGATTTTAAAAAATATATGATTTAACAGATAATATATATATATATATATATTATGTTAATATAACTCACTAATTTTAATTAATTTAATTTATTATTATAAAATAGATTTGTGGGTATAAATATAGTTTTCTACAAAAACAATCTATTTATATTCAATTGGTTATTATATTCATTTCTTATTTAATTATAACCAATTATTTTGTTTTATATTTTTGTAAACCATATATTTTTATAAGTTATTTAATAATATTTATAACCTCTAATCTCATGACGATGTTAAATATTATTATATTATATAACGATGTTTTACTATTATATTGTTGTTCAGTAAAACTCAGCCTTGCATTTAATGCAAGCTATTGAATGAGGTCATTATTTAGTGTAAGGAACTTATCGAAGTGTTTAAATGAATTGAAATATATATAATATATTGTAAATAGTAAATATATTTTAAAATTCTTAGTATATTATATTCCCTAACTTTATTAGTGTTGTGTGTCATACACACTATCAAATACAATGTTCTTACTTGAGAATTTTCGGGTGAAACATTCTCCCAACATTAATTAAATTACATCCTCAAAATTTAGACTTGATTTTGGTAATATATTTTTTATATTTTATATGTTTTATTCTCCCATCATGATAAGGGTTCATAAAACATCTCGTAAATGAGTGAATGGGAATTACAAAGGTTATGTGGAATAACATATAACTAGGTCTCTAAGTAGGATAACATTTGTGGAAAGTGGATATACAAACATCTAGGAAAAGTGTAAATGTTTATATGGAGTGATTGAGGTCATAAATAAAAAATAATTGAATGGTCAGTGTAACGTTGAGTTCCTTAAATCCATAAATCCATGATGATTCAAAAGACCATCGGTTCAACCAAAAATAATGTATTAGAATAACATTTATTTGACCAGTTTCATAAAGTTTCATAATTATTTTACTACCTAAGAATATAAGGAAATATAAGTACTTTATATATTTCTATAAACATAATTTCATCCTTTGGTTATGGTTAAATCAATTTCTTATTTATCGATTACTTTAGGAAATGGATATCCAAAAATTAACATTGATTCCTAAAGCATTAAAATATGCTTTTAATGGATCTAATGTCACATAATAATGTGAAAAGTCTAACAATTTGACTCTAACTATTATCCAAACCCAATATGGTTAATATATTTACCTCTAATTCTAAAAATTATATTTACTTATTTATTATTAATATTTATATTTAAATTTTTTTAACTAAAAACAATGACATATTAATGAGGTCATTGTGTAGGCCAATGGTAAGTACAAAACCCTTATCATACTTAAGTCATGGATTCAATCCATGTGGCCTTTCCGGAATTGATGAGTTGTCACCCAACATATTGGTTTTCCTTTCCTAAAACAAAATTCATATAATTTTAAAAATAAATATGATGGACAACCTTGAAATTTTGTTATTAAATAGCCTTTTAACTGAGGTTTTAAATATTACCTTAAAACATAAATACATCATCTACTTATTTTCACATAGGTCTTTCCCTAGAATAGAGTGTATCTTGTATAAGAGGTAATTAACTTGGGTAATTCCTAGGTTCCACATATTTAATGAAACAAATTATAAATGTATCCTTGTGATGATTTTTATTTCCTTCCATTGTAATCTTTGTTTTTATTCAGATATTCTTTTCTTTATATCCTTCCTTCCCACACATAAAAAATTTATTCTTTAAATTCTGACACTTTACATGGTGTATCCGTAGACATTTCATGCATGATGAAAATTTTTCCTTCTTTTCTCTATATTTTCCACCACTTAATCTCTTATAAACCACCATACTTATCTTCTTTGTTGAGTTTGGGAGTTGGTTAAGGTATATGTTGTTAATCATATTTTAGGAAAATTGATCAGGCATAAATGTGATATCTTTCACACATATCAAAAAATCATTTTGTTTCTTGTTATCAACTCCTTGTTCTTCGTGTTCACTATAAACATGACCCCTTCAGCTTCCATCCATTGACTAAAACCAGAAATCATAATGTGGTAAATAATAATTATAGTAAGAAAAGTGTTTGACCATTTATAGGATATAAAAATCATGAAACCATATTTTCAATATAAAACACCTTAGGTTTAACCTAGGTTATTCATTTTCATCCCATATTCAAATCCATCATAGTTTTTTTTAATGATAATGTCAATTATCCTAAGAATATCCCCCAGAAGTGTCAAACTAGGTGTGCAATAAGGCATGTTTTCATGTACCAAGTTGTGCTCAAGTCAAGCCTCATGAACCTAGCCGAAGTTTTTACCCTTAGGTACATATGTTCCAGAACCAAATCCACTTATATTATTCAGACAGGGATGTATTTCAAAGAAGACCCACATTATCTCTACCTTACCAAAATTCTGGGATGTTCTTTTATACTTATCCTCAAATTCTTCCTTAGGGTTATGTCCTATAATCTATTTTTCATAAATCTAGTTCCCAAGGTTGCTAAAAATTTTCATTTGATACAAAATATAACACCCAGACCAAAGTAAGCTTGGATCTAGTGTATACAACCATTATATTGGCATGATTACTAGGAAATTCACCTCAAAGGACCATTCATTTTATTATAATTGGTAAACTATATACAAATATGAGTCTTATATTACAACTAAATACACTAAATACAACATAATTTTTTTGATGATAAGTTTATTCCCAATTAGTATATCCTACCATATATTTCTTAGTACACTTCTTGTATTCTTAGGGGTGGAAACAAAATAAGGGAGATCTCAAATTCTTGGTAAGGGTTAAGTATAGAAAAATTAATCATGAATTAGATAAAATACTAAATATGGCATGATAGATAACTAAACACACATGCCATGTAATAAATAGACTAATAAGGGTGTGTATAAATAATATAGAAGGAAAATAACTAAAAACACATTCCATTTAAATTTTGGATAAGGAAAAATAAAGATGGATAGGTAAGAAACTAAAACAAATTCCATTAAATAAATAAATTGAGAATAAAAGAGTTTTAATAGAAAGTTTCAAAGAAAACGATCCCATGGATAGCAACAATAAATTAATTCTAAATATAGGAGATACTTAATTATTAAACGTCATATTTCCTTGTAACATGAAACCTTTGCTGTAATGACGGATTAAAACATATTGGGTAAAAACCCATTAGCTTAGGCTAACTAGATAATTTTTTCCCATGATACTTCTGATTCATCATAGGTCTTGCTTTAACTGGTCCCCAACCCGTATGTATTTCATTAAAAAATACCCAACATGTGTTTGGAATGTCCAAATAATTCCTCATATATTGAATAATAGATTTAATTAAAGACCATAATTCTTTATCTTCAAATATCTATATAGAGTAAAAGATACGGATTTATCAATATTTCAAATAATTTTCAAAGTGAACATTGTACATAAAAATGATATATGGTTTAGGAAATGAACTTATCCATGATAAGTGATATAGATAATTGGAGGAAATTAAATATTTGATGGGGACCACAAAAATGAATCAATGAAGTGAATGTTTGAATATCCTTTGTCTAATTAATCAAAAACCATTCAAAGGAAATATAATTTTGGTATCAATACAACATATCCCAAGTGGAGTTAAATAGATGGGATTTTTATGAATTGAAACTCTATAAAAGGATCTTTTAAAAATATTCTTGAGGAATATATCCTTACCATTTTGAAAAAAATTTGAATTTTTTTTATTAAAAATAACTTTTAAAAAACATTCTATAAAAAAATTAAAGTAACAAATAAATATTCAAATAATGAGGGAGGGTAAATCCATACATATCGTATGAGCTAAAATAACATTCATTTTTCAATGTAAAAAATTTAGAAAAAGTGGATTGTTATAAAAGAGACAATGATATTCCTTTAAAATCATTTGTTAAAGACAAAATGGTAAAAATTTCATTAATAAATTATTTTTTGAATCATAAACAAAAATTAATAACCTCTTCATAAAATTTGATTTTAAGAAGAAAATAGGTTCTCTGACTAAAGAGTGAAATGAATTCAGGTTTTTTCAAAAATGTTTTATAAATCCTTTTAAGTAACATACAGTTGAAAATGGTATTATTATGAAAAAAGGCTCATGAATAAACATATGAGAAGAAAATTAAAATTTATATTAAATAATGATCCAAAATTTTACTTGGATTCAAATTCAAGTGTAAACAATCCCAAACTAAATGAGATGGTGAAGTAAACACTTGAAAATACCATAATGTTGATGTGAGAAGAAATAAAAGATTAGATTATCTGTGTCACATTTAAATCCACCTAAAATACATTTAAATAAAAAATATATATATTAAATGTTTATTACACATGTAATATTAGAATATTGATGAAAATGAGTAATTAATAAAACCCAATGAAAAGGAATCAGGTTATGAAATTATTTTCCACTAGGTAATTTTATGTTTGAATACCCTTAGATGAAATAATTAAAATTAAAACCCAAAATAATAATAAAAACAATAATTAATTATATAATATATCAATATAGTCAATATATACACTACATGAAATAAGGAAGGGGTGAAAATGATATATATCTCATGAAAGGAAAAGTGAGACAAAAATCCCTTCACTTAAATTTCTTTTCAGATGAACATACCTTAAACTAATTTATAATGGTTTCAAATATTTTAATAAATTATTCAAAAATAATATTAATATTTATGATATTATATATGATCATTTTAAAATATCTTATTACACATTTGTTAGTAATCTTCTATTGTTTTCACTATTTCAGGTGTTAATTACCTATTTTATCAAGTATGTTTTGGTTGGTTACTTGTTAATATAATGGTTTCATATTATCCAGATTCCAAACCATGATTTAAATATCATATATATTTATTATATATTTATTTAAAATAAATCATAAAATTAGGAGATGGGAAATAAAATGAACCGTTCATGGAGATGGTAGGTCATACGTACGCATGAACCCTACTTTCAATTTGTTGTCATATTAAAAATAATGAAAAGTAAAAGAGATATGTGTATATGTATATTATAATAACATTATCATATTTATTCCATATATTTCACATAGGATTAATAAAACTATCCTTTATATGTTCCATGTATAGTGTGAATGAATTAGATCGCTTTGACAAGGCAGTAGTCCACACGTCAACAAATGAGGTTATTGTATTCCCATAAAATATAAAACATAAAGGTATGTTTTATATAAAATATAAATAAATATAAATAAATAACAAATATAATATATATATATATAATAGAAACAATTTTTCTATCATAATTCCGTCCATGATAGGTGGTAATGTAAGAATGAACAGTCATCGTTTCGTGAGGTGATAGTCCACCGTACACATTAATGGTAAGTTCATTACCCTTTAGATTGAAGTTTGTATAATTTTAGGTCAAAAAAAAGAATAAAAAATCTAAATATATTTATTATACTTATTTTATTTATATAATCATGTAATAATAATTTTTTAGGGGGTGGATAATGAAAATAAAACAAAAGATATTGAGGAAGGATGTTAACACTTCTTTGGGGAACTCCATTTTGTTTGTACCAAAGTGCTAACTTGGAGGGATTTATTCCTATAGGTAGGATTTAAGGATGGGTTTAGGTATTTTGGGAGGCTATTGGTGTAGAGTTTTTGTTATAAAAACGTCTTTAGAGGTGTCAATAATTGGGAGGGGTGAGTTCTTTTTTGTAGTGGAGGAGGAGTAGCATTCTTATAAATTTTTGAAAAGGGAATTTGACCCATGTTTTTTCCATTTAATGTGGCTCCAATAATGTACCAAATTATATACAAGATATTATAGGGTATAAAATGAGGTATTTCATGAATGTAAGGCAATATATCTTAGTTTTTTCATGCATTTAAATATATATAATATATTATAATTATTAAATACAATATAAGGTCTTTGGATATTATATTTCCTTACGTGATTTGTGTTGCGTGTCATACACGATATCGAATAAAATGTTCTTACTTGAGAATTTTGTGGATTTACATGATATAATGTACAAATGATGAATTTCATGATATTATATCTTCATATAACTATTATATCTTAATTTTTTAGCAATATTCCTTTATAGTGACCTCCTATTATTAAATTTTTTTTGAATTTACAAAAAAATATTCTCATTACTTTATAAAAGAAGCACCCCTCTCCACACTTTCCCTCACACCAAAATCATCTTATTTAAAACTAAAAACTACCCAAAATTATACTAAAAATTACTATCCGTATTTAATAGATTATTTTATTCTCAAATGAAAATACCTCAATGGGTTAAACACTTTGAAAAAGAGATGATCAAAGAAGTGAGGTATAAATTTCTAACTCCTCTATTCTCATTTAAATTTTTTTTATAAAAACATGTTATTCCTAAATATACCTTAAAATATCTCTAAATTATAACATAATAATAATTAATATACTTTTATTTTATTTTAATTATGTTACAAACATTAACCACCTTTTTTTTCACTGTTACGAAAAATGAAATTGTCATTCTAGTGTTGTGTAAACTACCAGCTGCACGATGCATTGAGTTTCTTTTATGTTAAAATTCTTGAAATTATAGTATTAATATGTAATTTAATGAATAATTATTATATTTATTATGTATTTTATATTCTTAAAGGATAATCCATATTTCTTCTTTTAATTATTCTATGGAAAATGAAATCATCATCCATATGTATGTATGGATTACCGCCTCCATATAATGAACAATTTCATTTTTCATTTTTCTTTTTTGCTTAACCACCTTAATTTTATTCTAATGATAATGGTTTCAATTGAAAAAAATAATTTCTATGAAATTATTATTGTTTTCAAAACATAAATTATACAACCTTTAAACAATATGTGCAGTAAACCACTCTGGTAAATTCAACCCTCCAAAAGCGATTTCCATGAGAAAAAAATTATTTATTCATACTATGAAATAACTTTGTATATATTATATTATTCTTTTAATTATTTTAAATTATAATATAAAATACTAATAGAAAAAAATATATAATTATTCTTTTGGTATTATGATATTAAAACTAAATCACTTTATAATCATCCATTAATTATAATATCATCTTGTTTTGGTTTGTTTAAGTACCTACATCAACAATACTATAAATTAATACCATGGAAGAATATAGGAATTTAATTTCATATAATATATGATATAAAAAATAAAATAATAATTTCCTCTCACTTATGTTAATATAAAAATTTAACTCATTATTTCGTAAAACACCCTTAATTCTCTAAGAATAATCAAAACATGCTCGTCGCCAAATTCATCTTCAAAGAACATAACCAAAATTCCCATAAAATTAAAATATAAAATTATAAATTATTATTATTCATAAATTAAAGTACCTTTTATGATCTATTAATGATGAAATTTAATATAATAGTATATAACAACACTATTATTATGAAACTAGTTCAGAAGAATCTAGATTACTAACGCCTGATATCGAAAATTGATATTATCTTACTAATATACATATATAGAATAATTATAAATTAATATTATAAAAGGATATATATATATATATATTAAAAATAATCTTAAATGGTTTATTAGGATACTTAATGTTTTTATAAAGGACGTTAGAGTGTATTTGGACTAATCAGGAATTAAGGTAAAGGGTTCTTTGATGGAAATATAATTTCTTGAGACATATTTAATAATTTTCACTATAAGTATATTAATATAGATTAATTAGTTAATAATTATTTTCATTTACCAAAGTCATGGTTTGTACATATACATATCATTTAATTTCTCTAAATTTCATTCAATTAGAAATATACTAATGTTGATAAGGGTAATTATTAAAATGTCACTAAAATTTTATGGGTTTTCTTGTATCATTCTCAACTCCATGAGATATGTTTGATATTTTTCACCATAATTTTATTATATATTGTTTTTTCTACAAAATATATTTAAAAAAGAAAAATATATTCCATTTAATGTGATATTAATGTCAATTTCATTATGTTCCTATCAAGATCCTTTGGTTCTTACAATATCAATTTAGTAATATTTTCATCTACTCAATTTATTATTTCTTATTTTTAATATTTCTTACTTTGGAAAGATTTTAATGATTTCCTTGATCCTACAATTAAATTTTTTTATATTAAATTCCCATTTATTCTCTCTATAATTATAGCTCATCCTAAGTAACAACATCATAGATAAAAAACTTTCTAAAATAAAATTATAAAAATGGTAAGGATAACATCCATTATTACCGATGAATCTTTTATTCCATATCAATATTTTCCATCCAAAAAATTTTTCTCCTCTATTTTCTCTAATGTTAATATGGGTTATTTTCTATTATTCTCATAATTATATTCAACCCATTTAAAAATTATTATTTAATACTCCTTTAATGATTTCAGATTTCAAAAAATGGTATTTCAAATTATGTAAAATAAATAGTGCTTTACATCCTTTAAAAATCAAGTGTTTTATCTTCCACCCGACATTTCATTGACAATAATAATAATGTATCTTCATGTAATTATTTATTGATGTATATTTTTAAATTCTAATTTTTTTACAATTTCTTCACTTTACAATTTTGAAAATAACTTTTCTAGTTGACTAATAACCCTATAATTTTAAGAATATGTTAAAATTTTCTTCTAAAAATATATTTAAATATTTTTTGTAATAACATATCTTTATATCTCCTCTTTTATATTATATGATTATTTCTCTCCATGTTTTCATTTTTCCCAATTGTATAATTTTTCTATTCGTTTTACAAGATATTTATTTTAAAATTATTTCAAAATATCCATGATATTTCTTATTTACATAATATTTTACTAAAACTCCTAAAATGTATATTTTATCTATGTCGCGGTCCATTAAAATATTTAATAATTGATCAAGGATATTATTAAAATTTTACCATTCAACTTATTTCCCTTCATGTATTATGTAAATTTATCTTCCATAAAATATATGATATATCATTACCTATTTCATTCCTAATCATCCATCACTAATAGGAATAAATTGTCATCTAATACATTTCTTTTTGAATACCTTGTTCTTATTTTCTATGATTGATGGGTTTTTTCATTGTTGTCATAATATCTATTTATTGGAAAAATTATTGGCTAAACTATATTTTCAATATCAATACAATATGAATATTATATTCTCTATTATCTTTATTTAATGGTATTTACCTATAAAGTTACTAAATATATTTCGATTCATGTTTATTTTACAAAGGTATATCATGTTATGATTATTGATGTAATTATTAATGTTTTCCTAATATGATCCCATTTGAAGGATTAATAAATCCATTTTACTTCTATGGTTTAATTATTATATGATGATGGTTTATTTTATGTAGAACATGTATTTATGGATGATAACATGTGGGGTCTTGTATCACCCACCAATTCATTTTTTAATGCTTTATATATCATTTGAAAATGGTTAAAATGGTAGGAATTATCAATATAAAATGATAAATTTTTTTGTTTTCCTGATACACTCTTAAAAACTAGGTCATAAAGCTTTATCCAAAATGGAAAAAGGTGATATAATTATGATCCACTACGAGAAATAGGTTGTGAAACCCGAGCCACTATGTTATGATTTCTTTTATCATAAATATGTTGTAAAACTCTATTATTCCTTATTTCTATGATATTTATAATTTTCATATTGTATTATTATGTTATGTTATGATTTATTAACTATCAATTATTGGGTATAACATTCTTTTTCATCTTGATTATACCTATATTATCTTATTATTCTCACTTATGATCTTTTATTGTAATCAATTATGTTTAGCCTTTATGATCATTTAATCCCACCCCTATCTTATATTCCCATTTTTCAAGGTAATAAATATAATAATTGAATCAAATTTCTGAAATATTGAATTATCTTGATAATTAGTAGGGGTTTTGAAGTCTTGTGATTGATTTAGCTATTTCTTACACTATGGTAAAAATATCTATTTATTAAAAAAAAGGTGTGAGAATTTTTATTTTATGTTTTTCCGAATTAACTAAATATTTACACCTAAATAGTCATTTGAATTTATTGTAATGACAAATTTTCATTAATCTATGTAATTTAGATGATCACATCGATGGTACTTAGCAGTATAAGAATAATTAATTGGAAATGTGGCTACAACATAAACATCATACATTCATATACATATAAAAAAAGTTCATTATTCTGGTTTCGCAAAAGAACATTACCAATTTATTTCAATAGGTTATCACAAATAATTACCAAGTTTCACTTCCAAGGCATCAGGAACATGTCATCTCTATGGATTAATTCTTTACTCAATGCATTGGATCTCAATCCGAGAGCACCCTTCATTACTAATTTTGTCCAATAAAGTACCATAAAATATTACTAAGACATGAATATAATGTATAAATAACATGTCATATATATGGATTCATTTTTACTGAATTTATTATAATTTTATTAGTGTGGGCCCTTCATAAGTCTAGAATTATGTGTGCCATATAATGGAAACAATATATAATTCCATCAAAGAATAATTAACCCAATAATTAAATGGATTATATGATATTAAATAACATAATCATTTTACATATGATGAATGATGATTAATGCTATGATAATATAATATTATAGGAATTAATAGAGGGTGTTAACGTAAAAAGAAATATATTTTTATAAGTATTTTGAAATTTTCTCTGAAAATTTGAAATATTCATAAAAACTTGCAAAAAATTATTTTATAAAACTAGGAGGGTAAGAATTTCATTGAGAAACCAGAAATTAATATAGAAAATGTTTCGTGTACAAGACCTAGATGGTGGAAATATGTTTTCACAATGAAGAAAAACATGAAGGTAAATTTTATAAATTATTTTTAACATTATCGTAAAAATATGAATTTACGGATCACATTCAAAAGTTATTTTTCAAAAAAAAATATATTGAAAACTATGAAAAATTATACTTATTAAAATTGAACATGAATTATATATCCTTGAAATTTCATAATGTTTTTTAAAATAAATTTCGGTTAGAAGATAATACATTTTATATAGAATGATTAGAAAAACATTTTAATATCTTAAAATATCTTTTTCAAAACCCAAATCATAAAAAATATAACAAAAATTTTTAAAATATGAGAAGTTAAATATGGAGATATCATGGTATTAAATATAATTATGCTTCCAATTATAAGGGATATCAATGGGGGAAATGAAAATAACTACAAGGAGAGGAGACCATCATTAAAGAGGATGATAATTATTCTTTGTAATGATATGATATTTTAAAATAAATTTTATCCGAGTAAATTTTTTAATTATATAGTAATTATCCAAAAATTGTATGATAAAGTACATTGAACTAACACAATATAGTGGAAAAAACCAAACATAGAAGAAAAAAACTTAAGAAGAGGTATAATTACTCAATAAAGGGACTTAAGTTAATAAATACAATTTCAAATTTGGTATCTTTTGAATCGAGATTCATTCGAGGAAATAACATGATACATATCTTAAAATGAAAATAATTTCACAAATATGGTAAAATAAATTCAATAGAATATCTTCAAATCATATTATGGATAAAATGGTGAATAATTTGAGATATGTCTCAGGGAATTAGCTTTAAGAAAAAATAATCCTTACCTTAATTCCTGACATCCACTCAAGCATATGGATATCTTATTTAAAAACAATAATCGTAACTATAGCCTATTTGATAACCCTTTTCATATATATAACCCTTTATAAAGCTTATTTTAAATATTTCTATTTGTGTATATTATTTTGTTATTATATATTTTAAATATTGGGTGTGATTAATGTAGATCATTTTAAACTAGTTTAGTAGAATTGTTATTATTTTTCATTCTTATAATAAATATCATCATTAAAATGACATAAAATATAATAAAATTTGTGTTTTATAATTATAAAATATTTTATAATTTCATTTCATATGTATTTCAGTTATTATTCATGATGATGAAATCGAGGGTGAGCATGTTTTTGTAATTTATAACAAATGAAAAATGTTTCCTTAATTAATGAGTTAAATGTCAATATTTCCATTAAAAATAGAAAATCAATTTTTTTTACTTATTAATATAAAATATTATGTTTCCAAATCTGACCTTGATATAATTTTATATCATTTCCCATGTTGGTGGTTAAACCAGGCCAATATGAATATGCAATAACTGATATATGACTATGAAATAGAAGAGATTATCTTATTATAATATCATTATCAAAAAAATTATTTAAATTACTTACTTGTTATTAAGGTGATTAATAATAATTATGAAGATATATAATAATATAATTGTAAGAACTCAGACCTTATTTTCTGGTATGTTTTTCCTTTTTCTTGAGTTTTTGATAGAAGAGGAGTTTCTGGAAATTTTTGAAGTACACGTCGTGTACTTCCTTGTCGCTAAAGGCCGTATTATGGCCATGTAGGGGTGACACACACGACCGTGTAAGGGTGTTTAGAGGCTGCTTAAAGCGGATTATGGAAAAGTAGAGTACATGCCATGTACTTCAAAAGTACACGCCGTGTATTTTGTTTTTTTTTTCATTAAACGCATCGGTTTCGTGTCTGACAGACAGAACCATCTTCTTCTAGGTGTTCTTAATCTGAGAGAGTCTGTATGGCTATGGATCTTCGACGAGCCCCCGAGTCTCCATCCATTCTCTGAATCGACCGCCATCGATTGCATTGGAACCACAGTGGTAAGATCTTCCTTCTCCTAGATCTTTTTTTTCCAATTCCTCCTGTTTTCCATGTTATCCTGGGTTGAACGTTTGGGATGTTTTCTTAGATCTACGATGTTACAAGGAGAATCAAGCTTCGATGTTCAAGTATATCGATCTCCTAATGTCAAGTTAGGTGGTTCGTTCCATTCCATTGAAAGTCTTTGAATATTAGATGCAAATTCCACCAATACCCTTGAACGGAGTATTATGTGTTTACCGTTTTACTCTTGTTATATGCCTTCCATGCTAGTATGCCTGTATAGAGGATGTTTGAATATGAATATGGTTGAACTACTATTATTTGGATGTTCTTCCCATGCACGTTCTGTTTATGACCATTTGGTCCTATTTTTCCTTGGTTGCTTTGTCTGTTTCCAGGCCTATTGTTTAGAATGAAGAAATGTTTTTATGACATGATTGATATGTTGTAGAACTATTTATCCAAGTATTTATGTAAGTCTACCTTGGCCATATTGTATTTCTATGCCGTTATCCTACACGAGGCTGTGAGAACCGGGTGAAGTAGACTATAAGGGGATATACCAAGTGAGCTTCCTCATAGAGTCTTGGAGCATTAGTCTATACAGGGGTTGACTGAGTGATCATCCTTAGAGAGCCTAGGATTACTTTGGGATAAAAGGGGATTGACCATGAGAGCTTCCTCATAGAATCCTTGACTGTTGTAGACTATACAGGGATAGACCGTGTGATCTTCCCCAGAGAGTCTCTATTTTATTTGTTTGAATCACTTGATTGCCATAGTCTATAGGAGGGATTGACTAGGTGAGATTCCTCAGAGATTCTATGAATGACCTGGGCTATAAGGTTAATTAACCTAATGTTCTTCCTCGGAGAGTCCTTGGCCTTGGGGATATAAGGGGAATTGATTGTGCAAGCTTCCTCAGAGAGTTCCTGACTACCCTAGACTATAAGGGTAGTTGACTGTGTGTGCTTCCTTAGAGAGTCTTTATAATTCCATATGACCAAACTAGAGGGGTTGGGATGATTGAACTGCCCAGAGGGTTGTTGTTACTTGTTAGGTAGGACTAGAGGGGATGGTTGTGACTACTTGCAATAGGGTTACATGTTGTGCTTTATTGCTTTTTAGTTTTTTCTTGACTTTGTAATTGTGGATTATCTATTGTTTAGCATGTTCCTATTTACTATTTTCTGTACTTTTACCTGCCATATATTCACTGACTGTTATGCACAGTTCTTTGGGTGGTTTTCTAATGGTATTTAGTCTCACAACCTGTTTGGGTTATGCTTTTGGGCCCAAACAGACTATATTGTTGCAGGTAAAGACAAGGGAAAGTTCCCTTCAACTTCAGGTACATGACTTGCTGTGGAGATGGAGAGCATGGGACCAAGCTTAGGCTTGCGATGCTGAGGAGCTGTTTATCTTTCTATTGTACATATTTTTAGTACTATTAGTACTTCCAGCATTGTGAGTTGTTTGGCTGCTTTACTTGACATATGTATCATGCATCATATATATATATATATATATATATATATATATATATATATATATGCTCCTACTGTTTATCGTATTTAGTCTTCCGTTTCTCACTTGTGTAGGGATTATTTACTACTTCCGCTATTGTTTATTGTTTTTCTCTTCCATTGTGTACTCTGCCAATGAGGGCATAGTTTCACTACTATCACACCCAAGGCCCTCACTGCTAGTCGGTAGCCTCTGGCATTCAGGGAAATTCCCTTTAGGCCATGTGACCAAGTGGGTATGGGGCGCCTCTAGGTGGCTTCTAGAACTGGGATGTTACAAAGTGGTATCAAAGGGAGGTTTTCTTTTCTCTTGACTTACTATTTGGAGCCTATATCCAGGGATAGGAAGGAATAGGTAATTGGTAATAAGCTATTCCCGGGAGTAGCTAACCCATGTATAGGGAATAGCCATACTACCTAATTTATTAAAATTTTAATAGTTTGTAATTTTACAGTTGATTTGATTTCACCGTTGGGTAATTCACATGCTTTGTGATATTACCGTTGCTGTTATTGTGGTTCTATTTATGTCACAACCCGATGAGATGAGGGTATGCCTTCTCATGCATCATATAGGCACTTGTTAGAGATCACATGCCATGCATTCTTGCCAAGCCATCTAGGATGCATTAGTGATTGAATGTTGTTGTGATAGACTTTTTGTAGATTATGCATGATATTGTGATAGATGCTTTGATAGAATCCCTTCTCTTTGATAAGGAATTTGGTTGTATAGTGGTTTTCATATATTGATGCCAAACATTGGTTCTTTAGGTGTAATGGGCCCTCATGGACCGGAATTTGGTGGATCATTGCTTGTTTTCCTTGTTATAACTTGTATAAGATGCCAAACTTTGATTCGCAGGAAGTATGGGCCCTCACAGATCAGAATTTGGCACCTTCTGCATTAGTTTCAGTGTTTTTCTGGGCTCTGGAGTTGTTTCTGAGGCTTACTATTTGGAAAAACCTAGAATACACACCATGTAGTTTTGACTACAAGCTATGTGTTCTTCTATTCAGGAAGAAATAGTTTTTCAAAAGTACACACCGTGTAGTCCCTAAACCGTGTCATAGAACTTGTAGGCAAAGGCACGTGATGGGTAAATTCTTGTATGAACACATTGTGTACTAGTTTAGCATGTCGTGTAGTTTGAAATAGGTACCCCAGTCGTGTCACGAACAACACGGGTCTTGTTATCTTTTCACATACACACCATGTATGAATTGTACACACCGTTTAGTATGACCTGGGTACCCGGCCGTGTCACAAACAATACAGGTTGGTGTTACATCTTCTCATACATGTCGTGTCCCCCTGGAACACGTCGTGTGGTTTCATCCATGTATCCGGCCATGTAGCCAACAACACAGTCCAGTGAAGATTGTCGAAGTACACGTCGTGTCCACCTTGAACATGCCGTTTAGTTTTGTCTTTAGAGAGCTGTGTGGCTAGACCGTGTAGAAGGACTCAGGTAGGGAAGAGCATTCAAGTAGACATCATGTGTTCAGACAACACGCCTTGTATTTAGGGTGTTACATGACCAGTTTAGGCAGGATTACACGCCCATGTGAATGACTTAAAGGAACACGCCGTGTAGGAAAAGTACACGCCGTGTAGTCATGTTTTGAAAAACTTGAATGATTTCTTTCTTATGTTCCCTTCTTGTCCTTCCAGTTTTAAGTTTTTGATAATCTTGAATCTAAGGTGTGGATTTGAACTTACAGAGTCATGCCACCGAGACATCCTCTGGTTGACCTCTAGTTGCAAGGCATTGATTAGATGCCTGATATGGCTGATCAAGGACTTATTGTAGATCCTCCTATTATTCCAGCCTTAGCACCCATTGTTATACTAGTTGCAAGTGTATATGTTCAGTTTATGGAGGGTTTTCTGAGTATGATGCAAACATTCCAGGGATTGCAGCCTTCTACCTCATCCATGGCCAATTTGATGTGGGTTTTCCTACAGCAGCATCCTCTCACCTTCTTAGGGGAAGGAGGACCTTAGGCTGCAAAGTCGTGGTTCGAAGCCATGATGATGATCTTAGATAATATTGAGGTACCACTAGAGAAGAAGGTGAATCTGGCGACCTACATGCTCTGAGACTCCTGGAAGAGGTGGTGGGATGTCATCTCTCAGGAGGGACGCCACTAGAATATATCTTGGGAGGATTTTCAGCGTATCTTCTATAATTACTTTTACCTAGAGACCTTGAGGGCCGACCGAGCCCGGGAGTTCATGAGCTTAGAGCAGGGTACACATTCTGTGATGGAGTATTCCTCATCTTTCATGGAGCTACAGTGTTTCGCGCCTATCCCAGCAGGTGATGAGTTGTTCTTGGCTAGGAAGTTTGAGGACGGTCTCAGGAAGGAGATCCATTCCCAGTTGAAAATATTCCAGTTGACCTCGATGTCCTCTATCGTCAACCAGGAACTAATCACAGAGCGCAATCTATGGGATTCTAGAGTAGTGAGCCAGGGTGGTTTGACATCCAGAGTTAGTATTCCTCCTACTGATAGCAGGAAGCACCATAGGTAGTTTTCTCAAGGAGATCATAGTAGGAAGGATGCACCTTCTGGTAGCCACGTAGTGTGCTACCAGTGCGGTAGGAGCGGGCATATGAGGCCACATTTCCTGAGAGACCTGATGGAGTTCCGATCTTGTATAAGGATGGGCCATCTCCAGCGTTTCTGTCAGTTTTTCCCTCCAGCAGTCAGAGACAGGGTTTCTTCTATAAATCTGTGTTCAGGAGAATCACCACCAGTTTCCCACCAGTCTGGGAACTAGAGTTCTTCTGGTCGTTCAGGCCGAGGTGGAGGTTGTGGACAGGGTAGTCAGTTGCTGGTCTATTAGAAATAGTAGGGCGGATCAGCTCAGAGCAGTCAAGCAGGGTCACAGAGCCGTGGAGTAGGCCATACATTTGCGATGGAGAAGACCCAGCAAGAGAAGGATCCTGAACCTTCTACCATTCGAGGTACGATCTTAGTAGCCTCAATTTTATCTTCTTCTCTTTTCGACATAGGGGATTCCCATATCTTTATCTTTGTTGCTGTTGTGGAAATCCTTGGTCTCTACATCTTTTATTCTACTGATATCTTGACACTAGACACACTATTGGGGACTAGAGATGTTAGTGTACATTAGTGTAGAGAGTGACATCTTGAGGTTGTGGGGTGTCACTTCTTATGGGACCTATATGTCGTAGAGATGACGAGCTATGATGTCATTATAGGAATGGACTGGTTAGTCCCCTTCCAGGTAGTCGTCGATTTCTATCGTCGTAGGGTGAGTTTCATATCACCAGAGGGTGGATCTTTTCTTCATCAGGGCGAGTGGGATGTCCAGGCGAGTCGAGTAGGACCCGAGCATCATGGGCTAGGAGGAGTTATAGCCCAGATTGCCAGTCTATATCTAGAAGAACAGGGGACTTCACATTTAGACTTTCCTCCATTGGTGGATCGCTTCAGAGACGTCTTTCCAGTGGACTTTTCAGGTTCTCCTCCAGAGCGTGGGGTAGAATTTTCTTTTGAGCTCATTCCAGGAGCGGTACCGGTGTCCATTCATCCTTATAGGATGGCTACACCTGAGTTGTAGGAGCTCAAGAAGCAGTTGGAGGAGTTGCAGGACAAGGGTTTCATCTGACCCAGTTCTTATCCTTGGGGTTTTCCTGTCCTGTTTTCGAAGAAGGCAGATGGAACCCTTAGGCATTGTGTGTATTATCGGAAGCTAAACTAGTTGACAGTCAAGAACCGATATCCCTTACCTAGGATTGATGATCTCTTTGATCAGCTTTGAGGAGATCGGGTATTCTTGAAGATCGACTTGGGGTCCGGTTACCATCAGTTGCGCGTTAGACCATTTGATATACCACTCATAACTTTTAGGAGCAGGTATGGTCTATACGAGTAAACGGTTATGTTGTTCGGTCTCATGAATGTGCCTGCATTTTTCATGGAACTGATGAAGCGAGTGTTCCATCCATACTTGGATTCTGTCGTGGTGGTTTTCATGGATAAAATCTTGGTGTACTCACACACTCGACACAACCATGCAACTTATCTTGAGATCATTATGAGTAAACTAAGAGAGCATCAGTTATATGCTAATCTCTTGAAATGCCACTTTTGGATAGATCAGATTCACTTCTTCGGTCATGTTATCTTAGAGACAGGAGTATCCGTAGACCCAGAGAAAGTGAGGGATGTATTTTCCTCAGAGCAGTCGAAGAACGTATTTGAGGTACGGAGTTTACTAGGGCTGGATGGATACTACAGACACTTCATATAGGGATTTCCACACTTATCAGCACCACTCATAGGTCTGACTAAGAAGGGTATGAATTTCTTGTGGTCAGATTCTTGTGAGTTAGCCTTTCAAGAGCTGAAGGGGAGGTTGATGTCAGCACTGATACTAGTCTTTCCAGAGTCGGGAAAGACCTATATTGTTTACTGTGATGCTTCAGGTATCAGACTGGGAGTTGTGCTGATGCAGGGAGATGGGGCCGTTGTGTATGGGTCTCGGCATTTGAGGCCACATTAGAGGAATTACTCGAAACACTATCTGGAGTTGGCAGCTTTTGTTCATGTATTACTTTTTTGGAGAAATTATCCTCTGGGAGAGCATTTTGTGGTTTTCATTAACCACAAAAGTCTCAAATACATCTTCACTCAGCGTGATCTGAATCTGAGACTGCGCAGGTGGGTCGAGTATCTTCAGTCCTTTGACTTTGAGCTTGCCTATACACTTGGGAAAGTCAACACAGTGGATGACTCGTTGAGCCGGAGAACTCAGATACATGTAGTTCAGGATGCCAGCAGTGAGTGGCATCTTATGGCACTATTCTCTGAGATGCATTTGGAGGTTCACGACAGACATGGACAAATGTTTCTATCTTCTGTAGCCATTACCTCTACTCTTCTCGATCGGGTATGGATGGGGAAGTTATTAGACTCAGAATGCCTAGTCTTGCGGGAGAGTGTGTCAGAAGAGGACCCTCTTCCTGGATAGACAGTAGGTGAGGATGAGATTTTTCATTTCAAGGGATGCATATGGGTGCCCGCAGACATACACGAGGAGCTGATGCAGGATTTTTATTCTCCAGTTAGGGCAGTTCATACTGGCATCACCAAGATGTATCGTGATCTACACCGCTAGTATTGGTGGCCAAGTATAAAGAGAGATGTTTCTGGTTTTTTGATGAGGTGTTCCACTTGTCTTCAAGTGAAAGCGGAGCATTAGCGACCATCCGGTCTTTTGTAGCAGTTACCCAATCCGGAGTGGAAGTGGAAAAATGTTGCGATGGACTTCGTGAATGGTTTGTAGAGGTCACCTCGAGGGAATGATGTTGTTTGGGTTTTCATCAACAGGCTTACGAAGGTTGCTCACTTCTTCCTGATCAAGGATACCTTCAGTGTTGATGAGCTGGTATGGTTGTACATCTAAGAGATTGTACATCTACATGGAGTTCCACACTCCATTGTTTTAGACTGGGATGTGCATTTTACTTCTCGGGTCAGGAAGGGTCTTCATAAGGCTTTGGGTACACAGGTACTTTTGAGTATAGCATACCATCCCCAAACAGATGGCCAGTCCGAGCGAACGATTCAGATGCTTGAGAATATACTCTGAGCTTTCATTCTGGAATTTGGAGGTTCTTGGTAGAAGCATATACCCCTTGTGGAGTTTTCCTACAATAATAGTTTCCAAGAAACTATTCAGATGGAACCTTATGAGGCTTTGTACAATAGGCCATGCTGATCACCCTTATGTTGGAAGGAGGTAGGAGAGGCAGCTTTGTTGGGTCCTCATCTTTTCCAGGAGACCACAGAGTAGATAGAGTTTATTCGGAAGAGGATGGCTACTGCACAGTCTCAGCATAAGTCTTATGCTGATCAACGGAGATGACCTCTGGAGTTTGAGGTCAGGGATTAGGTTTTCCTGCGGGTCACACCAAGGATGGGGCACAGGAAAATTAGGAGAGAGGGTAAGCTTTCAACGAGGTACGTCGGGCCGTTTGAGGTGTTGGAGAGACTTGGGTCAGTTGCCTATCGGTTGTAGTTACCTCATAGGTATCAGGATATGCATGACGTCTTCCACATTTCTCAGCTTCGATGTTACTTTTCAGACCAGTCTCATGTCTTTCAACCCGAGGAGGCTGAGCTCGAATTAGATGTGTCATTTGAGGAGCATCCTATCAGGATTTTCGATCGCCGTACAAAGGTTCTCTGTTGCCGGTTTGTTCCTATGGTATGGGTACTATGGTAGCACGAGTGGGTACAGGATGAGACTTGGGAGAGGGAAGTCGATGTACGAGCACAGTGGTCGGAGCTGTTCGGGGTTTCTTCTTCTATGCCACGTTAGGGAAATTTGGGGATGAATTTCTTTAAGGGGGGAAGTTTGTAAGAACCCGGACCTTATTTTTAGGTATGTTTTTCCATTTTCAGGATTTTTTGAGAAAAGAGGCATTTATTTAAATTTTTGAAGTACACGCCGTGTACTTTATGAGAACATGTCGTGTACTTCCTTGCCACTGAAGGCCGGGTGCTGGCCATGTAGCAGCCACACACATGGTCAGGTAAAGGTGTTTGGAGGCTACTTAAATCAAAGTATGGAAAAGGTGAGTACACATCGTGTACTCCAAAAGTACATGTCGTGTATTTTGTTTTTTTCATTAAATGCACCGAGGTTGCTTCTGATGGGCAGAAATGTCTTCTTATAGGTGTTCATCATCCAAGAGAGTCTGTACAGCTACGAATCTTCGACGAGCCCCTGATCCTCCATCCGTTCTTTGAATCTACCATCGTTAATTGCGTTGGAACCGCAGTGGTAAGATCTTCCTTCTCCTAGAGCTTCGTTTCCCAATTCCTCCTCTCTTCCAAGTTATCGTGGGTTGAAATTTTTGAACATTTTTTTAAATCTATGACGTTCCAAGGAGAATCAAGCTTCATGGTTCAAGTATATCGATCCTCTAACATCAAGGTATGTGGTCTGTGCCTTTCTATTGAAATCCCTTTAATATTATGTGCAAATTCCACCAATACCCTTGAACGGGGTATTGTGTGTTTACCATTTTACCCTTGTTATATGCCTTCCATGCTAGTAGGCCTGTATAGAGGATTTTTGAATATGAATATGGTTGAACTTCTATGATTTGGAGTTTTTTCCCACGTACATTCTTTTTATGACCGTTTGTTCTTGTTTTTCCTTGGCTGCTTTGTCTGTTTCCATGCCTGTTGTTTAGGATGGAGAAATGTCTTTTTGACATGCTTGATATGTTGTAGAACTTTTTAGCCAAGTAGTTCTGTAATTCTACCTTGTCCATATTGTATTCTTACACCGTTATCCTACACAGTTCCATGAGAACCGGGTGTAGTATACTATAAGGGGATAGACCGAGTGAGCTTCCTTAGAGTGTTTTGGAACTTTAGGCTATACAGGGGTTGACCAAGTGAGCAGCCTTAAAGAGCCTAGGATTACTTTGGGATAAAAGGGGATAGACCATGAGAGCATACTCAGAGAGTCCTTGACTTATTTAGACTATACGGGGATATACCATGTGTGCTTCCTTAGTGAGTCTCTATTTTGTTTGTTTGAATCACCGATTACCATAGGATATAGGAGATATTGACTATACGAGCTTCCTCAGAGATTCTATGAATGACATGGGATATAAGGGGAATTGACTGAGTGTGCTTCCTGAGAGAGACTTTGACATTGGGGCTATAAGGTGAATTAACTGTGCAATCTTCATCAGAAAGTTCCAGAATACCCTAGACTATAAGGGGAGTTGACTGTGTGTGATTCCTCAAAGAGTCTTTATAATTCTGTATGACCAAACCAGAGGGGTTAGGCTGAGTGTACTACCTATAGGATTGTTGGTACTTGTTAGGTAGGACCTGAGGGGATGGTTGTGAGTACTTTCCAGAGGGTTACCTATTGTGCTTTGCTGCTTGTTAGCTATTGCTTGACTTTGGAATTGTGGATTGTCTATTGTTTAGCATGTTCTTGTTTACTATTTTCTGTACTTTTACCTGCCATATATTCACTGACTGTTAGGCATAGATCTTCAAGTGGTTTCTTACTCTGATTTAGTCTCACACCCTGTTTGGGTCATGCTTTTGGTCCCAAATAGACTATATTGTTGCAGGTATAGACAAGGGCAATTGCCCTTCGACTTCAGGTACTTGACTTGTTGTGTAGATGGAGAGCATGGGACCAATCTTAGGCTTGTGGTGCTGAGGAGCTGTTTATCTTTCTATTGTACCTGTGTGTGTGCTCCTACTTTTTATCATATTTAGTCTACCATTGTTCACTTGTGTATGGATTGTTTACTACTTCCGCTGTTGTTTATTGTTTTTTTCTACCGTTGTGTACTCTGTCAATGAGGGCATAGTTTCCCCACTATCACAATCAAGGCCCTTACTGCTAGTCGGAAGCCTCTGGACTTCGGGGAAATGCGCTTGAGGCCATGTGACCAACCGGGTATGGGGCACCTCTAGGTGGCTTCCGGAACTGGTATGTTACAATAATAAATGAAAATGAAATTGTCACATTTAAATAAATCTTTTTTCCTCTTATTATATTCATTTTATGCATTTAGTTTTTCAATGATCACTCTTTTCTAATATTACTTATTGAATGAAAAAAATATATTGAAATATTATAAATCATGGCATAAATAAAATATGTATTCCCTAAAACCATTTCTTGATCAATCCTTGATAGTTGGTGATTGAAAATGAATCATGTTATTCATGGATATGGTAGCATGCACACATGCGTGAACAACATTTTCAATTTTTCGATTGAATGTGTGGGGAATAGATAATGATCATACCAAGGATATAAATAAATTTCATAGTATTACTAGTTATTTTTTTATTATATAAATATTTCTTGAATGGGTTTGGATGATGGTGGATGATAAGGATAAAGAAATGAATTTAAATGGTATGTAATACTTACATTGAGAATTTAGATATTCTCTTGAACTATCCTTCTAAAATAAATTACTTGATCTTCTTTATTGAGTATTGATGAATACATTCATCTATAGGGTCTATAAAATAATTATATTTTTAATATTTTCATGGTAAATTAGAACTATATCTATCGTATGAAATGGGTGGAATTGAGCTCATTTTATAGGTGAATGAGGGGGATGGATCTTTTGAAAAGAATATTAGGTTGTGGGTAATAAAGGAATTGAATGATATTTAGGTGAGTTACATATGAAAAGTTTTTGATACAAGTTGGTATGACTTTAAAACCTAAAAAATTATTCTATAATTTATATGGGTCATATTTATTTAGAAAAATTGAAGCCGCATTAGACTACCCATTTTAACACTTATTAATCGTGATTAAGATTGAACCATGTTAATTATTTTATTAATAAAAATATATAACATGGACATTACTACCAAATTATAATGTGATAATTATTATTTTTTAATCCCTTTAATCTAATAAATTTTCTAAATGTAAGAAAATTAAATTTAAAATTGTAACATATATTGTGCTGAAAATTCATTTTTGTAGAAAAAAATTATTTTATTCATTAAGTGTCATTAATATTACTTATAATTGACTACAAATTAAATGAGTGTTGATTTACTTGAATATATGTTTAAAATGATATAATATTTTTTATTTTAAAATGGATATATTTAATTTAAATGAACAATATTTAGGAAAGAATCATTTTTTGAACAATAACTATTTATCATGGAAAAAAATATTTATATTGGAAAATTAATTTTATAACTAAAAATAAAATTAACACATTATATAATTTCAAAATTTTTATTTCAAATATTCAAATCATTTTATAAGATTCAATTTCTAAAATTGATACAAATAATTATAATATAAGCATGAATGATGCATAAAAATAATATTATGAAACCTAAATCTTCCAAGAATAAAATAAATTTATTACATTCCCAGTAATAACTATTGGATGGATAATAACTTAATTTATTATATATATAATCATTAAATTCTATTTAAAAATTTATTTAACCCTAATATAATAAACATTAAACTACATGAAAAGGAAATTCTTACGAAAATATATTTTTACATATAAAATGATTTTAACTGTTATTTAGCTAAACTAATTGAATATTATTAATATATTAGAATTAAAAAAATATATATGTTTTAAAATTCATTTAACTCAACAGTTTCCTTCTAATTCAATATATTTATTTTAAAATCATACATGTCATTCTTTGATTCATTTTGTTTAATTATTTCATTTGAATAAATCCATTGAACACAGTCAGTTTTAAAAAATAATTTAAAATCTTGAGGTGTTATAAGTTTGAACCTCCATCTCCCCCCATTAACTATGAAAAATTAAAAAGGGTTGGAATCAAAAAATGGATTGTTTATTTTGAATCCATATAAATAACTAGTTGACAAATTTTTTTGAAATTAATTATTTTTTATAAAAAATAGAATTTTTAAAATTAATTACAATAATATAATAGTTGAATCTATCATTTCAATATGATATTCTAGATAAAGTGATGTAGGGGAATTTTATCCTGATGGGTGGGATTAAAATTCTATCTACTTATGTAGGAAATAAATAACACAATATCTATATAAGAGTTTGTGATGTGGGTGTTGGTATTATGAATGATTTTGGCTATCCTTGTACAACTTCGAGGGATAAGGAAATAAATCACTTAATCTCTGTGGTGATAGACCTAAGAGAGTTGATGGTATATCAAATTAAATAATATGTGAAGGATATTCTTATAGAAATAAATATTTATTCACACTCGTGCATCCTACCTACCCAGATCCTCCACCTCCTTGTTCGGGTCCAGTGATATACGGTGAGTTATATGCTAGAGAACCCATGTGCATATTATAGCTTATGGAAAGATTTATATTTTCTGTTATTTAATTAATTATTTGCTTATGATTTTGTGTTAGGTATGAATAATGGTATGTGATATTAATGACCCAAATTCAGCAGTGTAATTTCCTATAGAGGATCTTTCCTGAGATTGAGAGAGTGTGGGTCATTTTTTACTCTAGCCATCAAGCCTTGTTCATCAAATTAAATGTGATGTATGTGCTTTGAAATTTTTAGTTACATTTTATTTCAAATTAATTTTATTGTTTTTTATATTTAACTTATATAATAGTATAATAATTCAAGTTAAATACTTTAATAGAAAAAATATTTTTATAAACCAACAAAATTTCATGCTTCTGAGGATCTAGAGGGGCTAAAGAAATTAACCAAGATTTTTTCTATCATGGAGCCCTATGATGATTTTTTATGTCATCTAATATATTTCTGATATAGTATGCATTAATAGTTTTTAAATAATATATAATTGATGTTTTTATTTTTATCATCTCACTATACATGTGTTACTATTTTTTCATATAAGTAAACTTCAATTTTTGTTTCTATATATTTAAATAAATACGAATTATAGTGACTTAGTTTATTACTTATCAAAAATTGTATCTCGATATACTTTTTATTAAATATAAAATCATTGTTATTATTTTTTTATGAATCTTGTATATTTTTGCATGAATTTGATATATCTGAGTAAAGAATCTGTATTTTAAGTGAAATATTTTAAAATATAAATATTTTTTGTTAGTTTCTTCCACTCCTTGAAAGTTAATAAAAAATATATAATTATGAGGTCATATTTATTATATTTTCATTCAGGATTATATTTTTATGTTTTAGTTGTCGTTGGATGTTAGAAGAAGTCTTCCCACATGAATGCAATATATATTGGTTTTTCTCTTTATTGGGTGGAGTTTGTAATGATTTTGATAAATTTTTAAAAATTCAGTTTTATTGTATTTTATACATTAATTTATCTTAGATTTTATTCATATATTTTTTTCTTAGTTTATATTTCAAAATATAGTTAATAGAAGAACTTCAAATTTTTTCACATGTTGATAAAGCAACCAAATAAAATTAAATATGTGAAAGCATTGGTAAATAACTTTTATATTAGATAATAATTATTTTTTTGTAAAGATATATTGGTTCTTACTTTAAAAGAAGTGTTTCATAAATGAAGTATAATATTCAAAAATCAAATCTATACTGTTTTTTATAACATTTTTAGATTCATTTTTGACATTGGGATGACAACATATAATACCGTATGATTTTATAGTTTGTTTCTTCTTAAATAATTTTAATTCACTAGATAGCATATTATGCATGAAACACCGAGTTTCTATGAAACATACCTTTCTTATTTGAGATAGTTATAACCAAGCCATCAAACTTAAATTTTCTACATCTATGATTTTAATTTTCAAAAACAGACATACACGGTGGCATTCAATAAGATATTTAGAGTCTAATATGATCAACTTAATGTTTGGTGAATAGTAACTTACCCTTATGACTAGTAGGGTTAACCTTATAAATAGTAATATACCCTTATGAATAGTAATATGACCATTATAAATAGTAACCTCACCGATGAATGTATAAATAAAATTTATGCACCTTTTAAATGAAAGTGAATATTTTAAAAATTAATAATTAAGTATTGGTATTTTGGTGAGAAATAAATATTTAATTACAATTTTATAATTAATAAAATTATTTAAAATAAAATTAATTTTCATAAAATGTATTCTTAAATAAATATTTTTCTTTCCTATGATTTTAGGATAATGAAATGATACTTTAGATAATTTTTCAGGGAATTATAAAATCCGTTATAAATTTAAAATCTCTTTTTTTTAGTAAATAATGATTCTATTTTAAAAATTAAATTTATTATATCTATAAAATCACTTTCATAAAAGGGATTTTATTTTTTTATTATACACATAAAAAAATGGTTAGGTTGAATTTTTGGTATTTTTCAGAAATACTTGAATTTTTGTGAATAGTGAAATTCAATAATTTACTAGGTGTGCAAAATAAATGAATTTTTGCAGCATTCTTGAGTCATGGATGATGTAAATGGACATTGGATCGAACTCACATGTACTTATTACTTTTTTTCATCACAAAAATCAATATTATTCCTTGTCTTGAGAAAAATAATAAAATAATGAATAAAATATTGTGGAATCACTCTTATCCTCCACTATAAAAACCACCCCTCACTCCCTCTTCTCTTCACTCCACCAAGACTTGAACCTTCTCAATATTCTTCCCAATTACTATTCATTAGTCCCTAACCATGTTCATTATCACTTGTTCTTTCCAAAAAACCAAAACCCTTTCCCTTAAGGAGGTTCTCAAGTATGTGATTTCAAGAGGTAAATCCTCATCCTTTTTCATTTAATTTCATTTCAATTTATATTATTTTATAATTCTCTCCAAACCTACTATGTACAATAGATCATGATAAATCCAGTATCAGATGTATACTATAATTATATCATGTTAATTTAATAACTATTATCAATATTCTTATTGTCCCTCTTTCATTTTATAAATGAAATCATCGCCCAAGAGGTGCCAATTTACAACCTTCATCGACGATGAAGTTTCATGCATCAAATTACTATTAAAAGTTGTTCATTAAACCATTTTAATGGTTGATACAGATTATTAAATTTATTATATAAAACTGTTTATGTTCTGTAAATAACATATTTACATTATACTAAACGATAAAACAAAATGAGTTCGTTATGATCAATAACTGCCATAATAATCTAAAAGATTTTCACTAAATGAATTATCTAAGGATTCATCCTCATACCATGTAAACAAATGATATAAGTAACCATTAAAACATATATATTTTCATTATTAATATATAAATTCAGTTATGTAGAATTTTATCTATTCAACATGAACTCTTATACTCATTCACAATTATCTCAATCGTGAAAACCTGGGAAACAAATGATTTCAAGTAATAAATGTGTATCTTATAACTCATCTGAAAGGACATAAATAAAGTTAATAAAATTATAATAAATCAAATAAATTGATATAAGATTCTTAGTTAATTAATTAATTCATTAAATTTGATTATTCATTACATTAAGATCAAGTGAAGAACACATTCGAGCATAAGGTAAGGGGTTTCTCATATCACTTTTATTTCTGTGAGATTTCCATTATTCGCCACCTATTTCTTGTATGTGGTGAATGTATGATTAAATTTTCAATAAAATATCATGATTCTATTTATATTCATGGTATCCAATGATTTATCTTATTATTATTAATTTTTCTTCACGCGATTCGATTGATTACAATGTGGTATAAAACTTCATCTCAATTTCCATTTCTTTGAGACATACTTGGTATTGTGCACCTAATCATTTTTATGTGGTGTATCTACTTACACATTCAGACCATTTTTCATTTTGACATAAATTACAATTAAATATCCATATTTTTTTATATTGTATATTATTTTTTTCTTATTCTTGTACACTTTTACATATGGTGTTTGTTTTTAGTGTTGTTTTAACTATGGAAATATTAATAAATGTGTATCCTCTACTCAATATAGAAATTGATTTGGAATATTGTTATGGAATTAAATATTTTTTTAATAATTATTTGGACTTTAATTGATGGATGGCACCTACTATATCCCTTTGATGCATCGATGGGTCTAATGAGACAAAACAGTCAGTGACAGACCCTTTGAGTTTGTTTCCAAAACACAATCAGATAGGTTTCTACCCATAGGCATAAACCATCTTGACAGTATGATACTTAATGTTCCAGATACATGAAATCCAAATAATAATCATTATATTCATTCTCGATTCAATTATTACTTTCTATGAGGTTTTCCCTATGACAAAATCTATGGATGCATTTTCATTATTAGTTTATTGATGGCGTGCATTTTTCAATTATTCACAAAGCCATATAGATTATATCTAATTGATTATGATTCAATTATTATTATTTTATTTATAAACATTATTTAACCCTTAATGATCATTTAATCTCACCCCTTTGATTTTTTCCCTTCCCTAAGTTATTAAGAAGAGGTCATTTATTGAATTTTCAAGGATGAGTTTATTAGTCTTTATTATGTATTATATGTTTTTTTCTTCTACCAATGTAAAATGGGTTTTATTTTTTTATCTGGTTTCTTCAAGACTAATAAACTAATTGTTCTATCATGATTTGGTTCCTTTTAATCATTCCAATGTAATAAAATAATGCACCAGATCTGGGTTTCTATTGTTAGGGCGTTATAGTTGATACCAGAGGATGTTTAGTAGAATCCTTGGGAACTGGATTTAGAAAACATATATTAGGGATCACAACCCTAAGATAAACATTAAGGATAAGTATATAATAACATTATAGAATTTTGGTAAGTTATATATTATTTGGGTATTCCTTGTAATACATCCCTTTCTGGATACTACATATAGATGTGGTTCTGGCACAAATCTACTTACGAGTAGCAACTCCGAGAAGGTGTTCTGAGCTTGACTTAGGGTAACCTGGTACATGACAATGGGACTTACTGCACACCTAGTCTAAGTCTCCTGGGAGATATTCTTTGGATAATTCACATTTTATTTACAAACCATTATGAAGGATTTAAAAGTTAATATAAATCATGTTTTTGATTATGATATTAGTTGTGCTTAAATTTTCAGATTTTATTAATTGTTTGGATAGTTCAAAATATCCGTTATGATTTATAATCTAATTTATCATATGTCATTATTTATGATGGAACCTAATGGAATAAAGGTAATTAATACTCGTGGACAATATATAGATTTCCCCACTGAGAAATTCAACATAGTTAGTGTTGGAGCTAAGCAAATCAGGACCATATTTGGACAACTTACTCACGCTATGATGAATAACCCTATTACACCTATGTAGGATCATTTCATGTGACATAAGCCCTCCATATTTTAGTGGTAATACTAATCCAGTGGTAGTCTACTAATGGATCAAATCCCTCGAAAATATTTGTATATAATTAGGATGTAATGAAAATGAAAAGTTAGTATCGGTAGTATATTATCTCAAGGGTGATGTTGATCAACGGTGGTCCTTGATCTAGAATACCAAAGAGGAAGATTAAATAGAAGATATGAAATGGAAAACATTAAATGAATTATTCTTCAACAAATATTTCCCTTGTAAGAAATAGACTGAAATGAAGAGAAAGTTTTTTAGCTTGAAATAAAGGGAAGAAGATATTTTTGAGGAGTATGATGCTACTAAAACAAGACTATCCAGGTATTTTATTGATTACATAAGTGATTCAAAAGACAATATTAATCATTTCATTTAATGTCTTAATCCAAGCCTTCAAATGGAACTGGCTTTTCAATCATTTTAATCATTTGATTAAATATTATTTAGTGCCATAAATCGGAGAATGAATCATCTATATTAAATTTTTTCAAGGGAAATAAGTAGAATAAGAGGTCTTATGGTAACCATGTAATAAGTGAATATCCAAAGAAGAAGAAGAGAAGGATGTAATTCCCATTATTCAAGAACTATAGAAAGAACCACCAAGGAAAATTCTTGAAATGGATGGAAGTTTTTTATTAGTGTGGATAAAAGGTTCACTAATCTAATGAAAACAAGGGGAATATAAAAATCAATTATGTTCAATGCTATAATTATAGGGAGATGTAACACTATGAAAATTATTCTCCTATATGTAAAGGAAAATTCCATCAAAAAGTCCACTGGAGCAAGGGAAGGATTATGCAATCACAACTGTTGAGGTTGAAGTTCCTAATGGTGTGGTAGAAGGTACTTTTATCATTTCCTCGAATTTAACGAATTCTTTATTTGATTCCGAATCATTGAGTTCTTTTATATCTTCCCAGTTATCCAAGAAAATTATATATTTCCAATTTTATTTAATAAAAGAGTTGTCAGTCATAACTCTTAAGGAAAGTATCATTGTAACAAAGATGTGTTAGTCAGTCCCCTTTGTGACACATAAATTTACTTTAGTTGATGACCTTATCATCATACATATGATTTACTTTGACATAATTCTCAGTGTGAATTGGATTTCAAATTATAATGTGAAAATATATTACATGAAGAAGGAAGATACAATTTTTTAAAATGATGTAGAATCACTTACCTTTAGAGAAGAATCATCATCATCTGGATCCTATCCAAATCCTCCTTTAGTAACTCTTCTAAATGAAATTCTTATGTATGAATATAATACATCATCTATCGATCTTTAAATTTAAGGTGTACCTATTGAGCAAGAATACATTAATGTATTTCCATAGAATGTACCTGGACATCCTCTAGAGTGGGAAGTTGAGTTCTCTATTTATTTAATTCTAGGTTAAAGACCTATATCAATGAATCCCTATAGAATAGACATTGTGGAATTAGTATATTTGTGGAAACAACTAGAGGAATTGAGTGAAAGGGATTTATTCTCCCTAGTGTTTCTCCATGGGGATCCCTTGATCTCTTTGTTAAGAAGAAAGATGGATTCAGAAGGTTGTGCATTGATTATAGAGAAATCAATACTATTACAACAAAACACAAGTATCCTCTACCTTGAATAGATGATCTATTTGATGAACTACATGGAGCTCAATATTTTTTGAAGATTGACCTTTGGTCTGGATATCATTAGTGGCATGTGAGAAAGGACGATATTCTAAAGACAACATTTTGAACTTGGTATGGGCATTATGAGTTTACAATAATGACATTTGGACTGAGTAATGCACCCCTTGTTTTCATGGACCTAATGAAAAGAGTTTTAAAGGAATATCTTATTGATTTTGTTATTGTATTTATTGATGAAATATTTATATATTCCAAAAGATATGAGGACCATGAAAACCATTTGTTGGTTGTTATAGAGACTCTTAAAATAAAATAGTTATACAGGAAGTTTAATAAATGTGAATTCTGGCATCAATAGCCTCCTTTCATGGTCATATTGTCTCTAAGGATGGAATATCCGTCAATCTTTGGAAGAAAAAGGAAATCCAAGAATGGCCTATGCTAACAAACATAACTGGGGTATGTGGTTTCATAGGCTAAGAAGGATACTATTGGCATTTCGTACAGAATTTTTTCTCGATTGGATAACCTGATAACCAAGATCACACCTAAATGGATTAGGTTTGTATGGAAAAAAGAATGTACATAATGGTTTGAATAATTGAAAATAATATTTTTCAATGCTCCAATGTTGACTCTTTCATCTGGAAATGATGGGTTTGTGATATACAGTGATGCATCACAGAATGAACTGGGTCGTATCCTTATGTAAAGTGATAAAGTTGTTTCTTATGCATCAATGAAGTTGAAGACACGTGAGATAAATTATCAAGCTCACGATCTTGAGTTAGCATCCGTAGTCTTTATTCTAAAAATATAGAGACTCTATCTATATGGTGAAAATGTGAGATATATATGGATCAAAAGAGTTTTAAATACATTTTTAAATAGAAAGAACTCAACATGAGGCAAAGTAGATGGCTTGAATTACTCAAAGATTATGATTTTTCAATACACTAACACCTATAAATTATAAATAAGGTAGAATATTCCATAAAAAAGAAATATCTTGGACTTCTAACCCAAATGAGGATTGAGAGATATCCTATGTTCATAGATCTAGTAAAGATAAATATGGGAATTGTTAAGGAAGAGGAAAAATAATTCCTTTTTCAAATGATTTATAAACCATATTTACTATATAAGATAAAAATATCTCAATTTGATTATGAGAATATAAAAAAGAAAATTAAGGCTATTAATGATTGAAGATTGGAAGACTTCATGTATGATGATGGAGTTCTGAAATTTGGAAAGAGGTTATTCATTCCATCAGTACTTGAGCTAAAATGGGAACAATTAGATGATTCTCATATATCAAATTTCTCTATACACCCTGGTAGCACCAATATGTATAGAAATCAGAAGAAACATTTTTGGCAGGATAACATGAAGCTAGAAATTGCTGAATATCTGTCAAGGTGTCTAGTTTTCCAGTAAGTGATGGTCGAAATACAATATTCGAGAGGAGTCATGAAACATATACCTATTCCTATGTAAAAGTGGGATGAAAATATGATGTAATTAGTCATAGTAATACCAAGTAAACCTATAAGGAATGGTGAAATATGGGTAATTGTTGATAGTCTTACCATATCAGCACATTTCCTTGATATAAGAGAGGATTTACAACTTGAGTGCCTAGAAAGACTCTATATTAATGAAGTTGTAAGAATTCATGGTGTACCTTTATTGATTTTGTCCAATCGAGATCACCAATTTAAATAAAAATTCTGGAAAATTATTCAGAAGGATTTGGATACTAAACTTCAAATGAGTACTATTTATCACCCCAAAACTAACAGACAGTATGAAAGTACTATTCAAACACTGGAATACATGTTGAGATCATTCTCACTAAACATTCAAGGTGTGTGGGATTAGTACTTACCTTTGATGGAATTTTACTAAAATAATAGTTCCCATAATAGTATTTAAATGGAGCCATATAAATCATTATATAGAAAGATATTTCAAACTCTAATTTCTTTGGATGAAGTTGGTGAGAGGAAACTTATAGGCCCAGAACTTATTGAAGAGACAATGACAAAGGTTACGACAATTCAAGCCCATATTTAATCAGTCCAATATAGGTAAAAATGGTACACTAACAACTAGAGAAAGTATTTGGAATTTTAAATTGGATATAATTTATTTCTAAAATTATCTCCATGGAAGGGTGTCTTCAGGTTTGGTAAGAAAGGGAAACTAATCCCCAAGTACATCAGACCATTTAGAATTCTTGATATAATTGGAGCTGTAGCTGACCATTTAGAAATTCCCCCAATTACCTCCAAGGTTCATGATGTGTTCCATGTGTCATTGTTATAAAAATACATGTCATACCCAACACATGTACTCACCTAGGAGGAAATAGAACTGGAAGCTGACTTTTTATACCATGAAGAGCCCACCAAGATTCTTGACACTAGAGATAAATTATTGAGAAATCAGATGACTCAACAGGTAAAGGATCATTGGAGAAATAATAAAACAAAGGAAGAAACATGTGAACTTGAGGATGTTATGAAGAGGAACCACCCACATATTTTTAGAGGGTTATATACTCGAAAAAAATTTAGGACTAAATTTCTGATGGAGGGAAGAATACCACAACCCAAGATTTTATGGTATGCTTATTTTTTAATAATTTCATTTCATTAGATATATTTTTATTCATTCAACACTGAGTATTGATGAAAAAAAACTTTATTATATGATGTAGTTATAACATATCCATTAAACATAATTTTGTCGCTACTATGATTTGAATTTCGAAAAGCAGACATATAGGGTTGCATTTAGTAAAATATTTAGAGTCTGATATTATCAACTTAATTTTTGGTGAATTGTAACTCACCCTTATAAATAGTAATGTTACCCTTATGAATAGTAATGTACCCTTATTAATAGTAATATGCCCCTTATGAATAGAATCCTCACCCAAGAAATTTTAAAAAAATTAGGCACATTATAAATAAAAGTGAATATTTTAAAAATTAATAATTAAGTGTTGGATAGTAGTTAGTATTATTTTTTTCAGTTTGACAATTAACTGCATATAATATTTTCACAATTTTCATTTCAGTATGTATTTGAGAAGGGCTGAGTAGTTGGTATCAGCTCTCATTTGACTCATGGTACTTATTATGGTACTATTGCGATGTTGGCGTTCGGCTTGAGAGGAGCTCGTAAAGAGGCATCATCTTCTGCCCCACAGTATCAAGAGCAGTTGCGAACTCAGGCTGAGCTTATAGAGAGTTTGCAGAAGTAGCATGAAGTGATGTGTCGGTTGCAGTAGCAGCAGCCGCAACAGCACGAGGAGGAGATGCGTCGATGGCAGTAGCAGCAACAGCAGTAGTATCACAAGCAGATTGAGTACATGCGTTGTCTGACTCGTAGTTTACGGATGCAGTTTTCTCCACCATCTCCTACATCTCTTCCACTTCCTCCAAAAGATGACCCCATAGTGATTTATTTTTTATGTTAAAAACATTTGAATTCAAGATTTTTTGTAATATGAACTGTTTACAGCTTCTTCTTTTATATTGGTGCAAATATTACATAATTTTATTTTTTTTATTTTTTTTATTTTATTATTTATTATTAGTATTATATTTTTTAATATTTTTTTATTTAACAAATAATAATAATATTTTATGATTTTTTATCTTTTTTTGTAAATATTGATAATTTTAATATTTTTTTATTTTTTTATTATTTTAATAATATTAATATTAATTTTTTATTAATCATTATTTTATTAAATATATTTTTTTAGTATTATATTTTCTAATGTTTTTTTATTTTACTAATAATAATATTTTTTATTTTTTTATTAGTTTAATAATAATAATATAATTTTTTCATTAATCATAATTTTATTAAATATTTTTTATTATGTTTAGTATTTGTGATGGGACCTTTTGTGATGGGCTCCCGTCACAAATAATTTAAATATAATTTTTTATTAATAGTATTTCTGATGGGATGACAGTCCCGTCGCAAATGCTAATTGCGAGGGGCCCACGCAAAATTTTTTTATATATATAATGTATATAATCAGAAACTTATTTGCGACAGGGAACTTCCCCATCAAAAATAGTATTTTCGATGGGCCCATCGCAAAAGGATTATTTATACATAATGTATATAAGCGGAGGCTTATTTGCGACGTCATTTTCTGCAACGGGCTATTTGCGACGGGGCCCCATCGCTAAATCCTATTTGTAACAGGATCCCATCGCAAAATTTTTTTATATATATAATGTATATAATCAGAAACTTATTTGTGACAGGGAACTTCCCCATCGCAAATAGCATTTTCGATGGGGCCATCGCAAAAGGATTATTTATATATAATGTATATAATCGGAGGCTTCTTTGCGACGTCATTTTCTTCAATGGGGTATTTGCGACGGGGCCCCATCGCTAAAGCCTATTTATAACAGGATCCCGTCGCGAAAACCTCTAATTCCAGTAGTGATAGCTAGGACATGGACTTTATTCCTATGATATAGCTTCATCCAGAATAAAGTTTATGTACTTCCATGAAAAGTCTTTTGTATACTTTTTAAAATCTTGATCACCCTTACATGTCTCCTATTATCTCTTAGTGACTCAACCCATTTTTAATTTACCATATGAAATATCCGGACAAAGGTATGTCTCTTACATGACGAGGGTTATAGTTGTGTAACACTAATTTATCAATGAGTATCACTTCCATATATTGTAGTTTACATTATATATCAATGAAAGATTAACATATTAATGTAACCTTAATATCATTGAAGTGAAATTTTTTAACCCTTATGTATCAAATACAATAAAATTTTTCTAAACTGATTTTCTCAACTTTGTCTCTTAACTTTACATATAATCTTTATACTCTTATATATTGAATACATTACTAATTTTTTATTCTTGGTATGATAAAAATGAACAATTACTAAATATCATCCCATCTGTCTACAAACAACTTCAAATGTTCTCAAAACTATTCTAATTCTTGAATATTCTTGATTAATCTCATTTTTAATTTCTAAAATCCAGATTTACCATAACACTCCAAAACATAATATCTTATTAGATTCTTCACATGTCATATTCTGGATATATAGTTATATTAAGTTCTATTCATTATTTCAATTAAATATTCAATGCTTCCTCACCAAAAATGACATGATCATCCTCAAAATCTAATCCCATGTATATCATTCGTATACATCCTCAATAACCAGAATGTGGTCCCCATGTGTATTCTACCGAACCTATTATTTACCTATGTAAATTTCATATGTGGGTGATAGTTCATGATGGTAAATTATTCTGTGTAGTGGAAATATAGTGGATCATGGCAAGTAAATGAGGATCATTTGATCAATAGATTAGATAGATCTAGGAGGTCCACAAGACCTTTTATAATATATAATACCTATGTAAAAGTTTCTTCTTCGGGATAAATTGATACCTCGATTGGAAGGTGATCTCCATGGTTATACTACCACATGGAGTTGATTATCATCTAGACCAATTAAGTGTGATTAATAGACCTTAGAACCATATTTTGGTCCTTCCCACTCATATTTATAGGGTGGTATACATTAGAAAAACTTTAGACATCTTAAACTTGTGTAAATAGATTGAGGGGAAAATCCCATGAGCTTAAGTGGATCTATCTCTGTAACAATTAGCTATCCAATGAGCCAGAATAATTTGTTTCCTTTTTTATTTTTACATTATTTCAATTTAATATAAATTTTTTTAGGTAAATAATTTTTTTTAAGTATATATTATATATATATATATATTATCATTTATTTTTAACTATTATATCTTTAAAATTAAATAATCCTTAAAAAAATATGTTTTATATCTTTTTAAAAATGTTTTTTTATTGCAATTACATAATCTTGGAAACATGTAGGCCTTTTCACTTATAATGTTCATTGGATACATCATAATTTTTGGAGCATGTATCAATTACAAGCCTAAAAGGATTAACCCTTTTAATGTCTATACTATGAGTGATTTACATGCATTACCTCATTGGAGTACTTTAAGAGCCCTTATTATCATGGTATTTTGGTCATACTGATTATATAAAATTCTATGTCGCGACAATGCTACATTGTAAGGTTCTTCAACTATATTTATTCCAAAGTCTGAGAATATATTTAATGAATGATTTTATGTAAATAAATACACCATGAAAATACATGGTGTGGGAGTGGCATGTGTCACATTTCTAACATATTGGGATTCCAAATGGCTTCCCTTCATAGGATGACAAGTATATATTCTTATATGGGAACATGGAGGGGTTTTTCAACATTAATCATATTATTGAACTTATCTAAACCTCTCAATCATAATAAAATAATAAATTAATGGTTTTTTATGATCTCTTATCAAATTTATGAAATTTTATTCATGTAGTACTCATCAGCTCATATTAACTTTAACTTAAAGATATATTCATCAAAACACATTAATTAATGAAAATGGTTTTCTTTGATATTATCTTTGATATTTAAAATTTTCTAATATTCTTATTGTGTTAGTGAAATTATTTTTTATTGTAAAGAAATTATTTATTAATTAAATTTTAAATGAATCCATTTATTGATGTTTGTTGACTTAGACAACATATAGATTTTTTACTACTTCCTTATGGAATAATATTTATATGAAGATGTTAATTACATATGAAGAACATAATTTAAATCCCATTATGATAACATTTATTTAAGATAACTCAATATAATTTATGTATACATCATATAATAATTGAGTGTCTATTTCTATAAAATAAATCAATAAAGAGGATATATATTATGATAAGATGAATATGATATATACTCCCAATAGATGATTTAGAGTTCCAATTGATAATGTGGATAATGTTGATAATGGGAATCAACATAGTATATTGTGGATTCATATGTGATTTATTATTCTATGAATACTTCTCAAGATAAGTATGTATGAGTCCTATGAAGAATCATCTAATGGATCTCAATTATATAAATATGAACTTGGGATGAGAATATTTATATTATTACTATGGTAATTTGGTGAATGTAGATGACGTTGGAATGTAATTATATTTTTATATGCTAAAGATCTAAAAATCCATAGAATATTTCAATGAATTTTGGATTATTATATATAATAAATTACATGTGACATACAAATGTATCATTTATTAGTTTATGTGATTTATTTTCCTACTCACCACTCATAATATATGTGCTATTTTATGGTGGGGGTATTTTTTTGATGTTAATAGTACACTTGAGTGATTACTAACACAATAAACCATGGAAATATGATTATGATGCATGACATAATCAAATTATTTATTCCCTTGTCATATACTAATCCAATTTAAATGTAAGATCCTATGTTCGGATGTGTGAATAACATCAATAGGATTTAAAATTTTTCATTTAATGGACATGTCCAATTTTTTATCAAGAATTTGAATGAAATTATAAGAGTTATAATTCCAAAATGTAATGTTTTGAGAGTATGAATGAGTCTTGGTAGGTAGATCTTTTGTTCAAATGAGATACAGAGGATTCGAGTCATTTTTCTTGAGTTTCATAAAATTTTCACCAGGTTGCATAGTTTGGTGTGCATGGTTTGAGTGAAACGTTGCAAATCCAAGATGGTCATGATTTTTTATGTTCATTATAAACTAATAATGGTAAAGTAACACGTTTTGAGCACATTTGGTGTAAACCATGTGGGATAAACGGGAAACCATGCGAGGTAAAGTAGGGTTTGAGTCATGTTTCATGGCCTGCGCAAGGTTTTAGAAAAATTGTGCACATAGTTGTAGAAGTTTTCTAGTAGAGTATACATTTTTGGGAAATTATTTGACCAACCCTATTTCCAAAATATGATGGGGTTTTTTTCTTATATGGTTTCAAATTCACAGTTTACCCACTATTTGTAAAACTATGGAGCTGCCCAAAATTTCACAAAAAGTGTAATTTTTTCAAAATACTCCCTTCTTATTTTTGGGTACTCCATTCCATTTCTTTCCCCTTGCACTCAAAAACCAGAGATGGGTTCCTTCTCCCTTAATTTTTCAATCCACACCATGGAGGAATTCATGTTGGATTTCATAACCAATTAATGAATTTAATTCTGATTCCTTTTGATCATGGTTGAATCAGTCAAGGTTGATGGGTCTTTTGGTTTAATTGTGTAGAGGATATCTCAAGACGATTCCTTCATGTAATTATATGATATTTTGTTAATGTGTGCACTCATAAGGATTTTTATTAGGTTCCCCCACTAAATTAATTTAATTAATTTTTAAAATAATTTTACCTCTTAGGTATTATCTCAATAATGGTGTAGGGAGTTTGTTGTTGACCTCCCTTACAGTTTCATAGAGTTTCCGTATGATTTGATCAACCCGATGAGTTTTTCACAATTATACTAGGTTGGTGTTTAATTAATTATTTAATAGTAATTGTGGTAATTAATTAATTTTTTATTCTTTTTTCTAGGTTAAAGCTTGGTTGGTTGAGATGATATTGTTTGGATGTTGATGAGTTTGGATAAGATATAGATTGTCCTTGGAAAGGCCTCCATGATTTTTAATTCTTATGAAAAGATTCATTAATGAGGTTTTTCATCTAAGAACTTTACCCATATTCATCATAATTTTTTTACATGTGTATTTGGTTTGTCCCTTATGCCATTTTATTGGATAGTTTCTCCCATGTTTTAAGTTGATGGATTTGTTCTTTCATTTGTTTCTTTATACCTTCCACAGACCCTGTTAGATCTATGGTGTTGTGAGATTGGACCTAAAACCACTCATAAGGTGTTACCTTCATTTAAAAATAGAATTTTATAGATGTTGAGTTTTGTAAAAAAACCTATGATTCCTTTTTAAATGATAAAATTGTGTGCTTTGGATTTTTATTTTATTGTGCTTTCAAACATATCAAAACTATGTCTTAAAATGGATATTGTTTTTGAAATGGGGCGTTGACATCAAGGTTATTTAAATGGTGTTTTAAATATATTTAAATTTTTTATTTATATGAGTTTGTGGTTCCATCTTAGGAGAAAATTCCCTAATGCCTCTTATTATTTTTTTTAATGGGAATGAAATTCTTGGTCGTTTTATGAATTTTTTTCCATGAGAAAGACCCATGTTTTAAAGGGTTATTTCAAAATTTTTAAGAGGGATGTTTGGATTTAGTGTTTTTATGACATGTGAATGGGTTTGGACATTGTTGAGGAAAGTTTTTTTTAAGGCATGTTTCTACCTTGGTAAATAATTAATTTATTAATGATTTTGAGTAGTGATAAATTAATAGTGGTTCCCCATTGATGTTAATACGTTTATAATTTTAAGTACATTGAACCTTGAATAATAGAAATAATTGATAAAATAATGGTTTATTATTTTGTACATTTCATTACTCACCCATGGTGTATTTAAAGGACTAGGAACCACAAATATTATTTATTTTTTGTTTGGATATTGGACCAATGATCCTCTACCTTGGACCGGCTAGACTGATGTTCTTGGAACCCCAATGAATCATATTTTCAAAAGATGGTAAAATGCTACTAACTCCTAGGGTATGCACATGGCATTCTATGTAGAAGGATTATGTTCCAAATTGGACCTCTAGAAACCCAAAGTATTCTATATAGCTTAGGGTACCAATCATAATGTTCCTCATCTGTGATTTAGGTTCTAGACTGGTTCTCTGAGAACCAGTTATATATGGCTTGAGACATTATAATGATGCTCTACATTCATGGTATGATATTTCATACCGACACTCTCACCAAAGAAGGAATGGGTACATGAGTTAGGTACCATATACTGTTGTCTTATTCCTTCATGAGTAATTTGAAAAATAAAAAAACCCTCATTTTATTCACAGTATGTATTTTTCTCTATGTGATACTATTTATTTCATTTTTTACCTAAATATACTATTTACATTATTGGTATTTTATTTTGGAACCATTTATGGTTTTCTATTGAGTTTCACTCGTGGCATTATTAGTTCGCCACTTCACATGGGCATTATAGAAGCTCTATTGTGTTTATTATAGGAAAAAATTTGGATTGGGGACTTTGTTGACTTTTTCATGAATGGGTAGGATTTATCAGCTAGGTACTAGATACCGGGTATGTTATATGGTTCATATTTGTTAGTATATCCTGATGTATTTATTTTTTTAGTTATATATTTTTGTTTATTTGATTGGCACAGTGGGTGATCGATGCTATTTTTATGGACTGGTTTTTTGGCTCATTAATGGATTTAATCTTATTACAGCATGCTTCTTTTTCAGTTTACCTATTCTCTCTATATCCATTGATATTTATGTATTTTTTTTATTTCTTCTGGTTGTGAACTCAAATATAGGGGTATAGTCTCTTCAAAGTTCCACCATAGACCCCCACTACTAGTCAGTATCCTATGGCATATAAGGAGGCATTCTTGTTGTCATGTGGAGAACTAGATCTAGGGACTAGTTTTGTGTTACCTAGGTCAGGATGTAAAAAATGGTATCAGAGTAGTTAATTTCCTATTTACTATTTGGGATATTGTGGACTATAGATATAGTAATGTGTTGGAGATTGTAATGGATACAGTGTTGATGCATCACAAACACCTATTTCAATTGGAGTCCCAACTTACTAGGGCTTTTGGTAGTGTTATTGGTTTTCTATGATTAGGTTGTATATGATTTTTACTTTGGGAGATGTACATATTGCTTGAATTTTATGGTTCATGATGGATTTATGGCTCTTGGCCCATTGATAAGATTTGTGTGATTTTTATTTCATTCTTGTCCTATATAGGAAATATGTATATAATGAATCATGGTAGGAAAATAGGATAAAATTTTTATAGTCCTCAAAGTGTGTGATTTGAAGGATTTCCTTATAATGGAAGGTTCTATGGATATACAGGGAGATGATCAATGATGAGTTCGCTAGTGTGGCCCTCATGCATAGTTGGTGGAGTGACCCTAGTTGGTTAGTGTGGTATAAGGGTGTAACTATTTGACCCCAATGGGTGAGTTTTGTTTAGAATTGGTTGTGTGACCTAGTCATCTATGCAGTGGTATAATGTATACATGCTCATATAGGATGGATTCCATGGTTGTGGGGGGTGGTTGGGCATGTTATGTCTTGTGTTTGTGATAACTTAGAGATGAGTTTTTTTGTATGTTGATATTATGTGAAGTTGAGATAGGATCATGTTTGATACCTTGTTCTTTTTTTCCTTCTATGATTTTTCATATACCTAGGTGGTTAGTCCAAGTGTTTTGTTGTAAGAAATGACTTGTTGGACTAGGTGGTAAGGCTAGATACCTCCTTGATATGACTCTATTTTAGGTAGTTATTGTTGTTTGACCATCGAGGGTGGCTCGTCAGAGGGTTCGGTAGAGTTATGTGTGGTTTTGGGGTGTGTGTGGCACATATGAATACATGGACCTTGGAAATAGTGCACGAAAGGTTCATCCCATTATAGGGATTAGGATCATTGGATGCATTTTGTTTTTGATAGGAATCACTTTTGTGTTATTCCCTCCACCTTGTGATTGGTTTCCCGAGGGCAAAGATCATTAGAGTGCCTAGACTAGGAATGGTTGTTTATATGTGTTTCGCTAAATGTTTATGAGTTGGATGGGGATCATGAGAGGTGCTCAAGATAATGTGAATTTATCCTTTCCTGTTCTGTTTGGGTGGAAATAGAGTGTTCGAGTTTTTTTTGGCATATGTCATGTGGAGATGTCTTGTTTTCATGAGATGGAAAGAACTCGGTGGGATTAGTGTTTTGTTGAACATGTTGTTTATTAGGGTAGGATGAGTTACTTTCCTATACGGATCTGCTTTGGATGTGTCTTCTGGAATCTATTTTGAGCATAAATGAAATTAGTTGTGATTTTGATCAATGCTCTAGAATTAATTGGTTGTGTAAGTGGATTTTACATGGTGAGTTTCCTTTGTTTTTTTAAAGAAATTGGGGTTCTCTTCATTTTTGTGAAATGGAAATATGGGAGAGGCATGGCCATTGTGTAGGTATTTTGAGACAAGTTATCAGGATATGTAGCTTTATAGAGTTGTAGATGTGTTTTTGATTGGTTTATGAAAGAGAATATAATAGTTAAGTGTTGATTTGATCTTGGAGACATGATCAGATAGTGATGTGCTTTGTAATTTCTATTGTGGATAAAATTTTATGGGATAATATGCTTCAGGTACTTGAGTTGAGAAGGAATCCATGAGTGGGATGAGAACTGATATGGGCATGATGAGATTATTTAATAAAGGGATTCCCATGAGTTTTGAAAGGGTTTGAAATGTCTTTGTATTAATATTTTACATAGGAAATGGATAATTTGGGGTGGTATTAATCAATGAATTGTTTGTGTACTTTTAGTTTAGAGATAATCAAAATCGATATCATAACATCATTCTATGTATGCTGAGGGGGAAATGGATATGCACTTAGTTAGATAAATGATTTATTAGTTTGATGAAAGGCCTATTTAGAGGTGGTTGTTCTGGAGTGGTTTATGTGAATTTTTATAGTTAAAGGGAAACCATTGGTCATCTCTGAGTAATCCCTTGTAGGGATTGAATATTGTATAATACCATGTTTTTCATTATCACATGCCAAGAATGGTTGATAGTTGATGTTTTGTTTTGTTTCTTTGGTGAGAGAGAGAAAACCTTGTCCAACTTTGGGTTCATCAAGTGATTAGATCATGAGTCATGTTTTTTTGGGTTTCTCGAGTGGGGTAATAACAATGAAACTCTAGTGGTGGGAGTAATGTGTTGGTCTTGGAGATATGAAACGTAGGCCTAATGGGTCACCGTTATGTGGAATTGGATTTGGATCAGTAATTGTAGAATTATGATGCAAAAGATAAACCATTAATGTGTTTACTTAAATTCCATAGAAAAATATAGTTGGAAATTAGTTTTGGAGGACGATTGTGTTTTCCATTGGATTCTTGATCAATGTGGTTCCAAAAAGTAATTTTAGGTTCTTGTGTTAGAGGTGATGATGTGTGTAGTAGGTTGTGATGACGATTGAGTTTTTAGAGGATCTAAACATGTAATCTCACTGGGGGTTGGGTATGGACTCTAATGGGCATGTTATGGTGGTTGTGGAATGCCTCTCGATGCAAGGGAATCATGAACATTTGATATATTGAGGTGTTAATAGTTGTAATTATGTGTTTTTGGTGATGATTTGTCCATGTATAGCCTGATTTCAACTATCACACAATGTGGGTGTAAAAGGATGTAGGGTACATCTAGAATTTCATTTTGGGAATGAAAAGTGTGTTTCATGTTTGAGTTATGATTTCAAGGAAAAAATGTTATGTTCTTAGTTCTTTTCTGGATGACTGTTATACATATTCTTCAGTTGGTTTCAATAATGAGGATGGGCGATGGTGATGATCATTATTCTCTAGGGTGTTTGAGTGTTCCATTTTGGAAACTGTGCTGAGCACATTGTGGGAGAATGAGTTTGAATTTTTTATGGTATTTTCTAATGGTTGAGGTTCTATGAATATGTAGGTAGTTGTTATAAGTTGAGGATTATGGTGGGGAGCATCATAGCTTTAATATGTGATTTAATTATTACAAAAGAATTTTTTTCATCATATGGGATTATGTAAGTGCCATCATGTTTTCTAATTTAGATAACGGGTGATGGATTGGGTCTTTTTAAATTGATTACTTGGAGATGGAGGTTGTGATTTGGTTTTTTTCAGTATTTGTAAACTTAATGAGGTCATTGGAAATAATAGGTGACCAAAATATGTCAGTTGGTGTGGTCTAATGACCACTGAGACTTCTTGAGGATGAGAAGTATTTTGGTGGGGAGGTTTTAAGACCCTCTATCCTAATGGGTCAAAAATTAATGATGTATTTTCTGGAACCAAGACTACTCTTTGTTGGAAATGGAGTATAGTTTGTTTTTTTCAATCTAATTTGGGTTTATCAAGGGGTTTACAGGTCAAGTGATCTTATAGTACATGCCTAAATAGTTCATGGATCATGAATTGTGGTATTCAGAATGGTGAACTGTAAACAATGTAGAGAGAATGGTTCATCGAACATAAAATGATATGTAGACCATGTAGGAGGAATGGTTCACAGATAGAAGGAGGTTTGTGGGATGGCATGCGGTTCATGGAAAGAAAATGGTTCGTGGTATGGAATGTCATTCACAAAAATGAGATGGAATTTTGAGAAGCTTTTAAGGGTGTCGTTTATGAAAATTATATAGTTATTTTTGTCTCCATGTATGGAGAAAGGAGGTATGTGGACCGTGTAGGGAAATGGATTACGGGAGATGCATGGTTTTCGGTGAAGGTTGTTCCAAATCTAGTATTTTGGTAAATCTCAAATTAGTAGATTATGTAGATCTATTTTCCTATATAAGGAGCTATAATACCTTAATTAAGGTGAAAAACTGAGCTTAAAAATCCTAGAGGATTTTAGTGAAGTCTATAGTGGTTCATGGGAATACAACCTCACAAAGGAGGTTCTAATAAGAAATTTTGTGGAAGTTGGAGAAGTGTGAAGTGGTTCATAGGAATACATGTCCAAGTAGGAGATCCAGTATATGGATGAAGAAATTACTCTGTAGATCTACTGTAGTATGTGAATAGTATATAGAGATATCTCGAGAGAATAGACGATTTACATATATAAATGGTATATGAAAGGCAGATCATACAAATGAGAAGTATGTAAAGGAATCGCTTTTAGTACTCATAGAAGGGTAGCTCACAGTGGAAGCAAGTAGTATACAGAATAGGGCATAATGTAGTGGAGCTGAGCAGTACATGGAGGAAGAGTAGTAGTACGCAGAGGAATAGTTTGTGAACTACTAGTGAATGGAAAATTTAATTCCATATGTGGGTAAAAGTGAGATTTCAATATATCATCTATTTATATTTTAGGATGAATTATTTAATACCAATACATTGAAATGACCTTCAAGTTGATAAACTAAGTAAATATTCTTCCCAACACAGTGAGCAAGGGGTATTCAATGGAAGTGATCTGAGGGATGTCGTGTGTTATCCCTAAAACCTTATAAAGCAGTGTGTTTGGAATAGAGTGTCTATGCTAAACTATTATACTTCAAAAATAGTGAAGATTAGTGTACTTTCATATGACTAAAAACCTATCAGCATTTTATCCTTGGATGTAGCCCTTAGTAGTGAACAAAGTTAAATTGTTGTATCCTCACTTTTCATGTGATTGTTTGTTTTGTAAAATTTCTCATCAGATAGGTTTAACAGTTTCCTACCAATGTGGGAACAATATCAATCAATTTAAAAAAAATTGACAACCTGATTCACCCCACCTCACTCAGGGTGTTCTGGGTTCCTTTAGGATTTTGAAATTTTCATTTACAAGCAGGGTCAAATTTTCGATCAAGACTTAGAAAGATATTATAATAGTTGGAATACCAGAAGGTAATGTTTTGAGTTTAGGAATGAGTATCAAGAGGTATCTTGAGTGCCTGGATGAGCTTCAAGGATTTCCAATTATGTTTCAGGACTTTCGCATAATTCTTACCACGGTGCAAGGTTTGGTGTGCACAATTTTTAAGAAACCATGTGACACATTGATGATCAAGAGGTTTTCAGTTAATTTTTAACTATGTATGGTTTAGTTACATGGATTGATAATAGTTTGGGTTAAAATTTTAAAACCATAGGGGAAATCTTTAGAGATAAAGGAGGTTATGATACATGGTACACAGCCTGCGTATGGTTTCAGAAAAACCACATCCCTATTTTCTAATGTTGTCCAATTGGGTGTACACAAGTGTTGCAGGATTTGTCCAACTGTGTGGACAAACTTTTAGGGGGTTTTCCCATGGATATTTCCATCCATACGGTTGAAACGTGGTTTGGAAAACTATGCCACTACCCAGAATTTCATTAAATGGTTTATTTTAATTAAGTAACCCCTTATAATTTTAGTCCACTAAACCCATTTCTTTCCCCTTTCATGCATAAACTTCATAAGGGTTCCTTCTCCCTTCCTACATTCTTTTAGACTCGCTAAAGTGGTTTTCTTGGTGTATTTCTTCAGTGAATAATTTATTTAATTTTGATTCCACTGAAGCATAGTGGAATCGTCTAAGGATGATGGGGAGTTTTGTTAGCTTTCATAGAGGAGATCTCAAGATGAATTTCGCCTGTCATTGTTTTATAGTTCATTATGGTATACACTCACAATGATTTTTCTTAGGTTTTCCCCAGTGAATTAATTTAATTAATTTTTTAAATGGTATCACATCTTAGGGAATCTCTTAGGAATGGTGTACGGGGAATACTTTGTTGACCTCCTATGGTGGTTTCCCAAAGTTTGGATAAGAGTTGATCGACCTGATTTTTATGACATTATGCTGAGTTGGGGTTTAATAAGTTAATTAATTAATTATAATTGTGATAAGTAATTAATTTTTGGTTCTTGGTTTCAGGTTAGATCCTAGGTTGTTTAGTTGAGCATGTATGGGTCCTGATGAGTATGGATGAGACTTGGACAAGCATTGGAAAGGCCTTTGTGCTATGGAATTATTATGGAAATATTATTTAATAAGTTGGGTGTTCTAAGAGATTTAACCATAGTATTTATTATTTCTTTACATGTGTATTTTTTATGTTCCTTATATCCCTTATGTGTTTTTGTTTCTCCCTTGGTTTAATTTGATGGATTTGGGATTTCATTTTTGCCTTAGACCTTCTCGGATCCCATTAGATTCGTGCTATTTTGATCCTAGAACTACATCAACCCACAGGGTGTTCCGTCATTGAAAAATGTAATATTATAGGTTTTGTGTTTTATAAATATCCTTTGAGTCCATTTTAAATTATTAAATTATTTTCATTGGATTTTGAATCAATTGTTCTTTCATACGTGGGAAAATGAAGTCTTAAAATGGATGTTGTTTTCAAATGGTTTATTGAACTCAAAGTGATTTCAAATGGGTTTTAAATGGATTTCAAATGTTGATTGAAATGGATTTTGGTTCCCACTTTTGATAAAAATCGATAATGGATCTTGTGATGGATTTAATAGAAATGAATCCATTGGGCCATATTTTATTTTTTTAAGAGAATGACCCATGTTTTAATGGCTGGTTTAGAAATGATTAAAAAGGATATTTACGATCAGTATTTTTATGACATGTGAAAGGGGATAAAATATTTTGAGGAATTTGTAGATTTTTAAGTCTTGTTGAGACCTTGGTAAAGGATTAGTTGACTATATATTTTGAATAGTGAAAAATTAATGGTGGTTCCCCATTGATGTTAATACATTAAAATAGTTAAGTATATTGAACCTTGAATAATGGAATTGTATAAAAGTGTAATGGTTTAGGATTTTATAATGGTGTTCCTCATAGATGTTTTAGGTCCTAGACTGATACTCTAAGAAACACTAATATTTTATATGGTAGGTTGAGATGCTAAACTAATTCTCCTCTCCCACGGGAAATCCAACGAGATGCTCCAGGTTCCATCATGCAACATAGTTTTGTAGGATGGATTGTTGATTTTGACTATAAGGGTATGGAAATGGTGTTTTGTGTCAATGTATTAGGTTCTATAATAACACATTATGTACTATTAGTATTATAGATGGTTCAGGGTTTTGTACATAGCATTACTCATCCATGATTTAGGTGTCAGACTATCACTTTGGGAACCAGTAGTATTCTATATGGTTTGGGATGTCGGAAAAATGCTACACATTCAAGATTTGTGATGCCAGACTGATGATTTCGTCATGGATAGCATGTGTTCATGAGATAGGTACCATGTACTGAAGTCTTGTCACTTAATTAGTTAAATGATAAATAAAAAACCCCTCATTTAATTCAAATCATGTATCTAACCTTATGTGGTATTATTTATTTCACTATTTAAAAACATAAATTGTTTCCATTACTGGTATTTACTTTAGAAACTGTTGGTGGGGTCCTACTGAGTTGTACTCACACCCTTATTGGGACACCACTACACATAGGCTCACAATCATCTTTCAAGTTTTTATTGTAGGCCCAGGTTCGGGTCGAGACTTTTGTTGAGTATTTCATAATTAGGTAGGATTTCATGTCTTGTTATTGGATATTGAGTATGTGATATAGCTCATAGTTTTCAGTATATCTTAATGTATTTATTTTTCAATTTTTTATATTATATATATGATCAGCCTAGGGAGAGATTTATGTTTTATGTATGGAATGTTATTTCAAACCTTTTATATATTCAATTTTATCTAGGAATCCTTTTGTTTCGGTTTCCTTATTCCTTCATATTAATTAGATTTTTATGATGTTTGGTAATTACTTTTTGTTTTGTACTTTGATATGGGGGTATAGTCTCCCCATAGTTTCACATCATAACCCTATTACAAGTCAATATCCTCTGTTGTAAGCGGAGGCACACTTTAGGTTATATGCAGAATAGGATTGGAGCACCAGTTTAGTATATACTATTTGATAACCAATATATCTATGTTTTTTTGTAGAATAACTATAGATATTTTACTCAAGTGTTGAATAATGTTGTATTTAATGTGATTTATTAATCATGAGTTTCATTATGGGATATTAGATATAATATCATTACTATAAAACATGTTATCTATTTTACTCGATTATTATACCCGAGTTTTATGGATTACTTAAAAAATTACTTGAGGGATTTTAGATATGGTATATTCACCATATTCCTTCAGAGCTGACATTATTACCGCAATCTGTGTCTGATGTATATATAGTCTAATCAGTTAATATAACAACTCATGAATTATGTGTTCGAATTTCCTAGGGTATTTTGAACATTCAATTTGTTTGATGGTATATTTTGAGAATCCTAGAATAAGTTGTAATATTGAAGGTTTTCTTATCCTAAACCATTACTTAAAAACATGGTTTAAAGTGTAAGGAATACCCAAAGGGTTTGGGAGGAACCCATAGAATGGTTGTAGTAGGTCTGTGGTTGCAACAACCATAGGCTATCTAGTGGTATTCCCCATAGCCCAAGGACCCTACATGGAACATAGACTCATCAGTAGGATATATGGGGGAAAATTAACCATTTCAGGATCACTGGATGGTGGTTTGGGTTGGTTTAGGCACATTTTAGTCTTTTTTTCATCTTTCATCATTTTGGAGATCTCAAGATTTATGTGATAATGGGGGTCAATAAAGTTAATTCTTTTCCCTAATTTCTCCTTTAATTCCTCTCCATAAATATTCTTTGACTGGGGAGAATACAAGAGCTTGTAGATGATGATACAATGTAAGATTATCTATTTTCTTCTTTACATGATTCTCAGGTTTCTTCCCACTTATTTCAATCATTTTCTAAAAGTTCCCCTATTTTTTGAGTTGAAAATTCTGATGGATTTTGTTTTTTCAGTTTTTTGGATGGTTTATTTTGAAGACTATAAATCCGAACAAGGTTATGAGGGTTTGAACATCCTTAAGTGATGTATTTGGAATTTTTAGGGTTCAGTGGATGTCTTAGGGGTTCAGTAGAACACCAGAGGAAGAAATGATTATTTTATGATGTTTAAAATATCTATATCAAGCCATTAATGTAAATAATACCATTCACAACACCAATGGATTCCATGGGGTTTTAATAGGGAGGATAAATTACATTAAAGACCAAGGTATTTCCTTGAGGAATTTCAGACATGAATCTATTTCACGATGTGAATCTGGTTCACATCATGAATCATGTGGTTCTTGTTTTTTTAAAATGAAAAAAGGGGGCTTGAAACCTTTTTCATGAATGCAGGAGGGTGCATGGGAGGTTATCAGTCGATGCTCATCTCCCTCCATTATTCACCAATCAAGGTTATCTTTATTTTGATTTGGTAGTATCAATGTGTAATATATTCCTCCACCTTTCTTCTATGTTATTCTTCTCCAATCATTTCTTATTTTTGGAGTTTCCAAATTAGTTTTCCTTATTTATTTCACCATTATATGGATGAATCCCCATTTTGGATGGGGTTTTCACTCAACCTAGGAAGATGGTATGTTGATATGATGTTTACCGGAATTCAAAATTTCATTCAACGAGGTATGCCTATATTATGTATTTTCTTAGTGTGTCTCAATAAATCAATATAATTAAATAATTGTATAATGTTATTGGTTAGGGATTTTCTTTGTAATGGTCCAGGGGAACCATTATACCATCTACAAGTTTTTTCACATATTTTCATTGATCGACGGGCATTCATTGATATATTTAATGCTATGTCATTTTCATTTATTTTTATATTAAATTATTTAATGATTTAAATGATTTTTTTTTACTATACTTCATCATTCCAATGTTAGATATGATATTGTAAGATTATTCATCTTGGATGAGACATCGGTAATCTTGGATGGAGATGTAGAGAGCTATATAAAAATAGTTCAAATATTCCTAAAGGATGGTTCTCTTTCATACCTTCCCTATGGTATTTATTTATATTTTTAGTAGTATGTGAATGCCTGATCTTTCACTTGATGGAAATTCACCAAATTAAAATTATTCCAATATAATTTTAAACTAAATTAGTTTAGTTGGATAAGGTTGATAAAGGTCATTGGTCACTATAAACCCATGTGTGATTTCATTATACATCATCCTAAAATTATGAACATAATTGAGGATCCCCAATATGACTCATGTTATTATGCTTCATCCTAGAGGATAAAATATTGTATTCCTTATATAACCTACTTTATTTTGAGGATCCTTTGTAAGAAACTTCCTATAGCATACTATTTCCAAACATCCCAATATGGATTCCTTTTCTTATATACTAACTTAGAGGATCCCAAGTGGGATGCCTTTTCTTATGCATTTACTTTGAAGATTACAAGTAGGATTCCTCTCAAGTGTTTTCACCTAATAGGCTTAGTGGGTGCCCCAAAATTTGACCAACCCTAAGCTATTATGTCATGGGTTTGGGGGGAGTTATTATAGGGAGACACCTAGAACCCACACTGAATGGATAAACCTATGAGGATAATATAGTAGTGGTTGAGTTTAAGAGTTAGGCCACCCTCACACATACTTTTATGAAATTAGATTTTTTTTACTATTGACGTATCTATGATTTCCATAGGTACTTCCATGTTTTTGATCGATGAGCCTAATACGATATGGTTTATGGAAATGATGCCTAGAGGTAATTCTTAGGGTTTGGATTCTAAGAATTTATTTTTTTTATATAATCATATTGGGATGATTAAACATACTTCTTTGGATCCATATGTTGAGGCTTCTTGATTATTGGGATTCCCATAAGTACTTCTTGGGATCCAACCTTTGATCCTTGATTCATCATATTACTAGGATTCCAAAAGGATCTTCCTAGGATATGATCTTGAGCCTTAAAGGATTGGATGATGTACATGACAACCCTCATCATTCTTTGGGGATGTTGGTAATGGAATAACTTTTACCACCAATTATTGAATTTATTTATGAGTTGAATCGATGAAGGGAATTGACACTAACATGGTCCTTTGAATCCTTATCTATTACATTGATAGTGAATGACATGGTATGAAAATGATGTGATATTCTATAGTATGGAATTGAAAAACTACTTACATATTTATATGGTATGACTCATATTATTACCTTGGATATTACTTTCTTTTATTTCCTCATACATTCACATTAGGCGCTAGCAAATTCCTTACCAAGTTTCTATATATGAGCTCTATGGACTCGATGAGCATACCTTCAGCCATGGAACCTAGTTCATACACTATATAGGTCAATATTACTCTAATTTTACTATAGATAAGCTCTATGGACTCATTCCTTGGTTAATGGCCTAGGGTATTGGCTATTGTTGCTCTAATAGACGATCATCTGTAATATCCCCTCGATGCATCGACAGGTCTCATTAGACAAAAATAGTTGGTGATAGACCCTTCGATTTTGTTTCCAGAAAATAATCAGACAAGTTTCTACCCAGACGAATAAACCTTCTCAATGGTATTATGGTTCATGTACAAGATACATGACATCTAAATAATAATAATTATCTTTATTCATAATTCATTTATTACATTCCATGACGTTTTTACTATGAAAAAATCCATGGATTAATTTTTCTTCTTAGATTATTGATGGATTGTGTTTTAAAATTATTCACAATGACATAGTGATTATATCTAATTTATTATGAGTCAATTTTTATTGTTTCAGGGTTCCTATTTATGTAACCATTACTAAGAATTTTAGCTCACCCCTTTCATTTGTTTTCCTTCCCCTAGTTATGAAGAAGAGATCATTTATTGAGTTTTCATAGATGCATTTTAATAGATTTTATTGTGTATTATATGTTTTCTTCTTCTCCCAATGTAAAATGGGTTCCCTGTAAGTATCTAGTTTCTTAAAAACTATTAATGTGGTTGGTCCATCCAGATTTGATTCCTTGTAATCATGTCAATGTAATAAAATAATGTAATACCTCTTGGTTTATGTGGTCGATGTTTTACACAATATATTTTCATAAGATTAGTTCCATTATAATTATTTAATTTTAAATCAAACAGATAAATTTGCTAATTTGTTTACATTTATTGATTTTTTAGTTTTTCAATTATGTTGTGTTATATAAGGTTGATGGTCTGAGAGACCATTGAAATTTTTAGTGAATTATTTTTTACGTTTGATTAATCTGTAGATAAGATCTATGTATTTTTCTTTATTTTCATTAATGTTAAAATATTGAGTATATTAGGTGTTTTTTAATATTTTATACTATTTTCTATACTCAGAATCATTTAATAGGTTTTTGGTTCATGAAATGCTTCTATTTTCTTAAAAAAATTATATACTCAACATCCTTTTTTCAGAAACTATATTTTAAAGTAAGAAAATTATTTCAACATCTTTTTTTCTAAAAACTGATTTCTAATGTTATATATTTAATACTTTTAAAATTAGTTTTTATATAAAAACAACACTTAATGTGAAATACTTTACATTCAATATTGTTTATAGGTAATTACAAAAATTTAAATTAAAATATTACTCTTTCAATATCATTTATAAATAAAACTGACACTAAAAGTATAAAAACCAATTTCTTTTACTTTCAACATCAGTTTACAAGATAAAATTCTTCAAAACTTCGTTTTAATGTCATTTTCAAGAAAATAAATGTAAAAAATAATAATTTTAACATCATTTATATCAAAATCATTTTTTAACCAATGTTAAAAAAAATGATGTCAAATGTTTTTTCCTAGGAGTATTTCAAGCACTATTTAGTTGATACTTCTTTTAGTCCATTATACCTCTATGATAAGGAATATTCCCCTTGTAGGTTTTGCAAATACTAAATATAAATAAAAAATATACCCCTTTTTTACTATCGGCATGCTATATTTGTGATAGAAAATCCAATTTTCAGATATAAGGGTATCATCTACAGTTTATAGACCAAAACATATCTTCCATATCAGTATAGGTTTCTCAGACACCAAACATCATCATCTCTAAATAGATGCTCTATTAAGATCCACATTGATACTCTCCCAATCCTCCATGGATTATTGGGAATGGCTGTTGAATGAAATTGTCAATCTCTTTTCATCCACATGAATACAATAAATTTTCTTCTTCCTCAATATGAAAATAATCCCATAGAAGAATTATCAAGTTTCTCGTTTTCTTAAACAAAATTATATAAAAATATAAGTCCTTCTTCATTCCATTCATATATCTAATACCTATATATATTAATGAATTAGACAACATTATTTAACTCTTTGTTCATTCTTTCAAAGATAGATATTCAACTCAATTATTTAATTTCGCTATTCCAAAACTATTGCAAGTAGTTATTTATAATCTCTCCAAGTCTCAAACCCATAATTCAATGGTTGGGATTAATTTTCCTTTATATAAATATTTATTATAATTCTATATGTCATGCATGTTTAAATGTGGTCAAATACAACCATATGAATCAAGTATACATCCTAAAATACTATACATAGGTTCAATTTTTTAAATTCAAACAAAATATAGAAGATATACTTCAATTAAAGAGATAATATCATTATTACTTCCTTTGGGATGCATTACTTAGTCAAATAATAGATCCAACAAATCCAAATTAATCTTATTTTAAACATACCAAAAGAGAATAACATGTTCCACTAAATATTTTTGATCCTCGAACCTGTTATGGTGTGACACACTCCTTCAAGACACAAATCCCTGGTTCTAAAAATTTCATGAATTAAAATAGATTTCCTGTATTAGGGATATATAAATTTATAAAATTTCTTGGATCTATAAAACCTTTTCAAAACATAGAAATCTATTCCACTACGTGTATCATTGGCCACCATAATATCTAAATCAAACTTTTTCATATGCGTCATAGCTACAACATGGAATTTATTCCTATGATATATCTTTATCAATAATAAACTTTAAGTACTTCCTTGAAGATTATTTTGTATCCTTGTAAATATCTGGATCACCCTTACATGTCACCTATAATCTCTTAGTGACTCAGCACATTTCCAATTTACCATATGCAATGTATGTACAAATGTATGTCTCTTACATGACAAGGGTTATAGTTATGTAAACCTTATTTATCAACGATTAGCACTGCCATACCTTTGATTTTACATAATATATCAGTGTAACCATAACATATTAAAGTAACTGTAATATCATATAAGTGAAATTTTTTAAACCTTATGTATCAAATAAAATTATATTTTTCTAAACTAATATTCTCAACTTAATATCTTAACTTTACATATCACCTCCATATACTTATATATTAAAGGCATAACAATTTTTTTTACTTGGTATAATAAACATGAAATATTTCTAAATATAATCCCATCCTTCTACAAACAACTTCAAATGTTCTCACACCTATTGTGATTCTTGAATATTCTTGAATAATATCATTTATAATTTCTTAAATATAGATATACCATCACACTCCAAAACATAATATCATATTAGATTCATCACATGTCATGTTCTTGATATATAGTTATATCATGGTCTATTCATTATTTCATTTAAATATTCAATGCTTCCTCGCCAAAAATGACATGATCATCCTCAAACTCTAATAACACGTATATCATTCTTATACATCCTCAATAACCAGAATATGGTCCCTAGGTGTATGATAACGAACCTATGATTTACCTATGTAACCATGTATTCTAATTTTTACCTTAATTCACTATTAAAAATACAACATATACTATCAAAAAATCAAACAGAGAACTACCTAGTTTCACCACAATCATTCCCTAAATTTTCATCGTTGGGTGATAGTTGATAATGATAAATTATTTGTTATAGTGGAAATATAGTGCATCATAGTAGAGAAATGAGGATAATTTGATCAACTAATCAGATATATCTATTTGTTCCACAAGACCTTTTATAATATAGAATACCTCTATAAGGATTCATATTCGGGATTATTTTATTTCCTCGATTAGATGGTGATCTTCACGGCTATATTGCCACATGGATTTGATTAACCTCTCAACCGATTAGGGTGCTTAATGGGTCTTAGTATAGTATTTTATTCCTTCCCACTCATATTTATAAGGTGTTATATATTATAAAAAAATTCCATCATTTTAAACTTGTGTAAATATAATTAGGGTAAAATTCCATGAGCTTAAGTGGATCTATCTCAATAATAATTAGCTATCTAGTAGGCTAAGAATAATTTGTTTCATTTTTTTATTTTGAAATTATTTCAATTTAATAGAATTTTTTTTAAGGAAAAAATTATTTTTTAAGTATATGATATATATATATATTAACATTTATTTTTAACTATTATGTCTTTCAAATTTAATAATCATTAATAAAATATGTTTATATCTTTTTAGAAATGATTTTTTATTGTTATTACATAAGATAGGAAACCTATAGACCTTTTCACTTATAATTTTCATTAGATACATCATAATTTTTAGAGCATGTGTTAATTAAAGGCCTAAAAGGATCAACCCTTTTAAATTATGTACTACGAGTGATTTACATGAACTGCCTCATTAGAGTACTTTAAGCACCCTTATTATCATGGTATTTTGGTCATACTAATTATACAAAATTCTTTGTGCAGACAATTCAACATTGGAAGGTTCCTAAACTAGATCTATTCCAAAGTGTGAGAAGATATTTAAAGAATTATTTGATGGAAATAAATAAACCATGAAAATACATGGTGTGGGAGTGTCATGTGTCACATTTCTAGAATATTGGGATTCTACATGGCTACCCTTGATAGGATGATAAGTATAGATTCTTATTGTAACGATTCAGACCCGAACAGACACACGAACAGTGCTAAACAGGGATGGTGTCACTACCTTAGGTGCACTTCCTCGAACACCAATGGCTGTCGACTAGCAGTGAGGGTCTAATAGTTATAGTGGGGAGGCTATACCCTCTCAGAGGATAATAATGGTACTGGTCCGAGCGTAATAATAAAACATGCAGTGGAAATAAACAACTCATCAGACTCAAAATAGACCCACAAATCAAAAGCACATTCAATATCGATAAACAACGGAAGCAATAAATATAGACAACAGTAGTGGAAATAACCACAACAGCATGTTGATCTCTTGTAATAACTAATGAACAACAAAACATGCATCAAATAAGGTCATACATATCTGAATATAAAAGGGTGATAATGGATAACCAACTGTATCTATAAACAAGTAAACATGCTGATACAGAAAACAAAGAAAAACATAAGTAAACTCCAACTAGGCAAAACCTCAAGGTCTATACCATCTCCATGCAGTAGTTAATGCAGCCCAGCTCCTAAATCCGGCCTCTTTCCTGCATGTAAATCCATAAAGTCTGCACGTGTCCCGAAGGGCTCGTGCAGGGTGTGAGATGAATCTCAGTAGGATACCACCCAACGGTGCAAACCTAATATAAAGGTTTAAGTATGAATGAATTTATAAGGAAACCAGTAAACAGAACGATGCACAAATAAACAAAAACTCCACTGGTGCTCAGTAGTCACCATGGAGTGTCACCTGCTTCGGCCAACGCTGGAATCTCTGTCATATAAGCCGGCACCATGTGCCCCCTGACACCGCGTGTCTCAAGTACCGACGTCCTGAAGGCACGCCTAAGAAACAGTAACTCGGAGGAACAATAATGTCTGTCCTCAATAGGTAACCAGAGGGATAGCGATGTCTGCCCTTGAAATAAGTAGTCAGAGGGACAGCGATGTCTGCCCTCAAAATAATGTATCCGGAGGGTCAGCGATATATGCACTCAAATAACGGCAAGCCTCTACCCCCAACCCAATAGCCTCAATGCTATCCCCTGAAGGCTCCTCACCTTCCATGTGGTTTCCTACGGAAAGCACCCCAAACTAATAGTACCTAAACTACAACTAACTGGGGTGTAACGGCCTGAAATTTTGAATAAATCTTGTTTTCTAATTTTGTGTGTTATTTTTTTTATACTCAACAAAATTGTTTCATTTGATAACATTAGTTTAATTAAAATGAGATTGTTGTGTTTTGATTATTATATGACCATTGGTCAATATGACTGCTGGAAACTAAACGTTTCGATTATTTTCACTAAATACAAGTGATATTGGTTAATTAATATAGAAAGAAGATTTCATGGCCTCATCTAGTGGTCTCGGGCCAATCGAATCCCATCTAACAGAACTTGGGAAGGAGGTAGCACCACTAGGCTTTGCTCTGGACCAAACCCAAGTCGAACTTCATCGTATAAAGATAGAACAAAATCTCCTTCGCGAGAACTTCAAACTGATAGAAATTACTACCCATGCGATGTTAGTCGACCCGCCCTCAGATTCTCTCACCTTAGAACACCTTACACTTAGGTCCTATGTGGGGGTTATAAGGGGCTATGTAAGGAGACCGTAACTGCCTTGTGTAATCCTTTGTTTTAAATAAAAAATTTGATTTCTCCTTGTGATGAACTTTGTGAATTTTCAAATGTCCGGATAAATATAGTATGCATATTTTTGATGAATTCTAGAAAAAATATATTTGAAAATAATTATGTAAACCTTAGATAACTAATTGTGTGTAATGATTTTCAAAAAGTGGTCTTCCACAATTATGTTCAGTACAAAATTTAGAGTCTAATAAGATCAACTTAATTTTTGATGAATAGTAAATTATGAATAGTGATTTTATGCTTAGGATTATTAATGTGACCAAATGGATTAGTAATCTCACTTAAAGAAATTATTAATATAATCTGGGCACCTTGATTAAGTAATGTGATTCAATAAAATGGTTAAATAATGGGTTCATAAATTATTAGTAAAGTATTAATTTTTTCAGGTGAATAGTGATTTTTAATTAAAAATTAAATTAAAAATATTTAGAGAATTATTTTTATAAAATTGATTTAATTTTTGAACTCAAAGCATCGATATTATGTTAAGGTAATTTTTAGGGATTTTTCTGAAAAATATGAATTTTCAGTGAATAGTGTAATTATTTAAAAATTAAATTAAAAATATTTAGAAAATTATTTTTATAAAATGGAGTTCATTTTTGAAATCAGAGCATCGATATTTGGTTAAGGTGAAATTTTGGGATTTTTCTGAGAAAGTTGAATTTTCGATTAATAGTGAAAATACAGTTTTTAAGTTACGGGTGTTTAATGACATCATTAAATGGTGTATTAAGTATGTAATCAGCATGGTAGACTTATGAATAGTAATATAAGGTATGAGGTGTCCCAAGTGTCCAATACCATGGGCAAATACCATGGGCAAGCCCATGGTTTTTCCAAAACCACCAATGAGGTGTCCCTTGGCCATTAATGCCTTCTCCCCTCACTTTCCCTATAAATACCAAGCCATCCTCTGATCCATTCGACTCCAAAATCATCCTCAACGAAGTTCTGGTCTCCTTACTTCCCAAGGAGTCCTCCCAAGGTTCCCCCAAGCCCTCAAGGTCCCAACCATTGAGTTTTAAGTGTTACGTTTAAGGTAAGGGATCCTACCTCTCTCTTTCTTTCCAAGCACTCTCTTTTATGTCATATCTTTTATGATCCATGTTCTTATGTTGGAGTATGTTATTTTATATTCATCATACTGTCCTTTTAATGTTAATATTATGAGATACCCCCTCTTTCTCTCATCAATTCGTTTTAAGAATGCTTAAGTGGCGTCGTTAGGCTGCCGAATTTTTAAGTGGTTCTTTCACCCTTCTCATTTTCAAGATCTATTTTCATGTCCAGTCTTTCATGTTCCTTTTTATTATGTTGGGTTATGATATCTATATCTATAATATTGATATTTTATTTTCATATGATGAGATATCCTATTCAATCTCTTTAATTGATTTTTTTTTTGAAGTTTAAGTGACGCCATTAGGCTGCTGAATTTTTAAGTGGTTCTTTCACCCTTCTCGTTTTCAAGATCTATTTTCATGTCAAGTCTTTCAAGTTAATTTTTATTATGTTGGCGTATGATCTCTATATCTATAATACTGATATTTTATGTTCATATGATGAGATACCCTATTTTATCTCGTCAATTTATTTTTTTTGAAGTTTAAGTGACGCTGTTAGGCTGCCGAATTTTTAAGGGATTCGTTCACCCTTCTCATTTTCAAGTTCTATTTTCTGGTCAAGTATTTCAAGTTCCTTTTTATTATTTTGGGGTAAGATCTCTATATCTATCATACTGATCATTTATGTTCATATTATGAGATACCCTATTTGATCTCATCAATCCATTTTTGGAAGTTTTAAGTGACGTCATTAGGCTGCCGAATTCTCATAAGAGAAATCTTATTTTTTTTGTCTTCCTTTCAAGTTCTTCGTTTCATATGATATATCATTCATATTTCATTACCATGTTCTTAAATCCTTTATATTTTGTTCCCCTCCTGTTTTATGTATCATTTATGAGTGGGTGACCCATTTCCCCTCTCTTTTCAATGTTTTCTAAAACCATGTATCATAGCCGTTATGCTGTAGAATTTTCCTCTCAAAATGTCTTTCTCTTTTTTCAAATTATTTAATTTTATTAAGTGAATACTTAAAGATCTTTCTTCTACAGGGGTATTCACATATATATCAAAATTTTCTATTTTAATTCTGGGATTTACATACATGAGACCCGCTTTCCTTTTTCCATGGGTTTAACGTGACATAAGGATCACGTCTTTAAAGCGGTTTTTTTTTAAATGTGATGACTATGAAATGAAACCCATTTCTTTTCTTCTATATGGGTTGTTTATGAAATGTTTGATGATGATATATGTGGATCACATGATAATAAAGTAAAATTTAAGGGTTCTCTTTGATAGCGCTCCAATGCATTGGGTAAAGACTTAATATCTAGAGATGACCATTTTTAACGAGGCCTTGGTGAATAATCTTGGTGATTTTTAATGACACCTTGGGGATGGACCTTGGTGAAACGGAAATGATTTTCTATGTTAAATTTTGTAGCCACATCTTCAAGTTTTGAAATACATTATTTTTATTATGATATTCCTCATGATTTCTTTCTCATTCCTTAAAGTTCTTTTTCGTGACATTTTTGATGTATCTCAAGTTCACATGTTAAATGTTTCCCCTTGTTTCCCTTACTGGGCCTTCTACTCACCCTTTCTTTTGATGTATGTCCCTAGGTTATTAGATGCAGTAATGAACCTAGGATGAACATAAGTAGAAGCCTTTCAAGTGTTTAAGAAGAATTTTTTATGTTTTCATGTTTTAAGTTCCTGGTTTCCAAGACACTAAACCTTAAAGATACTCAGTTTTGTAAAATGTAATGAAAGTTTATGTGATAAAAATGTGGGATGCTATAGTTGGTATCAAAGGATGGTTTAGTTATTTGTGGAAATTAGGATATTAAAACTCTAGGAAGAACCCTATAGAAAATTTTAAATATAGAAAATCTTCCTGGTATTTTGGTGAGTATTGAGTAAGGTATTGCCAAGAAAATACATCTCTGTCTGGATACGAGCAGGTAGAGGTGGATTTGGCACAGATGGATATAGGGTTAAAACCCGAAAACACCTCTTTGAGAGAGACTTGAACGGGAACTGGTACACGACAACGGGCCTTGATGCACTCTTGGTTATGGCACTCCTGTGGGATATGCTTTCATAAATTCATAAGCTTAGTATGAACCATTATTAAAAGAACAAAGATAAAATAAAATAAAGATTCACATAAGAATATATGATCATGGATAACCTAGATTGGAACCTAGGGGATCACAAGTTAGGGTATACTTTCCTTCTACAATTTTATCCTTCTATGCTTAAATTTTCCTTTTAATGATTATTGGCTAAGTATTTAAGCCCCCTAATTATACGTTCTTTTCTTAGTTAATGGATGGAAATGGAAGAGCATGTCCCAACAACCAATGTGATAGGAAATGTGACGATTTCCCTATTAATGTGACAGTGATGACGAAAGATCAAGTTGAACATATTGTGATTATGCCAAACCAGCTATCAAAAATCACAATTAATAATTGGTACCTAGTTGAATGCCCAACTTCATCAAGGAAGAAGAAGACAAAGTTTCAAGGATTTTCATCTGATAAAGTTGATAAGGGAAAGAAGACCCAATTTCTTATTTGAAAAAAATATAGGAATAGGCACCAAGTATAATGTCACAAAGGAACCAGGAGTTGTTTTATGTGTAGGAAGATAGGGCATAAAGCAGCCAATTGCTTTAAAAAAAATGGATAATGTGATGAATGGAGATAAGGTTCAATCTAATGTACCTTATACATTTCGATGTCGTAAATGTGGAGAAGTTAGACATTATCCAAGGCAATGATCTCTTGTAATGGGTGAGAATCATGATGAGAATTAACAATCATCGAGGAAAAGGGAACAATGCAAGTCCTATACTGAGATGGATCATGATGATTGAAGTACATGTAACTTCTTCGCAATAATTGTCTATGTCATGTTGTATTTTAGTTCGTGCTCTATGAGAATATATTTTATGTTTTCTAAGATCATTGAGCCACTAAATAAGATGATTTTATATCATTAAGGAAAAAATATATTGTTATGTACCACATGTTGAGGTAGTGAAGCTGTTCTTCTTAAAAAAAGGGGTGATTAGGGGATTAAAAGATGATTATTATTTTGGAAGATGTTCACTATTTTGGGAACCCTATTTGATCGAGGTAAATAGATTACTACGGTATTTTCTTTGAGGATTAAAGGTTGACTTATATTTTGAAGAATCGATGAATTTAAGGTGGACTTATAGTAATTTAGGTTACATATGGAAATGATTAACCTATCTTGGGGAAAATGTGATTAGGTTAGTTACTTTTGTTATAAGATGATAAGAGTGGTTGATGTTGTTTGGAGATGAACGATAAATTCTATCTTGGAAGACTATGTTATGAGATCGTTCTTATAATTGGGTTTCAATCTTAGTTTGGTTTATTTTGAGGAATTTTAAGGACAGTTATTTATGGAATGGTCTATGATGAACTTTGGGTAGTACCATGGAACTTTGAGGATTTAGAAGTAGTTTCCCTTCCTATGGGATTCTTTCATTTTGAAGAGTTGTTTTATCTTACCCTTTATATTTTTGGGATAATGTTTAAAGATAGAATAAATTGATAGTTAATCTTTTGTGGATTACGTGACTCTCAAGAAGATGATTCTTGTGTTTTGATGAGACCAAGTGTTTTTGAATGCTCATCATTTGGAGAAAAGATTAGTTTTGGTAGAAACTTATTAAAGGATGAAACTCTACTTGAAGGTAGGTATATTTCCTTATGTTTTTGTTCTATGTAGTAAATGAATTTCTCAAAATTATTAAAAGGAACGTAAAACAAAAATGTTGTTGGTTTACGTTTCCTACTAGGTAATCAAAGACCGTTTACACACATCATAAGTTTGTGATTTTCTCGTGGTTAACATTCTCCTAATCATGTTTTCTATCACTCTCCCTCAGAACATGACCCTTTGTTTTCTCCTCCATGTCCATGTTTTTCTACATGGAATCCTAGTGTGGGTTAACTCGGGTGACCTTTGTACTTCCCTTTCTTCTTTTAAAGTAATAGTTTTACTGACTCCTTTTCTGATGTTGGACTTTCAATAAAATTTCAAAACCCAATTTTAAAAATTGCGAGGACACAATTTCTTAAGGGGGGAAGACTGTAACGACCCAAAATCTTGAATAAATCTTGTTTCCTAATTTTTTGTGTTATTTTATTTTTTTTATACTCAATAAAATGGTTTCATTTGATAACATGAGTATAATTAAAATGAGACTGTTGGGTTTTGACTATTATATGACCGTTGTTCAATATGACCGCTGGAAACTAAACGTTTCGATTATTGTCTCTAAATACAAGTGATCTTGGTTAATTAATATAGAAAGAAGATTTGATGGCCTCATCCAGTGGTCTCGGGCCAATCGAAGCCCATCTAACGGAAATTGGGAAGGAGGTAGCACCACTGTACTTTGATGTGGACCAAACCCAAGCCGAACTTCATCATATGAAGCTATAATGGAATCGCCTTTTCAAGAAGTTCAAACTGATAGAAATTACTACTCGTGCAATGTTGTCTAAGCCGCCCTCAGATTCTCTCACCTTATCACACCTTACACTTAGGTCATATGCTGGGGTTATAAGGTGCTATGTAAGGAGACCATACCTACCTTGTGTAATCATTTGTTTTAAATAAGAAATTTTATTTCTCCATGTGATCAAGTTTGTGAATTTTCAAATGTCCGGATAAATATAGTATGCATATTTTTGATGAATTCTAGAAAAAAGATATTTGAAAATTATTATGTAAACCTTAGAAAACTAATAATGTGTAATGACTTTCAAAAAATGGTCTTCTACAGTTATGTTCAGTACGAAATTTACAGTCTAATTAGATCAACTTAATTTTTGATGAATAGTAAATTATGAATAGTGATTCTATGCTTAGGATTAGTAATGTGACCAAATGGATTAGTAATCTCACTTAAATAAATTATTAAGATAATCTAGGCACCTTGATTAAGTAATGTGATTCAATAAAATGGTTAAATAACGGTTTCATAAATTATTAGTCAAGTATTAATTTTTTCGGGTGAATAGTGTTTTTTTAATTAAAAATTAAATTAAAAATATTTATAGAATTATTTTTATAAAATGGATTTCTTTTTTGAACTCAGAGCATCGATATTATGTTAAGGTAATTTTTGGGGATTTTTCTGAAAAAAAGAATTTTCAATGAATAGTGTATTTATTTAAAAATTAAATTAAAAATATTTCGAAAATTATTTTTATAAAATGTAGTTCATTTTTGAAATCAGAGCATCGATATTTGGTTAAGGTGAAATTTTGGGATTTTTCTGAGAAAGTTGAATTTTTGATGAATAGTGAAAATGCAGTTTTTAAGTTACAGGTGTTTAATGACATCATTAAATGATGTATTAAGTATGTAATCAATATGGTTGGCTTATGAATAGTAATATAAGTTATGAGGTGTCCCAATTGTCCAAAACCATGGGAAAATACCATGGGCAAACCATGGGTTTTCCAAAACCACTAATGAGGTGTCCCTTGGCCATTAATGCCTTGTCCCCTCACTTTCCCTATAAATACCAAGCCATCCTATCATCCATTCGACTCCAAAATCATACTCAACGAAGTTCTGGTCTCCTTATCTCCCAAGGAGTCCTCCTAAGGTTCCCCCAAGCCCTCAAGGTCCCATCCTTTGAGTTTTAAGAGTTACGTTTAAGGTAAGGGAACCTACCTCTCTCTTTCTTTCCAAGCACTCTCTTTTATGTCATATCTCTTATGATCCATGTTCTTATGTTGGAGGATGTTCTTTTATATTCATCCCACTTTCCTTTTCATGTTCATATTATGAGATACCCCCTCTTTCTCTCGTCAATTCGTTTTAAGAATGTTAAAGTGGTGTTGTTAGACAGCTGAATTTTTAAGTGGTTCTTTCACCCTTCTCGTTTTCAAGATCTATTTTCATGTCAAGTCTTTCATGTTCCTTTTTATTATGTTGGGGTATGATATCTATATCAATCATACTTATCTTTTATTTTCATATTATGGGAGGCCCTATTTGATCTCTTCAATTGATTTTTTTTAAGTTTAAGTGACGTCGTTAGACTGCCGAATTTTTAAGTGGTTCTTTCACCCTTCTCGTTTTCAATATCTATTTTCATGTCAATTCTTTCAAGTTACTTTTTATTATGTTGGGGTATGATATCTATATCTATAATAATGATCTTTTATGTTCATATGATGAGATACCCTATTTTCTCTAATCAATTCTTTTTTTTTGAAGTTTAAGTGGCGTCGTTAGGCTGCCGAATTTTTAAGGGATTCGTTCACCCTTCTCATTTTCAAGTTCTATTTTCTGGTCAAGTCTTTCAACTTTCTTTTTATTATGTTGGGGTATGATCTCTATATCTATCCTACTGATCATTTATTTTCAAATGTTGAGATACCCTATTTGATCTCATCAATCCATTTTTGGAAGTTTTAAGTGACGCCATTAGGCTGCCGAATTCTCATAAGAGAAATCTTATTTTTTTTGTCTTCCTTTCAAGTTCATCTTTTCATATGGTATATTATTAAAATTTCATTACCATGTTCTTAAATCCTTTATATTCTTTTCCCCTACTATTTTTTGTATCATTTATGAGTGGGTGACCCATGTCCCCTCTCTTTTCAATGTTTTCTAAAATCATGTATCATAGCCGTTATGCTGCAGAATTTTCGTCTCAAAATGTCTTTCTCTTTTTTAAAATTATTTTATTTTATTAAGTGAATACTCAAAGATCTTTATTCTACAGGGGTATTCACATATATATTAAAATGTTCTATTTTAATTCTGGTATTTACATACATGAGACCCACTTTCCTTTTTCTGTGGGTTTAACGTGACATAAGGATCACGTCTTTAAAGCAGATTTTTTTTAAATGTGATGACTATGAAATGAAACCCATTTCTTTTATGATATATGGGTTTTTTATGAAATGTTTGATGATGATATATGTTTCTAACATGATAATAAAGTCAAATTTAAGGGTTCTCCCTGATATCACTCCAATGCATTGGGTAAAGACTTAATCTCTAGAGATGACCATTTTTAACGACGTCTTGGTGAATAACCTTGGTAATTTTTAATGACACCTTGGGGATGTACCTTGGTGAAACGGAAATGATTGTCTATGTTAAATGTTGTAGCCACATATTCAAGTTATGAAATACGTTTTTTTATTATGATATGCCTCATGATTTCTTTCTTATGCCTTAAAGTTCTTTTTCATGACATTGTTGATGTATCTCAAGTTCACATGTTAAATGTTTCCCCTTGTTTCCCTTACTGGGCCTTATTCTCACCCTTTCTTTTGATAAATGTCCCTAGGTTGTGAGATTCAGTAATAAACCTAGGATGAACATAATGAGAAGCCTTTCAAGTGTTTAAGAAGAATGTTTTATGTTTTCATGTTTTAAGTTCCAGGTTTCCAAGACACTAAACCTTAAAGATCCTCAGTTTTGTAAAATGTAATGAAAGTTTATGTGATAAAAAGAAGGGATGCTATAGGGAGCCTTTAGCCACATGAGTGGTCAAAACCACCTCATCACAGAGTCTCTCTGTGTGCACACTACTCAAAGTTTCTAGATGAGCATTAATCACCAAAATAGTACCCAAGCCACAACATCTCTGACACCTCATGTCCCTACGACCATGCCGCTCAAGTCTGATGGCCTTGCCATCCCAGTAACCTGGGACATGCCCAACCTGATAGTCATCCTACCTCAAACCGTCGCCCATGACACCCAATCCCGTGGTCAAAACCACCCAATGTACACGGGCCAAACCCAACCTATGATCAGCACCACTAAAGAATGTTTGGGCCATGCCCAACCCAACCCAGTGGTTCCATCATATGAAATTCAGCAATTACATAGATATCACATTTAACAAAACAAATTAACATGAAAAACAATCTAAACAGTTTAATTTCATGAACAAGGTGTTATCCCATACCAGCACTAAGGTCTTGAGAGCCTCTAACAATTCATATCAGGCTTAATAAACTAAACTTATCACATAATGCATCACAGTTAAATAATAACCAATTTGGATTTCCCCGGCCAAAAATTCCCCAATTGAGCAACAATCCCTCGCCCGACCCCTCTTAATAAAAATAGGTAAAGGGAATGCCCAAAGGTATTCCATGGGTCTAATGAACAAGTTAATATGAAATATCAGATAAAAATGGGTCCCGCTCCAAATACCAAAAAACGCGCTGAAGACCGTGCCACCCAAATGACTACGAAAACACAAAAAGAGGTATGCACCACCTACCTAAGACACATACAATGCGACTCCTTTGATAACAGCCTCCAATTAAGTCTAAAATGCGGTAGATCTACAAAAAAAATCAAAACCTCTCAAACCCCAATAACTCGTTCTAGAACAAAAATCAAGAAAAACAGCTCAAGTGGAATCAAGGCCTTACTGAGGGGGTTCCAATGGATCAATCGGTGTTCTAATTGGGTCTCGGATGAATGAACAGGAGGGTATTGAAATCCCAGCGGGCTCTCCCCATTCAACCAGAAGAAATATTGAGGTTCTACCTCAATACGAGGCTACTACCTATTTTAGTGAAAAAAAGAAACTACACGGCGTGTACTTTAGGACTACACGTCGTATATCATTTTATTGTTCATAAGACGGCTGAAAGTCTTCCGAATTACATTCCAGAACCTATCGATATGAGTACAGGGTGTGTACCTATGGGTACATGGCGTGTACTTAGTCTTTCTTCTCTTCCTTTCCAACTTACCCACATGCCATGTATATCCCTCATACATAGATAGACTACACGGTGTGTCCAAGGAGGACACGGCGTGTACTTGGTTAAATGATTCTACCTAACCAACAAGCCTACATGCCATGTATGGCCTCCACACGGTCACGGGTACAAGACGTGTTAATAACTACACTCCATGTAGTAAGAAATTTTCTACACGGTCATCATATGACATGTACTCGGCATCATATGGTCGATGTTGGCCCAACCCATACACGGCGTGTACTTGAAAGTACACGGCGTGTAGTCTAGAAATTTTCAGAAACTGCCCAGTTTCTCCAGTTTTCTCAGGAACAAGACAAAAATTCAAACAGGGTTGGGATTTTGACCCATTCTAAACACTTGTGTTCTTGTAATCTCCCCACCTTAACATAGCTTGTCCCCGAGCTATCAAACGAAACCTGGAGATGGTACTGAACATACCACCCTGATTAAAGTACCCCGGACTACCCCATTCTTGAAGGTTCTAGCTAAATTTCTTCATGGGGGCTCCCCACCTTAGGAATCACCTAACTCAGTCTCAAAATGACAAAACCCAAATCAAACAAAGTTTAATTAACCTATTTTCCAGACACATAGTCTTTCTGTGATGCATCGTGACCCTAGTGCCTCATTGATGCTCCTGCATCATTCCTGACACCCAATGTATCCTGCACCACATCGGTGTCCGCCTCCACGAGGTCCTACATCCCATGGATGCTCAAAACAAACCCGATGTCTAGAACCTCAAGTAACCCACATCATTGATGCCCCGATGCCCAAGGCACATCAAGTAACCCACGTCCTCGATGCCCCGATTCCCACGACACCTCAAGTAACCCGCATCCTCGATGCCCCAAATGCTATGCATCCCATACATATATATAAATATATCACACACCCGATATGGTGTCAAGCCCATTGACTAGCATCTAGTTAGTCCATATAGATCATCTACATCACGTGCACTCAAAACAGACATGCCTATATAGGTCATGCCAAAAAGAAAACATGGAAATCACAGCCACACCTGTGGTGTACCTCTAACCATCGTCGGGTCACCAGCCTGCTCTACCTCTAGAAGCTCCACAACGTACACCTGGCCTGATGTATGGTTTTCTAATTCCTAACCTCCCTGCGGTGCTGCTCCAGCCACCAGACACTGACCCCTAAGCTGGATCTCATTGTCTCTATCATGTCCTCCATGTGCAGCTGAACCTAGGCTACCCTCCCCTGGTACCGAACCTAAACCAACTCCAGATGCCACCAACTGTCCTGGTCCCTGCCTGCCGGCTATCTGAGAAGTCTTCCTGCAAAACCTCTCCAGATTCTTGACCTGTCCACATGCCCGTCACTCCTTTGGAGGCTTATCGCACTAAGTCCAAACATGCCCTGGCTGTCCAAACTGAAAGAAAACCACTAAAGAACTGCTACGAGGTGGTCTAGCTGAGTCATTGGCCTGACTTCCCTATTGGAACTCATCCAGTCCTCACTTCATGTGGTCCAAACTGTCACCTGAAACTATTCCCCGACCAACCTGGGGCATATCCCTCTTGTTTACCTCTACTATGAGCGCCTAATTCACCGCCTCTAAAAAAGAACCCAGCATGAAAATATTCACCTGGATCTGAATGGTGTGTTTTAAGCCATCCTCGACGTGCCTCAACCTAGTCACGTCATCACTTACCATACCAGGTGCAAAGCGAGACAGCTTAGTGAAATTAGATGCATAGTCCATGACGGACATGTCTCCCTGCTGAAGACTCAATAACTCTCGAGCTCTCTCATCCCTTAGTGTCTCTAGGTAAAAGTTCTCAAAGAACCTATCCTCGAAGTCCTTCCATGCTAGTCCCTTGTGCCTGCATGCCTAAACCTACACATCCCACCAATGCTTTTCCGGTCCTCTCAGCATGTACGTCTCCAGCTTGACCCTCCATCCTGGAGGCGTCTCAAGCTCCTCAAAGATCATTTTCATTCTCTCTATCCAGTTCTCAGCCGCATATGGACCACTCTCACTGTGAAAAAGCGGCGGGTGTTGTGACTGAACTCTTGTGTCAGATATGCCATAAATGTCTCTATAACCAGCACACCTATGTTGATCCCCTGAAAGACACGTGCCAGGCTAGCTCAGAGCTACTTGTCGATCCATGGTCCAAATGCAGACAACCCGACTGTTGCCCTGTCTGTACTGGATCCTACACCTGGTCCTATCCCTGAGCTTATACCTGCAGCTCCTGCTCTTCCTATACCAGATCATGAACCTGATCATGTGGCACTGTATCATCACCCACCTGAAACTCCATCGAGACGTCTAAGAGGAACCCTCTGAATACCATAAATAGTCAGATATCCCACATACATAACATTTTATACATATATAATGCAGATAATGAAAGCAATAAAAGGAAGTGCATAATTACTACCCTTACTCTCCCCCACCGCAACACATTCCCCACGACATCCTGGCCTTGTGGCCTTCTTACCTACCCTTAACAGAGCCGAGTATCAAAAGTACCTCAGGCCATGCATGTCCCGACAACCAACGTTGCCTCAAACCGACGATCGAGTCACCCAATCCTGGTTATCAAAATCACCTCAATTGATAGCATCTGCCTACTCGTACCAGAGCCAGACCCAAATACCCTAACGCATGCAATTATACAAATATAAAAAGCATGGCATTGCACAGTGAAATAAACCATCAATTCTATTAGTAATTTCACCTATTCACATTTCAAAGAAAACAAATTATGGAAATTTGATATTATTCACATGGAATTATCACTTCACAAAGAAAACGTGCAGTTATGAAATTGAAATACCCTAAAAATGTGCCTATAAAAAGCCAAAAAAAGACTTGCCATACCGGTCCAAGTTCCAATTCTCTCTTACATCATCGGTTCAAGGGTTACATATCACGATCAATAACATCACACACCATGTGATCCACCGAGGTGGAAATCATATAAATTGTAATCTGAGTAAAAAAAATAGCAATTCCCACCCATGGAAACTTGGTCCATCCCTCGTACCTAGGGCAGCAGGCACCTAAGCACAAGCTAGAAACCCAGTTCCAATTACAACTTATATCAAGTCTACCATATCCCAAATAGTAAAACTAGTAGAAATAAAAGGGAAGTTTCAATATCATTAGTATCTGTCAAAACATAGCTATTAAATCTCTATCAAGAACTCCTCTGATAACACTTTGAAATGACCCAGACCTGAACAGCCACCTGAACAGTGCTAAATGGGTTGGTTGTCACTACCTTAGGCACACCTCCCCGAACACCAAAGGTTTCCGACTAGCAGTGAGGGTCTAATAGGTATAGTGGGTAGGCTATACCCTCTCAGAGGATAATAATGGTACTAGTCCGAGCGTAATAATAAAACATGCAATGGAAATAAACGACTCAGTAGACTCTAACCAGACCTGCAAAGTGGAAGAATATTCAATATTGATAAACATTAGAAGAAAAAAATATATACAACAGTGGAAGAAATAAACACAACAACATGTTGATCACTTGTAACTACTACTGAAAAACAAAACATGCATCTAAAGCAGGTCCTACATATCTGAATATAAAAGGGCCTCAATGTCTAACCAACTGTAGCTATAAACAAGTAAACATGATGATATAGGAAAGAAAGCAAAACATAAGTAAACTACATCTAGGCAAGACCTCAAGGTCCATACCATCTCCATGCAGTAGCTAATGCAGCCCAGCTCCTTAAGATGGCCTCTTTCCTACACGTAAATCCATAAAGTCTGCACGCGTCCCAAAGGGACCATGCAGGGTGTGAGACGAATCTCAGTAGGATACCACCTAGTGGTGTGTACCTAATATAAGTGTCTAAGCAGGCATTAATTTATAAGAAATGTAGTAAACAGAATGATGCACAAATAAACACAAACTCCACTGGTGCTCAACAGCCACCATGGAGTGTTACCTAATTCGGCCAACGCCGGAATCTATGTCATATAACCCAGCATCATGTGCCCCCAAACACCACGTGTCTCAAGTACCGTCATCCCGAAGGCACGCCTTAGAAATAGTAACCCAGAGGAATAGTGATTCCTGACCTCAATACGTAACTGGAGGGACAGTGATGTCTGCCCTCAAAATAAGTAGTCGTAGGGAAAGAGATGTCTTCCCTCAAAATAAAGTGTCCGGAGGGACAGCGATATCTACCCTCAAATAATGGCGAGCCTCTGCCCCCAACCTGATAGCCTCAATGTTATCCCTTGAAGGCTCCTCACCTTCCACGTGGCTTCCTATGGAAAGCCCCCCCAAACTGATAGTACCTAAACCGCAACTAATAGGGGCCTCTACCCACACGAGTGGTCAAAACCACCTCATCACAGAGTCTCTCTGTGTGCACACTACTCAAAGTGTCTGGGTGAGCGGTAATCACCAAAATAGTACCCAAGCCACAAAATCGCTGACACCTCTTGTCCCTGAAACCATGACACTCAAGTTTGATGGCCTTACCATCCCAGTAACCCGGGCTATGCCCAACCTGAGAGTCATCCTACCTCAAACTGATGCCCATGATGCCCAATCCCATGGTCAAAACCACCCAATGTACCCAGGCCAAGCCCAACCTATGATCATCATGACTCAAGAATGTCTGGGTCATGCCCAACCCAACCCAACGGTTCCAGTATATGCAATTCAGCAATTACATAGATATCACATTTAACAGAACACATTAACATGAAAAACAATCTAAAAAGTTGAATTACACTAACAAGGTGTTGTCCCATACCATCACTGAGGTCTGGAGAGCCTCTAACAATCCATATCAGGCTTAATAAACTAAACTTTTCAGATAATGAATCACAGTTAAATCATAACCACTTTGTCTTTCCCCGGCCAAAATGCCCCAATTGAGCAACGACCCCTCACCCAGCCCCGCTCAAGCAAAACAGGTAAAGGGCATTCCCAAAGTCATTCCATGGGTCTAATGAACAAGTTAATATGCAATATCATATAAAAATGGGTCCCGCTCAAAATACCTGAAAACGTGCCGAAGGCCGCACCACCCAAATGACTAAAAAAACACAAAAAGAGGTATGCACCACCTACCTGAGACTCGTACGATGATACTACTCTGATAACAGCCTATAATTAAGTCTAAAACATGGTATATCTACAAAAGAATCAAAACCACTCAAACCCCACTAAATTGTTCTAGAACATAAATCAACCAAAACAACTCAAGAGGAATAAAGTCCTTACCTAGGGGGTTCCAACGGATCTATTAATGTTCGAATCAGGTCTCAGATGAAGGAATGGGAGGGGATTGAAATCCTGGCTGGCTCTCCCTGCTCAACCCGATGAAATATTGAGGTTCTGCCTCAATATGAGGCTACTTCCCATTTTAGCGAGAAAAAAAGAAACTACACAACGTGTACTTTAGGACTAGACGTCGTGTATCATTTTACTATTCATAAGACGGCTGAAAGTCTGCCACCGTACTTTCTAGAACCTACCGACATGAGTAAACGACGTGTAACAATGGGTACACAGTGTGTACTTAGTCTTTCTTATCTTCCTTGTCGACTTACAAACACGCCATGTATATCCCTCATACACGGCTAGACTACACGGCATGTCCAAGGAGCACATGGCATGTACTTGGTTAAACCATTATACCTGACCAATAGGACTACACGCCATGTATGGCCTCCATACGGTCACGGGTACATGGCGTGTCGATAACTATAGGTCGTGTGGTAAGAAATTTCTACACGTTCATCACACGGCATGTACTCGGTGGCACACGGTTGGTGCTCACCCAACCAATACATGTCGTGTACTTGAAATTACATGGTGTGTAGTCTGGAAATTTCCAGAAACTGCCAAGTTTCTCCAGTTTTCTCAAGAACAAATCAAAAATTCAAACAGTGTCAGGATTTTGACCCATTCTAAAAACCTGGATTCTTACACTTATATGGAACTTGGAGGGGTTATAAAAAATTAATGATTTTATTGAACTTATTTGAACCTCTAAATCATAATAAAATGATGATTTAATGGTTTTTTATAATCTCTTATCAAATTTATGAAATTTTCATCATGTAGTACTCATTAGCTCATATTAACTTTAACATAAACATATATTCATCAAAACACTTTCATTGATGATAATGGTTTTCATTAATATTAACTTTGATATTTCAATTTTTATAATATTCTAATTGTGTTACTGAAATTATTTTTTATTATAAATAAATTATTTATTAATTAAATTTTATATGAATTCATTTATTGATGTTTATTGACTTAGACAACATAGAGATTTTGTACCACTTCCTTATGTAATAAGATTTATATGAAGATGTTAATTACATATGAATAACATAATTTACATCCCATTATGATAACATTTACTTAAGATAACTAAAGTTAAGTTATTTATACATCATATAATAATTGAGTGTCTATTTCTATAAAATAAATCAATAAAGAGTATATATATTATGATAATATGAATATGATTTGTACTCCCGATAGATGATATGGACTTCATATTAATAATGTGGATAATGTGAATCAACAAAGTATAATTTGGTTTTAAATGTGATTAATTATGCTATAAATAGTTCATAAGATAAGTATGAATGTGTCCTGTGAAGAATCATTGAATGGATATTAGTGATATAAATATGAATTTGGGATGTGAATATTGATATTATTACTCTGGCAATTTTTTAAATGTGTATGATATTGGAATATCATTAAATTTTTATATGATAAAGAGAAAAAACCCCATATAATATTTCAATGCATTTTTTATTATTATATATTAAATTACATGTGACATACAAATTTATCATTTATTAGGTTATATTACTTCCATTCATACTCACCACTCATCATATATGTGATATTTTATGGTTGTGGTATGTTTTTTATGTTAATGGTACAATTGAGTAATTATTAACAAACTCACCCATTGAAATAAGATTAATATATATGATAGTATAAAATTATTTATTCCCTTATCATCTATTAATCTAGTATAAATGTAATATCCTATGTTCATATGGGTTAAGAACATAAATAGGATTTGTAATTTTTCATTTAAAGGACCGGTCCAATATTGGATCAAGACTCAGAATGACATTCTAAGAGTTTTAATGACTAAAATTAATGTTTTTAGAGGAGGAATGAGCCTTAGTAGGTAGATATTGTGTTCAAATGAGCTATAGAGGATTCGAGTCAGGTTTCATGAGTTTTAGAGAATTGTCCCCAGGTTGTAGAGTTTGGTGTGCATGGTTTAAGAGAAACTATGTGAATCCAAGATTCTCATTAGGTTTTAATTTAATTATAAACTGAGCAAGGTAATATTCCATTTTTTGAGCATAATTTGGGGTAAACCATGGGTGATAAATGGGAAACCATGCGAGGTAAAGCAGGGTCTAAGGCACGTGTAATGGCCTACACATGGTTTTAGAAAAATTGTGCACATTGTTTTAGAATTTGTCCAGTAGTGTATACATTTTTGGCACGTTGTTAGACCAAACCTATTTCCAAACTATGAAGGGGTTTTTTCTCGGATAGTTTTAAATTCACGATTGTCCCATAATTTTTAAAATTATGCACCTGCCCAAAATTTCACAAAAAGGGTAATTTTTCCAAAATACCCACTTTGTATTTTTGGCTACTCCACGCAATTTCATTCCCCTTTCACTCACAAAATAGATATGGGTTCCTCCTCCCTTCCTTTATCAATCCTCACCAAGGATGAATTCTTGGTGGATTTCATAACTAGTTAATTTATTTCATTTCGATTCCACCTTAGCATAGTGGAATCAGTGAAGGTTTATATGGATTTTGGTTTGATCGCATATAAGAGATCTCAAGACGACTCATGCATGTCATTGCATGATATTTTTTTAATGTGTGATCTCATATGGATTTTTATTAGGTTCCCCCTTTTAATTAATTTAATTAATTTTTTAAATAGTATCACCTCTTAGGTATTATATCGATAATGGTGTAGGAAGTTTGTTGTGGACCTCCCATTATAGTTTCTTAGAGTTTTCATATGTGTTGATCGACTTGATGAGTTTTTTAGCATTATACTAAGTTGGTGTTAAATTAATTATTTAACATGAATTGTGGAAATTAATTAATTTTTTATGCTTTTCATGAGGTTAGATCTTGGTTGGTTGAGATGATATTGTTTAGATCTTGATGAGTTTGGATAGGATGTGGAATGGCCTTGGTAAGGCCTCTATTATTTTTAATTATTATGGAAATATTCAATAATGAGGTTGGTCATCTAATAATGTTACCCATAGTAATTATAATTGTTTTACATGTGTATGTTGTATGTTCTGTATTCCATGTTGTTGGATGGTTTCCCCCGTGGTTTAAGTTGATGGATTTGTTCTTTTATTTGTTGATTCACTCCTTCCACAGATGTCATTAGATCTATGGTGTGGTGAGACCAAACCTATGACCACTAATGGGGTGTTACCTTCATTGAAAAATATAATTTTATATGTGTTGAGTTTTGTGAAAATCCTATGAGTCCATTTTAAATAATAAAATGGTGTTCTTTTGATTTTTATTTGATTTTGATTTCAAACGTAGGAAATCTATGTCTTAAAATGGATATTGTTTTGAAATGGGTTCTTGACCTCAAGGTGATTTAAATGGTGTTTTAAATATATTTAAAATTTTATTGATATGAATGTGTGGTTCCCCGTTAGGTGAAAAGTCCCTAATGTCTCTTGTTATATTTTTAATGGAGAATAAATTATTAGTCCTTTTATGAAATTTTTTTCAATGATAAAGACCCATGTTTTAAAGGTTTATTTCAAATGTTTAAGAGGGGTTTTTCGATTTAGTATTTTTATGACATGTGAAAGGGGTTGTACATTACTGAGGAGTGTTTTGTTTTTTAATTCATGTTTCCACCTTGTTAAATGATGAATTAATTAATGATTTAGAATAGTGATAAATTAATGGTGGTTCACTATCGATGTTAATACATTTAAAATTTTAATTACATTTAACCTTGAATAATATAATTGATTGATAACATAATTATTTAGGTTTTTGTACATTTTATTCCTCATACATAGTGTAGTTAAAGGACTACGAACCACAAATATTATATATTTTTGGCTAGAATATTGGACTAATGATCCTCTACCTTGGATCGTCCATACTGATGTTCTTGGAACCCCAATGAATCATAGTTTCAAAAGATGGAAAAATGATCCTCACTCCTAGGGTATGCACCAAGAATTATATATTGAAGGATTATGTTCCAAACTAGCCCTCTATGAACCATAAGTATTCTATATAGTTCAAGGTACAGGAAATAATGTTCCTCATCCATGATTTAGGTTTGAGACTAATTCTATGAGCACCATTAGTATTCTATATGGCTTGATACATTTCAATGATGCTCCACATTCATTGTTTTAGATTTCATACCAATGCTCTTGGCATATAAGGCATGGGTACATGAGTTCAGTACCATATATTGTTGTCTTATTCTTTCATGGGTAATTTGAAAAATAAAAACCCCCTCCTTTTATTCACAGTATGTATCTCTCCCTATGTGCTGTTATTTATTTCATTGTTTACCTAAATACACTGTTTACATGATTGGTATTTTATTTCGGCACCATTTATGGATTTCCACTGAGTTTCACTCACACCATTATTGGGTCACCACTTCACATGGGTATTAGAGAAGCTCTAATGTGTTTATTATAGGAAAAATTTTGGGTTGAGGCCTTTGTTGACTTTTTCATGATTGGGTAGGATTTCGCAGTTGGGTACTAGAGAATGGGTATGTTTTATGGTTCATAGTTGTTAGTAGAGGCTGATGTATTTATTTTTTCAGTTATTAATTTTTTTATATATGATTGGCCCAGTGGGTGATTGATGCTATTTGTTTGGACTAGTTGTTTGGTTCATTACCACATTTCATCTTATTATGGCATGCTTTTGTTTCAGTTTACCTATCCTCTCTTTATCCATTGATGTGTATGTTTTTTTCTGATTTATTATAGATGTGAACTCAAATATGGGGGTATAGTCTCTTCAATATTCATCCTTAGACCCACACTACTAGTCAACAGCCTATGGTATATAAGGAGGCACACTTGAGGTCATGTGGAGAACCGGATCCAGGGACTGGTTTAGTGTTACCTGGGTCGGGATACTAAAAAATGCTATCAGAGAAGTTACTTTCCTATTTAAAATATAGGATACTATAGACTAGATATATAGGAATGTGTTGGACCTTATAATGGATATTGAGTTCGTGCATAACAAACACCTATTTCAATAGGAATACCAAGTTACTAGGTCTGATATTAATGTTCTCAGTTTTCTATGATTAGGTTTTATATTATTTTTTACATTGGGAGATGTACATATTGCTTGAATGTTTTGGTTCATGAAGGATTTATGGCTCTTGGGACATTGATAAGAGGTGTAGGATTTGTCTTTGATTCTTGGCCTATAGATAAAATAGGTATATAATGCATCATGGTAGTAAAATAGGATACACTTTTTATAGTCCTAGAAGTGTGTGAGTTGAATTATTTCCTTATGATAGAAGTTTCTATGGATATACGGTGAGATGCTCGATGATTAGGATGCTAGTGTGGCCCTCATGCACATTTGGTGGAGTGACCCTAGTTGGTTACTATGGTATAAGGGTGTAACTATTTTACCTTGTTGGGTAAATTTTTTTATAATTTTTTATGGTACCTAGTCCTCCATGGAGTGGTATAATGTTAAGATGCTCATAGAGGATTGTTTCCATGGTTTCGGGTAGTTGGTTGGGCATGTGATTTCTTGTGTTTGTGATAACTTAGAGATGAGTGTTTTTTTATGTTGATATTGTGTGAATTTGATATAGGATCATGTTTGATACCTTCTTCTTTTTGGCCTTCTATTATTTTTCATAGACCTAGGTGGTTAGGCCAAGTGTCTTGTTGTAAGACGTGACTAGTGGGACTGGGTAGTAAGTCCTATATACCTCCTTGACATGACTCTATTTTAGGGATTTGGTGTTGTTTAACCATAGAGGGTGGATTGTCAGAGGGTTCGGTCGAGTTATGTGTGGTTTTGGGTTGTCTGTGGCACATATTAATACATGGACCTTATAAATAATGCATGAAAGGTTCTTCCCATTATAGATATTAGGCTCATTGGATGCCTTTTTTTATGATAAGAATCACTTTTGTGCTTGTCTCTCAGCCTTGTGATTGGTTTCCATATGGGAAGGCTCATTCAGGTGCCCAGACTAGGAATGGTTTTTTATATGTGTTTCAATAGATGTTTATGAGTTAGATCAGAAGCATGAGTGGTGCTCAAGATAATGTGATATTATCTATTCGATTTCTCTTTGGGTGGTAATAGTGTGTTCGGGTTTGTTTTTGGCATATGTCATATGGAGATGTCTTGTTTTCATGAGATGGAAAGAACTCGGTAGGTTGAGTGTTTCATTGAACATATTGTTTCATAGGGTAGGATGAGTTAGTTTCCTATCCTAGTTATCTTTGGATGTGTCTTCTAGAATCTATTGTGATCATAAATGAACTTCTTTGTGATTTTGATCAATGCTCTAGATTTAAGTGGTTGTAAGTGGATTTTCCTTGGTGAGTTGTCTTTTTCTAAAGAACCTGGGATTCTATTCATTGGGTGAAATGGAAATATGGGAGAGGCATGGCCAGTGTGTTGGGATTGTGAGACAAGTTTTCAGGATATGTAACCTTATAGAGTTGGAGATGTGTTTTTTGATTAGTTTATGAAAGAGAATATAACAGTTAAGTGTTGATGTGATCTTGGAGACATGATCATATAGTGATGCAATATATCATTTTTTTTGTGGATAAGATGTAATGGGAGAATATGCTTCAGGTGCTTGAGTTTATAAGGAATCCATGAGTGGTAAGAGAACTGATATGGGCATGATGATATTCTTGCATAAAGGGATTCCCATGAATTTTTAAAGGGTTTGACATGTCTCTATATTAAGATTTTACATTGGAAAGGGATGATTTGGGGTGGTATTAATCAATGAATTCTTAGTGTACTTTTAGTTCAGATATAACCAATTCAGATATCATAAAATCATTTTGATTATGCTGAGGTTGAAATGGTTATGCACTTAGTTAGCTAAAGTTTTTTCTAGTTTGATGAAAGGACTCTTTAAAGGTGGTTGTTCTAGAGTAGTTTCTGTGAAGCTGTATGGTTAGAGGGGCACCATTGTTCATCTATGAGTAATCCCTTATAAAGATTGAATATTGGATAATACCATGGTTTTATTTCTCGGGTGAAAAGAATGGGTGATGGTTGATTTTTTGTTTTTTTCTTTGGTGATAGTGAGAAAACCTTGTCTAATTTTTGGTTTATCGTGTGATAAGAGAATGGTCTGTGTTGGTCTGGGTATCTCAAGTGGGGTAATAACAATGAAACTCTAGTGGTGGGTAGTAATGTGTTGGTCATGGATATATGACCCTCAGGACTGATGGGTCATAGTTGTGTGGAATTGGATTTGGATTAGTCATGGTGTAATTTTGATCCCCAAGAGAATCCATTAAGGTGTTCACTTAAATTCCATTGTGAATTCTAATTACAAATTTGTTTTGGAGGATGACTGAGCCAGTCATTGGATTCTGGATCAATGTGGTTCTAAAAATTAATTATAGGTTCTTATGTTAGAGGTGATGATGTGTGTAATAGGTCGTGATGGTGATTGATTCCGTAGAGGGTCTAAATGTGGAATCTCACTGGAGTTGGATATAGACTCTAATGGGCATGATTTTTTGGATTTTTAATTCCTCTTGATGTAAGGGAATCATGAATAGTTGAGATAGTGATATTTTAATAGTTGTAAATATGTTCTTTTGGTGATGATTTGGTCATGGATAGTCTAATTTCATTTATCACACAATGTGGGAGTGAAAGGTTGTAGGTTACAACTATCATGTCTTTTTTTGGAATGAAAAGTTTGTTTAATGTTTGAGTTAGGCTTTCAAGGAAAAGACGGTATGTTCCTAGTTCTTTCCTGGATGACTGGTATACATTTTCTCCAGTTGGTTTTCAATAATGAGGATGGGTGATGATGATGATCATTATTCTCAGGGTTGTTTGAGTGTGGAATTTTGGAAACAGTGCTGAGCACATAGTGGGGGAATGAGTTTGAATTTTTTCTGGTATTTTCTAATGGAAATTTTTCTATTAATATGAAGGTAGTGTTTATAAGTTGAGGATTTTGGTGGGGGAACCATAGCTTTGATATGTGATTGAATTAATAAAAAATAAATTTTTCCATCATATGGGCTTAGGAAAGTGCCATATTGGTGTTATGATTTAGATAATCGGCATTGCCTTGGGTCTTGTCCAATTGATTACATAGAGTTGTAGGTTTTGTTTTGGTTTTGTTTTTGGGTAATTCTAAACTGAATGAGATCATTGGTAATAATAGGTGACCAACATATGTCAGTTTTTGTGGTTGGATGACCACTGAAACTTCTTGAGTATGAGAATTATTTTGGTGGGGAGGTTGTAAGGCCCTCTTTGCTAATGGGTCAAAAATTTATGAAGGATTTCTTGGAACTAAGGATGTTCTTTGTTGGAAATGGAGTATGGTTTGTGTTTTTTTTAAATCTACATTGGGTTGATCAAGGGGTTTTTAGGTCAAGTGTTCTTACATTACATGATGAAATAGTTCACGGATCATGAATTGTGGTACGCAAAATGGGGAACCACAAACAACATAGTGATAATGGTTCTTATAATAGTAAACAATATGTGGACGGTGTTGGAGGAATGGTTCTTAGAGCGAAGGAGGTTTGTGGGAAGGAAAGTGTTTCATGGAAATAAAATGGTTCATGGGATGGAATGTCATTCACAAAAATGAGACGAAGTTTTGGGAAGCTGTGAAGGGTGTTGTTTACAGAAATGATGCAGTGATTTGTGTCTCCATGTAGGTAGAAAGGTGGTATGCAGACCGCATAGGGAAATGGTTCACAGGAGATGCACGGTTTTTTGTGAAGGTTGTGCCGAATCTAAGATTTGGGTAAATCTTGAATTATTGGATTATGCATATCTATTTTCCTATATAAGGAGATCTAATACCTTTATTAAGGTGATGAATTGAGATCAAAAATCCAAGAGGATTTTGGTGAAGCCTATAGTGGTTCATGGGAATACAAGCTCACGAAGGAGTTTCTGATTATAAATTCGGTGGAATTTGGTGAAGTGTGAAGAGATTTGAAGGAAGACATGTCCAAGTAGGAGAGATAGTACATGGAGTAAGAACTATGTCCGTAGATCTATTGTAGTATGTGAAGAGTTAGTATATACATCCCACAGATAAAAGACGTTTTGCAGAAAAAAATGGTAAGTGGAAGGTGGTTCACAGAGATGAGAAGTTTGTATAGGAAGCACTTGTATTACTCAGAGTAGGGTAGCTCACAGGGGAAGAAATCAGTATGCGGGGAAGGGCAGTATGTTGTAGAGCTGAGCAGTACATGGAGTAAGATTATAAGTACACAAAGGAATATTTTTTGAACTATAAGTTAATGGAAAAGTTAATTACATTTTTGGGTAAAAGAAATATTTCAAAATATAATCTATTTAAAGTTGAGGATGAATGACTTAATACGAATTCAATGAAATGACCTTCAAGTTGATAAACTGAGTACATATTCTTCCAAACATAGTGAGAAAGGGGGATTCAGTGGAAGTGTTTTGATGGATGCAGTTTATTATACCGAAAACATTATAAAGCAGTGTGCCTGGAACAGAGTGGTTGTACTAAATTTTTGTACTTTGCAACTAGTAATGATTAGTGTACATTTCTATGATTGAAAAAAATCAGTTTTTCTTCCTTGGATGTATCCCTTAGTGGTGAACAAAGTAAAATTATTGTGTCTAAACATTGCATGTGATTGTTTTTTTTCTACACTTTCTCATCTGATAGGTTTAACAGGTTCCTACCAATGTGGGAACAATATCCATCAATTTAAAATGAAAAATTTGACACCCTAATTCATCCCTCCCCTCTCTGGGTGTTTTGGGGTCCTTTAGGATTTTGAAATTTTCATTTACTAGATGGGTCAAATTTTCAATCAAGACATAGAAATATATTATTAGAGTTTCAATCCTACAATATAATGTTTTAAGGTTGGGAATGAGTATTTATAGGTACCTTGAGTGTTTGGATGGTCATAGAAGACTTCCAGTTTTGTTTCAAGAGTTTCTCATAATTCGTACCATGGTGCAGGGTTTTGTGTGCACAATTTTGGAGAAACCATCTGACACCTTAATGATCATAAGGTTTTAAGTTCATTTTCAACTAATCATGGTTCAGTTATATGTTTTGATAATAGTTTGGGATAAAATGTGAAAACCATAGGGGAAACCTTTTGGGAAAAAGAAGGTTATGAGACATTGTACACATCCTGCATACAGTTTCCAAAAAACCACATTCCTATTTTCTAATGTTGTCCAGTTGGGTGTACATGAGTGTCACATGATTTGTCCAATTATTTTTAAAAACTATGAGGGGGTTTTTCCTTGGATAGTTCTATCCATATGTTTGACACATTGTTTGGAAAATCGCATTGTTGCACGGAATAGCATTAAATGGTTTATTCTAATGAAATTCCCTATAGGATTTTAGTCCACTCAACCCCTTAATTTCACCTTGCATGCACAAACTAGATAAATATTCCTCCTCCCTTCATACCTTATTTAAGACTCACTAATGATGTTTTCTTGGTGGATTTATTCAATGATTACCAAATTTAATTTCGATTACACTAAAGCATATTGGAATCATCTAAGGATAATGGGGATTTTGGTTAGCTTTCACATAGGACATCTCAAGATGAATTTTTCAATTCATTGTTTTATAGTTCATTAAGGTATGCACTCATAGTGATTTTTTTGGGTTTTACCCAATGAATTAATTTAATTAATTTTGTAAATGGTATCACCTCTTAGGTATTCACTCAGGAATGGTGTACGGAGTATTTTTTTGACCTCCTATGTGGTCTCTTGGAGTTTGGATAATATTTGATCGACCTGATGAGTTTTATGGAATTATGCTGAGTTGGGATTTAATTAATTACAATTTTGATAATTAATTAATTGTTGGTTCTTGGTGTCAGGTTAGATCTTTGGTGGTTGAGATGAGCTCGTATGGATCCCAATGAGTATTGATGAGACTTGGATTGGAATTTGAAATGCCTTTGTGCTTTGGAATTATTGTGGAAAGATTATTTAATGAGGACATGGTCTAAGAGATTTAACCATAGTCTTGATAATTGTTTTACATGTGTATGCAGTATGTTCCTTATATCCCTTTTGTGGTGTGGGTTCCCCCTTGGTGTAATTTGATGGATTTGGGCTTTCATTTTTCACCTTAGACCTTCCACAGATCCCATTGGATTCAATCTATTCTGAGCCTAGAACTACATAAACCCATGGGGTGTGCCATCCTCGAAAAATGGAATCTTATAGGTGTTGAGTTTTGTAAATATCCTATGAGGGATTTTTAAATTATTAAATTATTTTCTTTAGATTTTGATTCAGTTGTTCTTTCATATGTGGGAAAACGATGTCTTAAAATGGATGTTATTTTGAAATGGTGTATTGACCTCAAAGTAATTTCAAAGGGGTTTTAAATGGATTTAAATTTTTTATTTAAATGGGTTTTTGGTTCCCTATTTTGATAAAAATTCCTAATGGATCTTGTGATGGATTTAATGGAAATGAAATAATTGGGCCATATTTTATTTTATTTTTCAAAGATAAGGACCCATGTTTTAATGGGTGGTTTAAAAATGATAAAAAATGATATTTACATGTAGTATTTTTATTACATGTGAAAGGAGATGGACTTTTTGTGCAATTTTTTGGTTTATAAGGATTGTTTAGACCTTGTTAAATGATTAGTTGACTAAATATATTGAATTGTAAAAAATGAATGGTGGTTCACCATTTATGTTAATAAATTAAAATAGTTAATTACATTGAACCTCAAATAATGGAATTATTTAATAGCGTAGTGGTTTATGATGTCATACTCGGTGTTCCTCATAGATAGTTTAGGTGTTGGACTGATACTCTAGGCCACAATAATATTTTATATGGTAGGTTTAGATGTTAAACTAATGCTCCTCCCCCTCGGGCAAGCCAGCCTGATGCTCCGGCTTCCCTCATACATCATTTTATGGAGGATGGATTGTTTCTTTGGACTCCAAGGTTATGGACATGGTGTTCCATGTAAATGGATTGGGTTCTATAATAACACTTTATGTACTATAAGTATTATATATGGTTCATGGTTTTGGACATAGCATTCTTCATCCGTAGTTTAGGTGTCAGACTATCAATTTGGGAACCATTAGTATTCTATATGGTTTGGGATATTGGAAAAATACTACAAATTCATTATTCAAGAATCCAGACAAATGATTTGAGCATGGATAGCATGTGTTCATGATATAGGTACCATGGATTGATGTATTTTGACTTAAATGGTTATATGATAAACAAGAATCCCCCACATTTTATTCAAATCATGTATCTAACCTTATGTACTATTATTTATTTTACTATTTACCAACATACATTGTTTCCCTGACTGGTATTTTCATTAGACGCTATTGGTGGTGTCCTACTAAGTTCTACTCACACCCTTATTGGGCTACCACTACACATAGGCACACACTCATCTTTAAAGTGTTTATTGTAGTCCTAGGTTTGGGTCAAGACATGTGTTGAGTATTGCATAATCAGGTAGGATTGCATGACTAGTTATTTGAGACTGGGTATGTGATATGGCTCGAAGTTTTCAGTATATCTTAATGTATTTATTTTTCAATTTTTTATTTTTTATATATTATCATCCTAGGGAGAGATTAATGATGTATGTATGGCATGTTTTTTCAGACTATTACTATACTCCATCTTATCATAGCATTCTTTTGTTTTTGTTTCCTTATTCCTTCTTGTTAATCAGATCTGTATCATGTTAAGTAATTACTTATAGTTTTGTAATCTGATATGGGGGTATATTCTCCCCATAGTTTCACATCATAACCCTATTAATAGTTGAAATCATCTGTCATATGAGGAGGTACACTTTACGTTATATGGGGAATTTTCTTGGAGCACCAATTTAGTATATATTGTTTTATAACCTATATATATTTGTTTTTGGTAGAATAACTATATAGGTTTTACTCAAGTATTGTATAATGTTTAATTTTAATGTGATTTAGTAATCATGAGTTTCATTATGGGATGTTAGATATAATATCATTACTATAAAACATGTTATCAATTTTACTTGATTATAATCCCTGAGTTTGATAAATTAATTACAAAATTAGTTAAGGGATTTTAGATATGGTATATTCACCATATTCCTTCAGAGTTGACATTGTTACCCCAATATGTGTTTGATGTCTAGATAGTATAACTAGTTAATGTAACGACTCATGCATTATGTGTGGGAATTTCTCACAGGGTTTGAAATTTCCATTTGTTTGATGGTATATTTTGAGAATCAAGGAATGGGTTGGAATACTAAAGGTTTCTTTATCTGAAACCATTAAATAAGAACATGGTTCAAAGTGTATGGAAGACCCTAAGGGTTAGAGAGGAACCCAGATAATGGTTGTAGTAGGATGGTGGTTGCAACATCTATAGGCTATCCAGTGGGCTTTCCCATAGCCCAAGGACCCTACATGGAACATCGACTCATCAGTAGGACATATGGTGTAAAAGGAACTAGGAAGGGATCACTGGATGGTGTTTTTGGTTAGGTTAGGCGCGTTTTAATCTTTTTTTCAACTTTTATCATTTTTGGGCTCTTAAGATTTAGTTGGGAATGGGCCTCAATAAATTTCATTCGTTTCCCCAATTTCTCCTCTAATGCCTCTCCATCAATATTCTTTGATTGGGGGGAAATCCAAGAGCTTGTAGATGATGATCCAAGGAAATATTATCTATTTTCTTCCTTAGATGATTATCGCATTTCTTCCCACTTATTTCCACTATTTTCTAAAATATCCCATGTTTTTCTGAGTTGAAAATTTATAATTTCTTTTTTTAGTTTTCTAGATGGTTCATTTTGAGGACTATGAATCAGAACAAGGTTATGAGGGTTTGAACATCCTTAAGTGATGTATTTTGAATTTTTTTAAGGTTCAATGGATGTCTCAGGGGTTTGGGATAACACCAGAGTAATAAATGGGAATTCTAGGATATTGAAAATAGTTGTATCAATCCATTCATGTCATGAATCCCATTTAAAAAACCAATGGGTTCCATGGGGTGTTAAAAAGGAGGATTCATGACATTAAAGCCTAAGGTATTTCCTTGAGGAATTCATGATGTGAATCTACTTCACGATTTGAATTTGGTTCATATCATCAATCATGTGGTGCTTATTTTTTTAAAATGTAAAAAATGTGCTTGAGATAGTTCTTCGTGAATGCAGGAGGGTTCATGAGAGGTTATCGGGCAATGCTCTTATCCCACCATTATTCACTAATCAAGGTGATCTTGGGTGTGATTTTGTAGTATCAACGTGTAAGATCTTCCTCCACCTTTCTTCTACATTATTCTTCTCTATCATTTCTAATTTTTAGAGTTTCCAAATTAGTATTCCTCATTTAATTCACATTCATATGAATGAATCACCCATTTTGTATAGGGTTTTCACTCAACCTAGGAAGATGGGATGTTGATATAATGTTTGCCTGTGTTCACAATTTCATTTGATGAGGTATGCCTTTGTTATATTTTTTATTAGTGTATATATATAAATAAATATAATTAAATAATTTGTTTATGTTGTATGTTAGGTATTTTATTGGTAATGGTGTCAGGGGAACCAGTATACCATCTAAAAATGGTTGCTCATATTTTCATTGATTGATGGGAATTCATTGAAATATTTCATGATATGAATTTTTGGATTTATTTTTATATTAAATTATTTAATGATGTAGCTGGTGTTTTTCAACTATACTTGATCTTTCCAATGTTAGATATGATCTTGGAAGATTATTCATCTTGGCTTAGACATCATTAAGCTTAGATGGAGATTTCGATAGCTATATATAAATAGTTCAAATCTTCCTAAAAGATGGTTCTATTTCATACATTCCCTATGGTATTTATGAATTTTTATAGTAGTATGTTAATGCTTGGTCTTTCCATTGAGGGACAAACCCCCTATTATAATTATTCCAATGGAATTTTAAAATAAATGAGTTTAGTTTGATAAGGTGGATGAGGTTCATGGGTCACTAATAACCCATGTATGATTTCTTTATACCTCATCATAAAACTATGAACAAGGTTAAGGATCCCCAGTATGATTACTATGATTTTGTTTCATCCTAGATAATAAAATACAGGATGCCTTCTCTTACCTACTTTATTTTCAGGATCCTTTATAGGACTCCTTCTCTAGCATACTATTTCCAAAGATCCCAATATGGATTCCTTTTCTTATATACTAACTTAGAGAATATGAAGTGGGATGACTTTTCATATTCATGGACTTTGAGGATACCAAGTAGGATTTATCTCAAGTGTTTTGACCTATTAGGCTCAATGGGTGCCCCAAAATTTGACCAACCCTAAGCTAGTATGTCATGGGTTTCAGTGGAGTTAGTAGAGGGAGACACCTAGAACCTGCATTGAATTTTTAATACAACGAGGAGAATATAGTAGTGGTTGGGTTTAAGAGTTCGACCACCCTCACACTTACTTTTGTGCAATTAAATTTTTATACTATTGATGTATCTAGGATTTCTATCGGTACTTCCTTATTTTTGACTGATGAGCCTAATGCAATGTAGTTTATAGAAATGATTCCTAGAGGTACTTCTTAGGGTCAAGATTCTAAACCACTATACTTGACTATAATCTTATTGGTATGATTATACATACTTATTGGGGTCCATATGTTGAGGATTCTTGATTATTGGTATTCCCATAAGTACTTCTTGGGATCCTTCCTTTGATCCTCGATTGATCATATTACTAGGATTCCCAAAGGATCTTCCTAGGATCCAGTTTTGAGCCTTACAGGATTAATAATGTACATGATGACCCTTTTAATTTTTTAGGGATGTTGGGAATGGAATAACTTTTATCACTAACTATTGAATTTATTTATGATTTGAATGGATGAAGGTAATTGACACTAACATAGTCCTTTGAATCCTTATCTATTACATCGATAATAATTGACTTGGTATGAAAATGATGGGATGTGATACAGAGTGGAACTAAAAACCCAATTACATATTTATATTGGATGCCTCAGATTTTTACCTTGGATCCTACTTTCTTTTATTGCCTCATACATTCACATTAGGCTCTATCAAAGTCCTAACCAAGTTTCTATATATGTGCTCTGTGGACTCGATGAATATGCCTTCAGCCATGGGCCCTAGGTCATATACTATATAGATCAAAATTACACTGATTTTACTATGGATGAGCTCTATAGACTCTAAGTGGATGCCTAGGTCAATGGCCCAAGGTCTTGGACTTTTTTGTTCTAATATATGACCATCTAGAATATGTTGTAGTTTATTGATGCTTTATTTTCTAGAATAGGCCATAGTTAATACATTATTTTTAGTTGTATGTCTTAGATACATATTATTGGAGGTGAATACAAGTGATCCTAGGGCTAGGACATGTATTTCCCTTGTGGTGATGTAGCTTTACTAGAGTTGTTTATGGTTTGGGCTAAAGAAAGTATCATCGATCAGGATTACATACCCAAGGATGGATCAGAATACTCATGGCTTCAGTGGTACAACATCCATCTCAATTCCCTAGTCACTGAATGTACATATAATGAAGACCATAGACCCAATGATTGATTGTGTAATTAGTTGTTTAAATTATTTTCACCCTATATATATATATATACATATGGATATATATGTGTGTGTGTTTGGGTGTATGTATGTATGTATGTATGTATATAGTATCACTTGATCAGAGGAATTGCAATATTTATCAAATAAAATATCATTGTTCGATATCATAGACCTAAGTATAGACTGTGGTTTTATTTCATTTATCATTTCTAGTTGTGTCTTGGCTATCCTGAGCATAATTCATGAGCTTTCCCTTATGAAAAAAAATTGGTATGCCTTTTTTCCTTCATTATATTTTCGATAGTTAATATTATTTTTATGATAATGAGTATATCACTTATACAAACACTTCATTTACTAGCTATGTATGGAACCGCATTGGTGGTTCCCTAGTGAGTTTTGTACTTAGACCATTCTCAGAATATGATTTCACTAGGGTACCTAAGTAGACGTTTACTTGATTTTAGGCATTGTTTAGGATGAGGCCTAGGACTAATTGAGTAGGATGCCTTGGTTATGTGAGGTGGAGATCCACTAAGTGGTTTGGATCAGAGTTTTTAGTAAATAATTTTAATTTAATTTTGGTTTCTTTTATTACTCATGTATATGTGATCAACCCAGTGGGGGATCAGTTACGTATGTATGACATGGACATTTGGTATTTTACTGTATTCCATTTATTAGTAAATTCTTGTGTATATAAACAACTTCTACACTATTTTAATTTACTTCTATAGATATTATCTGGTTATTTATATTGTTTATTTCTTATATATAAGGGTATAGTCTCTCTATGAACACACTATAGAACATTTCTTATAGTTAGTAGCCTCTATTATATGGTGAGCTACACTTGAGTCCTTTCGTCCAATAGGCTTAGGGCACCATTTTAGTGGCTTTGAGGATGGTATGTTACAAATTAGAATCAATTTAAATTCCTTTTTCATTGTATAAATATTTGGTATATCATGAATTGAAGTATTATGAATGTTTTAAAACCTACTATTGATATGGGACTATTGTGTTGGGAACGCCGCTTCTCATAGGAGTACCTTTTTTCAAGGATATGTATTTTTATTTCGAAATTTGATGTTACGGTTTCTTATTATTTAACTTTGGGTGACACACATGTGATGTGGAGTTATGATTTATTATATATTTTTCTCTCTTGTCAAGATAGTGAGATTCTGGGGATTTATTTTGACTCTTGGATGTAAAAGGAAAGAGGCATCTCATGCATCATATTCGACATGTAGGTTCCAGAGTTTATAGGCCTAAAAGTGTGTGATTATTAAAAATAACAGGGGATAATAGTTTAATGTGTCTACAATAACCTAAATGGTGTTTTACCGTATAGTTTCTTGGTGGAATTATACTCAATTGGCCCAATGTGTATATATATATATCCTTCTGATGGAAGGTCATGTGGAAATATGGTGAGGCATTTTATAGTGAGGTTGATGACTAAGTCCTCTTGCATAAGAGGTATAGTGACTCTACAAGGTCAATAGGGTACATGGTTCCTAGTTATGGACCTCTCATGCGGTGTTTTTTTGTTAGGTTCATTTGTTCAATGTATCAATAACAACTTATATATTCTTTTCCCTCATAATTTAGAATTGTATTCTACTTAACCGAACCACATTCATGTGATGTGACATAGACCATTGAGGTAATGTTGTGTAAGTATGATTAACCCTTATCAGTTGATGTTGTAAGTTTATAAATTTGTTATGGTTATCTAGTTAGATCATCCAATGTGATGCTAATAGGTACCTAAATGGTTATAGTGAGATGGAACCTTGAGGGGGTATTACTATATATGAATTCTTGATGAGTATCAGGTCATCACCTTTTCTATGTTATATTGTGATCCTCCAAGGTGAAGTTCCTTATGAGGATGCACAAATAGGTTTTAGGGCCCCTGTATGCTGATTCTTGGTAGGTTTTTATCCAAGTATTTCAATGTTATCTTTACCTCCTTATAGGGGTTTGATCTTTTTGGGCTAGTTGGTTAGGCCTAATGACCCTGATATAAGACTTCATTTATATGGTTGATCAGGAGACCTATAGGCCCTTAGTTGTCACTCATACCCTTATAGGTCAATGTTTCCATTATCTAGGGAAACCTATAAGAGGGTTTGGTCTGGGGTTATATTTTCTTTTGAGGCAATGATCTTGTTTTTATGGTTATTTTTAGACTGATGCATGGTAGTTTCTCAGGTTTTAAGATATAAGCATATAAAATCATTTGATTTATAAGGTAGTGCATAGACTGCTTGTGTTTTGAGGTTTATTTCAATGAGTAGGATTGTTCCATTGTCTAGATTTTTTGACTAGTAGTTGCATGATTGACACTTAAAATTTAGAAAAATATCGCCATGTGATTCAAGGTTATGGGATAAATGGTGGCATGGGTATGGTTCTCTATTTTCAAGAATATTTCTAAGGGATATTCAAGATTAATGATACTGATGTGCTATGTAACATAGTTATCTTAGCCGTTTTATGGATGAATCATGGAATCATGAGTTAGGTGATAATTCCACACTTCTGTTATACATGGTACCATTTAGATCATAAATTATTGACTGGTTGTATGCAATCTGAGGACAAATGATTTTAAATAAATATTGTGGGAATGGTTTCCCAAGACTTGTGATAAAAGAGTAATTTCCCTGTATATTAGAGGATACATTGATTATAAATTAGATTCTATGAGACATTTGACTCATGGTTAGACCTGAATATTCATTTTCAAGAGACGTGGTGTTAGGAGTTTGTTAAAGGAAATTATATCTAGTTTTTATGGAAGCATGGCTTGAAAAGGGATATGCATGTCCATCGATGGAATCATAGAATAATTATAGGTTAGAGGTTATCATTCCCTATATATTGACAACATCCTGAGTACGCTAAGAGAATATAAGGTATATGCCATGATATATCTAAATTTCCTTCCTATTTTGAAGACAGAACTATTGAGGTTACACTTGAGGAGAAGTATAAAGTAATTAAAATGGTGGGGGATATCATTTTCCATTTATGGGTAGGGACCCTTGTTGTGAGTTGGAACTTGGTGTTGTCATGTAAGTCATTCTCTAGGTGTAGGAATGTGAAATGTTTCTAGTTGACACTCAAAATTGATCAGGTTTTTTTCCCTTTTATTGGTTATGTATGGAAATGGATGGGGCCTTATATACATTGATTGGTAACACATTTAGACGGTGTGATGAAAAGGATGCTCTTATGGTGAGGAGTGGAATGTTAGTCACCATATTTTGACCCTCACATGAGAAGGGTTGTGGTATTGTGAAATTATTCATTTGAAGTTCATTTAGAATTCTAATTCCATTAGATAAATGGGATAGGTAACACACTAGATTTTTTGTTGAATTATAGGTATAGGTTTGAGTGCGGTCATTGACCCTAAGATAGATTATGGTGATCCATGGGTTTTGGTTTAGGTGTGTGCTGATGTCCATGTTGTAGTATGACAATGGAAATGGAAAGGGGATGGTTTATCCTAGAAATGTCATAGCAAGTGGTTGTGACATTCAGTGAGCATTTCTAGAATGACCCAAGTGTTCCATGGAATAAGGGCATCAGAATTGGGATTTTGTGATTTTTTGGCTATAGAGGTTGAGTATCTTCAATAATATTTATCTGAAGGATATACTACTTGATTTTTATTGAATATTAGTATGTGATTGGTGAGAAATCACATCAAGAACACTATTGGTATGAGACGGGTTCAGTATAAGTGTTAACCTAGGATTTCATGGAAAAGAGGATGTGACTATGATAATTTAGAATGAATGGAATTCTACTATTTTTATTAAATTAGGGACCAAGATTATTTTCATCATGCATAATTGGAATTAGTGAGTTGAGAAATTTTCTAGGAGCATCGTTAGGATTATAGGGGTATGTTTCATTTAGAAATTCCAGTGGTGTGAGTGTAATAGATAAAAAAATCCTAAAAGTAGGAACCATGGTGGAGAGGGCCATAGGATAGTTATGGAAGAGATGATGATGTGATCAAGTCTCAAGATATATCAGATTAGATGAGCATCATCTTGATTTTTCATTTGTTGTTATGAGTTTTTTCTCAAGTTTGGGCTGTTAGGAATTGTATGTTTGAAAAGGTGGTGCATCGAAGCACATTAGGAAATCAGATAATCAATGTAGTTGTGTGATTGGTAATTCACAACCAAGGTAGGTTGTGTAGTTAGTTTCGATAACCACCATTCCTTTTAGATGAAGAGATGTTCTATGGTGGGGAGGTTGTAAGGTCCCTTTTTCAAGTTATAAATTTCAAAAGTATTTTGTTTTATTTATAGTTTACTCGATAGTTCATTTTGAGGACCAGAAATCATAACAAGGTTCTTGGGTTTGAATGTCCCTAAGTTGTGTATTTGGATTTGTTTAAAGGTTCGATGGAAATACCAGGGGTTTGGATGAACCCTAGAATAAGAAACGATCATTTTGGGCTACTAGAAATATATACAGTTAGTCATTCACATCTTGAATCCTATTCATGAAATCAATGGGTTTCATAGGGAACAGACAAGAAAGATACAGGATGTGATATCCTAGGGTCTTACCCTGAGGAATTCATGATGTGAATCTGGTTTGCGTCATCAATATGGTTCATGTAGCGAACCGAGTTCATTTTTTGAATAATGTGTGGATTATTTTTAAGAAATGTTAAAAAGGGTCATGGCCCCTTATTTTTCTAGAAAATAGGAGGGTGTATATGAGGCTCTCGGTCAATTCTCCTCTCCCACCATTCTTTTTAGATTAGGACAATATTAAGTACAAATAGATGGTGTCAATGGGTAAGATATTACTCCACCTTTATTATATTCCATTATCCACCCATTATTTCTAATTTTGGGAGTTTTCATTTAAGGGTTCCTCCTCGACTTCACTAACATATTTTAGAATCACCTGTTTTGGATAGGTTTTTCACTCATCCTAGGAAGAGGGGAATTTGAGATCATGTTTTCATGTGTTTTTACATTGATTTAATGAGGTATTACTCCATTTTGGTTTTTCATAGGGTTTCACCCTAAATTAATCTATTTAAATTAATGTGTGATTTCATTGAATAGGTATTTTCCCAAGAATGGTTCCAGGTGAAATCGGTAGTCCTTTTTTAAGTATTTTCTCAAATTATCGTCAAGTGATGGGAGTATGGTGAGATATTTTCTATTATAATTGTTTGTATTTAATTTTATATTAAATTTTTTAATGATGTAACTGGTGTTTTTAGATTATAATTGAGATTTGTATTGTTATAAAAGATCTTTAAAGACTATGCGTCATGGATCTAACAATGGAATGCATGGATAGAGCTTCTGAGAGTTGTTTACAAATAGTTTAAAGCTTCCAAATGGTAATTGGTTTATCATACCTGATCTATGGAATTTAATAATGTGTATGGTAGTATGTTCATTATTAGGCCTTCCCCTAAGGGTGATTTCCCCTATTAGAATTATTCCAATGAACTATTTAACTAAATTTGTTTAGTGGTTTAAAGAGGATGAATGCTATGTGTCGCTACCAACACCAGTGAACTAGATTCATACCTTAACATGATACTATGAAGGAGACTAAGGATCCCATATAGAAAGTATTTTATTACATTTCAACCAAAATGATCCATTGTAGGATTCTATCTTTTACCTACTTCTTTCTGTGGATCCCATCTTGGATGCCTCTTTCATCCTACTATATCTGAGCATCCTATGAGGGATTCCTTTTCTTACATACTCACTTAGAGGATCCATAGTGGGATGAATTTTCTTATGTGTGGACATTGAGGATCCCAATTAGTATACCTGTCCTGTTTTTTGACCTGAGGGACCCAGTGGGAGCCCTGATGTTTGACCAACCTTGAGCTAGTACATCATGGGTTTGTAGAGAGTTGGTAATGGGTGACACCAGGAACCTGTACTAAACATGTAATCCCATGATTCTAATATAGTGGTGACTAAGTTTTGGCATTCAAAAACCCTCACACATACTTTTATGAAATTAATATGGTTATTATTGATGCATCTATGATTTCCAAAGGTACTTCGTAGTTTTTGGATGATGATCCCGACATGATGCAGTATATGGAAGGGATGCCTAGAGGTACTTCCAAGGGTCCAGATTCTAAGCCTTTATTCTTGACTGTTATCTTATTTGGATTCCTAGATATATTTTCTAATATCAAGATATTTATCATTATTTATTATTAGGATGATTGGACATACCTTATGGGTTGAAACCATTGATCCTTTATTGATTATATTACTAGGATTCCCATAGGTACTTCTTGGGATCCTGCTTTGGGACATACATGATTAGATGTTAGACATGAAACTCCTCATCATTCTTCAGAGATGTTGGACATAGATCTATTGTTATCACATGTTAGTGAATTTATTTACGAGTTAAATAGATTATATCATGTGCACTAACATGGTCCATTGAATCCTTATATATTATATTGATAATGGATGAAATTATATGGAACCTATGTGAGGTATCGTGGTATGACACTGACGATGAACATACATATTTTTATTATATGACTCAAATTGTTACCAGGGATCTAGATTTTCTGGAATTCCACATAAATCCTACTTAGGATCTAGAAAGTCTTTAATGAGTTGTTTTAGATGGGTTTTGAGGAATCAAAGAGGATTCTTGTGGCCATGGGCCCTAGGTCATGGCCTATGTAGGTCTACATTATACTAAGTATTTTTATGGATGAGCTTCACGGTCTTAAAGAGGGAACCATGGTAAATATTCCTAGGTCACATCCCCTGTAGGTCTGCAATATAATCATTTAGCATATGTCATAGTTACTTGAGGATTGATGTGTCAATTTAGGCCTTATCAGATACATAATTATTGGGAGCATCCCTTAGCATCCTGGAATACATCATATTAGTGATTGGATGTGAATATGAGTTATTCTAGGGAAAGGACATGTATCCCTATATGGTAACATAGATTTCGAAGAGTTTTTTTGGTGACAGTTGAAATAGGTATCATAGATTTGGATTATGGAACCATGGATCAATAGGATTACACATGGAATGAGTGGAACTACATTCAACTCACATCCCTAGTCACCAGATGTCCAAATGATTGGGATAATAGACCCAAGGTTCGACTACAGAATTATTGTATAAATTATTTGTTACTTGACACATATATATATGTATTGGAACATTTTTAGAGACATTTCAATGTCATCCAAAGTAGGTATTGTAAATTAAAATCATGGATACAAGGATCAACTGTGGTTTTATTTCATTTTTCAATTCCAGTTATGTCTTGGATAGGCTGAGCATATTGCATGATTGTTCCCTTATGATAGCATGAATTGGTATAGCTTTTTTTCTTCAGCTTTTTCTCAGTATTCATTATTATTATTTTATCTTGATGAGTATCTCACGTATACATACACTGCATTTACTAGCTATGTACATGACCACATTGGTGGTTCCTTACTGAGTTTTCTACTCACACTCTTCATAGGCCTCCATTGCACTGGTGTATCCAAGAAGATGTTCTCTTGATTACAATCACAGTTTTGGATGAGGCCCAAGACTTATTGAATGGTTTGGATCAAATATGTGATGTGGAGATCGGGTATGTGGTTAGGCTCATAGTTAGTATTATATCCATGTACTTTTGTTTCCACTTCGTTTTTTACTTCACTATATGTGATTAGACTAGTGGGCGATTAGTGTTTATATATATGACTTTGATGTTTTTTCCTCTACTACATTCCATATATTATTGAGGTCTTTTTTATATTTTCTACTTATTCACTCAATTTATTTACTATTATGGTTGTTGTCTAATTATTTCCCCTAATGATAACTCTGATATGAGGGCACGGTCAATCTGAAGATGCACCTTGGGCCCTCATTACTAGTTTTTAGTCTCTAGTGTATAGAGAGGTGTGATTGATACCTTCTAGAAAACCATCATGGGGAGCTATTTTAGGGGATCTCGGTTTGGGATGTTATAATTTCATTTAGGTATTTGGTGTCAATTCTATCATAGCATAGTGTAATCGACCATGGACGGTGGGGATTTTGTGAAAATTGCACTGAGGATGTTCTAGGATTCTATCTACACACTATTGGAAACTGTTTTATTAGAGGTGATATGTTTTAAAAAATTAGTATAAGGTTTCATTTAGGTTGGATGAAATTTAGGGTTTTCTAGATATCGGATTATAAGGATTTAAAACGGGATATTGTTGAGGGTGTATCGTGGACCCTCTTGGTATGGTTGGTCATCGTTTCAATGTGAAAATTGTACTTGGTGATATTTAAAAAATATATATCAAATTGGTTTAAAGTATATAAATAATTATAAATGATTATAATTATTTATCAATGATGTGTAATATAAAAGAGTGTGAGTGGAATTATAGACTCAAATGATGATTATATGGGATAGATAGATTCTTAGTGGATATTATAATGTTTGATACGTACTTTTGAGGTAGGTGGAACCTATAATACAAACCATTTGTCTATTTATGGACATGTGTTCATGAGAGTGTACATTTTTCAAGGGGTCTAATAGAGTGGTTGAGGACTAAGAGACCCTTATTCTAGAAGATGGGGTTGAAATTATGCCCCAGTCCAGTGATAATTTCTTAGAAGCACTTTAGATATTCAGATTCATCCTATGAGTATGTTAACAAGATGAAATGGTGATAGATTAAATGGTGATATACCTTCATAGGTATCATGATGTGAGATGGGTTACATAATTTCTATAGGTGATTCCACTAGAGCCTTTTGGGTAGCTATAATAGGGTTATCGCCAAGTTCCACATGGTCTCCCAGTTGAGATGATATTTATGTCCCTAGATTTGGTCATGGGAATCTATTAAAAACATGGAATTATATTCCCAACAGTAATTTGGGAAGGATATAGACACCTCCTTTCTGGGGCTAGGGTCGAGGTAAACCTTTGTGTTGTGGTGTCAACATAGGAATTCTTTACCACATTGGTCCTTCTTTTAAGGTTGGCTAGTGTGGTTGGCATGTGTGTGAAAGTGTGTGTGTCTATGAGAACCACTATGTGGTATGGTATTCTTGTGATTTACATATAGTGTTAATGTGTGTCATGTGAGACTATGAATTATGTATTATTTTTATACCCTTTTTTGTTATTCCCTATTATGGGTGAATTTGTAGCCTCTTAAGTGTTGTATCTACTATTAAGGAGAGAGGTGATATCATTTTGTCTTTGTTATCCCCTAGAGTGGGAGAATATTCTAGTATAACTTTTGATGATGATGATGATTATTAGACTTAGAGATAGGGTATGGGTGTGATGTCCTTGTGGACTAAAAATAGTCGATATGGTATAAAAACCATATGGCCTATACCAATAGAGATAATGGTGTGAAGTACTTTTGGCCTGACCTAGGGCTTGTTTGGACTTATTTTCTACCCTAGTATAAATACATGTATGAAAACCTTACAGCCTAACCTGTGGCCTATCCATGGGTGTGATAGCCTTTTTGTATGACCCAGGGCTTTACTGGCTATGGGCGTTGATCCAACATATATTTTGGGATTATATCCCAATCGAACATGTGGTCATATTTTTCTTGGGTCCTATTCTTATAGGTGATTACTTATGAGACATATCTTCTATCATGGAGGTAATACAATTATTTTTCGGGGTCATGGTCACTAAGTTACCACCTTAAGACTCGACGGGTGTGTGTGTATCACCATGTGTAGTGGTGGTCTAGTTGGTAAAAGAAACCTTGGTGAGAATAATTATTTGTGAATTTTTTTTCCTCATGCATACACACACGTATGGTGGTGTATATTAGGGGTTCTTGGTGAGACCCTACTGATCTTATGCACACACCATGTGTTGTAATCTCAATGCACTAAAATACCTGAGGTTTGTTTTCATGTTGGAAAACTAGATTTATAGTGGATTGGTCCTGTTAAGCTCAACAGTAATGTGTGTATTAGGATTGGGTTGAGCCTTAGGGTTACATTAGATCCTCCTTGTATTTTTTTTTAGTTTTATCTATATATGTTTTCGACCTAGTGTTTGGCTTTTTTATGGTTCCATGAGAAGATCATTTGATATATCATTGTGTTTTCTGTTTTTACTGTATACTTTGATGATTATTTTTTTGGATTCCCATTTTTCCTTATTTATATTTCTATTTTAGATTTTTTATATGAGGGCATAATATTCCTAGAATTATTTAAGGCCCTCACCACAAGTCAACAGCCTTTGGTGTATGAGGAGGAATGCATGAGGTTATAGGTAACACCTACCAAACCCAATGATTCAGTAAGGGTGTCACAAAATGGTATTAGAGGAGTGTTTTTTTATTTAGAGATTTGGTAGATTGGAAATCTAGTAATGTATTAGAACATGTGATGGACCTCATATAGGTGATTCATGAACACATTTTTGGTAGGAATTAGTGGTTACTAGGGTAACCAAATTGTTATTCTTACTTTTTGTAGTTGTTACTGATATGTTTATTGAATATCATAAGTTACTGAATATGTGATTTTAGTGGTTTGGATATTTTCCCTTAGGCAAGAGGAATGTATTCATGTTTTATACCTGGTATATTAGACCACATGAAATGTACCTGATTATGTGTAATTTTTCTAATTTTCTTTTTTTGGAAGGTTATTTCAATCCTAGTATACAACAAACTCCACTGGCGAATATATATCCTTAGTCTAGGGATGTGTGGAGACCATTAGTGGGTAAGTGGAAGTAGTTGATGCCTCGGTGATGAGACCCTAATGGGTTCATTAAAGGAATTGAATTCTATATCACTGATTTGAGGATAAGTATGGTTCTCATATGGGTTAGGAGATCCTAAGTGGGTTCATGAACAATGTGTGTGCTATATTCTGTGGTATTGTGTGGTGTAGTGCATTGGTAGTTTAGAAATCAATTTTAGGATTCGATGGAAATATGAAAGTATACATGGCCCACTATTTTATAGATGTGGTTCTCATATGGATTGTTAATGAGGATCCTAGGTGGTTGGACCTAGTAGGGGCAGAGCATGGGAGAATAATCGATGGTTTTGAATTTATAGATGTTTCGAAAGTGGTGGGTAGGGAATCTTAGAATCAAGAAGATTCTAGTAGTGAAAAGGAGTATCGAGGGTGCTCCATGTTAGATGGGACTAACATTCATGATATCTTGGTTAGTGGGTTAGGTACATCAACCTTGTCTTGATGAGATTTGACTCATTTTAGTATAGTTCTAGGTATGCGATTGAGTTTCACCAGAGTGTATAACCATTGTATTTGGGTGAGACTAAGTAGGATCTTGAAAGAGGATATGTTAAAATGGTTCTAACTTGGTCACTCTACCTTGAATGGAGCTGAGTAAATTTTATTGAGTCTTCATGGAAAAATTCTTGTTGCAATATGGTAGGTGTGTGATGGATTCATACGGTGCTCGAGTGTGTTGAAAAATAGTGAGAAGAACTATGATGGTAGTGTTGTAGTAGTTTTTGTTTAGGGTCATTCTCAATGTAATTTCACCAATGTGTTCATGATCTATATGAAGTAAAGATTAAATAGGTTTTATCAGTGGTATATCATTTTGTCCTTATTGTAAAAGGTGACATTGGTGGTAGTTCATGTGTGATCACCACCAAAAATAAATTTTTATTAAAAATCCACTTTAAGGACAAGTGGGAAACCATCGTTTAGAAAACCAAAACCACTACATGCTAAAGGAGCTCACAAAATTGTTAAACACCAGACTAAGGTTATTTGAATTAGACAATCTATATAATTCCCAGTGAAAAGTGCTAACCTCTGTGTTTGTATCCTCCATGAGAAGTTCTTTGAGATGAGAGATCATCATGTCCATTGTCTAAATGAATTATTCCAGAGATATTTTGCCTTAATTGAAACCCCGAGAAATTATTCGATCTTGCTTGTCGATCCATGATTCCTGCTCCTCAGTGGCCTCAACTTGAAACCTTATTTCATAAATTCTAGAAATTTCCTCAATTGAGGCATTGGGCCTCATGTCTTTCTCAATAATTTCTTCCTTGGAGTGAAATATGAGCTCCAGGTATTCCCCTACCTCTTCTTCTATTACCTTTGGTTCTCTTCTTAGATCACCGTTATCTCTGTCTTGCGGGGTCTTTCTTTCCTTGCTTCCACCTTTCTTTGATGACCTGGTTTCCATTGGTTTTGGCAGGTAATAATAGTCTTTATGTCCCTTTTGTTTTTTCCCCTGAACCACATTGCATTTTTCAGAGTCGTGCTTTCCTTTAAGCGCCTTCTTCCTTTTAGGGCTGTGAAAACCTTTCCCTTGGAAATGATCCCAACTGTCCACTGATATTTTTCTAAAGCTATCAGCACCTGAATCATCCTCCTCATGTGTGATAGAATGGTCAATCTAGGTTAAATCTTAATGATGTTCCATGGTTGGAATATTTGGGTGATATTTTCTCAAGAGGATCACTATGTGTGTGGTGTTGGAAGCTATTGGGGTTGTTACTCATAGAGAAATGCATGGGATTTTTGATGGAGGAGAAAGGTCCTTTGCCCTATTAGAGGGTGTGACCCTCTTTCTATATGAATTTTAGCGATATAAAAATGGACTTTTTTGGTAACTAGGAACTAGAGGTAATCAATGATATATTTTGTCACTAGGGTAAGACTCCGACGGTCATGGCCAGTCATTATGTGATGGTATAGGTTTAACTTTGGACATAGAAATTAGTTTTTCGATTATAAAGTTGATTATGAAGACACTCCTCTAGTGGAGAGTATCATATTGATTATGGGTAAGGAAAAATCGTGTCATAATGATCACGGAAGTGGTGAAAGGGTATTAGAAAAATGGTTGAGGTGACATAGTTGTGTCAGAAAGAGATATATTTGATGTGATTTGGTTCCTTGATAAATAACAAAATTGAAATTTAGAATCATTATTTGGTGGAGTCGGTCTGTCAGCATCAGGCTCATTTTATTTTTATAATAACCAAAATTTGTGTCTGGTTGGGGGTTTTTGGTTAATGGGGTGAGATAATCTTGTCTATATAAGTTCATTAGTGATATAATAGTGAATTTATATCATCTGTTGGGTTTGTACTATGGGTTGTGTGTCAATCAATTGTGAGATTCCATTGGGAGTTGATGGATTAGGATCAGTTAATTTGGTGGCACGTTAGTAGGTGAAACTAGGAATTTTGTTAAAGGTCAAATATAGGATCTATGATTGGTGTTTTGAATGATAATTGGATGTGGTGTAATGGAAATCACATAGTAATTTTTGTTTGAATTCGGTTGGTAGGTTAGTGGACCATTATCAATGTGTTTATATTAGGAGATTTCTAGGGTAGGGAGTACCATTACATAGAATTAAATATCATGAGTGGATCATTATAGTGGGTAGAACTACAATTTCACATAAAATATAGTAGAATATACTAAGGAGTCTCAGTATAGATGGGTGTTGTGAGTGGCATCTCAATGTTCACGTTGGCTCTAAGTGGGTGACTCAATTTCTTGTAAATGTTGTGTGTTGGTGTTCGGAGATTCATAGTAGCAGTGTATTTGGTTCTCAGAGATGGAATTTGGTGATTTCTCATTGAATTGAAGCCTTGGTTGATCAGGATATGCGTTTCAAGGACAAACATGGATTCTTGAGGATGATAAGTGTTAAAATGGGGTGGTAGTAACAACCCATGTTATTATGTGTTGGAATTTCCAAGGGGAGTTTTAACTTTTTAATTGGTGGATGGTACATTTTGAAAACTAAGTCTTTGGTTAGAATATTGAAGATTTATATGTCATTAAATTATGTTTTTGACATGGTTTTGAGCTTAGGGATGACCCTGGATGTTCGAGAGGAATCCAAATAAGGCTCAGAGTAGTTGGGTGGCTACAGCAGCCACTAGAAAATCAGTGATCCACTAAAAGTTATCCAGTGGGAAAGCTAGTGGACCAGGTCCCCTATTGTGTTTATAGTCCAACCAGTGAGTTATAACTAGCTCACTAATAGGAAATCTAGTGGAAAAAAACCTAGATGGTTTCACCCTCAAGTAGGTGACCCAGCACCGGCCGGCCGGTGGGCCACCAGCTCTCCGATGAGACCCAGTAACTATCTGGTGGGGTCCTGGTGGGATTAGTTAAAAAAGTAATTTTTCATATTTTCCTTGTTTAATATCTCAAATTCTATCTGGTTGGGGGCCCAGAAATGGCCATTACTTGGCTAAATTTACCCTTGCACACCACTCTTTCAATCTATTTTGAGCAAGGGAGAATTCATATGCGTTGTGATGAATATACAAGGAAATATAATTTTTTATTCATTTATTGTAACTTACTTCACTTCCTTCTTATCTACAACTATTATGTTTAGGGATTTGGTATTGATTCCACTGGAACAGGTTGGAACTTACCAAAGATGGTGGGTATTTTATGTAGCTTTCATAGAAGACGTTCCAGAATACTATCTCTACACCATTAGAATTCATTTTGGGGGAGGTAACTTACTGACCTAAATTTATCTAATTTTAATAGTATATTAGAATAAATTAATAATTTTTCAAATGTATAATGAAATGGATTTCATGTGGTTTGGTTCTGAGGGTGTGTCGTGGACCCTCCATGTACATTTGTTTGTGGTTATGACATGTAGTGGTATGTGGTGATCTTTCCAGAAATTATTCCACATTGGATTAAATTATAAAATTAATTATAAATAATTAAAATTAATTATCTATGGTGTGTGATGTAAAGTAGTATATTTAGTGTTAGTAAAGACTCAGATGAGGATTGGATGGGCTGAAAATAGATTCAATGGAGATCGATGAGGTTGATTTCTCATTTGGAGGTTTTTCAACCCTATCATATAAAACCATATATATGTTTATAAAAGGGTAGGAATGTGTGTGTGCATTCTTCATGGGCTTGAGTAGAGAGGTTATGGACCAAGATACCCTTAACCTATAAGATGTAGGTAAAATAGTTCCCCTGGCCTAAGATAAGTTCTTATAAGCACTTAATATTTTTGCACTCATCTGAAGACTATGACACCAAGGGGAAATGGTACAAAATGTGATGGAGAGAGACCATTTGAGGTCTGAGGATGTGATATGGGTTGTAGAGATAGCCTATTTGTTTCCCAAGGATCCATTAATTGGAGAGTGATAGGGTTATGGGTGAGTTTTATGTGGTCTCCTGGGAGATACATGATATTAGACCCGAACTTGGGTCATGGGAATTGAGTATTGACTTTTAATTACATTGATAAAGGGAATTCACGTAGGATATAGACCCAAACAGCTAAGGTTAGGGTCGAGTTTATCCTTGAAGATGTAGTGTAACTTTAGGAAAACCTTACCACATAGGTCCTTTGTATATGGTTGGATTTAATAGTTGTAATGTGTGTGTGTGTAATAATGAAAACCATTATGTGATATGGTATATCAGTGATTTTCATATAGGGTTCATGTGAGGCCCATGAGACCTATGAATTATGTTCTATGTTTGTATCATTTTTTTATTCCTTTTTTTGTGAATGTTTGGCCCCTAGAGGGTTGTATCTCATCTCAAAGTGATAGGTTGTATTATCATTTCACGGTTATCCGATATAGGTGGAGAATGTGTAAGTTTTTATCACCCCCTATTTCAAGTAAGTACCCATTTATTTATGTATGTTAATTATTTAAACTGTTTGGGTGAAGTGTGAGAGAGTTTGGTGTACTTTTGGAATGTTTTTTGGGATTTTGTGGAGGTGCACAGGTTGAACACGGTTAGTAGAAACTGTGAAACTACTACATATAACTATGCAAAGTGAGGCAGTGGGATCTGTCTAGGCACACAGTTTAGTGCAAAGTTTTTCCAAAATTCGCATCCACCTCGGAGAAAATGTTATTTTAGGGATAGATTCATACGTACAGTTAGCGCCTGGTTTTCCTAAACATGTACAAAAAAAATTAAATCCTAAAATTTTGGATCTAATTTTGATTTGCCTCTAAACCATTCATTTTTTCTTCAAGTTGAACCTAACTTATTTTCCTCTCATCCTAGTTTTTGTGGAGACCATTCCTCTTGATCCAGGAGTAATCAGTTGGTGTTTCTTGGTTCACTGAATCCTAGATTCCTTGGTAAGTCTCCATTATTGGTTATTTTTTAATAGATTATTCTCCTTCCGTAACATGGATTCATTGATCTAATCCACTAGGGATAGATCCATAGTGTGTGATTCCAATCATGATTATATTTGGTTGTGTTAATGTTAGGGAACAAGATCAAATGTGGTTTTGGAGTTTCAATCTGATTTTGTTGAACAAATTTTGTTGTTCTTCATTTTTTCTATAGTCTCTGAGGTAGGTGGCTTCACTATTGACTAATATTATAAGAATGTAAAGGATTAGTTTAATATTGTTAAAATTTATTGAAATTTATTTTGAATTTATTATTAAAATCATGGCTAAATCCCACTTTAGTGATGTTTTGTGGATTTGTGAAAATTGGTTGTTTTGTAAAGTTCTTTGTTTGTGTATTTTTAAATGATTATTTTAAAATGTTAATTTTTTTATTCATGGAAGTCGTATAATGGTTTTTTTTCAATAAAAGAAATGTTTTATTAGAATTTAATTAAATGGTTGATTTAACTTGGTTTTTGGCAAAATGATTAGCATGTGGGTTCATGTTCATTTGCGGAAGATAAGGGTATGAAGTTTCCACCATCAAAAGTGGAATGGATAAGGGTACGAACGTTCCCTCTTAAAAATGGTTCATCGAGTGAAATCTTGGTGAAATAATGACTCACCACTCATGAGTATAGGGAGTTACCCATTTCCATGAATGGTTGGATGTGTGGATATGTGGAAAGGATTATTCCAGAATGGGATTTTATAAATGGTGTTTAAATAGTTTTTTGGTTACTTTCCTTGAAAACTTGTATGGTTAGAAAACTTTTTTAGTGTGAAACTACTTGGATTTTATATAAAATGTTGAAATGTTTTAATGTATTTTATATAAATTTTTAACTTGTTTTATCCTAGTGGTGTGACTTGGGAAGTCATTTGGGGAAAACCTAATGAGCTTCATTGCTCACCCCCTACTTGGACACTTTAGTGGGTTTAAATATATTGTTTATTAGGATATAGGTAATGGAAAAGTATCTCATTACTTTACTGATGCATCATGATACTTTGGGATTTATTGTGGATTTGGAGCCTAGAGAATATTGGGAGCTGTGGAGTTTATGTATTTTGAGTCTGAGCTTTGCAGGTTTTGTCTTCCACTTTGTATTCTAAAATTGGTTCTTTTATTATAGCTTGGTTATTATTAATTTATCATTACATTGAGTTATATTAATTTTTTTCCATGCATCATATAGTTGTTTTTTATATGTGTCAATCTTGGTTGGTTATTTTATTCTAAAAAGTTAAAACCATCCCCCAACAATTAATGAATCCCTTGGAATTTATTGCTAGACTTTTCGATCTTGGGTATGTCACCTAAGGCTAAGTAGAAATTCTTACTCACCTCAAGCTAATGAGTTGGGGTGTAATGTTACAAGTGGTATTAGATTTTTTTATCCTTGGGTATATTTTGTTTCATTATTGGTGTTGAAAATTCATTTTGTTTATTCCTTGAGTTGGGATGGTAGTAAGGAATGGTATTTTTGGAACTTGAAATGTAGAGGGTAAAAAAGGCGTAGCTGCCCTATTTATGTTGAACTTCATGTCACCATGTATTTGGGTACATAAGTGTTTTTTAGACACTTATCCTAAAATTAATATCATTTTCATGGGTTTAGACAATGAGAAGAACATGACATGCATTGATAGAAATAACTTCTCACTAGGAGTGTATATTTCATTTTGAGTAATGATTTATCATTTGGTGAAAAATGTTGATTTTTGAAAAGTGTTGAAAAATGTTTTCAAATTTTTGATTTGGGAAATAGGATGATAGTGGTATTTTTAAAATTGTTTAATTTTCAAAATTATGGTAAACTTTTCAAAAATGGGTTCATAAAGGAAAGTGTGGAATTTTGGGAATTACTTGTTGTGATAGTTTTGATATTGTAAATTTGAAATTATTAAGACTTCAGTTTCAAGAGAGTGATACATATGGTGTTTTCTTTTGGTTATAGAAAATTTCACTAGGTAGGTGTTGTATAAACCAATTAGAAGAGGTAGCTGAAATGTGGTTTCACCTTATCCATCGATGAACCGACAACTAGTTTAAAGTATTTTCCATGATTTTGAGTCAATGGATAGAGGGAATTGAAGGGATGAACCATGGAAATTGGATCATTCTGTTTAGTTCTAGAAGCAGAATACACCCATATTTAGGGGTGATTTGAAACCAGAGAAGGAAGAGGTGTGGCTAAGTAAGAATAATCGAATATTCAATTTCCTTGGCACAACAACATCGACAAAAGTCAAGTTTAGAAATTATATGCTGTAAGATCTTATATGCTAGTGGGGGGATTTAGTAGTTTAGGATAAATTAGGCCAAGTCATTATATGGGAGGATTTTGAATAATTATTAATCAAAAAATCCTATCCTCATATGTTCAAGATTGCAATAAGGACAAACATTTTGAGCTTGAATTAGGAGAAACTCTTAGTGATAGTGTATGTGGCCAAATTTTTTAATTTAGTATGATTTTCACACAATTCTGCTGCTAGTGCATCCTTGAAGGCATGAATTTTTGAATCAGGGCTTAGGTAATAAATTTTATTGAATATTTTCTTTCTTTCTATAATAGATTATACAAAGAAGTTTAATAGTGTGATGGCGGTATAAATGGGCATCTTATGTAGTATTTGTGGGTGGATCATGCTGATACCTATAGGTAATGGTGGTAACTCTAATGCAAGGAACAAGTGGAAAAGGGACACATATATCCAAGGTAGTGGTAAGACTCATAATCAAATTCCTAGATCTATGAATATTACTTCAAAAGTAAATGTTAAACCTAGCTGTTTTAATGTTGTTTGTTCAACCACATGAATAAATATTGTGTCGCACCACCGAGATCATGCCATAATTAAAACCATATGGGGAATATTCAGTGCTATTGTCATAGTGCTCCAAGTACAGGTGTTCGAGACACATATCATATTTACTTCACATCATATTCTTTGATGGGATGAGGGAATGAAAATACCTTTCATCAGAAAAAATAATCTAACCATGGTTATTCCATGAATTCCATGAGTCATCAGGCATCACAATGTTAACAGAGAAATAAAGAACAATTTACAGCGAGTAAGAAGTTTTATAGTGCTGAGAAAGTGATTAGGGATGATAAATATGGACAATTGATGGTGAGAGGTATGATTATTTTTAATTCTACCCTTATGATAAATTTTTTTGATATGGGTGCATCCCATTATATTATTTATTTTCATATTGTTTATTAATTGGGTTTACATGTTGAGATTATGCCTTCTATTTTGAAAATTCAAACTCTTCTTGGTAAAATATAATTTCAGGACTTTTGTGCATAGAATGTTGTATAAAAATTAATGGAGATGAGTTGATATGGTATTTATCTATACAGGGTTTGGATTCATATGATATCATCATGGTTATGGATTGGATAACAATGTTCAAGGCTCACATCGATTGTTATACACAAATGGTTAGTTTTTTTACTAATGATAGTGTTAAGAATCTCATTAGAGGAGACTAAAATGTAAAGGAAGGTCGAATGGTATTTTTATCACCAGTAGTTGGAATGATATCGTGCTAGTTGGTAGTGTTAAATCTGGCATCAATGGATGAGATTGAGAATAGGTGTTTTCCAGTAGTTGTTTACCATTTTCCTATTGTTTTTTCTAAAAATTTCTTTGTGTCTCCACTAACAAGAGAAGTGGAGTTTATGATTGATCTCCTACAAGGGACTAGCCTTATTTCCCATCCATATTATCATATGGAACCAACAGAATTAAGTGAATTTAATGTTTAGTTGGAATAGTTAAAAATTAAAGGGTTTACTTGGCCTAGAACATCTCTATGTGTAGCACCAGTCTTGTTTGTCAAAAATAAGGGTGGAAATTGTTATTTGTGTGTATATTATCATACTATTGACCAAGTTAAAAATAATAATTGGTACCCACTTCCATGTATTAATGATATTTTCAATCAATAATTGGAATCCCAATAGTTCTTTAAAATTGAATTATAGTCAGGATATCATCAATTGCAATTTCAGAAGGATGATACTATAAAGATGGATTTTAAGAGTATATATGTCCATTAAAATTAATACCTTACTCACAACTTTTCAAGACTAGATTCACTAATGAAATATTTTATAAGGAAAAATGATCCACTCCAATGAAGTGAGAAATGTCAGAAGGCTTTTCAGGAGCTAAAGCTTCACCTTACACCAACAAAAATATTGATTTTTTTTCAGAATCAAGACAAGGGTATTTCGTGTATTCTGTGCTTCCGGTTCTAGGTTGGGGTATATTTTCATGCAGGGATATCATGTTTTTTATTATGGATCATGGAAGTTATGGTTTCATGAGACGAACTAACCCACACATGATTTGTAGTTAGCTGTTTTATTCCATGATTTGTAGACATAGAATCATTACCTCTTTGGTGAGAAATTTACAATGTTTACGGATCATATGATTTTGAAAAAAAAACTCAAAAAGTGATTTTAATTTGAGACAAATATGATGGATAGAGTGTCTCAAAATGTTTGAATTTTATATTATATATACACTATGTAAAGGAAATTTGCTGGTAGATGCATTAAGTATAAAGTCATAAGCTCAAAAGTGGCTTCAGATCAGTGGTAGTTAATATCAGTGATAGACGACATGCACATAGAATGTGAATACCAGGTTAATGATACAGTTTTCATTCCAGTTTCTTTTATTCCATATTTTGTTGAAATAGTTAAAGAGGCATAGACATATGATTCTATATATGTTTCTATGTGGTTAATACTTAATGGAGGGGAGACCAATGAGTGATATAAGCTGGATGGGAGTTCATTCATTTGGTTTTGAAATCATATGGTCTTACCTATTGGTTTTAAGGAACAATTTCTTTATGCTTTCCACTATTAGAGATGGTCAGTTCATCCTAGAATACGGATGAAGTATAAGGTTTTGAAAGAACATATTTGGTGGGTTGGCATGAAAAGGAATGTGGTTGAGTTTGTTTTGAGATGCTTCACCTGTCAACAAGTTAATGAAGAGCACCAGTGGTCATTGGTTATGTTTTTTCTTAATATCATGAAGTGGAGAAATTGTCTAAAATAAATATTTGAGAAGTTATAAAGAGTCATGGAATACTAGTTTTGATAATATTAGATATAGATATAAGGTTTACATATCATTTCTAAAAATTATTATAGGACACCCATTGGAATCAGTTGACCATAAATATAGTGTATCATCCTTAGATGGATGGACAATTCGAAATAATGATAAAAACATTGGATGACATGCTTTGGGACTTAGTAATGGATTTTTGTGGATTATGGGAGGATAATGTACCATTAGTGGATTTCTCATTAACAACAGTTATCAAGACTCTATATATATGGATCCTTTTAAAGCATTGTATGGGAACCATTGTCATTCCCTACTTTTTTGGGTGGAAATAGGTTATAATTCACTGGTTGGGACAAGTCTTGTCTAAGAGAAAAAGAAAAGGATTCAGTTGATTGGGAGGAGAATGGAGACTACTCAGAGTCATCATAAATCATATGTGGATCATCTTCAATAGTTGTTATCATTCAAGGTGAGAGATCATGTGTTCTTGATAATCTCTCCAACGCTTCGGCATCATCATTTTGGAATGTAGGGAATGCTACTTCCTTGATACATAGGCCCTTTTCTGATAAATGAATGGGTTGGTGATGTGGTATATAGGTTGGATTTTCCACCAGGGTTAAGTATGGTGCATAATGTGTTTCATGTATCTTAATTAAGTATCATTTTGTTCTTGTCCATGTGATTCAATGGGATCATGTTGAAATAGAGTCATATTCTTCATTGGGGTATGTTCTAGTGTAGATTGTGGATAGGAAAGAAAATGTATTTCATGGTAAAATCATCATTCTAGTTTGGGTTTTTTGGAAACATGGTTAGACTCAGGATGGAATGTGGAAATGGGAAAATGAAATGGGAAAGTGATGGCCTGAACTCTTTTAGGCCAATGGTGGTTTTCTACTTTACTGTAGAGACCCAAAGCTTGACGTACATCGACATTACATTATATTTTCGGAATACTTAATACATAACAAAAACAGACACACAAGGACCGTAATAGTTTAGTGTCTTTGGAAACTTGGAATTTAATCTTCTAATCGTGGTGAAAGATCTTCAACATCTCCCATAAAGATCTTCCCCTTTTTGTTTTCTTACCTAAAACCTTTCTTTAAATACTGGGGAAAAGAAAACATATAAATGGTGAGCTCAAATTATCATTAAGGGTAATCATGGAAAAAATAAAACAAACCGTATACATTTGAACTTCAAAACATGAACATAACATTTAAACATCAAAATCTTGAGCAATGACATAAAACATGGAAGTACGTATGGAATTTATCATAATGGATCATCAATAATGATAAAATATCATGGGAATAAAACATGTAATTGTGGAAAACAATTAAGCACATGATGTGATTTCCATAGTAGCCAAGGAATTGCTGCCAAGACCATCTTAGTGGACAAAGTCCCTTTCTGAATCGAGTTCACTCCTCGTTCCAGTCCTGTAACAATGAACCGGATTAACTTACCATTCCAACCATGTCTATCTCATGAGATATAAATCTTTACCCAATGCATTGGAGGGAGATATAGGTCTCACCCATCTCATAATGAAATCATTCTTACGTGTGCCACAACATAAATATAAATCATTCATCATAACCCAAAGAATAAAATTGGTTTCATAAACATCATCCCATCATAACATAATCCATATAAAACAAATGGATATCATTTCATCATAATAAAAGTGAAACCATGTAAATCATAGAGAAATTATACGTGAAACATACACATATGAAATAATGTCATCTTAGATGGAAAATGGTTTTGATAAAACACTTGAAATGAATTCTTGATAAAAATATCCTTTCTTCTTCAAAATCATTTTATTTTCAATAAATGACATGAAATTTTGAAAGAAAAACATTTTGTTGAAAATAGTCATGAAATATTGTGGAGGAATCTTCATGAAAATAATGTTTTATTAAACTATAAAAATCTGTTCATGCCGTATAAGTTAAAAAACAATATTCTCGTACTTTTGCCGGAAAAGTCAAAAAGTACCTCAAATGGAAAACAAAAGAAATATTTCTTACATACCATGTAGTAAAATTCAAAAATGGGTAAAATTACTTTAAACATACATGAAACCATTTTTAGAAAATAGGGACACGGATGATAAATATAACCCTAGTAAATACTTACGAATAAACAATCTCAGATAAAAATGAGATTGGAAAAGTTATCCCTTACCTTATGTCTAATATGCTTCGTATGTATACAAACCTCCTGTATAATGATTTAAATAATGTCATTGAATTATTACATAATCATATTCATTTTTATGATATCATATATGGTTCACTTATGACTTTATATTACCCGTTCTTTTGTAAATTCATGTTAAAGTAGCGTTTTTGGTAAAATTGTTTCATTTATCGTCCGTGTTTTGACTTGTAATTATTCATATGATTACATAGATCATGATTACAAACTTCCAAAATGTAAAAAATTATTTATATATAATATATGTTCATAATATACATATATATAATAGATCGATAAATGGAAATAAATACACAGTTCATGGATACAGTAGGTCGTACGTACGCATGAACGTTGTTTTCTTTTCCTTATTGACTTGAATGGAAGTAAGTAGATGACATATATATATATATAAATAAATCCAGTAGCTTTATCATGTCATATATTTTATTATTATTCATTATATATACTTTATAATCATTCTTGGGTGGTTAACATGGAGAATGAATCTCATCGCGTCGTGGAGACAGTAATCCGTACGTACGCACGAGTGATGATATCGTTCCCATAATTATTGAATTGAATTGGAATGGATGATATAATATCTCAGAAACAGTATGATATTATAATAACTATATATATTTATTCTTTACACCATTATACCCATCCAAGTAAGGTCGTGGTGGAAAAACAGATTACACCACGATGTGGAGATGGTATTCTGTACGTACGCACGCGCGGTGATTTCATTTTTTGTAGGATGGATAGAATGTGAAATAGGGTTGGTTCATATTTATAATAACATATCACTATATTAGTGATACTGATGTTATTAATTTATTATGAAACAAATAAAGAAGAATAATATGAAGAAGAAAGAAACTTGAAATAATTGGTGGAAGAGATTACCTCTTCTTCGACGCACCCCTTTTAAGCTTCATATTAAGGCACTAGAGTTGGTCTTTTCAGGAGACCAGAACCTCTAGAATGTTTCTAGGAAAGTTTAGAAGAGAAATTTTCAGGGTTTGGCAGATCTTGAAGGCTCAAAATTGAGTTAAGAGAATAGGGAGGAGGTGTTCTTTTATAAGGGAGGAGAGGGGCACCTTAGGAAAAACTTAAAATATTATTTTATAATAAAGTCATATTCGGTTTATAATAGCTCCAAATTTATTTATTTATAAGATAATGTGAGGATGGGTAGAAATACTCTCAACCAATAGGTTTTAGATAATTTTAGGTTACTATTTTAACCTTATAATTTAGATTTAACTCTAAGTTAAATAATTTAACTTTTACCGTGTCTTCTTGTTTTCTTACACTATATGGTTAATAAACTTACTATAACAAGCCAAATGAACCCCAAGTGGTTCATTATTAATATATATAACCTTATCTAAGTCATTTGGACGAACCTTAGATTTTTATGAATATCATAACAATTAATAATATAATATTTGTTTTAAAAACTATATTATGTCAATTTTGACACTATTTGGTAATTGATATTTTTGAAACTCATAACAGCGTGATTAGTTCAAAAAAATTAATTAAATTAATAATAACATGTCATATTAACCTATAAAATTAGTTTAATTCACAAAAAGTCTCAAATTACATTTATTTGGGTAATTATAATATCACTTATGTTAATATTTCATTAATAAGGTAATTATTGCATCATCATTATGTCATAAACAAATTAACTTATTTAATGTCTAAAAATTATAAATAAAATACCATTATGTATGAAATATTTTTATCTTTCTAATGAATATTTATAGTCAAATTTTTCTTATGTATAACCCTATATTAAAAGTGTTTTAGTTATTAAAATTTGATTTTAATTCTTCTAACTATTCTTTGAATTAAATAATAATAAATGTCCTAATCTAATCCAAGTGGACCTAAATGATGATGTTATATTCCTAAGGTTGTTTTTGTTCGAATTATACTTATCCAATAGAATTATGACATGTTTTAGGGTAATAATAAAATCATTTTTACCCTTAATTTACCTATTTACTTTTTACCGTGGTAAATAAAAGTAAAAAGTTACTATTCACAAAAAAATTATTTTTATCTTATTGAATCACATTTTACTCCTTGATATTAACTGTGTCTCTGGGATTTTTGAAATTCCACTCACAAAAGTGGGAAATTAAGTTTTATATAAATTTTCAAATTCTCCTAGGAGGTGGGTAAAAGACGGTGAAAAGTTCAATAAAATTTTTATATAACTAAAATTATTATAAAATGAATCCAATGAATTACATTGAACTTATATAGGTATTATGTATCAATTTTTACCTAAAATAAATTTAAATAAAGTATATAATTATTTAAATAAAATGTCGATTTTTAAATAGTAACCCATTGCTTTCACTATTTATCAAAAAATGAAAGTTTTCAGAAAAATACCAAAAATTCACCCTAGGATAATTTCGATATTCCAAATCCAAAAATGAAGTCCATTTTGAAAGATAAAATTTATAAAATTTCAAAAAGTGGGTATTACTATTCATAATGGCTAGTTCATAATAATATTATAATAATATCTCTTTTAGTGAAACTCGTTATTGTGTACTACACACGCTATCGAGGAAGGTCTTGATTGCATGTAATGTAATCCAAGTCAGGTCTTCGTGTAGTGAAAGCTCCGTTTGGTGTTGTGTATAACATAATCAAAACTTATTTCATTTATACATTAATCAAAATCTATACTTAATGTTGCGTAAAATAATTTCCACAAAATAAACTTGAAATTGTGTGTAACACGAGCCAAGAATAGTGGTGTGTATAATACAAGCTAATACGGTGTTGCGTATAGTATAAGCTAATATTGGTGTAGTGTATAATAGAACACATCAAAGAAATTAAAAATAATATATCTCATAAGATCTCGGGTTGTTACATTCTACCTCCCTTAAAATGAATTTCGCCCTCAAAATTCGTCGGGGTTATAAATGGTTTACTACTAGAAACTTTCTTCCATAGAAACCCACATTGTAAAAAGGAATACTTAATTTTAAAAAGTAAAGTAAGAAACATAACGGTTACCCAAATGAACTCATTACTGGGTTTCGACATAAGATAACATAAGTGAAAATATGGATATGGAAGAGAAATATAACCATCAACTTCTGATGAAGAGTGGTAGAGGACATGGCTATGAAAAATCCAACAATCACAAATCCATAAACATTTGATGATCTAAGGTACCATCTAATTCATCAAATATAAGGGCCCTAGGACAACATTTTTGGCTTTCAAGATCATTTCCAAAAAGTTGAATAAATTGGAATTATAAGAAATACTTTCTTGATTTAGGTACAATCTCACCGTTGGTCGTTCCTTGGACAATTTCCACTTCATCTCTTAAATAAATGAAGTTGAATTTGTCATTCATGAAGTGTTAGCAGATCATGTGATAGAATGATGGGTCATTCCATCTATCTCAAACAAAAGGATAACAAAAGTTATCAAATATACATAAGTCCATCTATAGTGAGATTAATCATATTTGGTTCCTAAAATGGACTTATACTTCATATATCATACTGTTTAATATAATAAAACTAGTTTCTAATAACCAGGGACTTCCTCTAGGCCAGTGGTAGGAGATAAAGGCATGTCGCACTTCAGTTGTGGGTTTTATTCCCACAGCCTTGTCCGACGTGACGGGTTGTCGCCCATCCTGCAGGTTGTCCTTTTTCTAAAACTACATTCTTATAACTTTCCATCAATAATATCGAAAAAGTTATAGCCTTAAACAATACTAACTTATGTCCAACATAATCCATTCCAATCTTTAGGCTTATCCAAAATACTGCTGTCCAATCTCATATTATAGTGAAAAATATTACCAGAGAGTTCATATAACACCCAGGTGAATACCATCATTTATCCCCATATATAATAAGATATGTCTTATTGGTCGCATTCCAAACATTCGAAGGTCTTAATCATGTATTCTATTGAAAATTTATTACCCATTGAACCTTAGTGAAAACATGAATGCAGTTAAAAGTTAACACTATCCACATACCAAAATCCCAAAAATTCTATATACTCAAACCATGATATCACTTAGTCCTTATATCAATCATGAGCTCGTTAATACTATTAAACATATTATTTTCTCCTTATCCATTCATTATGCGTATATCATCTGCTTTCCAAAATATTTGAATCACTTTTCATGGTTAACGGTACCATAAAATTATTGAAAACCACAATAGACTAATACAAAAATATTCCAATATACCATAAAAGTACCTCAACAACATTATTCTTGAATAACAATACATAAACACTTCAATCCATCTTCTTCAATGATTATCATGGAATAAGTCCTTCCTTGATTTAGAAGTAACCTCTTAGGTCAGGGCATTGAGTTGGGTAATTCCCATGTTCTCCACAAATAAGACATTGAACTCCATAACAGTCTGTCACTCTATGACCCTTTTCTCCACACAGATAACATCTTCCCCACCATTTGAGGTATTCCTCAAGGTTCTTCTTCCCTTTATTATAAATCTCAATCTTCCTTTCTCTATGCTCCTCACCATGCGAACATGCGTAAAATTCTATCTCCATCTTATTTGATGACTTAGGAATACCACCAAGGTTCACCTTGTTAATCATATATCGTCATGAATTATTCGGCATAATCACAATATCTTTCTATCTATGAATTACACAATTTTGTTGATCACAGTCACCAATTTGTCCATTGGAGTCAATGTTAGCTGAATTCCTTCTCGTTCCCTCCATTGAATAAAACTAGAAACCATAGTGTAAGAAATAGTTAGAAAAACAAGGAACCACATAATCATTAAAAGTCACTTATGGGATGTCTAACTTATCACACATTATTTAATCCATGACACCTTAGGTTCACCCTAGGTTATTCATGATCGTCAACATAACTCTAGGACTGTAACCTATAGTTATACTAAACCTTAGGGACATCCCTAGACATACCTTAGAAATATCTCTAGGGGTCTCACTAAATCTTTCGCATCCTAGTTTCCAAAGGTTGACTAAACCTTTCCTTTGATACCAACTCTAGAGACCCAAAGCTTGACGTACATGGACATTACATTACTTTTGCGGAATACATAATACATAACAAAAATAGACACACAAGGACCATAATAGTTTAGTGTCTTTGGAAACTCGTAATTTAATCTTCTAATCGTGGTGAAAGATCTTCAACATCTCCCATAAAGATCTTCCCCTTTTTGTTTTCTTACCTAAAACCTTTATTTAAATCATGGGGAAAAGAAAACATATAATGGGTGATCTCAAATGCTCAGTAAGGGTAAGCATGGAGAAAATAAAACAAACCATATACATTTGAACTTCAAAACATGAACATAATATTTAAACATCAAAATCTTGAGCAATGACATAAAACATGGCAGTACGTAAGGCATAGATCATAATGGATCATCAATCATGATAAAATATCTTGGGAATAAAACATGTAATTGTGGAAAACCATTAAGCACATGATGTTATTTCCATAGTAGCCAAGGCATTGCTGCCAAGACCATCTTAGTGGACAAAGGCCCTTTCTGAATTGAGTTCACTCCTCATTCCAGTCCTGTAACACTGAACCGGATTAACTTACCATTCCAGTCATGTCTATCTCATGAGATTTAAATATTTACCCAATGCATTGTAGAGAGATATAGGTCCCACCCATCTCATAATGAAATCATTCTTATGTGTTATACAACATAAACATAAATCATTCATCATAACCCAAAGAATAAAATGTGTTTCATAAACATCATCCCATCATAATATAATCCATATAAAACAAATGGATATCATTTCATCATAAGAAAATTGAAACCATATAAATCATAGTGACATTATACATGAAACATACACATATGAAATAATGTCATATTAGATGGAAAATGGTTTTGATAAAACACTTGAAATGAATTCTTGATGAAAATATCCTTTCATCTTCAAAATCATTTTCTTTTCACAAAATGCCATGAAATTTTAAAAGAAAAATTTTTTGTTGAAAACAGTCATGAAATATTGTGGAGGAAGCTTCATGAAAATAATTTTTTATTAAACTGTAAAAATCCATTCATGTTGTATAAGTTAAAAAACATTATTCTCGTACTTTTTCCGGAAAAGTCAAAAATTACCTCGTATGGAAAACAAAAGAAAGATTCCTTACATACCATGTAGTAAAAGTAAAAAATGGGTAAAAGGGACTTTAAATATACATTAAACCATTTTTATAAAACAGGGACATGGATGATAAATATAACCCCAGTAAATACTTATGGATAAAAAATCTCGGATAAAAACGAGATTGGAAAAGTTATCCCTTACCTTATGTCCGATATGATTCATATCTATCCGAACCTCATGTATAATGATTTAAATAATTTCATTGACTTATTATATAATCATATTATTTTTTATGATATCATATATGGTTCACTTATGACTTTATATTACCTGTTCTTTTGTAAATTCATGTTAAAGTAGTGTTTTGTGTAAAATTGTTTCATTTATCGTCAGTGTTTTGACTTGTAATTATTCGTATGATTACTTAGATCATGATTACAAACTTCCATAATGTAAAAAATGATTTATATATAATATATATTCATAATATACATATATATATATATATAATAGATCGATAAATGGAAATAAATACACCGTTCATGGAGACGGTAGGTCGTACGTACACATGAACGTTGTTTTCTTTTCCTTATTGACTTGAATGGAAGTAAGTAGATGACACATATATATATACACAAATCCAGTATCTTTATCATGTCATATATTTCATTATTATTCATTATATATACTTTATAATCATTCTTGAGTGGTTAACATGGATAATGAATCTCATCGCGTCGTGGAGACGGTAATCCGTACGTACGCACGAGCGATGATATCGTTCCCATAATTATTGAATTGAATTGGAATGAATGATATAATATCTCAGAAACATTATGATGTTATAATAACTATATATAGTTATTCTTTACAACATTATACCCATCCAAGTAAGGTGGTGGTGGAAAAATAGATTACACCACGGTGTGGAGACGGTATTTCGTACGTATGTACGCGTGGTAATTTCATTTTTTGTGGGATGGATAGAAGGTGAAATAGGGTTGTTTAATATTTATAAAAACATATCGGTATATTAGTGATACTGATGTTATTAATTTATGATGAAACAAATAAAGAAGAAGAAGTTTAAGAAGAAAGAAACTTGAAAGAATAGGAAGAAGTGATTACCTCTTCTTCGACGCACCCCTTTTAAGAATCTTATTAAGGCACAAGAGTTGGTCTTTTGAGGAGACCAGAACCTCCAAAATGTTTCTAGGAAAGTGTATAAGAGAAATGGTCAGGGGTTTTCCGAGCTTGAAGGCTCAAAATTATGTAAAGAGAAGAGGTGGGAGGTAGCCTTTTATAAGGGAGGAGACGGGCACCTTAGGAAAATCTTAAAATATTATTTTATAATAAAGTCATATTCGTTTTATAATTGCTAAAAATTGATTTATTTCGAATATAAAGTGGTAATGGGTCGAAATACTCTCAAAAAATAGGTTTTAGAAAAGTTTAGGTTACTATTTTAACCTTATCATTTAGATTTAACTCTAAGTTAAATAATTTAACTTTTATCGTGTCTTCTTGTTTTCTTAAACTATATGGTTAATAAACATTCTATAACAAGACAAATGAACCCCAAGTGGTTCATTATTAATATATATAACCTTATCTAAGTCATTTGGCCGAAATTTAGATTTTTAGTAATAGAATAACAATTAATAATATAATATTTGTTTTAAAAACTATATTATATCAATTTTGACATTATTTGGTAATTGATTTTTGTGAAACTCATAACAGCCTGTTTAGTTCTAAAACAACTAATTAAATCAATAATAACATGTCATATTAACCTAGAAAATTAGTTTAATTCACAAAAAGTCTCAAATTACATTTATTTGGGTATTTATAATATCAATTATGTTAATATTTCATTAATAAAGTAATTACTGCATCATCATTATGTCATAAACAAATTAACTTATTTAATGTATAAAAACTATAAATAAAATATCATTATGTATGAAATATTTTTAGTTTTCTAATGAATATTTTTAGTCTAACTTATCTTATGTATAACCCTATATTAAAAATGTTTTAGTTATTAAACTTTGATTTTAACTTTTTTAACTCTTCTTTGAATTAAATAATAATAAATGTCCTAATCTAATCCAAGTGGACCTAAATGATGATATTATATTCCTAAGGTTGTTTTTTTTGAATTATACTTATCTAATAGAATTAGGACATGTGTTCGGGTAATAATAATATCATTTTTACCCTTAATTTCCCTATTTACTTTTTACCGTGGTAAATATTAGTAAAAAGTTACTATTCGCCAAAAATTATTTATATCTTATTGAACCACATTTTACTCCTTGATATTAACCGTGTCTCTTGGATTTTCTAAATTCTGCTCACATAAGTGGTAAAATTAAGTTTTATGTAAATTTTCAAATTCTCCTAAGAGGTGGGTAAAAGACGGTGAATAGTTCAATAAAATTTTTATATAGCTAAAATTATTATAAAATGACTCCAATGAATTACATTGAACTTATATTGGTATTATGTATCAATTTTTACCTAAAATAAATTTAAATAAAATAAATAATTATTTAAATAAAAAGTTGGTTTTTAAATAGTAACCCATTGCTTCACTATTCATCAAAAAAATAAAAGTTTTCAGAAAAATACCAAAAATTCACCCAGGCTAATTTCGATATTCCAAATACAAAAATGAATTCCATTTAGAAAGATAAAATTTATAAAATTTCAACAAGTGGGTATTACTATTCATAATGGCTAGTTCATAATAATATTATAATAATATCTCTTTTAGTGAAACTCGTTATTGTATACTACACACGCTATTGAGGAAGGTCTTGATTGCATGTAATGCAAGCCAAGTCAGGTCTGCGTGTAGTGAAAGCTCCATTTGGTGTTGCGTATAACATAATCAAAACTTATTTCATTTATACATTAAACAAAATCTATACTTAATGTTGCGTAAAATAATTTCCACAAAACGAACTTGAAATTGTGTATAACACGAGCCAGGAATAGTGTTTTGTATACTGCAAGATAATACGGTGTTGTGTATAGTATAAGATAATATTGGTGTTGTGTATAATATAACACATCAAAGAAATTAAAAATAATATATCCCATAACATCTCGGGTTGTTACATTCTACCCCCTTTAAAATGAATTTCACCCTCAAAATTCGTCGGGGTTATAAATGGTTTACGACTAGAAAGTTTCTTCCATAGAAACCCACATCATAAAAAGGAATACTTAATTTTAAAAATTAAAGTAAGAAACATAAAGGTTACCCAAATCAACTCATTACTGGGTTTCCACATAAGAGAACATAGGTGAAAATATAGATATGGAAGAGAAATGTAACCATCAACTTCTGATGAAGAGTGGTAGAGGACATGGCTATGAAAAATCCAACAATCACAAATCCATAAACTTTTGATGATCTAAGGTACCATCTAATTCATCAAATATAAGGGCACTAGGACAACATTTTTGGTTTTCAAGATCATTTCCCTAAAGTTGAAGAAATTGGAATTATAAGAAATACTTTCTTGATTTTTGTATAATCTCGTCGTTGGTCGTTCCTTGGACAATTTCCACTACATCTATTAAATAAATGAAGTTGAATTTTTCATTCGTGAAGTGTTAGCAGATCATGTGATAGAATGATGGGTCATTCCATCTGTCTCAAACAAAAGGTTAGCAAAAGTTATCAAATATACATAAGTCTATCTATAGTGAGATTAATCATATTTGGTTCCTAAAATGGACTTATACTTCATATATCATACTGTTTAATATAATAAAACTAGTTTCTACTAACCAAGGACTTCCTCTAGGCCAGTGGTAGGTGATAAAGGCATGTGGCACTTCGGTTGTGGGTTCGATTCCCACAGCCTTGTCCGACGTGACGGGTTGTCGCCCGTCCTGCAGGTTGTCCTTTTTATAAAACTACATTATTATAACTTTCCATCAATAATATCAAAAAATTTATAGCCTTAAACAATACTAACTTATGTCCAATATAATCCATTCCAATCTTTAGGCTTATCCAAAATACTGAAGTCCAATCTCATATTATAGTGAAAAATATTACCAGAGAGTTCATATAACAAGCATGTGAATACCATCATTTATCCCCATATATCATAAGATATGTCTTTTTGGGCACATTCCAAACATTTGAAGGCCTTAATCATGTATTCTCTTGAAAAATTAATACCCATTTAACATTAGTGAAAACATGAATTCAGTTAAAAGTTAACACTTTCCACATACCAAAATCCCAAAAAATCTATATACTCAAACCATGATATCACTTAGTCCTTATATCAATCATGAGCTCATGAATACTATTAAACATATTATTTTCTATTTATCCATTCATTATGCACTTATCATATGATTTCCAAAATATTTGAATCACTTTTCATGGTTACCGGTACCATAAAATTATTGAAAACCACAATAAACGAATAAAAAAATATTCTAATATACCATAAAAGTACCTCAACAACATTATTCTTGAATACCAATACATAAACACTTCAATACATCTTCTTCAATGATTGTCATGGAATAAGTACTTCCTTGATTTAGAAGTAACCTCTTAGGTCAGGGCATTGAGTTGGGTAATGCTCATGTTCTCCACAAATAAGACATTGAGCTCCATAACAGTCTGTCACTCTAGGACCCTTTTCCCCACACAGATAACATCTTCCCCTCCATTTGAGGTATTCCTCAAGGTTCTTCTTCCCTTATTTAGAAATCTCAATCTTCCTTTCTCTATGCTCCTCACCATGAGTACATGCATAAAATTCCATCTCCCTCTTATTTGATGACTTAAGAATACCACCAAAGTTCACCTTGTTAATCATATATTGTGATGACTGATTCGGCATAATCAAAATATCTTTCTATATAGGAATTACACAATTTGATTGATTACAGTCACCAATTTTTCCATTGGAATCAACGTTAACTGAATTCCTTCTCATTCCCTCCATTGACTAAAACCAGAAACCATAGTGTAAGAAATAGTAAAAATAACGAGGAACCACATAATCATTAAAAGTCACTTATGGGATGTCTAACTTATCACACATTCTTTAATCCATGACACCTTAGGTTCACCCTGGGTTATTCATGATCGCCAACATAACTCTAGGACAGTAACCTATAGTTATACTAAACCTTAGGGACATCCCAAGACATGCCTTAGAAATATCGCTAGGGATCTCACTAAAGTTTTCACATCCTAGTTTCCAAAGGTTGACTAAACCTTTCCTCTGATACCAACTGTAGAGACCCAAAGCTTGCCGTACATGGACATTACATTACTTTTGTGAAATAATTAATACATAACAAAAACAGACACACAAGGACGGTAATATTTTAGTGTCTTTGGAAACTCGTAATTTAATCTTCTAATCATGGAGAAAGATCTTCAACATCTCCCATAAAGATCTTCCCCTTTTTGTTTTCTTACCTAAAACCTTTCATTAAATCTTAGGGAAAAGAAATAAAATAAAGGGTGATCTAAAATAATCAGTAAGGGTAAGCATGGAAAAAATAAAACAAACCATATACATTTGAACTTCAAAACATGAACATAATATTTAAACATCAAAATCTTGAGCAATGACATAAAACATGGAAATACTTAAGGAATAGATCATAATGGATCATCAATCATGATAAAATATCATGGGAGTAAAACATGTAATTGTGGAAAACCATTAAGCACATGATGCGATTTCCATAGTAGCCAAGGTGTTTCTGCCAAGACCATCTTAGTGGACAAAGTCCCTTTCGGAATCGAGCTCACTCCTCGCTCCAGTCCTGTAACACTGAACCAGATTAACTTACCGTTCCAGCCATGTCTATCTCATGAGATATAAATCTTTACCCAATGGATTGGAGGGAGATATAGGTCTCACCAATCTCATAATGAAATCATTCTTACGTGTTCCACAACATAAACATAAATCATTCATCATAACCCAAAGAACAAAATGGGTTTCATAATCATCATCCCATCATAACATAATCCATATAAAACAAATGGATATAATTTCATCATAAGAAAAGTGAAACCATGTAAATCATAGATACATTATACTTGAAACATACACATATTAAATAATGTCATCTTATATGGAAAATGGTTTGGATAAAACACTTGAAATGAATTCTTGATGAAAATATCCTTTCTTCTTCAAAATCATTTTTTTTCACAAAATGCCATGAAATTTTAAAAGAAAAACATTTTGTTGAAAATAGTCATGAAATATTGTGAAGGAAGCTTCATGAAAATAATGTTTTATTAAATCGTAAAAATATTTTCGTCCCGTATAAGTTAAAAAACATTATTCTCGTACTTTTTCCAGAAAAGTCAAAAAGTACCTCGTATGGAAAACAAAAGAAAGATTCCTTACATACCATGTAGTAAAAGTAAAAAATAGGGAAAAATGACTTTAAACATAAATGAAACCATTTTTATAAAATAGGTACATTGATGATAAATATAACCCTAGTAAATACTTACGAATAAACAATCCCGGATAAAAACGAGATTGGAAAGGTTATCCCTTACCTTATATCTGATAGGCTTCATATGTATTTGGACATTCTGTATAATGATTTAAATAATTCCATTGACTTATTACAGAATCACATTCATTGTTATGATATCATATATGTTTCACTTATGACTTTATATTACACGTTCTTTTGTAAATTCATGTTAAAGTAGCGTTTTGGGTAAAATTGTTTCATTTATCGTCGGTGTTTTGACTTGTAATTATTCAAATGATTACTTAGATCATGATTACAAACATCCAGAATTTAAAAAATGATATATATATATATATAATATATATTCAGAATATACATATATATAATAGATCGTTAAATGGAAATAGATACACCATTCATGGAGACGGTAGGTCGTACGTACACATGAACGTTGTTTTCTTTTCCTTATTGACTTGAATGGAAGTAAGTAGATGACACACACATATATATATATATATATAAATCCAGTAGCTTTATCATGTCATATATTTCATTATTATTCATTATATACTTTATAATCAATCTTGAGTGGTTAACATGGAGAATTAATCTCATCACATCGTGGAGACGGTAATCCGTACGTACGCATGAGTGATGATATCGTTCCCATAATTATTTAATTGAATTGGAATGAATTATATAATATCTCAGAAATAGTATGATGTTATAATAACTATATATAGTTATTTTTTACACCATTATACCCATCCAAGTAAGGTGGTGGTGGAAAAACATATTACACCACGGCGTGGAGACGGTATTCCGTACGTACGCACGCGCGGTAATTTCGTTTTTCGTGGGATGGATAGAAGGTGAAATAGGTTTGTTTCATATTTATAATAACATATCAGTATATTATTTATACTAATTTTATTAATTTATGATGAAACAAATAAATAATAATAAGTTGAAGAAGAATGAAAATTGAAAGAATCGGTAGAAGAGATTACCTCTTCTTCGACCCACCGCTTTTAAGCTTCCTCTTAAGGCACTAGAGTTGGTCTTTTGAGGAGACCAGAACCTCCATAATGTTTCTAGGAAAGTGTAGAAGAGAAATTGTAAGGGTTTGGCTGATATTGAAGGCTCAAAATTGTGTAAAGAGAAGAGGGAGGAGGTTCCCTTTTATAAGGGAGGAGATAGGCACCTTAGGAAAAACATAAAATATTATTTTATAATAAAGTCATATTCGGTTTATAATAGCTCCAAATTGATTTATTTCGAATATAAAGTGGGGATGGGTCGAAATAATCTCAACCAATAAGTTTTAGACAAGTTTAGGTTAATATTTTAACTGTATCATTTAGATTTAACTCTAAGTTAAATAATTTAACTTTTATCGTGTCTTCTTGTTTTCTTACACTATATGGTTAATAAACTTACTATAACAAGCCAAAAGAACCCCAATTGGTTCATTATTAATATATATAACTTTATCTAAGTCATTTGGCCAAACCTTAGTTTTTTAGGAATAGAATAAAAATTAATAATATAGTATTTGTTTTAAAAACTATTTTATGTCAATTTGGCACTATTTTGTAATTGATTTTTGTGAAACTCATAACAGCAATATTAGTTAGAAGAAAATTAATTAAATAAATACTAACATGTCATATTAACCTCTAAAATTAGTTTAATTCATAAAAAGTCTCAAATTACATTTATTTGGGTATTTATAATATCAATTATGTTAATATTTCATTAATAAGGTAATTAAGTCATCATCATTATGTCATAAATAAATTAACATATTTAATGTCTAAAAATTATAAATAAAATACCATTATGTAGGAAATATTTTTATCTTTATAATGAATATTTATAGTCGAATTTATCTTATGTATAACCCTATATTAAAAATGTTTTAGTTATTAAACTTTGATTTTAACTCTTTTAACTCTTTTTTGAATTAAATAATAATAAATGTCCTAATCTAATCCACGTGGACCTAAATGATGTTATTATATTCCTAAGGTTATTTTTTTTGGAATTATACATATCCAATAGAATTAGGAAATGTGTTAGGGTAATAATAATATCATTTTTACCCATAATTACCCTATTTTCTTTTTACCGTGGTAAATAAAAGTAAAAGGTTACTATTCACAAAAAATTATTTTTATCTTATTGAACTACATTTTACTTCTTGATATTAACCGTGTCTCTTGGATTTTCGAAATTCCACTCACAGAAGCTGTAAAATTAAGTTTTATGTAAATTTTCAAATTCTTCTAGGAGGTGGGTAAAAGACGGTGAAAAGTTCAATAAATTTTTTGTATATATAAATTTTTTATAAAATGACTCCAATGAATTACATTGAACTTATATAGGTATTATTTATCCATTTTGACCTAAAATAAATTTAAATAAAATAAATAATTATTTAAATAAAAAGTAGGTTTTTAAATAGTAACTCATTGTTTTCACTATTCATCAAAAAAATGGAAGTTTTCAGAAAAATACCAAAAATTCACCCTAGGATAATTTCGATATTCCGAATCCAAAAAAGAAGTCCATTTTGAAAGATAAAATTTATAAAATTTCAAAAAGTGGGTATTACTATTCATAATGGCTAGTTCATAATAATATTATAATAATATCTCGTTTAGTGAAACTCGTTATTGCGTACTACATACGTTATCAAGGAATGTCTTGATTGCGTGTAATGGAAGCCAAGTCAGGGTTTCATGTAGTGAATGCTTTGTTTGGTGTTGCGTATAACATAATCAAAACTTATTTCATTTATACATTAATCAAAATCTATACTTAATGTTGCGTAGAATAATTTCCACAAAACGAACATGAAATTGTGTGTAACACGAGCCAAGAATAGTGTTATGTATACTGAAATCTAATACGGTGTTGCATATAGTACAAGATAATCTTGGTGTAGTGTATAATTGAACACATCAAAGAAATTAAAAATAATATATCTCATAAAATCTCAGGTTGTTACATTTACAAGGAAGGAAAGGTTAAGAGTTGGGAGAATGTATCACCCTCATTTTCGCTTAAGTACCCCTTTTTTACTTAATTTCAGTATTTATGGTTTTGGGTGAAGTTTGGTAGATATTAGAGGACCTTTTTAATGTTTTGGGGATTTTATGGAGGTTCATGATGTGAGAACAATTAGTAAAAACCATTCAACTCTAATAGATAACCGTGAAAAGTGAGGTAGTGGGCTCTAAGTAGGTGCATGGTTAGGTGATATTTCTGGAAAAAAAATTCATCCACCAAGTAGTACCCATTATTTTTGGGAAAGAGGCATATGCATAGTTAGTTCTTAGTTTTCATAATCGTTCACCCTAACCATTCATGGTAAAAAATTAAATATGAACATTGTCGATCTAATTAGAATTTTCCACTAAACCTATTTTTTATTGTCTAATTAAATTATAACATGTTTTTCTCCCATACCAAATATTTTTAAGACCATTATTATTTATCTATGAGCAATCAATTGGTGTTTCTTGGTGCATTGAATCATGGACTCCTTAATAAGACTTCATTCTAGGTTGTTTTTCCTTAAATTATTCTCCTTCTCTATCTTGGATTCTTGGATCTAATCCACTTGGGGTAGATACATAGTGTGTGATGACAATAATGATGATATTTGGTTGTGTTGATATTAGGGAGAAAGATAAAAGGCTGTTTTTTGAGTTTCAACATGGTTTTTTAAATAATTGACGGTGTTCTTTTTTTTTCTTAGATTCTGAGGTAGGTGGATTCACTATCTACTCCTATTATTACAAAATAAAGTCTTAGTTTAAAATTGTTTGAATCTATTGAAATTTATTGAAAATTTGATGTGAAATGAATGGTAGAGGCACTATTTTGTGATGGTTTTTGGATTTTTGAAAATTGGTTATTGTTCAAAGTGATTTATTTGTGGATTTTAAAATGATGGTTTTATAATGTGAGGTTTTTTTGTTTTTGGAAATGGTTTGATGGTGATGGTTTCCCTAAAAGAAATTTTTTATTGAAATGGCATTAAATGGTTGATTTTTTTTGGTTTTTGTAATAATTATTGGTGTGTGTGTGTTCATATGCATTTGGGACAGATAAGGGTGTGAAGTTTCCCCATCAAAAGTGGGATGGATAAGAATATGAATTTTCCCCCATAAAAATGGTTCATGAAGTGATGTCTTGGAGAAAGGAAGACTCTCTACTCATTAGTATAGTGTTTTCCATGGTTACATGAATTGTTGGATGTGTGGATATGTGGAATGTATTATGACAAAATGGGATTTGATAAATTGTGTTTAAAGAGTTTTTTGGATTCTTTCCTTGAAAAAAATATGGTTGGAAAATTATTTTGGTGTGGAACTACATGGATTTGATCTAAACTATTAATATTTTTTAAATTGTTTTATATAAATTTTTTAATATTCAATATCCTAGTGGAATGAGTTTGGAAGTCATTTGGGAAAAAACCTATTGAGTTTCATTACTCTCCCTCTACTTGGGAACTTTTTTGAATTTGCAGATATTGTTTATTAAGACACCAGTAAAGGAAAGGTATATTATTTATTCAGTGATGCATTATGATACTTTTGTATATTTCATATATTTGGATCTTAGAGAATATTTGGAAATGTGTAGTTTTTGTCTTTAGTGTATTTGGTCTTTGTTTTTTTCATCTGCTTTATATTCTAACACTGGTTCTTTGGTTGTAGGTTAGTTTTTTCAGTTTAGTATTACATTGAGCTGTATTAAATTGTGTTCATGCATCATATAGTAGTTGTTTGGTTGGTTTTATATTTTTGGGTTATTTTATTCTAAAAAGTTAAAATCATCCCCTAACTTTTAATGAAGCCCTTAGTATTTATTACCAGCCTTTGGTGTCTTGGGAATGTCACCTAAGGCCAAGTAGCAATTCCACCTCGCCTCAAGACAATGATGATGGGTGGAATGTTACAAAGTGTGTCTTGTGATGATGATGATGAGGGGACCATGATACATAGAGGGGGTATCACTACCTTATTGAATAACCTAATATAAAGGATGGGGAAAAATGACCTTGTGACCTAACCCAGTTGAGCCTGGGGTGCAATATCCATGTAGCCTGAGTCGGGGATTGTTTGTTCCTACAGTAAAACCCAGAAGAGATAGGGATATGAATACCTTACATCCTAACCCAAGGATGAGCTATGGACACGAAATCCATGTGGTCATACTCGATGATTTATTGGTTGTTGGATTTGATTTGATATTTGTGTTGTCCTTACAACCTGATTCGACAGGTGATGATGTTTTCCTTATGGTTTAATCTGATAGGTGAGAATGTATGAGACATACATTCTCTCTTGGATCTATAGAAGGTATTTTTGGGTATTAGGGATTACAATTTATCACCCAATGACACAACATGTGTTTGAGTCTCACCAAGTTCTATTGTTTTCTAATTAGCACATGATGACTCAGTGATCCTGTTTATTTATTTTTTTTATTTTACATATTAATACAAGCACATATAATAGTTTATATTAGGGGTTATTGGTGAGAACCTAAAAATTTTATTCTCACACTTTGTGTGGGAGTCTCATTGTGTGTGCAAACCTTATGTTTTTATTCGCAACGAGCATGGTATGTGTGGTGGATTAGGCATATAATGTTTGACGTATATGTGATGATTAGTGTTGGATTGAGGATTGAGGTTATATGAGAGATTAATTGTGTGTTTTTTTAATGTTTACTTGAATATTTTTTCATCCCAGTGGGAAAATGGTTGCATATTTTTTTGACAACATAAATTGATATAGCATTGTTTTTATTTCTTTTATTATGCTAATTGATGATTATTATTTTCGATTCACATTACTTCATTACTTAAAATGGTATTTTATACTTTTTAATCAGTGAATAGTCTCCCAAATGTTATTCTAGACCTCCCCCTACACTAGTTGGTAGCCTCTAGCATGTTGGGAGGTGCACTTGAGGTCATGTAGCACACCAACCACACCCAGTGATTCGGTCATGGTGCCATAATTATGGGTATATATTTCCAGTGGCCTCTAGCTAAAAATTATTTATAGGGTCCCTTTTAATTATGATATTTATAAATGTGGATATATATATATATATATATATCAATGAATTATTATTTTGTGAGTGTTATGGTGATGATATATTAGTATGTTGATATTAAATGTATCATGAATGTTATTATAACCATTCATAATGTGTGTTTAGATGATAGGGTTTATCAACATTGTATATATTTATGATACTTGTTAAAACTAGTAGTTTATGATAGTTGAAGAACCCAAGTTGTTAAATTGATTTAAAGTTGTTTTGGTGCTGCATTTGTTTTCAATAATTTTTGAACATGAAAAGTCAATGTGTTCTAATTGTGATAATTACTAAACTGGTCTTAATGAATATGACATGGGGTAATTTTTCATGGATTTCTCACAATGCTTAAAACAAGTGATGAATTAAAGATAAATAATATTTAGATTATTCTAGGTGATGATTGTCAACTAAATGATACTTGAGATCACTAAAAATAATTTTAAAAGTTGAGTATGAGTTTTACAGTTTATATAAATAAATTCCATGATTTAAAAAGGGGTGTGTTAAATTGTTTTTAATATTTGTATGGAATTCATGTTAATGATTTTGGATATCCATTTTTATTAGACTAAACTAAAAAATGGGAAAAACATTTCCAACCATATCAAGCCAGCTCCACTACACATGTGATAGGTCATCTCAATCATGTGAAAGCCAACTTAACAAGGATAACCAAGGTGGACAAGCATAGTGACTTCCAAGTCCTATTCCATAGTTTTATTTGGTGCATATTTCCCCTAGAATATGCATGGTTTGTGTGAAAGGGGATAAAAAGTGCACTCACCCCATATTTTTGTGTGAAGGTGTATTCAGGTGCCACCCCTAATGTGATCTTGAGTAGTGGAAGTTGAGGATGGTATTATTATTTAGTGTGAGAGAAAGTGAAGAGGCAATGTGGGATTCTATCACGTCACACATTGCAGATCCATATTAAAATTTTGTGTTTAAAACATGATCCACCCTATATGTTGTATCTATTTTTATCAATCAAGTCGAGAATTACTCTATAATATTTGGACTTTAAAGGGATATATGTGCGTCGATATTTCTTCGGGTCATGATATCTGAGGATTGAGTTGATTATTCAATTTCTATTTGATTGACCTGAAGATCTGCAAAATTATTGATTCATGCAATCAATTTTTTTACATGAATGATAAAATTACAATATAAGATATAAATAAGTTTTTGAAGTGAGGCATATTTTTCAGAGGTTTTATGAATATTTTTTTAAGACTTGAAACATGATGTGAGGTGGTAAAAACATGATAAGTATGGAAATACATGTACTGAGTTGAGGTGGTAGAGTATGTCATTGTAATTCACCTATAAATATGTCTGACCCTTTCCACTTTCAGTGTGAGCTAAATGTGAATCTAAGAGATATTAGAGAGTGAAAATTATAGACTCAAGAGTTCTCAAATTTTGTGTAAGGATTCCATGTGAATTTGTGAGGATATTTTCAAAGCCATTGTGATCACATGATGATGATCTTGCTTATATAAAATTTTTTGTGTGCTACATATATTATAAGTAGTTTCACAATGAATCTATGAACCTCCTCCACGAGCTTTAAATATTCATGAAGTAGAAATCCAATATATACTGATATTTCAAGAATAATAAGAATAAATAGATAACTCATGTAACCTTACTTACCTAAAGAGATGGAGTAAACACATGAAAGAAATAATTTAAATGAATAAAGGATTTAAAGTGATCCACCTCGGGTCTTATAATGACTCATGAAGAATATTTAATTTTGATATATAGAGTTGTCTTGAAACTTTATAGGTTTTTATATCCTAAAGTGAATATATTTTTTTCATCTATGCACATATAATAACATTTTCATATAAATAACATATTAAAATTGAAAATATCATGGATTTTATCATACATACATGTTGTTTTAGAAAATAACATGCAATGTACTTTTCCTACAGAGTGAACAGTGAAAAAGAATTGAGTTCAGGATTCTTCATTGACTAAAGACGTTTTTCGTTACCTTAGATTTTGATAGTTTGATGTAGCAGTCGAGTCAATTATCCAATCAAAAGAGAACATTCATAAACAAGTATTCAATGAGTTGAGATGGTCCAGATCATTTTATGATCAGTGGAGAGTGAGAAAGATTCAGAAAATATGATCATCAGTTGTTGAAGTTCTTGGAATAGTACGCATGATCATATTAAGTGATGTTATTTATTTGTGGAGAAATATTACATCTTGAGTTAGTGAAAATCAGCCTGAATTAGACATATATATTTCTTTATGTGGATCTATTTGATAAATTTTATGACTTTAGTGGGACTCTGAAGTATGTGAGGGCTAGTGAGAAGCTGGTAACATTATGGGATTCATTATAAAGATAATCTTGTGGGACTCAGAAGTTAAATAAAGATAATGTGGTATTTTTTCATGTTTAATTTTTTAATTTGTAACATGTGATCTCTAGTGGGACTCTAGATTGGGAACACTTAGTACATAGTGTTTATGAGAATGGGGTAATAATCAATGGAAGTAAGGATTTGGTATAAGGCTCCAGCTATAAACATTACATAATCTTGAGTTAATACAAGAATTAACATTAAAGAACTTTTAAGGTTTGAAGTTTTAGATAATTAGGCCATAATTATTTCATAATAGACCCAAACATCACATGTGGATAGTTACACTTAGTATCCATTTTTTCCACTAAAGGAAACCATTTAAACAAAACATGATTTATTTTTCTTGATAACAATCTTCTTGACTTCTTACTTTCTCTTACTCAACCTTATACCCTATGGAAAACATTTAAAAAACTTGGGAAGAGTATAAAAATCTTAGTAAAGAATATAAAATAAGGAATAAAACCATTAGTCCAGGAATATTTAAAACCCATGAAAACATTTTAACGAAATCATAATTTTCACCCATAAAACATAAACTACTTATCTTACAACATGTAATCATAAGACCCCTAAAAACTTCATAGAAATAATAAAATATAAAGGTAACTTCTAGCATCTATATCATACATACATTGTAGCTTTCACATATGCATAGGGAGTAACCTTCATGGTTACATTTGGAAAACCCATCATAGTATATTCCCTAAATCTCTTAAGAGAAACCTTAACGTTTACCTCTATCGCATTACCCAATGCATTGGAGAGCTATCACAGGCTCACCTGCCATTAGTTTATCATGGAACCACCCATATACTTAAGAAATTCCCAATAACCAAAACATAATCATAACATATAAACCAAGAATAAAGGAAAAATAACATTTTCACTTTGAAATCACATTTCATATTTACAAGTTGTGCACTCATAAATGAAAATTAATTATTTTAAAATAAAGTGGTAAACTTATAAAGTAAACATCAATAGATAATATCAACATAAAATCAAGAAATATCATTCATGATGTATATATAAAAAACATTCAAAGTTGTTGAAATAATCAACCACCTTTTAAAACAAAATTAAAACATTTTGAAGGAAGATTTTTGAATCAAAGTTTCCCATACCACATTGAATCTTTTGAAAGTAATTTACACTTAAAAACATTCATGTCCATATTAATAATTCCTTAAAATAATTTTAAAAACATGGACTTGAAATAGAAGGATTTATAAGATGAAATATTTGAAACATTTAAAACAATGTTTTATATAAAGAGTACTCTACTGGGAAGCTGGGTTTTCCCAACGCTTTTATGCCAACGGTTCAATAGAACCATTGGTATAGGCGTATAAAACAAGTATTTATCAACATTTTGAAGAAACCATTGGGAAATCTAAAAAATTTTCTCCCTTTCCCAATGGTTTGTAAAAACCATTGGTAAAGGCCATGACTTAGGAAGGCTTTCCCAATGGTTTGTGTAAACTGTTGGTAAATCTCACCTTTCCCAATGGTTTTAAAAAATTGTTGGGAAAGTTTTCCCCTAAAATCCCAGTAAATTCGATATCCCATCCACATGATTGAACTGCTAAAGTTGATACCTAAGATCTCTCTCACTTGGAAAATCATTCTACCAGATCTATATTCAATCACAAAGTTGTTTTGTTCTAAACTTAAAATCTGTATGTAGTACGTTTTGTTTAATGTTTTCATCTAATTTTTTTCTTTTCTGTTTTGATTTGGCTTAAACCTAAGCTTCGTGAAGTATGGTATACCCAACAATTTTAATTCGATTTGTTATTTGTTTTCTGTTTTTGTTCTGGTGTCATGTGTGAATCAATTTTTTGTTCTGTTTTTGTTTTCTGTTTTTGTTCTGGTGGGAGGTGCTGGGGGTGCAGTAGGTGGGGGGAGGGGGTGTGCTGGTGGGGTGTTTAGGTGGGGGGAGGGGGTGTGTTGGTGGGGTGTTGAGGTGGGGGGTTGTACAGGTGGGGGTGGGGGTGGGTTGTGCAGGTGGGGTGGGGGGAGGGGTGGGTTGTGCAGGTGGGGGTGCAAGTAGAGGGGGTTGTTGTGCAAGTGGGTGGGGGGGGAGGAGAGTGTGCAGGTTGGGGGGGTGGGATGGGCAGGTTAGAGTCTTTTGGGGGGTGAGGTGGGGGTTTTACAGGTGGGGGTGGGGGTGGGTTGTGCAGGTGGGGGTGGGGGAGGGGGGGTTGTTCAAGTGGGGGGTGAAAGTGGAGGAGGGTGTTGTGCAAGTAGGTGGGGGAGGGGAGTGTGCAGGTTGGGGGGTGGGGTGGGCAGGTGGGAGTCTGTTGGGGGTGAGGTGGGGGTGGGGTGTATAGGTGGTGGTGGGGGGAGGGGGGCTGTGCAGGTGGGGGTGGGGGGAGGGGGGGTTGTGCAAGTGGGGGTGTAAGTGGGGGGTGGCTATGCAAGTGGGTAGGGGGAGGGGAGTGTGTAGGTTGGGGGTGGGCTGGGCAGGTGGGAGTATGTTGGGGGGTGAGGTGGGGGTGTATAGGTGGGGGTGGGGGTGGGGTTGTGAAGGTGGGGGTGCAGGTGGGGGGGTGTGCAGTGGGTGGATGGGAGGGGGTTGTGCAGGTGGGGTGGGGGAGGGGGGGTTGTGCAAGTGGGGGTGCAGGTGGGTGGGGGGGGGGGGTTGTGCAGTCGGTGGATGGGAGGGGGGTTGTGTAGGGGGAGTCTATTGGGGGTGAGGTGGGGAGGGGGGCTGTGCAGGTGGGAAGTCATCACTTCTATAGTTCACTAATAAGCACGGGGAATTCATCACTTCTAGATATTTGGATAGTTTTGAGGCCTCTTTGGTTTTGGTTCTTGTCTAGTCATCTTGATGAGTAAGGCATCACGTGATCTAAAAGTGACATCAACTATATAGGATGAATTCCTTCTCCCACAACACATTTTTCTAGAAATAATATATCCTTGGAAGGTTGTGGAGCCTTTTAGAATCCAATTCCCCAACATTTTCCCAATTTCGAACTTGATACCATCATGTTATCAAGTCACTAATCCTACCAAATTGGATTTTCACTAAAAAATACTATTCTAATCCTTAACACCCATCTTTTGTTTTTTCATAACATTAATGATAACCCAATTAAATCTCATAGCTCTTAGTCACACCCCTGTGGATAGCTCGCCCACCCCCCTGGACACCCCCTACCCCATGGACAGCCCTTCCACCCTCGTGGATAGTCCACCCACCCCCCCTGGACACCTTGTACCCCCTGGACAACCCCACCACCCCCGTAGGAAATCCTACCCACCCCTGGACACCCTCTACTCCCTGGACAGCCCCCCAACCCTGTGGACAGCCCGCCCGCCCCCTGGACACTCCCCCCCTCCCCCCACCCCCCCCCCGGACACCCCCCACCCCCCTGGACACCTTGTACCCCCTAGAAAAGCCCCCCCCCCCCCCACCCCCCCTGGACACCCCCTCCCCCCCTAGACAGCCCCACCACCCTCGTGGATAGCCCGCCCCACCCCCCCTGGAACAACCCCGTACACCATGGACAACCCTGCCATCCCCATGGACAGCCCCCGCCCCCGATTACACAGAAGCAAATAACTCTGCATTTCCCCCGATTTCCAGAAGCCCTCGTGCAGGTGAACCCTAACCTGAGGTCTTCCATCTGATTGGCTGCAACTCCCCCCCATCCAGGTTAGACTCCTTCAACCTCTTCCCAAATATAGACATAGATGCACTCATTGAGGTAATTGACATAGTTGGGGTAGTGGTTAGTGGGGGTGATATGGTACTTTCTATGGACTTTAGTTTGGGTGTTATGAAATTTATTAACTTTTCACAATATTTCCATTTTTTAGAATCAATAACTTATTTAAAAACTCTCTTTACACATCTGCATCTTTCATGAAAAGCCTTTACTTTGTAATATCTTGAACAATTTTTTATCAGGTCTATGGTGTCTTCTTGGTATGTGATAAATTAAAAAATTACAAAACACATATCACCTCAAATATAGGCACACATAACTAAATTAATTAGTATATCTTTACATTGTTTTAATAGTTCACTACATCAACTAGAAACTCCTTCCTTTATCATTTACTTAAATGTATTTTCTATTAAAGTTCAATCCTATTGAATTGTTTATGACAAAATGACTTATATAAATTCTTTTTACAGAATGGAAAGAATTTGGATGTATGAAACCGATCGGATCTCAAGTGATTTTCAAAACAATTTGGAGAGCTTTATAGATTTTGCATTTCACAATGCTTCAGATAGTGGTCGCATACACTGCCCATGTTCCAATTGGGTTGGTAGACCTTAGTTGAGCCATGAAGAAGTCAGCTACCACATAACCAAAAATGGTTTTCAAGAAAACTACTTTGTGTGGTATCACAATGGGGAGAAAATGAAATCTCAAATTGGTGATGATCAAAATGAAAGGAATGGAATGGATAATTTTTTAGATGATCAGTTTCTGTTTATTCGTCATCATGAAAAAGAAAGGATTTCGACTCAAGAAGAATTTGATATGAGGATAGTTGATGCATCTAGTGAAAATGATGATATTGATAGGGTGAAAAAATTGAATGATGATGTCACGACTCCAGTATATCGACAATGCGATAAAATGAAAAAACTGGAATTTTTAATCTGATTGTTTAATGGGAAAACTATGTATGTGATTTCTAATACAGCAATTTATTACATTCTTACCCTCTTGATGGATTTACTTCTAGATGATGCAGATATTCCCTCAAACCACTATATGGCATGCAATTTAGTTGTGGAACTTGGATTTTCAAGAAACAAAATTCATGCTTGCCCAAAAGATTGCAGTTTATTCTGGGAGGAAACCACTGAACGAAATGATTTTATAAAATATGGCACATCCCTCTGGAAGTCAAAATCTAATGGAACACCATCTCACGTTCCACAAAAAGTAATGTGGCACTTTCCATTGATCCCCAGACTCCAGAATCCTTTTATTTATGATGAAATGTCAATAAAAATGAGATGGCATGATACCGAGAGAAAGAAGACTAATGATGAGTTGGTTTATCCTACAGATGGATTTTCATGGAAGAGATTTGATGCTCTATATCCTGATTTTGCAGCTGATGTGCGTAATGTGAGGTTGGGTCTTTCATGCGAAGGTTTTAATCCGTTTGAGCAGATGCTTACTTCGCACAGCACATGGACAGTTTTTATACACATTTATAATCTTCCCCCATGGTTGTGTATGAAAAAACCTTTCACTTTCAAGAGTATACTCATATCTGGTCCTTATGATCCTGGCATTGATATTAATGTATACATGAAACCTTTAATAAAAGAGTTGAAACTTCTTTGGGATGTGGGTGTGCGCACATACGATGCATGTTCGAAAGAAATATTTCAGATGTGTGTTGCGCTTATATGGATGATCAATGATTTTCTAGCTTATGCAATGATGTCTCGATGGAGCACAAAGGGAAAACTGTCATGTCTAGTTTGTATGAAGAATACATGATCTAGAAGACTGAAACATCGTTGTAGTTTCAGTTTTATGGGACATCGACGATTCTTGCCAAAGGATCATCCATATAGAATGAATCGTTGAAGATTTGATAATACCATAGAGACCGATGATCCTCCTCAGCGTATGTCTGGAACTGATGTGCTTAATGAATTGAAAGATTTCAGTTTTTCATTCGGGAAGGGTCAAATGAAATCTGGAAAGAGAAAGAATGTTTCCACTAAAACCTGTTACAATTGGAGGAAGAGGAGTATCTTTTTTTATTTGCCTTATTGGTCAACCAATTTGTTACGTCATTGCTTAGACGTAATTCATATTGAAAAGAATATATGCTAAATTTTTCTTTCGATTCTTCTAAATGTCAAGGGGAAGACAAAATATGATTTATGATCTCGGCGTGACTTGGTGGATTGGGGCATCAGACCAAAATTGCATCCTGTGCGTATCAGTGAAAATAAATGGAAACTTTCATGTGCTTCTTATGTGATAACACCTATGGAAAAAAACAATTTCTGGAAGTATTAGAGACTATTAGAGGTCCTGATGGTTATTCAAGCAACATATCTAAACGGGTCAACAGAAGATAGTTGAAGCTAAAATCTTTGAAGACTGATGATTATCACGTTCTACTGCACGAGTTGATTCCAATAGAAATCTGTCATCTTTTGTCCAATAATGTAAGGGTGGCTATTATTCGGTTGTTCTGTTTGTTTAGAGATCTTTGTGCTAAAAATTTGTCCAAGTCTTTCTTGCAAAAAATGTTGACAGATGCCCCATTAATTTTTTATGAGTTGGAGAAAATATTTCCTCCATCATTTTTCACATGCATGCTGCATCTGACTATCCATATTCCCACTAAAATACTTCTTGGAGGACCTGTTTCTTTTCGTTGGATGTATCCAACTGACAGAAATATGTTCACATTAAAGTCTTTTGTCCGAAACAGAAATCATCCCGAAGGTTCTATCATGAATGGTTACCTGGCTCAAGAATGTATGGATTTATGCTCGATGTATTTGTCTGATCTTACTAAAATATTGAACAGACCAATGAGAAATGAAGAAGAACAGTATGAGAAAATTGAACCCAGTTTTCCATCACTTCCTCAAATAGGAGGAATTCCTGGATCATATACATTGAAGACATTAAGCCATGAAGAGCGGGAGATGGCACATCGCACAGTTTTGTTCAACTGTGATTTTTTCGATGACTATATCAGGTAACTAAATTAATTATGTATATCATACATATATATCTGTTAAAATATTCATATTTTTTATATACAGGGAACATAAAACAATGATAAATAGGAAGCATCATTCTTTATCTTTGAGAAGGAGATAGACTTTGCATAGAAAAGAGTTTTCTACTTGGTTAAAATTGAAGGTAAAAATATTACTATTTAAATTAATTATTTCAATATTTAATTAAGTTTAACAGTCATTTATATTGCAGGTATTGAGTTTGTCTACTGACTCTATCTCTGAGGAAATAAGAGATTTGTCTTTTGGTCCTAATACCGTGGTTCGTGACTGTAAATCAATTGTTATCAATGGGTACAAATTTATTATCACTGAACGAGAAAAGAACATGAGAACACGACATGATGGTGTTATGGTTACTGCCACAACAGATTGTTATGCCAGTGCATCTGATAGTAGACTGTGGTTTGAAAATGTGGGTTATTATGGAGTCGTTGAGAAAATAATAATATTGGATTATTACTCTCATGGAAGAGTCACAATGATGAAATTCCATTGGTTTGATTCGATGACAATACATGGCACATTTATTGATGATTGTGGATTTCGAGTAATTAATATGACTCGCACTCTTGCTACCTAAGAACCATATGTGTTGGCATCAATGGCTAAACAAGTTTTTTATGTCAAAGACCAACTACGACCTGAATTTGGTGTCATAGTTGAAGTAATTCCAAGACATATTTTTGATGATGGTGATGATGGAATTGACATTGTCCCTATTTCCATTGGAACCAATCCATTTATTTCTTTTGATGACTCCAATAGCTCAATTGTCAGAGTTGATTGTGAACCTGAAGTTGTGGTTGGAAATATATAGAATCATTCATCCATGTTCTCAATTCTTTTGGTTTACCTCGAGTTGGGTTGTTAAGTTTGGTAATATTCATATTGATTTAGTATTGATCACGAATATGTTTTAGCTGACTTGACTGTTATGTGAATTTTCAATGTTTATTGGTTGTTTTTCTATTTGAATTGCATTTTCTAATTTGGAATTGAACTATATTCAAACCTAGTAAAACAACATTTCTAACTTGGTGAACATTACAACTTGTATGATTTATTAAATTCATTCAAGATCTTCTAAAACAATTGATAGCTAAATTACCAATAAATCCCCCTATTTCCTCATATATTTAGTTTTTTGGTTTACACATTAGTTTCCTTTTTCTAATTAATTACATATTTGTTTTCAAAAGCAGGAAATGCAGCCAATTGAAGAGAGATGAAGGAAAAAAATGATGGAGAACAATTGTCGGATGGCAGAGATGGGCGTTACACCATTAGTGCCTATTGTGAGTACTTTATTTCGAATATATATATATTTAAAGAATATATAATTTCATGTGAATAATTTTTTGTAAACATTTTTGTAGGATCCACCTATACGTCGACCGTTATTAGACGAGGAGCCTAGTACTGGTTCTAGTACTCAGGTCGGTGGTACGAGGAGGGTTCATACCAGAGGTGGACGATCAGCTACGCGTGCCCGACTAGACCCTGCCCCTCCCACTAACATGTCAAACTTCCCACATTCTGATCTTGGTGTGTCGTTAGGGACACACGGGATATTTAGGAGTCCCATGTTTTCGCTACCTTCTGCATCTTCTGCTTCATCATTTTCACATCCCATGATGATTCCCACTCCCCTGTCAGAATCCGGTCATACTGTTGTCTCATCTTCTTTTCCATATACTTCTGTCTCTCTGAGCTTCTATGTTCCATCGTCTTCGACTCCTGTTCCACCACAGGGTGTTCCATTAGTTTCTGGGGATTCGGCGGTGCTCAGTGATCAGACTGGCACAGGTATATAAATAAAAACCTTACAAATTTTTATAGCAATATTTATTTTCATTATAACATGTTTTGATAAAAAAAAATTCCTTTCATGAAAGATACATCTTCTGATAGGAGGCGGGGGCGGGGGCATAACCGCCACACACAGGTTGTGGTGGATTACAATGAAGACAACCAAATGGTTGAGAAATCAGGGCAGTAATGTCGGAGTTTTTTGGCGATGCTTGCCAAATACTCCGACATAATTCCCGTCAGCCCGCTGTCGTGGAGACATTTTCCACATGAGTTCAAGGATAGAGCTTGGGCAGAGATATGGGTAAAAAAATATGTTTTATTTAATGCCATGAATTATTTTTTTATTTATATGAATTAATATTTCGATGCCAGCTTCGATTTAATTTTCCCGATGGTGAGGGTGCTCGAGCGGATCGTCTAAAGGATTTAGGCAAGCTTTGGAGAGCCTACAAGCATGAGTTGTATATTGGCTGGCGTGCTAGATTTGGAACTGAGTTGGAGGCGGTACCAGTCGTGGATGATTGTCCTATCGAGCAGTATCGGCAGATGATTACTCATTGGACGAGTACCCAGTTTAAGGTATGAATTACATTTGAGGTATTTAAATAATAACTTTCATGTTTTTCATTAATATTATCATTTGAATTATTGAATTTTATTTAGGAATCATATGGAAAAAATAAAAAAAAACATTGATGCAAAAAAATACCTCCACACACTAGGACGTACGATGATGCCAGATCATGAGAGGAAGCAGGTATGACAATTTTTTATAAGTTTTCTTTACGACTTACATTTTCTTTTTTTTCTCAATTATTTAATTGTTTTATAAAGTTTTCATATAACTTTATTTTTTAATGTCATTGTAGAGTAAAATACAGAATATTGAAGGACGTGTGCCTTGAGAAAAACTGTTTTGCTCGAGTAGATGGAAGAAGGACGGAAGTGCCGTCAACGAAGCGACTCAGCAGTAGATTGTAAGTTTTAATCTATTGATTTTATATTTTAATATCTATTTTGTAACTTAATAATATATTTATATTTGTAACAAGTTGCTTTAGAGTCCCTCGATGCCCAAGAACCATACAATTTTGGGCCAACATATCATTTACATCAGGTGTTGGGAGAGGAGTATCCTGGCAGAGTACGCTACCGACCTAGGATAGCCCCGATGAGGTATTGGCCCTCCTCAGGTACGATCTGTAGTGCCACCGAGCTGCAGCAAGTTAGGTAATAGGCAGAACAGGCTGAGAAAAGGGTCACAGAGACGGAAGAACAGTCCTCTAGGGAAAACAGTACGTTTATCAAATTTATTGAAGTTCTACGTCCAACACTTCTAGCAGAGGCCAACCCAGATTTTGATGAGTATATGTCGTCGATAAGTTCTATATATGGTGTACCAGGTGGTAGTTCTAGTAGTGGTCAGGATGATGTCCAGCTTGACGATGATGATGGTGAGGAGTCTGATGCGGAAGAGGAGGGAGAGGAGGAGGGTGAGGCGGGTGGTGAGGGCGAGGAGGAGGGCGAGGGCGAGGAGGAGGGCGCTGAGGAGGGCGAGGATGATGATGGGGACGAGGAAGAGGGTGATGATGATGGTGATGGTGGTGATGGTGATGTGGGACAAATTGATCCATTACATTTTTGACTGATATTACTGAGATTTGATATTTAATCTATTCTAGTTGTTGGTTTTATCTAGACTCATAGTATAGTATTGGAGTTGTGTTATTTTTATATATTATATGTTTTTATGAATGTTGTTGTCTTTTAGTGGTTATGTGTTTGGAACCCCCCCCCCCCCCCCTCCTTCCTGGACCCTGGACAACCCCCCACCATCCTCCTTGGACCCCGGACACCCCCCCCCGGACAGCCCCCGGACATCACCCCGAACAGCCCCCCAGACAGCCCCCCCCCCCCCCACCCTCCTCCCTGGACCTCGGACAGCCCCCTGGACAGCCCCCCGCACAGCCCACCACCCTCCTCCTTGGACCTCGGACAATCCCCCGAACATCCCTCGCACAGCCCCCCCCCCCCCCCACCCTCCTCCTTGGTCCCCAGACTTCCCCCCGGACACCCACCGGACAGCCCCCCAGACAGCCCCGCCGGACAGCCCCCACCCTCCTTGATTTCATTTACCACAAGAAAACCAACCAAACGCATTCGGTTTCCATTGAAACTTTAGTAGAACGATCCATGGGTCATATGTGACATGTACGAATCAACCACGCCTCAATCTGAGACGTGGTGTGGCCGGCACCACTCAAATTTTATGTCTTTTGTTTTAAAAGGACGTCACTTTAATTGAAAAACATCAACTGGCATACGAAAAACCGACCAAACGCTTTCGGATTATAAGTGAAAAGAACAACTGACATACGGAAAACTGACCAAACGCCTTCGAATTCTATTGATAATTTATCACAACGATCCATGGGTCATATGTGATGTGTGCGAGCCAACTCGGGCTCAATCCGAGTCGTGGTGTGGCCGGTATCACTCTAAGTGTCTCTCTTTTGTTTAAAATGGACAACATTTTAAGTACATATGGAAAACTGACCAAACGCATTTGGTTTCAATTGAAACATTAGGATAACGATCCATGTGTCATATGTGATGTGTAAGAGTCAACCGCACCTCAATCTGAGGTGCGGTGTGGCCGACACCACTCAATGTGTCTCTCTTTTGTTTAAAATGTACTTCATTTTAAGTGAAAACAATAACTAGCATACGGAAAACTGACCAAACAGATTCTGATTGTGTTGATACTTTAGAAAAACGATCCATGGGTCATATGTGATGTGTACGAGTCAACCCCGCCTAAATCTGAGGCGCGGTGTAGCCGAAACCATTCATAGTGTCTCTCTTTTGTTTAAAATGGACATCATTTTAAGTGAAAACAACAACTGACATACGAACAACTAACCAAACGCATTCGAAATGTGTTGATGATTTAGGAGAACGATTCATGGGTCATATGTGACGTGTACGATTCAACCCCGCCTCAATCTGAGACGTGGTGTGGCCGGCACCAGTTAAAGTGTTTGTCTTCTATTTCAAAAGGACGTCATTTTAATTGAAAAACATCAACTGGCATACGGAAAACCGACCAAACGCATTCGGATTGTGTCGATACATTAGCACAATGATTCATGGGTCATATGTGACATGTACAAGTCAACCCTGACTCAATCCGAGGCGCGGTGTGGCTACCACCACTCAAACTGTCTGCCTTTTGTTTCAAAAGGATGTCATTTTAATTGAAAAACATCAACTGGCATACGGAAAACAGAACAACGCATTCGGATTGTGTCGATACTTTAGAAAAACAATCCATGGGTCATATGTGATGTGTACGAGTCAACCCCTCCTTAATCTGAGGCACAGTGTGGCCAGAATCACTCTAAGTGGCTCTCTTTTGTTTAAAATGGACAACATTTTAAGTACATATGTAAAACCGACCAAACGCATTTGGATTGTGTCATACTTTAGCACAAAGATCCATGGGTCATATGTGACGTGTACGAGTCAACCCCTCCTTAATCTGAGGCACGGTGTGGCCGGAATCACTCTAATTAGCTCTCTTTTGTTTAAAATGGACAGCATTTTAAGTACATACGGAAAACTGACCAAACGCATTCGGATTGTGTCGATACTTGAGAACAACGATCCATGGGTCATATGTGACATGTACGAGTCAACCCCGCCTCAATACGAGGCACGGTGTGGCCGCCACCACTCAAAGTTTCTTCCTTTTGTTTCAAAAGAACGTTATTTTAATTGAAAAACATCAACTGGCATACGGAAAACAAACAAACACATTCGGATTGTGTCGATACTTTAGCACAACAATCCATGGGTCATATGTGACGTGTATGGGGAAACCATGCCTCAATATGAGGCGCGGTGTGGCCACCACCACTCAAAGTGTATGTCTTTTCTTTCAAAAGGACGTCATTTTAAGTGAAAAATATCAACTGGCATACGGAAAAGCGACCAAATGCATTCGTATTGTGTCGATACTTTAGAAAAACGATCCATGGGTCATATATGATGTGTACGAGTCAACCCCACTTTAATCTGAGGCACGGTGTGGCCGAAATCACTCTAAGTGGATCTCTTTTGTTTAAAATGGACAACATTTTAAGTACATAAGGAAAAACGACCAAATGCATTCGGATTGTGTCGATACTTTAGCACAATGATACATGGGTAATATGTGACGTGTACGAGTCAACCCCGCCTCAATCTGAGGCATGGTGTGGCCGGCACCACTCAAAGTTTCTGCCTTTTGTTTCAAAAGGACGTCATTTTAATTGAAAAACATCAACTGGCATACGGAAAACTGACCAAACGCATTCGGATTGTGTCGATACTTTAGAAAAACGATCCATGGGTCATATGTGATGTATACGAGTCAACCCCACCTCAATCTGAGGCGCAGTGTGGCCACCACCACTCAAAGTGTCTGTCTTTTGTTTCAAAATGACGTCATTTTAAATGAAAAACATCAACTGGCATACGAAAAACTGACCAAACGCATTTGGATTGTGTCGATACTTTAGAAAAACGATCCATGGGTCATATGTGATGTGTACGAGTCAACCTAGCCTTAATCGGAGGCACGGTGTGGCCAGAATCACTCTAAGTGGCTCTCTTTTGTTTAAAATGGACAACATTTTAAGTACATACGGAAAACCGACCAAACGCATTCAGATTGTGTCGATACTTTAGCACAACGATCCATGGGTCATATGTGACATGTACGAGTCAACCTCGCCTCAATCCGAGGCACGGTGTGGCCTCCACCACTCAAAGTGTATGCCTTTTGTTTCAAAAGGACATCATTTTAATTGAAAAACATCAACTGGCATACGGAAAACCGACAAACGCATTCGGATTGTGTCTATACTTTAGCACAATGATCCATGGGTCATATGTGACATGTATGAGTTAACCCCATCTCAATCTGAGGTGTGGTGTGGCCGGAACCACTCAAAGTTTCGGCCTTTTGTTTCAAAAGGACGTCATTTTAATTGAAAAACATCAACCGGCATATGGAAAACTGACCAAACGCATTCGGATTGTGTCGATACTTTATCACAATGATCCATGGGTCATATGTGACGTATACGAGTCAACCCCACCTCAATCTGAAGCGCAGTGTGGCCGCCACCACTCAAAGTGTCTGTCTTTTGTTTCAAAAGGACGTCATTTTAAATGAAAAACATCAACTGGCATACGGAAAACTGACCAAACGCATTCGGATTGTGTCGATACTTTAGAAAAACGATCCATGGGTCATATGTGATGTGTACGAGTCAACCTAGCCTTAATCGGAGGCACGGTGTGGCCATAATCACTCTAAGTGGCTCTCTTTTGTTTAAAATGGACAACATTTTAAGTACATACGGAAAACCGACCAAACGCATTCGGTTTCTATTGAAACTTTATAAGAACGATCCATGGGTCAAATGTGATGTGTAAGAATCAACCCCTCCTCAATCTGAGATGCGGTGTGGTCGAAACCACTCAAAGTGTCTGCCTTTTGTTTCAAAAGGACGTTATTTTAATTGAAAAACATCAACTGGCATACGGAAAACCGAACAAACACATTCGGATTGTGTTGATACTTTAGAACAATGATCCATGGGTCATATGTGACGTGTACGAGTCAAAAATTCCTCAATCCAAGGTGCGGTGTGGCCACCACCACTTAAAGTGTCTGTCTTTTGTTTCAAAAAGACGTCATTTTAAGTGAAAAACATCAACTGGCATACAGAAAACTGACCAAACGCATTCGTATTGTGCCGATACTTTAGAAAAACGATCCATGGGTCATATGTGATGTGTACGAGTCAACCCCGCCTCAATCTGAGGCGCGGTGTGGCCGCCACCACTCAAAGTGTCTGTCTTTTGTTTCAAAAGGACGTCATTTTAAGTGAAAAACACAACTTGCATACAGAAAACTGACCAAACGCATTCTGATTATGCCGATACTTTAGCACAATGATCAATGGGTCATATGTGACGTGTATGAGTCAACAACGCCTTAATAGGAGGCACGGTGTGGCCATAATCACTCTAAGTGGCTCTCTTTTGTTTAAAATGGACAACATTTTAAGTACATGTTGAAAACCGACCAAACGCATTCGGCTTCTGTTGAAACTTTAGGAGAACAATTCATGGGTCATATGTGATGTGTAAGAATCAACCCTGCCTCAATCTGAGATGTGGTGTGGCCGGCACCACTCAAAGTGTCTGCCTTTTGTTTCAAAAGGACGTCATTTTAATTGAAAAACATCAACTGGCATATAGAAAACCGACAAAACGCATTCGGATTGTGTCGATACTTCAGAAAAACGATTCATGGGTCAAATGTGACGTGTATGAGTCAAATCCGCCTCAATTCGAGACACGGTGTTGCCGCCACCACTCAAAGTGTCTGTATTTTGTTTCAAAAGGACGTCATTTTAAGTGAAAAACATCAACTGGCATACGGAAAACCGACCAAACGCATTTGGATTGTGTCTATACTTTAGAACGATGATCCATGGGTCATATGTGACGTGTACGAGTCAACCCCACCTTAATCGGAGGCACGGTGTGACCATAATCACTCTAAGTGGCTCTCTTTTGTTTAAAATGGACAACATTTTAAGTACATATGGAAAACTGGCCAAACGCATTCGGTTTCTGTTGAAACTTTAGGAGAAAAATACATGGGTCATATGTGATGTGTAAGAATCAAACCAACCTCAATCTGAGACGCAGTGTGGCCGGCACCACTCAAAGTGTCTGCCTTTTTTTCAAAAAGGCGTCATTTTAATTGAAAAACATCAACTGGCATACGAAAAACTCACCAAACACATTCGGTTTATGTTGATACTTTAGAACAATGATCCATGGGTCATATGTGATGTTTACGAGTCAACCCCTCCTCAATTTGAGGCACAGTGTGGCTGGTAGCACTCCAGGTGTATGTATTTTGTTTAAAATGGACTTCATTTCAGGTAAAAATATATGGTATACAAAAAACCAATCAAATTATGAATTGACTTCTGGATTCCACATATAATTGTCATCTAAATTTTAAATTGAATTCTAAATGAATTATGAATTTTTATAATTAAGTTATGAATTCTAATTTAATTATGGATGTGTATAGTTCCAGCATTATATGTTAAATGTGAATGAATTTGTTCTCTATATGTAAGTGTTAGTTGGTATTGTAGGTACAATAATTGGATTAAAAATGAGAGGGAACCCACAAAATGAGACCTAGTGGGAAAATTGCAGAGTTGCTGGGCAAATTGCAGAGCTGCTGTGCAATTTTCCCCAGCAAAGGCTATGCCAACGGTTTGAAACTGTTGGCATAGCATGTCTGGGTTTTGTTTTACCAACGGTTCATAGAACCGTTGGGAAAGAGGACACCTTGGGTTTTTTCCAATGGTTTGGACAAACCGTTGGAAAAAACTTGGTAATTTTCTCCACTCTATCCCAATGGTTGTAAACCATTGGAAAAAAGCTTTCCCAACGGTTTTCCAGAACCGTTGGGATAAGGTAATTTTTCTCCACCCTATCCCAACAGTTCACTGTAAACCATTGGGAAAAGCTTTCCCAATGGCTTACTTCCCTATGGTTTGCATAACCATTGGTATAACATATACCAATGGTTCTGCAGCCTTTCCCAACAGTTCTAAACCGTTGGGAAATCCTATATTTCCAATAGTGGTACTTTACAATTTTGAACATTTAAATTATACGCCACATGAAAGTATAACATTATAAAATACATTAAATATCATGATTATATATGTAATTTATATATTTATTGTAAAAGTGGTTGTATGTACACTTTATAAAGAAATAAAGGTGTATATCATCAAGAAAAGTCTCAATGAAAGTAGATTGAGATGAAGTCCCTTACAAAGATAGTATCCTTAGATTGAGGATAAACCAATGACATAATTATGTGTGAAAAATATAAATACACCCAGTATTTGTGGATATTTTAAAATAATAAGAGTTCATTCACACATATTCTTAGAAAAACAAAACTAATAACATGGAAATTTAACTCAATGAAATGAGATTTAGTTAAGATTTCCCTTACCTTGAGTCTGACTCATCACGTACAATCATTGTGTTCTTGAATAATAAACATAGTTTAATTTATACTTGCTTGAGAAAATTTTTCAAGTTTATTAATCCTTTTATATAACTTATTAAAATTTTATAAAAATTAAATAATTATTTAAGTTCATATCGGTTGTTTTGTCGATATTCGATACTTGAGTCGAAAATGAACTTATTTTGATATAAATTGTCAATGTGGTCAATAGTAAATAATCTACAGAATATTATTCATGATTTAAATATCATGTATATCAATTATATATGTATTTATAATAATCCATAATATTTTGAGATAATAAATTAAATTCACCGTTCATGGAGACTGTAGGTCGTACGTACACATGAACGCTACTTTCATTTCTTTGTCATATTAGAGGATTGAAAAATAAGTGATACATAGGTATATTATAATTATATTATAATATATATGGTATATATGTTACATAATTTCATTAACTTGATCCTCTATACATTACATGTATTGCATGAACGATTCATATCACTTTGAGGGGGCGGTAGTCCACACTTCCTCAAATAAAATTATAATATTTACACATTATGGAAAGCATAAAGATATATTGTAAATAAAAACTACAGAAGAATAGATACAATATAAATATAATATATTTTATTTGTAAATAATTTTCCATCACAATGGTCACCATGATAGGTTGTAGGAGAAAATTGAATAATCATTGTTTCATGAGGCAGTAGTTCACCGTACACAAAAATAGTATGTTATAAATCCTTTATATGGAGGTGTGTGTAAGTTTAGGTCAAAAACTTTGCATAAAAACATTATAGTATATTTATGATACTATTTTTGTTATAAAATAATTGAATAAATAGATGTTATGGGGTTTTAGAAGTAAAATAAATGAAAGGATCTTGAGAGAAGACGTTACCTCTAAACCGGGTAACTCCTCTTGATTTGAGCCAAAACAATTCCTCGAGTTTCCTTATGACCAATGTAAGGATTATAGAAGGAATTGAGGGATTTTGGGATCTAATTTGATCATAATTTGGGAGATCCAAGGTGCTTTAGATGTGTGAGTAAGTGGGTAGAGGAGGTGGCCTGTTATAAGAGGGAGGAGGGGCACTTTAGGAAAGTCTTGAAATATTATTTTATTATAAATTGATCATCGAATTAAATAGATAAAAGTGATATATTTCTAGGATAAGATGAGTATGGGTCTAAATCCTCTCATAAAATAGGTTTTAGACAAGTTTATGTCACAAATTTAACCTTATATTTTGGTTTAAATTCTTAGTTAAATAAATTAACTCTTACCATGTCTTGTTGTATTTTTAAACTATATGGTTGATATAGTAACTATAAAATGTAAAGAGAGTATAAAGTGGATAATTATTGATATTTTTTACATTATAAAATTCAGTTTTCTGAATATTATATTTTTATGACTATTATATCATTTAATAAAATAATATTTGTTTTAAAAACTCATTTATGTAAATTTTGACAGTATTTAGTAATTGGTTTTGTTAAAGTCATAAAAACATAATTAATTTGAAAAAACTAAATTAAATAAAATTTAAAATGTAATAATAATCCATAAAATTCATGGATGTCATAAAAACTTTCAAATTACATTTATTTTAATATTTATAATAACATTTATTTGAATCTTACATTAAAAAGGTAATCACTGCATCATCATTGTGTCATAAATAAATTTATTTATTAAATTTATAAAAAAAATTAAATCAAATTACAAGATGTAGGAAATATTTTTAGATTTATAATAACTATTTATAGTCTAAGATATCAATTAAATAACACCACCTTAAAATTATTTTAGTAAAAACATAAATGTTTATGTTATATTTCCCTTTACTTAAAATTAATTATTATAACACATAATTTTCACAACCAAGTGCCTCCCAAATACCAAAAGTTATTCCTAAAATATTTTTGATCTCCCATGACACATACAATAATATTAGGACACCTTTTACAATAGTTTTATGTTATCATAATATTATTTATTACCCTTATTTACTTAATTTACCCTTTAACCATGACAATAAAAATAATTACTGAAGTTACTATTCTTAATATCCAAAAAAAATTACCTATTTACATAATTTGTAAATTATGATTAAAAATATGGAATTAATTTTTATAAATTCAAAACACATAAGTTTTAGTAATTAATTTAAAATTAAGTATCATTGTCAAAACCAGAAAGAGGGTTGTTAAGAAGTAAAAACAATAAAAATATTGACATGGGTTTATATCCAATTTAAAAATAAAATTACTTAAAATGACCAAAATTAAATTAAATTATACATAAATAGTCTAAATAAACTTTTAAAATCATGAAAAATTAAATTTAACTATATAAATAAATTAGAAAAAAAAGGCAGTTTTTAATTAAATTTCATTATTTTTCACTAATCATTAAAATATGAATTTCATCATAAAAATACCAAAATTTACACCAAGGTAAATTTTGATGCCTCGCTTCCAAATAATAATTTTATTATGTAAAATATAACTTATAAAAATTTTGAAAACTAGATTTAAAAAGAGTTCTCCATCAAAAGGCGGTAAAACTGTTTTTTTTTTAAATACTTCTTTTACCATAAAAATGAATTTGTTATTATATAATATATAGAAAAAATATAAGATGAATTTAAAACATTACATTGAATATATAAACTATATTTTTTATTAAATAAAAATCCATAAAGAGTTATATGATTTTATAAACACAATTATTATCTTTTAAATAGGTTTTCATAAAAACACATCCTTTGTATTCAATTCATTTTTATTTCCATTTATCATAAATTTGGTTACCAATGAATAATTATTTAAACATTTATAAAAAATATTTTTATAATTTAGTTGATATTATTCATTCCCTCCATTCCACCAGATATGTTATAATGAGATCATTTAAATAATAATATTTAGTTGTTCGTTTTAAGCTCACTGTAGTGTATATTGTATGCTATTGAGCATAGTATTTTCTTCTTAAAACTCGATATGTCACATCCTCCCCCATTTAAAAAATTTCATCCTCACAATTTGAATTTGGGTTCTCTAACTATGGTTTAAATTTTCAAAATACCTTTATTACAAACCCACATAGAATAAGGGTTAATAAAACTATCACTTTAAAAGAAAGAAGGAGAAGTAAAAAAGGTCACCCGAGATAACACATATTGGGGTTAAACATAGGAAAACATAGATATGAAATAAAAACTAACTATCTTGATTTGATGGAGAGTGACATAAAAAATTATTCAAAAAAAGTTAATAATCAGAAAACCACAATCTTGTGATGGGTTGAATGGTCTTTGATTTCGTAATAGGAAAATGTAAACGGAAAACATTTTTGATTTAATATCCACTTAATAATGTTGAGGAATTATTTTACAACATAGAATAATATCATAACTAAATATACTTACTTGGAATATAGAGTTTCATCCCTTAATCAATTTCCACCACAAACTCATATTTTCCTCCAAATGATGTGTATTTAAGATGAATTTTTCAAGCTTGGAGAACTATAATCAACTTGTAAACACTCATATCATCCCAATAAGGTTAAATACCTATTTCTGCTTCCTTTAAATATAACCAAAACCAAAATAGTTAGTATAATATTAGATAATCCCCCAAAAAGAATAATCCTTTATAAGGAGAAGGACTACTTTTAATATTCAAAATTCAATATTAATACCCAAGTTCTACATAGACCATTCAACAAACAAATGTCTTTAAAATTACTCAAAATAATCCAAACTAAGATTGAAACCCAAAATTCAGAAGTATTTGATCACATATTCTTGCATGATAAATCTTAACATTTATCTCCAAATAAAATTCACTACTTTTAAAGTCTCATATTTAAAATTAATTAACTTAATCACATATTCTCCATGATAGGTTAATCATTTACATAAATAACAAAAATTGCTATATAAAAATAATAAAAACATATATTCTCCTAAAATAAAATTCAACCATTACTCCTCAAATAAAATCCCATAGTATTCAATTTTCCCTAGGAATATCGTGTTCCCAAAAGATCGAACGTCTTCTAAAATAACATTTATCACTTAATCACCAAATCATTTTCCTATACTAAGGATATCCATTTGAATAAACATAAGTTCCCAGAATCAACTTATTCTTAATCCATAAAATAATTTACCTAAAAATAATAAGTCATACTAACCATGGACTTCACGTAGGCCATTGGGAGGTGATAAATCCCAATCGCACTTCGGTTGTGAGTTTAATTCCTGCAGCTTTATCTGACAGGATGGGTTGTCACATGGTCTGCATGTTTTACTTTCTCAAAAAATATATAATTTTATAAAATTCCAAAAAATGATATAAAATCCCCAAAAATAACCACAACTTATTTTAACCTCAAATTTTATCTCATACCTCGCATTTTTCATCTCGAAAATTAATAACCCATAATTTCTTGAAAGGTGAATGTCTCTAAAAATACCATTATTCACCATAATATTTCAGATAATAAAGCCTAAAAAATAGTTTATAATACATTTAACTTATGATACACCTTAAAATTATAAACCCATGATGATATCCCTAATCCTTAAGAAAACATCATAATCTCCAAAGTTGTATAAACCATCCTATGATACCAACTATAAGGCCACAGCCTTAAACATTACACAATCTTGATTTAAGTCAAGAATTCATGTTGAGGATCTTTTCAGGTTTAGAGTTTTAGATAATTATGTCATAAGTATTACATAATATACCCAGACATCACATGTGTACAGTTACACTCCGTATCCACTTTTTCCACCAAAGGAAACCTTTTAAACAAAACATGATTTCTTTTTCTTGATAAAAATCTTCATGAATTCTTCCTTTCTATTACCCATCCCTATACCATGTGGAAAAAATTTCAAAAACTTGGGATAAGCATAAAAAGATTAGTAATGATGATAAAATAACTAATAAAACAGTTAGTTTATGAATATTTAAAACCCATGAAAACATTTTGATAAAAGAAAACTTTGTATCCATAAAACATAAACTACTTATCTTACATCATGTAATCATAATATTCCTACAAAAATTCATAGAAATAATAAAACATAAATGTAAATTGTGTAATATATATCATACTTACATTATATCTTTCATATCTATATAGGGAGTAACCTTCATGGTTACATTTTAAATACCCATCACAGTATATTCCACAAATCTCTTAGGAGAAACCTTAACATTTACCTCTATTACATTACCCAATAAATTATAGAGCTAACATGGGCTCACCCACCCTATTTTTATCATGTAACCACCCATATACTTAATAAAGGCTCAATAACCATAACATAATCCTAATATATAAACCAAGAATAAAGGAAAAATAACATTTCCACTTTGAAATCACATTTCATATTTACAAGTCATGCACTCATAAATGAAAATAAATTATTTTAAAATAAAATGGTAAACTTGTAAATTAAAATTAAATACATAATAACTGCATAAAAACAATAAATTAAATTCCTTATGTATATATAAAAACATTCAAAGTTATTGAAATAATCAATCCCATTTTAAAACATAATTAAAACATTTTAAAAGAATATTTTTGAATCAAAGTGTCCCTTACCTATTTTAAAATTTTTAAATTAATTTACAATTAAAAAAATTCCTTTCCATATAAATAATTACTTAAAATATTTTTCAAAACATGGACCTTAAAGAGAACAATTAAGAATATTAAATCTTTAAAACATTTAAAATGATATTTTAGATAAAGAGTAATTTACAATTTTGAATATTTAAATTATACTCCAAATGAAAGTAGAGCATTTTAAAAGACAATAAATATCATTAGTATAGATATAATATGGATAAGTAATGTAAATGGGGCTGTATATAAACTTTATAAAGAAATATAGTTGCATACCATCAAGAAAATTCTCAATGAAAGGAGATTGAGCTGAAGTCCCTTACAAAGATCGTATCCTTAGATTAAAGATAAATCAATGAAAAAATTATGTGTGAAAAATATAAATACACCCAATATAATTGTATATTTAGTGTAAAACAATCATAGGTCATTCACACATATTTTTGGAATAACAAAACCAATGACATGGATATTAAACTCAATGAAATGAGATTGAGTTATGATTTCCCTTACCATGAGTCTGACTCATCACGTACAATCATTATGTTCCTAAATAATAAATTTCAGTTAATTTCTAATTTATTGAGAACATTTTTCAATTTTATTATTCCCTTTATATCACTTATTACCATGTTATAAAAATTACATAATTATTTAAGTTTATATCAGTTGTTTTGTCAATATTCGGTACTTGAGTCAAAAATGAACTTGTTTTGATGAAAATTGTCCTTGTAGTCAAAAGTCCATCATCTACAAAATATTATTCATGATTTAGATATCATATATATCCATTATATATTTATTTATAATAATCTATAATATTTTGGGATAAGAAATGAAATGCATTGTTCATGGAGTCGGTAGGTCGTACGCACGCATGAACGCTACTTTCATTTCTTTGACATATTAAAGGAATGATGACTAAGTGATACATAGGTGTATTATAATTTCATTATAATATATATTTTATATATGTTAAATAAGTTTATTAAAACCATCCTTTATACTTTCAATGTATGGCATGAATGGGTCATTTCATATTTGAGGGGGCGGTTGTCCACACTTCCTCAAATGAAATTATCGTATTTACACATTATGGAGAGCATAAAGGTATGTTGAAAATAAAAATTACATAATAATAGAGACAATATAAATATAATATATTTAATATGTAAATATAGTTCCATAATAATGGACACCATGAGAGGTGGTAGGAGAAAATTGAGCAATCAACGTTTTGTGATGCAGTAGTTCGTCGTACATAGAAATACTATGTTATATATCCATTAGATGGAGGTGTATGTAAGTGTAGGTAAAACCCTTATCATAATAACATCCTAGTGTATTTATAACACTTACCGTATTGTTGTTGTTATAAAATAATGTAATAAAGAGAGTTTAGGGGGTTGGAGAAGGAAAATAAATGAAAGGAGCTTGAGAGAAGATGTTACCTCTAAATCGGGTAACTCCTTTTGATTTGAGACAAAAAGGATTCCTAGAGTTTTTGTAAGTCCAATTTATAGCTTCTAGAAAGAATTTAGGGATTTTGAAAGCTTATTTTAGAATAATTTGGGCGATCCAAGGGGCTTTAGAGGTTCGAGTAAGTGGGTAGAGGTGGTGGCCTTTTATAAGAGGGAGGAGGGTCACTTTAAGAAATTCTTGAAATATTTTTTTATTATAAATGGATTTTCAAATTATAATAGCTCCAATGTGATATATTTTGAGGGTAAGATGTGGATGGGTATAAATCCTTTCATCCAATAGGTTTTAGATAATTTTAGGTCTCAAATTTAACCTTATCTTTTGGCTTTAACCCTTAGTTGAATAAATTAACGCTTATCATGTCTTCTTGTATTTTTGTACTATATGGTTAATATAGTTACTATAAAATTCCAAGAGAACCAAAAGTGGATCATTAATGGAATTTTTTACATTATCTAAGTTTTTTGGATGAATATTAGATTTTTATGAATATTATATCATTTAATAAAATAGTATTTATTTTAAAAACTCATTTATGTCAATTTTGACACTATTTAGTGACTAATTTTTTTATAAGTCATAAAAACTTGATTCATTCGAAAAACCTAAGTTAAAACAATAATAAAATTTCATAATAATCCATAAAATTCTTGGATTGCATCAAAATTTTCAAATTAAATTTATTTTAATATATATAATATTATTTATTTGAATATTTCATTAATAAGGTAATAATTTAATCATCATTATGTCATAAATAAATTTATTTATTTAATGTCTAAAAATTATAAATAAAATACCATGATGTGGGAAATATTTTTAGATTTATAATGAATATTTATAGTCAAAGAGATCTTATAACAACTGGGCCCTGGTGACAGTACAGACACCCTGCCTTTAACATGGTCGTCGGGTCCTGACCCGCTAGGTACCACCAGTTGCCCCGCAAACACTTGGTCCCCACCCATGGGCCCACAAACTTGCCTGAATGGGTTATCTGACTAATGACAGCCCACATAGGCCAACACATATCCTCTCCAGTATGGTTTTCCCTCTCTCACACACACCCTGGGAAACTTTCCAGAAGGTCACTTGTCGTGATCACTACTCTAAACCAAGCATGCTTAACTGTGGAGTTCTAATTAGATAGGCTCCAGAAAAACAAGGTGCATAATGTAACAACTGGGCTCTGGTGATAGCATAGAAAACCCACCTTTAACATGGTCATCAGGTCCTAGCCCTCTAGGTACCACCAGTTGCCCCGTATACATTCGGTTCCCACCTAGGGTCCCACCCACGTGCCTGAATAGGTCACCTGACTAATGAAAGTCCCCACATGCCAACACATATTCTCTCCAGTGTGCTTTGTCCTCACTCACACACACCATGGGAAACTTCTCAGAAGGTCACCCATATTGATCACTACTCCAAGCCAATCATGATTAACTGGGGAGTTCTAATCAGATTATCTCTCTAAAAGTAAGGTGCACCTTGTTGACATGAGTCATATCATTTAGTCATTTTACCCTTTATCATCCAAGGGTGTTATATTAACCCCCCCCCCCAGAGCACAATGTCCTCGTTGTCGGCCCTACATCTCAACCCAGGAAGTGTACCACACTTAAGGCTGGGTACCACCTCTAATACCAAATGTAACAACTGGGTACTAGTGATAGCACAGACATCCCACCTTTAACATGGCCATCAAGTCCTGGCTTGTCAGGTAACACCAGTTGCCCCGCAGACACATGGTCCCCACCCTGGGGCCCACCCATATGCCTGAATGAGTCATCTGACTAATGAAAGTCCCCAAAGGCCAACACATATTCTCTCTAGTGTACTTTTTCCTTACTCACACACGCTCTATGAAACTTCCCAGAAGGTCACCCATCCGGATCACTACTCTTATCCAAGTATTCTTAACTTTGTAGTTATAATCGGATAGGCTCCTGAAAAGGAAGGTGCATCTTGTTGATATGAGTCATATCATGTATTAATTTAACTCTTTATCATCCTGGGGTGTTGTAGATCAATTAAATAACCCCACCTTAAAATTGATTTAGTAAAAAGGTACATTTTTAAGTTATATTTACCTTTAATTTAAATTAATTATTATAACATGCCATTTTCACACCCAAGTGGCTCTCAAATGCCAAAAGTTCAGCCAATGGATTTTATTTGTCCACCCATGACTCATTCAATAAGATTAGAACACATGTTAGGGTAATTTTATGTTTTTACAGTATTATTTTTACCCCTTTTACCTAATTTACTTTTTAACCATGGTAAATACAAATATTTACTGAAGTTAATATTCATAGTGTTCCAAAATAAAAGACACATATTTATATAATTTAGACCTTATAATTCCAAATATAGAATAAATTTTCTAAAATTCATAACACAGAAGTGGAATTAATTAATTTAAAATTAATTCTCATTGTCAAAACCAGAAAGAGGGTTTTTAAGAAGTAAAAACAGTCAAAGGATTGACACATGTTTATGTCCAATTTAAATGTGAAATTACTTATAATGAAAAACATTGTATAAAATGATAAAAACATAATCTAGTTACACTTTAAAATATATTAAAAAGGTAATATAACTATATAAATAATTTATATGAAAAGGTAGTTTTGAATTACAATGAAGTATTTTTCACTATTCATTAAAATATGAATTTCTTTAGAAAAATACCAAAATTTCAACCAAGGTTAATTTTGATGTCCTGATTCCAAATAAGTTATTTATTATGTCAAATAGAACTTATAAAATTATTAAAAACTATATTTTAAAAGGTTTTTACATCAAAAGGAGATAATGCTGTATTTTTTCCTTGAAAAATACTTCTTTTTATCCAAAAAATTAAATTTGTTCTTATATTATATCAATAAAACATATAAGATGAATTTAAAAAATTACATTGAATATATAAAATATATTTTTCATTAAATAAATACCCATAAAGTGTGATATGATTTTATAAACTCAATTATTCACTTTTAAGTAGGTTTTCATAAAAACACATCCTTTATATTCAATTGGTTTTTATTTCCATTTTAATCAAATTTGGTAACCAATAAATCATTATTTAGAAATTTCTAAACCATATTTTCATAATCCAGTTGATGTTATTCATTCCATTGATTCCAATGGCTAGATGATAATGGTAACATTTAAATAATAATATTTAGTTGTTTGTTTTACACTCGATGTAGTGTATCATGTATGGTATTGAACATAGTGTTTTTGTTAACTCTGGATGTTACAGTAGGTATCTTAAATAAACCTTGTAAATATTGTTCATTGATATTCATTTACTTTTTTCATTTAATGTTACATGAATGTGATTGTTGAGGTATAGGATACACACATCCAAATAGGTGATAGTGGTTTGAATGAAAATCTGAAAAAGTGAAATAAATTAATTCAGTCAAACATGTCACACCTGATTCATCCACCCCACCCCCCTCCCAGTGCGACTAAAAAATCCATGGGGCACTTTTATTTGTATCATAGGGAAGGTTACACCTCTAGTTGGATCTAATATACTAAAATAGTAGTTTTTATTATATCTATAGGAAGTGCATATTTTTATTTAAATAGGATTCAAAAGGGATACACATAGAAAAAACCTTCTTCCATTCATGGTGTAAAAAATTTGGTCTTTTCAATCAATACATAGAAAAATGGGAAAAATATTGGTAAAGAAATTTAATAACAGTACAAAGATTAAATAATATTAACTTTTAAATTAAGTCACTTAGAGTGCTAATTGTTGGGTTAAATTAATTTATTATAATTAAAATGAATCAATTTCTAGATGTTATGAATATGTTTTAAATTACAAAATTAGGGAGAATTTGAAGAAAGTTCCTAAATAATTGTTCACTTGTATGGTTAGGTTTTTCAATGAACTTCTTGATAAAAATCACAACTAGAAGAGGAAGATGATGTATTTGAAAAGTAGTTATCTATGAAGCTTTATAATTGTTACACTCACTTAAAACATCATAGATTCAAGAAAGATACTTTTTTGTAATATAAATAATATTATTTATAGTAAACTAAGATAGTGAAAAAAAATCACTTTGGAATATAAATATTTCTTTGATTTAAGAATAATTGAAAAAATATTTGTGTTAGAATGATTTTATCAAAATGGTTTTTATATAAGTTGTCCATACATTTGAAAATATATATAATACATCAATTATTTTTAAAGATTTTAGGAAAGAGGTTAATGAAAAGGTAATTAAAGAGTATAAAATATTGTTACTGAAGACCAATCAGGTGCATGATAACAATATTCATAATATGAAGATTCAATGGGAAGAAATTATGAAATTAGTTTAAGATGAGATGATTGATCCCAACTTAATGTTTATTGTACTAGTAGTAAAAAAATGATAAATCTTGAAGATACACATAACAAGGCTCCCCAAGCAGCTGGGGATATATGTGTTGAGAAAAATAATTATAATAAGATTCATATTTATAAAATACTCAACCTAGTTAAAAGAAAATATTAATATTTTATAATGATAAATCTATTATAGGCTTGTTGAAAAAGGTAACACTTTTTCCAACAAATCAATGCATGAATATACTATTTTGATTACTAGTGCAGGTTCAACCTTAAAATATGGGGAAATATGGATGATGAAAAATTCTCAGGTATATACCACTTCTTCAAATATGGATGGGAATAATTATAAGAATTATTGTTTGCTAAGGAAATAGAAAATGAAGAACTATTTTTTCCAAAAAAATGAAAGGTTTCCTAGATAGTAAGACTAGGTAAAATAAGAATAAATTGATATTTTTTAGTTATTGTTAGTGTTGTAGGAAGATTTGGAATTGGGAAATAAATTTTTCATTTAATATATCATTGAATCAAAATTATATAAGTCTTATATTTTGGATGAGAAAACCTAAAGAAAATAAAATACCTATACCATAGATTTGAAATTCATAGAAAATTAATATGTCTACAAATAATATATTTGAATGATTTTAAAATTTATGTGACTATTATAATAGAGTATTTCACTACTATGATGAGTACTAGTACATACAAATAATGCACAAATAACCTTTTGATTTCAATATAAGACCACAAAAAATGGAAGCGGGTAAGAAAAGAAAATAACTGGTCAACCTTGGGATGTGAACAAAATAAGGATACTTTTATACAAAAAACTCCTAAGAAGTTAGTGAATAGTGACATTAAGGGTGTCATAGAAAATAAAATATTCTTCTTTTATGGTAGAAAATTCCACATCATAGACTATTTAAAATTTTCTATGAACATCAATACAAACGAAAGCAAGATGGAATTAAATAAAGAATCAAAAAATAATAATAATATGTATTTTGTGAAATACATGTCTCATAATGAATGTGAATAGTTTCCTAAAAAGTTTATAATGATGAATTATGAAGTTATGCGTGAAATGAGTAATATTCTTGGGAATTTAACTAAAAAATCCATAACATGAACGGCTAGATAATGAGATTTATTGAAGAAGAAAGGGAAATCATATATGAATTCTTTTGATAAAAATATTATTCTAAAAAATGAGTTTATACACAAAATTAATAATGATAATATTCCAAAGGAATGTTTTATCATATGGCTAGATTTTTGGGAATAGTTTATGAATATGGAGAAATCATAGAAAACTGAAATCACATTAGAAGATAATATGAAGAATACTACTTAATCTAAGAATATAGTCAGGTTGAGAATCAACTCTCGACTGTGTTTCTCTAACTAAGATGCATTGAAGAACCGTATTATTCCCATATATGCATTATGTATAACTTTTTTATAAGTAATTTAAGGTGATACAAGTGCCTAGGGGGGAACCAATATTTGAAAAAACAATGTCGGCATCTTATAGCTAGAATTTTATCCATTATTGTGTTATTTATCTGATTTGAAATTATATTTCATCCCCATAAAACTTCAATTAATATCATATGTTTCATAGATTATATTCTTGAAGAAATTTTTCCATGATGAAGAAGTATTAAGTGCATCCCTTGAGAGTAGCTCATAAGAACAATAACCAGATGCCTATATCTCAATTGGGATTCCATGAATATCCATAGAACTTGTGAGAGTTTAATTTCAAAATTATTGAATCCTGAAATTGAATCTTGTCAATATTGAGGTATTTTTATTACACTTTTGTATATATATGTTTTAAAAAATAAATACTAAAATGATACATTGATTACTTAATCAAAAAGGGAAAATAAATTCAAAAAAGATAAGTGTATTCTTTCACATGAATGTTTTTAATACATTTTTTAAATGAATTGATGAAATTAGTATAAATTCACTTAGACAACCCCTAAACGACGGTTTTGTGTTAGTATCACATTCTAAAAATTTATTTATAAAATTTATATTAAATTTAATCTATATTGTTTTATATATTGTTCATGTATAATTTATTCTTATAGTTATTTCATTTTAGTTCACCCCTAATATTGAACTGATTCCTTCCTTCAATCAGGAGAACTAGGTTGTATGTTTCAGAATAGGAGAATATGATATCATGAAACTAGGATAAATGAGATGATAATTCCCTCCAATTAATATATATTTTAATTTATTATCAATAATATGGGAGGATATGATTGAATTTATAGATGAAATGTGTATTGTTAACCAATAAAAAGGGGGAGATTAAAGAAACCAAGTGGTGTATTTAATTTGAAGTTGTGATAGTGTTGAATTTTTTTCAATATGATATGGAGGTGAAATTTAAATGTGTTTTAATTATGATTATTTTTTAAATTGTCTTAATAACTATGATATATATTAATTATGATTGTATTTTTCACAATTTTTACAACAAGTGGTGATTTCAAGATGAAACAAATTTGGATAATTCAAAATGGTGATCACCAGCTAAATGAAATTTAAGATCATGAAAAAAAATTAATAGTTGAGGATGATTTTTTGAATTTATATAAATAAATTCCATGATTTTAAATAGGAAATGTTAATTGTTTTTTAGAATTATATGGAATTTATATTGATAATTTTGGCTAAATATTTTTATGGGATATAACTAAAAAATGGGCTATCCATATCCAACCAAGTTAATCCATCTCAACCACACATGGGAGTGGAAAACTAAACCATATGGGGGATATCCTAGCAAGTATATCCATGGATAATGATGTAGTGATGGCCAGGGCATATAGTGTAGTCAAAGTTAGTGCATTGTTTCAATAGGATGTTCATGGGTGTTGTTCAGAGTTTTTCTCACCCCATGTGGGTGTGTGAAGTTATATCATGGTTCTAACCCTAGTGTGGGCCTGAGCGGTGGAAGTTTCATATTTTATTTTTAAGCAATTAAAGACCAATAAAATAACCAATGTGGGATTTTAGAATTATTCACACTATATAACTATCTCAAAAAGATACGTATAAAACATGGTTTATCTAATTTTTTGTAAATATATCATTCAATCAAACTAAGCATCCCTATTTATCCTTCATCCTTCGAAGGGATACTCATATATAATTATTTCTTTATTCTTTGAAATTCGATGATAAATATGATTATTTGATTTCCATTTAATTGAATTAATGATATGAAGATGATCGATACAAGAATGAAACATCATTTTCATGGATGATAAAATTATAATCTGATATAGAGATAACTTCTATAAGTGAGATACATTTTTTGGAGGATTAACGGTGATTCTATGAATCCAAAAATCATGAGGTAAGGTGATGCACGCAGGATAATAATAGAGGTACTCATAGGGCATTGAGTTCATGGAGGACATCAATGGAATATGATTATAAATACCCCTGACCATTTCCATTTATAGTATTAGATGAACATAGATACAAGAGAGGTTATAAAGATAAGAAAAGAGACATAAGAGTATTTAGATCTTATATAATAATTTAATGAGAATTCGTATTGATGTTCTCTAAGGATTTGTAGTCACGTAACGATAAACTTGGTTATGTGGACCTTTACACATGCTTATTACATTTGAAGTAGTTTTATGAAGATATTTTGAACTTATTATGTGATCATAAAATATTTTTGAAGTACAGATCCTATGTATTCTGATAGGTAAGGAAGAAGAAGAAACAAAACAAATCATGAATCCTTAAAATAATATCTTGAGATAAATGATTCATGAAATAATGTTCATGGATAAAATATTTAAAGTGAGACACACATAGTTTTATAAATACTTGGGAATAAGATTTGATTTTGAGATATATAGTTCTCATGAAACTGTATGGGTTTTGTGAACCGGAATTTACTATAGTTTCTATGATTTTATGCACATACAATAACATTTTTATTTAATAACCGTATTTAAATTGAGAAGACCATGCATTTTGTCGTACATGAATCAAGTTGGAGAAAATTAAATGCAATATAATTAATAGTAAGATTGTGAAATTAATATTTATGGAGGCTAAGATTCTTCATTGACAACGGAATTTATTATTTTCCCAAAAATTTGACATTTTGAGACTGGATCTAATGAATGGTTTCCATAAGAAGAGAATATTAATATTAAATTTAACTAAATTCCTATGAATAAATTGTGTAAAGTATTCATTGATCTATCATATATACCAAAAAATTGATAAAATTTTTATTAAAACATACTTTAGATATTGTGACCTATTATCATTTATTTTTCAAAATGTTTTTAGTGTGATTGAAACAGGTTAAAGAATAATAACCATTCACTTAAACAACTAAAAATTTAATCAAAATTTAATAAATGAGATTAAGGAAACACATATTAAATCCCATTTATTGGTGATGATTTTATATATTATATAATTACATTATGAAACTTTTAGTGAATATATATCACAAGAGTTTGAAGTATATCTTCTCTTGGTAAGATTTTAATCTATAATAATGATGATGATGAAAAAAATATTATCAATATTTCAATCATTGGTTGGAATATATCCCACAAAATGGAATATGGTTACAAATCACTTATACTAAAAATTTTATATTCAAGTTTCTTCTAAGGCTATAGAAAATAAATAGTTCTTTTATATTCTTATAGATATGAATTTAGATAAGGTTGATCATATTGATCGGATAGTGTTATAAATCATAGTGGTAACCTCTATCATAGTTCATCTAGTCAAGAAATCAAGGTTATTTATTACGTAATCCATTTATATGAGGAATTACTTAAATGTTAGGGTGAAAATTGAGGGATGGTATGTCCATCCCAATTTGATTATACGTGATTAATATCACCTGGTTCTTCATTCCCCAATGGTATTTGAGGTTTTAAAATTCTTTTAATCTTTAAATTTTTTTCGACATTAGTGATAAAATGATTTATAATCATATGAAATAATATTTTTTATGGAATAAAGTAGATATAATAGTATTGAGATATATTACAATATTCCTTACCTATAAAGAGTTAAAGGATATCCATCAAGGCTCGATGGAAATTTTATATTTGTTTTATATTCCGATATTTAAATATGATCCAAATTTTATTGAATTTGTTTTTTTTATTTCCACAAAAATCTAAAAAGAGTTATTCAATTTGGGGTATTATTTAAAATAATTACCAAATAAGTTCATTTTATTTCCATTCTATAGATTTAATCATTTCAATTTTTGTGAAAACATTGTATACATAAGGAATTAATTCATCATGATTTTCATAAATCAATTCTATTTTAATGGGATCCTGGGTTTGCATACAAATATTTGAAAGATGAATATAAATATATGGGTACATAGTTTATTAATATTAAAAAATATAATCCTCATACAAAAAATATAGTCAAAATAAAAAATAAAAGTTTGTTTTTGTATGCTCAGAGCCTTTGTAATGGATTTTTTTGGCACATTGGAGGAATATACCACTATGGTTCATTTCCAGGAAACATTTATCAACCTACCATATAAAAGGTTTCATTTGAAGTAAAATACTATAGAAAATATAATCCTCAACTCTGCTATAATGATATGGGTTATGAATCTTTGATTTTACGATGTCTCATATGTGAGACTATATAAAATTTACAAATGATAATTAAGAAAATGGTGAGCATTGAATTCTCAAAAAAAATGTGAGACTTCCTCAACATTACTTAGATTATTCAATGGGTGATATTGTTTTTCTTCATATTTCTCCTTGATTTTTAAATCTATGGGATACTGAGAAATGAATATTATATCTATGATATGTTGGAGTACTTGGGAACACTAAAAGTTTATGGGAAATATAATACCACATGTATTTTCTACCCTTATATTCTTCATATAAAAAATCCCTAAACATATCTTTGTTATGAATGTTTAAATTAAAATATTCTTATGAAAACAATTAACATAAAGGGGACTAATAACCAAGTATGGATTATATCCCAAAATCTCTTCAAATTATTGATCATCCAGAAAACATACTATGTTATTGAGCTATTGTAGCAGATTTTTTATATTAGTTACATAGTTTCATTCAAGAAGATACATTGTAGTGATAGTCCTTCGTATTTTACCACTTTCAAATATTTTTATTCATAATGGATCTCACTGACATTTTTTAGGTGAATTATAATGTTTTAGAGGGTTTTAGTGTCCCTATTTGTGTTGAATCCATTACTTTTGGAATTTTATGGAATTTTTATCTAAATTTTTTCCTTTAAAGAGGAGAATTAGAGTTTGGGGAACAATTATGATATTAAAAATTTATTGAACAATTTTATTGAATCATACACTAGTTATGGATTTCTCAATGATTTTAATAGAGGTTGATGCACAATTAATGCATATATCATGCAATTAATCCATATTAACAGTTTATTTTTGGAATATTCAAATATATATGACTGTATAATTGATGAAAAGTTTTTAAAATCATGTATAGCAATCATGAATATATTGAAAACTTCCTTGAAAATTATAATTTTTTAAAAAAAACCCTCATATCTCTCTAATTTAGACTACAAGTTAATATATTATGTTCTTAGGTTAATTTTACAATATTTGGATCATTTATTACATATTTTAGTAGATCTATTCCATTCATGAGTGATGAATCATAGAATTCATGTAAAGAAAATATATATTATATCTTATTTCTACTCTATTCTCATTGTTTTCAACAAGAAACCTAACAATGGGATATTATTGTTTTAGATAGAAATATTGATTATAAATTTTCTATTTTTTATCAAAACTATATTAAATAATAGTGTACATTTTTATTTATTTATAATAAGCTTTTTTCCTCTTTAGTGAATCATTTGGGGTACGTATATTCTCTTGATAATTGTTTGTGTGATAATTTTTTTTCCATTTGGTGTCATATTTCAAATAAATCATAATATTTATTTTAAATAAATTAATAGTTTTTGTTGAATTATTTTTATCATTGGATTTAGTATGAGTTTAAATAATTTAAAGTTTTCAATTAGATTTCTGGATCAGTGTATTCTTTAAAAATATAATTTTAGATAAATATTGTTTTACTATTGCTTATTTTTATTTGTGTTGATGAAATTTACTTTCTTTATTTAAATATGAATATTTTTTGGGGGGTAAAATTCTGAGAAATGGATTCTGACTTTACAATAGTAACACTATCCTAAAGATTGGGATTTTATTATCTTGATTCATATGTCTAAAAATAGTTAAATGTATCATATTTTGATTATATTTTTCTATTTTGATTTTATTATATGTTATTTATTTATCACTTATTATTGGTATGTATTTTTTAGACCATGTTTGAAGATAGTTTATTTTTGAGAAGGTTCAAGTGGATATGGCCTTTTGTGTTGGAATTTATTATCAATACATAAATTATATTAATAAAATGTGATTATATAAATGATATTGTTAATTTAAATCAAGGAAAAGTAATAGTGAATGTTAAGACATTATCTACAATATCATGGGGTTGGCTTGAGGAGTTTCTCATTCAAAGAGAAGAAATTGTAGAATTTTTATATTAAGATAGGAACAATTAATCTGAAGTTTAACATGTTATTCATCCACTTATGGTGTATTTTCATAGATGATTTAATTTTTAAATTTTAGTAATAAAATATTTATATGTTCAATTGATTATTCACATGGTTGATTGAAGGTTGATCGTACAGTTGATCAAAGTTATGGCCAATATAGAGTATGGTATGTGGTTAGTTTAGAATGCATCATGGTGTTGATCCAGATGGTAAAATTTCTTCACATGGTCTATATGACTTAAAATAAACTCTATAAAATTAGAATTTTCATTAATCTACTACATGAAATTCAAGAATTCGTATATTATAAAGAATTTTAAAATTAAAAGTTTCTATTCAACTAATCTTAGTGACTTCAATAATCGTGATCACTAAAGCTGATTATGATCCTAACTAATATGAATCAATTTATAAAACAGAAGGTGGTGTTTCCATATTGAATGAGTTTTATTGAAGGAGTTGATGATGAATAGCAAGAATTCTAGTTTTTAAGCTAATCATAAGTCCTTCTGATGATCATAATACTTTTCTTTGTGCATAAGTCTTTAAATAAGTTCATAATACTTTAATAATAATCTATAAATTGTAAGACTAAATAACATATGCCGATTTCAAGATTAATAGTATTTTATTGGAGAATTTTTATTTTAAAAGAAGAATGAATGTCATTTTTCATCGAATGTACATCTCTACAAAAATGTAATCATTTTACACATTTTAAAATTTGAAAATATATTGGGTTTATAACTAAGGTTCTGTAACACATTCCTAATGATTTATAATGTTTTAGATATTATGATTCTTTGGTTTGACGATTTTGAAACCCCATGATGAAAAATATGATTATCATCCATTTCATAAACCAAAGAGGACTAATTGATAAATAATTCTATAATATAATGTGAGATCCACACCATAGAAGGAAAATAAAATTTTTCAAAAATGCATGTTTCCATACACATGGAGTTTTTAAAAAAATAATTAATTATGCGTGTTTTTTGGAGAATATTTTTTCACAAATACTCTAATATATAATGAAAAATGAAAGTTTTATTCTTAAATAGATTTTAATGGAATCATTTTCATGATTTAAAATAAGGCTTAACAAGTTAAAATAAGAGGATTTTTCACCACTCATAATCAAAAAGTTTCCATAACAATTATGGAAATAATATTATTCATATTATTCTGTGAATATATATTCTAGAAAAGGAAAATATATATTTTTTTATAATAAAAAAACTATATAAAATATTTAATAATTATCAAAAATAATATAATAGAGGTAATGAACAAAAACATTTTTTTGATCACTATTGAACAACAACAAAAGAATGTGAAAAGAATAATTACCCAAGTGTGAGGTGGGAAAAGGAAGCATCAAAATAACAACATAATTGAATTAAAAATTTTCGAGGTACTTTTATATTAATGTAAAAGTTTCTAAATTAGCATTACAATGTGGGATACACTTACAAAATTGTGATACTATTCTATATTACAATTCCATCATTACCCCCTACTTGCCACATTCTATAGGATTGTTTCTAGTTGATTGTGTGATATAGGGAGTTTCCTTATAATTATAAGGACTAGTTACACTTAATGAGTAGTGAACCATATGAAATATTATGTGTAGTATATATATTTTAATTTGGGTTTTTTAACACTAAGTTGATTTTACTATCACTGGTAATAAATTTTTTTTTGAAAATAATAATAAAAAATTGGTAACCAATGAATGATCCCCCCAATGATTATACCAATCCCATGGGTATAATTTTCAATTGGTATAAAAGTGAGGCTCCTTTATTTAATAAAGTCTATTTGAATTTGAATAACAAGTATCAGTATTACAATTTTATTTCACCCAAAATGCATAATCAAAACTCATTAAAAAAAGTTGATTACCATATTTTAAGGCAATTATTAACATGATTGGATGTACATGATGTTGGTGTAACTATTGGACATTAGTTATGATATCCTAAAAGTCATTATAGATGATTAAACCCCTATAATGAATCTTATAATATGATATAAATGGATAATATGAATCTAGAAAACAATTTTCATTCTAGAAATACTATAGTATTTTCTCAAATAGAGTGTAAATTTTTGAAGGTGAAAGGAATCCCCGCAACTAAAGGTATTTGGGGTAATATGGAAAATATTTATGAAATGAACACAAAAGTGAAGAAAGAAAAATAAATTATTTGTATATTGGTGTATTAATATATTAAAATGAGGAATAATGAATATTTTGATGAATTATTTACAACTTTGAATGATATTATAATAATGATCAGGAGCTTTAGTGTAATTTTGGAAGATTCAATGGTGGTTGAGATGATCCTTAGATTATTCAAACCAAATTTGATTTAAAGGGTTCAAATTGTAAAGATAAAGATCCATTTTACATCCCTATAGATGAACCACATAGTATTATCATATATTATGATATAATGAGGTCAAATTATACAAAGAAGAAAGGAAATACTATGAAAATTATATATTTTAATGCTTTTATAGAGTAAAATGGTAAGAATAAAGGAAAGGATGATTGATATAACTATTCAGACTTGGAATAATATGTGAATGTTGAAATTTAAGAGCATATTTCAATTTTATCTTGATAAATTATGAGATTCATAGGAAATTACAAGGAGAAACTTCCACTAAATTACATCAAGTGTGGAGTAATTGGATAAATTGTGGAAAACTACACCACAGTGAAGGAAGAAGAATCCAGTTATAGAGATGAAGAGAGACATAGAAGATGATTTATAAATAATTATGAAAATTAAGATCATATTATTAAAGAAATTAGATATAATTTATCTAAATATAAAAATATAAACTAATTTTTCAAGTATAAAGGAAGTGATGACAATAAGTATGAAGGGGAAGTTGAGACATCTGGTGATGATGATGAAAAGATACTTATTGCCAATGTGAATGCTGATAATTTCACTAATGATTAAAATAGTGGTACTAGGAAATAATAATAAGAAAATAATATTGATTTTATTCTAAAAGGATAATAAAATGATTCACTATCAAAAAAAATTAAGCATGAAAAGTAGAATTGGAAGATGAAAATGTTTGATCAACTTACTGGAAGCTGAGAATCTGAACATATTAAAGAGAAGTCCAAGATGATGAAATAAATTGAAAATTTAAAGAAAATGTGTGATGAATAAAAGAATTTGAACATTAATTATAAATATAAAATAAAATAAAGAGAAAAGGAGATAATTATTTCTCAAAAAAACTAGTCCAAGCTAGAGGAGAATTGGGAAAATTTAATTCCAAACTCAAAGTCCTTATCCAGAAAGTTGGGGAATACAAAAAGAAATAACAAGGTTTTAGTCATTATAAAAAACAACTCTTATAGGGAGAAAGGTTTTCCAAAAAAAATTATGATAAGTTTGAGATTAAGTAGGAATTTTTTAAGACCATGTTTGGGGTCAAATCAAGAGGAACACAGAAATCTAGAAATTATAGAAACCTGAATTTAAACTCAAAAACTGTTATATAAGGTGAAAATAGAGAAGATAGAAAATATTTAATGTTGAAAAATAAGTTTTTATATACTCATAATAATTTCCATTCATAATAAAACCCAAAAATATTTTTCATAATTTTTATTAAATTCAAGTAAAATATTTTATAAAACAAAGAACTTTTAGAGTAAATTATTCCTTTTATAGATATGGAAGGTACTATATAAGATTTATAAAAACATAAAATAATAATTATTTTGACCATAATCATTACTAAGAATCAATAAGTCCAATAGGGAAAATCTTTAAGAATAATTAACCCACCCCGAGAAGAAATATTTATAGGAAAGCAGTAAATTATGGAAAAAATCCAGATAACAAGTTCCAAGCGCTTCAGGAATTATATAGTAGATGTGACCAAGTTTTTCATCATGGTGATTAATATATTATCCTTATACCATCATAATATAATATAAATTATGATTCTAAAAATTATTAACAAATAAAGATAAAAGATTATGATAAGGCCCTTATTGTTGAAGTTTCTCAAAAAGAATCAAAATTGGAATGTCCATAGTTATTTTATAGTGGTTATTTTTCATATATATATAAGGATTCTTTAAGATATTAAAGAATTTTGAAGATAAAAAAGAAGTATTTATGACAATTTTGAATGATGGGTCACTTAAGATAAAATGATTTTGTTTATTGGTTATTGTTAAAGAAAATGTGGAGTTAAAAATACTATGTTTATTGATGGTTTGAAACACAATCATTGAGTAATTTTGAACTCTATGATTAAGGGAATGAATTTATTTTTAGGAAACATAGTTTTATCATGAAAACTATTCAATATGTAAGGATTGTTATAAAAGGGAATTGAATTAAGAGAAATCGGTTTCTTGTGAGAGATACTCTAATTTCATGCTACATTGCTATAAATGAAGAAAATAAACTGTGACATAATAGGTTGGGACATATTTTCTGAAGGATAATATACCTAATATGAGTTAGTAAAGTAACTAGATATGTTCTACATGTTATAATGGGATGATTAAAAATTATTAAAATAATAAATTTGAGATTCACACATCTCATCTATTAAATATTATTCATTCTGACATCGGAATATAAAACAAATGGACAAAACAACATCCATCAAGACAAAGTCTGAAAATACCTGTGCAACAATTGGAACATTTCTCAACCGGCCAACACCATCACTCCATATTCCCATGGATGAAGAACACCCACCACCTATAAATGGATATTTCCTTTTACATGGACCTAGCATAACAAAATCTAGAAATATGTGAAGGAAAATGTATGTTGCAATCTTGAAAACCCAATAGGATATCACCAAGTGTTCCATAATAAATTAAAGAATAATAAAACATATATTATTTCAATTTAAAAAAATAAAGTTATATTATAAAATTTACATATTTTAAATAAAAACATTATTTTAAATCAAGTGGATGTTAGGTATATCAAAAAATGCCATCAATAAACATTTTATATAAAACATTTATATAAAAATTATGGCATGAATTAAATAGTTCTTGAAATAATGGCATGAATAATCAAGTTAAAATAAATAAATAACCATTGTAATATTCCCTAAGTTAAATTAGTTCTCGGATCTCAGATCCTTGTACTACTCAATCATCAATCACAGCTCAATTATGTGTACACACAACCCTATGGTTTGGTCCAATGGGACTAATAAATCATCATCTTATTGGGGAAAATCATGCCGAACTAATTTTAGTTAAATTTTTCCTTGTCAATACATTTCAATGAATTGAAATTCCAAGAGTTCTTGTCCCTATCAGCCATTAACTACTCCGACTCACATGTTCTTTAATAAATAAATCATGGGGAAATCAATCATCTCATTAACAATTCAAAATCCTAATTTCATATTTCATCATGCTATTTTAATTTCAAAATAAAATAATCGGTTTTTATGAATTTTATTCCTTCAAAATCATCTTTCATTTAAAACCAATTTTCCCAAGAATCAACATCAAATGATTACATGAAATCATTTATCATTTCAAGACATGTTGTTTTTCAAAATCTAACCCAAAATTTCAATAACATTGAAATTGAGGTTTTTTCACAATTTTAATGAAATTTTTACATCAAATATCATAAAATTTCAAATAAATGTTTTATAAATCAATTTATAACACATTTCATTACAATCAATCAATTTAGGTGTTCTATTTTTGGTTAAATCATTATGTAACCACCTAAAATTAATCACACGGTCAATTAAATTAACACACGCAATGGGACCTACCAATAGAAAATGAAGGGGAAGAAAATAAAGGATCTAACCCTAGATTCAAGATCCCTCAGAACAAAGATCCAATATGTCCTAAATGTAAGGATTAAATTATATAAAAAGGTAGAGAATGAAAAAAAATTAGAAAATCCAAATCAACACTGAAACCACGTATTGAAGTTTGATTGAGATAATCTATAGGTTCATATAAAAGAAAGATAATAGGTTGGAGGACCCAATAAATCATCTTGAGATCCTAAAAAATCCAAGTAATCTGATTAGGGTTTAATAGGGTATGATTAATCTCCAGCCCATGGGGACCAGTAATTCCCTTTGAAATATGCTAGGATTATCATAGGTATCAATGTAGCAGGGGTATTCGGGTTGGTTCATGAAAAAATTAACATGGATACCATGGTACAATGATACTTGAACCAGTCATGATATGTCCTTAAGGGTGTTCCTAATCCCCATAGGTTGGCTACTAGTACCTAGCATTATATTAAACATCCAATAGAATGATTTTTCTAGATTAAAAACCCATAAATACATAACAGTGGAAGAAACAAACATTAACTATATGATATTTCATACACTCCTCAATAGGAAAAATATCATAATCATATAGAAAAAAATCCCAAGGTATAACATAAAACAAAGGACAAAATCAAATACTCAAATAAAAATTATCACAATCCTTTATGAAATAAGTTGACCCGGCATAAAAAAAATGAAAATTATTGAAGGGAAAGGTAGGGTGTGATCTAGACTGCCCAACAAGATCTCAAAGGGTGATCCGTAAGAAATTTCATAACAATAAACCATAAATGATTAAAATTTAAATAAATTAAGTCATGGAATAAAATTTACATATTTTAATTCAAAACATTCTTTTAAATAAATTATATTTCATGCATATCAAAAAAATGATTAAATAACATTTTATATAAAAAATATATATATAAAACGACAGGTATAAATAAAACTGTTATTTAAATAATATCATGAATATTCAAGTCAAATAAAACAAAGCACCAGGGTAATACACCCTAAGTTACAATAGTTCCATGATCTAATATCCTTTAACTACTCAATATTCAATATAAGATTAAGTATGTGTACACACGTCCCTAAGGATTATGCCAACAAAACTAATTAACCAACATCCCATCAGGGAAAATCATGAAAAACTCTATCTAGTTAGAGTTTTCATCATCAATTTATTTCTAAGTATTTAGATTCCAAGAATTATTTTCCTAATCACCCACTAACTACTCAGCCTCACATGTTCTTCAATCAATATATCTATCAATCATAGGATAATCAATCATTTTTCATTCATTTTTCAAATGCACAATTTCATGTTTAAACATGAAAAATCAATTTACAAACCTAATTATAGGTTTTTATGATTTTTATGCCTTTAAAATAATATTTAATTTAATTATAATTTTATAAAGAATAAACATCAAATAATTTCTCATTTCACTCCATAATTTTTTATCAAAATCTTCCCAAAAATATGTAATGCCATTGAAATTGTGGTTTTTTACAATTTTCAAGGCCTTTTTCAATAAAATGTAAAATAATTTAAAATCAAGGTTTTATAAATCAATTAAAAACTATTTCCCATTCAATTAAAAAAATTAGTATTTCAATTGTAGGGTAAATCCTTATGGAACCACTTACATTTATTCACATGATCAATCAAATCAACACCCACAATGGGAACTGTCAATAAATAATGAAGGTGAATAAGATTAATGATCAAACCCAAGATTAAATATCCCACAAAAAAAAATATCCAATTCATCAAAAAATTTATGATTCACTACTTTCAAAAGTAGGAGAAAAAAGAAAAATAGATAAAACTCAAATCAAGAGAGAAACCACATATTATAGAGGGATAGAGATCTTATACTAGCACTTTTATTCACAATAGAAGAGGTTTTAGGAGATAATAAATACTATAGAGATACTCTAAAAGTGAATTATTTTTAATAGGTTTCAATGGGGGTTGATTAGAGGTCAGACCAGGATGTTTGAGATTTTAATAAAAAATTAGGGGAATAAAAAATTTGAGCATATAGTTTCATATTTGGGATGTACTATTAGTTGTAACATTGCACCCTAACCATGCCCCTTACTGGGATTCTCTAAAGGGTGAATAGTTTAGTCACATGTCAAACTAACCATACACCAACCATGCATATACCACTTTACAAATGTGCATTGTTTAAAGGGTGAGGTCTTATAATTTGTACAAATAGTTCACCCCCTCTATACCACCAAAATAAGGCACACGGTTTTCTAGGAAAAAACAATATGGTTTTCCCTAATCAAGCACCAACAATGTATAATCACCAAAACATCAAAAATTTCTCAAAAATATCTAAAAATTCCCAAAAAAATCAATCAATGTACAATCAAAAAATGGTGTAAAAGTACTTGAAATCAAGTAAGGGGATGTTACTACCTCCCCTTCCATAAAAAACTTATATCCCTTGAAATCCTATCAATAAGACTCCATAAAAAAGATATAAGGCCACTACTCTCTCATAAGTTCCTCACACTCCCAAGTCTCACAAGAATCCTAACCATGGTTCCATAGCACATTGAACAAAGGTATAGACTTCCCATGAGGAACCTTTGTCCTAGAATCAATAATCCTAACTTGATACTCAATCATAGATAAATAAAGTTCCAAATCAAGGTCTTTTGATCACATGACATTATAAGGGTTTAAAATATACCTCATGCGCAATGATACTTGAAAAACATTGTGGATTGACATAAACTATGGTGGAAAGGATAAAAGGTCAACCAAATTTCCAACCAGCTCAACAATCTCAAAAGGACCCAAAAATATTGATACAAGCTTTACCTACTTTCCAAGCCATTGGGGACCCAAATATGGTGAAACTCTCAGAAAAACCTAGTCATGAATTAAAAAATCAAAATGTAATGAATGAAAATCACAAAAGATTTTTCACATACCTTTTACATCACTATTATAAAATTAATCAATTGAATCTTTATCATTGTCTCTTAGACCAAACTCAGTCTAACCAATGAAGCATCACCAATATTATTCCAACCGAGAGGATATCTATAAGGTTGGATATAAAAGGATTAAAAAGGACCCATTCAAATCAAAAACATGTCTCTATTATTTTATGAAAACTCAACCAGTCCCAAATGGACATCCCAAGATCCACAAAAGTTGGAAACACAAGAACATATCATGTCCTCAATGTTATGAATAGCTTATTATATTAGGAAATCCATATAAAAATGTTACATCATGGTCAATATAACCTGGGATCCCATCATCCCATAGAGACCTCTCTAAAAACAAGAATTAAACTGGGATTCCCAATCAGAGACTATAGTATATGATACTCCATGAAATAAGATAATATATTTTATATAGATACTTCCAAATCCTCAACTTTGGTTTCATTACAAATGAAAATAAAGTGATCTTATTTGGTCTGTGGATAAATAAATTCCCATATTAAATTCTTCCCTCTTGGGGTATGTAGAAACCTAGCCAAAAATCCATATAAATCACATCTCATTCCAATGTCAGTACAGGAATGGGCTAAAGAATACTAGAATATTTCATGTGCTTGGTCTTGGCTTTCTAATAGGTATAATAATGAGAAAACAATTAAATTAGTTCATTCCTCATACTGATCCACCAGAATCATTACGGCATATCATAATACATTTTCTCTATACCCAGGTGCACCTCCCATTGAGAATTATAGAAATATCCCATAAAAATTTTCAAGATATAAATTTCACAATGTGCAGTTCTGGAAACACAGCAAACCCCTAGAATAGGAAAAATATTCACAAATTGTCTCCCACCATAAATAGAGTCCCTAATTCCATTGAATTCAATATCAAGTTGTTTAACTTAAATAATCATCTCAATAATAGAGTAGGTAAACTATATGATCGTTAGAAAAATATTAATCACATCCTACTGGACTCCCAAATGAAACTAAGAAAAAATCCATCAAATTCCATAATTATGATGACTTTTTCATAGCCTGGGATGGAATTTTCTTGCACAAAGCATCATCAATGACATTTCCCTTGAATAAAGAGTAGGAAATGTTGAAATCAAAAGAGTGCAGTTACTCCACCCAATGCCTCTGATAAAGGTTCAAATATTTTTGAGAGAAGATATAACTCAAAATTTTAAATTCATAATAAATAGTAAACCTTTCATTGAAAAAGAAATTCCTTCAAATCATAAGATAATTAATCATTGAAATTATATCAAGATTATATGTTTGATAGTTATTCTCATGTTTCCAAATTTTTCTAGAACCAAAGGCTGTCACATGATCACCCTACATAACAACATAGTCCAATCCCAAAATGGATGTGCCACAAAAGAAAATATATCCTTTCCTAGACTCTAGAAGATTCAACACTAGAAGAGAAGTAAAAATATATTTTAAATAATCAAAATAACTATTAATATTTGAGTCCCAAATGAAATTTACCCATTTCTGAGTGAGAGTAGTCATCAAATATGATAGCATTGAGAAATATTTTACAAATCAGTGGTAATACCCTACTAAACCCAAGAATATCTAAATATCTAAAATATTTTGTGGTTACTTCCATGTCATAATAGCTTTAACCTTTTTTAGGGTCTCCTAAAATGCCATGTTCCTAGAAAACATGTTCTAATAAATTCATGTTCCAAATATAGAAATTACATTTCCAAATTTTGGAATATAGTTGGTGATTCCTCAAAATTTCTAGAACTGATCTCATATGATGCACATCATCCTCCAAATACATATATTTAATAAAGATTTCATCCATAAAGACTACCATGGATAAGTTTTGGTACTGATGTAGTATACTATTAATAAATTCCATAAAAACTATTAAATAATTGGAATGACCAAAAGGCTTAACACAATCCACATAAGGGTCATACCCACTTTTTCCGGAGGTTTTTGGGATGTTGGATTCTCTAATTCTAAACTTTTGATAAGAAGACCAAAGATAAATCTTCCAAAACCACTTCACCACATTAAAAATTTAAAATAGATCATCAATATAAGGTATTGGATAATTTTTATTCAACATAGATCAACTTATTTTTTAGTATCAACACAATTTTGAATCATCATATTAACTTTTTTTAAGAAATGAACAAGAATCACCTATGGAAATACACTCAGGTGTATAAATCATTTATTTAAATATCATAAAAATTAGTATTTAACTCTATTATTTTAGATGGTTACATATGGTAAGAAGGACAGAACGTGAGATGAGTTCCAAGTACCAAACCAATGGAAAAATCTGCCTCTCATACTGATGAAAATCTAGAAAGTTCAGATGGAAACACATCGGGAAACTCGACAAGGACTATAGGAAAATCACCAATCAAATATTCATATGCCATTTCAAATAAAAAAATGGTATTACCCTACCCAAATCTAAGAAATAAGGTCTATATCTACTCATCCTTGTGTCCCATTCTCTTTGAAAAACATGGAATTCCTAGATGGGTATAGTAAAGAAGACCCACTGAAGATAACATTAAATATGATCCTTATGAGAAATCAGTTGATCCACCCCAATAATGAAATCAATAGGTTTCATGTCAAGGATAATAAAATCCTAGATCAGCTCAATCAATGATAAGGAGAAGAACTAAGAAAGTAATATGAAACCCTACTCATTATTTATTACAAGGGACATAGTAATATCCATCATAGAAGACATAATCCTCATATAACAATTCAACATATTCATAATATGAGAGGATATGAAGGAATGAGATGGACCATTATCATATAAAGCACTCACTAAATATTAATTTATAGTTATGGTAACTCCCAATATCACTAGCCCTACATCATCTTTCATTGGAGAATCTTCCACTATATGAAGAAGATTTTTTTAGTATTATTTAGGTTATAACCTCTTGGTTCTTGAAGCATCTTATTTCACCACAACAACTTTAGGTGATAATGAGATCATGTCGTTGTGCAGGGTATGAAATATGTGATAGAACATCTGTAAGTGGCCTAAGATATTTCATTAACCATAGATCATGGGTGCCTCAGTGAAAACATAATTAGAATTCCTAACTTTTCAACATTATAAGAAAATCAATGAGCCTCTTACAAGCACTTTAGAAGGTATGGATGAAGTCTTCTATAAAAAAACTACCACATAACTCATCAGGTATTATTTTTTCTTTAATGGAACAAACCAAAATGTTACTATATGTAAAAGGTACTACCGACAACCCAAACATACCATCTAGATCAATCTCATCCATCAACACTCTATCCAGCACATCCGTATAAGTCATGAACTTCAGCATGAAAGTTTGAAATTTAATATTGGGTTGAATACCCATCTCAAAAATTAAAGCCTTAAAATTATCCTTTGTCACTTCCTTAGGAAAAAACTAACCATGCTCAGTAAAAAAATAATATTGATTCATCCTCCTGTAATCCTACTCAAGGCCGAGAAACTCCATATATTTTTCCAGTACAATTGATTCTAGAGATAATTTCTTAGTGAAAATAAATTTGTGATCTTGGAACCATAATTCCTCATGTTTCTTCACTATAACTAATTAATCACACCATATCCCATTAGTCCCTCCAATATTGAAGTTATCACACTTAACCTTTATATCCTCTATCATTTCCAAGATCTTAAAAAGTAACATAAAATTTTTCAACTAGTCATATACCACTTGAGGATCATTAGAGCCTTGGAAGATTGGTGGTTTCATCGAAGAAACTCTTAATCAGGACCACTCGTTTAATCCCTATGAGGTTACACAACTAGATCCTTAATGGGAATGACTGTATAGGTACCTATCCCAGAGCTTTAACAGCATGCACCAGTATCTCAATGTGATTCTGATCAAATGGATGGCTCTCTTACTGCAGATCACCAATGTCTTCCACCCCTATCTTGTTAAAACATCAGCTCAAATTTATGATACTATATTACATTAATAAGAAACATGAAATCATCCACCATGATACTTAGATCATCAACTAAATTATGAGTTATAGGAATATCAATAAAACCATGCAAATTTAAGATCTATTAGGGTCAAATGAGGTATAATTAGAGGTTAAACTAGGGTGTTAGGTATTTTAATTAAAAATAATTGAATTAAAAACATGCATGCATGTTTTCCTAGTTAGGTTACACGGTTAGTAGTAACCATATATCCTAACCATGAAACCTTATTGGGATTATAACATGTTTATATGGTTTATCCACATAAAAAACTAATCTTGCACCAAACATGAAAATCCCTCTATCCAAGGGTGCATGGTTTACATGGTGATGTTGCATAATTTGGGAAATCTGCAGGGGCCCTTCTAAGAACCCACATAGGGCACACTAATTTTGGTCCAAACCGTATGGTTTTCCTTTACTAGTCACTAACCATGTACAGTACTTTAAACTTATAAAATTTCTCAAAAGTCACCAAATAATCTCTGGAATAAATTCAAATCTATGTACAATCAAAATAAGGGTGTAAAGGTACTAGGAATCAAGTAATGGGGTGTTATAGTAAATACATGATTTATAATAAGAGTTTAATTTTATTACATTTAGAGGATATTTTAGGTTTATAGTTTTAGATAATTAGGGAAACCATTGAAAAAAATATTACACATTTCTACACAGTGTAAAAAAAATTCAATAAAATGGTTTCCTATGTTTGACACTCATGTTTCATACATGATATTTTTTTTCATTTGGGATGTGTCACCATAGACCTCACTATAATCCATGTACATCATTAAATCCTATGAAAATTATTTTAAAACATGGGAATAGGGAAAAAATATTATTAAGGGATATACAAATAATATAATCATGTTATTACTTCTGAAACATCATAAAAACCTATATAGAACTTTTAATTTTAATATAAAAAATCATTTAGATCAAAATAATCATCACCTATGAAATCGACTTCAAAGAGAAATGTTTTAAAATATATTTTGTGACAAACAATAAATGAAAATTCATAATCAAGAAGGTTAGATAAGAAATTAATATAACTCGTGAGAAAAGACCTTTCACCTTTAGAATATCAAAAACATTACTTTAATCATGTGTTCATTTTCTTACCATATGGATTACAAATATTTACTTAAAATCCCATAACAATCATTGAACAACTATATAAGTATCTTGGGACATTATCCTTAAATGTACCATTATAGGAACCCTTATAAATGAATAGGCATCATGGTTAAATCCATTATATACCTTTGGAGTAACTTAATCCTCGTCAACTATATCACATTAACCAGTGTGATGGAGAGCTATATTGGGCCGACCCGTTATAATAAATTTCTCTTAGGTGTAACTTATTTACAAATAACTTCATTGTCATATAAAATTATCGAGAACCATACCATGAGAAAAAAACCAAAGTCTATCATTTTCAAAAAAAAACTATAAAAATTGGCAATACATATCATAAGAAAAACTAATTTCAGTTATATTATAAAAATGAGGAGAAATGGCCATTCCTTTTGAAAAAATATTTAAACTAAAAATCCCTATAATGTAATGACCATGACCCGAGTAACCTAGACTCGGTGCTATACTTTATTACATTAGAATAGATACAAAGGGTAAAATACTGAAAGACATATCAATTTAGAAGTTTTGGAGAACCAGATAGATACAAGATACCCATTTTACATTGGGAATAGAAAATGAAACATAATACAAAACAAAATCAAATGAGATTAATCCTTGAAAACTCATTCAAATATCTCTTTTTATTATCTTGGGGAAAGGAAAAAATAAGGTTCATATCAAATTATCATTAAGGGTTAAGTATATTAGAATCTATCATAAATCAATTAGAATAATCAATATGGTAATTTAGATAACTAAACACACGTGAAATTTAAATAACTTGAATATCATGATAAGATAAGGTATAATCTATATTTCATAGTAAATAGCTAAAAACACATTACATTTAATCAATGACTATGAATGAAATGAATATTGATATAATACTATTGGGAAAATATCATAGATAATAATAATTGAATTTTTAATGAATGAAATTATTAATTATTGGATTCTATGATCTCAGAGATCATTATACCTCTACTTCCAAGACCTTTCACAAGACGGTTTAACTATAGGTAGAAACCTATTTAATTTTTCCAATTGATTTGTCTCATGAGACCTACCAATGCATTAAGGGGAAAATTTATATTGGGGACCACCTATAATTCTAAGAATAAATCATTCATTATATATCTAATAATAGATTAAATTCATGAATCAATTTTCCTCATCATCAAATATCTATATTGATTAAAGTATACAAATTTATCAATATTCCCCTAGATAATCAAATTACTTTCAAAGTAAAAAACATATGCAAAAAATGATATATGGTTTAAGAATAATATTCATCTTACAATAATATGGATATTTAAGATAAATGTAATGCCTAATGAAAAATATTTTCAAGAAAGTTATTGTTTTCAGAGAAGGTTTATATTCACAAAAGAAAGTGAGATCGTTCAATAACTTTTACAACTTGGTAATTTTCAACACGAATCCCCTTAGATGATATCATTCAAATTAAAACTCAAAATACCATAAATTATGAATTAATAATGATATTTATTGTCAAAGGGGTATAATATACACCATATAAAAGTAATTATGTTTCTAATATTACAATATTTCTCATTGAAAGGAAATTGAAATGAAGTCTATTACCTCATGATTTCCTTTAGTTGAATGTGATTTAACCTCCTGTATAATTTTATTAGGCCCGTTATTAATTTATACCAGTACCATACCCATATTTTTAAGATCATATGTGATCATATTATAACATTTTTATAACTCATTTGTTAATAATATCTTATTCTTTTTATTGTTTCGAGTGTTAATCACCTTGTTTTCTAATTTGTTATTATTTTCTAAAAGTTACAGTACTTGTTCATATTATGTAGTTTTATCACATCCAAAGAAATAATAATGACATAATTATCATATTTATACATCAATTATACTCTTAAAACAAACCTGGAAATATGGTTTTTATAAATGATGTATGTTACGATCATGGAGATATTAGGTCGGGTGTATGCATGAGTAATGTTTCCATTTTTCAACAATCAATATGGAAATGAGGTAATTAATATATTATCATTATGTAATTAAAATAATATCATAAATAGAATATTATTTCTTTAAATATACATATATATATATATATATATCATCTATGTGGTGTGGTGATGAAAAGAGAGTCACATTGCTTCGTGAAGGTGGTAGTCCACGCGCACACAAATGATGTGATCATTTTTCAATGTAATATGGAAATGACATATTGTTTTTTAAGAATGATAAATATTTCATTAATATACTAATTATTTCATGTACATAACATATATTCATTAAATTTATCCTTATCACCTTCCATGTTAGGAGTTAATGAAAGACGAAACACATCGCTTCGCGAGGTGGTAGTCTATCTTACACACGAGAATCATATCCCCTAAGGAATGCAAAGTAAGAAATTTATATATGATGTATTTAATAAATAGGTATTATTTTATTATAAATATCATATATATATATATATATATATATTATATATATATCATCATACCCAACCTTGATATGTGGTTGTGGAAAAATAAATAACCCCACTTTTTGAAGTGGTAGTTCGTGGTACACATGAATGATGATTTCATGACCCATTTGATGGAAGTGGATATTGTGGTAAATAATTACCTTAAAAAAATATAATTATATGGAATATATTAGTTATATTATATCAATTTTTTTAATAATAATTAAATGATTTGAATGAAGAAATAAAGTAAATCTGTTTGTTACTAATTCTTCGAGTTTCCTCCTTCAGTGTGCACCAAAAGACTTCCTAGGTTGGATTTATTACCAAACTAATGATTATAGGATGAGGGGAGGTAATTTTATAATTTATATTCTCAGTCCATGTCTAAACCAAAAGGGTTTAAATATGTTAAGAAGAGAGGAGAGTGGTGGACGTTTATAATTGTGGCGAGTGGCATAATTGTGATTTTTGAAAAGAATAATGTGTAACCACGTTTTACCCATAAAAAAGTCAAAAATAGATTATTAGAGATACTTAGAAATTATATGGTAAAAATTTATCTATAAAATATATTTTATATAGGTGTTTGGTTCATTTTAACCCTTATCATTTTTAGTTTAACCACTAGTAAATCTATTTTTACCTTAACTATGTTAAACAATTTTTACTCTTTTCACCATTAAATTTGGTAAAAGATTAATTTTAACTTATTAGATAATATAAATTATTATAATTAAAAATATTTAATCCATTTTTTAAATCCAATTCATATAAGTGGAAATTTTTAATTTAAAATTATACCTACGGATGCGATGAGAAAGCGAGTTTTTAAAAAGAAAATGATCAAATATTTACAGAGTGTTTATATAAAAAATCAATGTCAAAATGAAACCAATGACATAAATTATATAAATAGATTTATAATTTAACTAATTATACATTAATAATAATTAAAAATAAAATTTATCAATACAAATAATATTAAAAAAATAAAATTTTCAATTAAAATTTAGTATTTTCACTATTTATCAAAAAATTAAACATTTCATAAAAATCCCAAAATTACCCCTAAGATAGTTTTGATATTATAATTTCAAATATAAATTTAATTTAAGTAAATAAATTTTATTAAAATGTTAAAAATTAATTTTAAATTGTATGTGCAAAGTGCAACTAATCCGTCTTATAGGAAAAAATATTTTTTCAGAAAACATTTCTTTTTCTTTTAAATGATTCTTACATTATTCCTAATAAATATATAACTAATAATTTTTTTTACATGTGTAAACCATATAATTTTCATAATTTATTTATTACTATTCATACCATCCAATTTAACGGTTGGGTTATAATAGTATACCATATTACGGTTTATTTAGACTCGGGGTTGCGTGTTCCACAAGTTATCGAAAAGTTAATGAAATATATTTTGTGGGTTTTTTAATTTCTATTTTTCATATCACATACACTATCAAATACTATGCTCATATTTTTTATTTTCTGGTTATAATATTCTCCCCATCATAAAAAAAATTAATCCTCATAATTTTATCTTGCGCTGAGAAATCCAAGATTTGATATTTGAAAATTCCTTTCTGGAAAACCGAGATCGTAAAAAAAGTTCATAAAAATCCCTTTAATAAGAGTACAATGGAATTAAAAAGGTAACATATAATAACACATAATTTATTTCAAAATAGGATAAAATTGGTTGGATTTTAAAACATAGACATCGAAGAGAAAACTAACACCCAAATACTAATGGAGAGTGGTAGAGAACATGGTCGAGATAAAGTTAACAAGCACAAATCCATAAACCAAAGGTGTGAAATAGGTCATTGATATCATCAAAAATGATGATAATAGGACAACATTTTTTTTCAAGACCCTTTTCCTAGAGTTGAATAATTCTTTCACTCTCTAAGTATATAATAAAATGTACTTACATAATATATTTTTATTTCATGTGAATGATTACATCCTTTTTTCATGATTCAATCAATTTCCACTTCAACTCTTACTCCAAGGAATGAATATCCAAAAATGAATTTTTTTATGCATGGATCACTAAGATTAAATTATAGTGGATCATAAGATCTATAAAATTGTAACAAGATATATATTTTATCTTTATTAAAACTAAAATGGTTAGAAAAAGTTAAAAAATAACACCCAAAGTTCAACTTAATCCCTTCCAAAAATATTTTACTATAAGGACCATCCAAAATATGTCCGACCATATTTATAGAGAAGGTAACTTAATCAACATTATATTCCTCAAAAAATATAATGTGGATATTATTGTCACATTACAAATATTTGAATACCTTGATCACTATAAAACCTTAATGAAAACATGCATGCTTCCAAAAATATAATTTCAGGTTGTCGAATATATACCATGGATCTAAACAAGTGGTAAACTAAAGAGGATATAAAATGAACCATAAAATCACTAAAAAAATTCATGTCATCGATAATATCCCATAAACATATCATTTTAGTTATTATCCCAACATAGAGAACATATTAAGGGTTATCATCCCTTAATCAAGTACTCTCTAAAAAGTTCAACTTTCCATTGAATCACTATTATTGGTACTATTAAACACATTCTTTAAAATACTTTAATAAATAATACTGTAGTACAATCCTTATACATTTAATGATTCTTATAAGAAGAATATTATCAATAAAATACTTATAAAACATATTTATTAGATCCAAATACACAATCACATTAATCATTCCACTTTAGTTACATTAATATCATAATCTTGACCTTGATTCCTTAACTTATTCTAAGGTATATTCCCTTGAAACATGGGGATTTAATTTTTATAATTTCCCATATCCTTATAGTGGAATCATTACCCATTAGAAATTTATTTCTTTTTCTTTCAATAAAAAACATGGTGTCCTTTCTCCCCACATTTTTAGCAAACTCTCATTCCCTTCAAGAAAGTACAAGGGTGTTTATTTCCACAATTATCACATGTATGAAAATCACTATTTTTCTTCTTCCCTTTATCCATTTTTTCCTTATTATCCTCTTATTCTCTTACTTCCCTTTGACATGAAAATACATGGATAATTCTTTATCTATCATGATATCACATAAAACTATTTCATCATATGAAGAAAAAGTTTGAGGGACAAACTTCCATCAGAGTCTTGGCTTAAGACCATCAAAGAAATGGTCAATATTGTACACCGTATTGAATATATAATCTACATCATACCTATATAACCTTGTAAAGGTAGATTCATAATTTTAAACACCTTCATATTCCATTTTATTTAATATAAGGAACATTATCTTCATCTCAGTTTTTTTATCACTAGGGAAATATTTGTTGAAGAATGTCTCCTTAAAAGATTTTCATTCCATGAGTTATATTTCCTCTTCCTCAGTATTTTGGATCAAAGACCAACATTGATCAGAATCACCTTTTATATAATAAACTGAACATGTGACCATTTCCTTTTCATCACATCCCAAGGCCATAAATATATTTTCTAGAGACTTAATCCATTTTTTAGCTACCATTAGATTAGTTGTCCTATCAAATGAAGGGGGATTCTATCACATAAAGTTATCAAATATAATAGAATATTACTTTGGAATAGTTTTCTCTATTTGGTCAATGTTATTTTTTATAACATGATTAATATTTCCAAATATAGACACAATTTTCACAGTTCCAATACACACCGTATTAGATTCCTCATCAAGGAATTCTCTACATTGGCTATGAGTACGGATACCCTTCTTCTTTCTAGGTGCCATTTCTAAACAATGGAATATACTAGATTATCTCATAAAATTATGAATTTTAAATCATAATTTATAATTATAAATATTGGGTAACACTTTTCACAAATTAAAAAAAAAGTATGCACCATAAACTTGGTTTATTTAGAAATATATTTATTTTCCAATCCTTTATAAAGTTTTATAAGGAAAATGTGGATTATCATAATCATATCCCCTGGAATTTTTATGAAATATTCATAGTAAGGACCATTTTAATACAATATGTGATAATCATGTTAATTCAAATACACCCATTTTGGATTTATTACCCCAAGGTACCTCTATTTCAGAACCATGCCCACTTTTAGTATCCATACATGGATGTTTTACTAGGAAAAAAATCTCTACCTTACAAAAACATTAAGGTGTTCTTATATACTTATCCTCAATGTCTATAATTATTTTATTTTCCATAATTTATGTTTTCCATGATCTAGTTCCCAAATTTTCAACTAAACTTCTTCTAATACCAACTATAATGACCCCAACCCCAGTAACCAGGAGTTGGTAAGTTACTTTATTCCACTAGAATAAGGGGTCAAAACTCAAAGGATTGAACATTTCAACAGTTTTGGAGAACCAGATACATACATAATACGCATTTTACATTGGGAATATAAAAAATAATACATAACAAAATCAAATGAATTGTATACTTGACGACTCCTTTAAATATTTCTTCTTTATATCCTTAGGAATGGAAATAGAATAAGGGTTGCCTCAATTGATCAGTAAGATTTAAGTACAGTGGAATATATCAAGAATCAATAAGAATAATCAAAATGGAATGGTATATAACTGATTGAAAATTATATTTAAATAAATTTATTATCATGATAATATGAGGAATAATCAATATGGAAATGTAAATAACTAAAAATATATGCCACTTAATAAATAACTGAGAATAAAATGCATCAAAAAATAATATCATTATCAAAATCTCATGGGTAATAATTACTAAATTATTATTGAAAGAAATTATTAATAATTTTATGTCATAATCTCAAGAATCATGACACCTCAAATATCAAGACCATTCACAAGATAGTCTAACTACCGGTAGAAATTCATTTAATTTGGCTAAATAATTTTCCTCATGAGACCTCACGATGCATCGAGGGGCTATATAATATCATGACCCACCCATCACTACAGGTCCAAATCATTCCTCATCTATTGAATAATCTCTTTAATTCATGAAACAATATTCATTATCATCAAGTATTCATATTGAATAAATGATATACATTTATTAATATTTCCCCTATTAATCAAATAACTTTCAAAGTAAACACTATATGTAAAAATGTTATACAGTTTAGGAAATAATCCTATCCATCATACATGAATATGTATATTTAGTATAAATGTAATGTATAATGACAAATGATCACAAGATAATGCTTTTTTTAAGATAATTTTAACAATAATAAAACAAAGTGATATTATTTAATAACATTTACCATTTGGTAATTTTCAAGTCAAATCCCCTTGGATGAAATAATTGAAATTGATACATAAAATAAAATCAAGTGTGAATGAATCATGATATTACATGTCAAAAGGGGTATTATATACACCATATAAAATAAATTGGGTTAACATCATTACAATATGCCTCAAGGAAGGGAAATTGAGACAAATCCCCTTACCTCATATTTTCCTTTAGTTGAACATGACTTAAACTCATGTATAATTATTTTAACCATGTTATTAATTTATAAAAAAACCATAATGATATTTATAATATCATATATGATCCTCCTATAACATTTTAACACATGTTCATTAATAATATTTAATTATTATCATTATTTTGGTTGTTAATCACCTTGTTTTCTCATTAATGCTTTGTTCTAAAAGTTCCTATTATTGTGAATATTATATAGTTTTATCACCTATAGAATAATAATCATGACATAACTATCATATTTATATGTCAATTATACTTTTAAAACAAATCGTGAATGATGTTTTTGATAAATTAAGTATGTTATGATCATGGAGACGGTAGGTCTTACGTATGCATGAGTAAAGTTTTCATTTTTCAATGATTATTATGGAAGAGAGGTAATTAATATTTTGAAACACCTCAATAATTTTATAAAATATATTTTTTAAAAATTATTTGATTACTTTGATGACTTGCGTTACATGAAACACTGAGTTTCTATGAAACATGATTTTATTATTGTAATTATTTAAATAAGAAAATTATAACGTCATTGTTACAATAGAGGGTAAGAGAAAGATTAACTGAATTATTAAAATATATTCTATAAATGTATATATAATTATTTCTTTGGTGGCCAATTAATTACAAATTAAAATAAAACCCTTTTTAAAATAAAAAGCAATGTTTTTCTATAAAACTATTTAATTGTGAACAAGTGTGTTTTATAAAAAAAATTAAAAAAATAACTGTTTTTGGATGATATTAATGAAATATATATTCAATATGTTGTTTAACATTAATCTTATGTGTTTTATAGATATGAAATATGAATAAATCCAATTTTACACATAAAGGATGTTTTTTTTCTAAAAAAATGGTTTTAATACCTTATAATAGAACACTTATTTTAAATCAAGTTTTTGAAAAATTTATAAATTCTATTTGAAAAAAAATATATTCTTTGAAATTTTAATATCAAAATTTACTTTGGTTGAATTTTTTTTATTTTTTTGATAAGTTTCATTTTTTAGGAATAGGGAAAAATACTACATCTTAATTAAAAAACTGAATTTTAATATAATTTTTTTATATAGTTAAATTATATTTTAAAATATTATAAATAGTTCATTTATACATTAGTAAATCCATTTTGTGTCATTGTATCAAATTTCACATTGAAATAAGATATAAAAACATTTCAAACTTTTTAACATTTTTACATTAAAAACTCATTGTTTTGTCCCATCTACAGAATTAATTTTATATTAATTTATAAATATTCTATGAATTTAATTTTTTAAATGGATTCCATATTTAAAATCATATGTTCCAAATTTATTAAATAACTCCCTTTTATTTTTTGACAATATTAATAGTAACTTTAGAAATTTTATTACCACGGTTAAGGGTAAAACAGATAATTAAGGGTAAAACAATATTATAAATATTTTAAAATTACACTAAAACTTGATAAAATTTTATTTTATGAATATAATAAGAACCCTAAAACCTATGGTTAAAAATATATTTATTAAATGGATACTTTTCCATGAAAATTACATAGATATTATTAAAATCAAAGAGAGCGACAAAATATCACACTCTTACTTTTAATAGGTATAATGTTTTTAATATGGGGTTTAATAGAATATATACTCAAATATATATGTTATTTTGAAATATAAAATGTCTATATACATCTCAAAAATAAATTTTTAATTTTTAGTGAAAAATAATTATCATAAATAATTACACAATTATGATGCAGTAATTATTCAATTTATGAAAAAACTTAATTAAGTGATATTAAAAATATTAAAATAAATATAATTTGAATTAATTAAGGTTATACACGAATTTTATAGGTGAATATGAAATATTAGTAGTGCATTAAGTGAATTGGTTCTAGTTTATATTGTTGTATTGATTTTCTTAAAATCAATGTAATGAATAGTGATAAAATTGACACTAATGATATTTTATGAAAATGATATTTTTTTAAATTAGTAAAAAATCATGAAAACGCTTAATAAAGAAATTGAGATAAATAATGGTCAAAAATATCATAATTATTCCATTTATGGTTCAATTTACACCTTATATGTAAAAAATATCAACCTTTAAATGTTGAAAAAAGATGTTGTAGTAGTTAAAATTAAAATAGGTGAATTAAGGGTTAAACAAAATGATAAGGTTTACAATTACACCAAAACTTGTATAAAATATATTGGTTGATGATATTTCCACCTTATACCACATTATCTTCAAATACCTTATCATTTAGAGGTATTTTTATTGAGATTTATATTATTATCAATTAATATTTTGAGAAATTCCAAAAGTGCCCCTCACCTTCATTATAAAAGGACACATCCAACCTCATCTCATTTCATCACATTGAGTCATTTATATAGAACAAAATCCACCAAATTATCTTCTAAAATTCCCTAGACACATTCTAGAGGTGATTTTCTTCCCAAAAGATCAACTCTATAATATCTTAGAGGAGATCTAAAGGAGTTGTTTCAAAGAAGAGGTAATATCTCTAACCGATAACTCTCTTTTTCTACTCTTTTATACCACCTATAAATCTATTATATATATAAAATAATAATAAATTCATAATCCCAAATAACCTTAAATTTTATTATTATTATGAAAACATCATTATATATACTCTTTCTTATCGAACAAGAAATGAATGTATCACTTGTGTATACATACAGCTTACCGTCTCCACGTAGCGATACAATTAGTTTTGAATAACCATAATTAATGAGTGGATATTATGATGGGTTAAATGTTTATATATGATATATATGGAATAATAATACTTCTATAATTATTATATCATATAACCCTTTCTGCTTTCTATTTTTTGGGAATACGATAACATCATTCGTGTGTACGGAGGATTACCGCCTCACTAAGCAATGTGATTCGTTCACACATTATATGGAATGTATTAATAATTATTTTAATATACATTTTTTATATATATAACATAATAATTATTTTATAATGATAATATGTGATATAATTTTCTATCTTTTTATATGAAAAGAAAATGAAAACAACATTCATGCGTACGTATGTCCCACCGTCTCCATGAATGATGTATTTTATTTTCTAACTATAAATTTTAATAATGAACATAAATACATATATACTTAATATATATATATATATAATATTTATATCATGTTTATAATTTTTTATATGATTAAATCTTGATCTATGTAAGAGGACCAAGAATAACAATTCAAAACATGTATGAAAAACAAATGGGTGAATTTAACATAGATTTGTTAATAAATGAGTAATATAAAGTCATAAGTAAATACTATATCCTATTATATATATTAATATGGTTCTTCGGTATATTTATAATAATATTATGTTTATTATACAGGATTTTTTAATGTGTATGAAGTAATTTAACACTTAAGTTAAGTGGATTTATAGTCTCACATTTATTTTTGCGAGACTTATACCACATTCACGACCCGTTTATTTTGTGTGGTGTATATACTTACCATGAATGTAATATATTATCATATTCCCTAAATTTATGGGTATTTACATATCCATTTTATGATCTCTCTTTCATGGGATTTACAGTTCAAAAGTTACCAAATTGGTAAGGTAATTTTTTCAAAATTTTCTTTCTCTAAGACACATGTTTTGTTTTGAACCTATTTTCTTTTATGAGGTGTATATAATGACCTTGGGCATTTAATTTCATAAATATCCTTATTTAAATGATATTATAAGTTTTATATAATTTTATTCTTTCTTTGTTCGAAAAGTTTTGTCCCCTCAAAACAATGTTTTCTAAAAATGTTTTAAAAGTTTTTTAAATGATCATATATGAATATTCAAGGAAAATTTTTGAAAAGATGTTTCAAATGGTTTGAAAATATTAAATTATAATTATTCAAGGTTATTTTCACTCAAATAGGTTTTCTAAAGGTTTTAGGATTTAAAAAGTGTTTTTAAAAGTGGAAAGGATATTTTTCCTCAATAATTATTTAAAATGATCCTTCAAAATATATTTCCATTTATGATAACATCATTTGATGTTACCTCTACTTGATTGTGGTTATGATTCAAGGATATTATCCTTATTATTTCTATGTTAATTTTATGTTTATCAATGATGTGTGTTATCCTAACACACATGTGTATGGTTTTCATTATTTGATAGGTGGGGCCTATATCCCCATCTAATAAATTGGGTAATGATTCATATAACATGAGATAGACATGGATGAAATTGGGAGTGATCCCAGTTTAGTATAGGACTGCATCCACTAAGATGGACTTGGGAGTGAACCTTAACTACTAATATGGTCTTTAGAGTAAACCTTGACTAATAATATGGTTTGTGGAGTGAAACCATCCCACTAATATATCCTTGGTAGTAATCCTTGACTACTATGGAAATCGTTTTAAATATTTTTGTGTCTTACAAAATTCCATGCCTTATTTTTTTATTATGTTTTCATGTATTATTCTCTTAACACCCTTATGATTCATGTATTATAAAATTCCAATATATATGTCATGAATCATGTATATGATCTTTGATATGAAGAGTATGATCTTCAAATGATATTCTTTGACCTCATACCCTTGTGTTCACGTTATGCTTACGTGTCTACCTTGTTTTACCATATGGAGCATTTAATCTCACCCTTTCTTATTTTTATATTTACCTAGGTTGTGAATAAAGTCTTTAAGTAGGATATAATCTAATAATGGTGCTATATGTGAATAATATTTTAGAGATAATATATATTTTTAATGGCTAGTTTTTTATTTTTCTAAGATATGTAATAGTTTATCCTAATTCTCTAAAACTCTAAACCAAAAAAATCCTTGAGTATGTAAGTGATTCAATTTTTTCTTACATTGTATGTTTTTTATGGAAAATATTGGGTCATATTTTTTAATTTTAAAACTTCATCTATAGTTCCAGAAGTGTGGATTTGGTGCTGTTACATTTGGTATCAGAGGAGGGTGTAGATAAATTTGGATATTAATATGTTTTCATGAGAAGTTATCATAAGAGTTATAGACACCATTATGGGTATAAACGAACATAAGTTCAGAGTCTTACAAAAAACTTTTGTGATTTGAAGATATGTAATTTTGAAGTGACTTATGGTATTCTTGTAGACATTTTTTAGGTAATTAAGGGTAATTTCATTCTAGGATGAAAAATGAAAGGTATAAGATATCCTTTGAGGTGAATACATTTATTTAATGTTGAATATGTTAAGGTTTTTTTTTAGGATTATTATAACATTTATGGAATTTTATAAGAATTTTATTAACATAGTGTATGAAAAATGACAACTCATGGGATGGGTGACAACCCATCACCTCTGGTATGGCCGCAAGGATTAAACCCCCAACTGAAGTGTGAAATGGATGCATCATCTACCACTAGCCTATGTGATATCCCAGTTATTATTTAATTTTCTTGTTAGTTAAATGATCTGATGGATAAAGGTTATGTTCATTTTAGGAACAAAGTTTTTATCATATAGATAACATGAGATTACAAATTGATTTTATGTTAACTTATTAATGTTATTTCGGAATATGTTCACTATTTTGGGAACCCTATATTATTAAGGTAAATAGAACACAATGGGATTTTATTTGAGGAATAAAGGATGAATTATATTTTGCAAGAATATATGATTTTATTGTGGATTTATTATGATTCAGGTAATTTATAAAAATGGATAGTGTACCTTGAGGATTATTAGGGTAATAACTTATTAGTATGGATCATTCATAGAAAATAGTTTTATTTATAGATAAAAGTTAAAATTAATCTTTAATGACTATGAGATAAATTCCTTCTAATTTTTGGGTTTTAATCTTAGTTTAGAATATTTTTGAGTAATTTTATGGTTAGTCATTTATTGAATGGTATAAGTTTAAAATTCGGTATTACTGATGAATTTTTGAAATTGAAATAGTTTTTTTCATTTAAAGGGTTATTATTTTTCTATAATTATCTCTCTCGTACTAAACATATTGGTTTTGGATACTGTTTCAAGAGAGGTTAAATAAATGGTTAATCTTTTTTGGATTATAATATTCATTATAAGTTTATTATAGTGCTTTGGGTGTGAAAAAATCATCTTAAATACTCATCATTTGGAGAAAAAGATGAGTTTTTTGTAGAGCCCCAACCTGATTATCCACCCGAACAGTGCTTTCAGGTTGAGTTCCACTGGCCTTAGGCATGCCTGTAAGGCCCCGACCATAAACATTACATAATATTGAATTAATTTAATAATTTACATTGAGGATCTTTTTAGGTTTATTTCTTTAGATAATTAGGTCATAACTTATACATAAAAACTTGAATATTAAAAGTAGACACTTCTACTCACAATCCATTTTTTCATAAAAAAACTCTTTAAAAAGAGAAATGTTTAGTTCTAGGATTCAAACAACATGACTTTTCCTTGATGTCATCCTTGACACTATTCATCTTTATTTCTTGTGAAAAACATTTCGAAACTTGGGATGAGCATAAAAATCTTAGTAAGGGGTACAAAAAGAAGAAAAACTATTAGTTTTTAAAACAACATGTAAACCATGAATACTTTATCATAAGTAATAATTTTCACCTTTATGAAGTAGTAAATACTCTTCAGTGAATAAAAGATCATTTATTACCCTTTTGTAACCAAAATATTACAATAAAACCCATAGAAATCACACATAACATATAAAAGTTAAACTTGGGACATAATCATACATAAATGGAATAATCGTACGGTTAACTTCCACAGATCATTCTTACAAATGGAATAGCCATATGACCGACTCACATACCCAATGCATTATAGGTTATAATGTAACCACCCTTATTTGGTTTACCACAGAACCACCCATCATTTAGTTTATCACGTAACCACCCATCATTTGGTTTATCACGTAACCACCCATCATTGGTGTATCACGTAACCACTCGTCAAATGTCCAAGTACCATTATATAATCATTACACATAAAATATTATAAATATCAAAATTTCACTAATAACATTTCATTTGAAATCACAAGAAATAATTTCAAGATATTGAAATAATCAATCCATTTCAAAAACCATAATCAATACTAAAACACCCAAAAACAGAATAAGGGGTTTTTTTTCCTTTTAAAAACATTAAGGCTTATTGAGGAGGCCAAATAACGATTATGGCGGTAGAGAGGTCATTGTTGCTGCATATGTTAAAAACATTAATTTTTTCATTTAGTAAAATGGTTAGTAGAAAAATATTCCATTTTAATGAAAGTAAAATTTAAAGGGGTTTATTATACACCGTTTAAAAGAAGGAGGTGTATATTATCAAAACATGCCTCAATGAAAGGATATTGAGATGAAGTCTCTTACCTTGAGTCTGAATCGTCACGTATGTTCCTTGTTATTCTTGAATAATAAACATAAGTTAATTTCTACTTTCTTAAGAACCTTTTTCAAGTTTACTATTCTTTTTATATCACTTATTACCTTTCTATAACAATCATATAATTATTCAAGTTCATATCAGTCGTTTTGTTGATGTTCAGTACTTGAGTCAAAAATGAACTTGTTATAATTAAAAATTGTCCATGTGATCAAAATTATATTATCTATAGAATAATATTCATGATTTAGATATCATATATATAATATATATCTAGTATATATGTATTTATAATATTCCATATCATTTGGATATAAGAAATGAAATGCACCGTTTTTGGAGACGGTAAGTCGTATGTACGCATGAACGCTACTTTCAAATATTTTTCATATTTAAAGGAATGAAAACTAAACGATAATGAGGTATATTATAATTACAGTATAATATATATGTTATATAAGTTACATAAGTTCATTAATTCCATTCTTTATACATTCCATGTATAGCATGAACAAGTCATATCACTTTGAGGGGGCGGTAGTCCGCACTTCCTCAAATGAAATTATCATATTTATACAACATGAAAAGCATAAAGATATATTATAAATGAGAATTATAGAATCATATAGATAAAATAAATATCATATGTCTCATATATAATTATAGTTTCATCATAATGGCCACCATGAGAGATGTTAGGGGAAAATTGAGCAATCATCGTTTCGCGAGGCAGTAGTTCGCCGTACACAGAAACAATATGTTCATATCCATTGGATGGAGGTGTGTGTAAGTGTAGTTAAAATAATTCTCATAAAAAACCTATTATATTGAGTATAATTTTGTTTTATGTAAAAAAAGAATAATAAGATCATAGGGAGTGGAGAAGGAAAAATAATGGAAAGGAACTTGAGAGAAGACATTACCTCAAATCGGGTAACTTCTTTTGATTTGAGCCGAAATGATTTCTTGAATTGTCTTATGCCTAGAAGAATGATTATAGGAGGAAGGTAGGAATTTTGTGAGCTTATTGTATCATATTTTGGATGAGCCAAGGGGATTGATAGGTGTGAGTAATGGGTTAGAGGTGGTGCCATTTTATAAGTGGGAGGAGGGGCACTTTAGAAATGTATTGAAATATTATTTTATTATTAATTAATTTTCAAATTATAATAAAAAAAAGTGATATATTTAGAATATAATATGATTATGGGTCTCAATACACTCATAAAATGGGTTTTAGACAAGTTTAGGTCATAAAATTAACCTTATCTTTTAGCTTTAACCCTTAGTTAGATAAATTTACTCTTACCATGTCTTCTTCTATTTTCATAATATATGGTTACTATAGTTACTATAAAATGACAAGATACTAAATAATGGATCATTAATGACATTTGTAACATCATATATGTCATTTTGATGAATCATATATTTTTAGGACTATTATATCATTTAATAAAATATTAATTGTTTTAAAAACTCATTTTTGTCAATTTTTATACTATTCATATCATGACTTTTTAAAAAACCATAACAACTTGATTCATTCAGAAAAACTTTATTAATTAAAATATAACAAGTCATAATCATCCATAAAATTAATTTATGGTATAAAAATCTTCAAAAAAAATATTTTAATATTTATATTCTCATTTATTTAAATCTTTCATTAATAAGGTAATCACTACATCACCATTTTGTCATAAATAAATTTCTTTATTTGATTTCTAGAAATTATAAATAAAATTCCATGATTTAGGAATTTTCTTTAGATTTCTAATTACTATTTTTAGTCAAATAGGTCACTTATATAACCCCATGTAAAAAAATTAGTAAAAGATACTTGTTTAGGTTATATTTTCCATACCTTTAAATTAAAAGTAATTAAATGATATTTTCACACACAAGTGGCTCCATGGGGTCCTAAAATAGACCAAAGGATGCCCATGGTTAGAAATATATCATCCAATAGGGTTAGGACATGTGTTAGGTTAATTTAATATTATTATAAAATTATGTTTTACCCTTATTTACCATATTTACCCTTTAACAATGGTAAATAAAATATTTACTGAAGTTACTATTTGTAATGTCTAAAAAGAAAAGTTACCTATTTACACAATTTTGACCTAATGATTCCAAATATGGAATCCATTTTTCAAATTCAAAATACATAAGTTCCATAAATTAATTTAATATTAATTCTCATTATCAAAACCAAAAAGCGTGTTTTTAAGAAGTAAAAACTACCCAAAGATTGACATGTGTTCATGTACAATTTCAAAGTGAAATTACTTAAAATAACCAAAATTGGTTTAAATGAAAAAAATATAATCCAATTACACTTTGAAACTAATTAAAAGTACAATCTAACTATACAAATAAATTAGATTGAAATGTAGTTTTGAATTAAAATGCAGTATTTTTCACTCTTCATTAAAAATGAACTTTATCAGAAAAATACCAAAAATATACCCAAATTAAATTTTTCTGTCCCACTTCTAAATAAAAAGTTCATTTTGTCAAATTTAATATATAAAAGTGACAAAAACTAGATTTAAAAAGGGTTTTCCATCAAAAGACAGTAAAACTACCTTTAAAAAAATATTATAGTATTTATGCTTAAAATTGGATTCATTCTCATTTAAAGCCTCTAAATTTTATTGGATAAATGTAAAAACATTTAAAAAACATGTTTAATTATAATATGGTTAGTTCTATTCATTACCACCAATACAATGGTGAGGCGTTAACTACAATTTAAAATAATATTATTATATTATTATTATTCAGTATGACTCAGCCTTGTGTGCAACATGAGATTTTAGAGATTCTCATTATTGTGTGTTAGGTACGCCATCGAACATAGAATCCCCTTTAAAGTAAAATTAATATTTAATTCACAAATATTAATAAATATGAAAATGTCGTATACTTTAATTACCTGGGATGTTACATCCTTCCCCCCTTTTGGAAATTGCGTCCTAGAAATTTTATTTACTTATAAAATAAGTGGAGGTATTTATCCCTCATATCATTTTCAAATTCTCATGTTTCCTCTTCAACCATAAGGTTTTTTCACAAAACCTTAACCTGGTAAAACTTATTATTCCGCAAAACTTTCTCTCTACAGTCAATAATATGGACTGGTTGTTCCTCATAAGAAATATTCTCTTCCAACTGAACTTCTTCTGAACTCAAAACATAAGATGGATCTGGCATATACTTTCTTAACATTGAAACATGAAAAACATTTTGTACCTAGGATAAATTTGGAGGTAAATTCACTCAGTAAGCAAATAATTCTACTTTCTCCAGAATTTCATAAGGTCCAATGAACCGTGGACTCAACTTCCCCTTTTTACCAAAATGCGTCACACTTTTCAATGGAGAAACTTTGAGAAAAACATGATCACCTACCTCAAAAGAAATATCCTTTATTTAGTTATCCGCAAAACTTTTTTGCATGCTCTGATTTGTCCTCATGTGTTTCTATATCAACTGAACTTTCTCTGTCATATCTTCTACCAATTATGGTCCCATCACTTTCCTTTTACCAACTTCATCCCAAAAATCTGGAGTTCGACACCGCTTCCCATATAATGCCTCAAATAGATCCATCTGTATAATAGAATGAAAATTGTTATTATAAGAAAACTCAACCAAAGAAATATGTTAGTCCTAAATTACCTGATAATCTATTTAACAAGCACGTAACATATCTTCCAATATCTGAATTGTTCATTCTTATTTTCTATCTGATTGTGGATGAAAATTTGTGCTAAAATTTATTTCAGTACCTAATGACTTCTGAAGGCCTTTCCAAAAGTTATAAGTAAACCTCAGATCATGATCAGATACAATGGAGAAGGTAACACCATGAAACCTAACTATCTCTTTAACATACAACCGAGAAATTTAATCTAGAGATAGAGTATCTCAAATAGGAAGGAAATGAGAAGATTTAGTCAATCGATCAACAATAACACTGATCACATTATTATATCAAGATGTCTTTGGTAATCCAACAACGTATTCCATGGATATATTTTATCATTTCCATTCTAGCACCAGTAAAGGATGAAGCATCCCTTTCAATAACTGTCACCCTACTTTAAGATGTTGACAAGTTAAACACTTCACAGTAAACATACCAATATCTCTTTTCATTCCATCCCACCAGTAATACTCCTGAATATCTCTATACATCTTAGTACTTCTAGGATTAACTAAAAATAGAGAACTATGAGTTTTACATAACAATTATTTATTCAACTGTGAACCACAAGGAACACAAAATCTCTTCCTAAATCTCAAAATACAATCATTATCAATGTTAAATTTAGAAAACTTACCCTTCTGAACCAACTCTACCTTTTTCTGCAACTCACTGTATTTCTTCTACACTTTCTTAATTATACCTGATAGATATGATTTCACTACCACCTTAAACAAAATAGAGGAATTTCCTACACCAATAATTTCTATGCCAAAGTTCTTCAAATTGTTAATCAAAGGATCTTTTTCCAAACGTAACTTGGTTAATGTAGCATTACTTTTTTGACTCAAAGCATCGACCATTTTATTTGATTTTTCTGTATGGTAATGAATCATGTAATCATAATCCATGATTAATTCCAGCCATCTCCTCTATATCATATTCAATTCTTTCTGAGTGAATATATACTTAAAACTTTTGTGATCAGTATATATTTAACATTTTATTCCATACAAGTGATGCCTCCAAATTTTTAAAGAAAAAAACGACAGTAGCTAATTCCAAATCATGTTTTGGGTAATTTAACTCATGAGGTTTAAACTAAAGTAAAGCATAAACAATTACCTGATCATTCTGCATTAGGACACAACCAGGTCATTTCAATAAATCATAACTGTAGATAACAAATTCACCATCTCTGTAAGGTAATGCCAAAACTGGATCATTCAACAATCTTCTTTTCAATTCCTGAAAACAATCATCACATTCTTTTATCCAGATGAACTTACACCTTTTCTAGTTAACTTAGTCAGTGGGCTAGATAACTGAGAAAATTTTTTAACAAACCTTTAGTAATAGCCTACCAAACTAAGAAAAAAATGAATCTAGGTTATATTTGTGGGTCCTGGTCATTCCTTAACAACTTTTTTATTAGGATCAACATTTATTCCTTTTTTGAAACAATGTGACCAAGGAATGAAATTTTTTATAACCAAAACTAACACTTGCTGAATTTCCCACACAATTTATTTTATTTTAAAGATTGAAAGACAACCCTCAAATGACTTTTATTCTCCTCTTTACTTTTATAATAAACCAAAATATCATCAATAAACACAACCACCATTTATCACCTGATTCAACTGATCCATCACTACAAAAAACTGTTCAATTCTGATTCCAACCATCTGAGGATGCTGATTTGGAAGTTCATTTCCCTTTGTATGTCTTCCCATCACTGCTACCATGTTTTCTCCGTAGAAAACCATTCTGAAGAAGCATATCTTAGATGAAGAAATATGGTAATATTCAAATTCTATATAATTCCACTTTGACCATAATGTAAAAATCATTTATGGATATTATATTAACAAAATTCTAACTCCAAAAGTTATTTAAACCGACCTCTAATACCAACTATGGGGCCATAACCTTAAACATTACATAATCTTGAATTAAGTTAATAATTCAAATTGACGAAATTTTCAGGTTTAGAGCTATAGATAATTAGGTCATAACTTATACATAACAACTTGAATATTACAAGTAGACACTTCTACTCACTATCCATTTTTTTATAAAACAAGAGGTCTTTAAAAAGATACATGTTTAATTCCATGATTTAAACAACATTAATTTTCCTTGATCCCATCCTTGACCCTATTCATCTTTAAGTCCAGTGAAAAACATTTCAAAACTTGGGATGAGCATAAAAAGCTCATTAAGGGATAAACAAAGAAAGAAAACTGTTAGTTTTTTAAAACAACATGTAAACCATAAATACTTTATCATAAGTAATAATTTTCACCTTTATGAAGTAGTAAATACTCATCACTAAATAAAAGCTCATTGATTACCCTTTTGTAACCAAAATATTACCATAAAACCCATATAAAGCACACATAACATTTAAAAGGTAAACTTGGGACATAATCATACATAAATGGAATAACCATACAGTAAACTTCCATAAATCATTCTTAAAAATGGAATAGTCATACTGCTGACTTTCATACCCAATGCATTAGAGGTTATAACGTAACCACCCATACTTGGTTTATCACGGAACCACACATCATTTGGTTTATCACGTAACCACCCGTCATTGGTTTATCACGTAACCACCCATCAAATTTCCAAGTACCATTATACAATCACAACACATAAAATATTGCAAATATCAACATTTCACTAATAACATTTCATTTGCAATCACAACAAATAATTTAAAGATATTGAAATAATTAATCCATTTCAAAAACCATTTTCAATACCAAAACACCCAAAAACAGAATAAGTGGTTTTTTTCCCTTTTAAAAACATTAAGTCTTATAGAGGAATCCAAATAATGATTATGGCGGTGGAGAGGTCATTATTGCCACATACGTTAAAAAATCCTTTTGTCATTTAGTAAAACACTTCATAGAAAAAAATATTCCATTTTAATGAAAGTAAAATTCAAAGGGGTTTATTATACACCAAGTAAAATAAGGAGGTGTATATTATCAAAACATGCCTCAATGAAAGGAGATTCAGATGAAGTCACTTACCTTAAGCCTGAATCATCATGTATGTTCCTTGTTCTTCCTAAATAATAATATTAAGTTAAATTATACTTTATTAGGAAAAAAATTCAAGTTTATTATTCCTTTTATATCACTTATTACCTTACTATAACAATCATATAATTATTCAACTTCATATCATTCATTTTGTCGATGTTCAGTACTTGAGTTAAAAATGAACTTGTTACAATTACAAATTATTCATCTGGTCAAAAGTACATTACCTCCAGAGTTATATCCGTGATTTAGATATCATATATATCCTATATATCCAATATATATGTATTTATAATAGTCCACAGCATTTGTATATAAGAAATTAAATGCACCATTCATGGAGATGGTAAGTCGTACATACGTATAAATGCTACTTTCATTTATTTTTCATATTTAAAGGAATGAAAAATTAATGATAAATAGGTGTATTATAATTCTAGTATAATATACCTATTATATATGTTACATAAGTTCATTAATTCTATACTTTATATGTTCCATGTATAGCATGAAAGAGTCATATCACATTGAGGGGGTGGTAGTCTGCACTTCCTCAAATAAAATTATCGTATTTATACAACACTAAAAGAGTAAAGGTATATCGTAATTGATAATCATAGAAGCATAGAGATAAAATAAATATCATATATATAATTAAAGTTCCATCATAATGGTCACTATGAGAGGTGATAGGTGAAAATTGAACAATTATCGTTTTGTGAGGCAGCAGTTCATCGTACACAGAAACAGTATGTTTTTATCCATTAGATAGAGGTGTGTGTAATTATAGTTCGAATAATTATCATAAAAACAACCTAGTATATTGAGGATACTGTTGTTGTTATTTAAATAATGAATAAGAAGAGCATAGGGAGTGGAGAAGGAAAAATAATGGAAAGGAACTTGAGAGAAGACGTTACCTCAAATCGGGTAACTTCTTTTGATTTGAACCAAAGGGATTTCTTGAATTACCTTATGCCTAAAGAAAGGATTCTGTGAGGAAGGGAGGAATTTTTGGAGCTTATTGGATTAGATTTTGGATGATCCAAGGAGATGTAGGACCCTAGGACACCCTGAGAGGGGAGGGGTGAATCAGGGTGTCAACTTTTTCTTCTTAAAGTTGTGGATCTTGTTCCCACGTTGGTAGGAACTACTTAAACCTGTATGAAGGATATGATCAACAATGATACATTCACATGCAGAGAGATGACACAACGATTTTTACTTGGTTCACCACTAAGGGCTACGTCCAAGGAGCATACGCCGACAGGTTGTCGGTCGTACCTGAATACACTATGCTTCACTAGCTGTAGATTACAAAGGTTCGGGTACAGTCACTCTATCCCAGGCTCACTGCCTTCAAAAAAGTTCAGGGATATCTCACTACGTCCCTCGGGTCACTCCCGTTGACTCCCCCTGGATCACTACCGTTGGTGAAGTCTCACTCAGTTTATAAATGTGAAGGTCTCTTCAATAGATAGACATGAAGTTCTTTGTCTCCTGTTCAGCATGAGACTTTGCTTGCATCAGGGTTCAGAGTTGATGCTCTTCTTTTTTTTAGTTCAATCCTTCTCCTTTAGCGCAATGACTGAATGCACTAGATCCCCTTGTCTTTGTTTGCCTGAATCACAATCACTTGTGTGATTGCTTAATAAATGATGCTCTGTTGAAGTCCAAATTTCATCCACTGATGAATACCCATTTTGCCCATGTCCACTGGGCGAACAACCTTTGGAAAGGGCCTTCACAAAGTACCCTACTTCGCAAGGCTCCCAGTTTTGGAAAGCTCAAACAAGTCTTCGCAGAGCCCCTGCCTTTTCGTGAAGCTCAATCGCGAAGCACTCTCACGATGCTCCAGCCTTCGCAATGATGGGATATCGCGGAGCTCCTGCCTCTTCGTGAAGCTCACTGAGCCAACGCGGGGCGCAAGACTTTCATGGAGCTAGAATAGCCGCCGCGAAGCTCCTCTTTCGTGAAGCAGACTGCCTTCGCGAGTGACCTTTGCGAACCGAGAGCAAAGGATTTTCGTTGAGAGCTCTTGAGGGGGTCGGCCTCTATTTATAGGCGATTCCACCGACCCTCGACCCTTCCGCGCAAAGTCAACGCCACGTCATCTCAAATCGCGAAGCTCCAAAGATTCTGCTGGAATTCTGTCCAAATCGCGAAGCACCACGGCACTTTGCCGTTCGCGAAGCTTGACGTAGTCGCGAAGAATCACCGCCAACATACCTTCGCGCCTTCGCCGCGAAGCTCCTTCGCGAAGCCCTTCTCCGCCGCGATGCGCTTCAGCCTCTGCCATTCGCGAAGCTTGACGTAATCACGAAGAATCACCGTCATCATTCCTTCGCGCCTTCGCCGTGAAGCTCCCTCGCAAAGCCCTTCATCGCCGCGAAGCTCTCCAGCCTCTGTCGTTCGCGAAGCTTGACGTAATCGCGAAGATTGACGTAATCGCGAAGACTCACCGCCTCCATTCTTCTGGTCTTCGCGAAATCCAGTCCATGCATCCCATCTTCTCGAAACTCATGCCTTTGCCATATTAAATTATGATCTTCCAGGAAATCCACTTTTCGTGATGCTCACCAACCTCCAAATTTTGGACCACAAAAATTTGGCAAACAATGGAAAACGGCGTCATCTTGTATCTGCTCTTTTAGTCCGCCTCTAGATCATCCATTCCTTTGTCGATGTTCCATGAATAAAACATGGATCATTATCCACAATCTTCAAACTCGACATGCCACCATGGAATCTCCTTTGTCAACAAATTTGTATGTCGTCTGTTTGCTTTGTCAACAAGCACGATCACCTCAACAACACTTCTTCTTGGTGATATGTATCCTTCAACAACTCTTATGCTTTTATCACAAACTCCTCCATTGTGATATGTATTCTTTGAAGGCATATATTTACCATCATCATCTTCTATGACAATGTGATGTGCATGGCTATCTCAGAATTCCAATCCTTGCACGACCATATTAGATTTCCAATCATTGGCACATTGTCTTCTTCATCAACCGTCATGATCAAATTCATGCAAACCATGTGAATCAATCTGTCAAGAAGTCTCTAGCATGGTTCTCACGCAATCATGAGTAATTGCATGGTCTTCATCAAAACCCATTGTTCTCATGCAATAATGAGGAATTTCACGGTATTCATCAAAGCCCATGGTTCTTATGCAATAAGGAGGAATTGCATGGTCTTCATCCAAAAACACCATCCTGCTTTAATCATCCTTGGATGGATTACTCCTCACATTCTTCATTGTTGTAAACAATGTATCACCTTTGACACATGTTCTTTGAACTTACGATCAGCACAACAATCGTCTGAATCACTACTCCTCTACTTCATCGGAGTACTTCATGATCTCCTTCATTGTGAGCTTTCATTCCTCCATTTTATTGGAGTACTTCTTGATCTCTTTCATTTTGATATTCCATTGACAACTATTGACAACAAATATAAACTTATACACAAAGTGGTTCCAACAGGAGATTGATAGGTGTGAATAACGGGTTAGAGGTGGTGTCCTTTTATAAGAGGGAGGAGGGTCACTTTAGGAATATCTTGAAATATTATTTTATTATTAATTGAGTTTAGAATTATAATAACACAAAAGTGATATAATTGGAAGATAAGATTATGATGGGTCTCAATCCTCTCATAAAATTTGTTTTAGAAAATTTTAGGTCATAAAATTAACCTTATCTTTTAGCTTTAACCCTTAATTAATTAAATTAACTCTTACCATGACTTCTTGTATTTTCAAAATATTTGGTTACTATAGTTACTATAAAATTCCAAGCGACCAAATAAAGGATAATTAATGAAATTATTAACATCATATATTTCATTTGGACAAATATTATATTTTTAGGACTATTATATCATTTAATAAAATATCAATTGTTTTGAAAACACATTTATATCAATTTTTATACTATTCATATCATAACTTTTTAAAAATCCATAAAAACTTTATTCACTTGAAAGACTTCATTAATTAAAATATAAAAATTCATAATCATCCATAAAATTCGTGTATGGAATAAGAAATTTCAACAAAAATTATTTTAATGTTTATAATCTCATTTATTTAAATCGTTCATTAATAAGGTAATCACTACATCACCATTGTGTCATAAATAAATTTATTTATTTTATGTATAAAAATTATAAATAAAATACCATGATATAGGAAAACTTTTTAGATTTATAATTACTATTTATAGTTTAAGATATTACTTATATAACCCCATATAAAAACAATTTAGTAAAAGATACTTGTTTAGGTTATATTTTCCTTACCTTTAAATTAAAAGTAATTAAATGGCATTTTCACACACAAGTGGCACCATGGGGTCCTGAAATCGACCCAAGGATGACCATGGTTAGACATATTTCATCAAATAGGGTTAGGAAATATGTTAGGGTAATTTAATATTATTATAAAATCATTTTTTACCCTTATTTACTAGATTTATTCTTTAACCATGGTAAATAAAATATTTAAAAAAGTTATTATTCATAATGTCTAAAAATAGAAGTTACCTATTTACACAATTTGGAACTCCCGATTCCAAATATGTAATCCATTTTTCCAAATTCAAAACAAATAAGTTTCAGAAATTAATTCAAAATTAATTCCCGTTGTCAAAACCAAAAAGCGTGTTTTTAAGAAGTAAAAACTACCCAAAGATTGACATGTGTTCATGTCTAATTTCAAAGTGAAATTAATTACAATTACCAATATTGGATTAAATGATAAAAATATAATCCAATTACACTTTAAAACTAATTAAAAGTGCAATCTAACTATATAAATAAATTAGATTAAAATGCAATTTTGAATTAAAATGGAGTATTTTTCACTATACATTAAAAAATGAACTTTATCAGAAAAATATCAAAAATTTACCCAAAGTAAATTTTTATGTACCAATACTAAAGAATAATTTTATTTTGTCAAATTGAACATATAAAAGTGACAAAAAGTATATTTAAAAAGGGTTCTCCATCAAAAGGTAGTAAAACTACCTTTTAAAAATATTAGAGTATTTATGCTTAAAATTGAATTCATTCTCATTTTAAGCCTCTAAATTTTATTGGATAAATGTAAAAACATTGAAAAAACATGTTTAATAATAATAAGGTATGTATTGTTCATTCCCACCAATAAAATGGCCAGGCATTAACTACCATTTAAAATAATAATATTATATTATTATTTTTTAGTATGACCCAGCCTTGTGTGCAACATGAAATTTTAGAGAAACTCATTTTTGCGTGTTGGGTACACCATTCAACATAGAATCCCCTTTAAAGTAAAATTAATACTTAATTCAAAAATATTAATAAATATGAAAATGTTGTATACTTTAATAACTTGGGATGTTATAGTGCCTCCATGTATGTCAAAGGCTTCTGACTAGCAGCAAGTGTGGGAAAGAGTAATAGTGGGGAGACTATACCCTCAAGTGATGATATAATGAAGGTCCAATATATGTATAATATAATATGCAGTAGGAAGAAAGAAAGGAAGACTTGAACCAGTAACCCACCCATGGTAGAATCATAAGCAAACTCTTACAAAAATGGAAGCATAATCAACAAAAGTAGCATAAATAAATTAAAAAATCAAACATACCATTTATAGATAATCATGAATATCAAAACAAGTCATACATATCAATAAAAAATGGGGCCTCCAATGGATGACCACAATACAAAGATACATATAATCATGCTGAAGCATAAAGGAAAATAAAAAGGTAAAATCCATTTGAGATATGAACCAATGTTCTCTTTCCTTCCATCCCATGTTAACAACCACTAAGATCTAGCTCCAGATCTTGGACCTTTACCGAAAATCAAAAATCATAAATTCTACATGTGTCTATAAGGGCCCATGTAGGGTGTGAGAACGAGTCTTTGTAGGGCACCACCAATGTGTTTCTACCTTAAATATTTGATCTAGTAGGTGTGTACTAAAAATAAAAAAAGTCACAACATACATTAAATAGATACAAGCTCCCCTGGTGCTCAAAATCCACCAATAAGTGACACGATCATTTTTGAATATGTGAAAAAGTTTAAAAATTTATATTCTTACTAACTATTGTATAGTGTTGAGTAAGTTCAAACACAAGGGAAGGATTAAAATTGAGTAAGTGTAAGATATCGGCCTTTTATGGAGTCATCTCATGCACGTTTTCAGGTAATTTTTTATGTTTGTAAGTTCCTTTTATTTGGAGTAGTGGCGTGGGGTGTGTTTTGGTGATTTTTTAAGGAAAACTAATGGACAGTGGGTTGTGCACGGTTTGCGCACGGTTTGATAAACCATGTGACCAAATTGTGCCAAGCGTGCGAAACTAGACAGAGGAGTCCGCACGGTTTGCACGTAGTTTGAAAAATTGAGCCAATCGTGCAAAACTGGGCAGTAAAGTCCACACAGTTGGTGCACGGTTTTCCTAACCGTGCGCCTCTTCCCAGGAAACCGTGCACGCAGGTTTTTAATTCTGAAAATATCTTTTAAAACCACTTGAACCCCCTGGGACTCCCATATTTCGACCTTGGCTCAGGCTTGACAAATTCTAGGTGTTCTCAAAGGCTTCTGGAGAGATTCCAAGGAGATCTAAACACCGTTCTTCGAGATTGAAAGCCCGGATTGAAGATCTTCTCTCCTCCCGGTAAGTGGATTTCATCCTATTGATTCTCCCGTTCTTTCCTCTATCCTTCCATGATATTTTCATAGAGGATCTCCATAGTTTCCTTGGATCTAAGTATATGAGTTAAGATCTAGATCTAAGATTGTAGATCTAGATCTAGATTTGCAAGATCTAGATTCCTTTGATCTTAATTTTGGTTTTAGGGTTTTAGATTTGGAGCTTGTTCGACGACGTTGTGCCGATCAGATTTTGGGGATTTCGTTAGGCTAACTTCCGTAAAAAAACGAGGTAGGTAGTCTAAATTGAACTCCCATAATCATGATTTATGATATGTGTATGAGTTTATAAATTTGATATATTCCCTTGATAATTGAATTTCTAAATTGGAGTAATTAGAAATATGCATTTGACTTGTGATTTTCCTTGGTGGTTAATTGATAATTGATCACAGAGAAAACGAAGGGGGTTTCCCAAATTGATATTTATTTTGGGAGATTGATTTTCGGTTGAGATATTGTCTTGAGATATTGAATTGTTGTAATAAGATAATTAAATGGGAGAGTTAATTATGTGCCTAGAATTTGATCTAAGATAATTAATTGGGAGAATTAATTATGTGTCATGGTGTGATCAAAGATAATTAATTGTGAGAATTAATTATGACTTGTTGGGTTTTGATTTCAATAATTAATTATGAAGAATTAATTATGGAAAGAGAATTGTGTTGATTGATTAATTAATTGATGAATTAATTAATGGGTTATATGCTTGGTTAATTTTTGAATTAACTAATGGCCTTTGAAATGTTTAACTAATCATTGGATTAGTAAATGAATAATGTGGAAAATTCTTATGAGTTAAAGAATGATTAAATAGCTGAGATTTTGTGGTTCTAGGCATGGCATCCTATACTGATTAGAAGTTGGGACTTAGACATGACATTCCTCCCCAATAGTTATCCAAGATTGAGATTTGGAGTGCTAGGCATGGTGACCTACACTCAAAGAGATTTGTGGTGTTAGGCATGACGTCATACACCGAATGATTAATGATAATAATAAATGATGATTCAAATGAGATTTGGGATGCTAGGCATGACGACCTACACCAAATGATTAATGATAATGAATGATTATTTAAATGGGAAACATGAATTAAACTTGGCCTAATGTGATGACTAAAGATTAAATGACAATGTGATAACTGTTTAAATTATGCATTATATTTATTACTTCATAAATCTGCATGCACTATCTTTTGACTGGACTCGTTTTAGACATCGTTGGTGATGGCCTGCTGAGTTGTACTCACACCCTATTCGGGCCACTTGATTAGTACCCGAGCAGACCTTGTTGTTGTAGGACTGGATAAGGGCAAGGCCCTCTGATAAGTTGCGGTTTGGGATTGGAGCATGGGAGAGGGAACCAGACGTGGTTCAGGACCCATATTTGGAGTCGTTGTGTCTTTTCTTTGAGTCGCATTGTAGACACTTGTCACTTGCATTGTCATAGAGTGTTTTACCTTTCAGTTGAGTATTGTATTTCTGGTTTTGACTATCATATGTCATGGTATCATTCTGGTTATTTATATATGCTTCCGCACTTGGTTATTTTTATATGCTTCCACTGGTGTTTTATTCTGATAACAGATGGTATAGTCTCCTCAAGACTGACTTATCAGACTCCTGCTTCTAGTCGGCACCCTCTGGCGTACGGGGAGGTGCGCTTGAGGGCATGTGGCCAACCGGCCCGGGGCACCATTCAGTGGCTCTTGAATCAGGACGTCACAGTTAGAGTGACCAAATTTCAAAACAACCCCACTGTTTTTTAGAGTGGGAGAATTTTCTTTTTTAACTTTTTACTTTTTTTTGTAAAAAGAAGTAACGAGACACAATGATTTTATTATTTTTTTTAAGAACTACGTAGAAAATGGAGCTATGATAAACCAGTCAGCAGTATAGTAAAGAAATAGTGAAAGATGAACAATCAAGATGAAATTCCTAGAGAAAATCTACCATACTGGTTTAAAGATGATTCTTATTCACAGACATGTAAATGCTAACGCAACCACTAAAAAGAATGATTTAAATCCCTCACTTGGAGATAAATAAGGAAAAATAATCAATCTTGGAGCTCAACACTTCATGAAAGATTCAATTGCCAAACAATATTTGAAAAGGTCAACAAAAAACTCTTCGGATGTTCTGAAGTTTTCTTTTTGAAATTAAATCTTAGAAAAATTGCATCCATGATCAAACTCATCGAATGATCGTGGTGTTTGAATTGAGCACAAGTGTCATGAAGCAATTGAATGATTTCAAAATTGATCTCGCCGATCAATTCTAGAAACATTGAAATGATAAAGGGAAAAGGGAAATTAACCAATACCATTATAAGAAGAAATTCCCTAAACTAATTTTTACCCAACAATCAGGTTCATGTTACACTGAGAAATAAAAGAATTGAAAATGAGGAAGAAGAATTCTCCCTCATGGAAAATTCTTGTTGTTTCCCATCTCTGTTATTATGTTTTTCAACTCATGGTCCATGTCCCAGAGTTGTCTCCTCAGCGTCACGAATGAATGAATGCGAAGTCCCCCTAAATGTTGTATGTCTTCAAATCTTTTAATAATCCATTTTCTCTTGCTTCGTCACTAACTGCCAGCATCGACTCCAATTGGTCTCCAAAAAATCACTGAACACGTGTCTTGCCTTGCTTTTATCCCTGTGAAGTTATCAAACACCCTCTAACTAACTGATTCGGGCGGTTGGATGAACCTGGACGAGAACTCGAATAGGATCTGTATCAACAAAACAAAGAAAAAAAAAGAATAATTAGATGTCACATTATTAACAATACTACTTTTATAAATAAATATTTATTAATATTTATTTCAATTATTAGATTAAATTAATAACTTAATTAACATACATTTAATTTTTTTATTAATGTATTTATTATTATTTTAATTGTTAATTATATTTATATAAATATTTTAATTCTTAAGGTTTGTATTTTGTTTTTATAGATTCAATTAAATTAGTATATTTTAATTATTAAATTTATTTTTAATTATTCTTTTTATTAAAGTTTTATTATTTTATTTAATTTTGATTTATATTTATTTGTTATCTATTTGTTTTATTTCTTCCCTAGTTGAACGGGGGTGGGTGTTCTTCTCCGCAACAGGAGGCCCGAGCGGCGGCTCCTCAGCAACAACGGCCGGTTCACAGTGACCCGGCTCGAGTTCGGCGGCGGCGGATCCTCCTCCAGCACCTCCTGTGCTGGTGATTTCGGTGCATCACGACAGCGGTAGGTCCCAGATCCAATGATTTTAGGGGTTCGTGGCTTGGGGCGATGGGTGTTCGAGCGGCGGCGCCGGCTGGTCTTAGGCGGCGGTGGCATCGGCTGAGATGTGCGTTGTAGATGTGGTGTTGAGTCGGTGAATGGAAGCAGCAGAGGATACTGTTGTCGTTGAAGTTGTGGCAGTACCTCTAATTAAATTTATTGAACAGAATATTTAAAACAAGATTTAGAAATTGAATTCAAAAATTAAATTTAAAACGACATAAATTAATTATTAATTAATAAAGAAAAACTATTTTAATAAAGAAAAATCTAATAACTTTAAGAGCCAATAATACAATATTAATTATAAAAAATGATTAAATAACAAATTTAATTATAAAATTACAAGTGTAATTCTTTAATAAAAAGTGAAAAATTAATTAAGTCATTAAAAACATAATAAAAAGATGTGGAAAAATCGTTCATTTTAAGGTCACATCAAATTACCCCCACTTAATCATTGCTTGTACTCAATCAATTTTATGTTTTACTGTCTTCTGAATAATAGAAATATGTTTTTATTAATCAGCTAAAAATGAATCATGTAAAACAATTCAGAATCAGAGGACCAAAAACTATGAAATAGGATTTTGAAATGAAATGTTCGAAATAAGTCTTGCATACAATCAAATACTCACAGGAGATCAAGGAAGAAAAGACTCATCTACTTTTGAGGATTGCATGCCTCATATATGAGGTCACTTAATGACCTATTTCAATTCAAGTTCAAGTTCCAAATCCAAAACTGATAGCAGGATAAAAATAAGTGGAGTTAAGAACCCTAAAAAAATGCACCCTATAGTTTGACTTTCTCCTAGGTTCCAAAAGGGAAAAATTAATTTTTTTGAATCACTTTATTGATACAATTTAAATGATTTCATTCAAATCAATTGTCCCCTTCTTCATCTGAAGTTCAAAGTTTCTCTCACCTTAATGAATTCATTTTTGACAACTAGTCACTTTACTTATATAACTTTTTTGAATCTTTCCCAGCCATGTAACTTGTGCTAAGCACTGTGCATATGCACTTATTTAATATTGTACAGAGGGATTACTCACACACATTATGCCCAGTGTCTCAGAGATTCACCATGGGTTCCCAAATGCCCATTTTACTCAAGTTTCAAAAGATTTATATGAATACCATTTAAATTGGATCACTAAGGTGAATATTATTTTTATAATTAAAAAGTGGGTCCCCCAAAATGAAGTTCAACTTCCGGTTTCCTAAGGTTACGATCATAACTCCAAAAATAATTATCCTATATCACTTTCAAACATAGTTCCTAAACTAGAATATTCATAAAATCACAAAGAAAATTCACTCAGCAATCATTCATCCTAAAAAATTTCAGGTTTTAAGCAACTCTTAACTACCATAAATATATTATTCTTATGAAAGATAAATTTGAAGTACAGTTTGAAACCTAAAGAAACTCAAATTGTGTAATTTTTTTGAAAAATTTGAACATTTTTAACAAAAAGTTAAGAGGTGTATGGACTTGATGGGATTAAAGAACAAATTAGCTCAGCATAAGTTGACCCTCTCCCCGACACTTAAAACCAAACTTTGTCCCCAAAGTTGAATTCAAATTTGGAAGAAAAAAGAATAGTGACTTTTAAAGTTCAAAGAAAATATTCATTTCAATATATTAGTGACATGTTAAAGGTTCACAATTTAGTACAGAAAGTACATTGTTTTCCATAATAAATATATTAATAGATTCACATGTATTTTCATTATAGTCAGTGAATGTAATTTTCCAATTAGTTCAAAAAGTAGCATGTAAACAATGAATACACAGTGAATAGGGTGTAATAAATTTCACAGATTAGATTAAATAAAAAATTTCAACATCATAGTAATAGGTTTGCTAAACATCCTACTAAAACAACAAACATCTAGGGGTAATTTAAATCAAAACAAAATGAAAAGAAGTGTTTACCTCTTGAAGTAATCTTTCTTGAGAGCCTCTTTAGAAGAGAGATTTTGGTCTTTTTATGAGACCAATGGCTGATGGATGTGGGGGAGTAGCTTGGGAATTTATTTAAAGTAAAATTTAGACAAGGCATAAGGCTTGAGAGGGGTGAAGAGAAGGAGAAGTGAGGGGGGGTTATAGTGGAGGAGATGAGTAATTTTTTAATATCTTTTTCATTATTTTATTATTTTCCTCAAGACAACCAATAGTGTTGATTTATATGACCCTTAATAGTAATAAGTTCATGTGAGTTCCAAACAAGGGTTCTCACAACATCCATGAGGCTAGGAATAGTGAATTTTAACTGATAATGTAAATATACAATAAATTATTGTATTTTACTATTCATAAAAAATTCAAGTATTTCAAAAAAATCCCAAAAATTCACCCCAACTATTTTTCGACGTGTAGAATTCAAAAACGAAATCCATTTTTCAAAAATAATTTTCTAAATATTTTAATTTAATTTTTAAATAAAATCATAATTTATTCAAAAAATACAACATAAAAACTATAACTCGTTTTTTAACACCTTGAGAAATTAATCAAGCTTCCATAAAATTATCTTATAACCATAAGATAATAAATTAACAATTTTTGATTAATTTTTTGTGAAAAAAAATTTCCATTTTAAATTATTAAATTAATCATAAAATTATAATTAAAATATTTATGACATACAAAAATACCAATACTTATACTCTGATCGTTTTTTCACTTATAAGATGTCAGAATTGTATTTATACATTCATTGGTTAATTTTCTATTTTTGTGTCTGATTTACTATTCATTACTACTCATAATGGTATTTTACTATTCACAAGGGTATTTTATTATTCACCAAATTTTTTTTGTCTTATCAGACTCTAAATATCTTATTAAACACAACCAAGTATGTTAGTTTTTTGAAATTCAAAACACAGAGGTGGAAAAATTATGTTTACTGGATATGTTATAATAAAGTGGTGCTTGTAGAGACTTAGTGTTTAAAGAATTCAATATTAAATTTATTTGCAAAATCTTGGGGTGTTACATTATCGAAATTTTAAATTGAACTTCGAAAGTTAATAGCTGATACTTGAAAATTCCATTATGGGAAACCCATATCAAGAAAATAGTTAAAATAAACTCTTAATAAGAATAAAGGGAAATGCATCAGTTACTAAAAAAATGAATTCTATTTAGACAACATGGTCATGGAAGAATAATCAAACCATCATGTTTTGATGGAAACTGATAGAGAACACGCACAGATGAAATATCATCACCACAAAACCTTAAACTACAGTTATGAAAAATTTCAATGATATCATGACAAAAAATGATAATAGGAAACCATTTTTATTTAAGACTCTTTTCCTGGAGTTGATGAATTATTCCACTCTATAAGAGTATAAATATACATTTCAATTTCATAAACACAATCTTATCCTTTGTTTGTGCCTTGAACTATCTATACTTCGTCTCTTAGCACAAGTTGCATCATGTAGTGACGTTAAACTCTAAAACCTCATACAATGATCTACTTAAACCATTTCACAAATGGTTTAACTTTCCAAAAGATCATGATCCAATACTTTAGAATCATTCTCATATCCATCCTTACTAGATCCATGTATATGGGGTCCTTGGAAAATCCTCATTTTGTTTAGAACTCCATGATCTATCTTGCTCAATGCATCTGCTGCCTTATTTTCCTTTAATCAACATGAAGCATCCCTAAATTTTCACATTCCAAATATGTGAATATCTTTATCATGTTCCCTCTTGAAATATAGTAATAACTCAAATTACCATAAAACCTTATTGAAAACATGCATTCATCCTTACACATTCTATTGGATATGTTCCTTATATCCAAAAATGTTGTACACTCCCTCAATGATTGCATAGACCACTTGTCGACAAGTCAAAAATCAGTTTTGAGGTAGTCAATACTTATCCAAATGAATCAATTATTTATCACTATCTTCATCATTCGAAATATATTAATGGTTATCCTTCCTTTAATCACGTGTTTTCCAAAATGTTTAACATTCCGCTGAATAACTTTTCTTGGTACCATTCAACTTATGGTTTCAAATCCTTAATGAAAAAGTATTGCAGTACAACCCTCACATATTACATAATTCCTATAACCAATACATTGCTGACAAAGTATTCAAATGACATGATTCTTGACTAGGCATATTAATCATTCTACTTCATCTGCGGCAGCATCATAACTAGATCATTATCCAGAATAATCATTTGGGGTATATTCCTTTGACGTTGGGGACATTGATTCATATAGTGTTCCATATCCTTGCAGTTAAAGCATTGTACATTGGAAAACTTTTTCTTACCCTTGAAATCATGAACTTGGTGTCCTTTTTCTCCACACTTATAACAAACACCCATTCTCTTCAAGCATTTACCAGGGTGATTCTTTCCACAGTTATCACATGTGGGAAAACCCTTCTTCCCTTTATCCATATTTTTCACTTCCATCATCTTCCTCTTTTTCTTCCCTTCAAATCCATAAGACTTAGATAATTCTTTACATACCTTATTAACACATAATACTATTTTCTCATATGATGAGGATACATGGGAGACTATCTTCCTTTGAAATGGTTGCTTAAGACCAAGAGAGATATGATCCTTCTTACTATTTTCAACACGTGCATTGGTGATGTTATCAGTACTTCTGCTTGACACCATTTCTAATCAATTCCATATGCTATATTAGCTCATAAAATTATGAAATTTCTATAACTCTAAACATCGTATAGCACATATCATAAATTTATGAATTGTAAATCATTGAACCTCATACTTTTGTTACTTTGGAAGAATAAATCTTTCCTAATGGTATGTAAGAAAAGAAATGTGAATTATCCTATGCATATCCACCAGGAGTGTCAAACCAGGTGTGCAATATGGCATGTTGTTTTATACCATGTTACCCCGAGTCAAACCTAAAACACCTTGTTAGAGTTGTTACTCCATGGTACATCTGTGCCAGAACCACATACACTTGTAGTATTTAGATATGGATTTATTTGCTAGAAATATTCACATAATCTATTCTTTACCAAAATTTCAGGATTTTCTTGTTTCTTATCCTCAAAGTCTATCTTAGGGTTTTGTTCCCTAGTCTATTTTTTCTAAATCTAGCATCCAATTCTTCTACTAAAATTACTCTGATACCAACGGTAAGGACCCAACCCCAGTTGCCCAGAGTCGGTTCCTTATTTTATTATATTTGAATGATTACATGGAATCAAATCCTGAAGTACCAAGAAGTTTTGTAGTTTTTGAAAACTAGATACATACATAGGTTCAACATTATAACTTTAAAGGAAAATAAAACATGTATGTTTTCTTGTGAACAATCACAAATCTAAGTTTATCCCTGAAGGTCATTCATAATAAACTTCTTCATGTCCTAAGAAAATGAAACATAAGAAAGGGGTGAGCTCAGATTCTTAGTAAGGGTAAGAAATATAGAAGAAGATAACGTAGACATAAACATTAGGAACAATGAATAATTGAAAATATAGGCCTTTGAAAATAATAAACATAAACACATTATGGATGATATATGTAACGACCCAAACTTCTATCAATGAAAATTTCTCTTGGTCTAATTAAATGTCTTATTATGAAAAATGGTTATATGAAATATGCACTTCCTTGGTTTTATGTTTTTGGATTTTAAAATACCATTAGGAATTGTGACCATTTCTAAAATAGCCGCTGAATATTGATCACATGATTAGTATAAATATAGGGCTTTAAAAAATCCAATTTACTTGGTCAATGGAAGCGATGGCCTCATCCAGTAGAATTGCTCCATACAAAGCCCATTTGTTGGAGCTTGTAAAGGAGGTGGCGTTATTGAGCTTATTTCTTGACCAAGCACAAGCCGAGCTTCAACACGTTAAGCTTTAATGGAACCGCCTAAGAGAGAAGTGGAATTTGATAGAGATTACCACTCGAGCGATGTTATCCATGCCACCCCAAGAGTCTGTCACCATCGCACACCTTATCCTTCGGTATTATACAAGTGTTATAAGGGGTTATGTAACAAGACCTTAGCACTATGATTATGTACATTATTCATTTTATTATTGTTACTTTGTAAATAGTTTTTAAAGTGCAAATAGTATTTTTAGTTAATATTCAACTAAGAAATATATTTTGATGAATTAATGGATTTTTGAATTAAATAATATTTTAATAAAATATTATTATTATTATTAAATTACTTTTTATTAAATATAAATGATCGTATAATTTTATGAATGCAATTGTAATTTTTATTAAGGTTTGAAATCTGTTTTTGTCAAAACACATGAATTTTCAATAAATGTCGTTTTTTATTTTAAAAGTAAAAAATCACATATTTAGAAAATTATTTAGATAAAATGAATATTATTTTTGGAATCTGTATGTCAAAATTATCCAATGGTTAATTTTTCATAATTTTCTGAGACAGTCGAATTTTTGGGTAAAAATTAAATATCGTTTAAATATATAATGTGTTTTATGACGTCATAATGACCCAATAGTGATGTAATAAAATACTATAAATGGTATTTTAGGCCCATATATGTTTTAACATTAAAATAATGTGATTTTATATTTTTTTAATTAATTTTATGATGCCTTAGTGGACCCTCCATGACTTATAAAACATTTTATCTTTTTAAATTGTTTTCCTTGAGAGTGTGACTCACCTCCACATAAGCAACCCTATTATTTTAAGAATTTAGACCATTTTACTTATAAAATATTTTTTTACACTCCCCTTTGGAAAAAAACCATGGTCTGGTTTGTTGTTTTGATTTGTTTAATGTGAGGTGTCCCAAACCTAAATAATAAAGAATTATTTCACCTTTCCTATATAAACCCACCCAAGCTCTCACTTCCTCTTCACTAAAAGCCATTGGAGTTATTCCAAACTCTTCCCTCCTCTCTCTAGAATCCTCCCAAGGTTCCCAATCTTCCAAGAAGCCTCTATCAAGCCCCTCCCAAGCCTTTGGGATCACACTTCCAAGTAAGGGATTCATTCCTCTTTTTTCCAAGTTTCTTAATATTGTTATGCCCTTTTATTTTCAATTATAAATGTTGGGGTATTATTTCACACCTCCCCCATACTACCCTATTTATGTTTTAATTATGATATACCCCTTTATCTCTAATTAATGCCTCCCAATTACACCCATTACCATGCTGAAATTCTTTAAGGAATTTCTCTCTCCTCATTTACATTCAAGAAATTCTTTTGCATTAGGAATATAAATTCCATTACTTATGGGAAATGTATCTATATGACCCACTTAATGTATATTTAATGTTTATATGATGATACACCCATTTATCTCTCATCAAACGTTTTTTTATGAAGTCTTATGTCACGCCGTTATGCTGTTGAAATTGCACCGCAATTTTCCAAGCCAAAATCATTGTGTAGTGAATACCATACCCATTTCTCTATCAAGGGTATTCACCTTTATGCACATTTAATTATTGATGGAATAGTTTCATGTATGAATTCCACAATCCTTAACAATAGAATAAATTATGATTTTTTATGAATCCATGTTGTATGATCTCGTGGCACACTTATACATGAAATGAAATGTTTAAGAAGGGTGCGCCCTGATAGCTCTCCAATGCATTGGGTAAAGATTAGTATCATGGTAAATAAAGTGAAATGAGGGTTTTATCATGATAATTCAATTTCAATGAGGTTTTACTCATGATCTATGTGCAATGAGACTAGGCTCATGCTAATTCCATGTTAAGTGTTGTTGCCACATTTCCATGTTATGATAATCATGTTATATCATGCCTTTATGTTAATGTTTCTCTTGCACTACATTGATATTAATATTGCATAAAATTTGTTGTAATCTTCATGTTATACCTTTTTTACTCCCTTACTGGGCTTTATCGCTCACCCTTTTCTTATGCCTGTCCTCAGGTTATCCCATGCAGTGCTAAGTACGAGGGAATGTAGTGGTCTTGTAAAGGAAGTTTTCAATTAAGATATTGTTTGTTTTATTTTCTAATTTGTTATGTAATACTCCTAATACACAAAGACACTAGACCTATCGATCTTCTATGATGTATCATGTGAAGTTTATGTAATAAAACATGTTTATGTGTGTAATAAAGAGTAGGGTTGTCATAGTTGGTATCAGAGGATATGTTTAGTTATTTTTGAGATTAGGATTAGAAAACCCTAGTAAAAGGTGATAAGACTAAGTATAATAAAAACATCCCTAAGTTTTGGTGAGTATTGATTAAGTGGGTCATCAAGAAAATAAATCCCTGTCTGGATACGAGCAGGTAGAGGCGGCTCTGGCACAGATGTACCTAGGAGTGAAAACTCTGACAAGGAGTTTCGGGCTTGACCCAGGGTATCCTGGTACACAACAATGGGTCATGCTACACTCTTGATTACGACACTCCTAGGGGATATACTTTGGTAAATTTACAAGCTTAGTATGAACCATTATTAAGGGAATTAAAAAATACCCCTAAGAATATATGTTAGAAAGTAGATCATGGATAACATAGATTTAAGCCTATAGATTCATAAGTTAAAGAAATAAAATTTATTTATAAGTCATTCATTTTTGTCTTTGGATTATTCTTTATGTGTTACCCCTAACTCTCCTTTTATTCCATCCAATGTCCGGTAATAGGAGGACTCAGGAAAACAATCGATGTGAAGATCAATGCGATGACTGTTATAATGAGATTCCTAATCTAATGGGAGCAGGAATTGCAAACTTTGTCACGATACTCTCTCAATTAACTCAAGATTTGAATAGAAACATGGGTCAAGAGGAATGTTCAACCCCCTTAAGAAAGAACAAGTCACTATCGAGAGATTCATGAGACAAAGGCCTCCTACTTTTAATGGACCATCTGATCCCCCAATCTCTAAACAATGGATCAACTCCCTTGAAAAGATCTTCTTCATCCTTTAATATTATAAACAAGAGAAGGTTATTATGGATTATTATCATATAGAGGTTGAAGCCGATCAATGGTGGACATTGATAAAAAATACAAAGCCTGGGGAGGAGATCGAGGCATTGGAATGGAAGGATTTTCGGTAGATGTTTTTCGATAAATATTTTCCGCGCACCCTATGACTAAAGATGGAAAGGGACTTCCTTTCCCTCAAGCAAAAAGAAAATGAATCTGTTGGAGCATACGTGGAAAACTTCATAAGGCTTGCATGATACGCCTCTGGATTTTTCATTACCCCCGAATGCAAGGTTGACCACTTCTTTGGTGGGATGAAACCTAGCCTGTGGAAGGCCCTGATGATCCGTGACTTCGACAGCTATGAGGAAATTGTCTGATGTTCCCTCAAGGTTGAAATGGAGATCAGAGAATCTCAAGGGTATCGTGGGTATAAGAAGCATAAGGTAGACTGAAATTATGGTATTCTGATGGATAAATCCAATGGTGCTAAGAAAACCCAACACCCCACTTGCCAATGGTGTGGAATGAAGCACCCTAGAAATTTCTAGAAGGGGATGAGGAAATGATTTAGGTGTGTAAGAGAAGGGAACCTGGCTATTAACTGCCAGTAAGAAAAACCCACAGCTGTGAGAGAGGAGAGGAATGCTCCATTCAACTCTCAACGCATTGTTCATTTATTCAAATTCAAATAACCAAGGAACCTTTCAAATCAGTTCCCTAATCTAAGGGTTTTCGGAGGAAACCAACAACCTCCAAGGAAACAAGGGTGAGATTTTTTCCATCACTACTACCGAAGTGAACCCCGACAACGAAGTGGTGACAGGTACACTAGTTATTCATTCAAGAATATCGAATGTACTTTTAATTCTGGTTCTACGCATTATTTTGTATCTCAAAAGTTTAGTAGAACAATTCCAACAACACCAAAAATCATGGAAGTAAATATTTCGGTGAGTACAAAAAATGGGGAAATCATTTCATCCCATGAATATAAATCCTCCCCTATCATAATTTGTGGATCGAACTTCCCGAAAAACCTTGTCATACTCCCTCTGGTAGAATTTGATGCAATTCTTGGCATGGATTTTATTTCATTATATATATCCAACATAAATTTCCATGAGAGGGAAATCACTCCCCATATGGAGAATCGACCCCCAATTCCATACAAGTGCAAGGAGGAAGATGAATCTTCTTTAGCACCATCATCTCAAGCATGGATATTACTGCCCTATGAGAATGTGTATTTGGCTCAGATGATTGAGTCTAAGGAGGCAACCATCCTTGAAGGCATGCTTATTGTGAGGGAATTCACTGATGTGTTTCTCGAGGAATTGCTTGGTCTTCCTCTTAGAAGAGACATTGAATTATCAATTGACCTTATACCTGGGGCATTTCCAATATCCAAGACTCCGTATAGAATGGTTGTTGTGGAGCTTTTGGAGATAAATAAACAAATACATGAGAATCTAGATAAAGGTTTTATATGCCCTAGTGATTCACCTTGGGGTGCACTAGTCCTCTTTGTCAAGAAGAAGGATGGGTCAATGCGCCTTTGCATCGATTATCGTTAGCTTAACAAAATCACGATAACGAAAAAGCATCTTTTCCCCAAAATTGATGACTTGATCGATCATATGAATGGATTAAAATAATTATCCAAGGTATATTTTCATTTGGGATATTATTAAGTAAGGTTGAAGAAGAAACATATCCCCAAGACCGCTTTTTGTACAAGATACGGGCACTATGAATTCATAGTAATGCATTTAGGACTCACCAATGCTCCAACAATCTTCATGTACTTGATGAATAGAGTCATTAGATATTACCTTGAAAATTTTTTGGTAGTCTTTATAGATGATATTTTAATATAATACAAAATCAAGGAGGATCATGAGGATAATCTTATAACTATACTAGAGACCTTGCGAAAGGAAAAGCTCTATGAAAATTACATCAAGTGTGAGTTATGGTTGAAGGAAGTCTCATTATTGGGTCATATCATCACAAGAAATGTGATAACTATGGATCCCTCCAAGATAATGTCAATTGAAGGGTGGTTGAGGCCAACATCGGTAACAGATATCCGTAGCTTCTTGGGGTTAGCTGGATATTATCTCCGATTTGTGAGAAATTTATAACGATTGTCAAAACATCTTACCCAGATAACTCAAAATGGAGTAAAGTTTTCTTGGATTGATGAATGCTAAGAGAGATTCAAGGATTTGAAAAAGAGGCTTATCACTGCGCCCGTTCTCACATTACATACAAGTGGAGAACTTTTTGTGGTATTTAGTGATGCTTCGAAGAAGGGAATGGGTTGTGTGTTGATGCAGAATGATAAAGTGATAGCCTATTCCCTAAGGAAGCTGAAAATCCATGAGTAAAACTATCCCACACATGATCTAGAGTTGGAAACTATGATATTTGTGTTGAAAATATGGCGGCATTATCTCTATGGGGAGAAGTGTGAGATATATACTGATCACAAGAGACTAAAATATATATTCACACAAAAAGAGCTTAGTATGTGCCAATGAAGATAGATAGAACTCATCAAGGATTATGACTTCTCAATCCACTACCATCCTAGTAAGGCAAACAAGGTGGAAGATTCTCTAAGTATAAAGGATCCTACATATTTATCAATAATGATAATTGAAAAGGATCCAATCTTCTTAGATTTGCATAGTATGGACATGGGAATCATTAAGGGAGGAACATCATCAATCCTTTCTCAAATGATTGCTCAACCATCCCTCATGGAGAAAATAAAGGATGCTCAAAGAAGGGATGTGGAAATTCTTAAAAGGGTGGAATCTATCAGAGATGGTAAATCCTTAGAGTTTGTGGATGATAATTATGGAATTGTGATATTTGGGTTGCGATTATGTGTACCATCTAATCCAGAGATAAAGAATGAAATTCTAAATGATGCACATAGCTCAACCTTCTCTATTCACCCGGGGAGCACAAAGATTTATCTAGATATCCGAGAAAACTTTTAGTGGGATAATATGAAGAGGAAGATTGTTGAATATACATCAAAGTGCCTAGTATGTCAGCAAGTGAAGGCTGAGAGGCAAAAGTTTAAGGGAATGATGCAACCACTACCCATACCAACATGGAAGTGGGAGAACATTACCATGGACTTTGTCACTGGACTTCCAAGGACATATAGAGGAATTAATGCTATATGGGTCATTGTGGATCGTCTTATGAAGATAGAACACTTTATTGCGATTCAAGATGACTTCTCATTGGATCAAATTGCATGGATTTACATCAAATAAGTGGCAAGGATGTATGGAGTACCTCTATCTATTGAATCCGATCGTGATCCGAGATTCACCTCAAAGTTCTGGAAAATTATCCAACATGCTTTAAGAACTGAACTGAACTTTAGTACGACCTATCATCCTCAAACATATGGCCAATATGAGTGAACTATTCATACACTAGAACATATGTTAATATGATGTTCTATGGACTTCAAAGGAGGATGGGACCAAAATCTCCCACTGGTTGAATTCTCCTACAATAAAAATTTCCACTTGAGCATCCGAATGGAACCATATGAGGCCCTCTATGGGAAAAGGTGTAGAACACCGGCGTGTTGGGATAAAGTCGGTGAGTGTAATCTTCTAGGACCTGAAATGGTCAAAGAAATGGTGGAGAACGTGAAAACCATTCAACATCATTTCAAGGCAGCCCAAAGTCGACAGAAGAGTTATGTAGATAACCATCAACGATACATTGAATTCAAAGTTAGAGACATGGTATTTCTATGCATATCTCCATGGAAGTAGGTCATGAGGTTTGGAAAGAAAGGGAAGTTAAGTCCTAGATACATAGCCCCCTTCGAGATTCTTGATCGTGTCGGGGTTGTGGCATATCGACCAGAACTTCCACCTACCATGGCCAAAGTACATGATGTCTTTCATGTATCCCTATTAAGGAAGTACATACCAAACTCTTCACATGTACTCTCTTCAGAGATCGTACAATTAGAGGATTATCTTTCTTACGAGGAGAAACCAATGAAGATCTTAGATCGTAGAGAAAAATTTATATGAAATAAGACAATTCCCCTCATCAAGGTGTTATGGAGAAACCAAAAGTTTTAAGAAGAAACGTGGGAATCGAAGGAAGTGATGAAGCAGAGTTACCCATATCTGTTTTAGTGTGGGAAAAGGAAATTTTGAGGGCGAAATTTTTTAAGGGGGGAAGATTGTAATGACCCAAACGTCTATTAACGAAAATTCCTCTTGGTCTAATTAAATATATTATTATGAAAAATGGTTATATAAAACATGCACTTCCTTGGTTTTATGTTTTTTTATTTTAAAATACCATTAGGAATTGTGACCATTTCTAATATAGCTGTTGAATAGTGATCACATGATTAGTATAAATATAGGGCTTTAACAAATCCAATTTACTCAGAAAAAGGAAGCGATGGCCTCATCCATTAGACTTTGTCCATACGAAGCCCATTTTTCGGAGCTCATAAAGGATGTGGCGTCATTGGGCTTCACTCTTGACCAAGCCCAAGCCGAGATTCAACATGTTAAGCTTGAACGGAACCACCTACGAGAGAAGTGGAAGTTGATAGAGATTACCACTCGAGTGATGTTATCCGAGACACCCTAAGAGTCTGTCACTATCGCACATATTACCCTTCGGTATTGTGTGGGTGTTATAAGGGGTTATGTAAGAATACCTTATCACTATGATTATGTGAATTATTCATTTTATTATTGTTACTTTGTAAATAGTTTTTAAAGCGCAAATAGTATTTTTAGTTAATATTCAACTAAGAAATCTATTTTGATGAATTAATGTATTTTTGAGTTAAATAATATTTTAATAAATTATTATTATTATTATTAAATTAATTTTTATTAAATATAAATTATTGTATAATTTTATGAATGCAATTGTAATTTTTATTAAGGTTTGAAATCTGTTTTTGTCAAAACCCATGAATTTTTGATAAATGTCGGTTTTTATTTTAAAAGTAAAAATTCACATATTTAGAAAATTATTTAGATTAAATGAATATTATTTTTGGGATCAGTATGTCATAATTATCCTATAGTGAATTTTTCATAATTTTCTGAGACACTCAAATTTTTGGGTAAAAATTAAATACTGTTTAAATATATAATGTGTTTTATGACATCATAATGACCCAATAGTGATATAATAAAATACTATAAATGATATGTTCAGACAATATATGTTTTATCCTTAAAATAATGAGATTTTAGATTTTTTTGATTAATTTTATGACACCTTAGTGGACCCTCCATGACTTATAAAACATTTTATCTTTTTAAATTGTTTGCCTTGGGAGTGTGACTCACATCCACATAAGAAACCCTATTATTTTAAGAAGTTATGCCATTGTAATTATAAAATATTGTCTTACACTCCCCTTTGGAAAAACCCATGGGAAAAAACTTGGGCTGGTTTGGGGTTTTGATTAGTTTAATGTGAGGTGTTCCAAACCTAAAAAATAAAGAATTCATTCTCCTTTCCTATATAACCCCACCCAAGTTCCCACTTACTCTTCACTCAAAGCCTTTTCAGTTTGTCCAAACTCTACCCTAATCTCTCTATAATCCTCCCAAGGTGTCCCAAGCTCCCAAGAAGCCTCTCTCAAGCCCCTCCCAAGCCTTTGGGATCACACTTCCAAGTAAGGGATTCCTTCCTCTTTTTATCCAAGTTTCTTAATATTGTTATTCCCTTTTATTTTCAATTATAAATGTTGGGGTATTACTTCAAACCTCTCCCATACTTCCCTCTTTATGTTTGAATTATGATAGACCCCTTTATCTCTCATTAATTCCTCCCATGTACACCCATCACCATGCCAAAATTCTGTAAGGAATTTATCTCCCCTCATTTACATTCAAAAAATTATTTTTCATTATGAATATAAATTACATTACTTATGGGAAATGTATCTATATTATCCCAATTAATGTCCAATTAATTTTTATATGATTAGAAAAACCATTATCTCTCATAAAACAGTTTTTTTATGAAGCCTTATGTCACGCCGTTATGCTGCTGAAATTGCACTGCAATTTTCCAAGCCAAAATCATTATGTAGTGAATACCATGCCCATTTTTATCAAGGGTATTAACCTTTATGAACATTTACTTATTTATGGAATTGTTTCATGTATTAATTCTACATTCCTTAATTGTGGAATAAATTATAATGTTTTATGAATCCATGTTGTATGATCTTGTGACACACTTATACATGAAATGAAATGTTTAAGAAGGGTGTGCCCAGATAGTGCTCCAATGCATTGGGTAAAGATTAGTATCATGATACGTCAAGTGAAATGAGGGTTTTATCATTCTAATTCAAGTGAAAAGAGGATTTACTCATGATCCATGTGCAATGATCCTTGACTCATGCTAATTCTATGTTAAATGATGTTTCCACATTTCCATGTTATGATAATCATGCTATATCATGCCTTTATGTTCATGTTTCTACTACACTCCATTGATTTTCCTATTTCCTAAAATGTATTGTAATATTCATGTTATAAATTTTTTACTCCCTTACTGGGCTTTATATCTCACCCTTTTTATATGAATGTCCTCAGGTTATCCCATGCAATGTTAAGTATGATGGATTGTATTGGTCATGTAAAGGAAGTTTTCAATAAATATGTTGTGTGTTTTATGTTATAAGTTGTTATGTAATGACCCTAATCCCAACATAAACTAGAAATATTAATATTATATATTTTATCAAATGAATTTTATGTAATAAATCATGTTTAAGTGTGTAATAAAGAGTAGGGTTGTCACAGTATATGGGCTGAGTTAATATTTCCACAATAAAACATAATCATGGGTATTCTAATAGTCAAATAACCACATGAACTATGAATTTCTAGCTTCATGATGAGGGAAATGCATATTCCAGACATTCTATAACATACTGTCAAGGCCTCGGCCATGACATCTAGAAATGATTAAGGCCTCATCCAAAACCATATCTAAAAATGGGCAAGGCCTCGGCCAAGTCCATATCTATTTGTCTCATGAGACCTATTGATGAATCTAGGGGCTATTCAAGGACCCACCCATCACATAATAAGTCTAATTCATCCCCAATATGAGAGGGGATAAATAGAAGCAACATATACATTTATATTGAAACTAACATATGAAATTTCAATAACTTTTCTCAAAAATTAAGCATAAACACTAACCATTCAGAGTAAAATGTTGAATGGTTTTAAGATATCACATCCATAGTTAAAATAATCATAAACCATAAAATTAAATATGGTAGATGATTTCATAAAATATTAGCCCCAATAAGATATAATAATAAACAAGAGTGTTGAAACATATGATGATACTCTTTTAAAATCATCGAGTACTTCTTGAGATAATTACTATTTTACTTGGAAAAGAAGAGTTATTTTGGAAAAATATTTATATAAAATCAGAAGTTAAGTAAGTTAGTATTTTCATAATAAAATTATTGTTTTTAAAAAGATAATTGTTTCTATAAATAGATTATAGAGTGCCATTGAAAATAGGTAAGAGTTTGAGAAGTTCTCTTGAATTGGGCTTGTATTACAGGAAGAATTTTTGAAAGATCCTTTTAAAACATATAAATCCCCAAAAGTGAAAGTAGGATTCTAGTTGGTACATATATATTGAAAATTATCACATAATATATTAGGAGTACATATGAATAAATAAGAATTTAATTAAGTTAAGTAGACAATAAGAGTAACCCGAATGAAAATGGAGGTTTGGGTAGAAAACCTTGTAATCAATTGAATCGTATTCCCAAAAAATTAATAATAATCAAAAGATAAATTGAATATCATGAAAAAAGAGATTCATTATATGAAAAATCAATGGGAATTATTCATAACCATACATAAGTAATAGTAGTGAATACAGAATATCTCAAAAAAAAATGGAAGTGAGATGAAGAAACCCCATACGTTTTGTCCAATGGTGTTCTTCACTTGATCTTAGTATCCTGGATAACCAAATTAAATTCATTAATTAATATTTAAAGAACATATTATTTATTTAATTTATTTATTATATCCTTATTAAGTTTAGTTATGGCCTTATTAATGGGTTTAAGAGGTTTTATTTTATTGTTTGGGAGTGTTTTCTTTCTTGGTATCTGTGATTGATATACTTATATACATGTAAGGACAAACATGTAACACGAGAATGGTTGTAAAAAATATAAGTTTTATTTTATTTCTTAACATCAATAATATTACATGGTTATAAAATTTATTTGGTTATTGGGAGTTAAGATGAATCATTATATAAAAATTTAATGATAATTGTTTGGGTTAATTGGTGGTTTTTGATCACAACAAACTAATTTTTATTTATAAAATAATATCACATGTAAAAAAAATTCCACAAACATACATAAGTTATAATATATATATTATAGTATGGTTAAAACCTAAAAATGGTTTCATGGCCAGAATTGAATATAATAATTGAAATTGAAAACCTGTCGTCCTTGAATGTGATAATTTAACACATCTCAAATGGTGTTTTAATTTCAAGAATAAAAGAAAAAGAATTGAGAGATAAGGATGAATTATTACATTATAAAAACAAAATTATAGTTAATTTAAGGTACTGGAGTTATCATAACATTTGGTTAATGTGAGGTGGGGAAAGAAAAAAATAAAAGAAAGGTACTTGAAATTAAAGAAAAGTTGATAAATCCCTTACGAACATTCGACAGCCTAACGATGTCAATTAAAAATTCATAAAATATTTTGATGAGAGAAAAGGGGTACCTAATCATTATTAAATAGTATATCCCATAAGGGGGATATGTAATGAAATATCCCAACATAATACAATTGAAAATAAAATATAATAACATAACAATAGTTATTGAAAAAGAGAGAGATTTTGAGACGAAAATTCTACAGCATAACAGTTATGCAACATTGTTTTAGAAAACATTAAAAGAGAGGGGAAATGGGTCACCCATTAATAAAATACTCATAATATAGTAGAAGAACATAATAAATTATAAATGAGAACATGGTATGGATACTTTAAATACATACTACATAAAAGAAAACTTGAAATAAAAGAAATGAAAAGAGGTGTTTACCTCTTGAAGTAATCTTCCTTGAGAGCCTCTTTAGGGAATATTTTTTGGTATTTTTATGAGAAAAAGGGTTTATGGAAATGGGGGAGGAGCTTGGGAGGATATTTGAGTAGAATTTAGACAAGTTACAAGGCTTAAGAGGAGTGAGGAGAAGGGGGAGTCAGGGGGAATATAGTGGAGTAGAGGAGTAATTTTTGAATATCTTATTGATTATTTTATTATTTCCCTCAAGAAAACAAATAGTATTGATTCATGTGACCCTTAATAGTAATAATTTTATGTGAGTTCAAACCATGTGTTCTTACATCATCCATGATGCTATGAATATTGAATTTTAACTAATAATGTAAATATACGATAAATTGCCGCATTTTACTATTCATAAAAATTCAATTATTTTAGAAAAATTCAAAAAATCCACCCCTAAATTTTTTCAATGTTTAGAATTCAAAAATGAAATCCATTTTTTGAAAATAATTATCAAATAATTTTTAATTTAATTTATAAATTATATCATAATTTATTCCAAAAAAACAACTTAAAAAATATAACTTGTTTTATAACACCTTGAGAAATTAATCAAGATCCCATAAAATTATCTTATAAACATAAGAAAATAAATTAAAAAAATTTGATAAACTTTTTTGAAAAAAAATTTCCATTTGAAATTATTAAATTAATCATAAAATTTTAATTAAAATATTTATGACATACAAAAATACCAATACTTATACTATGATTTTTTTCACTTATAAGATGTTTGAATTGTATTTATACATTAATGGATGGAGTTTCTATTTTTTCCAATTCACTATTCATTAAAATTCATAAGGGTATTCTACTATTCACAAGGGTATGTTCCTATTCACTAAAAATTATGTTTGTCTTATCAGACTCTAAATATCTTACTGAACGCAACCGTGTATGTCGGTTTTTCGAAATTCAAAAAACATGGGTAAAAAATTATGTTTACTGGATAGGTTTAATAAAGTGGTTCTTGTAGAGAATTAGTGTTTTAAAAATTAAATATTAAATATATTTTCAAAATCTTTGGCTGTTACAAAAATAATAACAATTTTATTGAAACAAAAAAATATTTTATTAAAAAGAAATAAAATCATGGTTTCCCTCCCATGAAACTCTAGTTTTAAATTTCCCAGCTATACTTTTCTAGAAACTGACCATAGTCACTAGGAGGGTGTGGTTTCTTGTCCATAAACCACCACATGTATTTGGCCTAATTGTTTTAATAGAAGAATAAAATTTGTGGGATCTTAGAAAACTATGGGAAAACATGGCTCCCTTGAGCTCTTCTGAGAAGCTTTTAAGCTCAGACACAACAAAGTTACTCTTTGAATTAGTGTTGTGTACTACTAGATTATATTCAGATTTGTAAAAATTAGAATTTTCTTGAAGGGACAGCTATGAAATGGATACTTTTAGGGGTATGGAACTATTCTCATAGCTATCTCTCCCGAAATCAACTCCAAAAATGTTAATTAAAGGGTTCTGGTGGCTGAATATTGACTAACAGGTTCAAGAAGAGTCTTATCAAGAGAATCATGTTCAATTTCTAAGTTAGTAATAAAAAAGGGTTCCTCTTCCAAACTACTCTAAGTCCCAAAAAGTTGTTTATTACCCAACTCAGTTGAGGTTTGATGTGAAAAACAATGAAGATTCAATTTTTTTTCATTAAAAAATTCAGGTTTCACAATGTTATAAATCTCTTCCAATAATTCCTTATTAGAAAATAAAGGATTAACATCAACTGATTTTGAAGAATTAATTCTTCAAAAATCCACAAGTGTGTGTTTTACCTCTCCTAGAAATTCAAAATAAAAAACTTCACACTCTAAATGATTGTTGACTGTTTTAGATCAATTTCAGGGGAATAATTGTTTAATTCAACTTCAATAAATTAAAATTCTAGAATTTTTAAATTGAATCAATTATACCCAGGTTGGTCTACATTACTTTCTACCTCACTAATAAAATCTTTAAAAAAATTATTAATGTGTGAATAAGGCAGTGAAAGTTCATCAATTAACCTTTCTTCAAAACACACATCCTCAATGTAACTCCCTGAGATTTTACATGATAGATTCTTTTTAATTTCATTGATGTCTTATGTTTAATGATACACCATGATTAGCTTGTTCATACACAACACCGTATTATCTTTCAGTATACACAACACTATACTTTGCTTGTGTTACACACAATTTCAAGTTCGTTTGATTGAATTCATTGCATAGAACACTGAGTATAGATTATGTCCAATGTATAAAAGAACTATGTTTGAATTATTTTATATGAAAAACCAAATTAAGCTTTCACTAAACCCAACACTGACTTGGCTTGCATTACATGCAAGAGCGACCTTCCTTGATAACTTGCGTTGTAAGCAATACCGAGTTTCCCTAAATGATAATATATTATTAAAATATTATATAAACTAGCCGTTATGAATATTACCCACCACAATTTTAATTTTATATAACATTAACATGAATATTATGTATTTTCTAGAACATGATATAAGAACAAATTCAATTTTTCAGATAGAATAAGTATTTTTCAAAAAATACAGTTTTGCCTCCATCTGATGTAACACCAATCTTAAATCTAGTTTTTAACACTTTTACAAATTAAATTTGACAAAATAAATGTATTCTTTGGAATAGGGACATAAAAATTTAAATTGGTTGAAATTTTGGTATTTATCAAATTAAATTCATATTTTGATAAATAGTAAAAAATGCTGCATTTTAATTCAAAACTGTCTTTTCATCTAATTTATTTATATATTTAGATTATCTTTTTAATTGGTTTTAAAGCTTAATTGGATTATTTTTTTATAATTTAATACAATTTTGGTCATTGGATGCAATTTCACATTTAAATTGGACATAAACACGTGACAATCTTTTGATAAGTTTTTACTTCTTAAAACCCCGCTTTTTTGGTTTTGATAATAGGAATTAATTTTAAATTAATTTCTGCCAATTATGTGTTTTTAATTATGAAAAATGGATTCCATATTTGGAATCAATGGTTCCAAATTATGTTAATAGGTTACTTTTATTTTTGGATATTATGAATAGTAACTATAGTAATTTTTATTTACCACAATTAAAGGTAAATCTGGTAAATTCGGGTAACTAACAATACGATAAAGATAATAAAATTATCCTAAATCCAGAAAAAATCCTATTAGATGAATTAAAGTTGAAAAATATCACCTATGGGTCAGAATTTATTCATTTAATATACTTTTTTCCATGAAAGATATGTAATTATAATTAAAACAAAAGAAGGTGACAACATGTCACACTCATATATCTTATAAGTATGATAATTTCAATATAGTGAAAAACATGATACAAATTTGAAAAAAATAGCCTCTAGAAATATAATGAAATTATCTACATCATGAGAATTTATTTATAATTTTTAGATATTAACAAATTACCATTAATGATGACACTATAGTGATGTAGAAATTATTTTATTGATAGAAATATCAAATAAATGGTTTTAAAATTATTAAAATAAATATCATATTAACTAATTAATGTACTACACAAATTTTATAGGTGACTATGAGATTTTAGGATTTCATTAATTTTTTTTTCTAATTTATCTTCTGTGTGGATTTTATTTAAAGTCAAATAAATGAATAGTGTCAAAATCGACACTATTGATATTTTATAAAAATGACATATTATTAAATTATTTAAAAATCACAAAAATATTTAAAAATTTAAAAAGTGAAAATTATATTGTCTAAAATTTCATAAAGTATCCAATTATGGAAAATTAATAACACATAAGTATATATTTATAACCATTTAATATTTAGAATATTATTAACACGAATAAAATTAAATAGATTAAATAGGAATAAATAAAAATTATAAGGTTTAAAATAAAATCAGAATATGTATAAATTTTATTTTTTTATGAGATTAAAACCCTATATAATCTCATCTTAGAAATTGGGACATTTTGGAGGTTTTTATGTGCATTTTGGTTTCATTATTAATTAATATTTTTGAGGTTTCCAAAAGTGCCCCTCACCTCAATTATAAAAGGGAACTTCCTCCCTCAACTCTTAAATTCATTTTGAGCCTTAAATCTTGACAATACTCTAACCAATTACCGTATTAACTTCCCTAGAAACATTCTAGAGGTCCAGGTCTACTGCAAAGACCAAATCTAGTGCTCTAAGAGGAGATTTAGAGGAGGCACGTCAAAGAATAGGTAACATCATTTACCGATTCTTCCGAACTTCTTTCTTCTTCTACTTCCACCTCATGAGTTGTTTCATTATAAAGTAATAAATAAAGTATTAATTATATACTTAGAGGTTATTATAATTATGAAACAACCATATTCCACCTTCTACCCATCCTATAAAAAATGAAATCACCACACATGCGAACGTACAACTTACGGTCTCCACGCCGCGATGTAATCTGTTTTTCACCACCACAATATTTGGATGGTTATAATGATGGAATTAATAAATATTTATAAGTGATTAATATAAAATGATATTTATTATGTGATAATATACACCATCCACTTCAATACCATTCAATAATTATGGGAATGATATCGTCGCTCATGTGTACGTACGGCTTACCGTCTCTACAGTGCGATGTGATTCATTATATATAATCATAATTAAAGCATGATTTTATAAATTAATTTAATGAATAAATATGATATATATTATACTAACTCTATGCTTTAAATGATATAACGATAACCTAAAAAGAGGAATAAGAACTTATCTGACAAAACATGCACAAGAACATAAAACAATTAATACCTGAATAACGAATAATAATGAAATATAACTAACAAATGGATGAAAATATGATCATAAATGTTATCATAAAAATGATTATTATTATAGAATAAATTATTAATATAATTTAAATCATTATACATGAGTTTCAGATACATATGAAGCATATCAGACCTAAGGTAAGGGATAATTTTACAATCTAATTTTTATCTGAGATTGTTTATATGTAAGTATTTTCTGGGGTATATTTATCATTAACATCCATGTTTACTAAATATATAATATTATTTCTGTTATTATATTATTGTTTAAAGTAAATTTTACCCATTAGTGAATTTTCATTAAATGTTATGGAAGAAATCTTTCTTTCATTTTCCATACAAGATACTTTTTGACTATTCCAGAAAAAGTATGAGGAGAATGTTTTTTAACTTATACAGAATGAATTGATTTTTATGGTTTAATGAAACATTATTTATATGAAGAATAATATAAACTATTTCAATTTTATTTTCAACTAAATTATTTTCTTTTTAAATTGTGCAGCATTTTGGGAAAAGAAAACGTTTTTGAAGAAGAAAATATATTTTCCTTAAGAATTAAGTTCAAGTGTTTTATCAAAATTATTTTCCATCTAAGATGATACTCTTAAATAGGGTTATGTTTTTATCCCTAATATTACTATGATTTTATTGTGTCAATTTTGTAATTATATTTTATATGTATTATGTTATGATGGAAGGATGTTTAAGAAACCCATTTTATTTCTTGGGTTATGATATGATAAGTGATTTATGTTTTTGTGGAACATGTATGAATGATTTCATTATGAGATGGGTGAGAACTATATCTACCTTCAATGAATTGGGTAAAGGATTATATCTCATGATATATAAATGACTAGAATTGAAATTAAATTTGGTTTAGTAATATAAGGATGGAACGACAAGTAAATCTTGTTCAGTAATACATTGCTAGAATGGAAATTAAAGTCGGTTCAGTAAAGGAATTTGTGCACTATGATAGTCTGGGTAGAAATACCTTAGATACTATGGAAATCATATTATGTTCTTATTTATTTTCCAAAATTCCATGTTCTATTTAAATTATATTTTATCATGGTTAATGTTACTTTATGATCTATGCCTTACGTACTGCCAAGATTTATTTCATGACCCAATATTTTGATATTTAAACTTTATGTTCATGTTTTTACATTCTTATGTTTATGGTTTTTTCTATATTCAAAATGATTAACCTAACAGAGAATTTATCTCAACCTTTTTATGTTTTATTTTTCTGAAGATATAAATAAAGGTTTTAGTTAGGAAAACAAAAGGGGAAGATCTTTATGGGAGATGTTTAAGATCTTTCACCAAGTTAGAAGATTATGTTCCAAGTTTACAAAGATAATAAATTAATATGGTATTTGGGTGTATATTTGTGCCATGTATAAAGTATTCCTTGAAAGAAATTTAATTTCCATGTATGTCAATATTGGGTCATCACAGTTGGTATCAGAGCGAATGTTTAGTAAACCTTTGGAAACTGGGGTACAAAAACTGTAGTGAGATCCCTAGAGATATTTCTAAGGTATGTCTAGGGATGTCCCTAACGGTAATTATAAGTATAGGTTACAGTCCTAGAATTATAGTAACGATCATGAATAAGCTAGGATTAATCCTAAGATGTTATATATTGAAATTAATCCCCCTTGATTATGCTGTTTTCCTAGTATTATATTTTCCTCTCACACTATTCTTTTTGGGTTTTAGAAAATGGCTGAAAATTAATGTTAATAGAGAATATTATGGACAATGGAATGATATTATTCATAAGAATCCAAATTAAATGGGAGTTATAATGAGAAACATCATTATTATTCATAATCATAAATCTCATAATATGATCAATAATCTCAACTTTGGTGAGTTTCCTGACCAAGCTAATAAGAGAAAGATGGAGTTTCATGGTGATCATAGAGGAAAGAAAGTTTAATTTTCCTCACATAAATCATGTGGGATAAGGAATTAAGGGGAATGTTTCAAAGGAACTGGGAGATGCTTTTGGTGTGGAAAAGAAGGACACAAATCCAGTAATTGAAAAGGAAAAGGTTCAGTTAACACAATGGACAAGGATAATAGTATTGCTAAGACATCAAAAATGGTTAAATGTTTTAAATGTGGAATGTATGAGCATTATGAAAATCAATTCCCCAAGGGAAAATATCATGAAGAGAATCAGAATGGTCATATCATTAGTATTTATATCGATGATGATGAAGAGACTACAAATGATATATGAGATGAAATAAGTATTGAGGAATAAAATGATGAAGCTCAGTAAATGGTTTAAGAAGATAGTCTAATGATTTCATGTTTATCATGAATAATGTTGTATAAGTAATTTTGTGGTACTATAGAATAAATGAAACATCTAAGGATTGTTACACTATTGTTTTTCCTTAAGTATTTGAAAGTTTATGTTGAATGGTACTGGTAACCATGAACAGTTATTGAAATATTTTTGAAAACACATGATATGTGAATAATGATGGGATAAGGAGATAACGAGTCATTTGATAGTATTAATGACCTCTGGACTGATATAAGTACAAAATGATATCATGGTTTTAGTAAATAGAATTTTTGGTATTTTTGGTGTGTGGAAACAATTAATTTTGACAGAATTCATGTTTTCATTAAGGTTCCATGGTAATTCATATTATTAGGATGTTTCAAGAGAATAAATGATTAAGGTATTCACATGTTTGGAATGTGACAACCAAGAAATACCATATGAGATATGGGAGATAAATGTTAAGTCAATTTAGTTAACCTCTTTATAATGTTTTATATTTTTATTTTTTTGATGGATTGTAAGGTTTTCCATCTATGGAAAGTGTGAGTTATACTCTGGTTTAAATTTGTTAGATCAATATATTATCTTACTACAGGTGAACTTATGTATATTTGATTACTTGTAATATCATTTTTTTTGAGACAGGCGGAATGACCTATCATTCTATCGCATGATCTGCTAACAATTAAATTGACAAAATCAACTTCATTTCTTTAAATAAGAGATGAAGTTAAATTTTTTCAAGGCACGAACAACGGTGAGATTGTACCAAAATCAAACAAGTATTTATTATCATGAAAAATTATTCAACTTTATGGAAAGGATATTGAAAACCAAAATTTTTATCTTAGTACATTATTATCTGATGAATTAGATGGTCCCTTAAGTCATCATAGATTTATGGCTTTCTGGTTGTTAACTTTCTCCAAAACTTGTTCTCTATCACTCTCCATCAGAACTTGATGGTTATATATTTTCTTCCATATCCATATTTTCAAATCCCACCAATGTTATTATATGTGGAATCCTAGTGATTAGTTACTTTAGGTAACTCTTATGTTTCTAACTTTCCTTTTTAAAATTAAGTTTTAGTATTCCTTTTTACAATGTGGGTTTCTATAAATGAAACTTTCAAGTGGTAAAACTTTTATAACCCCAAAAAATTTTGAGGGAGAAATTAATTTTAGGGGGGGTATAATGTTACACCCTGAGATTTTATGAGATAGATTATTTTTAATTTCTTTGATGCCTTTTGTTGTACAATACACAAAGATTAGCTTATTCTATATGCAACACCGAATTAGCTTACAGTATACACAACACTATACTTTTCTTTTGTTTCACACAATTTCAAATTCATTTGATAGAATTCCTTTCACACAACACTGAGTATAGATTTTGTTCAATGTATAAAATAACCATGTTTTTATTATGTTATACGCACCTCCAAAGTAATATTTCACTAAACACAATACTGACTTGGCTTGCATTACATGCAAGAGCGACCTTCCTCGATAGCTTGCATTGTACGCAATACCGAGTTTCACAAAACAACGATATATTATTAAAATATTATATAAAATATCCATTATGAATATTATTAACAAAATTTTTAATTTTATATAACATTAAAATTCATCTTATGTATTTTCTAGAACATGATATAAGAACAAATTCAATTTTTTGGATAAATGAAGTATTTTTTAAAAAATGCAGTTTTGCCGCCTTTTGATGGTGCACCAATTATAAATATAGTTTTTAACACTATTATATATTCTATTTGTTTAAAATAAACGTCTTATTTAGAATAGAGATATAAAAATTTAACTTGGTTGAAATTTTGGTATTTTTCTAATGAAATTTCTATTTTTATGAATAGTGAAAAATACTCTATTTTAATTCAAAACTGCCTTCTCATTTAATTTATTTATATAGTTAGATTATCTTTTTAAATGAATTTAAAGTGTAATTAGATTATTTTTTATCAATTAATCAAATTTTGGTCATTTAAAGTAATTTAACATTTTAATTGGACATAAACACATGATAATCTTTTGATAAGTTTTTACTTCTTAAAAACCCGCTTTTGGGTTTTGACAATGAAAATTAATTTTAAATTAATTTCTACCAATTATGTTTTTTAAACTATGAAAAATGGATTCTATATTTGTAATAATTTGGTCCAAATTATGTCAATAGGTTACTTTAATTTTTTGATATTACGACTAGTAACTACAGTAATTTTTATTTACCATAGTTAAATGTAAATCGGGTAAATTATGGTAACTAACAATATGATAAAGATAATAAAATTACCCTAATACCTAAAAAAATTGTATTTGATGAATTAAAGTTGACCAATATCACCTATGGGTCATAATTGATTCATTTAATAGACCTTTTTCTAGAAAAGTGATGTAATTATAATTAAAACAAAAGAAGGGGACAACATGTTGCTCTCATATATCTTATAAGTATAATAATTTTAATATAGTAATAAACATGATAAAACTTCAAAAATAAATAGTTTACATAAATATAATAAAATTATATACATCATTTGAATTTATTTATTATTTTGATATATTAAATAATTACCATTAATGATGACACAATAGTGATGTAGAAATAAATTTGTTGATTGAAATATCAAATATGTTTTTAAAAAAATATTAAAATAAATGTCATATGAACCAATTAATGTTATATAAGAGTTTTATAGGTGGATATGACATGTTATTATTGTATTAAATATTTTGGTTCGAATTTATCTTTTGTGTGGATTTTATTTAAAGTCAAATAAATGAATAATGTCAAAATTGACACTATTGATATTTTATAAAAATAACATATTATTAAATTATTTAAAAATAAAAAAAATATTTAAAAAATAAAAAAGTGTATATTATATTGTATAAAATGTCATAAATTATCCAATAATGGACAATTTTCAACACATAAGTAAATATTTATAACCATATAATATTTAGAATATTATTAACACAAATAAAATTAAATAGATTAAATAAGAATAAATCAAAATGATAAGGTTTAAAATAAAATCAAAACATGTATAAATTTTATTTTTTGATGAGATTAAAACCATATATTATCTCATCTTAAAAATTGTGACAATTTAGAGGTTATTAAGTGAGGATTTATTTTATTATAAATTAATATTTTGGAGGTTTACAAAAGTGCCCCTCACCTCAATTATAAAATGGAACTTTTGCCCTCAAATATTCACTTCATTTTGAGCCTTAAAGATCAACCATACCCTGAATATTTCCCCTATAAACATACCTATAAACATTATATAGGTCCTTGTATTTTTTAAAGACCAACTCTAGTGTTCTAAGAGGATATTTAGAGGAGTCGCATCGAAGACGTGGTAATATCATTTACCGATTCTTTTAAACTTATTTCTTCTTCTACTTCCACCTCATGAGTTTTTTAATTATAAAGTAATAAATCAAGTAGTAATTATATACTAAGAGGTTATTATTATTATGAAACAACCATAGTAAACCATCTACCCATCCTATGAAAAATGAAATCACCACACGTGCGTACGTATGACTTACCATCTCCACGTTGTGGTGTAATCCGTTTTCACCACCACCTTACATGGATGGGTATAATGATGGAATTAATATATATACATATATATATATATATTATTAAAATAAAATGATATTGATTATTAGATACTATACAACATCCATTTCAATACCATTCAATAATTATGGGAAATATATCATCGCTTGTGCGTACGTACGACCTACCGTCTCTACAGGGCGATGTGATTCGTTCTACATAATCTTCATTAAAGCATGATTATATAAATGAATTTAGTGAATAAATATGATATATATTATACTAATACCTTTATTTAAATGATATAACTATAACCTAAAATGAGTAATAAGAACTTATCCGACAAAACGTGCATAAGAACATAAAGCAGTTAATACACGAATAACGAGTAACAATGAAATGTTACTAACAATGTGATGAAAATATGATCATCAATTTTATCATAAAAATTATTATGATTCTGGAATAAATAATTAACACTATTTAAATCATTATAAAGGTGGTTCAAATACATATGAATCATATCATACCTAAGGTAAGGGATAATTTTGCAATCTCATTTTTATCCGAGATTATTTATACTTAAGTATTTACTAGGGTATATTAATCATTCACATCCATTTTCCCTAAATATATAATATTATTTATATTATTATAATATTTTTTAAAGTCAATTTTACAAATTAGTGAATTTTTATTAAACATTATGGAAGGAATATTTCTTCCGTTTTCCATATGAGTTACTTTTTGACTTTTCTAGAAAAAGTATGAGGAGAATGTTTTTTAACTTATACATCATGAATGGATTTTTATGGTAACATGATGACTTATTTACATGAATAAAACTCTATATTATTTCAATTTTATTTTTAACTAAATTCTTTTCTATTGAAATTGTGTGGAATTTTGATAAAAGAAAATGTTTTTGAAGAAGAAAGGATATTTTCCTCAGGAATTAAGTTCAAGTGTTTTATCAAAATTATTTTACATCTATGATGATTATATTAAATAGTGTTATGTTTATATACCTATTATTAATATGATTTTATTGTGTTAATTTTGTAATGATATTTTATATGTATTATGTTATTATGGAAGGATTTTTAAGAAACCTATTTTATTTATTGGGTTATGCTACGATGAATGATTTATGTTTTTGTGGAACATGTAAGAATGATTTCATTATGAGATGGATGAGACATATATCTACCTCCAACGCATTGGGTAAATGTTTATATCTCATGATATAGAAATGAATGGAATGGAAAGTAAATCTAGTTCAGTAATATAGGGCTAGAATGACAAGTAAATCTGGTTCAGTAATACATGGCTGGAATAACAAGTAAACTCGGTTCAGTAAAGGACTTTTTCCACTATGATGGTCTTGGAAGGAATTGATTGGATACTATGGAAATCCTATTATGTTCTTATTTATTTTCCATAATCCCATGTTCTATTCCAATTCTATTTTATCATGGTTAATGTTTCTTTATGATATATGCCTTAGTACTGCCAAAATTTATTTCATGACCCAAGAATTTGATATTTAAACTTTATATTCATGTTTTTAAATTCTTATATTTATTTTTTATTCTATGTTCTCAATGTTTACCCTTACTGAGAATTTATCTCACCCTTTTTTATGTTTTATTTTCTCCAAGATATAAATAAAGTTTTTAGGTAGGAATACAAAAGGGGAAGATCTTTATGAGAGATGTTGAAGATATTTCCCTAACTTAGAAGATTATGTTCCAAGTTTCCAAAGACACTAATCTAATAAGGTCTTTGGTAATATATTTTTGTAATGTATTAAGTACTCTAAAAAATAAATGTTATGTCCATTTCTATCAATATTGGGTCGTTACACTCAACTTCTTCATCCAACAACATTTCCGAGATTATTGGGTTGACACTTTCAAAATTAGGAAGATCACATTTATTAATAGTTTCAAAATTGTTTGAGTTTTTGATTTCAATTTGGTATTACACTTCGAGAATATTCCCAATTTCATGTTCAGATTCATTATTCAAATATTTAGAAAAGTTGTGAAAATGAATTTTAACATAAAAGATCTCATTATTCAGGTTCTCTTGAACTTGAGTAATAAAATTTTCAAAATTCCAAAAACAGTGAATTTTCACAAATCTAGGGATCATGTAAATAATAGATAAATCCTCTTCAATTTATTTCTGTTCCTTTTCAAAAATTTCTAACTCAACTCCATTTATGTTCTTGATGGGATCATTAGAATTGATTTCATCGATATGAGAGTTGGTTATTTAATTATTTTGTTCTTCATCCGATTCAGACTCATCAAATAAAGTGTATTTCCCTTCTATAGATTTAACCTCACAATCCACTTCAATTTCTCTCACAATTTATCCTAAAATAGTTTCTTCTTCATTTATTTCAATTTATTCTTATTCCTTAAAATTTTCTTGTAACTCTATGAACATATCTTCTAACCTTTAGAGTTATTGATCTTTTTCTTGAAAAATTTAATTTCATGTTCATGGTAGTGGTTTAACCATAAGTTTAGCCTAACATCCAAATTACAATCTATCTCATATAAAAAAGTTAATTTTTTTTCCAGGAAGTCATGATCGGGCTCAAAGTGATTTTCATTCTCTTTAAAAAAATTAATGAGTTACAGTTTATTATAGACACACTTCCAGTAAATGTTTCTATAATAACCACAACATGCATAGTAAGGTTCAATAACCTAATTAAAGGACTCATGTTCATTCATTTTTTTTAAATGAGTCAGATTAAACACACTCATTCACATTAAAACAATAGAATTTTTGATATTCAACATAGGCATTAAGTTCTTTGAATATTTTTTTTGAAATTAAATTTGTTTTTAAAATATTTAAATGTTTTAAAAAATGGTCGGTCACTCAAAGCCTTCCCCAGAAATGGTGCCAAAAAATTGACATGATCATCATTGAATATGTGCTAAAGTTTAAAAATTGATACCCTTACAGATTAATATATAGTAGTAAATAAGATCAAACCTAAGGGAAGGCTTAAAAATTTGTCTGGTGACCAAATTTCAAAACAACCCCATTGTTTTTTACAGTGGGTGAATTTTATTTTTTAAAATTTTAATTTTTTTGTAAAAAGAAGTAATGATACACAATGAATTTTTTTAAGAACTAGGTAGAAAATAGAGCTATGATAAAGTAGATAGTAGTAGAGTAAATAAATGCCTAAAGATGATCAATCAAGATAAAATGTCCAGGGAAAATATATCCTACTTGTTTAAAGAGGATTCATATTCACAGATATGTAAATTTTATCAAAACCATAAAAACAATGATTTATCCCCATCACCAAAATATAAATCATGAAAAAATATCAATCTTGGAGTTTTCCACTCCACGAAAGATTCAATTGAAAAACAATATTTCAAAAGGTCAATAGAAACAAAATAATTTAATGTTATGAACTATTATTTTTGAAATTAAATCTTAGAAAAATTGCATCGATGACCAAACTCACCAAATGATCATGGAGTTTGAACTGATCATAAGTGGCATGAAGCAATTTAATGATTTCAGAATTGATCGCGCCGATCAACTCTAAAAGCATTGAAATGATAAAGTGAAAAATGAAATTAATGAATACCATTAGAAGAAGAAATTCCCAAAACTAGTTTTTAGCCAAAATCATGTTCATATTGCACTGAGAAATAAAAGAATTGAAATTGATGAAAAATAATTCTCCCTCATGGAAAATTTCATGTTGATTCCCATATTTGTGACTCTGTTATGAAACTCTTGGTCTATGTCCCATAGAATTCTCCTTGATGTCACATATGAATGAATGTGATACCACCCAGAAGTTGTCTGCCTTAAAATCCTTTAATCATCTATTATCTCATTCTTCATCACCGACTGCCTGTACCAAATATGTTGGGAAACAATCCCTCAAGGTAACATTGAAACATTTTTGGGTTGGTTGTGTTTGTTGAAAAAGAAGGTTGTCATAGTGAATTTTCAAGTTCTAGAGATATCATTGGCAACCCATGTTGACAAAGAACCATGAAAAAGGAATTAAAGATCTGGAGGTGGTACAAAAATAAAAATTATAAGTTGGAACCATTTTCCAGTGTTTTCCAGATTTTTGGACCTCAAAATAAAAAAATGGAGAAACATGTTTTTGAAAAAGGAAGTTGTGCACAAGATTAAAGTTGGTTTGGAAACCTTCACACAAGGCATGTTTCGAGATCAGAACATCAAAAAATAGAAAGGGAATGATGTTCGTGAAAGATTTGGAAATGTACGCGAAAGATGAAGTTGCGTGAAAGAAACTTGAATGCCCAATGGGACGTCAAATGGGGTTTTTCATGCTTGAGGAGGATCTTTCGCGACACATAGAATCTTCCACACAGTGGTCAATGATGCTTATAAATAAGAGGTGACCCAACTCATTCACATTAGCTCAACACTTAGATAGAATCTAAGCTCTGGATCGCGTGAGCATTTTAAGCAAAGGGAGTTTCAATAAATACATTGAGTTGCACGCAAGATACGAAATTTGTATATAATATTTTAGTTGCACATAAGACTGAAGTTATGTGCAAAGTTTTCTTCATGAAAAAGGTGGAATCTTGCATACATGGTATTAAACTTGTACCCAATATGTAGTAAGTTTTGCGTGAAATATTTGAGGTTGCTTAATAATACTGCGATAAAGTTATATTCATCGATGGATGAAAGTGGAACATCAATAGAGAATCTACATACAGTGGAGGATTCACTCATTAGAGATAATAAAGGGAGTTATAAGTCCATAAACTATGAGTGGATCCCTTCCAAGAGATGTGAGCAAAGGAAGAGGAAGACAATGATCCTTCCCACCAGCAGTGAGCCAGAGGAAGATACATAGGGAGTGAACCTTGTGAATGTAGTGAGTAGACCTTAAACATTGTAAAGGGAGTGAGCATGGTCATAGAAGATCTAGCATGGGTGTTTTAATTGGTAGTGAGATTTAGTGTATTTGGTACATTGTCACATCTCTATTGTATGATCCTTGGACATAGACCAGTGAGGGTGAACCAAGTAAAAATATGCATGCTTGTGTGTTTTCTTTCCCACATTACATTCAAAGTATCATCATCATTAGATAAAAAAGGAAAGAATAAGATAAATATTAACACTTAAGTGAGAAAAGTGACCCTTGTAATAAAGAGGTCAAGATCTAGTGTGGAAGGAATAATTTAGGGAAAAGATTATCTATACCCTGATTCACCCCCTAGGCTTAGGGTATCTAGGCCCCTTTTGGACCTAACACCTGGTATCAGAGTGATATGTTCCTTTTATCAGATTTGTTTTCTTTGACTTGATTCAATTGATTTTTGAATTTAAATATTCAGTCTACTCTTATCCTGTTGTGCCATGGAAAAGAGAATAACTTCAAAGAAGAATCATAATTCTATTGGTATTTCTTTGAGTGGAAGTGTCTATGGAAAGAGTGTGATTCAATTCAAGGAATCATGTAGTAAATGGAATGATGATTTGGTTAAATCATACAATGAAAATATATACTCATTCAATGATATAGAAGGAATGAGTGAAAAACCTAATATTCCAAGTGATTTTGGAACTACTGATGATGAAAAAAACTCCCAGAAGGTGAAAAGTGGAAGTTTCCCAAAAAACAAATGAATTGGATCAAAAATTGGATGAAGAGATTAAATATAAATATATCTAGATCTAAGCATTGGAAATTGAGGTTAACAAGATAAGTGGATTAAATTAAAGGATTAGTAATGTGGCTACTGATTTAAGGGAGAAGAATGATTCTTAAGATGAAGAACTGAAAAAAATGTCTACAAAGAGAGAAAAACACAAAGCTGATGAAAATGTAAAAAATCAGAAGTCAGATCAAATTCAGAATCTAAAATCAAGAAATGATGATCTTGCTGCACAACTATCTGAACTTGTTCAAAAGAACCAAAGGCTAAAAAAAGAGAATACATGTTGTTCTGATTCTTTTGCTCAAGATAAATTTAAAATAAAGGAGAAAAGTGACATGGTGGATAAGCTCACATGTGAATTGGAAGATGTGATGAATAAAGGGAAGAATCAAAAGAGATAACTTACAGCTCAACTTGATTTAAGGGATATAAAGACTAAAAAATTGAGAGAATAACTAGAATTAGTGAAGAAAGAAGTAGATAAATCTAATTCCAAAGGCAATCCCAAGTTGAAGGATTCTCTGCACTTACTATTTGATTATCCTGGAGGAAGTGATAAAAGAAAATATTCTACTTCAGAGGAGAATCATGAATGGATTATATCATCCCAAAGGAAATATAGTTTGGGGAAAACTGCTATTGGATATGATGAACCATTTCCCAAGCATAAGAGATCTATAAACAGTTCAGAAAATAAAAAACTTCTAGTAGGTGCTAAAGAAAAACCTAAAACTAGTGGTGTGATGCGAAATGGTGATTTAGGGACTCACTTTTGTGCACTATCTGTGTGTTAAGGAAAAATTCATAACGACGTCTTATTATTATTTTTGGTGGTATGTTTGGTAGCAGAACAAAATGAGTAGTGGTGTCTCAATCTGTGGATTTTTTTCCTGTAATATGAAAAATGAAAATTAATTAAGAAATAAAAATAATACTAGAAAAAAAATAAGAAGTTGAAATTTAAAAATTTAATTCAATTAATTTTAAAAGAGGAAACTTAAAATAAAAAATTAAACAATTAACTGATTAATAAATTTTAAACATAAAAAAATAATTAAAAACTTAAATTCATTTAGAACAATTTAAAGTTATTGAACAAAATAATTAAAACATGAATTATAAATTGAATTACAATAATAAATATAAAAAGATATAAATTTATTATTGAGATATAATTAATTAATAAAGTTAATTTATTTTAATAAAGACAAAAATAATAACATTAAGAACCAATAATACAAAATTAATTTTAAAAAAATATTAAATATTAAATTTAATTATAAAATTAAAAAGTGTGATTATTTAAAAAAATGCGAAAAATTAACTAATTAAATCATTAAAAACTAAATAAAAAGATGTGAAAAAATGATGCATTTTAAGGTCACATCAGGAAGCTGTCACCTACCACGACCATTACCAGAATACCGATGAGGAGAAGATCCATAGCCCATAGGCCAAGGCATCCCCTCATGTAAAATATACCGAATTAAACCCTAGGGCTCCACCTCTAAATATCACACAACACCTCATTCCATTAACCAATTAATCAACACCATGTGTCCTCATCATGTAACTAACATCCAAGGGGAACATCTATTCAAATAATCTGATCCCTCGAACCCCTGCTCAAAAGCACCCTTCGGCTCGATTCCTGATATCCAAAGGTAGAGGGATATTTGTTCTCAAATAAGAACCACCATCGGCTCAACAACTGACATCCCGAGGAATTTTGATTTTTGTCGTCCCAAAATTATCATGGACCAATGGCCTCAAGCACGGTGAGCCTTATCCCCCAACTGATATCCTCAATGTTGTCATATGAAAGATCCTCACCATCCTTATGGCTTTATACGATAAGAACACCCATCCATTTACCTATGTCGCAACTACCTAGAACCTCTTCCCACATGAGTACTCAAAACCACATCAACACGGAGTCAACTGGTGTGAACATGACTCTAAATGGTGATTTTTCCAACATGGATGAGCATCAATCACCAAATAGATCCTAAGACACACAAAATCTTGGAACCTCATTCCCCTGCGACTGTTCCCCTCAATCTTATGTCCATGTTATCCCAAATATCTTGGGCCATGCCTGAAACCTGATGGTCTTTCCGCCTTAACTGATGACCGAGTCACCCAACCTGTTATCTACATCACCCATCAAAAAAATACATAATAGGCCACACCTAGCCTAACGATCACATCACCTTAAATAGAAAGTCATCGTTATCTCAATCCTTGGTCTGAGCCCATTATCTTCCACTGGAACTCAGAATTAAATCAAAATAAATTCACATTTATAAAATAATTCAATATGATTGAATTAAATAACTCTAATTTAGTAAAAAAAATAAATTTAATAAAATTGACACACCCCGACCTAACTGCTTAAGGTCCAGAGCCTCTCACATGGCTCTCATCACTTGTAGTCTAATGTAGGCATACCCATTGGCTTATCCCAAGGTTCAATTTAATTAATTAAAATCAACCGTCAAATTACAAGGGCCTCGCTCAGTTAACACAATGTCATGCTAAAAGAAGAAACCCCAAAACACTCATAAAAACACAATGAAATATAAGAACCATCATCCTTGTAGTTGTAAACATATACACTTTTGATATTAGCCTCTAAATCCATGTGATTTGGGAGAAATTGATGTTTTATAAGAATGCCCTAAAAATATGTCCAAATAAATACCCTAAATTTAACAGTATGTGAGGTGAAAGAAAAGGAAAATAGAAGTAGGGGAGAGGATAGACTTATCAATACTGATCCAAGACCAAAAACAAATTTATGAACAAAGCTTGGATGAAGGAGGTATCTCAAATCCTATGGGAGGAGGAGAATGATAGTTTGTCCACTTTTGTGTTTTCCCCACATAGGAAAATAGAGGAAGAAATTAAGATTATATGAGGAAGGAAAAAATGTTCATTTCACCTATTTAATGATCCCCATGATTAGCTTGCATGGTTTTCTAAATCATGAGGCAATCGTGCAGTTCTAGATACTTAATATCCAAGCCCCACATAGTTTTCCCACACTGTTAGGCTTAACCATACACAAACTGTGTGTGTTATAGTGTGATGGTACTTCCCAAATGGAACTAACTCAATGGCTTGAAAACAGTTTTCCCTAATAATGTGAAAACCATATATATTCCCACTACAAGAAATTCAAAGGTTCATTCACAATCATGCACCTCATCTCATACTGTTTACCGAACCATTCCTGGTGTAAAATGAGGTTGCCTTGTTTTCACTAAGAGGCCACACAATTAAATTTAACTATGTTCCTCAGCTTGAAATTCCCCAAAACTGGACATTTGGTCCTCATACACACATGAAACCCATATGAACACATAAAGAATCATCCAAACCTTAAAACCTATCTAAAAAAAAGGTTTTGGGTTAAAGAAAAACTCAAAATTAATTTCTGATAAATTAGAAAATAATTGGAATACCCACCAAACAACAAAAATTAAAAATAGTTATAGATTTAATCCTTCTCTAATTACCTTGGATGTTTCAATCTCCCCATCATAACATAGATCATCCTCAAGTTATGAAACAAAACCCAGAGATGGTATTGAACATACCCATCTCCTAAATATTGACCTAAACCTCCCTAGTCTAAAGGGAACAGTTCAAATACCTAAAGAGGATCCCTTCCTTAGGAGTTACCAAACCCAATCGCATCCCAAAACAATGCTAAAAGAAAACTGGTGGTCCATTAACCTCCCCTAAACTCAAGGCCCCCCTATGATGCATCTTCACTCCTACGCCTCATCAGGTGCTCCCGTTTCATACCTGATACCCATCAAATTCTTGTACCACATCAGTGCCCTACTTGTGCCCATGTTGGACATTGAACCAATGAGGACCTTAGTCAAGTTATACATCACATTGATGCCTATATGCCTATGCACCTCATGTAACCCGCATCTCCTCGATACCCCGATGCCAACACACCTCAATAGTCATGAATCCATCGATTCTCACAAAAAAGTCCTGGTGGAATGAACCTCATATATATATATAACACATTCTAAATGAATCCAACATACTAACCATCTTTTATTTAGTCTATACATACATCCCATGCACCTCATTCACCCAAAAAATACATTCCTCGAAAGACCCCATGAAAAAAAGAAAAGAGAACTGTGGTCATGACCACTACCTACCTCTAACCATCGTTAGATCACCAGCCTAATATGACCTTGGAATCCCCATGGAATGAACTTGGATTAAAGTATGACACCTGAATGCTACCCTCCATGTGGTGTTGCACCAGCCACCAGCCACCGACCACTAACCCCAATGCCTGTTCCCCCTATCTCTACCATGTCCTTCGGGTATAGTTGAACCTCATCTACTATCACCTAGCACCACTCCTGAATGCTACCCTCCATGTGGTCTACTCGAGTCCTTTCCCTAAATATCTTGCTGAAACTCATCTCTCCCATGCTTCCTTCTATCTAAAGTGTCACCACTAGAATCACCTGTACCCATCAACCATCTTGAGTAGACCTATCTGTGTCAAGGTACACTTGGCTATGAGTTCCAGATTCACCACCTTTATGAATGATCCCATCCTATAGATATTCAATTGCACCCAAATGGAATGATGTAAACCACCCTAAAATCTCCTCACCCTTGAGCACTAGTGCAGAAAACGTTTTTTACGTCACCATTTTTTACGTCGGTTATATAAAACCGACGTCATAATATGTAAAACGAGGTTTTTTATGTCGGTTATTTAATAACCGACGTAAAAACCTGTGTTTAGTACACCTTTAACGTCGGTTATAAAAATAACCGACGTTATTAATCGCGCGGCTTCGTTTTTTACATCGGTGATACATTAACCGCCGTAAAAAACAGAAGCAGGGGTGTTTGTTACGTCGTTTATTCAATAACCGACGTAACAAATCGACATATGTACGATTTATTACGTCGGTTATTAAATAACCGACGTAAAAAACGCGGTTTTTGAAGGCCTTTTTACGTCGGTTATAAAATAACCAATGTAAAAAAAGAATCCGCAGATGTTTTTGACGTCGGTTATGGAATAACCGACGTAAAAAAACACATATTTTGAGCCCTTTATAACGTCGGTTATAAAATAACCGACGTAAAAAAAGAATCAGAGGAAGGTTTTTACGTCGGTTATTGAATAACCGACGTGATAACTCATTTAAAAATTTACCCAGGCCCGTGGATTGTCATTCGCGAGTTTACCTTTGACAGTCGCGACTCGTCTCTCTCGCGCGTAAACCCGAATCGGCTCGTCCATTTCGTTGGTTTAGATTCGTTTTGCGATCATCGTTTCTCATATTTAATCTCCTCGGATCAATCATCTAAACTCGCAGCACTCAGGTAATCCTCCCACTCGTTCGTTTTTTTCGCGGATAGTATATATATATGTGTTGTGATTTTTTTGTTGAAACTAGCTAAGATTCTTCGATTGCGAACCCTTTTAACTCGTTTTGGCACCATAATCTTATTTATCATCCCTAGATCTATTAGTTCGACTTGCAATATTGACTAATTTTATGATTTCACTAATTTTTCATCATTTTCTATAAATCCCCGAGAGGGTTGGGGCGTGTCCAGGGGGGTGTCCAAGGGGGTAGGGTGTGGGGGGTGGTGTCCAGGAGGGGTGGGGGGCTGTCCAGAGGGGTCGGGGGGTGTCCAGGGGGGTTTACAAGGGGGTGGGTGGGTGTGGGGGGCTGTCCAAGGGTGTGGGTGGGTGTTGGGGGGTGTCCAGGGGGGTGTCCAAGGGGGTAGGGGGTGGGGGTGGTGTTTAGGAGGGGTGGGGGGGCTGTCCAGAGGGTTGGGGGGTGTCCAGGGGAGTGTCCAAGCAGGTCGGGGGTGGGGGGTTGTGTCCAGGAGGGGTGGGGGTGCTTTCTAGAGGGGTCGGGGGCTGTCCAGAGGGGTCGGGGGGTGTCCAGGGTGGTGTCCAAGGGGATGGGTGGGTGTGGGGGGCTGTCCAAGGGGGTGGCGGCCTGTCCAGAGGGGTCATTTTGGTGTCCAGGGGGGTGTCCAAGGGGTTGGATGGGCGTGGGGGGCTGTCCAAGTGGGTGGCGGCCTCTCCAGAGGGTATTTGGGGTTGTCCGGGTGGGTGGGGGGCTGTCCAGAGGGTTGGGGGATGTCCAGGGGGGTGTCCAAGGGGGTAGGGGGTGGGGGGTGGTGTCCAGGAGGGGCGGGGGGCTGTCCAGAGGGGTCGGGGGGTGTCCAGGGGGGTTTACAAGGGGGTGGGTGGCTGTGGGGGGCTGTCCAAGGGTGTGGGTGGGTGTTGGGGGGTGTCCAGGGGGGTGTCCAAGGGGGTAGGGGGTGGGGGGTGGTGTTTAGGAGGGGTGGGGGGGATGTTCAGAGGGTTGGGGGGTGTCCAGGGGGTGTCCAAGAAGGTCGGGGGTGGGGGGTTGTGTCCAGGAGGGGTGGGGGTGCTTTCTAGAGGGGTCAGGGGCTGTCCAGAGGGGTCGGGGGGGGGGGGGGGTGTCCAGGGTGGTGTCTAAGGGGATGGGTGGGTGTGGGGGGCTGTCCAAGGGGGTGGCGGCCTGTCCAGAGGGGTCGGTGGGGTGTCCGGGGGGGTGTCCAAGGGGGTGGATGGGTGTGGGGGGCTATCCAAGTGGGTGGCGGCCTCTCCAGAGGGTATTTGGGGTTGTCCGGGTGGGTGGGGGGGATGTCCAGAGGGTTGGGGGATGTCCAGGGGGGTGTCCAAGGGGGTAGGGGGTGGGGGGTGTTGTCCAGGAGGGGCGGGGGCTGTCCAGAGGGGTCGGGGGGTGTCCAGGGGGGTTTACAAGGGGGTGGGTGGGTGTGGGGGGCTGTCCAATGGGGTGGGTGGGTGTTGGGGGGTGTCCAGGGGGGTGTCCAAGGGGGTAGGGGGTGGGGGGTGGTGTTTAGGAGGGGTGGGGGGCTGTCCAGAGGGTTGGGGGGTGTCCAGGGGGGTGTCCAAGAAGGTCGGGGGTGGGGGTTGTGTCCAGGAGGGGTGGGGGTGCTTTCTAGAGGGGTCGGGGGCTGTCCAGAGGGGTCGGGGGGTGTCCAGGGTGGTGTCCAAGGGGGTGGCGGCCTGTCCAGAGGGGTCGGTGGGGTGTCCAGGGGGGTGTCCAAGGGGGTGGATGGGTGTGGGGGGCTGTCCAAGTGGGTGGCGGCCTCTCCATAGGGTATTTAGGGTTGTCCGGGTTGGTGGGGGGGCTGTCCAGAGGGTTGGGGGATGTCCAGGGGGTGTCCAAGGGGGTAGGGGGTGGGGGGTGGTGTCCAGGAGGGGTGGGGGGCTGTCTAGAGGGGTCGGGGGGTGTCCAGCGGGGTTTACAAGGGGGTGGGTGGGTGTGGGGGGCTGTCCAAGGGTGTGGGTGGGTGTTGGGGGGTGTCCAAGGGGGTAGGGGGTGGGGGGTGGTGTTTAGGAGGGGTGGGGGGCTGTCCAGAGGGTTGGGGGGTGTCCAGGGGGGTGTCCAAGCAGGTCGGGGGTGGGGGGTTGTGTCCAGGAGGGGTGGGGGTGCTTTCTAGAGGGGTCGGGGGCTGTCCAGAGGGGTCGGGGGGTGTCCAGGGTGGTGTCCAAGTGGATGGGTGGGTGTGGGGGGCTGTCCAAGGGGGTGGCGGCCTGTCCAGAGGGGTCGGTGGGGTGTCCAAGGGGGTTTCCAAGGGGGTGGATGGGTGTGGGGGGCTGTCCAAGTGGGTGGCGGCCTCTCCAGAGGGTATTTGGGGTTGTCCGGGTGGGTGGGGGGGCTGTACAGAGGGTTGGGGGATGTCCAGGGGGGTGTCCAAGGGGGTAGGGGGTGGGGGGTGGTGTCCAGGAGGGGCGGGGGGCTGTCCAGAGGGGTCGGGGGGTGTCCAGGGGGGGTGTTATATCTTACTATATTTTGTTTAAAAAATAATATTCAAGCATATTTTTTTAAATACACATCGATTTGTTTTATATTTCAAAATTGTTTACATTCAAATTATGATTTTTTTCATATAAACATATATTTGTCTTCTCTAAAAAATATATATATTTTTTCTATTTGTTATAGGTATTAATGAGTCGAAGTTGGATTACGGCACATCGAATGAGCAATGAATATGAGGAAGGTGTTGATGCCTTTTTGGAATTTTCTAAACGAAATGTTCCAAGTAGTGACATTTTTTTCTGTCCATGCCTGAAATGTCTGAATATGAAGAAGTTGAAAAGTAGAGAGATAAAAGATCATCTGATTTGTCATGGTTTCAATCCGAGTTACAACCCTTGGATTTGGCATGGCGAAACTGGACAGAATGTCACTGATGATAATGAATCGCAAGATGGTAACTCCGATGGAATTGAAGAAATGATTCGCGATATTGTAGCAGGACAAATTGAGATAGAACCGACAGTTGCACGTCTATATGGTGATGCCGAAAAACCATTATATCCTGGTTGTACAGATTTTACGGTTTTGTCGGCGGTGTTAAGATTGATTAACATGAAGGCGAAACATGGATGGAGTGACAGAAGTTTTACAGAGCTGCTACAATTGATGAAAGACATTCTTCCAAAAGATAACGATCTTCCAGATTCACATTATAAGGCCAAAAAAATATTATGCCCGATGGGATTGGGATACAGGAAAATACATGCCTGTCCGAATGACTGCATTATATATAGGAAGGAATATGAATTTCTGAAAGAGTGTCCTAAATGTGGGACATCACGGTATAAGGTGAAAGAAAAATCACAAGCTGATGTAGAGATTACAAATCTCCCTTCAAAGGTATTTTGGTATCTTTCTATAATTCCTCGTTTCAAACGTTTATTTTCTAATTCTCATGATGCAAAAAGGTTAAGATGGCATGCTGATGAGCGGGTATGTGATGGAAAAATACGTCATCCAGCTGATTGTCCACAATGGAAGAAAATTGATGCCCAGTACCCTACATTTGGAAATGAAATTAGAAATCTGAGACTAGGCTTGTGCACAGATGGAATGAATCCATACCGAACCCTCAGTAGCACACATAGTCCATGGCCTGTTTTATTGGTAATTTACAACCTCTCTCCTGAAGTTTGTATGAAGCACAAATATGTCATGTTGAGTATCATGATCTCTGGTCCAAAGCAACCCGGCAATGATATTGATGTATACTTGTCACCGCTGATTGATGATTTGAAACTGTTATGGTCTGATGGTATTAGGGTGTATGATTCTTATAAAATGGAATATTTTCAACTGCATGCAGTGCTTCTATTCACTATAAATGACTTCCCAGCATATGGAAATTTGTCTGGATACAGTGTTAAAGGGAATAAAGCATGTCCAATTTGCGAACAACAGACGTCATATTGTCAATTGCATCATGGGAGGAAAATAGTGTACATGGGTCATCGAAAGTTTTTGCCTATGGATCACCCTTATAGAAGACTAAAAAAGGCATTCAATGGCTCACAAGAATTTGATACTGCTCCAAAACCTTTATCCCCAGATTTGTATTTTGAGAGGGTGAAAAACCTTGATGTGACATTGGGAAAGACACAGAAATCCGGTAATGATAGACATATTTGGAAGAAAAGGTCAATATTTTTTGAGCTACCATATTGGAGGTATCATGAATTCAAACATAATATTGATGTCATGCACGTGGAGAAGAATATCTGTGATTCTTTGATCGGAACATTGCTAGATATTAAAGGAAAGACAAAAGATGGGTTGAATGAAAGGTTAGACCTACTATCAATGGGAATACGTTTGGAGTTAGCTCCCACTCCTAAAGGAAGACGAACATTTCTTCCCCCGGCTTGTCATACATTATCGAAGAGGGAGAAAAGTAGCTTCTGTTAGTGTCTTCATGATATCAAAGTGCCTCAAGGTTATTCTTCAAATGTAAAAAATTTTGTCTCATTGAAAGACTTGAAGTTGATAGGTATGAAATCACATGATTGTCACGTCATGATGCAACAAATTCTACCAGTTGCACTGCGTGGAATATTTCCCATCCGTGTCAGAAAGACTATAATGAGGTTGTGTTATTTTTTCAATTCAATTTGTAACAAGGCGATTGATGTGAATGCTTTGAACATTTTGGAAAAGGATGCAATTTTTATACTTTGTCATTTGGAAATGTATTTTCCTCCAACTTTTTTTGATATGATGGTGCATTTAATGATTCATCTGGTTCGAGAAATAAAGCTTTGTGGACCTGTATATCTTCGTTGGATGTATCCTTTTGAAAGGTATATGAAAATATTAAAGGGATATGTTAAAAATCCATATCGACCTGAAGCCTCCATTATTGAAAAGTATATTTTGGCTACGGCGCAACACATAGGTTTGCCTCCATCTCGCCATGAACGGGTTAATAATGAGGGAAAGGGGATTCGTGGCTTGAAAGTCAAATCACTGTCAGCTGAACAGATGAAGAAGTTAGAATCATACATCTTGAATAACATAGCTGATGTTCAACCGTATATCACATTGCATATTAATGAGTTGAAACAATGTCATCCAAAGAAGAAAGAAATGTGGATTTTGAATGAGCACAACAAATTTTTTTTGCCATGGTTTAAAAAGACCTTGCTTGGTAGATCAGATGTATCAGAGACATTAAAATGGATAGTGGGTGGTCCATCTTTAAATGTGATAACATGGTCTGCTTATGACATTAATGGCTATACATTTCATATGAAAGCTCAGGACAACAGAAGTGCAGTTCAGAATAGTGGTGTATTGGTGTTTGCAGAAGCAATGCATTTTTCGAGTGCTAAGGACAGAAACCCAATTTCGGCATCAAGTGCATATTATGGAGTGATTGAAGACATATGGGAGGCTGATTACTTTAAAATTAAAGTTCCTGTTTTTAACTGTAAATGGTTTATCGGTAACAACAGTGTCAGACACGATGAATTTGGAATGACACTTGTTAATCTGAATAGATTGGAAGACACAACTGATTCTTTTATAATGGCAACACATGACAAACAAATTTTCTATGTAGTAGATCAATCAGATATGCAGTGGGCTGTTGTTTTACAAGGGAAAAAACAATATGTTGGTGAGGATGAATTTGATGAAGATGCTGATTTATGTGAGATCCCTACTTCCATGGAAATATTAACAGAACATAATGATGAGTATGTTGAAGACATGGTTTGTGCCATAAGGAACGATCACGACGAAGGAATTTGGGAAAACAATCCAACTGTACATTCCTAAAATTACAAGTAACACATGTTTATTTCTTGTTTACATTTAGTTTTTTCATATAATGTTAGATATTGTAAATTTTTTACTTATTAAAACATGTATCAAACCAAAATGATAAAACAATAAAAACCGTAAAGAGGAGAAGTCCTGGGCGCACCGGCTGGCCGGTGGTGGATCACCGGATGGCCGGTGGTCAAGACAGCAAAGCTCTGTCTGGTCCACCGGCCGGCCGGTGATGAGCCAGCGGCCAGCCGGTGGTCCAGACAGAGAGGAAGGCTCTCTGTCTGGTCCACCGGCCGGCCGCTGGCTCACCACCGGCCGGCCGGTGACACCAGGCAGTGGGCAAGTCTACTGCCTGGGTCCTCCGGCTGGCCGGTGAGCTCACACCGGCTGACCGGTGGACTCAGTGAGTCCACTTTTCAGCTTTCTTGGGCCAACTCCTTGGAAACCTTTTTCCTATAAACAAAAACACTTGAAAACAAGTTAGAACATAATAAGAGTGATTGTGATCATTAAAATCCAAGAGAGAGGGGTACAACAGACTGTGTTTACCATGTTTATCATTGTTTAACATGCTTACCATATTACCAATGTTTACTATTATGTAATTTAGTACACTTTTCTATTTTCTGATTAAGTAGTATTACAATATTTGAATTTGTATATTTGTGAACTAATGTTTGTTTTTTTGATTTGAAGGAAAATGACAGATCAATCAGTTGATCAGCCACATGATTCTGGAGATGATCATATTGGTCATACATCTGGGGAGGAACATTCACATGCTCCTATTACGAAAAAGAGTTCAAAGGTTGGTAAGCGTGGGTGCACACGTTTACCAAAATTATCACTTGCCCGTACGAAGGAGGAGAGGATAGTCGTGGAGTTTGATGATGATGATCTTCCTAGAGGTCCAAATGCTAAAGATTTTAAGGGTTTTGTAGCAACTCAGGCTAAGAGCAAAGTAAGCATTCTCTATGATGATTGGAGAAGTGTGGATAGGGCAATAATTTCTCAGCTGTGGGAGACCATTTTGGTAAGATCTTTTGCTATTGTTTGACTGTTCTTTAAATGTTTCTAGTATATATAATATTTTTAACCTCTTTTTTATCAGATGACATTTGATATTCCTGACACTGGAGGAGTCAGGAAGAAATGCTTATCGTTGGCTGCTAGGAGATGGAGGGATTTCAAATCAACCCTCTCATCTGATTTCATTTATGGTCATAGGAGTCGTGAGAATCCATGTCGTATATATCCTTTTATAGATGAAGACACATGGAGACAATTTTTTGAAAGTAGAAGAAAAGAATCATTTTTGGTAAGGGCAATGTAAACTTTTATAAGCTTTCTTATATAAATGATCTTATTATTGTTTTGTTAATGATTACTTATTCTTAATTTACAGCAAACAAGGAAAGCTCATCAAGAGATCCAATCTAAAAATGTATACCCTCATAGTTTATCTCGGGGAGGGTATGCATTATTGGAAGAACAAATGATGGCAGAAAAATTTCAACAACTAAGAAATGAGTCTTCAAGCTCTGGAGAGGTGGCCCCTCCATCCCCTCCATCTAGACATGAGAAATGGAAAAGAGCTCGGAAGGGAAAAAAAGGACAATATCTTTCGGAATAATCGAGACTCGTAGTTGAGAGGATTGTAAGATATCTATTTAATTTATTTAAGTTTACTATTTTCGTCATATATTTCCAATCATTATAGAAATGTTCAATTAATTATTACAGGACTCTCTTGAGGAGCAGAGTTCACAGGGGACATTTACACCATCTGGGAGGGAAGATATTTTATCTGTGGCATTGGGAAAGCCCGAACATCCTGGCTGTGTAAGAGGATATCCGGCAGGTGTATCGGTAAGAAAAGTGTTGCCACGTTCCTCAACTTCTAACGTTGAGGGAGTTTAGAAAAAAAAATAGAATCCTTGGAGGCTGAAGTCCATAATATTAATGCGACAATGGAGGACAAGATTAGAGCATCGGTGCAGTTTATGTTTGCAGACTTGCAAAGACAATTTCAGGGTGCAGCTCCCACTCCACCTCTCCCAGTAGCTCCCACTCCCCCACCTCAGCCTGCGGACCCCATTTTTGATCCTCCTCCTCCGCCGCAGCTACCTACTTATTGTGAGTTGTATGTTGATGATCCTCAACATCATATAGTTGCATATGGGATGGTATATTGTATAGGAGATACAGTTCATCATCAACAGTTAGAGGTAGAGAATCAGAGGGTCACTGTACATAATATTATAGATAGATCAGCTCAGATACCATTACCTACAGATGAGGTGACGATAGTTGGACATAGTATCGGCCATTTTTTACTTTGGTCATCCAGACTTCTTCGACTCATTACCATAGAGGTATGGATGTTATATCTTTTATTATATATTTTTATTAATGTTTTATCATTTGAAAACTAATATATTTTTCAATTTATTTTTACAGGAATACTTCAAAGGTAAAGAAATACTGTATAGACAACAACAAAGACAGATAGCTATGACATCAGATGAAGATACTAGCAGTCTTGAAAAATTGTCAAGATATTCAAATTTGTTGGCGGATCATTATGACTTTACAATGGAAGCTCATGTCTGTGGATGTGAACTAAGTGTGGGGATTATGAAAACTGATATCATGGAGTTTGTCACTGGAGATAAGTTGGGCATCAATGTGGTGCAAATTTTTATCATGTAAGTCTTAACACCTTTTCCTTGCGTTATATTTATTAAAAATGTATACTTATGTCTGCTTTGTATTAGGTATCTGTATAAAATTTGTGAGAGGAATGAGGTGAAAGATGTATATGGATTCGTGGACCCACAATTGATTTCCCCTGAAGCATGTGCATTGGATGAGGAACAAAGAATGATTTATATTGCTGATAGATTTGAAAAGAATGTAATCACACAGTGTTGGATGATGCCTTTTTGTGAGAGGTATGAAACACATCCCTCTCAAAGAGTTAATTATATTTTAACATAAAAAACCACTAACGTTAAATTTCCTTTTATCAGGGATCATTGGATGTTAGGGGTTTTTTGCCCTAGGGAGAAAGCACTTTATTGGATATGCTCTCTCCATGATGATGTGCGAGAAAGTTTTAAGAATATATTGGAAACGTAAGTTTCAATTTCAAAATAGTTTTATATATTATAATGAATTTTAAATTTACCCCATTCGTATTATTTTCTAACAGGGCATGGGTCCACTTTCGAAAAAGCGCAAAGAAAAGGAATTTCAAGATCAAATATGTACATGCGAAGGTAAATATCCATTTATAATTTATACATATTGATTTATTACATAAAAATAATATATTTAATTTACACTCATTCAAACAGAAATGTCATGAGCAACAAGGCATCATCGAATGCGGATATTACATGTTAAGATTTATGTATGAAATAATAACAACTGGGAATGTTCTGAGTTTTGACCTGGTAAGATTTCCTCTTTCTCATAATATTTCAATTTGATTTATTCATTATACACGTTGAATACTATCCTTTTCCTTTGTAGCTTTTTGATGACCCTCAACCCTTTACTGCTGAAGATATCAAACACTTACAAGTGGAGTGGTCAAATTATTTTACAGGTTTGATTGACTTTTAGTTGTTTGTAATGTAAAATGTAATTTTGAATATTGTCAATGTAATTGTGTATTTCGTAGTCGTTTAGGTTGGATGTAGTTTTTTTGAAGTTGACAGTGTAAGTTTTGAATGTTATATAAGTGAATGTTTAATTTTTCTCTACTTCTTGTTTTGGTCTACTATTGATGGTTTTTCTGGTCTGGATTTTGGTATGGGGGGAGAGGTTCCAAGGGGGTGGGTGGGTGTTTGGGGGGTGTCCAAGGGATATGGGAGGGGTGTCCAAGGTGTGTTTGGGGCTGTCCTAGGGGTCGGGGGGGTGTAAATGAGGGTGGGGGGTGTCCAAGGGGTGGGGGGTGTCCAAGGGATATGGGAGGGGTGTCCAAGGTGTGTTTGGGGCTGTCCAAGGGGTCGGTTGGGTGTAAATGAGGGTGTGGGGGGGGGACTGTCCAAGGGGTGGGGGGGTGTCCAAGTGGTGGGGGGTGTCCAAGGGGTGTTTGGGGCTGTCCAAGGGGATGGGGGGGTTTCCAAGGGGTCGGGGGGGGGGGGGGGGTTCCAAGGGGTCGGGGGGGTGTCCAGGGGGTGGGGGGCTGTCCAAGGGGTGGGGGGGGGGTGTCCAAGGGGTGGGGGGGTGTCCAAGGGATATGGGAGGGGTGTCCAAGGGGTGTTTGGGGCTGTCCTAGTGTTCGGGGGGGTGTAAATGAGGGTGGGGGGGCTGTCGAAGGGGTGGGGGGTGTCCAAGGGGTGGGGGGGTGTCCAAGGGATATGGGAGTGGTGTCCAAGGTGTCTGGGAGTTCTGTCCAAGGGGCCGGTTGGGTGTAAATGAGGGTGGGGGGCTGTCCAAGGGGTGGGGGGGTGTCCAAGGGGTGGGGGGTGTCCAAGGGATATGGGAGGGGTGTCCAAGGGGTGTTTGGGGCTGTCCAAGGGCTCGGGGGGGGGGGGGGGGGTGTCCAGGGGTCAGGGGGGGGGGTGTCCAAGGGGTCTGGGAGGGCTGTCAAGGTGTGGGGGGGGGGGTGTCCAATGGGTGTTTGAGGCTGTACTAGGGGTCTTGGGGGTGTAAATGAGGGTGGGGGGGCTGTCCAAGGGGTGGGGGTGTCCAAGGGATATGGGAGGGGTGTCCAATGGGTGTTTGAGGCTGTACTAGGGGTCGTGGGGGTGTAAATGAGGGTGGGGGGGCTGTCCAAGTGGTGGGGGGGGGGTCCAAGGGTTGTGGTGGGGCTGCAATGTGGTGGGGGAGGGCTGGCCAGGTTGTTAGGTGGGTATAGATGAGGGTGGGGTTCAGTTGGGGCTTGGGGGAGGGCTGGCATGGTTATTTTTGTTGTTTGGTTTCTGGTTGCTTTTTGGTGAGAGCAGTGCAATTATTTAAAAAAAAATATCTCTTTCACGTCGGTTATTTTATAACCGACGTGGTAAATAAATCTGTAGGGGTTTATCACGTCGGTTTTTTCGAGAACCGACGTGATAAACCGTTCCCGGGCCTTTTATCACGTCGGTTATCGGATAACCGACGTGCTAAAACGTTTCCCAGGCCTTTTTATCACGTCGGTTATTTAAGAAACCGACGTGATAATAGGCCCGGGGAAGGGTTAATCACGTCGGTTATGTCATAACCGATGTGATAAACGATATCCCAGGCGTTTTATCACGTCGGTTTAGAAATAACTGACGTGATAACCCCCCCCCCCCCCCGCGCATATTTAGCACGTCGGTTATTATATAACCGACGTGCTAAACCCCCCACCCGCGGTTTATCACGACGGTTATATAATAACCGCCATGATAAATCCCCATCCCCCATCATTTTTCACGTCGGTTATTAATGAACCGACGTGATAAACACCGTGATGTTAGGGATGTTACGTCGGGTTTTAAATAACCGACATAAAAAATGTTATTTATAGCGTCGTTCGTATTAACGTCGCCTAAAAACCGACGTAAATAATGAAAAATAACCGACGTAAAAAATGTTTTCTGCACTAGTGGAGGTTTCATTGCTCACCATGCTAGGTTCAAAGAGAGAAAATTAGGTGAATATCATTGTATATTCCATGATGGACATGTAACCCAACTGAAGGATCAAGAACTCCCAATATCTCTCCACCCTCAGCATCTCAGGGAAGAAGTTCTTGAAGAATCTAGCCTCAAAGTCCTTCCAGGCCAGTCCCTCATGTATATCTGCCTAAATCTTCACACCCCACAAGCACATTTTTGGTCCTATGATCATGTAGGTTTCTAGATTCACCCACTACCTTGGAGGCGTCTCTAGCTTCTCGAAGATCATTTACGTCGACTATATCCTGTTCTTAGCCTCATGTGGACCACCCTCACCCTGAAAAAAATGTGGGTGTTGTGACTAAAACTCTTGATTCGAATATTCTAGGAAAGGATCTTCTCCCTGATCTCCCATATTAATCCTATAGATGACAAGTACCAGGATCACTCTAAGCTTCTCTTCAATCCATATCCCAAAAGCTACCAAATATGGATATTTCCTAGCCTATAATAGAGAATTTATCTGAGAATGTACCTAAAAATTGTGATCTTATTGAACCTCAAAGGTCTCAACCTATGCATGGACTAACAACACCTTATCATCACCCACCTAATGCTCCATCTGGTTCATCCAAGTGGAAATGTGTTGAATACCATTACATGGATAGATAGCCCAAATAACACACACACATATATATATTCTAGATAAGGAAAGTAGTAACAAATAGAATCAACTCACTAGCCTTACTCTCCCCCATTGAAAACAAGTTACAAGACATCCCAACCTCGTGGCCTCCATACCCATCAATACGTGATCCAAGTATCAAATGTGCCTCAGGCCATGATCATCCTGAAAAACTACATCACCTCAAGCTGACGACCTCACCACCCAACCTAGTGAAAAGCATCACCCCATATCATCATAAATTCCCACTCCTATAAGATCCAAGCCCATATATATACGTATCACATATCAAAATCAATTTACATCATAGGAACATATGCATATATACTTTAAAAATTCTATGTGCCTAATCATAATCATAACAAGCATATACCAATTTCTATATGGGGATAAGGGTCTAAACCTCCTTATTTTCTTTACTAGGTGAAGGATCATGTGTCATAACAGATAATAATTCACATTCTCGGTGTACCACTCTTGGTGGAAATAAAAAAAGGTCAAATGAGAATAGAATAACAGAAATTACCACCCCTATCAACTTGGTTTCCCCCCTGTTCATGGGGATTCATGCATGAAAGAATGTGTTATAAACCTAGTTCCAACAACATCCTAATCTCCATTCTATGATAGAACAAACAATAAGACCAATAGAATTGAAAATAATTTGATATCATTAGTAGTTAGTCGAAATCTGCTACTAATTCCCAATCATGAACTACTCTGATACCATTTTTAGTGACTTGTCCCAATTATCCACATTAAAGGTTCTTTAAGGCTGAGTTCCACTAGCCTTAGGCACACTGAAAAATATTCCAAAGGTTTTCGATAAAAAGAAAGGGTGTGGAAGATTAATAATGCGGAGGATATATCCTCAAGTGATGATATAAGGAATGTCCAAGTATATGTATAATATAATATACAGTAGAAATAAAATAAATATAGACATGAACCAGTTACCCATCCATGGTGGAAGTATAAGAAAACTCATACTAAAGAAGAATAATAATAATCAACAACATTGACAATAAATATAAAAATAAAACATACTATTTACAGCTAAACATGCATATCAAAACAACTCATACATATCAACAAGAAAATGGGGTCTCTAAAGGATGACTATAGTACATACATACATATAACCATACTAAAACAGAATAGAAACTCAAAAGTTAAACATCAGCTGAGGTAATAACTAGTGGTCCCTTTCCTTCTATCCTATGCTAAAAACCACTGAGATCTAGCCCCTAATCCCAGACCTTTACATGAACACAAAATCAAATAGTCTACACACATATTAAAGGTCCCATGCAGGGAGTGAGAAAGAGTCTCAGTAAGTAACCACCAATGTGTTCCAACATTATATTTGTGATCTAGTAGGTGTGTACTAAAACTAAATAAAAATAGAACATGCATTAAATAGACACGACCTCCCATGGTTCTCAAAATCCAATAGGAATTTGTCACTTGATTCAGCCAATACCAGAATATCTATGAGAAGTGGATCCTTATCCCATGGCCCAAGGTATCCCCTGATGTCAAATAGCCCCAGGTGAACCCTTAGTTTCCACCACCAAATTTCACTCAGTGCCTCATTCCATCAACCAAGTAATCAACAAATCGTGTCCTCGTTATCTAACTAGTGTCCCAATGACACATAAAATCAACGAATTTGGTCCCTCAGACCCCTGATCAAAAGTAACTATTAGATCGATGCCCAACGTTCAGAGGTAAAATGATATTTTTCCTCAAATGATAACCACTTTTGGCCCAATAGCCAACATCCTGATGGATGGTGACATCCTTCCTCCCAAAAGTATCCTGGACGAATGACCTCAAACATTAAGAGCCTTATCCCCCAACTAACAGTCTCAACATTGTCACCTGATGACTCCTCACAATCTCCAAGGATTTATATGGTAAATACCCCTCATTAATTTACCTAATACATAAAAATTAAGGGCCTCTACCCATATGATTGTTCAAAACCACCTCATCACTGAGTCAACCATTATGAACATGACTCCAAATGGTTATTTGGAAAACACGGGTGAGCAGAAATCACCAAATGAAACCTAAGACACACCAAATCTTGGCACCATGTGCCCCTGAGACCATGTCAATCAATATGATGTCCATGACATCCCAAATATCTTGGTCCGCAACCAAAACTTGGAGGACTTGATACCTCAACCGAAGACCGAGTCACCCAACCTGTGATCCACATCACCCAAATGACAAATATATAACAGGTCATGCACATCTTCACGATTACATCACCATAGAAAGATAGCCATCGCTATCTCAATCCATGGTTTGATCCCATCATGTTCCACTATAACTTAGTAGTAAATCAGAATAAATTCACATTTATAAAAAAATTCAATATGATTTAATTGAATAACTCATATTCAATAAAACAAATCAATTTAATAAAAAGGACACAACCCCACCTAACTTCCCAAGGTCTGTAGCCTCTTACATGGCTCAAAACACTTGTATTATTGTGAAATCATACCCATTGGAATCCCAAAAGGTTCAATTTAATTAAATAAAAGAAACTATTAAATTATAAGGGCCTTTCTCGATCAACACAATAGCGTGTTAAAAGAGACACCCCCAAAACACACACAAAAACACAAATAAAGGAAAGCACCACCTATCTTATAGTAATAGATGTAGGAACATTTGATATTATCCTCAAACTCTAACATATTTGGGAGAAATAAACATTTTAGATTAACACCTTGAAAATAGGGAAACTGACTCACATAGATTTAGTAGTTCGTGAGGCGAAGGAAAAGGAAAACAGAAGAAAAGGAGAATAGAGCCTTACTGATATGGATCCAAAGCCACAAATTTCTTGGAGAATGGAGTTCAGATGAAGGTGGTAACTCAAATCCAAGGGGAGTAGGAGAAGAAGAGTTTCTCCTATACTGTGTGTGACCTAGGGAGGAAAATAGAGGAAGAAATTAGGTTTATAAGAAGAGGGTAAAATGGTCATTCCACCGATTTAATGAGTTGTATGGTTAGATTGTATGGTTTTTCAAACCATTAAGTAACCATGAAGATCCATCTACTTAGGATCCAATACCTACATGGTTAGGCCTAACTATGCCCAAACCATGCGTGCTATAGTATGAGGGTACTTCGGAAATAACACTAACGATGCATCGTGCACACGATTTTCCCAAACCATGCACAAACCATGTGGTTTCCCTCTGTATAAACTAAAAAGGTTAATTCATATTCATGAACATTATATCTCATGATTTACCGAACTGTTCTCAATGAAAAATAAGGGTGCATGGTTTTCACTAAGATGTTGTACGGTTAAATCTAACTAAGAACCTTAGCTTGGACTTCCCCAAAATCATGCCTTCCGGCCTCTGTCATAACCAAAACCCATCCAAACACTCGAGTCATTATCCAAACCTATAATAAAATTTCAAACCAAGGTTTTGGGCTAATGAAAAACTCTGAATTAAGTTCTGGTAAATGGGAAAAGAGTTCTCATACCCACCAAACTCCAACAATTCAAATCATGTGAGGATTTCATCCATTCCAAATACCTGGGATATTAAATTTTTGTGGGAAATTTATTAATTTTTGAAATTTTACATTTTAAGTAAGTATATTTCCTTATGTTATTTATATATATTGTTAAATAATTCCTCAAATATAAGAAAATAATCTTTAAATATAAATGTTAAATAAAAACAGTATTCGTTTAGTTTTTTATAGAGAAATCAATGGTATTTTAAACCCTCGTAGATTTACAGTTTTGTGAGGGTAAATTTTATAATGATGGTGTTATTTATCACTCTCTATTAAAACATGATAATTTTAATTTTATTTCATGTCCATGTTTTCACTTTCCACTAACTTCCTTAAAATCAAAATCCTAGTTATGCAATGATCTTCTACTTTTACTTTTCATCTTTTTAAGAGGAAGTTTTATTAATCATTTTTATGTTGTGGGTTTACCATAATGAAATTCTTAAACACCCACCTTTGATTTTCTAAGTTCAATTTAAAATAGCAAGGAATTGGTTTCTTTATCAAATTATTGATCATATTGGAACAGAATCTTATCGATTGGCGTTACCACTAAATCTCTCTCCAGTTCATGATGTGCTCCATATATCTATTCTGAGGAAGTACATACATGATCCTTCACACGTATTAAACATATAGTTCATACCACTGGAGAAATAAATTTCTTATGAAGAGATACTGGTATAAACTCTAAATCGTAGAGATAAATTTATATAAAACAAGACCACTCACCTAGTTAAAGTTTTGTAAAGAAACCGTCACTTTGAAGAATCTACGTAGGAACTTGATGATATTATGAGGCATATGTATCCTTATTTTTTTGTATTATGATGAATAATTTTGAGATAGAAATTCATTTTAAGGGGGGTATAATGTAACACCCTGATATTTTTATTAAATATATTTTTTTTAAAATAATATGATTTCATTGATGTCTTGTGTGATATGCAAAACTAAGTTTCTATAAAACATCATTTTATTATTATAATTATTTAAACAATACAATTCTAACATCGATATTATAATGGAGGGTATGAAAATGACTAATTGAATTATCAATATATAGTTTATACATGTATATATAATTAATTCTTTGGTGACCAAAGAATTATAAATGAAAATAAAACCATTTTTAAAATAAAAAAAAGTTTTTCTCAAAAACAATTTAAATGTGCACAAGGTTTTTTATAGAAATAAATAAAAAAATCACACTTTTTGGATAAAATTAATGAAATTTATATTAAATATAATATTTAACATTCATATTATGTGTTTTATATAATTATATAAGAATACATCCAATTTTAGGCATAAAAAATGTATTTGTATTCTTAAAAGATGAATTTTCTACCTTTTGATGGCACACTTGTTTTAAATCTAGTTTTAGAAACTTTTATAACTTTTATTTTAAAAAATTATTATTTTAAATTATAATATCAAAATAGAATTTGGTTGAATTTTTGGTATTTTTGGATAAGTTTCATTTTTTAATGAATTGTGAAAAATACTGCATTTTAATTAAAAATTGGATTTTAATCTAATTTATTTATATAGTAAAATTATATTTTAAATTGTTCTTAAAGTATAAATAGTTAAATTATACACTAATAAATCTTTTTTGGTCATTTTAATAAATTTAACATTGAAATAAGATATAAAAACATTTCAAACTTTTGAACATTTTTCCGTTAAAAACCTGTTGTTTCATCCTGTCTGCAGAATTAATTTATGCATATTTTATAAATTGAATTTTGAAAAATGGAATCCATATTTGGATTCATAATTTCCAAATTTATTAAATATGTCCCTTTTATTTTTTTGTATAATATGAATAGGAATTTTATTAATATTTATTACTACAGTTAAGGGTAAAATGGGTAATTAAAGGAAAAAATAAATTATAAATATTATAAATTTACTGTAATAATTTCCCAAAAGTTATTTTATGGTGTTAATTCTAAATTTAACTCTAATGTTTATAAATTTAATTATTTAAGGGAAATGTTTCCATCAAAACGACTTAGATATTATTAAAATCATAGAGAGTGACAAAATGTCACACTCTTACTTTTAATAATTATAATATTCTTAATATGGGGTTAAGTAGAATATTTATTGACTATATATATTATTCATAAATATAAAAAGTTTATCTGCATAACATAAATTTATTTTCAATTTTTAGTGAGAAAATATTTATTATGAACAATTACACAATGATGAAGCAGTAATTATTCAATTAATGAAAAATGTGACTCTGTGATATTAAAAATATTAAAAGAGATATAATTTAAATTACTTAAGGCACTAAATTAATTTTCAGGGATAATATGACATATTAGGGGTGTATTAAAATAATTGTTTTGAAGTTATCTTTTTGTATTGATTTTCTTAAAGTTAATGTAATGAATAGTGAAAAAATTGACACTAATGATATTTTATGAAAATAATATTTTATTAAATTAGTAAAAAGTCATAAAAATCATAAATAAGAACAAAATGGGATAAATTATGGTCTAAAATATCATAAATTGGCTATTTATTGTTAGATTTACACCTTATATATAAGTACTATGCCTAAAACATAACATAATATTGAGCTAAGTCAAGAACTTTACTTTCCCTCACATTGAGGATCTTTTCAGGTTTAGAGTTTTAGAGAATTGGGTCATAACTCATACATAAAAAACCCAAAAAAATAATAAATGGAAAATATTGAATAATATCCATTTTTTACACAATAAAAAACTTTTATAATTTAAAGCATGATCTCTTTTATGATAATCTTCGTGACATTCAACATGAATTATTCCAATCATTACACATCCTTATGTCCTTTGAAAAAAATTATAAAATGTGAGAGGAGCATAAAAATACTAGTAAGGGATATAAAAATAAGGAAACCATTAGTCCATTAATAAACATTAAAACCCATGAAAACCTTTTCATGAAGTAATACTTTTCACCCTTAATTAGTTGTAAATAATTTTCATTGAAAATAAGCTAATTTAATACCTTTTTTAAATCACAATATTACTATAAAACCCATAGAAAACTTATAAAATACATAAAGGTAACTTGGTACATCATTATACTTGTCACTATTATAAATGGAATAATCATACAGTCAACTTCCATACATGTCACTCTTACAAATGTAAAATTCACACAATCAACTTCCATACCAACTACATTGGAGGGCTATCATAGACCCATCCATCCTTGGTTTATCCTGGAACTGCCCATCATTGGATTATTACAGAACCATCCATCAAATTTACAAGTACCATTATATAATAATAAAACATAAAATACTGAAATTTTTAATATTTCACTCATAAAATTTTATTTTCAATCATAAGAAAACTTTTCAAGATATTTAAATAATAAATCCATTTCCAAAAACCCATTTTTAATAACAAAATACCCAAAAAGGAAAGAGAGGTTTATTTTTATTTTAAAAACATGAAATCTTGTCAATGAATAAAAATGCCAAAACAGACATAAATTTTCCTATATAATCATTTTATATCCATATAAATATATAAAATAATATCAAAAATATTGAAATGGATGAAAATATTTTGAGATTAAATATTTAAAAATTCAAATAATCCCATAAAACTTTGAACATTCAAATTATAGGCCACATGAAAGAATAAAATTTAAAAAAATAGTAAATAGCATGATAATATATATAATATGGATATTTAATGTCAAAGGGGCTGTATATAAACCTTATAAAATAATAAAGGTGCATATCAACAAGAAATGACACAATTAAAGGAGATTGAGATGAAATCTCTTACCTTGATTCTTACTTGTTACATGTGTCTTTAAATTCTGGAATAATAAAATTATATTAATTATTTAATTCATTTATAACCTTTTTTAAGTTTTTAATTACTTTTATTTCACTAATTAATATTTTATAAACAACTACTTAAACAATAAGGTTTATATCAGGTGTCTTGACAATAATCGGTTTCTATGTCAAAAATGACTTTGGTAGGTCAACTGTGGTAAAAGAGTTCATTACACAAACGTATCCAGAATAATAATAATTAAATAATTATAAATTTTATACATAAATTACACTTTTAAATAAAATCATGAAATATGGTTATAAAAAATGAAACAACATTACAATCATGGAGATAGTTGGTCGTATGTAGGCATGAGTTATATTCCCATTTTTCAATAATCATTATAGAAAAATGGTAAGTAACATTTATCTTTATATAATGATAATTATATCAAATATACCATATTATTTAGAAATATATACTTATATATAGAATTATTTTGATTTAAATAGTAATAACAATGTGTCCAGGAGGCGGTAGTTCACATATCCATGAATGACGTTATCACTTCTTTAGTGTGTGAAAGGGTAATAAGGAAAACGATATATTATATTTTAAAAAAGTTAATTATGTGATTAATTTAATATATATTTCATTTATGTAACATATTTTTAATTAAACCCATATTTGATAAATTCCATGTAATGTGTGAACGTATCACATCACTTCAAGGAGGTGGTAGTCCACACGCCCACAAATGATGTTTTAATATTTACAAAAAATGAAAATCATGAAGGTATATGTATATAAAAATTAAATAAGTATGAATACATAATAAGTATCATATATATATATATATATATATATAGTTTCCATCATAATTTCCAACCATGAAATTCGGTAAAGGAAAAATGAACGACATTGTTATGTGAAGTGGTAGTTTGTCGTACATGAACAATTATTTCATTACCCATTTTATAGAAGTGTTTGTAGGGGTCGGATAAAACCATAGAATAAAAAAATACAATTATATTTAGGATTACTATTTTATTATACAAAAATTTAATAATAATAAATCAAGGTTGTGTAGAAGGAAACAAATTAAAAAATGCATGTTGATGAAAGTTGCCTATTCTTCAGGTAACTCCTTTTAGTTTGCACCAAAGGACTTGTTGGTTGGATTTCTGTTCAATGTGAGGCCTCTAGGGTGAGTTTAGGAATTTTAAGAGATTATTTAGTCTGTTTTTTGAAGATCCAAAAGTTCTTGAGAGGTTTAAGGATAGGGGGAATAGAGGAGTCCTTTTTTAAGAGGGGAAAGGGACACATTAGGTATTCATGAAAATAATTGTGTGTTACCCACGTTTTACTTGTCCCCAAAGGGTTGAAAATAAACCATTATAAATAATTATAGTTTTAATGGTATAATTATGTACATGAAATATTTTCTAGACAAGTGTAGGGTCATTTTTACACATTATTTTCCAAGTTTAGTCATTAATTAATCTCGTTTTTACTTAATCACTATACTTAATTTTAATTCCTTTTACTAATAATTTTGGTCAAAAAATAAGTTAAACATATTAAAAATTAAAAATTATTATGATTCCAAATATTTAATCCATTTTTATGATTTAAGAACAAAGATTTTTCTTAAATTAATTTAAAATGAATCTCGCAGACATGATGTAACATTGTGTTTTTAAAGTGAAAATGGTCAAATGTTTGTTATGTTTTTATGTTTAAATTCAATGTGAAAATTTTCTCAATGACCTAAATTAGTTTGAATTAAATAAAATTGATCTAATTTTACCTTAAAACCAATATAAAACATAATTTAAATATATACATAAATTTTTGTAAAAAGAAGATTTGAACTAAATTCGATATTATTCACTATTCATAAAAATATGAATATTCTCAGAAAAATACCAAAAAATCACCCAAAGTAAATTTTGATATTTTAATTTCAAAAAATAAGTTTATTTTTTCATATAAAAATTATAAAAATTACATAATTGTGATTTAAAATAGGTGTGCCGTTGAAAGGAAGAAAAAATACCTTTTAAAAATATAGAGCTTTTATGCTTAAAATTGGATTTATTCTTATTTTAAGTATATCAAATTTATTAGATGAATGTAAAAACATTTAATAAAAATTTTTAAACAAAATATATTTATTATTATTAATTCCATCTAATACAAATTCTAGGATATAACTACTACTTAAAATAATAATATTAATAAGATATTATTTTTTTTGTATAACTCAGTCTTGTGTGCAACATACGATTTTGAAGAAACTCATTATTTCATTTCATCCATTTTAAGGAAAAAATAATATATAATTCCAAAATATTAATATATAAGAAAAATTATTATTCTGTAATTAACTGGGATGTTACATTATAAGTAAAAAATATCAACCTTTTATTATTAAAAAAGTTATTATCGTAGTTAAAATTTAAATAGGTTAATTAAGGGTTAATCAAAATTATTAGGTTTAAAATTACCCCAAAACTTGTCTAAAATATATTTTTGGATGATAATATTATCCTATATTTTATTATATTTAAATAAATTAAAATTTGGAGTTATTTGGATTGATATTTAATTTATTATAAATTAATATTTGGAAAAATTCCAAAAGTGCCCCTCACCTTCATTACAAAAGTACACCTCCTAACTCTTATCATTTCACAACATTAAATATTCTAGATAAAAAATAATCTGAAAAATTATATTCTAAGAATCCCTATACACATTCTATATTTTTTTTTCTTCCCAAAAGACCAACTCTAGAGTGAATTAGAGGAGATCTAAAGGAGCTGTTTTGAAGAAGAGGCAATCGCTCTAAAGAATCACTCTCTTTTTCTACTCTTTTATACCACATATAAATCTATTATATATAAAATAGAATAAAAAATTAGGTATCCTAAATATTATTATATTTTATTATTCTTATGAACACAACATTATATATTCTCTTTCCCACCGAACAATAAGTGAAAGTATTGATCGTGCGCACGTACATGTTACCGTCTCCACGTAGCTATACAATTAATTTTTCATAAAAATATTTAATGAGTGGGAATTATGATGGTTTTAAAGTTTATATATTATATATATGACATAATTATACTTATTTAATTTTTATATCAAACATACCTTCATGCTTTCCATTTTTTGGGAATACGATGATATCGTTCGTGTGTACAACGGACTACCGCCTCACGAAGTGATGTAATTCGTTTACACATTACATGGAATGTGTTAATAATGGTTTTAATAAACATATGTGATATTGATAAATTAAAACCTATTCTTTAATTATAATATATCATATACTTTTCTTTCTTTTAATATGACAATAAAATAGAAATAACGCTCATGCATACGTACGACCTACCGTCTCCATGAACAATGTATTTTATTTTATACCTTTAAATTTTATGAATCACCATAAATAAATATATAATTAATATATATGTGATATTTATATTATTTTAATCATTCTTGAGATGATGAAATCATAATATTTGTAAGTAGAATAAGAATAACAAGTCAAAACATGTATGAAAAAAGGGGTAGCTTTAACATGGATTTGATAATAAACAAGTAATATAAAGTCATAAGTAAATAATATATGGTATTATATATATATATTACTATAGTTTTTTGTTATATGTATAATAATATTATGTTTATTATAAAATATGTTTTAACATTAAAGAAGGAATTTAAGACTTAATGTAGCGGAATTTCTAGTGTAACTTTTATTTCTACGAGACTTATACCATATTCACTGATAATTTCATTTATGTGTTGTATATACTTCCCATGAAGGTAATATATGATCCTATTCCTTAAATTTATGGGTATTTACAAATCCATTTTATGATCCCTCTTTTATGGAATTTACGATTCAACAGTTACCAAATTTGTAAGGGGATTTTGTTTCAATTTTCTATCTTTGTGACACAAGTTATGTTATACACCTATATTCTTTCTTTTATAAGGTGTATATACTGACCATGGAAATATGGTATCATGAATATCCTTCTTTTCAGGATATTATAAGTTTCAACTCATGTTATTCTCTCTTTGGGCATAAATTTGTGTTCCTTCAAAGAAATGTTTCCTAAGAATGTTTTAAAAGTCTTTTAAATGATCATATATGCATTTTCAAGGAAAAGTATTTAAAAGATATTTGAAATGGTTTTCATATCTTACTTTATAATTTTCAAGTTTATTTTTAATAAAATAAGTTTTTTAAATGTTTTATTATTTAAAAAGTGTTTTTCAATGAGGAAAAAATATTTTCCTCAAGAATTATTTAAAATGATATTTCATAATAATTTTACATTTACGATTACATTATTTGATGTTACTTATGATTTATTATAGTTATGATTCAAGGATACTATCCTTATTCTTTTTAGGGTTATCTTATGTTTAATAATGATTTATGTTCTTTGGGAACACATATGTATGTTTTTTTATTTGATGTGTGGGACCTATATCTCCCTCTAATTCATTGGGTAATTATTTATATCCCATGAAATAGATGTGGATGAAATGGGGATTGAACCCAGTGTAGTATAAGAATTTTTCCAATAATATGGTCTTGGGAGTGAACCTTTACTTTTAAGATGGTATTGAGAGTGAACCTTGATTACTAAGATGGTTTGGGGAGTGAACCCATTCTATTAAGATGGCCTTGGAAGTAAGCCTTGACTACTATAGAAATCATTTTAAATATTTATATGAATTCAAAAATTCCATGCATTATATCTATGTTATTCTTTTATGGATTACTCTCGAATCCCTTATTATTCATGTCTTATGAACTACCAATCTTTATGCCAGGACTCATGTATGTGATCTTGGATATGCATAGTATGATATTAAAATGTTGTGCTTATGAACTCCCACCCTTATATTCATATTATTATTATGTATCTCCCTTTTTTACTCTTACTTAGTATCTAATATCACCCTTTATTATGTTTCTATTTACTCATTTTGTGAATAATGGTTTTATATAGGATATATCAAGTAAGTGTGCTAGAAATGAAGACATTTTGGGAGATAATATAGATTTTTATGGGATAGTTGTTTATTTAACTATGATATGTAAGGTTTTTTCCTAATTATATAAAACTATAAACCTAAAAGGTCCTTAGGTATGTATGTGATCCGATATTTTCTTTTGATGTAGTAAGTTTTTGATCTCAAATATTGGGTCACATTGTTAAAGTTTATGCCTTTAGTAGCTGGCATGAAAGTACAGATTCTATACTGCTATATATTTTATCATTATAGAATTAAATTAATATAATAAATATAATATTTTCATTTAAATATACTTATATATATATCACCCATGTGGTGTGGTTATGGAAATTTAGTCACATCACTTCGTGATGGCGATAGTCCATATGTACACAAACAATGTCATCATTTTTCAGTGTAAGAAATAAAATGATATATTATATTTTTATAATGACAAATATGTCATGAATATCATAATTATTTAATTTTTATCACTTATATTCATTAACTTTATCATTTTCACCTTCCATGTTACATGCTAGTAAAATATGAATCACATTGCTTCGTGAGACAGTAGTCCGCCGTACACAAGGGTAATGTTATCATATCCCCCAAGGAATGGAAAATAAAAATTTTATACATGATATAATTAATATATAGGTATAATTATGTTGTAAATATAATATATATACTTTATATCCATAATTATACCCAACTGTGGGAGCTGTTAATGGAAAAAATGAATGACATTAGTTCAGAAGGATGTAGTCTATCATACACACGAATGATGATTTTTTAACCCATTTGATGGAAGTGGATATGGTTTTATATAATTACCTTAACATAAAAACATATAATTATATGAAAGATACTTATTTTGTTATATCATCATGGTTTAATAATAATATAAGTAGGTGGATAAATAAATAAGATAAAGATGTCTGTTGAAAAACATTACCTCTTGTTTGGGTAACCTCCTTAGGTTTCCCCCAAATTTCTTCTTAGGATTGATGTATAATGAAACTAAGGATTCTTGTATGATGGGAGTGAATTTTTAAAGTTATTTTTGTGGGTATTTTCTGAATCAAAAGAGAGTAATGGTGTGAAGAATATAGGAGATTGGGTGGCCTTTTATAAATAAGGTGAGTGGCACACTGTTAATTTTTGAAAATAAAACAGGTGTATACATGTTATTCACATTAAAAAGGGTAAAAATTGATTATTATGGATCATTTTACATTATAGGGTCTAAATATTTATATTTAATATAGTTTAGACAATTTTTTAGTCCATTTTAACAGTTATCTTTTTAGTTCAACCCCCGGTTAATCCATTTCTACCTTAACTAAGGAAAATAATTTTTATTATTTTCACTATTCATTTTAGTAAAAAATCAAGTTTAAATTATTATAAAATATGAAATAATATGATTAAAAATATGGAATCAAATTTTCTGAATTCCATTTACAAAAGTTGTAAATTTTCATTTTAAATTAATCCCACAGACGTGACAAGAATGTAGGTTTTTAAAAAGAAAATCTTCTAACATTTACAAAGCCTTTATATCAAAATTAAATATGAAAATGATTAAAATGAACAATATTATATTAATATATATATAATTGAACTAATTTTACTTTAAAACATATTAGAAATATAATTTAACTTAATTAATAATTTAAATGAAAAGGCGGTATTCAATTAAAATTCGGTATTTTCTCTATTAACTGAAAAATGAAAAATTTAAGGCAAATCAAAAAAATTAATACTATGAAAATTATGATATTCCAATTTAAAAAATTAATTTAACTTTATAAATTAAATTTTATAAAAGATTTAAAAATCTAATTTTAAATCATATGTGCAAAGCAAGACTAAAAAGTCTTTTAGAAAAAAATACAGTTTTTCAAAAAATATTTCTTTTTATTTCAAATGATTGTTATTTTATTCCTAATAAATAGATAAAAAATATATTTTTATATGTGTAAACCATATACATTTTATAATTTATTTAGTATAATTCATATCTACGAATGTAACAACTAGGTTATAATGGTATACCATATTATTGTACATTTATATTTGGGGTTGTGTGTTCCTCAAGCTATAAAAAATTTAAAGAAATATATTTCATGGGTTTTGTAAGTTCTATGTTGCGTGTCAAATACGCTAACGAATACAATGTTCTTATTTTTGAATTTTGGGGTTTTATATAGAATTACTAAAAAAAATATCCCTTTAAAACCCATAGAAGCATGTATAGTATGTTTGTTAATGAATAATTGGTATGTTGGAGGGAAAAGGAACTAAGACAGTAAACATTAAAAAAAATTCCTTTACACATTGATAAAAAAGTAAAAAGTGGCCTGTATGAATAAAATTCAAAATAATACTTTTTATAACCTTGGAAAAAATTAAAGGATATTTGAAATTGAATTTTAAAAATTAATTGGAGTAAAATGAATAATATTATTGAAATATATTAAATAATATAGATATGGAAGATAAATATTTTAAAATATTTAAAACAACATTTTAAATAATAATCCCTTACCTCATCCCCTCACTTTCAACATACATCCTATACATTCCTCAATAATAAGATTTAATTAATTTAATACTTTCCTAAGAATATTTTTTAGGTTTATTACCACATAATAATCCCTTTTATTTAATATATTAGTGTCTTTTATAGTTACTAAATTGATTTAGTTCATATTGGATGTTTTTGGGTTATTCAGTTTATAACCTTAGAATAACATTATCATGTTAACTTTGGTCAATGTTCTATGGTTCCATTATTGTTAAATTTTTAAAATGTTATAATTATAATTTTTATACATTATATACACATTTATAACCATTCACTTAAGGTGGTCATAAAAAACAAATCATATCGCTTCATGGAGGGGGTAGTCCACAAATACACATGAGCGATGTTATCATTTTCCAGTGGATGGAAGGATAATAAGGTAAGTAATATATTATATTTATAGAATCATAATAACTTAATAATTATCTTATACACCTATTAATTACATATTTGTAACAATATGTGTGAAGTGGTAATGGAAAATGAAACAAATTGCTTTGTGGATGTTGTAGTCTTTAAGTAAACTCGAGCAATATTGTCATTTCCAATTGGATGAAAAATGAGAATAAAAATTTTATATGATAAACATAATAAAATTTAGGTATATTTTATATGTTGAGGTTTTTATATATATATATTTTTGATATGTTAGGAATAATTAGAAGAAGAAATAAACATCAAAGAACTTGGTTAAGAGTTATACCACTTCTTTGGATAACATCCTTTGGGTTACACCTTAATCCTTCATAGGTTGGGATTTTGGTGATATAATGGTATCTAGGTCATGGGTAAAATAGTTATGAATTTATTTTTTTTGGTGATTTTCCAAGATAAATTGATCAAAGTTTTTAAATAACTGAGGATAAGAGGTGCATTTATATAATTGAGGGGAGTGGAACTCTTATAGTTGTTCAGTGTTTTAAAATAATATTAACTCACCCTAATAGTCAAGTGGAAGTTAGAAAAATAAATTTATAAGATAATTTGTTAAGTTTTTAAATCCTCTTATTGAATAAGAATTAATATAATATTTTTTGACCTTATCACTTAGTTTTTTCCATTATTTATTCTTTTTTCCATTAATTTTTGTAAGTAAATTTTACCGTGGTAAATATTTATTATGAATAAAAATGAAAATTTTCTCATTAATAAATTTTAACCTTTTAATTCATAAAATAAAATCTATAAGGACCTAGCCTTAAAACATTACATAATCTTGAATTAAATGAATAATTCACATTGAGGATCTTTTTAGGTTTATACTTTTATACAATTAGGCCATAAATATTACATTACATCTCAAAAACTACAAAGTAAACACTTCTACTCAGTTTCCATTTTTTTCATAAAATATAAACTCTTGAAAAAAAGAGTCATGTCTAGTTCCATGTTTTATACATCATGAATTTTCCCTGATCCCATCCTTGACCCTATTCATCTTTATGTCCTGTGAAAAACATTTCAAAACATGGGATGAGCATAAAAATCTCAGTAAGGGTTATAAAACAAAGAAAGAAAACATTAGTTCATCAATACGTACATAACATAAGCTCTTTAACATACCTCATGAAATTATAAGATTTATTAATAACACATAGTAATCACAAATCATAAAGGTAACTTGTGGAATCTATAACGTACTTACGTTTTAGCTTTCAGAACTATATAGGGAGTTACAATTGGAATACCCATCACAATATATTCCCTAAATCTCATAGAAAAAACATTCATGTTTACCTCTGTCACGTTAAACAATGCATTGGAGAGCTATCTTGGGCTTACCCGCCCCAGGTTTATCATGGAACCACCCATATACTTAACAATGCCCAAGAACCATAACATATTCATAACAAATAAAACAAATACAAAGGAAAGATAAATTTTCCACATTTTAATCACAATATATCATTTAAATATATTGAGATATAAAATCTATTATCAAATCCATTTTCAGTACCAAAATACATAAAATAGAATATGGTATTTATTTTCCTTTTAAAAACATTACGACTTATTAAGGAAGCCATAGATCAAATAATACTTGAGGTGACAGAAAGGTCGTTGTCACCATGTACATTAAAAGAAAAATTATTTTTTCATTTAGTAAAATGATTCTTAGAGAAAAGATTCCCTTTGAATGAAATGAAAAGTAAAAGGTTTTTATTCACCATATAAAAGAAATTTTTGTGTAAAACAAAATGTGCCTCAATTAAAGGAGATTGAGACGAAGTCCCTTACCTCATGTCCGACTTGACCCGTTCTTTCTTTAATCTTCTGAATAATAAACTAAATTTAATTCCTACTTGTTTAAGAACCTTTTTAAAGTTTATTATTCCTTTTATATCACTTATTTCCATGTTATAAACATTATGTAATCATTTAAGTTAATAACCGTCATTTTGTCAATATTTTGTACTTGAGTCAATACTAAACTTCTTATAATTACAAGTTGTTCATGTGGTCAAAGGTCCATTATCTCAAGAATTATATTCATGATGTAGATATCATATATATCATATATATCCAGTATATATATGTATTTATAATAGTACATAACATTTGGAGATAAGAAATGAAATGCACCATTCATGGAGACAGTAAGTCGTACGTACGCATGAACACTAATTTGATTTATATTTCATATTTAATGGAATGAAAACGTAATGATACATAGTTATATTTTATAATTATAGTATAATATAATTTATAATTTCAGTAACTCTGTCCTTTATATGTTCCACATATGGAATGAACGAGTCATATCACTTGGAGGGGGCGGTAGTCCGCACTTCCTCAACTGGAATTATCGTATTTACCCATTATGGAAACCATAAAGGTATGATATAAATGAAAAATATAGAATTATATAGACAATATAAATTTGAAATAAATAACATATAAATATAGTTCCATAATAATGGCCACCACAAGAGGCGGTAGGAGAATATTGATCAATCATCGTTTTGTGAGGCAGAAGTTCACCATCCACAGAAATAGTATGTTCTTTACCCATTAGATGGAGGTGTGTGTAAGTTTAGTTAGAATAATTCTCATAAAAACAACCTAGTATATTGAGGTTATTGGTGTTGTTATAAAATAAAGTAATAAAAAGAGTTTAGGGGGTTGAAGAAGTAAAATAGATGAAAATAATTTAAGAGAAGATGTTACCTTTAAATCGGGTAACTCCCTTTGGTTTAAACCAAAAGGATTTCTTGAAAGTCCTTCTACCTAATTTAAGGCTTCTAGGTAGAAGAGAGGGATCTTGAAATCTTATTTTGGCAGAGTTTGGATGAGACAAGGGGCTTTAGAGGTGTGAGTAATGGGTTAGAGGTGATGGTTTTTTATAAGGGAGAGGAGGGGATCTTTAGAAAAGTTTGAAAATATTATTTTATTATATAATGATTTTCAGTTTATAAAGGTCCAAAACTTATTAAAGTATAAGATAAGATGACTATTTTTCTAAATAAAATCATCCAATAATAATTGGATAGGTTTTGAATTTTTTTTAATTTTTATAATCTTATTTATTTAAATCATTCATTAATGAGGTAAACACAACATCATTATTGTGTCATAAATAATATTATTTATTTGATGTATAAAAATTATAAAAAAATACCATGATGTAGGAAATAATTTTATATTTCAAATGAATATTTATAGTCAAAGAGATAACTTATATAACCCCATGTAAGAATTGATTTACTAAAAGATATATGTTTATGTAATTTTTTTTATTACTTTAAAATAATTAATATAAAGTGTCATTATCACTATTAAGTGGATCCATGGGGTCCCAAAATCGACCCAAGGATGAAACTGGTCGGAAATGTATAAAAAAATATGATTAGAACACATGTTAGGGTAATTTTATATTATTATAATATTATTTTTACCTTGAATTAGCCTATTTACCTTTAACCGCGGTAAATAAAAGTCAAAAGTTACTATTCAAAAAAAATTATTTTCATCTTATTGAAACAATTTTTACTTATTGATAACAACTATATATGTCATATTTTCAAAATTCAATTCATATAAGTGGTAAAATTTCATTAAAATGTAAAAGTCATTTTTTAACTACTACATAGTGTTTTTACTATTCATCAAAATTGAAGTTTTTTAGAAAAATACAAAATATTCATCCTAAGCTATATTTGAAATTACGAATTCAAAAATGATGTCTATTTTAAAAAATTAAAAACATATAAGTTGCATTAATTAATTTAAAATTAATTCCCATTTTCAAAACAAAAAACATGTTTTTAAAAAATAATAACTATCAAAAGATTGACACTTGTTTTTGTCCAATTTCAAAGTGAAATTACTTCCAACGACCAACATTGGATTAAATGATAAAAATATAATCTAATTATAATTTAAAACCAATTAAAAATATAATAAAACCATATAAATAAATTAGATTAAAAGGTAATTTTGAATTAAAATAGAGTATTTTTCACTATTCATTAAAAAAAATGAATTTTATCAGAAAATACCAAAAATTTACCCAAAGTAAATTTTGATATTCCTATTCTGAAGAAGAATTTTATTTTTTCAAATAGAATATATAAAATTAACAAAAAAAAGATTTAAAAATAGTTCTCCAGCAAAAGGCGGTAAATCGACCTTTTAAAGAATATTAGACAATTTATGCTTAAAATTAGATTCATTCACTTTTTAAGCCTATAAATTTTATTGGATAAATGTAAAAACATTAAACAAACATGTATAATAATTTTTTAGTTAGTTCTGTTCATTTACACCATTACAACGGTTAGGGGTTAACTACCATTTAAAATAATATTATATTATTATTTTTCAGTATGACCCAACGTTGTGTGTAACGTAAGATTTAAAAGCAACCCGTTGTTGCGTATCAGGAACTCCATGGAACATAGCATCCCCTTTATAGTAAAATTAATATTTAATTCAAAAATATTAATAAATATGAAAATGTATTATTCTTTATTTACATGTGATGTTACAAAATCCATTTTCCAAGATTTCATTTTTTTAAAGTGGTGGGAATTAAATTTATTATAGGCATGCAAAACACATTGAAAAATATTTCTTTATAAACATTAATTTTTAAGCCCAAAAATTAATTTATCCAAAATATTTTATATTTATGATTCTAATATAATTAATTGGATCATGATTAATCAAAATAGACAAATGATAATTTAAAATAAATCCAAAATAGAATGTTACTTTGTATATACATGAAATGAAACAGTGGTTTTTATAAAAATATGTACTTCTCAATATTCACCCAAAAATCTATCATTTCATAAAAATAAAAAAAATTCTCCCAAAACTATATTTGGTATGATGTTATCAAAAATTAATTTCATTGGATAAAATTTAATTTCAGAAATTTATAATTTTTATATTTTAAATATAATCATACAATTCATGGAAAATAACTCAGTCATAATAAAATTATTCCTTTTTTGATTGAAAAATTACTTAAAATTATTTTAGTGAATATGAAACCATAAAATATATTCATAAATATTTATATGGAATGAAATTGATTTATAATTATCATTATCTAGGTTTTCACATTCTTCTTCCCTTAATGAAATTTTTTTACTTCAAATTTTAATCATTACTTAAACAACTGAGGGTATTTTCCATTCAAAGATTTATATTTTTACCATGTCACTTATTCCATTATATGGTTCTTACATAAAAAATTAACCTAGTGAATAATCCTATTTTGTAGTACATTATCTGAGTGATCAAGATTAAGAACTGTATTTCCCTTATTGGAATGAGTCTCTTCTAACTAAACTACTTTTGAGATCAATACATGTGATTTATCCAATACATATTTCCTTAATAATGAAACATGAAACACATAATTTAACTTAGATGAACTTGGTGGTAAGGCTATTCAATAAGAAACCAAACCGACCATCTCTATAATTTCATATGGTTCAATATACCATGGACATGAGTATCCCTCCTTCCAAAATCCATATAAATTTTCCAAGGAGATATATTAAGAAAAACCTGATCACTAACCTCAAATGAGAGATCTTTCATCTTTTTATATGCGTAACTCTTTTAATTTCTTTGAGATTTCATCACATAGTGATAAAACATATTTACCTCATCAACCATCTCTTCTACCAATTCTTGTATCAACAATTTTATCTCACTAATTTTTCCCCCATAATGTTGGAGTTCGACACCACTTTCCATATAATTCATCAAAATAAGATATCTATATAAATGAACTAAATTATTAATATAATATAATTAAACTAAGTAAATATAATGACACCACCTTCCCTGGTAATCTAAATATCAAGCCCAAATCATATCCCCCAAATTCCAATTTTTTTCCTTTGACTGTCCAGCAGACTGAGGATGGAATATTGTACTAAAATTTAACTTTGTACTCAATGAATTTTGAATTCATTTCCATGAAATTAATATAAATAAGTGATATTGATTAGATAAAATATATAGAGGTATTCCAGGTAACTTGAATGATTTTTTAAAATAATTCTTAGAAAGAAAATATGAAGATAATATATATTGAATAAGAATAAAATGAAAAGATTTTGTCAAATGATCTATAATAACCCAAATTGCATTATTACCTAAAGAAGTATTTAATACCCACCACAAAATTCAAGGATATTTTATCCCATTTCCATTCAAGAATACACAAAGGTAGAATAATCCCCTTTGGTAGTTTATCTTCAACATGATGAAAAGTCAAACATGTAATGGTATAATTAGTAATACATCTTTTTGTTAATTCCCACCAGTAAAGTTATAAATGGTCAATGTGTATATTAGTTATTATAAGATGAATGGAAAATAAAGAACTATGAGCCTCACTTAATAATTCTTTCTTTTTTTAGAAATTAATCAAAATAAAAAAACCTATTTCAAAGTCTAATAACACATTCATTTTCAATATTATATTCATGAAACTTACCATACTTGATCATTTTCATTATTTAGTTTAAATAAAGATCTTATTTATGATAATTATTAATTTTTTTATTACAAATATTACTACTCTGACACCTAATATAAGAGATATGTGTTTATTATAATGATAATTTATAAGATAAAACTCATTAAATCATTAACTATAGTAAAATTATCCCAATTTATAATGACTAATTATTAATTATTTTTTTTAAATTAATTCATTTTATACTTTTTTATATTCACCTATATAATAGTTAGTTGTGCAATAATAATATTTTATCATTTTTAGTCATCTTCTTTTTCTCATGATCAAATATTTCTGAGTGAATATATACTTTAAACATTTATGGTTAGTATTTATTTCAAATTTTATCCCATATAAAATATCTAACCAACTTTTCAATTAAAAAAATACCATTTCAAGATCATGATCATGTGTTGTGTAATTATGATCATGGAATTTTAATTAGAGTGATAGTTATATAATTACATGGTCATCTAGTGTCAAGACACAACAATGTCCCTTTAAAGAAACTCTATTATCGATAAAAACTCACCATTTCTAAATGGAAAGGCTAAGATTGGACAATTAACCAATATTCCTTTAAATTCCTAATAACATTCATCACATTCCATTATAAAAATGAATTTAAATCCCTTATGAAATAACTAGGTTTGTGCTATATAAAATTGAGCATTTTTTTGTTAAAATTGTTATTAGTTACCCACAAATCCAAAAAAACTTCAAAGATAAATGGAATTTATAGGTCTAAGACACTCTTACTCCACTTTAGTTTTATCATGGTTAGAAGTTATTCCATCTCTAAATACAATATTCCAAAGTAATGACATTGATTTTAAGAAAACCCATACTCTATAAAATTTCTATACAAATTAAATTATTTTAATGTTTGTAAAAATTTCTTAATCATTTACCATATTCCTAAAAATTCTAGAATAAATCATAATTTCATCAATAATTACCCCCATTATTTTATCCAAATACCCATGGAAAATTTTATTATTAATACCCATAAATATATCTATTTCATTTTTCATCCCAAATACCATTACCATATACTTGTAATCATTATACCTATTATGAAATTATTTCCTCAAAATAACCTCTTCCATCACTTTCAACAGATGATATCTGAAACTAATTTCAATCTTGGAAAAATATTTAGCGCTCAATAGATGCTCAAACAATTTATCTATATAAGTAATCATATACATATTATTAATATTCATGTTATTTATTGCTCTATAATTAATAGAAGGATTCATAGAACCATATCAATTTTTAACAAACAAAAAAAGTGTATCATAAGATGATGTTCTAGGGTTTAATAAACCCTAATTGATTAATTATTTTAACTTTTATTTCAATTGAATTATCTCCTCCAAAGAAATTTGATAAGGGTGTTTTAAAAATAGTTCAACATCAAGTACTAAGTGAACAAAAAATTTATCCTCCTCATCTAGAATAACACCCAAAAAATCATTATAAAAAAATATCATAAAATTCCTTTACCATTTTAACACTAAACTAAATTATATACTCCTTTTCAATGACATAGATTATATAACTTTTAATCCCATATTTAATCAATTTATCAACTTCTTGATATGTTTTCTCTAGTATGAACTCATTATTAGATAAAAAATGAAACTCACACTGAGGATTTCATATGAATTATTTAGTTTTGTAATCTAACTTAGCATGATAAGTTTAAATTCAATCCATAAAAATAAGAGAATAAAACTTTTCTAAGGATAAGATAACTATATTTGAAGGAAATACCATTCCACATATGATGATAGGAAGGTTACCATAAATCAAATATTATTAAATACTTCCACAAAGAAATTTTAGTAAAAGTTATGTATTGATTTAATGGGGTTATATTTCCATTATACTAACAAAATTCATATAAATAAAATATTTTTTGAACATGAATCAAGCAATACATTGGTATAATCTGAGTAAAGAGGTAGTGTATCTTTCACTACATTATTTGATGGTCCTATGTTTCCTATGGTAGTCATGCATGATTAGTCTTCCCATATATTCTTAGGATCTTGATTATCATCATCATTTATATTTTCCTTTAGATATTCACTTTCATAATGGACCATCTCATTAAAATTAAAATATTTTACTATTAGATTATCATAATTAGTATGACCATTAACATTTTTGTTCTCTTTATGGACATGAGTTATATGTACAATCTTACCACATTGTTAAAAAGGGAGAACATGGGTAAAAATTCCATTTAAAAATCACAGGTTAATAGTAAAACCTTTTTGAAAACCTTTTTATAAAACACAATTTTTAAATAACACTAATTTCTAACCAAAAGGAGAAATAAAGTCGAATTTTCATAAAAAATTTTCTTAATTATCTTAAGTACCAAAGAGTGGAAAATGGTACCATTACTTGGATATAACATGAATAAAAAATGTTAAGAAATTTCATGATATTTCTCTGGTGATGGATCAAAATATTTCATCAATGGAAGAATAATCATAAACAATCTCGATAAACAATGATATTGTAGCTATAAACTATTACAACTTTTGTAACTTTGAATCATAATAAAAAGGAAATAATAACATTACATGAAGCTCGAAATATCATGAAAATAATGAGATTCATGATATAAAGTGTCAAAGGTAGTATATAAACCTCATAGAAAAATATTTTTTCATAATATGGCATCTGTCTCAAAGAATAAAAATTGGGACAAAACTACTTTACCAATTTGGTACCTTTTGAAACATAAACCCCATGAAGGAAAGATCCCTAAATGGATATGAAAATACCCATAAATTTAAGTATAATAATCATAGAATACATACTTGGGAAGTATACACATAACACAAATTAAATGAGTAGTGAATAAGGAATTCATCTCATGGAAATAAAAGATGAGATGAAATTATCTTACCTTATATCTTGCCTCTCGTTGTATTCGTTCAAACCTCCTATTATTTGGGTAACTCCTTTTTCTTTTCACAAAAGGGAAACCTTGGTTGGATTTATGCCCAAAGGGAGGCTTCATAGTGTAAGTGAGTGATTTTGGGTGCTTATTTTAGTATAAGTTGGGTGAGCCAAAGGTCTTTAGAGGTGTGAATAAGTGAGAGGGGTGAGTATCATTTTATACTTGAAGAGGAGTGCATTTTTGTAAATTTTTTAAAAGGAAATTCCACCCATGTTTTTCATATGACAAGTTGATCCAATAATGGTCCAAATTCGATCCAAGGGAGGATAGGTTTGAAATATTTCCATCCAATGTCTTTTGGAAAAGTTTCTAGGTCCTTTTGGACCTTTAGTTTAAGGTTTAGTCCATTGTTAAACTAATTTTCATCTTAATCATTATAATTAATTTCAATTACATTTACTAATATTTTTTTTCAAAAACATAGATAATAATACTTGAAATTATATATTATTCCGATTCCAAATATGGAATCTATTTTTTCAAATTCCAATCATATAAGTGGCATAAATAAATTTCAATTTATTCCCATATACTGGACAACAATGTGGGGTTTTATAGTAAAAACGTTAATTTTTTTCAAACTTTTGATATCTAATTTCAAATTTAAATTGAATACAATGACTTCAATTGGATTATGTTTTTATAATTTATCTAATTAAACATTCAAACCATTTAAAAATAATAATTTAACTTTATATATAAATTATATGAAAAAGTGGGTTTAAATTAAAATTTCATGTTCTTTACTATTCATCAAAAAATGAAACATCCCAAAAAAATCTAAAAACTCTCCCAAAGTAAATTTTGATATTAAAGTTTCTAAAAGGAAGTTTATTTTGTCTAAAAAAAATTGTTAAATTTTCAAAAGTAATATTTCAAATGGGTTATCCATTTGAAGGCAGTAAAATTACTAATTTGAAAAATACATCTTATTATTCATAAAATTGGATTTATTATTATCTTATTCCTATAAAATATATTGGATGAGTGAAGATATATTTTATTTAATATATAATACATTTAAAAAAAATCATTAATAGAGTTTTGTTTAATTTATTGATATAAAATGGTATTTGTATAGAGAAAAGTAGTTTTCTTAGAAAAGGAATTTCACTATTTTCAAATAGTTCTTTCTATCATTTCTAGATAAAATGGTTCATTTTATTCACATTTTTAAATCATATTTTATTCATAACTTATATATTAATATCTATGTGAAAACTGTAATAATATTTAAACAATAATATTCATAGTATGTTGTAGTTTGGTAAAACTAGCTCTTGTGTGAAACATAGGCTATAGAAGGAAATAATCATTACATGTAACATAAGCCAAACATTGTGTTGTGTGTACCATAAGATAATATAATTGTTGTGTGTAGTGTAATATTAACTTAATGTTGCATGAAACTTAGGCCAAACATAGTGCTCCCATACAACACAAGCTATATTTAGAGTTATGTGAAATGAAAAATATCAAAAAGATTAAATTAATTTGAAAAACAATTCAAAAAATATCTTAGTGTTACAAAACATATGATCTACTTATATATATATAACTCTTAAAAATTGAATAACCATATATATTACTTCCATACCCAATGAATTAGAGTCCTATAACGAACCCACCCATCCTTGTTTTATCACATAACCACCCGTCATGGGTTTATTACAGAATCACCCATAAAATATACAAGTACCATTATATAATAATAACATATAAAATATTGAAATTTTTAACATTTAACTCATAAAATTTCATTTTAAATCACAAGAAAACATTTCAATATATTTAAATAATCAATCCATTTTCAATAACAAAATACAAAAAAATGAAAGAGGGGTTTATTTTTCTTTTAAAAAACATAAAGTCTTATAGAGGAATAAAAATACCAAAATATACATAAAATTTCCTTTATAATATTTTTATATCTATATAAATATGTAAAATAATATAAATAAAATTTAAATATAGGATAATATTTTGAGATTAAATATTTAAACATTCAAAGAATCTCATACCACTTTGAACATTCAAATCATAGGCCACATGAAAGAAAAAAAATTTAATAAAACATTAAATAAAATTACAATATATATATATATAACAAGTATATTTAATGTAAAAGGGTATGCATATACACTTTATAAAAGAATAAATGTGTATATCATCAAGAAATATCTCAATGAAAGGTGATTGAGACGGAATCCCTTACCTTGAGTCTGATTTTTCACATGTGTATTTAAATTTATGAATGGTAAACTTATGATAATTATTTATTATATTCATAAACATTTTTAAGTTTATCATTACTTTTATTTCACTTATGAAATTTTTTTAAACAACTACATAAATAATTAAGTTTATATCAGGTGTTTTGACCATATTAGGTTTATATGTCAAAAATGACTTTGGTGGGTCAAATATGGTAAAGGGGGTCATTAAATAAAAATATATAGAATAATAATAATAAAATAATTTTCTTTTTTCTACATCATTAATACTTTAAAAACTAATAATGAAATATGGTTATGAAAAATGAAACAACATTACAATCATAGAGATGGTAGGCCGTACATAAAAATGAGTAACGTTCCTATTTTTCAATGATCGTTATGGAAAAAGAGTAAGTAACATTTTTCATTTAAAAATTATAATAATATCATATATAAAATATTATTTATTCATATATAATTATATATATAATTATTATTATGTAAAAAAGGAATCACATTGCATCGAGGAGGAGGTAGTCCACACATCCATGAACGACATTATCACTTTTTCAGTGTGTGAAGGGTAATAAATAAAAAGATATATTATATTTCTATGAAGGTAATTATTTCATAAATATCATATAGATTTCATTTATGTAGTATATGTTTAATTTTATCCATCCTTGATACATTTCATGTAATGTGTGAATGTATCACATCGTGTTGAGGAGACAATAGTCCACACGTCCACAAATGACGTTATCGTATTTACAAAAAATGGAAAGAATGAAGGTATATGTATATAATAATTAAATAATTATGAATATATCATAAATAATATATATATATATATATATAATATTTCCATCATAATTACAAATCGTGAAAGGTGATAAAGGAAAAATGAACGACATCATTACGTGAGGCGGTAGTTTGTCTTACATGAATGGTAATTTCATTACCCATTTGATGGAAGTGTGTGTAGGTGTAGGTATAAAACATATAAATAAAACATATAAATATTTTTACTACACTAATGTTATTATATAATAATGTAATAATAATAAATGAAGGTAGTGTAGAAGAAAACAAAGTAAAAATGCATGTCAATGAAAGTTACCTCTTCTTTGGGTAACTTCATTTGGTTTACCCCAATGGAATTGGATTGATTTCGGCCTAAGGTGAGGAATATAGTGGTATTTTAGGGATTTTGGGAGCTTATTTGTGCTATTTTTGGCCAAGAAAAATGGTTTGAGAGGTATAAAGAGAGGGGGAGTGGAGGAGGGATTTTATAATAGGGGAAAAGGATAAATTGGGTATTGTGGAAAATAATTGTGTGCTACCCATATTTTACTTGCCCCCAAGGGTTAAATGTAGACATTTATATATAATTATAGGTTTAAGGGTATAATTAATGATAGAAAATAATTTTTAGACAAGTTTAGGGTCATTTTTACACATTATTTTCCAAGTTTTGTAATTAATTAAGCTCGTTTTTCTTTAATAACTATACTTAATTTTAATTACTTTTACTAATAATTTTGTTTAAAAACTAAGTTAAACTTATTATAAATTATAAATTATGATGATTCCAAATATGGAGTCCATTTTACCAAATTAAAAATATTGGAGTGTTATAAATAAATTTAAAATTAATCCTACATATGGGATGTGAAAGCAGTTTTTAAAGTGAAAATGTTCAAAAGTTTGGTAAGTTTATATCAAAATTCAATGTAAATTTTTTTCCAATGACCTAAATTAGTTTTAATTATTTAAAAATTATCTAGTTTTACATTAAAACCAATATAAAACATAATTTAACAATATAAAAAAATTGGACTAAAAATAAGTTTTGGACTAAAATTCAGTATTATTCACTATTCATTAAAATATAAATGTTCTCAGAAAAATAAAAAAATCACCCAGAGTCAATTTTGATATTTAAATTTCAAAAAATATGTTTTTTTACATAAAAATTATAATAGTGTAAAAATTTGTATTTAAAATAGGTGTGCCATTAAAAGGCAAAAAACTACCTTTTAAAAACATAGATCTTTTTATGCTTAAAATTAGATTTATTCTTATTTTAAGCCTATCCAATTTATTGGTTTAATTTCAAAAAATTTAATAAAAATGTGTAAGTATAATATATTTAGACCTATTAATTCCTTTTTATACAATAACAAGGCAATAAATACCACTTAAAATAATAATATTAATAATATATTATTTTTCGATGTAACTCAGTCTTTCATGCAATGCAAGATTTTGGAGAAACTCATTATTGTGTTTTGGGTATATTATCTTAAATAGTGTTAAACTACACATGTTATAATGTTTACAAATCCAGTTTTACACTCTTATAACTCATGTTTTTAAACTCTCATAAGATCCGGTTCAAAAACTTACAAATTATGTTTGAATCTTGTGAACTATGTTTAATCTTATTCTATTATGTTTTCATACGATTATGTTTAATGCTAATAATTTATGTGAATATTTCTTCTTAATAAATCTTACAGATATTTGACTAAGTCTGTGAAGCAATAACCTTGCTACCGGTTCCAAATTTTCACAAAGTCTGTGACACTATAAACTTGATACTGGTTCCCGATTTTCACAAAGGACCTAACATTGTTTACATGCTACCATTTCCAAGACACCATAACAAGACACCATTCATAATTTTGACAAAGGACTGTACAATATTACCTAAGACAATGTTTCCTTGACCCCAAAAGCATGTTACCTGTTCTAGAATTTGCAAAAGACCAGACACCATAACTTTGCTACGAGTTCCAGATCTCACCATAACTATCTCACCATGACTGTCTCACCGTGACCGTCTCACCATGACTATCTCACCACAACTATGACACCATTCCATACATAATCATTTATCTATATTTTTCAATTAAATTTAAAATTTGGTTCTAATGGTCATATTTGAGTCATTTAATGACACTAATATAATTAATTATCTTTTATAGCCCTGTCAGTAGATAGTACAAGGTACAGAGAGTGAAGATTGTACACCCTATCAGATCTAACACAAGCACCCAAAATAAAATAAAAGTGTGTCATTCGAGCTGAATAAGTAGTGTGGAGTAGTTGAATGTATGAAAAATATAAGAACACCCGTACATGCAACAAAACACTGAAGAAAGAACTTTAAATTCCTACTAGTTGTAAACAAAGAAGAACCTGGCGTGAACCATCTTGAAAGCACCCTTGTAGCAACTCAAAGAAGAAGAAGAACATCTCACTTCACTAAAAATCAGAACACTCAACTCACGACACTCTATTTTTAGAAGAGAAATGGAACATTGAATCTACTGCATCCAAAGAGTTCAGAGCTGCATTTCATGACACACAAAGCCTTCTAAACTCTATCTCATTACACTTTTCTTTGTTGTGTACTATATTATTACTCTTTGATAAGTGTGATAATATTTACTAAAAAAACACACAGTCTCCCACATCGAACTGGAGGATACCATATATCCTCACTCAAATATCATTTACACCTTGTTTCACCCATGTATAACTATAAAAGAGGTCATGTGTGACATGGATAATAGTTTTCCAAAATAGAATAGTGGAAGAGGTCTTGTTTCCTGAATAGTCTTATGTACTATTTTTAACCCCGATCTAGGATGTGGATAAAATATTTATATATATATATATTTCTTGGTGGAAGGTGATCACCAAGTGGATAGGGCTAAGTCTCTTCTTGAGACTGAACCTCTTGTTTTATATCCACTATGTTTTTCAGTTTATTCTTTCTCTGTTTTAACTCATATTTCAAAAAACTAAATTTTACTATGATAGTTAGTATTGGATAGTAGTTATATGTGTTTTTCCTTATTAGAGTAGTTTCAAAAGTTGTATCAATATCTCATATTGTTATAACTAAGAATTAATCAATATTCTGAGAAACTATTTGAGTAGTCAAGCTATTATAATTTTACTACCTTGGTTAACTGACTAGTGTTATTTTTAATTGAGATAATATTTTAAGTAAAACTTTTAATAGAAATTTTTATTGGAACTCAATTCACCCCCTGACTGTCCTACTCCAATTAACATTTGGTATCAGAGGTTGTTTTTAAGTTGTTACTTTCAAAATTTTAAATTTTTTTAACATCTTTTTCATCTATGATTTTAGTTATGCTTTAAAGATATTTAAATTTATGTTAGTTCTAAATTTATAGTCCTTTGAAAGATTATTTCTTTATTATGGATAATATATTTGAAGGTACTGCTACCAAAATACCTCTATTCTTTAATGGAACAAATTATGCATAATGGAAAATTAAAATGAAAATCCACATAGAAAGTATGAGTTTTGAGATTTTGTCTTCAATTATAACTGAATATAAGATTATTGATATTTATAGGAATATATCGGATGACCCAAATAAAGATGATTATAAAAATAATTTAAAATCTGTGATTTCTCTATACTGTTCTTTAGGATATAAAGAGTTTAATAGAACTGCTACATGTAAAACAACCCAGGAAATTTGGGACACTTTATTTGTTTCACATGAAGGAACCTCAAGTGTTAAAGAAATTAGAGTTAACAAATATAATATTAAATATGAAAATTTTAAAATGAAGCTTGATGAGGCTATTTCTGAAATGTATCCCAGGTTTAATGAAATTGTTAATACTATGATCTCTTTGGAAAGGGATGTTACATCCAAGGAGAAAATCATAACAATACTCAGATGTTTACCAGATAGATGGAGAAGGAATTTTGTATTAATTACCGAATCATGTGACATCAGCAAGTTTCCAGTAAAGGACATAATAGGAATGTCGATGATGTATGAGGAAGAATTAAAAGTCAAATAGGAAGTGGAAGATGAACCAAAAGATAAATTAAGTGGATTTCAAAACCACTACTTCCAAAACAAAGGAAAATGAAAGGATACAGACTCATTCTGACAATACAAGTAACGAAGATCCACCATCTGATAGTGATGGGTAAATGGATCAATTATCTATAAGTATTAATAAGTTTTATAGGAGGAATAAATTCCTTAAGAAGCCTAACTAAAAAGGTAAATATGGAAATGAGGTAAACTGGAAAATGGATTGGAAGAAAGGTGATACTTCCTGTAAAATAGTCTGTTATAAATGTAAGAGAAAAGGACATGTAAAGGCTGATTGTACTAAGCTAAAATATAAGAAGGGATATAAGAAAAAATATAGAAAGTATTAAAATGAAAAGAAAGAAACGTGGAGTGCTTCCGAGGATATCTCAAATGACTCAGAGTCTTCACATGATGAAAAGACTGACAAATAAAATATGTGTTTTATGAAAAACATATCTTAGGTAACCCTTGAGTCTCCCGTACAAAATTCTCATTATTTTGGAGATGAATGTTATTTTGAAAATATGACCAATGATGAAATGATTGAATACTATCAAATGTTTGAAGATACATGAAACTAATTGAAAGATAAATATAAATATTTGAAGAAACAACATCCTATTGCTTCTATGGTTAAGTCTAAATATACAATAGAAAAGGATAAGAGTGTTTAGTTAATTAAAGAGAATTATAAACTTAAATTTTCAAATGAGCAATTGAAAAATGGTCTAGAAATATTTACAAATGGAAAATAAATATTATTTCAAATGCTTGGTAAACAAGTATCTTCTAAGTATACTAATAGAATAGGATATCAACTAGGAAAGAGGAATATGAACAAAACTCATTTTGTGTCAAAATCTGGAAAAACCAGTTTTATGCCCAGTTCAGGAAAAGTTTCTGAAAGTTTCATTTATGAGACATCTTTTACTATTTCATGTTTTTATGGACCAAATAAAGTATATTTTTCAAATACCTTATATGCTTTTTATAGGAAACCCATTATGAAAATGTGGGTTCCCAAATCTCTTATTACTAATGTTACTATACCCAAACAAATCTGGGTACCAAAATCTTCTTTTGTTTGATTTTTTATAGGAAAAATATTTTTAGATCTCTAGTAGAAGTTTATGGTACTTGAACAATGGATGTTCAAGACACATGAGAGGAAATTATTCATGTTTAAAGAACCTAATAAATATTTTTGGTGGACATGTCACCTTTGGTGACAGTGCTAAAGGAAAAATTATTTTCCTTAGCTAGATTGTTAACTCTAACTCAGTTTTAATTTCTAAAGTTCTTTTTGTTGCTAGATTAAAATATAATTTTTTAGTATTTCACAATTATGTGATGATGGGTTTCAAGTTAAATTTGAAAATTATGCATAAAATATCTTTAATTCTAAAAATGAATTAGTATTTTTTTTATTTTATAAATGAAAATGTTTATTCTCTTAACTTAGATTCTTTAGTTTCACAAAATGTTTCTTGTTTGAGTGCCTTCCACAAAGAGTCTTGGATTTGTCATAGATGACAAGGAAAATTCAATATACACTCCATTAGAAATATTACTAGAAAATTCTTATTCAAGGATATACCTAACTTGATTTTATAAATGCAAAATTATGTAATCATTTCTAAAAGGGTAAAAAACATAAAATAACTTTCAAACCAAAGAAATAAGTTTCAACTTCTCAACCTCTCGAGTTGGTTCACATGGAATTGTTTGTAACTTCTAGAGTTTCAAGTCTAAGTGGGAAGCACTATGGCTATGTTCTTATAGATGACTACTCTAGATATACTTGGACCTTCTTCTTGGATAAAAAAATTAAATCTTTCTCCCATTTTACTGAGTAAGCTAGTAATATAGAAAATCTTAGTGGTCTTAGAATTAAAACCCTAAGAAGGGACCGTGGATGTGATTTTTTAGAACCAAGAGTTTGAATATTTTTTCATAAAAAATGGCTATATTCATAACTTATATGATCCTAGGACACCTCAACAAAATTATGTTGTAGATATAAGAAATATAACCTTAAAAGAAGTAGGTAGAACAATACTCAATGAATATGACCTACCTATCTACTTTTGGTTAGAAGTTGTCAATACAACATTCTATATAATCAATAGAGTCTTGATTAGACCAATCTATAAAAAAACTCTATATGAGTTATGGAACAATAGAAAACCCAAGGTTAAAAAATTCAAAGTTTTTGGTTGTAAAGTTTATATCCATAAAACTAAGGATAATTTGGACAAATTAGATTCCAAGTGTGATGAAGGATTTTCCTTGGTTTTTCAATTTCTAGTAAAGCCTATAGAATATTCCTTAAGAGAACCAAATAAGTGGAAGAATCTGTACATTTCAAATTTGATGAAACAAATCCCCATGAACATGAGAACTCTCTAGTATCTCTTGAGGAATATATGTCAAATCAGGACATCAATAGTAAATCTTCTGACCATTCTATGAAGGAATATGTTAAAATTTTAAATTCTGGAAATTCTACAGATTCGAGCCATGATAAACCTGAACCTGATGAAGAACCTAAAATTACTAGTCCTTTTTCTAGATCTGTTAGAAGACGTAAGTACCATCCTTTATATAATTTTGTTAGAGATTTAGATAGAGGATCACAAACTATATCCTCTCTAAGAAATGAGGTTGAACATCAAGCTTGCTTGACATAGCTTGAGACTAATAACATCAATGAGGCAATCAATGATGAATTTGGGGAGATGACTATGCAAGAAGAACTAAATCAGTTTGAAATAAATAAAGTCTAGAAACTTGTAAATAGACCTAAAGACATAATAACTATAGGTACTAAATGGGTGTTTATAAATAAAGTAGATGAATCAGGTACCATAGTAAGAAACAAAGCTACATTGGTTGCACATTGTTATAGTCAAGGAGAAGGGATAGATTATGAAGATACTTTTACACTATTTTCTATACTTGAAGCCATAAAAATACTATTATCTTATACAACATATAAAAATTTCAAACTATATAAAATGGATGTTAAGAGTGCATTCTTAAATGGGTATATAGTTGAGGATGTTTTTGTGGAACAACACCTAGTTTTACAAACCCTAATTTTCAAAATAATTTCTAAAGATGTTTTAGTTTTTCAAATCTATTTTGATGATATTATTTTTAGATCTTCAAAAAATTCCTTATGTATTGATTTTTCAAAGATGATGAAAAATTAATTTGAAATGTGGTTGATGGGTAAACTAAAACTTTTTCTTGGATTTAAAATCATTTAAAATAAGGAAGGTATTATTTTGAATCGAAGTAAATATACTAAATACCTTTTAAATTGTTTTGGATTAGATAGTACTAAAAGTAGTGAAACTTCAATGAGTACCACCTGTAAGTTGGATCTTGATGAGAATGGTAAATATGTTGATCAAACCAATTATAGAGGAATGATTGGGAGTTTTCTCTACTTGACTTCAAGTAGGCATAATACTCTGTTTAGTGTGTCTATGTGTGTTTTCTTTAATCCAATCCTATAGAGTCACATCTTATTTTTATCAAAAGGATTTTCCAATACCTCATACATACTACCGACTTAGGACTGTTTAATCCTAGATGAAAATAATTTGAATTAGTTAGCTATTCTAATGCTAATTTTTTTGTTTGTAAGTTAGATAGAAAAATCACCTATGGAAAATGTAACTTTTTGGGCAAGTCACTATTTTCATAGTGTTGTAAAAAGAAAAATTCTACTGCATTATCTACTGCTGAAGCTAAATACATAGTTACTGCTTGTTGTTCTCAAATTTTGTAGATGAAACACACTTTTCTAGACTATGGATATCAATTCAGGAATTTCCCCATAAATTGTGACAACACAAGTGCTATTAACATATTAAATAATGGTGTTTCTCATTCAAGGAAAAATCCTATGGATGTAAGACATCACTTTTTGAGAGATCATTATCAAAAAGGTGATTTTACTTTAGAATTCATTAGTACAGAACATAAGCTTTCTAAAATTTTCACTAATACATTAAATTATAAAAGGATGAATTACATCATATATGAATTAGAAATGATTAAAATTGAGTGAACATTTTACTCTCTCTAGAATACTGTCTCAGGATTGTTGTCTCAGACTACTGTCTCCCAGCTTGTTGTCTTATGTTTGTGTCTCAACGGTTACGGTCGCACCTTGTTAAGTCATAGAGTAATACTAACACCGTGAATTCCTATACCAGTCTCACCATATCATTCCAGATTTATTTTTAAATATTTATTTTTTTATTGCATGTTTTATTTATTTTTTTTTTGTTTTGCGATGTTTGAACTCCCTAGTTGATAAATACCAATCATTTCTCTTCTCTTGGGCTCGCTTCTCTCGAAACCAGAACCCTATGTCTATCTCAAACTACTTTTCCTCCTCATATTTTGTGGACCCATTATAAATTCCCATCATGAATCATCTACCCTTGTTGACTCCTGCGAAGCACAGGTCTCATAAGAAATAGAAGAAGAATCGTGTTATAATGCCCGAGAAATCACTAAACCCAGGTCTTGAGGGTTGTAATGTCATTCTCAAAAAGTAAATCTATGCAATCTTATTATTGTCTAGTAATTATCTTATTATAATATTCTTGAAAGAATATGGGTGGTTGGATTGGTTTACCATGGAGAAATAACCATTTATCTGATGTTGGTTTTTTATTTTAATCAGTATGTATGGTTTTCCTTCAACTCTAAGGATGATTTTGGGGTTATGAGCTGATTAAATTTCCAATGATTAACTTTTTCTTCAAGTTTATGGGATGAATATCTAGTAATACCTCATGAAGGTATTTTTGATGACTATGAAAGAGGTCCTCCTCCTCCTAGTGATGTGTTTAGCCTAGAAGAGTCTCTAGAAAGTTTTATTGGAAATACGAAAAAGAGAAGTCTTATTTCTGTTGTGATTTATGGTGAGTCAAGGTTGTTTTTCAAGTATATTCAACATCTGATTTTCCCAAGGAAAGGTGATTTTTACACTCTTAAGTATCATGATGTATTTTTTATTAATCTTCTCAAGAATGGACACAAATCATCTTGTGTAAGTATATTATACTTCACATGTGTGATATGCTCAAAACTATATCAAAGTTTACCTCCCTTTTCTATACGATGTTCATTTCTAGTATTCTTCAATCCAAAGGTATAGTTGGACAGAATGAGGAAGTGCTTGAGGAATATGATTTCTATATCTCTAAGGATATATTTCAGATAATGAAAATAAGTTGGAATCCATGGAAGAGATCATGGGTTGATGATAATGGTTGGTTATATGAAAATTTTAATCCGTTTGAAAATCACTCTATACTTAAAAATGTATCTGATCATGGATTTGAGGCTAATGATATTGTGGAATATCTAGATAAATAAACAGTTGATGATGTTACTGAAGGTTTTTTGAGAGTATCTATGACAACCCTACCTTTTATTACAACTTAAACACGATTTATTACATAAAACATCACTTGATAAAACAAATAAGATCGAGAGGTTTAGTGTCTTTGGGGCTTAGGATCATTACATAAAAACTTAAAACATGAAATACAACATCTTTATTGAAAACATCCTTTACATGACCACTACATTCCCTCGTACTTAGCATTGCATGGGATAACATGAGGACATGCATAAGAAAAGGGTGAGCTACAAAGCCCAGTAAGGGAGTACACATGGAATAACATGAGGAGTATAATACATGTTTGACAATAGGAATATCAATAGAGCATAAAAGAAACATGAACATAAAGGCATGATAAAGCATGATAATCATAACATGGAAATGTGGCAACAACACTTAACATGGAATTAGCATGAGCCAAGGCTCATTGCACATAAAGCATGAGTAAACCCTCATTGAACATGAAGCACGAGTAAACCCTCGTTGCACTTTAATTAGCATGAGTCAACACTCATTGCACATGATGTATCATGATACTATACTTTACCCAATGCATTGGATCGCTATAAGAGCGCACCCTTCTTAAACATTTCATTTCATGCATAAGTGTTCCACATGGATCATAAAACATGGATTCATAAAACATATTAATTTATTCCACGATAAAGGAATGTGGAATTCATAAATGAAACTTTACAATAAATATTTAAATGTGCATAAAGGTGAATACCCTTGATGGAGAAATGGGCATGGTATTTACTACCCAATGACATTGGCTTAGAAAATCGGTGCGATTTAGCCAGCATAACGACGTGACTTAAGAATTCATAAAAAAAAGGTTGATGAGAGAGAAATGGGTTCCTCATAATATTTACATGTAATTGACAGTAAGGAGGTCATATAGATACATGTCCGAACAATTGTAATGTAATTTAGGTTCATGACACAAGATCATTACTTGAATGTAAAAAAGAGAGAGAAGTTCCTTTCGGAATTTCGGCATAGTAACGGGTGTACATGGGAGGCATTTAATGAGAGAGAATGGGTCTCCCATCATTCAAAAAATACGAAGGAAGTATGGGGGAGGTGAGAAACCATACCCCAACATTCATAATTGAAATTAAAATGGAAATACAACTTAAAGAAAATTGACAAAAATGAGAAAGGAAGAAAAAACCCTTACTTGGAAGTGTGCTTCCAAAGGCTAGAGAGAGGCTTGTGAGAGGATTATTGGGAGCTTGGGGCACCTTGGGAGGATTCTAGAGAGAGTAGGGCAGAGGTTGGACGAACTCCAAGGGCTTTGAGTTAGGAGGAAGTGGGAGCTTGGGTGGGTTTATATAGGAAAGGTGAGGGAATTCTTTATTATTTAGGTTTGGGACCCCTTATATTAAATTAATCCAAACCACAAACCATCCCATGGTTTTTGCAGATGATTTTTGGCAAAGGAAAGAGGAAAAAAATATTTTATAAGGACAAAGTCTGAACTTCTTAAAATAATAAGGTTGCTTATGTGGAGGTGAGTCACACTCCCATGGAAGTTAATTTAAAAAGGAAAAGTGTTGAATAAGTCTTGAGGGGTCCATTAATGCTTTGAAAAATAAGTCAAACAAACCCAAAATCACTTTATTTTAATGGTAAAACATATATTGGCCGAACATAAGGATTATAGTATTTTATTACATCACCATTGGGTCATTATGATGTCATAGAACACATTATATATTTAAATAGTATTTAATTTTTATCCAAAAATTTCACTATCTCAGAAAATTATGAAAAATTAAAAATTGGATAATTTAACATTTGGATTCCAGAAATAAAATTTATTTTATCTAAATAATTTTCTAAATATGTTAATTTTCAATTTTAAAATAAAAACTCACATTTATCGAAAATTCACGGGTTTTGACAAAAATGGCTTTCAAACCTTAATAAAAATTTTAATTGCATTCATAAAATTGTAAGATCATTTATATTTAATAAAAAATTAATTTAATAATATTATTATTATTTCATTAAAATATTATTTAATTCAAAAATCCCTTAATTTAATAAAATAGATTTCTTAATTAAATAATAACTAAAAACACCATTTGTACTTTAAAAACTATTTACAATGTATCAAAAATGACTAGAAATTATATTCATTATTATATAAAAAAATAATGTACATGAACATAGTACTACTTATTTGTTACATAACACCTTAAAATAGATGCATAAGACCTAAGGGTAAGGTGTGCAATGGTGACAGACTCTTGGGGTGGCTCGGATAACATCGCTCAAGTGATAATTTCAATCAACTTCCACTTTTCCCGTAGACGGTCACATTCGAGCTTGACATGATAAAGCTCAGCTTGGGCTTGGTCAAGGGCGAAGCCCAAAGACACCACCTCTTTTCTGAGCTCCGACAAATGGGATTCGTATGGTGCAATTCTACTGGATGATGCCATCGCTTCCTTCTGATTAAATTGGATTTGTTAAAGTACTATATTTATACTGATCATGTGATTACTGTTCAACGACTATATTAGAAATGGTCAAAATTCTTAACATAAAACCAAAGAAGTTGACATTTTATGAAAACATTTTATATAAAGAGACATTTAATAATATCAAGAGGGATTTTCCATTAATGAAACTTTGGGTCGTTACAATATTCCCCCCTTAAGAAATTTCTCCGTCGAAATTTTCCTTTTCCCGCACTAAAACAAATGTGGGTAACTCAGCTTCATCATATCCTCCGATTCCCAAATCGCTTTTTCAAACTTGTGGTTTCTCCAAAACACCTTGATGAGGGGCATTGTCTTATTTCCTAGAACATTTTCTCTATGATCTAAGATCTTCACTGGTTACTCCTCATTAGAAAGATCATCTTCCAATTGTACCACCTCAGAAGAGAGTACATGTGAAGGTTCCAGTATGTATTTTTTTAAGAGGGATACTTGAAAGAAATCATGTACTTTGGCCATAGTAGGTGGAAGTGCAATTCGATAGGCCACATCCCCAACACGATCAAGAACCTCGAATGCGCCGATGTACCTTGGACTTAACTTCCCTTTCTTTCCAAACCTCATGACCTTTTTCCACGGAGATATGCGTAGAAACACCATGTCTCCAACATTAAACTCAAGGTCTCGTCGATGATTATCTGCATAACTCTTCTGTCGACTCTGGGCTGCCTTGATATGCTGCTGAATGGTTTTCACCTTCTCCACCATTTCTTCGACCATTTCTGGTCCAAGCAGCTTACGTTCACCGGCCTCATCCCAACATGCTAGTGTTCGGCACCTTTTCCCATACAGGGCTTCATATGGTGCCATTTTGATGCTTGAGTGGAAACTGTTGTTATAAGAGAACTCAACCAGAGGAAGAAGTTGACCCCATCATCCTTTAAAGACCATTGAGCACGCTCTCAACATATCCTCAAGTGTTTGGATAGTCCACTCGGATTGGCCATCTGTTTGAGGATGATAGGTTGTACTGAAGTTCAATTTAGTATTCAGAGCATGTTGAAGACTCTTCCAAAACTTAGAGGTGAATCTTGGATCTTGGTCAGACACAATAGATAGTGGAACTCCATGCATCCTTACCACTTCCCTGATATATATCCGTGCCAGTTGATCCAAAGAGAAATCCTCCTGAATAGCAATGAAGTGTGCAGTCTTTGTAAGAGGATCCACAACAACCCAGATTGCATTGTTGCCTTTGGATGTCCTTGGAAGTCCGGTGACAAAGTCCATGGTGATGTTCTCCCATTTCCATTCTGGTATAGGCAATGGTTGCATCATCCCCTTAGACTTCTGCCTCTCTTCCTTCACTTGCTGACACACCAGGCATTTTGATGTACATTCAGCGATCTCCTTCTTTATATTATCCCACCAAAAGTTTTCTCGGATATCTCGATACATCTTTGTGCTCCCTGGGTGAATAGAGAAATTTGAACTATGTGCATCATCCAAAAGTTCCTTCTTCAGCTCCGGACTTGATGGAATACATATTCTTTTCCCAAACCGCACAATTCCTTCTTCATTAACATTAAACTCTGAGGATTTCCCTTTTTTGATAGCTTCCACTTTTTCTTGAATTCCCATATCATCCGTTTGAGCATCCTTTAACCTTTACAAAAGAGACTGTTGAGCAATCATTTGTGAAAGTATTGATGATGTTCCCTTCTCTATGATTCCCATGTCCATCTTCATCAAGTCTAAGAAGATTGGATCCTTCTCAATTCCCAACATTGATAGAATTACTGGGTCCTTTCTACTTAGGGCATCTGCCACCTTGTTCACTTTCCCAGGGTGGTAATGTATTGAACAGTCATAATCCTTGATGAGCTCTATCCATCTTCTCTGGCGCATATTAAGCTCTTTCTGTGTGAATATATATTTAAGACACTTGTGGTCAGTATATATCTCACATTTCTCTCCATAGAGATAATGCCGCCAGATTTTCAAGGAAAATATCACAGCCGCCAACTCCAGATCATGCGTTGGATAGTTTCTCTCATGGATTTTCAACTGCCTTGAGGCATAGGATATCACTTTATCATTCTACATTAGTACACAGCCTAAGCCCTTCTTTAAAGCATCACTGAATACCACAAAAGTTCCCCACTTGTGGGTAAAGTGAGCATGAGCGCAGTGATAAGCCTCCATTTCAACTCCTTGAATATTTCTTTGCATTCATCACTCCAAGAAAACTTTACTCCCTTTCGAGTTAGCTTGGTAAGAGGGTTGGACAATCGTGAGAAATTCCTCACAAATCGTCGATAATATACAGCTAACCCCAAGAAGCTACAGATATCCTTTACCGATGTTGGCCTCAACCATCCCTCAATTGCATCTGTTTTGGAGGGGTCCACAGATATCCCATTGCTTGTGACGATATGGACCAAAAATGAGACCTCCTTCAACCAGAACTCACACTTGCTATACTTTGCATAGAGCTTCTCCTTGCGCAAAGTCTCTAGTACAGTTCTTAACTGCTCCTCATGATCCTCCTTGGTTTTGGAGTATATTAGAATATCATCTATAAAGACTACCACAAATTTGTTGAGGTAATAACTAAAGAATATATTAATTAAGTACATGAAGATTGATGGAGCATTGTTGAGTCCGAAAGGCATTACTATGAATTCATAGTGCTCGTATCTTGTACGAAAAGCAGTCTTGGGGACATCTTCCTTCTTCACCCTTACTTGATAATATTCCGACTGCAAATCCACCTTGGAGAAGTATTGTGCTCCACGCAACTGATCAAACAAGTCATCGATTTTTGGGAGAGGATAATTGTTCTTTATCGTGATTTTGTTAAGTTCACGATAATCGATGCAAAGCCGCATTGACCCATCCTTCTTCTTGACGAATAGGACTGGTGCACCCAATAGTGAAGCACTTGGGCGTATAAACCCTTTATCCAGATTCTCCTGTAGTTTTTTGTTCATCTCTTCAAGCTCAACAACAACCATTCTATATGGAGTATTTGATATTGGTAACGCCCCGGGTATAAGTTCAATTGAGAACTCAACATCTCTTCTAGGAGGAAGACCAGATAGTTCCTCGGGAAACACTTCAGCGAATTCCCTCACAATAGGCATTTCTTCAAGGATGGTTTCTTCCTTGGACTCAATCATCTGAGCCAGATATGCGTGCCCATAAGGTAGTAATATCCATGCTTTAGATGATGGAGCTAAAGGAGATTCATCTTCTTCCTGACACTTGTAAAGAATCGGGGGTCGATTCTCTATATGGAGTGTGATTTCCCTCTCCTGACAATTTATGTTGGATCTATATAAGGAAAGCCAATCCATGCCAAGAATTGCATCAAATTCCACTAGAGGGAGTATGACGAGGATCACCGGGAAATTAAATCCACATATTATAATAGGGGAGGACTTATATTCATGGGATGCAATTATTTCCCCATTTGTCGTACTCACCGACATCTTCACTTCCAATATTTGTGGTGGTGCTGGGATTGTTCTACTAAACTTTCGAGATATAAAAGAATGCGTAGAACCTGAATCAAAAAGTACGTTCTCTATTATTGAATGAATAACTAGAATACCTGTCACCACTTCGTTATCAGGGTTCACTTCAGCAGAAGTGATGGAAAAATCTCTTACTTGCTGTCTTGGAGGTTGTTGGTTGCCTCCGATAACCCTTGGATTAGGGAACTGATTTGAAAAATGACCTGGTTCCTTGAATTTGTAGCATTGAACAACGCGTTGAGGTTCGAATGGAGCATTCCTCTCCTCTATCGCAGCCGCGGGTCCTTCTTGCCGACAGTTAACAGCTAGGTTCCCTTTTCTTCCACAGCTGAAGCATTTTCTCGTCCCCTTAAGGCAATTTCCAGGGTGCTTCTTTTCTCACTTTTGGCAAGTGGGGTGCTAGATCTTCTTAGCACCGTTAGATTTATCCATCGGACCACCAGTATTGAAGTCCACCTTACGATTCTTGTCCCCATGATACCCCTGTGATTCCCCGATCTCCATTTCGACCTTGAGGGAACATCAGACAATTTCCTCATAGCTGTCGAAGTCACGGATCGCTAATTCTTTCTGCAAGCTAGGCTTCATCCCACCAAAGAAGCGGTCAACATTGCATTAGGGGGTAACGACAAATCCGGAAGCGTATCGTGAAATCCTTGTGAAGTTTTCCTCGTATGCTCCATCAGATTCTTCATCTTTTTTCTTGAGGGAAAGGAAGTCCCTTTCCATCATAAGCCGGAGGGTGCGCGGAAAATATTTACCGAAAACCATCTTCCAGAAATCCTTCCATTCCAAAGCCTCGATCTCCTCCTCAGGCTTCGTATTTTTGATCAACGTCCACCATTGATCAGCATCACCCTCCATACGATAAGCAGCCAGGAGAACCTTCTCTTTTTCAGAACATTGGAAGATGGAGAATATCTTTTCAATGGAGTTGATCCATTGTTCAGCGATCGTGGGATCAGATGATCCACTAAAATTAGGAGGCCTTTGTCTCATGAAGCTCTCGATAGCGACTTGTTCTTTCTTAGGGGGGGTTGAAAGTTCCTCTTGACCCGTGTTTCTATTCAAAACTTGAGTTATATGAGAGAGAAGCATGAAAAAGTTCGCGTTTCCCGCTCCCATTGGATTTGGCATCTCATTAGTACAGTCATCACACTGATCTTCACAATGGTTGTTATCCCGAGTCCTCCTATTACCAACCATTGGCTGGAATAAAAGGAAATTTAGGTGTAACAAATAAAGGGTAATCCAAAGACAAAAGTTGATGACTTATAAATAAACTTTCATTTCCTTAACTCATGAGTCTATAGGCTTCAATCTAGGATTTTCATGATCTACTTTCTAACATATATTCTTAGGGGAATTTTTTTTAATTCCCTTAATAAGGGTTCATACTAAGCTTGTGAATTTATCAAAACATATCCCCCGGGAGTTTTGTAACCAAGAGTGCATCAAGGCCCGTTGTCATGCACCAGTTCCCGTTCAAGTCTAGCTCAAAGCAGTGTTTTCGGGTTTTACCCCTAGGATACATCTGTGCCAGAGCCGCCCCTACCTGCTCATATCCAGACAAGGATTTATTTGTTTGATAAACCACTTACTCAGTACTTACAAAAACTTAGGGATGATTTTATTATAATTAGTCTTGTATATAAGGCTTTACTAGGGTTTCCTAATCCCAAAAATAACTAAACCTATTCTCTGATACCAACTATGACAACCCTACTTTTTATTACAACTTAAACATGATTTATTACATAAAACTTCACTTGATACAACAAAGAAGATCGGGAGGTTTAGTGTCTTTGGGGATTAGGATCATTACATAAAAACTTAAAACATGAAATAAAACATCTTTATTGAAAACTTCCTTTACATGACCACTATATTCCCTCGTACTTAGCATTGCATGGGATAACCTGAGGACATGCATAAGAAAAGGGTGAGCTATAAAGCCCAGTAAGGGAGTACACATGGAATAACATGAGGAGTACAATACATGTTAGACAATAGGAATATCAATAGATCATAAAAGAAACATGAACATAAAGGCATGATAAAGCATTATAATCATAACATGGAAATGTGGCAACAACACTTAACATGGAATTAGCATGAGCCAAGGCTCATTGCACATAAAGCATGAGTAAACCCTCATTGCACATGAAGCACGAGTAAACCCTCATTTCACTTGAATTAGCAGGAGTAAACACTCATTTCACATGACGTATCATGATACTATACTTTACCCAATGCATTGGAGTGATATAAGGGTGCACCCTTCTTAAACATTTCATTTCATGCATAAGTGTGCCACATGGATCATAAAACATGGATTCATAAAACATATTCATTTATTAAATGATAAAGGAATGTGGAATTAATAAATGAAACTTTAAAATAAATAAGTAAATGTTCATAAAGGTGAATACCCTTGATGGAGAAATGGGAATGGTATTCACTACACAATGGCATTGGCTTAGAAAATCGGTGCGATTTCGGCAGCATAACGGCACGACGTAAGAATTCATAAAAAAAGTTTGATGAGAGAGAAAGGGGTTCCTCATTATATTTACATGTAATGGACAGTAAGGAGGTCATATATATACATGTCCCAACAATTTTAATGTAATTTATGTTTATGATACAAGAGCATTGCTTGAATGTAAAAAAGAGAGAGAAGTTTCTTTCGGAATTTCAGCATTGTAACGGGTGTACATGGGAGGCATTTAATGAGAGAGAAAGTGGTATCCCATCATTCAAACAATACGAGGGAAGTATGGGGGAGGTAAGAAACCATACCCCAACATTCATAATTGAAATTAAAAGGGAAATACAACTTAATGAAAATTGACAAAAATGAGAAATGAAGAAAAAACCCTTACTTGGAAGTGTGCTTCCAAAGGCTAGAGAGAGGCTTGTGAGAGGCTTATTGGGAGCTTGGGGCACCTTGGGAGGATTATAGAGAGAGTAGGGCAGTGGTTGGACGAACTCCAAGGTCTTTGAGTGAGGAGGAAGTGGGAGCTTGGGTGGGTTTATATAGGAAAGGTGAGGGAATTCTTTATTATTTAGGTTTGGGACCCCTTATATTAAATTAATCCAAACCACAAACCATCCCATGGTTTTTGCCCATGGTTTTTGGAAAAGGGAAGAGGAAAAAAAATTTATAAGGCCAAAGTTCGAACTTCTTAAAATAATAAGGTTGCTTATGTGGAGCTGTGTCACACTCCCATGTAAATTAATTTAAAAAGGCAAAGTGTTGAATAAGTCTTGAGGGGTCCATTAATGCTTTGAAAAATAAGTCAAAAAAACCCAAAATCACTTCATTTTAATGGTAAAACATATATTGGCCGAAAATAAGGATTATAGTATTTTATTACATCACCATTGGGTCATTATGATGTCATAAAAGCATTATATATTTAAATGGTATTTAATTTTTACCCAAAACTTTGACTGTCTCAGAAAATTATGAAAAATTCACCGTTGGATAATTTCGACGTCCTGATTCCAGAAATAACATTTATTTTATATAAATAATTTTCTAAATATGTTAATTTTCACTTTCAAAATAAAAACTGACATTTATCGAAAATTCACGGATTTTGACAAAAAATGGCTTTCAAACCTTAATAAAAATGTTAATTGCATTCATAAAATTATAAGATCATTTATATTTAATAAAAAAATTAATTTAATAATATTATTCTTATTTTATTAAAATATTATTTAATTAAAAAATCCATTAATTTAATAAAATAGATTTCTTAATTAAATAATAACTAAAAACACCATTTGTACTTTAAAAACTATTTACAATGTATCAAAAATGACTAGAAATTATATTAATTATTATATAAAAAAATAATGTACATGAACATAGTACTAATTATTTGTTACATAAACCCTTAAAACAGCTGCATAAGACCTAAGGGTAAGGTGTGCGATGGTGACAGACTCTTGGGGTGGCTCGGATAACATCGCTCGAGTGGTAATTTCAATCAACTTCCACTTTTCCCGTAGATGGTCACGTTCGAGCTTGACATGATGAAGCTCATCTTGGGCTTGGTCAAGGGCAAATCCCAAAGACGCCACCTCTTTTCCGAGTTCCGACAAATGGGCTTCGTATGGTGCAATTCTACTGGATGAGTCCATCGCTTCCTTCTGTTTAAATTGGATTTGTTAAAGTCCTATATTTATACTGATCATGTGATTACTGTTCAACGACTATATTAGCAATGGTCAAAATTCTTAACATAAAACAAAAGAAGTTGACATTTTTTTAAAACATTTTATATAAAGAGACATTTAATAAGATTAAGAGGGATTTTCCATTAATGAAACTTTGGATCATTACAGTATCTCCTAAGACATCACCTCTTTCCAAAGGTGATGTTTATGCATGTGGAAAGGATGAAGTTGTTGCTAAAGAAATTGATTATGTAGAGGAAGAGGCTTCTTTTAAGGAAGCACTTTCTGCTGTGGAAAAATTTGAAGAATAGGTTGAAACAAAATTAATCTTATCTAGTGAGGAAATAATGGATCATGGTTTTAAACATTCTAGAAAAGATATGGATGAGCCTAACAAAGCTAAAAGTCTGGTAATGGGTAAAGAGATTGAGTCTCTTAGTCCTAGAAGAAATTCACCTGTTGAGGGGAAGCAACAACCCAGTTGGAAAGTATTGAACTTCAAAATCTTATTAACCAAAATTCTATGGATACCTGGTATAGGTTTCTCAGTTATTTTAATGTGAATAATGCTCAAGAGGCCTCAGTAAAAGGGATAGATCTTTCAACTGTGTTTTAGTTGAATCCAGTTTTTTCCAAAGAAGTATCTCCTACTAATGAATCAGAACCTTTTTTAGTTCATGTTTCTAAATTCACTCAAGAATCTTGTAATTTTGCAAGTCATAGTGATTTTAATGTTTTTGGAGACAACTTGTTGTCTTGATTTGAGAAGCTGATACAGACATAACCTTCCCCTGTGACAAATCTTAGTAAAAGGGATGTTTCACTTCTGTTAAGGAAAATTATATGAAAGATCCAACAAAATATGTTACATGAAATTTAGGTTGTTATGGTTGAGAATAGACAGATGAGTGATGAGGTTAAGTCTCTAAAATCTACTATTGCATATATATAGAAAGCCATGAAATCTAATAAAGATCCTATTTCACATCTTAGTTAGGATTTTTGTGATAAGATTACAAAGAAGGTTTCATATCTAATTCAACCAAACCTGATTATAATATATGAAAAGGTGACTGAGAACAACACCCAGATAGCCAATGAGATGCTTAAGCTTGTATTTGGACTCAATAGGATGACCTATGAATATAAAGACTATTTACAAAAAGTTAAAATCATCTTAAGTCTCTCAAATCAATAGTTTCATCTTCATCTACATCTGAATAGTCATCTCAGCCTATGGACAATGACTTGATCAGATCAATTTTCAAAGAAGAGTTTCAGTCAGTGTTGAGTGGTGTCGATAAGGAAAATATCTATGTTGTTATCAAGAATAGTGACCATGTGATTTATTTGGTGAGGTTTAATTAAAATATTTCCACTAATTCTCAAGATAAAATATCTAATTAAGTGGACTTATACTTTAAGAGAATTTATTCCAAGCACAAGTTGAATAATCACTTCAAGTATCTTGTGAAGAATTGGAAAATACCTCCAGTCACTAAAGCCTTCAAGGACTAAGTGTAGAAGATCAAGGAATTTACACCCACTCTAGAGAAATTTCAAGAAAACAAGTATAACTTTGAAAAGGCCTTGTGGTATGGTGGAGAGATCATCCCAGACATTATAAACCTCTTGAAACCTTATATCCATATTCAGAGTACTACAACTATGGCTCCTGTAGCTGCTCCTCTATGGCCTGGACTACCTTCTGCTACCTATCTTTCTTCCTCCACTTATTTTGCTTTAGTGACTATGTATATTTATTAGGATCTAAGTCAGATAAGACCTATCATTTTTAGCAACCTTTTCCTCAGCCTTCCACCAGAACAAACCTTTCACCTTTAATCATTGAAGGAGTATCACTACCATACCTAACCACTTCTTCTACCACTTCCACTTCAGCACCTCTTGCTTCTCCAAATGATCTCTCTGAAAAATGAAAAGCCAATTATTATGCCTCTTATGAGAATTTAATTTTGATTTTGATAGGTATCTATTGTATTTTCTTTCTTCCTTGTAATGAACTTTATCTTTATATTCAATGGAATGTGGTCTGCTATTGTTTCTTCACTTATTATTTTCTTTTACTCATTGATTTTTTATATTCATCTCTCTTCTCTTTTTGGTAATCCTAAAAGGGGAAGAAATAATAAGAATAAGGAATTTATAAGGGGAATAATTAAAAGGAAAAATAATAACAGAGAAAAGAACTACCCTTTATTCTATTTATTACATATATACTTTAATATCCTGATATGATAAGTAATCTGTTTATTTATTTCTAAAATATTTTTCTTGTAAATGCCATGTTTTTTTATCGTCAGAAAGGGAGATATTGTAGGAATCCTCATGTTTTAATGCGCATAAATAATGTTTGGATACTATTTGAATCCTGATGTTTTAATTCTTACAAATCATGTTTTACACTCTTATAACTCTTGTCTTTAAACAATCACAAGATCATGTTTAGAATTTGATAAATCACATTTGAATATTGTATACGATGTTTAATTTTGTTCTATTATGTTTTGATATGATTATGTTTAATCCTAATCTATTATATGAATACTGATTCTTAATAAAGCTTACAAATATTTGACTAAGTATTTGAAACCGTAACCTTGCTACCAGTTCTATATTTTCCCAAAGTCTGTGACACAATAAGCTTGACACCAGTTATAGATTTTCACAAAGGACCTCACATAGTTTCTGTGCTACCATTTCCAAGACACCATAAGAAGACACCATTCAGAATTTTGAAAAAGGACTAGACACTGTTACCTGAGACACCGTTTCCCTGACACTATAAAAGCATGTCACTCAAGCTGAATAAGAAGTGTGGAGTTTTTGAATTCATGAAAAATAGATGAAAACCCATACACGCAAGAAAAAACAGAAGGAAGAACATTCAATTCCTACTAGATGTAAACAAAGAAGAACCCACCGTGAACCATCTTGAAATAATCCTTGCAGCAACTCAAAGAAGAAGAAGAACATATCACTGCACTGAAAACTAGAACACTCGGCTCACAATAATCTGTTTTCAGAAGATAACTGGAACATTTCATCTGCTGCATCTAATGAGTCCAGAGCTACATTTTATAACACAAAAAACCATTAAAACTCTACCTTATTACACCTTTCTCTATTGTGTACTGTTTAATTACTATTTAGTAGTGTGTGCATCTGTATTAAAAACACACACTGTCTCCCGAACTGAACTAGAGGATACAAGATATCCTCACACAAATATTTTTTACACCTTATTTCTCCCATTTATAGTAATGGAAGATGTCTTGTGTGACCTGGCTTATAGTTTTTCCATATATAATAGTGGAAGAGTTCTTTCCACCAGGATAATCTTGTGAAATATTATTAACCCCAATCTAGGGTATATATAAAAAATATATATATATTTCTTTGGGGTAGGTGATCACCAAGTGGAGAGGACTAAGTCTTTGCTTGAGACTAAACCTCTTATTTTATATCTGCTATGTTTTTCAATTCAGGCTTTCTCTATTTTAACTCATGTTTCAGAAAACTAAACTTTACTTTGATAGTTAGTCTTGGATAGTAGTTATAAATGTTTTAGCATTATTAGAGTAGTTCCAAAAGTTGTATCAATATCTCATATTGTTATAACTAAGAATTAATCAATCTTATAGGAAACTATTTGAATAGTCAACCTATTATAATTTTACTACCTTGGTTAACTAGCCAATTTTATCTTTAATTGGGGTAATCTCTTAAGTAAAATTTTTAAATTTTTTTTATAGGAACTCAATTCACCCCCTCCTGAGTGTCCTACTCCGAACAGCACATAACATCCATTTTAAGAAAATATAACTATATAATTAAAAAAATTAATAAATATAAAAAATTATTATTCTATCATTACACATAATGTTACATTATAAGTTAAAAATATCAACCTTTTATTATTTGTTTTTACCATAGTTAAAATTATAATAGGTTAATTAACGGTTAATTAAAATGATAAGGTTTAAAATTACAACAAAACATGTCTAAAATATATTGGTTGATGGGAATACCACCCTATAACTCATTATCTGAAAATAAATTAAAATTTATAGGTATTTGGATTAATATTTAATTTATAATAAATTAATATTTTGTGAAATTCCAAAATTGCCCCTCACATTCATTATAAAAGGAAGTCTCCTACCTCATCTCATTTAACCACATTGAATCTTATATCTCAACCAAAATATTATAAATTATATTCTAAACTTCCCTATCCATATTCTATAAGTGTTTTTCTTCCCAAAAGACCAACTCTAGAGCATATTAGCGATGATTTAAAGGAGTTGTTTTGAAGAAGATGTAATCACTCTCACCGATCACTCTCTTTTTCTACTCTTATATACCTCTTAAAAATATATGATATATATCATAGAATAATAACTTAAGAATCCTAAATATGTTGAAATGTTATTATTGTTATGAACACACCATTATACATCCTCTCTCCCATCGAACAAGAAGTGGAAGTATCGATCATACGTACGTGCAACTTACCATCTCCATGTAGCTATACAATTAATTTTCCATAAACATCTATCTTGAGTGTGAATTATTTTGGTTTTACTATTTATATATGATATATATGAAATAAGTATACTTTTTTGAATTTTTATATCACACATAACTTCATTCTTTCAATTTTTTGGGAATACAATAACATCATTCATGTGTACCGGAGACTACCGCCTCACGAAGCGATGTGATTCGTTCAACCATTACATGGAATTTATTAATATTTTTTTAATAAAAATATGTGATATTTATGAAATAAAAATTATTATATAGTGATAATATATCATATAATTTTCTTTCTTTTAATATGACAACAAAATGGAAATAATATTCAAGCGTACGTCAGCCCTACTATCTCCAAGAATGGTATATTTTATTTTCTACCTTTAAATTTTATGAATCACCATAAATAAATATATAATGAATATATATGTGATATTTACATAATATTTATCATTATATAGATGATTAAATCATGATATATGTAAGAGGACCAAGAATAAGAAGTCAAAACATTTATGAAAAACAAAGGGGAAAGTTTAACATGGATTTTTTAATAAATGAGTAATATAAAGTCATAAGTAAATAAAATACAGAATTATATAAATTAATATGTTTTTGTGGTATATTTATAATAATAATATGTTTATTATACTGTAGGTTTCTATGTATATGAAGGAATTTAAGACTTTAGGTAAGGGGATTTCTAGTCTCACTTTTCTTTTCGTGAGACATATTCCATATTCACCACTCTTTTGTTTTTTTGGTGTATGTACTGAACATGAAGGTAATATATGATCCTATTAATTAAATTTATTGGTATTTACATATCCATTTTATGATCTCTCATTCATGAGATTTATTGTTCAAAATTTTCCAAATTAGTAAGGGAGTTTTCTATCATTTTTCCGTCTTTGAGACACATGTTGTGTTACGCACCTATATTATTTATTTTATATGGTTTATATACTCACCTTTGAAATTTTTTATCATTCACATCCTTATTTTCATGATATTATAAGTTTCATGTCATGCTATTCTTTCTTTAGTCAGAAATTTGTGTTCCTTCAAAATAATTGTTTCTAAAAGTGTTTTTAAAGTTTTTAAATGATCATATATACATTTTCAATGAAAAGTATTTCAAATATGTTTAAAATTGTTTTAAAATATTCCCTTATAATTTTCATGGTTATTTTAAATTAAATATGTTTTCTAAATATTTTATGAATTAAAAAGCGTTCTTCAATGCAGAAATGATATTTTTTTCATGAATTATTTCAAATGATCTTTCAAAATCATTTTCTATTTATGATAACATAATTTGATGTTACATATTATTTAGTATAGTTATGATTCAAGGATATTATCCTTATTATTTATATGGTAGGATTCTATTTAATAATGATATATTTTATTTTGGCACACATATGTATGGTTATCATTATTTGATGGGTGGGACCTATATCTCCCCCCAATAAATTGGGTAATGATTTAAATCTCATGAGATTAAAAAGGATTGAATGGGGAGTTAACCCAGTTTAGTATAGAAATTTTTCCACTAATATTATCTTGGTAGTGAACCTTGACTACTAGCGTGGTCTGAGGAATGAACCTTCACAACTAAGATGGTTTGGGGAGTGAACACATTCCACTAATATGTCCTTGGAAGTAAGCATCGACTACCATGGAAATCATTTTAAATATTAATATATCTACCAAAATTTCATGTCTTATTTATATTTTATTATTTCATGGATTATACTCTTTACACCCTTATGATCCATGCCTTATGAACACCCAATATTTATGCCATGACTCAAACATATGATCTTTTATATATAGGGTATGATCTTCAAATATTATGCTTATGACCTCATACCCTTATGTTATGTTATTCAAATGTATCTCTATTTTTTACCCTTAATTTTCATCTAACCTCACCCTTTCCTATGTTTCCATTTCCTAATTTTTTTGAATAAAGGTTTTAAGTAGGATATATCTAATAAGGATGCTAGACATGAAGAAATTCTGGGAGATAATATATATTTTTTACGCAAGTTGTTTATTTTTCTAAGATATGAAATATTTTTTTCTTAATTACCTAAAACTATTAACCTAAAAGGGCCTTGGATATGTATATGATCCAGTATTTTCTTATAACCTATTATGTTTTTATCTAAAATATTAGGTCACATTTTTAAAGTTTATGCTTTTAGGAGTGGTTCTGAAAGTATAGATTATGTGTTGTTACATATTTTATCTTTAAATAAGGATCATAATATAATAAATAGAATATTTTCCTCTAAATATAGTTTTATATATCATCAATGCATTGTGGTGATGAAAAGAGAGTTACATTACTTCGTGAAGGCAGTAGTCCACACGTACAAAAATAATGTTATTGTTTTTCAGTGTAAGAAATAAAATTATATATTATCTTTTGATAATGAAAATATGTCATTAACATCATAATTATTTCATTTATATCACATATATTAATTAAATTTATCAGTTTCACCTTCCATTTTGTGCACTAGTGAAAGACTAATCACATCGTTTCGTGAGGCGATAATCTTCTTCCTTACACATGAATGATGTTATCGTATCCCATAAGGAATTAAAATTAAATATAAATATATATATAATTATATATGATATAATGAATATATAGGTATAATTATGTTATAAATATCATATATATACTTTATATCTATCATCATACCCAACCGTGAGAGCTGGTAATGGAAAAAATGAATGGCATCAGTTTACAAAGCAGTAGTTTGTCGTACACATGAATGATAATTTTGCAACCCATTTAATAGAAGTGGATATGGTGTTACATCATGAAATTAACATAAAAATATATAATTAAATTGAAGGTAATGAGTTTATTATATCATCCTGGTTTAATAATAATATAAGTAAGTGAAAAAATAAATAAAATAAAGATGTTTGTTGAAGAACATTAACTCTTCTTCAGGTAGCCTCCTTAGGTTTCCACCAAAAGCCTTACTATGTTGGATTTGGGTTGAAACTGAGGATTCTTGAATGATAAGAGGTAATTTGGGAAGTTATTTTGATATTTTTTTCTAAACCAAAAGAGTTTGAAGGTGTGAATAAGAGAGGAGAGTGGATGTCCTTTTATAAGTGAGGTGAGTGGTGCACATGTAATTTTTAGAAAATAAAAAAGGAGAAACCATGTTATTAACATTAAAAAGCGTAAAAATATATTATTATGTTTACATTGAAATGATAGGGTCAAAACATTTCCATAAAATAAAGTTTAGAAAAGTTTGTAGGTAATTTTATACCCATATCCTTTTAGTTTAACCCCCAGTAAATCCATTTTTACCTTAACTATGGTAAATAATTTTTTATTATTTTCATTATTAATTTTAGTAAAAAAATAAGTTTAACTTATTTTAAAATATAAATTATTATGATTAAAAATATGGAATCAATTTTTTTAAAATTTCATTTACAAAAGTGGAAATTTTTAATTTAAAATTAATCCCGCATACGTGATGAGAATGGGGTTTTTTAAAGAGAAAATGCTGAAAAGTTTACAAAGGTTTTATATAAAAATTCAATATACAAATGATTAAAATGAAATAATTAAATTAATTAATAATTAATTAAACTAATTTTAATTCAAAAAAATTTTAAAAAAATTATTTAACTTAATAAATAATTTAAATGTGAAGGAAATTTTAAATTAAGATTCAGTATTTTCCCTATTCCTTTAAAAATGAATAATTTAATAGAAATACCAAAAATCAATCCTATGAAAATTATGATATTCCAATTTAAAAAATGAAGTTAACTTTATAAAATAAATTTAATTAAAGTTTTAAAAATCTAATTTTAAATTATATACACGAAGCGTGACTAAACCTTCTTTCAAAAAAATATTGTTTTTCAGAAAACGTTTCTTTTTATTTCAAATGATTGTTATTTTATTCCTAATTAATATATAACCAATTATTTTTTTACATGTGTAAAACCTATATTTTTTATAATTTATTTAGTAAAACTCATATCTTCCAATTAAATGGCTAGGTTTTAACGGTATACAATATTATGGTTCATTTAGATTTGGGGTTGCGGCTTCCAAAAGATATAAAAAATTTAAAGAGAAACATTTCATGGGTTTTTTTATGTTTGATTTTGCGCGTCGAATTCCAAAATGAATACAATGTTATTATTTTATAATTTTGGGGTGTTACATAGAACAACTAGAAAATTTTATTCCTTGAGAAACCATAGTAACATGTATAATAAATTTTAAAATGAATAATTGGTATAATTGAGGTAAATGGAATTCATACAGTAAACACTAAAAAACATTCCTTTACACTTTGGTAAATAAGTCAAAAGTGACTTACATAAAAAACATTAAAAATATTATTTTTTTAAACCTTGGTAAAAATTAAAGGATATTTGAAGATAATTTATTTTAAAAATCATTGAATTAAAATGAATAATATTACTTAAATATCATAAAGAAAAAAGATATGGAAGATAAAGAGTTTAAAACATTTAAAACAACATTTTAAAGAATAATTTCTTACCTCATCTCCTGACATGCCATATAAATCCTTTACAATCCTTAATAAAAAAATTAAATTAATTTACTACTTTATCAAGAACCCTTTTTAGGTTTATTCCCTCATAATAATCCCTTATATTTAATATATTAGTGTCTTTTATATTTACTAAATTTATTTAGTTCATGTTGGATGTTTTGGGGTTTTTCAGTTTATAACCTCAAAATAACATTATTGTTTTGACTGTGGTCAAAGTTCTGTGGTTCCATTATCTACAAAATCTTAAAAATGTTATAATTATCATTTTTATACAATATATAAAAACTTATAGCCATTAATTTAAGGTGTTCATGAAAAAAAATCGCACTGCTTCATGGAGGGGGTAGTCCAGACACACACATGAGCGATGTTATCATTTACCAATGGATGGAAGGATAAGAAAAAAATTAATATATTATATTTATATAATCATAATAACATAATAATTATCTTATATATTCATTAATTATGTATTTGTATCCAAACATGTAGTGTGGTGATGGAAAACGAAACACATTTCTTCGTGGAGGTAGTAGTCTATAAGTACACACAAGTGATGTTATCATTTCCAATTAAATAGAAAAGGAGAAGAAAAATGTTATATATTAGGAAAAAATACCTCAAGGTAACATTGTATTATTTTTGTGTTGATTATTTTTGTTGACAAATCATGTTTCCATGATAATTTGTGGAGTTCCAGAGAGATTTTTGATAATCTATGTTGACAAAGACCCAAGACAAAGGAATGGACGCTCTGGAGGGGGTACAAAAATTTCACATACAATATGGTGCCATTTCCCAGTGTTTTCCAATTTTTTTGGTCCAAAATATAGAGAATAGAGAAAGGTGTTTTTGGAAAAGGATTTTTCATGCAAGAGTGAAGTATTTTTCTAATACTGTGCGCAAGTGAAGTTTCAAGATCAACACATCAAATATGGAAAAGGAAAGAATCATGAAAAAGTTTGGTTTTTGCATGAAAGGTGGTTTTCGTGTGCCTATGAAATAAAGATGAAGTGATTGGAATGTAAGAGATTTACACACTCAATGAAACATCAAATATGGTTTTATACTCTTAGAGGAAATATTATGTGCATAGATGAAGAAACATCAGGATATTACACACAGGGTCGTCCAGACCTATAAATAGACAGCTACCCATCTCTTTTTAGAATATAAACCCTTAGATAAAATCAAGGCTCTGAATTGGGTAAGAATTTCTTGAAATGGGAGTTTCAAATAATAAGATATTTGAACATAAGAATATTTTTTCCTGAAAAACATAAAAGTTGCATGAAAGTTAGTTTTTGAAATTAAATAAAAAAGTTGAAAAGTGATAAAGTTTCACGTAATGCATTCAAAGGTGGAATGAAAGATATATGATTCTGAGTAATTCTATGGTAAAGGGGTATTCCTAAAGTTTATGATAGTGGAACTCAATGATACACTAAATAAAGTTTAAAACATACTGATTTATAAAATCAAAGGGGGGTCTTCTAAATAACCAGTGAGCACACTTCAATTGAGAGAGAATTGAGATATCAAATTGTGAATGGTTGTGAACCAGGAGGGATAGTGAGTGTACTATTAACTTTGTAAATATAAGTACTCTTTTAGTGGATTTGGTAAATCATCACATTTTCATTGTATGTTCATTGGACGTAGCCTAGTGAGGGGGAACCAAGTATAATTTATGTGTCTCATGCATGCTTTAATTTTTGTTCATATAGTGTTGTTGGAAAGAGATAGATGAGCATTTTGTTTCAAAATGAAACAAGATCTGAAGGGGAAGTAGTTTTAATATTTTATACCCCAATTCACCCCTTAAGGGTATTTAACCTAGTTAGGCTAAAAATTGGTATTATAGATAAATGTTGAAAGTTGGTGGTTCTCCCTCAGTATATGAAATAGAGGTTTTCAGTCATAAATGGATTCCGATCTTCAACGGAATTTTTTTTAAATTATTGAAGAATCGAATGAATAACTACTTTAGATCATTAGGAATGGATGTCGTTATAGCAGCGTTGCATGGAATCTCTTCCAATATCGATAGTGGTGGTTTATCAGAAGTTGGGAGAAGGGAATTAGATGTCGATGCCAGAGGAATAAATTTATTAGGGAGATCCATATCCAATGAAATTTATACAAAGGTGATGTCATGTAAATCTACTCATTCTATGTGGGAAAAGTTGTTGAATATCTATGAATGTGATTCAAAAGTCATAAAATCAAAATTTCAAGTTTTATTGAACAAATATGAGGATCTAGGAATGAACCCTAATGAATCTATTTACCTATTACATAACATGGTGAATGTTGTTTTGGAAGAAATGTGTGGTCTTGGAGAAATTATTGAAGATGTAAATAATGCCAAGCGCATCTTGAGAAGACTTACACCATAGATTAATCTGAATGTTTCTATGTTAGAGGATATAGATCCAAAGGAGTTGACATTGGATATCTTGCCAGGAACTCTTGTCGCATATGAGATGAGAAATGAGGACATTGAGTCTCTAGAAAAAAGTGAATTCCAAATAGGTGTCATTCAAGACCATGAAGAATCTCACCATTGAATATTTTCAAGAAGAATAAGAGATAGATGATGTGATATCATTCCTTTATTCAAATCTAAGAAGAGGAAAAGTAAAGTTCAAAGGGAAAATCCACTAGAAGGATTTTGATGTGGAAAGGTTGGTCATCTTGCCACAAACTTCCCTAAGAAGTTCCTAGAATATGATTAGGATGAAGTTGAAATTCCCATGAAGAAGTATTCAGTCTATATGAAAGGTAAGAAACAGTTCAAGAGAAATTTCTTCAAAAAGATGAATCTTCTTGCAAAAGAAAGTGAACGTTCATATGAATCTAAGGTTGAATATGTATAGAACTGAAAAGATTACATAGAGAATTCTATGGAGTAAGTCATTGGTAAAGCCTATAAAAATTAATAAAGTGACATTGAAGAAGATGTGGTTGAAGGAAGAGTTGATATGCAAGATGAATTGGAATCCTCTATTGAAGAGATGGATATTTGGAGAGACAAAATAAAGAAATTCAATAAAGTGGTTTGTGATGCCAAAATATATATGTAGTAGAAATAATAATAAAATTTTGAGTTAAGGGAAGAAATTGAGAAGCTAAAGTTTACATTTATAGGGGACTTGGAAATAGTTAGTGGTAATAAACACAAAGTTGAAGAAAAAAAGGGTGACTGATGGTGTGAATGATATAGTGAAAGAAAAAACCAAGTGAATTGAAGATCTTGAAGAGGAAGTCATTAGAAAATAATGAAAATTTTATTTTAAAGAAAAACTATCGATTCCCTGTATGTTATCAGGAAATCAGATCTTTTATGTGATAGAAAAGAAGAAACCATCAAGTTGAACTAATATGGTGCTTGAACAAAAACAAAAAATTGTGGTGAATAATATCAGACCACAAGAACCTTATTTGAGATTGAATAATGATTTGGGTACATAGAATAATCATAATATTAAGAGATCCCAAGGGACAACCATTGGTATATAAGTGACACACAAGAATGCACCACGCATCAGGTGTTATTGTTGTAGAAGGATGGGACACTCACAAAATGTGTGTTTCATATCTAATAGATACTGAAGGTAATAATAACAACATAAGAATCAAAAATTTCTCAATAATATAGAAAATATTTTGAGGTAAATTGGTTTTAGTGAATAGTATTTGGACACATGGCTAGATATTGTACATCAACCATGGAGAGGAATGTACCAAAGCAGAAATAAAGTTATTGCAAGCAGCAAATCAAGGAATCAACAGGTGAGAAGAAAGTAAAAAAAATTAGATCTATCAGATGATGTTGTTCCATAATACTCTGAATAAGATCAATATTATTAATCTATACCAAGTATGAATTCAAAAACATGGATCCGAAAGAAAAGGGCTGAGAAGGAAGTGGTTGTAGAAATTTCACTAAAAGATTCTGATCGTTCTGGTGTATGGATCATTGACAGTGGATGCACATACCATATGATAGGAAATAAGTATCTTGTTATAGATATAAAATATGACAAGGAAGGAATTTTTAAATTTGTAAATGATAAAGGATTGAAGACAATTTTCTTGCGGAAATCCAGGTTTGGGGGAAAAGAAATGAGATGTATTGATGCCTAAGTCATTGAAGGTCCTAGTCACAAATTTATATGTTTTAGCCAACTATGTGACTCTGGTAATGCTATAGTATTTACTAAGAATATTTATATCATCAAAGGAAGATATGGTATCATTTTTTTAGGGAAAAAGAACAAAGGGGAATCTATACATTATAAGCGGGGAAGAAGAAATGTGTTTTTTATCTAGAGAGGAAGAAAAAAATTTGTGAAATAAAGGAATTGGTCATCTATGACAGCCATACCTGGAAGATATATTAAAATTTTATACAACTAGATACCACCCTAAGCTATCACGTGATAATACTCATACGCGTGATTCTTTTAAACTAGGGAAGATCCTCAAAAAGATGTAGAAGAAAAAGGAATAAATGTCAGCCTGAGTGCTTGAATTGTTGCATGAAGATGTATATAGACCTATCTCATCAAGATACATTTATGGGAAGAGGTATTACATTCTTTTCAATGATTATTTCAATAGTATGGAAAGTGTATATGTCATTTCCCATAAGATAGATGTGTTCAGTTTCATAAACCAATATAGAGGTAATAAAAATGGATTCTTAGAAAAAAAATTCTTCAGTTTCATACTGGTAATGGTATTGAATTTTCAGACAACCAAGTGGAAGGTTATCTAAAGAAACATGGGATAAGGTATCAAGTTTATTATATGATAACTCCTCAAAAAAATGGATTGGTTGAAAGGAGAAATTGGATAATCGATAAAATGGTTAGAACAGTTCTTATTGAAAGAGACATACTAGAGAAATTATAGAAGGAAGTAGTCATGACATCGGTATTAATATCTAACAAGGATTTGTTTTGTCTGAAGGAAGAAAATAATCTGTATTAGATGTGGTATGGAGAGAATCCAACACTAAATTACTTTTGAATCTTTTTAGGTAAGTTCTTTATTCCAAAAAAATAGAAACACGAGAAATTTGAGTCACATGGAGATGAGGGGATATTCCTTGGTTACTCAGGAAAAATACAATCATAAAAATTCTATAATAAGAGACTTGGATAATTAGTTGAAAGAAATGATGACACTATAGTGGAAAATGCATAGAATCTTCAATAGAATAGTGAATAGTTCCTTCATGAATGTGTTGAATAGGTAAGAAACACAGGGGGAGCATAAGTGGAAAATGATGACTTAGAAGTAGATGATTACGATGATTATAAGGAAATAAAATCTATATTTTCATAGAATCCAAAGAATCAATAAGAAATTGATAGTAAAAATATCATTGTAGATCAGACTACACCTGTTCAAACAAGAATAATGAAGTTATTAAAACATGCATCTTTATATCTTAGGTAGGACTTAAATGTTTTTATGAATAATATGGTGATTAGAATTGGTTTTAGGATATGAATGAATATATTGAACCAATTGAGAAGAATCAAACATGGGATATTTTTTTGAGACCAACATATAATAATTTCATTGGGACAAAATGGGTCTTTCAAAAAAATATGAATGAAGATGGTAGAGTGATTCAAAACAAAGCACGACTAGTATGAAAAAGTTACTCCTAGATAGAAGGTATTTATTTTGATGAAACATGTTCACCTATTGCAAGGCTAGAGAAAATCAAATTATTATTGGCCATAGTAGTGCAAAGGAAGTTTAAAGTTTTCCATATGGATGTCAAGTCGGAATTTATTTATGAGGTTCTTAGAGAATAAGTTTACATTGAGAAGCCATATGGTTTTTTCATTCATAAAGAAGGAAATATATTTTTTGGTTGAAGAAGGCACTCTATGGGTTGAATCAAGCACCACGAGCATCATATTCAAGACAATATATGTTTTTGAAGTAAATCAATTTACAGTGTGGTGGACTTGAGTACAATCTATTTTTCAAAAATGGTAGTAATAAAAGGATGATGGTGTTGGTATATGTTGATGACATAATTTTTGGTAGATAAGATGAAGCACAATATAGATAGTTCACCAAATTCATGAAAAGTGAATTTATAATTTCAATGATTGGTGAACTGGTGTTTTTCCTTAGTTTACATGTGACATAAGGAAAGAATGGAACATTCATTTCTCAATCTAAATATTCCAAGGAGTTTATAAGAATAATTATAATAGATAATTCAAATTATATGAGTACTCCAGTGTCTACCTAGATGACACTATAATGGGATGATAAAGGAAATGTGGTTAATATCATAGAATACATGAAAATCATTGGCAGTTTAGTGTACTTGACAATGAAAAGACCTGGTATTGTTTTTTCAACATGTCAAGAAGCATGGTATCAAAGAAATCCCATAGAAAGAAACTTTCTTACAGTGAAAATAAAACATCATTATATCAAGGACACAATGGATTTCTGCTTTCTTTATAATGAAAAATATTAGAAAGATTTATTTGGATATGTAGATGCATATAGGGATGGTTCAACAGATGATAGAAAACAAATGTCAGTTGGTGAATTCTATCTTGACGTATTGTGTATTTCTTGGCTAAGTAATAAACAAGATTTTATTTAATTGAACACAAAATAATATGAATATATCACGACTACTCAAAAATGCACATAGTTATTATGGATAATGCAACAACTTGATGATATGGGAGTTTAAGTGAAGTCTCTAATTGAAATCCATTGTGATAATTCAATAGATATAAATCCTAAAAAAATCCAATCCATCATTCGAGGATAAATTACATTGAAATAATAAAATTTATCAAGGATAAGGTGCATCATGTGCTTGCGAAGTTGGATTATGTGCCTATATAACTATAGGTTGGAGGAATTATGACAAACGCCTTACTCAAAGAAGAATTTGAATGAAATTGACTAGTTTTTAGAGTTTAGTCAACTTACCTCTCTTGAAAAGTGGTGGATGTCGGACCCCATATCCCCAAGGTATGGTGTGTTTTTCCCTAATGTATTCATATGTGTTCTTTACCCTATTGAAGACCACAAAGGAGTGACCTTAAAGTTTGCTAAAAAAGGGGGAGAAATTGTGGCTTTTAAAGGGGATAAACTATCTTAAAAAGATAGGGGGAGAATCTGATAGGGGTCAGTGAAGTAAGGGGGATGTAATACTTCTATGTCGCGGTTTTAATTTGGTGTTATTAGGAAATAGTTCGTGGTAACATCTATCAGATCTTAGCATAGAAATATTTATGCATTGAAAAGAATATGACAACTCAAGCAGTGAAGTAGGGGAAGTTTAAAATCTGATGATTCTAGAGCTGATCAATCAAAGGGAATATATCATGACAGATGGAGTTCCTAATGAACGCAGTTGAGTGGTTTTTAAATAAAGTGATTCATTGATTAACTTTTCATTATACCCTTGTTTCTTACACCGATCGTTGCACATGTGGGATTAGAGTATGTGCTAAGAAAATATTTTATCTCTATATTAATCACATGAAGATAATGAGGGAATAATATGGAGGAAGCTCTAATGATATATAAAAATGTGAAGAGTTTTCAACAAACCCAAAGGGGAATATTGTTGGGAAAAATCCCTCAAGTTAATATTGTGGTGTATTTGGGTTGATTGTATTTGTTGGAAAATAAGGTTTCCATGATAAGTTTTGGAGTTACATAGAGATTGTTGACAATATTTTTGATAAAGATCCAAGAAAAAGGAATGGATTCTTCAGAGGTGGTAAAAAAGACTATATACAAAGTGGTTTCGTTTCCCAGTTTTAGAAAACAAATTGGGCCCAAAATATGGAGAATGGAGAAAGGTGTTTTTGGAAAATTATTTTGTGTGCAAGATTGAAGGATTTTTCCAATGTTGAACACAAGTTAAGATTCAAGAATAACACATAAAAATATGGAAAAGGAAATAATCACATGAAAGTTTGGATTTTTTGTGAAATATGGTTTTTTCATGCCTGTAAAATAAAGATAAAGTGATCAGTGTGGAAGAGAGTTATGCGATAAATGTGATGTCAAATATGATTTTATGAACTCATAATAAATATTACACACATAGAGGAATATGCATTGGGAACTTATGCACTGGGTCGTCCGAACCTATAAATAGATGGATACCCCTCTCTTTTCAGAAGCTCAACCCTTAGAGAAAATTAAGTCTCTAAATCACCTAATAATTGTGTAAAAAGGGAGTTTCATGTAAGAATAGGTTTTCATGTAAAAAATAAAAGTTATGTGCAAGTTTTTTTTCATAGACAAAGAAAAATGTTGTGCGCGGAGTGAAAATGTTGCAGGCAAGGCATTCAAAGGTTTTACGAAAGATAGAAGTTTCCCAATAATTTTGTGGTAAAGGGGTATTCATCAAGTGGATGAATGTGGAACTCAATGATACACTAAATGAGGTGTAAAAAATATTTTCATGACCCGTCCCCGAGACCCGTTCCGTGACTACCCCAAGCCCGTATTCCATAGTCTAGGGGCTGGTGACTAGAACCAAAGGCGTAAATACTGAAAAAAGGGGAAGGAATTGCCTTTATAAAGTAAACAAACATCACAGAGTAAGCAAGCTGAAGTAAACACAAAGTAAACTGGGTACAACTGTAAGTGCTGGAAAGTAAGTAGGCTAGAATACAAACCCAACTAAAAATAAAGTACAACTGAAAGAAAGTACAACAATTGAAATGTAAAGCAGCAACGTCGAGCTGTCCACTGGAAATACCACCTGAAGGGTGGGAACAGATAGTCTCCTCAGCTCCTCGGGTCCAGCCGTCCGCTCCGTGTACGCCCCGCCCAGTGGTCCACCTCCAGGTACCAAATTTCTCCACAAGCCTCGACCACGATCAACGTTGTCCATCGTCTGCATCCAACACTACGTAGTGTGTACATAGCCCATGCAGGGGTGAGTATACGCTACTCATTAGGGACCCTGAGACCCTCGAAGGACTCCTAGAATCCACGAAGGATAAACCATAAAGGAAAGGTACAATCACGAAGTAACAACCAACTCTACTTAGGTATATGACCATACATATACCTAAGTCACCAATTCCAGTTCAGCTCCATCATCTGAGCCCAAGTTCGATCTAGTCTACACAGGATAGTACGATCCAATCCACACAGGAAAGCATAAACCAATCCACATAGGATATAAAACCAATCATATCGAAGATAATGATTCAAAGTCAAGACTCAGATCACACAGGTATACTTCTTCATAAGACGATAGAGATGATCAGATGTAGCCACTGATTCATCTAAGCTGTCGGACCCAAGTAGGATACAAGACCAGCTAAGCTGTCAGACCCACAAAGGATACAAGACCAGCTACTCTGCCAGACCCACGTAGGATACAAGTACAAAGTCAAACACTGTCGGACCCATGTAGGATACAAGAAAAGTAGTCACGTACTGCCGAACCCATGTAGGATACAAGAACAATAGTCATCGTTGTCGAACCCATGGAAGATTTCAGTACGTTCGTCGTCACTGCTGAACCCACAGAGGATCCCAGTGCAGTCGTCATCGTCGTCGCAGTCGCAGCCATCTCTAGGGTTCCCGCATACAACATGCTCGATTCCGGGAGGGTCCACTCCACGAGCCAAGGGGGGGTTGATAAATAAACTGACATGAAGTCCGGAGTTGATGTATCCAAAAGTTCCGTCTCGTCAATAGGAACTCAACGCAACAGACGGTGCGTCAATCGGACGCCCGGTCTGAGAGTTATTGGCTTTTTTGTCCCAGGGACCGGTTGGTTTTTAAGTTAAAACCAACCCCACCGTACTCTAACTGCATCCAAACCTCGAAAAGAGTAATCCAAAAGAACCATCTCACTAAGAGGAATCCAACAAAGTTGACGACACGTCAATTGGACGTCCGAAACTCAAGTTATAATCATTTCTGGTCAGAGGGCCCGATTTCTTTCGTGTTCGAACCAACCCGACCATATCCAAAGTCCTCTGAAACTTTGAGTGTAATATACCTAAACGAACGTCGCGATCCAAGGATAGCATCGCAACTGACGGTGCATCAATCAGAGGTTCGTAGCCCAAGTTATGAGCCTTTGAACGAAGCTGTCAGATTTTAGGGGGTTTTGGGCCCGGACCGACCCTGCCCAAGACCCCCTGGGTCGGCCCAAACCGGGTCGACCTGACCCGGGTCCGGGTTGACCCAAACCGTGTCCGGGTCGACCCAACCCGGGTCCGGGTCCGGCCCACTAGGGCGCCGCCCAGCCCGGCTGGCGCTGCCCGGCGCAGGGGTCCGGCCCAGCGTGGGCGGCCCGGCCCGACGCGGGCGGTCCGGCCCAGCGCGGGCGGCCCGGCCTGGCACGGCCGATCCGGCCCGGCGTGGCCCACGTGGCCAGCGGCTCGGCCGTTCGACCGAGCAGGATGCGGAGGGGGGCGCTGCCCCCCCCCCCCTTGATTGAGGAAACAACCCCCGCATGGGGGGCCCGCCTCTTTGCCAGCCGGGGGTGACGACCCCCGGATTTTCCGAAACCGTCCGGCCGAATGGCCGGCCGGTGTGCCACCGCGGGACCCCTGCGGGTCCCGCCTTCCATGCGCCGGTGGCCGGTGGTTCCGGCCGCCCCTCCCTGTACCGTTGCGGCCTTAGGCCACGACCTTGTCCGACCGGCGCAGCGCGACGGCGCCGCGCCCCTCTACTGCGGCCGCAACCCTCCATGGTTCTCCAGAACGGCATGACGGCGCCGCACCCCTCCACCGCGGCCTCTTTTGGCCTCAATGACGTGGCGCGATGGCGCCATGCTCCTTCTCCGCGGTGATATTCCTCGTTCCCGCGCGGTGCGGTTGCATCGCGCCGCCTTCGTCCCAAATCGCAACAGTGAACATCAACAAAGGGGGAGGAGGATCGGCCATGTTCATGCGGTCTGACCTCCCCCCATTAATTTGATAATAGTTGGCCAAAATAAAACATCTTCAACAAAGCAAGCACAAATTTTAATCCATTAAATTTGAACTTAAACCCCGACCTCGAAGAAGTCGTCGAAAGAAGATTGTCGTGGGAAACGGCATCGCGAGGGTGGTTCGTTGACGGTGTTGGTGAGCGTCCAAGAAGAGGATGTCGTCTCACACCGGCTGCAGAGAAGGGAGAGATCGACACGTTGATCTCCTTGGTGCTCTGGCATTCTTCGCGTTCTTCAACGAGGAAGAAGATGTTTTTCAAGACCGCAAGAGTTCTCTCCTCTATTCCACACAATGAATCCACCAACAATAAAATAAGACCTTGTCTTATTTTATTCACACACACACATGCCAACATTATTTTGAAATTCAAAATATCTCATTCAATTAATTAACTTAATTGAAGATCATTTAACAAACAAATTAAATGCGAGAGTTGACATGTCATAAAGAGGGGAAGTGGGTGTGTTACACAAATAAATTGCGAGAGTGAGGTTTAATGGAATTGGAGGGGTGGGGCTTGTGTGGGCCCCACTTCAATAATATCCTACCCTGTGGAGTTAGGATGTAGTGGGTCCCACTCCAACTTCCATGCATATGTTATAACTTCTTAGAATAGAAATAAAAATTGTAGCACAAATTTTTATTTCACTCTTCAGTTAACCCATTTATTTATCAACCTCACCCAAGCAAACGCAACTCCAGAAAAGGACTTCCTAAGAAATTACCGGCACTGCAGTTTCATCGGTGCCCTCGGATTTCGATTCCGAGTACCGGTTCAAAAGTTAGGGAAACCCAATCGTTCGTTCACTGAACATACCCGAGCTAAACTTCGGAAATTGATTCCGGGCACACCGGACCTCAGAATCAGGTGCCGTCAGAAACTGCGCACTCATAAAATCCCAAAGAAAATAAGAAAAAAAAATCCTTGAAATTTACGGGTCTTTAAAAATATTGACAGAAGAAATCAAAGGTGGATATTCTGAAGAAGCAGTGATCACACTTCAGTTGATAGAGTAGTGAGGTTTCAAATTATGAATGATTATAAACTAGGAGGGACAATGAATACACAATAAACTTTGTAAATAAAAATGTGATTTTATTTGACTAGGTATATCAAAACATTGTCATTGTATGATAATTGTACATATCCCAGTAAGTGAAGACCAAGTAAAATTGTTGTGTCTCATGCATACATTAATTTGAATTCATACAGTACTGTGGGAAAGAGAGATAGGAGAATTTTTTTACAATGAAATAAGATCTGAATGGGTAGTACTTTTAATCTATCATACCTTGATTCAACCCCTGCCCTCTCAGGGTATTTAACCTAGTTGGGCTAACATTATATAATAAGCATAATAAAATTTAAGTATATTCTATATAATGATGTTTTTATATATAAATTGTTACGATATGTTATAAATAAGTTGAATAAGAAATAAACATCAAATAACTTGTAGAAGAGTTAAACCTATTATTTGGAATACCTCCTTTTTATTACACCTTAAACCTTCATATGTGGGTCTTTTTTTCATATCATGGTATCTAGGTCGTGGGTAAATAAGTTATAAATTTATTTTTTTTGGTCTTGTCCAAGATAAATTGATCAAAGTATTTGAATAAGTGAGGATAAGAGGTGCGTTTATATAATTGAGGGGAGCATAACTCTTATATTTATTTAATATTTTAAAATAATATTAAATCACTCTCATGGTCAAGTGGAACTAAGAAAAAAAATGTTTGAAGATAAATTGTTAGGGTTTTAAATCCTCTTATCCAATAAGAATTAATATTTTTTTGACCATATCACTTAATTTTTTCCATAATTTACTCGTTTTAACCTTAATCATTATAACTAAATTTTACCATGGTAATTATTCATTATGAATAAAACATAAAATTTACTCATTAATAAATTTAAACCTCTTAATTCAAAAAATTAATTCCATTTTCCAAGATTTAATTTTCTTAATGTCATAGAAATTAAATTTATTATATGCATGCAAAACACGTTAAAAAATATTTCTTTATAAAAATGAATTTTTAAGACTAAAATGAATTTATCAAACAATTTAGAATAATTATGATTCCAATGGAATTAATTGGATATTTATTAATATAAATGGACTAATTATACTTTAAAACTAACCCAAAATAGAATGTTAATTGAAAATACTTGAAACTAAATGGCGGTTTTTATAAAAATATGTACTTATCAAAATTCACTAAAAAATATACCATTTCATAAAAATACAAAAAATTCACCCTAAACTATATTTGGTATGATGGTATGTAAAATTAATTTCAATGGATAAAATTAAATTTCTCAAATTTATAATTTTTAACTTTTAAATAAAATCATACAATTCATTGGAAATAACTCAGTTGGAATAAAATTATTCCTTTTTCGATTGAAAATTTCTTTAAAATTATTTTAGCCAATATGAATCTATAAAATCTAATCATAAATATTAATATGATATTAAATTGATTTATAATTATCATTATCTAGGTTTTCACAGTCCCCCCCCTTAATGAAATTGTTTCCTTGTAATATTATTCATTACTAAAAAAATTGACGGTACTTTCCCCTTAATGATTTTTCTTTTTACCATGTCACTTATTCCAATATATTATTCTTACTTCAAACCATAACCTAGGGAATCATCTTATTTTGTAGTACATTATCTCTATGATCAATATTATGAACTTTATTTCCCTCATTGGAATATTTCTCTTCCAACTAAGCTAATTTTGGGATTATAATGTGACATTCATCTATTACATATTTCTTAAATAATGAAACCTGAAACACATCATGTACCTTAGATGAACTCGGTGTTATGTATAATCAATAATAAACCGATCCAACCATATCTAAAATTTCATATGGATCAAAATACCATGTATATAAATTTCCCTTCTTCAAAAACACATATCACTTTTCCAAGGAGATACATTAAGAAAAACATGATCTCCAAACTCAAATGAGAGATATTTCGTCTTGTTATATGCATAACTCTTTTACTTGATTTGAGATTAAATCATATGTTGATAAATCATATTTAATTTCTCAATGATCTCTTCTACCAATTCTTGTCCCAATAGATTTCTCTCACAGAATTTTCCCCACAATGTTGGAGTTCAACACCACTTCCCATATAATGCTTAACAAGATGTGATCTATATGTATGAATTAAAATTATTATTTTATGATAATTACATTAAGAAAACATATTGATCCCACATTCCCTGTTAATCTAAATATCAATCCTAAATCATTTCCCCCAAATTTTGAATATTTTCCTTCGACTATCTTGCAGACTGAGGATGAAATATTGTACTAAAATTTAACTTTGTACCCAATGAATTTTGAATTGACTTCCAATAAATTGATGTAAATCAGGGATCATTATCAGAAAAAATATAGAGAGAGTCTATATGTAACATAAATGTTTATTTAAAATAATTTTTAGCAATCAAATCCAAAGATAATGCATATTGAAGAGGAATAAAATGGACGTATTTGGTCAAATGATCAACAATAACCCAAATCACATTATTACATAAATAATTATTTGGTAATACCACAAAAAAATTAATGGATATATTATTCCATTTTGATTCAGGAACACATAAGGGTTAAAGAATCGCCTTTGGTAGTTCATCTTTTACATGATAAAAAGTCAAACATTTCATGGAAAATTCAGAAATATTTTTATTACTTCCCACCAGAATTGTTCTCAAAGTTTTATGTGCATATAAGTAATTACAGGATTAATCTAAACTGAAGAAATATGAGCCTCACTCAATAATTATTTCTTTATTTGTAAATAACCTAAAAAATATAACCTCTTTCAAAGTATAATAAGAAATTCATTTTCAATATTAAATTCAAGAAACTGACCATCCTTGATCATTTTAATTAATTCATTGAAATAAAGATCTTCTTTATGACACTTCTTAATTATTTTTTACAAATATGACTACACTAACATATGAACTAAAAGATAGGTGGTTACTATAATCACAATCTCTAAGATAAACTTCATTAAATCATTAAACACAATAACATTATCTAAATTTATTATAACTATTTATTAATTATTATTTTTACTTAAAGAATTTTCTACCTTGTTATATTTATCTCGATGATAGTGAACTATGAAATCCTAATCCATTATCATTTTTAGTCATATTCTTTATCTCAGGATCAAATCATTATAAGTGAATATATAATTAAAACATTTACAGTTTCTATATATTTCACATTTTATCCCATATAAAAGATACCACCAAATTTTCAAATCAAAAAACACTATTAAAAGATCAAGATCATGTGTTGGATAATTATGATCATGGATTTTTAATTAGAGTGATGGTTATATAATTGCATGGTCATCTAGCATCAGTACATAACTAAGGACCTTCAAATATGAATCACTATAAATAAAAAACTAACTATTTCTAAATGTAACGGATAAGATTGTAAAATTAACCAATAATATTTTCAATACCTAAAAACATTCATCACATTCCATTTTCTAGATGAATTCAAATCCCTTTTGAAATAACTTGGTTTGTGAGATAGAAAATTGAGCAATGTTTTTAAAAAAAATTTAGTAGTAACCCACTAATATAATAAAACTTCAAATCTCAATGAAATTTTTAGGACTTATTTACTCTTTCTCCACTTCATTTTTAGCATGATCAATGGTTATTCTATCTTTAGAAACAATATTCCTACAGAAATACATTGATTGTAAAAAAACCCATATTCTCTAAACTTTCCATACAACTTAATTTCTATTAATGTTTATAGATTAATACATAATGTTTCTCATATTCATAAAAAATTTTAGAATAAAACATAATTTTATCAATAAACAAAACCATTAATTTATCCTAATACTAATGGAAAAATATATTATTGTGATCCAAAAATATATCTAATTCATTTTTCAACCCAAATAGCATTACCATAAACTTATAATGGCTATTCCTATTATTAAATACTTTCATTTGAATATACTCTTCCATCACTTTCAATTGATGGTTTCTGAAACTAATTTCAATCTTGGAAAAATACTAAGCACCCAATATATTCTCAAACAAGTTATTTATATAAGGAACCATATACATATTATTAATATTCATGTTATTTTGTGATCTATAATCTATAAAAAGATACATAGAACCATATTAATATTTGAAAAACAAAACAAGAATACCCTAAGGTGATGTTATAGGGTTAATTAAGCCCTGATAAATAATTATTTCAACTTCTATTTCAATTGTATTAGGTTTTACAGAGAAATTTGATAATGAGGTTTTGAAAATAGTTCAACATCTATAACTAAGTAAAAAAGTAAATTTGACATCCTGATTAGGAATAACACCAAAAAAATCATTATGAAAAACATCAGTAAATTCCATTACCATATGAACATTAATCTAATTTATCTACTCCTTTTTAATAATATACACACTATAACTTTAACTCTCATATTTAATCAATTTCTCAACATCTTGATATGTTTTCAGTTTTATGAACTCAATATTACATAATAATTGAAACTCACTTTGAGGATTTCATATGAATTATTTAGATTTGTAATCTATATTAGCATTTTAAATTGAAAGTAAATCCATAACAAGAATAACATAAAAATTTTATAAGGTTAAGATAAGTATATTTGAAGGAAATCTTATTCCACATATAATGATATTAAGGTTCCAATAAATCATGGATTCTTAAATACATCAACTGGGGTTTTCCAATAAATGTTATTACTAATTTCATGAGGTTATATTTCCATTCTACTATTTAACTTCACATAAATAAAATAATTTTTGAATATGAATCAAACAAGTCATTGGTATAATCTAAGTAAACATGTAGTGTATCTTTCACTACATTATTTTATAGTCATGTATTTCCTAAGGTAGTCGTGTATGATATTTCTACACACTTTTTCTTAAGATCTTGATTATCTTCATTCTTTATATTTATCTTTAGATATGCACTTTCATAATGAAAATTCTCATTAAAATTAAAAAAATTACAATTAAATTATCATAATTAGTCTGACCATTACCATTATTGTTCTCTTTATGGAAACGAGATATATATACCATCTTAGCACATTGGTAATAAATTCTATATCACATAATACATTCAAAAAAATTATTTCTACCAAAATTATTATAATAGGGAATCTAAATTTTATTACATTTGAAGTTCCTTGAAGAATTATTCCATACTGATTTCTACCAAGACCATGTCATATCATTATTGATATAGAAATAAATAAACTACATCTTATCATTCTGAAAACAATAAAAATATCCCTCAAAATATATGAACTCATGAGTATCCAAATCCCTTTGAATATTTGGTTTCAAACCTATATAAATTTGATCAGTTTTACTATCATGTTTTAGAGTAAAATTTATTGCATTCATTGATAATTTAGTAAAATTTTTTCATAGGAAGCAACTGATTCCTCCTTGTTCTGCTACAATTCCATGAATTTACCTTCAATTATAAGTTATCCATATTTAGTAAATTATTTATCAAGGAAAATATCATTAAATTTTGTTCCCTACATTAAATCAATCTCATATTTCCCCTTGGTATTATTAATAAAAGAACACCAATAATCAGCACTAACTTCAAAATAATAATTCGAAAGAGTTTCCTTATAATGCTATAAATATCCCAAAATATCAAATATATTTTCCAAATCATTAATCCATCCTTAAACTACCATTGGTTCTAAAGATAAACCAAACGTCAAAGAGTGTTTCTACATAAAATATTCCAAAATGGCCATATTCTTATGTGGAACATTTTGTCACTCTCTTGCATGGGTTACATTGTTCATTTTCTATGATCATTGAGTTAACGTGGAAAAAACTACTAAATTTTAGCTACAATGATTATAGGTTTCTAATTCATAAGGACATCATTCTCTTGTTCTCTTTCAACTTCATTTTCCATGTTTCCTCTATTTAAAACCATTCTAAATAAACATGGATTAGATTAAGAAATTTAGAAAAACTCAAAATCTATCTCATGATAATATGAGAATAAATTAAAATCTATTAAAAATTTCTTTTATTATCATCCTAGAAATTAAATATATCAAATCCTTAGAGATGATACTAATTATAACACCTCGTAACATAATCAACTAACAATTATATGATTTATAATAAGGGTTTCACTTTATTACATTTCCAGGATCATTTAGGCTTATATTTATTGAGATTAAGAAAATTATTATATAAAATATTAGAAATTTCCAAACATTGTACAATTTTTTACAAAAACAGGTTCTTATTTTTAACACGATTGTTTCATTCTTGACACTTTTTCTTCATTAAGGACATTCCAATATTCACCATGATGTAATCCATGCACATCCTTAAGATCTATATAAAAATTTGAAAATGTGGGATGATAGAAACAAATATTATTAAAAAATTAAGGAAACCCATTATCCCTTTTCAAAATTCACAAAAACCCGTAAATAAATTCTCCTTTTTAGAAAATAAACATTGTGCTCAAAATAATAATTACATACTCATCAAAATAACTTCAAATACAAAAGTTTTTGGAAAAAAATATAAGAAATAATAAAGGAAAAAAACATATTCATGAAGGTTACATATAAAAATATAAGAACTAATGAAAGTAAAAAAATATCATTTATAAGATCCTAAGATTTCCTTCAATCATGATTTCATTTTCTTACCTAATAAAATTAAAAGATTTTATTTAAATCCCACTGAAATATTTGAATAACTTTGTAGGTATATTGTGACATTCTCTTTACATTGACCCTTATAAGAAAATTTAAAAATAAATAAATATCATAGTTAATTATAAACTTTTACTTTGGAGTAACTTAATTCCAATTCACTATATCACTTTTGAAAATGAATTGGAGAGCTATATCAATCTCACATGTTATCACACATATCCTTTTTTATTAATTTATATCCCATTGAAACCAATATAAAAAAAAATTTAAAATAACTATATAAAGATAAAAGTATATAAAATAATTCATTTCCATTATAAAATACATAAAATTCATCATTCATGCCCATAATCAAAACCACATTCGGTTATCTCATAAAAATGATGATAAATACCCATTCCTTTGGAAATTATCTATAAAATAAAAATTCTTAGAACAATAGGAATAAGATATTATTTGAAAAAACATAGATAATTTTAGATTAATATTAATAATTAATAATATTAATGATGTTAGGAAACCGTATTCACATGTTATATGTTAAAAAACATTCTCTTTCACTTTAGTAAAAAACAAAATAGTGACCCGTATAGAAAATTTTTACAATGTTTCTTTTTAAAACTTTTTTAAAATTCAAGGATATTTGAAAATAAATTTTAAAAAACCATTGGAGTATATTTAATAACATTATTAAAACATTTTTATGAATAAGTATATATAAGATAATGAGTTTTAAACATTTAAAGTAATGTTTTGAAGAAAAATAACTTACCTCATCTCTTGACTCACAACGTATGTCATTTTATTTCCTAAATAACAAAAAATTTATTAATTTTATAATTTATTAGGAATTTTTTTATTTTATTAACTTATCATAATCCCTTTTATTTCATTTATTACCATTCATTATATATTTAATAAATTTATTAAGTTCATGTTGGACATTTTGGGGTTGTTCAGTCTGTAACCTAAAAATAACATTAGTGCATTAACTATGTTTAAAATATCATGCTTCCATTATCTACATAATCTAAAATTTGTTATAATTATTAATTTTATATATTATATAAACTTTTATAACCATTTATTTTAGTTTTTCATGAAAGACGAACCACATCTCTTTGTGGAGGTGGTATTCCACATGTATGCATGAGAAACATTATCATTTTCCAATAGAAGGATGCGTTTGGAGGTAAGTAAAATAATAATATTCTATAATCATATTAATTTAATAAAAATAATATATATTCAATAATTACATCTATATAACCAGTTGTGAAAGGTGGTGATAGAAAATGAAACACATCACTTCATGGAGGTGGTACTATACATGTATACATGATCGATGTTTTCATTTCCCACAAGATAGAAAGGGATATGGAAAAGGGATTTTATATAAATATAAAAAAATCAATATATTTTAAATACTAATGTTATTATGTAATAATGGTTATGATATATTTAAAGGAGGTAAAAGAATATATAAACAGGAAGGAACTTGTTTAAGAGTTATACCTATTCTTTTTAAAACATCCTTTGGAATAAATATTAATCCCTATTAGTTTGGTAATTTTGTGAGACTAGGGTATCTATTTAATTCACATGAATGTTAAGGAAGTATTTGTGAAGTTCTTGGCTAATCTAGAGTTCTCAAAGATTGTGAATAAATGAGGGTTGGAGGTGCCTTTTAGAGTAGGGGGAGTAGAAGTATTATAATTATTCAATGATTTAAAATAATGTTAGTTTTCTATCATGGTAATGTGTTGCTAAAAAATAATTTTTAAAGATATGGCAAGACCCTTTGTTTTATTTGGGAATATGAAATTTATAGGAATTTTGAATTTCCCTATGGTGGATGGTCTATATTTTGAGTCAATGTCCAGAATGGAATTCCATATGATTAGATTTATTAAATGGGTTTTCTTGGATGAGTATTGGGGCCTGGGATATTCCTTGAGTTCTTGAATAAGTCTCAAGATATTTAGGGTTGGATGTTTTGTAATTTCTCGAGAAGTAAAATGGAGTGTATGGTTTTCAAGCTGATTATGGTAAACATTCCACCAAACCATGTGGGATAGTCAAGGAAGGAGTATTATTTTCAAAACCATGAAAAGGGTGCCTTATATGCATGTATAATTATATAGAAAACTATAGATTCATTTCACATGGTTGGTTCATGGTTTTCCAAACCATGTGCCTAACCATTCAAGGTAGGATGTCTTGAGGCATCATTTCCGACACGGTTATCACCCAATTTAGTAAATCATGTGGCCAAAAAATATACTCATTAAAAAGTGGGTTTTCACCTAAATTACCTTATGAATTTATAAATCTAAATCCATAATTTTTTTCACTCTCTCTCTCCAAAATCATGCATTTTACCTCATTCTCCTCCCTCTTCTCTATGGTCAATCTCCCAACTTTCATATCAAATTCTCTTTTGGTTTGTAGGATTAGTGATCTAGAGGGAAGGATATTAGTCTAATTCCTTTCTAATTCCATTTAATATAATTTTTAGGTTGTTATAACTAGTTTTTAAAATAATATTACACTATTACATGGTAAAATATTCCTGAGATGATGGGGCTTCCATACTTCATAGCGAGATGGTGTACCAAGACAACAGATGCATGCCATCACCCGTAATTTTTTAGAGATATATGGTTGGGTGAATTTTTAAAGTATATTTGGGATAACTGAATAGTGTTTCTTATGGGTTTGTTTCTGTTTGTTAGTTCTTTAGATTAGGTGAGTGCTCGAACCGTGGCACAGACCTTTGAGGAATCATTTGACTCGATTTGGGTGAAGCCTAAGTACCTGATGAGTAATTTTTCATTTTTCCCAAATTATTTTAATTTGATTAGTAGTTTTAGGATGTTAATTAATTATAATTAGATTATAATTAATTTTTATTGATTTTTTAGGTTAATGATAAGTTCTTGGGTAGTACGATCATTGGTTGTTGGTCTGGGACGATATTGAGCAGTATGTTGTTGGTCTAAGTGTTAAATTGACAAATATTGTAAGTAGGGTTGGTGGTACCAGAGCATATCAAATAGTCTTTATATATTTTCTAGGATAATGATTTTATAACCACCCAAATGTATTATGCGTTTATCCTTTAATTAAAATTAGGACCCTCTAATATAAAATTTATTTGTGATAATCCCTTAAACATAATAAAAAATGGATAATTAAAGGTAATCCCCATTGAATGCATCATTTGAGACTTAAACCCTACATAATAGTTATTTAAAGGTTGGAAAATGAATATGATTATGGTTAAATTAAATGATTAAGAAAAGGAATGGGTGGTTATAGAATTGGACCTTTATTTTATATGCTTTCTTAAATAATTAATATTTATTTGGGATTAATATTCCTTATGTGTTAATGGACCAAAGTGAATGGTGATTCCAATGGAATGCCTTTCTTATTAATGGAACATTAAATGGCTAATGGTAATGGTTTAAAAGAAATATCCTTCCATGTAATGGATAGTGCCTTAATATTTGATATTAATATAATAAGTGAGAAAATCATGTTTCTATAATAAGGGTTAAATGACATATTATGAATTGAGGGATTGTAAAATGAATCAGAATTATAAAGGGATTTGGATTTAAAAATTCTAAAATGGAATAAATCTGTTAAATGGTAATTTTAAATGTATTAATGAAAGTTTAATGATATTAATTATAAAAACCTTAGGGTGTTCATAGTAATTGAGATAATGAATGTCGAGATAAGTTCCAAGATTCCATGTGATGTTTGATGAGTTATAATGCCAGGACAAGCACCATGGGTTCCATATGGTACATTATTAGGAATTATAGGAAGAGATAAATGGATTCCACATGATATCATATTCATTGAAACATCAGGATGATTACTTAGTGTTTTCATGGTACATGAATTTTGGGAATGTCAATGTGAGTGCTCACAATCCATGCGAATTCAAGGATGGGTTCTCATATTCTATATGATAACTTATGATACTAGGGAATTCCATGATGATAACATGTATTTTTTGTGGTTATATATGAAGGAATTCTCATTAATATGTTCTTCGATACACCCAGGAATCGTCCAAGGTAGTTTGGACCCACCCATAGCATCATTGTGGAGCTTGGTCATCAAGGGTTTATATATTTATATATATTTATCGTCTTCAATATTTTATTAAAACTCGCATTCACTTGATCAAAACATTGGTTATTTATGTACCCAATGGTGGTAGCCTACTCGGAGATACTCACACACTTGTTGGGCTTCCAAGAATCATGGGTACCTAGAAATTATCACTATTGTGTCACAGGTTCAGGTTTGGTCGAGTTCCATATAACAACCTAATGTTTTATCAAAGGAATTCTATTATAATAATTATTCATTATTTTATAATCACATTGGTAATAACAATGAAATATCATGGTACTAAATACTATGTGACAATTAAAAATAATTTTTCCACTTCTGTGTTTTGAATTTCAAAAATCTATCATATACGGTTGCGATCAGTAAGATGTTTGGAGTCTGATAGGACAAACTTATGTTTTTAGTGAATAGTAACCTAGCCTTATGAATAGTAATACAACCCTTATGAATAGTAAATTTTCCAAAATAATAGTAACCTTACCCATGAATGATTAAATAAAATTTAGGCATTTTATAATTGACAATTTGGCCATAGTCAAATTATTGGTATTTTTGTAAATCGTAAATAAATAATAATTAATAATTAATCAATTTAAATGAAAATTCATTTTATTAAAATGTTTTCATAAATTAAAAATTTGATGCATTTTGGTTTTAATATAATTTATAAGAACTCATTTAATTTTTTAAAGCATTATGAAATCAGTTTTAATTTTAATATCTGTATTTTTCAAGTAAATTATGATTTTCATTAAAAATTAAATTAAACATATTTATAAAATTATTTTTGGAAAATTAAGTTCATTTTTGTATTCTCCATATCAAAAAATGGTTAGGGTGATTTTTTTTAATTTTTCTGAAATACTTGAAATTTTTATGAATAGTGAAATACTATAATTTATAAAATATGCTAAATACATTAATTTTGGAATCATGTATGATGTTATTATGATGTAAGACCAATTGGTTCTAACTAACGTACATGTATTACAATTCTTGGTCATGGAATCATCACTATTACTTATCTTGTAGAGAAATAATAAATTAATGAATATTATATTGAGAAAACCCATCGCCCCTCCACTATAAATATCACCCTCACACCCTTATTTCCTCACACCTATCAAGCTTCAATACTTGTCTAAACTCTGCCCAAACAAATTCCCTATCCCCTCACCCACGTCTAAGGGATTTTGTTCCCAAAAAATACCAATCTAATGTGCCTTAAGGAGGATTCAAGAGGTAATTCCCCTCTCTCTCTTTTCCTTTAATTTTCTTTCAATTTCAAGTTCTTTTCTTAATATCTATCCACCTATCCTCATTCACATTATAAAGCCCCAGTCTTAAACCTTACTTAATCTTGAGTTATTACAAGATTACACGTTGAGGATCTTTTCAGGTTTAGAGTTTTAGAGAATTAGATCATAAAACTTGCAATACATTCCACATTTAAACAAAGTGGTTACATAAAAGATAGTATTCATTTTTTCCCATCAACGAAAACATATTTAAAAAATAAATCATGGATTATTTCATGACACTTCCTTGACACTATCATCATATCATGTACCTTTCCCTTGACCTGTGAAAAACATTTCAAAAAAAAACTTGGGATGAGCATAAAAATCTCAGTAAGGGTTATAAAAATATGGAAAGGAAACATGAGTTCATATATACATAAGAATGAAATCATACTTTACCCATAAAACATAGGCATATCAAAACATGAATAAATCATAGAAATCATAAGACATAAAAGGTAACTTGAGGCATTCATAACATTCTTATGTGGGGAGTAACCCTCTTGGTTACGTTTGGAATACCCACCATAGTATATTCCCTAAATCTCTTCGGAGAAACGTTAACGTTTCACTCCTTTGTGTTACCCAATGCATTGGAGAGCTATATCGAGCTCACCCGCCCTTAGTTTATCACGGAACCACCCATCTTCATAACAATGCCCAAGAACCATAACATAATCATAGAACATAACTTAAGCATAAAGGAAATATAACATTCCCACATTGCAATAACAATATAAAATTTTAAGATATTGAAACAATGAATCCATTCTAAAAACCATTTTCAAAACCATTTAAAACATTTAATAAAGAGATTTTTGAATCAAAGTGTCCCATACCACTTTGAATCCTTTAACATTTTAAACCATTAATATCCATATAAATAAATCCTTAAAACCATTTTGAAAACATGGATATTAATGAGAAATATTTATAATATTAAATCATTAAAACATTTAAAACGATATTTTAGTTAAAGGGTTTTTAAAAAAATGAGAGACACTTGAATACAATAATTCAGGAATAAAACTTAATAAAAACTTTATAATATCATGAGAACAAAGGTATTCATGATATAATATTCCAAATGATAGTATATACACCATATAAGAGTGAATTTGTGCATAACAACAATGAAGTCTCAATGGAAATGTAAATTGAGATGAAATCCATTATAAAGATGGTATCCTTAAATTAAGGATAAATCAATCTCATAATTATGTGCGAAAAATATAAATACACCCAATATAAGTGGATATTATGTGTAAAATAATAAAATGTCATTCACACATATTCAAAGGATGACGTATTCAATAACTACATGTTGAACCCAAAGAAATCGAAATTAGGTTAGAAGTTCCCTTGACGGCCTAACGACGTCACATCAAAATGAGTTGATGAGAGATAAAAAGGGTATCTCATCACTTGGACATAAAATTTACATCAATAAGGATATATAATAACATATCCCAACATAAAAATATATAGATTAAAAGACATAATAAAAGAAGTCTTTTAAAAAGAGGAGGGTGAAAGGTTCCCTTACTGACTTGGGTTACTTTCGAAACGTACACCCCATTGAAGAAGGGTGATACAATGAATATGTAAATACCCATAAATGAAATTATATTACAAAAATAGTATAATAATCAGAAGTACATACACCACTCAAAGGAAATGGTGGCAAATGTAGCATAAATCTCACGGGACTAAAAGTGAGATGAAAAACCCCTTACGAAAACTCGGCAGCCTAACGACGCCACTTAAACTTCCAAAAATGGATTGATGAGATCAAATAGGGTCTCTCATCATATTATAATAAAATTTAATGCAAGAGGAATATAAAATAACATCCCCCATCAAAACAAATAGGAGCTTAAAAGAAGTGACATAAAGGAGAGTACATAAAAAGAAAGAGAGAGGTTAGATCTCTTACGAAAATTCGGCAGCCTAACGGCGCCACTCAAAACTTCCAAAATGGATTGATGAGAGAAAATAGAGTCTCTAATCATATGAACATAAAAAGTACAGTAGGAGTAATATAAAATAACATCCCGATCATAAAAAATATGAGCTTGAAAGGAATGACATAAAAGAGTGTACTTAAAAATAAAGAGAGGGGTAGGATCCCTTACCTCGGGTCTTACTTGACTCGATCGTTCTTTAATCTCCTGAATAATAAACTTGAGTAAATTTATACTTCCTTAAAAACATTTTTCAAGTTCATTATTCCTTTTATATCACTTATTACCATGTCATGAACACTATTTTATTATTTAATCTAATAACGGTCGTTTTAACGATCATTGGTACTTGAGTCAAAAATAAACTATTTATAATTACAAGTTGTTCATGTGGTAAAATATCCATTATATCCAGAATTGTATTCATGATGTAGATATAATATATATCATATATATCCAGTATATTCATGCATTTATAATATTATATAACATTTAGAGTTAAGAAATGAAATGCACCGTTCATGGAGACGGTAAGTCGTACGTACGCATGAACACTACTTCCATTTCTATTTCATATTTAATGGAATAAAAACATAATGATACATAATATTATTTTAATTAAAGTATGGTATCATATATAATATCATTAAATATATCATTTATATGTACCACATATGGAATTAACGAATCAAATCACTTTGAGGGGGCGGTAGTCCGCACTTCCTAAAATGAAGATATCGCGTATACCCATAATGGAAGCCATAAAGGTATGCTATAAATGAAAAATACAGAAGATTAATTAAAACATAAACATATTATATATCATATATAAATATATTTACATCTTAATGGCCACCATGAAAGTTGTTAAGAGAATATTGAACAATCATTGTTTCGTGAGGCAGTAATTCGCCATCCACAGAAACAGTATGTTATTTAACCATTAGACGAAGGTGTGTGTAAGTGTAGCTCTAATCCTTAACATAAAAACATCATATTATATTGAAGATACTGGTGTTTTTACAAAATAAAGTAATAAAAAGATTTTAGGGGGTGGAGAAGCAAAATAAAACAAAAGGACTCAAGTGAAGACATTACCTTAAAATCGGGTAACTTCCTTTGGTTTGAGCTCAAAGGCTTACTTGGGAAGACTTATGACCAAAGTGATGCTTCTAAGAGTTATATAGGTATGTGTAGAGACAAAATGGTCAGGGTTTGGCCAGGACAAAATCTTTGGAAGTGTGGGTAAGGAGGTAGAGGTGGGGGCCTTTTATAAGAGGAGAGGAGGGGCACTCTTGGAAAGTAAAGAAATGTTACATTATTTTAGAATGATTTTCGGATTTTAATGGTCCCAAATTGATGTGTTTAGAGGATAAGGTGATAAGGGTTCTAAATCCATCCATCCAATAGGTTTTGGACATATTTAGGTATTATATTTTACATTATCTTTCCATTTTATTTAAATCGTTAAATAATGAGGTCATCGCTGCATCATCATGATGTCATAAATAATTTAATTTATTTAATGTCTAAAAATTTAAAAAAAAATACTATGATGTAGGAAATATTTTTATCTTTCCAATTAGTATTTATAGTCAAAAATATGACTTGTATAACCCCATGTAAAAATTGTTTTAGTTAAACAACTTATGTTTGTGACATTTTAATTTTAACATTAAATAAAAAGGTATTTATGTCATTTTCCATCCAAAATGGATCCATGGGGTCCCCAAGTTGACCCATGGATTGTATTGGTCGGCCATGACTCATCCAATGTGGGTATGACATGTGTATAGGTCATTTCATATTATTAAAACATTATTTTTACCTTAAACTACACTAATTACCTCTAATCGTGATTAAAAACTTAATAAGTTACTATTCACCAAAAAATTATTTTAATCCCATTGAACCACATTTTACTTCTTAATGACAACCATGTATGTTGGATTTTTTAAATTCAAAACACAAAGGTGGCAAAATTTCATTTAAACGGAAAATTAGTTTTTATAAGTACCACTTAGTGGTTTCACTATTCATCAAAAATTGAAGTTCTTCAGAAAATTACCAAAAATTCACCCTAAGCTATATTTGATATTCCGAATTCAAAAATGATGTCTATTTAACAAAATTCATAACATATAAGTTACATTAATTAATTTAATAATTAATTCCCGCTGTCAGAACAAATAGCATGTTTTTATGAAACAATATATATCAAAAGATTGACACTAGTTTAAGTCAAATTTCAAAGTGAAATTAATTACAATGACCACTATTTTATTAAATTGTAAAAATATATTCTAATTTAACTTTAAAACCAATTCAAAAGAAAATCTAATCATATAAATAAATTATATTAAAAAGAGGTTTTGAATTAAAATACAACATTTTTCACTATTCATTAAAAATTGAACTTTTTTGGAAAAATACCAAAAATTTACACAAAGTAAATTTTGATGTCCCGATTCTAAAGAAGAGTTTTATTTTGTCAAATATAACACATAATATTTTCAAAAAGTGGATTTAAAAGAGGTTCGCCATCAAAAGGCGGTTAATCGACCTTTTAAAGAATATTAGAATGTTTACACTTAAAATTGGATTCATTCACATTTTTAATCCTCTAACATTTATTGTAAAAAGTAAAAATATTTGACAAACATATATAATCATTTTGTAGTTAGTTCTATTCATTCCCGCCATCACAACAGCTAGGCATTAACTACCATTTAAAATAATATTATTTTATTATTAGAGTGCAATGTAAGATTCCCAAGAAACTCGTTATTGCGTGTTGGATATGCCATCGAGCATAGAGTCCCCTTTAAAGTTATATTAATATTTTATTCACAAATATGGATAAATGTGAAAATGTCATACTCTTTATTTACCTAGGGTGTTACACACATGGTATGGTAACTCCAGTATAATATATATGCTATAATTTTTTTATACTAATATTACAATATATCATCCAACCCCCTACTCCTCTTCTTTTTATTTTAGAATGGAAAATGTTGTTCGTGAGGTGTTAATTTATCACCTTCAAGAACGACATGTTTTATTTATTCCTTTAATTCCTTCATATATGGTCATGAAACCATTTTTATAGTGGAAAAAGATTGTGTTATATGTATTATATCCTATTTAATGTTCTGTAACTAACTTACATACATATTACTAAATTAACAAACAAAAGAAGTTTGTTGTGGTTGAAAAACCACCCAAATTAACCCAATGATCATCATTAAATTCTTATCTAATGATTCATTCTCATGGTATAAAAAAATATTTATAAGGTAATTTAAAGTTCTCTAACATCATCAATAACATATAATTACAATTCTGGATTTTTATACATGTTTTAAATGAACTTCCATGAATATAAGTGAACCGTTCAAGAAAACTATAAAAACAAACATTCCCAAATGATGAATTTAAGCTCTAAAACTCATTCAAAAGCCCATAAATGAACTTAATAAAACCTTAATGAATATTATTAATGTATAAAAGTTTCTTTAATTTTTAATTAATGAATATAAGGTGGTTATACAAGACATTAATGTGAATACAGCATTTGGATATAAGGTAAGGGGAAATTCTCAAACCCAACTTTCTTTCTTTGGGTTCTCCCTCTTTCAATCCATTTTCAGTATGGTTACTCCTTAAAATTAATTTCCTCATCCTCAAATTACCTATTCTAAGATATAAATGTTTTACAATTTAGTTTATGATAAACCCAATGTTCTTCCAAAAGAACTCTTCTTATGAATAAAGACCCTCTTTTTTACTTCTAAAAGATTGTTTCTACTTCACTGGTTGTTGATTATTCTATATCAAGAATGTTATCCCCTATTTATTTTGGGAGACAAATTTTTATGAATGTATTATTTATGATGTGAATCCTATTATTTTCCATGTATTATTTTATGTTTAAGTTTGACATATTTTCTATTTGTAGTGCAAGATAATGTAAATTTTATGATGTGACGGGTGCACCAAGAATCATATAGCGTAATATTAATGATGTGACGGGTGCACCCGAAATTATAGAACACTCCAATTCATTGGATAAAGTAATGAATCTCATGATTCAAAGGGAAATTATTTGTGAAAAGGATGCTAAAATTGTTCAAAATTATGTGTTGTAGTTGACCAGTAGACATGATGTTTCATTTTTTATGCATTGCCACATTTTAAGTCTTTTATTAATGCTTCCTCTCATGTTCATGATCCTTTGACTATGTTATGATTGTGCTCGACCATTTTTATATTATTCATATCTATCCTCTTATTGGGATTTTATATGACCCTTATTTTATGTATATCCTCAGGTGATTATGCATACTAAGGAGTTTTCAAGGGACAATAAGAAGCTGGAGAAGAATGGATTAAATAAATGTTTATGTTTTATGTTGTAAATGTTATGTATGGTCCTAGTTTTCCCAATACACAAAACCTTTGGATCCTCATTGTGTAATACTATTACGTTGTCTATATTTTAAATGATGTAATAGTAGTGTAAGAAAAGGCTATGTCTCTATATTTTGTATCAGAGGAAAGGTTTAGTTAATTTGGGAATTAAGATTAGTGAACCCTAGAGAAAACCTCTAGCATGAGAATAAGTAAAAATATACACATATGAAGATTTACAAAGGAATCTCATAAGTTATTATTTTAGTGTAAATTTTACTAATGAATATGTTATTCATGACTTGTTGACTTATGTTTTGTTATAAGCTTTTCTATTTTAGAAAATGGTGGGAACCATGAGAAACTAGGCCAACAACCCGTGCGAGGTCCAATGCAATGATTGCCCGAACAACATCCCCAATGCTTTGGGTGGTGGATTTAAAATCTTTATGGTGATTCTTACCCAACTATCATAGGTCTTGAGCAATAAATAGAATAATTAGTAACATCCTGCTTCACCTAAGAGGGAGAAACTAATAGTTGATTGTTTTATGCAGAAAAAACCACCGATATTTAGTGGGTCTTATGATCCACTAGTTGAAAAAATGGGTCAACTCCATGGAGAAGATATTTTCTGTGCTTCACTGTTCTAATACTGAGAAGGTGATATTTCCATTTATCATCTAGATGGAGAGGCTGACCAATGGTGGGATTTGGTTAAGAACACCAAACTGATTGATGAAATTGAAGAGATGATATGGGAAGACTTTAAGACAATGTTTCTTAACCATTATTTCCCAAGAACTCTTCGTACAAATATGGAGAGAGAATTCACATAGCTCAAGAAAAATTAAGGAGAATCTTTCACAACCTATGAAGAAACTTTCACAAGGCTTTCAAGGTATGCTTTAATTTTTATTATTAATAATGATTGCAAAATTTATAGATTCATTAGTGGATTTAAACCACACCTTTAAAAGGATATTGAAATTCGGGACATTGGGAGTTATAAATAATTTCTTCAGTGTTCTCTCAAAGTGGAGATGGAGTTTGGATAATGGTCCCATGTCTATGGTGATTAGAAAAGAAATACAGAGTTTCAAGATGGTGGATCTAATGATAAAATGTGGGAAGATGCATCATGGGAACTTCATCAAAGGGATGGGGAGATGCTTAAATTGTGTGAAAGAAGGACACCATTCTCAAGAGTTTAAAAAAGACATGAGAAGGAAGGAAAATGTGGTGGAAGAAATGATAGCACCATCCATGGTCTGATGCTACAACTTTTTAGAGAAAGGGAACTATGCAACCCAGTGCACTAAACCTAAAGTCCTCAAGGGTAATCAACATCATAATCCGCCAAATACAAAGGAACAAGGGAATTATTATACCATCACTACTACAGAAGTGGAGTAAGATAAATAATTCATACAATGTAAAATTCCTATTCACTCAAGAATGGAAAAAATATTATTTTATTATGGTTCTAAGAATTCCTTAATATCTTTAAATTTTTCTAGAACTATAGAATCGAAGCCCCGAAACCTTTTAGCAGAGATATCAGTAAAAACACTAAGTGGTGCAATCATTTCAACCTAAGTGTTTGAATCTTCTCCTATTGGCATATGTGGGATGATTCTTCCAGTGAATCTTGTAATACTTACCTTGGTGTAATTTGATGATATAATGTGAATCGATTGGCTCTCATTATATAGAGCACATATCAACTATCAGTAAAAGGAAATATCTTTTCATATCCCGAACTATCCCATGATCCTCTACAAATGTAAGGAAGATCAGGAATATCCATTGAAAAATCCTTCAATGGTGTGGGTGTTGATTCCTTGTAAAGAGTCATACCTTACTTAAATGGTTAAGTTAAAGCAATGTTACAACCTTGTGGAAATTCCCATAATGAGGGAATATGGTGATGTATTTCCTGAGGAGTTACTTAGACTTCCCCCATATTTTGAGGTAGAGTTTTAGAACTCATATCCAGAGATAATCCTATCTCAAATTTTCCCAATAAGATGGATCCTATCAAACTATTGGAGTTAAAGAAGCAACTATAATAGCATTTGTACAAAGGGTTCATATTCCCTAGTGAATCACCTTTGGGTGCACTAGTGCTCTTTATTAAGAAGAAGGATGGATCAATGCAACTGTGTATCGATTATCGAGAACTCAACAAGATCACCATAAAGAACCAGTATCCTCTTCCAAGGATTGATGACTTTTTAGATTGGTTAATAAGATATCAATACTTATTAAAGGTGGATCTTCATTCTTTATATCATTTGATAAAGGTGAATAAAGAATATATTCATAAGGCTGCCTTCCGTACTAGGTATGGGCAGTATGAGTTTTTGGTGATGCACGTCAAACTTACTAATGCCCTTGAAACCTTTATGGATTTGATGAATAGATTCTTTCGACATTACCTAGAAATTTTTTTGGTAGTGTTTATCGATGATATTCTCATCTACTCCAAGAGAAAGGAGTAACATGAATAATATCTAAGTATTTTGTTGGAGACATTGAAAAAGGAGAAGTTGTCTACCATGTTCAGAAAGTGTGACTTTTAGATAAAGAAAGTCTTGTTCTTGGGACATGTGATCACCAGTGAGGGAATTTCTATGGACCCTTCAAAAATAAAGGTAATTGAGGAATGGACTCGACCCTCTAGCATCACAACAATCCTTAGTTTTTTTTGGATTAGCTGGGTATTGCCAATGTTTTGTGAATAATTTCTCACGATTGTATTTCCCACTAACTATGTTAATAAAGAATGGGGTAAAGTATGTACGTATGGATGAATGTGAGGAAAGATTTAAGGGGATAAAGAGAAGTATAATCACTACACCTATACTCACATTACCGAATAGTAGAGAAAGTTTTGTGATATATAGTGATGCTTCAAATAAATGATTGGGTTGTGTACTCATTCAAGATGATAATGTTATATCCTAGGCCTCATGGTAGTTGAATATCCATGAGCATAACTATCCGAAACATGATATGGACATAGCAGTTGTGATTTTTGCCCTAAAAATCTGGCGGCACTACATTTATGGTGAGAAGTGTGACATATATACTGATCACAAGAGCCTAAAGTATATATTCCCAAAAAAGGAGTTCAACATGCATCAAAGGAGATGGTTAGAGATAATCAAAGATTACTATTTCTCTATTCATTATCATCTTGGCAAGGCAAACAAGGTAGTTGATGCACTTAGTCGAAAAGAACTTGCTACTCTATCGATGTTGCAGAAAGATCCTATATTCTTGGATATGCAAAGGATGGATTTTGAAATCATAAGGGCAGGGAATACATCCCACCTTTCCCAAATGGGTTTTCAACCATCTATCCAAGAGAAGATTAAGGAGTTACAAAGGGATGATCTGGAGTTACAAAATAAGGTGAATGTAGTAAAAGAAGGGAAGCTGCAATAGTTCCATATCAGTAATGATGGTGTGATTTGGTTTGTAATGCGGCTTTGCGTGCCTTATTAAACTTGGATAAAGAAGGATCTGTTGGAAAATGCATATATCTCAGCATTCTCTATCCATCATGGTAGCACCAAGATGTACCAAGATCTATGAGAACCCTTCTGTTGGGATAACATGAAGATGGATATTTCGAAATATATCTCAAGGTGATTGGTATGTCAGCAAGAGCATGTAGAGTGAAAAAATTCCAAAGGGATGATAAAACCATTGCCTATACCCATGTGGAAATTGGATAATGTCACTGTGGACTTTGTCATGGGTCTCCTGAAGATGTGAAATGGAAATAATGTGATATGGGTTGTGGTTGACCGACTTACCAAGACTACCCATTTTATCGCTATTCAGGAAGATCACTCACTGAACAAATTGAAAATATATTTGTGAATGAAGTGGTGAGACTACATGGTGGTCCACTATCAATTGTCTCAGATTGTGATCCAAAGTTTACATCTAAATTCTGGAGGATCCTTCAACATACTTTGAGTACTAAATTAAATTTCTGCATGACCTATCACCCCCAAACTGATGTCCAATCTAAAAGGAATATTTTGATACTTGAATATATGCTAAGATACTAATATTTAGAATTCAAAGGTGGATGGGATCATCATCTACCATTGGTTGAGTTATCATACAATAATATCTTCCACTCTCGTATTCTGATGGCTCTATATGAAGATTTGTATGGAAATCAATGTAGAACTCCAACCTATTGGGATGAAGTTGGAGAAAGAAAACTACATGGACTTGATCTTGAGAAAGAAATGACAGAGAAGGTTCAAGTAATCCAAAAACACATCAAATCTGCTAGGAGTCAGCCAAAGAGCTATGCTAACAACCATCGTAGGTACTTGGAGTTCGACGTTAGTGATAAATTCTTCCTTCAAATATCACCATGGAAGAGAGCCATGCGTTTTGGAAAGAAAGGGAAGTTAAGCCCAAGGTACATTGGCCCCTTTGAGATCCTTGAACACATAAGAGTTTTGGCCTATTGGCTTTCACTTCAACCAAATATGGCTCAAGTTCATGACATGTTTCATGTATCACTCTTAAGGAAGTACGTACCAGATCTCTCACATGTACTGAACTCAGAGGTGGTACAATTGAAAGATGATATCTCCTATGAGGAGAAACTAGTAAATATTTTGGACCATAGAGATAAGGTTCTACACAACAAGACAACCCACCTTGTCAAAGTGTTGTGGAGGAACCCTAAGTATGAAGAAGCAACTTGGGAACTGGAGCAGGCAGTGAAGGAGAAGTACACTCACCTATTTATGTAAAATGAAATATCAAGGACGAAATTTCATAAGGGGGGAATAAAGTAATGACCCCATGTTTTATCAAAGGAATTACCTTATTATAATTATTCCTTATAGTATAATCACATTGGGAATCATAATGAAATGTCACAATACTAAATACTATGTGACCATTAAACATAATATTTCCACTTCTGTGTTTCGAATTTCAAAAATCTGACATATGCGGTTTGATTAGTAATATATTTGGAGTCTGATAGGACAAAATTAATTTTTGGTGAATAGTAACCTACCCTTATGAATAGTAATATAACCCCTTTTAATATTAAATCATCCAAAATAATAGTAACCTTACCCCTGAATGATTAAATAAAATTTAGGCATCTTATAAGTGATAATTTAACCATAGTAAAAGTATCGGTATTTTTGTAAGTCATAAATAATTAATTATAATTAATAAATTAATTTAAAATAAAACTTATTTTCCTAAATTTTTTTCATTAATTAATAATTCTATGTCTTCTAGTTTTAAGATAGTATTATAATAACTTATGTAATTTTTGAAAGCATTATAAAATCCGTTTTAATTTTAAAATCTGTATTTTTCAAGTAAATTATGATTTTAATTAAAAAATAAATTAATCATATTTAGAAAATTATTTTTGAAAAATTAATTTCATTTTTGGATTCTACACATCAAAAAAAAAATTAGGGTGAATTTTTGGGATTTTTATGAAATACTTGAAATTTTGATGAATAGTGAAATATTATAATTTACAAAATATGATAAATACATTAATTATAGAGTTATCTATGATGTTTTGAACTCACATGAACTTATTTATATTATTTTTCATTTAATCATCATTATTACAAGTCTTGTGGAGAAATAATAAATTAATGAATATAATAGTGAGAAAACCCCTCTCCCCTCCACTATAAATACCACCCTTCACAACCTCATTTACGCACACCTATCAAGCTTCAATAATTATCTAAAATATAACAAAAAATCTTCCCTATACCCACCCCCATGTCAAAGAGCTTCTGGTCTCATCAAAAGACCAATCCAAGGTTCCTTAAAGAGGATTCAAGAGGTAATTCCCCCCTCTCTCTTTTCCTTTAATTTTCTTTCAATTTCAAGTTCTTTTCTTAATCTCTCCCCACCTATCCTCATTCACATGGTATGGTAACTCTAGTATGTTATATATAATGGAATTTTATGATACTAATGGGATAATATATCATCCAATCCTCTTCTCCTCTTCTTTTTATTTTATAAAGGAAAATGTTGTTCGTGAGGTGTTAATTTATCACCTTCATGTACGACATACTTTATTTTTCCTCTAACAACTTCATATCTAGTCATAAAACCATTTATATGTTTTAAAAATATTATTTTATATATATTTTAACCTATTTAATATTTTGTAACTAACTTATGTACATATTACTAAATTATTAAACAAAACAAGTTCGTTATGGTCGAAAAACCACCCGAATTAACCCAAACAATCATCATTAAATTCTTATGTAATGATCCATTCTCATGGTATACAGAAAAATTATTTATAAGATCATTTAAAGTTATTTATCATCATAAATAACATATAATTAAAATTTTTTATGTTTATCCACGTTTTAAATGAACTTCCATGAATACAAGTGAACCGTTCAAAAAAACTATAAAAATGAACATTCCAGAACAATGAATTTAAACTCTATAACTCATCTAAAATACCATAAATTAACCTAATAAAATGGTAATGAATCTTATTAATTTATAAAATATTCTTTAATTGTCAGTTAATGAATCTAATGTGGTTATACAAGACATTAAAGTGAATAAAGTATTCATATACATGGTAGTGGGAAATTCTTGAACCCAACTTTCTTTCTTCGGGTTCTCCATATTTCACTCCATTTTTTGGTATGGTTACTCTTTAAAAATCATTTATTCACACTAAAAATACCTATTCTAGGATATACATGTTTTCTAATTGAGTTTATAACAAACCCAATGTTCATGCAAAATAACTCTTCTTACAAATAATGACCCTCTTTTTTACTTCTCAAAGATTGTTTCTACTTCACTCATCATTGATTGTTCTATGTAAGGAATGTTATCCCATCTTTAGTTTTAGAGAAAAATATTTATTAATGTATTATTTATGATTTGAAACCCATTACTTTCCATTTTTTATTTTATGTTTAAGTTTTACATATGTTCTATGTGTCATGCATGATAATGTAAATGTTATGATGCGACGGGTGCACCAGAAATTATATAGAGCAATATGAATTATGTGATGGGTGCGACTGAAATTACACAGTTCTCAAATTCATTGGATAAAGTGATGAATCTAATGAGTTAAATGGAAATGATGTGTGAACATGATGCTATCATTGTTCACAATTATGTGTGGTAGTTGACGACTAGACAAGGGGGTTTTGGGATGAGCCTATAAGGGGCACAACTCATTAGGGTTTCTTCCCTCGGTGACACCTCCTTCACCTCGGGTCGAGGCGGTGACCTCCCAGTGATCATCGATATCTAATGTGTGTTTTCTCGGTGGCGGTGGTGCTTCGTGGACTCGGCTTTTTCATAGATGATGTCTTTTTCTTGCCCGACTCCCTCAAAGATGGATAGGGAACCCATGGCGGTGTGTTGATTTCTGGGTTTGAGTTCTAAGTTCCCATGTACTGGGGGCTCCTCCTTGCCTACGGTTTGCACAGTGGGTGATTCTTCATGGGCTCTGAGTGCATACGGGTTGGCGGCGACGAGATCTGCATGAAGATACTTTCTTGAGGTGTCTAGTGATTTCATCTAATTTCCTCTTTTTTGCAGTTGTATTTGGCTTAGGATATGCAGGTTCATTATGATCTTTCTGTTTGATGGTGATGGTTTCCTCTTGATGTTTCCATAATCTGGTGTTGAATTTCTGGATCTTCGGCTCTGATAATATGTTCGTCTTGAGGTTGATGGATGTTAGGCGTTGGATTTCTGTGCAACCGTGGGTGTTTTGATGAACAAGTGATATTTTTTCTGTATGGTGTTTTGGTGTTGTGGTGGTGACGTTCGATGGGTTTTCATAGGTGTTATCTGTTTGTTTTAGTGACCAATTTGAGGATTTTATTGAGTATCTGATTCTTCATCACTTTTCTTTGGTTTCATTGTGGATCTCTCAGATTAGGTTCCAATGACTGATGAATCATTTTTATGATGTTTGTGTTCTGTTGGTTGATTTTTCTATTGGTATTGGGTGATTCTAGGTATTACCCTTTGGATGAGCTTAAGATGGTAGTTATCTAGTTATTGGATGGATCTGTGGTGAATGATGGCGGTGATAACGGTGATGATGGTGTTGACGATGATAAGGTTTCCAGTGGGTCTCTCCGGCATGGTGATGATGGGGAGGCGATTGGCATGGATTTTCGAGGCGATGGGCGTGTGACTCAAGGCAGGAACTGTGTGACTTGAGGTAGGCACTCGACTCGAGGTTGATGGGAACCAAGATGGTGATTAGGTTTTTGAAAGTTGTAATTTTATTTGAATGAGCATTTCGTTTGAATTTTATGGTTTCCCGCTTTCCTTAAAGCGACCTTTTGAAAATGGAAAAAAATGGTTTGCAGTCAGTTGACAACTAGACATGATGTTTCATTTTTTATACATTGCCACATTTCAAGTCTTTTCTTAACGATTCCTCTAATGTTCATGATCCTTTCCCTATGTTATGATTGTGGTCACCCATTTTTATATTGTTCATATCTATCCTCTTACTAGTATTTTATCTCATCCCTATTTGATGTATATCCATAGGTGATTATGTGTACTAAGGAGTGTTCAAGGGACAATAAGAAGCTGGAGAAGAATAGATTAAATAAATGTTTACATTTTATATTGTACATGTTATGTATGGTCCTAGTTTTCCCAATAAAGTAAACCTTTGGATCCTAATTGTGTAATACTATTAAGTTGTTTATATTCTAAATGATGTAATAGTAGTGTAAGAAAAGTTTGGGTCATTATATTCTTGATGTCATTGATTTTTTGGATTCTTAAACGAAGCATGATAGTTTGGACCGGTTTGGGACTTGACCCATTATTTTAGATCCTTCTAGTTTTGTATTTATTTTGGGTTGATATATGTAAAACTCCTCATTTTTTATGACTACTGGATTCATTTTACTTAGCCATTATTTTGGTATAACATGTTTTTATTTTCTTACCATTGGTGTTTTCCTGAAATTCATTACTTTGGATGATTTATGTGGGTTTTTATCTTATTATTATTATTTACATTGTTTTTTACTCTAATATCTGAGAAAACTATCACCACCATGCCTTTTTTGACCCGTGATGTTGGTCGGTAGCCTCTGGTGTATGGGGAGGTGGACCTGCGGTCATGTAGAGCATCAGCTCAGGGAACTGATTCAGTGGATCCCATAACAGGGTGTTAAAAAGTTTTATTATAGATGTATTTAATTTTAATTTCTATTTGTTAAAAGTTATACATGATAATAGGTATGTTTTGGGACATGTTATGGAGATTTTTATTACGATTATCCAACACACGTATGAGGAAAGTCCATGTTTCTAAGGATGGGAATGTTGTTGATGTTGTTCCTTATTATAGTCGATGTGATTTCACCTCGAGTGATGCACTTTATTTTTTTGGTAATTTATTTATGGTATTTTAACTCTTATCCCAATATAGTAATAGGGTGGTTATATGTTCATTCATAATATCTGGCACTTAGGGTTTGTCTGTAAGGTTTCCAATGATTGATAGTTACCTTGGATTTTGATATGATGATGTCTTATTTATTATATATGAATTATATCCTCTAGTAATTTATATGTAATGTCCCTAACCTCTCCAGTCCATTACTTTGTGAAAATGTGGTGTTAGAGGTGTTCCGGGAGGTCAAGGTGACTTATCCCCAACACTTTTCCAAAATTCCCTTTTTGGTGAACAGTTTCAACGGTAGAAAGTTGTGAATTGTAACATCACGTTAATTTTTCAGGTACTTTTGATGTTTCTAACTACCTTTGTTTTGTAGTAGTGACTTGGGGTGTGTTTAGGTGAACTTTTAAGGGAAACTAAAGGGCAATAGCTTTCACACGGGCGGCGCACGGTTTGTCTAAACCGTGCGGCCAAACCGTGTGTAGTTGGTCTTGGTGGCAGTAGCTTCTGCATAAGAGCAGCATGGTTTGTCTAACCATGCATCCAAAAAGTGCGAGAAGGGTGACAAGGCAGTAGCTAATGCATGGTTAGCGCACAGTTTGTCAAACCGTGTGAACTAACCGTGCGACCACTTAAATGAGATCCTTAAATTGTGGATCTCACTCGGTTATTCCTCAAAGTGCCTCTTTTTTCCTCCTAAGAGACCCTAACTTGGGATTTTGCTTCACCTAAGGTAAAGGAGGTTTCTCCCATCGTTCTGGAGGCGATCCGAATGATTCTTATGGCGAATCAAAGACATATTCTCGAGGTATGTGATCATTCTTCTTCGTTCTTGATCGGTTTCTTAGATCCACTTAGATCTACTTCTCCTCTTCTCTTGGTTTCTTAGACCTATGTCTGTTATGGGTAGATCTAAGTGTGTTGATGCCAAATATGATGATTTTTGGTCTGGATCTTTCTAGGAGGAGATCTAAGGCGGGTTTTTAGAGAATGGACTCAGGTTTCTTGAGCATTCTTCGACCGTTGTGGTTTTCGTCAAAAACCTTTGAGGTAAGGGATTCATTGCTTCTCTTCTTTTACATGCAACTTTATTGTTAGCATGTTTTATCCCAATGTATGAAAATGGAATTGACATAATAAATATTTGAACTGGATAAATAAATTGTTATCGATCGTATGTTGTTGCCTCTTATTTTGATAGATAGTGTGATATCTATGCTTGTTGCTGATGAAAATCAGTAAATAACGTAAACTGAGATTAATTGATATTTGTTTGGCTAAAGATAAAGAGGCATGTAAATGAATCTGGTTCTTGTTGTAATTTGATGTTAATCAAATTGGTGTAGTAAGCATTTTTAATCATTTATGGTAGCTTACTGATTAGGTTTCCCGAATTTGGAACCTACGAATTAAATATGTTAATTCAAGATGGATTAATGAATTGATTGTTTGATAATTCCTTGAAGGGTTCTGAGTTACCCTCTAGGTTGTTAAAGGGGACAATATCTCAATTGATGTGATGTAGTTTTTCTTGCTTCTTGTGTTGTGACATGACCCTGGATGGGTGTTGTGATATGTGGGGGCATGGAGGTCTTTTGGTTGTGGTAGCAGATAACTCCTAGAGTGGTAAGATGCATCGGTTTATGAATGTGGGTGTCAGGGAGGACACTGGGGATGATGGAATGCGATGGATGTGATTGTTGGATGCTTTTTGTTTCTTATTGGTAGATTATCTTCTTTACTTTCCCCATTTCTCAAGGCAACTGGTCTTACTTACCCTTTTTCCGAAAGAGGAAAAGACACGCGGGGTATGCCGCATGTTTTTCGTGTTTATCTTCTCAAGGAAGGATGGGTATATGATATTGATTTAAGTGGAAAAGACTTGATGGGTAGTATATCTACTCACCGTGTTGAGCCCCTTATTTTTAGTAGCATAGAATGTTTTCTAGAATTCCTGGGAATGTGAGAAAGTAATTCTGTAATGAAAATTTGAATAAATGGTGTTAACCCATGGGGTTGGAGTTCGCTGGAACAAAATGATGAGGTTTGAATTTTAAAGGGGCATTGAACTTTGGGTGTGATGTTAATGAAATTTAATGTGAAATTTCTCATGGTTAATTAATGTTTAAAGACTTAATTAATGTAAAGTGGAACTTATAAAAAGGGAATGGAGTAATCCAATAAATTTTGTTAAATGGTTGTGTGCTTATAGGATACCTTGTCTTAGAAGTAGTAGCCCAAAGTCTGAGAGACATTAGATGCAGTGGTGTCTAAGACTAGATTATGCCCATAGTGTGGTTGTGAGATATAGTATATTCTGTACTTTTTGTGTTTTCTATACGCTACTCCACCCTGTTAGTAAGGGAAACTGACACCCCAGGGATTCTGAGCCCTGGGGGGTGTTTTCCCCCACATTCTGATGGGAGGAAGAATGGCTAACTACCCCCTTTGGCCCTGATCTCTCCTCTTGGTAGATACTTGTGCTGGTAGGCACAACAGTTAGTTTTCCCCATATATGTGTGTAGAGGGATGTAATGTCTTGTGGTTATTCACACACAAGTATTCCAGATATAGTATCATATGGACTACTATAGGTGTAATGTGTATAGGATGTGATGGCTTGAGGATCCTTACTCGGTGTATGGGCTCTAATGGCTTGAGGTATAATACCTGACGTATGATACACGTTATGCCAGCTATGGTGGCTCCCAGAAACTACCTGGTTACTTTTGGTTGTGAGGATGGTGCGGTGCTTCTCCCAGGTGTTTGTGGGCAAGAGTTTGTGTTGCATGAGGTGCACATTGTGGTGCTTCGCCCAAGTGTCTACGGGCAAACCTTTTTGGAGAGAGATGTTCAAGATGTGCGACATCGGGGCAAAGCGACAAACCAGTGGGGAAGTAGTAGAGAGGTACGCTTGATATTCTATACTATATGATATATTCCTGTATGATTTACTTGGTGAGAGTATCCATGGTGAGGTTGGTAACTTAGTATACCTATTTAGGTAATGAGTTAGTTTCACTTATTGCTCACTGTGTTATATCATTCTCTCTTTACTTTTGCACGATAGGCTTTGTGGAGAGGGGGTCAAGACAGAGTGGTATTAGAGGTCTGGTTGAGGGATAGGATGGAGTTTGGAGTTAGGCACATGTGAGGTTGCATGGGTTGGTAGGGAGACAGTATCATTCATGTTTAGGAAGTGAGGTAAACACTGGAGACCGACTGAGACATTGGCGTTTATAGCCCCCTATGATCTGATGTACAGACCTTTAAGTTTACAATGGATACTAAACAAGGTGATACTAGTTTCAGGGTAGAGACCTAGGAAAGGATCAATAATCATTATTCTTTGTGCCTATTTTTGAATGGGTAGACCTTGAGATAGATTATCCTAAAATAAATAAAAGAAATTAATTAATTTATTAATTTTGAGTCTTCCATATTCAAGGTTTAGGAGCTCTAACCATTTTTTATTTTATAGGTATGGCTCCAGGTCGACGTCCTCATCAGGTTTGCGTGGAAAATGACTAGCAGGAGATTCCAGTAGATCACTGTATGGTAGAGGTTAACGATCACGACACTTGGAGGAAGACACTCTGAGAGTTTCAGTGCCAGAGTCTACAGAAGTATGAGGGATCCATTTCAGATGTAGTCACAGAAGACTAGTTGGAGGAGGTTGAGATAGGCTTCAGTTCGATCCATGCTCGGAAGGAGCAATGGGTGTCCTTAGTTGTGACGATGCTATGTGGAGAAGCAAGGTAGTGGTGTTTCTTGTTCCTCGGGGATCATAAGGATTCAACGATCTCATGGGAGGAGTTCTGAGACAAATTTAGAGTCGAGTTCCTTTCTTCGACTGTGAAGGTGTCCAGTCGATAGGAGCTTCTTACCCTTCGACAGGGGAGCTCTACTGTTCAAGAGTTTGGAATCTGTTTCAAGAACCTTTTACGATAAGCTTCAGACCTGTTACCAGATGAGGAGGCCAGGGCGAGGCATTTTGAGGTGGCTTTGCGTCTAGAGATCCAGTGCTAGGTCACCCCATTTATGCTAAAGACACATCTTGATGTGCTAGTGAGGGAAGAGGTTATTGAGAGGACTTTGGCCAGGACCAGATCATCACGAGAGGGGAATCATCATGATTCCTCACAAAGCAGAGTTGTGGTCCGGGGTTCCTGGTTTTCAGGGCAGAAGAGTTTCTGTTCAGTCGGGGGTAGGCCCCAGCCCTTCACATCTCGTTTCTCCAAAGGCAGCAACTCTCAGGCTTATGCCAAGGGATCCGACACTTGTTTTTCTTGTGGTGGTCATGGTCATCAGCAGCAGGTGTGCCCGACCTTTCAGAGCAGTCATCGTGTACCCGGTGCTACGCTCCAGGTTCCTCCTTTGAGGCAGTTCCAGCCGAGGAAGCAGCAGCAGTAGGTTACACCAGCTTTAGATCACCTGAGGGTAGATGGGGCAGTCAGAGGACAACCCCATGATGATCCCCGTCCTTAGAGAGCAGAGTGTGGTTGTGGTGGTGGTCGTCATCAGGGTCAGAGAGGCTGTGGAGGAGGTCGTGGTCAGCTTAATGCTCTAGCATTTCCTTCTCCTGGTGAGCCAGATCTCTTTTGAGGTACCCTTTGATTGTTTTCTACCTTGGTGTATGCCTTGTTTTATTCAGGAGCATCACAATTCTTCATATCACCTACCCTTGTTCATGCTTTGGGACTTGAGGTAGAGAGGCTTCCAGTGCCCTTCGTGTTGACTACGCCAGTTAGAGGTCGATCTAACTTGTTTGAAGTATGTAGAGACTGTGAGTTAGTGTTGGGGAAACACTGCTCTTGGGGAGATTTCCTATGTTTACGAATACAACCATACGATGTCATCCTCAATATGGATTGGTTGTATTCGGTGCAGGCTATCGTGGATTTCTTCAGGAAGAAGGTCATTTTCATTGGTGTGGATTGAGAGCCAGTGGTGTTTTTTGGTGAGTGAGATCCTCGGATGAGTCACAGGCGCATTCCATTCTTATCATCCATGATGGCTGTGATGATGATGAGTTCTTTAGAGGTTCAGTAGTTGGCGTTTCCTAGGGTTGTAGAGGAGTACCCTAATGTTTTTCTAGAAGAGGTTGTCATATTACCCCCTCGACGAGAGATAGAGTTTGGGATCGAGCTACAGCCAGGAGCGTATCCTATCTCTATGTCTCCATATAGGATGGCCCCTTTTGAGTTATGAGAGCTACATATACAGCTTTATGGTCTGTTAAAGTGTGGTTTTGTTCATCCAAGTGTGTCACCGTGGGGTGCACCAGTTTTGTTCGTGAAGAAGGCCTATGACAGTTTGCGGTTGTGTGTCAATTATCGTCACTTAAACAAAGTGACAATAAAGAATCACTATTCTCTTCTGTGGATTGATGATTTATTCAATCAACTAAAGGGCGCAGATTGGTTCTCAAAGATCGACTTGCGGTCAGGATATCATCAGATGCGTGTGAAGGATGAGGATATCCCAAAGACTTCTTTCTGTTGTCGTCATGGGCATTATGAGTTCGTTGTAATGTCGTTTGGCGTGACGAATGCCTCAGCTATATTCATGGGTTTGATGACCGCTGTGTTCCGTGAGTTCTTGGAAAAGTTTTTGGTAGTTTTTATCAATGACATCCTTCTGTACTCCACGTCTGATGAGGAACATGCAGAGCATCTACACGTTGTTTTGGGAGTTCTTTATTAACATCAGCTGTTTGGGAAGTTGTCTAAGTGTGAGTTTTGGGCTCAAGAAGTCCGTTTCTTGGGGCATGTTGTGTCCCAACAGGGAGTATCTGTGGATCCATTGAACATAGAAGCAGTTGTATATTGGGTAGCCCCCAAGACAGTGTCAGAGGTGTGAAGTTTCCTTGGTCTCACAGGCTAATACAAGAGGTTCATAACCAATTTCTCACGAGTTTCAACTCCTATGACAGCTTTGACCAGGAAGGATTAGGCATTCATATGGACTGATCAGTTTCAAGAAGCTTTTGAGTATCTAAAGGAGAATTTAGTAAGTGATCCAGTCATTTGTCTTCCCACTGAGGGAGTTCAGTTTGATGTTTTCTGTGATGCTTCACGTCTGGGGTTAGGCTATGTTCTCATGCAATAGAGTTCAGTTGTTTCTTATGGGTCTCAGTAGTTATGTCTCCATGAATGTAACTATTCCACCCATGATCTTCAGTTGGTAGCCATGGTGTTTGCTCGGAAGTTGTGGAGACATTACCTCATTGGTGAGCACTTTGTGGTTTTCACCAATCATAAGAGTTTGAGGTATGTTTTCTTCTAGCAAGACCTGAACTTATGACAACATCGGTGGATGGAGTTCTTACAGAAATATGACTTCGAAATATTGTATACACCTGGAAAATGGAAAGTTGTAGCTGATACGCTGAGCCAAAATCCACGTAGTGATGCTGTGTCCGAATCTGGTGATTCTTGGAGAGTAATGGAAGAACTGTCAGTATTACATATTGATATGGGAGAAGTTGGGGGTATAGGCTGTCTTTTTCAGATGACGATACAGTCATCCATGATGTAGAATGTGGAAGAGTCCCAGTTGGGAGATCTAGAGGTGGAGGTCTGGAGAGACCGATTTGTTTGTGGTGAGGCCCCTGATGGTTGGTCTGAGGATAAACAACACAGAGTGTCGTATCATAGAAGGATTTATGTTCCTTTGATGATGTGGGATACGGTTCTCAGAGAGTTCCATATTTCACGTTTAGCAGTACATCCTGGCGTGACAAAGATGTACCAATACTTGAGGAGTCAGTTTTGGTGGTCTGGGCTAAAGTGTCCGGTTGTGGAGTTTGTGTCTCGATGTTTAGTCTGCCAGAAGGTGAAGGTCGAACGTTGTGTTCCTGGTGGTCTTCTCCAGCCATTAGAGATTCCTTAGTGGAAGTGAGAGGACATCTCAAAGGACTTTGTTACTGGTCTACCTCGAGCTCCGGGAGGACGTGATGCTATTTGGGTGGTAGTAGATTGTTTAACAAAATCATCCCACTTTATAGAAATCAAGGAGTCAAGATCAGTGGAATTTTTTTCGAGGTAGTATCTAGAGGAGGTGGTGAGACTTCATGGAGTCCCTAGGATGATAATTTCTGATCAAGATCCTTGTTTTACCTCCAGGGTGTGGAGAGGTTTCCAACATGCTTTCGGTTCTCAATTATGCCTTAGCACTAATTTTCATCCTCAAATGGATGGTCAGACAGAGTGAACCATCCAGACTCTTGAAGACATGTTACGCTCTTGTGTTCTTGATTTTGGAGGTTCATAGATGAGGAACTTACCCTTGGTGGAGTTCACTTACAATAATAATTTTCACTCCATCATTGGTATGGCTCTATTAGAAGCCTTGTATGGCCGGACTTTCCGTTCTCCGTTTTGCTGGACTGGGGTCGGAGAGTCAGCAATTCTCGGACCGAAACTAGTTCAGAATACAACAGAGATGGTTCAGGTGATTCGTGAGAGGATGAAGATAGCGAAAGATCATCAGAAATCATATGATGATCAAAGGAGGAGACCCTTGGAGTTTAATGTTGGCGATCATGTGTTTCTGAAGGTGAATCCCCATTGTGGGAAGCGAAGGTTTGGTCATGGGAGTAAGCTTTCTCCCCGCTTTGTTGGGCCTTTTGAGGTGTTTTCTCGTGTTGGAGTTATGGCGTATCGAGTAGCACTTCCCCTACAGATAAGTCTGATACATGATGTTTTCCATGTATCACAGCTCTTTCGTTATCTTCATGATGACTCACACATTATCGATTGGGGATAGATCGATGTTGATGATGATGCAACCTTTGAGGAGCGACCTGTGGAGATCCAAGACCGCAAGGAGAAGGTGTTAAGCGGGCGTTCTATTCCTTTAGTTCATGTCTTGTGGCGACACGATGGCTTGGAGGAGAGTACGTGGGAACATGAGTTACAGATACGTGCTCAGTACCTAGAGTTATTTGATGTTTAACTCTTTTCATGTATCACTATAACATATGTGGTTATGAAACTTTCATGTTTATGAGATGGCTCACTTTTTTTCTTTTGTGGCCTGTTCTCTTTTGAGAGGTATCTCGATGGGTGGTTGTTCAGACCCTATTTCATTTTCACATTAGGTGCGTTTTGGATTCTTGAGGATGATAATGTTTTGAGAGGTATCGAATGTAATGGCCCGGACCTCTCCAGTCTATTACTTTGTGAAAATATGGTGTTAGAGGTGTTCTAGGAGGTCAAGGTGACTTATCCCCAACACATTGCCAAAATTCCCTTTTTGGTGAACAGTTTCAATGGTAGACAGTTGTGAACTATAACATCACATTATGTTTTCATGTACTTTTGATGTTTCCAACTACCTCTGTTTTGGAGTAGTGACTTGGGGGTGTGTTTGGGTGAACTTTTAAGGGAAACTAAAGAGAAGTAGCTTTCGCAAGGGCGGCACATGGTTTGTCTAAACCGTGTTGACAAACCGTGCGTAGTTGGTCTTAGAGGCAATAGATTCCACACGGGAGGCACACTGTTTGTCTAACCATGCGGCCAAACTATGCGAGAAGGGTGGGAAAGGTAGTAGCTAACGCACGATTAGCGCATGGTTTGTCAAACCGTGCGAACTAACCATGCGGCCACTTAAATGAGATACTTAAATTGTGGATCTCACTCGGTTATTCCTCTAAGTGCCTTGTTTTTTCTCGTAAATGACCCTAACTCGGGATTTTTCTTCTCCTAAGGTCAAGGATTTTTCTCGCTTCATTCCGGAGGCAATCCGAAGGCTTCTCATGGAGAATCAAAGATAGATTCTCGAGGTATGTGGTTGTTCTTCTTCGTTCTTAATCAATTTCTCAGATCCACTTAGATCTACTTCTCCTCTTCTCTCAGTTTCTTAGAACTACGTCTGTTATGGGAAGATCTAAGTGTGTCGATGCCAAATATGATGAGTTTTGGTCTTGATCTTTCTAGGAGGAGATCTAAGGTGGGTTTTTGGAGAATCGACCTGGGTTTCTTGAGCGTTCTTTGACCGTTGTTGTTTTCATAAAAAACCTTTGAGGTAGGGGATTCATTGCTTCTCTTCTTTTACGTGCGACTATATTGTTAGCATGTTTTATCCCACTGGATGACAATGGAATTGACATAATAAATATTTGAACTGGATAAATAAATTTTTATCGATCGTATGCCGTTGCCTCTTGTTTTGATAGATAGTGTGATATCTATGCTTGTTCCTGATGAAAATCGGTAAAGAACATAAAATGAGATTAATTGATATTTGTTTGGCTAAATATAAAGAGGCATGTAAATGAATCTGGTTCTTTTTGTAATTTGATGTTAATAAAATTGTCGTAGTAAGCATGTTTAATCATTTTTGGTATCTTACTGATTAGGTTTCCCGAATTTGGAACCTATGAATTAAATCTGTTAATTCAAGATGGATTAAAGACTTGGTTGTTTGATAATTCCTTGAAGGGTTCTGAGTTACCCTCTAGGTTGTTAAAGGGGCCAATAGCCCAATTGATGTGATGTTGTTTTTCTTGCTTCTTGTGTTGTGACGTGACCCTGGATGGGTGGTATGATATGTGGGGGCATGGAGGCCTTTTGGTTGTGGCAGTAGATGACGCCTAGAGTGGAGAGATACATTAGTTTATGCATGTGGGTGTCAGGGAGGACACCAAGGATGATGGAATGGGATGGATGTGATTGTTGGATGCTTACTGTTTCTTATTGGTTGATTGTCTGCTTTACTTTCCCCACTACTCAAGGCAGCTGGTCTTACTTACCATTTTTCTGAAAGAGGTGAAGACACGCGGGGTATGACACGTGCTTTCCGTGTTTAGCTTCTCAAGTAAGTATGGGTATATGCTCTTTCTTTAAGCGGCAAAGACTCAACGGGTATTACATCTACTCACCGTGTTTAGCCCCTTGTGTTTAGTAGCATAGAATGTTTTCTAGAATGCCTGGGAATGTGAGAAAGTAATTCTGTAATGAAAATTTGAATAAATGGTGTTAACCCATGGGGTTGGAGTTCGCTCGAACATAATGATGAGGTTGGAATTTTAAAGGGGTAGTGTACTTTGGGTGTGATGTTAATGAAATTTAATGTGAAATTGGTCATGGTTAATTAATGTTTAAAGACTTAATTAACGTAAAGTGTAAATGATAAAAAGGGAATGGAGTAATCCAATAATGTTCTTTAAATGGTTGTGTGCTTATAGGATACCTAGTCTTAGAAGTAGTAGCCCAGAGTCTGAGAGACATTAGCTGCAGTGGTGTCTAAGACTAGGTTATTCCCATAGTGTGGTTGTGAGATATAGTATATTCTGTAATTTTTGTGTTTTCTATATGTTACCCCACCCTGTTAGTAAGGGAAACTAACACCCTGGGGATTCTGATCCCTGGGGGGTGTTTTACCCAACATTTCAATGGGAGGAAGAATGGATGACTAACCCCTTTGTCCCCACTCTCTTCTCTTGATAGATACTTGTGCTGGTAGGCGCAACAGTTAGTTTTCCCCATATATGTGTGTTGAGGGTTGTAATGGCTTGTGGTTATTCACACACATGTATCTGGATATATTATCATATGGACTACTATATGTGTAACGTGTATAGGCTGTGATGGATTGAGGATCCTTACTCGGTGTATGGGCTGTAATGGCTTGAGGTATAATACCCGATGTATGATACACGTTATGCGAGCTGTGGTGGCTCCCGAAAACTACCTGGTTACTTTTGGTTGCGAGGATGGTGTGGTGATTCGCCTAGTTTTATGTGGGAAAGCCTTTGTGTTTCACGAGGTGCAAATTCTGGTGCTTCACCCAGGTGTCTGTGGGCAAGCCTTTTTGGAGAGACATGCTTAGGATGTGCGATGTTGGGGAAAAGCGAAAAACCAGTGGGGAATTAGTAGCGGGGTACCCTTGATATTCTTTACTATATGCTATATTCATGTATGCGTTACTTGGTGAGAGTATCCATGGTGAGGTTGGGAAATAGTATACCTGTTTAGGTAACTAGTTAGTTTCACTTGTTGCTCACTGTGCTTTAGCATGCTCTCTTTACTTTTTCACGAGAGGATTTGGGGAGGATCCTACTGGGTATACTGTTATACTCAATCTATGTATATATAAACTTCTTTTTAGGTCACTTGAAGTAGGTTGGAGATCAAACTAGTTTCTACTATCTTGGGGTTACAGGAGATGTTCAGGCTTGTGGTTGCTGCTGTTTTATTTTCTTTTGGATACTTGCTGTTTTTCCCCTTTCAGTTGTAGTACTTCTGCATGACATTTCATATGTGTACTTAGGTTTTCATTTATATTTCTATCTATGTTGGATTTAGTTGGTGTCTATCTTATCTCTCTCTTCTGCATGTGTTCTCTTAGAGGGTAATGTCTCTCATTTTGTGTGTTACTATACCCTCGGTGCTAGTCGCCAACCCGGGGCCTACTAGAGGCGGGACTCGGGGGTCATTATCTCCCTTCTCACATTGCTGGCCCAGGAGGGATACACTTTGTGGGGAGGGGGTCATGACATTATATATGCCTATGGTTTTAAATAATTGATAAGGGTTGGTATTTAAATTGTTTTCATCCATTTATATGGTTTATATATAATTATATGGAGGTATTCTACTTGACCAGCACCTCATGTGACTCTAGGTTAAATGGAAAGATATGAACCAGTTAATAAATTATTTTTTTGGTAATATATGGTGCTAGTAAGAAAATTATAAATTCTTTTCCCTCTATAAATTGTGAATGGAATCCTATATAACTAAACTATGGGTTTTGATTTATAAATAAATTATGAAAAAATAATGCATGGAATCCTGGTAGAGGGTGAAAAATCTTTAAAAATTGTGAATCCTTGTGTTTAAAATGTGAATTTTAATTAATGTTAAATTATAAAGGGTGAAACATTTGGGGAACATGGGTTTTTTTTCCTTTTATGTACATGACCCAACCCTATGCATGGGTATTTGGGGATGTAATAGTGACTAATTTCTATGATGTTCTGACATGTTGATACCCTTGGGTTGTGATGAGATGATAGGGTAGTGGATAGTTGTGACCCTGATGGTGTGGTTATCCCAGGAGTTGATAGAGTAGTCTTGATTTAGAAATTTATGTGAGACCCTATAGTGGATATTTGGCATGGAGGAAACTATGTGATATTAAGACATAGTTCATGTCATCCCAAGGGTTGTAACCTCTATAAGGAATGGTTTGGTGTTTGTGTGTGTGTTTTTGTTTGTGTGTGTGTCTACTAGGTAAGATAACATAGTGACCTTTACTAAGCATGTATTAATGTTTGGGATTTTGTGTTTTTTGACCTTTGAGGGTGACCCAAGAGAGGGGTAAACCAAGTTTGTTAGTTTATTTAGGTGTGTGGGTCGGAGATTGATATTATTTCATTTGAACTTGTGTATATTAGGTGCTACCTAGCATGTGATTTGGATGAATTGGATTCCTTTGGTTTTGAAGGATAAAAAATCATGTGTGGGTGTTTTTAATATTTTTGGTTAGTTTGAGGATGGAAGGATTGTTTAGATTCATAGCCAATGGAAACATCAGTATAGGTGGGATAGTCCAGGTGGAGGTGAGATGGAATGAGAAATGGAGGATCAGGTATGATGACACATTCTATCTGGGTTGAACCTCGACTAAGGATATATAGGATGTTCTTCCAGATGAAAAATCATATATTTTGAGAAGATACACATATATAGTTTGGATAAGAACCATTTGGTTTGATTCATTAATAACAATAAGGGATGATCTATATAGTAGAGAGTGCACCATTAGTAGTTTAAATGTGCATTCCTCTTTATCAGTGGGTTTTTTCATTAAATTTTTTGGATAATGTTCCCAAGAGCTGTGAGTGAGAGTTGGTTTGATTTTCAGATTGATGCTCATAGGTTATCATTCTCGGCCCCATCTAACTATCATGTTTGATGATGGATGGAATGTGTGATACGGAAGTCAAAAAATGGAACTATGATGTGACAAAAATCATGATTCTAAGGGTGGGAGTAGGATTTCATTAAGAATGAATACTTGTTATTTTTTCTGATATGGTTTTGGATGGGGCTTGGTTCTTGAATTCATGCTCTATTTTGTATTGGATTAGCCGCAAGTACTTTAGTTTGGTGGTGTGTTGGTGCTCATTGTATGGCATGATGGTGGACATGGCCAGTTGAGGATTCAACTATGGGATTTCATTGGATGTATGTTAAAGACTTCAATGGGTGTAGTGAGACAATTGAGGGATTAATTTAGGATTTAAGGCACTAGGGTCAACAATGTTGATGATGCATAGGTAGGGCCGGTCAATCATTTTGATGCAGGTCAGACGAAGGAGGTTCAACATTTTTTCTCATGTGATATTGGAATAAGTGAGTTGATTTCCACATTGGGTGTCTCGTTTTGGATGCGATGAGTATTTTTTTTAAGTTTAGGCTCAAAATAAATGGTTTTGATTCAAAAATGTCCATCGTGGTCTAATCTTAAGGAATATAGGCAAGAGTGATTTTCATCTTTGTGGTCAATGGAAATTATGAGAATTCAGTCAAGGTGTGTTCTGTCGATGTGGAGGTTGAGGAAAAGCCTCATGTAATGGTAGTCTAGTGGGTGAAACTTCATGTTAAAAGGAATATAATGAGATGTTTGGGATTTTTTTGAACCATTGGCATCAACTAGACAGTTATGATATTATCAGTTTTGGTAACTCATGAGTGTCACCCGACGTTCAGTTCCAGGGTAGAGTTTTTAAAATGAGTGGCATCATGATGAAAGGGCTAGAGAGGTTTATCTAATTTACTTTGGTGATACATGGAGTTATATATCAGGGATGATCTGTTAAAAGGAAGGGACATTTTAAGACCTTATGTTCCCTATGATAGTTTTAACTTTAGAAGAATTTTGAATTTTCATCGGGTGGATGGGTGAGATTTTGATTTGGGATCCTAAATGTTATTTGAAATGTTTGAACATATAAAACGAGTGTTTTTTATATTTGGGTTGAGATCCAAGAGGTAACTTTGGTTCTTGGATAAGTATTGGGAGCTTTAGGGTTTTACTTTTTCAAATTTTCGGGGAAACAGTTAGGGGCGCATAGTTAGCACATAGTTTGTACTGACTGTGTACCCCAAACATTTGAGGTGGTCCCAGAAGAAGTATGGTTTTGTAAACCATGTAAAGGTGGCCTATTAAATATGTTTAATTATATAGTATACTGATGATCCATTTCTCACACTTGGCACAAGGTTTTCCAAACCATTCACCTAATCAAGATAGGTTTAATGTCTTAAGGTAGTGATGTCAGCACAGTTGGAACATGGCTTGTCAAACCATGCTTCTAAACTATGTGAATTTTAAAAATTAATCTTTTTAATTAATTAACTTATGATTTTAAAAACCCACACCCTCATTTTTATCCACTACCTTGACCCAACATCCTTTGTGTCCCCTCCTCCTTCTCTCTCTCCTTAATGGCGATTCTCCCTCCTTTATGGTATGATTCTCCTTCCCACTACATCAATAGTAAGATAGATGGAAGTCTATGAGTACATTTCCTTTCCTATCCTATATCCTAAAATGTTTGGTTTGTTAAAACTAGGGTTTTATTGATGATTCCACCATTTCATTGTGGAATCATCCTGATATGATCGGGCTTTCATGAGACCTAGCGAGAGGGTATCCCGAGATAATGTTTCAAAGCTGTTTCTAGTCATTTTATTGGAGGTATGTTCTCAAGTATATTTTTAAGGGTTATTGGGATATTAAAATGATTTTTAATATTGTTTTAGTTCAATTTGTTGCATATTCATATCAAGTGAGTTCCTGAACCATTGAACAACCCTTTAAGGAAACGTTGGTCTTGGTTTGGGTGCAACAGGAGTACTCAATGAATGAATTGTTGTTTTTCAAATTTTGTTTAAGTTGGTTAGTAATTTTATGCTTCTAATTAAGTAAAAATGGAGTAAAATTTATTAATTCTAGTTTTTTTGGGTGTAATAAAGAGCTGCAAGTGGTTTTATCAATAGCAATTGTTCTAGGACAATCTTAAGTAGGGGGTTGTCAGGCTAAGTGTTGTAATGGAAAATATTATAAACAAGGTCTGTGATACCTAATATTATCCATTTTTTTGATAAATTTTCTATGTTCATGATATTTTTGTTACATTGATGTATTTCTTTTCAACCATTGAATTTAAATTAGGACCATTTAATATAAAATTTCTATGTATAATCCCTTGATATAATGCTAAATGGATGGTTGAAGGTAATACCCCTGGGATACCTCACTTGAGGATTATACCTTGTAGAATGGTTACGTAAAAGTGGGGAAACCAACATGAAATTGTTTAATGTAAAGGATTTAAAAATGGTAATATTGGTTATAGACTTGGACATTTATTGTAATATGAATTCTTAAATAATTAATAGTGGTTTTGGATTGATATGCCTTAGGTGTTAATAGAACAAATTGAATAGTGATTAAAATGTAATGTGTATGTTTAGTAATAGAACATTAAATGACTAATGGTAATGGGTTAAAATAAATATCCTTTTATGTAACAGAAGGTGTGTTAATTTTTGATTTTAATATGATAAGTGGGTAAACAATTTTTATGCAATGGGGGTTAAATTCCATATTATAAATTGAATGCTTGTAAAATGAATCATAATTATAAGGTGATTTGGACAGTGTAAATAGTAAAATAGGATGAACATAGTAAATTTTAATTTGAAATTGACTTTATGAAAGGAAAATTATGTTCAGTATAAATTCATGAGGGTTTCCGTTGTACTTGAGATAGGGAATAATGGTATGAGTGCCAAGGTTCTATGTAATGCTTGATGAGTTGGAATGATAGAACCAAAACCATGGATTCTATATGATACATTATTAGGAATTCCAAGATGATATACATGGATTCTATATGATACCAAATTATTGGAAACATTAGGATGAGTATATGGTTTTAAAAAGGTAAATGATATTTGGTAATGTCTATGTAAGCACTCAAATTTCATGGGAATGTCAGGATGAGCGCTTAGATTCTATGTGATACCTTATAGTATTGGGGATTGTCATGATGAGAACCTAGATTCTATGTGGTTGATTACAGAGTTTTTTTTCATAATGACATGCTCACAAGAAACCCAACTCTGATCTATATAGGTAGGACAAACCCTGGGCATCAATACGTAGTTCAAGACATCAGGGGATTTTATTTATTTATTTATTTATATTTTCTACACTATTTTAATATACCTCTCATTAAAATCATCATAAAACTATATATTAGGGAATTCAGTGGTGGGGTACAACTTGTTTGTAATCACACCCAACTCAGGTCGCTATGGCACTTGGGTACTTGAGAAACTATCACAATCGTGTTACAGGTTTAGGATTGGGAATGAACCCAATGCCTTTAATTTCATGGTTTCTAGGACAAAGCATGTGATTTGGGACCAGGTTGGGACTTAGGGAAGTTATTTTGGATTCTTCTTGTTCTTTATTTTCTCTTTATTTGGGAGTTATCTATCTATGACTCTTCATTTATGTATGACTAATTAATGTATTTTACATAGTCTAAATTTTGTTATAACCTGTTTTTATCTTTTTATAGTTAGCTCTTTCCTATAAATAATTTATTTGGGTGATTTATCAAGTTTTTTTATCTGATTGGTATTACTTACACAATTTTTTGACTCTAATATGAAGGTAAAGTCTCAGCACCATACAACTTTGGAACTAGTCTATTAGTTGACAACCTCTAGTGTACGGAGATGTGTGGTTTGGGTTATGTGGTTCCCTGACTCAAAGAACTGGTTATGGTATCTCAGGTCAATGTATCACAACTATGGTGATAAGGGATTAAATACTATCATCAAATAAGAATTATGATAATATTTTTTTATCACTCAGTTTTTAGTGATATTAACTTGTTTTACCCTTTATCGTCATTACTAAATCTTACTATGGTAATTATTCACTATTACCAAAAAAGAAATTAAAATCATTACTAAATTTGAAACCCCTAATTCAAAATATTAAATCCAATTTTAATAATTCAATTTGTAGATGGGGTAGAAATTAAATTCAATATATTCATGAAAAATTCAATGAAAAATGGGTTTTAACAAAAAAGGGATTTTAAACCTCAAAATGAATTTCTACCAAAATAAAGTACAATTATGATTAAAATAGAATTAACTAGATTATATGTGATAAAAAGGGACCAATTTTAATTTAGAAGAAATCAAAAATTTAATGGGACTTTGTAAATACAAGTAAATAAATGATTGTTTTTATAAAAATCAATATTTTTCATTAATCACCAAAAAATCGTTCTTCTCGTAAAAAATCACAAAAAGTGACCCAAAAATATATTTTATATGATTATATCCTTAATGAAGTTCATTTCATCAAAATAAATTTTTTAAATTTAAAATTATTTTCTTTTAGATAAAACCATATTATTCATGGAAAACAATTCAGTTAGAGTGTAACTATTACTTTTTCAATTGAAAAAATTACATAAAATTATAATAGTGAATATAAATGCATAAAACATAACCATGAATTTTAATAAGACATGAAATTTATTTATTATTAACATTACATGGGATTTCATAAATGATAAATTAATTAATTAATCGAGTTAAGTATTTTAGTTTTTTATTAATGACTTTACTCACAATTCATGCATCATGTTTATGGAACATAATTCGAAATCCATAAAGAAGTTCAAGAGTTTTAGAAGATGTGAAAAGGAATGTGGTTACCCCTTTAAAAATATTTAAATAGAAAATGTTGAAAAATACACAAATCGTAGATTTGATGTTTACCTAGAGAATTAGGGTATTCATCATGAACACACTACACTACATACCCACACAACATAACAGTGTGTAAGAATGGAATAATAAAATATTAATGGATATGGATTGAATAATATTGATATAGAATAATAATTCTCAGTGTTTTTAGATATATTTTATTAGTGAAAAAGTTTATATTTAAAGATTTTTCCTACATACACTACTGGAAATTAAGCCTTTACCAATGGTTTCAAAACATTGGTAAAGGATTCCAAATGGTTGGTATATCATATACCAATGGTTTGGAAAACCATTGGCAAGTAAGGTGTGGAAGTATCCCATTACCAACAGTTTTTGTATAACCATTGGGAAAGGCAGTGTAATTGGAGTATTTCCAACAGTTTTACAATCCATTAGCAATACTGGAAGAGTAATCCTATTTTAACAAGGTTTTAAATAACCGTTGGTATATAGGATTCTTTCCATGTTTTACCAATGGTTTACTAAAACCGTTGGTAAAAATATCTACAGCACTATACAAATAGTTTTAGTAAACCGTTGCTATAGTGTATTACCAGAATATCACAGCCCAACCACCAAAAATCTCCTCCACTGCACACTCAACCACACACCTACATACACTCTTAACAGCAACAAAAACAACTGATATAGCACACAAAAGCACATAAAAATAGAATACTATTATAACCATGGAATGTAATATAATTATAATCATGTATATGAATCCAATTACCCTATGCCATACAGAATTCATAATTAAATTCTCAATTGAATACATGAAGAATGAATTATGTAATGAATTCTGAATTACGAATCAATAACACATACAAAATTAATTATGTTGCATACATAATTCTGAATTATATATAATACATATATAATATGACATACAAGGGGTTGGGGGTGTCCCAGGAGGTGGGGGTGTCCAAGGGTGAGGGGCTGTTCATGGGGGTGGGGGTGTCTAGGGGGTTGGGTTATACAGAATTAAGAATACATAAAAATTTTCATTTTCTATAACACATACATGATTGAATTCATAAATTAGAATCTAATAACCCCAAAATAAAGTATCAAGAGAATCAGAATACGTTTGGTCGGGTTTCCATATACCAGTTTTTTTTACTTAAAATGATGTCCATTTTAAAAAAAAGACATACACTTAGAGTGATACTGGCCACACCGTGCCTCAGATTGAGGCGAGGTTTACTCTTACATGTCATAGATGACTCATGGATTATTGTCATAAAGTATCAATATAATCTGAATGTGTTTGGTTGGTTTTCTGTATGTCAGTTGTTGTTTTCACTTAAAATGTTTTCCATTTCAAATAAAGGTGAGACACTTTGAGTGGTGCAGGCCACACTGCACCATGGATTGAGGTGGGGTTAACTCATACATGTCACATACAACCCATGGATTGTTGTGCTAAAGTATCAACATAATCCAAATACGTTTGGTGAGTTTTCTGTATGCCAGTTGTTGTTTTCACTTAAAATCATGTCCATTTCAAATAAAAGTGAGACAGTTTGAGTGGTGCTCGCCACACCGGACCTCGGATTGATACAGGGTTGACTTTTACACATCACATATGACCCATGGATCATTTTACTAAAGCTTCAATAGAATATGAATGCTTTTGTTCGGTTTTTTATATGTCAGTTGTTGTTTTCACTTAAAATGATGTCCATTTTAAACAAAAGAGAGACACTTTGAGTGGTGTCGGCAACACCGAACCTAATATTGAGGAAAGGTTGACTCTTACATGTCACATTTTACCCATGGATCGTTTTCCTAAATTTCAAATAGAATCCTAATGCATTTGGTTGGTTTTCCGTATGTCAATTGTTGTTTTCACTTAAAATGATGTTCATTTTAAACAAAAGAGAGACACTTTGAGTGGTGTTGGCCACACAGTGTTTCAGATTGAGGCAAGGTTGACTCATACACATCACATATGACCCATGGATCATTTTCCTAAAGTTTCAACAGAATCCGAATGCGTTTGGTTGGTTTTCCGTATGTCAGTTGTTGTTTTCACTTAAAATGATGTCCATTTTAAATAAAAGAGAGACACTTTGAGTGGCGTTGACCACACCTCACCTAGGATTGAGGTGGGTTTGATTCATACACTTTACAAATGACTCATGGATCGTTTTCCTAAAGTATCAACACAATAAGATGTCGTTCGGCATGCATTTGACTGTTAAACGCATGTTTTGGCCATTTACGACACGCAGAGTGCGTTTTCGGCCACCGCAGTCACACAAAACCTCTGATTGACGTTCTGTCTAGTCAACCATTTCACAATTCACCCACCCTTTGTTGTTGTCTGATTTCATGAAATTCTGAGGTCGTTGGGCTGGTATCGACCACCCCACGCATGTTTTTCAAGCGTGCCAAACACCTAAAAAACACATATTCAGCTGTTCCGCGCAAACCGTGCATCTGAATGATGTGACGTCTCCTCATACACCTCAAAAATAATAATTAGGGTGTTTTCATGTTATTTCAAGTCATTTAGGTGTCGTTCGGCATGCATTTGACCGTTAAACACATGTTTTGGCCATTTACGACACACGAAGTGCGTTTTCAGCCTCCGTGGTCACACAACACCTCCAATTGACGTTCCGTATAGCCGACCATTTCACAATTCACCCACCATTTGTTGTCGTCCGATTTCATGGAATTCCGAGGTTGTTCGGCCAGTATCGACCACCCCACACACGTTTTTCAAGAGTGCCAAACACCTAAAAAACACATATTCCATCGTGCCACGCAAACCACACGTCTGAATGACGTGTCGTCTCCTCGTACACCTCACGAATAATAATTAGGGTGTTTTCGTGTGATTTCAAGTCATTCTGGTGTCTTTCGGCATGCATTTGACCGTTAAACGCATGTTTTGTCCATTTACGACACACGAAGTGCGTTTTCGGCCACCGCGGTCCCACGACACCTCCGATTGACGTTCCGTCTAGCATACCACTTCACAATTCACCCACCCTTTGTTGTAGTCTGATTTCATGGCATTTCGAGGTCGTTCGGCTGGTATCGACCAACCCACGCACGTTTTTCAAGCGTGCCAAACACTTAAAAACACATATTCAGTCGTGTCGTGAAATCCACGCGTCCAAATGACATGTTGTCTCCTCGTACACCTCAAGAATAATAGTTAGGGTGTTTTCATGTGATTTAAAGTCATTATGATGTTGTTCGACATGCATTTGACAGTTAAATGCATGATTTGGCCATTTACGACATGCAGAGTGCGTTTTCCGCCACCGCGGTCACACGACACCTCCGATTGACGTGCCGTCTGTCCGACCATTTCACAATTCAACCACCCTTTGTTGTAGTCCGATTTCATGGCATTATGAGGTCGTTCGGCCAGTTTCGACCACCGCACGCACGCTTTTCAAGCATGCCAAACAACAACAAAACACATATTCAGTCGTGCCGCACAAACCGCGTGTCTGAATGACGTGCCGTCTCCTCTTACACCTCACGAATAATAATTAGGGTGTTTTTGTGTGATTTCAAGTCATTCTGATGTCGTTTGGCATGTGTTTGACCGTTAAATGCATGTTTTGGCCATTTACGACATGCAGAGTACGTTTTTGGCCAGCGCGGTCACAGGACACCTCCGATTGACGTTCCATCTAGCCAACCATTTCACAATTCACTCACCCTTTGTTTTCGTCCGATTTCATGGCATTATGAGGTCGTTCGGCCGGTATCGACCACCCCAGGCACGCTTTTCAAGCGCACCAAACACCTAAAAAACACATATTCAGTCATGTCGTGCAAACCGCTTGTTTGAATGATGTGATGTCTCCTCATACACCTCACGAATAATAATTAGGGTGTTTTCATGTGATTTCAAGTCATTTCGATATCGTTCGGCATGCATCTGACCGTTAAACGCATGTTTTGGCCATTTACGGCACGCAAAGTGCGTTTTCAGACACCGTGGTCACACGACACCTCCGATTGACGTTTCGTCTGGCCAAACATTTCAAAATTCACCTACCCTTTTTTGTCGTCCGATTTCATGGCATTCTGAGGTCGTTCAGCCAGTATCAACCACCCCACACACGTTTTTTTAGCGTACAAAACACCTAAGAAAACATATTCAATCATGCCGTGCAAACCATGCGTCTGAATGACGTGTCGTCTCCTCATACACCTCAAGAATAATAATTAGGGTGTTTTCGTGTGATTTCAAGTCATTCTGATGTTGTTTGAAATGCATTTGACCGTTAATCGCATGTTTTGGCCATTTACGACACGTGGAGTGTTTTTTCGGCCACCGCGGTCACACGACACCTCTGATTGACGTGCCGTCTGGTCGAACAATTCAAAATTCACTCACCCTTTGCTGTCGTCCAATTTCATGGCATTCCGAGGTCATTCGGGTGGTATCGACCACCCCACGCACGTTTTTCAAGCGTGCCAAACACCTAAAAAACACATATTCAGCCGTGCCACGCAAACCGCATTTCCGAATGACATATTGTCTCCTCGTACACCTCACGAATAATAATTAGGGTTTTTTATTGTGATTTCAAGTCATTCTAATGTCATTCGGCATGCATTTGACTATTAAACGCATGTTTTGGCCGTTTACGACACGCAGAGTGTGTTTTCGGCCACCACGGTCACACGACACCTCCGATTGACATGTTGTCTGGCCGACCATTTCACAATTCACCAAAAATTTGTTTTAGTCTAATTTAATGGAATTCCAAGGTCGTTCTTCTTGTTTCGACCACCCCACGCATGCTTTTCAAGTGAGCCAAACACCTAAAAAAACACATATTCAGTCATGCCGCGCAAACCGCACATCCAAATGACTTACCGTCTCCTCTTACACCTAAAAAATAATAATTAGGGTGTTTTATTGTGATTTCAAGTCATTCCGATGTCGTTCGGCATGCATTTGACCATAAAACGCATGTTTTGGCCATTTACGACACGAGGAGTGCATTTTCGGCCAGTGCGGTCACACGACACCTCCAATTGAAGTTCCTTCTAGCCTACCATTTTACAATTTACCCACACATTATTTTCGTCCGATTTCATGGCATTCCGAGGTTGTTCGGCCAATTTTGACCACCCCACGCACGCTTTTCAAGCGCGCCAAACACCTAAAAAAACATATTCAGCCATGCCATGCAAACCACATGTCTGAATGACGTGTTTTATCCTCTTATACATCATGAATAATAATTAGGGTGTTTTCGTGTGATTTCAAGTCATTCCGATATCGTTCGGCGTGCATTTGACCGTTAAATGCATGTTTTGCCCATTTACGACACGCGGAGTGCGTTTTCGGCCAACACGGTCACACGACACCTCCAATTGATGTTCCGTCAGGCCAAACATTTCACAACTCACCCATACATTTTTTCGTCCGATTTCATGGAATTCTGAGGTCGTTCGGCCGGTTTCGACCACCCCACACACGCTTTTCAAGCACGCCAAACACAAAAAACACATATTCTGCCTTGCCGCGCAAACCGTGCATCCAAATGACGTGTCGTATCCTAGTACACATCAAAAATAATAATTAGGATTTTTAGTGTGATTTCAAGTCATTATGATGTCGTTCGTCATGCATTTGACCGTAAAACGCATGTTTTGGCCATTTGTGACACGCGAAGTGCGTTTTTGGCCAGCGTGGTCACACGACACCTCTGATTAACGTTCCGTTTGGACGACCATTTCAAAATTCACCCATACTTTGTAGTCGTACGATTTATTGGCATTATGAGGTCGTTCGGCCGGTTTCGACCACCCCACGCATGCTTTTCAAGCACGCCAAACACCTAAAAAACACATATTCTGTCGTGCCGCGCAAACCGTGGGTCTGAATGATGTTCTGTCTCCTCGTACACCTCAAGAATAATAATTATATCATTTTCCTAAAGTATCTACACAATCTGAATGCGTTTGGTTGGTTTTCCGTATGCCGGATGTTGTTTTCACATAAAATGTTGTCTATTTCAAAGAAAAGTGAGACACTTTGAGTGGTGCTGGCCACACCGCACCTCAGATTGATGCGGGGTTAACTTATACACGTCAAAAATGACTCATGGATCATTTTCCTAAAGTTTCAATAGAATCCGAATGTGTTTGATCCTTTTTAAGTATGCCAGTTGTTGTTTTCACTTAAAATCTTATCCATTTCAAATAAAAGTGAGACACGTTGAGTGGTGCCGGAAACACCGCACCTCGGATTGAGGAGGGGTTGACTCATAGACATCAAAAATGACCCATGGATTGTTTTCCTAAAGTATCAACACAATCTGAATGTGTTTGTTCTATTTTCCGTATGCCGGTTGTTTTTACTTAAAAGAGTATCCATTTTAAACAAAAGAAAGACACTTTGAGTGGTACCGGTCACACCGTGCCTTGAATTGAGGCGGTTGGGGGGGCTGTTCGGGGGGGAGATGTCCGGGGTCCAAGGAGGAGGGTGGGGGGCAGTCCGGGGTCCAAGAAAGAGGCTGGGTAATGTATCTAAAACTCTATCTAGGTATCATACATCGAATTCCGATAGGACTGCGAACTGCCACGGGGTGTCGTCCTAGATTAGGGCCAAATCACGACATAACCGCGTCGTGACTGCAACGTGACTATGGCATGACCGCGACATGTTGTCCAGATCCAGCGACATTCGTGGGGCAGCATCTTCTGGCCAGGATTCCAAATAAATGCTATATAGTTGTCCTTCACATTATAGAAACAGATCTTATGTTATAAAAAAACAGACTCTTGATTTAGGATTGTGGTATGATAATGATATATATTTTATATTCGTTGTTTTTAAAATTGGTACTAGGTAGTTGAAACTAATAATTGAGATTCAAATTGTCACACCCTAAACTATCACTGTGAGTTTTCGTAGACAGCGCACCTCCATTGGAGGGGTTTTATTATAAAAATATGACTTTATTTATCAAATGAAACAATTATATTAAAGAAAACTTATTCAAGATATGCAATTCAATAAAATAAGAATAATTAAGAAAGAAACTAAATTCAATTCAAATCATTCTTAAATTAAAGAGGCTTTCATATTTGGTCAAAAATAAAGAGTTATACTAAATTCAAAAATATCCATACCAGAGTGAAAACCCATGTTCAAAAATAAAGAGTTATATAGAATTCAAAAATGTAATGGATCACTCTGCCCTTGATCACCCTCACCATCACCACTGTCATCATCAGCCTCATCCTCACTTGCATCTCTGTCCTCTTCGTCATCCTCGTCATCGTCCTCATCCTTTCCCTCGGCCCCATCCTCACCCTCGGCCCCATCCTCACCCTCGGTCCCATCCTCGCACTCATCCTCATCCTCATCCTCTCCCTCGTCCTCTTTAGCATCCTTTTCATCACCAGGAACATCATCCTCTCAACCACCACTAGAACAACCACATGTTGCATTGGATAATGCACCCATCGACGAAATATATGTCTGACAAGCCGCACTGGCCTCTGGTGGAAGTGATGAAGATAAAGCTTTGATCAGTTTCATAAATTTTTTCTCCCTAGTTTGAACCTGTCCTTCCAACTCTGTGACCCTTTTATCAGATTGTATTTCCTGCTCCTTGACCTGTTCCAACTTGGCGGTACTAGAATGGATACCTGGAGAGGACCAATACCTCGTTGCGACTATATTCTTACCAGGTCAACACCGTACTCGACCAGAGTGCTCATCTCCCAAAACCTGATATAAATGATCGTGTGGCTCAAAATTGTCTGGCTCCTGGGCATTAAGGGCCTCTAAAGTAGCCTGTTAAAAATATTAATATATTATTAAATTTCAAAATAGATATTAAACTTTGAAATAAACAAATTAAAACTTACAATCTTTTCTTGTGTTGGTTCATTAACCGCAGTTCTATCTTTTTTCATTCTACTCGAGAAAAATAATTTTGCTCGAGGGATATGTCCTTCAATATTAAATTTGTGCTTATGTAATGACATTGAAACAATATAAAGTGCAAGTATAATCATATATTCAATATTCAATAAATCGCATAATTTAAGTAGGAAACAATAAAAAGGGCAAGTCTTAAAGAAAAATTATAAACAATTATATCGTACCGGCTACCTCTCATGACCTGACATAGTTGTGCACCCCAAAGTGTGGAGGTATTGCTTTGAATCAATGTTTTTTTTTGTTTTTTTTCAGAATATTCCTAAATAATGTTTAATAATAAATAAGATAATATTAAAGAAAAATATGAAAACTAACATTTAAATACCTCAAATGGGATTAATACCTTAAATTTGGCAGTCGCCCAATGGGTAATCATTTGGAAATATTTCTCTATAGGGCATTAATCCATGATAGGTAATGTCTCCAACTTCGTTCCCACTCTACCACACCATCCAACATACAGCTCGTGCTTATAATCTCTCCAAAGCTCTCCTAGCTCCTTTAAATGTGCCGGTTGTGCACCTTCACCATCAGGGAAGTTAAACCGAAGCTGACACCCAATAGATTAATTCATATAAATACAAAAAAATACTACATTAAATCCAATATATTTTTTACCCATATTTGTGCCCATACAGTATCATTGACTTTTTGTGGTAGATTTCTCCAAGAGAGAGGGCTAACCGGAATGATGTCGGAGTATTTGGCTAGCGTTGCCAAAAAACCCCGACATTCCTACCCAGATTTATCAATCATATATCCATCATCATTGTATTCAACCATCAACTATGTCTGAAGCTTCCATACTACACACAAGCGAGTATGCCCCCTCCCCCGCCTCCTATCAGTAGATGAATCTGTTATTAATGAAAAAAAATATTAGTACAAGTTATAATAAAAATAAATTTTGGTATAAAAATTTGTTAGAGTTATATAAATATACCTGTGGTAGTCAGATCAATGGGCATCACTGGATGTGCAGAGGCTGAAGGAATATCCTGTACAGGTGGAGTATCCCTCAGTGTACGCTCCCCAGCCACATACTGTGTCGGAGTAGTAGTCGAAGAAGGTGGAATATAATAGCTCGAAGATAATGAACCAGAAGCAAAAGATGATGGCACAAACGTCTGGCCAACTGGTAGTGTAAACATCGGAGGCCTAAATATCCCGTGTGTCCCTAAAGACAAACCAGGATCAAAATGGGGCGTGCATGATACGTCTGTGGTAGGGGCATAGTTCAGTCGGGTATGGACAGTGGATCGTATAACTCTCGCACCATGATCCCTCGTACCACTGGCCTCAGTACCAGGACCACCAGATGATCGTCTAACTCTAACACCACCCCCTCCTACCACAATCCTCTGTACTGGGAGCAATATCAGGCTCCTCATCGAATATCTCTCGTCTAGGGGGTGGATCCTGAAAAAAAGTTTAACACAAAAGTAAACACATGATATTATAAGTTATTGAAATATATATATTTGAAATAAAATACTCACAATAGGGATGAGAGGAATAATTCCCATCTTTGTCATGCGACAATTATTTTCTGTCATCTTTCTCCGCCACCTCTCTTCAATGGGTGTCATTTCCTACAATGAAAACAAATATGGAAGTAATTAGAAACAAATAACTAATGTGTAACCCAAAAAAAATATAGAAAAACCATTCTGATAAAAAAACATAAATAAATAGAAGATTTATTAGGGATAGGCCATGTATATTTACATGGCTATCCAAGTCATGTACTGTGTACATTCCAATGTACATTCCCAGGACACTAGATTATCATAGACACCATGTCAACCGTTATACACACCATGTGAACCCTTATACCATATCGTCATTATTACAACAATTAATAACAACTTATTAAACAACATCACTTGTCAAAGATAATCAAATTTAACATAAATTAATAATAATATTGGATATATCAAGTAAAATTAAGTCATACTATATTACATCCTAAATGACCACCCACAACCTTGATTAATGACCACAAATATCCCCTTTCGGCCAAATAAAAATTGAAAACAACATCACTTGTCAAAGATAATCAAATTGAACATAAATCAATAATAATATTGTATATATCAAGTAAAGTGAATTCATACTAAATTACATCCTAAATGACCACCCACAACCATGATTAATGACCACAAAGATCCCATTTTAGCCAAATCAAAAGTGAAAACAAAAACACATAATTGCATAACAAAAAAATCATGGAATCACTTACAGATTTGATGTGTAGAAGAAAAAATTCCTTCATTGAAGATGGATCAATATGTGGAATATGTTTGGAAGGAGGAAGATTTGATTTAGGGCACCCTGAGTGGAACTGCAATCTACAATCGAGCGGAGGGGGAATGGATGCCTGACTTTATTTAGGGTAATTTTTTCCCAATGGTTTTTAAAAATTGTTAGGAATGTATGTCTTTACCAACGGTTTAAATAAACTGTTGGTAAAAAAATGATATCGAAGGCCTTTACCAACGTTTTTGGAAAACCATTGGTAAAATCTTGTATAAAATCATTTATACAAACGGTTTACATAAACTGTTGGTATACATAGACATTCCCAACGGTTTACACAAACCGTTGGGATGTAAGTGTTGGTAAAAGTGTCATTTCCAGTAGTGATAGACCAATCTATGACATGTCACCATATGAAATGTATTACAAGAAAATACCATTTTTAAGTATTTAATCTTTTTTGGAATCCCATACATTATCAATGTCAAAGGTGAATATATTTTGAATTTTGATAGAAGTGGTGTTGAGGGAATATTCATGGATTATCCTCCAAACAGAAGACGATACCAATGAAACAATAATAGAACCAAAAAGATAATAGGCACTTCTTATGTAAAAGTACTTGAACATACAATGAAATAAGACACACATTAGACAAAACATATCATACATAATGAAGATGAGTCTGGTCGGTTAAAAAATGAATGAATTTAAGAAAATATTAGAATTTAATAATATTTTCAACTTGAATATAATTATTCAACAAACTCAAAAAATGATGAGAAACTATACTAATCTCATACATGGTTTAAAAAAATAATTGGAAGTTAAAAACATTATTGGGGATCAAGGAAAGAAATAAAAAACTAGGAGAATACTGAATATCACATCAAATATCTCATTAGTTTCATAGGTTGAACTGAGATATGTTGAAGATGTTATGGAATTTAAAAAATGGGTTGATTTAATGAATAAGTTATTATAATAGATAAAGGATAATGATACTTTGGATTTGGTTCAATAAACTAAAAACAATAACATAATTGGAACAAAAATGGTAATTTTAATACATATTGAATTAAAAAGTTTTAGTGATTAGAAATAAATAATTAATTGGGTGTAAGGTTATTTAATAGGTTGAAGGAGTTGATTTTAATGAGACATATATATTAGTTTTTAGGCTATAAAGCATTATAATATTTTTTTGTTGGTGCTCATAGATAATACAAGATTTTTCAAATGGATTTCAAGAATTTTTCCCGCAATGTTGTGCTAAAAGATGAGGTTTATATTGAGAAACCTTGTAGTTTCTTACTAAGTGAAGAGGAAAAACATGTCACCATGTTAATTAAATATTTTTATTGGTTTAAGAAATCTTTGAGATCTTATTTTTTCTAAGCTAGTCATCTGTTTGAAGAATCAAAAATTCAAGAAATGGAGAGTGGATAAAACCTCTACATCAAAGATGAGAAAAAAGGTATCCATTACATTTTTTTATATATTGAGGTTATAATTTTTTTAAATTATTAAGATGTATGCAAAGTGTTTTACAAATAAATGAAGGATTTATTTGAAATTTCCAAGCTTTGTGAGATAAAATATTTTCTTGGCTTATAAATTTCTCAAAAATCAATCATAAAATTCTTTCATATGAAAAATATTCTATATAACAGATTCAAATGTTTATAATAGAGGATTAAAGTCTATTTTATACAACTATCTTAGAAGGAAACAAGTAATCTAATGATGATAAAGGAAAGGAATTGGAAAAAATAGAATTTTTAAAGCTTATTGGAATTCTGTTATACTTTACAGCTTCAAGGATGGATATAGTCAATGTAGTCACCATCTATGATAGTTTCAAAAGTTAACCAAAATTTTTAAATTTTATTTCTAGGAAAGGATATATATATATATACATAGAAGTCACAATTGATTTTAGTTTAAAATATGATATAATATAAGATTTGACTCTGTATGGTTTTTCAAATACATATTGGGAAGGAAGTGTTGATAATATAAAATACATAGTAGGTGTTGTCTTATTTATTTTTAAGAGGTATATTTATTGTTATGAAAAGAAAAAACCACTCTAATAACTATTTAGGTAGGTTATACAAATAAATTCTATCCATTGTAAAATTGATGTAGAGGAAGACACAATTAGAAGACCTCAAGATGAACCTGAATTTTCTACTTCTCAGTAGAACAATCCTATAGATTTTTGAAGTTATGAAAATATATATTTCATATAAACCATCTCTTTGAAGTGTCTTTAATAAGATTCTGTTAGTTGAGGAGCATGATGTTGAGATTCATCTGAGGTTTTTGAAATGTGTTTGAAAATGGTTGAGGGTAGTTTGATGTGATTTTAAATTAGTTCTACAAATTAGAGGATTATTTCCACCCTTTTAAAATGAAAATGTAATGAGTGTATCTATTTGGAAACTGAGAATAAGGATTAGTAGACTAAGGGAAATACTTTTCCACTGAATATAAGACAATATGTCTGATCATAAATACTTTATCCTGACCATAATTCAAAAATTTAAGGCTTTGATTCATCAAATGACATGTGAAAAATTATTTGAGTTCATTATACCTTTTATATGAATTAAATATTTATTATATTGAACATTAGACTATGGTGAGTATATGAATTTGATATTCCTGGTTTAATAATTCCACATTTATTGAAAATACTAGAATCTGGTAGGAAAAAATCTAAGAATTGAGAATTCCAATATTATAAATAAAAGAACCCAACAATGAAAGAATTTATCTTCAATGTCAAAAACATGTCATCCAAAAATTTATTCAAGATGATTCAAGAGATATTTTGAAAATGAAAATTGTTTTTGATATATTTTTGAAAATATGAGAAGGAATATCTAAAAATTTATTATGTTTCTCCAATTTGAACTTGTTTGTAAAGAAGATCTAGATATTACATTTGTAATGTTTTCGTTATGATATTTCACAAATCATAATATCCCAATTCATCTACTACTCTAGTAGTAATACAATGTTTGTTATTGAGTTAAAGAAGTACATGCTACAAAAAAATACTATATGCAAGGTAATTTTTTTCATCTAATTTCATACCATGTAAAAATCAACTAGACATCATTAATTATATCATGAAGTTAAAATAAAGTAAAAATAATCCAAAATGGGAATTCAATAATGGTTTTTTTTGGGAAACCTATAGTATTCCTAGTTTTCCTTTTATGGATACTGTGTTTAATGGAAACCATTTTATAATATTAAATAAATCATGATTTGAGAGGATAAAACTAAAAACATTGGAATGAAAAAAAAGTTAATTTATGAGTATTTATTGAGTGTGAAAAATGATGAGATTGTGAAAAACTAAAGAAACAGAGAGTACTTGGAATAGAGGTTGGATTCATCAGAAGATCAGTGCTTGAACATGTTAATAGTGTTGAGTTTTTGAGACAAGAAATAGAATAAATAGTTCTACATCATATCTATGTATAGTGATCAACTATTATTGAATATTTCAAAAGGCTCATTATGGGAGATTTACTTATAATTTTTCTGAAGAATCGGATATTTATGGAATATATATCTCATATTTTGTTATATATTCTATATAAAGTTAGTTTGAAGCTATAATGTTTGGTTCGAATCTAGATAAACATATTGTGACTCTATTTCATCACTATAAACTTGTAATAAGTTGTTCTTATAGTTAAGAATCTACGATTTTAGGTAAAACCAACCATAAAAAGGATTAGGTTACCCAAAAAGGGGATTAACCTTGTAAAAATAATATTTCTAATTGTATCTTCATTTTATACATACATGAGTGACATTGAGACAAACAATTTGGGTTAATTTAACATTAATAGGTTCTAGGGGTTATTTAAATAAGATGAATTTTTGAAAACTAGTCTCTATTAAATCATCCCCCCCTCTATGGAGTGATTTATTCCTAGGAACATCAATTCGTATTCGAGTGTATATACCTCTATTAAATTAATTTAACCTCTTATAATGGATAACATAAATTCATTGAATAATATCAATGTGATAACATTTCATGGGGAAAATTATCATAGTTGGAAAAACATAATATTACCATATTTTTTACCTCTTGTCTTGGAAGTTAAATATTTTTTGATCATTGGTTTTAAACTATTTTAAAGTTAATGCTCTAATGAAAATGGGTTACAAATGAAATATGGAGAATGATGGAAAATTCAAAAATTCTACTCTTATATCCTTATTAAGAAAGCTCTATAGAAAAGTTATGGGACTTTAAAAGGAGAAATAAATATAGTATAAGGTTGAAGGTATCTATGAAGGAAATTTGAAAGTCAAAGTTACTAAATCAAAAATTTATAGAAGCAAGTTTTAATAAATTAATATAGACAAGGATGAAAAAATTGATGATTATCTCACTATGGTGATTGAGTTTTTTAGTAATATCCCAGGATTCTTTTGAAAACTTAAACCCTTCACAATTGTGAAGAAGGTCATGAGAAATTTTCTTAATAGGTTTAATCCTAAGATCTTGGATTTTTAAGATATAGATGATATTTTCTTGGATGAATTCCATAATATTTTAATATATTAGAAAATGAGAAATATAAAATCCTTCAAGAAAAGGATAAAATACAAAAATACATTTGAGTCAATGAGAAAGATGAAAAGTTAAGAACATATTGACAACTTATATTGAAGGGATTCTGAAAATGAATATAATGATGGATACTTTAAATAAATAATTAATCATATCTCACTAATATGCAAGAAGGGAAAAATAAAGAGGAAATTAAATTATCCTCTTTGATGATACAAATATAATGGAATAAGGCAATTTTCCATTAATTTAACTACTAATTAGAACTATATTCTTAATATGAATGAGATGGTAAGGCTTACAAAAATAAGTAGTATAAAAGTTCTAGTGATTCATCCTAATATGGAAAAATAAAGAAAATATTTTCTAGAGTCAAGAGGAAAATATTTATGAGTAAAGAATAATATTTTGGACCTGAATATTAGAGTTAAATTTGATTCTTGTGCGAAATTCACCAACTTCAAGGGTTATTTAGAAAAAGGGTTTAACACTTCATGTAATGATGAATATGGTTTAGAACCAATTGAGTTTTAACACATGTTAAAGTAAGAGTTTGAAACTTATCTTGAGAATAAAACCATTATCAAGAAATAAAAGGGAAAATTGGGTAAGAAAATATAAAAATGATTGAAGAAATTATTTATTTTGAAAATAAATTAGAATCCCTCATTAATGAGATAAAAAAAATCAGTTTAAAAGTAACTTAACCTGAGAAAATGACAATGGATATTGAAGATAAATGTTCATAGAAAGAAGAATAATTGTCTAAGACACAATCTAAATGTTTTTAATCTATTAATAACCTAAATAATTTTAATGATAAATTGAGAAAAAAATATAATGTCAATTTTGAATCCTCTAAATCGGATGAGAGAACATGAAAAATAATTACGTCACATATTCACCAAGTAAATCTATTTGAAATCCTATATTCATTAACATTGAAGGTTCTAACTCAAAACCTAGTTAATCATGGGCCTATTAAAATTAGGATAAATATTTCCAAACATAATTTGATGAATAGAGAATCTTTATAAGATCTTCGTCTCACAAACATAAGCTTATTGAAACAAAAAATTCACAGTAAGGAAAAATATATTGAAAACACTATAGGAAGATTTTTTATGAACAATGAAGATTTAGGATTTTTCGGATAATATAGGTGTTGTGGAGTGTCAAGGGAAAAGTAATGAACATATAGGTACAAAATTTCTTTCCCATGGATGAGACATAAATTTAGGTGAAGAAAACCTAATAATAATAAAGTTGGCATATGAAGAAAGCCTCCATATATGAAGAATATTTATAATCTTAAAACAAGTGAAAATTTTATATTCCCTGAAGAAGTGTGTGAAATATGTGACTAATAAGGTCATATAGATGAAATTTTTAATAAAATTTTTAAAAGTTAGCTTTCACCTACTGAAAAAGGTATGTGTAAAGAAGATCTCAAAGATGATAAGATTTTCTCAGTAGAAATTACACTTAATTCAAGTAGAAATAAAATTTCTTGGATACATGATAGTGTGTGTTCCTCCAACATTAAATTTGATTCTAAAATCTTGAAAAATGTTAAGAAAAATAAATGAGGTGATGTGACATTCAGAAATTATTATTCCTTGAAAATTAATGTTATTATATCTACTAAACATAAAAATAAATATTTAAAACCTGACATTATTATTAATGTGGAATGGTTAAAGATCAATTTATTTAGTATTAATCAAATTTTTTATGATGGTAATGATGTTATTTTTTAAGAAATGATAACTTCTAATTAGGATAACAAAATATATAACAACATTTACTCAAGTAAATGGAACATGTGGAAACTTTTTAAAAATAGTGATCCAACCAATACATGTTGCATGGGTGTAAGTGATGACAACATTCTATTGCACCGTAGGATTGGTTATCTTAGAAAAATAATTTAAAGAAATATTTTAAATAATGAGGTTGTGAAATATATTGAAAATCTAAAAAAGAAATGATGAATGTGTTTTGTGTACCATTCTAAAAGGGGAAATTGTCAAATAAATCTTACTATAAAGTGGGTATTTCATCTACTAGACCATTTATTTTCATTCATATAAATATTCATTGTCTAATGAGGAAAAAAATCAACCCAAGGTGGTCTTTAATTCATAATATTAACAGATTATTGCACTCAGCTAACAAATATTCATTTAATCAATAAAAAGTCTCAGGCAATTCAAATGTTATAAATGTATAGAAAACAATTTGAAAAGTAATTGGAGTTGTCTATCAAGAATTTTAGATCCGATAATGTTAAGGAATACACTTGTGATAAAATTTTGTTTCAAATTTATAAAAATCAAATTAAATGATAATATTTTAAACCATACACACCTAAACCAAATATCGTTATAAGAATAAAGAATAATAGCATAGTGGAAATTGAAAGAACTATGCTTGCAAAAAATAATATTTCCAATTAATTTTGGGGAGAATTCATTCATGATGCTTTAAAAAAATCAGAATAGATTGTTATGAAAACAAATACACAAGATAAACCATATGAAATGTGGTCCTAGAAGAATATTATAGCGAGCTAATTTATACTTTTTTGTAGTTCAAATTAAACACCAATCAAAGATATCATGTTGTTAAAGTTTAAATAAAAATATTATGAGGGTGTATTTATGTAATATATATAGTTTAAATGGATATAAATTTTAGAAAAAAAGGTTACACTAAATTGTTGATATTTTTTATGTCAATAATGTGAAATTATTGGAAAAATTGGGAAATTTTTACAAGTCTATTTAATTTTTTTTTGTAAGACCACATGAAGATTTCAGAAATTATTAGTATGAAAGTGGATGAAATCACACCAAAACCACTTATAGTTACTCAAAAAATAATAGTTATGTTGAGGATTCTATTTATTATGTGTAAATTTGATTTTAGAAAATAAATAAACCTTAATAAAATGGAAATATAAATGGAAATCAGAATGTAAGAGTCCATACAAGAAGAAGACTAAGATTTGAAAATAAAGTATCTCTAATATCACAAGATAGAAAAATTATGGTAGCTAAATAAATTGAACTTATAAATAAGGTTAAAGATATGAATTAAGACTAAATTAGGTTGATAATAACTCAAAATTGAATATTTTTCAAGGAACAAAATTTAAAAAATATAATTATCACAAATTGGGTTTTTAGAAATGAAATGAATAATAAAGGTGAAGTCACAAGGGAACAAAGTAAGGATTTTTTGAAAACAATTTTGAAAGATGTAAGGAATTGATTTTGAATGAATTTTTTTCCTAGTTTCCAGTCTTAAAACTATAAGGATGTTTTTTTATATATTTGTAGATAAAAACTAAAAAACCAATCAAATAGATATTAAATCAACATTTTTTAACGGTCAATAAGAGGAAGAATTATTAATTTCACTACTAGATGGAATAAATCTTAATCATGATGGCAGTATGATATATAGACTCAAGAAAGAATTATATGTCTTTAAATAGGATTTTAGATCCCGGTAATCCAAACTTTATAACTTCTTAAGACAAATGGGATTTTACGAAGGCATTTTTTACTGACATTTGTATATAAATTATATTTTCATAGGTACATTGACAGTGATATGTTTTTGGATGGTATATTTTTTACTAGTAACAACAATTTCTTGTGTGGGGAATTTTCTATATATATTTTGGATTAGTTTTAGATGTCTATGTTGAGAGAGATGAATTATTTTTTGGGTTTACATATATAGAAGAAAAATCATTATTTTTTTTATCCCAAGAAAAAAATTCTAAGTAACTATTGCAGAAGTTTGGAATTAAGGAGGTCAGGGTTTTTTCAACTCCTATTTCCATTAGAATAAAATTGATTATTTATGAATAGGTAATCAATGATAATAACAAGTAATTCATAATTTTAGTTTATAATTGTTGTATTTGATAGCTTCCAGACCATACATTATATATTTTGTGACCTTTTATAGTCAATATCGAAGTAACCCCATAGAATCACACATTATTTAAGAAAAATAAGATATTGAGGTATTTGAAAACTAAAATGGAATATGTCTTTCTTTATCAATGGAGCATATATCTATAATTTCTTATTTACATTGATGTAGACAGGGTTTGTGGCTATACAGATAGGAGATCCACATAATGAGTTATTTTCTTTCTGGCAGATGGTTTTGTGGGATGATGCAATAAGAAAAAAACTCAATGACATTGAGTATAAATGAATATGAATATGTGGTTTATACACATATAGTTATAAAGGTTTTATTGATATATATATATATATATTTGTATTATTTGAGAGTTTTTGTTGAATATTGTTTAATATTTATCTATTTCAATCAAAGCTCTATCTATAACACTAGAAATCCAATTTAGTTTTCTCAATCTAAAACACAGTGAAATTTCGTATCACTTTATCAAAGAGAAGGTGGCTAAAAGTGAGATCATACTTGAATATATTAGCACAAAATTGTATCTTATCGATATATTTACAAAATATATACTAAGAGAATTTTTTAAAAAGATAAAGATAAACTACATGTCCATCCTTCACCCCATTCTCGTGTATTTATATAACTACATCCCCCACATTGGATTTTGATTAAGTAGAAAAGGGGGGATAAAATGAGATACATCTCTATGCCAAAAGTTAATATAATCCTTTGTTAAATTATGATTTATTTTCCATTCACATCGGATATTATTAATAATGTTGAATGGGGTATTTTGATGATAGGTAGATTTAATTCATGAATTGAGGAGGAGTAATTTAAATCACTTAGACAAAATATAATTATCATTGAAGGATGTAATTATATAAAAAAACATATTCCTATGGTGTGGTGTCATGATACATCACTATGAGACCAGATGTGGTTTGATGATTCATAATGATTAGGGTTTTCAAAGATTTGATAGGCTGGTTTCCAAAAAATATAGAGGGGATGATCGGAGAACTCTATGGATTTTTTAAGTGTTGGAAAGATGTATTTTTTCGACCACGTCTTGAAGTTTTTTTTACAATCCTTAGTAATTTGAAGTAATTGATATTGAGATGCATATGAGTTATTTGAAAAATGTTTGACTTTTTTTTGTGTTTGTTTGAGGAAGTTTTGAATTTATTCATCATATCATAATGTTTTATCTATCCGGATAAATTGTTAAGGTATTGAGAATAAGGATTTGAGCACTGAGCGTAAGGATTATTGGGATAATTTTAAGTTTTTTCCACTAAATGTAAAACTTTATATCTGGGAAAAATTATTTTATCATGACCATAAATATTCAACACAATACATTTATTCATCACATGACATGAGTGTTAGTCTTTGAGATCATAAGCCTTTCCTATGAGTGAAAGCCTTATTATATTGAATGTACGACTTTCTCAATTGTATGATTTTTATATTTATAACATAAGACTTCAGATATATTAAAAATATGAGTTTTATAGAGTTAAAATATAATATTCCATAATATGAATATTTTAATAAAAAAAAACCTTATGATGTAAGAATCAATCTTTAATGTGAAAACATCACATCCAAAATGTGACTCGGGTGGATTCATGTGAGATTTTGAAAATGATGATTATTTTTTAAATATATTTAATGAACTAATAAATAATATATGAGATGTTACTATGTCTTTAAAATTTTAAATTATTCAAGAAGAGGATCAAGATATTACATATGGAGTGTTTTCTATGATGTTGTGCTAATCATAATATCTGAATACATCCATTGATTTATAAGTGATGCAAGCTAAGTTATTGAGTTGAAGAAAAATCCACTACTTTTAATGTCTTCATGTAAGTTAATTTGGGTCATCTAATTCCGTACATAATTAAAATATACTTCACATGATTATATTTATTGCTCAATGAGAATAAAACAGAGTGAATCTAAAAATGGGAATTATATAATGGTGGTTTTTTTAGAAATCTTAAAATCTTCCTGGTTTTTCTTTTATGGATACTTAGTTTGATGGAATACATTTAATATTATTAAATCCAATTTATTTTTATAGGATCAAATCTATTAATATTATAAAGAATAAAAATACTAGTGGTGAGTGTTTCTTGAATGTGAAAAATTATGAGAATGTGAAAAATTGAAGAATGTGAGAGTACCTGGAACGGAGGTTCAATTTATCTAGAGATATATTCTAAACTAAGTTTATAGTGTTGAGTTTTTGATAGAATAATAACAAGAAGAGGTTCTACATTATATCTTCATGAAGTGAGTAGCTTTTCTTGAATATTTTTAAGGCTTATCGAGGGAGATTTACTTCTATAGTTTCTGACGCAACAGAGTTTTAAGAAGATATATCTCATCTTTGTTATACATTCTATATTAAGGAAATGTGAAATTATGGTGTCAGGTGAAACTCTTTATAGGTGCAGCGAGACTCTATTCCATCATGTTAATCATGTAATAAGTTTTTGTTAGAGTGAATAATCTATGGATGGGGGAGAAACCATCCATAAAATGGACTAAGTTACCTGAGAAGGGTCCAAAGATTTTAAAAATACTCACATTCATTGTATATTTAAAATTTTTATACATAATTATGGTTAAAACTCTCTACATAGTTGAATTTAACTATATAAAGTTGTAGGGGTTGATTATATTAAGAAAAATATTTAAAAATTGGTCCCTAATAATTCATCCACCTCTTCTCAGTGTGGTGATTTATTCCTAGCCAGTTCATCTTGGACTATTAAAATCAACGTGCTATAAAATTATTAGAAAATCTTGATAAATATTAAATATCCCAAGACATTTATATCAAATATCACTTTAATAGGGATATTTTATATAAAAATTAGATAAGGATGAATTTTTTTTCTACTTTTGAGAAAATAGACGACATGTTCATGAAACTATTGTCAAAAGATACATTTTAAAGATTGAGGTTGGAAATGGGAGTTCAATAACCACTCTCATGAGGATATGGTATAGAATTATATCCACTCTCTCACATTTTTTTTTTGAATTTTTTATCAAAGGGGTAGAAGTGATGACATGAATCTTTTTGTGTTTATTTTCTTATGTATTTATCAAATATACTTAAAAAGTGGGAAAAACACTTGGGGTAATTCTAGAGACATGTGTTTGGCCTATTCCAAGTGACAATTTATTTATGGGTATTAAAATGGCTAAGATGTGATTTTATAATATACATGTGTGAACTAGTTTAATATATTTTTGTTCATGTACATGTAATATTTTTTTATAGGATTTTAATAGGGTGAATCAAGAAAATTATAGATTGAAGAGGTTAACTAAAAATCACTCTTGTATGGATATCATGATGTTGTTATTTAATTTTATTATTCCCTACACTGAGTTCACTCAAGTTGGATTAAAACTATTAGATGATGATTCATTTAAAAGAATGTTAATTTTTAACCTAATTTATGTTCCTTGGATGGAAGAAAAATCCAAAGGGGGAGATTATTGAGCCCATGTTTGAAGAGATTTGAGTTTGAAAATGTATGAAATAGATTTTGTCTTTTGTTCTATATTTAGTCATAATTTCATAAATCATATTTATACATATATGATGATTGGTGTATTATTCTTAATGGAATCAATAAAAATTATTTTTGGATGTTGAGGCAGTATCTATAATATTAAGGATTTGGTTTGAGGAGATTATGATTTGAATCAAATAACTTTGGAATTTCCATGCTGATATGGGAATGGTCGATCTAAAGGATATACACATGGTTGATACACTAACCATAGATTCACATGGTTGATTGAATCTTTATATGTGGTTAATAAATTTTTCATGAATTTTATTGATTGTTTCCATAATCGATTGAAGGTTGGTTGTGTGATTAATCCAAATTACGTTTGATTTAGTGTAAGTCATATAGTCAATACAAATTTATTCATGTTTTCAATCTTGATAGTGAGGACACTTAACGTAGAATAGATTCCTCATGGTTAGTTATATATATATATATAATTTTAATGAATCTTTTTGGGCGAAATATGAGTTTACATAACTCATATATTTTGAAAAACTAAAAATCATACATTTAATATGAACTGAACATCATGAGTTTAATCATCATGATCAGTCAATATGATTATGATCTTAGATACTAAGAATCCAAGTATCAAATAAAATATGATTATTTAATATTAATGAGTTTCAATGAAGAATAATATGAATTGTAATAATTTTGATTTTTGATCTAAACATAATTTTTTAGGATGATCTTAAATCTATTATCATAATCCTTTTCTGTATACATAAGTCTTTAAGCATGTGTGTAATACTTCAATTGAAAACCATGGATCATAAGGCTTTAAAAAATAATTGTGTTACCAGTTCATAAGTATTTTATTATAGAATATTTCTTAAAAGTCTAACATAATTCTTTTATCCTTTAAAGTAAGACTATTAAAATTTAATCTTTTGACACATTACAAAATTTTAAAATCCATTAGATTCATTATTGAGATTTTAGAACTCATTTTTGATCATTAATAGAGTTTTAAACTGGATAATACTTTGGTATTATATTCATGGTTTCAAAATGGAATTATCAAGCATATAATCATGATCCAAGCCATAAATCAAGGAGGACCATCTAAGTGAAAAGTCTAATAATCTGAGGTGATATCCATTCCATAGAAGGAAGTTCCATGTGTCCAAATATGTATTCTTAAATGCACATTGAGTTTTTTAAAATAATTAAAATTTAATTTTTTATAGACAATATTTGGTCACATATATTCAAATATCTCATGAAAACTAAAAGTTAGAGTATTAAGAATATTTAAATGGAATCCTTAAATCAATTTAAAATAAGGAATAACTGTTTCAAAGAGGTTTTTTCTCACTAAATAAAATAATGGAGTTTTAAAAAAAATATGGAAATTTAATTCTTGATATTATTCTGTTATTTATATTTATATGATAGTATCAAATAATTGCCGATTAATACGTCAAAAACTATAGATAATATCCACTTTATATCTAAAAGGAAAGATGTTAAAGAAGGAAAAAAGAATAATAAGTCATTCATTCTCACTATTTAGAAAGATATTGAAGAAGCTAAAAATAAAACTTTTTGTAGTGTGAGTTGGGATAAATTAAGTAGAAAAGTAAACAAATTATCAATGTTATAATATGGGAGAGACGTTTATGTTGTTATGAAACTCTTTGAATTATAATTACTATGTGGGTTTAACTTGCATTGTTAGGAGAGTATGTGGATTGTGTGATCTTGTTTGTTTCTATATCATGCTAAGGACTACATACTGTTATTAACTAGTGAACCATATAAAATCTATTATTTCTTATCTATGTGTTCATATGGATGAGTTTAATATTTAATTCATTTTACTCTAACCAGTAACTTATGTTTTTTGAAAACAAAAATATAAATAAAATTGTCAATCGCTAATTTACTCCCCCCACCCCACCTCTAAATGGTTTAACCAATACCGTAGGTTCCTTTTTCATGTATAAGTTGTGAACAACACATACTAATATTTCAATAAGAAATAAAAATGTGGGCATTTTTTCATGAGTTAAAACTATCCTTAAATAGTGTTGAATAATCCCTTTATATTTATTTCTATGATTTAGTTATTAGGGGACACACCTAAGGCCTAATAATTTTATAACTCTAGTAAAATATTTTTTTTAATATCTATTTCTCATTAGTATATTACACCTAAATATGTTTTATAATGGGATTCGGCTAAAAAATGATACTAAGAGTTGGTTTTTGGGATCCCTTATTGATATAAGCATGTATGTTGTTGTGTGTTATATTATAATATAATCATGTGTTTTGAATAATGTGCTTGATATGTGATTCAAGTGAGTCTTAAATATGGTTTATTGATATAGTAAAGGTCATAAAAAAAGTTTTATTTGTTATATTGTGTATAAAATAGTATTCTACACCCACATCCATGCTTATCAGTTATAGAGAGGGACTTATAGAATACTTTATAATCATTACTACTTCATATACATATTTTATATATTTATAGGATAATGTAGGTAGAGGTTCTAGGATATGTCATTTTGGAAAAAAAAAATTATACTGTTGGTATTTCATTTATTTTCTATTATTTTTACAAGTTAGAGATATTTGTGCTATAGACATTTATCACTTTCATATTTACTATATCTGAGTTTGTTTCATGATATTTAGATATTCAAATTACTATGATCGTTGGTATTTACTATTTCCTCAATTCATAATTTTAATGTTCACTTGAAATAGGACTCACATTTTCCTTTATTTTTAGTGTAATTCTTTATAATATTATGTTTTAAAACCACAAATTCTATTCACCCAGCCTTATACTATTGAAGGAGGAATTGGGGTGTCATTAACAATCTCATAGATGATAGATGAGGAATCACTATCTTATCAACTCATGATAGTTCTCCAGTTTGGAAGTGATGCAAGGGTGGTGATTTTTATCTTTCATGCACTTTTTTAGAAATGTTTAGGAATTGAAGAAAATTTCATACAATGTTTATGTACAATAAAAAATATAGAAATATTTTTCACATGGGTATGTTTTGTGAGGTTATACAAATTATTTTCATGTTTTATGCTTGCTAAAGTACCAATGGAAACATTTATATTAGTGTGAAAGTGGATACACTTTAATATTTTTTTTCAATAAAAAAACTATTGTAGATAAAAAATTATTACTCACCAGTTTTTTATCTATTATATATTGCATATAAATATTTAAATTTATATATCAATTTTTATAAAATGTGTGATAATTAAATCCATACAGAGAGAATTTGTTTCTTTTCTCCATGGTCTTAGGTTAAATTACATGTTCATTTTATACTACAATGTTTCATTTTATTTTTCATTTTTTATTTTAGGTTAAATAATTTTAATTGTAATTTTCCTATAGTATTAAAATATATAAATTATTTTTATTCCTTAATTATTTATTTTTTTCTATTATTGTATGCCCCTACTGAAGCATTGGTATTTTTACCATTTACTTTTATAATATTTTCCATATTATCATCTCTTAATTCCTTTATGTTTCTTCTATCTATGGTATTATGTATCTTAAATTTCAAGGGGGAATATATTCTAGGAGGTATAATATTTTTACTGATATTATACAAACCCACATACATATGATGTATGTGGGTCATGTTGTTTTGTATAAAATGGACTTGTTGAATGGTATAAAATGCTTGATTTCGTGGAATATTTTCTACCTTGTAGATATATCTTATAAAAAATGCTTGTTATATGATATCAATCTACTTTCAACTTTGTGTTAACGTGTTAAAAATAAAATCCAAGTCGAGACATATTTCTGGGTTACTTTAGTAATATTGTAGCATCACTACAGAAGGTATTATCTGGTACTGTAAAAACTAGAACTATTCATCAATCTGGGTCTTCAAACCACCGATTGGGTCATCAGGTCCTACAAGGCCTTCTGGGCCATCCTAGGCATTCGGGTCAGTTGTCTCTAAAGGCCTTTGGTCCACCTCAAGGCCTTCAAGCCACCCCATGTCCTTCGGGCCACATGAAAAAAATATAGATGCAACTATTTAGATTACAAGGGACAAGGATCTAGAGGAGGATTCAAAGTATGCACATTCACCAGAGTAGAGATAACCAACACTGGAATATTTATAGGGTATGACATTTCCATCAGTACTAGGCATGTGTATATTTTCACAAGAGAGATAGCCAACCAGCCTTACGAAGGTGGAGTGTGGATATCATGATATTTTCTAGGGAGGGGAAGTTCCATGTTTTCTTGTCTGGATGATTTCCTCTAAGACCTACAGGTAATGTAATCGTCACTTAATCCTTCGGGCTCTGAAAGGGTTCCCCATCACCCTTGAGAGGGGGATTATCAAAAATAAATAAATAAAGTGAATAAAAAGGAAACACAAGGCAGAACATTGTTCACCCATGGGTTTCAAATGTTTTTTATCAACATGATTGACTCATACGTTCTATAATATATGTGTCAATGCATATATTGGCCAGGATAATCACATAGACTTAATAAGGAGTTCATGGTAATATGGTGTTGGGTGTTTTTAATTTCTAGATGATTCTTATCCCTTCACTATAATCTCTCTTATGAATTTCTATTTTTTCATGTTGGTAATAGGCTTTCCTTGTTTTTATAGAGGGATATAGATGATAATCGAGTGATTAATCCAACCCATGGATACACCATCAGGGAGTGATGTGTTTTGGCTTCCTCTTGTGATCTTCGACAAGAACAAATGATGATAAAGAAGAAGTAGTGTGACGGTGAATTTTATTCTCTTTGGGTCATTGGTATGTTTAATTTTGAGATTAGTTTATCTATTTTTTAGTTTTAAAGGCATTCAAATTTAGGGGGTCTAAAATTTAGAGATTTGGATAAAACATGCTAGACAAATGGTCTATGCATGGTTAGGAGAAACAAGGTGGTAACCATTTGATATGGATCTATTGGTTCCAATGGTAATTTACATAGTTTAAAAATGGTTTTTCTAACCATGTGAGTCACCAATAAAACCATATGGTTGAGTGGGATTGGTCTACTGGTTATTTCAAATCTTTATCATGGTTTTTCTAACTATGTATCTATTCATAGGTAATCATGTTCTTAAGGTTTCAAGGTGAATAATCTACCGCACAATTAGCACATGGTTTGTCTAACCCTGTGACCTAACCATGCGAAATATGTGAGATTCAGAAAATTAAAAAATCCTAATTCCCTTGGAAATTCTTAAGTATGATTATATCATAATATCTCATTATTCCAACCTATCCTCTCCTCGAAAATCTAGAGGGTTCTCTCCTTGGATCATTGGAAATTACCCTTTATTCTTAGTGGATATATGGAACAAATGTTATATTTTTCATTTGATATCTTATCCAATTTCTAGATATCTCCTTAAAATATTTCCCCGTGTTTTTATTGGAAATTTATAAGGTTATGCTTACTTGATATAATGGGTTTTAAGGGGATTTTATGATGTGTCTTATGGATCTAATTATGTGAGGACCATATCTTCTTGATTCCAATCTCTGTTTTCAAAGGTTATTAGTTTTCCTCCATTAGTGAGGTAGGTGTCTTTGTTAAATGGTTATATCACATTAATTAGTCAAAATTCTTGTAGGTACCATTGTTTTTGTATATGAAATGGATTTATTAAAAATCTATGTGGTTTGTTTTGTATAATTATATCATTTTGTTTTTGGGAAATGATTTTTAAAGGGGTTTTTCTTATAATTGGTTTTCATCACATCATGTGTTCGATAAGATGCCTCAGATGTGATTTTTACACTAAAATGGATTTTTGATCACGAAACTTATGATTCTTTTCTTGATAATTTTTTTAAAAAGGTTTTCAAAAAATTTAACATAATTTTTTGGAAAACATAGAAAATTTGGATCCTTGGGTTCATCGGGTTACGGACATATAAAAACCTTAGTGAGTGTGGTACCACTAGAAGTATGACTGTGATATAGATAGACTATAGTAGGAATTGATATTAGTAGGATACATGTTATTCTTGGATTATAGTTCCTTTTCATATCCTAGTACATATTCACATAGGCTAGATCCCAACTTGTGCATGGTTTATTACATGATGGTATTATTTCATATTTGGTTTTTTACATGATTAAATTTTTGATATATGGTTTCTTTTTTACTAATTCCTTCTTTATTTCAATATATGTTTATATTCATATTTTTATGCATTTAAAATTAGATTGTTCTCGAAGGTAAAAACTATGTATGTGTTATATAATTTTTTTTTATAGGAAATATATTCATAAAACCTATTTGGTTTAGAAGTTATAAATGATGGTTTCATGGTGATAGATATTTTATAGGGCCTTGGTAGTATCCTACTTGGTATTTTACTCAAAAACTATATATTTCTTTGGGTGTACTAAGATCGGGTTCTTCTAGATAGAGGTAAAGGAAAGGACATCTTATAGCTCACCAGATTATCTGGGATGATTTCTTCTTCCTAGTGAGTTGGGTTGGTGGTGATGAATGGCCATATAAAGGCATGGTTTTATTCTAATTTTGTCTTTATTATCATTTTATCATTTTTCTGTTTCCTTTTATGTTTGATGGTTGTGTATTTTTCTTCCATGTTGTACTCTAATTATTTATCACCTTTCAGTTACTTTTGAGACATGCTTTGGTCATTGTGTTGATCTCTACCTTGTGGTGGGTAATCTTGGGCGATGTTTCACCTTAACCTAGTTCAATTCATTAAAAAATTTCTTCAGATCCAATACCCAACAAGAAGCATGATGAAACTATTTGGTTTTGGTTTAGAGTTTTTGGTAGATAAGATTTTAGACCATCAGAGTTGAAATAGTAAGTGCGGAAGGGTGTATGGCTAACTCACATCTGTTTCTAAACTCAAGCTGAAATGGGTGGTCTAGGATTTACATTAATCTTTGGGATTGAATTATTCTTTTGTGTTTATCTATATGAAAATTTGCTTTTCTAATTTTTTGTCTCTTGTTCCATGAATTCTTGATTCATTTAAATTCTTATTCTTTAACAGTTTTAATATGGATTCTTAAAATTCATATTTTGGGTCATAGATTTTCTATTAAGCTAATTTGATGTTTTTTTTGAAAATTAATCCTAGAATAGATCTTCCAAATCCAAGAGAGGGCTCTGATACAAGTTCTATAGTTTAATCATTGAGTAGACTCTTAGTTAATGGAAGTAGTTATCCGCACAATACACAATCTAGGTCAGGTGGGTGTTCGAAGACAAATATGAATGGTAGATCATGGTTTGAAAGAAACTAGTCATAATAGACCTATCTTGCATGGTGAAAATTTCCCCCAGGAATCAAAAAAAGTGGCTTGAATATTTTGAGAGGATCTTTCACTTATTAAAGAATCTATAGGATACAATGGAGTGTTTATCTACTTATACATTTGATGGATCAAGATTAAAATTATGGTAATCCATCATGAAATAAATGTTATAAAAGGATATTACATGTATTATACTCAAGAAAATATTCAATAAATAGTTACACCTTAAAACAATAAGAGTGGAAAAGAATTGGGAATTTTTCACCTTGGAGAAAGGGAAGCATTCGGTTATGGGGTACTCCACTTATTTCACTAAGTTGGTTCACTTATCCCCAGATATTTTTTATAATTACTACCTTAAAGATCAGAGGTTTGATATGTATTTAAGGGTTAAAATTTGGTCGATGTCGATTCTCTTAAACCTACTAATATTTGTCTAGGTGTACGATAAACCAGTTATGGCTTAAGTAGACTTAAATAGTAGTATGGGTTTAGGTGGATATTTTATTATAGTGGGAGGTATCCAAGTTGTATCATCTATAAATAAAATGAAGCATAATAAGGGCACTTAGTTTACATCAGGACAAGTTTTAGGGTCTTATATAGGATAAAATCATGTAATTTTTTATTAGAGTGGGGAACCTATTCATATTTATCCTAATTATATGGATACACTCAGGACATGTGATCGTTGTAGAAAATATGGTCTCCTTAATTGTTTTTTTGGAAAAATTTCCCAAGGTAGTAGAGTTGGATCCACTCTTACCAAAGGCTCTCAGGCTCATTATGATGACTCAAAAGGTGGTGGATCTCATTATCATTCCTAGGGGGTGATCATGTAGTGAACAAAACATATCTATGAGATGAGATTAGAAGTATATATATAGATGAGTATGCACCAAATATATATAATGTAGGGTCAGATACTGTGAGATGTTTAGTGTTTATTTCATCCTCTATAGTACTAGATTTTTTTGATATAGTTGCATCTTATTATTTTATATCTTTTAAGTCAATTAAAGCTTTGGGATTACACTCAGTTCTTATGTTAATCAGGTTTTATGTTTCCGCACACTTGGAAAAGAGGAAGGAATATGGGTTTAAATTGCTTGAGTGTCATGTGACGATTGTCAAATTTAATGTGGTGTGGGATTTCTTAATTCCTGGTATTGATATCTTCAACCATGTTTCTCACGGATTAGATGGTTGATGTTAAGAAAAAAAATCAAGTTTTAAAATTATTGAGTTCATTTTCGTTATTCTAATAGTTTCCCTCTTGTATTACAGGGTAAGTTGGATCCTAGATTAGGGAGCGTGGGTTTTGTTGAACCAGATTATAGAAAAAGCTCATTCTAGTTATTGGAAATGTTTCTTAATGTCATTGATCAACAATTTAGAAGTAAACTTACTACAGTGGTGAGAGTGTACCCTAAGGTTTTTCTTGCTAATTTTTCTAGGTTACCATCCAATATATTGGTCAATTTCATTATTGACTTTCTCCCTAGAATGATTCCCATTCTTATTTCATCATATTTTATAGATTATTCTCAGTTAAAGGAGCTCAATGTTCATCTTATGAATCATGAGGCCAAGATATTTATTCATCCAAGTGTTTCAACATGGGATTCACTAGTCTTCTTTGAAAAGAAGGTATATGGAAGCCATATGAATAGTATTAATTACTAAAAGATTAATCAGATGATTGTTAAGAAAAAATAATCGTTTCCTAGTATTGATGATATCATTGATAAACTCATAAGAGCCTGATGGTTTTCTAATATTGACCTATGATCAGGGTACCATCTATTAAAAGTTTTATAAGAGGATGTAAATAATATAGTATTTTGAATCAATTATGGGAATTTAAAGTTATGGGGAATGCTATTCAGTCTTATTTACACTCTCATTTTATTTATGGACTTGATGAACTAGATCCTTTACCATCCCGTGGAATATTTTTTTGCATTTTTTATAATATTTTGGTGTATTCCAAGTTTCATTAATATCATAGGTATCATTTGGATATCATCTTTAGAATATTAGAGGAATTTCATCTATACATAAAGATTTATAAATATGAATTTTGGTACTAAGAAGTGATATTTTGGGGCTATGTTATATCAAATAGTGTAATTTCAGTGGAACCTAAAGATATTTGGGTAGTGATGTCATGATAGAAACCAATAATTGTGTTTAAAATTCACATTTTTGGGGAATGACTAGTTGTTAAAGGTTTTTGTTCAGTATTTCTCTAATATTGCTTCTTTAATAATATAATTTACCCTTAACGGTGTTATTTTTGATTGGAATGACAAATATAATATACATTTTGAGGAACTAAATGTTAGGTTGAATTCAAATCTAGTTTTAATTATTCTTGAAATGGGTTTGGGCTTCTATTTTTTCTATGATACCTAAATTATGGGATTGGGGTATGTCTTGATACATAAAAAATTAGTGGTGTCCTATGGATCTCTCCAATTATGACCTTATAAAAAAACTATCCTACATTGACCTTAAGTTGGTAGTATTGATGCATTCCATAAAAAATTGGTATCACAATCTCTTTAGGGTGTGATTTACAGTATATTCATATCATAAGATCATAAAGTATATTTTTTACTTAGTGTAATATGAACATGTGACAAAGAATTTTGGTTCAGTATCTTAAGACTTTTGATTTTGATATTTATTATACACCTAGAAAGGGGAATATGATCATTGATGTGTTAATGAAGATGTTACTGACTCAAGCCCTGAAAGTATCAGTGATGAAGTGTTCTCTGATAAGTTTTTATACTAAGGTATTATTTTAAGTGGAAGAGGCTAGTGGGAATGTGTTCGAAGATTCTTTGAATGATTACTCACCATTTAATGATCATATTTGGCTAAGACAAGCAACAAATAGTGATTTATATTGTTTCAGTAAAATCATTAATGGTGGAGATTACTTGGGTGATTAGTCTCAATGTCTTGTTGGTTATCTGTGTTTCTGAGGTATATTGGTCATTCTGATAACTATGAGGTATGAGTAAATGTTTGGAGGAAAATATTCTAGATGGTCCTTAAACCCTCAAACTACTAAGATTTTTCATGATCTAAGATGTTAGTATTGGTGGTAGAGGATGAGGTGGTTTATTGGAAACTTTGTGTCATAATGCCTTATTAGACATAATATCAAAATGAATCACCAGAGACCTGCTTGTTTATTCGAACCATTACCCATTCCAATGTGGAAGTGGGAAAAGATATTTATGGAATTAGTCATCAGTTTACCATTGAATTCTAGTGAGAAAGAATCGATTTGGGTTATCATTGACTGACTTACAAAATGACCTCATTTCGAGCCTATAAAGGAGATTGTGATGGTGGAAGAGCTCAGGCTCCTATATGTCCAAGAGATCATGAATCACAATACAGTTTCATTTGAAGTTGTTTCAAAAAAATACCCTTAGTTTACATCCAGTATTCATAAATGATTTCAAGAGGTGATGGGCACCTAGATGAAATTAATCATTGCTTATCACCCTCATGAAAATGAGAAGATTGAGAAAGACATTTAGATTTTCAAGGATATGATTCAGGTGTAAAAACTTGATTTTAGTGGTTCATGGGAAAATCATCTACCTGGAACTGAATTTTCCTATAATAATAGTTGTCATTATTTGATTAAAATGTAACCTTTCAAATAATTTTATGGGTTGACATGTTGATCACTTTTGTTTTGGGTGGAGCTAGTTGAATAGTCTTTGGTGGGATAGGGTCTCCTTCAAGAGATGACTAAAAAGGATTAGTTGATCCAAAATAGGTTATTAATAGCTAGAAATCATCATAAATCCGATGTGTTCCTTCTTTGTTACACATTTATATTTGAGGTTGGTGATTGGGTTTTTCACAGATTTTTTCCTCACTTAGGGTATCGTTGATTGGATAAACAAGGTAAGTTAGAACCAAGGTTTGTTGGCCCTTTTGAGATTTTAGAAAATCTTGGAAAGGTGTATTATTGTATAGACTTTATATCTCACTTAAACTTGATTCACGATGTGTTTCATGTTTCCCAACTAAGTAGGTATCAACTAGACCCTTCTGATGGAATTAAATGGAAAGATATTGGTCTTGAGACCAAATCATCCTTAGTTGTGTATCCAGTTCAGATTATGTATAATCAGGACTAGGTTAAGTGTGGTAAGAGGATTCCATTAGATTGTGTACTATGGTAGTGAGGATGTGATATCCATGATACATGAGAGTGGGAATTGTTGATGAGGTAATAGTGGACTTATCTTTTTGTGAGCCTAGAATCTTGAGTGTGTTTTAAGGGTATAAATATTCATGGTGGGGAGAGTTAAGAAACCCTCTAGATCATAAGTATATTTAATTTTGAGCTTAGTTTATCTTTTTTGAATTTCTGAAGTCTTTTGGGAGTCATGGGTTGAAATTTTAGAGATTTGGAGAAAACATGGTCTATTTATGGTTAGGAGTAACTATAGAGTGACCGTATGATATGGAGTTGTTGGTTCTAGTAGTGATCTTTACAGTTTGATCATGGATTTTCTATCCATGCAAGTTTCCAACAAAACTATTTTTTAGTGGGTTTGTTCTAGGGGCTATAAAATGATTTTAGTATGGTTTTTCAACCATAAAACAACTCCCATGTAACTATGTACTTCAGTTTTCCATAGATAGAAGCTACTGCATGTTTAACGCATGGTTTGTCTAACCATGTATCCTAACTAAGAAACACATTAAGGATTATTAAATTTTGAAATTTATAATGATTTCCTTGGTCATTTTTACGTATAATATTATCCTAAACTCTCATTAGCTAGACCTAAACTCTCTTTGTAAATTTGAAAATTCTCATTCATTCTTGGTTCATCTCTTTAGGGTACGATCTCTTTTCCAAAAGAAATATTCTCTTCTATATAGTCCTCTTTATAGTTTATTTTCCCCATATTTTGTTGGAACTCTATTGGTATTTGATTGTTGTATATAGTGGTTTTGATGTGTAATTTATGACATTTCATATAGATATAGTCTTGTAAGGACTATATCTCACCAATTCCAATCTCTGTTTTTGATGTTTTCCATTTTTGGGAAGGTAAGTGTCTTTATTAAATGGTTCTACCATTTGAATTACTCAAAATCCTTGAAAATTCCTTTGGTTTGGTACATGAAATTTATATATTGCAAATATGTGAGGGTTATTTTGAAAAAAATTATCTTTTTTTGTAATGGGAAATGATTTTTAAATGGGTTATTATTAAAAATTAGGTTTTCATGCATTGTTTGGTTGATTAAATGCCTCAAAGATGATATTTACTCTAAATTATATTTTCAATAATGGAAGTAGGGATTATTTTTTTATTGAAATCTTTTGTAAAATTTTGATAATGGTATACAAAAAATTCTTTGAAAACATAGCATATTTGGAACATTGGGTGCATCAAGTTATGAGCATACGAAAAAATTAATGAGTATGGAACCACAAAGGATATGATTGTGATATCGATAGATTTTGGTGGGGATTGATATTGGTAGTATTCATGATAGTCATAGAATAATGTTCCTTTGTGTATCCTTGTATGTATTATCATATTCTATATCCTAACTTGTTCTTGGTTTATTATATGATTGTATTGTTTCATGTTTGGTTGCTTATATTTTTATCTTTCGAGAAGTGGTTTCTTTTTTGACTACTACCCTATATATTATTATATATGATTATATTATTATTCATATGGATTTGAATATGGATTCTTCCTTAAGGTAAAAACTAGAGGATGTTTTATATAAAAAAATTAAAAGTAAATATTTTTATGAAACATGTTTTATTTAAAATCTAGAAGAAATGGTTTAATGGTGTTAGCCATTGTATATATTCTTGGTGGTAGGCTATTGGGTGTTTTCCTAACACCCTGTATATGCCTTTGGTCATATGAATAATTAGTTTTTAAGAGAACAAGTAAAGGTAATGGAGTCTTGTAGATCATCGTATTCTCTTGGTTGATGTCATATTCACACTGTGTTGGGTTGGTGGTGAAAAATAGTTATATAGAGATATGGTTTTTTCATTTTTAGTCTTAGTTTTAGGTTTATCCTTTTGTCTTGTCCTTGTATGTTTAATGTATGTTTATTTCTCTTCTATGTTGTACTCCTATTTTTTGTATCCTTTCAATTACTCTTTATAAATGATTTGGTATTTTTGTTGATCTCTACCTTGTGTCAGGTAATCTCGGGTGATGTGTCATTTCGACCCGGTTTGGTTCATTATAGTTCAAGGTACACACTTCTATTATGTTCATCTTAAACATTTCATGTTTTTGGATATCACAAATGGAAATTCGTGATTGTTGGTTTATTATTCATTTCCACTGCATTGATTAATTTTTAATGACCCAAAGAAACCTAATTGTGGTACCAAATCCTTTCCTTATTGTTTGAATCTCTAAATAATTCTTTTAAACCATGTTTTTGTTGTTTCAATAGAAAAAATATCATTAAATCACTATATATTATTCTATTCAAGTCAATAAATATGACCATAGGTAGCTGAGTGGTGGTATCATGGACTATGATATGCATTGGATTCTTCATACATGCATGTATTAAAATATGAAAAGGTCAATGTCACTAAAAAGATTAGGTCCTACCAAGTAAATCCTATATAAGGGTGGTTATTCTAATTAGTGAAGGATTAATCCTATGCATTTTAAATAGTTTTCTCTCTCTCTATAATAAACACACTGACTATTCTGACCCTGTATACTACATTTTCATTTATTCTTATGTGGGATAGTATGAGTTACTCAAATATAGACATCAGAGCACAAATTCAATCTTATATTATTTCTTCTATGATGGGTTTAATCTCATAAAGTAGGAATATCATAGGCTAGTAATCTTCATATAAGTTATATCACCTAAGACAACACCATATTTTATATCATGCCAGCCTGGATGTTGTAGCATGTGATAGTCATGATATAGGTTTAATCTCACATAGACTAGCCCCACATGAGATAATTCTAAACAACCACCAAACATTGGATTCTCTTTATACAATCCTTATTATCAATCGTATTTCATAATTGATTAGGATATTCAATCCATTAAGTACATCTTTCTCTAAAAAAATATTTATTTTCAATTATGAATTGATTTAAATAATTTAACAATTATTTAAAATTTATAGTAAAAGATATATTGTGATATTAATTAATATATAACTTTTTTATAAATTTATTTATTATAAAATGTTTATAGTTAATTAATAAAAATCTTTGAAACATTTACTAAAGAAATATAAATAAAATATTAATTATTTATATTAAAAATTCCTTTTTCGAATTATATAGCATGCATTGTGACTTAGAAATAATGTTGTTATTTATAAATCATATGGATAATTTATTAAATGTTTATAAATTAAAAAATAAGGCATGAATATAAAAAAACCATATTTTAAATTATGAATTCTTCATAATTACATAATTTTTAATTTTTTAAATTAAATCCTTGTCTAATAAATTATTGAACCCATATATAAATTTGTTTTGATGATTGATTTGATCAAGGATAAAAAATGATAAATATGGGATATTTAGATTTTATAAATTGTTTATATTAAAAATTATTGAATTTCTACAATGAATGATTAATTTATAATTTTTTAATTAACATATTTTATGAATTGTTTATAACTATTTATTTCATATTCAAATATATAAAATAGTCATTTATTTAAAATCTATTCAAATATTTAATTATTGATATAATTGTGATATTATTAATTATGATGTATGTTTCAGTTTAAAGTTGTTTAAATAGTTTCTATAAATTATCATACCTACATAACAAGAGTTTCATTCAAGGTAAGTTAATGGATTTAGTTTTCTTCAACATTTTTCTTTGGGTTTTTTGAGTTATGATATTAAATTATGTATCTGATTATGATTTATAGACATTGGGTATTATATTTAATCTGTGATTGATATTTCTTAGGACTAAAGTATGTCTGGGTAGTGGGATTTTGTGTTGGACCACCCATTATCATATAGGTTTATACCTTATCTACAAAAGTGTAGGTTGATAATCTAGGTTTTTGGGTTTGCATATGTAAAGATTATTGATTTCAAGTAATTCCAATCCTTCACATTAAATATTTTCATATACCTTATACATAGGTTTCATTTATATATGTATAGATATAGTCAGATTTTGATTTGAGTTAATAACATAAGTTATGAGTTTTGTAAATAGTTACAAACCAATATAGTTTTAACTTATTGATTTAGTGAAAGGAATATGATTCCAGAACAAATCATTTGAATCTTGAATACACAAATAGAATTATATGAGATAATATGGAGAGATTAAATCCACTTCAAAATGATCGGTGTCAAATTCCTTCCAAAGTGACACTTTTTAACACCATGGTCATCTAATAAAGTAAGTCATACCAAAACTGGGTGCCCCTAGATTATCTTTTTCAAGGAGTGAAATTAATGATATGACCCTAACTATTATCTACCTTTTTCATTAAATTTTCCTTTTGTTAAACTTACATAGGAAACCCTAACTATTAGGATACTAGAGGAATCGAGTTGAGTGAATCCACATGATATATTTTTATAAAGATTTATTCACTCAGCAATCCAATAGTCATATATGGTAGGATTGAAAATATTTGAATAACAATATACTTATATATTATTTATGTGATAACTAGTATAAGTCATGATTAAATATAGGTATTATCCAAATAACAGATATAATTAATTTAAAATGGGTTTTCATTTTAGGGGTTTCACATTTAATAAAAGCCCTTATTAGATCTTAATCGAATATGATACTCAAATTATGAAAGTTTAAATTATATATCAATATAATAATTATTATAAAAAATAAATTTGATAAAAAACCTTAAAAAAAGAATATTAATGTAAGAAACTCCTAATACTTGTAACTTATGAAAACTTATTATGTAATAGAAAATGGGTTAGATAAAACACCTTCACGGGTAACCAATTATTAAAGTTGTTCAAAACTTGAATCTAGATATTTGTGTGAATAATAGAATGATTCTATTTATGTTCCAAAGTAATTATATGTAAAATAACATATGTAAATCTGGTCTCTATTCATATACTCATATTATTGAGTATTAAAATGACTTAGTGAGACAAAATATGTCCTCTATGTAATGTTTTAGTTGTTGAATTCATTCTGGTTTCATTTATGGAATTGTTTCAATGGTCTGATTGAGTTCATGAAAAGATTAACAAACATTCTCAAAGTGTATATGATGTATAAAATATAAAGATAATTTATAGAATCTAAAGTTGTAGAGGTAGTACAAGTCATTAAAAGTTCAAACTGAAAGAATAAATGTAAGTTGGAAAGTCCAAAATATTTCATCTAGTATCTAGTTATGGTTATTAAATCCTAGTGTTATCGGGAAGGGAAGGAATAATGATCCCATATGATGGAATTTTCCCAAATACCTAAAGGTATTTTTAAAACACCAAAGAATTTCTATGTAGGGTATCACTGTTATAGAATGTAATTTATTAGTTTTGAAGGATATATGATACAAAATGTTTACTTTAAAATTTTTGTGAGTATATAAGCATTTGAAATTAGAGATAAATTTTTTATAGATTATATTTTTCATTCAACTGATAAATAATAGAGTTTTTACATCAAATATTTTAATACAAAGGAATATATTAAGAATATGTGGATCTTAGTAAAAGATGTGTATATTCATCTCATTTATCTTATTTTATTAGAGTAGTTGTTTGTTAATATTGTTGTTTAATGCCCAAATTTAGATAATGGATTGAATACACATGGTTTATGATTCATAAAAGTCTATATCATGTTTTGAGAAGAAAATAAGGATAAAAAATATCTATGATAAAAAGTGTTTATCTTGGTACTTTTAGAAATATGAAGAATTGAGATTCCATCACCATGAGTATCATATTTTAATGAAAATAATATTATTTTTAAAAATAATCTAAATGAAAATATTATCATATATTATATGGAAACAATATTTTGTTTGATTAATATTACTACTAAATTTAATAAATTTATTTTCATAACATAAAAGGGTTTTTTGTTTTATATAATGATATTCAAAAGAGAATATAGTGTTAAAGAAACTAGTAGAAGTATTTTTGGACTAAGGGATGTTCAAATTAAACAATTAAAGGATTATATAGGTTAAAATAAAAAGTGAATGTAAATTTCTATTTTAAAGGATTTCAAGATATATTGGTAGAAGATTAATATAAATATTTACAATAGTTACCAAAATATTTCAAGGATAAGTTTAGTGGAAAGGGTTCTAAGAATAATGACGATCAAAATTAAAATTAAAATAAGAAGAAAAATTAAGTTATTAATATTATAACATTTGTTTTAGGATGTTATGGAGTTTGAATATGATTAAGGAGTTAAAAATCGGGAATATGATTCTTAATCTCACCATTATGCGAACTAGATTACCTCATAGATTTTATTACTAAAGTTTTTTTAGGAATGTTTTATTATATACTCACTTAGGGATGTGTGAATATTTACATATAGATGTAAAGATTTTAGAAGATATCCTTGAATGTGTAGAAAATATAAGTCTTATCTACTATTCTATCATATATGATATGTGATATTGGTGATTATGTGTGGTTTCATCAAAAAAATATGATGGATTTTAAGAATATTAATTGTATCATATAATATATAATATAACCTCCACTTGATCATTTTCTCAGGTTTGATTCATATTAAAATATATTAAGATAAATTTTTATGAAATGTAATAAAAATTAACCTCTAAATTCAATACATTTATTTAACTCTAATTCATGTTTATCATGGATTATTATGGGTTTTGAAAAAAAAATATTAAGGTCATCATGTATATTATTATCATATCAAGATATGTAATATTCTCATGTGGAGAAAAATGAGTTTTTCATGCTACATGACCCATGATGTATACCACATATATTTTCATACACTATGTATTTAATATAATGGTGGTTCATGGTTTATATATTTTTCCCAAAAACATGAGGTTGGTGAGATACCCAGCATGAGAAACTTTATGATTTGATATATTTTATACACTATATTTGTGACTTAGAAAATTAGGGGGTGTTTGGGTATGTTACTTATCATTTCAATAGTAGAGATTAACCGGGATGGTATCTTTCCTCTCATATGATAAGTATGACATATCAGCCCTCAATTGAGATAGAATGAGGTTTTGTATGGTTGTACCAAGATATTACATATGATGTCCTTATCTATTTGGTTAATTTTTATGTGATGTGGTCATCCAAAAAGTTGAATGGAATGTGATATGTTCATAAATGTAGTTGGTATATACAAATAGAATAGAGAATTAAGGAGTTGGATATATGTGATAGACATACATAGTGTCCCATGGTCACTCGATGTCTTGTAAAAATAGACTATATAATAATTCATTCTTTCAAATGATGTAGTTGGTGGACACAAGTATAGAGGTACATGTGTTCGATGGGGATCACAACTAATACAATTATATCTTGATTAGCATTGATTCTTTATTAAAGACCGCCCTTTTTTATATTCACAGATATGGTAATTTATATTTTTTTTACAATTATAATAATTATTATGAGGCCATACTTTATGGTTGATTGAATGGGGATTGAGTTTAACTTATAGATATTCCCTAAAAATGTATTTTAGTTAATCCATAAGGAGATTTTAATGAAAATTTCACAAGGTATTTCATATGATGGGATATAAGGTGAATTTTATGGTAACTTTAAGAAAAAAAATTCAAAGATATCAAAATGGATTTGCAGATTATATATCAAAATTTATTATCTATGATACAATATATGGTCAAATAACAAAAAATATATAAGGATTTAGGGGAAGTGGTCGATTATTGGAGATATGCACTAAACCCTCACACATAAGATGTATGTGGGTCATATCATTTTGTATGATATGAGAATGTTTTATGGTATGACATTTCAGGATTCATGGAATGTCATATTCCTTGCAGATCAGACTTATCATAAATTTGTGTTATATGATATCATGTGACTTCCATGTATGTGATAATTATTTAAAACATGAATATCACCCATATAATATATCTTTTATAACATGTTTCAATAAATGAAATACATGAGAGAACATAGTTCAGTTGTGGGTTATGAATGGTCTATAACTACAAGAATAACTCATATGATTCATATCATAATAGTTAATTCATGGATGATCTAGGAGTATCCTATGACTTATATAATTCAGATTATATTATGTGGTAATGTGTAAGAACCCGGGTCTTCTTTTCAGGTATGTTTTTCCTTTTCTTGCCGTTTTTGGGAAAAAGAGGACTTTCTGGAAATTTTTGAAGTATACGTCGTGAAATTTATGAGTACATATCGTGTACTTCCTTGCCATAGTAGGCCATCTGCTGGCCGTGTAATAGCCACACACACAGCCGTGTGGGAGTGACTTGGAGGCCGCTTAATCCGGAGTATAGAAACAGCAAGTACACGCTATATACTCCAAAAGTACATGCCATGTATTTTGTTTTTTTCATTAAACGCACCGGGTTCGTGTCTGACAGATATAACTGTAACACCCCAAGATATTATAGTATGTTATTTCTTCAAAGTAATTCAATAACTTGCACTACACGCAACACTGAATTCAAGCACACCACGACTTACCAAACTAGCCGTTAAAAATATTTTATGAATAGTATTAACTAAATTTTGAACTTTATATAATCCTTATAATTTTATAATCCATATTATGAGTTTCTTAGGCATAATTAAAAAAATACTTTTTTCCAGATAAAATAAGTATTTTTTAAAAAATGCAATTTTACTGCATTTAAATGGAGAACCCTTTTTAAATCCAATATTTGAAACTTTTATATATTCAATTTGACAAAATAAACTTCTTCTTTAGAATCGGGACATAAGAATTTAGTTTCAATAAATTTTTGGTGTTTTTCTGATAAATTTCATATTTGAGTGAATAGTGAAAAATACTATATTTTAACTGAAAACAACTTTTTTAATCAAAATAATTTGTAGTGTTAAATTATAAATTTTAATGGTTTGAAAATATAAATAGATTATATTTTTACCATTTAATCCAATGTTATTCATTGGAAATAATTTCACTTTGAAATTGAACATAAAAAAAATATCAATCTTTTGATAGTTATTATTTCTTAAAAACACGTTTTTTGGTTTTGACAATGGGAATTAATTTTGAATTAATAAATGAAACTTATATGTTTTTAATTTATTAAAATAGCCTTAATTTTTGAATTCATAATATCAAAATTAGCTTAGGGTGAACTTTTTGTATTTTTCTGAAAACTATCAATTTTTGATGAATAGTGAAAAACACTGAGTTATTAGTTAAAACCGACTTTTTATTTAAATAGTTATTTATTTTATTTAAATTTATTTTAGGTCGAAATAGATACATAATACCAATATATGTTCAAAATAATTCACTGGAGTCATTTTATAATAAATTTAGATATATAAAAATTTTATTGAACTTTTTACCCTCTTTTACCCACCTCCTAGGAGTATTTGCAATTTGCATAAAACTTAATTTTACCACTTCTATGAGTTGAATTTCAAAATTTCGAGAGACACAGTTAACTTCAGTAAGAAAAATGTGGTTCAAGAAGATGAAAATAATATTTGGTGAATAGTAACTTTTGACTTTTTTTTACTGCGGTTAAAGGAAAATAGGGTAATTCAAGGTAAAAAAGATTATTTTAATAATTCAAAATTACCTTAACACATGTCCTAACCTTATTTTATGAGTAATGGTCGACCATGGGTATCCTTGGGTCGATTTTGGGACCACATGGAGCCACTTATGAATGATAATGACACTTTGGATTAATTAATTTAAAGTAAAGTCAAAATTGACATAAACAAAAATCCTTTGGTAATTAATTTTTATATGGTGTTATATAAGTAATAGTTTTGACTATAAATATTAATTGGAAATATAAAAATATTTCCTACATCGTGGTATTTTTTTTATAATTTTTAGACATCTAAAAAATTAAATTATTTATGACACAATAATGATGCAGTATTTACCTCATTAATAAATGATTTAAATAAATTAGATTATAAATATTAAAATAATATCCAAAACATGTCCAATTATTATTGTATGATTTTATTTCTACCATGAGTCATCTTATCTTAGACCCTAATTATTTTTGGACCTTTAGAAACTGAATATCATTATATAATAAAACAATTATTTCACACTTTCCTAAAGAGCCCCTCCTCCCCCTTATAAAAGGAGACCACTTCTAACCAATTCCTCACACCACTAAATCCTTTAGGATCGTCCAAACTCTACCAAATTAATCTCCATACATCCCTCTCCTCCTCATAGAAGCTGTAACTTAGGCATAAGTCACTTCAAGAAGTCCTTTTGGTTCAAACCAAAGGAAGTTACCCAAATTAAAGGTAACTGTGTCTCTTATCTTCTTTTCTTTTATTTTACTTCTCCAACCCCTAAACTCTTTGTATTACTTTTTTTATAACAACACCAGTATCCTAAATATAATAGGATTCTGTTATGATACGTATTAGAACAACACTTACACACACCTCCATCTAATGGGTGAAGAACATAATGTTTCTCTGGATGGAAAACTAACGCCTCACGAAACTATGATTGTTCAATTACCTCCTACCACTTCTCATGGTGACCATTATGATGGAACTGTATTTATATATGATATATATTATGTTTATGTTTTCTTCATGTTTCTTTATATTTCTTTTATATAATACCTTAATGGTTTCCATTATGGGTAAACGCGATAATTTCATTTGAGAAAGTGCGGACTACCTCCCCTTCAAAGTGATATGACTCGTTAATACCATATGTGTGATGTATAAAGGATGTAGTTAATGATATTATATATTATATTATACTGAAATTATAATATACCTATGTATCATTATGTTTTAATTCAATTAAAATAAAAAATATAAATTAAAGTAGCGTTCATGCGTACATACAGCTTACCGTCTCCATGAACGGTGAATTTCATTTCTTACCCCAAAATGATATGTACTGTCATAAATACATGTATATACTGGATATATATAATATATATGATATCTAAATCATGAATATCATTCTGGATATAATGAAATTTTGACCATGTGAACAACTTGTAACTATAAGGTGTTCATTTTTGACTCAGGTGCCAAATGTCGACAAAATGAATGTTATTAACTTAAATGATTACATAATGTTTATAACATGGTAATAAGTTATATAAAAGAAAAAATAAACTTAAAAAAAGTTCTTAAGAAAGTAAAATTAACTTTAGTTTATTATTCAGGATATTAAAGAAATAACGGGTCAAGTCGGAAAAGAGGTACGGGTTTCTTATCTCACTTTTAATTTCGTGCGATTTCCATTGTTTACCACTTATTTATTTCATGTGGTGTATTTGGTACTGTCCTTTGATATATATTATCATTATTCCCTTTATATTCATGATATTATGTGATTCATTTGGTGGTTATTGACTATTGTTCAAATGAATCGATTGATTACAACGAGGTAAGGGTTATTTCCTCAATCTCATTATTATACAAGGTTGTTTATGTGTAAGTATTTTAGGGGACATAATTATCATAGATATCCATATTTTATAAAAATGATTTCAAAAGGAATATTTTAAGGTTTTATGGGAGGTTCTATTTAACTAGATCATCATTTTTTATGTTTTAAAGATTTATCTTTCTAAACGCTTTTAATTAATGTCCATGTTTTCAAAATGATTTTAAGGATTTATTTATATGGACAAGAGTGTTTTGAAATGATAATTATTTTAAAATGTTTCAAAGTGGTATGGGACACTTTTATTCAAAAATTCATTTTAAATGATTAAATTTATAAATTGTTAGAATTTTAAAAGATTTCATGAAAAATGGGTATTTCTCTAAAATCATTTTACTAATCATTTTCATCTATGTAAACATCCTTTAAGGGATTTTAAACTTGTTTGAAGTTGATTTATTATAATAAAATATTCCATATTGTATTGAATGTGTTATGATATGTTTGACTGTGGATGTTCTATTTTATACCATTCATGGTTTATGAAAAAAAATTGTTGACATTTCGTATGCTAGTTTTAATACGAATGTTTGTGTTATATTTCAACCTTTTCTTATGATGAATGTAATGGACTAGTATGTTCTGGGTTAGGGACTGGTAAAACTAAGACCTCTAGATTGGGGTCCAGTTATAGCAGACCCTCCGGGTTGGAATCCGGTTACAGAGGCTCTCCGAGATGGAGTCCGGTTACAGAGGATCTCCATTATGGAGTCCAGTTATAGAGGCTCTCCAGGTTGGAGTCCGGTTACAGAGGCTCTCCGGGATGGAGTCCGGTTACAGAGGCTCTCTAGGTTTGGGTCCAGTTATAGTTAGCCCATAGGTCCTAGCACGAGGCCTTGACACGGAAATTAAAGTTAGGTATTATACATTCCCTCATTATGAAAATAATATTGATGGTCCATGTGGTTATTCGACTAGTAGAATACCCATGATTATGCTTTATTATGGAATTATTTATTCAGCTCGTATTCCTTCATAAAAGTATTCATTTTTATTATTGGTAATGGCATGTGGTTTCAATTATTCACCATGCTTAATATTTATGTTATCTTCCGTTGTATTTCTTACCCTTACTGAGCGTTTGAGCTCACCCCTTTCTATGTTTTATTTTTCCCAGGATTCCAAGAATTGTATTTTGATTGATATGCAGGGTTAAGCTAAGGGAATAATGGCATTCATAAAGGATTATTTATGTTGTTTTGTACGTTATAAAGTTTAATGTAACATTCATGTATGTCATCTATTTTCCAAAACTTCTAAACTGATTGGTCCTTCGGGACTTGATTCCTTGTAATCATGCCAATGTATTAAAATAATGCACTGGCTATGGGTAGCTAGGGTCAGGGAGTTACAGTTGGTATCAGAGAAATTTTAACAATAACCTTGGAAACTAGATTTAGATAAACTCCTATTAGAGCAAATTGCCCAAAGATAGACTTTGAGGATTAGTATAGAAGATCTTCCTAAAATTTTGGTACTGTTGAGATTTTGTGAGTTTTCTAAGAAATACACCCCTGTCTGGATACGAGTAGGTAGAGGCAGCTCTGACACAAATGTACCTAGGGGTAAAACCCGAAAAAACTGCTTTGAGCTAGACTTGAACGGGAACTGGTGCATGACAACGGGCCTTGCTGCACTCTTTCTTACGACACTCCTCGGGGATATGCTTAGGATAATTCTCGTTTTCTTTACAAAACACTATGAGGGGTTTATGAGTATATACCTTATCAAAGAAAACATTTTTGTGATTATGGATAATATCCATAAACTGTTCAATTTATGTTAGGTATTTTACATGTATTTAATTATGAATTATGATTCATAAACTGACCTAGTGTATGCCATTGTTTAGAAATGGCACCCAATAGAAGGAATGAGAACTCCAGAAATACGTATGATCCAAAGACTAAGAAGGGTCATATCATTAATGGTATTAATCCAACATTTAGAAGAAAAATAGTCTCCCATCTATTCTCAACATATGAAGAAATAATATCATGTGCTAGTAAGATAAGTAAAGAATTATCTGAGTCCTAGGGCTTTGAAGGGAAGTAAGAGAAGAAAATGATGGTAGAGAGAAATATGGATAAAGGGAAGAGGGGAAAGAAGGATTTTCCCATATGTGATAAATGTGGAAATAATCACCTTGTTAAATTCTTGAAGGGAATGGGAGTTTGTTATAAGTGTGGAGAAAAAGGACACCAGGTACGTGATTTCAAGGGTAAGAAAAAAATTTCAAATGTAAAATGCTTCATCTGCAAGGCATTGATACACTACACGAATCAATTTCCCAGTCCTAAGAGTATACCTCAAATGATGTTATTGGATAATAATCAAGTTATGATACTACCTCAGATGAAGAGGAATGACTAGTGTTCTTATGTTGTTATTATATAATTATTTCATTTGAGTGTTGTATCAACAGTATACTAGTTATATGAATTATGGAGATAAATAAGGATTGTACTACAGTACTATTTTATTGAGGATATGAGATTATATGGTTCTAAGAAAAGTGACTTAATAGTAAGATACACTTTTTGTAAAATACATGGTAGAAGGAAAGGAAATCATTAATATGGTCCTAATAATGAGGTAGTGATTTTGGAATAAGATATGGTTGATTTGGATAAATTATATTGGATATTCTTGACTACCTTGAAATTGATTAATGATTTGTATATTCCATCATTGTTGGAGTTTACAACATTTCTGGATAGAAGGATTATATCTAGTATTCTATAAGGAATAAGGGAGCATGAATTTAATCAATAAGGTTTTATGGTAATTCAGGATGTTACAGTGTTTTAAAAGAATACATGATGAAGGCCTTCACATATTATTACCTAGAAAAAAGGATCTTCATTGTGTTTAACTTTCTTATAAATTTTGGAATGAGATTTTGGAAAGAAGTATTTGGATAAATCTAAAGGTTGGAATGGATTTTGTTTGAAATTGGATACTATTGTTAAGGTTATTTTTGGATCATTATAAAAAGGACAACCCAGAGGTCAGGTGACAACTAGTCACGTTCGGCAAGGCCGTGAGACTTGAACCCACAACTGAAGAGTGACAAGGGTGCATCACCTACAACTGGACTACATGATGTACTAGTTTTTATAATTTAGTTTTTTTAAATAGTCTGACAAATGAATTATAAATTAATTATTTTTGGAACCCTATACGACTAGGATAAATAGAATATTTTTTTGAAATATTTTGGAGTGAAAGATGAGTTTGTGGTAGGAATTAGTTGAAGGATGAAACTCTACTTGTCAAGTATTTATATATATATATATATAATTTTTCCCTCTTATTAAGATTAAATTTTATTAACCGAATTTCCGATGTGGGTTTTCCCACAAATGTATTTTCTACTTTCAACCTTTTATTTTCGAAGAACAATTTCAAATTGCGAGGATGCAATTTATTGAAGGAGGGAAGAATGTAAAACCCCAAGATTTCACAGTATGTTATTTCTTCAAAGTAATTCAACAACTTCCACTACACACAACACTGAGTTCAAGAGCACCACGATTTACCAAACAAGCAGTTCAAAAGGTGTTATAAATAGTATTAACTAAATTTTGAACTTTATATAATCCTTATAATTTTAGAATCTATATTATGAGTTTCTTAGACATAATGAAAAAAAAACAAATTCATTTTTTTCAGATAATAGAAGTATTTTTTTAAATGCAATTTTACTACCTTTAAAAGGTGAACCCTTTTTAAATCCAATATTTGAAACTTTTATATATTCAATTTGAAAAAATAAACTTCTTTTTTAGAATTAGGGCATAATAATTTATTTTCTATAAATTTTTGGTGTTTTTCTGATAACTTACATATTTTGGTGAATTGTGAAAAAAACTATATTTTAACTGAAAACAACTTTTTTAATAAAAATAATTTGTAGTGTAAAATTATACATTTTAATGGTTTGGAAATATAAATATATTATATTTTTACCATTTAATCCAATTTTATTCATTGGAAATAATTTCACTTTGAAATTGAATATAAACAAATATCAATCTTTTGTTAGTTATTATTTCTTAAAAACACGTTTTTTGGTTTTGACGATGAGAATTAATTTTAAATTAATAAATGCAACTTATATGTTTTCAATGTAGTAATGTAGACTTAATTTCTGAATTCAGAATATCAAAATTATCTTAGGGTGAAATTTTGGTATTTTTCTAAAAACTATCATTTTTTTATGAATAGTAAAAAACACAGAGTTGTTGGTTAAAACTGAATTATTATTTTATTTAAATTTATTTTAGGTAAAAATAGTTACATAATACCCATATATTTTCAGAATAATTCATTGGATTCATTTTATAATAAGTTTAGATATATAAAAATTTTATTGAACTTTTTACCATCTTTTACCCACCTCCTAGGAGTATTTGCAATTGGAATAAAATTTAAGTTTACCGCTTCTGTGAGTTGAATTTTAAAAATCTGAGAGACACATTAAACCTCAGTAAGTAAAATGTGGTTCAATAAGATGAAAATAATTTTTGATGAATAGTAACTTTTGACTTTTATTTACCGCGGTTAAAGGTAAATAGGGTAATTCAAGGTAAAAATAATATTGTAATAAGGAAAAATTACCTTAAAACATGTCCTAACCTTATTTGTTGAGTAATAGATGAACATGGGTATCCTTGGGTCTATTTTGGGACCTCATGGATCCACTTATGAATGATAATTACACTTTAGAATAATTAATTTAAAGTAAACGAAAAATTGGCATAAACAAAAATCCTTAAGTAGTTAATTTTTATATGGTGTTATATAAGTAATATTTTTTACTATAAATATTCATTGGAAATATAAAAATATTTCCTACATCATGGAATTTGTTTTATAATTTTCAGACATCGAATAAATTAAATTATTTATGACACATTAATGATGTAGTATTTACCTCATTAATAAATTATTTAAATAAATTAGATTATAAATATTAAAATAATATCCAAAATATGTCCAATTATTATTGGCTGATTTTATTTCGACCATGAGTCATCTTATATTCGACCCTAATGATTTTTGGACCATTAGAAACCAAATATCATTATATAATAAAATAATATTTTCACATGTTCCTAAAGAGACCCTCCTCCCCCTTATAAAAGGAGACCACTTCTAACCAATTCCTCACACCTCTCAAGCCTTTAGGATCATCCAAACTCTGCCAAATTAATATCCCTAAATCCCTCTGCTTCTCCTAGAAGCCTTACCTTAGGCAAAAGGCACTTCAAGAATTCCTTTTGGATCAAACTAAAGGAAGTTTCCCAAATTAAAGGTAACAATTATTCTTAACTTCTTTTCTTTTATTTTACTTATCCAACCCCTAAAATCTTTTTATTACTTTATTTTATAACAAAACGAGTATCCTCAATATACAAGTATTTTTTTATGAGAAGTATTCGAGCTAAACCTACACACACCTCCATCTAATGGGTCAAGAACATAATCATTCTGTGGATGGAAAACTAACGCCTCACGAAACGATGATTGTTCAATTACCTCCTATCGCCTCTCATGGTGGCCATTATGATGGAGCTGTATTTATATATGATATATATTATTTTTATGTTTCCTTCATGTTTCTTTATTTTTCTTTTATAGCATACTTTAATGGTTTCCATTATGGGTAAACGCGATAATTTCATTTGATGAAGTGCGGACTACCGCCCCCTCAAAGTGATATGACTCGTTAATACCATATGTGGGACATATAAAGGATTAATTTAATGATATTATATATGATATTATACTGGAATTATAATATACCTATGTATAATTAAGTTTTAATTCCATTAAAATAAGAAATAGAAATGAAAGTAGCGTTCAGGCGTACGTACGCCTTACCATCTCCATGAATGGTGAATTTCATTTCTTACCCAAAAATGATATGTACTGTTATAAATACATGTATATACTGGATATATATGATATATATGATATCTAAATCATGAATATCATTCTGGATATAATGAACTTTTGGCCATGTGAACAACTTGTACCTATAAGGTGTTCATTTCTGACTCAAGTGCCAAATATCGACAAAACGAATGTTATTAACTTAAATGATTAAATAATGCTTATAACATGGTAATAAGTGATATAAAAGGAATAATAAACTTTAAAAGGTTATTTATCAAGTAGAAATTAACTTTAGTTTATTATTCAAGATATTAAAGACGAACGGGTCAAGTCGGACACGAGGTAATGGGTTTCTTATCTCACTTTTAATTCTGTGAGATTTCCATTGTTCGCCACTTATTTATTACTTGTGGTGTATTGTGTACTGCCATTTGATATATATTATCATGATTCTTTTTATATTCATGATATTTTATGATTCATTTGGTGGTAATTGACTATTTTTCATATCACTCGATTGATTACAACGAGGTAAGGGTTATTTCCTCAATCTCATTATTATCCGAGGTTGTTTATGTGTAAGTATTTTAGGGAACATACTTATCGTAGATACCCATATTTATAAAAATGATTTCAAAATGAATATTTTAAGGTTTTATGGGAGGGTATATTTAACTAGATCATCATTTTAAATTTTTTAAAGATTTATCTTTCTAAACCCTTTTAATTAATTTCCATGTTTTCAAAATGATTTTAAGGATTTATTTATATGGACATGAATGTTTTGAAATGATAATTATTTTAAAAAGTTTAAAAGTGGTATGGGATAATTTGATTCAAAAATCACTTTTAAATGATTACCTTTATAAATTTTTTGAATTTTAAATGATTTCATGAAAAAGGGGTATTTCTCTCAAAGCATTTTACTGATCATTTTCATCTATGTCAACATCCTTTAATGGATTTTAAACTTGTTTGAAGTTGATTTATTATAATACAATTTTCCATATTGTATTTAATGAGTTATGATATGTTTGACTGTAGATGTTTTATTTTTGTACCATTCATGGTTTATGAAAATAAGTATTGACATTTCGTATGCTAGTTTTAATATGAAGGTTTATGTTATATTTAAACCTTTGCTTATGATGAATGTATTGGACTAGTATGTTCTGGGTTGGGGACTGGTAAAAGTAATCCCTCTGGGTTGGGGTCTCGTTATAGCAGACCCTTTGGGTTGGAGTCTCGTTATAGAGGCTCTCTAGGATAGATTCCAGTTACAGAGGCTCTATGGGATGGAGTCTGAATATAGAGGCTCTCCGGGTTGGAGTCTGGTTAGAGAGGCTCTCCGGGATGGAGTCCTGTTACAAAGACTCTCCGGGTTTGGGTCCAGTTATAGTTATCTTATATTTCCTAGCACGAGGCCTTGACCTAGAAATTAAAGTCTGGTATTATACATTCCCTCATTATGAAAATAATATTGATGGTTCATGTGGTCATTCAACTTGTAGAATACCCATGATTTTGTTTTATTATGGAATTATTTACTCAACTCATATTCCTGCCATGAAAGTATTCATGTTTATTATTGGTAAAGGCATGTGGTTTCAATTATTCACCATGCCTAATATTTATGTTATCCTCCACTGTATTGCTTACCCTTACTGAGCATTTGAGCTCACCCCTTTCTATGTTTTATTTTTCCCAGGATTCCAAGAAGTGTATTGTGATAGATATGCAGGTTTAAGCTAAGGGAATAATGGAATTCATAAAGGATTATTTATGTTGTGTTGTATGTTATAAAGTGTAATGTAACATTAATGTATGTAATCTATTTTCCAAGACTGCTAAACTGATCGGTCCTTCGGGACTTGATTCCTTGCAATCATGCCAATGTATTAAAATAATGCACCGGCTCTCGGTAACTAGGATCGGGGCATTATAAGAACAACCTTCTTCTGGGTTGTTTTCATCCAAGAGAACCCGTGTAGACACATATCTTCAACGAACCCCTGTGCCTCCATCTGTCCTTCGATTCAAACACCATTGATTGCGTTGGAATCACATCGGTGAGTTCTCTCTTTTGCTGGAACCTCATTTCCTGATTTCTCTTCTTTTCCAAGTTATCGAGGGTTGAATTTTTTATATGTTTTCATAGATCTACGATGTTCTAAGGTGATTCACAATCATTTAGGTTCAAGTATATCGATCACTGAACACCAAGGTGGGTGGTTTGTGCCTTTCTGTTCAAATTCTTTGAGTATTATGTGTAATTTCCACTAATACCCTTTAATGTGGTATTGCGTGTTTACCGTTTTACCCATATTGTCTTCCTGCCATGCTTGTGTGCCTGTGTAGAGGTTGAATGGATAAGAATAGGGTTGTTTTTCTATGACTTGGATGTTTTTCCCACGAATGTTCTGTTTATGACCGTTTGGTCATGTTAGCCAGTTTGGCTACATTGCATGTTTTTCATACCTGTTGTTGTAGGATGGAGAGTATGAATCCTGACATGCTTGATATATTGTAGACTATTTATCCAAGTATTATTGTAGGATTACTTTGTCCATATTGCATTGCAATGTCATTATCCTACATAGGGTCGTGAGAACTGGGTGTAGTAGACTATAAGGGAAATTGACCGAGTGAGGTTCCTCAGAGAGTCTTTGAGCGTTAGGCTATAGGTGGATAGACCGTGTGAGCTTCCTTGGAGAGCCTAGGACCACATTGGGCTATAAGGATAATTGGAAGAGTGAGCTTCCTCAGAGATTCCTTGACTACCTTAGACTATAAGGGGAATCGACCGAGTGAACTTCCTCAGAGAGTCTTATAATTTTCGTATGACCAAACCAGAGAGGTTAGGCTGAGTGTACTGCCCAAAGGGTTTTTGGTACTTGTTAGGTAGGACTAGAGGGGATGGTTGTGAGTACTTCTCAGAGGGTTACCTATTTTTTCTTAGCTGTTTGTTAGATATTTCTTGATATTTTAACTGTGGATTGTTTACTATAAAACATGTTCCTATTTAATGCTTTATATAATTTTACCTGCCATATATTCACTGACTGTTAGGCACAGATATTTGGGTGGTTTCCTACTAGGATTTAGTCTCACACCCTATTTGGGCCATGCTTTTGGGCCCAAAAATATTATATTATTGTAGGTATAGATAAGGGCAAACTCCCTTCCACTTGAGGTACTTGACTTGCTATAGTGATGGATAGCATGGGACCAAGCCTAGGATTGCGATGCTGAGGAGCTCTTATCTTTTTATTTTGTACTTGGTTCAGTACTGTTTGTACTCAGCATTGTGACTTGTTTGGATATTTTCCTAGACATATGTATCATGCATCATTTATTATGCATTGCTATAGTAGTTTTTTATCTCAGTCTTTCGTTGTTTACTGCTGTTGGATATTCACTGCTTCCGCTATTGCAAGTTTGTTTACTTCTGATGTGTACTCTGCCAATGAAGTCATAGTTTCCCCACGATCACACCCAAGGCTCTCATTGGTAGTTGGCAGCCTCTGGCATTCAGGGAAATGTGCTTGAGGCCATGTGACCAACTGGGTACAGGGCGCCTCTGGGTGGCTTCCGGAACCGGGACGTTACAAAGTGGTATCAGGAGAAATATTTTCTCTTGACATACTGTTTGGATCCTATATTTAGGGATAGAAAGTAATAGGTACTTGGTAATAAGATATTCCTGGGAGTAGCTAACCCATGTATAGGGAAAATCCAATCTACCTCGTTAATTACAATCTTCTGCTTTTTCAATTATTATGGTTGATTTGATTTCACCATGAGTGATTCACATGACTTGTGCTCTTGTTGTTGATATTATTGAGGTTATATTTCTGTTGCAACCTGATGAGATGAGGGTATTACATCTCATGCATCATATAATCACTTGTTAGAAATCACATGTCATGCATTCTTGTCATGCCATCTAGGATGCATTAGCGATTGCATGTTGTTGTGATAGATGTTGTATGGAATATTAATGTTATTATGATAGATGACTTGAAAAAATACATGTTGTTTGATAAGGAATTTTTTGTGTAAGGATTTGTTTGGATGAATTCCAATCTTTGGTTATTGGGGTGTTATGGGCCCTCATGGACTAGAATTTGGTGGATCTTGCTTTATTGTCATGTTATAACATGTATAAGATGCCAAGGTTGGATTCGCGGGGAGTATGGGCCCTCATGGATCGGAATTTGGCACTTTTAATGCTCGTTTCAGTGTTTTCTGGGACTCCGGAGTAGTTTTTGAGGCTTACTATCCGGAAAAACCCAGAATACACACTGTGTAGTTTTGACAACACACCAGGTGTTCTTCTGTTCGGGAAGAAATAGTTTTTCTTAAGTACACACCATGTACCGTATATACACACCGTGTAATCTCTAACCATGTCATAGGCCATGAGGAAGAGACACGGGATGGAGAATTCCTTGTAAGAACATGTCGTGTACCAGTTTCGCACGTCATGTAGTCTAACCCAGGTACCCGGCCGTGTCACCAACAACACGGGTCGGTGTTATATTTTCACATACACACCGTGTCAAGATTTTACAAGTCATGTAGTCTGACCTAGGTACCCGTCCGTGTCACAAACAACACGGGTTGGTGTTATCCTTTCACATACACTCCATGCAGTGTCATCCATGTGTCAGGCTGTGTCACTAACAACACAGGCTAGGTGAAGCTTGTTTAGTACACATCGTGTCTTCCTTGAACACGTCGTGTAGTCTTGTCTTAGGAGATCCATGTGGCTTAACCGTGTAGAAGGACCCAGGTAGGGAAATGGGATTCAGGTACATGTCATGTTCTAGGACAACACGCCGTGTGTTTTGGGGTGTTACAAGACCAATTGTGGTGGGAGTACATGCACAAGTGAATGACTTAAGTGAACACGCCGTGTAGGGGAAATGCATGCTGTGTAGTCATGTTTTTCTTAACTTGAATGATTTCTTTCTCTGGTTTTCTTCTTGTGCCTTCAGTCTTCAATCCTTAATAATATTGAATCTAATTGGGTGTTTGACCTTGCAGAGTCATGCCACCTAGACGTCCTTCGGTAGACCGCCAGTTTCAGGGCAGTGATTAGACACCTGATATGGCTTATCAGGGACTTCCTGTAGATCCTCATGTTGTGCCAACCTTGGAACCAGCAGTTATACCAGTTGCAGGTGCCGATGCGCAATTTAGGGAGGGTTTTTTGAGGATAATGCAGACCTTCCAGGGAGTTCCGCCTTATACCCCGTCGATGGTAGATTTGAAGTGGGTTTTCCCGCAGTTGAATCCTTCCACCTTCTCAGGGGAAGGAGGACCACAAGCTGAAGAGTCGTGGCTCGAGGCCATTCTGACGATATTCGAGCATCTCGAGGTACCACCAGAGAGGAGGGTGAAGCTCGTGACCTACATGCTCCGAGACTCCTCCAAGAGTTGGTGGGATGTCATCTCTCAGGTGGGATGCCACCAGAATATGGCTTGGGAGGAGTTCGAGTGTATCTTTTATGATTACTTATACCTGGAGACCTTGAGGTCTGATCGAGCCCAGGAGTTCATGAGCCTAAAATAGGGTACTATTTCTGTGATGGAGTATTCCTCTCGCTTCACAAAGATGCAGTGTTTCACACCTATTCTGGCAGGTGATGAGTTGTTCCTGGCTAGGAAGTTTGAGGACAGTCTCAAGTAGGAGATCCTTTCCAAGGTGAAAATATTTAGGTTGATTTTGATATCCTCTATCGTCAACCAGGCATGGATTACTGAGCGTAATCTAAGGGATTCTGGAGATGTGATCCAGGGCGGTTCGGCATCCAGAGTTAGTATTCCTCCAGCCGATAGGAGGAAACATTGTAAGGAGACTACATGGGGAGATCAGAGCAAGAGGGATTCACCTTCTAATAGCCCTGTGGTATGCTAATAGTGTGGGAGGAGTGGGAATATGAGGCCATGTTACCCAAGAGACCCGACGGAGTGCCAATCGTGTGACAAGATGGGCCATCTATAGCATTTCTGTCAGTTTTTCCCTCCAGCAGCTGGAAACAGGGGTTCTTCTATGACCCCACGTTCTGGAGAATCACCACCAGTTTCTCACCAGTCTAGGAACTAGATTTATTCCGGCCGTTTAGGCCGAGGTGGAGGTCATGGCCGGGGTAGTCAGTCACCGGTCCTTCAGCGACAGTAGGGTAGATCAGCTCAGAGCGATCAGGTTGGGTCACAGGGCCATGGAGCAGGCCATAATTTTGTAGAGGAGCAGACCCAGCAGGAGCAGGATCCCGTGCCTTCCACAGTTCGAGGTACGATTTTAGTAGCCTTAGTTTTATCTTCTACTCTTTTTGACATAGGGGCTTATCATAGCTTTATCTATGTTGCTGTTGTGGAGAGCCTTAGGCTTTTCATATTTTCTTTTGCTGATATGTTGATGCTTGACACACCATTGGGGATGTGAACATATAATGTACGTCAGTGCAAGGAGTTCCCTCTAGAGATTGGTGGGTGTCACTTCTTATGGGATCTCTTTGTCTTAGATATGGCGGGCTATGATGTCATTCTCGAAATGAACTGGCTAGTGCCCTTCCAATCAGTCATCGACTGCTGCCACCGATGGGTGAGTTTTATATCACTCGAGGGTGGATCTTTTATTCATAAGGGAAAATGGGATGTTCGGGTTATCATAGCAGGTCTAGAGCATCATGGGATGGGAGGAGTTACAACCCATAATGCTAGTATGTATCTAAATGACCAGGGGAAATCACAGTTGGACTTTCCTCTAGTGGTGGATCATTTTAGGGACAACTTTCTAGAGGACTTTTAAGGTCTGCCTCTGGAGCGTGAGGTAGACTTTTCTATTGAGCTTGTTCTAGGAGTGGCATCGGAGTCCATTCCACCTTATAGGATGGCAACACCAGAATTACAGAAGCTCAAGAAGTTGTTGGAGGAGTTGCAGGCAAAGGGTTTCATCTGACCCAGTACTTCTCCTTGGGGTTTTCCTATCCTATTTGCAAAGAAGGCATATGACACCCTTAGGATTTGTGTCGATTATCAGAAGCTCAGCCAGTTGACGGTCAAGAACTGATATCCCTTACCCATGATTGATGATCTCTTGATCAGCTTCGAGAAGCACGAGTGTTCTCTAAGATTGACTGGAGGTCCGGTAATCATCAGTTACATGTTAGACCATCTGATATATCTCTTACAGCCTTTCAGAGCAGCTATGGTCTATACGAGTATATGGTTATGTTGTTCGGTCTCACGAATGCAGCTGTAGTTTTCATGGTACTGATGAACCGAGTGTTCCATCCATACTTGTATTCCTTCATGGTTGTTTTCGTGGATGATATCTTGGTGTACTCTCACAATCGACAAGACCATGCCACACATCTTAAGATCATTTTGATTACACTGAGAGAGCATCAGTTATATACTAATCTCTCAAAATTCCACTTTGGATGATCAGATTCACTTCCTGGGTCATGTAATCTTAGAGATAGGAGTATCAGGGGATCTAGAGAAAATGAGAGCAGTAGTTTCCTGGGAGCATCCAAAGATTGTATTTGAGGTACTGAGTTTTCTAGGGCTGACTAGATACTACATACTCTTCATACAAGACTTTTCACGCTTAGCAGCACCGCTGATGGGTCTGACTAAGAAGGGTGAGAAGTTCTTATGGTCATATTCTTGCGAGTCAGCCTTTTAGGAGCAAAAGGGGAGGTTGAAGACAGCACCGATACTAGTCTTTCCAGAGTCGGGCAAGAGATATACGTTTTACTATGATTCATCAGGTATCAGTCTGAGAGCTATGATTATGCATGTAGATGGAGTCCTTGTGTATGGGTCTCGGTAGTTGAGGCCACACGAGAGGAGCTACCCGACACACGATATGGAGTTGGCAGCTATTGTTCATCTCCTATGCTGTTCGAGACATTATCTTCTGGGAGAAAACTTTGTGGTTTTCACCAACCACAAGAGCCTCAAGTACATCTTCACTCAACGTGATCTGAATTTGAGACAGTGAAGGTGGGTCGAGTACCTAAAATCCTTTGAATTTGAGCTTGCCTATATGCCTGGGAAGGGCAACGCTGTGGCTAATGCATTGAGCAAGATGACTCTGATATAGGCAGTTAAAGAGGACAACAATGAGTGGAAGCTAATGTCTATGTTCTCTAAGATGCATTTGGAGGTGCACGACAGGCAGGGGAATACTTTTATTTCTTCTGTAACTGTTACCTCAACACTTCTTGATCAGGTGTGAATGAGGCAGCTATCAGATTCTGAAGGCCTAGTGCTACAGGAAAGTGTGTCAGGAGAGGACACTATTTTTGGATGGACCAGAGGTGAGGATGAGATCTTGTGCTTCTAGGGATGCATATAGGTGCCAGAAGATATATGCGAGGAGCTGATGCAGGATTTTCATTCCTTAGTTTGGGCAGTTCATCCTGGAGTCACCAAGATATATCGTGATCTACATCGTCATTATTTGTGGCCAGGTATTAAGAGAGACATTGCTAGTTTTGTCATGAGATGTTCCACTTGTTAGCAGGTGAAGGTGGAGAATCAGCGACCAGAAGGGCTTCTACAGAAATTACCCATTCCCGAGTGGAAGTGGAATGACGTTGCGATGGACTTTGTGACCAGATTTTCGAGATCTCCCTGATGGAATGATGCAGTTTGGATCATCATTGACAGGCTTACGACGGTTTCTCACTTATTTCTGATCAAGGAGACAATCAGTGTTGATGATCTGGGATGGTTGTACATCTGTGAGATAGTACTTCTTCATGGAGTTCCACACTCCATTGTTTCAGATAGGGATGCACATTTTACTTCTCAGGTCTGGTAGGGGCTTCAGAAGGCGTTGGGAACACAGGTACTTTTGAGTACAGCTTACCACCCCCAGACTGATGTCCAGTCTAAGCGTATGATCCAGGTGCTTGAGGACATGCTCCGAGCATGCATTCTGGATTTTGTAGATTCTTTGGAGAAGCATATACCTCTTGTAGAGTTTGATTACAATAATAGTTTTCAAGAAACTATTCATATGGAACCTTATGAGGCTTTGTACAGTAGGCCATGCCGATCACCCTTATGTTGTCTAGAGGCAGGAGAGGTAGCTTTGCTAGGACCTCGTCTTGTTTAGGAGACCATAGATCAAATAGAGTTGATTCGGAAGATGATGGCTACTGCATATTCTTGACAGAAGTCTTATGCTGATTAGCGGAGACAACCTCAAGAGTTTGAGGTCAGGGATCAGGTTTTCCTACGTGTCACGCCGAGGTTGGGACATAATAGAATGAGGAGATGGGGTAAGATTTTTCCGAGGTACATTGTGCCATTTGAGGTGTTGGAAAGAGTTTGGCTGGTTGCCACCCGCTTGCAATTACCTCAGAGGTACCGAGATATGCACGAAGTCTTCCATGTGTATCAGCTTCGACGTTACTTTTCAGACTCGTCTCATGTCTTTCAACCCGAGGAGGTAGAGCTTGATGTGGATGCATCTTTTGAAGATCACCCTATTAGGATTTTTGATAGTAGTACAAAGGTTCTCTGTGGCTGGTATGTTCCTCTGGTTAGAGTGCAATGGCAGCATGGGCGATTACAAGATGAGACTTGGGAGAGGGAAGTCGATGTACGATCACAGTAGATGGAGTTGTTCGAGGTTTCTTCTTCTATGCAGCGCTAGGGAAATTCAAGGATGGGTTTATTTAAGGGGGAAGTTTGTAAGAACCCGAATCTTCTTTCCAGGTATTTTTTTCCTTTTCTGGCAGTTTTTGGGAAAAAGATGACTTTTTTGGAAATTTTTGAAGTACACGCCGTGTACTTTATGAGTACATGTAGTGTACTTCCTCGCCGCAGTAGGCCGTGTACTGGCCGTGTATTAGCCACACACACGGTCGTGTGGGAGTGACTTGGAGGCCTCCTAATGCGGAGTATGAAAACATCAAGTACATGTCGTGTACTACAAAAGTACACGCCGTGTATTTTTTTTTCAATTAAACGCATCGGGGTCGCGTCTGACAGACAAAACAACCTTATTCTAGGTCATCTTCATCCGAGAGAACCTGTACGGCCACAGATCTTTGATGATCCCCCGAGCCTCTGACCACCCTCTGATTTGGACAATGTTGATTGTGTTGGAATCGCATCGGTGAGTTCTCTCTTTGGCTGAAACCTCATTTCTTGATTTCTCTTCTTTTCCAAGTTATCGTGGGTTGAACGTTTTATATGTTTTTATAGATCTATGATTTTATAAGGAAATTCAAGCATTGAGGTTCAAGTATATCGATCATCGAATTCCAAGGTAGGTGGTTGGTGCCTTTCCGTTCAAAGTCTTTGAGTATTATGTGCAATTTCCACCAATACCCTTGAATGGGGTATTGCGTGTTTACCGTCATACCCCTGTTGTCTTAATTCTATGCTTGTGTGCCTGTGTGGAGGTTGAATGGATAAGAATAGGGTTGTTTTTTCTATGAATTGGATGTTTTTCCCATGCATGTTCTGTTTACGACTGTTTGGTCATGTTAGCCAGTTTGGCTACTTTGCCTGTTTTCCATACCTGTTGCGGTAAGATGGAGAGTTTGAGTCTAGAGATGCTTGATTTACTGTAGACTATTTTTCCAAGTAGTTCTGTAGGTTTAATTTGGACATATTGTATTGTTATTCCGTTATCCTACACAGGGCCGTGAGAACAGGGTGTAGTAGACTATAAGGGGAATTGACCGAGTGAGCTTCCTCAGAGAGTCTTTGAGCATTAGGATATAAGGGGATAGACTGTGTGAGATTCTTCAGAGAGCCTGGGATCACATTGGGCTATAAGGTAAATTGACCGAGTGATCTTCCTCAGATAGTCCCTAACTACCTTAGACTATAAGGGGAATTGACCGAGTGAGCTTCCTCAGAGAGTTATAATTTTCATATGACCAAACCAGAGAGGTTAGGCTGAGTGTACTGCCCAGACGGTTGTTGGTACTTGTTAGGTAGGACCAGAGGGGATGGCTATGAGTACTTCCCATAGGTTTAATTATTTGTTCTTATCTACTTGTTAGCTATTTCTTGATATTTGAACTGTGGATTGTATATTGTTCAGCATGTTCCTGTTTACTACTTTCTGTACTTATACCTGACATATATTCACTGACTGTTAGCCACAGATCTTCGGGTGGTTTCCTACTAGGATTTAGTCTCACACCTTGTTTGGTCCATTATTTTGGGCCAAAATAGATTATATTGGTATAGGTATAGATATGGGCAATCACCCTTCCACTACAGGTACTTGACTTTCTATGGATCTGGAGAGCATGGGACCAAGCCTAGGCTTGCGATGCTGAGGAGCTGTTATCTTTTTCTTTTCTACATGGTTCCATACTATTTTTATTCATCATTGTGACTTGTTTGTATGTTTTCCTAGACATATGTATCATACATCATTTATTATGCATTGATCTAGTTGTTTATTATCTCAGTCTTCTGTTATTTACTGTTGTTGGATATTCACTGTTTCCGCTATTGCATGTTTGTTTACTTCCACTGTGTACTCTACCAATGAGGGCATAGTTTCCCCACTATTACACCCAAGGACCTCAATTATAGTTGGAAGCCTCTGGAATTTGGGGAAATTCACTTGAGGCTATGTGACCAACCGAGTACGGGGCTCCTTTGGGTGGCTTTCAGAACCAGGACGTTGCATAATAATTGTTTTTTTCTTCCGGGTCAATTCTATTCCCATCTTGCTAATCTCTATTATATATTACCATTTTCCTGTGCGAGGCACTACTATAACCTGGGTGTAGAGTGGATATACCTTAAGCATTGAGAAACATGTACAACCTATGGATACACCATATAGTAGGGATGCCATTTGGTTTTCACATGTTATATTCATCAACCAAAAATGAGGAAGTATAATTATCATGAAAATAGTGAAATGTAAACCCTACTGTTTTCTTAATTTGATAGCATCCATGTTTTCAGATATCACACATGATTATAATTCCTTATTGGTTTCATATAAATTTCTACTTCATTTATTAATATTTAATAAAACTAAGAAACCAAATCGATATATATATAATTTAATCTTTATAAAGAATTCTATGACAAATAATTGTATTGGTATATATAAACTACTAATATCTAAGTAGGATGTCTTAGGATTTTCTTCATGAGGGGTTTTTTTATCCCAATTGTAAATAAAATATATGGGTAATTTTTATATCACATTATTGGTATTTAAACATTATAATCCCATAGAAACATGAAATTTTTTATGAATATATTTATCTTCTAGTGCTTTTACCATCAATTAAAATTATCAATGGCCTCCATGATATACCTTTCATAAGAATCCTTTGAAATATAATATTATATAAATCAATAATAATCACAATTATAAAATACTCCCGATTACATGGTAATATTATACATATCATCTCATCTAATAAGGAGATATTTTAATAATTAAACACCTATATCCCTTTCCCTTGAGTCACCTTTCATTATTGTTCTTTTATTCTGAAATGGTTTATCATTTTCAATTGGGTTTATATTTCTTTTAGGTTTTTTATTTAGCATTGGAAAAGTTATGTGATGGTTGGTAAAAAAATTATATAGTGCTATAATTCATTTGATAATGTATCCTAACTATATAAACAATGAATGGGTCATTAATATGGAATTTTGACATGGATGGTAACCTTATTATATGATCCCATTATGATACCATGACTTGTTTGGTACCCTTGTCCTAGGTGATCATAGAACACATGATTATTATTTATTGATACATGTATTACTTATATATATTACTATATAATGATATATTCATACATTTTTTATAATTATTTAAACCATGTTATATGAATAAAGGTCCCTTAACATTTGAAAATGCTTATACTTTTTTACTATGTCATTACTCTATATGAATCTATGTTGGTTTTTTATTCTTAACATTTTATTTCATGATTATCCCATTATGTATTAATATATTTTTCATTCTAAAGACCTTAATGGATCTTATCATATCATTACTATATTCTATATTTTTTTCATAAATTCGTTCAATTTTCCTCATGATCTATGTTTATTTTATTATTTTTTAACAATGCCTTCCAAAATACTGTATAATAATCAATGTTAATTATATAATTGATAGAATTTATTTAGATTCACTATAATCATAACATTTTTCCTCATTCTATAAATTTTTTATCATCCTTATCATTTTATATAAATTCCCTAGAAGCTAGAGAATATTATGAAGGGGAAAATGATTTCAGGTCATTGATACAAAAAATAATGAATCAGATAAATGTATTTGTATTATTTTTTGATGCACTGTATTTTTATTTCTCAAATAAATTAAAATTATTATTTGAATGATGATTTATTTTAGTAAATTCTCATTATATTAAAAAATGATATTACATTAAATAACTTCATTTTGGAGCATATGTATACGTCATCATAAGGGGATATTTCTTGATTATCATCATCCGTGGAAAAAATTATCCTTCTCATACAATTCATCAACTACATTTTTTTATTTTCATTTATTGGGAGATATATTGGATTTTCATCATGAATAAAGTCAATACATATTCTAATTATTAATCAATAGTAAATCTATGTTATTCAACTAGAAATATGTAAATTTATTTCTATATAATTTGTACATATTCTATTCTTATAAAATTCATTTCCCTAATAATCCATCTATATTACACTTCGTCAAAAAGAATTTTATAAAGATGTGTTGAAAGGATTGGATCCTAGTATCACCTAGGTGGTAAATCTCTATTTTATAAAATTGTATAAGTATATCTCATTTAGGAATTGTAACCTCTTTTTTTAAAATGAATTTGAGCTACAAAATATGGTATTTAATTAATTATAAAATTACATCAATAACTATCATTATTATTATAATCAAGTTAAAAACTAATTTTTATCCATTCATTTATATATGGATATTACAATATGTTTTTATGGGAAATATAATTCCACTTGGTGTCCTAACAGAAAAGGATTTTCTAAATATATCAATATATTCTTCAATATTATTTTTAAATGTATAAAAAATAAATGAGTGTATAGAACCAAAGTAAAATAGTACTTATGATCATTATAAGTTCACAATCATAGTACATTATATCATATTATTACAGTATTTCAAATTTGATCTATAGACCAAAAACCATGGATTTTTCCTTCGAGGATCTTTTATGGCTGATTCCCTTAGTGATTGGGGTACTATTTGATAAAGTTCTTCATATCTATACAATTCATGCATTTTATATTGAATACTTTTATCTTCATCTTCCATAATGACGTTTTTTGAAACATTCACAACACAAAATCATACACTAATTCCCTTTTAAAAAGTCCCATGGTGTATTTAATCATATTTATTATCTACAAAAAGTTATACTTTCCACTTTTATTCTCTTATTTAAAAGTTATTATTGGTATACTTTCTGTATTGCACTTTTAGATACCCTATATGTTTTATTTTCTTTTAGTATATTTGATTTACATAAATCCTTATATATATTTATAGTACTAGATAAAATATCCTCAATTGTATAGAATGCATGAGATATTATAAAAATTTGGAAATTTGGCTTAAACACCCAAAATAACTCATCAATTTAACTTTTAGAGTTTTATATATAATTTTAATCATTTCTTACGAAACTTTTATAGTTATTATCATACTTAGTCACCATATGTTATTATATTTTCCCAAATATTCCATGATTTGATTTCTATTTTCTCTCTTCATAATGGAAATAAATCTCTAAGAAGATTATTATAAACACATTTCATCTCATAGGTGAATATTATTCCTTATTCTTAGTGTTTTGGGGAATACACCACCATTGATCCTGATTACTTTTTAAATGATATATATACATTATGTAATTTTCCTTCTCTCTAAACCTCAATGTCACGATGATATTTTTAGTTGACTTGATCTACAGATGTACTTCTAATATAATTTGTGTACCACTGAATGGTATGGTTTTTTTCCCTATAATGTGATACAAGGTAGTTTATAATTATTTATGGGAACCTATTTTCTACATGTATTCAATGATTTTTCAATAATCTAAACTAATTTTATTATTATAGTGATCATTTTTTATACGTCTACTATAACTCTAATAATCAGTCATTCATACCATCTCTAAACTATCGATAACTATAGGAATATTTTTTATTTCTTCTTATGGGAACAATTTTATAAATAATAAAATATATTAATTAGTTTTTAAGTGACACAAAAATATACAGATAATATAATTTACTTCACTAGTTTCTTTAATTAATTATTATCTATGTTGGGTTTTTCACACAATCTATATGTTTCCCAAGAATTTTCTAGGAGTTTATCATAAAGCCTTTATCTAGAACCAATATTTTTCTAGATTCATTCCTAAGGATTAAATTATAATCTATTAGATATCAATTGTAACTCCACATAATAAAATCACCTAAATTAATATATCTTTATTACATATAATTTCAAAAAATAATAGATTGTATGGAACCATTAGAAGGATAGACACAAGCTTTGTCATTTAAGGAATTAAGGAAGAGAATAATTGAATCAATAAACTACCCACACATATGATTATATCTTCATTATAATGCTGGGATAGATTCTCATATACAATATTCACCATGACATACCTGAAAAAAAGGAGACATAAGAAAAAGTGAGCTCAAATGTCAAGTAATGGTTTATGTATCAAAGAATATATGCATAATAAAAATTAAGAAAATAACATAAACAATATTTTAGGAGATTATAACAAACATACATCCATATGAAGAGTAAAATTAAACATAATATAATAAAAGATTATAAAATATTGGAAATAAATAATATAAAGTAAAGGGTTTTTCTAAAGATAATAAATATAATGGGTAAATTTGGTCCTACAACCATTTCATAATTATAACAAGAAAGTTCGGAGAATTGGCTCTCCCTCCCGCTTCGGCTCTCAGCGATGCCCTAGTCAGCGATGTCAGCTGTCGCGGTCCCTCCCCCACCCGAGGGGGGGGGGACTCCTTTCTTCCCCTTCTCTCCCCAGGCCTCCTCCCTTAATCCCCTTATCCAACCCTAATCTTCTCCCTCCCTTCCCTTCGATCGGTCTTTTCCCTAAGGTGGCTAACCTCTTCTTCGGTTACCCTTAGATTTCTATTTCATTGTCAGAGTTTGCAGAGGCATCGGCCTTGTTTAATATGACCTTAGTTGTGTGTTTCTCTCACCATCGCCCCTTGGTGGATGTCTATGACCACTTCGTCGCCAGTGATTGGGTTTTGAGCAGCTCGGCGGTTGTCGGCCTTATTGATCGACGTCACATTATGATCTGTTTATCCTCAGAAAAAGATTTGATTTCGGCCTTGTCTTCTGCTCCTTGCATCTTGAAAGGTTCTCGCTTCTTCCTTTTTCACTGGACATACAATCTTCATATGAAGCGTGATTCTTCGCAGATGGCGATTTGAGTTAGTCTCCCCGAACTCTCCCTTCCTTTCTAGAATCCAACTATTTTACGAATGTTAGAGAACTTGATTGGCCATTTTTTATGCACGGATAAGAGAACTAACTCAGTGAGTCACCCAGTTTCACCACGTCTATGGGTGGAGATCAATGATTCCAGACCTCCAGTCGATTGGGTCTGGATCTCAGTTGGTGAAGAGTTCAGGTATAAGCAGAGGGTGGTTTTCGATTCGTGGTTCAATTTCTGTACGTACTGCAATATTCTTGGTCATTTGGATGCTTCCTATCGTTGGAGAGGTAGGGGTAAGCAAGAGAAGGAGGTTTTTGACCTTTCCCTTGTAAAGTCGAATGTCGAGCAGAGTCCTAAGGACCTGAGAGTTAAAGATGTGTATGCAGGACTGTTGCACGATCTTGGTGTCCCCAAGTTGATAGATCCGGTAGTGGGGAGTTCTCCCTCTTTTTCTGAAACAGTTAAGCATGGAGGAAATTTTCATTCCCAGTTTAATGGTCAATGCTCAGTTCTTGGTGATTTTGTTTCTCAGGAAGAAGGTTGGGTGCTCAAAGAGTCACAGTTCTCCTTGGTAAGTGAGACTATCTCCTCGAGTCGATGCCTCCCTGTCTCATGCATGGTTGCAAAGCCTATTTTGATGCACAACCATTTCTCAACTTTGTCTCAGGAGGGAAAGGAGAATGTGGATCTGTAGGGATGGAAAACCTCCATTCCAATATGGAAGTGAAAGCATGCTAAACGGATTTTGGATCAGGAGGAGGTAAGTGACTTTGATGGGGGTTCCCAGTTTAGTTCAGACTATGAACAGGATCCCATGGTTCTACGTGGATCAAATAAAGTAAAATAAGGGATTATCTTGATGGGAAACATTCCAGTTCCCAAGGAGGGGAAAAAACCAAGACCTCAGAAAGATTATTCGAATACTCCAAAGATAATAGTAACCATATCGTCCTGTAAGACAAGGTGAAAATGGTTTAGAGGTTAGAGCCGGGGAAGCTTCTGCACATCTCAGTGGGGGATTGGTGTCTGCCTTGATGAGCAAGATTCCTACTTCTAAGCATTGCATACCTTTTGAGATTGGTGCTGGGGACAAGGAGTTTCCTTGTTTAGAATCAACCTCTGACAAAGAGGGAGGGAATTTGGGAGAGAGGGAGGCAGTTCCCTTGTAGCTAGATCTTTTCCCCAAGGAGGGACAGCAGGGGATACCTGGTCAGGAGGATGGAATGGTTGAATTTCCTTTGACGATCTTGGTGTACTCGCATCAGGTAGCTGATGTTGTGACCATGGAGAAATAATGGGACCTTCTCATGCACTCTAAGGAAGACATGTTGGAGAAGGTTTTGATCATTCATACATCCAAAGAGGATGTGGAAAGAATAAACGGGAGACCAATCCAAGTTGACATAGGCAGGGAGCTAGGATATTGGATCGATAAACAACATCTAATTATGACCAGAGGATTCAACAAGGAGAATATTTCAGTGACAGAGTTCTTGAAAGCATGGGACAATCTGGATTCTCAATTCGAAGGGGCTATCAAAACCAAACTGGATATAAAGGTATCAGGATTGTATTGAAAAATTATTTCGGGAGGTTTCATCTAGTGTTTTTAAGCTATTTTTCAATAACGCAATTATCTTCTATAGTATTGACCCTTGTTCAACATGTGGTTTCTCACTTTTTTCCATAAAAGTGTTTCCTAATAAAAAAATATTTTGGAACCAGAAACTTATTATTCCATCAAGAAATATATAATTTTGGGCCATACACATTACTTATAATTAAATTTCAATTGAATAGTATAAAAACTATAGGCCAATAATCATTTCATAAATATTATAGTGACATCAAATACTTATTAAGAAAACTAAAAGGAAAACACCCATTATGATTAAATTGAAAGCTAAGTGGGATTATATCGAGTCTCTAGTGGGATACTGGGTGGATAATGGGGGTCATTGAGTATATAATGGTTCCATTTACAGGTTTATAAAACCATTAGAATTCTGTCATTTCATATTATTTTAATCTAACCCAAATTCATAGTCATTTTTGGTATGCACCATGAATGCAGGGGAGATCCTCTCACCCCCTCACCTATATTTCCTTTTTCCCTAATTCAAGATCACATTAAATATCTCCCTTTAATGAAATTTTCTACTTTTTAACATCTTCTTTTATTTTAGTTCATGGGTTATGGGTTTTTATATATGATTTCATTTGAGCATGGTAAAATCATAACATATTGTGAGGGATTTATTAAATGAGAATTAAATAATTCCAAGTCAATTTGATTTCCATTAATTAACAGTTAGCCTAATATAGTTTATTTTATTACTTTAAGATTCTAGTAATTACATCTTCTTTGTTTAAAACTAATTATTGTGTGGGTTATAAGAATTAAGTATTTTGGGAATAGTTGTATCAGGGGGTCTATTTTGTAGTTTCCTATTTATATTTAGTACAGATAACTATTTTTATTTATTTATTGATATTGATTTATTAATTATAAGGAGATAATTTATTTTCACTAGTCTTATATTAACTTTAGGTTATGAATATATGTGGTCTCCAGACCCTTTGGGTTTATTTAGGTTTTTCTTATATTGTTCTTATTACTTTATTTCTAAAATATTAATAAACATGAAGTTGTTTTTTTCGAAAATAGTAATATAAGGTTTTAAAAAAGGGTGTTTCCATGTGAAATTGATATTTCTAATATATAAGTCTTCCATAGAACATTTCATAATTTTTATTATAAATTATTTGTTATATCATTGTAGTGTTGTCAAATAATTTTTAGTTTATTATTAACGCCTATGTTTTTATTAATCAAGAGTGGATTATGAAGTGAAATGTTTATTTAATTGATTTCATTATAAAAGGGGGAGATGATTTATAATATTTTGGTTATTTGATGTTATATATCTTTGGTTACTTATGTTATTCCTAACATACTTTATTTTTTTCTTTAATCAAGAGTTATATATTAATATATTGTTGTTAACGATGAAATCTTAAGTTATCTATTACGATATAAAGGGTAAATAAATACATTCCAAATATGTCATAAATGAATTATTAGTCAATAAATAACACTTAACCTTTAGTTAAGAGGTTTCATCAGTGGTAATGCAATTTCTAGGTTTAATAAATTGGAAACAGGTGATTCACACTCTTTATAGTAATATACTTTCTTGTAAATAAATAATTGTATTAAATTAAATAGATTGATATATAAACTCTCTCTTTTTAGAATGTGGTAATTGTGGAAGAAATTTTGGTATCAGTGATTAATTAAAGGGTTATTCTATTAGGTTATTTATAATAACCATATATAGTGAATTATTTCTAATTCATGGTTTTATATTTAGTTTATTTTCTGTCCTCTTCTTACCCTTAATATTAATTACATGTTGTTTTATGATGTCTTTGTAATTTAAAATGAATATTATTAGATTTTATTTTTTATAATATTTTTCCACATGGGATTGTTATATCTAATTATTTATTTGATTTTTTATTTGGGCTCAGTATTTTCTAGGTCAATTCCATTGAAATATATGGTAATGAGACATCATTATGAGAGTATATATTTGGATGGGTGATTGGTTAAGTGAACATAAAACATATAATGTGTGTACAAGATTATATCAGCAATGACATTTATGGGAACACCACAATGATCCAAGGGGTCTTTTGAGATGATAAAGAGATAAATGTAATTAGGACTTGTAGTACTAAGAATGGTTATATGTAAATATTAAGAATTAGTGAAATAATCCTATAATGTACATAAGATATAATCTATCTATCAATTTATATAATATAGTTTGGGTTTCATATAGTGTTTTGTATTTTCATGTTATTTGGAATGTAAAATTATTGTTATTATAGATTTTTATATAATATTACTCACCATTGAGAATGTAACTATTTAAATTTTTCACTTTTATCTCAATATCTTGTGATGTTTTTTGTGGAATTAATAAATGAATATTCCAATGGGATAATTCAATCTTATTTTTTATTGTGAAAGTGTATCTTTTTCTAATAAATCATGTTATAGTTGGTTGATATACCAAATTTTACACATAATTAAGTTTCATGGACTCTATATATTGTTATTGTTCAGACTCATGGAAAGGGTGGTATACCTTTAGGAGGTAATATTATTTGTAATGATATTATGGATGTTTCCTTATGCATTTTAAATTCTCCTTCTTAAAGGTTGACTAATATATATATATTCTCCTCTAATAGAGTATGTATACACATATTGATATACCATGGAATATGTGATGTTTTGAACTATATGGATGTTCCTATGGGTAACAGAATGATCCAGATAACACTCATCAGTGCCCTAAGCTAATGTTCTACATGACCTTAGGTATGACACCTGGTATGCCAAAGGCTACCAAATAGGGGTGAGAGAAAAATATAAATAATGGGGATAATACTATGTCATTGAATCAGAGTAAGAAAATAGTGAAAATAACTCAACATCAATAACACACAATCATAGTGTTCATAAATCCAATAAACATAATTCTATAACAAATGTCTCATGCGAAAGAATATAATAATACAAAAACTGATCACCCACTAGGATAATCACATATACTAAATAAATAAAAAAAATAAATACAAGAGTCTTGACTTACATCCCCAAGCCTCATCCAAATATCAATATCTAATATCTTATTGATTTTCCTCATCCCAATCCATTACACATCCTCTTCTCAACCTAAATATAAACATAAATATACACATGCACCATAGTTTCCATGATGGGTGTGAGAAATAAATATTAGTAATGTCTTACCATGTTCTCCAAATATATACCATCATATACATGTATTAAAAAGAAAAATGAACATGTAACAAAAGTACTTCAAAAATTGTGTGTTAACCAGGCCACCATGACTCCATGCACATTGAGTCATGAGGTGGTAACTAACCCACCACAACTCCCATCATACATTTTTCTTCACTATAATAAAATCTATATGTATCCTCATGGTATCAATACCATATTATATCTCATACCATATGACACTAGATATAGCACCTCACTAAATATCTACCATTACTTAAAGGTGTCATGTAAGGTCCTACATCTAAGCCCAGAACTCCCCTTCTCACTAATTATAGTCCTTACCATACCTTCTCACTCGTGGTGAGGTCATCTCTATAAGAACTACTTCCTTATCTCCTATGTTAGGGTTTACTATCAATTCTTGGCATCAAATCACATCTCAATTGGGCCCCATCACTCAAGGAGGATACACATCACATCCACCACCCTCTCACAAAGGTTATGCTCACAACCTTAACATTAACCTCATCTAGGGTTAGTCTAATAGGAACTGATGGAAAAAAAACCTCTCACTCAAGGTGGTACCTACTACACTAGTACAAAAAAGGACTCTTAACATCGATTTTTTTTAATGTCGATTTCCTCATAATCTTATTGAAGGTGAAATTTAAATAAGTTTTTTGTGGTGGTTATAAGAAAAATAATGTTATAAATTTGGAATGTTTGAATGTGGTTTTCCACTTTAGTTATATGAAAAATGACATGGAAAATAATTTATCACATTGAATTTTATAAAAACTGATGTGATAAATGAATTATCATGCTGGTTGTAAAATAACCGACATGATATGTTTTCTAATAACCATCCTAAAAATTCATATTTAGAGGTTTTTTTCCACATTGGTTAAATGAAAACTGACATGGAAACCCATTTATGACAACATATATAACTTCTTCTCCACTTTATAGATTGTAGGAAATGGTATTCTTGATGGTCAATCTATAATATTTTGTACAATGACAGCATATACAACTTCTTCTACACTTTATAAAGAAATACTGTATATAAAAAAATAATTACAATCTGTTATGAAAACATATACAACTTCTTCTACACTTTATATATTATCCACATATTCAATTTTTTTGTTAAAATTTTATAAATTCTAGTGGATACTAACATTTGTGTACATGAAATTACTATGAATATCTTAAAGAAATACATCATGAAGATTTAACTGGAGGTGATTTGGGAATCAACACAATGTAATTCTTTGTCTGTTGATGACGAACAATACCCCCAAGATTATCTATCTTTATCTGTTGATGACGAACAATATCCCCACTATAATATATAATTTTATATGAAATAATATGATCTAGGGGATCCCCAAATAGTGGAGAAGGTGGTTTCGGAGTTGGAGGTGTGGGAGGATGTGGAGGAGTGGGATCTACAAGCATAGGTGGTGGAGTGGGATCAATAGCCTAAAACTATCTTTTTATGTATGCAAACATCAATTGTACCAAAGCTCTGATCACGTCTTCTATCATCTCACCCAAATATTGAACTTTAGATTCTAAATATTAAATTTTTATATTATAAACATCCTATATTAAAAAATATTCAGAATGAACAAACACTATTTTTAATAATAAACCTATCAGGTATCCTCATACATGACCCAGGTGTTTGGGATTTCCCAATGTAGTATATAAAATATCCTATCTAACCTTAGCTATGATGGTCCCCTATGTTCTCTTCTCCTCATGGTATTATTTTATATAATATTTAAAAAATTTATTAGTAAATTGCAATGTATAAATAATTGATTTAACTTAAAAAACATAAATAAAGTAATAACTTATTACAATCCTCTCAGCAATAACCCTCAACACTTGCAGGTGATATTGTCACTTTTTCTTATCTAGAACCTCTTCTATTTTTAATTTATATTTTGGAGGAGAAGGGTCAACCTCTATAGAGACTAAAGACTCATCTCTCAGTTTTTGAAAATTTTCATCTATCATTTTTTCATCCAATAACATATACCCTCAAAGAGATAAAGTATGAGAGTATACATTTTTTGGATTGGAACTCCTGATGATATCTCTTTATTTTTTATAAATTAATAATAAATTGATCATTAATATGATCATTAATATATAAAAACTTCTAAATGGTAACATTTCATTTACTAAAAATGATTCTTTTCATCTACTTTTAACAAAATTATTCTATGTGTCTTCATCTAGAAAAAGAAATATATCACATTGATTTTGATGCTGTCTATACCCAAAAAAGAAATTTGATGTGAGGGTTGATTTAAAATCCCTTCATCACCCTGAGTCCAATCATAAAAATTTCCTAATAATCCTATATTATCAGGTATATCATATGAAATATAATAATAACGGAAAATCCTATGTTAGTAAAAATATTTGATGATAAGTAAAATAATAATAAAAGATCTTACAAAAATTGTATCCCATAGTTGAGGTAGTTTAACTTTTTCAAAACCTCTCTAATCAGAAATCAAAATACTAAATTTTCATTTATCTTGCACTATAATAAATGTCTTAATTTTTTTTAAAAATTTTCCCCTAAGAATATCATTATCATCAAAGTGAACTGGTATCCCCTAGTCCTGACTATGAGCAACTGATAATTTTTGTAAATGTACGCTTCCATGTAACGCCCCGACCCTAGTTACCCAGAGTCGGTGCATTATTACATAACATTGGCATGATCACAAGAAAGATCAAATCTCGAAAGACCGATTGGTATAGTATCCTTGGAAACACTAGATATATTCATAAGTTTTACATTACATCATAAAATGAAAAACTACCACAACAACATAATGTCTCCATAATCCACACTCATATCCCCACATAACATCCCTGCAAGTCATTCATAATTTACTTCTTCACTTCCTGGGAAAAATAAAACATAGAAAAGGGGTGAGCTCAAATGCCCAGTAAGGATAACAATATAGCGGAAACTTTCATAAATAAGAATAAACATTTAAGGCAATGTATAACTAAAACAAAAGCCTTTCAAACATGAACTTTCAACATGGTATGGCATAAATAAAATGAAATAATGCCATTTACTTATTCACATGGATATTCTACTAATCGAATAATCACATGCAAAAATCAATAACCACTTTCATAATGTTGTAATGCATAATGCCAGACTATCATAACCACATAGTCAAGGCCTCGTGCCAAGACTACAAATAAGATTTTTTCAAGGCCTTGTGCCAAGACACTAGTTTGTCTCATGAGACCTACCGATGCATCGAGGAGCTATAGCGGGCTCCACCCGTCACTTACTAAGTCCAATGCATTCCCATATGAAAAGGTTTAAACATAACATAAACATTCGTATTAAAACTAGCATACGAAATGTCAATAATTTCACCATAAACTATGAATGGTATAAAAATAGCACATCCACAGTAAAACATATCACAAAACCTTCAATACAATATAGAAGTTTTGTATCATAATAAATCAACTTCAAATAATCTTAAAATTCATCAAAGGATGTTGACATAGATGAAATCAAAATTCTTTTTAAAGAAATATCTCCTTTTATTTTGAAATCATTTAAGATCCATATAAAATAAAACATTTTCTTTGAAAATATTCTTATAAGCTTGTAAGGGAAGCTTTGAAGATTTTATAACGGTGGAAAATAGCCGCACCCGCCATATAAGTTAAAAAAAACATTCTTACCTTAATTCTGTCGAAAAGGTTAAAAAGGACCTTGTTTTGAAAATGACGGAAAGATTCCTTCATAAACCTCTTATAACAAGTCAACCAAGGGTATAAATGACTTTAACCCATATTCTTGTAAATAATAAAAAATGTTTTGAAATACATTTTTAAGAAAACATGGATGTGGATGATAAAGAGATCCCAGTAGATTATTACATATAAACAACCTCGGATAATGAAGAGATTGTGAAATAACCCTTACCTTGTACTTTTCCTTGGTTGGGGTAGGTTAACCTCCTGTATAATGGTGAAATAATTGTTATTAAATTATACAATAATCATATACATTAATATGATATCATATATGATCTTTTAATATTGATTTGATAATAATATCTTAGTATTATCGTTGTTTCGGGTGTTAACTTACTTGTTTTCTTTTATATGTTTTGTTATGTAAGACATGTTTGTAAAGGATAGGTTTTATATTATTCATATCCAGAATGATATCAAGTCCTTAAACATCATTTTTTAAATCATCAAATGATAATTATACTTCAATGGATACGATGGAGAATGAATCTCATCGCGTTCGTGGAGACGGTAGTCCGTACGTACGCACGAGCGACAATATCATTCTTTTGATATTAAAATAATATATAAATGGATGGTATATCATATATACAGAATCCTTAACATGTTATATTTATTATTTACATGAGTTACACATCATTATTATACCCATCCAAATAATATTATATTGAATAACAATTACACCACGACGTGGAGACGGTAAGCCGTACGTACGCACGTATGGTGACATGTTATTCAAAGGGTGGATAGAATAATGAATATGGTTGTACCATATATATAATAACATCACAGTATATATTTGATACTGGAGTCATTATTTTAGAATGGTAACAACAAAGGAAGAAGAAGTGGAAGAAGAAATGAATTTGGAAAAGGGTGGTGAAATCATTACCTCTTCTTCGGGTTCTTCCTTTTGATTTGATCAAAAGGGATCCTTAGGTTGTCTTTCTGATCAAACTAAGGCCTCTAGGTTGTAGTTAGGGAAGTTTTGAGAGTATTTGGGCAGAGTTTGGCCGAAAAAAAGGCTTTTAAGGTGTGAAGAAATGAGAAGGAGGAGTGCCCTTTTATAAGAGGGGTGAGGGGCACCTTTGGAAAAGCTAGAGATATAAGTTTATAATAAATTCATATTCGGTTTACAGTGGCTCCAAAGTTGACTATTCAAAGGTTAAGCTGGGGATAGGTCGAAAACCACTCAACCAATAGAATTTAGACAGGTTTGGGTACTTATATTAACCTTATCTTTAAGTATTAACTCTAAGTTAATTAGTTTCACTTTTACAATGTCTCTTTGTATTTTTATATAATATGGTTAATAAACTTACTATATACATCCAAGAGACCCCCAAGTGGTCCTTTAATGATGAACCTATCATGATATAAGTCTCTTGGCCGAACCTTAGATTTTTAGGAATTTAATATCAATTAATAATATAATATTTTTTTTAGGAACTCTTTTATGTCAATTTTGACACTATTCAATAGTTGATTTTTTTGAAACTCATAACAGATTGATTACTTCGAACAAAGTCAATTAAATAAATCCTAATATATCATATTATCCTATAAAATTAGTTTAATTCATTAAAAGTTTCATATTATATTTATTTGGGTATTTATAATATCAATTATTTTAATTTTTCACTATTATAGTAATTAATGCATCATTATTGTGTCATAAATAAAATAAATTATTTAATTTCTAAAAATTATAAATAAAATATCATTATGTAGGAAATCTTTTTAGATTTCTAATGAATATTTATAATATAAAATCCAGCATATATAACCCTATGTAACAATTGTTTTTCTAAAAGATATATGCTTGTGTCATTTTTGTATTCATTTTAACTTAATTAAAATAAAGTGTCATTATCACTTACAAGTGGATCCATGGGGTCCAAAAATCGGCCCAAAGATGTCCATGGTCGACCATGTATCAACCAATAGGGCTAAGACACATTTTAGGGTAATTTAGTATTATTATAATATTATTTTTTAACCCTTATTTACCGGATTTACCCTTAACCATGGTAAATAAAATATTTACCGCAATAATTATTCAAAATGTCTAAAAATAAAAGTTACCTATTTACACAATTTGAAAATCCTGATTCCAAATATGGAATCCATTTTCCTAAATTCAAATCACATAAGTGGCAGAAATTAATTTAAAATTAATTCCCGATGTCAAAACAAAAAGCGTGTTTTTAAGAGATAATAACTATCAAAAGATTGACACTTGTTTATGTTCGGTTTAATTGTAAAATTATGTCCAATGACCAACATTATATTAAATGGTAAAAATATATTCTAAATATACTTTAAAACCACTCAAATTCACAATTTATCACTATTAGTTATTTTTATTAAAAAAGTTGTTTTTAATTAAAATTTAGTAATTTTCACTATTCATCAAAATATGAAAGTTATCCGAAAAGTACCAAAATTTCACCTTAGGATAAATTCTATATTTCGAATCCAAAAATGAAGTCTATTTTGAAATATAAAATATATATAATTTCAAAAAGTAGGTATTACTATTCATAACGACTAGTTTGATTGGTTACGGTGTGTTAGAACTCGGTGTTGCGTACAACACACGCTAGCGTACCGTGGAAGCTTGGGATGTTTCATTTTAAATTTTTGATGTCCCCATTTAGTCAAAAAGTTTAAAATATAGTATCTAAAAAGGGTTCACTATTAAAATTTGGTAAAAGTTCAATACTGAAAATGAATTTGTTCTTACATTATGTCTAAGAAACTCATAGTATGGATTCTAAAATTATAAGGATTATATAAAGTTTAAAAATTTAGTTAATACTATTCATAACCTCTTTTGAACAGCTTGTTTGGTAAGTCATGGTGTGATTGAACTTGGTGTTGCGTGTAGTGAAAGTTATTGAATTATTTTGAATAAATAACACACTATAAAATCTTGGGGTGTTACATTCTCCCCTCCTTCAATAAATTGCGTCCTCGCAATTTGAAATTGTTCTTCGAAAATAAAAGGTTGAAAATAGAAAATATCTTTGTGGGAAAACCCACATCGGAAATTGGGTTACTAAAATTTAGTCTTAATATGAGGAAAAGAGAAATGAAAGGGTCACCACCAAATTATGATCTCGATTAGGAGAACATTGGTGGCAATTAGAGACATATAATTGGAGGAAAAACGTAAATATTTTTAGGTAGTGATTGAGGTCATAAATCACAAACAAGTATAAAATTGAGGTCCTTAAATTCATCAATCTATGATGATTTGAAATACCATCGGTTCAACAAAACATAGGGTATTAGGATAACACATTTTTGACATTTCAAAATATCTTAGTTGAAATCCCACATCGAAAAATGAATTAATGAGGCCTCTATTTAAAATAAAGAGTGGAAAGTATGAAGATTACCGAAAATAACACATACTAGGGTTCCATGTAGGAAAATATGGATATAGAAGAGAAATCTAACCATCAATTATCTGATGGAGAGTGGTAGAGAACATGGCTATGAAAAGGCCAACAATCCCAAAGCCATGAATTAGTGATGATTTAAGGTACCATCTAGGACAACATTTTTGTTCTAAGTTCCTTTTATTAATGTTGAGGAATTTATTTATGATATTGGCTAAGATCATAAGGAGATATACATACTTTATAATTAGAGTTTTATCCATTAATAAATTTCTACCACAAACTCATCTTTCACTCTAAAAGATAATAGAATGTAAAAATTCTATTTACACTATTCGTATAGGGTTCCAAAATAAACGAATTTATAATTCATCTACAAGATCTTTTAATAAAAACTACATTATTTAATCCAGGACATCTCGTGGGCCAGTGGTAGGTGATACACCCTTGTTGCCCTTCGGTTGCGGGTTCAAGTCTCGCAGCCTTGCCGGACGCGACGGGTTGCCGCCCGACCTCCGGGTTGTCCTTTTATGGTAATCCAAAATAATTCAAACTAGAACTATCCAAAATACTTCTGTCCAAACTCACAGTACAACATTTATAAGGAAGGTAAACATAATATAGATCCTTTTTACCCTGTAATAACATATGAATACCTTCATCTTGTATTCTTTTAATACACTGAAACATCCTGAATTACCATATTCCTTATTGATTACATTCATGCTCCCTTATTCCATATAGAATGCTGGATATACTTCATCAATCCAAAAATGTTTTAAACCCCAAAAAATTATGGAATATACAAATCATTAATCAGTTTCAAGGTAGTCAAGAATATCCAACATAATTTATCCAAATCAATCATGTATTATTCTAAAATCACTACCTCGGTATCAGAACTATATTATGGTTTATCATTCTCTCAACCATATATTTTCCAAAAATTTATCCTGCTATTGAGTCATTTTTCTTTGTTCCACACAATCTCAAGTCCTTAATGAAATAGTACTGCAGTACAATCCTTATATACTCCATAATTATTATAACAAGTACATTGTTGATACAACACTCAATTGACATAATCAACATAAGAACTCTAATCATTCCTCTTCATCTGTGGTAGTATCATAACTTGATTATTATCCAATAGCATCATTTGAGGCATAGTCTGATGACTGGGACATAGGTTCGTGTAGTGTCCAAACTCCTTGCAAATGAAGCATTGTACATTTGAAACCATTTTCTTACCCTTGCAGTCACGTACTTTGTGCCCTTTTCCTCCACACTTATAAAAAACTCCCATTCCTTTCAGGCAAGTTCCAGGGTGTTTCTTTCCACAGCTACCACATATGGTAAAATTCTTCTTTTCCCTCTTCCCTTTATCCATCTTTCTCTCTTCTATCCTTTTCTTCTCTTGCTTCCCTTCAAAGCCATAGGACTCAGTAAACTCTTTACTTATCTTATCAACACATGATATTATTTCTTCATATGATGATAATACATGGGAGACTATTTCTCTTATAAATTCTAGCTTAAGACCATGAAAGATATGATCCTTCCTTCTCTTTGGATCATGTGCATTTCTGGAGTTCTCATTCCTTCTACTGGGCGCCATTTCTAAACAATGGAATACACTAGATCATTTTATGAATTAAAATACATAATCCCATACTTATAAAACACTTAACATAAATTGAACTATTTATGGATATAATCCATAATCATAAAAATGTCTCATTTGAGGATGTATGTACTCATAAACCCTTCATAGTGGTTTGTAAAGAAAATGAGAATTATCCTAAGCATATCCCTCGGGAGTGTCGTAACCAAGAGTGCAGCAAGGCCCGTTGTCGTGCACCAGTTCTCGTTCGAGTCTAGCTCAAAGCGGTGTTTTCGGGTTTTACCCCTAGGTACATCTGTGCCAGAGCCGCCTCTACCTACTCGTATCCAGACAAGGATGTATTGCTCGGAAAACTCACAAAATCTCTACAATACCAAAATTCTAGGAAGTTCTTCTATACTAATCCTCAAAGTTCATCTTAGGTCTACGTGCTCTAATCAGAGTTTATCTAAATCTAGCTTCCAAGGTTTGTACTAAACTTCCTCTGATACCAACTATAATGCCCCGACCCTAGTTACCCAGAGTCGGTGCATTATTACATAACATTGGTATGATCACAAGAAAGATCAAATCTTGAAAGACCGATTGGTTTAGTAGCCTTGGAAACACTAGATATATTCATAAGTTTTACATTACATCATAAAATGAAAAACTACTACAATAACATAATGTCTCCATAATCCACACTCATATCCCCACATAATATCCCTGCAGGTCATTCATAATTTACTTCTTCACTTCCTGGGAAAAATAAAACATAGAAAAGGGGTGAGCTCAAATGCCCAGTAAGGATAACAATATAGCAGAAACTTTCATAAATAAGAATAAACATTTAAGGCAATGTATAACTAAAACAAAATCCTTTCAAACATGAACTTTCAACATGGTATGGCATAAATAAAATGAAATAATTCCATTTACTTATTCACATGGATATTCTACTAATCGATTAATCACATGCAAAAATCAATAACCACTTTCATAATGTTGGAATGCATAATGCCAGACTATCATAACCACATAGTCAAGGCCTCGTGCCAAGACTACAAATAATATTTTGTCAAGGCTTTGTGCCAAGACACTAGTTTGTCTCATGAGACCTACCGACGCATCGAGGAGCTATAGCGGGCTCCACCCGTCACTTACTAAGTCCAATGCATTCCCATATGAAAAGGTTTAAACATAACATAAACATTCGTATTAAAACTAGCATACGAAATGTCAATAATTTCACCATAAACTATGAATGGTATAAAAATAGAACTTCCATAATCAAACATATCACAAAACCATCAATACAATATAGAAGTTTTGTATCATAATAAATCAACTTTAAATAATCTTAAAATCCATCAAAGGATGTTGACATAGATGAAATCAAAATTATTTTTAAAGAAATATCTCCTTTTATTTTGAAATCATTTAAGATCCATATAAAATAAAACATTTTCTTTGAAAATATTCTTATAAGCTTGTAAGGTAAGCTTTGAAGATTTTATAACGGCGGAAAATAGCCGCACCCGCCGTATAAGTTAAAAAAAACATTCTTACCTTAATTCTGTCGAAAAGGTTAAAAAGGACCTTGTTTTGAAAACGACGGAAAGATTCCTTCATAAACCTCTTATAACAAGTCAACCAAGGGTATAAATGACTTTAACCCATATTCTTGTAAATAATAAAAAATGTTTTGAAATACATTTTTAAGAAAACATGGATGTGGATGATAAAGAGATCCCAGTAGATTATTACATATAAACAACCTCGGATAATGAAGAGATTGTGAAATAACCCTTACCTTGTACTTTTTCTTGGTTGGGGTAGGTTAAACTCCTGTATAATGGTGAAATAATTGTTATTAAATTATACAATAATCATATACATTAATATGATATCATATATGATCTTTTAATATTGATTTGATAATAATATCTTAGTATTATCGTTGTTTCGGGTGTTAACTTACTTGTTTTCTTTTATATGTTTTGTTACGTAAGACATGTTTGTAAAGGATAGGTTTTATATTATTCATATCCAGAATGATATCAAGTCCTTAAACATCATTTTTTAAATCATCAAATGATAATTATACTTGAATGGATACGATGGAGAATGAATCTCATCGTGTTCGTGGAGACGGTAGTCCGCACGTACGCACGAGCGACAATATCATTCTTTTGATATTAAAATAATATATAAATGGATGGTATATCATATATACAGAATCCTTAACATGTTATATTTATTATTTACATGAGTTACACATCATTATTATACCCATCCAAATAATATTATATTGAATAACAATTACACCACGACGTGGAGACGGTAAGCCGTACGTACGCACGTATGGTGACATGTTATTCAAAGGGTGGATAGAATACTGAATATGGTTGTACCATATTTATAATAACATCACATTATATATATGATACTGGAGTCATTATTTTATAATGGTAACAACAAAGGAAGAAGAAGTGGAAGAATAAATGAATTTGGAAAAGGGTGGTAAAATCATTACCTCTTCTTCGGGTTCTTCCTTTTGATTGGATCAAAAGGGCTCCTTAGGTTGTCTTTATGATCAAACTAAGGCCTCTATGTTGTATAGAGGGAAGTTGGGAGAGTATTTGGGCAGATTTTGGCCGAACCAAAAGGCTTTTAAGGTGTGAAGAAATGAGAAGGAGGAGTGCCCTTTTAAAAGAGGGGTGAGGGGCACCTTTGGAAAAGCTAGAGATATTAGTTTATAATAAATTCATATTCGGTTTCCAGTGGCTCCAAAGTTGAATATTCAAAGGTTAAGGTGGGGATAGGTCGAAAACCACTAAACCAATAGAATTTAGACAGGTTTGGGTACTTATATTAACCTTATCTTTAAGTATTAACTCTAAGTTAATTAGTTTCACTTTTACAATGTCTCTTTGTATTTTTATATAATATGGTTAACAAACTTACTATATACATCCAATCGACCCCCAAGTGGTCCATTAATGATGAACCTATAATGATATAAGTCTCTTGGCCGAACCTTAGATTTTTAGGAATTTAATATCAATTAATAATATAATATTTGTTTTAAGAACACTTTTATGTCAATTTTGACACTATTCAATAGTTGATTTTTGTGAAACTCATAACAGATTTATTAATTCGAAAAAATTAAATTAAATCAATCATAATATATCATATTATCCTATAAAATTATTTTAATTCATTAAAAGTTTCATATTATATTTATTTGGGTATTTATAATATCAATTATTTTAATTTGTCACTATTATAGTAATTACTGTATCATCATTGTATAATAAATAAAATAAATTATTTAATGTCTAAAAATTATAAATAAAATATCATTATGTAGGAAATCTTTTTAGCTTTCTAATGAATATTTATAATCTAAAATACAACATATATAACCCTATGTAACAATTGTTTTGCTAAAATATATATGCTTGTGTCATTTTTGTATTCATTTTAACTTAATTAAAATAAAGCGTCATTATCACTTACAAGTGGATCCATGGGATCCCAAAATCGACCCAAAGATGTCCATGGTCGACCATGTATCAACCAATAGGGTTAAGACAAATTTTAGGGTAATTTAGTATTATTATAATATTATTTGTTAACCCTTATTTACCGGATTTACCCTTAACCATGGTAAATAAAATATTTACCGCAGTAATTATTCAAAATGTCTAAAAATAAAAGTTACATTTTTACACAATTTGAACATCCTGATTCCAAATATGGAATCCATTTTCCTAAATTCAAAACACAGAAGTGGCAGAAATTAATTTAAAATTAATTCCCGCTGTCAAAACAAAAAGCGTGTTTTTAAGAGATAATAACTATCAAAAGATTGACACTTGTTTATGTTCGGTTTAATTGTAAAATTATGTCCAATGACCAACTTTATATTAAATGGTAAAAATATATTCTAAATATACTTTAAAACCACTCAATTTCACAATTTATCACTATTAATTATTTTGATTAAAAAAGTTGTTTTTAATTAAAATTTAGTAATTTTCACTATTCATCAAAATATGAAAGTTATCCGAAAAGTACCAAAATTTAACCTTAGGCTAAATTCGATATTTCGAATCCAAAAATGAAGTCCATTTTGAAATATAAAATATATATAATTTCAAAAAGTAGGTATTACTATTCATAGTGACTAGTTTGATTGGTTACGGTGTGTTAGAACTCGGTGTTGCGTACAACACACGCTAGCGTACCGTGGAAACTTGGGATGTTTCATTTTAAATTTTTGATGTCCCTATTTAGTCAAAAATTTTAAAATATAGTATCTAAATAGGGTTCACTATTAAAATTTGGTAAAAGTGCAATACTGAAAATGAATTTGTTCTTACATTATGTCTAAGAAACTCATAGTATGGATTCTAAAATTATAAGGATTATATAAAGTTTAAAAATTTAGTTAACACTATTCATAACCTCTTTTGAACAGCTTGTTTGGTAAGTCATGGTGCGATTGAACTTGGTGTTGCGTGTAGTGAAAGTTATTGAATTATTTTGAAGAAATAACACACTATAAAATCTTGGGGTGTTACATTCCATGTTTACCAACCCTCAAAGTCTTCTCTCCCATTATGGAAGTAGATGGATGTTATGCATAAGGATAAGGAGGCTCCACAATCAGAGTAAGTGTATGGTCCTACCCATAAGTATTTGGTCCTCCCTAGAAGCTCACAGGGAATAAAATGTTTCATCTTCCATTTTCTTACAAATCAATGTAACAAAACAATTAGTACACAAATATACAAATCCAACTATTACATATAAGATTTAATAAAAAATGATCCAAAATAGTAAAATAAACTAAATATATTTGTATTAATGTTTTTTAAAGTAGTTAACAAAAAATCAAACAACATTAACGAGATATTAAATGACATAAATGAATGAAAAAAATATAATTGTAACATAAAAATTTGTTTATCAATTTTAAAAGGACACAAAAAACAAATAATACTAAAAACACCACTCTTTATCATATTTTTTAGAGAATCTATAATGTAAAAAACCATTACGAAGTTGATTTACTCCAAAAAATGGTGCGTAAATACACAACATGGTCCAATATACTACACTATGTTTTAAACCAAAAATAATATTCTCTAAATATACTCTTTTATAAAAAAAATTAAAATTTTAATAATATTATGTTAAAATTATTTTTTCTATATAAAATAAACAAATAAAAATGACCCGTAAGGGCAAACATAAATTATGTAAGGGTAAATTCAACAAAACTAAACTATTTTAAACAAATAATTTAACTTATTCATTATAATATTTATTTTTAAAAAATAAAACTAATATATCTAATATTTTATGAAATTTTAAAAAGTAAACTAGAAATAAAAATGTTTTACCTATAATATTTGGAAATTACTAAAGGATTTTTTTTTCAAAAAACTATCCTCGTGATTTTTATGTATGACACAAACCAGGTATGAAACATTTTCATTAATATTATTCATTAATATTTCCATGATATCGTCATCTTCATCAAGTTTTTCATCACCAAAATACTATTTTTCCTTGTAAAATGATAGAATGATGCATATAATATGGATCAAGAACATAGAAAATATGTGTTTCATGTGTTTCTTTGATAAAAGGATCAACTGTATATTACAATCTATTCAGATTAACTAGTTTCATATTGAATTAATCTTTTCTAACACTATTGTTACTGATAACCCATTTGATTTTAAATACTAGAAATCAAAATTTAATGTAATCAACCTCCCATATTTATTAAATGACTTTGTAATATTCACTTAACATGAATATTGTGTTTTTTTCTTCAACACTCAATAATTAATTGCTTCTAAAAACACCAATAAACTACTATTCTAAACCACACTTCTAGTATCAAAATATTTCAAAAGAAATATATAGCAATTAATCTCAAACTTGAGCCATGTTATCAATATTATACTTGGACCACCCACTCACCATCTTAATGATTATGATGCATCTGATCTACAATGCATGGTCTCTTTAAAATATGGAAAAAAATATGATCATTCAAAATGTGCCTATATTTATTCTTTAGATAAATTTTTTTTAAACATTAATATGTAATATTATATATGGATGGGAATAATATATTTTATTTATGATATATAAATGTATCTTATTTTTCTGTTCACCTATTAATTATTTTACATTAATGCCATATATCCCCTTTTCCCTCATAATTGACACATTTATGGAGAGATTTAGGCAAACTGATGTGATATACTACAAAAAAGTAGCATGTACAAAATACTGCAACCTTCTCATTAATATACTTCACAACAATGGATGATTTATTTTGATATAGATTGTTAACATATCCCTTCAATATCAATATATAACTTTCAAAATTTTACATCCAAAATAGATATACAAGTATGCAAAGATTTATTTCCCACACCAAATAAAAAATTAAATCCACCATTATATAAAAAAATATGGAGGAAAATATATTTGTAGTTGAAAAATTATAGAAAAAAACATCATTATCTAATTATCAAATGAATTCAAATAAATTACCTTATTATAAATTGAATTAAAAAAACAACAAACCTTTATGATATTCATTCTAACATGGATGGGGAATATTCCACAAAATGTAGCAGATAGTATTTGTTACATCATGATATGAAAATCATGAGATTTCATACCTGTCAATTACAATTTTTTTAGTCGCACAAATTTTTTTACATTTAGAGAATAATCCTGTGTAACTTTGATACCATGAATACACTAACAATAGTCATTTTAATCCCACTTGGATAAAGTTTTTCAAGGCGAAGGTTGGTATGTTAATCTTCCATTAGGATTAGGAGTTAACTCAAAATTTATTCCCATTGAGAGTATGCCCAATATTACATTCAACCCATATTTAGTCTTTCATTTAATATCTAATGATGTCCCAATAAATCTATCATAGATATTCTTCTCCACATGAATGAAATCAAGGTTATGTTTAACCTCGTGATATCTTTAATATGTAAATTAAAAAAATTACCATTTCATCCAAATATTTCTATAATTACATGATTTTTGTGTCTTTCCAAATGTGACATAGATTTTTTTCAACCTCTCAAAATATTGATCGGTTCTCAAAGGATTTAGAGAAATTTAAAATTATTGCGAGCCATTAAATTCCTTTTTAATCATTTAAAAGAGTGATAAATATAAAAATATATATTTAATGACCCATGTATACTATTTTTATCTCATGTTTCAGATGATAATATGAAGTTTATTGTTTAGAAATTAGTTAAGATTTATGTCCCATAACACTATATCTAGACAAATTTATGTATTCCAGGAAGTCATTTAGAGTTAACATAATAACTGAAAATTGTTTAAAAGGTTACATTTTATAATAATCATACAATCTAATACCTGTGTCCCATAAAAGTTTCAAATCATCAATTAATGTTGATGACAAAACATCAATATCATTTCTAGATCATTATGGTCTAGAAATCCTTGAACTCGACATGATATATTATGATTCATACAAAATTCTGGAGATAAGTTGTATATTACCAATAAAATAGAACATAAACTATGTTTTCTTCTAAGGCTTTGATATGGATTCATTCTATCTATGCATAGTCCAAGTCATTGATTTCTAACTTCATTTCTGAATATAGAAAATGGTTGATAATATTTATTCTTATATAGAAAATTATCCAGATAACATAATTTTCCATTGAATATTCACTCAAACACATGACACCTTAACATTTTTGCATCATTTTAATTTAAAAACAAATGTTTCAAATGATAAATTATAGAAAGATGCCCAATTTCCTTCAAATTAATCTCTCTGATTGCTAAATCAGACTAGGATTTTTCTTTTAACAAATAAAATGATATACCACATTTAGGACACTCTAAATGAACTTCTTAATTCATCCTATATCGAACACAATCATTCTAGTAGGCGTGTATCTTCTTGTACCCCAAACCCATAAGTCGTAATATTTTATTTTCATTATCATGTTAATTTGGAATATTATAGTCTTTGAGAAGTCTATCATTCAATAGCTATAGAATCTCTATAAAACTCTTGTTGCACCATTCATTTTTTACTTTAAAGTTAATAAATATTAATGTAATTGATAAAACCATAGAATCTACACATCCTAGGAATAATGGGTTTTCAGTATCACCATATATATGCTCAATTATTGGTTCTTTCCCAATCTATTCGACTTTAATATCATGAATCATTACTGCAATTTGATCAGACTTATCATCTTTAAAATCATCATCATCAGTAGATCTGGAATTATTCCTAGTTTCACTATGCCATATACAAGGTTTGTAACTAAGATTAAAACCATGAAAATTTAAATGATTTTCGATTTCTCTTCTTTTCAAATTATTTATATTTAAATATTTCAAGCATGGATAGAAAAAAAAGTTGGTTTTTGGAAAATTTTGTTTAAAAATTTCTGAGAAAACATCTACACCTTCATCATTTTCATAACTTTTTCATAGTGCAGTAATCCAAATTTGACTCGTTATTACTTATAAAAAATATCATGACTTCAAAATAAGTTATTATATTTTTAAATTTAATTTAAAATTTACTTTTATAAATATCAATGAAAATTATAGTGAAATTTTTCTCAAATAACTGAAATACGAAATGTTTTATTTAAAAAATATCACATTGAATATATTTAATTATCATTCATTCATAAAAAAATTCAAAACGAATCCTGAAAACATCATGATCACCTATATATATTCAAAATTCATAATCCATTATGTATTTAAAGCACTTATTCCAATGTAGAAAGAAACATACATTATACACACATTAATCAGTAAATTAAATTATTTATGACATGAATTTATCAAATAATAAGTTAATAAAACCTAAATCACAAAAAACATAAATCAATTAAAAAATACCTCATATTCCTGAATAATTATAAAATAAAATACATCTATCAAAGGAATTAAAAAAATTTAGCATCGCTAAAGATCATTCCAGCAAACAAACCAAACATAATATTAATCAATTAAAACATACCTTGATTCATGGAAAATAAAAACAATGAAAATGAACCAAAAATATATATCGGGTGGGGGATTAATGATAATTTTATGGCAATGTAAATATATCATAGATTTAGTGAAAGTGGGAGATGATGATAGCTAAGGGTGGATGATTGTGGTAATAACAAATGATTGACATTAGTGTCTATAGAATTGAAGAATGAAGGTTTAGGTATCACCATGAGATATAAAAGAGGATTTTATTGTAACACCCCAACATTTTAAAAGAACACTGTTTTTGATATGGTATATAACACACAATAATGTTCATAAACAAGCCACAAAATATTATTATTTAAATAAAACTGTTATAACATAGATGCTAAATTCACATGTACGAATAGTATTAACTGCTTTATGAAATATATATAATGTTATTATTTGATATAAATTTACTAAAAAAATTTAATAAATAATCACTCAACTCTTAATAAATATATTTTATTCTATAAAAATATTTTTCCTTAAAAATGAACTTTATTTATTTTTGCGAGAAAATATCACAATTAATTTATAGAACTTTTGGAAATGTTATTTTATAAAATTAACATAATTAATGAAATTATAATATCAAAATTAACTTAGGGTGAAATGTAACACTATGATATTTTATAAAGTAAAACTATGTTTGATAGAATATATTACATGCAACATTAAGCTTAAATAACCATTGAAATATATAACAATTAAAACCTAGTAGTTAAATTTGAGGGTATGAATAATATTAACTAATTTATTAAATATATATATATATATATAACTATTCTAATCAATATAAATTATTTTAAAATAATTATCAATTAATCAATCAATTTTTAGTAAAGTAGTTTTATTCTTTAAATATGTGTTTTCTTCAAATATGATTTTTATTGCTTTTCATGAAAAAATATTGTAATTAATTTTTTGAAATTTTATAAAATTTATTTGATAAAATAAACATATTTTTTTAATTTGGAATATAAAAATTTAATTTTTGTTAAATTTTAGTATTTTATGGAAAATATTGATTTGGTGATGAATAATGAAAAATACTACTTTTTCTAAAAATGTAATTTATTTTCAATAAATTAAGAAATTTAAAAGTCCCATTATTTTTGGAATATTATTTAAAGTAACATAATTATTATTCATTTATATTTAACCCATATAATTTTATTTTAATCAACTTCATATTGGATTTTAGTATAAGGTTGTCTTTGGGTTTAAAAGTTGGACTTTTCTAAAAACTGTTTTTATGTTCATAATGCTTCTCCATTTTAATTAATTAAAATAATACCTAATTTGGATTGTTTTAAATAAATTTTTTATATTATATATAATTTAATAATAATTTATATTTATACAATGATAATTATTATTCACAGAATTAATATAAAATCGTCTTTTTCTAGAAAAAATACACTTCTGCAAACCCTTCTTTTTTATCACGTCTGCGGGTTCTGTTTTAAATTTAATTGTTCAACTTATGTGAATTTAATTTGATAAAATTGATTAAATATTTGGAATAAAAATAACTTATATTATCTAATAATATCAAGTTAATTGTTTCCATAATGAATAGTGAAAACTGTAGAAATAAATTACCACAGTTTCGGTGAAAATAGGTTTACCGGGGGTAAACTAAACATATATGGGTAAAAATGACCTATACACTTCTATAAACCTATTTTATGGAAATTTTTATAACCTATAATGTCTAATAATATGTAATGATCCATTTTTTATCCTTTTTGAATGTGATAAATGTGGGTATCACTTTTTCTTTTGAAAAATTACAAGTGTACCACCCACCAAACTAATAAAATGTTACTACCTCTCCCCTCTTATTCACACCTTAAAACAATTTTTTTCATAACATAAATTCCCTAATAACTTCCAAACATAACTCTTATAATCCTTGAATAAATATTTAGGTCATAAATTCATTATATGAAAACTTTAGGCACATTCATAAAGAGGTGGTCCGATAAGTGGTAAAATTCATAACTATGTATTTTTCATTTATTTATTCTTCCACCTCATTAAAATATTATTAAAATATTATCATATTATAAAAAAATATAAAATATATACGTATATATTATTATATTACTTTAATAAACTAAATTTATCTCCTCTTCCATCAAATGGGATATGAATTCATTATTCGTGTCTACAGCGGACTAACGCCTCGCAAACTGATGTCATTCGTTTTCCATCATCACCTATCACTGCTTAATATAACGATGTATTTAAATTATATATATGATATATATAACATATTTATACCTCTAGATTTATGATATCACATATACCTTCTTACTTTTTATTCCATTAGGGATATGATAATGTCGCTCGTGTGTACGGCGGACTACCACCTTGCAAAGCGATGTCATTCATTTTTCACTAGCACTTTAAAAGGAAGGTAATAAGGATATTTTGATGAATAAATATGATATAAATGGAATAATATTTATATTCATGAAATATTTATCATTCTAAAAGGATATTATATAATTTTATTTCTTACAATAAAAAATTATAATATCGTTCGTTTATGTGTGGGCTAACGCCTCCAGAAAAGCGATGTGATTATTATTCATCACCACATCACAAGAATGATATATATAAGTATGTTTAGAGAAAAAATATGTTATTTATGATATTATTATTATTTTAAAATGGTAAAATAATATATACCATCTTTCTATAATGATCATTGAAAATGGAAATGTTACTCATGCATGCGTATGGCCTACCGTCTCCATGGTCTTAACGTAGTTCATTTTTCATAACCATTTTTCAAGATTGGATTTAAAAGTATAATTGATGAATAAATATTATAATTATTTCATTATTATTATTTTCTATATTTTTAAATAATTACCTTCTTTACAAGTTCAACACACCGAAGATGTTTTGAAACAATGAACCGAACGTCCTTAGGACACCCGATGTGGAATTAACTAATTAAGTATTCAAATATGTCATTATAAATAAATAACATAAATGATGTAAGTATAAGGTTATAAACCTATAAAATTTTATTAATAAAAAAATAGTTGATATAATCTTATTATACAAGAGATAAATTGACATACAAGGAAATTCTGGACTAGAGGAAAGGGGTTTTTCTTATATCACTTTTACTTCTATGATACATATGCCATATTCACCACTTTTTTTGTTGTGTGGTGTATATAAAATCCATTTTATATTTATTATCATTAATTATTCATATATAATGTTATTTCATGTTTCAATTTTAATTAATTTATCCAATGGGATTAGATTTGAAAGTTTCCAAGTGATAATGAATTTCATAACTCAATTTCTTTTCATTGGGTTATATTAATTCTTAATTTTCATTAATATTCTAATATTATGTTTATAATTAACTTTAATTATATTATTTTCTATTTTTAATTATATTATATTAATCTAAATTTTATACACATAGTTTATTCATTTATTAATTCTCATTTCAATGTTATGTTCATTATTAGGGTTACTCGTCCCAAATTGTCTTCTTTGGGACATATTTTATGTTATACACCTATATTATTTTATGATGTGTATATACTACCCTTTAACATGTTTTATCAGGATAATAATTATTTTTATGATATTTAAATTATAATTTTATGTTATTATTTCTTGGGGATTTCAATTAAAGAGTTACCAAAGTGGAAAAGGCTTTCTGTCACAGTCTTCTTTCTTTTGGGATTGTTTATGTTCAAGATTTTTCTAGAAGAAATAATATGATATTATTTTCTTAAAAAAATCAATTTTATTATCCTCTAGTTTTGAATGTGTTTCACATGTTTAATTTTTATTTCCTCCATTATTTATTTATTTAATATCAATAAAGTCAATTTTCCATGATACTGGTCTTGTATATTCTTCCAGATCAGGAATATTTGTCTTCCATATCCATGTTTTCTAAAATGTTCTTTTATAAAAAAATAATTTTATAAAATAATTTTACATGATATTTTACATTATTTTAAATTTTTTTAAAGGAAATTTCTTAATTTTTTCCAAACGGTTATCTTTTGAATCCATTTTCAATTTTTTTTTGAAAATAGTGTTTATTTTTTACATTTAAAACATAAACAGATTTCTTACCATCATGTACATTTTTCCTTGAATTATCCTTTCTATTTTTCCAAAAAAATCAAATAAAACGGTTTTCATAATATTTTTTGAATTTTTAATTTTTAAAAGTTATTTTAAAAAGGAAAATTTAATTTTTCTAAAAAAATTATATAATCTCTTAATGGTATTTCTATTCATCAACATTAACAACCCTTATTGTTTTTTATTATACTGTGGGGTTATTTTTTAATGATTTCATATTCATTCTTTTTATAGATGGATTATTACTATGTCAAATAGATTTTAATGGAGTTCGTTTCATTCCCACGGTTTAATCATGTTTCAAATAAATTTTTATGAAACCTATTTCTTTTCCATAGTTTAATCATGTTTCAAAGAGATTGTTATGGAACCCATTTATTTTCCATAGGTTAATCATGTTTCAAAGAGATTTTCATGGAACCTATTTCTTTTAAATGTTTTAAAAAAATTCTTAAAATAATAATGGTTGTTTCAATGATTTTAAAATGAAATGAATGCTCTATGTATTTTAATTAATTATATGGTTTTGGGACATTGTTTATAATGATGGGTGGTTCCATTATAAACCAATGGTGGGTGGTTCCATTATAAACCTAGGATAGGAGGTATGTAATTAACCAAGGATGGGTGGTTCCATGATAAACCAATGATGGGTGGGTCCATTATGTCCATCTAATCCATTGGGTACTCTAGAGATGGAAGTTATTTGTATTAGATATTCCATTTCTAAGAGTGATATGATGATATTGGATACCAATAAATTATATCTATTCTTTTTATGGGTTCATAATGTTTCCCCGGATCATGATTGATATCACATCGATTTTGATTATTGATTCTAATGACTCTTTCCTTTATTAAATCCTTATTCCATGTTTTAAAATTTAATTATATAGGTATTGATGGGTATGAATATTCTTATATTATACTAATGAAATTTAATTATTTCATCATACCCTTATGGTATTCATATGATCCCTGATGAAATTTAAATGTTAGTACTTATATTTACCCTTACTAAGCATTTAAGTTCACCCTTCTTATGTTTCATTTTCCCTAGGTTATAAAGTTTGAGGTTGATCCAATTATTTTTATAAGGGTTTCATATTTATGATTTTATGACCTAATTTGGAATATGAAAATTAGGTAAAGTGGGAGATGATGTTCATATTTATGATCCATTTGTTTATGAATACATGATGTTAACAGTTTTTCCTAATCCTATAAAAATATAAACGTAAATGGCCCTTGATTAGGAAAGTAATCCAATTTTTTCTTTTTACATTGTAAGGTTTGGTTACTAAAAATCGGTTCACCTTAATCAGTATCAAATACAGGAATATAAAGTTCCAGTTTTTAACACTCGTTTTGGGAGTTTGGGTTTGGGGCTCTTATCTTTGGTATTAGAGGAATAGTTTATATAACTTTAGATATTATGATGTTTTAATTAGAGGTTATATTAAGAGTTATGGATACCATCATAGGTTTATAATATAAATGATGATCACATATTCAAATTCTTAAATAACACATTGAGTTTTTAATCGATGAGATCTTAACGTGATTAATGACAATCTAGGATGAATTTTATTAGGTTAAAGTATATGTAATGCTTCGGTTTTACGTGAAGTATTCCTTTAAATTTTTTATACATAAGTTTTAAGGTATTGATAAACTTTATGGTTTATATTGTCATGGATATTAATGTAATATGTGTTTTATCATATAGATAATCATGGGATTAAAAGGTTATTTCGTAACTGAGTGATTAATGTTATTTCAAAAAAGAGATTGTCAAATTTTTATTCTTGTAAGGTGAAAGGCATGATATAACTTTTAAGGTTAAAAACATTTTAATTTTGTGTTTATTTAGGTTATTTGGGATATATTATTATGTAGTGATGTAGTTTTAACTTTGGTCATTACTCTTGAATTTTAATGATTAATCTATAATATGAAGGTTTATTCATTTTGGGAATTGTCTTACCATGTGTTAACCATTTTGGATCTGGTAAATTTATAAAGATAGGATGAATATATTATTATCCCTTTTATGGTTATGTGGTCTTTAAAATTTGATTTTAGTGTTAGGCATGACTAATTTGACTTAAATAATCATCACTTGGAGAAAAAGATGAGAATGTGGTTGAAATTGACTGAAAGAAGAAATTATACTTTTAAAGTAAGTATATTTTAAAACGTTTTCAGTATATATGGAAAAATAATTCCACAAATCTCGGGAAAGTATCATGAAAAAATATATCTTATTACCCTCATTTTTTATGAACCGATAGTCTTTTCACTAATCGGAGATTTAAGGTTTTGAGGTCCTTAACTTTCTATTGATCATTCACTTTCAAATTATCAATGATCTCTATCAATCACCATAATTATTTATGATTTTATTAAATTTTCTATTATTCACTTACCACCTATGTTATCATATTCGCAAACCTAGTATATGTTATTCCATAATACCTTTATACTTCTCTCACTCATTTATCCAGAGGATGTTTTGTTAACCCTTTTTAAGATGTGGGTTTGATGAAAAGGAATTTTCAAATTTCTAGCCTTTTATTATCAATAAAAATTACAAATTTTTTAGATGAAATTTATTAACTGGTGAGGATGTTAAACCTGATATTTTATAAAATAAAACAATGTTTGATAGTATATTCAACACGTAACACCGAGCTTAAACGACCCATGAAATATATAACCATTAGAAAGTATCCATTAAAATGAAGCGTAAGAATTTATTAACTAATTTAATATATATATATATATATTATACTAAATATAAATTATTTATAAATTATGAGTAAGTAATCAACCATTTTTTATTAAAACAAATTTATTCTTCAAAAATATGTTATCTTCAAAAAATGATTTTTATTTCTTTTCTTGAAAAAATATTATAATTAATTCTAGAAAATTTTATAAAATTTATTTGATAAATTCAAATCAATTTAATAAATCAAAACTTAATAAGTTACTTTGTGTGAATTTTTGGGATTTTTCAGAAAATATTGATTTTTCGATGAATAGTGAAAAATACCGATTTTTCTAAAAATGTCATTTATTTAAGATAATTTAAGGAATTTAAGAGTTCCACTATGTTTTGAATATTATTTCAAGTAAAATAATTATTATTTATTTATAATTAACATAATTAATTTCATTTTAATCAACTTCATATTGGATTTCAGTATAAAGTTGTCTTTGGGTTTAAAAGCGGGATTTTTCTGAAAACTGTTTATTAGTGCCTAATACTTATCCATTTAAATTAATTAGAATAATCCTTAATTAGGAATGTTTTAAATGAAATTTTTATATTATATATAAATAAATATTAATTTATATTCATACAAAAATTAATATTAGTCATTGAGTTAATATAAAATCATATTTTTTCCTTGAAAAATACAATTCTTGAAAACCCACTTCTTCATCGTGTCTATGGGTTTTGTTTTAAATTTAATTTTGAAAATTATATGAATTGAATTTTTTAAAATTAATTAAATATTTTTAATCATAAAAATTTATATTATCTAATGAATTCAACTTAATTTTTGGCCATAATTAATAGTGAAAGCTGCAAAAATAAATTATCATGGTTTAGGTGAAAACGGGTTTACCAAGGAGTTAGACTAAAGATATAAGCTTCAAAATGATATAAATACTTGTGTAAAAACTATTTTATGTCCTTATTTTGAACATATAATGTCAAAGGGTCTATAATGATCCTTTTTTATCCTTTTTTCATGTTAAAAACATGGGTATCACTTTTTCTTTAGAAAAATTACAAGTGTGCCACACCCCGCACTTATAAAATGTCACCCTATATTCTCTCTTCTTCACAAATTTTTTCAACCAATAACATACCAAATCACTTTAAAAATTCCAAACCCTAATCTTAGAATAATTTTTTTATCATAAATCTATCCTATAAATATTTTAGGTAAAATCCTAAATAGGTGGTCCAAGAAGTGGTAATATTCCCAACTATGCGTATTTCTTTTGTTTCTTCTTCCACCTCCTTAAAAACTTTATAAGATATTATCATATTATAAAACTGGTATTTTATATATAATTATATTTTATTATATTAATTTAATAACCTAAATTCATCTCATATTCCATCAAATGGGATACTAAATAATCATTCATGTGTACGACAGACTATAACCTCACAAACCGATGTCATTCGTTTTCCATCATCACCTCTCGAGACTTTTGTAATGATGGATTGAAAGTATATATTTTATGGTTGTAATATATTTATACCTATCTATTTATTATATCATATATATATACCTTGTTAATTTCCATTACATAGGGGACACTAACATCTCTTGTGTGTACAGCAAACTAACGCCTCACGAAGCGATGTGATTCTTTTTTCACTAATGCTTTACATCAAAGTTTATAAAGATAATTTAAATTAATATACATGATATAAATGAAATAATAATAATTCTGAAATATTAATCATTCTTAAATATAAAATATATCATTTTCTTTCTTACACTGAAAAATAACAATGTCATTCGTGTACGTGTGGACCAGCACCTCCATAAATCAATATGATTCTTTTTCATCACCGCATCACAATAATGATATATATAAATATATTTAAGAAATAGTATTTTATTTATGATATTATTATTATTATTATGTAAATAAAAAATAATACACACTTTTTTTACATAATGATCATTGAAAAATGGAAACCTTACTCATGCATACGTACAACCAACCATCTCTATAATCGTAACATAATTCATTTTTCGAAACCAATTTTCAGGATAGGTTTTAAGAGTATAATTGATGAATAAATATGATTATTATTTTATGACTATTATTATGTATATGTTTAAATAATGACCTATTTTACCACATTTAACACACTAAAACTGTTTTTGAACAATGAACTGAACATCCTCAAAACACCCAATGTGGACTTAACTGATTAAGTATTTAAATATATCATTTTAATGAAATAAGATAAATGATTTAAGTATAAGGTGTTAAACATTGAAATGTTATTTAATAATTAAAATAATTGATATAATCTTATTATAAAGGAGTTAAAGGGAATGCATGGAAAGTTTGGACCGGAGGTAAGGGTTTTTCTCGTATCACTTTTACTTCTATGAGACATGTTCCATATTCACCAATTATTTTTATTGTGTGGTGTATATAATTTCCATTTTACATTTAATATAATGAATCATTCATATATCATAATATTTCAAGTCTCAATTTCAATTAACTTATACAAGCTGATCTGACCAGAAAGATTATAAGTGGTAAATAATTTCATAACATAATTTATTTTCCTTGGGTTATAGTACTTTTTCATTGTCTTTAATATTAAATGATTATGTGCATAATGACTTTTTTTTTATATTATACATTATTTCAAAATATTTTATTTTCATTTAAATTTGAAAAAAAATATTTGATTCTTCGATTAATTATCACTTTAATTTTTTGATCATTTTAAGGGTTTCTCGTCTCAAATTGTCTTCTTTTGGACATATGTTATGTTATAAACCTATCTTGTTTTTTGAGGTGTATCTAATTAACTTCAATATTTTATATCATTAAACTTCTTATATTCATTATATTTAAAGTATAGTTTGAAGTTATTCTTTCATGGGGATTAAAATTAATGAGTTTCCAAAATGGAAAAGGCTTTATATTATAATCTCATTTCTTTAGGGATTATTTACATTCTAGATTCCTTTGGAAGAAATTATATTCTATTGTCTTCATAAACCAAGAATATTTTATTCTTATATTTTAGTTAATCTATTTAAAATGTTTTATTTTGATTTAATACCTTATTTATTAAATAATTGTCAATAAATTTGTTTGTAAGTGATAATGGTCTAGTATATTATTCTAGATCAAGAATCCTTCTATCAAATATCCATGTTTTCTAAAATGTTTTTAAAAATTTTATTTTATAAAAATAAATAATTTCTTAATTCTATTTTACATGATCTTTTACTTAATTTTAAAAGGTTTTAAAATGAAATTTTATTAATGTTTTCAAAATGGTTCACTTTTTGAATCCCCTTTTCAAAATGTTTTGAAAAGAATGTTTATTTTTATCATTTATAACATGGAATAATTTTTCTATATCCATGTCCATTTTTTCCTTGAAGTTTACTTTTTAATTCTTTAATTTTTTTAAAAGAAAATTATTTTGTCAATATTTTTTGAATTTTTAGTATTTAAAAGTGTTCTTCAAAATGAAAAGTTAATTTTCCTCAAAAATAATTTTAATGATATTTTAATGGTATTTCCATTCATCAAAATCAACAACCCTTGTTGTTACTTATGCTTCAACGGGGATATATTTTAAATAAATCATCACCATTCTTTCTATAAATGGATTATTATTATTTCAAATATATTCTTATGGGACCCATTTATTTCTCATGGATTAATCATGTTTCTAAGATATTATTATGGAACCAGTTTCTTTTCCATAGGTTAATCATGTTTTAGTTTTATTTTTATGGAACCTATTTATTTTATTTGGGATAATAATATTTCAAATAGATTTTTATGGAACCCATTTCTTTTACACTGGTTAATCAAGTTTCAAATATATTTTCATGGAACCCATTTCTTTTCTATGGGTTAAAAAAATTTAAATGAATAAAGGTTGTTTCAATGAGTTTATAATGAAATGAATTCTCTACATACTTTAATTCATGATATGGTTCATGGTCATTGATTATAATGATGGGTGGTCCCATTATAAACCAAATAAAATTGGATGTATTATAAACCAATGATGGGTGGTTACATTATTAACAACGGATAGATGGTTCCATAATAAACCAAGGATAGGTGTATCCATTATAACCCTCCAATGCCTTGGGTACTTTAGAGATGGAAGTCGGAAAATTTGGTTATTCTATTTATAAGAATCATATTATGATAATGTTCCCAAGATAAAAATACATTTTATATATGATTTTTATGGGTTATAATGTTTCCCTTGATCATGATTGATATCACATAGATCATGATTATTGATTCTCATAACTCCTGCCTTTGTTAAATCTTGATTCCATGTTTTCATGTTTTACGATCCAGGTATTAATGGGTATGAATATTATTATGTCATACTCAAGAAATTATATTATTTCATCATACCCTTAAGTTATTATTATTATCCCTTATGAAATTAAACTATTATTGCATGCATTTAACCTTATAAAGAATTTGATCTTACCCTTCTTATATTTCACTTTCCCAAGGTTATAAAGATTTAGGTTGAACAAATTATGTATAGAAGGATTTCATATAGATGATGATGATGATTTAATTTTTAATATTAAAATATAGGTATAGAAGGAGATGATTTCCATATTTATGAACATGTTTTTTATGAATCCATGTTGTTATGATATTTTCATAATCCTCTAAAACTCAAAACCTAAAATCTCATTGAGTATGTAAGTTATCCAATTTTTTATTTTCATTTTGTATGGTGTGGATGGTGAAAATCAGGCCACCATAATCAATATCAAAGACTGAAAATTATATTTAAAGTTTTTAGCAACAAATCTAGGAGTGCAGGTTCTATATTGTTATATCAAATTTTCTGATTTTCCTGAAATGTTTAATTTTTCATTGAATAGTGAAAATTACAATTCTTTCAAATATTATTATTTTTTTTCATTAAATTAAGTAGTTTAAAAGTTAAATTATAATTTTTATTCAACATTAAATTGATATATGAACCGTTTTATTTATAATAATATAATTAACTTCTTTTGTATCTCCATTTTTCTTGATTTTGTCATAAGTTTATTTTTATGCTTAAAAAACACGATTTTCTGCAAACTGTTTTTAAGTGCATAAAGTGTGTCCATTTAAATTAATTAAAATAACCCTGATTAATGAAATATTTAAATGAAATTAATAGATTATAAATATATTTATATTAATGAAAAATCATATAATTGTGATTTCTATTTTTAAAGTTAATATAAGATCACCCATTTCTTGAAAAATACATTTCTTAAAAACCTATTTTTCAACAGGTTTTGTTTGTTTAATTTAAAATTTAATTATGCCACATATGTGAGTTGAATTTGATAAAATATATTCTATATTTTAAATAATAATAATTTATATTAATTGATGACATCAACTTAATTTTGGTCTTAATTAATAGTAAAAATAGCAAAAAAATTAGTTATCATGGTGAAAAAAATAAAATGGAAAAAGTGAGTTACCTTAGAGGTAAATGGAATAAAGTGTTAAAAATGTTAATTTTTGAATTTTTAGGGTTTTTTTCTACCATATAAAACATGCACTCCATTATTTATCAATTTTTGAGGCACTTATCATGGTAGTGACTTCCCATTATTGAATATGTTTGGGTATTTAAAAAAAATATCAATCCCTCTCACTTATAAAATAGAACATCCCCTCTCTCATGAACACACATAAAAATATTTTTGGTTAAGAAAATACCTTATAATATACCTTCCTTAATTCCCCAAAAATTTTCTATAGTCCTTGGTTTGATAAAAAATTCTATCTAGGGAGTCTTTAGTTATAACCCTAAATATGTGGTCCGAAGAAGAGGTATCGTTCTCAACAGAGCATCTTTGTTTTATTTCTTCTTAAAACACCTTCAAATATTAATATAATATGATTATATAATTAAATTATTATATCCCATATAATAATATGTTATTATGTTAATATAATAACTAACATCCATCTCTTTTTCCATCAAATTGAAAATGTAACCATCGTTCATCTTTACGGAGGACTACTGCCTTATGAACCGATGTATTTCTTTTTCTATAATCACCTCCAATATATGTTCATGATGATGGATTTAATTTTTATATTTTATATTCATTAAATATTAATAATTATTTAAAATTAAAATATCTTATACCTTTTTACCTTACCATCCATTGAAGAAAAAATAACATTGTTTGTGTGTATGGCGGACTACCTCATCGCGAAGTAATGTGATTCATTTTTTATTACCATATAAAATGACTGGTATATTTAAGTTTATTTAAATAAATAATATTATAATTATAATATAATTATATTTATGTAAATATAAAATAACAATTATCTTCTTTCCATCATGATCGTAGAAAAATGGAAACATTACTCATGCGTAGGTACAGCATGTCGTTTCCATGATTATAACATAGTTCGTTCTTCATAACCATATTTATTTTTTAGTTTTAAAAGTATAATTTATATATATAAATGAAAATTATTTCATTATTTTTATTCTATATATTATGATAAATGGCCACTTGGACCATATTCAACACACCGATGTCGTTTTGAATTTATGAATTTGACGTCCTCAAAACACCTGATGTGGACATAACTGATTAATTAATTAAGTACATAATTAAAATAAATGAATAAAATAGTTTAATTATAAGTTATTAGACCTATAAAATTTTATTTATGAAAATAAAAATTGATATATTTTTATTATATAGGATATAAAGAGAATACACAACATTTCTAGACTCGAGGTAAGAGATTTATCATCTCACTTTTACTATTATCAGACATATACCATATTCACCACTTGTTTATTTTTTTTGTTTTATATAATTACCCTTTTATATGTTATATCATGAATCTATTTATATTAATTTAATTTAATGTTTCATTTTATGTTACTCCTTTAATGGGTCTTAGGATTCAAAAGTTACCAAATCGGTAAGGGTTTATTTCATAATCTCATCATTGTTCGGGATTGTTTATATTTAAGCCTCCATTGGAAGAATTATATGATATTTATATCATAAAACTAATATAGTTTCTTATCATATAGTTATTCACGAAATTTTCAAGTAAATTTATCATTTTTCTCTATTTGTTACTTAAATTTATTGAGAAAATATTTTTAATAAAAAATTCACTTTATTTGTCTCTTCGGTTGAAAATAATTTTTCATACATATCCATGTTACATAAAAATATTTTCAAGAATATTTTTATCATTCCAAATTTATTTATTAAATAAATTTTTACCCATGTTTTACTTTTTAAAAAATGGTTTAAAATGAATCTACTTGCCACTTTCCGAATAATGTATTTTTATCCTTTACCAAAAATTTGAAATGAATCTTTCTTTTAACATAATCAGCATGAATAGAATTTTCCACAGTCATAACTATTAATTAGTTTTTAGCATAATTTACTTTGAATCATACTTTACAATTTTTCATGATTATTTTTAGATAAAATGTTTTTCCTGGTATTATGATAATTTTTAGTTTTTAAAAGTGATTTTCAAAGAGTAAAGTTTATTTTTCTCAATAAATATTCCATGTAGTCTTTAAAATAATTTTTTATCAATGAAAACAATATTTGATGTTATATATTGCTTATAAATTATTTATATATGACTCTCATATATATACCAAGTTTATTATCTCTTACTTTTATCGGGTAATAAATGTCTTTTGTTTATCTCTCAAATTCCTTCATTACAAAACTTATTTTTTTATGATATGAGATAATATTATTCAACTCATTTCTTTCAATGGGTAATTCTTATGTTTATACCTTATGATTGATTTCCTTTTATGGCACACAAAATCATGAACATGATATGATGGGTGTGCCAATATAGTTCTCCAATTCAATGGGTAAAGATTTCGTCTCATGAGGCATCATGTATGGGATTAGGGAGTAAACCTAATATTTTATGGGAATTTTTCCACCTTATGATATTGTCTAGGCAGTTGGACTTGACTCATGTTTATGTCATGTAATATTTTTCTACCACAATTATTATGTTTCCAAGATCCTATTATTCCATTTTAGTTATGTTACTATCCCATGTCATTACTCATGTTTCTTCTCTTTTATGGTATCATTTATTACCTTTAACACACACTTTATGTTTTCTTATCATGCTTATTCCCTTACTGGGATTTTTATCTCACCCCTATATTTTATGTATTCCACATGTTATACTCTAAATTTTTAGGAGATAAAATTGATTTTGGAGCTAACTAGGGATAATAAAAATAAATAAGTTTCATTTTAGTCTCAATTTGATGTATTATGAACCTAGTATTTTAAATACACTAGGCCTCATCATGTTTGGTTTGTAATTATTGGATGTTTGTGTTAAATATCATGGAATAATATGTGTAAAAGGATTTTTATCTATAGTTGGTAATAGATTAAGTTCTAGTTATTTTTGGGATTTGGACTAGAATAATTTAGTAATTACCCATATGGAAAAGTATAAGGATAATTCTATGTATTGAAAAATATCCTAGAATTATGGTAATGTTTTGAAACACCATGAGGATTTACAAATAAATTGAAGTTCATGCAATACTGAGTCTCTATATAATGACACTCTTTTTTTAGGAGATAATTATAACCTAGATGTTAAACTTAATTTTTCTACTTTTTTTGTTTTGAATTTCAAAAAATCTAAATACATGATTGCGATCAATAAGATATTCTGAGTCAGATAAGGCTAACAAAATTTTTAGTGAATAGTAAATTGAACTTTATGGATAGCAATGTTACCCTTATGAACATTAAATCATCCAAATGACTAGTAACCTCACCCATGAATGTATCAATAAAATTTAGGCATCTTATAAATGAAAATATTACATGTTTATATCATTTAATAAGTAAATAATTTTTTTGAAATTTAAAAATTAATTGCTTGTATTTGGTAAGTCATTGATATTTATATCCAATTTGATAATAAATATAATGAATTAAAGGAAGATATATTTTCATAACATATCCTTATAAATTATTATTTTTATTTCTTATTATTATAAGATAATTTTATGATACTTTAATTTACATTTCATATTATTATAAAATGAGTTATAATTTTAAAATTTTTATTTTTCGAATAAATTATGATTTTATTTAAAAATTAAATTTATAATATCTATATAATTATTTTGATAAAATGGTGGCCAATTTTGAATTATAAATGAAAAAAAATGTTTGGGATGAATTTTTGATTTTTTTATGAAATACTTGAATTTTTTTGAATAGTAAAATATGGAAATTTATCATATATATATACATTATATATTAAATAAACAATTAATAACATAATGAATGATATAAGAAAAAAAATCTCGAAATTAACTTGATTGTTTTGATAAATTTGATTCTAATTCTCAAACTATTTAGAGTCTAGATCCTAAATAAGAAACTATTAAATATAATATTAAAAAAATACTCCTATCCTCCACTATAAAAATCACCACTCACCCCATCTTCTAGTAACAGTTAATATCCTTGTGTATTTATTAATTTTATCTCAAATACCTTCCCAAGACTCTTCCCCGCGTCCAATATATTCTGGTCTCAACAAAAGTCCAAAACCTAAGACCTTAAGGAGGTTCTTAAGGAGGACGATTCAACAGGTAAAATCCTCTTCTGTTTTCTTTCAATTTCTTTTAAAGTTATTTTCTTTTCTTGTTTTCTCCTCTCATAACCTTATCCAAGAGGCATGAAAACTCTAGTATATTTTTTATACTATAATTTGATCAATTTTTTTGAAAAAATTATTCATCAATCTCTTCTCCTCTCTTTTATTTTATGAATGAAAACATTGTTTGTGACGTGCCGATTTACAACCTTCGTCGACGACGTTCTTTCATATTTCAATTCAAAATTCAAGGCTGGTCATGAAAGAATTTTTATAGTTGAAATAGATTATAATATATGTATTAAAACCTATTTAATTTTCTAGAATCAGTAGATATAAATGATATTGAATAATATAACAAAACTAGTTTGTGATGATCAAAAAATTCTAAATTAATCTAAATGATTATCACTAAAGTTTTATCTAAATATTCATCCTCATATGAGTAAAAAATGGTTTATGTCACCATTTGTGATTATTTAAATATTTTAATACCATTCCACTCCACTTCTGGAGTTTATCTTCCATTTTAAAATTAATCCCACAACGAATCGACCACGGAAACCATGAAATAAATGGACCCAAAATAATGAAAATAACAAAATATTATTATTAAATGGGTTTTAAATGTTATAAGAAGATTATGTAAGGTATTATAAACATGAGTTTAGTTATTTAATAAATTAATAACAATATTAAAAAAATACATTATTTTTTAACACATTTTAATGAATTCAAACCCAAGGTAAGGGACTTTCCTTTTGAAATAGTTTAAATGTACCTTTTATGAAAATTAAAAAATATTTTTTTTTTCAATTTATACAATATGAGAGATTTATACATATTTCATGAATATTTATTATTATAATTTTTTTATTATATGTTTTCAAAGTTATTTTTTAAGAATATTATTTCATTATTATGTGCGCGACTAATATTTTTAAAGTAATTTTTACAAAAAAGAGGTATTTTGAAAATCTAAATGTGTTTTGCTCAAGGTTTTAAATGAGTTATCAAGTGTTTTATTCATGATATATTACTCAAAAATATTTATTATGGGTTTATCTCATTATATATCAATATATGTTGGTTTTATCCCATTATACATCAAGATATGATAGGTTGAGCCCCATTATAGCTCAAGATATGTTGGGTTGAGCCCATTATAGATCTCCAACGCATTTGGTAAGCCGTAGATGGAATTATACCATATGGTTATTCCATTTCTAAGTTTGAATATAAGGGTGATATGATAATGATATTTCAAGGTAACTGTATGATTTTTCTATGCATGCTTATGAGTTTTTAAGAAAATGGTTTTTAATGGATTTTTATGATTTCACTGGACTAACGACTATCTTTATTTAGGTCCCTTACTATTATTCTTGCAATCATATCAAGTTTTTAAATGATTTCTATTGGTAATATGTATGGGTAAGATAAAGGTGGAAGGCGTGTTGAATGTTTTGAAGATTTGTTAAAGAAATCATGTTTCATACTGAAAAGTTTTATATTTTGGAAAAAATGTATAATGTTTTAGTGGAATCCTATTTGTATGAATATCATATGTTTTTATGTAATATATCCTAATTATCTAAATATATAAACCTTAAAAGGATAATAAATTTTAAATAAAGTAAATTCTTGACTAAAACTCTAGATTATGTAATGTTTTAAGGTTGGGTTCTTATAGTTGGTATCAAAGGGTGGTTTAGAAAACCTTAGGGGTTAGGATAATGTTAGTTAATTATTTAAACTTTATGGTTAATTTAAAATGATATATAATTTTAACATTACCATATTGATTTATCTAAGATATGTCTGTTCAGAATGGTTTTTCGTAGAAGAAATAAGGAAGTTGAAGTAGGAAGGCACTGATAGGCTAATATCTGTTTGAATCTGTAGCCTAGAATGGTGGAAATCAGAACTGAACTATTTGTGATCGTTATGGTTCAGTTGACTCAGGTGATAAATGATGGGGGTATCTATTCTAGAGAGGAACCTGATCTACCACGAAGCCACATTTCTTTTGTATAGCACTTTATTAGGAAACATCCTCTGGCATTTAGTGGAACCACGAATCCAATGATAGACAAAGTATGGATCAATGATATATAATATATATTTAAAGTAATGGGATATTCGGAACGCCAAAAGGTAATACTAGAAATTTATAATTTTTAAGGTGAAACTGATCAATGATGGTCTTTAGTTAAAAATATGAGAGAAAGAGATGATCCAAATGTTCTGGAATGGGATGATTTTAAGAGTATTTTTCTGTGAAAATATGTTCCTAAAACTATTCAACTTAGAATATAGAAACAATTAATTGAACTTAAGTATAGAAATGATGATTTTGTGGAAATATGTGAATCCAATTTTAAAATACAATCTTTATATGTACAAGATTTTACTTAGAACTTTGATAGTAAAATTAATATATTATACTTTGGTTTGAAACCATTTTTACGAAGATATTTGGATTCATGAGAGTTTAAAATCATTTAGAAACTTGTTTATTGTGCTGAAAAAGTTGAGATGGAGTTTTTTTGACACGTATGTTCCACATGATGATAAGAATAAGAAGTTTTCAGGTTGGTAGGAATTGGGAAATAATTCATCAAAGAAATTTAGAGGTAAGTAAATCCTTTTTTATTCTTCTGAAAAGTGTGGTAAAAAGAATCATGTAGAATACCTTGTAAATTCTAGAAAATTAAACCAATGTGGAAAGTTTGGGCACATGTCTTATGAGTGAAATGAAATTGATCTGAAAATTAATGATAAGTATTTGGTGAGATGTTTTAACTATAAGTAATTGGGTCATTTTTCTAATGTGTGTCTGAAGCTAGTCACTCAAGCAGGCTATCAGCAATATTGGAAGAAGAAGGGTGTGTAAAAATTCTTTACAACCAATTCAGAAGAAGTTGATCCATAAAATGAAGTGTAATCATGTAAATTGATCATCTTTATAGAATATTCCAAATTTTTTATTGATTTAGGGTCTAAACATTCATTCATTTCTGAGAAATGTTTTTGTAATTTTGAAACTCTGCCTCAAGAAATGAATCCAACTCTTATGGTGAAAACACCTGGAGGAAGTATTAAGGAAAAAATAAATTATAAGAATTGTCTAGTCATTATATGTGGAAATATTTTACCAAAAAACCCTATTGTATTTTCTTTGGTATAGTATGATGTTATCCTTGGTATGGATTGGCTTTATTTTTACCATCATAAGATTTATTATAGAGCTAAAGAAGTTTATTTTCAAAAGGAGTTTCAATTTGTGTACCAGAACGAAACCATATCATTGATAACATATCAGAAAGTTGAGAAACTGTTAAAATATGGAAATGAATTTTTTCTTTTACATATTTTTTATAATAAAGTAACTGTTCAAATTAATGATGTTCTAGTGGTAAATGAGTATCTTGTTGTTTTTCCTGAGGATTTTCCTGGTCTTGTTCCTAACCGAGAGGTTGAGTTTACCAATGACTTAGTTCCCAATGCTAAGATAATATTTAAAAACCCTTATCAAATGGATCAAGAAGAACTTATTGAATTGAAAAAGAATTTACAAGAATTATTAGATAAAGGTTTTATCTGACCTAGAACTTCACCATGGGGTTATCTTATCTTGTTTGTTAAAAAGAGAGATGGTTCAATGAGAGTTTGTATTGATTATGGAGCCTTAGATAAAATACTTGTTAAGAAAAAGTATACTTTACCTCATATCAATGATTTATTTGATCATATCAATGGAGCACAGTATTTTTCAAAGGTTTAACTAAGGTCAGGGTAACATTTGTTGAAATTAAAGGAAGAAAAAATTATGAAGACTGTGTTCAGTACTAGATATAGGAATCATGAATTATTTTTACATCGTTTGGGTTAACTAATGCACCTTCTATATTCATAGATATTATGAATAGAATATTTCATGAATTATTTGATAATTTTGTGGTTTTGTTTATTGATGAGATTTCAGTATATTCTAAAAGTAAATAGGAGCATGAAAGACATCTAAGTGTTGTTTTGAAAACCTTAAAAGAAAAAAAACTATATAAAAATTTCAGAAAGTGTGAATTTTGGTTGCAAAATAATTATTTCCTTGGTCACATTGTTTCTAAAGACGGCACAACTATTTAACCTTATAAAAAAGGTTGGTAAAGAATGGCCAAGACCCAAAAATATAATCGAGATTTGTATTTTTCTTGGTTTTTAGGATATTACTGGATGTTTTTAGAAAACTTTTAATGGTTATCTATCCCACTGACAAATTTGACTTGAAAAGGACTTAAATTCATCTGGAAAAAATGAATGTGATTATTATTTTCAGAAATTGAAAAGAAGATTGGTGAATGGTCCAATTATGACCCTACCTTTTAGAAGTTATGAATTTTTAATCTATTATGATTATTGTTTAAAGGGAATTGGTTGTGTTCTGATGTGGAATGATCAGGTAATTTCTTATGCTTCATGTTAAGTGAAACATCCAGATTGAAATTACCCTACACATCATTAGAAATTATCTTTTGTTATTTTTTCATTAAAAATTTGGATGCATCATTTGTATGGAGTAAAATGTTAAATATATACTGATCATAAAATTTTAAAGTATATATTCACTCAGAAAGAATTGAGCATGAGTAAGAGAATATTTTTGGAACTAATAAAGGACTATGACAGTAAGATTCATTACCATCCTAGAAAAGAAAACATAGTGGATGATTCTTTGAGTCATAAAAGTAATGCTACATTAACCATGTTACATTTTGAACATGACCCATTAGTTAATGATTTAATTAATTTTGGCTTGGAATTTGTTGGTGTGGGAAATTATTTTGTTTTGTTTCAGGTGTCAGTATGGTCACCTCTATCAGACAGAATTAAGAAAACTCATAAGGAAGACTGTGAGTTACAGAAAAAGGTAGAAGTGGTTAAAATTAGTAATTTAATAGAATTTAATGTTGATAGGGATTGGGTTTTAAGGTTTTCAAAGAGTTTATATGTTCCTTGTGTTTCACATTTGAAGAAAGTGTTGTTATGTGAAGATCATAGTTCTCCATTTTCATTTCATCCTCACAACACTAAGATGTATAGGGATATTCCAGAGTATTATTGGTGGGATAGAATGAAAAAAGATATTGCGGATTTTACTATGAAATGTTTTACATGTCAGTAGGTTAATGTAGAGAGGCAGTTCTTGAAGGGTATGCTTCAGCCTTTTCCAATTCTAGAGTAAAAATGGGGAAAAATATATCTGTGGAGTTCACGGTGGGACTACCAAAGACATATCAAGGTAAAAATACAATTTGGATTATTGTGGATTGTTTGACTATATATTATCATTTTATTCCTATTCGAGACACCCTATCTCTAGAACTACTTTCTCTGTTGTATCTAATGGAAATAGTCAGGTTATATGGAGTTCCTCTATCCATTACATCTGACTAAGATCCCTAGTTAACTTCTAACTATTGGAAAGGCATTCAGAAGTTGTTCATAACTGAATTGAATTTCAACATATCCTTTCATCCTTAATCTGATGGACATTTAGAGTGAAAAATATATAAATTGGAGTATATGATTCTTTCTTGTTTAATGAATTACTAGGGATATTGGTATCAGTATATTTTGTTAGTTGAGTTTTCTTATAATCACGGTTTCCATTCTGGTGTACTGATGGAACCTTTTGAGACATTATATGGAAAGAGGTGTTGGACTCTAACATTTTAGGATGAAGTCGGAAATAGAAGTTTATGGGACTAGAATTAGTATAGGAATTGGTGGAAAAAGCTTAGTTGATTCATTGGAACATGAGGACAGCTCATATCATGCAAAAAAATTATGTATATAATAGGATGAAAGACCTTTCTTTTGAGGTAGGTAATCATGTTTTCCATAAAATATTTCCTTGGAAAAGTGTTGTGTGTTTTGGTAATAAAGGAAAGCTAAGTCCATGGTTCATTGGACCTTTCAAAATCTTGGAGACAGTTTGACGGGTTGCCTACAGAGTAGATTTTCCTCTGATATTATCTCAGTTGCACAATGTTTTTCATGTTTCGATATTGAGAAATTATGTTCCAGATTTGTCTAATGTTTTGAGCCCATAAGTAGTTCAACTATAAAATAACCATTCTTATGAAGATAAACCTATATAGATTCTTGATCGTAGAGAGAAAGTATTTGTGGAATAAGGTAATTCACTAAGTTAAGGTTTTGTGGAGAAACCGCATGGTTGAAGAAGCAAAATTGGAATCAAAAAATGTTATGAGGGAATGGTACCCTCACTTGTTTAATAAGTAAATAAAATTTGTGAAGATTCAATTTCAAGAAGGTGGAGAGAATGTAACACCCCAAGAATTTACAAATAAATTGAAATGAATGCAACATTGAGTCTCTATGTAATAAAACTTTATTTTTAGGAGATAGTTAATACCTAGTCATTAAACTTAATTTTGTTTCTTCTATGTTTTTAATTTCAAAAAATAGACATACATTGTGGCAATTAGTAAGCTATTTGGAGTCTGATAAGACCAACATAATCTTTTGTGAATAGTAACTTGACCCATATAAATAGAAATGTTACCCTTATGAATAGTTAATCGTCCAAATGAATTTTAATCTCACACATGGATGTATAAATAAGAGTTAATAATCTTATAACTAAAAATAAGATATATTTATATCATTTAATAAGTAAATAAATTTTGGGAATTTATAAATTAATTATTGGTATTTTTGTAAGTCATAGATATTTATTTATAATTTTATAATTAATATAATGATTTAAAACAAAATATATTTCCATAAAATAGGATTATAAATTATTATTTTTATGTTTATGATTATAATATAATTTTATGAGACTTTAATTAACTTTTTTAAAGTATTATAAAATAAGTTATAATTTTAATATTAGTATTTTCGAATAAATTATGATTTTATTTAAAAATTAAATTTGTAATATTTAGAAAATTATTTTGATAAAATGGAGTTAAATTTTAAATTCAACATATCATAAAATAGTTGGGGTGAATTTTTGATATTTTTCTGAAATACTTGAATTTTTTGTGAATATTAAAATATGGTAATTTACCTTATATATACATTATATGTTAAATACACTATTACTAACATCATGAATAATGTAAGAACGAAAATATACAACTTCCCTTGATTAAATTAATATATTTTATGATAATTCTCAAACTATTAATAGTCTTGATCCAAAAATAATAACTATTGAATATAATATTTAAAACATACCCCTCTCCTACACTATCAAAAACCACCTCTCACCCCCTCTTCTCCTCAAAACTCAAAGCCATTTAGATTGTTTAATTTCTATCAAAATAACTTCATAATCCTCTTCCCCATGTCCAAAACCTTCCAGTATTACCAAAATTCCAAAACCAAATCCCTTAAGGAGGTTCCCAAGGAGGATGATTCAATAAGTAAAACCATGTTTTGTTTTTTCATTTTCTTTTCATGTTTTTTCATTTTCATATATTCTCATCACTTACCCTTATCCAAGAGGCATTAAAAATAAATTATCTTATATATACTATAATTTTATCATGTTTAGGGAAAAATTATTCTTCAATATCTTCTCCTCTCTCTTTTATTTTAAGAATGAAAACATTATACATGAGGTGCTGATTTACCTCCTTTGTGGATGACGTGATTTCATCTTTCAATTCCACCTTCAAGGCTGGTCATGGAACCATTTTTATGGTTTAACCAGATTATATTATATGTATTAAAACCTATTTAGTTTTATATAATCAGTAGATAAAAATGATATTTAATAATATAACAAAACTAGTTTGTAATGATCAAAAAATACTAAATTAATCAAAATGATTATCATTAATGATTTATCTAATGAATCATCCTCGTGTCAGTAAAAAAATTGATTTATGGAATAATTTATGATTATGAAAATATTTTAATACCATTTAATTCTACTTTCCGTCTTTATATTCCATTTGAAAATTAATCCCATAATGAACCAACCACGGAAACCATGAAATAAATGTACCTGAAACAATGAAATTAAAAAAATATTGTTAATAAATGGGTGGGAAATGTTATAATAATATTATGTAAGGTATTATAAACATTATTTTAGTTCATTAATAAATTATTAACACTATTCAAACTATTATACATGATTTTTTAACACATTTTAAGTAAGTCTAACTCGAGGTAAGGGACTTTCCTTTTGAGATCTTTTAAATGTCTTTTTTACGAAAATTCAAAAAGAGTGTTTTTTTCATTCTATAAAATATGGGAAATTTATCCTTCTTTAATGACTATTTATTATTATAATTTTTTTATTATATGTTTTCAAAGTCTTTTTTTAAGAATATTATTTCATTATTATTTGTTCGGCTTTTATATTTTTGAAGTAATTTTAATAAAAAAGGGGTATTTTGAAAATATGAATGTGTTTTTCTCAATGGTTTAAATTAGTTATGAAGATTTATATTCATGTTATGTTCCTTGAAAATTTTTTATTATGGGTTGAAACCATTATATATCAAGATATTTTGGGTTTATCCCCTTATAGATCAATATATGACAGGTTGAGCTCCATTATAACTAAAGATATGTTGGGTTGAGCCCATTGTATCTCAAGATATGATGAGTGAGCCCCATTATAGCTCTCCAATGCATTGGGTACTTTGGCTATAGAATTTTACCATAGTTATTACAATTTTAAGTGTGAATGTAAGAGTGATATGGTAATGATGTTCCAAGTTAACTTCATTATTTTTTATGCATGCTTATGATTCTTTAAGAAAAGGGTTTTTAATGGGTTTTCATGATTTCACTAGACTAACGAACATATTTATTTATATACCTTACTGATATTTTTGTTCTCATACCATGTTTTTAAATTATTTATATAGGTAATAAGTATGGTTAATATAAATGTGGAATTCATGTTGAATGTTTTTAAGATTTGTCAAATAAATCATGTTTTATTCTTAAAAGTTTTATATTTTGGAAAAAAAATTACAGTTTTAGTGATATCCACTTTATATGAATGTGTTATGTTTTTTATATAATATTTCCAAATTATATAAATCTGTAAACCTAAAAATATCCTCAATGTGAAAAAATGTAAATTATTTTCAAAAACACAATATTGTGTAATGTTTTATGGTCAGGTCCTTGTATGTTTACAGTGAGTTCTTTCCATGAAGTTTCATCCCTGTTTAGATACTACAAGTGGATATGGTTATATAAAAGTTATATCTAGAGGTTATAACCTATAAAATGTCACAAAGTTCTTGACTTGATCATCTCCTGGTGCAAAAAATAGGCCTTTCTGCACACTTAGTTTGACATTCTTATGGGATATGTTTTTTGAAATTCAAAGACACTTTAAGAACCATTGTGAAGGACTTGAATGAATTTCTAGATTAGAAAACCTATTAGGAAAAGATACCATGGACAACCTAGATTAAAACATATAGACTCATAATTCAAGATATTCTTATCATTTAGACATTATTCCTTCATGGTTTTCAATTTTCCATTATGTGTGTTAATGGATTCCCATATTGTTTCTTTTAATATTTTTAGCTAATGGTGGGAAATATGAGAAAGCATGCCAACATTCATTATGATGGAAAATGTAATGATTTCCCTAATGTGATTCCAAAATAAATGGGAATTGATGTTATGGATCTTTTTATCATTCCAAATGAGATATCTCAAATTAGGATTAACAATTATAACATAGTTGAATTTCCAAATATATATAAGAGGAGAAGAATAGTGTCTTAGGGATGTTAAAGTGTTAAAGATTCTAAATTAAAGAGGATCCAATTTTCTACATGTGAAAAAAAGGGGAACCATGGAAAATTACTTAACATAATTGGAAGGTGTTTTATGTGTGAAAAAGGAGGGAACAATGTAGTTAATTGTTGATTAAAAATGAAGAGTATGATTAAAAGGAAACTGGAAAATAGTTTTTATCCTAAGTCACCATTAACAGTTTAATTTCATAGATATTGTTAACTTGGTCATTATCCAAGTCCATGTACTAATACAAGGAATAATTCCTATGAGCATATGTTATGAAAATAATCGAAGAGGAAATATTTATTTTTTTAGGTTTTGGACCTCTAGAATCATGTTGTTGAAGTATTTTTATCAAGGTTATTCTAGTTATAATAATCATGAAACTTCAAAGGATTGTTCTCTGTAAGTTTGTATTTAATAATTTTCAAAAATATGTTTATTGGTTCTAATTACCTGGAAATGTGGTTTAATGGTAATGTGATATTTTATAGAAAAAACATGATAGAGGAAAAGATAATTATTGATAAGTTATCAATTTTTAGGTAATATATTTAATTAAAATTATTTTATTTTGTGGAAAAAATTCTCTAGATAGAAAACCTTAGAGGTTTAAAAAAGTGATATGATTACTAAAGTTGTTTTTGACAATGTTCATCATATTTTTTGGAACATTATTGGATTTATATTAATATAGTTTTAGAAAAAAGGGTAACCCATAATCTAGGTGACAAGCCATGGCATTTAGCAAGTCTGTAAGACTTCAACCCACAAACCTACATGATATATTGGTCGGCATGACATTTTTTTGCTTAAATTATTTAACAAATAGATAACAATTTGACTTTAGGAAACATATTATCATATAAAATATTTTTTATATTTTAGTTTTTTGATATTATGAATGATATTTTTGTAAAAAAATCATTTTGTTGAGGTATATGTAACCCTTAGGTTAAACAATGGATTTAACATGAAAGTTTGGTAGGGAAGAACACAATTTTTTTTAATATTTAGGTTATTTGGGATGTAGGGTTATTTATTTATGTAATGATTTATGTTGAACTTTGTATTTTAAGATTAATATGAATTTTTATAAATTTTGGATGTTATGTTACATGTGGTAACCATTTTAGTATTTTCTTAATATTTAAAGACGAAATGAATTGATTATTATCCTTTGGTGGGTTATGTAATCTGTTAGAAGTTTATTTTAGTACTACGAAAAAGAAAATTTATCTTGAGTACTTATTTTTTGGATAAACATGTGAAATTGTGGTGAAACATGATTAAGTATTACATTATACTTTTCAAGTAATTTTATTTCCATGTGTTCTTAGTTATATTGTAAAATGATCTCTCAACTTTAGGAAAAGTATCTTTAAAAAAAATTAATCATTTTTTATAAATATATGATAACTTTGATCTTAAAAAAATAATTATAATGTTATCTCTTATATGGATCATCCTTCCAAATCCATTTTTTAAATTCCTTTTAAATTTATCCTATTTTGAAACAAATTTATGATATTACATTCATATTTTTCTTTCCATCTTTTTAAGAGGAATATTTATTAAACCTTTTTACAATGTGGGCTTTCAACAAAAGTATTTTTTTAATTTCAAACCCTTAATTACCAATAAATAGTTCAAATGTTAAGTATTAAATTTATCTAAGGTTTAAAGAATGTAACACTTAACATTTTAAATAATACTATTTTCGATATCAAATACAACACGCAAAATTGCGCTTAAAAAAATACAAAATATTATTATCTAAATATGGTTGTCATAACCAAGATATTAAATTAGATGGTATGAATAGTATTAAATATTTTATGAAATATATTTTATGTTCCTTATAAATATACATTTATTGAAAAATTCTTAATAAATAATCACTCGAGTACTAATAAAAATATTTTATTCTACAAAACATATGTTTCCTTAAAAATGATCTTTATTTATTTTTATGGGAAAATATTGCAATTAAAGTATATAAATTTTAGAAATTTTATTTTATAAAATTAACATAATTTTTAAAATAATCATTTCAATATTATCTTAGGGTGAAATTTTGGTATTTTTCTAAAATGTTTGATTTTTTAATGAATAGTGAAAATTACTAATTTTACAAATACTGTAATTTATTTTAATTATATCATTTAATTGAAAATTTAAATTATATATTTGATTTAATATTAAAGTTACATATTAAATATTTTATTTATAATAATCTAATTAGTTTCTTTTTATTTTCTAATTTTTACGATTTTGGCATAAGTTTATTATTATTCCTAAAAACCTGGTTTTCTATAAACTGTTTTTAAGTCTATAAATCTTAACCATTTTAATTAAATAAAATAAACCCTATTAATTATGTATTTAAATGAAGTTAATATATAATTCATCTATTTATATGAACTGAAATTCACTTTATGATGATTACTAGTCCTAGAGTTAATATAAGATCATCTATTACTTGAAAAATGCATTTCTTGAAAATAATTTTTCACCCCATTTTGCCGGTTAAATTTTAAATTGAATTATTAAAGTTATGGGATTTTAATTTTATAAAATTTATTCAATATTTTTAATTAGAATAATAAATATTAGTTAATGAGTTTAACTTAATTTTTTCAAAATAAATAGTAAAAATAGTGAAAAAAATTAGTTATCATGGTGAAAAACTAAAATGGTAAAAGTGAGTAACTTAGAGGTAAAGGGAATAAAATGTTTAAAACATGTTTATTTTTTATTTTTTGAGATTTTTATTGACCATATCATCCATAAAATACATTATTTATCAATTTTTTAGGCACTTTCAAATAGAGTGACTTCCCATTATTGAATAGTTTGAGTTATTTAAAAAAATGTCACTCCCTCTCAATTATAATAGGGAACCTCCTCTAAACAATTTTACACACTTAAAAATAATTTAGGTTTATCCAATACCTACCCAAATAACTTATTTAATTCCACCCCCACATACTAGATTCCATATTTTTATCAGAAATCCAATCTAGGGAGGGTTTAGGTATAATCCCAAAGAGGTGGTCTGAAGAAGAGGTTCGTTATTAAGCGAGCATCTTTATTATATTTCTTCCTCCACCTAATTGAAATAATAATCAATAATTTTGATATAATAACATCATAATATCCCATATAATTAGATTTTATTATGTAAATATCATAGCATACTTCTATCTCAACTTCCAATAATTGTGAAATGAAACCATCACTCGTGTGTACGGAGGACTACCTTCCCGTGAATCGATGTAATTTAGTTTCCATCATCACCAATAATGATTGTGGATTATTGTGGATTTAGTATTAATATATTATATTCATTAAATATTAATAATTATTTAAAATTAACATTTAAAATAATTCTTACCTTACCATCCATTAAAAAATAAAAACATCATTCGTGTGTACAGTTGACTACCACTTCATAAAGTGATGTGAATCATTTTTTATTACTACATCACATGGATGGTATATTTAATTTTATTTTAAGAAATAATATAATATTTATGATATAATTATCCTTCTATAAATATAAAATGACACTTACCTTATTTCCATCATGATCATTGAAAAATGAAAACATTACTCATGCGTACGTAAGGCCTACAGTCTCCATGATTAAAACATAGTTCATTTTCCATAAACATATTTCATGTTTTGTTTTAAAAGAATAATTAATGTATAAAAATTATAATTAGTTCATGATTATTATTCTAGAGATGATGGAATAATAACTCCTTCGAACACAGTCAATACACCGATTCCATTTTAAATTTATGAATGGAGCATACTCAAAACACATGATGTGGATATAATTGATTAAGTAATTAAATATATAATTAAAATAAATAAAGTAAATGGTTCCATTATTAGGGATTAAATTATAAAAGTTTCTTAAGAAAACAAATAGTTGTTATATTTTTATTATACAACAGATAAAGGATATACACAACAAGTCTAGACTCGAGCTAATGGATTTATCATATCACTTTTACTTTCATGGGAAATATTCCATATTCACTAGTTATTTAATTTATGTAGTGTATATAATTTCCCTTATATATTTGATATAATTAATCTCTTTATATTCATGTTTTTTAATGTTTCATTTGATGTTACTCCTTTAATGGGTGTTATGATTCAAAAGTTACCAAAGTGGTAAGGGTTAATGTCATAATCTCATCATTATTATGAATTGTTTATATCTTATCCTCCCTTAGAAGAATTGTTTGATATTTATATATTAAACCAAATATAATTTCATATATTCTAGTTATTCATGAAATTTTCAAGTTAAAGTTCTATATATCTCTCTTTGTTACTAAAAATTATTGAGAAAATGTTTGCAAGAAAAGATGACTTTATTTGTCCCTTCAGTCAAACATCATTTTACTTACATATCCACATTTTCTAAAAATATTTTCATGAATTTATTTAATATTTTACAATTATTTATTAAATATATCTTACCCAATATTTAATTTTTACAAAATTCTTTAAATGGGATATTATTGTGGCTTTTCGAACAGTGTGATTTTTATCTTTTATTAAAAATGTTAAAGGAACCCTTATTTTAACATACTTGGCATGAATAGAATTCTCTGCCGTCATGACTACTCATTTATTTTAAGATTACTTTATAGTTTTCCATGATTGTTTTCAAAGAAATTTTTTTCCCTAATATTCTATGAATTTTTATATCTTAAAAGTGATTTTCAAAGTGAGAAAGGTATTTTCCTCAAGAAATATTCCATGTAATATTTTAAATACATTTTCATCAATGATGATAGCCTTTCATGTTATGGATTGATTCTAAATTATGTATATAAGTCACTCACATATATTCCTATCTTATTCTCCCTTAATTTGATTTGGTAATACATTCTTTATATCCATATCTCAAATACATCGATTACAAAACATTCAATGATTATGATATGTGGAAAGATTTTGTAACCCATTTCCTTCCAGGGGTAATTCCAATGTTTATTCTTTATGATTGATTTCCTTTTGTGGTACACATAATCATGAATATATTATGATGGGTGCACCCAGATAGAACACCAATTCAATGCATAAATCTTTAGTCTCATGAGGAATCATTTATGGGATTAGGGAGTAAACCTAATCCATTATGATACTTTTTCAACCATGTGATATTGTCTAGGTAGTTATCCTTGATTCATATAGGTTTCATGTTTTATATTAGTACCAAAATTCCCATGTTTCCATGAATTTATGATACCATGTTCTTTATATTATGCTCCCATGTGATTACTCATGTGCCTTTTCTTTAATGATATCATGTATTAACTTTTACACACATGTTATGTTTCCTTATCATGTTTATTCCTTTACTGGGATTTTTAGCTCACCCATTTCTTTTATGTATTCCCCAATTTATCCTATATTGTTTTAGTAGCTCAAAGTGGTTTAGAATATAACTAAGAAGAATAAAAATAAATAATTTTTATTTTAGTCTCACTTTGATGTATTATGAACCTACTCTTCAAAAGATACCAGTCCATGTGATATTTTGGTTTTAATTATTAGATTTTTATGTTAAAAATCATGGAATAATATGCATAAAAGGCTTGGGTTGTTATAGTTTTCATGAGAAAGAATGACCTCAGAATCATTCCTCCTAATATGTCATAAAATTTTTAAAAAACTTATCACATCATTTATTCAATAGCCCAAATAAAAAATATTTTTTCACATCAATTATTTAATAACCAATGTGATAAATTTAATTTTCACATAAATGATGTTAACAATAAAGGCCACATGATTTTCAAATCAGTTATAAAATAATGATCAAGAAACATAGATTATTATGTTTGTTATAAATAACTAACATCAAAACGCATCATGATAAATATATTTTGTATAAGTTCCACTACCCTCTCACTCAAGGAAAGTCTATACATACCAACTCATGCCCTCTGATTTAGGGTTGAGTCTGCATCACACACTTTTAGAACCCATCTCACTCATGATAGTCTTGTCAGTTCCGTCGTACTCAACATGGGTCTGGGCCTCAAGACTCATCAGTTTATGGTAAATCACAATAATAGTACATAGGGTACATAACCCCTTCCATAACTCATATATTTACATATGTTATTAATCACTCAACACATATTCCCTCACCGATAACACAACCCATAATCCATTCAAAACATTCTAGTATTCAATGAATTCTCATCTCAATCATTAAGGATTCCACAAGGGCCCTTCAGACCTATCCTGGTCATACTCAATCAAACCTTCTTATATATGTCACCCCTCATTGACTACACAACCCAAAGTATCTTCTAAACCCTAACCTCAATAAATAATATCCAGTCCTTATTCAATCCCAAAATCTCAACCCTAACTCAGGTCCTATATCACATCTTCGTTAGAAGAGATCTAAAAACATCACTTGGAGGTAAAACCCCACTCCATCACACACATCCAGTCCTAAATGGCCTATCTTACTGCCAAAATTAGAAAAGAATTTACTCTACCCTGAAAATTGTGTTCCTCATCACATAAGAGATGTAATAACACATCTTTTATCACTCGTAGGAAAATTTATCTCACTCCAACTCATATAGCCATAGGAAACCAACTTAGGCTACCCAAGTCATGTATTACACCATGATACCAACACATGTTCTCTAATCAACCTAATCATAACCTTCTCCCATTAGAGACAAATTCCTAGGGAAGTCCTGAAACACTCAAAGTGATAAAGAGCACTCATTCAACCTCTAGGAGGCTCAGGGCCATTCAATCTCATCTTATAGGGATCTCTCAGTCCCTATATATTCTACCTTTCCCCATGAAACATGCATTTAGGAAATAAATCAAGCATAATAAATCACATAATAGTGTATTAGAGAGCCCACCTACCTCAATATAAGAGTTAATCCCATATCAAGACTATAAAAAACCTCATCCAAACCCATGTGTGCCTCAGCCAAGCTTGTATTTCTACCTGGGCTCATATACCATGTTATAAATCACAAATAATTAATTAATATGATTAATAACTTATTATTTAATTTAAAATAAAGATAAATAATCACTGATAAAACTCAAGAGGAATTGTTCTCAAAAAACCACATAAAACCTCATGCATTCAACCTCTTGGGACCTCTTCTAGAAAGACACTTGAAATCCCCATAATTCTATATGATTTTCAGTATGATCCAATTGAAATCATTGATAAGTCATTATACACAACCCACAAAATTCTAATGCTATAAAAAAGGACCTTAAATTGATAAAGAATAGAATATCATTACATTGATCCACTATATAAATTCTATAAAAATTATCCCTCACTATAGGGTATCTATGGGAGGAAGTGAGGGTAGGTTCATCCAATTCATCCCACTCATGATGCCTTAAGACCCTAAAAATATGATTTGTTCAATCAGTAAATTACTGATTTTCACTTATTAAAAAACCACTCATACCTTATTCATCATGTGACAAGTATGGTCACAAAAAAATGATCTCATTCTCTTAATAATTCTACCAAGTGACAATGGTGTCCCAGTATAGACACATACACATAGGGACAACCCTTAAGGATTTCATCCACCATATTATGGTTCCACCCTTCATAATGTGACCAAATAAATAAGGTTAATACCCTAGTAAAAATCCATGAAAACTACCATACTATGAATACCTCATCTATAAAGTGATTACTACTCACTATAATTCTTCTTTGTGTGACCATCGGGTCATGGTGTGACCTTCCCTAGAAACAAAATTTCAACAAGTCCTTTGAGACTTGATCTGAACCCCACCCATACACCCAAAACACTAACCCATCATTATTATTAATCTGAAAAAAAAATCCCCTTATGATGTTCCAAGACTCAAATTCCTAATCTAAACACCAATTCACAAAATGAACATTAATCATGCTCAAAAAATAAAACATCTTCTCAAACTAATGACCTATAAAATTTATGGATTGTTATAAACTCCCTACCATAAGTCTTATTGTCCTTGAGAAGCATCAATTAGCCTTTTTCAATCATCCTTACCTATATTTGTCATCAATTCACCAACAAGAAGTTCACTTTACCTCATAATTCCAAATTCTCTTATACTGCACAACTCCAAACACTGAAGTGCATAATACGCTACCAACTGATCAACCCACATTTCATAAATTCTAACTCTGAGACACTTCTTGAATACACCTATATATATCAAAACACTATGGTTTCTTCAACCAATTTATATTGAAGCATATGGTTCTGTATGCTATAATAATATTCTCACAATGAGTGATTCCAAGCTATGGTACACCCAACCATAGTAATTTCATATCAAAAAAACTTCCAATGGTCTAAAAATGTACTTTATATAGTTCTCACCTCACCTCAATTAATTACACACCAATAACACAATAATTTCATCCTCCAGTTGACCTATATAGAAAAAGGTCGACCTCAACTGTTGATCCACAACTGCATCACCTCATACGATCAAGATTCCCTAATACTAAAAGGCATCACAAAATCACCCAAACACCCGCACAAAAGTCCAAAACAAAATATTGGTGTAATTCTGTGATTGAATCACTAACAACACATATTATCCCTTATGATCTCACCCCAAGTATTTCCACACCTCTGATCTTACTCATTATCGGATAACCTCAACTCCATGCCAAGATTAATGTTAATTCACCAAATATAACCACCACCGCATCTGAATCCTAGATTTGGTATTTACCCTGGAACCAAACACATTTGATCTTTCCAAAAACCATCACCATTGTGCTCCCTCAATATTTCATGATAGGTCCTACCACAACCATAAACTTTCCTACATGTGGATCATTCCTCTAAGATAGATAAAATTCTGCCCACCATAAAAGTATCATTATTGTCACCCTATCAATCCAATACCTGATATTTATGACTCTAACACCCTGACCTGATCCACCAGATCTGAGATGGATGTTAACTCATGTGTGCCTCCCTATATACAAGATATTTCTAACTAGTAATGAGGGCCTATGTCTAATAATGGGGAGATTTTACCCTCTATATTTTTTCATAGGATCCATAATCAATAATAAAACAATGAATAAATAATCAGATTAAAATGCGAAAACTGAATAATGACAAATATATAAAAGTATCTCCTGAAGTGGTAAGCCTATCCAGAGTGTAAAAAGTAGGTAAATACAAGATAAATAAATAAATAAAAATTTGTGGGGTACTCTGGTGTCAATCTTGGTATGATCCAGCTCCATGCTCCACCACTCAACCATCCACCATAGGGCCTTTTATCTTCACCAGATCTCTGGTCAGGAAATCTATGGGCGCACTGAAATTCATAAGAAGGTTGTGAGTACAAGACTCAGTAGGAAATCACCAATGCATCTCTAACATAAGTGCACAATATATATATATATATATATATATATATATATATATATATATATTTGTGTATATCATGACATAAGTAAATGATTATTAAACATACATGTGTCAATTCATTGTGCGCTAACCAAGCTGCCACGAACCCCAGCCCCACCTACTTTGGCTCATTTTCGGTAATAATGTCATGAAATTTTATACCTCCATAAATGAAAAAAAGCTCACCCCACCCCACTGGTGGTTGTTACAGGAATACTGCATGTTTTATCAAGTTGACTCCTAACCTGATTAACATTTCTAAACATCCACGGTCCAAGTTTGTAGGAATCCATGACTAATATCATCCAACCAACCATTATCCATCCCTAGACCGCTTAACCATTTTAAACATACATGGCCCAAGTTCGTAGGAAGTCGTGACCAGTATCTCCCATCTAGCTATTATTCTTCTCTAGCTCGCTTAACCTTTTTAAACAACCACATCTCAAGTCCGGAGGAATCCATGATCGGTATCTTCTAGCTAGCTACTATTCTTTCCCCTCTGTAGGGGTATCCATGCCCACCTTTAAGGATATTAGAACAACATCAGGTTGGGTAACCAGCCACTGAGCTGTATAACTCATGACATCAAGGCTCCACATGAGTATCTTGGTACATGCAACAAAATTCCACAGGCTATGCAACACACAACAATATATGTTCTAGTAAGAAACAATAATCCATACCAAGAATAAAGTCAAGATAATCACACAAAAACAAGTATTCCCATGGCTACTCACACACCCACATACAATTCAAAACAAGCATGGGTTCGTCCAACATAAATATTACATCATGATAACATCATAAATATACATATCCCAAAATGGAAAATAAACTCCTACCTCAAAATTCGTCGATGTAAAGACAAGGATAAATTACCTTATGTGGTTTGATAGTCAGATTGGAAATATTGACAGTCAGGAACACCTCTGTACTACCTTATTATCATAAATGTGGACACGACAAGTTCAAGGTTTGTCAAGGGTTCCAAGAACTAAAACTAGCAATTTTATTTCTAAACGAAATAAAATATCACATGTGATGATAATTTCTCTCTCCTAAATAAGTTTAGAATTAACATTTTAGTAAAATCATGTGCTTGATATATTCTCTTCAAGAATAATAATCATTTGATAATTTCTCCATAATTATCATTTTATAATTATATTTAATAATTTTGTACTAAATTATCCTTTATAATTATCTTTCGATAATTTATTATATATTATCTGATATAATTATATATTAATAATTTAATACAAATTATCCATTATAATTATCTTTGGATAATTTATTAAAATTTATCCTCTATAATTATCTTTTGATAATTTAATGCGAATTATCCTTCATAATTATCTTTCGATAATTTAATAAAAATTATCATTTTATAATTATATATTTAATAATTCAAATTAATTATCATCTAAATTTTTTTATAGACTATCCTTCGATAAATCCATGTGATTTTACTTTGACAATAATACTTTTTTATATAACCTTTGATAATCTCATATTTATCATTTCATATTATGGTGTAATTATCATTGATAATTTTATTAAATTATTATTTGATAATTATAATATTTATCCTTTGATAAATTATACAATATCATCTTTGATAATTCCTTTTAGTAATTTATTATATGATAATCCTACACAAATCCCATGATTATTCTTACAAATATCACAAAATTATATTTTGATCATTCCTAATAGATTATCCCTGGATTTTTTTTATAAAATTATCCAATTATTATTTTCTAGAATAATTAAAAAAATTAAATATTAAAAAAACTGATACTTATGTGTGAAGTGCTTAGATGAAAAGGGAGGGTTTTTTCATGCCAGTATGGGAAGAGAAACATCAACCAAAGACTTTCTTGATTGCTAGGAAATTAGTTACAGGGTATCCCAAATAAAATAGAAGCAACCACAAAAAAAATGGATAGACCCTTATTTAATAAACCAAAAATGTGTATATAATCCACAAAATTCCAAAACCCTGATTTAATCCAATGATCCACTTGAAAATTTAATATGGATTCATTAATTCCACCCCCTTAATGAGTTCATAAATGTTGCAAGTCAAAACACATTCAAATATAATTTTTTAAAGGTTACATGCATGCATCAATGATGTTTTATGCATGTGGAGAAGATGACCAACATATATTGAATTTTAATTAATTAATTTAATAGAATTAATTATTTAACACTAAAATCAAATAAATTAATTTAATGGGTGACTGGTCCAAATTTATCTTGCGTAAAAAATTTATACCCCATCTAGGGTAACCCCCCCCCCCCCCCCATTCTGAACTCAATGGTGGACTCAGATTTCTTATACGACACATCATTTGAGGGAAAATAATTATTTATTAATTAAAAAATATAATAATTACATAATTAAAATAAAAAATGGGGTTTACCTCATGCGATGAAGCCAAACACCCGATGCGCATAAAAGTTATACCTTATCTAGGGTAAAAAAATGTTCCTATCCAAATAGAGGTCTCAGAATTTTCGTACGACACACTGTTTGGGAGATATTAAACTATTTTCAAATATATATATAATATAAATTATTAAATAATTTATTCCCTTGAGTGACCCATCCAAACATCAGATGCTTACAAATTTTATACCGTTTCTAGGGTAAAAAACTACACCCCGGACCTATCAGTGCTCTCTGTTTTCTAATATGACACGCTGTTTAGGAGTTATTCAATTATTTTGAACAAATTTTCCATAATTAATAAAATATATTTAATTACTTTTATTTTATCTTCATCGAGGCTTTACAGGCCTCAGAATCTTGTACCAATATAGTGTTTGACCCAAAAAATATTTGAATGAATATTTGATAGTGTTAAATGGGATTTACTCTTACACAAAGCCTTTAACACATTTATTAAGTTATTAAAATGACCAAAGATCCTTCCATTATTTCACTTAAAGAATACATGTCGTCATTCACTCTTATCCAAGAACCAATACCATGCACAAAATGTCACCCATCTCTAGCCTTCCAGTAAGGAAATCCTCGATGTTTATCAATCCACTCTTAAAGAGGTTGATATACTCCAATGGTAAATAGAGAACTTCCCACCATATGGTTTTCCATACACTACTCCTCAAACACTAAACTAAATGGGTCCCACCACCACACGAGTATCACTCCTGTAGATCCACACACAACCATCCTACCAACCCCAATGCCATGGTTAAGGACCAACCAGATCTACTTTACCAAGGTACCCTAATCCATCTTTGAGGTCTCCTCTCACCAAAGAGGTATATCACTAATTGTCATTGACACCCTCAATACACAATTCTTTCACACATCTCACTGATCATATTGGTACTTAGCTTGCACAAGGATTCTCACTTCTCCACAAACCAATGGTCACCATGCCTAACTAGTTCACACTATCACTCACACACTAATGATTTCCTAAAGATTCCATTTCATACCTCACACTCATCCTCCAAGGCAGAGTGAATCCCTCAAGAACCCTCCCACGGGTTTAGCATTCAATCAAACTCAATATCATTTCAACCCAATAAGTTTACGCTTCCACTTGAGGCTATTTCATAACATGAGTCACTCTCTCCTTAGTTTCATATTGTCTAAACTAGGATCTCAAGTCTAACCAACCAACCATGCTCCTATCACATGTCAACCATATCTAATTTCTTGAGGCATATCAATCATTTCAAGACTAAATACATGCTCATCTACCACCTCATAATCATTACCAAAACCACATCTACCTACCCATGATCCCCCCACACCATCAAAAATGCATACAAAATCAACATGGTCAATCACTAAACTAATCTTACCCTCTAAACCCAACATCAATACTAGAATAACTTAGAGTTCTTGGTAACTCAAAACCCATGGCATATCACACACCATACATAAAACCCTTATGGGGTATCTACATAACCACTCAATTCAGTTAAGTAGAATTACACCAAGAAACTATTTGGGAAAGAACCATATAGGTTGTTGTTGAAATGTTAAATAATTGAACCCCATCATGATCACCACCCAAGATGTACACAACCAACGAATCTAATTTGTGTACCAAAACCACTAAGGGTCTCTATGAATCCATTGCAATAAGGGACCATATAAATATCATCATAAAAAATTATACATGAGGAATGACATGAATATTCATTATAAAAAATATTTTTGTTCAATTGAGTAGAATTACACTACAAATTAATATGGAAAAATCTATATAAATTTTATTTAAAACTTTAAGTAGCTAAACCTATCACCATAAAAAATAAATTGTAAGCACAAACATGTAATTTAAATCCTATATTCAAAATATGATTCATGTAAATGGTCCACTTTCCAATGTACCAAGGGAAAAACAATAAATAATAATCTCCAAGAATAAATCATGCCTAATAAAAAACACAATCATAACTATGAAAAAATGATAATTTAATGACCTTGGTAACCCTAACTTCTCACCAGAAATGTGTTCATGACTCATCATTTTGAGGTCCTTAACTGACCCTAAAACATTACTAGATTTCTTTTCTACCATCTTCCAAAATAGTAAAACAAAATAAAATTCACTAATAATAATTTGTAATACCCCAGTGTTGAGGACACATAGAAATACCCCTAGTCAAGGTGTACTATGACCCCCAGTACCCCTCCCCTTATACTAGAGGTTATTGACCAGGTTTAAGTGCCTAATTGTGATAATTAGTAGGAAATTACCTCAATTTAGTGTTACAAAACATTGGAAATAACCAAACATACACAAAACATAATCATAGCATGCATAAATCAAGTAATCACAAATCTATAAAAAAATTATCCTATCAAAGCATACTTGCAGGCATCAACTGTTTACCCACTTAGAAAATTACATATATAAGATAAAAATAAACAAAATAAAATAGGGTATACATTCATCCCTAAGCCCTATCATAATCCCAAACTTCAATATCTCATAGAGCTTCCCTAGGTTGATCCATTACACATCCTATGATCAAGATAAAAGTTTTCATAAGTCTATACATACATTAGTGTTCTCATGAAGGTTGTTAAAACTACATCTCTATAGGTTAATCGAAAGTTCCCCAAATACACTCCATCATATATGTGTACTCATGAGTAAAGTTAACAAGTAAAAAAATCACATCTGATGTTGGATGTTATCTAGGATACCATGACTCCATGTGAATCAGGTCATAATGTGGTAACCAAGCCACCAGAGCACTTGATCATAGCTACATCTACATCATATCATAATACAGATTTCACTTCATGTAATTGATCTCATATCATGGCCTTTACATGACATATTAGGGTGGTATACCTCACAGAATCTCGACCATACCCTAAGGTGTAGGGTAAGGTCCTATGTCTAAGACCTAGACTTTCCGTCTCACTCAAGGTGTTCATTCCAACCATTTCTCACTCAAGGTGTGGCCCTCTATTCCCATACCACAATATTATCTCTAAATTTAGGTTGTTTTATCCATAACTCAAATTAAATCACATATTAACAAGGACCTCTCACTTAGAGAGCTGACACATGAAATCCATCACCCTCTCACTCAGGATAGGGTCACAACCTAAATACTCCCCTCTTCTAGGATTGGTCTTATATACACTAACGGGCTAGTACTTTCTACTATAGGTATGTCCCTACCAGTACCCTCTCACTCATGGTATGTCCATACATCCCGATATTTATCCTCTCACTTAGGGTAGGTTTTATATTAAACATATATAACACCCTGTGAGGCTCACAGAATTCCTACAAGTCCTATATCACTCGTGGTGAGGCTAAGAATCAGAAATAATCAGTCTATAACTGATCATAAGCACATATCAAAGGATATGAATCACATCCCATAGCTGATATATCACAATAATGTTCTAGACACTCAGGATATGCCCCATAACCTTGAATATATCTCATCATCTATTCATGACATGATGGTCCTCATAACGTTATCCTATCACCTATAACAGAATACACTAAGAACATTTAGAAAAGTCTCGATATATACTCAATAGAACCATAACATATCTTTTATCCCTTAGGGACCACGCAATTGTATGCTCTTCTTAACCCTGGCCTTGATAGTTGAGGACCATTCCTTATTTGATTCCTACATTATGACCCCCACTCATCTCTAATCTAACATCCAATTTTTATATGATGACTTAAAAAACAATAACCTTTTATCAAATTTAAATTCTAAAAGAGGAATAAATTAATTATAATATTCTCTCATGAAAATAAATAAAAAACATTTTTAAAGAAACCATATTTTTAAAGCATAAAATGAATTTACTGAAAATTGAGTACTTATTTACTAATAATTAATATATAAATTTTCATTGAGTAAGACCATTTTATTTATATTTAAAAATTTGGTTAATAATATTCATATATTCCCATTAAAAACTAGGTCATAATATTCATACAAAAATTAAAAAAAAATTATCATTAAATATCGGTATTTTGTTTCTTGAACATTATCAAAAATATTATTCATATAAAATTTTGGGATTTTACAATCTACTCCCTTGAATAACTGCTATCCACACAATTTTATATTGATCTCAATAATCAAGGATTTACCATTTGAAAATGCCTTTTTTTCAAAACCCACATCATAAAAAGGGTTAATAAAACATCAGATTGAATTGATGGAAAGAGAAATAAGAAGTTTCTTTGGAATAATGCATAATTATGTTCTAAAAAAGGATAACATCGGTGATAAGAAAAAATATGGGCATGGAGGAGAAATGTAATTTCCAAATGACAGAAAGTGACAAAGAATGTGATCATGAGAATTTTAATGACCACAAAACCATAAATAAATATTGAAATCAGAAAACCATCAATTCATCATAAATAAATGTAATAGGATAACATTTTTATTTATAGATACTTTTCAAAAAGTTATGAAATTCCTTTATCATCTAGACTAAGAACATAAATAAATATATTTACTTGATTTTTTTTAAATCCATAAATTAAATTTCCTCCATTAGTTTCATATTTCAATAACTTTACACCTTTATCTCATCTTTTACTCCAAATAATGAGTATGAATATTTAATGCCTAAAGTTCTATAATCAACCTCTGATTAACCATGAGGTATATAAATAGATAAAAATATTTTATTCTTATCTATACCAAAACCAAAATAGTTATCATATGGTAAGATAATACCAAAAATGAATAAACCTTCATATTAAGAAATAATACATTAATATCCAAAATTATAAAATAATACCAAAAGTTAAAATTAAATTATTCTGCAAATAATTAACCTTATATCCCAAATAAACTCAATAAGAAAATATTAACCTTAGAGTTTATCTTATAACATTAATAATATATTCTAAGTGTAAATATCATGCTTCATAAATGATTCTTTATTTTAAAACACATGATGAACCTAAGTAATACTTGTACTTCAACCCAATAAAATTTCTCTCAAAATATCAATATTCATTTCAAAATTCCATTACTTAAATTTTCAAAATGAATGTTTATTCCTTTGAAATTATGATAAAACATAAACTTATAAACCTATTATGGAATCTATAACTCTTAATTTGACCTGACATGAAAAAATTATAATCTTTAAATTTATATAAACCCTACTCTGATACCAACTATGACAACCTCAAACCCACAGTCTCATATTTAGTGCTAAAAACATAATCTTTATATTTCCACCTTCGATACTAATAAATGTGACCAAATTTTAGCCATCCAAAACATAACATTTAAAATGTAAATATTGGATTAGTTATATATAAAATGACCATTTGGGTTAATATTTTTAGTAAATTATAAAGACCCTTACATAATAATACAAATGCCTCCATGTGATCCTTTTTTATATTATACCCATCTTTTCTTATTTCACAAAAATTCTTCAACATCTCCCATAAAATTCATTATGAATGAAACCTTTCTAGAAATAATTCATTTAACATCATTATTCATGACATAAGGAAACGGAAAACATAAGACGGGTGAGCTCAAACACTCATTAAGGGTAAACATAAGAATTAACAATTAAATGTCATCAGTGATCATAATATGAGAATAAGGGTATGATAACATAGTCAAAGTGAATGAGAATAAAAAAAATCAAACCAGTAAGAAAATGTGTCAATAAAAATGTGACATGGAATAAATCATTATCAAATGAAACATTCATGAGAATAAATAATAATTATCCATGTTATGTTAATATTAATCAAATGAACCCTAAAACTCATAGCAAAAATATAGAAAACATTTTGGTATCATGGAACATCAAGAATTCATCAAGGAATCACCTAAACATAATAATTACAACATTATATTGGGAGTAACATAAAATAGTTAAATTTTTTACCTAATAGGAGTACCTATGAAAAGATAACTATGTCTCACTCACTTATGAGTGACTTATAATAGTTAGCTCCATCGTTTTTTCCAATACATTGAAGGGTTATAACTAAACCACCCATCCTTGGATAACCACACATCATTAGTTTATAAAAACACTATCCATCCATGGATTATAATATAACAACCCATAAATCATCCAAACATATGTTGAAATATGATATAATGAGAAAAACAATTAGATTCTTTCACGCTTCAACATAACAATAACCATTGTTCTTTCAAAGCATGATTTACCTATGAAAAATAAAAGGGTTCCATGAAAATATATTTGAAACAATCATAATCTATCTATATAAATAATAATGATTTTATAATTACAATATATCCCTAGTATAGAATAATTAACATCAATAGTGTTTGTTGATGATGAAAAGAAATACCAATAAAAGATCATTAAAACATTCATGAGGAAAATTATCTTTATACTTTTAATATCACTTTTAAAAATTCAAAAGTTCTAGAATATTAGGAAAAAATCTATTTTAAGATAAAAATGGAAATTTTAAAATAAATATTCAATGAATAAATATTCATAGAACAAAAAATCCTTTATGTTGTATGTGCTAAAATAAAACATTCCTTTTACACTTTGGTAAAGAAATTTAAAATGTGTCATATGAACAATGTTAAAAAGATTATTTTTTGAAAACCTTTGTAAAAAAATTCAATGACACATATAAATGAATTTAAGGAATCATTGAAGTGTAAATAATAAAATTAATTAAAACTTTTTGTAAAACATGTATGTGGAAGAGAAATATTCTCAATCAACAAGAAGATACAAGATCATTCGCACTTACAAACAAATTTTTTGATGTTTATTTAATCAATAAGGGAAGAAATAGAAATTAATCATTAAAAAAAATTCATAAATAGAGGATAATAAAATGGATGTGGATCAATAAAATAAGATCATATGGTCTCTCCCAAAAAAACATTGAATATAGATAATCCCAAATAATATGAGATCGTATCATAAAAATCCTTACCATTTTGGTAACTTTTAAATCTTAAGTATTTAAAATAAATGACTTTAAAAGAAACATTAAATAACAAGAATATAAGGATCTCCATTATATAAAATTTTAAGTGGAATTATATACACCACATAATTTATCACTAACCATTGATTTCATTTATTTCAATTATTTCAAGGGCATGTTTAATTTACTTAGTCGGTTAAGTCCACATCAAGTGTTTTGAGAACATTTGGTTCATAATTCAATGGTGAATTTAGTAGGATAAACATGATCAAATAGTTAACTATTACATTATCTAAAGAATAATAATCATGAATAATTATCATTTTAATACATGAAATAAAATTTTATAATCAACCATGAAGGTTGGACCTGAAAAATGGATTACATCGCTTCATGAAAGTGGCATTCCACATGTATACACGAGTACCATTTTCATTTTTTTAAATAGTTTAAGGGTAAGTTGGTAAGTATTATATTATTTTTAAATAATAATAATAATTTCATCCGAAACATATATATTTATTAAATCTATCATAATAACCATCCTTGTGAGGTGGGGATGAAAAAAATATGTCTCTTCTTAGAGGTGGTAGTCTATATGTACGTGAAAATGGGGATTTTTTCCCCCATATGATGGAAAATGATATGAATAAGGTTATAAAATTAAAATACTAACATCTCAATATATGGTATATATTTATTTTATTATATTTTAATTTCTATGACATAATTTAAGGAGGTATAAGAAGACTTAAAATGAAATTTAATGGTGAAAAATATTATCTCCTCTTTGAGATACCTCCTTTGGATTTATTTTTAATGACCATAGGTATGGTCTTTTGAAGATACCAGAACCTATAAAGCATGGATAATGATGTTTAGAATAGTTTTTGGAAGGTTTTGGTTGATATAATTGGATCAATGTGGTGTGAATAAAATAGGATAGGTGTTGTCCTTTTATAGGGAAAGAAAGGACACACCTGGAATTACATAAAACCTTTAGATTTACTAAATTATTTCTCATATGAAAGTGGGAAAAAGTTGATTTTTTTAATATAAGATAGTTTAAGGTTAAAATACATTCAACCAATAAAATTTTAGATAGGTTTACATGATATTTTAAACCATATCTTTTGATTTAACAAAGTCATTAACCAATTTTAACCAGAGGTGTGTTAACAAATTTTTCATTATAAAACGGTTATGAATTTACTTATATGGTACTAATTGGTTTAAAATTTGTCAAGGGATAAAATTTTAGACCATATAACATCCCTATTTTCCTATTTAAATATGTTATTATTTTTAAATCATTTAATAATATATTATTTATCATTAAATACCATTAAAGTTATTTTTTCAATTATTTTGACTATAATGACATCAAAACAAGTATGTAATGTTAATATAAACTCCTTAATAATAAATTAGAAATTATTATTAACCAAAATATTATTTTGAAATCATAAATGATCCATAAAATATAATTTTTTATGTTTTTAGTATCATTTATATTTATTTTTCTATTGTTTTCCCAAGCAGTATGTCAGCATTGTGTAAGCATTTAAGGTAATTGTACCATCACTAGAGATTACAACTAAATTAACACAAAAAAATAATTAGGTTCAAAATTAAATTTTATATTAATTCAGAAAATCTTTTTATCCTAATGAGAACATATAAGATAAATTAAAATCAAGAGAGTGACATTTTGGAATTTTTTATTACTGAAAATGATATAAATGTATTTATCAAAAACAATAGTAAAAAATGACTTATTTTAGAATGGGTGACTAAAATAATCTCATAAAATATAAATAATTTATGTTTTAGTAGGATTTTTAAAGTTCTTTCATATTATTTTTAACCATAATTACTTAATTTACTCTTACCAAGGTAACAAATATTTATCCCAATCACTATTCATTATGACCAAAAATAAAGTTGAACAATTTACCAAATTTGAACTTCATGATTCCAAATATTGAATATATTTTTGAATATTTAATTTATATAAGTGAAAGAAAAAAAAATTAACATAAATTCATAAAATATAATGAAAAATAGTTTTTATAAAAATTCCTTTTTATGCCCAAAAATAAACCTATACCAAATCAAGTATAATGATGATTAATATATAAAAAAAAATTTATATCAAATTAAAGGATACTTATGTTACTATAGTATTAAATTAAAATCATAATGGTATTTTTTAATAAAAAATGATAGTTTTAAAAAAATGAGTTTTTATCACTATTCACTTAAAATTCAATCCTTTCATAAAAATCCAAAAATTTCACCAGGATATAAATTTATATGATGATTTAAAAAATTATATCCATTTTATAAAATTAAATTTATAAATTTTATACAAATTAATTACAATATTAACTCATAAAAATTTAAAAAAAAAATCATTTTTGCAGAAAACATATTTTTTAAGTATAAATTGAATTTACTGGAAATTGAATGTGTATTCCCTAAGAATAAATCAAAAAATTTGTATTTAGTATGTTAATTTCATATATATTTCATAATTCACTTATTCATATTGATATACACCATTTAAAAGTCTATGTTACAATAGTCATATTTAAATAATAATATTACATGGTCGTTTAAGCTCGAAGTTGCATGTCTTGTACGCTATCGAACATAGTATTCTTTTAAAATCATGTCATATTACAATATCCTTACCCCCATTTAATAAATTTTATCCTCATAATGTTATATAGAGTATAGTAATTGAGGGTTTAAAATTTGAAAATACCATTATTAAAAACCCACATCATAAAAAGTATTAATGAAACTTTATCTTGTAAAGAGAGAAAGGGAAATAATAAGGTTGTCTGAAATAACATAGAACTAGGTTCCCAAATATATGAACATTAGCTGGAACTAAAAATACGGAAATGGAGGAAAAAATTAAATTCCAAGTGATGGAAATTTATATTTAATTCATGAAAAATAAATTTAATGACCACAAAACCACAAATCAATAAGAGATTTTGAAGACCATCAATTCCTTAGAACTGAATGTAATATGATAATATTTTTATTTCAAGATCCTTTTTTCTTGAGTTGATGAATTATTTTACCATATAGACTAATAACATAATAAAATATAATTACATGATTATATTAAAACCTATAAATTAAATTTAATCCTTTGGTTGAATGTTTCAATCAGTTTCCACCTATATCTCATCATTTACTCTAAATAATGAGTATGAATATTTAATTCCAAAAGCACTGTTATAAAATTTCGACCAACTATGTGGTATATAAAATGATGAAAAACTTTTCTTCTTGTCTATACTAAAACTAAAATGTTCAGCATAAAGTAAGATAATATCCAAAATTAATAAACTATCACATGAAAAATAATAATTTAATATCTAAAATTAAACAATAATACCCAAAGTTCCAATTAAATAATTCCACAAATAATTAACACAATATCCCAAATAAACTCAATAATAATGCATTGACCTCAAAGGTTATCCAATAAAATTCATCTTATATATAAAAATTAAATAGAATTCTTCAAAAATAATCTTTAATGTTAAATAAAATGATACACTAAAGGGTTACTTATACTTCAACCTAATAAAACATATCCCAAAATATAATTATTCACTTAAAAAATCCCATTAATTAAAAAATAAAAAGGGGTGTAGATGACTTTGAAATTAGTATCAAGCTTAAAATTATAAACCCATGATGGTATCCATAACTTCTTAGGTTAACCTCACATGAAAATATCTTAATATCTAAATTTATGTAAACCCATCTTTGAGTCTAACTATTACAACCCTAAACCCAAACTCTCATATCCAATGACAAAAATATAATAATTGCATTTATTGTTTTGATTCTAATAAACATGGCATATTTTAGTTATCCAAAATATACAAAATTAAATGGAAATATTGGATCACTTAAATCCCAATAGACCATTTAGGTTTATAGTTTTATAGAATTTAGACAACTATTAAATAATAATATCCATGTCTTCACATGATCATTTTTCTTATTATACCCAACTTTTCTTCACAACAATCCATTAAAATCTCCCATAAAATTATTCATAGAGGAAACTTTTCTATAAATATTTATTTTAACATAATTATTCATAACCTAGTAAAATAGAAAATATAAGAAGTATGATCTCAAACACTCATTAATGGTAAATATAAGAATTAATAGTTTAATTTAATCTATGGGAATAATATGAGTATAATGGAATGATTACATAATAAAAGTGCCTGACCATAACATAGAAAATTAATAATGATAACAATCTAGATCATTAATCATATAAAATGGAATAAATATTTATAAATGGAAATAGTCAAGATAATCAATGATAATAAGCCATTTGATGTCAATATTGAATAAATTTACCCTTAAAAGCTCATAGAAATCATAGAGGAAATATGTTGGTATCCTAGAAAATCAAAAATTTATCATGAAATCTCAAAAACGGGATAATTCAAACATTATCTTAAGAGTAACTTACAATAGTTAACTTCATAACTTCATAGTATTACTTATCAAAATATAATTTTTTCTCACTCTATTAGGAGTCACTTACAATATTTATCTCCATAACTTTACCCAATGCGTTGGAGGGCTGTTAAAGTCCCATTAGACCTTAGTTTTTAAGGTAACCATGCATCATTGGTTTCTAATGAAACATACATCCTTAATTTATAATGGAACCACTATTTAATCATAAAGACATTTTTTCAAGAACCATCGAATAATAAAAAAATTATAATCGTTCACTTTTCAACATGATAATAACCATTGTTCTTTATTCGCATCATTTACCTATGAAAAAGAAATGTGTTCAATGCCAATCTCTTTGAAATAATCATAATCCATCAAGAGAAAAAATAATTATGTTTTCATTATAAAATATCCCCCATGTATCATAAATACAATCAATTTATATTGTCAATGATGAATCTAAATTCCATTAAAATATCATTAAAATCATTCATGAGAAAAATAATCTTTCCACTTTGAAAATAACTTTTAATTACTAAAAAATTCAAGACTATTTGAAATATATATATATGTATATATATATATTTGAAAATAACCTTCAAAAATTTTAAATGAAGATTCAAATAAAAAATAATATTAAAGATAAAAATAATTTAAGAAGTAATATATGTTAAAATAAAATATTATTTTCCCACTTAGGTAAATAAATTCAGAATGTTTCGTATGAAAAATGATAAAAATGTTAATTTTTAAAAACATTGTAAATAAATTAAAATACACGTGTAAATAACCATAATAAATCATTGAACTATAAATAATAACATTGTTGAAAACATTCTAGAAAATATTGATATTGAAGATAAATATTCCTGATCTAAAGGAAATATAAGATCGGTATCACTTACTAACAACTTTCTTGATGTTTGTTTAATAAATATAGGGGGAAATGGAAATTAAACAAGTAAAACAAAATCCTAATTAAGGTATAATAAAATATATGTGGTTTAAGAAAATAAATTCATATGATCATTCCCAAAGGAACTTTAAAAATATATATAATCAAAAAATAATATGAGATGGTATCATAAAAATCCCAATAATTTTGGTAACTGTAAAATTTTAAGTATATAAAATAAATCACTTAAAATAAAAATTTAAATATCATTGATATAATGAGATACATGACATAATTTTTAAATGGGTAGTATATATATCTCACAAAAGAATATAGGTGCATAACATAAATATATGTTCCAAAGAAAGAAAATTTTATATGAATAACCCTTGAAAAGATCATATCATTTAATTTATAATTAATCAATGGAGATATTATGTATAAAAAATGTCTATTAATATAAGAAAAATGTAAATAAAACATAAATCAAACAATGGTAATTGGTATAATATAATCAATTTATAAGTGATATAACCCAATGAAAGGAAATTGAGTAAGGAAACCCCTTACCTTAAGTCATTACTCATTACATACATTCATTAACTCATGTATAATAAAATTGTATTAATTTTTAAATTTTTTAATAAAATTTTATAGATTTATTAATTTATCACTAAAACATTTATTTCATTTATTTTATTGAAATATTTAATTACTTAATCAGTTATGTCTATGTCAGGTGTTTTAAAAATGTTTTATTCATAATTAGAAAATGTATTTGGTAGGTTAACCATGGAAAAAGGGTTCATTGTTCCATCATATACATAATAATTATCATGAAATAATTATCATTTTATACATCAAATATAATTTTATAGTCAACCATAAAAAGTTAACTTAGAAAATGAATCGCATCGCTATATAGAAGTTGTATTCCCCACCTACACACGATTGACGTTATCATTTTTTTAACAGGAGAAAGGGGAAGAAGGTAAGTAATATATTATTTTTAAATAATAATAATAATTTAATGAATATAAAATATATTTTTAAAATAAATCATAATAATAAGCCTTGTGAGGAGGTGACGAAAAATGAAACGCATTGTTTCGTGGAGGTTGCAGTCCACTTGTATGCATGAATGAGGATTTTATTACCCATAAGTTGGAAAATGAGATGAATAAAGTTGTAAAATTATCATAATATAACATTAATATATTTTAGATACTAAATTTATCATATTTTAATTGTTGGGATAAAATTTAAGGAGGTATAATAAGTAGTAAATTGAAAGATAATTATTGAAACAATTGCCTACTTTTTAAGAGAACACATTTGGATTTCTTATTAAGAAACCTAGGGATGGTATTTCTAAGAGACCATAAACTCTATAAATTTTATAAGGAATTTTAGAATCATTTTATTCGTGGTTTGGTAGAGCTATAAGGATCAAGGTCATGTAAAGAATAGTGGATAGGTGGTTACCTTTTATAGTGAAGGAAAGGACACACTTGGAATACTAAAAAGAGTTAAATATAATAATTTATTTTTCTTATAAAATTAAAAAAAAGTGGAAAATAATTTGAAGATAAGATATTTTATGATTTTAATAATTTAAACCAATAAAATTTGTATAGTTTTATGTGATATTTTAAACTTTATCTTTTGTTTTAACCCCTTCATCATCCAATTTTAAGTTTAATCATGGTGACAAATTTTTCGAAATAAAAAGGGTTATAAATTTACTTATAAGATAGTAATTGGCCCCAAAATGATCAAGGGGTGAAATTATAGACCATATCAAATCCAAATTGTCCTCTTTAATAATTTTTATTAATTTTAAATCATTTAATAATATGCTAGTAAACATAAAATATCATTAAAGTCATTTTAAGAATTATTCACATATTTTCATTTTAAAACATCAATACATGTATGGAATTAAAATATAAACTATCAAAACATAAATTATAAATTATTATTAACCAAATAATTCATGTGACTCTATAATTTTTCCAAAAAAATATAATTTTTGATGTATTCAAAATCATTTAATATAATGTTTCTACTACTTGCACAAGCACTACGTCCGCATTGTATAAGATTTTTTCATAATTATGAAAACACCAAAAATTAACAATAAATTTACATTATAAAAATAAACTAATTATTTATAAAATTAAAAATTATATTCTTTCATAAAATCTTATTATCCTTATGTGAATATATAAGATAAATTAATGGTAAGAGAGATGTATTTTGAAATTTTCCTTTACTTAAAATAATATAAATGTATTTATCAAAGAAAAATGGCACCTAAATGACATATTTTAGAATTTATAAAGGGGTGGATTAACGAAACTCATAAATTAGAAATAATTCTGGTGTTATTTTAATTTTTAAAATCTTATCACTTTATTTTTAACCTTAATTACCAGATTTACCCTTACCATAGTGAAACTTTTCTACCATGGTCATTATTCATTATAACCAAAAATAAATTTGACCTATTCAAAAAATCTAAACCTCCTAATTCCAAATATTTAATTCATAATTCAAGATTAAATTTCTATAATTGTAATTAATTTTAATATAAATACGTAAAACGTAATAAAAACTTTTTTTAGAAAAATGTGTTTTTAATACAAAAAATGAAATTATACCAAGATAAAGTTTAATGTTGATTAATATGTAATTAATTTTATTATATATAATTAAATTATAATTATTTTAAATTAATATTAAATTCAAATCATAATGGTACCTTTCAAATAAAAGAAATGACACTTTTACAAAAATCAGTATTTTTCCTTATTCATTGAAAAATCATTCATTTCCAAAAAATCATAAAATTTAATTATAATATAATTTTATAAGATGATTTAAAAAATTACAAAATTTTATAAAAAAATTCTAAAATTGGTAAAAATTAATTAAAATATTCTATCATAAAAAATAGTAATTATTTTTTAAAGAAAACATATTTTTGAAGTATAAAATAACTTTACTAAAAATTGAGTGCTTATTTCCTAAGAATTAATAAATAATTTTTTATTCAATATAAACATTTTTTATATATTTCATAATTCATTTACTCATGTTCATATCCACCAATTCTAAGGCCAGGCTATAGCGGTCATATTTAAATAATAATATTTTCTTATCCCTAAATATTAAAGTTGTGTGTCTTGTACACTATCAAACATTATCTTATTTTAAAATATTGAGATATTACAATCTCTCCCTCACTTTTTAATAAATTATTTCCACACAATTTTATCTTCATCTTAGTAATCAATGGTTTAATATTTATGAATACCTTTGTTAAAACCCGCGTCACAAAGAGGGTTAATAAAACTTCACATAGTGAAGAGGAAAAGGTAAATAATAAGGATATATGAAATAACATAGAACTAGGTTCCCAAATATGTTAACATTAGTGGGAAATGAAAATATGGACATTGAGGAGAAAATTTATGTCTAGGTTATGTAAATTCAGAGATAATTTAGTTATGATAAAGATAATAACTACAAAAGAATAAATCAATAGAAGATTTATAAGACTATAAATTCATCATAACAAAGAGTGATATGATAACATTTTTATTTCAAGATATTTTTACTCTATTTCAGTAATTTATTTACCATATTTAATGTGAACATAAGTAAATATACTTACTTGATTTTCTTTAAATTCATAAATGAAATTTCATCCTTTGGTTATGTGTTTCAATCAGTTTCCACCTTAATCTCATATTTTACTCCAAATTATGACTATGAATATCTAATAACTAAATCACTATAATAAACTTATAATTGACCATGAGTTATATAAAAGGATGAAAATATTTTCTTCTTGTCTTTACTAAAACCAAAATGGTTTGCATAAGGTAGTATAATACCCAAAATGAATGAACCTTCATATGAATAAATAATACTTTAATATCAAAAATTACACAATAATAACCAAGGTTCAAATTAAATAATTCTAAAAATAATTAACCCAACATCCCAATTAACCTCAATAATAACATATTAAACTCAAAGGTTATCTTATAACATTTAACTTACATCCCAATATGAAATAGAATTCTTTGCAAATAACCATCCATGTTACATCACAAGATACACCTAAAGGTTACTTATACATCAACCTAGTAAAATTACACCCAAAATATAATTATTCACTTCAAAATACCATTACGTAGAAAATAATTAAAAAAATAAGGACAAAAATACCCTTTCCACATTGAAAATCACTTTTAAAAACTAAAAATTTCAATAATATTTAGAAAACAAATATTCGAAAGTAACCTTGGAAACGTTCAATGGAAGCATAAAATAAAAAATATTCATGATGGTGAAAAAATTAATTTAATACATATATATATAAATGAAAAATTCATTTTACACATTGGTAAATAAAATCAAAAATTTTCATATGAACAATGATAAGAATATACCATTTCTAAAACCTTTGTAAATAAATTCAAAGACACATGGAAATGAACTTAAGAAATAATTAAAGTTTAGATAATAAAATTCTTGAAAATATTTTAGAAAACAAGGATATAGAAGATAATGATTCTCGATCTAAAAGAATATACAATATCAGTATCACTTACAAAAAACTACCCATAGGTTTATTTAATCACTAAGGAAAAGGAAATTAAACATGTAAATCACATTAATAACTAGAGGATATAAAAATAAATGTTCTTATAGAAAATAATATCATATTATACCTCTCTATGTAACTTTGAACATAGAAAATATCGAAATAAGATGAGATTGTATCCTAAAAATCCTTACTATTTTGGTAACTTTTGAATATTAAGCCTATGAAAGAACTGAATTCAAATCAAACATTAAATACCATGAATATATAGGGATCCTTGATATATCATTTCTTGTTTAAATATATACATCTCATAAAATAAGGTTGTATCATAACAAAACATAAGTCCCAAAGAAGGAAAATTTGATATGAATAACCGTTACAAAGATCATATCATTGAATTGAGAATTAATCAATGGATATTTTATGTATAAAAAATTTAAATCCATAAAAAACAAGTGGAAATACAACATAAATAAAAAAATAGTTTCACATATATTCTTGAAATAATATAATCAATAAATAATTGATACAACCCAATGAAAGGAAATTGAGTTAATAAACCTCTTACCTCAAGGCCTGACTCGCAACATATGTTCTTCAACTCCTCTATAATAAGATTGTAATAATTATTTAATTATTTAATAAAATTTATTAGGTTTATTGATTTATAACCACACTAATGTGACCCAAGATAACAATGAAATAAATAATACATTAATATCATGATTTAAATAATGCATCCAATAAATAGTCGCATAAACTAAGGACATAAAGATTTAGTGTCTTGGAGATTAACTATATAAATAAATTATTTTAAAACACTTAAAAATTTTAATCCATAATCATGCTTCTATATACCCTTTCTATACATCTCACATGATATAATATTCTTCATATCCTGGGGATTGAAAACATAAGAAAGTGGTGAGATCAAAACTCATTAATTGAAAAGACATATCATAAAGGATTAGATCATAAACACAAAGAATAATATGAGAAAGATATGAATAACATAATAAAATCTCAAAAGACTGTGTGTAATAATTATAATTTTCTATGGATAAATATAATATCATAATAAGATCATTAAGGAAACATAAAAGAAATAAACATGTATAAACATACCTACATATAATTATAAAATGTGTGAGAGATATAAAAGTGGGGAATACATTAAAAAATGCATAATACTAAAAACTGGGAATGACATGAAAAAAACATAAAAAGGTGTCACAACCATAAAAATAATATTTATTATCCTTTTATAGTAGGATACTCACTGACATTTTCACGTGAAAAATTGTGAGTGTAGCTTAATGGATTTATAATCACCCATTTTGAACCAAGAGACTGTCTAATCTATTCACATGTAAAATTGTGAGTAGAGAATAATGAAATCACACTCACTATTTGTGAACTTTTAGAATTTATAGACTGTTCACTTGTGAAATCGTCAGTGGATCTTAATTCCCTCACACTCACCCTTTTTAAACCCAAAGACTTACTAACATGTTCACATGTAAAACTGTGAGTGGTGTTTAACATCATCACACTAACCCATTGTGAACCTAGAAACATGATAAACTATTCAAAAAAAATATATCTCATGAGATTTATTCCTTACCCAATTCATTTCATGGAGATATAGGTCCCTCTCTTCTCATAATCCATACATTTATGTTCCACTTGAAAGTCAAACATTCGTCATCTCATAAAAAACCATGGAAAAAGATGGGTGTTTTAAAACATTTAAAAACATCAAATGACATGTTATTAAGAAATAATATAATATCATAACTCTCATTATCTAAAATAAATAACATATAAAGTGTGATCAAAACATCACATAATGAATAGTTACCCTTATAGGGTAAACATAAGTGAAAATAATTTTTTTTACAATGCCTTTTTAAAACATTGATGTGAAAATTACTTTCAAAAATATTTGTTTTGAATGGAAAGTGGTGACTTTGGAAAACATTATTATAAAGAGTTACTAATAAAAATTCCTCTAAATAATTAAATTTTTAAAAATATTAAGTGAAAATACATTGAAAACGTTTACTTTTAACAGAATCATTAATAATGTATAATTGAGAATATATAATGTTTTCAATAAAAGAAGTGAAAATATGTTTATAAATTTTAATTTTTTAAAATAATATTTAATAATTGATACATGAAAAAGATATAGAGTTCTTAATAAAATAAGTGGAAATATCTTCAAAAATTTTAATATTAAAAATAAACATTAATGATGGAGACCTGAAAAAAAATGTTTTCAATAAAATAATATTAAATAAATTGAAAACATTTACTTTTAAAAATAAAATTTAATAATTAAAACATGAAAATGACAACATTTTTAATGAAATGAGTGGAAATAATTTGAAAACATTTATTTTTAAAAAAAATTAATAATGGAAACTTGAATAAGATATCATGTTTTCAATCAAATAAGTGGAAATAATTTGAAAAAAATTGCATTAAAATTATATTTAATAATTATAAATTTAATTAATATATGTGTGTAATCAGAAGAAAATATGGAGTGCATGATAAAACTTTTATTTTAGAGAGGATGTAAAATCCCCTTTTGAATATTTTTTAATAATCATTGTATTAAAACCCATATTGTTAAAATGATAATGTAACCTTTATTTTAAATTAATTATGGGAAATAAAAGTATCATTGGAATAAAAAAAATTGAATTCCTATTAGGTAAATGAAAATGTTGGAGGAAAGTAAAAAACATGCATATGGTAGAAAATACATTAAAAGAAATGGGGATTATTCCTAAAAAAATCATTTTCATGAGACCATTTAAATAATCATGGAAGACTACTTTATTATGAAACATTATTTCACTATAAAATAAGTTATAAATACAACATAAAATCATCATTATAGTTTATAATATATCTATAATGACCCATGTTTTTTTGGACTGGAAATTTTGAGTAGAAATCTGATTTTTTTTTATATCATATTCTGGTAAGGGGTAAATGGTCTGTTTTCACTATCATATGATCTCAGGTAATTTATTAACCACTCTGTTGGTCTTGGGATAGGCTCTCTACCCAAGGATATATTTTTGGTAGAATTTCAAGCCATTAAAATTTTGGAAGAATAATTAATAATTAATATTTATTTAATTTATTCATGCAGGTTTATTCTATCATATCTTTTGAATGGATTTTTTTATTGGTATTCTGTCTCTTTCATTGGCTCTAAAAAATGGAGTTTTTCCTATATAAGATATAAACTCAGTTTGGGCACTGGGGTCGAGTCGGTCCCCCCTTTCTTTTTGTTTTATTTTTATGCCTTTTCTTTATTTTCTTTTATTTTCTTCTTTTCCTTCCCAAAATTCTTATGTATGAACCCATGGGGCTCCTCCTTCATTTAACTACCAATATATAAAGGTAGAGGAAGGAGGATAAATATATAGTGTGAATATAGGTACCGTCGTGAAACTTGGGATGCTCAGGATCATCGTGTGGTGGTCGTGGAGCGTGGAAATGAGCGAAGATTTGGAGGCTTCCTCCCAAAAGTAGTTTTTTTCTTAGTTTTTACATAGATCCCCATAGATTTAATTTTTTTCATGTTTTCATCCATTATTATGCTTTATTAGGACCCTTTTTTGTTTATCGGTAGTTTTTAGGTAACAAAATGGGACTTTGGACAGATTTGAGGGATTTCTTGTTCAAAAATCTCGATCACACAGCGTGCAGTTCTAGAACACACGCCATGTGTTCTTCCTATTTATGAAATATGATACTTTTATAAGTAATTTCCATGTATTGGTTATATAAAAACATATACTAATACTTTTATGTTTATCTAATTGTCTAGACAGACAATCTGTGTAGGGGCACATGGTTGTATAGAGTACACGGTCATACCCCATGTGGGTTTCATGTCATGAAGAGCTACACAGCCCAGAGAAGTACATGTCCAAGCCATGTAAGGTACACGGTTAGGTACTTCATGTAGTTTAAATTATGTGTAAATGATCCACATGTCTTTTACTTGGGATTTTATAATCCAAGTTTGTCTAAGGTACATGACCAGTTGGGGATTTGGGAGATCATGTTGTGTACTTGGTATACATGTCATGTGCTACCGCTTTGCTTCCTTTTTTTCTTTCACATATATTTATGTCAAACAGTATTAATTGGGCCAATGAATAGTCCATTCTGAATATCTTTTTATGTATATCATGTTTTTTAAAACACTGGAGGTGTTTTAAGGACTCCTATGTGGAGTTTCTGGATTTTTCCTAAATGGAGAGTTTATTCCTCCGGTAATCGAATCTAGTTGTCTTGTAATAATGATACCTTCATCTAAGATGGTCCCTGAGCCATATCTTGTGACCAATTAATGTGTAATTTTCCCTCTGAGGACATATCCCTTGTGAGATGTGAACTTCTAGCCCAAGAGGTCATGAGGTTGGTTGCTTTCAAGGATCCATTGTAGGATTCCTCTACTTATTTTTCGAACTAGAGTTTCCTATATAGGATGACTCTATAGTATTCCTATTACCAAGGGTCCCCTATCATATTCGATTCCTTACATGTTAACCTAGGAGATCCCTTGTAGTTTCCCTTACCTGTGTACGGTTCTGAGGATCTCATGTAGGATGCCTCTGTTTACTTATCGTTCTAGGATCCCATGTAGTATTTTTCAATTTACCTTCACTATTGAGAATACCTATTATGATTACTTCACCTATTATTATACCTTTAGGATCCCAATTAGAATAACTCTCTTATACTTTATATGAGGGACCCAATGGGTTCCCTGAGGTTTGACCAACCTTGAGCTAGTATGTCAGGTTTGGGTAGAGATGGTAGTAGGTTTCACCATAGAACCCATGACAAACTTTTAAGCCCATGATGTTGTGACAGTAGTTCTGGTTTTATCCATTTGGCCACTCTCACTCTTTTGTTTATACATTCACTTGTTTACTACTGATGTAGTGATGATTACCACAGGCGTTTCCTAGTTAAAGGTTGGTGATCCTGATATGACGTGTCTTCCTCTCTTTGGGATGCCCGGGTGTATTTCCTAGAATCTGGCTTCTGAGCCATGTTATTTTGTATTTATTTATATACCCTAAGGTACTACCAATGACCTGGTTGTTGATCTGGTATATTTTTAACAATTATATTATTTGGATCTCCATATGTTCTTACTAGGATCTGGATTTTGATCATATGATTATGATATACAGGCATAGTATCCCTAATAATGATACTCATGGATGATTACATTCTCCCGAGTGATGAGGATGATTGTTATCTCATCTGAATGATATGTGATGAGGATGAATATGATCTCCTTAATCTAATTATACTTTTGGATGATTACGCACTCCTGACTGATAGGGACAATTACACTCACCATAATCTGCAACCAGACTACGGTGTTAGACACAGAGTTTCACATCATTGGATACCCATCGATGATTATAATCTCCTAGGTTATACATATTATTCCTCACTCCCTAATCAGAGACCTTGAGGGGTGGCTATAACATTACACTGGTGATATCTCCTTATAGTTTTCCTAAGGGTCGTACCCTTAGGGTTCAACAGAGTTGCAATGTTGTGACCGCCTACAAACTAGAAACTAGAGCTCAGACATTGAACTAGTTTTGCATGGCATGAGTGCCATGGAATCTAGATCTATGCCATTTATAGTATTTCTTTCCATAATTCCCAATAATCCATTATTATTGTGATTATAGGTGAGTATGGGTGAACCTGGAGTTAGGATGAGTATCCCCCTCTAGTGACGTAGCTTGCTTAGAGACATTTTTCATGCTAGTGAAATTAAGTATTTTTTATTGGGATTATAGACCCATAAATAGTTGTAATGATACATGGACTGAGTGGTATGACATCTATCTCAATTTCCCTTGAATAGTATGTCCAAGAGATCATGATTTACAAACCCACAAATTGACTGTTGCTGATTCATGTTATTTATTTTACCTTATGCATGTATATTCCTTTATATGAATATATGTATTTGTATGGAAATATACTTATATACACATATAAATATGGTTATCAATGGAATCACCTTTCTTAGTTTACCGGGATCATAGACCCTAATTGTAATTTAACATTATGTTTGGACTTGTCTTTTTATTTGTGTCTTGGCTAGGCTGATCATATTTCATGAGCATGCACATATGGATGCATTTTTTATATGTACATCATTGGGGTGTCCTATTGAGATTATTTCTCACCCCTATAAATGCACTTTAGTGGGAATGTAAGCCTTAGGTTTACTTTTTAGGTTAAGCACAGATGTATGGTAGATAGGTATGAGGGACAGGGTTGGATGATTGAGCAGACATATGGATTCTTATGATTGGACTAATGTAGTTTGACTATGTCTAGATACTCGGTATGAGGTATGGCTCGGATTTAGTATTAGATTCATATACTTTATTTCATTTATTTTATATACTCTTTCATGTATGGTCGGAATAGTGGGTGACCAATTTTGTATTTATGACATAGATGTTTGGGATTTTATAGAATTTTATTTTTTATTATAGTATACTCTATTTAGTTATTTATTGCTTATAAACTCTGGTTATTACTACTTGGATATTATCTCATTATTGAAACTGTTGTTTACTCTAATATGAGGGAATAATCTCTCCACATAAACACCCTAGTCCCTCACTTCTAGTCGGCATCCTTTGGCAGACGAAGAGTCACTATTTAGGCCTCAAAACAAACTATCTCAGAGCATCAGTTTAGTGGAATCCTAGTCAGGATATTATAAATTGGTATCAAATCTATTCCTTTCCCATTGTTTTACTATTTGGCACATGGTAGATAGAATTATTAGGAATGTGTCAGAACCTATGATGGATATCGAATGGGTGCATCAAGAACACTTGTTATGATGAGAAGTTCTAGTTTCTAGTGATATTAGATTGATGTTTTTATCTATGAGGTAATAGTTGTATATGATTTTTTCTTTGATTGGTGCAAATCTTTTTATGGATGTAATGATTTATCATGTATCTATAGCTCTTTTCCTGTGGGAAAGAGGCTGGTGATTGATTTTGACGTTTGGTTGGAAAATTAAAGAGGTGTCTTAGGCATCATATTTGGCACATATGATTCACATGTTATAGGCCTTATAGAGTGTGATTTTAATGATGATAGAGGATAATTGTTTAAAGTTTCAATAAAAACCTAAATGGTGTCTTCCCATATAACTTTTTGGTGGAATTATACTCAATTGATCCGAATTGCATATATATTTCCTTCTGATGGAAGACTATGTGGATCTATGTTGAGACGTTTGGTGGTGAGGATGATGACGTATCCCTCATTCATAGGAGGTGAAGTGACCCTAGTAGGCCTATAGGGAACATGATTCTCAAATTTTGGACCCCTTATAGGGTTCTTTTTTCTCTGTTTCAGTTATGTAATGTTTTAGTAAAAAATTATATAGTGTTTTCCTATATAGATTTGAATGACATTTTACTTAACCAAACCTTTTTTGTGGTTATATAGTTGGATTTCTAAGAATGATGTCGACATATACCAGGATTTTTCTAAAGAAAGAGACCTCAAGGGTGTATTACCATATCAATATTCCCAGTGACGGTCAGTTCAGAATCTATTATGAATTAATATTGTGACCTCTAGAAAGAAGTTCCTTATAAGGACACTTGGAGAGAATCGGGTCCGTATAGGTATTGTTTAATATTTTGAACATCATGGGTCTATTTTATCTTTACCGCCCGTAGTTAAGTTTTATCTTTTAGATAATATGGTTAAACCTTGTAACCGTGTTGTGAGACTGGATCAGTAGGTCTGGGTGGGAGACCAATAGGACATTAGTTTTGACTCAAACCCTTGTAGGTAGATATTTCATTTTGATCGAGGGAAACCTATATGATACGTTGGACCAAGATTTTGGATGCCATTTTGGGAAGTTCACTAGGTTATATGCTCTTTTAATATTTATTCATGGTTAGTACTTAGGTTTTATGATATGGGCATGTTGATTTGTTTGGATTTTGACAAGAACATAGGGTGCTTTGGTTTCATTAATAGATTAGACGGGCAGGAATATTCGGGTATTTGGCCCAGTCGACCAGTGTTTCTTCTATTTCTAATATAGTCAGATCATGGGTAGATTCTCATGACTATAATGACGTAGGGTGATAGCCGGTTGTGGAATAAATCATGGCACGGGTGAGGTGATCAATTTTTAAGAGGAGTTGTATGGGATCTTATGGATTAATGAGACTAACGTGCCACGAAGCACGGTCAGTATAGCCTTGTGCAAGACAACTCTCTAGAGTATTAGTTGAGTGTTAAAGGTATATATAGGTTATGCTTGGTACCATTTAAATCATGGATTAGTGAGTGGTATTGTACAGGCTGAGGATTGATGGTTTTAATATTTTTCATGGGAATTGGGTCCAATAAGTTGTGGTTAAATGATGAATATACCTCTATGGTAAAGGAGGCATTGAGGATATATCATGTTCCATGATTTGGTTTACTCATGGCCAGACCAAGACACACACTTTCCAGATATGTGGTTCCAAGAGTTAGTTAAAGGCAAGTTAGCATGTTTGATGTGAGTGTGGCTTAAAAATATCTATACATGCCTTTTGATGAAATATTAGTGTAATCCATATTATAGAAAATCATGATCTATATTTACATCATCCTGAGTATGTTGATAGAGCTTAAACTCTATACCGATCTTATTTTATTTTAAATTTCCTTCCTGGCTTGATAGAGAAACCTTTTGAGGTTACGCTTGAGGAACGGTATAAGGTAAGAAATATGGTCAGGAGGGCACCATTATCCATTTTAGGGTAGTGACTCTCATTTTCAAATGAAATTTGGAATTTTTTTAGGGCTATTGAGATCATATTTTTTTAGATGATTATAAGGGTATTTCTATGGTGGAGAGTACTAGATCGATTGAACTTAACACCTGCTGGGTAGGAGATATTTATTAACACTAAGAGACTAGTCCTTAGATAGTTCAGATAGCTTGTTTTGTAGATGATCATATTGAGATTATGGCTACTATTTTTTCTCCAATTATTCTCTAGGATGATAAGTTTTATGGTGGGAATACTTTAAGGACCCGTATTTTTTGGACTGAAAATTTTGAGCATAAATTTGAATTTTTTCTATTGGATTCTTATAAGGCGTAAATAATATCCCCACCCCCAAGAAGATGATCTTGGATAATTTTTATTAACACTCCATTGGTCTTGAAATAATATTTTTACCCAAGTAGAGGCTTTTTTTGGAATTCCTAACCATTAAAATTTTAGCGGATAAATTAATATTTAATATTTAATTAATTAAATATTATTTTATTCGTGTTGGTTAATTAAGTTATATATTTTTAATGGAGCATTGGATTGAGATTTTTTCTTCACTATTGACTCCAAAATGGATAGTTTTTCCTATTTGTGGCATAAAATCAGTTTGGGCATCGGGTCGGGCTGGGATGGGCCCCCTTTATTTTTCTTTTCTTTTTCTTCATTTTCATTCTTTTCTTTTATTTACTTATTTTCCTTCCATAGATTCTCATGTACACCCCTAGGGGATCCTCATTATTCATGAGACTAAGAGATATATAGAGGGATAGAGAGAGAGATAAATAGAGAGGGGTAATAGAGGTACTTCTGTGAAGCTTGGGACATGTCCAATAATCGTGTTCTGACCATGGAGTATGAAAATAGGAGAAGATTCATCAGTTTCTACCCAAAGGTTGGAAATTTTTTAGTTTTTTCATAAATCCCCATATATTTTTCATTTTCCATTTTTGTCCCCTATTATTCTTTCTTAGGAACACTTATGGGATGATCTATTATTTTGGGGGAAGAAAACAGGGTTTTTGGCCATTTTGTTGGATTTCCTATTCGAAAATCCCGATCACACAACGTGTAGTTTAGGAACACACATCATGTGTTATTACTATTCAGGGAAGATGATATTTTTATAAGTACATTCCATATATGGGGTATACATTACATATACTAGGACTCAAATGTGTAGCTGAGTACCTGGCCCGATAGCCTGGGTATGGGCACATGGCCGTGTAGAGTACACCACCAGACCACGTGTGGGTTGCATGTTGTGTAAAGGAACACAACCAGGTGAATTAAATGGTAATTCCATGTAAGGTGCATGATAAGGTACCCCATGTATGGTACATGCAATGTACTTAGTCTTTTACATGCCAAGTATGGCTGAATTACTTGCCCTGGTGGGGATTTGGGTGAACACACCATGTACTTGGTATACAAACAGTGTACTGTACCTTTGCTACACTTTTATGGGTTTTAATGTCTTTAAATATATTAATTGTAATTGGACCTAAGAGTAGTCCATTATGAGTATATTTTCTCATATATTGTGATAGTAAATCCCTTGTGGTGTTTTAATGAATCCTAAGTGACGTTTCATAATTTTTCCTAAACAAGTAGGTTCTTCCTCTAGTAATTAAAACTAGTTGTCTCCTAAGAATGAGACCGTGATATGATATGGTCCATCATCTATATCTGATGACCAATTCATATAGATATTTCCCCTTGATTATTTCCCCATTTTTATATATTCCCTTCTAGTTCAGGAGGTCATGAGGTTGGTAGCTTCCAAGGACCCCCTATAGGAATAATCTACTTATGTTTCAACCTAGAGGATCATATATAGGATTCCTTTATCTTCTACCAATTACCAAGGGTCCCCTATTGGATACATTTTCTTAAATTTTGACCTAGGGGATCCCTTTTAGGATCCCTTACCTGTGTACCATTCTGAGGAACTCAAGTAGGATACCTCTATTTACTTACCATTCAAGGATTCCATGTATAATTCCTCTCTTTAACTTAGTTGTTGAGGATCCATATTAGGATACCCTCTCCTATGAGTAGATCTTGAGGATCCAAATTAGGATGACTCTTATATGCTTGATCTAAGGGACAAAATTGGTATACCAAGGTTTAACCGACCCATAGCTAGTAAGTCGGGATTGGGTAGATATGGTACGGAGTATCATTTAAGAACACATGTCGATCTTGTAGCCCATGATGTTGTGACAGTAGTGTTGGGTTTATTCATTCATCCATCCTCACTCTTTTTTTTATACATTCACCTATTTACTACTAATACAATGATGATTTCCAAAGGTGATTCCTAGTTGGTGGATGATGAGCCTGATGTGATGTGTCTTCCTCTCTTTGGGATTCCCAGACGTATTTCCTAAGATCCGGATTATGAATCATGTAATTTTATATTTATTTGTAAACCTACAGGTAGTACCTACAATCGAGCTATCAATATGGTATATTTTTTACTATTATATTATAGGTATCTCCAAAGGCACTTCCTGGGATCTGGATTTTGAGCCTATGATTATGATATATGGGCATGGTGTCATTAGTAATGATACTCGTGGATGATTACACTCTTCTGAGTGATGTGGATGATTCCTATCTCCTATGAATGATATGTGATGAGGATTATTATACTATACTCTATATTACTACACTTGTGGATGATTGCACTCTCCAGAGGGATAGGGATGATTAGACAATCCCTAATTAGCTAGTAGACCATGGTGTTGTACATGGAATTTCATGTAGTTAGATACCCATGGATTATTATGATCTCCTAGGTGGCATGGATGATTCCACTCTCCCTAATTAGAGACCTCAACGGGTGGTCAAGACGTCTCACCAGTGACCTATCTACACAGTTCGCCTAAGGGTCAGACCCTAAGTGTTCATATGAGTTTCAATGTTATGGACCGGGACCTAGGGCTCAAAAATTATTCTAAATTTACAAGCAATGAGTGGCATGGAATTTATATTTAGTCCATCTATAGGATATCAAAATGTAAATCCCTTGAATTCATTATTATAGTAATTGGAGGTGAGTACAGGTGAACCCAGGTTGAGGACGAGTATCCCCCTAGGGTGACGTAGCTTTCTCAGATACATTTATGGCATTGGATGAAGCTGATATTATCGATTAGGATTATATGACCATAGATTGACATAATGATACACAACTTGAGTGGTATGACATCTATCTCAATGCCCTTGTACAGGATTTCCAGGTGATCAGGATTTACAGACCTAAGGATTGATTACTATTTATTCATGTTATTTATTTCACATTACGCATGTATTTTCATATTTATGTTTATACGTATATGTATGGGAATATAAATATATATGAATATAAATACAGATATTTGTGGCAACACCTTTCTTAGTTTACCGGGATCATAGACATAGGGATCGACTGTGGCTTCACATTATATTTTGACTTATATTTTCAGTTTTGTTTCATTTAGGTTGATCATATTGCATGATCATGCACTTATAAAATCCTTTTTTAGTTTAATCATTAGGGTGTCCAACTGAGAATATTTATCACCCCTTTACATGAACCTCAGTGTTCGTGAAGACCTTATGTCTTATTTTCTGGTTGAGCATAGATATATAGTGGATAGGACTAAGGCCTAGGGTTTCATGATCGAGTGAATTTGGTAATGTGGATTATTATGACTGGGCTGATGTAGTTTGATAGTCTCTTGAGACCATTTATGTGGTCTGCATTGGAGTTAGTAGTAGAGCCTTATACTTTTATTTCAGTTTCTTTTGTGTACTCCTCGATGTATGGTCAGCGTAGTTGGTGATCGTTGTTGTATTTATGAAATAGTTGTTCATAATTTTATATAATTTAATTTTTTATTACAACATGTTCTATTTCATTTATTTATTTCAATATCACTCTATTTATTACTTCTTTGATGGTATCTCGTTATTTTTGCTATTTTCTACTCTAATATGAGGGTATAGTCTCTCCACAGACACACTCTATGACCTCACTGTAAGTCAAAAGCCATTGTAATATGGATAGGAATGCTTGAGGACTTATAAATAACCTTCTCATTGAACAGGTTTTGTGTAATCTGAGTCAGGATGTTACAATATCAATCATGAAAGATAATTGACAAAGGAGAATGATTATGGCCCAAGGAAGATATTTGAGTCACAGAAACCCCTTATAACCTTTGTAACCTTTGAATCATAGCCTCATGAGAAAACTAACATGAAATTAAACATTTAATATATTGAAATATCAGGTAACCATCATATAAAATTACAATGGGGTGGTAAGTACATCCTACTAATGTAAACATGGTGTATAACATAAAAATGTCACAAAGAAAGAAAATTGAGACGGAAACCCTTACCTTGTTTCCTTGCTTAGTTGATGACACAATAAACTCATGTAAAATATATAAAGGCAAATTAATATCCTATTTCATAACATTACTAATAAATATTACCCTTTTATAATTATTATTATAATTATTTATCAGTATTACATTAATTAGTTATAGTGTATTAAGACCATCAGGTGTTAATAAATTTAATTGACTTGTGCATATTTAATAATTTTGATGTCATTACAAATAATTTGATATCAATTTCATTATTTATATATAATATATATTTTTTTATTTATTTAAACTTTTCTTATTTCATTCCATATGTGTTTTCGTTACGTTATGTAAAAATTGAATTGATAACAGCTTAATTCGAAAATTTTGGAGAATGAAAATGTTACTTTAAAAATAAGTTAAATACTTAATATAATATATCCATAACCATATAATAATCCTTATTTTATTAATATATAATATTATTAATATTTTATATGTTCTAATACTCATCTATAATCATATTTTAAATCAATTTTCATGTAGGTGGTTAAACTGACCCAAACTTGTACACACTTTAACTTGATTGTCGAGTATGGTTAAGGAGAATTTTATTTTGACATAATATAATTATAATGGAATAATAATGATATTTTGTTTCATTATGGTAAACAATATTTCAATATTTTTAGATTATTTATGAATATATAAATGAAAACGGGGAAATGTTTCAGTGTAGAGGCTGTAATCCGCACGTACACACAATTAGCGTTCTAGTTTCTCAATGCGTGAGAGGGGGTAAAGGTGAATATTAAATAGAAATTTAAGAATAATAATAACATGTTATATATAATATTTATTCTTAATTACCAATATTAATACCATCCATGAATGACACTAGTATAGAACAAATGACATCACTTCATGGTGGTGGTGGTCTGTGCGACACACTAACAATGTTCTTTTTTTTATAAATTGATGGAAATAAATTAATAATAGTTATACCATTAATATAAAAAAATATAATTATAATAATTATACTTAATTTATCATATTTTTATATTGGTAATATTTTTGTAAGATTAATATTAAGAAGAAAATCTTAAGAGGTGATAACACTTACGTCAGGGACTTGATTTTTCCCTTGGAAGTTCCCAAGAAATTGAAGGGGTTAGGCTAACTATGAGTGACTAAGGGATTATTTTTTGGGAATAGGGTTGTATTTATATTAAAATTTTATATATTAATGAAGTAATTATAAAGGTAATTTTTTGCTTTAAATGGTGTAAGTTTCCCCCTCTTATAAGAGAGGAAAATGGCACTTTTGGAAACACCCTTTATATTTTAATAATTCCACCAAACTATTCCAAGGTCAGTGGCTCAAAATTTTTGAAATTATTTATTTTTGGGTGTATTTGAGTCTATAAATACTCAAAAATTTCTTTACACATATTTATCAAACACTTAATATGGATTTTACCATTAGGTTTTTAGGTTTTATTCTTTTACTTTTAAACTATGTAACTAGTTTTTAACTAAGTAATTTTATGTTTTAGAAAACATATAACATAACCAATATAATTTTTTTTGGGTTTTATGGAACTAAATTTTATATATATTTAATCCAAATCAAAATATAAAAATTATAAAATTAACTTTTAAATTAAAACTGATAATGTGTAGAAAACTTTTTTATCAGAAAAATGACATGTTGACCGTTGTTGATTGTTAATGTTTTTTAGTGTTGATTAAAAATTAAATGAGTGTTAATATATTTATTTATGTGTCTATAAATTATATTATATTAATTAGTTAAATTAGTTAAATTTAATAGATTTTATAGAAATTCCTTGATATTAATAAAACAATAATTTTAAAATAATTGTTTCACCATTATCGTGGTAATTAAAATTAATCCCCAAAATCTAAATTTTATACCCAAAAATAAAATTATCCATATTAAATAATATAAATATTATTATTTCAAATATATGAATGATTTTATCAAATTAAATTTCTATATTTATGGAAATAATTCTTAATGTCAGTGGATATGTCACGTAAAAACCCGTTTTTTGAAAAAAAAAGTCTATTTTTAACCAAAACGATTTATGATTAGGATGAAATTATCAATGCTATTCATTTAAATGAAATTAAAATAATTATTATGAATTAAATATTATTTATTTAATAGTAAAATAAATCATAATCTTTATTTCACCTTGTTATAATTAATTAAACAATGTAGTCGAAAATCAATTTTCATTAAAATGCTACATAAATTTACAAAATGATGAGAATTGGTATATAAATTCAATAAAGTATTTTAAAATATTTTATTATTATTTATAATATATAATATTATAGGAAAGTTTTTTAATATATTTAATTTATTCATATTATAAAACAATTTCATAAAAGTGACAGCATTAATAAAATAAACATTTCGTTTTATTCGCTTAAAAATGATTATTTAAAAAATAAAATATATGCTATAAATAAAATGTATTTTATTTCAAATAATATTTTAAATATTAAATTATATTAATTATTTACCTTCTAATGGTAATAAGTATTAATGATTTTTTATTTTAGTGTTTATTTTAGTTTTATTAATAATGAACTATTAAAATGTTGTGGCTTGTTTACATTTGGTGTACTATGTGACACAAGCTGTAGGATATAGTATGTATTTTAAAGGATCCAAAATATTAGGTCGTTACATTCTTCCCCCCCCCCCTAATAACTTTTTTCCTCACAATTTTAATTATTGTTTACTAAAGGAAGAATCTAAGATATCCATGAGAAACTAAACATATATTTTCTATTGAGATATCCACCTCATTATCCTTGGTAAGACTAGGAAACTACATATCCAAAATATAATTCTTAGGAGATCTTAGGGATGTGCCTTTCACTTATTCATTTACTTGATCTTGATTTAACCAAATACTAAGACCAAAAATGTTATGATAATATCTAAGAGAATTAAAGTATGTGAATATGAAATTCCAATCCTAAGATGTATTCTCCATTGGAACTTTTATTTCCACTTATGATACTTTTATTTTAGCTATGTCATGCTTGGTTAATCCTATAACTCTATTTGTTATACCTAAATTACTATAAGTTGGTATATATTATACTTCTAGACATAATCCCTCAGAGTTACTAGGAAATAAATCCCTCATAGTGGTTCATAAAGATTATATGATCAACCAAAGCTTATCCCTTGGGAGTTTCAAACCAGGTGAGTAGACATAGAACCAATCATTATGAATCTAGGAGATGATTGTTTCAATGAGAAACTATCCAATTATATGGTCATTACCCCTAGATGAATTCATATCATAGACTCATTAACTTGCTATTTTTTATATAGGTATGTATTTCTAGGAAAACCACTTACTGGAGAATTTACCAATATTTTAGGATATCATCCTATACTTAGACTCAACTCTAGGGTTTTTACTAAGGTTCTATAACCCAAATAAAAAATGTAGCTAAATTTATCTCAAAAACTTAATAAACTAATTTCAAAAATAACTAAACCCTATTCTAATACCAACTAAAGTGGCCCATTCTAAACATTACTTAAATAATACATTAATTCATGATTTAAATAATTAATCTAACAAATATCCACACAACACAAGGGCCAAAATTTTTAGTGTCTTGGAGATTATCTATATAAATAACTTATATTAAAACATTTTCAACCTTTTGTCTATAAGAGTGCTCCTCCAGAACCTTTATTTAAATATCACATTATATAATCATCTTCATAACCATATGATTGAAAATATAGGAAAGGGTTGATCTCAAATGCCCAGAAAAGAAAAATACATTTCATAAAGGATTAGATAATAAACCTAAAGGAGAATATTAGAATGATATAAAAAATTCTCAAAATACTATGGATAAAAAATAAAACTTGGTGAATCTACATAAAATCATTAGAATACTTTTAAGTAACCCTAAAAATGATCTATATTAGCAAAATATAAAAATCATAAAACATGTGAGAATGATATAAAAGTGAAAAATACTTTAAAAACAAGGAATAATCATGAAAACATGGAATAAAATGATAAAAAAAATGAAAAATTGTCACAATCATAAATATAGGATTTCTTATCTGTGCGAACTTGGATACTCAACAACCTATTCACACTTGAAATTTTCAATATATCTTCACACCATCACACTCACCCTTTTTGAACTTAGGTACTTTCTAACCTATTTACTTGTAAAATTAAGAGTATCGAATAATTCCATCAATCTCATCATTTTTGAACTAGGAGACTTGGTAACATGTTCACATGTAAAACTGTGAGTACAGTTTAACACCCTCACACTCACCCTTTATGATCCTAGTGACTTGATAACCTATTCACATGAAAAAATATGAGTAGAGCTTAACCTCATCACACTCACACTTTTTGATCTTAGTGAATTTATAAACTATTCACATAACATTTATATCTCATGATATATAAGACTTTGGGTAATGAATTAGAGGGAGATATAAGTCCCACCCTTCTCATAATCCATACTATTGTTTAACACCTTGAAATAAAACATTCATAATCTCATAAAGAACCCGAGTAAAAAATAATTGGTTTCATAAAAAAATTAAAAACATCACATAAAATGATCTTAAGAAATCATAAAATATTAGAACTTTAGTTTTCTAAAACAAAAAACATATAAAGTGTGATAAAAACATCACTTACTCAAAAATAATCCTTGGAGGGTAAATATAAGTGAAAATAAAATAAAACCACAAAACCCTTTTAAAACACTAATTTACAGATTACATTCAAAAACATTTTTTTGAAGGGGAAGAGAAGACTTTTTAAAACCTTATAATAAATATTTCATAATGAAAAGTAATTGAAAATACATAAAGGTTTCAAAAATGAGAAGTGAAAATTGTTTGAAAAATTTTACTTTAAAGATAATCTTTATTAATCTAAACTTAAAAAATCCATAAATGTTTCATTAGCCGAAATGTCCCGAAGGCCTTCTTTTTTATTTTATTATGGATAATCCCAATTTTTAAGGGTAGAAGTGGAACACATACATGACCTGTAGGCCCAAGGCACAAGGCCCGACTGACCCGTAATACATGACCCGAAGGCCCAGAGGCATACCATGACCAATACATGACCCATAGGCCCAGCCCATTGAACTGCCCCTCCCCAGCTTCTGCGTCATTGATCACCTAGCTCTCCACCTTACATTACAGATCGGCTAGCATTTCCCCATACAAAGTTTCACGGTGCTTGGTCTGGATGGCAGATTTCATACCCTCTCAATTCTTCCAATCCGATTAGCTCTGCTTCTGGTGGCTGCTACTCTTGTTGCTCTGATCCTCTTTTGGGGCCTGTTCTGTGTTAATTGGGCTACTCCATAGTCTAAATGGCCCAAATGCCCTGTGTCCCAAAGGCCTTTAATGACCCGAAGGCCCTTGAGACCCGTAGGCCCAAACTGGTGGCCCAAACGCCCAAATCAGGTGAATAGTTCCGGCTGATACAGTACCGAACACTAACTCCTAAAGTACTACTACAGTAACCTGGAAAATTCACCTCCACCTAGTTTTTGAACCTGGGTCTCATGGATACCAATCAGGAGCCCTTACCACTCGGGTACGGGCTCATTGCCTTTCAATAAAATAACTAATAAACATTGATAACCTTTAATTTTAAAATGAAAATTTAATAATGGAAAAATAAAAATGATATAATGTCTTCAATAAAATAAGTATAGATACATTGAAATATTTTACTTCAAAATAATAATTATTAATGTAAACTTAAAAAAGATAAAAAAATTTTATGAAAATAAGTGAAATATTTTTAAAATATTTACTTTTAAAAAAATATTTAATGATGGTGACTTGAAAAATACTAAAATTTTTCAAAAAAATACGTGGAAATACTTTGAAAACAATTACTTTTAAAGTGAATAATTAATCATGGAAACATGAATAGTACATAAAGTTTTCAATAAAATAAGTGGAAACACATTGAAAAAATTAACTTTTAAAAAGAACCATTTATAATGGAAACCTAAAAATATATACAGGTAATAAAAATAAAATTTATAGTAGATGATAAAAGTTTTATTTTGGAAATGACAGAAAACCCCTTTTGAAATTTTGGAAATAGAATTTTTTTAGAGCTCACATCCTTAAAAGGATAATGAATCCTTTTTAAAAATTAATTAAGGGAAATAATAAGATTATTGGAAAACCCAAATTGAGTTTCCATTAGGGGAATGAGAATATTGGTGGAATGTAAAAACATGGATATAGAAGAAAAATCTATTAAAATAATTGGAATTATTATTTACAAAAATTAATTTTTTATGATACTATAGAATCATCAAGGAAGAGTAATTTTGTGTAAAACATTATTTCCAAAAAATGAATGAGTAAATAAAACATAACAGCATCATATGTTATAACAAATCAGTCACAAAAGATAACAGTCAAAGAAGGGTGATTATGACCCAATGAAGAGATTTGAGTCATGAAAACCCCTTACTTCCTTTATAACTTTTGAATCAAACACCCATGATAAATATAACATGAAATTTAACATTGAATATAATGAAATATAATACAAACATAATATAAAAATCACAATGGGGTGGTAAGTACACCACGCCAATGTAAACATTTTGTATAATATAAACATGACTCAATGAAAGTAAATTGAGATAGAAATCCTAATCTTGCTTCCTTCCTTAGTTTATGACACTCTAAACTCCTGTAAAACATACATATATAACATAATATTATTTTTTAGAACCCTAATCATAAATATTACCATTTTATAAACCTTATTATAGTTATTTATCATGCGTATGTTAGTTATTTATAGCATATTATAACCATCGGGTTTTAAACATTTTAACTATTTTGCACATGTTTAGTAATTATAATATCATTTCACATCATTTGATATAAATTTATTTATTTATATATCATATATAGAACTTATATTTATTTAAAATATTGTTATTTCATTTTATATGTTTTTTTTTGCATTATGTGAAAAGTGAATTGATAATGTCTTATTTATGTAATTTTAGAAAACAAAAGTGTTTCTTTAATAATAAGTTAAATGCTTGATATAATATATATAGAACCATATAATAATCATGATATGATTAATATGTTATAATATTATTAGTCTCCATGTTCCCATAGTCATCTATAATTATATTTTAAATAATTTTTTACATTAGTGGTTAAACTGATCCAAACTTGAACACTCTTCAACTATTTTGGTGAGTAAGTTCAAGGAGGTGTTTATTTTTACATAATATCTTTATATATAACATCTCAACCTACGTGCTACTAAATTGGTTCCCTAATTTAGTATTGTATGTGACCTCAGTTGAGCCTCCCCATATTCTAGAGACTACCGACTAGTCGTGAGGGTGTAATGGAACTTGTAGAGAGACTATATCCTGTTTATGAGAGTAGTCCAAGAGTGGAAATCAAGATAAACATAAATATCAAGTAATAGAAATGAAAAAACATCACACACCACATTCCCAAATTGAGGAATTCCCAAATAACCAAAGCAATAAACATGTCATGTCATGATAGTCTAAATTTCCAAAAGAAAACCAAAATTAGACACTTAATACAATCCTTAAAACAATTTCCAACATCACATATGGCCCTCTCATCTATGCTCCATTCTGAATCTCATATCATCCATCAAACACAGATCATTTTCCATTATCCTTAACTATAACCATAAATCCTACTTAGGTACCCAACGAAGGCCTGAGTGGGGTGTGTGTACAACTCAATAGGTCACCACAAATTGTGTCTAAATCGATATACATTTTAATAACAGTGTATTCATAGGTACCAAAAACAATAGAAAAATAGTAAATAAACCAGGTTTCATAATTTAACAATATTTAAATTAACCACATTTGTTCTCATATCCAAGTGATACCTGTACCCATAAAACCTTCTTCAGCCCATGTCACTCATCTAAATCATGTCTCATAAGGATATCATGTCAACATATATCGAGAATCATTCCAAGTATTCAAACAAAGATTTGGAATTCCATGTCTGACCATCCACAACTATGATATGGAATTCCATGTTCATGTTGTTGGAGTTAGGAGCATCAGTCCATTTTCTAAAAGTATGATGTATTAGTGCATCAGAACATCAGTCTATCATGCTCAAGGGAAAGTATAATTATCCCAACATTTGAACTAACCATTAGTCACATTTTTTAATGTTAGAATTAGTAAACTTTTTATCAAAAAAATACAGCATTGGATCACCTTTTTGTTTATCAAATTTTCATGGTTCATTATATACAAAATGTTCTCAATTCCTATAGTTATCCAATTTCACAATTTAATCACCATTATAACAATTTTTCACCGCTTTAAAACCATTTAACCACACAGACATGCCACTTTAACTATTTTTCACATTTACCCATTTACAAGACATAACTCATTTGACTTATTTAAGATAATCTAAAACCACCTTATTCCATACTAACATGATAAAAATAATTCCAATTGTCTTAATATCCTAAACCATCCAATTCACTATTTAACAACTCAGTTACTATGTTCAAGGAAGTGGAACACCCCATGGGTGGCATTAGACCCCATCTACTCTTTATAAATGGATCCATTGGGGTCGTGAATGGTCCAAAAAATCATTTAGATGCCTAACTTATCATTTCCTACCAAGGAATTAAATAAACATCACAATAGTATAGAATCACAACAACATACACATGAATAAACATCAATACTATAGGATATAACTTATATACCACTAACCTTAAGATCCTATACAAGTACTCTCCCAACCTTATCCCTTGATTAAACTTAAACAACCTTCAATTCCCAATCTAAGAACCTATTTTAAAAAAAATGGTTTAGGGATTTAGAATGAGAGAAAACATTTCACCATTATTCTCCCTGAAAAAAAAATAAAGGGGAATGGTATATTCACCCATAGCTTTGATTTGTAACCAAAAACACTTTAAATGATCAATTATCAAAATATAATCAACCTTGAAGGAGGAGGGAGGCTATAGTTCCTAACCCTTGTTGTTAGAAGTGGGAATTCAAGGAAAATGAGGTCAGAACTATTAAAGTCAGGGAGGGATAAATGGTAAAACCCCTTATTTTATGAGGTTCATGATTTGGACACACGGTTGTCCAAACCAAGCACAAAATGTGTGGCGCCCTTTGCAAATAAGGGGGTCTGGATGCATGGTTTGTCTAGGCCACCTGCATTATTTGATAAATCGTGTCATGGTCGTGCACCCGCCTCTGTCCAAGGGGCATGTTCACATGCTCTATAGGTCATGGCACATAGTTACTACTAACTATGAACCAACTATTATCCCAATACATAATGGCCTCATTTTTCCCTTTTCCATGCCCTAAGCCTCCGAAAAACCCCCAAGACCTGTCATACTCGAGGATGAAACACCCTTGGATTTTAAAAAATGAACATCATGTTCAATAGAATATATGAAATGAAACATCAAGATTATAATATAATGTAACACCCTGATACTTTATGATATGTTTATTTTTAAATAAATTCAATATATTTGATAGCTTGGGATACATGAAACACCATATTTGAATGAAATGTGATACTCTATTAAAACATTATTATTTAAACATGACCATTATAACATAGTAGTGAAGTTGGCAGGTGTAAATAGTAATAACTAAATTATGAAATTTATATAGTTTACACATGTATAAAATAAATTAAGTGTATATCTACTAATTTTAAATAAAATAAGAATCATTTGAAATAAAAAATGTTTTTTGAAAAAACTATATTTTTCTGAATGGCGGCTTAGTCGTGCTCTGAGCACATAATTTAAAAGTAATTTATAACATTTAAAAAAATTATTTTAAAAAATAATATTAGTTTTTTAAATCTAAATTTCAGAATTATTTTTTGGATAGTTTTTGAGAATTTTTTAAAAAGATTAATTTTTTGATAAATAGTGAAAAATATTGATTTTTAATGAGAATTTTCTTTTCCTTTAAATAATTTATAACAATAAATTATATTTTAAATTGGTTTCAAAGTAAAATTAGTTAAATTATATTACAATTTAACTAATTTATGTCATTGGAATAAATTTCATATTGAATTATGATATAAAATCTTTTTAAATTTTAGAATGTTTTTCTTTGGAAAAAAATGATATATCTCTAGCATTAATTTTAAATTGAATTATTCTAATTATTAGGTGAATTGAATGTGTTAAAATGGATTAAATATTTGTAATCAGAATAATTTATATTATCTAATAAGTTCAAATCAATTTTTTACTATAATGAATAGTGAAATCTATAAAAATTAATTACTGTTGTTTAGGTAAAAATGGGTTTATTGGGAGTTAAACTAAGAAGATAGAAATTAAAATGACCTAAAACATATCCAAAACCCATTTGATTCAAAAAATTTACCTATAAGGTTATGTAATTTCCCGTTACTAAATTTTTTTCAAGATAAAAATGTGGTTATCATGTTATCTTTCCAAAAATTCCATGTGTGTCCCCCCCACCACTCATAAAAGGCAATCCCCTTCCTCCCCTCTTGACACTTCCACAACCCTGGGGTTTTATAAATACCTACCCAAATATCTTACTTAATACCCTGCTGCCATAAATCCTAGAGGAAACGTTTTTATTAGGAATCCCTCTTAAGGGGGATTTAGGTATAAACCTAAAGAGGCTCTCTCAAGAAGAGGTAAAAAATTTAAATGTGTGTATTTGTTTTATTTTTTCTTCCACCACCTTCAAATAATATTAAACAATAATAATAAAATAAAAATAGTATCCCATATGTACTGAAATTGTTTTATATTAATTTTATAACTCATATCCATCTTCACTTCCAAAAAATGGGATAAGTAATCGTCGATGGTATGTACGACGAACTACCACCTCACAAACTGATTTAATTCTTTTTCCATCACCACCATTCAAGAAGTTATATAATGATGAATTTAAATTTTTTATATAATATTTATTAAATTATTATAATTTTTAAATTATTATATCATATATAACTCTTTTCTTTCTATTCCATGGGGGATACAATAGTGTTGCTTGTGTGTATGGTGAAGAACGACCTCACGAAGTGATGTGATTCGTTTTAAACTTATGCTTTATATGGGAGGTATTAAAGTTAAAATTATTGAAAATATATGATATTTATAACCTAAAAATTCTTATTAAAATATAATATCACATCTTACTTACCTTTCAATCCATTGGAAATTAATAATGTCGCTCTTGCATACATGTGGACCACTACCTCCACATAGCGATGTGAAATGTTTTTCATTTTATTTTTACATACATGGTAATTGGGATGGGTTTGGTTAATATAAATGATATATATATAATTATTATTATTATTTAAAGTTGAATTCTCATTTATTTTCCTTTCATTCCATCCATCAGGAAAAATGGAAACAACATTCATGCAAATGTACGGCTTACTATCTCCATGAACGGTGTAATCCATTTTCTATCTCTAACTTTTATAGATTAATATAATTACATATATAATGAATATATATTAAATATATAAAATGGTTAACATTTTGTAGATTATTTAACGAATATAAAAGTAAGAGGACCAAAATTATTAAATGAAAATCTACATGAAAAATGAACCAATTATCACTTGAAACAATGATTTTATCAAAGAAATGTTAATAAAAGAGTAATAAAAGACTATTACTAAATAATATATGGAATTAAATATATGATTATAGTTATATAATAAATTTATAATAAACCTATATTTATAATACAGGTGTTTTGAACACATGCGAAGGAAATCGGACCTAAGGTGAGGGTTTTCTTGTCTCACTTTTACTTGCATGAGACATACGTCATATTCACCAATTATTAATTTGTGTGGTGTATATAATTCCCCTTTTGATATGATATATCATGAATATATTTATCTTCATGGTATATGAAGTTTTATTTGAATTTACTTATTTCATATGTATAATGATTCAAAAGTAACCAAAGTGGTAAGGGTTTATTTCATAGTATTGTCATTATTTGGGATTTTTTTTGTTTAAGTGTCACTTGGGTGAATTATTTTATATTTCTCTAATAAAATCAATCTATTTCCTTATCCTATGGTTATTAATGATTTTATCATTTAATAGTTCTATTTTTTCACTCTTTGGTACTTAAAATTATTGATATTATTTTAATAAAATCCGACTTCATTTCTCTCTTTGGCCAAAAATATTTTTTATTTTGAAAACTTGTTCTCTAAAAATGTTTTCAAAAATGTTTTTCACACTCTAAAAATGATTTATTAAAGAAATTTTACCCATGTTTAATTCTTTAGAGTAATATTCTTGTCATTTTCCATAAAATTCCGATTTTTATTTTATATAAAATATTAAAATAATATTTTTATTAACATGTATGGCATGAATGGAGTTTTCGGCCATCATGACAACTCATTATTTTAAATAATACTTTAAAAGTTTTTAAAGGTTATTTTAAAAATGTTTTTGGAATGTTTTTTCTTAAAAATATTTTTTCAAAGTGAAAATTTTATTTTCCTCAAAAATGTATTAATGAAATTTTTATGGTATTTATATTCATCAATAACATCAACCATTTACTATACTTATGATCCACTTGGGATATTTTATATTCATTTCATCATTTTTTTTATTTTTATTTTTTGATCATTTTGACTAAGGATGTACAATTTTATTACCATTCACCATATCACTCTAGATGTTTTATGATTATGTTTATTTTAAAGGGGTAAGTATTAAATTTCATATGTTATTTCTTCAATATGAATGTTTATGTTGATTATGTTTAAACCTTTCCATATAAGGAATGAATTGGACTTAGTAAGTGACGAGTGGTGACCAGTTATAGATATCCCCTTGATGTATCTATATGTCTCATGAAAAAAATTAGTTGGCAAAATTAGATAGGTTTCTACCCACAGATTAAATCATCCTATGAAAGGTCTTGACATTATGTTTCAGTTGTCTAGAAATATACATTCCCTCATTATGAGATCAATTATTGATGTCCATTTTATTATTTAATTAGTTATAATACCCATGGATATGTTTCAATATTATTTGATTATTTATATGTAATTTTTGGATCATCCTTTATTCCTTCCATATTATGCTCAAGTTATTATTAAAATGGCATGTGTTTCAGTTATTTACCTTTCCATATTGATTATTCTTATTTATTCATAATAAATTCTACTATACACATACCCTTATTGAGGATCTGATCTCACCCTTTTCTTTTGTTTTATTTTACCCAAAATACTAGGATATGTGTTATGATTAATATATAGGGATATGCTAATGTAAATAATAGAGTTATTAAATAAAAAACTTTGTGTATTTTACGTTTTCAATTGTAATGTGAATTTCAATATGGATCTAGTTTAACAAGACTTCTAAACTATTTGTTCCTTCTAGAATTGGTTCCTTATATATTATTCAAATGTAATAAAGTAACCAATAACTCTAGGATAATTTTTTAGGGGTTTTTTCAACTGGTATAAGAGATAGTTTAGTACAAACCTTGGGAACTAGATTGAGAAAAAAATAGATTAGGTAATATGACCCTATTACTTGATTTAAGAAAAAGTATAATTATAGGATACCATACTAATGTTTTGGTAAATTTGAGATTACATGGTTATCCAATAAATGCATCCATTCCAGGATAATACAAGTAGAAATGGTTCTGGAATAGATATACCTAGGGGTAATAACTTCAAAAAAGATATTTCGAGCTTGACTCAAGCGTTACCGGGTACACAATAATGGGCCTCACAACACACCTAGTTTGACACTCCCAAGGGTTACTATGTGGTTAATATAAATTTTCTTTATAATCTATTATAAAGAATTTTAAAATGTATTATGATTTATAAACTTTCTCAAAGAAACTATGTTTATGATTATGATATTATCCATGCATAAATTTATTAATTTATGATATGTTTCCCACTAGTATTAGGATTATACATTATGTTTCATAATTTCATGATCTAATATAGTGTATTTCATTGTTTATAGATCGTATCCATAGGAAGTAAGGGTGAACATATAAATTCACATAATCTATGTAGATATTTCCCTCTAGGGAAAGATAATAAAGCTGGACCTAGAGTTATATCTAGGACTGAACAAATTATAACCTTATTGGGGAAGCTGACCTAGGTTATGAGCAACAACCTTCCCCATATGAAGCATATTTATGATCCAAAATGTGGTGTAATAATGTTAGACTGCTTCAGGCATAAGAAACCTCCATCATTTAATGGGACCAAAAATCCATTTGTAGCTTAGCAATGGATAAGTTTCATAGTGAAGATATTTATCACTTTGGGTAGTAATAAAAGGGAGAAATTTTTCATGATAGTTTATCATCTCTCAAGAGATGAAGATCAATAGTAGTCATTTATTCCAAACACTACGGATGAATAGGAAATATCATATAAGTAATAGAAGGATTTTAAATAGCGTTTCTTAGAAAATAATTTTCCTCACAAGCAATGAGAAGATATGGAGAGACAATTCTTGAGTCTAAGACAAAATGAAGAGGAAAATGTTTCTAAGAATGAAGAAAACTTTACAAGGTTATCAAGGCATGTTTTGGAATATGTATGTAATATAAAGTGTAAGAGTGATCATTTCTTTGATGGGTTAAATCCAATTCATTAAAGGGCACTAGTCTCCCAATCATTCTCATCATATGAGGACATAGTGTCATATGATATCAAGGTAGATAAATAATTCTAAAATTACTATGGATTAAAATGTAATTAAGAAAAAAATAGGGTGTGAGAGAAAAATATAGATAAACAGATGAAGGGATATATGTATTTTCCCACATATTATACTTATGGAAAGAAGCTCCTTGCTATAAGATTAATTGGAATGGTAATTTTTTATAAGTTCGGAAAAAAAAACCATGCTCATGATTTAAAGAGAAATAAATAAGTTTTAAATATTAAACGCTTTAACTATTAGGATATGGATAACTATGAAAATGAATGACCTGTGAGTCAAGGTAATATACCTCAAAAGAAGCTGATGAATCAAGTTCAATATTATACTGTTTATATAGCTAAAGTGGAATGATTACAGTGATTTTGTATTCAGATTTTAGAATTATATTTTAGAAGTATTTTATTAATAATATTTTTTTTATAAAAATCTTGAAATATATAAGTATTTTACTGCATTAACTTTTCATTAAGGATTTGAAATCATATGATAAATAGTATTGATAACCAAGAAAAGTGATTCTATGGTAAGTTGATCTTTTTATAAAACACATGATTAAGGGAAGATAACCCTTAATATGTGGCCTATGTTGATATAATAATTATAAATATATTTTTATGGAATTTTATTGGTAAACATGAAATTGGTTAGTGATTTATGTTATATTTTCTAGAGTTTACTATATTTTTGAATTTTTGGAATATATTTGACAACTTGAAATTTTATTTTTGGAAGAATGTATGTTTTAATTAAGTACATATATTGATAATGGTATTCACATATTTGGAATGTGACATTAAGGGACACTATATTTCTTGGGAATATAATGTTGATTTAGTGACCTTCCTTCTAAATTTTTGGACATTGAATTTGGTCTGACCTATTTTGGATGAGTATTGAGGTAAATCATTAATGAAATGGATTGAGTTAAATTTTTGGAGTTAATATTGAGGTATTAGAGATCAATGTATTATATTGGATAACTTTTTCTAACCATTTTGGTTTTTGTAAAGACAGGAGGAATATCTTTTTACACTTTTATGGATCTTACGATCTGTTAAAAGTTAATTTTAATGCTTTAGGAATAAAAAATTATTTTTGGATATTCATTATTAGAGAAAGATATTAAGTAGAAATTGATAAAAGAACATAAAAATGATGAAATGTTGCTAATTAAAAGAAATAATATAAAGTATGTATACTTATTTATATTGTTTTATGGTAAAATAGTTTCTTAACTCTAGGAAAAGGATCTTGAAACAAAAAATGTTATCCTAATACAATAATCTCATATTAATTGAGGGTATTTTAACCATTTAAAGATTTATGTTTTTGTGTTCATTAACCTTCTCTAGATTACACCCTTTATTATGATCAATTATCATTATCACTCTCTATAATTATTTATGTTTTTATTTAATGTAAATATCTTTACTTACCAACAATGAAATCCTAGCTGGAAATATAGTTATGTGTTATTATAGATGATATTTATATTTTCCTTTTTCTAATATCAAGAGTATGTTTCATTAACCTTTTTATAATGTGGGTTTCCAATAAATGTATTTTCAAATGTCAGCAACTCAATTACCTATATTACTATTAAATTGTGAGGATGCAATTTATTTAAGGGGGTAAAATGTTACACCCTAATATTTCAAAGGTAAAATCATATTCTATAGAGTATATGACACAAAAAATCAAGATTATAACATAATGTAACACCCAAAGAATTTACGATATCTTTCCTATGAAATAAATTCAACTTCTTTAATAGTTTGCGATGTACACAACAAAAGGTTTAAACAAAATATGATACTCTGTTAAAATATTATTATTTAAACATGACTATTATAACCTCGACATTAATTTGGTGGGTATGAATATTAATAACAACATTATAAAATTTTTATATTTTACACATGTATACAAAAAAATTCAAGGGATATATATTGATTATAAATAAAATAACAATCATTTGAAAGAAAAAGAATTTTTTTCTAAAAAACTATCTTTATATAAAAGATGGTTTAGTAATGCTTTGAGAATGTAATTTAAAAGTAATATTTTCCAATTTTAGAAAATTTATTTGAAAAAATAAAATTTACTTTTTAAATATACATGTCAAAATTATCTTTGGGTGAATTTTTGATAATTTTTTTATAAATAATTAAAAATGCTGATTTTTATTGAAAACTAACTTTTTGTTTAAATAGTTTACAAGGTTAAATTATATTTTTAATTGATTTTTAAGTAAAATTATTTCAATTATAAACTAATTTAGTTCATTGGAATAAATTTCATATATAATTCTTATATAAATTTTTTAAAACTTTTGAAAGTGTTTCTTTGGAAAAAAATATTTTTTTGACACATCGTACACTTTAATGTTGAATTGAATTCTTCTAATTATATGAATCAAATTTGGAAAAATTGATTCCATTTTTTAAATAATTAAAATTTATATTACCTATAATTTCAAATTAATTTTTGACCAAAATGAATAGTAAAAATAGTAAAAATAAATTATTACAGCTAAGGTAAAAATGGGTTTATTGGGTGGTTAAAATAAGAATACAAGGGTTGAAAATGACCTAAATATTTTCCAAAAACCATTATATTAGACCTGTAAACATATATTTTTCTTGAATGACCCATTTTTTAAGCTTTTTTTCCTGAAAATAACTTTTTTATCAATTTATCTTTTCAAAAATTCCATGCGTATCCCCCCCACTTATAAAATATCACCCCCTATCCTCCCCTCTTCACACTTCAAAATCAATTTTTTTTACCAATACCTAAAAAAATATATTAATTAATTCCCTCCCCCCATCCACCCACATCCTAGTGAAATTATTGTTTTATTAATGCCTCCTAATAAGGATTTAGGTATAAACTTAAAGAGGCTCTCCAAAGAAGAGGTAAAATTCTTAAACGTGCGTATTTGTTTTATCACTTCTTCCATATACTTAAAATAATATAAAAATAAAAATATAATAACACCAATATCCCATATATACTTATATTTTTTTATATTAAAATAATAACCTAAATCTATCTCCAATTGCTTCAAATGGTAAATGAAATCGTTGATCATGTGCATGGTGGACTACTGCCTCGTGAACTCATGTTATTTGTTTCCATCGCCACATTATAAGGATATATATAATTATTTATTTAACTTATTTATATTATATTTATGAAATTATTATACTTATATAATTATTATATCATATATACATTCTTACTTCTCATTTTGTGGGGGATATGATAACATCACTCGTCTGTATGACGAATTACCACCTCGCGAAGTGATGTCATTCATTTTTATATTACGCTTTACATGGAAGTTAGTAAGGTTAAAATTAATGAATATATGAGATACTAATGAAATAAATATAATTTTTTAAATATAATATTACATCTAACTTCTTACCTTCCAATCAATTGGAAAATAATAATGTCTCCTGTGCATATGTGCGGACAATCGCCACCATGTAGCGATGAGAAATTTTTTTCATTTTATTTTTATATAAATGGTAATACGTATGAATTTGATTAATATAAATGATATATATAACATAATAATAATTCTTTAAATTTAAATTTATATTTATTTTCTTTTCATTCCATTTGTGGATAAAAATGGAAACAACGTTCATGTGTGCGTATGGCTTACCATCTCTATGAACGGTGTAATCCATTTTCTGTCTCTAACATTTATATATTACTATAATTATATATATAATTAATATATAATATATTGAAATCATGGTTAAAAATTTTTATATTATTTAACCATGATCAAAGTAAAAATATCAAAATTTCTGAATCAAATCATACATGAAAAACAAAGCAATTATCATCTGAAATGATGATTTTATCAAAGAAATGTTAATAAAATAGTGATAAAATAATGTAATTAAATAATATATTATATTAAATATATTTTTATGGTTATATAATATATTTATAATAATCCTATAATTATTATATATTAGTTTCTAACATGTATGAAGAAAATCAGACCTAATGTAAGGCTTTCCTCGTCTCACTTTTACTTTCGTGAGACATACGCCATATTTACCACTTATTCCTTTGTGTGGTTTATATAATTACCCTTTTCATATGATATATCATGAATATATATATATATATATTAATGTTATTTAAAGTTTAATTTGAAAATATTTCTTTCATGGAGCTTTTGATTCAAAAGTTACCAAAGTGGTAAGGGTTTATTTAAAAATATTTTCATTATTCCAGATTGTTTTTGTTTAAGTCCCCCTTGGGTAATTATTTTATAGTTATATAATAAAATCAATATATTTATTTATAATCTATTAATTCATCATATTTTCAATTAATAGTTCCATTTTTATACTCTTTGGTACTGAAAATGTTTTAGAAAATATTTTTAATAAAATCCAACTTCATTTCTCTCTTTAGTCGAAAATACAACTTCTTCCAAAACCATGTTTTCAAAAAATGTTTTCAATTTTTTTAACATTCTAAAAATGATTTATTAAATAAATTTTTACCCATGTTTTACTTTTTACCAAAAAAAATATGAAAAGAATATTCATGTCATTTTCTATACAATGCTCGTTTGGCTTTTACTAAAAATGTGAAAGAAATATTTATTTTAATATGTATTGCATGAACAGAATTCTATACCCACATGACCAATAAATGTTTTAAATATTATTTTATAAGTTTTAAAAGTTTATTTTCAAATAAAATTATTTTAAAAATATATTGGGAACTTTTTGTTTTAAAAATATTTTCAAAGTCAAAAGGTTATTTTCCTCAAAAATATTTTTAATGAATTTTTTATGGAATTTATATTCATCAATGACATCAACCCATTATTAAAATTTTGATCCACTAGTGATATTTTGTATTGAAATCATCCTTATTATTTCTTTGGATGGTTTATGATTAGTTTGACTGAGTATGTACAATTTCATTACCATTCACCATATTACTCTGGATGGTTTCATATTATGTTTATTTTACTGGGGTAAGTATTAGTATTTCATATGTTAGTTTTTAAATATGAGAGTTTATGTTGATTATGATTCACCCCTTTCATATGAATAATACATTAGACCTAGTAAGTGAAGGATGGGGCCTAGTTATAGATATCCCCTCGATGCATTCATAGATCTTATGAGAAAATTTAGTTGGCCAAATTAGATGGGTTTTTACCCACATATTTAAACTATCTTTTTAAAGGTCTCGACAATATGTTTCAAATGTTTGGAATTATCAATTACCTCATTATGAGATCAATTATTGATTTCCATGTGATTATTCAATTATTTATAATATCCATGGATAATTTTCAAGATTATGTGGTTATTTATATGGATTTATTTTATCATAGTTTATTCCTACCATATTATTCTCAAGTTATTGTTTAAATGGGATGTGTTTAAATTATTTACCTTTTTATATTGATTACTCTTATTTATTCATTATATATTACATTGTATGTATACCCTTACTTAGAATCTGAGCTCACACCTTTCTTATGTTTTATTTTCCACGGGATACCAAGAAGAGTATTTTGATTCGTATGCATAGATATTCTAAGGGGGGAAATGGATTTTTGAAAGAACACACTTTGAGTGTTTTATGTTTTCAAGTTTAATGTGAATTTCAAGTATGTATCTATTTTACCAAGACTAATAAACTATTTGGTCCTTCATGATGTGATTATTTATAACTTGTAACAATGTAATAAAGTAGCCAATGAATCTAGGTTACTAGGGTAAGAGTATTTACACAGTAATCTTTCCACTAATCAATTTCAAGGGAGTGAAATAAAAATTTAAACAAGAACATACCTCCTAGAAAGTTCGGGATCTTACAACCTCCCAACCTTATAATAGCTCTTCCTCGATCTGCACTCTCAAGCATCACTAAGACTCCCTAGTAAAAAGGTTGGGCCACTAGGCCCACATATCTAGCTCCCTATCTTGATATTCCTCCTGAATGTTATAATTTTTCCACAACACTTAGACTAAAGGAACAGTTTTACCCTAAAGAATCTTCTCACTATGATCCAGAATATAAATTGGATTCTCCTTAAAGGACACATAATTCTCAATATCAACATCATCAATATAAATCACATGAGATATATTAGGGTGATATAACTGTGACACATGAAAAGCATCATTCATATCACTATACAATTATAAAAGAGACAATCGATATACCACAGGTCTAATCCTCTCCACAATATCAATTGGACACACATATCTAGGAACCAAATTTATTTGTTACAAAATTCTATTGTGACCCAATATTGGAGATGCCTAAATGAATACATGGTCACCCACTATAAACTCCAAAGGTTGATTATGTCAATCAGCATATGAATTCTTTCTACTCTAGGCTATATACATATACCTCCTAATCAACTAAATCTTCTCTGACATCTCCTATATGAGACTCAGTCCCAATAACTCAGATTCCCCTACTTCCATCCAACATAAGGGAGATCAAAATTTTCTAACATAGATCACCTCTTATGCTTCCTTATGAATAGTATTCTAATAACTATTTTTATAGGTGAACTCAATGAGCACTAAGTGTTTCTCCCAAAATCCACCAAAGACTATGGAACATTCCCCAAACATTTCCTTTAATGTATGGATAATACATTTTAATTTCCCATATATCTATAGGTGAAAAGATGTAAATAAAAACACCTGGGTATCAAGAACCTTTTTTAACCCTTCATATAAGTGTGAAGTAAAATGAGGGTCACAATCTAAGACTGTAGTCTATGGTACTATTTCCTAAACATACAAGTCACTCAACTAGTTAATGGTGAAAGTTTCCTCAATTAGAAATAAATATGAAACCTTTTTCAACAGATCCATAATTACTCATATTAAATCATTCTTTTGAGACATCCCCATAAGTCTCACAAAATATTCCAAGGTAAAATTTCCCCACTTCCATTTCAGAATGGGAAATGACTATAAAATTCCAGCAGGTCATCGATGCTTGACCTTCCATTTCTAATAGGTGTTGTGTCATGTCATGAAACCTGGAATATACTTTTTCATTCTTGGCCACCAATACTGTCTCTGAAAATCATGGTACATCTTGTTAAAACCAAGGCGCACTGCCCACTTAAAGGAATGAAACTCATGTATCATCTTTCCCCACATGCATGTAGGCACAACAAAACATCCACAGACATGGATAACCTAATCCTTGAAAATATTGAAATCTGAAGGTGGATCTGCACCTTCAAAACTATCTCTCAAAGACAAACATTCTAAATCCTCATGCAACCTCCTCTTAACATGGTTTAGAAGAGATGGTTCAACATAAAAGAACATGACTGTCATCAGTTCATGCTCCTCTTGAACACCTATATGAATCTCAATGAACAAATCCAACATATTCTACTTGGAACTAGACTCCTAAACCACCAAATTATATGTCTTCCAACTCAATACAACTAAAACACTATTTCTCTTCCCTTACATATAAGCTAGTTTAAAGTCAAAAAAACTGCATGTACTCAACCCATCACTACTGTCAAAGATTCAAATCACACTAGGAAGAGATGAACTTAAGGATCTTATTATTAGTATAAATGACAAACTTCTAATGAAAAATATAATGCCTTCATAATTTCAAATTGTAAACCACTATAACTAACTTGACATTATGTGTAGTATTGTTTTGTTAATGATTCCTCAACTACCATGATCCATACTCCATAACTCAATCTCCTTTCATTAATAACACCCCAAGTATAATGATAAACACATCAAAAAAATGAAGTAGACTCATTACCTGGTTTGGTTAATATCGGGATTAGTGTTCTGGTCAGAAGACCCTTCAATTTCTAGAGATAATTCTCACATGCTTCATATCATTCAAACTTGACACCCTTTTTGCTCAGGCCTAAGGGTGACACTTCTAAGTGAGAAAAATATTTTATGAACTTCAAGTAGTAACCCTATAAACCCAAAAAACATTAAATATCAAAAATGTTCTTAGGATTCTCACAATAAACCACTTCTTGAACCTTCTCTGAATCCACTAACAAACCTTCCTCAAAAATGATTTAGCCCAAGAAATGTACCTTTTTCTATCCATAAACAATAATTAAGTATCTTGTTGTATATTCGATGATCTCTCAATGTACTCAGGATGATGTCAATATATTGTTCATGATATTTATGAGTCTGGGAGTACACCAAGATTTCATCCACAAAAATAACTACAAACTCATCTAGGTATGGGTGAAAGATTTGGTTCACCAAATCCATAAACAGAGTATGATTGTTTTTCAACCTGCATGGCTTTAGGATGAACTCATACGAACCATACCTACTTCTAAAATTATTCCATAGTATAACATAAAGTATCACCCTCTGCTGATGATACCCTAATATCAAATTTATCTTGGAGAACCTATTGGAACCCCTCAACTGATCGAAGAGATCATCAATATATAGAAGAGGGTACTGGTTCTTAACCATCATCTTATTCAACTTATGCTAAACAACACATAATCATAATTTTTTTTTATCTTCTTAACAAATAATACTAATAAACCCCAAGGTGATATACTCATACTGATACACCGCTTGTCCTCTAACTCCTCCAACTGAGTCTTAATCTCATAAACATCTATTGGTTTTATTCTTTATAGTGGAATAGAAACTACATTAACTCTAGGAACTAACTCAATCATGAACTCAACCTCTCTCTCGGCTAAAAACCCTAAAATTAATCAGGAAAAAAATCCTTGAACTGATCAACTGTATGAGGGTATACATCATGATCTACTCCCTCAACATCAAGAAAAAAACTTGCATCCTAGGTAGTGAGATCACCCAGTTGTGAAAGGGTTTTCCATGCATAGCCTTCTAGGATATCTCATTACCTATGGTGAAAATAAATTTCACCCTTAGGAGATGTTAAACTCACACTCATATGGTAACAATAAATGTGTTCTTAGTATAAAACCTAATAATCTATTCTCAGTATCAGTTCAAAACATTTAATATTAGGAATATACAATTCCTAAAGTAGATGATACCCACCAACCTTGAGGTCACACTCCTTACATTGATGGATACCCTCTGATCATACCCCTAATTGCATGTCAATCTCCATAACCCCAAGAATATACACCAAATTCCAAACATAAACCACTTAAAAACTGGGTAGACATAAAATAATGTGAGTCTCATGTATCAAATAAAGCACTAGAAAGCATATAATCTATAATAATATTACCTTGAGTATTCAACAGTCTAGCTTCACTTCCAAAGAGTGCAAGAAGAACTTCATGCAACTAGACTGCCACTTTACCTTCTGCTCCTTTCTGAGTCCCCTACACTGCACTACTCTACTAATACAGATGTTCTGGTCTTGAAGTACCATGTATGCCACCCTAAACGTTATGATTGGTGGAACTCCAACTTCATGACTAATACGGGGCATTTTATCCCCTACCAGTGCTTTGTATAGGTCTAAATCCTCCATCAATACCCATATGCTAAGTGTTTCTACAGAACCTCTTCACATTTCCCATCCTTCCACATGCTCGGAACTCTACTAGTGGTCTAATATACTAAAAACACATGTGACAAGGTCTTACACACTAATAGAAAATGATAGAACTTCCTTAATAAGAGTCACACGCTCTCCCTCTTCCACTCTATCCACCATCACCCTGGTGGAAGTTCCCATAATGATGTTTCATAATATCAAAAGATATACCACCAAATCACCCTAATAAAACTATATTACCACCACTTGAAGCCTCATTAAGGTTCCACTCATGAATGAGATCTTGATACACTACCTCAGAAAACCACTTGAAAAGAATGATATTTACCTGGGAATTGATCTCACATCTAAGTCCATCCTGAAAACATATGGTCACAACTGCCTTATCTCTTATCAATGTTAGAGAAAAAAATTTAAAGTTAGTTTAGTTGATAAAATAGTCCATCACTACTATACTTCATTGTTATAAATGCATAAAATTTTTATATTTCCTTTTCCTCAAGGTATCGAGGTAAAATTTCTCCCATAACTTCTCTTGGAAGTTCTTCTAAACCATTCCTTTCAACTGCTCATACCAAGCCTAAATATCCCACAAGCGATTTAATGGTCCCCATAACATGTAAGCTTACAACTTGACTCTATTCTCAAGAGGAGTCTTTAAGTGATATAGAATCATATGGATATAATCTATCTAGAACTCGGCAATCTCAGGTCCTCCCTCTTTAGAAAAGTTTAAAGTTGTTGTAGTTGAAACTCTCTCATCATATTAAACATACTCAACACAGCCTTCCCTAGGTCTCTCTACATAAAATGAATAAAATGAGTGAATTTACCATAAATCTACTCCCCCCACCTATTACTTATAGTCAATGGGGGTTCTTTTCCCACTATCAGAGGATCATTATCAACGATGTCTTCCTTTCTCCCAACTGGTAAATATCATCGTGGTGGAATCTATCAATCATGCCAAACTCACATATCAAAAAACATAACATATAGTTCTCATAGTTTACACAAAATAAGGATTGATACTATCCAAAAAAACCCACTCCACGTATACTATCCTAATGAATATAATTAGATCTTTATCACTACCCTCACTATCCCTATCATGATCCATGTCTAACTCAGGGTAAACCAAACTAATATAATCAAAATCCTTTCATTAGACACCATTTTAACTATTCCAATTTCAAAAAACATAAATATTTCCCATTTAGGAACCATTTAAATTGTTTAAATTTAACACTTGATAATTAAAATTGGTTACATCTCTTTATTATGCACTATTTTCTATGAAACTAATAGAAAATAATTTTCATTTCCCTTAACCCAACCATAACCTTATTTTCTATGTGTGACAAATATGATGCTTTTTATATAAAAATATGAGTTCCTAAAATGATGAATGTGTATAAAAAACCCATGCCATACTGGCCCATGAGTAAAATATCATAAAATAATGACATCACACAACAATTCCATCACCCAAGGTGAAATTAAATATAACTATAACAAGAAAACATTAATAAAAACAATCCCACCTAAGGTACTTTGGTTTTCCCTACACATGGGTTAGTTACTCCCATGTGTGAGCTCATTATAAAGTCTCGACACATCTTAATCTATTATTTACAGAGATTTTATGGTCTGGGTGCCATTAAATTGGTGCACTAAGCCAATACATTATATGACTTCAAGCACACTTCCCCATATTTCAAAGGTTACTAAATAAAAGAGAGAGTCTAATGGAACATGTGGGGAGAGAATACCACATGTACCAGAGTGAACCAACTCTATAAATCAAGATAAACATCAACATACAATAATAATAAGTACCAAAGCATCACATACCACTTTTCCAAACTGAGGGAGTACTAATTAACAAATGTATCAAACATGTCGTGTCATGATAGTCAAAAGTGAAAAAATAAAACCAATATAAGTCACTAAATACAATACCCAAAATGGGTCCTGATGTCATATCTGGTCCCCTCATCCATGCTTTATCTCGAATACCATATCAACAATCTAACATAGCTCTTTTCCCTTATCCAGACCTACAACCATGAAGTTTATGTTGGAACCAGGGTCTTCAAAGCATGATTTGGTGTATGGTTTGTGTTTGTTTTCAATCCTCAGTGGAAGTTCAGGATGTGTACCAACAAAGATATCATACCGTTCAAGCAGAAAACAGTAGTGAAGGTGGCACCGTTTCAAAGTGTTTGCCAAATTTTTGGGCCTGAAAATCGGCCAATAAAGTAAAGTGTTTTTGGCAAAGGTACTTGCGCGCTGAGCTCTAGGAGGATAAAAGACTTGCGCGCCATATGTTTTTGAGGATCATAACATCAAAATTCGGCTAAGTAAAGAAGGTAGTGCAAGTGTTGGTTGGGTCGCGCAAGTGAGTTGCGCGACAGAGGTTACTGGAGACAAGACTTGTGTGCCGCTGAGGGACTTGTGCGCCTCCGCGCAGGGGGTCCAGTTTGCCTATAAATACTGGACCACCCCTCCTCATTTCCTATGGAGTTCGAGGCTTAGAGATTGTTCGAGCTCTCGTCGTGCAGGTGGTTGAGTCACGCAGGTGGTAGTTTGGTCGCGCAAGTAGAGCTTGCGCGCCGTTTGTCTGCTGAGCGCCCAAGGCGGTTTGGAAGAAAAAGGAAGTGGACCGCGCAAGTTTTTTGTCGGGGAAGGAAGTGTCGTGCAGGTGCGTTGGTGACACTTGCGCGCCAGTCTGGACTTGCGTGCTGTATTGGGACTTGTGCGTCCGTCTTGGAGAAGCGCGCCAGTTCTTGGTGAAGCCCGCCGGCCTGTTTGGAGCTGCACGAAAGCCAGGAGACTACCCGAAACATTCGAGGAAAAGTGATATTCTGCTTCTGGTGAGAATCGGACTTCAATAGAGCATCTACATACAACAAAGGATGCATTCTTATACAAATGATGAAGATACCTTCACGTCTATAAACTGAGTGAGACTTCACCAACGGCAGTGAGCTAGGGGGAGTCAACGGGAGTGACCCGAGGGACGCAGTGGGCTATCCCTGAACCTTTGTAAATGCAGTGAGCCTGGGACAGAGTAACTGTAGCCGAACTTTTGTAATCTACCGCTAGTGAAGCATAGTGGATTTTGGTACGACCGACAACCTGTCGGCGTATGCTCCTTGGACGTAGCCCTTAGTGGTGAACCAAGTAAAAAGGGATGTGTCTTCTCTATGTATGTGAATGTTTTCTTTCTGATCATAATCATCATACAGGTTCAACAAGTTCCTACCAACGTGGGAACAAGATCCATCACATTAAAATAAAAAGTGGTCACCCTGATTCACCCCTCCCCTCTCAGGGTGTCCCGGGGTCCTTCAAGTGGTATCAAAGCGTAAAGGTTGCTGGTGTTGAATCTGACCTTCTTCGTCATGGAAAACGCGATCAATGTCAAGGGAGTCCCTCACTTCGATGGAAGCAATTTCCAGATCTGGAAGAACAGAATGAGATATCATCTAAGATCTCTTGGAATGGATGTTCTTTTTTCTACTGTGCAAGGAATACAAGTCACTGATCCAACAGGTCTGGATATGACTGAAACAGACAGAAAACTTCTTGATGCAAATGCTAAAGCACAGAATTCTCTCACTGCAGCCCTTTCTGATCAGATCTACCTAAAGGTGATGAATTGCACCTCAGAAAAATCCATGTGGGATAAACTTGAGAATATTTATTAAGGAGATAGCAAATTGAAAGAGGCGAAACTACAAGTGCTACACAATTGGTTTAATGATCTGAAGATGCATCCAGACGAGAATGTAGACTCTTTATTCAATCGAATTACTGGAGTGGTTGGAGCAATTCGGGGTCTAGGTGAAGAAATCAAAGACATTGATATTGTAAAGAAAATATTAAGAAGACTTCCACCTCTGTATAATGCGAAGGTGTCAGCCCTTGAGGAAAGAGATCTTTCCAAACTTTCTCTAGAAGATCTACTGAGCAGCTTGGTAGCATATGAAATGAGAGTCAAACCAGAAGATTCTACGACTCGGGTGAGAAAGGAAATGGCATTCAAGGCCATGGATAAATTAAAAATCTCAAAGGATAGTAGCGGTGATGATGACGAAGAGAAATAAATTCTTTCTCTCATTGCAAAGAAGTTCCAGAAGGGGAAAGGGAAATTCAAAGGGAAGTTACCCCTCGCATGTTTCCGTTGTGGAAAAGTTGGGCATATTGTCTCTCAGTGCTTGAAGAATATCAATGATGATGACAGTGAAGATGAAAACTTCAAGAAGCCTCAGAGAAGGTTCTTCAAAAAGGGAGACTCTAAATCTGGTAAGAAAATGAAAAGGAAGAGTTTTGTCTGTGAAGAGGAAGAAGATGACAATGAATTCTGTGATGAAGAAGAACCAGAATTCAAAACTGGGAACCATGCTTCTATGATGGCCACTATTGAAAAGTCAGAAGATACTGATGGAGAAAAACAACTGAGAACTTGTGTAGATCCTGAGGTGCAACTTAAGGATGCGGTTAGTAAGCTTAAGATTAAATGTAAGAGCTGCAATAAGTGGAAATCAATTGTAGAAGAATCAACTGAATATGTTGATCAACTTGAAGCTGAAATTGAATGACTGGAAGAATTTGTGAAGGTACGGTCTAAAATAATTGAAAGCAATGATGATGTAGTTGATCTGAAGATGAGAATTGAAGAGCAGGAAAAGGTCATCAATGACCTCACATCCAGACTGGATGAAAAATCCAAGGCTGTTGAGAGTCTTGAGGAGGAAGTAGTTACTCTAAGGAGTAAACTGAAGACTGATTCAATTCCAAAAGAATTGAGAAAGAAAATACAGTTCGGAAGATTCTCAGATGCAGAATTACTAGCAAGAGCCAAGTGTGGTTCAGATGGGGTTGGAAAAATCTTGAGTGATCAAAGACCCACTTGCATGGGAAAGAGTGGAATTGGATGTGAGGCTGAGTCATCAACTGCTGGAAGTGAAAAGATCCAAAAGAAAGATAAGATGAAAGTTGAACATGATGAAATGTTACCTAGAGTGCTGAAAAAGGAACCCTCAATCCAAACTAAAAGGAGACCCAAAAATTATCCTCAAACTTTCAAAAATGACAGATAGTCTTACTATTCTCCCAAGGAAGAAGATATCAGGAGAAATTCAAGTGAGAAGACATTTCCTCTCATGAAGTTTCAGTTCTGTGGCTATCTGGGCCATACCATGTCTTATTGTGAAGAGGCAAGAAGCTATCTGAATGGACAAGATATAGATGCTCAACAAAGGAGAACAATCTCATATCCTAATTCTCATAGAAGAAATAATTTCTATGGATATTGTTTTCTTTGTTCTAACTTTTTTCATAAGGCCGTTAATTGCAGGCAGAGAAGGGACATAGACACCTCATACCGAAGTTCAATACAAGTCAAGTCTCGTCAGCAAGACAGTGTTGCTCTTTCAAACAGGTTCTCACCTCTCAAAGAAGACTTTGACTATGAAGAACCTGGGTATGCGGAAGAGGTAGTTGAAAGGCCATCAGTTCTATATACTCAATCTAATGTCTCATGGAAGGAAAGGAAGAATATTGAGAAATAGAACCTTGCAGAGGTAGCCCTCAAAGCTACAAAGAACAACAGTACCTGGATTCTGGATAGCGGTTTTTCATCTCATATGACAGGTAATTCCGGCCTACTAACGAATATCATAAAGAATGTTGATGGTACAGTAAGATTTGGTAATGATGGGGCTCTGAAAATAAAAGGGAGTGGAAGTACCCAATTAGCTAATGGAGAACTAATGAAGACTGAAGTCCTTTACGTAGATGGCCTACGTCATAATCTCCTCAGCGTGAGTCAACTCTGTGACTCAGGACTTATAGTTACTTTTAATCAGAAAGGCTGCACTATCAAGGGAAAAACCGGAAATTCACTTATGAAAGTATGCAGAACAGAAGGCAACTTGTATCAGGTTGATAATGAAGAAAATGTATGTTACATGACTGTTGAAGAAGAAAACAATTTGTGGCATCGAATATTGGGACACATCAATCAACAAGACATGGAGAAAATATCAAAATTGAGAATTGTCATGGACATCCCCAACCTGAAGCGTGAGCGTGAAAAATCTTGTGATGTTTGTATTCGTGGGAAGCTGGTCTGCAGTTCATATCGGCCAAAGAAGAAAAAGGCATCTCACCTTCTTGATCTGATTCATACAGATGTTTTTGGTCCAATAAATGTTTCTGGAACACATGGAGAAAGGTACTTTGTCCTTTTCATAGATGATTACAGTATAATGGCATGTGTGATGGTCATTCACAGGAAACGACAAGTCCTTGACTGCATGAAAACATATCGGCGAATCGCCGATAATGATACTGGACGAACAATCAAAGTGTTGCGATCTGACAATGGAGGAGAATACACGTCCATTGAATTTGAGAATTATCTAGAGAAGCATGGGATACATAATGAGGTATCTACTGTGAGAAATCCACAACAAAATGGAGTTGTTGAACGTAGGAATCGACAGGTGAACAACATGGCGCGAACTATACTGATTGAGAGTCGTATTCCACGACATTATCGGAAAGAGGCTGTTCAAGCTGCAGTGTACATTCATAATCGAACAGGACTCTATATGGGTGAGACGAAGACACCATATGAATTGTGGCATGGAAGGAAGCCTTCTCTAAAATACTTCTGTGTCTTTGGAAGTAAATGCTTCATCAGGAACAAAGAAGGAAATCAATGGAAATATGGCGACAATGAAGATGAAGGAATTTTCTTTGGTTACTCAATGAACATCAAAGCCTACAAATTCTTCAGCAAGCGCTTGGGAAGAATTGTGGAAAGAAATGATGTTAAGATAATTGAAGAGAAACCCATGAATGATTCAAGGAAGTCATGTACTGATGTGATAGAAAGTCAGGAAGAATGTGAACGTGAAGAAAATACAAATGCAGAAATAGATGAAGTTGTTCAAAACTCTCAGCAGTCACATCATGATATTTACTCAGAAGAAGAATCTAAAGAAGAAACTATGACTGAAGAAAATGCTACTGAACCTCGCAGGAGAAATCGAAGATCTGAGATTGATCCATCCAATATAATTGGGGATAGGAGTGCACCCACTCAAACAAGGAGAATGAGGAATAACACGCAATCTAAACTTCTATCAGTTGTAGAGCCATCCTCATTCGAAGAATCTACTAATGATGAATCTTGGGTGAAAGCCATGAATAATGAATTAGATCAGATTGACAAGAATCAGACATGGGATCTTTTCCAGAGACCCGAAGGTCAAAATGTGATTGGTACCAAATGGATCTTCAAAAATATGTTTGATGAACATGGAAGTGTCATCAGAAACAAGGCACGTCTGGTATGTAAAGGATACTCTCAGATTGAAGGCATTGATGTTGAAGAAACCTTTGATCTAGTGGCTAGACTGGAGTCAATCAGGATTTTCCTTGCCATGGAACTCCAAAGAGGATATAAAGTATATCAAATGGATGTTAAGACAGCATTCTTGAATGGTATACTCGAAGAAGAAGTCTACATTGAACAACCAGTGGGCTTTGTTTTGGGTACTGATGAAACAAAGGTCTGTAAACTGAAGAAAGCTCTATATGGTTTGAAGGAGGCACCACGGGCATGGTACTCACGGCTGGATTCATTTCTCAAGAAGTTGGAATTCAAAATAGGAGGAGTTGATCACAATCTCTATGTGAAGAATTCTCCAAAAGATCAATTCATGGTTCTTGTCTACGTTGATGATATCATATTTGGTGGTAGTAGGCAGAAATCAGTGGATGAATTTTCCAACCACATGAAATCAGAATTTGAGATGTCTATGATTGGGGAGCTCACATATTTCTTGGGGCTGCAGGTGATTCAAAAGAAGGAATACACTTTCATTTCTTAGGAAAAATATGCAAGAGAGCTACTGAAGAAGTTCAATATGCAAGACTCCAAACCAATGTCAACTCCGGTTGCAGTTGGAACTAAACTCGGAAAGCATGAGGATGGGGACTCTGTTGATCCCACCATGTACAGGAGGATCATTGGAATCCTATTGTACCTGACAGCGACAAGGCCAGATATTGTCTTTGCCACATGCCTTGCAGCCCGCTTTCAGAGTAATCCAAAAGGGGAACATATGGCAGCAGTAAAAAGAATCATGAGATACATTCACGGTACAGATAACTTCGGGTTATTTTTTGCTGCAGGCAGGGACAGTGAATTATCCGCATTTTCAGATGCTGACTGGGCTGGTGATGTGGTAGACAGAAAGTCCACTAGTGGTGGAGCTTTCTATATTGGGAAGAAATGTGTCGGTTGGTTGAGCAAGAAACAAGAAATTACTTCTCTTAGTACGGCTGAAGCTGAGTATATCTCTGCCACAAAAGCATGCACTCAACTTCTTTGGATGAAGCAGTAGCTAACAGATATTGGTGATAAGGTGTAGCAACCAATGGTGATTTATTGTGATAACAAAAGTGCAATTGATCTTACGAAGAATCCGGTTCAGCATTCTCGTACAAAACAAATTGAAATACGGTATCATTTTATCAAAGAAAAGGTTGAACAAGGCGTGATTAGAATGGATCATGTTGGAACTGATGAGCAGGTGGCTGATATCCTAACCAATCCATTGTCCACGGCTGTGTTTGAGAAGCATCGGTTGAACCTCGGTGTTCAACCACCTCCTACTGCATAAGGAGGCTCCGGAAATCCCATCTCCCCATTTGTTATAACTGTTTTTATCTTCTTATGGATGTGATGCAGGTTTATGGGGGAGATACTATCCAGGGGGAGTATGGCTTGAGCTGCACGTTGAACAACTTATCGGTCTTTGGTTTTATTGTCAATGGGGGAGAAAAGAATAAATTCAAGGCAACAAAGGCGTCTGTGATGAGAAGTATAAGAAGGATACAATCGGGCGTCATGGAGAATTTCAAAACACCAGAACCCAATTCAAGCTTCCTCTCTTGTTTTCTACACCGATCATTGCTCACATAGACTTAGAGTGTTGGCTGATTTGATTCTTGCGTTTTGGGTTTGCTCATGGTTGGAGATCTATTGCATTTATTCTGATTGCCAACAAACCCAAAGGGGGAGATTTTTGGAACCAGGGTTTTCAAAGAATGATTTGGTGTATGGTTTGTGTTTTTTTTCAATCCTCAGTGGAAGTTCAGGATGTGTACCAACAAAGAGATCATACCGTTCAAGCATAAAATAGTAGTGAAGGTGGCGTCGTTTCCCAGTGTTTGCCAAATTTTTGGGCCTGAAAATCGGCCAATAAAGTAAAGTGTTTTTGGAAAAGGTACTTGCGTGCCGAGCTCTTGGAGGATAAAAGACTTGCGCGCCATATGTTTTTGAGGATCAGAACATCAAAATTTGGCTAAGTAAAGAAGGTCATGCAAGTGTTGGTTGGGTCGCGCAAGTGAGTTGCGCGACAGAGTTTACTGGAGACAAGACTTGCGCGCCGCTGAGGGACTTGCGCGCCTCCTCGCAGGGGGTCCAGTTTGCCTATAAATACTGGACCACCCCTCCTCATTTCCTACAGAGTTCGAGACTTAGAGATTGTTCGAGCTCTCGTCGCGTAGGTGGTAGTTTGGTCGCGCAAGTAGAGCTTGCGCGCCGGTTGTCTGCTGAGCGCCCAAGGCGGTTTGGAATAAAAATGAAGTGGACCGCGCAAGTTTGTTGTCGGGGAAGTAAGTGTTGCGCAGGTGCGTTGGTGACACTTGCGCGCCAGTCTAGACTTGCGCGTTGTATTGGGACTTGCGCGTCCGGCTTGGAGAAGCGCACCAGTTCTTGCTGAAGCCCGCCGGCCTGTTTGGAGCTGCACGAAAGCCAGGAGACTACCCGATACATTCAAGGAAAAGTGATATTCTGCTTCTAGTGAGAATCGGACTTCAATAGAGCATCTACATACAGCAAAGGATGCATTCTTATGCAAATTATGAAGAGACCTTCACGTCTATAAACTGAGTGAGACTACACCAAAGTCAGTGAGCTAGGGGGAGTCAATGGGAGTGACCCGAGGGACGCAGTGGGCTATCCCTGAACCTTTGTAAAGGCAGTGAGCCTGGGACAGAGTAACTGTACCCGAACTTTTGTAATCTACCGCTAGTGAAGCATAGTGGATTTTGGTACGACCGACAACCTGTTGGCGTATGCTCCTTAGACGTAGCCCTTAGTGGTGAACCAAGTAAAAAGGGTTGTGTCTTCTCTGTGTATGTGAATGTTTTCTTTCTGATCATAATCATCATACAGGTTCAACAAGTTCCTACCAACGTGGGAACAAGATCCATCACATTAAAAGAAAAAGTGGTCACCCTGATTCACCCCTCCCCTCTCAGGGTGTCCCGGGGTCCTTCAGTTTACTCAGGTAACCAATAGCATCCTGGGAAAGGTGTGAGTATAACTCAGTAGGTCACCACAAATGTTGTCTAAAGAAATATTCAGTCTAACAACAGTGTATGAATAGGTACAAAATACAATAAACAAATAGTAGATAAACCAGGTTACATTATTTAACAATATTTAAATCAACCACATTTGTTCTTAGATCCAAGTGATACAAGTACCCATCAAACCTGCTTCGGCTCATTTTGGTCATCTGAACCATATTTCATAGAGGTATCTTATCAACATACAAGGAGCATCGGTCTAACTATTCAAATTGAGACTTGGAACACCATTTCTGACCATTCCCAACCACGATATAGAACGCCATGTCCATACCCTTGGAGTTAGGATCAACCACTACCACAGAATGGGGTAAGGGAAGCACCTCATTTTATCAGTGCCAAACAGAAAGCACTGATAAAGGGGGGAGGGGTCTTTATCAGCGCTAGCTAAAAGAAATGATAAATGTGTCCTTTATTAGTGATTTTATTAGCACTGATAAATGATACATTTATCAGCGCTATTTTTAGCGTCGATAAAATTTTTTAATAATAATTTATATGCAATTATTATATATATATTCGAAAATAATTTCTATTTTTATACATTAAATAAAAAATAGATGTTTATAATTAATATATTTTTTTAATAATTCAAAAATATATATAATGTTTTAAAAAATTATTTATAAGATTATAATTATATATGTGTGTGTTTCCAATGAATTTGGTCAATAAATATATGGATCATGCATGTGTATATGTTATGTATCATCATTAATGTTCAATTATATATTACACTCTTCTTATTATTCATGTTTTCCATTGATGGCTCATTTTTTTATGTATATTTTACTAACTGTATATGATTAATTCATTCATGTTACCCATATATATACTATATTATGTTCTCAATAATTATAAAATTATATTAAATATATTTAAAGAATAAATATATTTATTATATTTATAATTATTAAATTTTAATTATATATAAATAATTTTTGAATATATTTATTTGTAATTATAATTATAACTATATATATATTTAATTAGTTATAAAATTACAATAAATATATACATATATTATTATTTTATATATATATATATATAATTATATAAAAATATTTATAAAAATATTTATTTATAGTTATAATTATAACTATATATAAATATATATATATATATATATATGTAAATAATTATAAAATTATAATAAATATATTTATTATGCTATTTATAAAGTTATAAATATATAATTAAATAAATATATACAAATATTTGTAAATAAATACAAATATATATAATTATAATTCCTAACTAAACATAGATATATTTCAATAATTAAAAAACTTATAATAAATATATAAATTATATATAGTTATATACAGATATCTATAAATAAATACAAACAGTTTTAAATATAATTTTAAATAAATGTAGATTTATTTAAATAAATAAAAAATTATAATAAATATATTAATTATATATATTTATAAAATTATAAATATATTTGTTATAATTTTATAATTATATATATATATATAATTACAACTATAAATAATTTATTTATTACAATTTTTAATTAAAAATAAATATTTATTTATTTATTAGCTATAAATATAAATAATTATTTATTTATTTAAATAATTATTAATTCATAAAAAAAAATTTATTATTTTCATATATAATGTTATATATAATTAAATAAATTTATTTCTAAATTTATTTACAAATATGTAACACCCTGATATTTTATTATAAGTATATCTTTTTATGTATTATGTTAAACACAAAGGGATCTTTCACTACACACAACACTAGCTTGGCTTGCGTTACACGCAATCGTGACCTTCCTCGATAGTGTGTGTAGTACGCAATACCGAGTTTCACTAAACAATGATATATTATTATAAACTAGTCGTTATGAATAGTATTAACAGAATTTTGAATTTTATAACATTATAATTCATCTTACACATTTTCTAGAATGAGGTATGAAAACAAAATCAGTTTTTTGGATAAAAGAAGTATTTTTCAAAAAATGCAGTTTTACCGCCTTTTGATGGCGCACCCATTTTAAATCTAGTTTTTGACATGTTTATATGTTTAATTTGAAAAAATAAAATTCTTCTTTGGAATCAGTATATAAAAATTTACTTTGGATAATTTTTTCATATCATTCTGGTAACTTTCATATTTTGATAAATAGTAAAAACACGCTATATTTTAATTAAAAACAACTTTTTTCATCGCAATAATTTATATGGTTAAATTATAATATTGAATGGTTTTAAAGTATAAATAGAATATATTTTTACCATTTAATATAATGTATGTCATTATCATTAATTTTACATTTAATTCATAGGTAAAAACATTTCAATCTTTGGCAATGTTTTAACTTTTAAAACCCATTTGCTTAACAACGGGATTAATTTTAAATTAATTACTGCAACTTCTGTGCTTTGAATTTTGAAAAATGGATTCCATATTTGGAATCAGTGGGTCCAAATTATGTTAATAGTTTACTTTTTTTTGATATTATGAATAGTAACTACGGTAATTTTTATTTACTGCGGTTAAAGGTAAATAGGGTAATTCAAGGTTAAAAGAATATTATAATAATTAAAAATTACCTTGACACTTGTCCTAACTTTATTGGATGAGTAGTGGCCGACCATGGGCATCCTTGGGTCGATTTTGGGACCCCATTGAGCCACTTGGTAGTGATAATGACAATTTGGATTAATTAATTTAATGTAAAGACAAAATTGACATTAACAAAAATATTTTAGTAATTAATTGTTATAAGGGGTTATATAAATTATATTTTTGACTACAAATATTCATTGGAAATCTAAAACGATTTCCTACATAATTATATTTTTTTTATAATTTTTAGACACCAAATAAATTAAATTATTTATGACACAATAATGATGAAGTATTTACCTCATTAATAAATGATTTAAATAAATAAGATTATAATGATTAAAATATTTTCCAAAACATGTCCAATTCTAATTGGATGATTTTATTTCGACCATGAGTCATCTTATCTTTATATTTAATGATTTTTGGACCTTTTGAAACCGAAGATAAGTTTATAATAAAACAATATTTCCACACTTTCCAAAGGTGCCCCTCTCCTCCCTTATAAAAGGGCACCTCCTCCCTCTCCTCCTCACACCAATTTGAGCCTTCAAGCTCGGCCAAACCCTGCCCATTTCACTTCCCCACTTACTTAGAAACCTACTAGAGGTACTGGTATTCTCAAAAGACCAACTCTAGTGCCCTAAAATAATTTTTAAAGGAGGCACTTCGAGAAAGAGGTAATACCTTCTACCGTTTTCTTCAAGTTCCATTCTTCTTCTACTCCCTCTTATTTAGTTGTTTCATTATGAAGTAATAAAATCAGTATCCCTCATATACTGATATTTTATTATAAATATGAAACAACCCTATTTCACCTCTTATCCATCCTACGGTAAACAAAATCACCGCGGGTGCGTACGTATGGAATACCGTCTCCACGCTGTGGTGTAATATGTTTTCCACCACCACCTTACTTGGATGGGTATAATGGTGTAAATAAATAACTATATATGATTATTGTAAAGTGGTATTTATTCTGAAATATTATACATACACTTCAATACAATTCCACAATCATGGGAATGATATCATCGCTCGTGCGTACGTACGGCCTACCGTCTCCATGATGTGATGCGACTCGTTCTATATGATCTTCATTGAATAATGATTATATAAATGAATTGAATGAATGAATATGATATATATTACACTAATACCATTCTTTAAATGATTTTTATATATCCTATAAAGAGGAATAAGAATTTATTCGACAAAACACGCATAAGAACATAAAGCAATAAACACCCGAATAACAAGTAGCAATGAAATATTACTACTAAGAAGATACAAATATGACCATATATGATATCATAACAATAAGTATGATTCTGGAATAAGTCAATGACATTATTTAAATCATTATATAGGAGTTTCGGACACGTACAAAGCATATCGGACCTAAGGTAAGGGAAAAACTCACAATCTCATTTTTATTCGAGATTGTTTGTACTTTGGTATTTACTGGGGTGTATTTTATCATCCACATCCATGTTTCCTCAATATTTAATATTATTTCTATCCTCCTGAAATTTTTTAAATCCAATTTTACCCTTCGTTGAGTTTTTTGTAAAATATATGAAAGGAATCTTTTGTCGTTTTTCGTACGAGGTACTTTTTGACTTTTCTGGCCAAAGTACGAGAAGAATGTTTTTTTAACTTATACGGCATGAATGGATTTTTAGAACATTATTTCCAAGAATCTTCCTTTACAAGTTTTCGAGTTTATTTTTAATCAACTTATTTTAGTTTAAAATTGTATGACATGTTAAGAAAGGAAAAATGTTTTTTAATTATAAAGGATATTTTCCTCAAGAATGGAGTTCAAGTGTTTTATCAAAATTATTTTCCATCTACGATAAAATAGGGTTCTGTTTCTATCCGTATTTTTACATTTATTTGATTGTTTTATGATGGAATTAATTTTATGATATCCTTTTATCTTATATGGGTTATGTTATGATGGTATGATGTTTAAGAATCCCATTTTTATTACATGGGTTATGCTATAATGTATGATTTATGATATTGTGGAACACATAAGAATGGTTTCATTATGAGATGGGTGGGACCTATATCTCCCTCCAATGCATTGGGTAAAGATTTATATCTCATGAGATAGACATGGCTGGAACGGTAAGTTAAACTGGTTCAGTGATATAGGACTGCAATGAGGAGTGAACTCGGTTCAGTAATGGAATTTGTCCTCTATGATGGTCTTGGCAATGAGCCTTGACTAATATGAAATGATTTTCTATGATTATGTGCTTATGCCACAAAGTTTCATGTTTTAAGTTATGATTATTTGGGATTACTTTTCATTACTATGATTTATCCCATGACATGATATTATGACCTCTTTTGCAAGTTAAGATTTTCAAAATGTTATGTTCTTATGAATATGATATGACTGATATTTATTTTGTTTACCCTTACTGAGCATTTGAGCTCACCCTTTTGTATGTTTTCTTTTCCCCAGGTCAGGAATAAGGATATTAATTAGGATATTCCAAAAAGGGACTCTAGATATGATGAAATAAACGGGAGAAAATGTAGTTGATTTTATGAAACAGTTGTTTATGTTTCCCAGTTTCTAAAGACACTATACTTATACGGTCCTTTCATGGTTTTGTTATATGTTGTAATAAGTATGCTTCAACTTTGAAGTAATAACAATGTATGTAAAGTATGGGTCATTATAAAATATATAGAAATATTGGGAAATAAATTCAAATATTTATATTTATAGTTATAAATAAATAGAGATATGTTTAAATAATTATAAAATTATATTAAATATATTAAATATATATATTAATAAAATTATAAATATTATAACTATTAATTTGTTATAATTTTATAATTATTTAAATAAATATATATATTCATATAAATAATTATAAAATTAAAATAAATATAATTATATACATCTATAATCTTATAAATATATATAATTAATATATTTATTATATATATTTCTAATACTATAAATATAATAAGTATATTTATTATAATTTTATAATTATTTAAATTATAATTTTATAGATATAAATATATATTTATCGTGTATATAATTTTATAAATATATATATATATATTAGAATATGATTAAATTATTAACATTATATCTTTATCTAGACTTTTTTTAGGCCTATCATTATCAGCGCTAAAAAGAACTGATAAAGGCTTGTTTTATCAGTATTTTCCATTTTATCTCTGATAAAAAATACCTTTATCAGTGCTTTTTATCTAGCACTAATAAAAGTTTCACCAAGTTTTATAAAGAAACTCTAACTTTCTCCTCCTTCCTCGCACCCCTCAAGCTCTTGTGGAAGCCGATCATCTCCTCCTCCACCACCTCCTATCTCTTCAACTCCTCCGTCGTGAAACCACCTTCCCTACATACCTATCCAATGATGTGCACCTCTCCTCCATCGTGTGAATCTCCTCCACCGTGCGACTCTTCTCCATCGTGTTCCTCTCCTTCATCAGAGGACTCCTCTGTCATGCACCTCTCCTCTGCCTCTTACTCCTCCTTTGTGATTCCCTCTCTGGCGAACCCAAATTCCCCGTGTGCCTCTCCTCTCTCATTCACCTCTCCTACACTAGAGGACTCATCCATTGCGCATTTCGCCTCTGCCATAAAAACACCTCCACTGCATGTTGAACCACACCTCCATAGTGAGTTTTCTCCTCTTTCTCATCTTTTTCACATGTTATTACATTTTGATATTAACGGTGATGTTGTGAATTGTATGTACTAAATGCCCCGCTGAAAACCATAGCTATTGGTGGTCCTTGTTTGCATACTAAATGAATTTCATGTTGTTTGTCCTTGTTTCCATTGTTACTGCACTCTGATCTAATGATGTTTTGAGATGGTGTTACCATTTTTTGTGAAATATATATATTTTACAATTGGGAGTGTTATATTTGGTAATCCAGATAGAACCTATGTGATGGTTTAGTTTTTATTCATAGAATCTTTTCAAAATACAATTTTTCATAATTTCTTGATGTTACTTATTAATTTAATTTGAATCTTAGTGTTTTAATTAAATCCATGAAATGGGTCACCCAAATATGCAATGGTTTTATAGAAATTAAAATAAATTAGTTTCATTGAAATTATAAGGTTCTAGATTTGTTTCATCCATACATAAAAAGTATATGTTCTTTATCTTTTGTAATGGATTGTAAAAATGTGAAATTTTATACACTTGTAGATATGAAATTAGTTTTGAAATGTGGGATTTTCAGAGAATTTGGAATCTTATGTGGAGTCCTTTGGCATACTAGTTCATTATTGATTTTAAAGTATGAAATGTTTGATAGATATAGTATTGTAATTGATTCAAAGGCATTTATATTGTTATTACTATTTCGATGTTTGTGACCTTATCTTTTTTAGAGAGTGATGAGAGTTAAGAAAGTTTGGTTCAAATGTGTAGTGAACCATTTTAGATCTCAAAGGGTTTACTAAGTAATGTTGGGTGTGATTAAATGAAATTAGGAACTTATGGTTTGGGTATAATCAATGTTTAGTCATTTCCAATGTGTCTACAGAAAGGGATTCAATGTTAATATTGCAGTTATTTTTTTAGTGTCGTTGATGGGATAATAGTGTGGTTAGGCATTCTTAAGGATTTTAGAAAAGAGTCATATTCAAAAGATTCTTTTAAATGTTTTGGTATTATATTAGAAAATTTTTGGATTATATGTGGTGGTTCTATGATCAATGGAATTTAGTTCATTTTTAAGTTTTTAGTATGAATATTCGGTATCATATAAACAGTGTCCATCGAGTTTATGGGATCCATTTGAGTCATGAACTATGTTTTTTTGGGATCTTATGCAAAAGGGGCATTGTTTTTTACTTGTAAAATGGTTGGATGGTCAACTTGATGGGTGTTTGATCACTTTTGATAAGTCTATAACTTAGGGAATATGGAATTAAGGTGTTAATTGCAAGACCTAAGACTCTACTATAATAAGTAAGCACACCATTACTATAATTATTTCACAACATAAATTCTATATGGTATTAGATAGGGACCTCCATATTGCATCATTCATTTTGAGGTCTTTTTTATATAAATTTTTATTTGATTGAACCCTCAGAAGAATATGTCATATTTTTTAATAAAAATTTCTATGTGGGGGAGACCATTTTTTAGTTGTTTTACGCACTTTTATATTATAAATATGTCACATTGTTTCATTTTTTATTAATCATTAGATGAAATTGAAACAATAAGTTGTCCAATTATTTCAACCCACCTTGATGAATACTTTTAGGATAGAAAATGTATCTTAGATTAAACTTTCCATGTTTTTTATATTATATATAATATAAATATTCTTGATTCATAATATTATTCTATAAAGTAAATCATCACATTCCACTTAAACCTAAATGAATTATATGTCAACAAAATCAATTTAACCTACAATTAAGAGGATGATTTAGTGGTGATGTAATGTATGGGTTGACTAAATGGGAATGAGTAACATGAAATTAAACTCATGATTGTCACAAAATATCTTATGTCGTAATTTTTATTAAGAAAATTGGTTTTCCTAAAGAGTTAATGGTGTAAATAATTTTTATATAAAACACATTTGTCTTAAATGGTTCATTTTAAGATTCTCACTTAGGTGGATTTTAATATTCATTAAAATCAATTATTTAATGATAAATAGGATTCTAAAAACACTAATCTCTCTTTAAAATTATTATTTCATAAATATAAAAACGTAAATTTTTAATGAATTGGAATGTGTGGGGATTCTTTTCAATTCATTGGGCCTGTGGAGATTTTCTATCACTAGGAGATAATTATATAAAAATATAGCTTTGTGGGTAGGCATGTGGATGAATTGGACTTAAGAAGTGGAGTGTTTGGAGTGCTCTCAATCTAGTAGTTGGGTTCATGTTTATGGATTCTATTAGGTGTATTTATAAAGGAAGGAACCAATAGTACTTCATGTGAGAGAAATATACATTGTTATTAGGGTGTACAATCAATTGATTTGGTGTGAGACAATGATCATTGGGATAATTAATTGTTTGTAGTAAACTAGAACATGAGTGTTTCATGGTTGTGAGTGTGTTCACGGACTATGGAACATATCTATTGGGACTCTAGTGTTGTGGTGAAGGATAATTGATATAACTGGAAAATGGAAGCATGGATATGGTATATACAATGGTGGGGAGCACAATATTAAATTATTATGTAAATTATTATTATTAAACCAACCTTTGGAATAATGTGATGGAATCATAAAACACTGATTGATTTGCGATGAATCGAGGTGTTTTCTATGTATATTTTATAAATTTTCTCTCTTGTGATATATGTCTTTGTGAAAATGTATAAGTGTCTCTTTTAAAATTATTCAAGTGTTTTGAAATGTTTCTTAGAGGGTTGTCACTCATTTAAGATTTTTGGGTTAGTAAGTTTCCTTGAATGTTTTAAAAAAAGGAATTGTGGTATTTTGAAAGAGTGTTTGGAACTTATTTATTTATTTTAAAAAGGGTGTGTTATTTTAAAGAGGAATTTGTGTAAATGGTTGGTTTTTTTAATGGGATTTCAAGTTTTATTTTTTAAATGGTTTTCAAAGGACATTTGAACTATAGTTTTTTAATAATATTTTAATTTTATATTTTAATATAATTAGTAAAACTATTATATTATATAAATATTTTGTGTGTTTATTTTGTTAAATACTAAAACCATTGAATCAAATAGGATGGATATGAATAAAGAATTTATCGTTTACAATCGTTTGAAAAAAGAGTATGGAGATTGAGTGAAAGAGTTCTTCATATTGGAAAAAGATTGTGCATATGACCCTTCTCAAATCAATTGTCCATGTTTACCCTGTTGTTATTCAATACATGTTAGTCTATAGGAGTTATAAGAACACTTGATCTATCACATAATAGATAGAAGTTATAAATGATGAAATAAACATGAGGAAAAAATGAATTTATCTACTGGCTAGGATAAAAGTTTGTATTATGGATCATTTTATATGATTACAATTGTGGTCAATAAAGAAGACAATATTGAGTTTGTGATTACAGATGTGAATTATGATGAAGATCATATTAAGAAAATGACAAGGATAGTTAAAGATAAACTTTGTGATTTCACAAAATTGTTTAAGAAGTTAAAGAGTTGTTCAAAGGCAACTTTGTATGGTTGTTACATTAAATATACATCATTTTCAACCGTACTAAATTTTTATAATTTGAAATAAGGCAATGGATGGAGTGATGCTAGTTTTATAGAATTACTTTCTCTCTTGAATGACATGCTCCCAGAAGATAATGAGCTTCTGATCTGAACATACGATTCCAAAATAATTCTACGTTTGATGGATATGATCTTTGAAATAATACACACCTACTCAAATGATTGTATATTTTTTCATAACGAACAAAAATCACTTATAGAATTCCCAATGTGTGGTGATTCTCTATATAAGAAAGATGAGTCTGATACTATAAAAGTTGTATGGTGCTTTCCAATCATTACAAGGTTTAGGAACATATATAGAAGTGAGGAAACTACAGGGAAATTGACGTGGCATGCAGAAAGAAGAAATAAATATAGAAAACTGTGTCACCCAGTAGACTCTTCTTAGTGGAAGATAATCGATCATGAGTATCCTGATTTTGGAAATGATCTGAGAAACCTTTTTCTTGCATTATCTAGAGATGGAGTGAATCCTTTTGGTTTTTTAAACAGAACTCATAGTACATGTCTGGTAATGTTGGTAAATTTTAACTTGCCACTGTGGTTATGCATGAAACGAAAAAAATCATGATATCTATGATTATATCAGTACCGAAACAACTAGGTAATGATATTGATTTTTATTGGGCTCTATTTATCAAGGATTTGAAATTATTGTGGGATTAAGGTGTTATGTTGAATGATGATTACAGAAATGAATATTTCACATTGAAAACCATGTTTTATGGGATGATAAATGACTTTCTTTATTATAGAAATTTTTCAGGATATTTCATTAAAGGAACTCATGGGTGTCCCATCTGTGTACAAGGTAAGCAGTCAATTTGGTTGAAGCATTCGTCGAAAACCATTTTTCTAGGAAATAGCATATTTCTGTCTCGACGACATAAGTATCGATCTTGGATGACATCATTTGATAGAAGTTCAAAAGAACATACAGCATTGTCTCCCTTAACAGGTGATCTACAGTTTGAGAAAGTAAAATATGTGGACACAACTTCTGGTAAACTGTTTTCAAAAAACCTTACGAAAAACAGTTGGAAGAAGATATCAGTTTACTATACTAGAATTTTCAATATGTCAGATACTTTCTTGATGTCATGCATTTTTAAAAAAAATGTATATGATAGTTTCATCGTTACATTGCTAAATGAACCTGGATAAACAAAGGATGGAATTAAGGCTAGGTTATACAGTTTTAACATGGGAATACGAGAAGAGTTGGAACTAGTGAAGGGTGAAAATTGAACTTTTATTATTACAGCTACTTACACTCTATCCATGCAGGATAGATATAAATTTTTCAACTTCGTGAATTATTTAAATGTTCTAGAGGGATATTCATCGAATATTAATAACATTGTGTTAATGAATGATTAAAATTTAAAAGGTTTGAAATCACATGACTGTCGTGTTTTGATTCAAGATCTAATTCCTATAGGTTTACATTGAATGTTTTCCAAGAATTTATGTCATACATTAACAAATCTATGTTTCTTCTTCAAAGTTATATGTAGAAAAGTTATAAACCCAGAAAAATTTTCGAGTATGGAAATAGAAATTCACATCATATTATGTGAATTGGAAATGTTCTTCATGCCAACATTCTTTGATATGATGGTTCATTTGATGGTTCACTTGGTGATAGATATTAGACTATGTGGTCCTATACACTATAGATGGATGTACCCCATTGAACTATATATGAATATTTGGAAAGTGTATGTCAAAAATCAATGTCAGTCAGAGGGTTGTATTGTGGAGCAATATATTGTTGAGGAATTTGTCGAATTCTATACCAAATAACAATCTGGTGTGGAAAGCATTGGTTTAATGAAATCTCATCACATTGGGTGGCATGAAGGTGAAGGAATTTATAGAAGAGAGGTTGTCACAATCAATATTACATATCATGAGTAGGACCACCTTTACATTTTTCATAACAGTTTAGTGGTTGACCCATATGTTGAAATCCACAAAAAAAATTATTAGTCATTTGAATCCATCATGGGATGAAAATGGATATCAAATAAACATAATAAAAAGTTTATAGGATGGTTTTGGGACTACATATTTAAGGATTCGGATGAAAATCCAAACTCAATTTCATAACAACTTCTATGTCTAGACAGAGGAACAAGTTTGTATGTATTATCTTATAATACTTATGTAATTAACGTTTATACATTCTATACTAATGAACATTATGAATAAAGTATCATATAGAATAGTCTATTTACACTTGAGGATGAAGTGATGCATGTTTCTGGTTCTAAGGACTAAAATTCAATTTATGGGAATATGTCATAATTTTGAATCATTAAACAAATATTAGAGTTGGATTATATGAAATTCCAAGTGTCTATTTTTCAATTCAAGTGGGCTGATAATAGGAGTGTTTTCAAAATAGATGAGTTGGTATTCATGAAAGTCGATTTCAGTAAGGAAGGGTACAAAGACAAACCTTCTATAATGGCATTATATGCAGTACAATTATTTTATGTTCAAGATCCCACAAACCAAAATTGGTCAATTGTTCTATTATTGACCAAAACCACTAAAGGTTCAGATGAAAATTCAATAGAGGATATCCCTTTTATTCGGATTTTTCAATCATTTTACAATGGCTCCAATGTAGATAGTGTTTTGTATGTCAGAAGAGACCACGATGAAGGGATTTGGATAGTCAATAGAGGGGTCAAATACCTTCAACGTTTAGAGAAAAGAGAGTTAAATAATCAAGTTATATTTTTTTGTAATATACATTGAGTTACCTTATGTTATTATCTATTAACTTCTAATTTTGTGTGATCTAAATTAAATGTTAAATCAATTCTAATGATAATGACTTCTACATGTGATGATGCTCCCAATCCCGAGGCACAATATGTCTCTCAACCTTCTGTTGATCACAGTGCAGAGGCACAAAAGTTCTCTCAACCTATTACTACTAACAGTGTAGAGGAACAACAGTTCTCTCAACCTGGTGTTACTCATAGTGTAGGGGACCAATAGGTTTCTCAACCTACTTCTACTGATCCCAGTGAATAGGTAAAATCACTATCGGCACATACCGATGCTAGAACTCCGGAGGAACATATCGATGATGTTGAAACTAAGTAAATGGTAGGCAATGAAACACTGGTGGTGTAGAAAAAAAATAGAAGCACCTTAGTTTGACAGTATTAGAAAAAATCTTTAAGGCAAAATCAAAAGGCATAAAATATGAGGGCAAATAGAATAAGCGGGGCCATCATGTTAACACCAATAAGTCCATGGTCAGTAGTTACATTGGAATCATCAGATGGAAACACGTACTGATTGATGTATTTTTGTGGCACCATGTTGTCACCAGGCTTAAGACACTGATGTGGGGAGATATTATGGTAACATTAGGATTTAATTTCATTAATTTAATAAAAAATAAAATAATGAAACACCAAATTTCTCTTCATCATCACTTGTAGAGTGAATTTATAGTAGATAACTCAGACAAGGAATATGTATTAAGGGTTGCTGGAAGAATTCACATAGGATTTCACACAATTTTAACAATATATTATCTTAAAGATGATGAAGGGAAAATAAACCTACACCCACCTCCTCTTTATGCACACCTGATAAACCAAGGAGCGTGGGATGTGTTTACTAGTCATCGTGTGGAGCAGTTTTTTCAAGTACATTGTGTTTGGTAATATGTTTTTTGATGATCTATGTATTCATCACATTGATTGACATTTTTTTATTTATGAAACAGTAATAGAGTGCTAAAAATAAGGAACGAGCATCAAAACCAGTGTACTCTTACCGTAAAGAAATGATGGAGTAAACTTCACAATAAAAAAAATTGGTACGTATTTTAAATCTACTATAATACTTTTATGTGACATAAAAATCACCATAACTATGTTACTCTAATTATATGAATATTGATGCATCCAAATCCAAAGTCACTTCCATCCCACACCATGTGCTATGGAAGGAGGCACGTGTAAATAAATATGGGATATTAATAGATGAAAATACATAAAAAGTGTGGGAAACATGTGTAAGTAGGACATAATAAATTTTTTTTTATTTAAATTGATATTACATAACAATGATTACTTAGTTTCCTATATTTTTTATCTAAAATAGTCACAAGAATCAAAAACATCCAAACTATATGCAAACATACTTTCGGTGTCCTTGAAGAAGCTAGAAAAGTATGGTTGCATCAGAGGTGTGGGTTTTGAGGTGACACCCAGAACATTTTTTGAGAAAAAAAACCAGAGGAGGCCAAACTGAAGAAATAAAAATTATGAGAGAAAGAGTAGCTATCCTTTAAGAAAAAATTCAATGGAATAGATATATCATAACAAATTTTATGGTGGGGGGAAGAAGAACCAACTCAAGAACAACCAGCACGTGAAGATCCCTCCCCACAACCACCACCTTTGTAGAGAGAAATTCCCCTCAAAAAACCCATCTTAGATGAGGTAATAAATGTTATAATAATTGTTTCTGTGAATTGTGAATCAGGTATATGCTGATACCTTTCCTGTACTAATATTCTATAGGGTGAAAATGACTGCAATTTATATCTATCAACACCCACCCATCGCCTTTTAGCGAGGGATAAAGTGTTCAATATCCATAATGTCATGCTACACAACAAACCACTTCCAACATTTCATGTAAAAGTGCTGATTAATTTATCCCATAAGATGAGTGTCAAGATACATGTTCAAATTTATGATGGAGATATTCATAAGGTCAAACAAACTCTTGGAACAATCATCGCGTGGTTGTCACAACTTGTAAAAAAATATGTTGACAAGGATTTATTCATTTTTAATTTATTTTTCAAGTTAAACTTTTAAAATTTAATGAAAAAAGGTCTGAAATGATGAATTTTATTATAGATGGACCCAAGGAAAGGGTGAAAATAAATAATGGATCAAAACCATCTCAAGGATCAACCAACTAATCAAAATGATATGCCAAAATCACCTTAAAAATTCATTTTCTATATCCGTATTTATTACCATTATAGGATCATGTGAATACGAAGTTGAAAGATGGTGGAACTCACACAATTGTTTTTGATGAAAATATGTACAACATAGAATATCTAGATTTAATTAGTGTTTATAATGTAAGTAAAATCCTGGAGTATGATTGGCAAGGAGGCTCAGTTGTAAATGTATACATGAGGTATGTTTTCATGATTTGATTTTCCAAAAGGTGATATACTATGATAATTTTTACTGAATAAATTTTTTATTTTTCATAGGCGTATATATGAAAAACAATGAAGGGATTTCCCCACGAACAAAAATTTTGACTTGTTAGTCCTCACATCACCTCTACAGAACAAAAAAATGGAATCCAATAAAGAATATGAAATAGTGGTAGGCCTGCTCAAATTATTTAACATAAAATTTATGGATGAAAAAATCTTCTTAATACCAATGATGTAGGGGTAAAACTATACAATTTAATCATATAAAATATATTTTAATTTATTTCGTTAATTATTATCTTTTGTATTTTTAGGTAGAATTGGATACTCATTGTAGTTAATTTGGATACTCTATAGATTTATTTCTAGGATTCAATGCATGAATATCCAATGAACCAACCACACATGATGGAGTTTATTTATTTTTAATACACTACATCCAACATTTTAGAACAAAACATCTAATTATATAATTTATATTATCTTTTAATGAGGATTCTATTATGATAGGGCAATGCATGATTATCGTATATATCATGGAATGAGGATCAGGGAAAAGGACAAGAAACATCACAAGTACTACGATTGGATAAAAATCAGGGTATATATAATAAGATTTCACTATCCAAATGAATATAAAAAAAGTTACTTATTTTTATCAATGTTTCTATAATGTCCAAAACAAACAAATAGAAAATATTGTGGTTATTATGTTTGTAAATTTATGAAATAGATCATATTTCAGGAACAAACCAACATCCCTGAAAAGGTATTTTCAAAAATAATTAGTATTTCATTTAAAATATTTATTAATACTTTGTGTATTTATATTTTTTCAGTACTACCATGATTTTCGAAAAGGATCATATTCACAAGACGATATAAATTTTTTTAGAAATGAATGGGTAGCATACCTGATGGAAGAATGTATGCAAATAGCATGAACATGTGACCAGTACAACTCGAAGTGTCTATTTTTATTTAAAATTGATAGTATTTTTAGTAAAAAACAATTGACATACTGAAAATTGAGTAAATTCATTAGTATTGATTTGATACTTTAGGAAAATGATCCATAAGTCATTTGTGACATGTAGGAATGAACTGCACCTAAATCTGATGCACAGTGTGAATGTTATGCACGGTGTGATTGATATGAGTAAAAGTGTTTGTTATCAGTTTAAAATTAACATTTTAGTTCAAAATGTGTTACTCACTGAGAACTAAGTAAACTCACTCCAATTTTCTTCATAATTTAGTAAAATGATTCATAACTTCTTTGTAATGATTATGAATTAGTCTCATGTCAAACCGACCCACGACGCGACTAGTATGACTCAAAATGCATGTTTCTAGTTTGAAATGATATTTTAGTAAGAAAACACAACTAACATACTAAAAACTGAGCAAACACATTCATATTATTGTGATACTTTAGTAAAATTATATATAAGTCATTTTTATTGTGTGGGAATCGACTAAACCTCAATCTGACACACAGTGCGACCGGTATGACTCAAAGTTTCTCTTTTTATTGAAAATTGACAATAATTTTAGTAAAAAACACAACTGGCATATTGAAAATTGAGAAAATGCATTCGGATTGTTTTTATAATTTAGAAAAATGATCAATAAGTCATTTTTGACGTGTAAAATCAACCCCATCTCACTACAACATACGATGTGACCGATATAAATCCAAATGTGTGTTTTTATTTAAAATTGACATTAATTTAAATAAAAAAGGATAAGTGACATACCGAAAACTTATAAAAAACATTCGTATTGTTTTCATAGTTTAGTAAAATGAACCCTGAGTCATTTGGGATGTTAAGGAATCAATCAAACCTTAATCCAACGCATGGTGTGACCAGTATGACTATAATTATCTATTATCAGTTTAAAATTTACATTTTATCTGAACATGTTTCACTCATTGAAAAACAATAAAACACATTAGGATTGATTTTATACTTTAGGAAAATGATCCATCATCCATTTTGATGTGTATGAAGTAGTCTCGCATCAAAATGATGCACAATGTGGCTGGTATGACTCAAAAAGTGTGTTTTTGGTGTGAAATAATATTTTTGTAAAAAAATAGAACTGACATATTAAAAACCAAGAAAACACATGTGGATTGTTTTGATACTTTAAAAAAATGGTACATGAGTCATTTGTGATGTGTATGAATTAACCACACCTCAATCTAATGAACGGTGTAACCATTATAAATCTAAATGTATTTTTATTTAAAATTGACATTAAGTTGAGTAAAAAAGAATTAGTGATATACTGAAAACTAATAAAACACATTAGCATTGTTTTCTTACTTGAAAACAGGGATCAATGAGTCATTTTTGATGTGTAGGAATCAACCTCACCTCAATCTGATGCACGGTGGGACTAGTATGACTAAAGATGTCTGTTATTAGTTTAAAATTGAGATTTTAGCTCAAAATGTTTCACTCACCGAAAACCAAGAAAACACCCTCTGATTGTCTTAATAATTTATGATAATTATTTTTAAGTCCATTTTTACATGTATGAAGTAGTCTCACCTCAAATCGACACATGATGAGACCGGTATGACTCAAAATGTGTGTTTTCAATTTGAAATGATATTTTAGTAAGAAAACACAACTAACATTTGGAAAACCGAGAAAATGCATTTGGATTGTTTTGATACTTTAGAACAATGATCCATGAGTCATTTTTTGACATGTATGAATAAACCACACCTCAATCTAAAGAACGATGTGACCTGTATAAATCCAAATATGTCATTTAAATTTGATATTAATTTTAGTAAAAGAACAAGGGATATAAAAAAACCAAGAAAACTAATTCATATTGTTTTTATATTTTAAAAAAATGACCCATAACTCATTTTGGATGTATAATAATAAACCCCACCTCAAAACAATGCACGGTGTGACTTGTATAACACCAAATGTGTCTTTTTTTTTAAAAAAAATTGACATTTTATTAATGTATTCTTTCATATTAATGTTTAATTTATTTCTTTATTGTATTAATAACATAATATTTTTTTTCTTATATAGGTGGAACCTTTTTATTGAGTTTGGATGACTTTCTTGGAAACTAATACCATGGACGGACATTTTTGAGAGGGGATCATCGATATCAAAGGATAAAAACATTAATGTTTTTAGAAGTTTTTTAGACAATTGTAAATATAATTATATAAAACAATGTTTGAAATTTATATAGAATTTTTTTTCAAACCCTTGTGTGTGATTTGTTCTTATGTGTGATGTTGTGTGTGCTACATTGTTCTTGTGTGGGTTGTGGTGGTTATTTTTTGTACATGTGGTGTGTGTGCGTTATGCAAGTGCTGGTGGGTGTACTATTATATAAACAGCACATCACAAGTGGCTAGGCCTTTATCATCCCTATTTCAAGCACTGATAAAGGCCCCCTTTATATGTGCTACTTTTAGCACTGATAAATGGTTTCCTTTATCGGCGCAAAAAATAGCACTAATAAATGGGTTCTTTTATCAGCACTTTTTTTAGCTTAGATAAATGACCCCCTTTATCTTTGCTGAGATTAAAATGCCTTTTCTCACTCTTTTAAAAGTGGTTTCTAGTACTTTTAAAAGCTCTATTTGTAGTAGTGGTCAGTATATCCTTTGAAAATATTATGCATCTAGGATCCTAGAACATATTTATATCCTACCCAAGGAATAGGAGAAATATTCCAAAATCCTAAAATCTAGGGTTTTGTGAAGTCTTTTAAAATCTAAATCAAACTTTAAAATTATAATAACTATAGTAAAGAAGCAATTGAGGTTTTCTCCTAGCGAAACTTCCATATATGGGTTATTATGTCATGTTTTTTATTTTCTGTTTTTATGTTTTTAATTATTTTCAAGGGGATAAAAACAATTGGAAATAAAAATAAAAAAATTCAAATCATAAAATAAATTTCAAAAGGAAATGAAACAACTGAAAACAAAATGAAATAAAATAGCAGTTGTATGAATGAACAAGAGAAAGCAGTAACATAACTAGTGAATCATAGGGAGAAGCCTCTCTTCATCATTTTTTAAGGGCTTTCACAACTATAATTGTCTCAAAGAAAGGATGAAATCTCAAATATCACATCTCATTAAATTTATTAAAATGAAACTATAATTGAGATCTCAGAAGCAGAACTCCTTTCTGAAGAATTCGTTCAATGCCCTCAATGATCATTGAAAACAAAGTCACAGACAACCCTCACCGTACTCACAATTATTTGATCAAGGATTGATAAATTTAAACAGAACGAATCATATTTAAAATCCAACTTGTCTCAATTTAATGATCCGCATTTAGAGATGGTCACACTCCAATTATATTTGTGTCTTACTCAAAATGGAAGAAAAATGAATAACAAAATGAAAAAATATTAAAACATCAAGAACCAATAACATTTTCAAATTTTAAGATTTTGTAAAGTATTATAATTGAAAAATTAAAGATTTTCAAAACTCATAAAGACTTCACCATGTAAATATAATAGATTCAACTACTAAAAATTAAGTTGGACATCTCCGAGGAGCGGCAGTGCACTCTGATCTTCATCTCCATCGACTCAGGACTTGCAACAGCTTCCCATAAAATCTCTTGGTTTCTCTCCAATTTTATCTATATTCTATGTCTTTGAATGTTTTAATATATGTATTGTATCCATATCTCTCTATTTTTATCTAGATCTAATCTCTCTCTTTTATATTTTCTAGAAAATTCACACCCAATCCACCAACTTTTCAAGGTGATAGACACATAAAATAAATAACTCTTTGTCTTTGAGTCACTGGTGATATAACTCAAACAAAACCCTCCTCCCAATTGTGTCACACCATCACTTGAGCTTTAAATTCTCAAGAAAACAATATTTAGTAACTTTTTAATTTTCTTAAATAAATATAGAAGAAATATTTTTTTTCTTCTCTTTCCAGCATCCTAAATCCCACATGTCAAACTGCAAAATATTCAAACCTATAACAATAGATCATACCACAACCAGCTACATCTTCTTCCTGCTTCATTTAGTTCTCCATTGGTGCATTATGTCAAGAAGATTGCATGCACACAAAATTATAATCATAGAAAAATCATTTGGGAACTTTAACCCCACATCATCTTCTTCGATTAAGCCATATATCGTCACACATTCAAGGAAGAAAAATAGAAAATAAACTTGGAACCACTCGGTTCTTCAATAGAACTCAGCCTAGGTGCCAAGATTCTATCTCATTTTTGTTCATTATCCTTAACATGATCATCCTCATATGGTTTCTATCAACATCATCGATTGCTTCAAAAACTAGGTTCTCAAATCAAATATCCACACACACCTCTTTAACCACGACATATTATTCAACAAAAATCATGAATTCATTTGAAACCCCTTTCCAATCATACTCGATATCAAACATATTAAAACCCTTTTGATCCGTCCAATATCATCCTCCAATTTTAATATTTTTTTTAATTTGTTTTATAAAAAAAATTAAAAGTGTAGGATATTTTTAAAAAAATACTTAAAGGCGACAGTGGCACCTCCCCCCTTCCATTTTTGGTCTAGATCAATGACATGGAAAAGTGGGTGGGGTGCCACATTTCACATTTGGATGAGGAAAAAGGTGGCACCGCTAATGCTGTCTTGCGCCTCACGCAAAGGCGAAAGGTGGCATTGATGATTCCACCTTTTCGTCAACTCCCTATAAAAGGTAACCCCCCACCCTTCTCCTCACTTCCACTTTCTCCCATATCTCTTCATTACACTGTGTCTCTCTTAAAAAAACTCCTTTTCTATGTGGTGGAATTAGTGGTCTAAAAGAAGGACGGTTTTTTGTAAAGCATAATTTAGAGGTATTTTTTTATTTAATTTAATGTTTTTTATTTATTTAATTTAATTCTTTTTAGTTCTAAATATTTTATTTTTTAAGTATTTTAGTAAGTTATAAATGTTTTTTTATTAATTTGTTTAATTATTTATATATAGTTTAGAATAATAATTATTATTAGTAATGATTAATTATAGATTAAGTATATATTAAGTATAGAATAACTTAGGATTAAGTATTGTAAAATTTTGGTAGCATAAAGATTATGTGGTTATCTAAGGAATCAAATCCATGTCTGGATAGAAAAAAGTGGATGTGGCTCTGGAATAGATGTACCTAGGGGTAAAACCCGAAAATGCCACTTTGAGCTAGACTCAAACGAGAACTGGTGCATAAAAACGGGCCTTACTGCACTCCTGGTTGGACACTCTCGGGGGATATGCTTAAGATGATTCATATTTTATTTATAAACTACTAAAATACCTAAGAAAAGAAAAATCAAATCAGTATATTTATCAATGATAAAATGATAATTATGATGATATGGAATAAAATGGACATGGAAAAAAGGCATTAAATAATGAAAGTTATTATTAGTAATTGCATTCTTTTTAGTCAGTTTTAAAGATGTTATTTATTAAATAGTTTAATTAGTTATATATAGTTTAGAAATAATACTTATTATTAGTAATGATTATTAATATATTAATTAATGAATAACTTAGGATTAAAAATGAATAGATATGATTAGTTAATTATAATTAACTAATGAATATCATATGACTAATCATTAAAGAATAAATAATTAAATAATAACTTAATAATGATTAAGTAGTGATTAAAGAATGATTGATTAGTTAAAAATTATACTAAGAAACATTAGAATCATTATTTGTCATATAACAATATGTTCTAAAATTTTAGTATCATAAAGATTATATAGTTTATAAATAATAGTTTTTATTAGTAATGATTAATTATAGATTAATTACTGAATAACTTAGGATTAAAAGATGAATACATGTAGTGATTATCTAATAATACTTATTATTGATAAAATGACAATTATGATTATATAAAAAGAAATGGATAAGAACAAACACATTAAATTACACATGAATTTTTTACAACATACAAGAAATACCTTGAAATTTTTCAATTAAACATGGTTTGAATGAGATGAGTGTGACTTCAGAAGTGAGGTAAAATCTTGTCTATTTTTATTTGGTAGCTTAATAACATCATCTAAAGAAATGTATTTAATAAGTTAAGTATATAATTTTATAAGATGTTATTAAGATATCAAATAAAAATCAGTTGGGTTTACATCACGTTCGAAGTTAGGCTCATATCATCCAAACCATGTTTTGTTGAAAATGTTGGTATTTATTGTATGTTGTAAAACATTCATCTGTTATTTTATCTGTTTGTTCTTCTCTATGATAGAGTTATTGAATAATGATTAACTAATGATTAACTTAGTAATGATTAACTAGTGATTAAAGAATTATTAACTTAGTAAAAATTGTATTAAGAAACATTAGTATCATAGTTTATGATATAATAAAATGTTTTAAAATTTTAGTATCATAAAGATTATATAGTTTATAAATAATAGTTATTATTAGTAATGATTTTTTATAGATTAATTAATTAATAACATAGGATTAAAAAATGAATCCATATAATGATTAGCAAATGATACTTATGATCGTATAAAGTAAAATAAAGAAGAATAAATAGATTAAATAATAGATGAATTCTTTACAACATACAAGAAATATGTTGACATTTTTCAATAGAATATGGTATAGATGAGTTGAGTCTCACTTCGTAAAAGAGGTAAAATCCAGCTTATTTTTAATTGTAAGCTTCATAACATCTTCGAAGGATATGCACTTCACTTTTGGAATTTCAAAAGATTATTTCATTCTAATGATATATAAGATGACATCTAAGATACTTCATTAGAAGGTCGAAAGATTTTGAAATTTCACAAGGGAAGTACATATCTTTCAAATATATTATTCAGCTTCAAATTAAAAATAAGCTAGATTTTACCTCATATCTGAAGTGAGACTCATCTCATCCAAACCGCATTTTATTGAAATATTTCAATGAATTTCTTGTATGTTATAAATAATTCATGTGTTATTTAATTTGTTTGTTCTTATTTGTTTCACTTTATATGATCATAATTTAAATTTTATCAATGATAAATAAACTAATTTGATGTTCCCACTTCTTTTTACCTCGGTTTCCAAAACATTATGTGACTTATATTCTAATAAAATTTTATATAATGAAACATTACTAACATATTTTATGGTATAAAATGGTTTCCTAAAATTACATTATAATGAATATTATATGGTCAACCATCACTGTTAATATTTGTTACACTATCATAATTTTCTTCAAAAAAACATTTTTGATGTAGAGAGTCATGTTTTCCTATGTGTACTGTTATGAGGAGGTTATTCAAACTAATAAAGGAGATTCTTACATTACACAACCAATAGTAGTGGTTAGTATAGATGATTGTTTAACCCTAAGTTACCTTCAAGATAGAATTCATGGTTCCTTAAATCTGGGACCCGATCAAGATATCAATTCTATGAGCTATAAAAAATTTCAATTCTCAGCAACATTGTGGCATCTAGTTTGTCCATTGGTTTCTAATGCGCAGTGGATCCAAGCAATAAATTTATTTTCTCAATGGTTAGATGATACCATGATGGAGTTATATGTTGATGCTTCTACTATACAACAACAATTTCCAGTTGTACGAAGACGTATACTTACAAGAGTGGTGGAAGATAGTTTGCCCTATGAAATTGAACCTATCCAAAATGATGAAAAAGAGGATAACATAGATTTTATCTCATATATACATGTCAATCTGACTTCTGATGAGGATTTTTTTTAATGATGGAACAGATGGTGACAACGGTGCTGATGGGGAGGGACCAGCAGATGTTAGGGAGGAGGTTTCGAGAAATGCATTAGTTGTATAGCAGCCTCGACCTACAATAAATCATCCACCACTCTTTGAATATTGGTCAGAAGCAATGAAACGTGTGCCTGAATTTGACAATAATTTTCTCACACCTACAACTGAGTTTCCCAGATTTTTACTAGATAGGTTTAGTGAGCTGGACAAAACCTTATTTGTTGCAAGGAATTTTCCATGTAAAGATGCATTAAAAATCACGCTAAAGAGATTTCACACAAAGAGGAACTGCAGATATATAGTTCAGGAATCATGCCATATTAAATATCTCATATAGTGTGAGAATTATGGGGATGATTGTAGATTCCACTTGAGGGAGATTTTGAACATTGCATGTGGAAGTTGGAGAATCTCAAGGATTAAGGTATCTCATAATTGAGTTCAGCCAAACCTAACACAAGATCATACCACATTGGATATAGAATTTTTGTCATCCATTGTTGTTGAGATGATTAGTACATTCCAAGATTTTCTAATTTCCCTTGTGCAAGAGAGGATAAAACAGATATTCAGTTGTAATATTTCTTATAATAAGTCATGGATAACGATACAAAAAGCAATTATGAAGGTCTGTGGTGATTGGGATGACTCATATAGGGTGTTGTCACAATTTCTAGACATACTGAGGCATCATAATAAATTTTTATTCCATATTTATAGAAACGAACATGTGTATCATGATAACTGATTTGATCTATCTCATGATCAATTTCATCTATTGTTCTGGGAATTCCTCCCTTGTATCTCCGCATTTCATTTCTGCAAACAGTTCATTCAAATTTATGGAACATTTCTATATGGAAAAAACAAGTGTCTATTGTTGATTAGAGCAACCCAAGACAGAAACTATTCACCTCTTCCGCTATCCTTTTCCATTATAGAGAAAGAAAACTATAAATCGTGGAGTTGGTTTTTGGCATGTATCAGCAACCATTTAACCAACATTTGGGGTGTTTGTTTGATATCTAATCAGCATCTGAAAATTAATGAGTCAATCAATGTAGATCATGATATATAGAGATGCCCAAATTCACATCATTAGTTCCGCATTAGACACATTTATATCAACGTGAATAAAAATTTCCACAACGAACCGATGAAGAAGGAAATCACAAGTCTTGGTACGCATTTTATTTGTTATTTTTTACTATTTAAACTTAAAGATAAAATCAATTTATGTGAAATATCATCTCTTTTGTGTATAATATGATTCATATAAATGATGTTTTGAAGAAAATTTTCAAAAAATATTCTAGGCTAATCAAGATGTTTATGATTATATTATGTGGATTCCATAAGAAAAATGGACATTGGCATATAACGGGGGAAGTGGAATGGAAACGTGATCATAAACATTGTGGAGTGCATCGATGGTGTCTTCAAAGGGCTTAAAAAGTTACCTATAACTACCTCAGTTCAAGATACATTATATCTTTGTGTGAATTACTTTGTTGATAGACAAAAACTAGCATCAGACAGAATACAATAGGGGATAAGGTATAGAAGACACTTTTAACGAGAGATTGAAAAGAATATTGAAGAAGATTATATTTATTATGTATTCCTTTTTTTATGAGAATACTCTTGATTTGAAGTTCAATATCATTCAGACCCTATCATAAATAGTATCAGTGGAAATGGTGGTATTACTGGAAATGAGGAAATGTCAATGTGGAATCTTTCAGGCCTTATAGTTTCCATGCGCACACACCATCATAGCATGTGCCTCTATGAACATATCATGGGAATCATATGTTGATCCATTTTACTAGATGGAAACCATTATAACTATTATATTGCACCATGGATTCCTATTGGGGGGTTTCTTTATTTCCCAATTCCCAAAGTCCAGTCGATAGTGATACCTAACATCAATCTGTTGTGTCCCCATGGGAGAATGAATGCCAACATGATGTGGAATGAGATGGGTTGGCCTCAAGAATAAGGTTATGTTTTGAGATGCACTATATTTCATCAACAAGGTCATAACTGGAAACAATTCCCTATCATTTTTTGGTCGAGTTCACACTATCATCCACAGTGATGTATTGTCTTCATTGTGAGATTCTCATATTGTAAATTATATGTTTTTATCTCTTATTTTTACCTCAGTTTTCTAAACCCCCAAACATAAAATCTAAACAATAAACATAAAAACATCTTCCCTATACCATTCTAAACCCAAAACCTTAAAACCTAAACCCTACCCTTGAATTCATAAAACCAAACCCTAAAACTGAACCAAAAAATCATAAAACCTAGACCCAAAAAAGTATATCTTAAATCTTAATACTTAAACTATAAAAACTAAAATCTTCCCTATAAAATTATATTAAAATAATAAACCCTAAGCCTTAAAATATAATCTCTACCCCTAAAATCATAAACCTAAACCCTAAAACCTTATAAAAAATCTAAAAACCTAGACCTAAAACCCAATATTTGAAACCCTAATCTCTAAACCCTAAAACCTAAAAGATAAACCGTAAACTCAAAAACATTTTCCATTTACCTCAATTTTCAAAACATTATGTGACTGATATTCTAATAAAATTTTATATAACAAAATAACAGTATCATATATTATGGTACAAGAAGATGTTATAAAATTTCAGTAAAATAAAGATTATATGATCAACCATCTTTGTAAATATTAGTTACACTATTAGAATCATGATTAGAAAATAGTTTCGACATATAGAGTTAGGTTTTAACTATGTGTACTGCTACAAGGAAGTTATAAAAACTAATAAAGGTTATTGTTATAGTACAAAACCAACAATAAAGGTTAGTACAGCTGATTCTGTAACACTAACTAAACTTCAAGAAAAAATTTGTGGGAAATGAGCCATGAAGCAGGAGGAATAGTGACAACAATGGTAGCGACGGAATTAATTTATTCCATCATCATCATTGTTGTCATCATTCCTCCTATATCGTGGTTCATTTCCCATAAATTCTTTCTTGAAGCTCAGTTAGTGTTACAAAATGACCTGTACATGTGATAAAATAATCATGAAACATACCATCATGTGGATAGTCATACATAAATTAAAAATCACACCATTTTCTAATAAATATGTGTATAAAAAATAAAATTTGTTTATATATATAAATATATAAAACCATATCTTACAAACAACCCTTTTCTAGATAAAATCATATCTTAACAACACATTAGTAATATGCTTTAAAAAATATGAATACATACCCCTTTCTTTTGGTAAAAATTACTTCATAAAACAATGTGAATAAACATGGCATGTATTAAATTCTATAATTCATAACATTCTGCTAACCATAATGTTATATTTACATTTTACACTTATGAATCATTTCATTTTTTTGTATACATATTGATGATACCATAGTACTCACTCAGCAGGATATCCATGTTTCTTAGGTCATGTTAGACGGTGGTGAGGATCGATCGATCAGGGTGCGTCAAGCACACTATTTTCATCATGGGGAGCCTCCACATTCCATTAGAACATATTTGCATTATGTTGGATTCTATGGCATTACCATATCAGATTTCACATTTTTCTACCATCACCTGCTTGTTGTCCTCATAGAGAGGTGGAGACCAGAGACACATACATTCCACCTTCCTGAAGGAGAGACGAATATCACCCTCTAGGATTAGGAAGTTCTTCTCAGTATTCCTATCTAGGGGGAAGCTGTTATTGGACCCACTTGGGAATCTTGGCCCAAACTTGCTTGTAGATTGTTAGACATCAACATTTTATCTGACTGTAGGTCTAAAAATGGAGCGTTGATATTTATGCCTTGATTGGAGGAGCAGATTCCTTATTTACCGGATGATGTACAAGATAAGACTATCATGTATTATTCCCATGCATATATATTATGTCTCATTGGAGTGACCATGTGTACTGATCATATGGGGATTCACGTGCACATGATGTATATACCCCTAATAGAGGAATTTATCAGGCTACGACATATAGCTATAGACCATCCTTCTTGGAATACATGAATAGATCATTATACAGGCTATCCCGGAGGGACCGCACAGGTCTTGGGGGATGCGTCATCCTTCTTCAGATGTGGGCATGGGAGTGAATCCTTTCATTACGACCTGAGCTTGCTGGTCAGCCAATCGTGATGAAGGTGTTTCATGATGCTCTGCATGGACGCTAGTATGATCACTCATTTTTATTGGTTTTTTATGATACTAGGAGTTATTTAATTTAATTTGTCATTATTTATCACTATCGATGTTGTATTTTACAGGTGGTGTTAGAGACACAGTTTCCACATGATTCTGAGACACCATTTGGCCATATATCAACTCATGTTGGATTATCTCTTACCCGAACAGGTATGTGAATACAATCTACCACTGTCTAAAAAATTTAATAATCGCATCAATTTTAGTTTTTAGTAAGTAGATTTTTTGACAAAGGTCACATGTCATTTCAGATTTCAAGGCTTCCATACTGGACTATTATGGACCATTTTCCACCATACTGCACTATTGGGATTGAATATGATATGGTTGTAGTTCCCCTTATTCACTTCCATGTTATTGAGTGGCAATATCCTGATAGAGTCATGCACCAGTTTTGATGTGCTCATCCAATTCTGTTACCACCGAGACAGACAGAAAAGCTTTATGAGGTAAAGCTGATAGGAAGGTAGGATGAGGACTGGTGCCGAGTACATGTTGGCTTTCTTGACAGTTGGTCCAGATGTATAGAGTTTCATATCCAGGGTGTACCTACGAATCGATTCTTTCTTTCGTAGTAGGTCGAGTATGATCCATGGTATAGACTGAAGTTTATATTGTATCTTACGTGACATAGTAGATAGATTTATAAGATTGTAAGTCAATAAATTTCCATTAGTTTTTTTATTGAACTATTTTCTAATTCATTTTGAATCTATTTATATGGCACTCACTTAGAGTATCGTGTTCACATGAGTGACGAAGAGGATGAGGGGGCCTTCATTCGGGCAGTCGTCCATGCTAAAGTGTTGGAGTTGATGTCGTCTTATCGTGCACTTTTCGAGAGCATTGTAGAGAGTCCAACCTAGAGAGAGGAGGCTCTTGCCTCAGAGGAACATCCTATAGCAGCTTCTGGAGCTAAGGAACCATAACGACGAAGATGTAGATAGCATCGTGCTACACATGAGGCTTCACTTCTTCCATAGGCAGAGGTCGGCCCTCTAGTAGTCCAGCCTGAGCTGATTCAAGATGTGCCTCAGGTGTCATGGGATTCATCCTTCTTGAAAGGATATCCATAGTTCTCACCATCTTGGGGTCCAAATCCAATGCATACTTGGGGTCTAGATCCATCATATCCTTGGGTTCCAGATCCATCACAGCCTTGGGATATATCTCCATCGTAGGCTTGGTTCCCCACAATGATGATGGCAGGTCCTTCTACCACCCTAGTGGGAGAAGGATCATGAGGGTGGTACGAAATGTAGTTGATAGCTCCTCACACTAACACATAGGTGGAGGATGAGATAATAAACATTTTAGTGCTTGAGGATCATCCCTTTCTAGGTCATTAGACTCTATAGTGAACTCTAAGCAGACATCTTATTCGTAGACCACAATATGGGATAGAATCTCCTTGCCATAGACCTAGAAATTGATTATACATGTTCATTTATATGTTTTATATCTATTGAAATGAAGATAATATTATTACTATTATCCCTTCTTATATTTTTATCCAGTGTTTTAGTTTTCATTAATATTTTAGGCACAGTTTATATTTGACAACTTTCAAAGTCGACTACTTGAAACATAGGAATAATTATTTAATTTTAAGTAGATAACTTTAAAATATTATAACATATATACACTATAAAAACAATGTAAATAAAATTTAAAATATATCCTAAAGATCTAAACATTTATTGACAATAAAGTGTTTCATAAATAAAATAAATAAATGAAAATGAAAGGAATGTAAGAAAAGTTACTCTAAAGTGAGAGTGAAAAGAAGGAATGTCTAGGAGGATCCAAAGCCACCTACTTGACATTTAAAGACTATAAAATATAAACTATAAGATCTATATAAATAAAAATTAAAAATTATAATACTTATTATATGTTTTATCCATGTTTTAATTTTCATTTATATTGGTCTTATAGTTTATATTTTAAAGGTTATCAAAGTTATGTACTTGAAACATTTTTAAGTTTCAAGTTGGTGGATTAGAAAGCTTATAAATTATTTTTCATCAACATTTTTTAAAAGTTATTTTTATTTTCAACTATTTATTATATGTTTAATCCATTTTTTAACTTTCATTTATATTGGTCTTATATTTTTTATTTTATAGGATAGAAAAGTCACATACTTCAAACATTTTTAAGTTTCAAGTCAGTGGATTAGAAAGCTTATAAATTATTTTTAATCAACATTGTTTCAGAAATTATTTTAATTTTAGACTAATTCTTATATTTTTAATACATTTTTTAATTTTCACTTATATTGGTCTTAGCTTTTATATTTTATAGGCTAGAAAAGTCACATACTTGAAACATTTTTAAGTTTTAAGTTGGTGGATTAGAAATATTATAAATTATTTTACATCAAAAAAATTTAATAAATTTTTTTATTTTCAACTAATTTTATATGTTTAATCCATGTTTTAATTTTCATTTATATTGGTCTTATAGTTTATATTTTATAGGCTATCAATGTTATATACTTGAAATATTTTTAAGTTTCAAGTTGGTGGATTAGAAAGCTTATAAATTATTTGTCATCGATATTTTTTAATAAATTATTTTTATTTTCCACTGGTTCTTATATGTTTAATCCATGTTTTAATTTTCATTTATAATGGTCTTATAGTTTATATTTTATACCCTAAAAAGCCACATATTGGAAACATTTTTATGTTTCAGGTTGGTGGATTGGAAGGCTTATAAATTGTTTTTCATCAATATTTTTTAAGAAATTATTTTTATTTTAAACTATTTATTATATATTTAATCCATGTTTTAATTTTAATTTATATTGGTCATATAGTATATATTTTATAGGCTAGCAAAGTCATGTACTTGAAAAAAAAATTAAGTTTTAAGTTAGTGGATTATAAGGCTTATAAATTATTTTTCATCAATATTTTTTAAAAAATTGTTTTTATTTTTTACTACATATTATATGTATAATCCATGTTTTAATTTTAATTTATATTGGCCTTATAGTTTATATTTTATAGGCTAGAAAAGTAACATACTTGAAACATTTTTAAGTTTCAAGTTGGTGGATTAAAAAGCTTATAAGTTATTTTTCATCAACATTTTTTAATAAATTATTTTTATTTTAGACTATTTATTACATGTTTAATCCATGTTTTAATTTTAATTTATATTGGCCTTATAGTTTATATTTTATAGGCTAGAAAAGTCGCATACTTGAAACATTTTTAAGTTTCAAGTTGGTGAATTAGAAAGCTTATAAATTATTTTTTATCCAAATTTTTTAAGAAATTATTTTTATTTTAGACTACTTCTTATATATTTAATACATTTGTTAATTTTCAATTATATTTTTCTTATGGTTTATATTTTTTCAGCCAGAAAATTCACGTACTTAAAACATTTTAAAGTTTAAAGTTGGTGGATTAGAAGGATTATAAATTATTTTTCATCAAAAAAATTTAAGAATTTTTTTTATTTTCAACTAATTATTATATGTTTAATCCATGTTTTAATTTTAATTTATATTGGTCTTATAGTTTATATTTTATAGGCTATCAAAGTTATGTACTTGAAACATTTTTAAGTTTCAAGTTAGTGGATTAAAAATCTTATAAATTATTTTAAATCAACATTTTTTAATAAATTATTTTTATTTTCAACTATTTATTATATTTTTAATCCATGTTTAAATTTTCATTTATAATGGTCTTATAGTTTATATTTTATATGTTAGAAAATTCACATACTTGAAACATTTTTAATTTTTAAGTTGGTAGATTAGAAGGCTTATAAATTATTTTTCATCAACATTTTTTAAGAAATTATTTTTATTTTCAATTATTTATTATATATTTAATCCATGTTTTAATTTTCATTTATATTGGTCTTATAGTATATATTTTATATGCCAGAAAAGTCACATACTTGAAACATTTTTAAGTTTCAATTTGGGGGATTAGAAAGCTTATAAATTATTTTTTATCAAAAAAAATTTTGAATTTTTTATTTATTTTCAACTACTTATTATATTTTTAATCCATGTTTTAATTTTCATTTATATTGGTCTTATAGTTTATATTTTATAGGCTAGAAAAGTCACATACTTGAAACATTTTTTAAGTTTCAAGTTGGTGGATTAGAAAGATTATAAATTATTATCGTAAATATTTTTTAAGAATTTTTTTTATTTTATACAACTTATTATATGTTTAATCCATGTTATAATTTTCATTTATATTGGTATTATAGTTTATATTTTATAGGCTATAAAAGTCACATACTTGAAACATTTTTAAGTTTCAAGTTGGTGGATTAGAAAGCTTATAAATTATTTTTCATCAATATTTTTTAAGAATTTATTTTTATTTTTGACTAGTTCTTATATGTTTAATACATGCTTTATTTTTCATTTATAATGGTCTTATAGTTTATATTTTATAGCCTAAAAAGGTCACATACTGTAAACATTTTTATGTTTCAAGTTGGTGGATTAGAAGGCTTATAAATTATTTTTCATCAATTTTTTTAAGAAAATATTTTTATTTTAAACTATTTCTTATATGTTTAATCCATGTTTTAATTTTCATTTATATTGGTCATATATTATATATATTTTATAGTCTAGAAAATTTTTGTACCTGAAAAAAAAATTAAGTTTCAATTTGGTGGATTAGAAGTCTTATAAATTATTTTTCATCAATATTTTTAAGAAATTGTTTTTATTTTTGACTACTTCCTATATGTATAATACATGTTTTAATTTTAATTTATATTGGTCTTATAGTTTATATTTTATAGGCTATAAAATTCACATACTTGTAACATTTTTAAGTTTCAATTTGGTGGATTAAAAGGCTTATAAATTGTTTTTCATCAATATTTTTTAATATATTATTTTTATTTTAGACTATTTCTTATATTTTTAATCCATGTTTTAATTTTAATTTATATTGGCCTTATAGTTTATATTTTATAGGCTAGAAAATTCTCATACTTGAAACATTTTTAAGTTTAAAGTTGGTGAATTAGAAAGCTTATAAATTATTTTTTATCCACATTTTTTAAGAAATTATTTTTATTTTAGACTACTTCTTATATATTTAATACATTTGTTAATTTTCAATTATATTTGACTTATGGTTTATATTTTGTAGGCCAGAAAAGTCACATACTTAAAACATTTTGAAGTTTAAAGTTGGTGGATTAGAAGGATTATAAATTATTTTTCATCAAAAAAATTTAATAGTTTTTTTATTTTTGACTACTTATTATATGTTTAATCCATGTTTTAATTTTCATTTATATTGTTCTTATAGTTTATATTTTATAGGCTATCAAAGTTATGTACTTGAAACATTTTTAAGTTTCAAGTTGGTAGATTAAATAGATTTTAAATTATTTTTCATCCACATTTTTTAAGAAATTATTTTTATTTTCAACTATTTCTTATATTTTTAATCCATGTTTTAATTTTTATTTATAATGGTCTTATAGTTTATATTTTATATGCTAGAAAAGTCACATACTTGAAACATATTTAATTTTCAAGTTGGTGGATTAGAAGGATTATAAATTATTTTTTATCAACATTTTTTAAGAAATTATTTTAATTTTTGAATATTTATTATATATTTAATCCATGTTTTAATTTTCATTTATATTGGTCTTATAGATAAAATTTTATATGCCAGAAAATTCACATACTTGAACCATTTTTAAGTTTCAAGTTGGTGGATTAGAAAACTTATAAATTATTTTTCATCAAAAAAATTAAATTTTTTTTTATTTTCAACTACTTCTTATTTGTTTAATCCATGTTTTAATTTTCATTTATATTGGTCTTATAGTTTAAATTTTATAGGCTAGCAAATTCACGTACTTGAAACATTTTTTAAGTTTCAAGTTGGTGGATTAGAAAGCTTATAAACTATTTTCATAAATATTTTTTAAGAATTTTTATATTTTCGACTACTTATTATATGTTTAATCCATGTTTTAATTTTCATTTATATTAGTCTTATAGTTTATATTTTATTGGATATAAAATTCACGTACTTGAAACATTTTTAAGTTTCAAGTTGGTGGATTAGAAAGCTTATAAATTATTTTTCATCAATATTTTTTAAGAAATTATTTTTTTTCAACTACTTATTATATATTTAATCCATGTTTTAATTTTCATTTATATTGGTGTGACATCCCAACCTGGGTGACACTAAACGGTGCCCCTAGAGGGTTGGCCACATTCCCTCAAGCGCGCATCCTCGTATGCCAGAGGGTGCCGATTAGCAACGAGAGTATGCTAATTTAAAATTGGAAAGGTTATACCCTCTTTTATCAGATTAAAACACCAACAGATGAAAACAACAATAACCAAGTGAGGAAGATTCTAAATAACCATAAAAATACCTTTTCATATGATATTCAAAACAAGAAAATACAATACTCAACTAAAAGGTAAAACGTGTTATGACAATGCTAATTTCAAGTGTCTACAATGAAACTAAAACTAAAGACACAACAACTCCCATGAAGGTCCCAAACTATATTTGGTTCCCTCTCCCATGATCCAATCCCAAACATCAACTTATCCCAGGTCCTTTCCCTTATCCTATCCAGAAATAAAAAATTCTACTTGGATGCTGATCAGGAAGCCTGAATAGGGTGTGAGTACATCTTAGTAGGCCACCACCAATGGGGTCTAAAACAAGTCTAGTCAAAAGATAGTGTTTGGAGTTTTATGAAGCAACAAATATTATTCATAATTAAATTGTTATCATAATTTTATTTAATATTCAATCATCACATTCGGCCCAGTTTCAATTCATGTGTTCCATTTGAATCATCATTCATTATTATCATTCATTTGGTGTTGAACATCATGTCAAGCACCCAAAATCTCATTCAGTGTAGGTCACCATGCCTATCACTCCATATCTCATTTGGTGTAGGTCATCATGACTAGAACCCCAACATCTCAAGCTTAGAAAACTATTGGGAAGTAATTACATGTCCAAGTCCCAACTTCTAATCGGTCTGTAACTCCATGTCTAGCACCAAAAAAATCTCATCCATTTAATCATTCATTAATTCACAACAATTAGCCACATCATTCCATTAATAATCCAACGATTGGTTAAACATTTTAAAGGCCATTAGTTAACACAACAATTAAAAAATCACATAAACCATTAATTAATTCATTAATTAATTAATCAATCAACCCAATTCTCATTCCATAATTAATTATTCACAATTAATTATCCATATCAAATCTCAACTTTTTCATAATTAATCCTCACAATTAATTATCTTTGATCAATATCATGGAACATAATTAATTCTCAAAATTAATTATCATAACATAATCAATTAAATATCTAAATTAAATTATCTCAACCCATAACCAATCTCTAAAAAAACATCTCTTTGGGACCCCCCCCCCCCCCTCATTTGTTCCGTGATTCAATTATCAATTAATCACCAAGGCAATCACAAGTCAATCCCACATTCCTAATTAATCTAATTTCAGAAATAAATTATCAAGGGAAATAAGAAAATATATAAAATCCCATTCATATATCAAATCCATAACTATGGGAGTTTGATTTAGACCACCTACCTTGGTTTATTAATAGATTTTAGCTGAATGGAAATCCCCAAAATCTGAGCGGCACAACATCATCAGTCAATCTCCGGATCTAAATCCCTAAACCAAAATTAAGATCAAAGAAATCAAGATCTTCCAAATCTAGATCTAGATCCACAATCATAGATCTAGATCTCAACTCATAGGTTTGAAGGTTCCGGGCGCAGCAGAAGCACATGGGTGGATGTGTCCACTTGGATATTTGTCATTAGCAACGATAAATCCGAGATCAATACGATGATAAATGCTAGTCTCCATGGATCGAATCACAGAAAAAGACAAAGAAGAAGGTTTGTCTCAGAACCACAAATAAGGATCATTACAGGTTGATTATAATTAATTTAATCAATTGAAAATAAATACCTTTTGGGTGTTCTTTCTTCGTTTATGTTCTTGATCACGTTCCGATGTGATTCGTCGTTGGGTCGTAGAAGCCAAGTGTAGACTTCCTCTAGCAGTGATCCACACGTGTACCTCGTATCTCGGGACATTTCCAAAGGGGTCTCCGGGTGCCAGCATGGAGAAACTTTTGCTTGTGTTGTCCGCCTTAGATCTTCTTGGTCCGATGGAAGAGGATCTCTCTTGGTCTCGAGAGCGTTCTTGGAGGAAGAGGTTCTTTCGGGCTTGAAAGAATTCTCCAGAATTGTTGTGCACAACGATTCTCTTAGGTGTGGGAAAAGATTTGGGGTTGTGAGGATATTTATAATCAGGTTTGAGGTTGTAGAGTTATGACAATAAATAAACGTGTTACGCATTTCATTTATTTCATTAACTCTTATTGAAAACCCCCATGTCGAATAATTAATTCCTTGACATGCGCTCACGCTGATTATAATAAATATCATTTAATAAAACAATATTATATCCGTAAAATCCCAACTGGAAAAACTATATGGCGTGTATTAATAAATACACAGCGTGTACTTGTTTTTCATTGAAAACTACACGGTGTGTACATTAAATGTACACGGCGTGTATATCTTGTTTTCATTTATTCATTTCCTTTTCAAAATAAAAACTACACTGCATGTAATAATTAATACACGGCGTGTACTTGTTTTCATTTTATTCTTCCTCCAACATTAAAATGATTTAGTCTTCCTTGAATAATTATTAAACCACATACGGGAATAATCTTTATTCTACTTGAGATACTTGAATACACTTAGTGTGTGACCCTCTAGGCCTCTTTCTCGTTGGCATTAGGTGGGCTTGACTAAAGTCCAAGATTACTGTCTAGCAATGGGTCAAGGCACCCAAGAGAAAGAAGTTGACGCTGCATTGATGTATCACCACATACGAACGCTTACTGTGTAATTTAATCCCTTTGTCTCAATATCTCATCAAGCAGGTTTCATGGCAGTGTCATAAACCTATATGTTTGATCTGTTGTTCTTTGACTACCTGAAATGAACTCGTCGTTTACACCATGGCCATGGAATTTCATGAGATAGTTCTATTTCAATCAAAGGGCCGAGATATCAACTTCCATAAATGGAAGGGATAAATCCTTCCTCGACTTATCCATTAACAACATGTCACCCGTGATGCACCCAACGTACCCTACTTCCCACCAACTGTCTACATGACGGTTTTCATCATTAAATCTAAGTGCGCGAGTCATGACATGAGTTAATTATAATCTTCTAGTCTAAGGACCATTACACACGCTCGTAGATAGCAATGTCCGATGACACCAAGACATGCAGAATTTCTACTGGTGGGTCTGTTCTCGTAATCTCCCATCTTGGAGATTACCAAGTGCGAACTCCATGAGATAGAGTCTCATCTTCTTACGAGTACTCGCACATGACAGTTTGTATAATATGTGTCCTATCATAGTATGACATCCAACTGTAGAACTTTATTTTAGAATATTGTTATAGAATTTCAAGGTTCTCATCATAGAGGTGATCTTCCATGACCTTATCAATGTAACAAATATTCCCAGACATTATTATATTATAGTCATCCAGAACAATGAACAACATATAATAAGTGAACATTCATGTAATCAAAGTATAAAACAGTTGGTTCTCAGGAAACCAACCCTTACAAACTCCCACTTGGACTAGAGACAACTGCCTACGACTTTTAGTCTGCTAGACCTCACATGATGATATTGTTTCTGCTGAGTCAAGGCTTTAGTCAAGGGGTCTGCCACATTGTCTTCCGTGGAAATACTACTCACTACAACTTCACCTCTTTGAGAAAAATCCCTCAAGAGATGATACTTCCTAAGTATGTGCTTTGTCCGCTGATGTGACCTTAGCTCTTTTGCAAGTGCCACCGCTGTAGTATTATCACAATAGATTGTGATAGGATATTTACTGCTCGGTATTACATCCAACTCTTGGATGAAGCTTCGCATCCATACTGCTTCTTTAGCTACCTCAGAAGCTGTGATATACTCAGACTCTGTTGTAGAATCTGCCACCACACTTTTCTTTGAGCTCTTCCAGCTCACTACACCTCCATTCAAACTGAATATGTATCCAGTTTGTGACTTCATGTCATCTTGATCAGTCTGGAAACTAGCATCTACATGTCCTCTGATGACTAGTTCCTCATCTCCTCTATAAACCAGGAACATATCCTTAGTACGCCTCAGATACTTAAGGATAGTCTTGACTGCCATCCAATGGCGGTCTCCTGGATCAGCTTGATATCTGTCTACCGCACTTAATGCGTAAGTAACATCTAGCCTCGTACATAGAATAACATACATGAATGACCCAATCGCGGATGCATAAGGGATCCTTGACATTATCTTTCTTTCCTCATGTGTCTATGGACACATTTTCTTGGAAATATGAATGTCATGTGACACTGGCAACAGTCCCCTCTTGTACTGTTTCATACTGAATCTCTTCAGTATCTTGTCAATGTATGTACTTTGACTCAGGCCCAGCATTCTCTTAGATATATCACGATGGATCTTGATCCCAAGAATATATGCAGCCTCGCCCAAGTCTTTCATGGAGAATCATTTATGCAACCATGCCTTAACTAACTGTAAGACAGGTACTTTGTTTCTAAATAGTAATATGTCATCAACATGTACTATTAGGAAAACGACAACACTTCCACTAAACCTTTTGTAGACACAAGGCCCACATTCATTCTTAACAAATCCAAATTCTGTTACAGCTTCATCAAAACTAATGTTCCATGAACTTGATGCTTGCTTTAATCCATAAATAGATTTCTGAAACTTGTATACCTTGTTGGCATCCTTTGGAGTCACAAACCCTTCAGTTTGTGTCCTATAGACATCTTCCTGGAGGTTCCCGTTAAGGAAATCTGTTTTTACATCCATTTTCCAAATTTCATAGTCATGGTAAGTAGCAATGGCCAATAGGATTATGATGGATTTCAGCATCGCAACCAATGAAAAGGTTTCATCATAGTCAATTCCTTGACGTTGTCTAAAACCTTTTGCAACCATTCGGGTCTTGTAGGTGCTGACTTTCCCCTCCATGTCTAGTTTCTTCTTGAATACCCATTTATTACCAATAGGCTTTACATCAACTAGACGATCTACCAAAATCCAGACTTGGTTTTGGTACATGGAATCCATTTCAGAATTCATGGCTTCTTGCCACTTGTCAACGTCTGTGCCTTCAACTGCTTCCTTGTAGGTAAGAGGATAATCATTGTCAACCAATAATGATTCACCATCCTCGGTGACAAGGAAACCATATCATTCTGTTTCTCTCACCTCTCTCATGCTCATACGCAGTTCTAGTGTCTCTGGAACAGATTTTTCTTCCACGGGGCTTTGTGGAATCTGTTCTTGTGCCAACTCATGTGTATCTTGAGCCTCTACTTCATCGAAGTCTATCTCTCTCCCACTATATCTTTTGGAGATGTGCTCCCTCTCAAGGAATATGGCATGTCTTGCCACTGTAACCTTTTTTTCTGAGGGGTTGTATAGGTAATATTCCCTTGTTTCCTTAGGATATCCTATAAAGATACACTTTGTGCCTCGGGGTGCAAGTTTGTTACCTAAAGAGGCCTTAACAAATGCTTCGCTACCCCACACATGTAAATTCGATAACATGGATTTGCGTCCACTCCATTACTCGTATGGAATACCATTTATCGATTTAGTTGGTACTTGGTTTAGTATGTGTGTTGCTGTTTGTAATGCATATCCCTAAAAGGATAATGGAATACTCGCATGACTCATCATTGATCTCACCATGTCCAATGGGGTGCGGTTCCTTCTTTCACTTACACCATTCCACTGAGGTGTGTAATGAGGAGTGAGTTCAGATAGAATCCCAAACTCCTATAAGAAATCAATGAAGTCCTGATTAAGATATTCTCCTCCTCTATCTGAGAAGAGTTTCTTAATCTTCTTACCAAGCTGGTTCTCAACTTCATTCTTGTATTCTCTGAACCGATCAAAAGAATCTGACTTATACCTAATTAAGTAGATATATCCATATCTACTAAAATCATCAGTAAAAGGTATGAAGTATGAGAACCCACCCCTTGCCTCAACTGGAAATGTCCCACACACATCTGTGTGAACTAATTCTAGAAGCTCTTTAGCTCTTTCACCTTTCCCACTAAATGGGGATTTGGTCATTTTGCCTTGTAGACACACATGACATACACCAAGTGGTTTTAGTTCGAAAGAATCTAAATACCCATCTTGATGTAATTTTGTTAAACGTTTCTCATTGACATAACCTAGCCGGTGATTCCAAAGTTGGGTGTGGTATGAGTCATGTGAATTGACTTTGTTATCGATTTCCATTACTTGGTTTGTGTATTCTAACACATAAAGGCTGTTATATAAATGTTCCCTACCAAAACAAATGTTATCTTTATAAAAGTAGCAACATTCATTTCCAAACTTGAACATGAATACATCAGCATCTAATCTGGATACTGAAACAATTTTTTTAGTAACAGAAGGTGCAGAATAACAACCCTTTAACACCAAGATCATTCCAGTTGGAAATGTGAGGTGGTAGTCCCTGGTAGCTACAGTAGCAAGTCTGGCTCTGTTGGCTGCTCGTAGATCTACCTCACCTTGATCAATCTTCCTAAATCTACCTAGTTCCTGTATTTGGATACAGATGTGAGCACCACAAGTAGTATTTAATACCCAATTAGTAGAAACAGATAGATTGCATTCGAAAACAAACGCACCTAAATCTTCCCCTTCCTTCCTTGGCTGGGTGCAGTTTTTCTTCCATTGGCCCTTCTTGCCACATGCGAAAGAAACAGCATCATGTTCCCTTGCCTCCCCTTTGATCTTCCTTTTCTTGGAAGTCCTTGAAGAATCTTTGGTCTTAAAGCTCTTCGCCTTCCCTTTCCTTTTATTCACCATGAGGACAGAAGACTTTTCATGATTCATGTAATTTTCCACTTGGCGAATAAGGATAAGAAGATCAGACAGAGACTTCTCAATGTTGTTTATGTTGAAGTTCACAACAAAGTTTGAGAAGCTCTGGAGAAGTGATGCGAGAATGAGATCGGTACCCAGTTCTTCGGGGATTTTAAACCCTAGAACCTCCAAGTGCTCAATGTAGCCAATGATCTTGACTACATGAGGCCCGACTGGGGCACCCTCTCCAAGCTTGCTCTAAAATAGTGCCTTAGAAATCTCAAACCTTTCCTGTCTAGCTCTCTCCTGGTATAGACCACGGAGGTGCTCGAGCATGCTGTAGGAATCCATGTCTTCATGAGACTTCATGAGCTCACTAGACATAGTTGATAGCATCAAACATTGAACGTTGAGTGCATCGCTCAAATGTTGATCATAGACGAGGAAATATTCATCACTCGCCCCTTGGGAAGGGGGGTCAGGAAGTGAGGACTCCAACACATAAAACTTTCGTTCATGGTGTAGGATAACCTGAAGGCGCCTAAACCATTCCTGAAAGTTACTTCCGGTGAGGATATTGTCTTTATCCAGAATTGATCGAAGAGAAAAGGTAGTTGAAAAGTTTGTCATATCGATTCTACAAATTAAAAGAGCAGATTTATCAGTACCTTTTTTATTACATTTTATGAATAATAAATGAATTTATTAATTCTCCCACTATTTTATCAAGTCCCAATGGCCCTCACCATTCACCTCAAAATTTCCAGTTTCTTTGAAATTCTAGTGGTAAGGATCCATATTCCCTTTTGAATAACCCCAACAAGGGTTAGTCAAGCAATTTGAAAGTATTTTGGTAGGCAAGTCTTCTCCAACTGTGAGCTTACAGTTCCTTGATCTGTTGAGTGGACTCCCCAATCCTGAAATCCTGACTTGGATTTCTTCAACTCTTGCCTCTAATATTACATCAAGTCTGTCAAGGGATACTCTTCTTGATGTAATATGGTTAAGTCAACCTGAAACCTTTCATAAGGTATTCCTTTATAAAAGTAAGTGTCCCAAAAAGGGTTGGTCAAACACATAGTTTTATTGAGTCTTACCCTTAATCAAGTTACAAAAGGCTTAGTCTGACTTAATATAGTATTTGAGGGATTTTATTCTTTATTCGTAGTTTTTCATTATCACATGATTGTTAATATTAAGTGATGCTTGCTTAAGTGATTAACCATGTTCTGATAATGTTTATGCATAGTAAAATTTTTATTTTATTCCATCTTTGCATGATTGTTCATTTTATTAACTATGTGATCACGAAAACACATACATAATAAATAAACCATGCAATTTATACAGAAATAAAATAATATGTCATGATCATGAGCTTCTATTGGTTAGCTTATCTAGCGGTTTTGATAAGCTAACCCTGACCTAGGGAAAACACCTTGAACCTAATGGTTCATGTTTTGCAGCTCCCACCTATCCGCCCTTGTATCTTCTTGCGTCGGTTTTGCCTCAGCTTCGGGATTTGAACCGTTTCCTCTGGCTTGGGGAGATCCTCCATTACATGGGTTTACATTAAAGAAACCTTGGGCACACAGGCCCTATATTTTATTGGAAGAAGGCTTGCAGGCCAAAAAAATTAAATTAAATAAATTTAAATGAAACCATACACATACAAAGTGTCTTTGGTCTAGCTCATGATCATCCATAGCATGCAACGACATTTACACATATTTAGAATTCAAATTCTTTTAATCGTTATTTAATTTAAGATAAGTCGCGCTTGAATTCAATTAATTATGATCTTATAATTAATCAATTCTTTATCTTAAATTCCTTTCTAAATTTCCTTGAGATTCTTATCATCCATATTCCTTGTACAGGTCTTTGTACATTGGAGGAAACCTGGTGAAATTCCATTTCTGGAAAGTACACGGCGTGTAGTTTATAATTACACGACGTGTATTTATTTTCACCTTTTATCCAAAGTACACACTGGGGGATTTGGCGTGTTTTTTCTGTGCTTTGTAAATTTTGGAGTACACAGCATGTAGATAAATCATACATATCGTGTACTTCCTTGTTACGTTGTAACTGGCCTGACGATCCCATGTACGCGGTACGTGGATTACCCTTGTACACGGTTTCACCTGGGCCGGAATGGACTACACGGCATGTTGCTCCAACATACACATCATGTATTCCGGTTTCCACACGCCATTCAATTCTGTTCAACACGGCGTGATTAATACTTAGGCATATTCAATTCACACGGCATGGTTTGGCGGACCAGTGCCGGTTCATTGAACCTAAGTACACGGCATATAGTTTTAATTACATGTCGTGTAATCCTGTGTTGTATAGACAGAAAGAGCGGCTCCTCCAGATGAGTTCCTCGTTTTTTATTTTAATCAAAAATTAAAATTAAAAGGTCGTTTATGTGATATGAATCAAGAAATGAAGGAGGAAGAATAGATCTTGTTTATTCAGATTAATAAAATGATATATTTTGAATTGAATCAAATATAAATGCGTAAATTATCAACAAAAATTAAATAACTCTAATCAACGTTGTAACCTCCCTCTGATACCATTTGAAGGTTCCAGGCACAGTAGAAGTGCATGGGTGGATGTGCACACTTGGCTTTTTGTCATTAGCAATGATCAATCTGGGATCAATACGACGATAAATGCAAGTCTCCACGGATCGAATCATAGAAAAAGGCAAAGAAGAAGGTTTGTCCTGGAACCACAAACAAGGATCGTTATAGGTTGATTATAATTAATTTAATCAATTAAAAAGAAATACCTTTTGGGTGTTCTTTCTTCGTTGATGTTCTTGATCACGTTCCAATGTGATTCGTCGTTGCGTCGTAGAATCCAAGTGTAGACTTCCTCTAGCAGTGATCCACACGTGTACCTCGTATCTCGGGATGTCTCCAAAGGAGTATCTGGGTGCTAGCATAGAGAAACCTTTGCTTGCGTTGTCTGCCTTAGATCATCTTGATCCGATGGAAGAGGATCTCTCTCGGTCTCGAGAGCATTCTTGGAGGAAGAGGTTCTTTCGGGCTTGAAATAATTCTCCAGAATTGTTGTTCACAACGATTCTATTAGGTGTGGGAAAAGATTTGGGGTTGTGAGGATATTTATAATCAGGTTTGATGTTGTAGAGTTATGACAATAAATAAACGTGTTACACGTTTCATTTATTTCATTAACTCTTATTGAAAACCCCCATGTCGAATAATTAATTCCTTGACATGCGCTCACGCTGATTATAATAAATATCATTTAATAAAACAATATTATATCCTCAAAATCCCGACTGGAAAAACTACATGGTGTGTATTAATAAATACACGGCATGTACTTGTTTTTCATTGAAAACTACATGGCGTGTGCATTAAATGTACATGGCGTGTATATCTTGTTTTCATTTATTAATTTCCTTTTCAAAATAAAAACTACACGTCGTGTAATAATTAATACACGGCGTGTACTTGTTTTCATTTTATTCTTCCTCCAATATTAAAAGGATTTAGGATTCCCTAAATAATTATTAAACAATATACAGGAATAATATTTATTCTACTTGAGATACTTGAATAAACATAGTGTGTGACCCTCTAGGCCTCTTTCTCATTGGCATTAGTCGGGCTTGCCTAAAGTCCAATATTACTGTCTAGCAATGGGTCAAGGCACCCAAGAGAAAGAAGTTGATGCCGCATTGACATATCACCACATACAAACGCTTACTGTGTAATTTAATCCCTTTGTCTCAATATCTCATCGAGCAGGTTTCATGGAAGTGTCATAAATCTATATGCTTGATCCGCCGTTCTTTGACAACCTGAAATAAACTCGTCTTTTACACCATGGCCATAGAATTTCATGTGACAATTCTATTTCAATCAAAGGGCCGAGATATCAACTTCCATAAATGGAAGGGACAAATCCTTCCTCGACTTATCCATTAAAAACATGTCACTCGTGACTCACCCAACGTACCCTACTTCCCGCCAACTGTATGTGTGACGGTTTTCATCAGTAAATCTAAGTGCGCGAGTCATGACATGAGTTAATGATAATATTTTAGTCTAAGGACCATTACACACGCTCGTAGATAGCAATGTCCGATGACACCAAGACATGCAGAATTTCTACCGGCGGGTCTGTTCTCATAATCTCCCATCTTGGAGATTACCAAGTGTGAACTCCATGAGAGAGAGTCTCGTCTTCTTACGAGTACTCGCACATGACGGTCTGTATACTATATGTCCTATCATAGTATTTCATCCAACTATAGAACTTTATTTAAGAATATTGTTATAGAATTTCAAGGTTCTCATCATAGTGCGGATCTTCCATGACCTTATCAATGCAACAAATATTCCTAGACATTATTATATTATAGTCATGCCGAACAATGAACAATATATAATAAGTGAACATTCATGTAATCAAACTACAAAATAGTTGGTTCTCAAAACACCAACCCTTACAAGGTTTATATCCATGGAAAATGTTTATATCTTCCATAAAAAGATCAAGGAAAGATAGAGGAATGAACGGGAGAATCAATAGGATAAAATTCACTTGCTGGGAGGAGAGTGGATCTTCAATTAAGGATTTCAATATTGAAGAATGATGTTTTAATCACCTTTTAATCCCTCCAGAAGGCTCTGGAATCACCTATAATTTATCAATCCTGAGCTAAGGTCGAAATATGGGAGTCTCAGGGGGTTAGGGTGGTTTTAAAAATAATTTTCGCATAATTAATCCTCTGTGCATGGTTTCTTGGGTAGGGGTGCATGGTTAGGGAAATCCATGCACCAACCATGTGGACCTCTCTGCCCAAGTTTTCACGGTTGGTATCGTTTATTCACATGGTTTTTCAAACAGTGTGAAAACCGTATGGACCTCTCTATCCAGGTTTTCACACTTGGTACTATTTAGTCACACGGTTTGTCAAATGATACGCAAATTGTGCACTTCCCACTGTTCGTTAGTTTTTCTTAAAAGTTCACCCAAATGCATCCCAAGACACTACTCCAAAACAAAGGTATTTAAAAACATCAAAAAGTTCCTGAAAACACACCTGAGATGACTCTAAAAAAGGTTGGGATCCTACACTCTCCCCACCTTATAATAGCTCAGCCTTGATCTGAACTCCTGAACTTCTCTAAGATTCCGAGCCAAAAAGATTAGGCCATTGAGACCTCATGTCTCCTTCCCATTCCTAAGTTTCCTCTTCAACACTTCCATTCACCATAACACAAGAACTAACAGCATGGTCTTTCCCCGTAACACTTTCTCACTATGAACCAGCACACATGTAGGATGCTCCTCAAAGGATGCATCTATCTCAAAGTCAACCTATTCCACATCAATCACATGAGAAGGGTCGGTGTTGATACCACCATAGTATTTACGCATGGAAACCATCATGCATATCACTGAATTTTTGTGGAAGGGATAATTGGTATGCCACTAGCCTGATTCTCTCCAGTACCTTAAACAGTTCTACAAACCTGGGCATCAACATGACCTGCCTACGTATCTTGTGGTGACCCAATCTAGGCGACACCCTAAGGAATATACGATCGCCCTCTGTAAACTCTTGGGTTATTCTTCATCTATCATCATACTATTTATACCTACTATGAACCATATCCATACATTTCTGAATTAATTGCACCTACTCTGATGTCTCCTGAACGAGACTCGGTCCCAACAACTCTGATTCTCCCCCCTCTAACCAACATAGTGATGATCTACAAGATATACCATAAACTTCCTCTATGGTTCCATATGTATAGTTTCCTGATAACTATTTCTATAAAAGAACTCCACTAAAGCCAAGTGTTTCTCCTAAGAACCACCAAAGTCAAGCACACATGCTCGCAACATATCCTCTAACACATGTATGGTATGCTCCGACTGCCCATCTGTTTGTGGGTGGAAGGTTGTACTTAAAAAAACCTATATACCAAGTGCCTTTTGTAAGACCTTCCAGAAGCATAAATTAAAGTGTGAATCATGATATGAAACTATAGTCCATGGCACCCCATGCAAATGAACTATCTCTTGTGCATACAGTTCTCCCAAATGTTCTACTTAAAAGGTTTAACTAATATGAAAGAAATGGGCTACCTTTGTTAGTCGATCCACAAAAACCCAAATAGTATCATACTTCCTAACTATCTTTAGAAGTCCTACTATGAAATCCATAGTCACATCATCCCACATCCATTCCAAAAAAGGAAATGGCTGCAATAAGCCTCTAGGTTGTTGATGCTCTGCCTTCACCTGTTGACAGGTGAAACATCTTGTCATGAACCTTTCTATCTCCTTTTTCATGCATGGCCACCAAAACTATCATCGTAGTTCATGGTAAAAAAAATTCACCCCAGTATGTACCACCCACATTGGATCATGAAATTATCGCATGAGTTCCTCTCTCACACTCATAGGCACAGCAACCCAATTTTTCACATAGATGATCTCATACTCATCTATTATCCAGTATTAAGGTGTCTCCTAACCTTTAAGGAATTATCTTAAGGCTAAACACTCTAGATCCTCATACTATTTTCCTGATTTGTCTTAAGAGTGTAAACTCCACTACCACATAAACCAGAGTCATCCACTCCCGACCCTTCTGATCTACCACATGCATTTTCGCCAAAAAAGTCATCATCTTCCACTCTGCACACGACTCGTATACCAACTGAGTTTGAGTTTTCCTACTTAAGGAATAATCCACACTATTCTCCTTTCTAGGTTTATATTCCAGTTCAAAATCAAAGGACTGCATATACTCTACCCATCATCGCTGCCAAAGATTCAAGTCACGCTGTGAAAATATATACTTCAAGATTTTTTGATCCATAAAAACTATAAACTGTTCACCCAAAAGATAGTGTCACCAACACTTAAGAGCGTAAACCAATTCTTCCAACTAGAGGTCATGCATAGGGTAATTCCATTCATGTAGCCTCAACTTTCGAGACCCATAAGCAATGACTCGATCCCCTTGCATCAACACATCTCTGAGTCTGATCCCAGAAGCATCAAAATACACCGTTTAATCCTCACCCAACTCAGGTAAGATCAAAATCGGTGCTGATTTCAAGTGATTCTTTAACTCCTGGAAAGTATTCCCGCATTCTTCTATCCAATCAAACTTTACACCCTTCTTTTTCAAAACTGAAATCAGTGCTTCCAATTGGGAAAAGTCCTAGATGAACCTCCTTCTTTTAAAGGAAATGTATTGGCATATAATTGATGCTCTCTAAGTATACTCAGGATGATGTCAAGATGTTTGGTGTGATCACCATGAGACTTATATTACACCAAGATGTCATCCACAAACACCACAACAAACTGATCTAAGTATGGATTAAAGATCATGTTCATCAAGGCCATAAATACTTCTAGAGCATTTTTCAACCCAAACATATGAAATATCTTATGGTAACAATCTATGTGGGCTCAGTATGGGACTAGCCAGTTCATACCCATAATCAGGTAGAATTTTTTTATGTCAAGAACATAGATATCCTAAAGAAAATGATACTCCTCGATATCTAGCGAACATTCCTTGCATGAACAGATATCCCTAGGCCGTGTTCCCAACAGTGTGTTAATATTCATCACCCCAGTTACATATTCTACATCTAGGATCAAATCATTAACAAGATTTGAAGATATAAAGGAATGAGAGGCACCACTATCAAACAAGGCAGCAGCTAAATTAGAAGCAACTAAAATAGTATATCTCACTGTCGAAGGACCATCCTCAATCTCCACAAGTGTAGGTTGCACTGCATGTAACTTTCATTCCCCTATTACTTGTGGTGTCGTCTGAATCCCTTGATTATCCCCACTCTAATGATATGGGATATCATACCTAGAATCACCGCGTATACTACCTCTATCGCCTCTTCCCGTAGAGTTCCAGCTGCCAGACCTATATGGTGTAGAACACCCCCTTCCCACACTCTGACTTTGAGAAGTTTTTCCCTCATCACCAGCTTGTTGCTGATTCCTAAAAAACTTCTATAGTCGCCCCATCTTGTCACAAAACTGGCACTCAACTAGTGGTCTAGGACAATGTGTATGATAGTTTCCCTTACAACCACTCTAGTGGAAAATCACATGAGTAAGATCCAGTGCAACTATTCCTCCTAGTTGTCCTCCTTGCTTTCCACTGTCCTGACTAAGGTTCTCTTAACAGTGCTTCCTACTCTCAGAAGTCACACTCCTTGATCATCCAGTGATGTATAACTATCCAGTTTTGAAAGCCTCCTTCAGGTTATCCTATGAAATGAGAGCCTGATTAACCACTTCTGAGAATTTCTTCAGCCTAAAGATATTTACATGGGACTTAATTTCACACCTAAGTCTTTCTTAAAATTGTTTTGCTGAAGAAGTCTCATCTGTCGCCAAAGCTAGGTAAAATGCTATAAATCTGGGAAATATTCATCATAATCCATTATGGACATTCTTCCTTGGTTCAGATGCATAAAATCAAAATCCTTCTCTTGTCTCAGCATATCTGGATAGAATTGCTCCAAGAAATTCTCCAGAAAGTCCTTCCATAACATATCATCAGTATTTCTATAACCTACATGAATGTCCCACAAGAACTTCACTAATCCTCGTAGCATATAATCAGCCAACTTGACCCTCCTCCTAGCCAGAGTCTCCAAATGGTCAAGTATCATCTCTATATATTCAATCCAGAATTCATCTCCCTTAGGTCCACCCTCTCCAGTAAAAGTAAGAGGGTGTTGTAGTTGAAACTCCCTTGTCAATTCAAACATGCTTTTCAAAACCTGCCCTAGGTCTCTCTCCATGAATTACATGAAATGAGAAAAGTTACCTTATAATTTTTCCCCTTCCTCCTCAAGTTTCACCAATGGTGCCTCAAGTTCTGTATTTGGAAATTCGTTCCAGGCCATACCCCTCAGTCTCTCCCTCAACCAGCATTGTGTAGACATATCTCTGAAAACCCAAACACACGTCTTAGGTCTCATAATTAAACATTATAACATTTACGTAAGAGGATAAACTAACCCAACAAGTTTCAACATGTAATTTCCCCCTTTCCTCACCACACGGTCAACACTGAGGCCTTGTCACTACCCTTAACCATCCTACTCCTAGGTCTTGGTTAACAAGGGTACATAAATTCTCATTAATTAATTTAACCATTAATTAATCACATTATCTCAAATTAATTAATTAAATAATTTATTAATTTATCATACTCATTTCATCAATCAAGGTTCTCATTAGACAAGCATTTATTCTCATTTTGAATCATTATTCCAATCTCACAATAAGGAAAAATGGTTCAAGTTCAACAACTTACCCATGACCCATTTTCCTGTGAGTGCCTAGAATGATGCATGTCACAACAACCCTAAGTGCCTAGAATTATGCATGCAGACTCAAGAATTGTGCCTCTTTAGGACATGAATCAAAATTCAACAACTATCAAAACAAATATCACACCACACCACAAGTGCATCACCTAAGGTGAAATAATATCCAAATGTAACAACAAACAGCAATCACAACAATCCCACCCTGAGTACTTAGATTTTCCCCCATACATGGGTTTGCAACTCCCATGCACAAGCTCATTACCAAGCCTCAACTCTTCCTAGTCTCCTGTCTACCTTTCCCAAAATAGTAATACAAAAGAAGAAGAAATAAAGGAAAACTCCTCTGATACCACTTTGTAACGTTCTAACCTAGGTTCCACTAAATGGTTCCCCAATATTATTGGCCACATGCCCTCAAGCGCGCCTCCTCATATGTCATAGGGTGTCGTCTAGGAGAGAGGGTCTGGTAAGTTAGTCTTGGGGAGACTATACCCTCTTTTATCAGAATAAAACACCAACAGATACCAACAACAATAACCAAGTGCGGAAGCGTATAAATAACTAGAACAATTCCATGTAATATGATATTTAAAACAAGAAAATACAATACTCAAATAAAAAAAGTAATACATGATATGAAAATGCGAACATCAATTTTCTACAATGAGACTAAAAGTAAAGACACAATGAATACCAAGTGGGTCCTGATCCATGTATGGTTCCCTCTCACATGCTTCAATACCAAACAAAAACATATCCCATGGTCTTTCCCTTATCCTGTCTTACAACAAAAAAGTCTACTCAAATTCCAATTAGGTGGCCCGAATAGTGTGTGAGTACAACTCAGTAGGCCACCACCAATAGTGTCTAAAACAAGTCCAATAAAAATATAATTTATGCAGTTTTATGAAGCAATAAATACAATACATAATTAAGCATTTATCACATCGTCATTTAAGATTTAATCATCACATTAGTCCCAGTTTCAATTCATGTGTTCCATTTGAATCATCATTCATTATTATCATTCATTTGGTGTTGGACATCATGTCAAGCACCCCAAATCTCATTCAGTGTAGGTCACCATGCCTATCACTCCATATCTCATCCGGTGTAGGTCGTCATGCCTAGAACCCCAACATCTCATGCTTGGATAACTATTAGGGAGGACTCCATGTCCAAGTCCCAACTTATAATCAGTCCAAAACGCCATTTCTAGCACCACAAAAATCTCATCCATTTAATCATTAATTAATTCACAAGAATTAGCCACATTATTCCATTACTAATCCAGTGATTAGTTAAACATTTCAAATTCCATTAGTTAACGCAACAATTAACTAAGAACATAACCCATTAATTAATCAATAAATTAATTAATCAATCAACACAATTCTCATTCCATAATTAATTCTTTAAAATTAATTATCTATATCAAATATCAACTTTCGCATAATTAATTCTCAAAATTAATTATCTTTGATCAACATCATGGCACATAATTAATTATCACAATTAATTATCTTAACAAAATCAATTCAATGTCTCAATTACATTCTCTCAACCCTTTATCAATCTCCAAAACAAATATATATTTGGAAAACCCCCTTCGTTTGTTCCATGATTCAATTATCAATTAATCACCAAGGAAATCACAAGTCAATACCACATTCCTAATTACTCCAATTTAGGAAATCAATTATTGAGGGAAACTAGAAAATCCATAAAATCACATTCACATATCAAATCCAAGACTACGAGAGTTTGATTTAGACCACCTACCTCGGTTTATTGACGGATTTTATCCTAATGAAAATCCCCAAAATCTGAGTGGCACAACGTTGTTGATCATGCTCCAGATCTAAATCCCTAAACCAAAATTATGATCAAAGGCATCAAGATCTTTCAAATCTAGATCTAGTTCCACAATACTAGATCTAGATCTCAACTCATAGGTTTAGATCCATGGAAATGTTGGATATATTCTAGGAAAAGATCAAGTAAATATAGAGGAATGAATGGGATAAGCAACGGGATGAAATCCACTTACCAGGAGGATAGAGGATCTTCAATATGGGCTTTCGATCTCAAAGAATGATCTTCTAATCACCTTATAATCCCTCTAGAAGGGTCTGGGTGTCACACACGGTTTTTTTTTTCTTTTCTGTCATTGTATTGATCCGGCCCCTTAGAAATACCGATCCTTTTCATGGGTATTTGATGAGATAAATCTTGAGTTTTGAAGTTTCATATATGTATAACCACCCTAATTTGGGATCCCCATTGTTTGTTTAGTAGTTTTTGAAGAAAGGGTGGTTACTTCATGATTTGGGCCAACCGTGAGCCCATTCCCAGTTTTAAAAACCGAATTTGTTTCTTTTATAACTCTTTTGTTTTTCATCCTTTTTCACCCATTCAACTTCCCACTTGTCCTATACTGATATATTAAAACTTATTTATCCTTTTGGACCCATTATAAATTCATAGGCCGGGTGAATTTGGGTTACTCATTTAGGTATTGGGCCAGCCCATGGGCCCATTTCCTGTTTAAAAAAAATAATTTGTTTCGTTTATATCTTTTTCATTTTTTAATATTTTTCGGTGATTCCACCTTCCCCTCGAATCCACTAACCCTAGACTAACTCTCATAATCTATTTTACCTCTTTGGAGCTCATGTGGGTCGCGGAGTAGGGAGAAAATTCTTAGGAAACCTCAAATCGCCCAGAATTTCCAAGGTAAGTTTTATCATTCACAAATCAATCAATTCGTACTACTTTAGCCACCAATATTCTTCCCCTGGTTCTCCCAGACCTTAGGAGTCTCTAAAAGAATTTTCAAGTCATTCCCTTTTCTCTAGGGCTTCAGATCTAATGGAAGATGAAGAGTTTTCTAGGATGAAAGGTGAGATTCCTTCTCCTTTCTTCTTCCTCTTCCCCCTCCTTTCATTATTTCTTGGTTTTATATTGTACCCTAGTCTTGATCGACCTAGGGTTTTGTTATACAATGTTTTTTGATGGGTTTTATGTTTGTTTAGGTCTGGTATTTATAGTTTTAGGGTTTATAAACCCGCGGCGGGTGATTTCGGGTGTGCGTTTCAATTACGCCAAAGATTTGAGGTAGGATACCCCTTGCACATGACTTTATTATTTAAGTTTCATCATTTTATTATATTTAACACCAGATTTATATGTTTATTATTGTTTTTCATCCTTTGGATAATTTTATTGGTGTTCAAAGTGGTTGTTTAATCATTGGTTTGTGAACGGTAGCGTTGTTTTGTCATGAAAGTTCTCAACAAGTGTTTGTTTAAATGTTCTGTTATCATTTGCAAATATTTTGTGAGGTTTATAATCTGGTCTATGGTATTTTTAACATGTTACAGTATCTTGAATGAAAATATGGCTTTCAATTGGTGTTTTATTCCTTTTCATGTACTTAAAATAAATTGTTTTGTTTAAAAAGGGCATGTCATGTGTTCGGTAAATTGCCCGGTTGGCTTTTATGTGTGATGTGTGATTTAAAAGTTATTTGTTTTGATTTATAAAGGAATTGGAATAATTATAAATGGTATTTTTTGGTACTTATATTGATTTCCTATTTGTATTTGTTTTTACAATCAAGTGGGTTTTGATTTACAACATATTTTGGCCCGAGTTGCCCAAAAATGGACTGTTTCACATCTTTATGAAAAGGGTTGTGCTTTGAATATGTAACCTGAGTATTATAAGAGATTTATGAATGTGTTTTTCTGATATAAATTGTGTTTATACATATTCTTAATAGAATTAAAATTCATACCTTCGTCAAAGGATAGTTTTGAGAAAATAATTAAAGGCCCGTTTGGCATTTCCTAGAAATGAAGGAGTGTTTTACTTGTATATAACAATTTGTGCAATTGGGATTGTTTTATGGTCCATTAAATGATTTTATTAAATGTATATTGGGCTGAAAAATATGATTTGGTTTGTTTATGATTTGTGTTTATAATTTAAAGAGTGTTTTTGAAAGAGTTTTATGTGCAAAGCCTCAATACACTTCATGAAATTGTTTTACCAAAATATTTAGCGGTTTGTTGATTAGTGTAAGAAATGTGAAGAATGAATATGGGCTGTTTGTGTTTTTATGGTTTTGTAATGGAATGTGGATGTGAAATGTGTGTTTGATAATATGTGTAACTTGATTGATCACTAAAGGGAATCCCGGGTATCTAGGTGGGCGGACGTGTACTAGTATGCTAGTGATTCTATGGGGGTTGGCCCCTGTTTCACGTAGCAAGTTTGACGATGACAACACTAACTAAACTATGATGATGATGATGATTGGGGACCACTAGGTTATGGGTATGTTCCCTACTAGTGGCTCGTGCACGAGAACGAATATTCATTATGGTTACTTTCACCGAGATACGAGGTACCTGGGGCTCACAACTAACTAGTGCCTAGGGGTATTCCTGTGACTAGTGCTCATTGGCTATTTTGTACTCACCGTCGGCATACGGTGTGTTTGGTTGGTAAATTCAGTAGTATGTGTTATTTATTTGAATGTTAAAATTCTTTAAAGCAGCCCTCTTGAAAACTATTTTCATTTTGAAGTTTAACCTCTTTGAAAATAATTGTTACTTGCATTTTTGTTTATTAAACATGCATGTTTTTGTCTGATAATTATTATAGCATGGAACCTCATTTGAAAACCATACTTTAAAATCATGAATTTAAAACTATAAATTTATGTTTCTTTTATTTTAAAGTAATGTGCATTGGGAATAGAATACCAGGCTAACCTACTGAGTTTTAATACTCACGCCTATAGTCTTCTTCTTTTTTTAGCCCTTGTGCAGGTTTCATCTTTAGTTCGATCACCTTGGGCGACTTTTGATCATTGTGTTGTAGAGTGACCAGAAGTGTCACATGGAGTTAGTTGGTCATTGGTATTGTTCATTTAAGTTTTTGTTTTTGTTCTACCTTTAGTTTCTTGTATAAAAAATATTTTGTTCAATTTTTATATAAATTCATTTTGGGCTGTCCGTTTATTTCTGTTGTTTGTTTGATTGTCTATATATGGGCGAAATCGTTCCCTTGTGTACTCTATTGATGCCCTTGGTGCTTGTCACCATCCCGGGAGGATCGGGAATGCCTCTCGGGACTTGTCACGGGCTGTCCTAGGTGACCAGTTCAGGGTCGACTCAGGCTGGTTCGTGACAAAATGGTATCAGAGGAGGTTGGCTCTTAGCGGAACTTTCTTTTTAGAGTGCCCTTGTTATTTTGGGGATGTCAAGGTAGATTGAGTAGTATTGTTGGGACTTTAGGGGTACGTGCATGAAGAGCGTCACGAACTCTTTCTTGTTCTAATCCTCAGGTTTCCAAGGGAGTCCAGTTTTATTAGTGTCCTTTGTTCTGGTTGATTTTTTTTGGTGTTGGGATATGACAAGGGGAGTCTGACTAATGGCCTCTGTGAGCTCACAGGGCCTGGAAAGCCATGTGGAGCTGGGGAATGGTCCTAATAAGTCTCTCTGTGTTGGTGTTGTGTTTGGCATATGGCCGCCAACCATATGGTCAAGTCACCCACTGACACTAGTTCCCTTTTTTTGGGTCTCTTGAACCTTTCTTGAATTCTGAATTTTTGTTTTTAAAATCCTTGTGTGAGAATTGTGGAAATGGGTTTTAATGTAAGGATTAGATTTTGAAAAGTGAAAAAATGGGGTTTCAAAAATTAAATATAATAATTGTTTTGGAAGGTTGTGTTTTTGTGAAAAAAATTGGGGGAAGTAGAAATGATTTAAAGGGATTGGATTATCCATAATCTAAAATTGTGGTTTGTTGAAATAAAATGTTTTGAAATTGCAAATAAATTTAAAGTGATTCTGAATATTTTTTTAAATGGGGTATTTTAGGATGTTAAAAAGTTTTTGAATTGGATAAATTAGTTTTGGCAATTGGTTTTGATCGGTTCGTGTTTTACTACAAACGATATTGGTCTCAATGGACCTCAGATTATAAAAATATACATTGCTGATTTTTTTTTCAAAAAAAAAAATGGGAAGGGGTTGTTTGGAGTGGCTTGGTTATTTAAAAAGTTTTTTTAAAAAATGAAAAGGGGTAGGTTTTCAAGAAAATGGTTCTTAATTAATTTTGGGTTTTTTTTGTGAAACATGAAAATGTTTTTTTGACTTGGTGGTTGGTGTTCCTTTTGAAGGTAAATTGTTTTTTTGAATTATGATGTTTAATTTTAGCCTTTGGTGTTTTCATGGGTTCTCACATGCATGGTTTTATTTATATTTGGAAGTATGGCTTATATGGTATGGTAGTTGGGTGTCAGGGGTGGCATGGAAATGTGCATGTGGGTGAGACTTGATGAAACACCATTGGTGAATGTGGAAACCCACCAAGTTAGTTTGTTTTTTCAAAATTGCTTTGAGCTGAAAATTATGGCCTTTTTTAAAAACCAAGGGTTATGTGGCTTGATTTTTATATGTCTTAGAAGAGTTCTGTATTTGGTTATCTTCCATGTGATCTAGAATTCATACTCTTGTTCTATATAGTTATGAGATCTTGTTGGTGGATCATTTTTGGAGTAATTTTCATTGGGTTTCTAAAAATGTGTTTGATGTTGTGATGTGGCCATGGATAGTTCTGCATTGGAAATATTTCTTGCTGATCAACCTAAGGATTCCATTAAAATTTTAAATCCACCTATTTTGATGATGCCTCAACTTGTTTGTTGGAATAGAGAGTTGTTTGGGATCTATTAAAAGTGTTTCTAGGTCATGATAATTCTATTGGATAGAGCAGTTGTGTTCGGTGATGTTGATGTGTTTCGTCGTATTCCTTGTCCATTCTTCCCCTCGTTTGGAGTGAGATAGAATTTTGATATGTATCTATGAGTTACTATTTATATGAAGGTTTTTGTTTGGTGATCAAGTGTGGTTGTTTTTGAGTGGTGTGATCCTTATCACCTGACTGCGGTGCAGCAAATGCTTCAAGAATCAGGGCTCCAGCCATAGGCCTCGGAGTGAAGCTTTTCACGTAGTCAGAAAATAGACAGATGTGTGGAGTGCTCGATTATGATCCTTACTCCTATGTTTTGTTAAGTTATTTTCTATGTCAATGTTTTGGTTCCTCATTTCTATGAATTTCCCTTTGTCGCAACAAGCGTGGTGGACTTAACCCCTCACACAATGTCTATGGTTATTCCTTCATGGATGTGGGTTTTCAATCAATGTCCCTGTGTGGACCGCCTGTAAAACTCATATGCAGTCTTGGTGTTGCCTATTCATAGGGGGAGAGTTTTGGGTAGTTTCTTTGTTTCTTTTTTTGTTTAAGTGGCCAAATTATTGGGTCCCCTTCCCTCCCATCCCCAAGTGACGGGGGTCCAGAATTGTGTTGAATGTGTCGACCAAGTTATTGTCCCATCCATTTGGGAGTGGGTGGTTTATATGTTCATGTTGTAACTATATTAACTTGGTATAGTAGGTTTTTGTAGGAGGGTTTTTTGGGCTTGTGTGGGTGAGTCCCAACTCTAGCTCATGTTCAATTCTTGTCTATTCATTGCTAGTTGGTTTCTAATGGTGGGGAGACCCACCACGGGTCTCCTGGATTTTCATCCTAAGAACATTTCTAGTTATAGTTGATTATTAATGGTGGGGAGTACATTTTGGAATCCTTATGTGTTGTTTTTTTTTCAGCCGGAAAGTGTTATGGCTTTCCGGGGGCGGAAAGCTTTAATGGTGTGGAGAATTATCACACACGGTTTTTTTTTCTTTTCTGTCATTGTATTGATCCGGCCCCTTAGAAATACCGATCCTTTTCATGGGTATTTGATGAGATAAATCTTGAGTTTTGAAGTTTCATATATTTATAACCACCCTAATTTGGGATCCCCATTGTTTGTTTAGTATTTTTTGAAGAAAGGGTGGTTACTTCATGATTTGGGTCAACCGTGAGCTCATTCCCAATTTTAAAAACCGAATTTGTTTCTTTTATAACTCTTTTGTTTTTCATCCTTTTTCACCCATTAAACTTCCCACTTGTCCTATACTGATATATTAAAACTTATTTATCCTTTTGGACCCATTATAAATTCATAGGCCGGGTGAATTTGGGTTACTCATTTAGGTATTGGGCCAGCCCATGGGCCCATTTCCTGTTTAAAAAAAATAATTTGTTTCGTTTATATCTTTTTCATTTTTTACTATTTTTCGGTGATTCCACCTTCCCCTAGAATCTACTAACCCTAGCCTAACCCTCATAATCGATTTTACCTCTTTGGAGCTCATGTGGGTCGCGGAGTAGGGAGAAAATTCTCAGGAAACCTCAAATCGCCCAGAATTTCCAAGGTAACTTTTATCATTCACAAATCAATCAATTCGTACTACTTTAGCCACCAATCTTCTTCCCCTGGTTCGACCAGACCTTAGGAGTATCTCCAAGAATTTTCAAGCCATTCCCTTTTCTCTAGGGATTCAGATCTAATGGAAGATGAAGAGTTTTCTAGGATGAAAGGTGAGATTCCTTCTCCTTTCTTCTTCCTCTTCCCCCTCCTTTCATTATTTCTTGGTTTTATATTGTACCCTAGTCTTGATCGACCTAGGTTTTTGTTATAAAATGTTTTTTGATGGGTTTTATGTTTGTTTAGGTCTGGTATTTATAGTTTTAGGGTTTATAAACCCGCGGCGGGTGATTTCGGGTGTGCGTTTCAATTACGCCAAAGATTTGAGGTAGGATACCCCTTGCACATGACTTTATTATTTAAGTTTCATCATTTTATTATATTTAACACCAGATGTATATGTTTATTATTGTTTTTCATCCTTTGGATAATTTTATTGGTGTTCAAAGTGGTTGTTTAATCATTGGTTTGTGAACGGTAGTGTTGTTTTGTCATGAAAGTTCTCAACAAGTGTTTGTTTAAATGTTCCATTATCTTTTGCAAATATTTTGTGAGGTTTATAATCTGTTATATGGTATTTTTAACATGTTACAGTATCTTGAATGAAAATATGGATTTCAATTGGTGTTTTATTCCTTTTCGTGTACTTAAAATAAATTGTTTTGTTTAAAAAGGGCATGTCATGTGTTCGGTAAATTGCCCAGTTGGTTTTTATGTGTGATGTGTGATTTAAAAGTTATTTGTTTTGATTTATAAAGGAATTGGAATAATGATAAATGTTATTTTTTTGGTACTTATATTGATTTCCTATTTATATTTGTTTTTACAATCAAGTGGGTTTTGATTTACAACATATTTTGGCCCGAGTTTCCCAAAAATGGATTGTTTCACATCTTTATGAAAAGGGTTGTGTTTTGAATATGTAACCTGAGTATTATAAGAGATTTATGAATGTGGTTTTCTGCTGTAAATTGTGTTTATACAGATCCTTAATAAAATTAAAATTCATACCTTCTTCAAAGGATAGTTTTGAGAAAATAATTAAAGGCCCGTTTGGCATTTCCTAGAAATGAAGGAGTGTTTTACTTGTATATAACAATTTGTGCAATTGGGATTGTTTTATGGTCCATTAAATGATTTTATTAAATGTCTATTGGGCTGCAAAATATTATTTGGTTTGGTTATGATGTGTGTTTATAATTTAAAGAGTGTTTTTGAAAGAGTTTTATGTGCAAAGCCTCAATACACTTCATGAAATTGTTTTACCAAAATATTTAGTGGTTTGTTGATTAGTGTAAGAAATGTGAAGAATGATTATGGGCTGTTTGTGTTTTTATGGTTTTGGAATGGAATGTGGATGTGAAATGTGTATTTGAAAATATGTGTAACTTGATTGATCACTAAAGGGAATCCCGGGTATCTAGGTGGGCGGACGTGTACTAGTATGCTAGTGATTCTATGGGGGTTGGCCCCTGTTTCACGTAGCAAGTTTGACGATGACAACACTAACTAAACTATAATGATGATGATGATTGGGGACCACTAGGTTATGGGTATGTTCCCTACTAGTGGCTCGTGCACGAGAACGAATATTTATTATGGTTACTTTCACCGAGATACGAGGTACCTGGGGATCACAACTAACTAGTGCCTAGGGGTATTCCTGTGACTAGTGCTCATTTGCTATTTTGTACTCACCGTCGGCATACGGTGTGTTTGGTTGGTAAATTCAGTAGTATGTGTTATTTATTTGAATGTTAAAATTCTTTAAAGCAGCCCTCTTGAAAACTATTTTCATTTTTAAGTTTCACCTCTCTGAAAATAATTGTTACTTGCATTTTTGTTTATTAAACATGCATGTTTTTGTCTGATAATTATTATAGCATGGAACCTCATTTGAAAACCATACTTTCAAATCATGAATTTAAAACTATAAATTGATGTTTCTTTTATTTTAAAGTAATTTACATTGGGAATAGAATACCAGGCTAACCTACTGAGTTTTAATACTCACGCCTATAGTCTTCTTCTTTTTTTAGCCCTTGTGCAGGTTTCATCTTTAGTTCGATCACCTTGGGCGACTTTTGATCATTGTGTTGGAGAGTGACCAGAAGTGTCACATGGAGTTAGTTGGTCATTGGGATTGTTCATTTGAGTTTTTGTTTTTGTTCTACCTTTAGTTTCTTGTATAAAAAATATTTTGTTCAATTTTTATATAAATTCATTTTGGGCTGTCCGTTTATTTCCGTTGTTTGTTTGATTGTCTATATATGGGCGAAATCGTTCCCTTGTGTACTCTATTGATGCCCTTGGTGCTTGTCACCGTCCCGGGAGGATCGGGAACGCCTCTCGGGACTTGTCGCGGGCTGTCCTAGGTGACCAGTTCAGGGTCGACTCAGGCTGGTTCGTGACACTGGGATCACCTAGAATTTTTCAATCTTGATCCAAGGTTGGAATATGGGAGTATCATGGGGTTGGGTGGTTTTAAAAAGTATTTTTTGGATAATTAATCCCACGTGCATGGTTTTCTAGGCAGGGGTGCATAGTTAGGGAAAATCATCCACCAACTGTACGGACCTCTCTGACCAGGTTTTCATGGTTGGCATGGTTTAGTCATATGGTTTTTCAAACTATGCACAAATGTGTGGACCTCTCTATCTAGGTTTGCACGATTGGCATGGTTTAGTCGCACGATTTTTCAAACGGTGCACAGATCATGCACATCCCACTATCCATTATTTTTTCTTAAATGTTCACCCAAATGCACCCAAAGCCACTACTTCAAACCAAAGGTACTTAAAAATCTCAAAAAGTACCTGAAAATTCACCCGAGATGAATTTAGAAAAGGCTAGGATCTTATAATTGGTCTTATAGTTTATATTTTATAGGCTATAAAAGTTATATACTTGAAATAGTTTTAAGTTTCAAGTTGGTGGATTAGAATTCTTATAAATTATTTTTCAAAAAACTATTTTTATTTTTGACTATTTATTATATTTTTAATCCATGTTTTAATTTTAATTTACATTTATCTTATAGTTTATATTTTATAGGATAGAAAAGTAAAATACTTGAAACATTTCTAAGTTTCAAGTTGGTGGATTAGAAATCTTATAAATTATTTTTCATCAATATTTTTTAAGAAATTATTTTTATTTTTGACTACTTATATATTTAATCTATGTTTTAATTTTCATTTATATTTTCCCTATAGTTCATATTTTATAGGCTATCAAAGTCACATTCTTGAAACATTTTTAAGTTTCAATTTGGTGGATTAGAAAGCTTATAAATTATTTTTCATCAAAAAAATTTAAGAAATTATTTTTATTTTCGACTACTTATTATATTTTTAATCCATATTTTAATTTTCATTAATATTGGTCTTATATTTTATATTTTATAGGCTAGAAAATTCAAGTACTTGAATAAGAGATAAATTCTACAGAAACATTTTGTTATATATATATATATATATACATAAAAAATTAAAATTAAAAATTAAAATTTTAAATATGTAAAAAATAATATCTGAAATAGAAAAAAAAATTGATTTATTGAAAAGGTGGTAGCGGTGATGCCACCTTTGAGGCACATTTTTTTTTAAAAATGTTAACCTATGCATTTTAAAAAAATTAGAAAACACATTAAAAAACTCTCAATTTCGAAAAATTAAACTTCATCATCATATTAAAAACATAGAACCAACCATTGGAATATCCTTATAAAATAGGAAGCTTCACAACAAAGCTTCGGTTGGCTCAACTGTTCGGACATAGTTTCATCGGAATCAAAGCTTCATCTTCCATCGATCAACGGCGGGGGCCCTGGTTCTTCTGGGCTGTTCAAATATTTTCTCAACTTCTTCAAAAAAATGGTGGTTTTGAAATTGTGGGTTCAACTTAGTAGATTCATCAACGATGATGGAAACTCAGTAAACTCAGATGCAGCGAAGGAAACCTTGAATGGTGATAGTGGGTTTTTTTTTTGGCTTCATCCAATTTGTTGGATTAATACAGAAACTTAGTAAATATCATATTATCTGGTTATGTTGGCATCAAACTATTTCAAGGTTTCCCCCTTTAATATCATTAGAACTATGAAACCCATGCTTTGGAACTCGATGGAGGCATCTCTAATTTCTATAGTAGTGGTGACTCCCACTTTGGTCGGCTAGGTTTAATGAAGTTCCTCTAATTTGACAGCGTCCTCATGGCGAGGGATATATCTGAATCCCAATCTTCTTCATAAAGCTTCTCAACCGGTTCGGTAGTGCTAAAGTGTTCTTCATGGAGGCGTCGTCATCTTCATATGTGCTAAATTGAGGTGATGGGATAATGGATTCTTCTTACATCCCCCCTCATCCAAATATTTATGGATTGCCTCATTTATCTTACGCATCAGAAAAAACAACTTATGTGGGTGGAGCATCTCAATGAAAAAAAATTATCTTGTGGGCCGAACATCTCAATTCTCATCTTATACGGGTGATACACTACTAAAAAAATAATCTTTAATAAACATCATGTACTCCAAATGAATAAAATAAATTTAAAACAAAAATAATTAATATAAATAATTAATAAATCATAAAGTTTAAGTTAGATTTAAACAATTTACAAACAAAAAAGTAATTGAAAATTTAATTAAAATCAAATTACTTTTGTTTAATAAATTTTAATAAAAAATAAATATTTAAATAAAATCTAAACTAAACTAATTATTTTGTTAAATTAAAAAACAAATTTCTAGAAATAACTAACTCATTAATTAATTAACTAAATAAATATATTATAAATTTATTAAAACTGTTAAATTATGATTACATGTCCCAATTATTAATTTATTCAAATAAATTAAATTAAATATTAAACTTCAAGAATAATTTTAAAAAAATTATAATTAAAAAAAACATATATTAAACATATAATTAAGTACATTATTATTTTAACACCAAATTAACAAGAATTATTAATTAATCAATTAAAATGTTATTTTAACAAATAAAATACAATCAAATTATATATATTATTTGGAAAATTAGTACCGAAATATAGTCACATCAATTCCCCCACACTGAGGTTTTACTTTCACTCAAGCAACCAATTAATAAAATTTAGTGGATTGAATTAAATCTTAATTTTGAAATACAGGTTTTCATGAAAAATTTCTTTTCAAAATGATTTCCCCCTTTGTATTTTTATCAAGAAATGAAAATTTTTACCCTCAAGAAATTGAGTACTTTTAGTTAAAAATTGATTCTTTCTTTACAAAAATAATTGACCCTAAAAATTTAAATCCATATTAAACTCATTTCAATTTGTATTCAACTAAAAGTACAAACTTTTCTTTACCTCTAAGAGAACCGACTCACATAATTTAGCAATAAAATAATTTAGTCACTCTTTTTAGAGGAAACAATTACTAAATTAATAGAAGAATAAATAACTCATTAAATATATTAAAGAATAAAAGATAATTCTCAGCCTAGATAAGGATTTTCATTTCATAATCCATTTGAATGCATATGTTATGAATTAGATTCCAAATTAAAATATTTAAGGGAAATGGTAGTAGTAAAGCATTCTGAAAATTCATTATCAAAATAAACTAATTTTCTAGAGGTTAATGAAATGTGAATTACCTGACTAAATCCAAATGGTATTAAAAAATTAACCTCCCTAAAGTGGTTACATAGCACTCAAACTTCAGAAAAAATTAATTCAAAAAAAAATGTTTCGTTGAAACTTGAGAAATAATAAAATTTGAAAAAATTTAATGGATCATATGGGATCACATTGAGGTAAATATTAGCATAGTGAAAAGAACCTTCCCCCATAATAAAGTTCAACATTGCCCACAATGTTGAATTTAAAGTAGAGAAACATGGTTATGTAATTTTTATTTCAAGACAGATTTGAAAATTCAGTAGATAAAAATCATGTTTGAAAAGGGTTACAAGAAATCCCAATGAAGTTTTTTCACACAAAAAAAATAAAAACAATTTTTATCATGTACTGAGGTTCACTACTAGTTACCACTTTAATTATTCAGCTTAAAAGTAAAATCTGTGAACTAGTGCATTTTCAAGAAGTGTGCAAAAAAGTTTTCATCAAAGTAAAAGGTTATTAAGCACTAATACACAGGATAAAATATATATTTAAAGTTAGAAACCATCATGTTAAATCAAAAAAATCATCATAAAAATATTATTTCATTTCAAAATTATTTGAACAATTAAATACCAAAGTAGCAGCAGCAAACATATTTTAAAATCATGAAAAATTTAGTAGAATTTTAAACTGGAAAACTCCTTGAATTAGAATCTTTATTTATCTTTATATCCAATAAAATGATCCACCTTATTTAATTTAATAAAGTCCCTTTGATTAGATTGAAAATTCATAAAGTAAAAAAAATAAACATTAGATTCAATAAATTTTCAGCTCAAGTAAAATATAACCAGAGTTTAGAAAGTGAGTGGCTGAATCAAATTACTTCATCTTATAGCTTCTGTTGATCATTGAAAAATATAAGACATCCTCTCTAACCAAAAGAAAAAAATGAAGAGCATTCCTAATGTGGATTAATCATGGTTAAAAATATAAAAAGATCCACCCATTCACTTTATTTTCTATAAAGAAAAACATTGAAAAAGGGAAAATTCTAACATAAAAAAAGGTTAGTAACTTCCCCACACTTATTCCAAAACAAAAAAAAGTAAGGGAAGAAAAAACCTAATTATTTATTTGTATTCAGCTTATAACAGAAGGAAATTCTACTTCTATAGGTTCCTTAATAACTTATCTAAATATTTTTTTTTCAATTTCCATTAACAGTAAATGTAACATTCTTCCCAAGATCTTTAATCTGTACAGAACCAAATGGGAAAACTTAAGTTACAATATATGGTCCATCCTATTGGGAATAAAATTTACCTTGTAAAATATTCATCCTAGATTTGTATAGTAGTACCTTGTCTCCAATCTGAAACTCTTTATTCAAAATCATCTTATCATGCATAGATTTGGTTTTATCTTTAAAAATTATTACATTTTCATAAGAATTATTTCTTTTCTCTTCTGACTCTTACAAACAAAGCTTACTTTCTTTTACAACCTCAAAAAAATTCAGATTACAGGGTTTGACATCCCAAAAATCTTTATACTCAACTTCCACGGGCAGATGATAAAATCTTATAAAAACTATCCTATAAGGTGACATCCCTATTAGTGTTTTATAGGCAGTCCTATATGCCCAAAGAGAATCCTCAATCCTTAACCTCTAATATTTCCTGTTAGGGTTAACAGTTTTATCAATAAAATGTTTAATCTCTCTATTTAAAACTCCATCCATTCCATTCATTTTATGGTGATAGAGTATAGAAACCTTATGAATTACCCCATATATTTTCAGAAAATATTCAAGAGTCTTATTATAGAAATGATTTCCTTTGAATAAATCTAGGCATCCTAAATATACAATATATATTACTCTTGAGAAACCATGAAACCATCCTATCATCATCTGTTATAGTTAGAATAGCTTCAATCCATTTCAACACATAATTAATCATAAGAAGGATATACAATTATCAAAAGTAATTAGTAAAAGGACCCATAAAATCCATTCCCCAAACATGAAATACAACACAAAACAATAAATCATGAGTAGAGGCATTTTTAAGTACTTTATTAAGACCATCATGCATCTGGAGAGTATGATCATGGCTAAAGCATGACTTGCCTAAATCAGGAGGAGGTGGCAGGGGATTTTTGAATGGGGGGAATTACAAAAGTGATAAATAGTGGGATAAAGTTGAGTGTGGATGGATAAATGGGGTACCGATGGCTCCCATGTCGCTAGGATAGTTAAAGATACATTTATAGTACCCAAGATATAGCACATTGGCTAACCTTGGGGTTACTCTAAAGGAAGCAGTGTTAATATCCTCAGTGGTATTTTTGAAAATCATTCTATGTTTTTAATATTTCAGAAAAAGTAAATCAAAATAGAAAAAAAAGTGAAATAGTGATGAAAATCATGGTGAAAGTGATGAAATAGTAAAAGACATGAAGAGAGGAAATTGGGAAAAAATTATGAACAAGAAAAGACAGAAATATAGAGAAGAAATTTCATTGAGAACAAGGCTAGATCTAGGTGGATCCACCATCAACTCCCCATTATTGATCTACTGAAGAATTAAATCAACAATTCTTAACTCACTCAATTCATGTCTAATGACTCAAATAATAGATATTTCTTACCCAAATATTGAACAATCATACACAAAAGTTCCTCAGTGCTCGATCATTCCTCCAAATTGAAAAATGAACCCCTCAACTGAGTCGTTCTGACAAGGATGTCACAATCCATATTGGTCTGACTAATTTTGGAAGATCACACAACCCAACTCAATTTCTCAGTTTGAGAACTTGAGAAAGGAAAGGGAGATTAAATGAGTCAACAAAGTAGCAGAGGTTCATATGCAAGGTTACCCTCTCGCTCACCTTAGTTCCCATTCATGGTCTATTAGGGTGAAGAATATGATGATGATGATTGCGATGATGTTCAGATCTCCAAGTGGTGTCATGTTTCACTACCTAAATCAGACCTCATCAATTAGGTCTCTATTACTAGAGATTAGAGATCACAGTATGAATATAGATGATAAATAAATATAAAATAAAAATAACACACACAATAGTCTTTACAAAACATAAACTAAAACGATGGTACTAAAGAGGAGGAACAAAACAGGAAAAAAAACAAAGAAAAGAAAAAAAGAGTGAGTATCCGTCTCCATTAATTGAGGCATTTTTTCCAAGTCTGGGCTTACAGAACAATAGTGTAGGGTGTCTTCTTATTCGTAAAAATGAAAAAAAACAATGATGTAGTTAGATTTGAACTACCACTAGTAGCATCTATTTGGCATGCCTTCATGTGTGCATCACTAGCCTTCAGGTGAACTCCAAGTGGGTTCAGTCAGTCTCTTATAGAAACCTCGCACATCCTCTTGCGAATGTCCCCTAATCACCACCCTTGCTCAAAACAAAAGAAATTAAAAAACATCAGACAATGATAATATGTAACTATTATTATAAATATATATATAAATATTTAAATATATAACTATATATAAATATCATTACATATATTAATTAACAAATATAATAATTAATATATATATATATAAATACCAATAATTTTTATTACTAGATAAATATATCAAAACATATTAATATTTACTATTTAATTATAAAATTATAAATACATGTAATAAAATATACTTAATATAATTAAACTATTTAAATTTATTATATTATTGTTTTTATTATATTATATTAATTATATTAATTATTATATATATTAAACTATATATTATTATTATATGTTATATTTTTATATAATATTAAAAAAAGAAAAAGAAAACGAAGAAAAAGGGGGTGAGGGATCGGCTTCACAAAGAGTGACAGGGGGAGGGGTGGCTCATAGAGAAGGAAAGGGAAAGGCATGTAGTTTCGTATAGAATAGGAGGGAGCTGGTGGTGGCTCATGATGGGTGTAGGCGATCCTAAAGGTTGGAGTAGGGTGGTGAGTCCGAAGGCGGTGATGACATTGATCAAGTTCGGACGACTTCAGGAGTGGTGGACTAGGATTATTCTTTGGTGGACGGCTTCTAATTCTAGGGTTTGGATAGTAGTGCATGGTGTCACATGATTACATCATGAAGGTGGAGATTCCAGATCTAGTGGTGGCACGATGCATCAGTGGATCCTGATGATCTTCAACGGTAGAGGCTCTTCAGTTCTGATTTGGTTTGATATAGTTGATTTGGATTATGTTGATTTGTTGGTTCTTCATCTGATTTGGTTTTGGTGATCTGGTTTCTACTAAATTTTAGTTCTGATTTGCTGTAGTTTGATTTTTATATGTTGTTTTATTTTTATCTACTAGAGTTGTGTTTTTGTTTTTCAAATTTTTTTGTTGTGGTGGTGTTTGCTGCCAACGGAGGTGGTGGTCGTGAGATAGGATAAATGATGCTAGGTTGATGGTGGAAGGTAACGGTGACTCAGGGAGTTACTATTGAGGATGGGGTTGGTAGTGAATCGTTGAGTCATCTTTAGAGATGATGTGCAATGGGGAGTGTGGGACTCACCACTAGAGAAACTGGTGGTGAGACAGGACTTGGAAAATGGTGAACAGTGAGAAAGGAGTCACCGTTGGCTTTGCCAACGGTGAGTAAGATTTTTTGGAAATGGAAAATAGATGGCAGTGAGAAGGAGTTGATACAGAGTGTTGGCGGTGAGTTATTTCCTTACTGCAGCAACACCTAGACAGTGAAAAAACCACAACAAAAACATTACAAAATAAATCAACAAATTAAATAAATAAAAAACATAAATCAAAAAACTAAATTAGAAATTAAATTAACAAATTTAAATTCACATTTTAAATTTTTAGAAAAAAATACAATTGAATACAAATTATTCCATAATGAATTTATTGCACATTAAAAAATGTTAACAATAAATAAATTTTAAACAAAACAATCACGTTAGTTATCTTAAATTAATAAAAAAACAAATGATAAAAAGAAAATAATATTACAATTAAATATTACTATGTATAAAAATAATAATATAATTCAATTAAATTGTTAAGATTAATTTAATTATTTAAATAATAAAAGAAAAAAGAAAAAAATTATTTATTTACAAATAAAATAATTCATGAATTGATTAAATTAAAGAAATTAATCTAAAAAAAATTGAAAACTGAACAAACAAAATAAAACTAATTAAAGAAATAATAAAAGAATAAAAAAATGAAAAATGAAAAATTATTATTTAAAAAAACAAAAGAAAAAAATGAATGTCAAAGTAGAATGAATTAATTAATTTTACATTATCTAAAATGATTAAAATAAACAATAAACTAAAACAATTAACATGGAAAAATATTTGGAACAATTTGATACATAAAATATAACAATTAATAATTATTAACTAAAATGCATTATTTTAATTATAAAAAGAAAATATAAAGTGAAAAATGATGTAGAAAAAATCATTGAAAAGCAGCCGTATCAAACTCCCCCCAGAGTTAAATATTTTTTTTTTCTCAAAGAAATACATGTATTCTGACTTTTTAGAAAAGAAAAAATTATTTTAGAGTGAGGTAAAAAAAGCGTGTTTGGAATTTTAAAATCAGAGGGATAGGATTAGAACTGGCCTTTAAGAGTGCTCAAAAAGGGTACAACCTAGTTTCAATCACACACTAGAAATTAAGGGTAAAAACACTCATTTATTATCAAAGATGGAAAGCCTTCTATATGAATTCTTTTACTACTCTACTTTAACTCCAGTTCAAGTCCCAATTCTAAGAGTAATAACAAGTTAGATCAGGTGTAATTAAAACCATAAAAAAATTCACCTTTAATTCTAACTTTCTTCTATGTTCCAATAAAAATTATATTTTTTTAATTTAATTTTTTAATCGCCTTATTGATATAAATCAAATGATCTTCAAACAAGACAATTTTACCCTTCTTCATCTGGGATAAAAATTCCCCTCACCTTAATGAAATCATTTTTGACCACTTAACACTTTGTGGTTTTTTTATACAACCATGTATGTAAAAAATCACTATGAAAATAAAATTATTAATATGTACAGTGAGATAAGACACACACACCCAGTGCCTTGAGTCTTAGAGATTCACTGTGGGATTTCATTCTGCCATTTTACTATGATTTCAAAGGACTTATAATATTACCATTTGTGTTGGATCCAAAAATTTATTATATATAAATTTTAAAAGTGACCCCTAGGTTCTAGTGAAAACTTATAGTTACCTCAATTCATGATCATAATTCCACAAAATTATCTTATCTCACTCCCTTGCTCGGTTCCTAAATAGAAAATACATAAATACAGTGAGAAACTAAACTCATCAATCATATATCCCTAACAATTTAAGACTCAGTTCAACTCTCAACACCCAACAGGTTATTAACCACTAAAAAGGATCTAATTGATGTGCAAAATGATGCCACAGAGCCCTCAGGTTTTTAAAAAAAAATCAAAAAATTCAAAACACTTTGAAAAAGTTTGAAAAAAATTAACCTTTTTTTGAAAAAAATCAAGGGGGGTTTATGTGACTATAATTTTATCATATTATTATATAAATACCCTTATCCCCCACACTTAAAACTCAAAATTATCCCCAATTTTGAATCATAATGTGGGACATAGTATTAACAGGATTGAAACTAGTTTTGAAATAAAGTACAATAAAATGCAGTTTGAGGGGTGATAGGGAAGTTCAAAAAGTTTCTTTCCACACTGAAAAGAAAATAAAATAAACATAAACATATATAAAAAAGAAATTACACCTACTGACACTAGCAACAAGTGATTTTTTTCTTTTTGAAAATTTTATTCTTTTAATTCTTAAAAGCATAAAATTGATTTTTTTTACTCAATTCAAGTAGTATCATGTCATGAAATATGTATACATCTGTAGTTAAATCAAATTGATTGAAATGGGAGAAAGAAGGTTTCACAATTTAGTTCAAATAATCTTTTAAATCACTAGATTATATTAGATAAGAACCCGTGCAAGAATAAAATTCACAACATTTCACAAGAAATCAGGGGGACTCCCCCACACTTAATTAGTAGTAGCATGTAGTAAAATATGAGCACAGAAATAAAAATCAAAACAAAGAACAACACTTCCCTGAATATGGGATCTATTTAGATTAATGTGAATTTACAATATCCTCCCCAAGTTCTCTAGTTTTTCCTCTCCATTTCCTATAAGGTTCAAAAAAAATATGGCATCCCGCCTTTTTATTACATAACTTTTTATTTCAGTTTACAAATAGAGGATCTTTAAAGTCTAGTGTCTTGGAAATAAGGTACATAATACATGAAAACATATAACAATATTTTAATCCTATTGAAAGGATTCTTGAAAATTTCATCCTAATAACAAAATTTGTATCTCATAACCTAGAGACATACATCAAAGGAAAGGGTGAGCTGAAGACCCAGTAAGGAAAACAAGTGAAACAGTTTAAATGTGAACTTGAGAAATATTGATAAGAACATGGGGAATATCATAAAGGTATTATTAAGAGGAATATAATAATAATAATAACTTGAAACATGACTTGAAAATGTGGGTACAACATTTAACTTAGATATTCGTAAGTATATCACCAAGGTCCACCCCCAAGTTGTCATAAAAATTACCAAGGTTATTCACCAAGGTATCATAAAACATGTCATCTCTGGAGATTAATTTATTTAACCAATGCATTGGAGTGATATCAAGGCACACCCTTAATATTTCTTTATTTTCATGTTATCCACATAGAACATAATAAAACATTTCATAAATAACCCATATATAATAAATGAAATGGTTTTTATATCAAAATTGTGAAGTTTTAAAAAGTTCTTAAAAACATGATCATTATATCATTTATAACCCATGGAAAGGGAATGAGGGTTTTATGTATGTAAATTCCAGAATCAAATATATCATTTTTATGTCTTGATGAATAAACATGGAAATAAAATAGTATTGGGTATTCACATAAATAAAATAAGAGAATTTCTTGAGAAAAAGAGAGAGGCTTTGAGACGAATATTTTGCATCATAACAGTTATACAACAAGGTTTTAGAAAACATTAAAAAGAGAGGGGAAAAGGGTATACCATACATAAATGAATCATAATACAGTATAGGGACAGAATAAAATTTAAATAAGAACATGTTATGGAAACTTTAAATTTATACCACATAAAAGAGAACTTGAATAGAAAAAAAGAGAAGTTGAGAATTCCTTTACGAAAATTTGGAAGCCTAAAAGCATCTCTTAAAATTCATAAAATTAGTTTATGAGAGTTGAAAGGGTCTCTCATTAGTTAGAGATAAAATTTAAAGTAATAATTATATATAAGAACATACCCCAAAATAATAAAATGGAAACTCGAAGACATAACATAAAGGAAGTCTTGACTAAAAAATAAGGGTGAAAGGTTCCCTTACCTTGACAAGTAACTTCAAAAACTTAAAAGTTGGGACCTTGGGGGGATATAGGGAACATTTAGAGGACTCCATGGGAGGTAAAAATACCATATCATTGTTGAGGAGTAATTTTTAATGAAAGGAATGAAGGAATGGGTTGGTATTTATAGAAAAAGTGGGGGAATATTTTATTAATTTCCAAGGGACACCTCATTAGTGGTATTTGCCAGACCAGAGTATTTCCCATGGTATTTTCCAATGGTATTGGACACTTGAGAAACCTAATAAAATATTTTCTTCCTCAAGATTCGATCATAATTATTACATCATGATTAAGTCATTAATGATGTCATTAAACACACCAAAACTCAAAACTGTGTTTTTACTATTCACCGAAAAACAAAACATTTTATAAAAATCTCATAAATTCACCCCAAACTAATATAAATGTTTTTAATTCAAAAATGAACTCTATTTTATGAAAATAATTTTCTAAATAAGATATATTTAATTTTTATTTAAAATCTCTATTTACCCCAAAAATAAAAAAACTTAACTAATAATTTCTGAAACAGTTATTTACTTGTGCTATTATATCACATTGCCATTAAATATGCCTAAATTATATTTATACTTAATTAAGTGAGGTTACTATTCTATTTGTCTCATTACTATTCATAAGTATAATATTACTATTCATAATTTACTATTCACCAAAAAAACAAGTTAATCTTATCAGACTCTAAATTTCTTACTATCACAAATGTATATGTCCATTTTTTGAAAATCATTCCCCATTATTAACTATTTAAAGTATAAAAAAATATTTTTAAATACATTTCTTTCAATATTCATCAATAATATGAAACTTCTAAAAAATCATCCTATATATATTTTGACATTTTAAATTCAAAAAATTTACCATAAGAAGAAATAACAATTTTATTTATACAAAAGGAGTACAAAAAGTAACTAAGGCCTTGTTACATATCCCCTTATAACACCTACATAGGACCTAAGAGTAAGGTGTGAAATGGTGATATAATCTTCTGATAGCTCAGACAACATTTCCTGAGTGGTGATTTTAATCAAATTGAACTTCTCCCGAAGGTGATTACATTCAAGCTTAACATATTGAAACTCGGCTTGGGCTTGGTCCAGAGAAAATATCAGTGATGCTACCTCTTTCCCAAGATCTGACAGATAGGCTTCGTACGACCTGAGTCTACTAGATGAGTCCATTGACTCTTCTTTCTATATTTATTAACCATGATCATTTGTATTTATAAACAATAATCATAATGTTAAGAGTATAGTTTCCAACGGTCATATTGACCAATGTTCATATAAAAGTCAAAAACCAATGGTCTCATTTTAATTATACTCACTTAATTAATAAAATGATATAGTTTTTTTGAGTATAAAATAACATACAAAATCAGGAATAAAATATTATTCAAAAGTTCAGTTCGTTAAATTTTTCCCCCCTAAAGAAATTTTGTCCCCAAAATTTCAACTCATACCCTCATAAGAGAAAGGGTGTAGATATTTCTGCCTCAAAGACACCTCTAGTTCCCACATGGCTTCTTTGTATTTGTGGTTCCTCCATAACACTTTAACAAGGTGGGTAGTCTTGTTTCTTAGAACCTTGTCTCTACAATCCAAGATCTCTACCAGCTTCTCCTCCTAAGAAAGGTTATGTTCCAGTTGTACCACATCTGGATTTAGTACATGTGAAGGGTCAGGTATGTGCTTCATTAAGATGGATACATGGAATACATCCTGAACTTGTGTTAGATTTTGATTAAGTGCAAGCCGATAGGCCACTACTCCTATGCGATCAAGGATTTCATAGGGGCCAATATACTTAGGGATGAGCTTCCCTTTCTTCTCAAACCTCATGAATCTCTTCCAAGGTGAGATTCAAAGAATGACTTTTTCACCAACATCAAACTCCAAGTCCCTTCAACTGTTGTCAGTATATCTCTTTTTCAGACTCTGAGCAGCCTTAATGTGTTGTTGTATGGCATGAACCTTTTTTGTCATCTCTTGAACAAGATCAGGCCCAAGAAGCTTTCTCTCACTAGCTCCATCCCAACAAGTATGATTTCTACATCACTTCCCATATAGAGATTCATAGGGTGACATTTGAATGCTTGAGTGGAAACAATTATTGTAAGAGAACTCACCTAATGGGAGATGTTGGTCCCATCCACCTTTAAATTCCATTGAGCATGTTCTCATTGTTTCCTAGAGTGTTTGAATAGTCCTTTAATATTTTCCATCAGTTTTGGGGTGATAGGCCACACTGAAATTCAATTTGGTACATAGATCATGTTATAGACTTCTCTAGAATTTTTATGTGAACCTTGGATCACGATCAGATATGATAGAAAGTGAAACTCCATACATCCTTACCACTTCCTTCACATAAATCCTGGAAAGTATATCAAGAGATAAATCTTCCCAAATAGAGATAAAATGGGAGGTCTTGGTGAGATGGTCCACTATAACCCATAGCACATTGCTTCCTTTGGAAGTTCTTGGTAGACCAGTGACAAAGTCCATAGTGATATTGTCCCACTTCCATGCTGGTATGGGTAGTGGTTGTAATACCCCTTTAGGAATTTGTTGCTCTGCCTTCACTTTTTGACATACCAGGCAACTTGTAGTATAGTCATCAATCTACCTTTTCATATTATCCAACCAATAATGATCATGAAGGTCCCTATAAATTTTTGTGCTTCCATGATGTACAGAGAAAGTAGAACTATGAGCTTCATCTATCAGCTCCTTCTTTATTTCTATAATATATGAAACACATAGTCTTGTATGAAATTTCATTACACCTTCTTGATCAATATTGAACTCAAGAAACTTAATATCCTTCACAACCTCAAACTTATTTTGTAAAAAAGGATCTTATTTCTAATATTTCTAAATCTTCTCTAGTAATGATAATTGAGAAATCATTTATGATAGGGTTGATGATGTCCCTTCCCTTATAATTCCCATGTCTAGATTTTCTAGGTCATTGATCAAAGGATCTCTTTGAATCCTCTTCATGGATAGAACAATAGGTTCTTTCCTACATAATGCATTGGCGACTTTGATTTCTCTTCTAGGATGATAATTAATTGAACAATCGTAGTCATTAATAAGTTCCAACCATATCCTCTGTCTCATGTTCAATTCCTTTTGTGTGAAAATATACTTGAAACTTTTATGGTCTATGTATATATCAAATTTATCCCCATAAAGATAGTGCCTCCATATCTTCATAGAAAAAACAACCGAATCCAGCTCAATATCATGCATAGGATAGTTCTTCTCATTAGTATTCAAATGTCTAGATGCATAAGCAATCACCTTGTCATTTTTCATGAGGACTCACCCAATCCCTTTTATAGATGCATCGCTAAAAATAATGAATCCTTCTCTACTTGAGGGTAGAGTTAACATGGGTGCAGTAACCAATCTCTTCTTTAGCTCTTGGAAACTTTCCTCACACTCCTTTTTCTAGATGAATTTGACCTATTTTCTATTTAACTTGGTTAATGGATTATAAATTCATGAAATTTTTTCAAAAACCTCATATGATATCCCATTAATCCAAGGAAACTTTGAATCTCAGTTATTGTTATAGGTTGAGGCCACTCCTCTGCAACCTTTGTCTTTTCAGAGTCAACTGTGATTCCTTCATTGGTTACAATGTGCCCCAAGAAAAAAACTTTTTGTAACCAAAATTCACATTTGCTAAACTTTCCAAAATTCCTCTCCTTCCATAGAGTTTGAAAAATAACCCTTATATGATCCTCATGCTCCTCGAAACTTTTAGAATATATCAGAATATCATCAATAAAAACTACCAAAAAGGTATCAAGGTAGTCCTTAAAGACTCTATTCATCAAATCCATAAAAATAGGAGTAATATTAGTTAATATAAAGGGTATAACAACAAACTCATAATGCCCATATCTTGATCAAAAGGTGGTTTTTGGAACATCTTCTTTCTTCACCCTCAATTGATGATAACTAGATCAAAGATCAATATTAGAGAAGAATTGAGCCCCATGAAGTTGGTCAAATAAGTCAACAATAATTGGAAGAGGGTATTTGTTCTTCACTATGATCCTGTTCAGTTCTCTATAATCAATGAATATCTGTATTGATCCATCCTTCTTATTCACAAAGAGAATAGGTACTCCCCAAGGAGACACATTCGGTCAGATAAACCCCTTCTCCAAAAGATCTTGGAGTTGTTTCTTTAATTCCTCTAGCTTCAGATTTTACATCCTATATGGGGTATTTGATATCAGATGAGATCTAGGTATGAGTTCAATGGATAACTCTACCTCTATTTCTATGGTAGGTCGGGGTAACTCCTTAGGAAATACGTCAATGTATTCCTAGATGATGGGGACATATTCTATCATTATAACATCATTTTCTTATTTTTCATCACCAATCAACTCCACGAAGAAGGATATAGAAGGTTCTTATAGACAATGATCAGGTTGATATATATCTCCCTGGAATATAACTGTAGGTTTTTCATTCAAGACTACTGATATTTTCTTGATTCTACATTTAATCTTAGTATTATTCTTTGAGAGCTAGTCAACACCTATTATAATGTCGAATTCCAACATGGTAATGAAAACTAGATTTGCGATAAGATTGTTCTCACTAAAGTAAATACTAGATTTTATAAACATTAATGATGCTTGGATAATCCCACTAGGATTATTGACTGATAACTCTACTTTTATAAATTCAGGGGTTGATTCTAAATTCCTTGAAAACTTGGAGGAAATAAAGGAATGTGTAGAACCATAATAAAAAAAGTAGTTGTTATCTTTGAGATAGAAACAAGAGTACCTTCCACCACATCATTTAGATATTCAACATCATTTTTCATGATATAAGAAGTACGACCATACTCCCTTGGCCTTTTCTAAGGATGATAGTGATTCCCCTCCACTGCCCTCAAATTTTTATAGTGATTGGAAAAGTTACAAAGTTGTTAACACTTATAGAATTGAACTTCAGGTAGGGCATGTACCATCTTCCCTTTTTCATTATTGTTGGGAAGTTGAGGCTTTACCTCACTAAAACAATTCTGCATGATATGGCCATCTCTTCTACACTTGTAGCACTTCTCGCTCACGAGAAAGCAGTTCCCTGAATGCTTGTTCCCACATTTATTACATGTGGGATGTTGAACTTGCTTTCCTCTTATTACTTAATCAAAGATACTCCCCAATATTGGATCCATCTATCTATTCTTGTCATTATATTTATGAGACCACTGTATCTCACTGAACTCCATTTTAACTTTCATAGCACTCTGCACAATCTCCTCATAGCTATCATAGTCTCAGTTGGCTAGATTCTTCAGTAGATAAGGTCTTATACCACCAAATAATCTATCAACCTTCATATTAGGATCCATGATAAATCTTGAGGTGTAATAGGAAAGTCTTGTGAAGTTCATCTCATAGCTTCCAACATATTCATTCTCCTTCTACTTTAGCTAGAGAAACTCCTTCTTTATTTTTGTTCTCATCGAATGAGGGAAATACTTATTGAAGAAGATCCCTATAAACTCTTTCCACTACATAGCTTCAATATCCACTCTTGGCCTCGTGTTTTTAATCAATTCCCACCACTTATTAGCTTCTCCCTCTAAGTGGTAAATACCTAGGGTGACCTTTTCTTATTATGAGCAGCAGAGCATAGAAAATATTTTCTTGATAGAGCTAATCCACTGTTCAACAATCAATGGGTGAGTAGATCCACTGAAGGATGGTGGTCGTTGACGCATAAACGACTCAACATAAAGTTGTTCCCTTCATGGTGAAATCATTCTCTCATCTTGATTCAAGTTATTTCCTATAACTTGAGTCAGTTGGTTCATCATTCTCATAAAAGTTTCCATTCTAGCTACCATCGGAGGACCATCAACACATGGTCCATTACAGTCACCATCTGCATGATTCATCCTATTGCAATACATTTTCTAAAATAATAAAACCTTAGTGAGAAGCTTATTTTATTTATTAATCTTTTAATAATAAAGGATTTTTATGTCTTAAAACTTCATCATTAAACATATTATTCTTTAACAACAATTAGATTTCTCTTTAAATCATTCATAATGATTCATAAAAATATTGTGATTAACCAAACATATATCCAGGGAGTGTCAAACCAAGAGTACATCAAGGACCATTTTCATGCACCAGCTCCCGTTTGATTCTAACTCAAAGCGGTGTTTTTAGTTTTTACCCCTATATATATTTTTCCAGATCCACATTCACTTGTTCATATCCAGACAGGGATTTATTTTTTTGGAAACCACTTACTTAAAATTTCACAAAAATACCAGGAATTTTTCCTATATTTAAACTCTTCTATAGGGTTATTCCTATATTTTCATAGCCTAGTTTCCAAAAATAACTAAACTATCCTTTGATACCAACTATGGAGTCCCGCCTTTTTATTATATAACTTTTTATTTCATTTTACAAACAGAGGATATTTAAAATCTAGTGTCATGGAAATAAGGTACATAATACATGAAAACATATAACAATAATTTAATCCTCTTGAAAGGATTCTTGAAATTTTCATCCTAATAACAATTACTGCATCTCATAACCTAGATACGTACATCAAAGGAAATGGTGAGTTGAAGGCCCAGTAAGCAAAACAAGTGAAACAGTTTACATGTGAACTTGAGCGATATCATCAAGAACATGGGGAATATCATAACAGTATGATAAAGAGGAATATAATAATAATAACATAAAAAATAACTTTAAAATTTTGCTACAACATTTATTTTATACATTAATAATCATATCACCCAGGTCCATCCCCAAGGTTTCATAAAAATTATCACGGTTATTCACCAAGGTATCGTAAAACTTATCATATCTAGAGATTAATTTCTCTTCCCAATGCATTGGAGTGATATCTAGGCGCACCATTAATATGACTTTTTTTCATGTGATCCAAATATATCATAATCAAAAATTTCATAAATGACCCATAGAGAATAAAATAAATGGGTCTTATATCAAAATCATGACATTTTAAAAAGTGCTTAAAAACCTGATCATTATATAATTTATAACACATAGAAAGGGAATGAGGGTTTTATGTTTGTCAATTAAAAAATAAAATATATCATTTTTATGTCTTGATGAATACCCCTAGAAATTAAATAGGTTTGGTTATTCACATAAATAAAATGACAGAATTTGTTGAGAAAAAGAGATAGATTTTGAGACGAAAATTCTGCAGCATAACAGCTATACAACATGGTTTTAGAAAAAATTAAAAAGAGAGGGGACAAGGGTCTCCCATACATAAATGAATCATAATACAGTATAGGACAGAATAAAATGGAAATAATTACATGGTATTGAAACTTAAAATTTATACCACATAAAAGAGAACTTGAATGGAAAAAAAAAGATAAGTTGAGAATTCCTTTACGAAAATTTGGCAGCATAACAACATCGCTTAAAATTCAGAAAATCAGCTGACGAGAGTTGAAAGGGTATCTCGTAATTTTTACATAAAATGGAAAACAATAAGGATATAGAAGAACATACCCCAACATAATAAAATGGAAACTCGAATACATAACATAAAAGAAGTCTTGATTAAATAAGGAGGGTGAAAGGTTCCCTTACCTTGAAGAGTAACTTCAAAAACTCAAAGTTTGGGACCTTGGTGGGACTGATAGAACCTTGGAAGGAATCCTTGGGAGGTAAAAATACTGGAGCTTCATTGATAAGGAATTTTTAATGAAAGGAATGAAGGAATGGGTTGGTATTTATAGAAAAAGTGGGGGATTATTTTATTAATTTCCAAGGGACACCTCATTAGTGGTATTTGAAAAACCATGGGCTTTCCCATGATATTTTCTAATGGTATTATCCACTTGGTAAAACTCATAAGATATTTTATTCCTCAAGATTCGACCAGAATTATTACATCTTGATTACATCATTAATGATGTCATTAAACACATTGAAACTCAAAACTATATTTTTACTATTCACTAAAAAACAAAAAAAAATTATAAAAATATCATAAATTCACCATAACCTAATATCAATGTTCTGAATTCAAAAATTAACTCCATTTTATGAAAATAATTTTCTAAATAAGAGATATTTAATTTTTAAGTAAAATCATTATTTACCCAAAAAAATACGAATACTTCACTAAAATTTTTTGAAACAGTTGTTTACTTATGCTATTATATCACATTACCATTCAAGATTCCTAAATTATAGTTATACTTAATTAAGTGATGTTATTATTCCATCTGTTGCATTACTATTCATAAGGGTAATATTACTATTCATAATTTACTATTCACCAAAAAATAAGTTGATCTTATCAGAATTTAAATTTCTTACTGATCACAACTGTATATGTCCATTTTTTGAAAATTATTTCACATTATTAATTATTTAAAGTATAAAAAATATTTTAAAATTCCTTTTTTTCAATATTAATTAGTAATATGAAACTTCTAAAAAAACATCCTATATTTATTTTGACATTTGAAATTCAAAAATTTTACCATAAGAAGAAATAACAATTTTATTTATGAAAAAGGATTATAAAAAGTAACTAAGGACTCATTACATAGCCCCTTATAACACTTGCATAGGACCTAAGAGTAAGGTGTGAAATAGTGATAGAATCTTGGGGTGGCTCGGACAACATTGCTCAAGTGGTGATTTCTGCCAACTTGAACTTCTCCTGAAGGTGATTACATTCAAGCATAACATGTTGAGGCTCAGATTGGGCTTGGTTTAGGGAAAAGGCCAGTGATGTTACCCCCTTCCCAAGATCCGAAAGATGAGCTTCGTATGGCTTGAGTCTACTGGATGAGGCCATCGACTCTTCTTTCTGTATTAATTAACCATGATCATTTTTATTTATAAACAATAATCATAATGTTAAGAGTATAGTTTTCAGTGGTCATATTGACCAATGGTCATATTGACCAATGGTCATATTGACCAATGGTCATATTGACCAATGGTCATATAACATTCGAAACCCAATGGTCTCATTTTAATTATACACACTTCATTAATAAAAGGATATAGTTTTTTTGAGTACAAAACAATATACAAAATCAGGAAAAATATATTATTAAAAAGTTTGAGTCATTACAGAAAATCATAAGAAACTAGAATTTAAATTTCAACAAAAAATTCAACCAAAAAATGAGTTGAAAAGATGTTATTTAGATGATACGGTGTGATTTCCCCTTAGTTTTCATTTTCTGGGTTTTTGGAATCAAAATATCTCTAGCAGTATCAATCCATGTGGTGGTATCAAATAGACAAGATATTAGACTAGAGAATCAAGAAGTAGTTTTATTTTTATTGAAAATAGAAATAAAAGGAAAACAACATAGAGACCATGGGTTAGTTCCCATGAAACACTAATTTTATATTCCTAAGTTAGACTTTATATAGCTTCATTTGTTATGTAGAAAAATAGAATACATGCCCTTTGTTTTTCCTTCAAATAAATGTTTTATCCTCGGACCATTGACAAAAATGATTTGTTCTCTTCTCCAACTAACTCCACAACTCCATTAACCAGAACCCTAAAAATGTGGAAGGGTCCTAAACACTTGGTTTTAAAGTTATATAGAAAAAGTTTGAGTCTAGAATTGAATAGCAAGACCCTCTGACCAGCCTTGAAATTCCTATTTTTAATTATTGAATCGTGAAAATATTTCATTCTCTATTTTTAAATTTCAATATTCTGATACGATTCCCTACTAATTTCCTCTAGCTCACTCAGCTCTAAGAGCCTTCTCTCACAAACAAACTTAAATTCAAAGTTCAAGGCCTTCACTTCCCAATAATACTCTTGATGAAATTCCACATTTAGATGAAAATTTTTACCAAAGAGAAGCCTATATGGTGACATATCTATGGGATTCTTTTAAGAAGTTCCGTAGGCCCATAGAACATCATCTAAATTCATTGGCCAATTATTCCTAGAGCTAGACACTATCGTTATTAAAATTTTCTTGAGCTCCCTATTTGACACTTCAGTCTTCCCACTAACTATAGGTGATAGGTGGTACCTGTTATATAAGAGCATTCATACTTCTCCATAAAATTCTTAAACATTTAATTATTGAATTGATTTTCATTTGCAGTAATGAATTATCTAAGCACTCAAAACATGGATTTTTAAAAAAAAAACATCACCACACTAGCAGCATAATTGTTGGGAAGAGTCACTACCTCAACCCACATGGGAACATAGTCCACAACAACCAGAATGTACTCATTCTCATATAATTATGCAAAGGTTATTTTGAAATTCAATCCCTAAACATCAAAAAATTCAACCTCCAAAATTCCTTTTTGAGGTACCTTCTGCTATATTCCAACATTTCCAATCATATGACACTTATCCCAACAAATTGCCAAACTCCAAGTATCTTTGAACAAAGTTGGGTAGTAAAAAATAGCCTACCGAACCTTCTGAGAAATCCTCTCTCTTTTATGGTGACCACCCTAAGGTGATGAATGGAATCTCTCAAGTATGAGAAACATTTATTCCTCAGCAAAACATATCCTCAAAATAAAATAATTCCATCTCCGAAAAAGAAGAGGATTATCCCAAAAATAATATTTCAATTTATAAATATACCTTTTTCTTTGGTTCTGTGAGAGGTCCTTAGGCATGACACCAACATCCATAAAATTTCAAAAGTCTGCAAACCAAGAAGATAGCTGCACATAAGCAGCAAACAATTTTTCATTCGGAAAATAGGTATTTATCTCTCTTGGTTCCTCAAGTTGAGTGCTTGGAAGTCTAGAAAATTGATCTACCACAACATTTTAAGCCCCTTCTTGTCCTTAATAACTAGGTCAAATTCCTATAACTGTAGGGTTCACCTCATGATCCTGGGTTTCGATTTCTTCTAAGCCAGCAGGTAGTTGAGGGCTACATGGTCAGTAAAAAATATAACCTTGGACCCTATAAAATATTTTATGAAATTTTCAAGGGAAAACATCACAGAAACCAACTCCTTTTGTGGTTGAAAAAATATTTTGAGCATCATACAATAGATTTATGTCATAGTAAATGACATGAAACTTACTATCCTTCCTTTTTCCCAAAAAAAACACCTACTGCTAGGTCACTTGCATCACACAATGCCTCAAATGGGAGATGCCAGTCGGGGGTAGTGATTATTGGTGAAGTAGTCAGCATCTCCTTAAGCAAGTTAAAGGACTCCATAAAATTCTCCTCAAATTCAAAGCGAGTATCCTTAACAAGCATAGTTCATATAGGCCTAGTGATCTTAGAAAAATCATTAATGATCCTCTTTAAAAACCCAGCATGTCCTAAAAAACTTCTGATCCCCTCGACATTTTCAGGCTGGGGAAACTTTTGGATAATCTTAGCCTTCTAATTATCATCCTCTATCCCTTTATTAGAAACCTTTTATCCCAACACAATTCCATCAATAATCATGAATTATCACTTTTACCTATTGAGAAAAAGATTTTTCTCTTAGTGTCTTTCCAGCACAACATCCAGATTCTCAAGACAGTTTTCAAAATTCCTCCCTACAACTAAAAATAAATCCACGAACACTTAAATTATTATTTAAATATTATCAAAGAAAATGGCCATCATGCATCTCTGAAATATGGTTAGAGAACCACACAAGATAAAGGGAATCTTCTGGTAGGTGAATGTCCCAAATGGAAAAGTGAAGGTGATTTTATCCAGATCCTTATGAGAAATAGAAATCCGGTTGTGACCAGAGTAACCATAAAGAAAACAAAAAAATAATTTTATGCCAACCTATCCAACATTTGGTCCAATATGGAATAGGAAAGTGATACTTTTTTATAGTAGTATTAATTTTCCTATAATCAATACAAACCCTCCATTTATTCACATCTCTTGTTTGGATTTTATCATTTTTCTCATTTGTGACCACTATCACTCCACTATTTTAGGGAAAATCTGGACAGGACTTACCCAGGGACTGTTAGAAATGGGGAACATGGTCCCAGCATCAAGAAATCTAATAAATTATTATCTCACCCCTTCCTTCATTTTTTGGTTAAGTCTCTTTTGGGCTTCCACTCTTGGCTTAGACTCTGGTTCCATTTGTAGTTATGCATGCAGAAAGATTGACTAATCCCCTTTATGCCTGAAATTGAACAACCTATAATATAATTGAATTTCCTCAAAAAAATTATCAGGTTTTCCTCTTGAATTTGTTCCAACATAGATGAAATGATCACATGATTTGTGAAACTCTCCCCTAAAAAGAAATAGTTCAGATGGGCAGTGGGGGGTTTTAGCTCTGGAATGGGTGGTTCTTGGCTTAAGGTGTGACACCCTGATATTTTATGAGAAGTATTTTTTTTTTATGTATTATGTTATATGAAAAGGAATCTTTCACTACACACAACACTAGCTTGGCTTGCATTACACGCAATCGCGACCTTCCTCGATAGCGTGTGTAGTACGCAATACCGAGTTTCACTAAACAACAATGTATTATTATAAACTAGACATTATCAATAATATTAACTGAATTTTGAATTTTATAACATTATAATTCATCTTACACATTTTCTAGAATGAGGTATGAAAACAAAATCAGTTTTTTGGATAAAAGAAGTATTTTTCAAAAAATGCAGTTTTACCGCCTTTTGATGGCGGACCCATTTTAAATCTAGTTTTTGACATGTTTATAAGTTAAATTTGACAAAATAAAATTCTTATTTTGAATCAGGATATAAAAATTTACATTGTATAATTTTTTCATATTATTCTGGTAACTTTCATATTTTTATGAATAGTAAAAACACGCTATATTTTAATTAAAAAAAACTTTTTTCATCGCAATAATTTATATGGTTAAATTATAATATTGAATGGTTTTAAAGTATAAATAGAATATATATTTACCATTTAATATAATTTATATCATTAGCATTAATTTTATATTGAATTCATAGGTAAAAACAATTCAATCTTTGGCAATGTTTTGACTTTTAAAACCCGTTTTCTTAACAATGGGGTTAATTTTAAATTAATTACTGCAACTTCTGTGCTTTGAATTTTGAAAAATGGATTCCATATTTGGAATCCATGGGTCCAAATTATGTTAATAGGTTACTTTTTTTTGATATTATGAATAGTAACTATGGTAATTTTTATTTACTACGGTTAGAGGTAAATAAGGTAATTCAAGGTTAAAAGAATATTATAATAATTCAAAATTAACTTGACACTTGTCCTAACCTTATTTTTTGAGTATTGGACAACCATGGGCATACTTGGGTCGATTTTGGGACCCCATTGATCCACTTGGTAGTGATAATGACAATTTGGATTAATTAATTTAATGTAAAGACAAAATTGACATTAACAAAAATATTTTAGTAATTAATTTTTATAAGGGGTTATATAAATTATATTTTCAACTATAAATATTCATTGGAAAGATAAAAATATTTCCTACATAATGATATTTTTTTATAATTTTTAGACACCAAATAAATTAAATTATTTATGACACAATAATGATGAAATATTCACCTCATTAATAAATGATTTAAATAAATAATATTATAATGATTAAAATATTTTCCAAAACAAGTCTAATTCTGATTGGATGATTTTATTTCGACCATTAGTCATCTTAACTTCATCTTTAATGATTTTTGGACTTTTTGAAACCGAAGATAAGTTTATAATAAAATAATATTTTCACACTTTCCTAAGGTGCCCCTCTCCTCCCTTATAAATGGGCACCTCCTCCCTCTCCTCCTCACACCAATTTGATCCTTCAATCTCGGCCAAACCATGCCTATTTCACTTCCCCACTTCCTTAGAAACCTACTAGAGGTACTGGTCTTCTCAAAATACCAACTCTAGTGCCCTAAGAGAAAGTTTAAAGGAGGAACTTCGAGAAAGAGGTAATACCTTCTACCATTTTCTTCAAGTTCCATTCTTCTTATACTCCCTCTTCTTTAGTTGTTTCATTATGAAGTAATAACATTAGTATCCCTCATATACTGATATGTTATTATAAATATGAAACAACCATATTTCACCTCTTATCCATCCTACGGTAAACAAAATCACCACGCGTGCGTACGTACGGAATACCGTCTCCACGCCGTGGTGTAATATGTTTTCCACCACCACCTTACTTGGATGGGTATAATGGTGTAAATAAATAACTATATATGATTATTTTAAAGTGGTATTTATTTTGAAATATTATACATACACTTCAATACAATTCCACGATCATGGGAACGATATCATCACTCGTGCGTACGTACGGCCTACTGTCTCCACGATGTGATGTGACTCGTTCTATATGATCTTCATTGAATAATGATTATATAAATTAATTGAATGAATTAATATGATATATATTACACTAATACCATTCTGTAAACGATGTATTTATATCCTATAAATATGAATAAGAATTTATTCGACAAAACACGCATAAGAACATAAAGCAATAAACACCCAAATAACAAGTAGCAATGAAATATTACTACTAAGAAGATACAAATATGACCATATATGATATCATAACAATGCGTATTATTCTGGAATAAGTCAATGACATTATTTAAATCATTATACAAGAGTTTCGGACACGTACAAATTGTTGGAACCACTTTAGGTATAAGGTTGTATTTGTTGTCAATAGTTGTCAGTGAAGGTCAAAATGAAGGAGATCAAGAAGTACTTCAATGAAATGGAGGAATGGAAATTCAGATGATTGTTGTACTGATCATAAGTTCAAATAACATGTGTCAAAGTTGACATGTTGTTTACAATAATGAAGAAGTGAGGATTAATCCATATGAGGATGATTAAAGAAGAATGGGTTTTTTTTATGAAGACCATGCAATTCCTCATTATTGCATGAGAACCATGGGTTTTGATGAAGACCATGCAATTATTCATTATTGCATGCGAACCATGGGTTTTTATGAAGACCATGAAATTACTCATGATTGCATGATAACCATGCAAGATACTTCTTGACAAATTGAATCACATGCTCAGCATGAAGTAGATCATGACGGTTGAAGAAGAAGACAATGTGCAAGTGAATGGAATTCTAAGATGGCCATGCAGGGATTGGAACTCTGAGATGGCCATGCACATCACATTGTCACAAAAGATTATGATGCTAAAGTTGTTCCTTCAAAGAATACATATCACGATAGTGGAGTTTGTGATGAAAGCAGAAGAGTTGCTGAAGGATACAAATCACCGAGAAGAAGTGTTTTTGAGGTTGACAAAGCAAACAAACGACATACAAATTTGTTGAAAAAGGAGATTCCATGGTGGCATGTCGAGTTCAAGGACTGTGGTTAACGATCCATGTTTGATTCAAGAACGTCGACAAAGGAATGGACGATCTGGAGGCGGTACAAAAAGGGAAGATACAAGGTGGCGCCGTTTCCCAGTGTTTGCCAAATTTTTGGGCCTGAAAATCGATAAATGGAAAAAAGTGTTTTTGGCAAAGAGACTTGTGTGCCGTGTACATGAAGAAAAGGGAACTTGCACGCCTAGTGTTTTTCAAGATCAGAACATGGAAAAATGGCAAAGGGATAAGGACCGCGCAAGTTTTGGGCTAGTCGCGCAAGTGACCTACGCGCCGTGAAGAGACTTGCGCGCCAATGCCTAGAAGGATTGGAAACTTGCGCACCTATTGTTTTTCAAGATCAAAACTTCAAAATATGGAAAAGGAAAGAAGTTCGTGCAAGTATTGGTTGGTTCGTGCAAGTGAGTTGCGCGACATAGGCTAGGGAAGATGAGCTGCGCGCTGGGAGTTGCGCGCAGAGGGCTGACTTACGCGCTGCTGTGCAGGTTGACCAAATACCTATAAATACTGGACCACCCCTCCTAATTTCCAATGAGCTCAACCCTTGGAGAAAATCATAGCTCTCATCATGTAGGTTTAGGAGTCGCGCAAGTGGTGAGTGGTCACGCAAGTGGTTTGGAGAGACTTGCACGCCAACTCTTAGAAGTTGCACGTCGATTGATGGTTGCGCGCCCAAGGTGATTTGTGTGAGAAAGGAAGTGAGCCGCGCAGGTTTGAAGTTCCAGAAGGCAGTGTCACACAGGTGCTTTGGTGACACTTGCGTGCCAGTTTGGACTTGCGTGCTGAGGACTTGCGCGCCGTATTGGGACTTGCGTGCCGTGTTGGGAATTGCGTGCTGGGCTTTGAGAAGACTGCCAGATATTTTTGAAGCATGTCCATCTTTCTGGAGCTACACAAAAGCTGAAAGATTGCCTGATACTTTTGGTGAAAAGTGAGATTAAAGAGGAAATCTAAATGATAAATTCATGATCTCATGCATACATGGAGAACTGATTCTGACAATGCCAAGTAAGCTGAGCTTCACTTATTGAATAATCACATCAGTAGTTTTGATTCAGGAAAAAAAAGACAAGGGGATCTAGTGCATTAGTCATTGCGCTAAAGAAGAAGGTTTGAACTGAAAAGAGCATTAACTCTGAACCCTGATGCAAGAAAAGTATCATGATGAACTGGAGACAAATACTTCAATGCAAATCTATTGAAGAGACCTTCATGTCTATAAACTGAGTGGGACTTCACCAACGGTAGTGATCCAGGGGGAGTCAACGGGAGTGACCCAAGGGACGCAGTGAGCTATCCCTTAACTTTTGTAAAGGCAGTGAGCCTGGGACAGAGTGACTATGCCCGAACCATTGTAATTCACAACTAGTGAAGATTAGTGGAATTTGGTACGACCAAAAACTTTTCGGTGTATGCTCCTTGGACGTAGCCCTTAGTGTTGAACCAAGTAAAATTGTTGTGTTATCTCTTTGCATGTGAATGTTTCATTGCTGATCATATCCATAATATAGGTTTAAGTAGTTCCTACCAACGTGGGAACAAGATCCACAACTTTAAGAAAAAAAATTTGACACCCTGATTCACCCCTCCCCTCTCAGGGTTTCCTGGGGTCCTACAAGTGGTATCAGAGGGAAAGGTTAACGTATGTTGGATACTACAGTAATCCTAGTCAGAAGAGGACTTGAGTTTCTTTCCTAAAGTCAACAATGAAGAGCAGTCTTGATAATGACGCAGTCATTTCTGAGCAGAATTCTACATCTAGCAAGACCATGACAAACAGGAAAATGAAAGAGAAGAAGCAGCTGAAGAAGTCCCTCATATCCAAAGAAGATGCAGTGTCTTATTCTCCATGCCATTCAAATAATGAAGAAACATCAGGCTTGGAAATCATCGAGCAGGTGGTTCAAAATGCTTCAAGAGGAAAGGATAACACCCCTAATTCAATCTTTCAAGAAAAACTCAAAACATATCTACATGATATTCCTAAAGAAAGGGTTGCTATTATTTGTAGCCTATTACAATCTATGCAAGTTGAGATCACTCGATTAGAAAGGGAAGCTGACAATATGGAAAAGGGATTGGAACGAAAAGTTTTGGAAAGTATTAAGCTCACCAAACAGATTAAAGTCTTTAAAGAAAACGAAAAAGTCAATAAGACTCTAAAAGAAAATATCCATGCACTTGAAGCTGAGCTGAAGAAGAGCACTGAAGTCAAGAGTTTTTGTTTGGAAGAAACTTCCATGAAATTTAGGGAACTTGACTCTTTGTTACAAAACAAAGTTAAGATGCATGAAGATGAGGTTGAAATATTGAAGAAGACTTGTGAAGAGAAGATGAACATGATTGAAGATCAGAAGATCATCCTCAATATTGAGGGTCAAAAATTGGAAGCCCAGTTGACCAAGATTGAGAATACACATATTGAGACTTCACAAAAGAATGAAATGAGTGATGCATGTACTCAATGTTCGTTGGAGGAATCTAAAGCTGAAATACCTCCAACATGTGACAAGAAGATTATGACAACTCTTGATTATCCACATCAAGAATCAGTTGATGCTGGTACTCAATTATCACTAGAGGATTCTATTGTTGAAATACATCCAACATATGATAAGAAGATCATAACTTCACTCATTGATCTATCACAAGTAACTGAGAAAGTGAAGGTACCATCCAAACCATCTTGTACTCATGTTTCTAAATATGTTCCTACAATCAGTGCAGGTTGGAAGAAAAGTTCTAAACAATTATGGATGAGTAAAGGTGAGAAGAAGAAACCTACCACCATGGATAGGGTGGATGAGAAGAAAAAGGAGGAAGTTGGTTCCTCAAATAGAGCACAAAAGATTAAGAAAAATACCCGACAACCTCATACAGAAGATACAAAGAGGAAAAGATTTTTGGGTCAATGTCGGTGCTGCAACAGATTTGGGCATTGTGCACTGGATTGTTGGTACAATACCTTTAATAGAAAAGCACAAAGAAAGCATGTATCAAATGGAAGAAATCCAGAGAAGAAGAAGAAACATCTGCAGGTCCAGAAGCATCTGTTTACAGCAAACAGATTTTGAATGCTTGATAACATCTGTGATGTATGAAGCGGCAGTGGTCACAAGAATGGTGTATGCCTATGTCAACAGATATCCATAGCTGATAAGAATAGAATAACACACAATCCAGCTAAGAAGGAAGATTATTCCTTGGGAAGAAATCAGAAGAATATTGTGAACACACATTTCCCCAAGAAGATCTCAAGTAGGGAAGCTGAGAAGACTCGGGATTTTAGATCCATGAAATTTAAGTGTCATTCATCCAAAAGAAACACTAAGTGGGATGAAACTCAGATGAACCCATGTGGAAGACCCAAATCAGCTACAACAGTTCCAAATGACATATTGGTCATCTGGCCATAAGATTTGAAAATAATGAGGAAACTTGAAGATGAAAAGGCCAAGGCTAGTGCTAAAGGAAAAGGAAAACATTCACGTGATGAAGACAGAGTGTAGGAGATATTACAAACCAAGAGAATCACACGTGTTAAATAAGTTCTGTGTGAGAGATGCAAGAAATCTGGTCACATTGTAAAATGTTGCCTAAACTTAATACCAGAGTAAGAATCAGTCCTTAAGAGGAGTAAGAATGTATCATTCATGATGGTTGTTAAGCAGAAGACTGGAGTGAACAGAGTAACTTGGTTGAGAAAAGAACCTCAACCATGCAGCTCATGTTTATGAAGCAAGGAGGAACCACCTTATTCCCTTATTCATTTGTGTATTGTATCTGTACTAATAATGCAGGGAATTGAAGGTGAAGCATGCTCTCAGGGGGAGAACCTGAGAAGTAGTGAATGCTGTCAACACTTGATAGCCATGATAAAGAAGTTTCCATCCTTAGTAGATTCTTCAATTGATATTCAATTATTAAGATGATTAAGGATCACTCTTGATGAAGATGATGAGGAGTGTTTCCCTTGAGGGGGTGAAAAATGAAGAATCTTCCAAAATCACTGTTTCAATCAATATCAACTCCAGCTGGACTCAAATGCAGTTACTCTGTGAATTTCTTGAATAACATGTCAATGGAGAAGGTATGACATTTCTCAATCTCTTCCCCTTGGTTACTCATATCAAAGATCATTATACAAAGGGGTAGTAACTGAATTGATCAGTGACATAAAAAGAATGGAAGTGACTCAAGGCCACTTATCCTGCCAATTGCACTTGAATGATTTTGATCTAATTGATGATGTGAGTGCAGGAGTTTCAGGTTGATTATTCCCTATCACATTTGATTTTCTTCTACCTGAAATAAAAGTGTTAAACCCTTGAAGACAAAAGACATGAGTTCTCATCTCATGTTGGTATCATGATCTGTGAATAATGGATATCCTTGTTGACTTAATCAAATCCTCTTGTCTTCTACATAGAGCATTGCTCAAGTATACTTAGAGTGAAATGATTAATGAAACATTTCTTAAGTATGGATTGATACCCTCCCTACCACTTGCTTTGTATTTCTTGTCAATAAGGGGGAGAGAAAGTGAAATGAAAGTACGAAAAGAAAAGTTGATTTAAGAGAAGAGTCTCATTTTGACATTGACAAATTCATTTCATAAGATATGTAAGGTATTGAAAACAAAATACAAAGGGGGAGATTGTTGGAACCACTTTGTGTATAAGGTTGTATTTGTTGTCAATAGTTGTCAATGAAGGTCAAAATTAAGGAGATCAAGAAGTACTCCAATGAAATGGAGGAATGGAAATTCAGATGATTGTTGTACTGATCATAAGTTCAAAGAACATGTGTCAAAGGTGACACATTGTTTATAACAATGAAGAAGTGATGAGTAATCCATCTGAGGATGATTAAAGAAGAATGGGGTTTTTTTTATGAAGACCATGCAATTCCTCATTATTGCATGAGAACCATGGGTTTTGACGAAGACCATGCAATTCCTCATTATTTCATGAGAACCATGGGTTTTCATGAAGACCATGCAATTACTCATGATTGCATGAGAACCATGCAAGATACTTCTTGAAAAATTGAATCATATGCTCGGCATGAAGTAGATCATGATGGTTGAAGAAGAAGACAATGTGCAAGTGAATGGAATTCTAAGATGGCTATGCGGGGATTGGAACTCTGATATGGCCATGCACATCACATTGTCACAGAAGATGGTGATTCTAAAGCTCTTCCTTCAAAGAATACATATCACGATAGTGGAGTTTGTGATGAAAGTAGAAGAGTTGCTGAAGGATACAAATCACCGAGAAGAAGTGTTTTTGAGGTTGACAAAGCAATCAAACGACATACAAATTTGTTGACAAAGGAGATTCCATGGTGGCATGTCGAGTTCAAGGACTGTGGTTAACGATCCATGTTTAATTCAAGAACGTCGAAAAAGGAATGGATGATCTGGAGGTGGTACAAAAAGATCAGATACAAGGTGGCGTCGTTTCCCAGTGTTTGCCAAATTTTTGGGCCTGAAAATCGACAAATGGAGAAAAGTGTTTTTTGCAAAGAGACTTGCGCGCCGTGTACATGAAGAAAAGGTAACTTGCATGCCTAGTGTTTTTCAAGATCATAACATGGAAAAATGGTAAAGGGATAAGGGCCGCGCAAGTTTTGGGCTGGTCGCGCAAGTGACCTGGACGCCGTGAAGAGGCTTGCGCGCCAATTCCTAGAAGGATTGGAAACTTGCGCACCTATTGTTTTTCAAGATAAAAACTTCAAAATATGTCAAAGGAAAGAAGGTCATGCAAGTATTTGTTGGGTCGCACAAGTGAGTTTCGCAATAGAGGCTAGGGGAGATGAGATACGCGCCGGGAGTTGTGCGCCAAGGGGTGACTTGCACGCCGCCGTGCAGGTTGACCAAATGCCTATAAATACTAGACCACCCCTCCTAATTTCCAACGATCTCAACCCTTAGAGAAAATCAGAGCTCCCGTCGCGCAGGTGTAGGAGTCGTGCAAGTGGTGAGTGTCCGCGCAAGTGGTTTGGAGAGACTTGCACGCCATCTCTTAGAATTTGTGCTCCGATTGATGGTTGCGCGCCCAAGGTGATTTGGGCGAGAAAGGAAGTGAGTCACGCAGGTTTGAAGTTCCAGAAGGCAGTGTCGCACAGGTGCTTTGGTGACACTTGCACGCTAGTTTGGACTTGTGCGCCGAGGACTTGCACGTTGTATTGTGACTTGCGCACCGTGTTGGGACTTGCGCACCGGGCTTTGAGGAGACTGCCAGATATTGTTGAAGCACGCCCGTCTTTCTGGAGCTGCACGAAAGCTGAAATATTGCCTGATACTTTCGGTGAAAAGTTAGATTAAAGAGGAAATCTAAATGATAAATGCATGATCTCATGCATACATGGAGAACTGATTCTGAAAATGCCAAGTAAGCTGAGCTTCACTTATTGAGTAATCACATCAGTAGTTGTGATTCAGGAAAACGAAGACAAGAGGATCTAGTGCATTAGTCACTGTGCTAAAGAAGAATGTTTGAACTGAAAAGAGAATCAACTCTGAACCCTGATGCAAGAAAAGTCTCATGCTGAACAAGAGACAAATACTTTAATGCAAATCTATTGAAGAGACCTTCATGTCTATAAACTGAGTGGGACTTCACCAACGGCAGTGAGCCAGGGGGAGTCAACGGGAGTGACCCGAGGGACGGAGTGAGTTATCCCTAAACTTTTGTAAAGGCAGTGAGCCTGGGACAGAGTGACTGTTTCGGAACCATTTTAATTCACAACTAGTGAATATTAGTGTAATTTGGTACGACCGGAAACTTTTCTGCGTATGCTCCTTGGACGTAGCCCTTAGTGGTGAACCAAGTAAAATTGATGTGTTATCTCTTTGCATGTGAATGTTTCATTGCTGATCATATCCATCATATAGGTTTAAGTAATTCCTACCAACGTGGGAACAAGATCCAAAACTTTAATAAGAAAAAGTTGACACCCTGATTCACCCCTCTCCTCTTAGGGTGTCCTGGGGTCCTACACAAAGCATATCGGACCTAAGGTAAGGGAAAATCTCCCAATCTCATTTTTATCCGAGATTTTTTGTACTTTGGTATTTACTGGGGTGTATTTTATCATCCACATCCATGTTTCCTCAATATGTAATATTATTTCTATCCTCCTACAATTTTTTAAATCCAATTTTACCCTTCGGTGAGTTTTTAGTAAAAGATATGAAAGGAATATTTTTTCGTTTTTCGTACGATGTACTTTTTGACTTTTCCGACCAAAGTACGAGAAGAATGTTTTTTTTAACTTATACGGCATGAATGGATTTTTAGAACATTATTTCCAAGAAGATTCCTTTACAAGTTTTAAAGTTTATTTTTAATCAACTTCTTTTAGTTTAAAATTGTATGACATGTTAAGAAAGGAAAAATGTTTTCGAAGTAGAAAGGATATTTTCCTCAAGAATGGAGTTCAAGTGTTTTATCAAAATTATTTTCCATATAAGATAAAATAGGGTTCTATTTCTATCCCTATTTTTACATTGATTTGATTGTTTTATGATGGAATTAATTTTATGATGTCCTTTTATCTTATATGGGTTATGTTATGATGGCATGATGTTTAAGAATCCCATTTTTATTACATGGGCTATGCTATGATGTATGATTTATGATTTTGTGGCATACATAAGAATGGTTTCATTATGAGATGGGTGGGACCTATATCTCCCTCCAATGCATTGGGTAAAGATTTATATCTCATGATATAGACATGGCTGGAACGGAAAGTTAAACCAGTTCAGTGATACAGGACTGGAACGAGGAGTAAACTCGGTTCAGTAATGGACTTTGTCCTCTATGATGGTCTTGGCAATGATCCTTGAATAATATGAAATGATTTTCTATGATTATGTGTGTATGCCACAAAGTTTCATGTTTTAATTTATGATTATTTGGGATTACTTTTCATTACTATGATTTATCCCATGGCATGATATTATAACCTCTTTTTCAGGTTAAGATTTTCAAAATGTTATGTTCTTATGAATATGATATGACTGATATTTCTTTTTTTTACTCTTATTGAGCATTTGAGCTCACCCTTTTGTATGTTTTCTTTTCCCCATGTCAGGAAGAAGGATATTAATTAGGATATGCCAAAAAGGGACTCTAGATATGATGAAGTAAACGGGAGACAATGTAGTTGATTTTATGAAACAGTTGTTTATGTTTCCCAGTTTCTAAAGACATTATACCTATATGGTCCTTTCATGGTTTTGTTATATGTTGTAATAAGTATGCTTCAACTATGAATTAATAACAATGTATGTAAATTATGGGTTGTTATATAAGGGAATACACTTGGGTGTAGGTAGACCAAGTTCTTTATACTTTCTCTTGAATAAGACAATTTATAAGGCTTCCTCCTTATCATTGTTACTTACAGAAAAAAAATCTTCAAATTTAAACTTTTTTTAAGGTCAGAATACATTGCAGGGAAAATTCATCTAGATGTTCCCAAATTCTCCCTCAAACTCATCAATAGGCTCTTTATCATTACTACAGATAATCCCCATGCAAGTTTTAGTAGGAATATTAGGTTCACCATTAATATCTTCTAGAATCCTTAGAAACTCTTCTTCCTCCTCATAAATAGAACTTTCAGCAACTAACAACTCATTTCTGGGAATTATTTGGTGGGTGGGTTCTTTAATTTCCTTGATAACATTGAACACCTCTTTTTGTTACCCCATGTTGAAAACTTACTTTCCCTTATCGACATCTATCACAGCTCCCTATATGGTCAGGAAGGCCCTACCAAGGATGATAGGTACCTCCTAGTCACACTCCATATCTAGTATGATAAATCCAATCAGTAGAAAGAGTATAAAAACTCTCACTAGTAGGTTATCTACCCTACCCACCGGGTGATTAATGGATTGATATTCAATTTGTAACACTACAGTAGTGGGTTGGGGAACTCCTAATCTCAAGTGTTGAAAAATTGATAGAGGTATCATGTTGATTCTAGCTTCTAAATCACATATCCAATTGAAATTACAACCTATATCCCATAAGTTAAAAGGGATGAAAAAGTTTCATGAGTCCTAAATCTTAGGAGGTATCATATTTTGAAAAATAGTACTACACTCATCTTTTAGACTATAGGTGGAAAAATCTTCCAGGCACTTTTTTTTATCAGATTTTCTTGAGTGATTTTAATTATTATGGGATTTTTATCAAGGATTCTAAGAAGGGGATATCAATTTTTAGCTTTTTAACCAGTTTAAGGAATTTAAGTAACTTAGAAAAATGGGTTTATTTTTTTATTATTTATGTAAAAGGGATTACAAGGGAAAATTGTCTAATAATTTTGGGCAACCCTTTAGCTTCCTCTTCAATCTTAATCTTGTCTTTATTTTATTTATTTTTCAACGCATTTTCATTGTGTTTTTCAATTAGAATAGCAGGAACTAGGGGGTTTCTAGTGTTGTTGTCCAATTTCCTATATCTAGTTTTTTACAAATTCAAATTTTTAGATTTATAAAGTTTTTCATTTTCAGAAATTTTGGGTTCTTTACTTATATCTTGGTGTGTTTGGAGACCACTTATGGTGGTCAGAGACATGGAATTTTCTCTGCAGTTTTCTTCAGTGGTACTGGGAAGCTTACCTTTGTCTCTATTTCAAACATCCTTAGCCAACTTTCCGATTTTAATTTCTATATTTTTCATTCTTGAATCCATTTTAACATTATCAAAATAATTTTTAGTATTTTATTCATCAAATATTTCTATTAATTGTTGAACATACCTCTTACTTCATCTTTTGAATAGGATGAATCGGCCTTGGGTTAGCATTGGATGGGTTGGGGTTGGAACTACTTCTTAGGAGGTTGTTGGAAACCAGGAGGGGTAGTGGGTTGAATTACTCCCTACTTCCTCCAAGAAAGGTTCAGGTGGTTTCTATACCCCCTGATTTTAAGTGTTATAAAATTGGTCATCCCTGGGCTACATCCTAGGACTATATCCAACAAATCTGACATTCTCAGAATCTTGGACATAAATATAAAAATTTGAGAAGCAAGGATATGATTTCCCAAACATGCCATAGTGGTGACATTTCTCCCCAAGAGTATTGTGAGTGTTTTTATTAAAAACTCAACAACTTGGTCTTCAACTTATGGGATAGGGTTAGGTTTTTTCTCACTATGGTTCTTCTCCTAGATTATTTGTGTTTTGGGTTTTTTTCTGGAGTATTAAAGATTTTTTAAAGCTCCTCATCAATCCTATAACTAAAATCCACTCTAGAAGACTGATCCACTAAGGTTTGGTGGTAAGGGGTGAGGCTGTTTTAAAATTTATCCATAATAAATTGGGAAGTGTGCTGGTGGTTGGGACATTCCCTAAGTAATCCCCTAAATCTATCCCAATATTCAAGGAAAATATCCCCCTCATATTGAAGGAAACCAATGATCTTGTGCCTAATCTTAGATTTCATTCTCCTATGAAATAATTTCATGGTGAAATAATTATAAACTTGATCCCATGTGACAAAAATTTATTCCTCTTACTATTAGAAGAAAGGCCTTCCATTGAACTTCTAGAAGAAGGGTAACACTCTTAGCTTAAGTTCTTCCCCACTCAAACCTATCAATGGGAGTTATTGGACACTGTAAATAAATCCCTAATGAATCAAGGTACTCTTCACTAGGCATTCCATTTAAGACCGATAGTTGAGAAATCATAGACTATATGATTTTATAGTTTGTTGATCTAGGTAAGTGCCTCAAACAGGATGGGTTAGTAGAGACAACAGGCAGTAGGAACTCTCTCTCATACTATGCCTCTTTATCAATTCATTATCGGGTTGATTCACATTTTCTGGTGGGTTCACATTTCTAGGTGGTGTATTGTTTATGTTCTGGTTCTCAGCCTCTCTGTTAACTTCCATTTTGATTTATCTTTGTTCTTCTTCAAGTCTTTGAGGTGTTTTTTAATTTATTGAATTATAGGTTTTGAATTATCAGACTTGAACATAGTGTGTATACACTAGGTTTAATAGATTTTTCTTTTGAGATTTCATAAATAATTTTTTTACAGTTCTTTTTTATAGTTTTTCTTTGTTTCTATTTTTTTAATAGTTTTTTTGTATTTTTTATTTTTTTTAGTTTTATATTTTTTCCATTTCATTTTTTTTATATGTAAATTTTTGTTCTTTTATTGAACTTTATCACACTTTCCTTATATGGCAACAGTGTCAAAATTTTATGGTATCCATGTAACAAGGATGATCAAAGATACATTTATAGTACCCAAGATGTAGCACCGTGGATAACATTAGGGTCACTCTCAAGGAAACATTGTTGAGAGTCTTAGTGGTCTTTCTAAAAATCGGTTTGTGTTTTTAATATTTTGAAAAAATTAAATCAAAATAGAAAAAAAGTGAAACAATGATGAAAATCATAGTGAAATGATGAAATAGTGAATGGTGTGAATAGAGGAAACTGAAAAAAAAAATTAAGAACAATAAAAGATAGAAATATGGATATGAAATATCATTGAGAACAATGATAGATCTGGGAAGATCCACCCTCAACACCCCATCACTGATCTACTGAAGAATTAAATCAACAATTCCTGACTCACTCAATGCATGACTGATGGCTCGGATCACACATCTTTCTCACCCAATCATTGAACAATCAAACACTAAAGTTCTGCAGTGCTTGACCATTCCTCCAAATTGCAATTGAAGCCCTTAATTTAATCATTTTGATAAGGATATCACAAGACATATTGGTCCAGCTGAGTTTGTCAGATCACACAACCCAACTCAATTTATTAGTTTGAGAAATTGAGAAAGGAATGGGAGAAGAATGAGGCAAGAAGGTATCAGAGGTTCCTATGCAAGGGAATTCTCTTGCTCACCCTATTTCGCAATCATGATCTTCTAAGGAGAAGATGATGATGATGATGATCATGATGATGTTTAAATCTCCAGGTTGAGTCAGGTTTCATTACTTAAATAAAGCCTTGATAATTATGTCTTCATTACTAAAGATTAGAGATCACAACATGAAGAGTGATGATAATCAAACAGAATATCAAAACAACATACACAATAGTCTTTACAACATATAAACAGAAAAAATGGTATTTACAGAGGAGGAACAAAACAAAAAAATAGAAAAAAAAAGTAATTCAGAAAAAGAGGGAGTTCCCATCTCCATGAATTGAGTTGTTTTTCTCGTGTCTGAGCCTACATAACAAGAGTGGAGGGAGTCCACTTCTTATTCAGAAAAAAACTAAAAAATAAAGATGTAGTGAAATTTGAACTTCCGGCAGTAGCAGCCACGTGGCATGCCTTCATATTTGCATCACCAACCTTTGGTTGAACTCAAAGTGAGTGAAGTCAGTCTCTTCTAAGTGGGTGAAGTTAGTCTCTTGCGTTGGCCTTGTCACTGTCCTTTGGTTGAACTCCACGTGGCATGCCTTCATGTTTGATTGACTTGTTGCTGTAGTACATGGACACTAAACAAACAAAAACAAAAACATTTCAAAATAAATAAAAAATTAATTAAACAAAAAGATAAATTAAAAAACTAAATTATAAATGAAATTCATAAGTTAAAATTAATGATTTAAATTGTTAAAAAAATAATTAAAAAATATTCAAAAAATAATTTATTGCAGATCAAAAAATGTTAACATATAAATTAATTTTAAAAAAAATCATGTTATTTCACTTATAATAATAAACAAAACAAATGATAAAAATTGAATTATATTATGATTAAATATTACTAAATATAAAAATAATAAAATTATGGAATTAAATTGTTAAGATTCATTTAATTTTTTAAAGAATCAAAGATAAAAGTGAAAAATTCTTTATTTACAAATAAAAAAATGTAGAATTAATTAAATTGAAGAATTAATCAAAAAAATTGAAAAAATAAATAAATAAAAGAAAAATAATTAAATAAATAATAAAATAATTAAAAGAATAAAAAATGAAGAATATTATTTAACACAAAAAAAAGAACAAAAAATGAATGTTAAAGAAAAATGAATTAATTAATTTTAAATTATTCAGAATGATTAAAATAATCAATTAAATACAAATTTTTAACATGAAAACATATTTTTAACAATTTTAAACATAAAATATGATAATTGATAATTATTAACTAAAATGAATTATTTTAATAATAAGAAGAAATTAAAAGGTGAAAATGATGTGGAAAAAAGCATTGAAAAATAGCCACATTAGGTACTAGATAAATAAAGGCATACATTATGATTAGGGGTAGGGGTACTACATGGAACTGAAGGTCATAAAATGGAAAGTTCTCAAAAAAATCCACATCAATGAAATCTATATTGAGTACCATTTCCGCCACCCTGTAGACCACCCTACTCAAACCTTTACCTCTACCTTGGCGGTCCCTTAACTATCTTTTGATCGTATGTACAGTGAGTCAGGCAATCACGAGTCATGTGCCCTCGACCGCTGCATGAGTAGCATAACCTTTTCTTTGATTGACTCCCTCTGTCCTAAGAGCCTCATTTCGCTGACCTTGTGTCTTGGGGTTGTCCCCTGGAAGTCTTTACCAGCTTGGGTCCCTACATCGGCTACCTGCTGCCCACTACTGAAGACTCTACTACCTGATGTCTATTAATAGCTCCCGCTGCTGGAACCTTCTCCTCCAGGAAGATCTCCACGATCAGAGCTCACTCCAGCACCCCAGCCTATGTAGGGATGCTAAGGGATATCATCGACACCCTGATCTCTCGGTGTAGTCCCTACTCGAAGTTACAGGCCCTGGAGAATGGGTCTCGCACCTTGTCATTGGACTAGCGAGAAAGATCCATGAATCTCATCGAGTATTCTGCTATTGTCTGGCTACCCTGTTATAGATGTAGGATCTCCTAGATGCTTACTAAGTGAAAAGTCACCAGAAATAACTCCTTCCTGAAAATGTGCTCAAAATCATCCCAAGAGAGAGTCGTCTTGTCATGCGTCTGGATCACTAAGCTCCACCACCATCCTATTAATCCCTACATAAGGCTCACAACTTGGAATTTCATATGATCAGGCGATATCCTCATAAGGAAAAAGATACATGTGACCACCACTATCCAATCCTCAAGTACCTGGGGGCCATTCTCACCCCTAAACCTGTGAGGTCTCTACCTCTGTAATTTAGGCAAAGCACTAATCCAGTGTTCATCCTCTACCGATAGTGCTGGTAGAAACTACTGATTGACAGGTGGTGGTATCATTGGTGCACCACCCAGTGGGGATATCTCCGATACTGGTCTATATACCAATTCCTCATTGCTAGGCTTATCATCCTTGTGGTAAAGCAGTGGAATCCTGGCTAGCTGTCTGCGTGGAGGCATCCTGAAACAGATCAAGATGACCCATGTTCAATAGATTATACCTAGTGAGATGACTCAAGAAGGAAAAGAGGACACACTCAAAATCTTATATGATGCATGTAGTATTTATTTCCCCACAACAAGTGTTTCCATGTACCGAGTCAGAAATCATTTGTCCATATTCCTGGTACATAGATACATCGTCCGCCACACTAACACTAGAGTCCCTGACCTAAAAGCTGAACTCGAAACATTTAACAATTTTTCTCCAAAAAAAACTCACAGACTCCTGATCCCAATACAGAACCAAACCTATCCCTCTAATACCACTGTTTCACAACCCATCCCAGAGGGGTCCATGCCATGACTCCCCAAGTCCACCTTCAATAGGCCAGGGGCTGGTGACTAGCACCCAATAGGCATATCACTAACATGGGAGGTATTTTCTATGTACCTGTATGCATGCACACAATGCTAAAAGTAAAACACTAAGTAAACCATGCATGCATACCGCTAAGGATAACACAACCAGAGTGCAATAGAAAGTAAAGTACAATAGGGTGACCTGGTCCAGAATATAAGCCCACCAAAAAAGGAAAAGTCTGCAATGTAAAAACTGAAGCTTGTCTATAGAAAACTCTACCTAAAGGGTAGGTGAAGGTAAGATGCCTAAATCTATTGGATTATGCTGCATCTATCTGATCTCAGTGGGTTCCACCCAGTCTTAGACCACCTATGTCTGTATCAAAATGTTGGTCATCTCCAAAAGACACGACAAGTGCGGACAAGGCTCGTGCAGGGGTGAGAAAAACAGTACTCACTAGGATGCCCCTGAAACCACAAAATAAAGACCACAAAGGAAATTACGTGAGAATTATATTCATATCACATAGGTATAAGTCTAAATCATGAAAATAAAGACTACCAAACATAATCACAAAACACTCAGTATTGATGAGGCATCTAGTCTCGATGAGACTCTCAGCTCTGATGAGTCACTTAGACCTGATGATTCACTTAGACCTGATGAGTCACTTAGACCCGATGTATCACTTAGACCCGATGATTCACTTAGATCCAGTGAGACATTGTCTTTAAGTCATGTAAATGTCAAGTCACAAAGTCTCCGTGTCACATCCAGCCACATGATGCCACTCGTAGAGCACTTATTTTGAGATAACCTACTCCTTAAGACAAATTTCATGTGTTTACTTACACTAAAAACCATTTAGATTATCTCAAAATTACCACCTCATCACGAGGGTCAGAACACCGCAAATGTCTTGTAAAAATGACAAATGGTTTGAAAGTTATGAGCAATTTAGTGAAAAGGGGCCAATTGGATTGGGGTTCGATTCGACCCAGTCAAATCGACCCGACCCAAACCGTCTAGTAACATTAGGCCATTAGGCCACACAGTCCATCCCATCAAGCCTCCTAAAGGCCTAGTTTCCCCAGAATGGGCCGATTCGTCCAGCTGGGCACAGCGGCTACCGTGCCCCTCCCTCCTAGCGGATGCGATCGAGCGACCACGTCACCCGAGTCCACGTGGACTAGCTGCGTGGCACGCGGTCCAGCCATGTGGCATGAGGTCCAGCCATGTGGCCATCTCACACCCGCAGAAGAGTCACAGATCACTATCTGACACGGCTCAGGGAGCCGCGTCCCCCTGTCGCCACTGCCGGCCGCGGCCCCTGCCGCCAAGGGCGCCTCCGCTGCCGGCCATCGAGCCAGTAATCATCTGCTACTTAGTGGCCCCACTATCATCGTTCGTCCTTAGGTAGGTCACAACTGTCACCATGGTGGCCTGTTTTCTGAACTACGAGCACACTTGAAATCTATGGGCCTCCATCTTCACTTCCATGTGATCCAAATTGTATCTCCATCGATCTAGGGGTCCGGTCACATTCAGAACCTCCCGAAAAGAATCTGACGCAACCACGAGGGTCTGTCGACAAAGAACACAAGAGAGAGAGAGAGAGTGATCACCATTAACACCCAAGGAACGAATGTCAACCTTATTCATTCATCCTTCGTTCATCCCATTAGAAAAAGGGGGAAGAAATTGTATGGATAACCACTAAGGTTCACCCCCCTTCAAATCCCACAGTAACATTATCCATCCTGCATGAATGATTGATCTGAGCACCAGCCTGTTAGTGGGTTGATCTGCATTAATCATTTAGAAATAAAGAATGGGGGAAATGAAGTTACACAGAAATAAACCCCTACCTGGGATTGGATCGTCTGTTGCTATGGATTCATTGACATTGATGATCCGCTAAAGAGCAATCTTGATCCGCACCTCCTTCATCATTGGAAATATCCTTAGAAGAGGGGGGAGGGGTTTTTCATTGGTGATTAATTGTTTGTCAACATTATTCCTCTAGATCCTCAGGGAATTCCACTAGGATCGTGCACCTGATCCCGTATCCATGTCATACTAAAAATTGAAGAAACACATTTCATCGTTGTTGTTATGTTGAGTTGTATCATCACTACGATGTTTCATTTAAGAAGTAAAATAGATGACTCATCTCTACGTTGCATCATCGTTGTGGGATATTTAAAAGAAAATAAAATAAAATAACGTCATAAGTTTTATTTTATTTTCTTCTTTTAAAATGTCAAAAAATTAACATTTTCCCTCGACCTGTGCTGGTCAAGGTTAGACCCATCTTAAGGTATAATCTCCATTCCAAACACAGCATTTCCCTCATATTTTTTATCTGAGCACCTGTTTAGAAGTTATGAAAACCATACATGCACACTTAAAAAAAGTTCAAACATTTATTCTGGGCACCCCGGGCCTCAGAATCACATGTCGTCTCAGTGTTTGGATTTGAAATAATCCATTTAATTTCAAAAAAAAAATACATGGGAATTCTTTAACATTACACTATACTTAATTTTGAAGGGGTGTATTTGGTATACTATGTCCATGGATCACTCTTAAAAAATAACAAATAAGTGGATGCTGGGAAAATCCAATTGTGGTGGTTCAAGTCAAAGAAGCTTTATCCACCAACTGGTTATGGATAACAGTTTGTACTGCCCACTGGTGGTAGTAATAATTCAAGGCCCACTTGGGTGATCATACTAAGACTTATCCCTTTACACGCTTTCTAGTAATTTAGATTTCAATTTCAATCTTAGGATTAGTCCAGCATGTATCCCACTCCCTCTTATCATTTTGAGTTTAAATTACAAGATCCTTGTGCTTAATTGAGTAATTCTCTTTTGTAGGACCATTATGAAATAAGGAATCCCATCAAATAGTATAAGTAATATGACTAAGATTCATGGGAAAGGGTGTTCACTTTTATTTCTTATCTTTTAAAATCTCTATATTTTTTTCCAACAACATGTTTTGAGCTTTAAACTGGAAAATTGCATACCCATATTAGGATTTATTATTTACTTGACTAATCTAGGAGACATGTTTTTCTTAGTAATTCTGTGATTCCATGTTTTAGATTTCAATTTTAATGAGATTTAATGATAAAAATGGAGAAATAAATTATAGATTTAATCATGGATATTAAAACAAGGACTTTTTATTTGAGAGAATTAGTTGATTCATGTAAATGAAATTTCTCAAACATTTTATATTATTTGAATTTCTAAATTTCATGTGAATTGATATTTTATTATTAATAATTCCTTGAGTGATTATCCCAAATCATATTTCCATTCCCAAAAGAATTTCTACACCAAGTACTTCCTTTTTATCGTTAGCATATTTCTTGAACGATCTTGGGACATGTCATCAAACAGAACTTGCATTTGAACTTTTCAAAGTTATGACTATATAAACCCACATTTAAAATGATTGAGTCATGTTTTGAAAATTCCTTATCCTTAAAAAACACCTTTACATAAATCCTTGTTTATCTCTTAGAAACCATGAATAACCTTTTTATGGATGTGTCATGTTTCAATCCATTTTTATCCATTTCTACCCTCCTCTTCATATTTTTATGAAATTTTAAAGTTGAGGTGTGGGGGTGAAGGGGTTCTTGGTAAATGGGATGAAATACATTATAAGGAATAATTTTGAGGGTGATACATATTGGAATCAAGGAAGGTTTACATTCATTGTACTCTTTATTGTTTTCCCCTCTTGAACAAAAAAAGAGAAAATGAAAAAAATAACCAAAAAATGGGTTGTGATTTGAGAAAACCAAAAATCACCATTACTAGACCTATGATTTTTATCATATGTGGTTAGGTAATGAATGTGAGGTTTATTCTAAGCATACATTTCAAAAAATAAAAAAATAAAAAAGTTCATTGAAAAGAGTATAAAAGTAGAAAAAAATCAAGAGGGTGCACAAATCATTGATTATGCTTTATTTGATCATAACCTTTACTTTGAGTTTTGGGGGAAATGGGATTTGATACTTTGAAGGAGATAATTCCATTGAACTTTATTTTTTTATATCATGTACTATAATTAAGAGAAAATCCTCCTATTTAATAATTAATTATTAAACATCAATTCCCACCATCCTTAAGCCTGAAAGTCATTTGAACCTTTAATGAAAGCCCTCATGATTTTATGTGACTTTTTTCACAAAGTGGAGAAAGTATCTTCTTTAGAATCATATGGATAAGGAGATTGTTCTCATGATAAGATAATAAATATTCCTAAATTGTATCATGAGTGATGAGAGAAAATAATGTATTGTGAGGTAGATCATGATTTTGCATGTGTAATAATAATAAATTGAGGAACTTGAATGAATGAGAAGAGAAGTTCCATTAATTTTCAATGGAAAAAAGTAAAACACTTGAGTTTATTATTTCTATAAAAATTGAGAAATTTAATTGATATTTTATATGTATTTTTTGAAATTTTGATATAACATTGATAATTATTTGAATTAATTACTTTGAAATTTGAATATTGGCAACATTGGTTCCCTTTGAAATTCAATGTTGAGATTTTATGCTTGAGGAAAAGAATGGTTTAATTGTTGTAGAATTTGTAGAGATAATATTTTAATCATTTTTTATATTTTTTAAATGATTTAATCCCTACAAATTTATCAATTTGATCTTATTTTCATCAATTTGGGATTTACAATGTGTTTTGGGCTAAAATGTGAAAATTGCTTAATTCTGGAATTTTAACAGATTTTAATCACTTTAGTATTTAGAGTATAACTTTTATAATATAGGTACAACTAAAGTAATTATTATTTTTTATGGTTCCTATATTTGTGGTATTCTACTTTCTTTTATGTACCCATAGTTAATTCAAACATCTAAAGGCCCAAAAAATCAATCAATGTTAAAAAACTTTCTTGACAACATAGTGGAACCCACCTATATAAATGAGGAATAAATCAGGGTACATACCTAAAATTGAGTTTATTCCAGATATATTTGAAATACTACTCAAATATTCATTTCTACAGTAAATTTCATGGATTTATTCACTCATTAAGATGGTCATTGAATGCTCAACATTGAAGGAAGATTTATGGAATCCTCAGCCATAAAAGGTGGTACTCGTTAATTATGTTAGAAATTTTATTATACATATCCAATTACTTTGAAATTTGGATGGTCAATAGAAAAATTAATTTATAACAAATTATAATAATGACCCTTGTCATGATTTGTCCATATGGTGAGAATAAAAGGAGCCAACTTTTAGAGGATAGATTTTGGAGGGGAAGCTGCTACACCCATTTCTTTTCTTCTTTTATTTTTAATTTTAATTCTATTTTTATTTATTTTTATTTTAAATATTATTTTATTTATTTTATTTTAAATAAAATCTAATTCATTTATGGTTTTTATTTTATTTTTTGTCTTCTTCCACACAACCTTATTATTCTTATCCATCTTCTTCCCCTTCTTTTCTTCTTTTCTTCTTTTCTTCTTCTATTTTTATTTTATGATTTCATGTGTGTGTTTTTATTATTATTATTTTATCATCTTCATTATTTTAATTTATTTTATTTTCTTCTCTTTAATTCTCATTCCACTATGATCACTTATCCTAAAAAATGATGGGCTAACCTGAGGCTTGGCTCAAGGGAGGTAAGAGGAAATTTCATTTATTATGCACTTAAATTCATAAGTTTGATTGTGTTTGTGATGAGAAAGAGTAAAAGTGCATGGGTGTGGCGATTGTACACCATGAAACTGAACTAAAAATCATTTCTATTCTTTTATTAAATATTTTTCCTCCATTTTACTAGATAAATGCTCTTCATATAATGGATTTGAGACATTAAATGGATTAAATGGAATACGATGAAGTTAGGTCCTAGGAGATTTCATGCTCTCGATTAAGGTGGGGAATCAACCTTGATTATAGTAGGAGATGGAATTTAGACTGCTAAAGATATTCAATATTTCACATAACTAAATAAAATAATAGTAATTCATGCTTGATATATAAAAATTGAATTATCAAACTTAATCTAAACACTAACAAGGAGAATGATGGAACCCATGAACCAAACCACAAAGGGCAAGTACTTTTTTCCTAATTTCATTATATTATAATTTAATATTAGTATAAGTTTAGAATTTTTCATATTTCATGTATCTTAAATTCCATTGTTTTCATAAAACTTAAAACAAATAAAATAATTATTTTATGTGATATAGAAAAGGTGGGTGAACAACTAAGAAATCTCCTCAAGTGAGATGAACATGGTCAGCCTATGTGCTACATTATAAAAATAAATTTACTTTTTTCCATGACCTATGATAGGCGTGCATTAGAATAATGTACATTCTTTAGATTATATGGCTGCACAGAGTCCCTCATACTATCATTTAATATAGGAATGCTCTTTTCACATCAAGGTTTTGGCAGGGGTTAGAAAGATCTTTGGGTATATAGGTCCTTCTGAGCATATCTTTTTACCCCCTGACTTATGGCCAATTAGAACTGACTATACAGGTGTTGGAGAACATGTTTTGGGCATGAATCCTTGATTTGTGTGGTTCTTGGGAGAATCATATCCCTCTTGTCAAGTTTTCCCTACAATAATATATTTTATGCAACAATTCAGATGGCTCTGTATGAGGCCTTTTATGTTAGGTCATGTCATTCACCTCTATGTTGCATACAGGCAAGGGAGGTAGTGCTACTAGGTCCTCATCTCATACATGAGACTTTAGATCAGGTGTAGTTAATCAGAAAGTGTATGTCTACTACTCAGTCTAGATAGAAATATTATGTTGATCACCATAGACGACCTTTGGAGTTCAAGGCCAGGGGTCGTGTTTTCCTATGGGTATCACCCAAACTTGGGCACAAACGAATATAGATCCAAGGGAAGTCGTCACCTCATTTTTTCAAGCCTTTTAAGATCTTGGATAAATTTGGGTCGGTAGCCTATCATTTGATATTACCTTATAGGTATTGCAACATGCACATTATCTTCCACATTTCATAGCTTCATCATTATCATGATGATCTGTGTCATACTTTTGGTCCTGAGGATATTGAATTAGATGTTGATGATTCTTTTGAGGATTATCCCATACGCATCGTTGATCGGAGCATGAAGGATATTTGAGGCCAGTTTTTCTCTTTAGTACGGGTGTTATGGAAACACAGTCAGGTATTAGGTGATACATGGGAGTGGGAGGCTGATGTACATGCTCAGTGGTTGGAGTTTTTCTCAAAATAGGTTTCACCACCCTTGGAAGGGAAACTTTGGGATATCTTCCTTTAAGGGGTAAAACTGTAAGAACCCAGATTTTCTATGAGGCATGGATCCTTTTAAATTTCAGTTTAATTCTTTTTCATGGACCTAATATGAATTCTTAGTAGGTATATGGATGAAATGAGGGTGTCTAGGGATTTTTTGGAGCCTATAGCCCCACTTTTTGGAAGAAATAGCTTGACCGCACAATTAGTAGAAACCGTGCAGCCCAATCTACATGGTTTCTCCTAACCATCCAAGGTGCTTCGGTGAGACGAAGTGGGATTCACAATTTTACCTAATCGTTCAACCTAGGATACATGCTCATGTAAGGTCTCTACAGTTTTTAACAGATCCATATAGTACTATTTGTGCACAATTTATCAAACTGCGTGCATGAACCATGCAGGCTCCCTTGTTGGATAGTGGGCCATGCACATTTGGCGCACGATTTGGCCAATCGTGTGACCCCTGTAAGTTTGGTAAAATTACTATTTTTCCATTAATGGCTTATAACTCTAAACCCCTTCTTTATTTTCTTACTCTATCAGAAATGAGGCACCTTATCCCATTTGAGCTCCCCTCCAATATCTACCTAGGTTCTTAGATAAATCCTCCATCCGAACTCCAATTCAACTTATGATCATCTCGTCAGATAGCTACCGGTAAGTGCTCTACTCCTTGGGTTGTTTTCATCATTCTTCTTCCTATCGACGACACTATTTTTATATAGGAATGTATGCCCTATTTTTTAAAGACCTGGATTTTTCATGTAATTTTTTTTTAATTATATGGAATTATTACGAGTCTGCGAAAATTGACGGCATGTGATTTCGAGGCCCGGTGTGCTCGGAATTAATTTCTGAACTTTTTTTAAGGTACGTTCAGTAAATGCATGAGCGGCATTTTCTAAATTTTGAACTGGTTCTCAGATTAAAAATATGAGGTCACCGTTGAATCTGCAGCACCGGGATTCACTTAAGGGAGACTTTACTTTGATCGCAGTAGATCTTGAGAAAAAGTTAAGTTTTAGAACTTTTAAAAGAATAAATAAAATAACTTGGTTATTTTATTTTGTTTATATCTTATCCTCTAACAAACAAGCGGAGTGTGGGGCCAGTGATGTGTCAAGCCATTAAATTAATTGACCCTTCAATCTAAGAACATCAACATTGGGGAATTAGAAAACTTCCTAATTAATGAGCCCCCATTAATTCCTAACATCGTTACTTACCCTCCCCCTCTTCTATTTATATGGATCTTGGATAGGGGTATCGGCATAGCTTTTCCAAGCAACGAAGTGCTGAAGGAGTGTCGAGACACCAAACCCTTGGAGGACAGAGTCGGTTCTGGAGAGCGGTGACGAGCGACACCGAAACCCCGAACTAAAAGATGATGTGAAAGCGGCGTCATTGGAATAATTTGGAGGGAACAAAGATCATCGATCCACCTTCAAGCACGGACATTCTCCAATGGGTTTACGAGGTAGGGGTTTTCTTTTTGTTTAATTCAAGTGAATTTCTTGAACCCCTTTAATCCTCCCTCAAGATTACGAGCTAACACGGAGGGCGCCAGACTAACGAACCTGGCCCGAACCCTCCACTACTTTTCTACCCGTGCGCCCTCCATGGAAGAACACTGGCACGACGACACCGATCGGCTATGAAAGAAGCGGTGTGCCGAAGAAATCCACAAGAGGAGGCTGCAGCATTAAGTAACGGCGGTCATCAGAGCGGCTACCACCAGCTGGCCGCGGAGGAGGTGTGGTGCGCAGTCACGCGCCGCCGATGAGAAAGGGATCATGGCTCGTTAGCCACAGAAGTTGGAGAAGGCGGTCGGCACATCGGCCGGTCGCAGAAGGGGAGGCGGTGCGACCAGTGTTCCACCGGCGAGCAGATGGCCGCGGCCGAAGCCGCGGTAAAGGAGGCAAAACCTGCGCCTCCAGCAGGTTCTGCGATGACTAGACGGCGCCCATGTGGTGCCACCACTCAAGAACCGAATGATCGCTCGGCCGTTTAGGAAGTCTATGGGACTCACTCCCTCGGGTAGCAGCTAGGGCGGGCCTCGCTATAGTGGTCGCTCCACCCATGCGGGTCATGCTTCGCGCGGTCGGGCCATGCCCCACCGCGGGTCGGGCTACCCCCCCCCCCCTGGTGGTCCGGGCCAAGCCTGCTGCGGCCCAGCCCAACCGGGTTGGGTCGGCCCAGACCGGGTCGGGCAAGGTCGATCCGACTGGGTCGGACCAGACCCGAGACCAACTGGACCCAAAAACACTTAAAGGGTCATATCCTAAGAACCGGACGTATATTTGACGAACCATCTACGGCGTCGGGATCCTTGGATCGATATAGTTCTTTTGGTATACTCCACTTGAGTTTTGGAGATAGTTGGAGTATGGCCAGGTTGGATCGAACCCAAATCCAACCGGGCCCTCAGAAGTAAAATGGTTATAACTCAAAGACCAGGTGTCCGAATGATGCACCGTATGTTGCGTTGGAACCCTTACAACATGGCAGTCCTTTGGATTACTCCTTTTTGGAGCTTAGTGGCGGTCAAGGTACGACTGATATCTTGAGGGGCAGATTCTACGGAACTCGAGTGCACCGGGTATGAGGAATCATGTGGCAGGCTATAATGTGAAAGAAGAACATTGATCATGTGTGGGTCAGCACTCAGTGATCCTATGTGGGTCAGCGCATATCAATCCTATGTGGGTTGGTGCTCAGCGATCCTGTATGGGTTAGTGGATACTGATCATGTGTGGGTCAAATCCCGTGTGGGTCAGCAGGGGTTAGTTACCTATCGATCATGTGTGGGTCAGCGGGGGTTAGTTACCTATCGATCATGTGTGGGTCAGAAGCAGCGCTACTTAACAGAATAAGATGATCTAGCCTTATGGTTAATCTTCTGTACTTCTGTACTTAAGTTATACCTAGATGTGATCTAAGTCTTCTACCTTCATGGTGTTACCTGTGTGGTACTTCTACCTTCATGGTGTTACCTGTGTGGTACTTCTACCTTCATGGTGTTACCTGTGTGGTACTTCTACCTTCATGGTGTTGTCTTCATGGTGTTACATATGTGGTACTTCTACCTTCGTGGTGTTATCTTCGTGGTGTTACATGTGTGGTACTTCAACCTTCATGGTGTTACCTGTGTGGTACTAATACCTTTGTGGTGTTACCTTTGTGGTATTCTTTCCTCATGTATGAGATGAGTCTATCTTGATAACTTAGGTGTATGTATGGGCATATACCTAAGTAGATTTGATTTCTTGCTTTGTGGTTTTTCCTTTGTGGAACTCTATGAGACCTACGGGGCGGAGTCCCTACTGAGTATCGTTATACTCACCCCAGCACGGGCTTCGCCCGCACCTAGTTGTGTCTTGTGCAGACGACGAGCAGCGGGGCTAATACTTGAGGGAGCCAGGACTAGGTGGTACACTGAGGGGATGGGCTGATGTGGAGTGTTACGGAGCTTATCTGTACCTACCCTTTAGGTAGGATTCTCGGTGGACGATCTAGGATCTATTTTGTACTTTTTCAGTTGTACTTGTACCTTTTTCAGTTGGGCTTGTATTCCAGCCCCTTTTTACTTTCAGCACTCTTTACTTTCAGCACACTTTTACTACAGTTGTTTACTTCGTGTTGCTTCTTGTTGTGTTATTGGACTATTTGTTTTTACAGGTTAAAATACATTGTCTCCCCATTATAGGGATACGTCTTTCCAGTTCTAGTCTCCAGCCCTTGGCCTATGGAAGGCGATCTTGGGGAAGTCACGGCACGGGCCCGAGGGACGGGTCATGACAAAGTGGTATCAAAGGAGTCGGTTCTACTGAAGAACTAGGACTATGATCTTTTATATGTGGCAATAGTTTTAAGTGTTATGAGTGTGGTTTTCAGTTTGGGGAATCCAGTGTTGGTGCGGTGGCTGACGTATCCATACACCAGGACCTTGAATTCCGATTTCTGACTTAGTACACGGAAACACTGTTTGCGTGTGTTTTCGAAGAGTTTTTCTTGTGATCTTTTTGAGTTAGCTCACCAGGTATAACTTATTAATCGTGGTGCACCTGTTTTCTTTTAGGATGTCGTCACATAGATAGCCATCCAGGATTCCCGAGAGAGTACGCGATGATGGCCCACCGAGCGATGAGGCCTCAGTGTAGGGCCCTCTTATGGCATTAGCACCTTCGGGTGGTGTACCAGCAGTATCTCTACCTGTTGGGAAGTCATTGCCACTAGCCCCACCAGCAGAGGTTGCACGCTGACTGAGCACATTTCACAAGTTTCATTGGTATAGGCCTTCTAGTTTCTGAGGCGAGACGGACCCGCAGGTGGCTGGGGACTGTAGCCAGATTTTTCTGCTTGGTTGGGACACCAGTTGGCCTTATGGTGATCCTAGCAACTATTCTTTTCCAGGAAGTGGCAGGGAGATGGTAGAGCTTGATGCTCCAGATACACGATGAGGTGACCCTCATATAGGCAGACTTCGAGAGCCTTTCAGGGCAGAGTTCATCCCAGCTACTCTATGCTCAGTGTGTATACATGAGTTGTTGCACTTACAGTAGAGCAGCATTATTGTGGCCCAGTACTCGGTGAGGTTCACTGATCTCTCCTGCTACTCCTCCAACATGGTATGAGACCCTTTCTTCAGGGCTCATAACTTTGAGCAGGCTCTCTGATGGGAGATCATAGCATCGATGATATCGCTCAAAATTACGATTCAGGCTAGGTTCTAGAGAGAGTGCTTTTGGTGGAGAGCTTCCTAGATGAGCAGGCACCCACAGTGAGAACCATCACCAGACGTCAGGTGGTAGAGTCATCTGCAACAGGCAGTAGGCAGATGACGCAGGGGCCCAAGCGGGCCAGACCTTCTGGTGGACAACCTCATGATGCAAGGTCAGTGGTATAGGGCTCACGGGACAGAGGAGGACAGCTGAGGAGTAGTTAGTGCTACATGTGCGGTGGGCAGGGTCACATGGATTGCAACTGCCTGACCCACTGTACGGATGACCAGAAGATGTTTGAGGGACCGCTGAGGCAGAGGTAGAGATTCGATCAAGGAGTTCCATAGGATGTAGGTGGATGTGGTAGAGGAGATGGTCGTGCAGTAGGCAGTGGGCGGAGATTCGAGCTTCTACCACCACCACCTCCAGGTGGTCCACACCGACCACAGGGGGTGGGTGGATAGGGACAAGATCAGCTTCAGGAAGCTGAGGACTATGACCAGGTGCTCCAGAGATGATTAGAGGTACGATCTGTGTCTACTCCACCTTTGTTGCAGTACTTATAGACACAGGTTCTAGTCACTCTTTTAATACCACAACCCTCGTTCGGAGCTCAGATATTCTGACACAGTCATTGGCTCGATCCTTACAGCTAGAGACTCCTACGGGAAGGGATTTGACGATAAAATATTGGTTTCGGTAGTGTGAGCTTACTCTAGGAGGCAAGAGCTTCAGTTGATATCTTCTAGTAATGGTGTCGAGGCCTTACGATGTCATCTTGGGTATGGACTGGTTATCCACAGTCCATGCTCAGATTGACTATATTAGGTGCAAATTGCAGTGTGTCCGCATAGATGGGACAAGGTTTTCCTTTACCGATGATAAGGGAACCTTTGCAGCACAGTATGGACTTACCCGAATGAGGGTGAAGCCTATTACACATTAGTTGGCTAGCCTTACCCTCAGAGTAGTAGATGTTGAGAGTCTGATCTATCTTATAGTGGTGGACCAATAGGCTGATGTCTTTCCTGATGATGTTCCAAAACTACCTCCACGCAGAGAGGTAGACTTTTACATTGACATGTACCCCAAGACGGCACCAATATCTATACTAGCATATCGAATGTATCCCGCGGAGCTTCGTGAGTTACGGGTACAGTTGGAGGATGTGCAGAAGACAGCCTTCAGATGTCGGTATGACCATTATGAGTTCTTGGTTATGCCATTTGGTGTGACTAATGCCCCAGTAGTGTTCATGGGACTCATGAACAGGATCTTCCAGCCATACCTTGATCGCTTTGTGGTGGTCTTCCTTGATGACATCTTAATATACTTAGTGACGGAGGAGGAGCATACCTATCATATACAGATAGTTCTGGATACACTCCGAGATCACCAGCTTTATGGAAAGCTCTTGAAGTTCCAGTTATGGATATGAGAGGTGCACTTTCTAGGACACGTTATCTTGGTGGATGGAGTTATAGTGGATCCAGCAAAGATAGAGGTTGTACTTTCTTGGGAGCCACCCAGGAGTGTGACCGAGGTGTGAATTTTCCTAGGGTTGGTTGGATACTACCGAAGATTCGTGTCTAACTTTTCCAAAGTTGTGGAACCCTTGTCAGCACTGATGAAGAATGGAAAACCCTTCGTATGTATAGAGAGATGCCATTAGAGTTTTCAGGAGCTGAGGCAGAGACTGAAGAGTCCCCCATTTTAAGGCTACTAGAAGAGGGTGTTGGATATGTAGTCTACTGTGACGCATTAGGGACCGGAATTGGATTTGTCCTATTGCATGAGTGAGTATTGATCGCCTACGGCTCACGATAGTTGAGGCAATATGAGCAGAACTATGCTACCCATGACCTGAATTTAGTAGCAGTGGTCTTCGCCCTAAAGATGTGGTGACATTACTTGATGAGTGAACGTTTTACAGTTTTCTCTGATCACAAGAGTCTCGGGTATATCTTCTCTCAGAAGGACCCGAACCTGAGATAGTGGTGATGGCTAGAGTTCCTCCAGGACTATGACTTTGAGATAGTCTATACTCCTGGGAAGGGTAACATGGTATCAGATGCATTTAGGAGGAGGTCTGGTCTACAGTTTCTGAGTGAGGCGACAGAGTAGCTTTCCGCGATAGAGATATCCTTTGTGGATAGAGACAGAGCAGCTTACCTCCAGTCTTTGACACTCACTCCCCCATTCCTTTAGTGAGTTAGGGAGGCACAACTTGGGGATATTGACTGTGAGACTCGACGTGCTCATATATCCTTAGGATAGGCACCTGAAGGGTTTTCTGAAGGTGGGGAGCACATCATCCTCTTCAGAGGACGTACCATGGTACCAATGGTGATACGGGATGAGGTGCTGAGGGAGTTCCATACGTCCCCTCTGGCAGTACATCTCAGTGTGGCGAAGATGTACCAGGACCTCCGGCGTCAGCATTGGTGGAAAGGGATGAAGAAATCAGTGGCAGACTTTGTTTCTCGATGCCTCAATTGTCAGCAAGTGAAAGTCGAGCATCAGATTCCAGCAGGCTTAGCACAACCACTAGAGGTGCCGGAGTGGTAGTGGGATGGAATCTCCATGGACTTTGTAATAGGGCTTCCACGTACATTCAGGGGACATGATTCCATTTGGTTGATCATTGAACGACTCACCAAGTCGGCCCACTTCCTACCTATTTGAGAGCAGGGATCTATAGAGGGCTTGAGACGCCTCTATGTACAGGAGATTGTGCTACTCCATGGGGTTCCATTGACGATCATCTATGACTATGACACATGTTTTAATTCCTAGTTGAGGAAGGGATTGTAGGAGGTGTTCGAGACTCAGCTGCGTTTGAGCACTGCCTTTCAACCCCAGACGGATGGTCAAACGGAGCGGACCATTCAGACGCTGGAGGACATGATTCATGCATGTGTCCTAGTTTTTTGTCGTAGTTGGTAGGATCACCTGCCTTTGGTGGATTTCACATACAAAAAAATTTATCACTCCACCATCGGTATGGCACCATTTAAGTCCTTGTATGGTCGACCATGCAGATCACCTCTATGTTGGACAGACCCAGGGGAGTCAGCACTTATGGGTCCAGAGTTGGTACGGACTACCACTGAGAAGGTGCAGATCATCCATGAGTGGATGAAGACAGCACAGAGTAGAAGTAATTCTTATTCTGATAGGAGATAGAGACCTTTGGATCTCTAAGAGTTTACCATGTATTCTTTTGAGTCTCTCCTTGATGGGTAATACGGAGATTTGGCCGAGGCGGCAAGTTATCGCTGAGGTTTATCGGACCATTTCTGATACTTCGGAGGATTGGCGACGTAGAATACCACTTGTCACTTCCACCGTAGTTGGAGAGGGTGCATGACATCTTCTATGTATCCTAGCTGAGGAGATACGTGCATGACTCATCTCACATCATCGACCATGACGAGCTAGACTTTGATGATGGGGAGACGTTTATGGAGGTTCCAGTAGAGATTGAGGATTGACTGGAGCGAGTCCTATATGGGCGGTCGATACCTCTGGTGCACGTTCACTGGCAGCACGGGAACCTCTAGGAGAGAACATGGAAGCGGGAGGCTCAGATTCGTGCTAAGTACCCCCATTTGTTTCCTTAGTCTATGTTGTGTATTTCTGGGATGAAAAGCCCTAAGGTGGGGAGAATGTAAAGACCCAGATTTTCCATGTAATTTTTTTTAATTATATGGAATTATTACGAGTCTTCAAAAATTGACGGCGCATGATTCTGAGACCTGGTGTGCCTGTAATTAATTTCTGAACTTTTTTAAGGTACATTTAGTAAATGCGTGAGTGGCATTTTCTAACTTTTGAACCAGTGCTCTGATTAAAAATCTGAGGGCACCGTTGAATCCGCTGCACCGGGATTCACTTAAGGGAGACTTTACTTTCACTGCAGTAGGTCTGGAGAAAAAGTTACGTTCTGGGACTTTTAAAAGAATAAATAAAATAACTTGGTTATTTTATTTTGTTTCTATCTTATCCTCCAATGGACAAGCGGAGTGTGGGACCAGTGATGTGTCAAGACATTAAATGGATTGAATCTTCAATTTAAGTAACAACAACATTGGGGAATCAGGAAGCTTCCTAATTAATGAACCCCCATTAATTCCCAACATCGTTACTTACCCTCCCCTTGTCCTATTTATATGGAGCTTGGGGAGGGGTATCGGCACATCTTCTCCAAGAAACAAAGTGTTGAAGGAGTGCAGTGACGCCAAACCCTTGGAGGATGGAGCCGGTTCCAGCGAGCGGTGGTGAGCGGCACTAAAACCCCAAAATGAAGGACAAAGTGCAAGCGGCGTCATTGGAAGCTTGTGGCGGGAACGAAGATCGTCGATCCACCTTCAAGCGCGGACGTTCTCCAACGGGTTTACGAGGTAGGGGTTTTCTTTTTGTTTAATTCAAGTGAATTTCTTGAACCCCTTTAATCCTCTCTTATGATTACGAGCTAATGCGTAGGGCATGGGCCTAACAAACCCGGCCCGAACCCTCTGCTACTTTGCTACCCTTGCACCCTCTGTGGAAGACCGCCGGTGCAGCTGCACCGACCGGCTACGAAGGAAGCGGCGCGCCGACGCACGCCGCAAGAGGAGGCCGCGACACTAAGCTATGGCGGTCATTGGAGCGGCCGGCACCAGCCAGCCATGGAAGTGGTGCGGCGTGCCGTCGCGTGCCGCCAGTGAGAAAGGGGTCATGGCTCGTCAGCCGCGGCGGTCAGAGAAGGCGGTCGGCACATCGGCCAGTCGCGGAAGGGGGGTGGCGTGACCAGCGCGTCGCCGGAAAGCGGGGAGGAGGTGCGACCAGCGCACCGCCGGTGAGCAGAGGGCCGCAGATGAAGTCGCGACAGAGGAGGTAGAACCCGCACCTCCGGCGGGTTCCACGGCGACCGGGTGGCGCCCATGTGGCGCCGCCGCTCAAGAACCGAACAACCGCTCGGTCGTTCCAGAAGTCCGGGGGACTCACCCCCCAGGTAACGGCTAGGGAAGGCCCCACCACAGCGACTGCTCCACCCATGCGAGCTGTGCCCCACTACAGGCCGGGCCGCCCCCCCTTGCGGGTTGGGCCGCCCCCTAGCGGACCGGGCCGAACCTCGGCCCAGCTGGCCGAGCCCGCCGCGGCCTAGCCCAGTCGAGTCAGACCCGGACCGGGTCGGACCGACCCGAACCAGGTGGGGTTGGCCCAGACCGGGTAATGTCGGGCCAGGTCAGCCCGACCGGGTCGGACCGAACCCGGGCCCAACCGGACCCAGAAACACTTAAAGAGTCATATCTTGAGAACCGGACGTTCATTTGATAAACCGTCTAAGGCTTCGGGATCCTTGGATCAATATGGTCCTTTTGTTATACTTCACTTGAGTTTTGGAGACATTTGGAGTATGTCTGGGTTGGATCGAACCTGAATCCAACCGGGCCCTCGGAACTAAAATGCTTATAACTCACATACCGGGCGTCCGAATGACGCACCGTCTGTCGCGTTGGAACCCTTACGACATGGAAGTCCTTTGGGTTACTCCTTTGTAGAGATTAGTGGCAGTCGAGGTACGACCGATATCTCAAGGGGAAGATTCTACGAAACTCGGCGCATCGAGTGCGAGGAATCCTATGGTAGGCTATAACGTGAAGGAAGAACATTGATCCTGTGTGTGTCAGCGCTCAGCGATCCTGTGTGGGTCAGCGCATACCGATCATGTGTGGGTCAGATTCTGTGTGGGTCAGCGCTTAGCAATCCTATGTGGGTCAGTGCATATCGATCTTGTGTGGGTCAGATCCTGTGTGGGTCAGCGGGGGCTCATTACCTATCGATCTTATGTGGGTTAGCACATACCAATCTTGTGTGGGTCAGATCCTGTGTGGGTCAGCAGAGGCTAGTTACCTATTGATCCTGTGTGGGTTAGAAGAAGTGCTACTTAACAGAATAAGATGATCTAGCCTTACGTCTAATCATCTGTACTTCTATGTTTAAGTTATACCTGTATATCAGCTGAGTCTTCTACCTTCATGGTGTTACCTGTGTTTTACTTCTACCTTCTTGGTGTTACCTGTGTGTTACTTCTAGCTTCGTGGTGTTGTCTTCATGGTTTTACCTGTGTGGTACTTCTACCTTCGTGGTGTTGTCTTCGTAGTGTTACTTGTGTGGTACTTCTACCTTCGCGGTGTTACCTGTGTGGTAATTCTAACTTTGTGGTGTTACCATTGTGGTATTATTTCCTCATGTATGAGATGAGTATATCTTGATAACTTAGGTATATGTATGGGCATATACCTAAGTAGAGTTGATGTCTTACTTTGTGGTTTTTCCTTTGTGGAACTTTAGGAGACCTACAGGGGTCTCGGGGTCCCTACTGAGTATCGTTATACTCACCCCTGCACTGGCTTCACCCACACCTTGTTGTGTCTTGTGCAGAAGACAAGCAGCAGGGTTGAGACTTGAGGGAGCCAGGACCAGGTGGTACGCTGAGGGGACGGGCTGACGTGGAGTGTTGTGGTGTCGATCTGTACCTACCCTTCAGGTAGGATTCTCGGTGGACAATATAGGAGCTATTTTATACTTTTTCAGTTGTACTTGTACCTTTTTCAGTTGGGCTTGTTACTTTCAGCACTCTTTACTTTCAGCACACTTTTACTACAGCGGTTTACTTTGTGTTTCTTCTTGTTGTGTTCTTAGGTCGTGTGTCTATACAGGTTAAAAGGCAATTCCTTACCATCATAGGGATAATTCTTTTCAGTGCTAGTCGTCAGCCCCTAGCCTATGGATGGTGGGATTGGGTTAGTCACGACACGGGCCCGGGGGATGGTTCGTGATAATTTTCACAGAATTCATCTGTTTTTTCATTTTCTTCCGATTTGGACCAAACCAGAGGCTGATACTAGATGAGTTCTCCTCTACAGGAATAAGGTATGTAGTCTAGTAATTATCCCTTAAAGTCGTGATGCTTTATATTATGTGTTAAGTGCCACATGTCGGTTTTACCATGTGTTGTCCCTAAAATGAATCTGCCTTAAATAGGTTTCCCTATTCTAGAACCTAATGATTCTTGTAGATCCTAAAAGACATTGGAGGTCATTAACCTCAATGTAAGATGCCCCTTTAGGTGTTCCCTTTATACTCCTATTTTACTTTCCATGGTTATATAACTAAAACACTTATCGGTGTGTTTGGTTTGACTTATAAATGGTGATATCATAAATGATAGTGGATAAATGTAGTGGTGTAGAATGACTAACACACATATAAGACTATACTGAATTAATTGGAAAGTGAGTGGTACAACCAAATCACATGTTTTAATAGAACAATTGTTACACCCTTGTTAAAGAAGAATGCTAATGAACTATGAACCATTTATTGGCTCCTACTAATGCATGTTGATTGCTTGTGATTTATAATTCTAGCATGGAATCCCTTACTCTATTGTGATACTTGGGCATGGCGCCCCTTACACCTGTGACACTTGGGCATGGCGACCCTTAGGAAATATGATGAATGGGAATAGAGACCCTCATGAATTGTGGTGAATGGGCTTAGCAACCCTTATGAAATATGTTGAATGGGCATGGTGACCCTTATGAATTGTGGTGTATGGGCATGACGATCCTTATGAAATATGATGAATGGGCATGGAGACCATTTTGAATTATAATGAATAGGAATGCCAACCCTTACGAATTGTGGTGAATGGGCATGGATGCCCTTATGGATTATGATAAATGGTCATGGAGAGCCTACTGATATGACACATGGGCATGATGTCTCTACTTTTATGATACATGGGCATTATGTCCCTTACTTATGATATGTGGGCATGATGTCCCTTATGATACTTGGTCTAGGCGTCCCACTTACATATAATACTCGGGTAGGGAATCCCACTTACATATGATATCATGGCATGGCATCCCTTACACTATTGTGATACTTGGGAATGGTGTCCCTGTACTGGATACTCAGGCATGACATCCCTCAACACTTTAAAGACTCATGATACAAACCATAGATGCCTGAGTTACGCCTCGGGTCCAGTCAATTAGTAGTATCTATAAATATGGTTTTTGACACCACTATGTATATAGACCATATATATGTATACATATAGTTACTTGTTCAGAGATTATCTGACACGGACCGAAGCTAATAGTGTTGGTCGGGTGTCCTTTAGGAACTAGAGCCAACCTCTTTATAGTTTTTATTATTGCTTACCATTATTATATTTTCACACTGGTCATATTATATGCACTGAATGTCAATTCATATACACTGTTGGTGGTGGCCTCCTGAGTTATCCCTCACTCTTTCCAAGCTGTCGATGGTACCCGGGCAGATTATGTGGATGCAGGAAGGGACAGGGGAAAGCTCCCAGTTATCGATGATTGATTTGATTATAGCATGGGAGAGGGGAAGTACAAGATTGAGCCATGGATCGTGATGTTGTCTGGAGATGGTCTTTTGGTTTTTTCCTTTTTGATACATGTATTGAATTGCATGTCTGCTGCCATGTCTACCTGTTTCCTTTTGATAGATACATGACATTACATCATTTTTTGTATGATGTTGGATATTGTTGATGTTGATTATTTATTACTTTTGGATGCTTTACCTTCCATTGTCAGTTATTTATTATGCTTCTGCTATTTATCTATTGTTACACCAATATGCTACTCTGGTCATGAGGGTATAGTCTTCTCACTGTACCATATTGGACCATCACAGCTAGTCGGCAGCCTCTGGCGTATGGGGAGGTGCACTAGAGGTCATGTGACCCACCAGCTCAGGGCACCATTTAGTGGCTTCTAGGTCAGGATATCACAACTACTTTCCTCGTTAAATCATTGATGATTGTAACAATATATAATGATCCACTATGAGAACAAATTCTTTAGGCCCCCAAACATCCGTATGTATGATCCACAACTTTTGAGTCTTAAGTATCCTTGTTTTTATAATATTAACACATATTAATAAACTACCTCTGTCCTCAGCAACTGTGTTTATGAAACATCTAGAAGCTCCCCTTTTTGAATTAACTCTAAAACCCCTATAATCATTATTTAGGTGACCTTTTATCCTCCAATGCCAATATACGGGTCTAAGCCCAACCGATATACTTTTTATTTTTTCACTCTACTCCCTAGACTTCTTTTGACCATTACATGAAATGGAACACCGTCTTCCTTTCGCATTCACTGTGGTTCTATAAGGTGTCTTGACATCCCTCCACCTAATCTCTTCATGCAGAAGAAGAGTTTGAATATTTTTAAACACAAGGACAGTCTTTCTGCAAGAATTACCTATGAAAGTCACCATTGTTTACCATGATTATAAGGAACCAGCCTTAAAACATTACTTAATCTTGAATTAAATTAATAATTCACATTGAGGATCTTTTCAGGTTTATAGTTTTAGAGAATTAGTACATAACAATTACATCTCAAAATATTACAAAGTAGACACTTCTACACAGTTTCCATTTTTTTACAAAACATGAACTCTTAAAAAAAAGTGTCATGTCTAGTTCCATGTTTAAGACAGCATTACTTTTCCTTGATCTCATCCTTGACCCTATTCCACATTATATCCTGTGAAAAACATTTCAAAAACTTGGGGTGAGCATAAAAAGCTCAGTAAGGGATGCACAAAGAAGGAAAACTGTTAGTTTTTCAAAACAACAATTAAACCATGAATACTTTAACATAAGTAATACTTTTCACCTTTATGAAGTATTAAATACTATTCACTGAATAACAGATAATTTCTTACCCTTTTGTAACCAAAAGATTACCATAAAACCCATATAAAGAACACATAACATATAAAGTTAACTTGGGACATAAACATACTTAAATGGAATAACCATACGGTCGACTTTCACACATATCACTAAATGGAATAGCCGTACGACCGACTTCCATACCCAATGAATTGAAGGTTATAATGTAACCACCCATCATAGTATTCACGGCACCACCCGTCATTTGGTTTATCACGTAACCACCTGTCAAATTTCTAAGTACCATTATAAAATCATAATACATAAAACAAATATAATGGAAAGAAAAAATTTCCACATTTCAATCACAATATATCACTTAAAAATATTGACATAACAAATCCATTATAAAAACCATTTTCAATACCAAAATACATAAAAGAGTATATGGTATTTATTTTCTTTTAAAAACATTACGGCTTGTTAAGGAAGCCAAAGATCAAGTAATACTTGCGGCGGCGGAAAAGTCGTTGTCACCACGTACGTTAAAAGAAACATTCTTTTTTGTTATTTAGTAAAATGCTTCGTAGAAAAAGATTCCCTTTGAATAAATTTAAAAGTCAAAGGTTTTTATATAGTGTATAAAATAAAGTCTTGTATTAAAACAAAATATGCCTCAATGAAAGGAGATTGAGACGAAGTCCCTTACCTCGTGTCCGACTTGACTCGATCGCTCTTTAATATCCTGAATAATAAACTAGTGTTAATTTCTACTTGCTTAAGAACCTTTTTAAAGTTACTTATTCCTTTTATATCACTTATGACCATGTTATAAACATTATGTAATCATTTAAGTTAATAACGGTCATTTTGTCGATATTTGGTACTTGAGTCAAAAATAAACTTCTTATAATTACAAGTTATTCATGTGGTAAAGTATCCATTATCTCCAGAATTATATTCATGATGTAGATATCATATATATCATATATATCCAGTATATACATGAATTTATAATATTACATATCATTTATAGGTAAGAAATGAAATGCACCATTCATGGAGACGGTAAGCCGTACGTACGTATGAACGCTACTTTCATTTCAATTTCGTATTTAATGGAATTAAAACATTATGATATAGAGGTAAATTATAATTAAAATATAATATCATATATAATATTATTAAATCCATCCTTTATATATCCCATATAGGGCATTAACGATTCAAATCACTTTGAGGGGGCGGTAGTCCGCACTTCCTAAAATGAAATTATCGCGTTTATCCATTATGGAAACCATAAAGGTATGCTATAAATGAAAAATACAGAAGCATAAGGAAAACATAAACATAATATATATCATATATAAATACAGTGACATCTTAATGGCCACCATGATAGGCGGTAGGAGATATTTTAACAATCATCGTTTCGTGAGGCAGTAGTTCGTCGTCCACAGAAATAGTATGTTCTTCACCCATTAGATGGAGGTGTGTGTAAGTGTAGCTCAAATAATTATCATAAAAACATCCTAGTATATTGAAGATACTGGTTTTGTTACAAAATAAAGGAATAAAAAGAGTTTAGGGGGTTGGAGAATAAAAATAAAACAAAAGGACATAAGAGAAGACATTACCTTTAAATCGGGTAACTCCCCTTGGTTTGAACCAAAAGGGTTTATTGAAGAGATTTTTGCCTAAGGTAAGGCTTCTAGGATGAAGAGAGGGATATGGAGAGATAATATGAGCATATTTAGGATGAGCTAATGGCTTGAGAGGTGTGGGTAAGGGGGTAGAGGTTGGGGCCTTTTATAAGAGGGAGGAGGGTCACTTTTGGAAAGTCTTGAAATGTTACTTTATTATAAAATGATTTTCGGAATTTGAAAGGTCCCACAATGATATATTTAGAGTATAAAGTGATAATGTTTCTAAATCCATCCATACAATAGGTTTTTGACAAGTTTAAGTCTTAGATTTTACCTTATCTTTTCATTTTATTTAAATCGTTCATTAATGAGGTAATCACTGCGTCATCATGGTGTCATAAATAAATTTATTTATTTAATGTATAAAAATTATAAAAAAAATACCATGATGTAGGAAATATTTTTAGATTTCTAATAAATATTTATAGTCTAAGATATAATTTATATAAACAAAAATAAAATTGTTTTACTTAGGTGATATATACTTTGTTATACTTTCCTTTCTTTAAAAATAATATAATAAAAGGTCAATATCACACTAAAGTGATTCCATGGGGTCCCAAAGTTAAAAAAAGGCATACCATGGTCGGACATGACTCAACAAAAGGATTTGGACACAAGTTGGGGTCATTTTATATTATTATGATAGTATTTTATTACCCTTAAATACCCGATTACTAATTAATCACGATAATTAAAGATAATTGTCGTCGTTACTATTCATAATGTCCAAAAACAAAAGAGTCTTAATTAAATAATTTGGACCTTCTAAATCCAAATATGGAACCCATTTTACCAAATTACAAACATAGAAATTGCAGTAATTAATTTAAAAATAATTCATGTTGTCAAAACAAATAGTGTGTTTTTAAGAAACAATATCTATCAAAAGATTGACACTTGTTTATGTCCAATTTCAAAGTGAAAATAATTCCAATGACCACAATTGGATTAAATGGTAAAAATATATTCTAATTAAACTTTAAAACCAATTAAAAATATAATATAACCATATAATTAAATTAGATTAAAAAGAAGTTTTGAAGTAAAATGTAGTATTTTTCACTATTCATTAAAAAATGAACATTGTCAGAAAAATACCAAAAATTTATCCAAAATAAATTTCAACGTACCAATTATAAATAATATATTTATTTTGAAAAATAAGGCTTATAAAATTGTCAAAAGTTAGATTTAAAAATGGTTTTCCATCAAAAGGCGGTAAAACAATCTTTTAAAAATATTAGAGTATTTTATGCTTAAGATTGGGTTTATTCTCATTTTAAGCCTCTAAAACACTATCTAATTCATAAATAGACATAGATATGAAAATATATTATTATTTACTTACTTGGTATGTTACATCCTTCCCCCTTTAGAAAATTGCATCCCCGCAATTTATTTACTTATTGAATAAGTGGGGGTATTTATCCCTTATTGCATTTTCAGATTCTCATGTTGCCTCTTCAACTATGTGGTTTTTCCATAGAACCTTTACTTGATGAATCACCTTATTCCGCAACACTTTCTCCCTGTGGTCAAGAATCTGGACCGGTTTTTCCTCATAAGATAGATTATCTTCCAGCTGATCTACCTCTGGACTCAAAACATGAGATGGATCTGGCATGTACTTCCTTAACATTGAAACATGAAAAACATTATGTATCTGGGACAAACTTGGATGTAATGCCACTCTGTATACAACTGATCCAACTTTCTCCAAGATTTCATAAGGTCCAATGAACCTCGAACTTAGCTTTCCCTTCTTTCCAAAACGCATCACACTTTTCCATGGAGAAACTTTGAGAAAAACATGATCACCTACCTCGAAAGATAGATCCTTCCTCCGGTTATCCGCATAACTTTTCTGCCAACTCTGAGCTGTTCTCATGTGCTTCTGAATCAACTGAACTTTTTCTTCCATCTCTTCTACCAATTCTGGTCCCATCAGCTTCCTTTCCCCTACTTCATCCCAAAAAGCTGGAGTTAGACACCATTTACCATATAATTCCTCAAACTGAGTCATCTGTATACTGGAATGAAAACTTTTATTATAAGAAAATTTAACCAAAGAAAGATGTTGGTCCCAACTTCCCTGGTAATACATAGTTCAAGCACGTAACATATCCTCTAAGGTCTGAATTGTTCGTTCTGACTGCCCATCTGATTGCGGATGAAAAGTTGTACTAAAATTTAATTTAGTACCCAACGACTTCTAAAGGCCTTTCCAAAAGTTAGAAGTAAACCTGGGATCACGATCAGATACAATGGAGAGGTTAACTCCATGTAACTTGACTATTTCTTTAACATACAACCGAGAAAGTTGATCTAGAGAGAATGTATCTCGAATAGGAAGGAAAAGAGCAGATTTAGTCAATCGATCAACAATAACACAGATTGCATTATTACCTCGAGATGTCTTTGGTAATCCCACAATGAAGTCCATGGATATATTTTCTCATTTCCACTCTGGCACCTGTAAAGACTGAAGAATCCCTTTCGGTAACTACCGCTCTTCTTTAACCTGCTGATAAGTCAAACACTTCACAGTAAAATCAGCAATATCTCTTTTCATTCCATCCCATCAGTAATACTCCTGCAGATCTCTGTACATCTTAGTACTGCCAGGATGAACTGAAAACGGGGAACTATGAGCCTCACATAACAACTAATTCTTCAACTGTGAATCACAAGGCACACATAATCTCTTCCCAAACCTCAAAACACAATCATTATCAATGTTAAATTCAGGCAACTTACCCTTCTGAACCAGCTCTACCTTTTTCAGTAACCCACTGGATTTCTTCTGCGCTTTCTTAATTCTGTCTGATAGAGATGATCTCACTGACACCTAAAACAAAATAGAAGAACTTCCTTCACCAACAACTTCTATTACAAAGTTCATCAAATCAAAAACCAAAGGATCTCGTTCCAAACGTAGCGCGGTTAATGAAGCATTGCTTTTTCGAATCAAAGCATCATCCACTTTATTTTCTTTTCCCGGATGGTAATGAATTGTACAATCGTAATCCTTGATTAATTTCAGTCATCTCCTATGTCTCATGTTCAATTATTTCTGAATGAATATATACTTTAAACTTTTTTGATTGGTATATATTTCACACTTTACTCCATACAAATGATGCCTCCAAATTTTTAGAGCAAAAACAAAAGCAGCTAATTCCAAACCATGTGTAGGGTAATTTAACTCATGAGTTTTCAACTGACATGAAGCATAAGCAATTACCTGATCATTCTGCATAAGGACATAACCAAGTCCCTTCATCGAAGCATAACTGTAGATAACAAACTCACCATTTCTGGAAGTCAGTGCCAAAACTGGAGCATTCACCAATCTTCTTTTCAATTCCTGAAAACAATCATCACATTCTTTTGTCCAAATGAACTTAACACCTTTTCGAGTTAACTTGGTCATTGGACTAGATAACCGTGAAAATTTTCAACAAACCTCAGGTAATAACCTGCCAAACCAAGAAAACTATGGATCTCAGTTATATTTGTAGGTCTTGGCCATTCTTCAAAAACTTTTGTTTTAGTAGGATCAACATTTATGCCATTTTTTGAAACAATGTGACCAAGGAAAGAAATTTGTTGTAACCAAAACTCACACTTGCTGAATTTTCCATACAGTTTCTTTTCTCTTAAGGTTTGCAAGATATCCCTTAAATGACTTTCATGTTCCTCTTTGCTTTTATAAAACACCAAAATATCATCAATGAAAACAACTAAAAACTTATCCAAGAACTCATGGAAAATTCTATTCATAAGGTCCATGAATACAGCAGGTGCATTGGTTAACCCAAAAGGCATAACTACAAATTCATAATGGTCATATCTAGTACGAAACGCAGCCTTCAGAATGTCTACTTCTTTTACTTTCAACTGATGGTACCCTGACCTCAAGTAAATCTTCGAAAAATACTGAGCTCCCTGGAGATGATCAAACAAATCATCGATATGAGGCAAAGGATACTTGTTCTTAACAGTGATGTTATTCAAGGCTCTATAATCAATGCAAAGTCTTATTGAACTATCTTTCATTTTAACAAACAAGACAGTAGCACCCCGTGGTGATGTGCTGGGTCGAATGAAACCTTTATCTAATAACTCCTGCAATTGCTTCTTTACCTCTAAAATTTCAACTTAAGCCATTCAATAAGGGGGTTTTGAAATTGGATTAGAATCAGGAACTAATTCAACAGTAAATTCAACTTCCCGCTCATGTATAATACCAGGAAACTCATCAGGAAAAACATCAAGATACTCATTTATAGTTGGAACATAATTAATCTGAATAGTTCCTTTATTTTCAACAATATGTGCAAGGTAACATTCATTTCCATCGTTTACTAGTTTCTCAGCTTCCTGATATGTTATCAAAATTAAGGGTTCATTCTTGTACACAAACTGAAAATATTTCTAAAAAGAAACCTATTTAGCTATGCAGTCAGTCTTATCATGATAAACAGAAAGTCAATTCATGCCCAAAATAACATCAAACTCTACTAGAGGCAAAACAATAAGGTTTTCAGGTAGATTCTTTCCGCACACAAGGATAGGAAGGTTCTTATAATTTCTTTTTGTCTCAGCGTTTCCTCTGGGTGTTTTTACCATAAGTTCAGGATTCATATCTTAAGATGGAATTCTTAATTTACTAGAAAACTTCTCATAAATGAAAGAATGTGTAGACCCTGAATCAAACAACACATTGGCATAATCTGAACAAACAAACAGTGTACCTGATACTACTTCATTCGATGGCCCAACATCTGCTGAAGTAGTTGCAAAGGATTTCACCACCCCTTTATGCTTGTAGTCTGGCTACTGTCCCTCAGTTGAGTTCTTCGTTAAACACTCATTTGCATAATGACCCATTTCATTACACTTAAAATATCTTACTGCTGGCTTTTCATTGTCTTCTTGATCATCTTCCTTACAGTTACGAGCAATATGACCAGACTTACCACACCGAAAGTACTTTCCAGACTTTGATAAACATTCTCCAGGATGCATTTTACCACACTTCTCAAAATATGGATATTTGGTTTTCTTACCTCCAGGATTCTTTGATGAATTCTTTCCCTTTGTCTGCCAACTGGACCTCTTATTCTGTTGTTTTTCAAAGAACACATGATCATCGGAAAAATCCATTTCCACCTTCTCCGCACATCGAACAAGTTTTTCATAACTTTTGAACTCACGAGAAGCTAAATCCCTTCAATACTTTGGATTTAACCCTGAGTAAAAAATGGTTGATTTTACTATCAAGATCTCGTATGAAATTTGGAGCATACCTTGCCAGTCGAGTGAACTTTGTTTCATAAGCAGCCACTGAGTCATCCTCCTGCCTCAATTCTAGGAATTGTTTTTCCATCATAAGATGAACCACCTTGGGAAAATATTTCTCAAGAAACATACCTTTGAATTCATCCCATTCAAGATCATCAATCTCCTCACTATCCCTGATATTTTTCACCATCGACCACCACTGGTCAACTTCACCTTCAAAACGGTAAATAGCGAGACTAACCTTTTGATGTTCTGAACACCCCATGACATCAAAAATCTTCTCTAGTGCTTTAATCCACCCTTCTACTAGCACAGGGTCAGATGATCCTTTGAATGATGGGGGATGTTGCCTCATGAAATGCTCTACTGTTGACATGTTCCTCTATGGTTGATATAGTTGTTCTCGTGTATGGATACCACCACCATTTATAGTCTGAGTTAACTGTGTCATCACTGCAACAAACTGTTCAGTTCTGATTCCGACCGTCTCAGGTTGCTGATTTGGAAGGTCATTTCCTTCTGTATGCCTTCCTAGCACTGCTTCCCTGTTTCCTCTACGGAAAACCATTCTGAACAAACATGTCTTAGATGAAGTAACATGGTAATCTTCAAATGCTATATCATTTCAATTTGACCATAATGTGTAAAAAAAATATTTTTGGATAATCATTTAAAAGAATTATAACTCCTAAAGTCATCTAAACTGACCTCTAATACCAACTATAAGGACTCAGCCTTAAAACATTACTTAATCTTGAATTAAATGAATAATTCACATTGAGGATCTTTTCAGGTTTAGAGTTTTAGAGAATTAGGACATAAATATTACATCTCAAAATATTACAAATTAGACACTTCTACACAATTTCCATTTTTTTTACAAAACATAAACTCTTAAAAAAAAGAGTCATGTCTAGTTCCATGTTTAAGACAGCATGACTTTTACTTGAACCCATCCTTGACCCTATTCCACATTATATCCTGTGAAAAACATTTCAAAAACTTGGGGTGAGCATAAAAAGCTCAGTAAGGGATACACAAAGAAGGAAAACTGTTAGTTTTTCAAAACAACAAGTAAACCATGAATACTTTAACATAATTAATACTTTTCACCTTTATGAAGTATTAAATACTCTTTAATGAATAACAGATAATTTATTACCCTTTTGTAACCAAAATATTACCATAAAACTCATATAAAGAACACATAACATATAAAGGTAACTTGGTACATAAACATACTTAAATGGAATAACCATACGGTCGACTTCCACAAATATCACTAAATGGAATAGCCATACGGCCGACTTCCATACCCAATGCATTGGAGGTTATAATGTAACCACCCGTCCTGGTATTCACGGCACCACCCATCATTTGGTTTATCACGTAACCACCCATCAAATGTCCAATTACCATTATAAAATCATAAGACATAAAACAAATATAATGGAAAGAAAACATTTACACATTTCAATCAAAATATATCACTTAAAAATATTGACATAACAAATCCATTATCAAAACAATTTTCAGTACCAAAATACATAAAAGAGTATATGGTATTTATTTTCTTTTAAAAACATTACGGCTTGTTAAGGAAGCCAAAGATCAAGTAATACTCGCAGCGGCGGAAAAGTCGTTGTCACCGCGTACATTAAAAAAACATTCCTTTTTTCATTTAGTAAAATGATTCATAGAAAAATATCCCCTTTGAATGAAATGAAAAGTCAAAGGTTTTTATACAGTGTATAAAATAAAGTCTTGTATTAAAAAAAATATGTCTCAATGAAAGGAGATTGAGACGAAGTCCCTTACCTCGTGTCCGACTTAACTCGATCGCTCTTTAATCTCCTGAATAATAAACTAGTGTTAATTTCTACTTTCTTAAGAACCTTTTTCAAGTTTCTTATTCCTTTTATATCACTTATTACCATGTTATGAACATTATGTAATCATTTAAGTTAATAACTGTCGTTTTGTCGATATTTGGTACTTGAGTCAAAAATAAACTTCTTATAATTACAAGTTATTCATGTGGTAAAATATCCATTATCTCCATAATTATATTCATGATGTAGATATCATATATATCATATATATCCAGTATATACATGCATTTATAATATTACATATCATTTAGAGGTAAAAAATGAAATGCACCGTTCATGGAGATGGTAAGTCGTACGTACGCATGAACGCTACTTTCATTTCTATTTCGTATTTAATGGAATGAAAACATTATGATATAGAGGTACATTATAATTCTAGTATAATATCATATATAATATTATTAACTAAATCCTTTATACGTCCCACATATGGAATTAATGATTCAAATCACTTTGAGGGGACGGTAGTCCACACTTCCTAAAATGAAATTACCGCGTTTATCCATTATGGAAACCATAAAGGTATGCCATAAATGAAAAATAAAAAAGCATAAGGAAAACATAAACATAATATATATCATATATAAATACAGTGACATCTTAATGGCCACTATGAGAGGCAGTATGAGATATTTGAACAATCATCGTTTTGTGAGGCAGTAGTTCGCCGTCCACAGAAATAGTATGTTCTTCACCCATTAGATGGAGGTGTGTGTAAGTGTAGCTCGAATACTTATCATAACAACATCCTATTATATTGAAGATAATGGTGTTGTTACAAAAGAAAAGAATAAAAAGAGTTTAGGGGTTTGGAGAAGCAAAATAAAACAAAAGGACATAAGAGAAGACATTGCCTTTAAATCGGGTAACTCCCCTTAGTTTGAACTAAAAGGGTTTCTTGAAGAGCTTTCTGCCTAAGGTAAGGCTTCTAGGATGAAGAGATGGATGTGGAAAGATAATATGAGTAGGGTTTGGATGATCCAATGGCTTGAGAGGTGTGGGTAAGGGGGTAGAGGTGGGGGGCTTTTATAAGTGGGAGGAGGGTCACTTTTGGAAAGTCTTGAAATGTTACTTTATTATAAAATGATTTTTAGAATTTGAAAGGTACCACAATGATATATTTAGAGTATAAGGTGATAATAGTTCTAAATCCACCCATCCAATAGGTTTTCGACAAGTTTAAGTCTTAGATTTTACCTTATCATTTAATTTTATTTAAATCGTTCATTAATGAGGTAATCACTGCATCATCATGGTGTCATAAATAAATTTATTTATTTAATGTATAAAAATTATAAAAAAAATATCATGATATAGGAAATATTTTTATCTTTCCAATGACTATTTATAGTCTAAGAGATCATTTATATAAACAAAAATAAAATTGTTTTACTTAGGTGATACATACTTTGGTTATACTTTCCTTTCTTTAAAAATAATATAATAAAAGGTCACTGTCACACTAAAGTGATTCCATGGGGTCCCAAAGTTGGCACAAGGCATCCCATGGTCGGTCATGACTCAACAAAAGGATTTGGACGCAATTTGGGGTCATTTTATATTATTATGATATTATTTTATTACCATTAACTACCTGATTACTAATTAATCACAATAATTAAAGATAATTGTCGTCGTTACTATTCATAATGTCCAAAAACAAGAGTCTTAATTACATAATTTGGAACTTCTGAATCCAAATATGGAACTCATTTTACCAAATTCCAAACACAGAAATTGTAGTAATTAATTTAAAAATAATTTCCGTTGTCAAAAAAAATAGTGTGTTTTTAAGAAACAATATCTATCAAAAGATTGACACTTGTTTATGTCCAATTTCAAAGTGAAACTAATTCCAATGACCACAATTGGATTAAATGGTAAAAATATATTCTAATTAAACTTTAAAACCAATTAAAAAGATAATATAACCATATAATTAAAGTAGATTAAAATCAGTTTTGAAGTAAAATGCAGTATTTTTCACTATTCATTAAAAAAATGAACATTGTCAGAAAAATACCAAAAATTTATCCAAAGTAAATTTCAATGTCTCAATTCTAAAGAATAAGTTTATTTTGAAAAATAGAGCTTATAAAATTGTCAAAAGTTATATTTAAAAATGGTTTGTCATCAAAAGGAAGTAAAACAATCTTATAAAAATATTAGAGTATTCTATGCTTAAGATTGGATTTATTCTCATTTTAAGCCTCTAAAAACTATCTAATTCATAAATAGATATAGATATGAAGATCTATTATTCTTTACTTACTTGGGATGTTACAATGATTCCAAAAGCGATGAGAGTAGTAACATGATCTGCCCTAGATCTATGAACTGTACTCCTATAGATTCCAGCTGACTTCAGATCAAGTTGACATGATCAGCCGCAAGTCTTCATTCCGATATTCTCATGCCAAATGAACTCCATACCATGAACACTTTGTTCATTGATGTTGGCTCCTCATACATATCACTAAGAGGTTTCATTAACCCCATTGGTCTTCACCACTTGAATGTTATAGGCAACATTTCATGCCAACGACATATGTATCACCCCAAGTATCTTCTAATCAAGCCTTTCTCATTCTGCTTTATCTATTACTTCCTATTTGACTCTTTTCGATAGAAACTCAAGGTCCTTATAGACTAGATAATTCTCCATCTGCATCTTCCTGAATCCAAAGTTTGTCTTGTTAAATTTATCAATCAAGATATTACCTTCTTCTGATATCATTCCTTTTGAAATAAAGAACTCCCATTGAAACATCAAAGCATAAAGACAAGAACATTACTTGAAGAGTTAGTTGTCGAGCGTAATGAGCCTTGCTCAACCAAAAGCTCTGATACCACCTGTTGGGACCAGAACCACTAGTCTGAAAGAAATCCATTGAAATATCAACTGCGAAACAAAGTCTGGAACATTCGAGAATCAGAAAAACCCATGAGCTTGATGTACCAGAACTAAGAAGACAAACTAAACCCAAGCCAATGCACTGAATTTCCATGCACAGTCAAGCAAACAAACATTCAGAATAAACCCAGGAGAAACATACACACTTTCAAAATGATAATAATTTGTTACATGGTTCAATCATTAGTCCTACTCCATAGAAAAACACTGCTTCTTTCTTTATACAAACAAAATAAGAAAGAGCGATTACAAGTCATTTTCACAACTAAACCCCACCACACCTATTTATAGTGGGGCCAAGTTGGTGAAACTGGTTTTACCTTCCTTGAAGCTCACGGGGATCCCATCATTGGTATTGGCCACCTCTAGTTGCCCATGGAATACATCACCTCAATTGGTGTCTTCTGATGAACATTGGAAGCTTTCCTTACATGGACTTTGGAAACCTCCAAGCACACCTACGCAAAGTCCACTTTCGCGCTTTTATCATTTGAAATTTGGCAGTTGACACAACCATTAATGAATCTTACAAAGATTTTTCCAATGTTGAGTTATTTTGATGTGTCCCTTGGGTCATGCTTTCGAAAGTTTATCTATGATGTCAGTTTGTCCTGATTTCACATTTCTTACCTCACTACCACTAAACTGGGTTTCCGCAGCGCCACCCTTTAACAGCGCTGAAAAAAAGCACTGATAAAGGGCACTTTTAACAGCGCTGTTAAAAGTGACCTTTTATCAGCGCTTTTTTGAGCGCTGATAAAGCCCCCCCTTTATCAGCGCTTTTTTTAGCGCTGATAAAGGAGACTCATTTATCAGTGCTTTTTTTAGTAGCGCTGATAAAGGGGGGGATTTATCAGTGATTTTTCCTAGCGCTGATAAATTTTATATTTTAAAAAAAATCGTGAAAAATATTATATTGTTATATAAGTATATTTATATTGATATAAATATAATATATATATTTTAAATATGTTTTTGAAAAGTATAAATAGACTACTACATTTAATATATAAGAAATTTAGTGAAAATGGCTTTAAATTTTTTTAAAAAAATTATTAATTAATAATTTACTAATTATCATCGATTAATAATCATTTAATAACAATTTGAAGACACAAAAAAATAAAAAAAATTAATAAAAGATTGAAAATATAACTCAAACTTCAAACGGCCATAACTTTTGATCCAGGTGTCCGTTTGAGCTCTACAGCATATCAAATCAAAACCTGCGACGAGCTCTACGCGCTAATGATTAACGCAAATCTTCTGTCACATTTTTTGAGGCCAAAAAGACCCAGAAGGCCTCCAAAATTGAGTTTTTAGTCGGCATACCCCGATTTGTTAACATTCAAACATATATAACTTCTGATCCGGATATCCGTTAGCCCTGTACCACATGTCATATCGAAGATTGTTTCATTTTCTTCAATTTGACTGGTTGTAGAGTTGAAACGGGCTTCTGGATTATAAGTTATTGTCGTTTTAATATTTTATGGCTTTTCAAATACACATATATATGTATTTATTCATAAATATATATGTGTGCGTGTGTGTGTTGTATATATGTATGTATTTATTTATTTATTTATAAACACACATAAAAAACTTTTATAAATGTATTTAAAACTAATCTTATAAATATATATTAATATACAAATAAATATACGGATAAAAAATTATAACTACAAATATATATATAAATAGATATAAATATATATTAATATACGAATGAATATATATATACTAATATATGTATTAATATAACTAAATATATTTATATTAATATGAATATATATTAATATACGAATAAATATAACTATATATATATAAATAAATATATATATATATTAATATACAAATATATATATATATATATATATATATATATATTACTATATCAATAAATATATATGTATTAATATAACTAAATATATTTATATTAATATGAATGTATATTAATATACAAATAAATATAACTATATATATATATATATAAATAAATAGATGTATCATTAAATAGATTAAAAAACGAAATGGCTTAGTGGTAAGGGTGCAGACGCGCAAGGGGGAGGTCACGGGTTCGAGTCCGGGTGGAAGGAGGGGCGTGCGGGCAAGTGCAGGATGCGCATGCAAGGGCAGCGCGCAGGTGTGGGAGGGGGCCGCCTAGCGGCTGATAAAGGGGGGGTCAAGCGCTGTTAAAAGCTCCCCCCTAATATAATTTTTTTTTTATTTTTTTTATTTTTTTGACTTTTATCAGCGTTTTTTTAGCGCTTATAAAGGGGTCTTTATCCGCGCTTTTCTGAGCGCTGATAAAAGGGACCCCCCTTATCTTTGCCTCGATTAAAGTGCTTTTTCTAGCGCGTTAATGCGCTTTTCTAGCGCTGATAAAAGTCATGTTTGTAGTAGTGCCTCTGTCTGTCTTTGTTGGTGCAAGTCACCATCATGATTTGAAACTCGTGTTCCGAAGTCACTCCTTTCGGAATCTTCACGTTCATAACAATTATTTCAACTTGTGGTTAACATTTATCCATTTTTGAATTATATTTATATTATATGTCTATAACATGAATAGTTGCCATTATAAGTCACAACACATTATAGATCATAGACAATTATTGAAAATAATAAAAATATTTGATAACTAAAATATGGTATGTTAAAAAAATTATTCATACCCCGCCAAACACATAGCATTGCATACTTAAAACAATATTCAAAAAACACAAGTAGAAATATATCAATAGTTCTTTTTTTTAACATTCACATTTCACTAACTAGGATAACAACGTACTTTGTCATATCACACACATGCACATATATCCATATACATATACACATGTATAATGAATTTGATATATATACATATCCACACATGGTCACATGTAACCCAAGCAAGTACATATATCATTTCTTAGTGCTCTGTTTTTAGAGCTTAGGAGAGATCATTCCCAATGTTTTTTTTGGGTGATAGGAAAAACTTTTAATTTTCTAGTGATTTACAAAATAAAGTAATCTAGTGATTTGCAAAAAAAAAAAAAAAAAGGAACAGTTAATTTGATTTGATTGGTGGGGTCGGCGATTGTAAACAAACCCGCAGTCACCTTCATAAAAACGCAGCAAATCCCAAAAATAGAGGCGCGTTTGGCGTTTACGCATCACGCATTAATAGAGCCAACTTTTTGTCGCCATCGCTGAAATTTCAGGGAATGTTTTACAAATATGCAATAGAGTAATGGGTATTCCGGCGAAGATCCGCACATTGTCAGTGTTGCAAGATCTATTGTAATCTTTAATCAAAAAAAAAAAAGATCTATTGTAATCTTTATCCACATGTGTCATTCCTAATATATATATATATATATATATATATATATATATATATATATATATCAATCTTATTAATATGCTATATATTCACATTAACTAATTTGTAATGGATTTAATGCAATCAAATTTAAGTTGATGAATTTAAAAAGTAAAATATTATATTGTTGTTACTATCATTATGATAATATTATTATTAGTCAACTTCTTATTGTTCTTTTTGTTGATATTGGTAAACATGTTCAATAATTAAATAATGACATAATGTAAATCTCAATAATTAACAATATAAATATTCATGATCAGCAATACTTTTAATCAAAATGCAACTCATTCACCCTGACAAATACAATCACTAGAGACAGCGTTCTGCATTTTTGTCTTTGAACTTTTAAAATATTTTAAATAATATTTTCTAGAACGGTGGTTGAACCGTTTTCATTTAATTTGCATCGGATGCTTAAATATATTATATCATGAATCGTCCATATTTCTTGAAAAGTGCTCAAAACTAGGATTGACTCTAGGGGCAATATAATTTATGTTCGCATTCATGGCCCTACAATGTGTATTTCACGAGTGTTTTATTGAAATAAATAAATAATAAAACTTAATAATGCATAAACGTAAACTTTAATTATTTGTCCTTAAACTCTCTAATTAGGGTTATGTTGAAAAAATAAACCTGTTTTTTAAATAAAGATGGGAACAACATTAATGTTGTGATGATCTGGGGGACACTCCCAAATTTGGGGTCGATTACAAGAGGAATAAATTTGTTAGACCGGAGAAATTATTGTCAACAATGAATTTAGACGCAACCAATAATGATGTTGGAGATTCATGGAATCAACCTTTTCCGAGAAGTTTTTTCTATAAATTGAGATGTTTTTTCTCATTAATTGTAACTTGTACCTTTAGACAATTTATCCAAGAGAATAAATTAAATTGTTTTTTTTTTGAGTGTGGTGCACATTGTTACCCCATTCCAATCTCCACTAGTGATCTACATTTTTACTATCTTTTACAAATCCACCCTTTACAAAACATTTGAAGGCGAATTGTTGTGAGTAAAAAGGTCTGTGACATTTTTCAAAGACTCATCAATTGTAGCGGAAGATGTCCTCTAATTGTCATTATCTTCCTCTACCTCTTTGTCATGACCCGACCCACCTGGATTCCTCCTGGGTTGATAGTAAGCTAAGAGTGGCACCCCTGGACCGTTTGGAGGAAACACCTCATAAGTGGGTCTCTGAACTGACACATCATCGCTCAACTGATCGTTGTCACACTCCCGTATTAATATCCTAGTTGATTGTTGCTGTGAAGGCATCCTGAAAGTTAACACGACATACTATGGTTAGACGAACATATATGGGGAGCTAACTCAAGAAAGATATGAAAAATCAAAAGACCCAATCACAAATGATGCATGTATCATTGGTTCCCCTACAATCGATGTTTCGGCATGCCAAGTCAACAAATAGATTGTCAGAGTTATAATGTATGGATACATTGACCGTAGCAACAATAGTAGCTCCCTTGACATGAGAGGCGAACTCGAGATACTCCAACATCATTGCCATGAGTTCCCAAACCAAACCTCACAATAAGTCCAAAACTCCACACACCAACCTGAGGAAAAACCACATTTGATACCACTCTGTCAAGACCAAACCCACCGAGACCCCTCCTGAGCTGACAGTGAGCCGAGGGTGACACCCCAAACCCCCCTCCAATAGGTCAGGTGCTGACAACTAGTGCCAAGTAGACATAACACTAAATGAGGGACCTTAGCCTAAGTACCTACACACACACAACCAACTTCATGCAACAGTGCAGAGATATAATAAAAGACTGAAACATCTAGAGTGTAAACCATGCATGGAACAACCTCTATAAAATAAATCAAAGTACAACAACATAATGTAAAAGATATAAAGAGGAAAAATACAAATCCAACCAAAAATGAGTTCTCAACCTGACAACAATTGGAAAAAGGGGAAGTCCGAAAAGAGCCCAACTCACAATCTCCAAAATTAACCGCCGAACACAGCCAATACCACCAAGTACCATTATTTTCCTCTGAAACTAGGTCCACTAAGGTCACTGTCAATCTTCCTATAGACTGCATAAGACACAACATATGTAGACAAAACTCATGGAGGGTGAGTATATACATGCTCTACTCCATGGGCTATCACCTATTTTGTTCGGAACTGCAAGATTCTTCTCTTGAATCGCATTAGTCTTACACACTCTTGGAGAGAAGGTAACAAGGATGCTGACTTCATAACATCCTTAGCCTCACCCAGAAACTCTTGTACTATTTTTAGTAGCAACGAACCCTCCCCCCCTTAGTCTGTTACCTTGGTTTGGGATGATGCTTTGGGTTTGTATTACTTTAGACCGTCTTGACATGTTTTAGGCTTTGGCCCACTCTTATCCTTTCAATAACAATCTTAATGTTGGATGGATGGATAAGAATTAGAGTGGAGGGGCCCGCTTCTCACTACTATGCTCCACAACTGAGGGAGCACTAACTCTCGTGGAGGTCCTGCTCCTCACTGAAGATCGATGACGAGGGTGTAGCACTCTGTAGATAGAGGACTCACACCCTCTGTAGTCTGAAGGAGTACTGACTCTACCTATGTAAAGAGTATGTATGACCTGTGCCCTAGTGAAACATGGGAGTACCAATCCCAACATCTCTATGATGATCAAAGATGATCACCGCCATCGACCAAGCATCCCTAAAGGAAGCATCCCACTTGTAAACACCTCGTTTTGTATCTCTAATGCCAAAACGAAGGCCACCATCACTTCCTATGCAGAAAACCACTCAGGATAGACTGCTCACGTGCCTAAATCTGAGTCCCAAAGAAGGAGATACACATGGTGGAGGTCCCTGGGAAAAAGTACACGATATGTATCGGGTATACATGACGTGTCATGGATACCCTAGGTATGCCTGTGTACTATAGACCATGCCCGTGTACTCCATCTTGTGCCCCAATGGTAGTGATTTGGTTTGATCATCAGAGAGATGTCGTGGTCGGTACTCTCATGTCACACTAGGGCATGGGTCCCACATACTCTTTACACAGGTAGAGTCGGTACTACCCTATACTACAGATGGTTCAAGTCCTCTATGTCACAAACCAACCCGAATACCCTGGCACACCGATACATAATCTAGTCTTGACATGACCCGAATGACGTTCTTGATCCCCACAAGATGGTGACTTGTGCCTGGGCATCATTAAGTGGTCAGAGGGAATGATTTCACACTAAAAAAGTAATCAAAAATATATAACAACGAAAGATAAATCAATAAAAATTCGATATTCCAAACACTCCTCACGGAAAGAAGTTCCATAAATATTCAGATGAAGATCTCAATGTAAAACATCAACCAAAAGACGACACAACATCCATCAAGACTAAACTAAGAATCCCCATGTAACGGGTTGATAACAACTCCATCGATCACCACCATCACCCAAGGTCCCAGACTCCAAGTGGTGGTTTCTATTTTCCTGGACATGACATAACATAATCTAAAAATGCAAGAAGGAAAAGGTAGGGTGATAACAAAACAACCTAGTAGGATTCCACCAAATGTCCCATAACCATTTCCAATATAAATAAAACATTTATGCTTCAATTTCAATAAACATAATACAAGGTAAATCATTTCAAATTTCAATTAAAACACGATTTCAAATCAAGTAGATGATAGATATATAAAAAAACTGGATTAAATGAACATTTCAATAAAACAAAGAGGACATGAATAAAACAATTCAATAAAATCTGGAATGTAATAATCAAATCAAACAAGAACCATAGTCATATGCCCTGATGTTCATTAGTTTCTGGCTATAGGATCCTCTCAACTACTCGGTTATTCATCATGACTAAAGTTTGTGTGTGCACGTCCCTATGTCTTAGGGCATCAGGATAGAATCAATCAATACCCCATATGGGGAAATCATGTCGAACTTGGTTTAGTTAGATTTGTCATCATTAATCCATTGTTAGGGAGACAAAGTCCAAGCTTGTTTGTCCTAATCTCCCACTAAATACTCAGGCACACATGTGCCTTCAATAAATCAATCATGGGAAAATCAAATCAAACCAATTCAATTCATCATTCACAGTTCAATTGCCCAATTTCAAGTTTCAAAATTCCATTTCAATTTCAAAACAAAATCATGGGTTTTCATCAAGTTCATGCCTTTCAAAATCATCATTAATTTCAATCCATTATTCTCAAGGATCATCATTAAATCATTTCATCAAATCAATTTCTATTTCAAGCCATCTTTCCTCAAAATCCTCATAATTTATCAAATCCTTTGAAAAAGGGTTTTGTTTCACAAATACTTGCCATTGAAACTAATCATCAAAATCATCACAATTCAAGGTTTAGAAAACAATTAAAAATTCATTTTAATTTGAGAAATAAATCAAGGTTTCAATTATTGGGGAAATCCTTATGGGAAAACCTACCTTTTGTCACATGATCAAGCAAACACCCAAGTCAGGAACCGCCAATGGAGAGTCGAAGGTAAAGAAGATCAAAGAGGAAACTCAGAGAGAGATCGATTTCATCCATCAGAACTTTGATCCAAGAGGAAAGGGGTTTATAAGAACAAAAAATCTCTCTTGAGAGCCTCCAAAATCCAAAAGGTTGGATTATGTTTGATTAGAGGATTTTTGGAATATAAAACTATGGTTCAGGATTTTAAACTCTAGAAAATAGGCCAGACCACGATGTAGTGTCAAAGACCACACCACAGTGGGTATAGTCAAAAATTCATATGAGAAACATGACAAGCTCTATGATATATATCCAAAAAACTACCAAAGGGACCACAACATATGATGAAATTCTACATTGAAGAACCCAACTGCCAAGGAGGAGGATACACCACAACCTAGCTCCATAGTGTAGATACCCCCCAAATGGTAGAGCCACCAAAAACCATACCCTGAGCCCTTATGGTGCATCCAAATCCTCCATACCACATGGAACAACCTCCAAGGAGGAGCCTATCCCATATACCATCTCTATGATGCAACTACCCCTCTCCACACCACAACCCCTCTCATCCATGGTGTAGTCTCTTCTTGAAAATCCGGAATTTCAAAAAAACTACATAAATAACCCAAAACAATACCCAAACAAAAGGTGATCAAAGACAAGGGATAAAAGTATATGAAAGATAGTAATGATATTTTACAATATCCAAACCATAAATGATTTATTCCCCAAAAAATTCTATCAAGAAGTCTCCATGTCAAAGAGATGAGGTCACTACTCTCTCATCAGCGTCTCAATCTCCCAAGTATCATAAGAATCATAACCATGCTACCAAAGAACACAAACCAAAGGTATATACTTTCAATTTAGAACCTTCATCTCAGAGTAAACAATTCAAACTAGCCACTCAGTCACGGATAAGTCAGGCCCGACATCAAGGTCCTACCAGCTCACGACATGAGATGGGTCAAAGAGACACTTCCTGAGCCGTAACACATGAAATATTTTGGGAATCAACATCAACTAAGGTGGAAAATACAATTGGAAAGCCACCTTGAAAATATTCTCAACCATATAAAATGTTCCACATATCTTGGGAATAACTTCCCCAGTTTCCTAAGCTGTCGGTGACCCAACTGCGGTGAAACTCTCAAAAACACATGGTGACCAACTGAAAACTCCAAAGGGATTCAATGAAGATCAACATGGGATTTTAACTAGATTTGAGCCATCACCATTATCTGAAGAATCAATTGAGTATTTACCATCATCTCTTGAACCAAGCTAGACCCAACTAGCGAAGTCTCACCAACCTCTGACCAACACAATAGAGATTTTCACAGGCGTCCATACAAGGCCTCAAAGGGTGCCATCCTAATGGACAAATAATAACTATTGTTATAGGAAAACTCAACTAGTCACATGTATATATTCTAAGATCCACTAAATTTTATCACATAATCATGAAGAATGTCTTCAAAAATCTGTATAGCTCATTCTATCTGTCCATCCTTCTATGGATGATAAGTCGTGCTCAAAATGACATGGGGCACCATTGAATCCTGGAGCCCTTTCCAAAAAAGTGAAGTGAAATGGGGATCCCTTTTAGGAACCATAACAAAGGGAACTACATGAAATCTAATAACCTCTTACACATACAAGCTTCCCAATTCCTCAACCTTTGTTGTGTCTTAAATAGGAATAAAGTGAGTTGATTTGGTCAGCCGATCAATCACCAACCATATCACATTTTTCCCTTGAGGGGTACATGGAAACACAACAATAAAATCCATAGAAATCCCATCCCACTTCCAAGTCAATATAGGAAGGGGCTGAATTAAACCTGAAGGTTTCTGGTGCCCGTCCTTAGCCCATTGATAGGTATAACAATGAGAAACAAATTCATCGATGTTTCATCTTATACCTGGACACCAGAATCATTTCCAGATGTCATAGAACATCTTCATGGTTCCAGGGTGTACCACCCACTGGGAATTATAACAATCCCCCATCACATCGTTCCTCACAGGAAAAGATACAATGTACCAGTTTTGAAAGTATAGGATATACTCAGAGGATAATGATCACTCACTAACAGTCTTCCCACCATAAAGAGAGTCCCTAATTCCACAAAACTCATCATCAACCTGTTGTTGCTCCTAAAGAATCATATTGAGAAGAGAATATGTTAGCTGAATGCTTTCCAAAACAATAAATAGTTTTATCTTCCTGAAATCCTGAATGCATACAAGAAAAAAGATCCATAAAATTACACTTATTCGATAATTATTTCATGGTATGGGTCATAATTTTCCTGATCAGTGCATCAACAATGACATTCCCCTTACCACAGGTATAGGAAATGTCGAAATCAAAAGACTATAAGTACTACACTCATAACCTCTAATGGAGATTCAAGTCTTTTTTAGAGTAGATATAACTTTGGATTTTGTGATATAAATAAATGATAAACATTTCTCTAAAAAGGTAATGTTGACAACTCTTAAGAGCATGCATCAAGGCTACGAGTTCGAGATCATGAGTAGGATAGTTCTTCTCATATGGCCTAAACTGTCGAGAACTGTAGCCTACTACGTGATCATCCTACATGAGAATGCATCCCAAACCCGAACTTGATGTGTCACTAAAGGCCACATACCCTTGACCATCCTCTAGAAGAGTCAAAACTGGAATAAAAGTCTAAAGGTGCTTCAATTTATCAAAAGAATTATGACACTTTTAATCCCATAATAATTTCACTCTTTTCCGAGTGAGCAGTCATCGTAGAAGCCAACTTTGAGTAGTATTTAACAAATTGGCAGTAATACCTCACTAAACCCAAGAAGATTCAAATCTAAAAAACATTTAAAAGGTTGTTACCACATCATAAAATCCTTTAACTTTTCAGGATCAATTAAAATAACATATTATGAGGCCATGTTTCCCTAAAAATTCAATTCCCAAATAAAAAAACTACATCTCTATAACTTGGAATAAATTCAATGATCTCTCAAAATTTTCAGAACATCTCTAAGATGAGACACATAATCCTCCTCAGTTTTAGAGTAAACTAAGATGTCATACACAAATACCACTATGAATGAGTTGAGATACTCATGGGACATCCTATTAATTAGTTCCATAAAAACTACAGGATCATTTTTTAAACCAAAAGGCATAATAAGGTACTCATAATGGACATACCTACTCTAGAAGGTGGTATTTGAGATATCAGATACATTAAATTCTCAAATGGTGGTAACCATACTGAAGATAAATATCTGAGAACCACTTTAACCCTTTCAACTGATCAAAAAAATCATCAATATGAGGTAAAAAAACTTGTTATTTATCATAACTTGATTGATTTTCCGATAATAAATACCAAAGGTGAAGTGTTTCATTATCTTTCTTTACAAAAAGAATAGGCACTTACCATGTTGAAACACTCATAAGAATAAATCCTTTATCTAATAAATCATCCAATAGAGTCTTTAAATCCTTAAATTCAGCTAGTTCTATATGATATAAGAAATAAAGATAGGCTGGGTACCCAATACTAAGTCAATAGAAAACTCTACCTCCCTTACATAGGGAAACCCAAAAAAGTCAGATGGAAACATGTTAGAAAACTCCATGACTACTGGAGAAAGATCACCGCACATAGATTCTTTCTCTAGATTAAAAGAAAACATAGATATTACTCTACCTAACTCTAAAATAAGTGTTCCAGATCTACTCGAACTTAACTCCCACTCTCTTAGGAAAGCATGACACACCCCATCGAGGCTAGTAAAGGAGACCCACTGAAGATAATAATAAATCTTGGATTTATAGGCAATCAAACAATCCATCGTGATAATGAAATATAAAGGATTTATGTTTAGAACTAAAAAGTCCTAGGTGATCTCGGTCTCTGGAAAAGAGAAGGAACAAAAAGGGAATAAAAAACCCTTCTCTCTCTTCGTTCCAAGGGGTTTATAAATATCCATCACTTAAGACATAAGATTCATAGGAAGGTTTATAAAATTCACAAAATGAGTTTATATGAATGAATGAAATGCATTGATATTAAGTAAATTAGTCCATAAATATGAAGCTATAGTGACGAAACCTCTCACCACCACTTGACCCATATCAACTTCCTCTGGAGACTCTTCCAATGCAGGAAGAAGCTTTGATTCGGATGCCTGAGGCTAGAACCCTTTAGTTCTTGAAGCATCTGATTTCAAAATAATACCTTTAGGTGATGATGAGTTCATGCCATTTTTTGGGGTAGAAAAGACATGAATGGACTTATATAGGTGACCTGAGAGACTGTACAAACTATAGATTTTTGGTGCCTTAGTATAAACTCGCTTTGAGTGCCCGACCTTTCCACACTAAATTAAATTAAATGGGCCTCTTCTAGATGTCAAAAAAGTTTTAGATGATGCCTGATATCATGATACACAACTAGAATCATCACGATTCATATTTCCTTTAAAGGAACTAACAAAACTGCCACTAAGAGTAGGAGGAAATCCATTCAACCATGAATTACAAGCCATGTCAAGTTTATCCATAAACGCTTTATCCAGTATGCCTGAATAAGAAGTGAGCTTCAACATGAAAACTTGATATAAGATATCATATTTAAGACCCATCTATAATCTTTAGGCCTTTACATTCTCATTCATCACTACCTTAGGATAAAATAGAATAAGTTAAGCAAAGTGGTTCTCCTACCGATTCTAGTTCTATCACCTTATTGGGGGATAAGAAACTCTATAAAAGTTTCAAAAACCATCGAATCTATATATAAATTCTATGTGAAAAGAAATATTAAGTATTTCTACTCCAATAATTAACGTTTCTTCACCATTACCATTAAATCCCACCACCTCATGCTAGGACCTTCAAGCTTTAAGGCAACACATTTCACCTTTATCGAGTATGGTGTTCCCAAGAACTAAAAAATCAGCTCAATATTTTTTAACCAATCCTACACCTCTTGGGGATCATTCAATACTTGGAAATCTAGTGGATTCTTTTGAAGAAACTCCTGATCATGATCACTAATTTCAACCCTTCAAGGTTCCACTACTAGAGCCTAAAGGGAAATGGGTGCAGCTGCCTGTCCTACAACTTAGACAATATATAGGAATATCTCAACAAGGTTCTAATCAATTGGAGGTTTATCTTGTCATGGTTCAGTGGTATCTACCTACTAAGATTTGTTCAAATGTCTTCTTGGGGGAATGGTGCTAAAAAACACCCAAAAACAACATAAAAACATCAATAATAATACTCAAATAATCCAATTAATCAAGAGATATAGGAATATAAATTCCATAAGTTAGAGTTAAAAAATCTAGGATATCAAAATAATCAAATCAAACATGAAAAAATACTAGAATCAGATTAATTTATTCCTCAAGGAAACTTTTAACAACACCCATTGTGACTTAAAGCTCACTACGATGAGAGCTAGACATAAGCTTGCTCACAACTACCCATTAATTCCTAACAATACTACCTCATGTCTACCATGAAATCCCAAATTGCATACCAACATAAAGGGAAGATACGCAACCTACACCCTATAATACTATTTTGTCATGAATGAACCCAAATACCTTAGTACACTGATACCCAAGTTGGTCCTTCCATGATCTAAAGGTAATTTTTATAACGCCCCGACCCCAGAAACCCAGAGTTGGTGCCTTATTACGTATCATTGGCACGATCAAAAAATATTAAGTCTCGAAAGACTGATTAGTTTAGTATCCTTGGAATTACTAGATACATTCATAAGGTTTACATTACATCATAAAATGGAAAGCTACAACAACACTGTTTCCATAGACAACACTAAGATCCCATAGACTATCCCTGCAGGTCAGTAATAATATACTTCTTTGCATCTTGGAAAAAATAAAACATAGAAAGAGGTGAGCTCAGATGCTCAGTAAGGATAAAAATATAGTGAAAACTTTCATAAATAATCATAAACATTTAAAGCAATGTATAAGACTAGAAGAAAATCCTTTTAAACTTGAACTTCAGCATAATATGGAAAAGATAAAATCAAATAATGCCATTTAATTATTCAAATGGATATTCTACTAGTCAAATAATAACATGCAATATCAATAACCACTTTCATAATGATGGAATGCATAATGCCAGACTTTCATAACCACATAGTCAAGGCCTTATACCAAGACTACAAATAAGATTTTGTCAAGGCCTTATGCCAAAACACTAGTTTGTCTCATGAGACCTACTGATGCATCGAGGAGCTATAGCGGGCTCCAACTTTCTCTTACTAAGTCCAAATCATTCCTCATATGAAAATGTTGAAACATAATCTAAACATTCATATTAAAACTAGCATACAAAATGTCAGTATTTTAACCACAAACCATGAATGGTATAAAAATATCACATCCACAGTCAAACATAACTCATTCAATACAATATGGAAGATTTTATTATAATATATCAACCAAAATAGAGAATAATGAGTAATATTGACATAGATGAAAATAATCATCAAAAATATTTGAGAGAAATAACCCCCTTTTTCTTGAAAACATTTAAAAGTCTCACTATTTATCAATAAGCTGTTTAAAATAGATTTTTGAATCAAAGTGTCCCATACCACTTTGAAACATTTAAAAAAAAATTAATTTTAAAACTTTAATGACCATATAAATAAATCCTTAAAACTATTTTTAAAACATGGACATTAATGAGAAATATTTAGAATAATAAATCTTTAAAACATTTAAAATGATATTTTAGTTAGAGTTCCTAACCAAAAGAGAGACACTTTAATACAAATAATTGATGTAATAAAAACTTTATAATATCATGAGAATAAAGGGATTCATGATATACTATGTAAAAGTGCATTATATACACCATATAAAAGTGAATTGGTGTATAACAACAAAGAAGTCTCAATGGAATGTAAATTGAGATGAAGTCTCTTATAAAGACCATATCCTTAGGTTAAGGATAAATCAAGGACATAATTATGTGTGAAAAATATAAATACACTAAATATGATTGGATATTAAGTGTAAATCAATCATAGGACATTCACACATATTCTTGTAAAAACAACACCAATGAATTGGATTTTTAACTCAATAAATGGAGATTGAGTTAAAATTACTCTTATCAAGTTCATATCGATGAATTGAGAATTTATCAATGGATTGATTATGTGTATCAAAAGTATATCCACAGAAAGGGGAGTGTAAATTACTACATAAATAATAAATAGTGATTCCACACATAATCATGGAGTAAAATAATCAATTAAGTATGCGTAAAGCCGAATGAGTGGAAATTGAAATTTGAAATTACCTTACCAATTTGGTAACTTACGAAACATACATCCCATGAAAAATGGATCATAAAATAAAGATGTAATTAATCATAAATTAAATTATATTACACAAAGAATACAATAATTGGGCAGTACATACATCACACAAAAGGAAATAGTGGCAGTATGGAATGAATCTGACGGAAATAAGAAGTGAGATGAAAACCCTTACTTCGTTGTAATCAATCGAGTCATATGGAAAAAAGTTAATAACAACCAAATGAATCACAGAATACCATTAATATAAATAGAATCATGATAATATATATATATATATATATATATATATATATATATCAAATGACAGTACACAATACACCACATTTAATAAGTAAGTGACGAACAATGGAAATCTCACGGAATTAAAAGTGAGATAAGAAACCCCTTACTTTGTACTTTTACTTGGTTGAGGGTAGGTTAAACTCCTGTATAATGGTGAAATAATTTTTATTAAATTATAAAATAATCATATAAATTATTATGATACCATATATGATCTTTTAATATTGGTTTGTTAATAATATTTTAGTATTATCGTCGTTTTGGGTGTTAACTGATTCGTTTTCCTTTATATGCTTTGTTTCGTAAGTAGTGTTTGTTATGAATAGGTTGTATCTTAAGAATTATATTAAGTATTTAAACATTATTTTTAATCATCTAATGAAAATTATTCTTGAATGGATTACGATGGGGAATGAATCTCATCGCGTTCGTGGAGACGGTAATCCGTACATACGCACGAGCGACAATATCATTCTTTTGATATTAAAATAAAATATAATTGGATGGTATATAATATATACAGAATAATTATCATGTTATATTTATTATTTACATCAATTACACATCATTATTATACCCATCCAAATAATAATGTATTGAATAACAATTACACCACGACGTGGAGACGTTAAGCCGTACGTACGCACGTATGGTGACATGTCATTCAAAGGATGGATAGAATAATGAATATTGTTGTAAAGTATTTATAATAACATTAAAGTATATAGAAGATACTGGAGTTATTTTTTTATAATGTAAACAACAAATAAATAGGATGTGGAAGAAGAAATGAACTTGAAAGAGGTGATGAAATATTTACCTTTTCTTTGGGTTATTCCTTTTGATTTGATCAAAAGGGATCCTTAGGTTGGATTTATAATTAAAGTAAGTACTCTAGGATGAAGGGAGGACAATTTATAGGGTATTTGGGTAGAGGTTGGCCGATCCAAAAGGCTTTGAAGGTGTGAATTTGAGGGAAGGGGGAGTTCCCTTTTATAAGAGGGGTGAGAGGCACCTTTGAAAAAGCTAGAAATATATTTTTATAATAAAATCATTTTCAATTTATAATGGATTAAAAATGATTTATTTAAAGGATAAAGTAGGCATGGGTCTAACACCACTCAAACAATAGGTTTTAGACAGGTTTGGGTCACTATATTAACCTTATCTTTTATATTTACCTCTTAGTTAAATAGTTTGACATTTACCATGTGTCTTTGTATTTTTATATTATATGGTTAATAAACTTAATATATACTTCCAATAAAACCCCAAGTGGTTCATTAATGATAATCCTATCATTATATAAGTCTTTTGGCTGAACCTTATATTTTTAGGAATATAATACCAATTAATAATATAAAATTTGTTTTAAAAACTCTTTTATGTCAATTTTGACACTATTTGGTATTTTGTTTTTTCTAAATTCATAACAACATTATTACTTCAAAAAAATTCATCTAACCAACCCTAAAATGTCATATTAACCTAGAAAATTAGTGGAATTCATAAAATGTCTCAAATTACATTTATTTAGATATTTATAATATCAAATATTTTAATATTTCATTAATTAGGTAGTTACTGAATCATCATTGTGTCATAAATAAATTAAATTATTTAATGTCTAAAAAATATAAATAAAACAAAATTATGTAGGAAATATTTTTTTCTTTCTAATTAATATTTATAATAGAATTTATCTTATGTATAACCCTATATTAAAAATGTTTTAATTATTAAGCTTTCAATTTCACACTTTTAACTCTTCTTTGAATTAAATAATAATAAATGTCATAATCTAATCCAAATGGACCTAAAGGATCATATTTTACTCCTAAGGTTATTTTTGGTCGAATTCCTCTTATGCAATAGTATTAGGACATGTGTTGGGGTAATAATAATATCATTTTTTACCCTTAATTACCCTATTTACTTTTAACTATGGTAAATAAAAGTCAAAAGTTACTATTCAAAAAAAATTATTTTTATCTTATTGAGCCATATTTTACTTACTAATATCAACCATGTCACTCGGATTTTTGAAATTCAATTCACAGAAGCGATAAAATTAAGTTTTATTCAAATTTGTAAATGCTCCTAGGAGGTGGGTAAAAGACGGTTAAAAGTTTAATAAAATTTTTATATATATAAAATTATTATAAAATGAATCCAATGAATTAAATTGAACTTATATAGGTATTATGTATCTATTTTTACCTAAAATAAATTTAAATAAAAATTCAGTTTTAAACTATAACTTAGTGTTTTTCACTATTCCTCAAAAATTGAAAGTTTTCAGAAAAACACCAAAAATTCACCCTAAGCTAATTTTGATATTCTAAATCCAAAAATAAAGTCCATTTTGAAAGATAAAATTTATAACATTTCAAAAAGTGGGTATTAATATTCATAACGACTAGTTTGATTGGTCACGGTGTGTTAGAATCTCGAAGTTGTGTACAATGCAAGCTATTACATTATTCAATGGGAAACGTACTGTGGAAGATTGGGGTGTTACATTCTTCCCCCCTTTTGGAAATTGCGTCCTCACAATTTTTAAAATTGTCTTAGGAACATAATTGAAAGTCCCACATCAGAAAAAGAGTCAATAAAACTATCACTTTAAAAGAAAGAAAGAGAAGTACATAGGTCACCCAAGATAACCCATACTAGGATTCCATGTAGAAAAACATGGATATGGTCGATAAACTAAGTGTCAAGTTCTGATGGAGAGGGATAGAAAACATGACCCGGAGAAATTTAACAACAAGAAAACCACACACTTGTGATGGGACAAACAGTCATTAGTTTCCCAGTAGGAAAAGTAAACGGACAATATAATCCAAACTAATATTGAAACCCAAAACTTAGAAGAATTTGGTTATGTAGTCTTCCACATTAAATTGTATCTCCAAATGACATCGACTAATCTTAAATTCATATACTTAAAAGTAATTAGCCTAATCACATATTCTTTATTATAGGTTAATCATTCCCATAAATAACCTAAATCACTATAAATCAACAATAAAAACATATATAAAAATCCACCATTACTCCTCAAATGAAATCCCATAGTATTCTATTTTCCTTAGGCATATAATGTTCTCAACAGAGCGAACGTCTTCCAAAATAACATTTATCACTTAATCACAAAATCATTTTCCTATACTAAGGGTGTTCATTTGATAAGACATAAGATCCCAAATCAACTTATTATCGATCAATAAAATCATTTAACTAAAAATAATTAGTCACAATAACCAGGGACTTCACGTAGTCCAGTGGCAGGCGATAAATCCCAATCGCACTCTGGTTGTGGGTTTGATTCTCACAGCTTTTTCCTACGCGATGGGTTGTCACACAGTCTGTGTGTTGTCCTTTTTCAAAACCTATATTTTATAACATTACCAAAATGAGATAAATTCCTCAAAATAACCATAACATAATTTAACCACAAAGGTTATCTCATACCTTTCATTTTCATCCCAAAATATAATAACTTGTAATTTCCTCAAACCCAATGATCATATAAAACCAAATGCTTATTTATAACTATATCCACAAGAGGATATATAATTCTTCCTCAAATATCATTTTCACATGACAAACAACAGGGTTACAAATACAAGAGAAAATTATTCCAAATTAACCCCATCAACAAGGAGCAATAATACTTTTAAACATTTATCCTACCATTTATTTCCACATAACTTATTCTTTGACCAAAAAAATATCCTATAGAATAGGGCATTCACTCGGGTAATGGCCAGGTCCCCTACATTTACGCAAATGACTCTAAATGGATTCTTAGGACCATTTTTATTTTCTTCTATAGTACTCTTCATTTTTCTTTTTCAATTATTTACTTTATGTCCTTATTTCCCACACATAAAGCATTTTTTTGTTCCATTGGGACACTTTACTGGGTATCTCCTTCCACATTTCCTACATGAAGGAAATTAAGGATTCTTTTCTCCATGGTCTCCACTGCTGGAGCTCTTATCATTCATCAACTTTCTCTTCTTTATTGAGTCCGAGAGTTAGTTAATATATATGTTGTTGATCATATTTTTGGAAAACCGATTTGTCATGAACACGATATATTTTATTCTTATCAACATTCCATTTTGTTGCTCATTTCCACCACCCTTACCACCTTATACATCATGCTCAAAGTTACTATGACTTCCTTGGAATCCAGCCATTGACTAAAACCAGAAAGCATTGTGTGAGTAACAATAGTCATAAAATCATTTAGAGAATATCATGACACCATATTTTTAATTTGAAACACCTTAGGATTAACCAAGGTCATTTATTCTCATCTTATATTAAAATACTTGAAATAAGTTTGTAAAGAAAATGTAAATTATCCTAAGCATATACCCCAGGAGTGTCGTAACCAAGAGTGAAGCAAGATCCGTTGTTGTGAACCAGTTCCCATTTGAGTCTAGATCAAAGTGGTGTTTTCAGGTTTTACCCCTAGGTACATCTGTGCCAGAGCTGCCTCTACCTACTCATATCCAGACAAGGATGTATTGCTCAGAAAACTCACAAAATCTCTACAATACCAAAATTTTAGGAAGTTATTCTATACTAATCTTCAAAGTCTATCTTAGGGATATGTTCTCTAATCAGTGTTTATCTAAATTTAGTTTCCAAGGTTTGTACTAAACTTCCCCTAATACCAACTATAACGCCCCGACCCTAGAATCCCAAAGTCAGAGCCTTATTAAGTATCATTGGAATGATCACAAAATATCAATTCTCTAAAGACCGATTAGTTTAGTAGCCTTGGAAGTACTAGATACATTCATAAGGTTTACATTACATCATAAAATGGAAAACTACAACAACAATGTTTCCATAGACAACACTGAGATCCTAAAATGGAAAACTACAACAACAATGTTCCCATAGACAACACTGAGATCCCATAGACTATCCCTGGAGGTTAGTCATAATATACTTCTTCGCATCCTGGAAAAAATAAAACATAGAAAGGGGTGAGATCAGATGCTCAGTAAGGATAACAATATAGCGGAAACTTTCATAAATAAGTATAAACATTTAAGGTAATGTATAAGACTAAAACAAAAGCCTTTTAAACTTGAACTTCAGCATAATATGGAAAATATAAAATCAAATAATGCCATTTACTTATTCACAAGGATATTCTACTAGTTGAATAATCACATGCAATATCAATATACACTTTCATAAAGATGGAATGCATAATGACAGACTTTTATAATCACATAGTCAAGGCCTTGTGCCAAGACTACCAATAAGATTTTATCAAGGCCTTGTGCCAAGACACTAGTTTGTCTCATGAGACATACCGATGCATCGAGGAGCTATAGCGGGCTCCACCCGTCACTTACTAAGTCCAATTTATTCCTCGTATGAAATGGTTGAAACATAATCTGAATATTCGTATTAAAACTAGCATACTAAATGTCAAGATTTTAACCACAAACCATAAATGGTATAAAAATAGCACATCTACAGTAAAACATAACTCATTCAATACAATATGGAAGATTGTATTATAATATATCAACCTCAATGTATAATAATGAATGATATTTTCATATATGAAAATAATCATCAAAACTATTTGAGAGAAATATCCCCCCTTTTCTTGAAAACATTTAAAAGTATCACTATTTATCAAGAAGCCGTTTAAAATAAATTTTTGAATCAAAGTGTCCCATACCACTTTGAAACATTTAAAAGTAATTTTAATTTTAAAACTTTAATGTCCATATAAATAAATCCTTAAAACCATTTTTAAAACATGGACATTAATGAGAAATATTTAGAATAATAAATCTTTAAAACATTTAAAATGATATTTTAGTTAGAGTTCCTAACCAAAAGAGAGACACTTGAATTCAAATAATTGATGTAATCAAAACTTTATAATATCATGAGAATAAATGGATTCATTATATACTATGTCAAATTACATTATATACACCATATAAAAGTGAATTGGTGTATAATAACAAAGAAGTCTCAATGGAATGTTAATTGATATGAAATCTCCTATAAAGACCGTATCTTTAGGTTAAGGATAAATCAAGGACATAATTATATGTGATAAATATAAATACACTCAATATGATTGGATATTCAGTTTAAATCAATCATAGTACATTCACACATATTCTTGTAAAAACTACACCAATGAATTGGATTTTTAACTCAATAAATGGAGATTGAGTTAAAATTACTCTTATCAAGTTGACATCGATGACTTGAGAATTTATCAATGGAGTGATTATGTGTATCAAAAGAATACCCACAGAAAGGGGAGTGGAAATTACTACACAAATAATAAATAGTGATTCCACACATAATCATGGAGTAAAATAATAAATGAAGTATGCGTAAAGCCAAATGAGTGGAAATTGAAATTTGAAATTCCCTTACCAATTTGGTAACTTACTAAACATACATACCATGAAAAATGGATCATAAAATTAAGATTTAATTAATCATAAATTAAGTTATATTACACAAAGAATACAATCATTGGGAATTACATACAACATACAAAAGGAAATAGTGGCAGTATGGCATGAATCTCATGGAAATAGGAAGTGAGATGAAAACCCTTACTTCATTGTAATCAATCGAGTCATATGGACAAAAGTTAATAACAACCAAATAAATCATAGAATACCATGAATATAAAGAGAATAATGATAATATATATATATATATATATATATATATATCAAATGATAGTACACAACACACCACATTTAATAAGTGGCGAACAATGGAAATCTCACAGAATTAAAAGTGAGATAAGAAACCCCTTACTTTGTAATTTTCCTTGGTCGAGGGTAGGTTAACCTCCTTTATAATGGTGAAATAATTTTTATTAAATAATACAAGAATCATATACATTAATATGATATCATATATGATCTTTTAATATTTATTTGTTCATAATATTTTAGTATTATCATCGTTTCGGGTGTTAACTGATTCATTTTCCTTCATATGATTTATTTCGTAAGTAGTGTTTGTTATGAATAGTATGTATATTATTCATATTCATAATGATATTAAGTCTTTAAATATTATTTTTAATCATCTAATGAAAATTAGTCTTGAATGGATTACGATGGGGAATGAATCTTATCACGTTTGTGGAGACGGTAATCCGTACGTACGCACAAGAGACAATATCATTATTTTGATATTAAAATAAAATATAATTGGATGGTATATCATATATAAATAATAATTATAATGTTATATTTATTATTTACATCAATTACACATCATTATTATACCCATCCAAATAATAATGTATTGAATAACAATTACACCACGACGTGGAGACGGTAAGCCGTACGTACGCACGTATGGTGACATGTCATTCAAAGGATGGATATAATAAGAAATATGGTTGTACCATATTTATAATAACATCACATTATATATAATATACTGTAGTTATTTTTTTATAATGGAAACAACAAAGAAAGAGGATGTGGAAGAAGAAAGGAACTTGAAAGAGGTGATGAAATATTTACCTCTTCTTCGGGTTCTTCCTTTTGATTTGATCAAAAGGGCTCTTTAGGTTGACTTTATGACTAAAGGAAGGACTCTAGGATGAAGGGAGGACAATTGAGAGGGTATTTGGGTAGAGTTTGTCCTAGAAAAAAGTCTTTGAATGTGTGAATTTTAGGGAAGGGGGAATGACCTTTTATAAGAGGGGTGAGGGGCACCTTTGGAAAAGCTAGAAATATTTTTTTATAATAAAATAATTTTCGGTTTCTAATGGATCCAAAATAAATTATTTAAAGGATAAGTTGGGGATGGGTCTAACACCACTCAAAAAATAGGTTTTAGACAGGTTTGGGTCACTATATTAACCTTATATTTTAGATTTAACTCTTAGTTAAATAGTTTGACATTTACCATGTCTCTTTGTATTTTTATATTATATGGTTAATAAACTTACTATATACTTCCAATCGAACACCAAGTGGTTAATTAATGATACTAATATAATTATATAAGTCTTTTGGCTGAGCCTTAGATTTTTAGGAATAAAATATCAATTAATAATATAATATTTGTTTTAAAAACTCTTTTATGTCAATTTTGACACTATTTGGTATTTTGTTTTTTCTAAATTCATAACAGCATTATTACTTCAAAAAAAATTCATATAACCAACCATAACATGTAATATTAACCTAGAAAATTATTGTAATTCATAAAATGTCTCAAATTACATTTATTTGGATATTTATAATATCAAATATTTTAATATTTCATTAATTAGGTAATTACTACATCATCATTGTGTCATAAATAAATTAAATCATTTAATGTCTAAAAAATATAAATAAAATACCATTATGTAGAAAATATTTTTATATTTATAATTAATATTTATAATAGAATTTATCTTATGTATAATCCTATATTAAAAATGGTTTAGTTATTAAGCTTTGAATTTAACACTTTTAACTCTTCTTTGAATTAAATAATAATAAATGTCCAAGTCTAATCCAAGTGGACCTAAAGGATCATATTTTATTCCTAAGGTTGTTTTTGGTCTAATTAATCTTATCCAATAGAATTAGGACATGTGTTCAGGTAATAATACTATCATTTTTACCCTTAATTACCCTATTTACTTTTAACCGTGGTAAATAAAAGTCAAAAGTTACTATTCACAAAAAATTATTTTTATCTTATTGAGCCAAAATTTACTTATTGATATCAACTGTTTCTCTCATATTTTTTAAATTCAATTCACAGAAGCGGTAAAATTAAGTTTTATTCAAATTTGCAAATGCTCCTAGGAGGTGGGTAAAAGACGGTTAAAAGTTCAATAAAATTTTTATATATCTAAAATTATTATAAACCGACTCCAATGAATTACATTGAACTTATATAGGTATTATGTATCTATTTTGACCTAAAATAAATTTAAATAAAATAAATAATTATTTAAATAAAAATTTGGTTTTAAACTATAACTCAATGTTTTTCACTATTTCTAAAAAATTGAAAGTTTTCAGAAAAATACCAAAAATTAACCATAAGCTAATTTCGATATTCCGAATCCAAAAATGAAGCCCATTTTGAAAGATAAAATTTATAAAATTTCAAAAAGTGGGTATTACTATTCATAACGGCTAGTTTGATTGGTCGCGGTGTGTTAGAATCTCGAAGTTGCGTACAATGCTAGCTATTGAATTATTCAAAGGGAAATGTACCATCAAAGCTTGGGGTGTTACAATTTTAGATCCCCACAAGCTTGTGGCTAGCAGATATGCATCATCAAATGGTTAGAGGGAACAATTTCACCCAAAAAACAAGCAATTAACAAGATATAGTAGCAAAAGATAAATCAATAAACATTTGGTATCCCAAAAACTCCTTAAGGAGAGAAGTACTATAAGTAGTCAGACAAAGATCTCAATGTAAAACATCAACCAAAATATGACATAACATCCATCAAGACTAAACTTAGAATCTCTATGTAATGAATAAGGAACCGACCTTAAACATTACATAATCTTGAGATTTAATTCAAGAATTAATTTTCTTACATTTGAGGATCTTTTAAGGTTTAGAGTCTTAGATAATTAGTCCATAACTCATACATAACAAAATAATTAAATAAAAAGTGGACACTTCCATTTAGTATCCATTTTTCCTATAATATAATACTTTTAAAATAAATCAGGATTTATTTTCATGGAAAATTTCCACAACTTTCAACTTGAATCATCCCTTTCCCTTACCCATCCTTAAACCCTGTGAAAAACATTTTAAAAACATGGGATGAGAAAAAAATCTCAATAAGGGATATTAAAATAAAGGAAACTGTTAGTTTAGTAAAAATATGAAAAACCATGAAATATTTACCTTTATGTCAATGTTATTTGAGTTAAAGAAATAAAACATTTTCATGAGAAAACACACACATGTTTTGCACAAAGAAATCCTTTAAAACCCATAACAAGAAATTAAAACTCCTTTTTGGTGACTTAGAGCATCATATTTATAAAACCCTTTCAAAACCTTTATAGTTGGAATAACTATATGGACAAATACTAATATAATCATTACCAAATGCATTGGAGATCTATAATGGGGATCACCCTTCGTATATGCTATATCGGGATCACCCATGAACTATAATGGGGATCAACACTTCATATAATCTATATCGGGCTAATCCGTTTTTCATGATATATAATAGGGATAAACCCTTTGTATAATCTATATCGGGCTCACCTATGAGCTATAATGGGGCCTAACCCTTTGTATAAACTGTATCAGACTCACCTACTTCATATGATGCTCAATTACCATATCATGAATAAATAAATTCACCATAAATCTCTTTGAAAAACTCTTTTAAACCCATATGAAAAACACTTTTGAAAAAAAAAAATTTCTTTTAAAAACCCATTTTCAATACCAAAACACCATTTTCTTTGAAAAACCATTTTCAATTCCATAATACCTAAAAAAGAGAAAGAGGGTTTTTAATTTAATAAAACATGTAAGATTTCAAAGGAATCTAGAAATCAAATAACATTTATGGTGATGGGAAATTTATTTTCACTACGTACATTAAGAATCAAACACCTGTCTTGTTTTTTGTCAAAGCATTCCATATAAAACTTGTAAAAATATTCCTTTTTGAAAAACATTGAAATAAATTAAAGAGAAATAAAATGTAATTTATAAATATTTTACATCCATATAAAATAATTAATAAAATAATTTTTAAAACATGGACAACGAATAGAGAGAGAGAGAGAGAGAGTTTGAGGAAAAAACATTAAAAGAGGGTTTTTAAAGGAAAAGTCACATATTAATTAAGAACCACCTGAATCATAAGCCTCATAAAATATTAACATTAAAAAAGATTTAAATATCATTATTATTGAGAAATTAATTATATAAAATGTCAAAGGGTCTGTATATACACCTTATAAAAGAATATAGGTACATAACATCAAAAAATTACTCAATGAAAGGAAACTGAGACAAAACCCCTTACGTTGAGTCTAATTCTTTATGCGTGTCTTTATATTCCTGAATAATAAATTTATATTAATTATTTACTTTTTTGAGAAAAATTTTCAAGTTTTTTTATTACTTTTATTTCACTTATTAATAGGTTATATACAATTACTTAATTAGTTAAGTTTAAGTCAGATGTTTTAACCATATTCGACTTATGTGTCAAAAATGACATTGGTAGGTTGACTAAAGAGGTAATTATATAAACATCTCAAGAATACTAATAATGAAATAATTATCATATTCATACATCAATTATACACCAATCATGGAATATGATTACGATAAATGAACTAACGTTACAATCATGAAGATAGTAGGTCGTACGTACGCACGTGTAACATTTCCATTTTTCAATGGTCGTTATGTAAAGAAGGTAAGTAAAATTTATATTTAAATAATGATAATTAAATCATAAATACCATAATAATTAATTATATATAATCATATATATCATTCTTGTGACATAGTGATGAAAAAAATAATCACATCGCTTTGAGGAGGTGGTAGTCCACGCATCCACAAACGATGTTATCACTTTTTCAGTGAGTGAAAAGGTAAGAAATAAAATGTTAGATTATACTTTAAAAATTCTAAATATGTCATGAATATCATAATATTTCATGTATAAAATATATATTTATTATAATTTCCTTTATTACCTTCCATGTAACGTGTTAGTAAAAATGAATCACATCACTTCGCGAGGCGGTAGTCCACCATACACACGAACAATGTTATCGTATAACTTATATATTTGAATATAAAAATGGTATATATGATATAATGAATAAAAAGGTACATTTATGTTATAAATATCATATATAAAATTTATATCCCTCATTTTACCCAACCATGAGAGGTGGTAATGGAAAAATGAATGACATCATTTTGTGAGGTGGTAATCCTCCGTACACACAAATGATGATTTCATAACCCATTTAATGTAAGTGTGTGTAGTTGTAGTTAAAAACCTTAACACAAAAACATATAAGTATAAGGAATATAATTATTTTTTTATATCATCATGGTATTAGAATAATTGAAGGAGGTGTAGAAGGGAATAAAATAAATATTCTTGTTTAATAACATTACCTCTTCTTCGGGTATCTTCATTTAGTTTGCACAAAAACCTTACTAGGTTAGATTTATACATAAAATAAATCTTCTAGGATGAGGTTAAAGAAGTTTTGAAGTTATTTTGATAGATTTTGGATGATCAAAATGGCTTTATAGGTGTAGATAAGGGGAAGAATGAGTTCCCTTTTATAGTTGAGGAGGTGTGAAATTCTTGTAAATACTCAAAATTATTCACTATTGTGAGGCATCCCTTAACTCATGTCATTAAAAAATTGAAAAATAATGGATTTGAAGGAAATTATTTCTGATCCACACTTACAACACACAAAAATAAAACCATTTTTATCATTTTGTTTCTTAGTCTTTAAATTTACCAAATTTTACCCTTTTTTGTTTTTACCACGATAACAAGTTTTCTAACCTAGGTAATTTATCCTTTTAGGATAAATTAAAGTGATAATTGTTATAAAATTTGGACCCAATAATTATAAATACTATATATTATTTATAAAATAAAAATCTCATGTGTGTTGTAAATTAATTTTAACATAAGCACATGTAATATGCAAAAACACTACTTTAACCCTAACCATACTAAAAAAGTTTTTACTATTTAGGGGCCAATATGTTCATTATAAAATATAAATTGGTCCATTAATGGACCACATTTGATATTTAATAACACTTAAAAATAACTTGGCATAAGATAGTTTTTTATCATTTTTAAATTATTTAATAAAATATCATTTATTATAAAATAACAATAATATCAATTTTAAAATTATTTATTTAATTTAAAATTTAAAAATATTAAGAAAAATATGAAATTTGAATATATTAAGTTTACAACTATTTAACATGATATATTCATCTAAAAAATTAATTTAAGACAACAATTCATTCAATTTACTTAACTTTTAATATTTTTAGTATCATTATTTTAGTTAATTATTAACTAAATAATTATTGTGTTTGCATTTATTAAGCATTTTAAGAAATTATTTCATCTCTAAAAATTAAAGATAAATTATTATGATAAAAACATAATTTATTTTTCAAAATAATATCTATAACTGAACATAAGTTTTTCCCCATCCAAAAGCATTATATATATTAAAGGTGAAGATGGTTCTTTTTTTTATCTTTTTTTAATTAACTTATTAGGTCACTTTCATGTATAAGTATCCAAAAAATTCATAAAAATTGATAAAAAGTTGATAAGGTTCATAATATATCTATAAAATAGGTGTTGGAAAAATTGGTAGGTTATTTTACACCTTATATTTTAAGTTTAATCGCTAAGTAAACCCGTTTTAACCTTAATCACTGTAATTAATTTTAACAATTTTCACTAATCATTATGGTAGATTTTTTTTAACTTATTCGACAATATAAATTATTATGATTCAAAATATGAAATACATTTTTCCAAATTCAATTCATATAATTGGCATAATTTAATTTACAATTAATCCCAGAGACGTGATGAGAAAGCGATTTTTTAAATTGAAAATGTTCAAAAGTTCACAATGTTTTTATATCAAAATTAAATATGAAAAATATAAAAGTAATAAATTGAATTAATGATGTATAATTTAACTAATTATACTTTAAAACCAATTTAAAATATAATTTATCATTTTAAATAATTAAACAAAAAGACAGTTTTCAATTAAAATTCAGTATTTTTCACAATTCATAAAAAAGAAACATTTTAGAAAAATCTCAAAAATTCACCCTAAGATAATTTTGATATTACTATTTCATAAATAAATTTTATTTTATTATATAAATTTTCTAAAAGTGGTAAATTTAATTTTAAATTATGTGAACCAATCATGATTAAACCGTCTTTTAGAAAAAAAAACAGTATTTTCGAAAACATTTCTTTTTTATTTAGAATGATTATTATTTTATTAATAATCAATAGATAATTAATAAAAATATAAAAAATATATATTTTCATTAGTTAGTTAATCCTATTTACACTCTCCATTCCAACTTTTAGGCGATAACTTCCATATTAAATAATAATATTAATTGTATTTTGTTGTTTAATAAAACTTGGTCTTGTGTGTAACACAAGATATCAAATAAACTCATTATTTCATGTAACACAAGCTAATTTAGTGTTGAGTATCATTTATCCTATTGAAAATAATTTTTTCCTTTTAAAATCTTAGAGTGTTACATCCTCCCCCTTTAATAAATTGTATCCTCACAATTTGAACTTTATCTCGATAATCAAAGGATGGAAATAGTTGAAATAAAATTAATCCTTTAATAACCTTTTTCTAAGGATTTCAATACAACATTTTTTATAAAATTATAATAATATTATTTTAACATTATTAAAATGTTATTAATGATCATATTAACCCTAAAGGGTATTAATACCTTTAAACTTATGTCTATAACATGTCAAGGAATTATTACTCAAAATAACTTTTACACTAAAATATATATTCATATATCTACAAAAACTCAATAAATGTATCACAAGGTATTTGAATTAATTAAAAAAATAAAATGAGGTGGGACTAAGTCAGTGAACTTATGATCGACCATCAAAAAATGCAGAGCTATCCGGAGCTGTCACCACTTCACCAGATAGACCGACATCAACTGTAGAAGTAGCAAATGATTTTTCCACCCCATTTTTCTTCTGATCATGATGAAATATACCCTAAGTAACTTTGGACGCACATTAGCATAATTTCCCAACTCATTATAGCTAGAGAATCTTACTTTTGACCATATATCTGTTATCTCATTCTTAGATTGTTCAGGACTCTTTTATTTGAAATCATGAACCTTGTGACCAAACTTACCACACTAGTAACACTTTATATATCCTAACATACATTCCCAAAAAATGTATTTTACCAAAATTGGAATAAGTTTTTGGCTTACCTACAAAATTCTTAGTTGGTCACTTCTCTATTTCCCTCCACCTTTATTATTTCTTACACTTGTCATCTCTTGTCACATAAGTTTCGACAAACTCTATCTCAACTTTCTTAGAACAACAAAAAAAGTTTATTATAACTTTTAAATTCTTGTGAATAAAATGAACTTCGTAATCTTAGTTTTAAACCTCAGTAAAATCTATTAATTTTACTATCATTATCTTGAATAAATTCCAACACACACATTACCAATATTATGAAGTTTTCTTCATATGAAGCTATAAAATATTCATTTTTTGCCTCAATTTCTATCCTAAGACAAAAAACCATAGGGAGATATTTTTCAAGGAAAATATTCCTAAATGTGTCTCAGTCCATATATCACGAACCCCTCCATCCAAAGATACCCCTCTTGGACTAGCAATGAATAAAGGGAGATAATTACCCCATGAGTCCTACCTTCAGTAGGATCTGGGGTGGTGACCAACACCAAGGGTGTATAATCTCACAAATAGAAGGAATTACCCTTTTTATAGAAAGAAGACTAGATGATAATATGGTAAGTCCCAAACAACTCCAAGCACTATATATATATATGAAAGAAAACCAAAACCACCCCACATGCATGTTTCAAATGTAACTGATACAAAATCAAGAGTCTCCAAAGTAAATACTAAAAAGCAAATCTAAGTAGTGACACGACAAATGTCCCAAAGGTTTGAGCTAGTACTACCCATCACGGTCCCTGTAATCCTCCTAGAAACCTAAAAACAATTTATATATATAGGATGAGCATACAAGTATACTCAATAGAAAAAATCCAAAGTCTCTCATGCACAAGTGGGAAGGGAATACTAAATCCCCTATGAGAAAATAGTAAAAACCAACAACACCTATCAAGGAATACTAACCATGCCAGCCTCACAAAAAAACACTCACCAAATAATGCAAGTTAAGTAAAAAAATATAATAATCACATCAATATTTGGGTACCCCGCACCACTTCCCACTGGTTAACTGCTCATACCCTAATGGAAAACGTCCTAAAGCTATCACGATATTCCACAACCCCCACATCATAAATCCGCCCTCACACACCTAGGCTACAAATGACATCGCATCTTGCCTGTAGAAACTTGGGCCTCATCCCACATCACATCTCGCCCGCAGACACCTGGGTCTCATCCCACATCACATCTCACCCACTGACACCTAATCTTCATCCTAAAGACACCTGGGAAAACATACCTCGCCCGCAAACACCTGGGCCTTATAACCGCACCACAACCTTCCTGAAGAGTCTTAGGCTACCAATACCTAGAAGAGGGAGCAGAGAAGAGCCAATAACCATCCATCCATCCTTTCATCAGGATATTGGGAAAGACACCCTCCCCCATAACAATGGGGGTGTTTGGAATGTAGTGCTCAACACGAGTGTGGTGTGCATTGAAATCACAAGGAACTAAAAGTATATATATATAGGTACCAAACACTCAGCCCAAACTACGGGTTTTCAAAAAAATAACCAGACCATGAAAAACTACTTTTGCTGCTACCTCTAAATGCACAACCACACAAACAATTATAAACCCAATTCATAACCCCAAAGCAATTCATTTAACCATAATTATTTATTTAATAAACCATCTATTTATTCCATCCCTACTCGAGAAACTACCAAACACAACACAAGTGCCACACAATCATCCACAACACACCAAAAAGAAGGACCAAGGTAAAACAACAAACTACACACTCCCCTTTCCTTAACACCCATCCAAACACTGCCACCAACATTCTTAAAAGTAATGTTGCCCTTTCCTTCCCATAAACAAGAAAAATCCCACCACATCTCATCACAACCACACTCAGCAACCCCACTTCATAACAACACCAAACCTAGTAACATAAACATAGCACAACCCAAAACTATAGCCCCACTGAACAACCACTTCCCAAATGTACTCCCACTATATAACAAGTTCATTCATTCCACAATCAACCAATATCTCATCCTGAGATTCCACTACACCACATATACCACCCCATACACACATCCACACCCCAATCACAACACCACACAATCAGTACAAGACACAAGGATAGATAGAACCACATGCAACACATAGCAACACCAAACACTCAAATGTATTCATATTTAGTAGCACCTGTTCTTTAATTCCACTTTCATTATTCAGGGGTTATCACAGAACAAGTTCAATCCTAGAGTATCCATTTAATTAACTGTATATACATGATTAATCAAGTTTCCATGTTCACAGTCGTCCAATAGAAGGTTAACAACAAGTATTCATGAGTCGGGTGTGCAAACAGAGACCACCAATGACCATGATTCTTATAAGGCATACGAAAAACATGATTTACAACATAGATAAAAGATAACAGATAAAACAACACAAGCATCATCATCAACTTCCCTGTCCCTCATTTATTTCCAAGGTAACAAAACCTGTTATCATAAAAACTCTGATTATATTTATAACATGTTAGATTATATTTATAACACTGGGATTCAACTGTAAACACAAAGAGACATTATATTACCCACCCCACATGATACACAATAAAGAAAGACTAAGGGATCCATACCTAGAACAATGGATGATCAAAAAATACTCCATGTGCCAAAAAGAGGGGTGCACGAGTAGCTGGAAAGACTCCATGGAAAACAGGAATGACAGATATGACACCGATGTGACTCCTTAGGGAAGAAAGGTTCTGGTCATATGAATAGAAAATAGAAACACATAGGAAAGAGAAGATATCGACTTAGAAGAGATAGATCCCATATTAATGGAAGAGAGATAGTTTCAAAGTACTTAAAATTAAGATAATGGTTTGAACACATGTCTTTACCATTTCAAATTATAAGGGGGGTTAGGATATTAAGGATATATTAATTATCCCTAAAGATGGTGGAAATAGATTAAGAAACACTTAAACATGATAGATAACTCATTTAATGTCAAATAAAATGTAAGAGGGGAGAAACTGGAAAAACTAGGAAAAACCAAAAACGAGTCACCGATGGGTGAGTCACCAACAGCAAGCCACCAATGCCTAATTCACCGACACAAGTCACCAACATTAACCTGCTGACAGTGAGTCATTGATGTGACCTACCGACAATGAGTCACCGATACAACCCACCGACATGAGCTACCGATGCTGATCCACCGACACTGAGCTACCGACGCGACCTACTGATACCTGAATCATCGATGCCAACCTACCGACACCCTGACCTACTGATGCTCGGACCTACTGATGCCTTGACCTACCGACGTCCTAACCTACCCACACCCTAACCTACCGACACCCCAACCTATCGACACCCTGTGTAATGGTCTATACCTCTCCATTCCATTCCTTTGTGAAAATTTGGTGTTTGAGGTGTTCTGGGAGGTCAAGCTGATTTATTCCCAACACTTTCCCAAATTTATAGTTATATTAACAGTGTTTCCCATATTTTGAACAATGTCATTGGTGGGTAATTTGTTAGTAGGTTCTATTGGTAGGTCATCTGTCAGTATGTCCTATCGTTAGGTCCTGTCAGTAGGTCATCTTTCGGTAGGTCCTATCGGTAGGTCATATGTTAGTAGGTCCCATCGATAGGTCGTCTGTCATTAGGTCATATTGATAGGTCCCGTCAGGAGGTTTCCCGTCAGTAGGTCATATGTCGGTAGGTCCTGTTAGTAGGTCTTGTCGGTAGGTTGTCTATCGGTAGGTTTTATTGGTAAGTCATCTATCGATAGGTTCTGTCGGTAGGTCCTTTTGATAGGTCATCTGTCAGTAGGTCGTCTATCGGTAGGTCCTCTATCAGTAGGTCCTGTCGCTAGGTCCTCTGTCGGTAGGTCTATCTGTAGGTCCTGTCGGTAGGTCGTCTATCAGTAGGTTGTCTGTCAGTAGGTCCTATCAGTAGGTCCTATTGGCAGGTCCTATCAGTAGTTCATCTATCAGTAGGTTATTTTGGTATTTCATCTATCGGTAGGTGCTACAATGTTTCAAGATCAGTCGATGAATAATGTTTTCATCTTCCTACAGTTTCACCCGTTTGATGTTTTCTTTGACATAAAATGAATTAAAGCCTTTTTTGAGGTATTTAAGGCCGATTAAAATCCCATAACTCATATATTTAAATCCATAATGTTCTATAAGTTTTTACTTGGTCAAACCGTATAGGTTGTTGCGATCTGACTTTAATGGAAATTCAACTGTTTCATGTTCTGTGAGTCTCAGATCTGATCCTTGTATGCCGGGGGCCTTCCCTTCATTCATTTATTCCCCTTCCTCTTGGTATGATTAACATAGAACATTTATTTCCTTAGGAGATGTGTTATTTTGGTGTGGAACTTGGATCGTGTTTTCCATGGATTTCTTCCTACTACATGTGCACCCCTTGTTTTGGTGAAACTGGGAAGTGTCGATCCATCTTCGATATAAGGAATATTATACCTCTGTTCTTTTGGATTCCTCAATCGTTTTCCTCCCATTATCCTTTCCATGTTACATCATGTGATTTCCATGTTTCTATTATACCTTTCGTGGGTGTTGGTTGGTGCAATTGTGTTTTAGCGTCCTCAGGTGGATGTAGTCATTGTGGGAGAGGTGATCATGATCCGTTTTGTTAGAACATTCTCATAAAAAGAACATAGAAAACCTTTTGAGGTAGGGTATTCATGGATTCTCATTTATTTTATGTGTAGTCATAGAGTTATTATGTTTTATCCACTAGATCATAATGAGATTGACATAATAAATACTTCAACTGGATTAAAGAATTGTTATCTTTTTCATAGTGATGTTATTGCCTCTTGATTTTCTATATCATGTGGTATCTATGATTTTCTTATTTTTTATGTCATTCTTGATGGAAATTTTTAAAGAAATTAATGTTGGGATTAATTATAAATTAATTGTCTAAAGATAAAGAGGCATGTTTAATGAATCTGGATGTTGTTGTTGTGATTGGTGATAATCAAATGGATGAAATTATGCATGTTTAATTGAATCGGTTAATTAAATATGGAATAAATTACTAGTTATATAATAAAGATAATTCCTTGAAGGGTTTTGAGTTACCCTCTTGCTTTTAAAGGCCAAACAACTTATGCTTTGGAGCAGTAAGTGCTCATTGTGTGTAAAATATGAATGCCTTGTTTAGGGCCAAGAGCCCAGTTTCTATATTGTTTGTTTCCTACTTCTTATGTTGTGATGTGAGCTTGGGATGGATAAGCATGGAGGGCTATTGTGTTATGTGGGGGCAGGGACGCCCAGTGGTGGTGGCATTAGTTGACTCCCAGAGTGGTGAGATACATTGGTTTATACATGTGCATGTCGGGGAGGACACTAAGGATGATGGAATAGGTTGAAGTTGGGATTACCCATTGATATGAAAGTGGTTGTTATTTAATCTGATTTTTGTTTATCTGCTTCAATTTCCCCACTTCTTGAGGTAGATCCTCTTGCTTACCCTCCTTCCAAAAGAGGTGAAGAAACGCAAGGTATGCCATGTGATTTCCATGTTTAGCTCATCGAGGATGGATGGGCCTATGCTCTAGCTGCAGGTGGCAAATACTTGATGGGTATTTCATCTACTCACCATGTTGAACCCCTTATCTTTGGAAGCTTAGAATGATTTTCTAGAAAACCTATAATTATGGAAAGGTGATAATTATGTTAATAAATGATTGAATAAATGATGTTAAACCATGGGATTTGATATTGGTTGGAATGGTAATGGGATGTAATGTGGAAAATTTTAATGGTTTATTAATGGTTAAATAATTAATTAATGTAAATTGGAACTAATAAAAAAGGATAAAGTGACCTAATGTAGCTCTTTAAATGGTTATGTGCTTATATGATATCTAGTCTTAGCAGTGAAAGCCAAGAGACTGAGAAATGTTAGCTGTAGTTGAGTCTAAGACTAGGTTATGCCCACAGTGTGGTTGTGAGCTATATTATATTCTGAATTTTTTGTGTTTCTATATTCTAATCCACCCTGTTGGTTAGAGAAACCGACACCCCAAGGATTCTGAGCCCTAGGGGGTGTTTTACCCAACATCCTGATGGGAGGATGGATGGATGAATACCCCCTTTAGCCCTTCTCTCATCTCTTGGTAGTTACTTGTGTTGGAAGGCATGATGGTTAGTTTTCCCCATATATGTGTGTAGAGGGATGTAATGGATTATGGTTATTCACACATAGATATTTTGGATATAGTTCCCCATGGACTACTATAAGTGTAATGTGTATAGGCTATGATGGCTTGAGGATCCTTGCTGTATGGGCTGTAATGGATTGAGGTATAATACCCGACACATGATACACATTATTCAAGCTATGATGGATCCCAGAAACTACCTAGTTACGTTAGTTATGTGGACATAGTGGTTGTGTTGCACAAGGTGCATGTTGTGGGGCTTCTCCCAGGTGTATTCAGGCTAGCCCTTTTGGAGAGAGATGCTTAGGATGTGTGACGTTGGGGAAAAGCAGTAAAAAAGTGGGGAAGTGGTAGTGGGGTAACCTTGATATTATTTATTATATTATATAATATTGTATTCAATAATTGGTGAGAGTATCCAAGGTGAGGCTGTGAACATAGTATACCTGTTTAGGTGATGAGTTAGTTTCACTTATTGTTCACTATGATTTAGCATGATTTCTTTACTTTTTCATGGGAGGCTCCGAGGAGGATCCTACTGAGTATACTGTTATACTCACCCTATATATATATAATTTTTTTCATGTTACTTGGAGTAGGTTGGATATTAGGTTGGTAACTACTAGCTTGGGGTTTCAGGAGCTATTCGGGCTTTATGGTTGCTGTCATTTTACTTTCTTTTGGTACTTTATATTTTCCCTTTCAATTGTAGTTGTACTTACATGAAATTATATATGTATACTTGGGATTTCTTTTATATTGTATTCTGAGTAGGAGTTTGTTGGTCTCCTTCTTATCTATCTCTTTCACATGTGTTCTCTTAGAGATTAATGCCTCCCATTTGTATGTTTACTATACCTTTGGTGCTAGTCAGCAACCCAAGGACTATTGGAGGTAGGACTTAGGTGTCACTATCTCTCTCTTATCATTACCGACCCAGGAGGGGTACATTCTGAGGGGAGGGGGTCATGAAAGAGTGGTATTAGAGGCTCTGTTTAAGGGATAAGATGAAGTTTGGAGTTAGGCATAGGTGAGGTCGCATGGGTTGGTATAAAAATATTGTTAGCTAAGTTTAGAAAGCACTGTAAACATAAGATACTCGATGAGACATCGGTATTTAGGGCCCCCTGTGATCTGATGCATGGAACTTTAAGTTTACAATGTCTACTAAATGATGTGATACTTGTTATAGGGTAGATACCTAGGAAATAATCATGCATCATTCTTCTTTTCTTATGTGTTTGAAGGGGATAGACCTTGGGATAGGTTAACCTAAAATGAATAAAAGAAAAAAATTAATTAATTAATGTTGAGTCTTCCATATTTTAGTTTTAGGATCTCTAAATATTTTTTAATTTGAAGGTATGGATCCAGGTCAAAGTCCTTGTTAGGTTCACAAAGAATATGTTCAATAGGATGTGATAACTGATTTCCATAGAGTAGAGGTTGACGATGACGAGACATGGAGAACACTCCGAGAGTTTCATCACCAAAGTCTGTAGAAGTAAGAGGGATCTGCTTTAGATGCAGTCACTAAAGAATGATTGGATGAGGTTGAGATAGCCTTCAGTTCGATCTGTGGTCAGAATGAGCACTGGGTGTCATTGGTTCTGATGATGTTGTGTGGGGAAGCGAGGTCATAGTGGTTATTTTTCCTCAGGGATCGCGAGGATTCGATAGTCTTGTGGGAGGAGTTCTGAGACCAGTTCAGAGTCGAGTTTCTTTCTTTGACTGCAAAGGTGGCCAATTTCTAGGAGCTACATACCATTTGATAGGTGAGCTTCAATGTGTGAGAGTTTGGAATCTATTTCAGGAACCTTTTGCGATATGATTTGGACCTATTTCTAGATTAGGAGGCTTGGGTGAGGCATTTTGAGGAGGCTATGTAGCTAGAGATCTAGCTCTAAGTCACCCTGTTTATGTTGAAGATGTATCTCAAGGTGTTGTAGAGGGAAAATGTCATCGAGAGGATGTTACCTAGAACCATATCATGATGATAGGGGAGTCTTCAAGATTCCTCATGAAGAAGAGCTATAGTCCAGGGTTCCTGGTTTTCAGGGAAGAAGAGTTTCCATTCAGTCGGGGGTAGGTTCCAGCCCTCAGTATCTCGTTTATCTGGGGGTAGAAGCTCTCGGACCTATACCAAGGGATCAAGTGCTTGTTTTTATTGTGGAGGCTGAGGTCATTAGTAGTGAGAGTTCCCAACCTTTTTGAGCAGTCAGCGTGCTTCAGGTGTTCTGCTTCAGGTTCCTTTATTGAGGAAGTTCCAGCCGAGGCAGCAGCAACAGGTCACACCATCTTTGGATTAGTAGAGAATATATGGGGTAAGTAGAGGATAGCCCCAAGATGTTTCCCATCCTCAAAGAGTAGAGCATGGCCATGGTGGTGGTTTTCATTAGGGTCAGAGAGGCCATAGAGTAGGTCATGGTCAACTTCATGCTTTAGCGTTTCCAGTACTGGGTGATACAGACGTTGTTTGAGGTAACCTTTGCTTGTTTTCTACTTGGGTGTATGAATTTTTTGATTAACGAGAAACACAATCCTTCATATCACTTACCCTTTTCCATGCCTTGGGACTTGAGGTAGAGAGGCTTCTAGTGCCCTTGGCATTAACTATGATAGTTAGAGGTCAGACTAACTTGTTTGAAGTATGTAGATATTGTGAGCTAGTGTTGAGGAAGCACTACTCTTGGATAGATTTCCTATGTTTATAGATACAACTGTATGATTCCATCCTCGACATGGATTGGTTGTATTTGGTGCATGTTATCGTGGATTTATTCAGGATGCGGGAGGTGTTCTTCGATGCTGATGGAGATCCAGTGGTATTTTTTAGAGAGAAAGACCCTTGGATGGGTCAGAGGCATGTTCTGTCCTTGTCATCCTTGATGGATGAGCTGATGTTGAGTTCATTGTAGGTTCAATAGTTGGTATTTCCCAGGGTCATCGAAGAGTAACCTAATGTATTTATAGAAGAGGTTGTAGCATTACCCCCTCAACGAGAGATCGAGTTCGGGATCGAGCTACATCTAGGAATGTATCCTATCTATATATCTCTATATAGGATGACATATTATGAGTTGAAAGAGATGTGTATATAGCTCGATGGTCTATTTCAGTGCAGTTTTATTTGGCCGAGTGTGTCATCGTGGGGTGCACCGATTTTGTTCATGAAGAAGGATAAAAATAGTTTGATGTTGTGTGTTGATTATCATCACTTAAACCAAGTGAAAATGAATAACCTCTATCATCTTCCATAGATTTATGATTTTTATGATCAACTGAAGTGTTCAAGTTGGTTCTTGAAGATCGATCTGTGGTTAGGATATCATCGGATGTGTGTGAAGGATGAGGATATTCTGAAGACTATCTTTCGTTTCCATCATGGGCATTACGAGTTCATTGTGATTCCATTTGGTGTGACGAATGCTCTAGCTCTGTTCATGGGTTTGATGAAAGATGTGTTCTGTGAGTTCCTAAAGAAGTTCATGGTGGTCTTCATCAACGAAATCCTTGTATACTACACGTCTGAGGAGGAGCATGCATAGAATGTGCATGTTGTTTTGGGAGTTCTTGATCAAAAACAATTGTTTGGGAAGTTGTCAAAGTTTGAGTTTTAGGATTAAGAAGTCTATTTCTTGGGGAATTTTGTATCCTAGTAGGGATTGGTTATGGATCCATCTAATATAGAATTAGTTGTGCCTTGGGAATCCCCCAAGACAGTGGAAGAGGTGTGGAGTTTCCTTGGTCTTTAAGGCTATTACAAGAGGTCCATAGCTAATTTCTTTTAGGTTGTGACTCCTCTAACAGCGTTGAACAGAAAGGACCAGACATTCGTATGTACTGATCAGTGTCAGGATGCTTTTGAGTATCTGAAGAAGAAGTTAGTCAGTCCTCCATTTCTTTGTTTTCCAACAGAAGGAGTTCAGTTTGAGGTTTTCTATGATGCTTTGCAACTAGGGTTTGGTTGTGTTCTAATGTAGTAGATATATTTCATTTCTTATGGGTATCAATAGTTACATCCCCGTGAGTGTAACTATTCCACTCATGATCTTTAGTCGGAAGCAGTGGTGTTTGACTTTAGATTTTGGAGACATTACCTCATCAGAGAGCACTTTGTGATCTTCACTGGTCATAAAAGTCTGAGATATATTTTATCCCAGCGTGACTTGAACTTGTGATGACATTGGTGGATGGAGTTTTTACGGGTTTACAACTTCGAAATCTCATATAAACCTGGTAAGGGGAATGTTGTAGTCGATGTGATGAGAAGGAAGTCACATAGTAATGCAGTGTGTGAATCATGTGATTCATGGAGAGTAATGGAAGAACTTTCAACATTATATTTGGATATGGGAGAAGTTGGGAAAAGAGGTTATCTTTTTCAGATGATGGTGTGGTCATATTTGGTGAAGAAGGTGGAAGATTCCCAGTCGGGGGATCTTGAAGTGAAGGTCTGGAGAGACTAATTTGTTTGTGGCGAGGCCCCTGATGGATGGTCTGAGGATGAACAGCAACAAGTATTGTTTTAGGGAAGAATTTATGTTCCTTTGGTGATGCGTGAGATGGTTCTCAAAGAGTTCCACAGTTATCACATAACAATAAATCCTAGCATGAAAAAGATGTATCGAGCTTTGAGGAGTCAATTTTGGTGGTATGGGTTGAAGCATGTTGTCACAGAGTTTGTTTCTCGATGTTTGGTGTGCCAGAAGGTGTAGGCCGAGCACCGTGTTCCCGGTGGGTTGCTCCAGCCATTAGATGCTCCTCAGTGGAAGTGGGAGGACATATTGATGGATTTTGTTACCGGTTTACCTCAAGATCAGGGAGTCCATAAGATATATGGGTATTAGTGGATCATTTGATGAAATAAACCTACTTTATAGAAATCAAGGAGTCGAGCTAGGTGGAGGTTTTGTCGAGGCATTAGATGGAGGAGGTGGTGAGAATCCACGAATTCCCAAGGATGATCATTTCTGATCGAGATCCTTGTTTTAACTCCAAAGTGTGGAGAGGTATCTAGTATGATTTCGGTTCTCAGTTATGCCTTAGCACAACTTTTCATCTGCAGACATATGGTCAAATAGAGTGGACCATCCAGACTCTTGAAGACATGTTGCGCTCTTGTGTCCTGGATTTGGAGGTTCGTAGATGAGGCACTTAACCTTAGTAGAGTTATCTTAAAAAAATATTTTTCACTCCACCATCAGTATGGAACTATTTGAAGCCTTGTATGGCTGACCTTTATATTCTCCATTATGACGGACTGGGGTCGGAGAGTTAGCAATTCTCAAGCTGTAACTGGTACAAAACACGACAGAGATGGTTCAGGTGATTTATGAGAGGATGAAGGAAGAAAATGATTGTAAAAATCCTATGTTGATCATAGGAGGAGACCTTTGGAGTTTGAATTTGGGGATCACATTTTTCTGATGGTGACTCCTCATCGTCAGCAGTGAAGGTTTGGTCATGGGAGTGAGCTTTCTCCCCAGTTTTTTGGGCCTTTTGAGGTGTTGGCTTGTGTTGGAGCTGTGGAATATCAGGTAGCACTTTCCCCATAGATGAGTAGGGTACATGATGTTTTTCACATGTCATAGCTCCTTCATTAACATCATGATGACTCTCATGTGATCGATTAGGGCGAGATCAATGTTTACGATGATGCGACCATTGAGGAACGACCTGCAGAAACCCATGACTTCAAGGAGAAGGTGTTACATAGGAGTGATATCCCATTGGTTTGTGTCCTGTGGTATCATGGTGGTGCAGAGGATAGTACTTAGGAATTGGATTTGTGGATACATACTTAGTACCCCAATTTGTTTGATGTTTATCTCTTTTCTTGTAACATTGTTCGTCTTGTGGTTGTAGACCTTTCTTGTTTATGAGATGGATTTATATTATTTCTTGTTGTGGCTTCCTCTCTTTTGATAGGTATCTCCCCTGGGAGGCTAATTAGGAGCTGGTTTTAGTTTTCACGTGGTATTAAATTGTTCCTTTGATGATGTGGTTGAGCTCCTTTGGTGGCAAGAGCCTTGAGAGGTATCTCGAAGGGTGGTTGTTCAAACCCTTTTTATGTTTCCTCTTTGGGTTGGGTTTGGATTATCCAGGATGATAATATTTTGAGAGGTATATGATATAATAGCCCAAACCTTTCCTATCTATTAATTTCTAAAAATTTGGTGTTTGAGGTGTTCTGGGAGGTCAAGGTGACTTATTCCCAACACTTTTCTGAATTTCTAGTTTTGTGAACAATGTTCCTAGTTTTGTGAATAGTGTCATTGGTAGGTCATCTATCGGTAGGTCCTATTGGTAGGTCATATGTCGGAAGGTCTGGTTGATAGGTCATCTATTGTCAAGTCCGGTCAGTAGGTCATCTGTTAATAGGTCATGTCGTTAGGTTTTCTATCAGTAGGTCCTATCAGTAGGTCCTATCAGTAGGTCATCTTTTGGTAGGTCCTGTTGGTAGGTCATCTATCAGTAGGTCCTATAAGTAGGTTTTCTATCTGTAGGTCCTATCGATAGGTCATCTATCAGTAGGTCCCATTGGTAGGTATTTTCAATAGGCCATCTGTTGGTAGGTCCTGTCGGTGGATATTGTTAGTAGGCCATCTATTAGTAGGTTGTATGTCGGTAGGTCCTATCGGTAGGTCTTCTGTCGAAAGGTTGTCTATCGGTAGGTCCTGTTGGTAAGTCATTTGTCAGTAGGTACTATCGGTAGATATTCTAGGTAGGTCTTCTATTGGTAGGTATTTTTGTTAGGTCCTATCGGTAGGTTGTCTATCATTAGGTCCTCTGTTGGTAGGTCCTGTTGGTAGGTTATCTATTGGTAAGTGATGCAATGTTTATATATCAATCGATAAAAAGTGTTTCCAACTTCCTACAATTTCACCAATTTGATGTTTCATTTGATATAAAATGAATTTAAAGCCTTGTTTTGAGGTATTTAAGGCTGATTCAAAGTCCATAACTCATATATTTAAATCACTAAGGGTCTTGAGGTTTTTACTTGGTCAAATCGTGTGGGTTTTTGAGATCTGTATTTAATGGTAATTCAACTATTTCATGTTTCATGAGTCTCAGATTTGATCCTTTTAAGCCGAGGGCCTTCCCTTTGTTCGTTTATTCTCTTTCCTCTTGGTAAAAGGTCACAATAACCTTTCTTTCCTAAGGAGATATGTGATTGGGGTGTGGACCTTGGATCATGTTTTCTCATTATCTCTTTTTACTGCATACACACCCCCTATTTTGGTGAAACTAGGAAGTGACGATCCGTCTTTGATATAAGGTATGTTATACCTCTATTATTTTGAGTCCCTTGATCTATTTCCTCCTATTCTCATTTCCATGTTATGGAATGTGATCTCCATGTTTCTAATGGACCTTTCTTGGGTGTTGGTTGATGCAGTTGTGCTGTGGTATCCTTAGGTGGATGCAGTCGTTGTGGGAAAGGTGATCATGATTCATTTTGTTAGACTGTTCTCATGAAAAGAACATTGAAAACCTTTTGAGGTAGAAGATTTGTGGCTTCTCTATTCTTTTATGTGTAGTCATAGAGTTAGCATGTTTTATCCACTGGTTCATAATGAAATTAACATAATAAATATTTGAATTGGAATAAATAATTGGTATCTTTTTCATACCAATGTTACTGCCTCTTGATTTGTTAGATCATGTGATATCTATGATTTTCTTGTTTAGCATGTCATTCTTGATGGAAATTGGTAAAGAACATAAAGATGGGATTAATTATAAATTAATTAGCTAAATATAAAGAGACATGTTTAATGAATATGGATGTTGTTGTTGTGCTTGGTGATAATCAAATGGATGCAGTTATGCATGTTTAATTGAATCAGTTAATTCAATATAGAATAAAGGATCAATTGTTCAATAAATATAATGAATTTAATGGTTCTGAGTTACCCTCTTCCTTTTAAAGGCCAAGCACCTTATGCTTTGGAGCTATAAGTTCTTATTGTGTGTGAAGGCTGAATGACTTGTTTAAGGACAAGAGCCCAATTGCTATGTTTTTTGTTTCCTACTACTTGTGTTGTGGTGTGAGCTATGGATGGTTGAGCCTGTAGAACTATTGTGGTATGTGAGGGAAGGGATTACCAGTGGTGGTGGAAGCCGTTTATTCTTATAGTGGAGAGATTCATCATTTTATACATGTGGGTGCTGGGGAAGACATCGAGGATGATGTAATTGGTTGAAGATGGGATTACCCATTGATATGAAAGTGGTTTTTGTTGAATCTAATGATTTTTTATCTTCTTTAATTTCCCAACTTCTTGAGTCATATGGCCTTGCTTACCCTCCTTCCAAAAGAGGTAAAGACGCATGGGGTATGCCACGTGCTCTCTGTTTTTAGCTTCTCAAGGATGGATGGGCCTATGCTCCAGCTATATGTGGAAAAGACTCGAAGGTTAGTTCATCTACTCACCATGTTCATCCACTTGTGTTTGGAATCTTAGAATGATTTTATAGAATACCTATAATTATGGAAAAGTGATAACACTGTTAATAAATGATTGAAGAAATGATGTTAACCCATGGGGTTGGATCTTGGTTGGAATTGTAATGGAATGTAATGTGGAAAATATTAATGGTTTAAGAATTAATTAACATAAAGTGGAAATGATAAAAAGGGATAAAGCAACCTAATTTAGATCTTTAAATGGTTGTGTGCTTATAAGATATATAGTCTTTGTAGTGGAAACCAGGAGACCGAGAGATGTTATCTACAGTTGAGTCTAAGACTAGGTTTTGTCCATAGTGTGGTTGTGAGATATATTATATTATGTACTTTTTGTGTTTCTATTCACTACTCCTCCATATAGATTAGGGAAACTAACACCCTAAGGATTCTGATCCCTGGGGAGGGGGGGGGGGTGTTTTCCCCAACATCCTAATAGGAGGATAGATGGCCGACTATCCCCTTTGGCATCGTTCTCTTCTATTGGTATTTACTTGTGATGGTAGGCACGATAGTTAGTTTTTCCCATATATGTGTGTATAGGGATGTAATGTCTTGTGGTTATTTACACACATATATTCTGGATATAGATTCTGATGGAATACTATAGGTGTAACATGTATAGGCTGTGATGGATTAAGGATTGTTATTTAGTGTATGGTTTGTACTTGATTGAGGTATAATACCCGATGTATGATACATGTTATTAAAGCTATGGTGGATCTCAAAAAATACCTAGTTACCTTGGTTATGTGGACATGGTGGTTGTGTTTCATGAGGTGAATGTTGTGGTACTTCCCCCAGGTGTCTTCTGGCTAACCCTTTTGGAGAGAGATGCTCAAGATGTGTGACATTAGGGAAAAATAGCAAACCAGTGGGGAAGTTGTAGTGGGGTACCCTTGATATTATTTATTATATTATATACTATTGTATGTGATAATTGGTGAGAGTATCCATGGTGAGACTGGGAATATAGTATACCTGTTTAGGTGACAAGTTAGTTTCACTTGTTGTTCATTGTGATTTAACACACTTTCATTACTTTTGCACCCTAGGATTTGGGTAGGATCCGACTGAGTATACTGTTATACTCACCTTATGTTTATATAAACTGTTTTTGGTCACTTGGAGTAGGTTATAGATCAGGATGGTTACTACTAGATTGGGGTTGCAGGAGCTGTTTGGGATTCATGGTCACTGTCGTTTTACTTTCTTTTGGTACTTATTGTTTTCCCTTTCAATTGTATTAGTTCTTGCATGACATTACATATGTGTACTTGGGATTTCTTTTATATTGTAGTCTGAGAAGGAGTTGTTTTGTGTTTGTCTTATCTCACTCTTCCGCATACATTATCTTAGAGGGAAATGCCTCTCATTTATGTGTTCACTATACCCTCAGTTCTAGTTGCCAACCTGGGGCCTACTGGAGGTGGGACTCGGGTGTCACTATCTCTCTTATATCATTTTCTATTTAGGAGGGGTACATTTTGAGGGGAGGGGGTCATGACACCCTGAACTACCAACTCCCCAACCTACCAACACCCCAAAATACCTACAGTGAGTCACTGACATTAGTCATTGATGCCACTCACCGATACTGACTCACCGATGCAAAAATGGATTTTTGGAAAACTCTTGAAATTAGTCACCGAGACTCCCTAGAACACCTATAACATAGGATTTTCAAAAAGGAATGGACTAGAGAGATCCGATCCATTACACCATATCAACAAGATCATATTTCTCTCTAGTATTCTTAACCAAATACCACCATCGATCATCTTCACCTTCAAAATGATAGATGAAAAGAGTTACCTTTTTGAAATTCTAAACATCCCATGACTTAAAATATATTCTCTATGGAATTGATCCATCCTTCATCTACCACTAGGTCATATGATCCATTGAATTACGGGGGATGTTTCTTTACAAAATGATCCACTACTACAAAATGCATGTTCATTAGCACTTCCATTTATCAGTGCTAGAAAAATCCATTCATAAAGTCCATCTTTATCACTGATAAAATAAGCGCTGATAAAGGAAACTTTTATCAGCTCATTTTATTTAGCACTGATAAAAGGTGGCATTTATCAGTGTGTTTTTAAAGTTGATAGAAGGTTCCCTTTATCAGTGATTTTTTAGCACAGAAAAAGGTCTAGAATAAAATGAAAAATTAAACAAATAAAAATAAAATGAGTAAATTAAGAAAAATATGGAACATTTTATTAATTAAATAATTATTGATAAAAATGAATAAATTTAGTATGCATATATATATATAGATTATAAATATTAATAAATATTATATACTAAATATAGATATATAAAATGAATAAGTTTAATATATATAAAATGTTAATTAAAAACATATTAATGTCTTATTGATATTTATTGTTGTTTGATTTTTCAATTTAACCTATATCAAACGTCGTGTGTTGCATTTATTTCAGGTACACACACACACACACACAAACACACACACATATATATGTATTTGTGTGTGTTAATTTATTTTTATACACAAACATAAATAAAAATATATTTACATAATATATAGAAACACATACACCTAATATTAATGTAATTTATTCAAATTTTAGTATATTTTAGAATTTCATTATAATATGATACATTTAATATATATTATGATTTTAATCGGTCAATTTTATTTATTTGTTTTAATACTAACATTTAATTTTTAATTTTTTAATTTTTAATTTTATTTTTGAATTTCATCATTTTCAATTATTTATTTATATATATTAATTTAATATGTTTTAGTATTTTATATATGTATTAAATCCAGTTCAATATATATATATATATATATATCCTTATTTTTTAAAAAACATATATTTAATTTATAAAACTTATCCATTTTTTCAATATTTCTAAAATGTACTCATTTTGAATTATTCAATTTCACTCATTTTTAAAATGCATGTATTTAAGATTATATATCCATCAATAATGTCAAAAATATATTTGTAAATAAATATTATAAATAAATATATCTATAAATGTATATTTAATATATTTATAATTATTATAAATAATTAATTATTATAAATAAATAAATATTATAAATAAATAAATATTATAAATAAATAAATATTATAAATAAATAAATATTATAAATAAATAATTATTATAAATAAATAATTATTATAAATAAATAATTATTATTTTTAAATAAGTGTTTATATAATTATAAATAAATAATTATATACATTTAAATAATTATAAAATTAAAATAAGTTTATTTAAATAATTATAAAATTATAATAAACTTATTTCAATAATTATAATTATAAAACTTTTATCAGTTTTATCAGTGCTAAAAGAGCGATGTTAAAAGATATCTTTATCAGTGCTAAAATGTTAGTGCTGAAAAATATGTCTCTTATCAGCACTTTTTTAGCACTGATAAAGCTCTAGATTTTTTGGCGCTTTTTTAACAGCACTATTAAAAGTGTCCCAGATCTATTTACAAATACCCTTACAATGAGTCCATCGCTCATAATTTTCAAGCTATCGTAAAACTCCTCTATTGACGGAACAAATCCTCTTCCCTCCCTCAGATTAATCAAGACTAGAATCCAATGTATGTTATTTTCTACTCTTCCTCTATCATTTTTTGATGTTTTGGGTTTCGCGTTTTGCGTTTTTGTGCTGTTTCTAAACATGACGAACACTACATCTCTTCTCATCGCTACTGAAATACAAAAGTTTGGTTCTATTCCTTCTTCTCCTTTCCTATGTATTTGAGAGTCTAACCCATTTTTCCATAGATATACACATAGATGGTTTACTCTACTCTTGACATTAACAAGTATACCTCTCATACCCCCTCAGGTTCCTCTTCATTTGAATAATATAGGGTTCCAAAACCTAGGTAGTTTCTCAAATTTAATTCATCTTATATACTAGATTACAGATTCTAAAGGCTTAATTATGAGGGTCTTTAATGATTAGGAGATACTAAGTTATGGTCCTCATTTATGTGTGATGAACATATAGGGACTAAGGTAAGTGTAAAAATTATTAAAACATTTTTTGTGGATTTTGGTTATTCATGTAAATTGTTAAACCAAGAAATGGATTATTTAGATTTATGATTTTTATGAATAATTATTTATTGAATTCAAAAAAACATTTAATTAATTAGTCACATTCTAAATTTTTTTTAGTGATTCATGTTGTGAGAGTTTGTTAATTAATTAAAGATTATTATTAAACTTTAATGATGGGTTACAAAGAGTGATGGGGAATTTATTTGGTGAGAAAATTATGCTCAATTTTTTTAAAATTTCCTAGATTGGATAGAGTTGAGAAATCATTGGGTAAATGGACTTAGAAACACACGAAAATATATAAAGAGTGTATTTACCAAAAGGAAGTGAGTTATCCATGGTTGGATAGTTGATCATGAAAACTATGAGATGTGATTTATTAATAGATTTACTAATCAAAATAGAGAGATAATTAATTTATAGGATAAAAAAATAATTTCAAAAGCCATCTAACACGGTGAATAACCATAGAGAGAACTAAAATTGATTAAAATATAATTTTGATGGTTTGAATCTTTATGTCCTATAAGTTATATAATTTTTTATCCATTTCCAAAATAAAAAAATAAAGATATGATCCCCCTATTGTAATTAACCCTTTGTTACATTCCATAGCCAAACCTATCTTCTTTTTTGATCACTGTTTATCACTAGGTTAAGGCACTAGAACTCCCTCGGTGATCGAGGGTCCTCAAGAATATATCTGTGATTGAAGGCTAGTGTAATATCCTTAAAGGCTAGAATACTTTGTTTTCCACTCTAGTGTTATAAATCAAACATATTCTATTGAATCTTAAAGATGTATTCCACAGATACTATATTACAAGTATTCCATAGTTATTTTTATCTTTGTTTCCATTCACATTTATCCTTGAGATAAATAGACCCTTGTTTAGGTTTTTATCCCTCTAATGATCATAGGATGATACCCTAAAACACATAAGTGGTATTAGAGACTTTTTCTTCAAAGACATAATGTATTAATCTATTAGTTTTTCAAATAAAAAAATGTCATATTGTATCTATGGTTCCTCTAATATTTTATGGTAATATATCATAATAATAAATTTAGTATTGTATTGAATAAATTCATTTCTTTTATAAGAGTAAAAAAATTCTAGTTCAATACTGAGAATAAGTTGAAATATTCACCCATTAAAGGGATGTATGTTATTTGAGGGATCTTATGGTGGATTAACAAAATATCTAAAATTGGAAGGTGAGGAATCCTTGATTAGACAGAAGTTATGTCCAATGTAAGTGGGGTGAGATTAATTTCATTAAGACCATTATAGTGGAGGTATTCAAATTTATCTTCAATTGAGGAGACTTTTTGAGTGATTCCATTAGTGTAGGTTCCTAGGACACTTTAATCCTTAGACACTTGATTGTATTCCATCTCTTGATGATGGATTGGACTACCTATTTCAAACTAGACTTACTCCCATTATCAATAGATTTAAGGCAATCAAGCATCTGAGGAAGGATCAAATAAAGGTAGTGAAGGTCAATTGTACTGTAGTATTGAAGTATTATATCTCTGTTGAATAAAGTAATACTGTTCATGAAAGATGAATGCAATTGTGGAATTTTATACATGGATTGTATTACATTGTTATTATTCAAGAAAAATTAAATGTTTGACTACTGAAACTCATGGCCAATTGTCACCTATCAACCAGTCAAAATTCCGGTGCTCTGCTAATGTGTATAGCAGCACTCGGGTCGAATCCTCGGCGATGATACTTTGTAATAGTCATTTGTTTTTAGTTTATTGTATTTTGATTAGGGGGGTTTGTTTGCAGAGCTTAATTGAAATGATTTATGGATGATGTTTGATTTACCAAATTTATAAATATTGGGGTGAGTTCATTATTGGGGAGTTAAGCATGTGATATCCTTGAGCCTTACTTTGTATTGCATTAAATTAACACCCATGTCATAAGTTGACGTTGATTGGAATTCCTAAGTGTGAAGGCTTTAATCCAAGCCTTAACTTAACTTAGGGTTCTAATCTCAATCAAAACTTATTTATGGTAGTGTATTTATAGTTCCAATAATCCATGGAAACCACTCGTTAAACAAAACATATCATTAATCCATGACATATTAAGTTTAACATACACAATATTAATTTAAAGAATACTCATCGAGCAAAACTCTCAATCACTTAACATCCCTGAATTATAAATCACCCCAATGAGAGATTTACTCAGCCATTTGGGTGTTTAATATTCTGGTTAAAATAATTATGATGATAAATTAATAATAGAATAAAAAGAAAGGGATTAGAAAAGAGTGGTACGTTGACACACACACACGAACGATGATGATAATTAAAAACGGATTTTCGATTGAATGAGGAAGAAAAAGAAGGGAAGGGGATTCAACTGAATTTAAAATATTTTAAGAACATAAATATTAAACTAAAGAAGGTGGATGAGAATAAGAGATATTGAAGAAGTAACTTGCATTAAAATAGAATTACAAAGAAAGGACTTACAAAATTACAAAAACGAAGAACACAAAAGTAAGTGAAAACAAAGAGAGGAGGAAAGGTCTATCAAGTGAAAACTTGAGTATGTCAGGTCCTCACAAGACTTTTTCAAAGATATGTTCGTGCCAATATGATCTCCTCTCTTCTGAAATTCCAACCCCTCTCAAGGAGAGAAGGGGAGAGTATTTATAGCCCAAGGAGTGGACTGTTTGCATTCCTAATCTGTCCCTCCACTTGTATCACCAGTTTGGCTATTCAGACAACCGAATATCAAAATATCTCCTTCTTCAAAGCTGTATATAATAAAGTTTTCCGACTACTGTCAAAATATGGAGGCATTTGGACAAGTGGAGCCAAAGTTATGGCGGTTTTATTAAACAAAGGTAAACTGTCCATTTCTATCCATGCTTTTTCGATGGAAAAATGTGAATGGATTTTTTAACATGAAGATGCCTTCAAATCCGAATGACTTATTCAACAAAGTAGGCCGCCTATATCTCCTATTTCCCACTGCAAAATATCAGCTCGATTTGATGCTTACATCATGATATATGTCATGAATAGTATACTGATTTTAATTCTCGGACAGAATGGTGGGCTAGATTTCAAAGCTTCATTTGGGCCCCTTGTACTTGGATTTGGGCCATGAAATTTTTATCCAAGATGAAATGTAGTGTCCCCAGAATTATGGGGGAGAGTTAATGTTTTTGGACTTCTGTATTTATCCCAGTAAATCAATCTTCAAGGCTGGTCCAGTTTGTTCACAGATTCTTTGGTCTTGTTTCTGAGGACCATATGACCCTTCAAATGGAAGAATTGGATCATGGTTCCTTCTAATGAAATGTTGTATATTGAAAGGAGAATCCTAAAAAACAAGAACCACACAATTTGGATCAGTATAGTGATAGTTATAATTAAAACATTAAACTGACTCAATTGGACTACTTCTAAAAATGCTCAAATATTATACTTAATATTAAAACATTAATATTTCACACAAATTATGCACATTTCATATAAAATAAGTAAAGGGGGAATATAATAAGTCATGAAAATATTAATAACATCAACTCCCCCACACTTATATTTTTGCGTGTCCTCATGTGCAACAAATATAAAAACATGACAAAATCATTTTCACTCACCAACAAATATTAAAATTTTGTTTTCTCCAATCAGGGGAGGTTTAGACTATTTCACTCATCCATATTGAATTACATCACAAATTTGGTTCACAATAATGCATCAGAAACAATTCATTTTTTCATGTTCAAGGTTTTAATTGGAAAATGTAGGCACTCAAAACTTACTCCTATCAAGATGATAAAAATGTATTTTAGGAGGTTCACTCATTCACCAACAAAAAGTGAAAATCAAGAGTTTGTAAGATCTCTCAGCTTCCATTCCCAAATCTAATGTGTAAAATAATCAAGAGGTCTTTTAAGTGGTTTTTCAGTGGGTATGGGATGGTAGGTATATAATTTCCAAAGGAAAAGAGGGGTTAAAAATACCAACATGGAAAAATCAATGCACATTTTTTTTGAAATTTGATTTGAAAGGAAATAGAAACACATATTTACAAGGGAATGAATGTGTGATGAATGAAAAGTGAGGGAGATAGAAAATGGAATAGGGTGAGATGATGGAATATGTACAACATGGAAGACTTCCAATAATGACACAATACAAGATGATTCAAGTGTTCTTTTTTTTCCCTCTTTTTGCTTTTTTTTTTCGAAAGTTGTGCTTGAAACAAGTCTCACAGTCATCTCCCAACCCATGCTTGATCTCCTCATGGAACTAATTTTATTAGTTATAACACGATCAAAGTTTTATGATGAATGATTTTTGACCCACCCAAGACACAACCCATTCCTTTTTTTCCATTTTTTTTAATATAATTTTTTTTTTCATTTTTTTTGAACACTTTTCAATGACTTTTGTAGAAATGAAAATTACACATATACACCCCAAAGCTCACAGAATTAAAACCTCTCCCCCACAATTGAATGGATTCTTTCCCTCAAGCATATGATGACACATTGGAAATCAATGAAAGTACGCCCAAAAATGAAGTCCACTCCCCCCACACTTAAATTTCAATAAATTGTACAATGAAAATCCATGAAGATGTTGGGTGGGACAAGGTATTAGGCTTGTAATGTGGCTATAAAAAGAAAGGTTTTCATAGGCTCAAATGGGCTTTCAAAAGTAGGATCATTGTAAGGGTAACGGGAGGCTATTTGGCTATTCTGATTCTCATGTGGCTTTGAAAATGACTCTATCATATTAATGCACACAAAAGATGGAAATTCAGCTCGAAGGTCCACAAAATCAAGACTCAAAATTAGTGGTGAAGACACACAATGAAAAATATGTCCATAGATGACCTTGGCATGAAGGCTAATGTTATTCCTCATGGTAGGGGAGAATCATTTTCCACCAAAAATTGTTCATTCAAAATGTTTGTTATTGAAACAAAATTGTTTACCTAAGTTTGAGATAAAAATTCAATATATTTGAGTTTAAAACAAGCCTTTTGACTCCCCAAAATGGTTGGACAGAATTTCAATATTGGATGATTAGTAATTATGACACCCCTTTTTTTTGTTAATTTTAATTTTTTTTAATTAATTTTTTTAATTTTTTTTTATTTTTAACGACACATCCACACAAAAGAGAAAATAGAAAAAAAAAGGTTGTGGAAGAATGTTGTAAAAAAAAATGAGAGGGAGAGAGGAAGAAGAAGAAATAGAGAGAAGAAGAGTGGGAAGAGAGATTGAGGAGAGAGAGAGAGTTAAAGGGAAAGAGGTGCCCCCTGGTTTGGATTTGGTGGGTCACCATTTCCATATAGTGGTGGGTCAATGGAAGTCGATGTGGAACCTGAAGTGAATGGCCTCTCATGGTGATGCTTTAACCGGTGTCCATTTACCGTGAATGTTCTTTTTGAAGAAGGGTCTTGGACTTGCACTGCACCAAATGGGTAAACATTAGTAATAATAAAAGGTCCATCCCAACGAGAATTGAGCTTACCTGGGTGAAGTCAAAATCGAGAATTGAAGAGCATTACCTTTTCACCTTCATGAAATACCTTTCGAAGAATGTGCTTGTCATGGAGTGACTTTGACTTTTCTTTGTAGAGAATGGAGTTCTCATACGAATCGAGTCGAAGCTCCTCCAATTCAGTCAACTGCAACAATCTTTCTTCACCAGATTTTTCACAATCAAAATTACAAGTTTTGACAGCCCAAAATGACTTATGTTGGATTTCAACTGGTAAATGATAGGCTTTACCAAAAACCAGCCTAAATGGAGACATCCCAATGGGTGTCTTATAGGCTGTTCGATAGGCCCAAAGTGATTCACCAAGTCTATCGGGCCAGTCTTTTCTTGTGGGCTTAACAATTCTTTCAAGCACTCTTTTCACTTCTCTGTTAGAAAGTTCAGCCATTCCATTTGTTTGAGGGTGATATGCAGTGTATGTTTTATGTACAACCCCATTCTTTTTCAAAAGTGACTCCATGGTTCTATTACAGAAATGAGTTCCTAAGTCACTTATCAAAGCACGTGGTGTTCCGAATCGATGGAAGATATGGGTTTTGAGGAACTCACTCACAGTTTGAGCATCATCTTTCCTAGTGGGTTTGGCCTCGACCCACCTAGAAACATAGTCAACAGCAAGGAGAATGTAGGATAATCCATTGGAAGGGGGAAAAGGTCCCATGAAATCGATGCCCCAAACATCGAAAAGCTCACAAAAGATTAATGGCTTTTGATGCATTTCATTTCTTTTGGAAATTGTGCCAAACTTTTGGCAAGTGGGACATGATTGACAGAACTCGTGTGAGTCCTTGAAGAGTGAAGGCCAAAAGAATCCAGAATCTAGGACCTTTCGAGAAGTCCTTTGTGGTCCAAAGTGGCCACCTCTAGGCATTGAGTGGCAGAATTCCAAGATGGAGGATTGTTCAGTTTCATCAACACATCTCCTAATTACCACGTCAGCCCCAGTTTTCCAAAGTTTATTTTCTACCCAAAAATAATGCTTTGAATCACTTTTCATCTTTTCTTTTTGTTCTTTTGAAAAATATTCAGGGAAAACACCAGAAACCAAGTAATTGACAATTGGGGAATACCATGGTAACTTTGGAGTGAGAGATGAGAGGTTTTCAGTTGGAAATTCAGGATCAATTATTTCAGAATGAGAAGAATTAGAAATTCTACTCAGGTGGTCAGCCACAGGTTTTTCTTTTCCAGGTTTATCTTTTATCACAAGGTCAAACTCTTGGAGCATTAAAATCCATCTTATTAGCCTTGGTTTGGAATCACTTTTCTTAAGTAAGAACTTTAATGCTGAGTGGTCCGTGAAGATGATGATTTTGGCACCTAAGAGATAGGGCCAGAATTTATCCAAGGCAAAAACCACAGCTAAAAGTTCTTTTTCAGTCACAGTGTAGTGTTATTGAGTTTCATACAATGTTTTTGAGGCATAAAATATGACATGAGGAATGTTTTCTCTTCTTTGACCAAGAACAACCCCAATGGCCCTATCAGAAGCATCACACATCAATTCAAATGGTAAGGACCAATCTGGGGGTTGGATTATTGGAGAAGATGTGAGAGCAGATTTGAGTTCAATGAAGGCTCTCTTTCAAGCCTCATCAAAATTGAATGTGACATCATTTTGAAGTAAACGAGTGAGTGGGAGGGAAATCTTGCTGAAGTTCTGAATGAACCGCCGATAGAAACCGGCATGACCAAGGAAGGACCGAATGTCTCGAACTGATTTGGGTTCAGGAAGTGATTGGATCACCTCAATTTTGGCTGGATCAACTTGGATACCCTCTTGAGAAATTATGTGCCCTAGAAAAATCCCATTTTAAACCATGAAGTGACATTTTTCAAAATTCAGCACAAGGTTGCACTTGACACACTTTTGAAGGACCAAAGAGAGTGAATGTAAGAAAGATTCAAATGACTCGCCATAAATGGTAAAGTCATCCATGAATACCTCCATGCAATTCTCAATGAATTCAGAAAAGATACTCATCATACATCGCTGGAATGTTGTAGGAGCATTACAAAGGCCAAAAGGCATTCGCCTATAGGCATAGGTTCCAAAGGGGCAAGTGAATGTGGTCTTTTCTTGGTCTTGAGGTGCGATTGGAATTTGGAAGTAGCCGGTGTAACCATCAAGAAAGCAATAATGTGACTTTCCGGCCAATCTCTCAAGAATTTGGTCAAGGAAAGGAAGTGGGTAGTGATCTTTTCGTGTTTCAGCATTCAATTTGCGATAATCGATGCACACACGCCATTTGTTTTTAACTCGAGTTGTGACCACTTCTCCATGTTCATTTGTGACAACTGTTATCCCGCCCTTCTTAGGAACGACTTGAATCAGACTAACCCATTCACTATCAGAAATTGGGTATATAATACCAGCTTGAAGAAGCTTGGTAATCTCTTCCCTAACTACCTCAAGTATGAGTGGATTGAGTCTTCTTTGAGGTTGCCTAATTGGTTTGGATGATTCCTCTAGATGGATGTGATGTATGCAAAGGGTAGGGTTGATTCTTGGAATATCCTCTAGGGTCCAACCTAAGACATTTTTGTTTTCCTCTAACACTTGAACAAGTTGGGACTCCTCAGTTTCAGAAAGTGAAGCAGAGATAATGACAGGGTAGGAGGGATCATGGAAAAGGAATGCATACTTGAGGTGTGAAGGAAGTGGTTTTAGATCAGTTTCAGCCTTGATTTGAGATCTAGACAAGTTAGGAGTAGGAGAAGGGATTCCAGATGGGTTTGGATCATTTTCCTCAACACTGTTGAAGGTGGAGCAGTAGAGATCAGAGTTGATGTGGGATTCAAGAGAGTTTTCAAGTTCCTCCAGATTGATGGAGTCTATGAATGAGAGGTCCACATCAACTTCACCATTTTTGAATTTGTTAATCATGGTGCAGATTTCACAAGATCCTTTATCATTAGAACATGAAGAACATGGTGGATTGGGGTTCGATTTAATCTTAGAAGTGTCCTCAAAAGCATGGATTGATAATGTAGAGTGATCCTTAGATGGGTATCGCATGGCTTGGAAAATTTTGAACTTGACCAGTTGGTCACCGAATTCCATGGATAAGATACCTGAATGGACATCAATCTTGGTTCTCGCAGTCATGAGGAATGGTCTTCCTAGAATTAGGGGAGATCGAGAAGAGTTCGTCTCACCTTCCATGTCAAGGACATAGAAATCAGCTGGGAAGATAAGATCATTGACCCGAACAAGAACATCCTCAATTATCCCCTCAGGACTAGCAGTGCTTCGATTGTCTAATTGAATGACAACACCCATTGGGTGCAAGGGACCTAGACCAAGGTTGGAGAAAATGGATTTGATTTGTTCTTCAGAAACCCCTTGAGGCTTCATGGTAGAGCATACTACTTGGAACTCTTTAAGGTGGAGATGTGGATCCTCACCGGCTAGCCCGTGAAAATGAGGGAGAAGATGAATCAAACCCGATTTGAGTTCGAAGTCAGCTTCAATATTTGGATATTGAATACCAAGAGGTTGGTAATTCATATCAGGGGCAGCAAGTTCTTTCAATGTTTGTTCCCTAGGATTGGCCATATCTAATTCAATTGGTAGGGTAATGATTGGTTCTTGCGTGATTTTGTTATCCCTAATGGTCCTCCTAAGTCGACAAAGAGTTCTATCAATTTCAGGTTCAAACAAATCCGAGGGATTGTTTGGGAGGCTGCGGGGCATTCAGAGAGATTTATAAAGGATGAGGAATACAGGTTTTCCTTTGTATTTTTTCAGTTTATGATTTTTAAGAGGAAGACGGGTTTTTCTTTGTGTTTTTTTTTCAATATTTTTTTAAAATTTTGATATTTTTGGTTTTTTTTACAATAACCAGAAACTAATGACTACTTAAAGCACCATCCCTGGCAACGGCGCCATTTGAAATGCACGGACGATTGTCGCCTATCGACCGGTCAAAATTCCGGTGCTCTGCTAATGTGTATAGCAGCACTCGGGTCGAATCCTCGGCGATGATACTTTGTAATAGTCGTTTGTTTTTAGTTGATTGTATTTTGATTAGGGGGGTTTGTTTGAAGAGATTAATTGAAATGATTTATGGATTATGTTTGATTTACCAAATTTATAAAGATTGGGGTGAGTTTATTATTGGGGAGTTAAGCATGTGATATCCTTGAGCCGTACTTTGTATTGCATTAAATTAACACCCATGTCATAAGTTGACGTTGATTGGAATTCCTAAGTGTGAAGGCTTTAATCCAAGCCTTAACTTAACTTAGGGTTCTAATCTCAATCAAAACTTATTTATGGTAGTGTATTTATGGTTCCAATAATCCATGGAAACCACTCATTAAACAAAACATATCATTAATCCATGACATATTAAGTTTAACATACACGATATTAATTTAAAGAATACTCATCGAGAAAAACTCTCAATCACTTAACATCCCCGAATTATAACTCACCCCAATGAGAGATTTACTCATCCATTTTTATGTTTAATATTCTGGTTAAAATAATTATGATGATAAATTAAGAATAGAATAAAAAGAAAGGGATTAGAAAAGAGTGGTACGTTGACACACACACACGAACGATGATGATAATTAAAAACGGATTTTCGATTGAAGGAGGAAGCAAAAGAAGGGAAGGGGATTCAACTGAATTTAAACTATTTTAAGAACATAAATATTAAACTAAAGAATGTGGATGAGAATAAGAGATATTGAAGAAGTAACTTGCATTAAAATAGAATTACAAAGAAAGGACTTACAAAATTACAAAAATGAAGAACACAAAAGTAAGTGAAAACAAAGAGAGGAGGAAAGGTCTCTCAAGTGAAAACTTGAGTATGTAAGGTCCTCCCAAGAATTTTTCAAAGCTTTGGTCTTGCCAATATGATCTCCTCTATTCTGAAATGTCAACCCCTCTCAAGGAGAGAAGGGGAGAGTATTTATAGCCCAAGGAGTGGACTGTTTGCATTCCTAATCTGTCCCTCCACTTTCATCGCCAATTTTGCTATTCAGACAGCCGAATCTCCAAATATATTATTCTTCAAAGTTGTAGATAATAAAGTAGTATGACTACTGTCAAAATATGGAGGCATTTGGAAAAGTTGAGCCAAAGTTATGGCGGTTTTATTAAACAAAGGTAAACTGTCCATTTCTATCCATGCTTTTTCGATGTCCAAAATGTGAATGGATTTTTGAACATGAATATGCCTTCAAATCCGAATTAATTCTTCAACAAAGTCTGCCGCCTATATCTCATATTTCCCACTTCAAAATCTCATCTCGATTTGATGCTTATATCATGATATATGTCATGAATAGTATACTGATTTTAATTCTCAGACAGAATGGTGGGCTGGACTTCAAAGATTCATTTGGGCCCCTTGTACTTGGATTTGGGCCATGACATTTTTATCCAAGATGACATGTTGTGTCCCCCGAATTATGGTGGAGAGTTAAAGTTTTTGGAATTCTGTATTGAGCCCAGTAAATCAATCTTTAAGGCTGGTCTAGTTTGTTCACAGATTCTTTGGTCTTGTTTCTGAGGACCATATGACCCTTCAAATGGCAGAATTGGATCATGGTTCCTTCTAATGAAATGTTTTATATTGAAAGGAGAATACTAAAAAACAATAACCACACAATTTGGATCAGTATAGTGACAGTTATAATTAAAACATTAAACTGACTCAATTGGACTACTTCTAAAAATGCTCAAATATTATACTTAATATTAAAACATTAATATTTCACACAAATTATGCACATTTCATATAAAATAAGTAAAGGGGGAATATAATAAGTCATGAAAATATTAATAAAATAAACTACTCATGTAGAAAATGTCTTTTGAACATGATGATGTTGCCAATCCCAAGTAAGAATAATCTGTTGATGATGAAACTATAGAATTATTAGGGGATCAACAACATGTTGATGAAGAAAAGAAAAAAAAGAATGACACAACCTCACAATTTTGAATAAAATTATCAAATAAAGAAGTTAGGGTATAAAATTTGAGGTTTGTTGGAATCAACATGGCCAACCTATTGACACCAACAAGTCAATGTTCATTAGTTATCTTGGGGTCACAATGAGGATGAATGTACCGATTAATATTGAATCATGGCTCCACATCCAACCTATAATGAAGGAAATCCTTTGGAAATATATAATGGAAATGTTATAATATACTTTCTATATTTTACTAAAAAATTATATAATGAAATATTGATTTAGTTTTAATTATTACGTGTATACTTTTTTTATTTTAGAATATTTATATAATAAATTTGTCTTAATGGCTGCTGAAAAATACCATAGAGGCTTCAAGAATATTTTGAAGAAGTTATATATTAGGGATGATGAGGGGAAAATAAATCCCCATTCACCACTTAGTTATGCACACATTATAAAGTAGGAAACATGGACTACTTTATGAAATCATAATAATGGGAAATAATTTCAGGTGCATTTTGGTTGAAAATATATTATTTGACATTATTTATTTTACCCAACTTGATTAAAAATTGTTAATTTATGAAATAGAAAAAGAGTTTTGGAAATAAAGAACGTGCATCAAAACCAACGAATCTCTATCGTAAAGGAAGTATGGGGTACACTTCATTAAAGAAGAAATTGGCATGTATTTTAAATCAATAATAAAAGTTTAATTATGTCATATGAAACAACATATGTTCCTTTGTTTATATGGAGATTAATGAATCAAAATTTGAAGCCACTTCCATCCCACATCATGTACTATATAAGAAGGATTGTGTAAATAAAGATGATATATTAGTTGATGGAAATACAAAATCTATATGGGAAGCATGTGTAAATATGAAATAATTGTAATTATTTATGATTTATAATAATATTAAATAAAAATAAATATGTAATATTTTTTTATATGGTTTAGAAACAGGAATGGGAAATGACTGTACCAGAAGAAAAGTGACTTTCAATAGATTTAATGTGGCCTGAACAATATGGCCATGTTAGGGGATTAGGTTTTGGAGTCTCTCCTCAAACATATTTTGAGAAGATAAATCCACATGAAGATACATATAATTTGGTGAGACGAATTCAGGTACAAATAGACTCACTACAAGATATTATTTTTTGGTATGATTTGGTAGACCAATATATAAGAAAGGATCACAACAAACCAATGGTGGAGCAAAGATATGCACATGAACGAAATGATCCAACTAGCTTTGAGGGTAACCACATACCCTACCCAAGGTAATCGACATTATCATTACTCTTTCTCCTAAATTTGAATCAAACAACTTACAATAACTTTATATTACTAAAATTATATAGGGTATAATTGTATGTGATTTTTATCTATCAACACCCATGTATCGCTATGTTGCAATGGGTACAATGTATAATATCCTAGGAGACCATATACACAATCAACCAATCCCAAAAAATCACATGATATTGGGGATTGAGGTAGCGTATGATCCAATTGCTGAGTTTCATGTTCCACTTGATGGTTCATATATTACAACGGTGGAAGATGCTATTGGAGCTTTCATAGCATGGCCGTATAATCTTATAAAGATAAATGAGGTATGTATTTAAAAAAAATTCTTATGAAAAACATATAACAATTTATGATAAAAGGTATTAAGTGAGGTATGATATTACAGATGAATAAAGTGTTGGAAATGTCGAAACAAGAAAATCTAGTGAATAGAACAAGAAAACAAAACAACCTTATGAGATTACCTTCTCCCCACTAGTTCCAGAGCAATATTTATTATCATTACAACTTCATGCTGAGACCAAATTTACATATAAAACTATATCTTACATTGAATATGAAAAAAAACATATACGGAGAATCCTTCATAGACATAATTGATCTCAAGACTCTAACTAAGATTCTCAAGCATGAATGGTTGGGCATCTCAGTTGTGAATACATATATAAGGTACATTTTTGTAATATGTTTGTCCAAATAGTGTGATAAATATATTAATTAAAGTTAATAACTATCCATATTTTGTATAGAAGTTTATATTATAACTATATAAAGGGAATATCATGCAAAGAATGATTTAGATTCATTAATACCTATATAATTTCTATGATAAAACATACTTTGGATAAGGAAGAAATAGAGATGAAAAAAGATGAGTTACTCAAATAGTTTAATAAAAAAACATCACACGACATTCTATTTTTGATACCTAAAATGAAAAGGTAAAACTCTATGATCTAATCACATAAAATATATTTTTAATTTTTTCATTACTCAATTGTTTTTGTTTTTTAGGTAACACTGGATGCTGGTAACAGTCAACATAGACACCCTGAATATTTATTTTTTGGATTCAATGCATGGATTTCCAACCAACCGACCAAACATGATGTGTATTGTGAATATTTAATACACTAAAATAAAAATTTTATAGATAAAATTAGAATTATATATTTGGTATTTATTTTAATGAGAATTTTGTTATAATAAGGAGGTCGTTAAATATAGGATAGATCATGGCATGAAGTCGGCGTCTAAAGAGATGAAGCATGTGTATTACTACAAATTTAAATAAATTAAGGTATATATAGAAATATTTAACTATCAAAACATTTGAAAACAATTTACTTATTTTGGTCAATTTTTTTGTAGTGTTCGAAACAAGATAATGATATCGATTATGGATATTATGTTTTAAAATTTATGAGAGAAATCACAAATCATGAAAATACTAGCATCCCCCAACTGGTAATTTCCAAAGTTAATTATAATTTTATTCAATAAATTTCATAATCATTTGTTTGTCTATATTTTTTCTTAGTACTATCAAGATTTACGACAAAAAATTTACTCAAAATAAGAAATCAATTTGTTTAGAGATGAGTGGGAAGCATATTTTTTTTCAGATTTTATGCTGAAAAAAATTAGGTGATTACCTACTATGTTTGTGAGATAGTATGAGTTATGAACTTTAAAAGATATTTGGGTTGTGAAGAATTAGTGTTAGAATGCTTATATATTATTTTTGATCTATTTCTCAAGGAGAAGAATAATGAAGGAAATTAATTTGTTTAGAAGTAATGACCTAAAGACAATAAATTTTTTGGGAAATCATGGAGGTAGAGGTGGAGGTAGAGGTGGAGGTGGAGGCAGAGGAGAAGGAGAAGGTGGAGGTGAAGGTAGAGGTAGAGTTGGAGTTAGAGATTGATGTGGAGGAGGAGGTAGAGGTGGAGGCTAAGGTGGAGGAGGATATGAAGCAATGGCTTGTAAACAATAAAATTGTTGGAAAATTAAGTAGAATAAGGATCATACCAAAATTTTGTTTTAGAAAAACTTTTTAAAAGTAAACACAACACTTATCACTTAAGATAAGAGTTATTGTGCACGTTTCTAGTTTAAAATTTCATTTTTGTAAAAAACACACACGACATACTCAAAACCAATAAAACACATTCCTATTGTTTTGGTACTTTATAAAAATGATCTATACATTATTTTTTAAATGTAGGGATAAACCACACCTCAATCTGATGTACGATGACCAGTATGACTCCAAGTATCCGTTATCATTTTAAAATTGATATTTTAATACCAAAAGTTTCACTCACTAAAAACCAAGAAAACATGCTTAGATTATCTTGATAATTTGGTATAACAATTCATAATTCATTTTTGACATGTATGAATTAGTCTCATGTCAAACCCACACATGATTCCATCTATATGGCTCAAAGTGAGTGTTTTTGGTTTAAAATGAAATTTTAGTACAAAACACATGCGGCGTACTCAAAACTAAGAAAAAAAATTTAGATTGTTTTGATACTTTAAGGAAATGATACATAAATCACTTGTTATGTGTAAGGATTATTCTCACCTCAATACAATACACTGTGTGATCGGTATGAATCCAAGTGCATATTTTTATTTAAAAGTGACATTAATTTTAGTGAAAAAACAAATGGAATACTCAAAACCGAGCAAACACATTCTGACTATTTTGATACTTTAAGAAAATGATCCATATGTAATTTATGACGTGTAAGGATTAGACACACCTCAATCTGATGCATGGTGTGACAAGTATGACTTCAAGTGTTCGTTATCAGTTTAAAATTGAATTTTTAATACAAAAAAGTGCCACTCATGGAAAACCAAGAAAACACACTTGGATTGCCTTGATAATTTGGGATAATTATTCACAATTAATTATTGATGTTTATGAATCAGCATCATGTTAAAACTACACATGATTCTACCTATATGGATCAAAGTGCATGTTTCCAGTTTAAAATGGCATTTTAGTAAAAAACACATGTGGCTTACTCAAAACTGAGAAAACACATTCAAATTGTTTTTGTACTTTATGAAAATGATCCATACATCACTTGTGACATTTAAAAATTAGGCGCACCTCAATATGATTCCATGTGTAACTTGTATGAATCTAAGTGAATTTCTTTTATTCAAAATTGACATTAATTTTAGTGAAAAAAACAACTAGTTTACTCAAAACTGAGAAAACACATTCCAAATATTTTGTTACTTTAGGAAAATGATAAATACATAATTTTTTATATGTAGGGATCAACCACACCTTAATCTGATGCATGGTGTGACCTATGTGAATCCAAGTGTCTATTATGAGTTTAAAATTGACATTTTAATATAAAAAAGTGTCACTCACTAAAAACCAAGAAAACACACTTGGATTGTCTTGATAAATTGTGGAAATGTTTTATAATTCATTTTTTATGTGTATGAATAAATATCACGTCAAACCCACATACGATGCCACATGTATGGATCAAAGTGTGTGTTTTCATTTTAAAATGAAATTTTAGTAAAAAACACATGTGGCATACTCAAAATGAGGAAATGAATCCATATTATTTTGGTACTTTAGGACAATGATCCATATGTCACTTGTGATGTGTAGGGATCATCCAAAACTCAATATGATGTACTTTGTAACCAATATGACTCCAAGTGCATCTTTTTATTTAAAATTGACATTAATTTTAATAAAAAAACAACTAACATACTCTAAATCGAAAAAATGCATTCTGACTATCTTGGTAGTTTAGGAAAACAATCTATAAGTCATTTGTGATGCGTAGGAATCAGTATCACCTCAATTTAACTCACGGTGTGACTAGTATGACTCAAATTTCACCTTTCTATTCAAAAGTTACATTAATTTTTGTAAAAAAACAACTTACATACTCTGTAATAGGGTTTTATTTTTATTGTATTTGTGTTAGAAATTTTATTTCATTTAAATTTAATATTTGTATCTTATTTTGGTAATTTTTGTTGTTGTTTTTGCTAATGTAGCGTGTTTTTGCAGCACACTGCACCTGTTTCTGGTGATGTAGTGTGCTGCAACATTGCATTGTAGTTTTCATATTTAGAAGTGCTAATAAATGTGCTAATAAAAGTATGATTTATCACTGCTTATAAATCTAGCCTTTATTATCTCTTTCAAAAGAGCTAATAAAGGACTCCTTTATCGACGCTTACACATGAACTGATAAAGTCTATCTTTATTAGCGCTTTCAAAAGAACTGATAAATAGTAATTTTATTAGGGAAAATTAAAGCACTGATAAAGGGTATATTTATCATCATTTAGTAAAAGTTCTGATAAATGAGGTCTTTTTTCATCACTTTTTTTGCGCTGATAAATCTACACTTTATCAGCACCTTTTTATCACTGATAAAATCCACGGGATTTTAGCTACACTAAGGTAGTCAACACTTTCCTAGCACCAATAAAGGGCGATTCTAGCACTGTAAAAGGTGCATTTTTAGTAGTGTTCCTTCTTGGTATATCAGGTTCCTCTCTGGCATGGATACCAACACTATTTATAACTTGTGTCAAATGATCCATCTCTACATCAAACTATTCTTTTTTAATTCCAACCATCTCAAGATGCTGATTTGGAAGGATATTTTCCTTTCAATTCCATCACACTACAACTTTTCTATTTCTGCTATGGAAAAACATTCCAAAAAAACATATTTTAGATGAATCAATATCATTTAAACTTAACGATAAATTAAAATCTTCCAATGGAATTCTATTAACACCATCCTAACCTCTAGAGTTGACTAAACTATCATTTGATACTAAATATAAGGACCCAACATTAAACATTACATAATATTGTTTTTTAATTCAAGAATTCATTTTATTACATTTTAGGATCTTTTAAGGTTTAGAGTCTTAATGAATTAGTCCATAACTCATACATAACAAAACCATGAAATACAAAGTGGACACTTCTGATTAGTATAATTTTTCCCATAATATAAATTTTTTAAAATAAAACATGATTTATTTACATAGAAAATTCCCATTACTTTCAAATTTAATTCTTCCTTTTCCTTTTCCATACATAAACCCTATAAAAAACATTATAAAAACTTGGGATGAGAAAAAAATTCCAGTAAGGGATATAAAAAAGAAAGGGAACCGTTAGTTTAGTAAAAACATGAAAACCTATGAAATATTTATCTTTATATCAAGGTTATTTGATAAAAATAAAAAAAAATTCACAAGAAAATACACACATGTTTTTAACAAATAAATCCTTTAAAACCCATAGTAATCAATTAAAACTCATTTTTTGTGACTTAGATCATCATATTCATAAAACCATTTCAAACCCCTTTATTTGGAATAAACATATGACTAACTTTCAATATAATCATTACCCAATGTATTGGAGATCTATAATGGGGATCACCCTTCATATAAGCTATATTGGGTTCACCCCTGAGATATAATGGGGCTCAAACCTTCATATAAGCTTATTAGGATCACCTATTTTTTATGAGTTATAATGGGGATCAATTCTCTATATAATATATATCGTTCTCAACTATGAGCTATAATGAGGTTCAAACCTTCATATAATATGTATTAAGATTATCCATTTCATATAATTCTCATGTAACATATCATGAATAATCAATTTCATCATAAATCCCTTTGAAAACCTCTTTTAAACCCATATAAAAAACACTTTCAGAAAAAATACCATTTTCTTTTAAAAACCCATTTTCAATTACAAAACACCATTTTCTTTGAAAAACCATTTTCAATACCAAAATACCAAAAAAAGGGAAAGGGGGTGTTTCATTTAATAAAACATGTAAGATTTTAGTGGAAGGTAGAAATAAAATAACAGTTATGGTGACAGAGAAGTCATTGTCACTATGTATGTTAAGAAAATAACATCTATTTTGTTGTTTGTCGAAACGTTCCATATAAAACACATAAAAAGATTCATTTTTGAAAACCATTTAAATGAATTAAAGAGACATAAAATTTAATTTATAAATATTTTATATCCATATAAAATTATTAATAAATCATTCTTAAAACATAGACAATGAAGTGAGATAGAGTTTAGCGGAAAACATTAAAAGATGATTTGTTAAAACAAAAGTACCTTATCACTTTAGAAACACTTGAATCATAAGCCCCATGAAATATTAACATTAAATGAAACATTAAATATCATTAAAATTTATAAACACATTATATTCCATGTCAAAGGTGATGTATGTACACCATATAAAATAATATAGGTGCATAACATCAAAAAATGCCTCAATGAAAAGAAATTGAGATAAAGTCCCTTACCTTGAGTCAGATTCATCATGCACATATTTATATTCTAGAATAATAAACTTATGTTAATTATTTACATTATTTATAACATTTTTCAAGTTTATTGGTACTTTTATTTCACTTATAACAAGTTATATAAATTTAATTAATCAATTAAGTTTAAGTCTGATGTTTTGACCATATTTAGACTATGTGTCAAAAATGACATTTGTTGGTTGACTATGGTCAAAGAGGTCATTATTTAAAAATATATAGAATAATAATTATGAAATAATAATAATATTTATATATCAATTATACTTTTAAAATCAATCATGGAATATAGTTATGACAAAGTAACTAACGTTATGATCATAGAGATGGTAGCCCGTACGTACACATGAGTAATGTTTCCATTTTTCAATAATCATTATGGAGAGAAGGTAAGTAAAAATTATCTTAAAATAATTATAATTATATCAAAAATAAAATAATATTTAATTATATATACTTATATATATCATTCTTGTGATGTGGTGACGAAAAGAAGAATCACATCACTTCGAGGAGGAGGTAGTCTACATGTCCACAAATGATGTTATCACTTTTTCAATGAGTGAAAAATTAAGATATAAAATGTTATATTTTACATAAAAAATAAAAAATATTGCATTAATATTATAATATGTCATGTATATTACATATATTTATTATCTTTACCCTTATTACCTTCCATATAATGCGTTAGTGAAAACAAATCACTTCGCTACGTGAGGCGGTAGTCCGCCTTACACAAGAATGAAGTTATCATATCCATTATGTATTGGAATATAAAATTTCATATATTATATAATGACACAATATTTATAATTATGTTATAAATATCATATATTAACTTTATATCCATCATTATACCCAAACTTGAGAGGTGGTAACGTAAAAATGAATGACATTGTTTTGTGAGGCACTAGTTCACCGTACACATGAATGATGACTTCAAAACCCATTTTATGGAAGTGTGTGTGGTTGTAAATCAAGCCATTAAAATAAAAAAATCTTAGTATATGGATGATAATTATGTTAATACATCATCATGATATAATAATAATTGAAGGAGGTGGAGAAAGAAATAAAATAAAGATGCATGTTAAAGAATATTACCTCTACTTTGGGTATCTTCCTTTAGTTTTCACTAAAATCATCCTAGGTTTAATTTATTCACAAAATATTATATGTAGGATTATGTGAGGTAATTTTTGGAGTTATTTGGGTAGGTTTTTGATGATCCAAATGTATTTATATGTATGGATAAGTGGCAAGAGTGAGTTCCCTTTTATAGTTGAGGTGTGACATTCTTATAAATAATCAAAAGTATTTAATATTGGGAGGTCTCCCTTACCTCTTATACTTAAGAAATTTTAAAAAAGTGTATTGGAGGTAAATTATGTTAGTTACACACTTATACCACACAAAAGGAAAATCATTTTTATCATTTTGTTCCTTAGTCTTTAAGTTTACTCAATTTTACCCTTTTTTGTTTTTACCATGGTAACTAGTTTTCTATCCTAGGTAATTTATAATTTAAGACTAAAATAAAGTGAGAATTATTAGAAATTTTAGACCCAATTATTATAAATATGATATCTAATTTATAAAATAAAAATCCCATGTGTATTGGAAGTTAATTTTAATAGAAGTTCATGCAATGTGCAAAAACACTACTTTAACCCTAATGGTGCTAATAAAAGTTTTACTTTTAAGGACTACATATGTTCATTATAAAAGATTAACTGGTACATGAATGTAAAATATTTTATATTTATTAAAAATTAAAAATCACTTGTCATAAGATAGTATTTTTAGAAATTTTAAATCATTTAATAAAATATGATTTATTATAAAATAACAATAATGTCAATTTTGACATTATTTATTTAATTTAAATTTAAAAAAATATCAAGAAAAATATGTAATTTTAATATACTAAGTGAAAACCTATGTAAAATTATATATTAATCTCAAAAAATAACGTAATACAATAATTCATTTAATTTACTTCAGTTTTAATATTGTTAGTTTATTATTTTAGTTAATTATTAACTAAATAATTATTATGTTTTAATTTCTTAAGCATTTTAAGAATTTATTTCATCTCCAAATATTAAATATAAATTATTATGATAAAAAAATAATATATATTTCAAAATAATATTTATAATTAGACATAAAGTTTTTTATACCTATCCCAAAACATTATAGATATTAAAGGCAAGGAAGGTTCCTTTTTTATATTTTTATTTACTTAACTTATTATATAGGTCAATTTATTGTACAAGTGTCCTATAAACACATAAAAATACATAATATTTTAATAAGGGTCTAAATATTTCCATAAAATGGGTTTTGGTCAGATTGGTTGGTCATTTTACACCTTATATTCTAAGTTTAACCGCTAAGTAAACTCATTTTTACCTTAATCACTGTAATTAATTTTAAATGTTTTCACTAATCATTATGGTAATTTTTTTTGAAATTATTAGATAATATAAATTATTATGATTCTAAGTATGGAATCTATTTTTCAAAATTCAATTCACATAATGGGAATGATTTAATTTAAAATTAATTCTACAGACGTGATGAGAAAGTGGGTTTTTAAAGTGAAAAAGTCCAAAAGTTCACAATATTTTTATATCAAAATCAATATGAAAATTATTCCAATGACTTAAATTGTATTAATTTATATATAATTAAACAAATTATTATTAAAAAAAAATTTAAAATATAATTTTACTTTGTAAAAAGTTTAGGTGAGATATTTTTCAATTAAAATTCAGTATTTTCACTATTTATAAAAAAGAAACATTTTAGAAAAATACTAAAAATTAACCCTAAAATAATTTTGGTATTATAACTTTAAAAATTAATTTTATTTTTTCATGTAGATGTTTTAAAATTGGTAAAAACTAGTTTTAAATTGTGTGCTCTAAGCATGGTTCAACCGTCTTATAGAAAAAAACTATTTTTTAGAAAAAGATTCCTTTTTTTGAATGATTATTATTTTATTACTAATAAATATATAATTAATAAAAATGTGTAAACTTTATATTTTCATAAGTTAGTTAAACCTATTCATACCTACCATTCCAACGTCTAGGTGATAACTATCATATTAAATAATAATAATAATATATTATTATTATTTGGTAAAACTTGGTCTTGTATGGAACCCAAGATATATAAGAAACAAGTTTTTGCATGTATCACAAGATAAGCTAGTGTTTCATATCATTTACACTATTGAAATTAATTTTCTTCTTTTAAAATATTAGGGTGTTACATAATGGGTGGATCAGATCTCCACTAATCACCGCCATCACCCTTGTTCCCATGTTCAAGCACACTTTCCACCTCTAAGTGGAGTTTTCCCCTTTCTTGGATCTGGCATGACACAATATACAAATTCCTAAAGGAAAATGTAGGGTGAGATAAAAACAACCCATTATGATTAAACCAAATGATCTATAAGTAATTAAAATACAAATAAACCATTTATTATTCAATTTCAATAAAGACTAGGCATGGTAAATCATTTCAAGTTTCAATCAAAACTTTCATGCAAATCAATTAGATGAAAGATATATCAAAAACTGTATTAATGAAATTTTCAAAAAAAAGGTGATATGAATGAATCATTTCAATAAAAACTGTCATGTAATAATCAAATCAAATAATAACCATGGTCATATGCCACGGGGTTTGTTATTTTCTGGCTGTAAGATCCTCTTATTACTCAGTCAATCATCACAAAACAACTGTGTTTGTGAACATCTCTAAGGATTAGGCCACTGGGATGGAATCAATCAACACCCTATTTGGGTAAATCATGCTGAACATGGTTTATTTAGAGTTCCCATTATCAATCCATTTCTTTGGAGTCATATTCCTAGCATGCTTGTCCTAATCATCGACTAACTACTCAAGCTCAAAAGTGATTTCAATCAATCAATCCTTGGAAAATAAATTAAATTAAATTCAAATCATTGTTCATAGTTTTATTTCCTAATTTCAATTTCAAAACCAAATCATAGATTTTCATCAAGTTCATTCCTTTCAAAATCGTCCTTCATTTTAATCCATTATTCTCAAGGATCATTATTAAATAATTTCATTAAATTAATTTCTATTTTAAGCCATCTTTCCAAAAATCCACCCAATTTATCAAAGATTTTGAAAAAGGATTTTTTTTAAAAAATACATGACTTTCAAATCAATAATAAAAATAATCAAAATTAAAGGTTTATAAAACAATTAAAAATACATTTCAATTCTAGAAACCAAGGAGGGTTTCAATTTTTTGGAACAACCTTATGGAACCACATAACTTTTATAACATGATCAATGGAATAACCAAGTCGTTAACTACCAAGGGAGATTTGAAGGAGAGAAAAATCATAGAGTAAATCTGAATAGATATTGATTGGATCCACCGAAACTTAAATTCTAGGGGAAAGGGGTTAGAGGAACCAAAAATCCACTATTGAGATAATCCAAAATCCAAAAGTTCATATTAGGTTTGATTAGGGGTGTTTGGAATATAAAACAGGGGTTTGGGATTTTAAACTCTGAAAAAGGGCCAGACTATAATGCTGTTAAAATACCACTGTGTAATGGGGCTAGTCAAAAACATGTCTGAGAAACATGGTAAGATCTATGCTATAAATGTAGAAAACTAAGAAAAGGGACCATGATAAAAGAGGAAACTCTACACTACAGAACCCAATCTCTAAGGAGGAGGCTGCGTCACAACCTATGTAATGTCCCCGAATTTCTGTATATGTTTTTTTATTTATATGGAATTATTTTGAGACTGAGAAATCTGACGGTGCATAATTCCAAGGTGCGGAGTTCCCGGAATGATCCGTCAAAAAATGTTAAGTTTCAAAATAGCACGCATGATTGGTTTTTCTAAAAAATTGGAATAAATCCTAAATGGGTTCCTAGATCAGAAATCTGAGGGAACCATTGCATTTAGGATGGTGGGTTTACCCTAGGCGTGACATAAGTTTAGTCGGCATAGGCCTGCAGTGGGAAAACCCGAAAATGACATAACTATAAATAAAATAATTAAATAAAATTATTTTATTTTTCAAGTGGTTATAACTCACGAATGGTAACTCAGAATAAAAATCCAAGACTGCCGTTAAACTTGTGGGGGTATTATTTCCTTAGACTGATACTAACAATGGACAGCACGGGCCACCAATGAAATTTAGTTTTTGGCCATAAATAAAATAATTAAGTGACAATTATTTTATTTTAAAATCTATAACTTATAAACGGTAGCTTGGATTGAAAATCTGAGAGTGCTGTTGAGCTCTTGAGGGTGTGTTCTCCTTAGGCTAAGCCTAACCTCGATCGGTGTGAGTCAAGGGTGACTGTTAATAATTTTCAGAACTTTTTTTTGGGTGTGTTCAGTAAATGTGCGGGTGGCGTTTTCTATCTTTTGACTCCTTGCTCAGATCAAAAATCCAAGAGCACCGTTGAATCTACAGTGCTGGGATTCGCTTAAGGGAGGATTCACTTCGACCATAGTAGGTCTGGAGAAAAAGTTAGATTTTGGGACTTTTAAAAGAATAATAAAATAACTTAGTTATTTTATTTCTCTCATTTCTATTCTTCTAACAGACAAGTGGTAATGGTGGGACTGACGAAGTTTCAAGACATTAAATGGATTGAATCATCAAATCCTTTGTAACAATGCTGTTGGGATTAAGAAGGTTCCTATTAAATGAACCCCCATTAATTCCACGGGTGTTACTCACTCTCCCCTCTCCTATTTATATGGAGCTTGGGGAGAGGTATTTGCATGGATTCGCTAAGCGAAGAAGTTTTGATAAAGTGTTTCAATGCCAATCAATTGGAGGACGGAGCTGGTTCCAGAGGGTGATGACGAGCGACACCGAATCACGAACCAAAGGATAATTTTTGAACGATAACATTGGAAACTTGTTGTGGGAATGATGAATTCCAACTCTCCCTCAAGCGCAAACGTTCTCCAACGATCTTGAGGTAGGGGTCTATTTTGAAATTTGTCTTTGATAAATTAAATCATATTCAGCTTGCTATCACATTAATGCGGAGGGCTCAGGCCAAATGAACAAGGCCCAAACCCTCTGCCTCTTTGTTCTTGATGTGAATCTCGGGGAACAATTTCCAACTTTATGGCAATGCGAAATGGTGGGCCACACTATGATGATGGAAGCATGGAAGAACCGTAGGTGTAGATGACAACAAGAACGGACACTAGAGAACATCCAATGACCTACGGAAGAAACTGCCAGCGCGCCATGTCGGCGGCGGCCGACGGTGGCTGGAGGAGACCTGCGGAAACCGACCACGGGCAGTGGAAGGCGGAGCGTGACAGTGCACCGTGGAAACCGAAGGTAGCCAAACCAAGTTGAACATGTGGGACAAGTGTGGCGCCAGTAGGCGCTGCTGGTGGAAGCGACTGCGACCAGAAGGCTGCAATAGGAAGGTGCCGCATGGACTGCACCGCGCCGTGTTGGCGACACCCAATCAACCAAACAGCCGACCGATTAATGGCGGTGGAGCAACACCCCACTGGTTGGCGAATTTCCCCACAATCGCAGGGCCAACGGGGTGAAACGGTCCACCTCTGAGCACACTGAGCCGACGCGGGCTGGCCGAACGGGTCGGACCCGCATCCCTACAGGTCAGACCCGCTCAGCTGGCCGGACCTGCCAGCGGGCTGAGCTGGACCCGCGGCCTGGCGGACTAGTGCGGGTGGGCCAAGCCAACTACGACCCAGATCCGCGAACTAAACCGGGCTGACCCTGACGAACCGAACCCAAGCAAGGCCAGGTAGACCCCAGGACCCGTTGTGTCAGGCCGACCTGACCGAGTCAGACCGGGCCCAGACCCAACCGGCCCCTGAATAAAGAAACACCCGTAACTAATGAACCGGGTGTCTGTTTGACACGCTGTTAGTGGAATTGAGATCCCTTTTGGGAAGTCGTCCCTTTAGCATATTCTAGCGGGCCCGATCGAGCTGGGCCAGAGCGAGGTGTGATCACCCTCTTTTCTCCGAAAGGGGTGTAACTAGCAGATCGGGCGTCCGTTTGATGAACCGTCTGTGGTGCCAGAACCCTTAGGACGAGGGGGTAATTTTGGTATAATTCAATTGAGTTTTGGGTAAAGTTGGAGTGCGGCCAAGTTGGATCGAACACGATTCCAACCGGGCCCTTGGAACTAAAACACTTATAATTCACAGACCAGACATCCGATTGACGCGTCGTATGTCGTGTTGGAACCCTTACGACATGGCGGTCCTTTGGTATACTTATTCATTGAAATTTGTGGTGATTGAGGTACGAATGAAGGCTTGAGGAGCGGTTCTCCCAAAATCAAGCGTGCTATGAGCAGTAATCCAGTGGTTGGCAGTGAGGCGGAGGTTGGAGACAGTACATACAGAGGTTAGTACCGAGCGATCCTGTGTGGGTCGTCACCAATCCTGTGTGGGTCAGATCCTGTATAGGTCAGTGCTTAATGATCCTGTGTGGGTCAGCGCATACCGATCCTATGTGGATTAGCGCACAACGATCCTGTGTGGGTCAGCGCATACCGATCTTGTGTGGGTCAGATCCTATGTGGGTCACTACTGGGGTTAGTACCTATCGACTCTAGGCTGGTCAAATCCTATGTGGATCATTTCTGGGGTTAGTACCTATCAACCCTATGTGGGTCAGACTTTGTATGGTCAGCAGTAGTGCCTCTTGGCAGAATAAGATGATCTAGCTTCGAGACTGATCATTTATACTTCTATACTTCACTAATACCTGGTGTGAGATGAGTCTTCTACCTTCGTGGTATTTTTACCTTTGTGGTGATATCTTCATGGTGATACTAGTGTGGTACTTTTACCTTAGTGGTGATATCTTCGTGGTGTTACCTATGTGTTACTTTTACCTTCATGGTGTTATCTTCATGATGTTACCTGTGTGGTACTTTTACCTTCGTGGTGTTACCTTCATGGTGTTACCTTTGTGATATTCTTCCCTCATATATAAGATGAATATATCTTGATAACTTTGGTATATGTATGGGAATATACCTAAGTAGATTTGATGACTGCTTCATGCTTTGTGATTGAGGTCTTACTTTAAGGTTTTTCCTTTGCTGGACTCTGGGAGACCTTCAGAGGTATTAGGGTCCCTACTAAGTATTGTTATACTCACCCCTACATGGGCTTTTCCTGCACCTTGTTGTGTCTTGTGCAGATGATGAACAGTGTTTATTGAGGCTGAGGGAGCGAGGACTGGATGGTTCTATGAGGTGGACCATTTGATATGGCGTGACACAAGAATACTGATCGTGAGCTGTACCACCCTTCAGGTAGGATCCTCAGTGGATTATCTAGAACCTGTTTTTCTCTTTTCAGTTGTACTTGTACTTTCCAGTTGGGGTTGTATTCCAGCCCCTTTACTTTCAGAACACTTTTTACTATAGTAGTTTACTTCATGGTTGCCTCTTGTTGTGCTATTAGATTTGTGTGTTTGTACAAGTTTAAAGAAAATTCCTTCCTGTTAAGGGATATCCCTTTTCGGTGCTAGTCGCCAGCCACTGGCCTATGGAAGGCGCACTTGGGGTAGTCACAACACGAGACCTGGGAGACAGGTCGTGACAAAGTGGCATCAAAGGAGTAAGTTCAACCAAAAAACTAGGACTCTAATCTTTTCTATGTGGCAATAGTGTTAAGTGTCATGAGTGTGGTTTTTAGTTTAGGGAATCCAGTGTTGGTGTGGTGGCCAATGTATCCATACAACAAGACCCTGAATTCGGATTTCCAACTCAGTGCATGAAAGCACTAATTTCATGTGTTTTTGAAAAGTTTTTTTTGTGATCTCTTTGAGTCAGCTCACATGGTATAACTTAATGATCATGGTGCACCTATTCCTTATCAGGATGCTGTCATGTAGACAACCAGCTAGGATTCCTGAGAGAGTACATGATAACGGCCCACCGAGTGATGAGGCTTCAGTGCAGGGCCCTATTACTATGTTAGAACCTTCTGGTGGTGCACCAGTAGAACCACCACCCATTGGGTAGTAGATGCTACCAGTAGACTATGCACGCTAACTGAGCATATTGCACAAGTTCCAGCAGCATAGGCCTCCAAGGTTTCGAGGTGAGATAGATACCCAGGCGGCCGAGAACTAGCTGGAGGCTATGGCTAGAGTTTTCCACCTAGTTGGGACACCAGTAGAGCATATGATGATCCTAGCTACTAGTCTTTATCAGCGAGTGACCATGAGGATGGTCAGCATAGTGATGAGGCTTCGGTACATGGACCGTTTCCCAAGATGGTACCTTCGGGTAGTGTTACATCTATATCACTGCCCATTGGTCAGTAGTTACAACCGACGATACTAGTAGAGGACACATGTAGGCTTAGTGCCTTACACGTGTTTCAACATCAGATAACCCTCAGGTTCCAAGGTGATCCTGACTCACATGCAACTAAGGACTGTCTTGAGGAGGTGATTGAGTTTTCATCTAGCCAGCGCACCATTCAAACAGATAGTGGTCCTAGTAAAGGGCCTTCTACATGGCTTAGCAGGATGATAACAGGGTTTGGATTACCTTGATCTTATGATGAGGTGATTTTTCAGTGGACATGCTTAGGAACCTTCCTCAGAGTTGGGGGTATCTTTCCATAAAAATATAAGGGGTGAGTGTTTACTAGAGCTTCTACAGCTTCTAAAGGATGACATGTCAGTAGCTGAGTATTCATTGAGACGTACTGACCATCCCAGGTACTCGATGAATATAGTACGATCAGTGATTCATAGATCTGACCTCCGAGCGAGGTGTTTTTAGGGACATCCGAGCCATCACTATTACTCTAAGCATTTCTACTTATGTTAGGGTGATAGAGAGAACCTTTGTGGTTGAATGTTATTTGGATGAGTAGGTACAACCAGTGAATGTTAGCAGTGGGAAAGCAGGAAACTGAAGCCAGTCTTAGAGACTTGGGCGTGAAAAATGTTTCAGGAAGAGGAAGTGATAGGGACAAATGAATCTACAGGGCAGTAGATGTGGAAGTGGAGTTAGGAGAGCAGCATGAGGTGGTATACATTTCGACATATTACAGACACCACCCCAATGTGGTCCCCTCCAGGCTTAGGGAGCTGGAGGACATGGGAAGGGAGTAGCTACATGCGGTCAAGGGGTGTGACCCAAGGGCTCCAGGAAATAATTCTAGGTACTCTCTGTATCTACTAATAGCTGTCGTATTAATAGAAAAAGGTACCAATCATTCCTTCTTTCCACAAATCTTGTTCAAGACCAAGAGTTTCTGGTTAAATCGTTGACTTAACCCTAACGTCTGGAGATACCTTTGGGAGGAGACTCGATAATCACACTTATACCGATGGTGTGATCTGACCCTTGTGGAAAGAGTTTCAGTTGGAACCTCTTGGTGGCAGTGTCGAGGAATTACGATGTTAGTTTGGGTATAAGTTAGTCTTCCACAATTCAGACTCAGATTGACTGTATTAGGAAAAAAGGATATAGTATATCTATAACATTGTAATGGGTTTTCCTGGGTCGGTGAAGAAGGAAACCCAGGAAGCATAGGATAAAATCATGCGTAGGAGGGTGCAACAGATCACTCTTGAGTCGTCCAACCTTATCCTCATTGCAGCAAGAGTTTTGAGTTTTGAGTTCCCAACAGTAGGGGGAAGAGTGTGGGGACATCTTTACAAAATATGTTTCTAAGACTACCTCCCTGAGGGGGGAGGTACTTCTACTTTGGCTAGGTACTACTGAATATTTGTACCAGACTTCTATAGGGTAGCGACACCCTTGTCATCTTTGATGAAGGAAGGGGAGACTTTCCTTTGAATGGGGAAGTGTCAGCAGAGCTTTCAGGAGCCATGGAAGAGACTGATGAGTTCCCCCATCCGAAGGCTACCAGAAGAGGGCTTTGGGTGTGTAGTATACTACGATGCATCAGGTAACAAACTAGGTTGTTTCCTGATGCAGGAGTGGGCAATGATCACCTACAGCTCATAGCAGTTGAGATAGCATGAGAAAAACTAAGCTACCCATAGTCTGGAGTTAGCAGTAGTGGTCTTTGTGCTGAAGATGTGACAACACTACTTAATGGGTGAACGGTTTACTGTTTACTATGATCAAAAGAGTCTCAGGTATATCTTTCCACAGATGGACTTGAACCTGAGATAGTGACGATGACTAGAGTTCCTCCAGGACTATGACTTTGATATAGTCTATACCCCTGGAAAGGGGAACGTGGTTGCAAATGCAGTCAACATGAGGTCCGGTCTACAACTGCTGAGTGAGGTATCATAGTAGCTTTTCATGCCGCAAATATCCTTTGTGGATAAATATGGAGCAACTTACCTCTAGTCTATGACTGTCACTCCCCCAATTCTTCAGTGAGTTTGGGAGGCATAGCTTGGGGACATTGACTGTGAGGCCTGACATGCTCAAATATCCTCAGGATGGTATCCTGAAGGATTTTATGAAGGTGGGAAGCACATCGTTCTCTTTAGAGGACAAACCATGGTACTAGTGATGCTACAAGAAGAGGTGTTGAGGGAGTTCCATACATTCCCTTTAACGGTACATCATGGAGTGGTGAAGATGTACTAGGACCTTCGACGTCGGTACTGGTGTCCAGGGATGAAGGAAGTAGTGGAAGAGTTTGTATCACGATGCCTCACTTGTCAGCAAGTGAAGACTGCACAAATCCAGAAGAAGTCTTATACTGACAGGAGATGAAGACTCTTGGAGTTCGAGGAGGGAGACCATGTCTTCCTACGGGTCTCACCCCGATGAGGATTACGAAGGTTTGGTCGGGGCGAAAAACTTTCTCTGAGGTTCATCGGACCATTCTAGATTTTCAACAGAGTTGGCAAGGTGGCATACTATCTAACTCTTCCCCCACATATGCACCGGGTTCATAATGTTTCCCATGTGCCGTAGATGAGAAGATATGTTCATAATCCATCACACACTAAGGACTGGGGTGAGATGGACTTGATGATGTGGAAAGTTTTACAAAGTTCTTGGTGGAGATAGGGGATCAGTAGGAGTGAGTCCTTCGTAGACAGTGGATTCCTCTTGTATGAGTTTAGTGGTAGCACGGGAACCTCCAAGAGAGCACATGAGAGTGGGAGGCTCAGATTCATGCTCAGTACCCTCTTTTGTTTGGTTTGCCTTGTTTTGGATTTTAGGGACGTAAACCCCTAAGGTGGGGAGAACGTAATGTCCAGGAATTTTCATATAATTTTTTTATATGAAATTATTTCAAGACCACGAAATCTGACAGTGCATAATTTCAAGGCCCAGAGTGCCTGAAATGATCTGCCGAAAAATGTTAAGTTTAAAAATAGCGCATGTGAGTGGTTTTCATAAAAAAGTGGAATAACTCATAAATGGGTGCCCAGATCAGAAATCTGAGGGCACCATTGCGTTCCAGATTTTAGGTTTACCCTAGGCACGACATAAGTTTAGTCAGCACAAGTCTCCAGTGGGAAAACCCAAAAATGGAATAAATGTAAATAAAATAATTAAATAAAATTATTTTATTTTTAAATGCTTATAACTCAAAAACAACAACTCAGATTAAAAATCTGAGACCAAAGATAAACTTGTGAGGGTATGCTTTCCTTAGATTGATACTAACATTGGCTGGCATGGGCCACCAATGAAAGTAAGTTTTTGGTCGTAAATAAAATAATTAAGTGACAATTATTTTAATGTAAAATCTATAACTTCTAAACGTTTACTTGGATTGAAAATATGATAGTACCGTTGAGCTTGTGAGGGAGTTTTATCCTTAGGCTAAGCCTAACCTCGACCGATGTGAGTCGAGGGGTACTATTAATAATTTTCTGAACTTTTTTTGGGTACGTTCAGTAAATGCGTGGGCAGCATTTTCTATCTTTTGACTCATTACTCAGATTGAAAATCCAAGAGCACCCTTGAATCCACAGTGCCAGGATTCTCTTAAGGGAGGCTTCACTTTGACCATAGTAGTTCTAGAGAAAAATTTAGATTTTGGGACTTTTAAAAGAATAATAAAATAACTTAGTTATTTTATTTCTCTTGTTTCTATTCCTCCAACGGACAAGCGGCAGTGGCAGGACTGACGACGTGTCAAGCCATTAAATGGCTTGACTCCTCAAATCCTTTGTAACAATTCCATTGGGATTAGAAAATTTCCTATTAAATGAACCCCCATTAATTCCACGGGCATTACTCACTCTCCCCCTCTCCAATTTATATGGATATTGGAGAGAGGTATTGGCATGGCTTCACCAAGTGACAAAGTTCTGATAAAGTGCTACGATGACAATCACTTGGAGGACGGAGCCAGTTCTAGTGGGCGGTGATGAGCGACATCGAATCACGAACCAAAGGACTATGTTTGAATGGAAATGTTGGCGGCTTGTTGCGGGAACGATGAACACCGACTCTCCCTCAAGCGTGGATGTTCTACAATGATCTTGAGGCAGGGGGTATATTTTGAATTTTTTCTTTAATAAATTAATTCCTCTTCCTCTTGCTATCACATTAACGCGGAGGGCGCAGGCCAAACGAACAAGGCCCGGACCCTCTGCCGCTTCGTTCTTAATATGAACCACAGGGAATAATGTCCAACTTGATGGAAACATGAAATGGCGGGTCACGCTATGACGACGACAACACGGAAGAGCCGTAGGCACATACGACACCAAGGACGAACACTATAGCACATCCAGTGACCCGCGGAAAAAACCGCTGGCGTTCCATGTCAGCGGCGATCGATGGTGGCTAGAGGAGACCCACGGAAACTAGCCACAGGTAGTGGAAGGTGGCGTGCGATGGTGCACCGCGACGACCAAGGGAGACCGACCCAAACCGGCCACGCAGGACAAGTGCGGTGCCCACAGGCACCGTCGACGGAAGAGGCTGCGACCAGCAGGCCACGACAGGATGGTGTGGCATGGCCTGCACCACACTACATTGGCAACACCAGGTCAACCAAACGGTCGTACAATTAATTTTCATTTGGAAGCGCCCCACTGGTTGGCGAATGGCCCCACAAGCGTGGGGCCAGTGGAGCGAAATGGTCCACCTTTGAGAAAACCGAGCTGACGCGGGCCGAATCCACCCAACATGCTGGGCCGGGCCTACGGCCCTGCGGGCCAAACCTGCCCAGTGGGCCGGACCTGCCAACGGGCTGAGTCGTACTTGCGGCCCGAAGGGCTAGTGCGGGGGGTTAAGCCCCACTCGGCGGGCTATGCCAACCGCAACCCGGATCCATGAACCAAAGCGGGCCGACCTCGATGGGATAGACCTAGTAAACCGGGCCGACCCTTAGTGGGCCAGACCTAAGTAGGGCCAGGTAGACCTCAAGACCCGTTGTTTCGGGCCGGCCTGACCGAGTTGGACCGGGATCAGACCCAACCGGTCTCTGAATAAAGAAACGCCCGTAATTGATGAACCGGGTGTCCGTTCGACATGGTGTCAGTGGTGTTGGGATCCCTTTTGGGAAGTGGTCCCTTTGGTATATTCTAGTGGGCTGGACTGAGCGGGGCCGAACCGAGTTGCGATCACCCCTGTTTCACAGAAAGGGGTGTAACTAGCAGACCGTGCATCCGTTTGACGAACCGTCTTCCATGCTGGAACCCTTAGGATGATGTGGTTCTTTTGGTATAATCCAATTGAGTTTTGGAGAAATTTGGAGTGGGATGGATTGGATCGAACCCGAATCTAATGGGGCCCTCGAAACTAAAATGCTTATAAGTCACAGACTGGGCGTCTGATTGACGCGCCGTCTGTCGTGTTGGAACCCTTACTACATGGAAGTACTTTGGGATACTTATTTGTGGAAATTTTTTGTGTTTGTGGTTCAAAATAAGGATTGAGGAGTGTTTCTCCCTGAATCAAGCATGCTATGAGTGAGAATCTAGTGGCTGTCAGTGAGGCGGAGGTTGGAGAGAGATCATACGGAGGTTAGTACCGAGTGATCCTGTGTGGGTCAAGACTGATCCTGTGTGGGTCAGTGCTCAACGATCCTATTTGGGTTAGTGCATATCAATCCTATGTAGGACAATGCTCAACTATCCTGTGTGGGCCAGCACATACTGATCTTGGGTGGGTCAGATCCTGTGTGGGTCAGTGCGGGGGTTAGTACCTATCGACTCTGGGCAGGTCAGATCCTATGTGGATCATTGTGGGGGTTAGTACCCATCGGTCCTGTGTGGGTCAGACTCCATATGGTCAGAAGGAGGGCCTCTTGACATAATAATATGATCTAGATTTGTGACTGATCATCTGTACTTCACTAATACCTACTGTGAGCTGAGTCTTCTACCTTAATGGTGATACCTATGTGGTACTTTAACCTTCATGGTGATATCTTTAGGGAGATACGTGTGTGGTACTTTTACCTTCATGGTGATATCTTCTTGGTGTTACCTGTGTGGTGTTTTTACCTTTGTGGTGTTATCTTCATGATGTTACCTATGTGGTACTTTTACCTTCATGGTGTTACCTTCATGGTGTAACCTTTGTGATATTCTTCCCTCATGTATGAGATGATTATATCTTGATAACTTAGGTACATGTATGGGAATATACCTAAGTAGAGTTGATGACTGCTTCGTGCTTTGTGAATGAGGTCTTGCTTTGTGGTTTTTCCATTGCAGAACTCTGGGAGACCTTTAGGGGTCTTGGGGTCCCTACTGAGTATTGTTATACTCACCCATGCATGCACTTCACCTAAAACTTGTTGTTTCTTATGAGGAAAATAGAAAATGTTGATCGAGGCTGAGGGAGCCAGGATTGGATGGTGCTCGGCGGTGGACCATTTGATGCGGCGTGATGCAGGACTACTGATCATGAGCTGTACCTACCATTCAGGTAGGATCCTCAACGGATGATCTAGAAGCTGTTTTTCTCTTTTTAGTTGTACTTGTACTTTCTAGTTGGGATTGTATTCCAGCACCTTTAATTTCATCACACTTTTTACTATAGTAGTTTACTTCATGGTTGCCTCTTGTTGTGCTCTTGGATTTGTGTGTTTGTACAATTTTAAAGGCAATGCCTTCTCGTTAAGGGATACACCTTTCTAGTGCTAGTCTCCATCACCTGGACTATGGAAGGTGGGCTTGGGGTAGTCATGGCACGAGCCCTGAGGGATGGGTCATGAAAACCTATCTCCACAATACAACTACCCCCAAAATGGAAGAGCTACCAAAAACCGCTCCCTTAGCCCCCATGCTATTTCCAAATCCTATACACTACAAGGCCAAACTTCCAAGGAGGAGGGTACTCCACAACCCATATCTATGGAACATCTACCCCACTCTATGTTTTAACTCCTATCATCCATGACATAGTCTTCTATAGATTCTCGATAATTTCAAAAAAACAATAAAAATGACTTGAAACAACACCCAAACAAAAGGTGATAATCAAAAAGTGATAAAAGTACATGAAATATGGTAAAATGATGTTATAATCTATCTATATAGTGGTACTCCCCCATCATCAAGCTCTATTGAGTAGTGGGTCCTCCAGGGGAGTTATTTCTCCATTGTATTTGGAGCACAGTATCAAGGAGCATGCCCCTCCACTCTGATTCTTATGAGGTTTCACATGGTGTTGGGCATCCAAGATGGACCTTTGGTAATTATAGGATGACTCATCTTTTTTAGCTAGTTGTGGATATGTAGATCTCCTTTCTATCTACACTTGGGTTTCTTATGAGCATGTCTGGTGTTGGGTTTTATTCACCCTCATGCTTTATGAGTTGAGATGACTATTTCAATTTTTATTTCTCCCTTTTTGGTTTTTTGGGAATCATACTAGTCATGTATATAATCAACCCTAAATAGGATTTAGACACACATGTTATATATTATGAAAATGATAGGAAGATCAGCAATGAGCATAGTAGACCTGTTTTCAAAGGAGTATAGTGGTACTTGGTGGTGCTGGCTGTGTTCATTAGAAAGTTTTGAAGATTGTGAGCTGAGATCTATTTAGTATTTAACATTTTCTAGTTGCTATCAGTTTGGGGCCTCATTTATGGATGGTCATGTATTTTTTACCTTTTTATATTTTACATTACATTACTATACTTTTATATATCTCATAGAGGCTGTTTCACACATGTTTTACACTCTATATGTTCCAGTATTTTATTATAAATATACATTGTTCCATGAAGTCGGTTGTGTGTGTGCATACAAGTACTTAGGATAAGGCCTCACATTTAGTGTTATGCCTACTTAGTGCTAGTCATCAATCCCTAACCTATTGGAGGTGGTCTTAGGGTTCCACCCTTAGCATACTGTCATCCTAGGAGGGGTCCTAGTGGGTCGGGTCGTGACAATTTTCCTCATCTTTGATAAAAAAATTCTACAACCTTCATTGTGAATGAGACATATAAAACTTTTATTCCCAAATTGAATAAGGATAATCATGATAATTAGTGAATCCAAATTCAATCTCTTACTAGCACTCAAGATGTCATGGACATCATGGAGGATGGATACACCAAGCCAAAATCCAAGATAGTGGATGCTTCTATTCAAGATGTTCAAAAGAAAAATATTTAGGTAGAACAAAAGAGTGGCTTCAAGGAAAAATATATCATTTATCAAGGCCTTGATGAATCCATATTTGAGATAATTTCTTCATTAAAAACATAAAATATGATATGAGAAAACCTTTTCAAATCATTCAATGGTATTGAAAAAGTGAAGTGGATACGACTTCAACCTCTACGAGGTGAGTTAAAATCCATTTATATGAAATATTATGAAACCTTTATTAATTATAATACTTATATAATGGTATTAGTGAACCAAATATGAAGAAAAATATCAAATATCGATGACATATGGGTATGTGAGAAAATATTTTGACAGTTATATCCAAAATTCAATTACAAAGTCATTACTCTAGAATAACCCAATGTATCGAATAAAATTTCTTTTGAATAACTTATGGGATCTCTATAATGCCATGAAATAAATGTGAATTGATGAATTAATAAAAATGGAGTGGATACTTCTCTACAATCAAATTTATCTCTCAAAAGCTTTGAAAGGGAGCATGGGGGGACATTTCAAAGAGGCTAAGGCATATCATTTCATGGATAAGGAAATAACTCAAAACGTGGAGGATGAGGTGTAAGAATCCCAAATTTTAGAATTTGTGGATATCAAAAATTTTATCCCTGAGGATGAGGATAATTAAATAGGGGGGGATTCAAGAATACCTATCCAACAAAAAAAATAAATAAACATTCAATTCTATAATTATAATACATATGGACATTATAGTAGTAAATATTGGAGTAAAAAACCCATGGATAATGTCACCAAGGAGAATAATATTGTTGTATAAGGGGATGTTACTGGATAATATCTTATGTTTATGGCACAAACATCAATACAAAATCAAGGTATGCAATATCTTGACTATAGAGCTAGAAACCACATGATAAGTCATAAGAACTTATTTATGAACTAGATGAGTGGGATTATGAAAATATTTCATTTGTTTATCTCTCAATAACATCTTTCCAAGAAAAAGAACATATTTTTTTTCAAGAAAACAGATAGAAATCATGCATTTATCTCTAATGTCTACTATGCACCTGACATAAAGACCAACATCTTAAGACTAAGGAAATCAGTGAAAAAATTATTTCACATAATCCTAAAAAACAAATAAATGGAAATTATTGATGATAAAGGAAGGATGGTCACAAATGTTCCCATTTTTAATAACCACTTATTTACACTAATGATCCACCCTGACATACCTTGATGTTTGATGGCAGTAATTGATGATAAATACTGGATATTAAATTTTAGGTTTAGAAATTTAAACATTGAAATATTAATAATATTAGGAAGTAATAAGAATTTTATTGGGATTCTTAAAATTATACATTCAAATAAAATTTGTGAAAGTTGTGTTCTAAGTAATAAAGAAATAAAACAACTTTCTAGAGAAGGAAAATTGGAAAGTTATTGCACCACTTGAGTTAGCTCACACTGATGTGTGAGTTCCATTGAACCCTAAATCTAATGGAAAAAGAACGAAATTTATAGCCTTTATTAATGATTATATAATAAAAAAATTATATACCTTTTCAAGATGAATTCAGTAGTGTTTGAAATATTTAAATAATTTAAGGTGTTGGTGGAAAATCAAAGTAGCTATCGTATAAAAAATTTGCAATATGATTGAGGTGTGTAGTATAACTTCTATGTTTTTAAGGAATACCTTGAGAAACATGGAATTTAAAACAAGTTGACGTCAACTTACACAACTAAACACTATAGAGTAGTTGAAATAAAAAATTGAACCATTCTTAACATGGAAAGAATCATGTTGAAAGACAAAGGTGTGCCCAAAAATTTCTAGGAAGAATTTACTTTGTGTGTGGTGTATCTACTCAATAAATTTCCCAAAAAAATATTATGAAAATATGTCTCATTACTAATAGATTACTAAAAAGGCTAGTGCAATTCATCTTTGAGTTTTTGGTTCTATTTTCCTTATGAGGACCCTAGAGGCAAAATGAACAAATATTGATGAAAAATAAGTTAAGTGTATCCTAGTAGGATATGATGATCAATAAATATGATATAACTTGTATAATCACATAAAAAAGAAGATTATATTCATAAGAGATTCTATTTTTGAATAAAAGGAGTCATAGAAATGGAATCCAGATATAGATTCAGGATAGGTATTACTCAATTTGGAAGAAGAATAAAATATTGAAAAAATACCAATGGTGGAACAAGGAGTTGAAGAGCCAATTATTCCATCACCACATAATTATATATCAAAATTTTTTGAACAATAAATTTCTCATATACAACCCCAAAAAGTTTAATTTATTGTGTAAATATATGAAACTAAAAAATCAATATAGGATTACGTGAATTTGTACTACCTCTTGGAAACTTATGATCCTATTAACTTCAAGGAAGCTAGATCCAATGAATGATAGAGGAAAACGATGGATGAATAAATCCATTCAATTGAGAAGAATAATACATGGGACTTAACATACCACTTAGAAGGGTGTAAAACAATTTGTGTGGAGTGGGTGTTCAAAATAAAGAAGGAAACTCAAGGTGAATTATAGAGGTACAAAGTGGGACTCATTGATAAAGTCTATAAACAAAAGTGAGTCATTACCTATGGTGAAATTTTTTACTCATTGAAAGGATAAAGATAATAATATTATTGATCACAATAGCTACCGAATAAAAATGGAATATCCATGAACTAGAATTAAATTATGCATTTCTAAATGGATTTTTAGAAGAGGATATCTATACAGATCAACCACCTAGATACATAAATAATAGAAGATAAGGAAAGGTGTAAAAATTTAATATGGAACTCTATGGACTTATGTAAGAACTAAATGTATAAAACAGTAGGATTGATAATTAATTTCAGTACAGTGGATTCCAAAATTGTATATACAAACACTTACTCTATCTGAAGAAGGAGGATAATGAAAACATATTATTTTCTCTATTATATATATTTTACTAGGAAATAATCTAGGTATATTCTCATCCTTTAAGGATAACATGGACAAGGAGTCTGAAATTACCAATATAGGAGAGGTAGATAACTTCATCAACATATAAGTTTTTCAAAGTGATGGAAGAATATTTATTTATCAAGGAAATTATAATTTTTTTTAAATTAGTTTAACATGGAAAATCATAATCCTATTACAAACCCGGTCGTAGATGGATTGGAATTATGAAGAAATTATATTGGAGATGTGGATCCTACCTATTTCAAAAGTATAGTGGGAAGCATGAGATACTTGACATGAACTAGGCTTGATATTCTATATAGGGTAAGACTTATCAGAAAATACATAGATAATCTTAGTCAGACACATTTTAGTGCTTCCAAAATAATTTTGGGGTGCATTAATGGTATTATCAATGAATGAATGTTCAATATACCTAATAAATATTTCAATCTTGTTGTATATTTAGATAGTGACTAAGGAAGAGACCTTGATAAAAGGAATACTACAAGTGGATTCACATTATTTTTGTGTGAAATCACATTCACATGGTTATCCAAGAAACAATCCACTGTTATATTATCATCATGTGAATCTGAGTACGTTGCCCCCAACTCAACTGTGTTCATATCATATAGCTCATAAATGTTCTATGGTATTTGGTATATACACAATAAGAACCTACCAATATATTTATCGAAGATAATTCTATAATTTGTTTTTAAAAAAATATAGTTTTTCATGAAGGAAATAAAAACATTGATACATGGTATCATTTCATTAGAGAGAATGTGATGAATAAGAAGTTGAACTTGTTTCCTATAGAAAAAATAAACAATTTGTGGATATATTAAAAAAACCCTTAAATTATGATGTATTTTTCATGATGAAAAACTGATTGGAATGCATGGAAAATACGTTTAAGGGGGTATGTTGAAAAAATAATCTTATTTTTTAAATCTGGGTAGGAACAACATTAATGTTGTGATGGTGTGGGGGTCACTCCCAAATATGGGGAGTATGTTATAGGAGAAATAAATTTTTTTACTGAGAGAATTAATATTTGAACAATGAATTTAGAGGCGTCCAATAACAACGATATAAAAATTAAAGGAATAAACCACTTACATGTAGTTTTTTTCTATAAATTAAGATATTTTTTCTTATGAATTGTAACTTGTATCCTTATAAAAATTTAATCAAGAGAAGAAATAAAATTTTTATTTGATTGAGTCTACTATATATTGTTTCCCCATACAATCTCTACAAGTGGTCGATGTTTTTTAATATTTTTTGGAAATACACCCTTAAGGTTAGCCAACATAAACCCTAATTAGGGATAGAGAGAGAGATAATTAGAGATCCAGAGCTTTATGAATGTGTTCTTTATGTAGTTCATCAATATAACATAGTGAGGATGTGGATTTCATTGAATGAAAATGATCTAATTGGGGCATTACTCATTATTTCACTTTTCAATTTTTTTCTTCATGAACTCCATGCCTAAATTATGGTTCTCCATTTATTATTGAATTGAAATCCCCAAAAATTTACTTGATTAATATTTTTACAACAAATCTATGATTTTCCCTATATTATTTTAGGTTTGGGGATTTTCTCATGATGAAATGTGTTAAAACAATCACACCATTAACCAAACCCATGTTCCTCCTCATTATTCTCTCCCTTTAACTTTCCACCTTATCCATCAGCCTTCACTTTAGTTGGCAGTTCAATAAATGTATCTCAGGAGGATAATCTTGTGGAAACCAGGCTTGTGGAGTTCCATTTTGGATGCGACAATGATAAAAGAATTAGAATATGACGATGGTGTGGAATCATGGTTTTTTTAGAGAGTGTAAATAGTCTTTATAGATGTGAGTTTGAGATATTTGAAGACTAGTAGTTATGGGTGAATGTATGAAGATGGTTTTAGATTATTTTATGACTAAGGATAGTCGATAGGTAATTGAAATAGGCCATAAGTGATCCTTGGAGGTGTGATGGAGGTTATATGGGTGAAGGTAAGTGTATTAGGTGGGATAAGAGGTGTAAATAGTGAAGAAAGTTCAATTTTAGAGTAACTATTTTTTCTTCAGGTCAAATACATGATAAAAAAACACATGATCTTCAAGGAACATGTCATGTATCATGATGCTACAACAACTAGGGTTTTCTAATCATGTTATAAATCACTTTGGGGAATACAACTTAACCTAAATACATTTTATACTAGTATTTGTGGCTCATAATGTATCATATTACATTCACCATCATCCATATTATGATACATGCTAAGTGGGATAGTGAGTATGCCATGTATTAGACTCACATGAATTAGGTTGGCAGTGACACATGCTCGAATGATCTACGAGTCCCATATGCCATGTACCATCTCATAAATTCCATGTAAGTTTATCCTACATGGTTTTATAATGGAAGTACATGACCTAGATACCACCGAGGCCTACCATGCTATATCCCCTAAGTACATATCTTATAGTGTTCACCCTTTGGATTTTTTCACACCATATTTCCCAATACTCTGATTTGGGAATGAAAGTAGTTCATTCCAAGTGTTTTTTCATATGGAACAAAATAGTATGATCCTACTATAAATCAAAGGAAATACATGAGTTCATTCTAAAAATTTTATTTCCTTATACTTATAGTATCAACAACTGGGTTTAGGTGAGATGTTCGCAGTATACATAGGGTTATACACTCCCCTATAGGTTTTATTATGATAGGGATCTAGTCAACCATATTCTTCATAGAGTTTAGAAATCCCCCATATACTTGGGGCATGGGTGCTCTATATTTGGTCTTGGGGTCTATAATACCTTAGTTCAGACATAGTTTAGGTCCTCCACATGGGTGATAGAGTTTATAAATCCTTCATTGATAGGGTGTAAGTCCTTTATCAATATATTTAGTTACTCCCTTATTTGATGTTATTTTCTCAATTAGGTATGGGTCTTCCATCGGGGTCATTACTCCCTTGATTGGCATACTAATATACATGGCGTGGGTCCACCACTATAGTTTGAGAGGTGACGCGGGTTGTATAGATGAGTTGTTCAAATTATCAGGTTACCTACAATTTATGGAAATTCTATAGTTGGGTTCTAAAGAGAAAATTCTCATACATCACCAGTTCTCTAAATTTGAATCATAACTTGGTTATTTTATTTTTTTATGAGAGAACTAGTATTACAATTTTTCCTTGTTTATTTTTTAGGTTTCTTACTCAGTATGTATATACTCACAAATTCGTGGGTGTTTGACTATACAGTTTTTGCCTTATACCGATGGCGGGAAGTCTGGTGGTGATCCTGGTTGACATAGTGTTAGTGGATCTAAATATTTTTAGTTCTTGAAGGCAATGATAACCATAAAGTATTCATGTTGGTAGATACATGTTGAGGAGTCAAATTTCTTCCCCATTGTTCTAGGTCAGTCACTTTTTGGGGTGTTGTGATTATTATTTTCCAATTTTATTTATGGTATTTATTTTTTCATAATAAGTGGATTATTAGTGTGTGTCACATACATTTATATATTATAGTAGGTTTTATTGTCTAGCATTAATTATTTTTATATCATTCATATAAACATGTGGTATTGTATAGGTACATTAAGAATGGCCTCCCATATTTCTTATTATTCATACTTGGTGCTAGTTACTATCCCTAACCTATTAGAGCTGATATTTGGGGTGGAACAATCATCATAATTCCAGCCTAGGTGGAGATCCTGTGGGTATGGTCATTCCATATTGGTTTTAGAGTGGGTTTTACTTTGGTATGGAGTTTGGATTTAGGGTTTTAGTGAGGTTGGTATGAAAATTTTGGACAGTGATGTTAAGGGGTCTTGAGGTCATCTTTTAGGAATGGCAGCCTAATGTCAGTGTTGTGACTGATATATCCATTCACCATGAATTTGATAACCTTTTTTAAATCATGAAAATTGAGGCATTAATTAAAATGTAAGGAAAAAATGATACAAGAATTGTCTAACAATATATCATTGATTCTCATGTCCTTCTTGAGTCAACTCACTGGATATGATTTAATGATTAGGGGGTTTCCTTTTTAAATGTATGATTATCCCATGTAAATATCTAGCTAGGATCATGAGGTAAGCTTGTTACACACCCATTCCAAATTTTGATCCTCTCTTCATCTACTAGATGAGCGACGAGGCTTCCATTTAGGAATAGTAGCATGAGATGTCCACACTAGGTAATTAGGGAGAAGATCTTCCACCTGTAGTGTAATAAAAAGAATATCCACCCATAGTGTAGGAAAACTATCCTCCACATACTAAGAAAAAAATTATTATTTTGGGATAGGATGAGGATTCACTTAGGCTGAGTTCAGTTCATGAGTTCCAATGATAAGAACCACTCAGCAAATGAGGTGCGCTTGATCCTTAAGTAGTTGAAGACTGGGCTAAGGTAGTGACTCAGATGTTACTCTTGGTATGTACAACTAAAAATTAGATAGTGGTGTTAGAGTCAATCCCTCTACATGTTTTGATGATTCATTGGTATACCTGGGTCTTCTAGACCCACATCAAGGTGACTCTTCCATGGAAATATTATGAGTGCCTCTTTTATGAAGAGTATTACCAAATTTTTATGAGGATGGTGCACATCCAAAATTTATTGGAGCTGTATTAGGATAACATGTTAGTCATATAGTACACATAAAGGTTTACTGACCTCACAGGGTACTCTCTCCATATGATACAAAATAGATCTATTTGGGCATAAAAGTTCGAGAAAGGCCTCCAAAGAGATATATGGGCTGGTGTTATTCCCCTATACATCCCACAAATGCTGGAGTATTATAGAGGGTTCTAGTGACCAAGATCTTTTTGTAGGAGTGATAATCTATAATTATATCTTATATTAGCTTTTCATGAGTAGAGTTACCAGTAGTGGTTGGCCAATAGTATGAACTAGGGTCGTGATTCTAGAGTCATGCACATTTGTGGTCCTAATCACATGATTCAACACTAGGAAAGTTGCATTGGGGATTTATTCAGCTAAGAGACATAATTTTATATGCCTATAAGGGATGAATTCATATAGCCCGATACTCCCTAAATTGATGTAAAATTGTTTCAAGTAAAGTTAGCCTAATGGATGGAACCCCATGTTAGAGGAAACACATGGATATATGCCTCTCTTTTAAGGATAGAGTACCCCTTAGTAAGGAGGATTTTGTTGGTGTTAGTTCCCCAGATCCAAATAACTCTATACTTTAAATCAATATAATATTAATAAATATCTTATCATAAGATGAGTGTACTTTTTTGTAACATTAATATGATAATGTCCTTATAGTTTTTGTTACATCAAAATTTTATAGTAGTTACCCACTATAATGATAAACTTGATGTTCTATGAAAATATTCTTAAACACATGTCTTATTGTTATACGACATCTATCTGACAGGACACATATGATGTTTGAATATCAGGTTCTAGGATCTCATAAGACCTTGATAATTATTCTCAAGAAGTTTACACTTTATAATATCCAATAATGGATATTATTAGGATATACTTTCAAACATATATTCCAAATGTTATATGTTTAATTGGATATTACTATCTTTAGACGTGTGTATTGGTCCTTATATTGTTTAGTTTATTTTTGATTTATAACATGAATTAGGTACTTTGATATATTGATGAAAACTATGATGATATATACTCATGTAAAGGTAAGATATGTTGGGTACAATATAAGTGATATAACATTGATTAAATAATTCAAGAAATCAATTTTCACTTCTGAATTAATGGAAGTAGATATTTTAGTCCCTTTTATTGAAATATAACTATCTGATTAAGTCCATGGCCATAAAAATTTATCGATAAGTTCATTTTTTAGAGTCAAATAAAGTTAAATTAATCATATAGGTTGATGAAACAAGTATGAAATATTATTGATGGGATATATATACAAAAATATGATATTAAAAAGTAAGTGTTCTTATGGGGTTGTTGTCATCGAGACATTAAATTTTTTCTCTAAGAGTTTATTGATGCGTTTCTAGACTTAAATCTTGTCCATTATGAAACTTTTACTAAAGCCACTTAGAAAGAGTCCTAGAGGTTCATATACTAAGTGTATCAAGGATCATAGTTAAATTCCATTAAAATTTAATATTATGAATAAATATAATTTTCAAATAATATAACAAAAATTATCTAGGTTAAGTTTATCACATAAATTCAATCACCAATTATTCAAGTTTAAAATATATCTGAGTTAAATATTAATGAATATTTATTCCTAATTTATAAAATATAATATTTAGTTATTTATTGAACAAATAATATAATAAAAATCATTTATAATAAATATTTATTATAAAAGGATTGATAAATGCATAAGAGGATTGATGGGCTGTGTTAATGGCTTGATGGAAATGATATATACTATTTAATATCATTTAAATTAATATTAATATTAATTAATTATTATTTGATATTCCAATATCTGTGAGTTAGTTCATGTCATGGAATATAATTATATTATTATTATTATATTTTTTCATGGGGATTTCATAGAATAAATAATTAGGCAAGGTACTTTGTGTAATTAATAATTTTCTAAGCCTAACTATATAAACCGTATCATATCATTTCTAAATTGATGTGAGAATTGTTGTGCACAACTAATGCTCTCAAGATAATTCTATCAATATGAAGATAATATCTCACTAACTTTCTCAATAATGTATAGATAAACCCTGTTCATCCCTCTCAAGGACCAGATAACTAGAAGACAATTGTTTCATGAAAAAAGGATTATTTTTGCAGTCAATGGTGATATAATCAAGCTACTTAGTTTCTACATTCTATCACCCAAAGTTCCAATGATAAAATTCCATGATTCTTAGAAAATGCATGAATACTGTGTGAGGAATTTATTTTTGATTCATCAACCATAATGAATTCTTGATTAGAAGAGTTACAACCAATTTGATCAACATCAAAGAAAGAATTATCAACCCGAGTTAATTCTTTTATTAAATTAATTATATATTGAATGTGAAAATATCCAATCTAGGGAGATTATGGGGTTTTTTCTTCAAGTTAATAAAAATTTAGCCTTTGAAACCAATAAAAAAATATTGGGCATGGGCTTAACCGCTTTCAGAACACCCCGAAAACTTAAATTGGAACCTAATCAGTCACATATTAATTTAAAATTATGTATATTTCTTGATCGATTTGCACATTTATTTGTTAGTATTCATATCTTATTTTTAATTATTTAATAAAAAGTCAATATAATATGATCATTCAGGTTTATATTAATAATAAAAGGCTGATAAAATATAATGAATTCCCAAATATCACATTTAGAGGTACTGAGGTTCCAGGCTATAGGACACAGATACACGCTGTGTAACAGAAAAGTACATGTCATGTAGCCTTGGTCATTCACACAAGTGCAAGCCTCCAAAATCATGGAATGTCATGTGGGGTAGGGTGTGAGGCATCATTACATGCCACGTATTAACTTCTAGTCAGAACACAGCTGGTCAGGGAGTACATGAAATGTAGTTTGTGTACTCACTGTGTAACCCCGCACAATTTTGATCTCGCATAAATCATAGAATCCATATGGTAATTATACAAGGAGTTTAATTAATAATCACATTGTGTATTGACTTACAGTTGAGAGAAATGATATATATGTGATTATACAACATTTAGTCAGTGTATAATCTTGTAACATGTAAATAAACATAAAAAATACATGTCAATTCCCTAAACATGTTGTGTGGGTGGCCAGAAAAGAAGTATCTGATGTGTAGTTAGATGTACATGCCATGTAACTCATAGTTTTGATACATATAACCCTACACAAAATACATTCCAAGTCCATAAACGTGTTGTGTGGGTGTCCAAAAAAGGAGTATATGTTGTGTAGTTGGCTTTACATGCCATGTATCTCATACATACTCATAAAAGGTTTACACTGAGATAAGGGTGTCAGGTTAGACAAACACATGGAAATAAAAAAATTAATTAAAGAAAAACCAAACCACACAACATGTAGTTGGTGTAAATTTTGTGTAATAGGGTTTTTTTCTGCATAGAGAATACATTGTGTGATTTTTGGAGGGTTGTTCAGAATTAAATTCTTTAATTATAATTTTATATGTTATTCATGAAAATACATGACATGTATGATAATCATACGTTCCTTGCACTTCATGGGAATCACCGGTAGTACATGTCATATATATTTAAGGAATTCCATGTATTTATACGTGTCATGAAAACTATACTACTTGACCCTTGGAACAATACACCATGTAATATCATGACACATCATGTAAGAATATACATCAAGTAAGTACTCAGAAAAGGATAAGGACCATGCACAACATAAGTCACACACCTTGCGAGTGACAATACATGTTATACAATTTATATGGGTACACACCATGTTAATTTCTATACATTTCATGTATATATTAAATTCAATATTGAATTTAAATATGACAATGAGGGTACACACCATATTCTCATGTAGTACACACTAAGTATGCAATAATTTTAAATTAAAATCAATTTATTTAATTTATTTAATATTAAAAAGGATATAAATCTTGAAGACTCTTTGGAGAGATAATCAAGATAAAATAATTAATTAATTAATAAGATAATTAATTTAATAATTATAGAAAATTTTCTTAATAAATAATTGATTCAAAGGAATGATATCAATTAGAAATTTGAAGTGGTTTTATGTAGTGGGTGATCATTTTTTTGATTGACCTATGTATCTATTGTATATCTATATAATTTAATTATTTATTGAATGGGTTTTCATGATAAAATTATTATTTAATTAAATATTATTATTTTTGTTTTATATATTATTCTTTATTATATACATGTCTTCATGTTCAAGGTTTATTTATTTAACCCTAAACCCCTCATTTACCTCACATATGAGTGAGTATGAATATATAAATGAAGGATATCTAAGTGAGATGTGATAGTTCAATACTGAGTTGAGTTGAAACCAACCACGAAGTTACATATTTTAAAGGATTAATTATTCAACTCAAGCTAGGTATCAAATCATGTAGTTATTCCCATAGTGTAAAGGGTTGGTTTTTATTTCTATATATAAATGGACCTCATTATTATTTATTTATTTATATGATTCAATGTTTATTTGGGGATTAAATGTGATCAAATAAAGTAAATGAATTAACAATCAAGGAAGATGAAATAAAATAAATTTATTATATGTAAATTATTTTAAAAGACATGGTTAATTAGTTATGTAAAATCAACATTACATTAATAAGAATATAAAGGATTAAATAATTAATACTTATACATATAGATAAAAAATACCTCAAGGAAATATTAAGTCACATATCAATTTCCATTACACGAATTAGAATGAAACCATAGATTAAAGTATTGGTTTATCCCCCACCATGATACTTTTATTTATCAGGTAGTTCTAATGAATGTTTTGGGTTGATGTGACTAGGTATAATTTAGAGGTATGAATTGATGAAATCTGAGTTTATCATTTATGGATTGGGGAATCCACTCAACAAATCAAGGAAATTCATGTTAATATAGTTAGAAATACACCTACCTAAATATATTTAAGTAATTTGATAAGGCCTCCATCAAGATTATTTTTTTGTGGAATATGGATCCTTGACACTAGAATTTACATATAAAGAATATTCCAAATCCAATTTGGAGGGATATTAAGATTTTGTAAAAAGGTGGGAGACTAAGAAAATAAAATTTATTAACTCACACTTGGTGATAAATATAATGTAATAATATATGATTTTATTTTCTATAGAAAATGTCAAGTCACTTCACCATTAGATTATCCTTGTTATCAATATTTGAGAAAGAAAATCTCCTAACCCAAGCCAACATCTAGGATTGGTATTGGTTCTTACACATTATACTATGCTAAGAGAAGAAGTTTTAAAAACTAGAGTCCCACTACTTTTAATAACTCTACAAAGGAAAGTGATGAGGATAATTCTATCTTCAAGATACTTGTGAATTATGAATTGGATGTCCAATTCCACAAGTTATATTTTATGAATAGTGATCTATAGAAGCATCATTAAGACATGGATGCATACACCATGTTTTCTCATCTTCATGATCTTTTTATGAGATAAAAAGTCAACAGAGGGGAAAGATCTCCAAGGAACTGTTTACATGAAAGTTTGAAGAAGGTTAAGCAACTTTACCTCATATATTCATGATGATTGGATACATTGATCATTTGGAAATTATGGGTTTTAATATACCTAAGTAATTATGAAAAAATATCAATATCACTACACTTACTAATACATCATAAAGTTTTACTATAATTTTAATAAGAAAAATATAAATAAAATTCTCCCACAAATCTTAATTCTACTTTTCTAGAAAGATAAGAGAATAAAATATGAAAAACCTTTAATACTTATGGCGATCAAGAGGAAGGGAAATATGAAAATCCATAAGACTAACACAAAGTCTAAGTCACCTTCAAACTTCCATTACTATAGGAGAAAGATCATGGGGAAGTATATGGAGAAAGATGCAATTTTTTTTTCTTGTGGAAAGAAGGTCCACTTGTAGAAGAAATGTGCCTTAGTGAAGAAGCAAGGGTAATATTAAGTCACATTGTTTATCAAATGTAATATTTACATTTATAATAATTGGGTATTATATATATCTTCCGGTACTAACATTTATATCCAAATATAGGAACCAAGTATATTTTGAATGATTATAATGGGTGAGGTGGATCTTTGAGTTTCTAATGGAGCAAGACTTGCTGTGATGGCTATTGGAGACTATCATATCACATTACTCTTAGGATTGATTCTAGTTTTAAATAATTGTTTTCATGTGACCTGTATAACCAAAAATGTAATATTTGGGTATAGTTTAGATATTAATTACTTTATGTTTATGTTTGAAAATATGAGCTAATAATTTTATAAACGTAACATATGTTTTGGGATGAAATATTTAAATAATGGTCTTTATGTACTAGAATATGAAAAGAGTATTGAAAATTAGTAATGAATCAAGTTCACATGAATCATATCACATGTATTTGTGTTATAATTAGATTGGTCTTTTAAAAAATAATTGTTTGAAAAATATATATCAAGAAGGGTATTTAGATTCTTTTGAACTAATAATATTAGATATATATCATGATTTTTTACAAGGTAGATTGACTAAATATCTCTTCAGTGGAAAGAATTAACGAGTTGAAGATATTCTATAATTAGTTTATATGTGTGTGTTTGTACCTTTTATAGTTAAAGATAGAGATGGATAATCTTAATTCATAACTTTTACTAATTAATTTAATATAAATTGATAGTTTTAGATGATTATACATGGATGTGATCATCTGAATCTATGAGATACCCTTAGTGATCATTTTTGAATAAGGATATATTGACTATGAAGTAGACTAAAAGAGCCATTTAGGTCCCAATTTTAGTTGATTAAAACATTACACTATCATATAGATGGATAAAATGAGTAAATCTTTTTGGTTCTTGAGGATATATTGAGAGCTTTCATGATTGATTATTTATATGATTTTGGAGGATCACTTAACTTTAGTAGAGTATTTTCACAACAAAATATACCAATCCATTATTGGAATAAAACCTTTCAATACCCTATACCAAAGACCATATAGGCCACCCTTGTGCTGAATATATATTGTAAATTCATTTATTATGGGGATGGACTTGTTGCAGTTGATTAAAAAATGGTGCATGTGATCCATGAGTAGATGAGTATATCTCAGAGCCATCATAAGTCCTACATATAAGAGTGATGGAAGCCTTTGTATTTTTAAGAGGGAGAACTTGTGTTCCTCATGGACTCACCCTGATGAGTTTTATAATGGTTTTTTCATAAAGGTAAGCTATCCTTGAGGTTTATTGAGTAACTCAGGATCTTAATTAGGGTGGAAGAGGTTACTTACCACATATCGCTACCTATACAGTTAGATAGAGTGTAAGACATATTCCATGGTACACATTTGAGGAGATACATTCATGATTCATCGCATGCTATTTACTAGCGTGAGCTAGATCTCAATGATGATTATACCTTCTTGGAGTACCAATACCCATTGAGGATTGATATGGGAGGATCCTATGGGGACATAAAATAACATTTGTTTATGTTTGGTGGTAGTATGGTAACCTTCATGAGAGCTAGAGGGAATGTTAAAATTAGATGAGATCTTAGTACCCTCACAATTTAGAGTAGGTTTCACTTTTTTGGATAAAAATATATGAAGGTGGGGAGGATGTAGTAAAACTATTTTTTGAATTTGAACCTTTAAAATATTTTAAATAATATTTTATGGAATGGTCACTAAGCTATTTTTGTTGAATTTTTGTTGAAAATGCTTTAATAAATTATATTTAAAATAATATATCGTCATTTATTATATACAAACATGTCTGAGTAGAATCATTAGTATCTCTAAAATAGAGTATTGGAAGGGAAATCCTTCAAAGATAGGGGGTTTACCGTAGGGGTTAAATAATTTTGGTTCCCATTATGGGCCTCAGGAGGGGAATTCAAGGTTATTTTATTAATATAAATAAATAATTAAATTTAGTACCTTATAAACCTAGAAATTGTCTATTTATTTGTCCTTAACCTCTATAATTAGGGTTATGCACCATAAAATCTAATTTGAGAGAGTGATGTCTTGAGAAAGTTGTTTATTTTAAGCATTGCAAACATGTTTTTATTGGATATAATTAAAGAAACATGGCGTGGATGTGGATTCCATAAAAAATGATCAAATTTATATTGGACATATTATTTTAGTTTTCACTCCATTATTAATGAATTCTAGGACTAAATTATGGATTTTGATTTATTATCCAATTGTAATCCCATCACATTTATTTGTTTATGGTTTTTCCAGTAAATATATATATTTTCCTCATGTTCTTCATTGATTATAGATTCATGCATGATAAATGGTGTCCAATCAATCTTCGAGGATACCATAACCATATTCTTTACATCTGTATCCCCTTTTCAATTTTCAAATTCACTACATTCATTCTCCATGACTGGTGGTTCAACAAAAGTATCTCAAAATGACAAACATACCATAACTAGGTTTGTGGAGCACATTTTGGGACACAACAGTGATGAAAGGGGAGGTGTGTAGAGATGAAGGGTATCATAGTGTACTTGGAGGGTGGAATCTTTCATCAAAGATTCCACTGTGAGAGATCTAGTGATCAGTAGTAATGGGTGAGCATGTGAATGTTGTTTTGTCTAATTTCCCAGTAAAGGATGACAAACAGGACGTTTATATAGGGAAACAACGATCCTCTAAGGTGTGAAAGTGGTGTTGCTAGTCGATGGTGTTGGATCGAGCATGATTAAAGGCATAAAATGCTACAGTGGGGTGATTTCATAGGGAGTGGAGTTTTTTAAATATGAAAATGGGATCAAACAATGTTGGATTTTCATAATACATGTTATGTATTATGCTCATCTAGCAGCTAGAGTTTTATATCCACATTAAATATAGAATAGGGAGAATCCTTAACCACATGTCTTATTAGGCCATGTTACACAACTCTAAGTGTAAGGTATTACACACCTGGTTATCAAGATATTAAAACATATTGAGTGGACCAGTGATCTTATTGTGTATTATAAACCCACAACTTTGGTTGGAAGTGGTATATTCCTGAGCCACCTAGAGGCACCACATGTCATGTACCATATTAGAAATTACATATTAGATAACCCCCACATGGAAAGATTCCAGAAGTACATTACCTGGATATTACCTGGGCCTGATATATTATATTCCTTGATTATATGTTTTTTACTACTAACCCCTTTTCATTTTTAATATATTGTTTCCATTGAATTATATTTGATCATGAAATTAGTGTATTATAACCATTTTTTATAAAAAACACAATTGGATAATCTGATTTTATATTAGAGGTAGGGAAGGTGGAAATTAAGGCAATTTGGGTTATTTATCTCCTTATAGATGGGGGATAGGTTTGGGAATGGTGTTCATTATGAACATGGGGCTAGGCACCCCCTTGGGAAATACTTATGATAGGGAATGTGTCCCCAAAATTCATCATTGTGTTCAGTACTCTCCTACATACTCAATGCATGGGTCTTTTATATTAAGGTATGGGGTCATTACTCCCTTGTTCTCAACATGTTGTGGGTCCCCTACAAGTTTGATAGTGACAGGAACATCCTAGATTATAGGTAACAAGACCTCTATCCATGGATTTAGGTACTCTCTCATTTGTTGTACTTTTCTCAATGAGGCATGGGCCCTCCTTTGAGGTTGGTACTCCCTCTAATGAAATATTCCAAGGAAAGGATCAGGTCCCTCACTATAGTTAGATAGGTGACATGTTTTGTAAAGATGGGTGGTTTTGATTATTGTGTCTCTTATAATGTACAACCCTCATGTAGTTTGACTATGAAGAGAGAGACATCATACATCTCTAGTTCTCTTCCATAAAACAATATTTAGGTTATTTTTCAATTCTGTTTTAAGATGAATTGTATTCATGTATTTATATGGTATTTTTAGGGTTTTCCAATGGGGTATGTATATACTTGTACATGCATGGGATTTCACACATATTTTTTATCTAATGGTTCAATGTAAATCTTGGAAGACATGGTGTCAGTAGAGAATGAGATTTGTGGTTCTCATAGGTGACATGCACATGATGGTATTTGTGTTGGGAACTATTTATTGAGGAGGCTCATTCATTTCTAGTTGTTCAAGGTTGGTTAAGTTTTTTTATGTTGGGAATATGCTTCTACCCTTTACATTATAGCATTTCCTTTTTCATACTATGTGGAATGCTAGCATGTTTCACATAAATTTATATATTTCAGTCAGTTTTATTAGCTAGATTGCATTATTATTTTATCCTATATGGAGAAATATATTTGTGTATAGGTATATTAGACTAAGTCCTCTCATATGGTGTGTTATATATACATGTATGTAGTCACCAACCATTGTCTTATTGGAGGTAGTCTTGTAGTGACACACTTGGTGTATTACTTTCCCAGGTGGTCCTAATGAGTTGGGTCATGTCAAACTAAACTAAAATAATTGATAACTCTAAAAGATAATAAATGTGAATAGAAACTCAATATAACATAGCTTTATATTGAAACATACACTAACTATAAAAATAGTAAACTGTCACGACCCCCTCCCACCAAAGATGCCCCTCCTGAGCTGGCAATGGTGAAAGGGAGATAATGACCTCCGAGTCCCACCTCCAGTAGGCCCCAGAGTGGCGACTAGCACCAAGGTTATAAGTTTTCACAAATATGGGAGGAATTACCATTTTTATGATTTAATATCGGGAAATAGGATGATTCAAACACCAAAAGAAAGAGGAACAAGTAAATGAAAATAAACCCAAACCAATCCCACATGCATGTTTAAACAACTCTGAAACAAAGTACAAGTACAGGAAAACTCAAAAGTACAATACCAAAAGAAACAAGATTATATCAAATTTCAACAACACCAACTATTCCGACTAGTAGGGTCCTGCACGGCCCTGGTAGTCCTCCTGGAAACCTGAAAGTAAACATAGGGTGAGCATACAAGTATACTTAGTAGGGAAACCTAAAGCTCTCGTGCACAGGTGGGGAGACATCCTAATGTCCCATGAGAACAACAGAAGAAACCAAAACCTAGCAAGGAATTCTATCCACCCAACCTCACCATCCACACTCACCAAAAACACAAAACAACAGGTAGTAGTATATAAGAACAAGAGTATTGGGTACCCTGCACCATTTCCCCCCACTATCTAGCTGCTCTTCCTAATGGCGAACGTCCTGACGATACCACACTCTTCCTTCCCGCACACACCTAGGCCTCACAAACCACATATCCCGCCAGCACACACCAGGGACTCACAAACCACAATTCCCACCCGCACACACCAGGTCCTCACAAACCACATATCCCGCCCGCACACACTTGAGCCTCACAAACCACATATCACATACCCACCCAAAAACACCTGGGCCTCATCCCGAAGGTTCTTGGGAACAATAAACCTACCTGAAGAGTCTTGGGATAAAAATCTCACCAACGAAACCTACCCAAAGAGTCTTAGGTGTAAGGTCACCTCAAGCCATCACAACCTATGGAAGAAGGAGCCGGAAGGAGCTAGTAACTAAGGGGAAAACACCCTCTCCCAATAAATGGGAGTGTTCGACACTAGGTTCTCAACATGGGTGGGGTGAGACAAAACACAAAGATACAGATACATATATGTATACCAAACACACAACCCAACCTATGGATTCTAAACAGATAAACTGAGCACATGCCTCAACACTGATACTATGAAGCATGCATACAACAAACAATCCCAACCCCATTTAGGTTTTCATGTCTCAACAATATTTAGTTTATTAGTTCCTTAACTACTGGGAAATTATCAAACTAGATCAATCATTTCGTAGAAAAACCCTGCCAACCAAAAATCAAGTTAGATATAACACAAGAAACACAAAAACAAACTTTTTATCATGAATCAATCCCCATTGATTGTTCCCATGTATAATTCATTATCGTTCCCCATAGTTCATTTATCAACTTTCCACTTTCTTTTAATATCACAACTCATTACTGCAGCCCTTCTGCCACTATAACCACATCTCCACAACCGTATCACAAAACAAGGCTCGTGCCACATAGTTTCCCCTTTAATATCATTTACCACAGCCCCGCTACCCATCCTATTCATAATAACCCAAGATTCACCCCCCCTTTTCACACACCACGTAACCAAACCAACACCCACATGTTTATTATTCCATTTTGTTCAACCAGGGTAATCACACAAGGGTTCCAGATATTCATTTAATCAGCCAAATTTACATGATTAACCAATTTACACAAAGTTTCCATCCACAAAACGGTCTAGAAATATAGGGAGACATTTAATTGCGCAAGAAAAGTCCCCCAACGACTGTGATTTTCAGTAGGAATAATCCTATTCAATTCACAACATAACAATAGAATAAACAAGGATAAACATAACAACTTCCCCATCCCCGTTCTTTAAGCAAGTTATTATCTTCATTAAACTGGTTCAACTATGTCTCGTGTAAGAAAGAGGACACCCATCCCGCATGATGCACAAATTAGAGAGATGAAGGTAAAATCCCTACCTCAACAGGTTCTGATCACAACGCTCCCTCAGATCAACTTTAGAAGATGTCCATCGGCGTCCGTCGCTTATGTCAAAACCCGGAAAAAACATCCTTGGGTGGATGCTGGGAAATAAAGGATAAAGTTAAAACAACAAATCCAAGATTAGAAGTTCCTCCTCGTCGTTACGATCTCGTGGCCACTGACGGATCATAAATTGGAGCTCTGAAAAATAAGTTATGGAAGAAAGGAGATTTGGAGTCTCTCGGGAGGGCTCTGCTCGAAGGGATGGGGGGAGGAGTGGTCTGAAAAGGAGGAGAGGCCCCCTCCTTTTATAGGAGAGAAAAACTAAAGTACACGGCGTGTAATTCCTAGTACATGGCATGTAATCGACCATTCCACATGGTCTCCATGTGGCTTCCAACATGGCATTCAACGCGGCACACAGACGTTGACCAGTCAACACACGATAACACGTATGCGGGGAGGAACTACACGGAATTTAAGATAGGCTACATGGCATGAACTTATTTATTTCACGCAGAAAGGACACGACTTCAACATGGCACACAACCGTTGACTGGTCAACACACGGTAATACGTACGCGGGGAGGAACTACACGGCGTGTATGATGGGCTACACGATGTGTACCTATTTATTTAATGCGGAAGGACACAAATTCAACACGGGGTATACTCGGCAAGTTGGTACACAACGTGTACTCACAATACACGGCGTGTAGTTTCAAAATTCTGAAAAGTGTGGGAAAAGTCCATTCTACCATCCAGAACACTTCATGACCTTCTTCTCGACAAAGGAATGGGATGTAGAAGTCCAGTACATTACACTAGATACCTCCTAAAACATTCTCATCCCTGAGAATTAAAAACCAACCCAGAGGAACCCAACAAGATACTTCTTAGGGCTGTTGTTATAACATGAACCCAACCAACAACCCTAATCATATGTGTTAGGAATTCTTTCTCCTATGTCGAGATATTATCCTCTTTAGGCGGCACTGATTCTCCTTCATGGGTTTAATCACATCCGAATTAATGCGTCTCGATTAAGAATTGGGTCTTCCTACTTCCATATATTAGGATTTTTCCAACTTACACTGCCCCCAACACCGTACAACCAGCACACTGCCCAAACACATGTCTTGGGGAATTCCTTCTCCCATGTCGAGATATTATCCGCTTTAGGTGACACGGACTCGCCCGCATGGGTTCAATCGCATCCGCATTAATGTATCTCGATTAAGGATTTGGTTTTTCCCTTTCCCCACACATCCATACATGTTACACACTTCTAGAGAACAAGGAAACAAAACATCCCATAACCGACAAGCCAAGCATTCCATATATTAAAGGTACAGAGTGTAACATCAAAACAAAGCTCAGAAGAACAAAGAAAAAAACAAGTCAAAACAACTCCGGGTATTAAGCCTGCATCTAAGCCTCCCGATCCAAAGTGATCTCCTCGAGGCCACCATGCCTCCACAACACACGAACCAAGGTGATGGTTCGTCCACAGATCACATTCTCTTTACGATCCTAGATTTTGACTGGTTGTTCCTTGAAGGTAGCGTCGTCTCCTATATCTAACTCTCCCCAGTCGATAACATGAGAGTCGTCGTGTAAGTACTGATGAAGCTGGGGGATGTGGAAGACATCATGAACCTTTTCCAACTATGGTGGCTGGGCCAGCTGATATGCCACCTCATTGACCCACCTCAGCACCTCGAAAGGTCTGATGAACCTAGGGGAGAGCTTACTCCCCTTCCCAAACCTCTGTTGCCCCCGTTGAGGGGAAACCTTCAATGACACATGATCTACCACCTCAAACTTCAAGGGCCTCCTCCGACGATCAACAAAAGACTTATGTCGGTCCTGATCCGCTTTCATCCTCTCACACACAAGCTAGACTTTCTCTGTGGTGCTCTATACTACCTCTGGCCCAAGAGCACCTGTCTCACCAACCTCTACCCAACAAATGGGTGAATGACATGGTCTTCTATACAAAGCCTCAAATAGTTCCATGCCAATAGTAGATTGGAAGTTGTTTCTGTAGGCAAACTCTTATAAAGGAAAGTGCCACACCCATGATCCTACAAAATCTAGAACGCATGCTCGCAGCATGTCCTCCAACGTCTGGATAGTCCGCTCTGTCTGCCCATCGGTCTGGGGGTGGAAAGCAGTGCTAAGGCGTAGCTGGGTGCCAAAAGCATGCCATAACCCCCTCCAGACTCGTGAGGTAAACCGAGTATGTTGATCTGAGGCTATAGTCTTCGGAACTCCATGAAAATGCACCACCTCATCTACGTACCTCTGTGCTAAGGTACTCACCGGTCCCGAATCCTTAATTGCTATGAAGTGAGTAGATTTCATCAGTCGATCCACCAGTACCCAGATAACATCATAACCACCATGAGATCTTGGTAGTCCTGTGATGAAGTCCATTGAGATGTCATCCCATTTCCACTCGGGGACATCTAAAGGATGCAACAAACCACTAGGAACATGGTGTTCAGCCTTTACTTGCTGACACACTAGGCACTTAGCCACAAACTCCGCCACTGCCCATTTCACCTCGGGCCCCCAAAACTGTTCCCTCAGGCCTCGACACATTTTTGAAACTCCTGGATGTACTGCCAAGGCTGAGCTATGGAACTCACAGATAACTCCCTCACACACCGCCTCTGGAATAAACAACCTTCCATGAAAAATCATCCGTTGTTGGCTGTCCTTTGACCATCCTTCTGGAGCATTTCCCTAATTGATACGATCCCAAATTACTTCTGCCTTGGAGTCTCCCCACTGAGATTCTTCCACCAAATGCAACAAGGAGGACTACACCGTCATCAGAAACAAATATCCTCTAACACCCTCTACCCTTGCATCCAAGTGCAAGGCATCCAACTCTCCCATCGCTTTCCAAGCATTAGCGGATTCCTGAACCACTTCCTTATGCGACTTCCTGCTCAGGGCATCAGCCACAACGTTGCCCTTAACTTCAGTGTAAGAGATCTCGAAGTCATAGTCTTGGAGAAACTCAACCCATATCTACTTCCGTAAGTTCAAGTCATGCTGGGATAAGATATAACGTAAGTTCTTGTGATCTTAGAAGACCAAAAAGTGCCCCCCAAAGAGGTAATGTTTCCACAACTTTAGTGATAACACTACTGCTGCAAGCTCTAGGTCATGGGTGGAATAGTTACACTCGTGAGGGCACAACTGCCTAGACCCATAATAGATCACACCCTTCTTTTGCATCAGTACGCACCCCAAACCAAGGCCAAAAGCATCAAAAAACACCTCATAGAACAACCCTTCCTCTGGCAATCTGAGTACTAGAGCACTGACCAACTTCTCCTTCAGGTAGTCGAAAGCATTCTGGCACTACTCGCTCCATAGGAAGACCTAGTCCTTCTTAGTCAAAGTTTTCAATGGAGCAGCAACTCAAGAGAAGTATGAAACGAACCTACAATAATAACCTACCAACCCTAGGAAACTACAAACTTCTGCCATGCTCTTGGGTGCTGCCCAAGAAAAAACTGCCTCCACCTTCGACGGGTCCACTGACACTCCATGCTGAGACACCATGTGCCCAAGGAAGTGTACTTATTGTGTCAAGAACTTACACTTTGACAATTTCCCATAAAGCTGGTGGTGTCGAAGGACTTCCAAGACTGCCCTGAGATGCTCAATGTGATCCTCCTCTGATCTTTAATAGATCGGGATGTCATCGATAAACATAACGACGAACCGGTCCCGAAACTCCCAGAATACAAAGTTCATAAGTCCCATGAACACAGCTGGTGCATTTGTAACTCCAAATGACATCACTACAAACTCGAAGTGCCCATACCTGCACCTGAAATCCATCTTCGAGATGTCACTGTCCTTTAACCTTAGCTGATGATATCTAGATCGTAGATCAATCTTAGAGAACTAGCCTTCTCCCCTCAACTGGTCGAAGAGATCATCTATCCTTGGAAGGGGGTAACGTTTCTTGACCGTCACCTGATTCAAAATTCGGTATTCTATACATAGCCTAATACCACCATCAACCATCTTCACGAACAAAACTGGAGCACCCCATGGAGACACGCTGGGTTGAACAAAACCCTTCTCCATCAGATCATCAATCTGAATATGCAACTCCCGCAACTCTGAAGGTGCCATATGATAAGGGGCCATCAAAATCGGACGGCCATCAGGCTGTAAGTCTATCATGAAATCAATGTCACGTCGGGGGGGGGGGGGGGGGTAGAGTCACAAACTCCTTGGGAAAAACATCGAGGAACTCCCCAACAACCTCTGGAACATCCATAATCTCTGTATCAGCTGAACCCACTGATAACCCACCTAACATGGAAAGGGGGGGATTCACATGCCGACTTCCCACCTTATAACTCTTCTCGCTAACAAAAGCTACACGTTGCCCATCCACATCGGAGAACACGAATCTTATTTGGAAGCAGTCAATAATGGCACTAATATAAAACAACCAGTCGATGCCTAGGATGACATCGTATGGCTGCATCTGTAGAAAAAGAAGATCCCCACTAGATCGAGGCGGTCCCAATGTCAGCCCACATCCCCAGCAGACATAAGATACACTGGTCTGACCTCCAACTGGTGTACTCATCACCAGGGGTACGGAAAGTCTCTCTACGTCTAAACCCAAATCATGGGCTAGACCGGGTGAAACAAATGAGTGTGAAGCTCCCGAATCAAACATAGCAGAAACGAGAGTGCTGAACAAACAAATCGTACCTCGCACCACCTCTGGTCCTGCTGGAGTTGCCAACTCTGCTGTGTTCAACTGTCCACGCCCAGCTTCTCTGCCACTCTGATGTTGACCACCTCCCCGACCATGCCCTGGTCGAGGTCCCTGAGGAGCACCCTAATTTCGGTCTCCTCCTATAAAGGCTGTCTTCGGAAGAGCAGGGTCCTACTGCTGCTAGAAGGGCCTCGCCGGCAACTAGTACTGTTGAGGCGGGCGCTGAACCTGCCCACCTCCACCGTACTGAGCTCGGGTCGGGCACCGACTCTGAACATGCCTGAAAACTCAGCAATAGAAACACCTCAGTCCTGGGATCGTGAAAAAGGGACGAGGACCTGAAGATATGAACTAGAACTGCTGGGGCATGCTCCCTACTGGCCTGAATCTGGAAGGTCCTATCGCAGGAGACCTGCTGCTGACTGCCTTCCCCTTCGACGAACCCAGCTGGATCCCCTCTCGTGGTGCACCTCCCTGTGAGTGCATCCTCTCTACAACCTCTGCCTTCTTCTATACTGCCAAGTACGTTAGAAGGGTGAAGGGGGTGACAACATACTGGAGTGAAGGATGAAGCACCTCCTCCAAACGTGTCGCCTGAGAATCTTCTTCCTGAAAGAGATCCGGAGCAAAGCGTAGGAGACCCTTGAACTTGATCCCCAATTCTTGTACTGACATACTCCCCTGCTGGAGGGAGAGTAACTCCTGTCGCTTATCTACCTTGATCATGGAATAGAGGAACTCCTCTCGGAAATCCTTCTCAAAGTCAGCCCACAAAACCTCTACCTCTGACCTCTCCCCGAGGTAGAGCATCCACCACTGACGCGCCACACCTCTCAGATGACTGACTGCTAGGGGAACCCAGTACACCCTCAGAGAACGGATCAAAGTAAAAGCAATCCCTAGCTCCTCAAGACACCCCTCCGTCTCTATATCTGAAGTACCACCCTCGTACTTCTTGAGGGTTTGTCACTGGAAAGAACGGAGAGTCTTCTGCCACTGATCATCTTCCTCCTCTCGGTCAATCCTCAACTGATCGACCGCATGAATCTGCTGGGCCTCGACTGTCTGATTCACTCGGGGATGACGTCCAGGTGCCATAGCTGTACGGTAACCAAAGATCGCCTAAGACCAAGTAGTAAGGAAATTTCTCAAGGTTTCGTTTTATCACTTTATTTAAATTTATTTCCCAGAACACCCAAATCAATTAAAACACAAACATGATGATGCATGTACCTTCTCTAGGATCTCTACCTTGCAATTAATGTAGTCTCACTTGGTCGTTTGGTAGGCGCAAAGTCCTTGCATCAGATCACAGGGGGCCCTAAAATACCGTGTCCTAGCCGGTCTTCCCTGGCCTATGTCACACACCAAGATCACCTAACACTATTGCCCTACCATCCCATGCAATACTCAATGTGCCTAACTCCAGACTCCATCCTTTCTCTCAACCATAACCTCTTATACCATTCTATCATGACCCCTGCCACCAAAGATGCCCCTCCTAAGCTGGAAATGGTGAAAATGAGATAATGACCCCCCGAGTCCTGCCTCTAGTAGGCCCCGGAGTGGTGACTAGCACCAAGGGTATAAGTTTTCAGAAATATGGGAGGCATTACCCTTTTTATTATTTAAGATCAAGAAATAGGATGAGTCAAACACAAAAAGAAAAAGGAACAAGTAAATGAAAATGAACCCAAACCAATCCCACATGCATGTTTAAACCATTCTGAAACAAAGTACAAGTACTGGAAAATTCAAAAGTACAATACCAAAAGAAACAAGAGTACAAAAAACTGCAACAACTCAAACTGTCCCGACTAGTAGGGTCCCGCACGGCCCTGGTAGTCCTCTTGGAAACCTGAAAGTAAACGTAGGGTGAGCATACAAGTATACTCAGTAGGGAAACCTAAAGCTCTCGTGCACAGGTGGGGAGACATCCTAATGTCCCGTGATAACAACAGAAAAAAACAAAACCTAGCAAGGAATTCTATCCACCCAACCTCACCAGCCACGCTCTCCAAAAACACAAAACAACAGGTAGTAGTATATAAGAACACGAGTATTGGGTACCCCACACCATTTCCCCCCACTAGGTAACTGCTCTTCCTAACGGCAAACATCCTGACGCAACCACACTCTTCCTGCCCGCACACACTTGGGACTCAGAAACCACATATCCCGCCCGCACACACCTGGACCTCACAAACCAAAAATACTGCCTGCACACACTTGGGCCTCACAAACCACATATACCGCCCTCACACACCTGGGCCTCATCCTGAAGGTTCTTGGGAACAGTATACCTGCCCGAAGAGTCTTGGGCTAAAAATCTCACCAACAAAACCTACCTGAAGAGTCTTAGGTGTAAGGTCGCCTCAAGACATCACAAACTATGGAAGAAGGAGTAGGAAGGAGATGTTAACTAAGGGGAAAAAACCCTCTCCCTTGAAATGGGAGTGTTCTTCACTAGGCGCTCAACATGGGTGGGGTGCAACCAAAAACAAATATACAGATACATATATGTATACCAAACACACAACCCAAACTATAACTTCTAAAAAGAGAAAGTGAGAACGTGCCTCGATACTGTTACTACGAATAATGCATACAACAAACAATCCCAACCCCATTTAGGTTTTCATGTTTCAACAATATTTCGTTTATTAGTTCCTTAACTACTGGGCAATTATCAAACCGGATCAAGCGTTTCGTAGAAAAACCATGCCAACCACAAATCAAGTTAGATAGAACACAAGCAACACAAAACCAACCTTTTTATCATCAATAAATCCCCATTGATTGTTCCCGCGTATAATTCATTATCATTCCCCACAGTTCATTTATCAACTTTCCACTTTCTTTTAATATCACAACTCATTACTACAGCCCTGCTGCCACTATAACCACATCTCCACAACCGTATCACAAAACAAGGCTCGTGCCACATCATTTCCCCTTTAATATCATTTACCGCAGCCCCACTGCCCATCCTATTCGTAATAACCCAGGATTCACCCCCCCTATTCACACACCACGTAACCAAACCAACACCCACATGTTTATTATTCCATTTTGTTCAACCAGGGTAATCACACAAGGGTTCTGGATATTCATTTAATCAGCCAACTTTACATGATTAACCAATTTCCACAAAGTTTACATCCATAAAATGGTCTAGAAATATAGGGTGACATTTAATTGCACAATCAAAGGCCCCCAACGACCGTAATTTTGAGTAGGCATAAGCCTATTCAATTCACAACATAACAATAGAATAAACAAGGATAAACATAACAACTTCCCCATCCTCATTCTTTAAGCCAGTTATTATCTTCATTAAACTGGTTCAACTATGTCTCGTGAAAGAAAGAGGACACCCATCCCTCATGATGTAAAAATTAGAGAGGTGAAGGTAAAATCCCTACCTCAACAGGTTCTGATCACAATGCCCCCTCAGATCAACTTTAGAAGACGTCCATTGGAGTCCATCGCTTCTGTCAAAACCCGGAAGAAAACTCCTTGGGTTGAAGATGGGATAGAAATGCCAAAGGGAAAACAATAGATCCAAGCTTAGACGTTCTGACTCGTCGTTACGATCTTGTTGCCGCTGACGGATCGTAAATCGGAGCTCGGACGAAGAAGTTATGGAAGAAAGGATCTTTGGAGTCTCTCAGGAGGGATCTGCTTGAAGGGATGGGGAGGAGAGGAATGATATGAAAAGGAGGAGAGGCCCCCTACTTTTATAGTTGAGAAAAACTAAAGTACAAGGCGTGTACTTCCTAGTACACGGTGTGTACTCAGCCTTTCCACACGGTCGCCACGCGGCTTCCAACACGGCATTAAACGCGACACACAACCATTGACCGGCCAACACATGGTAACGTGTACGCGGGGAGGAACTACATGACATGTAAGATGGGATACACGGCATGTACTTATTTATTTCACGCAGAAAGGACACTACTTCAACATGGCACATGACCGTTGATTGGTCAACACACAGTAACACGTACACGGGGAGGAACTACACGGCGTGCAAGATGGGATACACGGCGTGTACTTATTTATTTCACGCGGCAATGACACAGCTTCAACACAGGGTATACTCGGAAAGGTGGTACATGACGTGTACTCACAATACACAGCGTGTAGTTTCAAAATTCTGAAAAGTCTGGGAAAAGTCCATTCTACCCTCCAAAACTCTTCATGACCTTCTTCTCGACAAATGAATGGGCCCGAGAGGTCCGGGACATTACATAAAAACTCCAGTCATTTGAATAAATGTCACCTACCACATCCACCAACTTGATCCTGATTGTTTGTAAAAATTATATAAGAATTATGTTTGAATATAAGCAGACAAAATCCGTTCATTCCCAGAAAATTTAAATGTGGAGATGTGAATCGAGTATACTAATACATCCATGTATAAAAACTAAGATAACAATATCCATATTAATCTCGATTAATGTCAAACTCCTTTAGAACTAGGTAGTATTAACCAAAATCACACTCTGGAAAATGTGAAATTTGTTTGAGTATGTGTGCATGTATTCAACACCCAAAAATAAAATAGTATAGTCCTTATAAATTAAATACCAATAAAAATATTCACCACAAGACCAAACATATCATATATTTTTATCCACCCTCCTTGTTTGTATAAACAATAACCATATCTACATTCAATTACAACTATAATCATATCTATAATCCTAAGTGTAGAAGGATAATAGGAACACTAGTTAACCAAACAAGAGTATCCCTATTGCCTAAATGTTGGGTCATACCTAATAAATCCTATATTAGGTGATTATTTCATAATTAATGGTTCAAAAATCACTTAAAATAACATAAATTATAAATAAGACAACCCATAATAAAATTTCCTATATCAACGATCCATTACTTATTATCAAAAACTACATAACCCCATATATCTAGGATCATTCATGGGTTAGTGACAAGACAAAGTATTGGGTACTATCCAAATGGTATCAGAGATATGTTTATCATAGGACTTGTGTTTAGAGTAGGTGAATTTGTGATTTAGTGTTGGAAATTATTGAAGTAGTTTTTGAGGAATTTTTGTTTAGTTTTTTAGGTTAATGACACTAAAGAAATTGTATTGTAGTAAATGATTTTCTATATAGAGAGTCTAATTGACTATTAACCAACCCAAACACTTAATTTTTTTTTTGGGTACAGTTATTTTGGAACATGAATTACATTATGATTAGGTTATAGTGTTGCACATGCTTCATCATTATACTAGAATTGTTCTTGGATTGTTAGTTGAGGACAATTTCATTTCAATTATTTTGAACATTCTCTATTAATTTCACTTACAATTGAGTGTGAATCACAAATTGTTTCATAATATGGAATTTAATTGTGTTGAATTTCAATGGGAAGTTATGAGCTGAGAAAAATTTGTCCTGGAATTATCATAATATCACCTATAAATGATGAGGTCTTAATCAAGGGACTAGAGAATAAGGAACTGAAAACTAATTCCATACTAAGGATAAATCCCCACAAGGATGCTAAGATAAATGATCATATGGACATTATATATGTGTTTCAATTCATGATACCAACCATGTTATGGAGTGATCATTATTTTATGTGGCAGAGAAATGGATAGATGATATTGGTAGGATATTTCATCTATTGAGGATACATGTATCTCATAGGTTTATTTTTTGATGAACATGATTAATGGTGTGTTGATAATATTATAGAAATTAAAACTCTATCTCATGATATGAGTAGTAGTGATTCACTGAGAGTTGCAGAGTTCTTTTAAAATGAGTATTGTTAATTTATCTTTTTAGTAGAAAATTTTTCATGATTTTTGTGATTGCGACAACATTATTTGACCATTATGGACTATAACCATTAATTCAAGTAACTTTTAGGTTTTTGTCATGATATAATGAGAGATTAAATTTTTAGTACTCAATGGTTTGAGTATGGATTGTGAGAATAGATCTTAATTATGATTTCACCTCCCATGATCTCTACATGCTATGAGGTATTGAGGTGAGTAAACACGATAGAGAGTATCTCTTGGGAGGATAGATTGGTAAAACAATCATGGAAAAAATTCAGTTATGTTTGGGACATGAGGATCTTATTTCCAACATTATTTCTCCCTAATTATAATGTAAGGGAAAAACTAAAGTGATTTTGACTTTACGTTCCCATTACAGGAGGATTAGAAGCGGGGAATTGGTAGATAGATTAAAGATGGAGAGAATAGCGTATATGCATTACATTTCATGGATGAACGCAATCTTGTAAAACTATACATGTTTTAAGATAAAAATTATGTTCTTACATGCTATGACATGTTCTTTAGTGACACCAATATCATACACATTCAGATGTTATGATTTTTGATTTTGTGAGAACTAAAATTTTCATTGGTGGTCATAGAATTATATATATGGTTAGATAATTATATAGAAGATAAATAGACCGATGGGGTTTTTATATTAATGTGGTGAACTGGTCTTGTGAGAAAGATAGTTTACTTGATGTCGAGTGTTAGATAAATAAACCTTTATGATATTTTTATGTGGATCTGATATGATAGAATCACTAAGTACTGATGGTTAATGAGGGTAAATGAAAATATTTATGATTTCTCTCAGTCATAGTGAAATTTCATTATAATAAAAATTTATATTGGTTCTAGTTCTAAAAAACAATGTAAAATGTTTTGTTTTAATTTTTTTAGCGGTGATTATTAAAGAACTTCTAATTTGTGGGGGTTTTAAAAAACAACCACTATTTAGTGACGATTTTTATCACTGGTTTAATTCATCATTAAATATTGGATTCTATTGTATTAATTTTTTTTTTCAGTTTTTCAATTACCACCAAGAAATATTTAAAATTAAGTAATTATTTATTATTAACCATTAATTATTATTTAAATTAACTTTTAATTATTAATAATTAATAATTATCTATTTATTGTTAATTATTAATTAATAGCTATTAATTATTAATTATAAATTATTTAAAACTATAATTAATTAGTAAATATTAAATATTAAATAATAAATATTAGTTATTAATTATAAATGATTTATTATCAATTATCACTTATACATTATATGTTATTAATTATTAATTATTAAATTTTAAATTTAAATTATTTATTAATTAAATTAACAAATTGATTATTATTTAAAATCTAAATTAATTTTAAATTATTAATTAAAAATTATTATTGAGTAACTAGTAATATTTAATGATTAATGATTAATGATTAATGATTAATTATCTATTATTACTCAATTATAATTCTTAATGATTTATGATTTTCAATTTTTATTCATTGTTAATTATTTATCATTAATCACTAATTATCAATTATAAATTAATATATTTTAAATATCAAATATTATATATTAACTATTAATTATAAAATAATAATTAATAAATAATAATTATAAATTATTATCTATTATTTATTATTTATTAGTTTTTACTTATTAATGTATAATGATTAATGACTAAACATTAATAATTAATAATTAATAATTAATAATTAATTACTAATTACTAATTATTAATAATTTATAATTATTTATTGTTTAATTTTTTTACTTTGTAAATATCTATTAATTATTTATTATTAATGAAATTTCAATTATCAATTACTCTTTATTAATGAATTTGTTATTAATTTATTTATTAATTAAATATTCATTTATAAAAATTAATATTTAATAAATTTTAATAATTAATAATTCATTATTTTTTTAATTTTATTTACTACTTATTTATCTAACATGATTTATTTTTCATGGAGGTCAAATAAAATTTGAAGACACATGATTGCATTTTAATTAATTTGGTGGAGTGGTTAATACTGAGAAAATTATTTGAGATTGGGTGGGAGTATTGTAATGATTTGTGACCTCCTGATTGGTTTATGTGTCATGTATAAAAAATATAGAAATAGGTAGAAAATAAATAATAATTGATAAATAAAAAAAATATTTTAAATAATTAGTTATTAATTTTTAATAGTTAGTAATAAAACAGATTATTTTTTTAAATTTAAATATATATTATTTTAAAAATCCCATCACAATTAAACCAGCAATAAAAGGTACCCCACACAAAAATATATAACAATTTCAAGAAACCACCAAAAAACATTTAAGAGCTGTTTAAACCACCGCAAAATATTGTTTTTCTTATAGTGGTATAATGATTAAATATGTGATATTTGACTATCTAAGTTAGAAAAACCATGCTTATGTAGTTATTTTAGGGGTCGTACACATCCCATGTTGATTTATAGGTTCCATACATGATGTATACTATTTATGTAGGGTAGTTAGGGTATTATATGTCAATAAGTGGTTCTTTATAATAGTTTGGGAACCTCATCTATGAAAAATCTTTTCTTTATTTCACATTAATTCATGATTTATTTCATAATACTAAACATAATAAAACTTAGAATATCGATAAGACTAGTGTCTTTGGGAATTAGATACATTACATAACAACTTAAAATAGAGAATACATCATCTTTTATGAAAACTTCTTTAACATGCTCATATTATTCCTTCATACTCAAAAAGTACCATGATTTATTAGGTTCACTCCCTAACCTTTTTCATGAGGTATCATGGGACTAAAACATTACCCAATGCATTGGAGCACTATATAATTCTGGGCACACTCGTCACATGCATAAGTGTTCCATGTAGACCATAACACATGGAATCATTTATCATAAAATTTTATCCCATGATCAAGGAGTACGGAATAAATAAATTTAAGTCCCTAATAAAATAATTATAAGTGCATAAAGGTGAACACCCTTGATAATAAATGGGTATGATTATTCACTACACAATTGTTTTGGCATGAAAAATTGCAGTGATATTTCAGCAGCATAAAGGGGGAGTATAAATGTTTATGGGAGGGATTAATGAGAGTTAAAGGGGTTTATAATAAATTAGTAATCATAGGGTTAGTAAGGAGGATATGGAATATCATATCCCAACATTAGGAAAAGGAAATAAAAGACATAAGATAATTAAGATACTTGAATAAAGAGGAGAAGAATAGGACCCCTTACTAAATTTCAGCATGGTAATGGGTATACATAAAGGTTCATGTGAGGGATTAATGAGAGTGAAAAAGTTATATAATCTCATGGAAATGAAATGGTAGGTAAGAGTTATGTATAAAAACATACCCCTAACATGAACAAATGAAATTTAAGAGTCATAACATGAAATAGGTTCTCGAATAAAAAGAAGAGTGAGAAATCCCTTACTAAATTTGATAATGGTAACAACTTAAGAAAACAATATAATGAAAGGGGATAAATGACATATCATTATTAAATAATCAATTTTTCAGGATAAGGATCATTATAATTATATAAAAACACAACCAATTGAGATTCAAAATGCTAATTACAAAGAATTAGCTTGAATGGAAATGAGAAGATAGAAATCCGTTACTAAATCTCAGCATGATAATAGGTGTACATAAAGGTTAATGGGAGGTATTAATGAGATTTAAAGGGGTATATAATCATTTTTAAATAAAATGGATAGTAATGGGGATATATAAGAACATATCCCAACATGAACAAATGTAATTTAAGAGGCATAACTTGAAAGAGGTGCTTGAATAAAAAGAAGAGATAAATCCCTTACAAAATGTTGGCATGATAGCGTCATAGGAAAATGATATAATTAGAGGGGATAAATGGTATATAATTATTATATAATAAATTTTATAGTAGATTTATCATTATAAATACATGAAAACATAATAAATTGAGATTAAAAAGGCTAATTACAAAGAAAGTGCTTGAATGGAAATGAGAAGAGAGAAATACCTTACCATGAGAGGGTGATTCCAAAAACTTGAGAGGAGATTCTTGTGAGCTTAAGGGAACATTGAGAGGACTCTATAGAGGAGAGGGATGATAAAGATCATTATAAATTTGTTTTTAGTAAAAATAAATGGGATATTGGTGTCAGATCAATAGTAAGATAGATATTATACTGATTGTAGTATCAAACTATGGTGTAGATACTCAATATACAAGAGGAGGGGTGAATTGTATACTAAAAAAAATCCTTAAGGAAATTTTGTATAAATAAAATTCACAACACCTCTAAGTTTTAATATCTTGCTTGATTCCTTAAATTTAATTCTGAGAAGGAGATTCTAGAAATGAAACTTAAAAAAAGTTTACAACAACAAAGATTCTACCTTAAAGAGTATAGAATCCTATTTAATCAGAGTACAAGTCTAAGGAAGTATAAGATAGTTATACTTTCTCGAACAACCAAAATTACAGTGGAAAACAAAATTGAAAAACTACAAGTAACAAGTAGTAAATCTTTTAACCCAAAGAGAATGGTATCCAACAACCTTGGATAAAGGTCCCTTGATTTATACTTTCAAGAAAGTCTATCTTACCCAAACCTAGGTAAGCCCTCAATCTGAAGATCGGTATCTACCTTGCTATCCCCACAAGCCCTCGATTTGTAAGGAAATCAGCACCTCTGACTTCACAACCTAAAGTCTCTGATTTTAAGGAAATTGCACCTCTGCACAAAGCAATTCTGCATGAAGCAAATTTTGAACAAGCCGTTCAAACTTTCTACACGAAGCCTAAGAGTTTATAAGAGACTCTCTCTCTATAAATCTCTTCAATAGTATGTAAGCTCTAGATTCATCAAATTCTCATTATCTCTTTCAAATGAGATTATATTTATAGATATAGCTCCAATGGTTGGCTCCCTCCTCCAATGATCATATTTTTCCTAGAATTTTGGAGGGACCTGTACATGTGTCACTCAAACAATGGTTGGTTAGTAACTGAATGCATGATATCATTTTATAACCAAAACATGAGTAAGAAAAAATATGGTTACTTAAGCAAATTCATTTTTCATAATGTAAGCAAAAATGAAAGTTTGGAGTCTAACCAAAAATACATTCAGTATCTATAATATAATGATATTCGAATTATGTTTTCTAAGGAATTTAGAACTTGAATTCTATAGAATTCCAGAGTCTGAATTTCAAGGAAATTCGGAATCTGGATTTATAAGAATTCGGAACCTGAACTTAGAAATTTAGGAATCTGAATTCATAAGAATTCAGAGTCTGAACTCAGAAGAGTTTGGAGTCTGGATTCAGAGAGTTCAGAGTCAGAACTCATAAGAGTTCAACATTTGAATTCAAAGAACTCGGAGTCAGAACTCATAAGAGTTAGGAGTCTGAATTCAGAGAACTCGGAGTCATAACTCATAAGAGTTCAGAGTTTTAATTCAGAGAACTCAGTGTCAGAACTCATAAGAGTTCAGAATATAAATTCAGATAACTCTGAGTCAGAACTCATAAGAGTTCAGTGTCTGAATTCAGAGATCTCGGAACTTGAATTCGGATCCTGAAAACAGAATGCTTTATATCTAAGTATATATATGATTCTAAGGTTTTGGACACGAAACCGAATTTTATACTTAGAGACAAAATGAACAATGAAAAAAAATGGTAAGGATAAATTTTCTTTGGGGAAGGAAAATTCTCCTTATGAAAGTAAAACATAGGTTAAAATGAAATTTTATTTAAGATAAGGTGTTTGTGATTTTCAAAAAAAGAAGGAATGGAAAATTTATAAGGAAACCTTATTGACCCAATAATATCCCCAAACATGATGGAATAAAAAATTCATAAGGAAACCTTATTGACTCAACAATCTCCCCCTTTTTGAAAAGCACAAAAATCCATTAGAAAAGGAATATAAGGACTTAGAAAATATTTTTCTAGACTTTTACAATAAAACTTATCTCCCTTATCACATGGGAAATGATGAATATGACTAACTCCCCTTAGGATTTGGAACACTAAGGATCGTATTCTAGACTCACAGAATGAGTTTTTTCATTATCTTGAATATGGAAATCTTTGTAATGAAAACTACCCCTTAGATAAACTCCCCCTTACTTAGGGATATTTATTCTTTTATTAGAATTATTTTTTCTTTTCTCCACCTTTGTGATTTTTAAAAAGTAATTTGAGGGAATGGAAAAGAAATTATGGTACCTGAAATATTAGTACAACACATCCAAAAGACAAGAAACCAAAAATTTCATTATGATAGGAAAAATTTCATACCAGGAAAATACAACAAAATATTGGATTGGGTCTGTCATCCTTCCTTTTCCTTGGGAATCAATTTCTTCACAATGGTTTTCAAACTTTTGAGATCCTTGTGATCTTCCTTATCTCACTTTAGAATCTGATCTTGATCCTCAACTTTCTTCTCTAAAGCTTTGATTCTATCTTCCTGAGCCTTCAGAGCCTCATCCTAAGCCTTCAGGACTTCTTCCTGCTTGATAAGATTTTCTTCTATCTCAATCCGAATATCCCTTTCTCTCTTCCAGCTTTGAGAAACTGAATACAGTTTCCCATTCAGATCTTTTACTTCTTGACTCTAAGAATTTTGTTCTAGAGTAAGCATCTACTCAAATCTACTTGTGAGATCCTTTATCTTACCATCTTCAATGTCAAATGACTCCTTAACACTATCTTGTAACTCATCAAGATCTCTCATATCTTCAAATTTCTTCTTTGACCAGCTAACCATTTTCTTACAAGACCTTTTGTGGGCATCATAGTTAATGAGAAAATTCTTGAAATCAAATTCAAGCTTTACACACTTATCCATCGCTATGGATACTTAATCTGATTTCTATTTCAAGGTGTGTTGAAGTATATGACATCTCGATTTAATGCTTGGAAAAATCAGAATGGTCCCAACAATATTCTTCAATGATTGAACAACGAAATCATGTCCAAGTGATGATGATTTCGACTTTGAAACTTTTCTAGGCGAGGACTCTTTCTCTAGCTCAGTAAGTTTCCTCTTTGAAGATCTAGCAGCTTCCTTCTTCTTCCCAACAACTTTACCAAGTGTATCAACAACCACCTGTTTTCCCTTATCAGCTTTCAGAATGGCTTCCTCATCTGGAGATTCATGTTCACTTTCAAATAGCTAAATTTTTTTATCTTCATCTATCTCTTCTTTCTCATATCCTACCTCAACATCCTTAGGATGAATGAAATCTCTATTAATACATTCTTCTTCAGATGGCTTATTTGCTTCATCATCATCCTTTCTTTCATCCTTCCTAGGAGTAGCCAGCTTTGAAGATTCGACTAGAGAAGTTAGGATTGAGAGTTTCTTAGATGGACTCTCCTTCTCATGAAACTCTTCTACTTTCTTAATGAGATCATCATTATCACCACTTCCAGCTTCTTGTTATTCCTCTAGTGCTTATTCTACTTATTTTTCATGGATTTCTTTCACTTTGACTTTTTCTGGAGTCAGATATTTTTTCCCCAGAGTTTCAGGTAAAGCTTCTACCAAGAAGAATTTTGGTACCAAGATACTCTCGGATGCTTTCTAATTATCCCTCAGAAGTGATTGAACAATCTCTGCTTCATTCAGCTTCTTCTTTTTCTTCTTTTCTTTAGCTTTCTTTTCAAGCTCATCAACTGTCTTATATTTTAAGGATTTCTCTTCAGTAGGGTCTTGTCCAAACTTGGGCTCCCTTTCTTTCCTGTTCTTCTTATCTTCCCTCCACTTAGAAACTACCTCATCTGGATAGGATTTTTGCTTATTAGGTTTTGGAGGTGCGGATTCAACTTCCTTGGCCACAAGAGATTTTACCTTTTCTTCCACTTCCTTCACTTTCCTCTCCCTTCCTCCCTTTTTGGACGGTTCAACCACTTCTTGTTTTTTTGGAACAGATTTAGCTTCTTCCTCTAGTAAGTCATAAAATTCTCCAGAGTTTGTAGAAAAACAAATGTTTGTCCTCTTCAGGGTATCATCACTGACTAACATGACTTTTAAATTCCTTGGCATCGAACTGCACAGAATTTTAAAAGATTCTATGCACTAAAAAATTAACTTGGAGAGAATGGTTGGATACATAATTATCAGAGTTTTCAAGTTTCCATTCTTAATATTATCAATCGTAATGAGAATATTCTTAATCAAATTAACCTTCCTACGGTTCACTAGAAAATCTAAAATATACATGTCACTTTTCTTCAAAGTGTCTTTGTACAATTTTCTCAGAACTATAAACCATTGATCCCATAATTCGAGGATCCAATGATATGTAGACAAGTGACAAATATTCAGATTCTTTACATCTATAAGGCCGAGTTACTCCATAGCTTTCACCTTAACAAAACTTCCTTTGACATGGCGGCTATAAGAACAGAACTTAGATTCTCCTTCGTATGGAATACCAACCAAACTAGATACCTTAGTATATGAAAGAGAATAAGTCTTTCCATAGATTTTGAATGAGAACTTATCTCTGAATTCTTCCTTAAATAAACTGACTGATTCATATAATTAAATTAACAATTTCAGATACACTAAATCTTGAGCAACTGGCTTCGATATGAAAACACTATCCCATCCATTGAGCTTGATGTTTTTCGAGATTATAGAATCATACTTGCTGAAGAATTTTAGATGCACCAACCTTTCTCTATAAACCTGCCACTCTAAGATTGTCTTGATAGTAGACATATATTTCTAAGAGGATTTTTCTACAGAAATTCGGAATTGAGAAACACTTGAAAATCCAGAATGAGCTTATATAGAAGGGCAGAACTTCAGCACGTGAGAGCTTGAGAATCGATGTGGGACAACCACCAGGGGGTCCTTTATATAGGCATTTTATGGGACAATTCATCTTCCAAACTCAATCCAATGGCTAAAAATCCATCTGATTAGATATGAAGGTTGATATTATAGCAACAAGGAAAACCTAGATCTGATCTTTTGAGGTTTTTTTAATAAAAACATTTGGATTTAAGGAAAAGAGAATCCGAAAATTTAAAAAACAATAGAAACTACATGAAATTAAAGGATGATTACAAAAACTCAGGAAAGGAAACATACCTTTTGGATTTCTAGGAGGATTATTTGTAATGAGGAAAATTCTTCTTGAAGAACATTAGATTCTGAAAAAATTTTGATTACGAAAAAATATGAAAAACTGACTATGAATTTTTTGAAAATATTCATTACGAAAACTTAGAAAATATTCATTATGAAAAATTTAGAAAATATTCATTACGAAAATTTTTGATAATATTTATTACGAAAAATTTGGAAAATCTTCATTACGAGAATTTAGAAAATATTCATTACAAAAATTTAGAAAATACAAAAAAAATTTAGACTACAAAAAATTTTGGACTACGAAAAATTTTCATTACGAAATATTTGAAAAATCTAACAAGAAAATGTAATCCCCCTATGAAAAGAAGTTTATTACTGTAAAGAGATTGGTTTCAACAGAAAGTTAACAAGGATGATTACCTTATGATTATCATTCCTAACTTTAGTTTAATATATTCAAATCTATCAGAGGGTAAAGATTTTGTGAAAATATCGGCAAGTTGATCTTGTGTTCCGATAAATTGAAGAATGATATCTCCTTTTAGTGCATGATCCCTAAGAAAGTGATGCCTAATATACATGTGTTCTGCATGACATTGATGTACATGGTTTTTACTAAGGTAAATGACACTAGTATTATCACACAAAATTTTTGTTTTGGTAAAACTCATACCATTGTCTGTGAGTGTGTGTTGCATCCGCAACACTTGAGCACAACAACTTCCAGCTACTACATATTAAGCTTCAATAGTTGAAAGTGCTACTGAGTGTTGCTTCTTGCATAACCAAGAAACTAATGAATCTCCTAATAAATGACAAGTTCCGGATGTACTATTTATATCCATTCTATATCCACCAAAGTCAGCATCCGAAAAACTTTTCAAAATAAAATCATTTCCAGAAGTATAAAAGAGTCCTAAATACATGGTTCCCTTTAAGCAGTGGAAAATTCTTTTCACTGACTTTAAATGTGATTCCTTAGGATTGGATTGATATCTTTCATATATAAATACTGAAAAAATTAAGTCTGGATGACTAGATATCAAGTAAAGTAAGCTTCCTATCATACCTCTAAAAGATATTTGATCTACTGGTTTCCCAGCTTCATCAAGATCAAGTGAATTTGAGGTACTGATTGGAGTACTTATACTCTTAGTGTTGTCATATCCATACTTTTTAAGAAGATATTTAATATACTTATGTTGGGATATATAGATTTATTCTGGTTTTTGAGAAATTTGAAAACCAAGGAAAAATATTAACTCACCCATCATACTCATTTCAAAATTATATTTCATTAGATTTGTAAAGGAATTAGTTAAAGATTGCTGAGTTGATCCAAATATAATTTCATTAACTTAAATTTGAACAATAAAAACATTTTTCTTATCTTTCTTTATAAAAGGGTTGCATCTTCATTTCCCTTTATATAATTATTTTTAAGAAAAAATCAAGTAAGTCTATCATACCAAGCTTGATGGGCTTGCTTAAGTCTATACAATGATTTGGTAAGTTTATAAACATGTTCAGGATGTTTTTTATCTTCAAAACTAGAAGTTTGTTAAAAAAAAACTTCCTCTTGTACAAAACCATCAAGGAAAGCTCATTTCACATCCATTTTAAGAAGTTTGAAGTTGAAGAATGCTGCAAAGGCAAGTAAAATACGAATAGATTCAAGTCTAGATACTGGAGCATAGGTTTCTTCATAGTCTATTCCTTCTTGTTGATTATAGCCTTTAGAAACCGATCTACCTTTATTTATTACTATGATTCCATTTTCATCACATTTATTTTTGAAGACCCGTTTTACTCCAATAATAGATGTCTCCTTAGGACTTTCAACCAAGGTTCAGACTTTATTCCTTTTGAGTTCATTTAGTTCATCTTTCATAGCTTTTATCCAATCATAATCACCTAAAGATTCATTTGTGCTTTTTGGTTTCAATTGGAAAAGGAATGATAGATGTTTTAATTCATTATTTAAGGGACTTCTAGTCCTTATAGGTTAATTTATATCACCAATGATACTATCACTGGGATGATTCTTAAGAAACAACTGATTTGGGTTTTGTAAAACTTGTTCATCAACATAGGGTAGGAAATATTATGGGGTAAATGCTTCAGAAACATCTTCTTGGTCATTTTCCTTATCAGAAGGATATTCTAACATAGGTTGATAATAATTTTTTGAAAACACATCTAAAGATGTGGGTTGGGGTTGTTTAAAAATAAAGGGACCGGTTTCATCAAATTTGACATGTACTGTTTCTTCAACAGTACAATTGTTTTTATCAAAAACTCTATAAGCCTTAGAAGTTGTGGAGTAGCCTAAGAAAATTACTTCTTTAGATTTTGGTGCAAATTTGTGTATATTATCTTTAGTATTGAAAATGAATACCTTGCAACCAAAAACCTTAAAGTAGGAAAGTCTAGGTTTTCTACCATTCCATAATTCATAAGGAGTTTTATTAAGAGAAGGTCTAATCAAAACTCAATTTATAGTATAACAAGAAGCACTTATAGCCTCAGCCCAAAAATGTTTGGATATAGAATATTGACTCAACATGGTTCTTGTTATCTCTTGAAGAATTATATTTCTTCTTTCAACGACACCATTTTGTTGAGAAGTTCTAGGTACTGAGAAATTATGAGTAATGCATTTTATACTACAAAAAGTTTCAAAATCAGAATTTTTAAATTCTCCTCCATGATCACTATGAATAGTTATCAAAGGAAAGTTTTTCTCATTTTTAACTTGCGCTCTAAATTTTTTGAAATAAGAAGTATTTTCAGATTCTTTGTTAGAACATAGACCCACGTAAATCTAGTGTAATCATCAAATAAGACAAATACATAATATTTTCCTCCAATGCTTCCAGTTTGTGTTGGGTCAAAAAGATCCATATGCACTAACTGTAATGCATCAGTAGTTGAGACTTTACCAACTGATTTAAAACTTGATTTATGTTGCTTTCCATATTGACAAGGATCACAAACTTTTTAAGAATCAAATCTAAGCTCCGATATATACTTAAATAGTCTTTTATTAGAGAGTTTGCATAGATTCCTAAGTTTATAGTGACCTAACCTTCTATTCTATAACCAAGAATGATCTTTCATTGCACTAAGGCAAGGTAAGTCTTGGTTCCTAAGGTCTTCTAAGTTTAGTGTGTAAACATTCTCTTGACTATGGGCAGAAAGAATAAACTCTTCCTTGGAATTGTGTACTAAGTACTTTTCATTCCTAAAATTCACAAGGTAACCTTCATCACACAATTGGGTTATGCTAATGAGGTTGTTCTTAAGACCCTTAACAAATAAAACATTTGAAATAAAAGTTTTTCCAAGAAGAATGATGTTACCTATACTAATAATTTCTCTCTTAGAATTATCTTTAAAAGTTACTTTTCCTCCTTTTATCTTGATAATATTTTCCTCCAATACTTTCTTTATTTTCCTGAAAATAATAATGTTAGAATTTCAGAATCCAAACTTTCTTGGATCCAGAATTGTGAGACAATAAAATTTTGGGTATCCACATTTGTTTAGAAAAATAATCTTTATAAAACCCAAGAGATTTAATATTATTCAAATAAAATTTTTTCTTCCAATGCCCACCACTTTGACATTTTGTACAAAAAGGGGATCTGAATGAAATAAAATAGTTGTTTTTGAAAACAGGTTTTCTGTGAGTATAAACTACTCCAGTAGTATTTCCATGAGGTTTGATTTGATAATAAATCTTGTCAAAAATTTTCTTTACCATAAGTAAAGTTTTCAAGAAATTTCTTGAGGGAATATATTTCAGATTTTATTTATATGACTAAATTACTATCCTTAGGAATTATTTCCTTAGAGTTAGATTTTTTTCAAAAACATTTATTTTTAAAATAGCACTCTTAAGATCTTTATAAAGTTGTTCCTTTTCAGAATTCACATCCTTAAGGTCTTTAGAAAGTTTTTCTAGAAGATCATCCTTATCTTTAAGATCTCTAGAGAGGTCTGAAATCTCTTTTGTAAGAACTTATTCTCTAGTATTTCCTTGTCTAATTTCTTATATATTTTACAATGTTTTTGCTTCTAACAACTTGGAAAATCTAGATACTTCTTTATAAGAAGGTATTTCTTCATTATCTGTAGATGAAGTATCTTCATTAGAAGTAATATCTTCAGAATAATAATTATTATCAAGAGATAAATTTGTTAAAGCCTCGGTAGAGCATACCTTGGCCACAAGACATGTATTTATTAAAGAAGTAGTACTAGTGAATCCAATATTTTTATGTGCTGATGATTCATATTCAGAATATTCACTTCCTGAAGAGTCTCCACAGCTAGCACTCCAAGTATCCTTTTCTTTAAGACTTTTATTATGCTTCGAGTGATAGAAATTATTCTTGTTTCTTTCTAAATTAATTTTCTTATTTTCTTTCTTTTTCAATAGAGGGCAGTCAGGTCTGATATGACCTGTTCTTCTACATTCATAACAAGTAACTTCCATATCTTTCTTCTCTTTGTAGTCTCTCTTCTTGAACTTATTTTGATATTTCTTCTGAGATACTATCTTGTTCATTCTATGAGCAAGATTAGCTAATTCATTCTCAGAATTTTCTGTATCACTAGATTCTGACTGAATGGTAACTTTCTTTGACTTTGATCTAGTTACTCTTTCTAGAGTCTTGGATTTCATATGTTTAGAATTAGACGTAAAATCAACTCATCCATTACCATTTTTCTTTTTAACATTATCAGAATCTCTCATCATTCTAGTCTCATGCTGAAGAAGAGTTCCAAACAGCTCATCTAAGGAAATATGGGTGAATTTCCTGTTCTCATCAATTGCTATCCTCTTGGACTCCCACTCATTTGGAATAATGTCTATGATCTTATCTACAAGGGCCTTATCATTTAAACCTTTTTCTCTTATAGACTGTAAGCTATTCATGATAGTCATAAACCTTTGCTGAACTTTTCTTAGAGGTTGTCCATAAGGAAAGTTAAAGCCATGGTATTCAGCTCTCATCATAGCTAATATTTTCTCCATAAATTTAGAATTACCAAAATGTGTAACTTCAAGTTTCTTCTAGATGCTATTTTCAGCTTCACATGAAGATATTTGAATATAGATATTCCTAGTCATGGAACATAGCAATGTATTTCTGACTCTAAAATTTGCTTGATATTCAGATTTCTCATGATCAGTAAAAGCTCTCAATTCCTTATCAGGAATATTATAGTCTCCTTTCAGCATCAGGCAGTTATTAACTCCAGTGTTAACAATGAAAGTCTTCATCCTATCTCTCCAGTACTCATAATAATTTCCATCAAAAATAGGAGGTCTGGTAGGATTTAGATTGTCGATATAACCAACATTTAAACCTGCCATCTTAAGGAAAATCATTCCACACAAACTTGTTAGTAATATAAGTTTGTAAAAAAAATCCTATTCAAGGAAAATAAAACTAGAGTATCTCTAAGAACAATATGAATATGAACTTTATGAGTCCAAAAATCTGATTCCAAAAAAGTGAAGAAGGAGATTTTTCTTCTAAATCTAATCGTGAGATTAATTCAGATTGAACCAATCCTCTAATACCAATTGTTGGATCGATAGTAAGATAGATATGATACTAATTGTTGTATCAAACTATGGTGTAGATACTCAATATACAAGAGGGGGGGGGGGGGGGGGGGGGGTGGGGGGGCTGAATTGTATACTAAAAAAAATCCTGAATGAAATTTTTTATAAACAAAATTCACAACACCTTTAAGTTTTATTATCATTCTTGATTACAAAAATATAATTCCGAGAAGGATATTCTGGAAATGAAACTTAACAAAAGTTTACAACAACAATGATTCTACCTTAAAGTGTATAGAGTCCTATTTAATCATAGTACAAGTCTAAATAAGTATAAGATAGTTATACTTTGGTGAACAACCAAAATTACAGCGGAAAACAAAATTGAAACACTACAAGTAATAAGTAGTAAATCTTTTAACCCAAAGAGAAGGGTATCCAACAACCTTGTATAATGGTCCCTTGATTTATACTTTCAAGAAAGTATGTCTTACCCAAACCCAAGTAAGACCTCAATACAAATATCGGTATCTTCCTTGCTATCCCCGCAAGCCCTTGATTTGTAAGGAAATAAGAACCTCTGAATTCACAACCAAAAGTCTCTAATTTTAAGGAAATCTCACCTCTGCACAAAGCAATTTTTCACAAAGAAAAGTTTGAACAAGTCGTTCAAACTTTCTACATGAATCCTAAGAGTTTATAAGAGCCTATCTCTCTAGAAATCTCTTCAACTGTATGTATGCCTAGATTCATCAACTTATCGTTATCTCTTTTAAATGAGCTCCTATTTATAGGCACAACTCCAACGGTTGGCTCCATCCTCCAACGATCATATTTTTCCTTGAATTTCGGAGGGACCTGTACACGTGTCACTCAAACAATGGTTAGTTAGTAACTGAATGCACGATATCATTTTATAACCAAAACATGAGTAATAAAAAAATGGTTACTTAAGAAAATTTATTTTTTGTAATGTAAACAGAAAAGAAAGTTCGGATTCTAACAAAAAATACATTCAGTATCTATAATATAAGGATATTTAGATTCTGTTTTCCAAGGAATTCGGACCTGAATTCTATAGAATTGTGGAGTCCGAATTTCAAGGAAATTCTAAATCTGGATTCACAAAAATTCAGAACCTGAACTTAGAAAGTTCAGAATATGAATTCATAATAATTTAGAGTCTGAACTCAGAAGAGTTCGGAGTCTGGATTCAGAGAGTTCGGAGTCAGAACTCATAAGAGTTCTGAGTCTGAATTCAGAGAACTTGGAGTCAGAACTCATAAGAGTTTGGAGTCTGAATTTAGAGAACTCAGAGTTAGAACTCATAAGAGTTCAGAGTCTGAATTCAAAGAACTCAGTGTCAGAACTCATAAGAGTTCAGAGTTTGAATTCAGAGAACTCAGAGTCAGAACCCGTAAGAGTTCGAAGTCTGAATTCAGAGAACTCAAAACCTGAATTCAGATCCTAAAAACAGAATGATTTATATCTAAGTATATATATTATTCCAAGGTTTTGGATACAAAACCGAATTTTATACTTATAGAAAAAACGAACAATGAAAAACATGGTAAGGATAAATTTCCTTGGGGAAGTAAAATTTTCCTTATGAAAGTAAAACATAGGGTAAAATGAAAATTTCTTTAAGATAAGGTGTTTGTGATTTTCAGAACAAGAAGGAATGGAAAAGTGATAAGGAAACCTTATTGACTCAACAATCTCCCCAAACAAGAATGAATGGAAAAGTTATAAGGAAACCTTATTGACTCAACAATTGGGTGGGTTTATATAGGAAATGAGTGGGAAATTCTTTATTATTTCTCAAACTTAGGTTTTGGACTCTATATAATAAAATTACCAAAAACACACATCTTAATTTGGTTTTTTCCCTTGGTTTCTAAAAAATAGGGGTGGTTTTCATTATTTTATAAGTACAAGTAATGAAATAAATAAAATAATACCATTTCTGATGTGGAAGTGAGTCATTCTTATAAATAAATGATTTTAAAACCTTAAAATATAATATAGGTTTTGGAGGATTCATAATGACTTTATAAAATTAATAAAATAATCTCAAAATAATATTATTTTGAAGGGTAAAAATATATTTGGTTTTGGATAACCTTTATAGTATATATTACATCATTTTTGGGTCATTATGATGTCATAATTTATAATTTATATTTATACCGTATTTAAATTTTACCCAAAAATTCAACCATATCAAAAAATTATGAAAAATTCACCATTGGATAATTTCAATGTGATGATTCTAAAAATAATATTTATTTTATCAAAATATTTATCAAAATATTTTAATTTTAACTTTTAAAATAGAATTGACATTTAGTGAGAAATGTTGGGTTTTTTTTGACAATAATAGTTTTCGAACCATTATAAAAATTACCTTTGACATCAAAAAAATTATATTATAATTTACATTTAACAATAATAATCTAGTAATAATATTTTATTAAAATAAAATATATTTCAAAAATCCATTAATCCATAAAAATTAATGTCTTAATTGAAATTATAGGTTACTCAAAAATACAATTTGTGTTTTATCGTGTCAAAATATAATTTTTTACCAAAATGATTAACTAATAATTTATAAAGTAAAAAAATAAGGAATAAATATAATAATTATTTCAATGGAAAGGAAATATAATTTTTCATACTATTAGGTTTACTTTTTTTCAAGCATTTTTTAAATTATTTTTACCCTTAATTAAATTATTTTTCTTTTACCATGGTAATAAATATTTACTACAGTTACTATTCATATTGTTCAAAAAATAAGTTGAAATTATTATCTAATATTAATTATTATGATTCAAAATATGGAATAAATTTTTTTAAAATCAATTCATAATTTTTAATAAAACCAGCAATCATGATGGAAAAAGGTTTTTAGAAAAAAGTATTTTTTAAGTAAAAAATGATTTTTATTTAACACTATAACTAGTAATATTCATTATATTAATTTAAATTAATTAATTAATTTATATAATATCAAAATTTAATTTAAATAATTTATAATTATGGTTTATTTTAATTAATTATAATGGAGAAAATTCATGCATTTTTAAAGTGTTTTTAAGAAAAATGCATTTTGAATTATAAAAATAAACTTAAACTGAAATCTGGTGTAAAGATGATTTAAATGTATTTAATTGAATTAAATATAACTAAATTATACTTATATTACCTTGAAATCAAATTTAAATTTAAATTAAAATTTTAAATTAATTACTTTATCAAAAGAAATGACAATTTTATATAAAAACGATATTTTTCACTATTCATTGAAGAATCTATATTTTCTGAAAAATATGAAATTTTCACCCTAATTTATTTATGATATTATGATATTAAAAATGGATTTCATTATATCAAATACATTTTCAAAATGTTCTATAAAATAATTATAATACATTACAATAATTTTTGAGGAAAATGTATTTATAAAGAATAAAATGTTATTAATAAAAATTAAGTAATTATTTATAAGGAATATATATATATTTATGTTGAATAATAAATTTATATATAAATTTTATAAATTAATTATCCCTATTCATTCCCTCCAATTTAGTTTATAGTTTATAACATTCATATTTAAATTATCATTATTTGTTTGGGTTCAGTGTCACGTATCACATACCCTATCGAACACAGTTTTCTATTTTAAAAACTTGGGGGGTTACATCCTCAATAATAGTTTCCAAAAAATTGATTAAATAGAATAGATAAATATCCTTTTTATAACCTTAAAATAAGAATTAGTATCAAATTTTAGTAGATAAACACACAATTTTAGTAAATATTATGCTTTGATGAATTGAAAATGATCATCAGTGAAATCATTATAGTGAGACAATCAATTGAAAAATGATAGTGTTGGTGTTTTAATCTCTTTATAAGATGTGTAAATCATCTTGAGTATTTACCCAATATAGGATAACATATTAGTGATCATTAGAAAATATTTTTATCCCAAATGTTTAATGGATGAATAACTCAAGAGAGGGGTGAATTGAGTTCTTAAAATTTAGTTTACAGAGAACTACCCTCTTCAGGTATGATCGATCAAAAATATTTTCCTTAAAAGAGTATGCAGAATAAAATAAATAATTTAAAGGAAATATATTTCACACATTATATTTATAGTGGTTTGAGGAATAAAAATGCTCTAATCTATTTCACCAACACTCTACTCCCCAATTTTTGTGATTTTCACTATAACAGTCCCTTTACCAGGGGATCCTAGTTGAGTGCAAGCGCCCGTCACTTAATAAAAAGGTCCAAGATCTTTAAACAAGACTCTAAATTTACAATAAATATCCATGGTATTTAATACACTCTCACACTGAGTGTAACCAATATATAATGAGTAGAAACTTTGAGTGGAATGTATATAGCACACAGTTGGAAGCAAAAAATTATAGTAGATAATGATTCATCCATAGAAAATGATAGACTCCAAGGTATAACTCAATATGATATTTAGTGATACTAATAGAACTAATAATCCTATTATGAATGTTTTGGTTTAAACTATGTACACGTTTTTGGAAATTTTCTTTATTGTTGTAAAAATGAAATCAACAACCACTCCCTTTTTTTTACCGTGGATAACTAATCTTTTTATATATTTTTTAAACTTGAGTGTGATATAATTATAATGGCCTTGAGAGTTTATAAAATTATCTTGGTGTGGCTTTCAATTAGGGACATGCATCCAAACTTTATAAATATAGGAATTTATTTTGTGGTAGCACTGATATAAATCTCATTGTTCTTCAGATTGTCCCATTCTTGGAAGGTCTTATAAAAGAAAATATTTCCTTAAATGGATAATCTCATTTTGATATTCTTTAAAGGCACGAAGTAACTTATGAAGATATTATAAAATTAATCATGACATTATACAATAATAGATCTTTGTAAGATACCAACTAGAAACACTGTTCATTGTAAGATAAATTTCATAAGATAAAGCGGCTCTTCCTCATAACATAAGATGACTTCAATGAAACATAAGATAATTATATATCATAAGATATAAAATGTTACTATGATGTAACACTTATATTCTTCAACTTCTTATGGAAACAAATATTATTTTCTGAATATAATGTCCTTTTTTATTTTTATTCTGACTAAAGCATATGTATTGAGAAACTCACCCAGTCTTCATAAGATAAAGTATTATGTAGTAGAAAAAAAACATCATCACTTTCTGATTATAAGAAATTGAAGATGTTATTCAATTCTCATAAGATAAAATTCTTGCATATCATAAAATAATTGGACACACAACGTAATATAAATATTATCCAAAGTACATAAAATAAACTTATTAGAATAAAATTAGGAATTTTGTGAATCATCAAAACACATAAACCAAAGGTATATTGGAACAACATATTCCTTTCAAAAATCTAAATTTTTATTGATGAAAAAAAACCCATGATAAGGAAAATTAATTTCATACACTATGATTTAAAATTTCATAAATAAGTTTTTTCTTTTCTTCTTCTCATTTTAAAAAAATATTTTTAACAAATATTTTCCATTCCGTTCCCCCCCTTTTTGAAATATGAAAGGAATTAATTTTTTGTAATTTCCTTTCCTTCTCCACCATTTTGTGATATAAAAATGAATTATATTAAGGAATAATATTTATATTGTACAAAAATCTTAGTAAACATTTAAAGATATTTATGATAAATAGGATTTTGTATTAAATAGAGTTCATAAAGAAACCTTAAAAAAATATAGCATAAAAGGATGATAAAATCATAAAACGATAATATTGAACATGTATAAAAAATATAGGGTCATAGAAAAATTAAACATTATACAAACAACATTAAAGGCATTAAAAAATTTAGATCATTCAAATATATGTTAATGTAAAGAGATTTAATTTTTTTTGTAATAATTTCATGAAGCTGGCATGATTCAAATGTTTTGAAGAATGCCCATCCACTGAAAAAACCATTACATAAACTGAAGAAGGAGAGTGTATCAACTATTAATCCTGAAATGAGTTTTTAGAGGCGGATTCTTGAAAGATAAGGGTTTGTTAAGTGGTAACAAGGATAAATTTAGAGAGTCATTTGTGGTCATGCTAACAACATCACCCAATGTTAGTAGATATGCTCCAAGATTGGCTCAATATTCACAAGTAAACATTACTAGCGTTGATTGGATTTTTAGAGAAGCTTGTTGTGCCCTTTAAAATGAAATTTATCTGCATGGGTAAAGGATAATTTAGGGGATTATTCAGGTAAGGATAAAGCTACTTATTTAGAAAATCTAAGATTCTCCCTTTGATAGACTTCATAAGGGTCAAAGATTCACTTTAAGCACTGAGAGGTGGACAGATGTCGATCAACAATTTGAGGTATAGTAAACCATATTCCATGAATTTGTAATAGTTCCACTGCACAAGAATCAATCCTTATCACCATTTCATTTTTCCATAGTCCATAAGGGTTGTAAAAACATTCCACAAACATTGAGAGAAATTCCCAAAAAAGTTCTACATGTATCCCTTCTTAGTGAAATTTTATGTCAAATTTTTTAACACTTCGAACTGGTTGTTTGTCATACCAATGACAGAAGAACTTATTTTTCTTTTGTAGACACTTGTATTTATGAATCTTCTACAAAGTATTCAGATTCTACCTCATCATCTTATGAGAAATATTTCTTGATACTGTTGACAAATACTTCATGTAACTCTTTAACTTTCTTTTATATAACTTCAAATTTGCTTGATAATAATCCAACCATATTTTATAATCTTGTGATGATGAATTTTAAATCCTTATTCACTTGATTTGAATTTTATTAGGCTTCTAGAACTTTTTTAGGATAGAAATAATTTATTTTATTGATTTATCAATAGATTTAATAGACTTATTCAGATGAAATAGTAACCTTATAACTTTATCTACCACATTTATCTGAAGATATTGAAACGTATCCCTTGAGATGATTTCAAACTATAGGGACTCAATAGATACAGTAATCATATCAACAAATTTAGATAAGACCACTAACTTTGATTGTAGATCAAAATTGTTTATTGTTCCTGCACTAGATTCTTTCGATAAAATTTCTATTACAGACTAAACTAAAAACTTTACATCCTAAATCTTAGTCTTTGGTGACATCTAGTTATGAAGATTTATTACTCCTTGACTATATTAAATGACCTGAGATTTTATTGATTCTATTCTAGAAAACAACATCGAGTGATCTATTGAGATATTTCAGAAACACTTCTACCAATTTCTGGTGCTGCTACATTTACACCTTCTTGAAGATCAGGAGAATTCATTTCCTATTGTAATTTTGAACTTTCTTCTCTAACTGATTATTTTTCTACAACATAATGTAATTTTTCGACATGATGTGAATATGGTGATTTTGTTCTACCAACTCTTTTTGCAACCATGTTTTCCAATTCTTGAGAATGAGAATCGATTATGAGAGGATAAATCCTTAGTCTTACCAAAATGGTCTTTTACTGACCAACCAAAAACATGCTAGTGATAGCTAAGGCTATCCTTTTTTTGAACTTTTATTGGTACCAAAACAAGGGAAGGAGGGGAGATCTCTTGATAACCTATCTATTAGTCCGTTTTAATGCTAACTCATACTATTCTTTAACATACCGAGAGAGTTTATTCATCACAATGACTTTCTATTATTTTAGGGTCATGAGAAGATACCTCTACCAACAATGTTATCTCTTGTAAACAAGATAACTACCCCAGAGTTGACACAGGTTCTACTCCAACAATCGAGGTTAAGGGAACCAACTTTCTTAACAAAAATTCCCAACACAACCCACTTTTTCTTATAACTCTTGAAATTAAGGTCATAAAACTATGACATAGATTTTTACTATCATCCAAGAAAACTTCAGTGTTTTGAAAAATAAGTCTTAAAATTCATCTAAATGAATAGAAATTCAGAGACTTGTTCTGAACATGACACATATATCACAGAATATAATATTCCAGATTCACATGTTTTTCTATCATAAACATATAAAGAAAAGTGATATATTGAAAAATAATTTTCTCAAACTCACCATTTATTTGTGTTATTCACAACTATATGAACTTGGAAAAAACATTTCTTTCAGGCTCTAAATTATTTAATTGCTCCTTCTCAATGGATGCTATTCCAAAGAGTGTCTTCTTTATCTCTGGAAGAGTGACTCCATCAATGGTATATATGGAGGTGATGAAAAATTGATATAATTCATTGGGGATTTTCTGGGATTCTACTAACCAAACAGAGTTTATCGAGAGATTTTTCAGGTTGACAGTTGAAGTAATCAAGTTTTCATCATCACTAAAATGAAAGACTTCCGATTCATAAAAATCACAGACTTCATTCTTGAATACAAACATGGTTCACATTTCATCAAATGCATACTCCCATAATTGATGATTGATGACTATCTTTAGTAACATATCAGCCTTTTCGAGCCATTAAAAATAAATTTCTCACCCACTTAACTTTTTCCTTGCGATCCTTTTTCTTTTCATTCTAATAGACAATGAAACATAATTTATTTTTGTTTTAGCCATTGATAGAGGGTTTGGAAGGTTTTCAGGTCATGGTAATGAAGGTTTAGGCAGAGAGAGGAATAGAGAGAAGGGTCCCAAATATTTTCAAGATGTTTCTCATGTAGGGTTGATAAAAAATCTTTTTTGTTCACAGTAATCAAGGGGTCATGCAATGTCGTGCAAGGTAATTATTATTAAAACTAGGTGACATGGTATTTTGTATATGACCAGTACTCAAAACTACGACACTGAAAAAAAGATTAAATAATTAAGATAACATATTTACTTTAAATATGAGAAATATTTTATAATTTTTTTAGTAAATTTAAACATACCTATTCTATCTTTATTTATAGTTATTACAACATGATCATCTTGTTTATTTATAAAAACCCATTTTTTCCAATTAAATTATAATTTTAGGATTTTTCAACTAACTTCCACACTATATTTATTTTCAATTTATTTATCTCTTATTGTGTAGATAAGAACCAAATATCATCTGATAAGGATTCTTCTACATATTTTATTTATAGTTCAGAAAGAATGGAAGATAATTTTACTACATTTACGATGTCTCTTCTAGTTCTTCCACTATATAGGTTTCTTATAACTATTTCTAAATGACATTCCTTTAGTTTTCTAGGTATTATAAGAAACACAATTTTTGGTTCATTAATACCTATCCTTACTAGATTTGGTTTAAAGTAATAAAGTCCCAAATCATCATCCTTATTATCATCAAAGAGGGGTTCATGTCTCATGTTATTCTGAATCAATTTGATCATTAATTATAATCATTTTGCGATCAAAGGGATCAATTTCATCAAACTTAACATGAGTTGATTCTTCAATAATACTTTAACTTTTATTGAAAACTCTATAAGATTTGAAAGTAGTAGAGTAACCTAAGAAGGTACCTTCATCAACCTTTGGATCAAAATTTCCAGGATTATCCTTTGAATTCAAGATATAAACCTTGCATCCAAATACTTTGAAGTATCTTACCTTGAGTTTTCTTTTGTTCCATAACTCATAGGATGTTTTCTTTAAAATATACCTCATTAGAACTCTCTTAATGACATAACACACTGTGTTAATAGCCTCATCCTAGAAATGTGTGGGCATTTTATATTCACATAACATAGTCCTAACAATTTCTTACAAAGTCTTATTCCTCCTTTCAACAACACCATTCGTTTGAGGTGTCCTGGTGGTAGAGAATGTATGTTTAATTACTTACTCCGAGAAATAAGAATTAAATTAATGATTCTCAAATTCACTTCCATGATAACTTATTAAAGACATGATTTTGAAGTATTTTTTATTTTTCACATGTTTAGAGAAATAAAAAAAGGGTATGACTCCCTTTTGAGTCTTAAAAATTAAACCTATATAAAACTTAAAAAATCACCAAATAACACAAAAAAAAAAACGAATTACCAAAAAGACTTTCAGTTCTAGTAGGTCCAAACAGATCCATATAGATAAGTTCAAGAAGTATAGAATTAGTAACATCTTTAATTAGCTTAAAATATGACTTGTTTTACTTACCCATTTGACATGCATCACATAGATTCTTTCTGTCCAATTTGAGACCAGTAAAGTAAAAAATCAAATGTATTTTATATTGTTTTATAAAATAATGAAAATTGTAATGTCCAAGCCTTCTATTACAAATCCAAGATTTATCAATTTAATCATTTAAACAATTTACTTTTTATCCACATAAATAATTAAGATCTAGTGGGTTAACGTTGTCTGTTCTGGGTGCATTAAACTTGAGACACTTATCTTGAAAAACAGAGCATGCACTGTTAGAAAAAATCAATTGAATACCTATCATCATAAATTTTAGAGATACTTATCATTTTGTGATTCAATCCTTCTATGTAAATTACTTTGTTGATGAGAATCGACTAAGGGTTTCCAACTGATCCAATTCCAAATATCTTTGTATAACCCTAAGATTTTGTGAATTATTATTATTATTATTATTATTATTATTATTATATTTTTTAATTAATTTACTATTTTTGATATTTTTCACTTCAAAAAGAAATGAATATATATTTTTGTTTTTAAATAAATGAACTAATTTTATATTATGTTATATGAAACACCAAGTTAATATTACGCTACATGTAACACTGACTAGGCTTGTATTACAAGTAACACTGAGTTTCTGTGAAACAACACATTATTATTATAATTATTTAAATGAGATAGTTATAACCTATCCATTTAACATTATAATATGAAAAATAATAACTAATTTTTAAATTTTATTTATAATGGTTTACTATAAATAAAACAAATTTATAATGAAATATATAATTTTTGGTAAAGTCTTTATATGTTTTAAAATATTATTTTCTTAATAGAACTACTTTTTTATGTCCTATGAACAATATTAAAATTAATTTTCTACACTTATAGAAATTTAATTTGATAAAATAAACATCATTTTTGAATTTATAATTTCAAAATTATCTTAGGATGAATTTTTGGTATTTTTCAGAGAAGTTTCATTTTTTGATGAATAGTAAAAAATACTACACTTTAGTTAAAAATTTCCTTTTTGTTTAAATAATTATTACATTTTAAATTGATTTTTAAAAGTCAAAATATATAAATTATAAATATATTAATACAATTTAGGTCATTATAATAATTTTTATATTGAAATTATATATAAAAACTCATTGAACTCTTACACGTTTTTTTTACCCGCCTTCTCGCCACATCTGCAAGATTAACATTATAATTAATGTTTACACTTCTATGAATCAAATTTAAAAAAAAAACATACAATAACTTAATAATTATGATATTTATAGTCTAATAGGATCAACCTATTTTTTTGGATATTCTGAATAGTAAATATAGTAAATCTTTATTTACAACGGTTATGGTAAATCAGGTAATTAAAGGTAAAAATAATATTATAATATTATAAAATTACCCTAAAACTTTTTCTAATTTCATTGGATAAGTTTTTTTTCAACCAAATGGTGAAATTATAACCTTTTTAAGCCACTTGGGTATGAATATGATAATTATTATATTTTATTTAAAGATTAGTTAAAAATGTTATACTCATATTTTTAATAAGTAAATAATTTTTAATATAGGGTTATACAGAATATAAATTCTACTATAAATAGTAATTTTAAATATATTAAATTTATCTTCATCATGATAATTTATGTTTTATTTTCAGAGAAGAAATAATTTAATTAAAGGATTGTATAATTATGCCGTGGTAATTGTTTAATTAATGGGAGAATAAAATAAATGATATTAAAAATATTAAAATAAATATAATTTGATATAATTAATTTCATTCAAAAATTTTATGGATGATTTTTACATGTTAGTTATAATTTAAATATAATGGTTAGAAGTTATCATGTTGATTTTATATTTTTAAAAAGGAAAATATTGAATAGTATCAAAATTGACATAAATGATTCTTTAAAATAAATAATATTTTATTACATGATTTAAAATTCATAAAAATATAAAATTTGTTCAAATGAATATAATAAGGTTAAATATTTCATCAATGATCCATTTATGGTTCGTTTGGCATTTTAAAGTAACTATATTAACCCTAAAGAGTAAAAAATCCAAGCTGTCATGTTAAGAGTTAAAGGGTTTAACTAAGGGTTAAATAAAAAAGATAAGGTTAATATTGTGACCTAAAATGTCTAAAAATCATTGGTTGAGATTATCTTTACTAATAATCATCTTAGATTCTAAATATATTACTTTGGAGCCATTTGGAATTTAAAATTAATTTATATTAATTTAATATTTTTTGAATTTCCTAAAGTGCCCCTCACCTCAATTATAAAAGGGAACCTCCTCCCTCACTTATTTACATCACTTTGAGCCTTCATGATCGACCATAAATTACCCATTTCACTTATAAAATTCTCTATCCACATTATAGAGTTTTTTTCCTTCCCAAATGACTAACTCTAGAGTCCTTTAGAGGAGATATAAAGGAGCCATTCCAATGAAGAGGAGGTTTTAACGTGTGTGGAGGAAATCAAGAGATAAGGATATAAAGAAAAGTTTTAATTTGGTGTAAAAAATGGGATGATATTTATGGGAGATGTTGAATATCTTTCAGCAAATTATAAAAATGCGTTCCAAGTTTCCAAAGGCACTAAACTAATACGATCTTTGAGTGTCTGTTTTTATAATGTTTTAAGTATTCCGCAAAAGTAATGTAATGTCAATGTATGAAAAATGTGTGTCACTATAGTTGGTATTAGAGATAAGGTTTATCCAAATTTTGGAAAATATTATGATACAAACTTTATTGAGATCCCTAGGGAAATTTCTAAGGATATGTCTAAGGATGTCTCTAATGATAAGTATAAGGATGTGTTAATGTTTAGGAAAATATCCTAGAATTTTGGTTAAGGATAGAGTGAGTTCATTAAAATCATTATATACCTCTATGGATACTACAAGTGGATGTGGATATAGAACATATGTACGTAGGGGTAATAACTATGAAAATATGCATCAGGCCTAACTTGAGTGTAACCTGGTACACGACAATGAGCCTTATTGCACACCTAGGTTGACACACTTAGGGATATGATTTGGTAATTCAAAAACTATTTACAAACCATCATGATGGATTTAAATATAATTTTTCTATTAATTTTCCAGTATAAACCTATGTTTCCCAATATTAAATAATTTTGTGTCATGATTTAGACATCCTATATGAAAATTTTCACGATTATTTGGTTTTTAGTTTTGATTAGTGTTTCTCACCCTATGTTTTATAGATCTATCCAATGGAGGGAACTAGAAGGAACTTAGTTAACATTTAATCTTTCATATGTGGATTGTATGATAATTATAAAAATCGATGTCCAAAGTGGAAACCTCATGAAGAGAATCAGGAAGGTGGTACAAGTATTAGATTCACTATTGAAGATAAGGAGACCAAAAATGACATGTTAAAGGTATAAGTTGTTCTTATAGTATTGTTTACGTTAAACATAATAATCATGATTATATTGAAGTTGAGAAAAATCAATACATGATTCACATTTTATATTCTAGGAAATGGGTGTTAAGTAATAAGATGATGAAGCCTGAGTAATGTTTTAATAATATTGTTGGATGATTGAAGTGAATATGTTTTAGAATTCAAATATTATGTTATATGAATCATGAAGTATATAAGAATTTCTTGTAGAATTTTATCTTTAAGGATTTTCCATAATGTGTGAAATGATTCTAATGACCTAGGAAAATAATTTAATGGAAAGGTTAAATTAAGGGAAGGTAACCCTTAATATGTTCTCAAGGATGTGAAAATTAAATATTATATGGATAATGATATGATGATATGTATAAAGTAAATTGGATATTATTTATGAGCACATTACTGATATGGTATTTTTTAAAAAATTTATCTATGTTATCATGGATTATGTTTACAACTTCTTGGATTTAAGGAATATATCTGGTAGTATTTAGAATAAGGAAGAATGCATATTTTATCAAAAAAATTTATGGTAACTCAACTTATTACCATGTTTCAATATAAAACATGATGATGGTATTCACATGTTTGGAATGTGACAACAAATAACTAGTTTGTGATATATGAGGTATCATTGTTAATATGATTTATTTAACTTCTTTCTAAAGTTTTGTATTTTTAATCCTTCAAAAGGGTTATAAGGTTAACCATTTATGGAAAGTTTAAGTTAAAATTCATATGAAGTTGGTAAGATTAAAGTGCTATATCACCATATGATGATTTATGTATATTGGAGAGCCTATTTAATCTACATTGTATTGATGGAAAATAAAGATAAATGGGATGGATTGTCATAGATATTAGGATATTTTAGTACATCTGAAATGAAAAATTTACATTTACTTCTTGAAGAAAGAGATGAAATCAATCAAGGAACAACCAAAGGATGATATTGTTCTTATGAAAACAAATTAAACCAAGTATTTATATTTCCTAAAGTTCACAGATAGTACATGAATTCCTCCACCCTAGGAAAAGGATATTGAAAAAGGATTTATCATAATACCTTCATTTACGACGAATCAGATGGTCCCTTATATCATTGTGGATTTAGTGTTTTGTGATCACCCACTTCTACTGATCAATGTTCTCTATCACTCTCCATTATAACTTGATGGTTATATTTCTCTTCTATGTCTATGTTTTAACTTTCCACCTATATTATCCTATATAGAAACCTATTTATGAGTTAATTTGGGTAACCGTTATGTTTATAGCTTTGTTTTTTAAAAGGATGTTATAGTATTCATTTTTAAAATGTGGGTTTCTATGAAATTATCATTAAATTATTAAAACTTTTATAACATAGAGGAATTTCACGGGAAAAACTCAATTGTATGGGTGGTAAAATGTAACATCCTGAGTTTTTGTGAATTATTATTATTATTATTTTTAAAATTAATTTAATATTTTTGATATTTTTCACTTCACACAACACTGAATATAGATTTTTTTATTATATAAAATAACTAAGTTTATATTAAGTTATACGCAACACCAAGTTAATCTTGCGTTATACACAACACTGAGTTTCTGCAAAACAACACTTTATTATTTTAATTATTTAGAAGAGATAGTTATAACCTAGCCATTAAACATGTCAATATGAATAATAATCACTAATTTTTAAATTTTATTTTTAATGATTTCATATAAATAAAACATATTGATAATGAAATATATAATTTTTATTAAAGTATTTATATGTTTAAAAATACTATTTTCTTAAAGGAACTATTTTTTATGTCATTATATGAATAATAATAAAATTAATATTAGGAACTTATAAAATTTGAATTTGATAAAATAAAAATCATCTTCAAATTCATAATTTCAAAATTAGCTTTGGGATATTTTTTAGTATTTTTCTTAGAAGTTTCTTTTTTTTGATGAAAAGTGAAAAATACTAAATTATAATTAGAAACTGCTTTTTCATTTAAATAATTATTATATTTTAAATTGATTTTTAAAAGTAACAATAGATAAATTATATATATATTAATCAAATTTAGGTTATTATAATAATTTTTTATATTGAAATTAGATATAAAAACTTATTGAACTTTTGAAAGTTCTTTTTACCTGCCTTCTCGCCACATATGTGGGATTAACATTAAACTTAATTTTACCACTTCTATGAAAGAAATTTTGAAAAAATGACATAAAATTCTGTAATAAATATTATATTTATATTTTAATATGATCAAATTAATTTTTTTGGATATTATAAATAGTAACTTTAGTAAATTTTTATTTACCACAGTTAAGGGTAAATCAGGTAATTAAAGGTAAAAATAATGTTATAATATTATACAATTACCCTAGAAATTGTCCTAATTTTATTAGATAAGTGTTTTTTGACCAAAATCAACATTAGGTATAAATTATAACCTTTTTAAGCCACTTGGGTAAGAATATTATATTTATTATATTTTTCTTAAAGATAAGTTAAAAATGTTACACTCATATTTTAAATAAGTAAATCATTTTTAATATAGGGTTATCCAGAAGATAAATTAGATTATAAATTTTAATTTTAAATATAATAAATTTTTATTCATCATGATAATTTTTTTAATTTTTATATAATAAATTATTCAATTAAATGCCTGTATAATGATGATTTAGTAATTATTTAATTAATGGAAGAATAAAATAAATGATATTAAAAATATTATAATAAACAAAATTTTATATAATTAATTTTATAAAAAACTTTTGTGGATTAATTTGACATGTTAATGATTTGTAAAATGTGTTAGTTCAAATTTATCATGTTGTTAGGATATTTTTAAAAAGGAAAATATTGAATAGTGTCAAAAATTGACATAAATTATGATTTAAAATAAATAATATTTTATTAAATGATATAAAATTAATAAAAATATTAAATTAATCCAAATTAATATAAAAAGGTTAAATATGTCATCAATGATCCATTTGGGGTTCTTTTTGAATTTTATAGTATCTATATTAACCCTAAGAGTAAAAAAACCAAGTTGTCATGGTAAGAGTTAAAGGGTTTAACTTAGGGTTAAAGTAAAATGATAGGGTTAATATTGTAACATAAACTTGTATAAAAATCATTGGTTGAGATTATTTTGACCCATCTTCATCTTATATTTGAAATGTCTCACTTTGGAGCCATTTGGAATTTTAAATTAATTTATATTAATTTAATATTTTTAGAATTTCTTAAAGTTCCCCTCACCTCAATTATAAAAGGGAACCTCCTACCTTACTTACTTACATCACTTTGAGCCTTAAATATTGGTAATACTCTACCCATTTACCTTCTAAAATTCCTTATACATATTCTAGAGGTTCTTGTTTTCCCAAAAGACCAATTCTAGAGTCCTTTAGAGGAGATCTAAAGGATCCATTCTAAAGAAGAGGGGGTTTTAACATGTGTGAAGGAAATCAAGACTTAAGGATATAAAGAAAGATTTTATGTAGGATTAATAAAGGGGAAAATATTTATGGGAGATGTTGAAGATCTTTCACCAAATTATAATAATGTGTTCCATGTTTCCAAAGGCACTAAACTAATACTGTATTTGGGTGTCATTTTTTGTAATGTTTTAAGTATTCCTCAAATGTGATGTAATTACAATGTATGAAACCATGGGTTTCTATAATATTTCCTTTTTAATTTTCACCAAACATGACATATCCTCCATTCATTTTTTATAGGGTTGAAAGTTTGAGTGATCTCCCCTTATATTCCTTGAACAACCACTATCCACAAACTACGTTGCACTACTATTCACACAACCAATTCCCTATAATGATAAATGAAACAAAATAGTTATTTGGAACCCAAATTATTTTGGGTCTTGAAATATTAGCTATAGGATATCTAGGCATCCAGACTTTCTTTTGTTTTTCAGAAAACTTTGTATATTATTTTAAAAAATATTTTGTAATAAAAGGGTTTTTGATTCCGCATACTTGAGGTTTTCTTAAATCAAATATGTTGTCTTAGTTTACTACTTATCTATAATGAAAAAAAGTAAATTTGGGAAGGTTTTTATTTTTATATCATGGTACAAAATGTTTTCTTTAAATTTTGTTCTTTTCACCTTGACTTCCAATTCCAATTTTTTCTTTTCTAGGTTTATTTTGACCAAGTATTTTTTATACAATATTCTCCTTTAGTAAAGACACTTGCAAAATCTTTGATGTTTTAAACCTCTTTCTATAGGTTCTCAATTATTTTTACTTGATAAACATTCAATATAGTATATTTTTCTTACTAAATTTTAAGTCTAAAATCTGGGATTTCAGGTTTTCCTATTCACTAAAAATTTTATTATAAGAATTTTTAAGGGATTTATTTTTCTTTTGAAGCTTTCATACTTGATTTTTAATAAAGTGAAATGCTCATTTAATTATTCAAATGAGAAATTTTTATTTTCTAATTCATGCTCATGCCCAAGTTATTAATAAGAAGGTACCTAATTCTACTATTCCATAAAACATATATTGGGTTTCTGATTATTAGTTTCAACTTCTGATTATGATTATGTGAATTCACTAGAATATTCATAAGCACTCTAGCTAGCCTTCAAAGCTTTCTTGGATTTCTTATAACCGACCTTCTTGAAGTATTTATTTTATTAATTCTTATCATATTTAATTTTTAGACAGAAAGGCTTTATATGTCCCAATTTTTTTCACTCATAGCATCTTAACCCTTTAGAGTTTTCACCATGCTTCTTGTACTTATTGAATAATTTTCTAAAACCTCACCTCTTATTATATAAATTTTGAACTTTAGAGAAAATTGAGTGAGAAAATTATTTGATTTCGATTTTATTGAGAAATATTCTTCTTCAGATGCTTTAGATATATGTTCACTTTTTCTCTTTCTATTATATTTAGAAGTAGAAAACTTCAAGGAAAAATTTTATTTCTTGAATATATTATATTATTTAGTTTCAAATTCCATTTTAGTTTCATACTTAATTTAATTTACGATGAGATATTTTATTTTGAAGTTATTTAATTCTTTAGATTGTTTTATGGCTATTGGGATTCCACTCCACTTGGGTGGTAATAATCTGATAACTTTCAATGCCTATTCAGGCTATGTGATAAGTGTTCCTAGATCAAAAATGTTGTTCAAAATATTAGTGATTCTTCCATTTAGTTTAGTAATTATCTACCCTTTAGGTATTTTTAATGTGTCAAACTTAAGTTTAGTTGTATCATATATAAGAGAATTCACATTGTTAGTGCCTTCAGATGTAACTGCTATAATAGTCCATATTTCATGTGCTTCTTTACATTGAGAGATTCTGTTAAACTCATCTGATCCTAACATGCAGGTGATAACATTCATAGCTTTGGAGTTCAGGTAATAATTTCATTCAGGTTTAACATACCATATTTTAGGTTCTATATTAGGAATTTAATAGGGCTTAACTTCTTTGAGATATACTTTTAGACCAATATTTTTCAGAAAGATGATCATACGAGATTTCCAGAAACCATATTTTTCACCATTTAAGTATAGAGCTTTGACCATTCAAATACCTTCTCAATTATCCATCATAACATCCATTTGAAAAGATATTTTGAATTCAACCTTATATAATTTATGAACTCAGGATTCAAAAGCAATTATACTAATTGTTGTCCAAGATGATGAATGGATGAATAACTCAAGAGGGGGGTGATTTGAGTTCTTAAAATTTATTTTATAGAGAACCGCCCTCTTCATGAATTATCAATCAAAATATTTTCCTTGAAATAGTATAAAGTAAAAAATAAATAATTTAAAGGAAATACATTTCACACATGAGATTTATAGTGGTTCAGGAAATAGAAATCCCCTTGTCCTCTCCACCAACACTATACACCACGAGTTTGGTGATTTTTACTATAAGAACCCTTTTACTAGGGGCTTCAAGCTGAGTGAAAGAAAATTTCACTTAATTCAAAGGTATGAGATATTTCAACTAGGATATCCCTTTATTTTACCTCTCCACAGTCTTAAAAACACTCTTACACTGAGTGCAACCAAGATAGAATGAATAGAAATTTTGATAGGACATACGCAGTACATGGTTTAAAGTAGTAAATGATAGTAAATGAATATTAATCCTAATAAAATGATAGATTCCAAAGTATAAATCTAGATGATATTCGGTGAAACTGATGGAAATGATAATCATAACACAAATTTTTTAGTTTCCACTATGTATAGGTCTCCATCATTTTTCTTTGTTGTCATAAAAATGCAATCAAATATCTCTCCTATTTTTTTGCAGTAGCTAACTGATCCTTTTATATACTTTTTAAACTTGAGTGTGAGATAATTATAACAGTATGGTGAGATTAAAAAGTGATCTTTATGAGAAAGGCTATTAAGGATATGCATTAAAACTTTCCGAATACAGGAATTTATTTCGTGGCAGTGATGATAAAAATATTCTCATTATTCATCTCATCCCATTCATGTTAAGTCTTGTGCAGAACAATCTTTCCTTAATTGTATAATCTTATTTTGATGTTATCCAAAGGCATGAAGTGACTTATTAAAATATTATCAAATTAATCATGATATTTTTCAATATTATATCTTTGTAAGATACCAACTAGAAACACTATTCATTATAAGACGAATTTTGTAAGATAAAGTAGCTCTTCATCATAAAATAATTCGACTTCAATTCAGTGTAAAAAAATTATATAGTGTAAGATATAAACTTTTTCTATGATGTAATACTTATCTTATTCAAATTATTGTGGATATGAATATTATTTTGAGAATATAATTTCCTTTCAAGTTTTTATTTTAACTAAAGCACCTATCTTGAGAAACTTAGTCGTACTTCGTAATATAAAGCCTTAGGATGTAGAAAAAAACTTTGAAACTTTATTATTATGAGAAACTAAATATTTTAGTCAATTCTTGTAAGATAAAATGATTTCAAATTATAAAACACTTGGAAACACAACATAATAGAAATATAATCTGAAATACTTAGGATACACTTGTTAGAATAAAAGTAGGTATTTTTTGAATCATCAAAACACCTAACACAGAGGTGTATTGGAACAACATATTATTTCCAAAAAAGATGATAAATATTATTAATATTTGTGAAATTTAGATGTTTTTTACTTAAATTACGATCAAATAGAAGTTACATATTTTCCATACTTATAACAACAATGATCAAATGAAAATTTGACATAGTACATTCATTTTTTATAGTGATATATTTCATGGTTGTTTAAATCTCTCATATGATTAAAAAGACATGGGTACTATATTAGTATCCTTATGGTGGTGATTATTATCTCTATAGGCTTAATATATAGCAGTGGATAATTATACTATTGTATACGAGGATATGAAGTAAATTTTTTATCCTTAATGATTTATAAAAATTAATTCCACATTTATTTATCAATACAAAAAATCATATAGAAAAGATATTTTTTGAGGTTGAACACAATTAGAGAGTGTATATTCATATATTTTTTTAGTCCTTTACTTTGTAAATTTTTATGTGCTAGAAGAAGAAGGTAAATTTTTAATTGAACTATATATATTTATGTTGAAATTATTATACTCAAATAAACCACTTAAATGATTATTCCTCATTATGAAATGGTTTATCTATTTCACTGTGGTTTATATCCATAATCATGGTAGAGAGGCCATGGTTCTTAGATGGGAAATTGAATATCCACTTGGTCACCATGAGGAGTAAACTACATCCTGGTTTTCCTTAGTACGACATGGTTTTCTAAATTTTTTTTATCATGTTATAGTCCAAAGATATAATTATTGAATCCTATACTCAAAATTATAAGAAAACACATTATGGTTCTTCATAATGGTTAAAAAACCATGTGTTTTAGGGAGTAAAAACCACCAATATATCTCATGATTTAAATGGAATTTGATAATAAAACATCATGGTTTTTTGTACATGTCATTGATTTGGTCAAAGTAGAAGCATTAGAAAAAAATAGATAATGAGATTTAAGAAGTTAGATGGGTTAAGTTTTCATGGATTTTAGACCCCCTTTAACTGACCCAAAAAGTGATGTAGTTTGTAACACCACATTGTGGTTCGGTCCACCCGAATTTAAATATAAATTCCAGAGCATCCTTTTTTCTCTCATTAAATACGATTTATCCCTTCGAATATCTTGATTGTTGAGAGTATCTTTTAAGGATTTATAATATCATTAGTGTATCCTTGGGTTCTTAACATCATGATATTTAACTCTTATGATTTAAGGTACCATTCACTCTATTTATCATTACTTTTCTCTAATTTTCTATCTCAGGGCTCTATAAATAACTAGTCATGTATTTTTATGATAGAGGACTTATGTGACAATAATGGGTTCCAAATATTATGGAGGATAATTATTATAGTGTGTGATTATGATCGTTGGAATTTATCCTTTGGTGGCATATATATTTGGGATTCAATTTGAGGTAGGTGATTAAAAAAGTATCTTTTTATTTTTTTAATATTAATATGAAAATAACATTATTTTATTTTTTTGTATGGAAGTGGACATGAAGGAGTGGGTTTTCTTTGGTTTCATAATCAGGAAAAACCAAGGATCAAAAACCAAACCCAATTATTTCCACCCATTTTTTTGATTTTTTATTCATGGGGTGGGAGTGAAATATTTTTCATCGCAATTCATCATACTAATGGTGGATATGGTTTGAAATAACTTGTTCAATTGGTTATGCACATGGCTAAGAACTGATATATGGGAAGGGAAGGGAAAACCCATGTGGTCTATGAGCATAGAGAATGGGTACATATGTGAGGATCATTTTGGACAATATTCCTTAGATAAGAATAAAATGTTCATTTCTTGCAATTAATTTATGGGTAATTTTGTGAAATCCCTAGTTTGAGAAATTCCAATAATATTTTATGTTTCTAAATGACAAGGAGGTTTTGATTTGAGTTTAGTAAGTTTAATAGAGAGAGTTAGTTGAGATTTTTTTAGTTTTCTAGGCATCACCACACTATGGAACCAATCATGGTATTGATGATGATTCTTTATGATTTGATACTGGTGGCATGGTGAGATAGGTATGGGAAAATACTCTATCATGCCACATGTTTAACCATTTTTTGGTCATAGTGAGTTAGAGGGTCACCCTGTGTGAAGTTGTTGGGTCAATATTCCATATTGTTGGGCATGGTGTCCATGTTGAGGAAGGGTCATCCCAATGTGGTAGTGGTGGTGGTGGGGGGGGGGGGGGGTTAGAAATGGTTTGGAAGAATCAACCATGTCATGGTCTAATCTATGGTGGGAGATAAAATATATTAAGAAGAACCACCATGCTGTGGTCCAAGAAATGGTTCCTGTCATCTTAGTTTTTTAAATGGTTGAATCCACTGCTAAATTTTGAGGGAATAATTTCACCAAGAAAGGAAACTATGTGTGATATATTTTGGATTCATAAGTTCAATTTATATACCTGATTACTTCCCTAAAAACAATTATTAATTTACTCATTTATAAGAAACACATACATTAGGTTTCCATAGGTGGTTTAGGTGACACTCCTCTTTCTAAAGTACTTTTTATTGGTTTCTAATGGATGACAGTGTAAGAGGTAGGTGGATTTTCTCCCACTATAATCCTATTTGAACATGAAAAATTATGGAATTTTAAGTAATTATTCTTGTTGGAAGTGAAAAAATACAAAAAAATTCTTTTGCAATCAAGGGTTCATTCTTCCTTGGTTTTTAAAGAAAGGTTTTTGGTTTGTGTTCATAACATACATGTATGATTCCTTATTCATTCTGACGTAGATTCCTATGAAAAATTTAAGGGAATGTGTATTTTAACCACTAATTTATTTATTTCTTCTAGTAAATGGTGTTTTAGTCTTGAGTTAGTCCATTTAGGGAGTCTCGGATTGTGGGGGTTGCATTGGGTTCATGGCATGGAATCTATAGTGGAAAATGTTGTATATTTTCTGGGTGATTTTTACTATATGGTTTACTTTATATTTCTTATACATTGGACACTTTTTATTCTACTATTATATATATATATACATTTATTTATTATGATATAACTTCTTGTTTTCCTAGTGGCGTGTGTAGTATGTTTATGGGGTTTTCAAACTGGGTTGTATTCTCACCCACTATATGTTCACTTTGGTGTGTATGAGAATATAGTTTATCACGATATAGGTAAGGGAGGAGTCTCTTACATTTCTAGTGGAGTACCTCATTGTGGTAGACATGGATGTAGGAGGATGGAGTTTGGATTTGGTTACTATGAGGAGCATGAATCTATGACATGCTTGGCACTAGAGTTGTCTTGGGTGTCTTCTTGTATTATAAACACTCTTGGTTTTATTATTTCATGCTGAAAATTTGATAAGTTTTTGTTAATTTTTATAGAAATTGGTTGTGTTTTCTCATACAACATTTCATTTTTGTCCCTATTGTTTGTTTATGTTGGTTGATTGGTATGTTAGGGTAAATCATTTCCAATGATTTCATATACCTTTATAATTTATTTATAGTCTTTGGTGTATATGGGATGCATCTAAGGTCACCGAAATTATAGTTCTATCCAAACCAATGGATTGGGGACAAGATGTTATAAATGGTATTTGTTTATTATAGTCTATTAGTTAGTATGGTAGGTTTAGAGATAAGATGTGTTGAGACTTTAAATATAGATTATAAAAACGCATTATTAAACTATTTATACTAAACTTGAATATATAATGGTATTACAAGTAAAAATAATGTGTTGAACACTTCTAAACGTGTTTCCATATCATTATCATTGGTTTATACGATAATATTTTTGTAACTTGAATTTTCAAGATACTTCCAACTAGGAATTTATCATTAATATGAGGTTTTATGTCTTGTGATTTGAAAGTTTGACATTAAAAATTACTGGTTGTGAAACTGTATATGGTGAAACCTATAAATAAAGTATGGGTAATGACTGAATAGTGATTTTACTATGTATATAAGGAAATTCCACCAATCAAGACATTAAGGAATCAACAAGAGGGCGACACTAAAAATATTATTCCTCTAGAACCATAGGTAAATAAGCATCTCATGAGAAGAACTATCAAAGAACTTGAAGCTGTTGAAAAAGGAAACTAGATGGATGAAGTATTCTATATTGATCAATCATTGGAATTCCCAAGAGTGAATCCACTGACCATTTATAGTGATGTGGGACCTGAAAAAGTTGAGTAATGGATGGGATAGATCAACTGAATCTTTAATTTTCTGGGTACACCAACTGACACTGAAATGAATCTTTATATGTATATGCCCAAACATTTAGAATGAAAATGGTTGGATATATCTCTCTAAGATAATATTTATTAAGGCCTTACTTGGCATGGATTTGAGGAATTTTTTAATAAATAATTCTACCATTCATAATTTCCTTATATTGAGTACAACATATTTCTATTATTTGAATCTATGGGACCTTTTTGTTATGGAATATAAAGATCGATTTATTTACCTAGCCCACTTTTCACAAGAAGTGGAAGCTATTGAATCTATCAAAGAATGCATTTTAAGTCAGGTTTTTGACAAAAAATTCACTCTAGAGTAGTGATACTTTATATTGAAAATTAAAGATACATGGTGAATAAGGAAATGGTGGAAGTGAAGGAAATTATCAAGAATCTTAGTGGATGAAACACCTTTATCCATCTAGAAATAGGTGTAAAGCACATTTATAGAAATAAGTATAGAAGGTAAAACTAATCATAGGGTTACAAAGCACAAGATAACCAATCTATGGGGTCAAATTATTTTTCTCCATGTTGTAAAAACTAGGATGGTTCTTTTCAATGTGCCTTTTTAGACAAATTTATAAGGGAATTCATGATTAAACCTTCAAAATCTTATAAATATGGTACTATGAGGTATATCAAATGTTTATGAAACAATCTTCCAAAATGGATTAGCAGTAATGGTTCAAGAATGAACCGGGATTCAAATGATCAATCAAGATGACCTCATCATAGTGGTTCTATATAAGGCCCCAACCTAGAACCCCCATTTGATCCAGAGTGTCGTATATACTCAAGCATGGATTTACATATTATAGAGGCTACTAAATAGTAGTGAGAGTCTAATTTATGATCATGGGGAGTCTATACCCTCATATTAAAGTGAACAACAGTGAAAAAAAAACCAAACATCCACAACACATAATCATAGTATGTATAAATAAATCAACACAATGCTATATAAAATGAAAATTATATCATAAAGACCCAAAATCATACAAGATAAAAAAGATCACACACTAGTCCAAACTTATATAAAAATAATCCAAAAAAATAGACACTAGCCCTACTTCCATCTTCGATCCTCAACAACCATGTCACTACATACCCATTGAGATACTCCAACCCAATCCACTACCCAACATGTGATAAACCTGAAAAGTAGACATAAGACCTTAATATAGACCATTATTCCCATTCATGGTGTGAGAAATACATCTCAGTAGGGTCTCACAAAGTTTTTGTAGTATACACCATCATATAAGTGTTTACATGAGGAAAAAAAACATGTCACACAAGAATGTGGATGTAATATGCTAACTAGGCCACCATGACTCCATACATATCAAGTCATCATGTGCTAACCATGAAAACACAATACTTGATTACACTAATTTTATCACCATGCTGATATCCACTCATCGCCTCATGCCATCACCCACTTAACCTAGCCCGTACCCAAGGACTCAGGGTAGGGTGTCATCCAAGTCCTTACTACTATCCAATGGGGTAGGTTAGGGTCCAATGCCCCAACTTTTAACTCACATTCTAACTTTAGGTGGACCCATATTTAATACTCAACCTCTACCATATCACATATGGTAGGTTCTGTCAATCTAATTTTGAATCACATACAGAACCTATCTCACTCATCGAGGTCTTGTCATCTAATTCTACATCAAAGTGAATCCCAAACTCCATTTCACTCTTGGAAGACCATCCACTGATCCCATCACATATCATCTGGGATCCCATATCACTCATTGAGGTCTAATCATCTGATCCTTGGGTCCAACCATATCACTCTTGGAAGTCCCATTTTTCAAAATCCAACCACCTCAAAAATGGATGACACAACCTCATCCCGGCTCAACCATCTCACCCTTGGTTAGCCACTTCCAACAAAATATCACTCATGGTATGTCAAGACCTATCTCAATCCACACCATCACAATCAAGGATAAATCATACTTGACATACATATCAATGACTCCTCCTCACCAAAATAGTACCACCCATACTATCTTACTTATAGCGGAGCAAGGCCTCGAGATACATCACCCACAATAAAGTCTGTTGCCTATTGAAAGCCTTTGCAATACACACCTGGCCACAAACCATGATAGAAATCAATGAATAATCTCATCCAAAAACAACCCTCAGATATCCTTTAATGTCAATTCACATCACATTTTTCATGTTAGGACATCCACTTGGATCTGTTAGACCCATCTCAGTATCTTCTCATTGACACCGTCTAACGTCCATCACCCATCGTTGATATCATAGCTCGTAGGATCATCCTAACTCAAAACTCATGAGGTTGATCTAATTTATGATTGGAACCCCTAAAAAATCTTGGTCATGTTACCCAAGGACTATCCTAATCCATTCTTCTCTAACTCACCTTAAAAACCATGCTCTAAGTCCCTAATAATTCATATGACCTGCACCAAGTCTAATCTTACATCCCCTTAGGGGGATATCTCAACTCTTCACTCATAGGAAACAAATATCCATCACACCCTAACTTTAACCGAAGGAGTAACTTTACTATAAATTCAAATCAAGAATCACCTTCAATATCAATATGGAGTTCCTCATTACATGCAAGTCTTATATATTTCTTGCTTGTCAATAGTTAGTCCTACACCTCACATGTCTTCGCACATGCTCTATATAATCACCTAGGATATGATGCATATCATATGACATCCCAAGGCCTCCTAAATGTTTCTCATTTTCTTTAACAATTCCCTATCCCCTAAATAAATAGTTTCTAGGTTACCCCTACTCACCTAAGTGCTAAGGAGCACATAAACCAAGCAGAGAAGACCCAACATCATCTAATATTTTTCTCTCAGCCACTCCTAGTCCCTATCCACTATATAAAAACCTATGAAACATGAATTATAGAACAAAATAATGAATAATAATCCATATGATATTTTATTAAAGGGACCACCTACCTCCATAAATGAGTTACCAGCCCTGCCAAGCTCTGCTGAGCCTCATCCATGCTCCCAGTCACTTGTCTCACACCAAAAATAAACAATAATTTATCATAAAAATTTATAATTAGTTATCAAGTTTAATTTAAATATGAATAATTACTTAAATAATCACTATTAATTTATAACACATTAAAACCACTTGCAACAGTGTGTGATCAACCATCAGTATCTTCCTCTAGCCATTGCACACAGAAGCCCCATCAAGCTCGCCCAATTCCATCACACTTAGATGGAATTAGTGTCAAATCCCAAGACAAAATCACATTGAAATTAGTGTCCATAAACCAAATACTTAAAAAAGGGAGAAAAATGAATTAACACACCTTGAATTTTCATAAGATCACAACCAAAACCACCCTAATCCAAGTGGATCTAAGAGAGTGATGTGGGGAAGGATAATTAGACAAAATGGCCTCCCCCACCACTTAAATACCACCCAAAATCCCAAGTCAAAATAGATTATAAATTGATATTACCACATCTAAAAAACATCCAGGCCTAATTCATGGTGTGAATAATTATGTTCTATCTGCAAACCTTCTTTTTTCCTTACATTCTTGTGGTGTGACTAGGGATTTCAGTGTAAAAAACTCTAAAGTAGATGGTTATTCTAAGAAAATATGGAATTTTATGGTGATACTCCCTCATACTAACATATTTCCTAGTGTAAACCCACCAGGTAGATGGGCCAACCCCTTATATAGATTCATTCATGGTGCAATATGCTTGGGATATAGTGCGAACTGGTGCAACTGTTGAAATTACAATTGTTTCCCACCATGAAACTTCTCCATAATGTCCACCTGAGATCCCAATTTTTTTGGATCTTTCCGCATTAAAAATAATAATTTATGTAAATACAAACACTCATAATCCCAATACAATTCACAATTCTAAAATAACCCTGATCTTGACCGGAAACTCAAATTCCCTTTCAAATTAACGACCCATAAATCTACAGGTCATTACATTATCATCCTCATAAAAGAACCAGTTAGAGTGATTCTAGGAAAAACATAATGTCATAGTGGGATCAATTTCAACATGAGGGTAAGAATATGCCATGAGGGGATGATCAAAATATTTGTGATGCCGAACAGGCTGTATTACACAAAGAACTAGGTCCTTTGATAATGTGAGGTATGATCCTTCTTAAAACTACTTTAATGTAAGTATTTTCTGACACCGGTTCATCACAATCCATTTTTTATTCTCAAGTGGTGAATCAAATTACTTTTCTTACAAAAACTATTCCACATGTATTAGTCATTAAAAAAATTCTCCTGGAACAAAAGTGTGTAGGATTTAGGTGTGCATCATGATACATTACCATAGAGACAATTCAATTCATATGGGAGTTCACTATATTGGAAATATATATTTTTGTTGTAACACCCCAAGCTTATACAGTGCATTTCTCTTTGAATAATGCAATAGCGTGTGTTGTACGCAACATCGAGTTCTAACACATACCACAACCGATCAAACTAACAGTCATGAATAGTAATAACTAATTTTTGAAATTTTATAAATTTTATCTCTCAAAATGGAATTCATTTTGGGATTAGGAGTATCTAATTTAGCCTATGGTGAAATTTTGGTACTTTTCGGATAACTTTAATATTTTGATGAATAGTGAAAATTACTAAAGTTTAATTAAAAACAACTTTTTTAATCAAAATAATTAATAGTGATAAATTATGAATTTGAGTGGTTTTGAAGTATATTTAGAATATATTTTTACCATTTAATACAATGTTGGTCATTGGACATAATTTCACAATTAAACCGAACATAAAGAAGTATCAATATTTTGATAGTTATTATATCTTAAAAACACGCTTTTTGTTTTGACATCGGGAATTATTTTTAAATTAATTTCTACCAATTCTTTGTTTTGAATTAGGAAAAATGGATTCCATATTTGGAATCAGGATGTTCAAATTGTTTTAATAGGTAACTTTTATTTTTAGACATTTTGAATAATTACTTCGGTAAATATTTTATTTACATGGTTAAAGGGTAAATCCGGTAAATAAGGGTTAAAAAATAATATTATAATAATAAAAAATTACCCTAAAACGTGTCATAACCTTATTGGTTGATACATGTTCGACCATGGTCATCTTTTGGTCGATTTTGGGACCCCATGGTGCCACTTGTAAGTGATAGGGACACTTTATTTTAATTAAGTTAAAATGAATACAAAAATGACACAAGCATATATCTTTTAGATTTTTTTTACATAGGGTTATATATGTTGGATTTTCTACTATAAATATTCATTATAAAGATAAAAATATTTCCTAAATAATGGTATTTTATTTATAATTTTTATACATTAAATAATATAATTTAGTTATGACACAATGGTGATACAGTAATTACAATAATAGTGAAAAATTAAAATGATTGATATTGTAGATACCCAAATAAATATAATTTGAGACTTTTTATGAATTAAACTAATTTTATAGGTTAATATGACATGTTAGGATTGATTTAATTAAATTTTTTCGAATTAATAATTCTGTTATTATTTTTACAAAAATCAATTATTGAATAGTGTCAAAATTGACATAAAAGAGTTTTTAAAACCAATATTATATTATTAATTGATATTAAATTCCTAAGAATCTAGGGTTTGGTAAAGAGACTTATATAATGATAGGTGTATCATTAATGGACCACTTTGGGGTCTCTTGGATATATATAGTAAGTTTATTAACCATATAATATAAAAATACAAAGAGACATTGTAAAAGTGAAACTAATTAACTAAGAGTTAATACTTAAAGATAAGGTTAGTATAATGACCCAAACCTGTCTAAATTATATTGGTTGAGTTGTTTGAGACCTATCCCCACATTAAAATTTAAATAATCCACTTTGGAGCAATTATAAACCGAATATGAATTTATTATAAAATAATATTTCTAGCTTTTCCAAAGGTGCCCCCACCCCTCTTATAAAAGGGCACCCTCCCTTCTCATTAACTCACACCTTCAAAACCTTTTGGTTCGGAAAAACTCTGGAAAAATACTCTCTAAACTTCCCTCAATTTATCCTAGAGCCCTTACTTTAGTCATAAATCCAACCTAAGAGACCTTTTGATCAAATCAAAAGGAAGAACCCGAAGAAGAGGTAATGATTTCACCACCCTTTTTCAAGTTCATTTCTTCTTCCAGTTCTTATTTCTTTGTTATTACCATTCTAAAATAATAAATCCAGTATATTATATATACTGTGATGTTATTATAAATATGGTACAATCATATTCAGTATTATATCCATCCTTTGAATAACATGTCACCATACGTGCGTACGTACGGTTTACCGTCTCCACGTCGTGGTGTAATTGTTATTCAATAAATTATTATTTGTATGGGTATAATAATGATGTTTAATTCATGTAAATTATAAATGTAACATGATAATTATTCTATATATATGATATACCATCCAATTATATATTATTTTAATATCAAAAGAATGATATTGTCGCTCGTACGGACGTACGGACTACCGTCTCCACGAACGCGATGAGATTCATTCTCCATCGTATCCATTAAAGTATAATTCTCATTTGATGATTAATAATAGTATATAAGGACTTGATATCATTCTGGATATGATTAAGATACAACCTATCCATGACAAAAACGGCTTATGTAACAAAACATATAAAAGAAAATGAGTAAGTTAACACCCAAAACAATGATAATACTAAGATATTATTAACAAATCAATGTTAAAAGATCATATACGATATCATATTAATGTATATGATTCTTGTATAATTAAATAACAATTATTTCACCATTATACAGGAGGTTAACCTACCCCCAACCAAGGAAAAGTACAAGGTAAGGGTTTATTTCGCAATCTCTTCATTATCCGAGGTTGTTTATACGTAATAATCTACTGGGACTTCTTTATCATCCACATCCATGTTTCTTAAAAATATATTTCAAAACATTTTTACTATTTTACAGAATATGGGTTAAATTAATTTATACCCTTGTTTGAATTTTTATAAGAAGTTTATAAAGGAATTGTTCTGTCATTTTCCAAACAAGGTGCTTTTTAACCTTTTCGACAAAATTAAGGTAAGAATGTTTTTTTAACTTATACAGTGGGTGCGACTATTTTCCGCCGTTATAAAATCATCTAATATTCCCTTACAAGCTTATAATAATATTTTTAAATAAAATGTTTTATTTTATAAATATATGACTCTTAAATGATTTCAAAATAGAAAGAGATATTTCTCTAAAAAGAGTTTTGATTTCATCTATGTCAACATCCTTTGATGGATTTTACACTTATTTGAAGTTGATTTATTATGATACAAAACTTCTATATTATATTGAAGGTTTTGTGATATGTTTGACTATGGATGTGTTATTTTTATACTATTCATAGTTTATGGATGAAGTATTTACATTTCGTATGCTAGTTTTAATACGAATGTTTATGTTATGTTTAAACCTTTTCATATGGGAATGCATTGAACTTAATATGTGATGGGTGGAGCCCACTATAGCTCCTCGATGCATCAGTAGGTATCATGAGACAAACTAGTGTCTTGGAACAAGGCCTTGGAAAAATCTTATTTGTAGTCTTGGCACGAGGCCTTGGCTATGTGTTTATGATAGTCTGACATTATGCATTCCATCATTATGAATGTAGTTATTGATATTGCATGTGATTATTCGATTAGTAGAATATCCATGTGAATAAGTAAAAGAAATTATCTCATTTTATTTTTTGCCATACTATGTTGAAGTTCAAGTTTAAAAGGATTTTGTTTTAGTTATACATTGCCTTAAATGTTTATTCTTATTTATGAAAGTTTCCGCTATATTGTTATCCTTACTGGGAATTTGAGCTCACCCCTTTTATATGTTTTATTTTTCCCAGGATGTGAAGAAGTTAATTATGAATGACCTGCAGGGATATTATGAGGGGATAATAGTGTGGTCTATGGAGAAAATATGTTGTTGTAGTAGTTTTTCACTTTATGATGTAATGTAAAACTTTATGAATATATCAAGTGTTTCTAAGGCTACTAAACCAATCGGTCTTTCGAGATTTGATCTTTCTTGTGATCATGCCAATGTTATGTAATAATTCACCGACTCTAGGTAACTGGGGTAAGGGCGTTACATTTGTTACAAAATTGGGGATATAATGGTTGGTAACATTTAAGTATAATATTGACTGTTATGCTCAGTGGTTTGCATTTTCATCTCCTGATGAGATAATATAACTTTTCAAAGGGGACTGGGACATGAATGCTAGAATATTGGGACCTATAAAAAATTATTATGATCCAACTCTTAATAGTTGGCTATATTAACCTTGGGAGTAAAGAACATGATCGAGAATAATTATTTTCCTATCATAGAAGATAGATACCCTGATGTTTTCCTAGAATATTTCTCTAGATTAACACTTGAAAGGGAGGTTGAATTCACTATCAACCTACTTCTAGGGACCAATTATATTTATCTTCCATCATATAGGATGAAACCTACATAATTACATGGATTTAAGGTCCAATTGGAATAATTTTAATTAATAGGTTTATTAGAACAAGTACATCAACTTAGGACACACCGGTGTTATTTATAAAGAAGGAAGATAGTACTCTTTGAATATAAATCGATTATAATAAACTAAATCATGTCATGATAACGAATTTATATCACCTTCCTCAAATTTATGAACTCTTTGATCAATTAAAGTCATAAAAATTGTTATACAAGATTAATATAAGATTAGGGTACCACCAACTCCATGTTAGGAATGAATATATTAAAAAAACATTTTTAATCCATTACAACCACTATGAGTACTTTTTTTGAACGAAAAGGTTCATTAATTTTAAAAATCAGCATACGTACAAATGCAAATCCATGAAGGTAAATTGTCCAGCCAGAGCTGGTCAACATCAAAGGGTCCAGACACCACAAGCCGATGAGCAGCATTGTTTCCTTCTCATTTTGTAAAGGAGAATGTGCAGATTGAGAAGCCTTGATGGATAGACAGGATTCGCCTGATGAGGGATCCAAAAGACTGGAGGCTGCCGTCGTTGGAGTTGATAACATTGATAATGGTGAGACAGTCTGATTCGAGGTTGATTTTAACCCAAACGTGGTCCATGGAGAGCATCAGACCTGCAAGTATGGTAGTATCCTTAGCCACCACAGGTTCCCAGAAATCATAGTGTGCTTCATGTTTGGCTGCAACAATTTTCCCCTGGTGATTCCGGGCCAGGATGCTAAGGCCGACATGCCCATCCTTGGGGAAAGATGCATCCACATTAATCTTAAGAATCTCTTCTCTTGGAGGACACTAGTGGGAGGGAAAGGATGGAATACCCACGGGTTTTTTGTGGCCATTTTGGTGCTTCCATCCCTCAACCCACGAATAGGCCCGTTCGGTCCAAAAAATGGGGGGTCTGTGAACGTGGTTAAAAATTGACTCATTGTGACGGACCCAAATGATCCATGAAAAGGTGAAAAGTGAACCTACTTTAACCAGTGAGAAGGAGGAGCACCATCTCAACAGGAAGGATGGGAGGTCAGGGGCCATGGCCAATGAAGTGTCAGTAGCAGCGCCCCATAAATTACAAATTTCCTTATCCCTTGGGCACTAGATGATGGAATGCAAGGGAGATTTTGGGATGTTAGGGAAGAAAGGGTAAGATTCCTCACTTGACATATGCCGGAAGACAAGCAGGCTCATGGTAGGAAGGGTACCCGTGCACACCTGTCACCAAAAGTGGCGTATTTTTTGAGGAATGTTGAGTTTCCAAATTAACTTCCAGGGTTCCCCATCCCAGATGACTGATTAATGGCCACTGGCGAGCCGATATCCATATTTCACTTTGTAGGCTCCCGAAAGGTCGTACATCTAGAAGAGATGGTCGGGGCCAGCATCAGGGACCCAGGGGGTACTTTAGATTATTATTTTATCTCTTTCATTGAACCATACAAGGATCTTTTCAATGAACCATCCTGGACCCTGGTCAGAAAAGAGGCATCTGACAGTGGCATCTTCAAAACCTAGTTGGGTAGGGGATGAGGCCCGCGTTCCGTCCTTATCAATCGACCAGGGATCGGTCCAAATAATAACATATTTTCCATTCCTGATCCTCCAACCCTGCCCTTTTTCCAGGAGACTTTGGGCCCCCCAAATGCTTCTCTAGAGAAATCTTGGACGGGGGCCAAGAGAGGAGACATGTAAGTCCTTGTGGGGAAAGTATTTGGCTCGAAGAACACGCGCACATGGGATTCCAGAATCTCTTTCATTTCAACCACTATGATTACTTATTCATGCTATTTTGGATTATAATACCACAAAATTATTCATGTTATTGACAAACCACATACTTCATGGGTATCTGGACTTGTTTTTATACATTTTTGTTGAATAAATTTGGTGTACTATTGAACTATAATTCTCCATGAAAGGAACATAGAGATTGTCTTGAGCACATTATGAGACCTCCAACTCTATGAAATTTTTTCTAAGTGTGACTTTTGGATAAAATAAGTTTTATTCCTTGGACATATAATATTTGAAAAAGGAATATTGGTGGTACATGATAAAATAGTGGCTGTCATTTCTTTGAAACTGACTAAGATCATCATTAAGATATGAAGATTTATTGGATTAGTAGTTTATTATTGCTTCTTTATCTATGTTTTATCACATTTATATTTATCCATGACTATAATAACTAGAAAGGGAATTCCTTTCCATTGGATATATGATTGGTAGGAATATTTTTAGGAGACTATATCCCAAATTACTTCAGAAGGTATTTTATTTTTTTCAAAATTTGGTGAGTACTAAGTGGTTTATTATAATGAATCTGGATAAATATAGAATTGTGTTCCCATGAAAAGGAGACCATGTCATAGCCTATATTTTATGTCATTTGTGAAAACATGAAAAGAAATATATTATGATTGACCTAAAAATTACTCCAATGGTTCATTATTTAAAATGATGGTGCCAATACCTCTTTGGTGAGAAATTCACCATGTTCACTAATAAAAAAAATATTGAGATACATATTTTAAAAAATTGACCTAATCCTGAGTTAATTATATTGGATAGAGTAACTCCAGATGTTTGAATTTGACTTGGTTTATACACCTATGAAAGGGAATGAAGTAGCTAATTCATTATTTTGTGAGTATTATAATCAATTGGTTAATTATTCCTATAATCAGTGGAATCTAATTGGGATAATTTCTGAAATTATTTTGAAGTATAAAAAATAGAAATATTTCTTTTTTATTCCTAGTAACACTTATCCTTAACTTAGTGGAGAAATACAGGGCATATCAATAACCAGAACTCAACTTCCTTACCATAAGTTCAAACCTCAATGATGGGGAGACCATCAATTAATTTATGGCAGATGATAATTCTATGTTTTTCTTTTAAGATATAATTTTAGTTCCTACTTATTTTAAATAATTGTTCCTTGGTTAATATCATCATTCTATGTGAGTTTCCCACCCAAGGTTTTTATAAGATGTATCATGTAATGAAGAGCCATTTTTGGCTATTAGGCATGAATAAAAAGGTATATGAGTATATGTGATTCTTCCTAACCTTTAAATAGGTGAAGGATAGACACCAATGATTAAGTGACATGTTAAAATCATTACCTATACCAATATAGAAACAAGATCATATTTTTATGGATCTTTTCATTGGGTTACCAAGGATGATTTAGAAGAATGGGGATATTTGTGTTATTGTGTACTGACATACCATGTTATAAAACACTATTTCAATAATAAAAATGAATTCAATTGATAATTCAGAAAATATTTATATCTAGGAGGTGGTGAAGTTTCATGTGGTACTATTTGTTTATTTTATTTGATCAAGACCGTAGATTTACCACATGGTTTTTTAGGACTTCACAGTAATCCCTTGGAAGCTAGTTGACCATGAGTCTGGCTTACCACCCTCAAACCTATAGAAAGTCTTAGAATAATATTTAGACTATATAAGACATTCTTATAGAACATTTGATAGAATTTTTGGGTTTATGGGAGGTTAATTTTCCATTAGTGGAGTTTGAAAATAATAACAGTTATTAGGCATCAATATATATGGCTCCATTTTAAGTAGTGCATGGATGACCATGCCGATCCCCACTTTATTAGGTATAAGCAAGGGAAACATCACTTGTTGGACCTAGAATTTTCCTTGAAATAACATATAAGATCTAGATGATTAGAAAATGGATGGAAATGATCCAATTTTATCAGTAATCTTATACAGATCATTGTCATCAAAACCTTATTTTGAAGTATGTGGCCACATTTTCTTACAAGTATCTCTATGGCTAGGGAACCATCTTATAGGTAAAGAGGGAAAGATAACACCTTGATTTTTGGGACCTTTTTAAATTCTTGAAAACACTAGTGATGTGTGTTATCAGTATTATTAACCCCTGATATACAGTTAACTCCGTTGTTATTTCCACATATGTCAACTAATAAAGTACCAAATGGATCCAACACATTTTTTAGTGTTCTAATAGTATGTTCCCTAGAACAAACTTGAATAGTACATTTTAGATTACCATACCTTGTATATAGTGCTGTATTCATGATGTTCACTTACCATAATAGTATTGATATTTTTGTGTCCACTATTTAAATGGAAATTTCCTTAGATAATTTATCATATCAAAATCTTATAGAAGTTCCCAAACTATAATGAGAACCTTATGATACTAATAAATTAATCTTAAACATATGTACTGTGGTGTAGATACATCATTATGTCTAGACAAAAATGATGTTTTACTATTAGCTATCAGGAGCTCATTTGTATTGATACTTCTTCTTTTAAGTACACACTTGGTGATATCAAGTATATGTTATCATGAGGATTGAACCGATCATAAGAAGACCACATGTTTCAGGTGTGATTGGTGGTACCTATTTATAAACATGTGTTTTGGTCTCCTAACCTGATATCATTATCAATGTGTACTATTCTATCGCATAATTTAATACACGGAAAAACCATAAAATTAAAGTCATTATGTGGTAACTTGTGTTGGGTGCATCCTTGGAGGTATGAAATTAGTTGAAGATTAAGATATAATTTTTCACTTCTAAATTAAGGAAGTGATATCTTGGACCTAGTTGATTAGGATGGTTGTACCTTTACTAAATCCAAGACCATTGTTGAAGAAGGTAAGTTCTTCTAGTAAGGTCAATAGACAATAAAGTAAGGATGATGACATGATGTATGCATCCTACTTTATGATATATCTCAATAAAAAGAGAATATATTACACGACATGTGTTCGTTGGATAGTCATTATTAAAATGATTATTTCTCATCTCTTTAGGGGCCTTAATGGGTTGCTAGACACTACTCTTGGTATGTGAATAGTATTAACTACTATCGAGATAAGGACATAGAGGGTAACACATTAAGCATATCAAAAAGGTTGGATATTCTAAGTAATAGAAATTTAGGACATGGTGGGGCCCAACATTGGCGTCAATGGGCCCCACCCCTGGAGTTCAGGAATGTCTAAGAATATATGACTGTCACAAAATAAATAAATTCATATTTTTTGAGTTTGGAATAATTGGTTTTGAATTAATTTATTAAATGTATTCATAAGTGTTTAGTGAATATGAAGAAAATATATTTTACAATTGAATAATATTTTATTCAAGGTTCATTAATATATTTATGGGATAAGCGAGTCATTTTAATGGATCATATTTTTTCACGTAACACAGTTTAGATGATACAAGTATGTGAAAAAATACATATGAAATTTATGAAATGAATTCCAAGTTATATGTGTCGTTAATGACTTAATAAGAATTTCAAGTTTATTCAGGTTCCAAATTAGTATTTCCATTTTCTTAAACCTATCTATATAATCCATTAGAGATGAAAATTCAAAAATATATTCATATATCAAAGTTTGAGAGCATCACCCTCCCTACTCTGAAGTTCTAGAGAGAGAAGAGAGATATTTAAGCACCCCAATCCTTGAACACCCTCCCATATTGAAGAATTAGTGATCTTACAATCATGTCAACATAAAAGACTAATTTGATTCAGTGAGGTAGCACCTGATGATCAAATATGGACATTTGAACAAGATTTTAGAGTGTGTGAGGACGATATAGATGGATTCTATATTGAATCCTTCATGAAATGATCACCGATGATGAGCTATTTTTGAGAAAACATTCAAATAAAAAAGGTATTATTTGCTATTTTCCCTCAATTCATTCATGGGAAGATCCTCAAGTTGTAACTAGGTAGTTCTTTTCCAGGGACGACGTAGTTACATCGTTCACTGGTGAAAAACTATAAATTCTCAATTTTTTGGGATTCTATTATGCACCTGGTACCAACAACTATTATACAAGAAATTACATAAAATTTTAATAAAAAAATTAAAATTTCATTAAATTTTGAAGTAGGCATCATTCTGGTTCCAACACAGTAGATGGAATTTCAATCCGACATCAGACAACCAAGTTGCAGTCATCTAGTTTTTTTAATATAGATTGAAATTTCATTTTTGGGGGTATAATTTTTGAATGAAAAGTATGTGTGTGTGTCTGTGCACACACACACACACACACACTATTTTACGCAAAACTGCAGAAAAAATTTCCGATGAAATGCAGTATTCTGACCAATAACCTGGTGGTTGAAATTGTGTTCTTAGATAATTGAATTTATTCACACGTTTGTGGAAAGAATTTTTATTAAAATGTCAAAGGGTATTGAATAACCTTTAGAAATTAAAAAAAAGACAAATTGGGGTTAGTCGACAGAAGATGGTCTTACTAAGGTGAAAAATAAAAGTTTTTTTTCTTCTAAAAGTGATCAGAGACAAATAAAAAAAACATTTTAAAAATAATTTAGGGGTTGGGTTCCCCTTGTCGGCGTTCTATTTCACATAGCGATCTACCACCACCCCTTCTCCTTTCTTCCGCTACTGCCTCCACCAAGCACTACTACAAATACTGGCATTAATGAGCACCAAAGGTGGTCACTAATGGTCATTAAAGACCACCAAAACCGGTCACTAATGGTCATTAGAGACCATTATATGACCGCCTATGGTGGTCTCTATAGGTCCCATCCAAAATATCAATAGTGATCAGATGACGGTTGCTGATGATTCGGAGAAATAGACTGGGGAGTGACTAATTTTAGTGATCTCCAATAATAAACAAAATTAAATCATTTGGAACTTCTTATGGCAGTCATTAAGCTGATTTTTAAAAAAAAATAGACATTCACTGCCCGAAACCAATAAAAACCAAAAGAAAAATCCAAATAGTAGAAACAACACATCATAAGAAACAAGAAATGAAAAACATACATCCTCACATATCCTCCAAGGATCCAAACAGTTCCAAATCCTCTAACAATCCAAATTTCTCTAAATCTATTCCAATCTTCTATCTTAATAAACCTATAATAAGATTCAATAGAAATAACTAAAAAAATAAATTACAAAGTCATCATATATATTTGGTTAATATATATATATAAATATATAGAATAATAAAAATTGTTTATATATTGTTACCAATAGAAATCATCATTAGATATAGAAATGAGTCAAAGCTATGATGAAAAATAAAACAATGACTATTAGATGTAATAAATCAAGTTTACTAGAAAAATAAAACAAACACCCCTCTTGAATCTGATGCGTCATTTGGGGCCATGAATTCTACCTCCATCCAATGCGGAATTGGCCTAAAAAAATAAAAATTATGAAGATATTAATAACTAATGTAATAAAAAATGAATAAATAAACTCAGTATAAACCTGCATTGTAGGATCCCCTACACTATCACCCCGACACACATATTCCCATAGTTCTCTATCCTCATCCATTAGTTGTACATTTACCTCCTCGTAAGAACACATTCGTAACTCTAAACCTATCATCTATTGTTTCATCCCAGCAACAAAAGGAGCCACAACCTCAACACATGAAACTATATAATGAGGAATCCCCACTCCATAGGTCAAACTATATCCATGTCCATCACAAAAAATAATGCGATGGAATATATCACCTCTTCGCATGGAAAGATGTTTCTATATTTAATTTTAACCTTCTCAAACAAAAAAATTAAATATTTCAATTCATTAAGAAAATTATTTCAAGACATACATTGAGGTGGATCATCAATTTCCACAGTACTATCAAATCTTCGACAATTATTTCTATATGGATGGTCCATTGGAAACAATCGTTGATGTCCTATAAACCAAAAACTATGATGATATTTTAGTCTTATGGATTGAGTATTATTCATATAAATAGGAAATGATAGTTTTCCCTTGATTCTCCATCCAGACATCATTTCATATGTAATAAAATCAAGGATCATCCATATAAGCACAACACACATATGAAACATGTCTTTCGAACATGCATCATATGTGCGCACACCCACATCCTAAAGAAGTTTCAATTATTTTATTAAATGTTTCATGTATATGTCTATATCACTTCCAGGATCAAAAGGGATAAATATAAGTATACTAATGAAAGTGAAAGGTTTTTTAATACACAACCATGGGGGAAGTTTATAAATGTGTATGAAAATCGACCATGTGCTATTCAAATTAAGCATCTACCCAAATAGATTAAAATCATCACATGAAAGACCCAACCTCATATTATGAACATATGATGCAAAATTAGGATATAAAGAATTACATATCTACCATGAAATTCCATCTATAGGGTAAACAAATTCTTCATTATTCTTCTTTCTATTAGTATCATTCCATCATAATTTTTTGGAAAATTCATCAAACATGAAAAGATTTTGGAGTTTTAGGATTAATAGAAAGAGTTACATTAATTTATGTGGCACATTTGATGGTGTTCCATTATATTTTGTCTTCCATTGGGATGTTCCATATTTTATACAATCATTTCTTTTAGAAGTTTCCTCCTAGGATAAGCTACAATATTTCAGGAAATCATGAATTTTGTTTTTTGAAATTCCAAGTTCTTTAACTAACTTCCATGACATATTGTGGTTTGAGGGAATATCTTCATCGTTTTCAAGTATTTCTTTCAAGAAGGTAAGAATATAATTGATGGAAGCATTAGAAATCCCATATATGGTTTTCCCATGTAACAATCAGATTAAAAATTCTAACATTTTTATTTTACCACATTACTGATATACTAGAGTCGTGGTAGCATCATTCAATTTTTCTACCCTGTTAATATCATCATTTTCATTAGACGCATCATGTTTGATCATATAGAAGCACTCTTTTCTCAACATGCTTTTTTTCTTAGGATGATGAATAAATGGAAACCAGTCATATAACAATTTTTCCAATCCATTCCTCTCATTTAGATCATCAACATTTTGATATTCCATTTTCTCCCCATTGTGATACCACATATAGTAATTTGTTTGAAAACCATACTTGTTTATATGGTACTTAACTTCTTCACGACTCAACCAAGGTCTTTCAACACAATTATAACATGGGAAGTGTATAGTACCACTATCTAAAGCATTGTCAAATGAAAAATCTAAAAATATCTCAAAATTATTTAGAAAATCGCTTGATATCCGATCAGTTTAATACATCCAACTTATATCCATTCTATAAAAAAATTGTAATAAGTAATTTCATCAAATCAATTCAATAAGATTAATGTTTAATAAAAAATATATTTAAGTAAACAAGAATTGATCACTTTATATAAAACCATAATTGACACACTACTTTATATGAGAATCATAATATGAAATCCAAAAAAATATTATATATATAACAGAATACTATAAATACAAAACCATGATGTTGAATTGAAACATTGTGGATGTGATGGAAAATTGTTGTATAAAGAATGATCTCTCTTGGATAATTGTGAGAAAACAGTTGGCGTTATGTCTAAATTTATAAAGATCATTGTATTTCATAATTAATTATCTATTTATAATAAATTTTTCCATTTTAGTATTTGTGATCAATGATATTTTTAATAGGGTGTTTTATTTAAAAGGTATCCATCTTGGTTTCATGAACTAGAAACATGTAGGTTCTCAACAAAAATGATATAAATCCAACAATATGAGTTATTGAAGGGTTAACAGACTTCATGGTATACCCCAATGTGTTATATTTAACTTACTCCAACACATGACTATAGTTTCAAGGGATTCCCCACTTTAGGATGAGAACCTCATTCAAACTTTGTGGCCATATAATTGTAATTGTTCTCCCTTAGGATAAAAAAATGGTACTTATTCAAATTCTTCACTAGGTTTAGAAGTGTGGGTCGCATAATTGGTAATATTGTGGTAAAAAAATATCCAATATATCATAGATGCATGCATCAACTTCTTCATCTAAAATATAAAAAGTTTTCTAAGCCATTGGAAGTATGGAAGTAGGCATACAATATTTTATTTGTACCAATGTAATTATTTTATTGTATCATTGAGTAAATCATACCATGATTCAAAATTGGGTTAATTCCATCTCAAGTGTGTTGTGTAGACTTGGACATGAATTTGGAAGTTAAGAATTATTACCACGTGCCTCCCACATTTGACTTCTCCCAAGTGCATACCATAGGTCACTTCAGCAACAGGCCTCACACAGGTCAATTAGCCCATGTGACTCACACATATCACTTCACCCAAATTCCTATTGAAACTCACTTCCCATTATTTAATCAATAATTTGAATTCATATATATAGGATGGATTGAAGTGTTATGAGAATTATAGATTTACTTCACCCAAAATAGTGAAACTATAGGTGGGGACCACCAGGTAGACATCATAATTTATAAACATACTAGTGACCCACATGTCAAACATACATGGATAAACATTAAAATAAAAAAGTGAAAAATACATACATAAGATGGAATACAGGTAATATGAAACCAAATCAAGGGTACTAATGATATTTGTGAATGTGTGGTGACCAATGAAAATTCAAATGAGAAATGTGTGTCAAGACAGTCCCAAAAGGTCAAGTGGTATTAATAAATTAATAATTATTTTTTTAAGAACATTTTACACATTTTTATGTCATACATTCCTCATTATATAAGAATAAAGACAATGGTGTTAATAAAAAAATTATTTATCATTTATCTCTTAAAAACAAAACCATTATATAAAAATTTTAATAAGTAATTGTTAGAACTACCTTTTTTAAGAAAGGAATTAGTTTTCAAGGTAAAATACCTCAAAATATGAACGTGAACATGACTAATGGGGGAAAATATAGTTCCCTTAAAAAACTATTATTGTGTGACATGCATGAAACAATTAGATATGGTGTAAGTGGTTTATGAAGGGACATTAATTCTCAATTTATATGCTGATGTATTTGGAACATGCCAATTTCACATTCAAGAATAATAAAATTAAAACCCTAAATGATAGTGATTGTATCTCAATGGGGAAATAAACTAAACACGGTATATACAAATCCAAAATAAATGAATCCCAAAGATATAAATAGAACTCACCAATTTTAAGGGGAAGAAATAGAATGATTTAAACAAGGATAGATCACATGGGAGGAGGAGGAGGAGTTGCCAGATGGGAAGAGAGAAGTGTTGCGGTAGGGAAAAACTCAGTCGGATCTGGAATGGGGATGGGGGATCACTACTGTATTTAGGGGAAACCTATCCTAGTGGTTTTTAAAAACCATTGGGATATATTATCTATACCAATTTCTGTTAAAAACCATTGGCATAGACTGATTATAATAACTCTATTCCAATGATTATTCAAAACCATTGTCATTGGACCAGTGTATCCCAACGTTTTTCAAAAACCGTTGGGAAAAATATATTTTCACAGCCCTTTCCCAATAGTTTTCAAAAACCGTTGGGAAAATTTAACATACCAGGTAATTAAAGAATAAATTTTTTTCATATTTATAAATATTTTTAAATTAAATATTAATTTTACTTTAAAGGTGATTCCATATTTGATGGCTCACCCGACACACAAAAATGGATTTCTCTGAAATCTCATGTTTCACACAAGGGTGAGTCATACTGAAAAATAATAATATAATATCATTGTTTTTAATGGTAGTTAACGTCTAGCTGTTGTATTAGAGGGAATGAATAGAACTAACCATATTAGGATTTAACATGTTTGTTAAATATTTTTACATTTATCCAATAAAATTTAGAGGCTTAAAATGAGAATGAATCCGATTTTAAGTATAAATACGCTAATATTTTTAAAAGGTATTTTTACTACCTTTTGATGGTGAACCTTTTTAAATATATTTTTTGTCACTTTTATATGTTACAATTGAAAAAATATACTTTTTATTTAAAATTGGGACATCAAAATATACTTTGGGTAAATTTTGGTATTTTTCTGATAAAGTTCATTTTTTTAATGAATAATGAAAAATACTGCATTTTAAGTCAAAACTATTTTTTAATATTATTTATTTATATGGTTAGATTATCTTTTTAATTGGTTTTAAAGTGTAATTAGATTATTTGTTTACCATTCAATACAATTTTGGTCATTTGAGGTAATTTCAATTTTAAATTGTACATAAACACATTTCAATCTTTGGGTAGTTTTTACTTCTTAAAAACACGTTTTTTGGTTTTGACAATGGGAATTAATTTTAAATAAATTTCAGAAAGTTTTGTATTTTTAATGTGAAAAAATGGATTCCATATTTTGAATCATGAGGTCCAAATTTTTTAAATAGGTGCCTTTTATTTTTAGACATTATGAATAGTAACTTTAGTAAATATTTTATTTACCATGGTTAAAGGGTAAATATGGTAAATAAAGGTAGAAAATAATATTATAATAATATTAAATTACCCTAAAATGTGTCTTAATCCTATTGTATTAGATATTTACGACCATGGTAATCCTTGGGTTGATTTTAGGACCCCATGGAGCCGCCTGTGTGTGAAAATGACATTTAATTAATTTTTATTTAATGTTAAGGAAAATATAACCTAAACATGTATCTTTTAGTTAAACAATTTTTATATGGGATTATATAAGTGATATTTTTTACTATAAATAGTTCTTATAAATATAAAAATATTTCCTACATCATGGTATTTTATTTATAATTTTTAGACATCAAATAACTAAATTTATTTATGACACAATGGTGAAGTAGTGATTACCTTATTAATGAATGATTTAAATAAATGAGATTATAAATATTAAAATAATCTTATTTTGAAACTTTTTATTTCATAAAATAATTTTATGGATGATTATGACTTGTTATATTTTAAATTAATGATGTTTTTTTCTAATGAATCATATTTTTATGGGTTTTTAAAAAGTCATGATATGAATAGTATAAAAATTGACATAAATGGGTTTTTAAAAAAATTAATATTTTATCAAATGATATAATTGTACTAAAAATCTATTATTTGTCCAAATGACATATATAATGTTGAAAATGTTATTAATTAACCACTCAAGGTTCTACTGTAATTTTATAGTGACTATATTAACCATATAGTATGAATATATAAGAAGACATGGTAATGGTTAAATTAGTTAACTAAGGGTTAAAGCTAAAAGATAAGGTTAAATTTGTGACCTATAATTGTCTAAAACCTATTGGTTGAGAGGTATTAGACCCAAAAGAATCTTATCTATGAAATTAATGACTTTGGAGCCTTTTGAAACTGAAAATAATTTTATAATAAAATAATACTTTCAAACTTTCCTAAAGTGCCCCTCCTCCCTCTTATAAAAGGACACCACCTCTAACCCATTACTCACACCTATCAAGTCCCTTGTATCATCCAAAATATGATCCAATAAGCTCCCAACATTACTAAATTCCTCCTATAATCCTTCCCCTAGGCAGAAGGAAATTCAAGAAATCCCTTTGGCTCAAATCAAAATAAGTTACCCAATTTAGAGGTAACATCTTCTCTCAAGTTCTCTTCTTTTATTTTTCCTTCTCCACTCCCTATGATATACTTATTCTTTTTTTACATAACAAAACCAGTATACTAAATATACTAGGTTGTTTTTATGATATGTATTAGAACTACACTTACGCACACCTCTATCTAATGGATTTAGAACATACTGTTTCTGTGGACGGCGAACTACTACCTCATGAAACGATAATTATTCAATTATCTACCACAGCCTCTCATTGTGGCCATTATGATGGAACTGTAATTATATATGATATATATGATATTTATTTTATATATATTCTTCTTTAATTCTCATTTAGAACTGTAACGTCCCGGATCCGGATGCCACTCAACTGGTGCCCTGAACCCGGTTGATCACATGACCTCAAGCGCATTTCCCCAAACGCCAGAGGCTGCCGACTAGCAGCAAGGGCCCAGGTCTGATAGTGGGGAAACTATGCCCTCATTTGTCAAAGTATAGCACAGCGGAATACAAGATAAATCATACAACAACAGAAGCAATAAACCATACACATTTAAAATAAACAGTTGAAGTAAAACAACCAACAGTCATATATATAATGATGATACAACATGCCTCAAGTTCTAAGAAAATAGCCAGAACATGTTACAAAGCAGTACAATATGATACAGAGTACAGCAAAACAAAACAAAACAGCAGGTAGCATCACGAGCCTAAGCCCGATCCCATGCTACGCTACTCCTCAGCAGCAATCAAGTACCTGTATAGGGACCCTTTCCCTTATCCACACCTTCATAAACGTAGTCTTTTTGGGCCGAAAAACATGACCCAAACAGGGTGTGAGAAATACTCTCAGTAGGCACCCACCAAAGGCCTGTGCTCAACTATGTGTAAACATGAAACAACAATGTGCAAAAGTAAAATAAAATAAACTAAGTAGTGCTGAAAAGTAACTAACTTAACCAGTTATATTGCCATTTTAATGTTCATTTTAACCATTTAATATAAAGAAATCACCACAGTGAGTTTCTAAGTAACCAGTCAGTGTTTTCAGACACTCAAACCCTTACCCTCAGGTAATCAGAATCCAACCTACAGGTAATTTCCCACAGGCATAACAAATATTTCCTTCAGGCGTATGAAGTTTTGCCCTTGGGAATAGGGTCTATTGCCCGCAGGCACGGAAGAAGTTACCCTCAGGCCGAAGTAACTACTGACCTCAGGCTAAAGGAAACACTGCCCTTAGGCTAGAAAAATAACCGGGTCATGACCAACATATAAACAAGCATTTCAAATAAAATTACTCTCAAGGAAAAAGTAATGTGCAAAATAAACATGGTATACCCTCAGGTATCCTGGCCAAACGGCTAAACAGAAGAACACACCCTCGGGGTGGTCCTGGATCCAAGCAATGATCCCAAACAACAATTTATTATTACATTTGATTACCTATACAATACAAGGTATTAAAAATATCCAAGGCCTTAGCCACGTGACACCCCAACATGGGTTCGTAGCACAAAAATGCACAACACGCACAACAGTTGGAAAATTTAAACACCAAGCCACCTACATTAAAATCCCACGAATGGTATACGCGGATGTCGATTCTAGAAATGCCCAAAGATGACGTAGATCTGGGTTAGAAGAAAACCTATTCAAATGTAAATAACTTTCATTAGAGGAATAATTGGCAAGAACTATGCATGGAGAAGGGAGGGCTTACCCGCGCGGTTCCAACATGATCGACGGAAGCGGGATCATATTCCCGGTGCTCGATCGGTTGATCCTCAAAGGTCCGGCCATCCTCTCCCGAGCTCCCGTCCGGTTTTAAGCCAATCCTATGAACAGGGTTGGATACTGCCGATTTTAAGTGAAAAAAACAAAGTACACGACGTGTACTTTTGACTACACAGCGTGTACTGCCCTCATTTAACTATTCCTCTGGCGGCACCACCAAACTGTTCATCCATCGACATGAGTACATGATGTGTATTCCCGACTACACGGCGTGTACTGTTTCCCAGCTGGCGGCTACTTCCACCACCTTACTATTTTACTGCTGACTGACTACACGTCATGTAAATACCACTACACAACATGTTGTCCGTTTTTACACCCTTCATCACCGACATGGCCACACACCCTGGGTAATCATCCCACACTGCCAAAGTACACGACGTGTTGAATAGTACACGGTGTGTAGTCCGAAATTTAAGAATTTTCCCCATTTCCCTTATTTTATCAAAAAAACTTAAGGAAAAGAGAAAATAAGAAACCCATACCTCAAGAATAAGAACCAGGTTCTTACAAGAACATAATTTTACAATTTTCATATTGTATAAATACGATAATTTCATTTGAGGAAGTGTGGACTACCGCCCCCTCAAAGTGATACGACTCGTTCATGCCATACATGGAACATATAAAGGATAGATTTAATGAACTTATGTAACATATATAAAAAATGATATCACACTATAATTATAATATACCTATGTATCATTAAGTTTTCATTCCTTTAAATATGAAAAATAAATGAAAGTAGCATTCATGCGTATGTATGGCTTACCATCTCCATGAACGATGTATTTCATTTATCATCTAAAAATGTTATGTACTATTATAAATAAATAAATATATGTATATAGGATATATATGATATATATGATATCTAATTCATAAATATCATTCTAGAGATAATGTAATTTTGACCACATGGATAATTTTTAATTATAACATGTTCATTTTTGACAAAAGTACCAAATATCGACAAAACATACGATATTGACTTAAATAATTATGAAATTTTTATAACATGGTAATTAGTGATATAAAAGGAATAATAAACCTAAAAAATGTTCTAAAGCAAGTAGAAATTAACTTAAGTTTATTATTCAGGAAGAACAAGGAATGAATGAGATAAGTCAGACTCAAGGGAAGGGACTTTGTCTCAAATATGTTTTCATTGAGGCATGTTTTGATAATACACACCTCCTTCTTTTACATAGTGTATAATAAACCCCTTTGAATTTTACTTTAATTCAAATGGAATCTTTTTTATATAAAGAATTTTACTAAACGAAAAAATGAATGCTTTTAACGTATGGGCAACAACGACCTTTCCGCTACCATGAGCATTATTTGATATATGGATTCCTTAACATGATATAATGTTTTTAAAAGGAAAATAAATACCATATACCCATTTTTACATAATTTGGTATTTAAAATGGTTTTTAAAATGGATCTACTATTTCAATATCTTGAAAACATTTCTTGTGATTACAAATGAAATTTTATGATTGAAATGTTGATATTTGCAATCTTTTATGTGTAATGATTATATAACTGTACTTGGACATTTGACGGGTGGTTAAATGGTAAACTAAATGATGGGTGGTTCCATGATAAACCAAGGATGGGTGATTACATTATAACCTCCAATGCATTGGGTATGGAAGTCAGCTGTATGACTATTCCATTTGTAAGAAACATTTGTGTATGTAGACCGTATGGTTATTCCATTTAAATATGATTATGTCCCAAGTTTACCGTTTATATATTATGTGTTCTTTAAATGGGTTTTTTGGTAATATTTTGGTTAAAAAGGGTAAGAAATGAGCTTTTATTCTATGACAAGTATTTACTACTTCATAAAGGTTAAAAGTATTACTTATGATAAAGTATTCATGGTTCACATGTTGTTTTGAAAAAAATAAAAGTTTTTCCTTCTTTATATATCCCTTACTAAGATTTTTATGCTCATCCCATGTTTTTAAAATGTTTTTAATAGGACATAAAGCTTAATAGGGTTAAGGAAAAGTCAATGTATCTAAAACATGGAACTAAAAATGTTTTTTTGAGTTTTTGTTTTATGAAAAAAATGGATAGTGATTAGAAGTTTCTACTTGTAATATTCAAGTTGTTATGTATAAGTTATGACCTAATTCTATAAATATTTAAACCTAAAAAGACCCTCAATGTGAATTATTAACTTAATTCAAGATTATGTAATGTTTATGGTCGGGTCCTTATAGAAAACATAATATAAAACACCCTTTACCAATGGTTTTGAGAAAACTGTTGGTAAAGGGGACCTCTTCCAATAGTTTTATGAAACTGTTGGGATATGTGCATTGGTATAGACCATCATTCTAGTAGTGATAGGTTTATGTTCATTATATAAATTAATAATGGGTAAAACAAATCAAAAAATTCACACCCTAACTCAATTTCGTTCGATCATTGATGAAGAACAACCATCGCCTGGAATTTGTTGGTGAGATCCGTCTATTCTAAGGTTGCATCGATTGATCAATCCATGATCCGTCACCATTAACCTGAGAGGATTATCTAAATATGTCCTTAGAGATCCTCCAACATATCTAGGGTTATGTGTAACCCTAGGATTATGACCTAATGATTTATTTAAATAGGAAACATTCACTACGTCTAAGAATAGAATAAAATAATTTTATTCATTTTACACCCATGAAAATGTTTTCACAAAAGACCCACGCTGACCAATGTTAGGTCATTCTGAGGGTAAAACCACCATTATAAACTCAACGGTGCCCCTATATTTCTAATTTAGGAACCCTTTTTTGGATTTGCTTAACTTGTTTCAGGAAAACCGCATGCACGTGGTATTTAGTATATTTAACATATTTCAAACATTTATTCTAGACACACTGGGTCTTGGAATCACTTTCTCTTTCGACACCTGGTCTCGAAATTAATCCATATAATATTTAAAAATAATAAATGAAAAATATGATACATTACATTCTCCCCACATTGGGGATTTATGTTATGAAAACCCAAAATAAGGTTTTCTCAAAAAGATTATTGTACTGAGCACGAATATGAGACTCCCACTCCCATGTGCTCTCAGGGAGATTCGTGTGCTGCCACCGAACATGCACCAGATGAATCAATCACCCAAAAAGGATCCTCTCCTGCCGATCCTTGATCTTCATAGTGTACTCAACAAAGGTCACTGCATTCTCAATGTCCAACTCTCCATGGTCGACAATGTGTGATGAGTCATGCACATACCTCCTCACCTGTGACACATAGAAGATGTCGTGTACCCAGTATAACTAAAAAGTTAGATCCAAGCCGTACGCCACCACACCAACTCTACATAGTATCTAGAAAGGGCCGATGAACCTCATAAAAAGGTTTCTACCTCATCCAAATCTCTATAATCCACATTGATGTGAAACCCACAAGAACACATGATCTCTTTCCTAAAATTACATAGGCCTCATTTTCTTATCAACATACGACTTTTGTTGGATCTTTGTAGTCCTCATCCACTGCTAGATGATCTTAACCTTCTTTGTTGTAGCTCATACTGACTCTGGGCCCATGAGTGTTGAATCTAATAGGTCAATCCAGTAAGGTGGGGACCTTTACAGTTACCCATAATAATCCTTGAATGATGCCATATTGATGGTGGATTGATAGCTATTGTTGTATACAAAATCCACTACTAGTAGGTGATCCTCCCAACTATGGACAAATCCAAACATGCAAGCTCACATCATGTCCTCCACAACCCGTATAGTCCTCTTAGTCTAGCCGTTAGTTTATGGGTGAAACATTGTGCTCAATAATAACTGGGTCCCAAACACCTCATGTAATACTTTCCACAACAGATATGTAAATCAAGAATCACAATCAGAAATAATCATCGATGAAAACCCATATAGTCATACTATCTCATGAATGTAGAGACATCCCAATCTCTCTACTGAACTCTTCTCTTGGATAGTTAGGAAGTGGGATGACTTGGTGAGTCAGTGTAGGATCACCCAGATGGCATCATGTCACCTAGAAATATGTGGTAATACCTTCATGAATTTCATAGATATCCCATCCCAATTCCATTCTGGAACCTGAAGGGGTTGATCCAATTTCACTAGAACTTGGTGGGCAGACTTTAATTTCTGAAAAGTAAGGAAATGAGAGACCAACTCTACATCTCCTTTCTTTATCCCTGGCCACCAAAACTTACATCAGAGGTCCTGGTACATGTTTTACACACCTGGATGTACCGCCAAAGGAGATTTTTGAAACTCTCTCAAAACCACCTCCCACAATGTTAGTGGTACCAACATGTGACCTCTTATAAGAACAACATTCTCCCTACATTTAGAATATCTATTAGAAGCAAGCCCTATGAATATCTGAGCATATAGGTTCTGATAGTAGGTATCCCCATGATGTGCCTCCTTAAATCACTATAAGTGCGGAGGGGGGGGGGGACATCGATTGGAGGTAAGATGCCTCATCTCCATCCAGAAAGGATAACTGCAATGGGGTCAACTTATCTGATGCCTTGTTCAGCAACCACGAACTATTTCTCCTAATGAGAGCATCTGCTACCACATTCCCCTTCCCAAGAATGTAGACAATTTTGAAGTCATAATCCTAGAGGAACTCTGGCCATCGCCTATAAATAAATTTAATATCCTTCTGATAGAATATATACTTGAGAATATTGTTATAAAAATAGATGATAAACTTCTCTCCCATTAGGTAGTATTTCCACTTCTTGAAAGTGAAGAATAACACTGCTAACTGAAGATATTGGGTCACATAGTTCTACTCATGTAGTATCAACTAGCATGAACCATAGTCAATCAATACTTGAATTTGTATCAGGAGACATACAAGATCAGTTTCCAATTCATCACAAAACACTACGTACTCGACACCCTCCTCCAACAATCTCAAAATCATAGTGCTCATCAAACTCTTCCTAAACTACTAACAATCCATTTGGAACTTCTCTATCCACACAAAAGGCTACCCCTTTCTAGTCAAAACTATCATGGGTGATAATACTCTAGACAAATCAGGTATGAATCTCTCATAATATCCTTCTAACCCAAGTAAGATCCATACCTCCATCACGCTCTTAGGTGGCTCCCATGCTAACACTGCCTCGACCTTGGAAAGGTCCACTACCACTCCATTTGCTTAGATAACATGTCCCCAAAAGTGGACCACCTAAATCTAGAACTAGAACTTAAAGAGATTTATGTATATATGGTTCTCTCAGAGTACGTCCAGAACCATCCTTATGTGTCTCGCATGCTCCACTTCAGATTCCAAGTACACAAGGATATCGTCAATAAAGACTACCACGAACTCGTCTAATAAAGGATGTAAGATCTAGTTCTTGAGTCTCATGAACTCTACTGGGTAATTTATCATGCCAAAGGGAATCACCAAGTACTCATAGTGACTATATAAACATCTGAATTTCGTCTTTAGTATATCCTCATCCCGTACTTGTAGCTGGTGATAGCCTGATTTGAGGTCAACCTTTATGAACCATCGTTCCCCTCTCAACTGATCAAAGAGGTCATCGATCCTCAGTAGTAGATATTTTTTTTTCACAGTCCCCTGGTTTAAGCACTGGTAGTCCACAGAAATCCACAAGCTCCTGTTTTCCTTCTTGGAAAACAAAAATGGGGCTTCCTAGGGTGGAAAACTGGGTCTCAAGAAGTCATTTCTATTTAAGTCCTCCAACTGCACCCTCATCTCATGAAGCTCCACAGGAAACATATAATTTGATGGAAAAGATATTGGTGTCATCCCAAGGTTTAGATCAATGTATAAGTATATCTATCAATGGGGAGTTAAACATAGAACATCTTCGATTAAGAAATCCTCTTCCTCCACCACCACTATAGGAAACTAGTAACTCATTACTTACACTACACAATGATGGAGTTGGTGGCCTAGAACCAACTACTTTGTACTTTATTCATTAATAAATACCTTATCATATCTTGATTGTTCTTCTGTGTGAAAATTTATGTGATAATTTCCTAAGGATAACTGTTGTATTAAAGGTTCATAGCAGATTCCTGCTATGATGAGAACCCGGAAGTGCCATAACACTATTCTTGAATATATGTTCTATGATCGGATGATTTTATTTGAGGGACACAAATAATATATTCCATTAGGGGTGAGGACTCATAAAAATTTGAGGCACCTTCTCATGGTGTTCACCCTTGTTAATATCCAGGAGGATATTATGAGAACAAGACCCGCCAGTAGGAAATCAAAATTTCATAGTGCCATTGGATGTTCTTATCTGAAGACATGTGTATTGGTCCTTGGACTTTAAGATTATTATTAATGGGTATTAAAACTTGTGCAGTTATATGTATTGATGAAAACTATAATGACACACTGTTCACAGTGAGGTAGGATACGATGGGTGTTTCATGAGTAATACTGTATTAATAGATAAGGCGAGAAAGGATTTATCTCTTCTGTTCCATAATGTAAGTAGATATCTTAGGCCCTTTGATGGAATTGATATAGCCTAAATAAATCCATGGCCATGGTAAGGAATGGGTGAGTTCAATTCCAGAAAGTCAAAGAAAGAATAATCGAGCACATGGGTTGATCACACTAGCATGCAACCCGATTGATTAGAGATATCATGACAAAGGGATTACATTACACGGTAAGAGTTTGTATGAGGTGAAACGTCATTGCAACATTAAAATATTTCTCTATGGGTGACTTGGCATGTTGCTAGATTCTATCCTTGGAATTTAGGTAGGATCCACCTAATTCCACTAAGAAAGAGTCCTAGAGGGTCACACACTAATTGTGTCCATGTATCTCAGTTAAATATCAATTTAACAAGTTAAATAAAGATTACTCCCAACTATGGTTTACTAATTATTTAAGGATGCATGATACCAATTATTTTAACACTAGTTATTCAAGAGAATATATTGTGGGAAAAATAATATATTTATTTATTAGTGAGTAATGCAGTTACATTTATTTAAGAAATAAATAGCCATTACTCAAGGTCTAATAAATGTGGTGGAGGAAATACAGAAAAATGAAAACAAGATAAACACGCCGTGTACATTGATTGTACACGCCATGTAGTTTTCATGGAAAATTAGTACATGCTGTGTATTAATGATTAATCGCCATGTAGTATTTCCAGTTGTGATTTTAAGGAAATAATATCATTTTATTAAATGATATTATTTATAATCAGTATGGGCGCATTCCAAGGAATTAATCATTTGACATGGGGGTTTTCAATAAGAGTTAATGAAATAAATAAAATGCGTAACACATTTATTTATTGTCGTAACTCTAAAACCTCAAAACTAATTATAAATATCCTCACAACCCTAACATTTTTCCAGAGAGAATCATTGTGCACAACAATTCTAGAAAATTTTCTTAAGGATGAGAGAACTCCTTCCTCCATGAACACTCTCAAGACTGAGAGAGATCCTCCTCCATCGGATCAAGGTGATCTAAGGCGGACAACGCAAGCAGAGGCTTCTCCACGCTAGCACCCGGAGATTCCTTTGGTGACATCTATAGATACGTGGTTCACGTGTGGATCACAGCTAGAGGAAGTATACACTTGGATTCTACGACGCAATGACGAATCACATCAAAACATGATCAGAAAACATCAATGAAGAAAGAATTCCATAAAGGTAATTCTTGTCAATTAATTAAATTAATTATAACCAACATATGATGATCCACTCGATGGTTCCAGGACCCTTCCCTTTCTTTTCGTTCTTCATTCTATTCTAAAGATCCAACGTTTTATTATTATGATGGATCTCAGATTAAACGTTGTTTAACGCTAAAATTAATGTTGGGAAAACCCACCAACGCACTTCCGCTGCGCTCGGATCCTTCAAGTGGTATCAGAGCGGTCATATCGTTGATTATAATTATTTAGTTTTTTGTTGGTGATTTACACATTTAATAATTTAGTTGTTTCAATTAAAGTTAATAGTTATTTAAATATGACTCTCGAGATCTGTTCCTCCTCTCTCATTTCTCATTCACCTTACAGAAACAAATTTTTATTTTAAATTTGATTAAAAAAAATAGAGGATCTCATCCAGAGGTTCCAAATGTTCTTGGCCGTACAACACAAGAATACATGGCATGTATTCCGAAGTACATGTCATGTAGTCTAGGTTCAATGCATTGGACTGGTCCGAAAAATCAGGCTGTGTATTGGAGTATACCTAAGTCATAAATGACACTGTGTGTTGACCGGGAATAGGTGGCACACAGTTCCTAGATTACATATTGTGTGGTCCACTGAACACCACATGTAGTCTCTTTGGGTTAGGGTTAGACCATATACCCCGTACACGGCTTGCACGGATAGAAACCATGTAACGCAGATACTACACGGCGTGTGTCCCACTGAAAACGCTATGTACTCTGAAAATTTCTAAAGTAAATCTACACGCCATGTCCCCGGGCGTGTACTTCAGATGGACAGTGAACAAAAGTACATGACGTGTAGTCAGAAGTACACACTGTGTACTCATACAAATTGCACAGATTTATTAAAATTTATTATTATATTATACAAACCCTTGAGACGTGTACCATAGTGAAAATGTAAATCTGAGGCACAACACATGATAGGTGCTTTATATATATGTGTTTAATTTATCATCTGTGTAATAAACTGGAATTCACCTTGTTTCCTCCAAGGTACAAGTTACATAAAAATATAATTTTAAATGAATTTATTTGTTTAAAATTATAATGGATGAGAATCTCAAGGAAATCCAGAAAAATGGTTTAAGATAAAAGGATTGATTAATTAAATACAATTAATTGATTCGAGTGTAATTTATCTTAAGAAAGAATGATTAAAGAATTGAATTCTAGTTTTATTTATGTGTAAATATCGTTGCATGTTTAGATGATCATGATCTAGATGAAGACATTTGTATGTGAATGGTTTCTTTTAATTTATTTAAATTAAATTTGTTGGCCTGCGAGACTTATCCTCATTAATATGTAGGGCCTACGCGCCTAAGGTTTCTTTTATGCAAAAACCCCCTTTACCCCTCAAATGCATGTGATATAAATTCTTATGTAATGGATGGATCTCCCAAGCTAGTGGAGTGGCTCAAGTCAGGATCCAAGGTGAAACCAATCCAAGGAGATACAAAGGTGGATAGGTGGAAAGCTGTAAACATGAACCTGAAAGGTTCAAGGTGTTTCTCCCCTATGTCTTGGGTTAGTTTATCAACTTCTAGATAAACTAACCAATAGAAAAAGATCATGATCATAACATTTATTTTATTTCTTTCAGTTTCATGGTTTATTTATTGTGGGTGTGTTGTCACGATCACACAATTAATTAATTAATTAAAGAAGCATGAAATATGGATCTAAAATAATACCATCTTATACATAAATATTATCATTGACATGGTTAATCACTTAAGTATATCCCAATTAATATTAACAAGAATGTAATTAAAGATAATAAAATGGAAATTTATATATAAAGATAAGATCCCACAAATAAATATTAAGTCGTTATAGCCTTCCATAATCTTGTTTAGAATCGAACCATAGTTCAAAGTGCTTGACCAAACCTAGCTGGGGTGCTTTCAATTATCAGGGAATTCTAATTCAAGGTTTTGGGATAACTTGACTTGGTTCAAATCAAGGGTTGACTGCCACACCAAGACTTGGTGTGACTAAGAGACAAAGGTTAAGGAAATCCAAAACAAAAGGATTTCAGGATTGGGGATTCCACTCAGTGGATCAAGGAGATGCGAGTTAATGTAGTTGGAATTTGGAATGCCTATCTAAAACCCTTCAAGTTTCTTGACCAACCCTAGTTGGGTTAATGTGAAGGACAATATGGATCCTTGCTACTAGAATATTCAGGCAACAGAATATTCCAATGTCAATGCTGAGGGCTATTGAATTTTGATAAAATAGTGGGAGAATAATAAGTATTAATTTATTTATTTTTCTTAGTTTTATAAAGTACTAAAACCTTTTCTAATCTTAATTTGTAGAAACGACAAGAAAAATTACTTCCAACATATCATTGTTAACTATACTCGAGAAGGAAAACCTTCTCACCAGCACCAATTTCCAAGAGTGGTAGATGTGTTTATGCATCATCCTTCACCATGAAAGGAAACTATATGTGCTGGAAGAGCCTATTATAGTTGCACTTGGAAAAGAGGCCAGTGATGGGGAAATATCTCTCTATGAGAAACATATGGATGATGCCATATATGTCCAATGTTTCATGCTATCGGCAATGTCTAATGAGCTCTTAAAGCAACATGAAAACATGGACGCGTATAACATGATGTGTCACCTTAAGGATCTATACCAAGAGAAGGCAAGACAAGAGAGATATGAGATCTCCAATTCTTTGTTTAAAACTAATCTTGGAGAGTCTGCACTAACTGAGCCTCATGTAGTCAAGCTTATTGGCTACATCAAACACCTGGACATCTTAGGGATTAAATTCCCAGATGAGTTGCATACAGATCTCATCCTATCATCACTGCCCAAGACCTTCTCTAGATTCATTGTCAATTATAACATTAGTATCAATGATAAGAGTCTATTGGAACTTCTGACCTTAATTTACCAGGTAGATAAGGACATGGGGCATGACAAACCCACAGTCCTTATGGTGAATAAGAAAAGGAAGGACAAGGAAAAGGGGCCAAAGACTTATAAAAAGTCTGAAGCCCCCGAGCACCGTCCCTCCAAGAAGGGGAAGATCCCAAGGTAGGACAAGGAATGGGAGGTAATATGTTTTTCATGTGGCAAACAAGGCCACTGGAAGAGGAACTACACTCAAAAACATGGGGACTCTAGAGGTGCGTTCGTTAGGAAGTGTAATATTTCCATTTCTACACATTGGGTATTAGATACAGCTTATGGGGCTCACATCTGTATTCAAATACATGAAACATGTAGATTTAGAAATATTTCCAGAGGAGAGGTGAATCTTTGAGCTTCCAATGGCGCAAGACTGGAAGCATTTTCTATTGGTGATTACCACCTCTCACTACCAACTGGGATGATTTTGGTTTTACATAACTGTTATTATGTGCCTAGTGTTACCAAGAACATAATTTCTGTATCTTGTTTGTATATGGATGGATTTATTTTCAAGTTTGGAAATAAGGGTTGTATCCTTTATGAGAACAATGTATGTTTTGGTATGGAACATTTAAATACTGGTTTTTATGTATTAAATTATTAAAAATAAGTGTTAGCAATCGATAACGAAACAAACTCACCTGAATTATACATCACCCAGTTGTGGAATCACCATATCAGTCATGTAAACATGAAGTGCTTGACAAAGCTCTGTCAAGATGGTTATTTTGACTTTACTGAGCTAAAACCACTTTATAGATTTCATACTTGTTTACAAGGAAAAATAACCAAGCCACCCTTCGATGGACAAGGCGAAAGGGCCACAAAGCTTCTAGGATTGGTGCACACAGATGTGTGTGGACCATTTCTAGTAGAAGCTAGAGGTGGATATTCTTACTTCATTACTTTTACTAATGATTTGAGTAGATATGGATATTTCTAATTAATGAGGTATAAGTTATAAGCCTTAGAGAGATTTATGGAATTCAGGAATGAAGTAGAAAATCATCTTGGTAAGAAGATAAAGAAACTTCGATCGGATCGAGGTGGAGAATATCTGAACCAAGAGTTCATCGATCTTCTATGGGAGTAAGGGATTCTATCTTAGCTCACTCCTCCTTATACACCATAGTGGAATGGTGTTAGTGAATGGAGGAACCGCACCATGTTGGACATGGTGAGGTCTATGATGAGTCATGAAGATATTCCATTCTCCTTTTGAGGATATGCATTACAAACCGCAACATACACATTAAACCGAGTACCAACTAAGGTGGAAAATGGAATTCCCTACAAATTATGGAATAAAAAGAAACCCATTTTGTTGAATACACGTGTATGGGGATGCGATGCATTTGTTAAGGCCTTTTCAGGCAACAAACTAGAACCCCGGGGCACGGGGTGTATCTTTATAGGTTATCCCAAGGAAACAAAAGGATATTACCTATATAACCCTCAAGACAAGAAAGTGACTGTCACCAAACAAGCCATCTTTCTTGAGAGGGAGCACATTTTCAAAAGGTATAGTGGGAGAAATATTAAATTCTATGGAGTTGATGATCAAGATACATAAGAGTTGGTACAGGAACAAGTTCCATAGGTCCTCGTGGAAGAGGTTCCAGAAACACAAGTACTGCGTAGGAGCTTAAGAGAGGTAAGGAAACTAGAGAGATTTGGTTTCCTAGTCACTGAGGATGGTGAATAATTATAGTTGGAAAATGATGAACCTCTCTCTTACAGGGAAGCATTAGAAATCTCAGAAGTTTCAAGATGGCTAGAAGCTATGAATTTTGAGATGGATTCCATGTATCAGAACCAAGTCTGGGTTCTGGTCAATGAGCCATTTGATGTAAATCCTGTTGGATGAAAATGGGTATTAAAGAGAAAAATTGACATGGAAGGTCAAGTTAGAACCTATAAGGAAAGGCTAGTGGGTAATGGATTCAGATAACGTCAAGGAATTGACTATGATGAAACCTTTTTGCTAGTTTCCATGTTTAAATCCATAAGAATCATACTTTCCATAAAATCTTACCATGACTACGAGATTTGGAAGATGGATGTCAAAATGACATTCCTTAACGGGAACCTTTAGAAAGATGTCTATATGACACAACCAGAAGGGTTTTGACACCAGGTGAAGCCAAACGGGTTTGCAAGTTGAAATCTATTTATGGATTAAAGAAACCATCCAGGTCATGGAACATTCGATTTGATGAATCCATAAAAGAATTTAGTTTCATTAAGAACGAATGTGAGCCATGTGTTTATAAGTGGTTTAATGGGAATGTGATCGTTATCCTAGAAGTATATGTTGACAACATATTGCTTATTGGAAATGATGTACTAGTCTTATAGTTAGTTAAGGACCGGTTGAACAAGTGTTTCTCCATGAAGGACTTGGGTGAAGTAGCCTACATTCTAGGGATCAATATCATTCATGATAGATTCAAGAGGCTTCTTGGACTAAGTCAGGGTATATACATTGACCAGATACTAAAGTGATTTAGTATGGAACAATCCAATAGGGGATTAATTCCAGTGTCACATGACCTACATCTTTCTAAGAAAATGTGTCCACAAACACAACAGGAGAAAGATAGAATGTTTAAGATCCCATACGCTTTGGCTATAGGATCCATCATGTATTCCATGTTATGTACCAGGCTTGATGTTTCCTATGCACTGAGCATGGTAGGCAGATATCAAGTAGATCCAGGAGAACAACATTAGACTGCTATTAAGACTATCCTTAAGTATCTGAGAAGAACTAAGGATATGTTCCTGGTGTATGGAAGAGACAAGGAGCTTCTCATCATAGGGTATGTTGATGTTGGTTTTCAGATACATCAGAATGATCTGAAGTCGCAATCTAGATATGTTTTCTGTCTCAATAGAGGGGTTGTGAGCTGGAAGAGTTCAAAGTAGCTAGTTGTCATAGATTCTACAGCAGATTCTGAATATACAATGACTTTTGATGTAGCAAAGGAAGATATCTGGATTCGAAACATTGTACAGGAGCTTGATGTGGTGCGTAGAAGTAAAGATCCTATCACTTTGTATTGTGATAATACTGCTATGGTGGCTCTTGCAGAAGAACCGAGGTCACATCAATGGACAAGGCACATACTCCGAAAGTATCGCCTCTTTAGGGATTTCTATCAAAGGGGTGAATTTGCAGTGAGCAGAGTGTCCACAGAATAGAAAGTGGTGGACCCCATGACTAAAGGCCTATCTCAGCAGAAGCATGAATATCATGTGAGAGCTAGCAGGTTAAAGGTTGTTAGTAGTTGGCTCTAGTCCAAGTGGGAGTCCGTTGGAGTTGGTGGCCTAGAACCAACTACTTTGTACTTTATTCATTAATAAATACCTTATCACATATTGATTGTTCTTTTGCATGAAAATGTATGTGATAATGTCCTAAGGACATCTGTTTCATTAAAGGGTCATGGCGGATCCCTGCTATGATAAGAACCCGGAAGTTCCATAACACTGTTATTGAATATATGTTATATGGCTGGATGATGTTATTTTAGGGGCATAAATAATACAAGCCATTTGGGGTGAGGACTCATAAAAATTTGAGACACCTTCTCATGGTGTGCGCCCTTGGTAATATCCAAGAGGATATTATGAGAACAAGACCCGCCAGTAGGAAATATACATTTAATAGTGTCATTGGATGTTCCTATCTGTGCGCATGTATATTGGTCCTTAGACATTAATATTATTATTAATGGGTATTAAAACTTTCACACTTAGATATATTGAATAAAACTGTGACAAAAAACTATTCTTAGTGAGGTAGGATACGTTGGGTGCATCATGAGTAATATTGAATTAATAGATAACGCGATAAAGGATTTGTCTCTTCTGTTCCATAAAGGAACTAGATATCTTAGGCACTTTGATGGAATTTATATAGCCCAAATAAATCCATGTCCACGGTAAGGAATTGGTGAGTTCAATTTCAGAAAGTCAAAGAAATAATAATCGAGCACATGGGTTGATGGCACTAGCATGCAACTCGCTTGATTCGAGATACCGTGACAAAGAGATTATATTACACGGTAAGCATTCATATGAGTTGACACTTCATTGCGACATTAACTTATTTCTCTATGGGTGCCTTGGAATGTTGCTAGATACTAACCTTAGACTTTAGTTAGGCTTCACCTAATGCCACTGAGAAAGAGGACTAGAGGGTCACACATTAAGTGTGTCCATGTATCTTAGTTAAATATTAATTTAACAAGTTAAATAAATATTATTACCGACTATGGTTTAATAATTATTTAAGGATTCCTGATCACATTTATTTTGACACTAGTTATTCGATAGAATATATTGTGGGCGAAATAATATATATATTTATTAGAGAGTAATGCAGTTACATTTATTTAAGAAATAAATATCCATTACTCAAGGTCTAATAAATGTGGTGGAGGAAATAAAGAAAAATGAAAACAAGATAAACACGCCATGTACATTGAATGTACATGCCATGTAGTTTTCATGGAAAATGAGTACACACCATGTATTAATGATTACACGCCGTTTAGTTTTTCCGGTTGAGATTTTAAGGAAATAATGTCATTTTATTAAATGATATTTATTATAATCAGCATGGGCACATGTCAAGGAATTAATCATTCGACATGGGCATTTTCAATAAGATTTAATGAAATAAATAAAATGCGTAACACATTTATTTATTGTTATAACTCTATAACCTCAAACCCAATTATAAATATCCTCACAACCCCAACACTTTTCGAGAGAGAATCATTGGGCACAACAATTTTAGAAAATTATCTTAAGGATGAGAGAAATCCTTCCTCCAAGAATGCTCTCAAGACCGAGAGAGATCCTCCTCTATCAGATCAAGGTGATCTAAGGTGGATAACGCATACAAAGGCTTCTCCACACCATCACCCAGAGATTCCTTTGGCGACGTCTTGAGATATGGGGTGACCATGTGGATCACTTCTAGAGGATGTCTACACTTGGCTTCTGCGATGCAATGACGAATCACATCGAAACGTGACCAGAAAATATCAACACAGAAATAATTACATCAAGGTAATTCTTTTCAATTAATTAAATTAATTATAACCAACATATGATGATCCTCTCTATGGTTCCAGGACCCTTCTATTTATTTTTGTTCTTCGTTCTATTCTGAATATCTGGCATTTTATTCTCGTGATGGATCTCAGATTGAATGTTGTTTAACGGTAAAATTAAAGTTGGGAAAACCCACCAACATGCTTCCGCTATGCCCAGATCCTACACACAAAGGGTTAGGATAGCCAATAGACGAGTGATCAGATACCCCTCCTATAGACAATCCCATCTTGAACTTCCTAGGTTTTTTTTTCACCAATAAAGGAGAACCTGGTTCCATCACTACAAACACACTATTCCCTTCCCCTAAAATAGTCAATCTGATCCGGAAATTTGGATAACCATTCCATATGAAGAATGATGTTGCAAGGACTGGATGATGCTACCAAGAGTTTCCAACAAAAAATATCACCTCCAAGAGTGAGGTTGCACTATCGGCATAATTTCATGATCACTGAGTTTTGTCCAGTAGATGTCTCTAAGTGTAAGGGTCAAGTCAATGGTTTAACCAGAATATCTAAGTCTCAAACAAGATATGTGGAGAAAAAATAATAACTAGAATCTATGTCTATAATTATTACAAATAAAGTAGAAAAGACACAGATCATACTTTAAATCATTCCTAGAGCTCCTGGGTTTTAAGCCTCAACCACATATAGCTGTCCTCTCCTCTATACTCTAGCTCCCTGAGCCTAGCATAGACCACCTTGGGGTGGTGGTGGTAACAAGTCAAAACACCAACCAACTATTGCTACTCTCCCAGCTCCTCTACCACATATTCCAACTTGTGAACCTATCTTCTCCTACCATTATCTCTACCTCAGTGGTCCATCTATAGTTTCTCTGTTATCTATACGGTGGTCCAAACAATCTTAGGCAAGATTTCTCTGGCCATCACATGAGCATCACCACCTCTCTCTAGACTGACTGGACCCACCCTATGATCCATCTACTACGGATCCTCTAACCTGATACCTCCTCCTTAAATTTTTGCCACATATAAATATCTTATATCGACATCAGCTCCCCACTGCCAAGGTATCTGCTTATAATTTCCCACTTCTGACAACCATCAGCTGTATCTTCTCAACCAAGAAACTCTCGATCACTAAATATCATTCTAGCACCACAGAACAGGTAGGAATGCCTAAAGAAATAATTCTGGATTGAATGTATCAACATAGACCTTTCTTGAAAGTCCAAGCCCTAAAAAACCAATCTCAAACCATATTTATCAAGTACCTAGGCTGGTTGGTAAACCTCGATGAATATACATCTACTATCATGTAGCATTGCTAGAGCTACAGAAGCTTCTGGATATGCACTTCCCTCAGTGTAGCTGGTGAGAACTCCTCTATGAAGAGATGCTTGAACTCATTCCACAAGGGAGTCATCTCATCATAAGATAGGGTAACTAAACCCCACCATAACCCCACTGATCCATGAAGAAGGATCACTATTAGGACCACCATCTGATCTACCGGTGTCCTTATGTGACAAAAAACTTGGGTCACTACCTCAAGCTAGTCCTTATCCACCTATGGGTTGAGATCTCCTTGGAATATAAGGGGTATCTATCACTAAAACTCATGAAGCATGCTCATCCTGTGCTTCTCATCGAATAGTACTGCGGGTACCATGTGCTACCATACATGTGGAATTATGGTTGGGGCACCACATAGAGGTAAAATCTTAGGAATTGGTCCCTGAATTGAAAACTCATAACTAAGGGGATCATCTTCATGATCATCATACTGAATCCTAGCTGGTATATGTCATGGAGGCATCATGCAAATAAATATGTTGTACCATGATCAATTAGTGTATCTGGAGAGCGGACTCAAGAAGGACATGGAAACCAAAACCCCTTCCTTTATAATGCATGTACCATTGTTTTTACATGAAACCAATGTTCTCATGTACTAAGTCAAAAAACAGGTGATCAAAGCCCTATTGTATAGATATGTTGGCTACCACACCAACACTAGAGTCCCTAGCCTGAAAGACGAACTCGAAACACTTAACATTATTGACCCAAACTAATCTCATAGACTCCTAGTCCTAAATTAGAACCAACCACCTCTCATACCACTCTATAAAGACCCGTTCTAGTGGGGTCCATGTCGTGACTCCCCATGCCAGCCTCCAACTGGTCTGAGTTTGGTGACTAGCATCGAGTAGGCATATCACTAACATGAAAATAAAGATACTGGGACTGCTATATGAAAGCCGTAGGAACACACCTCGGTCTGTCTGATCTCACTAAGAACCATCTATTTCTGTTCTGCCTAAGACTCCATCAAAAGGTCAATCATTTGAAAAATACACTACATGTGTAGGAAAATACCATTTAGGGGTGATTATAACAATACTTATTAGGATACCTAGAAAACACAATGCATATAACAAGGGAAAAATAAAGTCATCTCTACACATGTATATGTTTATAAAACATATAACAAGAGTATCGTGATATACTCAATTCAAGACACATAGTCTAGAGGTAATCCATAACCATAGTATAATAGTCTAGGATTACAGATCGATGGCTCCACAAAGCACTCATCTAATAGTACACACTTAAAAGTACTATAGAATTGATCACGTTCGTATGAGAGGTATTACTCATTAGGTCTCATCATAAGAAACAATATGATGATAGATTCTAAGAGAATAAGATGCACAGATGAGGATCATTTCCAAGACCATGGGGAGATACCAACAAATCAATATGTATTAACCATACTAAGTATAGGGTTGGTTCCTTGGTAGTTTTGGTCATGTTGATACTAATAACTCCACCTAGGGCATGAAGAGGAATATAGGATCTCACTATGGGCCTCTAAGAGGGATTCCAATGACTCTATCTAGGAATTCTTGCGGGAGGGATAATAATCATAGGAGTAGTAAGTGATTCATACCTACCTTCATGTAAAGGATAACAAGAATGAATCCTAAGGAATCCTGTCCAAGATATGAAGGACAAGTGATTCAATCCACATATAAGGGAGTAACCGATGTGTAGAGGGGTTAAAAGCTTAACCCTAGTTTCTGCCAGTGTAAATGGCCTTTATCATCAACCTGTGTCATGTGGAAGAGTATACAGTGTGTGGAGGAGTTACACCTCATGTCCCTGTATCTGGGGTCCCACCAGTGTACTCTAGTCGCGTGTTAGTACACGGTGTCATACCGTGTATCCATGCATGTGTACCAGTACACGGGGTTACCCATGAACTTGGTCTAGACCATGTCGTGTGGGGGAGTACACACCTTGTAGGAAACCCATGTACCCTACCTCTTGTCTGTGTACTTTTCCATGTACACGTAGAGTCATCAAAAGGGACTATATGCCGTGTAGTCAAGGACTAAACACCATGTGTATTTGGTTTTTCAAAAACCCTTATTCTTCCTCCCGCTCGCCTATGTCGATCTTCTAACCTCTGTTATGGTGATTGGTTCACCTAAAAACTCAATATCCAGCCTTTTATTTCCATTACATCACTGAATAATTGAGATTCATGCCGTCTATCTTCTTGAAAAACAAGATCATCATAATTATTCATTGTGCAATGATGAACATGAAATCAACACCAACTGCTATATGATTCATTTTCACAACCACCATCGAGTCGTGTCAATGTTAGATCTATGATTTCAGATTAGTTCACCAAGAATAATATGCACAATGATCAATTATTCAAAGTAATTTAGAACCATAGGGAAGAATGAAGAATACCATGAGGAATGGTGAATCGGGTGAGAAAAGCACCAATCCAAACAAGAGGAACAAACCTAGATCGATGTTCGTGTCGATATTGGTTCATTTCCATTATTATGAAAAATCAATCAGTCAATAGTTTAATCACAAAGATAATAATCTCCTGATAAACCCCATAATCATACCCATCTCACAAAATGATCAATCCATGGGCCAATTTATTCGTTGATTGGTCTGTGTTAGTTATAGAAATCAAGAAAGAGGAAAATACACACCCTAAATCGATTCAATTTGATCGATGATGAAGAATGGATGATGCATTACATTCATTGGTGAGATTTTGAGTCCAAGGCTACATTGATTGATCAATCCATGATCCTTTGTCGTTCTCCTGAGAGGGTTTTCTAAATCTCTCCTTAGAGATCCTCCAACGTTTCCAGGGTTATGTAGTTAACCCTAAGTTTCTGACCTAAGGATTTATTTAATGAGGGAATAGTTTCTATGTCAAACAAATAGAATAAAATAATTCTATTAAATTACTTTATTCATTTTACGCCTGTAACAACTTTTTTCACAAACAACCCGTGCCGACCAATGACAGGTTGCGTCTAGGGTGAAACCACCATTCTAAACTCAATGGTGCCATAAAATATTTGATCCAGACACCTATTTTGGAGTTATTCGACTTTTTCAAGAAAACCACATGCATGTTCTATTTAATATATGTAATATATTTTAAACATTTATTGTGGACACATCGGGTCTCAGAATCGCACACCATCTCAACACCTAGTGTCGAAAATAATCCATATAACATTTAAAAATATTATATGGAAAATATAAGAAATTACAAAATCAATGTTAAGATTCATATGCATTGAATAAAATTCCATTATATTTTAGTCATTCAACAAATCTTAGTGTTATCCCATAACCATATGCCAACTATAATGAAAAATGGATATCATATGTGTTATATTATGACATAAATCCATTATGTCATAATAAAATGTGTTTAGATGAAAAGTGTTTTTTAAGGAAAAAAAACTTGTATAATGAATAAAACATTTTTCATATATAGTAATTATCTTAAAGGGTTATGAGGATATTAAATAAATCCCTAATATAGAAAAGTTATATTCAAGTGCTACGAAATATTTCTTTAAAAGGTGATAATACCTACTTGATATAGTGGGAGAAAGATTGAATTCAGTTTAGTTAATGCCATTGATGCACATACACTACTATAGGCTGTGCATTTAAGATAATTAAAAAAGCACTGTTAATTTAAGCATTGTTAAAGTCCCACCTTTATACATGATTTAAAAAGAAATGATAAACTGGGCCTTTATTTGTTTTTTTTTCACTGATATTGAATCCCTTTATTAGTGATAAAAAATTGTTGATAAAGGTTCCCTTTATCAATACTAGAAAAAAGGAACTGATAAAGGGTGCCATTATCAATGATAATAAAAAATCATTGATAAAGTGGACCATTATCAATGTTTTTTAAGCATTGACAACTTTAAAAAAAAATACATTTTTGTTGTGCTCCACTCACCCCCATTTTTAGTGCTTTTCCACCCCTTTCTCAGTGTTTTTCCACACTTTCCCACCCCCACCATCACTACCTCATCCACCACCCCCTTTCACAGTGCTTAGAAAGCCCCATTTTTAGAGATTTTTCACTACACATCCTCTTGTTCACCCCTTGCGTGCATATGGATTCGATCCTTGAACATCCTTTTTCAATTTGAACACCTTTACCACTACAACAAGCTTTTTTTTATTGTTATATTTTAGGATATGTCTATTTATATATATATGCATACATTTTTTATTCATATATTTATATATTTATTTTTAAATATATTTATAAAATATATGTTTGTTTATGTGTGTGATATTATTACACTTAAATTTATTTAAATATATTATATATTAATATTCATTTATATATTTTAGAATATAAATATAAATATAAATATAAATATATATATCCATTTATTAATACACAAATATGTATATACAAACATTATATATACATTTTTTAAGTATATATATTCATATATTTTAATAATGTAAAAGATGTTTAGATATTGTTTTAAATGCATTTTTAGAAGATGTCTATATATTCTATATATAGATATAAATTTTATACATTAAATATATATTTATATTTATATCTATTTACAAATATATATTCATACATATTCATATATAATTGTATATTTACAAATAAATTCATTATAGTGTATTTATAAATATTTAATTTAAATATGTTTATACACTATATTTAATGATAATGTTAATGATTTATTTATAAAAATGCATTTATATATGAAGTATTTACACAATACTGACACACACACAGATATTTACACACACACATTAATATTTCGCACATACACACACAAATAATTATATATATGAATTTATTTTCAAATATTTGAATATAAAAATAAATATATATATTTTTATTGACACAAGCATATTTATATATATGAATCACTTATATAGGTATATATATATTTTAATGCATTTTTATAAGGTAAATAAAATGGATAATTTTTTATTTTGAATAAAATGACTAATAAAAATTTATTTCCATATGGTTTATATATTTATAATTACATTTTTATGTAAATATTTTTTAAACATGTATTTATACAATTGATTTATTATAAGTAAATATAAGAAAATATGCATATATTTAATTTTAAATAAAAATGAAATATAAAAAATGATAAAATTGTAAAAAATATTCATATGAATGTAATCCCTTGGAATAAATTTAGTCTCCACTGAAAAAGGACAAAATGACCCTCTTAAACGAAGCTAAAATACCATCACATATGAAAAAATTAGGATATCCCTAATAAAAACTCAGTTTTGGAGGCCTTTTGTGCCTTTTTTACCTAAAACCATAATGACTAGGGCCCCCCATTGGTTAACATGGCATAGAAATCTTCATAGAATTTGATTTGATATGTGATAGAGCTGAAATAGACACTCAGATCAAAAGTACTGTCTAGTTGAATTTCAGGTCATGTTTTCAACTAATCTTAGATCATTCATTAGTTTATTGAATTTTAAGTCATCCAATTGTTATTAAATTAATACTACTCAATAATAATTGTCAAATTGTTAAATAATTTTATTTATTTTTTATAGTCCATTTTTACTAAATATCTTATATATTAAGTGTAAATGCATATTTAACCTTATCTAAATCATATTTAATAAAATATATTATATTTATATCAATATAAATATATCTCTATATTATTTTTAATGAGATAAATTTTTAATGAAATATACCCTTTATTAGCATTAGTAAAAAGTACTGATAAAGGGGGGCCTTTATCGATGCTATTAAAAAAAGCACTGATAAAGGGAGCCCTTTATTAGTGCTTTTTTAGCACCGATAATGAATACAGTTTATCATTTTTTTCCAGATCTGATAATGGATCCCTTTTATCAGTTCTAGAAAAAATTTACTAATAAATGTGTTTTTTATCAATGATTTTTTTTCTAGTGCTATTAATGTGGGATTTTATCATCACTTTTTTCCTAGCACTGATGAAGGATAACACTAGATAAACCAAAATTTTTAGTATTTATATTAACCATGTGTTGCTAAAATATTTATACATAATCCTTCTATTTTGTTGAATTGAATCATGCTTTTAATTTAATTAAATTATTTATGTAAGAACCCCAACCCTTGTAGCCCAAATCCTCTAATTACTTTATTACATTGACACTATATACAAGAGATCACTTCTCGAGGGATCAAATAGTTTAGTAGTATTGTAAAACTAGATCAATTATTTAATCACACATTATATTTGAAAACATAACTTATAACATAAAATTTTATTTTAGAACACTATTATTACCTTTATAATATCCTTGAATATCCATCATATTACACTTTCTAGCATCCTAATGAAAGGAAAAAAAATAAAAATGTGAGCTCAGATTCTTAGCAAGGGAATGTATATAGGGGAATATATAATAAAATAAATAAGTCATAAATAATATGGCAAGGATAAATGGTGATAAAATAATTCCAAATAAATAATCACATATACTTCAAACTTATCCATAAATAATATTACAATTAGAATAACCACATGGACATCAAAAAATAACTTCATAATAATGGAATACATAATGTAGGGAATCATAAACTTATCATCGAGGCCTCATGATAAGAAATATTACATAAATGGGCATGTACTTAGCCAAAAACCCCACCCATTTTGTATCATGAGACCTACCATTTCATCTTGGGGATCTGCAATTCTAGTAACCACCCATCACTTAATAATTTAAATGCATTAATCATAATAATAAATAATAAAACTTAAGAAACATCCCTTAATAATAAATAAATGTTAGTATAAGAAGAACTAAAAAACATAATTTCAATACTTTCCAAAATAAAAATGACCATTACCCATCTAGAGAAATATGTTGGATGGTATCATTAGAGTATATCCACATTAAATCATAATATTCATCAAGGGATGTTAACTAAATAACTAACTAAATGACAATTGATTTTTTATTAATCCATAATAATTTAAACAAGAACATAAAGTTAAAGAAATGAATTGGGCCATGGGGGTCGAAAATAGTAAAACCTAAGGGAATACCCGATGACAATCTCTACAAAATCAAATGGAAGAGAAAAAAATTCTCTAATACACCACCAGCCTATCAATCTGATTACCTTTGGAAGCATGAAGATTGACCCACATACTACCCTCATGCCATGAGTGAAAAATATCCACATCCTATTGAAGAATTTAGTTACAAGTTTGATGTAATAAATACTGATACACAGGTAGTCAGAATCACCCTTTAATTGACCAAATGGAAAAGTATGAATCAACCTCAGATGAGGGTATATTATAGGAATTGAAGAGACTAATCCTTTTAAGCATCATCAATTCCTTAACCATAATAAAATTGACCTCCCTAAAGTGTGCTAATAAATCTATAATGATAGAACCCCATGTGTCACTAAAAATTAAAACAACTTGTATAATCCATTGAGCACAATACCCATACATATTATACTTCAAGACATAGTAGGGAGCCTTACATTTCACCCAAGAACCTAATTACCCTTACCCATAGGGTATAATAGCATGGTTTTAAAAGGATGAGGTATGATCCTAAAAATCTTGAGGAAAAATGATATTCCCATAGTTCTAGATGAGAGAGTGAAGGCTCTTAAGGAATTTGATCATAATTTACTATATATTGGGAATGACACCCTTATTTATAACCACATTTTGTGTGTCCCATATGACCAAATAACTAACCATAATGAAAATGTTCTATCCCTTTTTCTGTAAAATGTTTCTAACTAGGTAATCACAGCCTACCTAGAGAATTTTTTCTATTATTCTTACAATGTTATTAAACCAAAAAATTACCTCATAAATTTTCTACATGTGAACTACCCAATAGATTTTTAAGAAAATGTGGTTAACTGGTTTAGAATATTCATTCAAGAAATATTTACACTTTGATTCAAGTTTAATTCTAATACAATAAAGGTTGTGGTTAGTGGGGATGAAATGCTAGAATATACTCTAAATTAGGATATTGAATTTAGGGTAAATATCCTTACACCAGGTACTACTATCAGGGAATCTAGATTATGAGAGGAATGAGTCTTGTTATAGAACTCTGAATAAGATAGCTTCCCTAGAAGATCTATTTTGATGAAGCATTAGTTTGGGTCTCGAGGAATTTTATAATGTGAAACAAATCCTTCTATTCCTCATTAATCACTACATAAATTAAATATAATTGGGAAAAATATTTTTTGAATAAAATTTATATATCCTATAACCCAAGAAAGAAAAGGCGTGTTCCAAACAAATTATGATTCCAGAATAAGATATCATCATACCTTATGATCCACTGAGACTTGACTAGAATAAGTTACATGATTCCCTACAAAATTCTCAAAAAATGGAATATATAAGATCAGTAGAATATCATTAGAATATTTCTTATGGAAAATACCCTTTTCATTTTGAAAGCAATTATTTTAAATGAAAAAATTTCCAAAAAATTAGGAAAACATTTCCTTGGAATAAACCATGGAAATTTTTAATGTAATATTTAAAGAAAATAATATTCTTGACTATGATAAATTTTTTCCATCTATTGTATGTCAAATCAAATATTTCATTCAAACCACCTATAAAAAATACCACATTTAGAAAATAAAAAGGAGACTAATTTTAAACATTTTTATAAAAAGTAAAACATGGGTAAAAAATGATATTAATTAATCATTTTATAATAGTAAAAACACTCTTAAAAACATTTTAATTTGAATGTATACATGTAATAGAAGGATTCCCAAATGAAATAAAAAAATTCTATTTTCATTAAAAAACATTCTTTCAGAATTTGGGTACATAGAGAGAGAGGAAAATGATAGTAAAAATTTTAATTTAAAAAACTTACTAGGTGAGAATAAAATAAATTAGGTTTAAGAGAGAAATATCATATAATTCTACAAATAAAAACTTAAACATAAGAAATCTCAAATAATGACAAGACTATGAAATAATCCCATACCTCATGTATGACTTGTTTTGTAAGTGATTTTATCCTCCTATATAGTAAATTTAAATTTGTTATAAATATATAAAAAGAATATATAGATACATATAAAATCATATATGATCCACTCATAACAATTCAATGCCTATTTATTAATAATTATTTATTAAAATCATCATTTCCAAGTGTCAATTATCTCATTTTTCATGTTTGTTTCAATTTGGTAGTTTTAGTACTTGCCTTATTTTAATGGTTCCATCATCTTCATAATGTTAATTATTATATAAATATCATTTATATTAATTATAAATATATTTTTAATCATCCTTGAAATACAGTCATGAATAACGAACCACATCACTTTGTATAGGTGACAGTCCTCACATACGCACGAGCGACATTATCATTTTTTAATGTGTGGAAGTGTAAGATGGTAAACGTTATATTATATTTAAATAATAATAATTATCTCAAAAATATTATATATTTTCATTAATTACATCCTTAATACCTCTATGTAATGTGGTGAAGAAAAATGAATTATGCCACTACATGGAGACGTAGAGTTGTACTTACGCATAAACGATATTTTCACTTTCCATATGATGAAAAGGAGACAAATATGAGTTAAAACACTAGAATAATAAAATATAATTAAATGTGATAAATTTATTTTATTATAAAAACATTTTTATATAATTTTTAAGGAGATAGAAGATGAAATAAACTTAAAGCACTTGGTTAATGGTTTCTACCTTTTATTTAGAAAACAACATTTGGATTATGCCTTAAGCCTTATAGGTTGGTACTTTTATGATACCATAACCACTATGGAATATATAGGAATATTTTAATGGTATTTGGGTAGGTATTTTTTAAGTTAAGTTTATCAATAGGTGTGAATAAGATTGGATAAGTTGTTTCCTTTTATAAGTGAGGGAAAGGGAACACTTGAAATTATGTAAAATATTTTTATAATAGAATGTATATTTCTTATGAAAGTTGATAGAAATTTAAAAATATGATATTATGATAATAATAATTTCTAAATACAACCAAAAAATATTTTTTATAAAAATATTAAGGGTAACTTATACCCTTATGTCTTAGATTAACCCCCTGATAAATTAATTTTAACCCTAACCATGATAACAAATTTTTACTATTTTTACTATTCATTATGACCAAAATTTAAATTGAAATTATTACCTAATATTAGTTATGATAGTTAAAAAGATTTAATATATTTATCAGTATATTATTTTAAGAAGTTACAGAAAATAATTTCTATATAAGTGCACAAAAAGCAATAAAAACTATTTTTAGAAAAATACATGTTTTAATCATAAAAATGATTTTAAAGAAAAATGAAGAATTTTTTTACACTAAAGAAATTAATTATAGTATATTAAATAAAATTTGATCTTTTTTATAAAAAATATATCAAAACTAAAAGTAAACATGTAAATACATATTAAAGTAAAAGAAATAAATACGATTTTTATTTGGACAAAAACATTACTTAGGTCTCTAAAATGTTTAAAATATATTTTTAACTTAAAAATTATATTTTTATATGAATTTTATTAATTATTAAATGAATTATTTTTATAAATTATACTTTATTTGTCTTTAAAGTTATTCAAATATCATTATAATTTCATAAAAGTGACAGTTTTTGTAACATCAATATTTTTCACTATTCACTAAAAAATAAATCTTTTTAGAAAAATAAAAAAAATCACCCAAAGATAAAATTGATTTGGTAATTGAAAAAATGATTATCATTTAATTAAATAAAATTATTAAAAAAAATTAGAATTTAGGTTTTAATAATATTATTGAATAATGCTATCTGCATTGTGCTATTTTTTTCTTAGAAAGAAAATCTTACTTGATATAATTGAATCACGAGTATTAAATTTTTCCCCACTTTAAAAATTTATTCCTAGAAATTTCCATAACGTGAGCTTATAAATGTATTTTTTTGTTTATAATTATAACTTATTCAGGCACCCATTCCACCTATTATATTTTATGATTTCTCTAAAGAATAATTACAAGTCAAGTTATATGATTCCTCAAAACATATTCTCAAGTTTCTAGAATCTTGATAGTCTCTTCATAGTAATATAAATAAGGTTCCAATTCAATTTCATTAGAGGTTATATAATGCATTGGATCTAGAATGTACTTCCTTGATAAATAGATACAGAATGAATCATCAAATTTATCGAGGATATGTGGAATCTCCAAATGGTAAGTGACAACTCCAATTATTTCCAAAATTACAAAAGGCCTGATATAACTGGGACATACTTTCACTTTCTGTTTATACCTTATAATGACATTCCATGGAGATAATTTCAAGAAAACATGATCCCTTTCCTGAAATTCCATATTCTTCCTTTAGTTACCCACATCATAGTTTTTCTTACTTTGAGACACATTAATTTAATTATGAATAATATTCATCTCCACTATTGTCTCATCCACAAGATTGTGTCCTAAAATATACCATTAACAAAATTCATCCAAATAAGTTAGATTAATAAATCACTTACTGTATAATTATTTATTTGGTATCATTTACATGTTTGAATGAATGCTATTATTATATCATAATTCAACCAAAAGTAAATACTAATCCCAAATATCTTAAAAGCAAAGTTCTCATAATCTCAATATATCTTATATTGTCTAAATAGTCCTTTTAGACTACCCATCAATTTGATGATAATAGGCGGTGCTCAAACATAGCTCTGTGTCAAGAGTCTTTTGAATTCTCTTCTATAATTTTGGATTAAACTATGGATTATGATCAGATACAACTAAAAGACGTGTACCATGATGTCCCATAATTTAATTAATACATTAAATGTGAAGTTATGAAGAGGTATATTTTCACTTATAGTGAATAGATGTGAAGACTTAGTAAGGATATCAATAATAACCCATATAACATCATTATTTCTATGAGTCCCTTGAAATATAAGGAAAAATTCTATAGTAATGTCATCCTATTTCCACGTATGAATAGGTGGAGGTATAATTACTACTGTAGGATATTTTCTCTCAGCCTTTACCTATTAAAAACCAATCATCTTGATATCTAGTTTAGAATTTACCATTTCATATTATCCCACAAAAAGTTTCCCTTTAAACCTTGATATATTTTGGTGCTTCCAGGGTGTATAAAGAAATTCATATTACGGGATTAATCTAATAATTATATATTCAACTCATGTATGTATGGAACACATAACCTCTTTCCAAATTTCATAAAAAAATCTTAATAAAAAAATATTCCATTTTCTCGTCATTATCACCTTAAATTTATTTGCGTGATATATTATTATTTTGTTGGGAAATACTTATCTTTTTAAATAATTATGGTTTAGAAATCATTTGGAAAAGGTGTTATGTTTTCCCATACCTAATAATTCTCAAATTAATATTTACTATGTCCTTAAATAAATAATCCTTGTATATTATCATCTTAATCAGAACTCCATGATCTTTCTTAATCAATGTATAAGCTACCTGATTAACCTTCTTAGGGTGGTAGTGTATTGATAATTCATAAACCTTGAGTAGCTCTATCCATCATTTTTTCCTCATATTGAGTTATTTCTATGAAAATATGTATCTCAAACTCTTATTATCCAAATAAATATCACATTTTCACCACATTTATATTCCCTCCATATATTCAAGTTAAAAATTACTTATTAAATCTCAAGATCATGGGTGGGATATTTTTTTTTCATTGATCTTTAACTTCCTTGATTAATAGAAAATACATTATCATTCTGCATAAGGACACATCTAAGTCCTTTATTTGATGTGTCATTATATAGGACAAATCCATCCCCTATCGACGCAATTTCATCATTGGTGACTTGATCAAATTCTACTTAAAATTTTAAAAACATTATTTTAATTCCTTTTTATATAATAACATAACCCTATTGTTTTTCAACTTGGTTAATGTGTTTTATAATCAATATTTTTTTAACAAACCATTGATAGTAACCTACTAATGCAAATAAGATAAATTTCTAGATTACCCATTTCCTTTTCGACCATTGTTTCACTAATTTTTTTTGAAAGATCAACTAATATTCCATCCTTAGAGACAATATGAGAAAGAAAATGAACTTATTGAATCTATAAATCACACTTTCTAAATTTACCGTGTAACTCATTTTATTTAATAGTGTCAATAATAAATTTTAAATGACTCTTATGATTTTCATAAGTTTTGGATTATACCAATATATCATCAATAAGTACCATAATGAAATTATCAAGATATTATATAAACTCTCTATTTATTAGATCCATAAAAAATATGGTTAATTAATCAAAATAATGGGAATTACTATAAAATTATAATGTATATAGTTCATTAAAAATGATATCTTTTTAATATCTTCCTTCATTACTAAAAATTTATGATATTAATAATGAAGATAAATCTTTGAAAAATATTGATATCCTTGAATTTGATCAATCAAGTCATCAATGAGAGGAAAAATATACGTTTTCTTTATGAAAATGGAATTGATTTCCCTTTAATCATCCCACAACCTCATAGTGTCATCCTTATTTCCAACAAATAAAATAGGATCTCCCCAAGGACAAACACTTGGGTATATGAATCCATAATCACACAACTCCTGAAATTATTTCATCAATTCCACTAGATCCACTATGGCCATTGTGTATGGAGATCAAGATATAGGTTTTTCATTTGGGATGAGTTCAATAGAAAACTCAACTTCACACTTTGGTGGATGTTTTGGTAGTTCTTTAGGAAACACATAAATGTAATGTTAAAAAATAAGAACATATTCCATCCAAGGGTTAAATTTCCCATCCATATGTTGTGTTCAATATTATTCTATTAGAATTTAATTAAGGAGGGATATTATGGGTGGATCCATGCATAATTTAGACAATAAAGTCTATATTCTAAATATAATGAATTCTATACATTCATCACAAATTATGATATCCTTATCTTGAAAATAATTTTTTACATTATAATTTTATGTAAAATACATAATAAGGATTGTACAAAAGTCTAACATGGGAATAATAATAAATTTTTTTATAGGATACATCCACTCCTCATAATGGAGATTAACTGAAATATATTTGTTACAATAATATTTCATCTCGGTTTCTTGATTAATAACTTCCTTCTTATTGTGCCTGAAAAATAATTTATTTTCTTGGAAGGAATAGAAGATATAAAAAAGTATGTAGATCCAAAATTGAAAAATAATTATTTTATATTGAATCTACAATCAATATACATACCACCACATTTAAAGGATGTTCAACATCAGATGTATTATTTTTATAATCTTATCCCTCACCCTTTTTTCTATTATCTGGTAATTTTCCATTATGTTTGGGGAATTGATTTGCATAGTTCACCATATCCTTAAAGTTAAAAATTAGATATTGATGAATTCTCCCTTACCCTTTCATTCATGAGAATTATGGACTTTCTCTAAATGCTTTAATAGAACTCATACTCCCTTCAAGCATGTACTAGGGTGTATCCTCCCAAAAGTATCACATGTTGGAAATTCCCACCTTCTCTTCTTACCATATCATTTTTTACTACATGAGGTTCTCATTTATCCTCTTATACTCTTAATTTACTTAAAAGTAATACGAATTATATAATTTTTTCTCTATCTTGATAGAATATAATAATATATACCAATATTATAAGATTTTTTAAGACTAATTCACTTTAAAAGATTGGTTTTATCCCAGTAAATAGATGGTCAATATTAATCCTTGAATTATATACATATTATGAATATTATCTTTCTAACCTATTAATGTTGGATTCTTACAAAAAAATTTCCTCTTCCTTTTGTCTAATAATTGGTAATTGACACACCATATCCACTCATTGTTCATTAGAAAAATATTTTTCAAAGAAAATTAGCTTAAAATCCTTCTACTCTATGCTTTTTAATTCTTCCACACACTTGGTGTTATGAATCAATGACCACTATTGGTCTGTATCCCCTATGAGATGATAAACTCCAATGAAAACCTTCTCCCTTTAATTATATCCCAAAGTGAGAAAAAACTTTTCTAGGTAACTTATCCATTTCTTAGCTGCTAATGGATTTATTGATCTATTTTATTATGGGGGATATTTCCTAATGAAATAGTCTCACATTTTTACATCACATTGTAGATCAGAAGGTTGATCCTTATGGGCAAGGTTTTTGGTCCTAACAAGTGTAAACTGATCCAATATAGTTATAATTTATCCATCTCTTGCTCTAGCTCCAAATATAGATTTATTTTCTTTCCCTAGAGGGTAATCCCTAAATGAATTATGTGAATTAAGATAGTTTTCATTACTTCCACTAGGAACTATTTCAAAACAATGGAATACAATAGATTAGATCATAACATTGTGAATCTTAATGTGTATTTCTAAAATTGGTGAAACACTTAAAATAGATTGAAAGTTTCTCCTTATCTAATCTGAGAATGATAAGCTTAGTTTCATTGGGTATATCTTCAAATCATAAAATTAGTTTCAAATATTTCATAATGTTTTATAAAGAGCATATGAATAAACCAAAGTGTATCCCCTTAGGAGTGTCTATACAAGTGTGCGGTCTTAGGATGACTTATTGTACATCAGTGATGATCAAGTTAATAACCAATCTAACACTTTTATAATTGTTAAACCTATGTGAATTTATGCCACAACTATATCTACATGCTAGTATCCAGAGAGATTTTATTTCCTAGGAAAACTATATAATATCTAATTCACCAATTCCTCATGATATTACCCTATACTTTTACTTATCCATAAAATCCATCATAATTTTTTGTAATATAATCTATGTTTTACAAAATATAGTTCCAAAGGGTACTACTAAACTTATGCTAATACAAACTATAACAACCCTAACCCTAGTAGCTAAGATTCGACAGCTACTTAATTACATGGGAGCTAAATACAAGTGACCATATCCAAAGGGATCAAACAGTTTAGTAGTCTTACAAAACTAGATACATGGTTTAATTTTACATTATATTTGAAAAAATAAATTAAAACATAAAATTTCCTTTTAGAACACGATTATTTCCTCTACCATATCCTTGTATATCAATCAAGTACATGTCCTAGAATCCTAGGGAAAAGAAAAAAAATAAATGGGTGATATCTGATTCTTAGTAATGGAATTACTATATTGAAATCTATCATAAAATAAATTAGGGATGAATAATATGTATAAAATAAATGATGACAAAATAATTACACATAAATAATCACTTGAGATTGAAACTTATCCATGGAAAATATAACCATTCTCATAATCACATGGACATAAATAACTAATTTTATTATTATGGAATGCCTAATGGAATACATTGTAAACTTAACATTGAGGCCTCATGCCAAGACATATTATATAAATGGATAATACATTTTCCAAATATCCAACCTGTTTTGTCTCATGATACCTATTGAAGCATTAAGGTAATGTAATTTTAGGCCCCACCCATCACTTAATAATCCCAACGCATTTTCCATGATAATAAACAATACAACTTAATCTACATGCCTTAATAATCAATAATTTCCTATATTGAAAAGAAACATGTATACAAAATGTCAATAATTTCCCAATAAAAATAATCATAATCCATCTAGATAAATATGTTAAATTTTATCATTAGTGTATAAACTCATTAAATAATAAGATACATCAATGGTTGTTGACATACATGAAAACACATTTTAAAAAATATTAATATTTCTTTAGTAGAATACCTTTTTGTTTTTGAAATCTCTTATTTAAAGACTAAATATTCCAATGTATTATGGAAAACAATTATTTTGAAAGAACCATTGAACCTTTTTAGGTAATATTCAATGAAAATTTTAGTCATGATGGTGGGAAAACTCATTTTTGTGGTGTATATTATACCAAATATTTCTTATAAACATATGGTAAAAGTTCCTCTTTCAGAAAATGATAATAAGATTCCTTTTGAAAAGTTATATAAAAATTTAAACATGGTAGAAAATAAATTTAGTAAAAAAATTTAGAATACTAAAAACATTCTTGAGAATAATTTTAAAAAATATGGTCATGGAATAAATATATTCTCAACTAAAATAAAAACAATGTTGATTTTGTTTAAAATAATTTTTAGAACGTTTGGGTACATAGGGAGAGTAAAATCATAAGAAATAATTTAATCTATAAAAAAATAAAATAGAAAAAAATATTGGGTTTAATATATAAATATCATATAATTCCATAGATGTAAACATAAACATAAACAATGTCGAATAATGATGAGATTGTGATATAATCCCTTATCTCAGATCCAATTTACATTATAAGTGATTTTTGCCTCATATTTATAAATTAATTATTTATACTTATATAAAATAAATATATACATAAATATAATATCATATATGTTCCAATTATATCATTTAAACAATTTTCTATTAATAATTATTTATTAAAATCATCATTTTGAGTGTTAACTGTTTCATTTTTCTTGTATATTTTGGTTCAGTAGTTTTGGTCCATTAATATTTAACATGGTTAAATTATATACATAATTTTATTAATGGTATATATATCATATATATTAATTTTATACATATTTAAAATCATTCTTGAAAGTTTTACATGAAAAATGAATCATAAGTATTTGTATAGGTGGTAGTCCACACGTACGCATGTGCGTCATTATCATTTCTTAGCGAGTGTAATGTTAAGAAGGTAAAAGATATATTATATTTCTAGAAACATAATTATTTAATTAATATCATAAATATTCATGTGATACATCTTTATAACTATCCATGTGTAGTGGTGATCGAAAACAAATTACACCGCTCTATGGAGACAGTAAGTTGTATGCACACATGATTAATGATATTTTTCCATAGGATGGAAAGAAAATGAATATGGGTTGTGATACAATAAAAAAAATTTCAGTATATTTAATATAATTATTTCATAATATTTTAATGGTTATAGAATATTTTATGGAGGTAGAAGTGGAAAAAAAATGAAAACACTTGATTGAAAGTTATAAATCTTCTTTGGAAAACCACCTCTCACCTATACCTTAATCCTTCTAAGTTGGTCCATTAATGGCACTAGATACTATATGTCATGTTATGAAAGTATGGGAAGGAATTCGGGAATTTTTTGGTTGGCATATGTGTCTAAATCGGTGTGAATAAGAGAGGATAAGTGGTTCCCTTTTATAATGGTAGGAAATGGCACACTTGGAATTACATCAAATATTTTAATAATATAAAGTATTTTTATTGTAAAAGTGGATCAAAATTTTCAAATATTTTAAAATAATAATTTTAAGGTCTAATAAAACCAAATAATTATATTTTTACAGTTTTATGTGTCATTTATATCCTTATCTATAAGTTTAACCCCCACCCCTTATAAACCCGTTTTAACTGTAACTCTGGTAACATTGTTTTTACTATTTTTAAAATTCATTATGAAAAAAATTACCTTGAATTTATTAGATAATATTAATTATTATGTTTCAAAATATTTCATCCATTTAATATTATTCTATTTATATAAGTGTTAGAAATTAATTTTAATATAAGTGCGAAAAACGCAAGGAAAATTGTTTTTAGAAAAATGTTTTTCTTATGCATAAAAATGATTTTAAAGAAAGATAAAGTATAATTTTTATCCAAAATTATATAATTGGGTTATTAAAAATTTAAGTATACTTATTTTTCATTAATAATAAACCAAAATAGAGAGGAACCATGTAAATACTCGATTAAGGGAAAAGATTTTTTTTTATAAAAACATTAATTAAATTTATAAAATGTTGAGAATATATTTCTAAGTTTAATATTATTTTATTAAGTTAATTATATTTATTATTAAATATATTTTTTTTCTATAATAATTTTTTCATGATAATTAATGTTATACTTATAGCATTCTACTTTCATAAACATGTCATTTTTTTTGTAAAATCTCAATTTTTCACTATTCACTAAAAATAAATCTTTATAGGAAAAATATAAACAATTCCACATAAGATAATATTAAAATTTTTATTTAAAAATAAAATTCGTTTTGAAAAAATATTATTTCTAAAAATGAAAATTTAGGTTTTAATCATATTCTTGAATAAAGCTATGTCCATCATTTTATTTTTTATTTATGAAGGAATGCTCACTTAATGTAATTGAATCATGACTGTTAGAATTTATTTTCTATTGATAGAGAATAAATAAAATAAATAACCAATCATAAGATATAAAAAATAATTTTTCATGATCAATATTTTAATCTAACTGTTTTTATAGAGAGAACAATAAACAAACTATTTAGCCTATGGGAAAACACTAGTAGGTCTTGGATCCAGTTGTATCTTTCCACCTATGTCACATATATATCCTAGTTTAATTTCACCTCATATACATGAACTATCTCAAATATCCAAGGATCTCTATCCTTATATATGATTTTCTCACAAGTAGGCAAGGGGAACAACAAAATTTTTTAATAGTGTTTTTATAAAAGAAACCATACAAATAAGGTCCATAAATAGTAAGGGGAGGGAATGAAACATAGGATTCCATTTTAATTTAATAATAATAATTTAAAAAAATTACTAAATAAATAAATTAAGATAGATTCAATCCATACCCAGGTTGGTCAAGCCCAAGTTCATACAAGCATGTAATGAATACACATTTAATATACCAAAATTTAATTAAATCATAATTAATTAAGATAAAACATGATCTAATTAATTAATTAACATCATTAATTTATATAAATTTCCATCCAAATAGTTCTTGAGGCTCCTATCTATTTTTATTTTAAATAAATTAAATACAATTATTTATTTAAAAACAATCATGCACATTAGAATGAATAAGGTGGATACTCGATAAATACTTGCCCTAACTACTTGACATGGTCCTTATTGTATACCTTGTAATCCTAAGTTATTTATAACATATGGAATTCTAAATAATTAAAAGTAACATAATATCAATAAATGAAACATTGATTCATGTAAATTAAGTGGCATGTAATTATTTTTATGCACATGAAGTACATGTTGTTTAAGGTATATACTCTGCATGTAGTTTTGAATTTTATGCAGAATTAATTAATAATTTAATATATATATATATATATATAATATCATGATGTGTATTATTAAGAAATGAAACATGAAAAGGTGTTGATTAGGTTTAATAGATTAGTTAATTAATTTTAAAATTTCCACATAAACAGGTAGGATACACAGCATGTACAAGCCAACTACACACTATGTATGTTTCTCTCCTATCTTTTCGCGAAACATTCCTAGGTAATGGGTGTTTATATTAACCATTGGTATTGAGGAGCTACAACACTTGTACGACTAGCTACATGCCTTGTACACTCTAATTTGTATGGATTCTAGTCACACACATCTTGTGTTAATACATGACACATCTTTGAACTCACGTTTTCTTTCGTAAGAAAATGTATCCTACATAATGTGTAAGAAAGTTATACAACCTGTAGTTTGGAAAATAGTGTGTCCACCTAGCCTACTAACCATGGGGTGTTTAATGAAACGATTTTAGATTTAATTAATATCATACTAAATTCAATTATCGGTTTTTTTAGTGTGTTAAAAATAAATACATGGTGTGCACCTTTTGGCTACATGTCATGTAGTCTCATTCTATCTAACTAAAATCCTGTATATCTCCAGTGGGATTTTCTAAAATGTTCTAAACATTTATTTAATCTTTTTTATCCATTCGAGTGATAATGGAAATGAATATAATGATGTTCATATTTAAAGAAAAAATTTCACATAATGAAAAACTAATAATAAATGTGTATAATGATAAAAAATTATTAATTAATAACAAATTTTAACGTGACCACTTTGATTCCACTTAAAGTTTTTATACACTATGGAAGTTCCTATTGGGTAGTATACAACAAGGATTTTTATTATAATCATCGAATATTCTATGATTTCCATGAAAATTCACCATTATGGATAATAAATTAATTCAAATATTAATTGACATAAAAGATGATACCAAGAAGAGATGATATTTTCATTCTAAATTTATAATGAATTTAAACCACAAGAAAAACCTCAACCTTGGTAATACTTTATTCATATAATAAGTTAATCTTCAAAACATTTCTTAGTTTCACAGTCATTGTTCTATGGTTATTCAATGGTGGAAACCCTCTAGTGATGATCTACATGTGCTCCCTTGATCTCGAAGCATCACTTATGGTACTCTGAGTGCTAGTGTAGTGGTATCAATCTTCTTTAACCACTACCTTTGATTTATACCAGGACCCATTCATCTTAAAAGGATCATTTCTTAGTCTCTCTCATTTAAGATGAAGAAGAGATATTGTTAATCCACTTTTTGTTTAGAGAAACCCTAGATATGTTCGTGGTGGATAGAAATATCCATGGAGGAGAGGAGAGGTGCCGTATATAATAAAAAAATCCAACAAACTCACAAATTAAATAATCTGGAATATACACTTCCACTGTTAGGGTTTAATATTAATTATTTACATAAAGGCCATTAATCATATATTAATCCCATAATATACCATATGTCATGTAAAATAATAATATTATTATTTTAACTCATGAAGTGAACTAACTCATAAATTGATAAGTAATTTTTATATTAAAGTAGAATAATATTTATCGTCAGACTCTAATATCAATTTTCTCAAACTCCTAAATATTTATTGGACTCTTGAATAAATATTTTTAAATAAATATTATTCATTCAATAAATAAACAAATATTTATAATATTCCTGGTCTTATGAATAAATATTTATTTTAATATTTTCTTTTAAAAAAATTGAATAAATTTTATTCCTTAGAATAGAGAATAATTTTTTTAAAAGAAAATATTAAAATAAATATTTATTCATAAGACCAGGAATATTATAAATATTTATTTATTTATTGAATGAATAATATTTATTTAAAAATATTTATTCAGGAGTCCAATAAATATTTAGAAGTTTGAGAAAATTGATATTAGAGTCTGATGATAAATATTATTCTACTTTAATATAAAAATTACTTATCAATTTATGAGTTAGTTCACTTCATGAGTTAAAATAATAATATTATTATTTTACATGACATATGGTATATTATTAATTTTTGTTTAAAAAATTAAATTAAAATAAAAATTAACTAAGATCAACATATATAATAAGCGTGAAACCCACTATGAATATTTCTTAGTGTAATTTGGTAAGTTCACTTAATGTCTAATATAAACATCTAGAAACACCTAAAGGAACCCAAGAGGAAGAAGTTAATGTCCTAATGATAAAAACCGCATATGAATGATCATTGTGTAATAAAATATTTTTGTATGATATCTCATCATCTATTTTTCACACCAGTATCCAAAACATCTATGATTGATACATTTTTCTTTGATTATCTAAAATAAACTTATCCTTACACCATGGTCATGGAATTTAGTTTGTTAGTTTCATTTCAATCAACATGTCGAGAGATCATCTTAAATAAATATGGAAGGGAAAAATCTTTTCTAGGATTATTCATTATTAAAATATCACCTGTGATGCACCCAATAAGTCCTACTTCACCATGAACATATATCATTATGGTCTTTGATTATACATCAATGTATGTAAGTCATCATTTTTATTAATAGTAATATTAAATTCTAAGGATCATTATACAACATCACATAAAAACATTATTCAATAAAAAACATTTATAACTCCAACTAGTGTGTGTATCCACATAATCTACGGTTTTAAGATTAAAATGTGTGGAATTTATAAGATTAAGTCTCAAATACTTATAGGTACATGTAATTAATAGTCTAAATATCTTTTTTCCATAAGATGACTTCATATGTCCATTGAACTCTGTTTAATAATATCATCATAACATATCAATGTTATAAAATAGCGGGGAACTTTTACGACACTATTAATACAACAAATAATCTAGAACATTATCACATTTACGTAATGTAAAAGATGAATCAATATATTATAATATATTTATTAATATTCATGTTTGTGAATATATAAGTAATATAATGTACACAATAAGTTGGTTCAAGGAGAAAAAATTTAACAAACCCCAACATAGACAAGAGAAAACTACTAATAAATTCTATTAAAATGTATTTAACATGATTTGCATGATTCTATTGAGATAAGACTTTAGTCAACAGGTCTTCCATGTTATTTTTGTAACACCTTGATATTTTTATTAGATATATTATTTATTTATATATTTATTTATGTGTTTTTTAATTTTTTTGATGTCATGTATTATACGCAACATGAGTACAATATTACGATACACACGACACCAGATTAACTTGTGAGAAATGCAATACTATGCTTGGCTTGTGTCACACACAATTTCAAATACTTTTGATAGAATTAATTTCAAGCCAGACCGAGTTTAAGTGAACAACTAAAAATTATTATGTTACCTTATAACCTAGATGTTAAAATAGTGGTATGAATAGTATTAACTAAATTATTAAAATATACTTTACTCTTTGGGGATCAATTAATTATAAATTAAAATAAAACTTTTTTTTAATAAAATGAAATTATTTTCTAAAAAACTATTTAAATGAAAATAATTGAGTTTATTAAATAATAAAATATTTCTTGATGTATTTTATTAATGTAATAAATATGTAATATATTCAATCTAATTTTTTATAATTCATATTATATGTTTTCTATATATTATATAAAAACAAATTCAATTTTTTGGATAGAATAAGTATTTTTCAAAAATGCTATTTTGCTACCCTTTGATGGAACACCCATTTTAAATCACGTTTTGACACTTTTATATATTATATTTAACAAAATAAACTTCTTATTTGGAAGCAGGATATACAAATTTACTTTGGATGATTTTTTGTACTTTTTTGATAACTTTTAAGTTTTGATGAATAGTAACAATCACAAAATTTTAATTGAAAACAACTTTTTTCATTGAAATAATTTATATGGTTAAATTATATTATTAAAAGGTTTTAAAGTATAAATAAATTATATTTTTATCATTTTATATAATGTTTGTCATTGAAATTAATTTTACCATAAATTCTAATGTAAAAACATTTCAATCTTTTGCAATGTTTTAACTTAAAAAAAACCGTTTTTCATTCTGACAACAAGATTAATTTTATATTCATTGATAGAATTTACGTGGTTTTAATTTTTAAAAATTTAATCCAAATTTTGAATCATTTGGTTTAAATTTACTAATATAATTATTTTATTTTTTGGGTATTATGAATAGTAACTTCTATAATTTTTATTAAAATGGTAAAAAGGTAAATCAAGTGATTAAAGGATAAATATAATATTATAAAATTACCTTAAAACTTTTCCTAATATTATTGGATGAGTGATTTGCAACCTAAACCATCCATTGGTCGAAATGATACCCTTTGGAAGCCACCTGGATGAGATTAAAACATTTAATATATTTTATTTAATGAAAAGTTAAATATGTCTTACTCAAATTTTATTAACTAAATCATTTTATTATAAGGTTATACAAAAGTTAAATTATATTATAAATACTAATTTTAAATATGAAATATTTTTATTTATCATGATAACTTGTTTTTAATTTTTATGAAATAAATAATTACATTAAAGACTTATTCTTTAATGGTGTAGAAATTATTTAATTGATGAGAAATCAACAAAATAATAATTATTAAAATTATAATAACCATTAAAATACCCAAAAACATGACCAAATATTATTGGATGAGTATATATATACCATAAAAATCCATGAGTCTAGTTATTGACCATTTGGATCCTTATAGAAGAGATTATTACACTTATATTATTTTATTTAAAGTGACGGTGAACTTGTCACATTCATGTTTAAAAAGTATAACGTTTTTAATGATTTATTTTAAAAAATATATATTTTTATAAAAGTATTCTTTATAAATATTGTATATTTACCTTCATCATAGTATTTTATTTTTAATTTTTATTCAACAAATAAGTTTATTAAATAATTACATTATGCTGTTGTAGTTGTTGTTTTATTAAGGGAAATATCAAATAAATCTTATTAAAAATATTGAAATAAATAAAATATGGGTTAATTAATAACTAAAATTAATTGTATAGACTAAATTTACTTATTATAGATATAATAAAATAGTCGGTTTTAAGTTAACTTGTTATTTTAATACTTTTAAAAATCAATAAATTGAATAGTGTCAAAATTGACACAATTGATTGTTTATCAAAATAATGTTTTGTTAAATTGTTTAAAAATCGTAAACCATTTGATAAAAATATATAATAATTATTATAAGGTCAAAAAGGTTCTATATTATTTATTTATGGTCTAATTGACATCAAATAAGTAAATATTTCACCCTTTTAATACTGAATTATTTGTCACCCTAGTTAAAAAGTAAAATGAGTAACTAAGTGCTGATTAAAATGATAAGCTTTAAATTGATATAAATACATGAATAACATTTATTAGTTTATTATATTGAAACCTTATCTCATATTATGTTCTAAATTGGGTCATTTTGGAGGTTTTTGGATGTGGTTTGAGTTTATTATAAATTAATATTTGTAGAGTTTCCAAAAGTGTCCCTCACCTCAATTATAAAAGGGGAAATCCTCCCTTATTTATTAATAAATAATTTAGACTTAAATCTAGTCTATACCTTGCCATTTTCCATTATCCTCTTCTGTAGTAATATTCTAGAGGTTATGGTCTTCTAAAAATACCAAATCTTGTGATTTAAGAGGAGATTTAGAGGGAGCACGTCGCTGAAGAGGTAATCTCCTCTACTGATTCTTTCAAACTTATTTCTTCCTCTAATTAATATTCATGAGTTGTTTAGATTATAATGTAAAAAATATAGTATAAATCATGTACTGATAAGTTATTATAATTATGGAACAACCATATTCCACCTTCTATCCATCCTATGAAAAATGAAATCACCATGCGTGCGTACATACGACTTTTCATCTCCACGCCATGGTCTAATATGTTTTTCACCAAAATCTTACTTGGATGGGTATAATAATGGAAATAATAACTATATATGATTATTATAACATTATATGTATTATTTAATAAAATATATACTGTCCACTTCCATACCATTTTACTATTATGGGAACGATATCGTCACTCGTGCGTACGTACGACCTACCATCTCCATGATGTGATGTGATTAATTATACATGATATCCATTAAAGAATTATTATATAAATGTATTGTGTGAAAAAATATGATATATATTATATTAATATAATTATTTAAATGATATAACTATAAGCTAAGAATAAGAATAAGAACTTATTTGATAAAACATGCGTAAGAAAATCATGAAGTTAACACTTCATGGAAGAGTAATAATGTTAATTAAAAGAGATGATAATATGATCATATATGATTTCATAAATATTACTATGATTCTGAAATAAGTCAATGAATTTTTTTAAATCATTATACATGTGGTTTATATACATATAAAGAAAATCAGACCTAAGGTTAGAGATTATTTTGTCTCACTTTTACTTATATGGGAAATTTGTCCTATACACCAACTATTTATTTTGTGTGGTGTTTATGATTCCCAGGATTTTCTTGATTATTATTATTAAGGTTATTATATTTACATATTAATATATTTTTTTTATTTTATGATGCATACGATTCATCTGATTATGAATTTGTAAGGAGTAATTTCTTAATCTCATTGTTATCCGATATTTTTTATACATAAGTATTTACTAGGTTATATTTATCATCCATGTAAATGTTTCCTAATTATGTTTTAAAAAATATTCTTTATATTCTTCTACAATTTTTTAAAGTCAATCTTACCCATTGGTTAATTTTTATTAAATGGTATGAAAGGAATATTTTGTCGTTTTCGATACGAGGTACTCTTTTACTTATCCGAAAAAAGTACAAGGAGAGTTTTTCTAACATATATGACATGAATAGTTTTTTTACATTTTCATAATGAATTATTTACATGAAGCTTCATCTACACCATTTCAAGTTTATTTTCTAAAAAATTATTTTCTTCTAAAATTTTAGGGCATTTTGAGAAAATAATTTTTTTTTGATGAAGAAAATTTATTTTCCTCAAGAATTAATTTGAAGTGTTATATCATAATTATTTTCCATATAATATGGATTTATTTCATATTATTTTGTTTCAAGTATAATATAATTATTGTTCCAATTATTTTATTGTGTTTATTATGGAATGATATTTATAAAATCCATTTGTTTTACATGGATTATGTTATGATGGAATGATGTTTAAAGAAACCCATTTTATTCCTTAGGTTATGATGAATGATTTATGTTATTGTGGAACATATAAGAATGATTTCATTATGATATGTGTGGGACCTATATGTACCTATAATCTATTGGGTAAAGATTTATATCTCACGAGATAGACATGGATGGAATGAGAAATGATCTCGGTTCAGTAGTACAGGGTTGGAATGAGTGGTGAACTTAGTTTAGTAATGAAATTTATTTGATATGATGGTCTTAGAAATGATACTTGACTAATATGGAATGATTTTCTATGCTTATGTGTGTGCTAGAAAATTTCTTGTCTTATGTTATGACTTTTGGGATTATGTTCATTGATTATTATGAAATTTTATGATATATCCCATGGAATGATATCATTATCTTTCTTATACAAGATAAAATTTTTAAATGTTATGTTCTTATGTATTATGATTATGATATGATAGATATCTCCTAGTATATGAAGAAAAGTATTAAGTAATATATGTCAGAAGGGGTCTAGTTATGAAGGAACTAGCAGGAGACAATGTAGATGTCTTATGAACCAGTTGTTTATGATTCTTAGTTTCTAAATACACTATACCTATATGGTCTTGTCATGGATTTGTTATATTTTTAATAGATATTATTCAGTTTTTAAGTAATATCAATGTATGTAAAGTATTGGTCGTTATAGTTGGTATTAGAGGAAAGGTATATTTAACATTTGGAAACTAAGATGGGAAAAATTTAGTGAGATCCCTAGAAATATTTCTCAGGATATGTCTAGGGATGTCCCTAATGATAAGTCAAAGTATAGGTTACAATCCCTGAATTTTGGTAATGATCATGGCTAACCTAGGATTAATCTTAAAATTTAGAGATTGAAAGTACTTCCCCATGATTATTTTATTTTCTTAGTATGATTTTTGACTCACACACTATTATTTTTGGGTTTTAGATAATGAATGTAACCCGAAAGAACCGTGTTAATCATGAATGTAATGGAAAATAAATCAATTGCCCACCTGAACAACCAAATTTTATGGGAGATAGAATGAAAAATATTATTACTATACTTACACAAGATATGAATCATTCTAAAATTCTAAATTAGCAAATAAGGGAGAAAAATTCTGTTGAGTCATTCATGAGGCAACGTTCACCTTCTTTCAGTGGGTATTCTAATCAACTTGTTTTTAAACAATGGATCAGTATCACTAGAAAGTGAAGAAGTCCAGTGGTGGAATCTAATCCAGAATTTGAGGTAGCAAGATGAAATTGAATCCATGGAATTGGACGAGTTCAAGAACTTTTTTTCAATAATTAATTTTCTCATATTATATTTAAGAAAATGGAAAAGAATTTCCTTAAGATTAATAAAAAGGATGATTAATCCCTTGTTTTATATGTGGAAAATTTTACAAGACTTGTGAAGTATGCTTTAGGAATTATCATCCAACCTGAAAGTAAAGTCAATAGGTTCTTCAGTGGATTAAAACAAAGTCTCCATTGGGAATTTTCCATAGTGACTTAGATTTCTATAAATATATCATTTGATGTTCTATCAAGGTTGATATGGATATTGGATTAACCCATCAATCCTATGAGTTTTATAATATGACAAAAATGTAATTCCAGAGAAAATATAAAGACCACAATGAAAAGAAGATGAATTTTCACATACGCTCAAAGTATGGAAATAAACATAGGGGAAATTGTATTAAAGGGACTAGAAATTGTATTAAGTGTTTAAAATATGGTCATCAAGTATTTGAATGCTGAAGTTATGGAAAAAATATGTCTAGTGATGCGAATAGAGAAAAGGCTACACAGAATGAACCTCATACAATTCAATGTTACAAGTGAAAAGAAATGGGTCATTATCCCAATCAATGTCCTGATCCAAGGGTTATTGATTATGATTGACTTCAGAAACCTCTTAAGGCTAAAGAAAAAGGAAAATCACATGTAATCATTATTTTTGATGTAGAGTATGAAAACAAATCAGTAAAATGGTTGAGTGTTTATGTAATGGGATTCCAAAATAACGTGGAAAAATTACTTTTATGGTATTATGGAATAATGAAATGTCTATTAGTTTATTGTAGTTTTTCCATATGTATTTATGAGTATATTCTGAGTGGTACTAGTAACCATAATAAGTGATTTAGATTTTTTTTGAAAAAAAAATTTAAGGGAAGGATGACCCTTAATATGTGCATAATATTTGGATAAGGAAATAAAGAGTTGTTTGATAGTATTAATGACCTCAAGACCACAATGTTATCCTGGGCCAACTTGATATGTGCCTACTAAGATTGATATGAAGAAAATATCTGTACTAGTACATAACATAACATACATGATTGACCCTATAGTAGATGAGTATGGGATCCATTCCATTCATTACCCCTCCCTATGTATTTGATGATACATTTTCTTATAAAGATGAATACAATGTGACATTACAAATAATCTAATATTGGATGGTTCCACACTGAATATCATTTTTATCTTATCAATTTATGTACTTTGACATAGTCTAAGTATCCTCCTAAATATTTCAGGATGGATCTTGATCCCAAGAATATATTCTTCTTTACCTAAGTATTTCATGGAGAAAAATGTATTTAACCAAGTCTTAACAGATTTCAAGAATGATATCTGATTTCATATAAGTATTATATAATCAAATTACACCATCAAGGAAAAAATTTCACTCTTAGTAAACCACATATAAAAACAATTATTATATTAATTTTTATGAAATCAAAATTTTTTTATGTATTAGTCAAAACACATGTATCATGATCTAAATTATATCTTTAATATAAAAATTGATCTCTATAACTTTCATACCATTAAAGAATTATTTAGTGTCATAGACACTTTAGATTTTTCCTTATAGATATATTTTTAAGGTTATCATTAAGGAAAGATATTTTTACATCCATCTTCCAGATTCATAGTCATGGTAAGTAGTTATGGAAAGAAAAAGTTAGATGGAATTCAGAATAGAGACTAGGGAAAAGGTTTCCATCATAGTTTGTGCCTTGAAACAATTTAATCCCCCTTTCTATCAGCCATGTCTTTTAGTTTTTGTATTTACCATACATGTACACTTTCTTATTGAATACCCATTTATATCCAATGATATTTACATCTACTGGGTGATATACCAAAATCCATACCTGATTTGGGTATATCAAATCTATTTTACAATTCATGGATTTTTTCTATTTAGAATATTTTTCCACTTACTTATTCCTTGTAGGTTATAAGATCATAATTACTAAATAATAATGATTCCCCATCATTGGTTACTAGAAAAATATATATATTATGTTCTATAACCTATATTGTGACGCTAAAAAGTACATGTATCTCTAAATCCTATTCATACGTGGGGCTTTGTAGAATATGTTCCTATGCCAACTCTTTTTTATATTGATGATTGAATTTATAAAAGTCTCCCTCAAACCCACTATCTATTTTAGATATGTTCAACCATTCATGAAAAAATGGTTTATCTTGTAATTATATATTTCTTATCTATGTGGTCATATAGCTAATATCCTTTAGTCTCCGTATGATACCCCATAAATATACACTTTTTTCCTTAGGTGAATGTTTGTTAAATGAAGATTCCTTAATAAATATTTTTTAACCCCAAGCATGAGCATTTTAGAATAAGAGTTTATTTCCACACCACAATTCAAATAGAACACTACTCACCACTTTAGTGGGAACTCATTTTAATGTGAATGTATGAATCTATAATGTGTATCCCCAAAATGATAATAGAGGACTTGCATGAATCATCATTGGTATCACCATGTCAAGTAAGGAATGATTTCTCTTTTCACTTACATCATTCCATTATGGTGTACAAATATTTGTGAGTTGGGATAATATCACAAACTTACATATAAAATCTATAAAACTTGGTTAACATATTATCTACTATGGTTTTAGCATAGTTTCTTTATTTTCATAATAAGATGGATCCAAACATAATTATTTTATTCCTTTAATTTATCAAGAAAATTTGACATAAACCTCATTAGGTATACATATACATATCTACTAATTTCATCATTAAAATTTTTGAAGTATGTGTAACCACTATTTGCTTCAGTTTGAAAATGTCTCCCCATATCATTTTAAAGCAATTCAATAAGCTATATGGACCTTTCAGTTTTTATATTGAATACATATTTGGTTATTTTTCATTGATAAATTTATTGAAAAATGCAAGGTGGTTTTAGTTCAATAGAATAAAAAATATATATCTTGGTATAATTTAGTCAATCAGTTTACATTTACATGACCTAAGCGGCAATTCCACATTATTATGTGGTACAAGTCATATTATTTAGATTCATTATCAATTTACATTACTTGGTTTATGTAATCAAACACATAAATAAAATTATTTACATTTCCTTTACTATAAAAAATATTTATTTTACAAAAAGAAACTTTTATTTGTAAATTTGAAATAAAAACCATTTGGGTCAATTCTAAACACAAAAATAATGTTTTTTTAATTGAGGGAACACAACAAAAATATTTCAAAACCAAGACCATCCCATTCAGTGATGTGAAGTGGTATTATTCAACAGCTTCTACAAAGAGTTGGGATCCATAAGTGGCTTATAGATCCACCTCACTATGTCTAACTCTTCTAAATCTACTTGGTTCTTATAATTGGATACAAATTTGAGCACCTCAAGTTCTATCTAATGTAAAATTTTTATAAAAGGATAGATTATACTCAATAAAAAACAAACCCAATTCTTCCCTATACTTCTTTTTGGTGGTTCAGTTCTTTTTTAAGTGGCCCTTTTTTCCTCAAGAAAAAACTAATATCTTATTTCCTTGCTTCCCCTTGATTCTCCTTCTCTTATAAGGGTGTTGAAATGATACTTTATAATTGGATTTACTCTTCGATCTATTCACATGAAATTTCCTATTATTTAAAATAAGGGTGGAAATATTTTAACGCTTCATGTCCTTATAAACTTGTAAAAGTTAAGTGAGGTGATCAAGGAGAGACTCCTTAATGTTTTCATATTAAAATTTATAAAAAAGTTGAAAAATATATGAATGAGTGATGAAAGAATGAGATCGGTGTGTAAATCATCGAGCAACTTGAACACAAGAACCTCTAGATTCTCAAGGTATCTAATGAGTAAAAATGAATGAGGAACAAGAGGTATATCTTTTCTAAGTTTTTTCATAATGAGTACCTTGGACATCTCAAATTGTTTCTATCGAGTTCTCTCTCAAAAAATATCACGGAGATGTGTGATCATGATATAAGCATTCATGTTATTATATAACTTCATGAGTTTTCTAGACATGGATGATGGAATCAAACACTAAACATATAGTGTATCGTTTAATAATTTTTCATAGATAATGAATTCTATATCACTCTCTCCACATTATTAGGTGGATTAGAAACTAGGGTCTCTAGTACGTAGAGCTTCCTTTAAATATTTAATACAATATAAAAACACCTATACCATTTTGGGAATTTACATACTAATAAGAGATTATATTTATCTAGTGTAGGCCATAAGTACAACTTAGATGAGGAGATTTTCATATTATTACAATAATATAAAAATATGATTACTAGTAATTTACTTAATTACAAAAATATGTGATAAAAAGTAATACCAGTTTTATTAGTCTCTAACTATTTTATCAAGTCCCGAGGCCCTCACCATAGGACTTGGGATTTCCAGTAACATGTATGTCCTAGTGTAAAGAATCCATATTTCCCTTGTCATAACCCAAAATTTTTCCTAAAAATTTAATCAAGGGTATTTAAGTAGGTGGTATTTCAAACTATGGGATTGCAGCTCCTTGATCTATTGAGTGGAATCTACAATTATGAAATCCTTATTTGGATTCCCAAAACACATGAATATTAGGTACCCCAAGTATTTGTTTGTTATAAAACCCTTGATGTTATTTGGTTTAGTAAACCTTAAATTTTAGTAAAATATATACAGTAATTGGAAAACACCCTCAATTTGGACAAACAAGTACTTTTAACTATGGTTTCATTCATAACTAATGTAAGGGAATAATTTTATAAATTAATATATTAATGTGGTATTTTGTTTATTATGCAAAAAATTTCTTATTTTATCCTTTAACATTACTTTTAATGTAATGTAAATTTTAATTTACTGATTAACCTTGTGTTGATAAAATATCTACACAATCCTTTTATTTTATTCCTTCTAAGCATTCATTTTTATTTTATTCATTTATTTAAGTGATCATGATAGATAATCTATTAAATAAATAAACATTCATAAGAACAAAATGAAATATGTGGTATGATAATGACTTTTATCTATCACTTAGTTTATTAATTAGGTAGTAAACAAACCATTAAACCTACGGGAAAAACTCTACAGGTTGTTATTGGATCAAGATTGAACATCCCATCATTATCTTATGTATCACTTAGGTTATTTTAACCTTTGATACATCATGAACCATATACAATATCTTATAAGATCTATCAATATATATTCCTTACCCACAAGTAGGTGATCTAATCTAATGAAATGTTTTAAGAGAGTTTACATAAAATAAACAATGGACATACTAGTCCTTACATAATAATATGAGGTGATGACAAAATGATGATCATTATTATTTAATAACAATAATTAAAACCCCATACCATAAATAAATTAAAATAAATCCAATTTGAAAATAGGTTAGTCAATCTCATGACCATCTATACAAGTAACGAATATACACTTAATAAAATATAATTCATTTCAATCATTCCAAATTAATATAAGGTGTTCATTAAATAATTAAATAACTTTTTTAATTAATTCATTAATTTTTCTCAATTTTCATCCAAATAGTTATTATGACTCCCATACATTTTAATTTTAAACAAATGAAATATATTAATTTATTTTAAAAAATCATGTACCTAAGAATGTATCATGAGGTAACATAGTGAATACTTATCTGAAAAACCAGACATGGTCCTTGTGGCATATTGTGTACTCACATGGAGTCTAGAATATATCATATGTTACATAATTAAAATGCATTTTCTATCAGTAAATGACACACTAACACATGTAACATATGTGGCTTGTAATGATATTGATATATGTGAAGTACATGGTGTGCAATGTCCATACTCAGAACACATTTTATAATTTTAAATGGAATTAATTAAAAAATTAATATATATATATATAATCTATAACATGATGTGTTCAATAAATATATGAAATGAGAAAATATATTTATTACTTTTAACATAGTAATTTTTTAATTTATAATTTTACAAATAAATAGGTGGGATTCGGGACGTGTATATTCCAGCTACATAATGTGTATGTTTCTTCACTATCATTTCAAGAGACATACCATGGAACTAGTAATCTTATTCTGTATATTTTTATAAGCTACACAACATGAACATCCATTTTTATGCCCTATATACAACAAGTTATAGAACTTCTTGTCATTTTTGGCATGTGTTAAAACATGATACTTGTTTTAATCGACATTTTACATGTGAAAATGATTAGACTAGATGATGTGTAAGTGGGTTACACAACATGTAGTCTAGAAAACTATTCAACTTCCTAACCCAGTCAACACATGGTGTTTAATGAAATTATATAAGATTGAATGTATGAAACTTCTAATTAAATGTTAGGTTCATTCTAGTGTGTTTAAAATCGGTATGTGATGCATACCATAAGGATACATGTTGAGTAGTATCATGCTATTAATTTTTAATCCTATAAACCAATGTATGGGTTTTTGAATGTTCTTCATCATAATTTAAACCTTTGTGGTTATATGAGTGAGAATGAAAAAGAATAAGGATATATCTCATTGCTTGGATTTAAAGACAAATTTTATCAAAATTAAAAAATAAAAATGAACAAGTATAACAATAAAAATTAATAATTAATCATACATTTAAACATAGACACTTCGATACCTATGAATGGTTCTAGATGAAATGGAAGTTCTTTTGGGTAGTAGCAAGCTCATATTCCGGTCGTAATCGATGAATAATCTAAGGCGTACATGAAAATAGACTATCATGACCAATGAATTAATTAGATTATTAATTTAAATAAATAATTAATCCAATATTAGGGGATCCTTTTCATGTTAAATTTATAATTAATTTAAACCATAATAATTTCCTCAATCCTGGGAATTCATTATTTATAAAATAGGTTGATCACTCATATGTTTTTTGGCTACATAGTTGTTTCACTATGTGGATTCAAGGATATAATCCCTTTAGTAATGATCCACACACACTCCTTTGATCACAAATATTCATTTATGGTACTCTAGGTACTATTATGGTGGTATTTATCTTCATACATCACTCATTTTTATCACTACCATGATCCCTTTGGTTTGGAGGGATTAACTCTTGGTATCTATAGATTGAGAGGAATAAGGAATAATTTTGCATCTCTTTTTCATGAGAGAACCCCTAAAGATGTTCATGGTGTATATAAATCTCTATAGATGAGAGTAGAGGTGTTGAACACAACAAAAAAAACTAAAAATATCACAAATGACATAACCGGGCATATATAGATCCAATGCTTGGGTTTAATATTAATTAATTTCAGAATACCCTTAATCATATAGTAATCCCATAATAGTCCCATTTCATGTAATATAATAGTAATATTATTTTATCTCATGGAGTGCACTAACTCAGACAATGATACATATTATTTTATAGTCTAGTAAATAAATATTTATTATTTGACCTAAAACATGGTATACTAATCTTATTAATATTTTATTAAACTATCAAATAAATACTACATATTAGATAATTGCATAATATTTAAAATATTCAAATTCGTATGAATAAATATTTCTTTTATATTTTTGATCAATAAATACCAAATAAATTTTATTGCTTGGACTGAAGAATAATATTTATTCAAATAATTAAATTAAAATAGAATTTAATTAAGATAAATAAAAACATTAAATATTTTATCCTTTACGATTATTCCTCATTAGAATTAAGTGAGATCACCAAAACTGTAATATATGGGTTTAAAATCACATTAAGGTACCCAAGAGGATGTTAATGGCACAATGATGACAACCACTTTTGAATTTGGACTATGTAATATAATCAATTTTTCATGATATCTCATTAATAATGTTTCACACTCGTATCATCAACCTATATGATTGATACATCATTCCTTGACTATTTTAAATTAACCTATCGTTACACCATGGAAAAAAAATTAGTGCATCAGTTTCATTTCAATAAATGGGTTGAGATATAAACTTCTTTAAAGATGGAAGTGAAAAATACTTTCTCAACATATTCATTAATAACATATCATTTGAGACACACCCAATATACCAATCTTACCCTTGAACATAATTAATCAAAATTTAGGACAAAACATCTAAGTACACATGTAATGACATGTATTAATAAAACATTAAATATAAGTATCATTATGCACACTCACATTAAATATTATCCAATAACACAAAACATGTATAATTCCTACTGGAAAGTCTATTATCATAATATCTTATTTGGATATTATCAAATGAGAACTTCATGATATTAAGTATCATATATTTATGAGTAACTTCACCTAAAAATATACATCTTTTGTGTCCCATAAGATGATTCAATATAAGCACAAGACTACATTTAAGAATATTGCCATTCAATCTCAAGGTTATCATTAATTAGAGAATTTATTTGATATTATCATGGAGAAATATATTATAATACATCATCACTTTAAATACATGTAGAAGAACAATCATTATATGATAAATAATTTATTAGTATTAGAATATGTGAATATAAATGTAATTTAATGTATAGAGGAAATTGGTCTTAGGGAAGAAAATCCAATAATAATATAATCATGCAACTAATCATTAAAGAAACTAAACCTTTGTGTATTGGGAGTGATTTTTAATAATGAGATGATATGTATAATCATATAAAATGGTGTTTGTGTTTTTAGGTCTTCTCAATTAGTATCAAAGTGCATTCATAAAGATTTTATTTATATCACCAGATATGGGAGGGAGGGTTTGGGGAGCTTCGCATGCGCTGTCATTAGTGCATCACTAAGGGAGTGGTGAACCTTATTACCACTTTGAATGCCTTTCCAAAACATAGTCATAGGTCATGTAGAGCTAAATAAATCAATAAGAATAAAAAACCATGTAAATAGACACTATGAGTTAAGGGGATTATGTCATTGAATTTTATATATAAAATTTCTTATAAATAACTACCTAGTCTAATGATATTAAGCCTTGGGAAAAAGGTTCTAGAAAATGCCTAAAATAGACCATAATTTCACCTACAATGGTCCTTATGGAATGAAAAATGGATCTGAGAAGTGGGGAATGTATCCCCCTAGATTATATCCTTTCTATTCATATTCATGGTAGGTGTTGTAATATAATTCAATGGGTCCCCACAGAAGGGTTGGGCCCAGTCGATACTTGCCCATACTAGTGCCCCACTACTTTTCCCTTCCATAAGGGAAATATTCCAAGAGGTGGGTTAAAGTGATATGGGATAGTTTTTGAAACTTATAGGATTTACATGGGAGTCTATCCAGTTATCATGAACATGCACCCATGAGTTAGGTCAGACTGACTCACCAAACTTGTTCACATTACCCAGTGGCATAGACAGGTTGGGTCACCATACAAGGTCAAATGACTCATGTAGGCAAGACTAATGTTGATGAGGGGTATTGATAAGGTTTTCCCCTTTAACTATCCCACACCACTTAGACCTATATGTAATTGAGAAAGTTCATCCCATCAGTAAGGATCATCCCATCAGTGGTTTCACCTCTTCCCAACACATAGAAGGTGGGCATGAATTGTATCCTTCCCAAACCAATAGTAGGGAAGAAAAAAATAATATATGACCTCTTAAAAAATCCTTACTATTATCCCTCACCTAAACAAATACCACTACCACCCCAATATATCATCAAAACCATATAACACATTTTGCATTGTTTATCTTCCCCACAACATCGTGATACCTTATAATGGTTTTGTTTATCCTTGATAATCTATCATCTCACTATATGTCTCCCTAATCCTTTTTACTCATCCTAAAATGTGATCATACCCACAGTGTAATTTTCCATTATGAAACTTATTATTTGATTTTTTTATCTTTATTTCGTAGTTATGTGGTGAAAATATTTAAAATATAAATGAAAAATAAAATCAAGGAGGTGTGATATGCATGGTTAGTGTACAGTTAGCACAAGGTTTATATTAACTATGCAAATTAATCATATATTTGGTGGATCTATGGTGGAGGGAGGCATATAATATGGATTAACATTGTGTCTTAATCATACATAATTGGGGTAAACTATGAAGAAAATAATTTTAGTTCCCAAACCATTCACATGGTTCACATACAATTGATCAAACTATTTAAGATTCCCAAAAATTAAAAATTATGAAATTACAACTGTACTATAACATGAATTTAACTATAATTTAGTATCTTTATTCACAATATTTTAACTCTCTAGGTCTCTATCCATCTTCTCCATTATAATCCTCCCCCTCTTATTCATTTTATATGGACTTCTCACCGAAGATCATCGTGTTTCGTCATATAAGAGGTCTTTCCCCACTACTTTGGTGTTTTTATCATTGTTTCCTTGGTTTTTTCTTTCTCCAAGGACCTGGATGCCTAGGGTTTCTGTTTAATGATTTATATATATTATGTTTCCAAGTTTATGGAATTTAATTGTGTGTAAAGGGACATTACTCCTACCTTTTAGTGATTTTCCATAAAACTCCAAAGGTTTTGTTGACTAAAGGTAGGCGTTTCATGTTAGGTTTCTAGGTAATAACTAACACATAATCAATGAAGTGAAAATAATAAGAAACCAAAAATCCAAAGAACACCATTTTTAATATTGAAACATGTATGTTATAAAAAAAGAATGTGTACCTTACACCAATGATCACTATTTGTCTTGCCTTCAATATATAATTAATGATGATTACTAATAATAGAACAAGGTATTTGTAACACCGAAATGTTTTTATGAAATCTTTTCTTTAAATAATTTTAATTACTCAATTGCTTGCATTGCACGCAATCATGAGTTTAAATGAACCGTGTGACACTATTTGTATAAAATGACCATTGTAACCTAGCCATTATGTTAGAGAGAATAAATATTACTATATTATTAATGTTTATGGTGAATTAATTAGCAACTAATTATTTATGAAAAATATAAACTAATTAAATGTAAAGGAACTATCTGTATTTTTTATTAATAAATTAAATGAATTAAAATTATTAAAATTATTAATGAAATATTTATGTGATAAATTTAATAAAATATTTTTTATATTCACACAATAGATATTTTAGTCATAGGGTATGAATAAACCCTATTTTATGTATAAAATCCTAGATTTTTTAAAAGGGTAATTCTACCGCCTTTTAATGGAGAACCCATTTTAAATTAAAATTTTAACAAATTAATAATTTTTATATTACCAAATAAACTTATTATTTATAAGCGTGATATAAAAATTTACTTTGAGTGAATTTTTTATATTTTTTTGATAACTTTAATGTGTTGATGAATAGTAAAAAAATACTAAATTTTAATTGGAAACAAAATTTTTCATCAAAATAGTTTGTATGATTAAATTATATTATTGAATGGTTTTAAAGTATAAATAGAATATATTTTCATCATTTAATATAATTTAGTTCATTGAAATTAATTTTACATTGAATTTAGATGTAAAAACATTTCAATCTTTTATAATGTTTTAACTTTTAAAACCCGTTTTTTAATTCTGACACTAATATTAATTTTAAATTAATTAATGAAAATTATGTGTTTTGAATTTTTAAAAATGGATTCCATATTTTTAATTAGTAGGTAAAAATTATGAAAATAACTTTCTTTTATCTTTTGGCATTATGAAAAGTAACATCGTCAATTTAAATTAATTCAGTAAAAGGGTAAATCGAGTAATTAATGGTAAAAATAAGATTATAAAATTACCCTAATAATTGTACTAATATCATTTGATGCGTTATTTTCTACCTAAATCATCCTTGGGTTTAAATGGTATCCTTTAGAACCCACTTATAATTTTTTTGATATTTAATTTATTTTATTTAAAGAAAAGTTAAATATGTATTACTCAAAGTTTAATAACTATATCATTTTTAATATATGGTTATACAGAACATAAATTTGACTATAAATACTAATTTTAAAGATAAAATGTTTTTATTTATCATGGTATTTTAATTATAATTTTTATGAAATAAATAACTACCTTAAATGCTTATACATTGATGATGTAGAAATTATTTAATTGTTGAAAAATCAGTAAAATAATTTTTATTAAAATGATAATAACCATTAAAAGACAAATAAACTTGAAAAAATATTATTTTTTGAGTATATATAGACCATAATCACTTAAGGGTCAAGTAATTGACCATTTGAAAACATATGGAAATGATTATGACATTTATAATATTTTATTTTAAGTGATGTTAAATTTGTCACATTCATGTTTTAATAGATATAACATATTTAATGTAGGATTTTACTGAATATATATTCTACTATAAGTATTATTATGAAATATATAGTAGTTATATTCTTCATAGTATTTTATTTTTAATTTTTATGAAAAAAATAAGTATATTAAATAATTACACAAAATTGATGTAATTATTATTTTATTAATGGAGATAACAAATAAATGTTATTAAAATTATTAAAATAAATATAATTTTGGATAATTAATATATCCAATTAATTTTTTATAGGACCATGACCTTTTATGAATATATTAAAATATTTTTTTCGAAGCTAACTTTTTATATTTATATTTTTAATAATTAATGAATTGAATAGTGTAAAAATTGACACTATTGATTGTTTATTAAAATGATGTATTATTAAATTATTTAGAAATCATAAAACACTTATAAAAATATAGAATAATTATGATATGTTCTAAAATGTTCGTTATTATATATTTAGGCACTAATTTACATCAACTAAATAAATATTTCACCCTTTTAATAATGAAATATTTTCTACCTTAGTTAAAAATTAAATAGAATAACTAATTTTTAATTAAAATGATAAGGTTTAAATTGATAGAAAAACTCTTCTCAAATTTATTGGTTGATGATATTACAACCTTATCTCATTTAAATCTATAAATTATAAATTTTTTGAGGTTTTTGGATTGGTTTTGATTTTATTATGAATTAATATTCTTGGAGATTCCAAAAGTGAACCTCACCTTAATTATAAATGGAAACATCCTCCCTCACTTATTTAATTAAAATTTATCCTTATATATCTCCCATAACCAAACCAATTCCCTTCTAAACTTCCCTATTCACATTATAGAGGGTCTGGTCTTCTCCAAAGAACTTCTATAGTGCTTTAAGAGGACTAGAGGGAGCTCGTAGAAGAAGATGCAATTTCTTCTATTGATTCATTAAAAATTATTTATTCTTCCACTTAATATTAATGAGTTTTTTACATTATAAATTAGTAAATACAGTGTCAATTATATAATGAGATTTTATGATGATTATGTAACAACCATATTTCACCTTATATTCATCCTACGAAAAATGAAATCACCACGCGTGCATTTGTATGACTTACCATCTCCACGCCGTCTTTTTTTCACCAACACCTTACTTGTATGGGTATAATGATATAAATAATAAATATATATGATTATTATAACATGATATTAATTTTGTAACAAAATACATACCATCCACTTTCATAAAATTTCATAATTAAGGGAATGATATCGTCGCTCATGCATACGTATAGCCTACCGTCTCCATGTTGTGATGAGATTAATTATACATGATATCCATTAAATATTGATTATATAAATTTATTTAATGAATAAATATGATATATATTATGTTAATATCATTTTGGAATGATATAACTATGACCAAATAATTATAACCATAACTTATTTCAATAAAAATTGCATAATAAAATAAAGCAGTTAATACCTGAATCACGAGTAATAATAAACTTTTATTTACAAAAAGATGATAATATGATCATATGTGATATCATAAAAATGACTATGATTCTAGAGAATGTTAATGAAATTATTTAAATCATTTTATAGGAGGTTCATATACATACAATGGATATCAAACCTAAGGTAAGGGATAATTTCATAATCTCATTATTATATGAGATTGTTTATACATAAGTAATTACTGGGGTATATTTATCATCCGTGTCCATGTTTCCGAAATATGTATTCCAAAACATTATTCCTATTATTCTATAATTTTTTAAAGTCAATCTTACCCATTGGTTAATTTTTATTAAATGGTATGAAATAAATCTTTTTCCGTTTTTGATACGCGGTACTCTTTTACTTGTCCAACAAAAGTACAAGAAGAATGTTTTCTTTTAACTTATACACCATTAACATTTTTTTACATTTTCATAACACCTTATTTTTATCCATATTTCTTTACAATATTTCAAGTTTATTTTCTAAGAAATTATTTTCTATTAAAATTTCATGACATTTTGATAAAAGATTTTTTTTTGAATAATAAAGGATATAATTCCTGAAGAATTAATTTCAAGTGTTATATCCAAATTATTTTCCATATAAGATATAACTCTATAATAGGGTTATGGTTCTAGAATACCATCCCTATTATTTTTATGTATTTATTATGTTTATGAAGGAATATAATTTATTAAATCCATTTGTTTTACATGGATTATGTTATGATTGAATAATGTTTAAGAAACCCATTTTATTCCTTAGGTTATGATATGATGAATGATTTATGTTTTTGTGGCACATGTAAGAATGATTTCATTATGATATGGGTGGGAACTATATCAAAATCTAAAACATTTGGTGAATATTTATATCTTATGAGATAGACAGGGATGTAATAGGAAATGATCTCGGTTTAGTGATACATGGCTAGAACGGGAAGTAAACCTGCATAAGTAATGCAGGGATGGAATGGGGAGTGAACTCAGTTCAATAAAATAATTTGTCTATTATGATGTTCTTGACAATGAACCTTGACTAATATGAAATTATTTTCTATACTTATGTGTATGCCACAAATTTTATTGTTTTATGTTATGACTTTTGGAAATATGTTCATTGATTCTTTATGAACTTTTATGATTTATCCCCTGAGATGATATCATGATCTTTCATATATATAATATGATTTTCAAATGTTATTTTATTATATCTTATGATTTTAATATGATTGATATCTCCCTTGTTTACCCTTACTGAGAATCTAAGCTCATATTTTCTTATATTTATTTTCCCTAGGTTGTGAAGAAGGGTATTAATAAGATATGTAAAATGGGGTCTAGTTATGAAGGAATATGTGGGAGACAATGTAGATGTCTTATAAACCAATTTTTTATGTTTTCTAGTCTCTAAAGAAACTAAACCTATACAGTCATAGCATAGTTTTGTTTTGTTTTTAATGAATATTATTCAATTTTGAAGTAATATCTATGTATTTAAAGTATGAGCCATTATAGTTGGTATTAGAGAAAAGGTATAGTTATCATTTGGAAACTAGGATGAGAAAACCTTAGTAATAACCCTACAGATATGTCTATGTATAAATTTCAATCTAATTATTTTATAAATGATCATGAATAACCTGGTATAAAACCTAAAGTTCCCTAAATTGAAATTTTGTTCTTGATTACATGATTTTTCCATTATTATTAGTGTTTCTAACACTATGATTCTTGGATTTAGTCCATTTATGGAACAAAAATGAACCACATTAATGTTGAAAGTTAGGTTAAATAAAATTAGTGTCCTTCTAAGAAAATGAATGTTATGGGATATGGAATGAAAAATCTTATCACTATTCTCACACAACTTTCTCAAGATATGTATCATGTAGTACTTCCAAATGATCACATTAAAAATAACATGAGTTTTCCCTAATACTAAAAGTTTAGAAATAAAAATAGTGTAAATTATCTAAAAGGGACTAGAAAATTTTTTAAGTGTGGGAGAGAAGGTCATCCTATGGTTTAATGTTGAAGTGATGGGAAAAATATGTCTAATGTTAGAGAAAAGGATATACAAAATATAAATCCAACAATTAAATGATATAAGTGAAAGGAAATGGGGGATTATGCCAACCAATGCCCTAATCCAGGGGTTATATATTATGATCGATGTTAGAAAACTCTTAAGGCCAATGATAAGGGAAATTCACATGTGATATATTTCGGCGATGTGTAGTACGATAATGAAGTGGCGAAAGGTATACTTACCTTCCAATCTAAAGTATCAAATGTTTTATTTGATTCTGGATCCACCCAATCTTTTATTTCTAATGAATTTTATATGAGTATCACTGTATTACCTCAACAATTAGACGTTGAGTTAGCTGTGGCAAATCCTAATAGCACAATGGTCGCATCAAAAGTTTATAATTTTTCTTTAGTTGAAGTTTGTGGGAAATTGATTCTTCCAAATATTGATATCCTTGATTTATTTGAATTTGATGTGATTCATGGCAAGTATTGAATCTCTTTTTATGGAGATCATATAAATTTCAAAGTACGTGAAATCACATTTCATATTTCGTATCAATTTATGATCATATATTGATGCAAGGATGAATATGACCTTCCAGTGTAAATTTCTTCCATATTATGGGTCTCGTTTCCAATAAATGAAGGTTATATATCTCAAATGGTTGGGGAGAAACTCACTGTTAAGAATACACCTATTTTATGTGAGTTTTTTGATGTATTTATAGAATAATTTAGAGGTCTTCCACCAAATCATGAATATGAGTTTTCAATAGAACTCATACTGGGTACTATTATTATTTCAAATACACCTTATATAATGGACCCAATTAAGTTTCATGAATTAAAGAAGAAACTCCCTAAGAATATTATTGTTCTAAAATGAATGTTCATCCATCTTTACAAGTGAATATTAAGGAGGAATATAAGGAAGATGTAGAGATACAAAAGAAGGTGAGAAATGTACCTAAATTTAACCTTGAATGTGATGGAATAATAATTTCCAGAAATTGTGTTTGTATTCCTCCCATACCATAACTAAAGAAGGAACTATTTTACTATGATCATATTTATTCATTCTCTATTCATCCTGGAAGCAAAAAAATGTACAGGGACCTTCAAGAGTATTTCTAGTGGGATGGCATGAAAATAGATGTTTCTGAATATGTCTCTCGGTGCTTGATTTTTCAGCAAGTTAAGGCTGAGTGAAAGAAGTCTAAGAGCATGTTAGAACCATTACCCATACCAGAATGGAGATGGGAAAATATCACTATGGAATTTATCATTAGACTTCACAAAACATCTAAATATAATAATGATATCTGGGTTATAGTTGATCACCTTACGAAGTCATCACACTTCATTACTATTAGAGAGGATTTCCCTCTTGATCATCTTGCAAGGATATATATAAAGTAAGTGGTAAGATTTCATGGAGTACCACTTTCCATTATATCTATTTGGGATCTGAGGTTTATCTCAATGTTCTGGAGAAGTATTCAACAGGCTCTAAGTACCGAGTTAAGTTTCAACACTTCTTATCAAACTTAGATAGATGGCCAATTTGAGAGGGTAATTAAAACTGTATAAGACATGTTGAGACTTGCTCTATAGATTTGATAGGTGGTTGGGATCAACACCTACCATTGGAAGAATTTTCTTACAACATTGGATTTCACTTATATATTCACATGGATCCTTTTGAAGCCCTCTATAGAATGAAGTGCAGTACTCTGACTCTCTAGGATGGACTTGGGGATAGAATACTATTAGGACCTAATATTTTTGATTAAATAGTGGATAATGTCAGATCTATTGAACAACACATAAGAGCAGCTCAGAGTCAACAAAAAAGTTATGATGAAAACATATGAAAAGACCTAGAGTTTTAAGTGGGTGAAAAGGTGTTTCTATGAATGTCTCCCTGGAAGAGAGTAATTAGATTTGGAAATAATGGCAAGCTAAGCCCTAGGTATATTATTCCTTTTGAAATTCTTGATCATGTTGTGAAGGTTTCTTATAGGTTGGAACTTCCACCGAATCTATCTCAAGTTCATGATGTGTTCCACATATCTCTCCTGAGAAAGTACATACCTAATCCTTAACATGTACTAAACTCATAAGTCATACCACTAGAGAAAGATCATTCTTATGAGGAACAACTGATAGAGATTTTGGATCGTAGTGAAAAAGTTCTATGAAATAAGACCACTTGCTTGGTTAATGTTTTATAGAGGAACCCCTTATTTGAGGAAGATATGTGGGAACCTGTGGATGTGATGAGGTAGATGTATCCTCATTTATTTGTATCCAAGTGATGGATTTCAAGGGAAAAATTTAGTTTAAGTGGGGTAGAATGTAAAAGTTGTATGTTTTTATGAAATATTTTCTTTAAATAATTTTAATTTTTTAATAGCATATATTGCATACAATTAAGAGATTAAAAAAACCACGAGACACCATTAGTATAAAATGACCATTATAACCTAGATGTTAACTTATCAAGAATAAATATAACTTACTTTTGAAAATTTATGGTGAATTCATTGACTACCAATTATTTATGAAAGATATAAACCAACTAAATGAAAAGAACCTATTTATATTTTTTCTGTATAAATAAATTAAGTGAATTATAATTAGTAAAATAAATTAATGAATTATATATTTTATATATTTAATAAAATATTTTTTATTTTCATCCAATAGATATTTTAGTTATAGGGTATGAACAAACCCTATTTTATATATAAAAACCTATATTTTTCAAAAGGGTAATTTTACCATCTTTTAATGGAGAAAATATTATAACATAAAATTTTGACATATTAATAATTTTTATATGGAAGCATAAAATTATTATTTGGAATCATGGTATAAAATATACTTTCAATGAATTTTTGATATTTTTCTGATAACTTTCATGATTTGATGAATAATAAAAATATATTAAATTTTCATTGATTTTTTTATCATTAAAATAATTTATATGGTCAATTTATATTATTTAATGGTTTTAAAGTATAAATATATTATATTTTTATCATTTAAAACAATTTATGTCATTGGAATTAATTTTACATTGAATTTAGATATAAAAACATTTTGACCTTTTGTAATGTTTTAACTTTTAAAACTTGTTTTCTTATTCTGACAACAAGATTAATTTTAAATTATATACTATAGCTTCTGTATTTTGAATTTTTAAAAATGGATTCCATATTTAGAATTATTTTTTCTAAATTATGTAAATATATTTCTTTTATTTTTTGGGTATTAAGAATAGTAACTTTGATAATTTTTATTAATTCAGTAAAAGGATAAATCTGGTAATTAAGTGTAAAAATAATATTATAAAATTGCCCTAACTCATATCCTAATATCATTGGATGAGTGTTTTTTGACCTAAATAATCGTTGGGTAGAAATGGTATCTTTTGGAATCTACTTGAATGATATTAAAACATTTAATTTGTTTTATTTAAGGAAAAGTTAAAAATAGATTAGTCAAATTTTAATTAATATATCATTTTTAATATAAGGTTTTAATGAATAAAAATTTGACTATAAATACTTATTTCTAAGATAATTTTTTTTATTTATCATGGTAATTTATTTGTAATTTTTTTGGAAATAAATAATTACCTTAAAATCTTATACATTGATGATGTAGAAATTATTTAATTGATGAAAAATCAATTAAATAATTTCAATTAAAATGATAATAACCATTAAAAGACAAAAAAAACTTCCAAATATTATTTTTCATGTATAACTTGACCATAATAATTCAAGGATCGATTTATTGACCATTTAGATCTATATGGAAAAGATTATGGCACTTATAAAATTTTATTTAAAGTGATGTTAAAGTTGTCACATTCATGTTTTAATAGATATAATATTTTTAATGAAGGATTTTCCAGAAGATATATTTGACTATAAGTATTATTATGAAATATATATGAGTTATATTCTTCATATTTTTTTAATTTTTATTTAACAAATAATTATATTAAATAATTACACAAAACTGATGCAATAATTATTTTATTAATAGAGATTATAAAAATTATTAAAATAAATATAATATTGGATAATTAATATATCAAATAAATTTTTATATGATCTTGACCTATTATTAATATTACAAAATATTTGGTTAAAATCTAACTTGTTATCTTTATATTTTTAATAATCAATGAATTGAATAATGTCAAAATTGACACTATTGATTATTTATCAAAATAATGTATTATTAAATTATTTCAAAATCATAAAACATTTCTTGAAATGTATAATAAATATTATATGCTCTAAAAGATTCTAAATTATTCATTTATGGTCTAATTTATATAAAATAAGTAAATATTTCACCCTTTTAATATTGAAATATTTTCTACCATAGTTAAAAATTAAATAGAATAATTTAGTGTTAATTAAAATTATAAGGTTTAAATTGATAGAAATAATTTTCTAAAATCTATTGGTTAATGATATTACGACCATATATTATCTCATCTTATAAATTGGTACATTTTTTAGGTTTTTGGATGGGATTTTATTTTATTATAAATTAATATTTTTGGAGATTCTAAAAGTCCCCCTCAAATCAATTATAAAAGGGAGCATACTCCCTCACTTATTCACTTCACTTTGAGCATTTTATCTCGACCCTACCCTATTAATTTACCTTATCAACTTCCCTATTCACATTCTAGAGGTTAGGGTCTTCTCTAAAGACCCTCTCTAGTGCTTTAAGAGGATATCTCGAGGGAGCTCGTTGAAGAAGAGTTAATTTTCTCTACTAATTCTTTCAAACTTATTTCTTCTTCTACTTAATATTGACAAGTTTTTTACATTATAAAGTAATAAATATAGTAAAAATTATATACTTATATGTTATTATTATTATGGAAAATCCATATTCCACCTTTATCCATCCTATGAAAAATGAAATCACCACACGTGCATATGTATGACTTACCATCTCCACGATGCAATGAGATTAATTATTCATGATATCCATTAAATAATGAATATATAAATGTATATAATTATTAAATATGATATATATTATGTTAATACCATTATTTTATTATATAACTATGACCTAATAAAGAGAACCAGAACTTATTCAACAAAACATGCATAAGAAAATGAAGCAGTTAATACCCAAATAACGAGTAATAATGAAATATTATTAACAACAGATGATAATATGATCATATATGATATCATAAAAATTTCTATAATTCTAGAATAAGTTAACGACATTATTTAAATCATCATATAGGAGGTTAAAATGCATAAAAATGATATCAGACCTATGGTAAGGGATAATTTCACAATCTCATTATTATCCGAGATTGTTTATACATAAGTTATTACTGGGGTATATTTATCATCCAAGTCCATGTTTCCAAAAAATTTATTCCAAAATATTATTTTACAATTGTTTAAATAGTATCTTACCCATTTGTAAATTTTTATTAAATGTTATTAAAGGAATATTTTTTCATTTTCTATACGAGTTACTCTTTGACTTATCCAAAAAAATTATGAGAAGAATGCTTTTTGTTAACTTAAATGACATGAATAGATTTTTAAATTATAATAATTCCTTATTTACATGAAGCTTAATTTATAATATTTCAGGTTTATCTTCTAATAAAATATTTTCTTTTAAAATTTCATGGAATTTTGAGAAAAGAAAATGTTTTTGAAGAAGAAAGTATATAATTCCTCAAGATTTAATTTCAAGTGTTCTATCAAAATTATTTTATATCTAAGATGGAATTATCTAATAGGGTTATGTTTCAAGAGTACTATCCCCTAATATGGTTTTATTATGTTTATGATGGAATGTTATTTATGAAATCCATTTGTTTCACATGGATTATGTTATGATGGAATGATGTTTAAGAAACCCATTTTATTCCTTGAGTTATGCTATGATGAATGATTTATGTTTTTATGAAATATGTAAGAATGATTTCATTATGAGATTGGTGGGACCTAGATATATCTCTAATGAATTGTATAAAGATTTATATCTCATTATTTAGACATGGATGGGATGGTAAACAATCTCTGTTCAGTAATACAGGGCTGGAACAGGAGAAAAACTCAGTTCAGTAATACATGGCTATAACGAGGAGTGAAATTGATTCAGTAATATACTTAATCTGATATGATGGTCTTGACAATGATCCATGGATAATATGAAATTATTTTCTATTCTTACGTGTATTACACAAATTCCACATCCTATGTAATGAATTCTGGGAATATGTTCATTGATTCTTTATGAAATTTTAGGATTTATCTCGTGATATAATATCATGATCTTTCATATACTAGATAATATTTTCAAATGTTTTTTCTTATGTATTATGATTATGATATGATTTATATATCCATTTTTTACCCTAACTGATCATCTAATATAACCATTTACCTAGGTTGTGAAGAAGGGTATTAGTAAGATAATTCAAAACCTGGCTGGTTATGAAGGAATAAGCAGGAGACAATGTAGATGTCTTAAGAACCAATTGTTTATTTTTCCCAGTTTCTAAATACACTAAACCTATATGGTTCAAGCATGGTTTTGTTATATTTTGTAATGAATATTCTTTAATTTTGAAGTAATATATATGTATATAAAGTATGGTCCATTATAGTATCTTTTTTATATTTTGTATCCATGAGAATAACCAAATAACCCAATTGGTTTGGGTAGGATTCCAAATGTTTCTCAAGGTATGATAGTACCTCTTGGCATTAGAGAGAGTCAGATAATAGGAGCTTCAAGAGGGAGAGAGTATTATATAGCATATTGCTTTTGGATTGAAGACACAATTATAATGGAAAATCCCACATTATATTTTCTCCAATGATATACCCTAATAATCTGATCCATTTACTCATATAATATGAAATGTATGGGAAAATTTATTTGGATATTAATGAATTTATCAAATTAATTCATTCTTCCATTTTTATCATATAAAAATTATATATTAATGATAGATAATGAGGAAGATAATTCCTAAATTTTATTTTAAAATTCATTTCCTAATTTTACAATAATATTTACAATTGATTCATACCACACAATTCATGAAAATAAATTTAAACTGAGTCAAATAATAAAACTAGCTCAGGAAGCCTTGATATAATGTATCAATATAATATGAATAGATATACCCACAAGTAAAAAACATTAGTTTTGTTATAAATATATTATTACCTATAAAACATTCTTATTATAACATATTATAATGACTCAACCCATTAGGGTGCTCCTAGCCAGCATAAGGCTAGGACACTATAACCCAAATTCCACGTCCAATAGGCTAGGGGCTGATGATAACCATCGAGAAGGAATAATGTAAATTGGGAGGACCTAGCCTAATGAACCTATAATAGCTCACCCAACCATATCCTTGAAATAGTATATAGGAATAATAAAAAGGGATAAAACATTTAGAGTAAAACCATCCATGTAATAACCACTAGTGAATACATCAGATCATGATAGAATAAAACCGAAGTGTAAAGGGGAAAACACATGCCCGACTTGAAATGAAGTAACACACTAGTATTAACGGCAATGAAAGAAATTTAAGCAATCTCAGATCATAATCTCTAAGATTGAACACTGTACACGGCCTATGAACCCAAGTATCACTATTCCCCACTAATGTCACTGTAAAACTATCCATAACCTGCATAAGACATGGAAGATGAAATAAAATCCCATGTATAGGTGAGTGTAAATATACCAAATAATACACCTTGAAAACCACAAAGGGAGTGATATAAAGGCATAGAAAAGGTTAGCTCAACCCATAAATAGATGGAAACAAAAACCTTAATAGATATATGCTCATACAGAAACCTAGATGAGAGAGAAAGGGGATATCCATATCATAGTAGAGAGCATGAAGATGAGTCTTCCTATAACTCAAAAGGTCCATTAATTATTCCCATCATCTCACATGGCTATCTAAGAAAACCATGTGGGGGATCCACACCTCAACACTACTCTAAATCCCTAGGGGAGATGATCTCCTATAGAGGACCTGCAAATTGGTACGATAAGGGGTTACACTAAATAGATATAGGAACCATGACTTGGTGTGATAGTGGGTGCCACTAAAAGCATAGAGGACCCACACTCTAACATGAAAGGGGGTTCCACTCGATAGGAACTACTACAAATATGCCTTTTATCAATGCTAAAAATGGTCATTAACAGTGCTAGAAAAATCGCTATTAATGCTAGTGAAGATAAATGGGGGTGGGGTCCCCTTTATCATCGCTCCAAAAAGCACTGATAAAGACCCCTTTTATCAGCGCTAAAAAAAGCGATGATAAATGGGGTCTTTTATCAGCGCTAAAACAAAGCCCTGATAAAAGACCCCTTTTATCAGCCCTTTTTTTAGCACTGATAAAAATAAAAAAAATAAAAAAAAATAAAAAAAATAAAAAAATACTGCCAATCTCGGGGGGGCGGGATTTTACAGTGCTTAATCCCCCATTTATCAGCACTTTCCCCGCACCATCCAGTGCCCGCACGCACCGCCTACACCCCTTATCAGCACTATCCCCTCTAAATCAGCATTGCGCACGCGCCCCTGCCTCCACCCGAATTTGATCTCGAGACGTCCCCCCTGCGCACCTAAAGACTTTGCCACTCCCCTATATTGATTTGTTCTCTTATTTATGATATATTTATTTATTTATATATATATTATTATATTTATTCGTATAGTAATATATATTTATATTAATATATATATATATATATATAATTATATTAATATATATATTTATAGTTATATTAACACACACACACATATATATATAGTTATATTAATATATAGTTATATAAATATTCATATATTGGTATTTTAAATAAAATGGATATTATTTATTATTTAGATAAAGCTAATATATTTTATATGTAAGTATGTTTAATTATTTATTTAAAAAAAATTAATTTTTAGGGGTGAATATATAAAAAATATGTACATATAGTTATATATTTGATTATAAATTTTAGTGAATTATAAAAAATGATAAAATTTCAAAGACATAATATCAATATGAATGTAATAACTTGGAATAAATTCAGTACCCACCAAAAAAATCCAATAATACCCCCTTAAACGAGGCTGAAAATCCACAAAATGTTAAAAAATCGGGGTACCCGGACTAAAAACTCAGATTTAGAGGTATTATGGGCCTCTTTTGGCCTCTAAATACCCTTGACCATGGTCCTCCCCAGTCACAAAAATGTATATCTCATCGTAGGCTTCGATTTGATATATGGTTGAGCTCAAACGGACACTCAGATCAAAAGTTATGTCCGTTTAAAGTTTGAGTTGCGTTTTCAACATATTTTGGATTTATTTTTAATTTTTTTAGTCTTCAAATTGTTATTAAATTACTATTACTCCATAATAATTAGAAAATTATTAATTAAAAATATTTTTTAAATTTTTTTATAAGCCATTTTCACTAAATATCTTATATATTAAGTATAACAAGTGTAAATGTATATTTATACTTATCTAAAATATATTTAAAAATTATATATTATATTTACATCAATATAACAATATTGATATAATTATATATTAATATATTATTTTTAATTAATTTTTTTTGAAGTCAAACCCTTTATCAGCGCTTTTCAAAAAAGTGCTGATAAAGGTCCCCCCTTTATCAGCGCTACTAAAAAAAGCGATGATAAAGGGGCCCCCTTTATGAGCACTAAAAAAAGCGCTGATAAAGGGGTACTTTTATCAGCGCTTTTTCATTAGCATTGATAAAGGGGTGACGATGGCCTTGCCCTATTTTGTGGTAGTGAGGTAGAGATAGAGGACGCACTCCTTAATGTGTCAAGGGGTTCCACTATATGCATGGAGGACCCACACCATACTACCATAGTGGGGTTACACTCAAAATGAAATAGGAACCACACCCTGAAATGATAGGGGATACCAATAAAGTAGTGAAATAAGTACGGGGGATCCACACCCCAATGCAATATGAGGGTTTTCAACCCCAGTCTCTCCCCGATGATCCTTCAAAATCATTGGTATAATCTATCATTACTTGAAGAAGTGTCATACTATCAAAACCTCACACCATATCTACAAATCCACTATGAGGATACTATCATGTTCTATGTCTAAACCTTCTTAGTATATTCTAATCTCAGTCTAAAATTGGTTCCCAGACAAAGGAGATATGCAAGGCAGAATATCTAAAAAAATACACAGTGTGCACCAAGTGTCACATGGAGTGTGGCCTCACCTAGCCTCCTGGACATTTCCTTTCTAGCACATGGAATAAATGGACATGTGGGTATACACAGTGTGTACAGGGGGTACATGGTATCTCTTCTTCATTATGGGATTGGTTGTGTTTATTTGTCCCATTCCCATATACATCAAACAATGCCCATGTACATCTTTTCATTCCCGTATAATTTGTTTCGTGCTCATAAAACTGGGTGTTACCATGCTTTTTTACTCTTAGATTACATGCTTGGATACCAAAATAGGTTTACATTGAATGTGGTGGGTCTAAATAACATTGATGTTTTTCTTTAACTAGAAACCCTAGAGTCGTAGGTAGGGGTTGACTACACAACATGTGTTCCTAGACTACTCACCATGTAGTAATGTTTTACAAAAAATTAAATGGAATATCTATGTGATTCATCACACCACCTACACTAATTTTCCTATAAAAAACCATGCTATGGTCCTAGATATTGGTTCATCTATTCTCTATCCATCATTGATGGCCAGATTCCCACCACCCAAACCCCACACAATTTCTTCCCAGCTCTCTCGAAATCTTCATTTTTCCACTCTAGATCTCGAATCCATGAAGTTATCACTGAAAAATTGTACTCATCCTGATCCATATGAAAATATCCTCTCCATTTTTCATTCATAAATCCACCTTGAATCCTAGGGATTAATCACACTCTGACCCTCGTTGACAATGTCAAACCATAACCCCATGGGGCAATGGTGAGTAACACAAAGATGGGGGGGGGTCACATAAGAAAATCAAATCCTTCCTTTTTCAAGGGTTATTGTACAACGATCAAAATATTGGAACATCCAGGGAGATAGATGGTGGAATGGAATAATTGAATTGTATAAAAATATAACCAATAAATTTGTGGGGATCATCCGAAGAACAAATAAATCACAGATCAAGAGAAGAAGATAAAAACCCATTCAAAATATATTAATAAGAGGTTTGAAATCATAATTTATGAGCCCTACCTAAATTTAGGATTGATCATTGGTCAGGTACATGTTCACAAGTAATGTAGATGATCATCTACATTCACTACCTCTTAATCCACCTCAATTTGATCATATTTCATCATTCGATCCTATCCACCAATGAAGAGAACTCGATTCTCATCTCAAATACTATTAGGGTCTTGTAGATAAACCTAGAGATTTTTCATAACAAGGTATTTATAAAGGAAATTTTTTCATGAGAATTTAAAATAAATTAAATAAATTAAATAAATTTAATTATTTATTTTAATTAAATTCACCACCAACGACAACCTCAACCGGAATTCTAGTGACGAACAACCTTAGGTCATGTCTCGGGTAAATCCCATACTTCAGAATCTGCTAGGGTCTTAAATTCCCCATATGAGGTCTAGAATAATAGGTAAATACATTTACACTAAACTACGTGAACACCTGCATTAAAATATATTAATATTTTTAATTTATTATTTACAGGGTTTCGAAACACCTAAATTCCATGTCAAATTTGAGGATAAATCCATGTATATATATATATAAATATTCAAAGGATAATCTAAAAAAAAATGATTTTCTACATTATACCATCCTTTAATATTTTTTGCCAAAAAATCACAATCTGAACAAAAAATGTGGGCGTACTGAGTCTACATCTAACATTCTCACTCCCAGGAAATCTCCTGCATGATCCCTTGCCGCCACAACGCATGAACGAAGAGAATAGTTAGTCCTTACAAGATCCTCTCCCAATGATTCTATATATCCATTGGGAACTTCGTCAAGGTGGATCCATCCTTAATGTTCATATATCTCCTCTTAATTATATGCATCATATCATGCATGTATCTCCTCATTTGTGACTCATGGAATACATCTTTAACCTCCTCTAACTTAGGGGGTAATTATAGGAGGTATGCAACCTCACCAACTATATATAGTATCTCAAATAACTTGATGAACCTTAGATATAGATTTCCTCATCAACTGAATCTCTAAAATCCTTAACGCAGGGAGTCTCTTAGGAAAAAATGTTCTCCCTAATCAAGATCCAAATTCCTAAAATGTTAATCTACATAAGATTTTAATTGTCTTTAGGAGGTACTCATGTTATTTTAGATCACCAGAACCTCCTCCATCATAGCCTACACCATACACAGACCAACTAGAGATTCCGTTACAATCTCAGTTCAACACAATGGTGACTTATGAGGTCTCCCATATGGGGCCTCAAAATATTACATGTGGATCATAAAGTGATATTTATTATTATAAGTTATCTCCACCAATATGAATTGATCTTACCAGCTTAAACTAAAGTCTAAAACACAAGCCATCATCATATCCTACAACACCTAGATATTTTTGTCAATATTCCCATCAGAATAGGGGGTAATTGTAGTCATCCTCAACTAGGTCCAAAAATCCTCCTGCAATCCTCTATACAATTGTTATGCAAACCATTCTTCATAGTCAAAGAAAATAATCAAGGGTATACTAGGGAGTCAGATGATCTCTCTCATGTATAACTACCCTAGACACTTTTCTAAACTCTTCTCTCTATTGACAATAATGTGCGCCAACTGTGTGAGTTGATCAAAAATCACCCATATAGAATAATGGCCTCTCAATTTTCATAAAATCCATGTCACAAAGTCCATGGATATACCATCCCATTTCCACTTCAAGATCTCAAGAATCTATGTAAAACTTGTCCGAATATGGTGCTCAACCTTTACCTACAAACATATGAGACACCAAGAGATGAACTCAACACTTATTCACCTCATTCTAGCCCACCAACACCACCATTTAAGGCCCTTTTAAATATTTTCCACTATGGGATATACATTCAATGGGGAAGTGTGAAACTTCCTCATCACCTCCTCTCACATCACGATTAAAACCACCATACATCCATGGAAAAGGATGACATGATACCCTCCTTTAGTGAATCTATATAGTGAATCTCCTGAGGATTTCTTTCCATGAAGAACATCACAGTTTATGTCTCCCAGCTGGGCCTCCCTCACACACTAAAGAAGTGGGGGATTAAACTACATAGACTAAAGAAGTGTTTCACCCCTCCTCCACCAGGGTTAGTTGCAGCTAAGACAACTTCTCTAACACCACCTCCACCAAGTAAGAATAAGACTTATTGATAAGGGAATTCACTACTAAATTTCCCTTCTCATGGGTATAGATTATCTCAATTACATAGTCCTATAGAAACTCCAACCAAATCCTCTATATCAGGTTCAAACTCCTCTAAGTAAAGATATAACTGAGACTATGATTTTTTGACTATACAATAAATTACCCTCCCAGAAGATAGTGCCTCTACATCTTTATAACTAACACTACCATTATTAAATCCAAGTCGTGAGTGGCATAGTTCTACTCATGGGGTCTCAACTAACTTGAACCATATGATATCATATCCAACCTCTTCATCAAAACACAATTGAGCCCATATCTAGAGGAATCACAAAACACTATATACTCAATGCCCTCCTTTGGTAGTATCAACATGAGAGAACTAGTCAACTTCAGCCTCAACAGTTAGAAAGATCCTTGACACTACTCATCTAGATAAATGGATTCCCATTCCATGTATGGGTTATCGAAGGGGATAATACTATGTAAAATTTGTAGACAAACCTCTTGTATTACCCCCACCAATCCAAGAAAACTCTACACCTCTGACATGCTCTTGGATGGATCCCAAGAATTAACTCCATCAAACTTCATCAGGAAAAAATCTAATCCATGACCAGAAATGACATTACCAATAATGTGAACATTGTAGATCCAAGAATGCAACTTCAAGGGTTTAACATAAATATGGTTCTCCCAGAGTAAGTCTAGGACCATCCTTAGATTCTCTGCATCCTCCTCCTCTAACATAGAGTAAACAAGTATTTCATCAATGAAGTCAAAAAAAAAATTAGTTCATGTATGTATAGAAAATATATTTCATTTGAGCTAAAAAACACTATTGGGGAATTCATCACATTAAAAGGCATCATCAAGAACTCAGTGTCTATAGAAACATTGAAATTTAATCTTTATAATTATAGTCTCGCAAACTCTCAACTGGTGGTATTTGAACCTGAGATTGATCTTAGAGAACCAACTTGTGCCTCTCAATAGGTTAAAAAGTTCCCCAATCCTCTAAAAGGGGTACTTGTTCTTTATTATTACTTGGTTTGGGAAAATATTATAAAAGAATTATCAAGATCCCATCCTCCTTTTTCACGAATAAAACTAAAGTTTCCTAGGGGGATACATTGGGTCTTATTAATACCTTTTCATGAAGGTCCTCCAACAACAACCTCATCCATTGGAGATCATTCAGGTCCATATGATATATCGTAAAAGATATCGGTGCATTCCCAGGGTGTAAGTCAATGAAGAAGTATATCTCCACCCATAGAAGTATTCCCTGAAAATCCTTAGGGAAGATGTCTATAAAGTCCTTATAGGGTCCTGAACACTTTGAAAATGGAGGAAAATACTCCAACAATCACTTTTAATAAGGAAGAAAGCATTCCTACAAGTCTAGTAAAGATAATGGATGCAAATTGAGTTGAAAAATTAAGAAGAAACTTTAAGAAATTGATTTTATTAGGGATTTTTAAGAAACCTGTGTACCATCACCATAAAGGGTTCGCAGACCACATGAACCACGAACCACCAGTACGTGGAATGACCCGCAAGGTGCTGGTCGAGGGAGCGATGGCCTATGAGCCCAGGGGACTGTGAACCAAATATCTGGAAAAATAAAGCATGTTAAGTCCATTTTCATAAAATCTCATGAACTCAATAGTTCACGAATGATGCGAATCGGTACGGTTCTGCGAACCATGACTCACGAACAGCAGCTTCCGCAAACCTAGATTGACCGAGTCTTCTACAGATTGAGATATCGCTTCATGGGATTTCAAAAATGGTTCCATATGCCCATATATATGATTTCCCTAATGCTCTATTAAATGAGCACAGAAAGAATTAAGAGAGGACGCACAAAGAAAGCACGGAGGATACCCTAGAGGTAGGAAGAAAGAATTCAAAGAGGATTCTGACTTTAGTCTCAAATCATCAGAGAAGTCCAAACTGCAGACCACATTTTTGTAGGTATAACCATACACGAACCACAAAACAACAGAACTTAAAAATAATGAGAAAACTTTAGACCTAATGTGTGGAATCGAGAACCAAAATTCCTCATGAATGAACTCCCCATGGTTGGCAGGTTCTAGGACCCTCCTTCAAAATGGTTTTCTATATAGTGTATATGACAACCCTGCTTTTTATTACAACTTAAACATGCTTTATTACATAAAACTTCACTTGATACAACAAAGAATATCGAGAGGTTTAGTGTCTTTGGGGCTTAGGATCATTACATAAAAACTTTAAACTTGAAATACAACATCCTTATTGAAAACTTCCTTTACATGACCACTACATTCCTTCGTACTTAGCATTGCATGGGATAACCTGAGGACATGCATAAGAAAAGGGTGAGCTATAAAGCCCAGTAAGGGAGTACATAATGAATAACATGAGAAGTACAATACATGTTAGGCAATAGGCATATCAATAGATCATAATAGAGACATGAACATAAGGGCATGATAAAGCATGATAATCATAACATGGAAATGTGGCAACAACACTTAACATTGAATTAGCATGAGCCAAGGCTCATTGCACATGGAGCATGAGTAAACCCTCATTGCACTTGAAGCACGAGTAAACCCTCGTTGCACTTGAATTAGCATGAGTCAACACTCATTGCACATGACGTATCATGATACTATACTTTACCCAATGCATTGGAGCGCTATAAAGGGCGCACCCTTCTTAAACATTTCATTTCATGCATAAGTGTGCCACATGGATCATAAAACATGGATTCATAAAACATAATCATTTCTTCCACGATAAAGGAATGTGGAATTCATACATGAAATTTTACAATCAATATGTATATGTGCATAAAGGTGAATACCCTTGATGGAGAAATGGGCATGGTATTCACTACACAAAGACATTGGCTTAGAAAATCGGTGCGATTTCGGCAGCGTAACGGCGTGACATAAGAATTCATAAAAAAAGGTTGATGAGAGAGAAAGGGGTTACTCATCATATTTACATTTAATGGACAGTAAGGAGATCATATATATACATGTCCCAACAATAGAAAAGGAATTTAGATTCATGATACAAAAGTATTGCTTGAATATAAAAGAGGAGAAAAAGGTTCCTTTCGGAATTTCGGCATAGTAACGGGTGTACATGGGAGGCATTTAATGAGAGAGAAAGGGGTCTCCCATCATTCAAACAATAAGAGGGCAGTATGGGAGAGGTGCGAAACCATACCCCAACATTCATAAATGAAATTAAAAGGGCAATACAACTTAAAGAAAATTGACAAAAATGAGAAAGGAAGAAAAACCCTTACTTGGAAGTGTGCTTCCAAAGGCTAGAGAGAGGCTTGTGAGAGGCTTCTTGGGAGCTTGGGGCACCTTGAGAGGATTATAGAGAGAGTAGGGCAGAGGTTGGACGAACTTCAAGGGCTTTGGGCGAGGAGGAAGTGGGAGCTTGGGTGGGTTTATATAGGAAAGGTGAGAGAATTATTTATTATTTAGGTTTGGGAACCCTTATATTAAAATAATCCAAACCACAAACCATCCCCTGGTATTTGCCCATGGTTTCTGGAAAAGGAAAGAGGAAAACAATATTTTACAAGTCCAAGGTCCGAACTTATAAAAAAATTAGGGTTGCTTATGTGGAGGTGAGTCACACTCCCATGGAAATTAATTTAAAAAGGCAAAGTGTTGAATAAGTCTTGAGGGCTCCATTAATGCTTTGAAAAGTGAGTCAAACAAACCCAAAACCTCATTATTTTAATGATAAAACATATATTGGCCGAACATAATGATTATGATATTTTATTACATCACCATTGGGTCATTATGATGTCATAAAACACATTATATATTTAAATGGTATTTAATTTTTACCCAAAAATTTGACTGTCTCAGAAAATTATGAAAAATTCACCGTTGGATAATTTCGACGTTCTGATTCCAAAAATAATATTTATTTTATCTAAATAATTTTCTAAATATGTGAATTTTCACTTTTAAAAAAATAAAAACCGACATTTATAAAAAATTCACGGGTTTTGACAGAAATGGCTTTCAAACCTTAATAAAAATTTTAATTGCATTCATAAAATTATAAGATCATTTATATTTAATAAAAATTAATTTAATATTAATAATAATATTTTATTAAAATATTATTTAATTCAAAAATCCTTTAATTTAATAAAATATAATTCTTAATTAAATAATAACTAAAAACATCATTTGTACTTTAAAAACTAATTACAATGCATCAAAAATGACTAGAAATTATATTTATTATTATATACAAAAAATAATGTACATGAACATGGTGCTACTTATTTATTACATAACCCCTTAAAATAGCCGCATAAGACCTAAGGGTAAGGTGTGCGATGGTGACAGACTCTTGGGGTTGCTCGGATAACATCGCTCGAGTGGTAATCTCTATCAACTTCCATTTTTCCCGTAGACGATCACGCTCGAGCTTGACTTGATGAAGCTCAGCTTGGGCTTGGTCAAGGACAAAGCCCAAAGACGCCAACATGTGTCCTAAATCTATTGGTGGTGTCATGGACGACCATGATATGCCTTGTTCCAACCTTTGGACCCCATGGAATCACTTTAGTGTGATAGTGACCTTTTATCATATTTTTTTAAAGAAAGGAAAATGTAACCAAAATATGTATCACCTGAGTAAAAAAATTTTAATTTTGTTTACATAAATTATATCTTTGACTATAAACATTCATTGGAAATATAAAAATATTTCATACAGGATTGTAATTTTTTTTATAATTCTTAGACATTAAATAAGTAAATTTATTTATGACACTGTGATGATGCAGTGATTACCTCATTAATGAACGATTTAAATAAAATGAGAAGATAAGGTAAAATCTATGACTTAAATTTGTCAAAAACCTATTTTATGGGTGGATTTAGAACCCTTATCACCTTATCCTCGAAATATATAATTGTGATACCTTTAATATCCGAAAATAATTTTATAATAAAGTAACTTTTCAAGACTTTCCAAGAGGGCCCCTCCTCCCTCTTATAAAAGGCCCCTACATCTTCCCCCTTACCCACACCTCTAAAGCCTTTGGCTCGACCAAAAACTACTCATTTTATCTCTCCAAATACCTCTCTTCATCCTAGAAACCTTACATTAGGCAGAAATCTCTTCAAGAAACCCTTTTGGTTCAAACCAAATAGAGTTACCCGATTTAAAGGTAATGTATTCTCTTATGTTCTTATGTTTAATTTTGCTTCTCCAACTCCTTAAAATCTTTTTATTCCTTTATTTTTTAACAAAAATAGAATCTACAATATACTATTAAGTTTTTATGAGATTTATTCGAGCTATACTTACACACACCTCCCCCTAATGGTTAAAGAATATACTGTTTCCGTGGATGGTGAATTAATGCCTCACGAAACGATGATTATTCTATCTTCTCCTACCACCTCTCATGGTGTCCATTATTATGGAACTATATTTATTTGTGATATATATTATATTTATTTTCCTCTATATGTTTCTGTATTTTATATTTAAAACATACCTTTATGCTTTGCATGTTGTGCAAATGCGATAATTTCATTTGAGGAAGTTTGGACTACCGACCCCTCAAGTGATGTGACACATACATGCAATACATGGAATGTATAAAGAATGAAATTAATGAACTTATGTGACCAATATAAAATATATATTATAATTTAATTATAATATATATCTCATTTAGTTTTAATTCCATTCATCTGACAAAGAAATGAAAGTCGTGTTCAGGCGTATCTACGGCCTACCGTCTCCATGAACGGTGCATTTCATTTTATTTTCTCCAAATGTTATGTAATAGTATAAAATGAATATAAAATGGATATATATGATATTTAAATCATTAATAATATTCTGGAGATGGTGTAATTATAACTATATGGACAATTCATTTCAAACAAGTTCATTTTTGACTCATGTACCGAACATCGACAAAAACGTCTGATATGAACTCACACAATTAACTAATTGTTATAACATTATAATATGTGATATTAATTGAATAATAAACTTTAAAGGAGGTCCTTAAGCTATTATTAATTGACCAAAGTTTATTATTCAGGAATATAAAGAAACGAACAAGACAAGTCGGACTTGAGGTAAGGGATCCTACATCTCTCTTTCTTTTTAAGTACTCTCTTTTATGTCATTTATTTTAAGCTCATATTTATTATGTTTGGGGATGTTATTTTATATTAATAATACTTTACTTTTTATGTTCATATTATGAGAGACCCTATTTGATCTCATAAATCCATTTTTGGAAGTTTTAAGTGGCGCCGATAGGCTGGTGAGTTTTCGTAAGGGATTTTTCAGCTCACTTTTATTCCCGTGAGATTTATGATACATTTGCCACCATTTACTTTGACTGGTGTTTGTACTGCCAATTATTCTACTCTTTTTGTAATATAATTTCGTTTATGGGTATTTACATCAATGTTGTATCATCCTTCTTTCATGGGGTGTACGTTTCGAAAGTTACCCAAGTCGGTAAGGGAACGTTTCACCCTCCTATTTTTAAGACTTATTTTTGATTTGTATTTTAATTTACATATTAATATGTTGGGATATGTTCTTATATATCCTTATTGCTCTAAATTTTATGTCCATGTGATGAGATAACCTTTATCTCTCTCATCAACTCTTTTTCCAAAATTTGATGTGACACAGTTAGGCTATCAAATTTTTGCAAGGGAACTTCTTAACCCAATTTCGATTCTTCGAGTTAAACTTATAATTCTAGATTATGTCATGCTATGAATAAGAGTGGATTACCTCTGATTGGTTTACACTTAATATCCACTTATATTGGGTGTATTTATATTTTTCACACATAATTATGTAATTGATTTATCCTCAATCTAAGGATACCGCCATTTTAAGGGACTTCGTCTCAATCTCCTTTCAGTGAGGCATATTTTTTTTTATACACAACTTTCTTTTATACGGTGTATAAACCCCTTTGAATTTTACTTTTATTCAAAATGAATCTTTTTATACGAAGCGTTTTACTAAACGACAAAAGGGAATTCTTTTGCCTTACGTATGCGGTGACAACGACTCCTCCGCCGCCATGACCATTATTTGAGTTTAGGCTTCTTCTACAAGCCATAAATTTTTTTAAATGAAAAATAAATACCATGTTTTAATTTTAATTTATTTTTGTATTGAAAATGGTTTTGATAATGTTTTGATTATATCGATGTGTTGTATTGATAACTTGTGATTGAAATGGGGAAATGTTATGTTTCCTTTATGCATGTTTTACGTGATACAATTATGTTATGGTTCTTGGGAATTGTTTATGAAGACAGGTGGTTATGTGATAAAATAAGGGCAGGTGATCCCGTGATAGATCTCTAATGCATTGGGTAACACGAAGGGGTTAAATGCTATGGTTTCTCCAAAGATATTTGGGGAATATAAAGTAATGAGTATTCCAAACGTAACCATGAGGGTTACTCATTACGTAAGAATGTTATGAATGCCTCAACATACCTTTATGTCTTATGATTTCTATGAGTTATTCATAAATCTTATGATTTCATGAGGTATGATAAAGTGCTTATGTTTTATGAGTAAAGTATGATTTCATTGATTCATATGAATACAAGGACTAATGTTTTCATTGCGTATTTTTATATCCCTTATTGAGATTTTTATGCTCATCCCATGTTTTTAAAATGTTTTCCACAGGACTTAAAGGTGATTAGAGTCAAGGATGGGATCAAGGAAGGACATGCTATCTAAAACTTGGAACTAGACATTTTTCTTTTTAAGAGTTTTTATTTTATGAAAAAATGGAAACTGAGTAGAAGTGCCTACTTTGTAATCTTGTGAGATGTAATAGTTATGTCCAAATTCTCTAAAACTCTAAACCTGAAAAGATCCTCATTGTGAATTATTAATTTAATTCAATATTATGTAATGTTTTAAGGCTGGGTCCTTATAGTTGGTATCAAAGGCTAGTTTAGATAACTTTATAGGTTAGAGTGTTTTTTAAGCACAAGTGAAAAGTTGTATATAACCACAATGGTCAGTATATTAGATGAAGTCATTGTTATTTTTTAAAGTTAGAATGGGTTTGAAATGACTTGGATAAGTATATATTGGTTTTATCTTCCTCATTAGTACATGATGATTTTTCTTATATACTCACACTGACCTTTTTGGTTTTAATAAATGGATGGATCTTGCAGGAACCAAAGTGACAATGGGTTTGAAGGAAACTGTGGTGGTTCTCTGATTAAGAGACTGATTGAAATGGGTGATTCAATGTGAAATCTCATGGTTGTTATAAAACAACTATCTGGAGTCATGATCAACCACTTGAACCTTGGTTAGTTCTTTAATGTATCATGTACGAGATAACCAACTCGATGTGGAAGTTCAGATAATAATTATAATGGTAACCATTAGGGTGTATATGCTCCTTACTTTTGAGGTAATTATGGGTTACTATATGATGGAAAATGAAAGGCATGAGATAAAATTGAGGTTAAATTTTATTATGGTTATTTTTGAAGATTTTATCTCTTTTTGAGGAATGTTATAAAATTATATAGTTTTGGAAAAAGGACAACACACAGACTGTGTGACAACCCATCGCGTCGGACGAAGCTGCGGGAATCGAACCCACAACCAACGTACGACTAGTATTTATCGCCTACTACTGGACTATGCGAAGTCCCTGGTTAGTATGAAAAGTTCTTTTTAGTTAGATTATTTTATGAATAAAGAATAATTTGATTTTGGGTTATCTAGGAAATTATTGACCTATCATGGAGGATATATGATTAGGTTAATTACTTTTTAATATGAGACTTTAAGAGCAACTGATGTTGTTTGGAGATAAATGTAAATATTTACCTTGGAAGACTATGTGATTAAATCCTTCAAAGATTTGGGTTTCAATATTTGTTTGGTTTACTTTGAATAATTTTATGGACAATTGTTTATCGTATGGTCTTTGTTGAACTTTGAGTTTTGTTGGACAAATTTTAGAGATTAAGAATATATTTTCTTTTTATAAAGGATTTTCCTTTTTGGGTATTATCTGATCTCATACTAACCTTTTGGGTTTTGGTTAAGGTCTAAAGACATGGGAAGTAAATAGTTCTCTTTTTTGAGTTAGGTGATTATCTATAAGTAGATTATTGCGCTCTTAATGTGAACAAGTCATCCCAAATACTCATCTTTTGGAGAAAATATAAGTTTGTGTAGGAAATCCAGTAAGAGATGAATGTCTACACGAAAAATAAGTTTTTTTACTTAAGATTTAGTTAAGATCATAAATAAATTCATCAATGAAAATTAACTTAAAAAAAATGTTTTCTATTAACTTTTCCTACTGGGGAATGAAATACCGTTTAACCCATCACAAGTTTGTGATTTTCTTGTGGTTAACTTTCTCCTAATCATGTTTTCTATCACTGTCCATCAGAACATGACCCTTTGTTTTCTTTTCCATGTCAACTTTTCTTACATGGAATCCTAGTATGGGTTAACTCGGGTGACCTTTTCACTTCCCTTTATTTCTTTTAAAGTGATAGTTTTACTAACTCTTGTTCTGATGTGGGACTTTCAATGAAGTTTCTGAGCCCAATTTTAATGATTCGAGGATGCAATTCCCAAAAGGGAGAAGGATGTAACATCCCAGGTAAATAAAGAATATGACATTTTCGTATTTATTAGTTTTTTGAATAAAATATCAATATTACTTTAAAGGGGATGCTATGTTTGATGGCGTACCCAACACACAACAACGAGTTTCTTTGAAATCTTACGTTGCACACTAATAATATAATAATATTATTTTAAATGGTAGTTAACACCTAGAATTTGTAATGGCGGGAATGAACAGAACTAACTACAAAATTGTTACATATGTTTGTCAAATATTTTTACTTTTATCCAATAAATGTTAGAGGCTAAAAATGTGATTTAATCCAATTTTAAGCGTAAATATTCTAATATTCTTTAAAAGGTCGATTAACTGCCTTTTGATTGCGAACCCTTTTTAAATCCATTTTTTGACAATTATATATGTTATATTTGAAAAAATAAAATCTTACTTTAGAATCAAGAAATCAAAATTTACTTTGTGTAATTTTTTGTCATTTTCCAATAAAGTTCATTTTTTTAATGAATAGTGAAAATGCTATATTTTAGTTCAAAACTTCCTTTTAGTCTAATTTATTTATATGGTCAGATTATTTTTTTAATTGGTTTTAAAGTGTAATTAAAATATATTTTTACCATCTAATCCAATGGTGTTCATTTTAATTAATTTCACTTTGAAATTGGACATAAACATGTGTCAATCTTTTGATAGATATTGTTTCTTAAAAACACACTATTTGTTTTGACAATGGGAATTGACTATATACTTTGTTAATGAAACTTCTATGTTTTGAATTTGGTAAAATGGAAATCATTTTTTTATTTTGGATTATAAAATAAATCTTAAGGTGAATTTTTGGTATTTTTCTGATAATGTTCATTGTTTTAATGAATAGTGAAAAATACTGCATTTTAATTCAAAACCGCCTTTTCATCCAATTTATTTTTATAGTTAGATTGTAATTTTAATTGGTTTTAAGATGTAATTTAATTATTTTTTTTATCATTTAATACAATTTTGGTCATTGGATGTAATTTTACTTTTAAATTGGATGTAAAAACAAATCAATGTTTTGATAGATTTTACATCTTAAAAACCCATCTTTGGTTTTGACAACAAGAATTATTTTAAATTAATTAGTTCAATTTCTGTGTTTGGAATTTGATAAAATGGATTCCATATTTGGAATCATAAGATCCAAATTATGTAATTAAGACTCTTTTGTTTTTGGATATTATGAATAGTAACGACGATAATTATCTTTAATTATCATGTTTAATTAGTAATCGGGAAGTTAAGGGTAATAAAATAATATGATAAAAATATAAAATGACCCCAACATGTGTCCTAACTCTATTGGTGGTGTCATGGCCTACCATGGGATTCCTTGTTCCAACCTTTGGACCCCATGGAATCACTTTAGTGTGATAGTGACCTTTTAACATTTTTTTTAAAGAAATGAAAATGTAACCAAAGTATGTATCACCTAAGTAAAACAATTTGAATTTTGTTTAAATAAATGATCTCTTTGACTATAAAAATTAATTGGAAAGCTAAAAATATTTCCTACACGATGGTAATTTTTTTATAATTCTCAGAGATTAAATAAATAAATTTATTTATGACACCCTGATGATGCAGTGATTACCTTATTAATGAACAATTTAAATAAAATGAGAAGATAAGGTAAAATCTAAGACTTAAACTTGTCAAAAACCTATTGGATGAGTGGATTTAGAACCCTTATCACCTTATCCTCAAAATATATAATTGTGGTACCTTTAATATCCGAAAATAATTTTATAATAAAGTAACTTTTCAAGACTTTCCAAGAGTGCCCCTCCTAACTCTTATAAAAGGACCCCACCTCTACCCCCTTACCCACACCTCTCAAGCATTTAGATAAACCAAACTCCGATCATTTTATCTCTCCACATCCCTATCTTCATCCTAGAAGCCTTACCTTAGGCATAAAGCTCTTCAAGAAACCCTTTTGGTTCAAACCAAATGGAGTTAACCGATTTAAAGGCAATGTCTTCTCTTATGTTCTTTTGTTTTATTTTGCTTCTCCAACTCCGTAAACTCTTTTTATTCCTTTCTTTAGTAACAAAACCAGTATATTAAATATAATAGGATGTTTTTATGAAAATTATTCGAGCTACACTTACACACACCTCCGTCTAATGGTTAAAAAACATATTGTTTCCAAGGATGGAGAATTGCTGCCTCACGAAACGATGATTGTTCTATCTTCTCCTACCCCCTCTAATGGTGGCCATTATGATGGAACAATATTTATTTGTGATATATATTATACTTATTTTACTCTCAATGTTTCTTTATTTTATATTTAAAACATATCTTTATGCTTTGCATGTTGTGCACATGCGATAATTTCATTTGAAGAAGTGTGGACTACCGCCCCCTCAAGTGATGTGACTCATTGATGCAATACATGGAATGTATACAGAATGAAATTAATGAACATATGTGACATATATAAAATATATATTATACTGTAATTATAATATATATCTCATTTAGTTTTAATTCCATTAATGTGACAAAGAAATGAAAGCAACATTCATGCGTACATACGACCTATCGTCTCCATGAACAGTGAATTTCATTTTATTTTCTCCAAATGCTATGGAATAATATAAAATGAATATACAATGGATATATATGATATTTAAATCATTTATACTATTCTATATATGGTGTAATTATAACTACATGGAAAATTCATTTCAAACAAGTTCATTTTTGACTCATGTACCGAACATCGACAAAAACGTCTTATATGAACTCACATAATTAACTAATTATTATAAAATTATAATATGTTATATGAATTGAATAATAAAATTTAAAGGAGTAATTTAAGCAATTATTGATTGACCAAAGTTTATTATTCAGGAATATAAAGAAATGAACAAGACAAGTCGAACTTGAGGTAAGAGATCCTACCTCTCTCTTTCTTTTTAAGTACTCTCTTTTATGTCATTTATTTTAAGCTCATATTTCTTATGTTTTAGGATGTTATTTTATATTACTCATACTTTACCTTTTATGTTCATATTATGAGAGACCCTATTTGATCTCATAAATCCATTTTTGGAAGTTTTAAGTGGCGCCGTTAGGCTGCCGAGTTTTCGTAAGGGATTTTTCATCTCACTTTTATTCCCGTGAGATTTATGCTACATTTGCCACCATTTCCTTTGAGTGGTGTATGTACTACCAATTATTCTACTCTTTGTGTAATATAGTTTCGTTTATGGGTATTTACATCAATGTTGTATAGTCCTTCTTTCATGGGGTGTATGTTTCGAAAGTTACCCAAGTCGGTAAGGGAACCTTTCACCCTCCTATTTTTAAAAGATCTATTTTTGTTTTGTCTTTTAATTTACATCTTCTTATATTTGGATATGTTCTTATATATCTTTATTACTGTAAATTTTATGTCCAAGTGATGATATACCCGTTATCTCTCTCATCAACTCTTTTTCTAAAATTTGATGTGACGTCGTTAGGCTATCGAATTTTTACAAGGGAACTTCTTAACCCAATTTTGATTCTTTGGGTTAAACTTCTACTTCTTGAATATATAATTATATGAATATGTGTGGATGAACTCTGATTGTTTTACACTTAATATCCACTTATATTGGGTGTATTTATATTTGTCACACATAATTATGTAATTGATTTATCCTTAATCTAAGGATACCATCTTTGTAAGGGACTTCGTCTCAATCTCCTTTCATTGAGGCATATTTTTTTATACACAACTTTATTTTATACGATGTATAAACACCTTTGACTTTGACTTTTATTCAAAATTAATATTTTTATACGAAGCATTTTACTAAACGAATAAAGGGAATGTTTTTGCCTTACGTATGCGGTGACAATGACTTCTCCACCACCGTGACCATTATTTGAGTTTCGGCTTCATTTACAAGCCATAACTTTTTTTAAATGAAAAATAAATTCCATGTTTTAATTTTCATTTATTTTGGTATTGAAAATGGTTTTGATAATGTTTTTATTATATCAATGTGTTGTATTGATATCTTGTGATTGAAATGTGGAAATGTTATGTTTCCTTTATGCATGTTTTACGTGATACGATTATGTTATGGTTCTTGGGCATTGTTTATGAAGATGGGTGGTTCCATGATAAACTAAGGGAAGGTGATCCCGTGATATCTCCCCAATGCATTGGGTAATGCTAAGGGGTTAAACGCTAAGGTTTCTCCAAAGAGATTTATGGAATATACTGTGATGGGTATTCCAAACGTAACCATGAGGGTTACTCCCTACGTAAGAATGTTATGAATGCCTCAATTTACCTTTATGTCTTATGATTTCTATGAGTTATTCATAAATATTATGATTTCATGAGGTATGAAAACGTGCTTATGTTTTATGAGTAAAGTATGATTTCATTGATTAGTATGAATACATGGACTAATGTTTTCATTATGTATTTTTATATCCTATACTGAGCTTTTTATGCTCATCCCAAATTTTTGAAATGTTTTCCACATGACTTAAAGTTGAATAGGGTCATGTATGTGATCAAGGAAAGACATTCTATCTAAAACATGGAACTAGACATGTTTCTTTGTAAGAGTTTTTATTTTATGAAAAAATGGATACTGAGTAGAAGTGTCTACTTTGTAATCCTGTGAGATGTAATAGTTATGTCCTAATTCTCTAAAACTCTAAACCTAAAATGATCCTCAATATGAATTATTCATTTAATTCAAGATTATGTAATGTTTTAAGGCTGAGTCCTTATAGTTGGTATCAAAGGTCTGTTTAGATAACTTTAGAGGTTTGAGTGTTGTTTAAGCACAAGTGACAAGTTGTATATAACCACAATGGTCAGTATATTAGATGAAGTACTTGTTATTTTTTAAAGTTAGAATGAGATTGAAATAACTTGGATAAGTATATATTGGTTTTATCTTCCTCATTATTATATGATGATTTTGCTGATATACTCACACACTGACCTTTTTGGTTTTAGTAAATGGATGGATCTAGCAGGCACCAAAGTGACAATGGGTTTGAAGGAAACTATGGTGGTTCTATGATTAAGAGACTGGATGAAATGGGGGATTCAATGAGAAATATGATGGTTATTTTAAACCAACTATCAGGAGTCATGATCAACCACTTGAACCTTGGTGAGTTCTCTATTGCATCATGTACGAGATAACCAACTCGACGTGGAAGTTCAGGTAATAATTATAATGGTAACCATTAGGGTTTATATGATCCTTACTTTTGAGGTAATTATGGGTTACTATATGATGGAAAATGAAAGGCATGAGATAAAATTGAGATTAAATTATGTTATGGTTATTTTTGAATATTTTATCTCTTTTTGAGGAATGTTATAAAATTATATAGTTTTTGAAAAAGGACAACACACAGACCGTGTGACAACCTGTTGCATCAGATGAAGCTGTGGTAATCGAACCCATAACCAAAGTACGACTGGTATTTATTGCCTACTACTGGACTATGGGAAGTCCCTAGTTAGTATGACAAATTCTTTTTAGTTAGATGATTTTATGAATCAAGAATATGTTTATTTTGGGTTATCTAGGAAATTATTGACCTATCATGGAGGATATATGATGAGGTTAATTACTTTTCAATATGAGACTTTAAGAGAAACTGATGTTGTTTGGAGATAAATGTAAATATTTACCTTGGAAGACTATGTGATTAAATATTTAAATGATTTTGGTTTTAATCTTAGTTTGGTTTACTTTGAATAATTTTATGGAAAATTGTTTATTGAATGGCCTTTGTTCAACTTTGGGTTTTGTTGGAAAAATTTTGGAGATTAAGAATAGATTTTCTTTTTATAAAGGATTATCCTTTTTGGGTATTATCTGATCTCATACTAACCTTTTTGGTTTTGGTTAAGGTCTAAAGACATGGGAAGTAAATAGTTCTATTTTGTGAGTTAGGTGATTATCTAGAAGTTGATTATAACTCTCTTAATGTGAACAAGTGATTCTAAATACTTATCTTTTAGAGAAAATATGAGTTTGTGTAGGAAATCCAGTAAGATAATAAAGTCTCCATGACAAGTAAGTATGTTTCCTTATGATTTAGTTAAGCTCATAAATAAATTCTTCAATGAAAAGTAACTTAAAACAAAAATGTTGTCTATTAATTTTTCCTACTGGGGAATCAAATACCGTTTAACCCATCACAAGTTTGGGATTTTCTTGTGGTTAACTTTCTCCTAATCATGTTCTCTATCACTCTCCATTAGAACATGACCCTTTGTTTTCTCTTCCATGTCCATGTTTTCCTACATGGAATCCAAGTATGGGTTAAATTAGGTGACCTTTTTACTTACCTTTCTTTCTTTTAAAATGATATCTTTACTGACTCTTGTTCTGATGTGGGACTGTCAATGAAGTTTTTGAGCCCAATTTTAAAATTAAGAGGACGCAATTCCCAAAAGGGGGGAAGGATGTAACATACTATGTAAATAAAGAATATGCCATTTTCATATTTATTAATATTTTTGAATAAAATATCAATATTACTTTAAAGGGGATGATATGTTTGATGGCGTACCCAACACGCAACAACGAGTTTCTTTGAAATCTTACGTTGCATACTAATAATATAATAATATTATTTTAAATGGTAGTTAACACCTAGACATTGTAATGGCAGGAATGAACATAACTAACTAAAAAATGATTATATATGTTTGTCAAATATTTTTACTTTTATCCAATAAATTTTAGAGGCTTAAAATGCGAATGAATCCAATTTTAAGCGTAAATATTCTAATATTCTTTAAAAGGACGATTAACCGCCTTTTGATGGAGAACCCTTTTTAAATACACTATTTGAAAATTCTATATGTTATATTTGACAAAATAAAATGTTTCTTTAGAATCAAGAAATCAAAATTTACTTTGTGTAAATTTTTGTTATTTTTTTTTTGATAAAGTTCATTTTTTAATGAAGAGTGAAAATGCTGTATTTTAGTTCAAACCCTCCTTTTAGTATAATTTATTTATATGGTCAGATTATATTTTTAATTGGTTTTAAAGTATAATTAAAATATATTTTTACCATATAATATAGTGGTGGTCATTTTAATTAATTTCACTTTGAAATTGGACATAAACAGGTGTCAATATTTTGATAGATATTGTTTTTTAAAAACACACTATTTATTTTGACAGCGGGAATTAACTATATAATTTATTAATGAAAATTATATGTTTTGAATTTGGTAAAATGGACATAATATTTGAATTTGGAATATCAAATATATATTAGGGTGAATTTTTGGTATTTTTTTGATAATGTTCATTTTTTAATCAATAGTGAAAAATAATGCATTTTAATTCAAAACTGCCTTTTCATCCAATTTATTTATATAGTTAGATTGTCATTTTAATTGGTTTTAAGGTGTTTTTTAATTATGCTTTTATAATTTAATAATATTTTGTTCATTGTATGTAATTTCACTTAGAAAATGGATGTAAAAACAAATCAATCTTTTGATAGATTTTACGTCTTAAAAACCTGTCTTTGGTTTTGACAACGAGAATTATTTTAAATTAATTACTGACATTTATGTGTTTGCAATTTGATAAAATTGATTCCATATTTGGAATCAGAAGTTCCAGATTATGTAATTAAGACTCTTTTGTTTTTGGATATTATGAATAGTAACGACGGTAAATATCTTTAATTATCGTGTTTAATTAGTAATCGGGTAGTTAAGGGTAATAAAATAATATCATAAAAATATAAAATGACCCCAAAATGTGTCCTAGAGATATTGGTGGTGTGCTTTTTGACCATGGGATTCATTGTGCCAACCTTCAGACCCCATGGAATCACTTTAGTGTGATAGTGACCTTTTATCATATTTTTTTAAAGAAAGGAAAATGTAACCAAAGTATGTACCACATAAGTAAAACAATTTTAATTTTGTTTACATAAATGATATATTTGACTATAAACATTAATTGTAAAGATAAAAATATTTCCTACATGGTGGTAATTTCTTTATAATTCTTAGGCTTTAAAAAAATAAATTTATTTATGACACCGTGATGATGCAGTGATTACCTCATTAATGAATGATTTAAACAAAATGAGAAGATAAGGTAAAATCTAAGACTTAAAATTGTCAAAAACCTATTGTATGGGTGTATTTAGAACCCTTATCACCTTATCCTCAAAATATATAATTGTGGGACCATTAATATCTAAAAACCATTTTATAATAAAGTAACTTTTCAAGACTTTCCAAGAGTGCCCCTCCTCTCTCGTATAAAAGGCCCACACCTCTACCCTCTTACACACACCTCTCAAGTCTTTGTCTGGACCAAAATCTGCTAATTTTATCCCTCCAAATCCCTATCTTCATCCTAGAAGCCTCACCTTAGGCAAAAATCTCTTCAAGAAACCCTTTTGGTTCAAACCTAAGGGAGTTACCCGATTTAAAGGTAATGTCTTCTCTTATGTTCTTTTGTTTTATTTTGCCTCTACAACTCCTTAAAATATTTTTATTACTTTATTTTGTAATGAAACCAGTATCTTCAATATAATAGGATGTTTTTATGAGAATTATTCTAGATACACTTACACACACCTTCGTCTAATGGTTAAAGAACATATTGTTTCCTTGGTTGGCGAATTACTGCCTCACGAAACGATGATTGTTCTATCTTCTCCTACCACATCTCATGGTGGCCATTATGATGGCACTATATTTATTTTTGATATATATTATATTTATTTTCCTCTCTATGTTTCTATATTTTATATTTAAAACATACCCTTATGCTTTTCATTTTGTGCAAATGCGATAATTTCATTTGAGGAAGTGTGGACTACCGCTCCCTCAAGTGATGTGACTTGTTCATTCAATACATGGAATGTATAAAGAATAAAATTAATGAAATTATGTGACCTATATAAAATATATATTATACTGGAATTATAATATATATCTCATTTATTTTTAATTCCATTAATGTGACAAAGAAATGAAAGTAGCGTTCATGCGTACGTACGACCTACCGTCTCCATGAACAGTGCATTTCATTTTATTTTTTCCAATGTTATGGAATAGTATAAAATGAACATAAACTGGACATATATGATATTTAAATCATTAATAATATTCATTATATGGTGTAATTATAACTACATGGACAATTCGTTTCAAACAGGTTCATTTTTTACTCATGTACCGAACATCGACAAAAACGTCGGATATAAACTCACATAATTAACTAATTATTATAACATTATAATATGTGATATGAATTGAATAATATAAATTAAAGGAGGTCCTTAAACAATTATTAACTGACCAAAGTTTATTATTCAGGAATATAAATAAATGAACAAGACAAGTCAGACTTGAGGTAAGGGATCCTACCTCTCTCTTTCTTTTTAAGTACTCTCTTTTATGTCATTTATTTTAAGCTCATATTTCTTATGTGTGGGGATGTTATTTTATATTCCTCATACTGTAAGTTTTATTTTCATATTATGATAGACCTTATTTGATTTCATAAATCCATTTTTGGATGTTTTAAGTGGCGCCGTTAGGCTGCTGAGTTTTCATAAGGGATTTTTCATCTCACTTTTATTCCCATGAGATTTATGCTACATTTGACACTATTTACTTTTAGTGGTGTTTTTAATGACAATTAGTATAATATTTGTGTAATATAATTTTATTTGTGGGTATTTACATCAATTTTGTATAGTCCTTCTTTCATGGGGTGTACGTTTCGAAAGTTACCCAAGTCAACAAGGGAACCATTCACCCTCCTATTTTTAAAAGACTTATTTTTGTTTTGTCTTTTAATTTACATCTTCTTATATTGGGATATGTTCTTATATATCCTTATTGCTTTAAATTTTATGTCCAAGTGATAATATACCCTTTATCTCTCTTATCAAATCTTTTTCTAAAATTTGATGTGACGCCGTGAGGCTATCAAATTTTTGCAAGGGAACTTCTTAACCCAATTTCGATTCTTTGGGTTAAACTTCTACTTTTTGATTATGTCATGCTATGAATATGTGTGGATGAACTCTGATTGTTTTACACCTAATATCCACTTATATTGGGTGTATTTATATTTGTCACACATAATTATTTAATTTATTTATCCTTAATCTAAGGATACGGTCTTTGTAAGGGACTTTGTGTCAATCCACTTTCATTGAGGCATATTTTGTTTTATACGCAACTTTCTTTTATATAGTGTATAAACCCATTTGACTTTTACTCTTATTCAAAAGGAATATTTTTATACATAGTGTTTTACTAAATGATAAAAGGGAACGTTTTTTTCTTACGTATGCGGCGACAACGACTTCTCCACCGCCGTGAACATTATTTGAGTTTCGACTTCCTCTACAAGCCATAACTTTTTTTTAAATGAAAAATAAATACCATGTTTTAATTTTCATTTATTTTGGTATTGAAAATGGTTTTGATAATTCTTTGATTATATAAATGTGTAGTATTGATATCTTGTGATTGAAATGTGGAAATGTTATGTTTCCTTTATGCATGTTTTACATGATACGATTATGTTATGGTTCTTGGGCATTGTTTATGAAGACGGGTGGTTCTGTGATAAACTAAGGGTGGGTTAGCCCATGATATCTCTCCAATTCTTTGGGTAACGCGAAGGGGTTAAACTATAAGGTTTCTCTGAAGATATTTAGGGAATATACAGTGAGGGGCATTCCAAACGTAACCATGAGGGTTACTCCCTACGTAAGAATGTTGTGAATGCCTCAGGTTTCCTTTATGTCTTATGATTTCTATGAGTTATTCATAAATATTATGATTTCATGAGGTATGATAAAGTGATTATGTTTTTTGAGTAAAGTATGATTTCATTGATTCTTATGAATATATGGAATAATGTTTTCATTCTGTATTTTTATATCCCTTACTGAGATTTTTATGCTCCTCCCAAGTTTTTGAAATGTTTTCCACATGACTTAAAGGTGAATAAGGTCAAGGATGGGATCAAGGAAAGACATTCTATCTGAAAAATGGAACTAGACATGTTTCTTTTTTGGAGTTTTTATTTTATGAAAAAAATGGCAACTGGGTAGAAGTGTCTACTTTGTAATATTGTGAGATGTAATAGTTATGTCCTAATTCTCTAAAACTCTAAACCTGAAAAGATCCTCAAAATTAATTATTCATTTAATTCAATATTATGTAATGTTTTAAGGCCGAGTCCTTATAGGCGTGAACTGTGGAAAACTTTTCCATACACAAGATGGCATCATAAATTTTTATCATGATGACTAGGAGGTCCCATGAGAAACTCTCAGTACTGAGAACCATATCACACTACCAAATGATAATTGATATTGAAGAATCATTCCCTATAGGAACCTCTTCAAAAATATACTAGATGAAAGTCTCAACTAGAATCTCTATGTATCACACCAGGTATACAGAGATAAAGGAGTGACTTGAACCTATGTTTATCAAAATTAGAGAAAGAGTAAAATACACACCTCATACCTATGATCATATCATGTACATACTAATCCTATCCCTTCAAAGTTAAAAACTTCATGAGGCCCTGGATACTTGATCCCTGAGCCTGGAATGGGAAACCTAGTGTTGGTGGTGGGAGTATCTCATAGTATCACCCCAACCAAAAAAATTCTCCATCCGAAGCTACAATAGCTCCTCTTCGGGCACCGCCTCATTATCCCCTAGACACGCCTCAGATATTATTGATCATGAAACAACCTATATCCTGTAAGACCATATCCTTCCTTCCTACCCTCATTAGCCTAATAGGTTGGGTAATCATGATCCATGTGACCTCATCCATCACAAGTATAGAATCACATATTCTGCCTGACTGGAACCTCAATATGAACCTGACACCGCATCCCCACATGAATGATTCCATCAATGAGGAGGTCACATACAATGTGACCCTGTCGACTGGTGGTTTATAGATACTGTTGATGAATTAACCCAATGATTCACACTTCCAACTACAACTACTAAGAATCCATTTGATATGGATCTCTCAATCACCAGAGTTCTCTTTAGCACTCCAACATAGGTGGGAATGCACAATTGGAACATAGTGGCATGGATTTCTCTACAAAGTCCCTGAACAAACTTCCATAACGATAAGTAACCATCTCGTACCATATCAAGGGTGTACCATGTATGTTTAGTGAACCTTGATACATACTAAATAACCATCATATTACCCTGTTAAAGTTATAGAAGCTCTTAAATCTGAATAGAGAACAATCTTAAGGGATAATTCTCCTCACAAAATAACTTCTAGAAGTTTAAGCATGAGATCATCATCTCATCACGAGTCTGCATGACTAGAATCTACTAGTGCTCTACTTTTCCATGGAAAATACAGGCTACCTATGGTTTCATCTGATCAGTCGGGGTCTTTGCGAGCCTGAAGATGTGGATCACTAACTCAAGACAATCATCCACTACATGGGGATCTAGATTGCCAAGGAACCTCAACAGTCTCTGATGATGTAAATCATGGAGTGCACTAAGCATGTGCACATAATTAGTATGAAATTATATTACTATATAATACTCGACTGGTGGGGGGTATTTCTCCCTATCTTCTTAGAGGGTAAAACTCATGGATGAACCTTTAACTAAGGCCTCATCACTCATTAGATCATCATTATGATCCCAAATTGGTAACCTGGATGGATGTATTCATGGAGGCATCCTAAAAGTGATCAATATGTACCACTATAATAGGAGAATATACATATATATAAAGAGCTGAATCAAGAAGAAAATCCAGAAGAATCAATCCTATATGATGCATTTACCATTGTTCTCTACAACCAATGTCTCGGTATCTTGACTTAATAAGAAGGTAGTAAGAGTCCTGGTGAATTTTTATGTCAGCCACCACACTAATAATGGGTTATTTGGCTTGAAATCCACACTGGAGATACTCTAAAACTATTTTACAAAGTTCCCAACCAATAAATGATTATGGAATAACTCAAAACACAGTCAAAAGGAACGAATTTCTCTGGTACCAATCTATAATGTTCTGACCCACTAGGGCCTTCCTGGACCATAAAAGACTGGGAATCCACAACCCCAAGCCCACATCCAATAAGGTAGGGGTTAACGACAAGTGCCGATAATTCAAAATGTTAAATGGGAGGCCTTATCCTAATTTACATGTATGCATGAACCCAACCATATCCATGAATCATTTTCAAGGAATAATAAAAAGGGTTGTATAATCTATATTAAAATGATGTATGAAATAATCTCTAGGGAATACATTAGATTATGATAGAATAAAAAAAAGTGTAAAGGGAAAAAATACACACCCAACCATAAATGAAGTCCTAGCCTATGAACAACTAGAATGAAAGAAAGCTGAGAGATCTTTAATCCTGGTCTCCAAGACCAAAAAATGTATACACCTATGAGAATCACTATTATCCATCGATGAAACTGCATAAATATCCATCATTTTCATAAGACATGACATGTGTGGGAAAATCCCATACTAGTTTGAGTATAAACATACCCAGTAGGACACCCCAAAAACCACAAAGGGAGTAATAGAAAGATAAATCAAAGGTCAGATCAACCCATAATAAGAGGGACACAAAACCCATCATAAATATATGGTCATAAAGAATCATAGAAGAGAGAGACAGGGAATGTCCATATCAAAGCCTGTCCCTAGATGATGAATCTTCCTATAACTCTTAAGGTCAATCAATGATGCCCAATATCTAATGTGTATGTCTAATAAAACTATGTGGAATAATCACACCTCATTACTGCTCTATAACCTATGTAGAAATCTAAAATAGAGGACCTACACCTTAGTATGATAAGGAGGTTCTAATAAATAGACACATGACCCATGCACTAGTGATACATGGTGTTCAAATCAATGTGTAGAGGACCCATGCCCTAAAATGATAGGGGGTTTCACTCATTAGGTATATATAGAGCACTCGTCCCCTAGTAAGTTAGGGGGTTCCACTATAAGCATGGAGTACTCAATCCATAATACCATGGGGGGATCCACTTTGAAGGGTAGAGGAACCATTACCAAGAATGATAGGGGTACCACTCTACTAGTGAAATGAATATGAGAGACCTACACCCTAATGAGATAATGGTGTTTCTAACACCGGTATCTCCTTAGTGACACTGTTTAATCATTTCTAATACTCCAGTATCATCTAAAGAAGTTTCATTCTCTCAACACCTCACATAATATCATGAAATACACAATTATTTCTACCACCATGCTCTATATAGAAAAATACTCTAGATAGAGTAATCATGAGCCAAAATCCAAGTCCATATGAAGGATATATACAAGGTGGAAGTTCTCAGAAAAAATACACTGTGTGCACTGGGGTTCACATGGTGTGAGACCTCACCTAGGCTCCTGGTCTTGTCCTCTCTATCACATGGCCTAGCTAGCCATGTGAGAATACATAGTGTGTACATGGGGTACATGACATGTTCTTTGTAACTCCCTTAGAAAAGTGATACTAAAAGTGATAAATGTTACTACGCATGTCAAAAAGGTGTGCCTTTCTTTTCTAGAGCCTACCTGATTAGAACTTTATAGTTAAGAATGTTTTTCCTAGAGTAGTGCTTAGGATGGGTGACCTTCTGGGAAGTTTCCTAAGGCATGTGTGAGTGAGGAAAACACACACTTAAGGAACATGTGTTGGCCTATGAGGACAATCATTAGTCTAATAAGAGACACCAGTGAGTAATAGCCTATGTTGTGATAGGAATACAACCAAGGTATTGTAGGAGACCCATGGGGTTAGATAATAAGGTTCATGGCCCAAGGAAGGATAGGTTATGAAAAATGGTAGTAGAGCTAATACCCGACTAGAAGTGAAGAGGTTCTACAAGGGTTTTAATATTGGGGTCCACAATGAGGGTGTTATGCTTTAAAGGGGTAGAGAGTGTAACACCCCTAGAAAAGTGAGACTTAAAATGCTAAATGTTTCTAACCATGTCAACAAGTTGTGACTTTTTTTTGGTATCCTAACTCATTATAACTTCACTGTTAATCATTATTGGCGTGGAGTAGTGATTAGGATGGGTTGTGAGTGAGGAAAACACACACTAAAATAACATATATTGACATATGGGGATAATCATTAGTCTAGTAAGTGACCCTAGTGAGTAATTTCATATGGTGTGCTAAGAAGTAAATCGGGAAATTACAAGATACACATGGGGTCATATGATGAGGTACATATCCCTAGAAAGGATGGGTCCGGAAAAATGGTATCATAGTTAATACCCAGCTAGAAGTATAGAGGAACTATTTGGGTTTGAGGCTTGGGGTCCTTAATGAGGGTGTTGTGCTTTAAAGCGGTGGAGAGTGTAACACACCTAGAAAAGTGAGGCTTAAAAGGATAAATGTTACTACCCATGTCTAAAAGTTGGGCCTTTATTTTTGGGGGCCTACCTGATTAGAACTACACTATTAAGCATTCATGGCATAGAGAAGTGATTAAGATGGTAAACCTTCTGTAATGTTTACTAGGGTGTGTGTGAGTGTGGAAAAAGCACATGAAAAGAATGTGTGTTTGCATGTGGGGTTAATCATTGGTCTAATAAGAGATGCCAATGAGTAAATTCTTACGGCGTTCAAATAAGGGAACCAAGGTATTAAAAGATACCCATGGGGTTATATGATGAGGTTCATAGCCCTAGGAAGGCTGGGTCATGACATCCTTGCCACCCAAGGCTTGTCCATGTTTGTTCGGTCCATGCCCATATATATCAGTCCATGCCCCTATACATCTAGTCATGCCCATGTACTTCGAGATATACCCATGTACCTAGTTGTAGCCATGCCCATGTACTCCTAGAGTACATGATAGTTTGAGAGTAGAGGTTCACATGGAATGTGGTGTTTCCACACGATGTGTGATATTTTTCTTTTCTTGGAAAAAATAGTACCATAGCCATGGGTGATTAAATGACAAGTTTTCCTACACTACACATTGGGTAGTAGTGTTTTCCAAAAAATTCCATGGAATCACTATTTGATTTTTCATTCCATCACCACCACCATTTCTGTCACAAACCATTCCAAGAGTCATAGATCTTGGGTTGACAATTCTTGATCCATCTCCAATGGACAAATTACAACCACCCAAAACCCACATAATTCCTTCCAATAACCATGGAAATATTCCCATTGCTGCTCTAGATCTTGAATCAGAATAGGGCTCACATGCAATCCACACTCATCCCGATCAATCAAAAAATCACCAGTACGATCTTCATTCGTGAATCCTCCATGAATCTGGGGGTTTGATCATGCTTAAACTTTCCTCTACAATGTCAAACTGTAACCCTGTGGTCCACCAAAAAAGAACACATATAGAGGAGGGAGGAAATATGATAAGAAAAGATAATATGCCATTTTCCAAGAATTATTGGCTAATGATCACAAGATCGGGGTTTCCATGGTGATTGATGGTGGAATGGAAGAACTAAATTAGATAAAATATAACAAATAAATTTGTGGGGCTCATGGGAAGAACAAATAAATCATAGATCAAGAGAGGAAGATAAAAATCCATGATCAATTTTTTAATCAATGGGAAGAATCCACAATTGAAGAGAACTAACTTGATTTAGGATCAATCGTTGGTGAATAACTTATTCACTAGTGATGATGATTACTCATTTCATTCACTACCTCTTTATCCCCCTAAATTTGATCATCTATCGTAATCCAATACTATCCTCCAATGAAGAATTTTCCAATCTAATCTAAAATCCCCCTAGGGTTTTGTGGATAACCCTAGAGATATGTTATAATGAGGTATTTAAATAGGTAATTAATTCCTGGGTGTTGAAAATAAATAAATAAACTCATTTATTAATTTTAATTAAACACACTTCCAATGACTACCTCAACTGGAAGGCTTGTGCTGACCAACCTTAGGCCATGCCTAGGGTAAATCTCATTTTTTGGAATCAACAGTCTTCTTAGACTTCCAATATGAGATCCTGAATAATAGGAAAATACATATCCACTGAATGATGAATTATTCTTCATTAAAATATATTAATATTTTTAATATATTATTTTTAGGATCCCGATACACCAAAAATCCATACCGAATCAGAGGATAAATATTGATATATACATAGAAATAATAAATGGATAATCTAAAAAAAAAAATATAATAAACCTATAAAAAATGGAATTTATATATTATTTCAATCAATTTATCACTTTCACTAAATCCTCATAATTTTTTTTATAATTTCTCCCTTTATTGTATCATATACATAAACCTGTTAAACAACATAAAAAAATATTTTTGGATGTATATTAAAACAAAATTTTAAATTTATCACTAATTTCACCATTTGTCACATTATATGCAATGTTTTGTGAATAACTATCCAAAAATACTTTTGGATACACTCTAAAAGATTTTTAAATTATCACTTTATGTTTTTTAAAACTCAATCTCCATTCAATCAACCACAAAGTGTGATGGCATAGGTATTTATAAAATTTAAAAAAATATGAATTTCAAAATTATTAAATATAACCAAATAATGGAATATAGAAAAGAATTAGTGTAAATCATTCTATAAATGGATCTATAATGGTTTCCATCAAACACATATATCTCTATAACAATTTCCACTAGCCAAATCACATTTGAGCATGTATAATCAAATAATCCCTTTATACAAGACACCAGTTAACTATGGGATGTTGAATATATAAATCCATCATATCCTCATTCTTTGTTCTCAATAATTTAATGTATATACTTACCAAGTTAATGGATACATCACATATAATTTATTTAAGTGGTTGAGTATATCAGATTCCCTTCACCTAACTAGATAATAACATCACATGTACCTTATCTCATTATAGAGTTAAATTACCTTATTATATCTCATTTGAAGTCCTAAATATCAAACTCATCATATGAGAGTGAAGAAATAAAAATGATATGATAGATAAAATACCTAGATACTCCCTAATTAGACAATCCACAAAGATTCTATAAGAAAAGTGTCAAATTCTAACAGTTTACATTCTAGGCATCTCACTAACCTTAGATATGAGGATAAAATATTAAACATACACCTATATTATACCATATTAATACTATAGGACACACCATGGGTAAACTTCATGGGTAAACTAGCCAAAAAAATTGATTTTTTTCTTTTGAGCTTATCATGTATCAAGATATAAAAATTGTACTCTTGATAAAATTAAAATTTTATCAGAATCTGTCATACTATGTGATAAATGTCAATTAATTATGAACTTGAAGTTATACTTTGAAAGGTAAATTACCATTATAACTTATGTATGATATAAATCCAATGTGAAGGAAAATTTAATTTGAGATTTCCCTTGTAATAACATGAAACAATTTTTATTCTTAAAACAATATAATAATTCTAAAAAAACCATACATAAGTGAATCTATCATCATATCACCTATGATAAATTACAAAATCAACATTTTGTTTTACTCACTCTTTGGTTGTTTTTAAAATCATTATATCTCTATGTAATTTATAACACATATCTATGTGATCATATGACAAAACCCTCCAAATAAACTCTATATTTTGTGACATATATGAAGAAATACTTTTTTAACAGTGGTGAGAATTATGAATCAAATTCGTAATGTGAAACTCTTTAAAAAAAGTATTCAAACACCTTTATATAATAGTCTCAAATTTTTTGATGTTAATATAATCTATTGAAAACATAAAACTTTTCTAAGTTCATCATAATATTAATTCTTGAATCCTTTTCAATCAAAATATTTCCTTTAAATATATTATTATCAAATGAAAAACTTTAAATTAATAATTTATAGACATACACTAAATTTTGTAAGATATAATGGGAAATTAATTTTGTATTTTAACTAGAATAATATTTTATTTCTTGTATTTGAAGTTCATTGCGCATAAATATACTCCCATTTGTCTCTTAAAAACATATTTTTTTGGAATATCTTTTTAAGACACACAAACTCCTTTGTGTTAAGAAATATCAATTATTTCTAATACTGTCAATATAAATAAATAAACTTTTATTTTCATATCATATATGGTATTCTATGTGGTTGGGTCGTTATTACAAAAATATGAAATTATTATTTGAATACATGTTTTAGAATATGATAATTCTAAATATTTTTTTCCAAAATAATGATGTATTTTTTTTGAAAATAATACTTTGTTTAAAACAACAATTCACACCATATAAGAAGTAAAAAAGATAATAATAACCCATTATTTATTTTGATCCACTCAATATTTAAGTAATATTTTATATAAAAACCATAATTTGGAAACCCCATTATATAATTTTTAAATATATACTATTATCTATAATATTTAATCATGTATAAATTCTAAACAATTGTATATTTACAACACTTGTGACACATATAGTTGGTATTGTATACCATTCATAGTAGAAGAATTTAATTTCATCACGTTAATACCTGGTGTGGAATCTATATGTAATTTCTTACAACCCTTTAGGTTTTAAAGACAATTCCTTCTCAAATATCCATGTTTGAAATAATGAGAAAAATACCCATCCATACTTTTCTTTGGTTAAAATGGATGTTTGGACATTCTATATCTTCTCTTATTATCCTTTGGGACAAAAATTACACCCATTTCCTTTTTTACCATCATCACGTCACTTGATCCTAGACCTACTAGGCCCTTCTTGAAAATTATAATTATATTTAGGACAATAGTTAATTTTTTTAAACTCATTGATATTATAATTCACAATAAACTATGAGAAATATTTATGTAGTCATTGTAAAATAAAGTTTATGGAAAAATCAAAACTTAGAGTTGATCCTATTATATCTAATTCATTGTTGTACCAAATCATATTTAGTACATGAGTGGAGATTGATTTTACTTCTTCCATATTTAACTAAAAAGATCCATTGAAACCATATATCTCTCATTACTAGATTGTTCCTAATAGAGTAATTTTTATGTTTCCTAGCATCTTGTATTCATCCATGTTTTCATGTTTCTTTTGAAACATGGGTATTATAGTCCCAATAATGAGATAAGATAATTTTTTTAATCCTTTATATACATATCTAAGTATCAATGTTGTTTTATTTAATGGATTATGAAATCAGTTTCTTAATAAAGTTTTTTATGTATAGAATGAAAATAACTTCTTACATGATAATTATTCTCAGGTTTCTATGCCGGTAAAGAAATTTTTATATAATGACTTTTTACTTATCAAAGAGAGTTCTAAATTTTATGTTTTAAGATGATGATGATTCCATTATATCTACAATATATTATTTTATCAGATGAGTATCATGTTTTCATTCATTTAATAAAGAATTTTATTATATGTTCTCCCACTAAAATGATGAACCCATTTATTTTTCATCATAACCATTAATATTAAAATATCAATATTTATTATTTGGAATTTATATCACCACATAATTACTGAGTTAGATTATAATTACAATTATATAATATATAACTCTTTGATAATTAAGAGGATAACTCTTTTCCCTAATCTCTCAAGTGGACTCGCTCAACATTATCCATCTGGTAACTTAATCCTTTTCGGATTTCAAATCTAAGTGTAACCCAAATAAAATTCCAATACTTGGCACTTAATCATATTAGTTTCACCCATTACTTTCTTACCTAACAATATTTAATCCAATAGAAACCACTTCTTACTTGACCTAACTGATTGGATGGCCGAGGTCATGAAATGTGTTTTCCTTGAAAGGAATCTAACACTTAGTATTTTAAATCGGATATAATATCACCCTCCTATCAATTATTTATCACTTTATTCATGAATTCTTCTAGTGATTTAGGTTTTAATATTATTATTTCTACTAAATCAATATGTTAATACCATATTAATGTATAACTCCTTTCCCGACTCATAACTTTTTTTATTAACCCAAATTAAATGAAAAATATATTCATACATTTTTAAATTCATCCAAATAAAAATTTATATGAAAACAATTCAGGTATAATCTTAGAATCATAAGATACCAACATTTTATACAAGAGTAATATTAGAGAGATAGATACTAAACCCCCCTTATCTATACAGGTAATAAGACACCAAGCCAGTGAACAATATACCCCAAAATACCTCTACACTAGGATATTTAACTCAACTCATAACTAAATTTCCTCATAATTATAACACCTAAAAAGTATAAGATATACTCATATTTTAAATTAATTTATATAACCCAATATAAGCTTGAGTCAATGTTGGGTAAAACTAAATCAATTATCATACCTAGAAATTAAATCCTTATATTTATACATAAAAATTTGTAGAAGGAGTTTAACTCTTATAACAAATAATTCAAATAATTATATCATAAATAATATAAAACAATAAATTATATTTTTAATAAACTAAATAAATTAAAAATTCATATTTTTAAACATGAGATAAAAAATATATTATCAGTTCATAAACAAAGCAATTATAAATATTTTATAATTTATCCAAACACTATGATAATTCTATAAGTAAATAAATATAAACAAATTATATTTATTACTAACATGAACTCATTCATATTATCTATCATATTGAATTTTAGTTAAACATATTTTGTTAAATGAAATAATTTTTTTTATATTTTAATTTAAATAATTTAAATAATTTACATAATCTAAATTAATAACACATATTTAATAATATTTCAACATTGAACATATACATTTATCAAAAATACTTTGGAAATGGTTGAAATAATTTTTTAAAATAATGGATTTTAATTTAAACAATACAGATTAATTATTATTAATAATCTATAATTATAAATAAAAACTATTCTATTGTTATCCTTATTTTTTAATTTATGAATATCCTATAAATTACCCTTATAATTTCCATATAAACATTTTATATCTATGTTCTAAGTTATGCTATATAAATTTGAAAATTTATTTAATATTAACAAATAATATTATGCAATATTCATTTAATAAAGTTTTCATAATCTTTTATTTAATTAATTATAATTTTTTTAAAATTAGTTAATAATAATTTTTTTATAATTAATTAAATTATAAAAATTTTATAAACTAAATAAATATCCCAAAATACCATTTCAATAATTTGTAAATTATTTATAAATTATAAATTCCATTCATAATAGAAAAAATAAAAAATTAATTTTACATGAAATCATATTTTATTATAATTCATATATCTTAATATATAGATTGAAACAATAAATATTTTATTTTACAACCGATAATAGTTTTTATAATATTTTCCTTTTATGCATTGGTTTTGTATCTTATGGGATAACTTACTCTATAAGGCCAATACAATACTCTATTTTACGAAACATTTAGTGTTGTTATGGCCACATAAAATATCCCAAATCATATTCTATGTTATTTGAAAAGAAAAATTATTTATACTGGGTCATTGCCTAAAATATCCAAGATCATATGGTGTATATGTATCATGGATTATGATATTTCGTATCATATATCCATTCGTAGAACAAAGTTCTAATCATTTTAAAGATATATAATATGATAATAATATAATGTTTTATATTCTACATTTTCAAACATGATTTCATGAATCAAAATGAAAGGAATCCCTCTAATAACACTGTCATGTTTTTAAGTATTATTTGACCCATAATTAGTACAATATAAATCAATAAAAACTATATATATCAAGAATACCAAGCTTGATATTGAAAAAATTTAAATTGTAAATGAATAATGTTTTCCTTACACAGATGATCACTATTATTGTTTCCTTTGAACTTTGATGGATGAAGATCACTAATAATATATATATGGATCTTAACACTAAGGTGTATCCACATGATGAACTGAATAATCCAAATGGTTAAGGTTGGATTCTCCACATCTTTCAAGGTATGGTATTACCTCTTTATAGTAAAGATAGAAGTCCAAGGAGATCTTAGATATAGAGATACTATTGGTTTTCATAATTCTTGAGGAATTGAAACACTATTATCATGGAAGTGTCTCTTTTATAAAGGCTTTTGGGGGCTTGATAATCCTCATAATGATTTAACCATATACTATGAAATGTATGATTACATGACTTCATCCATTCATGTATTAATCTTATAAATTCATTTCATAATTTGGAATACCTATATTAATGATATCCAATGTGCAAGAAAATTTTTATGTTAACATTTATCATTTTATTTCCTATGTGAATTAGAATATTTCCAATTGAATCATATCATATGATTCAAGTCATTACAATTCAACTAAGTCATGTAATATGATAGAGCTAAGTAGAATTTATATGATATCTCAATATCATATAAACCAACATACCCAAAGAAAACAAAATTTTATTTGTCCAAAACTTATTTTACTTTCTATAACACACCCAAATCATAAAATATGATATATGGGCTTTAAGAAATATTTTCACCAGTTATATGGGTAAACTTTTATTTAATAACCCTATATTATTTATTGTATAAAATGATATGTTATATTATTTAAAAGGAATTTTATTCCACTATCGAAGAAAGATATTGTTAGTATAATGGTTTTTAATATTTCTATTTTAATATGAGTAATCTAAGTATTATATAATGCCTACTTTGATATGACATTGAAAGATTCCCTGATGTATTTGTTAAAATGTCTACCTTAAATTTCCATGGATTTAAGCGGGTTTGTTTGTCATAATTTATTTCCTTCAATATAATAGTTTTATTAATTTTTTTAGAAAATGATATTCATGGAATGGAATTAATCTTTAAATTATAATTGTTTTTTAATAAAATTGGAATCCCTTGTTTATATTTAGGCTTTATATAAATATTTGGTATTTAGAAGGGGAACCAAGGATATGTACCTCACTAGGTATTGATGCCAGTCTACCCGGTTAACTCAAGATTACATCACTTGTAATGGATCCCACTCTAAGAAAAGATTCTTCCCAATACTTTTGGATTCCACTTTGGTTATCAGTCTATACATAGTTTGATACCCTTGGATTGGATATGAATTATAATGAGGTTATTATGAATCCTTAACCTTAGACACAATATGGAATATTCAATGATTTATATTTGGGAATTATTTTTTATGCGGATATTTACTTTCATTAATTATTCATTAGTAATATTTTAGTTTTTTACATTCTCTATGATACCTTTTTATCAAAATTAAAAGTGTATTTTCATATTTTTATTTTGAAACTAGAATTCTTGGATTATATAATATATGTTTCTCATGGAAAATATTGTGGGATTATTCTTACATATTTATAATTACACCCTACACATACCCTTCATGTTTATAGAGACGTTGTTTTGAATAATTTAGGTAAATACAAGGCTCTTCTAAGTAGGAGATGACCCTCATGTCACATCAAGATGGGTCGTCGTTGTTTTTATTATTTTTTGGTTTTAGTTTTGTATAAGAGTCATCATTTATGTATTACCTATTCTGCTTGCCATCTTATTTTCCTTTTTGGTTCCATTTAATATTATTCTATGTAATAATATTTGTTTTAAAGTTATGTTTAAAAGTTATGGATTTTTTTTATTCTTATTTTCATACCATAATTTTCCAAGAGTTTCTTCATATATTGTGTTATAATTTTTCATCTCTTGTTTTGTTTTTAGATTATTTATAGTTTTGATTATTTGAGTTCACAACTCATAAATATACAGAGAGACCATGTCAGGTTCCTGAGATGATCCATTTCATTTGGATTACTTAATGAATGAAAATAATCATTCCCAAAGGAAATTCACTGATTCTAAGTCACATGTTTCCATACCATTGGGATTTGTAATTACCTTTAGGTCTTTTCATATAGTGGATAAGGTACCAAGAAATGGGTATCTAGGACAAGTTTTTGAAATAATTATATTTGAGTGTGGTTATTTTTTATGTTGTTTTGGATGCTAAGGTAGATAAAAGATATGATCGTTATGACTTTTGTATTATGTTGTAAGTTAATGTTTGAACAAAACTATCTATAATTATCCTTAAGTTTTTATGGGATTTTAAGAAATAAGAATTTGTTAATTATTTTATTTTTTTTATTTTTCAGGAGTTTTAGGTCTAAGAATAAAGGATTAGTAGTCATTCACATGGTGCATAGTTTAGGCAACTAGGATGAAGACTGTGCATGAATCATGAAACCCATTCTAGAAGTTTTTTAATAATCCCTTTATCGTTTTAACATGTTTTGGTAAATATTTTAACCTAATGAAGAATCCATATTAAAATATCCAATTAGTCTCACATGGTTGGAAAACAGTTTGGTAAACCATGTGGCATAACCATGCATAGTGGGAAATATGATCATTTTCATGTGCGCCTACTTTTTAATGATTTAATTATTCTCTATAATTGTATAAAAGATTTTTTTGTGATTTAAATTTATGTTATTTAATTTATTTTATGAGTATTTCAATTTGTTTAAATTCACTTTTCTTTTTTTGGGTTTTCTTATAATACCATTTCCTTGTAAAGATATATAGTAAATCCTCCAAAGTTTGTTGTGGATAACATTATACAATATAATAATATAGTTAACTGGATTTTTTTGGACCATGTTGTGATCTATTCAAGATATGGAACATGAGGAAGTACTTTTAGTATCACAAGCTTAGTAAGAAGAATTTGTTTTAGTTCATGACAAGGAATGGAATCTAGAATTCCTACTCCATAAGCCTTTATATTTTCAATGATGAAATAACCCCAATAAAAAGTAATAGTTATACAAGAAAAAAATAATCATTGAATTAATTGATAAAACTAACTTTATTATAGTTAAATTTAGCACATTTCTGTATGAGGGCTCCAGGAGGAAATGATAGGACTTCATTTTACAAGATATATTACATGATAACCTAGTATATAAGGCATTTAATGTCATGTTCATTCAGCAGTTCTATCCTGATACAATAGAAATAAAAATTATCAATAATTTTCATGACTCTAGAAAGCTAGATTAATATTCATGCAATATCATAAATAGTTCTTTTGTTCGATTTACACCAGATATATTATCAAATAACAAGCTAAAATCGTGGATATTTTTTATGGGATTATAACCTATCATTTGATATCTAGTATTTATGCCGAAACCCATCACCTATTCAGAAGTGGTGGACCAAGACTTGATTGTAGAAATTGATTATTATAGGATGTTAGGTATTACTAATGGCCTTTTTATTCCAAGTGTGAGTGAAGGTATCTTTCTCAAAATTAAGAGGAAGTAATATGAGTTTAAATAGGGTGGCAATATTGGATCAAGGTATGCATTAAATTTAGCTTAATCTACCCTAATGGTTACCAAATCTCTTGTATTCCATAAATTTATAAGGGTTGGGAATATGAAACCTTCTTTCCTAGTTACCCAAAATATTTTCCACTATTGTGGGCCTATTAGAAATATTTATGGTTTTGTGGAAGAAATCCTTCTTAAAGTAGTGGAGTGAGTTCCTCGATCTCCAAGGGATCTCAAATATAAATAGATACCTCATAATAAATGGGACTCTAACCTCAAGGGCATGGAGGTAGAAGAATTTTATCATATATGTATAGTAAATTTAGGGTTAATCATCATATTATAAGAATTACTCAAACTCATTTGGAGGTGAGGAAAATTCATGTTATGAAGCATATGCTGGTGGGATCTGATATGGGACTGACTACTACTAGTGGTATTATTCTTGTTGCATTATATATAGAAACTAATTTCTTTGATATAGGTCGCTCAAATTTATTTATATCTTCTTTTATCATGGATATATTAAATATTACATCCAATTATATGTCATATGTTATGAAGATAACAACACCTATCAGGAAGAATAGTGAATGTGGCTTCTAATGCACTTAATTTAATATCACCATATCTAAATGGGAGTTGGAATGGGATTTTCACATTATCATGATAGATCTCTAGGATATTATTCTTAAGATAAATTAGATGACTATGTTTAAGTCTTAAATTTATTATTTTTATTATAGGGTATCCTTTACAACTCCTGATGGAAGATCTTATATATATCATGGATAATGGAGCCTGAGATCTAATTGGATATAATTTCTTCCATCATAATCTCAAAAACTACATTAGGGGGTTTTATTGATGACATAATGGTTTAAAATTAGATTTATGGGGAGTAAAAGCTTCACATGATGATTGTTTTGAGAACTTTATGTGATTATCACCTATATATAGAAATATAAAAGTATAATCACTGGATTGGAAATGTCAAATTCATGGGACATATGGTATCAAAACAAGGCATTTTTGTTGATCCTAAAAAGGTGAATGCCCTTTATTCTTGGAAATAACTAAGGAATTTCTTTGAAATATGTAGTTTCTTATATTTTTAGGATTACTATCACGGATGTTCTAAGGATTTCTACAATCTCACATAATATTTGACTACTATTACTCATAAAAGGGTCAAATATTTATGGATATGAGAATGTGAAGAATATTTTAATGAGATGATGTGGTGACTAGCCTCTTCTCAAATTTTTATTTGACTATAGATTGCTAAGGGATATTTTTTTTGTGATGCATCAAGAATGAAAATGGTATGTATTCTTATACAGTGTGATCACAAGGTGTTACATGAAATATTTTAAGAATACTTAACCTTAATCACCCTAGGGGACATAACAAGATGATTGGTTAAGAATTCATGTTTATATAACTCTTTTAATACATTCGTAATTAATTATTAATATTTCCCTATTTAAATTCTCTATGATATTTTTTCTCAAAATTAAACATTTATTTTTATATTTTTATTTCCAACCTAAAATATTTGGATTATATTGTAAGAGATTATCTTGGAACACATGGTCGAGTACTACTATTCTAGTTATGATCACACCCTACATACACCGTTATAGTGTATGTAGATGTTGTTTTGATTGAATTAGTTAAAAAAGGATCCACTTAGAGGATATAATTTTTTATATTAGCTTAGATTAGGTTTTAGGAGGTCACATGGTGGGAAATCAACTTAGAGGATATTTTTTTTATATTATCTTGTTTCCATATTTTGTTTCATTTTGGATTTTTTTTTTCAATAATTGGGTATAAAATTATGTTTAAATGTTTCAGATTTTTTATTACTTGAAATTTTTTGTTATGACTTTCATATTATATTTTGTTAAAATTTTCTTTATCTTATTTTTTTATTTTTTATTTATTTTCCCACTTATTAAGATGAATTAATCAAAAATATATGATAAGGCCAATACTGGTTCCTAGGATCATCCCATTTCCATGGTTTAATTATTGATTAGGAAAAAATATTCCCTAAGTTGATTACTTGATAAATAGGTGCTAGTTTCAATCATATAGTGATAGGTAACACCCATTTAGCATCATCACGGTCCATCTTGGGTACTGAGTTAGGGGTTGACTATAATATTTCATGAAAGATTCTACTAAAATTGATTGAAACTAGCCAATGTGATTGCTAGTGAATTTAATCGCTCAATCATATTGAGGAATAAAGAGATATAGGATAAAAGATAGAAAGAGATAGAGATAGAGGGAGAGAGGGAGAGACACAGGGGGAGGGAAAGTGAGTGAGTAATGTCCAATTATACTGTACAATCCCATTGTGAACCATGAATGAGAAAAGTCAAAGGATCCATAAAACACTAAGATGTGGATCTTAAGAGGGATGGGAAGATAGGCCAGTGACCAAGAATTGACTGGCCACTTAATATTTATTCACAACTTCACCCTTCAAATGTTTATTGTGTACATATAAAATATCAATGAATAATGAGAAAGATATATTTTCACAAGAATTTATGGATTGGAAAATATAGATTCAATAATTAGTATTTAAAATTAGATACATTAAAAAAATAGGGATATTTAAAATAAAAGAGACCTAACTTGATGGTGACTGACTGAGTCTTCAAGGTCTAGGATCACTCTATGAATTCACTAACTCCCTTATTAATGAACTTCTACAACAATGTCTCTATATGATTTTTTTTTCAAAATTTTGGATGGAAATAATTTGAGAGATTAAGGATGAATTTTTCAATTGTTTCTTATGTTAATTTATATTTTAATTAAATACCTGAAATGGGCCCAGTCAGTCCCTTGAACCAAGATGTAAAATTATACATCTCATAGGAAATACCCCTCATCTTGAACCAAAATTTGGGGATGGATTTTATATATGTACGTCCATTTACAATATATCAATTATTTATATCACTAGAATATATGATATTAATTTAATAAATTAAAAATATTAATAATTATTTAAAAACAATATTTTTAGAATATTTTCAAACAATAAACTGAGGGTAAACATCACACTCTAAGATCAATGAGTCCCTCACAGTTTTATGGAAATTTACTTGAAAAAATTTACCATTTACCCTTAATGATATCATAGGCTCTAAAAATCAAGAATGAGATAAGTCACCATTAAGAAAAAACTAAGGTCTCTCAATGTGGAATCTAATAAATATCACATCTTCACACACCATAGTGATAATAAATCAAAATATTAGAAATATGATAGTGTTTTTTTAAAATAAATATAAATAATATTGATAGAAAAATATGTTAATGAAATTCATAGTATTTAATGGGATTATATAGGGTAGTGATAGGTAATATGACTGTTATAAATATGATTGTCAGAATAAGAACCTGACTATCGAAATAGTAATGTGACTATTATGGGAAATTATTTAAATAAGTATATAATAGAATAAATACAAATATATGAATATTAAAATATTATCAATAATCCTTTAAATTGATAAATAAAATTCTTTTAATTAATCTAACACAAATAAGTTAATTATGTCAGTAATGAGTTTTATCTTTAGAAAAAAGTCCTTGAAAATTTAAATTCTATATAAATATTTACTTTCCCATATCTATAAATTTATTTTTATGTTAAAATTTAAAATTCTGGAATCATCATATGAAAATTATTCATGAGTAAATTTTTATTAATTTTATGAAGTAGTTAAATTTCCTTGTGATTAGAAAACTATGCTACAATATATATGTTATAATATTTTCTAGATATAAAAGTTTTATTTATTAGTTAAATTATTTATATAAAACTTATAAATTTTTATTATAAAGCCTATAAATAAATTCACTAAGCCTAGAAATAATTTTTTAAAATGACGGGTGATGTATTAAAAATTGATTATCTCATGTTTAAAAATTTATTTTTATAAAATAAGTTCTATATTTTTAATTTGGATATAAAAATTAAATTTGAGTAAAATTTTGGTTTTTTTATAAAAGGTAATAATATAAATAAATAAATGGGTAAATATGATGAAATAATGATGTTCCAATGATATTACCATGAAGAAACATCATTAAAAATGTAAGAATGACTTATCTTTAGTGAAAAGGGTGTGAAATACTATCCATTTTCATATATAAGACCACTATAACAAGTATATATTAATTAAATTTATATTCATTATTTAATTCCAAAACAACTCTCCCCTCTATGTATAAATATTCTCTCTAACCTCAACTGAAAACTATAGTATAAAATGCTTCCCATTATCCAATCTCTATTTATATTCCCCCTCTTAAGCCTCATATGTATCTTAGAGAGGATTTGGTTTCACCCTACTTGAAGCCTCTAAATAATCATGCACTTAATAAAGGAGTAATATTCAATGATGATGTAATATTATTTTGTCTTAATTTAATTTTTCTTCTAGTTATTTTTTATTAACATTCATAGTTTTATACCATTCAATTAATAAATAATTATTTATCATATCATTATGATTTTAATATTATTATGATAAACTTATAAATATATATATTATACTTATATATCATCCCACTCCCCCTAAACACATACTCACATTGTCATTTCTACATCTTACTTGGATGGTATATTTTCTTTATTTATCCTCATCTTCATTGATGGTTAATATAACTTATATATAATATATTTGAGTGGGTGAATTCATGTGTGTATTCATTTATGTGTTTTTATTTTTAATATCATATATTTTTAACCTTCATGTGTTAATGGAACTAATTGAAAAATAACAATGATCATTACTGGAATATTGAATAAAAAATAGAGTAATTTGAATAAATAGGGAGTCTCACATTTTTATCTTTAACGAAAGGTTAATAAATAATTTAAAGTTATAATATAAGATCAAAAATAATATAAATAATTTATAATATGTATATAATAATGTTTTTATAATAATAATTTCTTAATACATGATGTGTAAGTATGATAAAGAAATATACGACCAAAGGTAATGGGATTCGACTCTGATTTCCTCTCTGATGGGGTTGAATTATTTAATTAAATACTTTTCTCTTTTAGTTACTATTTTTTACCTATTTATGTTTATATGATAATTTTCAATTACTTTTTGTGATATAATTATTTTAAATATCCCATTTATTTTTATTATTAAATCATATGGAAATATCCTTGATTTCTCTTTTTAAAACACATTCAATCTTGGCAGATTCTTTTCAAATCTATAAATGGAATATCCATTACTTCTAATTTTTTTCCTGATATTTTTTTGTGATTTATAAATTTTTATAATAATTACAACTTTATTTATGTTTATATTAAATATTATAACACTTTTGATATGATATTTTCTAATGTTTTCCCTTAATTTTATTTATGTTTTTTTATAATCATTTTCTTTAACTATAGTCAAAGTATTAATGATTTCAGTAAAATATAATACCCAAAAATATATAACCTCTATTTGATCTGTATTTATATATATTTCAATCATTTTCTCCATGATTTTTGTTATTATAAAATTATGGGATTGATATAAATATTTTCCGTTCAAAATAATATATCCATGTTATGATTATTGATTGATACATGATCATTGTAATAATTATATCCTTTGTGGTAGATATGATTTTGATAAAAATATAATTTTATGGGTGGGACCAGAATTATACTACCATCTAATTCATTTGGTAAATCTTTTCTTTCATGAGATATAATTAATTGGGAATGTTCGCTGAACTTAACCCAATTATGCTATGTCGTCTTTGAAGTAATCCTTAACATTTTCTTATGATGCTTCATTATTACGTATCTTCCACATTCCTTGTATTATTTATTATATTAAAATATTATAATGATTATAACTATATTTTTATATTGGGATAAATAACTTAAGGATCATCAATTCACTCATGTAAAGCTATTCACTATTTATTTCAATTTATTACTCCCCATACGATGAATTTTATCTTAATATTTTTTGTCATTATTATCCTTAGGTGATTATATGGTTTAAGAAGATTATAAAGATCAATAGAAGGTCTATGATGGTGGGCCTAAATAAAATTTAAATGTTTTTATGTATTATTGTTTTATGAGCATAATATTAATGGAAACTAAAACTATAAATTTTTTGATGTGTAATATATTGTATGTTAGTATTAAAAAAGACGTAATAATTATATAAGTGATGTATGGTTCACTATACACACTCGTACATAAAATTTCTCACTATTTTTTATTTACTTTTATACATTTTAGAGATAACCTACTAGTTATATTTTATCTTCATACATATATTTTTTAATGTAAATATGGAATGTTTTACTTTTTTTTTATTTTTATACTCCTTATTTTAATTTACATGAATAAATATGGAATCATTTTTATATCAAGAATCTTGGTATTTTTTGATACTATGTATACATGTTCCAAGTTATGGGCTCAATCATTGGGTAAAAAACACATCTTTTTGATTATTTTATTCATGGAAGTAATTTCTATCAAGGAGAGATAATTATGGAATGCGTTAGACCCTACATTGTTTTTGTAACATCCCTCGATCTGAAACTCTATCGCATGGCCAAATTGGGTTGGTCACTAAACCTTAAGTGCACCTACCTGTATGCTAGAGGTTAATAACAAGCAGCAAGGGTGTAAATATCATAGAGGGGAGACTATACCCCATGGTATAAAATTGTAAAAATAGTGGAAATAATATCAAAGTAATAGAGATAGTGAAAATAGTACAACAAACCAAGTAACCCAAATAGTGAAGGTAACAAATCAAACCAACAGTATGAAAAATAATTTAATGATTAGAATAAATGTAACTAGGTGTCAAGATATGAAAAATACAGATAAATGACTAAAACTTCAATAAAGACACCAAATAACCTAGTCATAATCCCCACATCCATCCCGTCTCCAAGCTCTAACCCATATAGTAGGAAAGAATCGACGACAATGTCCATTTCTGTTGTCCAAACCTATATCCAGGTAATCTACTTGCATAAAAAAGGAGGTTCAAATAGGGTTTGAGTAAAAATAAATAGCTTGACAACACCATGTATAAAAAAACAAGTCTAATTGTCGGTGCATGCAATAAGGAGGTAAACATGGGTATTAAGAAAACAATTAATATGATATAATAATTAACCTACTTCAACACCATTCCAGAATATCTCTGAGCATATAGAATCAACATACCAACCATAACCACATTTCCATGGCATAAAAACATATTCGAGAACATCCCTCTATATAATCATTTCAGCCTAACCAGGACAATCCATCTATATAATAAACTTATCATAATCGAGATAAGCCCTGTATAAAATCATTTCAGTATTACCAGGAAAATTTCTCTAGATAATCATTTTAGCATAAACAGGAAAATCCTACTTAGTGAATTCCTGTATAGGGCATGGGAAAAAGAAAATTTATTTTGCTAAAGAATCAAGTAGGATGAATTGGGTCATTTGGCTTAAAGATCTTTACATATTATTACCTCCTTAGTCTAATTCACCTAAAATAATTCTTTTCAGTTATCTTTATTTATTCTATGAATGAAATGTATTTTGAGAAGATAAATAAAATTCTAAAATTTATACTAACAAGAAAATATAGAATGTGATTATAAAAGAAAGAACTTTTCCTTTGCAGGTTGGTTTATGGGTTCTATAATTCTTTATGTTGGTGTTTAAATTTAGTTTGATAATTCAATTCTAAAACCTATTTCATAAATTATTATTATTTTATTTAGTGGGGTGAAATATTTATACCCATAGAAATATAAATTACAAATCCTCCTATAATAAAGGTTGATAAAACACCTCAATCGAGAGTGTAACATCTTCTAGGACCTAGCTCCATCGCCTCTCATTTCATCCAATGAATGGATCGACACTATCATATGAAGAGCATGTATCAACTAGAAGGGAGGGAAAATATTTAATGAAATTATATAAATGGGGTTTAGTTCAGTGTCATGGTGGGAAAATACCACACTCATAACATCCCTAACCTAATTAGCCACTCGAAGAGTGCTATCAGGCCAGGTGATATTGTCCTTAGGTGCACCTCCCCGAATGCCAAAGACTACCAACTAGTAGCGAGGGGGTAATGAGGTATACTAGGGAGGATGTACCCTCTAGGGATGATATTTATAACATTAAGTGGAAATAAAGATCTAACATACTTGAACAAGACCCACTAAAAAGTGGAAGCACAGTTAACATAATACAATAGCGGAAGCAATAATAAACTGAAGTAACAGAAGATAAATAAATAGATCCAAGCATACAATATAGAACTAGTAGAAAAAAACTAAAAAAACAACAATAGATCATGTATATATAAAATTGGTCATACTTTTCAATATACAAAAGGTAATCCCATGGAAGAACTCAATACAATACATACATATACAAAGAATGTTGTTACAAAAAAAACTAAAACAAAAAGATCTGAATAATGAAATACCTCAAGGTATCATACCAAACTCCATTCTAAATAATTAATAAGTTCCATATCCTAAATCCAATAACTTACCTAAACATAAATACATAAAGTCTACACATGTCTCGAAGGGTCTGTGTAGGGTGTGAGAACATGTCTCAATTGGATACTACCCAAAGGTGCATACCTGAAATAAGTGTTTAAGCAATAGTGTAATATGAAATTAAACGAAAAAATAGATCAATCATTTTAAAAAAAATCCCACTTATTCTCAAAATTCACAAGGGAGATTTCACTTACTTCAGCCAACGTCAGAAGTCTAAATAAGAAAGGATCCTTGGACCATGTACCAAGGTGTCCCCTGATATAGAACAACCATGGTGAACCCTCAGGTTCCACCATAAATAATCAACCCATAACCACATTCCTTTGGACACCTCACGTATCAAACCAATCCACTGACTTTGAGAAGTAATTCCCAAACATAGTAACCGGTATTTCAGACCCCTGCATGAAATCAATCGTCAGCCCATGTCCTGACATATAGAGTCACATCGATACCTTCCCTAAAATAAAAGTCACCATCAGGTCACAACATGATGTCTCAAGAAAAGGATTTACCTATTCTATCAATAATAATCTAGGCTCATGACTTTAATACGGCGAGCCTCAACCCCCAACTGATAGACTAATCACTTTCAACTAATGGATACTCACCTTACACATGGATTTCAATGGCTAGAACCCCAAAAAAATTTCATATTCTACACTACTTGGGGCCTTTAACTACATGAGTGGTCAAAAGAAACTCATCACAGAGTCAACATTTGGGCACTTGATTTAATTCGGTGATTTGGTCATCATAAGTGAGTGGAAATCAAAAAAATAGTTCCTAATCCATATCAAATCTGGCACCTCATGACATTACAAGAATGTCACTCAAAACTGATGTCCATTCCATCTAAAAATCATAGGCCAAGCCCAACCAGATGGCCATTCTGCCTTAACAGATGTATGGGATGCCTAATCTTATGATCAATATCACTCTAGAAATCTGGACTAAGCCCAACAAGATGATCAAAATCACATAAATCTTGGGGGCCAAGCCACATCAATCTTGATAAGAGCCCATTGTGACCCTGTGGGCCTCATCAGTATGTCATAAGAAACATATATAAATGATTCACTTAAAAAAAATCTATTTACAATGATTGAATTATAAAACTCACTGTAAAAAAGAAAATAAATTTAAAAGGATTGAATTTTCCAATCTAAATAGACCTGACAATTAAATATAGTGGACTTTAATGCCTTAGATTCAAATAAATAAACCAATTAAATTAAAAAAACTCAATTTAAATGAATAAAACACCCTCATCTAAACAAACTGAGGAGTGAGAGCCTCAAACTTGACCTTGCTTCAGTGAAAAAGTGGATTTGGCAAGCCAACAACATCCCATCAGTCACATAGTCATTTTGATATGAAACAACTAGTATAAATGGGTCTCACATAAAATATCCAATTGCACTCTAAAAGCTACACCCCCAAAACAACCATGAAAATAGAATGTAGGGCATGCACCACCTACCATAGACTCATAAATATTGGAATATCCAATATAAAGTTCTAAATCCAAGTGGATTGTAAGATATTTGAGTTTCCATCTTATTCTATAAAATAGGGAAAAACAACTAAGATGTATTTATCACTCTTTTAAGTGAAAGTAAAGAAGGAAAGAATCAAAGATGTGGAAATACTTACCGTTACACTTCCAACATACTTGACGGATCTAAAATTAAAGAACTAATGGAGATATGGGTGCAAGATGAAGGGGGGAAGGAAAAGGAGGGGACCCCTCTTTCTATGTGAAAACCACCTGTGAAAAAAGGAGGAATAGAGGAGGAAATAAGAAAAATAAAATATGGGAAAAATGTATTTTTCCTCTTTAATGTGGCTGCATTGTTTACCCATATGTTTTTCCAAATCATGTACAAACCATGTGGGAGACACTGTAAAAAACTATAGAGTTCACTGCATGAACGTACACCCCCTTGTACAGTTTCCCCAAACCATGAAGTAGTTCAAAAAAGAGCCACATGGTTAGATATAAGGGGATGCATAGTTTAACCCAAACCATTCACCCAAACCTACAATTCCAAAATAGGCCTTCAGACCTCTAATGCTCCCGAAACCCATTCTGAACACTTGAGGCACTCTCCAAGCCTCTGAAACCATCCAAAAAACATCATATAAAGGTGATGGAACTATTGGAATTGGATTTAGAGGAATGATAAACAAAATGGAATATCCACTAATTGAAAAAATGAAAAAAAGAGAGTTTTTAATCCTGACTAAAAAACCTAGGATGTTACAATCTATCCATTTTAACATATCATGTCACCAATATATAAAATGAAAAATGGAGTTGGTACCAAACATACCCATATCATTTAAAATATACATGGACTACCCCTATCCGAAGGCATAGGTTAACATACTTCAAGAGGAGGCTCCCCACATTAGGGTTGACCTACCTTGGTCTCATCCCTACTAAAAATCAAAGAATGAAACTGGTCCAATGACCATTAAAAGACTGATATGTCCTCCAGTGATGCGTGTTAACTCCTATACCCCATTATGTGATTTCAAGTCCTACATGACACCCATCAATGTCCTGTTCTGCATTGGTTCCCACCTCATGACCATGTCACACATGGCACAAAGTGGTGCTACATCTTAACATATTCATAAGTAAAACCTTGTGCCTTCCACCTCAATTAAAAAATGCACCACAATGGTCCCCATATTCGCGCACATCGACTAACCCACATCTATTGATGAAGCAATACCTAATCACATCAATTAAACTTCATCCATCGATTCTCAAACATAAAACTTGATGCCTCATACCTCACAAACACACATATATATAACTCATACAATATGATTCTAACCTACTAACGAGTGTTTGTATAGTCCATTTACACACCTCGTGCACCTCATGAACCCAAAAAATACATGAATCAAGAGGACATGCCAAAGAAAATCAAAAACAGAACCAGGCTATGCCCTTGGAATACCTCTAACTATCATTGGCTCACTAGTCTACTCATCCCTTAGTATCTCCACAATGTGCACCTAGCCTGAAACATGACTGCCTAATGTTTGGTGTAAGAACCCGGTTCTTATTTTTGAGGTACGGGTTTCTTTTTTTCTCTTTTCCTTAAGTATTTTTGAGAAAATGAGGAAAATGGGGAAAAATACTAAATTTTGGGAATACACACCATGTACTATTCCACATGCCATTTACTTTGGCCTTGTGGGATGAGTACACAAGGTGTGTAGCCATGTCGGTGACGAAGCATGTAAAAACCAACTACACGCTGTGAAGTGGTCCTTTACACACCATGTAGTCAGTCGGCAGGTGAAACAGTAAGGTGGTGGAAGCAGCCGCCAGCTAGGCGATAGTACACGCCGTGTAGTTGGGAATACACTCCGTGTACTCATGTCGGTGGGTGAATAGTTTGGCAGTGTCGCCAGAGGAACAGTTAAATGAAGGAAGTACACACCGTGTAGTCAAAAGTACACATCGTGTACTATGTTTTTCTCGCTTAAAATGGGAAGTAGACAACCCTGTTCATAGGATTGGCTTAGAACCGGATGGGAGCCCGGGAGAGGACGACCGGACCTTTGTGGATCTCCAGATCGAGCATCGGGAATCCATTTGCACTTCCATCGATCACGTTGGAACCGTGTGGGTAAGCCCTCCCTTCTCCTTATGTAGTTCTTTCCAATTGTTTCTCTAATGGAAGTTATTTGAGTTTTAACGGGTTTTATTCTACATCATATCAACATAGTTCTTGGACGTTTCAGAAGGCGTCGTTCGGGTACACCGTTCTTCGGAGTTTAAGGTAGGTGTCTTGGTGTTTAATTTCCAACTGTTGTGTGTTTTTGTGTATTATTGTATCATGAACCCATGTTGGGGTGTCGTGTGGCTGAGGCCGTAGCTGTTTTAAATGCCTAGAATTTTTAAAGATAACTAAATGTGATAATAAACTGCTATTTGGGATCGTTGTTTGGATCTAGTACCACCTTGGGGGTGTGTTCCTCTATTTATCCATTTGGCCAGGATACCCAAGGGCATGGCTTGTTTATTTTATGCATTACTTTTTCCTTGAGATGAATTTCATTTGAACTGCTTTTTTATATGTTGGGTAAGGCCTGGTTACTTTGTTTAGCCTGAGGGAAGTGTTTCCTTTAGCCTGAGGGTAGTAGTTATTTTGGCATGAGGGAAACTTCTTCCATGCCTATGGTCAATAGACTATATGCCTGAGGGAAACACTTCATACACCAAAGGGAAATATCTGTTATGCCTGTGGGCAACTACCTGCGGGTTACGACTCTGATTACCTAAGGGTAAGGGTTTGCGTGTCTGAGGACACTGAATGTTTACATATAAATTCACTATGGTAGTTTCCTTATAATGAATGATGGAATGAATAATAAAACGACAATATAACTGGTGAAGTTAGTTACTTTTGAGTACTGCTTAGTTTATTACATTTTTACTACTACCCACTGTTGTTGAATATTTTCACATAGTTGGGCACGAGACTTTGGTGGGTGCCTATTGGGATTTATTTCTCACACCATATTTGGGTCATGTTTTTTCGACCCAAACAGATTACATTTCTGAAGGTGTGGATAAGGGAAAGGGTCCCTATATAGGTACTTGATTGCTGCTGAGGACTAGGAGAGCATGGCACCGAGCTTAGGCTCATGATGCTACCAGCTATTTTGTTCTGTTTTATTGTACTCTGTATTGTATTGTACTACTGTGTAACCTTTTCTGGCTGTTTTCTTAGAACTTGAGACATGTTGCATCTTATCTATATATCTGGTTGGTTATCTTTTACTGTAGTTGTTTTATTAAATGTGAATGGTTTATTGCTTCCGCTGTTGTTGTATGCTTTTTATTTTATTCTGCTACACTACACTTTGACAAATAAGGGCATAGTTTCCCCACTATCAGACCTGGGCCCTCACTTCTAGTCAGAAGCCTCTAGCATTTGGGGAAATGCGCTTGAGGTCATGTGGTGAACCGGGTTCAGGGCACCTGTTGAGTGGCACCCAAATCCGGGAAGTTACAAAGTGGTATCAGAGGGGTTCTTTCTTTGACTTACTATTTGGAGCCTTAGTCAGGGATAGGACGAGAATGATAATTGGTAATAAGCTATTCCCAGGAGTAGCTAGCCCCTGTACAGGGAAAATCCAATTTACCTCGTATTGCAATTTTATTGATTTTTCAATTTACAGTTGATTTGATTCTCACCGTTGGGTGACACACTTGTGATTGTGCTGTTTATATTTTTTCCATGGGTTATATTTAGTTGAAACCCTATGAGATGAGGGTATTCCGTCTCATGCATCATTTAGGAACATTCTAGGAATCACATTCCATGTATAGTTCCATGACACATAGGTGCATTAGAAATTACATGTTGTTGTGATAGTTATTGTGCTAGAAAATCATCTTGTGGTGATAGATACTTTGATAAATACCTGCTATGTGAAAGGGTATTTTGTATGAGCCGGTTTATAGAATGAACGCCAAACTTTGGTTTTTGGGTAGTATGGGCCCTCATTGACTGGAATTTGGTGGATCACTGACTGTTTATTTTGTTATTACACAGATAAGATGTCAAAATTTGATTCGTGGGGAGTATGGGCCCTCACAAATTGGAATTTTACACTTAGGTGTTTCTCTTCAGTATATTCTGTGTTTTAGGGAAGTTTTTGAGGCATACTGTTCGAAAAAACTGAGTATAGACACCGTGTAGTACCTTAAACACGCCGTGTAGTTTCTTCTGTTTGGGAAGAAAATAATACTTTTTAAGTACACGCCGTGTACCATCAGTACACGCCATGTAGTCTCTTCCCATGTCATATACCATTTGGACGGGGAAAAGGGGAAGGAAATGCTGAGGGCGAACACACCGTGTACCATATGGACACGCCGTGTAGTGTTGACCCAGGGTCCACCCGTGTAACTAACAACACGGACGAAGGAGACCTTAAGACATACACGCCGTGTCCAATATGGAACATGCCGTGTAGTCTGACTTGGGATCCGGCCGTGTAACTAACAAACATGGGTCGGTGTAATCCTTCTGTGTACACGCTGTGTCCATTTGGAACACGTCGTGTAGTGTGAGCCATGTAACTAACAACACGGGTCAACAGATCTCATATAAGTACACGCCGTGTACCTCTGAGACACACCGTGTAGTCTTGTCCGAGGACAGACCGTGTGCAGATAGCCGTGTGGCTAGGAAACGGGGTGGTGTACACACCGTGTGTGGGTGTAACACGCCATGTAGTGTCAAGCCGAGTAGTTGGACGTGTAAAAAATTACATGGGCAATTGGAAATTTACCCCATACATTCCGTGTAGATGATATACACGCCGTGTAGTTTTTTTCAATGAGAACCATGTGGCTTAACCATTTAGAAGGACCCGGGCAGGGGAAGAAAAGTCAGGAACACGCCGTGTAGTCAGTATACACGCAGTGTAGTCTTGTTTTTCAAATTTTGAATGCCATCTTCATCTTGTTCCCTTTTGGGTTTCTTCATTTTTAGTCGTTGTTAATCTTTATCTAAGGTGTGAGTATGACCTTGTAGAGTCATGCTGCCAAGACGACCACGCGTTGTTTTCCAGAAGAGCGGCAACGATTATACTCCAGAGATGGTGGGCCATGGTCTACCAAGGGATTCTACAGCAAAGCCAGTTGTGGTTCCAGCCGTTATACCGGACACAACCACGGATGCGCAGTTCTGTGAAGGCTTTAGGCGGTTCATGCAGACCTTTCAGGGAGCACCGCCGGCTGCCAAATCTATGGCCGAGTTGACTCATATCTTCCAGCGGCATCATTTTCCTACGTTTTCAAGAGATGGCGGACCACAGGCTACGAAGTCTTGGCTGGGGTCTATGTAGATTATTTTCAAGCATCTTGAGATGCCTCCAGGGCGGAGGGTCAAGCTCGCAACTTATATGCTGTGTGATTCCACCAAAAGGTGGTGGGATGTTACCATCTAGTCAGAGCATCACAGAGACATGGTGTGGGAATATTTTTAGGCAGTATTCTATGAATTCTTCTTTTTAGAGACACTGAGAGAGGATAGGGCTCGAGAGTTCATGAATCGGCAGGAGGGCTCTATGTCAGTGATGGATTATTCTGCTCGTTTCACCAAGCTTTAGCGTTTTCACCCGTTCTAGTGGGTGATGAGATGTTGAGAGCCAGAATATTGGAGGATGGTATTCTTTATGACATCCGAGCACTAGTGAATGTTTTCAGGTTTCCCACAGTATATGCTCTAGTGAACCAGGCACTGATTACAGAATGGAACCTGTGGGAATCTAGTGGTGTGGGCCTGGGCGGTTTGACAGCAGTTTCTAGTACTCTTTCTATAGGGAAGAGGAAGCGACAGATGAAATTCTCTCAGGGTGGCAGTACCAGCCAGAAGAATGAATCAGGTGGCCTGGTCATGTGATACCAGTGTGTTAAGGAGGGGAACAAGGGTCCAGAGTGCCCATGAGACCCAGTGGAGTGTCGATCTTGCGGCAGGATGGGTCATCTGTAGCACTTTTGCAGGGTGTTTCCCCCGATGGCTAGTGAGAGGGGTTCTGTGCAGACTCCGCATGCGAGGACAAGACTAGCAGCTTCTTACCTGTCGAGGAACTAGAATACATCCGGGCGTGCAGGCAGGGATGGTGGTTGTGGCCATGGTAGCCAGACACTAGGATGTCAGGGGCAGCAGGGAGGGACAACTCAGGGTACCCAGGCTGTGTCGTAGGGTCGCGGCACTGGGCAGGCATATGCAGTGCAACAGACCCAGCAGGAGAAGGATCCTAAACGTTCTACTGTCAGAGGTACTATTCTAGTAGCTTCTGTTTTATCTTCAGTACGTTTTGATACGGGTGCTACACATAGTTTTATATCTATTCCACTTGTGGATATCCTTGGGGTCTGGGTTTCTACTTATTCTGATATCATGATGCTAGACACTCCGTAGGGGACTAGAACGACTAGTGTGCATCAGTGCAAGGAGTGCCCCCTTGAGGTTTGTGGGTGTCACTTTCTGTGGGACCTCTATGTCTTAGAGATTAAAGCTTATGACATCATTCTTGGTATGGATTGGTTGGTTCCCTTTCGAGCCTTTGTATATTTCTATCGTCGCAGGGTGAGTTTCACATCACCAGAGGGAGGATAGTTTCTATACAAGGATGAATGGGATGTTCAGGTGAGTCGAGATGGACCAGAGCATCATGGGCAAGGTGGAGTTACAGCCAAGATTGCGAGTTTATAACTGGATGATTAGGGGACTAGTCAGACGGATTTCCCTCTAGTGGTTGATCATTTTAGGGATGTTTTCCCGGATGAATTTTCTGGTATACCTCCAGAGCAAGAGGTGGATTTCCCTATTGATCTTGTTCCAGGGGCAACACCGGTGTCCATTCCTCCTTATAGGATGGATACACCAAAGTTGCAGAAGATCAAGAGGTAGTTATAGGAGTTACATGCAAAGGGTTTCATCCAACCCAGTACTTCTCCTTAGGGTTCTCCGGTCCTTTTTGCGAAGAAGGTGGATAGTACACTCAGACTTTGTGTGGATTATCGAAAGATGAACCAGTTGACGGTCAAGAACCTATATCCCTTGCTGAGGATTGATGATCTTTTTGATCAACTTAGTGGAGAACGTGTGTTCTCTAAGATTTAATTGAGATCCGAATATCATTAGCTGTGCATGAGACCATAAGATATACAACTTACAACTTTTCAGAGTAGATATGGTCTGTATGAGTACTTGGTTATGTTGTTCGGACTCATGAATGCGCCAGCAATTTTCATGAATCTGATGAATCTTGTGTTCCATCCTTACCTGGATTATTTTGTGTTAGTATTCATGGAAGACATCTTGGTGTACTCTCACACTCGAAACGACCATTCCACCCATCTTGAGATCATATTGAGTACACTGAGAGAGCATAAGCTATATGCTGAGCTCTCAAAGTGCCACTATTGGATGGATCAGATTCACTTCTTGGGTCATATCATCTCAGAGGCAGGAGTTGCAGTAGACCCAGAGAAGGTGAGAGAAGTAGATTCCTGGGAGAAGACTAAGAACGTGTTTGAGATACAGAGTTTCTTAGGGCTGGCTGGTTAGTACAGATGCTTCATATAGGACTTCTACCACTTAGCAGCACCATTTATGGGTTTGAATAATAAGGGTGTGAAGTTCTTTTGGTCAGAAGACTGTGAGAAAACCTTTCAGGACCTGAAAGGAAGGTTGAAATCAGCACCAATCCTGATACTTTCAGAGCAAGGGAAGAGCTATAAAGTTTACTGTGATGCATCAGGTTTTGGGATGGGAGCAGTGCTGATGCAGGGTGATCAAGTTGTTGCGTATGGTTCTCGGCAGCTGAGACCACATGAGAGGAATTACTCGACATAAGATCTCGAGTTGGCAACATTTGTGCATGCGTTGTGCTGTTGGAGACATTATCTATTGGGAGAACGTTTTGTGGTTTTCAGTGACCAAAAAAGCCTCAAGTATATTTTTACTCAGCGTGACTTGAATCTGAGACAACGAAGGTTGGTAGAATACCTTTAGTCCTTTGATTTTGAACTTTCCTATAAACCTAGTAAAGATAATGCAGTAGCTGATGCACTGAGCAGGAAGACTCAGATACGGGCAGTGCAGGAGGCCAGTGATGAGTGGCAGCTGAGGACTTTGTTCTCTGAAATGCATTTGGAGGTGCATGACAGTCAGGGGAAGACTTATATTTCATCTTTAGGTGTGAATTCTACCCTCTTGGATAGAGTGAGAATGAGATAGCTATCTGATTCAGAAGGCCTAGTTCAACAGGAGTTGGTGGCAAGCGAGGACCCTCCTCCTGGTTGGACGATATGCGATGATGAGATTCTGCATTTCCATGGACGGGTGTGGGTTCCAGGGGATATACGTGAGGAGTTGATGCGGGAGTTTCATGCTTCATCTTGGGCAGTTCATCCCGGAGTTACTAATATTTACTGTGACCTGAGACGTTAGTACTGGTGGTCAGGTATGAAGAGAGAGATATATGGTGTTGTTACTAGATGTTCCACCTGTCAGCAGGTGAAGGTGGAGCATCAGAGGCCACCTGGACTGTTACAACAGTTACCCATCCCGGAGTGGAAATGGGATGATGTCGTGATGTATTTTGTGATTGGATTGATGAGGTCACTTAGAGGCAATGATGCCATGTGGGTTGTTGTGGACAGACTCATGAAGGTAGCTCACTTTTTGCTGATCAAGGAGACCTTCGGAGTTGACGAGCTCGAGAAGTTGTATATCCGAGAGATCATTCATCTTAATGGGGACCCTCGTTCTATCATTTCAGATAGGGACACCCATTTTATGTCTCATTTCTGGAAGAGGTTTCAGAGAGCTCTGGGTACACAGGTTCTTCTGAGCACAGCTTACCACCCTCAGACCGATGAACAGTCAGAGCATACGATACAGGTGCTAGAGGAAATGCTGCGTGCATGCGTACTAGAATTTGGGGGATCTTGAGAGAAGCATATACCCACAGTCGAGTTTTCCTATAATAACAATTTATAGAAAACTATTGAGATGGAACCATAATAGGCTTCATATGGTAGGCCATGCTGATCACCCTTGTGTTTGTTAGAGGCAAGTGAGTCAGCTTTACTAGGACCACAGCTCGTTCAGGAGACTACTGAGCAGGTCCAGTTGATTTAGAAGTGGATGGCTACAACACAGTCTCGTCATAAGTCTTATGCTGATCGCCGCAGATGATCTTTGGAGTTCGTGGTCGGGGATCAAGTTTTCCTATGTGTTTCACCGAGGTCGGGATACCAGCAGATCATAAGACATGGTAAACTTTAACCGAGGTATGTAGGGCCATTTGAGATTCTGGAGAGAGTCGTGACAGTTGCCTATCGGTTGCAGTTATCACAGAGGTACCGAGTGATGCACGAAGTCTTCCAGGTATCTCAGTTGTGCCGTTATCATTTTGACGTATCTCACGTCTTTCAGACTGAGGAGGTTGAGATTCAGGTTGATGCGTCCTTTGAGGAGCATCCGATTCATATCGTTGATTGGAGCACGGAGGTTCTCTAAGGCCAGTTAGTTCCTCTCGTACGGGTGCTATGGAAGCATGGCTGAGTACAGGATAAAACCTGGAAGCAGGAAACCGACGTACGTTCTCAATGGCCAGAGCCGTTCTGAGCTTTATCTTCGCCACCCTTGGAAGGGAAATTCGGGGAGGAATTTCTTTAAGGGGGGGAAGTTTGTAAGAACCAAATTCTTATTTTTGAGGTACGAGTTTATTATTTTGTATTTTCCTTAAGTATTTTTGAGAAAATAAGGAAAATGGGAAAAAATCCTAAATTTTGGGACTACACGCCCTGTACTATTCCACACGCCATGTACTTTGTCCGTGTGGGATGAGTACACATAGTGTGTATCCATGTCGATGACGAAGGGTGTAAAAACCAACTACACACCGTGTAGTGGTCCTTTACACACCGTGTAGTTAGTCGGTAGGAGAAATAGTAAGGCGGTGCAAGTAGCCGCCATATGGGCAACAGTACATGCCGTGTAGTCGGGAATACAAGCCATGTACTCTTGTCGACGGGTGAATAGTTTGGCGGTGTCGCCATAGGAATAGTTAAATGAGGGAAGTACAAGCCGTGTAGTCAAAAGTACACGCTGTGCACTTTGTTTTTTTCGATTAAAATGGGAAGTAGCCAACCCTGTTCATAGGAATAGCTTAGAACCGGACGGGAGCTTGGGAGAGGATGGATAAACTTTCGTGGATCTCCAGATTGAGTGACGATAATCCGTTTCCGCTTCCGTCGATCACGTTGGAACCGCACGGGTAAGCCCTCCCTTCTACTTCCGTAGTTCTTGCCAATTATTAATCTATTGGAAGTTATTTTAGTTTGAATGTGTTTTTTTCTACGTCATATCTATGTCGTTATTGGACATTTCAGAAGGTATCATTCAGTTATACTGTTATTCGGTGTTTAAGGTAGGTCGCTTGGTGTTTAATTTCCAACTATTGTGTGTATTTGTGTATTATTGTGCCACAAACCCATGTTGGGGTGTCGTCTGGATTAGGCCATAGTTGTTTTAAATTACTAGAATTTTTAAGATAACTAAATGTGATAATAAACTGCTGTTTGGGATCGCTGTTTGGATCTAGGACCACCCCAGGGGTGCGTTCCTCTGTTTAGCCATTTGGCCAGGTTACCCGAGGGTATGCCTTGTTTATTTTATGCATTACTTTTGCCTTGAGAGGAATTGCATTTTAACTGCTTGTTTATATATTGGGCATGGCCCGATACTTTTTTAGCCTGAGGGTAGTGTTTCTTTTAGCCTGAGGGTAGTAGTTATTTTGGCCTGAGGGAAACTTCTTTTGTGCCTGTGGGAAATAGACTCTATGCCTGAGGGTGACACTTCGTACGATTGAGGGAAATATCTATTATGCCTGTGGGAAACTACCAGCGGGTTATGATTATGATTACCTGATGGTAAGGGTTTGCATGTCTGAGGACACTGACTGTTTACATAGAAATTCACTGTGGTAGTTTCCTTATAACGAATGATGAAATGAATAATAAAACGATAATATAACTAGTGAATTTAGTTACTTTTGAGTACTTATTAGTTTATTTCATTTTTACTACTGCACACTGTTGTTGCATATTTTTCACACAATTGGGCACGAGCCTTTGGTGGGTGCCTACTAGGATGTATTTCTCACACTCTGTTTGGATCATGCTTTTCAGCCCAAACATATTATGTTTCTGCAGGTGTGGATAAGGGAAAGGGTCCCCAGTTAGGTACTTGATTGCTGTTGAGGAGTAGGGGATCATGGGACCGGGCTTAGGCTCGTGATTCTACAAGTTTTTTTGTTCTGTTTTATTGTACTCTGTATTGTATTGTACTGCTGTGTAACATGTTCTGGCTGTTTTCTTAGAACTTGAGACATGTTGCATCATATCTATATATCTGGTTGGTTATCTTTTACTGCAGTTGTTATATTAATTGTGAATGGTTTATTGCTTATGCTGTTGTTGTATGTTTTTTATTTTATTCCGCTATGCTACACTTTAAAAAATGAGGGTATAATTTCCCCACTATCAGACCTGGGCCCTCGCTGCTAGTCGGCAGCCTATGGTGTTTGGGGAAATGCGCTTGAGGTCATGTGGCGAACCGGGTTCGGGGCACCCGTTGAGTGGCACCCGGATGCGGGAAATTACACTTCGCCTCCCTGTCATGCTACACCAACCACTATCCACTAAACCCATAAATGGGTCCCATTGTCTCTACCACAACCTTAGTGTGTAGATTAACCTAATTTACCCTCACTTGGAACAGATTATAAACCAATCTATGACATCTGAGTTTGTCTTGCTCCCTAACCATCAGATGAAAAAGAAAGACTCCTGCAGAACATCTTGATATTTTTGATCGGTACACATGCTTGGAACTCCATTAGAGGATACTATCAATGATTATAGACATTTCATGGCTTTCTATACTAAAATTAAACCACCAAATATCCACGACGAGGTGGTATGGCTGAGTCTTTGGACTGAATTCCCTATTATAACTCATCCCAACCTCGCTTCCAGCAATATGAAGTATTACCACTTTCATCACCTGAATCCAATTCCTATATTGAGTAAGACCTGTTCGTTAGGTTTCTCTTAGCTATTTGATCCCAATTTACCACCTCAGAGAATGAGGCTAATATAAAAATGTTTACCTACACTAGAATGGTGTTCCATAAACCATCATCGAAGTACCTCACTCCAGCGGTGTCATTTATGAACATGCTATGTGAGAAATGATACAACTCAGTAAACACTACTACATAGTCCATGACGTACATGTTACCTTGCTAAAGGATTAAGAACTCCTGATCCCTTTTTTACCTCATCATCTTTGAAAAAAAATTGATCAAAGAACCTAACCTCAAAACCATTCAAGGTCAGTCCCTTGTGCCTTCCAGCCTAAACCTGCATGTACCACTAGAAATTTTCTATTCCTATGATCATGTACATCAGCAGCTTGACCCTCCACACCGGAGGCATCTCAATCTACTTGAAGATAATCTTTATGATCTCGATCCAGTTCTCGGCTGCCTATGAACCACACTCACCCTGAAACAGCAGTGGGTGCTACAACTGGAACTTTTGAGTAAGGTACACCATATATGTATATGCTCCATGAACACCCATATCGATACCATGGATAACCTGAACCATGCTCGTACAAATATTGTCATTGAGACACAACCCAAACACTGTAAGATCTGGAGGCTTCCCCGCCTGTACCAGAACCTATGCCTGAACCAGCCCATGAGCCTATCCCAAAGCTTGTAGTTGATCTTCCTTATCATGCTCCTACAAAACTGAATTATCACCTTCCTGATTCTTCATCGATCCATCTAGGAGTAAGTTTCTGAATACCATCACATGGTCATACGTCCCATATATATATAACAAAGGTAAAGAAATTAGTAAAAGTAAGTGTATCCCCACTACCATTACTCTCCCCTATCGCAACCATTCCACCTAGCATCTTGGCCACATGGCCTCCTTACCTTCCCTCAAGAGATCCATGTATCAATAGTACCCTGGGACATGCCTGTCTTGACAACCATTATTTCCTCAAACTTAAAATAGAGTCACCCAACCCAGTGATAAAAATCACCTTATTCCATTTTACCCACCTAGTCCTATAAGATCTAGGCCCATTTCACATCTCACAAAAAATAAACAAACACACACACACACATATATATAGCACAAGGCATATAAATATTTCATATCAAATTTCACATATCAAATTTTTTTAAATCATTGAATTTCACATTTTAAAATGCATACATGCTAATATGTTCCTATAAAAGAAAATAAATCATTCCATTAATCCCTTACCACATAAAGAAAAGGGTCCAAGATCCCCCTTACCACACCAAGTCATGGGACACTTTTCAAAACTAATAACAATCACATTATAAAATACCACTCAATATATAAATCACATAAAATTGTAACTTAGAAAAATAGAATGGAAATTACCACCAATGGTAACTTGGTCTGTCCCTCATACCTGGAGACACAATCACCCAAGAACAAGTTATAAACCTTGACCCAAAACCCAAATATTAAGACCAATATAAAAGAAAATGCTGTTTTGATCTCATTAGTAGCTAGCCTATCACTGCTACTAAATCCCATTCAAGAATTGATTAGATACCAGTTGTAGTGTCCCCAACCCGATTAGCCACCTGAATAGTTCTATACGACCAGATTACACTAGCCTTTGGAATACCTTCCCAAATTCCAAAGACTACTTACTAGCAGTGAGGGTGTAAAGAGGTATAGTTGGGAGGATATACCCTATGGGGAGGATGTAATACTGGTTCGAGTATAATATATATAACATGCCACAAAAATAAAGACCTATAAGACTTGAAATAGACCCCCCAAAAAGGTGGAATCACAATCCATAGAATATAATAGTGGAAGAAATAATAAACAGAAGCAGCAGAAGATAAATAAACCAAGGCAAGCATGCATCATACCACTTTTAGGAACAAACTAAAACAAAACAACATAGCATGCATATCCAAAATAGGTCATACATGTCAATATAGAAAAGGGTCACCCATGGAAGACCTCAATACAATACATATATATACAAGGCATGGTGATACAAAAAGGAAACTAAAATAGAATGCTCTAAATAAGGAAAGACCTCAAGGCCTCATGACAACCTCCATGCCAAACAACTACTAAGTTCCAACTCATGAAGACGAACCCTAACTAGAACATAAATTCATAAAGTCTATACACGTCCTACAGGGCCCATATAGGGTGTGAGAATGTGTCTTAGTAGGATACCACCCAATGGTGTGTACCTAACATAAGTTTTTAAGAATTTTTGTAACACAGAATAAAAGAAAATAATAGATCAAGAATTTAAAATAAATAGAAACCTGAATGGTTCTCAATAAACACTAGGGATATCTCACATGCTATAGTTACTACTGTAATTTTTATTAAGAAAGGATCCTTATCCCATAGACCAAGGTATACCCTAATATAGAACATCCCAGTTGAACCATAAGGTTTTACCTCAAATAATCAACTTGAAACCACATGCCTCCTAACACCTCATGTCTCAAACCAATCTATCAATGTCCCAAAGGCATTCCCAAACATAGTAACCGAACCGTTAGGCCCTTGATAAAAGGAACTCATCAACTAATTTCCCAACATCCAGAGGCATAATGATTCCTAACCTAAAATTAAAGTCACTATCTGCTTATAGTACACCATCCCAAGAAAAGGAGATACTTGTTCTCCCAATAATAATCTATGCCCACAGACTCAATACGACGAGGTTCAACCCCCAAAAGATTACCTTTCCACTATCATCTAAAGGATCATCACCTTACACATGGATTTATAGGGAAATCACCCCAAATTTTTTTTATGTCGCACAAATATGGTCATCTACCCACATGATCTGTCAAAACCACCTCATCATAGAGTCAACCTGTGTGCACATGACTCAATTATGTGCTTTGACCATCACAGGTGAGCATCAATCACCAAAATAATTCCTAAGCCACATCATCTCTGGAACCTCATGCCCCTATGACCTTGTCTCTCAAAACTAATGACCATTCCATCCAAATATCATGGTTCATTCCCAACCTCACGACCATGACACCTCAATTGATGTCCGTGATGCCCAATCCTATGATGAATATCACTCAAGAAATCTGAGCCAAGCCCAACCATATGATCAACATCACCTCAATCTTGATGGCTAAGCCACCTCAATCTTTGGTTGATCCCTTCATGACCCCATGGGCCTCATTAGTATATCACAAGAATCATATATATATATATATATGATTCAATTAATATACAATTAAATTCACAATGATTTAATTCTAAAATTCACTTTAAAAAATAAATTCAATTTAAAACTATTGAATTTCTCAATCTAAACAAACATAACAATTAAATAAAGGGTAATTGAATTCCTTAGATTCAAATAACTAAACCAATTAAATGTAAACAATTTAATCTAAATGAATAAAACACCCCCGACTAAACTACCCAAGGAGGGATGAACACTAGCCTAGCATCACTTGAGGAAAAAATGGGATTTGTAATTGCAAAAACATCCTATAGGTAATAAGATCATTTTAATATAAAGAAACTAGTATAAATGGGTCTCTCTAAAAATACAAAAATGTGTGCTAAAAGAAGCACACCCAAAATGACCACAAAAACCCAATATAGGGAATCCACCACCTACCTTGGAATCATTAAAGTAGGAACATTTTATATTGAGATCTAACTCCAAGAGGATTAGAAGAGATATGATTTTACATTGTTTGACCTAAAAATAGGGAAAAATGGACCAAATGGATTTAGTGCTTCGTAGGTCCAAAGAAAAGAAAGAAGGAAGCACGTATGTGGAAAGCCTTACTGGTATGCTTCCAATGTACCCAATAGATATGAAATGGGAGCACTAATGGAGATATGGAAGTGAGATAAAGAAAGGAAGGGAAAGTTGGGGATCCCTCCAACTATGGATGACCCATAAGAGAAGAAAGGGGAGAAAATAGGAGAAAATTATAAAAATAAAATAAGGAAAAATAGAAATTTTTCATTTTAATCAGGCCACATGGTTTACCCACACATTTTGAAGAACTATGCACAAACCATATGGGATCCACTACAAAAAACTATAGTGTTAACCAGACGACCATGCACCCCCTCACATCATTTTTCTAAACCATGCGGTAGTTCAAAACCGAGTCATAAATTTAGTTGGAAGGGGCTATATGGTTTACCCTAAACTGTGCACCCAGACCTGTAATTCCAAAACTAGCATTCATGCCTCCAATGTTCCGGAAACCCATTCTGAACAGTCGAGGCACTCTCCAAGCCTCTAAAACCATCATTAAACATTATATAAAGCTAATGGAACTATTATAATTGTTATCCAATGAATGATAAAGAAAATTACATAACCACTAATTAAAAAATTTAAAAAGGGAGAGGTTTTTGACTCCACACAAAACTTAAGATGTTAAAAAATTCATGAAATTAACTCTTGATCACCATAAAATGAATAAAACCTCTTAATTTGAGCTTATAATAAATGGAAACACCACTTACCTCCCTTGGTCCAAGCCTTGGGTTAGCTTCTCATTTTTAGGGTAAGAGGTCACTGTGGAAAGAAGAGAAAGAAGAGAAGAAGGAAAGAGGAGAATAAATATAAAAAACGAATGAGGAGATGGGGAGGGAGGGAAATAAAATAAAATTTAAAAAAATATGAAAAAAGAGAATAAGAAAAATGAAACAAAAATATATAGTAATAATAAAAGGAGAAGAATGAGAGAAATAATAACAAAAATAAAATAAAATAAAAATATTTAAAATGAAGAAATTTGAATAATAAGAAGAGAAGGTAGAGAAAAAATGGGTGTAAGAAAAAATTTAATAAAAAATGGTTGAATTATTTATTTGTTAATTAAATTATAATTTCATAAAATAAAAACTAAAAAAAATAAAATTAAAAATAAAGAAAAATAAATTAAAAAGAAAAGTGGGTAGCATTTGGCTGAACATCTCCATATTAGTGAGTGTTGGGCACTCTTCTTCATCATCTTCTTGAGACTTGGGTTTTTTTGAAAACAATCATTATAACCTAGATCCATGAGGTCTTCAAATTACTCCAGGGGATCTTGGATGTTTCCCTTTTATAGTGTGGACCATGCCCCAATAAGTATAACGTGGTGCATGACCATTATAGTGGTAACATGTATGGGGATGTGGTGATTGAAATGAAAGTGGCGGCAGAAAATAAGTAATGGATTAGTGGACTTCATTGTTCCCTAAACCATTTAGCCTTCAAAATGGTTGGAGGGAACTCAGAATGGTCCTGGGGTAGTTGGCTTAAGTGTAGGAGGTGATCTATGGCTATTAGGGAATTTGAATGTGGGTGATGGATCAACCATGAGCTCTCCCTGAATGGAAATGGGCATTCCTAACAGTTTTAGGCCATGGATAGAAAGAGAAGTGAAGCATATAGTGGTGAGAAGTGGTGGAGTTTTATGTCCGAGCATGAGGCCTCGATAGAGAGTGAGACGACTTCAGATTTTAAAGATGTGAACATCTACCCATAACAAGGTCATCGCAAATTGGAACAAAATAAGGATGGGAAATGCATTTATAATGAATCACGTCCCATCCCTAGAAATGATTCCAGTTTTGACACACACCAATCGTAGGGTGAAAAAAAAATAATATTTCAATTTTTTTCTAGTGCACCATAGAGGATGACTAGAGACGTCTCTCTTGAGGAGCTTTAATTTTTTTTTATTTACTCATTATAAGTCCCCAATATCAGTTTTTTTAATAATTTATAAAAGCAATGAAATATGAGTTTTTGGTTTTTGGAAATAAATGAAATGAAAAATCACGGTTTAAACATATACTAACATGCAATTTTAACATAATGGAATAAAAAATAAATAACTAGGTCCTAATATTGGTTTTTTATTTCACCATTATTATCCTTTATTTGTTTAATCTTTGTTTGATAATACAATAATTAAATCTCATGATGAATTACTATCATTATGTTTATAAATTTTTAAATCCTGCATGCCTTAAGAAATATAAATTCCACCTCCTCTTATAATCATGGTTTATGGAACTCCTTGGTAGAGGGTGTGACATCATCTAGGACTCGAATACATTCTATTACATTTTATCCACAGATCATTTCTACTTAATTATGTGAATATCTAAGTAAATAAATGGATGAAAAAATAAAAAAAATAAAAAAATAGAAGTATATTTGAGTTTCATATCATTGGGGACAATTTCCACACCCACACATTCCACTCACATCTACCAAAACCATAAAATAATCTTTAAGAAAGTATTTAAGAACAAATTAACCTCCGCTATTCCAAACATCTAGTCATCCCCTCATTATCAAGGTTAAGAGATCACTTTGGTGAATAAAAATAAGATAATATGAATGAGAATAAAATAAAAAGAAGAGAATAAAATAAAAAAGAGTAAATATGATAGAATAAGAAGTGAAAAACGCGTGAATTACAATAAATAAAAATAGATGAAAAAGGAATAGATATAGATATATAGAGATATATAGACAAGATAAAATAAAATATAAATATAAACGAAAAAATATTAATAATAAAAAAATATAAGAATATGAAAAGAAAATAAAATAAATTGGAAATAAATATGAAAATAAAAATATGAAGAAAAAGAAATGAAGAAGAAGGGTGGATGGGTGGATGAAAAAAATAAGAGAAAAAAATTCATTCACCAATTTTTATTTAAGAAATTAAAATTAAATTAAAAAAACTAAAGAAAAAAATGAAAACATGAAGAAGATAGGTGGTGCAATAGATAACCCATGTGGGCCTTAGCCCAACCGCTACTCCTCACAGACTTGTATCCCCGTGGGCCACACATTCATAGGATTGATATCCCCATGAACCTCATGCTAGCTCAATCCAGCTATCCCAAGGTGTTTTGGCCAACTATCCCTCTTGGTCTTGTCTATGTGGTGAGTTTCGTTGGTTGATGGGATGGATTGATTCAACCCCAAAATTTTAGAACCTATAAATGAAAATAAATGAACACTTTGAATTATTTTAAAAAATTTAACCAAAACCATCAACAATTCATGATATTATTCTTAATAAAAATTAATCATTAAAATCCACTTTTAAATCCATATTAATTTTAGATTATAAATTTCCCATTTTTTTATTAAAAAATGAAATTCAAGTGCATAAATATTTACAATACTTCAAAAATTATTGAAATTTACTTAAAAATATGCATGAAAATTGAGTCTATAAAATGACCTCATAATTAAATTATTATTTTCCTCAAGAATAAAATATAAACATAGAATTCACATGGCACTAATTTTATCATTATTCAAATTCAAAAGTAATAAAATTAAACAAATATCATTGTTAAATCAAACCTTAAAATCCAACATAAAATATCAATTCAATTTCCCAATTTTGAAAGAAACAATAAAATCAAGTATTTTTATTTTCCACTTTTTAAAATGACGGAACTTCTTCTTTCATATATTCAATCTCCTTAATTCATTATTATTAAACTTGAAAAATCATTATTTACCTCACTTTTGAATCTTATCACTCATCAGTCAAGATAAAATTCAAATATAATTACTCATATCATGAGAACATGCTCCTTTTATATAGGCTTGTAAAGTAACTATTTTTTCACTTTTTAAAGAAATAAATAACATAAAATCATTAGTACTTTTCAATCAATGTTTATATGACTCCAAGGATAAAGGTTGGTAGGAATTAAAAAAATTAAGCCTCAAAGAGGAGGGTTCTATCTACAATATAAATAATGATACAAAAAATGAAAGTTCAATAGAATTCCCCCTTTAAATTATGATAATTCCAATTCCCCAAACTCAGTGTAAGGTTACTATTAAAGAAATTATAATTAATGATTTGTGTAGCTTCTTTAATTTTTCTATACTTTTAGAGTTTTTTTCTTTTTCAAAGTACTTTTTCATTTTTTTTCAAAAGGTATGTTTAGAATATACCTAACATCCACCACATAAAAACATACGAGAAAAATAATTTCTCTCATAATGATGATTTTTTATTTTTCTATGTCACAATCCATTTCTATTTTTTTTATTTCATGAATAAAAAAAATAAAGTACTATAAATAAATCAAAAACCTCTCTTTATTACGACTATTAGTACCTCAACACTTTTTCCATACAATTTTTTTCATCCCTTTTACCATGAATTCCTTCAAACCCAAACATCAACTTTAATATATCATTCAAATACTTAGAGGATGGTAAGAATGGAAAAAAATTGATTAAAACATGGATCATTACTAACAAGGTCATTTATGGTCTCTATATGATATATAATTATTAATGTAAAGAAGGTTTTCAAGGATAAGTAATTTTAAAAATATTCCTCAATCATTTTAAATGTGTTTCTTGTATAGTCATTCCAGCATCCTGTGTTTTTAGATCAAATGAAATTTTAATTTAATATTAATTTTATGATTTGGTGGATGGTCCATTTTGTAAACCAAGATTTAGATTTTAAATGTGAGTTTTTGAATGAGTAAAATTATTTTCCTTAGTTGTAGTTGATAGAACAAGTGGTGTCTCAGGTGGTTTGTTGAGTTTTGGGTGCGCCGAGACACAAAAACTCAGGTTTGTGTGGAATGGAAAGGGTGTATGGTTTGTATGAGACCTTACATCCCACCAGTGTAAATCGTACACCTTGTGCATGTAAGAATAAGTGACCCTCATGGGATATTAACAGTTTTTCAAAATGGTGTACCTATCCTGCACTCTTAGTTCCATTTTGGATGTATGTGTTCACTATTTGGTGCATGGTTTTCATATAGTTTGGAGAACCGTGTGGATTAACCATGTGGTGTGTGGTTCTTAAGTAGTGGGAGACACACAGTTGACACATGGTTTGGACAAAAGGTGAGACATTTTCTTGAATGGTGAATTTATTATTCTACCCTTAATGATCTTTTAAACCAAAATTTTCTTTCCTCCACCTTTTCTTCCTCTATGAACACTAGGTGGATCCCACTCGAGCTCCTCTTTTCCCCTCCTAGGTATGGAGAAATCTATTTAGTTTTTTGTCAGAATCAGCCACTACCGGTCTCATTGGATTCATAGTGGTAATCTCTTAATTCCCCCTCCTTCCATTCTTTGTTTCGTTTTCCTCTTCATACACTAACTTGGTATGACCTAATTCACCAAATAGTCAGTGCATTCATCTATTTATTCTGTTTATCTCAAAACAGACTAAATAAATCCTCAATATAGGGTGTGTGGGTTTTCTTTTGTATAAGGTAGGTGGTATGGATTCTTTACTGAAGTTTCATTGTTTTTTATATGGTGTGCTACTGTGCCAAATTCCAGAATCTTCCATAAGTTCATCATTTTTTAAATAAATTAAATTGAAACTATTACCATGTAAATTATGAACCATGTATGTGGAAAGTTACCACCTTGGGTGATCATCACGAATTTGGCCAATTCGATGGGTGTGATTCCTCCTTCGAGACCTAACTCCCTTGAGCCTGAATTTTTTGGAACAACCTTTAGGGTGTGTTCCACCCTTAATAAATGACTTATATTAATGAATAGATTTAATATGGATTGTTGTTCATGAGTTAATACCTTAATTTTAATGTCTATGCTTCATTCCATGGCTGAACTCTTTGAATGAAATTAATTTGATTAAATTGGTTGAAAAACAGTAATGCAATTCCTTAAGATTTATACTTATGTCTTAGACCATTTCCCTTGTTCTTATGATTCATTTCTCACACTTATTTCTTCTTACCTATTACACATGACTTATACTACATACTAATCTCTTATTCTCCTACTCATTCTTATGTTCTTATGAAAATTATGATGTTCCTATTGTAATTCAAGTTGTTAAATGCCGATGTTTTTGTGCCATGTGTGAATTTCCTTGCAGCCTTGTTCTTTTGCATTGGATTAATGCCTATTGTGTTTGGACATATTCCATAGTTTTTAGACAACCTAAAATTATTGGGATATATTGGTTAGCATGTATTATTTATTTCCTCATTGATGAGATGTGATTGTTAATGATATGCCTCACCTACCGCGGGTTATGAGAGAACATAGATCCCGCCCTGAGGATACTGTGGATGGACTTTCAGAGCTTTGCTTGGATATACTTGATGATATGGGAGAGATACATTGGATTTACAAGGATGGGATCTCTAGGTAGTTTATTGATACTCTTGAGTGAAACCTTTTCCCTCAGGGGGAAACCATGGACAGACTCATTGGAAAGATGGCTACGCCATACCTTAGGTGATACCTAGTTCCCTATGTGAGATACTTGGTACAGACTCATATTTAACCATAACATGAGTGATAAGAGGGTAGCCATTACAGGTCAACTTGGATGGAAACTTTGGTATTTTTATATCAATGAATACTATATTGATCCTTGAGATTCCATTACATATTGCCTTGGATGTGATTAGGATGCTATTACCAGATTTTAATGATGATATTCTTGGATTACTTAGGGTGCCTTATTATTATCATTTTTATGAATACAATATGAGATTTTTTGAATGATTTACTTGGGGTTTGGAATCCAATACAATGCACAATATTGTGGCCAATCCACTTATTTTTTTCTTAAATTTATGCCATGTATACACCATGAGACTCCTACTGGTTTCCTTGGATCAGACATCTAGCATTTTCAAAAGCAGGTAGAATCAACCGGGTATCCATTTAGGAAACTAGAATAAAGTGTTATTTATTTATTTATCACCTTTTATCTACCTTTTTTTTGAACACATGTAATGTTATAGAACATGAACTGGATTAATTTAGACACTGTTAGTGGTATCCTACTAGTGTCATATCTCACAACCTTCTCGGGCCACCATTTCACAAGGGTAACCAAGCAGATATTCATGTTTATAGGTCATTGGATCTATTTCTTGTGTTTTGATATATACTTGGTATCTAGGGAGCACAAGAATGAGCTATTACTCAATATTATTTTGTATTTAGCCTTTGAGATCTTTTTATTTTATTTTTTACTGTCTTTTTCACCTCCTTCTTATATATCGTAGAATCATCTGTACATGCATTCATTATTATAAGTAATTTCATTTTTCATTTACATTTATTGAATCAATTTATTCATGTTTTTCTATTATAGTTTTATCATTACTAATTATACTATTATATATTTCATTCTATATAATATACAAGTGCTACTAAAATCATGAGGGTATAGTCTCCCCACCGTATCACCATCATACCCTCGCTTCTAGTCAAAAACCTCTGGCATATGATGAGGCACTATTGAGGCCATGTGATGACTAGTTTGGCAACCAGATTAGTGTTAATGGACCGAGATGTAATAATCATATCTTTTACAAATTCAAATGCAATTTATAGCATGTATCATGTACCAAGATCACTAATGAAATATTATCATGGTTAAATAGGAAGTACTTGGTCTAGAAATCCTCTTAAGAAATAGACATATAATTTTGAACAATAAATTAAGGATTTAATAATAATAAAATATAAATTCACATGAATTTCATAAATTCAAAGCATAAAAAATATTAGGGAAATTTCATTTACATGAATTAACCAATTCAATCAAATCAAGAGTACTAATTTCAATCCCTATTATTCACATTAATAATTGAATTTCCCATTTTAATCATTCAAAATCATTTTCATTGCAATATAAAAAATAGAATCACAATATTTTTAGGAAACTCATATATCTTAGACAAGTCAATTAAAGCATAAATCCAAGCATGTGCATGAAATTTTTAGTTTAATATCAAAACATATTTCAGACAAAAAATTCTAGGAGATTGAACATAAAGAACATAATAAATAACTCCTTATTCCATGAAGCTTATACCTCTTTTTTACTTAAAATTTTAGGGTTTTATTTGTTCCATCATGAACCTACAAAAACAATTAATAAATTAATCACAAGGATCATTTAATTTAATCACAAATAAAATAAGAGGGAGTTAGTTGCATTGTAATCCTAAGAGTGAAATTGATATCTTATTTCCTTTAAATAAAATAGAATGATAAGTCTTGGTATGATCCCCTAAGTGGGTCCTTAATTTTTACTACCTATAGAGGGAATTACCAGATATTATTCATAATCTGATGGTGGGTAGATATTCGTTTACTTGAACCACCACATGCGACTTTTCACATCCTTCATTTCTTCCTTATTGGTGAGTAGGAATGATCGTTGGATAGAGTATACCATATCAATCCCCTTTATAATTAAGTATATATTGAATAGAGATGAAGTATGTTTCTTCATCTTCCTTGGTTTCTACTTATAAAACTAATCCTTATTATCTAGTAATTTCTCGATAATGGATTCATTAATTGAATAAGGAAAGGGAAAGTTATACGATATTTTTACTTGAATAAAAATCAAATTTAAATTATCAATAAGAAATTTATCCCTTTTAATATGAGAAGTCCCTGTCTTCATTTCATAAGGATTAGAAACTTGGAAATCCTCATGGTATTTTTAAAATTCATGTTCAATAATTTCAAGAAGCTCAATGTGTTTCTTAACAGGTGAATATGCTATTTCTTCATTGTACTACAAGGAAAATTAAGGATTGACCAAATTTAAAAATTCAAATCAGTTAGGAGTGATACTAAAATTATATTGAATAAATTCAAAAAATACATAATCCAAAATAATATCATCTCATTGAGTTGTTTCTTGTTCAATCACTTTTTTAGTGGTAAGAGCCTCTCGAAATTGGATGGTGACAAGTGGAGGTAGGTAGTCTGGCTTATATATACTTTCATCAAATTCCACCACTTGGGTGATGTCTTCCTCCATGGCTAAAAAAATATAAAGTGGTGATGGATCTTATCCTTTTTAAGGATTAGGGAGATCATGGTGTATCTCATACTCATTCCATAATTCATTCATATCTTGCTTATCTCCCACAATTAGCTTAGAAGGAAAGTCTTCCACATCCTGAATCCACTCTATCTCATCCTGGTTATCTTGGATCAATTTCTTATAATGGTTGGGATATTGAAATTCCTTGAGTTTGGGATCAATTTATTCAATGTATTCAATGAAATTGAAGAAAACCAGCTGAAATATCACATTTTTATCCATTTCATGTTCATATTACTTAAGGGATACATTAAAGTTCTTAGTTATCCAATCCATGTTTCCTTATAGATTTTATACAACATCTTCAAGCTGTTGAATATTGTATCTAATTTTGTTTTTTGTTACTTAATACTGAAATTTAACCTAGGGAAATTCTTCCAAAGTGTAGGGAGAAGAAAGTACGAATCTACTTATGTCATGGCCACTTCTTGATAAAATTCTGGGAAGTATTCCCATAAATCAGTTAACTTTCTGTCCAATCATTCAATCAATAGGTGTTCGAGGGTCTTTTTAGGACAATAGATGAGTTCATTGAGTTTTTACTCATTTCTAATTTGGATCCGAGCTCACCAAATATATATAAAAAATAAAGAAACACCCTCTTCTATAGACCAAGTTGTGTTAATTTTTTTTTATATTTTAAAGAAAACAATGAAAAAATATTTACAATGTGAAAATAGAAACTTTAATTAAAACATTGGTTTTCTCCACAAAAATGATGCCAATTTTGGCATAAGACTATCGTAGGGCATGGAAAGATAAAATATATTTTCTTAATGTAGCACTAAGGATTACCATGGTCATCTCACATGAGGAGATTCAAAGTTATTGACATACTTAGTCTAATTCTTCAAAATAACTTTTTTGGTTGTTTTTATTTATTCTATGAAATCAATGGAATTTGAGAAGACAAATGAAATGTTAAAATTTATAGTAACATGAAAATATAGGATGTTATTATAAAATAATGAAATTTTCCTTTGTGGTTTGGTTTATGGGATTTATCATTTGCCTTATTGGTATTAAAATTTTGATTGATAATTCAATTATGATATCTCATGCATGAATTACAATTATTTTATTTTGGGAATGAAATATTGAAGGCCTGTAGAAATATAAATTCTACCTCCTATTGTAATCATGGTTTTTGTCACAACTCAATCAAGAGTGTAACATATTCTAGGACCCGGCTCCATCACATGAAATTTCGTCCACTGAATGGCTAAAATCTATCATGTAAAGAGCTTATATCTAGTATAAGTGAGGGAAACAGGTTAATAAATGTAAAGGTATCATGGTGGGAAATCACCACACTAATGAACTTAAATCTTTCTCACCACAAACTTAATAAAAATTATGAATTTAAGCACTTAATGAATGGAAAAACCACTTACCTCCCATGGTCCAATCCTCAGGTTAGTCCATCATTTTTAGGGTAAGGGGTCACTATAGAAATAAGAGAAAGAATAAAAAATAAAATAAGAGAATCAAAATAATATGAAGAATGAGGAGGGAGAGAGAGAAATAAAATAAAATGGAAAAATGAATAATAAAAATATAGTAATAAAATTAAACACATATATAGAATAATAATCAATGAAGAAGAAGAAGTGAAATAATAATAAAGAAAATAAAAAAATATATATAATGAAGAAATTACAATAAGAAGAGAATGAAGAAAAAAAATTGGTGGAAGAAACACTTAAAAAAATTAAATTCATGAATTAATTTTTAATAAACTTAATTATAATTAAATAAAAAATGTAAAACAAATATAAAAATAAAAATAAAATAAAATAAAATAAATAGAAAAGAGGGTAGCATTTAGCCAAACTGCTTTCAGCATGATTGGTTTCAAGTTATCCTTTTCCTCATATTCCTAAGTCTTGGGGATTTTTTGAATATAGTGGTCATCTATGATATCGGTGGGGTCGTCAAATTAAACTTGAGTATCTAGAGTCCTTCCATTTTATGGTGTCAATCGAACCTTGGTGAGTACATCATGGTGAATGGACTTCATAGTGGAAGTTTACATGGGGATGTTGCACATGAAATGGTAGCAAAAATGGATAATAATTAGTGGCTCAATGTACTTTGGTGGTCCCTCAACCCCTCTGACCCTCCTAGTGGGTGGAGGTAACTTTAAATTTTCTTAGGGTGGCCAGATGATGTGTAAGGGGTGATCCATGGTGATCAGGGCCTTTGACAGTGGGAGATGTCTCGACCCCAAGCTATCCCGTCATGGAATTGGTGGTTACTGGCAGTTGCAAGTGGCCGATGATGAGAGAAATGTGAAAAGAAGTCGAGGAGTGGTGGATCTGTGTGTTAGAGAATGGGTTCATAGGAGTGTGCATGACAACTTCGAATTTTAAAGATGTGAAGAATAACCCATACTGGGTCCATACCACATTTGAATAGAATATATATGGGTGAAGTATTTATAATGAAACACCTCCCATCCTCATATCAAAAGCTACTCTAAGGATGTCCTCCCAGAACACATTCACACACACACACACAGGTTGAATAGGTCACATGGTTTGCACATCCCACATGGGCCTTGGTCCAACCCCTAATCCCAACGAGCTAGAATCCCTATGGGACACACATTCATGAGATTTCAACCATTGTGCACCTCATGTTGGATCATGCCAAATCTCCCAAGATGGCTTGGCTAGCTAGATCTCTTAGGATTGGCTATGGGCCGAGCTACCTTGGTTGATGGGCTGGCTTCAGTCTAACCCAAAATTTTAGATCTTGAAAATTGAAATATTTAATCACATAGAAATATTTCAAAACATTTATCGAAAACATAAACCATCCATGATATTATTCCTAATAACAATTAATCATTAAAAACGAATTTTAAATTCATTTCAATTTTATATTAATATTTTCCCATTTTTTAATAAAAAATTGAACTTAAAGGGAATACATCTTTAGAATCCTTAAAAAATTATTGAAATATTATTAAAATTTTCATAAAAATTGAGTTTTTCATCTCTATATAGGAATTTAAATATAATCAGGCCAAATCATATCTATAATAATTTCATCATAACATGGAAAATCCGTCTTTATAGTCATTTCAGTATAAACTACAACACATGTCACAATGGAAATAATAACACATCATAACATCATAAGCCAAATAGTCTAAATCCAGTGATTTCACTTTTATCTTTTAATTAACCTTTCAATTATCCAGTTATTTCTTAAGCTATTATATTGAAATTGTACACAACCATATCTTATCAAGTATCACCAGTCATTTTAATAAACAAGTAATCCATCTTCTAAAGTGATTATATCACAAGTAATCACTAAGGATCTCATGTCTTTCCAATTCATATTTCAAGACAAAAATACAATTCATTATCCTTCAAGGATAATATCACCCTATGGGTGGCCATAAGCCTTGTATAAACACTGTTGGATCCAAAGGGATCTAAAGAGTGATGCAAAAACTTGATCAACCCCACCCATTATTTCAATAGTTAAAATGCATATTTTGTCTGCTCAATTGTATATTATTGGACACACTAAACAAATAGAAACAGAACATAGGTGTTTTTTCTATACCACCTACCATTAGCAGGTGTTCAAAGAAAATCCCTCAATATAGAATTCAAACAAATAATGAAGGTGAAGGGGATAATCATGAAAAATTGAAGATCAAATGCTAGACTGACATTCCTAGGAGGGATATAATTTTTAAAATATTGCCTAGATTTTACCAAAGGTTCAAGATAGGAGGCTACACAAAGATTTAGGAAAGTGTCAAGTGAGAAGAATGAATAAAAATTGTTGGTCCTGATGAATTTATATTTATAAAACCATTTTTAGTGTGAATTAGACATTCTCCAACAAACACATTTCCTCATGTTAAAATATACATTGATCAACCTTTTCACAATGTGAAACAAATTTAGAGCTGATACAAAATTCAAATTCTAAAACAATGTCATGGACTCTTCTGAGAAATAGATTCACATTGGGTATTCCTTACATGAAATGAGTATGAACTATTGGTTGTATTCACTATAGATTCCTACAAAAAATACTAAAAATACTTCATCTCCTACTTAGCCTATGGATACCCCCTTCATGATGATAGACACATTTATACCTAGACTATAATAACAAAAAAAAAACATATATCCCCAAAATTTATGTAATTTTACCTAGAAAAATGTATACATCTAAAAAGAAAAGTCTCAAACACCAAGGTTTAAATAAAAAACCTAACAAAGGAAGGTTCAACCAAAACTCAAGTAGGGATGTAGCTAGGAAATATGGGATCTTACAACCTCACCACCGACTGAAAATCATGAAGCATATTTTTTATCAAGATGGTTCTTCCCCATCATGCCATTGGAGGCGATTCCAGTTGTGCTAGTCCCTCCCTTCAAGAGGGGGGGGGGGGGGATCTCCGCCGTCCTTCAGAGAGGTCCGACCTCATTTTTTTCTCCCTTTTCCAACCCATATTTTATTCCTCTATTCCTTAAAATTTATCTTTTCACTAAATTTCTTGATTTGTTCTATGGACTTCCAAAAACATTCCTCTCTAATGTGGAGTTCACTAATGGATTATCTCTTATAATCCTTGATTTAAACAATGTTTCCCATTGGTAGACTTGTTTGATATGGTTTCATTGAATTTTGGAGCTTACAAAAATGATACATCGTTGTAATTCTTGATAATAGGCCTATAATTATTCAATTTTATTCATAAGAGGATTTAATATTGGCTTGGTCCAGTTCTCCTTGTGCTTGTAATGGATTACGCTTCTTCTTGTTCAAGTGTACCTACAATTTACATATGAACTGAGGCTCACCTACCATGAGGAGTTGGGTTAGTTTTCCAAAACATTGCCTACAATTTCAAAATCCCTCAATCATTTACATTATTTAGAATTTAGTCAGCCATTTTTTATGTTCTAATAGTAGAACTTGTACCGTTTGTCTTCCAATATCTCCAAGAATCTACATAGAAGTGGATGTTTCAAAAATTCCAGTTGAGTATGTGCGGATCATGGTTGGGGAATAATTATAATACCAAAAACCATTCATTTTTAAGAAGTGGGTTTATTATTAATCTTCATGAAAGCGTCGTGGTCAAATGATGGAAGTGTTCAGGCATGGGATCTTGAACTAACTTCAAAAGATGGATGATGATGGGTCAGGTCTTGTTGAAAATGCTCGATAGTTCATGGGTGATATAGGTTAGAAGGTGTTTAAAGTTGACTAATCCCAATGCCGAATCTTTATTAGGGCTTAGTCTTCATCCTTTATAAAGGAATCTGATTAGGTGGGTTCGGGTGAAGCAGTAAAAGATGCTTCTGATTGGATGGTGGTTTATCCAAGGGAGATTGATCCAAAATTCATAGACATTTATAGTAGATTAAAACATAATTTGGAGGGTATAGAAGTGTATGCCATGTTTGGGTTAGAGAGGTTTGATGGTATGTGTGGCTGAAGACCATTTAATTCATTTATGGTAGCATCCTATGTGGAGGTTGTTAGAACTAGTAATGGAGCCAGACAAAAGAATGGGTTATAGGGGATAGGGATAATATGCCCTAGCTTTAAATTTTCTCATTATGTTGTGATCTAGATTCTGAATTAAGGATTTTATGTGGATTACACGATTTAGGAAATGAAGGACCTATGGGGTGAAAAGATGAAATCTAATTGGATAGGTTCTAAGAAAGTTCGAACAAATATTAAGATGGGAAGTCGTTTTGAAGGTTTGGATATTAAGGATTAGTCCAGGATCAACCAGAACTAGTCCATCCTATGGTTTCCTCCAAATGGAAAGCCATCTCTGGTGTATAGGAAATTAAACAGATCTCTAGTCATTTATTAAAATACATTGTAGAGGGAAGTTATTATAGGCAGCTTCATAGCTTGAGGATGAAGAAGTGGAAAAAGTAAAACAATGAATTAGATAGCTACATTATGATTAAAAGACATAAATCCAAAGGATTGAAGGACTATTCCAACATTCATAAAAAATAATGAAAAGTTATATCAGGAAAGAAAGGCCCATAAAGATGGAATATAAACCTAATGATAAGGAGAAGGATTAGAAGTCAAGTTTTATGATTTAGTGTGGAACAAAAATGAACGAAAATGTTATCTCTAAACAAAAATTTAAGATTGGTGGTGTGATGGGAGACTCAATAAAGATATAGGTTGAATTACTGGTGGTGGAGCACTCAAATATCAAGAACACCACTGATCTAGAGAATCTCACTAAGGGTGTGATTGCTGACCAGTAGTGGGAGATAGGAAAGGAGGTTCCAAATAATTTCAAAACATGGGATCTTATTATACATTCTAAGGAATAAGTATTGGAGAACTCTCTCCCGATTAATGACTCATAAGAGGATAAGAGTCTATTACTTGTGGAAACTAATAAGGAGTAGAAAAAGTGGATCAATAAGAAAGATCATATTTTTGTTATAGGATTCAATGTAGGGTATATAAAAATGGAGGTGTAAATTATAATGTGGAACAAGATAAATTATTTTTTTAAGAACTTATCATGGATTATCCAGCTAGAGAGGTAAATGAACTCCATATGAAATTATTTAGGAAGAATTCATCTAATAGGATCAAATTATATTTCAATGCATTTACTATCTCTTATGGTATTTTATTCTTTATATTTTGTAATTTAATTGATTCTCACTTTCCCTTATAAGTGTTTGAAAAGTAAAAAGGAAATTTTCAGTCTTTTACAACCTCCCCACCATATAATAACTCACCCTTGTGTTACTCTATGCATCACTATGGGTTATCATCAAACAAGTTTGGAAACTATGATCAAACATTAGTTTCCCTAAAATAGGTCTCCTTTTGAACATTACCATGCTGATACTACAATCACACTAGAGGCATGGTCTTTCCCCAGATATACTTGTCACTATGGTCCACAATCTAGATCAGAAGCTCCTCAAAGGACATATGTACACCAAAATTAATGTCATCAATGTCTATTATGTGATATGGGTCAGGATTATATATCTAAATGTTTTAAACATGAAACACATAATGCATTTAAATTTAATTATATATAAAGTCCAATCAGTATGACTCTGGACTGACCCTCCCCACTATCTCAAATGGAGAGAAAACCCCTTGGTGTTAGCTTTCACTATTTCCTTATAGAATATTGTCCCAACCTAGGTGACACATGAAGGAAAAAACTATGATCCCCATAAAAATATAAAGTTCATCTCTTCTGGTCGGTGATATATTTCTGCCTTCTCTACATGATCAACAACAACCTCCTGATCAACTAAAACATACTCAGAAAAATCTTGCACAAGAGAAGGTCCAACAAGTTCTTACTAACTTGACCCAAACCAAGAAAGAGGTTGAAAACATAGAAGTGCATATAAATCCTCTAAGGGTGTAATTTGGAATGATGTATAGAATCTATTATTATACAAAAAATCAATGATTTTTATATTTTTCTCCCACAAACCACTAAAATCATGCACACAGTCTCATAACATATCCTCCAGAATCGAAATCATTCATTCAGATTGGACATCAGTATGATGATCATAGGATGCACTCAGATGATCCTACAATCCCATATACTTTTGAATATCCTATTACAATCAATATGATAAACAAGTATCTCTTTTATAAATGATATTCCATAGAACACCATGCTGTCAAACTATTTCTTGTATGTAATGACTTCCTAGATCTTCAACAGTGAAGCTATCGCTGACGGGAAAAAAGTGGTATACCTTCATAATTTGATTTATGATATCCCATACAACATAATTCTAATGAGGTGTCTTCGGTAATACCATTATGAGGTCTATAATGACATCATGCCATTTCTATTTAGGAATGGGAATAGGTTGCAATAGCCCAACATGCTAATGAAGCTTTGCCTTCACCTACTGACAGGTGAAGTATCTGACCATGAATCCCAGTAAAACATTATTATTTCTTTGATACCATTACTTTATATGGAGATCATGATACATATTTTTCAAACATATGTGTACCACCCATCTTAAATCATGAAACTACCTCATCACCTCCTTGCACCATCCCATAAGATCCCATAATTAGCCACAAAAAACAAGTGAATTATTGCTGCCAAGTGACCATCCAGATAGTGTCTCCCCACTATATACGATATACCTGAGATCTAATCCCTTTATATCATATGTATTATCAATCTTGATTCGGTCTATAAGCACATGTAAAACAGGTGTTGAGGATAGAGATACTCGTCCCTGGGACTCTTAAACATCTAAATGCATATATGGAAAGAGTTCCACTATCTTCCAATCATCATAAGACTATCTAAGTAACTATGTCTACATATTTTGACTCATGGAATTTTAAATGATTCTGACTTTACCCTGTGTATAATCCAGATTGATGTATAAATATTACAGATACTCAACCCACATCCTATGCCAAAGGTTTAGGTCTCACTAAGAAAAGATGCACTTAAGGATCTTTTGTTACATGCACACCACAAAATATTCATCCAAAATATTGTGTCTCCAAAATATCAAGGTTTGTATCACTAAAAATAACTCTAGTTTTTGAATAGGGTAATTCCTCTCACGCGATCTTGGTTTTTTGGAGCCATAAGAAACCCCTATACCCTCTAGCAACATAACTACTCCTAATCCCACTCCAGATGTGTCATAGTACATGATAAAATCCTTTATTGGAATATATATAGTTAGAATTGGTGATGAGGTCCTCATTCTCTTTAGATCCTGAAAAAATATCTCTCAAGCATCTGAACAAAAAAACTTCACCCCTTTTTTGTTCGTCCTGGACATCAGTGCATCCTGAGGGGAGATGTCCCTGATAAAACATTGATAGTGCCCTGATAGACTAACAAAACTCTAAATTTCAAAGACATTCATGGTCCAAACACAAGATACTAAAGCTATGAACTTCTTAGGGTCTAATTCCACTCCAACCTATGAGATTATTTGACCATGGAAATTCACCTTATCAATCTAGAAACTATATCTGGTTATATTTTGATAAATATGGTTGTTTCTCAATGTACTTACGAAGACATAAAGATGTTGGGAATGATTTTATACATAATGGGATTACGTTAAGATGTAATTGAAAAATCCAACATGAAATAATCCCAAAAAATATGGAAAATTTTATTCAAAAGGGCTTGGAAAACGACTGGCATGTTTCTCAGACTGAATGGAATCACAATGAACTCATACTAGAAATACATTCTACTAAAAGTTTTTTAAGGTATATCTAATGGACTCACTCTCAACTGATGATAACCAAATATAAATTCAATATTAGAGAAAAAATGGACACCTCTTAGCTAGTCAAAGAGATCATTGATTCATGGAAAGGGATACTAGTCTTTGACCTTTATCTGGTTCTATCTATAATAGTCCACACACAAGCACAAAGTACCATTTTCCTTCTTCGTGAAAATCATGTGTGAACCCCATAGGGACATACTAGGATATATGAAAACCTTAGATTCTATATCTTCTAACTAAAATCTCAATTCCTAAACCACTATTGGTTCCATCCTTTATGGTATAATAAAAAATGGATCTACTCCCAGTACAAACTCAATCATGAAATCAATCTCCCACTCACGTGGTAAGCTATATAAATATTTAATAAAAAAATATAAAAAATGATCTACCACTAGAGGGAAAGTATCCTGCTATAATCCGCCATCACCTATAGCAATACATACTTTCTATACAATGATACAATCCAATATTAACTAAATTGGTCCTGCATGACTTGCGTAAATATCCCACTCACCCTGGTGAAAATAGATACATACTTATTGAGATAGAAAGGTAACTCCCCTTTGATAATAGTTGATGCGATCCTGGAACAAAACTAACCAATCCATACCCAAAATAAAAAAATCCATCATTTCCAGTATAAAAAATTCCCAAAAGAAATGGTAACCACAAATTTCTAGAGAACATGACTTGAAACAATTGATATTCTTTGGACGCACTCCCAATGGTGTGATTATTGTCAAGACACCATCCATTAAATCCTCAACCAAGCGCAATCCCTTTGTAAAAAGAGAATATATAAAGGAAAGAGATACTATTATATAAAAAAAGTAAGTGTAGATGATATAATAACTATACCTATAAAAGTAGAATTTCTTATATCCAAACTAGCTAGAGTAGAATACATAGCATGTAATTAACTTTACCCTTTTCCATGGGCTTCATTATGACCGACCCTATATTTCTCCCAATGAATGGTACTACCACTCTTGTACTTGGGTAACATGTCCCATACCTTATCCTATACATCCAATGGAACTCTAGCTACTAGTCTGCAAAGGTGTAGTCGAGATCTTCCTAGAACATGGTACCTGTCCTAATCCCCTTCCATTTCAATACTTCTACATTCCATGAAAAAACATCTACAGGTTTTCTAGATATCAAAAATCCTGACACTCTAAAGTAGGTTATAGACAATGAGGCTACTTATGGATAAAATTTCAACACTGATAGCACTGCAATGGAACACAGTCTTGAGATATTTTCCCACTTCCTTGACTACTCTTCCCACTATTTTCATGTTGATAACTATTATTGTGATTCTTATTTTAACTAGAATAAGAGCTCCTAGTTTTCCCTACTAAAAAAATCCTAACTTCTTCTCAGGGACTCACTCATATTAAAATCTATGATGAGATCCCTATTCATAATGTATAAAATGATACTCATGTGAAAATACTTCTCCTATGACCTAATCTCATAGAGAATACCACTATAGAAATGCCTCAACAAATAAATCTCATCAGATAAAATAGATGGCATAGAGTGCTGCAAGTTGGTGAAACATCTATCATAGTACATAACTAACATGCCCTCCTCTATCTGGTGTATAAACTCATGACCCTTCACACCCCTCAAAATTTTAGGATTGAAGTGTCTTAGAAACTTTTCTTTAAAAACTCTCTAGGATAACTCCTCTTTTTTCACGAATTACTCCAGAATATCCGACCAATTCTTGGCATGTCCATGAAGTGTGTATGCATCAAGATTCAACCTCCCATATGTGGGTGTATTGAGGTTCTTGAACATCATCTAGACTTAATTGGTCTAGAAATTGGTTTCATGGGGGCCTTCCTCCCCAGTGAACATGGGTGGTCATATGTTACATCAAAAACCCTCTTATCAGCTTAAAAATGAAAGGTATAATTAAATTAGTATCACTTTCCAGGGATTGCATGACCCTTAGAAATATGTCATGAAGGTGAACATCCATCTAATTTGTTGGGGCTACAGGAATCTTCTATTAAGCTATGTTTGGACCATACATATTTCTACTCTCCTGATGGTAAATTTGAATATTAGGAGGATACATTTTCTCTACAATACAAACTAACTCTTTATAAAACTAGATAAACATCAAGGTCAATCTCATCATGTGAAAAAATAGAGAACCATTTAAGCATATTCTCTCTAAACGTGGATTGACCTGTAAATTGTCACAAAATAATAGTTTAGTTATTCACTTTTCAATAGATATAACATGAATCTCTTTTCATAGTTCATATAGAAAATACATATCCCTATGTGCCTATAGTGATTTGTGCGTACTCATATTAGGATATAATGGGCCATGAGGACATATATCAAGAAATAATAACATCACAAAACATGGGAGTCACCCAAGGTGAAATAATATCCATTGTAACAAGTGAACAACATGAATAGAAAACCCATACCTAGGTAATAGGATTTCCCTTCGTACAGAGGTTAGATAACCCCATGCCTAAGATCATTACTTGGTCCCAAAGCATCCTAGTCACCTCTCTAAATTTTATAAATAGTAATTAAATAGAATATAAAAGTCATAAATCCATAATAGCAATTTTAATGTCCCCTAATTTGGTACTCTCTCACATGGCCAAACAGGGTTGGTCATTGGACCTCAAGCGTGCCACCCCATACATCAGGTGCTACCGAATAGTAGAGAGGGTGTAAAGAACATAATGGGGAGACTATACCCCCTGGTATAGAGTGGTAAAAACAATGTGAATAATATCAAACTAACCGAAATAGAGGAAACAATACCACACATCACATAAACCAAATAGTGAAGGTAATTTATCAAACCAACAATATAAAAAAATATAATGACATGCTAGAATGTAACTAATTGTCAAGATAAAAATAATACAAACAAATTACTAAAACAACATAAAGAAGGAACAAAGGACCCCAATCATGATCCCCACGGTGGTCCTATCTCAAAGCTCCAACCCATCCATTAAGCAAAAATCAACAATTAGGTTCTCTTCCCTTGCCCAAACCTGCATCTATGTAATCTAATTGGGTACCAAATAGTGTCCCAAATAAGGTGTGAGTAAAACTCAGTAGGTCGACATGATAATGTCCAAACCAAACAAAATTTATATTAAGTGAAAGAAATAAGAAGGTAAACAAGGGTTTTAATAAATAAATTAATACTATATAACAATTTATCTAATTTAGCACCACACTGGAAAATCTATGAGCATTTAGCATCTCCATGCCAATTTTAACCACAATTCAATGTCATAAACACATATTAGGGAAAATACCTCTATATAACCATTTCAGTGTAATTGGTCCATGCCCTCTATATAATCATTTCATCATAATTCGGCTAAGACCTCTATATAATAATTTTATCATAACCAATCCAATCCCTTTATATAAAAAATTTAGCATAATTGGGAAAACCCCTCTTTATAATAATTTAAACATAATCGAGCCAAGACCTCTATATAATTATTTTATAATAACTAGGATAAGACCTCAATATAATAATTTTAGTATGATGTACAACATAATTCATAATTGAAATATTAACACAACATAATATCATAATTCAAAATAGTCAAAATCTCTCAATTTCTCTTTTATATTTCAATTACCCTTTTATTGATCTAGTTATTTCTTAATCCATTATCATGACATTGTATGTTACCATATCATATAATGTATTAGTAGTCATTTTAATAAATTGGTAATCCATCTTTCAAATTGATCATATCATAATCAATCACCTAAGATCTCATGTGATTCTAATTCATGTTTCAATAAAAAAGATAGTTCATTTCATCCAAGGGTAGGATTACCCTATGGGTGGTCGTAAGCCCAGAATCAACATTGTTGTATTCATAGGGATCCAAGGAGTGTTCTAAACATATGATCATCATCACCCATTATTTCATTAGTAAATATGAACTTTGTGTCTACATGATCACATAGGATATCAAACACTTAAAAAATAGAAATAGTTCATTGGGATTTGTTCTAGACCACCAACCTTTTTACAGTGATCAAACAAACACCCTTAATAGAGAATTATAATATATATAAATGGAAATGTAGATAAACAAGGAAACCTGGAGGTCAAACACTAGACCGAGACATCTATGAGGGAAAGAATTTCCGAAAAAACACCTAAGGTCTCTCTACGGTCTGAGAGAGGTGGATGCACAAAAAATAAGGCAAGAGTCAAGAATAAAACATGTATAAAAACCACTGGGTCTGATGAATTCACATTGGGAACACCTTTAATGATGTAAATTTCATATATACTGAAAAACACGTTGCATATGGTTAAAAATACACTAATAGACCTTTTCACAATGTGATACAAATTCACAACTTGTATAACATTCATGCCCTAAAAATGATTCATTGATTCTTCTGAGTAGATGATTCATGTTTTTTATTCTTTAAATGTTGTAAATATGTCTTTCATGTTGTAGTCACTATCTATTCGTGCAAAAAATCTGAAAAAACCTTCTACTTCACTCGATCTTGAGGAGAATCCCTTTGAATCCTTAGAAAAATTTATACCTAGACTCCAATAATTCAAAAAAACAACCATCCATGAAATTTAGGTCATTTTACCAAAAAATATCTACATCCCCAAAGAAAATCCCTGACCAGCAAGGTTTAAAGACGAAAAGAACCCCAATTAATAGAGGTTCAACCAGAACTCAAGGAGGTGTACATGGAAGAGACATGATCTTACATTTTTTTTATTTTTCATGATAGTATTTAATAATAGAAATATTTTATTCATATTTTATAGAATCATGTATTTTATAAATAATTTTTTTTATTTTTTATTTTTAAAATACTTTATACTCTAATTACATGTATATTCAAGTGTTGGTTTTTTATTTCATGTGAGAAATATTATTTTAGAAGTTAATATATACTTTAAAGTATATAACTATTTATTGATTTGTGTTTCTAATTAATAATAAAAAATACCAAATCATTTCCATATGCATTTTTTTAGTTAATGTTATTTTAAGTGAATATATTTTCAATATAATTTAATTTTATTACTTTATCTTTTTATTAGTAAATATTAATCCCACCACTGGAAATCCCACTTCTACCCACACTTATATCTCAACATTTTAGATAAAGCATTGGGAATGGCTATGTATACCAACGGTTTTCTTAAAACCATTGGTATATAAGATTTTGTAAAGTTTTTTACCAGTGTTTTGTAAAACCGTTGGTATAGGCCTTAGTATAGTGGATTTTTACCAATGGTTTTTGTGAACTGTCGGTATAGTCCTTACTATACATACATTACCAATGGGTTTTAGAAACCTTTGGGGAACATTTTCCCCTAAATGAAGATCGGGCATCCTGTTCCACCTCCGATCGATTACAGGTCCTCCTCCGCTCGATTGGTGCCCTAAATCGAATCTCCCTCTTACCCAACCTGCCAAACTTCTTTCACTAATTGATCCATCTTCAATAAAGTAAATTTTTTCTTCTACACTTCAAATTTGTAACTGATACTTGGGTTTTGTGGTTCTGCAACTATTTTTTATACCTTGGTTTTGTTGTTCTGCAACTATTTTTTTCTCTTTTGACCTGGCAGAAAGGAGAGCTCTATGGACATTAATCATGGTTGTGGGTGGTCATTTAGGATGTAAGATAGTATGCCTTCATTTTACTTGATACATCCAATAGTATTATTGATTTATGTTTAATTTGATTATCTTTGACAAATTATGTTGTTTAATAAGTTGTTTTTAATGGTTGTAATAATGACTATATGGTATAAGGGTTCACATTGTTTGTATAAGGGTTCACATGGTGTCTAAGATTATCTAGTGTCCTGGGAATATACATAGAGTACATGACCTGGATATCCATGTAAATATACATGGCCAATCCCTTATGGTGAAAAGTATGTTTGGACAAATGGGGTGCTGAAAACATCCCATTTAAACATGCCTTTGTTTCATGGGTATGCCCATATGATGTGTTGGTCATACTATAGAGTGGGTAGTAATTAGCTCACCCAAAACACTTTCATCCCTGAAATCAAAGACTACATGGTTAAATGAAAGAACCCGTGTTCTAATGACATGCCTAACCTGGTTTCTAACTCATCACACCTAAACATAAACTAGAACACTGGTTAAATGCAATAAATCATCCTAAACAGACACTATAACATTGGTTAAATGGAATAACCCATCCTTGTTACTAAATTCCATACACATATAGACAAAAAACCATCATTCATGAAAATCCCTATAATACATAGGCTTTTCACAAAACACATATCCCTTAAATGTCAGGAAATTCTAGTAGGTACTGATATAAAGTTTTCATGTTTACAGGTGGAAGCTTCATAGCTTTGGATAATATATTCTCAAAACTATAGAGTGGAACCCCATTCACTGTTTTTAGGTCAACCCAACTCCACACATGAAAAAGAAGATCATTATCCATCAATAAAACCAATGTAAATATATAAATGGTGATTCATATTAGTATCATTAATATATTTATTAGAAATTCTTAATCCATTAGGGTGTTCTCTCGATACCTCCCTTGTTGGATTTCAAATTCAATTATCCTCGTTTAACACCACTTTGAGGCATCTCTTCATTTACAATTATGTGTTGGTTATAGGATATTCTGAAATATTTTTCTTCTATATGAGTTGGAGCTATTTAATTAGAAATTTCAAAACCCTCCAAAAAAATCCAACTTCTAACAGTTTAATTTTCCTTTCTAAACCCACCTATTTAATTTTAGAACACTTAGAAGAGTCTTATTACATAGGAAAACTTGATTTTCTTTATCCTTGATGGTCATGAACAACATCGAAATTGAAAAAAATATGTCATCGTTTTTAGAATTTGGAGTAGAGGTATAATATTTTAATTTTTTGAAGAAAAACAATAATCATATTTTAGGTATTTTTAATTTCAATTTAATGTTGTCAGGGTGGGTAGGGGGAGTGTGCAGGTGGGGGGGGGGGGGGATGGGGTTGGGTAGGGGGGCTGGGCTATCCAGGTGGGTTCATGGTTAGCCAAGTGTCACAACCATTATTTAATTATGAGGTAATTTTTATATTTTTTTGGTATTTTATTGTTCCTTTGTATTTACTTCAGTTTTTTTAGAGAAAATATAGTATTTTTACCCAATAATATGTGGTTCATGGTTGGCACACAGTTCAGTGAAATGAACAAAATTTTAAGTGAAAACAAAAACTGACATACGGAAAACTGACCAAATATCCATGCTCTCTCAATGTTTCCAGATGACAAGGCGAGTCACTTGGTTCATGGGATTTCTAACCATTCCCCGCTTCTCCTCTCTTTGTCTCTGAGGTAGGACACTCAAGAAAGGATCAGATTTATGAGCCAATAGAGTGGTGAACCGGGTTATCATCATATTGTGATGGACATATGGGGGGACTCAATCCATGGGCACACCTGGGCGGACATTCACAACAAGCTGAGGAGGTTAAAGAAGGCGTTGCAGTAGTGGGCCTGGGATATCCCACCTAGTGACCCGAATTTGGAGGAGCTCAAGAGGGATGGGGAGCATTTGGAATATAGTCTGGAGGAGGATTGGGATGATTCAATTTTCACTGAGCTCTGTGTTAAGAAGAGTGGAGTGGCTGACTTGATCCTTTCCCAAGAGCGCAGCGCAGAGGAGATAGAAAAGATCAAGTGGCTTCTTGAAGGGGGAAAAATACCACATGCTTCCATGCTTGCATAAAATTGAAGAGGAGGCCTATCAAACCAAACATAATTATGGAGGATGGATCACTCACTGACCATGGGGATGTGGTCCGGGAGATGGCGCACAATTTCTTCAAATACCTCTTAGCAGGCCCAAGCTCGACCATGCCAAATGGATATCCAGTAAGGTGTGAAGAGTTTTGGGGAGAGGTTCTTACCCTTGTCTCAGCTCATGTAAATGAATCACTGGAAGATATACTAGGGGAAGAGAATATTAACAATGCCGTGATGAGGGTCAATCTAGAGAGTGCTTCAGGCCCCGATAGCTTCGTAGGCTCGTTTTACAAGGAATCCTGGGAAGTGGTTAAATAAGATATCATATCTGATATCCCAGACATCATTCATAGCAGTGGCCTACCGCAGGTGGCATGCACTACTTCTCTAGTTTTTATCCCAAAGATCAAGGATTCATCCTCTCTCAACCACTACAGTCTAGTAAGCTTATGAAATTTCCCTTACAAGATACTGGCTGGTATTCTTAATACTAGGTTGTCTGAGCTTCTGCCCTGATGGATATCCCTTGAACAACATGGCTTTGTAAGAGGCAGCACAATTAAGGGGCTATTGCACTATTTTAGGAGATGCTTAGGGACCTCAAAATCAAAACCCATGGGTCGAACATATCAATTAAACTGGACATGAATTAGGAGTATGATCTAGTGGAATGGGGATATATCAACAGGGTACTCGCCTGCATGAGGTTCTCAGCTTGGGAATGCGATCTCCTCTTCCATTGATATAGATCATCATGGAAGGCTGTCCCCTCCATGGGGTGAACCCGTGATTTCATTAAGGCAGTCCGAGGCCTTAGACAAGGGGATTATATCCCCCCAGCATATTCATCCGAGTTCCCGACCTGCTCAGCCGCATGACCAATAGAGGCATTGCCAATGGGGCCATTCGGCCCTACCGAAGGAAACTAAATCTCTCATTAGCTTCCCATATGATGTTTTCTGATGACACAATTATTTTCATGAATGCTAGGAAGAGGTTGACGTGGGGTATCAACAGAATTCTGGAGGATTACTGTCGTTGGTGTGACCAAGCAATCAAAAAAGAAAAAACCTACTTCTATATCTCAAACAAATGTGATGAAAGGAGGATGACACATCTGAGTAATAGGTTGGGGATGAATCAGGGGTATTTTTTAATGGAATAAATTTTCACACCTCTATCCGTTGGTAGGACAGGAATACAAGATTTTGATCGGGTGGTGAGTAGGATTGCAGGACATGTGCTCAACTGGAAAAACTATTTTCATTCCTTCAGGGGTCAGATTTACATGGTCAATAGTGTCCTAACAACGATCCCAATTCATGAAATGGATTCCACTAATGTCCCGAAGGGAGTCATTAAATCCAATGAAAAAATGATATCTGGTCTTATTTAGGATGCTCAGTTGGAGGGGAGAAGGCATTGGGTGTCGTGGGGGAGGATGGAGAGGAAAATTCAGGATGGAGGGATCAATGTGAAAAGGGAGGGATCAATGTGAAAAGTTTAGAAGTCATCTTCCTATTGATGCATGCAATACTGGAGTGGGAATTGATTGAAGAGAGTTCTCTTTGGGGGAAGATCATGGCTCGAAGTCTGGGTGGGAATGAGCACAACAAGCCCATGCAAGGTTCCCCCCTCTGGTCCTCCATTTTTCGCCTTCTTCTGACTCTGTGACACAATTAAAAATAGATCATAGGAGAGGGGAGTATCCAGTTTTCTCACCAAAACTGGGCTGGGGAAGTGATCCGATACCCGGGTTGTCCTGCTCCCACAATCTCCTTTAAAGAGGCGAGCCTTCATCCTCATTTAATCTGGTTAGTCCAGAAGGGAGGTGGGGGGCTGTGCTGGTTTGGGGGGTTGTGCAGGGGTGTGGTGAATTACTACTGGAATAGTGGTCGTCATATTAAGATTGGAATGGGTGTAAATAATGATTTAGTTATTGAAACTATTATTCAACTCTACTGGAAGATTGTTGTCTTATGAAGATTGAAATAGGGAATTGTAGTACATGACATGGTTAGAAGAGTTTGATGGGTTTATGTGTTTTTGGGATATTGAAGGTTTTTTATGTTGTTTTAAGTTTGTTTGTATATGTTTTTTGTGCTATTTTTTATGCAGGTGAATACAATAGGGGATACTGGAGGGGCTGCTGTGCAATTTTTATGGAAATACACAATACCAATAGTTTTAAACCATTGGTATACTTTGAGAAAATGCATTCGGATTGTGTTGATAATTTAGTACAATGATCCATGGGTCATTTTTGATGTGTAAAAGTCAACCCTTCCACAATACGAGTCATGGTGTGGCTGGTACCACTCTAAGTGTCTCTCTTTTGTTTAAAATGGACATCATTTTAAGTGAAAACCACAAATAGCATATGGAAAACCGACCAAATGCATTCATATTGTGTTGATACTTTAAGAAAACAATCCATGAATTATATGTGATGTTTATGAGTCAACCCCACCTCAATCTGTGGCATGGTGTGGCCTATATCACTCAAAATTTTTATCTTTTGTTTAAAATGGACAGAGTTTTGAGTAAAAACAACTGGCATATAGAAAACCAACCAAACATATTCGCATTGTGTTGATAATTTAGCACAACAATACATGGGACATTTGTGACATGTAGGAGTCAACCCCACATCAATCCGAGGTGTGGTGTGGCCGGTACCACTCAAAGTGTCTCACCTTTATTTGAAATGAACAACTTTTTAAGTGAAAATAACAACTGGCATATGGAAAACTGACCAAACGCAATCGGATTGTGTTGATACTTTAGGAAAATGATCCATGGGACATTTTTGACATGTACGAGTCAACCTCACATCAATCTGAGGCACGGTGTGGCCGGTACCACTCTAAATGTATCTCTTTTGTTTAAAATGGACATCATTTTAAGTGAAAACAACAACTGGCATATAGAAAACCAACCAAACGCATTAGGATTTTGTTGATACATTAGGAAACTGATCTATGAGTCATGTTTGATGTGTATGAGTCATCTTCGCCTCAATTCAGGGCACGGTGTGGCCGATATCACTCCAAGTGTCTCTCTCTTTTTTTAAATGGACATCATTTTAAGTAAAAAACAACTATCATACAGAAAATAGACCAAACGTATTCAGATTCAATTGATACTTTAGGAAAATGATCCATGAGTAATTTTTGATGTGTAAAAGTCAACCCTACCTCAATCTAAGGCACAGTGTTCCCGATACCACTCAATGTGTCACACCTTTATTTGAAATGACCAACATTTTAAATGAAAACAACAACTGGCATACAGAAAACTGAACAAACAAATTAATATTATATTTATACTTTAGGATAATGATCCATGGGTCATTTTTGACATTTATGAGTCAACCCCACCTCAATATAAGGTATGGTGTGTCTGATACCACTCAACGTTCCTCACCTTTATTTGAAATGATCAACATTTTAAATGAAAACAACAACTAGTATACAGCAAACCGACCAAACACATTCAGATTGTGTTGATACATTAGGAAAACAATCCATGTGTCATTTTTGATGTGTATAAATCAACTCCGCCTCAATTAGAGGCATGATGTGGCTGATATCACTCTAAGTGTCTCTCTTTTGTTTAAATTAGACATTGCTTTAAGTAAAAACAACTTACATACATAAAATAGACCAAACGTATTCATATCATGTTGATACTTAATCACAACGAACCATGGGTCATTTATGGCATGTACGAGTCAATTGAGCCTCAATCCGAGGCATGTTGTGGCTAGTACCACTCATAGTGTCTCACTTTTATTTTAAATGGACAACATTTTAAGTGAAAACAACAGCTGGTATACGAAAAACCTACCAAACACATTCGAATTGTGTTGATACTTTAGGAAAACAATCCATGGGTCATATGTGATGTGTAAAAGTCAACCCCACGTCAATCCAAGGCATGATGTGTGCGGTATCACTCTAACTTTCTCTCTTTTGTTTAAAATGGACATCATTTTAAGTAAAAACAACTGGCATACGGAAAACCAACAAAACTTATTCGGATTGTGTTGATACTTTAGAACAATGATCTATGGTCCATCCTCAAACAATCCACTTCTCATGTGAGGATCTCATACCCCTATTATAAAACACATGATATTTAATACGCCAAGGAAAACTATATTCCCTAAGTCACACAAGCTCATTGATAAACCCCCATTATCATCATCACTAAGTTCAAAGACACCCGCCCCAAACCATGGGACATTATATTTGTGTTTGGTTGAACTCATTTATTCATTTCCTTATTTTGGGTTATTAACTTCTAATTTCTGAACTCAATCGTGCATGTGTTATAAAATAAATGTAATTTTGTATGTATTCTTAATTCTATATCACATATAATTACGTATTTAGTTTTTAATTTATTGTATTCATAATTGATTACTGTATTGTATTCATAATTGATTGTTAAATTATGTATCCTTGTTGTATTCATAATTGATTATAAAATTTCCTACTGTACAATCCACATAGTTTCACACATAGCAGCAATCTGCTGTGTGAATCGTATAACTAAACCTATGCCAATGGTTTTAAATAGTTGATATAGGTTCTATGTGCACTTTTTACCAACGGTTCTCTTGGAACCGTTGGAAAAAACCTTATCTCATATCTATACCAATGGTTTACATAAAACCGTTGGTATATGTCTATTGTCAAAGCTGGCTTGGCTATGGTTCGTAAAACCATTGGTATAATTTATACCAATGGTTTTACAACCTATACAAACGATTTTCAACCATTGGTATACCTTTCATTTCCAGTAGTGTTCACACGTCCCAATCTTGATTTTCCATTTAGAAAATATTTGGTGCTAAATCTACCAGGATTTTATCTTTTTAATTAACCTTTAAATGTTAATCATGTTCAAATGGGAAATATATTTATTAAGGCATTATTTATGACTCTAGATAGAAACACCATATAACCAATATATTCTCATTATTTAATGTAAAAAGAAACACCTAATGAAATATAAAAATGAAAATAAACTTAGAAACTTATGATTTTATATTTTGGGTATTATTCAGAGAAGCATGAGAAACCAAAGATTCTAGTAAAGTACTATAGTGGTACTATTATGGCTACATAAGTTCATAATTATATGTATATGGATTATATCATATGATATATAGGTTATAGTGAGTTCAATAGGATTTATTCAAATGTGTATGACCTGATATTCTACTATAATAAATATAAATTTCATTATAACATAAAATTCACAATACACTTTATTTTATTTCATCATAATATTACAACAAAAAATATAATATTACATTCATTATAATGGTCAAAAGTAGAGTTTCATAAGACATTAAAATATAGAGAAACACTATAATCTTGAAATTTTGAGGATCATGTTTTGTAATGAACAACTGAAATAAAAGATGTATTTTTATTATAAAGGAAACAATAATAAGTTTAATTGAAATGATGTTAAAACTAAGATAATGATATGATTGATTTTATAAGATAGGGTAAAGTGTATATATTATGGGTAATGTGATCGTTTCAAGGGTAAGTAGAAGTTGGAATAGAAAGATGGTAATGTGATTATTTTAATAGTAATATGACAATTATATGTAATATAAAAGTGTTCAATAATATAAATAACATAATTTGGTAATATTAAAATAAATAATTAAAAATAATATATATTTAGAAATGAATAATAATTTAATTACATACACGAAACATAGAATAAAAAATAAATTTTATTATAAAGTGTTTACTAATTTTTTGTACCAAATACTTGATATTAAATTCACAAATTTGTTTCTTTAATATTAAAAGTTCTCATATATAGATTATTATTTTCATAAAAAGGATTTATATTTACAACTAACAAATTAAAATTATCTAATGGATAATTTCTTGTAATTTTCTAAAATATTTGATTTTTTAGGTGAATAATAAAATATGGTATGCACATACACTAGTATTATGAATTTATTTTGATGTAAAAATAATGTAAGAATAAATATAAACGAATCCATGATCCAAAATATTTTAACTTATTTATATAATTTAATTTGAAATTTGAAAATAAATTTAAAAATTTATAATGTACTTTTCAAAATTGAAAACAGAAATTTAGTTTTAAAAAATAGCTCTTTTTTGAAAAATGACATTTAGAAAGAAAATGGAATATAAAAAACTGATTTGAGATCTCAATTTAATAAATTTAAAAAACCATGCATTAAATGGGAAAACTAATTATTTAAAGCCATTGGTAAGCCCTTGGAATTGAATTTTATATAAACTGTATTTCCAAAGACTATGTCCCAAAAATAATAAAAAATTCTCCCCCATCTTCTATAAATAAACATCCATATTATCTTTCCCATTTACAAAAAAAAATTATAATGGTTCTTATCTCAATTTCTCCCTCAAAATTCCTTCCAATGAATTTTTAAGTTTCTCAAGAGCTCTTTCTCACATTCTAGGAAGCTCCTTAGCACGGTAAGGGTTCTTAATCTTCTCTTTTCATTTCCCTTTTACAATCCTTTTTAATTTCTTACGTTTCCTTAAAAAATGTTGTTATTATATACTAATATACATATTTCTTATTATAGTATTCATAATGGATAACTTTTCCCTCTCATTATATCACCTTCTTATGTGATTATATTGAAAAAATAATTCTATATCCATCATCCAAATCTCAATATATTCCATTTATCTATTTTAATATAGGTCTACTGTCTCAATGAGCGGGGATTTTTCTGATAAAGGATGGTTGATTATTATCAGGTGGTTCATCTATTAGTTCTGTATTATTTTAAACTAGATTTATGTAAAAAATATCCATTCAATAAAATCATATCGTCCTAGAAGAATTTCCATCAGGAAATTTTATATCCATAATGGAAATAAAATGTGTGTGTAACATAATCCTATTTTTAGAGGTGATTTATATTTTATTTAGTTGAAATCATTCCATTTAAAACTAATGTAATTATTGGTTAATGATTCTAAATATCCTTATACTAAGAAAATACCATACACTATTACTCCATTATCATTATTTTGATAACTATACATTCCATTTTATTTTGTATATCCTATAGTTTCTTGATTAATTGGTGGATATTCACATACACAACTATATAATTCCATTGACTGGCGAAACCATGGAAACTAATAAATATAATAATCCTATATAAATAATTATTGAACCCATATTGATGATTATTTAAGATGTGTGTCATCCTTACTTGGATCACTATGAATAGTAACAAGACCAATGGTGATATGTGACCTCATGCACACCTCATCATATGCCGGAGGATATAGACTAGAAGCAGGGGTCTAAGGCTGTACTATAATGATACTATATTCCCTACAAAAGAGTGTGAAATAACTAATAAATAACCAAACATCTGTTAAAAAAATAAAATATGTGAAATCATATAAATAAGACATTATTTAACAAAACAAAAAGAAATATACAACTTAAATGTTCATGATCAATACACAAGACAAACTACCCACTATGAAAATTATAAATACAGGTATAAATAAATTGAAAAATAAAAAAACAAGAGGTTCCACTACAATACCTAGTCCCTACCTTATATCAATCCTTAAAAATCACATCTGAGCTACTCCATCTTAATCAAGAAACATCGAGGCCTTGGGCCATCCTAAACTAACAAAAACAGAAGAATGATCAGGAATCAAAGTGCAACAACATACAAAGCTATGTGTGATTATAAAAACCAATAGGGAACCAAAAAAATAGTCATGTAAAAATCTATTAAATATATTTATTTGTTCATGTGACATTCCTTTAATAAATAAACAAATAGTTGGAAAAAAGTAAATAAACAAATAAACCACAACCAATCCTTAGGTCTGCAACACCAGTTGGCTATACCATCTTTATAAAATGGTGAAGTGTCTCTAAAAACATATTAATTAGCATGAAAATAAATATATTTACCTGATTATCTTTCACCATATGATATATAAAATAACCCAAAACTTTATCCACCCAAGTATACAGTATAACATCTTGGAGAATTTTATTTCTTAAAATAACAAACCAAGGAATGCTCCACCCTACTATAAAGTGATTCCCAGCAGATGATCTATAATTCCTAAAGTTTCTAAAACAGTTAATTGGGGTTTTTATAAGGAATATAGGTGTCAAGGTAGTGTTTGGTGTCTTCCTCCCCCAAAAATTTCCATGTTTATTCTCATGGTCGAACCATTTCTACTCCCGGTCAATGGTTTTTTCTCACAATTAATAGTTTGTTCTCATAGTAAATTGGTTTATCATTTAGGTCAATTAGTTATTCTCATGGTAGATTAGTTCCTTCACACCATCAATAGTTTTTTCAGAGTAAATTAGTTTGTTCTCATTGTTGATCTATAGATTTTAATGGTCGATAGGTTGTTCTCATTGCCAATAATGTTTTCTCACCGTCGAACAATTATTTCTCATAGTTGATTATTTCTTCTCATGGTCTATTTTTTTTCATAGTCGATCCCTTATCATGGAAAATCCCTTATCAACGTTGATCCTTTCTCATTGACAATCCATTCATGGTTGATCCAATAGTTTGAAAAAGTTCTATTTTTTTAAATACCCAGATTTTTTCAAAGTAGCATGAAAAATGATTTTACTATAAAATGTTATTTAAAGATCAATTAAATCCATTTATTATGAACCAAAATTTTAATTCCTTAAAACCAGTCATTTTAAATGGGTCATTCCCCATGTTTTAAATGAAAAAAAATTTAATATACATAAAAAGGAAGGTTGACAGACTTAACTTTTGGGGGAACTTTGGGAAACCATATATGGATTCATAAAAGTAGTTTATTTTTATCATTTTATTTTTTTCATATTTATTTTGAGTCAATATAATTCATAACTTTGTTCTTGATCCTTGAAAGTTATATTATTTCATCTTGATCCTTCATGTTCGTGATTCTAGACATGTTGAAAAGCTCGGTTTGTTCTCTATTTTCTGACATAGTGTGTAATGTTTGAGGTAGGATATTGTTTCTGCTTCATATTAATCCTATATTTTCAAGTCATTTAATATTTATCAAGAACTTTACATTGTGATATATAGGTGGAAACATCATCTTTTTTCCCTTTATTTTAAATGCAGTGTGTTTTGGAATGTATTTTCCTTGTAGGGGATTTCATTCACTATTTTTCTTATATGTGAAATTAACATGATTTTATTTTCTATTTGGTAGATTCCTTTGATCAACTATTAAATACATTGAGATGGATTAAGTTGAATTGAAACACAAGTGGGGTAATCTCATGTGCTTATTAATATCGTTGTTACTGCCTATTTATTGTTAATTGATAGATAGAATCAATGGAGATGTAGATATTTTAAATTAATAAACAATTTATTTAAAATGATAACACTTTATTGGTTTTTTTCTTAAACCCAGTACTCATGAAATTACTAATATGTATATTTGGATAAAAATTTATTTCGATTTTAAACCTAGAACTATGTAAAAATAACCATGCATAAGAAATTGATTTAATATGGAAGCCCCATGTAAATGAATTGTAGTAAAATATGTGGTTTTTAAATCAATTATTGTATCCCACTAGTATTCTTATTCTTGGACTTGTGAATGTGTGGCAATTTTAGGGATTTTTTATGATTTTTGTGTGACCAGTTAAGATATGAGATGTGTTGTGGGAAGGGGAAGTGTGGTGGTAGATATGATGGGTTGTTGTGTAATTCCATGTTTCTATGTCCGGGTGAAGAATAAATATGTGGTTGGTAACAACAAAAAGGAAAATGGTGGGGTCTATTTTGTAATGAAATTTGACTAGAATTTATACATGGTAACTAGTTTAAAAAATATCATAATTATAAATAAGATATAATTAAATGGAAATTTAAATGTGGGTATCAGATTCAGTGGGGTTTCATAAAATATTATGATAAATTTCCTAATTAACTAATAATAGTCATTAATGTAATAACCATTATAGGTGGATAAATAATTAATTGAAATAATTGATTGTGGGATGGGTGTGGTTGTTCTATGTAGTAAGTTCCATCTAGTTGGTGGCATCATGTGGTAACTCTAGTATGGTGTTGATGATAAGTTTAAGGTGATGATGTTTTGATGTGGAACCTTTAGTAAATGCTTGAGTACTGTATATATATATATATACTTTCATGTTACTTTTATATGAAACCCAATCGTGTTGTGTACAATGTACTCACACCAAGATTTTTTATTGGGGGGGGGGGTTTCCCCAACATTTAGAAGGTGATGATCTGATGGATGATTACCCCACTTCCTTGATCTAACTTCAACAATAGTATCAAGAAAAGGCACAATTCAGGGAAGTTCCTAACCCTTTATGATGACACATTTGGTGGCCATGTCTAATGTTTCGAGGATGTGATATATAGTGGGGTTCTGTGTAGTGGGAGAAGGGAACTAGGTTGATGTCTTTCACATTCATGACACCCTAACACCTTGGTTGTGATGTTTTAAATAAATATGGAGTGATTTAGTTGTGTGATAATATATTATCATGAATAAATTGATGCTAGAATGGGATGTTGGGACAAATGAGAGACTGAGGTAGGTAAGGTTGTGACCTATCCCACATCAAATATGGACTCAAATGTGATGATAATAAGGCAAGGAAGGGATGAGAGAATAAAAAATTTGACAATGGGTTGTGGGAGATGAAAATCATTGGAGAAGTGGGTGTTTTAACCTTTATCGATGTTTTATTGATATTATCTTACTAAATTCTTGTGTTATTTGGTAAGCGATCCATAGTGAGGTTTGGATGGATACAGTACCTGTCTAGTAGATCGTTGGTACTAATGTTTGTTTAGTTATTCATTATTATGACCCTTTATCATTTTCAAGATAGACCTTCGGTTTGATCCTATAGAGTATACATGTTATGATCACCCTATGTATATATAAACTGCTATTTAGTTTTTCATCTTGGTTATGAGGAAAAGTTTGGGAAATTATTATTTTTGGATACTAGAGTTGTTATGGAGTCGTTGACATAGTTTTCTTTATGGTATTTAATTTGGATAATTTATTTTTATTTCATGATATACACATATGATATGTTTTAGTATATTTTATTTTACATCAAGGGGTTTTCTGGTGGGTTTTTATCTTATCTCTCAATAATTTTCATATATAGATAGTAATTCCTCCCATTTGAATGTTTCCACCCTTGGGGATAGTTACCAACCCGGGGCCTGTTAGAAGCGACACTCAGGGGGGAACTACTTCTCTACACTACTAATCCAGGATGAGTACCAGTGGAGGGGGACCCTAAAAATATCCCTACTACTATAGGAGTCTCAACCACACCCACTAAATACCCCCACAATCCCATGAAAGATAACACATGGTAGGAACTCTCTCCTCTATCCAAAACCAATCATCCCAACATTAAATCCACCACATCTCCACCTGTAGTAACAAAACCACCCAACATGGGGTGTTTTATTTAGTATGAAAACCTCTCTCTAGAGAGTTTCATGACCTCCCCATATGGAATTTTCATAACCTTCACATGGTGAAGTTTCATGACCACCCCATAGGGAGTTTTCATGACCACCCATAAGGGTTTTATCTTTAGAAAAATATAAACACTACCCCATGGCAATTTACCATTTCATATAAAAATAAACTTGAGGGTATATGCAATATCATGTATCAAAATGTAGAAAACCATAAACATGGGTGTCCATATTCTAAACCCATCTTAAAAACCATGGTAATCTCCTAGGGGATTTCCCCAACACATCAGAGCCATTATAAGATCAAAACATAGATATGAGTTCTAAGGCCACACAAACAATCATCAAACCATACCCTAATACACTAGAAAAGGTTTAGTTTATCATAGGGTACTATATGGGTTCCCTTTGGTCATTTTATTAGGGGAAGATCCCTACTATGAGTCCTTGACCTCATTTAAGTCTTAGTTCATCACCTATATTTTTGAAGGCATCATGATCTTTGGAAGGTCATAAATAGAAAATGACATCATAGTCCACATGGGGTATTATGCATTGAAATGACCAGTTCTTGATATGGTCATCCATCTCAATTCATCTCACGCCCCCACTTATAGGTGTCAAAAGATTCCAAGGAAAGGGACAAAAAGTCCTAACCATTTAAGTTTCTCCTATGAACACCCATCATGGGTGTCTGAGCACCAAGGTATCCCATTTGAATCATTAGCTTGACCATTGGAACCTGAGTCCAACATGCTAGTGAAGAAAGGATAACGTGGCCTTGGAACTTTTCTTTTTTATTTAAGGAATGAAATTTAATTGAGGAATTAAATCTAAATTAATTAACACAATTAAATAATTAATGTGGTAAAACTCCTTCAATGGAATGAATACACATCACATGAATTATAACTAACATCCATTAAACAATAGAGTGAGTACCAAGGACCATAAACCTCATATGAAGATGTTATTTTTTCGTTGAATATTCTAGTAGCTCAAGATATGTTTTCCAAGAATCACCTGTGCTAGTCCAAGTACCACCATCCATCGAAATATCACTCAATGTGTATTGTCCCAAAGATCATAGATTTTTCAAAAAAGGGGTTCTATCAATTCCCATAACACCCCCAAACCTATATCAAGCCAGATCCCCAACACACGCCACCATTTACATTATTAAATTAATATAATTTTAAAAAAAACTCATAGGAAAATTAATGTTATAACATACCTTCTTCAAATTTACTATAAACCAAGTGCAAACAGAGTTAGGAGACACCACCTTACTATATAGAGAGGAAGACAAAAGAAAATTAGAAAATTTCATAAAGTTATAATGAAGTCACCTAAAAAACCTAAACCGAAGAAGAAGATATTAATGGAAAAATTGAGGAGGACATGAAAAAAGGATGTTATAATCAAATATGTACTTGTATTCATCAAGAATAACCATCAAATAACACCCTAACTGAGGGAGGACTAGGAAGGTTAATGGAGAAGAAACCATGGTTGAGTGAGAGAATGAAAGGGGAGAGTGGGGTTTCCCCACTAAAACATTTAGGGGGTAAATGACATTTTCTACCATTTAATCCCAAAAAATAGCTGGAATGGATCCATGGGATACCTGGTGGATCTCAAGTGGTTGCATAATTGAGCCAACTATATCCCACCTCCCCTTAAGGTTTCCTCTACAACTTTTCTAAGTCCCTCAACTCCGTAAAATGCCTCCAACCATGTCCAAAATACATATCCTTGGGTGTCAAAACTATATATTTCAAAAAACTAAATACAATTTGAAATAAAACCCTATAAATACAAAAAATTAAAATTCATCACGATTCCTTCACACCTATATAGATATGAGATCTTAGATCCTCCCCAACTTAATACTTCTCATACATGAGAATACTTGGTGGTTATCCACTCATACATCCCGACCTACTTCAGTCACTAATTCCCATTCAAAATTTCACATTTTTCTCTAAATTAAATGCCCTATATCACAGTTCAACTTGAACATAAGGCTCTCATACATCAGAAACATATACCATCAATCAAAATTTTCCTCACTAAAACACCGAGATTGTGATTCAGTGAACCCATCCATTCTGAAAAATGATGGTGTAATTACAAAATTTTTCAACCATCCTACAGTTATAACCACTATATGACTTAGAAAACATGGCCAATTTAGATCCACAATGCCTCCCCACTATCAGAATTACCCACTGTAACACATTCTCACAGGCTTGACGACACACTTAGCAAGGTTCCCAACACACCAAACCCTAGAAGACTCATCATACAAAACACGCAATAAAAAATGTTTCTACTCTTGAAGGAACCTTATGATCATCTTGATACATCAATTTAAGTATCAACCAAATCCTAGTGTAATTCCATAATTATATCCCCAATTGGCCTAAAACACCATCGTGCCATTCCATAAAGTAAGATCCCATACATCATGTAGGTATGTTATTGTTTAAAATTTGTATTAATCCCTTAAATTTGGATAATTAAATGTTTACTGAGTGTATGAGGAAGCTTGGTTGCATTCTAGGGGTTCAAGACATGAAAGGAAGGGGAATCAAGCTATCCTATGCATATCGCCCGACTGGTGCACTGTTAGTGTCAAATATGCAAGGGGGAAAGACAAACCATGTGACCATGGATAAAGGTATTACACATGGTTGACATACTATTTTTCAAACCATAAGGGACTCCAGGGTAACCATGTGACTTGGAACCCTCCTGTATAGAGGTTAGCGCATGATTGGTGCATGGTTTGGAAAATCGTGCACCTCATTAAAAGTGATAAATTACCACCCCTCAGTATTTTAAGTGTTTCACCTGATTTTCAACACCATTATTCTTCCTGAATCCCCAATGAAAAACCTAAGCACAAAAATCATCCCAAGGTTTGATCTCCTTCGATTCTATCCCATTAGGAGTGTCATTGTTTGCGGATCAAAGCTCCAATAATTTTTAACACTCATCTTGCTTCTCTTTTATGGATCAGGGCTTATGGTTTCCTTCTTCTTCTTTGAAATACCTAAAATCCTATTTTTTATAGTGGATCTTAGGAGTGGTATTCAAAGGGTGCTTTAATGTTGATCTAAGGCTAGGGTTAAGTGAGCGTTCATCTATAGATTCTATGTAGGTGGTTTACAAGTTATATCACATAGTTTTATTATAGATTTTTGCATGTGTGATGGTGATATTGCTTCCCTTTTGATGTGAATTAGATTCCTTATAGTAAGATCTTGTAAAATGGTTGTCTAAATAATGATTTATACCCCTTATGATCCCTGTGGGATGTGTTGAGTTTGATTAGACCATTTTGGGTCATCCATATGAGTTTCTAATATTCTAGAATATGGAGAATTGTAATGTTAATCCTAAAGTTAATTTTCAATAAAATAGATCCCATGGTAAATGTTTTTACATGTTAGTTCGAAATATAAAAGGGAACTAATGACATTTAGGCCTATTATTTCCAATTTCATAATGGATTGTTTGGAAGAATTTAAAAAAGTGTTAAAAGGGAATAAAGTGAATGTGTCAAATGACTTATAAGTTTGCAATCAAATTGCTTAAATGAGAAAATTCATGTGAATTGATGAATTATGTGAAATGGGATAATTTATGTAAGGTTTGGAATAAGCTAAATGGGTTTATTTATAAAAAGGATAATGGTTTAAATGGGATATTCTAAGTAAATGGTAAATGTGCTAAATGGTTAAGGCTTGATGATGTTTCTTGTGTTGAATGAAATGTGAATTGTGAATGCTATAAATATTGATTGTATATGATTTGTGATATAGTATATATATTAAATGGACAAATATAAATGTGCACATGGATTGGTGGTGTGGGATATTAGACCGTGGATCCTTGTATAGATTAGTTTGAACTGAGGCTCTAAACCCCCTAGAATGCATAGCTTAGGAAGTTGAACTGAGGATCTAGGCCCACAACAAATTAATTTAATGAGACTAACTAGGATGATGATACTAGGTTTGTTTGATGTAATTTTTTTATGAAATTATTTTTCCTAGTGAAAAAGGGAACTTTATTTGTCCCCTTATGCATGATAATTGACTGGCATATGTCGTAGTACAACTGATGTAAATTCACGACTCATGGAACAAATGATCAAAATGGATAAGGTGAATATTGTTAAATAATGGAACCCATGTTCTATTTTGGTTAACTTTTACTTTATTTCATACTTTCATGCACTATTTATTTAGGATGGATATTTTTTAGACACTGTTGGTGGGGGCATACTGAGTTGTAATCACACATTGCTTAGGCTGCCACTGGGTACCCCAGTAGATTTCATGGTTTCAGACTAGGAGAAGAAAAAAGACCCTATGAGAGGGAGTTTATTTGGACTTGGGATGTGAGAAGATGAGGATCTAGACTCAGAGTTAGGAATAGTTTTTTGGATTCAGTGTTTGTCTTTATTTCATGGTTTTTCTTCACAGTTTCCACTTTTAGCATGACATTGAATATTTATTATTGGATGTGGTTAGTACTGTGTTTGGAATTTTTTTAGTAATTCATGTTTCAAGTTTATTGAATATTTTTCCTTTATTTAATATATTATTTGATGTGTCATACTCTATTAATGATGGTTTATTATAGTCAACACCCTCTGGTGTATGGGGAGGCATGCTTGAGGTCATGTCGTAACCCGATTCAGAGTGACAATTTAGTGGCTTATGGGTTGAGGATGTTACAAAGTGGTATCAAATCCAAGTTATTTTATGTGATTTACTATTTTGTGAATGTTATACAAGAGTTTAGGAAGTTCCAAGACTTGTAAATGAGCTCGTGCATGAGAGTAGCTAACCCATGTATGAGGGAAACCCATGTACCCAAGGTGGAAATTATTGTTCTTAATGTGTGTTTTTATGGTTGAATGTTATTTCACCATTGGGTGATGCACTTGTTTTGTGATGTGGCTATTATATGGTAATTTTATCATGACCTTAATGGAACAATTTCATGCATTCATGCATCATATTTGTCACCCATGGATATGGGTGGCATTCATCATGATAGGCACTCATGGGATTGATGTGTGAGACTTGAAGGGTAGAGTGAATTTCATATTCCTTAAGAATTAAAATAAAATAATGTATAATAAAGATGATAAGAATGGTTAAATAGAAATAATGTGGAGGATGGTTAAAGGTTTTTACTTATTGAAATATTTTATATTGGTTAAAAACATGGAGGTGGTAAGTTGTGAAGAAGTGTGATGACATCCTTTAAGATAGTGTGTAGAATGGGTGTTTTTTCATGGTGTAGGTCTTATTAAATTGTTTATGATTTTTTCTATGCATTAGAAGGTTCATGTTTGGAATTGTAGGATAATTCCACAATTATGTAATTTACTTGTTGGGAGATAAGATGATATCACCAATAATGCTCACACCTATATCAAAGTAAGAAAATGCATTAATCCAAGTTAACAAAGAGAGGAGCAGTTCCATGATAAATTTTCTGATTTTATCTAGATGATGGAAAGTGTAATTTCCTAGAATTATCCAATGGTATGAAAAATTATAATTTTATTTTACTTCCATAAAAAATCCATTGAAATGAATCCTAGGAGGTTAAAGGAGGTCTCAGGGGAGTTCAAGACTTGTCTAATGCCCAAAAAACTAAAAATGGAGAAAATAGGATAGGCCGCTTGGTTTATATGCAACTATGTAACCCTGAACGCATTCCTATGTGGGATGTTACACTTCTTGGGTAGTTGTAAAACACACAATTTTCAAGCGTTTAGTCAAACTTGGTCTCTTTCCAATGGGGTATTCCCAAAGAAGTTAAACCATGCACACTGTTGGTGCACGGTTTGGCCAATCGTGTGGCCAAATTGCACAAAATACTTTTTGTAGGTGAAATGAAAAAATAGAACTTATTGAACATATAAATCATATTTTCCTTCCACCCCTTTTCCCCCACCTAATTTATTCCTCTCCTTTCAGGTACATGAACTCACACCTCCTCCTCCATTGGTGTTTTGTGAATTCTCCTTTCTTTCTTCTATGATTTCATCGTCATCGGAAGAAAAAGACTCATCTCGATAAGATCTCTCATCTAAAACCCTCTATTTATAGTTTCTTCCATCATCCATTGCACAATATTCCCATGATGTATATTTTCCCTATTTTGGGGGGTTTTCTAAATCTCATGATTTCTTCTGTTTTATGATGAATCAATCCTTTCCATCGGACGTGTGGAGTACTATGAAAACAAGGTAGGGAATATACACTTTTTCCTATTATTTAGTTGAATTTTTGGAAAAGCGCCATTGTGCCACTGAATAGATCCTTATGACTAAGCCTTTTTATATAATATTAAATTGGTTTTAATGGTTTATCATGTATTTTGTAACCCTCACTTATGGTAAAAACCAATCATCAGATGTTTTCCTTGCCTTTGTAAATCCTCTGTGTATGACCTTTTACTTGGACAAAATTTACTTAAGCATTGGGTTATGCTTCATCTTGGATTATTGCACTAAAATTATTAAATTAATTAATGGTTAGGAATTATCCATGAGACTATTCCTTTTGTCCATTCCTATGCTTATTATATTTTATTATACAATGTGTAGTGCTATATGACTTCGGAATACTTGAAGTTTCCTTTTGAAAATCATATTCCTTTGCTTTAATTTATGAGTTCTATGTTCATTATGAATTTATTATATATTCTAGTGTTATTACCATGTGCAATAGATAATGGTCTAAATTGATTGTTATACTTGTATTGAAAGGGATGCGATGCTTGGAAAGGATTGAAAGCGTGGGATCTTAAGATGTCATTGATGAAAAGTGAATAAAGGAATGATTATTCCATATGCTTATTTCTTATTTTCTTTGAGATATTTTTTATATAATTGAGTTACCTTTGTTCTAAATTCCTTCTTCCATGTTGATGGATTAGAATGTATTACTTTTATTGATTTAATAGCTTGTGGATCATGATGCTTATTTGATAAAATGAATTATATATATATGCCTTGCTTGTGATGTTCTTTGGATACTTGATCTGTTGATACAAGTGGGAGAGAACATCAATTCCATATTAATGACTCAGGTATGGAATCTCTGTGATCAATGGGTTATGAACTGATGCGTCAAGAGAGATTCTTTGGATTACTAGGAAATAGATTCCTGGATGGTTTATGATAATATTGAGTGATACCAGTTCCCTAGAGGAGCAAACATGGATGGAACCGTTGTAAAAATGGATACACCATTCATTGGATGATACCCAGTCCCCTATGTGTGATACCTTGGAGGGAATCAGAGTTTAAAATTCCTTGAGTGATACATGGGACACCTTATGGTTCACCTCATATGAGAAAAATGGTATTAGATTATGTTAGATATTCCTGTTGCGATACAATGGATTATTTTTAGATAACCTTTGACGAGAAAGAGACTCCACACCTAGATTTTATGGATTTATTGGATTTTATTGATTGATTTTAGTGGTTAACTGCTTGTGCTATACATACAACTTTGATTTACATTAGAGCATGAACTTGTGGAAATTATCTATTTATTATTAGAATTCCTATGTGATAACATGTAAATTTTACCCCAAGCATAAGCAAATTCTCGGGGGTGCACCTTCTTGAGTTTCGTTGTTTACTTTTGGCATTTGTATACGTATTCTGCTTTGCACATGTACCTCTATTTAGACTCATTCCTTAGGCCGATGTAGGTTGTATGGAACGAGTGTCCACTTAGAAACCCAAACCATGTTTTACATGATTATTCATCTATTTCTCCACATTTATATACATTGGTACACTATTATATATTTATAGCATGAAATGGTAAGGTATAGACACCATGGGTGCCGACCTAATGAGATTTATATCTCACACCCTATTCGAGTGCCATTTGTTACCCAAGTAGACTTTATGATCACATTTATTGATAGAGGGAGGAGTTCCATTTTTCTAATGCTTGATTGCTTTGCTATCTAGGTTGGAGATTTGGTGGCATAGGACTAGTCCTATGCTCGAGATGTTGTGCATTAGTTTTTTTACTTGCTATTTTATAGTATTTATTAGCATTCAGTAAATTCTTGTACCCTTATTTTCCCAACACTTCCATTTTGGAATAGACTCATGACATGCCATGATTATTATTGTATATATTATTGTAATTCACTTTTGCCTGTTGTTTACTTATATTGTTCTACTTATTCCTTTACTTCATCTACCATATATGGATTAATATGGTTCTTTTATTTATTATATCTTTTTTACCACTAGGCATACTAGATTATATAAGGAAATAGTCTCCCTAAAGACACACTGTAGTCCCTCACTGCAAGTCAGCAGCCTTTGGCATTCAGGGAGATGCACTTGAAGTCATGTGGCCAACCAGACTTGGGGCATAGTTCATTGGCACTCAATTTTGGGATACTACCAAGTGGTATAAGATTCCTTTTACTTTTCTCTTTCAATTTAGGTTAGATAAAATATTAGGATATTGGGATTTAGAACTGTCCTTGTGTTTGGATGAAACTAACCAATGTATAGGGGAAACCCAAAATACATTAAATGGGAATTTCAGTTATTAATTATGGAATTTATGGTTGATAAAACTTTACCATTTGGTGACACACTTGTTTTGTGTTTCTATTGAAATTAGTATGATTGAGATGGTGATTTATATTACTTCAGCCCAATGATATGAGGTTATTACATTACATGCATCATATTAGGAACTATAGGAAATAAATTGTCATGCATATTTCCATGCCATATCTACTTTTAGTGTGCATCTGCATATTTTCATGTGATTATTGATGTTCCTTGATCTTCTAAGCCTTGTAGTTCTTAAATTTTTAAAATTATAGAATTGTGCCAATTTATTAAACATGATATTATTATAAATTGGGTTAATTTGATACCCAATTTCAATTTATAAGGTGTATGGGACCTTATAAATTGGAATGGTGATCCACCTTATTCAATCTATTTAATTGGGAATTCTGTGATTAAAATAATTAAATAGAATACCACCTTTTAAAATGAAATGGAAATTACCTTAGAAATGGGATGTAGGACAATTATCAATGATCTTTATGAGGTATTTCCTTCTTATCTAGACCTAGATATTGGAGAAGGTTGTATGTTGTGTTATTCTCAGAGGAAGTCCATGTACCTATCCTCTTTATAGATTTTGTTATCTATTGTGTCATGTTTGAGGGAGGCCTTGCACCTGCCCATTCTTACTACTTCCTTATCCTCTTTCTTTATTTATTATCTGAATATTGTTCGAGGTGGATTCTTGGGAATTTTTGAACTATGCCACCATGACAACCTCATGATGTACACCAAGATAGTGGAGATGAGGACACTCTTGAGGTGGTAGGACCGTAGCCACCTATTTTACCTCTTGTAGTGCCACTAAAGGCTCATATTGTTGATCTTCTACTGGGCATTAATGCTCAGTTTAGGGATAGTTTTCTCAAGTTTATCCAGACTATTCAGGGTGATCCCAGACCTAACCTAACTGCGGAAGAGATTACATGAGACTTTCAATAGAATCATACTCCCACCTTTTCGAGGGATGGTGATCCACACGCTATAGAGTCTTGGATAGAAGCTATGATATTCATCTTATAACATCTTGAGATGCCTCCAAAGTAGAGGGTCAAGATTAAAAACTCTATGCTTTATCACTCTACCAAACGTTGGTGGGATGTCATTTCTAAGTTAGAGTATTATCGAGACATGGTTTGGTCAGACTTGTAAATGAATTATATGATCAATTCTTTCCACAGACCTTGATAGTGGATCAACCCCATGAGTTCAAGAATCTTTTTCAGGGCTCTATGATTGTTCTTGATTATTCTTTTCATTTCACTTAGCATTTTTCTTCATCTAGAACCAGTGATGATTTGATAATTGTGAGGCACTTTGAGGATGAGATTTTATATATTGTATTCTTGTAGGAAAATATATTACATCTTGATACATTGATATAGATTTTAAACTAGAACCTTATTATGAAACAAAATCCCAGAGAAGTTGGTCCTATGAGAAAGGGTGGTTCGGATTTGATACTGTGTGATTATTCTTCAAGAATTCAGAAGTTTCAATTTGAGGGTTCAAGTGGTGGTGGTTATATCCAAGTGACATATAATGATAGCTCTATGGTATGTCTCCAATGTGGCAGGATAGGACATAAAAAGCCCATGTTCACAAGGAACCTGATGGAATGCCACTATTTCGACCGGATGGGTCATCTGTAGTGATTATGACATTATTTTACGTTGGAATCTAGTGGTAGGGGATCCTTACCATCACCTCTTTCATGTATAAGATCTACAACTCCATGATAGGATAGGAGTTAGTCTTATACTGGTTGGTCAGGCTAAGGTGGAAATGGCTATGGGTGAGGTAGTAAGGATTCAAAACATCAGTCACGAAAGTGTGGATATTCTCTCAATAGTCAGGTGGTATCTTAGGGTTGTGGTTTATTCCATATGTATGTATTTCATCAAGAACTAGAGGAGTAGGGTCCAAGATGATCTACTGTTATAGGTACTATTCTAGTAGCCACTAGATTATTTTATTCATTTTTTGATACAGTTTCATCACACCCTTTTATATATGATACTATTGTGAAGCGTCTTGGCCTTGATATCGAGTACTTCTATGACATTGTGTCTCTCAAAACTATACTAGGGGTCAACATATAGGGCACATGTCTGTTCCAAGAGTGCCCCCTTGTGATAGCTAGATATAATTTCTTCTATAATTTATTCATCCTATAGATGATTAGCTTTGACATCAATATCGATATGGATTGGCTCGTGGTTTATTGCACCCAAGTAGATTTATATCACAATTAACTGCCTTTAATATCACCTAATGGAAGCATGTATATACATAAGGGATAATGGGATACCCGAGAAGATCTAGATGGACCCAATATTTCTGGGTAGGGCAGAGTGACAACGCAATTAGCGAGCCTCTTTACGAGTGACTGTGGAATGAAATTATCATAATTATATCTACTTGTAGATAATTTCAATGATGTCTTACCTGAAAATTTATCCAGCTTTCCTCCCATGATAGAGGTTAAGTTATCTATAGATCTAGTTCCAGGTGAAACACCAGCATCTAATCCACTTTATAGGATAAAACCTAAAGAGCTCCAAGAACTCAAGAATAAGATTGAGGACATTGAGGTAAGGGTTTTTTCTAACCAAGAACACTTCCATGGGGTTCACCTGTCTTTTATTCAAAGAAGAAGGTTGGAACCTCAAATTATGCATGGATTATAGACAGTTGAACCAGATTACAGTAAATAACCATTATCCTTTTCCTCATATAGACAAAAATTTTTACCAGATACGATGAGTAATTGTTTTCTATAAAATCAATTTATGGTTGGGATATCATCAATTTCATGTGAGACCATCAGATATTCCAATTACACCATTCTAGAGTAGGTTATACTTGTATGAGTATTTTTTGATTCCATTCGGTCTAACGAATGTGTTGAAAATGTTCATATATTTTTTGAATTGGGTTTTCCACCAGTATCTTGATTATTTTATGGTTGTATTTAATGAAAACATATTGGTGTATTCATGCTCAAAAAATGATCATGAAACCCATCTTAAGAATATTTTGAATACACTGATAGAGAACCATCAATATGTGATGCTCTGTAAATGCCACTTTTGGATCAGTGAGCTTAACTTCTTGGGTTATATCATATCTAAGGCATAAGTATCAGATGACCCAGACAAGGTGAGCATCGTGGTTTCATGGGAGCAGCCCAAGAATGTTTTTGATATAAACAAATTCTTAGGGATTGCTGGCTATTACATGTGATTCATTTAGGAATTACCCCACATATAAACTCATCTTAAAGCCTTGAATAAGAAGGGTGTGTTGTTCCTATGGTCAGAAGTTTGTGAGAAGGATTTTTAGGAGTTAAAATTGATACTCACTTCTACTTTGATTCTAGTTTTTTCTGGTCCTAGTATAAGCTATACAGTCTATCGTGATGCTTCATGCATCAAAAGAGGTGTAGTTTTGATGCAAGGTGATTGAGTCTTGGCCTATGAATCCTATTAGCTAATGGATAATGAGATAAACTATCCTACACACAATCTCGAGATACCATCCATGGTTCATGATATCTGATATTGGAGGAACTATCTTTTGGGTGAATCATTCATTGTTTAAATGGATCATGAAATATTGAAGTACATTTCCACACAACAGCACTTTAATTTGAGGTAGTGTAGGTGGGTGGAATACATGAAGTCATCTGACTTTGATCTTTCTTACACACCTTGTAAGGGAAATTTCATAGTTGATGCATTGATCCAGAAAATATAGATACAAACCATTCATGTATCCAGTAGTGAGTGAAGATGATGGCATTATTCCTTGAGTTTCATATTGAGTTTCAAGAATAGAAAGGAAAGACAGTTTTAATAGATTTAGTAGTGATTTACTCTCTTCTCAAGTGATTCCGAATTCGGGAGTTGTATGAATCAAAGGGACTTGTGTTGAGAGAAGGAGTTGAAGGGGAGAACCCACCTCCTGGCTCTTTTGTTGACGACAATGAGACTTTACTCTTACATTGTTGTGTATGGGTGAATTAAGATACATGGAAAGAGATAATGAGGGAATACCATGACTATGTTTGGGAAGTTCATCCAGAGCCTAGCAAAATATACTAATACATTCATCGTTAGTATTGGTGGATTAGTATGAAAGGGAACATATTAGGCTTCATCGCTCGGTGATTCACCTATCAGTAGGTTAGGGGAGAGAACCGGTGATCTTTTGGACTTCTACAGGATTTATCCATCCCTGAGTGGAAATGGAATGTCATCACCACTGTTTTTTTGAAAGGATTTCTAGGATATCCTTGAGGAAGCAATGTAGTATGGATGATTCTCAATTGGTTGACCAAATTCACTCACTTATAAGTAATTTAGAAGACCTTCTCTATTAATAATTTAGGATGGATTTACATTCAGATGATAGCAAGACTCCATGGAGTTCCCAATTCTATCACTTTAGGATGAGATGACTGATTCACATCGTAGTTCTAGAAATGTTTGCAGGAGGAACTATGTTTAATGTTTTTTTGAGTACTACATATCACCCTCTAACCGATGGGTAGTCTATGGTAATAATTGTCGTGTTAAATTATATGCATCCGGCCTGTATCCATGATTTTGGAGGCTCCTGGGAAAAACATATTCCTCTGGTTGAGTTTTCCTACAATAACAATTTTCAGGAAACAATTAAGATGACTTTGTATGAGGTCATATGTGGTAGGCCATGTTGTTCACCTTATTCTATCTTGAGGAAGGGGAGGAAAATCTACTAGGTCTTCATCTTGTTTAGGAGACCTCATAAAAATTCCATCTGATTCAGAAGTGCCTGGAAATAGCTCAGTCCAGGTAGAATTATTATACCAATTTTCACTAAAGACCTCTCGAGTTCTAGGTGGTACATCAGGTCTTTCTATTTATATAATCTCATTTGGGTCATAAGTAAACCAAGAGATAGGGTAAGTCATCATTGAGATAAGTCAGGACCATTGAGATAGTGGAGAGAGTTGTACTGGTGTCCTTTCACTTGATATTAACTCATAGGTACCGTTCCACACAAAATTTCATCCACACATCTCAACTTTTAACAATATCATATAGACCCGTCCCATTCATTTGATCCCAAAAATATCAAACTAGAGGTGGATGCGTACTTTGGGGATCGTCCCATTCGTATCATCGATCGTAGCACAAAGGTTCTATGAGGTAGGTCAGTTAATCTCTTATGGGTGCTATGAAAGCAAAAGCATCTTCAACACAAGACCTGGGAGTGGGAGGTCTATGTACATGATTAGTGGATGTAGTTTCTCTCCTAAAATTTTCTTTGACCCTTGAATGTGAAACTCGGGGATGAGTTGTTTTATGGAGGGGAGGTTGTAACATCCTAAATTTTTAAAAAGGTATGGACCATTAAAAATTTAGTTTAATTTGTGAAAAAAACACTTGAAATGAATCCTAGGAAGTTAAGGAAGGTCAAAAAGGTTTCTAGGTATCATTTTAAGCATGAAACACCAAAAATGGAGAAAACAGGCTGAGCCACATAGTTTTTCTTCAACTGTGAAACCCATTCCACATGCCCATGTAGGCTGTTACAGATCTTGGACCATGGTAAAATTCATGGTTTGAGAATGGTTAGTTAAATTGTGAACCTTACCCATGTGGCATGCCTAGTAAAGAAGAGACATGCTCATAGTTGGCTCATGTTTTGATTAACCGTGCAGCCAAACTGCATGCATTTATTTTTGTTAGTGAAATGAACAAATATCCCTTAACGAATGTTTAAAACTTATTTTTATTCCCCCCTTTTCCTCCAACTGATTTCTTCCTCTCCTTGAGGCAACAGAACCCACCCTAATCCTCTTTTGGGGTTTTGTGATTTTTACATCGTTTCTTTTCCCATTTCATCACCATCAGGAGAAAAAAACTCATCTCAGCAAACTCTCTCATCTACACCCCTCTATTTTATGTTTCTTCTATCATCTATTGCACAATATTCATGTGATGGATCTTTGCCTTATTTTGGGGGTTTTGAAAAATCTCTTGATTTCTTCCATTTTAGGATGAATAAAGCCTTACCCTAAGATACGAGGAGTACTAAGACTATGAGTTAGGGATTTTACTCTATTTCCTATCATTTCATTTAATTTTTTGCATCTCACCATTATTCTACTAGCAGGATCCTTCCAATGAATCCTTGTTATAGTATATTAAATTGATTGTAATGGTTTATCATGTCCATTGTGACCCTCTCTTATGTTGAAACCCATTCATAGGGTGTTCACCTTGACTTTTACCACCCCTTTGGGTGTTCCCTCTTACATGGGAAAAAATACCTTAAGGATTAGGTTGTGTTTCACCTTGGATTAATGTCATAAACTTGTTAAATGAATTAAAGGTGAGAAATGAACCATGTGACTAGTCCTTTTGGTCATGCCTAAGATTATTATATTTTAATGGACCATGTGTAGTGCCATATGCATTTGGAATACTTGAGGTTCCCTTTTTAACATCACATGCTTGACATTTAATTCTTTATGCAATCATTGAACTCTTTTCCTTATGTTACATGCCTTTTATTTCATTTATATGTTCCAATTTCATTATGAATTTATGAAACATTCTAAAATTATTGCCTTGTGGCCTAATATTTAGATAATTGAGTTAATTTTGTACTAAATTCCTTATTCCATGTTGATGGCTTAGATTGTATTACTTTTATAGCTTTAATATCTTGTGGCTCATGATGATTATTTAGTATAATGAATTATATATATATATGCCTTTATTATGATGTTCTTTGGATACTTTATCACTTGATACATGCCAGTAGAGAATGTGGGTTTTGTATTAAGTAATCATGGATGAACTCTCCATGATAAATGGGTTGTGACCCAACGTGTGGGGGGAGATGATTTGGATTTCTAGGTAAGGTCTTCCCTAGTGGTTTATTATACTCTTGCGGGATATTGGTTCACTAGGGGAGAAACCATGGATATAACCCTTGGAAATATGGAAATCCCATGACTTAGGTGATACTCAGTTCTCTATGTGAGATACCTAGTATGGACTCAGAGTTTACCATGTCTCGAGTGATATTTGGGACTCCTTATGGGTCACCTTGGGTGGGCTTGGTGGTATTGTCTTAATTTGGATGTTCCCATTGCAATACTTGGGATTATTTTTATATCACCTTGGTCAGGTATGAGAATCCACACCAAGATTTGATGGATAGATTTAATTACATTGATTTATTTCATTGGTTAACTTCTTGTGCTATACATACTACTTCTATTTATATTAAGTCATTCACTTGTAGAATTTCTCTCTTACTTATTAGCATTATTATGTGTTAAAATGAAACTTAGTACCAAAAACTAAGAATAAGCTTGGGGTGCACCTTCATGTGTTTCCTTATTTACTTTTTGAACTTCTATACATATTCTACTTTTCATATGTACCTCTATTTAGACTCCTGACATAGGACAATGCATGCAATTTGGGATAGGTGTCCACTTAAGAACCCATACTAAGGTTTACCTTCTTATTCATCAATTAATATACTTTTATATACACTATTATCTATTTACAACATGAAATGGAAAGGTCTATACACAGTGGGTACCAAACTACTAAGATTTATATCACACACCCTGCTCATGCATCGTTTGGTACCAAATAAACATTATAATCACAAGTATGGATTACGTGAATCATGCCACTTTTGATGCTTGATTTCTTTGATGTCTATGATGGAGGTTTGGGGAAAGAGGACTGATCCTATGCTCAAGATATTGTGTAGAAATTTTTGGCCTTGGTCTTTTGTAGTATTACTTAGCATGTAGTATATTCTTGTACCCATGTTTCCCTATAATTCAATTTTTGTATAGAATCATGATATGACATGATTATTATTTCATCTATTATTGTTGTTCACTTGTGCCTTTTTTTTACTCATATTATTATTCTTATTCCTTTAATTTTTCAACCATATTCTTATTTATATGCTTCCACTATTCATTATATCTTGTTTAATATTATGCATACTAGATTCTATGAGGGCATAGTATCCCCACAAAAAACACAAGTCCTTACTTCTTGTCAGAATCCTATGGAATTCAGGGAGACACACTTGAGTTCATTTGAAAAAATGGGCTCGAGGCACAATTCAGTGGCACTTGAGTCTGGGATGCCACCGAAAGGGACACAAGGCATGTTGCGTTGAGTATGTTTGAGCTGACTAGGGTGTTTCTACTACAACACCACTGAATTTTATGGGATTGGGTGGACCTAAGGCAGCTGAATTTTAGATAGAGTTTATTTATATGATTGTTGATCACTTAGAGAATCATCTTAATAAGAGAGTCAAGCTGGTGGCTTACATGATGCAGGGTCAGGCAAAGTGTTGACATGATGTTTTGGTCTATAATGAGTAGGGGGATGGTATGTTGTGTAAAGACTTCCAGGATAAGTTTTTGGAGCATTTATATCAAGTGACATTGTGACCAGAGAATGATGTTGAGTTTATGAGGTTAAACCAGGGGTCCATGTCTGTGATGGAGTATGATGTCCGCTTTACTAACTTGAAATGCTTCATCCTGACATTGGTAGGGGATGGGGTAGCTATGAAGAGACATTTCAACAATGGAATTAGACATGATATCAAGTCTAAGGTAAATATCATCAATTTGAATTGGGTTGTAGATGTAGTTGATTAGGCCCTTATTTCAGAATGGAACCTCAAGGAGGCTTCTGGTGGTGGGAATGGAGTTTCAATTGTGTGAACTAGTGGTGTGCATTCCGATGGCAGGATGAACTGATTTGAGAGTTTGGAGTAGGGTAGTAGTGTATAGAGTCATCAGAAAATGGAACCATCTGCACTAGGTAGTGACCAAATTTTTTACTACCAGTGTGGAAGGATGGGGAACATGTGAAAAGAGTGTCAACAACCACTAGTTGACTTCCATACATGAAGAAGGATGGGGCATGTATATATGTTTTATAATAACCCATGACAAACATGTATTGATGGAGTATTGAGGCCGATGAAGAGTGTTGGTAGGGGTTAGTTACACCATGTCAGACATGCATCTAGAGCTCTACCATACTTACTAGTTAGGTTAATGGATGATGTAGTCTAGGACATGAGTGTTCAAATCAGTAGAACAGTACCTCAATAAGAAGATAGATTCGAGCCTAGGGTAGAGGGGAATGTTTGGTCCATGCAGTTCAGTCTACACTTGGAAGTGGTTATGCTAGACTATGTATAGTTTGTGGTATGATTCTTAGATCCTCCATACTGGTTAATGCTTTTTTTTGATACTGGTGATTCATATTATTTTAAATCTTCTGAGTTTTTGAGTGTGTTGGGGTTAACAGTGGGACTTGTGTGTGGGGTCATGTCGATCGATACACCAATAGGGGTGTAAGAAGAAAATATTTAGTAGAGTAAGGGGCGTTGCATCGATATTGGTGTGTACCATTTTATATGGGACTTTTATGTGATATAGATATTGAGTTTTGGTTTTATTTTGTTAATGGATTGCATATTTTTATACCAAGGCCATATTTACTATGACCACCATAGGGTGTAATTTCTGTCCCTAGAAAAGAATACGCATGTTCATTGTGGTGAATGGGATGTTCAGGAAGGTCGTGATGGGACAGTTTGTCACCAGTTGGATATATTTACATCCAATGTGGCTTGTCTTATTCTTGATGATGAGGGAGTGGAGCATATTGCCTTTACTACTGTAGTATATTAGTTATATGATGTGTTTCCTGAGGACTTCTCGGGGTTTCCGCTTGATAGAGATGTCAAGTTCAATATAGATTTGATTTTGGGTGAAAAACTAGTTTCCATTTTGCCATACAGAATGAAATTTGTTGAAATATAGGAGATTAAAACTTTGCCAGAGGAACCAGAGAGTAAGGGGTTCATTCGTCATAGTATGTCACCTTGGGGATCTTTGTTGTTGTTTTCTAATAAGTCTGAAAGATCATTGTGGTTATGTGTCAATTATAGGAAGCTGAATCCGATGAAAGTTAAGAATATATACCCTCTTCTTCAAATCTATGATATTTTTGATTAGATGATAGGCACTTCATTGTTCTCCAATATTTATTTGGGGTTGGGATATCATCATTTGAGTGTGAGGACTTCTGATTTAACGTATACTGCTTTTAGGAGTAGGTATGGGTTATACGAGTATATTGTGATTTCCTTCAGGATGACCAATTAACCACAAATGATTATGGCCCTAATTCAATGAATCTTTCAGCCATATCTATATTAGTTTTTAGTTTTTTTTGATGACATATTTTTGTACTCTAAGACTCCTGATGATCATGCCATGTATCTTGACATCACCCTGAGTACACTAAGTGAAAATAGGCTATATGCCAAGCTATCCAAATTTAATTTCTAGAATAATAGGGTGTATTTAATGGTGCACATCATCCTAGAGTAATGAATGTCAGTAGACCCATATAAAGTTCATTCAATTGATTCTTAAGAAAAACCAAAGAATTTTTCTAATGTCAGAAGTTTTCTAGGATTGACCGACAATTACTGAATTTCCATTAAAGACTTTTCCAGTTTAGTAGCACCACATTCAGGTCTGACCAATAAGGATATAATGTATGAATGCTTTGCAGAATTTTATAATTATTTCAAAGAGTTCATGAGTTGGTTGTCTACCACATTTAATCTGATCTTACCTAAGCCAGGTAAGGGGTATACCTTGTTCCATGATGAAACTGGTGTTATCCTTGGGGAACTATTAATTCAAGATGATCAGGTTATGGTGTATTGTTCATGATAGTTGATGTCTCATGAAATACATTACCCTACTCATGATATTGTTTTTTTGGTAGTGGTTTATACCTTTAATTGTTGTCGACACTAATTTTTGGGGAGAGGTTTACTGTGTACATCGATCATAAAATATTTAAGTACATTTTTTATCATTCTGATTAGAATATTCAGTAGTGAAGGTTGGTTGAGTAAATTCAGTCCTTTGATTTTGAGTTGGCCTGTACATTGGGAAATGGAAATAGTGTTGCATATTCTTTGATTTAGAGGACTCAAAATCATGCGGTTTAGGAATCCAATTCTCAGTGGAGAATGATGGAGTTGTTTTCTGAGATGTATATGGAGGTATAGAATTGTAATGGGAAAATAAACTTTGAATCCTTGGTAGTTGAGTCCACACTTATAAGCTAGATTAAGAAGTGGAAGTGTGAGGATCCCTAGTTCTTTGGATTTAAGGTAAATTAATATAGGTGGGAAGTCACCTTCTGGTTGGACCGTTGGTGATGATGGGATTGTTTACTTTCGCAGTAGTGTTATGGTGCTGGCATGTTTGTGGGAAGAGTTTATGTGGGAGTTTCATGAATAGTAGTGATATGTACATCTTGTCTTGAACAAAATGTAGGATTTTCATTGTAGGTATTATTGGTTATCTGAGATGAAGAAAGAAGTTTTAGGTTTCATGTTGTGATGCCTTACCTGCTAGCAGGTGAAGACTGAGTATCGAAGGCCGAGTGGTTTTATGCCACCATTTTCAATTCCAGAATGGAATTGGGATGATGTTATTATGGATTTCATGGTGGTTATACCAAGGATTCTTCAGAATAATGATGCGATCTGGGTAACAGTGTATTTGTTGACTAAGGTGGAACTTTAATTTAAAATTTGAGATACTTTCACCATGGATCAGTTGGACGAGTTGTGTCATCGAGTGGTATTAGAGTTTCATGGGGTACCATGAACCATAGTTTTATATTAGGATCCTAATTTCACCTCATGCTTTTAGCTAGTTTTATAAAATGTGCTTGTTACCCATGTGGTTTTGAGTACAGATTTTCACCCGCAGATAGACGGGAAATCAAAGCATACTATTCAAGTATTAGAGGACATGTTGAGGGAATGCGTCTTAGATTTTTGTAGACCATGGAAAAATCATTTATCACTTTTTCTGTTTTCCAACAACAAAATTTACCATCCTATGATTCAGATGGAACATTTTGAGTGATTCTCTGGTAGACCTTGTAAATCATTGTTGTGTTAGATGGAGGATGGGGAATCAGATTTTTTAGGATTGAGTCCCATTCAGGAGACTTCTAATCATATCTAGTTGATTTGGAAATTTATGGTTACTGATCAGAGTAGGAATAAGTCATATGCAGATTAACAACGTAAACCTATTGAGTTTGGGGTGGATGATCATGTGTTTCTTTAGGTGTCTCCAAGGTTGGTTCACCATCGTATTCAGAAATAGAGTAAGATGGAACATAGGTATGTGGGGTTGTTTGAGATTCTCTAGAGTATTGGACTAGTGGAAAATAGATTTTCTATTATTCAGTGATTCAGTGGTAAGTAATATGTTTTTCATGTGTCACAACTATGGAATTATCACCCTGACCCATATCATGTGATTGATATTGAGGATGTTGAGATTGAGGCCAATGCATCATTTGAGGAGTCAAATTGATTATGATTTTAGGTTTGATTTATAGTCCATGGAAGACCCTATGTTTTCTCTCAAGGAGAGTTGGTAGCTTATAGAGCATATTTTTAATAATGATTAATAAAAGAGGGTGTAATTTTGAAAACAATTTTAAGAAAATAACTTAACTTAAAGAGTTTAATAGTTGAAATCCCAAGTGGATTTAGAAAAATATGAGATAAAGGGTTCATTGATATTTCACTACACACATTTCATGTTCATTTTTCATAGAGATTCATTTATTTTTGTATTAATTCTTTGGTTGAAATTAATTGGAATCCCGATTAATTCCTAAGCTTTTATTTCAATGCTTAAAGAACCAAACCATGATGTTACAATATTATTGTTAAGTAACTAGGCTTATTCATTGAATAGTAGCTTTTAAATCATATTTAAATCTCAATAATGTGGTATGAAAAGGATTCTTGTGCATTCCAATCAGAACAACACAAGTCACGCACTAAAAAACTCACACTGATCTTTTGGAAATTAAGAGAATAACATTCACATATATCAAAACAATCATTCAAATATGAAATCATGTAAGGTACATGGAATGAAATGTTTAAAAACCCAATTTACTCCAAAATAGTATCTAATATTTGCGTCGGAACTCCCTGGACATGAGTGTAGCTCTCTCACAACAAACGCCCACCGTTTAGCTCGATATCGAGAGGAGGAGGAAGCTTGGGTGAAACTCCTTCTTCATTATTGATTCCCCGATGAGGATAAGGGCCTCCATAACATCTAGGTTGAGGCAAGGATTCATATGAAACTCCAAATTGGCAGCATTTAACTCCTTGGAAGAACTTTCAAATGAGGTGCCCAAGATTCCATTTTATTGGCAAAGTGGGAGGTGGTTTTGGGCACACAGATTGTGTAAAAACACTTGGCCCATGGGTTTAGACCACTTGACAATCAAACAAATATTTGTAAAAAACTATAAAATATTTCCCCCACATATTTTATGTCTCATCCTAATGTTTGGAACCATTTGGAGAACTAGATCCCATGATATGGATAGATCACAACACACCACTTTTGACTTTGTGCAGATTCGCTATACTAGACAAATCAGGTCGGTTGGGACACTAGTTGGACCAATGAGGCTTTGGTTCATTCATATGATATGTATAACAATGAATTTTTTAATAGAAAACCAAATTAAATCCCATTTGGATTCATGGTTATGTATAAGTATGCAGTTTAGTAAACTCAAGTGCTTGGATCCTACGTAGCTTGGCCCAGTTTTTTGGACTTCATCATGGACCCTCCAAATCACCTCCACCTTCAATGTAATTATCAAAAAAAGTAACATTTACCTTTTTAACAGTGATAAATGAAAAATAATATAATCAATCAAGAAGTGTTATTTGATATTTTTTTTATAATTTTCAATACAAAACTAGTTTAACACAGTGGTGTAAGGGTGAAAATGAAATAGTGAATTACGGTGCGATCAAGGAGAATCTGGTTTGTATTTTGGATAATAGTGAGAATGTATTATAGGATAAGGATGTGCATTGGTTCCAGTTTTGTAGTATAATAGTAATTTTAAGGAAAAAACTTGGGAGTGAGAGTCAGATATGTGTTCCCATTGGATCGATCTCTTTTCTTTGGAAGCTAAGTGATGCTTGGGTGTGCAGCTCGAGGACGAGCCATTATAAGGTGGAGAGTTTGTAAGATCCTGTAATTCCTAGAGGTATATTATTGACAAAAATTTGGTTTCAATAACTTAAAATTGGATGATTTAATGATTACTGGGTGTATGAGGAATCTCAGGGGGTGTTACGGTGGTTTGAGACATGAAATAAAGGGGAATCAGGATATCATGTGCTTGTCTCACAACTGGTGTATGGTTAGTGTAAACCGTGCAAGGGGGAAAGAAAACCCATATGATGTTTGAAAGAGGAATTTAACATAGTTGGTGCATGGTTTTTCAAACTATATGAGATTCTCAGATAACTATGTTACTTGGACCCCTCTTGGACAGAGGCTGGCACACAGTTGGTAGACAGCTTGAAAAACAATATGGCCAAAACCATGTGCCTCATTAAAAGTCATAAATTTCCATCCCCCCTCAATAATTTACATGGTTCACCCGATTTTCTCCCAAATTATTCTTACACCCACCCTAGTGAAGAAAATAAGCACCAAAATATTCTCTAGGGTTGATCTCATTTTATTCTAGTTCATTTGGATTGCTTTTGTGTGCGAATCAATGCTTTGGGTAAGTCTAACACTCCTCTTGCTTCTCTTTTCTAAATTAAGGATTATCGTTTCATTATTATTCATCTTAAGAACTAAAACCCTCTTTTTATGGTGGATCTTTGGTTGGGGCTTCAAATGGTTCTTGAATTCATATCTAAGGCTATAGTTAAATGAGTTATCATCTATGAATTTGAGGTAGGTGGTCTACATGTTATATCCTATAGTTTTATTGTCAATTTGTGCATGTGTGGTTGTGATATCCCTTCTATTTTGATGTGAATTGGATTCCATTAATTTTTTTTGGTAAAATGGTTGAAAATTTGATTATTTAGACCCCAAATTATTCCTTTGGGATGCATCTATATTAATTATACCATTTATGGCCAGCCATGTAGTGTGCCAATTTTCATGAACATGGAAAATTTTAATTTTAAACCTAATTTTAATTTGTTTGGAGATAGAGCCCATGATAAATGTGTTGAAATTATAGTTATAATTATAAAAGGAACTAATGATAGTTTTTCCTAGTCATTGAAAATGGAATAATGGATTTTTTTGAAAAAATGTGAAAAGGGTTAAAAGGGAATAAAGTTAATATGTCAAATGACTTATGAGTTAGTAATTGAATTACATTAATGGGATAATGCGTGGGAATGGATGGATTATGTGAAATGGGATAATTTTTAAAAAGTTTTGAATAATATAAATGGATAAGGTATGAAAAAGGAAATGGGTTAAATGGAATAGGCTAAGTAAATGGTAAATGCGCTAAATGGTTAAGACTTGATGATGTTTATTGTGTTGAAGGAAATGTGAATTGTGAACATAATGCATATTGATTATGTATGATTTGTGATATGGTATATGTGGTAAATGGATAAATAATCATGTTAACATGGCTTAGTGGATTGGTATATTAGATTAAGGATCCTCCCATAGGGCGAGTTTGAAAAAGGATTTAAACCACACCCCTATAATGCACGGGTTATAGAGTAGGATGGAGGCTCTAGTCCCCTAATAGATTCATTTGATGATAATACCTAGGTTGAGGATCTAAGGTAAGTGTGAAGTAAATTTCTATGAAATTTTTTATCCCTGTTTAGATAGGTAAATTTATTTACCCCCTTATGCATGATAATTGACCAATATATGCTGTAGTGTAAATTATGTAAATTCCCAACCCATGGAAGAAATGATGAAAATGGATAAGGTGAATATTGTTAACTAATGGAAACCATGTTTTATTTTTGTTATATTATCATTTATTTAATACTTTCATGAACAATATTTTAAGACTAGAAATTTTGTAGACACTATTAGTGGTGGCCTACTGAGTTGTACTCACACACTATTTGGGCTGCCATTGGGTTCCCTAGTAGATTTCATGGTTTCAGTTCAGGATAAGGGAAAATGACTTATTTTAAGGAGTTTAGTTGGTCTAGTTATGTGCATGGATGAGGATATAGAATTTGATTCATGCCCTATTTTTGGGATTCTGTGGTTGTCTTTATTTTTTGCATTTACACGAATGACACTCCACCTCCACTATAAAAGGCTACTTACTCCCCTCATTTATTCACACCTATAAAGTCATTCTTATCATAAATAACCTATCAAATTCACTTAAAAACCCATAAAATCATCCTATAATCTCTACATTTAGAATAAATCCTACTAAGGAAGGCCTATATTGCAATCCAAAAGGAGACACCTGAAGAAGAAGTAACGTTCACCGATGAATGTTTTTTTATTACTCAAACCCTTTAAATTATTCTCATATCATTATTATATAATAAAATAAGAAGATTAGATATGATGAGATTTTGTTATGTTAATTTTAAGAACTAAAACTTTACACACTTCCATAAAATGGGTTACGAAATCATTGTTCTTGTGTATGAAAAACTACCATCTTGCGAACCGATGTCGTTTGTTTTTTCATTACCAGATATAAAGGTTATGAATAATGATTTGAATACTATATTTATATAGTTTTATTATATTTATTCTTCTAGAATTATTATATAACACATACCTTCATGCTTTCTATTTTTTTGGAATATTATAACGTCATTCATTTTTATGGGAGACTACCACCTCATAAAGTGATGTGATTTGTTCACGCTTTACATGGAATGCATTGAATATTTGTTTAATAAAAATATGTGATATATATGAAATAAATATGTTACTGGAATAATAATATACATACATATCATTTACTTTTATTTAATTTAATATGACAATAAAATTGAAGAAGCATTCACGCATATGTACGACATACTGTCTCCATGAATGGTGTATTTCATTTCCTATCACAATTTTTTTTGGATAACTATAAAAAAATATATAATGAATATATATGATATTTAATTAGTGGTTTAAATTTTGGATATTCTTAAATAATAATCAATTTAATAGGAACAAAAAAAATAATAATTCAAAAGATACTCGAAAAACAAAGCAGTTATCACCTGAAATGATGAAAATAATGAAATATTATTAACCCATGGGTAATAATATGTTATAGAAGGACCATCCATGATATCATAAATATTAATATGGTTATGTAATATTTTAATTTCATTTTTTAAACCACTATAATATAGGTTAAATCAAGTATGACCAAAAGGAAAGGTGAAGTAAGGTATTTCATCTCAATTTCATTTTGTTGAGGCATATTGTACTGTTATGATTGTAATTTATTTTGTATGAGGAAAATAATTCCCCTTGAAATGTAATATTCTAAATAACTAAATATTCATTGTATTTTATGTTTCAATTTTAATTATTTCTATTAATGGTATTTTAACTAAAAGTTAACAAGTGGTAAATAATTTCTGAACTCAATTTTCATTCATTGGGTTAAACATACACTTCATTGATTATGATATTATATGATAATGTGTGTAATAAAATTGTATTAGCTATTTTTGTATTTACTCCTGTTTTATTTATATTTATAGTTGATAATCATAATTGATTCATTGATTAATTATCACCTAAATTTTATGATCATTTTAAGGGTTTATTTCATAATATAATTCTAATCGAGATTATTTATCCTTGATTTTCCATTAAAGTAAATTATATGATCACTATTTAATAAACACTTATAATTTCTTCTCATTTAGTTATCCATGATCTTTTTCAAGTGGTTGTACCATTTTCACTCTTTCATACTTATGTTTATTGAGGAAATCTAATTTCACTTCTCTCTTCAGTTATAAATCCATTTTCTTATAATTGTTTTTCTAAAAAATTTATAAAAAATGATTTCTTTAACCTTTTAAATATTATTTATTAAAATACATAATTACCCATTTAATATGTTTGAAAATATTTTTCAAAGAAATATTTTTTTTTTATTTCCATACAAGGCACTTTTTTATCCTTTTTTACATTGCAGAATGTATATTCTTTTTTTACCTTGTATGGAATTACCTTCCATCATTTATTTTAATATAGATTTTCAATTTTTCGAATACCTTTTGAAAGTAAAATTTTTAAAAGTAATTTTTAGAGAAAAGGATTTTTCATAATTTTTTTCAAAATGAAAAGGTTATTTTACTCAAGAATTTTTTTAAATATATTGTATTTCATCAATGTAAAAAACACTTATTCTTACTCCAAATGGGTATACATCATATTGATACCAACCTTACTCTTACTATATATGTTTTATGATTATTTTTAATTAGAAAATCATTGATATTCACTTCCTTGATTAAATTTTGTAGTCGATAAATTTCCCTTGAAATGTTCACTCTCCTATAATCATTAGACATTATATTTCCCCTAAATATCCATATTATTTATAATGGACATGTTCATTTCTTGAACCGTACGCCATTTTTACATATAGTGTTTACTTTGATAGTTAATTGATTATCTAGGAAAATATTGATAAATCTATATTCTTTACTCAATATTTATATTTGATTATATGGAATATTATTTAGTAATTAAATAAATTATTAAATATATAAAGAATTCATTGGACCCATAGAAATAGGTGGGGCCAGGTTAACTATTGTCCCTCGATGTATTTGTAGTATCATGGGATGAATTAGTTTTATAAATTTAGTTAAATGGATTTATAACCATATTTTTAAACTTATTGAGAATATATATTAAAGATAAAGGAATCATGTTCCTAGGAAACATAACATCCCAAAATTAATCATTGTTTCATTCAGATTTAGTTATATTACCCATGATATTTTCTCTATGATAAAAATATAAGGATGTATTTCAGTATTAGTTTATTGATTAAATGGAATGTCTTTTTAGTTATTTACCTTCCATATTGATAAATAATTATCCACTTATTTACATGGAATTTGTGTTCAGTTATTTACCTTTCTATATTTATTATTCCATATCCAATTATTTACATTTCATGTGTGTTCATTTATTTACCTTTCCATATTAATTAAGCTCATTAATTCATTATTGCTTCCATTGTACTTAACCCTTACGGAGAATTTGAGCTCACCCTTATTTCTTTCCTTTCACCAAGATTCCATGAAGTGTACTAAGAAATATATGAAAGGATATTCTAGATGGAATAAATTTATTCTTTTAGGAAGAAAAAGTTTTTATCGTAATTGTGTATTCAAATGTACTGTAAAACTCATGTTTGTATATATTTTACCAATACTAATAAACTTTTAGGTTCTTTGGGATGTGATTTCCTTGTATTTATGCCAATTTAATGGTTGTAGGAAGTAGCACTGGGATTTTAGGGTTAGGGTCGCTACACTTAATGAGTTTATAATATTGTAATTCCACCTAAACATAACTTGTGTACGCACCCATATTAACAAATCCTTGAAACCTGACTCATGAATTTGTGAGTCGTCTGTGATAAAAATAAGCCTTTCCATGCTCTATGGAACATCAAGCTCATCAAGAACATGGAATGACCATTTCTTCATACAAAAATACTTATATCTCACACAAGTCCTAGCTCACATCTAAAAAAATAGTAATTTACCTATGTCATGTCAACTATATCCAACAGTGAGCCCCACATGCACTCATCTTCAAAATCTAGCACTTCACTTGGGTTATAATTTTCTACACAACTGCCATACAACCAACATCATATCCATATTCAATAGAATCTATAAGACCCATCTATTTACTCAAAGAAGTTCATCCTAAATTAATAGGTCTATTCACTCAGTCAATCCTTCCCATGAAAAACCAACATCGATATTAAACCACTTGAACTCAAGGAGCTTAATCCCCTAAAACCCAAGGCACCATCCTCATTCCCACATCCTAAATACTCAATAGAATCCCCTATGATTCAATATATATGCTAAAATTACTCATACCTTCCATATATATGGGAACTCATAAGATCAATCCAACCACTCTCACAATTTACTATCTCATATCCCCACGACCTGACTCATTAAAACCTAGGTCATACCACCTGGCCCGCAAACCACACGTCATAACTCATAATAAAGCCGCATGGTTCCAAAACATAGGAGGTTCTATATAATGGAAACTAACATGAAAAAAAACCAATTTAGAGTCACACATACAACCCTATGTCACATTCCAAACACTGACCTACCCATGACTTCTCATTCTCATTAGGAATTATCACATTGGACTACCCATTAGAAAATCATAAACCTAGACTGACCCTTAACAAGCTACTATATATGGGAGTCACCCCTAGAGGATAAAAATCTCATTTAGGTACACATATTAAATGAAATACTCATACCATGATATTTAACCAATGAACCACAATCACATGATTCAATTATGTATATTTTTATTCCAAGATATATAGGAAAACATTATATAGGTTGTTGTTGACATCATAAAGAATTGAACCCACATCCTGAATCAAATCCATAATCAAGGAACCTAGTACCTATTCCAACCCACAAAAAGGTCACTACACCTTCATGTATATATGGCTACACTATCCACAACATTATTTATAATCTAATCATAGATCCACATCACTTACTGTCAGAATAAGATATAAACATGTTGGTAAAATCGAGTATAATTCCACGATAAAATTTGATAGGAAAACATCATATAAGCTATAGCGGAAACTTTAAATAGGTTGGCCTCTATCTTTTGTAATATAAATAACATTGTGATGAGTACATATCCTACCTTCCTAATCATGATGCATGGGATGCCTATTTACTCTATGGATAAGAGATAAATCCAATAAATAAAATCTTTCAATGGGGAAAGAGATAAAAACAAAACAATAAATCATCAACATAAAATAGTATCTATATCAAATGAGGTTAAATAAATAATAATGATAAAAACATCAGCCATGAACATCAATCCCAAGTCCCTGGTACTTTTTACTTCATTCCTGGAATGCTGTTCAGGACACACTAGTTAGATATCCATAATATGCTCTTCCATATTCATATATATCTTGGATTCCAAAAACCAAATAATATGAAAAAATAAATAAAATATCTTTTACCACTTTATGAAATCCTAGTCTGGATCACTATGAACAATAAACAAAATTGTGGTGTTACATGACCACAGAAATGCCCGATCATATACCTGAGGCTTCCAAATAGAAGAGGGGTGTTTAAAGTTGTACTTTTAGGAGACACTAATCCCTTTATTAGTGTAAAAATAATATATAAATATCCAAACATAAGATAAAACAAAACTAAAATAATTGGATGTGTATAAAAACAACATGGTATAAAAAATTTAAAATAAGTATACAACTCGACCACTCATTCTAAACACACAATAAAAACTTCCCATTGAGCTGATCATGGATACATTAATAAATAAAGATAAAAATATAACAAATAGGAGGATACACTAAAATACATGAGCCTTGCCTCATCCAGATATTTAAAAATTCCATCTGACCTACTCCAACTTGATTAAGCAATATTCCAGACTCAGGCCAACCTAAACCTACAATAAGTGATGGATTCTTTAGTACCCTGAGTTGTGTGTGAATACAAAACTTAGTATAACACCACTAATTCAATATTATACTAATCTAGTAAATGTTGTGATATGTGGATGTCGAATTATATGAATAAATAAAATACAAGAAACAAGATAATAAAAAAATAAACCATTGTTTTTCCTCAGGTTCATCACCCTGATCAACTATACCTTCATTGGCTAGTGTCAGAGTGTCTCTGAGAATTTTAGGATGTCTACGGTAGTAATATTAAGACCCGGGCATCTTTTAATCTAGTATACAAATAATAATATAATGGCATGATCCATAATAGAATATTATATAATGACTTGGGGTAATGATCTATCCCAAAATAACAACCTAGGGAATTATATTTCCCAGTATAAAATGGTTCCTAGTAGTAGAGCCCCAATAGTTAAGGAGACTCAACCATGCAGACTAAGGAACCCAAAATCCACTAGGATATAAAACATGGCATGAAATCTAACTTATTCCTAGAAAAAATCACCCCAATTCCAAATCCATAGTATCCCCACTAGTATTATCAAAACCACCAAGAATTGTTTTTTTATTTAGTACCAAACAACCCAATAGGGAGTTTCTATGAAATCTTCATAAGAAGTTTTCATAACCTCTCTATTGAGAGTTTTCACAACCTCCACGTAAGGTGTTTTAACAACAATCTATAAGGGTGTTTTCTTTATAACAATATAAATACCCCCCCATAGGGTTTTCCCATTTCAAAAAAACTCCCAATGATGTATCCAATATTAAGTATCATTATGTAAAAAATCATAATAATCTGTGTCCATCTACCCAACCCATCATACAATCCACGGTTTACCCCGAGGCACCTATTCCCACTCACCACATCAGTAATAGGCTCCAAAAATCAATATCGATTATAATTTGAGACACATGATCATCTACGCATTCCTAAACACACATTCTTGGGGTCATAACATCATGGGGGTTCTATAAGGGGCCCCCTTAGTCAATTTATGAGGGGAGGATCCCTACTAAGGGTCAATAGTCTTAGTCAATCCTTGGGCTATCACCCATCTCTTGGTGGGAATCATGCTTCTCATCAAGTCATAAATAGAAAATTGTCCCATAGCCCATAGAGGGTATACTACATTAGAAGAGGTCAAAGTAAATGGAACATGACCCATTTAAATTCCCAATTTCATCTAAGGTAAATCTACTTAAGAAACCCAAGAACATAATTCCTATGCTCCATCAACTATTAGTAATCATATCTTAAGGGTCCTCATAAGATATAATAGGGATTTCCATCTCAAGTCATCACACACCCCATCGTGGTGGTATCCACTGATTCATAGGTAAGGGAAACCAATTCATAACCTTTTCAATCTAACAAAAAAATACCCCTCAAGGGGGTCTGATATTCAAGATTAATGGGCTAGGACATTGAAAGACAATCCAAATAAGCTAGTTCACAAAGTCCAACCTAGACTTTTCACTTTTCTAGTTCATTTAATCCATGAAATTTAATTTAATAATTTAATATAAACTAAAGAAATCAATTAATTAATTATATTGTATCAATTTCATCATTGGGATGACTATGAATCCAATTCACCATAACTAACATGAATCAATGAATAGGGAGAATATCTTGGACTAAATACCACATATGATTCCTTTTCAATTTAATTACATAGTAGATAAGATCTACTCACTATCTATAAGCATCTCCAAATTCTATCAATGTAGAACTAACTATCAAAAACTCACCCAAAGCCCGAACATCCAACCACCACTAATTCGAAAAACTATGGGGTGTCGACTATTCCCATCACACCCTTGATTTTAACACCCTAGGATTTCATGGTACATTATCTCTTTAAGGTAATTCAATAGCTTGCGCCACATGAAACACTAAATTTGAGCGCACCACGACTTACCAAACCAGCCGTTCAAAAAGTAGTTATGAATAGTATTAACAGATTTTTGAATTTTATATACTCCATATAATTTTAACATCCTTATTATGCGTTTCTTAGACATATTATAAGAACAAATTCAATTTTTTAGATAAAAGAAGTACTTTTCAAAAAATAAAATTTTACCAATTTTTAATGGTGAACCCTTTTCAAATCCAATATTTGACACTTTTATGTATTAAATTTGAAAAAACCATTCGTATTTAAAATCAGGACATAAAAATTTAGTTTAGATAAATTTTTGGTGTTTTTCTGATAAGTTTCTTATTTTGATGAATAGTGAAAAATACTAAATTTTAATTGAAAATAACTTTTTTAATCAAAATAATTTATAGTGTTAAATTATAGATTAGAATGGTTTTTAAGTATAATTAGATTATATTTTTATCATTTCATCCAATTTTGGTAATTGGAAGTAATTTTACATTTAAATTGGGTATAAACAAATATCAATATTTTGATAGTTCTTACTTCTCAAAAACGCGTTTTCTGGTTTTGATGATGAGAATATTTTTTTAAAAATTAATTAATACAAATTATATGTTTTGAATTTGGTAAAATAGACATCATTTTTGAATTTGGAATATCAAAATTATCATTGGGTGAATTTTTGGTATTTTCCTAAAAACTTTCATTTTTTTACGAAGAGTGAAAACACTGCGTTATTATTTAAAGACGACTTTTTTTAAATAATTATTTTTAAATTTATATTAATTTTAAAACCAAAATATATAAATAATACCTATATTAGTCCAATTTAATTTATTTAAGTCATTTTTTTAATAATATTATATATATAAATTTTTATTTAACTTCTTACTGTCTTTTAATCACCTTCTAGACACAATTACAAATTTGCATAAAATATGATTTTAACACTTCTGTGAATTGAATTTAAAAAATTTAATAGACATGGATGGAATAAATAAGTAAAATTTGTTTCAATAAAATAAAAATAATTTTTTATAAATAGTAACTTTTCAATTTTATTTACCACGGTTAAAAGTAAATTGGGTAATTAAAGGAAAAAATGATATTATAATTACCATAACACATGTCCAAATTCAATTGGATAAGTGTATTTCAACCAAAATCAACCATAGGAATAAAATATTATCCTTTTTATCCACTTTTATTATATTAGGACATTTATTATTATATTATTTAAAGAAGAGTTAAAAGTGTTAAATTCAACGTTTAATAACTATACCATTTTTAATATAGGTTTTTACAGAAGATAAATTAGACTATAAATATTCATTAGAAAACTAAATCTATTTCATAAATCATGGTATTTTATTTATAATTTTTTCACATTAAATAATTAAATTTATTTATGGCACAATGATGATGCAATAATTACCTTATTAATGAATGTTTAAAATAACTGATATTATAAATATCAAAATAAAAGTAAATTGAAACTTTTGATGCATTCCATGAATTTTCTAGGTTAATATAACATTTTAGGGTCGATTTAATGTATTTTTTAAGTAATCTTGTTTTTTTTACTTTCACAAAAACCAAATACGAAATAGTGTTAAAAATGACATAAATGAGTATTTAAAACAAATACTGTATTATTAATTGATATAATATTAATAAAAATATAAGTTTAGTCAAAAGGACTTATATAATGATAGATATGTCATTAATTAACAACTTGAGGTTCTCTAGGAATTTTATAGTAAGTTTATTAACCATGTAATATAAAAATACAAGAGAACATGGTAAAAGTTAATGTATTTAACTAATAATTAAATCTAAAATATAAGGTTAATATGGTGACCTAAATTGGTCTAAAACATATTGTTTGAGAGGGTTTCGACCCGTCCCTACCTTATCCTCAAAATAAATTCCTTTGTATCCATTATAAACTGAAAATGATTTTATAATAAAATTATATTTCAAGCTTTTCGTAAAGTGACCCTCACCTCTCTTATAAAAGGTTTAGTTTCCTTATCTCAAAATAACAACTCCAAAGCCATTTGGATCGACTAAACCATACTCAAATATCCTCCCAACTACCCTCACTTGATCTTAGAGGCCTTTTTTTGTTCATAAATCCAATCAAGTCAAAAGGAAGCACCTAAAGAAGAGGTAATAATTTCATCACATATTTCAATGTTCTTTTATTCTTCCACTTACCCTTTCATTATAGATTCCATAACAAAATAATAACTCCATTTAATTCTACATATAGTGATGTTATTATAAATATGTTAAAACCATCTTCATTATTATATCCATCCTATGAATGAAAAGTCACCATACGTGCGTATATACGGCTTACTGTCTCCATGTCGTGGTGTAGTTTTTTATTCAACACTTAATTATTTGGATGGGTATAATAATGAGTATAAATGATGAAGATAATAAATTTAACATGTTAATTATTATTTATATATAATATACCATCCATTTACATAATATTTTACTACTAATAGAATGATATTTTCGCTCGTGCATACATACATATTACCGTCTCTACAACGCGATGAGATTTCACTCCCCATCGTAACCATTCAAGAATAATTTTCATTTGATGATTAAAAATAATGTTTAAAAACTTAATAAAATTCTGGATATGAATCAAATACATCCTATCCATAAGAAACATGACTTACCTAATAAAATATATAAAGGAAAATAAATCAGTTAACACCCAAAATAATGATGCTACTGAAATATCATTATCGAAGCAATATTAAAAGATCATATATATGATATAATATTTATGTATGTGGTTATTTTATAATTCAATAACAATTATTTCACCATTATACAGGAGGTTAACCTACCCTCTACTAAATAAATGTACAAGGTAAGGGGTTTTCATCTCACTTATTATTCGAGTTAGATTCATGCTATATTGCCACTATTTTTTTGGGTGGTGTATGTATTGACCATCATTGTATTCTTTGTGAAATGTACAATAATTTATGGGTATTTACATATTCGTTTTATGATCCTTATTTCATGGGGTGTATGTTTCGTAAGTTACCAAATCTGTAAGGGAATTTCTAATTTTGATTGCCACTCATTTGGTTTTACACTAACTTCATTGATTATTTTACTCCAAGATTATGTGTGAAATTACTATTTATTTATTTATGTAGTAATTTAAACTCACCTTTGTGTGGATATAATTTTGATACACATAATTACTCAATTGATAGATTCTCAAGTCTTCAATATAATCTTGATAAGAGTAATCTTAACTCAATTTCCATTCATTGAGTTAAATATACAAGTCATTGGTGTTGTTTTTACAAGAATACGTGTGAATGTCCTCTGATTGATTTACACTGAATATCCAATCATATTTAGTGTATTTATATTTGTCACACATAATTATGTCATTAATTTATCCTTAACTTAAGGATAGGGTCTTTATAAGGGATTTCATCTCAATTTACATTCCACTGAGACTTCTTTGTTGTTATGTGCCAATTCACTTTTATATGGTGTATATTTTGTACATAGACATAGTATACCATTAATACCTTTATTCTCCTAACATTATAATGTTTTTATTACCACAATTATCTGTATTTATGCATATCTCATTTGGTTAGGAACTCTAACTAAAATATCATTTAAAATGTTTTAAAGATTTATTCTTCTAATTATCATTAATGTGTTTGTTTTAAAAATGGTTTTAAGGATTTATTTATATGGAAATTAATGTTTTAAAATTAAAATTCCTTCTAATGTTTTAAAATTGGTATGGAACACTTTGATTAAATATTTCTTTTAGAAGGATTCTAGATAAATAGTGATACTTTTAAATGTTTTTGAGAAAAAATTGATATTTCTCTGAAATAATTTTAGTGATTATTTTAATCTATGTCAATATACTTCATTATTCTTTATTGATGTTGATTTATTATAATACAATATTAAATATTCTATTTAATTAGTTATGTTTTACTGTGGATGTGCTATTTTGATATCATTCATAGTTTGTGGTTAAAATATTAACATTTTGTATGCTAGTTTTAATATAAATGTTTATGTTATGTTTCAAAATTTTCATATGAAGAATGCATTGGACTTATTAAGTGATGAGTGGAGCCCACTATAGCTCCTTAATGCATTTTTGGGTCTCATGATACAAACTAGTGTCTTGGAATAAGGCCTTGACAAAATCTTATTTGTAGTCTTGGCACAAGGCCTTGACTATGTGGTTATGATGTCCGACAGTATGCATTATATCATTTTGAAATTAGCTATTGATATTACATGGTATTATTCGACTAGTAGAATATCCATGTGAATAAGTAAATGGAATTATTTGATTTATATTTTCCCTATTATGCTGAAGATTAAGTTTAAAATGTTTTTGTTTTAGTCGTATACATTGCCTTAATTGTTTATTCTTATTTATGATATTTTTCGATATATTGTTATCCCTACTGAGCATCTGAGCTCACCCATTTCTTATGTTTTCTTTTTACCAGGATGTGAAGAAGTATATTATGATTAACCTGTAGGGATCAGCCCTAGGATATGAGTGTGTTAAAAGGGGCACAATGTTGTTGTTTCTGCATTTCATAATATAATGTAAAACTTACGTATGTATCTCGTACTTCCAAAACTACTAAACTAATTGGTATTTTGAGACTTGATCTATTGTGATCATGATTATTTTCTGTAATAATGTACCGACTACGGGTAACTAGGGTCGGGGCATTACAGTTTCTTTCAGAGGATGTTTAGTACAAACCTTGGAAGCTAGATTTAGAAAAAATCTAATTAGAGAACATTATGATAAGATAGAATTTGAGTATTAGTATAGAAGAACATCCAAAAATTTTGGTAGTGTGAATATTATATGGCTTTTCAAAGAATCTAAATCCAAATCTGGATACAAACAGGTAGAGGATGATCTATCAAAAATGTACCTAGGATTGAAAACTCTGACAAGGAATTTTGGGCTTGACCTGGGGTATCTTGGTATATGGCAATGAGCCTTTCTGCACTCTTGGTATTGACTCTCCTGGGGGATATGCTTAGGATAATTCACATTTTGTTTACAAATAATTATGAAGGATTTATGAGTAAATACTTCATCAAAGAAAACATTTTTATGATTATGTATTATATGCATAAACTTTTCAATTTACATTAGGTATTTTACAAGTTTGGAATTGTGTATTGAGATTCATAAACTAACCTAGTGTATGCTATTGTTTAAAAATGGTTCATAGTAGAAGGAATTAGAACTCTAGAAATATTCATGATCCAAAGAGTAATAAGGATAATATATTTCATGGTCTTAAGACAACATTTATAAGGGATATAGTCTCCCACGTATTCTTATCATATGGAGAAATAGTATAAAGTGTTAATAAGATAAGTAAAGAATTCTCTGAGTACTATGTCTTTAAATGGAAACCAGAGAGGAAAAAGATGGTTGAGAGAAATATGGATAAAAGGAAGAAGGGAAATAAGGATTTTAATATATGTGATAACTGTGGAAATAATCACCTTGGTAAATGCTTGAAGGGAATACGAGTTTTTTATAAGTGTGTAGAAAAAGAACAACAATTACGTGATTTCAATGGTAAAAAAGGTTTCAAATGTACAACGTGTCATCTGAAAGGAGTTGGGACACTACACGAATCAATGTCCCAATCATCAGAGTATACCCAAAACAATGCTATTGGATAATAATCAAGTTATGATACTGCGGTAGAGGAAGAGGAATGATTAGTGCTCTAAAGTTGTTATTGGAGATTTTTTTTCATTTGTGTATTGTATTAATGATGTAAAAGTTATAAGAATTATAATGTATATAAGGATTGTAATGCTATAGTTTTCATTAAGGATTTGAGATTTTATGGAACCAAGTAAAGTGACACAGTTTCAAGTTAAAATTTTTGGAAAATACATGGTTGAGGTAAAGATAAACTTCAATATGGTCCTGATACCAAGGTAGTGATTTTGGAATAAGATATGGTTGATTTGGATAAATTATATTGGATATTCTGGACTACTTTGGAATTGATTAAGGGTTTTTTTATTCCATCATTGTTGGAGTATTCAAAATTTTTGGATATAAGGAATATATCTAATATTATATAAAGAATAAGGGAGCATGAATGCAATCAATAAGGTTTTATGGTAATTCAAGGTGTTACCATGTTTTAAGAGAATACATGATGAAGGTAATCACATGTTATTATGTGGAAAAATGAGATCTTCATTATGTTATGTTGACGTTACTTATAAATTTTTGGACTATGAGTTTGGAAAAAAGTATTTTGGATAAGTCTGAAGGTTGTAATGGAATAAGATGGACATTGGATACTATGATTTAATGTTAAAACATTTATTAATATTATTTTTGGATTATTATAAAAAGGACAACCCAGAGCTCAGGTGACAACCCATCACATCCGGAAATTCCGCAGGACTTGAACCCACAACCAAAGGGAGACAAGGGGGAATCACCTACCACTATCCTACATGATGTCCTGGTTTGTATAGTGTAATTTTTTAAATAGTTTGAAAATGAATTATAAATTCATTATTTTTAAAACCCTATATGATTAGGATAAATTGAATATTTTTGAATTCTATTATCTTTTGGAGTGAAAGATGAGTATGTGGAAGAAATTTGTTGAAGGATGGAACTCTACTGGTCAAGTACATTTTTTTTCTATTATTCTATGAAGAAATTAATTCTTAAACTTGAGTGAAGGGATCTTAAAACAAAAAATGTGATATCTTAATGCCTCATATTTTTTTTGAACAGATGATATTTTAAACCATCTTAGTAAGATGGCTTTGAGGCCCTCAATGTTACAATTAATTGTGATTGATGACCTTAATGACTCACTATAAATATTTACACTTTTCCTCTAATTATGTGTTTCTATTTTCCACCAAAGTTCTCTTATTCAAGATTATAATTTGGTGGTGATTTTTTTTCATTTCCTATTCCCTCTTATTAAGGCTAAATTTTATTAACCCTATTTTCGATGTGGGTTTTCCAAAAAGGTATTATCTATTTTTAAACATTTATTTTCAAGGAAAATTTTCAAATTGAGAGAATTCAATTTATTGAAGGAGGGGAGAATGTAACACCCCAGGGTTTCATGGTACGTTATCTCTTTAAATTAATTCAATAGCTCATGCCACACGTAACACCGAATTTGAGCGCACCACGACTTAAAAAACTAGCTGTCCAAAAAGATGTTATGAATAGTATTAACTTCATTGTGAATTTTATATACTACATATAATTTTAACATCCATATTATGTGTTTCTTAGACACAATATAATAACAAATTCAATTTTTCAGATAAAAAAAGTATTTTTGAAAAAAATGAAATTTTACCACCTTTTAATGGAAAAAAGTTTATAAATATAATATTTGAAACTTTTATATATTAAATTTGACAAAATAAACTTGTTATTTAGAATCAGGACATAAAAAATTGTTTGGATAAATTTTTGGTGTTTTTTTGATAACGTTCGTATTTTGATGTATAATAAAAAAATACTAAATTTTAATTGAAAACAATTTTTTTAATAAAAATAATTTATAGTGTTAAATTATACATTTGAGTGGTTTTGAACTATAATTAGATTATATTTTTATCATTTCATTCAATTTTGGTCATTCGACGTAATTTTACATTTAAATTGGACATAAACAAATTCCAATCTTCTGATAGTTCTCACTTCTCAAAAACCTGCTTTCTGGTTTTGACGATGAGAATATTTTTTTCTAAATAAATTAATAAAACTTATATATTTTGAATTTGGTAAAATAGAAAACATTTTTTAAATTGTAACATCAAAATTATCTTTTGGTGAAGTTTTGGTATTTTTCTAAAGACATTCAATTTTTGATGAATAATGAAAAACACGATGTTATTATTTAAAGCCGTATTTCTATTTAAATAATTATTTTTAAATTTAAATTTATTATAAATTTAAAATAATTACATAATACCTATATTAGTACAATTTAATTCCTTGAAATCATTTTATAATATGATTATATATATAAAAATATATTGAGGTTTTTACCGTCTTTTACTCACCTTCTAAGCACAATTGCAAATGTTCATAAAACAAAATTTTACTGCTTCTGTGAATTGAATTTCAAAATTATAAGACACACTGTTGAAATAAGTAAGTAAAATGTGGTTTAATAGGATTAAAATATTTTTGGGAGAATAGTAACTTTTGAATTTTATTTACCAGAGATAAAAGTAAATAGGGTAATTAAAGATAAAAATGATATTATAATTACCATAACACATGTCCTAATTCTATTGGATAAGTTTATTTCGACCAAAATAAACCTTAAGAATAAAATATGATCCTTTTTAACCACTTGGACTAGATTAGGACATTTATTATTATTTTATTTAAAGAAGAGTTAAACATGTTAAATACAAAGTTTAATAACTAAACCATTTTAATATAGGGTTGTACATAAGATAAATTCAACTAAAAGTATTCATTAGAAAGATAAAAAGATTTATTACATAATGGTATTTTATTTTTCATTATTATAAGTTAAATAATTAAATTTATTTACGACACAATGTTGATGCATTAATTACCTTATTAATGAAATATTAAAATAATTGATAATATAAATATCAAAATAAATGTAAATGTAGTATTTTGATGCATTAAACGAATTTAATTGGTTAATATGACATGTTAGAGATTATTTAATGTATTTTTTAGAAGTAATCATGTTTTTTTACTTTCACAAAAACCAAATTCTAAATAATGTCAAAATTGACATAAATGAGTATTTAAAACAATATTATATTATTAAATGATATAATATTCCTAAAAATATAAGGTTCATCCAAAGTAATTATATAATTATATATATGTCATTAATGAACCACATGAGGTTCCTTTGACATTTCATAGTATGTTTATTAACCATGTAATATAAAAATACAAGAGGACATAGTAAAAGTTAAACTATTTAACTAATAATTAAATCTAAAGGACAAGGTTAATATGGTGACCTGACCTTGTCTAAAACCAATTTTTGAGATGTTTTTAACCAATCCCCACCTTATCCAAAAAATAAATCTATTTTAAGGCATTATAAATATAAAATGATTTTACAATAAAATAATATTTCACGATTTTCTTAAAGTGACCCTCACCTCAGTTATAAAAGGGTACTTTCCCTTCTCTCAAAATCACACCTCAAAATATATTTGGATCAGAAAAAACCTAATAAAATATCCTCCAAACTACCCTAAATTGAACCTATAGGCCTTAATTTGATCATAAATCCAACCTTATGTGTCATTTTGATCAAATCAAATGGAAGCAGCTGAAGAAGAGGTAATAATTTCATCAACTCTTTCAAAGTTATTTTCTTCCTCCACTTCCTCTTTCATTATAGTTAAAATACCAAAATAATAAATACAATACCTTAAAAGTATTTTAATGTTATTATAAATATGGTCCAACAATATTCATTATTCAATCCATCCTATGAATGACAAAATCACCATACGGGCGTACGTACGACTTACCATCTCCATGTCGTGGTGTAGTTTGTTATTCAACACTTAATTATTTGTATGGGTATAATAATGAGTATATCTAATGAAAATAATAAATAAAACATGTTAATGATTATGTATATATAATATACCATCCATTTACATATGATTTTACCACTAATTGAATGATGTTATCGCTCGTGCGTTTGTACGACTTACTGTCTCCACGGCATGATGAGATTTCTTTCCCCATCGTAACCATTCAAGAATAATTTTCATTTTCGGATTAATTTTTTTATGTACTTAATATCATTCAGGATATGAACCAAATACGTCCCATCCATAACAAACATGACTTGCGTAACAAAATGTATGAAGGAAAACAAATCAGTTAACAACCAAAACAGTGATACTGCTGAAAAATCATAAACAAAGAAATATTTGAAGATCATATATGATATCATATTTATTTATGTGGTTCTTGTATAATTTAATAACAATTATTTCAACATTATACAGGAGTTTAAGATACCCTATACTAAGGAAAAGTACAAGGTAAGGGGTTTTCATCTCACTTCTAATTCCCGTGAGATTCATCCTATATTGCAACTATTTACTTTTATGTGGTGTATGTACTACCCAAGATTGTATTCTTGGTGAAACATACATTAATTTATGGGTATTTAAATCTTAATTATATGATCCTTATTTCATGGGGTGTATGTTTTTTAAGTTTCCAAATCGGTAAGGGAATTTCTAATTTTTGATTTCTACTCATTGGGTTTTACGCAGAATTCATTGATTATTTTAATCCAATATCAAGTGTGAAATCACTATATATTTATTTATGTAGTAATTTATGCTCCCATTTGCATGGATATACTTTTGGTACACATAATCACTCAATTGATTAATTCTCAAGTCAACAATATGAACTTGGTAAGAGTAATCTTAACTCAATTTCCATTCATTGAGTTAAACATCCAAGTCATTGGTGTTGTTTTTATAAGAATATGTGTGAATGTACTATGACTAACTTACACTTAATATCCAATCATATTGAGTATATTTATATTTTTCACCCATAATTATGTCATTTATTTATCCTTAACATAACTATATGGTCTTTATAAGAGATTTCATCTCAATTTACATTCCATTGAGACTTCTTTGTTGTTATGTGGAAATTCACTTTTATATGGTGTGTATATTGTACTTTGACATAGTATATCATGAATACCTTTATTATTAGGATATTATAAATTTTTTATTACCTAAATTATTTGTATTTAAGTGTCTCTATTTTTGTTAGGAACTCTACCAAAAATATCATTTTAAATGTTTTAAAGATTTATTATTCTAAATATATCTCATTAATGTCCATGTTCTAAAAATGGTTTTAAGGATTTATTCATATGAAAATGGATGTTTTAAAATTAAAATTACTTTTAAAAGTTTAAAAGTTTTATTGGACACTTTGATTCAAAAACCTATTTTAAAGAACGTCTTGATAAATAGTGAGAATTTTAAATTTTTTTTGAGAAAAAGGTATATTTCTCTCAAATAGTTTTAGTGATTATTTTAATCTATGCCAATATCCTTAATTTTTATTGATTTAGGTCAATTTATTATAATAAAATCTTACGTATTGTATTTAATGAGTTATGTTTGACTGTTGATGTTCTATTTTTATACCATTCATGGGTTATGATTAAAATATTAACATTTCATATGTTAGTTTTAATATGAATGTTTATATTATGTTTCAACCTTTTCATATGAGGAATGCATTAGACTTAGTGAGTGATGGGTGGAGCTTGCTATATCTCCTCGATGAATTGGTAGGTCCCATGATACAAACTAGTGTCTTGGCACAAGGCCCTGAAAAAATATTATTTGTAGTCTTGGTATGAGGCATTGACTATGTGGTTATGATGTTCGACATTATGTATTCCATAATTATTAAATTAGCTATTGATATTAAATGTGTTTATTTGACTGGTAAATTATCCATGTGAATAGGTAAAAAGAATTATTTGATTTATCTTGGCCATATTATACTAATGTTTATGTTTAAAAGTATTTTGTTTTAGTCTTATTCATTGCCTTAAATGTTTATTCGTTTTTTGATAGTTTTTGATATATTTTTATCACTATTGAGCATCTAATCTAACTTCTTTCATATGTTTTCTTTTTCCTGGGATGTGAATAAGTGTATTATGATTAACCTATAGGGATTTTCCAAAGGATATGAGTGTGTTCAATGGGGACATAATGTTTTTGTTTTTCCATTTCATAATGTAATGTAAAACATATGTATGTATCTAGTACTTACAAGGCTACTATACTAATCGGTCTTTTGGGACTTGATATCTTGTGATCATTCCAATGTTATGTAATAATTCACCAACTCTGGGTAGCTATGGTTAGAGAATTACACTAATCCTAAACCAATCCAAATCTCCAACAGAAACTTCCATTTACATAATTAAATTATTTTAATTTTAATGAAAAATAAAAGAAAAATACATGTAGTGATATAACTTCAACAAATTGAAAATATCTCACATGAAAAGGAAGTTACAATATTCCCTATTATTAGGAAAAGACGAAACTCCAAGAGAATCATAATATTCCACCAAGTATAGTTGGAATCATATAAAAAACTAAACCAAAGAAGAGGATATTAGAGGGAAATTATATTAAGAGATAAATGAAGGCAATAAGAATCAAAGAAACACATTTAGTCACCAAGATTCACCATAAAATGACACCCAAAATGAAGTGGGAAGGAGGAAAGGAAATTGTGGAAGAACTCTCAAATGAGTGAGAGCATTAATGGGGAGAGGGGTGTTTCCCCTCCTAATATTTTAGGGATGGGGTTAAATTTTTCTCCATTTTAAGCCCACTAACTTTCAAGTACTCATCCATCAGTTATCCATTCATTATTAAGTGAAGTTAGGACCACTAATGTTCCAACTGACTAGCCTCTAGCCAGCTAGAAACTTGATGGTAGACAAAGTAGTGATCTTGTGATAGCTTCGACCACCCCAGGATAACTCCACTACTTTATTGATTCTACCAATTTCCTTAGGATACTCTAACCACATCCAAAATACATCTCATGGGATTTTACAAAACACTATTTTTAAACCGAAACCCAATTAGATATCCATGTCTCTAACATATAAAAATTCAAATTCTTCTAAAATTTTTCACACTCATACAAACATGATATCTTACAACTTATTGAGGGAAAATTATTAAAATTTTTATTATTCCATTCCATTTATATAGTTTATTTTTTGATCTATTACATGATTAGTGGGTCTTATAAATATATAGACCATAAATGCATCAATTGGTTTCATGAGACAAACTAGACTGAGTATTTGGTTCATGCACATCCATTTATATATGATGTCTTATCATAAGGATTTAAAATTATGGGTATAATGTCCAACATTATAAATTAAATCTATAAAATATTATTTATTATTATCCATGTGATTATTTTTTATCATTTTTATGTCATCCATGTATATGTTATGCTCATGATATCAGTTACATAGAATTGTTTGATTATTTATTTCATGATATATTATTCTATTTTAAACACCTTACTATGAATTAGGATCACTTCATAATATTTTTTCCATATTTCCATTATAAAATATGAATAATACTATATGTCAACTAAGGATAATAAAGGATAAATTATATTATTTCATGTACTGTCATAAGAAATTTAGATTTTCTAATGTAATGTATTATCCATGCATTAAAAATAAGTATCTTTTTTTGGATAAATATTAATTAATGATAAATAATTATGTTTAATGTATATTTTTCATCCTATCATTGATATGTTTTTGATCTTTTCCTTTAGCATAAGTTTTTGATGACTTTTTGGGTGAAGAAAGTGGCATAGTGGGGATAATTGTGACCCACCAAATTACAATTTTATCATTTATATTTATATGGGTGATTCCTCTCCTAAGTTTGGGGGGTACCGTGGTGGAATTTCAACTTCTTAATATCTTTTAGGGACACAAGTTTAAGAACAATTTTTGTAAAACCTATAATGGAAACCATTAACCATCAACAATTTAGGGTAGTGTCGATCACATAGTCACCACACAGTTTTTTAAACCATGAAATCTACTTAATTTTGGGTATTTTCTACATTTTATGTTTATTTATTTGGGGTGTCCTCATTTTACATTCCCATTTCATTTCCCATGACCTATGAACCTCCCAAACATACATCTCCCTCTTTTAATATCCACTATGGTGGGATTGGAGTGATTTCATAGTGGATTTCAATCTGGGTGGAATGATTTGGTCTTCCCCTTCCTTCTCTTCTAAGTTTAATCCATTCCCCCAATATTATCTAAACCTTTTGGCCATTTTTGGATGATATTGGTTTCTACTGTTTTTCTTAAATTGAGTGTTTTGGTTTCTAATGGTTGTGATTCATCTCAGGAGACATATTTTGGTGGTTTCTATTGAAGGAAACATGGTTTTGTATCTCGAGTTATGTGTTTCTATTAAATTTACTTTTACTAAATATTTCCTAGTATTATTAATGCTTTAAAAGTGTTTTTGAATTAAATTAATGATTTATATGACTTCTAGTTTAGTTCTCCTGAAGGTTTTCCATTCAGGGGTTAGTTTTTCAATTGAAAAAATTGACGACTTGCATAGTTCAATATAACATTATTTTATAATGGTATTTCTTCCATTATATGTATTTGATAAAATTAAATTTGTGTTTTTATTGAAGAAACTTTAATGGGTTAGGGGTTTTTTTCCAATATGTTTTTTTAAAGTGTATTATTATTTTTTAATGTGTTTTCTTACTTTAAAAGGCGTTCTATTATTTTAAAAAGAGCATCGTTTTTTAAAAGAGGGTTTCCTTGTTTTAAATGGGAATGTGTTGAAAAATTTGATCATTTATAGTTTTTATTAAATTTATTTAGGCTATGCTATGGTATTGGTTTGTGTTCACATAGATTTTAAAAATTGTATTCAAAGGTTGTTTTAAAAATGGGCTAACTAATTGGTAGTTCTTGGTTTCCTAGAGAAGGCCTATTTGGAATCTTGTGGGAAAGGTGAATTTTATTTATTAATGTACACACCCTAGTTAATCCCCATTTTTATCATTTTTTATGAATGTATTAACATGTTAATAATTAAATGAATTATAATTCATGTTATGTGGTTTGGTTTAGGGGTCAATATTAAAGGGGATCTGTTAGAGGTGGTATGTATATGACTATTATGTCTTGTTACCTTTGGAATTTGTGTAAGTCATGTTATTTAAATTGGAATGATAGTGTCCCACCTCAATTATCTATGATAATAGGAACCCTAGGATACTAAGTGAGGAGTCAGGGGATTTTTTCTATGTTATTTGAGAGTTACACATTGTCTGGTATCCCTTAGTTGAATGTTATTACCTAGCTAGGGGTGTCTCTCATGAGACTAGTTGAGAGTGATTCGGGTGATGAGTTGTTTGATTGTTATCATGTGGAAAGTTTCTTTAACCTATATATTTCTAGTACTTGAACCATTATTATATAGGGTGTTTTGTCATGACATGTGTCTTATGTTGTGACACTTTATTATGTATTGGTATGCAAGTTTTTTATCTCTTGTTTTCATCTTACATTAATGTATTTTATATTTTTGATTTAGCATTATCATTGTAAGGATTTACATATTTTATTATTATCATTTTTTATAAATATTCATGGATTTTATTTTATTATTATTTCACTTTTTTATTAATCATATTTATATGTGTGTGTGTTAAATATTTTAAATGGAAAAACAGTGGTTGTTTTAACTACAACCCATTTTGAATTTTTTTTGAAAACGTTTTCGAACCTATGATAATGGTTTATTTAAAAAAAGGGATATTTTAAATATAAAAAGAATGACTAAATCTGTAGGTGGGGTTTTTTAAAGTTAGGATGTTTTAAGGTAATTATTTTATTTTGAAATGACATTAAATTGGTAAATCCTCTTAGAGGTATGTTTTAGAAATGGTGTGTTCTATGTAATGATATATGGTATTATTGGTTTTATTTTCAATTTTTTTAAGATAAATGAAAATATATTTTGGTATTAATTTAAAAATAGGGGACATGGTCTCTTTATTAAAGTAATGTAATGGATTCATTAGTGTATCCTACTTGAGTTTCTCTCATACGCTACACACTCCCATTGGTGGGTATGTAGACCTATTGTTCTGTGTAGGTCGTCAAGTCATAGGTCGTAGGTTTTTTCTACCAGTATCCATTTGTAAGATGGTAATATTTATTATAGTTATGATTATAGTGTTCCACAATTGTAGTAATATTTTACACCAAAATTCATTTTACCAGTTCAGTCGTGTAGTCTATCAGCCCCGCTAACATCCTACTTTTTTTGTATTTGTTACTTTTTTTTTCAGATTTTAAAAGCTTTCTATAAAATGGTTTCATTATGTGAAAAAATGTTTTGAAAATGATTTTATTTATTCATTGATATTGTTATGCTATGTTTTAATGTTATTATTTTAGAACTTCTTATTTATTTTTTTTGTTGTCCAATCCATAAAGACCTCATGTTAGGTTCCTAGTTGAAACTCATTATTGATCCTATTTTTTCATGATGGTTAATTCATGCCCATGTCTTTACTTGTGATACCATGGCACTAGTTTCTGTCTTTAGATGATTGATAATAAGCCTTTTCCATTTATAAATAATGACTTGATTTCAAGTCATCCCAAAATGCCACATTTAAAAAAATCACAAAAATGAAACATTTAATAGAAATATCCCAAGCAAAAAATAATGGATACAGAATCCCCTATAAAGAAAAAAATGAAAATAACGAACCGGTTATAAATCCCATTTCAAAAAATCTCCTAAAAAGCATTATTTTCAATTCCAAAACACTATACAGGTTCATAAATATCCCATTCATGTTTTAATTTCATTATCCTAAAAACATTTCAATCGAAACAATAAAATTAATCAACTTCCTAAAAACCTATTTTCCCATCATAAAAGAAACATGCCATTCCTTATTGAGTCATGTTCATGCTTAGGGAGTTCCTACCATTTTCATAGATTGTGTTTCCTTGGTGATCTAGTTTGTTGATCTTTTAGAAGTTTCTAATGGATACTATCTCTCGAGGGGCCTAGATATCATAGATTTCAGTTGGTAGAATCACATCTACTTTGGTAATGATCATTATTTTGATTTTATATATCTGTTGTTTCACCATTTTAGATTAATTATAATTAATGGGGATATCATTATATAATATCCATGTATTTTCCATGTTCATTAGAGTCTTTATTCTGGAATTCTTTTGGCTATGAAGTGTCATTTCTTGTAGCTCTAGTGACCTTGAATGTTCTTTAGGGGTTGGTTGTGTTTAGTTTATGGTTTGGCTCCTGAATTTAAAGTAGATTCTTAGATTTTATATATGTATTTGTTCTACTTACTATAATTAATAGACTAGGAGAGTTACCATCCCATTTTCTCACATTATAAGGAATCATTTATAAGGATTCCTTGTGCTTTCATGGTAGGTGAATTCTAAGCTAATTTTAAAATGGTTCTCTTTGGGAACAAGTTACCCGTGTACCATTTTATTTTTTGTAAGTTTAGTAAGAGAGACTTTTTAGATGGGTGCATACTATCTTCAAGTTGGTTTTGATGTAATACTTCGATCTACATTTTCATTGACATTAGAGGGGAAGAAAGAAGCATAGTGTGGAGAATTTTGACACATCAAAATGAAATTTTCTAATTTATATTTTTATGCTTGATTCCTATCTTATGTTTTGGGTGTCCCACTGTGTAATTTTAATTTTTTAAATATTTTCTAGGGATTCATGGTTAGGTACATGGTTCGGGAAACCATGAACTGGAAACTATGATCCATTAGTTGTTTGGGGCACTAGTGATCATACAATTACCATACAGTTTAGTATATCATTCAACCTACTCTTTTTTGCTTATTTTTTTCATTATAGGTTTATTTTATTTGGGGTATACTCCTTTTTATTCCCATTTCATTTCTACTAGTCAAGGAGCATCCCAAATTACACTATCCATATTACAAGAACATATATAGTTGGATTGTATTAATTTCATGATGGATTTCCATTTAGATTGAATTGTTAGGGCTTCTTATTCCTTATTTTCTATATTTCTTCATTTTCCTACAATATTATACATCCCTAGTGTCTATGGTTGGATTTTTCGATATCTATGGTTGTCCTTAATTGATTGTTTTGGTTTCTAAATTTTTTCAGCCATCCTAGGATACCTATTCTTTTTTTGTTTAGGGTGATGTGGTTTCGTCTCTTGATGTATGAGTTTCTTTTTTATTTCCTTTTATTAAAGATATTATTATATCCTTGATGCTTGAAAAGTGTTTTTAAACTAAATAAATAATCTATAAGATATATAGTTTTATTTTTTTCAAATTTATTCATTGATAAGGTGTATTTTATATAGAAATATAGGCGATTTATAGAGTTTAATATCACTCTCTAGTTCCCAAATGGGTGTAGGTATTATTCCATTGACGTATAAGTGGTTATGAAGTTAGTTTCAGAGATGATGATGTATGAAATAAGTGACACAAGAATAACACATGATGTATATAGAATGATTTAGACATAACACTGCCCAATTCATTTTTTCCTTGTAAAGAGATTCATGAAAAATATGAATTCATTCCAATCTTTATAATAAAATGGATATTTGGAAGGGTTATCCATGGGAGGGGGCTATAAAAGTTTCCTATAACTTGTGAGTGAGTTTGGTTTTCATTGTATTATACCCCTAATATCGTACCTATTATTATTAAAATTTTATTTTTTCATTAATAAAAAGTATTTTTTCATGGTTATTTGGGACAACATTGATTTATAAAGTAGAGTGTTCCTTTTTAAAGGGATTCCCTTAATTTAAAAGGTATTCCATTATTTTAAATGGATCTTCCTTATTTTGAAAGTTGTTTCCCATATTTTAATAGGGGATGTTTTTATTAACGTGTTAATCTTTTAATTTTTTGAATTGATTGGAACTATGCATTGGTGTTGTGATTTGTTCCTCTAGATTTATGATTTTTTTCAAAGGTTACTTTAAAAAGGGATTTAAAGTAGTGCATTTCTTGGTTTCATGGAAAAGGATCATTTGGAATATTATGTGAAAGATGAATTTTCTTAGCTAATTTTTACACCCTAGTTGTGCCCTATTTTTATTCTCTGTTTCTTCTTATATGCACGTGTTTATAATTAAATTAATTATGATTAATATTACATATTTTGTGTTTAGGGATCATTGTAAAAGGGGTGTTTTGGAGGTGGGATGTATATTCTTGTTGTGTTATATTTCCTTTCAACAATGTGTTTTTCTTGTGATTAAATTTGTATTTATGGCTTCCCACATCTATTAGATATAATGTGAGGAACCCTAGGAAACCAAGAAGGGGGTCAAGAGATATTGGATATATGAGTTAAGAGTTAGGAACCAGTTAATAACACTTGGTTTAATGCTATGATCGAGATAGCGGGTTTCACCAACGAATATAGTTGACAGTGATTTCAGTGATGAGTTGTGTGACCATTAACCTGATAGTACTTGGTTCCACCTATACATGTCTATTAAATTTCCCATTAGTCCCTATAGAGTTTCCTCATGATATGTATCCTTTGTTGGGCCTCTTTATTTTACATTACTATGCAATTTTCATATCATTGTTTTTGATCCTACACTGATGTATTGGATATTTATGATTTAACATTATTATTGCAATTATTTCCTAGTATTATTATCATAATTTATTTATGATTCATCATGGTTATTATTTTATTATTCCTCACTTTTTTATATTTTCATATTTGTGAAGTGCATGTGTTAATTATTTTTAAAATGGAGAGATATGGTAGTCTTAATTTCAATCTATTCTGAAGAATTTTACGAATTTTTTTTAACTTATTAGATTTGTTTTTTTTCTTCAAAAAATTGATTTTTCCAATGGAAAGAGAAGGTTGAAATTTATTACTTCAGAGGGGTGATGTTTTAAATGAAATGGTTGGTTTTTGATATAAAATTCCATTAGTAATTCCTCATTGAGGAATATTTTAAAATATTCATGTATTAAGAATTAATATAAGGTATTATTAGTTTTTTTAGAAAGATAATGAAAGCTTAATTTTCTATTACATTAAAATAATTCAAATTGGTTTTGTTATAAAAAGAATCTAATGGAATCATGGTGCTATCCTACTAACGTCTTTCACACACCAAACATACTGACATTAGGGGGGGGGGGATTTAGCCTTTTTCTCTACAGGTCCTCAGGTCTTGTCATGTAGGTTGGTTTTCTACCACTATCCGTTGGGATGTGGGTGATGTTGGGTATAGTGGTGAGTTAAGTGTCACATGGTGGTGATGGGGTTTGTCTCCCGAGCTCATTTGAATAATTGTTTCTTGTGGTGTATCATCCCCTCTGATGAGTTACATTTCATTTAGCTTTGTCTCCTCACTATGAATAATAAAATATTTTTATAAAATGGTTTCATTATAGGGAATTTTTTTTTCAAAATAATTTTATTATTCCCCATTATTGTTATCAAATTTTTAGATTTTATTGTTCTGAAACTAATTATTTATTATGAAAGGTTTTTATAATGTGTAGAGACCTCATGTTGGGTGTCTCATCGGAAAATGTTGTAAATACTGGAATTCATGGGGGTGAAATCCTTCTTGTGTGTTCAGTAGTGATATCCTAGAACTATTATCAAGCCAAGGGTGATTAGGAACATGCCTCAGGCCTTGTGGTGAATTGAATTGGGTGACATGTAATGTATTCCATGGACATTTCATTGCATCATCCTAGAGGAAATATATATTTACATACATATATTAAGGATAAAAACTTTTCTATGCTACCATTATGAGAACAATTTAGGTTGTTTAATGTTTAACTACCAATGAAAAAATTACTGAGAAATAAAAACCTTCTTTATATTTAAATACCTTTTCAAACAGACGCACTTTGTAATGATTCTTAATATTTACTTCCTCTTTTTATTTGAAAGCACACTTCTTCTCCAATTATTTTTCCCCAAATAAAAACTCTATAAGATTTTTAACAGGTTGTATTTAATTAAATTAATATGTTAAACCATTTATGTCTTCCACAATTTGTAATATTTTTTTGTTATTACTTTTTCTAGGAAATTTTCCCCTCAATCCATAAAATGTTAAAAGTCCATATTTTCGAAAAACCACTGATCAAATATTCAAATTCAAGTTGTTCTAATCAACAAAATTAGTTTTTTAGTACTTAATGAATATTATATTACGTTCATTAATTTTTCTTATATTACTCCCACATGTGAATTTATCTCCCTAGAACTTACTAGAATCACTTTTTATGGGTTTACTCTTGGACTTATGTGTTTTCATCATTCTCTTCATAGCTCTATTGAAGTTGATAACTTTTGATAAACATTATATAATAAACATAAATGTAAGTAATTTATTTTTCTCCCTTTAATTATTTATTATTCAATTCTATATCCTTCCACAAAATATTCTGATTAAAAATAACATCCTAAATTTTAATGAATTATCTCCAATCATTATCCAATAGTGGATATCTAATTTTTATACTCCATATACTATGAGAAAAAATATTATAAATTTTTCCTTGATATTTTCTAAATCCTTTCAATCAACATGAAAATACTCTATGATTCGATGGAATTTATGATTTTGAACGTTGAATAATTTAGTGAACCATGGATCCCCTCCACGTTCCTACTCTACTGTCAAGGTTGGACTTCTCTTGAAAAAATTTGTTTTTATACTGATCGATTCCCCCTAAATTTACATAGACATTTCATAGTGTAGTTTGACACTTTTATCATTTTCCATCAATGTATGATTCATCCATTAAGACGCTCAATTATAATCTGGAATTTTGGGCACTTTATTTTTATAAATTATTCTATTTTTCTTATTTGTATTATGGAATATTTATTTGATTTACTCACCACCATTTTCAATATGATGGCATTTCAATATTCGACAACACTGCCTTTAATCCAAGGAATTTGATTGAATAAAATCTAGAATGAAAATCATAATTAAAATTAAAAAATTAAATCCATACTATTCTAAAAGAATCATCAATTAATGCTATGAATAAAGAGAACCTCATATTGATTTAATTGGGGAAGGTCCCAACACATCATAATGCTCCAATTATAACATTCGATCTCTGGTATTTCAAACATCAAAATTAAAAGACACCCTTATTCGATTCCCCATCAATCAACATTAGCATACTCATACTTCCATGTTATCAAACCTAAATTTGTAATTTTTTATTTGAACCATAATATTATTCTCAATAATATGACCAAGCATACAATTAAAAAATTATAAATTGTTGAAAATTAAAGTACCAACAACTAAAATTTCTTCTGAAATTCTTGTCAAGAAAAGTAATTCCTCCTTTACCCCTCAAAAATTCAAACTCAGCCACACACTACTAGAAAAACAGGTATTTACGACGGGCATTTGCGACGGGATCCCGTCGCAAATGGCTTTTTGCGACTGGGGCCCGTCGCAAATGGCCCGTTGCTGAAAACGGCGTCGCAACAACACTTATTTGCGACGAGCCCGTCGCTAAAGCCTTTTTTTGCGACGGTTATTTTCCCCGTCGTAAATAGTACTCTGTATATTTGTAAAAAACTTTTAAAATAGTATTTGCGACGGGTCCCGTCGCAAAAGCTATTTTTTTTAAAAAATAAAAAACTATTAATAAATTATTTTAATGCATATAATAATACTAGTATTTGCGATGGGCATAGTATCCCGTCGCAAATACTATAAAAAAAATAAAAAAAAAATTATTAATAAATTATTTTAACTAATATAATAATAGAATTATAATTCACAAATAAAAATAATAAATTATTTTAATTAATATAATAATAATAGAATTATAATTAAAAAATAAAAATAATAGAATATTAATAAATGATTTAATTAATATAATAATATTAGAATTATAATTCATAAATAAAAAAAATATTAATAAGTTATTTTAATTAATATAAAAATAATAGAATTATTTTACATTCAAATATTAAAATAATTCAAGTATTACAAAAAATATAATTAAATTATAATATTATAAAATTTTAATATATATATATATTTTAATATTATAAAATATAAATAATATTATTATTCATATTAATATTGTTATTTAAAAATATAATATTATTAATATTTTATAATGAGACAAAAACTAAGAATAGAAAAAAATATATTTTGATTTCCCAAATTTTATAACATAAATACAAACTCTAATCTGAAGGAGGGGGGGGAGGTGGGGGATCTGCAGATGGTGGTGGAGGAAACTCCATCCCTAAAGCATGAGTGAGTCGGCGCATGTACTCCATCTGCTCCTGATGCTGCTGCTGCCACCGACTCGTCTGCTCCTCGTACAACTGCTGCTGGCGTCGACGCTCCTCCTCATGCTGCTAACGCATCTGCTCCTGCTCCTGTCGGAGACTCTCTATCTGTGCAGTCTGAGATCGCAACTGATCCTCATACTGTGTAGTAGAAGAAGATGCACGAGATCCTCTCGAGCTGGACGCCGACATCGCATCACTGCCATAATAATCTCCGAGAGTCAGTCGAGAGCCGATACCAACTACCCGGCCCTTCTTGAAGGCATACTGGGTGGCCTGCATCCATGCCGCCTCATCAAACTGACGGGTAGTGGTCTGATCTGATGACTCGGCCTGACTCTCAGGCCGGGCCTGTGACGCTGCGGCCTCATATGACTCCTATAGTTGCAATTTAAAATTAAAATTGTGAATATATTATATGCAGTTAATTTTTAAACTTGAAAACAAATAATATTGACCACGATGTGATGCTGACGATCACCTCTGAGCTCCCCAGTACTAGGATCACTATATATCCTCCGATATACGTCGTACTCTGTAATATTGGGGTGCTCGACAGCCTATAAGAATAAAAAATAAACTGTTAATATTTATAGTTATATAAAATATTTATAAATAATGTACGTACCAGATGCTGTCTATGAGTACTGAAAGAACGACTCCCAGCTCGATGAGTCACCTCCTGTCTCCCCCGATTCTGCCTCCCCACTGATGATCTCCTCTGAAAGGCACCACTCAACCAGTGCGCACATAATCCATCCCATACATGAGATGAAATATACTCTGGTCGGTGTGCTCTACATGACTCCTCAAAATCTGACACTCCTGCTTTCTTCATCGCAGCTTTTCTTAAATTGTGAAAAAACTGACAAAGGCGATCACGCATGGCCACCTCCCATGCCTCGTGGATGGAGTCACTCATGGTATCCTCGATCGGATACCATAAACCATACAAATAAATCAAAATATCAAGTTAGAAATGAAATAATTTTCAAAATAAAAATTATTTATTTACGTACGTACCAACCAATGGCCAAAGATGGCCTGCTGCACATCAATGGGAATCTGCTCCCATGTGGTCCACGGCTGAGAGAAATAGTTGCGCAAAATAGTGCTGCCCTGTCCGACTGATATATGAGGAAAACTGAAAAAATAATAAACATTTATTATGTGAATAGATTAATGAAATCTTAGTCAAATCCACAGGTTATCACACAGGTTATCACACCTTCGTGTGCATGGATCAAACCCAAGACGTGGACGTCGCTCGGGGACGGGGTCAGGAATCATCAATCGTGCAAGACCGCGCCCCCTCCGCGTACTCCCTGGAGCGCCTGCAGGCTGAGGGTCATCTGTCAGCAACGCATCCGCATCGAAAGTCAGGTCAGCATCCGCCAACTCACGAAATGTGGCATCGTCCATCTGAAACAGAAAATGTTAATGTTAGCAAATAATTGATAATTACTATTATATATACATATATACATATTATGATTGTATATAAATACCATGGAATGCTATTAGTGTTCATCTTCATCATCATCTTCATATATGTCAATGTCATCTTCATATTCCTCCTCAACATCATCTATATCCATTCGAGTTACAGTTGCTTCATCTCTTACCATTTCAAATTCATATGTGAAATCATTAACATCATCGTCATCACCGACTCTTAAATGTGGGGTGTCGTCATCGATACTCATGTCTCTTTGTAAAAAAGATTGATTTTGAGTACTCTCTTGAAAAACTTCAATTCTTTGCACATCAGTGAAAGCACATTCACTTTGACTAAACTGATTGTCTCGAATTTTGATTTTTATTATACTCCACCAATCAGTCAAGTCTCTTGATGTTGCACAGTACTTTGCATAATAAACTTGATATGCCTGTTGAGCCAATAATAATTGTTCATTTACTACGAGAACACTTTTATATTTAATATCGATGATTCCATGAGTCGGATGAACATGCACGCCTCTCTCTGTATCCAACCACTGACATTTGAACATGGTTATGTAATGTTGTCCAAGATAACAGAGTTCAATGATTTCATCAAGTATGCCATAAAAGTCAACTTCATTTTCTCGATGATGAGATCCTCTCAAGCTAACTCCACTTTTCATTGTTTTTTTCTATTCCCCATATGCATGTGTGTGGATTCGAAATCCATTCACCACATATGCATTATAAGTTTTAACAAGTTTGAAAGGTGGGTTACTCAATACAAACAGCCGTTTGTCAATTTTATCAGCATGTCGAGACACCTGAAAATTTGTGAAATAATTATCAATATAGTAAACTATACATTGAATGAGTTGCTAAAAGATAAAGAATTTATGTTACCAGTTTTTGAAACCACTGAGAGAAATTTTTCAGTCGACGTTCTTCGAGAGCAGCTGCTGTAATTTGTGGAATTTGTTTCTTGATATGATTATCATACAGCCTATAAAAACCAAAGTTATTTACTGTAACATAAATGATAGAATAAGTGATATAAACACTTACAGTACAATTGATGTCATCTCTTCACAGTTGATCAGAACATACGTATGAGCTCTCTGATGTTCATCAACTGAAAGCCAGCGTTCATAAACTCCACCAAAACCAAGATCTGACTGGTTCAAAATAGATAATTGATTGTCGATTTCATCAATATTCCTCTCGTTCTGTCCCATTTGGTTGTGTTTTGAAGGATACTCAGATTCAAAATAATGGGAGCAGAAAAAAGATATTTCCTCTTGCAAATAAGCTTCTGCAATAGATCCTTCAACAGATGCTTTGTTACGTACTTTTCTTTTCAATTTTTGCATGCATCTTTCAAATGGGTACATCCATCGAAACTATACCGGACCTCCACATTTGGCTTCATATGGAAAATGTAACATCAAATGTTCCATTGAGTCGAAGAAAGACGGCAGAAATATTTTTTCCAGTTTACATATAATTACAACAACATCTTTTTCAAGTTTTCCTAGAGCATCATAATCTGTCGTAGCCGCACAAATTTCTCGAAAAAAATGAGACATGTCTGTTATGGAATCCCAAATCACAAAATTCAACAGACCTCTTAATCCAATTGGTAGAATTATCTCCATTATAACATGACAATCATGAATTTTTAATCCAGTAATATGACCATTCTTTACACATCTACCCAAATTAGAAGCACAACCATCTAGAAGTCTCAAATCTGAAATCCACTGACAAAATAATAAACGGTTTTTCTTTAGACAGTGTATAAGCTGCTTTTGGTTTCAGTAACCTTTCTATTCTGACATTCTCAAATAGTTCAAATTCTGGACGCCTGCAAATTTGGGCAAGATCTAAACGTGCATTTACATTGCCTTTGCTCTTTCCTGGCGTATCCAAAACTGTATGAAACAAATTATCAAAACAGTTCTTCCCAATATGCATGACATCTAACATGTGTCGGACCAACAGATCAGAACAATATGGAAAATCCCAAAATATGCTACGTTTAATCCAATTGTGTTCTTTCCCAAAACCAGAAATTTTCTGTTGGTTTATAGTGGGACTAAAAGTGATGGGAGGTAATGAAAATACAACTGATTTTAACTCCGAACCTGATAGCATTTTTGGAGGTCCATCCCTTTCAACTGTTCCTTTTCTGAAATGAGATCTATTTCTGCGAAAAGGATGATCTGCTGGAAGAAATCTGCGATGACAGTCAAAATAACAAGGTTTCTTTCCATGAATGAGCATAAATGCTTTTTTCTCTCCCATACAGTAAGGACATGATTTCTGACCATGTGTACTCTAGCCAGATAACATCCCATAAGTCGGGAAGTCACTTATTGCCCACATCAATGCTGCTCTCAGTATGAAATTTTGTTTCGTTGCAACATCATATGTACTGACACCAGTACTCCACAATAAATTTAATTCATCAATCAATGGCTTCAAATAAACATCAATATTTTTCTTCGGATGTCCTAGAATTAGTAAAGTCAAAAAGATATATGGCTCCTTCATCAACATCCATGGAGGTAAATTGTACGGAGTTAAAAAAACAGGCCAACATGAATATTGACTACCATAAGATCCAAACGGACAGAAACCATCAGTGGAAAGGCCCAGTCGAACATTTCTAGCTTCTAAAGCAAAGGATGGATGCACTCTATCAAAATGTTTCCATGAATCACCATCGGCTGGATGATTCAAGATTTTATCGGTTGAAATATTCTCTTTATGCCATGACATCATTGTCGCTGTATTCTTAGACATGAATAAACGCTGAAGTCTGGATGTAAGCGGAAAATATCTCAACTGTTTTACAGGAATCAAACCAGACTTCCCGTGTTGTCCTTCTTTATATCTCAGTTTCCCACATATAGGACAACTATCCAACGACTCATTTTCCCCAGAATATAAAATGCAGTCATTTGAACATACATGAATCTTCTGACAAGTAAGTCCCAAATTTCGAACCAGCCTCTTACTCTCATAGTAATTTGCAGGTAAAACATTTCCTTCGGGTAACAGTGTTTTCAGCAAAGAAAATATCTGGTCAAAACAGGTGTTTGACATTCCGTTATCTGATTTGATAGCCATAAATTTTGCAACTACTTATAATTTTCTCATCTTGCAGCCAGGATATAATGCATCCTCAGCAGATTTCAACAACTCATAAAATTCAGACGGTGCCAAATCAGGATTTAAAGCTATATCAGCCGGAGTTTCTGTATGTTGAACAGATGAACCTGCAACATCATGTACTAAATCTTGATACCCGGATGGATCCGAAATCAAGTTGGTATCACCTGCTCTGGAACTGTGTTCACCGTGTTGATACCAAAAAACATAATCTGGTTGAAAACCAAAATGCAAGAGATGTTCTCCCACTTTATCAAACGTGTCAAACGTTCTCAATGCACATTTTCTGCAAGGGCATTTTATTTTTCCTTCTGAAACAAATTCTGAATTTGATGCTGCAAATGATAAAAAAGTCTCCACACCCTCAACATATACTGGATTTAAACCAGAACCGTTTGGATTTTTACATTGATTTATCCATATGCGGTCACCTAATAATGATTGTTGACGACCTCGTTGTTCCATATTTCTCTATAAAATATAAAAGCATTACTGGTTTTGAATAATTTGTTAGAAAAAACACTCAAGTAAAGATTGAATATATTGAGAATAAAGCAAAACATGTTACAAATATTGATAATTTTAATATTATATTGATTTTTTATTATTTTAATAATACTAATATAATTTTTTCATAAACATTAATTATATAATAATAACATTATTACATTATTAGTATATTTTATTATTAATATTAAAATAACATAATTTTTTATATTATATACAATTCTCCTTTCATCTGTGTGTTTAACATTCTGTCTCCACATGTAATATTTGCATTCACTTTCACCTCTCCATTGGCGAGTAGGTTGATAATTTTGAAAAAGAATGCGAATATTACATGTGGAGACAGAAAACACACAGATGAAAAGAGAATTGTATATAATATAGAAAATTATATTATTTTAATATTAATAATAAAATATACAAATAATGTACTAATGTTATTATTCGTAAATATTGGTAATTATTCCAAATTATTGGTAATTATTTCTAATTATTGGTAATTATTTCTAATTATTGGTAATTATTTCTAATTATTGGTAAATATTGGTAAATATTGGTAAATATTGGTAAATATTGGTAAATATTGGTAAATATTGACCAATATTTGGTAAATATTGGTAATTATTGGTAATTATTGGTAACTATTGGTAATTATTGGTAATTATTACTAATTATTTCTAATTATTACTAATTATTGGTAATTATTTCTAATTATTGGTAATTATTACTAATTATTGGTAATTATTACTAATTATTGGCAATTATTACTAATTATTGGTAATTATTACTAATTATTGGTAATTATTACTAATTATTGGTAATTATTACTAATTATTGGTAATTATTTGTAATTATTAGTAAGTATTGTTAATTATTACTAATTATTGGTAATTATTACTAATTATTAATAATTATTGGTAATTATTACTAATTATTACTAATTATTGGTAATTATTACTAATTATTGGTAATTATTACTAATTATTGGTAATTATTACTAATTATTGGTAATTAATACTAATTATTGGTAATTAATACTAATTATTGGTAATTATAACTAATTATTGTTAATTATTACTAATTATTGGTAATTATTACTAATTATTGGTAATTATTACTAATTATTGGTAATTATTACTAATTATTGGTAATTATTACTAATTATTGGTAATTACTACTAATTATTGGTAATTATTACTAATTATTTGTAATTATTACTAATTATTGGTAATTATTACTAATTATTGGTAATTATTACTAATTATTGGTAATTATTACTAATTATTGGTAATTATTACTAATTATTACTAATTATTGGTAATTATTTCTAATTATTGGTAATTAATACTAATTATTGGTAATTAATACTAATTATTGGTAATTAATACTAATTATTGGTAATTAATACTAATTATTACTAATTATTGGTAATTATTGATAATTATTACTACTTATTGGTAATTATTGATAATTATTACTACTTATTGGTAATTATTACGAATTATTGGTAATTATTACTAATTATTGGTAATTATTACTAATTATTGGTAATTATTACTAATTATTTGTAATTATTACTAATTATTGGTAATTATTACTAATTATTGGTAATTATTACTAATTATTCCTAATTATTGATAATTATTGGTAATTGTTCCTAATTATTGGTAACTGCTCCTAATTATTGGTAATTAATACTAATTATTGGTAATAAATACTAATTATTGGTAATAAATACTAATTATTGGTAATTAATACTAATTATTGGTAATTATTCGAAATTATTGTTAATTATTGGTAATTATTACTAATTATTGGTAATTATTGCTAATTATTACTAATTATTACTAATTATTGTTAATTATTGTTAATTATTACTAATTATTGGTAATTATTACTAATTATTGGTAATTATTACGAATTTTTGATAATTATTACTAATTATTACTAATTATTACTAATTATTACTAATTATTGGTAATTATTGTTAATTATTACTAATTATTGGTAATTATTGTTAATTATTACTAATTATTGGTAATTATTACTAATTATGTGTAATTATTACTAATTATTGGTAATTATTATTAATTATTACTAATTATTAATAATTATTACTAATTATTTGTAATTATTATTAATTATTACCAATTATTACTAATTATTGGTAATTATTATTAATTATTACCAATTATTGGTAATTATTGATAATTATTACTAATCATTGGTAATTATTGGTAATTATTGGTAAGTATTGTTAATTATTACTAATTATAGGTAATTATTACTAATTATTGGTAATTATTACTAATTATTACTAATTATTGGTAATTATTACTAATTATTGGTAATTATTACTAATTATTGGTAATTAATACTAATTATTACTAATTATTACTAACTATTGGTAATTATTCCTAATTTTTACTAATTATTACTAATTATTACTAATTATTACTAATTATTGGTAATTATTACTAATTATTACTAATTATTACTAATTATTGGTAATTATTGGTAATTATTGGTAAATATTGGTAAATGTTGGTAATTATTGGTAAATATTGGTAATTATTGGTAATTATTGGTAATTATTACTAATTATTGGTAATTATTACTAATTATTACTAATTATTACTAATTATTGGTAATTATTACTAATTATTGGTAATTATTACTAATTATTGGTAATTATTACTAATTATTGGTAATTATTACTAATTATTACTAATTATTGGTAATTATTACTAATTATTGGTAATTAATACTAATTATTGGTAATTAATACTAATTATTGGCAATTAATACTAGTTATTGGTAATTAATACTAATTATTGGTAATTAATACTAATTATTACTAATTATTGGTAATTATTGATAATTATTACTACTTATTGGTAATTATTACTAATTATTGGTAATTATTACTAATTATTGGTAATTATTACTAATTATTGGTAATTATTACTAATTATTTGTAATTATTACTAATTATTGGTAATTATTACTAATTATTCCTAATTATTGATAATTATTGGTAATTGTTCCTAATTATTAGTAATTAAATGAATAATTACTAATAATTAGGAATAATTACCAATAATTACAAATAATAACATTAGTAGAATATTTTATTATTAATATTAAAATAATATAATTTTCTAATTTATATACAATTCTCCTTTCAACTGTGCGTTTTCTATCTCCACATACAAATAATACATGTGAAGACAGCAAACACACAGATGAAAAGAGAATTGTATATATATAAAAAATTATATTATTTTAATATTAACAATAAAATATACTAATAATGTAATAATGTTATTATTTCTAATTATTGGTATTTATTATTAATTATTAATATTTATTCTTAATTATTAAAAATTATTACTAATTATTCCTAATTACCATTAACTATGAACAATACTAATAATTTAAATTTATTAAGTAACAAAACAATGTAAGCATAATTAAATTACAACTAATTAAGAATAATTGAAACTAATAAAAAATTAAAAATAAATATGAAATTAAAATAAACATAAATACCTTGAAAATTGATCTGCTCTGATCGTTCTTCAAATCTTTAATATTAACTCCGGAGAAAAAAATTAAACTCGAGAAAAAATGAACTTTAGAAATACAACTTTGAGAGAAGAAGAAGATGGAGTTTGATAATGATTTGAAAAAAACGGATGGGGGTATTTATAGGTTAGATTATTTGCGACGGTACCCGTCGCAAATACCTTAGCCAACATTTATTACGGTCAACGGTTAAATAGTTATTTGCGACGTGACCCATCGCAAATAACCACCTGCCGACATACTATTTGCGACAGAGGAATATTCCCGTCGCAAATACCTTTTACCGCCGCCGGTTATTTGCGACGGGAATATTCCCCCGTCGCAATTAGTTTTCCCGCGATTTGGCGCGCAACGCGCGCCAGTTCTTTTGCGACGGGGAAAGCAATCCCGTCGCAAAAGCCTACTTATTTGCGACGGGTAAATACCCCCGTCACAAATAAGTTTTTCATGGGGCTATTTGTGACAGGATTTATTCCCGTCGCAAATAACCCGTCGCAAATACCCATTTTCCCGTAGTGACACAACATCAATCTCTACTCATTTGAGGCATTTTGACTCACAAACCAGATTAGTTTGGCTTCATAGGAGAAACCTAAGGACCATGATGCTCCGAATAACCTATCCTCCTTCAAAAGTTTCTCTGGGGGATCTTTCATACCTCTTGCAAATCGCACGTCGCGTCGAATAATTCAGAAAGGGTCAAAAATGCATGTATCGGCCTCTGGGGATGCAATAGTAGCTTGGATTGATCTGTGAAATCATTCATTTATTGCTCTCATCTCCGTAATGAAAGGTATGAAACCATGGAAAACATCTGATCTCATCTCTCATTTGGATGATATTTGGGGATTCAACAAATTCAAATGTGTGTCCCTTGGTCGAAGACTTTTTCATATCTTGTTTCCTTCTTTGGAGTTTAAAGGGAGATCTTGGAGTATCGGTTCCATAAATCTCATGCCAGGTACGCTTAGACGTCATGAATGGAAATTGAACTTCTATTTTATTGATTTTGAGGATACCTATGCACAAATATGGATAAAAATACATTGTCTTAACTGTGTTTTGTGGCATGCTGAGATTTTATTTGATATTGCATCTGCCATTGGGATTCTGATTAGAATGGATCAAGTTACAGAATCATTTTGTTATGGTCACTTTGCTCGGGTCCTAGTAGGGGTTGATCTTTGTACTACATTAATAGATAAGGTGATTTTATCTACTCAACATGGTGAAATTTGTCTAAGAATTGAATATGAAAATACGACACCAGTTTTCATTCCATGTCAAGTAATTGGGCATGAATAATCTTCATGTAGAAGAAATATTATTTGTGGCAACTGCCAACTTAAAGGGCATGACCCATAGCACTGTAGGAAGCAACTGAAACAAGGTATAGAACAAAGCACAAAGCTGAATAAAAAAGCTGGTGTCCTTGGTTTTGACCTTCTAAAGAAGTCTGATGGAAAGAATGTTGAGTCTGCTGAAACAACTCAATGGTCTCTTGATGAAGAACCTAATGCCAAAAGGGATGTTTTGAGGAACCTGTCAAGAACAGTTCTTCTGCAAAAAAAAAAAGAGAGTTCTCTTATCCTGGGCAGATCATTGGGATGATATTCATCTATCCATTAATGACAGTTTTGTTGTGGCAGATAATTGAGCCTCATTAAAAGATATATTGACAAGTGGTCTCAAGGTTGATGATGATAATGAATCAATTGACAGCCTTGATGCTTTGTAAACTGCTGCTCCAGAAGATATAGACTCCTACCTAAATCAAGAATAGATTTTGGTTAATGCCAAAAGTAGAAGAGGCAAGGAAAATATGGATCTTCCTATCTCAAGGAAATCTAAACATAGGAAGGAGGTGAATTATTGTAACTATACATCAACAAAGGAAAACAAAACGGTATAACCCTCGACCTCAAATGTCAGAGACAGTGTTCTGTTTATAGTGGATAGAGAAACATCTGTTTCTAAAGCTCCCAATGACACTAATGTGGAGGTCTCCCCTCTGTAAGGTAATCCTACAGCCCATGTTAAATCCAATTCATTTCATGGTCTTCCAACTAAGGTTTGTGCTAACAATACTTCATTGTTGCATGCCAATGACTGTAGGAATACAGTAATTTCTGTTTCAGCCTATTCTCCACTTAAAGAGACTAATGCACATGATGCTATGATTACCCATAGCTTATTCCATAAACCCACACCAATTGGGCAGTATGAAAAGACCATTCAATTGAAGGAATATGTCCAAGACTCCTCTCCTGAAATGCATGAGGACTCTCCCAGATTGAAGGGAATAACAAATGAAAAAGTGGTAAGATCTCCCCATCCTCCAACAAGTTGTGGCACCCCTCAATCTCAAATTCAAAAAGTTATGAAAAAGGTAAGTACCTATAATTTGTTTGAATTTCTTGCATCTGCTAGTAGTGATGTTGACAGGAAAACAATGGAAGATCTGGATGGAGTTAAGCATGTGAACATCAACGTAACTTCTGAGTTCCTGGATGATGGTGGAGGTCCCTGGATGCAGGAAAAGGCTGGGCGGAGGGGGAGACATCCACATTTTGGGGGTGCTCATACATCTCATCACAGTATGAACACTCGCTCGTGAGTGTGGTGATATCATTTTTATGGACCTGCATTGTTGTGTTTGCTCCTCTATCTTTACTTCTTGTATGACTTTCTTTTTAATAATAGGGGCCTTTATGCCTCAACCTTATTTAAAAAACACACTTCAACAAGTTTTACAATAGAAATAATATAATTTCATATACTAGAGATGTTCCATATATCCATTAACAACAATAATTGATTATTTTTATTCTATAGGATGACATATATTTCAAAAAACATCCTTGGATTCATCATAATCTTAATGAACTTTTCTAATATTCACAGGTACATAATTGATCATGCATCATATATCCCCTTTTCAATGAAATTATAATCCAATGTTAATCACCCAAGCTTCAACTGGTGTTTTTATACTCTACAACGGCTTGTTTCAACCTTATGTAATTAAAAAAAATTGAGCTATCAAAAGTTGATTTCATTCTCATGTTTTCATTGAGATTTTTTCAAATATTCTTAATATTCCCTTTCCTCATAGAACACTAGCATGTAGGACCTAATCCAGATAACTTACATTGAATTCTCTCATGAGACTTATCTTCCAGGGATTTATTTTAAAAAAATTGATTCCATAAATGTAATGACCCTGAAACTGATAGTCTAAACCCTATAGTTCCATTATTACATTATCATAAGACACAATTGATCACATATCGAAGGATCAATAGTTTATTAGTCTTGGTAAAATATATATATACTTTAATATCACATCACATACAAAAACCTAAAATATATCACAATGAATGTAAAAAATTTAGCATCCAGAAACTCAATCAATTATTCCATCTTCATATCCTGGGGAAAGGAAAATAGGTAAGTGTGAGATAAGGAGCTTATTAAGGGGTATGTATAGTGGAAGTTGTCATGAATCAATAAATCATGATCAATAACAAATAATGAACATGTAAAGGTAAATAATTGAACACCCATTTCTTTTTATCAATAACTTGAGCACGAAGTGTATCCATAAATAATATCAATGTAGTAATATCATGGATAATAAAAAAAATTCTCAATGATTGAAATTATTAATACTGGACATCATGATCTCGAACATCATGATATCTATCACAAATCGAATCTGGTATAGATCAAAACTGGCACCAAACCTAGCCCATGACAAGGCCCGAAGGGCATTCCCTATCCCCATGGGTTGTCACAAATTCCTGGGTATCATAGATTTTGGATGGGGAATGATTTACCTAAGTATGGATACATAAAACATAAAAAACAATCGATAAACAGAATCTGGTAATTATTCCAAACAAGGTTTAAAAAATTCCAAAACTAAACACATGGGTTTAAAACTAAAACAAGATCTCCAAAAACACATAAAAGTATCAGTAAAACAACCAAATTTACTCCACATGATGAGGGTACATCACCCATAAGCTTCCTCCACAACACTACACCATGGAAGGGAAACAACAACCCAAACCTCTATCACCCTAGGCCTTGCCTTTACCTGTGTCAGACACGATCAAATACAATTACACCCAAGGGGTGTAATTAGGATTTGATACTAAGCCCAATATGATACCACCAATATATTCCATAGAGTAAACAATTAAATATAAAAAGTATACCATTTTTGATAAACAAGAAGTGGCAGAAATAATTTCTAAAGAATAAAACTTCTGAATGTAAGCAGTTTTCAAAGGAGATTTTCCATGATTGAGAAAATTTAAGTAAAATATGTAAGCTACTATATTTTCCATAAAAAACCACCATATGACAAATATAATTACAAAATGGTCACTGAGAACTAATCTTGGGAACACCCCTAGGCACTATGTAGTCTCGGGCCCCATGTACCTTGTACCTCATTGTAAAGTAACCATAGAATTTTTTTTTATCATGCACGAGACACTAGTATGAAACATAAAAATAACCTAGTGGTCCCGAACCATCATAAATATAGTTTTAAGTGTTGTAATTATCCATTTTTCTTAGTGAAACAGGGATAAAACCACTCCGGATCACTAGCGTACTAGTACAAATCCACCCTCCTAGATACACGGGTTTCCCCATTGTGCACAAACCATTTTCAAATGTATCCAAAATAAATTAGCACATAAAAAATCATTTATTGTCATAAAAAAGTCAAAACAATATTTACACATGCTTTTCACCACTTAAATCACTCAATAAAACCATTATAATTACAATAAAATAACTTCACAAAATTTAACAATGTTTTGCACACAAAATACCTTAAAAACCAAATTTGAACACTATTTACATACCCACATTCACCCAAAATGATTTTTTCAGCACCAATTTTTTTTATAAATACATCACATGAGTTATTAAACAATCTCAATTAGTACAACATAAAATAAACATGTAAATCAACCATTTTAACCCAAAATTGGTACCTAAAAATAATTTTCTTAACCAATGTCACCAAAAACAAATTTAGCAGTAATAATAATGAAGGATAATTTTTCTAAAAATATAAATTATTCAAATATAACCCACTTAGCATTGATTTCCCATGGAATCACCTAAGAAAAGTGTCAAAACCCGTGAATCTTTGTACAAAAGTTCAACTGCGCCAACACCGCACTACAAGGGACATAGATATGGAATAAAACCAAAATAATATACCAATAAACCCAAGATAGAAACCTAATTTAGAATCTCCAATTTCTAGAAATTAGTAACTTCATGAAGAAATAGAATATACCTGAAGAAAATGGAAGAAACCCTAAGAAAATGGGAGGAAGAAGGAAGGAGACCCACTTACTTGTGGTATGCTGATGAAATCTCCCCAAATACACTAGTAGATGAATTTTTAAACAGCCAAAAATGTAAGTGAGGTTTGAATAAGTCTGAAAGGGTCAATTGATAATTGAAATAGGTGAAACAGATTAAAAATTGAAGGAGTTATGTACGAAACAAGTTACCTCTTCAAATCTGGACAATTTTAGAAAGCCTATGAAGCTATACCATAAGGCATGATGTATATGAGCCTCAAATAGAGGGGGGGGGAGAGAATGGGTGCACACTTGGGTTCTGTGGGCTTGGGTGATACATATAATCATGGAAAAATCATAAAAATTGAATAATATATTAAATATTTTGTTTTAAAAAACTAGAAATGGGCTTTTGGTCAAGCCCAATTACTTAAATAAAAAACCATATTAACCATTATTATGGATTCCCAATGGGTCCAAATTGATATGGTGCTATTAATTTATCAGGGGGGGGATTTTGGAAGTCAAATGGGTGAAAAATGTTGAAAAATGAAATATTTATAAAAGAAACAAAATTGGTTTTTAAATATGGAAATGGTCTCACGGTTTGGCTCAAATAATGAAAACTCACCCTTTCCTCAAAAAAATGCATTATAAACCAACAAAACAAAGAACTAAATGAAATTAAGTGAAATGTGACTTTAAAATAAGTCATGAATGTGACAATTATCTCCATAGTGAAAGACTTTCCACCTCAGAAAGTCAACATGGAGCTTGATCAGAAAACAAGAATGGGTACGCCTTCTGAACACACAACTTTTACTCCCAAGTTTCATGGGCTTAATTCCCACACTGCCAAATAAAACAAAACTGTGGAATAGAATTTTTCAAATCACCTTCTCTTGGGAATAAACTATTCACATATGTCACTAAAAAATAGAAAAATAAGGCTCTATATCCAACTCCTCCCAATTCAGTAGATGGGATGGATCCAAGTTTTATTTCATTAACTGGGAGACATGGAAGATGCCATGGATTGATGTCAAATGAGAAGTTATGACCAACCTTTATGACACCTTTCTAATATACTCGATGATCTCAAAAGATCTAAAATATCATGATGTCATCTTCGCTTTCTTTCCCAATCGATGATGGCCTAGACAAGGGGCCACTTTCAAGAATACCCTATCACCCATAGAAAACTCTAGGTCTCAACACATCTGGTCAGCATATGATTTATGAAGACTCTGAGCTATCAAAAAGTGCTACCATATCAACTTGACCTTCTCAGACTTCTCCTAAACCAGACTCGGCCCCAGTAGTGAGGTCTCACCTACCTCATCCCAACACAAGGGGACTGAAAAGGACGACCATAAAGAGCCTCAAAAGGAGCCATTCAAATCAAGGATTGGTAACTATTATTATAAAAAACTCATCCAATATCAAATGGCTATCCTAGGAACCTCCAAAGTCCATAACACATGCACAGGGAATGTCCTCCAAAATCGGATTTGCTCGCTCTGTCTAACCATCTATTTGAGGATGGTATGTTGTGTTCATCTTAATCTGAGACCTAAGGACTTCAGAAGGCCTTCCCAAAACTGAGATGTGAAATAGAGGTAACTATCTGAGAAAACTACTGAAGGCACACCATGGAGCCTTACCACCTCCTAAAGATAAAAACAACCCAACTCATCCACTTTAGCAGTATCTCTGGTTAAAATACTGTTGGCAGATTTGGTCAGACAATCAGCCACCACCCAAATTCAATTCTTACCTCGAGGTGTATGAGGCAAGCCAATAATGAAGTCCATGGAAACCTAATCCCACTTCTAGGTAGGAATGGGTAATATTTGAAGCAAACCAGAGGTCCTATGATGCTATACTTTCACCTACTGGAATGTATAGCATCTTTAAATGAAGTCCATGATGTCTTGCCTCATACTAGGCCAATAGAACTGCTGACAGACATCATAATACATCTTGGTGGCACCCAGATGGATAGCCAATTGGACTGGTGGCTATCCTACATCCCCACCTTCCGTAGAGATAACAACAATACTGAACATCCCTTTAAGCATAGGTTGCACTCGGGAGAAAATGATCAATCAAGGGATGTCTTCCCACCATGAATAAACTACTTCAACCACTGAAAAAGATCATCACTAGGCTGCTCTCTCTTAATTAGATCCACCAAAGATGGAGTAAACTGAAATCTTTCTAAGAATACACCCCCATTTTCTCCCTAGTCTCCACATGCATCTAAGAAAATAGTTCCATCAGATTCCACTAATCATTGGAATTCCTCAAAGCCTTCACTTAGACTCTTTTTCTTAAGGCATCGACCACCATGTTACACATTCATGGGGTATAGATAATTTCAATGTTGAACCCTTGCATGTAATCGATCGAACGAAATTGCCTCTTGTTGAGGTCCTTCTATGAGAAGATATAGGCTATGTTTTTTTTATCAGAGTAGACCAAAATCTTCTCTTCGAAGAGGTAGTGATGCCAAGTCCTCAAAGAATGCATCACAACTGCTAAATCCATGTTATGGGTTGAGTAATTCTTTTCATGTGGTCGGATTTGGTGAGAGACATACGTCACAATGTGGTCATCCGGAAAAAGCACGCACCCAATACCAATACCTAAGGCGTCACAATAAACCGCATACCCCTTTCTATCCTCTGGAGAAATTAGAATGGGGGTGGTATTCAACCATATCTATAGCTCCTCGAAGGATTCCTGACATTCTGGGCCACATACAAATATTACCCCTTTCTGGGTGAGCGCAGTCATCGGTGAAGCAAACTGAGAGAAATCCCAAAAAAACCACTTGAAATAACCAGCAAGGCTCTGGAAACTCACGATATAGAACATGGTATTTAGATGCTCCAATGACATAACCACACTGATCATCTCATGGTCCACTTAAACCCCACGATCCAAGATCACATGATCAAGAAGTTTCACCTCCCTCATCTAGAAAGAGGATTTAGACAACTTTTCATAAAGGTGATGCTCTCACAATGTGCCCAGAACGATCTGCAAGTGATGCTCATGTTCCTCCTTGGATCAAAAATAAAATATGATGTCATCCAAAAATACCATGATAAAATAATCATGATACTAATGGAAAACCCTATTCATGAGTTCTATAATGACTGCTGGATAATTGTTCAATCCGAAGGGCATGACCAAGTACTTGAAGTGGTCGTACCTACTTTGGAAGGCTGCATTTGAGATATCTTCCTCATTCACCCTGAGTTGATGATAGCCTGAACAAAATTATATTTTAGAAAACCTCTTTGACCCCTTCAACTGATCAAACTATTCATCTATTTGGGGAAAAGGATATTTTTTCTTGATTGTTACCTTATTCATCTTCCGGAAGTCAATGCACAACCGGAGGGATCTGTCAGACTTTTTTTGCAAACAACACAGGGGCGAACCAAATAGATCCACTCGAGCGAATGAATCATTTAGATTATAAGTCGTCCTGCTGTATCTTTAATTCTATCATCTCAGTGGGGTCTATGCGATATGAGGGAAGAGATATCGATTGTGTTCCCATTGCCAGATCAATTGAGAACTCCACATCCCGCTTCAGGGGAAAACATGAAAAATCATCTGGAAATACTTCCGGAAACTCATCAAAAACATGAGGTAGTACACCATCATGAGCATGAACATCATCGTCCATTGTGAGTGGTGATAACTGAAAAACAAGATCTCACAACTCTAGGATTGGAGGTCCCACACGAATCGACTGAGGATTCCATTCCCCATAAAAAACCTAATGACTACCATTAGGTGTTGTGAAACTAGCCCCCACCTATAACAATTGATGTGTTCCTGGAAGTGTACTAGCCAATAAAAGCCAAGTATTATGTCAAATAGATCCATATTTATGACCAAGAGGTCCCACTCCATCTCAACCACTAACACAGAATGCACACACGACAGGCACATGAGACCCTGCTCCTTATTCTTTCCTAGCGGCGTTACCAACTCCATCGAAAAAGACAACATATTGGTTGGATAATTAAGCATGTCCACCAAATGGGAAGAAATGAATTAAAAATAGGCACTGGTATCAAAAATAGTAACAGCTATAGAAGATGCAATCAAAAAGGTACCTCGAACTATCGACGATCCCGACTCTGATCCTACTAGTGCCTGATCCACTGCATGGAGATGTTTGATCTCTAGAAGAGGATGAATGCTAGTCTGTGGTTGTTCCCTAAAAAGTATCTTGACAGAAGATGACCCATCCCAACCACCACAGACACCAATTTGAGATCCCCCCATCCTGGACAGCTCTGACTGATCTGGCACTCCTCTTGAATCCACTAATCCTACCCAAATCTGAAGTGAATGTGCCACCCTGAAAAAGCACTGCATGTGACCCATACCTAGACATTGATAACAAGGCTTTAGAGGAAATTTAAATCCTGTTTTGATGTTCCCCAACCTCCCACACTAGTGTAAAATGACCGATCTTGCATTAGAAGCCGAATATGAAAACTGCCTAAAAGAGTGGCCTAAACTTCCACCTTCCTTCTTCTCTTGCTCCTCCCACTTCCTTTTCTTCTCTAAAGTTCTGCCACAAATCACTAATAAAACTATCATAGATAAACCATCCCTCCATTTTTGGTTAATATCCACCATAAACACTCAGTCAACCACCTTAGCATAAGTACTCAGCATAAATAAGAAAACCTGGGAGTATATCTCCAGTCATAATCCTTTCTCAAACCTCTGGGTACTATCTTTTTCATCAGAAAAGATTTTAGGAGCATACCAAAATAGCTTAGTGAAATGGTTGGCATACTCAATCACAAAAATATCTCCCTGAAAAAGATCCATTAACTCTTAGGATCTAGCATATACCAAGACTTCAGAGTAGTACTGTTCATTGAAGACTACCTCGAAATCTCCCCAACGCATCTGCTCATTCTTCCCAATTTGAAGTACTGATTCCCACCACCTATAGCTAGGAACCTACAATAGAAAAGCATCACACTTCACCCTGAGCTCCTTGGGTGTATCCAAGAACTCAAACATGCGCTCAATATTTTTGATCCATTCCTTTGCTTCTTCGGGTTCTATGATACCTCAGAAAGTAGGAGTGTTATTTTTTAGGAAGTACCAGGCCTTGTCTTTCCTAGGACAAGTCTCATCTTCTCTAAGAGGAGTTGGAACAGGAGTTGGTCCATGTCTTAGAGCCTAGACAGCCCGAACCAGATCCTCTACTAACCTCTGATAAAGTGGTGAGGGGGAAATCTCTCTAGCTTCCTCCCGTGGGTGCATGGGAGCTTTCTAGGGAGGCATGTTGCTACAAAAATGAAATAGTCACAAGAGAAAAAATAAGTAAAAAAAAATCTGAAAACTTCATCAATAACATCAAATATAAATAATAAAAACACATTACAATAATAAAAGAAACAACTAACCCACCCCCACCTGATATCCATGTGTAGTCTATAGCCCACACGTCTGACCTGGAAGTGAAGTCAAACAAACAATTCCATTTTCCCCATGATGACTTGAGGTCTTCTAAGAGAGGTGTGGACCAAGCACCCAAATCATGACAAAAACTCCAATTCCTGATAGTCCTAGCTCCTGTCTAGCCCGACTCATCCCAAAATAATAATATAACCCAAAACATTAACCTTTTCTGATACCATTTTGTCACAAACCAAATCTGGTCGCCATCAAAACCAACACCAAACCCCGCACGTGACATGTACCGAAGGGATTTACCTGTCCCCATGGGTTGGAACAAGTTCTTTGGAATCATATATTTTGGTTTGGGAATGATTTACTCGATTATAGATACATAAACATCAAAACAATTAATAAACTGAATTTGAAAATTCATGACAAACAAGCTTTAAAAAAATTCAGAACTGAATACATAGGTTTAAACATAAAACAAGATCTACAAAGACACATAAATGTAGTAGTAATATATCCCCAAGGACTCCACATGAAAAGAGGACATCACCCACAAGTCATCCCCATAACACCACACCATGGAAGGGAGCTAACAACCTGATCCTCCATCACCCAAGGCATTGCCTTTACTTGGGTCAAATTTGATCAAGTCTACTTAAAACCTTGGTGTGTAATTTGGGTGTGAGACTAATCTCAATAGAATACCAAAAATATATTCCATATAGTAAACAATAAAAGATAAAAAGCATGCCATTTTTTAATAAACAAGAAATGGCGTAAATAATTTCTAAAGAATAAAACTTTTGAATGTAGGCAGTTTTCAAAGGGGATTTTCCATGAGTGATCACATTTAAGTAAGAAAATTTAAGCTACTGTATTTTCCAAAAAAAACACCATATACCAAATATAATTACAAAAGGGTGAATGTGCACTAATCTTGGGAACACCCATAGGCACTAGTTAGTCTTGTGTCCCATGTATCTCGTACCTCGGTGTAAAGAAACCATAGAAACAATCGGTTATCGTGTATGAGAAACTATTTGGGAACCTACCCATAACCTAGTGGTACCCAAATATCATCAATATAGTTTTTTTATTTTTTTCATTATCCATTTTTCTTAGTGATATAGGGATAAAACCACTCCGGATCACTAGCGTACTAGTACAGTTCGACCCTCCTAGGTACTGAGGTTTCTCCATTGTGCTCAAACCATTTTCACATGTTAACAAAAGAAATTATCACATAAACACATAGGTTCTGGTCATGAAAAACACATAATAGTAGCTACACATAGCTTTCACCACTTAAATCACTCAATAAAACCTTTAGAATATCAATAAAATAACCTCACAAAATTTAACAATGTTTTTCACACAAAATCCCTTAATAACCCAAATTTACACACTATGTGAATACCCATATTCACCAAAGAAAATTTTTTTAACCCCAATTTTTTTTTATAAATCCGTTACATGAGTTATAAAACAACCCCAATTGACATAACATAACATAGACATGTAAAACACCCAATTTAACACCAAATTGATACCCAAAAATCATTTTTTAACAAATGTCACCAAAAAAAGATTTAGAAGCAAGGATAATGAATGAAAAGTGTGATAAAAATATGTGTTCATCAAATATAACTCATAAAAAATTTATTACCCATGGAATCACCCACCACAAGTGTCAAAATCCCTGAATCTTTGTTTGAAAGATCAACCGCACCAACGCCGCAACACTAGGGACATAGATCAAGCCTAAAACCAAAAGAATAGGCCAAGAAACCCAAGATAAAATACTAGGTTCAAATCCACACTTTCTTTACATTAGGAACTTCAAGAATAAATGGATTAAACCCAAATAAAATGGATGAAACCCTATGCCAATGGGAGAAAGAGGGAAGAAGAACCACTTACTTGAGGTATCATGAAGAAATAACCCCAACTACACCAGAATCTAAATATTCAAATAGTAAAAAATAAAATTGAAGTTATAATAAGGCTTATAAGGTCAATTAAGAACATAAATGAGGAAAAATAGTAAAAAGTGAAGGAGTTGTGAAGGAAAAAATTTACCACTTTAAATATTGACGATTTGAGAAAGCCTAAGAAGTTCTGCCCTAATTCGCGATGAAGATGAGCTCCAAATAGGGGTAAAAGAAAATGGGGGAGCTCATGGGATCAGTGGACTTATGTGAGACTAAGAATAACTAAAAAATCATAAAAATTTAATAATATATTAAATAAATATTTTTTAAAAAAAAACAGGAATTGAACTTCCGGGCTGGCCTAATTCCATAAATAAAAACCCATATCTACTATGATTATGGATTAATAAAGGGTCCAAATTGAGATGGTGTTGTCAATTGGTCAGTAGTGGCCATTTTGGAAGTTTAATGGGTGGAAAATGTTTCAAAATTAAATATTTATAAAAGAAACAAATTTGGTTTTTAAATTTGGAAATGGGCTCTCAATTTGGCCCAAATCATAAAAACTCACCATTTCCTTCAAAAAATGCATGGGAAACCCCCAAAAAAAAGAAAGAATGGAAATGAAATGAAATCTACCTTTAAAATAAGTCATGGATGTGACAATATCTATACATTCAAGACCTTTTTCTAACATAGTTTAATCAATGGGTTGGTAAACCCCAAACCCCTTTAAATAGGTCTAGCCAACTGATTCATCTCATTGGAATACTGATGAATTAAGGGGACATTTATCACTAGTTCCCGCCCATTACTGCATATCCAACACATTCCTTAGATATTAAATGATCGATTTAATTCATGAACAATATCCCTTTTCATCAAATGTCTATATTGAATAAATAATACAAGATATAAATATATCCCTAGTCAATAAAATAATATTAGATGTAAATCACCCATTAAATACCTGATATATAGGTCAATAAATAATATTATCCATGAAAAAGAATCTGTATATTTAAAGTAAATGAAATGTATAGTTTTCATGACAAATTGAATGATTTAAGAGAAGGTTAAAAACTAAAATATTCATCAAGAAAGTTAATATAAATACTTTCTCTAATCAAACTGCTCACAAACCATCCCAATAAAGAATAAGGATGTTATCATTACAACATATCCCAATAGTATTATAATTAAAATAACGTTTTTTCATTGATGAATAGAAATTCCATAAAAATATTATTAAAAACATTATTTGGAAATATATATTTTTCATTTTGACAATTAATTTCTAAAACTATGAATTCCCTGAATATTTGGAATTTTTTTCTCCGAATATAATCATAGAAACTTGTGAAGCAATCATTAAATAAATGAGTTTTCATTATGGTGATAATTTTTTGTTTATACGGAGTATATTAAAATAAATATTCCTTTCACATTTTTTTAATAAAATTAGAAAAAGTATATTGTTTAGAAAATGATAAAAAGATTCCATTTATTTTTTTTTTGTAAAAAATAAAATCATGGGAAAACATGACTTTAAAAGTTTTTAGGATTATATTAAAAAAATCATTGAAATTGTTTTTATAAAACATGTATTCGTATGAAAATGGATTTTTGAACAAATATTGAAATAAAGTTTCAATTTTATTAAAAAAAGTTCTCAATAATTTTAAGTACCAAAGAGAAGGAAATTTTACTATTACATAAAAATTTAATGAATAACTAGTGAAGACTAAAATCAAATATGTTTGCTATAAAATTATTAAATAATATCCTTCAATTTATGTTTAAGCATAAGAAATCTCGATTAAAATGATATTGTGAAATACACCATTATAATTATCATAATACATTTAAGTGATATTTAATTAAATTAGTGATTTTGTGTGTCAAATGTAAATCCACATAAAAAAGTTGAAATATAACCTAAAATATTCTAAATTAATTACACACATAGTTATATAATATTAAAGACAATGAAGAAAAAATATAACCCTATGAAAATAAATTGTGTTGTGAAATTCCATAACACTAGGTAACATTCAAGTAAAATACCCTTGGATTAAATAATTTAAATTAAAACTTATAATTCCATGAATCATGGAGGATTTATATATTAAATTTAAAATTGGTAGTGTTTACACCATATAAAGGAAATTGGTGAACAACATTAAAATATGCCACACTAAAAGGAAATTGAGAAATAATATGTTACCTTAAGTTTCCCTTCAGTTGAATATGATTTAACCTTAGGAATAATGGTTTTAAGCATGTAATCAATTCATACCAGAACCATATTAATATTTATAACATCATATCTTAACTTATTATAAACTATTGTCACCAATTTTTAATAATATTTCATTATCACCGCTGTTTCAAGTGAAAATTACCTTGTATTCTCGTGGGTGTCTTGTCGTGAAAGTTCTAGTTCTTATGAAAAGGGTATAGATTCATCATCTCAAAAATTATATTAATTTTATAAATATAATATTTATTCATTTGATATATTTTTGAAACCATTATTGTAAGTTGGACATGGAAAATGAACCTCATCACTTCGTGGAGATTGTAGGTTGTACATATGAAAGAGTAGCGATATCCTTCCTTTAATGAGTGAAAGTGTAAAACATTAGATGATATATAAAATTTAAATAATTAATATTATGTCATATTTATCATATATAATCATTATTTCCATCATTATTACTATCCATGTGAGTTAGTGATTGAAATAAATTACATCGGTTCATGATGTGGTAGCCCACCGTACACCCGAGTGAATGATTTTTTTCCTATTTAATGGAGAAGGAGATGGATAAATATTATTACATATACATAATAATATCAAAATAAATGGGAGATACTATTTCTATTATATCTTAGTTTTTAATACTTAATTGAATGCGAAAACAAAAGAAATAAAAAATAAAGAGCTTAGAGGAGACAATTACATTCCCTTAGATGAACCTCCTATGGATCTATTATTAAAGGTCATAGTGATGGTATTTTGGGAATAATAAAAGCTCTATAATGTGACTAATGATGATTGGGGATATTTTTTTAGGTTTTGGTTGATCCAAATGTCTTTATATGTGTTAATTATTGACGATAGGGAGTTCCCTTTCATAAGTGAGGAGGAGTGACATTTTTTTATAAATTTCCAAAAATATTCAATAATGGGAAGTCACTTTCACCCCAAGATCCTTGAAATTTTTTATATAATTGGGTATAGGGATCATAAGATCTAGAAACACCTCCCCCATGATAGAAAAATGTTTTATACATCTTATTCCTTATCCTTTAATTTCACTTACTTTTAACATTTTATTATTCACTATAGTAATTAGTTTTTTAACCAAATTAATTTGTAGTTTAATCCTAAAATAGAGCTGGTGGTTGGAGTGAGTAAATTAAGAGGGGTGAATTTAGTACTGAAAAAATTTTATATTAAAATATAATTTCATATAAAATCCCGTATATTAATTAAGAACTCCCAGTTAATCAAAATAGTAGAATTATATATGTTTGATATATTATAAAATTTCTCAAAGTGGGATTAAGGATCAGTTAAAAATTTATTTTAAATAACTTTAGCTTTTGAAAATAAATTACTTAATCAAATCCTTTATTTAAACATACATTAATAATTACTGTCAATTAATGGTTTTTATAGATTTAAATAACAAATAAATATTTTTCTATGAAATAAAAACAAAAAAAAATGAAACACACAGTGTAATAAAACAAGGGGTTCAGTCTCAAGATTATTCATAATCCACTAAAATTAGGAATCACCTACTGCAAAAAATACTACTATAAAAATTATCAGATACACAACCTGTATCAGGTTTTACAAACACTAACACACTAGTTATCCAAGAACAAATCCTCTTCCATAGCTATACATGGGAAGAAAATAAATACAGCCCATGCATGAAATCATGCATAGTTCTTAGGTGTATAAGAAATAGATAAGGTTGAGAGAGTGTGTATAGAACACTACAACTAAAGAATAAGAGACAGTTTGTGAAAATAAACCATAAAATTCAACACACTACTTAGAGGTAAAGAATAAATAGAGGGAGAAAATTATAAGTGGTATAAATATGTGGTCCTGCTCAGTTTGAATAGAATCATACGCTTGAGGGTCTTCGTAGGTGTGGATCCCAAACATGTTTCACTAAAAGAGTAGGAAAATAGAGTATCAAAGTGTTCATTTTTCTATCTATATATGCGCCGAAAAACATCTACCTTGGTGAATTGGAATTTATCCTCTATTCAACATATCTAGGTTCATGTTCTTATGAATATTCCACATTTTACACCCACATATATATCTCTGATCTGTATCCCGTATGAGGGAGGTCTTCTAAATAAATAGATTTGTAGATCCAAATTATCTATTGAAGAATAATAATATTTATATTATGGATCCCCATACTGAGAACTAAACCAGGAAATCTATGACCTTTTCTTCAGTTCATTCATGGAGTGGTTTAGGAATAGTGATTAATAAATCTATGTGAGACTATCTACATTTAATTTCTTCCATTTGAGGAATTAAATTCGAATGAGAGTTAGAATATAAACTACAGCATACCGACAACAGATCATCCCTTTTGGTATCATAGAATAATGGTAGATTAAACTAATGGTAGAGATATCCAGTGGTAGATCTAAAAATAGTATATTAACTCCAACGATGACATTATATAAAAGTATCACATATGGTGGTAGCATATATGGCATTAACAAATATAGTGGTAGAATATCAGGAAGTATCACATCTGGTGGTAGCACATTTGGAGGTAGCATATTTGGTTGTAGCACACTTCACAAGTTGATATAGTAATTGATAGATATGATGAACTATCGTAAGACTATAAGAGCCAGTGGTAGACCATTTTGAACTATCAATCTATGGTAGAATCTAATGAACTATCGCTAGATCATCACTAGAAATGATAGATCTCTTGAAATGAAGGTATTTATCCTTAATAAATGATGAATCTGTTCTTAGAAAAATTTCACCACAAAATTATACAGTATCATGAACCATTAATCTCATTAAAAATATAATATGCATAATTTTTGTGCATTAAAATATATGGGTTCCAACAATACCTCCCATTTGGATGGTCAAAAATCATGGAATTATATAACGATATATATAAAAAAAATTATTAGCATAAATAGATGAAGTTGAAATGTAATGTTATGTACTTAACATTTAAAATTACTAATGCGATACGCTGAGTTGATTTTTTAATATATTTCAATCTTAAATTCCAAAAAAAAAGGTCTCCCCATTATGGGATTATCAAAATTATAATGATGTAAAATCCATTCAAATACAAGAAGGAATAAAATATGAACTAGATAAAATATAGTAGTCAAAACATTACAACCCCAAATGTAAATACAAGGGGAAAACAACCGCTATCAATGACTAATCCAAGTCAGAATCACTCTCATCTCAATAGGGTGAGGGATTATCTTAATCTTTTCATTTTCTTGAGATAAAGGTCACATATGTAGAAGGTGATGGTGCATAGGTATTATTTTTTAGAGGTTAGGGCCAAAGACTAATTTTTATTATTAAAGTAAAGAAAATACCCCTTTTGACTAGTCAGAGGGAGACCCATTATATAGCCCGAAGTCCCTAGGGCATGAAAGCCTATTTTTTCCCAGAGTGCCCTCTAGTGAATAGTAATTCTATAGTACCAAAGCTACTACAATACCTACTATAGTACCACCACTGAAATAGTACCACGCTACGGTACCTCCACCGCTAAAATGTCATTGTTGCTATAGTACTACTATAGTACTGCTACAACACTACTAGAGTACCCCCCGGGAATTTTTTCTCTACCATAATTGATCCTGGGTCTTTTGGATGCCATGTAGGAACCTTTACCACTTGGGATGAAAATAATGAGTAAGAGGTTCAAAGTATGGTGAAGAGGTTAGGGTTTACATTGGAATGGACTCATGTGCCACAACTGGTGTTCTAGATACATACAAAAAGGTCTTCATCAGGTCCACAAAATCCATAATGATAATCCAAAATCTGTCCATGTCTAGGAAAAAGACTTTCATCTCTTCCAAAAAAAGTTCTAGAGGTGTGGATAAGATATTAATTTGGTTTACTTGCCCCTTAAATTCCACAATCACAAGAGGCATCCTTAACTTCTAAGAAGTAATATTAAAATGAGAATTCAACTCATGATTTGTATAAATTTTAGATGTGTATTACTAGGTAACCTTATTAATAGTTTCTCTATCACTTCATGCTTCATTAAAACACTCCCCGGCCAATTTATATATATGTTCACCATGATTCAGGATTTGATAAAGGTCCTCCTAATGAGATGTTGTAAAATTACCCATGAAGGAATGAAACTCGACTCTCTCACTATAGATCTGATCACCTCAACGTCAACATAAGATGTAGAAGGTAGATCAATTGATGTTGATGTAATAGTAGGTGGTATGGTTTCAAACCTATCTGAAAAATATGACTAACTAGCAGAAAAAATTTCTCTCATCTTTTCCATAAAAGACTTCAGAGTTTCCATCTCACTAGAAAATATTATATTCTCAATCTCAACTTCTTGAATCTTCAATATCTTCTTTGTATGAATGTCAAATATGACCAACTCAAAGATATGCCTTTTATCTTATTCACTTAGATGTGTGAATTTTTGAGATTGTAATTTTATTAACATTTAAATATTTTATAACATGATTACCCTCATATAATCCAATTCATTTTTTTGGAACATACCCTGGAGAAATAGAACATGTAGGAACATGAGAAGAAACCTTCTCTGTAATATATTGAGCAACTTCTTCATGACCCAGATCAACTAATGGAACATCAGAAGTGAAGACTTGTAGATGAATTTCTTCATTAATTTTATTAATCTACGATCCCTTTATATATTTTATAATAACCAAGGTAGAAGTTACACCATGATGTGGTGGAATACTATGATCATCAGAACTTCCTTCATCTTTATTTGACTCTGAGTAGTCACATCCAAGCTATATACATCCTCGAGACTTCTCCCTCTTAGAAGGTGATGTGTATTCACCTTAACTAGGTGACTCAACAATTAGAGCCTCACGATCATCTATATGACTTATAAAATATTGACCATATGAATTGGGTTGTTTAACTCCATGGACATATTTTGGGTCCTTAGAACTTTTCCAAATATGACTAGGTCTAGTGAAAAATATATTAAAAGTACCATTCTTATATTAATTCATATAATCTAGATCATTATCTTCATCACTAGTAACTCTACTATCTATATTCTCATCATCATATGAAACAACTAACCTCTTTAAGGTAGAATAAAAATACTCTTCAACTTCTTCTTTATTCAAGACTTCAATGTCCTCACTTTCATATTTCTTCTCTTAAAATATTTTGTTTATTTGTAAGGGAAATATATGGACTTGTTGGTCTACAAGAAACAATTTGTATTTTTATAATATCTAGATAGCATAATTGTTTAACAAAAATATCCACTTCCTCTTCAAATTTAACTACTAATTCTTCATCCTCATCAAAATAAAACACAACCCCATTTGGCTCCAAGCCAGGGTCAACTACATTCTTAGGCCCTATAGGGAGTTCCATAGGATTAAAATCCTAATAAATATTTTCATTTTATTCCACCCTTTTCTTCATACATGGATTCAAATTTATCTTCATTATTTTAGAGGTGAATTTACTAAAACAAACCCTCCAAAATTTACCTATTTTTCTTTATTCTCATCAACTAAGCCCTTGACATCCAATATAGATAATATTATCTTAGCATAGATCAAATATTTTTACCTTGATGAGGTTTTTCTCATCTTCCATAAATTCACTATAAGATACATACATAGATTAATAGTATCCCTTATTTTTATAAGGAATAAGTGAAATATATCTTGATACCTCATTGTGTTAAAATACTCTTTCATAGGAAATAACACGTGATGAATAAATTTAAATAGGAATATAGTATCTCTATCAAGATCTATAGCAGAAAGTCTTCTCAGTGTACTATTTCTAGTTAACTACAGTACTGCATCCTTGTACACAAACATATCACTATCCCTTGGAATATGTCCTTGATATTCATCAAGTAAACCTCAGTGTGGTACATTTATGCATTGAGAACATTCTTTTGAAGAAAATATAACCTATTTTCCATCTACCACACTATTAATCACATCTTTATTCTTACCAAACCTATACTTTGCATATTTGTAAAACCGATGAACCAACCTTGGATAAAATAGTCAATCATTCTTTGAAAACTACTCTAACCATCCTTGGTCCTGAATCAAATTGACCACAATGTAATTTCATAACACCAACCATTCTATATCTATTTATTTCTCTACTACCACAACTCAAGTCAGAATATGGGTTTTTTTTGTTTTGACTACAACATTACTCAATTCTCCAGAAGATCTCTTCTTCTGATGTGATCATTTTTGAGATGGCCCTAAGGGGATATTCACTCCCACAATTGAACTAAATTGAAAGGTGAAGGAAGAGTGCGAATAAGGTTAATTGTTGGGAGAGAAAGGAAGTCTATTGGTTCAAAAAGTAGGAACACACAAAAATGTTAGGAAATTGGATTGAAAGTTCAATTTTATCATTTATGGATTTAATATTTTTATAAAATAATAAAATATATGTAAATAAATCAAATAAAAATTTTAACATCAGAAATAGGACTAGAATAATATTAGAAATAGAGACTCTACCAGTCAATTCCCAATAAAGGATGTCTACAATGGCGGGTCACCCGATGATGGATCACCCGATAGTGGATTACCCGACAGCGGATCACCTGATGGTGGATCACCTGACGGTTGATCACCTGATGGTGGATCACCTGACGGTTGATCACCTGATGGTTGATCAACTAACAGTGGATCACTCAATTGTGGATCAGCAACAGTGGATCACTAACAGTAGATCACCAATGGTGGATCTTCCAATGGTGGATCTTCCAATGGTGGATATTCCAAGGGTTGATCTTTATGATTGAGGATTGACCAAAATTTAACATTCCTTGTTCATGTCTTATATAGTTTAATCTCTCATAATTAAAAGTATTTTTAAAAACATCAAGAAGCTGATGATCAATTCCTATGAATTTCAGAGTTATATCACTTTTTTGAAATTATATCTCCAATAGTGATGTCTTGAATCAATATTTTTTTTCATAGAATGGGACATAATATTCTTGGAAATATTTATCATAATTTTGTTGTCACAAATTATATGGACATGCGTAAATTGATATCAAGGATCTATCAAAGTGTGTTTCGTCTCCAAAATTTCTGCACAAAAATCCCTATAACTTTGTATTCAGCTTCAATAGAGGATAATTTAACAAAATTTTTATTTTTTAACACCCAAACATACCATTGAATTTCCAAAAATGTCACATGTTCTAGAGGTGATTGTGCTATCTATATTATAATCACCAAAGTATGCATCTGAATAACTCACTAAATCAAATTCTTTTACTATAGGATAGGGAATTCCTCAATTGGTTGTATATTATAGGTATTTTAAAATTCTTTTAATATCAATTAAATGATATTATTTAGTATTTTATTGAAAATTATAGCACATACACACAATTAACATAATATTACTTCAACTGGAATTTAGGAATAACATGCTTCCAATCATACCTCTACAATTAGTTTAATCCACTATATTTATAGTTTTATCAAGATCTAGATTACTAGTTGTACTCATGGGAGTGTCAATACTGTTAGTGCTATAAAAATTTTTTTTATAAGGTACTTAGTGTATCTTAATTGAATTAAAATAATAAAATATTTATTTTGAAAAATCTAAAAACTAATAAATAACTCTCCCATTAAACTCATTTCAAATTCAATTTGTATCATTTTTGAAAAATCAATCCAAATTTTTTTAGAAGATCCAAAAACAATATCATCAACATGAATTTGAACTACTATAATATCTTTTTTAAATTATTTTTATCAATAAATTAGGATAAACTATACCTTTATTAAAACCCATATAAATTTAAAAAGAGATGTTCCTATCATACCATGCTCGAGGATATTATTTTAAACCATATAAATATTTAGTAAATTAAAAAAATGATTCAGAAAATGAGGATCCTGAAATCTAGGGGGTTGTTCCACAAACACATCCTCAACTATATAACCATTTTATAATTCACTCATAACATCCCTTTGATATAGTTTGAAATGAAAAAGTATTGCATAGGCATGAAAAATTCTAATAGATTAGTTTCTAGCCACTGGTGAAAAGGTTTCCTCATATTGAATACTCTCTTCATGACTATATCCTTGTTTAAAAACTATAGATTTATTTATAACTATAGTACCTGATTCATCAAATTTGTTTCTAAAAAACTACTTACTTATAATATTAAGATAATATTTAGGTGTATTTAATAATTACCTAAATTTATTTCTTTCAAATTTATTATGTCCATTTTTTTGGAAAAAAATACCTTAAGGTAACATTGCATAGTTTTTGGAATGATTGTGTTTCTTAACAAAGAGGGTTTCCTAGGTCATTGGTAGAACTCCAACATGGTTTTTGACTAGGAATTTTGAAAACATTTGAATAAAATGGAATGGAGTTTCATTAAGATGCAATGCTTCACAAAGGCAGTTGGTGTCATAATGGATTGAATGTTCATGAAATCATGATGGAAATAGGGTGAACCTCTAAGACTATTAGAAGCTTTGTGAATGGAAAATATCCTTAAATATTCCTAAATACAGAGAGGTTGAAAAAAAAGTATTGAAGATACTTGTGAAAACATGACGATGAGGATGGAAGCTTCAGAATGGGAGACAACACATATAAATAGGCCTCTACCCCTTCATAATGATAGAGATAAAGTGTTATTGAAAATAAAAAGGCTCTGAATTCAAGAAGGTGACTTTTAAAGGGTTTTTTCATGAGAAAAATTTCACTATAAAAGGAATTTCACAATTTATATGTAAGATAACTAACAGTTATATGAATTTTGAAAGTATTTATCTTCATAAAGGGTATATGAGATTCATTAAAGGATGTTTCTTTATGAAGTCCTTGTGAGATTCATGAAACGGGGTTGCTTCATGAAGGTTATCTTTGCTTCTTGAAAGAGGTGAGATTTAAAAAAGTTGTGGGGTTTATAAAAATATTTTTGTCATGTGAAGAATTGGGTAGTCTCACAAAGAATGTGGGAGCTTTGGGAAAGCAATGAGCTTTATGAAAGTAATGAGCACTAAAAAAATGTTGAAAAAAAATTTCCCAGTAAAATTGTGGTAAAGTGTTATTCCTCAGGTTGATGAAATTAGAAATTAATAATACAGAAAATGAGTTGTAAAAAATATGTAATCACATGATGAAAATAAGAATCATCTGAATGTGTACTGAGAAAACTTTAGTTTAGAGAGTAGTGAGATTTCAAATTGTTATTTGTTGTAATCAAGAAGGGTCAATGATTCTTCTCTAAAATTTTTAATAGTAGTGTGCTTTATTGGATTTTTTACATAAGAAAATTTTCTTTTTATTCCTCTTAGATGTACCCCAGTGAGGGTGAATCAAGTATAATTTTCAAATCTCATGCATGTTTTCAATTCTCCTCATACATTGTAACAGGAAAGGGAGAGAATAGTGTTTTGATTAATAAAAAAAACAAGATCCAAATTGGTAGTTACTTTAATCTGTCATACCCTGATTCACCCTCTCTCAATATATTTAACCTTATTGGGATAACATTATTCTTGTATTTTCATCACCACAATTCATTCGTAATTTCATCATTGATGTTCTTAGGTTCATGTTGTGATAATAATACTTGATGCTCAACCTAATTTCTAAGATAAGTACTAGTTTGTGTAACACTATCTTGGGATGGTATTTATGAGTCCTAAAATTTATAGGAAATGAAGTGTTTTTTATCCCATTTACTTTTATATCTTCTAGTTTAGGTTTTTCCTAAAAAACTGATGATTTTTCTACTTGTTTCACATAAATTTCAGAAGGTTTGACATTGATATTCTAATTTTACAGATCATCATCAAGATTTTATAAAGGTTCCTTAGGCTTGTATATATTTTTTCAATGAATTTTAGAAGAACATATTATTCCACAAATTTTTTATTAAACACCCTATATGATTTACTAAATGTTGAATAACCAAGGATAATTGATTCATCACTCTAGGAAGAAAATTTATCAAGATTATACATTGTATTAACATTAAATACTTTCCAAAAAAATTATAAAGTAATTAACCTCTGATTTTATTCCAATCCTCAATTCATAAGGAAATTTCTTTAAGATATTTCTAATTAAAACTCTCTTAATTATGTAACAATATATATTAATATCCTCTTCCCAAAAATAAATAGGCAATTTATACTCATTGATCATGGTTCAAGATATATTTTGAATGGTTTATTTATCATTTCCACTACACCATTATACTTAGAGGTTAAAGGAGAATAAAAGTTATTGCTATATACATTTTGTGAGAAAAAAGATTCAAAAGATTGATTTTCATACTCAAATCCATGATAAATTCCTAAGGTCATAATTATAAGTCTACTAAATGTTTATAATTTTATACATACTTAGTAAAACAAGAAAAATCATAAATGTTGTAATCTAGACCTAAAACCCATGTTTTCCTAGAAAACTCATGAATAAGAAAATATACATAGTATTTCCCATTTATATTAGAAAATCTATAAGGCCCAAACAAGTCCATGTAAACCAACTATTGAGGTTGAGATGTTGAAACATAATTAATTTGATTTAGAAGAAATTTTCTGTTGTTTCCCTTTTTAACATGGGTTACAGACTTTATCATTTGGGAATTCTAGTTTAGGTAGATCCTTTACTAAACCATTCATAGTTATATTTTTAATTGAGTGAATATTTCAATGACCTAGTATCCTATTCCAAATCCAATAGTGTTTATGAAAGGTACTTATATAGGAACCATTTTGAGAAAAAAAAGGAATCAAAATTAACAATATAAACATTATCATTTATCAAAGTAGTGAAAACTAAATAATTTTTAGAAAAAAACATTACGGGTATTATTTTAAAATTTAACATGAAAACAATTTATAAATAAAACTTTGGAAATTAAATATGTGTTGTCTTTAATGAATTAACCAAGGAAAATTATTTTTCCTATGGAATTTTCACCAAAATTGATATGAACACCATAAAAAATTATCATGTTCTTGACACTTAAAAAATCTATAGTCATGTTTCTTGAATATACATTTTATAAAAACCATAAATTCCAATTGGATCTTTTTAAGAAGTGTTCCTATAAAATTAATTTTAAACCAAAAATGCATTTGGTACCCAATTATTCTAGGGTATAGAAATTTTAGTAATAAAATATTTTAGAACCCATAATTTCATAACATATTTCATATAAGAACGTTTTATGCTTTTAGAAAGAGAAACATTGATAGGTCTAGAAGAATTAAAACTATTAAAATATTTTTCAGAACTGAAACTAGGAATAAAACTATTTTTATTAATTATTCTCATTTTAGACTGATAGACGATTCTAATAGTGTATTTTGGAGCAATTTTCTTTCTAATAATATGTATAAGAGTATTTATTCTATTTCTAAATATTTACATATCTTTATTTTGTTTCTTATTAGATAATTTTATCTCATGGGTTTTTTAGAAACATAGGATTTTTACCTTTCTCAATACCAAGATTAGTTTTAAAAATAACAGTCAATGAAAGATACTTCTCTAAAATTATATTTTTATCTTTCATTTCATTGAATGTGTTTTCCAACATATTAAATTATTAGAGCATTTCTTCAGTATAAATTTTCTCCGCAAATTTTTTTTGTCATAAAACACATATTTTTTATCATTCTTATCCTCTTGGGTTGAGTATGAATCAATTGAGCTATCTTCCTATAGACTCTATGTTGTTTTTTGGGTTAATAACACCTCTTATCATTATCATCATAATTATTCTTGAATTTTATCTTAGGATAGTTTGTTTTTAAATGAAATTTTATCTTGCATTCATAATAGATTATTTTAATTTTTTTGTCATCCTTTGTCCAGTCTTTTCTCTAATTACCACTTTTGTCATACATTCATTTTTAGCTAGGTTTCCTAAATAACTTTTTCACTTGTATAATTTATTAAATCTTATGATATTTTAAAGACAAATAAATCATTGTTGAAAAGATATTGTAAAATTATCTAATAACACTTTTTTTGGAGTGAGTAACACAAGAGGGGGGTGAATCCAATACCTAATTAAAATTTATGTTAAAAAATACTATGAAAATTTACCCCAAATTAATTAAGAATGGATAGTTAATAAAAATAGTAGAACTATATATGTTTTATATTTTATGAAATTTCTCAAAGAAGTATTTTCGATTAGTTAACAAATATTTGAAATTAATTTAACTTTTGGAACTATAATAATTATTCAAATCCTTTATATAAACACATGTTAAGACTAAATTTTGAAGTAATGATTTGTTTAAAAATTTAAATAACAAGTGCAAATTTAGCTTTGAGATGTAAAAACTAAATTGAAACACACATCAAAATAAAACAAGGGGTTCAGTCCCAAGATATAACTTAATCCCCTCCAGTTGAAAATAACTTTCTTCCAAGTAGATTATTATAACAAAAATAAGAACTTCAACTTGGATAAGGTTTTAAAAACAACACATAAGATATCCAAGAACAAAGCCTTTTACAAATTTACACATGGGAAGGTAAAAAAGGCCACATGGGACCTCTTCCACAATTCATGTGGGTATACAAAATATAGAAAATTGAGTGTGTGTCCAACACACTCCAGTTAAAGCACTAGTATCAGTGTGTGAAAATAAATATAGAAATAAATCACAATACTAAAAAGTAAAGTATAAAAAGATGGATAAATAAGAAGTGTTAGAAATATCTTGTGTTTTATTATCTAAATATATTTAGATGCTTGAGTGTCCTCGTATTTTACTTGGTGAGTAACTCAAACAAGTTTCTATGAAGGATTAGGGAAAAAGAGTTTGATAGAGTTTGGTTTTCTATTTTTAGATGCTATAAAAAATATCCACACAAGCGAGTTAGAATTTTAAATTTATTCAGTTTATAAAGGTTATTTCTCTTAGGAATATTACACACTTAACACCCACATGAGTATCTCTTCTCTATACCATGCATGATGGTGATCTTCTGAATAAATTGATCATTTGATCCAAATTATACAGCAAAGACTAATAATAAAGATATCATGGATCCTTACATAGAGAAATAAATCAAGAAATCTCTAATTTTTTTTCAATGAATCCTTGGATTTGTTTAATAATAATAATTAATAAATCGACATGATATTTATTGAATTTAATTCCTTAAATTATCCATTAGAGTAATTAAATTCTAAAGAGATTCAGAAAAGCAACGGTATCATACTGGTGGTAGATCATCTATGATGGGAGAATAGAAAAATGGTAGAACAAATTAATGGTTTTATGGAAAAATGTTAAATCTAACAAAAGTTTATTAACTTAGTGGCATCTCAAGACAATGGAAGCACATTTTGTGGTAACACATCTTGTAGTAGCACATCTGGTGGTAGAAAATCGGGTGGTAGCACATCTGGCAGTATAACATCTAGTGATATCATATATAGTAGTAGGAAACATCACCAATATATGTATTTATCAGTATATTTTATGACTTATAGGTAGAGTAGCAGAGCTAGGGGCATTCCATTTTGAAATAATGGTTGATCTCTCATGCATGACATCGTTTTAACCTTAATTGTGATAAGTAAATTTTACTGTATTTATTGATCAATATGATCAAAAAATTAAGTTGAATGTGTAATTTAATATTAATTATACTAATAAAAAATATCTATTCTAGTATATGGAATTTTATTCACATAATTATTATAATTTCAGTTTAAAATAAACCTATAAAACGCATCGAAGAACTATTTTTCAAGAAATTCTTTTTTCATGGATAAACAGATATTATATAAACTATATGATGACTAATTATAATGGTATGGATTTAACATCATATATTTTGATATATAATATATAAATTTTATTTAAATAATTCATAATTAAATATTATTTTAATAAATTATATTGGAGAAACATTATGCACTTTAAAAAAGTTTTCAAAAAATGATTTTTTAATCCAAAAAACAAATTTATACCGAAATATGATATACATTTGATTAAAATATAATTAATTAAATTATATATAACTAAATAATACTTATGTTATGTTTAAATCAAATTCAAATAATAATTTTACTTTTTAATTACTTAGTTTATTGAAAATAAATGACAGTTTTACAAAAAACTGGGTTTTTTCACTATTCACTCAAAAATCACCTTTTTAGAAAAATCCCAAAACATCAATAGAAGATAATATTATTTTGATTATTTATAAAATGATATTATTTTTGTAGAATAAATTTTCTAAATGTGGGATAAATTAGTTATAATTATTAACTATAAAAAAAAATAAAACCATTTTTGAAGAAAATGTATTTCTAAAGCTTAAAATCATTTTATTGAGAATTATGATCTTATTTGTAAATAAATTATATGTTTTTTTATAAATTTGTTAATAATAATTTTGAAAATTTTCATTTACACCAACTTAATATATATTTTATGATAATTACATTAAATATAAATATTTTAATAGTATATCACATTTCTCTTAAAACTTGTTCTTATGTGTCGTATACACTAATGACACAATATTATTATTTTTAAAATATCATGGGTTAAAGTTGAGTTTATTTTTATCATTTTTAAATATTGAGCACATTATCATATATTACTTGTAATTACCATTACATGATCTTCCCATTTTGGATCATGTTCCAGATATCATTATGCACCATGTCTATTATTGAGCTAGAATTGCTGAATACAATAACTATCACATTCTAGTTTTTTGAAATTGAGGATAATAATATTAGTTCGAATACATAACCTATGAATTTTACCATCATAGATTTGAGCTACATTTGGATCATGATTAATTCATTTACATAATCTACTATTGGTATTTCTTCTGATAACTTTATGCTCAATAATCACCAGAACATGAAAACACTATTAAATTTCATTGGTTTATCATACATGTCTGATAATTCCTTAATGAAGTAAAAATTAGTTTTCCTTTACCATATTTTAATGGAAAAATTAATTGAAAAATAAATCCTCACTAATATCAGTTCCTTCCAATCCAACTATTCTTATTTAGTGTTCTATATTTTATCTATATGTTCACATGAGGTTATAAGAAATGGGTCCTTCTGAATTAGAAGGTCCTCTAATTAAATTATTAAAAATAAAAAATCTATTCCATATAATTTTTCAATCTAGTATTTTCCTTCCTTTAATGTTATAACATATAAAAATAGTAAGCTCCCACTAAAAATGAAATCACATCAAGTCAATATTGGGTAAAACTTGAGCAACCTCTGGTGTGTTAAGCACTAAACCTCAGATTGATACTAACTTTTAGGATGTTAGGGGGAACCACTGCATGTGATCACTTGAATAATGAAGTTTATTTCAACATAAATTCACACATTGATCCATTATATATTCATGAAAAATCAGTGTAGTAGAAAACCATCCTATTAAATATGCCTCCCCTAAATAAGTGTTCTAAAATTAGAAAGTCACTACCCCCTATACCCTACAAAAAATTTACCTTTTGTATACTCAATAAAAACTCCAGTAAATTTAAAGAAAGGTAATTATAAGAAAAAAAGTAAATAAAACAAATAAATGAACACAAATAATTAATTTTCTTTATATAAGTTTTCTTACATACACAAGAGAAATGATATGTTTTTCTTTTCATTCACGAGAAGTACAAGATTTCATTTAACTGAAAAAAAGTCATTATGTTTCATTGTAGTAGATTAAATTTCTATAATTATATGATCAAAAATTCATTGGGCTTGTTCACTATTCATAATTAGAATGTACTATTCATGTACACTCGCTACTAATAAAACTAGTCCCCACTTCTTTTTATTGGAAACTCTAATTGGTTGAACTGGTAAACCCACATTCAAATTTTTTGGAAGTGGATCCATTTCTAATTTTATAAGATATCTCAAATAAATCCATTTAACTCATCAACATATATCTCTAACCTTCTCTAGAAATTTACTTCTAGTGTCTTTATTGATAATTTTGCGTCTCTATGACTCCATTTGAATATATAATCATCTAATAGTTTTCCTTTCCCCCTTAATAGATTTAACTCTCATTTCCTACACACTAAGCCTAATGACCTTCTTCTTAACAAATTTTGGTAAATGAAATTATAAGGAATGAACATCTAGTAGCCTAAAACTAGGATTTACATCCCAACACTCTAGTGGATCATCTTAATAAGGTTTTTAGAGAATAATTAGATCAAATTAAATTAATTAATGATAATTATATCCCAAGAATAGTGTATTTATCTATTATAAAATATTGAATTAATTTATTTCTTGAGTAATTTCCCAAATATTTACATAATTGTGATATTAAACTCTATATTTACCATATGTTAGAAGAAAACCCCATATCAAATCCTCCCTATAGAAAAAATATTCTAATTTATGAAATTAAAGAACAAACTATAAGATTTTTTTGATGACAAATTCATAAGCCTGAGTGTATCTCCAATAGAAGAAAATTTTTGATTAGTTAAGAAGAAGGATCAGTCTTTGAGGTTGTACATCGATTATTTAAAAATAAATGTCATTACTATTAAGAATAAGTACTATTTATCACATATTAATGACCTATTTTAATAACTATAATGGGATTGATAATTATAAAAGATTAATCTTAATTTACGTTATCACAAATTATAATTTAAGAAAGAGAATATACCAAATATAGATTTTTATACAACGTATGGGCACTATGAGTTCATTGTAATGCCTTTTGGATTAAAAAAATGGACACTTTTTTAATGATATGATGATTGAGTACTCAAAAATTATATTTATTATATTTATATTATTTTTTTAATAATAGCATGATATAATCTAATAGCTTTGAAAATCAGGAAAACAATTTTTGTGTTTTCTTGAAAACATAAAAAAAAGACATATGTGGGTAATTCAGTATGAAATAATTTTAAATATAATAAGTTTCTTTTCATGGTTATATTTTATCCAAGGATGGAATGTTAGTTAAGACCTAAAATACTAATATAGTAAATTAATAGAAAAAACTAATGGATATAATTGATATATGTTTCTAACTAGGATTTTATGGTTATTGTTAATGATTTTTCAAAAATATTATCTATTTAGAAGACCTTTTAACCAAGTTTCAATGTAATTAATTAAGAATCATAGGATTAATGGAATGTAAAAAAAGTTATGAGGAATAAAAGAATAAAATAATCAATGTGTGACACTGGTCGGGTCATGGGTAAGTATAATTTTGAGTTTTATTTATATCTTTGTGTGTTTATGGAGTTATTGTGTGTTGGGGGTTGAAATTAATAGTTCATGGGGAGATATACCATGGAGATGGTTAATGCATGATTTCCCAAACAATGTAGATAACCATATAAGGGTTATAACATTTTTGATAGTACAATTTTACACAGTTTCAGCATTGTCAGACAAACTGTGTAGCACCCGAGGGGAAACTATGTGGCCTAGTTCGGGTGGATAGTGGAACCCACACAATTGGTGCACGATTTTCAAAACTGTATAGCTAAACTGTGTGACCCAATCCAACTCATTAAAAAGTTAAATTTTATGATTTCACCCTATCGATTATTATGGGGTTTGACACTTATTTCACCACTTGTAGCTTATTTTTTGGTTTTGAAGGGTTTTAGAGAGCCTTTGGGTAAGAATACCAGGTGGTCCTCCATTTTTATTACCAAGAAACTATGTGAGATCTTGGAGTTGGGACTAAGGAAGGCAATGATATATTCCACTTTTCATATCTAGCTATAATACTTGTTTACTCTCCAATGATATACTTGATTGTTAGATCCCTCAAAACACATTAATCTGAATATATTGGTTTATAGGCTTTGTGCATTTGATTACATCATTTTTTATTTAATGAGATGTATTATTCTAGTTTTTTCATTTTAGATTTTTATGGTTAGATGATATTGATGTTTATACTCACAATTATTTTTCATTCTTTTTTATATTAATAATAGTATACCTTGTTTATTTATTTTCACCATGTTTGAATATTTTGTTGAAAAAAAATATTTAGTTCTAAATAGGAAACTGGAGGGCTTTTAATGTTTTACTTAAAATTTGTTTGTTTTCAAGTGTTTTATTTTTGAATTTTTTTTCAAACTAGTTTATTGGTTTTCATGGGTTAAAGACATAAAAAGATCCATAGTGGCATACTATTGGGCTCCATACCTCACACCCTACTTGGGACCTTTTTGGTGTTTGAAAAATTCATTTTGTAGGACACAAGAAAAGCTAAGGGAACCATGTACCTTGGTGAGTCTTCTTGATTACTACCATCCAATGTTTTGTGGAGATTACATAGTCTTATAGGGTTGGAATAATATGGAGATATTTTTATTATTTTCAACTTATTGTTTTGTACTTATTCGTTGTTCGTAATTATACCCATTCCTTTGAGTTTGGATTGTATATTTTGAGATACCATGTATATGTTCTACTACGACATGTTTAGTTTATGGTGTATGTCATTTTTATGGTATCTTCTTATCGTATGTTTTTAACTACATTGTAAATGGTGTGGCTGTCTCATTTTATGTATGGTTCATACTAGTTTACCCATGGTGAAATCATTTCCAAATGATAATTGGTTATGCCAAGTTCTTGTGGTCAGCCTGTGGAGATTAGGAAGGAACTCTAGGTTGTGTGTGGAGCCATCATGGGTGAAATTATGGGTAAACTTAGGTTAGTTCATTAATAAATTGTATTAGAGGGGGTTTATTATTTTGGAGTAAGTGGTTGAATAGAGATAGTATTTTTGGGACATGAGAGGTTGAAACCTGGGAGTTCCTATCCATACCTTCTTCATAACGAAACTCAAGTTACCATAGGTTTTCTGGGATTGTGTTTATGTTTTGAGAGAGGTCATTTTTTGTTTAGATGATGTTTGATGGTATTTCGCAGTTTATGGAATGTCTTGAAGTAACCATGGGGGTATTTTGAGTTTTGGGGGTAAAACAAGGATGTATAGAGGAGGTGCACAATTAGTAGATACCATTCATCTCTTGTGCATCCTTTGATTACAATTTTGGTGAAACCCACATGGTTGGCACATAAGTTTCCTCACCGTGTCTCCAAACTAAGAACATTGGAAAATAATTGTGTTTTTTTATTGTTTTAGATTCTTCTCACTTGATGTTTCTTAGGATTCTTATTCTACTTTTTGGTACCTTTGTTCGGTTTTTTTTGTTATTTTGATGTGGTTTGATATTAGATATTTCTTTATGGAACTAGTGCTTTGTTTCTTATAGAAAATTCCTCATAGAAGGACCTCAACAGAGCATAGAGAGGGTGTTGTGGAGAGTAACATGTAGGTGACCACTCCCATTTATATGAATTTGGTGGTGTTTGTGATTGACATGATACTAACCTTGGGTTAAGTGGGTGGTCATGAGTCGAAACGAACAATGAACCATGCTCAAGAATTTATGATTTAGAATCCACTGGTGTTCTATGGTGATAGGGGGACCAATGAGACCGAGGAGTGGTTGGATTGTATTTAGTGGATCTTTATGTTTTTTAAGACCCCAAATACCTTTAAAGTGGGATTTCCTTGTTTTTTTTATAAAGAACTTGGTTGGAAGTGGGGGGAGTCTATGGTGATTTTTTGGATTCATGAGGATATTACATAGAAAACTTTTTATGTGGAATTAAATAGGTAATTGTACAGAGAGAGACTGAGAGAGGATAATCCCCATGAGTTTTTAAATCTAGATCTATATGATCATTCAGTGATCAAGTATACTACCATATTTATTTAGTTGGTTCATGTATCTCTTGATCTTCTCATGAATAATTAACACAAGGCGGCACCATTTTGATATGGGATTGAGGACAACGGTCAGATATCTCTTTATCCTTCAATGTATACTAAACTATTCAAAGGTGGTTAATCAGGAAGTTATGTATTAGGAATATTTTACTAGTAAAATAGGTCTCCATGGTGTTACTTTAATGGATAAAATCTGTAAAGACCCAAACTATTATCAATTAAAATTCCTCTTGATCCAATTAAAGGTCTTATTATGTAAATTGATTATATACAATGTGAAATTCCTTGGTTTTATGTTTTTTTTATTTTAAAATATCATTATGAATTGTGACCATTTCTAATATAGTCATTGAACATTGATCACATGATTAGTATAAATATAGGTCTTTAAAAATCCAATTTACTCAGACAAAGGAAGCGATGACCTCATCCAGGAGACTTTCAGCATACAAATCCCATTTTTAGTGCTCAGAAAGGTGGTGACATCATTGGGCTTTGGTCTTGACCAATCCCAAGATGAGCTTCAACATGTTAAGCTCGAACGGAACCACCTATGGGAGAATTGGAAGTTAATTGAGATTACCACTCAAGCAACATTATCCGAGCCAACCCAAGAGTCATTCACCATCGCAGACCTTACCCTTCGGTCTTATGCAGGTGTTATAAGGGGTTATGTAGCAAGACCATAGCACTATTATTATGTGCATAATTCTTTGTTTATAATAAATAATATACATTCATTTTATTGTTGTTAACTTGTAAATGTTTTTTTCTAAAGAACATATAGTATTTTTAATTAATATTCAATTAAGAAATCTATTTTGATGAATTAATGTATTTTTGAATTAAATATTATTTTAATGAAGCATTATTAATAAATTAATTTTTAAATATAAATTACCGTATAATTTTTATGAATACCTTTGAAATTTTTATTATGGTTTGAAAGCTGTTTTTGTGAAAACCCATGAATTTTCTATAAATATTGGTTTTTATTTTAAAAGTAAAAATTCAAATATTTTTAAAATTATTGACATAAAATGAATATTATTTTTTGAATCATGATTTTGAAATTATCCAATGGTGAATTTTTAATAATTTTTGAAGACAGTAGAATTTTTGGGTAAAAATTAAATACGGTTTAAATATATAATGTGTTTTATGACATCATAATGACCCAATAGTGATATAATAATATACTATAAACATTATCTTCGGCCAATAAATGTTTTACCATTAAAATAATTTGATTTTATGTTTGTTTGATTTATTTTAAAAATCTTCAGTGGACCCTCCAAGACTTATAAAACATTTTAACTTTTCAAATTGATTTCTTGGAGAGTGTGACTCACCTCCACATAAGAATGCCTAATATTTTTAGAAGTTCATAAAATTGACTTATAAAATATTTTTTACACTCCCCTTTGGAAAAACCAGGGGATGGTTTGTGGTTTTGATTGGTTTAATGTGTAGCTTCCAAAATCTAAATAATAATAAAATCCCTCTCTTTTCCTATATAAACCCACCCAGACTCCCACTTCATCATCTATAAAAGCCTATGTAGCTTGACCAAAATCTTATCTACTCTCTCTAGAATCCTCCCAAGGTGACCCAATCTCTCTACAAGCCTCTCTCAATCCCCTCCCAAGCCTTTGGGATCACACCTCCAAGTAAGGGATTTCTTCCTTTTCATTTTTTTCAAAATTTCATTATGTTGTTAAGACCATTTATTTTCAATTTCAAATGTTAGGGTATGATTCTTAATGTCCCTCGTACTTCCCTCCATATTCTTGAATGATTATATACCCCTTTATCCCTCATTATTTCCTACCATGTACACTTGTTACCATGCCAAAATTCCTTAATGAATTTCTCTCTTCTCATTTACATTCAAGAAATTATTTTGTATTATGAATCTAAATATAATTAAATTTGTTGGGAAATGTATATATATGACCCCCTTAATTCAATTTCATGTACATATTAAGAGTTTCCACATTCTATCATCAACCATTTTTATGAATTCTTATGTCCCACTGTTATGAGTCTGAAATTGAACTGTGATTTTCCAAGCCAAAGTCATTGTGTAGTGAATACCATTCCCATTTCTTTATAAAGGGTATTCAAACTTTATTAAAATTTACTTATTGATTATAGAGTTTCATGTATGTATTCCACATTCCTTTATCATGGAATAAATGATGGTGTTTAATGATTCCTTGTTGTATGATCCATGTGGCACACTTATGCATGAAATGAAATGATTAATAAAAGGTGTGCCCTGATAGTGCTCCAATGAATTATGTAAAGATTATTATCATGATATGTCAAGAACAATGGGTTTTTACTATTGATAATTCATGTTCAATGAGGGTTTACTCATGATCCATGTGTAATGAGCCTTGGATCATGCTGATACCATGTTAAGTGTTGTTGCTCCATTTCCATGTTATGATAATCATAGTATATCTTTCCTTTATGTTCATGTTTCTTTTAAACAACATTGATATTTCAATTTCTTAACATGTATTGTATTCTTCAGGTTATTCCTAGTTTACTCCCTTACCGCACTTTATATCTCACCCTTTTCTTATGCATGTCCTTAGGTTATCCCATGCATTGCTAAGTACGAGGGAATGTAGTGGTCATGTAAGGGAAGTTTTCAATAAAGATGTTGTGTTCCATGTTTTAAGTAATTATTTAATGTTACTAAGCTCAAAATACACTAGACCTCTATATATTCCATGTTTTATAAATGGAAGAGTTTATGTAATAAATCAGTTTAATTGTGTAATATAAATAAGGATTGTTATAGTTGGTGTCAAAGGATAGATTTTTTTATTTTTGGGATTAGCATTAGAAAACCATAGTGAATCCTTAGAGATAAGATATAGGTATAATAAAAACATCCCTAAACTTTTGTGAGTATTGATTAATTGGTTTATCAAGAAAATACATCCCTGTATGTATACGAGCAGGTAGAGGTGGCTCTAGCACAAATGTAACTAGGAGTGAAAACATTGACAAGGAGTTTTAGGCTTGACCTGGGGTAATCCTGGTACAGGACAATGATCCTTGAGGCACTCTGGTTATGAAACTCCCATGGGATATGATTTGGTTAATTCACACACTTAGTATGAACCAATTGTTATTGGGATAAAGAAATTCCCTAAGAATATATGTTGGGAAGTAGATCATAGATAACATAGATTGAAACCTATAGATTCATAAAATAAGGAAATAAAAGTTACTTATAAGTCATCCATTTTTTGTCATTGGATTTACTTTTATGTGTTACCTCTAACTTTCCTTTTATTCCATCCAATGGCTGGTAATAGGAGGACTCGGGCTAACAACAAATGTGAAAATCAATGTGATGATTGTTCTAATGAGATGTCCAATCCAATGGGATTGGGAATCCCAAACATTGTCACGATACTCTCTAAGTTAACTCATGATTCGAATATAAACAAGGGTCAAGAGGAACATTCAACCCCCCCCCCCCCCAAGAAATAAAATTCACAATTGAGGGCTTCATGAGGACAATGGCGTCCTACTTTTAATGGATCATCCAATCCCTCAACTTCTGAATAATGGATCAAGTCCATTGAAAAGAACTTCTCCATCCTTTAATGTTCCGAATAAGATAATGTTATATATGATTCTTATCGTATGGAGGGTGAAGCTGATCAATGGAATACATTGATAAAAAATACAAAGCCGGAAAAGGAGATGAGGCATTATAATGGAAGGATTTCCTGAAAAAGGAATTCGATAAATATTTTCATCACACCTCTAACTTAAGATGGAAAGGGACTTCCTTTCCCTCAAGTAAAAATATGAATAATCCATCATAGAGTATGAGGAAAACATCACAAGTCTTGCATGATATTCCTCTATCTTTTTCACTACCCTCAAATGCATGGTTTACCACTTCATTGGTGGGCTGAATCCTAGATTGTGGAAATCCCTGGTGATCTGTGACATTGATATCTATGAGGAAATTGTCCGATGTTCTCTCAAAGTCGAAATGGAGATCAATTAATATTAGGGGTATCATTGGTATAAGTAGCGTAAGGTGGACTTATATTCTGGTGGTCGGATGGATAAATCTAATGGTGATAAGAAAATCTAGCACCCCACTTGCCAAAGGTGTGGAAAGAATCACCTCAGAAATTTCTGGATGGGGATGAGGAAATGATTTAGGTGTGGAAGAGAAGGGCACCAAGCCGTTAACTGCTGACAAGAAAAACCCGTGGCTATGACAGAGGATAGGAATGCTTGGTTTGACTCTCAATGTGTTGTTCATTACTTCAACTACAAAGAACCAGGGACCCTTTAAAACCAGTTCCCTAAGCCAAGGGGTTTCAGAGGCAACCAACAATATTCAAGGTATCAAGTGTGAGCTTCTTCCATCACTATCACCGAAGTGAATCCTGAAAAAGATGTGGTGACATGTATGCTAATTATTCATTCAAGAATAGAGAACTTAATTTTTTATTCTGTATCTATGAATTCTTTTATATTCCGAAAGTTTAGTAGAACAATCCCAACACCACCAAAAATCAGGGAAATAAAGCTGTTAGTGAGTATGAAAAATGGGGAAATTATTGCAACCCATGAATATAATTACTCCCCTATCACAATTTGTGGTTGAACTTCCTAGAAAACCTTTTCATACTCCCTATGGTGTAATTTGATGCAATTCTCAGCAAGGATTGGATTACCTTATATAGTGACATCATAAATTGTCGTGATAGGGAAATCACACCTCATATGGAAAATTGACCCCCCTTTTCTATACAAGTGAAAGGAGGAAGATGAATCTTATTTATCCCCATCATCTCAAGCGTGGATATTAATGCCCTATAAACATGTGTATTTGGCTTAGATTATTGATTCTAAGGAAGCAACCATCCTTGAAGACATGCCTATTGTGAGGGAATTTGCAGAAGTGTTTCCTGATGAATTGCATGATCTTCCTCCTAGAAGAGATGTTAAATTTTCAATTGACCTTATACCTTGGGAATTACCAATATCCAAGACTCTGTATTGAATGGATGTTGTGGAGCTTGAGGTTCTGAAGAAACAACTATAGGAGAATCTGGATAACGGGTTTATATGCCAAAATGCATCACCATGGGGTGCTCCAATCCTATTCGTCAAGATAAAGGATGGGTCAATGCGCCTTTTCATTGATTATCGTGAGCTCAAAAAAATCACAATAAAAAACAAGTATACTCTTTCCCAAATTGATGACTTGTTCGATCAGCTACATAGAGCACAATACTTCTTCAAGGTGGATTTGTGGTTCGGTTATTACCAATTAAGTGTGATGATGGAGGATATCCCAAAGACTCTTTTCTGTACAAGTTACAGACACTATGAATTCATAGTAATGTTTTTTCGGACTCACTAATGCTCCATAAATCTTCATGGACATGATCAATAGAGTCTTTAGAGATTACCTTGACAAATTTGTGGTTGTATTTATAAATGATATTCTAATATACTCGAAAAGCAAGGAGGAACATGAGGAGTATCTAATAACTATACTAGAGACCTTGCAGATGGAGAATCTCTATGCAAATTAAAAGTGTGAGTTTTGGTTGAAGGAAGTCTCATTCTTGGGTCATATAATCCGAAGCAATGGGGTATATGTGGATCCCTACAAGATAGATTCAATTAAGGGATGTCCAATGCCAACATCGGTAATGGATATCCACAGCTTCCTGGGGTTATCTGGATATTATCTATGATTTTTGAGAAATTTCTCATGATTTTCCAACCCTATTACCAAGCTAAATCAGATGGGAGTAAAGTTTTATTGGAGTGATGAATGTGAACAGATCTTCAAGGAGTTCAAAATGAGTCTTATCACTGCGCTCATACTCACACTACTGATAAGTGGAGAAATTTTTGTGGTATTCATTAATTCTTCGAAAGAGGGACTGGGATGTGTGTTGATGAAAAATGACAAAGTCATTGCCTATGCATCAAGAAAATTGAATTTTCATGAGAAAAAAATCCAACACAGGACCTAGAGTTGGCTGCAGTTATCTTCTCTTTAAAAATTTGCTAGCATTATCTCATTGTGGAGAAGTGTGAAATATACACAGATCACAAAAGCCTCAAGTATATATTCCCACAGAAATAGTTAAATATTCACTAACAAAGATGGTTAAAGCTGATCAAAGACTATGGATTCTCAATCCATTACCACCATGGAAAAGAGAACAAGGTGGCCAATGATCTAATTAGAAAGGGCCTATAAATTATATCATTGATGAGAATTGAAAAGGATTAAATATTATTAGATTTAGTGAAGATGGACATGGGAATCATAAATAAGGGAACATCATCAATTCATTCACAAATGATTGCTCAAACTTCTATTTTGGAAAGGTTAAAAGATTCTGAAAAGGATGTTGTTGGAATTCAAAAGAAAGTGGAAACTATCAAAAAAGGGAAATCCTCAGAGTTCAATGTTAATGATGAATGACTTTTGAGATTTGTGAAAAGACTATGTGTTCCATCAAATCCGTAGTTAAAGAAAGAACTTTGGGATGATGAAAATAGTTCAAATTTCTCCACTCATCTAGGAAACACAAAGATGTATCGAGATCTCCAAGAGCATTATTTGTGGGATAAAATGATGAAGGGGATCACTTAGTATACATAAATGTGCCTGGTATGTCATAAAGTGAAGTCTAAGAGGCATAAGTCCAAGTGGATGATGCAACCATTAACCATACCGGCATATAAATGGGAGAACATCACAATTGAATTTGTCCCCAAACATCTGTATACATCCAAAAGAATCAAATCTATTTGGGTTGTTATGGATCTTCTTACAAATACTGCACACTTTATTTCAATTCGAGAGGATTTATCATTGGATCAAATGGTACAGATATATATCAGAGATGTTGTAAGGCTGCCTGGAGTACCATTATCGATTGTATCCAATCGAGATCCAAGATTCACATCTATGTTTTGAAAGAGTCTTGAACATGCTCTGGATACCAAGATAAAATTTATTATGACATATCATCCTCAAACTGATGTCCAATCTGAGCGAACTATACGAACAATTGAGGATATGTTGAGATAATTCTTAGTGGACTTAAAATGTGGAGGGGATCAACATTTCCCTCTAGTTGATTTCTCTTACAAAAATAGTTTCCACTCAATAATCCAAATTGCTCCTTATGAAGACCTATATGGGAAGACATTCAAAACACCGACATTTTGGGATGAAGTTGGGGAGAGAAAAGTCTTTGGTCTATAAATGGATGAAGAAATGGTGGAGAAGGTTAAGACCATCCAACAACACATTAAAGATGATTAGAGTCAACAAAAGAGCTATGCTGATAATCATCGATGAGACCTAGAGTCTGATGTGAGAGAAATTGTATTTTTCTATATATCAACTTTGAAGAGAGTTATGAGATTTGGGAATAATGGAAAGATTATACTAGGTACATTGGCCCTCTTGAGGTCCTTGATCGCATTGAAGCAGTGTCTTATCGACTAGCACTCCCACCGAACCTATCACACGTACATGATTCCTTCCATGTATCACTCTAGAGGAAGTACATACCTGAACCATCACATGTACTCAATCCATAGGAGGTACCATTGTATAATGACCTCTCTTATGAATAGAATTCAGTGATGTTATTAGATCGTATATAAACAGTTCTACGAAATAAGATAATTACCCTTGTCAAGGTGTTGTGGAGAAACAAAAAGTTTGAAGAAGAAATGTTGGAATCATAAGAAGTGATGAAGCAGAGTTACCCAAACATGTTTCAGTGTGGGAAATGGAAATTTCGAGGGTGAAATATCTTAAGGGGGAAGATTTTAATGACCCAAATTTTATCAATGAAAATTCCTCTTAATCTAATTAAATGTCTTATTATGTAAAGTGGTTATATAAAATGTGAAATTCCGTGGTTTTATGTTTTTTTATTTTAAAATACCATTTAGAATTGTGATTGTTGCTAATATTGTTTTTGAACAGTGATCACATGATTAGTATAAATATAGGGCTTTAACAAATCCAATTTACTTAGAAAAAGGAAGTGATGACCTCATACAGTAGACTTGTCCCATACAAACCCCTTTTTTCGGAGCTCATAATGGAGGTGACATCATTGGGCTTTGCTCTTGACCAATCCCAAACCAAGCATCAACATGTTAATCTCGAATGAAACCACCTACAAGAGAAGTGGAAGTTGATAGAGATTACCACCCGAGCGATGTTATCCGAGCCACCCCAAGAGTCAATCATCATCGCACACCTTACCCTTCGGTCTTATATGGGTGTTATAAGGGGTAATGTAATAATACCTCAGCACTATGATTGTGTGCATCATTTTTTTTGTATATAATAAAGAATATACATTCATTTTATTGTTGTGACCTTGTAAATGTTTTTTTTACTAAATAACACATAGTATTTTTAATTAATATTCAATTATAAAATATATTTTGATGAATTAATAGAATTTTGAATTAAATAATATATTAGTAAAATATTATTAATAAATTACTTTTTATATATAAATGATCCTATAATTTTTATGAATACCATTGAAATTTTTATTAAGGTTTGAAAGCTGTTTTTTGTCAAAACCCATGAATTTTTCATAAATATCATTTATTTATTTTAAAAGTAAAAATTAACATATTTAGAAAATTATCTAGATAAAATTAATATTATTTTTGGAATCAGGATTTCAAAATTATCTGACGATGATTTTTTCAGAATTTTCTGAGATAGTCAAATTTTTGGGTAAAAATTAAATACCGTTTAAATATATAATGTGTTTTATGACATCATAATGACCCAATAGTGATGAAATTAAATACTATAAACATTATGTTCAGACAATATATGTTTTACCATTAAAATAATGTAATTTTAGGTTTTTATTTATTTATTTTACAATGCTTTAGTGATCCCTCCAAGACTTATAAAACATTTAAACCTTTTAAATTGATTTCCTTGAGAGTGTGAATCAACTCCACATAAGAAAGCATAATATTTTAAGAATTTAGGCCATTGTAATTATAAAATATTGTTTTACACTACCATTTGGAAGAAACCATGGGATGGTTTGTAGTTTTGATTAGTTTAATGTGTAGGGTTAAAAACCTAAATAATAAAAATTTCATTCTCTTTTCCTATATAAACCCACCCAAGATCCCACTTCCTCTTCACTAGAAGATTGTTGAGCTCAACCAAACTCTTCCATATACTATATATAATCCTAACAAGGTTCCCCAAGCTTCTAATAAGCCTCTCTCAATCCCCTCCCATGCCTTTGGGAGCACACTTCCAAGTAAAGGATTTTTTCCTTTCACATTTTTGTCCAAATTTCAATATGTTGTTATGCCATTTTATTTTCAATTACAAATGTTGGGGTATGATTTGTCACCTACCACATACTAAACTCATTATGTTTGAATTATGATATACCCCCTTCTCTCTCATTAATGCCTCCCATTTACACCTCTTACCATGCCGAAATTTCGTAAGGAATTTCTCTCATCTCAGTAACATTCAAGTAATTATTTTGTATTATTAATCTAAATTTCATTACATATGTTGGAAAATGTATATATATGAACCCCTAACTATAAATTTAATATACATATTATGAGACACCCCATTATCTCTCATCAACCATTTTTATTAATTATTATGTCATGCTATTTTGGTGCCGAAATTGCATCGTGATTTTCGAAGCCAAAGTCATTCTGTAGTGAATACCTTGCATATTTATTTATCAAGGGTATTCTTATTTATGAACATTTACTTATTGATAATATATTTTCATATATATATTCCAAATTCCTTTATCAAGGAACAAATTATGATGTTTAATGATTCTATGTTGTATGATCAATGTGGCACACATATGCATGAAATGAAATGATTTAGAAGGGTTCTCCATGATAGCACTCCAATGCATTGGGTAATGATCAGTATCATGATACATCAAGTGAAATGAGGGTTTAAACATGCTAATTAAAGTGAAATTAGGGCTTAATAATGCTTAATGTTCAATGATACTTGGCTCATGCTAATACCATGTTAAGTTTTGTTGCCACATTTCCATGTTATGATATTCATGATATATATTGACTTTATGTTCATGTTTCTTTTACGCTCTGTTAATATTCCTATTGCCTAACATGTATTGTATTCTTCTTGTTATTCCTTATGTACTCCCTTACTAGTCTTTATAGACAAACCTTTTCATATTCACTTCATCAGGTTATCCCAAGCATTGCTAAGTACGAGGGATTGTAGTGGTCATGTAAATGAAGCTATCAATAAAGATGTTGTGTTTCATGTTTTAAGCCACTATTTAATTGTCCTATGTCTCAAATACACTATACCTCTCAATATTCTATGTTTTATCAAGTGAAGAGTTTATGCAATAAATCATGTTTAAGTGCATAATAAAATGTAGGGTTGTTATAAAATCCATAGTTATTCATCGGGAATGAAGAATAATTGGGATGAGTCTCACATGGATAATCGAAAGAGTTTCCAATAGTCTTTGAGTTCAGTTCCTATGGCTTCTTTAGGGAGTAATATCATTATTTTCAATTAGTAAGGGAATGACCAGACACACTAGGATTTAGTGCTTAGAGACTTTGAAAACATACCACCAGTGTGGGTAGTCAAGACATATCCGGCGCTTCTATTAGTTGTCTTTGTATGAGAGGAGTGGGATTCAACTTTTTAAAAGGATATTAGGTGTAGTTAGAGGTAGCTTTGGTTGGTAGATCCCTCCCCCATGGAAAGAGGGATTCTAATAATTGAAAGAAGACTCAGGGAGGGTCTGATACATGACAAATTCAAGTAGGATAAGTCATTATAGAGCACTAAGACTCCAGGACAACCAATGTTAGAAGTTTTATGTTTATTATTTATTCTATGGAATTAGTTTTATTTGAAATCAGAACATCAAATTATTTCTTTACAATTAATTTTATTAATTATTTGGGTATGTAAGATGATTTGGTACCATATTTTATAGATTTTCTAACCCTATTGGGTATTAAGAAGGAGAAAGGATTCATGTTCCCTGAGTGTCTTCTTGCGGTATAAATAATGGATGTTGTTTGGGAATTCCATGGTTTGGACTAGGATATTTTCAACCTTCTTACCGGCAATGATTAGTTGGCCATATTTAATACAATGGTCGACTATGATCACTTTAGGTTCTAGTTCCTTACTTCTGGGGGGATCACTCGCATGTTTCTAGTTGAGTGGGATCTATGATTAGGGTGGAAATGAGAAATTTCTTTATTTTTAGGTTTGATATTATTATAGTTATCTAGGTTATTCCTTGATACCACTGAGTAAGTTTTAGTGGGTAAACATCTAGTAGTTCTGGGTAGTGACCTAGAAGTGTTTCTAAAATATTTTTTAGGCTTTATTCCCTGGAGGGGGGTCATTTTTACCTTCAATTTTCTTATCATGATGAGTTATATCTCCATGAATTAGTATCGAATGGCTCCAATCGTGAAGACGGGGCTAAAATTTTAGATAGAAGATCTTGAGGGTAAGGGGTTTATCCATCCCAACATTTCCTTGTGGGATTATGTAGTGCTATTTTCAAATAATACGAATAGTATTTTCCAAATTTCCACAAAATATCATAATCATAACTTGGTAAAATTAAAGAATAAATACCCATTACCCAGAATTAATGATTTGTATGACTAAATCAGGGTGTCCCATTAGTTTTTGAAAATTGACCTAAGATCAGGGTACCACTAGTTGAGGGTTTTGGAATAGGATGTTACAAAGGAATATTTTAGAATCTAATATATACATTTCAAGTATTTGGTTATTCCATTTGGGTTTACTAACTCTCATGTAGTATTTATGGTTTGGATGGACCAGATATCTCATCAATTTTTTGACTCCTTGGTTATTGTGTTTATAGACAACATCATGGATTATTAAATGTTTTATGAGGATCATGATTATATTAATAGATTTTTTGGCTGTTTTTAGAGGGAATAATCTATATTATATATTGAACATGTTATAGTTTTTGATTTTGGAAGTTAAGTTTCTGGGACACATGATTTTCAAGCTATGAGTTTTAGTGGATCCTATGAACGTTCATGCAGTCATATATTGTGATCATCCCAAGAATGTTTTCAAGATTTATATAATTCTATTCTTATATGAGAATTATAGGAATCATGGAAAGGACTTATCCAGTTTTTATTTTCCCATAACTACTTTAAATATGAAATGGGTGAAGTTTTAGTGGGATGAGAAATGCCAGAGTGCTTTTGAGAAGTTTCATATCCATGTGACATTCGAAACTATTTCGATTCTACCTAATCCTAGGATATCTTATATAGTGTATTTTGATTATTTTAATGGGGTTTGGGATGTTTTTTGGTGAAATATGACCTTGTTGTGGCTTATGACACACATAAACTATGCCGACATGAGTTGAATTATCCCACCAAAGACCTGGAATTTGAAGATGTTATGACTATGCTAAAGACATAGTGACACTACCTCTTTAACCGAGGGGTATTTTATAGTGTATTTTGGTCATAATATCCTGAATTAAAATTTCACTCATATGGAATTAGACCTTAGTAGGATTCCTCGAGTGGAGTACCCTGAAACTTTTTACTCGGAGATATTATATTGGCTTGGGAAGGGAAATGTGGTTGCTAACATGTTCAGAAGGAAGCATCTAGTATAGATAGTTTGGGAATCAGGGGATCAATGGGGTTTGTTGTATTTATTTGATGACATGATATTGCATGTACAAGATGATATAATAATGTTATTATTATATAGTGTAAATCTTACCCCATATCTCATTGATAAGGTGAGTATTGAGGGGGAATCTGAACTCGAGTGCCAGCAGATTTTCAGTGCTTTAAATGGTGGGGAGAACTCGAGTGACTGTTCTCAGTCTCTTGATGGCTCTCCTCTCTTCCAAAAGCAGTTGGTTGTTACATTGAGTCTAAGGAAGGTGGTGATACATGATTCCTTACATTATATATGGGTCATTCTCCCCAGGGTGATCAAGATGTTCTATACCCTGAGATTCCCGTATTGGTGGTCCAGAATGAGACATGATATGGTAAACTTTATTTCCTTGTGACTGAAATGCTAGAGGATCAAATATGAGTATCCGAGTCTAGATAGAATATTTTAACCACTTATCATGCCACTATGGAAGTGGAATGCAATATCTATGGATTTACTTATCAGACTACCTTGTACTCTGAGTGAAAAATATTCCTTATGGGTGGTTGTTCATATTCTAATGAAATCATCCCAATTTCTTCCCATTAGAGAGTTAATAAAGGAATATAACCTCATATTCCTCTAAGTTTGAGTGTTTGTTCATTATCATTGAGTTACCTTTGCGATAATGTCATAAAATAATTCCCATTTCACTAATTGGTTTTGGAAGGTCCTCTAGGAGGCTTTAGGAACCCAGTGAGGTGGAGGACCACATATCACCTGTAGATGGATGGATAGTCTGAGTGAACCATCCAGACTTTTGAGGAAATGTTGTGGGTATGTGTGCCAAATTTTGGTGGTTTGTGGAAAAGGAACCTACCATTGGATGCGTTTTCTTATAATAATATTTATTTGGCCTTGATCAGTATGGCCCCATTTAAGTAATTGAATAGAAAGCCATGCCAATACATGTTGTGATAGGCCAAAGTGGGAGATCATTCTTTGGTTGGACTGAGCCTTGTCCAAGAGATGAACATGAATAGTTCCTTTGTTTCAAATATGGTTTAAGACAACCCAGAGTCCCTGGAAATTGTATTTAGACCATCATAGTCAAATTTTAGAGTTTCAATTTAGTGATTAGTTGTTTCTCTGGGTATTAGTTTAGTTGTGTCATAGTCATTTGGGAAATCATGGGAAGTTAACACTATGTTATGTCGGGTCGTTTCATGTTGTGGATCATCTAATGAAGTTATACTACTAGTTAGAGCTTCCAACATGGATTACCTCAATCCATGATATCTACCATGTTTCCTAGATAAAAAGATACCTCTTGGACCCATCTCATGAGTTAGCGTGGGAGGATTCAGAGTTAGATCCTGATCTTTGTGGAGTAGCCTGTTCAAATCATGTATGTTCATAACATGGTTTCCCATGAGAATGTGATACCATTGGTCCATGTGCTCAGGTTGTGTGGTGATTATATCAATGAGACATGCGAGTGGGAAGGTTGAGTGATGGAGTAGTTTCCCCACCTATTTTCTTCCAATGAATTCTAAGGAATTTTGGAGTGTATAAAGTGGTATGGAGGGGAGTTTAAGAAACCCTTTAGGCCACTATTATATCAAATGTTTAGTTTTTTTATCTCCTGGTGTTTTCTGGATGTTACCAGGTTCTAGGGGTTGAAATTGGGAGTTTTTGGGGAGACATAACATAGTGCATGGTTAGCGCACGGGTTGCCTAACCATGTAGAAAACTATGTGAGGGAACTATAGTTTTTTAGAGTGAAGTTTTAATAATTTTAGAACTGTTTTTCAAACCAAGTAACTCTCCCAGGGGAACCATTTATCTTATCATGGTTGTATAGTTTCACCTACATGGTTATCACATGGTTTTCCTAACCATGCATCAAAACCATGCGACCCTATCCATCTCATTAAAAAGTTTATTTATACCTTTTTCACCTATAAAATTTTAAGGTTTTTGACAAATATTTCTCCTCCTCCATCATGAACATCCCTTCCAATTGGCGTGGATCTTCTTCTTTTCCTTTGGATTGGATTTACCTTGAAGATATTGGTTTCTTGGCATGAGGTATACCAATTTCATTATGAATTCTTCTTCGTTTCCGCACCTCAATCATTTTTCTTCCAATTTTGTTGATTTATGGAACCTAGGGAATTTAATGGGGGTATTTGTATTGTTTCTTGTGGAAAAGGTGTATGAGGCTTGGCTATACCTATTTTGGAAGGTCTTCATCAAGAGGGATGGGCTTTGGACTAAATATGAGGTATTTGTCTCAATTTGAGGGAATTTTCCATGCAACACATTTAAATTTCTATTTTCTGTTATTTTTTTAGATTAAATTTCCATTTAAATGATTCATTCTTGGAGAATATTAAATGTCTGAGGTATTTCATAGATTGGTTGAGAAATTTTGGGGTTTACTGTGGAGATTTCCAAAAGAGGATGGATTTTTTTCACACCGGGTGTTTGCCAAAATTTCTCATACTATTTTAATGAGTTTAAAAGGATTTCAAAAGAGGTTATAGAAATGATTTTACACTAGAAAAGGTGTTTTGATAAATCTAGATTTTTTTAAATTAACTAGATAGTAATATGGATTTTTATTGATTGGAACTTGTTAGTCATTATGTTAGAATGGAGTATCACATGGGTTAACTATGATGTGAGTGAGGGCTTGTTTGAAGGACCATGATAGTCTTAAAGGAGGAATAATGTGGGATATTATATTTTAGTTTCTAAGAGATAGAGATATAATTTGGGTAAGAAGACAGTGTGAGCTTCCATGTTGATTACTGGGAGACCGTGTGAGCTCTTGGAGTTAGGCCCAAGGAAGACTGTGAGAGCTTCCACTTTTCATAGATTACTAGAACACTTGTTTACTCACTCACAACAGGCCTAATGGTTATATCCCTAGGTGAAAATTACTCATTTAAATTTTTTATATTTTTTTTATTTTTTTAGTGACATTTTGATTTAATGATATATATTATTCCCATTTTTCATTTTATATTTATCTGTTTCCATGAAGTTAATGTTTGAGGTCACCTTTATTAAAAATTATTGTTTATATTGAGAATGTTTTGACTTGTTGCCTTGTTTATTTATTTAGTCCATGTATTGGAATTGTGTTGGAAAATCATGTTTTTTTAAAGGAAACCCAAATGGTTTTTTAATGGTTTACCAAAAATTGGTCTGTTTTCAAGTTGTATTGTTTTTAATTTTTTTTGAAACTAGTTTATTAGTTTTCATCGATAAAATCCTTAAATATATTAATAGTTGTATCCTTCACGGATTTGAGCTCACCTTTATTATGACGTGTTTTTTATGATGTATGTCATTGTTTATGGTATCTTCTTATCTTATAATGTTGACTATGATGTGACTGTTGTGGATATCATCTTTTATAGATGGGTCATACTAGGTTACCTATGTTGACATCGATCCTAATCAATAATTGGTCATTCTTGGTCCTTTTCCCCAACCCATGGTGATCAGGAATATACTTTAGCTATGTGGTGGGCAAGATTAGGTGATGTGTTGGGTCGACCTAGGTGGTTCGTTACACAATTCATATGAATTAACCTTATTATCAAGAAAGGAATGATTTTTATATACGATGGTGTATCAATGAAAATTTTGGGTTGAATTATTAAAAAAAATGATAGATTTATTTCTAATTGATGAAGAGTTTATCCGAAAATCCCATCAACAGTATTTTTAGAACTCATAGAATACAAAATATTAGCTGACAAAGGTCATATCTCGAAGAAACTCACCGACCACTCATTGATATTTATTTATGTTATTATTATTTTTTTATTTTAAAATATATGAATTCCAAAACTGGAAATGGAAGAAGAAATAAGATATTATAATATAAAACTATAGAAATACCAATGTAAATGTAGAAAAATATGAGAGGGTGGTAACCCCTTCAACCAATGGTTTATGATACCTTTATAAAAAATTGAAGCAACATCTAATGGTCTTTTTTATCATTCTTTATAATTGGGTGACTCTATATAGAAAATTTTATATTATTTAATAATCACACATAACATACTTTTAGAGTCTTCTCTATAATTTTTTTCACCTTGATCATCCCATGATCTTTTATTTGTTATTTTTATTCATTAAATTCACATTTCATATTTACTTATCCATTACTAAATTATAAATGACAAATAAAATGTCTTTTTTTTATTTTGGTTTTTAGGGTGTATGCATGTTATGCACATGGAATGGGGATCAATCCAATGGCCTAATTTGATATTACCAAAGATTATTAAGTATAATAGAGATGTAATGGAGATTCCTATAATGATTAAAGTAATTTTAAAGTTGAATTTTGTTAAAATTATGGTGGTGCGTGGCATTGTGGTTATGTTATAAGTGAAAATATGTTGTCATTTTTTATTTTCTCCAATAATAAAAAAAATACATAATCCCATATCTGTTTTTTATTTGGGAAAGGACACTCTTTTTAATCCTTAAGATGTGGTACTACCGAACAAGTGGTACCACCCTGTATCAGCTTGGTGATGTTATTAGAAAACTATTATCCCCTATTTTCTATGTAGAGGGTAACAAACCAAAATATGATATAAATGTTTTTTTACAAGGAAAATTAAATCTCTCTATAGCATCCCACCCAAGATTCCACTCAAGGGTGACATGAAATGGTGGACATATGACTTCATATATGCCTCCCTAAACACTAGAGGCTTCCGCCTAGTTGGCAGGTCCTAGGGTGTGTCTGTGGGGAGACTATTACCCCATTCATTAGAGTCGAGCATATATATATATAATAGGAAATAACAAAAGTAATAAATACACGGAGATAAAAATGAAAACAATTATAATAAAGCATGAAAGATAAATAATAATAAATTAAATATGAATAATAATATGATTCAATATGGTGATTCTCTTTCATGTAGCTATTCAAAAATAAACCTGAAAGGGGTAGGGGATACAAGAATATACAAAAAGATAACAAAATATAAAAAAATTCCAAAATGTTCTATGTCTAGCATCTTGAGAATATGCACGGTCATCTTCTCTCAAATCCATCCTAGATATGTGAGTTAGTCAATCATTGGAAACTAGATTCTTCCCTTTATTAGTACCTGCAACCATAAAGTATACTCTTTACCAAGGGAACCTGAGTAGGGTGTGAGATACAATCTCAGTGGTCTGATACCCACTATGTCTAGGCCTATCCATTATCCACATTATAAAATGAGAAGTGTACCTTAATTATTTAAATGAAAAAATAGAAATTAATATCTAAATTTATTGGAATGGGTTCCACTTGGACAGACGTCCAATTTACCAACATCAGTCTAAGACGTTGATTCTAAACTTAAGAAACCTTCACAGGTATAGTAATAAGTATAAAGTTTAAGAAGGTGGACTATCCCCAAGAGTTTTATTAGGTTTTGAGGACATGTCCCTCTTTTTTTAACACAATGGGATCATTTCTATTTTGAAAACATTCATTTACCTTTTCTTTATTTCAATTTGAAAACCACTTAATAAAATATTTCTAGACATCCTAAGCCCTTCCATGAAAATCCATAGGGATATAAAAGTATCACTCGAAGGGATCAGTTCATGAAAAATGATAAGGAGTCCATATATGGTGACTCATGGATGATGTCCTACATGTCTCTCCAATCATGGAGTGAAAATTACATGTAATAATAGACCTCTGAGTCCATAACTAGTGTTGAATGTCGGGGCCTGAGTCTCTCTCATGTCATCATATAACTAATCATACCATCAATCCCATCCAAGGGGTCTCCCCTAGGGAACTAGTTTCACTCATATGGAGGAAAAAAAAGATAACACATAGTGAGAACCTATGAGGCATAGATGATGTCACCCCTAGTCGGTTTAAAATCACTAACGAAGTCTAACTAATGCACGAGAGTCCTTCTACGGGTTCCTTGAATAAGAAACCCTTATATAACCCCCTATACCAAGGTGAAACAGTTGAACAAGAAACACATATATATAAATAAGATTCCTAGAATGTACAATCTCATATATTCAAGAATTTATATTACTATATGTATATTGGTCAAGGAATGTAATTAGAAAAATCCAATTAATCCATAAGGCATAAGTCATACACACTTGGATAATTAAAATAATTTGACCATTCACAAGTGGCATGGATTTCAAGGGCCTATCACTAGGTTCATCACACTAAACAACTCAAACTATAACTCACAATATTTAATATGGGGAAAAAACCCATTAGGGTTGCTCAAAAATTTAAGGATAAATGGAAATTAAGAATTATAAGTGAAGCACCCTTGATTTGATGGCATGAATCAAGGAAATCAACCCACATGTTTTATTCTCCACTTTCATGGGTCTCTAAAGGAATAGGAAAACAATCAATTTAAATTCATTTGGAAAATTATAGGTGAATTCGAAAGTATCCATCTCATGGAATAATAAATAATTTTATGGAATGTAATGAAAGGATGGAAAAGAGACTAGATCAATTAACTTATCCTTATAGGGATTCCCTCATCTAGTATAGACCTCTGATTCAAACTAGTTTGGAAGAAATCGATGAAACCATATAATGCTATGAAAATGGGTAAAATGACCTTACACCCAAATAAGAAATAGATGGGACAAAGAAATCGAAATATATTAAAGATGGTCATAGAGAATACCAAGATAGATATTATGATTCCGTTAGTGATTGATTTGGATGATGAATGGTGGAGGAGGATTGATCACTATCTTAAAAAATAGGAGAGATATTAATGAATGAAGAAAAGAGAAAAATTGTTTGAAAAGAATGGGGAGGAAAAAAAATAAGGATAAATCATTAAAGGATTGGAAGTGATAATTTCACCCTAAAAAAAGCTATGTACTATTTGGATTCAAAGTTAGATAGACGGTCCACCAACCATATGCTAGTTATTGCATCAAAGGGCCACATCACATGGTTAGGCACATAATTTTCTTAATAGTACGCAAACCATGAAAAACTGACTGTCTAAAAATAGTATATGGGTTGCACGGGTATGCATCATGTGTCACATTATGGAAGATAAACCATGTAGCCCTGAAGTGTATACAGTTTACAACCACATGGTTTAGAGAAAATGTGTGGGCTAGGGCACATAGTTTCTCCTAACTGTGTGCCTTAGTCTTTTCTTCCCATTTTAGGGATGTATTCTAAGAATGATCCCTAAACACACCTGAATCCTCTTTGACGTCATTAAGAGTCTTAATAAGGTCTGTTTAGAGTAATTTAAACTAAAAAAAATCTTCCATACATTTGGAAATATCTAGGATGTTATGACCTCCCCTCCTTAAGATAACTCATCCCTAAGTTTCCCTTCAGTGGGTGGTAGAACATCATCTGAAAAAATCACTGTCCATAGCAAACACACATTGGCTTCCCACTCCCATGTCTCATCCTATACATGTCTGCGCTACATTAGGATGAAGACTAGAGGAACAGACTAGACTCAAAGAACCTTTGTTATATGATCAATGATATGTATTGGATTCTCCTTTATGGAAGAAACTATCTCCATCTCAATATCATCGGGGTAAAATGAATGAGACGGGTCAGCATGACATTGTTGAAGCTCAAACAAGTGGAAGACGTCATGCATGGAATAATACCTCTTAGGTAAAAAAAATTATAGGATACCATCCCAACTATCTCCACTATCTTGAAAGATCCAATATATTGAGGTAACAACATTACTTATCTAAAGATTAATTTGTGGCCTAATCTAGGTGATACATGCAAAAAGGCCTGATGCCTCACCCCAAACACTAGAGTTTTGTGGTGACGATTAGTATAAGACTTCTTCTTGAATAGAGAAGTATCCATACACTTCTAAAATAGATGGAATTTCTCTGAAGTCCCCAGAATGAGATGAGGACCCATTAGAGTATCCTCACACACCTCTAGCCAGTATAAGGGTGATTAGAACAACCTACCATAGAGGGCCTCATATTGAGACATCTAAATAATTTCATAAAAGTTGTTATTATAGAAAAAATCGACCATAGGAAAATTAATTTTCTAGGAACATTATGAATCATGGATACATGCTCTAAGAATATCCTCTAACACCCATATGGTTTTCTTGGACTACCCATCAGTTAGAGGGTGATATAAAGTACTCGAGAGAATATATGAACCTATTAACTTCTGTAACACCTAATGGAACTGTGATGTAAATCAGACATATCATTCCAATAGGATAAAACATGGAACTCCATGAAGTCACACTCTCTACCAAATGTAAATCTGTCAAAGATCGTCAACATAGAAGGTCTCTCAAATCTGTTGGAAGTGCATGAACTTGTTCAAAATATCACTGAACACCCATAATTCATCACTAAATTAGAGGATATCATCAAGCCTGTCACAAAATCTGTGGTGACATCATTCCATTTCCACTTAGAAATGTACAGAGTCTATAGATGTTCTGTAGGTCACTAGTGCTCTACCATCACATGAAGATAGGTGGAGAACCCTGTTATGAAACCTACTACCTATCTTATCATACCTAGCCACCAATATCGATGATTTATATCTCTATATATCTTGTTAATCCGTAGAGAAACTACACAAACCATGAAATGTGATTCTCTCATCAGCGCTTCCAGTATATCAGAAGGTACACACATGTGGCCACATAATACTAGTGTTTCACTACCATTAAAAACCCCATCTAAAAGGTGGTTTATCTCCTATAATGTTGTCCCTCAAAACAAGGCCTTTGAAATAAAATAGTTTCCTCATTCTAAACCACTATAGAAGGGAGGGAGTCACTATTAGAGATACTAGAACTAAATTCCCATGTTGTTCTTGAACCTCAAGATGAATCTCATTGAATAGCACCATAAACTGTCAGTCACTATGGTAATCCTTGATGGTTTGTGTCTAAGTATTCATACTCAAGGAATTAGTTATAACATTTTCCTTTCCTGCTGTGTAATAAAGCACAATGTTGAACGATTTTAGGTATTCCTCCCACCTATGCTACCTCAGATTCATGTCTCACTAAGTGTAGAAATATTTGATACTTTTATAGTCCATGTAGACAATGCACCTATCACCTAATAGGGTCTATATACAATAGTTCATACCATGAACCACAACTTCTAGCTTTAGGTTTTTCATAGGGTAAATATACTAATGAGGCCTCAGCTGTTGGGACCCATAAGCCATGAGTCAATCACCCTGCATCAGAACCACACCTAACCTGATTTCTAAATCATCATAGTAAATTTTATTACTTTTTCTTGACTTATTTAGAATTACAATTGAAGATGAATTTATACATTTTTTTAAATTTGAAAAAGCTATCTCAAAATCTTTAGTCCAATTGAATTTAACACCTTTCTTGTTCAATCCCATAAGCAGTGCTTGCATGCGTGATAAGTCTTGGTTGAATCACCTATAATAACCAGATATCCATTAGAATCCGCATATATCAAACACATTCTTGTGATGTTACTAGGAAACCAAGATGCTAACCTTCTCATGTTCAACTATTATGCCTGCCTCAGATATGATATAACCCATGAAGTGAACCTTGCTGATCTAAAAGTTTCATTTACTAAGCTTCCCATATAGAGGGTTCTCTCTCAATGTATTCATAATGATCTCATGATGATTAAGATGGTCCTGTATGGTGTGAGAATACACTAAGATGTCTCTTATGGATACTATTATTATGGAATCAATATATGGTTGGAAAATATGATTAATTATAGCCATGAAGACTATCGGAGTGTCCATTAGGTTGAATGGAATAACCAGGTACTCGTATAGGACATACCTACTCCAAAATTTTGTATGTGATTTTTATGGTGGCCTCAAGTGAAATTTATTATAGGCCAACCTTAAATCAATCATTGATAAAACCTGTTTTCCTTTGATCTGGTCAAAGAGGTCATCTATAGGAGGAAGTGGATACATGTTCTTCATAATAATCTGGTTCAGTCGATAGTGATCCATGCATAATCTAAGGGTACCATCTATATTATCATAGAAAAGGATTAGTGAACCCCATGTTGATGTGTAGGATCAGATAAATCCCTTATCCTCTTACTCTTGAAGCTTCTTCTTGTGTTCCTGGAGCTCTATAAGTTCCATCCTATATGGAGGAATAGACAGTGGTTCCACACCTAGAAAATCTCAATAGTGAACTCAATCTCCCTCTTATGATAAATCATCAAGGAATTCTTCCCCGAAATGATCCACCATTGGATTAAATTACAAGACTTGCATTCCCTAATCTCTCATAAAGAGACTAGCTATTTGGGATATTACACATCCTATTCTAGTATGCTTGAGTCCAGATTGACTAGTCTGGAGATCCCATTTTCCCTTTATAGACATAAATACCACCCGAAAGTGAGGTTAATGATACTCCATGTCGATATAAATCCTACTGGTCTCGATAAGTCATGATCCAATCCATACTAAGAATGAAATTAAAACTAGTTATTTCTAGGATAAAGAATCCCGATAGAAAATGGTACATACCTATTTCTAGGTGGAAGTCATTGACCAAGCATATAACCTCTTCTCGAACTCCAAATGAAATTTCAAGGGTTATAACACCATTGGACAATTATACCACAAATCCCAAACTTCCCATTGTTATAGAAAATTAAAACGAGTGTGAATCACCTCAATAAAATAAAGAGGATTCAAGGGTGGAGGCTACTAAAATAGTACCACAAACTATAGATGGACCAGGAATCGACTACTCTAGTGAAGGTTATTGGACATAGATAATTCTTGAACATTGAAACTTATATTCTACCTGAGTAGGTCCACTCTACTGAAGATGGAACTCTGAGGCTTGACTTTGTTGACCATGACCATGTTCTCATCCTGAACATCTTGTTGAAGACCATCATTTTTCCTGATGAGGTTTCATTGGTCATGCACCTAGAGGTGGTTCTAGGACATAAACCTGTTAACTTGGAACTAGATTAAAGGATCCAAAGAAATGCTGTAGGTGAACCATGATGACACAAGCCCGACACTATATTGGTTTCCTTGTATACTTGGTATTTTTATGGCATGGAATTCCACACTGGTTACACCCCACAAGGCTTTTAGTGTGTTCCACCTGGATGGTATCACCCCAATGTGTACCATCGAAGTGTTTTTTTTCCGTTGATTGATAAACCACTACTCTGGATGGAAGATGAACTTCCATTCTTTATATCGCCTCATTCCCTCAAGTTCTTATCTATGATAAGTGCCCGATTTACTATATCTGAAACATTGGTCAGCTCATATATGTTCAACTATGAGCGGATGGAATAAGAAAGCCTATACTCAAATTGCCTCATAATAGTGATATCATCATTGTTAAAGGTTGGTGTGAAGCACTGTAATTCAGTGAAGTGATCTAAGTATTCCATCACTGACATGTCAACTTTCTCAAGGTACATTAATTCTTGAACGTGGCTTATTATCAAGGTAAGAGGTAAAAAAATAGTTGAATAAGGCTATATGGATGTCTTCCTAGACTATACCTTGATGTCAACCAGCATGAGTTATAACTTCCCAAAAACTCTTGTCGGAGTTGAACATCATATAGGACATGAGATTTAGCCTCTAATATAGAGGTGTCTCGATGTTCTCAAAGATTGACACTATAGACTCAAACCAAGACTCAACAGCCTAAGGTCTTTCATCCCTCAGGAAGGTGGGGGGATGCTGCAGCTAGAACTCCCTGGTCATCTTTTCCATTGAAGGGGCAGGTCGAGGAGCTCCATTTACTAATTGTGGGAACTGAGTAAATATATCATGAAACTGGGCATCTACACCTAGTGTAAGATCAGGAGGTGGTGGCTTATGTGGTACTATAGGTGGTATCAATGGTGGCTCAAGGCCCACCACATTAAGAGAATGATCATCACCACTTTCTTGGTATATAGATTGAGGTCACTATGGTGGAATATATGAAAAAATTACAAGTGAATACCATAGATAGTATTTATAACAGATAGGGAAATCGATAAAAAGGAAAGGTTCAAATCCCACCAATAAGCATGATTCAACCATTATCTCGCTCTAGGAGAAAGGTATGGTTGATGAGAACAAGTAATTGATGAAAACATAAGAGACACAACCTAACACCCACTACTATGATGGGCCAGGGTCAATGCCTCATATAATGTAACCATTCATTTTTAAGGATCATGTTCATTTTAATTAATTTATGTTTTTGAATTTACTCTAAGTGGTTGGGTTAGATGGATCACCAAATCTAATTTATAAGGGCCTATAAACCTTATAAATATGATGGTGGTGTTCATTTAATCCAAACCAAAACATATTCCATCCCATGTGACTGATTGTCCATGGATCAACATGAAAAAATTGGCTGCTTAAGAAATCTGCTTTTAACTATATAGGAAAACACCATTTGGTTAAAGAATATTATTTAAGTGGAAATTGTGTTGTCTTAGTCTTGCAAGGAAAATTCATCACAAACACACCCAATGATATATATATAACAATCACGAACTAGAAGGAACAATAAAAATGTACATACAATAATCAGATACATTATAGGCAATGCACGTAGGGAGGTAAATATGGAATGGAAGAGTGCATGGAAATTTAGTCTTACAGTTCCTAGGATGATGCATGATTCGATGTTTCCTCATATCATTGGGCCACGGTAATAAAAATCCCATAAAAATAATAATAATCCATGGAATTTTTGTCACCCTATGGTGAAATCCCTAAAAATATAATAGTGTAAGAAATAACATCAATTACCCAACTGGGTAATTTGGGATTCCCCTATACGTGTGTTAACTACTCCCAAGCATAGGTTAATGACCAAATTCTAATGTCCAAGTTTTATATCTATCCCAAACAGAAATAAAAAATGGAAAATAACCTTGGATACCACCTTATAACATCTTTCCCTGGATTACATTCAGTTGTGCTCTAAGACAATGACAATAAGACCTCAAGAATGCCTCCCCGAATATTAGAGGCTTCAAACTACCTGTGAGGGACTATGTTGTATCTATGGGGAGATTATTACCTCATTGATCATAGCAGAGTACAACAATTTTTATATATAATTGGAAACAAAATAATCAATAAATACCAAAATAAATAAAAAAATAATTATAATAAAGAATGAAAGCTAAATAATAATTAGGAGAAGATGAATAATAACATGATTCCACATGATGATTCTATGTCATGTAGCTATAAAATAATGAACATGAAAGGGTTAGGGGATAAAATAATATACAACATGATAACAAAATATACAAAAATCCAAAAGGTTTTATGTTTGGTATCTCCATCATAGGCTCTGTCCTTTACTCTCAAATACATCCTAGTAATGTAATTCAATAAAGCATTGGAAGATGGAAACTTCCCTTTATTGGTAACTTCAACCATAAAGTCTAATTTGGTACCAAGTACACCCAATCAGGGTGTGAGATACAATCTTAGTAGTTCAACACCCATGTTGTAAGGGGTGATAAAAAACGTGAAATATAAAATGAGAAGTGTACCTTAATAATTAAATTTTAGAATAGCAAGAAATATATAAATGAATTAGATTGGGTTCCACTTGGACACCCATCCAATTGAACTACTTCAGCCTAATATGGTGAGTCTGATCCCAAGGATCTGATAAAGGTAAAGTAATAGGTATAATGTGCAAGAAGTTAGATAGTCCCCAAGATTATGATTGGGCTTGGAGGACAAGTCCCTATATTTTAAAATCCCTGGGATCATTTATCTTTTGAAAAAATTCATTTACCATTTCTTTGATTCAATTTGAAAAACACTTAATAAAATATAGAAAGACACCCTGATCCCATCCATGAAAATCTAGAGGGAATTTCCATGTATCTCTTGAGGGGATCAGTTCAGAAAAAATGTTGAGGAGTCCATCCATGGTGACCCAATGATGAATTCACACATGTCACTCTGGGAATGGAATGAAAATTTCTATTACTAGAAGTCCTCCGAGTCTATACCTAGTATCACACATAGGGGTTAGAGTCTCTCTCATGGTGTGGTACAACCAATTTTTCCATCGAGTCCATTTAAGTGGTCTCCCATAGGGAACTAGTGTCCATTTTCTATAGGAAAAACAAACAACAAAAGATGATCCCGCCTCAGGAAAACCTGATGCTTCTGCCGATGTGTTTACAAGAACTAAAAGTCTAACTAAGGCCTAGGAGTCTGTCCAAGGGGTCCTTAAATCAGTAAACTTTTTATAACAGAAAAAGATAAGGTGAAACAACTGAATAAGAGACACATATATATAAATAACATCCCAATTAAGTGCCATTTTATTTTTTCAATCATTTATATAACAAGAGGTATATTGGTCAAGGAATTTAACATGGAAAAATCCATTTAATCCATAATTCATAAAGCATAGTCACTTGGATAATTCTAATAATTCAACTATTCAGGAGTTTCTTTGACTAAAAGGGAATTTCAATAGTTTTATCACCCCAAAAAACTCAAAGTATAGCTCATGGTATTTAATATGAGGGAAAACCCCTTAGAGGTGTTCAAAAAGCTAAGAAAAAAGGTAAATTAATCATTATTGGTGAATAAAACTTTATTGGAGGGTATGATTCAATGAGACATACTGATGGGGTTGATTCTCCACTAGATCAGATTCCTAAAGGTCTGATAAAGATATCCATTCAAATTCATTTATAATATTAAATATGATTCTAGAAGGATATAGATCATGTCACAATGACACATTTTATGAAATTCCACTATATATCAAGATAGATCCTAGTTCACCAACCTTAGACTCATAGAACTTCCCCTGTCTAGTATCACCATTTGATTCGAGCTTGGTTGGAAGAAATCAACAAAACAATTAATTCCCTTAAAATGGGGAAAATTATCTTTCACCAAAATAAAAATGGGATTAATAACACAATATATATTAGAGAGGATCAGTGAATGTACTGAGATATATTTGATGCTTCTGGAGGTGATAGATTAAAATGATGAATGGAGGAGGAGGCTTGATCCCTAGCTTGAGGAAGAGTAGAGAGCTACATGCATGAATAAGAGGGGGAAACTACTGGAAATTAAGGGGGATCAAGAAGTAAGAAATATAAATCATTAAATAAAGGGAAAAATGGGAATTTCATCTTCAAACGTGCTATGTATGGTTTGGACACACGATTGGATAAAGTCTATTCCAATCGTGCACCAATCGGGCACTAGTTACTACTTGAAAGGAGAAAATAATATTTTTAGGAGAACAATTTTTTTAACCCTGTGAAAATTATACAAAAATCACTATCCAAAAATATTAGATGGGTCGCATTTCCATGCACCTTGAGTTATATGGTTGCAGAAAAACAATGTGGCCCCTAGGTTCCCACAATCTATATCCACACAGTTTCACGAAACCATGCAGGCTGGGTTACATGGTTTCTCCAAACAGTGCAACCAAATATCTTCTTTCCATTTCCAGGTTCTGGGATACGAAAAAACCTCAGGAACAGGCAAATCATCCTGGAAATCATTAAATATCATAATAAGATCCATTTTATGGAATTCAAACCAAAACATAAATGGTCTATACCTTTGGAAAATTCTGGAATATTTAATCTCTTACAAATACACAACAAATTTCCCTTGATTTTGACACATATATAATAACTGTAATTGAAAATGTACACTTATGAAAGATTCAATAATTGGAAATTATCCATTTGGTGGTTGGTTGGACTCAATCTCATGGATTTTTAATACATAGAAAATTTATGATAAACTCCCTTTTAGATGTTAAACAAAAAATATAGTTAAAATATTAACCATCACTTTTTAAATAAATAATAACAATAAGAACTCAAATTTATATTTCTGTCAGTTTCCTATTAAACTCCAAAGTTTTACACTTTTTTTCAAATTAATTTTGATTATAATGTTTGGATATATTAATGGGTTTATTTTCATTAAAAACCCATCAAAAAATAATGAAAATTTTAGATTTCCCCACTCTCCCACATTATTCTTATTGTACTCCTTATTAATAGTTACACATAACTCATTCATAATCTAATTAAATAAAAATTGTCACTAAACACTATTTTTTACATATAATAATCATCTTACATCCTTTATGATTTAAATTGAATTTTCATTATACTCCTGAAATTTCATTCAATTCCATTAATCCTCCAATGCACATGTATACCTTCCCCACTTATGAATTCATATCTCACTATGAAGTAATAAAATCTTTCAATGTTTTTATCTCTTAAGATCATGAACACACTACACATTCTTGGAATGTGACTATATATCAACTAAAAACAAAAAATAATGTGTTTGATAAGAATTATTTTTTACTGGTTATGTTGAGTAATAAGGTTGATAGTTTAATGTCTAAAAAGGACTTAAATAAGAGTTTATACTATTAAATCTCAATTCATGAAATTATATGAAAATTATATGAGAAACTAACTACTTATTTTAATCTCGCATTTTCATCACCAAAAATAATATTTTCATCCCGGTTTATTGATATAGAACATATCAATAATATGAATAATGATTAACTGATCCGCTTATATAATTTTTTGTACCATTTATTATTATTATTATTATTATTATTTCATATACTATTTTTTATTCTTCATCATTTTCATTTTTAGAGAAAATGTGAGATAAAATGCATTTCATGTATTTTTTAACATGTTTTCTTATTATAAATGGAAATACCACCATGAGATTCTCCCAAAAAAGAAATTCCATCAAAAATTATTTCTATGAACAAGATCCCCTATAGTTATCTTAAATTTTAAATCATTTATTTAAAAATGAATATATTTATATAAAGGTAATATGATTGTAATTTATTTTCTATAAAATAATCCATGGTTTTTAAATCTCATCAAAAGGAAGTTCAAATGCCAAAAATGCTTAAAAAAGTTGTATAACATGATTTTAATTTACAAAATTAGCTATATCATTTCCGGCAAACTAAAACTCATGGAATTTATAATAAGAGACCTATAAAATTCTTGATTGTGAATCATTTTAATCTATTAAGAATATGATAAATTTCATAAACAAATCATAGAAACCAAACGAGTTTAGAAGGTTTATCATTAGGTATAATTTTACAATCATGGATTTATTAATAAATAAAAAATTCATTTAATGCTCACAAAAAATTAGGGAATAAAAAAAATTGTGAAATATTTTGAGTTTTAGATTTCAAATTCAATAAATAGTATAGAAATAAATCAAAATTTGAAAAAATAAAAAAATTTACAAGAAAGATAAATTCTCACATAAAAATTAAAAATAAAGCAAAAGACAAAAGAAAATAATCTAAAATGAAAACCACATGTTCACCTCGTATTTTTAGTTTAATCATGACTTTGAAATTCAAGAATTTTATTATGTAAAATAAATAAAATAAATTTTAGAGATATATAATATAATATTTTATTAGATAGAAATATTTATATGATGAATTTTGACTACTATTTTACTTCATAAAACCTAAAAGGAAAAAAATAAAAATATATAAAAAGGAAAATAAATTTAAATAAAATAGGGAATGAAGTATTAGGTAATCTACAATGTGGTATTTTTTTGTACTAACTACAATTAGGCAGTTTTTTCAGTTATCCTATGTCTAAAATTTGATGTGATTTTATTGATATGTACCACTATATCCTTGTTCTCTATTAACTCCTCATAAAACTATTCTAATCCATTTTCCCTTAGTAAGTTTATAGTGATTTCCTCTATATGTAGTGAATTTATTTTCATTATTGCATATAAACTAAGATAAAGGTACACTAATTCTTATTGAGGGGAAATAATTTCTACTAAATTTTCATTATTAATTTTATGGAGTGTCTCCTCTTATTATTAATAATAAGTGAATTCTTTATCTGTTTTTATATTTTTTTGGTCTCCCTATTTAATCTCAATGGGCAGATAAACGAGATCCCCAACCTCTTTTCAGTACATTCCACTACTCATGTGTCATCATCTTTATCATCATCCATGACCTAAAAAAGTTGTAATCAATATATAATTATTGTTTAAGGAGAATCAGTAGACATTTGAGTTTTAGTAAAATCATAATATCTTGAACTCAAACAAGTTATATTGAAAATATGTTTTTTAGTATGATGCTCTTAACTCTTGTAAAATGATTCTAGGAAACCACAAGTGGAAATAGGTAGTTGGCACTTGATTATTTATTAAAATTCCATTACAACCCATGGAAACTAATTTTATTCATTTACATATATTGATAAACTCTATGTTGCTGAGTTTATATATTCCAAAAAATCATGGATGATTTTTAATTTAAATAGAGTGAAGATAAAAAAATGAATCTAAAGTTCTAGCATCACCCTCAAATGTATCAACAAGTTTATATTGTTCCTAATTAAAATCATTAGGATGGTATAATATAGGAAATGGTTTATGTACTTTTATCTCTTCCTATACCTCCATAGTAGAGATGGTATGATGCTATAATTATGGTTTATCTTCCAACAGTTCTTACTCCTCTTATATTAGTTTTATTAGTATATCTTGAAGTATAAAGGTGACATATTCCACTTGTTCATATGGGTCTTATATATCCTATTTAATAATCCATTTTCATTTCTAATATTGGTCTTTATATCATTGTTGTTATCTATATCCATATTATTTGATAATCTACAAGATGGATTTTTATTGAGACTAATATTTGGTTATTGGAACCATATACATTTTATTCCAAATGGATTTATGATAAGGGTATAACATCCCTCCCACGGATAGACTAGCGATGCATCCAAAAACTATTTCTTAAGTCCCACATGGGAGGATTATGAGATTCTAAAATTATGGTGTAAATCCCTCCCTGGTGTAAATAATTTTCCATTAATGGGTGGGTTCCCTACGAAGATTAAAAGACATTGGAAAAATCATTCTAAAGTTAACAATATCTTTTGTAATGGAAATAATATCTAGTATAAATATTGATATATATAGAATCAAATAACTATGCTATGGGTTTATATCCATTCAGAATACATTTGGGGGGATATTTTTTGAACTATATGTAGTGCATACCAAATGAATTTGTATAAAGGGTTTAATAGTATTCTCATGGATGACCATGGGATATATCATAAAATTGTATCAAAAGTCCCAAATGGGTAAAATGCATGGATTTGGGTATGCTTGGTAATCATGGAATAAATCCTTCCTTTGTGTGAGGTCTTTTCATATGATGGGTGGGGTATCTAGGTAGAATAAAACCTGTGTGGTAGGCATGAAAAAAAAGTAATAAAATGAGAAATTCATATTATAGATGTCATGAACATTAATTAGGGGTTTAAATAAGAAAAAAAATCCAATTTTTTAAAATAATTTTCCTCCCTCTTAATAAAGGTGCTTTTAATAAGGATGATAGTTTTAATAGTGAGTAAACTTATAAAGATACTTTTCAAAAGTTCCTTATGAATTTATAGAAATAATATGTAGATTTATTATAGGATGAATCATTAATTAATAGATAATTTTCAATTGTAAGAGAGTTATCCAAGTTGTAATCTAATAGAATAGAGATCAATATGTGATTAGAAAAATATTAAAAGTCTAATTAATGAAAATTTACATTCCAAAAATAAATCATATAAGAAAAATAAATTCTAGATATCGAAATAATGTTTGTTCAAAAGATGTGAGAGGTTAACACTTGGAAATTTAGATAAAATTAATATTACTATTGATCTAACATCGCAAACTCCAGAAACCCATATCCAATAGTTATATTACTTTATTTTTGAAAAATAAAAGATTTTACGAAGGATCCAATATTTTATAAATCATGGAAGAAAATATACATACAAAAATAAAATTTAAAAACATAATATACTACATGAAAATATTGTGAGAAAATTATAATCCCTTCCATAACAACCATAACATTACAAATTATCCTCCTCTAGGTTTCTTGGATAAAGAATAATAAATAAGAGTGAGCTTATATTCTCAGTAGAGAGTAGCATACATTGGAATAATTTATAACACAATCATTTAATAAGTGATATCGCATGAATAAATGACCAACATAAATCCATAATCAACTGAATAATAGGTAATTCTATATCCATGATAATATACAAATTCATGGATATAATTAATCATTTATCACATATTAAATGTATGTATAATTTTAGGAATAAAAATGTGTCATGAAGGCTTTATAATAATACACTATATTGTTATTGGAAGAGTTATACACCAAAACTCAACCTATTTTATCCCCTGTTACAAGTAAATCCATTGAGGGGATATATAATTCTTGTCCCCACTCATCACATTATTAAGTCCTCTATATTCATAAAAGAGTCAGTAATACCTTTAATTCCATTATCTATGGAAAACCTAACTAAATAAATCATTACTATCCATATAATTATAAATAAATAAATCTAATACTTCCCCATTAAATATAAAAATGTTGATGTTAAGGAGAAATCCATTATTCAACTTAGAAGTTGTGGAGTATCGCCAACGTAACATATAGTAGCCTTATCAATTAAATATAGGGGAGAAGGTACTTTCACTTATTGGGATATCGATGGAAGATAGTATTTGGGTCCAATAGTTTAAATTGGTAGGAGAATAGTGTAATGGTTGGAAAAATAATTTATCATGTTTCATTAAGAGTTTGTGAATATTTCAAAGTATCCCCCTTGGGAGTTTCTTTCCTGGTGTGAAATCATATTCCCACTGATCATGAATAAGGGTGATTATTGAGTCACTGTTCAACCAACCATCATCAAGGTGATTACCTCTAGGTGCATCTAAGACACAACTACATCCACTTTCCATTATCTAGGCAGGGAAATATTTCCTAGGGAATTACACACTTTTCCAAAACATATGATTGGTTTTTTACAACAGAAAATATTTAATTTTACCATAGTTTTAGAAACTCATGAATCAAAATAACATTGGGGGATAAAAATATAGACCTTTAAATTCATTAAATTCATTGATTAATATGGTAAAATTATTACATGTAAATGTAAGGAAATCAATAAACAAAATATGTGGTGAATATAACATGAGTTACAAATAATAAAAATTGGGATTGGAAACCACACGTATGGATTGGGTAATGATTCAACCCAAATATATTCAAATAGATGGATCTACATTGATCTTAAAATACTAATAATTAAGTAATTTCATGATATAACTTCTCAAATAGAATTTATATACTCAACATAATGAAAATTTAGTGATAATACAAAAAAAACTAGATAGATGAATTTGAGACATAAAAACCTAACCACTTGTCCTGACTTACATATATTTACTTTAAAATCATTTATCATAAACATATATCTCTCTATCACTTAACTCTTGACCTTAATCATATCAATTTCCTGATTTCATCTTCATAAATAGTCATTCACCACATGTATTTTATGAATTTATTCATTAGTGTTTATGGTTTTGATCATTTTTTCTAGTTTCATAATAGCAATGGTCAAGTTCATATTCATCATTATTACAAATTTCATTATTAATAGGTAATTAATGTTATTTATAGGTATTGTTTATATTAATTATTTTTTTAAAATTTCTCTCAATATTGTTTTAATCTTTATCCTTTAATATGAAATAGATAATAAGCATGTTTTAGTTATTTTTGATAAATAGAGTTTGTTTTTTAATTGATGAATAAGATATTAATATACAATATTTAGTACCAAATAACTAATTATTTACAAATTTATTTTATATTGTACTATTATATATGTTGTCAAATTCATAAATGATATAAAAACATAGTATTGTTCAAGTAGGTGGTTAAACCAACCCAAACATGAACATACCCTGATTTAACAAGTAATTAAGATGTGGTTATGTTGTAATATAATTATACCAAAATAATAATGATATTATTTCATGTTTATTATTTTTATTTTTTATAATTTTTATGAATTAAAATAAGAAATAATTTATATAAAATGTTTACACAATTGGGGTGCTTACTAGAGGCTTGTCCCCTTCCCGAGGCCTGGCCAGAGAGACCCTCTTTCCCCGTTTCTTTTCATCTTGGTGGCTGATGTTTTTTATAACCTCATTTTTATGAGGAAAAACTATGTAGTTGATAATGCTCACATACGGGGCTCAAATTTTCTTGGGAAGTATCCTTGAAAATTAAGGTCTTATAAAAACTAATGGTGACCACAAAATTTTAAATTTGGGATTCAATTATAATAGGATAAATATCCTAGAGTTTCAATAATATTTTCAAATGTTATGTGAACCTTTAAGTGGGGACTATTACCCTTTTATTGGTGAAGATATGGGGAGTTTTGGGAGTAACCCTTACATTCTCAATAATATAAAGTTACTATTCAAGGATCAATGACTAAAAAAATGGAAACAAGTGGTGGTGATAGTGAGTGTGGTTTGCAAATCACCTCAATCATTCCTTTTTTATATTACTTTTAGTGTTTTAATGATAATTCTAACATTTAAATTCTGTCCTGATTTAAATTTATCTTAATAATTAATATTTAACCTTAGAAATTAATTTTAATTAAAAATATTAACATTGAAACATTTACCTAATTTGATATTTATGAATGAAAATTTTGAAATAATTTTATCATATAATATTTATAAAGGTTTAAAATTTTAATGTCAAAATAAAAACACTTAATCACATAAAATTTTCTTTTAGAAAAATGTTGTTCTTATGCTTTAAATTTAAATAAAAAAATAAAAAAATCTTGGATACTAATTATAATGAAATAAAATAATTTATTATTAAAAAACTAAATGATATGATCCTTTAAAGCTAATCCAAAACTAAATCTCCCTGGAAAATATTCGATTCAAAGAAAAGGTCAAAATTGATTTTTTTTTATTAAAATGATATTTTAATTAGTTCAAAAAATATTGGACATTATATTTATAAGTTAAAATAATATTTTAATACTAATATTTTAATTCCTTAAATTCTTATTTTATTTATTATATAAATTCATGAATAAAAGATATTTAATCGTTGCATCGGTTGATATTTTAGGATATGGTGTTTACCTGCTACAAAAGGGTCTTGGTTATTTCATATGAAATGTCTTATACTATTATTCTAGGGGATAAAGAGGAAAGTATGGTAAAAATTAAGATAATTAAATCTAGTAAGAAAAAAAGAAAAAGTAATTATAACTATAATGGAGTTGTTACCACATAAGGTGAGTGTTCTATGAATCTCACACCAAAGTCCCCAATTTCAAAAAATATTGGACATGAATAACGGTATTCTACTAGTTATATAACTAAAAAGAGAATCATGTTTTTATAAGGATATAGTTAAAACAATAATATGAATTTTTTATAAAGTCTAAAGAAATGTAAAAATATACCTATATCATAAAGGAGAAAAAATATTGAAAAATTCTCACACCAACCCTAAATTCTGAAATAATAGATCCACAAAAGTATTTAGTGAAATAAAATCACTTGATATTTGAATACGCATTTGGAATATCAACTCATAAAGAAATAAAATTTATATCATAATAGGATGTTTTAAATATACTGCTAGTGCTGTTCTATATTTGGAAATAAATCTTATAGTTTCTAATATAATATTTCATTATCTATAAAAATAAAGAGTATCACAAAAGTGGTAGAAATCAATAGTATAGAACAAATTATCAGAACTAAAATATTGAGAATAATGTTGAAGGAAAAATCCTTCTCAAAGCCTAAATAAAAACTATGAAAGTTGGGATCAAGAAATAAACATATCAAATAAGTCTGTTATAGTTGTACCAACATAATTAAATCCATTTTTGGGAAATTAAAATACCCAGTGATTACGAAATTACCAATAATAGGAAAATGTTTTCAAAGTTTCATTCGATAAATGAAAATATGATAATCCTTGGATTATGGATAGTGGTTACTCTTTCCATTTGATATAAATTTTAATATCCAAAATAATATTTAAATATATAAAATTAGATTTTTTACCTTTTGGAAATGATAGTTCTTTGAAGTTCAATTTTGTTTGATTATCCATGATTTAGAAAAATAATATAAACAAAACCAATATTTTTTTTGATTGGATAAATCATAATATTTTAATCATATCAAAAAATATTATTCATGGAAGTGAGGTAATATTCAGAAAGAATGGTTGTTTGTTGAAGAGAATAAATGATAATGCTATGAAAATAAGAGATATGAGTATCGAGGGATTTTATTTTGATGAAACATTTTCATCTATTTCTAAAATAAAAATGTTTCCCTGTAATTATATATCAATGTATCTTTAGGGTTTTCAAAATAGATGTAAATTTTAAATTTTATAATGGTGAAATAAATGAAGAGTTTTTTCTATAACAAACAAATGCATTTATGCTTTATTAATTTGGAAACAGAGTGGAAAAATATATGAATGATTTTTATTGATTAAATCAATCCCTAATATATTCATTTTTCAATCTTTATGAGTAGTTTAGAAGTATGGAGGTTGTTATTTCATATGTGGAAAACATATATATTTAATAAAGAATGACATCACATCAACCACTATGATTTTGTATATAGATGAAATTATATTTTCTAGTAATGTGTGATATTTATATGAGGAATTATTTTCATCATTAATGAATCTGTTTGAGAAATATTTCTATTAGTAGATTTGAATTTTCAAGGCTTTTAATTTTAGTAAAACTATTGATCATATTTTAATTTCGAAATAAAATATTCTGATAGGATATTGTAGAGGTTTTATATAAATTGATCAACAAGAGTGTATACACTAATCCATGATATAAAAAAGATGAGTAAGGATGAATATAGGATGTGTCTTAATGAGAAAAAATCCTAAAAATGATTAGAAGTCTCATATACTTGGCTAACTCATGGTTATACATGACCTATGTTGTTACTCTTTGTATAAGGTATCAATTAAATCCTAAGGATTCATGTATCTTGGAAGTAAAGATAATTTTGAGATAATTCAAAATAACTTATGATTATGTTATATTATATGAGAAGAAAAAAAGTGTTGGACATTCAAGGTTTCAGAAATGTAGACTATCTTAGAAATGATAATAATAAAAAATTATATGTTAAGAGGAGAATTCTTCCTTAGGGGGAGATGTGAGTAACATAATTCCAAGAAATACCATTCACCATATTATGTTTAAATAAATATATGTATATTTATCCATTATTTATAGAAACTGAATTGAGTTGGATGAGTTATAAAATATTTTATAAGAATATTATAGCTGAATACTAGATGGTTATTAACAATGATAAACTATATTTTATATATTTTTCTAAGAATCTGGTGCAACATTCAAGCTCAAATAATAAGGATATTTCATATCATTTCCTAAATTAAACAGTGTATGGAGGAATAATAAAGCTATACTTCATTACATTAGTAAAAAAAGTTAACAACATTTTTACAAAACAACCTTCAATAGAGTCTTTTGAGAAGTTGAGATAGTAAATGGGTGCTTATCCCATTACCTGATAATACAGAGGCATGTTTTTTATTTTTTTATCTACTTAAAAATTTGTTTTATTTAATATAAGGGGTGAGCAGTATGAATGGGGAGGAGCCAAATTTCTCTTGAATATTTTAATCTCTTTGTTAAGGAAGTAGAGGAATGTGATTGTTCTATTTTGAAATTATTGAATGAGAATTCAAAGTTTGTTTCTTATACTATATTTCATGAGAAAATATTTTATGTATAAATTAATACCTCTCATTTTCTACACTAATATATATTATATAGATTAATATTTTATTGGTTTATGGATCACTTATTTATATAGGTTAACACCATCCATTTTTTCAAAAACATAATTATCTTTAATATTAATAAGGAGTAGAATAGGTTTCATATTGGTGTTTTTTTTCATGTATTGAGGGTGATAAGATCTGGTATTTGAATGATTTATAATGAAACAAAAATATATAATATTGATAATAAATACAAAGTGGTTGATTGTTTAAATATTAGAGGATGATGTTATCTTTTTTCAATATATTTTCATGAGTGTTTGATTCATTTGATTTGGGTTTATGATTGATAGATATTTTTAAATAGGTGTTTAATATGTTTTAATAATGATTCTTAAGTGTTTTGTGATTCAACAGTGAATCTATAAATTCTCAACATCTTCCCTAATATACTTGTGTATTCCTCATGATGGATGAATTGTAAAAGTGTTCAAAGCCTTTATGATATGTCATAATTTTAGAATAATATATAAGAACCACTCTGAATCATCACTCAATATATAAATTTTATTAGGGAGTTATATATGGAAAAGGAAATAAAAGGGTTTTCTAAACTTGGAAACTAATAAATTATAAAAGTACATAAGTTTCTCGATACCTAAGGTTATGACTAGAATATGTTATAATTCTAATAGGTTCAAATACTTGATAGAGTACCAAATCCATACCATGATACATATGGGTGGCTCCAAATTTTCATCACATATGTACTATTTAAAATAAGGATACAAAAGGGTGACATGAAAAGTCTAAAGGATACATTATGGTTTTAAGCTGATACCTAAGAGTAAACTGATCTTACACAGAAATGAATAAGAGTAAACAATCATCACCTAAGGTTTATTAGTTTCTGAAAAAGTGATATTAATGGAGATCAAATTTTTATAAATATGTAGTAGTATCCAACTCATACATATATACATACATACATACTTACATACATATATATCCTGATGCCGGTGATTAAGTGATAATTAAAGATGGATCAAAAGGAGAAATAAATGAGAATAATCTGATATGAGCTTCGAGTAACAAAACAAGGATTTTAGTTTTAAATATTTGAAATAATTTATGAGTATATAAAGTTAAAGTATTTTTTAGGAACATTTCAACTAGTTTTAATGTTTAAATGGGTATTGGTGGGATACTGGTTAAGGGAGGAAAAATCATATTTATATGTCATGGGGAGCAGGACTACATGATTCTATTTAGAAATTAAATGATATGTTTACAATATTATAGTATCAAATATCATGTATGTTCAATATTAATAAAAAATAAATAATATTCATGTGATTATGTGAATATAGGTGAGAAAAATAATAGTATGATTAAGGAATACAAAATGAGATAAAAAGATTATAATTGATGTGGCTTCATTTGATACTTGTTTTACACATCCATTTTGGATATTTAATTGAGAATTTCTATCTAAAATTTTTCATGATGTATCATTATTGACTTTTAGATATTTTTTAGTTGAAACTTTTTTTCTTTGATTTTATTGATAGGAATAGGTGTTTGGATGCTTAATTGATAAATAATTATTCACAACAACTTTTCAATATTTTAAAATAAAATATCTTTAGGTTTTTGGTTTTTAATTGAAATATTTATTTTTGAGGTGTTTCAAGTGTTGGATTTAAATATTTAAATTTTAATCATTTTTTCACCAAATATCATTTTTGGAAGAAAATATTTTGTATTAATTCTAAGAAATTTGGAAATTTTTAATGAATCATTATTTTTTGGCTATGGCTTGTATTATGTAAGACAATATAATTTTCATAATACTTTATTTTTTTCATATGTATTTTTTACATATTCAAAAGACTCATGTTTCCAAGAATATTATAATTTTTTAATCCTTATAAATACATTTTTCAATTCTTTCAGAATTCATGTATGATTGCTAGACCATGTAAAATTTTATGATTGGTGATAATTTGTGTAAAGTTTGTGCCACCTATTTGAACTCTATTTGAGGGTAACCTTGAAATATAATGGTTATCTTGTATTATAGGATGTTGCATTAAGTTAGATATGGTCTTATCTAAGGGTCATTCAGTTTTCTTATGACATCGCCAAGCCTTTACTCTGAAATATGGTGATAAAAACAAGAAATATATAATTCTAGATTTGATGCTAACAAACGTGGACCAATTTTAACCATCCAAAACAAACAATATCAAAAGTAAAATGTTATATCACTTATATACCCAAGGATAATGTAGGTATATATATTTTTTGAATTAGAAAACCTTAATACATATGATATTTTATCCACAATTATATAAAAATTTATCTGTATTCACTTGAGATAGAATCTAAACCGTGGCCATTCACCCCTAATATTATACTCACCCCTATACCTATGAAAGGGGTTTTATAACATGAAGTGAAATGCTTTGTCTTTTAAAAATACGGTAAAAAAATTTCATAAACAATTCCTTTTATATCAATTAAAAGTAATTTGAAATAATAAATAATTTATCGCAAAATAACAATTTGGGGATTCCAAATCCATAAGAGATGCATTAAAAACATTCGTTAAAAAGGCTAATTAAGTTGAAAACCCATTTATTTTGACAATATAATATCATGGGAAATAAATCTTGATTTCTCCTTTTATAACTTAAAAACATCACTTTTGAAAATAATATCTATTTATGGACTATAATGATAATTAGAAAACATAAAGAAAAACCTTATGGACACTAGTAGTATTGAAGGTATAAACATCACTTTTAGGATAATATCCTCTTAAGGTTATCAGTTAACTCCTCATTCCTCATCATTATAATAAATACCAAATTTCTAAAATTTTAAATAATTGTTTTTTAAAGCATTCATTACTCATTATAAATACATTAAAAATAAATTTTTATTAATATATATAATATATAATAAATTTTTAAAGTGGAAAATAATTACATAGTTAAAAAAAGTTTCCTTAAGTTACAAATAATACATTCATAAACATTATAAAAAGTATAAAAATTCATGGGAAAATAATAAATAATTATTTGAAAATAAAATTAAATAATGGATTTTCAAAACATGAATGGAATTTTAGTGAAATATATTATGCATGACAGTAGAATATGTGTAGTCATGAATGTCATACAAGAAATTAAAATCATAATTTTAGAGATAAAATAATAGTTTAAACACTTCAAAACATCATTGAAAACAAAATTACCTTATAAGGATTTGTAAAACCTAAAATATGAATTATAAAAATTATATATCTCCTAAAACATATCATTTAAGAAATAATTGAAAAAAATTCAAAAAATAATCTACCTTGTTATGTGGGTTTTTATAAAAATATCTTCCCTCAAAATAATTATTTTCTGTAAAAAAACCATTTTACCTTTCAATTAGGGTATTGTAAAATAAATATAATTTTGAAAAAAACATATTACATTATAATTATAATCTTGGAAAAATAAAAAATTAATAAAATATAATTTTATATTACCTTAATATTGAATCTTAGTTGATTTCTTCCTAAGGATCACTTTGAGAGAACCCTGAGACTCTTCTATATTTCTCATCTTTGAATATTAGCTTCCGAAGAACAGAATCCCCCCACTCACTCTCTTATTTTAAATATCATTCGCACTTTATCTCCCTCGCTTGAAATATTATGGAAAAACTACGGAACTATGCATCACATAGATGGGTTGATTACTGAATAATATAGGATTTGATATAGAGAATGCATATAATAAAATAAGGTTCAGTAAATATAGTTGTTTATAATTAGGTCTTTTTCTACTAATATTGAACATTTATTTCAAGAAAAGGATTTTTAAACCAAAATGATAATGACATATATATTACCCAATTTTATTCTATAGGTATCAAGTGAGGAAGGATATGATTTGTAACACCCCAAAATTCTAAAGTAAGAACCGTATGTTCGATAGTGTGCATGAAACTTGACACTAAGAGAGTAAGGGAATATAATACCCTGATACTTTATCATATATTTACTATTTTAAATGGATCTGTTATATTCTATATACATCAATTTATTCTACACTAATTTTGAGTGCGTGACATGCCAGAGAAACCTTCTGTAATGGCTTGCGTTACACGCAAGACCATGTTTTTCCAAACAATAATATATTATTAAAATCTTATTATTTAATATAATAAGATTGAAAATATCTTTTATCAATAATATTAACTAAATTATGAAAATATATTATTTACACAACTTATTTCTTTGTTAAAAATTAATTGTAAATGAATATAAAAACAAACTGAAAATGAAAAAAAATATTTTTAGAGAAAGATATTTTTATGCTCACAAAGCTATTTTACCCTAATAAATTAAATTAATTAGTAAGTGATATTAATGTAATATATATATAGATATATATTCAATATAATATTTTTTATATTCATCCAATTGATTTTATAATCATAATATAATAACTGACCCAATTTTACATATAATATAATATATATTTATTTTTACCACCTTTTAACGGTGAACCGATTTTAAATCCAAATTTTGGCCATTTTATAAATTTAATATGTCAAAATAAACCTCATATTCTGATTACAAAAATAAAAATTAGTTTAGAGTAAAGTTGTGATATTTTTCTATGATGTTTTATTTTTTAATGAATAGTGAAAATACTGAATTTTAATTCAAAACTATTTTTTCATATAATTTATTTATATTGTTAAATTATAATTTATATTGGTTTTAAAGTTTAATTATATTATTTTTTATCAAATAATCCAATTTTAGGTCATTGGAATCAATTAAAATTTGAAATTGACTATAAAAACCTCGAAATTTTTTGAACGTTTTTACTTAAAAATCGGCATTGTCATCCCGTCTACAATACTAAATTTAAATTAATTATTTCCACTTATGTGGTTGTAATTTTTGAAAATGGGTTAAATATTAGGAAATAGAATTATTTATAATTTTTATTATATTTAACATAGTTTTTGACCAAAAATATTAGTGAATGTAATTAGAATTAATTATAATTATTAAAGTATATTTAAGTTTAATAAGGGACTAAACCTCGATCTTAAGGGCCCAAAAGACTTTGAAACTTATGAAAAATCCATTGTGATCCATATTTTAACCTTATAATAACTTTTAACTTATTGGTTCCATTATTGGTTCCAATTTAATTTTGAAAAACATGTATGGAATTCTATTTTCAAAATATTACCAGAGTGTCACTCCTCCTCTAAAACCTATCAATCCTCATTAGCTCAAAAATAAATTCCCAAATATCACCCTAAAATACCTTTCCTCATCTTATAAACCTCCCCTTTATCATTACATAATCCAATGAATCCTTTTTGTACAAATCAAAAGAATATACATGATTAAGAGGTAATGTCTTCTCTCAAACTCTTTAGTTTTATTTCTATAATCCACACCCTAAAATATCCTTATTATATGATTATATAATAAAAATTATCATAAATATACTATTATGTTTTTATGTGAAGTTTTATACACACACATACACACACATTAATCTAATGGGTAACGAACATACTGTTTACGTGTATGGGGAGCTACTGCCTCACAAAACGATGACGGTTCATTATTCATTTACCGCCTCTCATGGTGTATATTATGATGTAAAATATATTTACCGATGATATTTATATGATATATATTATTTATTTAAGATTCTATAATTTTTTACAACACATATCTTTATATTTTCCTTTTTTTATAAACGATAACATCATTTGTGGCAATGTGGACTACTTCCCTCACAAAGCGATGTGATTTTTTCATAGTACACATAGAATGTATAAATTATGGTTTAAATAAACCTATGTAACATATATTAAATATATATGGTACTTTAATTATATTATAAATATGTATTAATTAATTTTCATTTACTTAATAAGGAAAATAATTTCAAGTAACGTTCATGAATACGTACGACTTTTCGTATCCATGAACATTGCACTTCATTTCTTATCTCCAAACTTATTAGATTTATATAAACACATATATAATAAATATATAATATAATTAAGTCATTTTTTACATTCCTTATATAATGAAATCATGATTTAAGTAATAGTAACCTCAAATAAAAATTCAAAACATGCACGAGAAAACTAGGAAATTAGCACATGAAATTGTAAAAATAATGAATGATTGTTAACAAATGGATAATAAGATATTATAAGAAGATGATATATAATATTATAAACATGAGTAGGGTTATGGTATAATTTTTTAACATATTTTTAACCACTATAAATGAGGATAAATACCATAAAAAAAAGTAAGATTAAGGTAAGATAATTTCATCTCAATTTACATGCTATTGAGACTTATTTGTTATTATGAACCAATTAAATTTTATTTGGTGTATATATTAAGTTTTTATAGGTTATATCATGGATATAATTAATCTCATGATATTATAAGTTTCTTTTAATATTATTCCATCATGGGGATTATGATTTAAATGTTTCAAAGTTGCATGATACACTTTGGAATAATTGATGATTATTATCCAGAAGAATGTTTCTAATGACTATATTTTCAATCTCACATACTTTTATGATTGTACACTTTCTATTGAAATAGTCCCATTCTGTATTGTAAATTTAGGTTAATATCCATATTATCCTACAATGGATATTAGTATTTCCTAAACTGTATGTCATGTTTACGTATAGGGTTCACTTTAACAGTTATTTGATTAACATGAGAATTATTGATAAATCCTTATTATTTATTCAATAAGGAAACTTGATAAGGAATATTTTTTATTTTTATTAATTGACATGAGGAATACATAGGACGTTAAATTATGAGTCAGGCACAAAATTTATATATCCCATCGATGCATCAATAGGTTCTCATGAGACAAATAATTTGGACAAATTAAATTGGTTTCTATCCATAGTTTTGACCATCTTGTGAAAGGTCTTGATGGTATAGGATTTCATGTGCCTAAGATATGAAATCCAATAATTTAGCATTTCATTAATAGATATTACATTTATTATTTATCCATAATATCTTTCATTGAAATATCTATGGATTTATTTTATTCTAGGTTTATTGATTAAGTGGCTTGAGTTTCAGTTTCTTACCTTGAAATATTGATTATACTTTTTTTAAAGGTTGGGGGTAAAGCCTCATTTATTATTAAAGAAAAGAAAATACCTCTTTAACTTGGTAGAGGTAGACCCATTACATAACCCGATGGTCTAGTGGGTATTTAGCTCATTACATGCCCCATAGGCCCATTTTTTTTGGCCCAAAGCCCAATCTGTGAATAGTACTACTATAGTACCCGTGCTGCTACAGTACTGCACAGTACTCACTGCTGCTATAGTACTCTGCGACCGCTACAGTGACCTTCCACCGCTACAGTTCCCATCGTTTCTACGGTACCTCCACTGCTACAGTACGCTACATTCTGCTACAGTCCCAGCGCCGAATGGGTTTTGAACCCCCATTTTCATGTAGAATTAATCGGTGCTTACCACAAAGCCAAACCACAACTACTTGAAATATTAATTATTCCTTATATAGTTCTTTGAATGGAATTAATTATCAATTATTTTCCATGCCATGTTAATTTATCGCAATTTATTCATTTTTATTCTTCTTTACTTACTCTTACTAGTCATTTTATCCCACCCTTATTATGTTCCTTTTCCCCAGGTTTTGTAGAAGATGTCTTCGAATAAGATTTCAAGGGCACAATTTATTTTGTTTCTATGTATCAAGTATTTTTTTTCCATTTCTATATGTATAATGTGTATCATGTATGTAATATTCCATTCAAAGACTTCTAATCTTATCTTTCCTTCTATATTTGATTCCTTATAATCATTCTAATGTAATAAACTAATGTACTGACTCCAAGATTTTGAGGTTTAAGTGTTGCAATTGGTATCAAAGGAAGTTTAGCAACAACCTTTGAAACTAGATTTATAAAACATAGATTAGGTAGAACAACCATAAGACAGACATTGAAGAAAAGAATAGAAGAATATCCTATAATTTTGGTAGGGTATAGATAATTTATCTATTCCTAGAAATACATCCCTGTCTAGATATTATAAGTGGGCGTGGTTCTGGAATATATATACCTAGGAGTAAAAAATCTGAAAAGTTGTGACAAGCCTAACATAGTATAACATGGTACACAACAATGGGAATCAATTCACAACTAGTTGGACACTCTCGGGGGATAAGTTTATGATAGTTCACATTTTTTTGCCTAACATTATAAAGGATTTAAATGTAAATATTCCCCTAAGTAACCAAAGTTTATGATTCTAGGATTTATGATGCATAAATTTATGTTATGTACTATAAAATGTTTATTGTTATACAATGTTCATAATTTTATGATCTAATAGAGTATATTCCATTGTTTAGAAATGGCACCCAGAAAGAAGGCATTGCAAATCATGTTGTCTCTTGTTTTGAAAATATTTTCAATGGTCATAATGTTAACAAGGATCTCTTACCTGATGTCATTCATGTTTTGGTTAATGAGGAAGATAACTATTATCTACTAGGAATTCCTCTTGACCATGAAAATGAAGACATTATCATTAGTCTCAAACTAGATAGTTCCTTGAGTCCCGTTGGTTTTAATAATGTATTCTATCAGAAATTTTGGGAAGTCATCTAATGTAATGCTTGTAACATTTTGAAAACCTTTTTTTCCAATGGTTGGATACCTCATGGGTTGAATACAAAAATTTTCTCATTAATTCCCAAAGATATAAATTCCTCTGAGATTCATCTTTTTAGACCTATTTCTCTCATAAATTCCCTTTACTAAATTATCACCAGACTCCTTTCCAATAGGCTCACTAATATAAGTAGTAGAATTTCCTCCTAGAATCAATTTGGCTTCATCAAATGTAGGTCAATTCAAGACTATATCTATCATGCCTCAGAATGTACTAACACCATAAATAGTTATACCAGTGGAGGAAATAATGCAATTAAATTTGATATTAGGAAGGCCTTTGATACCATTGACTGGACTTTTATTTTCGAAGTGCTTCACTTCTTTGGCTTCGATGACTCCTTCATTGGTCAAGTTAAGACACTTTTCAATTCTGATATTATTTCCATCATTGTCAATGGTTACCCTAAGGGTAAATTGAAATTCACCAATGGTGTCAGGTAAGGTGGCCCCTATATTCTATTTTTTTTCTCTATTGTAGAGGATTACCTTAGTAGATTACATACTTTCCTCATTGATCAGAATATGTTTAAACATATTCATGCTTCTATAAACATAAATGTTCCCGCACATCTACTCTATACTAAAGATATTATCCTCTTCTTAGAAGGATATGAAAATAATGTTCAAAATCTAAAAAATTATCTTTCGCATTATGAGGATATCTCTGGTCAAAACATTAGCTGGAACAAATCCTTTGATTTATTTAGAAAAAATACCCCCCATATAGAAAGAGTTATATTACAAATATTCTAAGTATTATATATGTCTCCTTCCCCTTCTCTTATCTTGGAGTACATATTTTTTGGGTTAGGCCTAAATCTAGTTATTTTTCCAACAATGTGGACCAAATTCTCAACTAGCTCTCCTCTTGGAAGGGGAAAGACGTATCCATGGCTGTTAGAAGATATCTGGTTAAATCCATAATTGTATCTAAAATGGTCTACACATTTATGGTATACAAATGGCCTTTTGGACTCCTTAATAAAATATTTATCTACATTAAGAATTTTTTTGGACTAAGTGAATGATTGAAAGGGAACTTTTGACTATCCCTTGAAATAATTATTATAAGCCCTTGAAAAAAGGTGGACATGTATATTAAGAACCTTAATATTTTCAATGCGGACTTACAAGACATATTTAATTGGCACATCCTTCACAATGATTTTTACTCCATTTTTTTCTCAGAAAAAAGATTCCTAGATAAGTTAAAGAAGGGTAACTTGAGCTATATTAGCTCCTCTATTTGGCCATCCAATAGGCAGGCCTTTTACAAAATCATGAGTAACTCACGATGGATGGTTAGTAATGACACTTCCATTAAATTTTGGTTAAAAAATGGACTTGTACACCTTTAATATCCATGTTACCTCCTAATAATTTACCAGAAAACACTAATTTTACTATCTTGGAGGTGTTAAATTCTCATACCTCTAACCTTCCTGATAACATTATTCATATCATTGACAATTTAATCTATTCCAACTCAGATGACTTCCTTATATTAGAACCTACTAAAATTGATGTTCTTAATTCCAAAATTTTTTATAATCACAACTTTCAAAATCTGGATAACAATTTCAGCTCATTAAAATATTTTGATAGGCCATGGATTAAGCCCTTGGGGTTTACAGTTGCTTGGAATATTACACACAATAAAGTCCCCACTGATGTTTTTCTTCATTCTTTTGGGACTCAAAATTTATCTAAATGTAACCTTTTTTACCAACATAGAGAAGATACTAACCATAATTATTTGTCCTCAGCTACAGATTCTACCCTTTGGAACAATATTCTTAACATTTTTGGTTGCAGATGGATACTTATTGACTCCCTCATATTACAGATAAAACATTGTGTGGAAATTGAAACCTCTCTGAAAATTAAAAATAATTTCTTAGATGATATTACAGAGCTTCTTCATGTTATTTTATATGATAGAAATGAACTAATTCATAGCAATGCCTCATTCAGTTTTAATGCAGGTTGGATATAGTTCCTCATTTCTATTCATGAAGCTGACTTGATTTAGGGGGATTCTTGTGACAACTCTTTCAATGAATTTGAGATTCTTTTTTGTCTATAGAATAACGGTATCTATCATCAGCCTAGGAATATATTTTATGTGTTCTAGAAATCCCCAATCACATATTGGATTAAAGGGAATATGGATAGTGCCTCAAATGGAAATCTGGGTCCCTCAGGTTGTGGTGTTATCTTCAGGGACCACCAAAGGAAATTACTCAGTTGTTTCAATGGAATATGTGGCATTGCCTTGTCCCTAGATGCTGAAATATTGAGTGTGATCCACATTTTTTCCTTGTACAAACAACAGGGTTGGAATAATATTTGTGTTGGAAGTGATTTAACCACGATTTTCAAGGCCTTGTGGAATGGGGTGGTGCATCTTTTTTGGCCGAGTACAACCCTATGGATGAATTTTCTTCATTTACTCCTAGAGATAAATTACATTGTCACTCATACCTTCCGTAAATTGAATAGGGTGGCAGACAGTTTTTCAAATAGGGGAGTTAAGTAGGATATAACCTGGTTGGTTGACCTTCCTGATGATCTTCTTCCATTTTATGATAATGAATTTAAAAAGATTCCGACATTTAGAATTTTGTAATACCCATTTTTTAATATAATATTTTGTTTAATGGTATAAAAAATGAAAGTCTAAGGATAAGTTAATTTTGTAAATTTAGTGACCTTATTTTTAAAGTGTTGAATCGTAATATTCTAGAAAGGATCACCATTTATAAAAAGGTCTAAGTTGAACATTGGATTTGTTTTGGAGAATGATATAGTAAACCACTATGTGATGTATATTTTTCTAATATATGGGGTAGAAATATTTCATGTAAAGACAAAAATATAAGAATATTCTTACAGAAATTATCCAAGTAAGTATATTTACTTATATTCTTAAAGGGTAAAATAATTACCCAACTCCATTAAGAATGATCTTGAAACAAAAAAAATGTTATCCTAGTAACTTCATTTCCAATGAATTAAATGGCCCTTATATCATAAAATATTTAGGGGTTTTTTATTGTTATCTTTCTCTTAACCGTTTTCTCTTGAACTCTGCATTAGAACATAATTGTTATATTTTTCCTCTGTATCCATGTTTCTATTTCCCACCAATGTTCTTCTACTAGGGAACCTAGTTACGTGATCATTGTATTTTTCTTTATATTTTATTAAAAATATGTGATATAAACTCTTTTATGATGTGGTTATTTCAAAAATAGTTTAGTTTAAATCCCTCTATTGCTGAGATGTTGTTTAAATTGTGAGGATGCAATTTATTTAAGGTGGGGAGAATGTAACAACCACAAATTTTAAAGTATGAATCTGATATCTCATAACTTGCATTACATGAGACACCGAGCACATAAGGGAATATAATAACATAATACTTTAAAATATATTTACTATTTTAAATTAATTAAATATATTATCTATATTTCAATGCATTCCACACTGAGTTAGAATGCATTATATGTAAGAGAAACCTTCTTCGATTACTTGTGTTACATGCAAGACCGAGTTTTACTAAGAAATAATATATTATTAAAAAATTATTATTTAATATAATAAGGCAGAAAACATAATTTATTAATAAAATTTACTAAATTATAAAAATATATGGCTTACACAACTAATTCATTGAATAAAAATTAATTAGAAATGAATATAAGAACCAATTGAATATGAAAAAGAATATTTTTTATGCTCACAAAGTTTTTTAACCCTAATAAATTGAATTAATTAGGAAGTTATATTAATAATATATATATATATATTCAAAAAAACATTTTTTATTCATCCAATAGATTTGATAAGCATAATATAATAACAAACCTAAATTTACAAATAAAATGTTATATTTTTATTTTTATTACCATTTAATGGAGAACCCATTTTAAATACAATTTTTGACCCTTTTATAAATTTAATATGTCAAACTGAACTTCATATTTGGAATTGAAACATCAAAATTAGTATAGGGTAATTTTTTCGTATTTTTCTGTGATGTTTCATCGTTTAATGAATAGTGAAAAATAATGAAATTTAGTGAAAAAATGATTTTTCATCTAATTTAATTATGAGGTTAGATTATTTTTTATATTGGTTTTAAAGTTTAATTAGATTATATTTTTATCAATTAATCCATTTTTGGACATTGGAATCAATTTTTCTTGAAAATTAACTATAAAATCATAGCCAACTTTTAAACATTTTTTCTTTAAAAACCCGCATTGTCGTCCCACCGCAAGATTACATTTAAATTAATTTATTCCACTTATGTGATTGGAATTTGAAAAAATTGAATCCATATTTGGAGTAAAATTTATTTATAATGTCTAATATGATAAAATTAGTTTTTACAAGAAATATTAGTGAAAGTAATTAAAATTAATTACAATTATTATGTTAAAAATAAGCTTAATAAGGGACTAAACCTTAATTGTAAGGGCCCAAAAGACTTAGAAACTTGTAAAAATCCATTTTATGGACATATTTATAACCTATAGTAATTTTTATTTAATTTGGTTAGTTATTGGATCCACTTTCAATGTAAATAATGTGTATGGAATTCCTTTGTCAAAATATTACAAGAGTGTCACTCCTCTTCCACTATAAAGGCCCCCTCTACTCCCAATTCCTCAAAAATATCACGGTAATTTTTCAAGAAAAATATATAAAAAAATATCTCCCAAAATATCTATAGTAATCCCAAAATTCTCCCATTAATCAGTAATCAATCCATGTAATCATTTTGGTACAGACCAAAAGAAGTTACCTGATTAAGAGGTAATATATTCTCTCAAGTAATTTAGTGTTATCTCAATTATCCACCCCCTGAACTATCTATATTATATTAATATATAAAAAAATTATCCTAAATATTATATGATGTTTTTATTTTAATGGATATACCTACACTTACACAAACTTCCATCTAATGGATAATAAACATATCGTTTACTTGTACGACAAACTACCGCCCCATGAAATTAAGATTGGTCATTTTTCCTTTACCAACTCTCATGGTGGTCATTATGATGGGAAATAAATTTATATTATATATATATATATATATGCATATATGATATTTATTAGTTCTTTAATATTATTTAATTCTTTTAAAACACATACCTTGATACTTTCTATTTTGTGTAAAAACGATAACATTGTATGTGGAAGTGTGGACTACATCCCACTCAAAGCGATGTGTTTAGTTCACACTATAAATGAAACATATAAAGTATGGTTTTAATAAAAATATGTCACATATATGAAATATATATTATTTTTTAATTATAATATGCATATGTATGAATTAATTTTCATTCATTTAACATGACAAAAAAATGAAAATAGCATTCATGCGTACGTATGACTTATGATCTCCATAAATAGTGCAATTCATTTCTTATCTCTAAACGTCATAGATTATTATAGACACGTATTTCATTATTATATAAGATAATTATGTCATGTTTTACATTATATATATGATAAAATCACGATATAAGTAATATGAGGAGAAAATAACATGTCACAACATTCTTAGGAAAAATTGGTAATTAACACTTGAAATAATAAAAATAATAAAAGATTGTCAAAAAAAGGGTAATAAGATATTATAAGAATATGATATATAATATTATAAAAAACAGTACAGTTCTAGTGTAAGTTAGTAATAAATTTTATACCACTATACAGGAGGATAAAGATCACTCAACAAAAGGAAGGTTAATGTAATGGAATTTCATCTCAATTTACATGTAATTGAGACTTATTTGTTATTATGCACCGATTAACTTATATTTGGTGTATCTAATGGATTTCTACAAGTTATATCATGAATATATGTACTCTAATGATATTTTAAGTTTCAATTAATATTATTCCCTCATGAGTTTAATGATTTAAATGTTTCAAAGTGGTATGAGAAACTTTTAAATGTTTAATGATTATTCTCCTAAAGAATATTCATATTCCTTACCTTTTTTATATCACTTCATTTCGTGTTTTTTAAATTTATCTTGAAATAATCTCTTTATTTTTTTGTAAATTTACTTGAATATCTATATTCTCCTAAAATGGATATTTGTATTTCCTAGACCATATTCCATTATTATTTAAGTTGTTAAATTTGATAGTTATTTGATTGACTGGAGAATTATTGATAAATACATATTATTTAATCTATATGGATATCTCATAAGGCATATTATTTATTTTGGTTATTTGAGATGAGTAATACATAAGGATGATAATGATGGGTGAGGCCAAAAAATTTATACACTTTATCTATGCGTCAACAGGTTCTCATGAAATAAATATGTTGGCCAAATTAAATGGGTTTCTATCCATAGTTTTTTGCATATTTTGAAAGGTCTTGGCGGTATAAGTTTTCATGTTACTTTGACATGAAATCCAATAATTAATCATTTCCTTATTAAATATTCCAGTTATTATTTATCCATGAGATTTTTTCATTGACATTTCTATGGATATATTATATCTTTAGTTTATTGATCAAGTGGCATGTGTTTCAATTTATTACCTTTCCATATTTATTATGCCTTATCAATTAATTTTAATTTCATGTGTTATCAGTTATTTACCTTTACATGTACATTTATTGATATTGATGCATTGTTGATTCTGTTTTACTCACCTTACTGATCATTTGAGCTCACCCTTATTAGGATTCCTTTACCGCTGTCATGAAGAATAAATCTTTGAATAATCATTAAAATATGTAGTTTATTTTATTTTTATGTGTCATGTTTTTATTTCCTATTTCCCATTGTATTATGTATATCATGTATGTAATCTAGATTTTCATGATTTCTAAATTGATCAGTCCTTCGGGATTTGATTACATGAAATCATTCCAATGTAATGAACTAATGAACCGAATATGGGATTCTGGGGTTAGGGTGTTATATGATAAAACGATAGATTCAAATTTGGAAGTATGAAGTTACATTTATGTGCATTTAGAATACCTTTACATGGAGCTTTAACAAATGGTTTAGAACTTATATAAGGATTACGATACCCTTACACATCCTTTAAAATGCATGGATTACCTTTACATAGCCTCAAGATTACCCTTATGTGGCCTTCATTTCTTCCACTTTACTGTTATATTGGTTTTAGTGACCCTTATGTGAAATTTCGGTATGTGGGGTTAAATTTACATAGGGACAGGTGTACCCTTACATAACTCAGGTTTACCCTTTCAAGTTTTTGGATAACCCTTATATTACAAGTTCTACCTATATGTGAGTACCATATTAACTTTATGAAAGTGATACTTCAGGTGATATACCCTTACAAAAGTCAGGTTATAACCCTTACATAGAGGTGAGGTACCCTTAATTAGTTTCATCACTACCTTAAAGCATCATGGGGTACCTTTACATTTTGTATACTTTGGGGGTCAAAGATGATCCCTCACTACTGATCAGATGAATCAGAAAAATTAGATCAAATGGTGTTTGTTATGTATTTATGTTTTTACATGGGTAAAAAATAATCCACATATGCCAATATGACATATAAGATCCTTTTGGTTGATATCTTAATTATAAAATTCCATGTTTCATTAGAGAATCAATGTGAGTAGCCTGATTTCTACTCCCAGAACCACACCACATACACTGGGATTCCCATGTTGTGCCTCCCTATGTAGTACCACCTACCCACATCTTTATAGAGGCACTATGCTCCAACTATTCTTTCCCTATTATAAGAACTTCACCCCCTCTACAATGAAATCTATTCCGGAAAGCTCCACCTTGTGGTTCAACATTCTCCCACAATAATGTAGATCGAGCTAGAAATGGTGGGTTGAGTTGTTGTAATTTTTTTAATAAACCCTATAAAAAGTGTTAGTAAAATCTTTAACAATTAATTCATATTTATCAATTAATTAGCACATTAATAATAATGTAGTTGTAATATGATAAAAATTTTGTAACAACTATATGTTTTAGAAACTTATATGTATATTTTATTCCTTGGATAATAATTACGTTCAAAAATACTTGAAGTAGTATGAAAATATATATTTCTGTATCAAAATTATAAAATTCATACCAAATAAAAGTATTTTATGTAATTAACAATCACTATAAAATTCTATACACTTTTTTTAAAAATTACTTATAATTTATGAAATAAATTTAAAAGGGATTATTATTTAAATTTAGAAATAATGATATCGAATTAGCATATGTTTTTAAAATATTGAGTGATTGTCTAAATATATTTTCATCCAGTTCCCATAAAATTTATTTCAGATTTTTTGTATTATAGAAAGAATGTTTAATTATAATATTTATTAAAATTAAATAAATATAATAAAATTTCATGATATTGCATTCTACCCCCCATAAAAAATAGTTCCCTTATAATTATTTTATCATACTTAATTAAACACTAAGTATCACTTCCCATGATTCATTATATAAGTTTTTCATCTCTATAGAAATGAAAATATTACACTTAACAAGAATTATAATTTTGTTTAATAATTTTCTTGAAATAACTCAAACCATCCAAATAAATTTTAATTTCCCAATTGGCATCACTCATGAAGGGAAAGAGTCCCTGATTCAAAATGGTACCTTATGATATTTTCAAAATATTCTATTTCTCTTATCCAAATTCAACATGTATAGATTTTATTAAATTGATGAAAAAATCGATAAATTGTTTGAAAAGTACTGTTAATATATAATTTCAAAGCATTCATTTGAACATTATTTTTAGAAAATAATTTTAGAGTCCGCTTCAAAGGTTTCGAAATAGTTTATTTCCATATCATATTTTATATTTCACCAAAGACTAAATATAAAAATTATATATATATATATATATAGGTAGTGTGGAGGTCTCCCTCTTTAATCTAATCTTCAAAAAATTAAGTGCATCATTATTTTTAGGTAAGGTTTAAAATTTGAAATTACCATAGTGCTACTTCCCATGCCATGATAGGTGATAATGTTGATAATGCAATATTTATTCATAGAAAAACCATGAACCTAAAATTATTGGGGTATGAAATATGTATTATATATTTCATAGAGTTTCATTCAAGTAACCAAGATGTTGGAAAAGGCCTCAAAGTCATCGAGGCATGAATTTATAATGATCATTGTAAGAAGATCATCACAAAGAGATAAAAGAGTTGTTTTGGATCTTCCTCATTAAATTTTGATATCAATCTATAATATTATAAAAATAAATAAAATATTTAACATTAGAAACATTAACATCCAATTTAAATTTATTAAAAATATTTTCATATATAATTTAAATGAAATTACTCTATAAGAAGATTTTTATTCTAAAAAACACCTCATTGTTGCTTAAATACATAAAAGGAAACTTAAGATAATATATTTTATTCCTTCCTTAAAACTCAATTACTTATAAAATAATGTTCACATAATTTACATTCAATCATAGAAAATATAACCTCATAATACTCAAATCGGGTTTCTAAATTATAAATCATTGTAAATTGATATCAACTTAGTCTCTAAATTTGTGAAAATCATCCTCTAATACAAAAATGTAACACCCTCATCCCTGCACTATTAGATTTGGTCGAAAAATAGGAAATTTATATTTATATATATGATACAACAAACATGAAACAATTTTAACCATCCAAAACTTACAACATCAAATGGAAAATATTGGATCACTTACATAACCAATGATCTATTATATCTAGAGTTTGGGAGGATAATGAAAATTAATATATATATTATTTTATAAAAAATTATATGAAATTTCATATAGAGGTAGTCGATATAGACTCTTCATCATGACCAATAATAATTGATCTTATACTCATCACTATACCTATAAAAATAATTTAAAAATATAGGGTGACCAAAAAAATTCACAGTAATTAGTTTTAAAACATTTAGTGATATCATTTCTATTTTAAAAATATAATAAAAGCTATTTAATAAATATTTCCTTTAATATAAAATATAAATAATTTGATATCCTAAAAAATATATCCCTAAATACAAATTTTGGTATTCATGACCCAAAAAATATGATTTTCAGAACATTCATAAAAAAGAATGATTATTTTGAAAACCAATTTATTTTCAAAATATAGTATCTTTTGAAATAACCCCATATTTCTCATTTGAAAACATCAAAAATTTACTTTTGAAAATAATATCTCTTTATGGAATATAATAACACTCAGAAAACATTATAAAAACCCCTATGACCACTAATAGTAGTGAAAATCTAAGAATAACTTTTAGGACAATGTCCTCTTATGGTCATGGGTTAACTCCCCATCCCTCCTCATCATAGTCAATATCTATGTGAATTTTTTTTAACAAAGACATTTTTTTAGGTATTTACTTTCTTATTATAAATCCATTAAAAATAATATTTCAATACCATCACATATATGTAAATTATTTAAAAATGAGAAAATAATTACATACTTAACAAAATTTTCCTTAAAGGACAACTCATACAATCTTAAAGTTTATGAATAATATAAAAAATAAATGGATACTTATAAATAATTCATTGAATATAAAAAAAATAAAATTATTTTCAAAATATGCAGCGAATATAATGGGAATATTTAGTTTATGGACATATAATACATGTATTTATGAATAATATCCATGAAATATAAAAGATAATTTCACACATAAAAAATAGTTTTAAAAAATTAAAACAACCTTGAAAAAATTCCCATGTAAGGATTTAAAAAAATTAAAATATTAATTTCATGAAATAAATTTCTCAAAGAAGATATATTTGAATAAGGAATTTTATATAAAATTCTAAAAAATAATCTCCTCTATAAAGAGAGTTTAGTAAAAAAATTCCCGTATAATGAAGGATTTTGGAAAATAAATCATTTTTACTTAAAAATTATTATTTTGGAAAAAGAATATAGTTTTTATAAAAAAAATTACCTTAAAATTTGGGTTTTAGAATTATAGAAATTAAAATAAAACCCTTTTACCCTTACCTTAATGTTGCAACTCAGTTGTTTATTTCCCAACGATCACTTCGAAAACCCCCCAAGAATCTTGTTTAGTTTTCTTTATTCAAATATTATCTTCCCATAAAAAGACTAAAACACTCACTCTATACCTATCTGATTTTTATTATCTTTATTACCATCACTCCCTCTTTCAAAATTTGAAGGAATATCTAGGTAACTATGGGGAACATAGATGGGTTTTAACTCTAAGGAAGGTGTTCTTTATATAACAGGACATCAATGTATATTCATATTAAAATATTAAGTATATTAAAGATCTGTTCCTCATCTTATTAATACTAAAGATTCAATAAAATATCCTTTATAATTATATTTATATAAAATAAAATTTATATATTGTACTTCTCACCCCCAAACCCTATCTCCATGATATGGGGAAAAGCATGCATGTTCATATATAGAAATATAATTAAATACTTCAAATTGTGAGTAGATATTACATTCCCAAACATACCCATTTATTAATCCATAAGCCAATAAAAATGAATATTTGAGAGTGGTCTAGCTCTGCTAGCTTATTGATCAATATGAGAGTAGATACAGAGCATGTGGATAATAAAACAAGGATCTATAAATGTGGTTGTTTATACTTAGGTCATGGTATAATATTATTTACCTTTTTCTCAAAAACAAATTATAGAAACCAGTTTGATAATGAAATATATATTAAATTATTTTATTCATTTGGTTTGATGTAATAAAAATGATGATAAAATAATAGATTTATATCAAAAGTATGAAGTTACCGTTACATGGATTTATAATACTATCACATGGAGATTAAAAATAACAATTTAACACTTATGTAAGTATTATAATATCATTACATGGATTTTGAAGTATATGAATTACCTTTACATAGCCCTAGGTTTAACGTTATGTGAGTTTATTAATTCTTTTTTTGCTTTATGTAGGTTTTGGATACCCATACATTAATTTTTAAGATGTAGGGTTACCTTTAGTTGGGATAGGTGTATAATTACATAACTCTGGTGTATCCTTATTTGAGTTTGGATGACCCAAATGTGGTGGGTGTAACCTTACATGATTAACACAATACCTTTACATAAGTGAGGTTTCGGGTGAGATACCATTACACAAGCTATGATAATATTGTTATGTAGAAATTTGGAACCCTTATATAGATACAACACTACCGTTATGTAACTAGGGGTAGCTTTTTGTTGGGTACACTTAGGTGGTTGAAGAAAATCCATCAGTGGTGACTAGATGGATCATAAAATTTTTATCATATCAAAGTAATTATATCTATATGTTTTTAAGTGGGTGACTAGTACCTAACATGCTCTTGTCCAACATCCAAGATATTTATGGTCGATGTCTTCCTTATAACATTCTATATTCCATCAATGGCTCGATATGAGTAGCTCAGGGTCTACTCCTGGAACCACAACGCACATACTAGGAATAACAGGCCACACCACCCTGTGTAGTACCACCTTACCACATGATTATGTGGGATTTATGTGCCCACTATGATTTCCTTCTTACAAGCACTAAACCATTTCCACCATGAATTATATTCAATTTATCTCTACCTTGTTATTGATCTTCATCCCATAATAATGCAGATCATGTGGGCCCTGATGACTTATGTGGTTGGACATAATTTTTTACTAAAATATATAAAAAGTGTTAGTAGAATCTTCAACAGGTAATTCAAAGTTATTAATTAATTAGCACATTACCCATCCATTGGTTATAAATATTCAAATAAAATTAAAGACTACATGTTTTAGAAACTTATATGTATATTTTATTCCTTGTATAATAATTATACATTGAAAAATAATTTAAGATGTATTAAAATATAATTATTTTTTCAAATATATATATTTCATACCAAATAAATAAATAAGTAATTAATTTTCACTTTTATTTTAAATACACTTTTATTAAGAATTAAATATAATGTATGGAATAAAATCAAAAGGTATTATTATTTCCTTTTATAAATAATGATGTAGAATTAACAAATATTTATAAAATATTGAGTGAAATTTTAAAAATATTTTCATCAAGTTCTATTAATATTTATTTTAGTGAGTTTTAATTATAGAGATCTTGTTTAATCAAAACACTTATTAAAATTTCATAAATATATTAATATTTTGAGATGTTACAACTCACCCATTATATCATGGAAGATGAAAACCTATATAAGAGTAGTGTTACGTGGGTAAAAACCCTATTAAAGGTAACTCAACACTCATGTTAGTCTATCCTTGTGGCAATGCGGCTCATGTAAGGGTATATATGTCATGGTGAAACAACACTCACATCATGTTAGTGCTCAAATTTTATGAGTATGTGGAAGGTTGTGCCAAAGCACAAAGGGTTACATAAGGGTACCACCATGGATAGTTCCTCATGTCAGGTAAACTTATTATCATCACATTTGTGTAATGTCCCATTTCAAATGTTCACCAAAAGTTCATCATTTCTAGTATTATATATTCCAAGGTAATATTTATTACAAAGTAGTTGAGTCTTGGAGCAATAATTCTTAATTATTAATAAAAAAAGGTGTTTGAACTATTTTAGAGGAACATGATAGAAGCTTATAGTGGAGTTGTGGAGGGTCAAGATCATGTGGGATGCATTTCACATAGGGATGTTGACATTTTCAAGGGATTTTATCCAAATTAATTTCAGGAATATAATCAATAGTAACCCACAACACATGGAGTTTAGTAATTTTAGGATGGAAATGCTATCTATGATCTCCTTCTGGTATTTGGAACATGATTCGTTTTAATAATTGAACCTATCATTGACGGATGGGTCATATATTCTATCAATATCCATGAAGAGTAAGAGATTTTATATATGTGACCAGTGATTGATTTAGTCAGTCTAGAGTGGAATAGAGCATGAAAAAGGGGTACCCTTTATAGAGAATCTCCCAGAATTATTTCTATTTTTTCATGTTTTTGATTACATATAAGAGGTATTAATTGCATATTATTCGTGTTTTAATAGACATGAATTTTTTAATTAATGTAGGGATTCTTGTGAAAATGAATTGGATTCTTTACTAATCTATCCAAATTGTTCACAGTGGGATACTTTTGATTTTTCCCTCATATTCACTCTCCTCATTCATCATTTACACAATGTTAATGTATGGATTGGTGACACCAATGTAATTCAATATTTAAAATAATTAACTAATGTAATTAATTAGGAAAACTTGTTTCATATATTTTACATTTTAGAAATAGGTACTTCTTGGATTCTTGGTTGACAAACTGATCCATAGGGTGAGGAGACTGAATGAAGTTGGATAGTCAAGTTGTAGTGAGTCATTTCAAATTATTTTCATTGTTTTATAACATCTATAATCTATTTTGATTCAAGGAAAAAACTTTTTTACTTTTTATAATATCCCAATCACCGAAAACTCATAACCTACTCAAACTATTTTACTATTATTATTGAATGATATCACATATGTGCATCACTTTTTATTTTTTTAATAATAATTTCACACCATTCATTTTCAAATATTTTTAATCTTTTTTTGTGCTTATAATTTATTGTGGTTAGTTTTTTTGTTTTCCCAATAGAAAAATTTATTATATATCATTTGGACCAACTTTCCATAGCAATAGTAGTTATTTCATTTTTAAATTTCATTTTTTTGAGAGTCCAATGCCATTATAATAAAAAAAATGGAACTATTTTTGGAGAATTCATTTGTGTCTAAATCAAAACAAATGAAAAAAAATACCATTTTTATAAATAAATCCAAAAAAATATGAAAAACTAGATGTTCATCTTTAATATGTGCTGAATAATAATTTGATTATACTTGAGTTTTCTTTCACACTTGGGAATCTTCTGGAACTAAAGTAAACAACTTCATACTCAAATAGATAATAATTTCACATCCCTATATAATAAAAAAATGAAATTGGAAATATATAATTTCCTACAGATAATGGATTAAATGAAAATAATATTCCACTATAGACTAGGAATAATATTTCTAAAAATCCAAGACATAAATATTTAAAACTTCCAATAATGTCAAGTGATCCATCCAACGTATACTTTTCTTCCCCAAGGCCTAGGAGATATGAGATTAGACAATTATACATCTCTATGATTCCCTATTTTAATGGCCTACCTAATAAGGATTATTTAAAATTCAATAGAGGATTCTCTATTAGTTTCTAGTAGCTACCTATATATGGGTTAAGTGAGGAGGAACATAGGTTGATGGTATTTTCCTTTTCCCTGAAGGGTAAATATATGAGTTTTTCACAACAAGTTTATGAGATAATTTTTGATAGATGAAACTAACTTTATAGTGTCTTTGTGATAATATTGCACACTAAAAAATTTATAGTAGTGGTGAGGTATAGGAATAAATATTTTTTACAAGAAAAGGGAGAATGTTACCCTGAAACTTGGGAAAAATTTGGATAACTTCTTAGGTAGTGTACCAATAACGAAATGGATCCCCATAATTTGATGGGTTCTTTCTATATTATTATCCCCACTTACCACAAAAAAATATTATGCCAGTTATAATATAGTTTTTCTTATAATTTCATTGAGGAGGATCTTAAAGAAATAATAAATAAAATGGATCAAAACCCACTTTATAAATACACTATGAAAATAAAAAATCCATAAGGGTTGGTCTAATCCATAGGATGTTGAAAATTTCTTGGATGTTAAACTTAGATATAAATTTCAACATTATGTAATGTTCATGTTTTATATAACATTTTTTTGTAATTTTTTCTTACTCTCTCATCCATCTAAGAATGAATATTTTACTGGGTTTGGTCCTAGAATGTAGGATAGAAATAACTCATTTCTAAATAATCATAACCAAGTTTTTAGAAATCACCCCAAATAATCAGGTAGGGACCAAGATATTTTAATGTAATATTCTAGCCTTGGATTCCCAAACTATTCAAGAAACCAATTTCAAGATCTATATAGGGCTGTGTATTCAAAATATAAATTGGTTTTAAAGGTCTTTATGTAAAAAGTGTTGGGCAAAATTGACTCCCTTAAAACAGACACATGTTAAAGTATTCATACATTAGTATTAGAAATGGGATAAATGCCTATAGACCTATGATTGAGGGACATGGGAATGTTTACATGTCAAAAAGAATTCAATCCAAAGGATAATGTGATAGTTGTTACCATAAGACTTATTTATGAAAACTATTAGAGTTAGTGCCCTATAAATAACATCTATGCATGTTATGATTACCCATTTTATTGGTTTTTGAATATTAATGGTTTTTTATCAAATAATGGTTTCTATTTTGTGGGAAATTGCTTTTGAAAATTTCATAATGGTACCTGTCACACTGAAATAGAAATTTATGTTACCTACAACCAGGAGAACCTAGAAGTGAAACGAAATTATTCTTAAATAGGTGTTTTATGGCTTGATGATATCAATTGATGGGACCCAAATGATGCAACCTATTCCGGATATGGGACTTATAATACATTAATACATATTCTAATGATTTTTATCTATTCTAATCTCTAGTAGATGGTGGATATGTGAAATAAAACTACTAGTAAAAAATCCACCTGTATATATGTCATTAGAAGTCCCTATATGCATTCATGTGTAATGCTTAATAGAGTTTAAAATAATTATTAACTCATATCATGAGTTGCATGAATTGATGTATTTTTGTAACCAATTATTCAACATGTTCATGGAGAAGTTTAGTGTGTTAGATATGTAACGACTTATACAACATTAAAAAATTACAAGAGAAAGGGTTTTTACATTATGTTCTTGGATGGAAGTTGATATATCATGACCTTTGATGGGAATATAAATTCATAATTAAAACCATGACCATAGTGTTATATTAGTTAGTTCATTTATATAAAATCAATGAAATATACCTCGAGGATATATGCATATGAAAGTAGTATGAAACCCGTATGATTAGAGATATAGAGATAAATGGATTATATTACATAGTGATCATTTTTATGTGGTTTTATGTCATTGTGACCTTTAATTAATTATTTATGGATTCCTTGGCATATTGTTAGGCCCTAAACATAGACTTTAGGTGGTTACACCAAATTATAATAATAAGGGGTCCTAGAGGGTCTCAAAATGTAATATAATATATTTAATATTGTTATTTTATCAATACAAAGGATATATAGGCTTCAGAGTCTCACACCAACATAATGCCTAATCCCAAAAGTATTCTAGAGAATATTATAATGTGTTAATAGGATTTGAAATTATGAAAATATACTTAAAAATAAATCATTTACAAGGTTATTTTTGTTGGAAAATTACATTTTCCTAATAAATAACCTCATAAATGTTTATCAGATTCAGTTTTATTATCATTAAAAATTGGGGATATTAAATTTTTTCCGTCTATTTACTTATCGTCCATGAGAAGTAACAATAGTGGTATTTCTCAAAAAAATCCGGCCACTAAACATGAACATAAGTCTCATGCTCCCATGTCACCTCAAGTATCTTTACATGTTGCAACTAAATATAGAAAAGTGGTACCATCTTCACTCATATGACCATTTCACTCTAGTTTATAATATGTACCAGACATCTAAAAACCCAAGAATGACTTAAATGAACATTAAATTTATTTTGAGGAATACATAATACATTATAAAAATATACTCCTAAAGACAATATTAGTTTAGTGTCTTTGGAAATTGGAACATAATATTCAAAATTGGTGAAATATCTTAAATATCTCCCATAAATATCTTTCCATTTTGTTCTCCTGCCTAAAACCTTTCTTTATATCTTGGGGAAAAGAAAACATAAAAAGGGTGATCTGAAATGCTCAGTAAGGGTAAACATGGATAACATCAAACAAAACATAAACATAAGAATATAGAAACATGATCTTAAATTTTTAACATCAAAATCGGGAGTCATGAAATAAATCTTGGCAGTTCGTAAGCCATAAATCATAAATGGTCACAAACCACGATAAAATAACATTGACATAAAACAATTAATTATGGGAAGAAAATAATCACATAATATTATTTCCATTGTTGTGAAATACTTGTTCCCAAGACCATCATAGTGGAAAAAGTCCAACATTGAACTAGGTTTACTTTCTATTCCAGACATGTATTACTGAACTTGATTTACTTGTCATTCTAGCCCTATATTACTAAACCAGATTTACTTGTCATTCTAATGATGTATATCTCCTAAGATATAAACCTTTACCCAATTCCATGGAGGGATATATTCATCCCACCATCTCATAGTGAAATCATTCTTATACGTTCCACAAAAAATTAAATTATTTATCATAGCATAACACATGAAATAAAATGGGTTTTATAAACATCATTCCATCACAATCCATATAAAATAAATGGATTTCATAAAAATAATTCTATCATAAACACAATAAAATAAAATTAATAATGGGGATATAAACATAACCCTAGGTAATCTTAGATGAAAAATAATTTTGATAGAATATTTGAAATCAATTATTCATGAAAATATCATTTCTTCTTCAAAAATATTTTATTTTCTCAAAATGAAATGAAATTTGAAAAGAAAAGAATTTAATTGAAAATAAAATTGAAATATTGTAAATGTGTCTTTATGTAAATAATGTGTTATGAAATTCTAATAATCCATTCATGCCATATAAGTTTAAAAAACATTCTTCTCGTACTCTTACTATAAAAGTCAAAATGTACCGTGAATGGAAAACAGAAGGAAGATTCCTTCGATAACATTTATTATAAATTCAAAAATCAGTAAAATTGACTTTAAAAATACTATAAGAATATAAATAATGTTACATAATTAGGAAACATGAATGTGGATGATTAATATACCCCAGTAAATACTTACATACAAACAATCTTAGTTAAAAATGAGATTACAAAATTACACCTTAGCTTAGGTCTGATTTCTTTCACATGTGTCCAAAACTCATGTATAGTGGGTCTAAACATATTAATTACTTGTAACAAAGCCATAATAAAATCTATGATATAATATATGATTCAATTTTTACTTTTTATTACCCATTTATTTGTCAATTCCATGTTAAAGCAACGTTTTGGGTAATAATCATTTTATTTATTGTACAAGTTTTGACATGTTATTGTTGATATTATTAAATAAACAGTGATTTAATTACCTATAGAATGTATGAAATGATTTATATATCATAAATATTCATTATATAAATACATATAAAATATAGATAAATGAAATGGAATACAATGTTCTTGGAGACGGTAGGTCGTACATACGCATGAACGTTGTTCTCGTTTCTTTATTGAATTGAATGGATGAAATTAAATGATATATATATACATAAATACAGTAGAATTATTATGTCATATATTTCATTGGTATTTATTATACATACTTTATTATCATTCTTGAAGTGTTAACGTGGATAATGAATCTCATCGAGTCGTGGAAACGGTAGGGTGTGCGTATGCATGAGTGACGATTTCATTCAATTAATTGTTAAATGGTATAGAATTGAATGGTATATTATTTATACAACATAATTATGACATTATATTCATTATTTAAATCCATTATACTCATCATTATACCCATCTAAATAAATTATTGTTGAATGATAAATTACACCACAACATAGAGAGGGTAAGTCGTACATACGCACACATTGTGATTTTTTTATTAGTAGGATAGATAAAAGGAGGTATAAGTTTGTACTATAATTATAATAACATATAAGCATGTATAAGATACCAAATTTTTTACATTATTATGGGAACAACATAAAAAGATGATGTAGAAGAAGAAACGTATTTTGAAATAGGTGATAAAACAATTATCTCTTTTCAAGTATGTCATTTGATTTTCAAAGAAGGCCTCCCTAGGATGTTTTCATACACAAAGTGTGGCCTCTAGGAAGAATTGAGGGAATTTTAGAGGAGATATGGCTAGGTTTTGGCCAAAAAAAAATGATGTATAGGTGTGAATAAATGATAAGGAGTAGTGAACTTTTATAGGAGATGTGTGGGAACTTTAGGAATGTCATTAAATATTAAATTATTATAAATTTATTTTCAGTTTATAATGGTATCAAAATAAATTATTTCTAATATAAGAGGAATATGGGTCTAAATCCTCACAACTAATAGGTTTTAGAAAAGTTTATGTTATAAATTGTACCTTATCTCTTAGCTTTAACACTTAGTTAAAAACATTAACTCTTACCACATCTTCTAGTATTTTCATAATATATGGTTACTATAGTTACTATAAAAGGAAAAGAGAAATAGAAGTGGATACATAATTTAAATTCTAACATTATATAATCTAGTTGTCCAAATATTAAATTTTTTGGACTATTATATCATTTATTGAAATATTATTTGTTTTAAAAACTCATTTATGTCTATCTTGACACTATTCAGTAATTAATGTTTGTTAAATTTATAAAAACATGATTCCTTAGAACTAATGGAATTAAATCATCCCTAAGATTTCAATTTAATCCAAAAAATTTGTTTATAACATCAAAATGTTCAAATTACATATATTTTAACATTTATAATATCATTTATTGGAATATTTCATTAATAGGGTAATAACTACATCATCATTGTGTCATAGATACATCTATTTATTTAATATCTAAAAATTAAAAATAAAATCCTATGATGTAGTAAATATATTTATCATTCAAATTACTTTTTATAGACTAAGAGATCATTTATAAAACCCAAACTTAAAATTATTTTAGTAAAAAGAAATATGTTTATGTTATATTTATCTTTACTTTAAAATAATTTTTATAACATGTAATTATCACACCCAAGTGATTATAAAATGAAAAACATTCATCCTAAGTATTTTTTTTTGTTCTCCCATGAATCATCCAATAGGATTATGATACGTTTAATTGTAGTTTTATATTATTATAATCGTATTTTTTACCCTTATTTACCTGATTTACCTTTTAACCATCGTAAATAAAAATAATTATTAAAGTCACTATTCATAATATCCAAAAAGAAAAGGTACCTATTTAAAAAATTTGGACCATATGATTCAAAATATGGAATCCATTTTTCTATTTTCAAAACACAAAATTAGAAGAAATTAATTTAAAAATAATTCTCATTCTCAAAACCAGAAAAGCGGGGTTTTAAGAAGGAAAAACTATCAAAAGATTGACATGTGTTTATATCAAATTTAAATATTAAATTACATCCAAATAGAAACATTGGATTAAATGAAAAAAATAATCCAATAACATTTTAAATCCAATTAAAAAATATAATCTAACTATATAAATAAATTAAACAAAAGGTTGTTTTGAATAATAATGCAGTATTTTTCACTATTCATTAAAATATGAATTTTATCAGAAAATACCAAAAATTAAACCAAAGTAAATTTTGTTGACATTATTATAAATAAGAAGCTTATTTTTTTCAAATAGAATATATAAAAGTGTTAAAAACTAAATAGAAAATGTGTTCTTCATCAAAAGGCAGCAAAACTACATTTGTTAAAAAATACTTATTTTATCTGAAAAATAGAATTTGTTCTTTTATCATGTCTAGAAAAAACATAATATGAATATTAATGTTATATAAAACTGAAATTATGGTTAATACTATTCATAATGGCTAGTTTATATACCATTAAATAATAATATTTTAGTAATATTTTTTTAGGGAAACTCGGTATTGCATACAATGCAAGCAATTGAGGAAGGTCATTCTATTATGTTACAAAAAACAAGTCAGTGTTGCATGTAGTGCAATATTCCTTTGGTGTTACATATAATATAATAAAAACATAGTTCTTTTATACATAGAACAAAATCTATACTCTGTGTTGTGTGTATCGTATGCCAACTCGGTGTTGCGTGTAACATACGACATGTCAGTTTAGTGTGAAAGGAATGTTTGACATAGTAAATTTCAAGATATAAATGAAAATTTTAATTTATTCCAAAAAAATGGTCCATCAAAATATTGGGTGTTATAGGACACCCCTAATAAGATGTGTCAAGATCCTATATAACATCTTCTCAAATGATGTCATGCGCTGAATCAGGTACATACCTCCAAACATTAGACACATGAAACAAATCATTCATACCTCAATGACGTTTATGAAGTTAAAAATGATATTACACTATATCAATCCATTCTATGATCATGAAGGTTCCAAGAAACCATGGTGCTAGATTTACTAGATTCCTTATATGTTAGTGTCCTAACCAAAGAGACACACTAAGGAAAACCTGAATCCCCACATCAAACTCCAAATTTCTCCATGTACAGTCGACCTATGATATTTACCTTCTATAATAAATGATAAACTTTTTTTTATTTAGATACACTCTCTCTAAGGCCTCCTAATTCAAAATGGGTCCCACAAATACTGCCGCGCCTACTTCATTCCAAAAAAATGTTGATCGACATGATGTCATGTAAAAGCCTCATAAGGTTCCATTTGAATCCAAAATTGGTAAATATTTTTGAATGTGAACTCAACCAAGCCTATATGATCATACCAAGATCCAAAAAAGTGTAGAAATTAATCTCTTAGCATATCCTCTAATATTTGTATCAACTATTTGGACCTTCCATCAATCTGAGGGTGGTACGCTGCAGTCAAAATAAACTAACTCCCAAGAGAAACCCGTACCAAATTCATGATGTAAAACACGAATATTTGTCTAATGAATAGATCAAGGGAACTCCATATAATTATATGATATCATGTATAGAATTTTTCCCCAGTTATTCACTGAGTGGGTCTCTTAGATCGGTGAAAAGTGGGAAATTTTATTTGACAGATCAACAATCACATAGACATCATCCCCAATTCTAGGGGTCTTATATAACCCCATCAAAAAGTCAATCGTAATTTCCTCCCTCTTACACATGGTCATCAGAAGTGGCTGGAGCAACCCACTAGGACACTACTACTCAACCTTCACCCTCTGATAGGTAAGGCATCAAGACACAAACCCTGTGATGTACCTCTTCATTCCTGACCACCAAAAATGTCACTTGATGTCATGGTACATGTTCTTAACACCATTAATTACCACCCATTTTGAGATATTTAAATCTATCATAAACTCATCTCTTATAAGATCATGGTATACTACTTCCCCATGTACCAAGATCTCAACATCATCATCCATCAACCACCTAGGTATCTGGTCACCTCCAGCGAGCCATTCCTATATAACAATACAGTCTAGCTCTAACTCCTGTATATCCTTCAATTTGTCAACAGGTGAGGATATGATCACCTAAGGGGGAAAATCCATTAATAATTGACCTTAAAAATCCTCTATCCTCCAATCATCCAATAATCTCATCAAGTGCCACTGTTACTCTAAATTAATCTCACAAATCCCCAACTTAAAACACATCATAGGGTTTATAGAATCCACAATGACATTACTTTTACCTAGTTCCCATGTCATCTCAGATTAAAACAACTAAAAATAATAAACCTGAAACCTAAGAATTAAATTAAAATCCCACTATGTGAAAATATAGTTAAGCCCTTATTGGTCTTTTTAAATAAAAAATATCTCACTAAAGATATAGTGTCAGCAACACCTTGGGGCATAGACCGTGGTTGAAAGATCCAGATCATGGAAAGGGAATTTCTACTAATGGGGTCATAGTTAACAAAACCCTTACTCCACTACCTTCTCTCTCTGCATCTGTACCACTCCTGTACCAATATTAGATGCATCACAGTACCCTATATAACCAATAATAGGCTAAGGGAGTTTTATTACTAGATCTATCATCAACCTTATCTTCAGCTGATGCATATATTCTTCACATAGTTTTTACCAATATAATTTCACTCCCTTCATCTCTAGAACTTTCTTGGTTATTGATTTTCAATAGAAATCCTTGATAATCCATTAGTAATATCCAACAAGGCCTTGGAAGATTATGATATAAAATACATTCTAAGGATATTTCCAAGACACTAACACCTATACATGTTATGGGTCCATGAATATTCTAGTCTCATACACCACAAGTCCCATGAATCTCACAAACTATATCCAAAAGTCACACTTTTATATGTTAGTGTAAAGTTGTTGCACTGAAATCCTAATTAGGAAAATCTTTAGGTATCAAAGATGTTATTATGGTGTCATTGACTAGATGAGGATTTCATCAGTCAAAAACATGAACAACAAGTCTAGGTATGGGGGGAATATCATTTTCATGAGTTCTATGAGAACTCATCATGATTTTTTTGTATAAAAGGAATCATTAAGAAATAAAAACAACCTATAATTTCTCCAAAACACTATCTTCATAATATACTCCTCTCTTACTTTCAACTAGTGATAGATCGATTAAATATCAGTCTTGGAGGACCACCAAGATCCCTATAACTAATTGATAAGATTTTCAATCTGAGGAAATGGATTTTTGTTCTTCACCATCACCTAGTTTTACTTTTGAGGATTAATGTAGAGTCAAATACTACCATCCACCTTCTTGGAACACAACATAGATGCATCCTAGAGTGGAGTAGTCAGCCAGATAATTCCCTTCCACTCCAAGTCATCAATATCCACCTTTATCTCCACAAGCGTGGTTGGTTTAATACGACATGGGGTATCAAAATGGGTTGTGCACTTGGTATGACCTCAATTTCATCTTAACTTTACAATACTTTAGAATCTATAATAGGTCAAAGGCTCCCACAAATATTTAAATCCATTATTTAGTATCCAAGGGCCTCCATTTCCACAGAAGGAGGAAGAATACATGATTTGTAGTTAGGGAATATTTTTTTATAAATTATAACACCTACTCCTAAAAACAATCACTAAGAAAATGACCTCATGTTGAAGTGTCCATATTACCTAATCCACAGAGCATGTGTGGCAGCATGCTCAACCAAATTCTTCTATATGTGCAGTGGTAAAATATAAAAATCCTCCCTTATAAGAGTATTTTGGGTTACTTCCCAAATATTCCCATAAGAATATTTCAAGGTAAAATATTGAATAACATAAATGGAATACTTCAAAATACGGTTTTTTGGATAAACCATAATCCATGTTATACCCTTCCCGGCACCGAACCTAGCCTTCATCCCAATATGTTAGTCATAGTTATCATATATATCCTAAGAAAAAAATAGTTAGTTCAACTAATTAGTTCCAATAAGGATATATCAAAAAAATGTAAATAAAAATCTATCACACATGATAAACTATCTAAAAAAATATCATAAATTAAGAATTTAATTAATTAACTACTATACATTAAAACAGCAAGCATATATATGGATGGTGAACCAACATTTCAGTCCTGATTCATGAATGCACTAGAAATATCATAAATCACATATCAAATTCATGTGAATCACACAAGGATAATTTAATCAATGGTAATAGTAAAATATATTGTCCCCACTTTATAGAAACTCAGAGGTCCATTATATGGTTCTATCTATGCACAACCACAGCTCCCATTCTATGTTTTCAACCATCCTATCTCCTACCAAACCTATCCCAAATAAATTAAAAGTGAATAAAAATTTTATTATGTCCTAGTAATCTAATAAAATTTTGTAATGGCCTGATCAAAACCCCCAGGTCCGAACTGAAGGGTCGCAAGACCTTATGTGCACCAACCCATATGCAAGAGTCTAAAAACATGTAGCGAGCATCTAGTCTATTTGTGGTAAAACTATACCCTCGTTAACCCTTCATTGGATGAGTAATAATAACAATAAACTATATTAGAAACAATGTAAATAAAAAATTAGAGTTTATAAGTGAAAAATGAGAGGATGGAATATAGGTTATACAATAATAAACAACTCCTAAAACAAAAATAATATCTAGTGTATAAAGTAGTAAATAAATAAATAAAAGAAACTTTGGGTCAATCGGGTGCACATCCCATCCCGCTACTAACTCCATGTTCCCCTATTAAATTTTCCACTAGAGGGCCCTTTCCCTTCTCTGGATCTCTAGTCATCAGATCTATAGGTGCACTAAAATTCCTAAGGAGTGTGTAAGTATAACATTCAGTATAACACCACCAATGCATACTCAACCTAGGATTCTCAAGTACAATAAGTTTATTCTATGATGAAAATAAATGCATAATGTGGATTAAAAAATCCAAAACTCAAGGGTCGTGTTCTAAATAAGATTCCAGTTCTCCGATCCAACCTATATAGGATCCATGTCTAAAGTATAATCAAGGTTTCAGAAGTATTAAGGAATATCCAAAAGTCTGATTAATCTTGTTTCTTGTCAAAGTGTGATCATGCAACACATCATATACTAGGAATCTAGGAATTCATGTTCTCATAATTTTGTAGGAATTGAGAGATACTCATCATTCACTAGGCAATAGGTAACATGCCACTTAGAATCTACTAGGCATGAGTGAATCACATGACATCTTTCTGGCATCATTATATACCTACCCAATGTATAGGTCCCTCATTGGCATCGTCTCAATTTGTGAACAATCTACCTATATAGGATAAACATTCCAAGATGATCCACCTACCTTGGGCTTGATGAACAGTACCAAAACATCACCCATAACATTGTAGGATACATGATCAGGCATAAAACATCATTATATTAATGTAGCACATAGAATCAAAATGATTAACATCGAACATGAAATATATGTTATGAAAAAATCATGGAAACAATTGTAACATAAGGTTCCTAGTTCTACGCACACACCCACATACAATCATAATCTAACATAATCACAAGATATTCCTACTGATAAATAATATTAAGGAAAAAAGTGTAAAAAATCGAATAAGGTGAGAATATTTTTATCCCAATGTTTTCAACATCAATGATAAGGATAAACCACCTTGTGTTGTTAAAAATACAGAGTGGAAACATCAAAATTCAATAAAACCTCCTCATGGGACTTATTATCATAAGAATCAAAACATCAATTCTCAAAATTCATGAAGAGATCCTACAAGAAAACCCAGATATTTTATTTCAATATGAAATGAAATATTACATGAGATGATATTTTCTCTTGCTTGGATATTTTCCAAATTATGATTTTTTCAACATATGTGTTAGAAATATTCCTTAGAAAAATTATCTTTAGATAATTCGATATAAATTATCATTTCATATTCATATTTTTTATGAATTATTATAAATTATCCTTTTATAATTATCTTTCGATAATTTCCTATAAATTTTCATTTAATAATTATATCTTTATAATTTCTTATAAATTATCCTTTTATAATTATCTCTTGATAATTTCTTATATTGTGTCCTTTTATAATTATGTATTTTTATTTACTTATAAAATACCCTTTTATGATTATATTTTCATAATTTAAAAAAAAACTATCCATAGATATTGTTATATAATTATTGTTTGATAACTATTCTTATCTATATTTTCATAATTTAATGAAATTATAATTTGATACTATTTTATAATTATCTTTTGACAATTTGATGAAATTGGAATTTGGTAATTCTTCATAAAAAGTTTTAGACAATTTCAAATAATTATCATTTCATAATTAATAAGAACTATCAAGCATTGACTACATCGAATTTTATATGGATAATTTATAAGAAATTATAAAAAGATAGCTATAAATGGATACATTATAAGAAATTATCACAAGATAATTATAAATGGATAATTTATAATAAATTAACAATATATATTTATAAAAGGATACTTTATAAGAAGTAATCAATATATAATGATAAAATAATAATTTAAAATAAATTATAAGAAGATAATTCTAGAAAGATAATTTATCATAAATTATCAAAAAGATAATAATAAAATTAAAATATAAAAGATAATTTCAAAAGATAATTCTGGTTGAGGGGTATATTTCCAATGAAAATTTTGAACTAATAAATAATTTGGAAATTGTCCAAGAGAGAGAAAGAATCATCACAAGTAATATTTTTTTCCTCTTGAAATATGATAACTAGTTTTTTTATAGGATCCCTTGATAAACCATGAGGTTTAACATGATAGAATCTATGATCATCAGGCCTTTCAGGATGTGTTCATCACTTTAGAGGTTTCCACTATAGCTTTTGAACCAAACAAGGTGGTTTGTCCTCATCATTGATGTCAATGACGTTGAGGTAGGATTTTTCTCACCTTGTTGGTATTTTGCACACATTTTTCATTAATATGATTTATGTGTAGCCATATTTGATGAAGGATCTAGATTATGATCACATGTGGGTGTGTTTGTGGCCCTTAGAATCACATATAACACTTTTTTCAAGGAGTAATTCATAACCTATTTTTGGTGTTCGATGCTGATTGCTTGTATTGTATGTTTTAAATTACATATGATGATGTGATATACTTGATCATGTATCCTTCAATGTTATGTGTGGATTTTTTTATTGTTATCAGATCCCATGGATGATAGACCATCAAGACATGTTTATCCCTTAAATGGGGAGAGTGAACGAGTTGTGGTGATGGTAATGAAGAACCTATGCATAGGGTAGGGATATGATGATTCCTCAAACATGTCATTTGATGAACTTGATCCATATTATATTCCAAGTGGTATGCTTATTGATGGATAAAGATTTTCAAGTAACTCTTGATGCCTAAATAATGTTGATAATATAAATTCATTGATATCTAATGTATGTTAGGTTTCATGATCACATGATTTCAAGTTTCATGATTCATTAGCTTTGTAATGAGTTTTTGATAATTTTGAAAAAATTATTATCCTTCATTCCTAGAACAAAATCAGGTATGACCAAGTGGACTTGGTTAGAACATGAACACTCTACTTTGGATTATGTTTTTTTTTCTAATTATTAATTTATTTTTATTACCGAATGCAGTTTTTTTAATTGATGACACTAGATTGAGGATGCATTGTTGGTGTCCTACTGAGTCTTACACTCACACTATAATTTGGTATTTCATTGTGCATGTATATTTAATGAGTAGATATCATGTGAAGGGAAAGAGACCTATGGTTTATAGCTGAGAAGAGGAACATGGAGCTAGTATCTGGCTGAGATGTACATCGGTGGACTTGTATCTTCTTTTATTTAATTATCTTACACTATATGCATTTCATAGGATATCCAATTTAGGATATATTTATTACTGTACGACTTGTTTCCATCCTCTCAGTTATCACATTTGTACTATGATTAATTATTTACATGATTTTTGTATACAGTCTATAATTATCATTACACATCCAATGAAATGATACTGAGTATATAGTCTCCCAACTGATGGACTAGACCCACTATGCAAGTTGGCTGCCTCTTGTGTATGAGTAGGGACAGATGAGGACATGTGACACTTTGGCTCAAACCTGGGGGTTTGAGTCTGGGCATTTTAGTGTTGATCATAAATATTCATCCCCCAATTATTTGAGACAATAAATGTTAGTTATATATTTAATAAATAATTATTAATTATTTTCATGAATATATTTATTTATTTATTTATTGGAGAATAATATAGTGATAATTATTTATTTTAATTTTTCTTTATTAAAAGATAGATAACTATCATGGAGGAAAGATTGATCGAGTTACGGTCCCAATGGGAAATTATATATTAAATATTTTTTGAATAAATTTAAATTTACTTATTCAATAAATAATATTTATTTATCAATGAGTCAATTACATTTCAGGTAAATAACAATAATATATTCATTACTGTTTAAACATAGGATTCGATGAGAATTACGATAATTATAAAGGCCCTTATGCATGTATTATTCTCTAACCATAGACTTATTTTATTGTAATTATGTCATTCTAAACCATAGTGGTTAGTACACAGAAAATGTTTTTTATAGAGGATTTTCTTAAAACCTAGAGAGATCCTCTCCATGTACCCTCTAAAGAATAGTGATCAATCCTACTCCTCCACCCTATCGATTATAGTGACAACAAAAGGAATTGTTTTTCTCTGAATAGATTATTAGAGTGATCATTAATGAATAGATTAAGAATTAAAATATATAGATCTAGCACCTAAATATTTAATTATTGAAGATATGAGGTTTTTGGAGCACATGTGGACCACTACTAGAGGGACTATATTGTTGAATCATATAACACAACGACATTATAAAATGAATCCATTATATAATTCATCATGTAAGAATGAATTCAAAAATGATTAAATTATTTATTTGTATAAATTATTTATAAAATATATGTGATTATATTTTATTGTGAATTCCAAGGTTGTAATTATTGTAGTTCATAGGAGAAATATAAATAAGAATAAAAATTAAATTATTAATCATGGGTCGAAATTTTTTATTATATCCCATAAACTTTAAAAACATAAGCGGACATTGAGGAATATCCTATATAAGATGAGATGGAGGTTCAAGATGAAATAGAAAATGAGAATTTGAAAAAAAATTGAATCATGGAAAATAGAGGGAAAAGTTTAAGCTATGTTTAGTAAAGAATATTCACATTAAATATATAATGGAAAAAAAAGAAAAATAAATGGTAAATAATCTTGTAATGGAAAACAATAATGCTAGGTTTGAGTATTTGGAGAAAAATAAACTTATTTTATAACATTAATAAACTTACACCCCCTTTCCTCAAGGGATACAAAATTATGAGCCTAGTTACATGATATTTTATGAGATGTTTAGAACCTTTCACCAGAGAATAAAAATTTTTAAATCCTCAAACACAATTCATTCTTATGTAATATTTATAAATTGTTTTTTAATTATCAAAAGGGGATTTGAAGAAATTCCCACTATATGTTTAAATAAGTGCCCAAGTAGGCATTGAATTTGTAATAAATGGTTTAATATGGGTTCAGTGGAGTAGATAATGATACTTGGATGATTTTTCTGAATTCATGAGATGGAATTAGATTTCATGATTGATTAAGAATCCATGTAAGCCCATAAAATCAGTAAACTATTATTATGATCTTTGGGAAAAGAATTGTGAGGTTTGTTTATTAAGGATATAATGATCATATTCAAGAAAAATTGAAATTTATTAAGAGTGACTACTTTTATGATCATCATGAAAAGAATTAAACTCCAGTTTTGATGGATGAAGAATAGTTTCTACATCATTTTTGTGGAGTATTAAAAAATTGATAAGGTATGGAATTTATATGAAGAGGTGTCGAGTCAATTTGGGTGAAGTATGTAATTATATAGATTCACTGATGCACACATGTTGTAAATCTTGGAAAAAGGAAATTATATTACTAATATAGCATAGAGGATGAATAGTGTTGTCTCACTTGAGGAGATTCACAATGGATTACCCAAATAATCCAATTCACCTAAACACAATTTTTTTTTAGAAGATAGTGAAAATTTGGGTTTTAATTAACTTCTAAAATAATAAAATTAAATGAAATATCAAAATTTAATCTTAAACTATCATGAAATGATAATTAGAATGTGATTATTATGAAATAAATTTTGTCCAAGTTTTGGATTTCGATTATATCATTATTCTCCATTATTTATTTAAATTTATTTTGATAATATAATCATGAACTCTCATAATGAATCACTATAAATTTCATAAATTTTGTGAAATCTATAATACTTTAAGAAAACTAAATTCCAACTCCTTATGTAATCAAGGTTTATGAAATACCTCATTGAAGAGTGAGACATCTTCTTGGACCCACCTCCATAATATGTCATTTCATCCATCGATTGTCTCAACTCCATCGTGTGAAGATATAATCATTGGAAGAGAGTGAAAAAATATAATATAATATATTTAAATTTGAGTATAATGCTTGGGAAAAATCATCACACCCATTAATTCCACTCACATATATCACAAACTTAAAGAAAACATTTAGAAATATTTCAAGAAAACCTAATCTCCCTCGGGCCAAGCCTCGATTCAGCCCCTCATTTCTAAGGGTAATATATCACAATGGTAGAAAGATATAAGAGAATAAAAAGATAAATAAAATAAATAGAATAGAATATAGAGAGAGATATGGAGAAAATATAAAATAAAACAAAATAAAATAATAAAGATCTAAAATGAAAAGATATAATTTCAAAATAATAATATGAAGAAGAAGATGATGAAGAAAATAAATGAATGATATGAGAAAAGAAAGAAGAAGAAGAAAGGAGATGGGTGGTGCAATATTTAGAGTAAAAAATTCAAGAGTTTAATATAATAGAAGAAAATTAATTAAATTACAAAAGGAATAAAGATAAAAATTTAATATAATTAGAACTGAAAAAAATGGAGCATGTTGGAAAGACTTCTCCCTATTAGGTGCTCGACTCCTCCTATAGTTATGAGCCTCCTCCTTTTATAAGCACACAATAAGCTATACATATTCCTCTTCAAATCTTGTAGATCCCATTTTACAAGTTTAAGTATGAAAATAATATATATATATTAAAATTTTCATTCATCTCCATTGGTGGATTATATGGATACATATGAATATTTTGTGTGTTCAAAGATATCATAATAGACTATAATCCTAGGGGAATCCTCAAGTTTATTCATCCATGAATGGGATAATGCATAAATTAGGGACCTGGAAGGAATGAAAGTGGCTATCAATAAGCCATATGGCCTTCATAGTGGCAGGATGGAACTCTTCTCTTCATTAAAGGAATCATACTTTTACAAAAGGGCATCATGATGGTTGTTAGAGGAACCATAAGTGATCGAAGGTGGTTCCAATAATTCATTAAAGGGAGATATATCGACCTAGATCTCTCTCAGAATTAAAATATTTGTTCTCAATAGTTCCATGTGGTGGCCGGTGGGAGTAGTGTGACAGAGAACAGTGAGGACCGGTATAGCAATGTTTCTTAGAGCGACTGGAATACGTGGTAAGCGAAGCAGCTCCGTTACATAAAAAATAACTATTCTGCTTAAAATTTCATCCTACAATGAAATAAAGAAGTGACATCATGATGTTTTATAATTAATGTTTTGGATTCTAAGGATCTGGATCTCACACCAGTGTGGGATCCTAGAAGCATGCACACACACTCATACGAGTTTTCCTCAATACATGGCCAATGCAAAACTTTGGTCCAAATCTTCCCCCATGGTATCTCATGGGATCACAATTTTCATGATCATATTTACCTTGATCCATTCTTGGTAGTCCATCCCATTCAAACCATCTAGATGAATTCCTGGCCCTTGAGGTTGATGACAGGCTAGTATTGGCATATATTATATAGAAATATCCTGAAAATTTATAAAAGGTTGGAAAATATTGGAACCATAATATCCAAAATTCCAAAAACACAATGAATACCCAAAACATAACATTCATAATTAATTTAAACCATTTTAATTCCTTTAAATATAAATTCCAACATTTGAATAAATCATTGAAATATATTGAATTAATCATTAAAAATACTTCAAAAATAATTAAATTATGATTAAAAATATTCTTGAAATATGAGAGTGTGAAATACTACAACACTTAAACTATAATTTCCCTCAAGAATAAAATATCACCATGGAATTAAGAGGGTACAAATGTTACCATTATTTAAATTTTAAAGTAATAAAATAAAGTAATTATCAATTTAATATCAAATTTTCACAAATAAACATAAAATATCAATTAGATTTATCAATTTTCAATGTAATATACAATTCATATATTTTACATTTTATAATTTAAAAATTATGGTTCGTTTCTTCACATTTATTCATGTTTTTTAATTAATTATTACAAAACATGCTAAATCATGATTTACCACTCCTTTGAATATTTTATATCATAAATCATTTTATAATTAAAGTATATTTATCCTCGTATCATGAGAACATGATTTTTATTTAAAAACCTATAATGGAATTACATTATATATTTTCTGATGAAAAATTGTACATTAAATGATGACGACTTTTCAATCATGGTTCATAAAACTATGAGGCTTAAGGTAAGTAGGAATTGATGTTTATATATTAAGGCTCAAAGAGGAGGAATATAACTTCAGTGTAGTGCATGAAATAAAAAATGAAATCTTAATGAAATTCTACCCTTCATATTGGGACAAATCTTACATTAAAAAAACTCAAGTAAAGTTTATTATCATTTATAATATAAATAATTATTTTCCCCTCCTTGAATTTTTGTCTAATTTTATTATTTTCTTTTATTCAATGTTGTTTTTTTTTTCATTTTATTAATTTTTTAGAATTTTATACTTAGAGTAAACCTCACATACACCACATAACCACATATGATAAAAAAACATTGGTTTAGTGATTGTGATTTTTTATTCTTTTAATTCAAATCCCATTCCTACGTTTTATTGTCTTTCAAGAAGTGATAATAATAAATTAATGAACGAATAAAAAAACATTCAAAACTCCCATAATTTGCTCTCCCATAATTTTCCATTATAATTTATTTCATCTGTTAAACAATGAATTCCTTAACCCCACATTTCAACTTAAAAATATTAGGAAAATACATACAAGAGGGTAGTAATAGATAAAAATATATAGAAATATAGATCATACCTAATAATGTCATTCATGGTATCTATGGGATAAACAATGATTATTATAGAGGTTTTTTTCAAGGATAAGGGATTTTAATAAGGTTCCTAAATCATTGAAAATGTTATTTTTCAAAGTTATATCTTTGATATGTTTAAATTTATGTTCTAGAAGGTGATATATCCCAATATCACTAAATAAATATCCTCACAATAAAATCGAAAGTATATGGTCTATGAATAATCTCTAGAATTGAAATTTTTATTTTGGATAGTCACTATTAGAATGAATATAATAATAAATCAATTCACATGAATTTCATAAATTGAAAGCATGGAAAATGGTATAGAAATTTTGTTTACAAGAATAAAAAATTATCTCAAACCATGAGTACAAATTTTAATATCCATGCCTTTATTTAATCATATAATTATACATTTTAATCATTCAATATCATTAACATTGTAATATAATACTTTTAATCATAGGATTTCTAGAAAGATCATGTCTCATACATAGGTCAAGTAAAGCATAAATTCTAGTTTGGGAATGAAAATTCTAGTTTATATTTTGAAATTGGTTTTTTGAAAAAGTAAAAAAGTTTGAATATAAAGAATGTAAGAATAAAATCCATGTGGTCATGAATCTTAGTCCTTTTATCCATTTTGTAGGGACTAAATTATGCTATCATGGTCCTATGAAATTGAATCAATCAATTAAGAATAAGGATCATGTTATTTAAGATAAAAAACATAAGAGGTTGTGGAATGTGTAATAAAATAATCATAAGAATTAATTTGAAACGTAATTGCTGGAAATGAAAAAAGGATAAGTATTGGTATGATCCACCAATCGAGATCTAAATTTTTAAAACCTCTAGAGGTAATTACCTGATTTTATTGATAATTAGTTGGTGGATTGAACTTCTTATATTTGAACCACCACATATGGGTTTTCCCAACTTTCACTTGTTCTTCCTTGGTGGGGAATAATGCATGGATAGAGTATATCAAATCCTCCCCATTCACAATTAAATACAAAATGCATGGTGGGCGTAGGATGAAGTATGAATCAACATTTTTCTTGGTTGCTACTTGTGAAAAATCCTCCTTCTTTTCCAATACTTGTTAAAATTGGGCTACATGAATTGATTATTTAAAGGGAAAGTAAGTATGTATTTTTACTTGAATAAAATTTAAATTATAATTATTAATAAAAAATTTATACCTTTAAAATTGAGAATATTGTGTTATTATTTACTTATGCTAAAAAAAATGGAATTCTTCAAGGGGTTACTCAAATTATTTTTCAATAAAGTCTAGGAGCTCTATATGTTCCTCAATAGGTTCCTGTATAGTTTTTTCATCTTTGTATAAGGTATGGAAAGGATTGAAAAAATATGAAAGTTTAAATCATTTATAAGTGATACTCAAATCATATTAAATAAAATCTGAAAAGAAATAGTTCAAAACAATATCATCTCATTGAGTTTTTTGGATTAATCACTTCTATAGTGGTGAGTACCTATTGAAAATAAATTTTACTAGATATATTTAGCTACTCGGTCTTCTCCAGATTTTTTAAACTTGCACCACTTGGGCGGTGTATTCCTCTTCCATGACTTGTAAGATATGCAATAGTTCTACCTTTTCCACTTTTTATGGACTGGGAGATCAAGTTGTACCTCATACTCATTCCCAAAGTCATCCATATCATGTTGACCTCCCACAAATATCTTAGTAGGAAATTATTCATCATCATGAATCCACTCTAGCGTATCATGGTCATCTTGGATCCGGTTCTTTAAATGTTTGGGCTCCTGACAATCCCCAAGTTTTCCTTAATTTTTTGGATTTATTTAGTGAAATTAGGGAAAACAATGAGAAATTCCTTTTTTTCGTTGAATAATTCATGTTAATTTAGAGGGGATCAACCATACCCATTAATTCTTGAGATGATATTCCTATCTTTATTTCTATTATCTTATGATTTACCATTATCAGAATAGAAAAATAATTTTATTTGAGGGCCTCCTTACTATATTTTATTTCTTATACTTTCACCTATGAGTAATTATTCCATAAATTGAAAAAATAATAATTTGAAAAAATCATGGGAAAAGTATTATATATGGTTTTTTAAATGAAGTGAAAACTGTATAATTTGAAAAAATGGAAAATAAAAATAAACTTATAATTAGATCCACAATAATGGTTTCATTTTTGATGATTTCATATCATATGGTATAAAAAAGAAGAATATTTTTATAATGTAGCACAGTGGATGACTTGTGTTATCTCACCTGAGGAGATTCATAATTTATTACTCACTTAGACCAGTCCACTTAAAGAGTAATTGTTTTTTTATTTTTTGAAAAAATTACAATTTACTTCTTGATTAATTTATAAAGAAATTAAATTACATGCAATATGAAAATATAGACATAAAATAACAATAAAAACTAAATAGAATATGATTAGAAAGAATGTACTTAGCCTTGAGTTTAGTTTTGGATTCTATCATTATTCTCCTTTATTTTTTTAAATTTACATTGACAATCCAATCATGGAATATTATGGTGAATGCCAAATTTTAATTTATTATTGGTAAATCTCAAATTCCTAAAGTGATATATATCCCACCTAATCTCTAATCAAGGTTGATGGAAAAGCTCAATCATGAGTGTGACATCTTCCAAGACCTGGCTACATCATATTCCATTTCATCCATTGGTTGGTTCAACTCTATCTTGTTAAGATAAAATCATTGTAAGAGAGGGAAATAAAATAAAATAATAGAATAGAAATAAATTTTATTTTCATTTCATGGGGAAAAATTATCATGCCCACTCAGTCCACTCACATATATTACAAACATAAAATAATATTTAAGAATGAATTCAATAACACTTTACTATCCCTTGGGCTAAGCCTCGAGTCAACCCCACACTATTAAGGGTAAGAGATCAAAATGGTGGAAAGAGGGAAGAAAAAAACAGAAATAAAATAAAAAGAAAATAAGATAGAGATAAAAACGGGATATAAAATAAAATAAAATAATAAATAAAATAAAATAAAAGGATTGAAGGTTAAAAGGATTAGAGGAATAATAATAATAAAACAAAAGGAGAAGGGAAAATAAAGAATAATAATAATGAAGATTGGTGGTGTAAAATTTTGAATATAAAATGAATGAGTTGAATATAATAAAAGAAAATTAATAAAATTTAAATGGAATAAAACAAAAAGAAATAATAAAAATAATAACTTTAAGAAATAGCACCATCTTGGAATGATATCACCCCCTCAAGAGCTCAACTCCTTATTCAACGGTGTGCCTCTAACATTTATAAGAACACAAGGATCCCTAGGCCTTCCTCTTCAAATATTATATATCTTTTTTTTTCAAAGTATGAATGTGAAGATCAAATATATATATATATATATATTAATGTTTTCTATGAGAGTTTTGGTGGATTATATAGAAACACCCGGATATTTTGGGTGTTCAAGGATTTCATCATGGGCTATCATTCAAGGGGAAACCTCATATTTCTTCATCCATACATGAAATCATGAATGGAAGTTGGGGAGTGGAAGGAATGGAAGTTGATATCACTAATCCATCCATCCTTCAAAGTGTCCATATGGAATTATTATCTTCAGGAAAGGCATTTACATTTATGTAATGGGCATCAGGGGGGTCGTCTATGGAACTAGAAGTGATCCAAGGTAATCCCGGTCATTTTGAAGTGGGATATGGATCAAACCTAAGATCCACTAGCATAGAAATGCCGGTTCTTGGTAGTTATAGGTGACATCAAATTAGAGAAGTGTATAAGAGAGTGACAATGAGAGCCAAAACAACATTCCCTAGCATGAACTAAGAGTGGGTGAAGCAAAGAAACACTATTTCATAAAAAATGAACAATGCCTCTTAAAATTTTGCCCCACATAAAACTGGATAACTAAATACTTGGTGGTTTTTAATATATGGTACGAATTATACTACTCATACACCCACACTAGGGTAGGCTCAAAAACACACACACACATACACTCATTTGGACCCGGCCACACTACAGGATGGTCCTTCGGTCCTACCCTACTCCAATAGTATCTCACAGGTCCATATGTCATAAAACAAGATTTCCTTCTAGCCATGCTTGGTCGGCCAGCCCAATCAGGATGGCAATGGGGCTTCATAGCCCCTGAGGTCAAGGGATGGACCATGTTGGCCTATTTTGTTATGTAAAACTCCAAGAAATTTATAAAAAAGTTAAAAAATATTAGAAACATAATATATTTTTTTTTAAAAAGATTAATTAATACCCAAAACATAACATTATTAACTAATTTAAAATAATTTAATTACTTTTAAAATAAATTCTAAAGTTTGAATAAATTATTGAATGATATGGAATTAATCATTAAAAATACATAAAAAATAAATAAATTGTTTTTAAAAATATGAAATAACTATGAGAGTTTCATTTACATAAGTGACTTTTAGCATGTATAGTAATCCATTTATCCAATTATACAAGTAAAAAAATAAATATGCGCTAAAAAATCTCATAACAAAAGAAAATATAGTGATGGAGCCATAATCAAATAGTCAAATAATTCAAATAGTCAATTTATTTTATGTTGGTGTATTCCATAGAAATATATATCTAAATGAATCACAATTGTGATTTTTTACGTTGGTTTCATGAGAATTAATTAATTGATTATATCCTTGTGTACTTAGTGATATTTTAAGAATCATAAATTTTATGAAATGGAATGTTAAAAAGGATGAGATATACCAGTCTATGAACCTGGAGATCTTGAATGATTTTGAGATGTGATATTTGAGGAGAAAAATACATGGTAAATAAGATAGTGTGAAGATTAATACACATGATATCCACTATCATTTGGGTATTCAAAATTGGGAATATTTAAGGAATTAAAGAGATCATGAATATTTTTATATGAAAAGAAATATTGATTGAAACTTGAGTCTTTAGGATATTTAAATGAGTATTTGAATATGAATTAAAATGTGATTAAATGAGGGGAAATTGGGAATCTGTTTACAAATTTGATTGTGGGGATCCTACTTTTGAATATCAAGTGGTTTTTATAATTAAAATATGAAAATATTGACTGTGATATTTTTTAGAATAATTTTCATGATTATTTATTGAATATAAATATATGGTGAAGGTATTGAAGATTGAATTAAGTAGAGAATTGAGAGAACTATCATTCTTAGTCTGAGAATTTTGAGAGTCTAATATATTAATTATTGAGAAGTGAAGAAGTTGAACCCAAGTGAGGAGATACGCTAGAGTATTAAAGGAAGCTGAGGAGAATCTAGAAGATAATAGATCTGGAGGGAGTTTCAAGAATAGTAGTCATATTTTAAGATACTATTGAAGATCGTTAATTGGTATACTTATAGACCACTTGATCAATCTAATCATGGAGGAAAATATTATTTTCTATTATTGTAGAAGAAATTTAGGAGAATAAGGATATCATTTTTTTCTAGAACAACATAAATGTGGATGATGTTATTATTGGGGGTATAACTAGTTGTTGAAGAGGCTTTGGACTAGTTAGTATTTCTTATTGAGGAAAATAAGGTGATTGTGGGGTATAACCAATCATGCTCCTGAGGAATCAACATACCGTCATAATTTATAATAAGATTATAATTTAGAATCCATGTAGGGGGAGTAAATAACATGTAAATGGTTAATATTTTATCACTTATTGATCTTAATTAGGAATTTAAAATTAATTGGAAGAATTTTCTAAAATAATTGATGAAATGTACTATTGGTATAATCAATGGACTTCCATTTGATAAAGCACACGTAGAAAATAAAGTTAAAGAAGTGGATGACACACATGGTAAGAAGATCAAAAGGTGAATCAATATCACATACCTTGTGGAATAAAGGAAGTAATATATTATTCTAATTGAATAAAAATTAAAAAGTTATTTCTATGAGAATATTTTTACCAAGAAGTTTTCATTTAAACTTTCCTTGGTCTGGATAAATTTAAAAATGTTTTTATAGATGTCTAAGATGTTCAATTAGAGGTCAAATAAAAAATGGTAAAGGAACTAGATAATTATTTACAACAATAAATGAAAATTCATAAATGGGAAAAAAATATGAATGAGGACTTATAAAATAGGATGAGATTTGTTGAGGATGAGAAGAAAACTCTAAAAATGAAGTGTTTTTGAGTTAGAGGCGAGATTGAAGAATCAAGAATCAAAAAAATTTGTACCTTTTCAAGTAATTGATAAGAATTATGATGCCAATAATATTTCTATTAAGAACCATGGATATATGAGGTCTTATACTAGTTTAAATAAGACTATAGGAACATCTTTTCACAAATTTGAAACATCCTCTAAGAATAAGGTAGCCTATACACTTGAAACTATCAACTTTACAAATGTTTCTTAATTTACTGAATTTTTTTTTATGAAAATCTTGGTAAATTATGGATGGTTAAATATAATGATAAAACTCCCACATATATTGTAGATGAGAAAATATTCATGAGTAAATTTTCACCAATAATTATCAAAGAGAGAAGAGATTACACGCAAAAACAACAGGGCAAATAACCTATGAAATATTGAAAGAATACACTAGAGATAGAGAGTCATATATTCTCGTTTGTTTTTTGAGAAGTATATAAACAAATAAATATTGTGTTTTAATAACATTAAAATTTATGAAATCATAAAAAATTATAGAAAGGGGTAAAAAACTAAATAGAAGATTTAACCTACTAATTAAAATATGAAAAAAGAAGAAGATCCTGTTTATTCTATGAGAATAAAACTTGTGAAAATTAGTACCAAAATGTTGTCAATAAATAAAATAAGTAAGTAAATATGATAATATATAGAAACATGATTATTTCTAGTAACATATGTGAAAGGTTCAATAAGCCAAGACAAACACCTATAAAATTATTTACATTATTTCCTAGATAGTTGGAACTATTTAAAAATAAAATAAATTGAGGTTTCATATTCTCTAATGGATAAAGTGAAAAATAGAGTTTCCTAAAAAAGGATTGGTGAATAATATTGCTTCTCCCAAAGAATTAGTTATTAATAATTATATTAGTTTATAATTTTTAAATAATCATGAGAAAAAAATGTCTTGATTAAATGAATAGAGTGTCTTGGGTTGAGAAGAAGCTCTCCTTCTAAGTGTTGTTTCTAAGAAAAACAATTGGTACATATTTATTCCTTTGTCATGCTTATTTTTTAGAAAACATATTAGGAATTGAAGAAATGTGTTTAGTATTCTATATAATATATTGTAAATAAGAATCTTGAGGTTGTCCCTAATGGACAACATGAAGATATTTCCCTTCATGGAGTCGACTGACTACAATAAAATGGAAGAAGATGAGTTCATCCTTTAAGGGAAAGGAAATTTGAGAATAATATGTCATTATAATAACTTCAAGTGAATATATAATGTGTAGATTCCAAAACTGGATGATATTGGTATGATAATCACACTTATAACCCTTAGTTATAATTTTATAAAATTAACTTATTGTAACACCCCAAGATTTTATGAGATTTATTATTTTTAATTTATTTCATAACTTCTGTTGTATGATACACCAAGAATATCCTGCGCTATATGCAAATCCGTATTATCTTGCTGTATACGCAACACTATTCGTGGATCGTGTTACACACAATTTCAAGTTCGTTTGATAGTAGTTATTCTACGCAACATTGAGTGTATATATATATATATATTCAATGTATAAATAAAATATGGTTGGATTCTAGTATACGCAACAACAAAGGAGTCGTGTACTACATGCAACCCTGAGTTGGCTTACATTACACGCAATCGCGACCTTCCATGATTGCGTGTGTTGTACGCAATACCGAGTTTCGCTAAACAAAGACATGCTATTAAAATATTATATAAACTAGCTATTATGAATAGTAATACCCATTTTTTGGAATTTTATAAATTTTATCCTTCAAAATTCACTTCATTTTTGGATTTGGAATATCGAAATTAGCCGAGGGTGAATTTTTGGTATTTTTCTGAGAACTTTCAATTTTTGATGAATAGTGAAAACACTAGGTTACAATTTAAAAACCAATTTTTTATTTAAATAATTATTTATTTTATTTATATTTATTTTAGGTCAAAATAGATACATAATACCTATATAAGTTCAATGTAATTCATTGGATTCATTTTATAATAATTTTAGATATATAAAAATTTTATTGAACTTTTCACCTTCTTTTAGCCACCTCCATGAAGAATTTGGAAATTTATATAAAATTTAATTTTACCACTTCTGTGAGTGGACTTTAGAAAATATAAGAGACACGGTTAATATCAAGGACTAAAATGTGGTTCAATGAGATGAATTTTTTTTTTGGTAAATAGTAACATTTTACTTTTATTTACCACGGTTAAAAGTAAATACGGTATTTAAGGGTAAAAATGATTTTATTATTACCCTAACACGTGTCATAATTCTATTTGGTATGTATAATTCGATCAAAAACAACCTTAGGAACAAAATATGACCATTTAGGTCCACTTGGATTAGATTACGACATTTATTATTAATTTATTTAAAGAAGGGTTAAAATAGTTAAAATCAAAGTTTAATAATTAATTCATTTTTAATATAGGGTTATACATAAGATAAATTCAACTATAAATATTCATTATAAATCTAAATATATTTCTTAACTAATGGTATTTTATTTATAATTTTTAGACACTAAATAATTTAAGTTATTTATGACAAAATGGTGATGCAGTAATTACCTAAATAATGAAATATTAAAATAATTGATATTATAAATACACAAATAAATGTAATTTGAGACTTTTTATGAATTAAAATAATTTTATAGGTTAATATGACATGTTAGTATGGATTTAATTAACGTTTTTTGAACAAATCATGCTGTTATGATTTTCACAAAAATTAATTACCAAATAATGTCAAAATTGACATCAAATAGTTTTAAAAAACATATTATATAATTAATTGTTATTTTATTCCTAAAAATATAAGGATTGGACAAATGACTTAGATTTTGATATATATATTAATAATTAACCACTTGGGGTTCTTTTGTCTTGTTATATTATGTTTATTAACCATATAATGTAAGAAAACAAGAATACACGGTAAAAGTTAAATTATTTAACTTAGAGTTAAATATAAAATATAAGGTTCAAATTGTAACCTAATATTGTCTAAAATATATTGTATGAGATAATTTCGACCCATCCCCACTTTAGATACGAAATAATTCAATATGGAGCTATTAGAAACTGAATATGGCTTTATTATAAAATAATATTTTAAGTTTTCCCAAAGGTGCCCCTCTCATCCCTTATAAAAGGGCACCCCTTCCCTCTTCTCTTCACACACTTTTGTGCCTCGAAGCTCGGCCAACCCCTGAAAATTTCTCTTCTCCACTTCCCTATCAACATTATGGAGGTTTTTTTCTTCTCAAAAGACCAACTCTACTTCCATAAGAGGATGCTTAAAGAAGGTCCGTCGAAGAAGAGGTAATCTCTTCTTCTGATTCTCTCAAGTTTCTTTCTTCTTATACTTCTTCTTATTTAGTGGTCTCATTATAAAGTAATAACATCAGTATTACTTATATACTGATATGTTATTATAAATATGAAACAACTCTATTCCACCTTCTATCCATCCTACGGAAAATGAAATCACTGCGCATGCGTACGTATGGAATACCGTCTCCATGCCGTGGTGTAATCTGTTTTCGACCACCACATTACTTGGATTGGTATAATGGTGTAAATAAATAACTATATACGATTATTTTAAAGTGATATTGATTCTGAAATATTATACATCTGCTTTAATACAATTCCACGATCATGGGAATGATATCATCGCTCGTGTGTACGTATGGACTACCGTCTCCACAACACGATGAGATTCATTCTCCATGTTAACCTTTCATGAATGATTATAAAGTATTTATAATTAATAATAATGAGATATATGAAATAATAATGATACTGTATTTATTTATATATATATGTATTTCATCTTCTTAATTCCATTCAATTCAATAAGGAAACGAAAACAACGTTCATGCGTACATACAGCCTACTGTCTCCATGAACGGTGTATTTCATTCCATTTATCGATCTATCGTATATATATATGTATATGATTAATATATATTATATATAAATCATGTTTTAAATTATGTAATTAATTAAATTAGGATATAAGTAATAATATCAAGAACAACAAGTTGAAACATGTACAATAAATGAAACTATTTTACCCAAATCTCTGCTTTTACATCGAATTTACAGAAGAACAAGTAATATAAAGTCATAAGTAAACCATATATGATATCATGACAATGAATATGATTCTGTAATAATTCAATGACATTATTTAAATAATTATACAAGAGGTTCGGATACGTACGAATCATATCGAACCTAAGGTAAGGGATAACCTTTCCAATCTTATTCTTATTCGAGATTTATTTATTCGTAAGTATTTGCGGGGGTTATTGTTATCATCCAAGTCCATGTTTTCTAAAAGTGATTTTATGTATGTTTATTGTTATTTTTACCCATTTTGTCTTTTACTAAATGGTATGAAAGGAATCTTTCTTTTGTTTATGTTACGAGGTACTTTTTGACTTTTCCGACAAAAGTATGAGTAGAATGTTTTTTTAACTTATACAGCATGAAAGGATTTTTACGATTTTATAAATCCTTATTTTCATGAAACTTCCTCCAAAAGATTTCATGACTATTTTAAAAAAATGTTTTTCTTTTAAAATCACATGACGTTTTGTGAAAAGAAATTGATTTTGAAGAATAAAGGATATTTTCCTCAAGAATTCATTTCAAGTGTTTTATCAAAACCATTTTCCATCTAAGATGACATTATTTCATATGTTTATGTTTCAAGTATAATGTATTTATGATTTACATGGTTTTACTTCTCTTATGATGAAATTATATCCATTTGTTTTATATGGATTCTGTTATTATGGGATGATGTTTATGAAACCCATTTTATTCTTTGGGTTAGGATGAATGTTTTATGTTTATTTTTTGGCACAAGTAAGAATGATTTCATTATGAAATTGGTGGGACCTATATCTCCCTCAAATGCATTGGGTAAAGACTTATATCTCATGAGATAGACATGGATGGAATGGTAAGTTAATCTGGTTCAGTGTTACAGGACTGAAACGAGGAGTGAACTCGATTCAGAATTGGACTTTGTCCACTAAGATGGTTTTGGCAGCATTGCATTGGATACTATGTAAATCATAACTTGTTCTTAATGGATGCCACAATTACATGTTTCATTACCATTCTAGTTTATCATGAATAATGTTCCTTTGTGGTCTATGCCTTGTGTACTTCCAAGATTTATGTCGTTGCTCATGATTTTGATGTTTAGATTTTATGTTCAAGTTTTGGCATTCAAATGTTTATGGATTGTTTTATGTTCTCTATGCTTACCCTTACTGAGTATTTGAGCTCACCCATTATATGTTTTCTTTTCCCCAGGATTTAAAGAAAGGGTTTAGTTAAGAAAACGAAAGGGTAAGATCTTTATGGGAGATGTTGAAGATCTTTCACCATGATTAGAAGATTATTTTCTGAGTTTCCAAAGACACTAAACTTTTATGGTCCTTGTGTGTCTGTTTTCGTTATGTATCAACTATTTTGAAAAATTAATGTAATTTCCATGTACGTCAAGCTTTGGGTCTCTACAGTTGGTATCAGAGGAAAGGTTTAGTCAACCTTTGGAAACTAGGATGTGAGAACTTTAGTGAGATCCCTAGAGATTTCTAAGGTATGTCTAGGGATGTACCTAAGGTTAAGTATAAGTATAGGTTATAGTCCTAGAATTATGGTAATGATCTTAGAATTTAACCTAAGAAGTTAGATATTGAAGGTAATCCCCCCGGATTATGATTTTGGCCTATCACACTATTCTTTTTGGGTTTTATAAAATGGATGGGAATGGGAAGATTCACAATAATGGAGGATATGATGGAAAATGGAATGATATTCTTCATGAGAAACCGAATGAAATTGGATCTGGAGGTCCACATATCTTTATTATACCTAATCAACAATCTCATAATATGATCAATAACCTCAGCATTGGTTTGTTTCCCGACTCAGCTAATAAGAAAAAGATTGAGTTTCATGATGATCATAGAGGAAGGAAAGTTCAATTTCTATCATGTAAATCATGTGAGAAGAGGCATAAAGGAGAATGTTTCAAAGGATTTGGAAGATGCTTTGGGTGCGGAAAAGAAGGACACAAATCCAGTAAGTGCAAAAGAAAAGGTTTAGTTAACACCATGGATAAGGATAATGGTATTTCTATGACATCAATAATGATTAGACGTTTTAAATGTGGAATTTAAGGGAATTATGCAAGCCAATTCCCTAAGGGAAAATCTCATGAATAGAATCAGCATGGTCATATGGGTAGTATTTATGTGGATGATGATGAGGAGACTACAAATGATATATGAGATGAAAGAAGTGTTGAAGCTTGGTCAATGTTTTAAGAAGGTAGTGGAATGATTGTATGTTTATCAAGAGTTATATTGTATAGGTAATTTAATAGTACTATGGAATAAAGAAACATTTAAGGATTGTTACACTATTGATTTTCCTAAAGTATTTGAAATTATATGTTGAATGGTACTGGTAACCATGAAAGGTTATTCAGATATTTTTGGAAAGATAATGATATGCACATAATGAATGGATAAGGAGGAAATAATATGTTCGATAGTATTCATGAGCTCATGATTGTTATAAGGACTAAAAGATATCATGGTTTGAGTATACATAATTTTGTGATTTTGGTATGAGGAAAGAGTTAACTTTTGACAGCACTCATGTTTTCAATAAGGTTCAATGGGTATTCATTTTTCAAGAGAATACATGATTAAGGCCTTTTAATGTTTAGAATGTGACCCACAAGACATATCTTATGATATATGGGGATCAACTATGGTATTAACATGCTTGTAATATGAACTCTCTCGTAATCATTTTCACTATAACATGAGATTGGACAACAATATTATGGATAAGCCTAATGATTGGAATGGATTCTGTTGGACATAAGTTAGTATTGTTTAGGGCTAGAACATTTTCTATATTATTGGTGGAATGTTATAATAATGTATTTTTAGAAAAAAAGGACAACCTGCAGGACGGGAAAAAACCAGTCATGTCGGAAAAGGCTGTGGGAATCAAACCCACAACCGAAGTACGATAGGCCTTTATTTCCTACCACTGGCCTACAGGAAGTCCCTGGTTAGTATAAACTAGTTTTATTTTATTATGTAGGATTATAGATGAAGTATAAGTCCGTTTTGCAACCATATCTGATTAATCTCACCATAGATTGACTTATGTATATAAATTTTTCTAACTCTATGTTTGAGATAGATGGAATGGCCTATCATTCTATCACATGATTTTCTAACACTTCGCAAAAGACAAATTCAACTTCATTTCTTTAAGAGGTGAAGTGGAAATTGTTCGAGGCACGAGGAACGTTGAGATTGTACCAAAATAAAGTAAGTATTTCTTTTAATTCAATAATTATTCAACTTTAGGGAAATGATCTTGAAAACAAAAAATGTTGTCCTAGTGCTCTCATATCTGATGAATCTGATGGTACCTTAGATCATCACAATCTTATGGCTTTGTGACTATTGTATTGTTCATATCCATGTTCTCTACCACTCTCCATCAGAACTTGATGGTTATATTTCTCTTCCATATCCATATTTTCACCCATGATCTCTTATGTGGGAACCCAAGTGATGAGTTACTTTGGTTATCCGTTATAGTTCTAACGTTCATTTTTTTAAAAGTATGTAATAGTATTCCTATTTACGATAAAAGAAACTCTCGAGTAATAAACCATTCATAACCCTGACAAATTTCGAGGGCGAAATTATTTTTATGGGGGGTAGAATGTAACACCCCGAGATTTTATGAGATTTATTATTTTTAATTTCTTTCATAACTTCTGTTGTATGCTTCACAAAGATTATCTTGCACTATAAACAAAACCGTATTATCTTGCAGCATACACAACACTATTCTTAGATCGTGTTACACACAATTTCAAGTTCGTTTGATAGTAGTTATTCTATGCAACATTGAGTGTATATATATATATATATTCAATGTATAAATAAAATAAGGTTGGATTCTGTTATACGCAACAACAAAGGAGTCTTGCACTACACGCAACCCTGACATGGCTTACATTACACACAATCACGACCTTCCACGATAGCATGTGTTGTACACAATGCCGAGTTTCACTAAACAAAGATATTCTATTAAAATATTATATAAAATAGCCATTATGAATAGTAATACCCACTTTTGGAATTTTATAAATTTTATCCTTCAAAATGGACTTCATTTTTGGATTCAGAATATCGAAATTAGCCTATGGTGAATTTTTTGTATTTTTCTGAAAACTTTCAATTTTTGATGAATAGTGAAAACACTGGGTTACTATTTAAAAACCGACTTTTTATTTAAATAATTATTTATTTTATTTAAATTTATTTTAGGTAAAAATAGATAAATAATACCTATATAAGTTCAATGTAATTCATTGGAGTCATTTTATAATAATTTTTTATATATAAAAATTTTATTGAACTTTTCATCGTCTTTTACCCACCTCCTATGAGAATTTGGAAATTCACATAAAACATAATTTTACCGCTTTTGTGAGTGGAATTTCAAAAATCCAATAGACACGGTTAATATCAAGGACTAAAATTTGGTTCAATGAGATGAAAATAATTTTTGGTGAATAGTAACTTTTTACTTTTATTTACCACGATTAAAATTAAATAGGGTAATTAAGGGTCAAAATGATATTATTATTACCATAAAACATGTCCTAATTCTATTGGATAAGTATAGTTCGACCAAAAACAACCTTAGGAATAAAATATGACAATTTAGGTCCACTTGTATTAGATTAGAACATTTATTATTAATTTATTTGAAGAAGGATTAAAATAGTTAAAATCAAAGTTTAATAATTAATTCATTTTTAATATAGGGTTATACATAAGATAAATTAGACTATAAATATTAATTAGAAATATAAAAATATTTCCTCCCTAATTTTATTTTATTTATAATTTTTAGACATTAAATAATTTAAGTTATTTATGAAACAATGGTGATGCAGTAATTACCTAAATAATGAAATATTAAAATAATTGATATTATAAATACCCAAATAAATGTAATTTGAGACTTTTTATGAATTAAAATAATTTTATAGGTTAATATGACATGTTAGTATAGATTTAACTAACTTTTTTAGAACAAATCATGCTGTTATGATTTTCTAAAAAATCAATTACCAAATAGTGTCAAAATTGACATAAAATAGTTTTTAAAACAAATATTATATTATTTATTGTTATTTTATTCTTAAAAATATGAGGTAAGGCCAAATGACTTAGATAAGGATATATATATTAATAATGAACCACTTGGGGTTCTTTTGTCTTGTTATAGTAAGTTTATTAACCATATAGTGTAAGAAAACAAGAAGACACGGTAAAAGTTAAATTATTTAACTTAGAGTTAAATCTAAATGGTAAGGTTAAACTTTTAACCTAAACTTGTCTAAAATATATTGGTTGAGAGGATTTCGACCCATCCCCACTTTATCTTCTAAATAAATCAATTTGGAGCTATTATTAATCGAATATGACTTTATTATAAAATAATATTTTAAGTTTTTTCAAAGGTTCCCCTCTCCTCCCATATAAAAAGGGCACCCCTTCCCTCTTCTCTTCACACCCTTTTGAGCCCTGAAACTCGGAAAACCCCTGCCCATTTCTCTTCTCTACTTCCCTATAGACATTCTGGAGGTTTTTTTTCTTCTCAAAATACCAACTCTACTTCCATAAGAGGAAGCTTAAAGAAGGTGCGTCGAAGAAGAGGTAATCTCTTCTTCCGATTCTCTCATGTTTCTTTCTTCTTCTTCTCATTATTCTTTAGTTGTCTCATTATAAAGTAATAACATCATTATTACTTATATAATTATATGTTATTATAAATATGAAGCAACCCTATTTCACCTTCAATCCATCCTATGGAAAACGAAATCATCGCGCGTGCGTACGTACGGAATACCATCTCTATGCCATGGTGTAATCTGTTTTCGACCACCACCATACTTGGATTGGTATAATGGTTAAAATAAATAACTATATATGACTATTTTAAACTGATAGTGATTTTGAAATATTATACATATGCTTCAAAACAATTCCACGATCATGTGAATGATATCATCGCTCGTGCGTATGTATGGACTACCGTCTCCACGACGCGATGAGATTAATTCTTCATGTTAACCTTTCATGAATGATTATAAAGTATGTATAATGAATAATAATGAGATATATGACATAATAATAATACTTTATTTATGTATATATATATGTATTTCATCTACTTAATTCCATTCAATTCAATCAGGAAACGAAAACAACATTCAAGCGTACGTACGGCCTACCGTCTCCATAAACGGTGTATTTCATTCCATTTATCGATCTATCATATATATATATGTATATGATGAATATATATTATATATAAATCATGTTTTATATTCTGGAATTAACTAAATCAGGATATAAGTAATAATATCAAGAACAACAAGTTGAAACACGTACAATAAATGAAACGATTTTACCCAAATCATAGCTTTTACATCGAATTTATAAAAGAAAGGGTAATATAAAGTCATAAGTAAACCATATATGATATCATAACAATGAATATGATTCTGTAATAATACAATGACATTATTTAAGTCATTATACAGGTGGTTCGAATACGTACGAAGCATATCGGACCTAAGGCAAGGGATAACCTTTCCAATCTCGTTCTTATGTGAGATTGTTTATCCGTAAGTATTTTATGGGGTTATTATTATCATCCAAGTCTATGTTTTATAAAAGTGATTTTATTTATGTTTAATTTCATTTTTACCCATTTTGTCTTTTACTACATGGTATGGAAGGAATCTTTCTTTTGTTTACGTTATGAGGTACTTTTTGTCTTTTTTGACAAAAGTACGAGGAGAATGTTTTTTTAACTTATATGGAATGAAAGAATTTTTATGGTTTTATAAAGACTTATTTTCATGAAGCTTCCTACAAAATATTTCATGACTATTTTAAACAAAATATTTTTCTTTTAAAATTTCATGATGTTTTGTGGAAAGAAATTGATTTTGATGAAGAAAGGATATTTTACCCAAGAATTCATTTCAAGTGTTTTATCAAAACCACTTTCCATCTAAGATTACATTATTTCATATGTTTATGTTTCAAGTATAATGTATCTATGATTTACATGGTTTTACTTCTCTTATGATGAAATTATATCCATTTTTTTTATATGGATTATGTTATGATGGGATGATGTTTATGAAAACCGTTTTATTCTTTGGGTTATGATGAATGTTTTATGTTTATTTTGTGGCACAAGTAAGAATGATTTAATTATGAGATTGGTGGGACCTATATCTCCCTCCAATTTATTGAGTAAAGATATATATCTCATGAGATAGACATGGCTGGAACGGTAAGTTAGTCCGGTTCAGTGTTATAGGACTGGAACGAGGAGTGAAATCGATTCAGAATGGGACTTTGTCCACTAAGATGGTCTTGGAAGCAATGCCTTGGCTACTATGGAATCATAACATGTGATTAATGGATTCAACAATTACATGTTTTATTACCATTCTAGTTTATCATGACTAATGTTCCTTTATGATCTATGCCTTGTGTACTTCCATGATTTATGTCGTTGCTCATGATTTTGATGTTTAAACTTTATGTTCATGTTTTTACATTCAAATGTTTGTGGATTTTTTTATCTTATCTATGCTTACCCTTACTGATAATTTGAGATCACCCTTTATATATTTTCTTTTCCCCAGGATTTAAAGAAAGGTTTTAGGTAAGAAAACAAAAGGGGAAGATCTTTATGGGAGATGTTGAAGATCTTTCACCACGATTAGAAGATTATTTTATGAGTTTACAGAGACACTAAACTATTACAGTCCTTGTGTGTCTATTTTCGTTATGTATCAAGTATTACGAAAAAGTGATGTAATGTCTATGTACGTCAAGCTTTGGGTCTCTACACTTATTATGAGGGAGTATTTTCTATAAGGGTAGGGAAAAGGGGTAAATTATTTTTATTGAACATAAAATGTTTTGATGGGTTTTTTAGATGGGTGCATGTCTCAATTACTTATGATCTATTTGAAACATGTGTTTTTTAGAATTAAAGAGATTCTGAGAATGATATCAAATACACGATAGTCTATATAAAATATAGATAACGTTGGTTTTATATCTATTGATTGATTCATTAGGTTGAACCTTTTATACTTAGAGAATACAAACTATAGTCTCTTTTCAAATATAACCATGTGGTGTCATCCTTCTTTCTGAAAAAAAGTAATACAATGAGAGTTCCTTGATAGTTATAAGAGGAGATGAGAAGACTCTCACAATAAACATTGTATTTCATTATATACAAGGGGTGAAATGTTTAATCCATACAATTTCACATATTGATATTGATAACTATTATTTCCGTCAAATTTAAAGGGGGATTGAACTACCTAAGTATTGCTTTTTTTGTAAATAGTTTAATATTTTTTTAGTACAGTGGAGGATGATGCATAAAGAATCATTATGGATTTATGTTAAGGGAATGGATGTTAGGGCTGATTAAGTATCCATGTAAGTTTGTATGATAATAAAATTACAACCATGAACTATAGGAAAGGAATTGTGAGGTTTTTTTCTTGAATAGATATGGAAAAAATTCTAGACCAAGTGGAATTTATTAGTCATGATGATTATTTAGTAATATTTAAAATATTTAAAAACATGTGTTGATGTATGAAGGGTCGTGGTCTATTTTTTTAAAAGTCTTAAAGTTATTTATAAGGGGTAGGATTTAGATGAAAAAGATCTAAGTTAGATTTTGTGAAGTCAATAATTTTGTAGATTCACATAACGGATATCTATCACACATGTAGGTCATTATATCAAAATTTTCAAGTTGTAAAATCAATCTACATATAGAAATATAGTTATGTAAGGAATTATACTGATGTTACAATGACCCCGTTGCTTAATAATTTAAATAGGTGACTTCTTCTACATAGGAAAATTGGACAGAACCATGTTGTCAAATGATTATCGTAGCCGATTTATGCAACATAGGTGTCCTAAAGAAGTTGATATTGATTATATCATTATATGTTATCTATCATTTTATAAATTTGAAATTCTGAAAAATGGATGTTCTATGTGGTAGAGATGAAAAAGTCCTTACATAGAGATATCTTAGTTGATTTTGAGAAGCAGCACTTAAGGAGAAAAAATCATGTTAAATAAGATATTATGAAGAAAAAAACATGAGATCTTGATTCCTTTATCTACATAAAAGTAGCATGTTTGGAGAAATTATTGAGATCATAAAAAATTCATATATTATGTTAAAGAGGGAATAAAACTTTTTTCATTAGGATATTTAAATGAATATTAGAATAGAAATTGAAATGATTTTAAATGAGGGGTGAGTCTGGAAACTATTGACTGATTTGAAGGACATTATCCAACTATGAAGGATCATGGGGTTCTATTATCAAAATATGGAAATAATAACTATGATATTTTATAGAATAATATTCATCATGATTTTCCTGAATGGCCTGAATGTCTTCATTTATTTCTTCATTTTTTATAATCCCCATTTTAAGGGCTGAAGGGGAACCCGTGAAATTATAGGACCAAAAGATCGTAAAGGAATTCATTACTGACTATGACTACTTGAAACTACCCCTCCCCAGAATCTGCATCGTGATCAACTCTCCACCTTTGCATGGTTGTACAAATTTGTGTCCTATGTAGAGTTGTAGAGGCCTAATACTGATGTCAAATGTTATACCCTCTCATTATTCCATATTTGTTAGCTCTAATCTATTGAATGTGCCTTTCTCTGAATCCTCTTCTGGGTCTTGTTCCTTCTAAAGTCTATCTAGATCATATACACATCAGGTGGCCTGATGTCCTTGAGGTAGACTGAAGGCCTTAAGGTGGCCTATACACCTTACTATCCCGAAGGCCTAGGTGTCCTGAAGGCCTTAAAGACTCAAGGCCCATGCTAGTGGCTGAAGGTGAATAGTTTTGGCTGCAACAGTACTAAATAGTACATGCTATAGTACTATTATAGTAACATGGAATTATTCCTTCACCTAAAATAAGACATGGGTCTCATGAATGCACTTGTATATTCCTCACCGATTGAGTTGAGGATCATGTGATTCATAATTATTTGTTTTATATAAATATATGGTGTAGGTACCAAATAAAGGATCAAGTGTAGAATTTAGAGAACTATCATAGATACTTTGAGAATTATGAGAGAGTCAGATACATCTAGTATTAAGAATTAATGAATGTGAGATGAAGCTAGTAGATACACCACAGTGTTTGAGGAAGCTAATGAGAATCCAGATCACACTAGATCTAAAGGGAGTTTTAAGACTACTTAACCTATTAAAGTAGCTCTTGAGTATCTTGAAGAGGTATATATATAGAACTACAGATCCATATTCTAATGGAGGAATGCCCTATTTTCTAGTGGTGTAAAAGTAACCAAGGAGAAGAAGGATGTCTTTTTATAATTGATCCATAAAAAGGTGAAGGATCTTGCAAGTGGATTGTATAACCTATTACTAAAGAGGTATGAGATTGGGGATCAAAACTATTCAAGAGCAAGTGATTCGGAATATAAACAATCATAATCCTATAGACTCAGGATGCAAATTTTATTGATAAAAAAATTATAGCAGATAATCCATGTTGGGAGAATAACCAACATAGAAAGAAGTAAGGAATTTTTACTAAACCTTGAAAATAATGTGTGAAAATTCATTTCAGTTTATTACATCACATGAAGTGAAGCTGTAAGAAATATTATTGCAAGGATCATGAAATTTAATGATTTCGAGATGATGAATTTAATAAGATAAGAATTTATAAAACAAGGCCTCTAATTCACCCCTAGAGGTACATCCATCCAAGTGAAGTACATTTTATAGAGGGATTTAGTTCTATCCTTAAATGTAAGTTACCTAAATAATTGAAATACCATAGAGTCTATTCTATTTAATGTATAATTAGAATAATGTGGGGAGTATAATTACTTGTGTGACTTAAAATCTAGTGTCAACTTGATTCCTTAATTATTATTTCAATGGTTTGGCAATGGAGAGTTGATACACAATTCTATTTCATTATAGAAATCTCATAGATCAATCAATCATCTCATTAGAAACGTGGATAACCTACTATTTATTATGGGTAAATATAAATTCCCCATATTTTTCTTAGGGCTTAATATAGAGTGTTAAATGAAGGTACTCATCGTTATGGGTACACCATTATTATCTATAAAATGTATTACTGTTTATGTTTCCATGGGAATAGCAGTTTTTCATATTTTTGATGACTGAGAAGAGTTTAATGTTTTCGAGAAGACCACACTTTATGTGATTTGTAATATAATAGATATTTTTGAAGTCATTGGAGTTGAGAATAGAAGGGATATTCCTGACCCTTTTGAGGGAATTATTTATATAGTCAATGAATGAACATTATAAAGTTAAATATATTGAATATAAATCAACATAATAGCTTAAAAACTACAAATAAATGGGATTATAATTATTTAACTCAATGAAATGGACCAAGAGATGGCCCATCACGAATAAATTTTTTTGGTTGAGAATGTCACCCCCGTTTTTGATCAATGACTACATCCCTCCTTTGTAGATATCTTGGTTTCTAATACCTATTCTTTTAATATTGAGATATTTAAGTCTATGTCAGTGTTATTACTAGCTGAAAATGAATGTTTAAATTTTGAAGTTGATTTTTAGGTTTTTTCTTCCCCTCTATAAATTAAAAATTACTTTCCCAAAACTTTTGAGAGTTTCAAAAATAGAAATCTCAACAGTCATCCAAAAATGGACAACACATATTTTCCTAATAAAATATTAAATTTAGAAAATATATTCCCTTTCTTTGATCTTATGGAATTATTATAGGAGTTGAGGTAGCTTTCCCAATAAAAACTAAGGAATTTTACTCACAAAGTGATGACATGGATGACAATTTCATTTTGCAAAAATTGTTGAACTTTCTTATGAATGTTTTGTTTCATTATGCTTGGGGGAACCATATGAGGACATTTCTAGAAAACATAGATATTTTTTTGGGATTTTGAATAATATTTTGTAGTTTCATATTTTTATCTCTGTTTATTTTATTACATTGCAAAATGTTTATACTCATTTTGGTACATGAATGAAGAATACAAATAGAGTTTAAAGTGTTCAAGGAGATAGATTTTTGTCCTAGGAATAAATCATAAAATGAACTATTAGGGGATAATTTTTTTCATTATTAAAAATTTATTAAATCTCATTTTATATTCCTTTATAACTAATATTGAAACCTTTGTTATCACCCCAGAAAGTTATTTGGTTTTTTGATATTAATTTAATTACATTGTTTTAAATTATTTTTCATTGCATGATTCACTGATAAACATGAAAATTTTACTTGATCTTAATTGAAAATCATTATGTTCTATTAAATAAACCACATGTAGTTTTTTGAAAATTTGGAAGTGCAAGAATTTCTTGAAAAAATGTTATTTGAATCTTATTGTGATACGAAAATATTTTTTCTCACTACTGAATTTGAAAATACATTTGAACAAAAACAATTTTAATTGTTTCATCCACTTTGAACTCCAAATTAGGGACAATTTTAAGTTTTAAGTGTGTGTGTGAGGGGGTCATCACTTTTCTAGACTGTATTCCAATGTAATACATATCAATTTATAATATTTTTTTTCAAAAGTGACTATTTTCAATCCATAATTTTTATTTTTAGTGGTTTAATGTTTTTATGGAAATTGTGAATCTATTCTTCTACATGTGTGATTAATAATTTCTATTCTACTATTGTCTCAATATTGTAACATAATTTTCATTCAATTCCTAAAAATTCTTGATTTTTTTTTAAAACATTGGTTATTAGATATAAAATCATAATTGTTTTCAAACGTTTCAATTGGATATTATTCTCAAAATATTTGTATTTCAATGGGGTTTGAAATGAACTCCTAATTCTAATATGATTTTTATTCTTTATGATAAAACCTATGGATGAGTTTATTATTCTTACTTTCAGTTATTAAATTCACTCAACTATGAGTTGTGTCTAAATAATTTATCCTAATTATGTGAGTCTACTCACTTTAAAGAAAAACATTATTGAAGATAATTTAAATGAAAAGTTGTTTTGGTTTAAATATTTTCAAAATTTTGATAATCTATCACTTTTTGTAAAACTGGAACCATAAATATTCTAATCACATTATTTTTTAGAAGAGAAACCACACATTTATAATTGAAATATTCTATAGGGGAAACACTTTTAAAATTAACTTCCTTATTTTTATTTAAAATATATTATTTTTAAAATGAACTTAACTCCACTGAGTTTGTAAAATTGATTTCTAAAGGAAAAGGAAAAATATAAATGTGCTAAAATATTTTGAGTCTAGATTTTATTCATATTTTCCAAATCCAATTTAGATAATCAATTGAGTTCTTATGTCCAAATGTGTTGATAATAGTGAATTATTGATTATTGTTTAATTTATAGTTTAATTTTTTTTATTTGATTATTTTAACAAAAAATTATGTTGGGTGATTAAATTATATAAAGTTGTTTGGTTTAATTTTATTATTTATTAGGAGATAAATTTTAATTTTTTTGATTTTATATTGAAATATTAATTTATGAGTTTTTTAGTTGTTGGATTTACATGTTTAAAATTCCTAGAATTTATCATAAAATATAATTTCTATAATTAAATATTTTATATTAATTATGTATAGTTTGGACATTTATAAAGAATCATGTTTTTCACTAACGCTTGATTTTTTTAAAATGGTATAATTTTCATTAGACCTTATCTATTTTTTATAAGGCTTTTTATTTCTTTGTATGAATTTTGATTCACGATTAGTGATGATTTTCTTAAAGGTTATATCACTTATTTGAATGTTGAAAGGGGTTAATGTTGTGGTGCAATGGTCAACTTGTAGACTAGGAGAAAACATAAATATATGAAAAAGGTTACGTGAGGGTATTCTAATGCTACATCCATTGGGTCAAGTTACATTAATACCAACTTAAGGGTAGTTTTATGTGGTTAAAGTACCACAAAAGAGTAGATCAATAATCAAATAAGGGTATCACTATGGCTTTGTTACTCATATAAGGGTAACTGAATCAAGGTGGATGAAACTCATCCCATGATAGTTCTTGTATTAATAAAGGATATATATGGGTAATCCCAAAGGAAAGGTTTGCATAATGGTACCACCATGGATAGAAGGCCGCATCAGGGTAACCCTGGTGTTCATGTTATGGTTATGGTTCATTACAAATATACACATGATTGTCATCAATGACAGTGTTAGGTACATTAGTATATTATGTATAAAAAATGTGCTAAATTTAAGATCCACAATTCAAAATTCTCTATCATAGGAAAGAAATAGTATTTTGGGACATCTAAGATGAGGAAGAAGGAATGTTTTAGTGGAATCCTAAATGATTAAGATCGTTTAATCCATGATTCACTTGGGGCGGTCGATATTTAATAGTGATTTTATCTTGAGTCATAAATGGAAGACAATCAATAGTAACCTACAACAAGTGGAATTAGGGGATTCCAGGTCGATGGTGTGGTCTGTGGGATCTTTCTTGGAGAAAGTGCACAATAATTTTTAAAATTATGTGTTCTAGACATCCAAGGATGGAATATTCATTCTACCAATGACAAAAAAGTGGTGTTTCATGATCATATAGGGGGAAGAGATCAATTATCTCTGGATAGAGGGACTTAGAGTTGGTGAAAGGGGAACCCAGAACAAAAAAGATTCCTGAATTATTTTCCTTTATTCTAGGTTTATTATTTTATCTAAGATCTATTAAATATATATTTTATTTTTGAATTGAACATGAGTTTCTAAATTGATGTACTGAGTTTTTTGAAATTGAATTAAATGATTTAATAATCTTCCTAATTTTTTCACAATGTGATCCCTTTGTTTGTTTCCCTCCTTTTCATTCTCACTGAGAATCATTTCCTTACTTTCCATGTACTGACAAGTGAAAATAATTAAATTTTATCCACAAAAGTTGTAACTAATGTGATTAATTGGAAGAATTTTTTGATTATCGTTTTCATGTGAGAATTATATAGTTCTTGAGTACTTAGTTAAAAAACTAGTCATTTTGGAGAGGATGTTGAATAGAATTTGATAGATAATCTTCAATAAGGAAAATAAAAATCATTTATATTGTTTTATCAGAACGTTTTGGTTTTAGTAAGACGTAAGTAGGAGGTAAATTAACATTTAAAAAACTAAATAAAGTTATATAATTGTGAAATTAAGTGACGAATTAAAAGGAAAAAAATTAATTGAAATATATTTGAAATAAAAGAATAAGTTCAATGGAAATTAAAAAGTAAAGACAATATAATTTAACCAAGTAGTTCAGTTAAAACTCAAGATGAGTCCCAACATTTCATCCCCTTAAATTATTTTGAAGTTTTAGATTATAACATGTGACATTAGTGGAATAAAATCTACCCATGTAGAAATTCATTCATCATTAGTGGTATCTAAGTCGCTAAATAGGAAATTCAATTTATTTTTAATTTGTTTTTGTGGGAAAACCAATATAAAGAAGAGACATGTTATTTTTAAATGGTTTTAGAAAGAAACCCAAACCCTAATTTAATGGTTTTGAGCACCCTATGGAAGAATTGGATGGGGCTATTTGTTTAAATTCAAACCCTTTACAAATCAATCTATAATCTCTTGAAAATATTAGAGGAATAAAAATTATAATAGAGAAAAGAAGAAATTAAGGTGAAGTTGAGTACAAAAAGGAAATACAAGAGTATTCTTAGGAAAATGTACATGAGTATTTTATTTGAATCTGATTGTTGTTTTTCTTTATATCCATTAAATTCAAATACTCCATAGGGTTCTATTTATATCCCCAAAATTACATTGATCATTTCGAAGAATTACATTGGAAAATAGAGAATTAAATAGAGAGTCAACGCATTTGGGTCCATCAATAATGAATAGTTTGAATGCACTCATGGGCTAGAAATGTGACCCTACTTGGGAGCATATGGGACCACTGCATGAACATTAAGTGGCCACTGAAAGACCAATGTGGTATGATAATAGTTGGTTATCCTTATAGTTCTACAAGATAACCAATGAGGGATCACTAGCGGGCTTGTGATCTTAGAAGAAACAAGTTCTTCTACCATTCTCTACTGGAAGGACAACCCCACTAATAAATATGGGCCTTCATTTCATCCCTTTTACCTTCTTCTTGTGAACTCATTTGATCCATCGACAATGTAACTTCAATCCCAAAAATAAATATTGAAATATCATGATCATAATTAATACTAGGTTAATACCTAACCATCAATTTTTAGGTCAATACTCATAGGTGAATCTGTACGAAAAACACAACCACTTTTTGGTATCATAACACAGATTTCATTGTTAGGTAATTCTAACTCACTATAATTTACCATACCCCATTATATTACTATTTTTTTCTTCCATTTATAACTTGAAAAAATATTATGATACATTTATCCCCCTCTGTGATTATCAAAAAAGTAACACGTAAACATGAAATTCATATAAAACAATGTAAATAGACCCCATTTTAAAAATATCAATAATTTTAAAAATTTAAATATAATTTAATAAAAATCATAAGTTGAATAAGTAAAAATAAAGAATTTTTTTTTAAAAAAATTAATGCAAATATAATCATCAATATTTCTTTATCTTAATTTATTTTTCATAATAGAACTATTCATAACCCCCAAGTAATAAAATTAGAAAAATTAGAGAAAGGTGTTCTATGAAAATATCATCTAATAGAAAGTTATTACAGATTAACTATAATAAAATATCATCCTTTTGAATGTGGCCTCTCAAAAATTGGTTCGTAACTCCTATTTACTTATTTTTTGAGGGTTGAGTAGGAATTCTAGAAATACTTACAACACTACTATTATCACACATGTTAGAAGCTTGATCATATATAAGACCAAAATCTAAGATATTTTTTTCATCAAAATACTTCAAGAAAAAAACTCATCATGGATATTTATTCCATAATGACCCTAACTTTTTATAAATTAATATATCATCATTTTTTCAGAATATTTAATTCATTACAAAACAGACTCCCAAATCCCAAATTTTTTTAGTGTCGTTGGAAAGATTTAAAAATAAACACTAGTAAAAAAATGAGTGACATTATCTCCCACTAGTTTCTTAGTGATTATAGACCTTCTTAGACATATCATACATAATACATATCTTCATAACATTGTGAAAAGAAACATAAAAACGGGGTTATATTAGATCATTGAACCTATGCACCCTGTTATCTAGTTGCTCCATGGATTTGTGTTGAAATTGAAGTCTCTAAAGGCCCAGTTGAATTCATTTATTTTGAGAATAAGGGGGAACTTTGATGGGATAAACATGTATGCTTCGAATCATGGGTTAATTTCGGTTCTTCCTGGAATAATTGGGGCATTCCACCACTATATGCCAGAATGGAGAGAAATCCAATAGAACAAGGAGGGTCTCTACTCCATTAGTGGACCAGGTGTGTAATATAGTTCTATCATTGGTCAATTATTTTCATAATGAACTTTGATATAGTTATAATAATATGAAGATAATTGATATTTTCAACTAGTTAAGGATTGAACAGGCTGAAACCAAGTTTATAGTGAAAGAGCATTCGAAATCAGTGAGAACCTAGGGGGTGGGTGCTACTTCCATGGAACCTATCCCTAATATATCCAAAAATGTCACCTATGTAAGGGTGGTGTGATGTGGAAAATTAAATAAACATGAAGTGGTGCTGCAAGACACAAGAGAGTGAGTATCATTGGCTTATAAGGATCTAGATGACTCAATAAAATGTACTAAAGGTTGGAGTAAAGTTATTAATGGGGTTATTCTAAGTGATAACCTATCTCTTTTAACTATTAGTAACTATTTTTATGTTCTGGAAGTAGAAGTAGAGGCTATGGATCATAGTGAGGCTAAACGAGAAGATATATCCCAAGAAGGGCAATGATTGGATAGGATAGAGTTAAGGTAAGAGACTTCTATGCTCTTTTTTGATGATAGTATTGGGGGATTCCATGGAAAAGAGATTCATTGCCTGAGGAGAATGAAGGGGAAATGGGAAACAAGGACTCTAGGAGTTGTAGTTTGCTCAAGGGGAAAAAATAAAAAGGGAATATCGATTATTCCTACCTTCTTAAACCCATGGAAACAAGTTCTATAAAAAATTCATGGTCGAAGGATATAGTTTGTAATGATAAATACTATGAAGGTGGGTATCTATCGGAATAATGAAAAACTGGTGGTGTGATGCATAGAGACTTAGTAGTGGTTGATCTTTCCATCATCATATATCTATATGGGACAATTTATTCATAACAAGAGGTAGTTATGGAAGCCGCATCCAAGGGTACATATTTAAATGTCATTAAAAACTCCTAGGAAGAAGTGTTGTAGGATGCATTTCCAATCAAGACCCTTATAGAGGATTCATATTGGTTGTATGAGATATTGATTATAGTGGACACCAACAAAGAGAAGTGTGATTTTATTAAAAAGAAATTTATTATTCTGACAAGTGGATTCAATGAATAAAAGATAAATGTGAATTAGAACATTAAAAATTGGGAAAAGATGACCTATTGGGTCAAAGATATGATCAAGGATGACCCTAATACAAAGGTAATTGGACTTCGTTGTAAAATATTAATGGATAATGATTTTAATAGGCTAAAACTAGATTTTAATGGTTCTTCTATTTCATTTAGTGCATGATGATTAGGTTTTTCAATTTTTTATTTTTCTCAATTTTTTCTTAAATGTTTGAATATAATAAAAAAAGAAATTTTAAGGAAATAGAAATTGGTTTCATAAACATATAACCTTTGAAACAGAAACAAGTTTCATAAATGTAATTCTATCAAAACAAACACCGTTAATAGAAATAACATGAATGAAACCTTTTGATCAATTTCTAGAAAGGAATTGTTAACAAAATGTATGTAATCATAAGATGGAAAATAATTTATTAATATCCTTTTAAAAAACATTTCTTAAGGAAAATATCTTTTCTTCTTTGAAAAACTATTTAAAAAACATAACACATTTTTGAAAACCATTTCCTTTGAAAATATATTTGAAAAATTATAAAGGATGATTTGAAAACCATAAAAAAATACCCTTTCATTGAAAATGTGCTTAATATAAAATTTTAAAACATTTCAATTTTTTTTGGAAAACATGTGTTTTTTGAATAAATGAATTTCTGGCCAAAAAGAGAAATGATATCATATTTTATTAAACAAAATTAATAATCTTATGTACTGGTAAGTGTAAAAATAAAACCAATACATAATTATATCCTGAATGAGAATAAGGGAAGAAAATTCATGATATATGGATAAAATGATTTCATCAATGGAAGCATAATCATAAGAAATGATGATAAATAATGAGATTGTTTCAATAAACACTTACCTCATATTAGATTGGAATCACACACCCCATATAATAAAATGATATTAAATGAATAATAAATTACCTTGAAAATAAGAATATTAATGATATAACATTTCAAATATGAGTATATAAATTTTTTAAAATAATATAGGTTCATAACAAAACACGTGTCTCAAAAAAGGAAAATTGATATAAAACAATCTTACTAATTTGGTATCTTTTGAAATATAAAACCCCATGAAATAGAGATCCAAAAATGGATATGTAAATACCAATATATTTAAGGATAATAATAATATAATACATTAATGGTAATTATATACACCACTTAATATAATGAATGGTGAATAAATAATATGTCTCGTAGAAATAAAAAGTGACACTATAAATCCCATTACATTATGTCATGACTCTCTTCATAGTCATTGAAAACTCATGTATAATAAATATAAGTTTGTTATAAATATATTAATTAACTATATTATTATATATAATATCATATATGATTTTATTATGACTTTATATTACCCATTTATCATCAATTCCATGTTAATGTTACGATTGAGGTAATGGGTACTTTATTTTTCGTACATGTTTTAACTTTTTATTATTGATCATTTACATAGATGATGATTTAATTAGTTAAGTAATGTAAAAAATGATATAAATATCATATATATTCAGAATATAGTTATTTATAATAATATAGAAAATATAGAAATATGAAATGGAATACACTATTTAAAGAGACGGTAGGTCATACGTACATCTGAACGTTTCTTCAGTTTTATTATGGTATTAAAAGAAAGAAAGTAAGTTAAATATATGTGTATATATATTATCATTAAATAAGAATTATTATGTCATATATATCATATAAATTCACTATACCCATCCTTAAAACATCCTGTTTAATTTTTGAATGAATCATATCACTTTGAGGAAGCAGTAGTCCACAAGTCCCAAAACAAAGTTATCATGTTTACACAAAATAGAAACAATTAAGGTATGTTTTATATAATAATACCATATAAGAAAAATACAACATAAATATCACATATTTCATATAAAAAATAGTTTAAATCATAATTCCCTCCCATGAGAGGTGGTAAAGGATAAATGAATAAAATCGTTACGTGAGGTTGTAGTTCAAAATACACAAGAATTGTAAGTTCAGTACCCATTAGATGGAAATTTCTATAAGTGTAGGTTAAAACAATAGAATAAAAATTTCTTAATATATTGAGGATAAGTTTGTTATTATATAATAATGGAATAATAATATATGAGGGCGTGTAGAATGAGAATAAAACAAAGGTGCTTCAGGAAGGATGTTACCTCTTCTTTGGTTAACGCCTCTTAGTTTGCACAAGATGCCATTCTTGTATGGATTTATAACCAAAGGGAGGTTTATAGGATTAAATAAGGGATATTGGAAGGATATTTGGGTTGGTTTTGGATGATTAAAAAGGTATTTATACGTGTAAATAGTGGGGAGGGGTGAATGACTTTTTATAGTGGAGGAGTGGCATTATTGAAAATATAAAATGGTAAACAATATTGAAGGGTATCCCTTACATAACCTGACTCCAATAATTATTAAAAGTTGATAAAATGGTATAAAATGTATAACTATTTACATCCAAATTCTTTTTTTCATTTTTCTAGGTTATTTTATCACATAAATCTAAGATTTTGTTCGTTGTTAAGATAATTTTTCTCTTAATCCCTGTAGTTAATTTTAATCACTTTCACTATTATTGATGGTAAAAATAAGTTTAACTTATTAGAAAAAATAAAATTTGATTATTCCAAATATTTAATCCATTTTTCTAAATTATAATCATAGAATTGGCCTAAATTAATTTAAACTAATACCACAGACATGTCGCGACATCAGGTTTTTAAGAGGAAATGTTTAAAAGATTGAAATGTTTTTATATCCAATTCCAATGTGAAATTGGTTACAATGAACTAAATTGGATTAATTTATGTAAAATGTATCTAATTAATCATTAAAAACAAATTAAGATAGTTTATCATGACACACAAGTCATTATAATACTTTAGCATGACACATAAGACATTAAATAAAAATAATTTATTTGAAAAAAAGGTTAAAAAACATGGGGTTTAAAATTATACCCCCCCTAAAATGAATTTCACCATATAAATTCATCATTATGATAGAAAAAAATTAGGATAATTTTCTTTATCGTACACTCATGTTCCCACATAGCCTCCTATAACTGGTGGTTTCTCCAAAAAGTATTGACTAGGTGAGTTATCTTGTTTCATAGAACTTTCTTTGTATGAACTAGAATTTCAACTGGTTATTCCTCATATGAAAGATCCCACTATAGTGGTATGACCTCTATATTCAAAAAATGTGAAGGTTCATATATGTATTTCCTCGGGAGAGATACTTATAACACATCATGGGATTGAGAGAGATTTGGAGTAAGTTCCAAGAGATTGTATACCATCCTGATATGATCAATAATTTAAAAGGGAATGATATACCTAGGGTTTAGTTTACCTTTATTCTTGAATCTCATAACCTTATTTTGGGGAGATATTCATAGAACAAACTTCTCACCAACTTCAAATTCTAGATCACACCGATGGTTATCCGCATAACATTTTTTCCGACTTTGAGCTTCCTTAATATGCTAGAAAATTCCTCTAACACTATCTTCCATTTCTTCAGTCATATCAAGTCCCAAAAGATTTATTTCCCCAACTTCGTCATTTTATGTTAGAGCTCTAAAGTTCTTCCCATATAGTCAATTATAAGGATCCATCTAAATGCTTGAGTGAAATTTATTTTCGTAAGAAAACACAATAAGGGGAATCTGTTTATCCCAGCCACCTTTGAAATCCGAATAACAAGATATCAACATATACTATAGGGTTTAAATTTTTATATCAGACTAAACATCTATCTAAGGATGATGATTAGTATTTAAACTCAGTTCTGTATTATGTTTCTTTTGAATAATTCAATAGAACTTTCAGGTAAACTTCAGATCCGGATCAAATATAATAGAATGTTGTACTCCATGAAACCATACCACTTAATTAATTTATACGATGTAAAGATGATCCATAGATAATTATTATATGATATAAATGATGTTTGATGACTTAGTAAGGCATTCGAATACCACCCATATGTCATTAAACCCTTTATAGTTTTTGGGGAGTCCAACAAAAAAATCCATAGTGTTTTTCTCCCACTTCAATTATGGTATGGGTAATCGATGAAACATACCACTATAATTTTGCATTTTTCCTTAACTGGCTGGTATACCAAGCACTAAGGTACAAAATATACAATATTCTTCCTCAAGACATCCCACCAGAATTATTCTTCAATTCTATATACATATTTTTACATCCACGATGAATAGAGAATTAAGAATTGGGAACTTCTTATAACATGTCATTCTTCAAATTTGGTATGGAAGGAATGCATACACATTTCCAAAACATTATCGTTACATCCTGGTCAAGGTTAAACTCAGTAACATTTATAACCTTCTTTTGGATCTCTTCATTTTCCTTTTTCACCTATTTAATATTCACTTGGTTAGAGTGTTGATCATTCAATCGAGATTGATAATATTTTCCCCTTCCTTTAATATTTCTAGATTCATCTTTTGTAAATCCATAAATATTGGATATTTTGAAATCCTCATCATTGAAAAACTATCATAATCTTTTCGACTCAAAGCACTGTCCGCTTTATTCTCTTTCCTAGGGTGGTAATGAATTGAGAAGCCATAATCCTTTATCATACCAAACCATATTCTATGGTGCATTTTCCACTCTTTCTGTGTTAATATATATTTCAACATTTTATGATCATTATATATAAAAAAAATCGATAATGATAATTCCTCCATATATTTAATTCAAAAAGTTCCAATTATAACTCAAAATCATGAGTCGGGTAGTATTGATTGTAGTACCACCAGTTTCTGGTATGTAACCCTTTCGTGATGCTTTACATGGTTTTAAAGTTAAGGGTGTTGAAGGGGAGATTCGGGAGAACTTGGAATGATGTTTGGAGGCAATGGAGAAGCCACATGGTCGACGCATAGTTTGTCTAACCGTGTGGTCAAACCGTGCGCAGTGAGTCTTGGAAGAAGTGGCATCTGCACGGTCGGTGCACGATTCATCTAACCGTGCAGTCAAACCTTGAATGAATGTTTTCCAAGGAAGAAGCTAACACACTGTTAGCGTAGTGTTTGTCAAACCTAGTGGACTAACCATGCGGTCACTTAAAGTTAGATCCTAAAATTGTGGATCTAACTCGTTTTGCATTTAATTTCCCTGTTTAAACCTCCTAAATGGCCCTAACTCAAGATTACTCTCCCTTAAAGGTTGGAAGACTTCTCCCAATCATTTCAGAGGCGATCTGAAGGCTTCCCTTGGCGAATCAAATCCCTATTCTTAAGGTATGTGATAGTTCTTGATCGGTTTCTTAGATCTACTTAGATATACTTCTCCTCTTCTCTCATTTTCCTAGATCTACGCTCGTTATGGATATATATAAGGGTGTGGATGCCAAATATGAAAATATTTAGTCTTGGTTGTGTTAGAAGAAGTGATCTAAGGAGATTTTTTGATGTTTTGACCCGGTGTTCTTGAGTGTTCTTTGTCCGTGGATTGGTTTCGCCCAATTTGTTGAGGTAGGTGGATTCACTCATGATTCCTCTTTCATAGAACTTCAAGGCTTAGTTTCAAATTGTTTTCCATGATTAAAATGGTTTGTTTATCTGTTATGAAAGAATTTTTGAAACCCCTTTTTAGTAACGGGTGATGAAATTTGTGTGTTTTTGGGAAAGTGGTTTTTGAAGTAAATTTAAAATGGTGGTTTTAAATTGTCTATGGTTTTATAGCTTGAATGAAATGGTTTCCAATAAAAGGTCGATGCTTTATTGAAAGGTTTTGAACACACTTGGTTTTGGGCATGGATTTCATGGGTTGTGGTGTGTGTTCATATGCATTGGGATGGATAAGGGTGAGAAGTCCCTCCATCAATAGGTTGGGACAGATAAGGTCATGAAGTACCCCCGTCAAGGTAGTCCACTAAGTGACGACTTAGTGGAAGGATATCTCACCACTCGCGAGTATAGGGAGGTCCAGGTTTCAAGCATGGTTGATTGTGTGGATTGGTGAAATGGAACTAATGTTCTAAATGGAAATGTGAATGGAATTGGGAACTTTTCTGAGTTTCTTTTCTTGAGAAAGATGGGTTTTGTTGGAAAATGGTTTTGACATGGAACTTGTTATATTGTGAACTGTTTTTAGATTTGTTTTATATAAATTGTTTTATATAAATGTGCTAACATGTTTTATCCGAGAGGCATGGGTTGGGAAGTCATTGGGGGAAAACCTACTGAGTTTCAATACTCACCCCCTACTTCGGCACGTTGGTGCTTTTGCAGATGTCATATACCGGGACGTTGGAAAAGGTAAAGTGTCACATGTTTAGAGAACTGCTTCATGATACTTGGGTTGGTTCGTGATGTTAGAGCTTGGAGCTTGTGGAGCATGGAGTTGGGTTGTTGTCTTGTAGTCTTTGAGTTTTCTTTCCGCTGTTTACTCTGATGTTTGTGGGTTATTTTCCACTGTGGTACTCTTTGTTGGTTTATGTAAATAATGGTTGAGTTGTTTTGGTTTTAAATCATGCATCATATTGAGGTTTCTTGGAGATTTTATGTGGTTTGTTGGGCTTGTTGGTTGTTTTCAGTTAAAGGGTAAATCTTCCCCCGTGTATTTTGAAACCCTTCGGCATTTATTTCCAGCCTTTGGAACCTTGGGGATGTCACTTGAGGCCAAGTAATGACTCTTTACACTCTCAAGACAATGAGAATTGGTGGTTCATTACATTGATCATGAATCATCTATGGCCATGAGTTATTGGTGATAACCTTGTTATTCTACATACTAATGCATCCCAACACCTTCTTGGATTCATCCCTATATATTAAAAACCCTTCTCCACTATAGAGTAATACAATCACAGATGTGCTGACTAACTTTCACTTATGTTCTTTGATGTTTTACTCACATTCATCTATTCAGAGTAACTTGAAACCCTTTAAAGTTAACTTGGTTAGAAAATTAGATATTCGTGAAAAATTCTCCACTAACTATCTATAAGATCTAGATAAACCAAGAAAACTATAGATCTCAGTCACTGTGGTTGGTCTTGGCTTGAATTTAATAGCCTCTGTTTTGAAGGATCTACTACTATACCATCTCTTAAGATTATGAGACCCAAAAACGAAGCCTTCTACAACCAAAATTCACACTTTGTAATTTTTTCATACAATTTATTCTTCCTTAGGGTCTTTAGTAAAATATTAATGTGTTCTTTATTCTCTTAATTTCTCTTCAAATAGTTTACAATATCACCTATAAAGACTACCACAAACTGATCGAGGAAATCACTAAATACTCTATTCATAAAATCCATAAACACAAACAGGAATTAGTAAGACAAAAAGGTATCACTATATATTCACAATGTCTATACCTTGTATGTAATTCCATCTTGGGTATATATTCCTTCTTTAATGTCAATATATGATATCCCGAGTGAAGTTCAATCTTGGAAAATTATTAATCTCTGAACAAATTGATAAAACAAGTCATCAATATGGGGACGAGGATACTTGTTCTTGATTATGATCTTATTCAACTACTGATAACCAATGTAGAGTCACATTGATCCATATTTCTTTTTCACAAAAATAATTGGTGAATCCCATGGTGACACAGTTGGTCGAATGATTCCCTTATCAAGTTTTCTTGGAGATTCTTCTTCAATTCCAGTAACTCAATTGGGGACATTTTATAGAGGGTATTTGAAATTTCAGTAAAAATAGGTATGAGCCCTATCGAGAACTCAACACCACATTTTTTTGGAAGGCTGTGAAACTATTATATAAATACATCCACAATGTCTCGAAAAAATAGGAATATCATCAATTTCAATCCCCCACCTAATTATTTGAGAAAAACAACCCTTCTAAATAGTAATTAAGACCCATACACCGGATGCAATCTCCCTAAGAAGTTCATACATATCATCACCCTGATAGATGATCATGGGTTTGTTTCAAATATCAAATATAACTTCCTTTCATCAACAATTTATGTTGTATTTATGGAGATAAATCCAATCCATCCCTAAAATGACATCAGATTCAACCAAAGGAATAAATAAAATATTTATAGAAATTATATTCCCCTAAATGTCAACCTGGAAGGAATCATAGACTTGAGATGTAATCATTTTACTATTAAGGGTTTTCATTGCTAATTCCACATCAAATAATCTGGTTTTAATTTTAATAATCTAATAAAACTATTTAGATATCAAAGAGTGGTAATATCTAAAATCAAATAATAGATTAATAGTTCTAGAGTGGATGGTAAGTGTAACTTTCACCACGTCATTGTCACAACCCTCGTAAAAAATAGTCAATGAATGTGATTTAACAGTTCCCCTCAGTTTAAAAGTTTAGAGATTCCAATCATCACCACTAACCCTCGTGTTTGGTCTCTGGTTAACATAATTCTGATTCTCCTTACATGTGAAGCACTAAAGTGGTGGAGGTTAATTCGATGAAGTTTTCTCTCCATTCTCATCGTTAGATTACTTCTTCTTAATACTTTGGAAATAAAATTCCTAATGAACTTATATTCCACACAAAAAAAATTTATTAGAACCCTCAATAAAATTTCCTCCATGCTTCTTTCGATGATTACATCATAAAGGAAAGGACATCTTCTTCTCTTAGTGGTTTTTATATTTTCCTTTGAACTCCATCTTATATTTTTTTCAATACCATGATAATGATACGTAACTCCATACTCTATTTCAACCTTTATTTCACAATTTAAAATGTCTTTGTAGCTACTAAAGTCTCTTATGGAAAAATACCTTATGATACTTAGATTTTAGACATTGAATAACCTATCAAATTTACTTTTAAGTTGGGTGATAATACCAGAATCACACCTAACAAGCCTTTTGAAATTAGCCTTATATATTCCAATAGATTCATTATTTATTTTCATTAACTTAATGAAATATTTCTCCAACATTTTATACAAATTTCTATGAAATTAGTTTTTGAAAAATAATTTCTTGAAATCATCACAATCCAAGGATTCAATTTCTTATTACTGCCTCATATTATTTATTTGAGTCCCCCACTAGTTTTATTCATCTTTTAGAAAATTAATAGCTAGAATGACTTTTTCGTGTTCTGTACACTAGAGAGCAAAGAATATCTTTTTAGTGGAACTCATCCATTATTCACCAACAATTGGGTCAGAAGACCCACTAAATAGAGGTTGAAATTGTCTCCAAAAGGACTCAAGAGAATTTTGTTCTCTATTTTGATCATTTGGAAGTCTGATAGGATTCATAACGTGAGAAATTTGAGTAAGTAAAGTAATTATAATTTCCATCCCATACCCCATATCATTTAGTTTCTCTGGATAAAAATCATTTCATTGTCCATTACCCTCAACATTGATGCAATAATTTCGGGTTCTAGACATTGAATAAAACCATAAAGAATAGAGTAATAAATAGTTATCAGAGCAAGGAACCACATAATCATGAAATGTAACACCCCGAGCTTCCACGATACGCTTCTCATTCAATAATGCAGTAGCTTGCATTGTACGCAACTTCGAGTTCTAAAACACCGCGACTAATCAAAGTAGCCGTTATGAATAGTAATAACCACTTTTTAAAATTATAGAAATTTTATATTTCAAAATGGACTTCATTTTTGTATTCGTAATATCGAAATTATCCTAAGATGAATTTTTTGTAACTTTCTGAGAACTTCCAATTTTTTTATGAATAGTGAAAAATACTTAAAACAACTTTTTTAATAAAAATAATTTATTGTGATAAATTATACTATTTAGTGGTTTTAAATTATAATTAGAATATATTTTTACCATTTTATCCAATGGTGGTCATTAGAATTAATTTAACATTGAAATTCGACATAAACAATTGCCAATCTTTTGATATAAATTGTTTCTTAAAAACACGTTATTTGTTGTGATAGCGGGAATTAATTATAAAATTAATTAATGCAACTTATATGTTTGGAATTTTTTAAAATAGACATCATTTTTGAATTCGGAATATCAATTATAGCTTAGGGTGAAATTTTGGCATTGTTCTGAAAAACTTCAATTTTTGATGAATAGTGAAACCACTAAGTGGTAGTTAAATAACTGATTTTTCGTTTAAATGAAATATTACCACTTCTGTGATTTGATTTTCAAAAATCCGACATACATGGTTGTCATTAAGAAGTAAAATGTGGTTCAATGAGATTAAAATAATTTTTTGGTGAATAGTAACTTTTAAGTTCTTAATCGCGATTAGAGTTAATTAGTGTAGTTTAAGGTAAAAACAATGTTTTAATAATATGATATGAGCTTGACACTTGTCCTACTCCTATTGGATGAGTCATGGCAGACCAAGACAACCCATGGGTCAACTTGGGGACCCCATGGAGCCACTTTGGTTGGAAAATGACATTAATATATATTTATTTAATGTTAAAATTAAATTGACACAAACATGAATTGTTTTACTAAAACAGTTTTTAAGTGGGGTTACACAAGTACAAATTTTGATTATAAATATTCATTATAAAGATAAAAATATTTCCTACATCATAGTATCTTTTTTAGAATTTTTAGACATTAAATAAATTAAATTATTTATGACATCATGATGATGCAGCGATGACCTCATTATTTAACGATTTAAATAAAATGAGAAGATAATGCAAAATACAAGGCTTAAACTTTTCCAAAGCCTATTTGATGAGGAGATTTCGAAACCTTATCACCTTATCCACGAATTTTATAAGTTTGGGACATTTAGAATCCGAAAAGCATTGTATAATAATGTAACATTTCAATCTTTCCAAAAGAGCCCCTCCTCTCCTCTTATAAAAGGCCCCCACCTCTACCACCTCATTTACACTTTCAAGCCATTTGGCTCAGCCAACCTCTGCCCAAATACTCTCCCAACTTCCCCCTCTTAATCCTAGAAGCCTCAATTTGGGCAGAACTCTTCCCAAGGAAGCCTTTGGCTCAAATCAAAAAGAGTTACCCGATTTTGAGGTAATGTCTTCTCTAATGTTGTTTTGTTTTATTTTTCTTCTCCAACCCCCTAAAATCATTTTATTCATTTCTTTTGTAACAAAACCAGTATCCTCAATATACTAGGATATTGTTATAAGAAGGATTCGAGCTACACTTACACACACCTACATCTAATGGTTAAAGAACATACAGTTTTTGTGGATGGCGAATTTCTGCATCACGAAACGATGATTGTTCAACACTCATATAACACCTTCAAAGGTGGCCATTAAGATGTCACTATATTTATATATGATATATAATATGTTTATGTTGTAATTATTCTTCTGTATTTCTCATTTATGGCATACTTTATGATTTCCATTATGGGTAAAACGCGATAATTTCATTTTAGGAAGTGCGGACTACCGCCCCCTCAAAGTGATTTGAATCGTTAATGCCATATGTGGGATGTATAAAGGATGGATTAAATGGTATTATACACTATATTATACTGTAATTATATTATAAATTTATATCATTATGATTTCATTCCATTAAATACGAAATAGAAATGAATGTAGCGTTCATGCGTACGTACGACTTACCGTCTCCATGAACGGTGCATTTCATTTCTTACCTCTAAATGTTACGTGAAATTATGAATGAATGTATATACTGTATATATATGATATATATGATATCTAAATCATGAATATAATTCTGGATATAATGGATATTTCACCACATGAACAACTTGTAATTATAAGAAGTTTATTTTTGACTCAAGTACCAAAGATCGACAAAACGACCGTTATTAACTTAAATAATTAAATAATGTTCATAACATGGTAATAAGTGATATAAATGATATAATGAACATGAAAAAGGTTCTTAAGTAAATATAAATTAACTCTAGTTTATTATTAAGGGGGTTAAAGAACGGTCGAGTCAGGACAAGACGCAAGGTAAGGGAATTTCTTAACCCAATTTTCACTCTTTGGGTTAATCTCCTACTTTCAAATTATGTCATGATATTATTATTTCCTATATTGTATTTGTACATTATTTATGTGTACTTATAGTGAATACACATTATAGATGTACTTTATTTAAAAAAATGACCTTTTAAGGACTTCGTCTCAATCCCCTTTCATTGAGGCATATTTGGTTTTATACAAAACTTTCTTCTATACGGTGTATAAACCCCTTTGACTTTTACGTTTATTCAAAATGAATTTTTTTTATACGAATAGTTTTACTAAACCACAAAAAGGGAATGTTTTTCTTTCCATACTTATGCGGCGACAACGACTTCTCCGCCGCCGTGACCATTATTTTAGTTTTGGCTTCCTCTACAAGCCATCACTTTTTTTTAATGAAAAATAAATAAAAAGTTTTAACTTGCTTTTATTTTGGTATTGAAAATGGTTTTGAAAGCGTTTTTATTATATCAATGTGTTGTATTGACAATCTTGTGATTGAAATGTGGAAATGTTATGTTTCCTTTATTCATGTTTTATGTGATACGATTATGTTATGGTTTATGATATGTTTAAACCTATTCATATGAGGAATGTATTGGACTTAATGAGTGATAGGTGGAGCCCGCTATAGCTCCTCGATGCATCGGTAGCTCTCATGAGACAACTAGACGTGGAATTGTCTGAGACCCTTTCCCAATTTGATTTATGGTTTTGGCCGAGGCCTTAATCATTTTAGACGTCTTGGTCGAGGCCTTGACAAAATGTTTCAGAATGTCCGGCATTATACATTCCCTCATTATGAAAGTGGTTATTGATATTTCATGTGATTATTAGTCTAGTAGAATATCCATGTGAGTAAGTAAGTGGCATTATTTGATTTTACTTTTTCCATATTATGATGAAGTTCAAGTTTAATAAGGCTTTTGTTTAGTTATACATTGCCTTAATTGTTAGTTTTTATTTATGAAAGCTTCTGCAATATTGTTATCCTTACTGAGCATCTGAGCTCACCCCTTTCAATGTTTTAATATTTTCCAGGATGTGAAGAAGTATTTTATGAATGAACTGCAGGGATAGTCAGAAGAGGATATGAGTGTGGACTATGAATACTTTGTTATTAGTTTTTCACTTTATGATGTAATGTAACATTTATGAATGTATCTAGTGTTTCCAAGGCTACTAAACTAATCGGTCTTTCGAGACTTGATCTTTTGTGATCATTCCAATGTTACGAAGTAATGCACTGACTCTGGGTAGCTGGGTTCGGGGCATTACAGTTGGTATCAGAGGCAGTTTAGTACTAACCTTGGAAGCTAGATTTAGATAAACTCTGATTAGAGAACATATCCCAAAGATAGACTTTGAGGATTAGTATAGAAGAACTTCCTAGAATTTTGGTATTGTAGAGATGTTGTGAGTTTTCTGAGCAATACATCCCTGTCTGGATACGAGCAGGTAGAGGCGGTTCTGGAACAGATGTACCTAGGGGTAAAACCCGAAAACACCGCTTTGAGCTAGACTCGAACGAGAACTGGTGCACGACAACGGGCCTTGCTGCACTCTTGGTTACGACACTCCCAGGGGATATGCTTTGGATAATTCCCATTTTCTTTACAAACCACTATAAAGGGTTACGAGTATATACTTCCTCAAAGAAAACATTTTTATAATTATGGATTATATCCATAATTAGTTCAATTTATGTTAAGTGTTTTACAAGTATGGAATTATGTATTTTGATTCATGGACTAATCTAGTTTATTCCATTATTTAGAAATTGCGCCTAGTGGAAGGAATGGAAACCGTATCAATGCACGCACTCCGTGTAGGGATTGCCCTCCTGCTCAAGATAATTATGGTGGAGCTAGTGATACAACTGGTGCTGATCAGCTTCTCACCGTACTGGGACAACTCACGCAGGTTATGAATAACAACCTTACTCGTATGGAGCACCCTGATCCGCAACGTGGAGGATCAATGCTAGACCGTTTCATGAGGAAACAACCACCAACCTTCAATGGGAGTACAAATCCTATAGTAGCTGAGCAATGGATAAATTCCTTAGAGAAAATATTCCATGCCTTGGGGAGTAGTGAAAGGGAGAATGTTGTCATGGCAGTTTACCGCCTCACTGGAGATGCCGATCAATGATGGTCACTAATTCAAAACACAAAGGAAGATGATGAATTAAAAAACATGGAATGACAGGAGTTCAAAGAGCTGTTCTTAGAAAAATACTTTCCTCGAGACCATCGAGTGGATATGGAAAGGCAATTTCTGAGTCTGAGGCAGTTTAGTAAAGGGATATTAAAACAAAAAAATGTGTTATCCTAATACCTTATGTCTTGTTGAACTGATGATATTTTAAATCAACATAGATTGAAGGCTTTGAGGCCCTCAATTTGATAGTTGATTGTAATTGATGACCTCAATCACTCCCTACAAATATTTAGGTTTTTCCTCCAATTATATGTCTCTAATTTCCACCAATGTTCTCCTAATCGAGATCATAATTGGGTGGTAACTTTTTCATTTCCCTTTCCCTCTTATTAAGGATAAATTTTATTAATCTTATTTCCGATGTGGGTTTTCCTCAAAGGTATTTTCTCTTTTCAACCTTTTATTTTCAAAGAAAAATTTCAAATTGCGAGGACGCAATTTATTGAAGGAGGGGAGAATGTAACACCCCGAGCTTCCACGATACGCTTCTCATTCAATAATGCAATAGTTTGCATTGTATGCAACTTCGAGTTCTAAAACACCGTGACCAATCAAAGTAGCCGTTATGAATAGTAATAACCACTTTTTAAAATTATAGAAATTTTATATTTCAAAATGGACTTCATTTTTGTATTCGTAATATCGAAATTATCCTAAGTTGAATTTTTTGTAACTTTCTGAGAACTTCCAATTTTTTTATGAATAGTGAAAAATACTCAAAACAACTTTTTTAATCAAAATAATTTATTGTGATAAATTATACTATTTAGTGGTTTTAAAGTATTATTAGAATATATTTTTACCATTTTATCCAATGGTGGTCATTAGAATTAATTTAACATTGAAATTGGACATAAACAATTGTCAATCTTTTGATATAAATTGTTTCTTAAAAACACGCTATTTGTTGTGACAGTGGGAATTAATTATAAAATTAATTAATGCAACTTATATGTTTGGAATTTTTTAAAATAGAAATCATTTTTGAATTCAGAATATCAATTATATCTTAGGGTGAAATTTTGGCATTATTCTGAAAAACTTCAATTTTTGATCAATAGTGAAACCACTAAGTGGTAGTTAAATAACTGATTTTTCGTTTAAATGAAATATTACCACTTCTGTGATTTGATTTTCAAAAATCCGACATACATGGTTGTCATTAAGAAGTAAAATGTTGTTCAATGAGATTAAAATATTTTTTTTGGTGAATAGTAACTTTTAAGTTCTTAATCGCGATTAGAGTTAATTAGTGTAGTTTAAGGTAGAAACAATGTTTTAATAATATGATATGAGCTTGAAACTTGTCCTAATCCTATTGGATGAGTCATGTCCGACCAATACAACCCATGGGTCAACTTGGGGACCCCATGGAGCCACTTTGGTTGGAAAATGACATTAATATATATTTATTTAATGTTAAAATTAAATTGACACAAACATGAGTTGTTTTACTAAAACAGTTTTTAAGTGGGGTTACACAAGTCCAAATTTTGATTATAAATATTAATTAGAAAGATAAAAAGATTTCTTACATCATAGTATTTTTTTTAGAATTTTTAGACATTAAATAAATTAAATTATTTATAACATAATGATGATGAAGCGATGACCTCATTATTTAACGATTTAAATAAAATGAGAAGATAATGCAAAATCCAAGGCATACAATTGTCCAAAGCCTATTGGATGAGGATATTTCGAACCCTTATCACCTTATCCACGAATTTTATAAGTGTGGGACCTTTATAATCCGAAAATAATTGTATAATAATGTAACATTTCAATCTTTCCAAAAGATCCCCTCCTCTCCTCTTATAAAAGGCCCCCACCTCTACCACCTCATTTACACTTTCAAGCCATTTGGCTTGGCCAAAATCTGCCCAAATACTATCCCAACTTCCCCCTCTTACTCCTACAAGCCTCACTTTGGGAAGAACTCTTCCCAAGGAAGCCGTTGGCTCAAATCAAAAAGAGTTACCCGATTTTGAGGTAATGTCTTCTCTAATGTTGTTTTGTTTTATTTTTCTTCTCCAACCCCCTAAACTCTTTTTATTCATTTATTTTGTAACAAAACTAGTATCCTCAATATACTAGGATGTTGTTATAATAATTATTAGAGGTACACTTACACACACCTACATCTAATGGTTAAAGAACATACGGTTTCTGTGGATGGCGAATTTCTGCCTCACGAAACGATGATTGTTCAACACTCATATAACACCTTAAAAGGTGGCCATTAAGATGTCACTATATTTATATATGATATATAATATGTTTATGTTTTACTTATGCTTATGTATTTCTCATTTATGGCATACGTTATGATTTCCATTATGGGTAAAACGCGATAATTTCATTTTAGGAAGTGCGGACTACCGCCCCCTCAAAGTGATTTGAATCGTTAATGCCATATGTGGGATGTATAAAGGATGGATTAAATGGTATTATACACTATATTATAGTGTAATTATATTATAAATTTATATCATTATGATTTCATTCCATTAAATACGAAATAGAAATGAAAGTAGCGTTCATGCGTACGTACGGCTTACCGTCTCCATGAACGGTGCATTTCATTTCTTACCTCTAAATGTTACGTGACATTATGAATGAATGTATATACTGTATATATATGATATATATTATATCTACATCATGAATATAATTCTGGATATAATGGATATTTCACCACATGAACAACTTGTAATTATAAGAAGTTTATTTTTGACTCAAGTACCAAAGATCGACAAAATGACCGTTATTAACTTAAATAATTAAATAATGTTCATAACATGGTAATAAGTGATATAAATGGAATAATGAACATGAAAAAGGTTCTTAAGTAAATATAAATTAACTCTAGTTTATTATTCAGGAGGTTAAAGAATGGTCGAGTCAGGACAAGACGCAAGGTAAGGGAATTTCTTAACCCAATTTTCACTCTTTGGGTTAATCTCCTACTTTCAAATTATGTCATGATATTATTATGTCCTATATTGTATTTTTACATTATTTATGTGTACTTATAGTGAATACACATTATAGATGTACTTTATTTAAAAAAATGATCTTTTTAAGGACTTCGTCTCAATCCCCTTTCATTGAGGCATATTTGGTTTTATACAAAACTTTCTTCTATACGGTGTATAAACCCCTTTGACTTTTACATTTATTCAAAAGGAATTTTTTTTATACGAATCGTTTTACTAAACGTCAAAAAGGGAATGTTTTTCTTTCCGTACTTATGCGGCGACAACGACTTCTCCGCCACCGTGACCATTATTTGAGTTTCGGCTTCCTCTACAAGCCATCACTTTTTTTTAATGAAAAATAAATACAAAGTTTTAACATGCTTTTATTTTGGTATTAAAAATGGTTTTGAAAGCATTTTTATTATATCAATGTGTTGTATTGACAATCTTGTGATTGAAATGTGGAAATGTTATGTTTCCTTTATTCATGTTTTATGTGATACGATTATGTTATCGTTTATGATATGTTTAAACCTATTCATATGAGGAATGAATTGGACTTAATGAGTGACGGGTGGAGCCCGCTATAGCTCCTCGATGCATCGGTAGGTCTCATGAGACAACTAGACGTGGAATTGGCCGAGGACCTTTCCCAATTTGATTTATGGTTTTGGCCGAGGCCTTAATTATTTTAGACGTCTTGGCCGAGGCCTTGAAAAAATGTTTCAGAATGTCCTTCATTATACATTCCCTCATTATGAAAGTGGTTATTGATATTTCATGTGATTATTCGTCTAGTAGAATATCCATGTGAGTAAGTAAGTGGTATTATTTGGTTTTACTTTTTCCATATTATGATGAATTTCAAGTTTAATAAGGCTTTTGTTTAGTTATACATTGCCTTAATTGTTAGTTTTTATTTATGAAAGCTTCCGCAATATTGTTATCCTTACTGAGCATCTGAGCTCACCCCTTTCAATGTTTTAATATTTTCCAGGATGTGAAGAAGTATTTTATGAATGACCTGCAGGGATAGTCAGAAGAGGATATGAGTGTGGACTATGAAGACTTTGTTATTAGTTTTTCACTTTATGATGTAATGTAACATTTATGAATGTATCTAGTGTTTCCAAGGCTACTAAACTAATCGGTCTTTCGAGACTTGATCTTTTGTGATCATGCCAATGTTACGAAGTAATGCACCGACTCTAGGTAGCTGGGTTCGGGGCGTTACATGAAACACCACTAATATGATGTATAAATTATGACTCCTTGTTTAATCTATGACACCTTAGGATTATCCTAGGTCACCCTTATCCAATTTCTATTTAAATCATTCATGAAGTTTCATGAAGAGTTTGTGGATTTCCAAATAATAACCACTAAGAGTGTCAAACCTGGTGAGCTTCAAGGTCCATTTTCATGGAGTAGATATTGATCAAGTCTAGCTCAATACATTTTTTTTCTAGGTTGTTACCCCTATGTGAATTTTTACTGTAGCCACATACACTTTTAGTCTTCATATAAAGATATATTTCTAATAAACCACTCACTCTATCATTTACCGAAATTCATAGACATTTCCATATACTTTTTATTATCCTTAGACTTATCCTTAGTCATGACCTTATGGTTCTCACAAAGGTTTTCCCGTCCTAGTTTCCAAATGTTAACAAAATATTTTCTTTGATACCATCTGTAATAACAGTCACCTTTCATACATTAGCATCACATTATTTTTGTATAATACTTAGTACATTAAGAAATAGACACCCAAAGACTACATTAGTCTAGTTCCTTTGGAAACATGTAAAAATAAACACTAGTACATTAGTGAGCTAAATTATCTCCCACTAGGTTCTTTATGACTATCAACCTTCTAAGATACATTATATATAATACATATCTTTATAACCTGGGGAAAGGAAACATAAAAAGAGATGAAATAAGATGATTAGTTAGGGTAAGAAAAAGATATATGTAACCATAAACATGAGCATAAGCGTATGATAATGTGATCATGACATTAGAAGATCATACCCTACATAATAGAGATCATAAGCATGAATCAGGACACAGAAAAGGGCAGTTTATAAGACATGAATCATAAGGAATACAAGATAATAATCCATGACACCATAACATAGGAATGAGACATAGAATTGGGGTAGACACATAAGTATATAAAATTATTTCCATAATATTCAAGGAATCACTTCCAATACCATCTTAGTAGTATAGGTTCACTCCCCATAGAATCATGGTATTCATGGTTCACTCCTGTGAAAATCTTAGTCTTAAAGGTTTCATCCCAATACCATCTTATCAGACAGAGTCCATTACCGAACTAATTTCTCTCCCCATTCCTTCCATGTATATCCCATGAGATATAAATCATTACCCAATGCATTGGAAGGAGATTTGGGTCCCACCCGTCTCATAATGAAATCATTCATACATATTGCATAAGATCGTAAAAAATCATATCATAACCCAGTAAATGAAATAGGTATCATAAATATGTAATCATATCATAACCATTGGAGAAAGATATAGGTTTATTTTAATTTCAACAAATCATTACCCCTAAAAAAGTAGGTTTCGTAAGTATATAACCCCTCAATGAGAAATGGGTTTCAAAAACATATAACCCATGAAAGATAAACTACTTTCATAAACATCATTACATCAAAACATAAGACATTAAAATAAATAGTATGAATGGAAAATTTGGATGAACTCCTACAAATATATGAGTAGCAACAATCAATGCCATCTTAGATAAAAAATAATATGGAAATATACTTTTAAAAACAATTCATGATGAAAATATCCTTCGTAGGAATATTCTTTTAAAAAATAAAACATTTTTAAAATCCCTTTCCTGAAAAATTACACTAAAATAACATCTTATAACATTTAATAAAAAAATATCAGAAACATAGATTTTCTAAGGGAATAGATTTCTGACCAAAAAGAGAAATGAGATCATAATTTATTAAAAACATTTTCTTAATTATAATAAGTATCAATGAGTGTAAAAATAGTACTAATAAATGAATATATCATTAATAATAGTAGTACAAAAATATTAATGAGGGACAGATCATAAGATATCATCAATGGAAGTATAATCATAAACAATCAGGATAAATGATCATATTGTTTCAATAAACTCTTACCACTCTGTAACATTGAATCATACTTTACATTTAAACAAATGAAATCACATAAATATTAAAATATCATGAAAATAGTGATATTCATTATATAACATGTAAAATATTAGTATAAGCATGTAAAATAATATAGGTTCATAATAAAACGTGTTTCTTAATGAGGGAAAATTAAAAGCAAAATAATCTTAATGATTTGGTATATTTTGATCCATAAAAACCTATGAAATAGATATCCTCTTATGGATATTTAAATACCCATAAATTTATGGACAATAATAATATAATACATTATTTTTTATTATATACACCACACAAAATAATTAATACTTAATAAAGCATCAGAAGTCCCATAGAAAAAAATTGAGATTAGAAATCGCTTTACCTTATGTCTTAATTCACATCGTACTCATACAAAACTCTTATAATATACATATAAGTTTATGATAAATTTATTAATGAAACATATTATTTTACCTAATACCAGAAAATATTTTATTATGACGTTGTATTACATGGTTATTATCAATTCAAAGTTAATGTTACACTTTGGGTAATATCCACTTTGTTTCTCATACATGTTTTGACATGTTATTATTGATCCTCTTACTTAGATACTGATTTAATTATTTCCAAAATGTAATACATGATATAAAAATCATATATATTCAGTATATATTTATTTATAATAACAAATAAAATATATAAATATGAAAAAGAATAAACTGTCCATGGAGATGGTAGGTCGTAGGTACGCATGAACGAAGATTGATTTTTATTGTCATATTAAATTATTGAAATTTAATGAAATATATATATATATATATATTATCATTACATAGTAAATATAATTTCATATATATCACATTATTTCACTAAAACCATCCTTAATACATTCCATATAAAGTGTGAATTGTCACGACCCGTCCCCTGGGGCTCGTGCCGTGACTACCCCAGGCCCGCCTTCCATAGGCCAGGGGCTTTTGACTAGCTCCGAAAGGCATTTTCCATAAAAATGGGAAGGAATTACCTTTATAACCTGTAACCTCACGTAAACAATCACGCAGTAAGATACGAACTCAAGCAAACTGTATATCCAAAAGAGTGTTGAAAGTAAAGGCGCTGGATTACAAGCCCATCATTAAAGGTACAAGTACAACTGAAATATAGAACATCTAAACAAAGAGAAAATATAGCTATTGGATTTCCCTATGAGGTTCCTACCTGAAGGGTAGGTATATATTACCTCTTCAGCACACCACATCCATCTGTCTCCTCCGTGTACCGACTCGTCGGATGGTCCACCTCTGGGTACCGTCCAGTCCTGGTACTCTTGTCCTCAGCCCGCACTGTCCGTTTTCTGCACCAAACACAATGAGGTGTGGGCATAGAATGTGTAGGGGTGAGTATAATGATACTTAGTAGGGACCCTTAGACCCTAAAGGTCTCAAAAATGCACCAAGGATAAGCCACAAAGTATGAAATCAACCGATAACCCAACTTTGTTATACACCCATACATATACCTAAGTTATCAAGTAATCTATCTCAAACATAATGAAAAAAATAGAGATACAGTCTCAACTCACACTAGGATTTATTCTATGGGTAGTAACAAGTAATATCTTTTTTCACATCATCGAACACGTCGGTTGCTAGAGAACCCCTCCTCTATTGAGTATAGTGGGCATGCCGCATCACATAGAGGTGTTTCCCACTAATCTTGGACTGCTGAGGTACTCCTCCTATTGAGTACCTTTGGTTTACCACATCACACAGAGGTTCTCCCCACCGTGGGTCTACCGCATCACACAGAGGTGCTCCCTGTCATGACTTGATGAGGTACTCCTCCTATCGAGTACCGTGGGTGTGCCACATCACACAGAGGTGCTCCCCACCATGGCCTGTTGAAGTACCCCTCCTGTTGAGTATCATGGGTCTTCCAAGTCACACAGAGGCACTCCCCACCATGGGTCTTCCGCGTCACACAGAGGAACTCCCCATTGGGCCTGTCAAGTCACTCCAAGTCCAAAAGGTCAGTAGTTATCAAGTCTCAGCCAGCTACTGGGTTCCCGCACTATGCTCGCTCGTCTTTGGGAGGATCCTCTCTATGAGCTACCACTCGATACTAAAACTGTCACTAAGTCCCATTAAGAAGCATCTCAAAGTTCCTCTATGTCCTAGGGGTCTCAACGCTATAGACAACGTGTCAATCGGACGACCGGTTTGTGAGTTATTATCCTTTTAGTCTCGGGGGTCCGGTTGGATTCATACTTGATCCAACCTGATCATTCCCCATCTAAATCCAAAACTCAAGTGGAGAATACTCAAAGGGGATGTCTCACTCCAAGATTTCCATCGCTATTGACGGTTCATCAAACGGACGCCAGGTGCCAAAGTTATGGCCCAAGTAAAGAAAATGGGTCGTAGTGGACCTGGGTCCGGTCCGACTCGGTCGGACTGAAACAGGTCAACACGGCCCATAGTGCGGCCCTGCCCATTGGGTTTATCCCGGCCCGCGGGGTCTGGCCCGGCCCGTCAGGAGTTCTGGAAGTCCTCGAGGGGTTGCGGGGGTTCGGCCACGGATGGCGTGTGTCCGCAGTGTGACTCGACCAGGGCAGCTCGACCAGGAGGGTGGAAGCCGCAGGGCGGCTCGGCCGAAGCGGCTCAGGGCTGCGTGGCTGCTTGGGGCTATGGTTGGTTCGACCAGAGTGGCTCAACCTCGGGTGGCACGGCCAGAACGGCTCTGTCAGAGTGGATAAAAGGGCCGAATGTGGCTCATCAAGAGTAGCGCAAAGGGCCATGGGCAGCGCGGCCAGGGCGGCTTGGCTGACAGCTTGGTGGGATAGTGGTTGCTCGGCGGACAGTGGGGGAGGCTCAGCAGATGGCGGTGGCGGCTTGGTAGATGGCGGCGGTGGCTCAGCAGGGTCGGCGGAGCTGTGGGTGGTAGAGCCACGGGGTATGGGTTCGTGGGTGGCATAGAGCGGCTCTGTCATACAGGTACTATGAGGCCATGAAGGTCGCAAGGCGGCAGTGGCGGCAGGGCGGTGTCATTGCACCTTCATCTTCTTCATGTTCAACACCACAAATCATCACAAGATTTTTTAGGGGTCAGGCCATGTTTGTTTGGTCCGTACCCTCTGCATTAGTGTGGTATCATATGACTCAACAAGAAATTGAAGAAGTTCCTCAAGCTTTACAACCTCCCTTAATGATTTCTTCCCAATACTGAGGGAAGTACATAAGAAAAATATTCTTACACAAATAAACCCCTACCTTGTTTGATTGTTGATGATGAAGAGAGAAGCCGAAGAAGAAGATGAATCATTGGGAAAATATGGATGTCGGTGTCGTCGGCGTTTCCCTCGATCATCGGTTCGTTGACATTGAAGATGTTCCTCGTCAACGAACGTAACGTGTAAGAAGTCAGAGTCGATGTCGGCATTCTTCGTTGATGTTCTTCATTGGCGTTCTTCATTGTAGAGGATAATCCTCCATGTTCTCTCCCAATTCTTTTTTTCCAATCCCTTCCCCAATTCCACCAAGGAGAAAAGAAATAGCCAACAAAAAAAATTAAATAATAACTTAACATTTAAATTTATGTTGTCACATAAAATTAATTAGTAAATTAACATTTAATTCTTATGTTGACACATAAAATTAATTGGTATCTTAACAATTAATTTTATGTTGACACAAAGAATTAATTGGGGGAGTTGAGCGGTTTCTCCCCCATTAAGAGGGGTCAGGTGGTCTCCACCCCTAAATTCAAATTTGGGTGGTTTTTTTGAGGACTTGGGTGGTCCCCACCACCTTAACTCAAGTAGAGGGGGTTTCAACAAATAAAATAAAATGTGTGATTATTTTATTTTATTATTTATTCAAAAAAAAAAAACAAAAACTATCTTTCACCTTTGACGAACTATTGTCAAGGTGAAAGTCTCCTTAAGGGAATATCGGCACACCAAGTTCAATGGTGACCTCATGTTTCAATTCATATCACCAGTTTAAAAGTTATAAAAACCCGCTAGTATGTTTACTGAACATACCAGAAAAAAAGTTTAGAAATTCATTCTGAGCACTTTGGGCCTCAGAATAAAGCGCTGTAAATTTTTGCGGACTCATAAAATTACCATTTAATTAAAAAAATACATGTAAAATCCGGGTATTTAAATTCTCCCCACCTCAGGGCTTTACATCCCCGTAAGCCACAACTCATAACTAGGTAAAAAAGTGGAGGTATTGAGCATGAATTTGAGCCTCCCACTCCCATGTGCTCTCGTGGAGGTTCACATGCTTCTAGCGGGCACACCCCAGAGGTATTGACCATCCATGAAGGACCCACTCCTGACGATCCTCAATCTCTACTGAAACCTCCATAAAATTCACCCCATCTTCGATGTCTAGCTCTCCATAGTCACTGATGTGAGAAGGGTCATGCACATATCTCCTCAGCTGGGATACATGGAAGATGTCGTGAACCCGGTGCAACTAAGGTGGAAGAGCTAAGTGGTATGAAACATCACAACTCTGTTGAGGACCTGAAAGGGTCCAATGAAAATCGGAGATAACTTACCGCCTCAGAAAAATCTCTGCAAACCTTGTCGAGGTGAGACCCGTAGAAAAATGTGGTCACCATCCTCGAACTCTAGAGGTCTCTGTCTCCCACCAGCATATGAACTCTTCCTAATCTGTACAGTCTTCATCCACTCCTGGATGATATGCACCTTCTATGTTGTATCCCGTTCCATCTCTAGTCCCATGATTGCTGACTCCCCTAGGTCAGTCTAGCACAATGGTGATCTGCAAGGTTGCCTGTATAATGCCTCAAAAGGTCCCATTCCACTTCCACTCTGGGACCTCTAAAGGCTGAACCACACCTTCTAGTACCGGATGCTCTAACTTCACTTGTTGAAATGTGAGGCACCGAGAGACAAACTGTACTACCACTTTCTTCATTCCCGACCACCATTGTTGTCTTCGAAGGTCCTGGTACATCTTCGCCACTCCTGGATGTACCACTGGAGGGGATGTGTGGAAATCCCTCATCACATTCTCCCGAAGTGACACTGGTACCATGGTACGCCCTCTAAAGAGAATTACATGCTCCCCACCTTTAGAAAATCAATCAGGTGCATTCCCTTTGGATATCTGAGCACGTCAAGTCTCACAGTCAGTGTCCCCACGCTGCGCCTCCCTGACTTGCTGAAAAAGTGGGGGAGTGAATGTTAGAGACTGAAGAAAAGCTACTCCATTCTAATACACAAAGGATATCTGCAAAGTGGCCAGTTTCTCCATTGCCTCACCAAGAAGCTGTATACTAGATATTCTAATGAGTTCACCTACTACAACGCTCCCCTTCCCAAGAGTATAGACCATCTAGAAGTCAGAGTCCTGGAAGAACTAGATCCAATGCCACTATCTCGGATTCAGGTCCTTCTGAGATAATATATACCTGAGACTCTTGTGATCTAAGAGGACTATAAAGTGTTTAAACATCAGATAGTGTCCCCACAACATCAAGGAGAAGACCACTGTTACTGACTCCAAGTCATGGGTAGTGTAGTTCTGCTCGTGTTATCTCAGTTGTCGAGAACCGTATGTGATAACTGCTCGCTCCTGAATTAGGACACATCTGAGTCCGGTCCCTGACACATTTCAGAAAACTACGTACCCTACGCCCTCCTCTGTAATCCTCAAGATGGGGGCACTAGTCAGCCTATGCCTCAGCTCCTGAAAACTCCGCCGGAATTTCTCCGACCAAACGAATGGTTGCCTCTTCTTCGTCAACACTGATAGTGGTGTTGCAACTCTGGAGAAGTCTAGCACAATCCTCCAGTAATATCTATCCAAACCCAAGAAACTCCATACCTCCATCACACTACTGGGTGGCTCCCAAGAAAGTATCGGCTTAATCTTTTTTGGATCCACTGCAACTCCAACATTCGATATGACATGTCCCAGAAGGTGAACCTCTTGGATCCAGAACTGGCACTTTGAGATCTTACCATAAAGTTGGTGCTCTTGGAGTGTGTCCAGTACTACCTATAAATGATAGGAATGATCCTCCTCAGTAGCCAAGTAGATCAGAATGTCATTGATGAAGACTTATACAAAGTGACCAAGGTATGGCTAGAAGATCATGTTTCTAAGTCCCATGAACATTGATGGAGCATTGGTCACACCCAATGGAATAACCAAGAACTCGTAATGGCCATACCGACATTTGAAGGTTGTATTCTTCACATCCTCGTCTCGCACTATGAGCTGGTGATAGCTTGATCTGAGTTCTATCTTTGGGAACCATCGTGCTCCCTTCAGCTGATCAAAGAGGTCATCAATCCATGGGTGTGGGTACTTTTTCTTCACGGTCACCAAGTTCAGGCACCGATAGTCAACAAAAATCCAAAATCTCTCATCCGCCTTTTTGGAAAACAAAATCGGGGCTGGGATAGGAGAAACACTAGGACGAATGAACCCTTTCCCCTATAAGTCCTCTAGTTGTACTCGCAGCTCGCGAATCACCGTGAGAGCCATCTGATATGCTAGTGTAGATATTGATGTCATATCGGGGTACAAGTCAATGTAAAAGTCCACCTATCTGTGAGGAGGTAGACCCAAAACATCATCGGGGAAAATATCTGTGTACTGGTCCACCACTATAGGATAACTCAAACTCTCCACTTCAACCACTCTGAGGGTAAGGCTATCCAATGGATATGAAATTGGCTTCACCCTCCTCCAGGTAAGTCCATATTATGCTGCAAAGGCTCCCTTCTCACCGGTGAAGGTAAACCTAGTCCTATCCATTCGGACACACTGCACTTTGCGCCAAATATAATCAATCCGATCATGGACTATAGATAACCAGTCTATACCCAAGATGACATCGTAAGGCCTCAGCGCTGCTACTAGGAGAACCTAGCTCACACTCTTGCCTCCTAGAGTAAGATCACACCACCAGAACTAGTGTATAATCATTGAATCCACTCTTGTAAGTGTCTCTAGCTGTAAGGATCGATCCAACGACTTTGTCTGATTCTCCGAGCTCCGAACGAGGGAAGTGGCAATAAAATAATCATTGGAACCTGTGTCTATAAGAACTAAAACTAAGGTGTAGTAGACACACATCGTACCTCATATCATCTTTGGAGTGCCGTGATTGAAGGCCTCAGCAACCTGGAGCTAAGCTTGCCCCTTTCCACCTGCTCCCTACGGTCGGGGTGGACCTTCTGGTGGTGGTGGTGGTGGTAACATCTCGAAATCTCACCCACCACGAGCTGCATGGCCTGCTCCTCTTCCACATTCTCCTGCTCCCTGCGGCCCTCCTCAGTCAAACCTCTGTCTCTAACTCGGCGGTCCCTCAACCATCTGCTGATCATCCGTATGGTGGGTCAGACAGTCACGATCCAATTGACCCTACCCGCCTCATGTGTAACACTGCCTACTCCTGGTATGACTAGCACTATCTCGGGTGCACCGCACAACTGACCCTGAATCATGCGGTTGTCCACCTGTAGGTCTGGTCCTCTTGGACCTCTGCAACTTCTATCTGCTACCAGCTGCATAAGACTCTTCTATGTGATCACTAGTGGTGGGTCTCGCTGCTAGTGACTACTCTGCAAGGAAAATATCCACTATGAAGTCTCTCTCTAACACCCCCACCTACGTCAGGATGCTGAGTGAGATCATTAAATCCCAGATCTCCCATTTAAGCCCCTTCTCAAAGGTCCGAGCCCTAAAGAATGGGTACCGTATCATATCTGTGGAGTAGCATGAGAGGCCATTGAACCTTGTTGAGTACTGAGCTACACTCATGCTGCCCTCTTGCAGATGAAGAAGCTCTTGTATGCGAACTGTGTGAACAGTCACTGTGAAAAACTCTACCCGAAACCGGCTCTCAAAGTCTACCTAGAGAAGTGTCACCTTGTCATGAACCTGGAGCATCAAGCTCCACCATCTGCCCGCTACTGCCTATAGAAGGCTAGCAGCTAGGTTCTCCAAGAGATCAGATGGTGTCCCTACGAGTTAGAAGACTCTCACCATAGACTCCAACCAATTCTTAGCTTCCTGTGGGTCCGTCTCTCCTAGGAACCTGGGTGGCCTCTGGCACTGGAACTTCTGAAACATGCTCAAGTGGTGTGCACTCTCTACTACTGAGGCTGGTGGCATCAGTGGCTCAATGGGTAATGGTAACACAGGTGCCACTACTAAAACATCAGGCAATAGCGACCACCATTGGCAGTTGTTATAGGCCTCTAGAGACTGCCCAGAAGCCGCCATTGGTGGTCTCTTTAGCTTCTTCGCGGTAGGCCAATAGCGACCGCCAATGGCGGTCCCTATAGGTGGCTGAAATTCTGGCCTTAAGAGACCGCTTGGAAGTCGCTAAAGGCGGTCTGCATGGTCACCATTAGCGACCGCCAATGGCGGTCGCTGTAGGTGACCGAAATTCCGGCCTACAGTAACCGCCTTTGGCGGTCGCTAATGTCACCCAGCAAGCAGCCTATAGCGACCGCCAAAGGCGGTCGCTAGCCTGGGAGATTTTTTTAAAAAAAACATTCCTAGTGAAAGAAATATATATATATATTTATTAAATAATATATATATATATATATATATTAAAGAAAATATTTATATATATAATATTAAATAAAATATTCTAAATATATATATATAACATGTTTTAAATATTTTAATATACATAATATTAAATATATATATATATTAAATATATATATATATATATATATATATATATTAAATAAAATATTTTTCTTATTCATCCAATAGGTTTGTTAAGCATATAGTAATAATAAATTAAATTTTTTGCTTAAAATTTGTATTTCTCTAAAAAGGAAATTTTACTACCTCTTAATGGAGAGCCTATTTTAAATATAAATTCTAGGACATTTATAAATTTTTTATTTCAATATAAACTTATCTTTTGAAAAACATAACATAAAAATGTTTTAGGGCTAATTTGTGGTATTTTTTGTGGATTTTAATTTTTTTAATGAAATGTACGAATTGTGTTTTTTTTCTTCACGGTGCAAAATCAGAGATAAATCAAGGTAAAAATCATAAAAAATGGAAAACAATTTCAAAAATCATAAATATCAAGATCTTCATAAACAATAAATGATAAATGTGCTTCAATGATCCGATCAGGTCCATCCATTTCAATCTTCTGCTTCAATAAACCTACAATAAGACCAAAAAAACAACAAAACAAAACAAACGTAAATTAGACATAATTATTCAGTTATTATATGCATATAATAAAATTAAATCTGACCTCAAATCATGGTGATATAATAATTTAAAACCCCAAATTTAAGAAATGCTATCATTTCAGGTCATTCAGAGCATGTTTTCTCCGAATTCGACTGTCTCATGTCGTTCTGGTGTTTTATGACACCAGAAAAGCGTTTCTGGTCACCGCGGTAAAACGACACGTCCAATTGACGTGCCGTCTGCCCGAGCATTTCACAATTCACACAACGGCTGTTTTCATATGGTTTCATGGCATTCCAAGGTCGTTTGGGTGGTTTTGACCCCCAAACGCGCCATTTTAGCGCGCGCCGAGCTGCTGAAAACGACACAATTGGCTGTACCGCTTGCAACACACATCCGATGGGTGTTCCCCCTTCTCATACACATCATGAATAATATTACTAATGTTTTTGTGTGGTTTCAGGTCATTCAGAGAATGTTTTCTCTGAATTCGACCATCTCACACTGTTTTGGTGTTTTATGACACCAGAAACGCGTTTCCGGTCACTGCGGTTAAACGACACCTCCGATTGATGTGCCGTCTACATAAAAATTTTACAATTCACACAACGGCTATTGTCGTATGGTTTCATGGCATTCCAAGGTCGTTCATGTTGTTTTGACCCCCCAACGCGCTATTTTAGCGTTCGCCGAGCTGCTGAAAACGACACAATCGGCTGTACCGCGCACACCACACGTTCGATGTGCATGCCATCTCCTCCTACACATCACAAATTATATTCCTAATGTTTTTTTATGGTTTCAGGTCATTCGGAGCACGTTTTCTCTGAATTCGACCATCTCACATTGTTTGTGGTGTTTTATGACACCAGAAACGCGTTTCCGGTCACCGCAGTCAAAAAACACCTCCGATTGACGTGACATCTGCCCAACCATTTTGAAATTCACACAACAACTGTTGTCGTACGGTTTCATGGCATTCTGAGGTCGTTCGGGTGGTTTTGACCCCCCCAATGCGCCATTTTAGCGCGCATCGAGCTACTGAAAACGACACAATCGGTCGTACTGCGCGCACCGCATGTCCGATGGGCGTGTCGTATCCTCCTACACATCAAAAATAATATTCCTAATGTTTTCGTGTGGTTTAGGGTCATTCGGAGCATGTTTGATCTGAATTCGACTGTCTCACGCCGTTCTGCAGTTTTGTACCACCAGAAACGCATTTCCGGTCACCGCAGTCAAAGGACACCTCCGATTGACATGCCGTCTGCACAAACATTTCACAATTCACACAAAGATTGTTTTTATACGGTTTCATGGAATTCTGAGGTCATTCAGGTGGTTTTCACCCCCCAACGCGCCATTTTAGCGCACGCCGAGCTGCTGAAAACAACACAATCGGTTGTACGGAGCGCACCGCACGTCCGATGGGCATTCCATCTCCTCCTACACATCACAAATAGTATTCCTAATGTTATCGTGTGGTTTCAGGTCATTCGGAGCACATTTTCTCCGAATTCAACCGTCTCACGCCGTTTGTGGTGTTTTATGACACCAGAAACGTGTTTCCGGTCACCGCAGTCAAACGACACCTCCGATTGACGTGTTGTCTGCCCGACCATTTTAAAATTCACACAACGGCTGTTGTCGTATGGTTTCATGGCATTCCTAGGTCGTTCGGGTGGTTTTGCCCCCCCCCCCCAACGCCCCATTTTAGCGTGCGCCGAGATGCTGAAAATGACACAATCGGCTGTACCGCGCGCACCGCACGTCCGATGGGTGTGTCATCTCCTCCTACACGTCACAAATAATATTCCTAATTTTTTCATGTGGTTTCAGGTCATTCGGAGCACGTTTGATCCGAATTGAACCATCTCACGCCGTTTATTGTGTTTTATGACACCGGAAACACGTTTCCAGTCACCGCGGTCAAACGACACCTCCGATTGACATGCCGTCTGCCCGACCATTTTTCAATTCACACAAGGGCTATTGTGGTATGGTTTCATGGAATTCTGAGGTCGTTCGTGTGGTTTTGACCCCCCAACGCGCCATTTTAGCGCGAGCCGAGCTGCTGAAAACGACACAATCGGCCGTACCGCGCGCACCGCACGTCTGATGGGCGTGTCGTCTCCTCCTACACATCACGAAAAATATTCCTATTGTTTTCGTGTGGTTTTAGGTCATTCGGAGCACGTTTCCCCCAAATTCGACCGTCTCACGCCGTTCTAGTGTTTTATGACACCGAAAACGCGTTTTCGGTCCCCGCAGTCAAACAATACCTCCGATTGACGTGCCTTCTGCAAGACCATTTCAAAATTTACACAACAGTTGTAGTTGTACGGTTTCATGGCATTTCGAGGCCTTTCTAGTGGTTTTGACCCCCCAACACGCCATTTTAGCGTGCGATGAGCTGGTGAAAACAACACAATCGGTCGTACCGCGCGCACGACACGTTCAATGGGAGTTCCGTCTCCTCCTACATGTCACGAATAATATTACTAATGTTTTCATGTGGTTTTAGGTCATTCAGAGCACGTTTTCTCTGAATTCGGCCGTCTCATGCCGTTCTTGTGTTTTGTGACACCGGAAACGCGTCTCCGGTCACCGCCGTCAAATGAAACCTCCGATTGATGTGCCGTCTGCACGACCATTTCACAATTCACACAACGGATGTTTTCGTATGGTTTCATGGCATTATGTGGTCTTTCGGGTGGTTTTGACCCCCCAACGCGCCATTTTAGCGCGCGCCGAGCTGTTGAAAACGACACAATCAGTCGTTCCGCGCGCACGGCACGACTGATGTGCATGCTGTCACCTCCTATACATCACGAATAATATTCCTAATGTTTTCGTATGGTTTCAGGTCATTCGGAGCACGTTTTCTCCGAATTCGACCGTCTCACGCCGTTTATGGTGTTTTATGACACTGGAAACACATTTCCGGTCACCGCAGTAAAATGACACCTCCGATTGACGTGTCATCTGCCAAAAAATTTTAAAATTCACACAGCGGCTATTGTAGTATGGTTTCATGGAATTACGAGGTCATTCAGGTGGTTTTGACACCCCCCCCCCAACGCACCATTTTAGCGCGCGCCGAGCTACTGAGAATGACACAATCGGCCATACCGCGCGCACCGCACGTCCGATGGGCATGCCGTCTCCTCCTACATGTCACGAATAATATTAATAATGTTTTCATGTGGTTACAGGTCATTCGGAGCACATTTACTCCGAATTCGACCGTCTCACGCCATCCTGGTGTTTTATGACACCGGAAACGCGTTTCTGGTCACCGCGGTCAAACGACATTGCCGATTGACATACCGTCTGCACGAACATTTCAAAATTTACACAATGGCTATTGTAGTATGGTTTCATGGTATTCCGAGGTCGTTTAGGTGGTTTTGACCCCCCAACGCGCAATTTTAGCGTTTGCCGAGCTGCTGAAAATGACACAAGCGGTCGTACCGCACACACCGCATGTCCGATGGGCGTTTCGTATCCTCCTAAATGTCAAGAATAATATTCCTAATGTTTTCATGTGGTTTCAGGTCATTCGGAGCATGTTTTCTCCGAATTCGACAATCTCATGCCGTTCTGGTGTTTTTTGACACCAGAAACGCGTTTCCGGTCACCGCTGTCAAACGACACCTCCGATTGACATGCCATCTACCCGACCATTTCAAAATTCACACAAAGGATATTGTCATACGGTTTCATGGAATTCGAAGCTTGTTCGGGTGGTTTTGACCCCCCAACGCGCCATTTAAGCGCGCGCCGAGCTGCTGAAAACGACACAATTGGTCGTACCGCGCGCACCGCACGTCCTATGGGAGTTTCGTCTCCTCCTACACATCAAGAATAATATTCCTAATGTTTTCGTGTGGTTTTAGGTCATTCGGAGCATGTTTTCTCCAAATTTGAACGTCTCACGCCGTTTATGGTGTTTTATGACACCAGAAACACATTTCTGGTCACCGCGGTCAAACGAAAACTACGATTGATGTTCCGTCTGCACAAAAATTTTACAATTCACACAAAGGCTGTTGTCATATGGTTTCATGGAATTATGAGGTCGTTCGGGTGGTTTTGACCCCCCAACGCGCCATTTTAGCACGCACCGAGCTGCTGAAAACGACACAATCGGTCGTACCACGCGCACCACAGGTCCGATGGGTGTTCTGTCTCCTCCTACATATCAAGAATAATATTCCTAATGTTTTCGTGTGGTTTAAGGTCCTTCGGAGCACGTTTTCTCCGAATTCGACAGTCTCACGCCGTTTATGGTGCTTTGTGACACCGGAAATGCTTTTCCAGTCACCGCGGTCAAACGACACCTCTGATTGATGTGCCGTCTACACGAACATTTCACAATTCACACAACGGCTGTTTTCGTACGGTTTCATGGCATTTAGAGGTAATTTTGGTTGTTTTGACCCACCAACGCGCCATTTTCGCGCGCACGGAGCTGCTGAAAATGACACAATTGGCCGTACCGCGTGCACCACATGTCCGATGGGAATGTCGTCTCCTCCTACACATCACAAATAATATTCCTAATGTTTTCGTGTGGTTTCAGGTCATTCGGAGCATATTTGCTCCGAATTCGACCGTCTCACGCCGTTTATGGTGTTTTATGACACCGGAAACACGTTTCCGGTCACCGCGGTCAAACGACACCTCTGATTGACATGTCGTCTGCCCGACCATTTCACAATTTACACAACAGCTATTTTCATATGGTTTCATGGCATTCGGAGGTCATTCAGGTGTTTTTTACCCCCCAACGCGCCATTTTAGCATGCGCCGAGCTGCTGAAAACGACACAATTGTCCGTACCGCGCGCACCGCATGTCCGATGGGCGTGTCGTCTCCTCCCACATGTCACGAATAATATTTCTAATGTTTTATTGTGGTTTCAGGTCATTCGGAGTACTTTTTCTCTGAATTTTACAGTCTCACGCCGTTTTTGGTGTTTTATGACACTGAAAACGCATTTCCGGTCACCGTGGTCAAACGACACCTCCGATTGTCTAGGGTGCAGGGAGGGATGTCCGGAGTGCGGGGAGGGCTGTCCGGGGTGCGGGGAGGGGATGTTGAGGGTACGTGGGGGCTGTCCGGGGTGCGGGGTGCCGGTCCGGGTTGCGGGGAGGGCTGTTCGGGGTGCCGGGGGGGGGGGGGGCTGTCCGGGGTGCGGGGAGGGCTGTCCGGAGTGCGGGGCGGGCTGTCCGGGGTGCGGGAGGGCTATTCGGGTTACGAGGAGGGCTATCCGGGGTGCGGGGGGGGGGGGGGGGGGCTGTCCGGGGTGCGGGAGGGATGTTCGGAGTGCAGGGAGGGCTGCCCGGGGTGTGGGGAGGGGCTGTCTGGGGTGTGGGGGGGCTGCCCGGGGTGTAGGGGGCCTGTCTGGGGTTAGGGGAGGGCTGTCCGGGGTGCGGGGTGGCTGTCTGGGGTGCGGGGGGCCTGTCCGGGGTGTGGGGAGGGCTGTCTGGAGTGCAGGGAGGGTGTCCGGGGTGCGGGGGGGGGGGGGGGGGGGGGGGGGCTGTGCGTGGTTTGGGGAGGGCTGTCCGGAGTGTAGGGAGGGCTTTCCAGGGTGGGTCGGGGACTACAAATAGTGAACTCAACTCATTCATCAAAAAACATTTAATGGTTTATATTAAGAATCACATATTTGTTTCAAAAATATTACAGAACAAGCAATTCTTAACAGTAGAGAATTAAATGAAAACAAAATATCCAAATCATTAATAAGTTTCATGGTTGCTTCTCAATTCTTGCACACAAACATTGTATCAGGACAAAACACACATGATACCCCCAAATCACAAAAAATCTCACTAGAAACCCAACATAAATATAAATACAAACCCCACCATTAAAATCAGAAAAACACCTCATGAATAGGATGCGTCCTACGTGGTCATGACTACTACCTCCACCAGGTTGGTCAGGGGCCTACAACAAAAAAACTTTATTAATATTTTCATAACAAAAATAATATAAATTAAATAAATAAATATAGAATGAACCTGCATCGTCTAATCCCCTGCACCATCACCTGGACACACATATTTCCGCATTTCTCTAACCTCAGCGATCAATTGCGCATTTACCTCCTCGGAAGCGCGTAGCCATGCCTCGAAATATGACAACCGCTATGTCATCTGAGCAACAGTAGGACCAAAAACTATAGAATGTGACACTATAGAACAAGGAATCCCTGTTCCATAGGTCAAACTATATCCATGCCCATCCCGACCAATAATGAGGTGAAAGATCTCATCCCTTCGCATGGGAAGCTGTCACTGGTCCTCTGGCAGATGTTCTTATTCACCTTCAAATTGAGACTGTGAAATATTTAAATATATACACATATATTAATATAAAGATTTTATTTAAGTATTGGTAATGATTACAAGCACTTACTATGAATGTTGCAGCCTCTGGATCATTGCGATCATGAGTCCTCATCCACACCGACATTTTATCAGTCGGTGCACCTTGCTCCCACAACTGTATATGAATAGAATATAAACACAAAACAGTATTAATTAAAAATTTTAAAATGAATAATAAATACCTCATGTCGGATCTGAGACACGTGATGAGTCCTGAGCGTGTGAGGTTGTCCCTGCAATGCTTGATTCTCAGAATGGCGTGCTGACACCTCCTATATTCAATTTATTCAAATTTCAAACAAATCACACATTCTTGAAAATATATATACCAAAATAAATATACAAACCGCAACACCCTCAGTAGACAAATATGCAACTAAATCACACCACTGAGCTGGGACGACACCTCTCGGGACATTCTTCAGAATGTTTGGGGAAACCACATTTGGTACCCAGTGGTCCCTCTTGACTTTTCCTTTATAGTCTTTCCAAATCTTACGACATTTGCTCATACACACTAGCCGAAAATCATCGGGACATACTTTCAAATTTTGCTATTAAAGAAAAAAATCACATATTTTATTACTGTTGATACATGGGGAATAAAGTAAAATGGTCTTATTACCTGAACCTCCCTCCAAAGACGATCTAATGTGTCCTGAGGGATAGAAGCCCAGTCACGCGTGGTCAATGGAAATCGATGTGGATCACGTATGATATGACCCAGCTAATGAATAAATGCAGGGGAATTCCATACCACAGGATGAAATACCTCATCAAATGAAACATCAAAAGTCTTGTCAGAATTCCATGATAATATGCCCTGACCAGGGCCTCTCCTGTGAGAGGAAGAAGCAGTTGAGTCTGATCCTATTGAAAACAATTTTATATATAAATTAACAGATGTTAATATATATATATATGTTTATAAATTACATAAAAAATAGATTCAATGACATTTCAACATACCTAGACCCTGAGACGTAGATGCCACAGATGGATGATGTGGATCTTCTGCCTCTTTCCCTGACATGCTTGCAGTCATGGAAAACATTAGTAAGGGGACTATCCAAAGTGTCCAATGATAAGTTGGATTTTAAAAAAAATAAAACTTGTACAGTTTTTAATTAAACAAAAAGGGATTGAATAATTAGTTTTGAATGAATTTTAAAAAATCAGAAAGTTAACAAAACAGATATACAAATTTTGTACAAACCCAATCAATGCATAGCCAAATTTCAAATTGAATTAATAAACATTCAAGCAGCACATGAACCAAATGAATAATACCTTAATGGGATGATACACCAACAATGAAATCAATATAACATGAGTTAAATCACCATAAATATTTATAAGTGAATAAACTTACAAATGTGAGGATTAAAACTTACAAGGATTTGTAAAATGGTTAGATAATTTATGATATCCTAGGCTGAATAGTGGGAAAACAATTATACATTTCATTAAGCATGAAAATCAACAGTTTCTTCTTCAACAGCCGCTCTGACCCAATAAATATATTCTTCACGTTGAACTACGGTATGTTTATCAAGCTGCTGGGAAACAAAAGGAATAGTCTCGAGTTCATCTTGTTCAAATACAAACACTCCTCGCTGAGACATTTTGACAACAACTTGCCAACTTGGATTCGAAGGCAAAGTAACGAAGAATAATTGTTCCTCTTGTGATGTTAAAATGAAAGGTTCGTTATCAACTCATTCATTTCCGTATAACATATAGTTAAAATTCAACAATGAAAACTGATATTGATCGACTTTACATCCACACACTGGATCAACCCAATTACACTTTAACAATATGTACTTCAACTCGTGTGTGTATAGAACTTCAATGATGTCTATCAATTAACCATAGTAATAACCAAAATCGACAAATGGACAACCAATGCCACTATTTTGTGTTTCTCATTTGTTGTCAACATCTTTAATGTGAAATCGAAAACCAATAGCATCTATAGATTTATAACGACGAGCCGTTATAGATGGACCCTCAACTAGTTGGATAAATTCTTCAGTTAGCGTGGGGTCCCCTAACTCCCTCAGCTTATGAAGCTACATAATTCATAGAAATCAATAATGATATATGCAGAAAGAAATTAGTATAATACTTCACTCATAATGAAAATCAATTTATACGTACATAATCCTTGAACAAATCATGAAATGACGCATAATGAGACTGTTGAATTTGCAACTTAGTCGCACGATACATCTCTTCTTTTATCCCATTAATGTGTTTCCTGCAAATGATAACGCGATGTTTAAATGATCAACTTATGCAAACAAAACATGTAAAAGTTAATCAATAAAAGTTCTAAGATACTTATTGCCTTAATGGTACAACTGATGGAGTATTGAACAAGATATATCGATGAACTTGTATCCACTCGATGTTGTACATATCATATGTGGTTTCTTCTCTAAATGGACAATCATGAATCCGAGAGGGATTATCTAATTTTGTTTCAACATCTGTAAGATATTCTGCACAAAAAGTAGTACACTCATCCATCAAAAAACCATTGGTTATTGGTGTCTCCGGACGAGCTTTGTTGCGTACAAATTGTTTCAATGTACTCAAATACCGCTCAATAGGATACATCCACCTGAATTGCACTGGAGCAGTAGCCATTACTTCATCAGTTAGGTGCACTGTCAAGTGGACCATAACATCGAAAACTGTGGGGGAAATAGTTTCTCAAAGTGAAAAAAATTGGGGTATAAACAATCACAAATTGCGATTGGAATCAACTGTTGAAGTAGTATGTGATTGTCATGAGTTTTCAACCCTTGCAATGTATTTCTCGTCAGATTCACACACTTTGAAATATTATAAGAGTAACCATTAGGCACCTTGAGCATCTTCCAAATGGAAAGATATGTCTCTTTCTCCTTTCTATTCATCGTATACTGTGCAGCAGACATATATTCCTTGTTTCCCTCAGATAACTATAAATGCAACTGTTTCCTTAAACCCATTTCTTCCAAATCACGATGTGCATTAACATGGTCCTTTGATTTTCCACTGACACCTAAAATGGTCCAAAATATGTTATCAAAGACATTTTTTTCAATGTGAATGACATCCAAATTATGTCTCAGCATGTTAGTTTTCCAATAAGAAAGACTATAAAAATACTTTTCTTTTTCCAATTGTGACTCGCTGCCTACCCACAACTCGAATATTACGTACCGGAGGAGCCACCAAATCCTGAATTTCATATACCGTGCAGATTTTTTCTTCCTCAATATGCGATAACATTTCGACTCCTTTCATGATCTTGGGTGATGGGCATAACTCTCTAGAACCATCAAATGCCACTCTGTCCTTTCTGAACCTGTTCTGAGGGGGGAGAAAATGTCTGTGACCCATGTATGACCATTTTTTGGAATGCGTAAGCCATAAAGATTTTTTACTTTTTTTGAAACAAGGGAAAGTAAATTCCCCTTTCGTACTTCAGCCTAATAAAATTGCATAAGCTGGGAAGTCATTGATTGTCCAAAACAAAGCAACCTTCAGTTTGAACATTTCATTCGTTTCACAGTAATAAGACATCACACCATCGCCCCAAAATTCATTCAACTCATCAATCAATGGATGAACTTAAACATCAATCTTATCCCCCGGACATTTAGGTCCATCAATAAGAGTGGAAAGTAATATAAATTGTTGCTTCATACAAAGCCACGGAGGAAGATTATACGGAACCAACACCACGGGCCATGTGCTATGAGTTGCACCAACCATAGAATTGAATGGATTGAAACCATCTGCTGCCAATCCCAATAAGACATTAAAAACATCTTTGGAAAAGTCGGGATGTCTCTTATCAAAATCCTTCCATGCATGAGAGTCTTCCAGATGGGTTAACAGATCACTTTCATGAACTCTTTCTGTATGTCATCTCATTAAATTAGAAACTTTAGTTGACATAAAAAATCTTTTCAACCTAGGTTTAAGGGGAATGTAACACATTTGCTTTACGGCAATCGGTTTCCCCTATATCACAATCTGACATTGATGAGTCTGATTTCCCCTGTTCTCTTTCCACTTGGAAGCACCACAAACTGTACAAATATCCAAATGGGCAGTTTCTTTTCGAAACAACATACAGTTGTTTGCACATGCATCTATGGTCTCATATGTAAAACCTAAGTTCTCTGTCAGCTTATGAGCATGGTAATACGACTTGGTAATCTTAGCGTCAACAGGAAAAAAAATTTTCAATAACACCAACAACATGTCGAATGATGTGTCTGACCAATGATTCAAAGTCTTCAAATGCAACAACTCCACGATAAATGAAAATTTGTTGTAAGAAGTACATCGAGGATATAATTCTATTTTTACATCATCAATTGCTTCATAAAACCTCCTCGAATCACGATCTGCACCAGAACAAAGATTTATCTCACTGGTCTCAAGAGTCTGGATGTCAATGTTTTCAGGATCCAACCCACGTACCATTTTAGTAAGCATTTCATGCATTGGATCATTCATCATTTCATCAACATCCATCTAAAAAACATCTTTATTTTGACAATGAACATTTTCTTCTCCATGATGAGTCCAACTCTTATAATTTTTCAGAAATCCATTAATGAATAGCTGCTCCCTCACAGTATCTCGTGTGAATTGATATCTGCAAGAACATTTTCTACATGGACAACTAATACAGTCACTTTCAAATCCTCTGGTGAAGTCAATAAACTGAATAATGCCATTGAAATATTCTCTAGATGTTCGATTTGGAAGATCAATCCAACTATTATCCATAATAATATCCATATAACAAACATTTACACAAGACTTATTACATTTTCATTTTTCATATCAAATATATTTAAAATAAATACTAATTAATTGTTTGTGAACCATTTATAAAATAATAATGTAAGTGAAAGCCCATGTCATACCTGATTGCGCTACAAACCTGGAAGGGAGGGGAGCCGAAGGCAGTGCAGCGAGGGAGAGGAGAGGCAGCGGAGGGGAGCCGGAGCCAGTGCGGCGAGGGAGGGGATGGGCGGCGGTGGTGACGGGGAGCCGGGGGAGAGGAGGCGATGAGGTGGTGACGGTGTAGCAAGGGTGGGACGATGAGGGAGGGGATTGAGGACAGGGGGAGCAAGAGTGGACGAGCGACAGCGGGGAGGAGACGAGTAGCGGTCGTGAAGGAGGGGATGGGTGGTGGTTGTGCGGCGAGGGAGGGGACGGGGGGTGGTGGGGTGCGGGGGGGGGGGGGGGGGGGTGGTGTTCGGGATGCTGGGGGGAGGGCCGAGGGGGTGGAGGGCTGAGGGCGGAGGTCGGAGGCCGGAGGGGCTGAAGGCCGAAGGCCAGAGGGCGACCGGAGGGCTGCCAGAGGCAGGTGGAGGGAGGCCGGAGCCGGAGGGAAGAGGTGGAGGAAGCCCAGAGGAGATGGAGGGCAGGGTAGAGGGCGGCCGGCGGAGGGCGAAGGGCAGGGCGGTGGAGGGCGGCCAGCGGAGGGCGGAGGGCGGCCGACGGGGGGTGGAAGGGCGACGAGGGACGGCGGCGAGGGAGGGTGAGCGGCGGCGTGGCAGGGCGCGTGGCGACCAGGGAGGTCAGCGAGGGAGGGAGTGCAGTGACGGGGAGGGTGCGTTGTGAGGCTGGGCAGATGAGGGTTCAGGGGGGGGGGGGAAAGCCCAGACTTTTTTAGGGAAACCTAGCGACCGCCAGTGGCGGCCGCTATTGGTTACCTATAGCGACTTCCAGTGGTGGTCACTATTGGTAAAGGGGCTCAAAAGCCCGGATTTCGAGTAGTGTGCCTCTACTGGTGCCTTTACTGGAAAAGGGCCCGGCACCGAGGCCTCGTCGCTCGGTGAGCTATCAGTGCGTACAAATCTCAGAACCCTAGCTAGCTATCTTCGTGGAGGCATACTGAAAAGAAAAAGGTGTGCCACGGTTAATATGTTATACCTGGTGAGGTGAATCAATAGATAACAAATAAAACCATTGGAAACAAACATGCAATAAATGTTTTTGTGCACTATGTCGGAAGTCAGAAGTCAGGGTCCTGGTGTATAGATATGTCTGCCGCTGCACCAATACTAGACTCCCTGAACTGAAAACCACACTAATTCCCCTTAACAATATTACTTCATAGAAAGATTAGAGTCCTAGTTCTTCTGTATAAACGACTCCTCTGATACCAATTTGTCAAGACCCGTCCCCCGAGGCCCGTCCTGTGACTTCCCCAGGCCCTCCTTCCATAGGCCAGGGGCTGGCGACCAGCACCGAAAGGCGTTTTCCTTAAAACTGGGAAGGAGTTGCCTTTATAAACTATAAACTCAACTAACCAAGAACATAGTAAGATACAAACATAATAAAACCTTATAACCAAAAGAGTGCTAAATGTAAAGGGGCCGGAATACAAGCGCAACGTTAAAAATACAAGTACAACTGAAATACATAACAACTGAATAAAGAGAAAAGACAGCTACTGGATTGTCCTCTGAGGTTCCTACCTAAAGGTTAGGTACATATCGCCTCCTCAGAACACTTTGTATGTCCATCTCCTCCATGTACCAAGTCGTCGTATGGTCCACCTCCGGGTACCGTCCAGTCCTGGTACTCTCGTCCACAGTCAACATTGTCCATCATCTGCACCAATCACAACGAGGTGTGGGCATAGCCCATGCATGGGTGAGTATAATGATACTCAGTAGGGACCCCAGGACCCTCAAGGTCTTAAAAATCCACTGAGGATAAATCAAAAAGTATGAAATCAATATATAACCCTACTTAGGTATATTCCCATACATATACCTATGTTATCAAGTAACACATCTCAAACATGAGTAAAACATAGAGATACTAACTCAGGTCACACCAGGATTTATTCTAGGGGTAGTAACAAGTAATATCTCTAGTCACATCATCGAACACCTCGGTTTCAAGAGAACCCCTCCTCTATCGAGTATAGTGGGCTTGCTGCATCACACGGAGGGGCTTCCCACTAATCTTGGACTACTGAGGTACTCCTACTATCGAGTACCGTGGGTCTGCCGCGTCACAAAGAGGTGCTTCCAACCGTGGAACTGCCGCGTCACACAGAGGTGGTCCCCACTATGGCCTGTTGTGGTAACCCTCCTATCTAGTACTATGGGTCTGAAGCGTCACACAGAGGTGCTCCCCGTCGTGGTTCTTCCGTGTCACACACAGGCACTCCCCATTGGGCCTATCAAGTCATTCCAAGTCATAAAGGCCACCAGTCATTAAGTCTTAGCCAGCTACTGGGTTTCTACACTATTCCCACTCGTCTCCAAGAGGATCCTCTCTATAAGATAACGGTTGATACTCCAACTTTCAAGAAGTCTCCCGAAAAATTATCTCAAAGGTCTTCCATGTCAAAGGGGTCTCAACGCAGCAGACTGCGCATCAATTGGACGCTCCGTCTCTGAGTTATAAGCCTTTTAGTTTCAAGGGCCCTTTTCGATACGTACATGATCCAACCTGGCCATTCCCTATCTTAATCCAAAACTCCGGTGGGGTATACTAAAAGGGACCATCGTGTTCCAAGATTTCCAGAACCTCTGAAGGTTCATCAAACGGATGCCTGATGCCAAAATTATGGCCCAAATAAAGTAAATGGGTCATAGAGGGCTCGGGTCTGGTCCGACCTAGTCAGATCGACCTAGCCAGACCTGGCCCGACCCACTAGGTCTGACCTGACCCATAGTGAGGCCCAGCCCGTTGGGTTTGGCCCAACCTGCTGGGTCCGACCTGGCCCGCTGGGCGGTCTTGAAGGCCGTGAAGGGCTGCGGGGGTTTGGTCACGGATGACGCGTGGCTGCAGGGTGACTCGGTCGAGGTGGCTTGGCCAGGAGGAAGGAGTCTACGGGACGGCTCGGACAGAGCGGCACGGGGTTACGGGGTATCTCGGGGTCGCGGTTGTCTTGGCTGGAGAGGCTCGACCGCGGGTGGCTCGGCTGGAGAGGCTCGGCCGGGGTGATGTAGAGGACTGCGTGTGGCTCGGTTGGAGCAGTGCGGCGGACCGCGGGCGGCACAGCTGGGGTGGCTTAGCCGGCATCTTAGCGGGATGACGACGGCTCGGTGGATGATGTCGGCGACTTAGCGGACGGCGAAAGTGGCTCAGCCAACGGCAGCGACAGCTCGGCCTGGTCAGCAGCGGTGGCTCATCGTAGATGACAGCGGCCATGGGCAGCGCAGTAAGGCCATGAGTGGTGGATCCACGGGTTGGGGTGGTCATGGGTGTCATAGAGGGATCGGTTGCAGGGGTGTCGTGAGGACACAAAGGTCATGAGGCAACAGTGGCTACGGGGGCTGTGTCGTTGCATCGTCGCCTTCACCACGTTCGACACCAAAAATAATCACAAGATTTGCGGAGGGGTCATGCCATGTTTGTTTGGATTGTACCCTCTACATTAGGGTGGTAGCATATTGCTCAAAAAGAACATGAAGAATAACATCAAGAATCACAACCTCGTCTAATGATTTATTCCCAATACCAAAAAAGAATTCAAGGGAAGAACATGGTAAAAGTATTAATAAACAAATAAACCCCTACCTTGTTTGATTGTTGAAAATGAAGATAGAAGCCGAAGAAGAAGATGAATCGTTGGGAAAAGAAGGATTTCAGTGTCATCAGAGTTTCCCTTGATTGTCGGTTCATTGAAATTGAATACGTTCCTCATCAACGAAAGTCCCATGTAAGAAGTCAGTGTCGAAGTCAGCATTCTTCGTTGATTTTCTTCGTTGGCATTCTTCATGAGAGAGGATAACCCTTCAAGTTCTCTCCCAATTCTCTTTTTCCAATACCTTACCCAATTCCACCAAGGAGAAAAGAAATAGCCAACACAAAAAATTAAATAATAACTTAACATTAAATTTTATGTTGTCACATAAATTAATTGGTATCGTAACATTAAATTATTATGTTGACACATAAAATTAAGTGGTAACATAACAACTAATTTTATGTTGACAGAAGGAATTAATTAGGGGATTTGAGAGGTTTCTCCCCCATTAAGAGTGGTCAGGTGGTCCCCACCCCTAAATTCAAATTTGGGAGGTTTTTATTAAGACATGGGTGGTCCCCACCACCTTAACTCAAGTACACGGGGTTTCAAAAAATAAAATAAAATGCATGATTATTTTATTTTATTATTTCCACCAAAAACCCAAAAATTATATTTATCCCTTGACCAACTACCGTCGAGGTGAAAGTCTCCTTAAGAGAATACCAACACTGCGAGTTCAACGATGCCCTCAGATTTTAATTCTGATTATCAGTTCAAAATTTATCAAAACCCACTCGTACGTTTACTGAACGTACCCGAAATTTTTTCAGAAATTCAGTCCAGGCACTCCGGGACTCGAAATCAAGTGCCGTAAATTTTTGCAGACTCATAAAATTCCCATTTAATGAAAAAAAATTACATAGAAATTCCTGATATTTACATGGATGAATCACAACACTTTGAGGTGGCGCCAGTTCACACGTATATAAACAAATTTATCATGTTCACAAGAAATTGGAAGCAAGAAGGTATGTTGTATATAATAATTATAGGAGAAAACATACATAATAAATATCAAATATATCATATAAAAATAGTTTTCATCATAATTCTCTCCCATGAGTGATGATAAATGAGAAAAGAACAACACCTTTACGTGAGGTGGTAGTTCAGCATACACAAGAACAATAAGTTCATAACCTATTAGATGGAAGTGCGTGTAAGTGTTGATATTAAAATTATAAGAAAAAAATATCAGAATATTTAGGATAATGAGGATATAAAATAATCTTGGAATAAGAATATCTTATCATATGGAGAATTAAAAGAAAACAAAAGAGCTTGAGATGGATGCCACCTCTTCTTTAGGTAGCTCCTCTCGGTTTGCACAAAAGGGATTCCTTGAATTGATTTATCAACAAAGGGAGAATTCTTGGGTGGAGATTTGGGTATCTTTTGTAGAAGGAAATTGGTCATGATAGGTGTAAATATGGGGTATGGGTGACTACCTTTTTATAGTGGGAGAGAAGTGACATTCTTATAATTATAAAAATGTAAACACTATTGGGAGGTCTCTCTTATATCATGTACCTACAATAATGGTTAAAATTGAATAAAATAAGATGATTAGTCAAACAAATTCCATTAAATTTATTTTTTACATGATATTGTGTTATTTGGTCCCTTAAATTTAAGGTTTAGTCTTTTATTAAGATAATTTTTCCACTTTTACTAATATATTTTGGAAAAAAAATTGAACTTATTGTAAATTATAAAATTTATATTTTATAAATATTTAATCCACTTTTAAATATTCTAATGACATAAGTGACATAATTTAATTTTAATTAATCCCATATATATATCATGATAGTCGGTTTTTAAGAAAAATGTTTAAAATGTTAAAATGTTTTTATGTAAAATTCCAATGTGAAATTGGACCAAATAACCTAAAATGGACGAATTTATTTAAAACAAATCTAATTAAACTTTAAACAAAAATTATTATATAATTTATCTATGTAAATAATTTAAAGGGAAAAAGAAATTATAAATTAAAATTCAATATTTTCCACTATTCATCCAAAAATGATATTTTTCAGAAAATTCTCAAAAATACACAAAAAGATAATTTTGAAATTATGCTATAAAAAATTAATTTTTTTACCAAATTAAATTTCTAAAAGTGTCTAAAATTAATTTTATTATTGTTCATAGAAAGACATAAAAGTAGTTCATTTAAGAAAATAATATTTTCAATCATATAAAGACTTTACAAAAAACTATATATATTTTTATAAATATGTTTTATTTATATAAAACCATAATATTTTTTAAAATGTTTTGTACTATTAATATTATTATGTTTATCATCTATGTTATAATTATCTTGTTTAAATAATTTTAATAATAAAATAGAGCTTCATAGAAACTCGGTGTTTTCTATAATGCAAGCCATGTCGGTGTTTCACGTAGTTAAAGATTATGTTTTCATAGATTATAATGAAATATTAACTTGGTATATAATTCAATGAAATACATTAAATAAAATTAATTTATTCGTAAAAAAAGGTTCATAAAAACTCGAGGTGTGACATATTCTACTTTATCTATTGATAGAGAAATAAATTTTTGTTTCTAGAGAGGTTTGGGATGTCAGACGAGAGAGAGCAGTGGGAGGCAACCCACAAAGGTGGATTCTAGGGTTTCAGTGCGATGATGGAATTTCCACACTTCCTCGACTTCAATCACCTTGATTTTCTATGGATCAGTGAACTAGTTGTGGTCCTGGGCGGCATGGTGTCCACAATGACTTTTGTTGAGTGCAAATTGACACTCCATCCACCTGGGGTAGGTGCGTCGCCTGATGGTGTAACACCTCCCTCTACCGGTGAGGCTGATCCTTGGAGATCTGAGGATGGATGGGATCCGGTTGGAGCTACTCAGGATCCAATTGGGGATGATCGGGATCAACCGTTTGGAGCTGCTTAAGATTATCCTCATATGGTTGGGACTGCTGCGATGGGATATTGTACAACAGGGATGACCTGAAATCCCTCTAAATAACGGGTGACTCCTTCTATGTTTATGGTAAAGGATGATTTGAGGACTCCCTCTTTGGCTGTGAATTCTGTAAATTTGTAGGATCCCACGGGATTGTCCCCCGTGCGTGGTAAGCAATCCTTTGTGGATGTTATGAAGGCCTCCACAACTATGAAAACGAATGAGGATCCTAGGAGGATTTTACAAAAGGGCTCACTGGCCCATGTTGAGGCCAACCTTGGTGTGATTGCTGAAATATTGGCATTAGGTGAGAACTCTTTGATTGCTCACATTGTTCTTCCTAAAGGTGCTCTACCCTGGAAATGTGGAGATCTATTTCGTAGGATTTCAATGTTGTGGGGTTTTGATAACTGGAAATGTGTCTCCCTTGTGTAGGGATTCTTTCACTGCTTGTTTCCATCAGTTGATGTGAAGCTTAATGCTTGGAGATTTGGGTCCATGTTTCTAAAGCTGGGATGGATTCATCTGCATGAATGGTCACTAGACTTTAACGTCTCTAATGATAAAAATGTCTTCGCCCAGGTATGGGTGCATCTTCATGGGCTTAATTGGGTTCTTTGGCATCCAGAAATTTTGCATGATATTGGAATAGTGATTGGAACACCCATCCATCTTGATAAAGATATGACAGATGTCAGGTATGGGAACTATACTAGAATTCTGGTGGAAGTCGATCTTAGATCCACTATCATTGACAAGGTACCACTTTCTATTCCCTCTAATAAAATTCATATTGAAGTTGAATATGAAAACAAACCTCTATTATGCACTAAATGCATTGATGTGGGGAATTCTTTGAAGTTGTTCCGCAAAAACATTTCATGTAAGGAGTGTGGGATGTGAGGGCACCCCTCCAATCATTGCCGACATAAGGTTAATCTGAAGGATTCTCCCCCGCCAGAGCTTGCCACCAGGGACAGTGACCCTCCTACAAAGTCAGACCCTCGTGATAAGCCAATTCCTAGGAATGGAAAGGATTTGATAATTTATGATTCCCCACCTCGATCTTATAATCCTCCTAGAGTTCTTGAGCCTGTTACTATTGAGATTCTGAGCCCGGCTCCTGCCTTGATGGTGAATGATCTTACACAACAGAATGTCCAAACAAAACCTTCTTTCTCTGTTAAAAGGGGGAACATCTCTGATGCAACAAAGGAAGGGGCGGAGGACTCCACCCCAGGAGTTGGGGAACCAATCCTCTGAAAGTGGGGATACACTCAGAATAAGGACAAGGAAAGAGATATGGACATGATTATAGTTTCATACAGTGGAATTGTTCTAGGAGAAAAGAAAAGATTCTGACAATGAGGGTGTCAGGATTTCCCCAGTTATAAGGAAACCAAGGGAAGACTACATTGAAGTTCCAAGGATCGTGTCCACTAGGTCATTTTCTAAGAAGGATACTGAGAAGCTATCTATAAAGCAACTGGAAAAAAGGAAGGTTTATAAGAAGCTGCTCAAACAGTGTGAGACTTAATCAGAATGAGAATCAGCGGATGCTGACGTCATGACCAGGTATGGGTGTGATGAATATGACTATTTTGACTTGTAGCCTCTCTCTCTTTTCCTCTCTATTGTCTATGCACTTTTCTTTTTATTAATAAATTTGGTGGTTCAAGCATGCTTGGATCTGACCTTTTGGCTAAATTTTTTTTCCAACTAATACAAGTGGCTAGGAATTTTCCATATAAATGGAAATTCCCACTTGTAGTTTTCCAATATAATTATATTTACCCCAAATTAGCATTATAAAAATATGTATATTTGAAATAAGTATTTTTTTGTAAAAATATACTATGTTTTTATAACCTTTTAAATATTTCATAATTATTTTATGAAATTTTGAAATTGAGCCTTTTAGAATGTATTAAATATATAAATCAATGCAAACTCTAAACATGATATCCAGTTAGATCGTGAAAAGTTAGATAACACTCCTAATCACACCTCTCTAAATTTTTAGTCAACCAATTTACCAGCTTCATCCAATTTTAGCTTACAAAAAGTAACCATATCTGTACTTATTTCTTCTACTTTATCCATTATATAATGTTCTAAAAGTATATTTGGGATTTTTTTTGGTTTATAAAAGTACCATCCATGTTTTGAGAATTTTGAAAACCATGAAAAAAACATAACTCACCCATAAAACTCATTTCAAATTATTTTCTCCTTAAATATTGAAACACATTACACAGATATTTTTTTATAGAACTAATAATAACATCATCTAAATAAAAATGTCTAATTAAAAAATAATTTGAAATTAATTTTAAAAATAAATTAGAATATTATTATACCATTTTTCAATAATTTTCTAAAAGAAATTTTATTAATAATTCCTACCAATATTGAGGGGATTTTTCAACCCATAAAAATCCTTGGATAAATTAAAATATTATTTTAACATTTTGAATCCTCAAAATTGTTATGTTATTTTACAATTTTTTTTTGAAATAAAACCATTCAAAAAATCAATTTAAACATCTATTTTAAAATGATTAAATAATAAGTGAATGGGGAATTCAAAAAAATATTCTAATTGATTAAATCCTAGGAATGGAATAAATTTTTTTCATATAATTAATATATACTTCTTGATTATTGTATTTAGCTATGATTGTAGCTTTTTTACACGTTATTTTACCTTTCTGATCCAACATATTTATAACAATTCATTCCTTACTAATAATTAGATGATAATAAGATCTTTTAACAAGAGTCAAAATATTTTTCCCTATGAATTGGTTTAATTATTTTTACATTCTAAGTACCTAATAATCTTAATTAACTGAATCATAATATTTTGTGGTTCTATGTGTGAAAAAAAATCATAGTGTTCAACCTCATTCAAAACCACCCGTCTTATATTAGTATCAAATTTTAAGTCAGTAATAGTATTTTCCAAGGGATGGTTTTTAGATTTCACCCATGCCTTGGGTAATGGTTTATATGGGGGTCCATTATCAAATTCAATTTCTTTAGAAGGAGTTTTATTATTTAATTTAAAATATTCTAGACCAAAATTAAATTCATCTATTTAGGGATGAGGTTTAGAAAAAGTATCATAATATTTTATATTCAATTGATTCTTCCTTGGTCTTGGTACTTTTCTTAAAGACACGGTATGATTTACTTGAATTTGAGGCCTATGAAAATATTATTTCATTTGATTTGACATAATAAACCCAATGATTTCAACGATTTTAATAATATGACATTTATGTTTAAAGAACTTTAGAATCCCAAATGAATAATTTTTCCTTCCCAAAATTCATACAGAGTCTTCTTATAGAAGGGTTTTACAAGAACATAGATCAAGGTATAACAAACTGTATTGACCACATTATCCCCAAAATATGGAAGGTGATTAAATTTATTTATAATAATTCATTATATATATTATATAGTTCCATTTTTCCTTTTAATAATCCTATTTTTTAGTTGAGTTATTAGATCTGAAAAAATTTGATAATGACCATGTGAATTATAAATATCAAAAAAATATTCCCTTTTGAACTCTCCCCTTGATCACTCTAAAAGGATATTATCTTATATCCTTTTTATTTTTTTTACTTTCATAGTATATTTAATAAATACTTTAAGAGATTCATTTTTACATGCTAGGAAATAAACCAATTTAAATCTAGTATAATCATTGACAATTAAAAAAGTGTAAGATTTAACTCACATACTTTTAAATTCGGTTGGTCCAAAAATACTAATATGAATAACCTCAAGGACATTATAGGTGATAATTCGAATATTTACATGAATTTTTATATTTATTATAGTGTTATAAAGCTTCACACAAAATATCATTTTTGAAATGCAGTTTATCTAAACCTCAAACTAAAATATTTCTGTTGAGTTTTAAAAGTGTGTGTGCTAAAATAACCATGGTTGTTATTCCACATCCACGAATCACTATATTATGCACTATGATATTTAAAAATTTTAATTTAAGGATATTTTAATTCAATAACATAAACATTTTGAAAGAAACAATCTAAAAATAAAATTTTCCCATTATAATAAAAAAACATTACAAAAGTAATCTTCAAAAGAGACATTAAAACCATTTTCACATAATTAGATAATATTAGAAAAATTTTCTTTGAACCATTAATTTTTTTTTTATAATTATGGAATTTAAATATCTAATAGTACCTATATTTATCATCTTACTCCTTGAGTTATCATCAAAAGTGGAATGACCTCTATAAATCTTTTGAAAAAGGTCGAATTCTGAGTAGTAACCACACATGTTTCCAAATATCTCACAATCCATGTACCATATGGATCCTTATTATTTTATCTTTAGATATTTTTCCTATAAAATATTAAAGAAACGAATGATGTTGTTACCCAAATTTGGGGTCCACATATGTTGACTAAATGAGATTTTGGAACCAAATTTTTAATTATATATTATAAAAAAAATATTAGAAGAGATATGGATACTTTTTATCCCTCTATAATGATCATTTTTACAATTACATTCATAAATATTATTTCTAGTAGTATAAAAATAATAAAAAAGTTTATTTAAAGATAATTCTATTACAAAAGTTGTATTATTAGAGGTTTTATCTAGATTTGACAATATCAAATTATTTTTCATGTGATGTTGGAAATCCCAAATTTTATTTTAATTTTTTTAATCTTTAGTAAATTTATGAATTAAAATTTTAATATACTTAATTTAATATTCGTATTTTTCAACATTAGGCTAATATTTTAATTTTAATTATAACTCATCATTATCTTTTGAGATTTGATAAATTTCAAAAACAACATGATTATATTTATTTTTAAATTATTTTAATTTTATATTATGTTAAAAAAATATAACCCCATGTTTTTCTATTTAATATTTAATATAATCATGATTAAAATTAATATAATAATAAGATGAAGAGTAAAAAATTTTCTTTTTATTAACCTTGGTTTCTTCCATGAATTTTTTTTCATCCTCATCACTTGATTCTTTTTTGGAGAGGGATTTGTCACTTGCACTCTAGTTTCACATATACCTTCATTTTTCATTAAATTAAAGTTACCTCCACTTATTCCCATGCATTATACGTTTTAGTATAATGAAAATATTTCTTTTTTCTTATCAATTAGTTCATTTTTGCGACTAGGTTTTCAATATTCTCAACACAAATGGAAAAACCATCCTTCATTATGTGAAATTAAATAGTCATATTTTCATTGACCTCCTTGGATTAATTTTCATATTACCATTTTATGGTATTCTCATTGGTCATGAGAGATCCAATAAATTCTTCAATCAATATATTATTAATGTTCTTTGCTTCTTGAATCACCATTATATTGGGTTCCCAAAAACATGGAAAAAACTGAAAGTATGAACTTCATGTGTGTTTCTATAGAAAGATAATCACCAAGAGATTTTTTACCATTGAAAATTTCAATAAAGAGAGTAACCATATAAATAATTGATTAATTATATATATACTTCAAAATATTGATGATATATATTTTTTATAGTATCCTTGGCTTAATTTCATCCTACCCAAGTTACTTGAAGCAATTTACAATTTTATTGAGATGTTTTAATTTTGGAAATACTTTAAAATTAATTACTATCTAAACCAAACTGAATAGGATTCATGGATTTTTCATCAAGTTCAAAAGTTGAATTATAATTTGGAGTCCATTGATATCCAGTTTTGGCCCAAGTAAGAGGGCTAGAGAGGTGGGGGTGAATTTTCTATTAAAAAACTAAATAACATGTAACAAAAATGAAATTTAGATATGAATTAAAATAAATAAAGTCAGATCAATACATATGATTTAAATGAGTATGAAAAATAGAAATTAAAAAGTAAAGGAAAAACAATTTGATAATGGAGTTTGGTTAAAACACAAATCAAGTCCCTATATATCCTCCCCACAAAAGATTATGAGCTTTTTGAATAAAACCATTGATTATAGTAGTATCCATGATACCCAACAAAAATACCATATGATTTTGTGGTTTTCAAGACACTTAATAAGGAATATGCTTTATTTTCATTCAGTTGTACCTAGAAAAAATATTAAAAGAAGAGACACTTAATTTAAAGATGATTTTAAAAAGAAACCCAAATCCTCCATTATAATAGTAGTGAGAACCCAATAGAAATATAGGAGTTGGAAGAGGTTTTAAATGAGAAACCCCCTTTAGAAATTAATCTTTAATATTTCAAAAATATCAAATGAATAATAATGATAGTAAAATAAAATGAGAGATGAAAGAGATGTTGAGTGCAATAAAGAATGAAAGGTGTATTCTCAAGAGAATTTACATGAGGTGTTGGTTTAAATCCAATTATTATTTTTCTTTGTATCTGTTGATGTACAACATCCTTAGGGTTCTATTAATATCCCCCCAAATCCCATCATTTATTCAATATAATCATCGAGTTAAAAAGAGATTTAATTGGTGTGTGTCCAATGGTTGGATAGTGGGAAATTAAAGGAGAAGGATATTCTACCAGGACTAACGGTTACCCATTGAGGTCATATTATCTATCCAACAAGACTAAAAAGCATGTGCATCTTTCTTAACAAATGTGGAAGAGCTCCCATGCATATCAATTCCAACTCCCCCACAATTAATGTACAGTGTGAACACCTCAACTAAATGTGTATTTCCTTCCAAAAATCTCGGTCTAATATATTTCATTTATCTCTCAAGCTACTCAACTTTATCATATAAAGACTAGGTTTATAGGAGGTAGATAAAAGAGTTGGTGAAAAGGGATGAATACAAATAATGTTGTGACTAGTGATGGGTGCAAACCAACAACTCAACCCCCCACATCCCCACTACCTCAAAATGAAAATGAATATAAAATTAAATAAATTTAATAGAGGGACTTAAGTGAAATGATAAATTATAAAATTATAAAAACCCTCCATCAGTTCTCTATTATTTTTGTTTTAAAGAAGCTATAGAGGGTGATATACATAAAATTGGATTAAGAAAGAAGTTATTATAACATAAAACTATTGAAATAAAAATGAAAGTTTCAAAAAATCTCAATAATTGGGAACCCTTTTAACTAATATTTCATGCTTCTTTTAAACAAAATAAAATCATATTCTAAAGTTCTTATCAATTTTTTCTCATTATTTGATTACTCTAACTAGAAAATATAGTATTCATCAATGATCACAAATAAAATTCTCAGAGAGCCTTCTCCTTTATTTCTTTCATCAAGATCTTACAAAAAAATTGTGTTTATTTTTTTTATTGATGAAATTTGTGTACCATATCAATTTATAAATTAATTTATTTTTAATGATAAATAAAATGGTTTTTTTATTTACTAAGTGTGCATGTTGAGAACATGGAATTAAGAGAAATCTAATTGACACATATAATCCTAATGGAGTTTCTTGATTATCACAGAGAAATATGAGAATACCCATAACGATTTTAGTGTTTTACATGTGGGATCATATTCATGGTGTCATTATGTTTGAATTATAGGTGAATAGGTTGATTCTGTAGTGTATTTTACAATATTGTTAAAATTTTCTCATCCCACATCTAAAAAAACTAATCAAGGTCTATATGATCACTAAGAGAGGGGGTGAATCAGGGATCTTCTCATTTTGTGTTTTCATTCCTGTGATACAAACTTTACCTCCTGTTTGAGATATATGACTCTACATGAAAATAAAAAAAATAATAACCACATGAACATGGGAATATGCATGGTTCACCGCTCAATAAGAGAAAAAGGTCCTTGTAATGGTTTTGAAATAAGCCAATACCACATATACGACTCAAAAAAATCATTTGTCTAGTTACAACAAGAAGGGAACATCATTTTACTTGTGTGTAACTGTATTCAATCAATAATTCAACTTCTACTATTATAGATAAATGATATAAATTTTTTTAACAACTCTAAGAACCTTCACTAATAAGATTTGGTATGTTTTCATTGTGATTATTGACTTCTCTAAAACTCTTTATCTTATTTCATGTTCCTTTTCTCCTTCTTGTACAAAATCCTATTGGAATATCTTCTTTGAATTATTTTAAAAATCACACATATGATATTAACTCTATCTTGTATAAATGGTACATTGAAAAATAGTAAGTTACTTAGTTCAACTAATCAACTCTGTATTGTTGATCACCTCTATTTTGATAAATACCTCTTCTTATAATTTTAACATTCACTATTTAACCAATCCATTCAATATATTTTACACACCATCCATCTAACACAAACTAATGGGAAATACTTCTTCTAGTTTTCATCAAACATATTCCTCTTCAATCTATTTGATTTATCACATATGTTCATTGTTCATCTGATACAAACTGATCTCGTGTTCATTAGGTCACCTTTTCACACTATTGTTCTGATACCACATGATAGAAACACTTCATATGGTACCCTCTTTACTAATGTTTTTTCACATTGTTTTCCAGATCAAATCTTCACTTTGGTATCACTTTTCCAAACTTTCAAAAATCCACACACAAATTTACCGCAACTCCATTCCTTAAATAAGAAGAGTCATTCCATTAATTAAAAATATGGTGAAAATATTATATTAAATATATTTCTGATAAAAATCATGTGGCCTAGATGAAAAAATCCTACTTCTGACTACATTGAAACATACTAAAAATTATATGTTTTGTTTAAGTCTTGAAATCAACAATTTTTATCCAAATTCCATATGACTTGAAAAGAATCAAGAATCTTTCCTCCATGATATTTTGGGAATTGATTGGTTTGATTTATATCATCAAATTTAATATATTTATGAATATTTTATAAAGTCCTTTGATCCATCTATCTGATAAATCTATAAAAAATTCTTCTAATTGGTGAATCTTGAACTGTTGTTCCTCCACAACTTTAATGAACATATCGAAAGTAATTTTCTAAATATTTCATCCATATGAGGACTTAAATTAGAAACCTTTAACTATTTCATTCATTAGGAAAACTGAGAATGAAGAACCTATGTCTAAGTAAAACCAATTAATCATTTGTTATTATGCCTAAAATATGTTTCTACTTAACAATTTAAACTTTGTACAATTTTATATTATAGATTTCACACAAAACCAAAAATGCTTTCATCTGAAGAAAGTTATTCCAAATAATCAATTAAATTAATTTTTGAACAATTATTTTGAGTATATGAAACATTTACTCTATCTAAAGAACACAAACTAATTATATTTTTTGGATTCAGTAGATATTCATTGACCGATGTCATTTTATAATGGCCTCTATGAAGAACTTCTATAAAATTAAAATGATTGGAAATGAGAAAAAGTAATGTTCGATGAAACGTTTTACCACCAAAACATCAGATATAAATAATCTTCATCCTTGAAATGTGAGATTTTATATCATTAAGATTTGAACCCTACAAAGCCACACATTTTACTAGTAACATTAGTCTGGTATAATTCATAAAACTTCATATACTAGTGAACACCATGGATCATCATACCATGAACATTGTACAGGCGAAAATTATTATCCCACTTTCAAATCACACTCTAATCGTGAGATAATTCAATTATAATTATGTTAAGAATAATAAAAATAGTAAATCAACATCATATTTTTAACATCACTGAACATTATATCTGATACACTCGATAGTGATCTAGGAAAAGAATTCAAATAATAAGCTCTTTCTGATCACAAAAAAATGTAGGGTTCTTTTGATTAACCGAAGACCATGGAATCCAATAATTAAACATGGGAAAATAAATATAATCAACTAATTGTAAAGGTAATGTGTAAAAAAGTTAGGTGATTTATGTAATAAAACAATAAATAACAATTTAAGCAATCCTTATTACTCCAACTTCTTCAATCATAACTCCAAACATATTGTCCCAAATAATCCCACCAATTGGATTTTGTTTTCAGCCAAGGATTTTGAAAAATTGAATCATTGAAAATTAATAAAAATATTATATTTCCCAAAATTATAAGCCTATGTTAGTGAACGTGACGTAGTGAAGAAAAATCATTTGAAAAACAATACCATGTTTTTCATAAAAAGTGATATAAGAAACCATTCTTACACTTATTTAGAAAGTTTTATTTCACTTCTAACTTTAATAAAAAATAAATTTTATCCTACAATAAAGAAATTTCATTCATAAACTTCAAAAAATGGTTAAAAAATTTCACACGTTCTGAAATAACATCTTACCAATTTAATAACTCCCCCTAAATATATTATATTCTTTAAAAGGGTTAATCACATACAAATGGAGGGATTTAAATTACAACTGTTCTCCTACTTTGAAAATACTATCCAAGTAAAGATGAGAGAGGAGATGCATTCTCATGACTTATCCTTCAAGGGAGTCAGGTTGAACACCTATCATCAACCTCATATTGTGAATTATTTATTTAGTAATGGTTTTGTGAAAATATCATCAATATTCTTTGATGTCAGAATAAAATGTGACTTTAATTCATTCCTATAAACATGATATTGTATGAAGTGATATTTAATATCAATGTTCTTATAATAATAATGTTTCGTGGGATTGTGAGTAAGATTTATAGAACGTTTATTATCACAACTCATGAGAAGGGGAAACTTCACACGAACAAAAAAATTAATATCACTATGTCTTCATCCTTATAATTTTCATTGAAAAGTTAGTGGAAACTATATACACAACTTTTTTAGTATATAGTCTTATATAAAATTTATTCATTATGTTATATACCATGTATCTTACCCCAAAAAATAAAACTCCACCAGATGAGGATCTTTTGTTATCAACACAACATACCCAATCTGTATTTCTATACCAAAACAAATCAATCTTTCATGAGATGTAATATTTTATTTCAAAATAAACTATGACTTTGATATATCTTTGATTTTTATTTACATAAATAATATGAGATTCATTTGGATCACTTTTATACATAAGACATAATATAACAATGTACACAATATCTAGTCTTGAATCCATTAGATATAAATATCTTCCAAACAACTTTGTAAATTTTTTAGGATCATCCACGTTTCCTTCATAGTCTTTTAACAAATTAGCTCCTAATAAATTTTTTTGTGGAAACTGGATTTGAATCTTGCATTCCATACATCTTCATAACTTCCTTAGTATAATTCTCTCGAGATAGATTAATATATTTTCTATTTTTAGTGATTTTTTAGCCAATAATGTATTTTATTTCTCCTATCATGGAAATTTCAAATTACTTATTCATATCCTCTAGGAAATTTTCAAATATTTCTTCTCCATTCCCTTTATATATTATAATTAAAACATAAAAAATCCCAATAATGGAATGATATTGAATTTATTTTATATATATTTCATTAACAACACTTCATTTTTAGAAGTTGATGTTTATTAAGAGAGTATTTAATTTATTATACCAAGCTCTCATTTACGACTTCAACACATAAAAAAAATTCTTTAACTTTTACACATTGATTTAATCTTTTTATGGAATGAGGCCATATGGTTGTTCAATATAAAATTCATCATCTACATATCTATTAAGAAATAATGACTAGATATGAATTTGAAATATATTATATTTTTATTATGAAGTTATTAGAAGAAATATTATGATAGACTCAAACCTTTCTATTGGTAAAAATGTCTCATAAAAATGAATTCCTTTAATTTGAGACTAACATTTACAAACAAGTTGCACCATGTTTCTTTTTATGTCAACCTTTTCATTTAACTTGTTTTGGAACACCCATTTTTTACTAATCACATTCTTATTACTTTTTTTGGGTAAATATTCTGTTGTATAATTGTTTCCAATCTAATTATTCAATTAATTCATGGAATCAATTCACTCTTTATACTTCAAAGATTCATAAAAAATATTTGGATCAAGGAGTGATTATAAGAAATATTGTGAATCTAACTTTGATTATCTTATGATTTGAACATGTATTCATTAACATCCAAATTTGTTTTTGACTTCCACAAGCTCATTTATCCATAGATTAGATGAATGTAATTTTTCCTCATCACATAACACATCTAATTTTTAATATTCATCTTGAGAAGTTGTAGTATTATTACTATCATTAATAAATTTTTTCACAATGTTCAACTGTAGCCACTTCCCTTTCACTTCCTCTCGTATCTTCAAATGACTATAAATATTTCTTATCACAATGTTGAATAATTTTCATATCTATATAGTTAACAATATTTCTTATTTTTTTATTATATAATAAGTATCATCTAACATTAAAAGAAGATCCAATAAATATTTTATCTATTCCTCTCTAATCAAACTTCCCAAGATTAACACATTTAACATTTATAATCCAAGGACTACCAAATCACCTTAGGTACTTAAAACTTGGGGATTCTTTGTAATACATCTATTATTGTTTCATTTCAATGTTTAGAATGTATAAAAATGGATTCTAAAAATGTATTTCTCTCCAAATTCTAATATCTAGAAAAATAGATAAGTATAATGTTTGATTAACATAATTTGTGCCATTTACACCAAACATTTACTTATTATTTAAGAAATAAAATATTTTTTTGTTGTGTATCGTGAAATAATTTCAAAATGAGTTCCATTATTTTCCAGAAAATATTTAAACCTATCATTTTAATATTTTCCACCATTATCAGTTCTAATGTTCTTCACAAAATATACACATTCTATTTCTTCACTTCTTCTGAAACTACTGAACATTTTGAGAACCTCAAATTTATTTTTCAAAAAAATAATATATGTAAAAAGAGTGAATTGATCAATAAAATAAATAAATTATTTTTCTTTGTTTGTCGACATCTTCCTCATGGAACCATAAATTGCCAAATGTATCAACTCTATGGGATGAGTTAAATGTATCTATACTTTCGTTGGTAAGGAGTTTATAATCTTCCCTTTGGGAAAATATAACAACACCAATATACTTTTATTTTCATGTATGTAAAATCACAAATATTGTCTCTCTTTTTCATATTAATTGTATTCCTTTTACACATATTCCCCAACGTTTTATGACATATATTATTTTATTCCACTTTTCTCAAATAGTATGAAATATTTGCATCACCAACATGAAACCAATTACAAATGATTTATTATTCTTTCATAAAAAATTTCCCATCTTCATGTTGTATAATAATGAAAACACATATTATAAAAAAATCTTCACTAACTCCATCCCAAAGTAATGAAGCCTTCAAAATTTGTGTTTTATCCCATCTACAAACAGAGATCTTTTGGATTTTCACTTTTCTTCCACAGTGATAGCAGATCCAATTCCTTTTATTTTAAGGGAATATTAATTTAAAAAACACACTATCCCTTCCTTATAATCTTTCACAATCATCAATAAATTTAATTCTCCAATCTAGTGTGAAGCATACTCACAATCTGATATCCAAGGTCATTCAACTTTTGTAGATTTGAGAGAAGTTTTAAAAAATAATAATTTTTCCTTGCATTTTATTTCCACATCATGTGGATTTTGAATTTTTTTTTTATATTTTTTGTGTTGTTAAGATGATAATAAAACCTTTTTCTATATAACTATGATGATCACATAATTCAAAACTATTTTCCAAGGGTATGAATCTATTTTCAATATTCAAACTCACTTTCTCATGTTTTTTCTTTTTTTATTTAACTCCACCTCAAAAACTTTATCTTGTTTCTCCTGTATTCGTTTTAGTGTTTATTATTGAACCAACACATATTGAACATATTCCCAAAGGAACCATAGTTCAGACAATATCAATAGAGTCATACTTCCCTTTGTAATTCAAGTTTTCTTTCGATTAATGTGCCTATTTTTTATAATATTTCATACTAACCACCTTGGGACATTATTGTGTACCAATGTTATTGTTACCATGTGATGAATTATTATTTTACATTGATTTCATATCATCATTATCAAGATCTACAGTTGTATCACCTTTTAATTTATACTTTGAAACATTAGAAATTTCAGGATTTTCAAATCCATTTTTTTGTTACATACATGGTTTTATTTACTTCCTTTTTATTTTTTCAATATTGAAAAACGTTTTTAATATTTGAGGATGATTTTTTATCCCTATTAGGTTTAATCTTCTTAGATCTTTCACCATCATCTATAATTGAGTTTTGGAATCTTTTTGTTCCTTGCTCACCATCAATAATTTTTTTCAAAAAAGAACAAATCCTTTCACGTTAACCTTTATCTTTAATTAAAGATTTATTTTGATGTTATTATATTTTTTATTTAATATATTAAACTTGTAAATTTATTATATAGATATTTAATTTTATTAAAGAAAAAAATCTATATTATTTTTTAAAATAATTTATTTTTTCAATTTCTTGTTTTTCTTTTCAATTTTATTAATGATTTCCTAAACTTATTTCAACTATCTATTAATGATGAACACTAAATGTGTCTCTTATAATTATTCTTCTTCTTTAGAGCTAATACTTTCATCACTTGTGAACTTTTCATAATTCACATATTCGGTAAGAAATGTTTCATTAGCATCATCAATTGAGTTTTCTGACTCTTGTTCATTATAATCATATTCCTCATACTTATATAAAAAGTTTCTATTTTTTCATTTAGATAAATCCTTATCCATTCCTTCATAATATTAATTATATTCGGATTCATTTTTATTTAGGTATAATACATATTTCTATCACCACCATAGATTTCTTCATCTTCCTTTCATTAACGACAATTTACGGGAAAATATTCAATGTATCAACGACTAAAGGTCTTAAAATGTAAAATTCAGTTTTAAATAATTGTTTATATCTTCAAAATTTTATAAAACAAGGAAATACATTCATCAAATTTTTTACATACCATATCTTTAGTGTAAGAGTTGCTAATATTTTCCTTAGGAACTTTCTTAAACATTCTAATCATGACATATTTGAATGAAATTTCTCAATAAGTAATTTATTTATTATTCATAACCATTCCTCTTATAATTTAATAAGTGGTGATAATTATATATAGATAATAAATAGATATAGGTTCGGGATATCTACCTATAAATTACAATACCTTGGCCACAAATTTATCTAGAATAATTCTCATAATCTTTTCTACAATAGCGACATCCTACAAATTCACACTGAAACATCCTATAGTATTTATAATGTAATTAAATCTTATAAAGAAGTTAACAAGAGATTCATATTCACCCATTTTAGGATCTTCATACTTCAATTTCCAGATCTATAACTTCACTTTTTATGTAACGCCCTAACCCTAGAATCCAGGAGCTGGTGCATTATTGTAATATATTGGCATGATTATAAAGAATCAAGTCCCGAATGACCGATCAATTTAGTAGTCATGGAAACAAGATACATACATGAGTTCAACATTACAACTTGAAAATAAAAACAACCCTAAATTATTGGATTAGAAACATCCAACCTTCCAAGATTATTCTCTAAAGTCACTCATAACTAACTTCTTCATATCCTGGGAAAATGAAACATGAAAATGGGGGAGCTCATATGATCAATTAGAGTGATAAATACAGAATAAGATAATATAAACATTAGGCTTGGGGAAAAATTGAAAATGCATGCCTTATCAAATAATAAACATGAGCACTTTAGGGCAAGAATATGAGTTGAGTAAAAAATTATATAATAAAACACAGTCATGGGTATTATACTAGATGAATAACCACATGAAATATCAATAGATAATCTCATAATTATGTAATTCATAATTCCAGACATAATAACCACATAGTCAATGCCTCGTTCCATGACTTCAAATAAGATTTTTTCAAGGCCTTGTGCGAAGACACTAGTTTGTCTTATGAGACCTTCTGATGCATTGAGCAGCTATAGAGGGCTCCACCCATCACTTACTAAGTCTAATTTATTACTAATATCAAAAGTATTAACCATAATATAAACATTTGTATTAAACTAGAAGATTAATTGTCAATACATTAATCATAAACCATGAATAGTATAAAAATAGCACATCCATAGTCAAACATAAAGCATTCAATACAATGTCGAAGATTTTACTATAATAAATTAACCTCAATAAAAAATAATAAAGTATATTGAAATATATGAAAATAATCATCAAAACTATTTGAGAGAAATATCCCCCTTTTTCTTGAAAACATTGAAAAGTTACATTATTTGTCAAGAAGCTGTTTAAAAATAGATTTTTGAATAAAATCGTTCCATACCACTTTGAAACTTTTAAAAGGAATTTTAATTTTAAAACATTAATTTACATATAAATAAATACTAAAATACATTTTTGAAACATGGGCATTAATGAGAATTATTTAGAATAATAAATCATTAAAACATTTAAAATGATATTTTAGTTAGAGTTCCTAACCAAAAGAAAGACTCTTGAATACAAATAATTGAGGTAATAAAAACTTTATAATATCATTAGAATAAATAGATTCATGATATAATATGTCAATGTACATTATATACACCATATAAAAGTGATTTGGTGTATAACAACAAAGAAATATCAATTGAATGTAAATTGAGATGAAATCTCTTATAAAGACTGTATCCTTAGGTTAAGGATAAATTAACGACATAATTATGTGTGAAAAATATAAATATACTCAATAATATTCGATATTCAGTGTAAATAAATCAGAGGATATTCACAAATATTATTTCAAAAACAACACCAATGAATTGGATGTCTAACTCAATAAATTGAGATTGAGTTTAAAATACTCTTATCAAGTTCATATCAATGACTTGAGAATTTATCAATGGATTGATTGTGAGTGTAAAATGTATATCCAAATAAATGGGAGTTGAAATTACTACACAAATAATAAATAGTGATTCCACACATAATCATGGAGTAAAATAATCACTGAAGTATGCGTAACTCCCAATGAGTGGAAATTGAAATTTGAAGTTCCCTTACCGATTTGGTAACTTGTGAAACATACACCCGATGAAAGAAGTATCATACAATGAAGGTGTAAATACCCATAAATTAAAGTATATTACACAAATAGTACAATCAGGGGCAGTATATACTCCAAAAAAATGGAAAATAGTGGCGAATATAGCATGAATCTCATGGGAATAAAAGTGAGATGAAAAAACCCTTAATTCATTGCAATCAATTGAGTTGTACGAAAAAAAAGTTAATAACCAGAAAATGAATCACAAAATACAATTAATATAAAGATAATCATGATAATATATATCAAATGTCATTACACAATACACCACATGAAATAAATAAGTGGTGAACAATGTAAATATCACGGAATTAAAAGTGAGATAAGAAACCCCTTACCTCAAGTCCGACATGTCTTGTAAGTTCCTTGTTTTTCCTGAATAATAAAAATTAGTTAATTTATACTTGATTAAGAAAATTTTTCAAGTTTATTATTCTTTTTATATCACTTATTACCTTGCTATAACAATTAGTTAATTATTTGAGTTCATATTGTATATTTTATTGATGTTCGGAACTTGAGTAAAAAATGAACTTGTTATAATTACAATTTTTCCATGTGGTCAAAATTACATTATCTCAAGAATAATATAAATTATTTATATATAATATATATATTATATATCCAGTATATATATATTTATTTATAACAGTACATAACATTTTGAGATAAGAAATGAAATGTACCGTTTATGGAGACGGTAAGCCGTACGTATGCATGAACGCTACATTCATTTCTATTTTGTATTTTGATGGAATTAAAACATAATTATTAATAGGTATATTATAATTATAGTATAATATCATACAAAATATCTTTAATTATATCCTTTATACTTCCACATAATGCATTAATGAGTCATATCATTTTGAGGGGGTAGTAATCTGCACTTCCTCAAATAAAATTATCACGTTTTACCCATAATCGAAACCAGAAAATAATGATATAAATGGAAAATAAAGAATCATAAAGAAAAAATAAACATAATATATATATTATATATAAATACAGTTCCATATTAATGGACACCATGAGAGGCGGTAGGATATAATCAAACAATCATCGTTTCGTGAGACATTAGTTTTCCATCCATAGAAACAGTGTGTTCTTAACCCATTAGATGGAGGTGTGTGTAAGTGTAGTTATAATACATCTCATAAAAACATCCTAGTATATTTAAGATACTGTTATTTTTATAAAATAATTTAAAAAAAGTGTTTAGGTGGGTTGGAGAAGTAAAATAAAACAAAATAAAACAAAAGAATTTAAGAGAAAATGTTACCTTTAATTTGGGTAACTTCCATTGGTTTGAACCAAAATGACTTCTTGAAGTGCATTATTCATAAGGTAAGTGTTCTATGAGGAATAGAAGGATATTGAGAGATTATTTTGGTAGGGTATGGACAAGCCAAGGTGCTTGAGAGGTGTTTGGAATGGGTTAGATTTGGTTTCCTTTTATAAGGGGGAGGAGGGTCTCTTTGAGAAAGTGTGAAAATATTATTTTATTATATAGTGATATTCTGTTTCTAATGGTCTAAAACTAATTAAAGTATAAGACAATATGACTCATGGTCTAAATAAAATCATCCAATAAGAATTTTATAGGTTTTGGATATTATTTTAATATTAATAATCATATTTATTTATATCATTTATTAATGAGTTAAATACTACATCATTATTGTGCCATAAATAATTTAATTTATTTGATATTTAAAAATTATAAAAAATTTCCATAATGTAGGAAATATTTTTATATTTCCAATGAATATTTATAGTCTAAAATAAGACTTATATAACCCCATGTAAAAATTGATATACTAAAAGATATTTGTTAATGTCATTTTTGTCTTTACTTTAAGTTAATTAAAATAAAGTGTCATTATCATTCCTTAATGCCTCCATTAGGTCCCAAAATAGACCCAAGGATTCCCATGGTCTTCCATGGCTCATCCAATAGGGTTAAGACAAGTGTTAAGGTAATTTTTTGTATTATTATAATATTCATTTTACCTTGAATACCCTATTTACCATTAAGCGCGGTAAATAAATGTCAAAAGTTACTATTCACCAAAAAATTATTTTCATCTTATTGAACCACATTTTATTTATTGAAAACAACCATGTATCTTATATTTTTGAAATTCAAATCATAGAAGCGGTAAAATTTCATTTAAATAAAAAAGTCTGATTTTTAACAACTAATTAGTGGTTTCACTATTTATCAAAAATTTATGTTTTTTCATAAAAATACCAAAAATTTTGCCTAAGCTATATTTGATATTCCGAATTCAAAAATGATGTATATTTTACCAAATTAAAAACATAAGAAGTTGGATTAATTAATTTAAAATTAATTCTCACTGTTAAAACTAATAGCGTGTTTTTAAGAAACAATAACTATCAAAAGATTGACACTTGGTTATGTATAATTTCAAAGTGAAATTAATTTCAATGACCAAAATTGGATTAAATGGTAAAAATATAATCTAATTACACTTAAAAATCAATTTAAAATATAATATAACTATATAAATAAATTAGATTAATAGGCAGTTTGGAATTAAAATATATTATTTCTCACTATTCAAAAAAATGAATATTATCAGAGAAATACCCAAATTTCATCCAAAGTGAATTTTTATGTCCCTATTCTAAAGAATATTTTTTTGTCAAAATTAATATGTAAAAGGGTTAAATATTGGATTTAAAAAGGGTTCTCCATTAAAAGGTGTTAAAATAGATTTTTTTTTGAAAAATACATTTTTTTATCTGAAAATTTGAATTTGTTCTTATGAAATTTATAAGAAACACATAATACATATGATAAAATTATATTCAGTATATAAACTTCAAAATACAGTTAATACTATTCATAACTGCTTTTGAACGGCTAGTTTTGAAAGTCGTGGTGTGCTCTAACTCGGTGTTGCGTGTAGTGAAAACTATTGAATTTAAAGAAAATAACTTACTATGAAATATTGGGGTGTTACATTCTACCCTCATTCAATAAATTGTGTCCTCTCAATTTGAAATTGTTATTTGAAAATAGAAGGTTTAAAAATAGAAAAACACCTTTGTGGAAAACCCACTTCGGAAATTGGGTTAATAAAGTTTAGTCTTAATAAGAGGGAAAAGGAGATGAAAAAGTCACCACTAAATTATGATCTCGATTAGGAGAATGTTGGTGGAAATTAGAGATATATAATTAGAGGAAAAACGTAAATATATATAGAGAGTGATTGAGGTCATCAATCACAGACAAGTGTAAAATTGAGGGCCTCAAAGCCATCAATCTATGACGATTTAAAATATCATCGGTTCAACAAAACATGAAGCATTAGGATAACACATTTTTTGTTTTAAGATCCCTTCCCTAAAGATTAATAATTAATTTATTCCTAGAATAAGAAAACAAAAATATACTTGACAAGTAGAGTTTTATCCTTTATCTAATTCTTACCACAAACTCATATTTCACTCCAAATGATGAGTATTAAAGATGACTTGGTCACACCTGAAGCCCTAGAATCAACTTATAGAGAATCACATAATCCAAAATGAAGGAACTATATATTTCCCTTTTCTTTAGATATTAACCAAAATTAAAATGGTTAGTAAAATATCAGATGATCCGAAAAAAAGGATAATACTTTAGGGAAAGAAATACTAATCTTAATTTCAAATATTAAACTAAAAATACACAAATTTCAATAAATACCATTCAATAAACAATTTTCCATAAATTTTCTTAATATAATTCAAACTAATATTAAAACCCAAAACTTAGAAGAATTTGTATACGTAGTTTTCCACATTAAATTATATCTCCAAATAATATTGACTACTCTTAAATTCATATACTTAAAAGTAATTAACCTAATCACATATTTTATTTGATAGGTTAATTATTTCAATAAATAACCCAAATCACTATAAATCCACAACAAAAACATAGGAAAAAAACACCTTTACTCTTCAAATCAAATTCTATAGTATTCTATTTTCCATAGGCATAGAGTATTCCCAATAGAGAGAATATCTTCCAAAATAACATTAATCAATTAATCACCAAATCATTTTCCTGTACTAAGGATATCCATTTGATTAGACATAAGATCCCAAATCAAATTATTATTGATCAATAAAATCATTTAACTAAAAAGAATTAGTCACACTAAATAAGGACTTCATGTAGTCTAGTGGTAGGTGATAAATCATAATCACACTATGTTTGTCAGTTCGATTCCTACTACTTTTTCCGACGTGATGGGTTCTCACACAGTCTACATGTTTTCCTTTTTCAAAAACTATATTTTATAACATTCCCTAAATGAGATATATTCCTCAAAATATTCATTACATAATTTAACCACAAATGTTATCTCATACCTCGCATTTTCATCCCAAAAATTAATAACCTGTAATTGCCTCAAATTCAAGAGTCATGTAAACCCAAATGGGTTTTTATAACTATATCCACAACAGAAAAAAAAACTATTCCTCAAATATAATTTTCACATAAAAAACTACAGGGTTACACATACAAGAGAATAGTCTTCCAAAGTAATCTCATCAACAAAGAGCACTAATACCTTCAACATTTTCTCACACATTTATTTCTACATAGGTTCTTCCTTGACCATGAGGTTATCCTATAGAATAAGGCATTGACTTAGGGGCTTCCAAGGTCCCTTACATTTATGAAAAATGTCCATAATTGGACTATTAGGATAATTTTTATTTTTCTTTATAGTACTCTTCATTTTTTCTCGGAATTTTTTTAAATTATGCCCTTATTTTTCACACATAAAGCATTTATTTGTTCCATTAAGACACCTTCCTTGGTGTCTCCTTCCACATTTATTGTATGATGTAAATTGAGCTTCCTTTTCTCCATGGTCTTCACTATTGGAGCTCTTATCATTCACCACTTTTCTCTTCCTTGTTGAGTCTGGGAGTTGGTTAATATATATGATGTTGATCATATTTTTTGAAAACTTATTCATCATGAACACGGTATCTTTTACGCCTATCAACATTTCATTTTTTTTCTCATTTCCACCACTGTTCAAACCATGTGCATCATTCTCAAAGTTACTATGACTTCCTTGGAATACATCCATTGACTAAAACTATAAAGTGTTGCATGAGTAATAATAGTCATAAAATCATTTAGAGAACATCATGACACCTTAGTTTCAATTTAAAACACCTTAGGATTAACCAAGGTCATTTATTCTCATATTATATTGAAATCATTGAAATCAGTTTTTAAAGATAATGTAAATTATCCTAAGAATATCCCCCTGGGAGTGTCGTAACCAAGAGTGCATCAAGGCCTGTTGTTGTGTACTAGGATACCCCAGGTCAAGCACAAAACTCATTTTCGGAGTTTTCAATCCTAGGTACATCTGTGCCAGAGCCTCCTCTACCTGCTCGTATCCAGACAGAGATGTACAGCATGGGAAATACACAAAATCTCTACATTACCAAAATTCTAGGAAGTTCTTCTATATTAATACTCAAAGTCTATCTTAGGGTAATGTGCTCCAATCAGAGTTTATCTAAATTTAGTTTTCAAGGTTTTTACTGAACTTCCTCTAATACCAATTGTAACGCCCCGACCCCATAATCCAAGAGTCATTGCATTATTTTAATACATTGGCATGATTACAAAGAATCAAGTACCAAAGGACTGATCAGTTTAGTAGTCTTGGAAACAAGATACATACTTAAGTTCAACATTACAACTTGAAAAGAAAAACAACAGTAAATTGTTCCATTAGAAACATCAAAGCTTCCAAGATTATTCCTGCAAGTCTCTCATAACTAAATTATTTATATCTTGGAAAAATGAAACATGAAAAAAGGTGATCTCATTTTCTCAGTAAGAGTAAGAAATAAAATGGAAGATAACATAAACATTAGGCATAGTGAATAATTGAAAACACATGCCTTCTCGAATAATAAACATGATCACTTTATCGAAGGAGTATGAGCTGAGTAAATAATGCCATAATAAAACATAGTTAGGGGTATTCCAATAGTTGAATAACTACATGAAATATCAATAACTAATCTCATAATTATGGAATGCATAATTTTAGACATCATAACCACATATTCATGGCCTTGTGCCAAGAATATAAATAAGATTTTTTCAAGGCCTTGTGCCAAGACACTAGTTTTTATCATGAGACTTACCGATGCATCGAGGAGATATAGCAGGCTCCACCCATCACTTACTAAGTATAATGAAATCATCATATGAAAAAGGATTAAACATAACATAAACATTCAAATTAAACTAGTATACGAAATGTCAATACTTTAACTGTAAACCATGAATGATATATAAATAGAACATCAATAGTCAAACAGAACTCATTCAATACAATATGCAATATTTTGTTATAATAAATTAACCTCAATCGAGAATAATTAAGGATGTTGAAATAGATGAAAATAATCATCAAAACAATTTGAGAGAAATATCCCCCTTTTTCTTGAAAACATTTAAAAGTCACACTATTTGTCGAGAAGCCATTTAAAAATAGATTTTTGAATCAAAGTGTCACATACCACTTTGAAACTTTTTAAATAAATTTTAATTTTAAAACATAAATTTCCATATAAATAAATCCTTAAAACCATTTTTAAAATATGGACATTAATGTGAAATATTTAGAATAATAAATCTTTGAAACTTTTAAAAAGTTATTTTAGTTAGAGTTCCTAACCAAAATGGCGACACATGAAAAAAAATAATTGAGGTAAAAAAATTATAATATCATGAGAATAAAGTTATTCATGATATACTATGTCAAAGTACATTATATACACCATATAAAAGTGAATTGGTGAATAACAACAATGAAATCTCAATGGAATGTAAATTGAGATGATATATTTTGTAATGACTGTATCCTTATATTAAGGATAATCCGACGACATAATTATGTGTGAAAAATATAAATATACTCAATCTTATTGGATATTTAGTGTAAATTAATCGGAGTACATTTGCACATATTCTTGTAAAAACAACACCAATGAATTGGAAGTTTAACTCAATAAATGGAGATTGAGTTTAAATTACTCTTATCAAGTTCATATCAATGACTTGTGAATTAATCAATGGAGTGATTATGTATATCAAAAGTATATCCACATAAAGGGGATTGGAAATTAATACAAAAATAATAAATAGTGATTTTACACATAATCATGGAGTAAAATAATCAATGAAGTATGCATAAATCACAATGAGTGGAAATTGAAATTTGAAATTCCCTTATCGATTTGGTAACTTATGAAACCTACAACCCATGAAATATGTATCATACAATGAAGATGTAAATACCAATAAATTAAATTATATTACAAAAATAATACAATTAGGGGAAGTACATACACCACAAAAAGGGAAATAGTGGCCAGTATAGCATGAATCTCACAGGAATACAAGTGAGATGAAAAATCCTTACTTCGTCTTAATCAATCGAGTCGAATGAAAAAAGTTAATAACCCCAAAATGAATCACAAGATAGCATGAATATAAATAGAATCATGATAATATATATCAAATGGAAGTAAACAATACACAACATTCAATAAATAAGTGGCGAACAATGGAAATCTCACAGAATTTAAAGTGAGATAAGAAACCCCTTAGCTCAAGTCTGACTTGTCTTGTATGTTCCTTGTTCATCTAGAATATTAAAATTAAGTTAATTTCTACTTTATTAAGAAAATTTTTCAAGATCATTATTCCTTTTATATCACTTATTACCTTGCTATAAAAATTAGTAATTTATTTGAGTTCATATTGGATATTTTATCGATGTTCGGAACATGAGTCAAAAATGAACATGTTATAATTACAATTTTTCCATGTGGTAAAAATTCCATTATCTCCAAAATGATATAAATGATTTAGATATCATATATATATATTATATATATCCTGTATATATATATATATATATATATTTATAATAGTACATACCATTTGGAGATAATAAATGAAATGTATCGTTCATGGAGACGGTAAGTCGTACGTACGCATGAACGCTACTTTCATTTCTATTTTGTATTTTAAGGGAATTAAAAAATAATGACACATAGGTATATTATAGTTAAATTATAATATCATATATAATATAATTAATTCCATTCTTTTTACCTTCCACATAAGGTATTAATTAGTCATATCATTTTGAGGGGGCGGTAGTCCGCACTTCCTCAAATGAAATTATCGTTTTTTTACCCATAATGGAACCATAAAATAATGATATAAATTTAAAGTACCAAAGCAGAAATAAAAATAAACATAATATATATATATATATCATATATAAATACAGTTTTATCTTAATTTCCACCATGATAGGCGATATGAGATAATCGAACAATCATCATTTCGTGAGGCGTTAGTTTTCCATCCACATAAATAGTATGCTCTTCACCCAATAGATATAGGTGTGTGTAATTGTAGTTTGAATCCTTCTCATAAAAACATCCTAGTATATTGAGTATACTGGTTCTATTATAAAATAAAGTAATAAAAGTTTTTATGGGGGTTGGAGAAGTAAAATAATACAAAATAAAACAAAAGAATTTAAGAGAAAGTGTTGCCCTTAATTTGGGTAACTTCCTTTGGTTTGAACCAAAACTACTTCTTGAAGTTCCTTCTGCCTAAGGTAACGCTTCTAGGAGGAAGAGGGGAATCTTCAGATATTATTTTGGCAGGGGTTGGATGAGCCAAGGGGTTTGAGAGGTGTGTGGAATGGGTTAGAGGTGGTGTCCTTTTATAAGGGGGAGGAGGGGATCTTTTGGAAAGTGTGAAAATATTATTTTATTATATAGTGATATTCAGTTTATAAAGGTCCCAAACTAATTAAAGTCTAATATAAGATGACTCATGGTCGAAATAAATTCATCCAATCAGAATTGGGCAGGTTTTGTATATTATTTTAATATTAATAATCATATTTATTTAAGTCATTTATTAATGAGGTAAATACTACATCATTATTGTGTCATACATAATTTAATTTATTTGATGTTTAAAAATTATAAATAAATTACGATAATATAGGAAATATTTTTATATTTCCAATGAATATTTATAGTCGAAAATATGACTTATATAACTCCATGTAAAAATTTATATACTAAAAGATATTCGTTAATGTCATTTTTTACTTTACTTTAAGTTAATTAAAATAAAGTGTTATTATCATTCTTAAGTGGATCCATGGGGTCCCAAAATTGACCCAAAGATTCCCATGGTAGGAAATGACTCATCTATTAATTTTAGGAAAAGTGTTAAGGTAATTTTGTATTGTTATAATATTATTTTATCTTGAATTACACGATTTACCTTTAACCACGGTAAATAAAAGTCAAAAGTTACTATTCACCAAAAATTATTTTCATCTTATTGAACCACGTTTTACTTACTCACAACAACCATGTATCTCGGATTTTTGAAATTCGAATCATAGAAGTGGTAAAATTTCATTTAAATGAAAAAGTCGTATTTTTAACTACTACTAAGTGGTTACATTATTCATCAAAAATTAATGTTTTTCAGAAAAATACCAAAAATTTTCCTAAGCTATATTTGATATTCTGAATTAAAGAATAATGTCTTTGTTATGAAATTAAAAACATAGAAATTGGATTAATTAATTTAAAATTAATTCTCGTTGTCAAAACAAATAGCGTGTTTTTAAGAAACAATAGCTGTCAAAAGATTGACACTTGTTTTTGTATAATTTCAATAGTGAAATTAATTCCAATGACCAAAATTGGATTAAAGGGTAAAAATATAATCTAATTACACTTAAAAATAAATTTAAAATATAATCTAAACATATAATTAAATTAGATTAAAAGGAAGTTTTGAATTAAAATACATTATTTCTCTATTAAAAAAATAAATATCATTAGAAAAATACCCAAATTTTATCCAAAGTAAATTTTGATGTACTGATTCTAAATAAGAATTTTATTTTGTCAAAATGAATATATAAAAGGGTCAATTATTATATTTAAAAAGGGTTCTCCATTAAAAGGTGGTAAAATTGATTTTTTTTTTGAAAAATACATTTTTTATCTGAAAAAATGATTTTGTTCTTATAATATGTCTAAGAAACACATAATAATTAAGTTAAAATTATTTAGAGTATATAAAATTCAAAATATAGTTAATACTATTCATAACTTATTTTGAATGGCTAGTTTTGTAAGTCATGTTGCGCTCGAACTTGGTGTTGCATGTAACACAATCTATTGAATTTAAAGAAAAAAACTTACTATGAAATCTTGGGGTGTTACATTTTATACTTTTGTATTTCCTTCATAGATTTTTTTTCACTTATCTAAAATTCATTTAGTTATTATTATTCATTTAACTCTAAAAAACTCAATTTCAAATAGTAAGGAAAGTTTGTAATTTATTTATCACCCATAATTCTCCAAATTCATCTTATTATAAGCAATTAGGGGAATATCCTAAACATCGTGATGTAAACCATTCATAGTAGCCTCAATGAATTTATTACCAATGGACATAAGATATGGTAACATTCTATATTTCCAGATATGACAGTTATTTCGATCAAAAATAAGAATCCACTTACCAATAATAGAGTTATAAACATCCATGGAAACCTTTATTTTCTTAAATCATTTTAAAAAATTCATCTAAGGGAACCACCATTTGATACTACTTGAAAGGGACAATCAGGATCTATGTCTTCACTTATTGTGGTGAATCAATGATATTATATTTTTATGTTTCATTACCTAAGAAACAATATTCACATACTATTAAAGAGTTATGACTAAGATATAAGAAAAACAAAACATTAAAAGACATTTAAACATAAGTATTTACAAGGTTCCCTACTCAATAAGATTATCCTATCCTTTACATGGTTTTGAATCAATCCAATACCTTGTAAATCACATGAATACAATCATTTACGTGGTTACAACAAATAGAGAATATCATTTCACTTGTATAGTAGAATATTCGATCGATAATGAATGTGACACTCACATTGAAAACTGATATAATAATGTTTTGTAACAACTATAAGAACCTTCAATGTATGGTGTCACAATAATGGATGAAGTTTCTCTACACATTATCTTCTTAAATGTCATTCTCACATTCTTTCACAATGGTGAAAAAGAACCTCTTCCAATACATATATATGAAATTTTTTATCCAATGTTTTCTTTTTATAGTATACACAGCTTGTTGAAAATCATTCTAGTACATTATTCATCTTACAATATCAGTCTCGTTGATCACCTCTATTTGGATAAGTGCATCCTCCCATAATTAGGCAGCTTCCAAATCAACCTATAAGTCTGATCAATTTTTCACACCATCCATATGATATAAACAAATGTGAAGACCTCAACTAGAATTAATCAAATATATTCCACTTAAATCTATTAAAATAATCACCTTTATTCACTATTAATAATATATATACTAATCCCCTATTAATCTAATTTCCTTTATACACTATTCTTCAAATACCACTTAATGGAAACACTTTATCCGGTATTTGTATAACTGATTTTTCTTCAAAATGCTCACTCGATAAACTCTTCACTTTGGAATCACTTCTCAAATATTTTAAAAATACAAAAACAAATTCAAAAAACACCACTCTATTATATAATAATCATTCCTATGAGAAGTAAGGATTTTTTATGAATATTAAATTCAAATAAACCAATAAAAAATATAGGTGAACCACTCAGAAACATCCTTTTACTAACTTTATATGATCCTAGAGGAAAGAAAATGTTTCCATAATACCTGGAATCAACACCCATCTTCAAAATTCTATTTTAATTTATGAGAATAACATATTTTTCCTCTATGATATTTGGGACATTGATAGATAAATTCTTAATCATCAACTTGAATATATTTATGAATATTTCAAAAATTACATCAATCATTCCACCTAGAAAATCACCACATAATTATTATAATCGATGTGACTCTAACTGGAATTCCTTCAAAACATTGTATGAAACAATTATAAAACTTTTGTAACACCCAAATATTTTATGGTATGTATCTTTTTGAATAAATTTAATCCCTCTGATATCTCATTTTTCACTCAACATTGTGTTCAAACGAACTAGGACCATTCATTATGTGACCAATATAACCTAGCTATTAAAACTGGTAGGTATGAATAGTTCTAACTAAATTATTAAAATCATATCATTTACACATTTAAATATTAAATTCATTGGTTATTAATAAAAAAAATTAAATTAAAAATAAATTTTTTCTAGAAAATTATTTTTTAGCGCATTATATTTATATATAAATATATTGAATTAGTCACTATTAGTGAAATATTTTAATTAAATATACTTATTATATGTTCAATGAAATATTTTAAAATCATATTGTAATTTTACTAGGGATAATATAATAATAAATCCAGTTTTATGCTTAAAAATAATATTTTTATAAAATGTGATTTTCATTACATTTAGTGCAATTGTTTTAAAATTAATTTTTGAAACTCATAGATATTGATTCCTCATAATTTATTATTTATTTATAATTATTAAACTCAAATTTGTCAAAAAAAATTTGGTAATATTAATAGTAATTGTGGTAAAATATATCATTGTGCTAAAGGGTAAATATGTTTATTATAACAAAAAAACTAAGTGATAAGTTCATAATATTTCATTTTAATTCTCATTGGATGGAGGTAATTAAAACCTTACAGTATTATGCTTAAAATATATATTTTTTATGGACACATGTTCAATAAAATGACAAATATAATATTTAAATATTAGAAAGTTATAGAATGTCACTCTATTTGTTTTAAATATATATTATGTTGTCACACAAGGATAGAAAAAAGTTATGAAAGAATATAAATGTTAATTATATAAAAATGAAAGTATATTCAGGATTATAAATAATTTATAAACATTAGAAATTATATAATTACATTAAATTCTTGTGAAACACTTATAAATTATTTATTCCAGTAATAGAAAACTAAAATAAATGATCTTTAAAATATTAAAAGATATATAATTTGAGTGATATATAGTTTTACATGATTTTTTTAGACTAATATTAAAAATTAGTTATGCTTAAATGAATTATATTCTAATTAAAACATTTTTTCATAATTGAAGTTAGATTAATTGAATAGTGTCAAAATTGATGTTGATGATCAACTATAAAAATAACATTTAATTAATTTATTTAAAAATATTTAAAATATTAAAAGAGGATAAGTGGTAATATATGGAGAAAAATGGAATCCCTTTTTCATTTAAGAGTCAATATTTACCTTATATGTAAAATTATAACTCTTTATGAGTGAAAAATATGTTATTATTGTTAGGGTCAAAATTGATTAGCTGAGGGGCTAATCCAAAATATAAGGTTTAAACCCCATAAAAACAATAATTTTTTGTTGATCCTATTTCAAACATATACAGACCAAGGATAAAATAAATTTCCATTTGGTTGTATTTTGGCAAGATAATGACACTATTATAATAAATATTTTAATAAATTTAAAAAGTGCCCCTCACCACAATTATAAAATGACACTCGTTCCTTAACATATTTTCACCACTTTGGCAAACCAAGATCAGCCATTCAATACCAATTAATATTCTAAAAATCATCATCCAATTTATTTTGGTATTTAAATCCAAAAATACCAACCTTACGTTCTATAAGAAAGGCTCTAAAGAAGTTCTACTGAAGAAGAGGTAATTGCCTTACCCGACCTCTTTTAATTTATTTCTTCTTATACCACTTCTAAATATCTAAAATTATTAATAAATTAATAATTTTAGTATCCTAAATATACTTAATTTTTATTATGACTGTGAAACCACCATTAATCACATTCCTTAACAATAAGTGGAAATTCAATGTATCTCTCGTGTGTAGGTACATATTACTATCACCACAAACCAGGAAAATTCATTTTTAAACACCAAATTTTATGGATGATTATTTTGATGGGTTTAAAGTATATATATTTTAATTATGACATTATTATACCTATGTAATGATAATATAATATGTAACTTATTTCCATGTAATATTTTGGGAAATGATGACATCACTTGTGCATGTGGGTGAGCTACAAACCCCACAAAGCCATGTGATTTATTTTTCATTTATATTTTACTTGGATGGTAATGAGGATGTATTTAATTAATATATATAATTGATATGATATAATAATTATTCTATAAAGGTGAATTATTATTTAATTTTATCTTCTTTCATCCATCGAAAATTGAAAACCGCGTTCATGTGTTTGTACGTCCTACTATCTCCATGAATGATGAAATCCTTTTTCTATCTATAACTTTTATAGATTACTATAAATACATATAAATGGAATATATATGATATTTATGACATTATTTATTTTCTATATATGATATAAAATATATCAATGTTCAATGAACAAAACTACCAAACTATAACATACATGAAAAAGATGTAGTGATTGCCATAAATAGTTATTTTAACAAATAAATGTTAATAAACAGGTTATAAGAGATTATAAGTAAGTCATAAATGGTCATATATATATATATATATATTTATTAATAAATTCTTTTCGTGAATTCATTTTTAATAAATATATATTTATTTTATAGGAGTTTTGAACACGTACAAAGGAAATTGAACCTAAGGTAAGGGTTTATTTCACAATCTCATCATTATTAGAGATTGTTTATAATTAATTCCTTATTGTGGGATTATCTAAATTCCATATCCATATTTTCCTTAAAATTTAATAAGAAAATTATATTACTCTTCATTTATTTATTAATAAAAAATTTACCCTTTCTTTACATAATAAATAATTTTTTTTGAAAGGAATCGTCTTGTAGTTTTCTGAATAAGGTACTTTTTACCCTTTTACAACACTATGAAAGTAAATTTTTTAACTTATAAATCATGAATGGATTTTCCTACCATCCTGACTAATATTTTCTATGATACTTATTTTAAAGGTGTGCAAGGGTCTTTTCAAATAAAATGTTTTCCATCATATTTATAATGTTTTAAAGATAAGTGATTTCATAGATTAGAATGGTATTTTCCTCCAGAATTTTCAAATGATATTTTGAAATTATTTTCATTTATGTTAACATACATTCTTGAATTTTGGGGTTTAATATGGCTATTCTCTTATGATTCCCCATACTATATTTATTGGAAATTGTATGATCATTTTTACTGGGAATTTAATTTTTTAACACCTTTTTAAAAATTACTTTCGATAGTTTATGAAAACTATTATTGATTGAAAAAATTATTACCATTTTTCATGATAATTTCAATATGAATTTTTGTGTTTGTTATGTTTTATCCATTTTGTATGATTAATGAATTAAACATAGTAGATGATGGGTGGGGTTCGTTTTAGCCTCTCGAGGTATCATTAGGTCTCAATAGATAAACTAGTAGGGGTATTGGATGACGCCTTACCCATTTGTGTAAGATTTCATGGAATGAGGCCTAAATGATATGTTTTTTATGTTCATAATTATGTATTTCCTCATCCAGATATTATTTATTTATTTTTCCATGTGATTATTTTATTAGTTGGGATATCAATGGATAAGTTTCACGAACATTGGATTATTTATATGTCATTATTTTATCATCATTTATTCCTACCATACTATAATTCATACTTATGCTATTTTTTAAATGTCAAGTGTTGTTTGATATTTACAATGACATATTGTTCATTCCATATTTATTCATATTAGATTACATTTTATGAATACCATTAATGATCATCAGAGCTCACCCCTTATTTTGTTTAATTTTCACTAGAACTCTAGGAAGTTTATTATGAGTAATGTGTAAGGATATGCTTATGGTAATAATGGTGTAATGAAATAAAATAGTATGTTTTATTATATAGTCAAATGTAATTTAATATTAAACTATGTATCTTCTTTTACCAAGAATAAAAAACTATTTAGTCCTTTGGGATATAATTTCATGTATTTAGTGACAATTTAATAAAGTAATCACTGACTCTGGGCTACAGGGGTTTTTGTATTTACAAATTTTTCTAGACATTTAATCCATCCAATGACATGCATCATAAACATTTGATTTTTTCCATCACTTGTTAATATTTTATTAATGATCTTCCATCTGATCACATCCAATGCATCTTTCTGTATGATTCCTTATAAACTTTTTCAGATCTCATATTAAAGTTTGTAAATGGTTGTCTGATAGACATCACACAAAAGAAATAAAATATTATTTCAAATTAACTATATTAAAAATAATAAATCTGATGAATTTTTAAATAATAATTTGTATGACATGATCATTTTCTTCTTTGAAAATAACTCCAACCAATAACATTTTCATGAATCATCCAATATTCTTCATTTGAGGTAATTTTCCAAGGAAATTTTCCTAGAACTTCTAAAAACTTCCTATGATTTTCAAGGTTCAAATAGTTTGTTTGATAAAACTTTATACCTCTATAATATCATATCTATATAACCTTTTAATGGGTAACATGAAACATTATAACATTAATATTTTTAACACTACCCAACCACAACTTGGACCAGTAAAATCAGTTTGGTATACTTTATAAAACATCATATTCAGTTAAACTCCAAATATTTTCATAACATGTACTTAGTACAGAAGAAAATTATTCTACCGATTTCAACTGAAGCTATAATCATGAGATATTTCATTAATCATTATATTATGAACTATAATAATTTAAAAGGAATATTAAGTTTTCTACTTCACCAAAAATTCTTCATAATACACTCAGGGGTAAACATGGAAAAGTATTAAATGTTCAAACATTAGCTAATCCCATCATACTGGTAGGGTTATATTTATGAACTTAGTATGATGGAATCCAAAAAATACACTTTTTTTATAAACATTATCTGATCTATTTTAATGGAATTAATAAAAATAATAATAAAATTTATTTTATAAAAGAAAAAAACACTTTTTGCAATCCATCTTCATTAAATTCTTTGAAAACACCTCCATAATACATGATAATAAGTACTAATGATCAACTAATACAACCTCATCCCACCAAGACACATCTATTTGTATTCTCCTTTCATTTTATTACTAATGAATAAGGGTTAAACCCACAATACACATGAAATATTTTTTCAAGGAAATCTCGATCACTTTTACACATTTTAGTGTCTTTCCTCTGATTTTTTTGTTACATAAAAAGTGTAATTCCAATTTGACATATACATGGGCTTTAGAAATTAGAAACTATTCTAATAAAGTGTGGTCAGACTCATCCTCCATGATCACTCAAACAAATGTAATATTTTGAAACCTCTATTTAACTTATTAATCTAAAAAATAGAATCAAAATCCTATCCACAACAAAGAATAATAAAAACTAAAATTAATATTTCTATTAGTTTCTAGTTAAACTGTAAAATTTTACAATTTTATTCAAAATAATTTATATTCCAAGAAAGTAAAATATTAAGGGGTTTATTTAAATAAAAAATTCAATATAAAAGTAAGAAAACTTCATAACTCATCACTTTTTCATCATGAAAACTAAATATAATGTTCTTAAACTAATAGTTGTAATATTTCTCTTAATATTATAAAAACATTATTTTTTTAATGAAAGACATGAAATATATAAAGATCATAAAATTTTAAAGTATATATTTACATATAAAGATATAAAACATGAGATAATGGATATAACTAGAACTAATTAAGGACTATCACTATAAAATATACTTCCATATTGGAAAAGAAAACAATGTGGCATGTGATTTGAGAAGGATGTATCAAGGTGCTATATTCACAATGATTTTGGATAAGGATATAATAATCGTGGATTTATAAAATATAGACAATTAATTTTTTATAGAAGGGAAAAATTCATTCATTTTCTATGAAATTAACCAACTATATTTATTAGAAAAGATAAATAAATCCCAATTAGATGTATAAAGTCAATAAAAAGTATTAAAAAAATGGTGGATGAGAGATATATGGACTTCAAATCTGATGTTTGATTTTTTAATATTGAAAAAGAATTTTTTCCCTGAAATATAAGGAATAAAAACTAAAATATAGGGGAATTGTATTATAAACTAGAATTAAAATTTTCTAAATTCCCAAACTTTTATATATATGGGAAAAACCTCTAAGATGATTAAAATTTATCATAGTTTAAATGTAAATTTAATGGAATATAAAACTATTTGAAGATAACATTTTCTGACTATATTAGTCAATAAAGTGGAAAATAAATGTGTTGTAAATTCATCATATCCAAGAAAGGTAAAAAATAAGTGCAAATTGAAAGTAATTTGAAGTTTATAATGATTAACAGAGTATAGAATAATAATTTAAGTACTCAGAAAAATAAAATTATTACCAGAACCTTTAAATAAATGGAAGTCTTCAATTATATCCTAAATAGTAATAAGATCACTAACTTGATCTGCGTATCCTACATCTAACTAAGAATTCTATCAATCCCAAACCTATTAGAATGTATTCTATATTACTATCTGAATCCATTGATAATAAAAATATTGAAATACATTAGTGTCATATCCTCGAACACTATTTATATACATCAAAAGATGTGTTCAATATCATGATTGATTTTTTTTCTTCCTTTCACTAAAATCTATCAATCATGTATGATGATTAGTAATAAATAAAATATAAATTGCTAATATCATTATAATGAAATCCTTACAAGATGGATCTCTTAGAAAAACACTCAAAAAAAATTACACTAATTGGAAGTGACAACAAAAATTAGTATATATACAACATTAAGTCATCCATGGGAAAGTGTTTCTCTCAAGTGAACATGTATTTTCCTTCTTTCCCATGAATCAATATTCTTATTTACATTACTTCAAAGTCCTGTTTAATACCCTTGTTTTCAAGTACATAATTAAATTTATTATAATATCTATTTAACTTTAATTTTTTATTTAGTTATTCATGTTTTTATAGGATGAAAATCTACGGACATTAAATATAAATCTTTTAAGAATGATTATAATAGAGTAAAAATATAGTGTGCTAAAAAATCTTCCATAATACATTAACTATAATTTCAGGAACTATTGTGGTGAAGAATTGACTTCATCAAAAAATGTGAAGTTCTTCAAAAATTATTAGAAGATGATGCTAAATACTTTAATGTAGTTACAATAGATCCTGAAGAAAGAAGAATTCGACCATTAGAAGTTTTACTATAAATAGGATTATATATTTAAGGACTAGAATAACTAGAAGTTCAATTTAATGAAATATATTTTGTTAATCTCTTGATGTTCAATAAATAATTGTTGTCACGAGTGCCTCAAATCAATGTAATTTTCTTTCTTAGTGTTTTCCCTAAGAGATAACATTGAGAGGTTTTCAATTTAAAGATCTATTTTATTTTATTAATCATCATGATTATAATCATGGGGTTTAGATATTCCTTATACTGAAGGTGGAGAATGTTTTGTGTAGAATCATAGCTATTTTTGATAAGTTTGATCGAGGGATTATGAGGAGGAAGACAAAGTGTATTTTTTTGAGACATTGATACCTTATAATGGGTTTATAGTCTATGGATTCTAGTGGATATATAAAAAATTAAAAAATTATAAATTCAAGGATACATAATGTTAGGTTTATAGAATACACTTATGCTAATGTTAAAGTGAAGATCACCCTAACTAGAGGGTATTTTTGTTTGATTTGGTAAAAATATACTTTTAAGGTGTATTTGGTTTGTTAACCAATACTATTTTTTTAATTTAATTTAATTTATTTATTTATTTACTTTATGTTTTTTCTAAAATTATGGCACACTTAATTTCCACTATAAATTACAAAATTCATGAAAAGTTTAATAAAATTCAAAAACTCTTAATTTTAGCTACACATATAATTTGAAAATCTCATAATCTATGGGTGAATTAGTTTTTTTTGTAATTCAAATTATTTTAATAATTTAGTTGGGTGAAAAACGTAATTTGTTTAAAAATAAAATTCACCCCTATTTTAGTTTTCCTATATGTGTTTATCTAAGACAAAAACTGGTATCATTATTTGAATATACTAGGATCTAGGAATTATCTCTTTATAAATGATACCACCATTTTTTATCAGATATAGTCACTACAGTTGGGACTAAGCTTTGCCTTAATTTTTTTAAATATACCTTGGTTTATCAATTTTTTTGATAAAATTTCCTTAAACTAATAGTGTGATGAGGAAAATATCTCCCATGTCATAATGATGACAATTGTTTCTCATTGTGGTTTGATAAACAATTTGAATCGTAATAGGCCTACTATTTTAATGGTATTGGTTATTATAATTGGAGAGATATAATGGGAAAATTAATTATCAATATTATTTAATAGAATTTTATTATTCTTACTAGAATTTATATTATTTTGGAGAATTAAATTAAAACCATTTCAAGAGATGATAAAAATGAATTATTGATATACTTTGAAGATAGAAATAATTTGGTTTGTCCTATACAAATAATTATATATATTCACATTTCAACATTATGAATAGATAATAGAATTTAGAATAATTTTTTTAATTTATACATGAACATTAAATGTTTTAGAAGCTATGTGATTAATTATCATAGTATAATATTTTACTTTGGATTTTTACATAGATAGAGTGTCGCATGGATTCGTTAAAGACTAATGAAAATGAATAATGACCTATAAATTTCTTAGTGAAATAGAATTATCAAATGAATAACTTATTGAGAAAGTCACATATATACTTATAAATGGATTGGGAGTATAACCGTATATCTATTGATTATATAAAGCATAATATAAATCAAATTCTAGATTATCTAGTCTGAATAATAATACAATATGAGAGTCATTTTAAAATATGTATTGAAAATGATTGGAAGAAAAATGGTGTCTCTATTTATTCAATGTAAAGATGTCTAAATTCTAGATTCTGTAAGTCTATGTTTATAATATATTAAGTGGAAAGTTTTGTTGAGTTATGTGTAGGAAATATTGAGTGGTATTATAAAAGGATGAGTAGGTATATAATGGATAGACTTATGTTGTTCCACCATATCTCAAATATTCATCTATATTTTCAAGCTCACAAAATCCATTTTTTTAAAAATATGATTATATTAAGTGTTTTAGGATCATATATCTTGTTTATTCAAATATTATTAACTCATTTGAAATAATTAAGTTTTCATCAAAAAAATTCCTTAAGGACATTCCCTTAGGAACTTATATTTATATTATGAGATAAACTGTTCTATTATAAAAATTATCAACGACTTGTCTAAAATTAATTTTTCTTAAATGAATTTATATTATAGAATACCAATATAAGTAAATTATCATTTGGAATAAATGAATTGTATTACAGAAAAGAGAAATGATCAAAATTATAAAGAAAAAAATATTCAGCTAAGTAATTTAACTTAAATGAATCTCAATTTATCATATGATATTGAACATCATAATTAATTTATCACACACACTGAAAAAGTAAAAGACATGAGAAATCACGTATCTTATGAATTGTTTGTTGTCAAATGAAAAGGGAATTATCATTTGGGAATTGTACTTCCAGATTTATTTTCTTTTATGAATAAAATGTTATTATGAAGGATTGTTTTCATCCTGAGATTCAAACACTCCTTACCAATAAAATATCTCTTTTTAAAGTCACATTATGCTTTTATGTTCATCAAAATAGAATATGTTCAAATTAGAAAATTTTGATTTATATAATGTTCATATTTCCAAGAATATAATGTTTTAGTGAAGGAAAAATATTTTAAAACCAACAACATGTCGTTTTTAATATTTGGAGAAGAAGGATACAAACTAATTAAAGTGTTTTATTTTCATATTTCATAGAGATTATTAAGGTGACCATTGTATTTAAAAAGTTGGTTGTGGACAAATTCAAAAAGAATAGAATAAAAATATGGACATTGATATACGTGTGGGTATCACTCAACTCTAATACTCACAATTAATCTTTCTAGATGACCAATATTTGAGAATCTACTATTATTAGGATTTCAATGTATCTTTCCTATAATTTAAGAACCTATAGATATACTATTTAAATCTATTGTATCAATTTTTAAAATTCTTATTCATATTTTAGTTAATATTTTCACATGTGTGTTGAACCCACATCATTCTATTGTTATATTATTTTTAAAATTTACACTAACTATTATTAGTGTTCCAAAATAATATATCAATATTGAAAATTTGGAAACTCATTAGAATCCCTTGGAACGTTTTACCAAGTAACAACTACATTCACTCATCCGGGTAACCCCCATAAAATAGTAGGTCTAGTGAAAATAACCAAATTCAAGGAGTATATAATTGGTGGACTAGACTGAGGGATGTATGTACCTAGAACCATAACAAATGATATAGATTATTTCTTTTCTATTAATATAATTCTTTCAGCTAATTATATGTGATATGAAAAGATAAAAAAATTTACCCTAAGGGAGTTTGGTTCTAATTGGATAAAATTTTAAGAAATCCATTCATCCTCCCCCCCCCTTCTTGAGTAGTTATATAATGCACATATGACCAATAGTTGGTATCAAAGGTTGTAACTTTTGATTCCACAACTGTTATTAGTTAATATTCAAATATAAAGTTGGGATAATAGATGATTTCAAATAAGTAATATCAATGGTTAAATCACTATATTTTATTATAGAAAATTATGGTTTTTGAATGGATAATAATATTATTTATTTAAAGAATCATGAACTAAGTGTATATTAAAAGGAAATTAATCCCAATTCAATCCTAAAGAAGGAATAAAAAACATGGAATTCTACTTCATAGGTTGATTATGATCTCTAATCAATGTCCAGGAATTCAATCATTTTTGTTCTAGGTCTTAACAAGTTCAATTGAGTTTTATAGTGTAACATAGCTTATAAAACGTGAATAACCATTTTAGTTTCATGTGAGAGAACTATTTTTTTGGAAAAAATTGATATAACATATAAAAACTCATGTTTAAAACCATTATAATGGTAGAAGGAGAAATAATCAAATTGTTAAATAAAATACTCACTTAGACTATAAATAATATTAATACTCTAGGAATTCATTTTCCTAAATTTGGTCAAGCTTTAAAATTTCAAAGAATTACAATTTCAAAGTGGAGAAAAATCTTAGTTGATGTAAATAAGTCATATCCTATAAAGGATATTAAGATAAAATATCTAATAGGTACTCTTATGATATATCAAGTTTAAATGAATGAATAGTATGATGATCACAATCTGATAAAAAATGATAGTACTAATTTTTAAAATAATAAGACTCTAGTTGTTTAGATTCATATGAAAATATAAATCAATTTTCAAAAAGGCTCAAAATAATCTATAGTAAAAGAAGAGTTTTTTGGAAACCCTTTTATAAGTATAAAAATTTTATTTCACATTCAAAAATTTCATTTTCTTTGAATAAAAAAAAATAGAAAATATCATGATTAGATATCCCTATAAGAAATATAATAATTTTTTTAAAATAAGTTCTTCAAGAAAGACTTTTGTAAGAAGAAAGAACATAAAGCTATGAAATCTAATTTGAGTTTTTCAAAAACTCAATTAGTGATTCATCTACCATTTCAAAATCTATATAATCTAATCTAAAGGCTTATTTTTTATTTATAACTCGGATAGAATTTGTATTACCTATTCATTATTCTACCTCTAATTCTGAATCAAAAAGTTTTTTAATAACATAGTGAATATTTATCAAAGTTAGAAGATAAATATGGATCGATTAAAAAGAAAAATAAGATACTAAAAATTCTCAAGATGTTGTCATCCATGAAAAAGAATATTTATCTAAATATATTTCTGTATTAATATTCAATTTTGAAAAATAATTCTCTACATGTTCTATTAACGATAAAATAATTAAGGGATTATTAGTACAATTAGACTTTCTTAAAAAGGATTAGAGGGTATTTATTAAGGGGGAATTGTATAAACCAAAAAAACAAATTTAACATATCTAATAAGGTAATGAAAGGCATAAGAAGCAGTGCTGAGAATCCCAAATAGTACAGAAATTACTTTGTGTCTATAAAAACTAATGTAACCATGTATAATATTATATGATTTCATTTTGGAAATTCTAGACACTATTCCAATGCCAATATTCATAGAAATACTCAATTAAGTGGAATAAAATATAACCATATAACTAGAAATTTAATTGATGATAAATATGATGTTTATTCTAGATATAAGAAGATCTAGATAACTAGATATTTAATATCTAATAATATAATATACTAGAGTATTTGTGAACACAAAAATTATTTTATTTTATTTCATTTGAATGCAAAATTCCACAGTCATAGAAGCATTAAATGGTATAGTGATAGTGAGTGTTTAAGGCATATGAGTGGTGACTTCTCTAATTTTCACTTTATTTATAAATATGGGAGAGTCTAGGTCACATTTGGGGATAATTCTGAAATAAATATCAATGGTTTTGGCATAGATAGAGATCCAAATCTAATACTTATCAACAAAGGTTCTTTAAAATGATGGTTTAAATCATAATATGATAAGTATCTCTGAAATTTTTTATGATGGTCTTTCTATTGATTTTTCTAATAATGAATGGTTTTTTAAGTAAAATTGAATAATTTTAAATAACTAAACATTGAAAATGCTTATACATTAGATCTTTATTTATTTGTTAAAAAAAATTTAAAATACTTAAAAGATAAAATAAATCAATCTAGGATTTGGTATAGAAGGATTGGACATTTTAATATTTAATATTGTATAAGGTTTTCAAAGAATGTTTTGATTTCAGATTTTCCTCACCTAAAATTATAAAATAATGAAGCTATGTGACTCATCCCAAATTTCATATCAATAAAAATCATCTCTTAAACCAATTAAAGATGTTTCTATAATGAGACTATTAAAAGTAAAAACATATGGATCCTTTCATGTAATAGCCTACATTTTTTCTCTGCAAATATACACCATGTTAGATAGATTTATCCACATAAAACCCCAAAACAAAACATATATATATACCATTTTAAGGTATCCATAAATTATTAGCTATGGAAAGTGGTAATAGAATTATGATATATATATATAATAAATCATTTGAAACATTGAATCAATTATTAAAGATAAGAAAACTATAAAATCACTTTTTAAAAAACCTTATAAAATGAATATTTTTCAATTTTTATATACTAATTATTATCAATAATTTTAGAAGAATAGTTAATTTACCAAAAAATTATTTCCTATAAAAAAATATTTTCATGACATTTTATGATTTTATTTTGATGTAAAATTTATAAATTATAGGATTTGAATATGAAAAAATTAACAAAACATTTTGTATTTATATAGTCCATATTATAAAAATTTTAATTTTTTATATTTATCAAAATAAATTTATTTCTAGGTGAATAATGGAAATTGTTTTTACAAATAACATGAATTTATGACAACATTAGTATTTATGTAAAAATTGTAAAATTATGAAACATTATTAAAATAGAACATATGTATTTTATAATTTAATTTAAAATTTTTTAAAAAATATTTTTAAACCCATATTTGACATTATTGAATTTAATTTATATTTTGTTCAAAAAATAAATTATTTTCTAATACGTTATACATTAAGTACATTAAAATTTCTTTTTTTCAGTATTAAAATTTCAATCAAAAAATTTATTCCAAATTTGGAATAATTATGTGTAAATTAGATAATAATCACGATTTTATTTTGAGGCTCCAAGGATATATTACCTACGTAAATAAAGTAACTGTGATGAAAACCATAATGGTAAAAAAATGATTAAACATATATGTAAAGGGAATAATGTGTTTAATACATGTTTCAAATTAAATGGTAGAGCTTATGATCAACCATATCTCATATACACTCCATTTTTTCTAAATTTTGGTTCCCTTTTCATTGCTAATGACTTCAAATTATTGAAATGTTTTTAGTATTTACAAAAATGCCACTCCTATTCACTAATAAAAGAGACATTTCTATCCTCACTTACCCTCAAAGAGACACCCATAAAATTTGACACAAAATATGAAAAACCCTATCCTTCACAGTCTTATACACCTTAATTGGGTTATGGTATTCTAAAAATAACTTCGCTTAAATGTTTAATCCCCTTCGTAAAGGCAATAATCTAAGAAGTGAGGTATAAGTTCGTAACCTCTTTTTTTCAATTTCTTTAAATTCATTTATTTTTTAAATATTAATTTCAACATATTAAAATGATAAAATAATTGTCATTATTACATAGTTGTGATATTATAATTATTATATAATCATTAACCACCCTCTATTTTTCAATTAAGAAAAATGAAAATGTGAATGGTCTATTGTGTAGACTTCCACCTCCAGGTTTAAATGTGTTTTTTCCTTTACTTCCAAACATGGATGGTTTTTGTTTATATTTGGTGAGTATATATGTTTTATATAAGTAATTTATATAATTTATATGATTATTTTTAGATAATACAGAAAGTAATGAGCATTATAATGTAATCCATTGATATCGGAAAATAACCCGAAACTAGTTCTTCACCATTTTCGACTTTATGAAACATCACTAAAAATCTAATGTAATTGAATTAGAACATTATAAGTCTTTATAGAACATAAATTTCATATACTTTAATGGTTTCTAAATTATTATTCTTTTGAGAAAAATTAATATTGACATCGCTTTAATGAAACGTGTTCAAAACATTCAAGATTATTAACACCCAATGTTGAAAAAATGATTATAACAATATAATATGCGAAGTTAAATATTAACAATGTAGTGTAGGAGTTGAAATATATATATGAATATGGTTATAAAATATTTAATTAATATTTTTATCTTTGTGACACAAATCATTGGAGTGTATCCTACTAAGAAGTAAAATAAGGTAAGGGATTTTCATCTCAATTTCACTTATTTAAGGCCTATTTTAACCCTATTCACCAATTTTTTATATTTATGTTGTATATAATTCACTAGAGTTTGTTTTTTAATAATCCATAATTTAATTCATGTTATTTATAAATCAATATGTTTTTCAATCTTCTAATTACCATTGATTCAAATACTACTAAAGTCAAAAGGGTTTTGATAACTCAATTACCTTTCATTGGGTTATACTCCACTTTGATGGATGATATTATTACAAGATGGTTCTAATCAACCCTGTGATGATATTATGTTCGGAAAACATTTTTTTTTGAAATTATGTTTTCTATCCATTTATTAATCCATAATTATTTTATTTATAAAATGTGATATCAAAATTAATGATTCTATTATTTTCTAATGAAATTTTATTTTTTTAATTCCATATTTTCCTGTTACTCCAATGATTTATTATTTAATTGTTAACATATTTTCTCTCTCTTAAACCTCATATTTCTAATTACCAATTTGTAAAAAGAAGTTTCTTCAAATTTTTTAATAATGGCGGTTCTGAAAAAAGTACAGTATTGTGATATAAAAGGTTTTTAATTTCATTCTCTTATATTCTATGTTCCATCTATGATTTTCATATGGAATAAAATTATTCCTTTAGGATTATATACTTCCACAAATAATGTTTTAAATTTCTATTTATAACATTATGAAAACATTTTGTAAATGGTCTTAAACTCCATTTTATAATCAATTGACCAAAGATTTTGGTAAATATTTTATAAATGTTTTTCATCCAATTTCTTCTTATTCTATAAAATATTTACCCATAATAGATTTCTATTTCATGATTCACCTTTTATTTCCTTTAATATTTTATAACAAGTGTATACATTATTTATTTTATTTTTGATGCTATTTTATGACATTCCATTTTTAAATTTCATGAAATACATTTTTATTTATTTGGGTTATTTTTTGGTGTGATGGTTATTTTTTTCAAATATTCACCCAAATGTATGGATTATGATATAAGGGTGACCTATATCTCCATCCAATTCCTTGGGTTATAGATTATATCTCATGAGATATAAATTTTATGTGAACAGTTAATCAATTAGCTAGGTTCAGAAAGTGTGACTGTGATGGCGTTTAGCTACACTCGTTATCTTACAAGTGAAAGGGGTGGTTGCTAGCCATAATAACAATAATAAGGAATACTATTTTTGTTATTATTAAACATTCATTCATATGATCATGTATCATCTTATATGATTCATGTTTTATTTTTTCATTCCACAGTAAAAGAATTACCAATTAAATATAATGTTTATATTTTATGATTATGGTTAAAACATACTACATTATGTCATTTAGACCATATATTTTTCCAATATTCATGGATTTAAATATGTTTATGAACTAACCATTACTATCTTTGTTATATCATACCATACTGAGAATTTTATCTCATCTATTTCTTATGTTTTCATTACCCAGTTTATAAGGATGAGTTCTACTAATAAGACATATAGAAAATGGTCTACTATGGTTCCTTCAAGGAGAATTTATATCTATTATTATAAAATAAGATAATTATACATCTATTATCCAATAAAACTTAACATATCCATCCTTGTAGTGCTCCAAACATCATGATGCAGATTTGGGGGAGGAGCAGTTCCAAGTAGTTATAGCATGGATGATTTCCTCTAAGACCTTCGAGTCATGTAATGCCACAAAACCTACTGGCCATGTAAGGGTTCCCCATTGTCCCTTAAATGTGGAGTTTTAAAAAATTAATAAAAATAGAAGTTCTATAGGCCTTTCAAAGTAAAATAATTTCATTCTTATTTTGGGTCCCTATATTGGGAATTATAGGAAAGGTTTATTTACCTTCGAGCAGAGCTAAACTATTTTTATAATTTAGATTATAAAACCTTATTCGAAACCATAAAGATGATACTAATGTTAGGATGATATCTTAAAATATTATAAAAATATTTAGTGGATGGTTTTCCCTAGAAATACATCACTATGGGGATACTACATATGGATTAAGTTATGAAATAGATGCACCTCAGGGTAATCACCCTAAAAAGGGTTGGTTGAGCTTTGAATCGATCATCACCTTGATGCATGATGAGTGGGACTTATACTAAACACATGGTTTGACACTCAATGGGGGTATTATTTGGATTATCAGATCCTCCATATGATTCACTATAATGGATTGATTTCCATGATAATTTTAGGGATTATGAAATTAAGTATGATAAAATCCAATATAAATTTTAAAAAATATTTATGTAGGTTAAATTAAAAAAACAATATACTAACATGATAGTGTTAAATAGTAACAAAATTTAAGGTAGAATGAAATTTATGGTTATTATAATTCTCTCTTATTGTCAATGATTCATCACTCATGTCAACCCTTTTGGATTTAGTAATGGATGAAACTAGAAGGAACCATGGGTATGAGGGATAGTTTGGAGATTACCTTAACAAAAAAACCATCAGAATAGGAATTGTAGTGAGGAACCTTTTTATTATGACAAACAATATATCATGAAATATTAACAACAATGTTTTCATAGTTGAATTCCCAAACACACCAAAGAATATAAAAATGGATCATTAAGAAATATAAAGTGATAAAGATGAGGAAGGATATTTTTTTTAATTTACTATATGTAAAAAATGTGGGAAAAACACTAAGGTAATTACACTAAGGGTAATCCAAGATACTTTAACTGTGGTAAAGTATTTTATAGATAATTTGACTATCAAGTGAAAATAAACATTTTAGTTAACACAAGTAAAGAATACAAAACTCCCTGAATAAAATCACTAATAATTCAACGAATTTTGTGTTTAGAGATCAACTATTATTTGAGAAATTCCATATTCCCATGATTTTTTAGGATGGTAGAAACGCATAACCACTAAAAAATGACCAATGAAGAGCCTTTGAAATTACAATTTATTAAAAGGATAGTAGAAATTAGTCTTCACTTACCCTGCACCATGAATTAGTGGATGTATTCTTATTCTACCAAACATATTGTATCTATGATGCTGTCTAAGAATATCAAGTCACCACCCTCAGTATTTTTTGTTTTAAGGAAAACATTTAGTGGTTCAATTATTATTATTATGTAAATAAACATTGTGAAAATTATAATATACTTATTAAAAAATATTTTATATTATAAATAGAATAGTTACTACTGAATTTCAAGAGTTAAAAAAGAAACTACAAGATAATTTGGACAATAGTTTTATACACCCCAGTGCATCACTGTTTGGTGAAACAACCCTATTTTTCAAAAATAAGGATGGGTTGATGAATCCTTTCACTAATTATGGTGGTATTAATAAAATAATGATCATGAACAAGTATTATTTACACTATATAGATGATCTATTCAAACAACTCAAAGTATCTCAAAACCTCATGAAGGTTGACCATAGATCTAGATATCACTATTTAAGGTTTAAAGGGGTTAAATTTCCAAGAAAAATTTCCATATAAGGTATGAACACTATGAGTTTAGAGTGATTCCATTCTGATAGACTAATCTCCCCTATATATTTATAGATCTAATAAATATAGTCTTTAGGTACTACTTAGATTAGTTTGTGGTTGTCTTTGTAGAGGATATTATTATATACTCAAAGAGTAAGGAAGAGCATGATGATAATTTGAGAATTTTGTCGATGACCTTCAAAAAAGATAATTTTTATGAATAATTAAGAAAATATGAATTATTGATAGAAATGTTTCCAATATTAGGTCACGTAATCAAAATCAATTTCATATCAGTAGATTTATCAAAGATGGGAGTTATTGAGAAATGGTTGAGATCAACCACTATAACTAAGATACAAAGTTTTATTGGTCTTTTAGGATATTATAGGTGCTTTGTTACAAATTTATAATCATTATAAAATCCAATAACTAATTTGACATATAATTGATTAAGGTTTGTTTGGATAAAATGATGACAATAAAGTTTCAAGGAATTGAAAAATTGGTTGGTCATTTCTATTTTATATAGATTATACTATAGTAGGGAAGGGTTTGTAAAATATTATGATGTTTTGAGAATGGTTTTTGATTTATCCTCATGTGGAATTATAAGATAATTGATTACAGTTCATTCCAATTAATGAATCATCACAAAAATTACCCTATACATGATTTAGAGCTATCAATGGTGATATTTTAATTGATGATTTAGAAACATTATCTCTATAGAGAAAAGTATGATATTTATATTGATCACAAGAGATTGAAATATATTTTCCCACAGAAGGAAATGAGTATGATCCAAAGGATATTATTGGAATTTATAAAATATAAATACTTTTCAATAAATTACAACCCAATAAAGGAAAATTAGGTGACTCAAGTACTGAGCAGGAAGGTACATACCACTCTATTTTGGTGGAGGATTCAAGAGGACGCAATACTCATAGATTTGTAGAGGATTAATATTAAATTAATTATGGTGGGGATATTAATCCTATATTTTCGAACTAAATTCTCAACCTTCAATTCATATAAATGTCAAATAATTCTAAAAATATTATGCATAGTTATAGATAAAGGTATTAAATGATCTGGAGTTAAACATTGATAAAGATAAAGTTATAAGGTTTAGAAATAGGATATGTGTCCCATAAAAGCTGGAATTAAAGAGGGAACCTTTGGATGATTCACATAACTTATATTTCACTATAGATACAAGATGTATAAAGATATATAGATTTCTAAAACAAAAATTATGTGGGGATGGAATGAAAATTGAAATTTTAGGATCCATATATCGATTCATGGTATTCTAGAAAGTTAAGGAAGAACAACAAAATTCCATGGTCATGATGTAACCATTTCCCCTCCCACTATGTAAATGGGAAAATATAACAATATAATTCTTAATATGAGTCTTCAAAAATTATAAATGTCATAATTTTATTTGGGTTTTATTTTATCACCATACAAATTTAGGGTATTTTAAAGTCATCAAAGTTGATATCTCACTTGACCAACTCATAATGATATATATATATATAAGAGGTGTGTTGAGGTTTCATGGAGTACCCTTGTCCATTTTATCTATTTGGGATATAAGTTACACAGCAAGGTATTAGAGATTTATTCATAAATTATTGTAGATAGAGATGAGTTTTAGTATTTTATGACATCCTTAGATAGATGGAAATTCTGAGAGGATAACTCATAATCTAGAGAATTTGTTGAGATCGTATTCAATGGATATATGAGGATTTTACGATCAATAGCTTCCCATGGAATAGTTATAATATAGCAATAGTTTCCTTTATATCCTTCATATCTCACCATATGAGGCTCTGTATGTGAAGATATACAAGACACCAACATGCTAGAATGATGTTTGAGAGTGAAAGATAATATGTCCTGACCTTGTCCAAGAAATAATAGAGATGGTATAAACAATTTAGTGACATATAAAAGGGTAAAAAATTCTAAAAAATATTTATATAGAAAATCCTAGATTATACATATAGTTTGAAGTTATAGATAAGGTTATCCTTTGAATATCTCTATATAAGTCGGTTCTATGATTCAGGAAGAAAGGGAAACTAAGAACAATGTATATCGGTCCCTTCAAGATCCTTTATCATTTTAGTGTTTAATATTATAACATAGAACAACATTTTGACCTATTTCAAATGCATTATGTGTTCTATGTATCACTTTTTAGAAAGTACATAACATAACCTTCAAATATATTATTTTTGGAAGGCATGTAACTAGAACATGATCTATCATATGAGGAACAACTAGTGGATATTTTGGATTGAAGAGATACGGTGGTGAAGAATAAGACCACTAATCTAGAAAAAGTTCAACGAAAAAATCATAAATTTAGGGATGTAACAAGGGAAGGGGATGTGATGACAGAAAAGTACCCACTTTTTTTTAATTCCATGTAATGAAATTTCAGTGATGAAATTCTTTTAAAGGTGGTAGAATATACCATCCTGAGTTGTTCCTCCTTAAATAAATACAATGTTTGATGGTTTAGTCCACATGTAACACTGAAAACAAATGAAGATGGAGCATATTAAGGTAGCATTAGTATTTATTGGTATGAAAAATAGTAAAATAATTTTGAAATATATATATATATATAAGAACAAAACAAAAAAAAATTCATTTGAAACAGTGACTCAAATGGTATAGTTACAAAATAATAAAATCACTATATATGAATAAAATATAATTTATAAAATATATATTTTCCCATGTCAGATATATTTATGATTATAAATAATTTTATAAGAATATTTAACACACTAAAAATGATTTCCTATTAAAAAAATACTTTTTACAATATTTGAGGATTTAGTTTTGAAGTTAAATTAATAAATTCTAGGATATTAATTTGAAAAAATAATCATAACATTTGTGGACTTATCATGGAGAAATTATCTTAAGATGACGTTTTTATATTTTTTAAAAAATATTTTTTTAATTGAATAGTTGAAAATAGATTTTTCTCAAATAACATAATGTTTTGACATTATTATTATATAAGTATGAATTTGAAAATTAAGGTATATTTTTCTAAGACAAATATGTATTTTATAGTTTAATTTATAATTTTAAACATGATTTTTTGTAATTTATATTCCCATATTTTACATTTTATAATTTATGTTATATTTTTTTAAAAAAAATATTTTTAGTATATTATACATTTTTTAATTTAAAATTAATTTTCATGAAATTTAAAAATAAAATAAAAAAATAGATTTTATGTTTGGGATCATTTTTTCCAAATTATATAATAAGGACTTTTTTATTTTTTGGATTTAAGGATAAATTTCCTAGGGAAAAACTCTTTGTCATGGTGAAAACTAAAATGGTTGAAATAAGTAACTCTAGATATAAAGGAAAAAAATGTTTAATTCATGATTCTCATAGAATGATTGAGGTTTGGTTTAAAACTATCTCTTATACACTCTATTACTTCACATTTTTTATCCTTTTTCATTGAGAGTGGCCTCCCATTATTGAAATGGTTTTAGTATTTACCAAAATGTCACTACTTTTCACTTATAAAAGGGACACTCCTCTCCTCACTTCCCATCACACCAAAACAATCAAGTATGGAAAAAAATATGCCAAAATATCTCCTCCACAAAACTATCTGCCTTAACTAGGTAGTGTTCCTCTCAAAAGACCATCTCTCAAAGGATTAATCACCTTCGCAATTGAAATAATCCAAGAAGTGAGGTATTATTTCCTAATCTCTCATTCTTGCTTTCCTATTTCTCTATGTGCTTTTATTATTCCTCAAATTTAATTTAAAAATATTAAAATGATATAATATGTAACATTATTATACCAATATTTTATTATAATTATAGTATAATCATTAACCACCCTCTACTTTTTCCATTAAGAAAAATGAAGACGTGAATCGTGCATTGTGTGGACTATCGCCTCCCTGAATATACATGTTTCATTTTCCATCACATACAAACATGAATGGTTTTAGTATATATTTTATTATTATATTCCATTTACATAATTTATATATATCATTGACATGGTTCTTTCAAGATAATTAATAACGAAATGGTCATTATAAGTTAATCCATAAATATCAAAAAAATAACATGAAACTAGTTCTTCAACATTTTTGACTTCTTAAAGCAAAATTAAAACTCCAATATAATGGAATTATAAAATTTTAATTGTTTTAAATATAAATTAAAGTATCATTTATGGGTTTTAAATGATTATCCTTTAGAGAAAATCGAATATCGACACCATTTTTACGAATCTAGTTTGAAAATGTCAATATTATTAACACCCAATGTTAAAAAAAAGATTATAAATATCTAACACATGAAGAGAATTTTAAATTAATATGTTTAAGGAAATGATATTTTAAATAAACATTTCTCACATTATAATATTAAAATAATTTTTGGTTAATAGTAACTTTTTATTTTTATTTACCACGGTTAAAAGTAAATAGAGTAATTAAGGGTAAAAATGATATCATAATTACCCCTAAAAATGTCCTAATTCTATTGGATAAGTTTAATTAGACCAAAAAAACCTTATTAATAAAACATGATTATTTATGTCCGCTTCTATTAGATTAGGACATTTATTATTATTTTATTTAAAGAAGAGTTAAAAGAGTTAAAATGAATATTTAATAACTAAACCATTTTTAATATAGGGTAATACATAAGATAAATTAGACTATAAATATTCATTAGAAATATAAAAATATTTATTACATAATTATATTTTATTTATAATTTTTATATATTAAATAATTTAATTTATTTATGCCAAAATGAGGACGCAATAATTACCTTAAAAATGAAATATTAAAATATTAGATATTATAAATATCAGAATGAATGTAATTTAAGACTTTTAAGAAATTAAACTAATTTTATAGGTTAAAATGACATTTTAGGGTTGATTAAATGTATTAATTTTTAAGTAATAAAGTTTTTAGGACTTTAACAAAAATCAATTATTAAATAATGTCAAAATTGACAAAAATGAGTTTTTTAAAAAAATACAATATTATTGGTTGATATAATAATTCTAGAAATATAAGGTTCGGACAAAATACTTATATAATTATATTTGTATCATTAATGAAATACTTGGGGTTCTCTTGTAAGTTTATAGTGAGTTTATTAACCATATAATATAAAAATACAAAGAGACATGGTAAATATCAAACTATTTAACTAAGAGTTAAATCTAAAAGATAAAGTTAATATAGTGACCCAAACCTCTCTAAAACATATTGGTTGAGTGGTTTTAGACTCATCCCAACCTTATACTTTAAATAATTTATTTCATAGCCATTATAATCATAAAATGAGTTTATTATAAAATAATATTTCAATCTTTTCCTAAGCTGCCCCTCACTCCTCTTATAAAAGGTCACTTCACCTTATTTCAAATTCACACCTTCAAATCCATTAGGCTCGGCCAACCCCTGCCCAAATATCCTCCCAACTATCCTACCTTAATCCTAGAGGCCTTACTTTAGTTATAAAGCCATCCTAAGGAGCCCTTTTGATCAAATGAAAAGGAAAAACCCGAGGAAGAGATAAATATTTCATCACCTCCTTCAAGTTCCTTTATTCTTCAACTTCCTCTTTATTTGTTGTTTATATTATAAAATAATACCTCCAGTATCTTCTATATACTGTGATGTTATTATAAATATTGTACAACCATATTCATTATTCTTTCCACCCTTTGAATGACATGTCATCACACATGCGTACTTACGAATTACCGTCTCCAGGTTACGGCGTAGTTGTTATTAAATACATTATTTTTTGGATGGGTATAATAATGATGTATAATTGGTGTAAATAATAAATATAACATGATAATGATTCTTTTTATATGATATAACATCCAATTATATATGATTTTAATATCAAAATAATGATATTGTTGCTTGTGTGTACATACAGATTACCGTCTCCATGAACGTGATGAGATTCATTCCCCATCATATCCATTCCAGAGTAATTTTCATTTGATAATTAAAAATAATGTTTAAAGACTTAATAAAATTATTAATATAAATAAGATACATCCCATCCTTAACAAATATGACTCACATAACAAATAATTTAAAGGAAAACGAATCAGTTAACACCCATAATGATGATACTACTAAAATATTATTAACAAAACAATATTAAAGGATCATATATGATATCATATTTATGTATATAGTTCTTGTACAATTTCATAACAATTATTTAACTATTATACCATATGTTAATGTAACCTCGACCAAGGAAAAGTAAAAGGTAAGGGGTTTTCATCTCACTTCTATTCCCGTGAGATTTATGCTTTATTTGCCACTATTACCTTTTGTGTGGTGCATGTACTACCCATGAAAGTATTTCTTGTGAAATATAATTTAATTTATGGGCATTTACATCATCATTGGATGATCCTTCTTTCATGGGGTGTATGTTTCTTAAGTTACCAAATCGATAAGGGAATTTCAAATTTCAATTTCCACTCATTCGGTTTTACGCCAACTTCATTGATTACTTTACCGCAAGATTATGTGTGAAATCACCATTTATTTACTTATGTATTAATTTACACCCCACTTTTCGTCCATATAATTTTTATACACATAATGAATCCCTTGATAAATTCTCAATTCATCGATATAAACATGATAAGAGTACTTTTAACTCAATCTCTATTCATTGAGTGAAACATCCCAGTCATTGGTGTTGTTTTTACAAGAATGTGTTTGAATGTCCTCTGATTTATTTACACTGAATATCCCATAATATTGAGTGTATTTATATTTTTCACACATAATTATTTCATTGATTTATCCTTAACCTAAGGATACAGTCTTTATAAAGGAATTCATCCCATGTTACATTCCATTGATACTTATTCATTGTTATACGCCAATCCACTTTTATTTGGTGTATATACAATACTTTGACATAGTATATCATGAATCCCTTTATTCTCATGATATTTTAAAGTTTTTATTACCTCAATTATTTTTATTCAAGCATCTCTCATTTGGTTAGGAACTCTAACTAAACTATCATTTTAAATGTTTTAAAAAAATTATTCTTCTAAATCATTCTAATTAATGTCCATGTTTCAATAATGGTTTTAAGGTTTTATTTATGTGGACATTAATTTTTTAAAATTAAAATTCCTTTTAAGAGTTTCAAAGTGTTATGGGGCACATTGATTCAAAAATCAATTTTAAACAGCTTCTTGATAAATAGTGAGACTTTTAAATCTTTTAAAGAAAAAGGGGGATATTTCTATGAAATAGTTTTGATGATTAAATTAATTTACGTCAATATCCTTAATTATTCTCTATTGAGGTTGATTTATTATAATTAAATATTCCAAATTGTATTGAATGCGTTATTTTTGAAAATGGATTAGTTATTTTTATACCATTCATGGTTTATGGATAAAGTGTTGACATTTCGTATTCTAGTTTTAATACGAATTTTTATGTTATGTTTAAAACTTTTTATATGGGGAATGAATTGGACATAGTAAGTGATGGGTGGAGCCTGATATAGCTCCTCGATACCTAGGTAGGTCTCATGAGACAAACTAGTGTCTTGGATTAAGGACTTGACAAAATCTTATTTGTAGTCTTGGCACAAGGCCTTGACTATGTGGTTATGAAGTCTGACATTATGCATTCCATCATAATGAAAGTGGCTATTGATATTTCATGTTATTATTCAACTATATAATATCCATGTGAATAAGTAAATAGAATTATTTGAGTATATATTTTCCATATTATGCTGAAGTTCAAGTTTAAAAGGCTTTTGTTTTAGTCTTATACATTGCCTTAAATGTTTATGTTTATTTGTGAAAGTTTTTGCTTTATTGTTATCCTCACTGAGCATCTGAGCTCACACATTTATATGTTTTATTTTTCCTAGGATGGGAAGAAGTATATTATGACTGAACCGTAGGGATAGTCTATGGGATCTCAGTGTTGTCCATGGAAAAAATGTTATTTTAGTTTTCCATTTTATAATGTAATGTAAAACTTATGAATGTATCTACTACTTATAAGGATACTAAACAGATCGGTCTTTTGAGACATGATTCCTTGTATCATGACAATGTTATGTAATAATGCACCGACTATGGGTAACTAGTTTCAGGGCATTATAGTTGGTTTCAGAAAAATTTTAGTACAAACCTTGGAATCTATATTTAGATAAACTCTGATTAGAGAACACTACCCTAAGATATACATTGAGGATTAGTATAGAAGAACTTACTAGAATTTTGGTATTGTAGAGATTATGTGGGTTTTCTAAAAATTTCATCCTTGTCTGGATATGAGCACGTTGAGGCGGCTATGGAACAGATGTACCTAGGAGTGAAAACTGTGACAAGGAGTTTCTGGCATGACCTAGGGTATCTTGATACATGAAAACAGTCTTATCTGCACTCTTGGTTACGACAATCCCAGGGGATATGCTTAGGATAATTCCCATTTTCTTTACAAACCGATTTGAATGATTTTAATATAAGATGAGAATAAATAATCGTCTTTAATCCAAAGGTGTTTTAAATTGAAAATAAGGTGTTATGATATTCTAAAAATGATTTTATGACTCACCCAATACTTTCTAGTGTTAGTCAATGGATGGATTCCAAGGAATTCATCGTAACATTGAACATGATGTACAAGGTGGGAACGGTGATGAAAATGAGCAGCAGAATGGAATGTTGATAGGTGTAAAAGATATCATGTTCATGAAAAATCAGTTTTCCAAAAATATGATCAACAATATATATATTAACCAACTCCCAGACTCAACAAAGAATAGAAAGGCAGTGAATGATAAGAGCTCCAGCAGGGGAGAACATGGAGAAAAGAAATCTCAACTTCCATCATGCAAGAAATGTGGAAGGAGACACCAAGAGAAGTGCCTTAATGGAACAAATAAATGCTTTATATGTGGGAAATAAGGACATAAAGTAAAGAATTGCTGAAAAAAAATGAAGGGTACTCTGGAAGAAAATAAAAATGATCCCAAGAATCCATTTACAGTCATTTGCCGTAAATGTCGGAGACATGGGCATTACCTGAGTGAATGCCCTATTCTATATGATAACCCCTAGTTCAAGGATGAACCTATGTGGAAATAAATGGATGGTCAAATGTTTAAAAGTATTAGTGATCTTTGTGTTAGGTTTGGTGTCCTAAGAACCAACTTTTTTTACTTTGATTACATGAATGTTCACTTATTATATATTGTTCATTGTTCTGCATGACTATAATATAATAATGTCCGTGAATATTTGTTGTATTGATAAGGTCATGGCAGATCCCTGCTATGATGAGAACCTTGAAATTATATAACAATATTCTCAAATAAAGTTCTGAAGTTGGATGAAATACTATGATAGGACACATAGTATATAGACCGTCAAGTGTGAGTACTCATAAGAAGGGGAGACTCTCTCTCATGGAGTTCGCACTTGGTAATCTCCAAGATGGGAGATTATGAGAACAGATTTGTCAGTAGTAATTCTGTATGTTTTGGTGTCATCAGACATTACTATCTACGATCGTGTGTAATGGTCCTTAGACTGGAAGATTATCATTAACTCATGTCATGACTCACACAATTAGATTTTCTGACGAAAACCATCACGAAGACAGTCGGTGGGAAGTAGGGTATGTTGGTTGTGTCACAAATGGAATGTTGTTAATGGATAAATTGAGGAAGGATTTGTCCCTTCCATGTTTATGGAAGTAAATATCTTGGGCCCTTTGATTGAAATAGAACTGTCACCCAAATTCCATGGCCATGGTGTCACAATGAGTTTATTTCTGGAAGTCAAAGAATGAAAGATCAAGCATATAGGTTTATGAATCTGCCATGAAACCTGGTTGATGAGATATTGAGACAAAGGGATTAAATTAAACGGTAAGCATTCATATGAGATGACACGTCAATGTGGCGTCAACTTCTTTAACTTGGAGTCCTTGACCCGTTGCTAGATAGTAATCTTGGACTTTAGGCAAGCCCACCTAATGCCAATGAGAAAGAGTCCTAGAGGATCACACACTAAGTGTATTCAAGAATCTCAAGTAGAATAAATATTATTCCCGTACATGGTTTAATAATTATTCAAGGAATCCTAAATTGTTTTAATGATGGAGGAAGAATAAAATGAAAACAAGATATACACACCATGTATTAATGATTACATGCTGTGCAGTTTTCGTGGAAAAGAAGTACACGTCGTGTATTAATGATTACACGCTGTGTATTTTTCATTTTGGATAGGAAATGAAAAACAAGTACACATCATGTATTAATGATTACATGCCGTGTAATTTTATGGAAAACAAGTACACGTCGTGTATTAATGATTACATGTCGTGTAGTTTTTTCAAGTTAGGATTTTGAGGATATAATATTGGTTTATGATGATATTTATTATAATTAGTGTCGGAACATTTCAAGGAATTAATTATTCGGCATGGGGATTTTCAATAAGAGTTAATGAAATAAATAAAATTATTAATACATTTACTTATTTTCATAACTCTACAACCTCAATCCCGATTATAAATATCCTCACAACCCAAACTCTTTTCCAAATAGAATCATTGTGCCCAACAATTCTGGAGAATTCTCTCAAGACCAAAAGAACTCCGTCCTCCCACAACACTCTCAATACCGAGAGAGATCCACCTCCCTCAGATCTAATAAATCTAAGGTAGACAATGCATGAAAAGATTTCTCCATGCTAGCACCTGGAGATTCCTTTGGCGACATCCAGAGATATGTGGTGCACATGTGGATCACCACAAGAAGAAGTCTACACTTGGCTTCTGTGATGCAACAATAAATAACCTCGAAATGTGATAATAAATTTCAATGAAGAAAGAACACCATAAAAGGTACTTCTTGTCAATTAATTAAATTAATTATAATCAACCTCTGATGATCCTTCCTTCATGGTTCCAGGACTTTTCTTCTTATTTTTCTATTTTTGTGATTCAATCCGTGGAGACTAGTTTTTATCATCGTATTGATCCCAGATTGATCATTACCAATGGAAAAAATCCAAGTGGGAACATCCACCCATGTGCTTTCACTGTGCCTGGGACCTTCAAGTGGTATCAAAGGAGGTAACAATGTTGAATATAGTTATTTAATTTTTGTTGATAATTTACGCATTTATATTAGATTCCATTCAAGATAAATCATTCTATAAACTGAATGAACGAGATTTGTTCTTCCTCCTTCATTTTTAAATTCACATCATAGAAAAAACATTTAATTTTAATTTTGATTAAATTAAAAAAAATGAGGTACTCATCTAGAGGATCCGCTCTTTCTGTCTGTACAACATAAGAATACACAGCGTGTAGTGAAAACTACACGCCATGTACTAAAGTTCAATGAGCCGGTACTGGTATGACAAACCACACCGTGTGAATTAAGTATACCTAAGTATCTATTACACCACATTGAACAAAAATGAATGGCGTGTGGGAACTGGAAGACACAGTGTGTATGTTGAATAAACATGCCGTGTAGTCTGATCAGGCCCAAGTGAAACCGTGTAAAAGGATAAGTCGTGCTCCACGTACACAGGATTTCCAGGATGGTAGCCGAGTAACTAGGAAGTACACGCCATGTTAGATTAATCTACATGTCGTGTACTCCAAAATGTCCAAAGTACAGTAAACATGAAAAAGCCCCCGGTGTGTACTATGGATAAAGGGTGAAAAATACACGTCGTGTAATATATCCTACAAGCCGTGTTCTTTCTAGAAATGGAATTTCCATTGGTTTCCTCCAAAAGTATAAAGACATGTACAAGGAATATGGATGAGACGAATCTTAAGGAAATTCAAAAAGGATTTTAAGATAAATAATTGATTAATTAAAAGATCATAATTAATTAATTTCAACTGCGACATATCCTAAATAATTGAAGGATTAAAATAATTTGAATTCTAAATATGCATAAATTCCGTTTCATGCTATGGATTATCCTGATCTAGACCAAAGAACCTTTTTATGTGTGTATGGTTTCATTTAAATTTGTTTAATTTAAATTCGTTGGTCTGTGAGCCTTCTTCCAATAATATGTAGGGCATTCATGACCATGGTTTCTTTAATGTAAACCCCATGTAATAGAGGATCTCCCAAGCTAGTGGAGACGGTTCAAAAATCCAAAGCCGAGGTGAAACCAACCTAATAAGATGCAAAGGTGGACAGATGGGAGATGCAAAACACAAACCATCGGGTTCAAGGAGTTTTCCCTAGGTCAGGGTTAGCTTATCAAACTGGTAGATAAGATAACCAATATAAGCTCATGATCATTCCATATTATTTTATTTCTTTCCAATTACATGGTTTATTTATTATGTTTGTCTTGTTGCGATCAAATAATTAATGAAATAAACAAGCATGCAAAGATGTAATAAAATAAAAACCAGACTACGCATAAACAATATCAGAACATGGTTAATCACTTAAGCAAGCATCACTTAATATTAACAAGCATGTGATAATGAAAAACTACTCATAGAGAATAAAATCCCTCAAATAATATATTAAGTCAGACCAAGCCTTCCATTACTTGATTAAGGGAAAGACTCAATAAAACTATGTGTTTGACTAACCCTTGTTGGGTCACATACTTTTATAAAGGAATCTCTTATGAATGTTTCGGGTTGACTTAAACATTTTACATCAAGAGGAGTATCCCTTGATAACTTGTTGTAAAATAGAGGAATGTTTTGATGAAATCTATGTGAGGATTTCAGGATTGGGAAGTCCACTCAACAGATCAACGAACTGTAACCTCACAGTTGGCAAAGACCTACCTACATAAATACCTTCAAATAGCTTGACCAAATCCTTTTGGGGTTTTGAGAAGGGGAATATGTATCATTTCCACTGTAATGTCAAAGCAACTGGACATTCCAAGGTCAATGGTGAGGGCCATTGGGACTTGATAAAATAGTGGGATAATTAATAAAATTTAATATTTTTCACAAAATGTAATCAAAAGGTACTGATAAATCTACTCTTTTAAATTATAGAATCAATATAATAAGCTCGTCAAACACATTCTCTCTGTGATCAATTTTGGATAAAGACAATATCCTCACCAGCAGTAACTTTTAGGAATGGTTTAGGCACCTTTGGGTTATCCGACGCCATGAATGAATGTTTTACATGCTGGAGTCCTCAATTCCTGATTCTCCTACCCAAGGGGCGAGTGATCAAGATTTCCTTTTCTATGATCAATATTTTAATTATGCACTCGACGTTCAATGTTTTATTATATCATAAATGTCTGTTTAGCACATGAAGTCTCATGAAGACATGGATTCCTATAGCATGCTCGAGCACCTCCATGGTATATACCAGGAGAGAGCAAGACAGGAAAGGTTTGAGATCTACAAGGCTCTCTTTCAGAGAAAGCTTGGAGAGGGTTCCCCAGGTGGGCCTTATGTAGTCTATCTCATTGGCTAAATTGAGCGCTTGGAGGTTCTAGGGTTTAAACTCCCCGAATAACTAGGTATCGATCTCATTCTCACATCACTCCCCTAGAGCTTCTCTAACATTGTTGTAAATTTCAACATGAATAGCATTGAGAAATATCTATTTGATCTTCGTATCCAAATTCGCCAAGTAGACAATGATATGAAGCGTGATAAACCTTCTGTACTTATGGTGAATAAAAGGAAAGGGAAGGAAAATATATTTAAGCACAAATCTTTTTCAAGGGCTTCCAAGAAAAGGAAGATCAAATGGGATGCAAGAGACTAGGATGCTTTTTGTTTCGCATGTGGCAAGAAGTGCCACTAGAAGAAAAACTGCACCCAACCATGGAAACAAGGGGAATCTTCAGGTGTGTTTGTTATTGAATTCAATCTATCTATTTATACTAATTTGGAATTAGATACTTCTTGTGGTTCTCACATCTGTGTCCAAATACAGAAACTAAGTAGATTTAGAATGATTGATCGAGGTGAGGAGGATCTGTGAGCAGCCAACGGAGCCAGATTCGTTGTTGTAGCTGTCTGAGACTACCACCTCACATTCCCTACTAGGATGGTCTTGGTTTTAAAAGGATGGTATTATGTACCCTCTGTAACCAAAAACATTATATCAGAATCCATATTAGATACTGATTGATTCATATTCAAGTTTGGAAATGAATGTTGCTACTTTTATAAAGATAACATTTTTTTGGTAGGGCGCGTTTATATAATGACCTTTATGTGTTAGACTACACAAACCAAGTAATGGAAATCAATGACAATGTTAATTCACATGACTCAAACCACACCCAAATTTGACATCACTGACTAGGTCATGCCAATGAGAAACGTTTGACAAAATTATATCAAGATGGGTATTTAGATTCTTTCAAACTAAAACCACTTGGTGTATGTCATGAATGTCTACAAGGAAAAATGACCAAAGCCCCATTTAGTGGGAAAGGTGAAAGGGATAAAGAGCTTCTATAATTCGTTCACAAAGATGTATATGGACCATTTTCAGTTGAAGCAAGGGGTGGGTTCTTGTACTTTATAACTTTTACTGATGATTTTAGTAGATATGGATATATTTAATTAATGAGGTATAAGTCAAATTCTTTTGATTGGTTCAAAGAATACAAGAATGTAGTTACAAGCCATCTTGGTAAGAATATTAAGAAAATAAACTCAGACAAAGGAGGAGAATATCTTAATAAGGACTTCATTGATTTCTTACGGGAGTTTGGGATTCTATCTCAACTCACTCCTCCTTACACACCTCAGTGGAATGGTATAAGTAAAAGGAGTAACTGCGCCCTATTGGACATAATGAGATAAATGATGAGTCATGTGAGTCTTCCATTATCCTTTTGGGGATATTCATTACAAACAACAGCACACATACTAAACCAAGTACCAACTAAATCGATAAATGGCATTCCATACAAATTATGGAGTGGATGAAAAACCATGTTATCAAATTTACATGTGTGGGGTTGAAAAGAATTTTTTAAGGCCCCCTCAGGTAACAAACTTGCACCTTAAGGAATAAAGTGTATATTTATATGATATCCCCAAGAATCAAGGGGATATTACCTATAAAACCCCTTAGATAAAAAGGTTATAGTGGAAATACATTCCATATTCTATGAGAGGGAGCACATCTCCAAAAGAGAGAGTGGGAGCGAGATAGAATTTGATAAAGTCGAGGCTCAAGATACACATGATTTGGTATAAGAATAGATTCCACAAATCCCCATGGAAGAACAATCTGTTCCAGAGATACAAGAACTGCGTAGGAGCATGAGGATGTGAGAGAACCAGAAAGATATGGTTTTCTTGTCACCGAGGATGGTGACTCATTATTGGTTGAAAATTATGATCCTCTTACCTAAAAGGAAGTAGTTAAAGGCACAGACGCTGCCAAGGGGCCAGAATCCATGAATTCCAAAATGGATTCCATGTACCAAAACCAAGTCCGGATTTTGGTACATCCTCCAATTGATGTAAAGCTTCTTGGTAACAAATGGGTATTCAAGAAAAAATTGGACATGGAGGGGAAAGTCAGCACCTATAGGGAACGACTGGTTGCAAAAGGTTTTAGAAAACGTCAAGTAATTGACTATGATGAAACATTTTCACCGGTTGCAATGCTAAAATCCATCAAAATTCTATTAGTCTTTTCCGCTTACCATGAATATTAAATTTGGAAAATGGATGTCAAAAAATAATTCCTTAATGGGAACCTCGTAGAAGATGTCTACATGACACAACCAGAAGAGGTTGTGACTCCAAAGGATGCCAATAAAATATATAAGTTGCAGCAATCCATTTATGTATTAAAGCAAGTATCAAGGTCTTGGAACATTTGTTTTGATGAATTTGTAACAAATTTTTTATTTATTAAAAATTAATGTGAGCCTTTTGTCTACAAAAGGTTTAGTGGAAGTTCAGTTGTTTTCCTAATAGTATATGTTGATGACATATTACTAATTGGAAATGAAGTACCTCTCTTACAGTTAGTTAAGGCATGGTTGTATAATGCTTATCTTTGAAAGACATGGGTGAGGCAACATATATTCTTGGTATCAAGATCTATCGTGATAGATCTAAGAGAATGTTGGGCCTAAGTCAAATTACATACATTGACAAGATACTAAAGAGATTTAGTATGAAACAGTCCAAGAGGGGATTGTTGCCAGTGTCACATGGCATTCATATTTCCAAGTAAATGAGTCCTCATACACATGAAGAAAGAGGGAAAATGGAAAGGATCCCTTACGCATCTGCGATTGGGTCAGTCATGTATGTTATGCTATGTACAAGGCTAGATGTTTCTTATGCATTAAGTGTAGTAGGCAGATATCAAGATAATCCAGGAGACCGCCATTGATGGCATTCAAGACTATCCTTAAGTATCTGAGGCATACTAAGGACATGTTTTTGATTTATGGATGAGATGAAGAACTAGTCATTAGAGGATATGTAGATGTTATTTTCTAGACTGATCAAGATGACATGAAGTCGTAGACCAGAAACATCTTCAGTTTGAATGGATGTGTAGGGAGCTGGAAGAGATCAAAGCAATGTGTGGTCACAGATGCTATAGCAGAGTCTGAGTATATCATAGCTTCTGAGGCATCTAAAGAAGTAGTATGCATGTGAAGCTTCATCTAAGATATGGATGTATTACCTGGTAATAAATATCCTATCACACTCTATTGTGATAATACTACAGTGATGCCACTTTCGAAAGAGCCAAGGTCACATCAGCAGACAAAGCACATACTTCGGATGTATCATCTCTTGAGGGATTTTTCTCAGAGAGATGAAGTTGCAGTGAGTAGTATTTCCACAAAAGACAATGTGGTGGACCCCTTGACTAAAGCCTTGACTCTGCAAAAACATGATCATCATCTGAGGTCTAGCGGACTAAAAGTCTTAGACAGTTGGCTCTAGTCCATGTGTGAGTCTGTTAGGGTTGGTTTCCTAAGAACCAATTGTTTTGTACTTTGATTACAGGAATGTTCAATTATTACATATTGATCATTGTTATGCATGACTATAATATAATAATGTCCTAGAATATTTGTTTTATTGATAAGGTCATGGAATATCACTGTTATGATGAGAACCTTGAAATTATATAACAATATTCTTAAATAAAGTTCTTCAGTAGGATGAAATACTATGATAGAACACATAGTATACAGACCGTCATGTGTGAGTACTCATAACAAGATGAGACTCTATCTCATGGAGTTCCCACTTGGTAATCTCCAAGATGGGAGATTATAAGAATAGATCCACCAGTAGTAATTCTGAATGTTTTGGTGTCATCAGACATTACTATCTACGAGTGTGTGTAATGGTCCTTAGACTGCAATATTATCATTAAATCAGGTCATCACTCGCAGAATTAGATTTCCTGATGAAAATCATCATGAAGACAGTTGGCGGGAAGTAGGGTATGTTGGGTGCATCACAAATGAAATTTTGTTAATGGATATGTTGAGGAAGGATTTGTCTCTTCCATGCTTATGAAAGTAAATATCTCGGGCCCTTTGACTGAAATAGAATGGTTTCCCAAATTCCATGGTCATGGTGTCACGAAGAGTTTATTTATAGAAGTCAAAGAATAACAGATCCAACATATTGGTTTATGACACTGCCATGAAACCTTCTTGATGATATATTGATAAAAAGGGATTAAATTACATAGTAAGCATTCGTATGAGGTGACATGTCAATGCGGCGTCAAATTCTTTCTCTTGGGTGCCTTGACCCATTGCTAGATAGTAATCTTGGACTTTAGTCAAGACCGCCTAATGCCAACGAAAAAGAGGCCTTGAGGGTCACACACTAAGTGTATTCAAGTATCTCAAGTAGAATAAATATTATTCTCGTACATGGATTAATAATTATTCAAGGAATTCTAAATTGTTTTAATAATAGAGGAAGAATAAAATGAAAATAAGATATACACTCCGTGTAGTAATGATTAAACATTGTGTAGTTTTCCTGGAAAACAAGTACACGTCGTGTATTAATGATTACATGTCGTGTAGTTTTCATCTTGGAAAGAAAATTAAAAACATGTACGCGCCGTGTGTTAAGGATTACACACCATGTATTTTTATGGAAAAAAAGTACACACCATGTATTAATGATTACATGTCATGTGGTTTTCCAGTCAGGATTTTGAGGATATAATATTTTTTTATGATGATATTTAATATAATCAGCGTCGGAACATGTCACGGAATTAATTATTCGACACGGGGTTTTTCAATAAGAGTTAATGAAATAAATAAAATGCGTAATGCGTTTATTTATTTTCATAACTCTATAACCTCAAACCCAATTATAAATATCCTCACAACCCCAACTCTTTTCCTAATAGATTTGTTGTGCACAAAAATTCTGGAGAACTCTCTCAAGACCGAAATAACTCCGTCCTCCAAGAACAATCTCAAGACCGAGAGAGATCCACCTCCATCAGATCAAGGCAATATAAGGCAGACAACACAAGCAAAGGCTTATCCACAGTTGCACCAGGGGATTCCTTTGGTGATGTCCAGAGATACGTGGTGCACGTGTGGATCCCTGCTTGAGGAAGTCTGCACTTGGATTCTGCAACACAATGAAGAATCTCCTCAAAATGTGATCAGGAATGTAAACGAAGAAAGAACGCCATAAAAGATACTTCTGTTAATTAATAAAAATAATTATAATCAACCATTAAGGATCCTTCCTTTATGGTTCCACGACTTTTCTTCTTCTTTTCTATTTATGTGATTTGATCTGTGGAGACTACCTTTTATCGTCATATTGATCCCATATTGATCATTACAAATTTAAACGGCCAAGTGGTCACATCCACCCATGTGCTTCTGCTGTGCCCGTGAACTTCACTTTGTTGATGGGATTACTTTGGAAGACTTTTCTCTTATGTATAACCCTACTGTTTATTATGTTAAAATTCTATTTTAGGAATAATTGTGTTTTCTTTTGTTTATATAGTTATAAATAACTATTTGGGTTTATATGATCCTAGATTTGAGGCAATTACATGTTATTATATTTTCGAATGAAAATGCGAGGTATGAGATAACATTTGTGGTGAAATTATGTTATAGTTATTTTGAGTAATTTTTCTCATTTTGGGAACATTATAAAATATAGTGTTTTTGAAAAAGGAAAATATGAATACTGTGTGACAACCCATCACGTCAGACAAAGCTGTAGGAATCAAACCCACAACCATAGTGCGATTGAGATTTATTGCCTACCACTAGACTACGTGAAGTCCCTGGTTAGTGTGACTAATTCTTTTTAGTTAAATGATTTTATTGATCAATAAAAATTTTATTTGGGATCTTATGTCTTAACAAATGTATATCCTTAGTATAGGAAAATTATTTGGGGATTAAGTGATAAATTTTATTTTCGAAGACGTTTACTCTGTTGGGAATACATATTGCCTAACAAAATAGAATAATATAGGATTTCAGTTGAGGAGTAATGGTGGATTTTTATCTATGTTTTTATTGCGAATTTATAGTGATTTGGGTTATTTATGGAAATGATTAACCTATCCTAGGGAATATGTGATTAGGTTAATTACTTTTAAGTATGTGACTTTAAGAGCAGTCAATGTTATTTGGAAATAAAATTTAAAGTGGAAGACCGTGTAATAAAATTCTTCTATGTTTTGGGTTTAAATATTAGTTTGGATTATATTTATGTATTTTAAGGACAATTGTTTACTGAATGGTATTTATTGAACTTTGGGTATTGTTGGTTTAATTTTAGAAATTAAGATAAGTATTTATTTCTCTAAAGGATTATCCTTTTTAGGGATCATCTGATCTTGTACTAACCATTTTTGTTTTGGTTAAACTCTAAAGACAAGGTAAATATATATATTTTATCCTTTTTGGATTAAGTTATTCTCAAGAAATTTATTCTAGTGCTTCAGGTGTGACCAAGTCATCTTTCATACTCATCGTTTGAAAATAAAGATGAGTTAGTGGTAGAAATTTATTAAAGGATGAAACTCTACTTAAAAAGTAAGTATATCTTTTTTATGTTCTTAGTCAATTTCATAAGTAAATTCCTAAAATTTAGGAAATGGAACTTCAAACAAAAAACTTATCTTTTCCCTTTTTCTACTAGGAAACTAATGAATGTTTATCTCATCACATATTTCTGATTTTCTTGTTGTTAAATTTCTCAAAATCATGTTTTCTATCACTCTCCACAAGAACTTGAAACTTATTTAATCTTCCATATCCATGTTTTCTTATATAGAGTCCTATTGTGGGTTATCTCAAGTGACCTTTGTACTTCTCATTCTTTCTTTTAAACAGATAGTTTAATTGACTCTTTTTCCGATTTGGGACTTTCAATGAAGTTCCCAAGCACAATTTTAAAATTGTGGGGATGTAATTTCCAAAATGGGGAAAGAATGTAACACCCCAAGATTTCATAGTATGTTATTTTATTTAATTCAATATCTTGCGTTACACGCAACACTAAGTTCGAGCGCACCACGACTTACCAAACTAGTCATTCAAAATTAGTTAGGAATATTATTAACTAAATTTTGATCTTCATATAATCCTCATAATTTTTGAATCCATATTATGAGTTTCTTAGACATAATGAAACAAACAAATTCATTTTTTTTCAAATAAAAGAAGTATTTAAAAAAAATGCAATTTTACCGCCTTTTAATGGAGAACCCTTTTTAAATCCAATATTTGAAACTTTTATATATTCAATTTAAAAAAATGAATTTTTTATTTAGAATTGGGACATAAGAATTTACTTTCAATAAATATTTTTTGTTTTTCTTATAACTTTCATATTTGAGTGAATATTGAAAAATACTATATTTTAACTGAAAACTACTTTTTATTTAAAATAATTTTTAGCGTTAAATTATACATTTTAATGGTTTGAATGTAAAAATATATTTTATTTTTACCATTTAATCCAATTTTATTCATTTTAAATAATTTCACTTTGAAATTGAACATAAACAAGTATCAATCTTTTTTTATTTATTATTTCTTAAAAACACGTGTTATGGTTTTGACAACAGGAATTAATTTTAAATTAATAAATGAAAATTATATGTTTTGAATTTGGTAAAATAGACTTAATTTTTTAATTCCTAATATCAAAATTATCTTAGGGTGAAATTTTGGTATTTTTCTAAAAACATTCATTTTTTGATTAATAGTGAAAAACATCGAGTTATTGGTTAAAACTAACTTTTTATTTAAAAAATTATTTGTTTTATTTAAATATATTTTAGGTCAAAATAGATTCATAATACCTATATAAGTTCAATATAATTCATTGTAGTCATTTTATAATAAAATTAGATGTATAAAATTTTATTGAAATTTTTACCGTCTTTTACCCACCTCGTAGGAGCATTTACAAATTCGCATAAAAATAAATTTTACCGCTTCTGTGAGTGAAATTTATAAAATCTGAGAAACATTGTTTATATTGGTAAGAAAAATTTGGTTCTATAAGATGAAAATAATTTTTGGTGAATAGCAACTTTTTACTTTTATTTACCACGGTTAAAAGTAAATAGGGTAATTAAGGGTAAAAATGATATCATAATTACCCCAAAACATGTCCTAATTCTATTTGATAAGTTTTATTAAACCAAAAACAACCATAGGAATAATATATGATCCTTTAGGCCTACTTGTATTAGATTAGGACATTTATTATTATTTTATTTAAAGAAGAGTTAATAGAGTTAAAAGCAAAGTTTAATAACAAAACCAATTTTAATAAACGGTTATACATAAGATAAATTCAACTATAAATATTCATTATAAAGATAAAACTATTTCATACATAATGATATTTTATTTATAATTTTAAGACGTTAAGTAATTTAGTTTGTTTATGAAAAAATGATGAGGCAGTAATTACCTTAATAATGAAATATTAAAATAATTGATATTATAAATATCAAAATAAACTTAATTAGAGACTTTTAATAAATTACACTAAATTTATAGGTTACTATGACATGTTAGGGTAGATTAAATGTATTTATTTCTAAGTAATAAAGTTTTTATGACTTTAAAGAAACTCAATTATTAAATAATGTAAAAATTGATATAAATGAGTTTTTAAAACAAATACAATACTATTGATTGATATAATAATCATAAAAATCTAAGGTTCTTCCAAAACACTTATATAATGATAGGTGTATAATTAATGAACCACTTGGGGTTCTCTTGTATGTTTATTGTGTTTTTATTACCCATATAATATAGAAATACAAAGAGACATGGTAAATGTCAAACTATTTAACTAAGAGTTAAATCTAAAAGATAAAGTTAATATAGTGACCCAAACCTATATAAAACCTATTGGTTGAGTTTTTATAGACCCATACCCTCCTAGTATTTAAATAAATAATTTTGGAACCATTAGATACTGAAATTTATTTTATTATAAAATAATATTTCAATTTTTTCCTAAGGTGCCCCTCACTCCTCTTATAAAAGGGCACTTCACCTTCTCTCAAATTCACACCTTAAAATCCACTAGGATCGGCCAAACCCTACCCAAATATCCTCAAAACTCTCTTATATTCCTCCTAGAAGCCTTACATTAGTCATAAATCCAAACTTTGGAGCCCTTTTGATCAAATGAAAAGGAAGAACCCGAAGAAGAGGTAAATATTTCACCACCTCTTTCAAGTTCCTTTAATTTTCCACTTCCTCATTCTTTTTTATTTTCATTCTAAAATAATATCTCCAGAATCTTATATATACTTTGATGTTATTGTAAATATGGTACAACCATATTCATTATTATATCCATAATTTCAATGACATGTCATCATTCGTGCGTACGTACGGCTTACCATATCTACGTCGTGGTGTAGTTGTTATTCAATACATTATTATTTTGATGGGAATAATAATGATGTATAATTGTTGTAAATAATAAATATAACATGATAATTATTCTGTATATATGATATACCATCCAATTATATATGATTTTAATATCAAAATAATGATATTGTCACTCGTGCGTACGTACGGATTACAGTCTCCACGAACGCGATGAGATTCATTCCCCATCGTATCCATTCAAGAATAATTTTCATTTGATGATTAAAATTAATTTTTTAAGACTTAATAACATTCTGAATATTAATAATATACATCCCATCCATAACAAATATGACTCACATAATAAATAATTTAAATGGAGACAAATCAGTTAACACCCGAAAAGATGATACTACTAAAATATTATTAACAAAGAAATATTAGAGGATCAAATATGATATCATATTTATGTATATAGTTCTATTATAATTTAATAAAAATGATTTAACTATTATACAGGTGGCTAATTTACCCTCGAACAAGGAAAAGTAAAAGGTAAAGGGGTTTCATCTCACTTTTATTCTCGTGAGATTCATGCTTTATTTGCCACTCCTACCTTTTGTGTGGTGCATGTACTACCCATGATTGTAATGTTTGTGTAATATACTTTAATTTATGGGTATTTAAATCATCATTTTATGATCCTTCTTTCATGGGTTGTATGTTTCGTAAGTTACCAAATAGATAAGGGAATTTCAAATTTCAATTTCCACCCATTCGGTTTTACACAATCTTCATTGATTACTTTACCATAATATTATGTGTAAAATCACCATTTATTTACTTATATAGTAATTTCAACTCCCCTTTTCATGGATATTCTTTTTATACACATAATAACTCCATTGATAAATTCTCAAGTCATCGATATAAACTTGAAAAGAGTAATTTAAACTCAATTTCTATTCAATGAGTAAAACATCCAAGTCATTGGTGTTGTTTTTACAAGAATGTCTGTGAATGTCCTCTGATTGATTTACACTGAATTTCCAATCACATTGAGTGTATTTATAATTTTCACACATAATTGTTTAATTTATTTATCCTTAACCTAAGGATATGGTCTTTATAAAGGAATTCATCCCATGTAACATTCCATTGAGACTTCTTTGTTATTATATGCCAATCCACTTTTATTTAGTGTATATAATGTAATTTGACATAGAATATCACGAATCCTTTTATTATCATGATATTATAGCCTTTTTATTACCTCAATTATTTTTATTCAAGCATATCTCATTTGTATAGGAACTCTAACTAAAGTATCTTTTTAAATGTTTAAAAAAAATATTCTTCTAAATCATTCTCATTAATGTCCATGTTTTAATAATGGTTTTAAGGTTTTATTTATATAGAAATTAATTATTTAAAATTAAAATTACTTTTACAAGTTTCAAAGTGGTATGGGAAACTTTGATTCAAAAATCAATTTTAAATAGCTTCTTGATAAATAGTGAGACTTTTAAGTCTTTTAAAGAAAAAGGGGGGTATTTATCTCAAATAGGTTTGATGATTAACTTCATCTATGTGAACATCCTTCATTATTCTCGATTGAGGTTGATTTATTATAATACAATCTTTCATATTGTATTGAATAAGTTATGTTTGACAATGAATGTGTTATTTTTATACCATTCATGGTTTATGGATAAAGTATTGACATTTCGTATGCTAGTTTTAATAAAAATGTTTATGTTATGTTTAAAACATTTCACAAGGGGAATGCATTGGAATTAATAAGTGATGAGTGGAGCTCAATATAGCTCATTGATTCATCTGTAGGTCTCATGAGACAAACTAGTGTCTTGGATTAATTCTGTGACAAAATCTTATTTGTAGTCTTGGCACAAGGCCTTGACTATGTGATTATGAAGTCTGGCATTATGCATTCCATCATTTTGAAATTGGCTATTGATATTTCATGTGATGATTCGACAAGTAGAATATCCATGTGAATAATTAAATTAAATTATTTGATTTTATCTTTTCCATATTATGCTGAAGTTAAAGTTTAAAAGGCTTTTGTTTTAGTCTTATATATTTTCGTAAATGTTATGCTTATTTATGAACTTTTTCGCTTTATTTTTATCCTTACTGAGCATCTAAGATCACCCCTTTCTATGTTTTATTTTTCCCAGGATGTGAAGAATTATATTATGACTGACCTCCTGGGATAGTAAATGGTATCTTAGTGTTGTCAAGAAAAACAATGTTGTTGTAGTTTTCCATTTTATAATGTAATGTAAAACTTATGAATGTATTTAGTACTTACAAGGATACTAAATGAGTTTAACTTTAGGGATATGACTACATGTATCATGCCAATGTTATGTAATAATTCACTAACTCTAGGTAACTGGAGTCAGGGCATTACAAATATTATTTTTCAAAGTTAGTTATAATCATCCCTATTATGATATTATGTTATAAAAAAAATTTATTATCTTGTAAATTATGTTTTCAATACATGTCTTCTTCCATGGTGACTTCATTTATAAATTGTCACATTAAAAATAATAATTCTCTTATATTCTAATGAATCATTCTTTTCCAAACCCAAATTATTCATTTAAAAAAAATTTATTCCTTAAAACTTAGAAATATAGTATATTTTATCTCCCATTACCCTAATATTTCTCATTTTCACTTTTTAAATGTAATTGTTATCAACTTCTAAAACAATTTGACTTATAAAAAAGTATATTTTTCTATATAAATGATTTTTTATTTCAAGATATTATATTCTATATTATATCCACAATTTTTTTATTGAAAAAAATTTTTCTTTCAGAATTATTTATTTCCCAAAAATAATGTAATAAATTTATCTTAAAAACATTATGAAAGTATTTTGTAAATGATTTTAAATGTTTTTTACAAATAATTTACAAGGGTTTTGAAGAGATTTTTTTAAGAGGTTATTCATCAAATTTATTCTTGGTGTCTAAAGGATTTATATTCATTGTATTTTACTTTAATGATTCATATTCTATGACCCCTTTTAATGTATTTTATTTTGTAGAGAATGTTTTGGTATCGTTTGATTTTATTTTTTAAGATATTTTATTTGATTCCATTTGATAAAGTCATGAAACCCATTTTTATTTATTGTGGTTATTTTGTTTTGTTGTAATTGTTTTTTAAAATAGGAAAAAAATTAAATATTATATGATAGGTGGGATTTATATATCCCTTTAATTAATTAGGTAAAGGATTATATCTCATGAAAACAAATTTTATGTGAACAAATTAGTAAGTATAACGGTTCATATAGGGTGAGTGTGGTGGTGTTTAGATCTACTCAAAATATTACTAGTAAATGAGTTAGAAGGTAGGTAGGTTCATAATGATAAGGAATTATATTTTTATGATTATGCCAATTTTATTCCTATATTCATTGCTCAATTTATATGATTCATGTGTTCATTTTATCATTCCATGAAAAAAGTATTTTCGTTTGAGTTGTAATGTCCATATCTAATGCATAAGGTTAAAGATTTTTAATTTAAATTATTATAAATCAAATATTTTATATTATTTAGGATTTTCCATATATTTATTATCTACCATTATTTCATTTTTTATTTTATCCCTTACTGAGCATTTGAGCTCACCCATTTCTTATTTTTTCATTCCCTTGGTTATGGGGATGAGTTCTACTAATAATATATCTAAAAGATCGTCTATTTGGGTGCCTTTGTTGAGAATTTATCTCAAGTATTTTAATATAAGACTATTTTTTAGCTAGTCTCAATAAATACAAATCCTATCTATCCTTAGATATTATTATTAATGGAATTTAATATTTATATCATATAAAATATGTATAGTAAATTCATATTTATCTAGTTTCACTAGAGTTTGAACCTACTAGAAAATAAACCTTCAGTGGAAACATGTTTTAGTTGATGATTTTGTTGATATTTACATAGGTTTACTTTTTAATTCATAAAGGTGAATCCTATTATATTTTTATTAATTTCTAAATTATAAAACAAAATGAAATGGATGTTAAAATTATTACTCTATGAGGTGACCATGGGGATATTTTGAGAATATTGAATTATATTCATTTTGATCAAAACATGTAAACAGACATACCCTATTTGTCCCTAGAGCATGTTAATTGAATTGAGTTATTAAAGGGAGTAATACGACTTTGAAAGAAATATATAGAACTATGTTATGTGAATATAGAGTGCCACACACTTTTGTGGTGAAGCTATTAACACAACATGTTTTATAATTAATAGTGTTCCAATAACACATATATTAAATAAAACAACCTTTGAGTTAAAAAATAATAAGAAACCAAAGTTTTTGATACTTTAAAACCTTTAGATAAAAATTTTACCTCTTGAAAAACAAGAAAAATCAAGGAAATTTTGAACCAAAGGCTAGTGAGGGAATATTCTTCGGTTACAATACTTTTTCAAAAGTTTAAATAATTCTCCACAAGAAGTCTAAGGTAGTTGAATAATCTACTCATGTTAAATTTTATTAATGTGTTTCTTTTGGTCAAAAAATGATATAATTGATAACTTAAGTGATTCGATAAAAAACCATGGGTTTTAACCTCAATTTGATCATAAAGGGGATGATGGTTTGGAATTTGATTAAGAACAATTCAATCTTGAATCAATTGACTGTGAAAAACCTGAGAGTGGGTGCCACGATAGCCTAGAAACCATAAAACCCATCCTCTAGAAATATTTAATAGAAACCCATATGTACATTTTGTGAACAGAATAAGATTTGGGATATTTATTTATTTTTATAACTTTATTTCCCATCATAAAACTAGAATTATAGAAGAATCCTTAGAAGATGATAATTAGGTAGTTGTTATGAAATAAGATTTAAATTAGTTCAAGAGGAACAAGGTATGATAATTAGTTGATAAACCCTCTCATAAATAAGTAGTTAGAACTAAATAAGATTTTAGGATCAAATAGGATTATAATAGTTTGATCCCTAGAAATAAGTCTAGATTAGTTTCCCAAAGCTATAATCAAGAAAAATTAATATATTAAAAAGACACTTTTTCACCAGTTTATAGATTAAAATCCTTTAGAATAATTTTACCATATTCATCATATATTAAGTTTACATTATATCAAATGGATATAAAATATAGTTTTATAAAAAAAATTTAATAGAGGTATCATATATTGAACAACCTCGAGGTTTTGAAGACCCTCTATTTCAAAATTTTATTTTTAAACTTACCAAAAACTTGTGTTTTCTTAAATAAGATCCTGTAACTTTTTATTAATGATTATGTAATTTTATTTTTTTCAAATTGTTTTTATGATGATTTGATAATTTTAACTATATTCAAGAAAAAAATCATTAATTCAAACTTTAATTGTATAAATTTATCTTGATTATGTTATTTTAGATTTAATAAACTAAAAAATATTTAGTGAATTTTCAAAACATATCGAAAAGTAATTTGAAATGAGTATAATGGGTGCTCTAATCATATTTCACTCGATTCCATATATTCCAAAAGGATTTTAAAAATATTTTAATCCAATTTGGGTACATATTTGAATTACAAAAAATATTTGTCCTTGAAAGAAAGAATTATTATTCTAAAACTATGAATTATAATATTAACCTTAACTTGGATGAAGTTGGAAAACCCAATTAATACAGGTTGGAGAGATTAATAATTTATTGATTTATTTACCTCACTACAGGTAGAACATACTTTTTTGGATTTTCTTTGTGATCATTTCAATAATATAAAAAATAATCTCATTATACTACTACCAAAAGAATTTTAATGTAGTTGAATGGGATAATCTCTTTATCTTTTCTTTCTATAAGAACTTATGACATTGATTTAAATTCATTTCTGGGTTTTATTTTAGTGGATTTTGGTAAGATAATATGTATACCTCAAAAACCTATCACTTTTAGGAAAAACATTTATTTTGATGGTCAATTAATAATAAATACTCAGTTGAATTGTCAACTATAGAAGTTGAATACATTGGATCTAGTAGAAGTTCTGAAAAAGTTTTATGGATGAAACACACCCTGCGGGATTTTTTGTTTACTTTTTATCATATACCAATCAAATGTGATAACACTAGTTCAATAAATATTTTAAAAAAATTCAACAAACCATTCAAGGACCGAGAACATAGATTAAAATAATCTCCTTCTATGAGATTATATACTAAAGGGGGATATCTTCTTTGGATTTATTTGTGTAGAAAATCAATTAGAATACATTTTTACAAACATATAACCTTATTATTTATTTAATTTTATCACATGTGAGTCTAGTTTTTTTGATTTTAAATTATTTCTTTCTATGTTAGTATATTTGACTTCCAATTTAAACTTTTTTTGGTTTTCTACATGGAAATATTTTTTTAACTATGTTTTTCTATTTCTTTCACTAATTAAGAGCGTATAAAAAACTATTTTTTATCTGTGTGTCATAAAGTAACATGTTGTATTGTCATTTATTTGATAATTATTCTTTTCATTCTAGTCGTTACCTTTCACATATCTCAATTAGAGAGTAAATTAGTCTTATATGTAAATACCATGAACCTTTCCAAAACTCAGAGTTTCTCCCTTCGATATCAAAAACTTCTTACCCTAAATTCCTTGAACCTCCCTTATTTTATATTTATGAAATATTGTAAATTTTAATTACTCATACAATGTTGTGATAACTATTTATAGAGACAAAAAAATTGGATGGGGATCAGTGGAAATTATATCTTCTTTAGTTGGTTGTACAAGACCGATTTCCATTTTAAGAAAGTAATAAATCACCAAGGATTGGATTTTTCTATATATAAATGATAATAGAGGTATTTTATGAGAAATAAGATTTATATTTTTATCAATATGTGACTTCCCACTTTGTATATAATAAATACCTAGTTACCTAAATGGTCAATCATAATGAGTTTATGATGTCACCCATGGAGTTGGATTGAGTATTCCATTATCCACGTGAGGGAAGCTACAACTATAGTAACTCTCTCATTACTATCGACAAGGTTATCCCTATTGAAATCACGAAATATATTTTTTTAGTACCATATGTTGACTATATATTCATCGAATACCTTAAGGAAGAACGATAATTTCATATGAATTTTATCTAATCGACAATTTCTCATAGAGATGGTGATTTTGAGAAGTTTTTTTCCTTAGGAATTTCTTTATGATATATGTTCTTGATAGAGTAACAGGTCAATCATTATATTTATATTTTGGGATGAATGTGTCTTGTTTAGAATAATTTTATAAAAATATATCAATTTGGATAAATATAGAAACTCATCATTTTGAAACTAGGAGTTGATTAATGATGAAATTGAATCTTGTTTTCAGGATTTAAAAAATATTAGATATAGAGTCATCAAGCATAGTCAATTTTTATATAGTTTTTCTCTAATGAAACATTTTACTATCATAGAATAATATGATATATAATTGGATCCTACTTTAGTTGAGGGGGAATCATAGAGAAATTATTGTAGATAGAAGAATAGAAGAAGTTATTTCCAATGTAGAACTAGAAGTGTAATGTCCTCATCTTTCAAGGTACATTTTTTTATGTTTCAAGGTATCTAATTTTATATGTATTCCTTTGAGATATTTCATATTGGTAAAGGGATTAAATATTGAGTTAAGTAAGTTGAGGGAATTTATAGGCACCTCAGTGATTGAAAAAATTCAATCGAATCACCGATGGGGTGAATAATCAAGTTGGGGGTAATAGAAGTAGAATTTTATTTTTTGGAGATCTCATTAGCTAGGTCGTGGTTGAGGCATAATTCCTGTCATTCTAATAAGATAACTAGCTTGAATATGACACCCCTATACAGGCCACATTATGGTTAATATTTTATTTTCCCTCTAATATTATTATTATACTAACCTTCACCTAATTTTTACCCTAATTGGACTATAAGATTCTTGAGTGCTCTTCCTTGGTTCACTAGGCATCCCCTTCATCTCCTCTTGGATGATTGAAGTATATATTGATCTAGTGAATCAATATATTTTAGATTTATCTGTTCTATTCTTATTTCTTTTATTTACATTGAAATTTTTCATAGATATAATATATGATGTATAATTATTGGGATATCCACCATGATCTAATGAATAATTCATTCTATATTAATAGATTTATGTTAGATCTGGGGAATTATTGGCCTCTCTGGATCAATAATTGATTTAGCATTTATGGGGAATCATTTTTGTTAAAATTGGTGTGTAGGAATGATCTAGGCTCCATCCTTCACTGGTTATTTTAATTTACCATCGACACATTAAAGGTATGGAGTCTTTACTATATTCATATATTATATGAAATTTTTTGGAATTTTTGGATTGTGTGTATGTTCTGATTATAGAGGCCATTTCATGAAAGGGACATAGGATGTGTGTAGCATGGCCATGATACCTTTTCATAGTTATGGATTTTTTTTCTTACTATTTCATTTATTACTATTGGAATACTGTATATCCTAGGGAATTACTTATTCTAATACATTGTACCTTTATATGTTATTCTGTATACGTGTTTTGTTGCATAGTCCATGGAATCTATGTTTTAGTTTTTACATTGACATGTGGCCCTGATATAATTAGTTGACTCCTTATAAGGGGAGTGTAGATAACATGTCTCATTAGTGATGGATTTTTATGGAATGGTTAGTGCATTTTCTTTTCATATCCCTTGGGAATTTTATGTCACTATTGGAATCATGTGTGTATATAGTAGTATGATATACTAATGGATAATTTCCTTATGTATGAGAGAGATATACTATATTGTTTGTGAATTCCAAGCATGTATACCATCATAGGTATGTAGGTAACCGTGATTTAGGAATGTGAATTTCCCTTAGAGGAATATTTAATTTCTAAAGGAAGAATGTATTATTTCCTTAAAGTAAGATGAAGTTAAAAGGGGGGATCAAATTCATGTGATAAGTAACATATTATATTCTTATATCATAGAAGTGAATCAAGTGTGGTCATAGTTAAAGGTATCCTAGCAATTGTACATTTTAACAGTATATGATTTTTGGATATTGGTGTGTAGATTTATATTTCCATCTAGTCATAAAATCTTATATAAGTGTTAAATTATATTAAGAACACATTGGTGGTGTCCTATAGGAATTAAACTGACACCCTACATGAAAATCATAAATCATGTGAAAGATTCGTGATCGTGGACCTGAAGAAGGTCAAGGTCCATCTTGTAAGTTACTGAGGCGCATGGATTTGGGAGATGGATGTGGTGCTGGAATAAACTCTACACGGTTTCTATAATAGTTTTTTGTTACCCATTTTATTTTTGTTTTCATACAAGTTAACCAGCCACATTGGGGTCCATTTGATTATACTTTTTCAAGTTGACATGACATATATTATATCATTTATTCATGTTCTCCCCTTTTATGTTCTCTATCGAGCTTACATTTATGTTGTTGTATACCAATGATTACAATGATTACCAGTGGTGTAGTATCACAACATCACTTTAGACTCGCACCTCTAGTCAGTAGCCTATTACATATGGGGTGGCATAAATGAGGTTATATGGAATTTTGGATCAGACCTAATTATTTAAGTTGGAGTCATATAAAATTGATTCAACAGCCTAGGATTTACTTTCTATTCTTTAGGGGTTATGGTATACATGATATCTACTTTATGTATCTCAAGAGGGGGAGTTTCCATGTACATTTCTAGCTCATGTGAAACGGACCTCTGAGTTACTAGTGATGGGGTTATTATTACAGTTTCATGGGATTTGGGTGCATTCATGCATCATGAATTAGAATATAGGATCACATTTCATATATATATGTGTGTGTCTATGTTGTATTCCACATAGTGGTTCATTAATTATATTCCTTTAATTTTCCTTTTTTGGGTTATATATCTAATTTTTTTATTGTTGAGATATATTAGTGTTGGAACTAGTTAGTTAAACTTGATCAAGTTGTTATCTTGTGTGTATATTTAATTATGACTAATGGGTAGGTGTGAAATACTATACTTGATCTTTAGTTAGTTCTTGGTGGGATATACCATGTGTGTGGGTATCTCTTAGGAATTTTATTTCTGTAGAAATTTCTTAACTATTATAATAACTAATTAAGTGGTTCTCGTAAGCAAGTTATAATAGGACTTTTAAATTTTCATCTATAATTTCACAAAAATGACGCCTCATAGGCACCGAAAATCTCTTTTTAGGTATGATGCATCCATATAATGATAGGCTATATATAATAAAACCATATGTTTACCCCCACACCTTCTCTGGTGGTTCGGGAAATAAACATGACCCAGCCTAAATTCTAACTCAAGGAAAAGGGACATAGAGAATGATGGTTGAATTTTCTCAAGACTTCCACCTCCACCATTCACAATAATTATAGGGAAATGGTGTACCTTATGATGTTTAGGACTATATTAACACAATTTTGACTCAAAGGGATATAATAGTTATGCTTTGAACCTTCATTATTCAATGATTTATCCTAGAGTTATTGGAGTGTCATGGGTCAAGAAGGTAGGAAAAGAGATCATATATGGGAGTCCTTTAAGAATTTTTTTCTTTGAGTAGTTATTTCTTAGCATTCTAAAACTATAAAAAACTAAGGAGTCTATTGAACTTTAGTATGGAAATATTTCATTTTTAGTTTACTCGCCTTGTTTCATGGATTTTCTATGTTTTTTCACTCTTTTGGTAGGTAATATAGTAAAAAAATATTATATGTTTGATACTAGACTTCCTCTATATATCAGATTTTAGGTTAGTTTCTTTGATCATATGTTGTATTCCAAAGTTCTTTGTAAGGCCCTCACTTTTTAGAAGGGTCTATGGGACGACAAGATCATGATTTTTATTACAAATTATAGTATGGTGATGAATGGATTTAACAATACTACAACAAGTGACTCTTCCTGTGTTTGGAAGAGGAAGGATGTTGAGTCCAAAGACGATCGTAGAAAAATGGAGCACAATACTACTTATTCCACCCCCTCTATGGGATGAGGGTTGACCATGTTCTATTACTATAGGTGGAAGGTGTAATTTTAGTACATAGTTTGTGAAGACACCTTTGAAATTCCAAAAACATAAAAATATAGAAAATCTTTGATGTTATTGTTCTAAGACTCCATATGTTGATTCAAGGATCACAGGTTACGGTGTAGGGAGGATTCCTCAGCAGAAGACCTAGGCACCACCAATATCAACGACTCAGGTGGCTTGTTCACCACAAAGGTAGAGTCATTCTCCAAAGACAGGTAGGGTTTTCGTTAAGTATGAGGTTCTATCCACCAGTGGAGAGGGACCATTTATAGGTAGTGGTATGGTTTTGATTAAATTTTCCCACTCTAATTTTCTATTTGATACATTATATCACCATTATATTATATTTTCATAAGTCATTATTGGGACTGGTTTACCATTTCAGTTATCTTCTATGATTCTCTCTCATGACCCACCTTTGGGAAAGAAAGTTTACCATCTCTTGTGATGTCCTAAGTGTCTTGTAATTGTTTTTGGATATAAAAACCTATATAACTTCATGATCTTAGGGATGAAAATTTTATATGTGATCTTCAAATTTTATTTCCTAAGAATTTATCCATCTCATATTGATTATTAACAGGGATGTGTATCTTTCACCACATATAGATTAGAGAGGTTTGTGTTGACCAATGAGTAGAATGTCAAATCTGGAAGGATGGGAATTGATGTGAGCTATAATGTAACTATAATGAATTAAGTGGTAGGATTATCCCTTGCATTAGAATAATTTTTAGACCTATCTATCTTTCCACCAATAGTGGATCATTATCAATATTTATTCCTAGATGATATCTCATATCTACCTCTAAATAATGTAATTGAGATTGAGATTGAGCATGTTCGTGGAGAACAATAGATATTGATTCCTCCTTATCATACAGAAACCATAAATTTAGCAATATGAATATGAAACGTTATTATTTAGATTCAAGGGATTTATTACACTGAGTACATCTCTTTCGGCTGCTTTAGTGTCATTTTCCAAGAAGGCAGACAATAATATATAACTTTTTCTATGCTAGAGGAAATAGAATTAGGTAACAATGAAGAACAAGTTCTCTTAATCTAGGATTGATGATCAATTAGATTAGTTATGGGGAATCCATTGGTTTTTCAAGATATATCATTGTTAAAGCTACCATTATCTATTGGTTAAAGAATAATATCTTCCCAAGGCATTGGATAGGATTAGGTATAAAATGTATGAGAATCTATTCATGGATTCTATCTAAATACCCTGACCCTAATAGTCTATAGTTGGTTATTACATTATTAAATTACTGATATATATAAGTTAAAACAACCCAAAGGACTAAATGTTTTTGTATACTTGGAAAACTCGATATATACTTAATTCACTAATTTCATTTGAAAACAAAAATTACAACATTGTGAAATTAAATATTCTGAATCATTGAACTCATTCATATATTCCTTTTTCATATCCTGGATAAGGGATAAAAAAGGGTGAGATAAAATTTTCCATATGGGTTCTATACAATGGAATATATCTTGAATCAATAAGGATTAAAATATATGGAAATGTAAAAAACTAGAAACACAATACATTTAATCAATAACTTGAGCAAAAAATAAAATCTGATGCAATAAATGTTAATCAGATAATTCTATATAAATAATAACATGATCTTGAAGATAAACCATGGATAATATCAATCTATAAATATCATGCATAATAATAACCAAATTATCAATGAAGGAAATTTTTAGCATTGGATGTCATGATCTCAGACGTCAAGATATCTACACCGTCAAGACCCTACGTCATGTCAATTTAATTGATAGGTAGGTATAAGCAAAAACCATTTAAATAAGTCTTACCAACTAGTTTTTCTCTAAAGACTACTAATGCATCAAGGGGATATCTATAACTTGGATCTACTAATCAATTAATTTTTGGAACATTATTTATATATCGAAAGATATATTTAATTCTATAAAAATATGCCTTATCACTAAATTTTGGTATTCCATATAGAATATGGTATATAAATATTTCCCTATTAAATCAAATAAAATTCAATGTAAAACCCCATATATAAAAATGATATATGGTTTAATAAATAAGAATATATTTTTTAAAGAATATTGATATTTAAGGGAAATGTAATGTCCATAATTATTGAGAAAGTGAATGTTTTAGTATAAGGTAACAACCAAAAAATTAATCAAGAAAGTTAATGTCAATTATTTCCACGGTCAAACCAATCAAAACCCATCCCAATAAAGAATAAGGGCGGTATCATTACAACACATCTCTAAACAAGTATAAGTAAAATATAGTGTTTTTCTCATTAATTAATAGAAATTCCATTAAAATATAACTAAAAACATTATGTGGGAAAATATAATTTTAACTTTGAAAATCACTTTTAAAAACTAAAAATTTTAAAAATATTAAGGAACCCATTTTACTGAAAACTTATCATCGATAATTTTATAAGAAAACTTTAAAAAAAGGGGTTCCTGATGTAGGTAATTTTTTTCTCATGATGAGTATGTTAAGACAAATACTCTTATATTTTCATAAGAATGGTTTAAAATTACCTTGTTTGGAAAATGATAACATTATTTGATTAAATAAATTTGTAAAAAAAATCCAATAATTGGAAAAACATGACTTAAAAATTTATAAGGATATTAAAAACATTCTTGAAAACAATTTTATAAAACATATATTTTTAATAAAAAGGATTTATAACCAAGGAGAGGAATATAGTTGGTTTTTTCACACAAAAAAATCTCAATGATTTTAAGTACTAGATAAAGGAAATTGGTACTATTACTTGAAAATTTAATGAATAACCAGTTGAGATTAATAAGAAATTGTTTTATTAGAAAATAATGAAATTAATCTCTTCAATGGAAATTATGTTATAAATAATCTTCTTTAAAATGAGATTGAGAAGTGAAACATTAAACAGATAATAATGAATTGAAGTGAGAATTAATAAAAGTTGTGATTATGTATCTTAAATGTAAAAAAACATAAACCAAGTGTAATTACATCCTAAAATAATCAAGCGTCAGTACTCAAATAATCATAGAATATCAAAGACAATGAAGAAGTAATTTAACCAATAAAAAAATTGAGTTATGAATTTTCTCTCCACATAGTAACATTCATGTCAAATTCCATTGTATGAAACAATTAAAATTTTATACATAAAAAACAACAATTATGAATTATTTCTGATATTTCATATAATAGGATCATTGTATACCAATATAAAAGAAATTTGTTCATAACAATTAAATTTGTCTCTATGAAAGAAACCTGAGATAGAACCCATTACCTTATGTTTCCCTTTAATTAAAAATTATTTTTCCTACTTTATAATATTTTTAATCATATTATTAATTTATAAAATAATCTTATTCATATTTATAATATCATATATGATCTTTGTATAACATCTTATCAACTATTTATTAATAATATTTCATTATTACTAGGGTTTCGGGTGTTAATTGCCTTGTTTTTTCATGTGTGTTTTATGATGACATTTATTGCTATTGAGAATAGGATATAAATAAATAATCTCTAAAATAATATTAATTTTATAAATATTATATTTATTCTTTGTATGCAATTTTACAATGTTTTTTGAAAGTTGAAATGGAAGATGAATGGCATTGCTTTGTGGAGATCGTAGGTCTTACGTACCGAAAAGCGATGATATCATTTCCTTAATCGGAGAAAGGGTAATTAAGTGGATGATATACTAATATTAAAGAATTAATATCATGTCATATGTATCATATATATTCATTATTTTCGTCATTATTTCTATATATTTGAGTTAGTGATGGAAACAAATTACATCGGTTCATGAGGAGGTAGTCCTCCGTACATACAAGTGATGGTTTTGTTTCCCATTTTATTTAGAATAATATGAATAAATATTATTCCATAAATATAATAAAATACAATTATATGTGGTATTTTTTATTTTATTTTGATATTTAAAAAACTATTGATGTTTAAAAGGGAATAAATAAAAAATAATGAATTTAGTGAAGAAAATTACCTTCTTTTACAAGAACCTACTTTGCCTCTCTTATTAAGGACTCAATGGTTTCACTTTTGGGAAGAAAAAGGATATATAATTTTTATAAGGTTGTTTTGGAGATATATTTTGATATTTTTTCGATCAAAATGTCTTTATAGGTGTTAATAAGTGATGGGATGGAGTTCCCTTTTATAATTGAATAGTAGTGGAATTTTTTTAAAAACCCAGAACTATTCAAAAAAGGGAATTTCACTATCAACAAAAGTTCCTAAAAATTGAAAAATAATAGGGTGGATGGAAGATAAATTTCAGTGACACCTCAACCAAAAAAATATATTTTAAACTTCAAATTCCTTATCCTAAAAGTTTACTTTTACAATTTTATTTTTCACCATGGTAATTATATTTTTAAGTTGGGTAACTTAAACTTTAAGTATAAAATAAAATGATAAATATTATATAATTATCAAACACTTATTTTTTAATATTAAATAAAATTTATCAAATAAAAATTATATATGTTAGTAAAATTAATTTAAAAACAATTGTATGTAATGCATAAAACCATGTTTTAACCTTAACCGTGATAAATAAAATTTACTTTCTTTACTAATAATTATGAGAAAAAAAATTAATGTTATAATATAATATTTATTTTTATGATTCCAAATATTTAATAAATTCTTAGAAATTAAATTAAAATATTAGGTAGAATTCAATTTAAAAATAAACATGCAAATCATGTCGGAAAATTATTTTTGATGAAATGATTTTTTCAAGAAAAATATGATCTTAAATTAACTATATTACTAGTGATAATCATTATATGGATTTATATTAATATATTTATTTATATAATATATATATTCCGATTAAAAATTCCCCTATTATTTTTAAATTTAATTATTTAAAAAGGAGTAACATTTTTCATTAAATAACATTTTTCAGGGAATTATGTTAAGCCTAAAAATAAACTTCTACCAGATTAGGGTATAAATATTATTCCAATGTAATTATTTATTTCAAATATAACTAAATAATACTTGTGTTTCTTTGAAATTAAATTCAAAAAAGAATAGTACCTTTAAATTACTGTATTTATTGAAAATAAATGACAATTTTACAAAAAAACTCGATTTTTCACTTTTCACTGAAAAATAAAACATCTTTATAGAAAAAAGTATTTTGATGCACAAAATGAATTTAATAAAAAGTATAGTGATTATATAATAAAAATTTATCAATAATTTTTTATTAGTTATGAAATTTATATATTTCCTAATTTATTTAAACTTATTCATGACATTCAATTTAATGCCTAGGTTATAAGAATTGTATTTCAATAAAATATTTCTAGGGTCGTCTAAGCTCCTGTTGTGTGTCATATATGCTATCAAATAAAATTTTATTCTTTTAAAAGATCATTTAATTATATTTTCCCCACCTTCAATAAATTGTGTCCTCAAAATTTGAACTTTCACTCAAAAATCAACAGCTTATATATTCAAATTCCTTTATTAAAAAACCACATTGTAAAAAGGGTTAGTAAAACTTTTTCTTAAAAGAGGGAAAAGGAAATATGAGGGTCATTTGAAATAACACATAACTAGGTTTCCAATTAGGAGAACATTTTTGGTAATTAAAAATATATACATTTAGTAAAGTGTAAATAATTATAGAGGGTGATAAATATCATTGATAACAATTAAGTCAATGATCAAGATAAGTTAAACAACCACAAAACCATAAATATTTGATGAGTAAAATGACCATTGATTCACCAGATATAAAGGTAATAGGATAAACATTTTTTCTCAAGATCCATTTTCTAATTTGGAGAAATTATTTTAGTTTCTAATAACATAATAAAATATAACTAATTTATATATTTATATTTCATAAGAAAATTTTCATCATTTGGTAGCACTTTAGCCAATTTTCACATTATTTTTTACTTCTAGAAATGAATATCCAAGATGAACTTATGCCTAAATATAAAATTTTAATTTTAATGGATCACAATATCTATAAAATAGTTAAATTTCCTTACATAAGTCCCTAAATATTTACCAAAATCAAAATTATTAGAATGAGCTATCCAATATAATACATTAATCTCTAAAATGTCAATAGTAACACCAAAAATTCATCTTAACTCATTACATAATTATCTATTAGTCAAATATTTTATGTAAAACCAATGTGATACTAACCAGTAAATCACATGGGCTAGTGGTAGGTTCCTCACTCATTTCACTCTTTGGTTTAGGGCTCATGCCATGTGCCCGTGCAGGATGTGATGGGTTGTCACCTAACAAGCAGGTTCCCCTTTTACCAAAAATATGTTAATATAATTCATATAACATTCCAAAATTTTAATATCCTGTAATTACCAAAATATTAAAAATGTGATAAACCTTAAATTCTTAAAATATATTTAATCTTATATCCATAAAATGTAAATGAATTAATCATAAAATGAATTTTTCACTAATATATATATTATACCAATGGGTTATATTTCCATAAATGTATCCTAAAATAACTGTAGTCTTGATAAAATCCACATCACAAAAAACCTCATATAGGGGTATTTAATATATTTAAATCACAATAAACCTTAAACTCATAAATCCATTATGGTATACATAACTTTTAAGTTAATCATAAATGAAGTCATATATTATTTTGAAATTAAAACCATCCAAAAATGTTACACGATTATTATAAGAAAAATTCCATTTATAAAAATATTTCTATGAAATAATTATTAAATCAAAATATGTAAATAACTGAAGCCTTTTACTCCAATGATAAGTACATCATAGGTCTTTTAATGGTCTTTGAGTTAACCATTAAAAATGGCATTGACTCAAACAATTCCCAAGATCCCCAAATTTAAGACAACAAACTATAAATGGGTCTATGCGATGAAATTTATTTCTCAACATGGAAATCATTATCTTTCATTGGTAATTTGTTTCCATGTTCCCTTATTTTCAACAAATAAAACATTTCATTATTCCTTGGTCACATTACCTAGGGTTATTTACCTGTTCTATGTTTCATTCCACATTTCTCACATCAAGGCAATTAATCCTCATTTTCTCCAAGGTCTCCACCACTCAATATCTCAATGGACTATGTACTTCTCTTATATAGTGATTCTATGGGTTGGGTAAGCAGTAGGTTGTTAATCATATACCATAAAAACTAATAACGAGTAGTCATTATATCTTTCACTCCAGTCATCATCCAATTTGGTTGCACATAATCCCCATATTTTCCATCATATTCAATGTTAACATAATTATTTCAAATCTAATGCATTGAATAAAACCAAAAATCATAGTGTGAGAAACAATAATAGTATTGGGAAAACTATATAATCATTTATAGAAGTTATAAATCACAACACATAATTTTTAATCTTGGAAAACATAGGTATAAAATAATTCCTTAATTGTCATCATCTATTCAAATCCTTCATTACAGTTCATAAATAAAATGTGATTTATCCAAACCATATCCCCCATGAGAGTAAAACTTTATATGTAGTAAGGCCCATTATTTTACAGATGGTGATGATTGAGTCAAATACCAATGCACCCTTTTAGGAGTCATTACACCTAGGTAAAATAGATCCAGAAACATATCCACGTATAGTATCCAGATAGGTTTGTATTTATAAGAAAAAACATAATCAATTTCTTAAACAAAACATTAAGATGTTTTTCAATACATATCCACAAATTCTACCATATCGTTAGGTTCCATAATCTATTTTTCCCTAAATCTAATTCCCTATGTTTCTAATAAACTTCAACTAGATACAGACTATAATGACCCTACACACAGTAGCGCCTAGTTGATAGTCACTTTTTTACATTGGTTATTGACACAATTGATCATATACGGAAGGACCAACTGGTCTAGCTGTCTTGGTAAACTAGACACAGACATTAATCAGAAATTAAATTTGAAAACATAAATTACCATATTCTGAAATAAAATATTATGCATCCTTGAACTCATTCACGGATTCCTTTTTCGTATACTAGAGTAAGGTAACCAAATAAGGGTGATATAAAATTCTTAGTAAAGGTTACATATAGTAAAATTTATCATGAATAAATAGGGCATAAATAATATGTTCAGGTAAATAACTGAACAAAAATTTCATTTAATGAATAACACGGGCACAAAATATAATATTGAGGGAATAAATGAAGATCAAATAATTCCAGAAAAAATAATCACATGTTATTGAAGATAATACATAGATAATATAATTATATTAATTTCATGGGTAATAATAACTAAATTCTGAATGAATGAAATGCTTCCTATTGGACATCTTGATATCAATATTGTAAGGACCTAGTTCTCGGATAATTTAATTGATCGGAACGTATACACCAAATAAATTTTAATAGGGCTAGACACTTGATTTGTCTCAAGAGACTATTGATGCATCAATGAGATAACTATAATTATGATCCACCAATCACTAAATGTTGAATTCATTCTATATATATGATTGATTTAATTTATTAACAATTTGATTTACCAATAAATATCTATATTAAATGAATAATATGAAATATAAATATTTCCCTAGTCAATTAAGAAACCTTAAAAGTAAAAAAAACATATGATAAAATGAAACACGGTTTAATAAATAGGTATATCCGTGATAAATTATATCGATATTTAATGAAAATTAAATGTCAACTTTTCATGATAAAGTGAATGTTTTCAAAGAAGGTTAATAACTTTAAAATTAATTGATAAAGTGAATATCAATACATTCCCTAGTCAAATTGATCATAAATTATCCGAAAAAAGAACAAGTATAGCATTAATACAACATATCCCTATAGTATTATAAGTAAAATATGGTCTTATTGCCATTGATGAATATAAATAGCAAAAAATCCTGAAAATACTTTTTAGGAAAATATACTTTTCACGTTGAAAATAACTTTTAAAAACTAAATATTTATAGAATAATAAGAAAAAAAAATTTAATTGAAAATAATCATAAGTAATTATTATGTAATATTCAAATAAATGAGTCTCAATGATGGAGGGAAAGTTACATTAATTCTAGGTACATTAAAACAAACATTTCATTCACTTTTTCTGTAATAAATGTAAAATATACCTTGTTTAGAAAATGATTGGAAGATTCATTTAAAAACATTTTTAAAAAAATCAATAAATGGTAAAAAAACATTAAACAATTTTATGAAATTATTAAAAATATTATTGAAAATATTTTTTGAAAACATAAATTTGTATGAATAGTGATTTTCTACCAAAGTGATAAATAATGTTTTCTTTTTCATAAAATAATTTTATCAATCATTATAAGTACTATAGAGAGAAAAATGGTAATATTACTTGAAATGATTATCAATAACATATGGATAATGAAATTAATGGGGTTTATTAGAAAATTATCTAATAATGTGTTCCAATTTAAATTCAAGCATAAACAATCTAAATTCAAATGTTATTGTTAAATAAACCCTTATAAAGATCATAATACATTAAAGTTAGAATTGATTAAAGAATTGATTCTGTGTGTAAAATTTGTATCCGCATAAAAGATTTGAAAATAAAAAATTAAATAATCCAAATACATTACACATGGAATAATATAATATGGAAGACAATGAAGAAGTAATATACCACAATGAAAAGAAATTGAGTTATGAGTTTCCTTACCATTTGGTAACCTTCATGTAAAATACCTTTGGATTAAATAATTAAAATTGAAATATAAGATAAGATGAATTACTAAGAATTCATGATATGACATGTAAAATGGGAAGTTTATACACCATAAAAAATAAATTGGTGCATAACATTAAAATATGCCTCAATGAAAAGAAATTGGGACAAAATACCTTACCGCATGTTTCCCTTTTGTTAAATGTAATTTAACATCATGTATAATGGTTTAAGGATTTTTATTAATTTATACCAAAACTACAACCAAATTCATAATATCATATATGATCTTATTATAACATCTTATGAAATGTTTGTTAATAATATTTCATTATTACCATTGTTTCAGGTTTTTTTTTCTCATGCGTGTTTTGTCATGAATGTTTTGGTTATAATGAATATAATATAGATTGAAAATATCTTGAATTATATTGATGTTAGAAATATAATATTTATTAGTCGGATAAATTTTTAAAAACATTCTTTAATGTTTTTCATAGAAAATGAATTGCATCGCTTCGCCCAGATGGTAGGTTATACGTACACATGAGTGACGATATCATTCCCTTAATTGGTGAATGGGTAACAAAGTAGATGATATATTAATTTTTTATAATTAATATCTTTTCATATGTATCATATATAATAATAATTTTTAAAATTATGATAATTTATGTGATTTTATGATGGAAAACAAATTACATTTTTTCGTGGGGTGTAGTCTGTCGTACACACAAGTAGTGATTTTGTTTCCCATTTTTTGGAGGATGAGATGGATGAATATTATTCAATAAAAATAACAAAATATCATTATATGTACAATAATGGTATTATTATATTGTAATTTTTTAGAACTAATTGAAGGTGGATGTAAGAACCCTGGTTTTTGGAACGGATCAAAATCCCGTCATTGTTTGAATTGTTGGCCTGTTCTTTGAAAAATAGGAAAATCTAGGAAAAACTTTTAAAGTTGTGGAGGTCGTACAGGGGCGCATAGATGGCGCACAGTTTGAACAAACCCGTGCGTCCATCCCAAGAAAGCATTCACCCTTGATAGTGCGCTCCGCAAGGGTGGCGCACAGTTTGTCAACCCATGCAGGCAAGCCGTGCGAACAACCTGGGTTAGTCAGTGGCAATCGCACGGTTGGCACACAGTTTCCCAAACCGTGCGGGGTAACTATGTGACCACTTAATGTTAGGGTTTTTAAGTTCCAGGACACTTGGGACCTCCCATTCTTCTCTCTTTTCTTCATCCTTGTGTCTCACACACTAAGAGCCAACCAGACCTTCAAATACTTCCCAAATCGTCATCCCAACCCCATTTGGAACCTCGTGTTATTCATTAGAACCACCTCGATAAGGCCTTGATTCCCCTTGAGCAGTTTTCTTGATATCTGTTCTAGAATAAGTTTTTAGGGTTTGAGCGGTTTTGATTCTTTTGTAGATCTACTGCATTTTAGACCTAACTGAAGACCTTAGAAACATCAGTGCTGGTATGGGACAACACTTTCATAGAGAAATTCAACTGTTTTGATGGTTTTTCCTGTTATGTGTTTTGTTTAAATGTGTTTTATATGTACATGTTTAATTGCGTATGCTGGAAACTTCAGATGGTGTTGGGCAGGGCCCGGATATTCTTGAGTGATGCGGATTACAGGCTGGGCTTGGACCGAGTTACATTGGGTGGTTTTGGCAACAGGATTTGACGTAATGGATGTCGGCTTGAGGCAGTGTGACGGTCAGGTTGGGATTGGCCTGGGTTACTTGGATGGCGAGGCCATCACACTTGAGCGGCATGGTCGCAGGAACACGAGGTGTAAAATGTGTGGTGGTTTAGGTACTATTTTGGTGATTACCGCTAACCTGGAACTTTGAGTAGTGTGCACACAGAGATACTCCGTGATGAGTTGGTTTTGAACACTAGTGTGGGTAGAGGCCCCCATATATGTGGTTTATGTACTTTTTTGTGGGGTTCTTTCCGTAGAAATCCACATGGGAGTTCATGAGCCTTCAGAGGATAGCATTAAGCCTATCAGGTTGAGGGCAGAGGCTTGCCGTTATTTGAGGGAAGATATCATTGTTCTTCCAGATACTTTATATGAGGACAGACATCGATGTCCCTCTAGTTTTTTTTTTGAGGACAGGCATCTCTGTTCCTCCAGGTTACTTCTTGGGTGTGCTTTTAGGATGTCGGTTCCTGAGACATGTGGTGCCAGGGGGCACATGGTGTCGGGTTATATGACAGAGATTCCGACATTGGACAAAGTAGGTGACACTCCATGGTGGCTGTTGAGCACTTACGGAGTTAGAGTTTATTTGTTCATTGTTCTGTTTACTTATTTACTTATAAATACATGCCAGCGTAAAAACTTATATCAGGTATGCACCGTTGGGTGATATCCTACTGAGATTTGTCTCACACCCTGCATGGGCCCTTCAGGACACGTGCAGGCTTTATGGATTTATGTGTAGGTAAGAGGACAACATCAGGAGTTGGGCTCCGTTAGTTGTTTCCTGGAGATGGTATGGACCTTGAGGTCTTACCTAGCCGGAGTTACTCTGTTTAGTTTTATTTTCTGAATCAGCATTCATACTTGTTGTAGCTATAGTTAGTTAGCCATTTGTGCCTTTTTATATTCAATTTTTTATGACCTACATTGGATGCATGTTTGTTTCTCAGTAGTAGTTACATGTGATCACAATGTTGTTGTGTTAATTTCTACCGCTATTGTTTATATTTATTACTTCCAATTTTTATTGATATTGAATGTGTTTCCGCTTTGCGGGTCTGGTTCGAGTCTGTTGAGTCATTCATTCTGCTACATCTCTACTGTTATACATGGACCAGTACATTTATTATTATCCTTAGAGAGGGTATAGCCTCCCCACTATACCTTTCAGATCCTCGCTGGTAGTCGACAGCCTATGGAATTCAGGGAGGTGTGCCTAAGGTATTTTCACCTGACCTGATTAGCACTATTCAGGTGGTTGTTCGGGTCAAGGCTGTTACAAAGTGGTATCAGAGGAGTTCGTGACATGAATTTAGTAGCAGCATTTTACTAGATACTAATGAGATTGAGACTTCTCTTTTATTTCTGCTAGTTTACTATTTGTTATATGGTAGACTGGATATTGGTTGTTATTGGAACTGGGTTTCTAGATTTTTCTTGGGTGCCTACAGCCCTAGGTACGAGGGATGGACAAAGTTTCCATGGGTGGGAAATTGCGGTTTGATTTTTCTCAGATTACAGTTTATATGATTTCTACCTCGGTGGCTCACTTGGTGTGTGAGGTTATTGATTGTGATATGTAACCTTTGACCTAGTGCGGTAAGGGAGAATTAGACCTTGGATCGGTAGGTAAAGGAATGTTTTCTTGGCTTTGATAGGCACATTTTTAGGATATTTCAATTTCATAATTGCACATATGCTTTGTGAAGTGATAATACCTTGTGAATAGAAATAAATTGGTATGCTCTATATGCTTTGAAATGTGAATAGGTGAAATTCCATATAATATTTCTTGTTGTAGCAATGTGTTATTCCATGCTTTGTATATTTCTAGAATTTCATGTGGAAGGATATTTGGGTCTGACTCTTGTATGAGCGGGGAAGTAATTTAGTTGAGGTGATTTTGATCACCAGGATTGGGCGACTCGGTCGTCAGTTTGAGGAAACGTCAGTTGTCAAGATGGGCATGGAACGAGGTACTTTGATACATGGCCATGATAGGGGTGGGTAAGGAGGCCCTGAGGCTGGGATGTCATGGGGAATTGTTGTAGTGGGGGAGAGTAAGGGTGGTTTTTGTGTGCTACCTTTTACTATTTTTCTTATCTGAATTGAATATATATTGTTATATATATATATGTGAGTTTTCTAACCATTTATGTTATTCAGCAGGTTCCACCTATACATCTCGATAGAGCGTTAGGAAAGTGAGGATACAGTGCCACAAGTGAAGGATCAGGTTAAGGATTCGGTACAGGCAGAGCATGAGCTGCAAGTACAGGATCAGAGAGAGGAATAGGTTCAGGATCCAGTTCAGGTAGGGAAACAGGTGAGTTTAGTAGTGTTCAGACCATGGCTCGATCAGCAGCTCCGAGCTAGCCTGGTACGTGTCTTCTAGGGGATCGACATAGGCGCATAGGGCACAAATCCATCTATGGAATATCTGACACGGGAGTTCCAGTCGGAGCTCCCGCCATTTTTTCAGGGTGAGGGTGGTCCGAAGGTGGCTGAGAACTAGATAGAGATCATACAGATGATCTTCGAGTAGCTCGAGACACCTCCAGGGTAGAGGGTCAAGTTGGTGACATACATTCTACAAAGACAGGCAAAGCGTTGGTGGGATGTGAATTTTCAGGCCTGCAGGTATGAGGGTTCGACATGGAAGGACTTCAAGGAAAGGTTCTTCGAGCACTTTTACCCATATCCACTGAGAGCTAAGAGAGCTCGGGAGTTCTTGAGTCTTCAGTAGGGAGACATGTCCATCATGGACTATACAGATACATTCACTGAGATGTCTCACTTTTCACCTGGTATGGTAAGCGATGATTCATCTAGGGTGAGTCACTTCGAGGATGGCTTACGACATGCCATCCGGGTCCAGGTGAATATTTTCAGGATGGGTTCATTTTTAGAGGTAGTGAATCAGGCGCTCATAGTGGAGGGCACCCAGAGGGATGAGCCCCAGGTTGGCCTGTCGACATCTTTGGGTGACGGTTCAGATAGCAAGAAGTGAGGACGAGATGAGTTCCAGCAGGGAAGTCAGGCCAAGTACTTAGCTAGACCACCTCGTAGTAGTTCTAAAGTGGTTTTCATCTAGTGTGGACAACCAGGGCGTGTTCGAACTCAGTGTGATAGGCCTCCAAAGGAGTGCTGGGTATGTGGATAGGTCGGGCATCCAGAAAGGTTTTGCCGGAAACCTTTCTAGATAGCCGGAAGACAGGGACCAGGACAGATGGTTGCATCCGGAGTTGGTTAAGGTTTGGTACCAGGAGACAGTAGCCAAGGTTCAACAACACATAGCGGACATGACAGAGAAAACGTGATCCAGTTGAGGGGTCAATGTCCGGTGGGTGGAGCAACATCGTTGGGAGGTCAGGCATCAGACAGTCGTACTTTAGGCTAGGTGCACGCTGTAGAGCTGCCAGAGGTCGAGCTTGCTATTGAGCCGACGATAGTTAGAAGTACACCATGGGTGTGGCTGTGATTTCCATGTTCCTTTTTGGCATGACCTGTAGAGGCATGTCTGTTTTGAGTGCATGTGATGCACATAATCTATGTGTACTGGCTAGATGATATTCAGTGGGACTGGCACCATATCAGGTGTGTGATATATTTATATATATATTTTTGAGATGCGTATCATCAGGGGCATCAAGGATGTGGGTTACTTGAGGTTCCTTGGGAATTGGGGCATCGAGGATGCAGGTTACTTTAGGTGTTAGGCACCAGGTAAGTTTTGAGAATCCATGGGATGTAGGACCTCATGGACAAGGACATCGATGTGGTACGGGATACATTGGATGTCAGAAGTGGAATGGGGGCACCAATGAGGCATAGAGGCAATGATGTGTCACGATAGGACCTTGAGTCTGGAAACAGGTTAGCGAACCATTTCTTGTTCTGAGTTTTGTCAGGTTGAGATCGAGTTATACGATTCTTAAGGTGGGTATCCCCCTGAGTAATTTATCCAGAACCTTGTGACTAGGGATGTTCGGGTTGTTTTGATCGGGGTGGTAAGTTCAGTTCCATCTTTGGGTTTTGATTGATAGCTCGGGGACAAGATATGTTAAGGTGGGGAGATTTTAAGAACCCGAGTTTTTGGAATGGGTCAAAATCCTGACCTTGTTTCAATTTTTGGCTTGTTCTGAGAAAACATGGAAAATATAGGAAAAACTTTTAAATTTGTAGAGGTCATACTGGGGTTCATGGTTGGCGCACAATTTGAAAAAACCGTGCGGCCAGCCCAGGAAACTGTGCACCCATGACAGTGGGCTCTGCATGGGCAGTGCACGGTTTTTCAAACAGTGCAGGCAAGCCATGCGAAGTATCTGGGTAGAGAGTGGCAACGACACAGTTGGCACATGGTTTTCCAAACCATACGGGGTAAATGTGCGGCCACTTAAAGATAGGGTTTTTATGTTTTGGGCAACTTGGGATTTCCCAGTCTTCACTCTTTTCTTCCTCCCTCTTGTGGATTGCGTGGTGAGAGCCGGCCGGACCTTCAAATCCTTCCCGGATCTTCTTCTGAACCCCATTCAAAAATATTTTGATTCATTAGAACCCCCTCAGTAAGGCCTTGATCCCCCTTGATCCGTTTTTCTTGATTTTTGATCTAGAATGAGTTTTTTGGGTTTGAGCGGTTTTGATTCTATTGTAGATATACCGCATTTTAGATCTAATTGGAGACCTTACAAACATCAGTGTTGTTATGGGACAACACATGCTTAGTGCAATTCATCTGTTTAGATGGTTTTTCTTATTATGTGTTCCGTTTAAAAGTGTTTTATATGTACATATTGAATTGAATATGCTGGAATCCTTGGGTGGTGTTGGGAATGGCCTGGATATTCTTGAGTGATGTAGATCACAGGTTGGTCTTGGCCCAGGTTACTTCGGGTAGTTTTGACCACAGGATTGGGCATCATGGACATCGTCTTGAGGCAATACGACTGTCAGGTTGGGCTTGGCCTGGGTTACTTGGATGGTGACACCATTAAACTTGAGAAGCATGGTCATAGGGACATAAGGTGTCAAATGTGTTGTCGGATAGGTACTATTTTGGTGATTACCGCTCACCCGGAACTTTGAGTAGTGTGCACACAGAGATACTCTGTGATGAGGTGGTTTTTACCACTCATGTGGGTAGAGGCCCCCGTAGATGCGGTTTAGGTACTTTGGTTGGGGGTTCTTACTATAGAAAGCCATGTGGGAGGTGAAGAGACTTCAAGGGATAGAATTGAGGCTATCGGGTTGGGGGTAGTGGCTCGCCTTTATTTGAAGGAAGACATCGTTGTTCCTATAGATACTTTATTTGAGGGAAGACATCATTGTACCTCCGGTTACTTGATTTGAGGGCAGTCATCGCTGACCCTCTGGCTATTTATTTGAGGGAAGACATTGTTGTCCCTCCGGTTATTTTATTTGAGTACAAGAATCGTTGTTCCTAAGGATTAATTATTGGGCGTGCCTTCTGGGATGTCGGTTCTTGAGACATGTGGTGCCAGGGGGCACATGGTGCTGGGTTATATCACATAGATTCCGGTGTTGGCTGAAGCAGGTGACACTCCATGGTGGCAGTTGAGCGCCTCTGGAGTTAGTGTTTATTTGTGAATTGTTCTGTTTACTTCTTTTCTTTTAAATGTATGCCAATGTAAACACTTATATTAGGTACGCACCATTGGGCGATATCCTACTGAGATTTGTGTCACACCCTACATGGTCCCTTCGAGATGCATGCAGACTTTATGGATTTTTGTGTGGGTAAGAGGTCAGCTTTAGGAGTTGGGTTGCGTTAGTTATTGCCTGGAGATGTTATGGAACTTGAGGTCTTACCTAGATAGAGTTATTATGTTTTGTTTTCTTTTCTGTATCAACATGATTAATTGTTTTAGCTACATTTGGTTAGTCATTGGAGCCATTTTATATTCAGTTATGTATGACCTACTTTGGATGCATGTTTTTTGCTCAGTAGTAGTTACATGTGATCAGCATGTTGTTGTGTTTATTTCTGCTGTTTTTGTTTATATTTATTGGTTCTGTTGTTTATTGATATTGAATGTGTTTCCGCTTTGCGGGTCTGTTTCGAGTCTGCGGAGTCATTTATTCTACTACATCTTTACTGTTATACTTGGACCAGTACCATTATTATTATCCTCCGAGATGGTATAACCTCCCCACTATACCTATCAGACCCTCACTGCTAGTCGGTAGCCTTGGGCGTTCGGGGAGGTGCGCCTAAGGTAGTAGTACCCGACCCGATTAGCACTATTCAGGTGGCTGTTCGGGTCTGGGTTTTTACAGTGGAGAAAGAAGAAATTAAAAGAAGGTACATAGTGAATATAATTACATTCACGTAAAAGAACTTACTTTGGATCTCTCATTAAGAACCCTAGGGTTGGTATTTTGGGAAGACTAGAAGAAATATAATGTGTAAAAGGATTTTATTGAGAGATTATTTTAGTTTTTTGTCAATGCAAATTGATTTATATGTGTGAATAAGTGAGGGGAGGGACTTAGTTTTTTAAATTGAGTAGGAGTGGCATTTTTTTAAATACCTAAACTATTTAATAATGGGAAGTCACTATCACCCCAAGTGCCTCTAAAATCAATAAATAATGGTTTTGAGGGATAATAAGGTTTATATAAACCTCCATGGCAACCAAAATGTTTATAAACATTTTATTTCTCATCCTTTAAGTTTACTTACTTTAACCATTTTATATTACACTATAGTAATTTGTTTTTTCAAGCTAGGTAATTTATCCTTTAAGCCTAAAATAAAATGACCCTTATTAGATAAAATATAACCACTAATTATTAATATGGAATTAAAATTATCAAAAAAAACTTCCATGTGTTCATGAAATTTATTCTTAACACAAATACATGTAATATGTGAAACCTTATTTTAACCTTAATCATGGTAAATAAATTTTAATTTCATTACTAATCATTATGATAAAAAATTAAGTTGAAAATATCATATATTATTAATTATTCTGATTCAAAAAATATAACCAATATTATGAAATTAATTTCACACAATATATTAATTTAAATTAAAAATAAACCCACAAATTGTGTCGAGATACTATATTTCAAGAAATGTATTTTTCAAGAATAAAATTATCTTATATTAACTATATGATTGTATATCATAATTATATGGATTTAAATTAGTTTATTTTCATATATAATCTATAAATTTAATATAATTATTTCTTTATTATTTTTTATATTAATTAATTGAAATGAAGGAATATTATGCTTTTAAAAACAATTTTTAGAAAATTCTCATTTAAGCCTAAAAATTACATTATACCAAAATAATGATAGATTATGATACAAATTTAATTAATTATTTTAAATATAGATAAATAATACTTTTTTTACATTGATATCAACTTAAAAAATAATGGTAATTTTAAAATGCTTAATTTATTGAATAGAATTGAATGATTGCCAAAAAGTGGTATTTTTACCATTCATAAAAAAATCACCCTTTTTAGAAATATACCAAATATTTCAAAAAACATTATTTTAATATAATTATATCAAAAATTAAATTATTTTATAAAATATAATTTCTAAAAAACTAAATTATGTATAATTTCCCAATAGAAAATTCAAAATAAGACCTTTTTTTAATAAAATGTATTTTGAACCAAAAAATGACTTCACTAAAAAATTGAGTGACTCTTTATTATAATTTATCAACAAATTTTTATTTATTGTGATCTTTATATATTTCATAATTTAGTAAATCTTATTCATACCCACTAACTCAATGACTAGGTTATAATGGTCATATTTAAATAATATATTTCATGGGTCATTTAAGCTTGTTGTTGTGTGTCATATACACTATCAAAAACAATGTTCTTCTTTTAAAATATCAAGATATTAAAATTTGGGTTTAAAAGTTTTCCATTAGTGTTCATGGATCTCATGAATAGTACTTTACATCCGAATCTACAATCCTTCATCATTGTATTCATAGATGATATCTTGATGTATTTTAGGACTTAAGATATGTGTGTTAAGCACATTGATATTGTATTGAGTACACTCTAAACACATTGTATTTATGCCAAATTTTCAAAGTGTCAATTCTAGATTTAGAAGGGGTAGTTCCTTGGTCATGTGATTTCTAAGGAATGAATTTTAGTGGACTAGAAGAAGTTAGAGGTTGTGATTTCATGTGAATGTCCAAGGAACATGTTTGAGATTATGTTTTTCCTTAGTCTTATATTATACTATCGATATTTCCTCTAGATATTATCCCAACTAGAAGATCTATTGAAGATGCCAACTAAGAAGGGGGTGATGCTTGAGTGGTATGATTAGTTTGAAGAGGAATTCCTAAAGTTGAATTGGATATTGAAGACAACTTCAGTTTTGATTCTTTTAGATCTTGATATTCGTTATATAGTGTACTACAATTCCTCATGTGTCTTGTTGAGAGTTTTGTTGATGTCGAGGGATCATGATGTATATTATAGGTCACTTTTTTTGTGACCCAGTGAGTGAAACTACATGACACATGCCATAGCGTTAACATATTTTGTTCACTCTATAATGTGTTAGAGACATTATCTCTTCATTAAGATGTTTATCATCTATATAAACCATAAGATATTATTTTTCATATTACCTTATAAGGATTTAAATCTAAGGCATAGGCATTGGGCAGAGTATCTTTAGAAATTGTACATTGATATGGGATATTCTCTAGTAATATAATATTTCAATTTATATGTTCTTCTTAGGAGAACACAAGAGACTCATGATCCTTCAGTGCATACATTACAAAAGGATTGGGGTATATTGAGTTCTATGGATGAATGTCTAGTGAATTATTCTAAGTATCATGGACTAATAAAAAGTGTGACTATAGTTATCACATTTTATTTAGTGTGTGGGTTAAATTCCATCTAGGAGTTGGACCCTGAGTGTATGGTGATGCAAGAAAATGTGGATGAGAGTAACTATCTTCTAGTGTGGACCTTCAAGGATGATGATGTGATCAATGTTCATGGTAATTTTGAAGTGCCATATTCAATGATAGATGACCTAATGAGTGTGTCTTATGCTTTAAAGTGGTAATTTCATCTAGGGTTGATAAATATGTACATTGATATCTAATGTCAATATTGGTGGCTAGGTATGAAGATAAACATCACTTTTTTCACAATTACATTCCTTCCAAGGGATAAATACCGAGAATTAGTTTCCTAATGGTTTGCTTCAGCAACTTCTGGTGCCTATGTGTAATTGGGATAATGAGACTACAGACTTCATGGTAGGGTTACCTAGGACCCTAAAGAGTCAGGATTCCTTTTGAGTGGAAGTAAATTGACAAATTAAATTGGGTCATTTATTTCTCATTCGATAGACCCTTTCAACGGTTGATTTGGTAAATCATATATATGTGGAATTTGACACCTACATGGAGCACCCTTGAGCATACTGTCAGATAAGGATGCACATGTAACATCAATGATTTGGTAGGAATTACAGAAGGATTTTTATACCTATATGAGAATATATAAATTGTATCATCAACAAATAGATGTATAATTAAATAAGATGATCTATATTTTTGAGGACAAACTATTATCATTTGTTCAGTACATGGGTGGAGCTTGGGATAATCACCAATCATTGGTTGGGTTTTCATAAAACAATATTTTCTTTGATTCGATTCAGTTGGAACCTTATGAGTCTCTTTACAGATGACATTGTTTATCACCATTATACTGGAACAAGTCTTGTGAGGTAGTAGTTGTGGCATCAAAAATGTTACAAGATACCTCCAAGAGAGTGTTGTTGATTTGGAAGTTGTTAGTCATCACTCAGAGAAGGAAGTGAGCATATTTATATTATAGGAGGCCACCCTTTGAGTTCACTATGGGTCAATGAGTTCTCTTACGGGGGACACCTCGATAGTGGTATAGAAGTTTGTTATATTAGGGGGACATTTCATCCAGATTCATTAGACCGTTTAATATTATCTTTCTTTTTGGGACAATGGCCTACCATTTGGATCTTCCTCTATTGTACCAAGGTACGAACGATGTGCTCCATGTCTCTCAGCTTCCAAGTTATACACCAAACTCTATGCATTTGGTTGACTATGTGGACATCAATCTGGATCCTAATGAATTCTTTATGGAGTACCTAGTGTGGATCATAGATCAGAGAGAAAAAGGGTTGGGAGGGAATATGGTTCTAATTATCAGGGTCCTTTTGTAGAATGAAATAATTCAAGAGAAAACATGGGAGAATGAGGATAAAGTTCAAGAATACTAGCATGAGTGTCATTACTAGGACTTCTGGAGACACATATCAAGGAAAAGAAGATATTAGAGCTGGAGAGTTATAAAATCATAAACCTTTGAGGTTTTTCTATCATTATGTTTTAACATAACTTGAGTTATTTTTCATTCTATGAGGTATTTCAAAAGGATATTGGACCTCAGAATTTAGCTAAATTGATTAAGGCCCTTAATAGACTTCTTCGTGGCTGAAAAAAAATCATCAACTTTCCGGTGTGGTGTATCTACGAGCTGGTGGCATTGTAAGTATTATCAATGTATTTTCATATTCCACTAGTCAGTTGGTGGAAGAGGAAGAATACTTGTAATTCTTCTAGGAACACTATCCCGCTAGCGTGGCCCACTGGCCCATTGGTTTCACCCAGATTTGAGTGTCATTAAAGGAATTTTTTTTCTTTAATATGATTTTTAAACATAATCTCACCTAATACTAACCCTAATATAACCAAAACCTTATATATAACTCTCATTTATTTATCTAGGAGCCCTCTTCCTTTCCTCTTGTATCTCTAAAGTATAGATCAATATGGGGTGTCAATTGATGTTAGATACATTCATTCTAATCATATTTCTCATTTTTTTATTTTGAATTAATCATATATCTAAGCCATGCTGAATAGATCTATGGATATATAACTATATCTATTATATAATCCATAATAAATTGACAAATTAGCATTGCATAATGGGAATTTTTGGATTCACTTAATCAATCTTGGATATACTATTGATGAGGAATCCTTTTTTTGAACGTTATTCTCTAGGAATGACCTTAGTAACATCCTTTGAGGAATATCAGAATTTATAATTAACACATTAAATGAAGGAAGTCATTATGATCTGAGATAGATGTAAGTAATTATTTTTCTTATTTGGTTTATGTGTGTGTTCCTAGTGTATAAGTCCTTGAATGATAGGCATGTCTTGCAAGCATAGGATGGTTTTGAGACCTTTTCATAGTTTTGTCATGTTTGTTCCTTTTTTTAGTTTATTACTCATATAATATTTTACAGAATTTTTAATTACATTTTGTGATACATTTTTCCATTTTGTGTTATTCCTTATATATGGTTTTGTTCATTGTTGTTGTAATATCATTTTCAATGTTTTGGTTAACTGGTGTCCCTAACAAACCTTTCCAAATCCTTAGAGGTGTAACATGGATGACATGTCACATTGGTGATTAATCTATATAGATGGACATCGCCTTAGCTTAGTATATAACACAATAATTCCATATTGTCTTTAGAAGTGAGTCCTCATATGTTGATATGAACTACCGATGGGGAATGTCCTCGAGTCTGAGATGGAGTCTATCATTCGGATGTGTCAAGTGTGTATTCCATTGTATATGAGAAGTTAACCATGTGTCATGGCTTGGAATTTAACTTAATTTCTGATAAGAAGTTTTTCCTTAAAGGTGGATTATGTTATGTCCCTAAAGGAAGTTAGAGTTACAAGGCATGATCAAATTTATGTGATTTGTTTTATAAAATACTCTTATAACATGGCACTCATGCATATATGACCGGGGTTTGAGGTGGATTGGTTAGAACACATTAACTCTGTATATGAAGAGTTGTATGAGTATGTGTTCATTTATCTTTCCACCATGTTGTACACTTCTATATACACATGCACTTATTCTAAGAAAACATTGGTGTTATCCTATATGTTTTTTTCTCACACACTACAAAAGAACCTCGGTGCACATAAAGACTTCATGATTCAAGATTATAAGAAGGGGATGGGCCATGTGGCAGATTACTAAGTTACATAGAGATAGGAGAAGGACATGAAACAAGGAAAGAATAAAAATGGATTTCGTATCATTTTTTATTACCCTTTTTAGTTTTGGTATTATACATGTTTACTATCCACATTGGGGTTTATTTGGTTATACATGTAGGACTTGACATGGAATTTTTTATAGTATTTATTACAATTATCACCAATGGTATTCTTCATTTGGATTGTATTTATGTAATTATATTTTGGTTATGGATATGATTATCAAGGGTATAGTCTCCCCAAATCACTTTAGGCCATTTTATAAAGTCGATTTCCTCTTGCATATGGAGAGGAACCTATAAGGTTATGTGGAATTTCAACTTGAACATGGTGGTTTAGGTTATGGTAATATAATAATATCCTCAATATGATATATCCTATACATTTATAATAAGAGTTATAGTTTTTATTTCTAACCATATTTTACAAAAAGATGATAATGGGAACAAGGAATATGATAAAGAGATCAATCAGCTGTAAATCTGGCTATTGTTCAGACAATTAAGCATGATGTCAACTCACCTATAATCCTTAAATTTGGGAACCTAAAATAGACTCATCAAGATAATGTTGTACAGATTTATGATACTTGAGAAGGATCGATTCTGGTCATCACTAAGATTGTTTCTATTGTATAAGGAGAATAGAAAAAAATAACTACAATTTCCAGTGTTATTCCTCTCAATGATTTTTTTATACCTACTGAAATTAAAAGAATCATTAAGAAGGATCTGATTATACATTTCATGATATATTTTCTTGGATTTTAATAAGAATAAAAAGAATATGACGAATATGATGTTATTTTTTTTACCAAGAATAGAATAGTTTCAGCTAAACCATCTCATGAAAATTAAAATAAAGAATTTATATTGTAACGCCCTAACCATAGTTACCCAGAGTCGGTGCATTATTTTAATACATTGACATGATTACAAGGAATCAAGTCTCGAAAGACCGATTAGTTTAGTAGTCTTGAAAACACTAGATATATTCATAAGTCTTACATTATATCATAAAGTAAAAAAAACTACAACAACATCTTGTCTTCATATCTCCTCATACTATCCCTGCAGGTCATTCATAAATTAATTCTTGGAATCCTGGGAAAAATAAGACATAGAAAGGGGTGATATCAAATGCTCAGTAAGGATAACAATACAACAGAAACTTTCATAAATAAGCATAAACATTTAAGGCAATGTATAACTAAAACAAATGCCTTTTAAACTTGACCTTCATCATAATATGGCAAAGATAAAATGAAATAATGTCATTTAATTATTCACATGTATATTCTACTAATCTAATAATAACATTAAATATCAATAACCACTTTCATAACAAGGGAATTCATAATTCCGAACTTTAATTTCTTTGTCAAGGCCTCGTTCCAAGACCTAAGGGATAACTGTAACCGGAACCCAACCCAGAGAGCCTCTGTAACCAGACTCCAACCTAGAGTGCCTTTAATAACCGGACACTAGCACGGAGTGTCTCTAATAACCGTACACCAACTCGGAGTGTCTCTAATAACCAGACACCAACCCTGAGTGCCTCTAATAACCGGACACTAACCCGGAGTGCCTCTAATAACCGGACACCAACCTCGAGTTCCTCTAATAACCGGACACCAACCAGGAGGGTCTCCTGTAACCGGACCCCAACCCAGAGGGCTTAATTTTACTGGTCCCCAACCCAGAACATATTAGTCTAACACATTCATCTTATGAAGGGGATGAAATATAACGTAAACATTCGTATTAAAACTAGCATACGAAATGCCAAAAAATTAATCATAAACCATTAATGGAATAAAAATAACTCATCTATAGTAAAACATATCACAAAACCTTAAATACAATATGGAATATTTTTTTCATAATAAATCAACTTCAAACAAGTGTAAAATTTATCAAAGGATGTTGACATAGATGAAAGAAATACTATTTGAGAGAAATATCTCTCTTTTTTTAAATCATTTAAAAGTCACATAATTATAAAAGAAAAAAAATTACTTTGAAAATATTATTTTAATATTTTAAGGGAAGCTTCAAATATTTTATATTGGTGGAAAATAGTTGCACCCGTCGTATAAGTTAAAAAGACATTCTTACCATAGTTCTATCGAAAAGGTTAAAAAAGGACCTTGTTTGGAAAACGACAGAAAGATTACTTTATAAACTTATTATAAAAAGTAAAACAAGGGTATAAATGACTTTAACCCATATTCTATAAAATTGTAAGAATGTTTTGAAATACATTTTTATGAAACATGGATGTGGATGATAAAGAGGTCCCAGTAGATAATTACGTATAAACAACCTTGGATAATGAAGAGATTGTGAAACAACCCTTACCAATTTGGTAACTTACGAAACATACAAACCATGAAAGAGGTATCATACAATGAATATGTAAATACACATAAATTAAAGTGTATTACACAAAGAATACAATTATGGGAAGTACATACACCACACAAAAGGTAAAAGTGGAAATATGGCATGAATCTCACGAGAATAAGGAAGGAGATGAAAACCCCTTACCTTGTAATTTTCCTTGGTTCAGGGTAGGTTAACCTCTTGTATAATGGTGAAATAATTTTTATTAAGTTATAAAAGAATCATATATATTAATATGGTATCATATATGATCTTTTAACACCACTTTGTTAATAATATATTTGTATTATCGTCGTTTCGGGTGTTAACTTACTTGTTTTCTTTTATATGTTTTATTATATAAGACATGTTTTTTATGGATAGTTTTATATATTATTCATATCCATAATGATATCAAGTCCTTAAATATTATTTTTAATCATCAGATGATAATTATACTTGAATGGATACGATGGGGAATGAATCTCATCGTGTTCGTGAAGATGGTAGTCCGTACGTACGCACAAGCGACAATATCATTATTTTGATATTAAAATAATATATAATTGTATGTTATATCATATATACAGAATCATTATCATGTTATATTTATTATTTAAATGAATTACACATCATTTTTATACCTATCCAAATAATAATATTTTGAATAACAATTACACAACGACGTGGAGACGGTAAGCCGTACGTACACACGTATGGTGACATGCCATTGAAAGGATGGATAGAATACTGAATATGGTTGTACCATATTTATAATAACATCATAGAATATAGAATATACTGGAGTTATTATTTTAGAAAGTAAATAACAAATAAAGAATAATTTTAAGAAGAAATGAACTTGAAAAGGGGTGGTGAAAACATTACCTCTTCTTCGGGTTCTTCCTTTTTATTTGATCAAAAGGGATCTTTAGGTTGGCTTTCTGATCAAACTAAGTCCTCTAGGTTGAATTTAGGGAATTTTAAAGAGTATTGAGGCATGGTTTTTCCTAACCAAAAGGCTTTTAAGGTGTGAATAATTGTTTAGAAGTGGTGTCCTTTTATAAGGGGGAGGAGGGGATCTTTAGGAAAAACTTAAAGAATTAATTTATAATAAATTCCTATTCAGTTTATAATGGCTCCAAAGTTGATTATTAAAATTATAAGGTGGTTATGGGTCTAACTTCTTTCAACCAATAGATTTTAGACAGGATTGGGTCATTATAGTAACCTTATCTTTTTGTTTTAACTCTTGGTTAATTAGTTTAACACTTACCATGTCACTTTGTATTTTTATAATATATAGTTAATAAACATACTATATACATCCAAGCGACCCCCAAGTGGTCCATTAATGATACACCTATAATTATATAAGTCCTTTGGACGAAACGTAGATTTTTAATAATATAATATCAATTAATAATATAATATTTGTTTTAAAAACTCTTTTTTTGTCAATTTTGACAATATTTAATATTTATTTTTGTTAAAGTCTTAAAAACATTATTAATTAAAATAAAATTAATTTTAGAAATCCTAACATGTCTTATTAACCAATAAAATTCGTTTATGTCTTCAAAACATTCAAATTATATTTATTTTAACATTTATAATACCAATTATTTGATTCTTTCATTAACAAGGAAAATACTGCATCATTATTGTGTCATATATATTTTTAATTTTTAAATGTATAAAAATTATAAATAAAATACATTTATGTAGAAAATCTTTTTATCTTTCTAATTAATATTTATAGTCGAAAATATAATATATATAACCCTATGTAAAAATTGTTTTTCTAAAAGATATATGCTTGTGTTATTTTGTATTTACTTTAACTTAATTAATATAAAGTGTCATTACCACATACAAGTGGATCCATGGGGTCCCAAAATAGACCCAAATATTCCCATGGTCGGAAAAGTATCAACCAATAGGGTTAAGTCATGTTTTAGGGTAATTTATTATTATTATAATATTATTTTTTTATCCTTATTTACCAGATTTACCCTTTAACAATGGTAAATAAAATATTTAACGAAATAATTATTCAGAATGTCTAAAAATATAAGTTAACTATTTACACAATTTGGACATCCTGATTCCAAATATGGAGTCCATTTTTTCAAATTCTAAACATAGAAGTGGCAGAAATTAATTTCAAATTAATTCCCGCTGTTAAAACAAAAAGCGTGTTTTTACGAAATAATAACTATCAAAAGATTGACACTTGTTTATGTCCAGTTTAATTGTAAAATTATTTCCAATGTCCAAAATTGACTAAATGGTAAAAATATATTCTAAATATACTTTAAAATCACTCAAATTCATAATTTATGACTATTAATTATTTTTATTAAAAAATATGTTTTTAATTAAAATTTAATAATTTTCACTATTCATCAAAATATAAAAGTTATCTGAAAAGTAAAAAAAATTTACCCTAGGATAATTTAGATATTCTTAATCTTAAAATGAAGTCCATTTTAAGAGTTAAAATTTATTAAATTTCAAAAAGTGGGTATTACTATTCATAACTGCTACTTTGATTGGTCGTAGTGTGTTAGAGTCTCGAAGATGCATATAATGCATGATATTGCTTTATTAAAAAGGAAATGTATCATGGAAGCTTGGGTTTTTACATTCATCCCTCCTTCAAATAATTGTGTCCTCAAAATTTTAAATTGTTCTTTGAAAATAAAAGGTTGAAAATAGAAAATACCTTTGTGGAAAACTCATATCGGAAATAGAGTTAATAAAATTTAGTTTTAATAAGAGGGAAAGGGTAATTAGAATGTCACCACCAAATTATGGTTTTGGATAGGAGAACATTGGTGGAAATTATAGACACGTACTTAGAGGAAAAACATAAATATTTATAGGGAGTGATTGAGGTCATCAATCACAAATAAGTGTAGAGTTGAGGTCCTCAAAGCCATCAATCTATGATGATTTAAAATATCATCAGTTCAACAAAACATAAGGTATTAGGATAACACATTTTTGGTATTAATATCCCTTCCCTAAAGAATTAATTTCTTCCTAGAATAAGATAAATATGTATATACATCTTAACAAGTGGAGTTTTCATCCTTCAATTAATTTCTACCACAAACTCAACTTTCACTATAAAATATAATAGAACTCAAAAATAACATATTTATCCTGATAGTATAAGGTTCCAATAATTAACACATCCCATTATAATGAAAAAATATTTTTTAATAACCCAGGACTTCACGTAGGCTAGTGGTAGGTAATAAAGGCCTGTTGCACTATGGTTGTCGGTTCGATTCCTGCAGCTTTGTCCGACGCGACGGGTTATCGCCCGACCTGCAGGATGTCCTTTTCCTAAAACTATAGTATCATAATATTCCAAAAATAATTGTAAGAAATTTTTTAACCTTGAACAATACTATCCAAAGTTCAACTAAATCCATTGAAAAACATTATAGTTATCCAAAGTACCTCTGTCCAGACTCTCTGTAAAAGGTATCTAAATTCAAAAATCAATCGCAACATCAGATTCTCCAAACAGAGTAAAGTTTGTCTTATTTTCACATACTGAAAATATGATTACCATAGGCATATTAAAACTTTAATGAAAACAAAAAGTATTTTAGTACAATCCTTATATATATCATGTTATTCTCATAAACAGAATATAATTGTTGAGTCCAAAAATACAAATACATGAATCATTCCTCTTCAACTATAGTAACATCATAAGCTTGGCCTTGATGTCTTGGCCTTTTCTGAGGCAAGTTTCCCTGACAATTAGGACATTCATCTGCATAATTCTCCATTTCTCTACAATTGTATCATTCAACATTAATAGCCTCCTTTTTTCCCTTGAAATCACATGTCTGGTGACCTTTTTCTCCACATTTTTAACAAACTCTCATTCCTTTTAGGCAAGTACCAGGGTCTTTCTTCCCACAATTTTCACATAATGGAAAATCCTTATTTCCCTTTTTCCCTATATCAGTCAATTTCTCCATCATTATCTTCTTCTCTTTCTTTACATTTTTTTCATACGATTTAGAGAATTCCTTTTCTGTCTTGATATCACATGAGACAATGTCTTCGTACGATGAGAAGGATTGTGAGATCAATGCTCGATGAAGAAATGGGTTTAACCCATCAAAGAAACGATCAATCTTACTTCCTAGTTTACGTATATGATCTCCAGCATACCTTGCTAACCTTGTAAATTTATCCTTATACTTTACGAAATTCTCATCCTCCTTTTGTCTCAGACTCAAAAATCGCGTTTCCATATTTGCTCGATGGTCACGAGGAAAGTATTTTTCTAAGAAAATCTCTTTGAACTCCCTCTATTCCATATTTGATAGTTCATCATCTTCCTTTGTGTTTTGAGTCAATGACCACCATTGGTCAGCATCTCCAGTGAGGCGGTAAACTTCCATGATAACTTTTTCCCTTTCACTACTCCCCAAGGCATGAAATATTTTCTCTAAGGAATTTATCCATTGCTTAGTTACTAATGGATTTGTACACCCATTGAATGTTTTTTTTTGTTTCCTCATGAAGCGATCTAACATTTATCCTCCACGCTACAGATTAGGGTGCTCCATACGGGTAAGGTTATTATTCATAACATGAGTGAGTTGTCCCAGTATGGTGATTAGCTGATCAGCACCAGTTGCATCACCATCTCCACTATAATTATCTTGAGTAGGAGGGAAATCCTTACATGGATTGCGTGCATTTATACGGTTTCCATTCCTTCCACTAGGCAACATTTCTAAACAATGGCATAAACTAGATCATTTCATGATTCAAAATACATAATTTCATACTTGTAAAACACTTAACATAAATTGAACTATTTATGGATATAATCCATAATCATAAAAAAAATGTTTTCTTTGAGGATGTATATACTCATATACCCTTCATAATTATTTGTAAAGAAAATGAGAATTATCCTAAGAATATCCCCTGGGAGTGTCGTAACCAAGAGTGTCGCAAGGCCCGTTGTCATGCACCAGTTCCCGTTCGAGTCTAGCTCAAAGCGGTGTTTTCGGGTTTTACTGCTAGGAACATCTGTGCCAGAGCGGCCTCTACCTTCTCGTATCCAGACAGGGATGTATTGCTCAGAAAACTCACAAAATCTATAAAATACCAAAATTCATGAAAGTTCTTCTATACTAATCCTCAAAGTTCATCTTAGGTCTATGTGCTCTAATCAGAGTTTATCTAAATCTAGCTTCCAAGGTTTGTAGTAAATTTCCTCTAATACCAAATGTAACGCCCCGACCCTAGTTACCCAGATTCGGTGCATTATTTTAATACATTGGCATGATTAAAAAGAATCAAGTCTCGAAATACCGACTGGTTTAGTAGTCAGGGAAACACTAGATATATTCATAAGTCTTACATTACATCATAAAGTAAATAAACTACAACAACATATTGTCTTCATATCTCCTCTTACTATCCCTGTAGTTCATTCATAAATTACTTCTTGGAATCCTGGAAAAAATAAGACATAGAAAGGGGTGAGCTCAGATGCTTAGTAAGGATAACAATACAGCGAAAACATTCATAAATAAGCATAAATATTTAAGGCAATGTATAACTAAAATAAAAGCCTTTTAAACTTGAACTTCATCATAATATGGAAAATATAAAATGAAATGATTCTATTTAATTATTCACATGGATATTCTACTAATCAAATAATCACATGAAATATCAATAACCACTTTCATAACAAGGGAATGCATAATGCCTAACCTTAATTTCTTTGTCAAGGCCTCGTGCCAAGACCTAAGGGATAACTGTAACCAGAACCCAACCTGGAGAGCCTCTGTAACCAGAATCCAACCCGGAGTGCCTCTAATAACTGGACACGAACCCGAAGTGCCTCAAATAACCGGACACCAACCCGGAGTGCCTCTAATAACTGGACACCAACCCGGAGGGGCTGCTGTAACTGAACCCCAACCTGGAGGGCTAACTTTCACCAGTTCCCAACCTAGAACATACTAGTCCAACACATTCATCTCGATAAGAAGATGAAATATAACGTAAACATTCGAATTAAAACTAGAATAAGAAATGCCAAAACATTAATCATAAACCATCGATGGAATAAAAATAACTCATCCATAGTCAAACATATCACAAAACCTTAAATACAATATGGAATATTTGTATCATAATAAATCAACTTCAAACAAGTGTAAAATTTATCAAAGGATGTTGACATAGATGAAATCAAAACTATTTGAGAGAAATATCTCTTTTTTTGAAATCATTTAAAAGTCAAATAATTATAAAAGAAAACATTTAATTTGAAAATATTCTTATAAACTTGTAATGGAAGCTTCAAAGATTTTATAACAATGGAAAATAGCTGCACCCGCCGTATAAGTTAAAAAGATATTCTTACCTTAATTCTGTCGAAAAGGTTAAAAAAGGACATTCTTTGGAAAATCACAGAAATATTCCTTTATAAACTTCTTATAAAAAGTCAAACACAGGTATAAATGACTTTAACCAATATTATATAAAATATTAAGAATGTTTTGAAATACATTTTTAATAAACATGGATGTGGATGATAAAGAGGTCCTAGTAGATAATTACATATAAACAACCTTGGATAATGAAGAGATTGTGAAATAACCCATACCAATTTGGTAACTTACCAAACATACAACCCATGAAATAGGTATCATACAATGATTATTTAAATACACATAAATTGAAGTGTATTCCTCAAAGAATACAATTATGGGTAGTACATACACCACACAAAAGGTAATAGTGGCAATACATTATGAATCTCACGGGAATAAGGAATGAGATGAAAACACCTTACCTTGTACTTTTCCTTGGTGGAGGGTAGGTTAACCTCCTATATAATGGTGAAATAATTGTTATTAAGTTATAAAAGAATCATATATATTAATATGATATCATATTTGATCTTTTAACAATACTTTGTTAATAATATCTTTGTATTATCGTCGTTTCGGGTGTTAACTTACTAGTTTTCTTTTATATGTTTTATTATATAAGCCATGTTTGTTATGGATAGGTTTGTATATTATTCATATCCATAATGATATCAAGTCCTTAAACATTATTTTTAATCATAAAATGAGAATTAGACTTGAATGGATACGATGGGGAATGAATCTCATCGCGTTCGTGGAGACGGTAGTCCGTATGTATGCACCAGCGAAAATATCATTATTTTGATATTAAAATAATATATAATTGGATGTTATATCATATATACAGAATAATTATCATGTTATATTTATTATTTACATGAATTACACATCATTACTATACCCATACAAATAATAATATTTTGAATAACAATTACACCACGACGTGGAGACGGTAAGTCGTATGTACGCACATATGGTGACATGTCATTGAAAGGATGGATAGAATACTGAATATGGTTGTACCATATTTATAATAACATCACAATATATATAATATAATGGATTTATTATTTTATAAAGTAAATAACAAATAAAGAAGAAGCTGAAGAAGAAATGAACTTGAAAAGGGGTGGTGAAAACATTACCTCTTCTTCGGGTTCTTCCTTTTTATTTGATCAAAAGGGCTCTTTAGATTGGCTTTCTGATCAAACTATGGCCTCTATGTTGAATTTAGGGAATTTGAGAGAGTATTTGGGAAGGGTTTGTCCTAACCAAAAGGCTTTGAAGGTGTGAATAATTGGTTAGAAGTGGTGTCCTTTTATAAGGGGAGGAGGGGCTCTTTATGAAAAATTTAATGTATTAATTTATAATAAATTCAAATTTGGTTTATAATGGCTCCAAAGTTGATTATTAAAAGTATAAGGTGTGTATGGGTCGAAATCGATTCAACCAATAGATTTTAGACAGGTTTGGGTCATTATATTAACCTTATCTTTTAGTTTTAACTCTTGGTTAATTAGTTTAACACTTACCATGTCACTTTGTATTTTTATAATATATAGTTAATAAACTTACTATATAAATCCAAGAGACCCCCAAGTGGTCCATTAACTGATACACTTATCATTATATAAGTCCCTTTCCCAAACCATATATTTTTAGGAATATAATATCAATTAATAATATAATATTTGTTTTAAAAACTCTTTTATGTCAATTTTGAAAATATTTCATAATTGATTTTTGTTAAAGTCTTAGAAACATTATTAATTATAATAAAATTCATTTCAGAAATACTAACATGTCATATTAACCAATAAAATTCGTGTATTTCATCAAAACTTTCAAATTATATTTATTTTAACATTTATAATACCAATTATTTGATTCTATCATTAATAAAGAAAATATTGCTTCATTATTGTGTCATATATATTTTTAATTTTTCAATGTCTAAAAATTATAAATAAAATACCATTATGTAGTAAATATTTTTATATTTTTAATGAATATTTATATTTGAAAATATAATATATATAACCCTATGTAAAAATGTTTGGCTAAAAGATATATGCTTATGTTATTTTGTATTTACTTTAACTTAATTAATTTAAAGTGTCATTATCACATACAAATGGATCCATGGGGTCCCAAAATCGACCCGAAGATGCCCATGGTCAGACATGTATCAACAAATAGGGTTAAGACACATTTTAGGGTAATTTATTATTATTATATTATTATTTTTTTATCCTTATTTACCGGATTTACCCTTTAACCATGGTAAATAAAATATTTACCGAAGTAATTATTTAAAATGTCTAAAAATTAAAGTTACCTATTTACACAATTTGGAAATCCTAATTCCAAATCTGGAGTCCATTTTTCCAAATTCAAAACACATAATTGGAATAAATTAATTTAAAATTAATTCCCACTGTCAAAACAAAAAGCGTGTTTTTAAGAAATAATAATTATCAAAAGATTGACACTTGTTTATGTCCGGTTTAATTGTAAAATTATTCCCAATGACCAACATTGTATTAAATGGTAAAAATATATTCTAAATATACTTTAAAACCACTCAAATTCATAATTTATCACTATTAATTATTTTGATTAGAAAAGATTTTTTAATTAAAATTTAGTAATTTTCACTATTCATCAAAATATAATAGTTATCAGAAAAGTAACAAAATTTTACCCTAGGATAATTTCAATATTACGAATCTTATAATGAAGTCCATTTTGAGAGATAAAATTTATAAAATTTCAAAAAGTGGGTATTACTATTCATAACGGCTACTTTGATTGGTCACGGTGTGTTAGAGTCTCGAAGTTGCATACAATGCAAGCCATTACTTTATTCAAAAGGTAACGTATCATGGAAACTTGGGGTGTTACATATATCCCTTATACAAGATAAATCTGATCCTAGTAGCTCTGATATGAAAATAAGTTAAGTTCTAGATATTAATGAGAAAATTTTTTCAATGTTTGATGAGATACTAATATAAGTTAGTTACTTGAAGGATACATTAAATTAATCAAGAGATAAATTAAAAAAATTATGGATAATTCTGTCTCGAGAGATGATATAGATTCAATAAATAAGATTATATCATCACATTTTGAGTATATAAAAATGATTACATTGCCTCAACAAAATATGGTCTATATGCAAAATTTCAAAATTTTAAAAAACATGTCCAAATGTATAATGATGCCTCTGAAGGATACACATACACTACAGTAAGTAATAATGGATAAAATGTAGTTGTTTTTGTAGAATATAAGCATGAATAATTTTCTATCACTCTTGTTAATATAACAAAAAGGACTATATCTATCCATTTTGATATCATTTCATAAGAAAACCTATAAGTTATTTAGAGAAGTTTGTCTACTGACATATAAAGCATTACCTGTTTTTATTGAAGTTCTCTTAAAATTTTTGATAAAACATTGAATTATTTGGATAGTTTTTTTAAGATAATTTTGCCTAAGTTTAGGTTACATCATCCAAAACCCTAAAAAACGATTTTTACTAAGAAAAACCTTATTATGATGGTTGGTTCACATTCCAACTACTTTTCTTACATAGAGGTTAAGATCACAAGAAATTCACCCATTTTTTCCATGTCTAAGTATTATGAATTTGGTTCATACATAGAAGAATAATTCTTCGTGATGATAGTGGGACATGGTCCACATAACAGTGAATAGGTTCTTTTGGCTACTAATATTCATGTTTTTCACTTGTATCTATCTTTAAAACAACCACTTCCAATCTATTAGATTCACAGAAAAGTGTGTTAATATGGATAATCAAGAGTTCTTATAGGAAGTCTGATCTTCAGTGATATATAAGAAAATTTATCTTGAAATCATGTAAATGATTTAATTATATTCTATACTTCTATCGTAGTAGCATATTTAAGTAGATAGATATGTTAGAAAATGAACTCTTTTATTTTCCTGGAATACATTATCTTAGACATTCCATTCTAGATCACCATCTTGCCTCTTCGTTGCGCCTGGAATATATTTTTGTTCCAACTAAATTCTATTAGACTCAAAATCAAAAGAACCATCTAGAATCCCTAGAACCAAATCCATTTCCTTCCACCTAAAAAATATATTCTTAACTCCTAAAAATAACTAAAACATGGAAAAATATTCAGATACTTTTAAGGGAATTCAGGATTGTACTGCAAGGAAAGTTATATATGATAAAATTGGCATCAAAGGACAGTTTGGGTCTAATATATCTATTGGTAATATCTATGAATAAATTGAAACTTCTTTACTTCTTACCTTTTCCTTACCACCTAGACAACCTCGATCTTTCAAGAAACTTCTACAAAAAAAATATGACCTCTTAAAAACCACCAAAAAGACTTATATTTTTTTTATAATCTCTACGAGTGATATTTTTTTATAATATTTCCTAATAAATTTATTTTTTTCAATACTATTGTTATTTTAATAAATTATTTCATTGAAATCATAACTTTTTAAGTCAATTTTAACCATTTTTTATTTTATGCATTTATATTCAAAATGATTATACTCATTAATGTTCTATAACAAATCTATTTTATCCATCATTTTACCATCCTTTTGGATATTGTAATAAGGGATAGTATATATTGAAATGTGTATGAGACTACATAAGGTGGCTCTGTTTTCACACAATGAATGTTTCAGGATCAGAACATTGAAAAATGGAAAAGTCATGAAGTGCGCGAAAGATGAGTATTGCGTGAAATAAGCTTGTGCGCCCAATGTGACATCAAATTGGGTTTTGAGCACATAGAGGGGATATTATGCGATGTGGGGAATATTCAATGGAGGGTTCAATGATGACTATAAATAAGAGCTTACCCCCCCCCCCCTCATTCAAGGTAACTCAACACTTAGATAAAATCCGAGCTTCGGATCACATAAACATTTTAAGAAAATTGAGTTGTGTGAAATATTTTCAGTTTCATGAAAGATAAGAAATTTGAGCGTAAGATTTTAGTTTCATGTAATATTGAAGTTGCACTCAAGGGGTGTTTTCCAAAAAAAGTATAATCTAAAGTGCATGGAATTAATGTTGCTTGCAAGTCGCAGTAAGTGTTGCGCGAAAGATTTTTAGTTTCCTAGTAATGCTAAAGTAAATTTTTATTAATTGGTGAATGAAAGTGGGACATCAATAGAGAATCTACATATAGTGAAAGATGCATTCATTAGAGATAATGATTGGATCTACAAGTCCATAACTATGACTAGATCCCTTCCAAGAGAATTGACAGAAGGAAGAGGATGATGATGATCCTTCCCATAAATAGTGAACCAAATGAAAATACTTCAGGTGTGACCATTGGGAATATAGTGAGCAGACCCTAATAATTGTAAAAGTGGTGAGCCTATGCATAGAAGTGATCTAGCCTGAATTATGTAATTGGCAGTGATCTTTAGTGTATTTTTAAATTGGCACATCTTCATTGTATACTCCTTGGATGTAGCCTAGTGAGGGTGAACCTAGTAAAAAAAATTTGTCCTTGTGCTTTCATTCATGAATTAAATTTAATTCATTATCAACATATAAAGAAGGACATTATAATATCATCATTAACAATTAAGTGAAAAAAGTGACCCTTATAATATTGAGGTCAATATCCTGTGGGGCAGGAAGAATTTTGAAATAGAATATCCATATCCTGATTCACCCCCCTCCCCCTCATGGTATCTATGCCCTTTTGGACCTAACATATACTCCATTCATCCTTACCATTTCTCTCATGTATTTATGTGCAAGTTGATCTCGTGAAAAGTCCTCTTCAATTAAGACAAAGTGATATGTATTTTTAGGATGATCTATAACAACCCCTATAACATTGTTTCCCCTAGATCTATTTTAAATTTTGATGAAAACATCCAGGGTGATGTTCTAAAATTTTTATGTTCATATGGGTAATGGTTGCATCATACCATTAGACTTATTCCTTTCATCCTTCACTTGTTGGATCACCAGAAAATTTGATGTATATTTAGCGATCTTCTACTTCATATTGTCCCACCAATAGTGATCATGGAGATCTTGATACATATTTTTGATTCTTGGGTGAATGGATAAAGTTTAATTATATACATCATACAAAAGTTTCTTATTTAACTAAGTATTTTATCAAACACATATCCTTGACCCAAATCTCACAATTCCTTCTTAATCTAATTTAATCTATGTGGATTTCCCCTTTCTCAGGGCCTCCACATTCTTCCAAATTTCCACATCATTTCTTTGAGAATACTTTATTTTATCCATGAGGTATGGTTGTGAAATCATTTGAAAAAACATTGATGGTGTTCTTTAATTAATGAATTTTATTTCCATTTTTGCAGGTCTAAGAAGATTGTATCCTTCACAATTATCATCATTGATAGAACTGGAGGATATTTTCTACTTAGAGAATCTTTAAACTTATTTGTTTTAGTAGGATGGTAGTGGATTGAATAGTTGTAATCCTTGATGAGATCTAACCATCTTCAATGGTTCATATTAATCTCTTTATATGTGAATAAATATTTGAGGCCATTGTGATCAATATATATCTCACACTTCTCACCATAGATAAAATACTGCTATATTTTCAATACAAAGATAATAACTTCCAACTCTATATTATGCGTCAAATATTTTTTCTCACAAAATTTCAACTACCTTGAGGCGTAGGCTATAAATTTATCATTTTTCATCAGTACACACCCTAATCCATTCTTTGAAGCATTCTTTTATATCAAAAATAGTTCTCCACTTGTTGGTAGTATGAGCACTGGGATAGTGACAATACTCTTTTGTGATTCGTAAATATTTCCTCTCATTATCGAATCTAGAAAAACTTCACCCCCTTCTGAGTTATTTTGGTAAGAGGGTTTTAAAATAGAGATAAATTTCTAAAAAGTTAGAGATAATACTACGATAACTGAAGGGAACTACAGATATCTGCCAAAAATGATTGCCTCAGCCATCATTTAATTGCTTCCATCTTTGAAGGTCCCACAGATATCAAATTGAATATGATGAAATTACCCAAAAAAGAGACTTTATTCAACCATAACTCACATTTTTTATAATTTTCATAAATATTCTCATTTTATAGGGTCTTTCTCACAGTGCTCAGATTCTCTTAAAGTCCCTACTTGATTTTGGAGTATATTATAACATAATCAATAAATAATACCACAAATTTATCAATCTAATATCTAAATACTCTATTCATCAATTCCATGAAGATTGATGGATTATTATTGAGTCGTAATGTCATCACTTTTAACTCACAGTGCTTGTAACAAGTACAAAACGTAGAATTGGGGATATCTCCCTTCTTCACCATTGACAATATCCCAAAAAAAGATCCACCTTGGTGAATTATTGTGCTCCATGTAGTAGATAAAAAAATTAATTAATCCGAGGTAGAGGATACTTATAATTTATTTTTATTTTGTTTGGATCACAATAATCAACAAAATGATGCATTTACCCATCCTTATTATTGACGAAGAGGACCGGTGCACCCCATGGGGAAACACTTATAATTATGAACCCTTTAACCAGATTCTCTTTTAGTTGTTTATTAGCCTCCTCATGTACTAAAAAATTCATTCTTTATGGAGTCTTTGATAATTTAAATTCCCCGGATATAGGCTAGATTGAAAATTTAACCTCATTCCTAGGAGGAAGGCCAAAAAATTCCTTAATAAACACATAAGCGTATACCCTCACAATTAGAATGTCATCAAGGATGGTTCTTACCTTATAATCCATCATTTGATCTAAATATGATTTCTTATAGGGAAATAATATTCATTCTTGAGATTTTGGTTCCAAAGAATATATTTCCTCCCATTTTCACTTGTATAGAATCGAGGGTCGATTTGCGATATGGAGAGTGATTTCCTTCTCACAGAACTTTTTGTTGGCTCTATATAAATAAAGACAATCCCTACCTATAATTGCATCAAATTCCACCAAAACAAACATGAAATTTTTTTCTTGTAATTTCATCCTATAAAATTTTACAAGGGAGGAGTTATATACTTTTGATGCAATAATTTCCCCATTTTCAATTTTCATCGATAACTCTACTTCCATGCCTTCTGGTGGGGATTGAAGAGTTCTACTAAACTTTTGTGATATAATGGAGTGAATAGATAAATAATCAAAATATATATTCTTTATTATTGAATGAATAACCATCATACCTATCACTACATCATAGTTTGGATCCACCTCAGTGTTTGTGAGGGAAAAATCTAACCCTTTATGCATTAGATTTTTTTGGTTGTCTCTGAAAACTGTTGGTTTAGTGAATTTGTTTGAAATTTTCCTTGGTTATTTGTAGTTAAATCAATAGAAAAAAAATTTAGGTTTGACTAGATAATTCCTTTTCTCCATCACATTTGTCGGTTTATCCTTTAATATGTCCTTACTTCCATAGCCAAATAATTTCATCATCAACTTTAGGAAATTTCCTAGGTACTTATTTCCAAACCTTTGATAATTTGAATGTTTAAATTTCTTGGAACAATTAGATTTATCCATGGGAACACAAGAATTAAACATCACTTTACAATTATGATCCCCATGATACCATTTGGATTCTCCGATCTCTATTTTAACTTTTATGGAACATCATACAATTTCCTCTTAGCTATCAAAGTCTCAGATTGCCAAGGCTTTGCGTAGAATCTGTTTTAGTTAACTCATGAAGCAGTCAACGTTTCATTATAGGGTAATGAAAAATATGGAGGCATATAATGAAACTATTGTGAATTTTTTCTCATAAAACCTGATATATTCAACATATTTTTCCTTGAGGGAGAGGAAATCTCTTTGAATTTCAATTTAGAGAGTGATATAAAAATATTTATTGAAAAAAAAATCCAGAATTCATTCCACTTCATCTCTTTGACCTCTTAGTATGGATTCATTTTTTAATCAATTTTCACAACTAGTCCAATTCTCCCTTTATATGATAAACAACCATTATAAACATCTCTTTTTTAAAACATTTAAATGTTTAGATTATCTTCTTAATAGATTTGATTCATTGTTCCATGATTAAGGGATCGGATGATCCATTGAAAGTAGGAGGACTTTGTAGCATGAATATCTCAATTATAGATTTTTATCTACTGGGGGGGACTGGGTGATCCTCTTGATCTATTTTTCTCTTCAGAACCTGAGTCTTATGAGATGTTATGATCATAAATTGTGTGATTCCTGGTCCAGTTAGGTAGGGTGTCTCTTTGGGGTTATCATCGCATTACCTATTGCATTGATTGTTTACTTGATTCCACTTATTTTTTGGCCATTAGATAGAATAAATGGAACATAAGGGATGGTTATTTTTAAACTATTAACCACATAAAGGGGAATCCAGGGACATTAAAAATATAACTTATCAATTATATTTATTTCCTCAACTAATGAATTTATGTGCTTTAATCTATGTTATACATGATCTATTTTATAACCTATATTATTGTGGTATTTTTTTGTTCCCTTAATAATGGTTTGTAATGACCATATTAATTTACCAAAGAATATCCCCTAGGAGTTTCAAAACATTCCTACAGTAAGTAATGTTGTCATATACCATATTACAATGAGTCTAGACTGGAACACCTTGTCAGAGTTGTTACTCCTAGGTACATTTTTTCCAAAACCACATCCACTTATAGTATAAAATTAGGGATGTAGTTTCTTGATAAACCACTTACTCTATACTTACCAAAATTTACATTTTTTTATTATACGTAGCCTTATACCAAATTCTTCTGATATATTTTTATAACCCTAATCCCAAAAATAACTAAACTTTTTCTATGATGCCAACTATAACAACTATTCTCATTATTACACTTTAATTCACAATTTATTACAAAAAATTATACATAATAAAACCTAAAATGTCAATAAGTGTAGGATATTTGGGAATTATGTTCAATGAATAACATCTTCAATATGGGATATAACAACATTATCGAAAACCTCCATAACATGCTTCTAAAATTCCATATATTTTTAAAACTGCACGGGATAACCTGGGGAAAAATATAAAAAAGGGGTGAGATATAAATCCTAGTAAGGGAATAAACATGGGATGAGGTGATACATATTAGAAAATAGGGATATAAATGGGGCATAATTAGAGTATAAATCATGAACATGAACAATGAGACATGATATAGTCTGATAATCATAACATGTAAAATGTGACAACAACATAAAACATTGCATCATAAACATAGGTAAAGACTAAAATGCCAAGAAACCATGGTATAAAAATTACCATAAAGGAATCAGGACCACTCCCTAAAATAACATGAACTATCATGATACTAAATATTATCCAATTCATTGGAGCACTATATAATTTTGGGATCACTCATCACATTCATTTCATTCTTATTCTTAAGTGTGCCACATAGATTATACAAAAATGATTCATTCATCATAAAAAAATATCCATGGCCAAGTAGAGTGGAATAAATATATGTAAGTCCCCAATAAAAAATTATATGTGCATAAAAGTGAACACCATTGACAGGAAATTTGTATGGTATTCACTAAATAATTGTTTTGGCATGGAAAATTATGGTGAAATTTTGACAGCATGCGGTGTCACATAAAGATTCATAAAAATGGGTTGATGATGGAAAAGTGGGTCTCTAATCTCATAGACATAAAATTGGAAGTGATATTGACATATAGAAACATATAACAACATTATAAATTTTAAATTCAATGTATAATATAATAATGAAACTTGACTAAATAAGAGAATGTGAGGATCCCTTACAAAATTTCTGCTTGGTAATGGGTGTACCTAAAGGATCATGGAAGGATTGATGAGTGTGGAAGGAATATCTAATAATTTGAAAATAAAATGAAATTAATGTGGATATGTAAGAAAATATCCCTATATAATCAAAATAAAATCTAGAGAAATAAAAAATAAGTGCTTGATAAAAATAGGAGAGTGAAAGATCCCCTACATAATTTCGGCATAGTCACAGATTAGGTAACAATCAAAATGAGAGGGTATAAATTATATATATTTCATATAAAATAAATTTAACTGTAATTTATGTATTATAGATTAATTTAAATGTAATAAATTGAAATGAAGAAGATAAATTTCAAAGAATGTGCTTTAAATGAAAGGAGGAGAGGAAGGTCCCTTACATGAGTGTGTGACTCCAAAAGCTTGTGAGGGGATTATTGAGAGATTTTGGGTGCCTTTGGAGGACTCTAGAGAGTTTAGGTAAGATTGAGGAAATATCAAAGGAGTTTTAGGGAATATAAATGGGATCTTGGGTGGGTTTATATAGGAGAAGGGGTATTTTTTTATTATTTTGGTTTTGGACCCTACATAATAAAATAACCAAACCCACAAACCAGCCCATGGTTTCTTCTCCTAGTTTCTATAAAATGGTAGTGGTTATAGTTATTTTATAATTCCAAGAGAATAAAATAATAAAATAATTCCCTTTCTTATATGGATTTGAGTCACAATCTTAAATAAGTTATTTTATGTCCTTATAATATATTAATGGTTTTGGAAGATTTATAAGGGATTTCTAGAATAATTAAAACAAATTTAGAATAATATTATTTTAAATTTAAAACAAATATTTGGTAATTGATACACTTTATAGTATTTATTACATCACTTTTGTCTCATTATGATGTCATAATATGCAAATTATATTTATACAGTATTTAATTTTTAACCAATAATTCAACATTCTCAGAAAATTATTAAAAAATCATTGTTGGATAATTTTGACATTATGGATCAAAAAATAAAATTAATTTTATCTAAATAATTTTCCAAATATCTAAATCATCACTTTTAAAATAAAATCTACAATTATTAAGAAATTTTGTGTCTTTTTGTCAATAATAGTTTGTAACACTTATAAAAATTACATTTGACTGCATAAAAATTATATGATGATTTATATTTAAAAAAAATTGTTTAATATTAATATTTTATTGATATATTATTTATTTCAAAAATAAATTAATTCATCAAAATAAATTTCTTCAATTGAATTTCTATATTGACCAAAAATTCAATTTGTATTTTATTGAATCAAAATAAAAAAATTATAAAGTAATGATAATAGGATTACAATATATTCATTATTATATACAATATAATGTATATAATCATATTTCATGGTTCATGATACATATCCCTTTAATACATGGATAAATTCCCTAAGGGTACGGTGTGTGATAGTGGGACTTTCCTGGGGCGGTTCGGCAAGCATGGTTTGGTACTTGGTCTCGATGAGCTTGAACTTATCTCGTAAAAGGTTTCTCTCGAGCTTAAGTTGTTGGATCTTTTGTTGGGTCTGGTCAAGGAAAAATCCTAGTGATAATATCTCTCTCGGAAGCCCCTATAAATGGGATTTATAGGGTATAATCCAACTTGTTGACATTATAAATTCAATTGTCTATGTAAATGGGATTTGTTAAACCCCTATATTTATACTAATCACTTGATCACTATTCCATGCCTATATTATCAATGGTATTGATACTTAATGGTATTTAAAATGAAATTGGATATAATAAAACAAAATAAGTGCATGTGTTTTCTATATCCATATTATATTGGATAAAATGGGAAATTATATTTATAACTTTTTGGGTCATTACAATATATGATTTTCTTATGAAATTTTATAACCCACTTATTAATGGATTTATGTTAATGTTACATCTTGGGTAATAACCGGATTATTTTTTTGTACATGTTTTGATTGGTAATTTTTTTACCTCTTACTTTAATCATGATTTAATAATATCTAAAATGATAAAAAAATATCTAAAAGTCATATATATTTTGTATATATGTATTTACACTAATTCATAATATATAGTGAAAGTAAATGAAATACCCAGTTCATGTATACTTTAGGTTATATGTATGCATGAACAATATTTTCATTTTCTTCTCGTATTGAAAGAAATAAATTTAAACAATATATATAAATATATATATATCATTAAAATAGATTTTTTATTTCATATATATCAAATATGATTATTATAATCATTTGAAATACATTTCTTGTAAAGTATGAATGAATCATATCGTTTTGTGAGCTAATATTCTCTCGTACACACAAAGAATATTATCTTATTCCAAAAAAATGGAAAGCATGAAGTTATGTGTGAAATAATAATTAAAAAATCATAATAACATCATATTTATCATATATATCATATATAAACTATAAATCCAAAATTATTTCTAACCGTGAAATAAGGTAATGGAATAATGAATGATATTTGTTCTTGAGGCTATAGTCTGTCATACACACCAAGGATGATTTCATAATGCATTTGATGGAAGTGTGTGTGGTTCTAGGTCATAAAATTAACATAAATACACTTATTATATTTAATATCTTTATGTTATTATATAATAATCTTATAAGAATAATTTAAATCCATGGATGAAGAAATAAAATAAAAACTCTTGTTGATGAACGTTACCTCTTCATTAGGTATCCTCCTTAGGTTTGTATTAAACCCTTTCATGGTTGTATTTTTATAAAAAAGGATTCTTTGATGAGGTGAGGTAATTTTTTAAGTGATTTGTTTATATCTTGTTTGATTCAAATGGATGTTTTGATGTGAATAATTTGGGAGAGTGAGTTCCCTTTTATAGTTGAGGATGTAGTGGCATTCTTGTAAATACACAAATTTATTCACTACTGGGAGGTAAATATTACCTAAAGTGGATCTAAATAAGATAATTAGCGGTTTTTAAGGATTATATGGTTTATCAAATCCTCCACTAAACAATAAAACACATTTTTTATTTCATTCCTTAGATTATATGTATCACTATTTTTTCCATTTTGGTTTTTCAAAATGGTAACTAGTGTTTAGACCATGGTAATATATAATTTAAGAATAAATTATATTGAAGATTACTTGATAAATTTTACCCACTAATTAAAAATATTTTAACTAATTTATTAAATACAAATAATATATGTGTAGGAAATTAATTTTTTTATAAGCTTGTGTAATGTACAAAAACACTACTTTAACCCTAACCACCCAAACTAAGATTTTACAATTTTACGGTAAAAATATTCATTATAATAGAAAAATTGGTATATTTATGGGAATTGGTTGATATATATTAAAAATTAGAAATAACTTGGAATAATATAGGATATTTATTAATTTTAATTCATTTAATAAAATATCATTTATTATAAAATAACATTAATGTTAATTTGGACATTATTTATTTAATTACAATTTTAAAAATTATTAATTAAATGGTGGAATTCTAATATTTTTTTTACACATGTTAATAATTATATATTCATATAAAAAATAATGAACACAATAATTCATTCAACTTACATCACTTTTTAGGTTTTTAGTATAATTTATTTTATTTTATTGTTAACTAAATAATTATAATGTTGGCATTTATTAAGCATTTAAAGTAATTATTTCATCTCAATAAAATTAAAATAACATATCAGGATTAAAATATGTAATTTATTTTTAAAATATATATATATAACCTAAAATATGTTATCTTATCCTATTCCAAGTCTTTATAGAAATTAAAAGTAAGAAATGTAACTTTTTTTCTTTTTCTTCACTTAAATTATTATATGGGTCATATTTAAATAAACTGGGAATAAATTTCCATATTTTAGATAATTTTATGGTAAATATCTAAAAAATAATTCAATAAAATTATTACTGTAACACCCCGACCCCAAAATCCTTGATTCGGTGCATTATTTTAATACATTGTCATGATACAAGGAATCATATCCCGAAAGACCGATCAGTTTAGTAGCCTTAGAAGTTATAGATACATTAAAAATATTTACATTACATCATGAAATAAAAACATCAAAAACATTTTTGACTCTTTTTTAACACACTTATATCCTAAGCCTATCACTGAAGGTCAACCATAAAATACTTCTTCACATCCTGGGAAAAATAATACAAAGAAATGGGTGAGCTCAGATGCTCAGTAAGGATAACAATAGAGAGGAAACTTTCATAAATAAGCCTAATCATTTTAGGAAATGTGTAAGACTAAAACAAAATCCTTTTAAACTTCAACATCAGCATAATATGGCAATGATAAAATCAAATAATTCCATTTACTAATTCACATGGATATTCTACTTGTTGAATAATCACGTGGAATATAAATAGCCACTTCCAAGACACTAATTTGTCTCATGAGACCTACCGATGCATCAAGGAGCTATAGTGGGCTCCTCCCATCGCTTACTTAGTCCAATGAAATCCTCATATGAAAAGATTTAAACATAACATAAACATTAGTATTAGAACTAGCATAATAAATGTCAATACTTTATCCATAAATAATGAATTGTATAAAAATAACACATCCACAGTCAAACATATCACAAAACCTTCAATACAATATGGAATATTTTTATCATAATAAATCAACCTCAATCAAGAATAATATCCCTTAAAGGATGTAGACATAGTTGAAAATGATCAGTAAAAATCTTTGAGAGAAATATCCCTTTTCATGAAATCATTTAAAAGTCACATAATTTACAAAGGAATTAATTTAAAAGATAGTTTTTAATCAAAGTGTCCCATACCACTTTGAAACTATTGAAAGTAATTAACATTTTAAAACATTCATGTCCATATAAATAAATCCTTAAAACCATTTTGAAACCATTGAAATTGATCAGAATGGTTTAGAAGTATAAATATTTAAAACATTTAAAATTATGTTTTAGTAAAAAAGTACATTAAAAATAACCCCTTTGAAAACTCTTTTATGAAACATGGACATGGATAATAAATATTTCCTAGTCGATACTTACGAAAAAACAACCTTGGATAATAATGATATTGTGAAATTAACCCTTACCTAGTACTTTTCCTTAGTCGATGGTATGTTAACCTCCTCTAGGTTGAAGTGAGGAAATTTGGGAGGATATTGGGGAAGGGTTTGTCTGATCCAAAAGGCTTTGGAGGTGTGAAATTAAGAGAGGGGTAAGTGCCTTTTTATATGATAGGTGAGGGTCACTTTAGTAAAAGCTTGAAATGTTATTTTATAATAAAAAGATTTTCAGTTTCTAATGGATCCAAAATTAATTCTTTAGAGGATAATGTGGGAATGGGTCGAAAAACTCTCAACCAATTGGTTTTGGACAGGTTTAGGTCATCATATTAACCTAATATTTTAGATTTAACTCTTACTTAAATAGTTTGACATTTACCATGTCTCTTTATATTTTTATATTATATGGTTAATAAACTTATTATAACAAGAAAAGGGAACCACATATGGTTCATTATTAATATATATAACCCTATCTAAGTCATTTTTTTAAACCTTATATTTTTAGGAATATTATATCAATTAATAATATAGTATTTGTTTTAAAAGCTCAATTTTGACAATTTTGACACTACTAAGTATTTGATTTTTTTGAAAGCCATAAAAACTTTATATGATTGAATAAAATTTATTTATCCAACCCTAACATAACATATTAACCTATAAAATTATTTTAATTAATCATAAGTCTCAATTTACATTTATTTGGATATTTATAATATCAATTATTTTAATATTTCATTAATAATGTAATTACTGCATCATCCTTATTTAAGGTCTAAAAATTATAAATAAAATACCATTATGTAGGAAATAATTTTATCTTTATAATGAATATTTGTAGACAAGTTTATATTTTGTGTAAACCTATATTAAAAATGGCTTAGTTATTAAATATTAATTTAAACTCATCTAACTCTTCTTTGAATAAAATAATAATAAATGTCTTAATCTAATCCAAGTGGACCAAAAAGGATCATATATTATTCATATGGATGTTTTTGGTCGAATTATACTTATCCAATAGAATTATGACATGTGTTAGGGTAATTATGATATCATTTTTACCCTTAATAACCATATTTACTTTTTACCGTGGTAAATAAAAATCAAAAGTCACTATTCACGAAAAATTATTTTCACCTTATTGAACCAAATTTATTTAATGATATTAACCATGTCTTTCATATTTTTGAAATTCAACTCACAAAAGAGATAGAATTAAGTTTTATACAAATTTGAAAATGCTCATTGGAGGAGGGTAAAAGACGGTAAAAAGTTTGATAAAATTTTATATATCTAAACTAATTAGAAAATGACTCCAATGAATTACATTAGACATATATAGGTATTATGTATCTATTTTTATCTAAAATAAATTAAAATAAAATAACTAATTATTTAAATGAAAATTCGGTTTTAACCAATAACGCAATGTTTTTTACTATTCATCAAAAATTGAAAGTTTTCATAAAAATACCAAAAAATCACCATAATCTAATTTTGATATTGCAAATCCCAAAATGAAGTCCATTTTGAAAGATAAAATTCATAAAATTTCAAAAAGTGGGTATTACTATTCCAAATGTCTAGTTTCATTATTATTGTGTGTTTGAACTCGAAGTTGCGTAAAACACAAGCTATTTATTTTTTAAAGGGAAATGTACTGTGGAATATTGGGGTGTTACATTCTCCCCTACTTATAATAATTTTGTCCATGAAATTTTTAGAATATTACTACATAAAAATAATCGGGTGGTTCTTCATCATAAGTTCCTCGGGTTCCCACGTTGCCTCTTCCATCTTATGGTTTCTCCGCAGAACTTTTACCTGACGAGTCATCCAGTTTCTCAGCACTTGTTCTCTTGTATCAAGAATATTTATAGGCTCTTTACAATAAGACATATCAGGTTCCAGTTAAATTTTTTCATAGGTGAGCATATGCATTGGGTCAAGCATGTATTTTCTCAATAGTGATACGTGGAACACATCGAGAACTTTGGAGATAATTGGGAGCATTTCCAAATGGTTAGCCAAAACCCCAATTCATTCAAGAATTTAGAAAGGTTTGATGTACCTAGGACTTAATTTACCCTTCTTACCGAATCATATAACTCCCTTCCATGGAGATAACTTTAAGAAAACATGATCTCCTAACTCAAATTCCAATTCCTTCCTTCGGTTATTGGCATAGCTCTTCTACCTACTTTGTGCTACTTTGATGTGGGTTTGGATAACCTTAACCATTTACATTGTTTCCTAAAAAAATTGGCCTATGAGTTTTCTTTCACCAATATCATCCCAACAAGTTGGTGTGTGACATCTCTTTCTATATCACTCTTCATATGGTGCCATCTGAATACTTGAATAGAATCTATTGTTATAGGAAAATTATAACAGATTTAAATATTGATCCCACATACCTTGAAAGTCAAGTGAGAAAGATCTCAACATGTCTTCTAAGGTTCGAATAGTCCACTCCGATTTTCCATCGGTTTGAGGGTGGTAGGCAGTGCTCAAACAAAGTTTAGTATCCCGGGATTTATGAAGAATTTTCCAAAATATTGATGTAAAAAATGGATCACTATTGGAAACAATCAATAGGGGAATTCCATGTATTATTACAACTTCATTAATATATAGTATTTTTAAATGTTAAATTGGTAAATATTCTCTTATTACAATAAAATGTGTTGACTTGGTAAGACGATCAAAAATGACCCATATTGAATCATTACTTCAAGGAGTCTTCGGTATCCCCATGAAAAAGTCCATCGTAATATCATCCCATTTCCACTCAGGTATGGGAAGAGGTTTCATGACTCCTCAAGTATATTGTCTTCCAGCTTTCACTTGTTGGAAAGCCATACATCTTGATACAAAATCAGCAATCTCTCTTTTATGTTGTCGCATCAAAAATGTTCTTTTAAATATCTATACATCATGGTGCCCCCAGGGTGTATAGATAAATTGGATCTATGAGCATCATCGAACAATTCCCTTTTTAGATCAGGTATATCGAGAACACAAAGTCTCTTCTCAAATTTCAAAATTACATCTTCATATACGAAGTCACTCAATCTCCCATCATTTGCAGCATTAATCTTTTTTTCAAACTCCTCATCATCACTCTGAGAACACTTTATCCTTTATAGTAAAGATGTTTTGGAAACAATTTAAAAAATTATTGATGTTTCACCTTCCATAGTTATTCCTATATCCATCTTTACTAGATTCATGAAAATAGGATCCATTTCACCTCTCATCTTGTTCAAAACTCCATGATACTTTCAAATCAAAGCATCTTCCACCTTATTTCCCATCTCTAGGTGGTAGTGTATTGTGAAATCATAATACTTGAGTAATTCAAGCCATCTACTTTTCCTCGTGTTTAGTTCTTTTTGTGATAAAATATACTTCAAACTCTTGTGATCAGTATAAATCTCACATTTTTTACCATAGAGATAGAGTCTCCATATCTTCAGAGAGAAGATTGCAACTGATAACTCAAGATCATGAGTAGGATAGTTTTTATTGAGAATTTTTAGCTGTCGTGATGCAAAGTAAATAACTCTATCATTCTGCATAAGGACACAACCAAGTACTTTCTTTGAAGCATCACTATAAATAACAAACCCATAATTCCCAGATGGTAGATTCAAGATAGAAACATTAACTAATATTCTATTCAGTTCATCAAAACATTATTCACACTCTTTTTTCCAAACAAATTTAACCCCTTTACCTACCAGCTTGGTTAATGGGTTAGCCCATTAGGAAAAATTATGGACAAAATGTCGATAATAACCTGCTAAACCAATAAAGCTGCATACCTCAGTTATACTCGTCGTTGCTGGAAATTCTTTTATTGACTTGGTATTTGAAGGATCAACGGAGATTCAATCCTTAGAGACAATATGGACAAGAAAAGAAATCTCCTGATGACAGAATTCACACTTACTAAATTTCAAATATAATTCATTTCTTCTAAGAGTCTTTAGAATAATGCACATGTGATTTTCATTATCTTTGTAGATTTTGGAGTATACAAAGATATCATCAATAAATACCACTATAAAGTCATCAAGATATTCCTTGAAAACTCTATTAATTAGATCCATGAAGACAAAGGGAGAATTAGTCAATCCAAAAGGCATAACTATAAACTCTTAATGCTCGTACCTGGTTCGAAATGCTATTTTCAGAATGTTTTCCTTCTTCACAAACAACTAATGATATCCATATCAAAGGTAAATCTTTGAAACATATTGATCTCTATGAGGTTGGTCAAATAAATCATCAATTTGAGGTAGGTTATACTAGTTATTTATTTTTATAGTGTTGATCTCACTGTAGTAAATGAACAACCTCATAGATCTTTCTTTTTTCTTAACAAAAAGGACAGGGGATCCCCATAGAGAAACACTTGGGTGAATAAATCCCTTATTACTCAATAACTATAGTTGTTTCTTTAGTTCTACTAATTCCATAGTGGTCTTTCTATAAGGGGTGTTCAATATGGGCCGTGAACCAGGAATTAAATCCATGGAAAACTCAATTTTTCATTCTGGAGGATGTCCCGATAAATCCTCTGGAAACACATCAACATATTCTTGCACAATAGGTATCTCCTTTATTCAAAAATTCTTTTCCTCACCCATTATTTTATCATTCCCATCCTCCATAATAATTGAATTTAGTAGAGGTACTGGGGGTGGATCTAGATAAGAATCTGATGGTGGTGTTTCTACTCTAAAGATAAGGTACTCCTTATCATCATCAAAAATTGTAACCTCCTTCTTCTTACAATAAATCTTCGCATCATGGTTCAAAATCCAATCCATTAAAAGGATTATATCAAATTCAGTCATGGGTTTGATGATGATATTAATAGATAAAGGACACTTATATGACCTAATGGGAACTGATTTACAAAACTTTGTTGTGATGATACTTCTCTTAGATGTTTTGACTAAAAACTCCCTTGTTATGTCAAATTGAAAATATCTAATTTTCTTAGCAAACTTGGAAGATATGAAATAATGCGATGATCCGAAATCAAATAAATCATTGGCTGAACTTGAGGAAACCATCAAATTGCCTGCCACCATGTCTTTCAAAGCTTTAACCTCAGCAGTAGTGATCACATAAGCTTGGAATTTCTCCCTTTTCCTTTTCTGAGGTATGTTTCCTTGTTTCTTAGGACATTAATTTCCATAATTCCCCTTTTATCTACAATTATACCATTCAACATTTATAGCCTCTTTCTTCCCCTTGCAATCACGAGCATGGTGACCTTTTCACCACACTTGTAACAGACTCTCATTACCTTTAGGCAAGTACCGAGGTGTTTTTTCCCACATTTACCACATGATAGATATTCAAATTTTCCCTTCTTCCCCTTATTTCCATTTCCAGAGTGTTCAGCTGATCTCTTCTTCTCCTGCTTTGCTTAAAAGTCATAAGACATAGATAATTCTTTTCCTGTCTTGATAGCACATGAGAAAATATCTCCATATGATAATACGGATTGTGAGAGTAATGCTCACTAGAAAAATGTTTTTAACCCATCAAATAATTGATCAATATCACTCTTTGGGTTACGTATACAATCTGAAGCATGCCTTGCTAACCTTGTAATGTTAGCCTCATATTTTGCGGCATTCTCATCCTCCATTTTCTCAGGCTCAGAAATTTCCTTTCCATATCTGCTTAATGGTCATGAGGAAAGTATTTTTCTATGAAAATCTATTTTAACTCCCTATATTCCACATTTGATAGTTCATCATCTTCCTTGGTGTTTTGAATCAATGACCACCATTGATCTGCATCTCCCATGAGGAGATAAACTTCCATGACAACTTCTTCCCTTTCGCTACTCCCCAAAGCATGAAATATTTTATCTAAGGAATTTATCCATTTCTCAGCTACTAATGGATTTCTACTCCCATTGAATTTTGGTGGCTGTTTCCTCATGAAGTGGTCTAAAATTGATCTTTCATGTTGTGGATCAGGGTGTTCCATAAAGGTAAGGTCATTATGTGTAACCTGAGTGGGTTGTCCCAGTATAGTGATAAGATGGTCAGCACCAGTTGCATCACCAGCTCCACTATAATTATCTTGAGTAGGGGGAAATCCCTATATGGATTATGTGTGTTGATACAGTTTCCATTCCTTCCACTAGGAACCATTTTCTAAATAATGGCATACACTTGATTAGATTATGAATCACAATACCAAATTCCAAACTTATAAAACACTTAACATAAATTGAACAATTTATGGATATAATCCATAGTCATAAAAATGTTTTCTTTCAGGAAGTATATTATCGTAAACCCTTCATAATGTTTTGTAAAGAAAATGATAATTATCCTGAGCATATCCCCTAGAAGTTTCATAACCAAGAGTGCAGAAAGGCTCATTTTCATGCAAAGGTTATCATTAGAGTCTAGCTCAAAGTATTGTTTTCGGGATTTACCCCTAGGTACATCTGTGCCAGATCCGCCTCTACCTTCTCGTATCTATACAGGGATGTATTTCTTAGAAAACTCACAAAATCACTATAGTGCCGAAATCCTAGGAAGTTCTTCTATACTAATCCTCAATGTCTATCTTAGGGTAGTATTCTCTAATCCGAGTTTTTCAAAGTCTAGTTTCCAAAGATTGTACTAAAATTCCTCTGATACCATCTATAATTCCTTGACCACAGAAGACCAGAGTCAGTGCATTAGTTTAATACATTTTCCTGATACAAGGAATCATATAATGAAAGACCGATCAGTTTATTATCCTTCGAAGTACTAAATACATTCATAAGTTTTACATTACATCATGAAATAAAAACATCAACAAAATTTTCCCCTTTTTTAACGCACTAATATCCTTATCCTATCCATGTAGGTCAACCATATAATACTTCCTCACATCCTTGGAAAAATAAGTCATAAAAAGTTGTGAGCTCAGATGCTCATTAAGGATAAAAATATAGCAAAAACTTTCATAAATAAGCATAAACATTTATGGCAATGTGTAAGACTAGAACAAAAGAATTTTAAACTAAAACTTTGGAAAAATATGGAAAAGATAAAATCAAACAATTCCATTTACTAATTTACATTGATATTCTACTAGTCAAATAATCACATGGAATATGAACAACCACTTTTATAATGATGGAATGCATAATTCCAGACTTCATAACCACATAGTCAATTCCCCTTATTCCAAAAAACTAGTTTGTCTCATGAGACCTACCGATGAATCAAGGAGCTATATCGGGCTCCACCCTTCACTTAATAAGTCCAATGTATTCCTCATATGAAAAGGTTTAAATATAACATAAACATTTGTATTAAAACTAGCATACGAAATGTATATTCTTTATCTATAAACCATGAATGGTATAAAAATAACACATACATAGTCAAACATATCACAATACATTCAATACAATATGGATGATTTTTATCACAACAAATAAACCTCGATCAAGAATAATATTCCTTTATGGATGTTGATATAGTCAAAAAATTATTAGTAAAAAACATTGAGACAAATATCCCTTTTCCTGAAATCATTTAAATGTCACATAATTTATAAATGAAGTCATTTAAAAGATATTTTTTAATCAATGTGTCCCATACCACTTTGAAAATTTTGAAAGGAATTAACATTTTAAAACTTTCATGTCCATCTAATTTTTTTGATGGTATGTTAACCTCCTGTATAATACTTAAAACATTTTTATTATACAATAACTATATACATTAACATGATATCATATATGATCTTATAATATTTCTTTGTTAATAATATTTTAGCAGTGTCATTGTTTTGGGTGACAACTGATTAATTTTCCATTATATGCTTGGTTATGTAAGCCATGTTTGTTATGGATAGGATGTATTTTATTAATATAAATAATTATATAATGTTTATAAACATTATTTTTAATCATAAAATGAAAATTATTCATGAATTATTACAGTGGGGAATGAATCTCATCGTGTTCGTGGAGACGATAATCCATACGTTTGCACGAGCGACAATATCATTATATTGATGGAGAAATTATTTCTAATTGGATGGTATATAATATATACAGAATCATTAAAATGTTATATTTATTATTTACATCATTTATACTCATTATTACTCTCATCCAAATAATTAAGTGTTTGAATAAAAAACTACACCACAACGTGGAGACGGTAATCCGTACTTACGCACGTATAGTGACTTTGTCATTTATAGGATGGATAGAATAATGAATATGTTTGTACCATTTTTATAATAACATCACATTATATATAAGATACTAGAGTTATTATTTTATAATTGAAACAACAAATAAAGTGGAAGTGGAAAAGTAAAGATCTTGAAAGAGGTGATGAAATATTTACCTCCTCTTTGAGTTCTTCCTTTAGATTTGATCAAAAGGACTCCATGGGTTGGCTTTCTGATCAAAGTAAGGCTTCTAGATTTAATTGAGGGAAGTTTTTAGAATATTTGGGTAGGGTTTGGCTTAGAAAAAATTCTTTGGAGGTGTGAAATTAAGATAAGGGGAAGTGACCTTTTATAAGATAGGTGAGAGTCACTTTAGGAAAATCTTGAAATATTATTTTATAATAAAATAATTTTCGGTTTCTAATGGCTCCAAAATGAATTATTTAAAGGCTTAGGTGAGAATGGGTTGAAAAAATATCAACCACTAGGTTTTTGACAGGTTTAGGTCACCGTATTAACCTTATCTCTTAGATTTAACTCTTAGTTAAATAGTTTGACATTTACCATGTCTCTCTATATTTTTATATTATATGGATAATAAACTTACTATAAAAATCCCAGAGAACCCCATGTGGTTAATTATTAATATATATAACCTTATATCAGTCCTTTGGATGAACCTTAGATTTTTAGTAATATTATATCAATTAATAATATAGTATTTCTTTTAAAAACTCAATTATGTCAATTTTGAAACTATTTAGTATTTGATTTTTTTGAAATCTATAAAAACTTTATCACTTCAAATAAAATTTATTTAACCAAACCTAAAATTTAATATTAACCTATAAAATTAGTGTAATTCATCAGAATTCTCAATTTAAATTTATTTGGATATTTATAATATCAATTATTTTAATATTTCATTAATAAGGTAATTACTGCATAAAAATAATCGGGAGGTTCTTCATCATACGTTCCTCAGGTTCCCACATTTCCACTTCCATCTTATGTTTTCTCTATAGAAATCTTACCAGACTAGTCCTTCAGTTTCCCAGCACATGTTCTCTTGTATCAAGAATCTTGATAGGCTCTTCACAATAAGACAGATCAGGACCCGGTTCAATTTCTTCATAGGTGAGTACATGCATTGGGGCAGGCAGGTATTTTCTCAATAGTGACACGTGGAACACATCATGAACTTTGGAGAGACTTTTTGTAATTTCCAAATGGTAATCCACATCCCCAATTCATTCTAGAATTTCGAAAGGTCCCATGTACCTGGGACTTAATTTACCCTTCTTACAGAATCGTATAACTCCTATCCATGGAGATAAGTTCAAGAAAACATCATCTCCTACCTGAAATTAAAAATCCTTCCTTCGGTTATAAACATAGATCTTATGCCTACTTTGTCTTACTTTGATGTGGGTTTGGATGACCTTAACCTTTTCCATCATTTCCTCAACAATTTTTGGGCCTATGAGTTTTCTTTCACCAACATCATCACAACAAGTTGGTGTGCGACGTCTCTTTCCATATAATGCATCATATGGTGCCTCCTAAATACTTTAATAGAAGCTATTATTATAGGAAAATTCTACCACAGGTAAATATTTATCCCACATACCTTTAAAGTCAAGTGAGAAAGATCTCAACATGTCTTCTAAGAGTTGAATAGTCCGCTCTGATTGTCCATCAGTTTGAGGGTGGTAGGAAGTGCTCAAATGAAGTTCAGAATCCAGGTATTTCTGAAGACTTTTCCAAAATCGTGATGCAAAATGGGGATCACGATCAGAAACAATCGATAGGGGTACTCCATGAAGTCCTACAACATCATTAATTTATAATCATGTTAAATGTTCAATTGGTAAATCTTATCTTAGAGCAAGAAAATGTTCTGACTTGGTAAGACGATCAACAATGACCCATATTGCATCATTCTTTAAAGGATTCTCTGATATCCCCATGACAAATTCCATCTTAATATCATCCTGTTTCCACTCAGGTATGGGAGGAGTTTTCTTGACTCCTCCTCGATGTTGTCTTCCAGCTTTCACTTGTTGGAAAACCATACATCTTGACACAAAATTTTCAATCTCTCTTTTCATGTTGTCCTTCCAAAAAGTTTTTGTCAAATATCTATACATCTTGGTACTCCCAGGGTGTACAGAGAAATTAGAGCTATGATAATCATCCAACAATTCCCCTTTTAGATCAGGTATATCGGGAACACAGAGTCTCTTCCCCAATTTCAATATTCCATCTTCATATACGAATTCACTAAATCTCCCATCATTTACAGCATTAATCTTTTTTTGAAACTCCTCATCATCAGTCTGAGAACTCTCTATTTTTTCTAGTAATGATGTTTTTGAAACCATTTGAAAAAGTATTGATGTTTCACCTTCCATGGTTATTCCTATATCCAACTTTACTAAATCCATGAAAATAGGATCCCTTTAAAATCTCATCTTATTCAAAACTCCATGATCCTTTATACTCAAAGCTTCTGCCACCTTATTTTCCTTCCCCGGGTGGTAGTGTATTCTGCAATCATAATCCTTGAGTATTTCAAGCCATATCCTTTGCCTCATGTTTAGCTCTTTTTGTGATAAAATATACTTCAAACTCTTATGATCAGTATAAATATCACATTTTTCACCATAGAGAGAGTGTCTCCATATCTTCATAGAAAATATTAGAGTTACTAACTCAATATCATGAGTAGTATAGTTTTACTCATGAATTTTTAGCTGTCGTGATGCATAGGAAATAACTCTATCATTCTACATAAGGACACAACCAAGTCCGTTCTTTCAAGCATCACTATAAATAAAAAACTCGTCATTCCCCGATGGTAGAGTCAAGATTGGAGCATTAACTAATCTTCTCTTTTGTTCTTCAAAATATTCTTCACACTATTTTTTACAAACAAATTTAACCCAATTACAGGTGAAATTGGTTAATGGGTTATCCAACCAGGAAAAATTCTAGATGAAATGTCAATACTAACCTTCTAAACCAATAAAACTACATACCTCAGTTATACTCATTGGTGCCGGCCATTCTTGGATTTTCTTGGTCATTGAAGGATCAATAAAGATTCCATACTTAGAGATAATATGGCCAATAAAAGAAATATCTTGAATCCATAATTCACACATTCTAAATTTTCCATATAATTCATTTCTTATAAGAGACTTTTGAATAATGCACAAGTGATTTTCCGGATCTTCATAGATTTTGGAATATACCAATATATCATCAATAAATACCACTAAAAATTAATCAAGTTATTCCTTTAAATCCCTATTCATTAGATCCATGAAGACAGTGGTTGCATTTGTCAATCCAAAAGGAATTAATGTAAACTTGTAATGCTCGTACCTAGTTCAAAATGTTGTTTTCAGAATGTATTCCTTCTTCACACACAACTGATGATATCCAGATCAAAGTTCAATCTTTGAAAAATATTAACCTCTATGAAGATGGTCGAATAAATCATCAATGAAAGGTAGGGGTACTTGTTTTTTATTGTTATAGTATTGATCTCCCTATATTCAATTCACAACCTTATTGATCTATCTTTCTTATTAATAAAAAGGACATGGGCTCCCTATATAGAAACACTAGGGTGAATAAATTCCTTATTACTCAATTACTCTAGTTTTTTATTTAGTTCCACTAATTCTATAGTGGTCACTCTATAAGGGGTCTTTGATATGGGACTTGAACCAGGAATTAAATCAATGGAAAACCCAATTTCTCGTTCTAGAGGATGTCCAGGTAAATCTTATCGAAACACATCAACATATTCTTGTACACTAGGTATGTCATATATTCGTACATTATTTTCCACACCCATAATTATTTCATTCTCATCCTCCCCAATAATTTAATTTAGTAGAGCTACTAGGGGTGGATCTAGATAAGAATCAGATGGTGGCGTTTCGGCTCTAATGATAAGGTACTCCTTATCATCGTCGAAAATTATAACCTCCTTCTTCTTACATTAAATTTTCACATCATGGTCTGAAATCCAATCCACACCATGGATTATATCAAATTCAATCATGGGTATGATGATGAGATTAGCAGATAAAGAACACTTATATTCTCTATTGGGAACTGATTCCCAAAACTTTGTTGCGATGATACTTCTCTTATGTGTTTTGACTGACAACTTCCTTGTTATGTTAAATTTAAAATTTCTAATTTTCATAGAAAACTTTTAATATATGAAATAATGTGATGATCTAGAATCAAATAAAGAATTGGCTAAACTTGAGGAAAACATTAAATTACCAACCACCATGTCTTTTAGAGATTCAACCTCAGCAGTAGTGATCGCATAAGCTTGGCCTTGCTCCCTTGGACTTTTCTAAGGTAAGCTCCCTTGGCACTTAGGAAATTCATTTTCATAATTCCCCTTTTCTATACAATTTTTGCATTAAACATTGACATCTTCTTTCTTCCCCTTGAAATCATGTGCTTAGTGACCTTTTCACCACACTTGCAACAGACTCCCATTCCCTTTAGGCAAGTACCGAGGTGTTTCTTCCCACATTTACCACAGGAAGGATATTCAATATTTCCCTCATTCCCCTTATATCTATTTCTAGAGTTTTCAGCAGATCACTTCTTCTCCTGCTTTGCTTTAAATTCATATAACATTGAGAATTATTTTCTTGTATTGATAGCACATGGGACAATATCTTCATATAATAAGAAGGATTATGAGACTAATGCTCACCGAAGAAATTGTTTTAACCCATAAAATAATCCATCAATCATACTCCTTGTGTTATGTATATAATTTGTAGCATTCATTGCTAACCTTGTAAAGTTATCCTCATATTTTGCGACATTCTCATCCTCCTTTTTCCTAAGACTCACAAATTACCTTTCCATATCCACTCGATGGTCATGAGGAAAGTATTTTTCTAAGAAAATATCTTTAAACTCCCTCGATTACATATTTTATACTTCATCATCTTCCTTTCTATTTTGAATCAATAACCACCATTGATCGACATCTCTTGTGAGGTGATAAACTGCCATGAAAACTTTTTCCCTATCGCTACTCCCAAAAGTGTTTAATATTTTATCTAAAGAATTTATCCATTGCTCAACTACTAATGGATTTTTACACCCATTGAATGTTTGTGGTTGATGCCTCCTGAAGCGTTAAAACATTAATCCTCCACGTTGTGGATTAGGGTGCTCCATACGGGTAAGGTTATTATTCATAACCTGAGTGAGTTGTCCCAGTATGGTGATAAGCTGGTCAGCACCAGTTGCATAACCAGCTCCACTATAATTTTCTTGAGTAGGAGGGTAATCCCTACATGGATTACGTGTGTTGATACAGTTTCCATTCCGTCCACTAGGTGCCATTTCTAAACAATGGCACACACTATATTAGTTAATGAATCGCAATACATAATTCCAAACTTATAAAACACTTAGCATAAATTTTACAGTTATGGATATAATCCATAATCATAAAAATGTTTTATTTGTGGAAGTATATACTCATAAATATTTCATAATGTTCTATAAATAAAATGAGAATTATCCTAAGCATATCCACGACAGTGTCATAACAAAGAGTGCAACAAGGCCCATTATCGTAAACCAGTTCCCATTCGAGTCTAGCTCAAAGCGGTGTTTTCGGGATTTACCCCTAGGTACATCTGTGCCAGATCCACCTCTACCTGCCCATATCTAGGCATGGATGTATTACATGGAAAACTCAAAAAATATCTACAGTACCTAAATTCTAGGAAGTTATTCTACAATAATCTTCAAAGTCTATCTTAGGGTAGTGTTCTCTAATTAAAATTTTTTTAAATCTACTTTCCGAGGGTTGTACTAAACTTCTTCTGATACCAACTATAATTCCCTAACCCTAGAATCCCATAGTAGGTGCATTATTTTAATACATTCTCATGATATAAAGAATCATTTCCCTAAAGACTGATCAGTTTAGTATCCTTGGAAGTACTAAATACATTCATAAGTTTTACATTATATCATGAAATAAAAACATCAACAACATTTTGTCCCCTTTTTGAACACCCTTATATCCTTAGCCTATCCCTGCAGGTCAACAATTAAATACTTCATCACATCCTGGAAAAAAAAAGACATAGAAAGGGTTGACCTAAGATTCTCAGTAAGGATAACAATATAGGGAAAACTTTCATTAATAAGCATATACATTTAAGGAAATGTATAAGACTAAAACAAACGCCTTTTAAACATATAATTCAGCATAATATGGAAAATATAAAATAAAAATTTTTCATTTACTAATTCACGTGGATATTCTACTAGTCAGATAATCACATGAAATATCAATAGCCACTTTCATAATGATGGAATGCATAATTCTAGACTTTATAACCACATAGTCAAGGCCTTGTGCCAAGACTACAAATAAGATTTTGTCAAGGCCTTGTTCCATGAAACTAGTTTGTCTCATGATACCTACCAATGCATCAAGGAGCTATAGCGGGTTCCACCCCTCAATTAATAAGTCCTATGCATTCCTCATATGAAAAGGTTTAAACATAACATAAACATTCGTATTAAAGATAGCATACGAAATGTCAATACTTTATCCATAAACCATGAATGGTATAAAAATAACACATCCATAGTCAAACATATCACAAAAAGTTTAATATAATATGGATTATTCTTATCATAATAAATCAACCTCAGTGAAGAATAATATCCCTTAAAGGATGTTGACATAGTCAAAAAATGATCAGTAAAAATCCTTGAGGCAAATATCCCTTTTCATGAAATCATTTAAAAGTCACATAATTTATAAAGGATTTTATTTAAAAGTTATTTTTGAAACAAAGTGTCCCATACTACTTTGAAACTTTTGAAAAGAATTGACATATTTAAAAAATTCATGTCCATTTAAATAAATCTTTAAAACCATTTTGAAACCATGGAAATTAATGAGAATTGTGTATAAGAATAAATATTTAAAAAATTTAAAATTATGGTTTAGTAAAAAAGTACCTTAAAAAGAATCCATTTGAAATCTATTTTATGAAACATGGACATGTATAATAAATATGTTCAAGTTGATACTTGCATAAAAACAACCTCAGATAATAATGAGATTGTGAATTTAACCCTTAGCTTGTACTTTTCCTAAGTCAATGGTATGTTAACCCCCTGTATGATAGTTAAAACATTGTTATTATAAAATAAATATATACATTAATATGATATCATATATGATATTATGTTATTTATTTGTAAATAATATTTTAGTAGAATCATCATTTCAGGTGTTAACTGATTCATTTTTCTTTATATGCTTTGTTACGTAAGACATTTTTGTTATGGTTAGGATGTATTTGATTCATATACAGAATTATATTATGTTCATAAACCTTATTTTTAATCATAAAATGAAAATTATTCTTGAATGATTACGATTGTGAATGAATCTCATCGCATTCATGGAGAGGGTAATCTGTACGTACGCACGAGCGACAATATCATTATGTTGATAGAGAAATCGTATGTAATTGGGTGGTATATCATATATAAATAATCATTATCATTTTATATATATTATTTACATCATTTTTACTAATTATTATACCCATCCAAATAATTAAGTGTTTGAATAACAAACTACACCACGACGTGGAGATGGTAATCCGTGCGTACGCACGTATGGTGAATTTTTCATTTATAGGATAGATAGAATAATGAATATGGTTGTACCATTTTTATAATAACATCACATTATATAGAAGATATTGGAGTTATTATTTTATAACATAAACAACAAAGAACGAGGAAGTGTAAGAAGAAAAGAACTTGAAAGAGATGATGAAATATTTACCTATTCTTCAGGTTCTTCCTTTTGATTTGATCAAAAGTCATCCATAGGTTGGCTTTATGATCATATTAAGGCCTCTAGGTTTAAGTGAGAGAACATGGGAGGATATTTGGGCAGGTTTTGGCCGATCCAAAAGGATTTTTAGGTGTGAAATTAAGAGAATGAGAAGTGCCCTTTTATAAGAGAGGTGAGGGTCACTTTAGGAAATGCTTGAAATATTATTTTATAATAAAATAATTTTAGGTTTCTAATGGATAAAAAATGAATAATTTATAGGATAAGGTGGGTATGGGTTGAAAACCTATCAACAAAAGGGGTTTGTATAGGTTTAGGTCACCATATTATCCTTATCTTTTAGATTTAACTCTTAGTAAAATAGTTTGACATTTACCATGTCTCTTTAAATTTTTTATATTATATGGTTAACAAACATACTATAACAAGACAATAGAATCCCGTGTGGTTCATTATTAATATATATAACCTTATCTAAGTCTTATGGATGAACCTTATATTTCTATGAATATTATATCAATTAATAATATAGTATTTTTTTTTAAAAACTCAATTATGTCAATTTTGACACTATATAGTATTTGATTTTTTTGAAATCCATAAAAACATTATCACTTCGAATAATATTTTTTTAACCAACCATAACATGTCATATTAACCTATAAAATTAGTGTAATTAATAATAAGTCTCAATTTACATTTAGTTGGATATTTATAATATCAATTATTTTAAAATTTTATTAATAAGGTAATTATTGCATCATTGTTGTGTCATAAATAAATTAAATTATTTAATGTCTAAAAATTAAAAATAAAATACCATTATGTATTAAATATTTTTATCTTTGTAATTAATATTTATAGTCTAATTTATATTTTGTGTAACCCTATATTAAAAGTGGTTTAGTTACTAAACATTGATTTTAACTCTTTTAACTCTTCTTTAAATAAAATGATAATAAATGTCCTAATCTAATACAAGTGGACCAAAAAGGATCATATTTTATTGATAAGGTTGTTTTTGGTCTAATTATACTTATCCAATAGAATTAGAACTTGTGTTAGGCTAATTATGATGTCATTTTTACCCTTAATTACCCAATTTAGTTTTAACCATGGTAAATAAATGTCAAAAGTTACTATTCACCAAAAATTATTTTCATCTTATGGAACAACATTTTACTTGCTGATATTAACCAAGACTCTCGTTTTTTTGAAATTTAACTATGAGAAGCGGTAAAATTAAGTTTTATACAAATTTTCAAATGCTCCTAGGAGGTGGGTAAAAGACTGTAAATAATTCGACAAAATTTTATATATCAAACCTTATTATAAAATGACTCAAATGAATTACGTTGAACATATATAGGTATTACATATCTATTTTGACCTAAAATAAATTAAAATAAAATAAATAACTATTAAAATTAAAATTCTGTTTTAACTAATAATGTAGTGTTTTTTAACTATTCATCAAAAATTGAAAGTTTTCAAAAAAAATAGAAAAAATTCACCATAAGCTAATTTTGATAATCCGAATCCAAAAATAAAGTCCATTTTGAAAGATAAAATTTATAAAATTTCAAAAAGTGTGTATTACTATTCATAATGGCTATTTTGATTGGTTGTGGTGTGCTTGAACTCGAAGTTGCGTACAACACAAGCTATTGTATTATTCAAAGTGAAACGTACCATTTAAGCTTGGGGTGTTACAAATACAATATTTTATTTTATTTTCACTCTTATCATTCTTGTTTAACCCCATGGTAAACCCATTTTTACTTTAACCATGATAATTATTTTTACTACATTCAATATTCATTTTGGTAAAAAAAATAGTCCTAAGTCATTAGAAATTATAAATTATTCTGATTAAAAATATAGAATTCAATTTTCTAAATTAAATTCATAAAATTGTAAAAAATTAATTTAAAATTAATCTTGTAGACACGAAGAGAATGCGAGGTTTTAATGAGAAAATTTTCAAAAAGTTCGAAATGTTTTTATATCCAAATTCAAAATGAAATTGTTTCAAATAACCTAAATTGAACTAATGGATATAAAATTGATATAATTTTACTTTAAAAACATTGTATAATATAATTTATCTTTAAAAATAATTTAAATGAAAAAATCTTTTTTCTATTAAAATTTAGTATTCTTCACTATTCATCAAAAAATGAAACGTTCTAGTAAAATAAAAAATATTAACCATAATATAATTTTGATATTTCAATATAGAAATTATTTTTATATTAAAAAATTCATTTTTTAAAAGTGTAAAATTTTAGTTTTAAAATAAGTTCCCCATAAAAAAGCGACAAAACCACTTTTTTGAAAAATAAAGTTATTAAGCGTAAAATTTGATTAATCCTTATATATTATATAGAAAACATATAAGATGAATGTTAAGAATTTTATAGAATATATAACATATAAATTTCATTAAAATCAATAAAAAATTTAATTTGGTTAATTTATTGATATAAATCACAATTGGGAAAGTAAAAAAAATTAGAAAAATAATTCCTTTTATATTCAAATGGGTTTTATTTCATTTATAATTAATTTTTTACAACATAATTAATTAAATAAACAAGTTTAACCCATATTTTCGTAATTTTGTTAAACATATTCATACCCTCCATTTAACAAGATAGTTGATAACTATCATATTAAATAATAATATTTAAATAGTATTTCATGTTTGGTTAACTCTAAATGTTTCATGTAACCTAAGATGAAGTTGAAATCAAGTGTAACACAATCCAGACATAGTATTTTGTGTAACAAAACCTAAAATAATTATCATTCATTATATATTTTTTTCGAAAAAGTCACCGAAAAAATATTAGGGGGAGAAAGTGGTGAATACCCAAGGCACCCCCCTAACGACGAGTTTACAATCATTTAAAAAGGATTTTGTATGAAAGAACAAAGAAATGGGCTCATTAGGATCCACCTTACTCTCCAAAGCATCATTACTGAAGTTTCCTTCCCTCCAAGCATACCTGATCTCAATATTGTTCTCAGTAGTTATCTTGTACCTTCTGATAAAATAAGAAATTTCCCATGGTGGAGTGGATTTTCAGCAAAAAAGCCCGACCAGAACTTTGGAGTCCAATTCTACCTCGATAATTTTCATGTTTTAATGACTACACAACATGAGCCCACTATCCATCACCCTCTCATTCACTCCTATGAAGCTCCCTTATTTTTAAAAAGTATGGGTTCCAGAAATGATAGAACCTGTGTTGTAATGTATTTTCCCACCCACACTCTTGTCTCCATCCAAGCATTAACATTCCATGTTTAGTTCCAGACCAGATACTAGGGGACTCTAGGAAACCCTCCTCCACTTAAAACCCCTTTTTGATTGCCTAGATGAAATCGTTTCTCTTGGGATGATACTATAAATTTTGAACCCATAATCCCCACACTTCACGACACCTGCGAGTTCAGCCAACATGGTTTTAACACATACTTAGATCCATAGTCTAGAGATTTTTTTGCATTCCTGGAACTTATTTATATCCTCCCAGATAACCCAACAAACAATAGAGAAAATTAACCCACGAGCAGAAACCTCCATCTCCTTTATCCCCACATCCTGAAACCAGATCGTGAGGAAATCAGAAAGTGTATCCCAATTGATCTCGATTCCAAGGAAAAAACCTAGGTAATCCCAAATATTTTGTACCTATTATCCCTCAAAGAATAAATGCCACACTTATTCTATAATTGGACTAGAAAAATATCTGTAGTGAGAAACTAGTTGAACTACCCTATTCTGCACATTATCATTGGTAGAAAAGTCTTGGTTCCTAAGTGTCTAATCTAGGAAGTTTGTTTTCACTGGAAAAATTTTGTACCACAGTATAGAAACCAACCAGTCAGTACCACTATTGACATGAACCAACTCATGATAGTCCCCACCAATGAAATTTTCAGAAGTCAAACCCAAAAAAAACACACATATTTAGCTCCTCCATCAAACAAATATTTTCAAAAATACATCTTTTCTGGTAGTCAAGAGTGTTATTAATATGTCATGAATGCTGAACTGATTCTCTAAACAAAATAATCAGAGTTAGACACCCCATAAAGAAAATGATATCCATCCCAATTATCTTTCTACTAGTTTATGTCTCCTCACCCCACCACCCATTTCACTTTATCCTCCAAGTATTCCAAATGTTCAATAATCCTCTTTTCTAGAACAGACATCCTCCCAACTTACTTTTTATATTTCTATTACGATGAATTAGAAATCTCTTGGAAATGTAAATGCTACTTTTTCCAAAACTAATCCTTTATCCACCGAGAAAACATTAGATTTCCATAATTTTGATAAGGCCATCTGCAGAGTGTTTCCTTCTATTAACAAGAAACTAAATATCATCAGAAATCATCACGTGGGATATGATAATATCCCCTAATCTATTTTCATAAGGCATGATGTTTCCCTCATGAATCCATATTTTTATATTCCAGGTGATTTCTTCTTGGTGATAGTGGATCTGTTAGTCTAATACCATGAATTTTCTGTAAAAAGACCAATCCCTTATCCATAAAAGAAATAAAATTCCATAGTGAGGAAAAACATTTGAATAAAAGGTCACAAACCCATTCTTTAAACCCAAGGCCTCTTATGACATTAATTATGAAGCTTCATTCAACTATAATATACACCTTATCCATATCGACTTTAATGATGAAGTTAGATCCCAAAACCTTTCTATCCATGTCTACCACTATCTCGTGCACGACTCCCACAACCCCTTGTATGCTCCTTGTATAAAACCATGTTTCTCATCTGAAACAATTCCCATACTAACACAACTCAATATTCAATTCAAGACACTAGCCAAGTTTTTGAATATAAAATATCACAAGCATATCAGCCGATATTGGGAAATAGAAGTTGGATGATGCACCTTCAAAATTAACACCACTCTGGTAGCACACACAACCCTTGGTAAAACCCCCCTTTGAAGAAATAACACAAAGCTTCTTTAATATTTTCAATGACAATATCCAAATTTTCAACAAATAATGTTCCTAGAAACCCATCTAGACGAGGTGCACTACCTTGATTCGTACTTTTAACAGTGTCAAAAATTTTCTAATCATCTAGAAAAGTTTATAACTATTCATTCCCCCTGGCAACCACCACCCTTGGAAGGCATTGCATAAACTCATCTCCACCTATGAATTCCTCACTTTTACGCCACAAATAGACATCAATTTCAAACAAATTTCCCTCAAAATGCTCCAAGGCCAGCATCTCTTCTACCTCGATGTCATCAGAATATGACCCATCTTGAAAACAAAGATTCACTTTCTTGGAGGTCTTTATTTCATTAATGTAGGACACGAAAAAGGGTTTGTTGTTTCCCCCCTCCCTTAGCCATGTTTCACGATACTGATCCCTGTAATCTTTTTCCAGCTCCAATAGTCCTTCAGTTAGCTTGTTTTGTTTCGCCTTAAGAAAAACAAATAGATCATCATACCAGGAAATCAGAAGCCTCTCATCCATACCTTCAATATATTTTTTTAAGTTCTCTAACCTTGAATTGTTGTTGGGCCGGACGGAAATCCACTCCTATAACTCATTCCTCAGTCGTTTGAGTGGAAGTGATAATCCATACCATCAATATCTTGTAACTCACTACTACAACCTGTGCCTTTATCAGCGCTAAAAACCAGCATTAACAGCGCTAGAAAAGCGTTGTTAATTCTGGCGTAGATAAAGGGGGGGTCCCCTTTATCAGCGCGTGGTGGAGCGCTGATAAAGGTCAACTATATCAGCGCTTCTCGGAGTGCTAATACAGGGTCCCTTTATCAGCGCTCCTCTAGCGCTGTTAAAGGTGTCCTTTATCAGCGCTAAAAAAGCTCTGATAAAGGCCCCAGCGCCTGCACCTAAAAAACAGTACATGCACACCTGCATACCAGAATACCTGCACAAAGTAGCACATGCACACCTGCACACCATAGCACCCACACCCAATATTTTTACTCACAACGGTATATACATTTACTTAACATCATGAATACAAAAAAACGCATTGCTATATACATTTCAAACATTGTTTTACATGGTTACATTTAAAATTATTCAACAACAGTTATAAACATTCATGTTTCATCTTTTGATATCCGTGATCCGCTCTCGATGGTATTTGTTTCCGAACAAAGCATCTGAACTCAAGGAAAAAAATTCAACTATATAAGAAAACAAATATTATGTTAGTAATGCAATAATGAAAGAAATTAAAACAGTAATATTAAAGAATACATTAATATGGAAATGTGAAACTAAAATATTAAATTTTAAACTCAAAAGTTTTCATTTTCATAACAATGAAAGGGAATAATGTAAAATCAATATGTTTTTGATTGATTTATCTCATTTAATAAATACTGATTCTTTATCTAATGAAAATCTTTACCGGTCACATCGTGCATCGGATTGAGGTGAGGTTGATTCGTACATGTCAAAAATGACTCATGGATCGTTTTCTTAAAGTATCAAAACAATCCGAAGGTGTTTGCTCGGTTTGGCGTATGTCATTGGTGTTGTTTTCCAAAGTTTATGTCATTTTCAAACTGATATAAGACAATTTTATCCATACCGGTCACACTGTGCATCGGATTGAGGTGTGGTCGATTCGTACACATCACAAATGACTCGTGGATCGTTTTCCTAAAGTATCAAAACAATCCGAAGGCGTTTGCTCGGTTTGGCGTATGTCATTGGTGTTGTTTTCCAAAGTTCATGTCATTTTCAAACTGATATCAGACAATTTTGGCCATATCGGACACACCGTGCGTCGGATTGAGGTTTGGTTGATTCGTATGCGTCACAAATGACTCGTGGAACGTTATCCTAAAGTATCAAATCAATACGAACGCGTTTGCTCAGTTTGGCGTATGTCATTGTTGTTTTTTTCCAAAGTTTATCTCATTTTCAAACTGATATGAGACACTTTTAGCCATACCGGTCACACCGTGCGTCGGATTGAGGTGCGGTCAATTCGTACACGTCAAAAATGAATCATGGATCGTTTTCCTAAAGTATCAAAACAATCCTAAGGCATTTTCTCGGTTTGGCGTATGTCATTGGTGTTGCTTTCCAAAGTTTATCTCAATTTGAAACTGATATCAGACACTATTAGCCATACCGGTCACACCATGCATCGGATTGAGGTGCGATCGATTCGTACGCCTCAAAAATTACTCGTGGATTGTTGTACTAAAGTATCAAAACAATCCAAAGGCGTTTGCTCGGTTTGGCGTATGTCATTGGTGTTGTTTTCCAAAGTTTATGTCATTTTCAAATTGATATCAGACAATTTTATCCATACCGGTCACACCATGCATCAAATTGAGGTGTGGTCGATTCGTACACGTCACAAATGACTCGTGGATCGTTCTCCTAAAGTATCAAAACAATCTGAACGCGTTTGCTCGGTTTGGCGTATGTCATTGGTGTTGTTTTCCAAAGTTTATGTCATTTTCAAACTGATATCAGACAATTTTAGCCATAGCGGTCACACCATGCGTCGGATTGAGGTGCGGTCGATTCGTACACGTCAGAAATGACTCGTGGATCATTTTCCTAAAGTATCAAAACAATCCTAAGTCGTTTTCTCGGTTTGGAGTATGTCATTGGTGTTGTTTTCCAAAGTTTATGTCATTTTCAAACTGATATCAGACAATTTTAGCCATAGCGGTCACACCGTGCGTCGGATTGAGGTGCGGTTGATTCATACACGTCAAAAATGACTTGTGGATCGTTGTCCTAAAGTTTCAAAACAATATAAAGGCTTTTTCTTGGTTTGGCGTATGTCATTGGTTTATTTTCCAAAGTTCATGTCATTTTCAAACTGATATCAGACAATTTTAGCCATACCGGTCACACCATTTGTCTGTTTGAGGTGCGGTCGATTTGTACACATCAAAAATGGCTCGTGGATCGTTGTCCTAAAGTATCAAAACAATCCGAAGTCCTTTGCTCGGTTTGGCGTATGTCATTGTTGTTGTTTTCCAAAGTTCATGTCATTTTCAAACTGATATCAGACAATTTTAGCCATACCGGTCACACCGTGCGTCGGATTGAGGTGCATTTGATTCGTACATGTCACAAATTACTCGTGGATCGTTTTCCTCAAGTATCAAAATAATATGAAGTCTTTTGATCAGTTTGGCGTATGTCATTGGTGTTGTTTTCCAAAGTTTATGTCATTTTCAAACTGATATCAGACAATTTTAGCCATACCGGTCGCACCGTGCGTCAGATTGAGGTACGATCGATTCGTACACGTCAAAAATGACTCGTGGATCATTTTCCTAAAGTATCAAAACAATCTGAAGGCGTTTTCTCAGTTTGTCGTATGTCATTGGTGTTGTTTTCCAAAGTTCATGTCATTTTCAAACTGATATCAGACAATTTTAGCCATACCGGTCACACCGTGCGTGAGATTGAGGTTCGGTCGATTCTTACACATCAAAAATGACTCGTGGATCGTTTTCCTAAAGTATCAAAACAATCCGAATGTGTTTTCTCGGTTTGGCGTATGTCATTGCTGTTGTTTTCCAAAGTTTATCTCATTTTCAAACTGATATCAGACACTTTTATCCATACCGGTCACACCGTGCGTCGGATTGAGGTGTGCTCGATTCTTACATGTCACAAATGACTCGTGGATCGTTGTCCTAAAGTATCAAAATAATCCTAAGGCGTTTTCTCAGTTTGGCGTATGTCATTGGGGTTGTTTTCCAAAGTTTATCTCAATTTGAAATTGATATCAGACACTTTTAGCCATACCGGTCACACCGTGCATAAGATTGAGGTGTGGTCAATTCGTACGCGTCAAAAATGACTCGTGGATCATTTTTATAAAGTATCAAAACAATCCGAAGGCGTTTTCTCGGTTTGGCGTATGTTATTGGTGTTGTTTTCCAAAGTTTATGTCATTTTCAAATTGATATCAGACAATTTTAGCCATACAGGTCACACCGTGCGTCTAATTGAGGTGCGGTCGATTTGTACACATCACAAATGACTCGTGGATCGTTGTCCTAAAGTATCAAAACAATATGAACACGTTTTCTTGGTTTGGCGTATGTCATTGGTGTTGTTTTCCAAAGTTTATGTCATTTTCAAAATGATATCAGACAATTTTAGCCATACCGGTCACACCGTGCGTCGAATTGAGGTGTGGTCGATTCGTACACTTCGTAAATGACTCGTGGATCTTTTTCCTAAAGTATCAAAACAATCCGAAGGCGTTTTCTTGGTTTGGATTATGTCATTGGTGTTGTTTTCCAAAGTTCATGTCATTTTCAAACTGATATCAGAAAAGTTTAGCCATACCGGTCACACCGTGCATCAGATTGAGGTGTGGTCGATTCGTACGCATCACAAATGACTCGTGGATCATTGTCCTAAAGTATCAAAACAATCCAAATGCGTTTTCTCAGTTTGGCGTATGTCATTGGTGTTGTTTTCCAATGTTTATCTCATTTTCAAACTGATATCAGACACTTTTAGCCATACTGGTCACACCGTGCGTCGGATTGAGTTGTGGTCAATTCTTACACGTCAAAAATGACTCGTGGATCATTTTCCTAAAGTATCAAAACAATCCGAAGGCATTTTCTTGGTTTGGATTATGTCATTGGTGTTGTTTTCCAAAGTTTATCTCAATTTGAAACTGATATCAGACACTTTTAGCCATACCGGTCACACCATGCGTCGGATTGAGGTGTGGTCGATTCATACGCGTCACAGATGACTCTTGGATCGTTTTCCTAAAGTATCAAAACAATCCGAAGGCGTTTGCTCGGTTTGGCGTATGTCATTGGTGTTGTTTTCCAAAGTTTATCTCAATTTGAAACTGATATCAGACACTTTTAGTCATACCGGTCACACCGTGCGTCGGATTGAGGTGCGGTCGATTCTTACGCATCAAAAATGACATATGGATCATTTTCCTAAAGTATCAAAACAATCCGAAGGCGTTTGCTCGGTTTGGCGTATGTCACTGGTGTTGTTTTCCAAAGTTTATGTCATTTTCAAACTGATATCAGACAATTTTAGCCATAGCGGTCACACCGTGCATCGGATTGAGGTGCGGTCGATTCGTACACGTCACAAATGACTCGTGGATCATTGTCCTAAAGTATCAAAACAATCTGAAGGCGTTTGCTCGGTTTGGCGTATGTCATTGGTGTTGTTTTCCAAAGTTTATGTCATTTTCAAACTGATATTAGACAATTTTAGCCATATTGGTCACACCATGCGTCGGATTGAGGTGCGGTCGATTCGTACACGTCACAAATTACTCGTGTATCGTTTTCCTAAAGTATCAAAACAATCCGAAGGTGTTTGCTCGGTTTGGCGTATGTCATTGGTGTTGTTTTCCAAGGTTTATCTCAATTTCAAACTAAGTAGTAGGAATTCACTAATCTAAGGATATGAAACATAATAAAGGGAGATCATAGATGATCAATAAGTTTAAAGGGAGATATCAATGACCATATAAAGATAACATAAGTATTAGAAATTCACCTTCATTGTCCTATTTTTTTACATTCTTCGATTAGGTACGCTGCCCATTCGTTTCTAAAGACATTTATATCATCTTCTGAATAGGAGTTTTTGAGACAGTCATAGTAGTACTAAAAAAATATAAATACACAAAGGATTAATAATTATTTTAAATAAAGTAGTAATTATTTTCAAAAAATACCTCTTCAGGGATGCTAGTTTGTCCATGAAATACGATCTCTTTCATAAATTTACAAACATAATAACTGCAGTCCTTGTCATTTGTTTGTTTCGGACACTGCAGAAACATCGACAAAAATAAGTAATTTGTTTTGATATGTATTTGGATAGTGTAATATAATTATATATACTCAGATACTTCTCCATTTTTAGATCTTGTGGGCATTGTCGTCCTTACGCCCTGGATTCATTCCAGCCTTTAGACGATATTCATACACCGCCCTATCATAAAAAAATCCTCATTAAAAGATAATATAAATCATATAACTAGATATTTAGTTCTAAAATGTTGAATCTAGTGTATTAAAAATTGACAATCGCCATCATGTGTGGTCAGTTAGTTGGATATCCATGCAGTGAATCCAGAAAATAAATCTTTGGAGTATCCAAATTGACTGCAATGAGCATCCAATGTTCCCTAAAAACACAAAAATAAATAAGTACTGATAGAAATGAAAATATAATTGATATGATTAAAATGTAGAGTTTTACCCTTGCATCGTTGGTATTAAAAAGAGCATGTCAGTCGTAATTCTTCTTTGAAACGTTTTGAGCAGATTTGACATCAATTCAGCCTGAAAATTAGAATCTATTTCTGTTCGTTGTGTAGAAATGGTGTGAGGACTAACGAGTTCAAATTTGTATTCATGGGAAAATCCCTTCAACTGTTTGTCATATATACGCCTGTGAAAAATATGAGATGTATTTATCCATAATTATCAAAGTATATCAGCTTCTGTAAAATCAAATCATGAAAACATACCTCATGTATACATTTATAACTGAGGCGCCTAGCCAGTCGTATGTGATGATCTCAGAAACAGCATCTGCACTAACGAAATCCATTGTTTCCTCTCTGTACATATCTTTTTCACAAACAATTGTATGATTCTTTCCATCTTTCATTTTCGTATCCACATGAGCTTGCCATGATATTAAATGTGGATATAGAACGGGCGGGGTGAACGTGCTCTCAGTAGATCGTTTTGATCGGTTGGTTGATCTAATCTTGGAGTCGCTCTTTCATTTTACCTTCTCCATTTTATCCTTCTGTAATAACATTCATCGGTTCAGCCATTTTCTAATTTAATGTTAAAGGTTCTGCTTGAAAAATGAACTGGAAATGAATACCTCCTGCTCGACGTGTTTTTTTACAAGATTCGACGGCCATGCAACGAATGTTCCAATAGCTTTTTCCACCGTATGAATGTATTCATCGTCATTTGGCACGGGTAGCTCGGCGCTCGGTTCATGAGCTATGTTAATCGACACTTTGACATGACCGGTTGGAAGTGGTCTGGAGTGTAGCATTTCATTCTGCATATTGAACACCATAGCCCTCGCTACAAGGCGATGGGTGGGGGTTGACAGATATAAATCACAGTCATTTTCACCCTGCAGAATATCATTAAATGAAAGGTATCAGTGTCTATGTGATTCACATCTCACAAAAACGAATATTATAACATTGATTACCTCGGTTAAGTCAGGTCTTTGAGGGGAATGGCTCGCCTCAAAGCTGGTGAGGGGTGGATCTTCTCGCGGGGGTTGTTCTTGCGTTGTTTGTTCTCTTCGCCTCTCCTCCATCAAACTCTTTAGCATCTCTCCCTGAGTTTGGATTAGTTCTTCAAGGGTAGCTACTCTATCTCTCATTACATGCAATTATTTATTTTGTTCATCCTCTTGTTTTTTTTCTTAAAATATGTCTTGGGTGACACCCCAAAACCCACACCTCTGACGCGGCCATACTGTTCTGGCTGTTTCAAGGCCGTTGAAAGTATGTCTGCATCCGGTGTGGGTGTTGATGTTTCCTGTGACTATGCCAAATATAAAATATGAAAAAATAAGTAAGCATCATTATGTAATAGTGATTTAAAGCAAAACAAGTTTATATTATGTCATACTTACACATGTTTCCCACACTTTTTGTGTGTTTTCATCTATCATTTTCCCCTCTTTATTAACATGAGCCTCCATCCATAGCACATGGCGTGGAATGGAAGTGACTTGATATTTTGCTTCATCAATCTTCTTATAAACAGAGAAACATGGTTACAGTGTTGTTTTATGTCACATAAAATTATTACAGTACTTTTAAAATACATACTAATTTTTTTTCAATTGAAGCGTACCCCAACCTTGCTTTACTGTAGGGGTATGCTGGTTTTGCTGCCCGTTCTTTATTTTCAGCACTCAGTTTCTGTTTCATAAATAAAAACCTATCAATCAAAGTGATGAATACAAGAAACGTTAAACAACGTGTAACCAATCACAAAGTACCTGAAAATTCTTTTTCGCACGACGGTTGAAAAACGCATCCCACGTTCCTTGGGATATCAAGTGTGCATAAAGAGGAGGCAGGTGCGGCTTGATTTTCCCTTCGGCATCTTTTAAATGATTTTTTGTTAAAATGGTGCGAAAGCCTCTATGAATCCTTCCTGCCAGTATGAAAACATATTCTTTGTGAGAAACATCTAATATAAATGCACTCTGCAAGAGATGATGAAGGGTTAGTCAATATTTCAATATTTTATTTTATTTTAATAAATTAAATAGATGATATAGTAATGTTACCATAATCTCTTCCCACATTAATGTTTTAAACCCACTGACAACATGGTGCCATGACTCTACGTCAATCGGCACGCATTGTCGAGTGACGATTCCAATGTAGCTACTAAACATGGCTTTGTTGGGGTTTACATGTTGGCCTAGCTTATTCCATCCCACCTCATATTTGATGCCTTTTGCTTTTTCCTTAAGGATTTTTTCTAAAACTGTCAAACTACGGCGCTCCTGTTTTTTTTGTGTCACTGGGGTTTCATCGCCTACCATTTACTCAGTTTCTGCATCATCATTATGTTTCTCCGAAGCACTAGCTTTAGCACAGACACCAGCTGCAACAGGTTGAGAGACCTATTGTACGTCAGTAGTGGGACCAGCTACAATAGGTTCAGAGACCTGTTGTCTCTCAACAGTGGGACCAGCTGCAACAGGTTGAGAGACCTATTGTATGTCAGCAGTGGGACCAGCTGCAACAGGTTGAGAGACGTGTTGTCTCTCAGCCATGGGACCAGCTGCAACAGGATGAGAGATATGTTGTGTCTCGGGATTGGGTGCATCAGCAGGTGAAGAACTCCTTATCTGCAGAATTGGTTTAAAATTTAAGTTAGATCACATAAAACTAGCAGTGAACAGATAATAACATAATGTAACACAATCTATATTACAATAAAAATCAATAACCTGATTATTGAACTCCCTTTTTTTAAAAGGCTGAAGGGATTTGACCCCTCCATCAACTATCCATATCCCTTCATTTTGGTCTCCTCTGACATAAAAAACGTCATCTACATTGGGACCACTGCGAAATGATTTCGAAATCCCAATGAAAGGATCATCTTCCGTTGAATTTTCATCTGACCCTTCAGCTGTTTTGGTCGATAACAGAACAATTGACCAGTTTCGGTTTGCGGGATTGGGAACATAAAATACTTACACTGCCTGTGATGCCATTATAAATGGTTCGTCTTTCTCCCCTTCCTTACTGAAATCAACTTTCACAAATCCCAAATCATCTATTTTAACAGCACTCCTGTTATCAACCCACTTTCATTGAAATATCGGAACTTGAAATTCCGTATAATCCAACTCCCATATTTGTTTGATGATGACAAAGTATGACATATTCGCATAAATTTTATTTTTGTCCTTAGCACCAGAAACATGCATCGCTTCAGCCACAAGTGTAACCCCACTATTCTGCATGGTACTGTCTTCATCATGTTCATTAGTATAAAATGTATAACCATTAACTACATAACCATTGTAAGATAATGCATACAAACTTGGTCCTCCAGCTAGCCATCGAAGTCGTTCCGAAATAGACTTTGGATTTTCATCTGACTTCTTAAAAATATGATCTCGAAACCATCCTATAAACTGTCGATTGTGTGTATTTGATATCCATTTTTCAGCCCTTGATGGATTCAATTGCCTAAGAATTTCTTTGTGGATTTCAACATATGGGTCAACGTCCAAACTGTTATGAAAAACATAAAGGTGGGCCTGCTCCAGATCTGTAATATTGATTGTGACAACCTTTCTTCCAGAAATTCCTTCACCCTCTAACCACCCAGTGTGACGAGATTTCGGTAAGCCAATGCTTTCCACACCAGACAAGTATTCAGTACACAATTCAATGTCTTCCTCAACAATATATCGCTCTGCAATACAACCCTCTGGCCGACTTCGATTTTTGACATACCCTTTCAAAATCTTCATATACCGTTCAATGGGGTACATCCATCTGTAATGTACAGGACCACATAGTCGAATCTCTCTCACCAATTGGACCATCAAATGAACCATCATATCAAAAAATGAAGGCGGGAAGAACATTTCTAATTCACATAATATGACGGCAATTTCTTTTTCCATAGCTGGAAATTTCGTCGGGTCTATAACTTTGCTGCATATAGCATTGAAGAAGAAACACAGTTTCGTTAATGTATGGAGGACATTCTTGGGCAAAATGCAACGTAAAGAAATTGGAATGAGATTTTTCATCAAAACATGACAGTCATGTGATTTCAGACCTTTTAACTTCAAGCCGCCCATTGACACAATGTTACTGATATTTGACGAATACCCCTCTGGAACCTTTACTTCATTCAAGAAGTTGCAAAACTGATATCACTCCTGCCTGGAAAGAGTGTAAGCAGCAGGAGGAAGAAATGTTCATTTTTCACCCTTTACTGGTGCCAACTCTTCTCTTATTCCCATCTCAACCATGTCCAACCTAGCCTTAATTCCATCTTTTGTTTTTCCAGATGTATTTATCAACGTGCTGATAACACTGTCAAATACATTTTTTTCTACATGCATAACATCAATAAAATGTCTTACATACAGACAATTCCAGTATTGTAATTCAAAAAAAAATGATCTCTTTTTCCAACCGATTTTCGTAAGGTTTTTCGAAGATGTATTACCAAAAGTAGTGTCCAAATTTTTAACTTTCTCAAACAATTGATCGCCTAATAGTGGAGACGGTGTTGTACGTTCTTTTGAACTTCCATCGAATGATGTCTTCCAAGAACGGTACTTATGTCATCGCGGTAGAAATCTGTGATGTCCTAGAAACATGGTTTTCGATGAATGTTTTAACCTAATTGATTATGTACCTTCTTCGCAAACGAGACAGCCTTGAGTTCCTTTAATGCTATATCCTGAAAAATTTCCATAAGCTGGGAAGCCATTTATCGTCCCATACAACATGACTCTCAAAGTTAAATTTTCCTTTCTGTAAGCATCATACAATGTAACACCTGAATCCCACAATAATTTCAAATCTTCGATTAATGAAGCTAAATAAACATCAATATCATTACCCGGTTGTTTTGGTCCTGATATAAGCATAGATAACATGATTTATTTTCGTTTCATGCATAACCACATTGGTAAGTTATAATTTATCAACATAACCGGCCATGTACTGTGACTGCTACTTTGAAAACCAAAAGGATTCACTCCATCTGTAGATAACGCAAGACGAAGGTTTCTCGACTCGTTTCCAAATTCAGGATACTCATGATCGATTCTCTTCCACTGAGGAGAGTCTGCCGGGTGACGTAGTATCCCATCTTTAATTCTTGTATCTGCATGCCATGTTAATTGTTTTGCAGTCTCCTCACTTCCATATAGGCGTCTAAACCTGGGAATGATTGGAAAGTACCATACAACTTTAGTAGGACTGGATTCATCTTTCTTGTATCGAGAAGCACCACACTTTGGGCATTCTTTAAGTGATTTTTGGTCCTTGAGAAACATTATACAGTCATTCGGGAAGGCGTGTATTCTTTAAGAGATCATACCCATAGAGCGTAGCATTCGTTTGGCATCGTATGTTCGGCTCGGGAGCTCATTGTCTTCTGGGAGCATGTCATTCAAGAGGGAAAGTAGTTTCGTAAAACTGTCGTCACTCCACCCGTTATCTGCTTTCAAATTATACAACTTCAGTACGGCTGACAATGCTATATATTTAGTGCAACCAGCATACAATGGCATCTTTGCACAACTTTTTAACTTCTCAAACAATTTTGGGAAATCACGAAGTTTATCTTCGAAGGTCCTTGTCATTTTCTCAATACGATCTTCATCATCATTCACATCTGTAATCACATCCTCCATACGGTCATCTTCATTGTTCAGTTTTGTAATCATATCAGATGATCCATAAAACGTAGTGTCACCCCAGTCACTACCTACATTCTTTGTTTCCCCGTGTTTATTCCAACATGTATAACTTTGATCTATTCCGTGACAGATCAAGTGTTCTTCCAACTCATCTGGACTAATTTGTTTTGAATAACAACAGCGTAAACACGGACAAAGGATTTGAGAAGAGTCACATGCATGATCTATTGAAAACTTGATAAATTCTTTCACGCCTTCTTCATACTCTTTTGTCAACCGATTGGCATTCATCCATTATTTATTTATATTCATCCTATTTAAAATCCATTGGATAAGTATATAGGTTAAAGGAGAAGGAATATGATTATAATTTAGATAAAAAACAAGATACTTCAAGGAAATAAAGGAATAAATAAATACCAAAATAAAAAATATATTGGGAACCACTACAATCCCCAAGCCTCACATCAATATGATACCATTGTGCGCGAGTTGAATCACCCATAAAACCTAATCTAGATAAATCAAAAATCAATAGAAACTAAATATAAAGAATAAAATGGTAAGGAAGATGGGGAATCACTTGATGCACCTCTCAAACTGCGGTGGAGGAGGAGGCAGTAGAGTAGGCAGAGGAGGAGGAGGAGGAGGCGCCGGTGGGGGAGGAGGATGAGGCAGCGGACTAGGAGGAGGAGGAGGAAGCGCCGGTGTAGGAGGAGGAGGACGAGGCTGCGGTGGAGGAGAAGGAGGAGGAGCAGAGGAGGAGGGGGTGGTGGAGGCAGCGTAGGAGGAGGAGGATGAGGCCGGTGGAGGGGAGGAGGAGCAGGAGCAGAGGAGGAGGCGGCAGCCGTGACAGAGGAGGAGGAGGCAGCGGAGGCAACGTAGGAGGAGGAGGAGGCCGCGGTGGAGGAGGAGGAGGCCGCGCTAGAAGAGGAGGCACCGGCGGCAGCGCAGAGGCAGGGCGGAGGCAGGGCGGAGGCAGGGGAGGCAACAGAGGAGGAGGAGGATGAGGCCGGTGGAGGAGGAGGAGGCGGCGGCCACAGAGGCACCGGCGTGACCGCGGCGTGACCGCGGCGTGACCGCGGCGTGACCGCGGCGTGACTGCGGCGTGACCGCGGCCTGAACGCGGAGGAGGAGGCGGCCGCGGAGGCACCGGCGGCACCGGAGGACGAGGAGGAGGCATCGGCAGAGGAGGAGGAGGCCGCGGTGGAGGAGGAGGCACCGGTGGCAGCGCAGAGGCAGGGCGGAGGCAGCGGAGGAGGAGGAGGATGAGGCCGGAGGAGGAGGAGGAGGAGGAGCAGGAGCAAAGGAGGAGGAGGCGGCCGTGGCGAAGTAGGAGGAGGCGGCGGCTGCGGAGGCACCGGCGTGACCGCGGCATGACCACAGAGTGACCACGGAGGAGGAGGAGACGTGGAGGCACTGGCGGCACTGGCGGAGGAGGAGGAGGCATCGGCGGAGGAGGAGGAGGCCACGGTGGAGGAGGAGGCACCGGAGGCACCGGCGGCAGCGCGGAGGCAGGGCGGAGGCAGCAAAGGCAGCGGAGGAGGAGGAGGATGAGGCCGGTGGAGGGGAGGAGGAGCAGGAGCAGAGGAGGAGGAGGAGGCCGCTGCGGAGGAGGAGGAGGCAGTGGAGGAGGAGGAGGAGGAGGCCGCGGTGGAGGAGGAGGAGGCCGCGGTGGAGGAGGAGGCACCGGCGGCAGCGCAGAGGAAGGGAGGAGGCAGCGGAGGCAGCGGAGGAAGCGGAGGAGGAGGAGGATGAGGCCGGCAGAGGAGGAGGAGGCGGCAGCCGCGGAGGCACCGGCGTGACCGCGGCGTGACTGCGGCGTGATCGCGGCGTGACCGCGGCGTGACCGCGGCGTGACCGCGGCATGACCGCGAAAGGACCGCGGCGTGATGGCAGAGGAGGAGGAGGCCGCGGAGGAACCAGCGGAGGAGGAGGAGGCCGCGGAGGCACCGGTGGCACCGGCAGAGGAGGAGGAGGCATCGGCGGAGGCAGCGAAGGAGGAGGAGGATGAGGCCGGTGGAGGAGGAGGAGGAGGAGCAGGAGTAGAGGAGGAGGCGGCGGAGTTTTACTACTCGCTTATTTTATATTTAAGAACAAATGCATAATGTGTTATTTTATAGGTAATGGTACTGGATATGGTAGTGTTGGATGGGAAAAGATAAAACGGGCGAATGCTATGTTTAATGGATAGTGAAATAAAATGGTATTGAAAAAGATCGCACCATTTAGGATGAGGAAGATACGGTATTTGGAGAGGGGTCAACTGATGATTCACGTATTTCAACAACCAAAAGGTGACCTTGATAGGATGAATCACTTATCGGAATGAAGCTGGGAGCGGTGAAATTGAGCGGAGGAAGGTGGCGTTGATCGAAGAAATTGGAACTGTGCTGAAGGAAGATGCTAGGGTTTGGATGTAGAACAGGGAGGGGGGATGCCGGTACAATGAAATGGTGCGTTGGATGGTGGTGGCGATGAAATAGAGATCATGGTGGCGACAATCGAAGAGGATCGAAGTGGATCGAAGTGGATCGAAGTGGATCGAAGTGGTCATAAGGAGGGAGATGCTAGGGTTGGAAGGGAGTACATGGGGAGAGTGGTCAGCCATGACGGATTGGAAATAGGTAAAAAAAATTAATTTTCATTAAATTTCATATTTAAAGATGTTTTAAATTCTATACATATTTTTTTTAAAAAAATTATCCAATTATCCAAGGAATATTTGAATTTTTCTTAAATTATATTTTTTAATGTGTAATTACTTTTAAATTTAGTTTTGTTTTATAAAAAATCAAATCTATTTTTGTGAGTCCACATTGGGTTTTAAAATGATTTAAAGCAAAAATAGTTATATTGTAAGTTTTTTAGTATTGATTCAATATATAGATTTATGATATAATTTTATAAAAAAATGATGATAATGTATGAGTTTTTCAAACAACAACATTGTTCATCGAAAACCAGAAGTTGAGTATCTGCAATTAGAGGGCTATTGTGGATTACACCCCCCACCCCCAACCTGTACACCCCCAGCCTCACACCCAATAGACCCCCAATTATACGCCCCACCTACACATGTTCACCCACTGCACATCTCCCCCACCTAAACACCCCCACCTGCACACCCCCCCCACCCACTACACCCCCGCAGCACCTGCACCCCCCCCCCCACTTCAAATAAAATTGATTCACAAAAATCATGATAGATGAAATATATAACAAAAACAAAAAACAAAGAAAATTACAATTATTGGGCATAGAATACCGCACAATGGAGGAGGAGGAGGCCATGGAGGCACCGGCGGAGGAGGAGGAGGCCGCGGTGGAGGAGGAGGCCGCGGTGGAGTAGGAGGCACCGACGGAGGAGGAGGAGGCACCAGCGGAGGAGGAGGAGGCCGCGGTGGAGGAGGAGGCACCGGCTACAGCGGCGCGGAGGCAGGGCTGAGGCAGGGCGGAGGCGGTGGAGGCACCGAAGGAGGAGGAGGAGGAGCAAAAGCAGAGGAGGAGGCGGCGGCCACGGCGGAGGAGGAGGAGGCAGCGGCAGCGGCGCAGATGAGGGCTTCCGCGAGAGCTTGATTGTGTGCGGGGAGGAGGAAGAGGACCCGTGTGTTTTTAACAAATCCGCGGGACCCTTTATCAGCACTAGTAAAAAGTACTGATAAAGGGTGTATTTATCAGCGCTAAAATGAAAAGTGCTGATAAATACAACCTTTATCACCGCTTTTTTAGCACTGATAAAGGGGGGACTTTTATCAGCGCTAAAAAAGCACTGATAAAGGGTACCCCTTTATCAGTACTTTTCCGTTAGCACTGATAAAGGCAGGTGCATGCCATGCCCAGTTTTGTGGTAGTGACTGGCTAGTCCCATGAGTTTTGGACCTACTACTGAAAGCATTACAACACAACCAAATTGCTTGAAAAGATAAATCATTCCTCTATTTTGGTGATCCTTCTTCAAGGAAACCACTAGTGGAGAATGATCAGATAACAGACGTTGAAGATGATTAACTGATGATTAAGAGAATCATTTTAAGCCTTAAAAATTGGAAGGGCATCTGTCTAATTTACTCTAAAACATCGGACAACAAAGAGATAATATTACTATATATAGGTATAAAATTAGAACCACCAAAATTATAACCAATCAAAAAATCTATTTTTTTCATTTATATATCCTTTTTGTACAAATTTTCATATAGGAGAACATTGGAAGGAACTCTGTTCTTGTAATATAATTTATTAATTTAGGGAAAATCATGTTTTTACTTCCATAGAAAACACTACCAACAAACATCAAAAATCTAAACTATTGTGGGTGCCAAAATTTATTTTTAAAAATAAATTACGATTTAAAATTTTTTATCCTCAAATAATTTTATTCTGAAAATTTTAAGTTTTTTCATACTGAAATATGAATTTACATTACAATTACTAGGAAACCCATTTTAAATATGCTCGAACATACAATATAATTTTAATTTTCTATTTAGATCAATATTTTTTTTTTAATGTTTTTCATTATACTTATTATTAATTCCATATTTTTAGGGGGTACATTAAATTTTAGATATCATTTTAAGAAAAAAAATTAAATTCAATAGGTTTTATTAATTTATGAAAAATAATTTATCTAGGTTTATCTTCTATATAAGAAGATCAAGTTGATCTACTAGAAGATAACTTCCAAAGGATTATATCTCTTAGTTTTATAACTTTTAGATATTGAGATCCAATTTTTTACTTTTAAAAATATTTCATTCTTTATGATTTTCTAATATAACTATAAGTTTAAACCATAAAATTAAATTAATATAAAAAATTAATTCTATTAAAAATTATTATGTAATATCTTTTGGCTGGAATAGTTTGGACTATCTGATCAAGGATTATCAAAAATCCCCTTGTACGATCTATAATTCTTATATAAAGGATGAAGATGTAGATTAGGTTAGATATATTCAGTGATGATTTTTTTCCAAGGCTCTTAAAAATATCTAAATTACTATTCATTTTATGATTATTCAATGTGATAATCCAAATAAATAGCTCTCTAGGAGATTATTTGGGAAATTATGTTGGATATGGATCTATTTTCAAAGTATGAATTCATATTGATGGATTTTATCAAATTCCATGGGTATGAGTTTGTAGTTATTTTGATATGAAACTTTGATCTATTTTACACATGTTAATATTTTATTCAAATCTATCTAATAGGTTTTTAGAATTGGATGGTAAGACTGATGTGACATTAATTTTTTCAATCATAAGTTTACTTTAACACCTATAAAATTTGTTGACATTCATGGAACTTCACTTGAGGGAGAATCTCTATTTGGTACCACAACTTTAAGATGTTTATATATCTTATTCATAGACTTATTCTAAGGGAGGTTTATTTATTATAAATGGAAATATTTGAAAAATTATTAATCTTCCACTGGAAGCTGTAATCATATTATAGTGGGTAAAATCACTTTTATTATCATGAATAGGGGATAAAGATATGATTAAAATAGAGAATTTTTATCTACTATATTATCTCTTAAATTTTTGGATGTTAAACCATATGAAGTTTATTTGGAATTATATTAAGTATATACACACAAAAATATTGATGATGAAATAAAATTATACAATTAGATATTGCACTGATTTCTTGTAAAGATGTAAGAAATTGAAGAAATAAATAATCAGTCTCCTATGGAATGAGACAAAGAAATCCTTATTAATGGTGAGATGATTTCTAGGTGAATATTGTCTTATGGTTCTAATTAAATTCTGTTTTTTGATAAATCATTATGTTTTTCTTCAATGTATATTCATAAATATTCTACAAAAAAAAGATAAAAATAGAAAAGTATCAAAACTGATATCTCCTACTCACTCTCCTCCAAAGAAGAAGTCGAGAATGAAGAAAAGGTGAATTTCAACCAAATAAAAAACATTTCACCCAAGAGGATTATTAGTTGAATGTTTTTAAAAGATAATTGAATAGAACAATGAAGCTGAGATACATAAGGGTGAAAAATATGGGAAGAAGATATGGAATTTTAACTCATAGTGGGAGAAAGATCGTAAAAAGAAGTGGTATTCTCAAAATTTAAATAAATATTAAACTATTAAATCCATCCAAAAAAATTCTATCAATGAACTGATTTTTGAAGATAAGTTATTTAAAAAGAAACTTGATTTGGTAAAAAAAAGGAAATGGTTAATCAATATGACCAATGAAAACGTTATCCCACACCACTCATCAATATGAAGTGGGAGAAGTTGTTAGGATATATAATGGAAGTATTTCACTGAAAATTCTATGTGAAATTTTTTTTATTGAAACACCTACTTTTATGACTAAAAATTTATCTTTTTTGGAAGTTTCCCCTACATAAGTTTATTTTTATCTAAAAAAATGAATTATAAAAAAGAAGTTGAAAATCAAGTTGAAACCCCATAAAAATACGCTACAAAAAAGATATTCCACCAGAGGACTCTTCAGTTCGTTCATCAAGTTCTAAAACGTTATCCACCTTTAAGAATTCATCAAAAAAACAATTCTTACAAATAGGTACGTTCATAAAGAGAAAACACAATTTGGAGATCACTCTCAAAAATTTTATAAAAATCAAGGAAGAGAAGTTTATGAGATAATGAAAATGGTCTTAATGAGATCATTATGGATAAATTTGATGACCTAATCAATATTTTTGGTGTTGAAACCCCTAAAAAATATAAATTTGTGGAGGAAAAACTAAATGTTCCAGAGACCAAATTTGAGAAATAATATACTTCATATATATCAATTACAACCACAAGAACACAAAGTATTGAAAAAAAAAGATTCTCATATTATCATATTGAAAAGGATTGATAGTTCTATATAAATTTTAATGGAGTAAAATTTTATACTCCACGTGATTTTTTATATTTGATTATCACTTATGGATCTAAATAATCTATAATTTTTTATTGATTATAATTGTTGTTATGATTATTTTATTAAAGGGAGTAATTTTTTCCATAGTTATAGATATCTCAAAAAAAATTGATTAACACGGAATTATATTTTTTTGATATATAAATGTTTATAAATTATAATGAAAATTTTAACTATGAATATTTTTTCTAATGTAAGAGAAATTATTTTATTTCTTGATATAGATAAATAGTACACTTACTTCTATTATATCACATATTTTCTTAACTCATGTTGTTATTTTTAAAAATAAAAAGAGGATAGAAAATTAGGAAATGAGTTTTTATTATCAAAAAGGATGTAAATTAAGAGATTGAATATAAAATAATCTTATTATATTAAGGATAAAGATAGGAAAAAAATTAGTTCTTCAAGGGGTAGAAATCCATGTGAAATTATAAGAAGTATACAATGAATAATTATTTCATTATATAATTTCCTTGTGTGTATTATATTTTTTAATGATAGGGATATTTCAGTTGAAATATAAATTTAATGTCCTTTTTTAATTTACAATACACATTAATTTAAAGTGATTTGAATTTACTTTAGTTTTTTGTTTTTATTTGTTTTTGGGAAAGATGAAAATCCAGTGACTTTCATTTGGGATATTTCTAGAATGAGTTGAATTGAGAAAAAATATAGATTACTGAAGAATTATTCTTAATTAAATTCATCAAAATTTCAAGAATAGGAGTAGTCCATAATTGAATTCAAATGTAAATGTGAGTTTTTTTTTTGAAAAATCCAAGAAAAGATGATGCTGAAGATTCAAATATAGTTACAACCAAACACAAATAAATAAAAATTCTATCATTGTATTTTTTCAAATAAACTTGAATGAAAACTCAAGGAATGGAAAAAATAGATGTTCACTTGAACAAAATATCTTTTATTGATTGATAAAATATTTACAACTTCTTGTTTTATGATTAATACAATTAGTGTACTTTTCTTTCTGTGTGTTTCCAGTAATAGTTTCCATTGTGACATTTAAATTTTAAGAATCTTAGTTTTTTTGTAATAATTTTAATTTTTTCCTTGGTGATCAGGGATTACCAATGTATAATATTGTGTTTCAGGTCTATGAAAGTTGAGTGGATTTCAACCAGGTAAATATAGGGCTTTTGATGAGGAAGGTAGACTATCTTGGGTTGAGATGTTGAAACCTTTTGATGAATTTTTATTTTAGGGATTATAGAGGATATGGAGATATAATAAGAAAAATGTATAAATTTATGGGTACCAAATTATAGTTTTACACACTTCTTTACCACTAACAGTTAAATTAAAGTTCTCCTTAACTAGGGGGTGTTGGCATTTGATTTGGTAATAAAATCATTTTAAAGTGTGTTTGGTTTGTTAACCCATGCATCCTTTTTTTAATTTCTATTGTTCATTTACTTTAGATAGATGTTGGTACTATCTTGAAATACTTATTTTTAATTGGAAATTATCAAATTAATCATAGGTTTATTAAAATTTTGATTTTCTTTATTTCCACTAATAATATAATTTGAAACTCTAATAATATATGCGTGGATTGGATTTTCATAATTTTGATAATTTCAAAACTGGGTGTGCATAAAATAATTTAGTTTGTTTCAAACAAAGATCCACCTCCTATTATAGTTATATTTCATTAATTTATTCAGTAAAATTATATATAGATGTCTTCGAAACCAACTCCCACATTTGAATTCTTTGTTCATTGGGATTAGTAATAACTATATAAAAATAATATCTATCATCTACTAATTAATTCAAAATAAATCCTTGTATTTTGATGAAGTCAATATGTTCCACTATAATGATCTATCATATAGTAAAATTAATATATAAGGAATCCTAATTTCTCAATATTTTCACACTTTTTAGCTCAAATCAATGCTTCGAAATTACGATTATCATAAAATCATCTTGGTTAAAAAATAGAATAATTGACAACATCAAGTTATATAATATTCTTATAAATTATATTTTTATTTAAAAAAAAGATACATATGAGTCATCGACTGAACAATATCCCCCATTTTAAGAAGCATAAAACATGTAAGAATAATTGATAATTTGACTTAATTTAAAATAAATACTCCTTGTATGTTCCAATGAAATAAATTTATTCCCTTTTTTCAAAACATTCAAAAAACATATTAGTTAACAAAAATAAAAAACAATTTTACTAAAGAAAAGTCATATCTCCCATTTTTTTAAAAAAGTTCTAATTAAATAATTCTTATCTAAAATTTCTCGAATTTTCATTCTTTATGAAGAAAAAACATTAAAAAACCCAAAAAAACTCATATAATGTTTCTCAAATTTCTCCCAATTTTTTATTTACAAAAAGAAACAAAAAAAATAAATCAACCCTTATTAAAGAACAAAATAGAAAAGTAATAAATTATATGACGATAATTTTTTTGATAAACTCTTCCCTGAATATATAATTAATAAAAAGGGACAAATTTTACTTATCATTATAATTTCAATTCAATATGAAAATTATTCTATATTTTTTACACAAACAAACAAACAAAAAAACTTTATTTGCCTTTCTAGAATTATTATATTTTAATATATTAAAAACTATTACCAATATAAAATAATATTAAAAGGATTTAACTTTCCAAAATTTATCTTCTCATTCCTATAGATTATTTTCTTCTGAATAATATGGTTCCAAATAATTTTCAGACTATAATTTCATATCTTACACAGTATTGAAGTCAGATTCCTTGGAGAAACTAAAGAAATTATCCTTGATAAAGGTTAATATTAATTATTTTTAACATAAAAAATAAATTTATTTTGATTTAGTTCAAATTTGATAAAAATATTTTTATAAGATCTTAAGATAATGTAAAGTACATGTATAAAGAGTTAGTATAAAATAAAGAAAAATATCCCCTCTTACTAAATAAGTTTTTCAAAATTTGTAGATATATTAAACTAGAATTGAAATTTAGATCATTTTAAATTGATCATTTACAACTTCTATTAAACATATCAAAATCTATCAAAATTTGAAGGTTTAGTAAAAAGTTCAGAAACTTGATTTTCAGTTCTAAAAAATTCAAGAACAATACCACTTTTATTTGATTGATCCTATTGGAAATGGTTCTAACATGTATGTGATTTTCATGTGAGTTATGTGATGAGTTTATAGATAAGTAATAATTAATATCTATTTTATAAAGAATAATAATTTTAGGGAAACTCAAGCAAAAATATTAGAGTGTCTCTTGCGTCAATAACACTTGATCATAATGAATTTCTACTACCACATATTCAACTATAGTAATGGAAATTTTTACCGAGTGTTGGTTATTTCTAAATTAACAAACTAAAGCTTCACCTAGAATATCACCTTTTCTAGAAGTACTCTTCTTATACAACCTAAAACCTCCAATGTCAACATCTAAGTAACTCTTAAGTATTAATTCAGTTAAAATTGACCAAGTTTTGATGTACTTTAAGATAACATAATATACTCGTAACAGCATATAAATGATATTCCTTGGGATTTAATAGAAATATAACATAATAAAATACAAAAAATATAATATCTAGTCAACTAGGAACATGATTTTGAAAGCCTTTGATCATCCCTCTATAAGTTTTGTGATCAACAATTTTTTTTGGATTCATCGACATTGTGTTTAATAGAGGTTCCTTATATAGTACTTATACTAGTGGAATTTTCAAAATGAATATTCTAGAAGATAGCTAATATATATATAAAGTGTGCTAAAATATTTCATTTTGATTTTTGATTAATTTTATATATATGTAAAACATTAAGATTTCCCACCATGCTTATCTCAAATTCATTTTTCTTATGTTTGAAAAAATCATAAGTAAGAAATTATTGTGTCAATCCAAAAATGATATGATAGAAATAATTAAGAATAGTGATAATTTATCTAACAAAAAGACTATGATTAACCATTACCTAAACAAAAGTATTTTCAAGTAAAAATATGGTCAATCTATCATACCAAGATCTTGGTTATTGTTTAAGGTAATATAGTAATTTATTAATTTTATATACATGTTATTAAAAATTAATGCCTTAAAAACCATGGGTTATTCAAAAAAAATCCTCCTAAACATATACACTAAAAAATGAACATTTAACATCAATTATTAATATATTAATCATCAAATTTTTTGCAGAGGATAATAGTATTTTAAAGCAATTGAGCCTTACTACAAATGTAAAATTCAATCTATAATCAATGTTGTATTCCTCATAATAACCCTTATCAACAGGACATTATTTTTTCCAATGATACTTCCATTTTGATCACATTAATTTCCAAAACCCTATTTTACTATTATTTCTAGAATAAATTTTAGCTACTCAACCTGGATCTAAATTTTATTCTATTAAAAATCATTAAGATCTTCTTGTATTTACTTTATCTAGTTTTCATCACCCAAGGAATCAGCTGCCATTTTAGGTTTAAATTGAGATATTAATACATGTCACTCACATTCATTTATTATGTAAATTGTTTTTGTCCACTTTTTTACATCTCTAATGATATTATCAATATGATGATTACATAAATTGGTTAGTTTCTTGGTAAAAAGGTAATTTTAACTTCAATTATTAGTTGTAATCATTTCTTTAAATAAGTTTTCAGATATTGAATATCTATTGACTTAAACTCTAGAGGACTTAATACCAGTTTTTTAGCCTTATCTTCCAGTAAAAAATATATGTTATTTCCAGATGATCATCTCGAGAATTATCTTTTTGAAATTTTACAAAAAAAGGATTAATTTAGTCAAATTTAATATGAACTTATTCCTCAACAACATTAATCTCTTTATTAAAAACTCAATACTCCCTACTAGTTTTAGAATAAAAAAGGATAATCTTTCATCAACCTTATAATCCAATTTATATAGTCGATCTATAATATTCAAAATGAACACCTTACATCTGAATAATCCGAAGTATTAAGGTTGTGATTTTCTTATTTTCAAAAAACATAAGGATTTTTTTAGAAGTGGGTGGATTAAAATAATATTTATAGTAAAGTAAGTAATTATTAGGGCTTCAGCCCAAAAACTTCTTGAAAAATAAAATTCTAATAATAAATTTCTTATGATCTCCAGAATAATTCAATTTTCTCATTCAACAACAACATTTTTAAGGTTTTCTAGGTGATGATAAGTTAGGATTAATAAAATTAATACTATAAAAAGTTACAAAATCATAATGTGAAAACTCATCAGCATGATTACTCTATACTCTAATCAAAGATAGTGTTTTCTTATTTTTATCATAATATTGACTTTTTTTAAAATAATTATTTATATTTTTATATTAAATAATAGGTATATGTAAATTTAGTGTAATAATCAACTAGTATGTACACAAAGTTCTTTCCCTGAGTGATCATAGTTTGTGTTTGGCCAAATAAATCCATGTTCACAAATTGTAGGTCATTGAAAGTTTAGACAATACTAATAGGTTTCTAACTAGACTTATATTACGTACCAAATTCAAAATTATCACAAAATCTTTTCTACTTATAATTTCTATAAAATTCTTAACATGACCTTTCCTTGATATTTTAACTAAATTTCAAATATTGGAGTGATCAAACCTTCATAGGAAACACCCAGATAAATGTCCAATTGCACAGAAAAAATATAAGTCATTGTGTCTAAGATATTTTAATTAAAGAGTGTATTCATTCTCAAGCCTATCAAAAGATGAAATGAATGTGCCCTATTAAAATTTAATAGTATATTTATAACTACTCAAGTTACTGAGATAAAAATAATCACATAGCTATACAATTCTAATATTGTTATGCTTAAGTCCTAAAAAATATAAAACATTAGAAATTAAAGTTTTACAAAGAAAAGAAACATTTTTATTTCTAATGATTTCAACCAATTTGTTGTCTCCAAATATAACTCATCCACCACTCAAATTATTCACATTATTGAAATTTGTCTTGTCTCCTAACATATGATGAGAACAACAATTGCCTATATATCTCTTTTTTTGGCAACTATCATCTTTGTCCTAGAAAATACAACTATGTTCTTAGTAACCAAACATTCTTGGGTATGGTTACATTAGAAAATAAAAATTTAGGAACTCACATATATGTAAAACTTTTAACACTGAACAGATGCTAGATCTTCAAAAATGATTTTTTTTATAAAATCTAGAAGGATAAAAATTATTTAAATAACAAGGAATTTTCTAATGACCACCCCTTTGACATTTTTTTACAAAAAGGTGAACTTTTAGGAACAGTGTTGTTAGAATAAAAATGTGATCTTCTAGACATATAATATATTCTATTTAATGGCCTAAATCATTTCAATAATTAATATATATTATAATAATTTTCTCACCTAGAACTGAAATTTGATAAAAAAATATTCCAATCTAATAACCACATATTTTATTATAACAAACAATTTATAATAATTATAAGTTGAACTATAATAGGATTTAGAATCTAATTCTATTTAAAGTTTAGAATTTTCAGAAGTATGTTTTAGAATGCTGTTATTTTATATAGTAATATCTATCAAAGCACAGTCATAATTTTCTTTTCAAATGTTTGTTTTCCTTTTCTATAAGATTCATATATCTCTATATTTCCTCTAAATTAGGTAAATCATTATCATCATCAGATGAAACAACATTTTAATCTTTTGATGAATTTGAATAATCATCATATAAAATATAATAAAATTTAGAATTAAAAGTTATGTCTGAAAGGTAATCATAAGTGACTTTATTGACAAGACATTATCATTCTTATAAATATTTTATTAAAATCCAATATTATTTTGACTATCATCTTTATCTTATGATAAAGTATTGAAAGTAGTATCTCCTATAAACTCACTAAAAGATTTTAAATCCTTTAAACTTATCATTCATTGACTTTAAAAGAAAAAATTGATTTATTTTATTTACTATTCAATTTAGGATAATTCATTCTTATATGACCAACCTTATTATATTTATAACAAGTAACATATAAATAATATTTCTCCCCATGTAATTAAATTATTTTTTCTATAAATCATAACAAAAGTTTTTATTTATAATAATTTTATCCATTATATTCATAATTTGTGAAATTTCATTCCAATTATCATCATAATTACTAAGATTAGAAACATGTGTACATTTCTTCTTATAAGTATTTAATATATTTTCTCCATAATTTAAAGAATCGTAAATAGATGAAATATAATCTATTCTTACTAATCACTTTTTCAATATATATCTTTAACCTACTTGTATATTGCATATGAGTTCCAATTAAGTCATCAACATGTAGCTTAATCTAATACTTAGTATCATCAATTACAATATGCTAATATTACCATTCCTTCTAAATTATATCAATAATTTTTCAGCCAACTGGTCATTTTAAAACTCTCTCTCAGAAAGTAATTTTAAAATTCTCCCTATTGTCATAATCCTTTGATTCATTTGAGAAATAGATTCTCTATGAAGAAAATTGAAATCCTAATAATCCATGTATAGCACAACTTTCTTGGTTTTGAGAAATTTGGAAGTCATAAAATTGGTAATTAACTGCTTAATAAACATTTAAATTTTTATTTCGAAAAAATATATCTAACTATATATTTCTAAATATAAAAAATAAAAATTATATTTAGCTTTATAATCTTTCGGATTCTTAAAATTAGTATCTATGGTAAACAAAGAAACTTATATCAATATAATTTTGTAATTTATGATCAATATCAAATAATTAATCATAATAGTACTAATAAAAAAAGTATTCATTCATTAATGACAATATTAATAATCATTTCTATAAAAAAAATAAAAGTTTGATTTAGATTAATATTATAATTTTATCTAACAGGTATTCCCTCCATCACAAAAAATATTGTTCTCTACCACATGATTAGTTTAAGGAAACTGAGATAATTTTTTTTAAAACAATGAATAAATAAAAGAACAAAATTAGGCTCATTCTTAATCATATAAACATGATTTGATACCAAATAATGGTATCATAATAATAAATATATCATCTATAGATCCTATATACTAAGGCTTTATTACAAAATGTTTTCCTCAAAATAGGATACATGAATTCCATAAGAGGGTGGGTGACTTATATTATAAAATCAACTTACAATTTTCATCCCGCCTCAAGTTTTAAGTTGATTTGAAAAAATATAATTTGATCAAATTATAATTTATAAGAGTATAACATTAAATATATTGGAAATTAAAAATAATGAAAGTTAAAATTTCCCAAAAATATTAGTAATCATAGTGTAATATAATCTTGTCATAAATTCACAATATCTAAAAAATGTAAAAATATAGCATAAATTAAAAACATGGAATTTTTTAAAATGATGCAAATATTATCAAATAAAAATCAGTGTACTCATAAAAAGGATATAATTACCAATAATTCTAATAAAAATGAGTAATTTATTTAAACCTAAGTAGTAGGAGGGTCACAAATTTCATCCATAAATCCTATTTCCAACATAGAATGCCCTTGAATATAAACCTTTCAAAAGGTTTAATGTCTTCCTATCATAATCCATCCATTTTAAGCCTTTCATAAGGTATCTATTTCTTATCACCTAAAAATCTGTCTTCCAGTCCCCAAAATTATTAAATTACATAGTATTATAAATAATTAATACAATGTAAAATAATAATAGATACACAATAAAAGCATTTTCAAATATATCTCTTAGAAAAACACTCTGAAAGAAAAATTATACTGATTAGAATATCTTTTTGAAAAAAATAGTTTAACAGAATCAAAATGATCAACAAAAAAAATTAATCTCATGTGAATATTCATTTTACATATAATTCATGAATTCTTTGTCTTATATATAGATGACATAATAACTAACTCCAATATTTGAATTCTATATTCTTCAATAATAGTTGTAAATGCATTGTAAGAATATTTTTCATCTCTCAATGAACTCATCATATATCCTCATCTTCCAAAGTATTCAATCTATACCGTTATGACCTTCCATCACCTGGTAAAATTAATATAGTATGAATCCTCAATTCTCTATATTTTCAATGTTTTTAGCTTATCTCAAAGCTCAAAAATTATGTTTTCCAGAATTTTATCAAGCATAATAAAAACATATAAAACTTAATTTCAAGTTAGATCAAGATTCTATAAAGGTTATTGTGATTTAAAAAAAATTATATATAAATTCAATTGACTCAGTGAAACGTGCCCAAACACATTGTTGGTTTCATACAGGTGGTGGTCAAATTGGAATTTATGTGTCCCAAACTTTACTAACTACAAAATCATAGTTTAGTAGAAGTGTGGGGTTTAACCCATGAGGAGTAAGATGTTTCGAAGGGGGATCACTAGTTTTAGACCCTGAGAGGAGTCCTTTCAAATTACCTTGGTGTTTGGGAATTTATCAAATCTATGGTTGAAAGTGACTGCAATAATTAATGGGGGTTGGGGATCAAGTTTGTGTGTCTAGATAAAGAATTAACTTCAATTATAATCTTGGCAGGATCCTGTGGCTTAGGCTGCAAAGAAAATGGTGGTCACTAGGTGACTTTGGCCAATCACCTAGTTCTACATAGGAAGTGACTAATCCATTATTTTGATATAGTAACAGCCTATGTGAATTATGTTTAGATTCTTTGGTTGAAAGTACCTGAGGTTAGTGATCATAGCCTAGTATACTTTAATAAATATAGGGTTACTCTTTTTAATATCTTATTGTTAGAAATGATCGTATGAATGGGGTGGACTTTGGTTATTTATCCTAATTACTAAACCATTAGGTTTTCCAATATAAGAACTAAATAAAACTTATATATTTTGATATATCTACTTTTGAACCCTACCCCTTAGAGGTTTAGCTACTCATAGAGGGTGGATATGAAATTAAATAAACCAAAGAAATCATGCTTGACATATTGTTTCACTTTTATTGAATTGAAATAATGAAAGGGGTTCAGGATTTGTAAAAGGTGTGAAGATACACATGATAAATCACAACCCTTAAAATAAATTACTTACTTGAATAAGAAAATGGAAATGAATCTAACACGTGACATTGGAAATCGAAGATGAGTGATGGGGACTAAAAAGTGATGAAGAAAAATATATCCATGACTCTTGGATTGATTAAAATGTAAAACATGAAGATTTATAGAATTTATAAGGATAATGGGAAAGGGAATTTGTAGGGGTGAAAATAGACAATAAGCCCATCCAGAATTGTTATGAAATTATTTTCCACTACCTTGTATATATTGGCGAATTTCATCACAACATGTACTGGAGGTACACATTGTGTACCATTGATCTACCTGGATCCCCACAGATTTTGGATCTCCCACGTTCCTCATGCATATCTGGAAGATTAATGAGGTTTTACTAACAAGACATTGTGTACTGAGTGTTCGCAATGTGTACGAGCCTCCAGCAGTTCCTTTACACGGATTTCTTTTGGATTTCCCACAGAACTGTTTTGATGAGAGTCACAACGTGTACTGAATATTCATGACATGCACTTTACTTTTCATTTTATGGCCTCATGGATTGGTCATGAATTGGCTTCACTACTTGTGCATGATGTGAACCACTAGTACATAATGTGTACTGAAAAGTCGCGACATGTACTATCCAAAATCTTCATTTTTTGGCATTCCACTTATTGGATCCTTTGAAGCCCTATTACAATAAAATTGAGCATATTCCACATGAATTATCAAGTAAATAAAAATGAAATCTTGAAATATATGATAGAAAATAGTTTATATTAATTTGGCTTATCAAGTCCCCCCACACTTAAACAATTTCTTGTCCTCAAGAAAAAATTTATCAACAATGATCTCAACAAAGGATAAGCAATTTTTTAAAAAATAAATATTCATTATGTCTAGGAAATTAAAATTTGGTGAAAGTAGAAAATATAATCCTTTAGAATTAGAAATGCATAGCAATTTAGTCATGCCTCTTAGTCCAGATCTTCAAAAAAATTATAATATTTAATTACAACCTCTCAATTGTTCCTTGAATTCTATACCCATTTGTAATTTACCTCTCAATAAATTTTCTATCATTACTCAAGGTAAAATGAAAGTAGTGGTATGATCATACCCTGAGTGCATGTTCCTAACCATATATTTTATTGGTTCTATCATCTCTGTTGTGAAAAGACACGTACAACCTTAATCATGAGGGCTTTAGTAGTTAGGTTCAAATGACTCTAAGGTTGTATGTAGGTAGGTAAGAAGTGAAAATTAATCTCAAAAGGAGGGTAATATCTAGAGTATAATGCATGAGTGTCAAGACAATTGTAGTAAAATTCATCCTTCTAGCTAATCAATTTCGTACTATAGTAACTCTGATTGGATCTATAAATGTTAAGTAAGTACACAATGATGATTCTATTCCTTTCCTTTTTTTTCTTTTTTCTTTTCTATTTTTGGAATTCATGTCTAGTCCATATGTCATATCCTTCTCCTAACCACATATGATCCTTCACGGGATTCATCGGTCAGGAAAATGGTGATTTTTTACCTTCCTAGTACACAACCCATTAGGAATTTTCTTTTCATATGTATTTTAAAAAGGAACAAAATGAAGGTGAAATGTGTCAAAATGGATATGTATCACAACTCAATAGTTTGATAAGCACACCATATGTCTCTTTATAGTAAAATTATCTCAGATTTCTGAATACCTCCACCACACTTGTTCAAAAGTAATATAATGCATTATAAAAGGAGCCAGGTAGGAAGGGAAATAGGATTGAAATAGCTTCATCCTAAAAGGCCATTCATAGAAACTATGTGATAAATTAAATATAGATGCAATGTGTGTATCAAGGAAAAATGGTTGAAAAAAAGTGCCTCAATAATTTTAAATTTTTATTTTTTCAACCATCACCTTGATAAGATCTCAGTGCAAGTTCTGATAGGTTGACCCATCCCAAGTATCTCTCAAGGAATACGCTTAGAAAATAATGTGTAATTGAAGGCTTTGAATCCTAACAGGTAATGATAAGAAAATATAAACTGTCATTTACAATAGGTACAAAACTAAGTAATGGGTCAATTGATCATAATTTCAAAAATGTTGAATTTGAATAAAATTTTAAAACTCAAAAATCAGTCAAAATTTTCTAAACTGGAATAAAACATGGTTATTAACAATTTTCCACTTAAATTTTTCTTTAATTTACATGGGTGTAACGCTTTTCAAGTTTAAATCATGCTTATAATTGCAAAAAATGTCTCCCAGAAAAGTGATAACAAAAAAAAATCAAGTGTATCATCAGTGAAAATTATGAGAAAACCAACCCCAGACACTTAGAAAGAGACAATGTCTGCACTGTAAGTGAATTTTTTTTGGGAGAGATATAGAAAGGGAAAATTAATTAATTTAAAATGTATTTTTAGAAAATTCAAATAAGGGAATTGAGTTCTCCCTATATGAAGTGGTATACCATGAGGGAGTTTGAGTTTATAATGTGATAATTCCATGTCACCTAAAAAATGTATTAAAAAACAAATCTTGCACTACAATAAGCATTAGTTATAATGTTTAAATGTTGTTATGGTAGAGTGATAAGCACATTCATAGAGTAAGGAATACAGATACCACTTTTATTGAAATTTTTGAATTTTATACATGGAATTTCCATGTTAGACTCGAAATTAAAAATGAAAAAGATGCAAAAACTATGAATCAAATTAACATGAGATCTATTATGGGTTGCCTATCAATAAGCGCTAACTAGAGGTCATCAACCGGATGTGTGGATTGAAATTTCCTTCAATGGTTCCACCAGCTTAGTTTATACTTCACCGCTTACAACTGCTAGAGTTTTTATATTCTATTTCTCATGGTCTCTTTGGAGGGCTGATTAATTTTGATGCAGCTGTGTGAGTGTGAACGAGATGAGGTAACAAAAGTATCATGGGTTGTAGTGGCTAATAATTTTGGAGGATCTCTATGGACAGGTTGTAAAGTTTTTGTGTGATATTATTGACCAGTTTGAGTACTAATTTTTCTGAAACAATTGGGGGAATAGGACTGTTGATAATTGATGTTGATTTAGAGGAGCTATACATAGTGCTATGTAAAAAAATGGGAAAAAATGAAAAGTAAGCTTAAAATAGATGCAAAAATAAAGTCCCATAAATATAGGGATAAAAAATGAGTACAAAATGGGGAAAACATATATCACAAGAAATTCCCAAACTAATCACCAAAAAAGTCCACAAATACAAAAAAAGTTATAAAACTAAAATATCAGGTATCCAGGTGGAATATCTCCTCCAACATCATCCAGCCATCAGGTGGTGAGATGAGCTATCCAACTAAGTCAACGACTGTAGAAGTGGATGTAGTTAGTTGGGAATCATCTATAGTGGATGGTGCGGTGGTGGAGATAGGAAGTTGGGCTAGGGTGGGTGGGTGATAGGTCTGGATCTATACAGAGGCCTTGTGTCTTGAATATCGATCGATAAAGGGTACCATAATGGTGGAATCAATGGCTTGGCCTTTGCCTCACTGGGCCAACACTACTAAAAAATATTTCTATTCAGTGGGTTCAGTAAAGTCTGTGGGGATGTCAAGATAGGATATGGGGGTGTGGGGATGGTAGAGCATAAGGGGTCAGTATAGGTCAGTGGTGGTGGTGGGGTAAAATTTTTGGTCTCTATGAAGGGTAGGTATAGATAAGTGAATAAATAGCATAAGTTTGCGAGGATGCAAAGCTGGTTCGTCTAGATATGAGAAAGGGTGTGTTAGGTGGGTGTTATAATGGTGGAAGAGGTATAATTTGGGGGGAATTAGTGGTAAAAGTGTGGTTCTAGAGTGTATTTGGACAAGTGAATCTACTTCTATTGGTTTGGCTGGTGGTAGCTCATTTGGTTTTGGGTCCTCAACTCCAGGTGCCCAAAAGTAGATTTCATCCTCTATGACTAACATCTTTATCTTCTGTATTTTCCCAAGATCAATCAGCTCGATAGGTCCTAAGGAGGTAGGGGGTAGTGCCATATAGAAAAAATCCATCTACCGGATAAATTGAGTGATAAAAGAGCCATCCATCAATGTACCACGCTGCCTCTACGACTGCATCCTACAGTACTGTGAAAACTGGGCAGCCATGTTGACAGGTGGACCACCAATGGATGCTACAAGAATGATAATGTCCACCTGGATGACGTTGCCATGGGTCTTGCCCCAGGAAAAAACCAACCATGTGTCATGGAAATATTCAAGATATGCAGCGCTAGACCCCGTAGCAGAGTATACATCGTGTGGTGAGGTTCATGGTATGACTGGGTGTCATGGTCTATCATCGGCCACAAATGCGGAGCAGCTTCGTGAGGTGGCTGAATCTGGAGCCTGGGATAGACGTTGGAGGTGAAAAACACCTTGGTGTAGATTCCTATCCCAACCCCAAATTTTAAAAAAGAAATCATGTGGGGTTTTCCATCCAATAAAAAGCACAGAAAGTAGATGTCCATTTAAAATTTTTCCACGAAATCCATAAATTGCTCATGAAAAATGTCCTCCTGAACATGGATAATACTATCAACATGTATCGTCTTCAAGAGGTCTATAACATCATCAACAATTTTTAGTCAGGATAGGATGAACATGTTAATAGTCTTTTTGGTAAACATGTCCTTTTCCTATAACATGATAAGATTAACCCAATGTAGTGGGTTGGTGAAAAAAATCATAGGGTGAAAGTGTTTATTTTCATTACTGGATGTGGAGGTTGTCTCATCTTGAAGACTATAAGCAGTGTGGGATGCAGGTGGTGTAGAAGGATAAACAAGACCAACACATGGATGGTTAGTGGCTATATATTCCTCTGAAGTTTAGGATGAAGAATAATTTTAATAGGAGGTGGATGAGGAGGGATGATACCTTTTGGTGTGGGCCAAGTCAGTGGGAGGAAGGGTGTGTGGGATGGGTGTAGTTCTTGAGAGAGGAGGAGGGGGTATAGGGTGTTCAAATGAGATAGGGTATGGTGAGAGTGAGGAGGAAGGATAGGGGGAGGGGTATTATGGGGGAGGGTGCTGGTGAGGTGAAGGAGGGTAAGGTCGTATGTTGGGTGGTTTCAAGTGGGAGAGGGGGAGTTATAGGTTATGAAGGGTTGGGGGTGGGGTGCATGTGCCCAGACCTATGAGTTTGGGACAAGAACTTTTTTTCAAAAGCATACAAAACATAGTAAATGACGTGTACTGATAGCTCACATCACGTATGGGTAAAAGAAAAAGGAAATTTTGGAAAAATGTATTTGTCGTGAACCATAGGTTTATGATGTGTACTTGAAATATTTTGGCTCTAAATTGTGACTCTTCACTGTCTTCATCTCTTGGCCTACATGATACTCTTCTAAGACAATCCTACCCTAACCTAGACTAAGATTTCCTACCATGGATATCCTCCCAGTCAGGGCTTCATTTTATGTCGAAATCTTGACTCCATTTAATCTTAAGTGAACTTGAGGAAGATGACACAACCTTCCGGAATTGGTTCTTGAAAAATCTTCCACCGCTGACCATTTATTTTAAATGGTGGTCCTCTTCTTTGGATCTTTATGGTGCAATATAGAAAGACATGAGTGACTTCGAATAGAAATGAACATCATAACTTCAGTTTCTCCAACAACAGAACTAGAATTCGAAACACTCCCAAACGTGTTGTTGGTTTTGTAAAAGAGGTGGTCAAATTAGATTTCATGTATCCCAATAATTAAAAACTACAAAAGTATATTATAGTAGAAGCATGGGGTCAAACCCATGAGAACTGTTTCGAAGGGGGGTCCCTAGTTTTCGACGCTGGTAGGAGTCCTTTAAAATTACCTTATTGTTTGGGAGCTTACTAAATCTATGGTTGAGATTGACTGCAAGTAATTAATGAGGGGTTGAGATCAAGTTTGAGTACTTGGGTAAAGAATGGTGTTCAGTTATAATATTAGAAGGATCTTATGTCATAGGTTGCGAAGTAAATAGTGGTCACTAGCTGAATTTAGTCTTGTCATCAAGTTCTACCTAGCAAGTGACTAATCAAATATCAGGAGATAATAACATCCTAGGTGCATTAATTTTAGCTTATTTGTTAGAAATTACAATAGGTTAGTGATCATAGCCTAGCCTACATTAATCAGGATAGGGTCACTCGTTTGAATATCATGTGGTCAGGGATGCTTGTATGAATGGGGTAGACTTTGGTTTTTTATCCTAATTACTAATCACTTAGGGTTTCCAACATTTGAATTAAAGATTAATTATGTATGCAGATACATCTAATTTTTAACCCTACCCCTAAGAGGTTTAGCTACTCATAGCAGGTAAAGAATCAATTAAATAAAAAAATCATGTTTGACATGCTGTTTGACTTTAATTTAATTGAAATCATGCAAGGGGTTTGAGATTTGTAAAGGGTATGAACATGCACAAGATAAATCACAACCTTTTAAATAAATTACTTACTTGAATTATGAAATGGAAAAGAATCTAACATATAGTATTGTGAATGGAATATTTGCAATGGGGATTGAAAGGAAATGAAGAACAATAGATCTACAGCTCTTGGATTGATTAAAAATGTTAAACACGAAGACTTTTATAATTTATAAGGAAAAAGGGAGAGGGAATTTGAAGGGGGGTAGAAACAGAGAAGAATCCCATCAAGAATTTTTATGATGTGTTATTCCACTGCATTGTATATATAGGTGAATTTTGTCACGACGTGTACTAGAGGTACACATTGTGTACAATTGATTCTCATGGATCTCCACGGATTTTCGATCTCTCATGTACCTCGTGCATATTTTGTGGATTTATGAGATCTTACTGACTACACGTCATGTACTGGGTGTTGACGATGTGTATGGGACTTTACCTGTTCATTTTCATGGATTTCCTGCATATTTCACATCGAATTATTTTTACGGGAGTCACGATGTGTAATGATCCTTCACGAAATGTACTAGAATTTTCCTTTGATGGCCTTGTGTGTCACAACCCATCCACCAGGGCCCGAGCCGTGACTACCCCAAGCTCGCCTTCCATAGGTCAGGGGTTGGAGACTAGCATCAGAAAGACGTATCTCTAAAAACAGGGAGGCATTTCATTTAAACCTATACAAAAAAATAGTCCAGGAACACAACAAGATGTGACCACAAAGTAAAAATGTTGTATTAAAAGTGTGTACTGAATGTAAAGGTCCGGAATACAAGCCCATATGAAATGATACAACTGAAACCGTAAACATAATACTTCTCCTGTGATTGTCCATAGAGGATCCTACCTGAAGGATATGTAAAACTCATCTCCATAGCTCTCCACGTAAACCGTCACTATCATCCACCATCAGGTCCTAGCTCCCCGACTCTCAGTCAAGGCTTCTCATCATCTGCACACAAGACACAACAAGGTGAGGGCAATGCCTATGCCAGGGTGAGTATAAAAATAATCAGTAGGGACCCCAAGACCCCTAAAGGTCTCTTAGAATTCCACAAAGTAAAACAAAAAAGCATGATCTCAATCACAATGTGCAATGAAAAAGACTTAACTCAAAAACTAGGTATAACTAAAGTACAGAAGTTCAAATGCTTAGTCGTAAAGCTTGATGATCTTATTCTATCAAGAGGCATTATTGCTGACCATACGAAGTCTGACCCACATAGGATTGATAAGTACTAACCCCTACTGACCCACACAGGATCCAACCTACCCAGGATCGATAGGTACTAACTCTCACTGACCCACATAGGATCTGACCCACTCAGGATCAATAGGTACAATCCCCTGGAAGACCCATACAGGATCGGTATGCCGCTAATCCACGATGGGGTTCTCTAATGGTTGTCATCATCAGGTTGTAAGAATGTTGATCCACACAGCGTCACTAGAATTCTGATCCACACCGGGATGCTAGAATGTTAATCCACATTGGGTCGCTAAAAGGCTTATTCACATAGGGTTGCTAGGATGTGATCCACACAGGGTCACTAGCTACTGATCCACACAGGATCACTGGTGTTGATCCACACAAGATCCCTAGGTGCTGATCCACATAGAATTTCTTGGTACTAACCTCCCTATGGTATGTCTCTAACCTCCATCTCTCAATCATCCACTGGATTCCTACTCATAGCATGCTTGATTACAAGAGAAATCGCTCCTCAATCCATCGGTCTTTTTTCAACTAGCATGAAGTCCCACGAAGATGTTACCCAAAGTTCTGTCATGATATAAGGGTTCAAACACAATAGATGGCGCATAAACTGGATGCTCAGTGTGTCAGTTCTTGGAATTTTAGTTCCAAGGGCTTGGTTGGATTTGGGGTCGATCCAACCCGACCGTACTCTAACTTTCTCCAAAACAATGATGGGGTATCTCAAAGGGACTACCTCACTCCAAGGATTCCAGCACCAGATATGGTTCATCAAACATATATATATTTTACAAGATACTGCTCTTTAAGTGAAAGTGGGCATGAATCGTTCTGGGTCCGGTCTAACCCGGCCCAGCTCGAACCGGCTTGGGCTAGTCCGTAATGGCTTGGCTCGTCGGCTAGCACAACCCATGTGGGGGTCGTGTGGTATGCCTGTCAAATGGCTCAAAGGAGTTGTTCGACTCCTTGATTGGAGGTGCTAGGTGGCGGCGCCTCATCTCCCGCGGGACCCATAAGGATCTGGTCACCTTGCACCTCCTCACACCTTTGAAGCTACAGTCCCTCGATCCCAAAAGGCTCAAAGAGTCGTTCACCTCTTTTAATTGGAGGCGCCACAAGGCGCTGCCTCATCATCCATAGGACCCACAGGGAGAAGGTATATGCTTTTTTCGTGGCTTCGAGTCGTGGCCAATCTCACCACAACGAGTGACGGTATGCTGCCTCATATCTTTGTAGTCGTCCATTGCTGTCTTCATGTTCAACCACCGCGGCTCCAAGCGGCACCTCCCTCCTCTATGGATGACGAGCGACGGTCACAGCCTTCTCCTACCAGTGTCGTCGCACTAGCGAATCTTCCACGAGCGACCGGGATAGCTCCGATGGTCCGTTTTCCTTTCCTCTCGCGCCTTCAAGCCTCCCAGTATGCCGTAGTCACTACATGACTCCAAGATTCCAGATTTTGATGAGTTGTAAGTTCATCCTCTGAAGAACGTGGCATAAACGAAGCGGTGAAGGGTCTGAGCCTTGTTCATTTGTCCAGCACCCCCACGTTAGCATCATAAAAAGTGAGAGATTACTAAATTAATAAAAGATAAACTTTAATAAAAATAAACCACTTACCTCAGATTTTTTTGAATATGAAGTGGTGGTGGAAGTGGAATCCAAAGTTGACGAAGCCTCCGACATTCGTCGTTCCTGATTTGATCCCTCCAAAGTTGTTGTCCAATCTTTCATTCCTCGTCTATGGAAGGTGTTGCATCACTTCGGAAAAGGTTCCTCACTTACTTCTCCAAAAAAACCCCCAAACCTCATTTAAATAGTGGGGGAAAAGGTGATTAACACACCAAGGAATTAATGAGATTCATTAATAAATGAACCTATTAATTCCCAACGGTGCAGTTACACAACTGGAGAGTCAATCCATTAATGTCTTGACAATCCATCAGTCCTATCACCACTGATCAACAGGTGGTAGGAAATATAAAATAAATTTTTTTTATTTTATTATTTCTTTAAAAGTTTCAAAAAAAAACTTTTCTCCTGACCTACTGTGGTCGAAGTGAAGCTTCCCTTAAGAGAATCCTAGTGCTGTGGATTCAACGGTGTTCTCGGATTTCAATTCCAAACATCGGTTCAAAAGTTAGAAAACACTGCCTACACATTTACTGAACATACCTTAAAAAAATTTAAAAATTCTATTCCAGGCACACCAGGACTTGGAATCATGCGCCGTCAATTTTCACAGACTTGTAATAATCCCAAATAATTTAAAAAAAATTACATGGAAATTCCAAGTATTTACATTCTCTCCACCTTAGGTATTTTCATCCAAAAAAGATATAACAAAACATGCAGAACAAATAAGGATACTCAGGATGTATCTGAGCCTCCCACTCCCATGCCCTCTCCTGGAGATTCTCGTGCTGCCAACGAACTCACACCAAAGGAATCGATCGACCACGAAGGTCCCGCTCCTATTAACCCTCTATCTCCACTGGGAACTCTGCAAATATTTCCCCATCATCAATGTTCTACTCACCCCAATAGATAAAATGTGAGGTATCATGCACGTATCTCCTCAACTGCAACACATGGAATACCTTATTCACCCAGTGCATTTTTGGGGTAAGTGGTAGATGGTACGCTACCTCGCCTACTCTATCGAGGATCTAGAAAGGTATGATGAACCTAAGAGATTTCTTTTTTCCCCAGCCAAACCTCTATAATCCTCATCAGGGTGAGAACGATAAGAAGATAGGGTCTCCCTCCTCAAACTCCAAGGGTCTTCATCTCCTATTGGCATAAGACTTATGTCAACTATGTGTAGTCTTCATCTGCACCTAGATGATCTGCACCTTCTTTGTGGTAGCATGTACCAACTCTGGACCCATGAGCGCTGACTCCCTTGGGTTTTTCCAAAAAAAGGGTTGATCTGCAAGGTCTCTCTTACAGGGCCTCAAATGGATCCATGCCAATAGTGGAGTGATAACTGTTGTTGTATGCAAACTCCACCAGTTGAAGGTGGTCCTCCCAAATGTGGCCAAAAATCAAGGACACAAGCAAGAAACTTGTCCTTTAGTGTCTATATGGTTTTCTCTGTCTGACCATCTATCTGAGTATGGAAGGTGGTTCTCAATAATAGTTGAGACCCAAACACCTCATGCAATCCCTTATACAATTGGGATGTAAAATGAGGGTTGTCATCTGAGATGATCATCGATGTCACCTGTGTATTCACACAATCTCCTTCATGTAGAGATGCCCCAATATTTCTACTGAGCCCTACTCTCAGATAGGTAGGAAGTGGGACGACATGGTGAGTCAGTCAAAAATCACCCAGATGGAATCATGTCCCCTAGACGTACGTGGTATCCACATCATGAAATCTATGGATATACCATCCCACTTCCACTCTGGTACCTCAAATGGCTGAGCTAAGCCTGATGGTACCTGATTCCTAGAATTCACTTGCTAAAAAGTAAGGCATCCAGATACAAACTATGCCACTGATTTCCTCATTCATGGAATCCAGTACTAATTCCATAGGTCCTGGTACATCTTTGACTCTCCAAGATGTACCGCTAAATGGGATATATGGAAATCCCTCAACACCTCCTTGTGTAGTGTCCCGAGTACCATGGTGCATCCTCTTAATAGGACGACGTGCTCCCCACCTTCAAAAAATCCTTCAAGAGACTATTCTAAGGATATCTAAGAATGTTGGGCCTCACAGTCAACATATCCATGTTGTGCCTCTCTAACTCGCTGAAGGAGTGGGGGAGTAACCATCATAGACTGAAGGTAAGCTACTTCATCACTATCCACGAAGGATATTTGCAATGCGGCTAGCTGCTGTGTTGCCTCACTTAGCAACTTTAGACCAGGCCTCCTGCTAAGTGTGTCTGCTACTACATTTCCCTTCCCAGGAGTATAGACTATCTCAAAGTCATATTCCTAGAGGAATTCTAGCCATAATAATTATCTCAGGTTTAGTTTCTTATGTGAGAAGATATGCTTGAGACTCTTGTGATAAGAGTAAATAGTAAACACTTCACCCATCAAGTAGTGTCACCACATCTTCTGTGCGAAGACCAGCACTGCTAACTCTAGGTCATGGGTAGCATAGTTTTTCTCATGATGTCTCAACTATCGTGAGCCATAGGAAATCACCACTCTCTCCTACATCAGGAAAAAAACCTAGTCTAATCCTTGATGCATTGTAGTAGACGACATACCCAATGCCCTCTTCTGGTAGCCTCAAGATAGGGGCACTCATCAGTCTCTACCTCAGCTCCTGAAAACACTACTGGAACTTCTACATCCATAAGAAAGGCATCCTTTTCTTCATGAAGGCTAGCAAGATTGACTCTACCCTAGGGATGTCAGGAACCGACCCCTGGTAGTATCCAGCCAATCACAGGAAACTCTGGACCTCAGTCACACTCTTGGGTGGCTCCCAAGAAATAACTGACTCTATCATTTCCAAATCCACAGAGACTTCAGCCTCAGATATAATGTTCCTTATGAAGTGGAATTCTCGTATCCAGAACTAGCACTTTGATATATTTCCATAAATATGGTGCTCTTGGAGTGTATCCAGAACTATCTGTAGGTACATGACGTACTCCTCCTCTGACGCTGAGTATATCTAGATTTCGTCAATGAAGACCACCATGAAGTGATTGAGGTATAGAAAGAAGATCGTTTTCTTGATCTCCATGAACACTATTCGAGCATTGGATACACCTAAAGGCATCATAAAGAACTCATAATGGCCACACCGACATCTGAAGGATATCTTCGGTATATCCTCATCCTGTAACCTAAGCTGGTGATAGCCTGATATGAGGCATATCTTTGAAAACTATCGAGATCCCTTCAGCTAGTTGAAGAGGTCATCAATCTTTAGGAGTGGATATTTTTTATTCATGGTAAACTGGTTTAGGCACCAATAGTCTTCACAAAGCCTTAGACTCTCATATGGCTTCTTGGTGAACAAAATTGGGGGTTCCCATGGAGAAACACTAGGGAATATGAACCCATTTATCTACTAGTCCTAAAATTATACCCTCAACTCACAAAGCTCCCTGGGATCCATCCGATATTCTTATTTAGATATCGATGTCATCCCGGGGTAAAATTCAATGTGAAATTCTACCTCTCTATGTGGAGGTAGTCCCATAACATCATTAGGGAAGACATCACCATACTAGTCCACCACTATAGGATAACTTAGACTCCTCACGTCAACTACTTTGAGGGTGAGGCATTCCAACTGATGAGTAATCGGCTTCGGCCTCCTTTGAGATAGTCCATCCTGTGTTGAAAAGGTTTCCTCCTCACTGGTGAAGCTAAACCTAATCCCATCATCATGGACACACCACACTTTTTTCCTAAAACAGTCGATCTAAGTATGGACTATGGATAGCTAGTCCATACCCAAGATGATGTCGTAACGCCTCGATGCTCCTACAAAGAGATCCGAGCTGAATCTCTCACCACCTAGAGTGAACTCACACTTTTTGCATCAGTGTCTAGTCATGAAATATTCTCCCGTAGGAGTCTCTAATAGAAAGGATTGATCTAATGGCTTCATTGGAATCTCCAAGCTCTGAATGAGTCTCATGGAAATGAAAGAGTGACTAGCACCTGTGTCTATAAGTACTGCATATAGGGTGGAATAGACACAGATTGTACATATAATAATCTTTGTAATGTCGTGGTTGTTGACCTCTGTTGCTTGTAGCTGTGATCGCCCATGTCTACCAGCTATTTAAGGTTGGGGTGGACCACCTAGTGGTGGTGGCGGTGGAACCTCAAATCGCCACCCACCACCTATTGCACGACCTTCTCCTCTCCCATGTAATCTGCCCTACAAAACTCCTTGCTCGAATCTATGCCTCTACCTCAATGGTCCCTCGACTATCTTATGATCATCGGTACTGCGGGTTGAGCAGTCGCGAGCCATGTGGCGCTACCCACCGCACGTGAATCACACTCTACCTCCCAACTCAGCTCCTCTACCTCATGAGCTTCGTACCTCTGACCCTGCATCCCAGGGTCCCTAACCGAAGGGTCTAGCCTACATGGTCCTCTACACCATCTGACTACAACCTCTTACAGATGACTTGGCTACCTGCCATCTGGTGGTGGTTCTCACCGTTGGTTCCTGCTCAGCTCAGAAGCTATCCACCAATAATGCTCACTCGATCACTCCAGCCTATGTTGGGATATTCAGTGATATCATCGATGATCTGACCTCTCACCAGAGACCCTGTTCAAATTTATGGGCCCTATGGAATGGATCTTGTACCATCTCGATGTAGTAGCGTGAGAGGTGAGTGATTCTCACCGAGTACAAGGCTACTGATTATCTGCCCTGCTGTAAGTGCCGCAGCTCCTGAATTCGCACAGAGCATAGTGTTGATGGGATGAACTCTGCCCTAAAGAGGATCTCAAAGTCCATCCAAGTGAGGTTCACCTCATCATGTATGTGGAGAGTTAGTCTCCACTGTCTTTCTACCATACCCAGGAAAAAGCTAGAATCTTGGATCACCATATGCTCTTCTAGTGTCCCAACTAGGTGGGAAACTCTTGCCAAAGCCTAAAGCCAGTCCTCATCTTCCTAGGGATCTATCCCGCCTCAAATCCTTGAAGTCCTATACCACTAGAACTCACAAAAATTGCTCAGTCAGTGTGCACCATCTGCCAATGGGGCTGGAGGGAACTGCTGCCCAACGGGTGGTGGTGGTGTTGGTGCGTCAATAGAAAGTGCAAACATAATAAGAGGGCCCTGCACCGAAATCTTGTCACTCGGTGGGCCGTCATTATGTAATCTCTCAGGAATCCTAGATGGATGTCTATGCAGCGACATTCTGAAAAGAAACTGGTGTGCCACGGTTAACAAGTTATACTTAGTGAGAAGACTCAAAAGAGATCAGAAGCAAAACATTTCCAAAACACATGCAATCTGGGTTTTTTTGCACTGAGTTAGAAATTAGAATTCAAGATCCTGGTGTATGGATACATAGTCTGCCACACCAACATTGGATTACCGAACTAGAAACCACACTCAAAACACATGACCCGATTGATCAATTAAAAAATATTAGAGTCCTAGTTCTTCGGTATAACCGAATCCTCTAACACAACTTTTTCCTGACACATCCCTCAGAACCTGAGCCGTGACTACCCAAAGTCAGCCTTCCATAGGCTAGTGGTTGGAAACTAGCACTGGAAGGGCATATCACTAACAATAGAAAGGAATTGTCTTTAAACCTATACAAACATATAGTACATGAAAACAACAAGATGTAACCATGAAGTAATACTACAGTAGTAAAGGTGTGTACTGAAAGTAAAGGGGTGGAATAACAGACCAACTGAAAAGATAAAACTAAAACTAAAAATAGAAAATATCTCTTATAATCATCCACCATGCATCCCACCTGAAGTGTGGGTACATCACATCTCCACAGCTCTCCAAATCAACTGTCACTGTCTTCCACCATCAGGTCCTAGCTCCTTGAGTCACAGTCAAGGATGCCCTTCATTTGCAAAAGATACAACAAGGTGTGGGAGATTCCCGTGCAGGGGTGAGTATAACTATACCTAGTAGGGACCTCAAGGCCCCCAAAAGTCTCTCGTAATTCCACAAAGTAAAACAAAAAATCCTGATCTTAATCACAAAGCACAAAGCAAACGACATAGCTCAAAAACCAGGTATAAATAAATTACTAAAGTACAGATGATTAGTAGTAAAGATTGATCATCTTATTCTATCAGGAGGCACTGCTATTGACCATACGGAGTCTGTCCCACGTAGGATCAATAGGTACTAACATCCAATGACCCACACAAGATCCAACCCACCCATGATCAATAGGTACTAACCCCCACTGACCCATATAGGATCTGACCCCCCCCCCCACAAGATTGATAGGTACTAACACCCGCAAGACCCACACAGGATCTGACCCACACAAGATCGGTATCTCGATGATCCAAGATGGGCCGCTCTAAGTTTGGTTCTCGTCAGGTCGCGAGAATTCTTATCGAAAAAGGGTTGATAGAATGTTGATCCACATAGGGTCACTAGAATGTTGATCCCCATAGGGTCACTAGAATGATAATCCATGTAGGGTCTCTATGTGCTGATCCACACAGGCTCTCTAGGTACTGATCCACATAAAATCGTTGGTGCTGATCCATAGAGGATTTCCAGGTATTGATCCACACAGTATCGCTCGGTACTAACCTCCATATGGTCTATATCCAACCTCCATCTCTCAGCCATCAACTTGATTCCCACTCATAGAACGCTTGATTCTAGGAGAAACTACAAGTCAATCCATCAGTTTTTTTTCAACTGGCGTTAAGTCCCAAGAAAAACTTACCAATGTTTGGTCACAATATAAGGGTTCTAATGCAACAGACGGCACGTCAACCGGATGCTCGGTCTGTATGTAATTGGAATTTTAGTGTCGAGGGCCCGGTTGGATTTGGGGATGATCCCACCCATCCATACTCCAAATTTCTCCAAAACTCTGTTGTAGTATCTAAAAAGGGTAGTCTCACTCCAAGGATCCTAGCACCATAGATGGTTCATCCAATAGTTGTCTGGATTACAAGATATGGCTTTTTAAGCAAGACTGGGCCCGAATGGGTCTGGGTCCAATCCGGGTCCGACTCGACCCTGCTCGAACTGGCATGGGCCGGTCTGGTTGGGGTGCGCCAGGACGGGCTCAGCCTGCTAGGGTGCGCACAGGCTCGGCCCGCCACAGCTAGGCAAGACCACGGCACCTCGGACCACCGGCTGTCACGACCTGCCCATGGGTCACACAGTCCGCCAGCCAAAGGGATCAAGGGAGCCGTTTGGCTCCTTGATTGGCAGCACCAGGTGGCGCCTCCATGTCACCAGTGGGACCAACAGGGAGTTATTCCCATTTCGCCTCATCTGCGGCATTGAATTCATGGCCCCGTGATCCAGAACGTCTCAAATAGTGGTTCAAATCTTAAAATTAGTGGATACACATGGTGTCGCCTCATCATCTTCGACACCCACAGGGAGCGGGTCCCTACTTTCACCGTGGATTTGTGTCACGGCGCGTGACAGTGCGCCTCTTCCCCTTTCTACAGTCGGCCATTGTTGGCCTCTTTTTCAACCATCGTAGTGTCGAGTGGCGCTGCCCTCCTCCGCGGCTGGCGAGCGCCGATTACTGGTGCAGCACCGAAGAATATTCCTCGAGGCACTGGGTGAGCTCTGGTGGTTCATTTTCCCTTCCTCTTGCGCCTTTGGGCCTCCTGGGATGCTGCTGTCACTACACGGCTCCCGAATTCCAGATTCTGATGAGTTGGAAGTTCGTCCTCTGAAGAATGTGACATGAACAAAGTGGTGGAGGGTCTGGGCCTTTTTCGTTTGGCCCGTTCCCTCCTCATTAGCATCATAACAAGTGGGAGATTATTCAATTCATCCAAGATAAACATTAATAAAAATAAACCACCTAGCTCAGATTTTGTTCCATATGATGCGGCGGTGGAAGAAGAATCTTCTCTTGATGAAGTCGTCAGCATTCATCATTCCCTATTTGATCCCTCTGATGTTGTTGTCCAAGCTTCTATTCCTCGTCTGTGGAAGGAATCACATAACATTGGGAGAGGTTCCTCACTTCCTTCTCAAAAACCAAACCCCAAACCTCACTTAAATAGATGGGAGAAGGTTGAGTAACAAACTGAGGAATTAATGAGGTTCATTAGTGAATGAACCTCTTAATTCCCAATGGTGCAGTTACAAAACAGGAGAGTCAATCCATTAATGGCTTGACAACCCATCAGTCCCACCACCTCCACTCAAAATGTGGTAGGAAAAATAATATAACAATTATTTTATTTTATTATTTCTTTAAAAATTGTAAAAATTAACATTTTATTCGGCCCTACTACGGTATAAGTGAAGCTTCCCTTAAGTGAATCTCGGCACTGCAAATTCAACAGTGTCCTCAATTTTCAATTCCAAGAAAAAGTTAAAAAGTTATTAAAGTCCGCCCATAAATTTACTAAACATTCTTAAAAATAGTTCAAAATTCCATTTCGGACACACCGGGCCTCGTAATCACATGCTGTCAATTTTCTCAGACTCATAATAATCCCAAATAATTTAAAAAAAATTTACATGGAGTTTACAGGTCCATACATTACATCATGGTTATGACTTGTCTTTACAACTTGGGCATGATGTGAACCACCATTACACAACCTGTACTAACAAGTCACGATATATACTAGCCAAAATCTTCATTTTTCTGCATTTCACCCTTTCAATATGTGAAGCCCTATTCCTGCAAAATTGATCATATACCACATGAATTATCAGGTAAATCAAAAAGAAATCTAAAAATAAATGGCTGCAAAGAGTGTATATAAATTTGTCTTATCACATAGTAAGGGTTATATATTCCAATGATTCCAGATATAAATAAGAAATTACTATAAAAATCTCACATCACAAATTTTTCAATACATAGTAGGATAACTAAGATGAACAAGGACATTTGAAAAACAATTTTTATGGGAAAATATGAAATTGGAAATTGATGACTATGTATCAAGATGATTGGTATGCTAAAAAGTGTAGTCTGATAATCAAATTTCAAAGGTTTTCATGCAACCAATCCTTATAGTAATGTGTAAGTAGGATAACTTCATAGTGGAATTTTTTGGGTGATTCCCAATACATCCAGAAAGAATGATTAAATATGGGATTTTATGGATCACTTTAAAAAACTCTTCACATTTCCAAGTTAAAAGGAAACCTCAACCTCTTGAGGTACTTACATGGAATTATATTAATGAACATAGAATAATTTAGGGATCATCTCTATCAATTATATCTGATCATGACCCATATATCACATAAAAACATTTGAGGATACTTAAAAAGTCTTTAAATGTAGAGATATATTTGAGCACTAATTATTATCCTGAAATAGATGGGTTGCATGAAAGTTTCATCCAAATATTAATGGAAATTTTTATGTCCTACACACATTAATTCCATAGTATATTGTGAAACAACCCAAGATTTTATGAAATATTTTTTTCGTGAATAAATTTAATTTCTTTGATAACTTGTGTTACATGCAACACCGAGTTTTAATGAACCATGAAAAAATATTATTATTATTATTTAAACATGACCATTATAACCTAATCATTAAACATGCAGAAATTAATAGTAATAACCACATTTTATATATTAATTATAATGTTTTTATATAAATACAACATATTGATAAGTAGGTACCTAATTTTTTTTAATGACTTTACATGTTTCAAATATATTATTTTCTCAAATAAAACATTTTTATTTACCCATATGAAAAATAATAAAATTAATTTTTAAACTTTTAGAAAAATAATTTGATAAAACAAACTTAATTCTTTAAATAATCATTTCAGAATTATCTTAGAGTCAAGTTTTTTTATTTCTCTGAAACGATTAATTTTTTTATGAATAGTGAAAAGTAATGATTTTGATTTAAAACTACATTATCATTTAAATAATTTATAAAGTTAATTTTTGTTTTAAAATAGGTTTAATGGAAAAGTGAGTTCAATTATATATAAATTAATAAAATTTAGGTAATTTTAATCATTTTCATGTTGAATTTTTTAGGAAAACATTTTTAAACTTTTGAACATTTACTCTTTGGAAAACCACTTTCTCATCGCATCTACTAGTTTAATTCAAAAAAATATTTTTCCACTCAAGTGAATTGATTTTAAAAAAATGGATTCCATATTTTGAATCATCGTTTTTTATATTATATAATAATTTCAACTTAAATTTTGGCCAAAATAAATTGTAAAAATAGTTGAGATTATTTACTACGGTTAAGGTTAAAATGAGTTTACTAGGGGTTAAACTAAATGTATAAGAGGTCAAATAACATAAAAACATCTCTATTTACAAATGGATAGTAATATTTTGACTTTATCACCTCTAAGATTTGATAATGATTCATTTTTTAGGATTTTCACATGTCTGAAATTTGGGTACACCTTTTTCTTTCCAAATATTACAAATGTGCCACTCACCTAACTTATGAATGGCCACCCCTTCTCCTCTCCTCTTCACATATCCAAAACCAATTTATCTAAGAAAATCCACCCAAATATATTACATAAATCCCTCCCCACATCTTATATTCATTTTTTATATCATAAATCTAATATATGAATGATTTTGGTATAAATAAAAAGGGGTTCTCTGAAGAAGAGGTAAATTCTTAAACTTGTGTTTTTTTACTTATTCTTCGACCTCCTTAAAATATTATTCTATTATTATGGTATAATGATAACATTATCTCCCATATATTTATATTTTATTATTTTAGTAGCATAACCCATATCCATCACCTCTTCCCTTAAATGGGATACAAAATCATCATTCATGCGTATGGAGGATTATAGCCTCATGAACCGATGTTATTCATTTTCCATCACCACCACACACATACGAATATAATGATGTATTAAATGTTTGTATATTATATATATGATATTATTATAATTATTTAATTATTATATCATATATACCTTCTTACTTTCCATTATATGGGAATAAGATAATGTCGCTCGTGTGTAAGGCTAACTATCGCCTCCTACAGTGATGTGATTCATTCACACATTAAATAGAATTTAATAAGGTTGGGATTAATAAAACTATGTGATATATTTTTAATACAAATAATTATATAATCTTAATATAATATTTATATTTATTTATTTCAATTTTTGAGAAAATTGAAATAGTTTCATGCGTATGCACAGCCTACCGCCTACATGAATGGTGTATTTCATTTTCTATATCGCACTTTTATGGATTAATAAAATAAATATATACTTAATATACCTTATATTTATATTATTCTAGATATTAGAAACCATTATCAATTTATGATCACAAAAAATAAAAAAAAATCAAGACATACAAAAAAGAAAAAGTAGTTATTGCTTGAAACATGACTTTAACATAGAATTATTAATAAACAAGTAATAAAAGGTTATAAGTGAATCACATATGGTATTATAAATATAATTATGGTTCTGTAATATATTTATAATAAAATTTTATTTATTATAAAATAGTTCTTAATATGAAATAAGGAATTTGAGACTTAGAGTAAGGGATTTTGGTCTCAATTTTCCTTCTTTGAGACATATGTTATGTTATGAACCAATATTATTTTATGAGGTTTATATATATACATGTTGACATGTAATATAAAAAATATATTTATTCTCATGATATTATAATATTAATTTAAATTTATTCTTTCATGGGACATACAATTTAAAGTTTCAAATGTGGCAAGGATTTTTATGCAATAATCTCATTGTTTATCAGGTTTGATCATGATTAAGCTTTCAATGATGAAACATTATTATCCATATCTCAAAAAACTATTCTATTTTACTCTAATATATAAATTTAAAGAGAATAAATTTTTTCACTTCATTTCCCTCTCTTTATGAACTCAAGATTTTAAATTAATGTTTTCAATAAAAATTTATCTTTATTTCTCTCTTCTATAGAAAATCTCATTTCTTCCCAAACCAGGTTTTATAAAAATGTTTTCAAAATTATTTTCAACATTATCAAAATGATTTATTAAATAAATTCTTACACATGTTTGACCTTATTATAAATATTTTTAAAGTAATCTTCATTTCTATTTCCAATAAAGTCATGTTTGGCTTTTAATGAAAATGTGAAAGGAATATTGTTTTAGCATGTACGACATGAACAAAATTTCCCAATATTATGACCACTGTTTTCATTAAAGAATAATTTTTAATTTTTTGAGTTTATTTTAAAATAAATTTATTTCCACAGCATTTTATGAATTATGAATTTCAAAAAAAAAGTATTTTCAAAGAAAATATATTTTCCACAAGAAATGTTACAAGTGATTTATCTTTACAAATAATTTTCAATCTAAGATAGAATCCAATGATGTTACTTAACATTTACATGAGATATTATCCAATTATACCATCTATATTATTTCTATAGATGATTTATGTTTGTGAAGACAAGATGTATATAAAACCTCATTCTCTTCCATAGGTTATAGATGGTAAAATGATTAAGAAACCTTCTTCTTATTTTCCATAGGTAATACCATGATAAAATTTTTAAGAAACTTTATTTTCCCACTTGATTATGGTTTGATGAATTGGTGAAGGATTTTGAAATCAAATTATTTTCCTCATGTTATCTTATGATGAAGTTCTTATGTAACCGATTTCTTTTCAGGGATTATGATATGCTGAATGTTTTATGATCATGTGGCATAAATAAATATCATTTTCATTATGCGATGGGTGTGACCTACACCTCCTTCCAATCCCTTGGGTAAATATTGAAATATCATGATATAAACACAATTATAATATGTAGTGAACCTATTCTAATAATATACTTCATAGACTATGATATTTGTGTTAGCGAACCTTAACTACAATAATGGTTTGGGGATTGAAGACATTCAAATATGATAGTATTGGAAATGAGCCTTGAACTACTACGGAAATTATTTTCTATTCTTATGTGTATTCCAAAAAACTATGCTTTATACCAGTGTTTTGTTCTCATGGTTTTTTTTATTTCATTTTTATTCAGGTCTTATAAACTCGAAATATTTAATCCATGGATCATTTTTATGATCAATGATATGTAGGATATGGTTTTTGGTTGTTATCATACCCATATGCTCATGATATATTGGTATATCTCTTTTTTACCCTTGTGGAGCATCAAAGATCAAACTCTCCTATTTTTCATTTCCATACGATATGATTATATTTGTTATTTATGACATCTCTAAGAAGGGTTCTAGTAATTAATAACATATTTAGAAATGGAATATCTCACTTTTTGACCAATTGTTCATTCTTCAAAGTTTCCAAACACGCCAGAACTAAATGATTATGGCATGGATCGTAATGTTATGCAATGAATTTTTATAAATTAAACTTTAATACTTATGTATGATAAGTTTGTAACATTATTATTGGTATCAGATAATGGTGTATTTAAATTTTTGAAACTTGGATGAGAAAATTTTAGTGTGATCCATTGGGATATTTCTAAGGATGTGTCAACGTATAGAAATATTTCATGAAATTTTGGAAAATTATAGATTGAGTGGTTTCCAAAAAATTAATATCTCCTTGGATACTAAGAGTGGATGTGAATATGGAATAAAGGTAATTATTTATTCTTAAACTATTATTTTTTGTTTTAGTCATTGGTTGAAACCTAAAGGAGCTAGATTAATGATATGTGTGATGCATAACGTAATTATTGACCTTCTGGGTAGCCAAATTTTATGGGACATAAAATGAGAAATCTAATTGATACTCTCAAGCAAATTTTTCAAGTGAAGAATCATGTCGAACTTGTGAATGAGAAAAGGTGGGAACCACATTCTATAGAGTCTTTGATGAGGAAACATCCACCTTCATTCAGTGGTTTTTTATCCACTAGTTTCTGAGAAATGTATTAGTACCAATGAAAATATTTCTTCCATTCTCCAGTGTTTTTGATGTGAAAAAATCATTTTATTTTTCTATCATTTGGAAGGACAATCGAATTAACAGTGCACTCTCATCTAGAATATAACGGAAAATGATGAAATTATCACCATGGAGTGGGATGAGTTTATGAGTTTATTTTTCAATATGTACTTCCCCTATATTATTTTTTAAAAAAAAAGATATAAGGAATTTCTTAAGCTAAATCATAAAGATGTTGAATCTATTGGTACCAATGAAGAAACTTTTACAAGACATGCGGGAAATTCTTTTGGGATTATCATCCAACCTGAAAGTAAGGTTGACCAATTTTTCAATGTCATAAAACTAAGTCTATGAAGAGAATTATCCATAACATACATTATTAACTACGAATAAATCATTTGATGTGCTCTTAGTGTGGAAATGAAGATCAGAGTTACCCTTCATTCAAATAGTTTTGATAGAAAAAAATAATGTATTATTCAAAGGAAACTATAAAAACCATGAAGAAAAGGAGACGAACTTTCCTTCAGGCTTGATGTGTAGATGGAAACATGGTGTAAATTATCTTCTGGGGGCCATTAAATGTTTTAAGTGTGTAAATAAAGGTAATTATGAAATCCAATTTTAAAGTGATGGGAAGACATTAGTTAAGGATTTAAAAATATTGAAATCTCCATAGAATGAACCATCAATACTCTAGTGTTTCAAATGAAATGTGTATGGGAATTATTATAACTAGTTTCCAAATATGATAGTTAATGATGTTGATTGACATCAATAACCTCTTAATATGATAGACAAAGGTAAATCTCTTGGGATCACTATTTATGACGGGGGGTTTGATAACAACATGTTGCATTGTATACTTTCCATTTACTATAGAACTGTAAATATCTTATTTAACATTGGATATACCCATTCCTTCATATCTTTATAATTTTTCATGGTCTTCAAGATTCATCTCAAATGATTAGATGCGGAATTAGAAGTGAAACCCCTTAATGTAGAGATGATCTCATCTCAAGTATATGATTCCTCTATGATTGGAGTTTGTGAGAATGTGCTTTTAGATAATTTTTTCATTCATTATCTAAATTAATTTCATGTTATCCTAGAAATGGGTTGGATTTATATACCTAAATCCCCCATTAACCTCCCAAGAATGGAAGTCGCATTTGATTTTCCAAACCAACCTAAGATCATTTATCAATTCAATGATAATTATGAACTTCTAATAGAAATGAAATTCATTGGATGGGCTTTAATTATTATCCAATGGGGTAGTTTATCTTCGATGGTTGATTAGAAACTCAACATCAATGATATTCCTATTCTATGAGAGTTTTATGATCTCCCTGCAAAAGAGTCTCATAGACTTCAACCAAAATGAGAAGTCGTGTTCTCAATATAACTAATACCTTGTGCAACATGTATTTCAAAGGATCCCTATAAAATAGAACAAATTGAGTTGCAAGTATTGAAGAATAAAATCATGTATAACCTTCACAATGGACCCATTTGGCCAAGTGTGCCACCTTGGGGTGCACAGGTTCTTTTTGTTAAAAAATATAGATCTATGAGACTCTATATTGATTTTTAAGATCTGAAGAAGATTATGATTAAGAAAAATTATTGTATACCCCATATTGATAAACTATTTAATTAATTGTATGGATATCAATACTTTTCCAAGATTTACCCTTCTTCTATATATCATCAATTGAGGGTCAATAAGGAGGATATATCCAAGATAGCATTTCACACAAGGTATGGAAACTAGGAATATATGGTGATGCCATTCGGACTTGTTAATTCCCCCTTTATCTTCATAGATTTAATGAATATAGTATTTAAATATTACCTTTACTAGTTTATAGTTTTCCTTATATATGACATTCTTATTTATTCAATTATAAAGGAAGAGAAAGAATATCACTTGAGAATTGTACTAAAGATAGAGGATATTGAATATTGGCCCAGACCAACCATAGTGACTGAGATCCATATATTTCTTGGTTTAGGTGGATATTATCAATAGTTTTTGGTAGAATTAACCATGACTATCTAGTGAACTCACTAAGTTAAATCAGAAGCATTCCTTGTTCCTATGGACAGATGAATGTGAGGAAAAATTTCAAGAAAAAAAAATAAATATTAGTCATCACACCCATTCTTGCATTATGCTACAATGGAGGAGGGTTCTTAATCTACATTTATGAATATAATAAGGGATTGGGATTCATTCTTATGAATAATGAAATGGTTATAGCTTATGCCACTTGATAATTGAGGGGTCATGAGAAAATATACCCAACTCTTGATTTGGAGTTCGCTGTGGTAATTTTTGGATTAAATATATGGTGGAATTATCTTTATAAAGAAACGTGGGATATATATACAACGATAAAAAAAATTTAAGTATATATTCACAAAGAAGGAGTTCAATATGAGCTAGATAATATGGTAAGATATTATTAATGAATATCACTACTCAAAACATTACCACCTTGGGAAAGGGAAGAAGGTGTTCAATGCTTTGAGTCCAAATAATCATGATAGTTTATCTATGATGAATATCACTAAAGATATAATATTTATGGGTTTCCAAAGGATGGGTCAAGAAATTTGGAATGAAGGGGAGAAATATGATATTGATCAATTGAATGGTCAACTGTCTATCTTTGTAAAGAATAAAGGGGTGTGGTGGGAAGATATAGAGTTGAAAAAGAAGGTTTTAAATGTTCTTGAGTTTGACCTTGATCATAATGGAATGATAAGTTTCAGGAAACATGTATGTGTTTTATCCAAACCATATTTTAATAATGAATTTTTAGATATTAATTGCATAGTTATTCATTCTCTATTCATCATAGAAGTACAAAGATGTATATATATTTGAAAGAGTATTTATGGGGCAATAGAATAAAGAGATATATCACCGAGTTTGTATCTTGGAACATGGTATATCAAAAAATTTAGGCTGAGATACAAAATTATAAGGATATGTAATATCCATTACCAATATCAGAACAGAAATGGGAAAAATAACCATGGATTTTTCTATTGGACTCCTCAAAACATCTAAAAGGAATAATTCTATATGGTTTGTAGTTGATCTCCTTAAAAAGTTATCACACATTTTCACAATCATAGAATATTACTCCATAGATCATTTTGGAGGGATATAAATTATGAAAATGTCAATGTTTCATAGAGTACCACATTTGATTGTATCTGATCAGGATCATAGGTTTATCTCAAAGTTCTGGTTAACTCTTAAGTAGGATCTTGATACGGTGTTGAGTTTCATCACTATGTATCATCCTCAAACATATGGACAGTCCTATAGAAAAATTCAAACCCTAAATCATAGGTTGAAATCTTTTTCTCTATTTCTTAAAGGTTGTTGGAATCAACAACTTCATCTACATTAATTTTTAAACAATATTAGATTTCACTAAATCATTTAGATTTTACCTTTTGAATCCTTCAATGGAAAGAAGTGTAGAAAACAAATGTACTGGAACAATGTTGGAGAAAGAAAGCTATTGGGACCTAACATAGCTGAAGAAGCCAAAAATAAGTTTAGTGTAACACCCAGAGTTTTTGTGAAATTAATTTTTTAAAATAAATTAAATTTATTATAGCATACATCACACCCAACGCCAATTTAAACTTTCTCTATAAACAACACCGGGATATTTTATGTTATGCATGACACTATGTTTTTTAAAAACCACGATAAATTATTAATATGGTTATTTAAATGTGATAATTATAACCAAGCCATTAAATTTAGTGATATGAATTATAATAAATAATTTTAAAATACTAACTATAAAAATTTTATATAAAGGAAACATATTGATAATAAGTTATTTAATATTTGGTAAAGTCCATATGTTTTAAAAATACTATTTTCTAAAAATACCTTTTGTTTCTTTTTTGTGGACATTAATAAAATTAAATTTTCTCCCTTTTATAAAAAAAATTGAAAAAATAATCTTCATTTCTGAAATAAGCATGTCAAAATTATCTTAGGGTTGATTTTTTGGTTTTTTTATGTCTCATTTTTTATGAATAGTGAAAAATACTGTATTTTAATAAGAAAATTACTTTTCATTTAATTTATTTATAATGTTAATTTATATTTTTTTAATTGGTTTTAAAGTTCCATTAGTTAAATTATACATATATTAATAAAAATTCGCAAATTATAAGCAATTTCAGGTTAATTTTTTGTATAAAAGTTCTGTAAGATTTTAAAATTTTTCTCTTTAAACACTTGCTTTCTCCACACGTCTGCGGGATTAATTTTATATAAAAATTTTCAAAATATGTGAATGGAATTTGGAAAAATTGATTCCAAATTGTTAATCATAATAATTTATATTATATAATAATTTCAAATTAATTTTTCCCAAAATTAATTGTGAAAACAGTAAGAATTATTTACAGTGGTCAAGGTAAAAATGGGTTTAATGGAGGGTTAAACTACAAATATTAGGGTTAAAAATAAAACAAAAATATCCAAAAATGATTTTATTACAATATATCAACCTTATATATTCTATTATTGATATTGGTTATTTATTTGATCCTTTTATATAAAATAAATTTATGAGGAATTATTTATTTCAAAAATTTGAAATTGCCTCACTCACCTCACCTATAAAACGCCACCCCTTATCCTATCCTATTCACACATTAAAATCATTTTAGTTTAAAAAATACATACCCAAATCACTTCACATAATCGATCCTCTAATATTAGAATCCTTATTTTTGGAAAAAAATCCAACCAAGGAAGGGTTTTGGTTCAAACCTAAGTAGGATACCTGAAGAAGAGGAAATGTAAATCAACTCGCATTTTTGTTTCATTTAATTATTAAACTAATTAAAATCATATTATACCAAACTGAAATAATAACCTTAGTATATTCTATATATTTATATTTTTTATTATTTTTTCAGGACCTACAACCATCTCTACTTCCATCAAATGGGTTACAAAATCGTTGTTCTTGTGGACAACAGACTACCACCTCATGATCTGATGTCATTTGTTTTTACAATACCACCTATAAAGGCTAAAAATAATGATGGATTTATTATTCATATAATATATTTATGAAATTATTATACTTATATAATTTTTATATCACATAAACCATCATACTCTCCATATTCTAGGAATATTATATCATCGCTCGTGTGTACGACGGACTAGAGCATCACAAAGCGATGTGATTCGTTTATGCTTTACATGGACCGTAACAATGATAGGTTTAATGAAATTTGGAGGTATATATGGAATAAAATTTTTTAATTATAATATATAATTTAACTTTCTTTCATTCAATCTAAAAAGAAAATGGAAACAACATTCATGTGTATGTATGACTTACTCTCCTCATGAACAATGTAATTCATTTTTTCTCACTAAATTTCATGTATTACTATAAATAAATTTATACTAAATACATATGATATTTATATCATGGTTAAAATTATAGTGATTAGGAAATCATTATAAAAAAAATAGGACCAAAAATAATAAATCAAAACATATTTGAAAAATAAAACTGTTACTACCTGAAACATATCTTTAACATATAATTATTAATAAACTAGTAGTAAAACGTAAAAAAATAATATATCATGTGATATATATATATAAATAGTAATAGATGTTTTTTATACTTATATTTATTATATATGAGGTCCTAACGTGTACAATGGAAGTCAAGGCTTCATATAAGGTATTGTTTCTCGATTATCCTTCTTTGAGATATATGTTATGTTGTGCACATATATTCTTCCTTGAGGTGTATATACAGACACTTTGATATGTAATATCATGAATTTTTTTATCCTCATGATATTTTAGGTTCCATTTTATGTTATTCCTTCATGGTTATTGTGATTCAAAGTTTCCAATGGAGTAATGATTTTACGTTACAATATTATCATTTATAGGGGATCTTTATGATTATGTTTCCAATAATAACATCATAGGATCCATCTTTCAAGAAAATAATGAATTATATTATACTATGTTTATTCATAAAATTATCATTTAACATTATGAGTTTTCCACCCTTTTTATTTAATATAATTGAGAAATTTTGTTTTAATAAAATCTGACTTTATTTATCTCTTCAGTCAGAAATTTGTTTTCTTCAAAAACCATATTTTCTAAAAAAATAAAAAATGTTTCATTATTATCCTATTATTTCTTAAAATAAAATTTTACCCATTTTTTACTTTTTAATTTTTTTTTAAAGGAATATTTATGCCATTTTCTAAAAAAAATCATGCTTGGATTTTACTGAAAATATAAAAGGAATATTAACTTTAATGTGTATAACATGAAGAAAAATTCTCATCATTAGGACTATCATTTTCATGAAAATATAATTTATAGGTTTTCAAGTTTCTTTTTAAATATATATATATTTTAAATATTTTATGAATCGAAGATTTCTTTTCAAATTGTAAAGTTTATTTTCCTTATGAAATGTTTTAAATGATCAGTCAATATACATTTCCATCTAAGATGACATCTATTGATGTTACCTATTCTTTACTGGGGATATGATCCAAGGATTCCATTATTATTATTTATCTTAGTGGTTTTTGTTTATGATATAATGGTGTTTAAAAAACCATTTTCTCTTCTATGGGTTATACCATGAAAAAATTATTTTGAAACCTGTTTCTTCATCCTTGTGTTATTCTATGATTAATTGATGAAATTTTTATGAAACCTACCTCTTTTCTATATGTTATGATATGATGAAATGTTTTTCAAATCCATTTTATTTCATTAGTTATTATACGATGAATGTTTTATAATATTGTGTAACACATAAATATGGTTTCTATTCTGTGATTGGTTAGACCCATATCTCCCTCTAATGCATTGGGTATAGATTTATATCTCGTGGGATAAACAGGACTAGAATAGGGAGTGAGCCTGATTCTGTCAGTGTCTTTTTTAGCTGTGATGATCTTGGGAGTAAACCTTGACTACTATGATGGTTTGGGTAATGAACTCATTCAACTATGATAGCCTCATAAATGATCCTCAACTAATCTATAAATTAGTTTCGATGCTTATGTGTATGCCACAAATCTTTGACTTATGCCAATGTTATGATCTCATGGCTCATGTTCTCTGATTCCCTTACAACTCAGGTCTTATAAACTACCTATCCCTATTCCATGAATCAAGATTATGAACTTTGATATGAAGGGTAATTTTTTAAAATATTATGCTCACGTTTTTTTACCCTTATGATCATGTTATTCTTACATATCTCGATTTTTTACCCTTAATGAGCATCTGAGCTCACCCTTTCTTCTATATATTTCTCTAGGTTATGAAGAAATTTATTATGCATTACTGGTATAAAATGGTATCTCATTATAAAGATTTTAATGGGAGATGATTTATTTTACCTATAGACTAGTTTTTTATGTTTATAAGATTCAGAAGACACTAAACTATTATGGTCCTTAGACATGTGTTTATGTAATGTAAAGAATATTCATAAAATATGATGTAATATATATGTATGATAAGCCTGGGATTCATTAGTTGGTATCATAGTATAGGTTTAGTTAAAATTAGGAAACTATGATGAGAAAACCTTAGTGATATCCCCATGTAAATGTCTAAGTATGATTCAAAGTATAGGAAAATGTTATAGAATGTTGGTAAATGATAGAGCGATTGGTTTACCAGAAATTACATCCCTATCTGGATACTACAAGTAGAAGTGGCTTTGGTACAGAGGTATCTAGGGTTAATAACTCAAAAAAGTGCACATCAAGCTGGAATCGTTCATCACCTGGTGAATAACAATATTCCTTTCTGAACACCTAGTTTGAAACTCTCGGGGGATATAATTTGGAAATTCATACAATATTTACAAACTACAATAAATTATTTAAATAGATTATGGCCAAGAATTACCTAGGATAAACTCAAGTGAAAAATATTAAACAATGTGTCATGATTTGTACATCCTATAAGGTATCGTTTATGATTATGTGGTTCCCCATCATGATTATTGTTTCTAACACTATTCTTTGTAGTTTTAGTCAATGGTTAGAACCTAAAGAAATTTTTTTATACTTAGTGTGATATAAAATGTAATGATTTTCCTTGTAATAATCAAAATTTTATGGGAATTGGAATTAAAAATCTCATTTCTATTCTCACACAACTTTCTCAAGATTTGAATCATGATGGACTTCTAATCAAATTAAATAGGAAGCAAAAATTTGTTGATTCATTTGTAAGAAAATGCCCAACTTCTTTTACTCGGACTTTGGATACACTAGTTTTTGAATAATAAATCATCACCAATAAAAATATATTTTCCATTATAATGTTTTTAGAAGATGAAAAATTCATTTTGGTTTTTGGTCATTTAAAATGTGAAGCGGATCAATGGGGAATCCTATCAGTAATAAGAGGTAATTGAAGGAAAAAATCATGGATTGGGAAAAGTTCAAGAAATTATTTTTATAATATTTTATTTTTTCTCATCATATAATCCTGAAGGAATTTTTATTTTACCATTTTGTGGATGGGACGTTGTCTAAAACAAGATATGAAATCCAAATTTGAGTACTGGATCATTTAAGGGTGTTATTTTTAGTTATTTTTTATACCCATTAGGCATCTTGAGAGTTTAATTGAGTTTTGGAGGAATAACTCTCTATAATATCTATCTTTTAGAAAGGAATCGTGAGGTGCATGATTAGAGTATAGTTAGTTTAACTGTGTTGGTCAACTGTACAACCCGATTTCATGAGAAGGAAAATTTTTCTAAATCGTGTGAGGGGACTAGAATTATATGTAGTTGGGTGTATGTGTGAATGGGGTAAGACGCATGGGTTGTGCATGGTTTTCCAAAACTATGTACATATCCTAAACACTTAGTTCAACTGTGTAAGTAGATACATATATTTCGATGCATGGTTTATCAAACTATACATCCCAATCGTACACCCCTTTTAAATGTATGTGGATTTGGACAATGAAACCCACAATTTTAGCTCAAAGTTAAAAAAATGATGTGGCCAAACTATAATACTCTTAAAATGGGGGAAATTATGATTATATCCTTCCACCTTAAAAGGTTTTACCCTTTTCTTGTCCTCCCATATTCACATAATAGAAGCCCTTCTGTGGAGCTTCTCCTATCCTCCCCAATGCATGTTTAGATATCTTACATCATGTGCAAGAATCGCTTATCATCAGTTTCATTGAATTCATACCAATAATATTTTGGTTCCTATTGGGCCTTTCATTTTTTACCTCTCCATCCCCTATGCTACCTTCCTACAAACTAATTCACCCTATGTTTAATGTGTTTAAACATTTTCTTAATTTCTCTTGAATTGTCTTGATTCAAATATTAATATTGAATGATTGGTACATCCTATGTTTATAATAGGTGGTCTATATGTTTTACCTTAAAGTATATCTCATTTATAAGTTTTTATATTATGCCACACATTAAATTTTCCTAGTGTTTCCCTTAAAAAGTGAAACTAATTATTTAATAACTAATACCATAAATTGTATTATTGTTTCTCTTTAATTTAAACCATTTATGTATTTCCAACTCAACCCAAACCACCATTTTGAGTATGTTACTATTATTGCAAGACTTATTCCCCTCTAAATAAATTTAATAACCCCTTTTAGTGATGCTTAAAATGTTAGGTTTATATTTATATTCCAACGTCTTAGACCCCTTTTAAAGTTGTTGTTTAATTATAGTAAATGATCTGTGTAAATTAAATTAAATTAATTGAAATGAAATCTCTGATCTATTTAATAACAAAACCATCTTTTAGGTGTGTTATCTTCTTAAATAAAAAGTGGAATATAAATGGAGATTTTTAAAATGATAAATGGTTCTGGACCTCCTTATGTTTACTTGACTTATGATATGGCATGCTTAAGTACATGGCCCTCTTTTTTCTTTACACTTGAAATGTGTTTTGGCATGTCCACTAACATGGCCTCCATTAATAATTGAACTTTAATAATTAAATATATTGTGTATTCCTTGATAAATACATGGGTTCCTTTTTATATAATGACTTGGATGGGTTTAGGCTATTAGAGATATTATGTACCTTGGGAGATACTTTGGTTAACTTTTTATAGAACACCAAGGATATGCTCAAAGGTTACTTCATTTATATTATTTCGATGGTGATACTTGGATTCTTTATAGGATTCCTTGAAGAGTCTCACCAAGTGGATATTTTACCTACCCATAAGAAATATTAATTCCCTTATGGAGTTACCTTGGATGGGATCAATGAGAGTTGTGGTTATATCAGTCCACGATCAATACTCAGTCCCCTATGTAGTATACATGGGATGGGATCAGGGTTCATGCATTACATCATGTCAAGAGTGATACTTGGTATTCCATTAATGGATCTCCTTGGAAGGAATATTATGATGATGGGTAATTATAGTGCTTCTGGAGTGATACTTGGGTTTCTCTTTATATATCACTGTAGAAAGGATCAGGATTCCATATATATTAAATTATCATGATTCCATTTATATTAAATTATCTGGATTCCATCTGTATTAAATTTTCATGATGAAATATATATTAAATTCTATATATTCAATCTATATTAAATTCTTATGATGAATTTTGACTAAGAAACTTGCTTACCATTTTGATAGAGCTAAGGAATGCTAACTTATGAAATCTAAGGATGTGTACGCTAATACAAAAAACATGCTTAGGATCAGTCTGAAATTAAACTTGAATTTTATGAATTCCTAGTCAAGATTTCTCATAAGTGATCTAGGATGATAATAATATATATACATATATCTACATTTTATATCTATATAGGTTGATCTTGGTTTGTGTTATTATGGATTAGACCAAAGTAGGTATGGTCGATCAGGTGTCCCTAATGAACCAAATATGACTTTTTTAATTTTATTTATTTACTAAATTACATTTCATACCTAAACACTACTGTATTTTATATTTACAGAATGTATATCATAGACACCAATGGTAAAGGCCTACTAATTATATCTCACACCATGTTTGGGCCACCATCACACTAGTGTACCCAAACAGACCTCATGTTTTCCAGTTCAATTTTATGGATTTTTCTTTTTCTATTCATTATAATATGGGATCCAAGGTGCATAGGGCTAAGCTAGAGCTCAATATCCTCATAGAGTTACCCTTTGGGGAATTTTTTTCATTTCTGTTTTTCCGGTACTATATAGTATTGTATCACCTATTGTGTGTTTAATGCTTTCATTTTTATATCCTGATCTATACATTCATGCATATATTTATTTTTTCCATTTTCCATCTTATCAATTATTGTATTTATCTTCTGCTGATCTGGAATTTATTTATACTACTTCAACTATATTTTGATTTATTTATTATAATATTTTTGTACTACTCAGGTCATGACCGCATAGTACCCCCATTGTACCATCATTAGACCCTCGCTTCTAGTCAGCTACCTCTAGCATATGTGGAAGCATGCTCAAGGCCATGTGAATGACTGGATTGAGGAACCATTTCAGTGGCTTCTGTGTTGGGATATTACAAATTTGTATCATAAGTATTTTATTTTCATTTTTATTACAGTTTTTGGTTGGTATATGGGAATCTTGGAATTTTTCAACACTTGGTATATAGTCATGTTTTAGGTGATCAACCCATGTGTGGTGAAAATACCAAGTGGACATGGATGGGACTATTTTTCATACTATTTATTATTACATTTGATTATGATTTCACCTTGAGTGATTGGTGTACTTTTGATACCCATTGATTTATGAGATTTAAAATATTTTACCTTAACATGGTATGGAAAGGAAGTATCATTACCTGCATCATTATAGTAATATAGAGATTCACATTCCATGAATATTCCATTCAATGTTGGTTTAATTCTTAGACTCGTTGATATATTGCTATGTACCTTTAGTGTTATACCAAGCTTCTATGATTTACTTAGCATGTCTATTCATATACCATGCTCCGGTGTTTTTCTGCTTATGTAGTAGTTTTTTATGTTTATTTTTAATTCTTCTATGCTTATTTATCATGTCTATATACTTACCATGATTAGGTAATTTATTTCCATGTTTTCTTTTTATTACTTCTTATGATATCATGCCTAGTTGTAATCTTGACATGCAATTGGTTATTAAAGTGTCAGCATCATCCAAAATGGTGTTTTATTACATAGATTGATGGTGACACCTTAACTAAACAATCATGACATGTTTGAGCCTTGGAGAATTGGTTACATGGGTTGAATCATACAAGTTATATTTAAATAGGATCCAATTGGAAATTTATAATGTGTATGCGTGATTTATAAATTGGGAAGTGGTAACTTGTTTAATCAAACCATTTTTATGGGCTTAATGTACATAGAAACAATTATATAAATATAAAATATACTAAACCATAAATATCACAAAAATTTATTGCTTATAGTCGTTTTTTATGACACAACCCACGTAGATTAGTCTAAACCTATTATGGTTATGAGATAACCTAACACAACCCAAGTTGATGGTCATGGTGCTAAATTCTCATTAAATGAACCCAGTAATGGTATTTTTGAATTGTAATGATTAAAATGATTTAGGTTGCATTTAGATGAACCCAGTATGGATTAAAGAGATCCTCATAGGTTTCATTTGTGTTGTTATTCCTTAGTACTTGACCCCATGGGGTATGTTTATATTATATAGGGATGGTTATTTAGAATGTTCACTCCCACTTATGTGGTGTTACATATAAACTTATAGTGGTATATTCCTTAAATAGACCCAATTTAATTAATAAAATACTTTTTATCTTCAGTTTAGATTTATAATTTATGTGTCCTCTATTAATTAAAATGTCAATTACAACCTAAATGGTGTTTTCCTCTATAGAGTGGAATTGGAATTTATTTTAACAAAACCAATTCTGAAAAACTTATGTATAAATAAAATGTATAAAATTAATTTATGTCATAAATTGTCTAATTATAAATATATTTCAATTAAATATAAAAATTCTTGAAAAAAATGGATATAAATTTCATGTGTTCCTTATGGCCTCAGCTAAATAAATTTTCTAATTACAGTTTTCCTTATAAAATATACTTGATGTTTAAATTTTTCCTTGAAATGTTAAAAACCAAATTTGAATATATAGACACACACACACACACATATATATATATATATCATATCAAATAAAACATAAAATTATTGTTCTTAACTTTGACCCACGAGTAAGGGTAGGTTAAGTGTTTTTGAATTTCTTCCATGGATGGGAACATGAGAGTTTCTCGTAGAATTCTTCTAACATAAGTGATTGGTGGTATATCCTAGTAGCCTTTTCCAAATAGCCTAGATATAGGTCTGATGCTTCTTTCTTTTGTAAGGAACAAGCCTGAGGTATGTAGCTCCCTTATAACTTCAATGCATTTATAATTACTTGGAAGATATTTCTGATATGTGGTACTTTTCAGGTTTCGTTTGTCCTATGTAGGACTCCTGGTTTCTAAAATGACATGTTTTTAATGGGTGGTCATTTGATAAGTTGAACCTTATTATGGTACTTTGTAACAAGAACTTCTCATTTTAGTTTGTTAGACATGCCTAGGGCATCATCATCCACCTAGTAGATTGTGGGACCCCTTTTCCCATCCTTCAGTGTTGGATTAGTCAAGAGATAGTAAGAATATTTTACAGTCATATGGGATGGTATGTATCTGGGCTAGTTTTTTAGGAGCCATCTAGTAGAGGGATTCATAGGTTTATTTATCCTATAGATATTATCAAGTATGTGTTGTTTTGTTTGTGTATTTTTTGGTTTAGTATGATTTTATTCACATGATAACCATCAAGTTGGTAAAATGGTATAGCAAACTGTATGAGTTTGATGTAAATCATAAAACCCCAAAGATATTATGAAACACATTGATTATCATTCATCTCTGAGGTAGGGTGACTTGGGAATTAAGGAAAATTTTGACTCATCTGAATGCTTGGAATGATGTTCCAAAGATGTTCGAGTGTTTTGACACACTGATCAGTGTGTTTTAGCCTTGTACCTGATGATAATGAAGAGAATGAGTGTGCATCTGGAGAGTCTCACACATGCGACTAGCTTAATTCAAGTCTATAATCCTATATGCATTTATTATATCTCTCCTTTGAGTTTTATTCCTGCTAAAATAATATTGGTCATTTATAGGACTCACGATCAGTGGTTGATGGAGTTTGTGCCATGAAATGAAAATATGTTTTTAATAAATTATGACTACTAAACTCCTTAGGTGGGGAATGTCATGGAAAGAATCTTTAGCAGGTCCTTCCCAGTATAACGAACACATCCAAGGAGGACCATTTCATTATGGTTAGTACTACCTTTGAATTCCCATGAGGTTGGTATGATTTCAAACGTATTGGTGTATACAGGTGGTGCGAAGATCAAATGGTTGTATGAGTATGAAACCCTTGAAAAACATTGTTTGTCATGGAGGGGCTCTGTTGGTTATGATTGAGTAATCATGGGATTCCTCGGTGATGAGTGAATTATGGTCAACTTATGATGGTGCACTAGCTAGTGCAGCCGAGCTTCTTCAAACAGGTTGGCCAAAGGTTGTTCGACTCTATTTTCTTTGCATAGAAGGAGAAATTTAGTTTGAAACTGTACTAATCACTTCATCCTTAATGTAGTTGGTGGTTCTTAGGTCCTTTTTGGAAATATTTTAAATCCTCTTAGTGTACTCTAGGTTTTGATTCAATCATGTTCCTTATCTTCACATCCTTCGGGTTATACAGAGAGTGTCAGTTATACATCACACTAAAATAGAATTTTATTAGGCTCGATAAATAAATTCCATTGGAGTCATTCCATAAAAGCATGGTTGTATTTAGAGACATTTTTTGTCTTGAGTGATACTTTAGTTCCAAACAATTAATTCCTTATATAGACTCATAGGAACCCACCCTTTTCCCTTTTTCTTGATCACCCTGAAGATGCAACTTGACCAAAAAGTGGAAGCCGCTGGTGGATGGACCATCTAGGATGAGTTCTTTTGACTCCGTTAGAAGATTCTGAGGCTACCCTAGTTTATTTTTTGCTCAGATATGATTCTTTAATAGTGACGATCCAAGTCTATGGGATTAGTTATACATTTATGTTTGATCAGAGGCATGAAATCATAAAGTTAATATTGGTCTTGAGACATCATTGTATTTAAAAAATGGGTTTCGGTGGACCTTTTCAAATTAAACACAAGGTTCCCTAGGATAATGCATCATATTTTTAGTTTTTTAATTTAGAATACTAATCCAATCGAATTTATAATGGTCATCTAGGTGTAGCTCGACTTGTTTTCCTCTGGTTTTACAAATTGATCTCAATGGGGAACCATGGCATGGAACATCGTTGCGATTAGGTGAGTACAACATTAGTCGACTGAAGATTTTCATGAAAATCTAGCTCGACATAGATAAATGAGGTGTATTGGGGATTTTACCATTCCTTAATCTATGTATCAATACAAGAGCATCATTATAACTCTAGGGGTATATGAAAATAGGTAATTTCAATGGTAGAGATATCGTGACACAGAATTTTCCTTTTAATTATAGAACCTATGTCAGGAGTTCCATAGTCAGGATGATTAGAGATATTATGATGTGATTGTGTCACTATTTTTATGGGGTTAGGAAATATTTTTCTTGATGATTCGATTCGGAACACAATAATTGGCTCGAGTTTTAATGTTGCATGTACTGTATTCTTAAAGGGATGATTAGATGTGTGTTGGGTGTTTCAAAACACAATGCGTCCATTTTTATAAAACTTCCCAACTTGAGTATGTTGATTGTTGTTTTCATTATTTCCCCAAGTATTCTTGGTGGTAGGAAGTTCTATAGTGGGGATATTATGACATCCCATGCTTTTTACCAAGGTAGAATCCTGAAGGAATTTGAGTTTTACTATTTGGTGGATGATCCATTCTCTAAACCGAGATTTCAAATCCAAATTTTATCATTATAGCACTTAATCGTGTAGATTTTAGTTAATTTTCCCCCCTGGTATGTTTCCTAGTCGTTTGGTTGAGTTTTGGAGGCATCGAGATCTGAAATCTCCTATTTATGGAAAGGCGTCGTGAGGCGTGTAGTTACTTTAACCGTGTGGGTCAACTGTGTGACCCATTTCTTGAGGAGCATGATTTTTTTAAACATTTCATGGTAAATTGAAATCTATGTGGCTTGGTTAGAGTGTTCATAGGGTTAATCTCATGGGTTGTTCATTTTTTTTCAAACCATGCGCCTAATTGGCACCCTTTGTGCTACTTTACTAGTATCTACACAAGGTTTGGCACACAGTTAGTCAAACCATATAGCCCAACCACACACCCCTCTTAAAGGGATATGGATTTGGGTAATTAATCTTGCATTTTTGGCACACGATTATCCAACCCATGTAAACAAACCATGGGTCTCTTAAAAAGAAATAAAATTATGATTGTTCCCCTTCAATATTTAAAGGGTTTACCCATTATATTTTCCTCCATCCATGAGATATATTAATCCGTCTATAGAGCTTATCCTCTCCTATCCTAGGTATATAGATATCTCCTCCATACTTTTTTGAAATCGCTTTTAGTTAGTGTTATTTGATGCGTACTGGTAATCTATTTGTTCAACTTTCTCCTTTCATTGTTTGCCTCTCCATCCCCTATGTTATTTTCATGCGAGCATATTCACCCAAATTTCAGGGTGTTTTTTCATTTATTGGATTTCCCTAATATCATTTTGATTAAAATTTCAACATTAGATGAATGGACCAACCTATGTGTGAGGTAGGTGGTCTATAGATATCCCCTTAATGTCTATCTCACTTATAAATTATATCGGTGTGGCGTACATTGGATTCTTAGTGTGTTTCCCTTAAAATGTAAAACTAATTATGTAAGAACAAGTCCCTTAAATTGTATTTCCATTATTGTTTAATTTAAACCATTTAAGCGTTTCAACTTCAATGAGAACCACCTCTTTGGGTTCGTTACTCTTGTTCAATGACTTACGCCTCTTCTAGGAAATTTAATCACCCCTTTTGGTAATGCTTCAAAAGTTAAGTTTATAATTATTTACTATATTTTAGACACCTTTAGATTTTATTGTTTAATTATAGTAAAAGAGGTGTTTCAATTGAATTGAATAAATTAATATGAAAATCGCACACTACTTAATAATAAAAACACCTTTGTTGTGTGATTTCATCTTAAATAAAAACAGAAATATAAAAAGAAATTTTTGAAATGATAAATGGGAAAATCCCTCTTTATTTTTACTTGTCATTGGGAGATGGAATGATTAAGAATGTGGGCCGGATTTTAATTTGCACTTGAAATTTGTTGTGGTATTTTTACTAACATTTCCTTCCTTAATAATTGAAATTGAATAATTAAATGGATTTTTTATTTCTTGATAAATACTTAGGTTTATCTTTATGGAATTCCTCGGATGGACTCATTGGATGATAGAGATTCCTTGTAACTTGGGAGATACTTAGGTTACCTATTTATATAACATCAAGTACGGGCTTATAGGTTACTTGATTTATATTCCTCTGGGAGTGATACTTGGATTCTTTATAGAATTCCTTGGATGGGAACATCAAGCGAATGTTTTATTTACCCATGATAAATAAAATTTCCCTAGGTGAGTTTCGTTAGAAGAGATATATGGGGGTTATGGTTATACCAGGACACGAGTGATAATTTTTCCCCTATGTGGTATACCTAGGATGGGATTAGGGGCGTCATGATTTACACCATGCTGACAGTGATGCTTTGGATTTTGTTTTCAGATCACCTTTGATGAACTCTTAGGGGATAGGTATTTATCGTGATCATAGAGAGATATAGGGGTTCTTCTTTTAGTGTCACCTTGGAAGGTCTTAAAATTAAATATATATTAAATTAATAGGATTCCATCTATATTAAATTTATAGGATTACATATACATGTAATTCTTAGGATTCCATCTATATTAAATTCTCAAGATTCAATCAATATTAAATTATTTGGATTCTATATATATTAAATTTTTAGTATTCATTTTGATTAAGAACTATAGTTTCACTTATAATAGATTTATGGAATCTAACTTATGAAATCTAGGGATATATATTCCAAGACAAATAATATGAGTGGTTTTGATAGAAAATTACACTTGACTTTTGTGATAAACTAGGTAGGCTTTCTTTTGTGTGTTCCAGGTGAATAATAATATATGTACATATATCTACATATTTTATCTATACAATTTGACCATGGTTCATGATATTAAAACCTAGGTTGAAGTGGGTATGTTTGACCAGGTGTCCATGAGGAACATAAGATGACATGTTTGTGTCCGTTTATTTATTTTCTTACATTTCAAACCTGCACACTATTGTATTTTGTATTCACAAACTATATATATATGATATTATATGTAGTGTCTTATGTAGTATATCTAACAACATATTTAGGATTATATTTCACTGGGGAACCCAAACATACCTCATGTATTCAGGTTTATGTTTATGGATTTTTATTGTGTTTTTCATTTGTACATGGGATCTTAGGAGCACAGGACTAAGATGGAGCTCAATATACTCATGGACTTATCCCTTGGGGAATTGTTTTCATTTCCTTACTTCCCATACTATATTATATTGTGTTTCCTATAGTATGATTATTTCTTTTTTCTATGTAGCCTCATCCAGACATGCATGTATATATGTATATTTGGTGAATCCATTTTATAATTTAGTATGTTTTAATTTCGCTGCTCTAGCTTTTATTTATACCTATTCTTATGTATGCTGATTTATTTATTATCATACCACTATTGTACTCAGATCAAGAGGGTATATTATCCCCACTACACAACCATCAGACCCTTTCTACTAGTTGGTAACCTATATAATACAGGAAGTCATGCTTGGGTTCATTTGACAGTTCATCTTGGGGCACTATATCGATTTCTCTTAGGTCAGTATGTTATATATTTTTAAATAATTTATTTATTAATATTCTTCATATAAATATTGAAAATCATTTTCTTGAGATAAATCAAATGTTTGATGAATCTGTTGGTACCTATGAGGAAAATATTACTAGGATTTTGAGGTAAAATTCTTTTATAATCATTAAAACTTTCACTAAGGTTAACCAATTATTCAATGACTTAAAACCGAGCCTCAAAAGGGTATTATCCATAAAAAGACTTGAATACAAATGAAGATATTGTTTTATTGGATATAAATTTAGAAATAGAGGTTTTAGTTACATATAATTCTCATGGTTTTGAGGAGAAGAGAAATATAGAATTCAAAAGAAAATATAAGAACACTAGATATAAGAATTTGATATCTCCTTTATGATCAAAGTGTTGTAAGCATGGAGGAAATTTTCTTAATGGGAATAGTAAATGTATTAAGTGTTAAAGGGAAGGGTATCAGGAAATTTATTTCATAATTGATGTAAATTAGTTATCCAACTATGTGAATATGGAGATAGTTTCATAGAATACACCACCCACACTCCGATTTTTATAATGTAAGAAGAATGGTAACTATGATAACCAATTACCAAATTAAAAGGTTAATGGTGATGATAGATGTTACAAACCTCTTAAGCTAAGATACAAAGGAAAATATCATGAGATCATTATTTCTCATTAGGCGATCGATAAAGACATATCGAAAGGTGTGCTTACCAACCACTCAAGATATTCTAATGTTTTATTTGTCTCTGGATCTGACCATTCATTCATATATTTATAATTTTTTAAGGGTGTTAATATTCGACCCAAATTATTAGATATATAATTATCAATGAAAACCCCTAATGGTGTGACGATTGTATCTCAAGTCTATAACTCCCATATGATTGATGTTGGTAGTAATGTGCTTCCTAAAAATAATTTAATTCTCTCTCTAGTTGAATTTGATGTTATCATGGGAATGGATTGGATTTCTCTACATAAATACCACAAATATTGTTTTGGAATGGATGTTAAATTTGATATTCCAAACCAACCAATGATCTTATATCAATGTGATGATAAGTATGAAAATTCAATGGAGATCATATACATTGTATGGGTGTTAATTCCCATTCTAAAGGGATGTTTATCTCAAATTCTTGGGTAGAAACATAACATCGATGTTGTGCTTATTTTTTAGGAATTTTATGATGTCTATATGGAATGATAGAATATCCTTCCACCAAAATGTGATTTTGAGTTCTCAAAAGAACTAATACCCTATGTAATACCAATTTTCAAGACTCCATATAGAATGTCCCTGATTGAGTTATAGGAATTAAGGAATAAACTCAAGGAAAACATTGATAAGGGATTAATTTTTCCAAGTGTTTCATGTTGATATGAACATATTATTTTTATTAAAAAGAAATATGGATCAACATAAATATTTATTGATTATTGGGAGCTAAATAAGGTCGTGATTAAGAAAAATTTCCTCTTATCCAAATAGATAACATATTTGAACAACTGTATGAGACTCAATACTTTTCCAAGATTGACCTTCATTCTAGATATCATCAATTTAGGGTCAAGAAGGAGGTTATACCTAAGAAAACATTTTGTATAAGGTATGGGAACTATTAATATATAGTGATTCCACTTAGTCTTACTAATTCCCTAGTTGTCAATATTGATTTAATGTATAGACTTTTTAGATATTAACTCAATAAATTTGTGTTTGTCTTTATAGAAGATATTCTTAGCTAATCAAAGAGAAATGAATATCCTGAGGAATACTTGGGAAATATACAAAAGACACTAAGGAAGGAGAAACTGTATGAAAAGTTTATAAAGTGTGAATTTTGGATGTAAATGGTTTCAAAATTCAGTTATAAAATCTCAAGAGAGGGTACATTAGATCATCCATCAAAGATAGAGGCTATTGAATATTGGCCCAGACCAACCCCAGTGACTGAGATCCATAGTTTTTTTAGTTTAGTTGGATATAATTGATAGTTTGTAGATAATCTCTCATGACTACCTAATCCTACGATAAAGTTAACTGAGAAGGTATACAAGTTCCTCTGGAAAGTTTAAAGTGAGGAAAAGTTTAAGGAACAAAAGATAAAATTAGACAGCTCACCATTTCCTACATAAACAATTAGTGGATAAGGGTTTGAAATCTATAGTGATGCATACAGGATGGGATTGGGATGTTTTATTTTTGTAGAAATATATGGTTAAAGATTAGGCCTCATGAAAATTTAGGATTCATGATAAAAATTACGAAACTCATCATTTGGAGTTAGCTATTGTAATTTTTGAATTAAAGATACAGATTCATTATATTTATCAATAAAAGTGTGATATATATACCAATAATAAAATTTTAATGTATATATTCAGTTTGAAGGAGTTGAATATGCTCCAAAGAATGTAGTTAGAACTGATTAAAGATTATGATTATTCAATACATTAGCACCCTGAGAAAGTAAAAAAAGTGGCCAATGATTCAATTCAAAAGGATCAGTCTAGATTATCCATGATGATGATTAAAAACGATCCAATATTTATGGATTTGAAAAGGACGGGTCTAGAAATATTAAAGGAAGTGGAAAAATATTATCTTGCTAAATTTAATGTCGAACCATCCATCCAAGTGAAGATTATAGAGGCACAAAAGGAAGATTTAGAGATGAAAAGGAAGGTTAGAAATGTTCCTGAGTTTAACCTTGATCATGATGGAATAATAAGGTTTTGAAAACATGTGTGTTTTTTTCCATACCATAATTAAAGAAGGATTTTTTAGGGGAATCTCATAGTTATTCATTGTCAATTCAGTTAGGAAGACTAAATATGTATATATATTTCAATGACTATTTTTTATGTATTAGAATAAATAGACATATCATTGAATTTTTATCTAGTTTATTCTTATGTCAGCAAGTTAAGTGTGAATGAAAAAATGAAAAAATTATTAAGGGGATGTTACATCCATTACGCATACCAGAATGGAAATGGGAAAACATCATCATGAATTTATTTTTGTCAGACTCCCTAAAATGTATAAAGGGATTAATTTTATAAGGGTTGTAGTCAGTTTCTTTTCTAAGTCATCACACTACATATATAGCAGAGAAGACTTCTCCCTAGATAAACATTCTAGGATATACATTAAAGAAGTGGTAGGTTTTCATGAAGTACCACATTTAATTGTGTCTTATCAGGATCTGAGGTTTTCCTAAAATTTCTATTAAAGTATTTAGCATGATCTTGATAAGGATTTGAGTTTCAACATGGAGTATCATCCTAATATATATTATCATTATGAGATAAAAAATCGAACCCTAGAGGATATGTCGAGATATTGTAATTTTTATTTCAAAGGAGGTTTGGATAAACTCCTTACTCTAGTTGAGTTTTCAAACAACAGTATCTTTTACTAAATAATTTAGATGGATCCAAATAAATCTTTCTTGGGAAATAAGGGTATATCTCCAACATACAGTAATTAATATAGAGAAAGAAATCTATTAGGCCTGAGATAGCTAAAGAAATGAAAATAAGGTTAAATCCATTCAGCAACACAATAAGGTAGCATAGAATCTATAGAAAAGTAATACTGATAATTGCTGGAATGATATATAATTTGAATTTGGTGATCAGGTATTTCTAAGAATTTACTAATGGAAGTAGGTTATGAGATTCAAGAAGAAAGGGAAACTAATACCTAGGTATATCAGTCAATTAGAAATTCATGATCATATTAGGATATTAGCCTCTCAATTGGAATTTCCACTAAACCTTTCATAATTCCAGGAAGTGTTCCTTGTATCTATGATGTGGAATTATATACCTAACCATTCACATGTACTGAACTCAGATTTCATACCACTGGAAAAAGATATTTGTTATATGGAACAACCAGTGGAGATTATGGGTCATACAGTTGAAGTTCTACAAAACAAGACCACTCACTCAGTTAATGTTTTACCACAAAACCACTATTTTGATTAATCTACGTGAAAAATTGAGGGTAAGATGAGTTATAAGTATCCAGAATTTTTTTGTATCGGAATAATGAATTTTAAGGGAGAAATTCATTTTTAAGGGGAAAAAGGTAATACCCTGAGTTTTTTCTAATTTATTATTTTTTTAAATAAATTAAATTTCTTTGATATATTTCATTATATAAAACACTAAGTTAATATTATGATACATGAAACTATGGGATAGCTTTCATTACACATGACACTATGTTTTAACAAAACCACGATATATCATTTATATAGTTATTTAAATGTGACTATTACATCATAGTCATTAAATTTAGTGATATGAATAATAATAAATACATTTAAAATAAAAATTATAATGGTGTTATACAAATAAAACATATTTTAAAAAATGTACTTAATTTTTTGTTGTATTATATGTTTTAAAAATACTATTTTCTCAAAAAAAATACTTATTCTTTTTTTGAAAATTAATAAAATTATTTTTTTACACTTTTAGAAAGTTAATTTGATAAAATAAACATCATTTTTGAAATAATAATATAAAAATTATCTTAGGTTTTATTATTCTTATTTTTCTAAAAAGATTCATTTCATGATGAATATTGAAGAATACTGGATTTTAATAAAAAAAATTCTATATTGTTTAATTTACTTATATATTTTATTTTACTATAATTTTTTTTAAAGTATAATTAGTTAAATTATACATCCATTAATACTAATTTTTTAATTTTAATTAATTTAATATTTATTTTCAATAAAAAAATTATTAACTTTTGAGTGTTTTCTCTTTAAAACCCTGATTTTCATCGAGTGTGAAGCAATAATTTTAAATTAAAATTTTCCACTTCTCTGAAATAAATTGGTAAAAATGTATTCCATATTTTTAGTGAGAATAAGTTTTTTATCTGATATAATAAAATTAATTTTTTCCCAAAATTAATATTAAAAATAGTAAAAAATATTTATTACGATTAAGGTAAAACTGGGTTTTCCCGGAGTTAAACTAAAAATATAAGGGTTAAAAATAACCAAAGACATTTCAAAAACCCATTTAATGAGTATATTTCAACCCTATATCTTATATAATAAATAATTTTCCAATATTGGATCCTTTTTACATAAAAAAAATGTTCATGAAATTTTTTATTTCAAAAAATAACATGTTTTCACTCACCTCACTTATAAAAGGTTTTACATCCTCCTATACTATTCACACATTAAAACCTTTTTGGATCATAAAATCACTTCTAAAATCACTTCTAAACTTCCCTAATATCATATTAAAATCCTTATTTTAGGAATAAATCCAACCAATGAAGTTTGTTAGTGCAAATCTAAGAAGGATACTCCAAGAGGAGGTAGCATTTATAAATGAGAATTTTTGTTTTATTTCTTCCTTAACCTCCTTCAATTTTTATTATACCAAGATGATATAATATAATCATTATATTAAAAATAATTATACTTTTTAATGTTAATTTCATGACCTAAAACTATCTACATTTCCATCAAATGGGTTGCAAAATCATCATTCGTGTGTACGGAGGACTATCGCCTCGCGAACTGATGCCATTCATTTGTCAATTACCACTTCTAAAGGATAGATATAATGATATATTTATGATTTATATATTATATATATATGATATCTTTATACTTTTGGAATTATTATATCACACATACCATTATACTCTCCATATTTTGGTTATCTAATAACATCACTCATGTGTACAATGGACTACCTACTCACGAAGCAGCCTGATTTGTTCACACTTTACATAGATTTTAATAAGGATGGGATTAATAATAATATGTGATTTTTATGGAATAAAAATGATTCTATAATTATAATATATAATTTATGTTTATTTCATTCAATCAGATTTGAAAATGGAAACAATGTTCATGCATATGTATAGCTCACTGTCTTCGTGAATGGTGTATTTCATTTTGTTTCACAAAATTTCATTGATTAATATAAATAAATATATAATTAATATATGGGATATTTATATCTTGTATAAATTACTGGATATTATTAAATCATGATAAAATCTAGAGGACCAAAAATAAAAAATCAAATCTTATATGATAAACAAAGCTGTTATTACCCAAAACATAACTTTAACATAGAATTATTAATAAACGGGTAATAAAATATCATAAGAAAATAATATATGGTATGATATATATAATTTTTTTTCTATAATATATATACATAATAAACTTATATTTATTATACAAGATGTTTGAACTTGTACAATAGTAGTCAAGACTTAAGGTAATGGAATTTTATCTCCCTTTTCCTTCTTTGAGATATACATTATGTTACGCACTGATATTCTTTCACAAGGAGTATATACATCCCCTTTTACATTAAATACCATGAATTTATTTATCCTCGTGATATTTTACGTTTCATTTTATGTGATTCCTTCATGAGCCTTGTGATTCAAATTTACCCAACTGATAATAATTTTATGTTATAATCATAACATATATCCAGATTGTATATGATTATGTTTCCAATGGTAAACTCTTATGATCCATTTCTCAAGAATCTCATGAATATTATTATCCTCTACTTATTCATGAAATTTTCAATTAATATATTAAGTTTTCCAATAATTCTTACATTAAAAAATGTAGATTTTTTTACAAAAATTCCACATTATTTCTCTCTATGGTCGGAAATATTTTTTCTTCCAAAACCATGTTTTCTAACAATATTTTCAAAAATATTTTATTATTCTCCAATGGTTTTTTTAAAATAAAATTTTTCACATGTTTCAGTTTTTTAGAAATTATTTTTTAAGGGAATCCTCATGTTGTTTTCCAAATAATTCCATTTTATATTTTACTTAACATGTGAAAGGAATCTTCATTTTAATGTGTTCATTATATAGAAAACATCCAATCATCATGATTATCATTTGTTATGAATATTCAGTTTTAATTTTTCAAGTTTATTTTAAAAGAAAAATATTTGGAAAGTTTTTTATGTTTTAAAAATTATTTTCCAAAGAAGAAAGGATATTTTTCTCAACAAATGTGTTAAATGATTGATCAGAATCCTTTTCCATCTAAGATGACATCTGTTGATGTTACCAATTTCTTATAGGTGATATGATCCTAGAATAACATTATTATTATTATTAATGATTTAGGTTTATAATGAAATTATTATTATTAAACCTATTTCTCTTACATGGGTTATGCTATGATAAAATACTTATGAAAACCATATCTTTTTTCATGGGTCATAATATAATGAAATGATGAAATGATTATGAAACCTGTATATTTTAAATATATTATAATACAATGAAATATTTTGAAAAAAAAATTATTTCATGGGTTATGATATGATGAATGTTTTATTTTCTCGTAGCACACACAAATTATGTTTAAATTATGATATTAGTGGGGTATATATATTCCTCTAATGCATTGGTTAAAGATTTATATCTCATGAGATATACTGGATGGGAAGAGGGAGTGAACCTAGTTCATTAAGCGACTTTGTTATCCATTATGGTATTGGGAGTGAACCTTGATTTCTATTATGGTTTGGTGAGTGAACTCATTCCACTTTATAGCCTTGGAAGGGATCCTTGATTAATATGGAAATGATTTTTTATACTTATGTGTATTCCAAAAATTTATATCTTATGAAAATTTAATGATCTCATGGCTCATGTTCTTTGATTACCTTGTGATTCATGTATTATTAACTTCCAATCTTTATTACATGACTCAATATTGTTTCTTTGATATACGTGTTATGGTTTTCAAATGTTATGCTCATGTTCTCATACCATTATGTTCATGTTATTATTACATATCTTCCTTATTTACCCTTCCCGATAATATGAGCTCACTCATTCATATATTTCTCTTCCCAAGGTTATGATGAAATTTATTACTTATGATATGTCTAAGAAGGGTGTTAGTTATAAAGATCATAATGGGAGATGATGTAGTTCACCTATAGACTACTTATTTATGTTTCCACATTTCCAAAGACACTAAACTATTATGGTCCTTAGGAGTTTGTTTATGTAATGTAATAAATATTCATACAAAATGTTGTAATATCTATGTATGATAAACATAGGTCACTTTAGTTAGATCCATTTAGCATCACATAATAGTGGAACAAGGTTGGAAGAAAAGTTCTACTCGTAATTTCCAATGTGATTTGGAATTTAAATTTGGTCATAAGGTGTTTCTAATAACTCTCCAAATAATATGGTAAAAATATTTGAAAATAAGGTAAAACTAAGCCCTAGTTATATTAGTGCTTTTGAAATTATGGATATTATCAGGATGGTATCTTATCGGTTGGCACTTACACAAAACCTATATTAAGTTCATGATGTGTTCCATGTATCTCTCATGATGAAGTACATAGCTAACCCTTCACATGTACTAAAATCAAAGGTTATAACTCTAGAGTAAATTTTTTCTTATTTGTAATAACTGATGTATATTTCTTAACAAATATATATATTTATATAAAACAAGACTATTAACCTAGTATAAGTTTTATTGTGAACCACCTGTTTATGAAAGCTATGTGGGAACATATGGGTTTTATGTGGTAGAAGTTTCATCATATTTTTTTATAAAAGTGATGGAATTTCAAGGGAAAAATTCATTTTCATTGGTATGAATGTAACACCCTATTTCTTTATGATTTTTTTTCAAATAAATTTAATTTCTTTAATTTCTTATGTTACACGTAACACCAAGTTTTAAAATATTGTGACAAACTAATAAAATTATTATTTAAACATAACCATTATTAATTAGTTGTTAAAAATATAGAAATTAATTTGAATAAAAAAATTAAATATTATATATAATAGTTTTTCATAAAGAAAACATATTTATAAAAAAGTACTTAATTTTTAAGTCTTTATATGTTTTGAAAATATTGTTTTCTCAAAAAAGTAATTATTTATTTTTGTGAACAATAATAAAATTAATTTTTGATACTTTTAGAAGATTAATTATATAAAATAGAAAACATTTTTCCAATCATCATGTAAAAATTATCTTATGGTGAGTATTTGGGATTTTTATGAAGAGATAAATTTTTCAATGAATAGTTAAAATACTTGTTTTTATTGAAAATTATATTTTTAATTAAAGAATTTATAAATTTAGATTTTTAATAAAAATGGGTTTAAAAGTAAAATTAGTTAAATTATTTATAAAATAATCCAATTTAGTACATTTTAATCGTATTCATATTGAAATTTGATATAAATGTTTTTTAAGCTTTAGAACATTTTCTCTTTAGAAAACCCCTTTCTCGACTCATCTTTTGGTTTAATTTTAAATTAAAATTGTCTAATTGTGGGAATTTAATTTGGAAAAATGGATTCCATATTTTTGAATAATAATAATTTATATTATATAAATTTTCCAACTTAATTTTTGGTCAAAATGAATAGTTAAAATTGTAAAAATTAATTATTGTGGTTAGTGTTAAAACTTGTTTACCGAGGGTTAAACTGCAAATATACGTGGTAAAGTCACATATAAACTTTTAATAATCTATTTTTATGGTCATATATATACATTATATCCTATAAGGTTCTATAATGATCAATTTTGGAGCCTTGTGGCTTATGAAAAATGTGGGTTCAGATTTTTCTTTATAGAAATTATAGATGTGCCACTCACCTCACTTATAAAAGGCCACCCATTATCTTCTCCTATTAAAAATTAAAAAACCATTGGGTTCAAAAAAATACCTTCCCAAATATCTTCTTTAAATCCCTACCCAAATTCTAGAGGCCTTTTTGAGATTATAAATCCTATCTAGTGATGCTTTAGGTATAAACCTAAATAGGATCTCTGAAGAAGAGGTAAATTCTTAAACTTGTTATTTTATTTTATTTATTATTAAATGAAATTAAATTATTATTCTATAAAAATTATATAATAAAAAAATATTTCCAATATATCTTTATGTTATTATGTTAATTTAGTATCCTATATTCATATTCTTTTCTATCAAATGGGTTATGAAATCATTATCTGGTTGTACGGTGGACTACTGCTTCACAAACTAATGTTAGTCACTTTCCATCACCACATCACATGGATGGATATAATGATGAATTAAATGTTTATGTATGATATATTTGAAATTATTAAACTTTTGGAATTATATTATCACATATACCTTATTAAATTTCATTCCATAGGAATAAGCTAATTTCAGTCTTGTGTACGATGGACTTCGACCTCACAATGTGATGTCATTCAATTAATACATTACATGGAATTTAATTAGGATGTTTATAATTAAAATATGTTATAAATTTTAAATAAAAAATATTTTGAAATGGTGCTATATTATTTTCTATTATTTATTTCAAAACATCGAGAAAATGGAAATAGCGTTTATATGTGTGTATAGACTATTGTCTCAATGAACGATGTATTTATTTTTCTATCAATAACTTTTATATATTAATAAAAAAACATATATACGGAATATATATTATATTTAAATCATTCTAGAGATGATGAAACTGTGATAAAATTAATATCACCAAAAAGAAAAAATCAATACGTACATGAAAAACAAAGTAGTTATTGCCCTAAATGTGACTTTCAAATGGATTGTTAACAAACATGTAATAAAATGTCATAAATAAATCATATGTGGTATGATATATATATATAACTATGTTTATTTAATAGACTTATAATAAAATTTTATTTATTATTCAGAAGGTTTTAATTTGTACTAAGGAATTCAAGACTTAAGGTAAGGTATTTTTGTCTCAATTTACCTTCTTTGATACATATTTTATATTACACACATATATTATTTTATGAAGTTTATTTAAATCCGCATTGACATGTAATATCAAGGATCTATTTATTATTTTAATATTATAATTTTCACTTAATTTTATTCTTTTCTAGGTCTTATGATTCAAAGTTACTAAAGTTGTATGGGTTTTATGCTATAATCTCATTTTTTATCTAAATTATTCTTGATTATGATGTCAATGATGAAATGTTTTGATATATCTCTCATGAAACTCATATACTTTCTTATTCTCAAGTTATTTACATAGAATATATATCTTCCCCTAATTTTCCTCTCTTTATGTACTTTAGAGTTCAAAATAATTTCTTTAATAAAAAATAACTTTATTTCTCTCTCTAGTCGAAAGCCCTTTTTATTCCAAAACATGTTTCAAAAAAAGGTTTTCAAAAATATTTGTAACATTATCCAAATTATTTATTAATTAAATTTTTACCCTTGATCTATTTTTAAAAACAATTTGAAAGTAATCTTCATATCATTTTCCAAATATTTCTCGTCTGGATTTTACTAAAAATTTAAAAGGAATATTTATTTTAACATGTGTGACATAAAGGGAGTTTCCTAATGTTAAGAACAATATTTTATTTGAAGGATACATTATAATTTTTCAATTTTATTTTAAATTAAGAGTATTTATACAATTTTTTATGAATTTTTTATTTTAAAAAGTTATTTTTAAAGAAATGATATTTTCATCAAGAAATGTTCCAAGTTATTTTTCTTTCAAAATCATCTTCCATATAAGATTTCATCCTTTGATTTAAATTAATATTTACTGGGGATATGATCCAATGATACCTTATTTATTCATTCTCTAGATGTTTTATAATTTTAATGAAAATACATTTATGAAACCCCTATTTCATCTATAATTTATACAATGATAAAATTCTTATTAAACCCAGTTCTTTTTCAATGGGTTATGTCATGATAAAATGCTTAGGAAACCCACTTTGTTTTCCTTGGGTTATGATTTGATAAAATTAAGAATGATTATGAAACTAGTATCTTTTCCATAAGTCATGTTGTGATAAAATATTTATGAACCCATTTCTTTTCATGGGTTTTGATATGATGAATGTTTTAGGATATTGTAGAACACATATGTATGATTTTAATTATATGATGGAGGTATATATATCTCAATTCAATGAATTGAGTAAATTTTTATATCTCATGAGATATATAGGATTAGAATGGAAAGTGAACCTGGTTCAGTATGGGAATTGTTTTGTTATGATAGTCTTGGGAGTGAACCTTTCCTGCTATGATTGTTTGGGGAGTGAACTCATTCAACTAAAATAGAATTGTCAATAATCCATGAATAATATGGAAATTTTTCAGTCTTATGTGTATGATACAAATCTATGTTGTATGCCAATGTTATGCTCTCATGGTTTATGTTATTTGATTTCCTTATTATTCATGTCTTACGAACTACTAATATTTATTCTGTGACTAAAGATTATGATCTTTGATAAGAGGGGTATGGTTTCCAAATGTTATCATGCACCATTTCTCATGATATGTTTATGTCTACCTTGTTTACCCTTACTGAGTTTCTGAGATCACCATTTATTATGTTTCCTTTCACCAGGTTATGATAAATGGTTTTATGTATGATATCTCTAAGAAGGGTGATAGTTGTAAATTACATAGTGGGAGATAACGTAGCTCAATTCCAAACTAGTTATTTATACTTCCAAGTTTTCAATGGAACTATATATAAATGATTCTAGTGTGGATTTTTTTGTTATTTAATGAATATTCATCAATTAGTATGTAATATTTATGTATTATAAGTTTGGGTCATTATAAATGGGACCAATATCTACCTTCAGTGGCATTCACATACAATAATATCTTTCATTCGATAATACAAATGGAATTGTATAAATATATATATAAGAAAATGTATCATACTTATAGTGACCTAGATTTTTCTTAAGCAAGATTTCATGTATTTTTTAGTTTCATAGTTCAATGTTGTTAAAGAGGAAAAATTTTAAATTTACCATAGTGGTTGACCTTAGATTAAATTTTTTGATGGTTCTATTGAACTTATAATTTGTTATTTATCATTGGGTTGAATTTTACTTAATTTAAAATCTATTTTAATTAAGAGGGATGTTTAAAAGTTATTAAATAAAAAATTATTTAACCCATGAGTATGGGATCAGAATCCATTTTTAGAAACCTGAAATTATATGATAAAGACTTTAAAAATCTTTAGGTATATTATGTAAGTTTTATTGAAATTTTTAAATTTAATTTTATAAATATCTAATTTTAAAAAATATATATATTAAATATATATTTTTTTAGCTTCTTCCATGTGAATATTTATTAACTCTTTAACTAAGTCCTGAATCGAAATTATAACATCACAACTATATCTAAAATGCGTTTTTTCCATGGGATAGGTATAATTTTTTGGGAATATCTATAAACCTCAAGACCAAGTATTCTCACACATTAAAATTAAATAAAAATAAATTACAATTCTTATTAATTATGTACAATGATGTGGTGAAGAAATATATCAGTGACATAGGAGATACATTCCATGGTGGTAGTGATGTGTCGTAGATATTTCTATAACTTCTAATTTGGACTTGAATTCGCCATTAAGAAAAGGAAAAATCATGAAATTTATGATGGATTAGATTTTTTTAATGAGGGAAACTAATTCGTGTCGTTTATAGAAATAATAACATACTTTATCTAATACTTCATTACACTTTATTGAAAAGGGAATCAACCTAATTCGTTTTTTCCATGACAGAGAGTTATTGGATAAGAAAATTAACCACTCTACCACAGTTTTCATACAATAGGAGGAATTTATCCCTTTCTTCATATCAAATATAGTGGTTTATAAAATGAAACTTTATGATCATGATGTAATCATAGAGCTTTTATGATACTCCAAAGATGCAATAATTCTTATTATTTCATTCTCCTTGTTCATATTTGGTGATTACATCCCATTATTATTATTATTATCAAACCAGATGAAACTTATATAGTGAGTAAAAGAATAAAAAAATGAAGGGTTTCAAATATGATTTATTATAAAATATTTTTTGATAATGAATTAAAATTTTATTTTCAATAAAAATGTCGATTTATTAGTTTTTCTTGGGAAATGGTTTTTACTAAAGACTAATGAAAAAAATTATTTATTTTGAAATTATTTAGTTCTAAAATAATTTTTCCAATGGTGAACATTTTTATATGAGAAAATAATTATAACACAACATTGAGAAAAAGAATAATAATTAAGTAAATTATTTTTTCCTCACAATGTACATGTAATGAATACTTTTATATTGATGAATTAATATATTTGTTGTGTAACTATGACTATTTTAGGATTTTTAAAAATATGACTGGAGTGTGTTTAGAAGGAATTGTGATTAAATAATTGAATTGAATTATTTCCTCAGTGCATTATGAAAATAATTTTATACTTTTATTATATTCATTTATTATATCATCTTTCTAGTTCAATTATTTAGTTATTTATTTCCCTGAAAGGGATGAATGTTGGGATGATTCTTCCACATTATCAAGAATTTTATTCAACTGTTGTTTTTTATTATTACCCTAATGATTATTTTTCATATTTTTAAATCTAAATAGTTATATTTATCATTAATTTAGTAAATCCTTTGATAAATTATATCATTGAGAAATAAGACGTTGCTCATTTATCCATTTTCTAGTGAGGGGTTATTCCCTTATGAACAATGATTTTAGCCTTGTCTCAAACTTTTGTTATTTGATAAACCCAAATGAGAGACTTCACATGGGTGATTGGGGATTCATAATACCACCACAATCCCAATTATTATCTATTTTTTCTCATTTTAGTGTTATAGTGAGTGTAGGATTCTACAATAGAGTAAAAATGGATATTTCATGAGTTCAGGGACATAGTAGAAGAAATATGGAAAGTTTTAGGATTATATTGAAGAATGGATGGATGAGGTAGGGTTAGACTATGATGGTAGGTTGGTGACTAACCCAAAAATGGGTATTTTAGGATTTAAGATGACTTTGTTGGATAAAAGTGGAAATGTAGTTAGTAAAAGAGGTGGCGGTGGAATCTATGGTATGATGATACACTTTTTTATTTTATGAATATTTTATCACTACATAATTTTTAATCGTAAGTAGTATTTATTGTTCCTTCACATCCAGGGATTCCATGTATAATTTAATGAAACATGACATGTATCTCTAATACATGCACTGTGAGACTCACTATGTGAATTGGACTCAACATACAAGATATTTTAACTATTAAACATTGTATGACATCGGGATAAACACTATGTTTATAAAATCCACATAATTTAGTGTATAAAAAATTAAAAATTATGTTATAAAGTTATCCCAACATTTCATTATTTTCTACTAAAAATGTCATGTATAACAATTTGATGTTTATAGGCTACACACACCCAATGGTTATGCAAGAAAAACACGTACTATGTCTAATATAGACATTGTTTACTGCCAGAATAGTGACTCAGGTTATATTTAGAGTACATAATTCAACCTATGTTGTTCTATATGTCATTCATTTCTGTAGAATTTTCATATTTTGTTTAGGGATAACATGGAATTACTTTATCATAAATGATATTAAATCATCTTAGTAATACTTTTTGCATGCCCCCACTAGACATTTTGTGTATATGGATTTCACGTGAGTTGATTTGGGGTAGTACCCAACTTGGATTTCCTAGGATCCCTACATGTTGTGAACCCAATTATACACACCGTTTTTAGGTCCAAATAATTAATTCTTCATGATTCCTTACCTAGATGTAAGTCTTGGACATATGAATATCCATTCAGAGAATTTTCTCATGTAGAGAACTATAGTATAGTTATTTGGATCATTAGAAACTATTCACATTATTGTTTAGATATTTTAAGGACCTTAAAACTATGGGAGTGAAAGAAGGTGTAAGGTGAGAATTTTGGATCTAAGATGATGGTGGCACTCTCTCATTCATGGTGGGGTCTTCTATGTTTCGAATTTTGGGTACTCCATTAAAAACATATAAATTATAGGGGATGGTCCCCCAAATAAGGATATAGTTTTGGTACTCCCCCATATATTAGGGTAGGGTCATCCATCATTGGAGTTTCTACTCCCACATATGTCAAGGCATGGACTTAAATCAGTGTATTTAATTCTATTTCGAATATAATGGTGTGGTCCACCAAATGGGTTAAGTACTCCCTGTGTTGATACATACATACCTCGATGAGTTGGGGGACCTAAAATAGATCTAGAGGGGTTTCCTGGAATTTATAGAATATTAAAAAATCTATATTCTTGGAACATAATACTTATTGGTATATATATGCCTTTGATATTCTATCACCATGTTTGACCTTGGTTATTGCCATCCAATTGCGAAATTGGAGAGGAATTATCCACTTTGGGTATTGTGAGGCTTTTGTTACCTAAGGTCTCACTGGTTTCTTATGTGATATGGTCATTCGTGGAGATGACCTATAAATATAGGTTTCTTTCCAATTCAATGCTTTTCTCGCCATTAGATAATATATATTTCAATACGGATTCATTTTGTTATTCCCTAGTCATGAGTTCGATGTGACTTAATAGTTATTATTTACATTATTTTTCAAGGAATACTATTGGGTATATTTATAATCACCCTTATAGGGGATTCATTAACATATATGTTCTGAATTTTTAAATGATTAATAGTTAAAAGATGGAATTTTTGGGAATAGATCTAGAAGAGGAAAATTATTTGTTACATAATAGTTAAAAATGGTTCATAGTGGTGACAATTATAGATGTAATCCATTCCTGGAGATCCTATACAAAGCTAATATCATCCCATGTCTAGACTCTATTACTCCTCATGGTTAATTTATTTTAAATATGTATTTTAATTTTCTCAAATTTTCTTCCTTAGAGTTATACATCTAATTTATGTTCATTCCCATAATTTATACAAATCAATTATTATATCTATATGTGTGTTTGTTAGTGTAGTTATTTGTTATTATATATCTATCATGAATTCATATTGCATGTTTTTATAGTTTAATACATCTCATATATGATTTTACCTTATTAATACTTATCATTTGGTCATATCCTATTGAATATGGGATTATGGTGGCATACTCAGCTTACTGATGGCCTGGGTTGTGTCCCGGTAGGATAGGTTATGACAGAATGGTATCAAAGCATTTAATTTTTTATATATGTAGTTTATATTTTATTGAGTATTGGTTTAAGAGGTAGGGATTCACTGATAAGGAGGACTTGGTTTTTTGATAAGTCAGGAGATAGTAGTTTATATTTGGAAAACAATATATTATTTCCTGATAACTTTGATAACATTATATCTAACTTAGAACTCTGTGGCATCATTTATATGGTATGATTTAGTTTGTAAATTCATTACTCAGTTGTCATTCATGAAGTTTCATGCCCTTAATGTATTATCTAACCCAGATATTATTTAAATAAATTGTGCCCCCCCCCCCTATAGTAGAGGGTTCTACCTATATACAACCAACACTAATTCATAATTTGGGTCATGATGATCCCATAAAAGTGCCGCATCCTTTCACAGTTTAGTGATGATGTAATGATTTAGATATTGATTGTGAAGTATATTTTACCCTTAATTAGAGTTTTTATGCTTAAATAATCATGCTTATCATAGATATTCCTTGTATATAATGTGGTATTTCTTAATGATATGAATCGGACTAACAATAGTCATGATATTATATGTGTGTTCCAGTAATAGAAGCCTCAAGGGATTCTTATGAGAACCAGATTCTCAGTCATTGTATATTGGTTGGAATCTAAGATTCATAATACTTGTCTATTATTTATTTATATCAATTTGATAATGTTTATTTTGTTTGATTTACCATTCATAGTATGGTGAATCATTAATTAATGATTATTTGAACCTAAAATGGCACTATCTGACCATATTTTTCTTTTGAGATTATACTCAGGTTTTTTGATGAATTACCTACTGAGAGTAATTCAAAATTGATTCCTAGGATATAGGTAGTCTGAGGAAATTCATTGGTAAGAGATTTAATAATTTTAGACTATTACTCTCTAGAATCCCTCGGTTATACTACAGACATGTGTGGTATTTTGAAAGTTGGTATTTTCTTATTTTAGAAAACCCCATCCTTTATAACATTATACTCTTTTACTATAAGCAACTAGAAAAGTTGCATTGATAGATATCTACAATGATGATATATTTTATTTTTGATTCTTCCCAATATAATACTCTATGAAATTTCGAGGAATATCCAGTAGGGAACTAGTGATGTAGAAATAAATAGAGATGGAAAACACTGTAGGAAATCTTCATATACAACTATTTGGTAATTCCCTCTAGACCTAGAGAGATGATGGAAATATTTTGGTTTTCACATGTATAGGATGACTCAAATAAATTAGTAACTCATATGGTTGAATGTATAATTTGTTTCATATTCACATACACCCATGCTCATAAATGTTCTAATGAACCATTTTCCCCATCCATTGTTGTTTTTTAGCAATTAATGATTCTAATAGGGATCATATCCAAACACTTCGAGTTGGAGACTCCTACGGATAGTGACCATCACTATTTTAAGGTTATTACATGTATAAATTTTTCCTATTCTGAGTAGTATCATTTTTTGGATTACTGTTAATCATTAATCAGTTTGAGGGATTAGCATGTTGAGATATGTAGTCTATGGTGAGGTGGTTACCATAATGTTTATTAAACATGATAATGTTTTCCTATATGATATAAAAATTATACAATCATCAAGTATTTGGTTCCTACATCAACCAGGTTCAGAGGGTATAAAAATAATTTATATAATTTATTGGTTAGCCTAGATTAGATCAAGGAGCAGATGTGTAATTAGATTAAATTTTGGGGGAATATCTTCATTGGCCTCCATGAAACCTCCCTATATAGAAGTTTTAAGAGATTAATCTTTGGTCTAGTTTGTAACATCTCTAGCTTTATGAGAATGATGCTTGATAAGCAACATTTGAAGAATTTTTTCAACATAGTAGAAATATTATTTGTGTTTTTGTAAGTAACGAATTATATATATTGAATTTAAGACTTGTGGAATATTTTTGGTGGTCTTAATTTATTCCAACCTTATTTAAAATAAAATAGATGGTGAGTATCTTAGGTATTTAGATTATTGTTTACACTAACTTCAAGAACACCAACAGTGTGGAAAACCTTCAATGTAATAATAGTATTGGTGGTCTTATTTGAACAATGGTGAAATGGTTCACAACACCCCTTGAAAGTGTATCTCTGATTAATGGTGAGGTATTTGTAGTAGGCATTAATGGTTGGTTTTTATTTAAGAGGTGATATACACTAAACCATTTTCAATAGTCTTCACATATATATATGAATTTAAGAGACCCTATATGGTCCCTTTGAGTTTTGGATAATTTTTAATATAGTATTCAGGGATAACCATCTTGACACATTCCCCTAAGGGTGTGTTAAAAAACATATGGTTGTGGTAATTGGATACTGTTATATTTTTAAGACCGTACGTGGTTGTTGGTGAGTAGTTGAGAACAAAGGTTACTATATGGGAATGGGACCACTTTGGTAGTTGGTAATTTAGTGTTTATTTTATCTCAATTTTTTTCTGAAAATAATTATATTTATTTAAGTTATCAGGTAATAGCCACTCAATATTGTAAGTGTTATTTGGGGGTCTAGAGCTAATAGAGAGGGTTGTATAAATTCTCAAGACCATCCACATTAAATTATGGAATATTAGATCATTATTGATATAGATACCCATCCCTTTCATACATAAATATTAATTCATATTTGATGAAAAATCAATACATTTCACAATAATACAATCCATAATTCCATGCAGGTTTAGTGTCTTTGGAAACATGAATATGTAAAAAATTGTTACATAAAATATCTACATCCTTTTTTATTATGTTCTACGGAACTATAAACCTTCCACAACATATCATGCTAAAAACATTTCTTTATAACCTATGGAATTATAACACAATAAAGGGTGATATCGTAGGCTCAGTACGGGTAAACATAAGTGATATCAATCAATGATCATAAGTAAGTACAAGGTAATCATAAGGGTTTGATAACATGATCAACTCTTATAATAATCATACCATATTAGTATAATATCGTTAATCATGAAACATGACATAAGTATTTTTTTAAATAAATGACATAAGACATAAGAGTGTGTAGTCAACAATAATCAATCACGATCGATGAAAACATATCATAACCATAATACATAAGTATATGGAATACACATAGACATAAAAAATAATATCCTTAGTCTAGGCTCACATCCAAGATTATCATCGTATATTGGGTTCACTCTAAATTCAATTATTTCCTTAGTCAAGGTTCGCTCCAACGACTATCTTATTAGACAACGTCCTATACTAACCAGAGTTCACTCCACATTCGAGTCCTTATTATCTAATAATATTTCCTCCTTTACCCAATTAATTGGAGGGATAAATAATTATGGTCCTACCCATCACATAATTAAAACCATACATATTGGTTCCATAAGATCAAAAAACATTCATCATATCATCAAATCATAACCCACAGAAAGGATATGGGTTTCATAAATATTTTGTGATCATAATGATAAAACATCTAGAGAAAGAATAAATATGTTAAAACTGAATTATATCCCTTATAAATCATATGATACACCATAAAATTTTATTATAGATAAATATACCTTTAAAATATCACTAGAATATTTCTTGAAGAAAATACCCCTTTTTTATTTGGAATCTCTTATTTAGAATAAAAAAATCAAAAATATTGAGAAAAACGTTATATCCACAAATATTAAAGGAAAATTATAAATTAATCATTATGTAAAAGATTATTCATGATGGAGGGGAAATTGTTTCATGTGGTTTATGTCAAAACAAAAATTCCATTCAAATTTTCAGTAAAAAGAAAAAGTACCATGTTTGGAAAATGATATGAAGGGTCATTTTAATCCTTGGTTTGGAAATTAATGTATAGTAAAAATGAATTTAAAAAATATTTTGATAATAAAAAACATTATTGAAATTATTTTAATGAAAATATGGACATGGAAGAAAATATTGTCAATTGAATAGATAAAAATGTTAGGTTTTCTTTAAAAACATTATTTCAATCTATTGGGTACTCAAACAGAGGAATAGGAAAGTAAAACATGAAATATAAATAAAAAATATTAGAAAATAAAATAAATATGTTTCTTAGAGATATATAATATAATTTAATCTTCAGAAAATTTAAGCATAAATAATCCTGATAAAAATGAGATTGTTTAAAAAACAAACCTAAACTTTTTATTGCTTTATAAGCGCTTTAAAATCCTATATGATAAATTTAAATTTATTATAAAATTATAAAATTACCATAATCATACCAATAATACCATACATGTTTTCATTATAACATCTTATCACTCATTAACTAAAAATTATTCCATATCATCACCATTTTTTATGTTAACTACTTTATTTTTCATGAATGTTTTGGTTCATAGGTTATAGTCCTTGCACTTTGAAAATGGAACATTCATATCCATACATTTAATCATGACATAAGTATCATATATAATAATTATACACTGTTGGAAAATGGGTCTATACCCACGGTTTTGTGCAGAACCATGGGTATAGCCCCCCCCCCCCCCCCCCATACCCACGGTTTTGGAAACCATGGGTATAGGGATAGTATCGGGTCCTATACCCACAGTTTTGGAGAACCGTGGGTATAGGTCCCATATACTGACGGTTCTGCACAAAACCGTGGGTATATGTTTTTTTTGAAGACCTATACCCACGGTTATGGAAAAACCGTGGGTAAAGGTGTTTTTCTGCATGCCTATACCCACGGTTTTTGAAAACCGTGGGTATAGGTGGTATTTTTTTCAATGACCTATACCCATGGTTTTTCGAAACCGTGGGTATATCGTTCTCCAGTTATGGCGGGAACAAAAAATTACGCGGGAGAGGAAATTTTTTTTTCTGAAAAAACCATCTTGAATAATATAAATATATGGATACGAAACATTGAAACGTAAAAAGAGCTTAGGTTGGTTGGTTTGGAATAGTGATTTGCATGAGGCAAACCCAGATCAAATCCCACGGCTACACTTTTTTCAAATATATTTGTAATATGATTATAAGTAAGGTGACGTATATATATAAACCATTAACGGCTGTAGGTTAGGTGGTCAGTCCTTGTTATCCCTCACTTGGTCGGGCGTGGAATTGAGGTGCTCCATGGGGTTGCGGGTTCAAATCCCCGTTACCCCATTTTTGGAATTTAAATACCCCACGGTTTTCAAACTGTGGGGTCTTCTGTGTGCCACGTTGGAACAGCAATTTGGGACACTTTGACCCCCCTATACCCTTGGTTCTCCAAAACCATGGTTATAGGCTGTGACTGTAAAGACCAGGATATTTCAAGGGAATTTTTTTTTCTTAATTTGATTTGTAATTTTACAAGAGCGTGGTTTCTGACGGTGCCTGATTCCGAGGCCCGGTGTGCCCGAAATCATTTTCTGAAGTTTGGCTCTGGTACGTTTAGTGAACAGACGAGTGGGTTTTTCTAACTTTTGAACCGGTGCTCGGAATCAAATTCTGAGGGTACCGATGGAACCGTAGCGTCGGTAATTTCTTAGGAACTCCATTTCTAGAGTTGCGTTTTCACGTGAGAAGATGATAAAAATTGTGGAAGTTTAATTTATAAATTAACTACAATTTTTATTTTATTTTAGTGGTTTAAGGCATTGGGTGGAAGTTGGGTAATTACCCTACTTCCCAAGAGAGGTTATGAGGGTTGTGGGGCCCACACGAACCTCACCCCTTCATATTATTCAAACCCCCTCAACTAACCATTAACTCTTGATAACATAAACATTAATAACTTATGTTATTAATTAAGTGAGTTAAGTGTGGATTTTTAAATTTCAAACTCTTGAAATTCAAAATTTGTGTTATGTTAATAAAATAAGAGGTGAGCTTATTTTTTTTGGGTTAGTTTCTTATGGTGGAGTCTTGGGGAGAAAAGGGCTAAGGATTTAAGAGTTTCTTCATCTCCTTCGTCGAAGAACGCGAAGAATGTGAAGAATGCCGGATTCCTCGGAGGTCGACGTCTCCTTCCATGACATCTCCTTCCGCGACGCCTCTTACCGTGACGTCGACGACGTCTTCTTTCTCGACGTCTCTTTCTGCGAAAAATCCTTGTTTGATGAACCTCCGTTCAAGCAACGTCAAGGTAGGGAATTGTTTTGTGAATATTAAGGAACCCCATGTTACTTCCTTCTAAATCAAAGAATGCGGATCAACTAAACATCAAGTTGATCCGCGAAGAATATGTTGCGGGTTGGGAATTCTTCTTTGCGGGAAAACTGTAGGGGTTTATTTATTTAATTTGTTCGTGATTATTACCTTGACGTTCTTCATGAAATTTGACCAATTGCTATCAATTAACGAGAGGGGGTCGGACCGCACAAACACGGCCGACCCTCCTCCTTATCCATGTTGGTTTCTTTTGTGGATTGAAACGGGAATAGCACGGTGTCGTCGCATCGCGAGGAATCGTGCAGCAAGGAATGCGCGGCGGCGTCGCGCCGCGCCGTGAAAACGAACAAGGACGCGACGCCATCGCGCCGCGTTGGAGAAACCCAAAGACATCCATGGACGGAGTTGGGCCACGGTGAAGGGGCGCGGCGCCATCGCGTCACGCCGGAGAACCACGAGGACGGCGTGTTTTGTTGATTGATGTGCGGATTGACAGTCAATGACAAACGGGGCCACAGGGTTAATTTGAAGTTTCCACAGTAAAGTTCGAGACCCGAGATGAACGCCGGCATAGACGGTTTTGAAAACGGACCACCGGAGCAACTCTGGTGGCCTGCGGAAAACCAGGAGGCACGGGTCGCCGGCGCGGCGCCCGAGCGCGCCGCTGGAAGAATCAAAAGTCGCAGCCTGCCGCGGCGGTGCGGCACGGGGGATCCCGCGGTCGCGCTGGATCCCGGGGGATTGGCGGCGGCGCAGACCACCGCCGGCTTCAATCAACGGCGAGGGGGCCACGCACCCCCCCCCCACTCCGCAGCTTCCGCTCGGCCACACAGGCCGAGCCGCGGCGGGCCAGTCGGGCCGGACCGAGCCGGACGGGCCAAGCCGACCTAAGGGGGGATTGGGTCGGGCCTGGCCGGGCCCAGATTTCCCATTTCGATTTGTTTCTGATCGAACACCCATAACATGGGCTATGTGCCTCCAAACGATGCACCGTCAACGGCGACGCGATCCTTGGATAGAGATGGTCGTTTTAGTATACTACACCCAACGTTTTGAAATACTTTGGGTTCGGCCGAGTTGGTTCGTACACAAAACCAACCGGGCCCTCGGAGCGGAAACGCTCATATCTTGAGATCCGAACGTCTGATTGATGTGATGTCGACATTGATGCTTTCCTCTAAGCGACACAGATATTTTGGCTTACTCCGCTCGAGGTTTGGATGCCATCAGAGTATGGTCGGGTTGGTTCGCTCACGAAACCAACCGGGCCCCTGAAACGAAAAATCCAACAACTCACAGACTGGGCGTCCGATTGACGCGCCGTCTATCTCATTGAATTCCTCTTGATGAGACGGAACTTATGGCATACTTCGCCCGAGTTTTGGATGCAGTTGGATAGTGACCAGGTTGGATTGCACCCGAAATCCAACCGGTCCTCTGGAACGGAAAAGCAGATATCTTTCAGACTAGACGTCCGTTTGACGAACCGTCAGCGGTGTTGGTGATCACGTTGAGAAACAGTCCCTATGAGTATACCCTATGAGATTTCGGGGTACAGTTGAGATATGGCTGGTTTGGTTCGCATAAGAAACCAACCGGGCCCCGGGGATGAAAAAGGCTAATAACTCACAGACCGGGCATCTGATTGACGCGCCGTCTATTGCGTTGAGACCCCTATGACGAGGTGGTCCTTTGAGATACTTCTTCGTGGGACTTTGTGATACTTGTAGTATCTACCTGTAGCTCATGGAGCGGACCCTCCCGAAGACGAGCGTACGGAGTACGGAGACTGTGTAGCCGGCTGAGACCTGACGACTGCTTGACCGACTCGACTTGGAGTCAGTCGACTAGCCCAGTGGACGGAGCGCCCGGTATTTGGCGACTGACCCACAGCGGATGGAGCACCCGGTAGTTGGCCGCAGACCCGCGGTACTCGAAAGGAGGAGTACCTCTGTAGGCTATTAGGGGGCGCACCCAGTATTTGGCGACAGACCCACAGCGGATGGAGCGCCCGGTAGTTGGCCGCAGACCCGCGGTACTGGACAGGAGGAGTACCTCAGCAGTCTTAGGTTAGTGAGCAGTACCTCGGAGTCGTGACATGACCACTGTACACTCCAGAGATGGGGCTCTTCAGCAGTTACGGTTTCGATAATGAAAATCCTAGTTTGAGCTGAGTCTATGACCTTTGTGTTTATCTCATGATTGAGATGGGTCACTTGATAACTTAGGTATATTTATGGGCATATACCTGGGTAGTGGTTATCTGTTGATTTCATAACCCTTGTGTTTCTTCATTATTGAGATGGGTTACTTGATAACTTAGGTATATGTATGGGAATATACCTAAGTAGAGGTTATTTGTTGAGATATTCTTTGTGGTTATCCTTGTTGGTTTTAGTGAGACCTTAAGGGTCTCGGAGTCCCTACTGAGTATCGTTATACTCACCCCTGCATGGGCTATGCCTGCACCTCATTGTGTTAGTTTCAGACGACGGGCAGTGCTGATGGAGGCCGAGTGTTCGAGGACTAGACGGTACCCGGAGGTGGACTACAAGACGATTCAGTATCCAGAGGTGGACTTCACGGCGAGACGACACTCAGAGGAGGTTGACGGGAGAGACCGTTGTGGAGGATATCTGTACCTAACCTTTAGGTAGGATCAATTGTAGACGATCCAGGAGCTGCGCCATCTGTACCTACCCTTCAGGTAGGATCCGAGGAGGATGAACCAGGAGCCGCTTCCATCCGTCCAACTGTTGTCTTTTTCTGTTGTACTTTGTTCAGTTGTAGTTGTACTATCATTTGGGTTTGTATTCTGGACCATTTACCTTTCAGCACTTCTCTTTGTACTTAGTGTTTTACTTCCTCTTGTACTCTATGGTGTTTTGTTTAATTTTATAAAGGCAGTGCCTTCCCAGTTATCAGGATTTACGCCTTTGGTGCTAGTCGCCAGCCCCTGGCATATGGAAGGCGGGCTTGGGGTAGTCACGGCACGGTCCCCAAGGATGGGTAGTGACAAATTGGTATCGGAGGAGTCGGTTCTACCGCAGAACTTATAACTCTGATATTTTTCTTTCTTTGAAGCAATAGTGTTAAGAGTACCGAGTGTGGTTTTCAGTTCAGGGAGTCCAGTGTTGATGCGGGTGGCCGACATATCCATACACCAGGACCCTGACAACTGATTTCCAACTTTGTGCACGAAAACACTGATTGTGTGTGGGTTTCTAGAAGCTTTTAAATATCAGCTCAAACCTGGTCAGCTCACCAGGTATAATCGTTTGACCATGTCACGTTGTTTCTTCAGGATGCCTTTTCTCAGATGACCAGCTAGAGCCTAGAGGGATGTGCGTACTGACAGCCTGCCGAGTGACGAGGCTTCGGTACAGGGCCCTCTTGCAGTAGTGGCAACAGCGGAGGCAACAACAGTACTACCATATGTTGGGCCACCGATGCCACCAGCCCCAGCAGTAGGTGATGCACGCCACTTGAGTGCGCTGCACGAGTTCTAGCGCCAGAGGCCACCCAGGTTCCGGGGAGATATGGACACGCAGGCGGCTGAGGTTTGGCTGGAGGCTGTGGTGAGAGTCTTCAGGCTAGTGGGACACCTGCAGACTTCATGGTGATCTTTGCTGCCATCCTTCTTCAGGTAGCAGCAGGCAGGTGGTGGAGCCACTTGCTCCAGTTTTGTGACGGGATGACCTTCGCATGGGAAGACTTTGAGACCTTCTTCAGGGTGGAGTTTGTGCCAGTATCTCTACACCCCGAGCGTGTTCAGGAGCTGCTGCCTTTGCCGCGTGTTTTTCAATAGGTAACCGAGTCATCTATGGGCAGTAGATAGATGATGCAGAGGTCCAAGAGGGCCATAGCCAACCGTACGAGGATCAGGAAGTGTTATGAATGCGGCGGAAATGGTCATCTAGCATGTGACTTTCTGACTCCTCGTACAATTGATCCTCAGGCTTTGGAGGAGCCACCGAGGAAGAAGCAGCGACGGGTGCTTGAGCAACAGCCGAGCAGTGGACAAGATAGTAGATCTCTGGGAGCAGGTGGTCAGGATCAAAACTAGTGGATACGTCCCTTGTACTTCTAGTTCCATATTTCTGTTGTATTCGTGTCTTTGTACTATGAGCTGCAATAATAAAAAGACACTTATCTTTGTGATTTTTTCTTTCCTGTCCCTTTGTTTGGTTGATACTGAGAGTTCCTGGTTAAAACTGTTGACTTGACCCTCACTTTCGAGATTTCTACTGGAGGAGACCCAGTGACCTCACACTGATGCCGACAGCATGACCCGACCCTTGGAGGTGAGAGTGACAGTTGGATCTCTTGGTAGTAACGTTGAGGCCTTACGACGTCATCCACGGTATGAATGCATCATTCATGTCAGGATTGACTGTATTAGGAAATGGGAATGGTACATCTAGGGGATGAGACCGAGTTTCTCTTTTCGGAAAAGGTGAAATTTTAGCACCTCTTTCAGATCGTAGGCAAAGAAGGTGCAGATCATCCAGGAATGGATGAAGACTGCCCAGTGCAGTAAGAAATAGGAAATCGGCTCCAGTATTAGAGACTCGAGCGTGTTAAATGTTTCAAGAAGAGGAAGCTTTAAGAAGAGATGAGTCTGCGAAGCAGCAGACATGGAGGCAGAGCTAGGAGAGCAGCATGAGGTGGTGTACATTTTAACATGCTACAACCACCCGCCTTAGTTATCCCCACCAGGCTCAGGGAGTTGGAGAGTGGAGGAAGAGTGCGGCTACATGCGGTCAAGGAGTGTGACCCAATGGCTCTAAAAAAATGATTCAAGGGACAGTCTGTGTCCACTACTAGCTGCAGTAGTAATGGACATTGATATGAATCATTCCTTGCTTTCACAAATCTTGTTCCAGACCTAGAGTTTCCGTTAAGTCGTGGACTTGACCCTCACGTCTGGGGATACCTTGGGAGGAGACTCGATAATCTCACTTACTCCGACGGTGTGGTCAGACCCTCGAGGCGAGAGTTCCGGTTGGAATCTCTTGGTTGCAGCGTCGAGGCCTTACGACGTTAGTTTGAGTATGGAATGGGAAATAACTATTCATACTCAAATTGATGGTTTTAGGCAAACGTCGGGATGGGTTTTCCTTGATCGGAGAAAAGGAAATCCCAGGAAGCATAGGATAAACTCTTTCACAGGAGGGTGCGACCGATCACTCTTGAGTCGGTCAACCATACCCTCGTGGAAACATTCATTTTGAGTTTCAGTTCTAAGAGGAACTTATAGATGAGCACATGAGAGCGGGAGGCTCAGATGCATGATCAGTACCGCTTTTGTATCCCTAGTTTGTGTTTAAGCATTACGAGGACGTAAAGCCCTGAGGTGGGAGTAATTTAAAGACCCGGAAATTTTAAGGAAATATTTTTTTCTTAATTTTCTTTGGAATTTTACAAGAGCGCAGTCTCTGACGGTGCCTGATTCCGAGGCCCGGTGTGCCCGGAATCATTTTCTGAAGTTTGGCTTGGGTACGTTCAGTGAATAGAGGAGCGGGTTTTTTTAACATTTGAACCGGTGCTCGGAATCGAATTCTGAGGGCACCGATGGAACCGTAGCACCGGTAATTGCTTAGGAACGCCATTTCTATAATTGCGTTTTCATGAGAGAAGATGATAAAAATTGTGGAAGTTTAATTTATAAATTAACTACAATTTTTATTTTCTTTTAGTGGTTTAAGGCTTTGGGTGGAAGTTGGGTAATTACCCAACTTACCAAGAGAGGTTATGAGGGTGGTGGGGCCCACATGAACCTCAACCCTTCATATTATTCAACCCCCCTCAACTCACCATTAACTCTTGGTAACTTAAACATTAATAACTTATGTTATTAATTAAGTGAGTTAAGTGTGGCTTTTTAAATTTCAAACTCTTGAAATTCAAAAGTTGTGTTATGTTAATAAAATAAGAGGTGAGCTTTTTTTTTGGGATAGTTTCTTGTGGTGGAGTCTTGGGGAGAAAAAGGCTAAGGATTGAAGAGTTTCTTCATCTCCTTCGTCAAAGAACGCAAAGAACGTGAATAATGTCGGATTCCCCAGAGGTCGACGTCTCCTTCTGCGACGTCTCCTTCCGCGACGCCTCTTACTGCGACGCCGACGACGTCTTCTTTCGCGACGTCTTTTTCTGCGATGAATCCTCATTCAACGAACCTCCGTTCAAGAAATGTCGAGGTAGGGAATTATTTTGTGAATATTAATGAACCCCATGTTACTTCCTTCTAAATCAAAGAACGCGGATAAACTAAACATCAAGTTGATCGGTGAAGAATATGTTGCGGGTTGGGAATTCTTGTTTGCGGGAAAACTGTAGGGGTTTATTTATTTAATTTGTTCGTGATTATTACCTTGACGTTCTTCATGAAATTTGACCAATTTCTATCAACTAACGAGAGGGGGCCGGACCGCACAAACACGGCTGACCCTCCTCCTTATCCATGTTGGTTTCTTTTGTGGATTGAAACGGGAATAGAGCGGTGTCGTCTCATCGCGCGGAATCGTGCGGCAAGGAATGTGCGGCGGCGTCGCGACACGCCGTGAAAACGAACAAGGACGCGATGCTGTCGTGCCGCGTTGGAGAAATCCGAAGACATCCTCGGACGGAGTTGGGCCACGACGAAGGGGCGCGGCGCCATCATGTCGCGCCGAAGAACCACGAGGACGGCGCATTTTGTTGATTGACGTACGGATTGACGGTCGATGACAAACGGGGCCACAAGGTTAATTTGAAGCTTACGAAGTAAAGTTCGAGACCCGAGATGAACATGGGCATAGACGGTTTTGAAAACGGACCACCGGAGCAACTCCGGTGGCCTGTGGAAAACTAGGAGGCGCGGGTCGCCAGCGCGGCGTCGCCGGCGACCGGGGGCGACGACCGGAGCAGTCCGGCAACCAGGAGGCGGCGGCACCGACGAAGGAATCAACCACCGCGGATTTCCATGGCGGTGCGGCACGGGGGATCCCGCGGCCGCGCGGGATGTCGGAGGATTGGCGGCTGCGCAGACCGCCGCCAGCTTCAATCAACGGCGAGGGGGGCCGTGCACCCCCCCCCCCCCCCCCCGCTCTGCGGCTTCCGCTCGGCCACGCTGGCCGAGCCGCGGTTGGCTGGTCGGGATGGGCCAAGCCGGCCGGGCCGCGCCCAGATGGGCCGGACTCGGACCCGGGTCGGTTCGACCCAGTTCGGGCCGACCCAAGGGGCGATTGGGCCAGGCCGGGCCGGGCCCGGATTCCCCATTTCGGTTTGTTTCCGATCGAACACCCATAACATGGGCTACGGGCCTCCGAACGATGCGTCGTTAGCGGCGATGCGATCCTTGGATCGAGACGGTCATTTAGGTATACTACACCTAATGTTTCGAAATACTTTGGGTTCGGCCGGGTTGGTTCGTACACGAAACCAACCGGGCCCTCAGAGCAGAAACACTCATATCTTGAGCTCCAGACGTCCAATTGAAGTTCCGTCGACTTTGATGCTTTCTTCTAAGCAAGACGGATATTTTGGCTTACTCCGCTCGATGTTTGGATGCCATCGGAGTACGGTCGGGTTGGTCCGCTCACGAAACCAACCCGGCCCCTGGAACGAAAAAGCCAACAACTCACAGATCGGGCGTCCGATTGACGCGCCGTCTATCTCATTGAATTCCTCTTGATGAGACGGAACTTTTGGCATACTTTGCCAGAGTTTTGGATGCAGTTGGATAGTGGTCGGGTTGGATTGCACCCGAAATCCAACCGGGCCCCTAGAACGGAAAAGCTGCTATCTTTCAGACTGGATGTCCGTTTGACGAACCGTCAGTGGCGTTGGTGATCACGTTGAGAAACGGTCCCTATGAGTATACCCTATGAGAGTTCGGGTTACAGTTGAGATACGGCCGGTTTGGTTCGCATAAGAAACCAACCTGGCCCCGGGGACGAAAAGGCTAATAACTCACAGACTGGGCGTCCGATTGACGGGTCGTCTGTTGCGTTGAGACACCTATGATGAGGTGGTCCTTTGAGATAATTCTTCATGGGACTTTGTGATACTTGCATTATTGACTTGTAGCTCATGGATCGGACCCTCCCGAAGACGAGCATACGGAGTACGGAGACAGTGTAGCCGGCTGAGACCTGATGACTGCTTGACTGACTCGACTTGGAGTGAGTCGACTAGCCCAGTGGACGGAGCGCCTGGTATTTGGCGACTGAACCACGACAGATGGAGCGCCCGGTAGTTGGCCGCAGACCCGCGGTACTCGACAGGAGGAGTACCTCTGTAGGCTATTAGCGGGAGCGCCTGGTATTTGGCGACAGACCCACAGCGGATGGAGCGCCCGGTAGTTGGCCGTAGAGGTGCGGTACTCAACAGGAGGAGTACCTCAGCAGTGTTAGGTTAGTGAGCAGTACCTCGGAGTTGTGACATGACCACTGTACACTCAAGAGACGGGGCTCTTCAGCAGTTACGGTTTCGATAATGAAAATACTGTTTTGAGCTGAGTCTATGACCTTTGTATTTACCTCATGATTGAGATGGGTCACTTGATAACTTAGGTATATGTATGGTCATATACCTGGGTAGTGGTTATCCGTTGATTTCATAACCCCTGTGTTTACTCATGATTGAGATGGGTTACTTGATAACTTAGGTATATGTATGGGCATATACCTAAGTAGAGGATATCTGTTGAGATCTTCTTTGTGGTTATCCTTGTTGTTTTTAGTGAGACCTTGAGGGTCTCGGGGTCCCTAATGAGTATCGTTATACTCACCCATGCACGGGCTATGCCCGCACCTCGTTGTGTTGGTTGCAGACAACGGGCAGTGCTGACAGAGGCCGAGTGTTCGACGACTGGACGGTACCCAGAGGTGGACCACATGACGAGTCAGTATCAGGAGGTGGACTTCACGGGGAGACAACACTCGGAGGAGGTTGATGGGCGAGAACGTTGTGAAGGTTATCTGTACCTACCCTTTAGGTAGGATCCGTGGTGGACGATCCAGGAGCTGCGCCATCTGTACCTACCCTTCAGGTAGGATCCGAGGAGGACGAACCAGGAGCCGCTTCCGTCCTTCCACCTGTTGTATTTTTCTGTTGTACTTTGTTCAGTTGTAGTTTTACTTTCATTTGGGTTTATATTCTGGCCCATTTACCTTTCAACACTTCTCTTTTTACTTAGTGTTTTACTTCCGCTTGTACTTTGTGGTGTTTTGTTTAATTTTATAAAGGCAATGCCTTCCCAGTTATCAGGATTTACGCCTTTGGTGCTAGTCACCAGCCCCTGGCCTATGGAAGGTGGGATTGGGGTAGTCACGACACGGGCCCTGAGGACGGGTCCTGACAGTGACCCCTATACCGACGTCGTTCCAGCCCACGGTTCCCAAAACTGTGGGTATAGGCTATACCCACGGTTTTGGGGGCTATACCCACGGTTTTGAACCGTGGGTATAGGCTGTTTTTTCCGTAGTGATATAAACATTTATAACCATTCAGATAAATCAGTAATAAAAAATGAATTACATCACCACATGGAAACGCTAGTTCATACGTACACAGGAGTTAAGTTTCTATTTTTCGATTGATGGAACATAAGATAGGTAAATATTAATTTATATTTAAAGAAAAATTATTATAAAATAAATATAATATATAAAACTTAAATCTATCATAATATAAAACCATGAATTATAGGAGTGAAAAATGAGTTTTATCATGACATGTTGGCGATAGTCCACGTGTATACACGAGTGATACTTTCATCTTCTATTTGATATAGAAGATGTGAGGAATGGTTCTTACATTTTATAATAACATCATGTTATATTTATTATTTTTTATTAATCATTTTCATAGATAATTTTTTTATATTATGTATAATAAGAAATAAAATTTAAATATCTTAGTTAAGATCTATACCTCTTCGAGAGAGACTTCCTTTGGCCAGCTCCTTAAGCCTTGAAGGATTAGTCTTAAGAGGATACCAGAAGCTCTAGGTTAAAGGTAAAGATTCTAGGAAGTATTTTATTAGGTATTTTAGATATATTTTAATCAAATGGTCTGAATAATATATTATAAGAAGTTCCATTTTATCAATGAGGGGAGTGACACACGTGCAAGTTCATAAAAAATTTCAATGATATATGGTCACTTTCATGGGAACATAGCTCCAAAGTGCAAGAGATTATAATGTAAGATAATATAATGTTTAACCATCTTACATAAATTATAATTTTATAGTTTTTAGTGGTCATACTACCCTTATCTTTTGGTTTATCCCCCAGTAAACTCATTTTAAAATTAACCATGATAATAAATTTTTTACTGTTTTTACTGTTCACTATGAAAAAAATTAATTTGACCATATTAAATTATACTATTAATTTTTATTGTAAATATTGAATCCATTTTTACTTACTAATTTTCTATTAGTGGTAGAATTAAATTTTAATTAAGCATGGAAACTTGAATAAAAACACATTTTTGAAAAATAAATTTTCAAGCATTAAACATATTTTACTAACATTCTATTCCTTGTAAAAACAATAAAATGGATGTAAAAATATTATATTTAATATATAATCTCTAAATTTAATTAAAAAAATTAATATATATAGATGAAATTAATAGATTAAGATAAAAATATACAACACACTCAATAATACTTTTCTAGAAAAATTTATTTTTAAGCCCAAAAAATAACTTATAAAAAAATAAATTATAATAGTTATTACTATGAAATTATTTATATTATTTATATTATTTATAATTAAATGATAATTAAGTTTATTGAATATAAAATCAAAATTTATTGGGAAATTTAATGGAAAATAAATAACAATTTTAAGAAAAATCGTTATTTTCACTATTCATTGAAAAATAAATATTTTTTGAAAAACCCCTAAAAATTCAACCTAACATAGTATTGACATGATGATTTTAAAAATTATTTTAATTTACTCAACTTAAATTTATAAAAATGTTTGAAATAAATTATAATTTTTTCATACAAAAATGTGATAAAACAATTCTGGAGAAAAATATGTTTTGGAAGTGTAAAATGACATTATAAAAATTAAGTACTTATTCACTAGTAATTAATCAAAAAATTTGAATTAATAAAAAGCATTATAAATATTTATTATGATATAGTAATTATTATTTATACATTCTAGTTTAATGGCTAGGAAACAACAGTTTACAATTTCACAATTCATATAGTATAGGGGTTCTGTATAAAGCTATATATTGAATAATTCAAGTTTCATTACAAAAAATAAAAATAAAGTATTGGGGTTTTTTCATATGAGATTTATGTTTATTTTATTCATATATGAGGACATTTACACTATTTCATGGTGTTGTCCTTATTCCCCTCCACGTAGAATAGGTGTAACACAAATATGATACTTTATATAGTGGATCCAGGATTTTAGTTTTTCATTTCACATTAAATGTGGCACACATGATGCTATCTCTGATAGTGTTCTTATTTATGTTCATTAATAAAGATTATGTTTATGGTTTTAGGTTTTCTTCATTTTATCTGAATTGATTACCTATGGTTATAAAGGTCATCAATGAGGAATCTTGGTAAAAGACATGTGATGTGAGGCTATGCCCTTTTATTTGGACATACTAGGATAGAATTGAGAAATACGTTTACTATGATAAGGTAAAGATTATTTTCTTTAGAAGTTTTTTCCGGGTCCCAATTAGTTCCTTGACCTATAGGGGTGGATTACATGCACTTACTGGTAAATTTTATTCTATCAAAGGTTATTTAATAAAATTCTTATTAACATCCTGTATTTTCTTTCAATTTAAGGATGAAATGGTTTAAAGTGGGTAGGATGTAGCAACCTAGATATTTCATAAGTGATACATAGTTAATTTTTGAGTTTCATTAGTTACACCCCTCAAACAGTGGTAAATAGTAAATTTAGCCGAACGTTTCACCTCAAAAAATGACCTTTTAGTTGAAATGAAAATTTGGTATGTACCCTTGGGTTGAATTTTGGTGAAATAATATAATGGTTGAATTATTGGGGAAATTAAAAATTCATTAAATAATAAAATATTTTTCTCATTATTGAAACACAAAAAATTCATCTATGGATACCAAGATTTCTATAATAATGCCTTTAAAGTCATTAAATATTATCTTATACATGGCCATAAAGTAGTTTTGTTTAATTTTATCATTCAATGTTTTCATAAAAAATAATAAAATATATTATTTTTGGCCCCATGAATATGAGAATTTAATAACTTTTAAGTATAGTTCGAAATATAAATTAGGAAACTATGATTATAACTGGAACAAATATTTTTCCGAGTATTGCTATAACTTTTATACAATTTCTTTAAAATTTGGTATTGAATATTTTTGGGATTTAGAGTTAAATGAAAATAAATTATTTTTTATTTTTTATGGTGACAAGGTGAAGATATGTCTTAGTGACATAATAACTCTATTCCATTTTGGCGGTGATGTTTCATGATGAATTCAATAACCACTATGTTTAGCATGCCTTCACCATTATGAAATATAAAAAAAAATGAAATTTATGAGGGAGTTATTTTTTTTAATAAGGGAAATTAATTGGAGACATTTTTAGAAATAATCACCCACTTTGTCTATTTCTTCTTCACCCTTTGTTGGAGAGGGAATACACTTAATTACATTTTTCATGGGAGAAATCTCTTAGAGATGAAAATTCACCTAACCCTATCTTTTTAAAATAGAAGAAATATATCATGTTCTTCATGTTCAATGTGTTAGTAGAAATAATGAAAATTGAGGATCAAAACATGATCATTGAGCTTTGAGGAAATGTCAATGAGGTTGGACTTATTGATATTTCATTAAAATTATTTTTGTTTAGTGACTTAATCACCTACCTTATGTGATTGAAACTCTTGAAACATATATGGTGATGTAAAGAATAAAAATTGAAAAGTTTATAAAATTTGATTAATTATGATGCCCAAGAACCACACTCATAGATCCAATGCTCATAAACAAAGACTTTACATACCTACATTTATTCCATTTATAAATTCTTGGATATAACCATCCATAATTACAAAATCAATAAATATTTTTGAATCTCTTATATCCAAAGGATTATATTAGGTTGAGATATTTAGAGAATTAAGTCGCAATATAAACTGATAAATCCCATGTTCTTTGAATAAAATGGTCAATTTCCCAATTATATTTGAAACATACTAATTAATGAAAAATATTCAACATCCCAAATAAATTATTTCACACTTATTATCCTTCAAAACATGTCATGTGTACAACTTCACACTAGAACGAATGAAAATAGAAACCTAAGAAGGGGTGATCTCAAGCACTAAATAAGGGAAACATATAACTGAATCAATCCTATAAAAAACATGGAGAAAATAATATGGAAGTAATATGAAAAATAAGAAGCCATAATCAACGTGAAATAGGGAGCATGATATATCAATGATAATAAATGAAAACATAGATTTCAATAATATTGATCTCATGCAGATGAAATGCATGGTTTTGGATATCCAAAAACTATTTTCAAGCCCTTGTGCTAAGATGCCTTAATCTTCATCAAGACCGAAGTCAAGAAAACATATTCTTAAGGCTTTATTCCAATACCATATCTTGTTATGGGAAGAGAAAAACACCAAATCCAAATTTTTTATCTAAATAGACATGTGGAAGCATCAAGGGGTTGTATAATGATGGTCCACACCCATCACTTGTTCAAGTCCAATGCAATATTTATAAGAGAAAATGAAAAAACATTACATAATCTATCTTTATAATAATTATATATTTTTAAATAACAAGAAAAATAGAATTCCAATACTTTTAACCATGTAAATAAAAGGTATAACTTGATCATTACCCATTCAGAGGAACATGGTGGATAGATAAACAATACATATTCAACTTACCAATAATAATATATATTGGAATATTAATAATTTTCCCAATGTAAATAGAATATCATACTTTCTAGATAAACACCATCCAATATGAGTTATGTAAAAGGTGATGCTCTTTCCATATAGATCAATGGGTATAAAACTAATACAATCCAGGAATAACATGATCTTAAGCCATCGAAAGAAATAAAGTGGACGATTTCAATAGAATATATCCCAATAAGTGAGAAATATTTCTAAATGGTTTAATTAGGTAGGAATCTATATCCATAGAAAATACTAATATAATACCACATAATAAATTCAAAGGACAAAAGTAACCCAAATTATATAAAACAAGTTCAAAAAATGATCATAACTCAATTAAACAAAATGAGTTACTAAAAACCCTTAATGTTGGGGAAGAAACTAAATCTCTAGTCACTTGAATAAGGTAATATGACTTATCTAGTAAATCCATTTAAATAAAAGTAAAATAAAATTTATGGTATTGTAAAATAATATAACATTATAAAAAGGGTACATGGGGAATAAAATATATTATGTCTCAATCAATGATAATTGAGACCAAGAGAATCCTTATACCTTAGGAACATTTAAATTAAACCCCATGAGATAGAGGGATTAAAATTGAACTTAAAATTCCATTATAAAAAGATAATTCAGGATAATATATCTCAAATAGAAAATATATACAACCTATAAATTAAATTAGGTGTATACGTACAATAATTTTCTCAAATAAGGGAAATTGTGATGAAAACCCATACCTGATATCCTAAATTCTAGGAATGTATTGTCAGGACCCGACCCTTGGGGAATTCCTGGCCAATGGAAGTCTTAAAAACAACAACCCAAATCCCACCTCCATAGGTATGGGACTAGAAACAAGCGATAAAAAGAATAACTAAAATGGGAGGCCCTTGCCTAAAGTACCTGTATCTAAATACAGAAACATCTCCATACAGATGTGAAGAGAAATATTAATAAATGACAATAACATCTAGAGTAAAAGACATTCATGTAATAACCTCTGTAGAATACAAATGAGTATAATAGTGTAATCCAAAATGGAAAGGGAAAATACACACCCAATTGGAGAAGATATCCCAACCATACAACCACCGTAAAAGAAATAATGAGAGAGATCGACCCAAATCTACAATACTCATCCACCGTACATGGTATAATGAGCCTAAATATCCCAATACTCATCAAAAATCACCTTAAAATATCCATTTTATGTATAATATGTGACATTTGTGTGAAGATATCATGTAGGGATGAGTATATACATACCCATTAGTACACCTCGAAAACTAAAGAGGGGGAAATATAATACACAGTAGAAGAAGTCAACTAATTACAACTAAGGTATATCAATTTGTATATGAGACAAAATTGATAATAAAAAACCAATATATTCTGAACAAGAAACCCAAATGAAAGAGAAAGGGGGTCCCCAACTCCAAATCCCAACCTGTGATGATGAGTCTTCCTATCTCTCCAAAGGTTAAACTATCCAACTGATAGGGAAGCAATTGTAACCTCCAATGAAGGATATCATCCTACCCTCCTCATGGATAACTACTTATCAAAGGGTAAAACTCGATACTAACACACCAAAAGCGCTTCTACTCTCACTGGTATCAATCATCTGAGTAGGGATAGTAAATGACCTACCCATAATTAGAAAAACAATGTTGGGTCCCACTACCACTATGGAAAGATTTTGTGCAAGTCTCATTCTCCCGTTATAGATTTAAGATGCATTGTCAGTATAAACAAGTGATCATAGATCCTCTATTCCAGATCCTATAGCATAAGGGTCGAGAAAAAAGGCCTCAAATAGATATTTCTAGATCTAAAATAAGGGACACATATAAGGAAATGTGGTTTCTAACTCTGTGCTATAACAACATCTAGAGAAGTGGAGACACATGTCATTCCTTGAACCGCACTTGAAGACAGTAAGTCATAAGATCCTACTTTTTAAAGATATCAATTCCATTTCCCACCAACTCACTATAACTATGGAATACCCCAAAACTATATCACATCATAAGGAACTCAAACACACAATTAAAAGGAACTAATCCACTGCACCTTAATATTATCCACTCTATGATTGAACTGAATCAGCCACATAATTTTAGATCACATCACAAGAATGCATCTTGGTGGGGTAAGTGTCCACCATCCTTGCATATATAAATACAAATTGAAAATTTCTAACATAGGGCTATATTGATGTCCCATGTCACCCTGGAATAGTCTCACCACTAGGACCACCATCAAGAGGGGTCCTATCTAAGAGTGACATTTACACCTCAGGATTAATCCAATCCTATACCACCAGATAAGGGGGTCTGGATCACCACAAATACTAGGCGGTCTCTATATCTGAAACCCATGATGCACACTCAACATAGTTGAATCATCTACTGGTACCTTTGGAGCATAAATCTTCTCTACATAGTAGACTTCATGTAAATTCAACCATCTAATCAGTCAGGTTCCACACAATATGGAAAACCTGAACCACTCCCTCGATTCAAACCACTAAATCATCAGGGTTTGTCTCATCATGAAATATCAATGGTATCCATCGCTGGAAATGTGTAACATGCTAAGATTGTATGTTCCATAGTTATATATTACTAGATATATTGACTGGCCAACACCTAGAAGATCTTCTAGTTGATCCACATAAGGATCCACGTACAACTCAATAGGTGGTAGCACCACTCAGTGATCACCTAGAGAAAGAATATCTTTCATTGGTCCCTGAATTGAGGCCTCAACACTTAACCAGTCATTATCATGAAACTTCCTTTAAATCCTATATGGATTTCATCATAGATTCTTCTTGAAAGTTATCAAGATATGGCATGGTCAAAGATCATATCTGGGGAGCTGACTTAAGAAGGATATTCAAAGGAGTAAATATTATGTTATTTATATACCATTTATCCCTACAACTAAGGTCTCATCATGTTGAGGTGAAAAGTAAGTAGTCAGAGGCCTGGTGTATAGATACATTGGTTTTCACACCAATGTTATGTTTCCTGGCCTAAAAACCTCACTCAAGACACTCTGACATCATCACCATAAATTCAAAATAAAACCTTATAAGTGGATAAAATACAAACACTATCCTTAGGTTGAACCACCTTTTATACCAATCTATCACAACCTAACTACTATGGCTCACCTGGATGGTGGAATGCCAAGATAAAACTTCCCCAATCCCAAATCCATAGACTAGGGACTGGTAGAAAGCACCAAAAGGTATAACTAAAACTGGATGCCTTTGACTAAAGTATCTTTACATACACACCCTACTATCTTCAAGCATAAGTGAAAAAGGAATAATAATATAATATAATAACATCTAGAGTAGAAATAATGCATGTAACAATATCAGGGGAATACAAAAGAGTGTGAAGGGCTAAACCAAATTTTAAAGGGAAAAATAAACACCTAATAAGAAAAGAAGTCCCAACATGGAAACAACTAGACTGAAGTAAGCTGAGAGAGTCTAACTCCATATATTTAGTCCCCAGCCACTCTATGATTTTAAATGCATCTCGGTATCAATATGATCCTCAGAATTGCTTTTCAACCTAATTTCCATCTTCATAATACATAACACCTATAGGCATACCCACACAATGGTGAGTATAAAAATACCCAAAAGGATTCCCTGAAAACTAAAGAGGATGTGATAGAAGACATAATATAAGTAGATAGATCAACCCAAAAAAGGAATGTAAATTAGTATATGAGACAAAAACCATAACAAAATCTTATATATTCATAACAAGAAACCCAAACAAGAGAGAAAGGGGATCTCCATCTCCACATTTCATCCCATGATGATGAGTTTGCATGCAACTTTAAAATGGGGCCATCTTTGAATCCCAACATCTCATGTAATTTTCAAATAATTCAAATGGAGGACCTAAACCCTAGTCTTATAAGGAAGTACAGTCTCCATGTATAGAGGATTCATTCCCTCATGCCATAGGGGAGTATCTTCCCTATCTACACAGAAATTATAGATGAACCACACCCTGGTTCAACAGGGGAGTACCATCTTCAGGGACAGAGGACTCGTTCCCTAGTGTGACATAAGATTATCACCTATATCTACATAGTGAGTATGTAAGACCTGTCCCTAGTGCGACACGGTAGTTTCTTCTCCACGGATAGAGGAGATGCACCCCAGTGCAATGGGAGGGTATTGTCTTTATGTGTATAATGTTTATGGAAGACCTGCACCGTGGTATGATAACGGGTACCATCTCCATATATATATTAACTACACATTGGTGCAATAGGGGATTACCATATCTATCAGAATAAATAGTATGGAGGAGCCATGCCCGGTACGAAAGGGAGAGTACCATCTCCAGGGATAGAGGACATGTGACCTAGTGTGAAAATGGATTACCATCTCTATCTGAAATCTCTGATAATTCTACCTGATCACAATCATCACCAAGAACCTCCTAAAGATGTGTCACACTTGGAACATCTCACATTATATCTCAAAGAGTCACTAAAAAGGCCACCAACATTTTCTATGTGGAAAAACACTCATCATAGGCTACTTACGGGCCAAAATCTGATACCAAAAAAGGAGATACAAGAGATAGAAGTTTTATAAATAGTTATATGACGTGTATGAGTTCCACAAGTCATGTGATTACTGTTATTATTAATTTTTTCATGGATTATTATTTTTGATGTATCTTTATTATTTGATATTAAAATGGTGATATGTTTGTGGAATTGTGATTGTGGTACTGAGAAGTATGATTCAAGAACAAGGATGGGTACCTTTTTCCAACTTTTCACTCAGATCCATGAAGTTCCCATTATTAATAAAATAATTTTTATTACTATTATTATTTTTATTATTATTATTATTATTATTATTATGGAATCTAGAATCTTTAATATCTTTTTTGTATAGTTTTATAATGATGGAATGTATGAGGAGTTGTAACCCTCATATTGAGGTGGATACATCAAGACCAATAGCTTTTATTTAATTTGGATTCATGACTTGGTCCCATGAAACATCATTCAAGTATGATGTAGTGAAATTTGTTTTTCACCGGGTCTCCAATTTGGTCAAGTGGATAGCCTATCCCGTGTGTTTTTCTGAATGGATCACAATGGTGTGATCTGTTTGGATATGATACATGTTTGTGATAACATATTTTTTGTTTGATATTTTATCCCATCAGAGTGACGATGAGCCAATGATTTCGTTGGGTTTTTTGTTGATATATTCTGTGTAGTACCCTGACATGATGTTCAGTACTGCATGGCTATAAACCTAAGCATTGGAGAGGATGTTTCCAGGCAGTGAGGAAGGATCACACACTGTGTGGAACTCATTCATATCATGTACCTATTTATGAACTTTCTACCTCTTTTATCTCTTTCATTTTGACTCATATTTTGCCTCGTTAGTGGCCTATACTTAGTGTTTCTCCATGTAAAATGTGATGATGGACTTAATATTGGATTTTGAGACATTATGTGATATGTTCTGAGTTTGATACTTCTTTAGGTGGTGTTGTATGATGGCAGTGATCAGGCAGGGTCATCAAAGAGTTTAGATAAATAAATTACTCCGATATTGCACCAAGGTGTGGGTCCTCTATCGATGGAGGAAGTACTCTCCAATCATACCTAGGTGTGGGTCCTCATTATGTATTGTGCATTTAGAGACGGTTCATTACTATCGCACCTGGGTGTGGGTCCTCTATCTATAGAGATGGTACTCCCATATCATAAAAGGTTGTGGATCCTCCATTCTCATTGTGCAGATAGATAAGGTACTCCCCTATTGCACTAGGGAGCATGTCCTATAACTAGGTAAATTCTACTCCCTTGTCACACTAGTGAATAGGTACTTCATACTCACTGTGAAGATAAAGATGGTACTCCCCTATCACACCAGGGCATGAGTCCTCTATCCATGGAGATGTTACTCCTCCATTACACTGGGGAACATGTCCCCAAACTCATTGTCCATGTAGAGACGGTTATCCACTAGGGCACCGGAGCATGGGTACTCTATACATGGATTTGGTACTCCCCTATTATAACAGGGTTAGGGTCCTCTATACAACTTCTTCAATAGTTACATAAGATGTTGTCCATCAAAGATGGCCCCTTTTTAGAGAAGAAGGAACAATCATCCTCCTAAGTTGGTTTAAGGATATGGAGATCCCCTTTATCTCTTATATATTTTCCTTGTTGAGAATATCTAGTCTTTTTTTATGGTTGTTGCCTCATTAAATGAATGTAATAACTTTTTGGGGCTGAGATAACTACATCTATCATGCATTAAATCGCTCCATCTTCAGTTTTTGGGGAATCTTATTATGTATTTATATACTCACCCCTTTATGGGCTACTCCCACATATTTCATGTCTTATACAGATGATTCATAGGTCGATAGTGATTTAAGAGGAGTATAGAGATACCTAGATTCATTTAACAACATACGGTGGTTAGTTCTGGGAGATCTACATATAGACTCTCTCAGATTACATTATTCCACTTTTTTTCATGCTAGGACTTCTTTTCTGTTTAAGACTATATCTTTCCTATGTACATTTTGGATTACTCTATCGTGCCCTTTTATATTCCCTACAGATTATTACATGCATAATTTTTACTCTATATGTTACAGTATTTTATATTTATAACTCTTAACCTATACATGGATATTTTTGGGTGCATGTGTATAGGTACTTTAGTAAAAGGCCTCCTATTTTAGTTATTCCTAATGGTGCTTGACTCCTACCCCTGGTCTATAGAAGGGAGCATGTGGTAGTTGCAGTTCGACCTTTTGTCGGTCATGTGGGCCCTAGTGGGTCAGGTCATGACATGTACTCTATCCTATTATGTCACAAACATATCTATATTAATCACTTAAATCAGAACCTTGATCATTTTCATCTTCATTCACACTCTATAATTATTCATTATCAACTAGAATTATTCTAATTTTCAACATCGTGTGTTTATAGATTTGATCATTTGTATTAGTTTCATAATAATGATGTCCATGATTATTATTCTTTAAAACTTCATCATTACTAGATCATATAAGTTATGGGAATATATTTTCCAAGATATTTTCTTAAGTTAAAAATTGATTTTCTATTAGTTTGGGTTATGAACCATGATGATGAAATCGATGATGATCATATTTTATTGATTCTTAATGAAAAAACATTCTTTCTTAATTAATAAGTTAAATGTTGATATAACATAAAAATATCAATAAAAATATATTTATTTTTATATTTTTACCATATTATACTAGTAAATAAGTTATCATAGACATCCATTAAATAAATTCTTTGTATTGTTCGAATAGGTGGTTAAAAAGACCAAAACATAAACATACCCTAATTTATTGAATAATTATGAGGAGGTTAGTAGTAATATAATTATAACAAAATAATAATGATCTTATTTTTGTCTATCACTGTGATATATAATAATTGTAAGGAATAATAATAATAATAAATTTACATGATAATATTACACAATTAAAAAAAATAGTTATCCTCCTAGTATGCTTATTTTAAATGGATAAATTAAATAAGATAAATTTTTGATCATATAAATAATAGGTTATCTAATTTATCATAAAACCCTTAATGATATGATAATATTATATTTATCTTTTAATAACATCCTCATATTCATCCATTTATGGTGATGAAGGAAAATTATATTTGTTTCGTCATGGGGAAGGAAGTCCACACAACTCACGAACATCGATTTTTTCTTCAATGGATGGGGTATATGAATAAATAATGGAAATAAACATAATTTATATAAAATTAAATTACAAAAATTATACATATATCATTTTATTGGTGTATTTACAATAAATTTGAAAGAATAAAATTAAGAAGAAAATAAAGTAGTTGACAATACTCGTGTTGGGGAATTTAAATTTCCTTGGAAGTCTCCTTGGATTGAAAGGGATTAGGATAATAATGAGTGACCATGGTATTATGTTAATAGGATATGGTTATGATTAGATTAAAATTTAACATTTTTTAGGAGTAATTACAAATTAATGTGTGTCTTCAATTGGTGAATATGTTACTCTTTTATAATTAAAGGAATGGGTAGTTTTTGGAGCACCTTTACAATTTTTAATAATGTCAAGACACTTTTCAAGTTTAAATAAAAAATAGTGAAAAAAGTGTATTTTAAATATATATTAGTCTATTAAAATATTAAAAATTCGTTTATTTTAATTTTTTTAAATGTTTTAGGTCTCTTATACTAGGTTAACCTCAATTTACCCCTCTTATTTTACCTTGGTAATTAATTTCTAAACATAGTAATTAATTTTAATTAAAAAGATTAAGAATTACCAATTTAATGAATTTTATACTTCTGATTTAAAATTTTAAAATATTTTTATCAATTATAATTTATAAAGGTTTGAAAAGTTAATTTTAAACTAAACACACTTAATCATGTAAACATAGTTTTTATAAAAATAATGTTGTTAATATTTAAATTTTAATATATGATAAATTATCATAGTTATAGAATTTAATGACATAAATTAATTTATAAATAATTTAGTAAAATATTTGATACTTACATTTTAATCCAAAATAGAAACTCACCTTTAAAATACTAGATTTAAATAAAAGAGATAAAAGAGATTAGAATTAACCTAACATTTTCATTAGTTATAAAAATTTTTTCCATCAGTTAGATAAGTTCATAGAATATTTTAAAATGAAAAATGAAATTCTTAAAAAACATATTTTATTACTTAAAAGGTTTTTATATCTTCTATGTTTTTCTTTCATAGTGATAAAATCATGGCAATTATAATTTTTATAAATCCCGTATTTTTTGAAAAATAATAAACCTTTTAGAAAATGATCAAAAATTCATAATAATAAAATTTTGATATGAGAAACTTATTAATGAATTTATTTTTTATTTATTTCAAATTAAAAAATTAAAAATTCAGTTTTTGAATCAAATCCTAAAATATGTGGGAAAACTGTTTTTATTATAAAATTATATTTTAAAATATTAACTAATATTATTTTTATTTCATATAAAATAAAAACTAAAATGGTTTTGACTGATTATTAATATCTAATATAATTTATCATTAATAATATGTTTCTTAATATTGAAATTTATATAGCATAAAAGATATTTTTTTCAAAAAATACTTTTCTAAACAATAAATAGTCTTATTAGTCATTTTAGATAAACTAATGGGTTTTCATTCATATTAATATAGGTATTTAATTTCATTATACATATATTTCATAAAGTAGTTACTACTACTCCTTATCACTAATTCAATGGTTGGGTTTTAATAGTTCTGCTTAAATATTTATATCTAATCCAAATATATCATGGTTTTATTTATGTTCTGTGTTTCATGTGAAGAAAGATATCAAAAAAATAAATTATTTAAAGTTAATCATAGATTATAATTTTGGGTTGTTACAACCCCCTCCCCTAAAATAAATTTCACTATCCTAATTTTACTCATAAGATCAATGTAATTTCTATAGAGAACACATAACTAAAGATAAATCTCTATATCATCATGGGTTTATTTAGGATGTAGAAAGAGATTAATCCATATGAAAAAAATATCATAAATTATTTATAAAATATAGGAACAATTCCTAATTTCACATAAAATATTACTAAGGTATGTGGCTTTTGATCCACAATAAATAACTTCCTAAAAACCCTAAAAATGTTTTATAAGATAATAAAAAAACTATTAGTTTTTATTTATAAATCATTATCTAGTAGTTGGTGAATACTTACATGACATATGATACAAAAAAATATTTTACGAAAACTCACTATCTAATTCCTTTGAAGTAGTTTCATAGGATATTCCATGTTGAAATGGTTTTTTGTGAGTATCTCCCTCATTGTCCCTTGGATTTTTATATCGATCTATATAATTCCTAAATCTCATTCAATTGAAGTAATGGATTTTTGTAGATTCTCACTTTTCCTTACACTTGTGAGCTTTATGACCTTCAAATCCACACCTATAGAATTCACCCATCACCTTAAGGAAATTTTTCCCATGTTTCTTCTAACATTTTTTGCATATATAAAATTGAATATTCTTCCTTCATCATATTTATTAGTTGATCATTAATAGGACTCCACATTTCCCTTCATCTATGTGTTTGAAAAATTTTCTATATTCACATTGTTACTCAAATTTCATAAAAAATGTTTCAGAATAATCAAAGTGTTTCTCAATACACCTCTCATATCAATGGTTTTTTTATTAAGCTAATCTCTGTATTGTCCCTCACACCCATGGATTCTTCAATTTCCATAAGTTACTAAAACCAAAAGAGCCATGATGATTCAAAATAATTATAAGTTAATTATCATAGTTAACTATAAGAAAAATTATCCTCCAGATATCTCACTTTATAACAATATCATGTTATCCAATAGTTCTAAAAAATCAACATGTATCAAACTCATTTCAACCTTTATCACTTTAATATATCATTTTTGGTTCAAACTAGATTACTTTGATTTGGGTTCTCCCGTAATTATTAACCAAATCCTTAAAATAGAGATTACAAGTTACCATACACTTTTTTAAAATATTCTAAACCCAAAAATAATTCAAATATATGCTCTCAAATAAAACTTATTCTTACTCAAAAACATTAACCATTCCTACAATAAAATACCTATTAGGACCAAAAGGGGAAAAGATACCTTGAGAGGGGGTGAATCAAGGTATGGATATTCTTTACAAAATTATCCCTACCCCACTAGATCTTGGAATCTTTATTATAAGGGTCACTTTGTTTGTATTTATGTCTTACTGTTGATTTTATTCTTTTCTTCTTTATCTAATGATGATTCTTTGAATTTAATACATATAATCAAGCAGGTAGACACATATATTTTTACTTGGTTCACCCTCACTGGTCTATATCCAAGGAGCATACCACGACAATGTGCCAATGTACCAAATCCTCTAAATCAAACAACCAATTTACAATGTTTGGGCTAGATCACTTCTATACCCAGGCTCACTACCTTTACAATGATTAGGGTCATCTCACTGATTTCCCAAGCATCACTCTCTTTGTCTCTATCTCTGGCTCACTATTGGTGGAGAGGATCGCCTTCATCCTATTCCTTTTCTCACTACTCTAAAAAGGATCCAATCACAATTTGTAGACTTATATGTCCCTTAATAATCATTAATTAATGCATATTCATATATATCTAGATGCTCTTTTGAAGGTACACTTTTATACAATGATGAATACCACTTTTCACTGGATCTAATGGAAAATCTTCTAACTTTAATGCAGCTCTAGAAAGACAGGTACACTTATCTAAGCCTAGCACGCTTCTCAATGCATGGTATGCAAGTTTCACCAAAACACTTGCTCGACACTCCCTTCACCAACTCAAAACTTGGGAGAATCACACCCTTTTACGCCCAAACCAATATTGTCTTGCAACTATCAATTGGCATGCAACTTCTAAATATCTTTTTACTTGCACGACCAAACCACCACTTGCATGACTAAAACCACCTGCACGAATGGATCTCGAATATTCTCTAAGTATTGATAATCTCACCAAATTAGGAGGGGTATCTCTCTATTTATAGGAATTTTGGGCACCCTCAACGCCGCGTGCAAGTCTCCTCTTGGTGCGCAAGTCTAGCTGCCTGAGCCTCTCTTTCTCTAGTCACCTTGCACACCCAAACCAAAACTTGGGATCCCCTCTTTCCTTTTCCATATTTTGATGTTCTGATCTTAAAAAACATATGGAATTCTTTGTAAACAAACACAATCACCTCATAAATGATTCCATGATACCTTGAGGGATTTTTCCCCAATAATACCCAAGTATGTATATTCAATAATCATATAATCTCAATAAAAAACCCATAAAATATATATTTGAATCTCCAAGAAATTAAACCCCAATGATATTACATATTCCTATAAAAATTAACTCTATATTCCAACCTCAAATGGTATTAACCACCTGTTCATACACAAGTTACTATATACCATTATCCCAAAAATTAGATGAAATTCTATAAAAATATAATGAATCAGTTATCCATCCCACGGTTAAAAAAACTGTCTAACTTGCTTCTTCAAAATCAAACCACCCTTTATCATTTCATTTTCATTTTTATATTAAATTTTATCATTATCCATACCTTATTAATTTTTTCTCCAATATTTATCTCCAAGAAAATAAAATTGTAAAAAATCTCTTGTCAAGTATATTAATACCATTTAATCAATTTCACCACACCTTTAAAGAAAAACTACTAAAGGTTAATACTTATACGATTTATATAATCCTAAATAGAACTTTGAATATATGAAAATTTCATCCATAAATATCACATCACCAATTAAAATATAATATATTATCAAGAACTAATTTTTATTATAACATCGACCTCGCAACATTAAGTAAGACTATCAAATTCACATTTTCCAATGTAATTAGAATATACTAAAATTTATATCCATTTAAGTATGCTATCATATTTGGTTATAAGGCATAGTGGTTTCCAAGTACATACCTTTCTCATCATCATTTTCTTGATCATGTCTGAACCAAATAATAAGACCAAAATGGTTATGATAATTTTCTAAATATGAATATGAAAATATAAATTTGAATATGTCTTCCCTGATAACATGCATGATACTTTCATATCAACCTATAAATATCTTTATTCAATCCTAAGTTATTCATGGTCATTTTTCTATTTGATTCCCAAACCTAATTTATTATCATCACTCTTAAATCCTTCAAAATTATTCATAAATAGAATATGAATACCCAAATAATATCCCCCGAGAGTATCTCTATAGGTTCTTAGTATTAGGCCCACTCATCATGAATCTGAGTGATGATTGATTCCATGATCAACCCACCCTTTTTTGGGTGATTACCCCTAGGTTTATTTGTGCAAAAATCGCTACCACCTTCCAGTATCTAGATAGGGATTTATTTCTAGGGAAAAACATGTAATATATATTTTACCAAAAAATATAGATATTATCCAATACATAAACTTATACCTGGAGTTTTCACTTGGGTTATCTAACCATAATCCCCAAACAACATGTTCATTATTACCTTAACATCAAATTATATACTATTCCAAAGCATTATATGTACCTTAAAAATTGTGATAAACCTTGATTTATAAAACCTTAAAATTTCTCCTAACAAAATATCTTAATATCCAAAGTTATCTAAGCCTCCCATTGATACAGATTGTGACACCTCGAATCCACACTTCTAGATAGAGTTCTCATAAACTCAAAATTTACATACTTTCTTTGATAACAACTATAAAATTCGGCATATTACAATCCATAATTAAAAAATAAATAACTATCTTTCAATGGAATACATAGAAAGGATATTTTTAGGTTTATATATTTAGAGAATTATACAACAATAAAAAATGATAAATCTCATGTTCTCTATATTAATGGAATTTTTTCCCATTATATATGAAAATTCTTAATTTAGTACCAATATTTAACATATTCCACAAAATATTTTACACTTTTTAAACATGTTGGGTGTACTTCGTTACTCCATAACCTAGGAAAATGGAATCATAAGAAGTAGTGAACTCAAATGATCATTAAGGGAAACATATAACTACAGTAGTCATGGTAGAAACATGGCATAAGTATTATGGAAGGAATAAATAACCAATATAAAGACCTAATCAATTTGAAACTGATATGATGTCATATCCATAATATTAAATGAGAAAATGGATATCAATAATACAGATCTCATACTGAAGTAATTCATAATGTCAGACATGAAAAATTGGTTTTCAAGGTCATCTGCAAAGGAACATTACTTATCATCAAGACCACAGTCAATAAATAATATTGTAAAGGATTTTCACAAAGAAAATATATTATTATTTGAGAATTTGTATCCCAAAATTCCACATGTGTTATCTCACGACACCTATTGATGCATCGAGTGGATATATAATTTCATTCCCCAACTGTCACTTTTTTAAGTCAAGTGCAATCACCATAAGATAAAAATGAAGAGAAAATATGTAGTCAGAATTTTAAACGATCATCCTTATTAAAATATAATCATATGGAATGCCAAAACTATTCCCTATGTCAATAAAAGGGATAACCTGATCATAACCCATCTGAGGAAAATATGGTGGATGGATAAAAAATATATATTCAACTTGCCAATAATAAAACATATTAGAATGCCAATATTTTCCCCATGTCAATAAAATATCATACATTCTAGGTGAACAACATCCACATTTAGTTATGTAAAATGTGATGTTCACATCGTCTAGAGAAATGGGTATATTTCTAATACAATATTTTAATAACATGATCATAAACCATATTCAATAGGAAAATGTATAGTTTTAATAGAATTTATCCAAAGAACTAGGAAATATTTTTAAAGGGTTTATGTGGTAGAAATGTATATCCCAATAAAGTATTTATAGAATACCACAAAACACAATCAAGGGTATAATGAAACCAACTTATAATAAATAAGTTCAAATAATTATCATAACTCAATGAGTGAAAATTGATTTACCAAAAATCCCCACTACTATGGATGGAACTGAGTCACTAGCCACTTGAATAAGGGAAAATTATTTTTCAATTAAATCCCGTAAAATATAAGGAAATAAAAATTCATGGTATAGTAAATAAACATGATTCCATAAAATGGGAACATGGTATATAAAATGTATTATGTCTCAAAGAATGAAAATTGACACCAAGAAAAGTCTTACAACTTTAGAACTTTTGAATCAAACCCCATGAAAGAGATGTATTGTATATGAATTAAAAATATTAGGATAAAAAAGATAATTCCTGATATTATATTTCAAATAGTCAATATATATGTCATAAATATTAAATTAGGTTCGAAAATACAATAATTATCTCAATGAAGGGAAATTAAGAAGAAAACCCTTAACACTTTTCCTAACTTATAAAAACGTAATTTAACTTCCTATATTATAAAAATATTTATATCAATCACTTAATTAATATCCTTAATCATATCCATTTTCCTTCATAGTCTTCTTTATTAGTCATTATCTATGTGAATTCTTTCGATTTTCCACATTAGTTATTTATAGATTTGAACGTTTGTTCAAGTTTCATAATAATAGCCTTTGTGTTTATTATTATATCAAATTTCATAATTAATAGATCATCTATTATACTAGAATATATTTTCCAATACAGTTTATAAAGTTATGATTTCATATCATGTCATATTTTTTTACGAACCATGATGATGAAATTGATAATGATCATATTTTAGTGATTTTAAACAAATATAAGGTGTTTTCTAAATTAATGAGTTAAATAATTATATAAACTTTCCGGAATTAAAAGAACATTATTTACATATTTATATAATATTCCACTAATGAATAATTTCTCATAGTCATCCATGATATAAATTCATAGAATTGTTCGATTATATAGTTAAACTGACCCAAACATGAACATACTAAGATTTAATGAATGATTATGAGGTGGTTTAGTTGAAATATAATTATACAAGAATCATAATGATATTACTTGGTGATTATTAGGGTGATATATCAGAATTATGGGGAATTAGATTAATAATTAATGTACTTTAGAGTATTACAAAAATTTGAATAAATAATTATCCTCTTAGAAATCTTATTTTAAATGATTAATTGAATGTTGATCATTTATTGATCCTATAATTAATAGGTTATCTAAATAATCACACCAAAACCTTAATGATAACATAAAAATTATATTTATATTTTTATAGAATCCTTATATCCATCCTTTTAAGAAAATGAAGGGAAACAAAATGTGTTATATTGTGGAGGTAGAAGTCCTCACAATGCACGAACAGAAGTTATCTTTCCTTAATGGAGGGGGAATATGAATAAATAATGTTAATAAAATACTAAAATCATAATATCTGTGTTATTAGAATAAATTTAAATGGATAAATTTGAGAGTAAAACTAAGTAGTTGATAATACTTATGTCCTGAACTTGAATTTTTTTTGGAATTTTCATTGAATTCGAATTGATCGAGCTAACTTTGAGTGGCTAGGGGATTATTTACTCTAGATAGGGTTATAAAATGAGTAAAATGTAAAATTTTAAAATTATAATTCCAAGGGATGTTTTGTTTTGAAGTGTCTATGATGTTTCCCTTTTTTAAGTGAAGGAAATTGAGGTTCTGGGAAAACCATTACATTTTTCAAAAAAATCATGAAAATATTCAAGGTTAAATAGATAAAAAGTTTAAAAAAGTATGGGGTACACATATATTGGTGTATAAAAATTTCAAACTTTCATTTATAGTCATATTTTTTAATTTTATTAGGCCTTTTATAATCGGTTAAAATTATTTTACCCATTTTACTTTTAACTTCACAATTAACTTATAAACATATTAATTAATTATAACGAAAAATCTTAATATTGAAAAAATTACCTAATTTGGTACTTATGATTTCAAATTTTGAAATAATTTTATAAAATATAATTTTTAAATTTTTTAAAATAAAAACAATTAATATTGTAAAAACGTTTTTCAGAAAAATAATATTTTTAAGCATTAAATTTATATATATTAAAAAATTATGACAGATTTTTATTTTAAAAACATAAATTTATTTATACTGAATTAAATAAAATTTATGACGCATAAAATTCCATAAAAACCCAAACCTAACCTTAAAAATAATTGACTTAAAGAAAATGGATAAAATAGTTTTTATATTGAAGTAACATTTAAATTTGTTATAAAAAAAATTCAGTAGGTTTTATAAGTTGATATAGTATTAAAAAATGAATGATTTTATTTTTAAAATTCATATATTATTAATTAAAAAAAATTAAATCTTTTTTGTTTATGAATACTTATTGATAAATTTATGAAAATTATAGATTTCATAAGTCCCTCTTTATTTGACTAAAAATAAACCTTTTTAGAAAATAAAAAAAATTTATAAAAAGTAAATTTTGAAATGAGGAATGAAATACTTATGTTAAAAAAATTATTTCAAATTAAAAAACATAGAAATTTAGTTTTTGAATAAAATCCTAAAATATAATGAAAAAATGGTTTTTCTCGAAAAAATAATATTATAAAATATTATCTAATATTGTTTATATTTTGTATCATTTACCAACTAAATTAGTGTTATAAAATTATTAATATATAATATATATTATCATTAATCATATGATTCATGAAATATAAATGTGTATTTCATTAAGGGAAATGTTTTTATTAAAATACTTTCCTAAATAATAAAGGATCTTATTAGTCATTTTTGTTGAACTAAATGATTTTCATTCATAATAAGAGTACCATTTATTTCCTTTATAAATAGATTTTTGAAATGTTTTACCCTTATTACATCATACTAATTCAATTGAAATATTTTATGGTCATACTTAAACAATATATTTATTTAAATATATCGTGGTTTCATTTAAGTTCAGTGTTACATGTATGGAAAGATATCAAACAAATCAAATTTTTTTAAAAGTAATCATATATTATAATTTAGGGGTGTGACATTAATTATAAAATATTTATTATCAATATAATAAATTATTATTTTCATGGAAAATTTTTATTTAATTTTTTTTCTTCGTTGAAATTTTTTGTGGCTATCCAGGAAAAGAATTATATCTTTTAAAATTCTTCAGTTTCAAAATAGTTATTCTTTAAAATTTTTTATATGAGATAAGAATTACAATTGAAAATTTAGAAAAGTAATAATAATTAAATGAACTATTTTTTCACCCAAGGCATGGGAAATGAATATGTTTATCTTTTCCCAATAATATCTTCGTCGTTTGAATCTCGTTATTTGTGGATTTTTATATTATAAAGGTAATAAAGCTTAAAAGGGATTTTGATTAAATATTTGAATTGGATGAACCCGGTTGTAATACCATCTTTTAATGGTTGGGTATTCCTATATCCACCATTATCTTGACTATTTTCAGGTACTTCACATTTCAATTTGATGGTGATTCCACGATGCTATAAGGAATTAAAATCAATCACAGTTTTAGCTCTTTAGTGAAGATTTCATGGAAAGTTTCAACTACGATATAAAGAATGGTTGGATGTGCATTGATTAAACAATGATGATTAGTCAAAATTTAACCCAAGGAGGAGGATTTTAGGATCTAAGGGTGGTAGTTCTAACCAATATTTGATGTGTATATAGTAATGGAGTTGATAGTTGTGTCCACATAAGGAAGATTATGTTTATGAGTTTCTAAATATTTTAGGAATATATAGTGTGTAGTATAAGGTCACACGACATGTACACTTTCATGCATGGTTTTTATTTAACTTTTATTACCACAAAACATATATCTTTGAAACTCACACCACAAGACTCGTTGTGTAACTCAAACTCAATGTACGTAACATTTTAAAAGTTATTGGTCACATAACCTCGAGCCAAACACCACATATCTCAGGGGAACATAATTTGATGTGTAATCATGTACATGTCATGTTCTAAAGTTGGACCCACTCATTGTGTGTTTCCATTACACAAGTCATCTTTACAAACTGGACTAACTCAATTTTTACATGTTATACACACCCATTGGTCTTGTAAGACTTATACACCATGTGTTCCATTAAAACGATTTATACATTCATAAACGTGGCTCAATGTGTATCCAGAGTACATTTCCTCTACCTGAGTAATCTTACACATAATGAATTGAGCAATATATAATTTATTCTATATAGAAATACCTTTTAATTATTTTTAGAATATATGAGTTTGAATTATATTATTTGTGGACATTGTGTGGGCTATTGGACATGTAGTGTATGTGGATTTTTGAAGGTTGACTTCTGGATATTCCCACAATGAGAGGGATGAATGAGTGCACGATAGATTATCAATAATTAGAACATTTATCCCTTATTTACCACTATAATTATTCAGTAAATTAATATATCACTCTTCCCCACATTTTTCCTATACACATATACATTAACAATAAACTAAAACAACAAGAACACTTGGATTTCCTATTGATATTTTCATTTGATGTGGATGATCATGTCTCTAATTTATGGTGGTTATTACCCAACTCATACACAACCCCATTTTTATTATCATTATGGAACTCAAGAAAGGGTATATCTTTAGATCCATAATCCCAATTTTGACTATGTATAAGGAAATAACTAACTAACAGTACTTTGAATACAACAGTTGGGTTGTAACCCCATGAAGTAGGTCAGTAGTATTGGCCCATGAACCTACTAGAAAATATGGATCTGATCACCTTCCCTAGTAAGTATCAATCAAAATTTCTACTTCAATAATAGTCATAAATTATCTCTCTCAAATACACAATAATCAATGTATTCATCTTTTCTTATTCTTCAAATTAAAAATGAAAATATAATATCATTCACAGTACCGGTGGATATTTCCTAAAATTTGACACATAGAATATTCAAGATGGATGTAGTGTAAACTCTATATCTCTATGTTTATATATATATATATATATATATATATATATATATATTCAATGAAAATATAATACACATGAATATAGTATATATATATTTCTAATTTTTATCTTCCAAAATATTTTTTCCTAATAAACTCAACATTTCTCTGTAAAAATCTCATTTTGAAACATACTTTACTTAAATAAGATTATACATAAATATTTAATGTAAAAAATATTCACTTTATGTACTTATTGAAACTCTTATTTTCACAGTTTCTTCATGAAAATAAAAACTTTTCATGGACTACTTCATCTCCCTATTCTCAATTATGATAAATGAAATGTCTGGTTCATAAAACTATCTATTTGTAATTAGTTTTATTTTGAATAATTTGTACAAATCATATTTCATGAAACTATAACCACACTACATCTGTACTTCTCAAGTTATATGAACCATTAAATAAAATAATATTAACAAGTTTTTCTCTCTTTTCAACTCCAATAATGGACAATCAGTTCAAGATACTTGTCTACATGAAAGTTCAAAACCCTCCATGTCCTTCTCATATCTCTTTTACACAGCTAGAGTACTATAACGCCCAAACCCTAGTTACCCAAATTCGGTGAATTATTACATTACATTGGAATGATACAAGGAATCATGTCCTGAAAGACCAATCAGTTTAGTTTCCTTGGAAGTACTAGATACATTCATAAGTTTTACATTACATTATAAAATGGAAAACTACGACAACATTGTTTCCATAGACACCACTGAGATCCCATAGACTATATATGCAGGTCAGTCATAATATACTTCTTTTGATCCTGGGAAAAATAAAACAAAGAAATGGGTGATCTCAAATTCTCAGTAAGGATAACAATAATGCAGAAACATTCTTAAATAAGAATAAACATTTAAGGAAATGTATAAGACTAAAACAAAAGCCTTTTAAACATGAAATTTAGCATAATATGAAAAAGGTAAAATCAAATAATTCCATTAACTTATTCACATAGATATTCTACTAGTTGAATAATCACATGCAATATCAATAACCACTTTCATAATGATGGAATGCATAATTCTAGACTTTATAACCACATAGTCATGGCCTTGTGTCAAGACTACAAATAAGATTTTGTCAAGACCTTGTTCCAAGACACTAGTTTCTCTCATGAGACCTACCAATGCTTCGAGGAGCTACACCGAGATCCACCCGTCACATACTAAGTCCAATGCATTCCTCATATGAAAAGGTTTAAACATAACAAAAAAACAAATTAAAACTAGTATAAGAAATGTCAATACTTTATCCATAAACCATGAATGGTATAAAAATAACACATCCACAATCAAACATAACTCATTCAATACAATATAAAAGATTGTATTGTAATAAATCAACCTCAATCGAGAATAATGAAGGATATTGACATAGATAAAGTTAATCATCAAAACTATTTGAGAGAAATATCCCCCTTTTTATGTAAAACATTTAAAAGTCTCACTATTTATCAAGAAGCTATTTAAAATAGATTTTTGAATCAAAGTATCCCATACAAATTTGAAACTTTTAAAAGGAATTTTAATTTTAAAACATTAATGTCCATATAAATAAAACCTTAAAACCATTATTAAAACATGGACATTAATGAGAATGATTTAGAAAAATAAATTTTTAAAACATTTAAAATGATATTTTAGTTAGAGTTCGTAACCAAATGATAGACGCTTGAATACTAATAATTGAGGTAGTCAAAAATTTATAATATCATGAGAATAAAGGGATTCATGATATATTATTTAAACGTACACTATATATACCAAATAAAAGTGGATTGATGCATAACAACAAATAATTATCAATGGGATGTAAGATGAGATGAATTCCATTATAAAGACTGTATATTTAGGTTAAGGATAAATCAATGAAATAATTATGTGTGAAAAATATAAATTCACTCAATATGATTGGATATTCAGTGTAAATCAATCAGAGGACATTCACATGAATTCTTGTAAAAACAACACCAATGACTTGGATGTTTAACTCAATGAATAGAAATTGAGTTAAAATTACTCTTATCTAGTTTATATTGATGACTTGAGAATTTATCAATGGAGTTATTATGTGTATCAAAAGTATACCCATGCAAAGTGGAGTGGAAATTACTACATAAGTAAATAAACAGTGATTTCACACATAATCATGGGGTAAAGTAATCAATGAATATTGCGTAAAACCGAATGAGTGGAAATTGAAATTTGAAATCCCCTTATCGATTTGGTAACTTAAGAAAAATACACCCCAAGAAATAAGGATAATCCAATTATTATGTAAATACCCAAAAATTAAATTATATTACACAAACAATACAATCATGGGTAGTACATGCACCACAGAAAAGGTAGTAGTGGCAAATATAGCATGAATCTCACAGGAATAAAAGTGAGATGAAAACCCCTTACCTTGTACTTTTCCTTGGTCTATGGTATGTTATCCTCCTGTATAATAGTTAACTAATTGTTATTAAATAATACAATAACTATATACATAAATATTATATCATATATGATCCTCTAATATTGCTTTTTTAATAATATTTTAGTAGTATCATCGTTTCGGGTGTTAACTGATTCGTTTTCTTTTATATTCTTTATTATGTGAGTCATATTTGTTATGTATGGGATTTATCTTATTAATATTAATAATTATATTAAGTCTTTAAAATTTATTTTTAATCATCAAATGAAAATTATTCTTGAATTGATACGATGGGGAATGAATCTTATCGCATTCATAGAGACGGTAATCCGTACGTACGCACGTGCGACAATATCAATCTTTTGATATTAAAATCATATATAATTGGATGGTATATCATATATACAGAATAATTATCATGTTATATTTATTATTTACACCAATTATACATCATTATTATACCCATCCAAATAAAAATGTATTGAATAAAAACTACACCACGACGTGGAGACGGTAAGTCGTACGTACGCACGTATGGTGACATGTCATTCAAATGATGGATAGAATGATGAATATGGTTGTACCATATTTATAAGAACATAACATTATATAGAATATACTTGTGTTATTATTTTATAATGGAAACAATAAAGAAAGAGGAAGTGAAGTAGAAAGGAACCTGAAAGAGGTGATGAAATATTTACCTCTTCATCGTGTTCTTCCATTTGATTTGATCAAAAGGGCTCCTTAGGTTGTCTTTATCACTAAAGTAATGCCTCTAGGATGAATTTAGGAGAGTTGGGAGAATATTTGGGTAGTTTTAGTCCTAGCCTAATTGATTGAAGGTGTGAATTTTAGAGAAGGGGTAGTGCCCTTTTATACGAGGAGTAAGGGGCACCTTAGGAAAAGAGTGAAATATTATTTTATAATAAAATCAATTTAGGTTTATAATGGCTCCAAAATGAATTATTTAAAGTATAAGGTGGGTATGGGTCGAAAACCACTCAACTAGTAGGTTTTAGATAGGTTTTGTTCACTATATTAACTTTATATTTTAGATTTAACTCTTAGTTAAATAGATTGACATTTTCCATGTCTCTTTTTATATTTTTATTATATGGTTAATAAACTTACTATAAACTTCCAAGGGAAACCCAAGTGGTTCATTAATGATACACCTATCATTATATAAGTCTTTTGGATGAACCTTAGATTTTTAGGATTATTATATCTCCCAATAATATTGTATTTGTTTTAAAAACGCATTTATGTCAATTTTGACATTATTTAATAATTTTTTTATTAAAGTCCTAAAAACTTTATTAATTAGAAATAAATACATTTAATAAACCCTAACATTTCATATTAACCTATAAAATTAGTGTAATTTATTAAAAGTCTAAAATTAAATTTATTTGGATATTTATATTATCAATTATTTTAATATTTCATTATTAAGGTAATTATTGCGTCATCATTTTGTCACAAATAAATTAAATTATATAACATATAAAAATTATAAATAAACTATAATTATGTAGGAAATATTTTTATCTTTATAATTAATATTTATAGTCTAATTTATCTTATGTATAACCCTATATTAAAAATGTTCTAGTTGTTAAACTTTGATTTTAACTCTTTTAACTCTTCTTTAAATAAAATAATTATAAATTTCCTAATCTAATCCAAGTGGACATAAAGGATCATATTTAATTACTAAGGTTTTTTTGGTCGAATTACACTTATCCAATAGAATTATGACATGTGTTGGGGTAATTATGATGTCATTTTTACCCTTAATTACACTATTTACTTTAAACCGTGGTAAATAGAAGTAAAAAAAGTTACTATTCACCAAAAATTATTTTCATCTTATTGAACCACATTTTTCTTAATGATATCAACGATGTCTTTCGGTTTTTTTAAATTCCACTCACATAATCGGTAAAATTAAGTTTTATGTGAATTTGCAAATGCTCCTAGGAGGTGGGTAAAAGACGGTAAAAAGTTCAATAAAATTTTATACATCTAATTTTTTTATAAAATGACTCCAATGAATTATATTGAACTTATATAGTTATTATGTATATATTTTTAACTAAAATAAATTTAAACAAAATAAATAATTATTTAAATATAAATTCGGTTTTAACCAATAACTCACTGTTTTTCAATATTCATCAAAAATTGAAAGTTTCCCGAAAAATACCAAAATTTCACCCTAATCTAATTTTGATATTCTGAATTCTAAAATTAAGTCTATTTTATCAAATTCCTAAACATATAAGTTTAATTTATTAATTTAAAATTAATTCCCATTGTCAAAACCAAAAAACGTGTTTTTAAGAAATAATAACTAACAAAATATTGATACTTATTTATGTTCAATTTCAAAGTGAAATTATTTCCAATGAATAACATTGGACTAAATGGTAAAAATAAAATCTATTTATACTTATAAACCATTAAAATGTATAATTTAACACTAAAAATTATTTTGATTAAAAAAGATGTTTGCAATTAAAATATAGTATTTTTCACTATTCACCCAAATATGAAAGTTATTATAAAAACACGAAAAATTTATCGAAACTAAATTCTTATGTCCCGATTCTAAATAAGAAGTTTATTTTGTCAAATTTAATTTTTAAAAGATTCAAATATTCGATTTAAAAAGGGTTTTCCATTAAAAGGCAATAAATTTTCATTTTATAAAAAATACTTCTTTTATCTGAAAAAAAAATACTTTGTTTTTTTCATTATGTCTAAGAAACTCATAATATGGATTCTAAAATTATTAGTATTATATAAAGTTAAAAAATTTAGTTAATACTATTCATAACCTCTTTTGAATGGCTAGTTTGGTAAGTTTTGGTGCACTCGAACTCGGTGTTGTGTGTAGCACAAGCTATTGAAATAAAGAAGATAACTTACTATGAAATCTTGGGGTGTTACAAGTACACAGAAATTCTTTTAAACTAATGTGAGAACATAACTTCAAGACTTATAATAATATCCTCTCAAACACTTCTTCTACTAATCTGCATTAACTCACTTTTCTACTTATGTGTTTCATCAGAGTTCTAGTTCTTTTTCAAATGAAATGGTGGGGGTATTCATAGAAAAGAAATATTCATTGGTCACCCAAAATCTCCTTAAAAGAAAAAAAGAAATCCTTTAATTTTTATATATGACTTTGAAAAATATTCCACCTTAACTTTTCAAATGCAACGTCCTTTTTCCTAACTTGGTTGAACTTAACTTCCATTATCTCTTCCTTTAACTTCACCCATCTAGAATTCAGATCAACATAACCCCACTATGAAATAGATTCTTACTTTGGTTTTATTTTTCTCAAACACACAGATCATGTCTATATTTCAATCATAGAAACTTATACATTCATATGCATCTCATATTCTAAATAACACAACCCTAATACTATCTTAGATCACAATAATCAAATACTATGATGTTTTAATGTTGAATAAATAGTGTAGGATCATCATGTTTAGTTTTCAGAAAATATTCTAAAAAATCCTCCTTGTTCTCATTCCATGAAACATCATAAATTACGTTGGGTCTGATGAGATGTTGTTCAGTTTTCTTAGCTTTGTAAAGAAACTTATCAAATGCAGTGTGATCTCCTCTTAATCTCACATGATGGATCACTCCACCATTGCATATGTATTTTGTCACTCAAAGGCAAAGTGTGAACTCTCCGTGCAATCAAACCCTACCACAAGGATGAAGTTTTTTCCTGAATGGTTTTATTAAATTTAAAATATTCACTTACTTAAACCACTACGGGAAAAATGGTTAATAGCGACGGGGTATTTGCGACGGGCAACTATTCCCATCGCAAATAGTTTGGCGCGAAATGCGAGCCAAACCGCGCGAAGTTTATTTGTGACAGGGATAGAACCTTGTCGCAAATACCCAGGCGGCAGGAATTATTTGCGACGGGACCCGTCGCAAATAACCGTTTTAATGTCGCCCATAATTAAATGCGGTCAGGGTTATTTGCGACGGGGTTCTTTCCCCGTCGCAAATAACCGGCAGCGGTTAAAGAGTATTTACGACGGGCCTGCACGCCCGTCGGAAATACCCCGGCAGCAGGGGTTATTTGCGACGGGGCACGTCGCAAATAACCGTTTCAATGCCGCCCATAATTAAATGCGGCCAGGGTTATTTGCGACGGGTCCCGTCGCAAATATCGTTATTTGCGACGGGATTTCCGTCGCAAAAAAGCCCGGCGCAATTAATTTAACCTATAAATACTGCCAACCATTACAATTTTCTCACTCTCAACTCTCAACCGTTCTAATTTTTCCACTCTGAATCTTTTATAATTTTCGGTTGTAAAAATTTGTTTCCGACTTCGAGGATTCAGTTGGTGGTGTTCTACAATTACAGCGTCTCGACATTGACATCAAGTTTAAGGTTTTTGTCTGAATTTTAATTTAATATTTATTTTATTTATTATATTTATTTAGTTTAAGTTTTTAGAATTTTTTTTCTAATTTCTAATTAGAAATAATTATGAATAAGTATTAATAATTAATAGTAATTATAGACAATTAAACACTAATTAATTTAAAATAGTTAGCTGTAATTACAATTAATTAGCAGTAATTATGAAAAATTAAAATTAATTTGAATTAATTATTAATAATTAGAAATAATTAACATTAATTAGTAATAATTTATAATAATTACCAATAATTAGTAATAATTACTAATTATTAGTAATAATTAATAATAATTCTTAATATTCAATAATTGCCAATATTTGTCAACATTTTTTCCAATATTTACCAATATTTACCAATAATTGCAAATAATAGTCAATATTTACCAATAATTAGGAATAATTACCACTAATTAAGAATAATTACCAATAATTAGGAATAATTACCAATAATTAGGAATAATTACCAATAATTAGGAATAATTACCAATAATTAGGAATAATTACCAATAATTAGGAATAATTACCAATAATTAGTAATAATTACCAATAATTACCAATAATTACCAATAATTACCAATAATTACCAATAATTACCAATAATTACCAATAATTAGTAATAATTCGTAATGATTACCAATAATTAGTAATAATTACCAATAATTACAAATAATTACCAATAATTAGTAATAATTTCCTATAATTAGTAATAATTACCAATAATTAGTAATAAATAGTAATAATTAGTAATAATTACCAATAATTAGGATTAATTAGTAATAATTACCAATAATTACCAATAATTAAAAATAATTAGTAATAATTACCAATAACTAGCAATAATTAGTAATAATTACCAATAATTACCAATATTTAGTAATAATTACCAACAATTACCAATAATTAGTAATAATTACCAATAATTGTCCATAATTAGTAATAATTACCAATAATTACCAATAATTAGTAATAATTGGTAATAATTATCACTAATTACCAATAATTAGTAATAATTAGTAATAATTACCAATAATTAGTAATAATTAGAAATAATTACCAATAATTACCAATAATTACTAATAATTAATAATAATTACCAATAATTAGTAAAAATTAGTAATAATTACCAATAATTAGTAATAATTAGTAATAATTACCAATAATTACCAATAATTACCAATAATTAGTAATAATTAGTAATAATTATCAATAATTAGTAATAATTACCAATAATTAGTAATAATTACCAATAATTAGTAATAATTACCAATAATTACCAATTATTACCAATTATTACTAATAATTAGTAATAATTACCAATAATTAGTAATAATTTCCAATAATTAGTAATAATTATAAATAATTACCATTAATTGCCATTAATTAGAAATAATTACCAATAATTACCATTAATTAGTAATAATTACCAATAATTAACAATAATTACTAATAATTTGTAATAATTTCCAATAATTACCAATAATTACCAGTAATTAGTAATAATTACCAATAATTAGTAATAATTACCAATAATTACAAATAATTAAAAATAATTACCAGTAATTACCAATAATTATTCATAATTATTATAATTAGTAATAATTAGTAATAATTCGTAATAATTAGTAATAATTAGTAATAATTACCAATAATTAGTAATAATTACCAATAATTACCAATAATTACAAATAATTAATAATAATTAGTAATAATTAGTAATAATTTGTAATAATTTGTAATAATTAGTAATAATTAGTAATAATTAGTAATAATAACCAAAAATCAGAAGTAATTAACAATAATTACCAATAACTAGTAATAATTACTAATAATTAACAATAATTACCAATAATTACCAATAATTACCAATAATTACCAATAATTATTAATAATTAGTAATAATTAGTAATAATTAGTAATAATTACCAATAATTAGTAATAATTTCCAATAATTACCAATAATTAGTAATAATAACTAATAATTACCAATAATTACCAATAATTAGTAATAATTAGTAATAATTACCAATAATTAGTAATAATTATCAATAATTAGTAATAATTCGTAATAATTAGGAATAATTACCAATAATTAGGAATAATTAGTAATAATTAGTAATAATTAGTAATAATTACCAATAATTGCGATTAGTGTCAATATTTACCAATAATTCCCAATACTTGTTAATATTTACCAATAATTAGGAATATTTTCCAATAATTAGGAATAATTACTAATAATTAGGAATAATTAGGAATAGTTACCAATAATTAGGAATAATTGCCAATAATTAGGAATAATTACCAGTAATTAAGAATAATTAAGAATAATTAGGAATAATTACCAATAATTAGGAATAATTACCAATAATTAGGAATAATTACCAATAATTACCAATAATTACCAATAATTACCAATAATTAGGAATAATTACCAATAATTAATAATAATTACCAATAATTAACAATAATTACCAATAATTAGGAATAATTACCAATAATTAGGAATAATTGCCCATAATTAGGAATAATTGCCAATAATTACTAATAATTACCAATAATTAGTAATAATTACCAATATTTACCAATATTTACCAACGAGGTCATCAACAGTCAGTATTAGAAGACCGCATATGGATAAATCAATGTAGAAATCCAAACGGTTCTGGTTTAAATCCAGTATATATAGAGGGTGCGGAGACTTTTTTGTCATTTGCAGCATCAAATCCAGAATTTGTTTCAGAAGGAAAAATAAAATTCCCTTGTAGAAAATGTGCATTGAGAATGTTTGACACGTTTGAAAAAGTGGGGGGACATCTCTTGCGTTTTGGTTTTCAACCAGATTATGTTTCTTGGTATCAACACGGTGAACGCAGTTCCAGAGTAGGTGATATAAACTTGATTCTGGATCCATCCCGGTTTCAAGATTTAGTACATGATGTTGCAGGTTCATCTGTTCAACATACAGAAACTCTGGCTGATATAGCTTCAAATCCTAAGTTAGCACCGTCTGAATTTTATGAGTTGTTGAGGTCTGTTGAGGATGAAATATATCTTGGTTGCAAGATGAGAAAATTAGAAGAAGTTGAAAAATTTATGGCTATCAAATCAGATAACGGAATGTCCAACACCTGTTTTGACCAGATATTTTCTTTTCTTAAAACACTGTTACCTGAAGGAAATGTTTTGCCTGCAAATTACTATGAGAGTAAGAGGCTGGTTCGAAATTTGGGACTTACTTTTCAGAAGATTCATGCATGTTCAAATGACTACATTTTATATTCTGGTGAAAATGAGTTATTGGATAGTTGTCCCACATGTGGGAAACTGAGATATAAATAAGGGCAACATGGGAAGTCTGGTTTGATTCCTGTAAAACAGTTGAAATATTTTCCGCTTACATCCAGACTTCAGCGTTTATTTATGTCTAAGAATACAGTGACAATGATGTCATGGCATAAAGGAAATATTTCAACCGATAAAAGCTTGAATCATCCAGCCGATGGTGATTCATGGAAACATTTTGATAGAGTGCATCCATCCTTTGCTTTAGAAGTTAGAAATGTTCGACTAGGCCTTTCCCCTGATGGTTTCTGTCCGTTCGGATCTTATGGTAGTCAATATTCATGTTGGCCTATTTTTTTAACTCCGTACAATTTACCTCCATGGATGTTAATGAAGGAGTCATATATCTTTTTGACTTTACTAATTCTAGGACATCTGAAGAAAAATATTGATGTTTATTTGAAACCATTGATTGATGAATTAAGTTTATTCTGGAGTACTGGTGTCAGTACATATGATGTTGCTACGAAATAGAATTTCACACTGAGAGCAGCATTGATGTGGACAATTAGTGACTTCTCGGCTTATGGGATGTTATCTGGCTGGAGTACACATGGTCAGAAATCATGTCCTTACTGTATGGGAGAGAAAAAAGCATTTATGCCCATTCATGGAAAGAAACCTTTTTATTTTGACTGTCATCACATATTTCTTCCAGCTGATCATCCTTTTCACAGAAACAGATCTCATTTCAGAAAAAGAACAGTTGAAAGGGATGGACCTCCAAAAATGCTATCAGGTTCGGAGTTAAAATCAGTTGTATTTTCATTACCTCCCATCACTTTTGGTCCCAAAATAAACCAACATAAAATTTCTGGTTTTGGGAAAGAACACAATTGGATTAAACGTAGCATATTTTGGGATTTTCCATATTGGTCTAGTTTGTTGGTCCGCCACATGTTGGATGTCATGCATATTGAGAAGAACTATTTTGATAATTTGTTTCATACAGTTTTAGATACGCCAGGAAAGATCAAAGACAATGTAAATGCACGTTTAGATCTTGCCCAAATTTGCAGGCGTCCAGAATTGGAACTGTTTGAGAATGTCAAAATAGAAAGGTTATTGAAACCAAAAGCATCTTATACACTGTCTAAAGAAAATCATTTATTATTTTGTCAGTGGATTGCATAATTGAGACTTCCAGATGGTTGTGCTTCCAATTTGGGTAGATGTGTAAAGAATGGTCATATTACTGGATTAAATGGTCATGATTGTCATGTTATAATGGAAAGACTTCTACCCATTGGATTAAGAGTTCTGTTGAATTCTGTGATTTGGGGTTCCATAACAGACATGTATCATTTTTTTTTGGAAATTTGTGCGGCTACAGCAGATTATGATGCTCTATGAAAACTTGAAGAAGATGTTGTTGTAATTATATGTAAACTGGAAAAAATATTTTCGCCGTTTTCTTTCATTCAATGGAACATTTGATGTTACATTTTCCATATGAAGCCAAATGTGGAGGTCCAGTACAGTTTCGATGGATGTACCCATTTTAAAGATGCATGCAAAAATTGAAAAGAAAAGTATGTAACAAAGCATCTGTTGAAGGATCTATTGCAGAAGCTTATTTTCAAGAGGAAATATCTTTTTTCTGCTCCCATTATTTTAAATCTGAGTATTCTTCAAAACACAACCAAATGGGACAAAACGAGAGGAATATTGATGAAATCGACAATCAATTATCTATTTTCAACCATCCAGAGCTTGGTTTTGGTGGAGTTTATGAACGCTGGATTTCGGATGATGAACATCACATAGCTCATACGTATGTTATTCTCAACTGTGAAGAGATGACATCAGTTGTACTATAAGTGTTTATATCACTTATTATATAATTTATGTTACAGTAAATAACATTTTTTTATAGGTTGTATGATAATCATATCAAGAAACAAATTCCAAAAATTACAGTAGTTGCTCTCGAAGAACGCCGACAGAAAAATTTCTCTCAGTGGTTTCAAAAACTGGTAACATAAATTCTTTATCTTTTAGCAACTCATTCAATGTATAGTTTACTATATTGATAATTATTTCAAAAAAATTCAGGTGTCTCGACATGCTGATAAAATTGACAAACGGCTGTGTATATTGAGTAACCCACCTTCCAAACTTGTTAAAACTTATAATGCATATGTGGTGAATGGATTTCGATTTCACACACATTCATATGGGGAATCAAAAAAAAATGAACAGTGGACTTAGCTTGAGAGGATGTCATCATTGAGAAAATGAAGTTGACTTTTATGGCATACTTGATGAAATCATTGAACTCTGTTATCTTGGACAACATTACATAACCATGTTCAAATGTCGGTGGTTGGATACAGAGAGAGGCGTGTGTGTTCATCAGACTCATGGAATCATCGATATTAAATGTAAAAGTGTTCTCAAAGTAAATGAACCATTCTTATTGGCTCAACAGGCACATCAAGTTTGTTATGCAAAGTACTGTGCTACATAAAGAGACTTGACTGATTGGTGGAGTATAATAAAAATCAAAATTCGAGACAATCATTTTAGTCAAAGTGAATGTGCTTTCACTGATGTGCAAAGAATTGAAGTTTTTCAAGAGAGTACTCAAAATCAATCTTTTTTACAAAGAGAAATGATTATCGATGACGACACCCCATATTTAAGATTCGGTGATGACGATGATGTTAATGATGTCACATATGAATTTGAAATGGTAAGAGATGAAGCAACTGGAACTCGAATGGATATCGATGATGTTGAGGAGGAATATGAAGATGACATTGACAAATATGAAGATGATGATGAAGATGAACACTGATAGAATTCCATGGTAGTTATATACAATCATAACTAATATATATGTATATATAATAGTAATTATCAATTATTTTCTAACAACATTAACATTTTCTGTTTTAGATGGACGATGACAAATTTCGTGAGTTGGCAGATACTGACTTGCCTTTCGATGCGAATGAGTTGCTGGCAGATGAACCTCAGCCTGCAGGCGCTCCAGGGAGTACGCGGAGGGGGCGCGGTCTTGCACGATTGATGATTCCTGACCCCGTCCTCGAGCGATGTCCTCATCTTGGGTTTGATCCACGCACACGGAGGTGTGATAACCTGTGTGATAACCTGAATATTTGACTTAGATTTCATTAATCTATTCAAATAATAAATGTTTATTATTTTTACAGTTTTCCGCATATAGCAGTCGGACAGGGCAGCGCTATTTTGTGCAACTATTTCTCTCAGCCTTGGACCACATGGGAGAAGATTCCCATTGATGTGCAGCAGGCCATGTTCGGCCATTGGTTGGTACGTACGTAAATAAATAATTTTTATTTTGAAAATTATTTCATTTCTAACTTGATATTTTGATTTATTTGTTGGGTTTATGGTATCCGATCGAGGATATCATGCGTGACACCATCCAAGAGGCATGGGAGGTAGCCATGCGTGATCGCTTTCATCAGTTTTTGCACAATTTAAGAAAATCTACCACGAAGAAAGCAGGAGTGTCAGATTTTGACGAGTCATGTAGAGCACACTAACCAGAGTACATTTCATCCCATATATGGGATGGATTATGTGCGCACTAGTTGAGTGATTCCTTTCAGAGGAGATCAGCGGTGGGCAGGCAGAATCGGGGGAGACAGGAGGTGACTCATCGAGCTGGGAGTCGTACTTTCAGTACTCATAGACAGCATCTGGTACATACATTATTTATAAATATTTTATATAACTATAAATATTAACAGTTTATTTTTTATTCTTATAGGCTGTCGAGAACCCCGATATTACGGAGTACGACGTATATCGGAGGATGTATAGTGATCCTGCTACTAGGGAGCTTAGAGGTGATCGTTAGCGTCACATCATGGTCAGTATTATTTGTTTTCAAGTTTAAAAATTAACTACATATAATATATTCACAATTTTAATTTTAAATTGCAACTACAGGAGTCATATGAGGCCGTAGCGTCACAGACCCGGCCTGAGAGTCAGACCGAGTCATCAGATCAGACCACTGGCCGTCGGTTTGATGAGGTGGCATGGATGCAGGCCACCCAGTATGCCTTCGAGAAGGGCCGGGTAGTTGTTATCAGCTCTCGACTGACTCCCAGAGATTATTATGGCAGTGCTGCGATGTTAGTATCCAGCTCGAGAGGCGCTTGTGCATCTTCTTCTGCTACACAGTATGAGGATCATTTGCGATCTTAGACTGCACTGATAGAGAGTCTCCAACAGGAGCAGGAGCAGATGCGTCAGCAGCAGCAGCAGCATGAGGAGGAGCGTCGACGCCAGCAGCAGCTGTACGAGGAGCAGATGAGTCGGTGCCAGCAGCAGCAGTAGGAGCAGATGGAGTACATGCGCCGACTCACTCATGATTTAGGGATGGAGTTTCCTCCACCAACATCTGTAGATCCCCCCCTCCCCCTCCTTCAGATTAAAGTTTGTTTTTATGTTATAAATTTTGTTCAATCAAAATATGAATTTTTTTTCTATTCGTAGTTTCTGTATCATTATAAAATATTAATAATACTATATTTTGAAATAACAGTATTAATATGAATAATAATATTATTTATATTTTATAATATTAAATTATATATATATATTAAAATTTTATAATATTTTAATTTAATTATATTTTTTTGTAATATTGGAATTATTTTAATATTTGAATGTAAAATAATTCTACTATTTTTATATTAATTAAAATAACTTATTAATATTTTTTTTATTTATGAATTATAATTCTAATATTATTATATTAATTAAAATCATTTATTAATATTCTATTATTTTTTATTTTTGAATTATAATTCTATTATTATTATATTAATTAATATAATTTATTAATAATTTATTATTTTTATTTTTGAATTATAATTCTATTAGTATATTAATTAAAATCATTTATTAATATTTTATTATTTTTTATTTTTGAATTATAATTCTATTATTATTATATTAATTAAAATAATTAATAATAATTTATTATTTTTATTTGTGAATTATAATTCTATTATTATATTAATTAAAATCATTTATTAATATTTTTTTATTTTTGAATTATAATTGGATTATTATTATATTAATTAAAATAATTTATTAATAATTTTTTTTTTAATTTTTTTATAGTATTTGCAATGGGATACTATGCCCGTCGCAAATAGTATTATTATTATATTCATTAAAATAATTTATTAATATTTTTTAAATTTTTTATAAAAATAGTAATTGCGACGGGCCCTCACAATTACTATTTTAAAAAGTTTTTACAAATATACGGACTAATATTTGCGACGGGAAGGATCGTCGTCGCAAATAATACCTTTAGCGACGGGCCCGTCACAAATAATTGTTGTTGCGACGCCGTTTTCCGCAACGGGCTATTTGCGACAGGCCCCCGTCGCAAAAACCTATTAGCGACGGGATCCCGACGCAAATGTCCCGTCGCAAATGCCATTATTTCCAGTAGTGAACTATTAAAAGTATTAAAAAATTGAGAGTCTCACATCGGATAACGATTTGGTTTTCTTCTCCTTCATTATGCAGTATATAACATGGGGGTTATTGAATTCCCATGGAACCACCCCAATCAATGGCCTCTAGATCCTCAAAGTATAGTGTTTCCCAACACTTATTAAACTCATTCTAACCTTGTGAAATCTATAGTCCTCATCTTCAACCTAGTGATTGATGTAATTGAGCCCAATTTTTACCTCATGATGGAAATCCTAGCTCCATTGGGTGCATAATTGGTGTCCCATTTTTTAATATATTTTTTAATATTACTTTATAAAAAACTCAAGTTGTTTAAACCAACTATTTTCTAACATATTGAACATATATTATTTTTTCAAAAAACTCATCCAACATTTATTTGAATTCTATATGAATATAAGGATGAATTATCAAAATATTTAATGAAAACCTATGGATAACAGTTCTTTCATCATCCTTCAAAACTTTTCATGAATTAAATTATGATTATCTCAACAATTATCTAATATAAAATTACTTTCGAATAATTTCAAATTGTCTTCAATAAACATGAGTATAATCACAAAACATAATGAAATATGTAATTATTACATAGAGTACTCAATAAAAATTCCTCTACTCCAACATAAATATAATTTTTCAATCATCATTTTCATGTGAATAGATCACCAATAATATCTTGTGGATTAACACACTTAATTCCATTACCATGTTTTTTTATAAAAAATGATACTATCTCATGCTTCCAAGATTCAAGTGTGTCTTCAAATCCACATGTATTATTAACAACTCAACACATAATTACACCTTTTCTTGGAAACTCTAGACTTCTTATTATCAAAATTCATGGTCACTCCAACCAACATCCAAATTGTTCTTCTTCTTCAAATATTTACATCATGTAAATAGACCAATCATGAAACAACTTGTGCTACCCCTAAATCAGAAACTTGGTCCAGTTTGTGGCAAGCCTCAAAGAGCCTTCCTGATCACCAAGGGTTAGAAACTAGTGTCTAGAAACTTAGAATACTCTTTTGGAATGGTTTTTTCAAACAATTTAATTAGTGGACCCTATTAAACAACTTGGCATGATCTCACTGTATATTAGCGAGTCATGCATCAGTATAAGGGTAAATAATAACCATCATCATAGCATGACATAATATCAATGGAAACTCATGAGAAAAAACATCATAATAATGAGAAAATGAAATAAAATATACACTTAATGTTTGAAAATTAAAAAAAAGGATGGTATGGAAAGTTGGATGGAGATACATCATCAGAAGAATATAAAATACAAACTAAACAAAAATAAATTAATGGAATAACTACCCATCACTCTATTACATGAGGTCTTATCCCACTATGTCACCGTTATCAGCATAGACAAAGATAAAAAAAATTTCTTTCACCTCAAATCCACTCATTTTCCTTCTCTAAATTATTATACACAAGGTAGGAATAAACCCTTTTTTATGAAGGGTGTGAGCATATCAATCTCAGTAGGATCTAACCAAGTGTTCCATATACATCCATTGTTAGTAAAATCATCATTTGAGAAAAAAATACAAAATACCTGTAACTAAATTTTAATAAAAAGATTAGTGTACTATAGTGGGAGTATAAAATTAAAACATGTTTAGAATAAACCAAATAAATAGTATTTTAAAATAAGAAACATGGAAGAACACAAAAAGGTCACTAGGGCTAGGGGAACATAGTAATTATATGTCACTAATTAGGGAGACCCTCAATTAGTGTGATGAAACTATAAGTGTTTCACAAGGATAGTGGGATGCACATGACATTATTTCACTACTTAGGGTAGTACACATAATTAGTGGGATAAGATATTTTCCCAATCTAGGATTTCCTACCCAATATCCCTAGGTTTTAATGTTGTTTGATTAATATAGGGATCTTTAAGAAAAAGGAATTTCGTTAATTATTGAATGAACATATTTAAAATTTTAATTTAAAACCTGATGAAAAATACATTTCCTTCATCCACTAAAAAGGAAATACGAAAGTAAATATTTTTTTTAATTAATCCACCCAAAATTATTCTATATAATTTATATATCATTTAATATTATAATATTTATATATCAATTTCTAAAGGTCCAACCGATAAAGGGAGGGTATAGAACTTCTTATCATTGATGATGAAACCATAAGAAACCAAGATGAATACAATTAAAAAGGATAATAAGGATCCTTAATATGTAACAATTATCCCTATACATCAAATCACTTGATTATGATTTTGACCATAAGAAACTCTAGTCCTCCCTAGAATTTTGGAAGAACGGAATCCATCAAAAAATGGAAAATATAACAAATAAAATCTAAAAAATTCATTTAGTTTGCATTGAATAATAATGAATAAATTCAAAGAGAAAAAATTAATAAGGGAAGTGCGGGATAATATCATGTGAGGGAGAGGGGTCTAGAGTCAAATGCTGTTATAAATGAGGGGAGAATAGGTTTAATTTAGCTAGGGGTAGTTTATACATTTCACACTATTTAAAACTGGGATTGAATGCAAAGTTTGGATGAAAAATTTGATACAACTGTGCCAAATATATGGGTCATCACTAGATCACATAATCATTCTCAGGGTTGGGTCACATGATTAGGCAAACTATATTCCCACTATAAGAAATGCATCTCCCAAAAACTATGGAACTAATGAACTATTGTTGTACAATTTTCTAAAATAGTGAACTAACAGTGTAGAATATCCATCTTTGTAAAATATAAAAAAATAAAATTAAAATACCTTGAAGTGATAAAATAAGAATAAAAGGTAATTAATATATAATTCCTACTAGAAATGACATCATTAGTGTCTTAATTCTCCCCACCATATCACTTCCTTCCTCTGGGAAATCAACATAATTCTTGATCATTAAACATATGAGGCATCTAATTCCTTAATAGAAACTCACACTCCCACATCTCATGGGATTCTCTCCCATACGTCCATAATATTCAAATCATTGGGAATGATTTCCCATAGATTAGTTTAAATTGAGAAGTGACTATCGGTATTGGGTGTTTAGTCGTTGAAATAACATATTCAAACTCAATTTGTTTTCAATTCTACATATGAGGATGATCAGATTGGTACTTATTTAATTAAGATTCATGAAATATATCATGAATTGACAAATATTAATGAAATTAAAATTAATAAGAAACCTTTTCAACACTTCCCATGATCTCAAAGGGTCACATGAATCTCAAGGTGAGCTTCCCTTGATTTCTCAACCATCGGTGACCTAATCGAAGGTGAAACTTTTATAAACACATGTCCAAGAACATAAAACTCTTATGTTCAATGATGGGGATTCGTGTAATAATTATAATGACTTTGAGAAATTTCCATATGTTATTGATTATCCTGAATATTTTATAATGTCTCCAGGATGAAGCATACTCTCATGGGAGCGTTTCTCCAACCACATCCTAACTCAGGGGAGATCAGTAAATATTGTCATGAAGATCTACAAAACCTTCCATCTAAATAGAGGAATTGTAGTTTGTATTATAGGAAAATTCATCCAATTCTATATGGGAATCCCATGAACCACAAAAATATAGAACAAATTCTTAGAGTATATCTTCTAAAATTGGATTCTCTCACTCTGTATAGATTTTTTGTTTGGGGATGGTAGATTGTGATTAGTTTAACTTAATATATCATCAGCTCCTAGAGACCATTATTGAACATGGAATAAAATTTATGATCTCTTCTAGATATAATAGTGCAGGGATCTCCATACATCCCTATAATCTCTTATATATTGAACCTATCAAGATACTCCACTTTTGGGGTGTCTATGATAGGTATAAAAAGATTGGAATTCCTTATCTGATCAAATTTTACTGAAATAGAATTCTTCCCATGAGTAGTATGAGGTAGTCCAATATTAAAATCCATGGACACCTCATACCACATTTTTCAAGGGATTGGAAGGGTCTAAAGTAGTACATAACATCTCTGATTCTCTGACTCTACCTATTGGTAGGTAAACCATTGTGATATAAATCCATCTATATCTCACATAATACCTAGCCAAAAATAAATATAAATGACCAATAAGGTTCCATTATTAAATGGACTATTTCAAAACTTGAAATGGAAGTATTATACTAGGGGTGTTGGAAAAAATATTCACTTTATCAGGGGAATAAACAATATCAAAGTTAAATATTTGAATGTACTCTGCCCACCATCATTTCCTAAGATTTAGATCCATCTAAGAGAATAATTATGTCAAGATTATATTATTGGGGTGGACCATAAATGTATTTCTAAATATATAGTTCCACCAACATTGAAGTATGTGAATAACATATTCTAGATTAAATTCATGGGTTGTATAATTCCTCTCCTAGGATTGAAGTTTCTATGAGCCATATGTTACCACATGATCATCCTACATTAGGACACACCCCAATACCACACCTGAAGCATCACAAAAAACCACATAGCCTTGGTTATTCTCAGTATAGGGGTTAATGATGTATGCTTCTTTTAACTCTTTGAAGGAATATTTAAATCATGAACCCCACAAAATCATCCCTAACTTTTGAGTGATCATGGTTAATGGAGATGATAGATTTAAAAAATATCTTGTGAAACATCAATAAAAACCTATAAATTCTAGGAAGATTAATTTATAAAATATATTTCATGGATACTCCTAATACATTAGGGCTTTTACCCTAACTTTATCGACCATAATTCCATTTTTGGAATGTATATGACTTAAGAAATTAACTTTTCGAATCCAAAATCTACATTTAGACATCTTTTTAGAGAGATGTTGCTTTAGAACATCCCCCAGGATGATTGTCAAATTTCATGCATTTTCCTCCTTAGTCTTAGAATATACTATGATATCATCTATAAACACATGAAAAATTATCAAAGTTTAAATGAAATATCTAGTTCATTAAAACCATTAATATAACATGATAATTATTCAAGACAGAAGGAGTCACAAGATACTCAGAATACCCATATCTTCATTGAAAACTAGTATTTTGAATATTAGATTCCTTCACAAAAAGTTTTTGGTATCTCGATCAGAGATAAGACTTTGAGAACCACCTTACCCCCATTTAGTTGATTATACAAGTCAGTGATACAAGGTAAGGGGTAATTATAATTAATAGATACCTGTATAAGAAACTAATATTCAAAACATAATCAAAGAGTTCCATCGGCCTTCTTAGAAAAGAGAACTAGTTCGTCATATGAGGACATGCTTGGGTGAAGAAAATAACTTTTCCTTTAAATATTTAAACTAGATCATTAACTCTTTCATCTCAAATGGAGCCATGTGATATAAAGAAAAGGATATAAATTGTGTCTTTAGAATCAGGTCAATAGAAAATATAACTTCCCACTTAGGGGGAAACTCTAATAAGTCATTAAAGAACACATCAAGAAACCCATTAACTATGGGAGGTAGGTAATTGCCCATGCCTTTTATATTATCATCTAAGAGAAGATAAAATACCTATAATGAAAGACTAGTTTCTTCCAAAAAAAGAGGCCCTATCTGGCTTGAATTGGGATTTCACTCTCCTTGAAATAGTAGAACTCTCCCATTAAGGGTAGTGAAAGATAAACTACTATGATATAAATTGATATGATCTTTAAAATATATCATTTATTCTATCCCAAATATTATATTAAAGAAATCCAATTCAAGAATAGTGAAATTCCAAGACATCTCTACATTAGATAGAGAGATAACATAAGAGGGGAACTAAAATCTATACTCATTTTTCTTAAGAGAGTAGATATATCCATCAAGTAAGACATGGTATCAAAGGAAAGATTCAAAAAATTAACCACATGATAAGGGAAAAATTAGTAAGAAGAAACATTACTGAATAACTTAACAACCATGGATGATTCCATAAGAATTTTAACTATCACTATCATTGGTCTCATCTCATACTCTATATCATATACTTGTATGACCTAAATCTGATTCGAAGTCCTGTTATCAGATTAGGATTGTTTTCTCAAATAACTTCACCCATATGATGATCTACTTTTCCCTTTATATCCTTTAGGGTGAGACCCTCTAGAATTCAATGAATCTAACTATTATTGAGATCTTATCAGAGTAGAAGAACTTATTCCACTCCTTACTGAAAAATTATTCTATAAAATATCTAGAGCTGTCTTAATTTCCCATAAGTATGAAACACCATAGAAATATCTTCAAGGTAAGTGTTTATGTGACCTAAAATTCTGTATCGGAGGAAAGTGGGAACCTTACTCCCATAGAAAGTGAACCATACTAATGATAAAGATCTCAAGAACCACTTTTGATTCCACTATTAAACTCTTATAGCATTCTCTTTACATCAAGAACCCCATGCTCACAATTAATAAACATGTATAGGTTTCAATAAAACCCAACATATTGTCTTGGTCAACAATTGACACCATCATAAATCAATAAACCAACCCTACATAAGTTTTTATATTTAAGAGAAAAATTTGAGATCAAACGTATGTATGGAGATCCATCTCAAACAAATTATCCCTTATAAAATACATAGATGTCATCTTTGAAACAAACTGGACAGTCACTATGAATCAATTCACATTTTCCATCATGGTTATAAAATAATTTTAAAGGATCAGGAAATTGTGATAACTTGGAAGGGCCAATATATCTGATGAAAATTTTTTAATAACATCACTATAAAATATTTACAATCAATATTATCATGTATAATTTCTTATACCAAATATTCCATTTCTCTAAGACCCTCTAACATAAAATATGTTAACATAACATTGATTACCTCAAGAGTCTCAAAATAATAATATATAATCACACTTTTCTACAACAAATCCAATAATTTATAAGATTCATTAGCACCATGTAATTATGGTAGATTATTTCACATAAATTCCTAATCTTGATCATGATCTTGGATTCCATTAGGATCTAATCCTTGAGACTCATATGACCTATACCTTATCTCTATTCCACAACTTGGGCTTTTTATTTCCCAACATCAATAAAGTTATAATGAATATAAGGGTTATCCCATGTAAACATATTAATACCCCCACCAAAGGGTTCACAGGGATCTTCAAGGAGGCATAGTACTAGTAGGAAATCAAATAAAGTAGTGGAAACTATAAAATAACTTATAAACTCCCAAATCATAGACTCATATACCAACATCTTAAATTATTGAGAAATAATGAAAACATTTATATCCTTTCAAAATAAGTAGTATGAGTGCATGGTTTTTGTGCTTAGTATTCAACATGTACACCCATTCCATTGAGAAATAATAATTAAAACTAAAAAATAAAAACTATAAGATCACAACATTCCCTGGTAACTTATGGTTTAGTACTAAAAAATTTTGTCTTACACTACTTCATACCAAAACCTTAATCCCTAATATTTATATCTCATTTCTTCCCAAACACCCCATATATCATAAAGTAAAACCTTGGGTTTTGGAAAAAAAATTCATGAACCAAACAGAGCTACCCCTAACTCGAGAACCTGAGATAATATATGGAATGGCCTATAGAGTGCTTCCAATCCTCGCAGGATCGTAACATGTGCCTGGGAATATAGATTACACTTTTGAAATAGTTTCACCCAATAAGTTAATCAATGAGTCATATCAAAAAACCTATCATGAACCCACCATATATTAAAGAGTCATTCTTAAACATAATATTAAACAATAATCATCATCAAAACATGAAATTATATCTATGGATGATCAAAGTAAAATAAAACACCATAATCATAACTAACTGAAGTAAAATGTTTAACTAAAGTGTCCAAAATAGAAAAGTGATGGCATGGGGAGCTGATAAGGTGATACAACTTCATAAGAACATATTCTACAAAATGAAAATAAATATAAAAAAGAAACATCCACCCATCACTATGTAACATGAGGGATCATCCCATTATGTCACCTACATCAACCAAGATAAATCAATCAATAACATCTGCCACCTCAATTTTACTCCATTCCCTTACCTAAAATCATGTAAAAAAGATTTCAACACACAAATTTAGTTTATGAAGGGTTTGAGAATAATGATCACAATAGGACCCCACCAAGTGTTCCATATATATCCTTTTAAATCATATAACTTGGGAAATACAAGGGAAATACAAACTAAAAACATGTGTAGAATAAACCAAATATACCGTCTATTAAAACAATAAATATGGTGGAACACCATAATATCACCAAGGATAAAGGAAGATAGTAATTCTACATCAGTAATTAGGGAGAACATTAATTATTCGAAGAAAACTATAATGACTTCAATATGCTAGTGGAATATGCACAACATTACTTCACTAGCTAGGGATACACACATAACTAGTGGGATGGGAACATCACCAAATATATTATTTCCTACACAAGAACCTAGGGTTACCAATAAAAGGAACAGAAAAGTAAACCGTTTTATGTAATTAACTCACAAAAAATTATCATATATACTTTCTATATAATTTTATAAATGTATATTTTAAAGCTAAGAAAAAAAGGTTCAACCAACAAAGGGGGTTTATGGACCCACCTACTGAAAATATTGAAACCATAATAATATAAGATGAATCCTCTTGAAAAGGAGAGGAAATATACATAAGAGGAAAGAATTAACTCTATAAATTAAAACCAATATAGTAATTTTGAATAGAAGAAACTCTAGGCCACCAGGGCCATTAGGTAGAATAAAATCCCTGAAAAAGGGATGAGTAGATCTATGAAGATTCACATATTTGGTGTTTCCTTTCAATAATATTAAATAAAAACCACAGTAAACATGACCTATGTGAAGGGTGAGTGTGGTTACTATGAGGTAGAGGGTTGTCATTCTGAATATAGTGATATATAAGGGGTGAGTAGGTTTAATTCAGCCAAGGGTAATTGAGAAATTTCACACATTTTAAATATTTGTAAGTTTGTATAGTTTGGACATAAATGTTTTCAAACTATGTGTCAATAGTGCAGGTCATTAATGGATTACCAAGGTATTCACATAGTTTATAAATTATGTTCCAACTATATAAGATGCCTCTTTGAAAAGGTAAAAACTAGATGCATGGTTTCCACATGGATTTTCTTAACCGTTCGTTATCCATGTGGCTTCTCCAATTTTCCAAAATTACAATTTTTCAAAGGAAAATACTCATAAGAGATTGAGTAAGGATAAAATCAAATGAATAAAGAATTTTTGCCTGAAATGACATTATGGGTGTTATATGAATCATGATCATTGATACGTATATGTATCAAAAACAAAGCTAACACAAATATAATTTTGGTCAAATAATCTACCCATTTGTATTTGTTGTTAATACCAATTATAGAAAATAATATTTCAATATTTTTTTCTATATATTTCTTATTCTCCCCCTTTATCATTTTACTCATTCATTTTATTCTTTCCCCTTATTGAAAATAAATAAAAAGAGATATATATAAAGGATATTATCAACTCAATCATAAATCAATGTACTATAAATCATTCCACTTTTAGTATATGTGAGCCTTACTCAATGTAGAATATAAGAGAGTCTAATCTGGACAAATAATTTTTTCATAAATCAATAGAATATGATACCACATTAAAATTTATTTCTCTAGAGGTTTTCCAAGTGTTTTTAGGTTGATACCATTTGACAAGGAATAATATGTTCACATGAATCTTACGGCCAAAATCCCTTCACTCCTCTTAATATGTAGATTAAAAACATCCATATCCGGCCTTCATATTATATCTTTTAAAAAACAACCATGAAATATCTTCAAATATTCTTTTTCTAAGGTCATTAATAAAATAAATTTATTCCCCTCAATGGAATATTTTAATCTTTAAAATCAAGGATTAGATAATATCAAGACGTACCTTTTATAGACTTCATTTTATAACATGTTCCTCAAATTTCATATTTACATAATTTTCATGAGATCATTTTTATCGAATCTTCTCAAGATTATTCATTAGTACCCCCCCCCTCTAAGAGACACTAAAATGTCACTTAATGAGATTTGATCACCAAATAAGTTTCAAGTTACAGAGTAATATGTCATACCTAGATGGTTACATCTTCAATATTTTTCACACTTTTGACATCATAAACATCTTTAATATTTTTTCCCCTGAAAACTTATATCACCATAAATTCCATGTGTAAAATAATAAACAAAATATGTTTAGGAATAATATGTAATTCCTTTTCACCTTATTATAGGTAGTACGGTAGTGAATTTCTTTTCAACCAATATGATATTTTATTTAAATTTCTATGTCTTAGAGAACTATTAATACTATATTTTCTTATTTTCCAAATAGTATTATTCATTGGAAAAATGGAATCTTTTCTTCCTCTATCAAAATAAATGTGTGGAATTTTCATTTTTCACCACATCCATAAAAGAACTTGTATCTCATAGTTCTTGTTTCATCTTTCTCAACATCACTACTTCAGATGTTAGAATGAATAAACAATTCATTAAAATATGCCTAGATCTATTGTACCTCACAACACTTTTGAAATTATTTGGTAATCAATTTTTGAAAAACTCCCATGAGATTTTATTTCTTCATAAAAAATATTTTATTTTCCTTTAGAATTTTCACTTTCTTGAGTATTTTCCATCTCCATTTTCATTTCTAATATAGATATCCAAATAACCAATAAATATTTATAAACTAGATTAGATACTTTGGAACCTATATATGGATTACATCAAATATTATTCACCAAATATATCCTTTTAATTTTCAATTGGATTGATATTCCATTTTTACTTTTTTTCCCTTCCATTACAACCAAAACTCATGGATTGTTTTCAAATGTATATATTGTATAGCATATTACCACAATAGAGTCTTATTATTATTCTTTGAGTGAGACCCTTCTTTTTTCTCAGGGGTTTACCTTGAATATATTTCCTATTTTTCTTACTTCATAAGGATAACTCACTGATCATGTTCATTAACTTCTTATAGATATTCTTTTTATCATTTTTCTCCTGATTATTTCTTAAGTATGAGTTTACTACTTTAATTTTCATATAGTATATTCTATTTATAAATGATTTTGAAAAATATTTTTATGAAATGGGTGATAATTATCCACTTATGTGACTACATTGGCTGCAAAAATCATAGAGAATCTTTGAATTTAAAAAAAATAACTGAAAGATTTATTACCTTCCCCTATGTACTTCACTTTAGTTCATAATTAATATACCTTGATTTTTACTTCAAATAAATTATAATGGTTGAAAAATTATTCCAAAAGTCCAAAAAAATCCAAAAAAAATTATAGGACAAATAAAGACTAATAAATATTGATCATTTTTCTACACAATAGTCTACCCATATTTGAATACTTGTGGTTTTTATGCCTTTTAATTTACTAAACAGGATTATTTTTTGGAACATACCCATTAATTCATTCTTAAAACAGCCATATATGTGGTGGTGGGTTCCTCCCTATTTTTAATCAACAATTTTAATACATATTTTTATTTAGCACATAAACTATTAAATTAAATAGTATTAGCATTAAAGACTTTTTAAGAGATGAATGGTACCATCTGCTTGATGCTTGTAAGAGATTGATCATAAAATGATCGAATACTCTTATTTACATAATATATATGTATTTAAGAGTAATAATCCTCCTTGAAATTATATATATTATAATCTCTTCTATCAACTTTTTATGAAGATCCATCCAGAGTGATTTTAAGATTTTCATGTTTGATCTCAAGATCCAGACATTTAAAATTTAGAATTATTATATCACCTTCCATAGATATAAATCTATATTCAAATTCCTTTTTTATAATTTCAGCTTCATCATCATAAATTTTATTTATTTCTTCCAAAAAAAGTGTCATGTTACTTAATAATCATTGATTTGACATTCAATACTATATTCTTGACAACAATGTTGTACAGATAATCTTGTTCAAATACATAGAACTTATCTTAAACATATTTTGTGGATTTATTATTTTTAATTATTTTATTAATCAAATCATTATCAATACTATATTACCATTCCACTACCCCCATGTTTATGACTTTTATTACACCAAATATTTTAAATATCTCAACATAAGTTAGAACTCTTTATTCCAAAGCCTTCTTTAATTTTTTTTAACTCTTCTTCAATTTCAATGATCTCTTCTTATATACTCCTAAATGACCCACAAATAAAAGTGACAATTTATTTATGAATATTATGAATTATAGCCTTTAATACATATGTTTATTAATCATGAAAATATATAGAAATGTGATCACTCCAAAAGTTTCTTGGTTTTTCAATTAGAAAGTCTTGAAAAGAACCTTAGGATTATTTAATATCATGTAAAGATTGTGATTTTTTTAAGTAACAATTTTTATCCATATATTTAGTTTTATATTAAACCACTATATCTTAATTTTCTATGGATTTTTTATCTTTATCAAGGTTACAACATGGGGAAACTAATTTTTATATTATTTATATAAGAAGGTTTCCTCTTATAATATCTCTATCCTGGTTCTCCATTATGTGAATGAGATGGGTTTCCATAAGACCTCAAGCACGCCACCCAATACACCAGTGCCTACTGACTAGAAATGATGGACTGATAAATATAGTGGTGTGACTATATCCTCTAGTAATACATGAAAATAATAGTAGAAACATGATAAACAAATCAATTTACATAAACTCCAGTAGAAAAAGGCAATGAAAAAAAATTCCATATAATAAAACCCTGAAATCTCATTCTGAATTTCATATTAAATTTCATGAATGTAACAAATGGAAGAATGACTCCAAAAATAAAGACACAAAAAATAGGTCCTAAACCCCATGCTCGATCTCAACTCCAAGCTCCAGTCATTGCTAGAAAAACAAAAAAAACAATCACAGGCCCCCTTTCCTTTTTCTAGATATGTATCCTTGAAGTCTACCAATGAACCAAAAGACAACCAGAATAAGGAGTTAGTAAAACTTAGTATTCCACCACCTACATTTTCCAAAAAAATCGTGTCTAATTAATATTTCATGAAATATTATGATATACAATGACGTTAATGGAAAATTGGATATATAAAATCTATAAAAAACAACCAAAACTCAAGCACCATGTTGACACCTAGGGTCATCCAAACCTAATTCAACATCATGTAATATGCCTTTTTACATAATCCCCATCATTTCTATGTAGATTCCCATTCAATGGACTAATCACACATGTAGTTTGGAGCTGGACCAAGAAATATTTTAGTGCCAGGTTAAAAATACATATTCCATTTATAGATTTAACCATTTCAAATTCCCATACTATGACTACTTATATATTTAGTTCACAATAGTGACAAGGATAATTTACATGCTAAGGTCCATTATAAATCCATGTATCAAAAACAAGAAATATCCCATGTATACCAAAGTTACAAACATTCCAAACATGTTAACTATATTCCATTTTGGTTATTTCCCAATCAAACACCAATTATCATGCCAATATTCTATTATATCAATTAGATATTAATCTATTTTACCATCCCAAGATAATTATTGGATTAAAATACATGTAATATCTGTAAATTATCAATTCAACAGTTAATCCATTCATTAATACATTTTTAAAATCCAATTATAAAGTTATAGGTTCATACATTTTGAGTTCCAATCTATGGTAGAGGATTATCACACATTTTCGGTGGATGAAATTCCAAGTTCTAAATCATCAATAGACCCAATAGAATCTATCGTAGGTCTAATAATGAAAATCTAAGAATTTCATTATATTATAAGTAGATTGGGTGGAATAAAAGGTGTTCTGGTGTGATCATAAAAGTTACACATACTAGAAATCAATGCCAAGCTATATAGAGATGTTTCAAAACACATACCACAAAAGAGCGGAAGAGGAATCCAAATATCGAGAATTCAGATCAACATGAAACTCCATGAATACTTAATTAAAATGATATACTAGCCACATTCATGATTAAAAAGAAGAATATCTAAGGATAAAATGATATGAATTTATCAATTATGAGTAAAACTTATCAAATATTGATACTTGGATCGAATAATGGATCAAAGAACCAAGAAAAGGTCTTGGAGAAATTGACGAGCCCCTGGAGAAACTTTACAATATTTTAATCCAAAATTTGGAATGATTTAGGGGGATTAAATAAATAAATATAGGTTTTGGATGGAGAAAATTCATCATTTCCCTTTATTTTCCCAACCTAGAATGGCACCACTAGCTAGATGCTGGAAACCACTACCAAATTGGTTGTTCCAACCATATTCCATGCACATCTAGAAACCCTATCGACCAACATGTGGGTCTCCATTAGCTACCTAGTGGAATTAATATAGGAAACCAATTCTTCCAAGGTTCAACTTGACTACCAGTGGGCATCTTATAGCCTTATCTGGTAACTTCCCCATCCACTGGCTAGTCGATAGACTCTATGAACAACCTGTGGCACTTAAAAATTCTATTTGATATATTTAACTACTCTCCCTTTCTATTTCACCTCATCCAAGTCCCTGTAAACATCCAAATCACCAATTAAAGTAGTAAAAGGGTCATTTATAGAATATAAAATAACTAAAATAGAAATTAAAATACGAAAGATCGTTGATAAAAGATGGGTTCTTACAGTCTACCAATCATAAATCTGTTCATAACTGAGTTGTTCCCCCATGAATCACTGAGAGATATCATTAAATAACTCAACCTAATTCACCCAAATATTTGATTCCCTTTCTTAGGGCTCCTAGAAAATATGCCCATACAACCACTACAATCGCACTAAGAGAACGGTCCTTCCTTAGAGAGTCTTCTCACAATGGTTTATTATAAGGATCAAATGATCTTCAAAGAACGAATTATCATAAAGATCAACATCATCAACATATATCATGTGAGAAGTATTAGGGTGATATATATGAATCTATAACACATGAAACATGTCATTCATGTAACTATTTCATTATAGAAGAGATAACAAATACACCAATGGATCAATCCTCTATACTATCACAAATGGTCCAACAAACCTAGGATCTGGTATTTTCCTCTTCTTGATACAGTTTTTCTCCAACCTTGAAAACTTCTACAAAAAAGACCAAGTGACTACCCTCTAATATCAAATGAAACCTCTGTTGTTCATCAAAATATTTTTCACTACTATGAATGATTTCTAGCCACTTCCTAATCAACTAAACAAAGATAGATGTATCCGGCATGAGACTAGATCATATGAGTGCTAAATATCCCACCTATAACCAGCACAATACTAAATAGTGTGGTCTTCCATATAAATCCTTAAAAGGGTCCATTTGGATTGATGGATGGAAGGTACTATTATATTCAAACTCCATGAGAGCCCAATGTTGATCCTCAAAATACCAATTCCTATAACCCAAGATCACAACATGTCTACCATAATATGAATTTTCCAATCATATTTTCATCAAAATAAGGATGATATATTGTACTCAGAAGAACCTATGAACCCATAAACTTCTAAAGGCCTTTCTAGAACTATGATGTAAAATAGGGATCTTGATCTAAAATGATACTCTATAGAACACCATATAATTAAAATATCTTCTGTATATAGAATTTATCCAATTCAATGACAATAAAGGTGTCTCTGATAGGTAAGAAATGGGATGCCTTTGTCATTTGATCCATTATCACCCACACAACATCATTATTTCAAGCTAAATTTGCTAATCCTATCCCGAATTGAATGTTGATATCATCCCAATTCTAGTATTTAGTGGGAAAAGGATGAAACAACCCAAAAATCCATTGATTCTCAGCCTTCACTTATTTAATGGTGTAGAATCATTTCACTAATTATACAATTTCTTTCTTCATCCCTAGTCACTAGTACAATCTATTTAGTTTATAATACATATTTATCATTCTAAGATACACAACCAACATAAAATCATTAAATTATCTCATCATATCCTTATAAATGATCATAGTAAACCATATATGACCATGGATTTGAAGAACCTCGTCACTATCAAGGAACTATCCCAATGGTGGCTCCCCATAATAGATATTTTCTCTCAGGGACAAACCTTTAATATTAGATAACATCCTCCTATGGAACCAATTCAGAAGGTAGGGAATGATAGAGGCCAATGTAAAAGATTCTCTCCCTATAGAATTCATAACATCTAGATGTATATTTGAAAAAATACCATCATATTCCACTCATCACTTGATTCCCACATTTCCTAAGTCTACGTCACCATACTTAAAGTGTCAATGATAATGTTTCCCATTCCATTAGTATATTCCAAAAAAAATAAAAATATTGTAGATACATTACCCACCTCCTCTATCGAAGGTTCAATTCTTACAATTAAAGTATTTACTTAAAGAAATTGTGATCTAAGTAGACCACAAATTTATCACTCAAAAGATAATTCCACCAGAATCTCAGGACATATACCTTTGTGGATAACTTCAGTTCAAGCTTTGGATACTTCTTCTCATGTAGCCTTAGATTCTTGGATCCATAATCATCCACTTGATCCTCCTATTTCAAAAATGATCTAAGCCTGATACTTGATGCATCATAGTACATGAAATACTCTTTATCTAAATTGGGTGAGGTTAGTATCAGTGATGAGGTTATCCTTCTTTTCAATTCATATAGATCCACCTTATAAGTATTGGACCAAACAAATCTCTCCCCTTTATTAGTCAGAACAGACATCAATGCTTCAAGATGAGAGAAATTGTGAATGAATCACCAAGATGTAGCCTCATGATGATTTACATATCCTCAGAATGGTCGTAGCTATAATAGAAGTACACCAAGATGTATTTAAGAAAACCACCACAAAATGAACCAGATACAAATGAATGATTTAATTCATCAAGACCCTGAATATCATCAGTGTGTTCGTCAGACCAAATGGAATTTCCATGAACTATTATAATCCATACCTACTTCTAAAATACATTTAGGGCATATTATACATTCTCACACTCATCTGATGGTATCCTAACTTCAAGTCACTCATATAGAATATCCATAAACCTCTCAATTGATCAAAGGTATCATTTATGTGTGTAATGGAATACCGGTAATTGAAAATCATCTGGTTTAGCGTTTGGTAATCCAAAAAAAACACAAATTTTCATCTAACTTATTGAAGAATAACATGGGGAACCTCATCATGAAGTATTAGGCCATATGAATCCCTTAACTTCTAAATCCTCCAAATGCACTTTCAAATCCCAAATCTCCACTGGTGTCATCTGGTATGGTGGAATATAAACTTTTTCGGCTTGTGGAACCAACATGATTGTGAACTCAACATTTCACATAGTTGGTATGTTGAATAACTCATCGTGAAATAAATCCTAAAAGTGGTCCACCATTGAAGGAAATATATTCTATTGTGACTTACAATCTTCAAGAATAGGTATTTTCACCCGGGTCATGATCTAATCATATTTTTAATGAATTAGTCTCATATGAACTGCATAAATATCTCATTCACCATGTTGGATATAATTTCTCCTTCTGGAGATAGAAATGTCATTTTCATAATTCAACATGATTTATCCCTCTATTGGATTCCCAAGTTGGCATGTAGCATACCTGAGGCTAATTCTCAATCACCCCAAATTGGTGACAAGCACCACAATCTCATAATTAACTAGTGGGAATGATCTCACCCAATTAAATAATTAATAAAATAGAAGATAAAATTAAACAAAATATTACCATGACCAATCCATAAATCAAATATCTACACAGAAATAAAAAAAATACTGGAAACAATAAACAAAAAAGAGAAACAAAAATAATTAAACAAAACAAGAAAAAAATCCCTCACTCACCCCTGGTTTACATCCCTTGCAAGGAAAAGATGCCCAAAAATCCACCACCATATGACTTTAATTCAGTTTATAATAGTTATAGTTACCATCCATACATAGAAAGTAGTAAAGGTATATGTGGATAATGTGATAAAAGAAACGTGAATATAACTAAACTAGAAACATACATCCATGTTACTATGTAATTCAACGTCCAGCAAATAGAACCTCAATGCCCCATGGGTGGGAATGGATAATCAATAACCAAAAACGAAAAATGATAAATTATGGAGTGATTAATAAGATTAGTATATAATCAAGGTGACCACACCCCATGTAAATGGATTTAAATATAGGATCCTTTTTATGTTATTTTTAAACACAATAATGAAAATAGGTTTTCTTTGGGACAAGGGAAATCACACATCTAAAATATTTTATGAACTTCCACATCTATTTTCTTAAATGGAAATAATAAATAAGAAAATATTTTTCGGCCAACACCCTTTTTATTAAAATAAAAAATTAAAATATAACTCCTTAGAAATTATTTAAAATCATTTTTCTAATACACTTTAAGGTAACCATTTTATAAGAAGTAAAACAGGGTATAAAAATGAAGGCATGGCCAATAAAAACACACAACAGCAACAGTAAGAAAATATGGAGTATGAAATCATGTGGAACTCATAAAAAAGTAAGTAAATTGAATTAACATCAATATTACAACTATTTACTAGCCTACTGGTAGAATTTAAAAGTCTATAACCAACCCAAATTATCTAAACTAGCCTCACAGGTTGGACAACCACAATAACCTTTCCCTACCTTGGGGATCTATTCCATCTAATCCACACAAAATAGTGACCATCACTATACTCCCACTAAGATTCCAAGGATCCTTTGAAAATAATAAAGGTGAGGTGTGGTATCCAATACACATAAAACATATCAATCATGAATCATCATAATCCAATATACATTATAAGCCCACCTCCCAACACTTACCATGTAGAGACCTTCCCTAAACTAGAGGACTTTCATGGAGGATTTAACCTTAAGAAAACATTTATAGGATATGGAACATCCTGACTTGTAGGTTAGAGGTAAGGGAAAAGATGTGATCCTTTGTAATTATTATTTATTTATTAATGCATATTCTTCTGATCTAGGATGGGATTACTCTAATTCGGTCATCTCCTATGCTCAAATATGGTTGGGTAATGATATTAAAGGTAAGGATTTGATTACTCTCAACTTGATGTGAGGGTATTCCTAACCTACAACACCCAAAAAGGTAGTGGGAATGGTGCAGACTTTTGATGAAATGTTACATCTAGGATTTCTTACACACAATGCTCCATTATCAAGAACTGTGAATCCCTCTACTTTTGGTGGTTTAATGAAAGACGGATCTAGAGTTCTACATCCAAAAACTACTTATGGTTTTGGAAATGAAGGGTTTGTACAATTTTATGATTTTATTTTAGTTTGATTCATGGAATTAGACGGATCAACTCTAGTCACATATAATTCAAGTGAAGGTGGGGTGAATACAATTAAAAAATTGAGTCCTAATAAGACCAATCCGACTATTAATATGTGGAATCAGTTTTATGGTTATGCTATTATGGGCTTGGAACTGGATGACAATGACGAGGATGGTGATATTTAAGGGTGGAATGTTTTCATTCCAAAATGGAACAGGAAACTGATTGGTTCTATAACTAAGGGGGGCCTTAAACAAAGTGACAAAGAAAATGACTCTCAATCAGCTGTGGGGTGTAAAAAAGATCATATAATAATGGTTTTTGGGTGCTTCTTGAGGAATGGGAAGAACAAAAATTTGTTTTTGTATGCTTTACAATCATCCCAAAGAAAAAAAACTAAACAATACAAAGACTAATCCAATTTTATGAAGCCCGTTGTCACCAGATTAGCTAGAAAACTAAAAAAAATTAAGTCCTAGGAAAGGTGGCACCCAATAGTGGTTCAGGAATGTAGAATTATTGGGGTTCTAGCTACTCCTCCAAGTGATGGGGTTTAGGTAGATAGAGCCAAGAACTAGGAAACAAAAGTTGTCAAGTTAGAAGATGTTAACCAGTTATTAGAACTGGAGGCATGTGATGGTGTCTAGAAGGAAATAGGGAATAAGAATGTCGAAATGAATATTCTCTTAAATTATGATGAAGATATGTTTTAGAAATATTTTGATATCAATTTTTCAAAATAAGATGCTAATAAAATGTACAATATATCGATTTGATTTTATCTTAATGATGATCAAGTTTGTTGGAGAAAAAATCAATATCAAATATTTGCTTGTTGAATCAATTGGGGGAAAATAAGTTTATAGTAATATATTCAGGCCTAGGATAGGTTGGCCTACCTCTTCAAGGGTCTCATTAAATATGACCCGAACATGATGGTAACCTATATAACATGGAGCATACATTGGGAGAATAATTATAACTTTTTAATGTTTTTCTATAATAGCTTGATAATTACTTATGTGGTTTGAAATTAAGCATTTCATGTAATCCTTTTTGGGCTATAAAATTTCCTCAAAAGTGTTTTCAAAAATAAAAATATTAAATTGGCAGATTAGTTCCCCATTTAAATCACCAAAGCATAACTTTCACTGTTAGACTCGTATACAAATGTATACATATATATACATATGTCATATAGTGAACAACTCATATATTTACATATGAATTTTTACATGAACATGTATATATATACATACTTTTCTATATGGATATAAGCATCCAAGGGATCAAAATATACTTACAATCCTCATACTTTTAATTTAAAACAATACGTGAAATAACATATTGATACCTGTCATTTCCAAAATTACATGAAATGACAATCAAAATAAATTTTTTTATTTAAATCTCACATTAAAGATTCAAAAATATTTTAGAAAAACTACACAAGACATTATTAAGGTCCATTTGAGTTTTTTTTTCAAAACATTACATGATTAATTTAACTAAAATAGATTTTTAACAAATTAGAAATTAGGTGCAAAATACTCTAAATTAAAATGAAAATCATTGAAAGAATGAATTTCTTTTCTAATATCTAAGTTAATATTTAATATTTTTAATTTATATCAAAACTAGAGATTAAAAACCCAAAAAACTAGGGTTCCCAAATTCAAAGCCCTAAAATAAGGGGTAGCCTAACTTGAATCAATTAATAACTCACTACCTTTGATATGTGAGTCCCAACTCAATATCCATCGAGTGGATGAAATATACAAGATGAAAGAAAACCTAAACTCAGAGAAAATAAAAAAAATAAAACTATAAGAATTCCATAGGGTTTAGCTAACCTCATTTCACAATGAGGGAAAGAAGAAATAGGAAGACAAATGAGTCGAAGGAGAAGAAAACCCTTCATGGAGAGATCGCACCAGGAAACAACAGTAAAATAAGACAAAAATGGGAGAGGGGGAGGGAGGTTGTTCAAGAGGGACCCTCATATGGGCACGCATCAGATGGAGTTGGGGAGGGTGAGAAGGATTTGCCCAATTTAGTGGGGTAAAATGATAAAAACACAAAAAAGTCAATTTTTTATGTGATGTGACACCATGTATAGTTTGGATGCATAGTTATTAAAACATTGAACCAACCATGCACCCCACAATGGATGTTATGAAGCACCTCATAGGGTCAGGGTTCATGGTTATGGAAATCATGCACCAACCATGTGGTCAGATTTGTAAATATTATAGATTCACTTTAATGGTTTGCACATAGTTTCTACAAGTTGTGTTCTAATTGTGCGCCTATATTGAAAATCCATGATTTTAATGTTTTAAATCGGTTCGACCTATGATTCACAAAAAATATAGATATTTTAATTAAGTAATCTAATTAATAAATTAAGGTTGGTGTGTGATAATTCTCCCAAATATAATGCTCTATTCTCCAAAAAATCCTATTGATGGAACATGTGGTTTCCAGGAGAAGCGAATCAAAGCCTAAACCAAGGACATGATCCAAAAACATGAGCACCAATAGAAATTACCACGAATTATTTATGACATAATTGATAGTATAGAAATGGTAAAACCCCAATTTTCTAATTTCCTCATTATAGTTATCTATAGAAGGGTTCTAAGAGAATAATACCCCATAATTCAAAAGAATAAAAGGCACCTTAAAGAAGTGAGAGGTTCAAGTCCTTAAAGAAAAAATTCACATCTCAAAGAATACAATGACTAAAAGGAAGAGGAAACAAATTCCAAGGGAAAATAAAACTCCTTATAGTGGTTGTGGTTAGGTAAGAAATCACAAATGGGTCATCTCCCAAAAGAGACCACCTATGATTTTCTACATTCAAAAATAGAATTAAACTAAAACATTGACTCTCAAAGGAAAGAACATTATAAGGAAGAGGAAAACCTAATATGAATAAAGGGTTTATAAAATTCATGTCATATAAAAGATTATTCTCAAAGGATTCTATAAAAAATCCTTAAGTACCACAATAAGAAACTATATCCAGAAACTAAAGATGACCCACGATCTAAAAAAACAATAACCATGATGAATAAATGATGGAAAAAAAGACACAACTATAATTACCTCTAATGACATGTTTCGGAAAAAGAACACCTAGTGCTCACTTTAGAATGAATGTGGAAGAGGAAGTATCTTGAGGTGTCAAATCTAAAACACAAAAACCCCAAAAAATAATAAAAATAATCAAATCATCAGCTAGGAACAACCTATGCTAGGGGAGACACTCATCCCGGTCATCAATGAAACACCCAAAACTTCTTATTCCCAAACCCCATAAAACAAGATCACATAGAAAGTCTAGAATCCTATCCAACCCTTGATATACAATCGACCACGGATACAACATACCAATAGGGTAATAAATATTTCACCAAGAGAATTTAAATGTAACCTAAAGGACCAGATCACCCAACATTTACTAGAAATATAAGATAGAGAACAACTTTCTCAATAAAGATAGGTATCTAAAGTAAAAAACCCTCACCAATCAAGATCAAGATTAAATAAAGAGTATGGGAGGAAGACATCAGATATATAAACACTCGCACACTTTCATACAAAACATTTTAGGAGGTCAAAGTAAAAAAATTTAAAACATACAACCAAAATACCACCTATGAAATTAAAACACTTGAAAAAAATCCCATTTTCCCATTAAATCGTTTTAAAAAAATTAATTACATTATTTAAAGAACATAAGAATTTTCAAAATTATAAACCACTTATAATTTCAAAACTTAACATTTATCCTTTATTGACTATAAATCCTACTTTTAAATTAGTTTAAAATTATACAAATCCTTTAACAATATTGATATCAAAATCTAAAAAATTACCATCATTAAAAAATATTTTAAAAACACTCCTTCCAATTTCAAAACATGTTTTTTATTCTAAAAACCATGTTTAAATTATAAAACACCCACATAAATCCATAAATACACATAAAAACCGTAATAAAAACCTCACATTATTAATTTTAAATAAAATTCTAAAAATTTAAAATTAAATCACTATTTATTTAAGGGAAACCATTTTCCAAAAATCCAATAACTGAGTTTGTATTTAAATTAATTAAAGAAAAATCACTTATTTCCTTTAAAACCAGAAAATAAAAATTCTAAAATCAATGTTTTAATAATTAAAAATTTCACTTTTACCAAAACAAAAAATATATACCATAATCAGAATGAAATAAAATAAAAAAATACAATGTGTGGTTTTAAGAGCGGACTAGTATTAGTGTGAAGCTTGGAAACATGTCCTAGAGAACCATGTTCCATCCTCACAATCATAACTTAGAGTCATCATGAACCATGTACTCGATATTATCATGGCCTTATTGACCCTATGATCCCACTAAGTACCACTGGTTCACTCCCCTTATCATTCCGGAATCACCAAACAATGAAACAACTCAAAGAAAAAAGACTAAAATCCCAACATCCCAAGGAAGCATCAGACTCTGAATGTGAAAGAGCTATCTAGACTCTTCCCACATATACCCTCAAAGTCTTGAAAATAAAATATACATCTACTATTAAATTTACAAATAACAAAGGGAATTTCAAAACCAAGGCCCTCTAAATAACCAAGGCACTGATACCATTTTTTCATAAACCAACCCAATATGTACCTCTTTTTGATCCCTAAGTCAACCCATGACATCCCTGAGGTGAATTGTTGATTTTTCTGAGGTGGTGATAAGTACCATGAGCACTATAATTAACCAGTGGGGATGATTTTTCCAAAAAGAATAATTATTAAAACAATTAGTGGAAGTTAATAAAAATTTCAGTATCACCCAACCTACATTGGATGTCCATGCCAAAATAAAAATAATAATAAATAAAAAATTGAACCTAAAATCAGTAAACAATACTAGAAAGAAATCCCTACACCACCCCTTATCTCCTACCTCCTTCACGATAAAGACACCCAAAAATAACTCACCATATTTATTTGCTTCTGACACCAATAGTTACAGTTACCCATAATCTGTAGAAGGTAGTAAAGGATTGTGTGGTTGATAAAATAAAAGAAACATAAATAAAACTAAACTATAAATATACCTCCTTGTGACTATGAAATTCACCATCCAATAAATCTAACCTCCACAACACATGGGTAAGAATAGATATACAACAACTTGAAACTGAAAATGATAAATAAATGTGTGAGCAACAAGATTCGTAGGAATTCTAGGTAACCGATCCCTAAGTAAAAAACTTTAGATGGATGATCTGTATTATTCTATTTTTAAATACAATAATTTAAATAGGTTTTCATTTTTTTAAAGAAAATCACAAGACGTTAATATTTTATAATCTTTCCCTTTTATTTTCTTGAAACAAAACAATCACTAAGAAAATAATTTTGGGCCAATACCCTTTTTTATCAAAATAACCAATTAAAATATAACTCTTTAAAAATTATTTAAGAACATAATTTTTAATAAAAATTAAGGATACTATTTTATATAATGGAAAAAAATTAAAAAGGATGGCACGATCAAAGAAAACAGATACCATAGAGTATAAGAAAATACAGAGTATGTAACCATGGTAAAATCATAAACATCAAGGTAGGAGACCCTGTACACACTTGGTTTGGAAACATTTTTTGGCCTATTGATGCAATATAAAGTCTATAGCTAACTCATCTTCTCTAAAATATCCTCAATAGTGGTACGGGCCACTAGGTATTTCCCTAACAATGGGGATTCAGTCCATCTAATCAAGACTAAAAAGTAATCATCTCTGAAATCCCACTAAGATTACAAGGATCACATGATAATAGTACAGGGTAGTTTAGGTATCCAGTACACATTAAACATCTCAATAATGAATTAGTATAACCCAGTATACATGTTAATCCCACCTTCTAACACCATCCAAGTTGATACCCTCCCTAAACTAGAGAACTTCCATGGAGGGGTTCATATTAATAAAAAATTAAAAGGTACCTACTGGGACATACAATTTTATTTTCATGAAAATCCTCTTAAAATCCAATTTAAAACCAACTTTGAGTTTCCCATTTAAATCTACAAAGTTCCATTTTAACCCTTATACTCATATACACTTATATATACATATATACATATGACGTTCATTTCACATATTCATATATTCACGTATTAATTTTTCATTACATGTGTATATATAAACATACATGTGTATATGGTTATAACTATTCAGTGGATCAAAACATATTTTCAAGCCTTACACTTTATTTTAAAACTGGCCCTGAAAAGATTAGTTGATACTTTGAATTTAAAAAATTACTTGAAATTCCAATTAAAATAAAAAGTTTGATTTAAATCTAGCTTTAAATATCTAATAAATTTTAGGAAAACAACCTAAGACATTCACAAGGGCTGTTTTGAATTTCATCCAAACTATCCAAGATAAATTTTTATAAAATATATTTTTAACAAACTATAAATTATTAGAAAAATATTATTACAAAAAATAAAAATAATTATTTTCAGATTTTGATTTCAAAAATATTTAGATATATTTAATATTGTAAATCAATATCCAAACTATAGATTAAGAACAAAATTAATTAAGGTTCCCAAATTTAAATCCCTAAAACAAGGGAAAACCTAGCTTTAATCAAAGAAGAACATGTTTCCTTTTATTTATGAGTCATAACTCAATCTCAATCAAATCTAATGGTCCCTAAAAGATAAAAAATACATAGGGATAAGAAAAATTATAAAAAATGGACTGTAATGACACCCCAGGGTTCGTCCGACCTAATATTTTAGTGAGGGAAAGAATAAAGGGAAAGATATTAGAAATAGTGGAGAATAAAACTCTATATGAAGATATCACACAAGGAAAGAATAAGAAAATAAAACATTATGGGGATAGGGAGGATGGAGTTTACATGTAGAAGTACCCCTTTTAGGTGCACATAAAATGGAAATGGTTAGGGGGAAGTTTTATGCCAATTTAGTGGGTAAAAGTGAAGTAAAAAATTTAAAAAAGCCAACTTTTTAAGTGATATCACACCGTGCATGGAGTTTCTGCATAGTTGGATTAATAAAGTTCCAACACAGTGACCACTCTAGATTTTATAGAGAACCTCACATTTTTAGTGTTCGTTGTTTTTGAAACCTTATGTCGGCCGTGTGGTTAGATCTATATTGATTATAGAGGCACATCAGGATTTATGCATGGTTTCAATTAACTATGCCTCAACTAGGTTCCTAGCATAAAAATAAAATATTTTAATTTTTTACACTTGTTTGGTCTGAGATTCAAGAATGAGTCTATATATAATAAATTAATTAATATAATTACTAAATTAAGGTGGGGTATGATAGTTACCCTCTTCTGATAATATTTGAAATTTTCCTAGTATAGAACTTTCCAATTCATTCCCATAATCAATTTTATTTCATCCATTTCCATCATAAAAATATAATATAGAAACAAATAATAAATAATCTCATTATGAAAATATTTATAGTGTCTTATACCCTCGTATCACACACCTAATATTTTTTTTATGGTCATATCCCCATCCCTTCCTTCCACGGACAAACAAAAGACATTGCAAAATTGAGTTGATATAAAGTAATGTGATTCTCATGTATCAAAAAAACACAAGAAAGGGTAGACGAACTATGAATTATACCTTTGAAAGTGGAAGGACCCACCCCAGAAAGGTAGGAGTAGACTACATTACATGCGACTAACTCGCTCCTCTATGCTGGGCTCCTACTTGAATCCCATGATATGCTTCTTCCGGATAATACTTGTAGTCTTGTGTAAGGGTACCACTCCCCCTAATATAGCCTAAGTGACCAGTGGAACTCTAGATACCTATTTCAATAGGGTATGTTGAGTCACTCCCAAACCCTAGTGTCTTCTTCATTCATTTTCCACCAAAAAACTGATGATTTCTTTGGTAGAACTTTTTCTAGTGACCCATTCTACCACAAGCTCATTACTCCACTATAAGGAAAATAGACTTCCAGTACTTGTGTACATCCCATCCACACTGATAAAAATACCCATGGTTATGGTCATGAGATATATTTTCACTTCCTCAATTACTCTTCTTATTTCTTCCTTGGTGAAAAATCTCATAGTCATGCTTATTAATTCCAAAAGTGAAAATCTCATATCATCCCACTAGAGAAGTCTTCCCACCACTTAGGGACTGGTTTAGGTACCCTTCATTGATGAGAGCTTAATTTGTCACATCAGAGAAGTTTCTTAAGTGGAATATGTCCAAATAAAATTTGATTTAATATTGAATACTGTAGAAATCCATGCCTTTTTACACATATTATTGTATGATTTTTAAAATAAATATTCATTAATACATAACAAGGATATAAAATTCCTAATGTATTTAGAGGACTGTGTTCAAAATATATATAAAGGAAACTAAGACATGACATCCTTATTTTATTCTACATAATAATCTCCTAAATCTATTTATGATCCTAAAACAAAATAGGATAATTTGGGGAATACATAAAATAAAATGTGATCTAAAAGGATATTAGGGTAACAAACATGATAAGGGAACATAACATGTGAGTCAAAGGTATAACATGGTATTATAAAAGAGAAGGCTCTTGAATAATCAAATAGAAGCATAAAATAAATAACATTATCTCATAAGATCATAGTAGAATAGGAAATATGGAAACAATATAAAACATGACAGAAATATGAATCAAGGATAAGTGTCAAGATAATATCACAAGGTGAAAAAAGTCAAAAAAAAATGGGTTAGGTTTACTCCTTAATCTAATACATATTGTCTCTTGAGACTAAATCTTTACCAAATGAATTAGAGGAATATCTGGGTGCACCAATCATAATATTTTCATGATTATAATTTCGAAAAAAAATAAATCAATCCTAAAGATTAATCGTAATAATTTTCCATTGAAATAAATTGGGTTTCATAATCTTTACTCATATCATAATAAAAGGGAATTTCAAAACAATGGAATTTGAGAGATAAATATACGACTTGTATTACCCCAAAAAATGGATAATTGGATATTTATATAATTGATATATATATATATATATAATTTAGAAATAGTCAATAACATAAAATATAAATAAAAGGTGAGTTAGGGAAATAATGGTTATAACCAAAAGAAAAAGGGTGGTTTTGAGATCTCCCTTACATCGAGTCTGATTCGTCACGTGTGTTATTTATCTTTCTGGATAATTAAATATTGTTTATTATATAATTGATTTATAACATTTTTCATTATTATTATTCCTTTTACTTTATTTATTATCACATTATATCAAACTATTAAATCATCTTAGTACAAGTCGGATGTTTTGATGAAGTTCGGGTCATATGTCCAAAATCACCTTGGAAAGTTGTCTAAGGTTAAATAGATAATTATTTAATGATATAAAAAATAATAATAATTAAATAATAATAATTTTTATTCCTTTTTTATAATTTTAAAATCAATTATCAATTATGGTTATTAAAAATTAACTATGTTGCAATCATTGAGATAGTAGGTCGTACGTACGCATATATAACGCTTCTATTCTTAAAAGATCGTGATGTAAAGAAGATAAGTGTAATTTTATCTTTATATAATGATAATTATATAATAAACAAAAATACGGTTTATTTAAATACACTTATATATACCATCCATGTGATGCAGTAATGAAAAATGAACCGTATCACTTCATGGAGGAGATAATCTACACATACATAAGAACGGCGTTATCATTTTTCAATGAATGGAAATATAAGAAAATATGTGATATATTAATTTTACATATTGATAAATATTTTATTAATATAATATATATATATATATATACATTAAATCTATCATTATAAATAATTGTGAGACGCAATGATGGAAAGTTAATTACATCAATTTGTGAGGAGGTAGTCCGACATACACACGGATAATGGTGTTGTTTCCCATTTGATGGGAGAGGAGATGTATTTAGGTTATTAAATTAACATAATATCATATTAATATATTTAAGATACTGGTTTTATTATATCAGCATTATTGAATAATATTTTTAGGAGATGTAAGAAAAAGAAAAAAACGTTTGATTAAGAACTATAACTTTTATTCAGACAACCTCTTAATGTTTACCCCAAAAGACATCATAGGTTGGTTTTTTGATCAAACCATGGCCTATAGGATATGGCTAGGTATTAAATTAATTTATTTTTTAGGAATTCTCTAAACCAAAATTATCTTGTTATTTGTAAAGGATATTCGATTATGTGTCTTTTATAAGTGGGCAAGAGCACCCACATGGAAATTTCTTAAAAGAATAAAACTGATAAATTAATACCCAGTAAAAATGATTAAAAATCGATATATATTTAATGGTATAATAGGATAAAGTTTAAATAATTTTATACAATAGTATTTATATAATTCTAATTGAAAACATACACTTATCTTTTGGTTTTACACACGGTAAACATGTTTTAACCTTAACTATATTAATTAATTTTTACTATTTTTATTGTCAATTATGAAAAAAATAAGTTAAAACTATATTTTATCAAATTCAATATATATAGTTGGAATAATTTAATTTAATAAATGATCCCACAAAATGTGTCCAAAAATGGTTTTCTGAAAAATATATTTTTTAATCATACAATGGTCTTATATTAACTCTATTACAAGTGATAATTATTATATGAATTTAAATTAATATATATAGATATATAATATATAAATTACATTTTAATAATTCCACATTAGTGGTTACTTTAATTAGTTATAAAAGATAAACATTGTGACCTTAAAACTGTTTTTAGAAAATTGTGTTTTTAAGCCTAAAAATAAAATTAGAGTAAATCTCATAAAAAGATTATTAAAATGTAATTAATAGGATTAAATATAAAAAAATAATTATGTTACTTTTTAATAAAATTCATAAAATAAATGAACTTTAAAATTACATAACTTATTTAAAAACATGATTGTTTTACAAAAAAAATATTTTTCACTATCCACTAAAAAAATCAATATTTTCCAAAAAAATACAAAAATATCACCCCAATTTATTTTTGATATGATTATTTAAAAAATTAAGTTAATTTTATCAAATATATCTTATAATATTTCTAGAAAGTATTTATAATATTTTCTCATTAAATAAATAAAAATAATTTTTGAAGAAATCAAATTTTTTGAAGAATAAAAGGTCTTTATTAAAAATTGAGTTCTTATTTACTAAAATTTATCAATACATTTATATTGATTAAGAACTATATATATATATATCATAAATTATTTAATCCTTTTCATACCCACCTATTTAATATATATTTTGTAATGGTTATATTTAAATAATCATGGTTCATTTGGGATCAATGTTGTGTGTCACATCCATTATCGAACATAGTTTTATTTTTAAGAACTTATGGTGTTAAATTATTCCCACTTAAAGAATTTCACCCTTGAAATTTTATGTTATATATTATTATTAAAATGGGTGAGCGTACCTCTACTTTATTTCTTCCTCTGGTTCCCGGGTTACCTCTTCATATTTATGTTTCTACCATTGTACTTTAACTAGGTGAGTTACTTATTAAATACAAATTTATCTCTGTGGTCCAATATATTCACCAGTTTCTACTCATAATAGATATAATTTTTTAGATGTACCATCATCAAATTATGTACATGTGAGGAATCTAGTATGTACTAACTCATTAGGGGTACATGGAATACATCATGTACTTCAGAAAGGGTAGGTGGGAGTACTAGTCGATAGGCCACAATTCTGATATGATTGGGAATCTCCAAGGGTATGAAGTACCTGGGGATTATATTTAACTTATTCCCAAATATCTTGACAATCGTAAATGGATATATGTGGATAAATACTTTATCACCAGCCTCAAAATCTATGTATCACTAATAATTCGAAGCATAGTTCTTCCATTGACTCTGATTAGACCTGATGTGTTGTATGATCTTGACCTTCTATGTCATTTCCTCAACTATTTACCATCCCATATAATTTTTTTCACCAACTTCATCCCAACATGTATGTTTTCTATATCTATTCCCATAAAGGGATTCATAAGGATCCATTTTTATGCTTGAGTGAAAGCTATTATTATACGATAATTTAACCAAAGAAAGATATTGATCTCATCCTCCTTTTAGGTCCGTTAATCATGATCCCAACATGACTTCCAGTGTATGAATAATCCATTGAGATTGGACATTAGTTTTTGGTTGATAATCTGTATTAAAGGTCAACTCAGTTTTTAGATCTTATTATAGACTCTTCTAGAAAATGGATGTGAATCTAAGATCTTGGACAAATAAAATCAAAAGTGGGGTTACTTGTGGCCTCACCACCACTCTCGTGTATATCCTTATAAGTTGATTGAGTGAAAATTCCTCTCAGATTGAAATGAATTGACCTATCTTTGTAATATTTTTCCACCACAACACATATGGAATTATTTCCTCTTTTTTTACTTATATGTCCAGTGACAAGGTGTATGGTGATGTTTTCTCATTTCCATATAGGTGTGGGTAATGGTTTAATCAACCACTTATATTATTTCCTTTCAGACTTAACTTTAAAACATATCAAACACTTTTATATATATTCCATGATCCCCTCCCTCATATTTTCACACCAATAGTGTTTCGAAAGATCTTGATACAACTTTTTGCTCTGTGGGAGAATGTATAAGGTCAATATATGTGAATAATTCAACATTTATTTATTTATCTTAGAATTTTATTGTACACATAGTCATGACCCAAATATTACAACTCCTTCTTCATCAATTTTGAACTATAAAGATCTCTCTTTTCTTATATCTTCCACCCTCTTCAAAAAATCATCATTTGTTTGATTAATGGTGTAGTGACGAGTCTCTTTTTCAATTCCTTAAATTTCTCTTAACATTCACTATTCTAGAAAAATTTTATTTCCTTCTGAGTTATCATTGTTAGTGGGTTGAAATACACAAGAAGTATCTCACAAATAATCTATAATACCTAGCTAATCCAAGGAAACTAATGATCTCCATTACAGATGTTATTCTAGTTCATTCCTCAATTGACCTTATCTTTGAATGGTGTACAGATATCCCTTTTCTGGTGATAATATTCACCAAAAATGATACTTCCTTTATCCAAAACTCATATTAACTATACTTTGCATATAGATTATCTTTTCAAAAAGTCTTTAGCACAATATTCTAATTCTCCTCATGATCCTCCTTGATTTTGGAGTATATTATAATATCATCTATAAATATTGCCAAAATTTGTTGATGTAATCTCTAAATAGTATACTAATTAAATTTTAACTATTTCACAAGAATTAACAATTCCTAAGGAAATCACTATGAACTCATAATGTCCAAACCATGTTTGAAAGTCATTTTTGGTAATATCTTCCTTATTTACCCTTAATTAGTTATATCCCAACCAATGGTCCACCTTGTAGAAATACTGGGGGCATGTAGTTTATTAAAAAAATCATATATCTATTATGGGGGATAATTTTTATTTATCTTGGTTATTTTGAGTTCATATTAATCAATATATGGGTTCATTAACAGAAATTTATTCTTGAAAAATAGGACAAGAATAGCCTTCTCTAGTAACTATATTTTAATCTCTTCCAACTCAACTGTGGCCTTTTTTAAAGGAGTCATTGATATTGGAATAGATCCTGGTATAATTTTGATTGAGAACTCATCCTATGAATTTTGAGGAAGACCAAGAAACACTTTATGGAATACCTCATTATAATACCTTACAATGGGATTGTCTTAAAGTATGATTCTCTCCTTCATCTTAATCATTTGGGAAATATATGACCACTCATAATCCAATAATATCCATACATGAGTAGAATATTCTTGGGAAGATTCATCCTATTCCTTATACTTGTATAGAATCAGAGGATGAATTGGGACATGAAGAGTGATCCCCCTCTCTCAGCAGTTAATGTTGGTTTTATTTAAGGATAGCCAATCCATGCCTAATATGGCCTCAAACTCCACCAAAGGTAGTAATATTTTTTTTGAGGATTCGGTCAAAAAAATTTATTAGGGAGGAGTTATATAATTGAGTTGCAACCATTTCTTCATTTACTATTATTATATATTTGAGGTGGTGCATTAATTGTTCTACTATACATGAGAGATATGAAGGAATTAATAAAAATGGAATAAAAATATATTTTATGTAGTATTTATTGAATAACTAGTGTACCTATCACCAAATAATTGTATGGATCCACCTCATCAATAGTGATAGAATATGTTCTTCCCTACTCACTAGGCCATGGAAGTTGTATATAATGATTATCTCTGAAAACCCATGGATTTAGGCATGGGTTTGTATAATTTCTATGTTCCTTATAGTCGAAGAATGGAATCATAAGTTTAGTGTTGATCTCAATATTATTTTATTATTCCAAATTAATTGGTTTCTTCATTTCCTTTCAAAACTAATTAGCTTGATACCCCTCTTTTCTTCATTTGAAACATCTTTTAGTTCCCTTGAGATAATTTCTAGGGTTATTCCAACCACACCTTTTGCATGTTTTATCTTGGGTTTTCTTTCCTCCTTGTGATTTATCTATTGATACTTTCAAATAAACCACTATAAGTGGATGTAAAATTCCAGAGGCATACCATGCAATCCCTATAAAGTTTTCCTCATACACCCTGATTGACTCATTTTTCATTTACTTTAGTCTGAGGAACTCCAAATATGTTTTAATATGGTGATTTTGGAGAAAATATTTATTAAAAAATATTTTCTTAATGTCTTCACATTCCATGGAATCAATTTACTCTTTAAACATTATGTTCTTGATCAGTGTCCACCACTGACCAACTTCTACCTCAATTTGATAAATTCAACATAAATTTATCTTACTCTATTCATTGTATGATGGAAAATATTTTTTCAATTAAATTAATTAATTTCTCTATAATGATGAGATAATAAGATCCATTAAATGTATGATTCATTTTTCTCTTAAAATAATTGACTACAACTTACTCATTCTAAGCAGGAGGAGTGTGTTTCGACTGATTTAATTTATTATTCATAACTTGATCTAGTTGATTCAGTACCTCCATGAAGTTCTCAACTCCCACACCTATAGGTTACGGAAAATCATTGGGTAAATAATCACATTTCCTATCATGTTGATTTTTGTCTTGGTTTCTCCTACTTATCACCATTAACAAAAACAATATAAAAACAAGATGACAATAAATTAATATAAAAAATAGAAAATTATAAAAAAAGGAGGAAAAACATAAAAACGATATATATATCCTGAATTATGAGTACATAAGTTTTAATAAAAGTTATACAGGGTAATTTTTCCTGCTATTTTTTATAATTTGTTCAAGTCCTTTATAATGGTTTAAAAAGAGTTTTTGAATTTCCAAAATAGATCCCCCTTGAGTGTCAAAACAGGTATGCAACAAGGCCAATTTATCATGGATCAACTGAAGATAAATTAAAATTCCAATGTTCCCATTTCAGAGTTATTACCCCTAGGTAAAACATTATATTATTACATCCACTTATAGTATCTAAACATGTATTTACTTTCTTGGAAACCACTCGTTCTATCTTTTAACAAAATTCCTAGTTATTATCGTATACTTAAAATTATCCATGGGCTTCTCACTAGATTTTTATTCTTGTAATCCCCAAAAATAACTATACCTTTATATGATACAAACTATAAATACCCATGCCTTGTTACACATATCATTTCATTATTTTTAACATAAATATCAATTTACGCAAAACAAGGATCGAAAAGGCCTAGTTTATTGGGAAGAATAAGTTCATAATACATCGATAGGAAACTAAAACATAACAACCTAATTTTATTATACAAAATTATATCTTATATCTATTTGAGCTCCAAAAACATCAAAGGATAACCTCAAGAAAACATAAAATAATGGGGTGGGCTAAAAATCCTTATAAGAGAATAAATATGATAAGGGAATATAACATGTGAGTCAAAGGTATAGCATGACATCATAAAAGAGAAGTATCTGGAGTAATCACATGGAATAATAATATAAATAACAATTTATCAAAAGATAAAAGGATAATAGAAAATTTGGAAGAAATATATAACTTTTCATAAACATGATTCAAGGATAATATCCTAGAAAATATCACATGGTGAACAAAGTCCCGTAATGGACTAAGTTTACTACATAATCTCATATATAACATCTCATGAGACTAAATATCTACCCAAAGAATTAGAGAACTATATGAATGCACCCATCATAAAATTTTTATGATTAAATATTCCAAAAAAAATGAAAATAATCATAAGGAATAAATATAATAATTTCCCATGAAAATAAAATGGGTTTCATAATCTTTCATAATATCTTAATCACAAGAAATTTCATAATAAAGGCATTTGAGAGATGAACCCAAGGCATGTATTACCCTAGAAAATTAACTAATAATAAGCTATTTATATATTTTAGAGACATATATAAATAATTTATAAGCATTCCATAACTTTAAACATATATATAATCTAATTTTGAGAGAGAATTATTATGACCCATAAAAGAAGGGTGGCATAGAGAGATCCCATACCCCAAGCCAGATTCGACACTTGTGTTCTTTGTCTTCCTAATTAGTCATATTATGATAATTATTTACTTCATTCAGAATTTTTTTTAAATTTTTTATTCCTTTTATTTTATTTATTATCATGTTGTATTCAATTTCTTAATCATATAGGTTCAATTTGCATGTTTTGACAATGTCCATCTCATATGTTCAAAATCCCCTTGGAAAGTTGACTAATGTTAAAGAGATTATTATTTCATCATAAATAGAATAAAAATGAAATAATTATAATTTTTATACCTCAATTAAACATTTAAAACAAATCATGAAATATCATTATGAAAAATGAACTATTTTGAATATCCTATCAAGAGAAATCTGGAGATGCATGTAACCTCACTGTGATGTGGCTCATATAGAGTGAGTAATTCCAATAATTTTAGTTTTGTTTGTGATGATTTTGTGAGTTACTTTTTTATCTATTGAACTTAGAACTAGATATTTATATTTCCTACTTTTCCCTTCAAGGATATATGGTAATTAAAAATTAACATTGTACATTGATAACAAAAATGAAATGTGTTATAATCATGTAGATAATAGGTCATACATACGCATGAATAATGCTTCCATTTTTCAATGATCATGATGGAAAGAAGGTAAGGGTTATTTTATATTTAAAAATTGATAATTATATAATAAATATCATATTATTAATCTAAATATAATTATATATACCATACATGTGGTGACGTAAGGAAAAAAGGAGTCACATCTCTTTATGGAGGTGTTAATCCACATGTATGCACAAATGACATTATAATTTTCCCATGAATAGAAATGTAAGAAAATATATCAAATATGAAATTTATAAAATGATAAATATGTTATCAATATCACCATATAAATTTAATCTGTCAATATAAACAACCCTAAGAGACGATGATGGAAAACAAATAACATATGTTCACATGGCGGTAGTTTACCATACAAATGAACAATAGTTTTGATTCCCATTTTATAGAAGAGTATATGGATATGTTATTCTATTAAGATAATATAATATATTTATATTATAGATACTAGTTTTATTATGTCATTAGGGTTGAATAATATTTTAAGGAGGTGGAAGAAGAAAGAAAACAAAAATGCTTGATTAAGAATTATACTTCTTCTTTGGACGACCAGTTAAGATTTACACCAAAATATTTCCTAGGTTGATTTTATGATAAAAAATGGTATCTTGAAGATGTTTTGGGATTTATGAAAGTTATTTGGTAGGTATTTTCTTGACCAAAATTATCTTGAAGTTATGAGAGGATATGAAAGGAGGTGTCCTTTTATAAGTGAATGAGAGTACTAACAAGGAAATTTCTTTAAAGAATACGAAATGATAAAGTCATTCCCAATAAAAATTCATCACAATGTATATATATATATATATATATTCTAAGGTGATATAGTATAAGTTTCAAATATTTATTTAAAATATAATTTATATAAGTATAATTGGAAAAAATACCCTTATATTTTGACTTAATCCCCCGGTAAACACGTTTAAACCTTAAACAAGGTAATTAATTTTTACTATTTTTAATAATCATTATGACCAAAAATTAAGAGGAAATTAATACGAAATGTTAATTATTTTAATTCCAATTATGGAATTAATTTTATAAAATTCAATTCATATAATCAGAAGAATTTAATTTTAAAATGAACTCCCAAAATATGTCAAAAAATGGTTTTTCAGGGAATTTTTTTAAGAATAAGATGATCTTATATTAAATATTTTACTAAAAAACATTATTATATGAATTTAAATTCATATATAGATATATAATATTTAAATTTAATTTAAATAATTATTTATTCGTGGTTATTTTAATTCATTTAAATGTAGAAACATTATACACTTAAAAATAGTTTTTAGAAAAAAAATGTATTTTAAGCCCAAAAATAAACTTCTCCAAAAATATGGTATAAATATTATTAAAATATATTTAATTAGATTAAATATAAATAAATAATACTTATTTTACATTTAAATCAATTATAGTGAACAATGTGAACTTTAAAATATTTAATTTATGTAAATAAATTACAATTTTACAAAAATCAGTATTTTTTACTATTCACTGAAAAGTCAATATTTTTTGAAGAATCAAAAAAATTCACCCTAAGTTAATTTTGATATTATGATTTCAAAAATTTATTTCATATCATAAAATACATTTTTTTAAATTTCAATAAATTAATTATAATATTTCATATCAAAAATAAATAAAAATCATTTTTGAAGAAAACATATTTCTTAAAAAATAAAATATCTTTATTAATAATTGAGAGCTTATTTCATAAGGATTTATCAATAAATTTATATTTATTTATACCAATACATATATTTCTAAAATTATTCAATCCAATTCACTCTCTCCAATTTAATGTCTAGGTTACTGGTCATATTCAAATAATAATGGTTTGTTTGGGTTAGGTATTTCAAGTCTCATATGTCATCAAACATAGTTTTCTTTTTAAATAATCAGGGTGTTAAAAATATCAACCATGAAAAACATTACCCTATCTATATAATCTCTTACTAGTTATGGAGAAAAATACTACAAGTTAGTAAAATGACCAACATAGTCTATCATGTAAATCCTCCCCTATGTTAAGTGCATGAATTATTATGACCACTCATCCATCAATGTCATGAAAAACAAAATATACTATGATGTCCCACTTGTGACATCCTGAAACTGGATTCCACATAATATGTTCCTCGAGACCAGTGGGCCATATGGCGTCAAGTGCATCTCCCCAAATTCCAGAGACTATTAACCAGTAGTGAGGGCCTAGGGTGTGTCCATGGGGAGACTATTCCCTTATTAATAGAGTGTAACATAGCTAATAAACATAAATTGAGGTAAATAGAGGTAAAAATATGATTAAACAGAAGGCATGGTGGAAATATAGACAATAGTGAAAATAACTGAATCAAGTGGAATAACATACAACAACAGATGATGATATGTCATGTATCTAGTAAGTTGGAAAACATGGATACAAACTAGAAAGCATGGAAAACCCAATGTAGAAAAAGGAAATACATAAATTGTACAAAGAATCCCAAGATATAGCTCATTCATATGCTTCCATCTCCATACAAACACTACAAGAAAACATGTTTTTTAAGTTGTATGCTTCCCTTTGTCAACACCCATAATAATGAAGTCTACCTCGGGTACCAAATAATTCTCAGAGAGAGTGTGAGATAAATCTTAGTGGGCCACCACTAATGGTGTTTATAACATTCCTCATGTGTAATGGAAATTTAATAGTTTACAAGCATGTATATATAAATTAAAGCAGTACAATGTAATAAAATTCCCAAGAACATTATTTATCCCTCATATAGTGCTGGAATATATAACCAGTTCATTATTCAATTTTTACAAGTTTATAAATAAGAAACATGATTCTATAGTGAAGGTTCTAAGATGTAACGAGGCAACCGGTAATGATATTTAATAATTAAGTTACAAGGTAATAACCAAGGAAATGTAGAACTCAAGGGTCACTAACTCAATAATTATTGTAGCCTGGAAAAGGGTAATAATGTAATCCAAGTATTATAGTCCAAGGAATTCCACAATAAGATTCATACCGAGTCCAAGGAGTTCATCTTAGGTAAAATGATACTAAGTAATGACTGGGCCCGATGGGCATTAACCATGGTACATATTTATCAATGATTGATCCAAGGATTTTATCCAAATAATCCTGTAATAATATTAAAGGGATCCTTTGGTGTCATACTAGGAATCCAAATTCAAAAAATGATCAGGTGCTCAGAGGGTCTCAACCAAAGAAAGTCGCATCCTCGAATCGGAATGGGGTTTCTGAGTGCTCAAGGCATTCCTTTTGGAATCCAAGGATATCTCGAGTTAGGCCACTCATATTTTATAATAATTTCATATAATATTTCATAATGTTTGATTCATTGACTTTAATTAGTGTGACAAGGATAATTGAGCATGCAGCCATTTAATCAAGTCATGATTAATCAATAAGTCCATTCGGTTCAAAACTTTCCTTTCATTAGTGTGTTAAGGCCAAGTATCATTCAACCATTCATTTAATCCAGTTAAGGCATTTTCATTAATCAATGTCACTATGTTATTTCCATTAATAGGGTATGGGCTGATGTGGATATGAAACCTATTATTCAATTACATTTAAAAAGGCCAAGTCACATATACATAGTATACTTTCCAATTTCCATTTCACATTTAATTATAAAATTGAAGCACTTATCTTAGGTAGTTCAAGTGGTGAGAATAGATGGTACTTTCTCTCATGCAATTAAAAAATTAAATCAAGCCATTTAATATAGAAAATCATTCCCTTATAAAGTTCAAGACATGGCGCACCCCAATAGTGGCTCAAACGTGTCAACACACTAAAACAACAGTTATGGACAACATACTTCATGGAATGGATGAAGTTTTCATAATAAAAACTAAAAAGTAATCACATATTTGAAAATACTATAACCATACAGTTTAAATAATTATAATCATGGCGTATAAATTCAATTAATGGCACCCAATAAAATCGGTGGGCCCCACACGACAATTCAAAAAATAAATGAACGTGGGGGATGAGTTATAGACCACCCACCTTAGGCTTGTACGACCCTCCTCCATTAGTATCGTCCTATGATTTGTTTTGGAATAGACTAGATCTGAGAAAAAGGTAAAAATGATCACACCTTGATAACTAGATTGAGATTAAGAGAGATGAAGAGCGGATCAAACAGAATCGAGTACTTACCATTATGCATCCAACATGATGAACGGAAGCTAAAACAAATCTTGGATGAAGGATATATCTTAGCCCCTATATTAGGGCTTTAAAAATATCCAAAAAGATAGAAAAGGGGGATAATCTTACAAGAAATCAGATTAGGTAAGAATGAGGGATTAATTATATAATTTAGGGAAAAACATAAAATCTCCCAAAATATAGACTGTGTACGGCTTTCCTGTACGGTTTTATAAACCATGTTCCAACCATGCGCGATAATATTCAATAAGGGGCATACCGCACAGTTAGGCTGTGCTTTTAGAGAAATTGTGTGCCAAAAGTGTAGAATGGATCTACCTAAAAATACAAATGATCCACACAGTTAGATCTAACCATGTTCCATACCTGAAAATTTTACTCTAACCGTGCTACAGTGATATTTATTTCCAAAATTATGGGTTTTGGGCTCTGAACACCCATGGGAACTTCTTTAACTCACTAGACATCAACATTAAGTAAAAAATTAAGAATTAGACCCAAATTTAAAGGATCCATTTCTGAGTGAAAAACCTTGTTCTTACACACTAGTGCTTGGTTGTTCCTCATATCATATAATAATTATGCTTCAACCTCCTCAATAGGGATGTCTCCAAGTTACTAAATATCATCTTAATGGACTCGATCCAGAACTATGATTCCTGAGGGCCTCCCTCCCTAGAATACATGGGTGGGTGTTCCTTATAGAATGTTATATTTAGCTTAGGTATTGAAGTAATAGGGTGATTAGTCTCCCTATTCACTGATTCTATGGCCTAATGGAAATTGTCACAGAGCTGATCATCCATAAGATTCCTCATAGATTCAAAAAGTTTTTATTATAATAGTGTAGTTGTTTCATCATTACAGCTCTCATGATATTAAGTTGGAGGAAAACATTTAGGCATTTATCTACATGGATCAACATACTCTATAAATTATAGGGTCTGTCACATGATCAAACTCAGAAGAAAAATGAGACAATAAATAACCATAGATACAAGGTTTCTTGATTTATTGGACTAAGAAGTGAATTAATATTATTTTAATAGATTGATTTTATTTATTTTTATAAGTTATTTCATAGATTTTAAGAGTAATTTAGGAAGGTAGGTATGATATATTAATCAAATATATCCCTATATCAAGCGATGCATGTCAACATATTTCCCTACATGCCTAACATGATTCATCCATACATAGCTTAGGCCATACTAGCCCATGAGTTAAATCTCATAAATCAGTAACATCAAACAACAAGTTTATCACCCAAGGTGAAATAATATCACAACTACAACAAGTGAACCTTAAGAATAGTAATTACATCCCAAAGAACTTGGGTTTTCCACTACACATAAGTAAGATACTCCTATGCATGAGCTCATTACCAAGCCCAAATACATCCCATCCTCCTATCTACCTTTCCATAAATAGTAATGAAAAAATAAAACACCTATTTTGATACCACTTTATAATATCTACAACCCATTTTTATATCATGTGACTGAGATGGGTCACCACGAGACCACATGCGCACCTCCCTATATTCCAGAGGTTGCCGACCAGTAGTGAGGGTCAAATAAAAATATTGGGGAGACTACACCCAAAAGTACTATATAATACTCATAGTGGAAACATGATAATAAATCAATATAAAACAACTCTAGAAGATAAATAATCAATGAAAAAAATAAAATATAATCAATCCATGAAATTTTATACTAAATGACATACAAGAAACAAATGGGTATAAATCCTACAAAAATAAGGACTCCCAAAATTGGTCATGAATCTCGTGCTCAATCCCATCTCTAATATCCTTCTAAGCTAGAAAAATAAACAATAAATAATAGGTCCCTCTTCCCTTATCTTGACCCACAACCATGGAGTCTTCATTCGTACTAAATAGCAGTCTGAACATCATTTGAGTAAAATCCAGTAGGTCATGACCAATATTTTCAATACAAATTCAATATGAATAATAGTACAAGAAAAAAATATGATATACAATTGCATTAATTAAAAATATAAATATGAATTTATAAATAAAATCATTGATCCTTGAGAAATAGGTTGAAACCTAGGTTTAGTCATACTAGATTCCACATGATGTTTGATATCTATTTCCATACACACCAAGGAGTCTAGGTGGATTCCCATTCTGAGCACCAATCGCACATTTAGTGAACATTAGGAATAATATAGATTCCCATTCCAAGGGTGAAATTCATACTCCATGTATAAATATACCCATTTAAAATTACCATGTTAGGGGCACTTACATGTTTAGTTCAGAATAAAGAAAACAAAAATTCTCATTCCAGAGCCCATTTCATAATCCATATATCAAAAACAGGAAGGATCCAATGCATACTAAAGTAAAAAAACCTGCCAAACATGTCAACTATTTTTCATTTTGGTTATTTAAAGTCCAATAATAATTATCATGAAAATTACTATTTCATACCAACATTCCATTATGAAAATTATCAATTACTCCATTTTTAAATCCCAAGCCAATTATTCAATTAAAATTCAATTAAATCATATGAATTATCAATTAATGTGTTAATCCATTACTTAAAAAAATTGACAATATAATTATGAGGTAATAGGTTCATACATTCTCAGTTCCAACCTAAGGTCAAGATGTAAAGTCCCAAGATTTTGAAAATTAATTTTTTTCATATTAATTTATCTTTTAAATATTTTTTATTTCACATGACATTGTAAAAAGTTCTTTATATATATACATATATTAAAACACTACGTCAAACACTCGTTTCACATGCAATACCGACTTGGATTGTGCTACACGCAATACCAAATTGGCTTGTGCTACACGCAATACTGAATTGGCTTGCTCTCCATCAAATACCAACATGGATTGTGCTACACACAACACCGAATTGGCATAAAAGTCATGCAACACTGAGTTGGTGCATGATACATGCAACACTGAGTTTCTACGAAACATCTCTTTTTATTTTTTTAATTATTAAAATACTATAATTATAACCTAGTTGTTAAACATAGTAATATGAATAGTAATAAATAATTTTAAAATATTATTTATGATATTTTTATATAAATAAAATATATTGATAATAAAATATATGTTTTTTGGTAAAGTCCTTTTTGTGTTTAAATTTTTTTTTCTCGAATGGACTTCTTTTAATATTAAAAGTAATTTTAGACGTATTTATAAATTCAATTTTATAAAATAAACTTAATTTTTGAATTCATAATGTTGAAATTATCCTAAGGTTAATTTTTTGGATTTTTTGAGAAACTTCATTTTTTGATGAATAGTAAAAAATACTCCTTTTTAGAAAAAAATACATTTTTTCTAAATTATTATTAATGGTAAATGATATTATAAATATTTTTTAAGGTAAAATTAGATGAATATTACATCTATTAATACAATAGGATCAATTTCAATTTGAAACTAAATTTAAAATCTTAAAAAACTTTTGAACTCTTCCTATTTTAAAACCCCATTATTTCGACATGTCTACGAGATTAACACTAATATTAATTTTGTCACTTTTGTGTAGTGAATTTAAAAAATATAATATAAACCATTTTATTATTTATAATATTTAAGTATAATGAGACCATGTTAATTTTTGACCAAAATTATTAGTGAAAGTGATTAAAATTAATCATAGTAATTAAGGCCAAATTAAGCATAATTAGGGACTAAAACTTAAAAGTAACGGCCCACTTGACCAAGTAACTTGTCCAAACCACATTTTCTGTCGATATTGCGTCTATAAACCTTCCATTATATAGTTGTGTTCATTTTTTAAGACCTTTTTAGGTAATAACATGTGCACGCCTAATTTGTTTCTAAAAATTCCATGTGAGCCCTTTTCTTTCCCTCTAAAAGGCCATCACCTCTAACCATTCCTCACACCTATAAAACCATTTAAGTTCATCAAATATCTATCTAAGAATCCTCCCAACAATCCTCTAATCAAACTTTAATCCTCTATTTGGGAATAAAGATTCTTAAGTAAGTCTTTTGGCATGAATCAAAATGAGTTACTCGATTTAAAGATAAAGTCTTCTCTCAAGATCCTTCTATTTATTTTATTTGTCCACCCCCTACACTCTATTAATTAAATTATTGTGTAAAATAACAAACATCCTCAATAGAATATGATTTTTTTTTATGCAATGGTTATGACTTACACTTACACACACCTTCATCTAATGGATGTTGAACATATTCCTTCTGTGTATGGCGAACTACTGCCTCACGAAGCGATGACTGTTCATTTCTCATTTACCACCAATCATGGTTGCCAATATGATGAGAACTATATTTATATATTTAATATATTATATTTATTGGGTATTTAATATTCTTTATTCCTTTTACAATAAACATCTTTTTACCTTCGATTTAGGGTTAATACGAAAATCTCATTTGAGGAAGTGTGGACTACCACCCCCTCAAAGCGATGTGATTCGTTCACACACCACATAGAATATATTAAGGATGGTTTTAATGAACTTATATGAAATATATGATATATTAATTATAATTTAATAAATATATATATATACGTACAAATATATACATATGACATTTACATACTTTATTTCAATACGACAATAAAAACATAAACAACATTCATGCATATGTATGGCTTAACGTCTCCATTAATGGTGTATTCCATTTCGTACTTCTATATGATATAAATTGTTATAATAATAATATAATGGATATAACTGATATTTATATCATGATATAAATTCTGGAATCATGATATAAGTATAAGGACCAACGATTTAAAAAATTAAGACCCATGTGAAGAACAAAGAGAATATTACCCGAAGTGAAACTTTAATAAAGAATCATTAACAAGAGGGTAATATAAGGTTATAATAAAACCATATATATTAATATATATATATAAGAATATTATTCTTTAAAATATGTATAATAAACTTATATTTATTATATAGGATGCTCGTACGAGTACGGAGAGAGCCATGACACAAGGTAAGGGGATTTCATCTTACTTCTAATTTCTGTGAGATACAAGCTATGTTTGCCACTCTTTCCTTTTGTGTGGTGTATGTACTGACTATTTTTGTATTAAATGTATCTTGTAATTAAAATTTTGGGTATTCACATTCCCATTTTATGATCCTTCTTCCATGGGTTTTGGATTTCAATAGTTACTAAATTGGTAAAACTGTTTTGTCTCAATTTTCCTTCTTTGAGATTCATGTTTCATTATGAACCTAAACTCTCCTACGAGGTGTGTATACTTACATTTTACAAGTTATAAAAATAATATAATTATTTTAATTATATATTAAGCTTCATTTAATTTCATTTTTTATATGGAGAGTATGATCACAAGTTACCGAGTTATAAGAGTTATTAAGACAATCTCATCGCTTTCCGAGATTGTTTATATTACTACTTACCTTGATGAAATATTATGAACCATCTTTCAATAATATTCAAGAGTTACTTATACTCTATTATTTCATGATATAATCATGTATTATTACCATACTCTACTCTTTGGTACATAATATAGTTATTAAATTATTTTTAGTAAATCCTGACTTTAACTTTTCTTCGGTCAGAAATCTATGTTTTCTAAAAAGGATTTCTAAGAATATTATACCATTGTCCTATAGGCTTTTAAAAAAATCATTTTTTCTTTTATATATCTATTAAAGGTAATATTATTGTCTCTTTTCAAATAATTCATTCATTATAACCTATTTACCATGAAAAAGAATGTTCTTTTTTACTTCATATAACATGTATAGATTTACCCACCATCATTCCTTTGAAGATTCCTTTTCATTTTTAAAAGGATAATATTTAAGAAATTGGTTTAAAAATAATTTTCAAGTAAAAATTGTTTCAAAGTGATTTGAAGTGTAATTCATATTTTTTCATGGTTTTTTTTGAGAAAATGATTTTCAAATGGTTTTACATATTATCCATCCTTTTTCGAAGTATAAAGTATATTTCCCTCAATAAAAGTTTTTGAAAGATATTTGAAAACTATTTTCCATCTAATATGGAATAAAATTATGTTACTCATTCATTTTTGGAGTGATCTAATTTTTTCATTCATATCCTTTTTATGAATGAGTTATTCTTAGTTTCATGGTATTTATGAAACATGTTTCTCTTTCTTGGGTTATATGTTTATTGAATCTATTTCTATTTCATCTGTTATGATTTTATGAAATGGTTATGAAACCTATATATTATCTATAGGTTATTATGTGATGAAATTTTAATGATACACGTTTTATTTTATGGGTAATTATTTGATGTTTATAAGACCTATATCTTTTTATGGGTCATGATATGATGAATGTGTTATTATCTTGTGGCACATATGTGAATGATTTACTATGAGATGGTTATGACCTATATCTCCCTCCAATTAATTGGGTAATGATATGTTTTATATGAGCTAATAGGTTACATGGGTTATATACGAAGCCCAAAAATAAAGAGGGTGTATGGGTTGTAGCCCAAGCCTGAAAAGAAAGAGGGTGTATGGGTTGGATCCCAAGCCTAAATGAAAGAGGGTACATGGGTAGTAGCCTAAGCCAAAAAATAAGAAGGTACATGGGTTTTATCCAAATCCTAAGAGAAATAGGGTACACATGTTGTATCCAAAGCCTGAAAACAAGAAGGTACATGGATTGTATCCCAATCCTAAAAGAGAGATGGTACAAGGGTAGAAGCCCAATCCCAAAAACAAGAAGGTACATGGGTTGTAGACAAAGCCTAAATGAAATAGGGTACATGGGTTGTATCCCAAGCCTTAAAACAAGAAGGTACACAGGTTGTATCCCAAAACTAAAATAAATTGGTTACATGGGTTTCTATCCCAAGCCCAAAGTAGGTAACTGGGTCGTATCCCAAGCCTAACATTTTATAAAGGTCTTATAAGGTATACCTAACATAAAAGTTTCTATTTTTATATATATGACACAAATCCTATGTCTTGTTACTTAGTTATGATTTCATAGATCACGATATTTATTTCCTTATGATTAATTTCTTGTGAACTACTAAGACTTATCCCATAAATCAAGTTTATGACTTTTGATATGTAGGGTATGATATCCTAACATTATGATCATGTTATCATAATATTATTTTCATGTTTATTCTTATATGTCTCCTTTTTTCCCTTACAGAGCATCTAAGCTCCCCCATTCTTATGTTTCCTTTCTCTAGGTTATGAATAAATGTTTTAGGTATAAGTACTAAAGGTGTAGATCTTTAGGGTAGATGTTTAAGATCTTTCACCATGATAGAATATTTTTTTCTCACATTTCCAAAGACACAAAAATATTATGGTCCCCAAGCATTTATTTTTGTAATGTACTGAATATTCATCTAAAAGGATTTAATATCCATGTATGTTAATCTTGGGTATATATAGTTGGTATCAAAGTAAATATTTAGTATAACTTTATAAACTAGGATGAGAAAACCTTAGTGAGATCACTAGGTTTATTTTTAATGATATTTCTAGGGATGTCTCTAAGAATAAGTATAATGATGAGTTAACATTTATAAAAATTTCCTTGAATTTTGGTAAAGGATAAAGAGAGTTGTTTCCTAGATATAAATCCATTTATTGATAATAAAAGTGGATGTGTCCCTAGAACAAATGTACCTAGGGGTAACAACTCTAGAAATATGTTTCGGGCTTGACTTGGGGTAATCTAGTACCCGACAACTAGCCTTGCTACACACTAGGTTTGACACTCCCAGGGGATATGCTTTGGTAATTCACAAAATATTCCTAAACCATCATGAAGGATTTAAATATAAGTTGTCTATTAGTAATCTATGATTAACCATGGGTGTCACAGATTAAGGAAGGTTCCATGATTTAGACATTCTATAAGTAAATATTTCATGACTATGTGGGTTTCTGCTATGAAAAGTAATGATCACACTATGCTTTCTTGTTTTAGTCAATAGTGAGAATTATAAGATACATGGTTAACATTAAATGTTTCAAATGTGAAAATATTTAGCATTATGAGAATTTATTTCATAAGTGAAAATCTCATAAAGAGAATCAGGAAGGTGGTATGTGTATTGGTTATTCTTCTAAAGATAAAGAGATCACTAATGACATGTGAAAGGTATGTGATGAACTTTGAGTATTGTGTAAATTAAATATAAGAATCATGATTATAATGAGTTTGGGGAACCTTAAGACTTGATTCATATTTAATATTCTAGAAAATATGTATTAAGGAATAAGTTTATGAATATTGAGAGGTGGTTAAAGAATATGGTTTGAATGATGAAGTATTTATGTTTTTGAATTCAAATATTATGTTCTATTAATCATAAAATATATAAGTATTTTTAGTATAAGTTTTAATTAAGGGATAAAAAGGACATCTTGAATAGTGATGAAGACATTGGAAAGTGATTTCCTGGGTTGGTGATATATTGATTTAAGGTAAGGTAACACTTAATTAATGTATGGTATTGAGATAATGATGATATGATTAAGGTGTCTTGGATATGAATAAGTAAATTAGACGGTACGGATTACCCTGTAACTAATTATTGAAAAAGTGTTCTATGTCATCAAGGATGAGGTTAATAACTTCTTGGATATAAAGAATATATGCTGTAGTTGTTGGAATAAGGAAGAATACATGTTATCTTAAAGGAATTATGGTAATTACCATGTTTCAAGGTAATATAGGTTGAGTTTATTCACTTGTTTGAAATGTGAAAACCAATAGGTACTTTGTGATATATGGGAGTTCAATGTTGAGATAATTTCATGACCTTATTTCTAAAGCCTTTAATTTCCATCTTTCAAAGGGGTTATGAGGTTAACCATTTATAGAAATTTAAGTTAATCTTTAGATTAAGTCAGTAATATTAAAGTGTTATCTTCTATATATGGATTTATGCATATTGGATAGCCTATTCAAAAAACCTTGTGTGGATGGTAACTAATGAAAAATGGGATGGCATATCATGGAACATGTGATCTGTTAGTCCTCTAGGAATGAAAAGTAACCTTCTTTTTTATAGAAAGAGGTGAAGTGGATCAACAAGCAATAAAGGGTGATGTTGTCTAGAAATCATGAAAGTAAATCTTTTAATGAAAAATCTTTAAATTTTATTTCAACAAAAAATGTTGTCATATACCTACATTTTCGTTGAATTAGAAGGTGCCTTAGGACATTGCAGATTTAAGACTTTTTGGTTGTTAACTTTATTCTAACCGTGTTCTTTATCACTCTCCATCAGAACTTGATGGTAATATTTTTCTTCTATATCCATGTTTTCACTTTACACCTATGTTCTCTAATGTGAAAACATATTTATATGTTACTTTGGGTAACCATAATGGTTTATAATTTCCTTTTTTAGGGGAAGTTTTAGTATCCATTTTTACAATGTGGGTTTCTATGAATAAAACTTTCAAGTATTAAACCCTTGGAAACCCAAATTAATTTCAAGGGAAAATCATTTTAAAAGGGGTAAAATGTAACACGTTGAGATTTTGAGAATTATTTTTTTCGAATCAATTTATCTTTTCAATATTTTCCATTTCACATGACACTGGAAATAGTTCTTTATCTAGACATATATATTAAAACACTAATTCAAATATTCCTTTCACAGGAAATACTGACTTGGCTTGTGCTATGCACAATACCGACTTGGTTTGCACTACACAAAATACTGAATTGTCTTGTGATTCAAAAAATACAGAATAGTCTTTTCCTACATGAAACACCGACTTGGTGTATAATGCATGCAGCACTTAGTTTGTGCATGATATAAAAAACACTGAGTTTCTATGAAACATCGCTTTTTATCATTTTAATTATTTAAATAAGATAATTATAACCTAGCGGTTAAACTTATAAATATTAATAGTAATAACTACTTTTCAAATATTTTTTATAATTTTTTTATATAAATAAAACATATTCATAATAAAATATATGCATTTTGGTCACGGCGTTTTTGTGTTTAAAAACTTTGTTTTATTGAATGAACTACTTTAATAATAAAAGTAATTTTAGACACATTTAGAAATTTAATTGGATAAAATAAGATTCATTTTTAAATTAAGAATTTATAAATTATCCTAGGGTGAATTTTGGGGATTTGTCTATGAAACTTCATTTTTTGATGAATAGTGAAAAATATTGCTTTTTAGTTAAAAACTACATTTTTTATAATTAATTATTAATGGTAAAGGATATTATAAATATTTTTTAAGGTCATATTATATCAATATTAAATCTATTAATAAAATAGGATCAATATCACTTTGAAGCTGAATATAAAATCTTAACAAACTTGTGAACTCTTCCTACTTTAAAACCCCGTTATTTTGACCCGTCTCTAGGATTAGCACTAATCTTAATTTTGTCTTTTCTATGAATTTAATTTCAAAAATCTAACATAAATCATTTTATTGAGTCTAATATTTATATTCTAATGATACCATGTTAATTTTCGACCAAAAGTATTAGTAAAAGTGATTAAAATTAATCACAGTAATTAAGGCCAAATTATGCCTAATTATGGAATAAACCTTAAAAGTAAGGGATCACATGACCTATAAACTAGTACAACACCCATTTTATGTCCATATTTCGGCTATAAACCTTCCATTATTGAGTTTTTTTGGTTTTTTTTTTGTCTTTTGGTAGGTAATAACAGGTGCACACCTAATTTGTTTCTAAAACTTCATTGTGAGTCCTTTTCCTTCCCTATAAAAGGCCACCACCTCTACCCATTCCTCAAAGATCTAAAACCATTTCAGTTAGTCCAATATCCACCCAATTAGCCTCCCAAAAATCATATCTTAAATCTTAAAACGTCCCTTTGGGAAGAAATCTTCCCAAGGAATCCTTTTGGCACATACAAAAAAGAGTTACCCAATTTAGAGGTAACATCTTCTCTCAAGCTCCATCCATTTTTTTTCTTTCTCAACCCCCTCCACTCTATTTATTAAATTCTTGTGTGAAAAAACTAGTATAATAAATATACTAGAATTTTTTTATGCAAATTTTCGGATGTACACTTACACACAACATCATCTAATGGATGTTGAACATATTGTTTCTATGTATGGAAAACTACTGCCTCACGAAGCGATGATTGTTAATTTCTCCTTTACCACCAATCATGGTGGAAATTATGATGGAAAATATATTTATATATGTATAATATTATATTTATTATATATTTAATCTTTTTTATTCCTTTTATAACACACAACTTTTTACCTTATATTTGGTGTTAAAACAATAATCTCGTTTGAGGAAGTGTGGACTACCGCCCCCTCAAAGCGATTTGATTCCTTCACACACCAAATGAAATGTATTAAGGATTGGTTCAATTAACTTATATGATATATATTATATAATAATTCTAATTTAATAATTATATATATATATACATACATATATATACATATTTCATTTACATAATTTCTTTTAATATGATGATAAAAATGGAAACAGAGTTCAAGCGTACATACGACTTACCGTATCCATGAACGGTGTTTTCCATTTAGAATATATATATGATATAAATTATTATAATATGAATATAAATTATATAAATTATATTTATATCATGATATAAATTCTGGAAACATGATATAAGTATAAGGACCAATGATATAAAAAAGGAAGACACATGTGAAGAACAAAGAAAATATTACCTGAAGGGAAACTATAATATAGGATTGTTAACAAGCGGGCAATATAAATTTATAATAAAACCATATATGGTAAAATATAAAAGAATATTATTCTTTATAATATGTATAATAAACTTATATTTATTATAAAGGAATCATGTACGAGTACGGAGAGAGTCAAGACACAAGGTAAGCGGATATCATCTCAATTTTAATTTTTATGAGATACAAGCTATGTTCAACTCTCTTTACTTTTGTGTCATGTATATACTGACCATGATTTAATTTTATGAATATTTTAATTAAAATTTTGGTTATTCAAATCCACATTATATGATCATTCTTCCATGGGGTTTAGCTTGCATAAGTTACCAAATCAGTAAAAAAAATTTGTCTCAATTTTCCTTCTTTGAGATTCATGTTTTGTTATGAACCTAAACTCTTCTTAGAGGTGTATATACTTCCATTTTTCATGTTATTGCATGAATATATTTATTTTAATAATATAATTAGATTCATTTAATTTACTTTTTTTAAATGGAGTGTATGATCCCAAGTTAACGAGTTATAAGAGTTATTGAGACAATCTCATCGCTTTTTGAGATTATTTATGTTATTGCTTCCCATGATGAAATATTATGATATATCTCTCAATAATATTGATTATTTTCCTTATCTTAAGTTTATTCATGACAAAATCATGTATTATTACCCTATTATACTATTTGGAACATAATATAGTAAAGCAAGTGTTTTAGGAAAGCCAAACATTACCCTTTCTTCAGTCGGAAATATATATTTTCTAAAAAGGGTTTCCAAGAATATTATACCATTATCCTACAGGATTTTAAAGAAATTTTAACCATTTTTTTATTTTACAATTCTATTCTAGAGAATATTTTTGTCTCTTTCTGAAAAATTCATTCCTCCTAACCTTTTTAACATGCAAAAGGAATGTTCTTTTTACTTCGTACCATATGTACGGATTTACCCACTATCATTCCTTTGAAGATTACTTTTCATTTTTAAAAGGTTAATATTTAAGAAATTATTTTAAAATTAATTTTATAGGAAAACGTTTTTCAAAATGGTTTCATTTCTTCTTTATATTTTTTCATTGTATTTTTTTGAGAAAATGATTTTTAAATAGTTTTATGTATTAACAAGCCTTTTTCAAATAAGACAGAATATTTTCCTTAAGAAATGTTTTTAAAATATATTTCTAAACTATTTTACATATAACATCACATTCATTGATGTTACTAATTCACTTTGTAAAATTATATAAAGGTTCCATTCATATCATTTCTATGAATGGGTTACTCTTATTATCATGGTATTTATGAAACATGTTTCCCTTTCATGGGTTATATGTTTATGAAATCCATTTCACTTTTACGGGTTATGCTTCGATGAAATGGTTATGAAACCTATATCTTTTTCATAAGTTATTATGTTATTAAATGTTAATGACACCCATTTTCTTTTATGGGTTATGATATTATGTTTATACGACATATAACTTTTTATGGGTCATGAGATGATGAATGTTTTATTATCGTATGTCACATGTGTGAATGATTTTACTATGAGATGGGTGGGACCTATATCTCCCTCAAATTCATTGGGTAATGATATGTTTTATATGAGCTCAAATAATACATGGGTTGTAGCCCAATCCCGAAAAGAAAGAGGGTGTATGGGTTGTAGTTACAACTTAAATGAAAGAGGGTACATGGGTAGTATCCCATGCCCGAACACAAGAATGTACATGGTTTGTAGCCCAATCCTAAAAGAAAGAGGGTACACAGGTTATAATTCAATACTACAAATATGCCCTTTATCAGTGCTAGAAAAGTGCATTAACAGTGCTAAAAAAGTGTTTTCAATCGAGATGCTGATAAAGGGGGGGGGGGTCCCTTTTATCAGTGCTGATAAAAGTTAAAAAAAATTAAAAATAATAAAAAATAATATATAATGTGTGGGGAGGAGCTTTTAATAGCACTTGTACCCCATTTTATCAGCGCTAGGCAGACCCCTCCCACTCTCCCATGTGTTTCCCTTGCCCGTACATTGCCCAACATGCCCACGTGCACCTCCCTACTTCCAGCCGAACTCGAACCCACGATCTACCCCCTTGTGGGCCTGCACCTTTACCACTAAGCCATCTGATTTTTTTCTATATTTAATGATATATATATATAGTTATATTTATTCATATATTAATATAGATTCATATTAATATAAACATATTTAGTTATATTAATACATGTATATTTATTCATTTAATAATATATATATTTATTTGTATATTAATATATATTTATATTTATTTATTTATATATATATAGTTATATTTATTCGTATATTAATATAGATTACTATTAATATAAATAAATTTAGTTATATTAATACATATATATTTATTCATAAATTAGTACATATATTTATTTATTCGTATTTTAATTTATACTTATATTCAATTATTTATATATTTATAGTTATAATTTTTTATCTATACATTTATTTGTATATTAATATATATTTATAATATTAGTTTTAAATACATTTATAAAATATGTTTTTTTATGTCTGTTTATAAATAAATAAATAAATACATACATACATATATACAACACACACACAGAGAGACACACACACACACAAATATATATATATATATATATACAAATAAATACATATATATGTGCATTTGAAAAGCCATAGAAAGTTTAAATGACCATAAATTCAGATATAGAAGTCTGTTTCAAATATACAACCAGTAAAATCAAAGAAAATGAAAAAATATTCAATATGATATGTGGTATAGGCCTAGAGGACATCCGGATCAGAAGTTATACCTGTTTGAATGTTAAAAAATCAGGATATCCTGATTAAAAACTCAGTTTTGGAGGCCTTATGGGCCTTTTGGTCCTCTAAAAATGTAACTGAAGGTACCCTTAAATCAATAGCATGTAGAGCTTGTCGCAAGCTTCAATTTGATATGTTGTAGAGCTCAAAAAGACACCTGGATCAAAAGTTACGGCCGTTTGAAGTTTTAGTTACATTTTCAACTTATTTTAGATCTTTTATTCATTTTTTTGTTTTTTTGTGTCTTCATATTGTTATTAAATTATTATTAATCGATGATAAATAGAAAATTTTTAATTAATAATATTTTTTAAAATATTTTAAATCCATTTTCACTAAATTTCTTATATATTAAATGTAATAGTCTATTTATACTTATCTATAACATATTTAAAATATATATATTATATTTATGTCAATATAAATATAATTATATAATAATATATTATTTCTCATGATTTTTTTAAATATAAATGTTATCAGTTCTCGGAAAAAGTGCTGATAAAGGGTGGTGCTTCCCTTTCCCATTTCTGTAGTAGTGATAGGCCCAGCGTGGAATCAAGAAGGTACATGGGTTGTATACCAAACCTAAAGAAAGGGGGCACATGGGTTGTACCCCAAGCTCGAAAAGAACAATTTGCATGCGTTGTAACCAAAGCCAAAAATAAAGTGGGTACAAGGGTTGTAGCCCAAGACCGAAAACAAGAACGTACATGGGTTTTAGCCCAAACCATAAAAAAAAGTGGTTACATAGGTTGCTAGTCCAATCCCAAAGGAGGTACACGGGTCGTATCCCAATCCTAACATGTTATAAATGTCTTGGTAGGTATCCCTAACATAAAATTTCTTACTCTTATATCTATGAAACAAATCCTATGTCTTATTACTTAGTTGCGAATTTTTTGCTCATGGTGTTTATTTCCTTATGATTCATGTCTTATGAGCTGTCAAGGTTTATCCCATAACATATCTTTATGGCCTTTGATATGAGGTTATGATCTCATAATGTTACAATCATGTTATAATACTATTATGTTCATGTTTATTCTTACATTCCTCCCTTGTTTAACCTTACTGAGCATCTGAGCTCACCCATTTCTTATGTTTCCTTTCACCAGGTTATGAAGAAAGGTTTTATGTAGAAGTACTAAAGGTGTAGATATTTATGGGAGATGTTAAAGATCTTTCATAAGGATGGAATATTTTGTTTCTATGTTTCTAAAGACACTAAACTATTATGTTTCTCTAGAATTTATTTTTGTAATGTACTTAATATTCATCTAAAAGGAAGTAATATCTATTTATGTTAATATTGGGTCATTATACAAGGATAGGCACACCTCTTAGGTGGCTGAATGTTTAGGGTTAAAATTTACAATTAGCCTGATGGGATCCACGGGAGGTCTAACCATGAGTATTAAACCAATTCAATAGATTATTATGAGATAACATTTCAAAAACATAATTTCTACATGATCATGCGTGTTTTATACACTAGAAATCAAATGTGGGCCTTAAGGAGATCTTTTAGACAACATACGTCGAAATAGGAGAAGAAGAATAAAAAGATCAAATGTTTTGATTAACACACAACACCAAAAATCCATAAGTATAGTGATCAACCCACCTCATTAGGAATGGAATAAGATGATCTAAAGAGAAGAGTAGATGAATTCATCAATTACAAGAAAGGCAAACGAAATCTATACGTTTGAATCGAACCACTGATCAAGGAATTAATAAAAGGTGTTAGATAATTTTATGAATCCCTAGATAACCCTTAAAATTATATAATATCAAGTTACAGTTGAGGTAGGGGGTTAAACAATTAAATTGGGGTTTTGGGTTCAGAAAATATGCTACTTCTGATGATTTTCTTGAGTTAAAATAGCACCACCAGCTAGTTAAGGGTTCCATACAGATTCACTATACCTTTGGAAATCCCTTTGGAGCTCTAGTGGGACTCTACCATCTATTCCATGGAATTATTATAAGAATTCTACTCTATTAGGATTTCACTAGAAGGTCGATGGGTCTCATCGATTGGCTGTCAGGTTCTTGTAGATTTACCTGGTTACTTCCCCACCCACCCGCTAGTCAGTGGACTACATCAACTATCTCATGGAATTGTATCATCCATTTTCTATATTCCAATACTAGAACTTTCTATTTATCTTCCTCCAAGTCCCCAAGAACCATTATAAAAATATAAAATATAAATAGGTCTCATTTAAAGAATTTAAAATGACTCAACTAGAAACCAAAATAAGAAAGTACATAGATAAAATATGGGGTCTTATATCTTCTCTTTAAAAGTTATTCCAATATATAGATTATCAAGAGATATAAAATATTTAAATATAATTTTATTTCCTTTAATTAGTATAGAGTCACTATTTTATTTTTTCTAGTATAAGGACTTTTATAAACATTATACATCTCATTTCCACATATTCTAAAAAAATCCTAGAATATGTCTCACCTATAGATGCTTTGATCAAGCACTCACAAAATTATTAAAATATTAAATTAATAATTAAATTGTAAATTTAAACTCAAAATTTATAATATTTTAAGTCAAATATTATTTATAATCCAATCAAAGTTTTCACCTAGAGCTTTTATACAAATTGATAGGATCACTTCAGGTTATTCCCACAAAAAAAGAAGGGACTTGTAAAACTCTGAGTTTTTTAGAACATTTTTTTAATAAATTAGTTTTTGATATCCTAAATTTCATTATACAATAATTCAATATTTTTTTATATTTTATACCAAATTAATCTTTCACTACAAACAACACCGACTTGGCTTATGTTACATGCGACAGTCAATTCCTAAGAAACAACAATTTATTATTATAATTATTTAAACAGGATAGTTATAACTTAGAGGATAAAATTATTTATATGAATATTAATAAAAAAAATTAAATATAACTTTTATTAGTTTATATAGTAAAATAAAATTGATAATAAGACACACAATTTTTAGAAAATCCTTTATAAGTTCAAAAATACTATTTTCTAAAAAGAACTGGTTTTTATGTCCTTTTGTGAATAATAATAAAATAAATATTGGAAACTTTTAGAAATTTATTTTGATAAAATAAACTTAATTCTTTAATCCATAATTTCAAAATTATATTAGGGTGAAATTATTTTATTTTTCTAAGAAACTTCATTTTATGATAAATAGTGCAAAATGCAGAATTTTAATTCAAAACTGCTTTTTCGTCTAATTTATTTATATTGTTAAATTAAATTTTATGTTTTTTTTAAATTCACAATAGTTAAATTATTCATATATTAATCTAATTTATTTCATTATAATAATTTTTATATTAAATTTAGATATAAAATCTTACTAAACTTTTGAAGATTATCGCTTTAAAAAACTTGCTTTCTCACCACATCTGTGGGGTTAAAAGGAAACTTAATTTCTACGATTCTATGAATTGAATTTTGAAAAATGGAAATAAATAGTTTTAATAATTATAATATTTATATTTTAATAACATCAAATTATTTTTTTACCCAAGATATTAGTGAAAGTGATTAAAATTAGTTACTGTGATTACAGTAAAATTACGCTTAATATGGGACTAAACGATAAGTTTAACGGACCAAATGACCTAGAAACTTCTCAAAAACCAATTTTATTAAACTATTATGTCTATAAAACTTCCATTATTTATTTATTTATTGTTTTTTATTACTTTTTTTTGTAAAAATAGGCGTACACCAAACTTGTTTTCAAAAATGCGAAGTGTGTCCCCTCCCTCCCTTAAAAAAGGCCACTACATCTTCCCATACTTAACAGATATCAAGCCCCTTAATTTGGGACAATATATTCCCAATAAAATTACAAACATTCCCACATTACTCATTTAATCCTCTATTTGGTCATAAAACCAACCAAGGTATCCTTTTTGTGCAAACCAAAAGGATTTTTCCAAAGAAGATGTAACATCCTTCCTCAAGCTCTTTTCCTTTATTTTATTTCTCCACCACCTCAATTATTGTTATTATATTCTCATATAACGACACCAGTATCCTAAATAAACTGATATTTTTTTATTATAACGTTTATATATTCACTTTAAGACACTTCTATCTAATGGTAAATGAACTAACAGTTTTTGTGTACGGTGAACTACCACCTCACGAAATGATGATGTTCGTTTTACCTTTTCCAACTCTCATGGTCAGTAATTATTATGAAAACTCTATTTTTATATGATATATATGGGATTTATTATTTATTAAAACTTATTTAATCATTATATAAATATTTCCTTCATTATTTCCATTTTTTATAAATACGATAACTTTATTTGTGGACATGTGGACTATCACCTCCTCAAAGTAATGTGATTCGTTCAGACTTTACATGGAATTTATTAAATATGGGTTTAGTAAATTTATATGATATATATGAAATAATCATTATAATATAATGATATTAAACATATATATAAATATATTCCATTTACTTTCTTTCTTTCAATATGAAAGTAAAATGGAAGCAATGTTCATGTGTACATAGAGTCTACCGTCTCCATGAACCGTGTATTTCATAAAATATTTCTATGTTTTATAGATTACTATAAATATTTATATAATTTGTATATGTAATATATAAGTCATTATTTATATTATTTAAATAAGTAAATCATGATTTATCTTGGAGGATCAAGAATAACAAGTCAAAACACGTATGATAAAGAAAATAATTATTACCCGAAACATTACTTTAAAATGGAATTGTCAAAAAGCGGGTAATATAAATTCATAATTGAATCAAATATGGTATTAGATATATTAATATGGTTTGGTGGAATATTTATAACAAAATTATATTTATTATATAGGAGGTGTGAACATGCACAAATAAATTCAATACTTAAGGTAAGGGAACTTCAACTCACTTTTTATTTCCACAAGATACATGTATTATTCACCACTCATTTTTTTGGTGTGTATAATGTATATTTATGTATTATATGATTATTATACTTAAATTTATTTTTATTTACATACCCAATTTATGATTATCTTTTATGGTGTTGTACTATTAAAAAGTTACCACATTAGTAAGATAGCATTATATCAATTTTCCTTCTTTGAGACGCATGTTTTGGTATACACCATATTATTTTATGAGGTGTATACAATTACATTTGAAATATTTAATCATGAATATAATTATTTTCATGATATCCTAATATTCATGTAATTTCATTTTCTTACAATGGGATCGTGGTTCAAAGTTACCAAGTAGTAGGAGTTTGTTAAAACAATCCCATCGTTTATCGAGTTTATTTATGATTTTTCCTCCATTAATAAAATATTATGATCCATATTTCAAGAACCATAATAAAATTTATTCTCATATGATTATTTTTTATATATTCAAATATTGGTACCATTTTTTCACTCTTTATTACATAATATCATCAAGAAATATTTTTTAAGAAAATTTGACTTTAACTCTCTCTTCAGTCGAAAATTTTTGTTCCTTCAAAACCATGTTTTCTAAAAAAATCCAAAAATATTCTAATATAATCCTATGATATTTAAAATACACTTTTATCCATGTTTTTTATTTTTTTAAAAAAAAGTGGGTTTTTAAAAATAAATCTTCTTGTCTTTTTCTGGTCGAGGCACTTTTCTATACTTTTTATGGTGAAAAAGGAATGTTCTGCATGTATGGATTTATTTGAAATTATAACAATAAAATCCCTTAATACTTCATTTACAATATTATAAAATGGTTTTATTTAAATAAAAAAAATTCCTATTATTCTTGAAATTCATTTTTTTAATATTTTTTTCAATGAATGGTAAGGTTTTCAAAAAAAATATGCTTAAAAGGTGTTTTAAATTATTTTAAAAACCTCCTTTATAAGTTTTCAAAAAGTTTCATTCACATAAAAGTAATTAAATGATTTTGAAGAATATTTTATAATTTCTCAAACTATTTTTGAATAAAAAATTTTCCAAAATTATTTTAAGCCATATTTATAAGTTTTAAAATTATTCTCAATTGAAAATGTTTTCAAAATGACATCAAGCATTCTTCCTATGTTTTCAAAGTATTTTAAAACAATGTGGTTTTCAAAAATATATCAATCCTTCTTCGTTTTTTTCAAATTATATTCAAAGAAAATGGTTTTAAAAAGGCTTTATGTTATAAAATAATTTTGTAAATATTAAAGGATATTTTCCACAAAAAAATTTAAAAGGATCTTTAAAAATTATTTTCCATATAAGATGACACTCATTGGTGTTACTCATGTCTTTTTGGGAAATAACCTAAAGGTTGCATTCATATTATTTCTCTAAATAGTTTATGTTTTGATTTCATGATGTTTATGAGACCTTTTTCTCTTTCATGGGTTATATTTTTACAAAACGTGTTCCTATTCCATGGGTTTTATGCTTATGAAACCCACTTCTTTTCAAGGGTTATGATTTGATGAAATTATTATGAAACTTGTATTTTTTAGGGGTTAAGATATTATTATATGTTTATGATACCCATTTCATATCATGGGTTATGATAGGATATTTATGAAACACAACTCTTTCTATGGTTCATGATATCATGGGAGTTTTATTATCTTGTGGCACATGTATTAATGATTTTATTATGAGATGGGTGGGACCCACATCTCCCTCCAATTAATTGGGTAGAGATTTGTATATCCTGAGATAATGATAGGAATCAAGTTGACAATCTTGATCTACTATGGTAAGATGGGGAAACCTGATCCATTATAAGTAAAGGACTGTAACTGGGGATGGTGGTGTGTTCTTCCCAATAGGTGTATTCACCATAAATATGGGAGATGGGAAAACCCAATACAATATGAGAATAAGGAAAAACCTAGTCCACACTGGGAAGATGGGGAAACCTGGTACCTTATAAGGAATGGACAATGACTAGGGATGGTTGTGTGTCCCTCCTAGTAGGTGTAGTTTCCATGAATTTCCCTGATAAGTTCTAGTAATGGATCTTGTATTATAGGGAATAATGTAACATGTTTATGTGTATGCCACAATTCCATGTCTCATTCTTGTGTTACGCTTTCGTGGATCATGTTCTTGATTCCCTTATGATTTGTGCCTTATGAAATTATAATATTTAGGCCATGATTCATGTTTATGATCTTTGATATGTAGGTTATGATCTTCTAATGTAATGATCACCTTCTCATACCCTTATTCTCATGTTTATTTTTATATATCTCCCATTTTTACCTTTACTGAACATCTGAGATCACCACTTTTTATGTATCCTTCTCTAGGTTAGGAAGATATATTTTATGTATGATGTGTCTAAGAGGGGTTCTATTCTTGGATAACCTAGTGGGAGATAATATAGCTCACTAAGGTACTAGCATTTATGTTTTCATTTTTCAAAAGGCTCTAAACTAATATAGTCTTTGGGAATTTGTTTGTGTAATTTTTTAAGTATTCCATAAAAATAATTTAATGTCCATGTACATTGATATTGGGATGTTATAGTTGGTATCAGAGTGAAGGTTCAATAAACCTTTGGAAACTAGGATGAGATAACTTTAGTGATATCCCTAGGTATATTTCTAAATATAAGTATCGGGATGTCTCTACAGATAAGTATAAGGATGAGATAAGGTTTATAAAAAAGTAGTGGGATTTTGGTAAAGTATAGAGTGACCCGTTTCATAGAAATATATCCATATCTGGATACTACAAGTGGATGTGGTTCTGGCACAGATGTACCTAGGAGTGAAAAATCTGACAAGGTGTGTCGGTACTGACATGAGGGTAACCCGGTACACGAAAACGGGCCTTACTAGGCACCTAGTTTGACACTACCAGGGGATATTATTTGGTAATTCACAACCTCATCATGAACCATCATGAAGGATTTAAAAATATGTTTCTATGAATTTCCTAGGATAAACCTAGGGTTAATTTATTAAGGAATGTTTCATGATTTATACATCCTACAAGTAATTCATTTTCCTGATTATGTGGTTTGCTGCTATGATAAGTAATGATCATGCTTTGATTTTTGGTTTTAATCAATGTTAGGGACTATAAGGAATCAGATTAACATTGAATGTTATGTATATTTTACTAACAAGCAGTCAAATGTGATGATCACTGGAGTGAAGGATGTAGCGATCATGCCAAATCAATTTTCAGAAAACATGATTAACAATGTGTATCTTAACCAACTCTTGGTGTAACACCCCAAGGTTTTATAGTAATTTATCTCTTTAAATTAATTTAATAGCTTATATTTCATGCAACACAGACTTGTCTTGCATTATACACAAGATTGAGTTTCTGCGAAACAACACATTAGTATTATAATTATTTAAACAATATATTTATTTATCAATTAAAAATTGTAATATTAATAGTAAAAAATAAATTTTAAATTATATTTATAATTTTTTCACATAAATAAAACATATTTATAATGAAATGTATAAGTTTTCATAAAATAGTTATATATTTAAAAAAAACTATTTTCTAAAAAGAACTACTTTTTATGTCCTTTTGTGAACAATAATAAAATTAATTTTATACACTCATAAAAATTGAATTTGGTTAAATATAAAACATTTTTTAATTCTTAAAATGAAAATTATCTTAGGGTTAATTTTTGGTATTTTTTTGAAAACATTCATTTTTTGATGAATAGTAAAAAATAATGCATACTAAAAAAATGAATTTTTCACTTAAATAATTATTTTTAATTTAAATTTATCTTAAAGTAAAAATATATTCATAATACATATATTATTACTATGTAATTCATTTGAGTCATTTTATAATAAGATTATATATATAAATTTTCATTGAACTTGTTAACGTCTTTTACCCACCTTCTAGGCACATTTGCAAATTTGCATAAAACGTAGTTTTATCGCTTCTCTGAATTGAATTTCAAAAATCTTATAGACATAATTTTTATCAGTAAGTAAAATTTATTTCAATAGGATGAAAATAATTTTTGGTGAAAAGTAACTTTTGAATTTTATTTACCACGGTTTAAAGTAAATAAGGAAATTCAAGGTACAAATAATATTATAATAATATAAAATTACCCCAACACATTTCATAATTCTATTGGATAATTTTTTTGACCAAAATCAACCCTTGGAAGAAACTAATATCTTTTTTGATTCATTTGGGTTATATTTGTACATTTATTATATTTTATTTAAAGAAGGGTTAAAAGTGTTAAATTAAAATTTTAATAACTAAACCATTTTTAATATAGGGTTATAAATAAGATAAATTAGACTATAAACATTAATTATAAATATAAAAAGATATCCTATATTATGGTATTTTATTTATAATTTTTAGACAATAATTTATTAAATTTGTTTATGAAAAAATGATTATGCAGTAATTACCTTATTAATGAAAGACTAAAATAAATGATATTATAAATATTAAAATAAATTTCAATTGAAATTTATATGCCATCCAAGAATTTTCTTGGTTCATATGACATGTTAGGGTTTATTAAAAGTATTTTTTTTAAATTAATCAAGTTTTTATTACTTTCAAAAAAACCAAATACTAAATAGTCTCAAAACTAACATAAATGAGTTTTTAAAATAAATACTATTTTATTAAATGATATAATATACTTAAATATCTGATATTAGGCCAAAGGACTTATATAATGTTAGATATGTAATTACTTAACCACATGAGGTTCTCTTGGCATTTTATAGTAACTATATTAACCATGTAGTATAAAAATATAAGAAGACATTGTAAAAGTTAAACTATTTAACTAAGAGTTAAATCTAAAAATAAGGATAATATGGTGACCTAAAATTGTCTAAAACCTATTTCCTGAGAGTATTTAGACCCATCCTTACATTATCCTCTAAATTAATTCATTTTTAGCTATTATAAACCGAAAATAATTTTATAACAAAATAATATTTCAAGCTTTTCCTAAAGTTCCCCTCACCTCTATTATAAAAGGGAACCTCCCATTCTCTTAAATTCACAACTAAAAAGACATTTTTAATAGACAAAACCAACCCAAATATCCTTCCATATACCCTCAATTCATCCTAGAGGCCTTAATTTGATCATAAAACCAACCTGAGGAGACCTTTTGTTCAAATCAAAAGAACACGCCCTAAGAAGAGGTAATTATTTCATCACCTATATCATTGTTCTTTTCTTCTTCCACTTCATCATTATTTGTTGTTTCAATACCAAAATAATAAATCCAGTACCTTCTACATACTATGATGTTATTACAAATATGAAAAAACAATATTCATTATTTTATCCATCTTTTGAATGACAAAGCCTCCATACATGCGTGTGTACGACTTACCTTCTCCACGTCATGGTGTAGTTTGTTATACAACACTTCATTATTTGTTTGGGTATAATAATGAGAAAAAATTATTTAAATAATAAATATAACATGATAATTTTTCTGTATAATTAATATACTATCCAATTATATGCCTTTTAATCATTAATGAAATAATATCGTCGCTCGTGCGTACGTATGGATTACCATCTCCACGATGCGATGAGATTCATTTCTGCGTTCACCATTTAACGATGATTATAAAAATATATATTATTAATAAGTATATAATATATTACATAGTAATTCTAATAGAACTATATATATATACATACATATATCTCATTTACTTACTTCCGTTCAATACGATATGAAAACGGAAACAACATTTATGTGTACGTATGACCTACCGTCTCCATGTATTCCATTTCATATATATATCTATTATACATATTTAAATTCTGAATATATATTATATATAAATAATTTTTTATATTCTAGAAGTATTTAAATCATTATATAAGTGATACAATCAAGAATAACAAGTTAAAACAGACATGATAAAGAAAGTGATTATTACCCGAAATATTCCTTTGACATAGAAATTATTATTAAATGGGTAGTATAAATTCATAAATTAATCATGTATGATATCATAAATATGAATATGGTTTTAGTTTTGGTATAATTTAAAAACATAATATGGTCATTATATAGGAGATTAAATGTATCCTCGGCCAAAGGAAAGTACAAGGTAAGGGTTAATTCCTCAATCTCATTATTATCTGAGATTGTTTATGTGTAGGTATTTATTGGGACATATTTATCATCCATGTCCATGTTTCATAAAAATTCTTTCAAAAGGGATACATTAAGGTTTTTTAGAATGTATTCTTTATAAAGATCATCATTTTAAATATTTTAATGATTTGGTTCTATAAATATTTTTAATTAATGTTCATGTTATCAAAATGATTTTAAGGATTTATTTATATGAAAAAGATTGTTTTAAAATGTTAATTCATTTGAAAAGTTTCAAAGTGGTATGGGACACTTTGATTCAAAAATCACTTTTAAATGAATTCCTTTATAAATTGTGTGACTTTTAAATGATTTAATGAAAAAGGGATATTTATCTCAAAGAGTTTTACTGTTCATTTTAAACTATGTCAACATCCTTTACTGTATATTATTAATGATTGAGGTATATTTATTATAATAAAATATTCTATATTTTATTGAATGAGTTATGATATGTTTAACTATGGATGTACTATATTATACCATTCATTGTTTATGTTTAAAATATTTACATTTCGTATGCTAGTTTTAATTAGAATGTTCATGTTATGTTTCAACATTTTCATATAAGGAATGAATTGGACTGAGTAGGTGACAGGTATGGCCCGCTATAGCCCCTTGATGCATCGATATGTCTCATGGGACAAACTAGTGTCTTGGCACAAGGCCTTGAAAAAATATTTTTGAATGGATTTGGCATAAGGCATTGACGTAGTAGTTATTATGTCCAGAATTATGCATTCCCTTATTATGAAATTAATTATTACATGTGATTATTAGACTAATATAATATCCATGTGCATGTTTATAAGGTAATGTTTGATTTATTTCTTCCATATTATGTTCAATTTTATGTTTAAAAGGCTCTTATTTTTATTATACATCTTACCTTAAAATTTTATAGCTTCCACTGAATTATTTACCCTTACAGAGCATCTGAGATCACCCCTTTCTTATATTTTATTTTCCAAGGATGCCAAGAAGTGTATTATGACTGATATTTAGTGTTAATCTATAGGAATAATGACATTTTCAAAGGATTATTTATGTTGTGCTAGGATATTTAATGTATCATTAATGTATGTAATCTATTTTCCAAGACTGCTAAACTGATCAGTCCATCTGGACTTGATTCTTTGTAATCATGCCAATGTATTAAAATAATGCACCGGCTCTGGGTAACTGGGGTTGAGGCTTTAAAGTTTTTTTCATAGGGAGGTTTAGAAATAACATTGGAAACTAGATTTAGATAAACTCTTATTTTGGAACATTACCCTATGATAGACCTTGAGGATTAGTATAGAATAATTTCATATAATTTTGGTAATGTGGATATTTTTTGAGTTTTCCAAGAAATACATCCTTGTCTGGATAATAAAAGGGGATTTGGTTTTGGAATAGATGTACTTAGTAGTAACAACTCTGACAAGGTGTTCTGATCCAGACTCGGGGTAACCTGGTACACAACAATGGGCCTTACTGCGCACCCGGTTTGACACCCCTGGGGTAAATGCTTAGGATAATTCACATTTTCTTCACAAACCATTATGAAGGATTTATGAGTAATATTTCAGAAAAGAAACCATTTTTATGATTATGAGACTAGATGTGTGAAAATATTCAATTAATGCTGATAATTTTTCTACTTTTTGGATTATAAATTATGATATGATCTAACCTAGTGAATGTCGTCATTTAGAAATGGCCTCCAGTAAAAGGAATGAGAACTCTAGCAATATTCATGATCAAAAGAGTAAGAAGGATAATATTTTTCATAGTCTTAAGCAAACATTTATAAGGTAAATAGGCTCCCATGTATTCTCATCATATAAATAAATAGTATAATGTATTAATAAGATAAGTAATGAATTCTCTGAGTCCTATGGTTTTGAAGTGATTCCAGAGAAGAAGAGGATGGTAGAGAGAAAGATCGATATATGGAATAAGGGAAAGAAAAATTTTCCCATATGTGATAACTATGGAAAGAATCATCTTGGGTAGTACTTTAATGGATTGGGTGTTTGTTATAAGTGTGTAGAAAATGGTCATCAGGAAAAAGGATGCAAAAAGGAAAAAAGAAAATACTAATATTCAGTGTTTCAACTATAGTGAAATGTAGAATTACACAAATAAATGTCCTAAGAATCAAGGAAATATAGCTCATAAGAATCAAAGGGATCAAGGTCAATAATAAGTTGTTACTACAGTTGATGTGGAATAATTAATGTTTTTGTGTTTCTAGATTGAAGAATTATGTCATTTGAGTGTTGTATCAATGACGTACTGGTTATATGAATTTTGGAAATAAATAAGGATTGTACTGTAGTACTATTTAATTGTGGATTTGAGATTGTATGGTACTAAGAAAAGTGACTCAATAACAAGTTACAATTTTTGTAAAATACATGGTTGAGTGAAAAATAAACCATAATATGGTTCTGATACTGAGGTACTGATTTTGGAATAAGAGATAACTGATTTGGATAAATTATATTGAATATTCATGACTAACTTAGAACTAATTAATTGTTTTTTTATTCCATCATTGTTGGATTTTACAACATTTTTGGATTTAAGTAGTATATCTAATATTCTATGTTTTATAAAAGGAATAAGGAAGTATATACATACTCAAATATGGTTTTATGGTCATTCAGGTTATTGACATGTTTTAATAGAATAGATGACAAAGTTATTCACATGTTGTTATGTGAAAAAAGAAATCATCATTATGTTATGTTGACCTTCCTTATAAATTTTTAGACTGTGAGTTTGGACACAATTATTTTTGATAATTCTATAGGTTGGAATTGAGAAAGTTGAGCACCTAATATTTTGTTTGAGGTTAAATTATGATTTATTTTATACATTGACCTAAACTTTTGATTTTTATTAAACATTTAAAGGATTAAGGGAATACTTGTGGACCTTATGATTTATCAAATGCGCTTATGGAATAAAAAAAATCATTTTTGATCATTTATTTCCTAGTGTAAGGGATGAAGTGAAAATAGATCGAAGCACAGCCAAATGATGAGAATATGACTATGATAGGTAATTAAATAAAGTATGTTTTCTTGAGTTATTATCTTGATGGTAAATTAATCCCTCCTCTTCAAAAAAAGTATCTAAAAAATGTGTTATCCTAATACCTTATGTTTTATTGAACTGATGATATTTTAAATCATCATAGATTTATGGCTTTTAAGCCCGAAATTTTCCATTTATTCTTCACTTGTTTTTGATTGATGACCTCAATAACTCCCTATAAATATTTATGTTTCCCCTCTAATTAAGTGTCTCTAATTTCCACCAATGTTCTCCTATTCGAAATCCTAAATTTGTGTTGACTTTTTCATTTCCTCTTCCTTCTTATTAAGACAAAAATAAATTAACCCTATTTATGATGTGGGTTTTCCACAATGGTATTTTCAATTTTCAACCTTTTATTTTCGAAAAAAAATTTCAAATTGCGGGGAAAATATTTATTAAAGGAGGGAAGAATGTAATACCCCAATATTTCATAGTAATTTATCTCTTTAAAGTAATTAAAAAACTTATATTTCACTCAACACCGACTTGGCTTCATTATATTCAAGATTAAGTTTCTACGACACAACGTATTAGTATTATAATTATTTAAACGACATATTTATTTATCAATTAAACACTGTAATATTAATAGTAACAAATAAATTTTAAATTCTATTTTTAATGTTTTCACATAAATAAATAAAAAATATAATTAAATAGTTGGTCGGAGTGGAATCTCAAGAGGGGGTGAATTGAGTTCCTACTTAAAATTTATGTTAAAAACATTATTATAAAGATACACCAAACTTTTGAAAAGGGACTAGTTAATTAAGGAAGTAGAGATATAGATGTTTAATTGGTCAACAGATTTCTCAAAGGGTGATTATTCCTCACTTGAATTAGTGTATAACACTTATTAAACTTTTGAAACAATATTACTAAATTAAACAAGTACACACACTAACCAAAACTAACTATCAAAGTGAAATCAAAACAGTTTTATGTTTTATCAAATATAATTAGTGTAAAAATAGGTAAAACAATGTATAACAGAATATCGTGCACAGTGAAGTAACACAAGAGGTTCAGTCTCAATCCAAGACTTAATCCTCTCCACTTGGTAATAACTTGCCACCAAGCAATTTATATTAAATATAAACTTGATACACAGCTTGTATCGGGATTTACAAAAGTTTTCACAAACTTTCTAGGGTTCAAACTCTCTTCCAGAGTTGTTCCTGGAAAAAACAAGCAGTACAGACCACACACGGTCTCTTCCACAGTTATATGTGGGGAAAAAATGTAGATGAAGTTTGATGGGAGGATATTCAGTATCCTCCAGTTTAAGCACAAGATATATTGTGTGAAACAGACACATGCACACACTTCTCAGAAATGTAAAATTAAAGAAACACAATAGAGAAATTATGATGAGATAGAGTTTATAAGTCTTTATGTGTTTTCAGTTCATCTCTTGACTCCTTGTAGTCATGAATTTGAAGATTGAGTCTATCTATGGAAGTTTTCTTCAAAACAGAGTGTCGCAACTCCAGGTACTAGCATTCAAGAATTGAGTGTTCTTCTTCTTGAGTTGATTGAAATTTTATGAGACATAGAAGTAATCCTCAAGTTTTTGTCCCAAAATTATCTTCTCGATGTTCTTGGGGTTCGCAATGAAGGTAATTGAATGGTTCTTCATTGTTCTTTAGTAATTTCTTCCTTATGCATTTAATTTCGGAACTTCTCTCTCTCTAGTTTTTCTCTTTTCTTTGTTATAAATATCTTTCTTCCTCAATCTTATCTTTCATATTTGAGGTCCGACAATAGTATTAAGTACATCATGTGCAATCTTTCTCGTACCTCATACTATCAAGATATGGTCTCGAGATGTGTTTATAATAAGCATTAATTAAGTTAGAAGCATTAAAGTTAGAAAACATGATTGTTAGAATAATCATAAGAATTTTAAAAGGTATGGAGTAGAAGAGTATGGTAGACTTGTAACGGTAGCCTTCAAATCAGTAGGCTTCAACTGTAGATGCACATCGACAATCTCCAATTGTAACCTTCTATCGGTAACCTTTAGAGGTAACCTTAAACAGTAGGATTGATTCAGTGACCATTGTATTGGTGACCATGTATTGGGGACCTTGTATCGGTGACCTTGTATCGGTGACCTTTTATCGGTGACCTTGTATCTGTGACCTTATATCGGTGACCTTCTATTTAGATAAATTTTGAACTTTAAGCTTAACATGAGAACAGTAAGATTAAGAGAACATATGTATTACTTTGAGATAAGCATGATTTTCACATAAACGATTATCTTGTAGAAGAAACAAGATGCTTCATACAAATGAAACATGATTTGGGATTATCAAAACATGATTTGGGATTATCAAAATACATGAATCCAACAATCTCACCCTTTTTCATAATCACAAATTATTTCATTGAATTGTTAGGTTTTAAGTAGTTTTGAATCAAGTTTAAACACATCTGATAATTATATTAGTGATGTTAGGATACACATATTAGTAAATCATTAAAATTAAGTTAAATTGAAGTCATAACATATAAATTGATGATAGAAAACTTCTCCCCCTTTGGGTAACTGAGAGATTCAAGTTTAAATATTTCTCCCCCTTTGTGATTAACAAAAAGCATACATAACAAAAACAGAGAAAAGAGAGTGGTTGTATTAATAAAATAGAAGTACAATATACAAAAAAGATATACACTGATACCTATCAGCTAAGATAGTTCACACTCAATACACATCAGATATGTCCATTGGAGCTTTGTCCTTGGAAGCTGAGGAGGTATGTTATGAAGGTGGAGGGATAGGCTGAGGGATGGCAGTTAGCAGATAAGGAGGAGCTGCAACAAAAGAATCAGTAGACCTATAGTGAGTATATCTCTAAGGAATGGTGGGGGTCAAGCTTTTGATGGCCTATGTAGGAGTCATCATAGGTACAACACTGGCTGATCCTGAGGCACCTAAAGTAGAGTTAAAGGTTGGAGGAACAATGATGGGAGTGTAGTCCACATGGAGGAAAGGCAAGAGAATATTCCTAAAGTCCATAATAATTTTGCCTCCTAAATAGAATAAATAAAATCATCCTTATTCTCCATAAATTTCTCCAAAGTAGGAGTCAGCTCTCGAATCTTTCTCACTTGATTCTTAAATTCCTGAGTGACAAGTGGAATCCTCAAGTTCTCCAATAGAAACTTGAAGTGTCCATCCATCTTATGCATATTGTATATCCTTTTATAATAAAAGTCAACTTGTTCCTTGATGTCCTTCGGATCTTGATCAGCTACCCTTAAATAATTTCCCACAAGGTTATGAATTTCCCTGGTAATGGAAATGACCTAAGAGTCTAAGGTACTAGAACCAGAGAACTTTTCCACTCCTTCTCTAACAATGGTCCTGAAGGGTTCAATGTCAACTAGAGGGAAGGTTGAAGAAGAAGAAGAAGAAGATGCACCCATAGGTGCCATAAAGAAATCCACAATCTCTTTAAATGATATGGTTAGCCCACTGATCAGACTTTTTACATCATCTTCTTGTCCAATGACATTTGTTTCTATAGACTTCTTGAAGTCCTCAAACATAGCTACCAGCTGTTGAACCATACTCTTGATATATCTGAGATCTCTATCCACCTGAGCTCTTGAAACCATATATGCATCTAAGCTAGCAATAGACTATTTCACAGATTCTATAGACATTGCAAAAGTTCTTACCTGATTCTGATATTCCCTGACCTCATGTAACACAGTAGAGTGAGAGGAATAGACTATCCTTTCCACTGTAGATGTCATGAGTCCTTGATTATGACCTATTGTTCTTGCTATCTCAGTAGTTTTCTCATTAATATGACTCTTCAGTTCTAATTTCAAAGAATCTAATTCATCCTTATTTACATAGTCTCGAGGTAATAGAACCACTGCCTGCACAATGGTAGTTTCTGAGATTTTAGTAATTGGAGAACTTCTAATAGGCTGGTCATCTTCAGAATATTCATAATCTAAACCAAAAACCACAAAGTCAGGAGCTTCTGTCCAGTCCTTATCTCATGAGAAACAACAACTGATCCAGTAGAAACAGGTTCCTCCCCCTCACTTGGAGCATTCTCCTGATCAACCATATCCATCTCTTCCATACCTCCTTAAGAAACTACATCAACAGTAGGGTCCACTGCTACTTCTTCTACTGAATCTTCAACTACTTCCAAAAGAAGTCCAGCTTCAACTGAATCAGAAAATTCTTTATCTCTACTTTCTACCATTTCTGTATGTACTATTAAAGGACTGAGACTTAAACATTCCTATTAAATTTTAGTATTAGCTGTTTCAAAGTCATCGTGACTTAATTCAAAGTCCTCATCCTTATCTAAGGTATATCTAACATCTCTGAAGACATTTTCAGCTCCTTCTTCACTGGTTTCTTCATCACTATCCCTTAGGACAGTCTCCCTTCTTGGAAATATCTTTGGTGGGATAGGCTCACCAAAGGATATAGTATTAGTATGAGTATTGGAGGGATGTTAAGGATCACACCTATCATATATAGTAGAATCCTCTCTTTCTTACACAACAGTAAGTTCCTCTCCTTCTTCATCTGAATAGGCAGGCCCAACTTCATCAGGCTTAAGACTACGATCTATCTTATACGTAGGCCTAGTAGAATGAGTCACAGGCTTAAACTCTTCATAAACCTTAGCCTCATCATTCACCCATCTCCTCATCCATGGAATCCAGTTGATCATCATCAGCTTGAAAATCAATTTAATGATGCAAGGGTTATCCCCCACAACAAAAGTTTCCTCCTTAGCTCCAGTAATTCCCTTCACTTTAAACATAAGGGATATCAAATTAGCAAGAAATAGGGCATTGGATTTGTAACTAGGCTTGGTTATATATTCTAGATGAATCATCAACAGTCTAAATAAATTAATTTTCTATCCATTCTTTAACATATACAAAATAAAAACTTTTTTAAATTTTAGTGTAGCAAAGTCCCCTCTCCTAGGACTCAAAACATGCTGGATAAACTTAAATATTATCTTGTCTTATCCTTCCATATCAGTAGTAATAACCTTTCTAGGGATCCCACTCCCTGTAATTTCATCCAAAGCTTCTTCATAACAAAATAACTCAATAGTTGGTGGCACCAATTTTGAGTAATAATAAAAAATCCCTTCATGTGGAACCCTCAAGTAGTCAGCCCACTCAACAAAGGAGAAACTCACACTTACTCCATTTACTCTGTAAGTCAACCGGTTCTCATCCATAGACTATTCAAACTTGAGATACTCATAAAATTACTTCACTAACTTTGGGTAATATGGTCGATTATTGTTTGAAAAACACTCAACCCAGTCCTGAGCTTCAAGTGCCTTCAGTACTAAAGACCGTCTCGACAGCAACCACTCTGAACTTAACTCCTTCTCAACCACCATTTCCCTCTTCGATAAATGTGGGTTAAGTACCTTTGAAACATTCTGGCTACCACTACTCGACTCGACTGTAGGTCTCTTAGGATCGGTTGCGTCTCATTCATCATCAATCGACGGCCTTTTGACTCTTTCCATCAATCTGGAGTGGTTATAGGTTTTAGTAGAGGTTCAGGTTCTGAGATTGGGGAGCAAAAGATTCGGCATAGGGTTTGATGTGGATTGAAATGTGATCTGTGTTTTATTTTTATCATTTAGGGATCAGAAAATGAAAGAGATAAAATAAATAAGTAATATACAGAAAACATTTCAGATTCCGGTTGAGAACACAAAAACACAAAGTCCCAGACTCAAGTCGTCTATCAGTAAGGAGGTATCAGTAAGTTATAATGGTGAGGTCCTATCAGTAAGGTCTAACGGTGAGGTATTATCAGTAAGTTCTAACGGTGAGGTCTTATCGGTAAGGTCTAACAGTGATGTCCTATCGGTAAGGTCTAACGGTGATGTCCTATCGGTAAGGTCTAATAGTGAGGTCATATCGGTAAGGTCTAACGGTGAGGTCCTATCGGGAAGGTCTAATGGTCAGGTCCTATTGGTAAGGTCTAATGGTGAGGTATTATCAGTAAGGTATAACGGTGAGGTCCTATACTCAACATTTTATCATACCTAACTCATGTTTGATGTAATTTAACCTCTCAGAATTCAAAGGCTTTGTGAATATATCTGCCAATTGGTGATCAGTACCAATGAATTCAAGAGTGATATCACCTCTTTTATAATGATCTCTCAAGAAGTGATGTCTTACGTTAATATGATTTGTCCTAGCATGAGATACTGTATTTTTAGAAATTTTAATAGCACTTGTCTTGTCATAGTTTATAGAGACATGTTTGAATTTATATCCATATTCTAGAAAAGTGTGTTTCATCCAAAAATTTGAGCACAACAACTACCAGCAGCTTTATATTCAGCATATGTAGTAGATAATGCAATAGAATTTTGTTTCTTACTACACCATGATACTAGTGACTTGCCTAAAATGTGACATGTTCTAGAGGTGCTTTTTCTGTCTAACCTACAACCAGCAAATTCAGCATCTGAAAAACTTATTAAATCAAATGGTTGTCCTATTAGATAAAATAGTCCTAAATTTATAGTATACTTGAGATATTTAAAAAAACCTTTTAATAGAATTTAAGTGACTCTATGGTATTGGCTTAAAAATGAGCACACATCCACACACTAAACATAATGTTAGGTCTGCTAGCAGTAAGATAGAGTAGACTCTCAATCATACCTCGGTAATTAGTTTGATCCACTGATTCACCATTTTCATCAGCATCCATCTTTCAAGTGGTACTCATAGGTGTATCACTACCTTTACTATTATCTAAAACAAAATGTTTCAAAATATACTTAGTATATTTACTTTGATTTAAAATAATACCATTTTTATTTTGAAAATTTTGAAATCTAAGAAAAAAATTTAGTTCCCCCATTAGACTCATTTCAAATTCATCTTGCATAATTTTTGAAAAATCAGTATAGAGGGAGTTTTTAGAGGATCCAAAAATTATATCATCTACATAAATTTGTACTATTAAGACATCTTTGAAAAATTTTAATAAAGAGAGAAGGATTCGATATTCCTTTCATAAAACCTTTAGAGATAATAAAGGAATTAAGTCTATCATACCAAGCTCTTGGAGCTTGTTTTAGACCATATAAGGACTTAGACAATTTAAAAACACGACTTGGAAAATGGGGATTTGAAAATCCAGGGGGTTTTTCAACAAACACATCCTCAACTATATACCCATTTAGAAAATCACTTTCAACATTCATTTGATAATGTTTAAAATTCAGATGAACTGCATAATCAAGTAGCATCCTAATGACCTATAACCTAGCTACAGGTGCAAAGGTTTCCCCATATTCTATTCCTTCCACTTGACTATACCCCTATGCAACTAACCTATCTTTATTTCTAACTATATTTCCAGATTCATCAACTTTATTTCTAAACACCCATTTAGTGCCTACGGTCAAGGTGTGTTTAGGTCTATCCACTAATTCCAAAAATTTGTTTCTTTCAAAATGATTCAATTATTATTGCATAACTATCACCCAAAATTCATCATTGATTGCATCATTGATATATTTAGGTTCAATTTGTGAAAGAAAAGCTTTATTTTCAACCTGGTTTCTCAGAGAAGATCTAGTTTGTGTCCCTCTATTTAGATCACCTACTACAACATCTAAAGGATGCTTTTTTATAGTTCTTGTACCTATAGAAAGAGTTGAACTAGACTCCTCGTGATTATCTATAGGTTCAGATTCACCATGCACAGATTTGGGAAAGTTTCCAGAACTGGTTGTTTTCACTAAGGGTTCACAGTCTTTGTCACTAAGGTCCAGAACTGACATATCTTCCTCAAGATGTTCAAGAGTGGTTTTGGGTTCATGTGGATCAGTCTCATCAAATTTTACATGAACTAATTATTCCACACATTTGGGTCACTTATTAAATACTCTATAAGCTTTACTAGAGATTGAGTACCCTAGGAAAATTTCTTCATCACTTTTGGAGGAAAACTTGTCAAGATTGTCCTTAGTATTAAGGATAAAGACTTTGAAACCAAAAAAAATAAAGTAATTAACCTTACGCTTCCTATTATTCCAATGTTCATAAGGTTTCTTCTTAATCATAGGTCTAATCAAGACTCTATTGATAATAGAACAAGTTGTGTTAATAGCTTCAGCCCAAAAATAGATAGGAATATAATATTCATTGAGCATTGTCCTAGAAATTTTTTGAAGTGTCCTATTTCTTCTTTCTACAACTCCATTCTATTGAGGTGTTCTAGGAGAAGAGAAATTGTGAGTATAGGCATTTTGTGAGAAAAAATATTCAAAGTCTTTATTCTCAAACTCATGGCCATGATCATTTCTCAAGTTATTAGTTCTAAGTCTACTAAAATTTTCTACAGACTTGGAGTACTTGATAAAATAAGAACAAGATTCACTTTTTTGAGTCCGAAAGTATACCCAAGTGTACCTAGAAAAATCATCTATAAGAACATAAACATAGTACTTCCCATTCAGACTTCAAACTCTTGATGGTCCAAACAAGTCCACGTGAACCAACTCAATCGGTTGAGAAGTAGAAACTTCTTTGTGTGGTTTGAAAGAAACTTTGTGTTGTTTTCCCTTTTGACAGGGATTAAATACTTTGTTAAGAGGGAATTCTAATTTAGGTAAGTCTCTAACTGAGATTTTCATATTCAGTCTCATAAGTGAGTTCACATTGCAATTGTCCTAGTCTTCTATGCCACAACCAAAATTCCTTATGAAATGCATTTAAACAAGAAAAAATTTTCTTAACTAAAGAATCTATATCAACAGTATATACATTCTCATTTCTAAGAGCAGTAAATAATAAATAACTTTTAGAATTAAAAACATTACATGAATTATTTTCAAATTTAACATTGAATCCACCATCACAAAACTGAGATATGCTTAGCAGATTGTATTTTAACCCATCAACAAAAATTACTTTTGAAATTAATACAGTATTAGGGTCACTAATTTGGGATAAGAAAATGATCTTCCCTTTAGCATTATCACAGAATGTGACATATCCTCCATCAACTTTTATTAGGTTTTTGAAACATGAGTAGTCTCCTATCATATGTCTTGAACATCCACTGTCCAAGTACCATATAGTTTTACAGGATCTCTTCAAACAATTTTCCTGCAAAACAGATTAAGTGCAGGGTAACTTTGGTACCCATATTTTCTTGGGTCCAGAGAGGTTAGGAAGTAAAACTTTGGGAACCCATACTTTGCTCATAGGTTTTCTATAATTAATAGATATATTTTGAGACATAAACACTCTATTTTTTCCTTTAGAGAATTTTTTTTTAAAATATGGTCCAAAACTTGAACTCGCTATGAACTATCCAGATTTTGGAAAAATTTAGTTTAAATCATTCTTCTCTGTCCTGGTTGATACCATAGACCAGTTGTATATTTTGGAGCAATCTATTTTCCTAGTAACTGATTCAAGGTATCTCTACCTATAGTAAACTTCTCAAGGTCTCTCTTTAATTTCTCATTTGATAATTTCAGTTCATTATTTTCTATTAACAGATGAGCACATTTTTCTTTCTCAATATCCATATCAGACATATAATTGTCATTTAGAGCATGTTTCCTTTTCAATAATTTATATTTATCCTTGAGTTCATTAAAGGCATCCTCAATCATTTCACAGTATTCAAATAGTTCATCCTTATTCATAGTTTCATCATTGTTTGATTCATTTACATTCTCAGAATAATAAACATTATGTACAGGAGAATTGGGTGTTACCTCAAATGTTTCAATAATGAAACATAGGTTTGTATGTTTGTTCTTCTCAATATCAGAAGTGTCAGATCCGCTTGAGCTATCTTCTGAGGCACTCTGGGTGGCTTTTATATCCTTTTTATATCCTTTTCCATTTTCTTCATTCTTCTTAAATTTTAGCTTGGTCCAATCAGCTTTCACTTGACCTTTTTTTTTACACTCATAACAGACTATATCAGTTGTTTTGTCATTCCATTTTCTATCCATTTTCCTCTATCCTTTGTTATCATACTTTCCTTTCAAGTTTGATTTTATAAATAACTTTTTATTTCGGTATAACTTCTTGAATCTCCTAGAAAGTTGATCCATCTCATCATCACTGTCAGAGTTTGGGTCTTCACTTGTGGAAGTATCTATAGGATCTCGAACTTTTTCTTTATCTTTGTTCTTTGAGGTAGTAGTATTGAATGCTACAGATTTCTTCCCTGGTTCTCCATCTACTTCTTGATTCACCATAATCTCTTCTTTATACATAACAATCTTTCTAATTAGTTCCTTCACTGGTAGTTTTCCAATGTCACAAGATTCTCATATAGAAATAGAAGTTCATCTCTATCTGTCTGGTAGGCATCAAAGCAACCTCATAATCTGGTCTTTTCGGTCTACTGGTCTTCCAAGAAGATTCATGGTATTCACTATTTCATTGAACCTAAGATACATTTCAGAAATAATTTCCTTAGGCTTCATTTTAAAATTATCATATTTAATAGTATAGGTATTTAATCTCATTTCCTTAACATTGGTTGTTCCCTCATTTGAAACAGCTAAGGTATCCCAAATTTCATATGCAGTTTTACAAGAAGATATTCTATTGAATTCTTCATCTCCTTGAGAATAGTACAAGGAATTCATTGATTTACAATTATTATTATATGTATCTTTTTTCAACTGAGACAATGTCTCCCTAGCAGTATCAGGTAGTACATGTTGTTCTTCAATTGTGTCCCAGATTTCAGGTCTAATGCTCTCTACATACATTTTCATTTTTAATTTCCATTGGTTAATAGTTATTACCATTAAATAAATGTGGTTAATTAGTAGTATCACCCTCAAATCTATTTTCCATAGTTACTTAGAATTCAAAGAACTGAAAATTTAGATATGACATAAATTTCAAGATCTTTAAGATGCAACTAAAATAACCGTTCAAGAATTTGACTGGTTTCACAATAGTACAAGTAGTAGAGAAACAGACTAAAAAAAACCTCTGATACCAAATGTTGGTCGGTGACCTCGTACATAGATAAATTCTTAACTGTAAGCTTAATATGAGAGTAGTGAGATTAACAGTACATAGGTATTACTTTTAGATAAGCCTGATTTTCACATAAACGGTAATCTTGTAGGAGAAACAAGATGCTTTATATAAATGAAACATTATTTTGGATTATTAAAACATGATTTTGGATTATCAAAATATGTGAGTCCAACATAAATGTATAAGCTTTGTTAAAATAGTTATATATTTAGACAAACTATTTTCATAAAAGAACTACTTTTTATGTCCTTTTTTGAACCATAGTAAAATTAATTTTAGACACTCCTAAAAATTTAATTTGGTAAAATAGATTTTATTTTTTAATTCGGAATATCAAAATTAGCTTAGAGTGAATTTTTGGTATTTTTCTGAAAACATTCAATTTTTGATGAATAGTGAAAAATACTGCATAGTATAAACAAACTGACTTTTTCATTTAAATAATTATTTTTAATTAAAATTTATCTTAAATTCAAAATAGATACATAATACATATATTAATTCAATGTAATTTATTTGAGTCATTTTATAATCAGAATAGATATATAAAAGTTTATTGAACTTTTTAACGTGTTTTACCCACCTTCTAGACAAATTTGCAAATTTTCATAAAATGTAATTTTACCGCTTCTATGAATTGAATTTCAAAAATATTATAGAAATGGTTTTCATAAATAAGTTAAATATGGTTCAATATGTTGAAAATAATTTTTGGTGAATAGTGACTTTTGAATTTTATTTGCCACGGTTAAAAGAAATTAAGGTAATTAAAGGTAAAAATAATATTATAATAATATAAAATTACCCCAAAACATTTTTTAATTCTATTGGATAATTTTTTTTCGACCAAAATCAACCTTATGACAAAAATAAGATCCTTTTTGATCCATTTAGGTTAGTTTAGTACATTTATTATATTTTATTTAAAGAAGAGTTAAAAGTGTTAAATTCAAATTTTAATAACTAAACCATATTTAATATAGGGTTATACAAAAGAAAAAATCTCCTATAAGTATTCATTAGAAAGATAAAAATATATCATAAATCATGTTATTTTATTTATAATTTTTAGACATTAAATAATTAAATTTATTTATGACACAATGATGATGCAGTAATTATTTTATTAATGAAAGATTAAAATAAATGATATTATAAATATTAAAATGAATTTAAATTGAAACTTTTGATGTGATACATGAATTTTATAGGTTTATATTATATGTTATGATTGATTAAATTTATTTGTTTAAGTAATCAAGTTTTTATGACTTTCAAAAAAATAAAATACTAAATAGTGTCAAAATTGACATAAGTGAGTTTTAAAAAAAATACTATTTTATTAAATGATATAATATTCCTAAAATTGTAAGATTTGACCAAAGGACTAATATAATGTTATATATGTCATTAATTAACCACTTTAGGTTATCTTGGAATTTTATAGTAACTATATTAACCATTTATTATAAAAATACAAGAAGACATGGTAAAAGTTAAACTCTTTAACTAAGAGTTAAATCTAAAAGATAAGGTTAATATGGTGACCTAAACTTGTCTAAAACCTATTGGTTGAGAGGATTTAGACCCATCTTCACCTTAGACTCTAAATAAATCCATTTTAATATATTAAAACCTGAAAATTATTTTATAATGAAATAATATTTCAAGCTTTTCCTAAAGTCCCCCTTGCCTCTCCTATAAAAGGGTACTTCCGCTTCTCTTAAATTCACACCTCCAAAGCCATTTGGATCTGCCAACCCCTAAAAAAATATCCTCCCTAGTACCCTAACTTTGTCCTAGAGGCCTTAAATTGATCATAAAGCCAACCTGAGGATCCCTTTTGTTCAAATCAAAAAAAATCCCCCAAGGAAGAGCTAATTATTTCATCACCTCTTTCAAAGTTCTTTTCTTCTTCCACTTCCTCTTTCTTTGTTGTTTCCATACCAAAATAATAAATATAGTAAATTTAAAATACTTTTTTGTTATTATAAATATGGAACAAAAATATTCATTATTATATCCATCCTATGAATGACAAAGTCACCATATGTGTGTACATATGGCTTATCGTCTCCAGGTCGAGGTGTAGTTTGTTATTCAATACTTAATTATTTGGATTAGTATAATAATGTGTATAATTGATGTAAATAATAAATATAAAATGATAATGTTTTTTTATAATTAATATACCATCCAATTCCATACATTTTAATCATTAAATTAATGATGTCGTCGCTCGTGCGAATGTACGGCTTACCGTCTCCACAAACGTGATTAGATTAATTTCCACGTTCACCATTCAACGATGATTATAAAAATTTATATTATTAATATGTATGTAATTTAAGAAATAATAATTCTACATGAAATATATATATATATATATATATATATATATATATATATATTTACATATATCTCATTCACTTACTTCCGTTCAATACGATATGAAAACGGAAACAACATTAATGCCTACGTACGACCTACCGTCTCCATAAACAGTGTATTCCATTTCATATATATATATCTATTATACATATTTATATTCTGAATATATATAATATATAAATAATTTTTTATATTCTGGAAGTAATTAAATCATCATATAAGTGATAGGACCAAGAATAACAAGTTAAAACACATACGATAAAGAGAGTGATTATTACCAGAAACATTACTTTAACATGGGAATTATTATTAAATGGGAAGTAGAAAGTCGTAAATGATTCATGTATGATATCATAAATATGAATATGGTTTTTTCATAATTTAATAACATAATATTGTCATTATACAGGAGGTTAAATGTACCCTCAACCAAAGGAAAGTACAAGGTAAGGGTTAATTCCTCAATCTCATTATTATCTAAGATTATTTATGTGTAAGTATTTACTGAGAAATATTTATCATCCGTGTCCATATTTCAGAAAATTATTTTCAAAAGGAATATTTTATCATTTTTTGGAAGGGGTTCTTTAGAAATATCATCATTTTAAATGTTTTAATGATTTATTTTTCAAAATATTTATAATTAGTGGCCATGTTTTCAAATGGATTTTTAAGGATTTATTTATATGGACATGATTGTTTTAAATTGTTAATTCCTTTAAATATTTTCAAAGTGGTATGGAAAACTTTTATTCAAAAATATCTTTTAAATGACTTCCTTTATAAATTGTGTTAATTTTAAATGATTTCACAAAAAAGGGATATTTCACTTGAAGAGTTTTAGTGGTCATTTTCAACATTGTCAACATCAATTACTGGATATTATTCTTGATTGAGGTATATCTATTATAATACAATATTAATTATTTTATTTAATGAGTTTTGATGTGTTTGACTGTGGATGTGCTATTTTTATATCATTCATGGTTTATGGTTAAAATATTGACATTTCATATACTAGTTTTAATACGATTTTTTTTGTTATGTTTCGACATTTTCATATGAGGAATGCATTGGAATTAGTAAGTTATGGGAGGTGCCCTCTATAGCCCCTCGATGCATCGACGGGTCCCATGAGACAAACTAGTTTCTGGGCACAAGGCCTTGAAAAAATATTTGTGAATGGTCTCGACACAAGTCCTTGACGTAGTAGTTATTATGTCTGGAATTATGCATTCCCTCATTATAAAATTAGTTATTACATGTGATTATTAGACTAATAGAATATCTATGTGCATGTTTATATGGTAATGTTTGATTTATTTTTTCAATATTAAGTTATATTTTATGTTTAAAAGGCTAGTGTTTTTTTATACATCTGACCATAAAATTTTATAGCTTCTGCTGAATTAGTTATCCGTACTGAGCATCTGAGCCTATGCCTTTCTTATGTTTTATTTTCCCAAGATTTCAAGAATTGTATTGTGATTGATTTTTAGGGTTAATCTAGGGTAATAATGGCATTCTCAAAGGACTATTTATGTCGTGTTATAAAGTGTAATGTATCGTTCATGTATGTAATATATTTTCCAAGACTACTAAACTAATTTGTCCTTTAGGACTTGATTCCTTGTAATCATGAAGATGTGTTAAAATAATGCATTGGATCTAGGTAATTGGGGTCGGTGCGTTACACATGGACTCACTAATGAAGATAAGGAAGAAGTTCACTGAGAGTTATGGTAATGGGGACAATGGAAGAAAGAAGATTCAGTTTCCTTTTTGACAATAATGCGCAAAGAATCACTTAAGTGAATGTCCTAGAGGAACAAGAAGATTTTTTGACTTTGTAAAATAAGGACACAAATAAAACAACTATAAATAGAAAATGAAGGGTTTTGTTAAAGCAACAAATGTACATATTGGCCTCCCTAAGATATCATTTAAGGATAAATTCTTTAAGTGTTGAATTAATGGTCATTATAAAAAATTAATTAGGTATCCATGTTATTAATTAAGGTTAATTTAGAATAATAAAAATGTTTACGTGTTTGGATTCAAGAATTATGTTATATAAATGGTAAAATATATAAGTATTTTTCATTTCGTGTTGAGTATTTACAAGAATATATTGAATGGTTCTGATGGACTATAAAAGTTATTTAATGGAAAGGTGATATCCATAAAAACACATGATTAAGGGAATGATAACCCTTAATATGTTCCTTATGTTAAGATAATTTTTTTTGGATAAATATATTTTTTATATGAATAAGTAAATTAGATAGTTATGATTACCTTGGAACTAATAAAGGATTTGTTAAAAAAGTTTCCTATGTTATCATGGATGAATAAAACAAATTCTTGGATTCAAGGAATATATCTAGTAATATTTAGAATAAGGAATCATTCATGTTTTCAAAAAGTATTTATGGAAATTCATCTTATTACCATGTTTCTAGAGAATATATGATGAGGTTATTCACATGTTTTGAACATAACAACCAAGAGATACTTTTTGATATATGTGGGATCAATGTTAAGCTGATCTAGTGAACTTCCATATAAATTTTTATATTTTCATATTTCATAATGGTTTCAAGGTTGACCATTTATTGAATATTTTATGTTAAACATCATATGAGGTTTTAGAGATTAAATTATTATCTTTCTATATGAAGATTCCTGCATATTGGATAACTTATGATAACTTTTTTCATTATGATATAGATAGATGGAATGACCTATGACTCTATTTATGATTCTCACGATATGTTAGTGATTCAGGAATGAAAAAATTCACCTTCCTTTTTATATAAATAGGTGAAGTGGAAATTGATCAAGTCACTAAAACGGGTGAGATTATACTGAATCAAGTAAGTATATCTTCTCATGAAAATTCATCAAATATGGGGAAAGGATCTTGAAACTAAAAATTTTATCCTAGTATGTTATTCTATAGTGAATCAAATGGTATCTTATATCATCAAATATTTACGGCTTTGTTATTGTTAACTTTCACCTTATATTTTTATCTATCACTCTTCATCTGAAATATATGGTTAGATTTACCTTTCATGTCTGTGTTTTCACTTTCCACCCATATTATCCTATTAGAAAACCAAGTTATGAGTTACATTGGGTAACCATTATGGTACCAAATTTCCTTTTTTAAATGATGTTTTAGTAGTATCTTTTACGATTTGTGTTTCTATTAAAGTAACTTACAAGCATTAAACCAAAACCAAAATTAACTTCGATGGAGAAATTCATTTTAAGGGGTGTGGAATGTAACAACCTGAGTTTTTGTGAACCTTTCTTATTTAATAAATTAATTTTTAATGTTTTACATTACATGATACATAAATTAAATCTTTATTTATATGATATACCAAGTCAATATTGTATTACACACAACACTAACTTTTCTTGTGTTACATGCAACATTGAATTTCTAAAAAATAATATTTTATTATTATAATTATTAAAATTAAATAGTTATAAAAAAAATTTAAACATAGTCATATGAATAGTAATAACTAATTTTAAATATAACTTTTAATATTTTAAATAGATAAATCATATTGATAATAATACATACAATTTTTATAAAAGTCTTTATATGTTTGAAAATAATATTTTATTAAAAATATGGAATTTTAATTCAAAACTACTTTTTCATATGATTTATTTATATAGTTAAATTACATTTTATATTGGTTTTAAAGTAAAAAAATATATAAATTATACATATATTAATCCAATTTAGGTCATTAGAATAATTTTTATATTAAATTTAGATGTAAAATCCTAATGAACTTTTGACCATTATCACTTTAAAAAAACATGCTTTCTCTCCAAGTCTGTAGAATTAGAATCCAACTTGTTTTTTAAACTTATGTGAATTTAATTTTCAAAAAATAGACATAAATGGTTGTAATAAATATAATATTTTTAGTCTGATAATATCTATTTATTTTTTTACCAAAGAATTAGTGAATGTAATTTAAATTAATTAAAGCCATTAAGATAAAATTAAGCTCAATAAGTGACTAAACCTTAAACTCAGGGGACCAAATGACATATCCACTTGTCCAAAAAACATTTTATGGACATATTTAGGCCATAAAACTTCCATAATTTAGTTTTTTATGACTTTTTTTAATGTAATAACATGGGTACATCTAACCTGTTTTAAAAAATGTCAATTGTATCCCCCCCATCTTATAAAAGGCCACCAATCATGCCCCATCTTTACACCTCTAAATACCCTTAAGTTCATACAATATATGCCTAATTGACATCCCGACATCCCTACCTTCCTCCTTGAATCATCCCTTTGGGCATAAATCCAAACAAGGAATCCCTTTGGTGCAAATGAAAAGTATTTACCCAAAGAAAAGGTAACATCCTTCTTCAAGATCTTTTCTTTTTTTTCTTTCTCAACCACCTAAATTTTTATTATATTACGCTCATATAGTTACACCATTATCCTAAATATATTTATATTTTGTTATTATAATTTTTCTACCAACACTTTCACACACTTCCATCTAATGAGTAATTAATTTACCGTTCTTCTGTACGGAGAAAAAATGCCTCACGAGACAATTTTGTTTCTTTTACCTTTACCACCTATAATGGATTGGAATTATGATAGAAACTATATTTTTATATGATATTTATGATATTTATAATTTATTAATACTTCTTTAGTTATTATATAAATCCTACCTCCACGCTTTAAATTTTTTATAAATACAATAACTTTGTTTGTGGACGTGTGGACTACTGCCTCCACAAAGTGATGTGATTTGTTCACACTTTACATGGAATGTATTAAGGATGGGTTTAGTAAAATTATATGATATATATGAAAAAATAATTATACTAAAATGATATTATATATATATATCATTTACTTTCTTTCTTTCTACATGATAAGCAATGTTCGTGGATACATACGGTATACCATCTCTATGAACGATGTATTTCATTTAATATTTATATGTTTTATAGAATACTATAAATACATATATACTGAATATATATGAGATATAAATCATGTTTTACATTTTTTAAAATAATTAAAACATGATCTATGTAATAGGATCAATAATAACAAGTCAAAACACCTACGATGAACAAAGTGGTTATTACCCAAAAAATTACTTTAACATGGATGAGTTTATAAATGGGTAATATAAAGTCATAATTGAATCATATATGGTATTATATATATGAATATGGTTATATTTATTATTTATAATAAACTTATATTTATTATAAAGGATTACTAAACATGTACAAAAAAATTCAAGACTTAAGTAAAGGAACTTCATATGACTTTTTATTTTCGTGAGATGCATGTCTTATTCACAACTCATTTCTTTTGCATGGTGTTTATACTAACCATTTATGTATTGTATGATTGTTATAATTAAATTTATTATTATTTACATATCCAATTTATTATCTCTCTTTCATGTGGTTCTACTATTCAAAATTCACCATATCAGTAAGATAGTTTTGTCGCAATTTTCTTTCTTTGAGACAAATGTTTTGTTATACACTATATTATTTTACAAGGTGTAAATAATTCCATTTTAAATTTTATATCTTGAATATAATTATTTTCCTGATATCCTAAGCTTCAATTAATTTCATTTTCTTACATGTGGATTATGATTCAAAGTTACCTAGTGGTAACAGCTTATTAAAACAATCTCATCATTTATCAATATTGTTGATGATTATGCCTCAATTAATGAAATAGTATAATCCATATCTCAAGAAATATCATTAAATTTATTCTCATATGGTTATTCATGACATAGTCATGTATTGGTACAATTACTTCACTTTTTGGTAAATAAGATGATCAATAAAGTGTTTTTAAGAAAGTCCAACATTACCTCTCTCTTCAGGTCAGAAATATGTGTTCCTTCAAATCCATGTTTTCTAAAAAAATTACAAACATATTCTAATATTATTATATGATATTTAAAATTCATGAAATTTCCCATAGAGCTCATGTAATGACTACCCCAAACCCACCTCCAATAGGCTTGGGGCTGGCAACAAGCGTTGAGTAGGCGTATCACACAAATGGGAGGCATTTTCCTAAGAACTTGTACACACGCAACCAACAGAAAAACACAGGGATGGAGAGTGAAAACACTAATTAAATAAAATTAATGCATACCACTAAAACCCAACAACAGAGTATGATAGAAAGTAAATTAGTAAAGTACAACTAGGCCAGAATTCAAGCCCCCTAAAAGAAAGACAACTGTAAAGCCCGACCCGCAAACAAGGGTATTGAAGCTGCTGTAAGAAGCTATCAGAAACACCTCGGCACATCTGATCTCACAAGGAACCTCATGGTACCAGTCCTGGTATTTCTCCATATAAGACTCCTCTAAGTTGTCGTTCATTTTCACAAGACACAACACTTGCAAGAAAATCCCGTGCAGGGGTGAGTAAAACAATACTCAGTAGGGGACCCAGAAAACCACAAAGCAAAATACCACAAAATAAAACACCACCAAGAAGGTACATCCATGACAGCATAGGTATCCTTCATCAACACATATAACAATAACATCTAGGTATACTCATAAAGGACTTAAAGATGCAATGTATCATCTACTACCATCCATATGGATCCGTGCGTACCTTGCTCGATTTTGAGAGATCCCACTCATCGAGCTATCTAATAGTAGATAGGTAGTGCAAGTCTACAAAAAGTATCTGAGAGAACATATGGTCTCAATACATCACAAATTTTCCTTGATATTTCTAGTCTCACTAAGAAAAGAAGTATTGATATCACATTCAATCCTTCGTTATAGGATTCTGCTCAAGGAACACTCATCCCAGGAGGACTCACTATTTGATCCATCAAGTCATCAGAGAACTACAAAAAGAGGTCTCGCTTCTTTGGTCCCCACCCAAAGATGACATGTTGAGAACTACCTAAAGTACACTACTTTATTCATAATTATAAATGTTTTGTACTGTTGAGAAACTCATCCCTGATGAGTCACTAAGGGTTGCCCATCTTTTAGTCCACAAAGGTCCACTCGGCTACCGGGCCACTGAGGTCCACTCAGCTATCGCTCATCAGCTGGGACACTGAGGTTTTCTCAGCTACTTCTCATTTATAGGGCCACTGAGTTCTTCTCAGAAACTGCTCATCTTCAGGGCCACTAAGGTCCACTTGGCTACTGGTCATCTCTCGGGCCACTAAGGTCTGCTCGGCTACTACTTATCTTTTAGGGCATTGAGGTCCACTTAGCTACATACCGTCTATCGGGCCACTGAGGACTGATTGGATTCTACTCGTCTCCCAAACCACTAAGTTCTAATCAGTTACTGCTCGTCTTCTAGACCACTGAGATTCGCTCGTCGATTCCTTCTCATCACAGATAGTCATAGGATTTCTTCTCGTTGCACAATTGATTTCAAGAGAATATACTCCTTAAGCCCTCAGTCATAACTCAACCTCCAAATAAACTTTATTAGAGTGTGTGAAAAGGACCGCCTCATTGCGAGGGTCCCAACAGCAAAAAATTGTTCTTCAATCAGATGTACGGTTTTCAAGTTATGATTATTTTACTGAAAAGGGGTCGGTTGGGGTCGGGTATGGTCCGACCTAGTCGGACAGACTAGGTTGCAGGTCCATCCTGTTGCGCTACAGTGGGGCCACCTAGGTCCATCTCACTGGGCCACCCGGGGTGGCCTGCCACATCCTTCTCAGCCCACTGTGAGTGAGTCAGCCTGCTCCAGCTGAGATACAGAGGGTGAGCCGCATCTTCCAAACACCCTGCAGGTCCTCGCAACGTCTGCCACCAACCATTTTTGGCGGCCTTGATCACCGCCCTCGGCTGATGTTGCAGTCCACCTCATTGTCCTGGCATGATATCGCAGTGCACCAGTGGTCTCTTCTACAGGACATCGAGTCCGCTCCGGTGGTTCATTTTCCAAAACAGAATGTGCTCTGGAGTCCTCATGTCGTTCTTTATCTTATCACAAGCTTGAATCCTCTTTGCGGCCCACTTCACTAAAAATGATCGAATGGCCTTAGGAAAAATCACCATGAACACCCGAGGGATGGACGTTTTCCTTGTTTGTTTGGCCTTCGTTTGTCCCTTTGGAAGGAAAGAATAGAAAGGGGATAATCACCCAAATTTCTACCCTCTAAATCCCACAATAATCAACCCATCCCACCTTTGGCTCGCGATATACATGAATAATTCTGTTCGTCAAATGATTAACCCTCATCATGGAGATTTAGAAACGGGGAAAGAAACTAATTAAATAGACACCCTACCTCAAGTTGGATCTATTGCAGATGTAGATTGAAGTCGTTGGGCCACTTCGATACTTGTTCTTCTAGTGTACATCAATTTATCACCGCTTGATCGAACCCTGACCTATCACTACTATAATTCTAAGTATTGGTGATGGGATATTTGCGATAGGATCTCGTCGCAAATAAGCTTTTATGACGGGGTCCCGTCGTGAATGCCCCGTTGTAAAAAACGGCGTCGCAAAAAATATTATTTGCGACGGGCTCATCGCAAATAATACTTTTTTGCGATGGGCAGCTTCACCGCCGCAAATAACTCTCTGATTATATACTTTATATATATTAACTTTTTTGTGATGCGCCCATCACAAATATTTTTTTGCGACGGGCTCGTAATCCCGTCGCAAATACTTTTTTAAAAGTATTTATTTAGACTATTTCTAACGGGCCCGTCACAATTACTATTTGCGATGGGCCCCTAATCCTATCACAAATACTTTTTAAAAAAAATTATTTAGGCTATTTGCGACGAAAACCCATCGCAACAGATCCCGTTGCAAATAATAAATAAATTTTAAAAAAAATAAATTTAATAAAATTTGGATTATTGAAAAATTATTTTTAATATTATTAAAATAAAAAAAAATATTAAAATTCTCAATATTCAAAAAAAATATAAAAAAAATCATTAAATATTATTATTATTATAATTATTATTATTATTAGTAAAATAAACAAATATTAAAAAATGTTATACTGAAAAAATGTATTTAATAAAATTATGATTAATGAAACAATAATATTAATATTATTAAAATAATAAAAAATAAAAATTATTAAATTTCTCAATATTCACAAATATAAAAAAATAATTAAATATTATTATTATTATTATTATTAAAATAAACAAACATTAAAAAATATAATACTGAAAAAATATTTTTAATAAAATTATGATTAATGAAATAATAATATTAATATTATTAAAATAATAAAAAATTAAAAATTATTAAAATTCTCAATATTCACAAAAAAATCATATAATATTAAAAATTAAATTATGTAATATTCACACCGATATAAAAGACAGAAACTACAAATAGTTCATATTACAAAAAATGTTAAATTCAAATGTTTTTAACATAAAAAAAATCATTGGGGGGGTCGTCTTCTAGAGGAGGTGGGGGAGCTGAAGGAGATGGTGGAGAAACTCCAACCCTAAACTATGAGTCAAATGGAGTATGTAATTCATCTGCTCGTGATGCTGCTATTTCCATTGACGAATCTCCTCCTTGTGCTGCTGCTTTTGCTGCTATTGTTGACGCATCTCTTCATGCTGCTTCTGCAAACTCTCTATAAGGTCATTCTGAGCTCAAAACTACTCCTGATACTGTGAGGTAGAAGCCGATACCTCTCCATGATCTCCTCTCGAGCTGGATATCGACATCACATTAGTACCATAATAAGTACTAGGAGTCTTATGTGAGCCGATACAAACTACTCGTCCCTTCTCAAATCCATACCGAGTCGCCTGCATCCATGCCGCCTCGTCGAAATGGTGGGAAATGGTCTGATCAGTCGCCTCATCCTGACCCTCGGCCTGTGTTTGAGAGGTTGTAGCCTCATATGACTCCTTTAATTCCAATTTGAAATTATAATTGTGAAAATATTATATGGAGTTAATTGTCAAACTGAAAAAATCAGACTAGCCACAATCTAACACTAGTGATCACCTCTAATCTCTCCGGTGGATGGATCACTGTACATCCTCCGATAAACATCGAACTCTATACTATCGGGATAGTCGAATGCCTATATGAATATAAAATAAACATTTTATATTTGAAGTTATATAAAATATTTAAAAAAAATACTTACCAGATGCTCTCTATGCATACTGAATGTACGGCTACCAGCTCGATGTGTAACCTCCTGTCTCCCCCTGTTCTGTTAACCCAATAAAGACCTCCTCTAAAATCCACCACCCAACCAGTGTACACATAATCCATCCCAAACCTGAGATGAAATGTACTCTGGTCAGTGGGCTCAACATGAATCACAAAATATTATTGCTCCTGCTTTCTTAATGGTCATCTTTCTCAAATTGTGAAAAAACTGACGCAAACGATCACGCATAGCCACCTCCCATGCTGCATGGATATCGTCACGCATGTTATCATCGATGGGATACCAAAAACCCAAAAAAGAATTTATAATATCAAGTTATTAATGAAATAAATTTCAAAATAAATTTAAAAATAAATATTATTTATTTACGTACCATCCAATGATTATACATGATGAGCCACACATCAACGGGAATCTGTTCCCATGTGATCAATGGCTGAGAAAAATAATTGTGTAAGATAGCACTCCCCTGTCCAACAGTTACATGCACAAAATTGTGAAAAAGGAATAAATAATCAAACAATTAGTATATATATAAATAAATTAATGAAATCTAACTAAAATATACAGGTTACCATACCTCTGTGTGCATGTATCGAAGCCAAGACGTGGACGTCGCTTGGGGATAGTGTCAGGAATAATCAGTCGCGCAAGACTGCGCCCCCTCCGCATACCTCCTGAACCACCAGTAGGATAAGGGTCATATGATCCCACATCCCCCTCATCCAAAGGTAGCTCAGCCTCCTCTAGCTCACATAATAGATCAGAGTCCATCTAAAACACAAAATGATCATTTTTAGCAGATAGTTGAAAATAACTATTATATATAGATATATATTAGTTATGATTATAACCAGCATTTAACTATGTCAATGTTCACCTTCATCATCATCTTCATATCTAATGATGTCAATGTCTTCATATTCATCCTCGGCATCATCAATATCTATATGAGTTTCAATTTCACCATCCCTTGTCATTTCAAATTCATTTGTAACATCATTAACATCTTTTTCACCATCAACCCTTAAATGTGGGGTGTCATCAACGATATTCACATTTCTTTGTGAAAAAGATGGATTTTGAGTAGTCTCTTGAAAAAATTCAATTCCTCCCACTCAGCGGAACCACATTCAATTTGAGTAAATTGATTTTCCTGAGATTTCATTTTTATTATGCTCCACCAATCACTCAGGTCTCTTAAAGTAGCACAATACTTTAAGTAATAAATTTGATGTGTCTGTTGAGCTAGTAAAAATAGTTCATTTACTGCAAGAAGACTTTTATATTTAATATCAACGATTACGTGAGTCGGATGAACATGAAATCCTCTCTCAGTATCCAATCACCGATATTTAAACATCATTATGTAATTCTGTCCAAGATAACATAGCTCAATAATTTCATCCAGAATTCCGTAAAAGTCAACTTCAGTTTCTCTATGATGCAATCCTCTCAAAAAAACTCCACTGTTCATTGTTTTTTTATTCCCAATATGCACATGTATGAAATTGAAAATCATTCACCACATATACATTATAAGATTTAACCATTTTGGATGGTGGGTTACTCAATATACATAGTCTCTTATCAATTTAATCAGTATGTAGAGACACCTGAAAATTTGTAAAACAATTATCTGTATAATAAATAGTAAACTGAATTGATATTAAACCATCAATAATTTATGTTACCAGTTTTTTAAACCATTGAGAATTTTTTTTTTCTGCATTCTTCAAGAGAAGCTGCTGAAATTTTTGGAAGTTTTTTCTTGATATGATTATCATATAACCTAAAAATAAAATAAGTTTACATACTATAACATAAATTACATAATAAGTGATAGAATCACTCACAGTACAAATTTTTTCATTTCTATATAGTTGAGAAGAACATATTTATGAGCTCTGTGATGTTCATCATCTGAAAGCCATCATTCTTGAACTCCGAAAAAGACAAGATTTGGCTGATTAAAAACTGATAATTGATTTTCCATTTCATCGTTAACATTTACCTTGTTCCATCCCATGTGGTTTTGTTTTGAGGGATATTCAGATTCAAAATAGTGAGAGCAGAAAAAATCAATTTCCTCTTGAAAATAAGCTTTAGCAATTGAGCCTTCAACTGATGCTTTTTTACAGACTTTTTTCTTCAATTTCTGTATGCATCTCTCAAATGGATACATCCATCGAAATTATACTAGACCTCCATATTTAGCTTCATGTGCCAAATGTAATATCATATGTTCCATTGAGTCAAATAAAGAAGGCGGAAATATTTTTCCAGTTTACATATAATTATAACAACATCTTCTTCCAGTTTGATTAGCACATCATAATCTGTTGTCGCTGCACAAATTTCTCGAAAAAAAAAAGATATGTCTATTACCGAATCCCAAATCATAGAATTCAACAAACCTTCGAATCATATTATCATAAGCCTTTCTATTATAATATGATAATCATGACTTTTTAATATGGTAATATGACCATTCTTAACACATCTTCCCAAATTTGAAGCATATCCATCTGGAAGTATCAAATCTGTAATACACTGATAAAATAATAAGTGAATCTCTTTAGACAGTGTATAAGCTGCTTTTCACTTCATTAACCTCTATGATCTGACATTTTCAAATAGTTCAAGTTTTGGTCGCCTACAAATTTGGGCAAGATCTAATCGTGATTTTATAGTATATTTGGTCTTACCTAGTATATCCAAAACTGTATGAAATAAATTATCAAAACAATTTTTCTAAATATGCATGACATCCAACATGTGGCGGACCAACAAATCAGACCAATATGGGAGATCCCAAAAAATGCTTCATTTTATGAAATTATATTGTTTCCCAAATCCATGAATTTTCTGTTGGTTTACTGTTGGCCCAAATGTGATGGGAGGTAATGAAAATAAAACTGATTTTAACTCTGTACCTGAGATCATTTTTGAAGGTTCATCCCATTCAATTGTTCCTTTTCTGAAATGATATTTGTTCCTTTGAAAAGTATGATCGGTTGGAAGAAATCTGCGATGACAGTCAAAATAGAAAGGTTTTTTTCCATTGACGAGCATAAATTTTTTTTTGTCTTTTATACAGTAAGGACATGATTTCAGACCTAGTGTACTCCAGCTAGATAACAAGACATATTCCAGAAAGTCACTAATCTTCCACATCAATGCAGATTTTAATGTGAAATTTTTTTTCACAGCAACATCATATGTACTAACACCATTACTTCAAAATGAATTTAACTCATCAATCAATGGTTTCAAATAAACAACAATATACTTTTTCGGATGTCCTGGGATAAATAAGGTCAAAAAGATATAGGTATATTTAATCAACATTCATGGAGGTAGATTTTTCAGAGTTATAAAGATAGGACAACATTAATACTGACTACCATAAGAACCAAAGAGACAAAAACGGCCAGTAGAAAGACCCAATTGCATGTTTTAGGCTTCTAAAGCAAAATAAGGATGCAGATGATCAAAATGTTTCCATGAATCACCATCAGATGGATAATTAATGATTTTACCGGTTGAAACATTGGTTTTGTGTTGTGACATCATTGATGTTGTGTTATGAGACATAAATAAACGTTGCATCCTGGGTGTATGGGGGAAATATCTCAACTGTTTTACAGGAATTGATCCAGACCTCCCTGGTTGAGCTTCTTTATACCTCGATCTTCCACATGTGGGACAACTGTCCAACGACTCATTTTCACCAGAATATAAGATGCAATCATTTTCACATGCATGAATCTTCTGATATCTAAGGCCTAGATTACGAACTAACATCTTGATCTCATAGTAATTTGTAGGAAACACAATTCCTTCAAGTAATAGTGGTTTAACCAAAGAAAATATCTGATTAAAATAGTTGTTTGACATTACCTTATCTGATTTGATAGCCATAATTTTTTCAACCACTTCTAATTTCCTTATCTTGCAACCACGATATAATTCATCCTCAGCAGACCTCAACAACTTATAAAATTTGGATAGTTCCAACACAGGAGTTGAATCAATATCAACGTGAGTTTCAGTTTGTAGAAGAGATGGACCTGAAACATCATGTACTAAATTTTGGAACTGTGATGGATTTAGAATCAAGTTATTAGTATCTTCTCTGAAACTGCGTTCACCGTGTTGATACCAAAAAACATAATATGGTTGAAAACCAAACCACAAGAGATGTCCCCCAACCTTGTCAAATGTTTCAAACGTTCTCAGAGCACATTTTTTACAAGGACACTTAATTATGCCTTCTGAAACATATTCTGGTTTTGATGATGCAAATGCTAAGAAAGCTTCAACACCCTCAATATATACAGGATTTAAACCAGAACCATTTGAATTTTTGTGCTGATTTATCCAATCGCGATCATTTAATAATGACTGATGTCGACTTCCTTGTTAAATATTTTTCTACAAAATATAAAATCATCACTATTTTTGAATAATTTGAAATTATAAAAACACTATTTGAAAAAATAATAAAAATAATAATTAATACTTCTTAATAATTACCACTAATTAAGGGTGACACAATTTCTAGTGGATTAACGGCTACTCTTTTGTCTGACAGCTCATTTACATGCATCTTTCTCACACTCCAATCACAATAAAGAATCTGGTCTGAGGTACACATATTCATTCTCATATGAACAAGAATGAATATGCATATCTCTGACCAGATTCTTCATTGTGATTTTAGTGTGAGAAAGATGCAAGTAAATGAGTCGTCGGACAAAAGAGACCCCTTTTCGTCGATGAATCGTCTTCTTCCAACTGTCACCACCTAAAAACATCATATAAAATATAATCCTACAAATGCATATCCAATCTCGTGCATACGATATTGAATATGCCTATGTAGCGATACATTTTTCATAATGTTTTGAGTCGGTGAGAGTTGAAAGGAGAAAAGTCATCGAGCAAAAGGAGTGTCGTCAATCCACTGGAAATTGTGCCAAGTTCTTAAAATTTATTAAAATTTATTAAAATTTATTCTAACTATTCCTAATTGTTCCTAACTGTTCTTAATTGTTCCTAACTAATTATTACTAATTATTACTATTTATTACTATTTATTACTAATTATTCCTATTAATTACTTATTATTACTATTTATTACTACTTATTCTTGTTTATTACTAATTATTCCTATTTATTACTAATTATTCATATTTATTACTAATTGTTCATATTTTGTTACTAACTATTAATATTTATTTCTAACTATTCCTATTTATTGCTAACTATTCCTATTTATTGCTAACTATTCCTATTTATTGCTAACTATTCCTATTTATTGCTAAGTATTTCTAATTATTACTAATTATTGCTAATTACTACTAATTATTACTAATTATTACTATTATTAATAATTATTCCTAATTATTACTAATTATTACTAATTATTACTAATTATTACTAATTGTTACTAATTATTCCTATTTATTACTAATTATTCCTATTTATTACTAATTATTCCTATTTATTACTAATTATTTCTATTTATTGCTAATTATTTCTAATTATTTATAATTATTCCTATTTATTACTAATTATTCCTAATTAATGCTAATTATTCCTAATTATCCCTAATTATTTCTAATTAATCCTAATTATTGCTAATTATTCAAAATTATTGCTAATTATTTCTAATTATTGCTAATTATTCCTAATTGTTTCTAATTATTCTTAATTATTTATAATTATTGCTAATTATTGCTAATTATTCCTAATTATTGCTAATTATTCCAAATTATTTTTAATTATTACTAATTATTACAATTTATTACTAATTATTACAATTTATTACTAATTATTACAATTTACTACTAATTATTAAAATTTATTACTAATTATTACTAATTATCACTAATTATTACTAATTATTACTAATTATTAATAATTATTACTAATTATTACTAATTATTACTAATTATTCATAATTATTACTAATTATTCCTAATTGTTACTATTTATTAATAATTATTCCTATTTATTAATAATTATTCCTATTTATTAATAATTATTCCTATTAATTACTATTTATTTCGATTTATTATTATTTATTGATATTTATTACTATTTTATTTCTAATTATTACAATTTATTACTAATTATTACAATTTATTACTAATTATTACTAGTTATTACTAATTATTACTAATTATTACTAACGATTACTAATTATTAAAGTTTTTTACTAATTATTACAGATTATTACTAATTATTACAGTTTATTACTAATTGCAACAGTTTATTACTAATTATAACAGTTTATTACTAATTATTACGCTTTATTACTAATTATTACAATTTATTACTAATTATTAGTAATTATTACAATATATTAGTAATTATTACAATTTATTACTAAATATTACAATTTATTACAATTTATTACAATTTATTACAATTTATTAGTAATTATTAAAATTTATTAGTAATTCTTACAATTTATTACTAAATATTACAATTTGTTACTAAATATTACAATTTATTACTATTTATTACAATTTACTCCTAATTATTACAATTTATTACTAATTATTACAATTTATTAATAATTATTACAATTTATTACAAATTCTTACAATTTATTACTAATTATTACAATTTATTACTAAATATTAATAATTATTTCAATTTATTACTAAATATTACAATTTATTACTAAATATTACAATTTATTAGTAATTCTTACAATTTATTACTAATTATTACAATTTATTACTAATTATTACAATTTATTACTAATTATTACAATTTATTCCTAATTATTATGATTTATTACTAATTATTACAATTTATTGCTAATTATTACAATTTATTACTAATTATTACAATTTATTACTAATTATTGCAATTTATTACTAATTATTACAATTTATTACTAATTATTATAATTTATTAATAATTATTACAATTAATTACTAATTATTACAATTTATTACTAATTATAACAATTTTTTACTAAATATTAGTAATTATTACAATTTATTACTAAATATTACAATTTATTACTAAATATTACAATTTATTACAATTTATTAGCAATTATTACAATTTATTACTAATTATTACAATTTATTACTATTTATTACAATTTATTAATAATTTTTACAATTTATTCTTACTTATTACAGTTTATTTCTAATTATTACAATTTATTACTAATTATTACAATTTATTACTAATTATTACAATTTATTGCTAATTGTTACAATTTATTACTTATTATTACAATTTATGACTAATTATAACAATTTATTACTAATTATTACAATTTATCCCTAATTATTACAATTTATTATTAATTATTAGTAATTATTACAATTTATTAGTAATTATTACAATTTATTACTAATTATTACAATTTATTACTAAATATTGCAATTTATTACAATTTATTACAATTTATTACTAATTATTACAATTTTTTAGTAATTATTACAATTTATTACTAATTATTACAATTTATTACTAATTATTACAATTTATTACTAAATATTAATAATTATTAGAATTTATTACTAAATATTACAAATTATTACTAAATATTACAATTTATTACAATTTATTACTAATCATTACAATTTATTACTAATTATTACAATTTATTACTAATTATTACAATTTATTACTAATTGTTACAATTTATTACTAATTATTACAATTTATTACTAATTATTACAATTTATTACTAATTATTACAATTTATTAGTAATTGTTACAATTTATTACTAATTATAACAATTTATTATTAATTATTACAATTTATTAATATTTATGACAATTTAGTACTATTTATTACTCATTATTACAATTTATTTCTCATTATTACTATTCATTACTCATTATTACTATTTACTACAATTTATTAATAGTTATTAATATTTATTACTAATTATTAGTATTTATTATTATTTTTTGCCAACTATTATTAATTACTAAAAATTAATTAAATACATTACTAATTATCTTTAATAATTATTAATTACTACTAATTATTAAAAATTAGTGCTATAAATTTCAATTTATTAGTACAAAAAAATACTAATGACAAAACAATATTAATTTAATTTAATTACAACTAATCAACAATAATAAAAATTGACATAAAAATGAAATAAATAAAAAATTAAATAAAAAATAAATACATTTAAGCTTGATTTTCTTTCGATGTAGACGGCTTCACGACATCCTCGTGAACAAAAAAATTAACTTAGAAAAATTTTCCCTCAAAAATCAGAGTTGAGAGAGAAACAAGATATAAGCATTGAGAGTAATGAGAGGAAAAACGGATGAGAGTATATATAGGTTAGATTATTTGCGACGGGTATCCCGTCGCAAATACTGTCTTTTGCAATGGGTCTCATCGCAAATACTTATGCCCGCATTAATTACTGTTGGTGGTTAAAAAGTTATTTGCGACGGGACGACATCCTGTCGCAAAAATCTATTAACCGATGCTGGGTATTTGCGACGGGCCCTGTCGAAAATACTTCACTATTTGCGACGGTGGGATCCCACCGTCGCAAATAACCCTCGCGTCGCTTCGCACGGTTTGGATGATTAATGCTCATCTTGGAGATTTAGAAATGGGGAAAGAAAACAAATTAAATAGATGCCATACCTCGAGTTGGATCGCTTTCAAATGTATATTGAAGTCGCCTCGCCACATCGACTCTTTTTCGTCTGGTGTTCATTGATTTCTTGCCACTTGATCAAACCCCGACCTCCGATCCATCATTGTCAGTGATAGAGCCTCCTCGCCCTTTCGTTGTGGATACTCAAAATTTCCAGAGTAATTCTCCACTGTTATGAATTCTAATGATGGACTATCTCCTCGATTAATGGAGGAAACATGTTAATGCGTTAATGTGTTTTTGCATCACTATTTCACTTTGAAACATCGTCCCCACGCTACTTCATTTATGAAAGGATAATGGGTTTCTCTGTCACTGGGTCACTACATCACCATGCTATGAAATGTTAAAAAGAAATAAAATAACCCTCATTTAGTTTATTTTATTCTCCTTGAAAAAGTCAAAAAGTTAACTTTTACCACCGACCTGTGCCCGTCGAGATTAAGTCCTCCATTAGGAGAACATTTCATTATAAACTCAAAGGGGGTTTATGATTTTTAATTTGAGTTACCATTTTTGAGGTATGGGGATTCAAAAATAAAATATTTTTTTATTTAAATTATTTTATTTACGGTTATATCCCAATGACCAACTTTCACAGTCGGCTGGTGTCAGCCGATGTTGGGCTCCACCTAAGGAAATCATGCCCTCACGAGCTCAATGATGGTCTCATATTTTGAATCAGAGTTACCAGAGTGAGTTATAAGGACTTGATAAATAAAATAATCTTATTTTATTATTTTATTTATAGTTATGCTATTTTCAGGTTCTCTCATTGGAGACCCGCACTGACTAATCTTAAGTCGTGCCTAGGGTAAACCCATTGCTCGGAACGCAACTACACCCTCAAATTTCTGATCCGGGATCCCGTTTAGGAGTTGTTATATTTTTTTAGTAAAACTACTCATGCGTGCTATTCAAAGCTTAACATTTTCTGACATATCATTTCTGGCACTCCGAGCCTTGGAATCACATGTCATCTCATCACCTAGTCTCGTAATTTTCACATGAATTTTCAAAAAATATAACTGGTAGAATCTGACCCATTACATTAAAAGACATTTTTACTCATGTTTTACCTTTTAAAAATGGGGATTTAAAAAGGAATCTTCTTGTCATTTTTTCAATTGAGGAATTTTTCTAAACTTTTTATGGTGTAAAAGGATTGTTCGAAATATATGGATTTACCCTCTATCATGACCATCATTCACTTGAGTCTTACTTTATGTGATTAAAAAGTTATTTTTTAAACAAACTTTTTTCCAATTATTCTGTAAATTTGATGTTTTAAATTTGTTTTCAATGAAAAAGGGTTCCAAAAATGTTTTATATTTAAAAATTGTGTTAAATGATTTTTAAAAATTCCTTTATAAGTTTTCAAAAGGTTGTTTTCAACAAAACATATTTCAATTATTTTTAATATTCTTTTCTAATTTTTCAAGTTATTTCCAAATAAAAGGGGTCTCAAAATGATTTCTGGACTTCTCTCTATGTTTTCAAAGTGTTCTCAAAGGAAAAGGTTTTCAAAATGTTTTCAAACTTCTTTTATAAGTTTATAAGGGAAAAGGTTTTCAAAATGATTCCAATATTTCTTCCTATGTTTTGAAATAATTTTGAACGAAAAAGGTTTTAAAAATTATTGCAAGCCTTATTCCTATTTTTTCTAAGTATTTTCAAATGAAATGGTTTTTAAAAGGCTTTATTTTGTAAAATCATTTTTTTATATAAGAAATGACATTTTCCTCAAGAAAAGTTCATAAAAGGATATTTCCAAATCATTTTCCATCTAATATGAATTCCATTGGTGTAACTCATGCCATTAGGGGAAATTATCCAAAGGTTCTATTCATATTAATTCTATTAATGGTTTATGTTTTGATGTCGTGATGTTTATGATAATTTTTTATCTTTCATGGGTTATAGGTTTATGAAAATAGTTCCTCTACCATGGGTATTATGCTTATGAATCCCGCCTCTTTTTATAGGTTATGATTTGATGAAATGATTATGAAACCTTTCCTTTTTTAGGGGTTAAGATATTATTACATTTTTATAACACCCATTTAAATTCATGATTTATTATAATATTTTTATGAAATCCATATATTTTTATGGGTCAAGATAGATGAATGTTTTATTATCTTATCGAACATGTATGGATGATTTTATTAAGAGATGGGTGGGACCTATATATCCCTCTAATGTATTGGGTAAATATTTATATCTCATGAGATAATTATGGGAATTAAGTAGATGGTCTTGATCCACTATGAGAATATGGGTAAACCCAATACATTATAAGTAAAGGATTGTGACTAGGGATGGTGGTATGTCTCACCTCGTAAGTATGGCCACCATAAATATAAAGGATGGGGAAACCCAATCCACTATGGGAAGATGGGGAAAGCCTATCTACTATGGGAAGATGAGGAAACTAATCCATTATAATGAAAGGACCCTGAATAGGGATGGTGGTGTGTCCCTCCCAGTAGGTGTAGTCCCCATGAAGTTCTTTGATATTTTCTTGAAATGCGTCTTGACTTATAGGTAATGATGTTACATGTTTAGGTGTATGCCATAATTCCATGCCTTTTTCATATGTTATGATTTCATGGATCGTGCTCTTTATTACCTTATGAACTTCTAATATTTATTCCATGATAAATTTTTATGATCTTTGATGTGTCGTGTATAATATTATAATGTTATGATCACATTCTAACACCCTTGTGCTCATGTTAATTATTAGATATCTCCCTTGTTTACCCTTAATAATAATATCAGCTCACCCATTTTTATGTTTCCTTCCCCATGTTATGAAGATATATTTTTGTGTTATGTGTATAAGAGGGGATCTAGTCTTGTATAACCTAGTGGTAGATAATATAGCTCACTCAAGTATATGAATTTACATTTCCATGTTTCTAAAGGCACTAAATTAATATGATCTTTGGGTGTCAGTTTGTGTAATGTTTTAAGTATTCCTAAAAAATGATGTAATGTCCAAGAATGTTAAGAATAGGTTTTCATAGGATTATTGTGGGTTGAATTGTTAATAATAAAAATATTTTTACCTTGTTTAACTCTACACTTATTTATTTAATGGATCTATTACTCTTCCTTACCTTTTGTTTTCATACATTTATGTTAGTCGTAAAGTAAGAAAAAAACAATGGGATTTTTTAATGAGGTTTTCCTATAATTTGGATGACTATGTGTCTAGTGTATGTTGGTTGTTATCACACTCTTACAAAATTCTGATTTTAATATTAACATGGAAATTAAGAAAGGAAAAATCCAAGGACCCATAATCCTGGAACCGACCCGGTATATTGTAATCACCAACTTAAAACTCTTTGAATTCAATATTTATATTATAATTCTTTAATGTAGATTTGTATTAATGACTATTTTCCCTCTTGGAAAATATATATCTGGTCTTCTTTCTTATTATGCAATAATCATAATGGAAAACTCGATCTCAGATATCAATTTTCTATCTCAAACATGAAAAAATAAAGGTTTTCCACTTTTCTTCTTCTTTATCAATATTAAAATATAATATCATTCACAAAAACAATAGATCACTCCTTAGATTTGACACATAGAATATGTAGGATGGATGCAGTCGCAACTCTCTGTCTCTTTGATACACAAATAAAACACAGAAATATGGTATGGGGATCTTTCTTAATTTTATCTTCTATAAAATGTTTTGTCTGATAAACTCAACAACACTTTTTAAAATTGATTCATGCAACTTTATTTACTCAAATAAAAGTATTTAGAACTATTTTCAAGTAAAAAATATTCACTTTAAGTGCTTTTTATAACTCTTAGTTCACACAACTGCTTTCTATAAACTTAGTTTTTTCATGGACTACTTCTACACATTACTTCAAATTATGCTTCCTGAAATATCATGTTAATAGGAATATCTCTCTACAAATAATATTCCTATCAATGCTTCACGAAAATCTTAGTTTTCATAAATATCTTTCCTTTAAATCTAGTATTCTCAAGTTCTTTCACCCATGAAATAAACATATATTAACAATATAGATTCCCTTATTATCACTAAAATCATGCAATTGGTTTGAGATACTATCTAAATGCAAGTTTAAAACATTACATGACTTTCTCAACTATATCTGATTCATCTTCAGTATGAGTAAATTCTTTAAAACTTTTGAGAGAAAAGATCTTATAGAATTCTCAAAATCACCTCTCAAACACTTTTTCTATTTCTCTACCTCATCTCACTCCCCTACTACTCTAATTCATTATTGTTCCAATTCCTTTACAAATGTCATGGTGGGGGTATTTACAACCAAGATATATTCATAACTCACCCCAAATATCTTATGAGAAACATGGTAAGACATTCATTTCTCTATGTGACTTCAAAAAATTTGACTCTTATATTGAGAAAACATACATGGATTTCCCCTAGATTTCATGTTCTTTACTTCCATGCATTATACCATTAACATCACCCTCCTGAAACTCTGATTGACATGAATCTTATATATAATTGCTTCTACCATCAGTATTACTATGCTCAAACACAACGTTCATCTAATATATTTGGATAAAAAAACTTCTACATACATATGCATCTCATATTATGAATAACATAACCTTAATACTATCTGGGATCACAATATTCAAATATTATGATATTTTTACGATAAAAAATAGTATAGCATCATCATGTTTAGTATTATAAAACATATTCTAGAAAATACTTCTCATAATCATCCCATGTATTATCAGAAATAAAACTATGTCGGGGGAGATACCCTTCATATTTCTTAACGTAATGGAATATATTCTTAGATAAGAAATGATCTCCTATAAATATTACAAGGTGAATCACTCCACTGTTATAGAAAATGTATCAAGCCCAAAGGAAGAGCATAAAATCCCCATGGAAACAAACCCTAACACAAGGTTGAAGAAAATTCATGAATAAATTCATTAAATTTAAACATACTCTTCTTTAAACTATAAATAATACATATAAAAGGCGAGTCCCATATCAAAAATCTATTAGTTTTTCTTCTCCTTAATTACTTAGCATGTGTAATGGGGGATACTGAATTACCATGTCATATTTTCATGCCATGGGTAATAGATCCTCACTGTATAGAATTTCCCCATACTTCTCATGTTATCATTAACCCATCACTTTCCCTATTATTCCTCCACCACCCAGTGTTGTCTACGATTGAATCAAGTTATTGTATCACAATGGTAGAGCCTAGATCTTATGTCTAGATATGTTTTGTCATCATTTTAAATATATTATACATGTATTACATAACCAAAAACTGTTATAACATCATTAAATTGTAGTAAAACAAATCTAATTGTTTTTCTAATATCTCTTTTAACATCAGTTTTCATTCTCTATTCACATAATGATGGATTCTAAAAAACTCAAATGAAAATATGTGGTTAAAATGATAACATCATCCTTTATCACTTAACATAAATACAATTATGATCATCTAAAAAACATATGGTATGAAATTACTTCAGAATAATATCAAATTATATTAAATTAAAACCATTACAATCCCAAAGTATGATCAACACATGTAAATATTCCTTAGAGTATTTGAATAAGTCTTTCACTCATCCAACTCAAATATAATTCTTTAAACTTCATTTCACTGTGAATGGGTCATCAATGATATCCAATTTAAGTACCTAATTCATTCCATTTACCATTTTCGTATAAAAAATGGCACCATCTCACACTTTTAAGCTTGAAGTGTTTCTTTAAATCCTCATGTAGTATTCAAAACATAAAACAAAATTACACCATTAAGTAGGAACTCTAGCCTTATTCAAAAAAACTTTCTTGGGAACTCCACTTAACATCCAATATATTCTTCATATCTACACATAGACATCATGAATATAAACCTCATGATCATTGAAAATTATACTTATTAATAGAAAAAGAAACAAAAACACAAAGAAGGATTAACTAATTTCACATTAGTTAGGCTATGGTAGTAAATGATCATCATTTCCTAATAACCCTAAACACTATGCACCACATTTTACACACTATATATTAAGCTATATATATTATTATTCATGATTCCTTTCTTATATGAGAGTGTTGGATATATGCTTAATCTATTTTGAGTATTTTCTCAAATACTGCATAAATTTTTTGACACCCTTGATCATTGATGGTTGTTCATATTGCGGTTTGGATAGTTTAACGATTTTATCTCTCTTGGAGTTATTAAAACTGGCATGTGAGATGTTTGGAGAATAGATTATATTGGTTCTCTCTCATTTTTTAATGAACAATTATCTGCATATGGGGTTTTTAGTACTCCGTTGAGGACATAAATATGATAGGGAATGGTACCCCACATGAAAATGGAGTTCAAGTACTCCCAAATATTTTGGGATAGGGATCAAATTAGTAGAGTCAATACTCCATTTTATTTTAGGGTGTGATCCTCTATCAATAGAGTTGGTGCTCCCCTACATGTTGGAGCTCGGTTCTGCATAGATTTAATGTGCTCCCTTGGTTGGTATATGCATACCGCAACAAGGTGTGGTATCACAATATAGTTATAGAGATGTATCATGGGGGTTATGGAAAACTAGAAGAAAAAGAGTCACAAAAAACATATTGTATCAACATGTATATTAATTTTAGATTATATTGGTCTTCTGAGACTTTGTGAATAAATTCTAGTTTTGGATTACAGTCAAACTATTAACTACAAGTATTGTTGGACATATCTTACCATTGGTATCACTATTTTTTGTGTGTTATATAATCATTTATATAGATGATATATAAATATTGGTTTCTTCCCTTTTCCATAGTTATCTCAACATCATATCATATCTGATTCCTTTGGGATATCTTCTTGTATTCTATTGTCTTGGTTTGGAGATAACTTATTGGATTATCTTTACATTATGTTTTTAGCGAATCCAACTGGGTATATTTATACACATCTGGGCATGGTATTCATAGACAAAAGTGTTATGTGGGTAGATATATTTCACAATTAGAAGATGAAATTAGAGGAAATTTATCTAGTAGAGTTAAAGGAGTTATTACTCAGTAGCTGATGATAGTTCATGGTGAAGATAGTTGCAAATGGAGTTCAATCTAGGATACTCTATAGAGAATAGTTGTCATCCAATACCCAAAGTCAATTTTTTTGACTGGTTATTGTCCTCTACATATGTATTTTACCATTTCACTTTTTACATTATGTCATTGTAATTGGAATAATCTCACATACCCATATTACATTCAATTAAATTATTATATATCTATTTCTAGTGTTCTTTTTATTATGGGATAAATACTCACATATGTGTTTATACCTTATGGGGTTAATCACTAATCCAACAATGGGGTGTCGGGTCATGTCAGTACTCAAACCCGCTATGATAAAGTTGATTGAGGATTATTTTTACAGAACTCATTAAGGTGATAACTGAGAAAGAAATACCTATTAAGGATCATATCATGATATTTCAAAGAAAACAGAAAATCTATGTTGACAATTAGAGGAAGGACGTTTTTATGGTTCATTTCATCTTCACAAAGGTGTCAATATGGAAGGTAGTTTGGTGGTTTGGAATGAAGGGTAATAAATGTCCAAGGGACAATAGGCCTATTTATATTTTAGAGAGAATTGTAGTTGGGGCTTATTTTTTGAATATATGACTCAACAACTTTAAATAAAAACTTGTCTTATATATTTTTTGTTAAGTAAGTACATTCTTGAACTATCTCATATACTCAACACTATTAAAATAGAGCTACAGACTAACTTTTCCTTTAAAGAATATTTTATCCTAACTCTTGATATTATAGAACAACTATTATAGAATTAGACAGTTCATCTTATCAAAGTAATTTATATGAATCACAAGTTTAAGGAAGAAATATGATATCCTAAGGAAGTAATGATGAATAATTACCCATATTTTTTTCTAAAATGATGTATACCAAAAAAAATTAGGATGAAATTATTAATGGGGTGGAGAATATAAGACCCAAGATTATAGTATAGAAAATAAACATTTCATTACAACACATATTTCCCAATACATGTTCTTTTATTTAATTATAATTGTACCACAAAAAACTAAAAAATATCATTCTCTATAATAGTTGTAACTAGTGGTACTTAACAAAAAACAATAAAAGTAATCACTATAATCATGAACTCCATGAGATTATATCCAAAAAAGAATATAGAAATTAATATATACCTTTCAATTATAAAAAATAAATATAATATAAATAATATTGAAACTAATATAATGATATAATTTATTATATAAATTAGAGTAAATTGAATTTACATGACGTAATATGACTATTAGAAGGGTTAGGGACTATTGGAATAGTAACATAGAAATGTAACCATTACATTAAAAATGTGGCTATTATGTGTAACATAGAAGTGTTCAATAAAATACATGAAATAATTTGGTAATGGTATAATAAATAATTAAAATTAATATATTTTTATCAATTAATATGAACGTAATTACATATATATGTCTTAGAATAAAAAATCAATTAAAACAGAGTTGGAAATTTTTTAACACCAAATGCATGATTTTAAAATTCACTTTGTAATTCATATAATAATTAAATTTCTTATATATCAAAAAATATTTTCATGAAAAGGAAATAAAATTTAGTGTCATCATTTTTAAGTTATCCAATGGTGAATTTTTAATAATTTTCTAAAATATTTGGTTTTTGAGTGAATTTTAAAATGCGGTATGCATATGTAGTATGTATTATGAATACATTTTCATATAAAAATATGTAATAATTTATATAAAATAACCAATGACCATAAATATATTAATTAATTAAAATAATGTATTTTAAACTATTAAATTCATTTTCTAAACCTATTCCAATGTCTAAAATGAAGATTAATGTTTTAAAAATAATTATTTGGGAAAAATTGATATTTGAATTTCCAAAGTAGTATTAAAAAATTAATTTGGTTATCAAATGAATAAATGTAAAAAAAATCCATAATTTTCAATAAAAACTATTTAAAATTTTGGGTAATCCCATGGTATTATATTTTCCAGAACCTACATTTCTAAATCCTAATCTCAAAAATTAATAAAAAATTATCCCCCAAATTTTATAAATACCTACCCATATTCTCATTATTATTTACTAAAAAACCCGTTATCATATTTCACCTCTAAATTTCCCTATCAAGAGCCATTATAAGGAGTTATTAATGTTTTAAGGAGTTATTTTTCAATATTTAGGAAGATACTTAGCCAGGTGATGGTTTTTAATCTCCTCTTTTCATTTTCCATTTTCAACCCTTTATAATTACATGAATTTTTCCTATCAAATGTAATTATTTTATCTTATTATAAATTATTTATTAAAATATTATTTAAAAAATATGTTTACATCTTATTATAACACCAATCTATGTTTCTATAATTCTGAAATATTTACATAGTCTTTATCCAAAACCCTATGTATGTCATGTATTTATGATATTATCAATGGATTATTTCTTAGCGAGGAACTTTTATAAGTAATGATTAAATACAAGTTGCAATTGAATCCAATATCTATTCCTTGGTATATTGAACTTGATTTTGGAACAAGTTTACATTTTCTATCAAAGCATATCTACATGGAAGTTTCACCTTAAGGAGATTTTATATCTGTAATGGAAAAAAAATATGTGTGTGTTATATACTCCTATCTTTAGAGGAGATTTTTCAACCACTTATTTAGTAATCTACAACAGTAAACTATTTTATTCATTATTTAATATTTATTTATATCCTTATTGTTGTAAATTCCCTTAAAATCATACGAATTTAATGCATATGGATTAAGGATGCATTCAAGGAAAATGCATCCTTAAGTCCAAGCCTGTGACTAAATTTAACTCAACATGGCCCAGATGCATGCAATGAAATTTTAGAATACAAGATAAGTTCCCAAATATTCAACCTCCCTCCCATGTGGTCTACATTGAATGGATTAAATTCTATGTGTATGTTTCTTGAATGGGTTAAATGAACTCATCAATGATGTATAACTCAATAATGTTAACTAATGAATTATTTATTCATGAATCAACATCAAGGAATTGTTTATATAAAGTTAATTCACTTTAATTAGTGATTATCCTATTATTTTGGAATTTGAGGTTAATAAGATTATTATTTTCATGTAAATATTTCTGAAAAAAACCACTTCTTCTTGTGGAATCATTTATCATGTACCAAAGAAAGTGATAACACCCCTCTCAACATGTGGGAACCCTATTTAATAATTCATAGATACAAATTTAGGTTAATTACCTACAGATTCAGAAAGATGCTACTTATTTCTCCTATAATTTTATCAACCATAATCCATCAAATCATATGATGGAGGCCACTACAAAGGCATGTTATGTATGATCTATTTTTTAAAGTTATTTTTTTATTCATGATTTATTATATCAAATATGGATTAGGTTTATGGTTAGGTTTTCTTCCATTTTCTAGGATCATAGAATGATCCCCCAATTCCCATCAATGGTATCAAATCATTATTCCTTACTAAATCAATGTGTTTTTTTCACTATATAATGAAGGACCTGGTTTTTTCTTCGTAATTGGTTTTCCTTCACTATGTGTTACATTATGTTATAATCTAATAATTAATTCCAATACTCCATCATTTCTATTACATTAATATATTCACATTATTGGGAGGGTGAAATATAGTAAGCATTAAAGGAAAATGACTCTTGGGTTAAAATTTGTGAAAAATATAGGATCATTTTTTCTATTTTTGATAACTTAATTTAAAATCAATGAAATTTAGATGGTGTTATTGAAAATATATTGTAACACAACATAATGTCAATAATATAATATTGATATCAGTTGTTTCTTATAGGGATTCAAGCATTTATGTAAGATGTGATAAGAAGTGAGGGTGTTCATGGTTGGTAAAAATAGTTTGATCATTTCTTTCAGATCGTGCATTCAATCATGACATAAAGATGTAGAAGGAAAATATTGGTCATGGTGATCACGAATTGTAGGTATCCTTAGTGAGGAATGAATGGAATGCAGTGCAGGTATGGATAAACAATTCCCTATTGAACACATCCTATATTGGGCTTCACTTTTGGATGACACTAGATCATTACCCAGTATACTCTAAGGATTCCCATTCAAATGTCATGTAACTTACCTATGATAATAATTTAATATGCCACCCTACATGATGGTTCCACCTAGAACCTCCCCAGATTCCCCCATGCTTGTGATGACTCATGTAGGCCTTCACATCCTCTACCACCAATGGTTTGAATGCCTCTCGGCCTATTCCTTGTGGATGGTCAACTTCTCAGGTAAGATAGCTAAGGGTTGGGCTTATTTTTTATGGAGTGATTATTTATTTAATTTGAAAAACAATATAGTTTAAAATTTTTTTATAAATAAGAATTATATTCCTGATAATATTTGTTTTAAAAGACTATGTTTGATATAAAAAATTCATATTTGTTTCTCATGAGAAATAAATAATTTATTTATTAAGTAAATACAATAATAATGTAAATTATATCATTTACAAATTTTATTAAATAATGAAAAAAGATATTTTGGAATATTAATCAAATTTATTAAATTTTTTCATAAATGTATGAACTATAAAATATTTATGGTAATTTGTTTTAATATTTTTGAAATAAATATTATAAATATTCTATTAATACTAGAGAGATAATATTAATAACATATTTTTCAAATTTATTTAGTTTATAAAATGTTTATAGATCATAGAAAAAGGTATTTTACCTTTGACAAACTTATATGGAACTCCAGGTAATCTTGAAATAATGTGTTTACTAAGAAATCATAATGGTAATTTATAAAGAATTAATGAATTACAGAAATAAGGCAAAAAATATAAAGGACTGTATATTTAAAAATATGAATTGTCGATAATAAATTAATTTTAATTGCTCAAATTAAAAGGGGTCTTATTTAATATATTATTTATACCATAACAAAAATGTTTTGATGATATATTTTTTCACAGTTTAAATAATGTTTGATAATGTGGTAATTAGATTATGAAAATAGTGTGCAGAATATAAAGTGGATTATAAAATATTTATAATTCATTATAACATCATATATTTATAGAGAAATGATATAAAGTAAATAATATGAAATAATTTGTTTTTCAAGTGGATATAAAATATTATAGAATATCCATAATGTTTAGCTTAATTTTAAAATGTTTGTAGTAATCTTTTATTTATAAATAGTTCATACATTTTTATATCATATTTAGATTTATGAAATTTTCATTAATTTAAAAGTTATTACCAAATTTATTCATTAATATATTAATTTTTTATAAAATATAAAAGACGTGTGTACTTTTTTATGTGATAAATTACTTCTAGAATATAGATTCTTGAATTAAATGATTGGTGGGAATTTGTAATTTTTAGTTTTTAATCTACCTTAACCTTAGTTTGTTTTAGAGTTATAACTATGATAGTATTTTTTGAATATATTTTGTTCATATTAGGTGTTATAAATATTTTTAGTATAATTCATTCTTGATAGAAGTTTATCCACGGAGAGTGACTTGGGGTCAAACTACCCATCATCCTAGAGGTTTATGCCATGTTCTATAAAGGTAAAGGTGTTGGTTATTTTTCAATTCAGGCTTTATCATGTGGAGATTATTAATTTCATATAACTCTAATAATTTACATGAAAATTAATGTACCTTATACATGTGATGTATTTGGATATGTATGAATATATTGGATTCTATTTTTTGGGTTAATAAAACCAACTTGTGGGTATTGTAAAAGGTTTCACATTAATGTGGAGTAAACACATTAATTCTATGGATGGAATAGGGATTTCAAAACTAAATCATTATAAGTAGCATACATAAAAGAATAAAACATGGGTAGATAAATATTGCATTCAATGAAAAAAAATTAATTTAATATAAATACGATGCATATTAAATTAGTGGATCTTTGAAAGAAAACCCCCCTTAAATACTATGAGTGAAGAGCTTAATCATCCAACCAAATAGTTCGTGATATAGAATGGTGTCCCTGTGTTATCTTCTTTAAGGTAGGAATGTGATAAGTAAATTTTGATTATCTAGTTGCGTTGGACATTCCAAATATGGGTCCCCCTTAATTGTCCAATGTTATCTTATTCTTGATATTTGTTTTTGGTTACACTGGCAAGGCTACCCTAATAGAATTTGGTTACCAGAGGAATAGAGTTGAACATTATCCATAAAGATAGATATGGAAAAATATTTTTAGACTCAACTATCCAAGAATAATAACTATTATGATTAGGATTTTCCCTACATAAATAAATAAGTAGTTATAGAAACAGTATATAAAACTCATTGCTTAGTGAAATATAGATCTTGACTCACTAAATGTATATGATATAGAGTCATAATTTTAGTGGTAGAATATTCATTAGAAGACCTTGGTGAAAAGTTGTAAAATATTATACCCATTATACAAAAGTTTTTGTTATAGATAAACTGTATTATCATCATCAAACTTAACTTTGATATTAACACTTTATAATGACAATATTATTGAAAGAAACTCATTATACTATTAATTTCATAAAATTTCTTAAATAAAATAAATTAAATGTGTTAGAGAAACACCTTCCAAAGTAACAAAACTATTAAATTTGTTCAGCAAGTGAATATTGGATACTTATATGAAACATATAATGATTCTCTTAAGTTTAAAAAGGCATCTGATATATAATTTCTTGAGGAATTTTATCTATCACCCATATACTCAAATATATTGAGTATAATAATGTGAGACTAAAGGTTTCTTTATGTTTTGTTCTGGTTATGTAATTTATTATATTCTCATTCATAGAAATGTCTTGAAAATGTGTATGAATTTATGAAATGTTTAGTCAATGTTATCAATTATTGAGAATAAATGAATTGGGAATATAAATTCTAGATTTTTGTGATTTATATATAGAATAAGTGGGGGAAATTTCAAACTAAAAAATTAAAATTTAGTTGGATATTCTAACAATTTTTCTTCTAATAGATAAGGCCATTGAAACCTAAAGTTATCAGGAAGGGGGGTAATGGATTCGTGATATTGGATTATTTAATATACTTAAAATAGTTTATAAATCTCCATGGAATGCCCATTATAGGTATTAATCTTATATAAATCAATTATTCTTTTTAGAAGGGTATCAGATACCAAATGTATAATTTAAAAGTGTTGTGACTATATAAGAGTTCAATAAAAATGAAGAAATGATAAAGATTGTATTTTTCATTCAAGTGATGAGAAAAAAAAGTTGTCACATCAATGATTTTAACATAAATAAAGCTTAGATAAACCTAATAAATGGATATCCATATTTATCTCATTTATATTATTTGATAAAAGATAATATTCATTAAAAATATTTTTTAAACAAAATGAGGTAATTAATTATATATATATAGTTTATGATTCATAAAATTTTATAACATGATTAGAAAAGTGACCAAGATAAAAATCATTTTATCCAAGATAATTATTTTTTTCTGTTTGTTAAAATCTATGGGAAGATGTTCCATCAACCTATCACTAGAATATTTTAATGAAGTTTTCTTTTTAGAATAAAATGTTCCAAACACATAGAATATTATATATGATATGGAAATAAGATTTTATTTGTTAAATATTCCTACTAAATGAAAATATATTTATTTCATACAAAAAATATTTTGTGCAAATTATCATGAACTTTATTAAGGAATATATTTCCTAATAGGCTAGTGGGACTATGTTTGAACTTAGAGAAGTTCAAAGTTAACAAATAAAATATTATACCAACCTAAGAAAAATGGATTTTTCACTTAAAATCATAAAAAAGTTTAGGATATGTAATGTTAAAGGAAATAATGTAATAGTTAGATTTATTTATCATGAGAAATTTAATATCATTATTTTCTAAATAATTTTGTCAGCCAATTTACAAAGTGAATTAAAATTTATATCCTAAAAGAGTTTAATGATATAAAGGTAATTAAAGTTAAATTTATTTATCATAATAAAGTTAATTTAATTTTATTTTAAAGGAATTTAGGATGTGATGGTTAGTAATAATGTAAATAGTTACATTTATTTCAAGAAAAAATCATGGAAAGGATTTCCCGAAGAAGATGATATACCTCAAAAGAGATATAAATAGATAATAGAAGTTGGCATGAATATATTTGATGATGTGAAGTTTAGGATTTTTAATAAATTCATGGAGTTAAATAATAATAATATGACTGATAAGTATCTCCATTATTTAAAATATATTATTTTATAATTATCACTCAATAAAATTTTAGTGAGCGTTTGATCAGATGATCATATAGATAATTTTGAGGATTAATAGTTGAAACCATTACTATAATAATAACATGAGGTTTATATAGAATCTATGGGTGTTAAACATGTGATAGATTGGTTGTAATGATATCATAATGTATCATGTTATTATAGAAAAAAATAGAACATTTTTCATTCATTCATGTATGATATAATTAATTTTACATAAATTGTCAAATGATAATATCCCCTTACAGAATTATTTTGAGTTTTCCATAATTTATAATTATCATGGAGTATTATGGGTTGTGAAGATATGTAAATATTATAATTAATTGACTCAAATAATAATTATAAAGGGTTCATATGAAATACAAAGAATATATTCATGAGGTAATAAGTAGTGACTTATTACTTAAATTGACCCACTAAATTATATCTCATGGAATGTCATACAAACACCAATATACTTAGGGGAGTAGGATTAATATAAATCATTATTACATAAGGTTGGAAAGATGCCTAAAATTAAAACCTTTTTACTTTGATACCTTTATTACACAAGTAAAAAAATGATACTTAGCTAATAAGAGGGTGGTTGAGTGTATTTTTTATCATGTATTTGTTTGGATAATAGCCATGATAGGATTTTTCCACTAGTATAATGAGTAAATAAATTTTTCAATTTATTGAATTATATTGATAAAATATATAGTCATGACTCGTTTAGTCACATGTGATGTTCCTATTTATATAGATAAGGGGCATGTGATGTGCCCATATGTTATATCAATGACATGTGATGTATTCATTAATTAGGTTAGTCTATTTCATGGAATCAATAAAATATGAGAAGGATTATACTATATTGACATGTTCCATGTCTAGTAGACACTTTATTTTATTGGAAAAGGAATTATATGGGTGTAAATATGATTTATATGGTACACCTTATAATGGATGTTTTTTCATAGATATATGAGTTTATTTTATGGAGATCACATCATACCCCTTAGTATCTTGAGTAGTAAGGATGATTTTATAGTGGTTTTTTTCTTGTATCTATGAACTATGGATTTCATATTTTTTTCAATGCCACTAAGACCCATAGGGTCACATAGTTACTAATTTAGATAAGGATTAAGTCTATGATAAAGTTTTATTTTCAAAATCAAGAGAGATAGATAGAACTAAAACCAAAATAAGTTTTGAATTAATTCCCAAATATTTTTGAAGATTTTAATTAATTCCTTATGGACACTACTATAAAACTGGCCTCTAACAGTGCTAGAAATTTCCTTTATTAGAGCTATAAAATTACTGACTACATGAGTGATGTTAAAATCTTAGGACTTTTATTAGCACTTTTAAAATCAATGATAAAGGGTTATATTGTATTGTGCTGTCTGAGCACACTATAGCACTAGTGTAGCACCAAAAACACACCAAAAACACATCAAAAACACATCATATATTGATGAAAATAAGTCTCAGTACATAATTTAAAAGAAAATGATTTTATAACACAAATACCAGAAAAAATGACTATATTATTGACATTTCAAACATTGGTTTATACAATTACATAAATATAAATTATTACATACATTCAAAAATAATAAAATATAGTCATTTTATAAGAAAACAATTATTATGAGTAATAATAAAAGGAAATAAATTAAACAAAAATATGAAATAAAATATTAATTTAATGGAAAATGATTTTATTGTGAAAATATTAAGATTACCTCTATGATTGAGTAATGGAGTTAACTTTAATGAAAGTGATAAAATTCAACACTCCATGAGTGAAAGGTTTTGTGATAGAATAATTATGTGGAATTTTTGGTGTAGAGAGGGATTAAAGATGGATAGAGCACCAAAAATAGAACAAAAGAATCCACCTATATAAGAAAAAAATTATAATGTGAGTAATACTAAACAGAAATTAATTAAAAATACATATGAAACAATAAATCAATTCTACGGACAATGATTTTACTATGAAAACATCAATATTACCTCTATAATTGAGTAGAGGCAGTATTGTTGCTCTTCCTACAAAGGCAATGGAGGTAACTTGAAAAAAAGTGATAAATGCACCACTATAGGGGTGAAAAGGTTTTAAGGGATAAGGTGCGTGAAAGTTGGACAGATCATCCCAACTCAAATAAAATAATCCAGTTGTATAAGAAAACAATTATAATGTGAGTAATACTAAAAATAAATAAATTAAACATATATATGAAACAATACATTAATTCTATGTACAATGATTTTACTGTGAAAACATTAATATTGCCTCTATAATTGAGTAGAGGTTTCATTGTTGCTCTTCCTGCAAGGGTAGAAAAGGTAACTTGAAAGAAAGTGATAAATTCACCATTGTAGGGGTGAAAAGGTTTTAAGGGAGAAGGAGCGTGAAATTTGGACATATTACCCCAACTCAAACAAAATAATCCACCTGTATAAGAAAACAATTATTATATTAGTAACACTAAAAATAAAAAAATTAAATATACATATGAAATAATAAATTAATTTTATAGATAGTGATTTTATTGTGAAAACATCAAGATTACCTCTGTGATTGAGCATAGGTGGTTTCATTTCTCTTCCTAAAAAGGCAGTAGAGGTTACTTGAAAGAAAGTGATATCATAACATTAACTTTGCATTTATCTAAAGGGTTTCATTCATTATAGTTTGTTCTTCCAAGGGATTGGAAACATCATCATATGTAGAATACATTGTCTGCATGAGTATTCAAACATTTAATTTAGATTATGTTAATGTAGTAGAGAACATATAATATTATGAGGAAAACATATTATATTAAAAAACACTTTTACCATCTCATTGAACTCTATTTATTTTTTTAAGTCTTTAAATATTTGGTTCCTATTTTTAGAATCCAAATCCACCATTTATATTCCCCTCTAATGTACAAGACATTCTCTACATTGGGACTAGCAAGAACTTATTGTGATGTCCCAATGAAAGGGTCATCCTCGATTGAATTTTTATCTGAATCAACATTTGTTTTAGACTCCAGTAGGATAATTGAACAATTCATGTTTTTTAGATTAGAGACATAAAATACTTGCACTGCTTGTGATTCCATTATGAATGACTCATCTTTTTCCCCTTCTATATAGAAACTAAGCTTCAAAAATCTCATTTCATCAACTTTCACTCCATTGATTTTGCTAACCCATTTTCAATGGAAATGATTTAATTGAAATGTTGTATAATATAAATATTATATCTATTTGATAATTCCAAAATATGACATATTTTTATAAATTTGATTTCTATCCTTGGAACCAGATATGTGCATCACGTCATCCACAAATATAACACCAATTTTTTGCATCGAACTAAATTCATCATTTTATTTTGTATAGAACATATAACCATTGAGTACAAAACCAATCTGAGATATAACATTTTAATTCGATCCTCTGGCTAACCATTGAAGTTGTTCAGCAATTGAATTCACATTTTCATATAACTCCTTATAAATATGATATATGAACCATCCTATAAAAGGTTTATTATGTGTATTTGATATCCATCTTTAAACCTTTGAAGTATTAAAATATTTAAGAATTTATTTGTGGGCTTCAATGTATGAATCAACATCTTCACTATTATGTAATATGAAAAGAGTTCTTTCCCACTCTATATCAAGGTAATTGTAACAAAATCTAATCTAGAAATACCTTATCTCAGATGGTGTTCATCATGATGAGAATTTGGGAGACATATGCTTTCAACATCTGACAAGTAATCGGTACAGAATTCAATAGCTTCTTCAATAATATACCATTCTGCAATACATCATTATGTACAACTTCGATTCATAACATACCCTTTAAAAATATTCATATACCACTCAATGGAATACATCCATCTATAATGGATAGGACCATATAGTTGAACCTCTCTGACCAAGTGAACCATTAGGTAGACTATTATATCATAGAATGGTGGTGGGAAGAACATATTTAATTCAGATAATATGACTGAAATCTCCTTATTCATGATGGGAAACTTCGTCGGGTCTATAACTTTACTACATATGGATTTGAAAAGGAATTATAGTCTAGTTAATGTATGTCATACATTTGGAGATAGAATGAAATGAAAATAAACAGGCATTAAATCATACATCAAAACATGATAGTCATGTGACTTTTTGTACTTGTAACTTTGAATTAGTCATTGATAGAACATTATTTATATTTGATGAATATCCCTATAGAACGTTTACAATAGTAAGGTCTTTTAAAAATTGAAATTTTTCCTATCTAGATAGGGTTTAAGTTACTGGAAGAAGAAAATTTCACATTTTACCCTTCACTGGTGCCAACTCTTCCCTTATCCCCATTTCAATCAAGTACAACCTAGCCTTGATGCCATATTTCATTTTTTAGGAACATTTAGTAATGTTATAATAACACTGTCAAATAAAAAATTTTATACATGCATCACATCAAGAAAATTCCTGAAATGCAAACAATTCCAAAACAGTAATTCAAAGAAAATTGATCTCTTCTTCCAACCTAAATTTTTAAGGTTTTTTGAAAATCGTTTACTGAAAACAGTGTCAAAATTTATTACTTTTTTGTACTATTGATCACCCATTTATGGAGATGGTGTTTTACCTTCATCAATATTCCCATCGAATGTTGTCATCCAGGATTGGTATTTATTTCGTCGAGGTAAAAAAATTGATTTCCTAAAAATATACTCTTCGAGCAATGTTTCATCCAAACTTAGTATGTACGTTTTTCAATAGTGGGACACCCCAAAATTCCTTTAATGCTATATCCTGATAAATTTTCATAATTGGGGAATTCATTTATCAATACATACAACATGGAACACAATGTTAATTCTTCACTTCTATGATCATCACACATTGTAACACATATATCCCACGTCAATTTCAGATCTTCGATCAATGGATCCAAATAGAAATCAATATCATCACTGGGTTGCTTTAGTCAATATATAAGCAGAGACAACATAATGTATTTGTGATTTATGCATAACCATGGTGGAAAGTTATATTTTACCAACAAGACGTATAGTTACCCTAGCCTTTTACACATAAAATTAAATGATTTTATTCATAATTATACATCAGAATACAAGCCAAGAATCGTGATTTCTAGTGTCTTTGAAGACTAGGTACATAAAACTGAAAACATAAAACATTTATTTATTTAATGTTCATATTGAGCTCCTAAATTACATGGTTCTCATAAAATGGAATAGGATAACTAGGGGATAACATGAATAAATGGGTGAGCTAAAAGGATCAGTAAGGGAATAAGCATAAGAATAAATCATTAGCAGATGGGTTAGAAGGAATGACAAAATGATATAAAAATGCATGGGACATATGGAATCATAACATACAAACATAGGATTATATAAACTTGGATTCATAGTATTGTGTAAGAAACATAAAAATTTAATTATAATGATTCAAGTCTCTTTGCACATAGATGAGAATAATTAAAGGTTAACCACAAAGATCGTTTCACATAGTAGCATGAGTCAAGGCTAACTACCAAGACTGTTGCATATAACATCTCATGGATCTCAACTTTACCCAGTGAATTGGAGTGTTATCTTGGTTCACCCATATTAACATGCTCATGAATATGATTTCCACATAATTAATCATACATAAAAAAAGGGTTCCCAAGGAAAGAAATGGGTATCATAATCATGTCATAAAGCATACTGAATGGGTGTTTCAAACAAGTGTCCATAAAAGAATTGAATTTGAAAATACATGGAAATTCATAAGTTAAAATAGGTATATATCATGATAAGTCATGTTGAATAGAAGTGATAACATGTAAAGTATATTATTTAAGAATTTTTAGCATTAAAAAATTTTAGTGCGGTTTTAAGGAATATACTAACAAGCATTTAAAATTGAAAATATAATAATATTTGTTATAAAAACAAAAGTGATTAAAGATGGTTTTCAAAATAAAAAACTCTAGTTTTATAAAAACAATGGTGTCTTAAAACATATGGTATATTGCACTTGAGATTGGGTACGAATTTGTTAAGTTCCCTTAAAGGGGATTGATTTTTGGGAAGTATTGAAGTGGGAACCACTTAAAAAAAGTATATCCCCAAAAGAGAATAATGAACAGACATTGATACATGATTTTAGATAATGTACTAAGAATTTATAATATGTACATAAAAATAATATATAACTTTATGTTGGTAAAAAGAAATATATAGCAACCATAAGGAATAATGGAGATATGGGTAGAATCCCTTACATTAAGTTTGAAGGTGTTATCCACTTGATATTAATGACTTGAATAATCAAATAAAGTTTATTAGTTAAAAATTAAAGAACCTATTTTACATTTAATTGATTTTTTATATCCTTTTGAGTTCATTCATGTCCTTTTTGATTGGTTAATAGGTTCAACTTCATTGTTTGGGTCAATTTTTTTCATAGTGTTTTCATTTCTAGTATAAAATAAGGGTAAAGTAGAGACGATAATAACTGATTCCATTATCATAAAAACATTCCAGTACATTTAAGGTATTGGAGTTTTCAAATATTTTGATGAGGAGAGGTAAGGATATAAAATAAAACAAAATAATTTGAAATTAAAGTGAAATAATTGAAAAGATGAATTTACCTTTTGAATTAATCTTCCTTGAGAGCCTCTTAAGGGGAGAGGATCTGGTCTTTTGAGGATACCAAGGGATGTTGGGAGTGGGGGAAGAGATTGGGGACAGATTTGAGCAGAATTTAGGCATGTCACAATGATTCATGGGAGTGAAGAGAAGAGGAGAGTGTGGGTGGGTTGTTTTTATAGTGCAGGGGAGGAGGGTTTTCTCAATATTTTAATCATTAGTTTATTATTTTTCCATAAGAAAATAAATAGTGATGATTCTAGGAAAAAAATAATAATATGTTCATGTGAGTTCGAACCAAGGGTGATTACATCATTGATGATTCTAGTAATAGTGCATATAACTTATAATGTATATATACAGTAAATTTTCATATTTTACTCTTCATTAAAAATTTATGTATTTTAGAAAAATCCCAAAAAATCACCCTAACCACTTTTCGATGTGTAAAATCCAAAAATGAAATATATTTTTCAAAAAAAAATTCTAAATATTATTAATTTAATTTTTAATTAAAAACAGAATTTACTTGAAAAATACAGATTTTGAAACTATAACTAATTTAATAATGTTTTAAAAAATTACATATGGTCTTATAAAATTATCTTAAAAACAGAAAACATAAAATTTTTAATTTATGAACACATTTTTGAAAAATACATTTTCTTTTAAATGAATTAATTATTTATTACTTACCAAAATACCAGTACTTTTATTATGGCCATATTATCACTTATAAGATGCCTAAATTTTTTTTACATTCAAGGATGAGGTTACTATTCTTTTGGATGATTTACTATTCATAAGGATTATATTACTATTCGTAAGGGTAGGTTACTATTCATAAATGTAGGTTACTATTCACCATAAATTAATTTTGTTCCATCAGACCCCAAAAAACACCCTGAACGCAACTGTGTATATCATATTTTCAAAATTCAAGACACAGAACTGGAAAATTTATGTTTAATGGTCAAATAGTATTTATTATCATGATATTCCATTTTGTTTCCAAATGTGATTATAAAATAAGGCATAATTTTAATAAGGGAATTCCATTGATAAAACAATGGGTCATTACATTCTTCCCCCTTTTGAAATTTCACCCTTGAAATTTTGTTTTACATTCTAACCCATAAATAAGTGTGGGTAATTTTCCCTCATTGCTTCCTCCAATTCTGATGCTGCCTCTTTCTACTTATGGTTCAGCCATAGTACCTTGACCAGGTGAGTAGTCTTATTGTATAGAACATTATTTTTATAATATAATATCTTCACTGCGTGCTCCTTGAAAGAAAGATCATTCTCTAATTGTACCACCTCTGAAGACAGTACATGTGAAGGATCTAGTATGTACTTCTTTAAGAGGGATACATGGAAGACATCGTGTACTTTAGACATGGTAGGTGGAAGTTCTAGTTCTTAGGCCACAACTCCAACAGGATCAAAAATATTGATGGGGCCGATGTACCTAGGACTTAGCTTTCCTTTCTTCCCAAATCTCATAACATTCTTCCATGGAGGTATATGGAGAAATACCATGTATCCAACTTTGAACTCAAGGTCTCATCAATGATTGTCTGCATAACTATTGTTTCAGCTTTGGGATATCTTGATATGTTGTTGAATGTTTTTCACCTTATCTACCATTTCTTAAACCATTTCAGGTCCTATAAGCTTACTTTCATCAACTTCATCCCAACGTGTGAGCGTTTTTCACCTTTTCCCATAAAGGTCTTAGTATGGTGACATTCAGATGCTTGGGTGGAAGATATTTTTTTAGGAGAATTATACATATGGAAGAAATTAGTCCCACCCTCCTTCAAAGTCCATTGAACATTATCTCAACATATCTTCCAATTTTTGAATATTTGGCTCAGATTGGTCATCATTTTAAGGATGATAGGTCATGTTGAAGTTCAACTCAGTGCTTAGAGAATGTTGGAGACTTTTCCAGAAAATCAAGGTGAATCTTGGATCTCAATCAGATACAATAGATAGTGGTACTCTATGCATCCTTATCACCTCTTTGATATATATTCATTCAATTTTATCTACTGAGAAGTCCTCTCAAATTTTGATAAAGTGAGTTGTCTTTGTAAGATGATCCACCATGAACCATATAGCATTTTTTCCATTAAATGTCCATGGAAGTTTAGGTAAAAACTCCATGGTAATGTTTTCCCACTTATAAGTTGGTATGGGTAGTGGTTGCATCTTTCTAATAGATTTTTTTCACTCATCCTTCGCTTGCGACATACTAGGCACTTTGATTTATATTCAGTGATCTCCTTCATACTATCCCACCAAAAGTTCTCCTAGAGATCTCGACACATCATTATACACCCTATGTGAATAGAGAAGGTTGAGCTATGTGCGTCATTCAAAATCTCCTTCTTTATCTATGGATCATATGGTACACATAATTGTGACCCAAATCTTACAACTCCTTCTTCATCAATCATGAATTATAAGGATTTCCCATTTCTAATAGGTTTCATCCTTTTCAGAATTTCCACATATTTTCTTAGAGAATACATTATTTTCTTCATGATGGATGGTTGAGAAACCATTTGATAAATGACTGATGATGTTCCTTCCTTAATTATTCCAATGTCCATCCTATACAAATCCAAGAGGATTAGATCCTTATCAACTCTCATTATGGATAAAGATGCAGGATCTTTTCTACTTAGAGCATCTACCACCTTATTTGCCTTACCATGATGGTGGTGGATTGAGAAGTCATATTCCTTGAGAGTTATAACCATATTCACCAAAGCATATTATGATCCTTTTATGTGAATATATATTTTAGACATTATTGATCAATATATATCTCACACTTCTCCCCATAGAGACAATGTTGTCTTATTTTCAACGCAAAGATCACAGATCCCAACTCCAGACCACGCATAGGATAGTTTTGCTCATGGATTTTCAACTTCCTTGAGGATTAGGAAATCACTTATCATTTTCAATTATTACATATCCTAATCCTTTCTTTGAAGCACCATTGTATTCCACAAATAGTTCTCCACTTGTTGGGAGTGTGAGTACTAGCATAGTGATAAACCTCTTTTAAAGATCTATAAAGATTTATTCACATTCTTGGGTCTAGAAAAACTTCACCCCATTCCATGTCAGCTTGGTCAATGGGTTTGACAATCTTGAAAGGTTCTCCACAAATTTTTTGTAGTACCCATCTAGACCAAGGAATCTACGGATCTCTATTATAGATGTTGGAATGGTCCACTCTTGAATTTCTTTTATTTTAGAAGGATATACAGATATCCCTTTATTGGTGATAAAATGACCTAGTAATGATACTTCCACCATCTAGAACTCACATTTAATGTAAATTTCATATAGATTATCCCTTCACAAAGTCTTTACCATAGTATTCAAATGCACCCAGTGTTCCTCCTTTCTCTTAGAGTATATCATAATATCATCATTAAAGACTACAAAAAATTTGTCAAGGTAATCTCTAAATACTATATTCAATAGTTCCATAAAAATTTCTGGATAATTAGTGATTCTTAAGGTCATCACTATGAATTCATAGTGTCAATACCTCATTTGAAAGGTAGTCTTGGGAATATCTTCCTTCCTCACCTTTAATTGGTGATATCCTAGCTGAAGGTCAACCTTAGAGAAATAAATAGCCCCACATAGCTGACCGAACAAGTCATCTATATGAGGTAGTGGATACTTGTTTTTTATAATGATTTTCTTGAGATCATGATAATCAATGCAGAGGCACATTGATCCATCCTTCTTCTTGAAGAAGAGGACTAGAACACCCCATGGTGAAGCACTCGGTCATATAAAAACATTCTCTAGATTTTCCTATAACTACTTCTTCAGCTCTTTCAGCTCTACGATGTCCATTCAATATGTTTTCTCTGATATAGGTAGGGATAGAGGAATAATTTCAATTGAGAACACAACCTCACAATTAGGAGGAAGACCAAGAAACTCTACAGGGAATACATTAGTGTAATCCATTATGATGGGCATGTCTTTGAGCACGATTCTATCTTTTGTATCAATAATTTGATCTAGACATGCTTCTCACAAGGAATTAATATCCACACTTGAAAAAATAATTCTAAAAGAGATTCATATTCCACCTTAAACTTGTAATGAATTGGATGATTCTTCAGGATGTGAAGCATGATCCCTATTTCTCAACAGTTGATGTTGGATTTGTATAAAGAAAACAAATCCATGCACAAGATAGGGTCTAACTCAACTAAAGGAAGTATGAAAAGATTTGTTGGGAGGTTCTATCCAAAAAATGTTAACCTGGGAGGAGTTATATACTTTGGATGCAATAATTTCCCCATTTTTTGTTCTCACAGATAACTCAGTCTCCAAATTTTGAGGTGGTTTTTAAATATTTATACTAAAATTTCAAGATATCAAAGAATGCATAGAACTAGAATAAAAAAGTGTTTTCTCTTTTCTTGAATGAATAACTAGTGTACCTCTTACCCCTTCATTGTCTGGCTCCACATTAGTTGTAGTGATAGCATAAGCCTGTCTTTTTTCATTGGATTTTGTTGTTTATTTCCTCTAACAAAGCTCATCTTAGGGTAATTGTTCACATAATTACCATGTTCCTTGCAGTTGTAAAACTACACCATTGGCAGAGTGTTTATCTGACCCTTACTTTCTTCTTCTACATTAGCAAGATTCTTCATAACCCTTTGGTATTTTTTAGCCAGATGCCTCATTATTCCACATATGAACCAATTACAAGTTCCCTTTAGACAGTTCTCAAGATGATTCTTCCAAAAAATTTGATATGTGGGATGTTTGAACTTCTTTCCATCATGGTATTTATTTACTGAACCACCCATATTAGAATCCATTTTTCGCTTCTTTTCCTGAGGACCACAGGACCATTTTGAGTCTCTGATCTCCATTTCAACCTTGAGGGAAAAAATGGACAATCTCCTGATAATTATCAAAGTCTTGAATCCCCAACGCTTTTCATAGACTCGGATTTAGTCTTCTAAATAAGCGATTATCCTTGATTTCGGTGTTCATGACAAAGCGAGAGGCATACCTTATAAGTCACATAGTATTTATTATCATGATATTCCATTGTGTTTCCTAATGTGATTATAAAATAAGGCACAATTATAATAAGTGAATTCCATTAATAAAACATTGGTTTGTTACATGATAGACCATGTACTATGGTTACTACTATGTACACCAAAAGGATTAATTCTAATTTTAGATAATGAGAGATGAAATTTTCCCATCTAATCTCCAAAATTAGGAAACTCATAATCAATTTTCTTACACTGAGGAGAATCTGCTGGATGGCATAGGTTCCCATATTTAATTCTTGTATTTTCATTTCATGTTAATTTTCTTACAGTTTCCTAACATCCATATAGTCTTATAAATCATGGAATGATAAGAAATTACCATACATATTTCAAAGGACTTGATTCATTTTTCTTGTATCGATCTACGCTACCCCAAGGACATTTTATGAGTGATTCATGGGACTTGTGAAACAATATGAAATCATTTGGACAAGCATATATTTTCTTAGATATCATGCTAATTGAACATAAAAATAATTTAGAGTCATATTTTAAGAATGGTAGTTCATTTTCTTCTAGTAGCATATCTTTCAGAAGACCAAGTAGTTCTATAAAGATGTTGTCACTCCATTTGCTGCCAGCTTTCAAATTATATAACTTCAATACAGCGACTATGTTGTGTATTTAGTATAACTGGTATACAATGGTTTCTTGGAATAGATATTTAACTACTCAAACAACTTCATGAAGTTCATCTTCAATTTCCATTTTCATTTCTTCAAAGCTATATACATCATCTTTTACAAAGGTATTCATATCAAATGATTTATAAACCATTGTATCATCCCAATTGATGTCAACATTCAGTTTTTCCCATTTTTATTCCAAAATTTATATTTTTGATCTATTTTGTGATAATCAAATGTTCATCCAACTCTTCCAGACTAATTTGTATTGAAAAACAATAATGTAAACATAGATAGAGGATTTTAGAAGGGTTGTCTACATGATCTCTTGCAAACTTGATGAATTCCTTAACTCTATCTTCATATTCATTTCTCAAATGATTAGAGTGCATCCATTTTTGGTTCATATACATCCTATGGGGTTTATAAAATATTAATTTTATACAATATATAAATTAATACACATAAGATATTCCTTATCAAAAGTGAAATTTATAGACAATTCTAATAAGGGAAATATGGATCATTTTTACTTGAATATTAGAGTGCCTAGATATTCAAAATCCAACAATAAGGGTTGTAGGAATTTGAAAAAATAGAGGGAGATAAAGGCAGATAATAAAAGATATTACCACTAAACTTTATAGGTGTAAACCAAAAGATAGATAGTGCAGTGAACCTAGCCTGAATTGCCCAAAAAATACCAGGTCATATCATCTTATGACCTCTAACACACCTCAATGTCACTAAAGTATGGTCTAAACTTTGAGTAAAAAAAACAAAAATGGGAGGCATCCCCCCCCCCAATAGAAATAATTAGTTCCAAAGGTCAAAAAAAGTTCTAGCACGACCCTTTGGGTCAATGGACATACAAACCCAAAATCATCATTACCCGATATAGGAATAACTGTTAGACAAAACAATATATAAATAAATGATGCAATAGCTATATAGACACATATATATGTCATGCCAGTATAAAAATTCACTTATAGTCTATAAGAAATATCATATAGATAAAAACCTTATACTCAATCATAACGTGAACTATAAATCCAGCATAATGATTCAAAAAGTGAAGATTGATGTGACAAAACCTCACATTCTTAACTGGGGATGACCCCTTTGAATCTGATCCATAAGAAAACTTTAGACCATAGAAAATTCTAAGAGGAACTAGATTATATGATATATATATAACCAATAGAGGAACATACATCACTCCACTAACTTGGTTCCTGAAAAATAGCATCTGAATCTACGTGTCCACTGAGGTGTCCATGAAAGGTGTCAGCATATACATAATCATTAGAGAACTACCAATGTGCCTTAAATTGGTATTCAATAAATAGGAATATACATGAAATCCCCCCCCCCATGCTCGGTTGGGGTGGTTAGGGTGAGGAGGGGTTTGGGGGGTGGTCGTGGGGTTGTTGGGTCAAGTCCCCAGGCCAGCGATTTGCCTTTATTTTCTTTTTCATTTTGTGTGCAACTTTCGTGGTTGTACCCAGTTTTTAAAAAATAATATGCATAAAATTTTCTACACATTTTTATACATATATGAAAAAATTATTTAGTAAGAAGATATAAAACAAAACAGTAAAACAATAATGAATAAATCCAAGGTTCAGTGTCAGATATAAACAACGTATCATACAACGGCAGTCAATAAAAACAACAGACCACAAATTGTTCCCAAAACAATAGATCACAAACAAATCATAAACAATAGATCAAAAAAATCTTATAAGAATAAATAAAAAATGAAACCAAAACTACACAATGAAAATAGGAAGGCCCACCTCGCTAGGTTGAAAAAAATATGAGACCCTCTTCGGAAACCCAAACTGAAATCAAACACCAAATGTCATACGAGATATTGGAGCAGCTGGAGGTACACAAGTGGTGTAATTTTCCCTTCAATTCACTGAGGAGTAGCGCCAGCAGCGGGTGGCTTCCGTAGAGATCTTCTATATCGTGGTGGTTTCACAAGTGGTTAGGGTTTTTAATATATATTGAGACGCTTTTATCAGTTCTTAAAAATAAGAAATGATAAAGAACCCTTTTATCAGTACTTAAGTAATAGGAGCTGATTAACACTAATTTTATTAGTTCTTTCATTAGAACTGATAAATCCAATATTTATTATTGCTAAAAAGTGTTGATAAAGATGATTTTATCAGTGCTTATTAGAGAGGCAGTAAAAAAGGATTTATAATTATAATTATATAAAAAATATATATATTTATATATACAAAATAAATAAATATAAATATAAATATAGTACATAGATTTCTTTTAAAATATATTTATTATAATTTTATAATTATTTATTTATAATTATAGAAATAATTTAAAAAAATAACATTTATATCATTATATGCATTTATATAATTAAACATATATATATTTAAGAAATATATATAAACTTAAATATATTAAATATATTCTTTATTTGTGTAAATTTATTATAAATTTAATGATTATTTAAATATAACTATATAAATAATTTTAAAATATATATTTATTTATTTATAATTATAAATATATTAATGTATAAATATAGTAAATGTACATTTATTAATACATTTATTTGTATATATATATTTTCAAATATATTTTTAGCATTATTAATGAAGATATAATTTTAAGAGAAAGCATATATGTTAAAAATGAATGAAATTAAATAAATTAAGAATAAGTACACTTTAACAATATTAAAAAATGCGTAGGTTTTATGTGTGTGCATTTTAATATATATAAAAATGCATTAATTATGTATATGTGAGATCAATATAACACAAATTTTATCTATATATTAAATTAAAAAATCAAACAATATTCAATTATATGCCTATTACTATGCAATTAGTCAATACATTTAATTCATATTATTTTTTGATTATAAACCTTTATTCAATAAATATATGACTATTAAATGAAAAGCGCATTAATATTTTGTAATATATAAATCATATTTATATACATTAATATATATCTATATATTTAATAATGTATAATCAATCTATTCATTCTTATCAATAATTTTTTAATTAATAAAATTTGAAATATTTTTTTAATAAGCACAATTTTATTTATTTTTTATTTAAATATTTCATTTTATTTATTCAGACCTTTATCAGTGCTAAAAATGAACAGATGAAATAAATATTTATCAGGGCTGATAAAATATACCCCTTATTAGTGCTAAAAATAAAGTGCTAAGAGAGGATAACCTTTATGGGTGCTAAAAAAGTGCTAATAATGGTCACCTTTACCAATGCTAAAAGAAGCACCGATAAAACGATAAATTTATCAGAGCGTTCTTTAGCACTGATAAATTCTCTATTTATTAGCGTTTTTTTTGCATTGATAAATACCAGCACTGTTAAATGTGGATTTTTTAGTAGTGGGATTTTATTTAAAATTGTATATTGTTATAAATTCACTTAAAATTGTATTCATTCGATGAATATGACTTAAGGATACATTAAGGTCCAACGCATCCTTATGTTAGACCCAGAGACTATACTACACTCAATATAGCCTGGTTTCATGTGATGGAGCCTGAGAATGTAGGTTGAGTGCATGAATCTAACACATCCATCATGTACAGTCTTCATTTAATTGATTAAAGGCTTTATATATGTTCATTTAATGAGTTCAATTCAATTATAAACTAGGTATAATTAAATTACAAAACCTGATGTGTTATTAATTTATGATGGACCATTGGGGAATCACCTATATAAAGGAAGTTCACACTCATTGGTGAGGAGTTAATTATGTGATAATTAAATGTGATTTTCATCATTAGTTTAATGAAAAGATTTATAAAAAACATCTTATTCCCATGGATTCATTCATCATGTACTGGAAAAGGTTCTAATGCACCTCTCGATTCATGTGAATCATAAAAAAATCATTCATAGATCCTAAGTTCAATGGATTACTTATATAGGGAGGAAGTTATTGATTGATTCTCTTGTGATTTACATCAACCATACCCGAGTGAAGTAAGTTATAGAGGATACTATAATGTAATTATGATTATGATCTATTTTTTACTATTCTTTATTTTCATGCATGTCTAATTCCCTCAGAAATATATTTGTCATGTGTTTGAGCTTTCATCCAATTCCTAGGATTATAGGATGATCTCACAATTCCCATCCCTGATAATAATAAAGTACAATACATTATTACACTATTATCATTCCATTAATAAAGGTGTTTTTTATTACATTGTGAATATACTATAGTTTCTAAGTTGATTAATGGATATTCACCTATATAGTTATATTATTATATTGACTTAGGAAACTAGAAAATTTATATATCCATTAATTATATATATATAATTATTGAATACTAATCAATGTTATATAATAAGTTCCTTAAATAATATTATGAATTGTGTCTTTTAGCCATTATCTTCATATGATGGATACATTGGACTTATTATGTGAAACTTTATGCCCAAAATTACATAATACCTTGATGCGTCAATAGGTATCATAATAAAAACTAGCTTGGGTGTTTAGTGTATGTCTTCCCATTTATTTATGACGTTTTGGAATGAAGCTTTGATGGTATGGTGATGATGTCCAACATTATTTATTCTGCCACTATAAGATAATTTATGGTTATCCTTGTGATTATTTATTTCCACTATTATATCATCTATGGATATATTATGAACATGTTATCAGTTATACGGAATTATTTTATTATTTATTTTATCTATATAAAGTGTGTGTTATTTTATTTCATGATAGATTTCAGTATATTCTACCTCTTAGTACGTGATGATATCACCCATTTATATTATTTTTCTATTTCCTAGAGAAAACATGAAGACTATTACATGTGTCATATGTATAATAAAGGATAAATAATAATTTTTGAAGTATTAGCATAATATATCTTTATTTTAAAATGTAACGTATAGTTCATTTATGTATCTAGTCTCTTAAGACTACTAAATTATTGGATCTTGTGTATTATCATTTTATATATTCTATGACAATGTAACAAATCACCACTATCTTTGGATTGATAGATTCTACAATTTTAGAATGTGTTACGGACTAAAAGAATCGGGAAAATATTATAGTTTCTCATATGGGAGATAATAATGTCATGGAAATGAATTTGAATACTTGAATTTATCATTATGGTACTTTTTTTATGAATTTCAGTGAATAAATTTTGGAAATGTATTATAGGATCAATAAAATCTTTAACAAAATTACTTTATTTATAGATACTATGATATACACGTAGTTGGTTCATTGAATAAATAAATATCAACTTGAGAAACTAATAAGTATCCTTATTACAATTAGGGAGTCTTGTAATATTAATACTATTGTGGTGAAGGAAATGATTGGTAAATTGATGATTCTTGAGGATAACTAAGTATAAAAAATGAAGTTAATTATGAACCAAGTATAGAAAAATAAATTCAAGTTTTTTTTATAAAATTAATGATTATTAAAGTAAATTAAAGTAGTTCTAAAAATGATGGAAGTGTGAAGAGATAGCCCATCTAGCCAGGAGATTCAAGAATGTTTATAAGAATAATATGCCATTTCAAAAGTCATCAAACATCAATGGAAAATAGGAAAAGTAATTTGGTTCTATAAAATATATTCGTTAAAAATAAGTGACACGATATGTATGTAAAATGAAATGACATATAAAGGTCATTAATGAAGTGTTTTCATACACGCTCTCAAAAATATTTATAACTAAGTGTAACACAGGGTCTAACCTAGGTCAATCTCTTGGGGAGATATTGTGGTCAAGCAATCACTACTTCTAATTCACCTAATAAATAATTATTTTTTTATTTTATATTTTATTAAATTAATGTAATTTAATAAAATATATGAAATGAAAAATTAAATTCTAAATAACATGCAATGGTAAACAAAATGGAATTAGAGAAGAAAGGAAGTTATCCTGAGAGAATTGGCATGGATTACCTTCATTTACTAGCTTAAATCCTCCTTAGTGAACACACTCCATCATATGTGTGAACACCTCAATCTACTCCGGTTATGAATGAAAATTCTAATTAACAATCACAAAGTACAACCTCCATTCACCTCCTCAATTGAGGGAGAATGGTTGCATATTGAGAAGTTAATCTTTATAAAACATAGTGAGGATTAAACCCACTATAAATTATCCTTATAATTAACTCAAGTAAGATAAAAAACATGTTCATGAACCTGATTACTCCCTTTAGATATTCCTCGGGTTAGTTTCTCATGATCACGAGTATAAGAGAACGCATATGGAGATGAACGGGGTGGGAAAACAAAAGATAAAAATATGAGAATGAGATGAGGAAGAATATAAAAAATATATTTGAAATGCATAATAATTTTAAATATTAAAAGAAACAATAAAACTATATAATATTTTCACCAAAAGTGATAATTCTTTGAGAATAAGAGGAGATACATTTTTATAGGAAAACAATTTTGATATCTTGTCTCCATAATATATTCTCCAAAATTATGCATTCAGTAGACACATTTAATTTCCAAATATAGAATTTTGGTCTTCTAGGAAGTTGTTCCAAAATATATATTTTTTTCTTCCTTCAAAATTTCATCTCCATTCTCCTAGTGTAGAAAAATATATTGTGAATTAACTCACAAATATAAATTCTAGATGAATGTTTCTTAATTTTTTCCCCAATTTCAAGCATCCAACGGCCTCCTTGATGGTATAATATCTTCATGAAATTTATTATAAGAATTTACAATTTATTTATCTTAAAAATCCATTTTGAATCGATATAATTGTAGTTATATTTCATGATCTATGCTCTAATGAATATAGTGGGGTCCACCCTGCCATCCAGAATCTTTCTACAACTTGTTTAAATTTATTGGGCTTGTAGATGGTCGAATTAGATCCTGGTTCAGAAGACAAATATTTATCCCATAAAGAAGGGAATCTTAAAAAAATCATTTGATTTGAATTAAAATTAAAAAATTATTATTGAAATACTTAAGTTAATTAAAATAAGTAAAACTCCATAATTGACCATTTTTTGTATTTAATCTCAAAATACCACTAAAACCTAAAAACGTGACAATTACCCATAAAATAAAACTATGTTTTGATTATAAACATTTAATTATAGAATAATATGTATGAAAATGTGATCTTCATCTATCCACCACATTTAAACATTTCACTCCAAGGAAATCATCTTATACAAAGGTCAAAACAAACTTTCCAAAGCATAAATTACAACACATATCAATTAATATATCAAAGAAAATTTCACACCTCTTACATGGATAAAAATCTCATAAATCATCAAAAATAAAAATAATCCTTTCAATTTCATTTTAATCCTCCCACGCATGTTGTACCTACCTCACCAAAAAAATATTTCTCTCTTCACTCTAGGATATTTAATGTGGAGTTCTTATATAATTTTCTTTTTCTATAGTATTATTATTATATTTAGAAGCAAATATTTATCCTGTAATTTATTTGGGACTATATTAATTCAATCTAGATATTTTCCAAATATAGTTTTTTATATTTATTGAATCAAGAGATTTTATATTCTAAGAGAAATAATATTATTTTTTATAAAAAAATTACGCATGTTTATATGATTATGGTTTTGATTGTGAACTTTTCTTAAATAAATAAAATATGGGTACCAACATCATCATTCATAAAAAAATATAGGATGGATGCTTAAAGAGAACTAGTAATATATTTTCGTACTTAAATTTTTTATATATAAAGATTGTTAATGGTTATTACTCAAGATTTGAAATTTTACTAAAATTTTAATGATGGAATTTTACATTTATATATAACAAAATCATAAAAATATATATCATTAGACTAGTAGGTATCTTAATATAAATAGTTTTTCAAAAGTTTAATTTTTTATGGAGTAGAGTATAGCTTACATATTATTAGAAAACTATGTGATGTATATTTTCATGTAAAATTTGAGAACTATGTATAAGATATTTATAATTCAAATCATTAATATACATTTATTCTAAATAGATATGAAAATTTGTATATTTAATGTTTGAAAATTTTTTTCTTAAAAATTTTACTATTTATGTTATTTTTATAGATAGTTTTTTATTTAGAAAATGAGGTTTGGTAATTTTATTATTAACTCACATATAAATATTACTAGCTATTAATGTTTTAATTAAAAATATTTAAAATATATATTTAATAAAATAAAAGGTATATAATCCATAACAAAAAAGTTAAGAAATGAAAATTTCCATAGATAATAATAATATTTTTATATATCTCAACACCTAAATATAGTTTACATTTATTTTTAATATATTTTATAGTCCTTAGTATATATAGAAATTAATTTGATATGTTATTATTGATGACTACTCAAGAGTTGCCTAGGTTTTCTTTCAATCTCACAAGAGTGAATTGTGTAATCACTTTGACTAATTTATAAAATCTGTTAATGAAGATAGTGGACTTATCATAACATTCAAGATAATTGATTGTGGATTGGGGTTTAAAATGGAAGAGTTTTACTCTTTATTCACACAACATGATTACATTCATAAATAATTTACCCCCAAAATACCTCAAAAAAATATATTTTTAAAAGGAGAAATAAAAATCTCTAAGAGATATCTGAGTCCAAGATCAATGAGTATGGGTTTTTCTTTTTTGGGTCTTGGATATCAATATAACTTGTTATATTATTAATAATTTCACAATTATACATAATTTAAAGAGGACTCATTATGAATAATATAATTAATAAAAAATATAATGTAAATTCATTTATATTTTTTAGTTGAAAAAAATGATTATTATCATTACTAAAGTGAATTTAGAGAAATTTATCAAAATTAAATGTTAAAAAAGTTGAAATTCTTCCTCAATTAAATAATATTGAGTTTTTAATAATAAAACCAAGGTTATAGAAGAATATTTTGATGTATATTTTGATAATATGGGCTCATATGAGATAAAACTCTTTGTGGAACACCATGAGGATAATGTGTGAAATATAAACATCAATAAAACTACTTAGACCAGATTCAGTGTCACAAATGTAATTGAAAATCCCTATATAAGTGACCAATAAGATTACACTAATTATGGATAAGTCTTGTAAGGTCCAAGAATATCATTACCCATAACTTGTATAACCCTCACATACCATCCTTTGGATATAGTGGTAGGATATCTTAATAACTGAACCTAAACAACTTATTTAAGAATAAATCTTATTTAACACAACTTTAAACCAAGAATAATATTAAAAAAATTTGTGATGAAAATAGGAAGATTTGTATACATGAATAAATAAACCAATTTGAATGAAATTTAATTTAATAAATATTTGAAAACCCTTATTATTATATTTCTATTAGATTTATGTGGGTGTCGTGGAATAATATTAACGAGCATGGTGTTGTAAAAATTAATTATAGACTAGTTTTAGATGGTTATAGTTAAGAGGAAGGAGTTTATTATGAATAATAATTTCCTAATAGTAATAATTGAATCCATTAGAATATTTCTTACTTTTGTAGATCATTTTAATTTCATGATTTTTTATTTGGATGTCAAGAGTTAATTTTTGAATAGTTTTACTCTTATGGATCAAGTATCAAAACATATTTCTCATATCATAGTGGATCAAGTATCACCACTTATTTCCCATATCATAGAAGATCTAGAATCACCACATTTTTTGAATGTCATAATGGATCAGTAAACCCTACCTATTTCCCATAGTGTATTGACCACTTTAACTCATTTCCCATAATTATCTCAAAAGATATTATATTTTTTCCAATGCATTAGTGGGCTATGAAGGACCCACCAATCACATAATGAAAACCATATATTTTTTTCCAAAAGATCATAAAAATTCACCAATTAATAACATAATAACCCCTTGAAAGGAAAAAATATTTAATAAACATTCCATCATTTCATTAAAGCATAACCCATGGAAAATAAATGAGTTTCATCAAACTTAATTAACCTACAGAAAAGAAACAGATTTCATAGAATAAACCTTAAATATTCATCATAATAATTCATACATATAAATAAAGTATATGGTATTAAAATGTAATAAACCAATTTAATCATTAAAATCCTTGAAGGATGTCTATATAGATGAAAAATAACTTTCAAATACCATTTGAACCATTCTCCAACAACATGATAATATATTCTATTATTTTGAAAAACATAATCTAAAAATTACTAGAATATTGAGAAAATGATTTTATTTGAATATAAACAAGTAATAATATAAATTAGGACTCAAATAAAATAATTCTCATGATGTTAGAAAAATTTATTCAGGTTTTATATGTAAAAAAGAAAACATTTCTTTCACATTTTTGTAAAAAACGTAAAAAAGGACTTGTTCAGAAAACTTTTAGAAAGATTAATTTTAAAAACTATTTTATATAAATTCAAATTTAGTGGCAAATAAACTTTTATAAAATTATAATTTTAATTAATAACTTTCATAAAACAATTTTGAAGATTTTGGACATGGAAGAAAAATTCTGCCGACTAAAGAGGAAATACAGTCAGCTATTCATTAAAAACATTTTCTTGATTTTTTTAAGTACCAAAGAGAAGAAAATGTAACTAATAAAAAACCATAAATAAATATTGGAGAATAAAATATCTAGGTTTTAAAGAATAATATCTTTATAATTTCCCTTAATGGAAATTTTTCATAAATAATCCCGAAAAGGAATGAGATTGTAGCATAAATCCCTTACCTATAATCTCATATTAATTCATACATGTTAAAAACTGTTATATAATAAATATTTATTTATTATTAACACATTATATGACCATAATAATATATATAATACCACATATGAATTACTTATAAAATCTAATCACCTGTTTATTGACAATTATTTCTTAAAATCACTATTCTGACTCATAACTGCTTCATTTTTCATGCATGTTTCAGTTTGGTAGTACTGATCCTTGTACTTTGATCATGGTTACATAATATATATAATTTAAATAATTTAATTATCATCATATTTAATCATTATATACACTTTTATAACTATTTATATAAATCGGTGATGAAAAAATAATTACATCACTTCGTGAAGACGCTAGTCTGTATGTACGCACAAGTGATGTTTCCATTTTTTTAGGGATGAAACAAAAGAAAGGTATGTAATAAATAAACCTGATATAAACATAATAATATCATATATATTTAGTAAATCCAAAATTATAAACATAAATTTGAATTGGTGATTAAAAACAAAACACGTCGCTTCGTCAAGGTGGTAATCCACATGTACGCACTACCGATACATTCAATTCTCATTTGATGGAAAGAATGTGAATAATGGTTGTTAAATAAACACAATAAAAATTAATTATATTTAATATAATTAATTATTTATTTTATAATGGATACCATATATTTATAAGAGTTAAAAGAAGAAATAAAATTGAAAGTCCTCGGCTACAAGTCACACCTCTTCATTGAGAAATCTCATTTGTATTACACATTAAGTCTTGAAAGGATGGTATCTCATAATTAAATTAAGATCTAGGACATATTTAGGAAAGATAATATGGTGTTTTAGAAGGAATTTTATAATATAGAAATCTCAGAAATTCTGAATAATGAATAAGATTAGGTATCCTTTTATGAGTAAGGGAAAGGACACAGTTGGAATTACATAAAATATTTAAAAATATATATCATAATCATGTACACCAAAACCAAGGAACACAAAATTATAAGATAATGTTTTATATGGTGTAAATAAACTCAACCAATAACATTTGGACAAGTTTTAAAAACATTTTAACTCTTATCCTCAAGTTAAACCACCTTATATTCATTTTAACCTTAATTGTGATAACTTAACATTTTACCTGGATAACATAATTATTTGAACAAAATTAAAAGAGGTATTCCACAAAAAAATAAATTATGATACAAAATTTTTTAATCCATTTTATGATATTAAATTTCTATATATGTAAGAAATTACTTTTTATATAAGAATAGACAATGCGTGAAAACAGTTTTTAGTAAAATTCTTGATTTAAGAATAAAAATTATTTTAATTTAAAATAATGTAAAAAGGTTGGTTTATATGAATTTTTTTGGTTAAATAATAAAAAAATGAATTTTTTATAATTTTTAATAAAAAACATAATGGAATATTCCAACCACCCAATTAAATGAAAATACCCAAAAATAGTTGTAAATTTGAATAAAATATAACTTATCTTCATGAAAGTCAATCTTAGGTTAAAATTTTAAAATTAATTTTCTAAAATAAATTATTTAAATCCCTAAATATTTATTTTTTTCAAAACCAATCATACAATAGGATAAATTTAATTTTTTTATAGAGTTTAAAGCTTTACCTTATTGTTTTAACCTAGTTTTTACCACTTTTACTAATATGTCATAGCTTTACCATGGTTACAATTCAAAATGACCAAATATTATGGAGACCCTATTAAATCATCTTAATTATTTTGAATAAAAATATGGATTACATTTTACATGATTCAATTTCTATAAGCGTAATAATTTCATTTTCAATTAAGTTCATAAAACACAATGAAAACTGATTTTTAAAAATATTCATTTTTAAGAATAAAATTTGATTTATTATTATTAAATGCCTAGTAGAAACCATTTTATGAATATTAAAACATTTTATTAACTACATAATATTTAAATTTAACAAAAATAATTCATTAATATGGATTAATTAAATTTATTAAGATAAAAACAATGTTTGGGAATAAAAAACCATTTTTTAGAAAAGAATATCTTTTAACTTCAAATCAATTTATTTTCATTTATAACCAATTGATCATTAATGAATTTAAAATTAACCCTGTATAAAAAATAATTTATTCATAATTTATTTATTTTATATTAATACCCACAAATCCAATGTCTAGGAAATAACTATCACCTTAAATAATAATATTTTAGTAGTATATCGCGATTCATTTTAACATGGTGTTGCATGTAAAGAATTCTATAAAATAAATTAAATATATTTAAAGATAAATATATAATAAAATATGAATTTGTTACATTTTACCCCACTTAAAATAATTTCTTCATCAAAATTTTGTCACACTAGTATGAATAACTGAGTATACTTCTGCCTCATCTCATCCTCAGTTTCCCACATAGCCACATCTAGTTTGTGGTTTCTTCACAAAACAATAACTAAGTGTGTGGTCTTGTTTTATATAACCTTCTCACTATAATCCACAATCTTTAATATTGTATCCTTATAAGTGAGATGATTCTAGAAGGGAACAAACTATGATTTTAGTACATGTGAAGGATCAAGTGTGTACTACCTTAGGAGAGATATATCGAACACATCATAATCCTGAGAGAGATTTGGTGCAAGTGTCAAATTTTAATATACCATCCCAATATGATCAATATTTTTTATGGGACTGATGTATCTAGGTACCAAATTTTCCTTCTTTCTCAATCTCATAATATTCTTCCAAGGATATATTTATAGAAATACCTTATCACCAACATTGAAATCTTGATATCACCAAAGATTATCAGCATAACATTTATATCAACTATGAGATTACATGATGTGATTATGAATATATATAACCTTATCTTAAATTTTATAAACTAACTTAGGTCCCAATAACTTTTTTTCTCCAACTTTATCCCATCACATTATAGTTCTGCACTTATTTCCCTGGATGGATTCATAAGGAGCCATCTAAATGATCAAGTGAAAGTTATTGTCGTACGAAAATTCTATCAATGGAATGTGATGATATAAACCACTGTTTAAATCTATAGAGAAAGATCTCAACATATATTCTAGTATATTAATGGTACTCTTAAACGAACCATATTTCTGAGGATTATATGTAGTAGTGAAACTCAAATAGATATTCCGAGCCTCCTAATGACTTCTCCAGAACTTCAAGGTAAACCTAGGATCCTGATACGATACAATAGAATGTGTTACTCCATTAAACCATACCACTTACTTAATATATATCCTAGAAATATAATAATGATAAAAATATTCTCTGATGGAAATAAAATGTTAGGATTTCATAGTCCAGTAGACTACAACCCAAATAGCATTGTTCCCTTTAGATGTTTTGGGGTCTCTGATGATGAAATCTATAGTAATGCATTCCCATTTTAATTATGTTATGGTTAAAGGTTATAAAATCACCATATAATTCTTTCTCTTAGCCTTAACTTTATAACATACCAATAATCAAGATACATACTCTGAAATATCCCTGTTTACGTTGTCCCATCAGAAATACACTTTTAGATCTCTTTGCATCTTCATACTTTCAGGATGAATAGAGAATGATGTGCATTGAGATTTATCCAATAGATCCTTATTCAAATATGTTATTTATTGGAAACATACTCAGTTCCTAACCCCTATCATTCCATCGCAATCTTGGTAGAACTCAAGAAAATTCCTCACTTTCTTCTATAGTTCTACATCCTTTGTATGCAATTCTTTAATCCGCACATGAATGGATGATTGAACATTCATATGAGAAAATATAATTCCACCCCCCCCCCCCCAATTCAGGATTTCAAGTTCCATCTTTTGAAAATTCATAAGTTTTGGATTCCTTTCAACCCTCATCATATCTAAACTAGAATTATCCTTTTGACTTAGGGAATCAGCCACCTTCTTCGCCTTCCCAAGGTGGTAGTGTATTGAGAAATAATAATCTTTAATCAAATCCAACCTTCCTCTATGGAAAAGATTCATATATTTCTATTTGAATATATACTTCAATGTTTTATGACCCATATATATATATCACAACTTTCCCCATAAATATAATTCATTTATATATTTAATGAAAAAAAATTGTTTCATGCTCAAAATTAAGAATCAGGTAGTTTTTATCATTTATTTTCAATAGAAAAGAGTCATATGTTATAATCATTTCATTCTGAATAAGTAAACATCCTAATGCTTTCTTTGATGATTCACTATAGATCGCAAAATCTTCTACACTGTAGGGTTGTTTTCACACAGGTGCATGGTCACAACCTGACCCAATGGGGCTAGAGTCGTGACTCCCCAAGCCCGCCTCCAATAGGCCAGGGCTTGGATACTAGCAACGAGTAGGTTATCACACACAAGGGAGGCCTTATCCTATCATACCTGTACACACGCACCTACATACACCTTCAGCAACAATGCAAAGATATATAAAAACTAAAATTAAAATGCATGCATACATCTATCTCAAACCAGAGTACAAAAAAAGTACAAAAGGAAAAATATAGGGCCCACCAAAAGAAAACTACAAAATAAACTGCTCAGAAGGAGGGGATCACTGTCAAAGTCACCCGTCGGAAAGCTCCTCAGCACAACTCTGGTAAACACCTTGGTAGGTCAATCTCACTAAGCTCTTCCTTCCTCAGGTCCTCCTGGAACTCCATCAAAAGGCTTTTGGTCTACACAAGACACAAACCATGTGCGGGAAAAGATCATGCAGGGGTGAGTATAAAAATACTCTGTAGGCACCCCAAAAACCCCAAAATAAAATAGAGCAACTAAAAGACAACAGTCATCTCATCCCAACCAGAGGGAACCCAAACAAGAGAGAAACTCCATCTCAATACCATCCTCGGATAAACAAGACAGCTCATCTTAGCATAGTTATATGCCCATACATATACCATGAATAACCAGATATACTTATTTCACGCACCAAGACTCATGAGGTTCTGACCCATCACCAGCAACAAGTTCTACACAAAACTAGGAGATCACACTCCACGAGCTATGTCATCCTAGATGACACTCATCTAAGAGATACACTCCATCAGGTCTCACACCAATATCTAAAATGCACATCTGAGAGATCACGCTCATCGGATATCTTCACTGAGTACATCACCCTAAAACAGCGGAAACACCAAACGTCTCAGATAGGGGATCAATCCTAGGGTCCGTCAGGGGATACAAGAACCCACTCATGTAATGCCCCACCCTAGTTACCTAGATTAGGTGAATTATTACATAACATTGGAATGATCACAAGGAAATATTGTCTCTAAAGACCAATCAGTTTAGTATTATTGGAAACAAGATACATACATAAGTTCAACTTTAAAACTTGAAAAGAAATAAAACACATATTTATTCCATTAGAAAACATCCAATCCTTCTATATTATTCCTAAAAGTCACTCATAACTAACTTATTTATATCCTAGGAAAATGAAACATAATAAATGGGTGAGCTCAAACACTCAGTAAGGGTAATCAATACAGCGGAAGATAACATAAATATTAAGCATGGTGAATAATTGAAACCACATGCCTTTACCAAAAATAAACATGAACACTTTTAGGGTAGGAATATAAGCTGAGTAAATAATGTCATAACAAAACATAATCATGGATATTATACTAGTCTAATGACCACATGAACCATCAATATTATTTTCATAATGAGGTAATGTATAATGCAGAACATTCTGAAACATTTTTTCAAGGCCTCAGCCAAGACGTCTAAAAATGATTAAGGCCTCAGAAAAAACCATATATCAAAATGGGAAAGTCCTCGGCCAATGACACTTATAATTGTCTCATGAGACCTACCAATTCATCATGGAGCTATAGAGGGATCCACCTATCACTTACTAAGTCCAATACATTCCTCATATGAAAAGGTTGAAATATAACTTAAATATTTGTATTAAAAATAGCAGACGAAATGTCAATACATTAACCATAAACCATGAATGGTATAAAAATACCACATCCACAGTCAAATATATCACAAAACCTTCAATAAATTATGGAAGTTTTGTATCATAATAAATCAACTTCAAATAAACTGGAAATCCATCAAAGGATGTTCACATAGATGAAATAAAAACATTTTTTAGATAAATATCTCTTTCAATTTTGAAATAATTTAAGAGTCACATAATTATAAATAAAACATTTATTTTTAAAATATTCTTATAAGATTGTAATGGAAGCTTCGACGATGTCATAATGGCGGAAAATAGCCGCACCCACCGTATAAGTTAAAAAAACATTCTTATCTTAATTTTTTCAAAAAGGTCATAAAGTACCTTGTTTGGAAAATAAAGGAAATATTCCTTTCAAAACATATAAGTTCAAATAAGGGTATAAATTACTTAACCCCATTATCTAGTAAAAAAAAATTAAATGAATTTTTAAGAAACATGGATGTGGATGATAAAGATGTCCTAGTAGATACTTACGTAAAAACAACCTTTGATAATAAGGAGATTGTAGAATTAACCCTTAACTCATACTTTTTATTGGTTGAGGGTAGTTTAACCTCATGTATAATGGTGAAATAATTGTTATTAAATTTTTCAAAAACTATATACATTAATATGACATCATATATGATCTTTTAATATTGCTTTGTTAATAATATCTTAGTATTATCGTCATTTCAGATGTTAACTGATTTGTTTTCCTTTATATGCTTTGTTAAGTAAGTAATCTTTGTTATGGATAGGATGTATATTATTCATATTCAGAATGATATTAAGTCTTTAAATATTATTTTTAATCATCTAATGAAAATTAGTCTTGAATGGATACGATGGGGAACGAATCTCATCGTGTTCGTGGAGACGGTAATCCGTACGTACGCACGAGCAACAATATCATTCTTTTGATATTAAAATAATATATAATTGGATGTTATATCATATATAAATAATAATAATAATGTTATATTTATTATTTACGTCAATTATACATCATTATTATACCCATCCAAAAAATAATGTATTGAATAACAACTATACCACGGCGTGGAGACGGTAAGCCGTACGTTTTCACGTATGGTGACAAGTCATTCAAAGGATGGATAGAATAATAAATACGGTTGTACCATATTCATAATAACATCATAGTATATATAAGGTATTTGAGTTATTATTTTATAATGGAAACAACAAAAAAAGGTGAATTAGAAGAAGAAAGTAACTTGAAAGATGTGATGAGATATTTACATCTTCTTTGGGTTCTTACTTTTGATTTGATCAAAATGGCTCCTTAGGTTGGCTTTATGACTAAATTAAGGCCTCTAGGATGAAGGTAGGATAGTTTATATGGTATTTGGGTAGGGTTTGGCTAAGTCAAATGTCTTTGAAGGTGTGAATTAGAGAGAAGGGGGAGTGCCCCTTTATAAGAGGGGTGAGGGGCACCTTAGGAAAAGCTAGAAATATTATTTTATAATAAAATCATTTTTGGTTTCTAATGAAAAAAAATGAATTATTTAAAGGATAAGGTGGGGATGGGTCGAGAACCACTCAACCAATAGTTTTTAGACAGTTTTGGGTCACTATATTAACTTTATCTTTTAGATTTAACTCTTAGTTAAATAGTTTGACATTTTCCATGTCTCTTTGTATTTTTATATTATATGGTTAATAGACTTACTATATACTTCCAAAAGAACCTCAAGTGGTTCATTAATGATACACCTATCATTATATAAGTCTTTTGTCTGAACCTTTTATTTTTAGGAATATAATATCCATTAATAATATAATATTTGTTTCAAAAACTCTTTTATGTCAATTTTGACACTATTTGGTTTTTTTTATAAATTCCTAACAGCATTATTAATTCAAAAAAATCATCTAACTGAATCTATAATGTCATATTAATCATATAAAATTAGTTTAATTCATAAAAAGTCTCAAATTACATTTATTTGGATATTTATAATATCAATTATTTTAATATTTCATTAATTATGTAATTTCTACATCATCATTGTGTCCAAAATAAATTAAATAATTTAATTTCTAAAAAATATAGATAAAATACCATTATGTAGGAAATCATTTTTTCTTTCTAATTAATATTTATAGTCTAAAAGATAACTTATATAACCCCATGTAAAAATTGATTTACTAAAAGATATTTTTTTATGTCATTTTTTCCTTTACATTAAGTTAATTAAACTAAAGTGTCATTATCATTCATAAGTGGCTCCATGGGGTCCCAAAATCGACCCAAGGATGTCCACAGTCGTACATGACTCATCCAATAAGGTTATGACAAGTGTTAAGGTAATATTTTATTATTATAATATTCATTTTACCTTGAATTTCCCTATTTACCTTTAACCGTGGTAAATAAAAGTCAAAAGTTACTATTCACCAAAAATTATTTTCATCTTATTGAATCAAATTTTACTTACTGATATCAATTGTGTCTCTCGGATTTTTGAAATTCAATTCACAGAAGTGGTAAAATTATGTTTTATGCAAATTTGCAAATGCTCCTAGGAGGTGGGTAAAAGATGGTAAAAAGTTCGATAAAATTTTTATATGTCTAAAATTATTATAAACCAACTCCAATAAATTACATTGAACTTATATAGGTATTATGTATATATTTTGACCTAAAATAAATTTAAATAAAACAAATAATTATTTAAATAAAAAGTCGGTTTTAAACAATAACTTAGTGTTTTTCACTTCATCAAAAATTGAAAGTTTTCAGCAAAATACTAAAAATTCACCCTAAGATAATTTTGATATTCCAAATTCAAAAATTAATTCTATTTTAACAATTTAAAAACATATAAGTTTAATTAATTAATTTAAAATTAGTTCCCGTTGTTAAAACCAAAAAGCGTATTTTTAAGAAATAATAACTATCAAAATATTGACACTTGTTTATATCCAATTTCAAAGTGAAATTACTTAAAATTTCCATCATTGGATTAAATGGTAAAAATATAATCTAATTATACTTACAAACATTTAAAATGTATAATTCAACACTATAAATTATTTTTATTAAAAAAAATCAGTTAAAATATAGTATTTTTCACTATTCGCCCTAATATGAAAGTTATCAGAAAAACACCAAAAATTTATTGAAACTAAATTCTTTTGTCTCGATTATAAATAAGAAGTTTATTTTGTCAAGTTTAATATATAAAAGTTTCAAATATTGGATTTAAAAAGGGTTCTCCATTAAAAGATGGTAAAATTGCATTTTTTTTAAAATACTTCTTTTATTTGAAAAAAATGAATCTATTTTTACATTATGTATAAGAAACTCATAATATGGATTCTAAAATAATAAGGATAATATAAAATTCAAAATTTAGTTAATACTATTCATAATCTCTTTTTAACGACTAGTTTGGTAAGTCATGGTGCGCTTGAACTTAGTGTTGCGTATAGTGAAATTTATTGAATTACTTTGAAGAAATAACATACTATGAAATCTTGGGGTGTTACAACTATGGTATCTCAAAGATCTCACAGATAGTGGATCACTCCCTGGATCTTCTAGGGGATACCACAACCCTATTTGGCATTCCATAGTTCAAATCACACAGATAGAGGATCGTCGCTCGTGTGAATATGGTCAAGACGATTCTAGAAACCCCATATGATATAATTCATGATGTAGGGGATCAAACTAATGATGCACCAATCCAAACGAAACCACAGGCTTAGTAGGGGATCATATAACCAGTGATTATTCAACCCTACTAAAACCATGCACTGAGTAGGGGATTGTATACCCGATGATACCACAACCCTACTAAATGGCCCACTGCGAAGGGGATCATATTCCCGATGATTCCTCAAACCCTAAAAAGTTGACCTACTAGATAGGGGATCGCTGCTTGTGGATAAATAGTCATAGCGATACCAAGAACCCGATCTAGGGAAGCAAAGCTAGAGGATCCCACTCTAGACCCACTGGAGGGATTCTACAACTCTATCAGGAAAATATCATATCTAGGGGATCAAAAACCCATAGTAGGGTTTTAATGCCACACAAACCCACATAGGAATGAACCAAGGGAGTACACTAAACCACTGCTAGTCCAAGCATCACTAACCCAAGCGACCAGCAACATTGCTACACTACGTAAATCATAGGCCTGAACCAATGCCACCATCATGTTCTACATGAAAAAACATGCAGGATATGCTATTTACTCGCCCGAAAAGGACAACCGGTGAACATTTTACTATTCACCATAGCATGCCCAGTTGGGGCCCACACCTCGATCCAAAAACTCATCAATTGGACTGCACCATTGCGATCCCCTTAGAAAAACTTATAAGATTGACTACTCATTCATCTAAAACAGACACCAGACGAAAAAGTCGTATTTCTCCGTAAATGCCCAAAACCACACCCATGGGGCCCACACCCTAATCTCCATCCCAACACCTGGAAACTATCCCGAAAATTCCTACTTTGTATTAGGATCAAAACATCACAGACAACGCGTCAATTAGACACTTCGTACAGATGTTATGGAAGGTCGAAGTTGAATAATAATAAAATATTATTATTATTACAACGTTTTGTAGCCCCAGGCGAAGAACCCGACTCATAAAATTCCCAAAGTGAGATCAAAAGTTCTATCTCAATGTAAGTAATGTGTCGCCACAAATGGATCACAAATTGAAGTTACGGTTTGTGAGTTATAGGGGTTTAAAGAACCCCCGAAAAATCAGGGCCAGACCACCGCCTATCTCGCCGGAAACCACCGCACCACCACCAAAATCTGCCACACCGGAACTGGAATCCACAGTGCCACCATCATGTCGTTTCATCCCTCACTGTAATCTTCCATGGCCGCCACCATAAATTGGGTTTTACAATGGAAAATATCCAGGAGCCTCCGGGAACACTCTGGTGCTCAAAATTTAAATACGAAAACTGTTTCAGAAAGCTCGGGTCTCGAACTACACAACCCTTATGAAGATTTGAAGAAAAACAATGCATAAACTGGATTCATGATTTTCAAACTCAACTGCCTACTTTTTGGTGGAATGCTGACACTTTTCACGCTCTGTTGCTACTGTTGCACGATCAGGGAGCGTCCGCCGTCAAGATCTGAGACCGACAGGGATTCATTTGCTCGATTTGATGGGTCAATAGTGTCAAATGGAGGAGGGAGGGAGGGGGTTTCACCGACATGAATATGGATAAAGGGTTATTTGATTGATTTTCCCCCATTTATTTAATTAATTAATTAATTAAATCAACACACCCAACCAGACCTCTCGGCACGGAGGAGATTAGGTCGCCCCTAGGGTAAACGCGTCATTCTGAATGCAACGGTGGGATTAGAAAAGGAATATGAGACTCTTTTTGGAGTTATTTTTGAGCTGACACACATAAATAAACCTTTTCATTTATTTACCAAAATTCCATGGATCACCTTTTTCTACAGCAGTTCTGCCCCCGCAAAGGTTACACCCCACCTAGGGTAAACGGCACGCTCCTGACGCAACTGTGCCCTAAAATTTCTAATCTGATCTACCATTTAAGAGATAAATTTTTCCTGCCTCATGTATAAAAATACTTAATATTTTTATAAAATTAATTTCAGGAACACCGGGCCTTGGAATTGCACGCGGATTTTGCACCTAGTTCTGGACTAATATGTAGGAATATTCCAAAGTCTGACAGGGCCAAAACCCAAGTCACTACATACACTGACCAACCATTTATCCAATTCTTTAAAATTATCTTCAAAATAATTTATCTAAATGAAATTGGATCCCTTATAATTCAACAAGGTTATTGGATTATATAGCTGTGATAAATCCCCCAAAAAGCACCAGTAGTATCCATTCAACCCAAGAAAACTATAGACCTATGGTATTATGGTAGTTCTAGGACATTAATCAATAATTGTTTTCTTTAAAGGATCAACTGATATACCCTCACCTGATATTATATGACACAAGAATGAGACAATATGAAGAAACATTCATAATTTTTAAATTTATTATACAACTTATCCTTCCTCAAGGTGTTTTTCACAATTATCAAATGATCTTAATGTTGTTCCTTAATATTTGAATATAAAATAATATAATCTATAAAGGTTACCACAAACTGACCAAGGTGATGTATATATACTCTATTCAATAAATCCATAAATATAGAAGGGGCATTAGTAAGTCTGAATGGTGTCAATATAAATTAATAATGCTTATACCTCATGTGGAAATATTTTTTAGGTATATCCTCCTTCTTAACCCTAAATTGATGATTTCTTGAATGAAGTTCAATCTTGGAAAATTATTGATCTTTTCATGACCCCCTCCATCCAAAGATTCCCCTCCTGAGGTGGAAATGGATAAAGAGAGATAATGACCCTCGAGTCCCACCTCCAGTAGGCCCCGGGGTGCCAACCAACACCAAGGGTATAAAATCTCACAAAATGGGAGGCATTGTGATTTTTAAAGAAGTAATATCAGGAGATAAGATGTTCCACCCAAAAACAACATCAGGATATATATATATATATATATATATATATATATATATATCTAAAATCCATCATGCATGCATGTTTAATATAAAACTGTTAAAAATTCAATAAAATTGCAAAGTAATTTCCAAAAGTAAAGCTAATCAGTGACACAAGAATTGTCCCAAATTATGAGCTAGTAATGCCCATCACGATTCACATTATCCTCTTAGAAACTTAAAAGTATTTTTTACACATAGGGTGAGCAAACAAGTATACTCAGCAGGAAAACCAAAGTCTCTCATACACAAGTGAGAGAATCATACTAATGCTCCAGTGAGAAAACAGTGAAACCAACAGCACTAACAAGGCATACTAACCTTCCCCACCTCACCAAGACAAGACCACAAAATAACATAAGTCAAGTAAATTAATATAGTAATCACATCATTGATATGGTACCCAACACCACTTTTCCACTGATTAGCTACTCTCACACCCTAATGGAAAATATCCTGGCACTACCACCTCTTCCAAAAGAACCATGTCACAACATGCCCGCACACACCTGAGCTATATAACACATCGCATTCCACCCACAAACACTTGGTCCACATACTACATCACATATCATCCACACAAACCTGGTCCACATACCACATCACATCCTTCCAGCACACACCTGGGCCACATACCACATCAAATCTCAAAAACACCTGGGAAAGCCCAAAACATCTCATCCTGAAGAAACTTGGGAAAACAAAACTTGACCGCACACACTTGGGCCTCAAGAACCACAACCTACTTAAAGAATCGTGGGCTATTACTACCTAGAAGAGGCGGAAGGGAATATAGGGTGGATATCCATCCATCCTCCCACCAGAGTGTTTGGGAAACACACCCTCCCCCATGACAATGGGAGGTATGGAACATGGTTCTCAACTAGGGTGGGGCACGTATAGAAATCAAAAGAACATAAATTATATGTATATATATAGTTTCAAGCACTCAATCCCAACCTATTGGCTTCACAAAAACTACAACCTCTATATGCATACTATTACCAGCAACAATTACTTCATAAGTTGATAAATTTAAGTGGCTTCACAAAGCCCATTCACTTAACACCCATTCATTTGATTATTTAGCTTTAACCATAGTTAAATGTGAAACCCATAATTTAAATTTTCAATGAAAAACTTCTTCAAATTTACCAAACCAAATCATTTTATTTAAAAATTATTAAGTATTTTCGTTTTTTCTCCATCTCTACCCAGGAAACTAAGTAACACAAACCACAACAAGCAACAATCCATACCAGAAAATGGTCAATACCACCATAGTCATTTCAGAAGGTGAAGAGCCTACTAGTTTAACACACTTCATATTTCCACTCTGTTAACACCCATTTATGATATAACAAAGTATCAATCTTGAGACATGGGGTGGAGCTTTCTTCATGCTACTCATGGATAAATGCTATGGGATTTTACCCATACCAACTACAGCCATCGTCATTTTTCAAAGTCAATCCACCGAATACATCCTCTCAATAGATAAAACCACCAAATTACAACCACACCTAGAAACACATCTCATCACAACCATTCTCTGCAACCCAACTACATAGTCACACCACACCCAACACATCCAACAGCACAAACATAGCACAACTCGACCACAGCCCTACTGTGTAACACTACTGATACATCCCAAATTCAATCAATCTCTCAACCTGAGATTCCATTACACCACCCAAACCAACCCACAACACACAATCATTCTCACAGCCATATCACCATACAAACCATCGTAAAATATATTCATATTTAACAAGTCTCATATTCTTTAATTCCACTTTTTAACTTTTGGGGTTATCATAGATGGTATGATCCTAGGGAATCCATTTATTAGCTCGGAGTACGTGTTTGGAAAATTTCAAATATAATTGTTAAACAAAAAAACATCATATATTCCATATACAATCCCATAAATTGACAAACACCCCTAATGGACATCATTTTAAATAGTCAAATATCCCATATAAATACAATATAAACAAAATAATAAAATAAAAGCATGAATCACTTTCCCCTCAGCCCCCCTATATTCATCTTAAACTGATTCAATTATCATATTTAATTTTGGTTGAACCATATTTAAATGAGAAATCTTCATACACTCACCCTGCATAATACAAAATTAAGAAAGATTAAGGTATCCCAAATTGGAATAAGAGATGATTGGAACTTCTTGGTTACACCAAAGAAGGGGGCACGCATGCAGCATGAAAAGCCTCCAGGGAAAGCTCGACTCAAAGTATACAACACAATCGTGTGACTCCTTGGGGAAGAAACCTTCAGGGTGAATCGGGAGAAAATGGAACCACACTAGGAAGAGAATATATTGGCTTTATAAAGGTCAGATCAATAGAAGAAATGGTTTTAAAAATCCATTAAAGGCAGATCTTGACCGTGACCACACGGTTTGGAATTCAAAGGAAGATTAAGGTTTTTGGAAGATTTATATGATTCTAAATGGATCCAAAAACCATTAAATATGGTATTAAATTAAATATATGTAAAATAAAACATTAAAGTGGAGAAACTAGAAAAATTGTCGAATTCTGTAATTTTGAAAAACTTTTGAAAAAGAGTCACTGAGGGATGAGTCACTGGTAAGAGCTACAAGTGTGAGTCATTGGTGCGAGTAATCGGTGGATGAGTCACCATTGCGAGCTACTGGTGAAATTCACTGGTAAAATTCACCAGTGGATGAGTCACCAGTGTTAACTACTATTTAAGATCTACTGGTGCGATTTACCTATGGATGAGTCACCAAAGGGAGCTACTGGTGCAAGTCACTGATGCGAGTCATCAGTGGATGAGTCACAGGGGTGAGCTACCATTTATGATCTATTAGTGCGAGTTACTGGTGGATGAGTCACCAATACAACCTACTACTACGAGTCACCGATGTATAAGTTAGTGGTTCAATCTACCATTCATGAGCTACTGGTGGGGGTCATCGGTGGATGAGTCACTGGTGTTATCTTTCGGTGTGTGTCACCAGTGTGAGCTACAGTTGATGAGCTACCGATGAGTCAAGTGTGAGCTTCCGATGTGAGTAATTGTTGAGACTCACCATCCTAGCTCACAGCTGTGACTCACCGTCATGAAATACTGTTGGAAAACTGTAATTTTGGAAAACTATTGAAATGAGCTACCTTGACCTCCAAAAACATTTCAACCACAGGATTTCCAAAAATTAATGGACCAGAGAGGTTTAGGCCATTACATCATATGCCTATAAAAATATTCTCACCCTTAAGAATCCAAAACTATGCCCCGAAGAAATAGGGGTCCGAACAACCACCTCGGAAGATACCTCTTAAGGATATCACTACACTTGAAACACAACTAAATATCAAACAAATAAACGCCCAATGATAAACCACCTTGTGTTGTTTGAAATCTTGAGTGGAAACCTCCCTATCCAAGAACACTTCTTCTGACATCTGATAACCCAAACAACCATAAGGAACACCATAAAATCATAACAACCATGCCATCCTGAACATACAAATTAGGGAATTCCATTTTCCATTTCAAGATATTATCCACTATAGATGGCACTGACTCTCCTGCATGGGTTTAATCGCATCAAATTTAATTCATCTATATTAGGAATATGCTCCTAATATTTTCACATTTCAGGAATTCATCACACAACATGGAACAAGGAAACAACCCATCTCATAGAAAAAAAATGTTCAAACATTATATTTCCTAAAAAAAATATGGACAAACTCAAAACATCTTGGGGTACTCGACACGTATCTACGATTCTCGCACCCATGTACTCTCTTCTGGGACACAATTCCTCCACAACACAAGAACCAAAGGAATGCTTTGTCCTCAAAACCCCTTCTCCTAATGATCCTAGATCTCCACTGGTCATTCCACAAACATTGCATCATCCTTGATATCTAACACTCCCCAGTCAATGACATGGGAGTCATCATGTAGATACCGACAAAGATGAGAGACGTGAAAGACATCTTGGACCCTCTCCAACTGTGGTGGAAATTCCAAATTGTATGCCACTTCACCAACTCACCCCAACACCTCAAAGGGTCTAACAAACCTGGAAGAAAGATTGCTCCCTCTACCAAACCATCACTGCCCACATCAAGGGGAAAACATAAAGAATACATTTTCTTAAATCTTTAACTCCAAGGTCCTCCTCCTACAATCGGTATATGAATTCTTCTAATCATGTGCTACCTTCATACTCTCACTAACAAGACAAACCTTCTCATACATGCTCTACACCACATCTGGACCAAGAACATCTATCTCCCCAACCTCTATCCAGCACAAAGATGAACGACATGGTCTTTCATACAAAGCTTCAAATATATTGATTCAAATGGAAGAGTGATAGTTGTTATTTTAAGAAAACTAGAAGAAGGACTAGTGTCTCAACCATGATCTACTAAAGTACAAGATGTATGCTCGAATAAAATCCTCCAACGTCTGGATAAGTTTGTTTTATCTTCCCATGTATCTGAGGGTGGAAGGCAGTGTTGAGGCATAACTAAGATCCAAAATCCTGCCATAATACCCTAAAAACTTGTGAGGTAAATCATTTATCACAATTTGAGACAATGGACCATGGAAATCCGTGAATCCACACAACCACATCCACATACCTCTTTGAAAAGGCATATACTATGCCCGAATCCATAATAGCTAAGAAGTGAGCTGATTTCATCAGTTGATTCACTATCAACCAGATAGCATCATAGCCTCCCTGAGCCCTGGGTAACCTTGTGACTAGATCTATCAAGATGTCATCCCACTTCCACTGGGGCACATCCAGGGCTGAAAAAAAACCCACCAGGAACACGGTGCTCAGCCTTCACCTATTTACACAATAAGAATTAATCCATAAACTCCACCACTTCCCATTTCATCCCAGGTCACCAAAACTCCATCACCAAGCCACGGAATATCTTGTAAACTCTTGGGTGTATCGCTAAGGACGATCTATGAAATTCATGGAGGAATCCCTCTTGCATTACCACTGGAACAAACAATCTCCCAAAAAATAGAAAGTAATATTTACTATCCTCCAACTATGTCTTCATATCATTTCTATGTTTAACACGATCACACATCACCTATACCTATGAGTCTCCCCACTAAGACTCCTCCACCTTCTACATTAGATAAGATTTCACTATTATCTGGAACAAATGGCCTCTGCCACCATCCATTCTAACATCTATGTGCAAGGCTGCTAACTCCTCCATCACTTTCCAAGTGTCTAGAGATTCTCAAACAACCTCCTTCGGTGACATAATACTCAAAGCATCAGCCATGACATTCCCATTTCCTGAGGTGTAAAAGATCTCAAAATCAAATTCCCAAAGAAACTCCAGCCACCTCCATTGTCACAAGTTCAGATCTTATTGGGAAAAGATATAGCTCATACTCTTATGATCTATGAAGACTACAAAGTGCTCCCCAATGAGGTAATGTTTCCACAACTTCAGTACAAACACAACCACTGATATATCCAGATCATGGGTGGAATAGTTATTTTCATGTGGATGTAACTACCTAGACACATAAGAGATCATTGGTCACTGCTGCAATAAGATGTATCCTAAGACCAAATGGGAAGAATCAAAAACACATTTAACATCACCCCTTCCTCTTGAAACCAGATCATGGGAGTATTGACTAAATTCCCCTTCAAATCATTGAACACTTCCTGGCACTACTCACTCCACACAAAATCTTGGTCCTTTCTAGTCAGATCTATCAATATATCTAAAACTCAAGAGAAATTGGGTAAAAACCTCCAATAATAGCATGTGAGACCAAGAAAACTAAAAAATTCTATATCATTATTGGGAGATTCCCAAGAAACAACCACTTCAACCTTTGGAAGGTCAACTGGAACACCCTACTGAGGCACCACATGGCTAAGTAAATACACCTCTCATGTCTATAACATACACTTTGACAACTTTCTGTATATCTGGTGGAATCTAAAGACCTACAAGACAGTTCAGATATGTTTTGTATGCTCCTACTCCTACTTTGATTAGATCGAGATGTCATCGAGGAATACGATGATGAACCGGTCTAGTAGCATATGAAATATGAAGATCATAATCCCCATGAACATGGTTGGTGCATTCATAAAATTGAATGGAAAGACTATGAACTCGTAGTTCCCATACCTACATATAAAAGTACTCTTTAGGATATATCCCTCTTCCACCCCCAATTGGTGATATCCAGATGATAAATTGATCTTAGAAAACAAAATTTCCCTTCTCAGCTGGTCAAAAAGATCATCTATCCTCAGAAGAGGGTAACGATTCTTTATTGTCACCTAATTCAACATCTGGTAGTCCATGCGCAACCTCATAATACCATGTTCATTATTTGAGAACTACACTGGATCACCCCATGGAGACACACTAGGCCGGATAAATCCCTTCTTCATTAGTTCATCTATCTGAATCCTCATCTCCCAAAACTCAAAGGGTGTCATCGATAAGGATCCATCGAGATCAGAGAAGCATCAGGATGTAGGACTATTCTAAACTCAACATCACATCCAGGGGGTAGAGTTAAAACCCCTTATAAAAACAACCAAGAACTCCCCAAAAACATTAGGTACTTTAGTGTCCACTACTTATACTCACAGATCATCAAAGAAGGAAATAATAGGTTCAACACACCAACTTTCCACCTAACAACTTTGCTCAATAACGAAATCCACACACTGACCATCCACGTCTAAAAAGATAACTCTTCTCTAGAAGTATTATATAATGGAAATCATGTAATAAAACTAGTTGATGCCGAGAATGAAATTGTATGGCTGCATCTGTAGTAGGAAAAGATCCACAAAGGACTGATGTGGTCCCATCATCAGTCGACCTCAGTGGCACACATCAAACAAGCTGGTCTAACCTCTGACTAGCATACTCAACACCATGGGAACAAGAACTCTCTATACTTATAGTACCATAGCATGGGCTAGACTAGGTGTAACAAAAGAGGGTGAATATCCTAAATAAAACCAAGAAAAAGAAAGGATAGTAAACAAGATGATCGTACTTCGAACGATATATGGATCTACTGAAACTATTTCCTCTACTAAAAGTAACTAACCACACCTAGATCCTCTACCCCTCTGCTGATGACCCCATCCTCGACCACACTCGAGTCAAGGACCGTGAGGAATACCCTTAGGTTGTACTCTACCTACTCCATCTCCCCTCAGTGGGGCATGAACCTTCTATCCCTATTACTGAAATGGCCTAGATGAAAAATGTTTTTGAGCCTAGTGTGGAACCACTCCACCTCCACCATACTAACCTAGAACGGCCATTGGAAACTGATTCTATAGATTTACATGAAACCCAAAAAGGAAACAAATTGACCCTAATCCCATAGGAAAGACATAAAGACTAGAATGTCAAAACAGAAACTACTGAGGTCGACTCCCCGTCGATTGAAAACTAAAAGGCCATGGCACCTGAGACCTGATGATGGTAACACTACCTCTTGAAGAACCCTACTAGATCCCCTGCCATGGTATACCTCCTTATTAGTGCATCCTCTCAATCACTTCCACCTTTTTTAAACCTCTAAGTATTTCAGCAATGTAAATGGAGTAACTGTGTACTAGATAGAAGGAAAACGTGCCTCTTATAGGCATCTTGCATGAGACTCCTCATCTTGAAAGAAATCCAAGAAAAAACATAGGAGATAACTATATTTAATACCCATCTCCCATACCAACATACTCCCCTATTGGTGGGAGAGTAACTCATGCCTTTGCTCATCCTTCATGGTGGATGAAAAGAATTATTCTTTGAACTCCTTCTCAAAATTGACCCACAGAACATTAGACTCTTTGATCTCCCCCAGGTATAGCATCCACCATTGATGCACAACTCCTTGCATATAGCTCACTCCCAATAGAACTCAATACTCTGTCGAAGCCTAGATCAAACTGAAGGTGCTCTCAAGTTCCTAGAGAAAACTCTCTATCTCCATGTCCAAAACACTTATCTTGTACTTACCCAAGGTTTTTCTCTAGAAACCGTGTAATGTTATCTAACATTGTTAATCATCCTCTATTAGATCATCCCTCTATCTATCAATCAGATCAGTGTACTGAGCCTCAACTGTCAGAGCCACATGTAGACGAAGACTGGGTGTCAGGGATGAAAAGTTAAATAAGGAACCCCTAAGCCCAGATTGTATGGAATTTTAATTAAATTTCATTTTAACTAATTTAACTCATTATTCATTTCAAATTTCCAAAAACCCAATTCAAAACGGAACATAATAAATTATGATGCATGTTCCTTTCCAAGGTTTCTATACTGTAAATGGTGTAGCCTCACTTGGTTGTTTGGTGGGCTCAAAGTCCTTGCATCAAATCACGGGGGGGGATAAAATCTTGTTTCTTAACCATCCTTCCCTATCCTATGTCACACACCAAGATCACCTAACACTATTGTCCTACCAACCCATGAAATCATCACTCTACCTAACTCTAAAATCCATCTTATCTCTCAGCCATCACCTTTGATACCATTTTTTAATGACCACCTCTCTCCAAAGATGACCCTCCTGAGATGGAAATTGATAATGAGAGATAACGCCCCTCGAGTCCAACCTCTAGTAGGCCCTAGGGTGGAAACTATCACCAAGGGTATATAATATCAAAAAATGGGAGGGATTTCCCTTTTTAATGAAATAAGATCATAAGATAAGATGCTACACACCAAAACAACTCCAAGATATATATATATATAAGGAAATCCAAAATCCATCCCACATGCATGTTTAAAATAAGACTCTTACAAATGAAATAAAACTGCAAAGTACCAAAATAAAAGCTAAGTAGCGACACAAAAACCATCCAAAAGTATGAGCTAGTAACGCCTAGCACGGTCCACGTAATCCTCCTTGAAACCTAAAATAAATGTTTACATGTAGGGAGAGCATAAAATTATACTCAGTAGGAAAACCAAAGTCTCTCATGCACAAGTGATTGAACCATACTAATGCTCCCATGAGAAAATAGAAAAACCAACAGCACCTAAAAAGGCATACTAACAATCCCCACCTCACCAACACACACTCACAAACTAACACAAGTTAAGTAAATTAATATAGTAAGAACATCGATGATAGGGTACCTCGTACAAATTTCCCACTGATTATCCACTATCACACCCTAATAGAAAATGTCATGCCACTCCTACCTATTCAGAAAGACGCACGTCACAACCCGCCCACACACACCTGGGAAACATACCACATCACATTCCACCTGCACACACCTGGGATACATACCACCTCACATATCACCCACACATACCAAGTGTAATGTCCCAGACCCTGATACCACACGAAATGGTGCTCCGAGCCCAGTTGGTCACAAGGTCCCAGCACATCTCCCCAAACACCAGAGGTTGTCGACTAGTACTGAGGGCCTAGGTGAGTCAGTGAGGATACTATGCCCTCATTACCATAGTGTCACAGAGGAAGTCAAATATATACAATAGAGGAAGCGAGATAAATTGTAGAAAACTGAAAGTAAGGAAAGCTGACATGAATATATAATAATAACCAAAAGTGTCTCATATACAAAATGATGTCGATGGGACAAGTGTCTAAAAAGAATCCAAAATAGTATATGGAAATACAATACAATACAATTATCCCAAAAGAACAAAACACCAAAAATGTATCCCATCATTGCAAGCCTCTTCTTGGTTCTATGCTCCACTTATACAAATCCACAATCAACAACTTGTACTAGGGCGCTTTCCCATATCATCATCCGCCGTCATATAATCTGTTTAGATCCCCAAGGAGGCCCCAATAGGGTGTGAGATAAACATCCCAATAGGCAACCACCCAAGTCTATATAGTTCTAACAGCAATTCTAAAAGTTCTAGAAAGTGTAAATAACTAGTAAATAAGTGAATATGCCCCTAGAATAAGTCTACTATAACATGTAAAACTGAACATCCCTCAAGGATACCTACATAATAGAGTCAACTCCTAACGAGGCAGCTATAACCAAGTAAACAAGCAAGTCACATGACCACACCATACATCCATTTATATAAAGGCATCCACATCCATGCTGCATAGTGCTGTCAAGTGATCCATGACCACGCCGTATAGTGAAGTCAAATATCCACATCCTCACCATATAATGAAGTGTATACTGTAAGGTAAAGATACAAGGTTTCATCAGACCAAGGAATCTATGTAATAAATGTCTAGACCACAGAGGGCTGGATCCAAGGAGCGTGTCCAAGGAATCTCATTAAGTACCATTGAATCCCTAGTGGAAACTTTGTTAGGCACTGTTTGGGGTCCTAGGAGTAAGTCAATAGCATTTCCTACGCAAGCCCAAGAAATTTGGATCCTATAGGGTAGAAAGGCCTGAGGCATCCCACTGAATCAAGACCCAAGGGGAAGAATCAACCTAAGGTGTCCACTACCACATTCCAGATCCAAGGAGAGTGGTCCAAGGCATCTATCCAACCATTCATTAAAGAATTCAAGCATTCGAATTAAACATTACTAAACATGTGAGTATACCCACTCACATCAACAAGCACAATCTATGAGTATACCCACTCATGAAAACTATTTATCAAAAGAATATCATCCTACCCTCCCATATAATCCAATTAACATTCCATTAGTCAATAACATATAGGTATACCCACCCATATAACCACATTTCATCGAAGCCAAGCTATCAAAATAGATGAGGCATGACATGATATTCAATATTCAAGGAGGAATTACATCTCCTAAACTAGCTAATCAAGCTATAAAGTCATATAAGGGATTACTATAACTTGGAAAAGCACAATCACACACCCCTTGGGTGGTTTAAATAGGCACAAAAAATCAATTCCCATAAGACTCACCCCTCGGGTGACCTCAAAATGATCAATGAGTGCCAACGCACTGAAACAGAACCCATAGTCAACCTCACTAGGTCTAACTACAACTACTAAAAGCCACTCACTCAAAAACAAGACCTCATCGGAAATTATGATGAATGAGATTTCATCCGAATGCTAGAAAAACACCAAGAAAAGCTGAAAGAAAGTATATAACACCAACCTTACATCGGTAGTAGACAGCTTGTCGAGTATCATGTCCTGATTCATCCTGGTTTGGAAGAAATTTGAAGAACGGACGAAGAATGGAATATTGGGGAATATGATCCTAAATCCAAATAGTTTATTCATTAATCCAACGAATCAAGAATGACTAAGAAGAAATGTAGTCCTTACCGTTGGGGATCCGTAGAGATGAACGGCGATCAAAATGGAAGTTGGACAGAAGATTAGGCTCAATGCCTATCTAAGGTGACAAAGGAGAGCTCCAAAGGATGGGGGTTCTATGGATAGAGGAGAAAACCCCATTAGGGTTTTAAAAATAAATTTTAATTTAATATAAAATTTTAAAAAAAAACCTAGAAAGGGTCACATGGTTTTCCCGCACGGTTTCCCAAACTGTGCGGAAACTGTGCACACCCCTATGCCTGAGAGGGTCACCTCGCGCGGTTACCCCGCACGGTCTGACTAACTATGTGGTAACCATGTGGAATGCTTTTCCCAAAAACATGCAGTTTCTAGACCTCCTGCATGGTTTAAACTAACCATGCGCAGGCTATGTGCAAACCATGCGCCAGGTCATTTTCATCTCAAAACTTGGTTCCGGCCTTCGAACAAGGCCCAGAAACCTCCAAAACACTTGTGATAAAGATAATAATTCACATAAGGCCATAACAAGTCATTTAAACTAAAAATAAAAAGATACATACCTTGTACGAAAACTCGGGTTCTTACAATCTTCCCCCCTTGTAGCAATTCGTCCATAAATTGCTCTCTGAAGGGTGGTCAAGATTCATCTAAGAACAACTCCAACCACTAATCACGTACATCGGCCTCCTCCTCCCAAGTCTTTTCTTATAAATATTTATGCTTCCAAAGCACCCATACTAAAGGAACTGACCGGCCTTGAAGAACCTTTGTGCTCCTATCAATTATACGAATCAGATGCACCTCAAAGGAGGCATCAACCTGAAGCTCAACCACCTCGAGATGAAAAATGTGAGATGGGTCAAAGTGATAGCGGTGCAACTAAGATACATAGAAGACGTCATGCATGGTTCAACACCTCTGTGGTAACTGAAACCGATAGGAAACCGACCCAACTCTCTACAGAATCTCGAACGGCCCAGAAAATCTCGGTGAAAGTTTACCCTGTCTCCAGATCCACATGCGTCCCAACCTTGGTAAATCACGTAAGAAAACCCAATCCTCGACCTTGAACTCTAGAGGTCATATGTGACAATTCGAGTATGATTTAGGATGATATAGTGCATTATCCATCCACTTGTGAATCAACTGGACATGCTCAGAAGTATCTTGCATAAGACATGGTCCCAATAAGGTAACCTCCCCTACCTCTAACTAGCACAGTGGAGAATGACATGTCCTACCTTATAATTCCTCGTGAGGTTCCATATGTATCTTCACCTAATAACTATTACTATAGGATAACTCAACCAAGGGAATGTAACTCTCCCAAGATCCCCCAAAATCTAGGCTTCATGCTCGAAGCATGTCCTCTAGCACCTATATCATATGATGTAACTAGCCATCAGTCTGAGGGTGGTATATTGTTCTCATAAGAACCTATGTACCCATCTCCATCTGAAAACACTGCCAATAAAAAGATGTAAAGAGGGCATCCCTATTTGAAACTATAGTGCATGGGACCCCTTGAAATCTTACAACATCTCAGATGTACAATTTTCCAAAATCATTAACACTAAAGGTCTCCATGATCAGAAAGAAATGTGTGACCTTTGTAAGACTGTAAATGAAAACCCACACAACATCATTACCTCGAGGTGACCTCGGAAAACCCGTCACAAAATCCCTCACGACATTATCCCATTTCTACTCTAGGATAAGTAACTATTGTAAAATTCCCACTGGTCGTTGATGTTCTACCTTCACCTGCTAATAGGTGGAACACCTAGTAACAAAATCATCTACCTGTATCTTCATTCCCAGCCACCGGTACCGACGTCTCAAGTCATAGTACATATTGTTAAACCTGGGATGAACTTCCAAAGATGAAACATGAAACTCCCGTGTCAACTCCTCAAGTATGTCCACTAGAACCCAGATACGTCCATGGATATGAAAAATATCATCATCTCCTACCGTCCAACTAGGAGGAGGGTCCTCACCTTCCACACCTTCCCGTAGAATTAGGACTTCTAAATTTGATTGCTGATTTATCTTAACTCTATCCAAAAGGGTAGAGGTAACTGCTAAAGATGAAATAAAAGTCTACCCATGTCTTTCGTGCACCTCTAGATACATATCAGAAAACAACACCATAAGCTGCCACCTCATACTGGCCTATTACACTACCTATTTCTAATTATTCCTCCTCAGAGCATTGGCTATTGCATTTCCCTTACCAAGCGTGTAGGCAAGTTTGAAGTAAATGGACTATAGGTACTCCACCCACCTTCGCTGAATTAAATTCATATCACGCTGTGTAAAGATATACTTGAGACTTTTGTGTTCCGTGAACACCACAAAATGATCTCCCAATAAATATTATATCCAACAGCACAATGCAAGAACAAATGTATCTAACCTGAGATCATGCATAAGGTAATTATTCTCATGAGGACTCAATTACTGAGACCCATATCCCACTAATCTATCTCCCTACATTGGTACTACCCCCAAATAAATACCTAAAGTGTCACAGTACACTATGTAGTTCTTTCCCTGCTCTAGCAGAATCAGAATTGGTGTTGTTGTTAGCCTCCCTTTCAGCTCCTGAAAGGCTATCTCACAAGAATCTCACCACACAAACTTCACACCCTTCTTAATCAAGCTCTTCAATTGTACTTTTAAGAATGAGAAGTCCTTTATAAAATACATGTAGTATCCATCTAACCCTAAGAATTTTCATATGTCAAAAATATTCTTGGGTTGTTCCTAGGAAACTATAGATCTCACTTTCTCTGGGTCCACTAACACTCATGTATCAGAGATAATGTGACCTAAGAAGTGAATCTGATCCATCCAAAAGTGGAATTTTGTGATCTTAGAATATGAATCATTCCCTCTTAGTGTATTCAAAATGATCTCAAGAAGGTTTTCATGGTTGTGTAAATTGTGAGAATACACAAAGATATCATCCCCAAAAACCACTACAAAAGAATAAAATTAATGATGGAACACTCAGTTCATCAGCACATTGAAAACTGATGGTGCATTTGTGTGACCAAATGGCATAAACAGATACTCTTATAACCCATAACTTCTAAGAAATGTTGTACAAGGTATGTGTGCATGTCGAACCTGCACCTGGTGATATCCTGACCTCATGTCGATCTTCGATAACACTTGAGTTCCTTGAATCTGATCAAACAGGTCATCTATCTATGTCTAGGGATATAAGTTTTTAACTGTAAACTGGTTCAGTTTTTGATAATACATGCATATCCTAAGAGTTTTGTCTACCTTTTTTTGAAAAAAGAATCGGTGAACCAGATGTGGAAGTACTGGGTTTGATAAACCCCTTCACCTCCAAATCTTCTAGCTACCTCTTGATCTTGTACAACTCTATCATAGCCATCCTATAAGCAGGAATGGATACCGGTGTAGCACTTGGCACTAGCTTAATGGAGAACTCCGCCTCTCTCTCAGGATGTAAACTAGAAAATTTTTCTGGAAAGACATCCCTAAATCACTCAACCAATAGAGGAAAGTATGATTTACTAACTCTATAATCATCCAGAAACAATCTAGTAATCTGGGATATCATCCTACCAAGCCCACAATGCTTGGGTCCAGATCTTCTTTCCTAGACATCCCATTCACCCTTATGAATAAACATTTCACCTTCTAGTGATGTGAAAGTCACCCTCTGGCGATATCAGTCAACGTACACTCGATAAACTACGAGCTAGTCCATTCTAAGAATGACTTCAAACCCTGTCATCTTGAGGACATAAATATTATAGATGAATTGACACCATCCGAACTTGATGGGACACTTCGTACACTAGTGTACATCACCCATTCTAACTCCCAATGGTGTGTCTAGCATAAAAAATCCCTCAGAAATCAAAAAAAATCCCAAGTCTCTTTACCACTCATACAGAGATAAAGCTATGAGAGTCATATGTATCAAAAAGATCAGATACAATAGTATAAGGTACTAAGATCGTACCACTCACTATAGATGTTTTGGGATTCTTCTTCTATTGGGTATGTTGTACTACATAAGTTCAGAATGTACCGCAGCCCTATGACCCTGCCTTGCTACCCTGAGCTTATTCTCTTTTCTACCTCTGAGAACCTGGTGTGTGGCTACCACAGCCATGACCACCACTACCCTAGCCTGACTAGCCTGCACTGCTCCATCTCTCAGCCAGAAGTGGGGATAAAGAACCTGCTCCTGAACCCAACATCAGAGTAGACCCCCTACAATTCTTAGCTAGAGAGAAGGTTATACAAAACCGTTGTATGTGCCCTATCCTTTTTCAATATTGACAGTCGATTGGGTCACGATCGCACTGGTTTTTCATGTGGCCTCACCTACAACACTGATGGAAAAACACCAAGCTACCTGTACCCACAGCCTGATGAGCACTCATGTCCTGGGAATCCTTGAAACGTCACTTCTTGCCTGAATATGTAGATATTGTAACACCCCAAGCTTCCACAGTATGCTTCTCTTTGAATAATAAAGTAGCATGTGTTGTACGCAACTTCGAGTTCTAACACACACCACAACCAATCAAACTAGCCGTTATGAATAGTAATGCCCACTTTTTGAAATTTTATAAATTTTATCTTTCAAAATTGACTTCATTTTTGGATTCGGAATATCAAAATTAGTCTAGGGTGAATTTTTGGTATTTTTTTGAAAACTTTCAATTTTTGATGAATATTGAAAAACACTGAATTGTTGGTTAAAACCGACTTTTTATTTAAATAATTATTTATTTTATTTAAATTTATTTTAGTTCAAAATAGAAACATAATACCTCTATAAGTTCAATTTAATTCATTGGAGTCATTTTATAATAATTTTAGACATATAAAAATGTTATTGAACTTTTCACCGTCTTTTACCCATCTCCTAGGAGAATTTGCAAATTCACATAAAACTTAATTTTACCGCTTCTGTGAGTGGAATTTTAAAAATATGACAGACATGGTTAATATCAAGGAGTAAAATTTGGTTCAATAAGATAAAAATAATTTTTGGTGAATAGTAACTTTTTACTTTTATTTACCATGATAAAAAGTAAATAGGGTAATTAAGGGTAAAAATGATATTAATATTACCCTAACACATGTCATAATTCTATTGGACAAGTGTATCTCGGCCAAAAACAACCTTAGGAATAAAATATTATCATTTAGGTCCACTTGGATTAGATTAGGACATTTATTATTATTTAATTCAAATAAGAGTTAAAAGAGTTAAAATCAAGGTATAATTACTAAAACATTTTTCATATTCGGTTATACATAAGATAAATTCAATTATAAATATTAATTAGAAAGATAAAAATATTTCCTACATAATGGTATTTTATTTATAATTTTTAGACATTAAATAATATAATTTATTTATGACACAATGGTGATACAGTAATAACCTAGTTAATGAAATATTAAAATAATTGATATTATAAATATCCAAATAAATAAAATTTGAGACTTATTATGAATTAAACTAATTTTATATTTTAATATGACATGTTAGTGTTGATTTAATTATGTTTTTTCGAAGTAATAATGCTGTTATGATTTTCATAAAAATAAAATACCAAATAGTGTCAAAATTGACATAAAAGAGTTTTTAAAACAAATATTATATAATTAATTGATATTAAATTCCTAAAAATCTATGGATCGTCCAAGAGACTTATATCATGATAGTTGTATCATTAATGGACCACTTGGGGGGTCTCTTGGATGTATATGGTAAGTTTATTAACTATATAATATAAAAATACAAAGTGACATGGTAAATGTCAATCTAATTAACTAAGAGTTAAAACTAAAAGATAAGGTTAATATAATGACCAAAACCTATCTAAAATCTATTAGTTGAAAGAATTTAGACCCATACACACCTTAACCTTTAAATAATCCACTTTTTCACCACTAGAAACCGAATATGAATTTGTTATAAAATAATATTTCTTGCTTTTCCTAAGGTGCCCCTCCTCCCCCTTATAAAAGGACACCACTTCTAACCAATTCTTCACACCTTCAAAGCATTTTGGCTTGGCCAAACCCTGCCGAAATATTCTCTCAACTTCCATCACTTCAACTTAGGGGTCTTATTTTGATCATAAATCCATCCTAAGGATCCCTTTTGATCAAATAAAACGGAAGAACCCGAAGAAGAGGTAATGTTTTCACCACCCTTTTTCAAGTTCCTTTCTTCTTCAACTTCTTCTTTATTTGTTATTAGAATTATAAAATAATAAATACAGTACATTCTATATAATGAGATGTTATTAAAAATATGGTACAACCATATTCATTATTCTATCCATCCTTTGAATGACATGTCACCATACGTGAGTACGTACGGCTTACCGTCTCCACGTCGTGGTGTAATTGTTATTCAAAACATTATTATTTGGATGGGTATAATAATGATGTTTAATTCATGTAAATAATAAATATAACATTATAATGATTCTGTATATATGATATAATTTCCAATTATAGATTATTTTAATATCAAAAGAGTGATGTTGTTGCTCGTGCGTGCGTACGGACTACCGTCTCCACGAACGCGATGAGATTCATTCCTCATCGTATCCATTCAAGTATAATTCTCATTTTATGATTAAAAATAATGTTTAAGGACTTGATATAATTCTGTATATAAACAATATGCAACATATCCTTAAAAAACATGGATTATGTAACAAAACATATAAAATAAAACGAGTAAGTTAACACCTGAAATGACGATAATACTAAGATATTATTAACAAAGCAATGTTAAAAGATCATATATGATGTCATATTAATGTATATTATTCTTGAATAATTTAATAATAATTATTTCACCATTATACAAGAGTTTAACCTACCCTCTACCAAGGAAAAATACAACCTAAGGATTTATTTCACAATCTCTTCATTATCCGAGTTTGTTTATACGTAATTATCTATTGGGACTTCTTTATCATCTACATATATGTTTCTTAAAAATGTATTTCAAAAAAAAATTACTATTTACAAGACTATGGGTTAAATTCATTTATACCCTTGTTTAAATTTTTATAAGACATTTATAATGGAATATTTCCGTCATTTTCCAAACAAGGTCCTTTTTAACCTTTTTGAAAAAATTAAGGAAATAATGTTTTTTTAACTTATACGGCGGGTGCGGCTATTTTCTACCGTTATAAACTAGTTGAAGCTTCCCTTACAATATTATAAGAATATATTCAAAGTTAATGTTTTATTTTATAATTATGTGACTTTTAAATGATTTCAAAAAAAAGAGAGATATTTCTCTCAAATAGTTTTGATTTCATCTATGTCAACATCCTCTAAAGGATTTTAAGTTTATTTGAAGTTGATTTATTATGATACAAAACTTCCATATTGTATTGAAGGTTCTGTGATATGTTTGACTGTGGATGTGTTATTTTTATACCATTCATGTTTTATGGAGAAAGTATTTACATTTCTTATGCTAGTTTTAATACGAATGTTTATGTTATGTTAATACCTATTCATATGAGGAATGCATTGGACTTAATAAGTGACGGGTGGAGCCCGCTATAGCTCCTCGATGCATCAGTAGGTCTCATGAGACAAAATAGTGTCTTGGCACAAGGCCTTTACAAAATCTTATTTGTAGTCTTGGCACGAGACCTTGACTATGTGGTTATGATAGTCTGGCATTATGCATTTCATCATTATGAAAGTCGTTATTGATATTGCATGTGATTATTCGACCAGTAGAATATTCATGTGAATAAGTAAATGGAATTATTTCATTTTATTTCTGCCATATTATGATGAAGTTCAAGTTTAAAAGGCTTTTGTTTTAGTTATACATTGCCTTAAATGTTTATGCTTATTTATGAAAGTTTCAGCCATATTGTTATCCTTACTGGGCATTTGAGCTCACCCCTTTCTATGTTTTATTTTTCCCAGGATGTGAAGAAGTATTTTATGAATGAACTGCAGGGATAGTATAAGGACATATGAGTGTAGAGACAAGATATTGTTTTAGTTTTCATTTTATGATGTAATGTAAACTTTATGAATGTATCTAGTGTTTCAGAGGCTACTAAACTAATAGGTCTTTTGAGATTTGATCTTTTGTGATCATGCCAATGTTATGTAATAATGCACCGACTCTGGGTAACTGGGGTCGGGGTGTTACAGTTGGTATTAGAGGAAGTTTAGTACAAACCTTGGAAGCTATATTTAGATGAACTCTGATTAGAGCACATAGCCCTAAGATAGACTTTGAGGATTAGTATAGAATAACTTCCTAGAATTTTGGTATTGTAGAGATTTTATGAGTTTTCTGAGAAATACATCCCTGTATTGATATGAGGAGGTAGGGGTGGCTCTGGCACAGATGTACCTAGGGGTAAAACCTGAAAACACAACTTTGATCTAGACTCGAACAGGAACTGGTGCACAACAACGGGCCTTGCTGCACTATTGGTTACGACACTCCAGGGGGATATGCTTAGGATTATTCTAATTTTATTTAAAAACCATTATGAAGGGTTTATGAGTATATACTTCCTAAAAGAAAACATTTTTATGATGATGGATTATATCCATAAATAGTTCAATTTATGTTAAGTGTTTCATAAGTATGGAATTATGTATTTTGATTCATAAACTGATCTAGTTTATGCCATTGTTTAGAAATGGAGCCTAGTGGAAGAAATGGAAACTGTATCAATGCACACACTCTAGGTAGGGATTTCCCTCCTGCTCAAGATATTTATAGTGGATCTGGTGATACAACTGGTGTTTATCATCTTATCACCATACTGGGACAACTCACTCAGGTTATGAATAATAACCTTACCTGTATAGAGTACCCTAATCCACAATGTGGTGGATCAATGTTATATCACTTCATGATGAAACAACCACCAACATTAAATGGGAGTACAAATCCATTAGTAGCTGAGCAATGGATAAGTTCCCTAGAGAAAATATTTCAGGCTTTGGGGATTAGTGAAAGGTAAAACGTTATCATGGCAATTTACCGCCTCACTGGAGATGTTGATCAATGGTGGTAATTGATTCAAAACACGAATGAAGATGATAAAGTATCAAATATGGAATGGAGGGAGTTCAAAGATCTGTTTTTAGAAAAATACTTTCCTTGTGACCATCGAGCAGATATGGAAAGGCAATTTCTGAGTCTGAGACAAAAGGAGGATGAGAATGTCACAAATTATGAGGCTAACTTTACAAGGTTAGAAAGGTATGTTGGATATTATTTACATTACCCAAGAAGTAAGATTGATCGTTTCTTTGATGGGTTAAAACCATTTCTCCTTCGAGCATTAGTCTCACAGTCCTTCTCATCGTATGAAGACATTGTCTCATGTGCTATCAAGACAGAAAAAATTCTCTAAGTCTTAGGACTTTAAAGCAAAGCAAGAGAAGAAGAGATCTTCTGATCACTCTGGTAATGAAAATAAGGGGAATAAGGGAAAAGGTGAATATCCATCCTACAGTAAATGTGGGAAGAAACACCCCGGTACTTTCTTAAAAGGAAAGGTAATATGTTACAAGTGTGGTGAAAAAGGCCACCAAACTCGTGATTGCAAGGGGAAGAAGGAAGCTACCTATATCCAATGATACAATTGCAGGGATATGGGAGATTATGAAAATGAATTTCCTAAGAATCAGGGGAACTTACCTCAGAAAAGGACAAGGGATCAAGGCCAAGATTATGCTATCACTACTGTTGAGGTAGAAACTTCGAAAGACGTGGTGGCAGGTAATTTAATGGTTTCCTCAAGTTTAGAAAATGCATTATTTGATTCTGGATCATCGCATTGTTTCATATCTTCCCAGTTTTCTAAGAAAATTAGATATTTCCAATTTTATTTAACAAGGGAGTTATTAGTTAAAACTCCTAAGGGAAGTATCATTGCAACAAAGTTTTGTGAATCAGTCCCCATTAGAGCACATAAATATTATTTATTCGCTGATCTCATCATCATACCTATGATTGAGTTTGATATAATCCTCTGTATGGATTGGATTTCGGACCATGATGTGAAGATTTATTGTAAGAATGAGGTTATGATTTTTGATGATGATGATAAGGAACACCTTATCTTTAGAGTAGAATCGTCACCACCAAATTCTTATCTAGATCCACCCCCAGTAGGTCAACTAAATTCAATTATTGGGGAGGAAGATAATGAAATGACTATGGGTGAGGAAAGGAATGTTCAAATAGAGGACGTACCAATTGTGAAAGAATATATTGATGTGTTTCTTGAAGATTTACCTGGACATCCTCCAGAATGAGAAATTGAGTTTTCCATTGATTTAATTCCTAGATCAAGGCCAATATCAAATACCCCTTATAGAATGTCCACTGTGGAATTAGTTGAACTAAAGAAACAGCTAGAGTAATTGAGTAATAAGGGATTTATTCTCCCTAGTGTTTCTCCATTGGGAGCCTCTGTCCTTTTTGTTAAAAAGAAAGATGGATCTATGAGGTTATGTATCGACTATAGGGAAATAAATGTTATAACAATAAAGAACAAGTATCCCCTACCTCGCATGGATGATTTATTTGACCAACTGCATGGAGCTCAATACTTTTCAAAGATTTACCTTCGATCTGGATACCATCAGTTGTGTTTGAAGAAGGAAGACATTCCGAAGATAGCATTTCTAACTAGGTATGGGCATTATGAGTTTACAGTAATGCCTTTTGGGCTGACTAATGCACCCTTTGTATTCATGGATTTAATGAATAGAGTTTCAAGGAATGTCTTGATTATTTTGTGTGGGTATTTATTGATGATATCTTAGTATACTCCAAAAGCTATGAAGATCATGAAAATCACATGTGCATTATCCTGAAGACTCTGAGAAGACGTGAATTATATGGGAAGTTTAGCAAGTGTGAATTCTGGCTTCAGGAGATTTCTTTTCTTGGCCATATTGTCTCAAAAGATGGAATCTATGTTGATACTTCTAAGACCAAGGCCATCCAATAATGGCCTGCACCGATGAGTATAACTGAGGTACGCAGTTTTATTGGTTTAGCACGTTATTATCAACGTTTCGTCCAGAATGTTTCCCAATTGGCTAACCCATTAACGAAGCTCACACGTAAAGGGGTTAAATTTGTTTTGAAAAAAGAGTGTGAAGAATTTTTTGAAGAACTGAAGAAAATATTAGTCAATTATACTATATTGACTCTACCATCGGGGAATGATGGGTTCGTTATTTATAGTGATGCATCGAAGAAAGGACTTGGTTGTGTCCTTATGCAGAATGATAGGTTTATTGCCTATGCATCACAATAGTTGAAAATTCATGAGCAAGACTATCCTACTCATGATCTCGAGTTATCAGTTGTGATCTTTTCTTTGAAGAATTGGAGACACTACCTCTATGGTAAAAAATGTGAGATTTATACTGATCACAAGAGTTTGAAGTATATTTTCTCACAAAAAGAACTCAACATGAGGCAAAGGATATGGATTGAGTTACTCAAGGATTATGATTGTACGATACACTACCACCCAGGGAAGGCAAATAAGGTGGAAGATGCTTTGAGTAGAAAAAATCATGGAGTTTTGAACAATATGATAATTGAAAGGGATCCAATTTTCATGGATCTGGTGAAGATGGACATGGGAATAACCATGAAAGGTGAAACATCAATGATTTTTCAAATGGTTTCCAAACCATCTTTACTAGAAAGTATTAAGAGTTCTTAGACTGATGATGAAGAATTTCGAAAGAAGATTAAAGCTGTGAATGATGGGATATTGAGAGACTTTGTGTATGAAGAAGGAATTTTGAAATTTGGGAAGAGACTTCGTGTTCCCGATATACCTGATCTAAAAAGGGAATTGTTAGATGATGCTCATAGCTTCAATTTCTCTATACACCCTGGGAGCACGAAAATGTATAGATATTTGAAGAAACATTTTTAGTGGGACAACATGAAGAGGGAGATTTCTGATTTTGTGTCAAGATGTATGGTTTGTCAACAAGTGAAAGCTGGAAGGCAATAGCCTGGAGGAGTCATGCAACCTCTTCCCATACTAGAGTGGAAATGGGACAATATTACGATGGACATTGTCATGGGGATACCAAATACTCCTAGAAGGAACGATGCAATATGGGTTATTGTTGATCGTCTTACCAAGACAACACATTTTCTTACTATAAGAGAATATCTACCACTTGAACTTCTAGTAAGACTATATGTTAATGAAGTTGTGAGACTTCATGGAGTACCCCTATCGATTGTTTCTGATCGTGATCCCCATTTTACTTCAAGATTCTGGAAGAGTCTTTAGAAGGCCTTGGATACTGAACTTTATTTGAGCACTGCCTACCACCCTCAAACAGATGGATAATCAGAACGGACTATTCAAACCTTAGAAGACATGTTGAGATCATGCTCACTTGACTGTCAGGGTATGTGGGATCAATATTTACTTCTGGTAGAATTTTCCTATAATAATAGCTTCTATTCAAGTATTCAGATGGAACCATATGGAGCGTCATATGGAAATAGATGTCACACACCAACCTTTTGGGATTAATTTGGTGAAAGAAAACTTGTAGGCCCAAAACTTGTGGAGGAAACAATAGAAAAGGTAAAGGTAATCCAAAAACACATCAAAGCAGCTCAAAGTAGGCAGAAGAGCTATGCCGATAACCGAAGGAAGGATTTGGAATTTTAGGTAGGAGATCATGTTTTCTTGAAGGTATATCCATGGAAGTGAGTTATACATTTTGGTAAGAAGGGTAAATTGAATTTCAGGTACATCGGGCCTTTTGAAATTCTAGAACAAATTGGGGTTGTAGCTTACCGTTTAGCAATGCCGCCAAGTCTCTCCAAAGTTCACGATGTGTTCCACATATCACTGTTAAGAAAATACATGCCTGACCCAATGCATGTACTCACTTATGAGGAATTAGAACTAGAACTCGATCAGTCTTATATGATATAATTTCCAATTATAGATTATTTTAATATCAAAAGAGTGATATTGTTGCTCGTGCGTACATACGGACTACCATCTCCACGAATGTGATGAGATTCATTCCCCATCATATCCATTCAAGTATAATTCTCATTTGATGATTAAAAATAATGTTTAAGGACTTGATATCATTCTGAATATGAATAAGATACAACCTATCCATAACAAACATGGCTTATGTGACAAAACATATAAAATAAAATGAGTAAGTTAACACCCGAAACGATGATAATACTAAGATATTATTAACAAAGCAATGTTAAAAGATCATCTATGATATCATATTAATGTATATGATTCTTTTATAATTTAATAACAATTATTTCACCATTATACAGGAGGTGAACCTACCATAGACCAAGGAAAAATTCAAGGGAAGGGTTTATTTCACAATCTCTTCATTATCCAAGGTTATTTATATGCAATTATATATTGGGACTTCTTTATCATACACATCCATGTTTCTTAAAAATGTATTTCAAAACATTTTTACTATTTACAATACTATTGTTTAAATTCATTTATACCCCTGTTTGACTTTTTATAAGATGTTTATAAAGGAATCTTTCTGTCGTTTTCCAAAGAAGGTCCTTTTTAACCTTTTCGAAAAAATTAAGGTAAGAATGTTTTTTTAACTTATATGGTGGGTGCGGCTATTTTCTACCATTATAAACTCTTCTAAGCTTACCTTACAATCTTATAAGAATATTTTCAAAGTAAATGTTTTATTTTATACTTATGAGACTTTTAAATGATTGAAAAAAAATAGATATTTCTCTCAAATAGTTTTGATTTCATCTATGTCAACATCCTCTGATGGATTTTAAGTTTATTTGAAGTTTATTTATTATGATACAAAACTTCCATATTGTATTGAAGGTTTTGTGATATGTTTGACTGTGGATGTGTTATTTTTATACCATTCATGGTTTATGGAGAAAGTATTGACATTTCGTATGCTAGTTTTAATATGAATGTTTATGTTATGTTTAAACCTTTTCATATGAGGAATGCATTGGACTTAATAAGTGATGGGTGGAGCCCGCTATAGCTCCTTGATGCATCGGTAGGTCTCATGAGACAAACTAGTGTCTTGGCACAAGGCCTTGAAAAAATCTTATTTGTAGTCTTGGCACGAGGCCTTGACTATGTGGTTATGATAGTATGGCACTATACATTCCATCATTATGAAAGTGGTTATTGATATTGAATGTGATTATTCGACTAGTATAATATCCATGTGAATAATTAAATGGAATTATTTCATTTTATTTTTTCCATATTATGATTAAGTTCAAGTTTAAAAGGATTTTGTTTTAGTTATACATTGCCTTAAATGTTTATGCTTATTTATGAAAGTTTCTGCTATATTTTTATCCTTACTGGGCATTTGAGCTCACCCCTTTCTATGTTTTATTTTTCCAAGGATGTGAAGAAGTATTTTATGAATGAAATGCAGGGATAGAATAAGGAGATATGAGTGTGGAGAGAAGATGTCGTTGTAGTTTTCATTTTATGATTTAATGTAAACTTTATGAATGTATCTAGTGTTTCCAAGGCTACTAAACTAATCGGTATTTCGAGATTTGATCTTTTGTGATCATGCCAATGTTATGTAATAATTCACCAAGTCTATGTAACTGGGGTCGGGGCATTACAAATGTACTAGGGTGAGGAAAAGAACTCCCTATTTTGTACCCCCAACTTCCCTCAGTTTCTACTCTATAATTAGTGCCTTATTCACAATATCAGTGATTGAAGGCAACCTAAACATGTTGACCTGAGATCTGATAGTACATATAGAATTCCCTCTAAGTTCCTCTCCCTTGACAACTCATCAGTAATATACATCAATGAAAAATTCTACAGATTTGTAATGTGTGTTGAGTATTCTATATGTAACACCCGAGACTTTTATGTTATATAAATCATCAAAGGAATCTTTTTCTACACAACACTTGCTTGGTTTGCTTTACACGCGATCGCGACCTTCCTCGATAGCTTGCGTCGTACGCAATACCGAGTTTCACTAAACAACAATATGCTATTAAAACTAGCCGTTATGAATAGTAATAACCACTTTTTGAAATTTTATAAATTTTATTTTTCAAAATGGACTTCATTTTTGGACTCAGAATATCAAAATTAGCCTAGGGTGAAATTTTGGTATTTTTCTGAAAACTTTCAATTTTTGATGAATAGTGAAACCACTAAGTGGTAGGTTAAAAACTGAATTTTGCATAAAACTTAATTTTACCGCTTCTGTGAATGGAATTTCGAAAATCCGACAGACACGGTTGATATCAGTAAGTAAAATGTGGTTCAATGAGATAAAAATAATTTTTTGGTAAATAGTAACTTTTTATGATTTTTACCGCGGTTAATAGTAAATAGGGTAACTAAGGGTAAATATGATATCAATATTACCCTAACACATGTCCTAATTCGATTGGACAAGTGTAATTCGACCAAAAACAAACTTAGGAATAAAATATGACCATTTAGGCCCACTTGGATTAGATTAGGACATTTATTATTAATTTATTTAAAGAAGGGTTAAAATAGTTAAAATCAAAGTTTAATAAGTAAATCATTTTTAATATGGGGTTATACATAAGATAAATTAGATTGTAAATATTCATTAGAAATCTAAAAAGATTTCCTACATGATGGTATTTTATTTGTAATTTTTAGACATCAAATAATTTAATTTATTTATGACACAAAGATGATGCAGTAATTATCTTATTAATGAAATATTGACAAAATTGATAATATAAATACCAAAATAAATGTAATTTAAGACTTTTTATGAATTCCACTAATTTTCTAGGTTACTATGATATATTATTGTTGATTTAATAAACTTGGTTCGAACATATAATTCTGATATGACTTTCACAAAAATCATATATCAAATAGTGTCAAAATTGACACAAAATAGTTTTTAAATCAAATATTATATTATTAATTGTTATTTTATTCCTAAAAATCTAAGGTTCGGCCAAATAACTTAGATAAGGATATATATATTAATAATAAACAATTTGGGGTTCGTTTGGCATGTTATAGTAAGTGTATTGACCATATAGTGAAAGAAAACAAAAAGACACGGTAAAAGTTAAATTAATTAACTTAGAGTTAAATCTAATTGATAAGGTTAAAATAATACCCCAAACTTGTCTAAATCCTATTGGTTGATAGTATTTCGACCCATCACCACTTCAGCTTCGAAATAAGACCCTTTGGAACCATTATAAACCGATTTTGACTTTAATATAAAATAATATTTTGAGATATTCCTAAGGTGCCCCTCTCCTCCCTTATAAAAGGGCACCTCCTCCCCCTCCTCCTCACACCAATTTGAGCACCCAAGATCGGCCAACCCCTGCCATTTTCTCCTCTACACTTCCCTAGAATAATCCTAGAGGTCCTGGTCTTCTCCAAAGACCAATCTTAGTTCCTTAAGTGGAGGATTCAAAGAGGCGTTCCAAAGAAGAGGTAATATCCATTACCGATCTTTTCAATTTCTTTCTTCTTCAACTTCTTCTTCTTTAGTTGTTTCATGATAAAGTAATAACATCAGTATTACTTACATACTGATATGTTATTATAAATATGAAACAACCCTAATTCACCTTCTATCCATCCTACGGAAAAATGAAATCACCGCGCGTGCGTACGTACGGAATACCGTCTCCACGCCGTGGTGTAATCTATTTTCCACCATCACCTTACAAGGATGGGTATAATGGTGTAATGAGTAACTATATATGATTATTATGAAGTAATATTGATACTGAAATAATATATATATACTCCAATACAATTCCACGATCATAGGAACGATATCATCACTCGTGCGTACGTACGGAATACCGTCTCCACGATGTGATGCGACTCGTTCTACATGATATTCATTTCATAATGATTATATAAATGAATTGAATGAATGAATATGGTATATACTACACTAATACCATTCTGGAAATGAATTATCTATAACCTAAAGATAAGAATAAGAATTTATTCAACAAAACACGCATAAGAACAAAAAGTTATAAAGACCCGAGTAACAAGTAACAATGAAATATTACTAACAAGAAGCTAATAATATGACCATATATGATATCATATCAATATGTATGATTCTGGAATAAGTCAATAACATTATTTAAACCATTATACAGGAGCTTCGGACACGAACAAAGCAAATCGGACCTAAGGTAAGGGAAATATCACAATCTCATTTTTATCCGAGATTGTTTATTCGTAAGTATTTACCGGGGTGTATTTTATCATCCACATCCATGTTCCCTCAATATGTAATATTGTTTCCATCCACTTGCAATAGTTTAAATCCAATTTTACCCTTAGGTGAGTTTTTAGTAAAGAATATGAAAGGAATCTTTTGTCGTTTTTCCGTACGAGGTACTTTTTGACTTTTCCGACAAAAGTACGAAGAATGTTTTTTTTTAACTTATACGGCATGAATGGATTTTTAAAACATTGTTTCCAAGAAGCTTCCTTTACAAGTTTTCAAGTTTATTTTTAATCAACTTCTTTTATTTTAAAGTTGTATGACATGTTATGAAAGGAAAAATGTTTTTGAAGAAGAAAGGATATTTTCCTCAAGAATGGAGTTCAAGTGTTTTATCAAAATTATTTTTCATCTAAGATAATAAAGGGTTCTGTTTTTATCCCTATTATTAAATTGATTTGTTCATGTTGTGATGGAATTATTTTTATGAATTCCTTTATCTTATATGAATTGTTTTATGATGTCATGTTGTTTGAGAATCCCATTTTTATTACATGGGTTATGCGATGAATTATGATCTATGATTATGTGGCACACATAAGAAAGGATTCATTATAAGATGGGTGGGACCTATATCTCCCTCCAATGCATTGGGTAAAGATTTTATATCTCATGAGATAGACATGGCTGGAACGGAAGGTTATTTCGGTTCAGTGATACAGGACTGAAACGAGGAGTGAACTCGGTTCAGAAAGGGACTTTGTCCACTAAGATAGTCTTGGCAATGAGTCATGACTAACAAGAAATGATTTTCCATGATTATGTGTGCATGCCACAAAGTTTCAAGTTTTATGTTATGATTATGGGGATCTCATTTTCACTTCTATGATTTATTCCATGTTAAGATATTATGATCTCTTTTGCAGGTTTTGATTTTCAAAAAGATATGATATGATTTTTATCTCCTTTATTTGCCCTTGCTGAGCATTTGAGCTCACCCTTTTATGTTTTCTTTTCCCCAGGTCAGGAAGATGGATATTAAGTAGAATATGCTAAAAGGGACCCTAGATATGATGAAATAAATGGGAGACACTGTAGAAGATTTATGAACCAGTTGTTTATGTTTCCCAGTTTCTAAAGACACTATACCTATACGGTCCTTTGTGGTTTTGTCATATGTTGTAATAAGTGTACTTCAATTTTGAAGTATTAACAATGTATGTAAAGTATGGGTCGTTATAGTTGGTATCAGAGGAAAGGTATAGTCAACCTTTGGAAACTGGGATGTGAAAGCCTTAGTAAGAACCCTAAGGATAAGTCTAAGCATAGTACACAATCTTAGTGTTTTAGAAATGGCCTTGAATAACCTAGGATAAGACCATAAGCATGAAAATTTTATTCATGAATTATGTGGTTTCCTATTATAATTAGTGTTTCTCACACTATTCTTCTTGGTTTTAGTCAATGGCTGGAACCCGAAGGAACCGTGTTAATGCGGAATGCGATGGGCAATGCAATGATTGTCCCCCTGAGCAACCAAACGATATGGGAGCTGGAATGCAAAATCTTGTAGCCATGCTCACACAACTTTCTCAAGCTATGAATCCTGCAGGATTTCCAAACGAGCAAAGGAGGGAGCAACATTCTGTTGAATTATTCATGAGGCAGCGTCCACCTTCTTTCAGCGGGTCTACTGATCCATTAGTTGCTGAACAATGGATTAGTACTACTGAAAAGATATTTTCAGTTCTTCAATGTTCTGAACATGATAAAGTCGTCCTAGCAGTGTATCGTTTGGAAGGAGATGCTGATCAATGGTGGAATCTTGTTAAGAATATGAGGCAAAGGGATGAAATTGAGTCTATGGAATGGGACGAGTTCAAGAACTTATTTTTCAATAAGTACTTCCCTCGTATTCTCCGAACAAAGATGGAGAAAGAGTTCCTTGAACTGAAGCAAAGGGATGATGAATCTGTTGGTACCTATGAAGCAAATTTTACAAGACTGGCAAGGTACGCTTCTGGTATTATTATCCAACCTGAGAGTAAGATCGATCGATTCTTTAGTGGCTTAAAACCAAGTCTTCGAAGGGAGTTAGCCATAAGGGACTTCAATAGCTACGAGGAAATCGTTTGATGTGCTCTCAAAGTCGAGATGGAGATTGGAGTAACCCATCAGTCACATGGGTTTGATAAGAAGAGGAAGATGGAATTCAAAGAAAAATCTAAAGAGCACACAGAAAAGAAGATGAGCTTTTCCTTATGCTCAAAGTGTGGAAAGAAACATGGAGGGAGTTGTCTTAAAGGGACAAGTAAATGTTTTAAATGTGGAAAAGAAGGTCATCGGGCATTTGAATGTCGTGATAATGGGAAGAAGATGTCTAATGACGCAAACAAAGGAAGGGATACACAGAATGATCCTACTACACTTCAATGTTTCAAGTGCAAGGAGATGGGGCATTATGCCAATCAATGCCCAAATCCAAGGGTTGATGATGATGGTCGACGTCAACAAACTCTTAAGGCTAAAGACAAAGGAAAGTCACATGCAATTTCTATCAGCGATGTGGAGTATGATAACGATGTGGTGAAAGGTACACTTACCATCCACTCTAAAGTAGCAAATGTTTTATTTGATTCTGGATCCACCCACTCTTTTATTTCTGAAGACTTTTCTAAGGGTATCACCGTATTACCTCAACAATTAGATGTTGAGTTAGCTGTGACAACACCTAATGGCACATCAATCGCATCAAAAGTTTATAATTCTTCTCCGATCGAAGTTTGTAGGAAAGTGCTTCCTGCAAATCTTGTGATCCTTCCTTTAGTGGAATTTGATGTGATTCTTGGCATGGATTGGCTTTCTCTACATGGATCTCATATCGATTTCCAAATAAGGGAAGTCACATTTCATATTCCAGATCAATCTATGATCGTCTATCGATGCAAGGATGAATATAACCTTCCAGTGGAAATTTCTTCCATCTTATGGGTCTTGATTCCACTAAATGAAGGTTATTTATCTCAAATGGTTGGTGAGAAACTCACGATTAAGAATATGCCCATTGTACGGGAGTTTGATGATGTCTTTCCGGAGGAATTACCAGGTCTTCCACCAAATCGTGAAGTTGAGTTTTCAATAGAACTCGTACCGGGTGCTTTGCCTATTTCAAAGACACCTTATAGAATGGCCCCAATTGAGTTGCAGGAATTGAAGAAGCAACTCCAAGAGAATCTTGATAAGGGATTCATACGCCCTAGTGCGTCACCTTGGGGAGCACCTGTTCTATTTGTTATGAAGAAAGATGGATCAATGAGACTCTGCATTGATTATCGAGAACTTAACAAGATCACTATCAAGAACAAATATCCTCTCCCACGCATTGATGACTTATTTGACCAACTACGCGGAGCTCAATACTTTTCCAAGATTGATCTCCGTTCAGGGTATCATCAATTAAGGGTCAAAAGGGAGGATATACCAAAGACGGCTTTCCGTACAAGGTATGGACACTATGAATTTATAGTGATGCCATTTGGTCTTACTAATGCCCCTGCTATCTTCATGGATCTAATGAATAGAGTCTTTAGAGACTATCTTGATCAATTTGTGGTAGTCTTTATAGACTATATTCTTGTCTATTCAAAGAGCAAGTAAGAGCATGAAGATCACTTGAGAATTATATTGAAGACCCTGAGAAAGGAGAAGCTTTATGCCAAATTTACCAAGTGTGAATTTTGGCTTCAAAAAGTTGCATTTTTGGGTCACATAATCTCAAAAGAAGGGATATCTGTGGATCCAGCAAAAACAGAGGTTATCGAAAGATGGTCAAGACCAACAACAGTAACTGAGATCCGAAGTTTTCTTGGTTTGGCTGGATATTATCGACGTTTTGTAAAAGATTTTTCACGATTATCTAATCCAATCACCAAGTTGACTCGGAAAGGAGTTAAGTTTGTCTGGACAGAGGAATGTGAAGAGAATTTCAAGGAGTTGAAAAGAAGGTTATCCAGTGCACCTGTGCTCACACTGCCTTGTAGTGGAGAAAGGTTTGTGATCTACAGTGATGCATCCAAGAAGGGATTGGGGTGTGTTCCTATGAAAAATGATATGGTGATAGCTTATGCCTCACGACAGTTGAAAATCCATGAGCAAAATTACCCAACACATGATTTGGAGTTGGCTGCGGTAATATTTGCATTAAAGATTTGGAGGCATTACCTTTATGGTGAAAGGTGTGATATTTATACTGATCATAAAAGTTTAAAGTATATTTTCACACAAAAGGAGCTGAATATGCGTCAAAGAAGATGGTTGGAGATGATTAAGGATTATGACTGCTCAATCCATTACCACCCTGGGAAAGCAAACAAGGTGGCAGATGCATTAAGTCGACAAGACCATGCTAGTTTATCCATGATGAGGATCACAAAAGATCCAATATTTATGGATTTACAAAGGATGGATCTAGGAATTATAATGGAAGGGGAAAAATCTTATCTTTCTCAAATGAATGTTCAACCATCTATACATGTGAAGATTAAAGAGGCACAGAAAGAAGATGTCGAGTTACAAAAGAAGGTGAGAAATGTTCCTGAATTCAACCTTGATTGTGATGGGATAATAAAGTTCAGGAATCGGGTTTGCGTTCCTCCCATCCCCGAATTAAAGAATGAGCTGCTGGATGAGGCTCATAGTTCATCATTCTCTATTCATCCTGGAAGCACGAAGATGTATAGGGACCTGAAAGATTACTTCTGGTGGGATGGCATGAAAAGAGATGTTGCTGAATATGTCTCTCGATGCTTGGTTTGTCAACAAGTTAAAGCTGAGAGATAGAAGTCTAAGGGGATGTTACAACCATTACCCATACCCGAATGGAAATGGGAAAACATCACTATGGACTTTGTCACAGGACTTCCTAAAACATCCAAAGGCAATAATGCTATCTGGGTCATAGTTGATCGTCTTACAAAGTCTGCACACTTCATTGCTATTAGAGAGGATTTCTCTCTAGATCAGCTTGCCAGGATATATGTAAAGGAAGTGGTAAGATTGCATGGAGTACCACTTTCTATTATATCTGATCGAGATCCGAGATTTACCTCGAAGTTCTGGCGAAGTCTTCAGCATACTCTGGATACAGAGTTGAGTTTCAGCACTGCTTATCATCCCCAGACAGACGGTCAGTCTGAGAGAACAATTCAAACCCTAGAAGATATGTTGAGAGCTTGCTCTATGGATTTCAAAGGAGGTTGGGATCAACACCTACCTTTGGTGGAATTTTCTTATAATAATAGCTTTCACTCCAGTATTCAGATGGATCCTTATGAAGCTCTCTATGGAAAGAAATGCAGGACTCCAACTTGCTGGGATGAAGTTGGGGAAAGAAAGCTATTAGGACCTGATCTCGTTGATGAAATGGCAGAAAAGGTCAGATCTATTCAACAACACATAAGAGCAGCTCAGAGTCGACAGAAAAGTTATGCCGACAACCAAAGAAAAGACCTAGAGTTTGAAGTGGGCGATAAAGTGTTCTTACGAATATCTCCCTGGAAGAGGGTTATGAGATTTGGAAAGAAGGGGAAGTTGAGCCCTAGATATATCGGTCCTTTTGAAATACTGGATCGTGTTGGGAAGGTAGCTTACCGATTGGCGCTTCCACCGAATCTCTCTCAAGTTCACGATGTGTTCCATGTATCTCTCCTGAGAAAGTACATACCAGATCCTTCACATGTACTCAGCTCAGAAGTTGTACCGCTGGAGCAAGATCTTTCTTATGAAGAACAGCCGATAGATATTCTGGATCGTAGCGAAAAAGTCCTACGAAACAAGACCACTCGCTTGGTGAAAGTTTTATGGAGAAACCACCAACTTGAAGAAGCTACATGGGAGCATGAGGATATGATGAGGGAGAAGTATCCTCATTTGTTTGTTGCAAAGTGACGAATTTAGAGGGCGAAATTCTTTTTAAGGGGGGTAGAATGTAACACCCGAGACTTTTATGTTATATAAATCATCAAAGGAATCTTTTTCTACACAACACTTGCTTGGCTTGCTTTACACGCGATCGCGACCTTCCTCGATAGCTTGCGTCGTACGCAATACCGAGTTTCACTAAACAACAATATGCTATTAAAACTAGCCGTTATGAATAGTAATAACCACTTTTTGAAATTTTATAAATTTTATTTTTCAAAATGGACTTCATTTTTGGACTCAGAATATCGAAATTAGCCTAGGGTGAAATTTTGGTATTTTTCTGAAAACTTTCAATTTTTGATGAATAGTGAAACCACTAAGTGGTAGGTTAAAAACTGAATTTTGCATAAAACTTAATTTTACCGCTTCTGTGAATGGAATTTCGAAAATCCGACAGACACGGTTGATATCAGTAAGTAAAATGTTGTTCAATGAGATAAAAATAATTTTTTGGTGAATAGTAACTTTTTATGATTTTTACCGCGGTTAATAGTAAATAGGGTAACTAAGGGTAAATATGATATCAATATTACCCTAACACATGTCCTAATTCGATTGGACAAGTGTAATTCGACCAAAAACAAACTTAGGAATAAAATATGACCATTTAGGCCCACTTGGATTAGATTAGGACATTTATTATTAATTTATTTAAAGAAGGGTTAAAATAGTTAAAATCAAAGTTTAATAAGTAAATCATTTTTAATATGGGGTTATACATAAGATAAATTAGATTGTAAATATTCATTAGAAATCTAAAAAGATTTCCTACATGATGGTATTTTATTTGTAATTTTTATACATCAAATAATTTAATTTATTTATGACACAAAGATGATGCAGTAATTATCTTATTAATGAAATATTGACAAAATTGATAATATAAATACCAAAATAAATGTAATTTAAGACTTTTTATGAATTCCACTAATTTTATAGGTTACTATGATATATTAGTGTTGATTTAATAAACTTGGTTCGAACATATAATTCTGATATGACTTTCACAAAAATCATATATCAAATAGTGTCAAAATTGACACAAAATAGTTTTTAAATCAAATATTATATTATTAATTGTTATTTTATTCCTAAAAATCTAAGGTTCGGCCAAATAACTTAGATAAGAATATATATATTAATAATAAACAATTTGGGGTTCGTTTGGCATGTTATAGTAAGTGTATTAACCATATAGTGAAAGAAAACAAAAAGACACGGTAAAAGTTAAATTAATTAACTTAGAGTTAAATCTAATTGATAAGGTTAAAATAATACCCCAAACTTGTCTAAATCCTATTGGTTGATAGGATTTCGACCCATCACCACTTCAGCTTCTAAATAAGACCCTTTGGAACCATTATAAACCGATTTTGACTTTAATATAAAATAATATTTTGAGATATTCCTAAGGTGCCCCTCTCCTCCCTTATAAAAGGGCACCTCCTCCCCCTCCTCCTCACACCAATTTGAGCACTCAAGATCGGCCAACCCCTGCCATTTTCTCCTCTCCACTTCCCTAGAATAATCCTAGAGGTCCTGGTCTTCTCCAAAGACCAATCTTAGTTCCTTAAGTGGAGGATTCAAAGAGGCGTTCCAAAGAAGAGGTAATATCCATTACCGATCTTTTCAATTTCTTTCTTCTTCAACTTCTTCTTCTTTAGTTGTTTCATGATAAATTAATAACATCAGTATTACTTACATACTGATATGTTATTATAAATATGAAACAACCCTAATTCACCTTCTATCCATCCTACGGAAAAATGAAATCACCGCGCGTGCGTACGTACGGAATACCGTCTCCACGCCGTGGTGTAATCTATTTTCCACCATCACCTTACAAGGATGGGTATAATGGTGTAATGAGTAACTATATATGATTATTATGAAGTAATATTGATACTGAAATAATATATATATACTCCAATACAATTCCACGATCATAGGAACGATATCATCACTCGTGCGTACGTACGGAATACCGTCTCCACGATGTGATGCGACTCGTTCTACATGATCTTCATTTCATAATGATTATATAAATGAATTGAATGAATGAATATGGTATATAATACACTAATACCATTCTGTAAATGAATTATCTATAACCTAAAGATAAGAATAAGAATTTATTCAACAAAACACGCATAAGAACAAAAAGTTATAAAGACCCGAGTAACAAGTAACAATGAAATATTACTAACAAGAAGCTAATAATATGACCATATATGATATCATATCAATATGTATGATTCTGGAATAAGTCAATAACATTATTTAAACCATTATACAGGAGCTTCGGACACGAACAAAGCAAATCGGACCTAAGGTAAGGGAAATATCACAATCTCATTTTTATCCAAGATTGTTTATTCGTAAGTATTTACCGGGGTGTATTTTATCATCCACATCCATGTTCCCTCAATATGTAATATTGTTTCCATCCACTTGCAATAGTTTAAATCCAATTTTACCCTTAGGTGAGTTTTTAGTAAAGAATATGAAAGGAATCTTTTGTCGTTTTTCCGTACGAGGTACTTTTTGACTTTTCCGACAAAAGTACGAAGAATGTTTTTTTTAACTTATACGGCATGAATGGATTTTTAAAACATTGTTTCCAAGAAGCTTCCTTTACAAGTTTTCAAGTTTATTTTTAATCAACTTCTTTTATTTTAAAGTTGTATGACATGTTATGAAAGGAAAAATGTTTTTGAAGAAGAAAGGATATTTTCCTCAAGAATGGAGTTCAAGTGTTTTATCAAAATTATTTTTCATCTAAGATAATAAAGGGTTCTGTTTTTATCCCTATTATTAAATTGATTTGTTCATGTTGTGATGGAATTATTTTTATGAATTCCTTTATCTTATATGAATTGTTTTATGAGGTCATGTTGTTTAAGAATCCCATTTTTATTACATGGGTTATGCGATGAAGTATGATTTATGATTATGTGGCACACATAAGAAAGGATTCATTATAAGATGGGTGGGACCTATATCTCCCTCCAATGCATTGGGTAAAGATTTTATATCTCATGAGATAGACATGGCTGGAACGGAAGGTTATTTCGGTTCAGTGATACAGGACTGAAATGAGGAGTGAACTCGGTTCAGAAAGGGACTTTGTCCACTAAGATAGTCTTGGCAATGAGTCATGACTAACAAGAAATGATTTTCCATGATTATGTGTGCATGCCACAAAGTTTCAAGTTTTATGTTATGATTATGGGGATCTCATTTTCACTTCTATGATTTATTCCATGTTAAGATATTATGATCTCTTTTGCAGGTTTTGATTTTCAAAAAGATATGATATGATTTTTATCTCCTTTATTTGCCCTTGCTGAGCATTTGAGCTCACCCTTTTATGTTTTCTTTTCCCCAGGTTAGGAAGATGGATATTAAGTAGAATATGCTAAAAAGGACCCTAGATATGATGAAATAAATGGGAGACACTGTAGAAGATTTATGAACCAGTTGTTTATGTTTCCCAGTTTCTAAAGACACTATACCTATACGGTCCTTTGTGGTTTTGTCATATGTTGTAATAAGTGTACTTCAATTTTGAAGTATTAACAATGTATGTAAAGTATGGGTCGTTATACTATAACTATCATCGCACCCTACTCCAAAAGCATTAACTCACTCGCCTGATCTGCTCACAGAGTCATGGGGTAAAATTTTTCATAGAAGCGGGTTTGAAACACATTCCAACCCATATCATGTAGCCCATAAGCCTGGTTTAGAATGTCACACCTGCACTTTGCCACTCCATGTAGCATTTAAGTCATGAGCTTGACCCGCCACTCTGCAGGCATCTCCAGATGCTTGAAAATTCATAATGTAGTCTCTATCCATAGCCCCGTAGCCTATGGTCTTAAATCCCCTGAACACGTAGGAGGATTATTCTACTAGAACTCCCATTTCATCTCATCCATATTCAAGTATGGATGTGGTGCTCACTATAATGACTGCATACAGAGAAAGGAACCCTCATGGAACTATGCCACAGCACCTATGTCCAGAACAGCCTCAGGTGCCACAAATGGAACTATATGAGGATCAAGTGGTAGCTTGTGGCCCACCGTCTATGAAGTAAGGTCATCACCTCTATTGAGGCATAAAACTGGAGTTTTTCATGGTGTCATGTCTCTAAAATGACAAACACACGCCTTAGGAAAGAACCACATAAAATCAAAAAGCTCAAAAGTGTTGGACAGGTCAAAACCCTCCTAGAAACCAGGTCCAACCCACTGCCATCTCCTAAATCTAGGACTGTATAAAGAAAAACCATCAAACCACTAGAAACTATGCCTCTAACCCCCTCAAAATATGGTTATAGGTCAAGTCTCTATTCACTATTTCAAGTTCCATTTCTATTTTGCATTCAGTTATTCATGAAATTTTACCAAGGTTTTACCAATTTCTAAATCCATGAGGGCCCATAACACCTCATGAACCCAAAACTTTTCTCTCATTCATATCAAGTTCATTTAACATTTACATTTTAGCAGTGTGTCATTTCAAAATTCATAAGGGCCCATACTCCTTATGGATTGAAGGATGATGTCACGCCCTTATATGCTGCACCCAACTAACATAGCAGTAGGCACAACTATCACCTCAACTATCACAACGAAATGTAATATCTAATGCATCCTATATGTCATGGAATAATTCATGTAATGTGATTATAATAAGTATAAATATGATGCATGAGATGGAACACCCTCATCTCATTGGGTTGCAACTGAAATAGAACCCACAATTGCATCAACAGTAATAGTAGAAATAAGGTGTGTCACCCAATGGTGAAATCAAATCAACTGTAATAGTCAAAATCCAGAGAACTAGAACTCAATTTGAGGCAATTTTTCTTTTCCCTTTATGTGGGGGAGCTACTCCCAGGTACAGTTTATTACCAAATTCAATTTCCTTCCTATCCCTGTCTAATTTTTTCAAACAGTAAGTCAGACCAGAAAATAAAAACACCTATGATACCACTTTGTAACATCCAGGACCCAGACGCCACCCGAAACAGTACTCCAAGCTTAGTTGGTTATAAGGCCTCAAGCGCATCTCCCTAAATGCCAGAGGTTTCCAAAAATCACTGAGGGCCTAGGTGAGTTAGTGGGGAGACTATTCCCTCATTACCAGATTATCACAGCAGAATTCAAATATATACAATAGTGGAAGCAAAATAAATAGTAAACAACTGAAAGTGAGAAAAGAAGACAAGAATACATAATAATAACCAAAAGTGTCTCATATACAAAATTATATTTATGGTACAAGTGTCTAGAAAGAAGCCAGAATAGTACATAGAAATACAATAAAATACAAGTATCCCAAAAGAACAAAACACAAAAAAGGTATCCCAGCATCACAAGCCTCAGCTTGGTCATATGCTCCCCTACTCCAAAGCCACAATCAACAACCTATACTAGGGCGCTTGCCCCTATCATCACCTATAATCATATAATCTGTTTGGGTCCCCAAGGAGGACCAAACATGGTATGAGATAAATATCCCAGTAGGTAACCACCTAGGTCTATACAGTTATAAAAACAATTCTAAAAGTGAAAGAAAGTTTAAATAACTAGTAAATAAGTTCATATGCCCATGGAATAAGTCTATTATAACAAGTAAAACCGAACATTCCTTAAGGCTGCCTGCCAGAGAGTGTCAGATCCTAACAAGGAATCTATAACCAAGTAAACAAGAAAGCCACACTGCCATGCCGTACATCCATATGTATCAATCCATCCACAGACACGTTGTATAGTGCGGTTAAGTGATCCATGGCCATGCCATATAGTGAAGTAAGATATCCACGACCTCACCATATAATGAAGTGTAGACTACAAGGGCAGGATCCAAGGTGTCAACAAACAAAGGAATACTTGTAATAAATGTCTAGACCACAGAGGGTCAGATCCAAGGAGTATTTCCAAGGCATCCCATCAAGTCCCAAGGGAATCCCTAGTGGAAACTCGGTTAGGAACTGGTTGGGGTCCTAGGACCAAGTCAATAGCAAGTCTTACACGATCCCAAGCAGGCTGGATCCTACGGGGTAGTAAGGCCTGAGGCATCACATGGAATCAAGACCCAAGGGGCAGAGTCAACCCAAGGTGTCCACTACGGAGTTCTAGATCCAAAGAGAGTAGTCCAAGGAATCTATAAAACCATTCATTAAATCATTTAATCATTCTAATTAAACATTCATAAACATGTGAGTATACCCACTCACATCAACAAGCACAAGACATGAGTATACCCACTCATGAAAACTATTTATCAAAATAATATGGGCTTAGCCTCCCATATAATCCAATTAACATGCCATTAGTTAATTAAATATAGGTATATACACCCATATAAGCACATTTCATATAATCCAAGACATCAAAATAGACGAGGCATAACATGATATTAAATATACAAGGAGGAAGTACATCTCCTAAAATAGCTACTCAAGATATAAAGTAATCTAAGGGATTCCTCTAACTATGAAATCACAACCGCACACCCCTTGGGTAGTTTAAACAGGAAAAAACAATCAATTCCCTTCAGGCTCCCCTTTGGGTGACCTCGAAACGAGCAACGGGTGCCAACGCACCGAAATCGAACCCATGGTCAACATCACTAGGTATAACTACAGCTACTAAAAGCTAATTTCTCAAAAACAAGACCTCTTTGTAAAGTCTTATGAATATAATTTTGTCCGAATGCTAAAAAAGCAACAAGAAAATACAAAAGAAAGTATAGACCACCTACCTCAGCGCAGTAGTAGATAGCTCATCCAGTACCGTGTTCTGATTCATCCCAGTTTGGATGAAATCTTAAGAATGGTTGAAGAAAGTAATATTAGGGCATAAGATCCTAAATCCAAATAGCACATTCCTTGTTCCAAATAATCAATAATGACTAAAAAAGAATGTAGTCCTTATCGGTGCAGATATGTAGCGATGAAAAACAATCAAAACGGAAGTCGAATAGAAGATCAGGCTCAAATCCCATCTTAGGTGCCAAAGGAGAGCTCCACGGGAGGGGGGTTCTTTTCGTAGAGGAGAAAACCCGTTTGGGTTTTAAAAATAAATTTTATTATAATTTAAAATTTAAAAAAACACCTAGTAAGGGTCACATGGTTTACCCGCAGGGTTTCCCAAACCATGCGGAAACCATGCACACCTGTCTGCCTAAGAGGGCCACCTCGCATGGTTACCCTGCACAATCTGACTAACCGTGTCGTAACTATATGGAAAGCTCTATCCAAAAACCTATAGTTTTTATAACTACCGTATGATTTAAATAGGTTGTGCGCAAACTGTGCACCAGGTCTTTTTCATCCCAAAACATGGTTTCGGCCTCTGAAAATGCCCTGGACACCTCCAAAACACTCGTGATCAAGATAAGCATTCACATAAGGCAGTGACAAGTCATTTAAACCAAAAATAAAAATATTTGTACCTCAAATAGAAACCTGGGTTCTTACATCAGAGCCACATACCAAATCACATCCTGCTCGCACACACCTAATCCACATACCACATCACATCTTGAAAAACATGCAGGAAAGCCCAACACATCTCATCTTGAAGACACCTAGAAAAAAACCTCACCAGCACACACCTGGGCCTCAAAAACCACAACCATTCAAAAGAATCTTGGTTTATTACCTCCTAGAGGAGGGAGCATGGAAGGGCGGGTGTTCAGCCATCCATCCTCCTACCGAGATGTATAGGAAAGACACCCTCCCTCGTGACAATGGGGGTGTTCAGAACATGGTTCTCAATTTGGGTGGGGTGCATATAGAAATCATAAAAACATATGATGTATATATATGTATATAATTTCAAGAACTAAATCTCAACATATGGGATTCACAACAACTTCTACCCCAATATACATACTAGTACTAGAAACATTCACTCCAGAAGTTGGTAAATTTAAGTAGCTTCACAAAGCTCTTTCACTTAATACCCATTCATTTATTTATTTAGATTTAACCATAGTTAACTTTGTAACCCATTATTTAACTTTTAATTGAAAAACTTATTCCCATTTACAAAACCAAATCATGCCATATCAACATTATTAAGTTATTTTTTCTCCATCACTACCTGGGAAACTAAGTAACATGGACCACAACAAGCAGTAAGAAACACAGAAAAATAGTCAATACCACCATAGTCCTTTCAGAAGGCAAATATCCAATTATTTTAACACACTTCATGTTTACACTCCATTAATACCCATTCATGATATAACAAAGTATCGTTCCTGAGGCATGGGGTGAAAATTCATGTACGCTACTCAGAGAAATGCTGGGAAAATTACTCATACCAACCACAACCATCATCATTATTCAAAGTCATTCCACCCAATCTATCCTCTCAATAGAAAAAAAACCCAAATTACAATGGTACCAAGAAACACATCTCACCACAACCATTCTCAACAACCCAACTGCATAATCACACCACACCCAACACATCCAACATCACAACCATAGCACAACCCAACCGCATGCTCACTATGTAACACTGGTCATCCATCCCACATTCAATCAATCTCTCAACCTAAGATTCCATTACACCACTCGAACCAACCTACAACACACAACCATTATCACATCCATATCACCATAGAAACCAACTTAAAACGTATTCATATTTTTTAATTATTTTGTACTTTAATTCCACTTGTTAACATTTGGGGTTATCATAGATGATATGATCTTGGGGATCCATTTATTAGCTGGGTGTATGTGTTTAGAAATTTTCATATATAATTGTTCAAAAAATAAAAAAAAATATCATACATTCTGAAGACCATCCTATAAATAAATAAATACCCCCAACGACCATGATTTTCAGTAGTCATATATCCCATACAAACACAATATAAACAAAATAATAAAATAGAATCATGAATCAATTTCCTCCCAACCCCCATATATTAATCTTAAACTAATTCAATTATCTTATTTAATTTGGTTTCAACCATATTTATATGTGAAACATTTTCACACCAACCCTTCATGATACACAATTAAGAAAGAAGAAGGGATCCCTACTTGTAGGAAGATACGATTGAAACTTCCTGGTTGCACAAAACCAAGGGGCGTGCATGCAGCATGAAAAGCCTCCAGGGAAATCTTGACACAAAGGATGCAACACAACCATGTGACTCCTTGGAGAAGAAAGGTTTGGGGTGCACTGGGAGAAAATTGAACCGCATAAGGAATAGAATATCTCATCTTTAGAGAGGCTAGATCCTAAATCAATAGAGGGTTCGATTTTAAAAATCCATTAAAGGTGGATCTAGGCCCTGACCACACGGTTTGGAAGTCAAAGGAAGATTCATGTTTTTAGATGATATATATGATTCAAAACAAATCCAAAAATCATTAAATATGGTATTAAATTCATTATACGTCAAATAAAACGATAAAGGGGAGAAACTAGAAAAATTGGTGAATTCAAGAATTTTGACAAACTGTTGAAATAGAGTCACTAGTAGATGAGTTACTAGTGATAGCTACTAATGTGATTCACCAGTACGAGTCACCGGTGGATGAGTCACCAGTGTGATATATCATTGACAAGGTACGTGTATGATTTACTAGTGGGTGAGTCACCAGTGTGAGCTACTGGTGTGATTCACTAGTGCAATTCATCAGTGGATGAATCACTGGTGTGAGCTACCACTGACGATCTACTAATGCGAGTTACTGGTGGATGAGTCACCAATCAGAGCTACCGGTGTGAGTCACCAATGCGAGTCACCGATGGATGAGTTATCGATGCGATCTACCATTGATGAGATAATGGTGTGAGTTACCAGTGGACGAGTCACTGATGCAAGCTACCGATGTGAGTCATTGGTGTGAGTCACTGATGCAAGCTAATATTGACAAGTTACTGATGTGAATCACTGATGGATGAGTCACCAGTGCTATCTTCTGTTGTGATTCACCGATGTGAGCTACAATTGACGAGATACTAGTGTGATTCACTGATGGATGATTCATCGGGGTGAGATTTTAGTGTGAGTCACCACTATGACTCACCATCCTAGATTACTGCTACAACTCCCCGTCGCGACCTACCATTGGAAAACTTGAATTTTGGAAAACTCTTGAAATGAGTCACCATGACCACCCAGAACATTTCAACCATTGTATTTACAAAAATTAATGGACCATAGAGGTCTGGGCCATTACATCAGATGCCTATCAAACTATTCTCACCCTTGAGAATCCAAAACTAAGCCCCGAAGAAATAGGGGTCTGAACAACCACCTCGGGAGATACCTCTAAAGGATCCTACTATACTTGAAACACTGCTAAAAACCAAACACATCAACATCCAATAATAAACCACCCTGTGTTGTTGGAAAGCTAGAGTGGAAACCTCCCTATCCAAGAACAGCTCCTATGACATCCGATAACCCAAACTACCATAAGGAACACCATAAAAGAATAACAACCAAGTCATCCTAGACACACAAATCAGGTAATTCCATTTTACATGTCAATATACTATCCACTATGGGTGGCATAGACTCACCTTCATAGGTTTAATCGCATCACAGTTAATGTGTCTCATTTAGGAATCTGTTACTCACCTTTTCACATTTCAGGACTTCATCACAAATTATGGAACAAGGAAACAACTCATCTCATAGAAAAAAAAAGTTCAAACATTACATTTCCAAAAAAACAGAACAAGGAAAAACTCAAAACATCTCTAGGTACTAGACACGCATCTACGCTTCTCACTCCCAAGTAATCTCCTCTAGGCCACCATGCCTCCACAACATGAATAATAAAGGAATGGTCCTTCTATAGAGCACATTCTCTCGATGATCCTAGATCTCCACTAATCATTCCACAAACTTCACATGATCCTCAATATCCAACTCTCCTCAGTTAATGACATGGGAGTCTTCGTACCGATTAAGCTGAGAGATGTTAAAGACATCTTGGACCCTCTCCAACTATGGTGGAAATTCCAACTAGTATGACACTTCACCAACTCTCCTCAACACCTCTAAGGGTCCGATGAACCTAAGAGAAAGCTTACTAACTCCCCGTTGATGGGAAACCTTCAAGAATATGTTGTGTTGAAACTTGAACTCCAAGGGCCTCATCCTACGATCGACATTTTACTTCTTCCTATCATGCACTACCTTAATCCTCTCATGAACAAGCTAAACCATCTCAGATATTCTCTACAGCACATTCGGAACAAGAACAGTTGTTTCCCCAACCTCTATCCAACAGAAAGGTGAAAGACATGGTCATTCATACAAAGATTAAAAAGGATCAATTTCAATGGAAGAGTGACAGATATTTTTATAATAAAACTTTACCAAGGGTTAGTGCCTCCCCCAAGAACTTCTAAAGTCCATGATGTATGCTCATATCATATCCTACAGCATTGGGATAGTATGTTCTATCTTCCCATCTGCCTGAGGGTGGAAGGCAGTGCTATGGTGAAACCGGTGCCAAAATAATGCTATAATCCCCTCCAAACATGTGAGTTAAATCATGTATCCTGATCTGAGACAATGGATCTAGGAACTCCATGCATTATCACCACCACTTCCACATACCTCTTTGTTTAGGCATCCACTATGCCAAACTCCTTGATCATTGAGAAGTGAGATGATTTCATCAGTCGGTCCACTATCACCCAAATAGCATCATAACCTCCCTGAACCCTGGGTAACCCTATGACCAAATCCATCAAGATGTCATCCCACTTCTACTCATGGACAACCAAGGTATGAAAGTGTAACGACACGAATCTAGATCCACTCAACTGGTGCCACGTACCCGGTCTTCCACATGACCTCAAGTGAATTTCCCCAAACGCCAAAGGCTACTAACTAGCAGCGAGGGCCTTGGTGAGTCATTGGGGAAACTATGCCCTCATTTGGTAAGGTATAAAAATAAAGGAAATAACAGTCAATAGCGGAAGCAGTAAACAGCATACAATAACTGAAACTAAACAGAGGAATCAATGTATAATATAATGATGATGATAATGATGCAGTAGGTACAAGTATCTAAGGAAAGTAGAAAACACAATAACGTGCTGAAATACAACTGAGAACAAAGTACTAAAAGTAAACAGCAACTCCCGCAACATCACAAGCCTAGGCTCGGTCCTATGCACTCCAGCTCCAACCAGCAATCATTTAACTGAAGTAGAAGGTCCACGATATCTATCCAAACCTGTAACCATATAACATGTTTGGGCTGAAAAGTAGGACCCAAACAGGGTGTGAGACTAATCCCAGTAGGCAATCATCACAAGATCTATGCCCTACTATCAGTGAGCAATATAGCAAAAGTAAAGGAAATAAATGCAGCAGAGAATAGGAATAATCTAAAGTAAACAATACTACAATTCTCTATTCACATTTATTTATTTATTTAACTCTATGAAATAATGAACAAACAAGGAATCTAGCAAACAACTCTATATTCCAAGGCACAGCAAGTAACACAACAGGTATCTCAGCAGACTACCTAAACAGCAAGCATCACAAAACTCAAGCTTGTTATTTGGCTTGGGGGACTCATCACAACCAACCAAAAAAATAATAACACTGACTCTATTGGTGGCTCCTACTGGAATACCCCTCTAGTCAAGTAAACATACACAGGCACAGACACTCTGGGAAGCTCTCACCATCAATTCCACTGTGGTCTTGCAACAATAGGTATAGACTCTCTGAGGAAGCACTTACATCTAATTCCCCCTATAGTCTCGCTACGTAACCAAGTACACTCTGAGTAAGCACAAAGTCCTATTCCCATAGGTCCTGCGAATGATATTAATTTATAACAAACTCTCTAGGGAATCCCTAATTGTCAATTCCCCCTTTAGTCTACCACAGCAGGTTCACACAGCCCTGAGCAGTTTAGTCCAACGTAATCAACTGTTATCAGCCTAATTAATCTCAAAAAACTACTTGTCTAATATCTAAAATGCATCAAAACATCTAAAAAGCAGACAATATGCAATCAGTTATAACAAGAAACTAGCATTTGCAACAGGGTTTGCCTCGCAGGAAAACTGTGCCAAACGGAAATAAACAGCCAAACAGGGGAAACACCCATGGGTGATCCTCAAGCATGAAAATAAGAATACATTATACATATAATAACCTCAAGCATACAAGCAATTTAAGGTAGATAAATAAACAGGGTCAAAACCCTAACCCGAGAAACCCGATACATGGGTATCCGACACTTTTGCACCAAAAACTCAAAGACTTTCAACGTAGGGAAACAAACCACCTACCTCTATCCTAGGAGATCGATATACTTGAACCACGAGGATTGATTCTCTTTATAATGGTGTAGATCTATGAAAACTCACAAAACGCTCAACCCTAGATAACTTGAGAAAGAATAGGAATTGGGAAATAATGGTCTAGGAGAAGAGAGAGATTACCGTTGCAGTCCCAACGAAATCGATGGAGGTCGATTCGGACAGTAGGTGATGGATATGTGGCTTGGATAATATATGTGGTTGTACCCTCACTCTTGGTCGAAGAAGCTGCAGAAGAAGACATGTTCGGGGTTAAGTTGCGAACCCGGTCTGTTTAATGAAAAAAATAAACGGCGTGTACTTCTGAAGTACACGACATGTACTCAGCTTTTCTTCACTTCGCTTTAAGTGGCCTCCAAATCACCCTTACAAACCATGTGTGTGGTCCAGACAGGGCCAGCACACGGTCTCGGGTGAAAAAGGAGTACACAGCGTGTACTCATAAATTACATGGCGTGTACTTCAAAAATTTCCAGAAACTCCTCTTTTTCCCAAAAATGACCAGAAAAGGAAAAAACGTACCTGAAAAGAAGGTTCGAGTTCTTACAAACTTCCCCCTTAAAGAAATACGTCCAAGAATTTCCCTAACAAGGTAGTAATGAAGAAACCTCGAACAACTCTTGCTATTGTGATCGCATATCGGCCTCCCTCTCCCTAGTCTCGTCCTATACATGGTCATGCTGTCATAGCACCCGTACTAGAGGAACAGACCAGCCATGGAGTACCTTTGCACTACGATCAACAATCCTGATAGTATTCTCCTAAAATGATGCATCCTTCTCTAGCTTAACCTCCTCGGGTCAAAAAACCTGAGATGGGCCAGAGAAATAACGTTGAAGCTGAGAAACATGGAAGACGTCATGCATAGCCTGATATCTCTGACGTAACTGTAGCCTATAAGCAACTGGACCGACTCTCTCCAGAACCTCAAATGGCCCGACGTATCTCGGTGAAAGATTACCCTATCTCCTGATCCTCCTGTGTCCCAACCTTGGGGTAAAATGTAAGAAAACCTGATCTTCAACTTTGAACTCCAAAGGTCGTCTCCGCTGATCAGCATAAAACTTCTGTCGAGACTGTGTTGTAGTCATCCTCCTCTGAATAAACTCTATCTGGTCTGAGGTCTCCTGTACAAGACGAGGTCCCAGCAAAGCTGCCTCTCCTGCCTCCAGCCAGAACAAAGGTGATCGAAATGGCATACCGTACAAAGCCTCGTAAGGTGCCATCTGAAAGTCCAGAATGCAAGATCAGAGCATATCCTCAAGCACCTGGATCGTGCGCTCTAATTGGCCATCTGTATGGGGATGGTAAGTTGTACTCATAAGTACTTGTGTACCCAAGTCCCTCTGTAGCCCCTTCCAGAAATGCGACGTGAAGTAGGCATCCCTATCTCAAATGATAGTACTCGGAACCCCATGAAAGCGCACAATCTCATGGATGTACAACCATCCAATCTCATCGACACCGAAACTTTCCTTTATTGGCAGGAAGTGAGCAACCTTTGTGAGCCTGTCAACGACCACCCATACTGCGTCATTCCCTCTCAACAATCTCAGTAACCCTGTCACGAAGTCCATTAAGACATTATTCCACTTCCACTCGGGAATGGATAACTGCTGCAAAAGCCATGTTGGCCGCTGGTGTTCCGCCTTCACCTGCTGATAGGTGGAACACCTCAGGACAAAACCAGCCACATCTCTCTTCATACCTGGCCACCAGTACTGGCGGTGTAGATCACGATACATCTTGGTGACGCCAGGATGAACTGCCCAAACTGAGGAATGAAAGTCTTGAATCATCTCCTTGCGTAAATCTACTGTCACCCATACATGTCCCTGGAAATTAAAGATCTCATCCTTGCCAACGGTCCATCTGGGAAGAGGGTCCTCTCCTGACATGCTTTCCCGTAGGACTAGGCCTTCAGAATCTGATAACTACCTCATTCGAACTCGGTCGAGAAGCATTGAGGTAACAGCTACAGAAGATAGGAAAGTCTACCCCTGTCTGTCGTGCACCTCCAAATGCATCTCAAAGAATAGAGCCATAAGATGCCACTCACTGTTGGCCTCTTGAACAGCCTGTATCTAATTCCTCCTGCTCAGTGCATCAGCTACTGCATTTCCTTTCCCAGGCGTATAGGCGAGCTCAAAATTGAAGGACAGGAGATACTCAACCCACCTCCACTGTCTCAGATTTAGGTCACACTGTGTGAAGATGTACTTGAGGCTCTTGTGGTCATTATATACCACAAAATGCTCTCCCAAAAGATAATGTCTCCAACAATGTAAAGCACAAACAACTATAGCCAACTCCAGGTCGTGTGTAGGATAGTTCCGCTCATGTGGCCTCAACTTCTGAGATCTGTATGCAACAACATGATCCTCCTACATAAGCACTGCTCCAAGCCCGATTCCAGATGCATCACAGAAAACTGTGTAACTCTTGCCCAGCTCTGGAAAAACTAGAATCAGTGCTAAAGTCAATCTCCCCTTCAGCTCCTGAAAGGCTGAATCATAGGCTTCTGACCAAACAAACTTCACCCCCTTATTAGTCAAGCCTGTTAACGGTGCTGCTAAGTGTGAGAAGCCCTGTATAAACCATCTGTAGTAATCAGCCAGCCCTAAGAAACTTCGTACCTAGAAGAAATTCTTCGGCTGCTCCCAGGTAACTACTACTCTCACCTTCTCTGGGTCTACTGATACTCCTATCTCTGAGATGACATGACCTAGGAAGTGAATCTCGTCCATCCAAAAGTGGAACTTTGATAGCTTATCATATAACTGATTCTCCCTCAGTGTACTGAAAACGATCTCAAGATGGGTAGCATGGTCGTATCGAGTGTGAGAGTACACCAAGATGTCGTCCACGAAAACCACCATGAAGGAATCCAAGGATGGAAAACTCTGTTCACCAGCTCCATGAAGATAGCTGGCACGTTCGTGAGACCGAACGGCATGACTGTATACTCGTATAGACCATACCTGCTCTTGAAGGCTGTAAGAGGTATATCTGATGGTCTAACACGTAACTGATGATAACCAGACCGCTAGTAGATCTCTGAGAACACCCTGTATCCTCGAAGATGGTCAAAGAGGTCATCGATCCTCAGCAAGGGATATTGGTTCTTGACCATCAACTGGTCCAGCTTCTGATAATTCACACAAAGCTGAAGGGTTCCCTTTTCCTTCTTCACAAACAGGACAGGCAACCCCGTGGAGAAGTACTGGGTTGGATGAAACTCTTTGCTTGCAACTCCTCCAACTACTTATTGAGATCCTGAAACATAGGTGTAGACATCTTATAAGTAGGAATGGACACTGGTGCCACTCCAGGCACGAGCTCGATCGAGAAGTCTACCTCACGCTCTGGAGGAAAACCTGAAAATTCCTCTGGAAATACATCCCTGAAACGATCCACCACTGGAGGAAAGTCTAACTGTGAAGTACCCTGGTCATCCAGATATTGATTAGCAATCTGGGCTGTAACTCTTCCTAGCCCATGATGCTCGGGTCCATCTCTACCCGCCTGGACATCCCACTCACCTCTATGAAGAAAAGACATGTCGTCTGGTGATACGAAAGTCACCCTACGGTGATAGCAATCGACGACTGCCTAGAAGGGAACCAACCAGTCCACCCTGAGAATGACATCCTAGCCTGTCATCTCTAGGACATAGAGGTCCCATAAGAAGTGACACCCTGCAACCTCAAGAGGGAACTCTTTGCACTAAAGTACACTAGATTTCCTCATTCCCAAGGGCTTGTAAAGATTCAACAAGTCAGCAGATGAGAAGATATAGAGCCCAATGCTCTCCATGATAGAAACAGATATAAAGCTATAGGAAGCACCAGTATTGAAAAGAGCTAAAGATAAAACTGAGGCTACTAAGATCTTACCTCGAATAGTAGAAGTTTTGGGATTCTTCTCCTCATGAATCTGCTCTACATAAAAAGTCTGGCATGTACCGTGGCCCTGTGTAGCAGCCTAAGATCCTTGTATTGCTCCTCCCTAAGCCTAACCACTACATCCACGGCCTCTACCCTGGCCTGAATGACCTAAAGAACTCCAGCCCTCAGTCTGCTGCAGAACTGGTAATCTATCTCCTGTACGCAGAGTCGAAACTGATCCTCCTTCACTAGCCGTTGGAAGGGGAACCTTGCAGAAACACTGTAGATGACCCATCTTGCCGCAAGATCGGCACTCCACTGGGTCCCTTGGGCACTGAGGCTTCTTATTCCTACTCCTTCCACACCGATAACACACCACTTGGGTTCTAGGAAGAATATCTTTTCTACCCGAAGGAACACCTTGCTTCCTCATATCACCTCGTGTAGACTCTCGGTGGTGCTTCCTGCTATCAGCCTGAAAAGAATCGGCCCTATATGTTGAACCTCCCTAGTACACAGCTCCAGTCTCCCTCAGGTTCCTTTCCGTGATGGGTTCCTGGTTGACTATTAGATTAATAGAAGTCAACTGAAAGACATTCACCTGTGATCTGATGTTCATTATGAGGCCTTCCTCAAACTTTCTTGCTAAAATCAGCTCGTCATTCCCCAAAACGGGAGTGAAATTCTATAACTCAGTGAATCGGGAAGAATAATCCATAACTGAGAGAGTACCCTACTGTAGGCACATGAACTCCCTGGCTCTGTCAGCCCTCAACATCACCGGGTAGAAGTAGTCGTAGAACGTACGCTGAAACTCATCCCAAGCCATAGCCTGTTGGCGTCCTGTCTGCGAAACCATATCCCACCATCTCTTGGAGGAATCTCGTAGCATATAAGTCATTATTTTCACTCTCCTCTCCGGAGGTGTCTCCAAATGATCAAATATGGATATCATGGCTTCTAGACATGACTCTGCAGCCTGCGGTCCTCTATCCCCTGAGAATGTGGGAGGATGTTGCTACTGAAAAACCCACGTCATCTCTACCATAGTCGGGGTAGGATGTTGAGCTCCCTAGAAGGTCTGCATGAATCTCATGAAACCCTCTCTGAACTGAGCATCGACACCAGTGTCTGGAATCACTACAGGTTCCACATCCGGAATGATAGACGGAACTACTGGTAGTCCCTGATCTGCCGTATCAAGTGTACAATCACTTCCTGATCCCTAACGTTCAATGGGAGGATGTCTCAGTGTCATAGATCTAAAAGACCAAAACACACCTCCATTAATGACGAACACAGTTGTAGCATAAGAGAGTAAAATGGAACAGGGGGGAAAAACCTTTAAAATTTGGGAAAACGTGACTATACGGCATGTAGTACTACTACACGGAGCATTTCTTAAAAGTTTACCATGGGCGTGTACCTTGGCCATATATGGCTGTGTAAACCACCCGGCTACACAATGTGTTCTTAAACAACACGGTGTGTGCTAACCCTTTTCTCCCAGCTCGTTCACTCTTACACGTCTAGGAACACGGACTATCCTAGAAGGAAACTACATGGCGTGCTTGTCCACCACACGACATGTTTCTTAAGATCTCTCCCCTATCTATGTCGTTAGTCACACGGACTGGTGCATGGACCAATACGACATGTCGTGTCAAAGGAGTCACGGCGTGTACTTGACATGCCTTACCTAGCCCATGTTGTTAAAGACACAGTCGACACTACACGGTGTGTTCCATATGGACCCGGCGTGTACACGGAGGGATAACACCAACCCATGTCATTTTCTACACGGCTGGCTATTTGGTCAACTATACACAGTGTGTTCCCAAGGGACACGGCATACACTTGAATGGAAACCCCAGCCCGTGTTGTTCGTGACACAGCTGGATACCTATTCCAGACTACACTGTGTGCTATGCTGGTACACGGCGTGTTCCTACAAGATTTTCCAGGACCCCGTGTCCTTACCCACATGATCAGAGACATGGCTAAAAACTACACAATGTGTATTCATAAAGTACATGCCGTGTATTCTGAGTTTTTCTAGACATTAACCTCATAACTGCACCGAAGCCCAGAAAACACAGAAAAACCAGTGTTAAGGTGCCAAATTATGATTCATGGGGGACCATACTCCCCGCGAATCAAAGCATTTCATCATAACCATGCATATAACAAGTAAACTGTATAACAAACTCACGATACACCAAATTATGATCCTCATGGGTGTAAGAGTTGGTGTCCTCAGAACCAACTGTTTTGTACTTTTATTATATAAATGTTCACTTATTATATATTGTTCATTGTTCTACATGACTATAATATAATAATGTCCTGGAATATTTGTTGCATTAATAAGGTCATAGCAGATCTCCGCTATGATGAGAACCTTGAAATGCTATAACAATATTCTTAAATAAAGTTCTGTGGTTGGATGACATACTATGATAGGACACATAGTATACAGACCGTCATGTGCGAGTACTCGTAAGAAGACAAGACACTCTCTCATGGAGTTCGCACTTGGTAATCTCTAAGATGGGAGATTATGAGAACAGACCCGCCAGTAGTAAATCCGCATGTTGTGGTGTCATCGGATATTTCTATCTACGAGCGTGTGTGATGGTCCTTAGACTGAAAGATTATCATTAACTCATGTCATGACTCGCGCACTTAGATTTACTGACGAAAACCATCACGCAGACAGTTGGTGGGAAGTAGGGTACGTTGGGTGCGTCACGAGTGACATGTTGTTAATGGATAAGTCGAGGAAGGATTTTTCCCTTCCATTTATGGAAGTTGATATCTCGGACCATTGATTGAAATAGAAGTGTCGCATTAAATTCCATGGCCATGGTGTAAATGACGAGTTTATTTCAGGTAGTCAAAGAACGAAAGATCAAGCATATAGGTTTAGGACACTTCCATGAAACCTGTTTGATGAGATATCAAGACAAAGGGATTAAATCACACAGTAAGCGTTCGTATGAGGTGATATGTCAATGCGGCGTCAACTTCTTTCTCTTGGGTGCCTTGACCCGTTGCTAGATAGTAATCTTGGAATTTAGGGAAGCTTGCCTAATGCCAACGAGAACGAGGCCTAGAGGGTCACACACTAAGTGTATCCAAGTATCTCAAGTTGAATAAACATTATTCCCGTACGTGGTTTAATAATTATTCAATGAAGCCTAAGTTGTTTTAAATGATGGAGGAAAAATAAAATAAGTACACGCTGTGTATTATTAAATGTACACGCCGTGTAGTTTTATTTTGGAAAGGAAATGAATAAATGAAAACAAGATATACACACCGTGTACATCTAATGTACACGCCGTGTAGTTTTCAATGAAAAACAAGTACATGCCGTGTATTTACTATTACACTCCGTGTAGTTTTTCCAATCGGGTTTTTGAGGATATAATATCGTTTTATTAAATGATATTTATTATAATATGCGTGACTGCATGTCAGGGAATTAATTATTCGACATGGGGGGTTTCAATAAGAGTTAATGGAATAAATGAAATGCGTAACATGTTTATTTATTGTCATAACTCTACAGCCTCAAACTCAATTATAAATATCCTCACAACCCAACTCTTTTCCTACACAAGAGAATCGTTGTGCACAACATCTCTGCAGAATTATTTCAAGAACGAAAGAACCTCTTCCTCCAAGAATTCTCTCAAGACTGAGAGAGATCCTCTTCCATCGGATCAAGACGATCTAAGGCGGACAATGCAAGCAAAGGCTTCTCCACGCTAGCACCCGGAGAATCCTTTGGCGACGTCCAGAGATACAAGGTACACGTGTGGATCATCGCTAGAGGGAGTCTACACTTGGCTTCTACGACGCAACGACGAATCACATCGACAACGTGATCGAGAACATCAACGAAGAAAGAACACCCAAAAGGTATTTCTTTATAATTAATTAAATTAACTATAATCAACCTGTAACGATCCTTGTTTGTGGTTCCGGGACAAACCATATTCTTTGTCTTTTTCTGTGATTCGATCCGTGGAGACTGACGTTTAACATCGTATTGATCCCTGATTGATCATTTATAATGACAAAAAGGCAAGTGGGCACATCCACCCATGTGCTTCGACTACGCCCGGAACCTTCAAATGGTATCAGAGGGAGGTTACAACGTTGATTATAGTTATTTAATTTTCGTTGATAATTTACACATTCATATTTGATTCAATTCGAAATAAATCGTTCTATAAATCTGAATTAACGAGATCTATTCTTCCTCCTTCATTTCTCGATTCATATCATAGAAACGACCTTTTAATTTTAATTTTGATTAAAATAAAAACGAGAAACTCATCCGGAGGAGCTGATCTTTCTGTCTGTACAACACGGGATTACACGACGTGTAATTAAAACTACACGTCGTGTACTTAGGTTCAACGAACAGGCACTGGTCTACCAAACCATGTCGTGTGAATTGATTATGCCTAAGTTTTAATCATGTCGTTTTGACCAGAATAAAACGGCGCGTGGAAACTGGAATACACGGCGTGTATGTTGGAACAACAATCCGTGTAGTCCGTTCCGACCCAGGTGAAAACGTGTAAAAAGATAAGCCGCGTACCGTGTATATGGGATCGCCAGGCCGGTTACCATGTAACAAGGAAGTACACGCCGTGTATGATTCATCTACACGCCGTGTACTCTAAAATTTCCAAAGTACAAAAAACACGCCAACTCCCCAGCGTGTACTTTGGATAAAAGGTGAAAAGAAAAATATATGCCATGTAATTATAAACTACACACCGTGTACTTTCCAGAAATGGAATTTCACCAGGTTTCCTCCAATGTACAAAGAACCGTACAAGGAATATGGATGAGAAGAATCTCAAGGAAATTCAGAAAGTAATTTAAGATAAAGAATTGATTAATTATAAGATCATAATTAATTGAATTCGAGCGCGTCTTATCTTAAATAAAATAACGATTGAAAGAATTTGAATTCTAAATATGCGTAAATATTGTTGCATACTATGGATGATCATGAGCTAGACCAAAGACCCTTTGTATGTGTATGGTTTCATTTAAATTTATTTAATTTAAATTTGTTGGCCTGCAAACCTTCTTCCAATAAAATGTAGGGCATGCGTGCCCATGGTTTCTTTAATGTAAACCCATGTAATGGAGGATCTCCCAAGCCAGAGGAGATGGTTCAAATCTCAAAGCCGAGGCGAAACCGACACAAGAAGATACAAAGGTGGACAGGTGGGATCTGTAAAACACGAACCATCAGGTTCAAGGTGTTTTCCCTAGGTCTGGGTTAGCTTATCAAAACCGCTAGATAAGATAACCAATAGAAGCTCATGATCATTCCATCTTATTTTATTTCTGTTTGATTGCATGGTTTATTTATTATGTATGTATTTTCGCGATCACATAATTAATGAAATGAAAAAGCATGAAAAGATAGAATAAAATAAAAACTGGACTATGCGTAAACATTATTGGAACATGGTTAATCACTTAAGGAAGCATCACTTAATATTAACAAGCATGTGATAATGAAAAGATACGCATAAAGAATAAAATCCCTCAAATACCATATTAAGTCAGACCAAGCCTTTCGTTACTTGACTAAGGGAAAGACTCAATAAAACTATGTGTTTGACCAACCCTTGTTGGGAAACTTACTTTTTTAAAGGAATCCCTTATGAAAGGTTTCGGGTTGACTTAACCATATTACATCAAGAGAAGTATCCCTTGCTAGACTTGATGTAATATTGGAGGAAAGAGTTGAGGAAATCCAAGTCAAGATTTCAGGATTGGGGAGTCCACTCAACAGATCAAGGAATTGTAAGCTCATAGTTGTCAAAGACCTGCCAAACTAAATACCTTAAAATAGCTTGACCAACCCTTCTTGGGGTTATGCGAAGGGGAATATGGATCCTTGCCACTAGAATGTCAAAGCAACTGGACATTCCGAGTTCAATGGTGAGGGCCATTAGGACTTGATAAAATAGTGGGAGACTTAATAAAATTTATTATTTCTCATAAAATGTAATCAAGAAAGTTCTGATGAATCTACTCTTCTAATTTGTAGAATCAATATGACAAACACATCAACCGCATTTTCTCTGCGATCAATTCTGGATAAAGACAACAGCCTCACCGGCAGTAACTTTCAGGAATGGTTTAGGCACCTTAGGGTTATCCTATGCCATGAACAGAAGTTTTACGTGATGGAGTCCTCACTTCCTGATTCTCCTGCCCCAAGGGCGAGTGATGAAGATTTCCTAGTCTATGATCAACATTTGAACGATGCTCTCGATGTTCAATGTTTGATGTTGTCATCTTTGTCTAGTGAGCTCATGAAGTCTCTTGAAGACATGGATGCCTACAGTATGCTCGAGCTCCTCCATGGTTTATACCAGGAGAGAGCAAGACAGAAAAGGTTTGAGATCTCCAAGGCTCTGTTTCAAAGCAAGCTTGGATAGGGTGCCCCAGCTGGGCCTCATGTAGTCAAGCTCATTAGCTACATTGAGTGCTTCGAGGTTCTAGGGTTTAAACTCCCTGAAGAACTGGGAACCGATCTCATTCTTGCATCACTCCCCTAGAGCTTCTCAAACATTGTTGTTAATTTCAACATGAACAATATTGAGAAGTCTCTATCTGATCTTCTTATCCTTATCCTCCAAGTGGACAATGACATGAAGCGTGAAAATCCTTCTATCCTTATGGTGAATAAAAGGAAAGGGAAGGCGAAGATCTTTAATCCAAAATCTTCTTCAAGTCCTTCCAATAAAAGTAAGATCAAAGGGGAGGCAAAGGAACAGGATGTTGTTTTTTTCGCATGTGGAAAGAAGGTCCACTGGAAGAAAAACTGCACCCAGCCAAAGAAGCAAGGGGAAGCTTCAGGTGCGTTTGTTATCGAATGAAATCTATATGTTTCTACTAATTGGGTATTAGATACTTCTTGTGGTGCTCACATCTGTATCCAAATACAGGAACCAAGTAGATTCAGGAAGATTGATCGAGGGGAGGTAGATCTACGAGCAGCCAACGGAGCCAGACTCGCTGCTATAGCTGTCAGAGACTACCACCTCACATTGCCTACCGGGATGGTCTTGGTTTTGAAAGGTTGTTATTATGTGCCTTCTGTTACTAAAAACATTATTTCAGTATCCAGATTAGATACTGATGGATTCATATTCAATTTTGGAAATGAATGTTGCTACTTTTATAAAGATAGCATTTGTTTTGGTAGGGCACATTTATATAACGGCCTTTATGTGTTAGACTACACAAACCAAGTAATGGCAATCGATAACAAAGTTAATTCACATGACTCATACCACACCCAAATTTGGCATCACCGGCTAGGTCATGTCAATGAGAAACGTTTGACAAAATTACATCAAGATGGGTATTTAGATTCTTTCGAACTAAAACCACTTGGTGTATGTCATGCGTGTCTACAAGGCAAAATGACCAAAGCCCCATTTAGTGGGAAAGGTGAAAGAGCTAAAGAGCTTCTAGAATTAGTTCACACAGATGTGTGTGGACCATTTCCAGTTGAAGAAAGGGGTGGTTTCTCGTACTTCATAACTTTTACTGATGATTTTAGTAGATATGGATATATCTATTTAATGAGGTATAAGTCAGATTCTTTTGATCGGTTCAAAGAATACAAGAATGAAGTTGAGAACCAGCTTGGTAAGAAGATTAAGAAACTCCGCTCAGACAGAGGAGGAGAATATCTTAATCAAGACTTTATTGATTTCTTATAGGAGTTTGGGATTCTATCTCAACTCACTCCTCCTTACACACCGCAGTGTAATGGTGTAAGTGAAAGGAGGAACCGCACCCTGTTGGACATGGTGAGATCAATGATGAGTCATGCGAGTCTTCCATTATCCTTTTGGGGATATGAATTACAAACAGTAGCACACATACTAAAACAAGTACCAACTAAATCAATAAATGGTATTCCATACGAATTATAGAGTGGACACAAAGCCATGTTATCGAATTTACATGTGTGGGGTAGTGAAGCATTTGTTAAGGCCTCTTCAGGTAACAAACTTACACCCTGAGGCACAAAGTGTATATTTATAGGATATCCCAAGGAAACAAGGGGATATTACCTATACAACCCCTCAGATAAAAGGTTATAGTGGCAAGACACGCCATATTCATTGAGAGGGAGCACATCTCCAAAAGAGATAGTGGGAGCGAGATAGAATTTGATGAAGTCAAGGCTCAAGATGCACATGAGTTGGAACAAGAACAGATTCCACAAAGCCCCATGGAAGAACAATCTGTTCCAGAGACACAAGAACTGCGTAGGATCACGAGAGAGGTGAGAGAACCAGAACGATATGGTTTTCTTGTCACCAAGGATGGTGACTCATGATTGGTTGACAATGATGATCCTCTTACCTACAAGGAAGCAGTTGAAGGCACAGACGTTGTCAAGTGGCAAGAAGCCATGAATTCTGAAATGGATTCCATGTACCAAAACCAAGTCTAGATTTTGGTATATCCTCCAGTTGATGTAAAGCCTATTGGTAATAAATGGGTATTAAAGAAGAAATTGGACATGGAGGGGAAATTCAGCACCTACAAGTCACGACTGGTTGCAAAAGGGTTTAGACAACGTCAAGGAATTGACTATGATGAAACCTATTCACCGGTTTCAATGCTGAAGTCCATCAGAATCCTATTGGACATTGCTGCTTACCATGACTATGAAATTTGGAAAATGGATGTCAAAACATCTTTCCTTAATGGGAACCTCCAGGAAGATGTCTACATGACACAACCTGAAGGGTTTGTGACTCCAAAGGATGCCAACAAGGTATGCAAGTTGCAGAAATCCATTTATGGATTAAAGAAAGCACCAAGGTCATGGAACATTCATTTTGATGAATCTGTTATAGAATTTGGCTTTGTTAAGAATGAATGTGAGCCTTGTGTCTACAAAAGGTTTAGTGGAAGTGCAGTTGTTTTCCTAATAGTATATGTTGATGACATATTGCTAATTGGAAACGAAGTACCTGTCTTACAGTCAATTAAGTCATGGTTGCATAAATGCTTCTCCATGAAAGACTTGGGAGAGGTGGCATATATTCTTGGGATCAAGATCCATTGTGATAGATCCAAGAGAATGTTGGTCCTAAGTCAAAGTACATACATTGACAAGATACTGAAGAGATTCAGTATTGAACAGTCCAAGAGAAAATTGTTGCCAGTGTCACATGGCATTCATCTTTCCAAGAAAATGTGTCCTCAGACACATGAGGAAAGAAAGAGGATGGAAAGGATCCATTACGTATCCACGATTGGGTCAGTCATGTATGCTATGCTATGTACGAGGCTAGATGTTGCTTACGCATTAAGTGAGGTAGGAAGATATCAAGCTAATCCAGGAGACTGCCATTGGATGGAAGTCAAGACTATCCTTAAGTATCTGAGGCATACTAAGGATATGTTCCTGGTTTATGGAGGAGATGAGGAACTAGTCATCAGAGGACATGTAGATGCTAGTTTCCAAACTGATCAAGATGACATGAAGTCGCAGACTAGATACATCTTCAGTTTGAATGGAGGTGTAGTGAGCTGGAAGAGCTCAAAACAAAGTGTGGTGGCAGATTATACAGCAGAGTCTGAGTATATCGCAGCTTCTGAGGCAGCTAAAGAAGTAGTATGGATGCGAAGCTTCGTCCAAGAGCTAGATGTAGTACCGAGCAGTAAAGATCCTATCACACTCTATTGTGATAATACTGCAGTGGTGGCACTTTCAAAAGAGCCAAGGTCACATCAGTGGACAAAGAACATACTTCGGAAGTATCATCTCTTGAAGGATTTTTCTCAGAGAGGTGAAGTTGCAGTGAGCAGTATTTCCACGGAAGACAACGTGGCGGACCCATTGACTAAAACCTTGACTCAGCAATAAACATGATCATCATGTGAGGTCTAGCGGACTAAAATTCGTAGGCAGTTGGCTCTAGTCCAAGTGGGAGTTTGTAAGGGTTGGTGTCCTCAGAAACAATTGTTTTGTACTTTGATTACATGAATGTTCACTTATTATATATTGTTCATTGTTCTGCATGACTATAATATAATAATGTCCTGGAATATTTGTTGCATTAATAAGGTCATAGCAGATCCCCGCTATGATGAGAACCTTGAAATGCTATAACAATATTTTTAAATAAAGTTCTGCGGTTGGATGACATACTACGATAGGACACATAGTATACAGACTATCATATGCGAGTACTCGTAAGAAGACGAGACTCTCTCTCATGGAGTTCGCACTTGGTAATCTCTAAGATGAGAGATTATGAGAATAAACCCGCCAGTAGTAATTCTGTATGTCTTGGTGTCATCGGATATTGCTATCTGCTAGCGTGTGTAATGGTCCTTAGACTGGAAGATTATCATTAACTCATGTCATGACTCGCGCACTTAGATTTACTGAAAAAACCGTCACGCAGACAGTTGGCGGAAAGTAGGGTACGTTGGATGCGTCACGAGTGACATGTTGTTAATGGATAAGTCGATGAAGGATTTGTCCCTTCTATTTATGGAAGTTGATATCTCGACCCTTTGATTGAAATAGAACTGTCGCATTAAATTCCATGGCCATGGTGTAAACGACGAGTTTATTTCAGGTAGTCAAAGAACGACGGATCAAACATATAGGTTTATGACACTGCCATGAAACCTGCTTGATGAGATATCGAGACAAAGGGATTAAATTACACAGTAAGAATTCGTATGAGGTGATACGTCAATGCGGCGTCAACTTCTTTATCTTGGGTGCCTTGACCCGTTGCTAGACAGTAATCTTGGACTTTATCCAAGCCTGCCTAATGCCAATGAGAAAGAGGCCTAGAGGGTCACACACTAAGTGTATCCAAGTATCTCAAGTTGAATAAAGATTATTCCCGTACGTGGTTTAATAATTATTCAAGGAATCCTAAGTTGTTTTAAATGATAGAGGAAAAATAAAATAAGTACATGCCGTGTATTATTAAATGTACACATGTACATCTAATTTACACGCTGTGTAGTTTTCAATGAAAAACAAGTACACTCCGTGTATTTATTATTACACGCCATGTAGTTTTTCCAGTCAGGTTTTTTAGGATATAATATCGTTTTATTAAATGATATTTATTATAATCAGCATGAGCGCATGTCAAGGAATTAATTCTTCGACATGGGGGTTTTCAATAAGAGTTAATGAAATAAATGAAACACGTAATGCGTTTATTTATTGTCATAACACTAAAACCTCAAACTCGATTATAAATCTCCTCACAACCCAACTCTTTTCCTACACAAGAGAATTGTTGTGCACAACATCTCTGCAGAATTCTTTCAAGACCAAAAGAACCTCTTCCTCCAAGAACACTCTCAAGACCGAGAGAGATCCTCTTCCATCGGATCAAGACCATCTAAGGCGGACAATGAAAGCAAAGGTTTCTCCACGCTAGCACCCGAAGAATCCTTTGGTGACGTCCAGAGATACAAGGTACACGTGCGGATCATTGCTAGAGGGAGTCTACACTTGGATTATATGACGCAAGGACGGATCACATCAACAACGTGATCGAGAACATCAACGATGAAAGAACACCCAAAAGGTATTTCTTTATAATTAATTAAATTAACTATAATCAACCTGTAACGATCCTTGTTTGTGGTTCCGGGACAAACCATCTTCTTTGTCTTTTTCTGTGATTTGATCCATAGAGACTGACATTTAACATCGTATTGATCCTGGATTGATCATTGCTAATGAAAAAAACCCAAGTGGGCACATCCACCCACGTGCTTCCGCTGCGCCTGAAAACTTCAATGGGCCCATAACCCACAGGTCAAAGGATAGAAACCTCCCTCTGACACCACGTTGTAACGACCCGAATCCAGAGCCACTCAACTGGTGCCCCTTACCCAGTTCTCCACATGACATAAATCATGTTTCCCCAAATTCCAGAGGCTACCGACTAGCAGTGAGGTCCTTTGTGAGTAATTGGGGAAACTATGCCCTCATTTGGTAAGGTATACAGAGAAGGAAATAACAGTCAATAGAGGAAGCAGTAAACAGCATAAAATAACTGAAAATAAATAGCGGAAGCAATGTATAATATAATAATTATGATAATTATGCAGTAGGTACAAGTATCTGAGGAAAGAATAAAACACAACAACGTGATGAAATACAACTGAGAACAAAGTACTAAAAGTAAACAGTAACTCCAGCAGCATCGCAAGCCTAGGCTTGGTCCTATGTTATCCAACTCCAACCAACAATAATGTACCTGAAGTATAAGGGACACAATCCCTATCCACACCTGCAACCATATAACCTTTTTGGGCCGAAAAGCGGGACCCAAACATGGAGTGAGACTAATCTCAATAGGCAATCACCACAAGATCTGTGCCCAACTGTCAGTGAGAAATATAGAAAAAGTAAAGGAAATAAATGTAGCATAGAACAGGAATATGCTAAAGTAAACAATCCTATAATTATCTATTCACATTTATTTATTTATTTAACTCTATGAAATAATTAACAAACAAGGAATCTCGCAAACAGCTCTATATTTCAAGGCACATCAAGTAATACAACATGTATCTCAGCAGACTACCTAAACAGCAAGTAGTACAAAACTAAAGCTTGTTCTTTGTCTTGGTGGACTCATCACAACCAACCAAACAAATAATAACACTAACTCTCTAGGTGGCTTCTACTAGCAGACCCCTCTAGTCAAGTAAACATACACAGGCATAGACACTCTGGGAAGCTCTCACCATCAATTCCCCTGTGGTCTTTCAAAGATAGATATAGACTCTCTGAGGAAGCACTTACGTCTAATTCCCCCTCTAGTCTCGCTACGTAACTAAGGACACTCTGAGGAATAACAAAGTACCATTACCATAGGTCCTGAGAACGATATTAATTTATAACAGACTCTCTCGGGAAGCCCTAATCGTCAATTCCCCCTTTAGTCTACCACACCAGGTTCACACAGCCCTGAGCAGTTTAGTCGTGCGTAATCGACTGTTAGCGGCCCAAGTAAGATCAAAAAACTACTTCACTAATAGCTACAATGCATAAAAACATCTAAACAGTAGGCAATATGAAATCAGTTATAACAAGAAACTATCATTTGCAAAGGGTTTTCCTCGTAGGAAAACTATACCAAACGGCAATAAACATCCAAACAGGGGAAACACCCATGGGTGATCCTAAAACATGAAAACAAGAATACATTATACATCTAATTACCTCAAGAATACAAGAAATTTAAGGCAGATAAATAAACATGGTCAAAACCGTAACCCGAGATACCTGATACATGGGTATCCAACACTTTTGTACCGAAAACTCAAAGACTTTAAATGTAGGGAAACAAACCACCGACCTCGATCCTAGGAGATCAATATACTTGAACCACAGGGCTTTATTCTCCTTAAAACGGAATAGATATAAGAAAACACACAAAACTCTCAACCCTCGATAACTTTATAAAGAAGATTAATTGAGAAACAAATCTCTAGGAGAAGAGAGAGCTTACCGCTGCGGTCCCAACGCAATTGATGGCGGTTGATTCGGACAGCAGGTGATGAATCGGTGGCTTGGAGAATATCTGCGGCCATACCCTCACTCTCGGTCGAAGAAGCTGGAGAAGAAGATGTATTCGGGGTTAATTCGTGACCTCAATCTGTTTAATGAAAAAAAATACATGGCGAGTACTTCTAAAGTACATGGCATGTACTTATCTTTTCCGTACACCTCTTTAAGCGGCCTCCACATCACCCTTACACACCGTGTGTGTAGTCCGAACACGGCCGACACATGGTATCAGGTGAAAAAGGAGTACACTGCGTGTACTAATAAATTACATGGAGTGTACTTCAAAAATTTCCAGAAACTCCTCTTTTTCCCAAAAACAACAAGAAAGGGAAAAACGAACCTGAAAAGAAGGCCCGGGTTCTTACAGAAAGAAACCACCAGGAACATGGTTCTCATCCTTCACCTGTTGGAATACTAAGAATTTTTCAAAAACTCCACCATTACCCATTTCATCTTGGGCCACCAAAACTGCATCCTCAAGCCACGGTACATCTTGTAAACTCTTGGGTAAACCACTAAGGGTGATCTATGAAATTCATTGAGGACTCCCTCATGCATAATCCCTGGAAAAAAACAGTCTACCAGGGAACAAAATCTGATTTCGACCATCCTAAGACCATCTCTTAATAGCATTTCCATGGTCAACCTGATCGTGCATCACCTCTACCACTGGATCTCCCCACTGAGACTCCTCCACGTACTACATCAGAGAAGACTACACTATCATCTGGAATAAACAGCCTCTGCCACCATCCATTCTTATATCTAAGTCAAAGGTTTCTAACTCCTCTATTATTTTCCAAGAATCTTCAGATTCACAAACAACCTCCTTCTACAATTTCCTACTAAAATCATCAGCCACAATATTCCCCTTTCCAGAGGTATAGGGGATCTCAAAATCAATGTCTCGAAGAAACTCCATCCACATCCATTGTCACAAGTTGAGATATCACTGATAAAAGATATACCTTAGTCTCTTGTGATCTTTGAAGACCACAAAGTGTTCCCCAATGCGGTAATGTAGCCACAACTTCAGTGAAAACATGACCACTACTATCTCAAAATCATGGGTGGCATAGTTAGGTTCATGGGGATGTAACTTCCTAGACCCATAAGAGATCATTGCTCACTGTTACATCAAGATTCATCCCAAGGCCAGACAAGAAGCATGAAAAAACACCTCCAACATCACCCCTTCCTCTAGAAACTAGAGCACTAGAGAACTGACCAACTTCCCATTCTGATAGTTGAATGCTGCCTGGCACTATCCACTTGACACAAAATTTTGGTCCTTTCTAGTTAGAGTTGTCAATGGAGCTACAACTCAAGAGAAATTGGTTACAAAACTCCAGTAATATCCTGTGAGACCAAGAAAACTACAAACCTCTACGATGTTATTGGGTGGTTCCCAAGAAAAAATTGCTTCAATCTTTGATAGGTCAAACTTCAACACCTGTAACAACCCAAAATTTCATTAATGAAAATTCCTCTTGATCTAATTAAATGTCTTATTATGTAAAATGGTTATATAAAATATTCACTTCTTTGGTTTTATATTTTTGGATTTTAAAATACAGTTAAGAATTGTGACTGTTCCTAATAAAGTCATTGAATAGTTATCACATTATTAGTATAAATATAGGGCTTTAACAAATCCAATTTACTCAGACAAAGGATTTGATGGCCTCATCTAGTAGGGTTGATCCATATGAATCCCATTTGTCAGAGCTCATAAAGGATGTGGAGTCATTGGGCTTCACTCTTGACCAATCCCAAGCTGATCTTCAATATGTTAAGCTCGAATGGAACCACCTACAGGAGAAGTGGAAGTTGATAGAGATTACCACCCAAGTGATGTTATCTGAGCCACCCCAAGAGTCTATCACCATCGCACACCTTACCATTCTATCTTATACATGTGTTATAAGGGTTTATGTAATTATACCCCAGTACTATGATTATGTACATTATTTTTGTATAGAGAATATACTTTCATTTTGTTATTGTTACTTAGTAAATAGTTGTTTAAAGAAAAAATAACATTTTTAGATAATTAAGAAATCTATTTTGGTGAATTAATGGATTTTTTAAATAAATAATATTTTAATTAAATATTAATTCTAAATTAATTTTTATATAATATAAATGACCATATAATTATTATGAATATGATTGTGATTTTTATTAAGGTTTGAAAGCTATTTTTGCCAAAACCCATGAATTTTTTATAAATGTCAGTTTTTATTTTAAAATTAAAAATTCACATATTTAGAAAATTATTTAGATAAAATGAATATTATTTTTGGAATCAGGATGTTGAAATTATCCAACGGTGATTTTTTCATTATTTTCTGAGATAGTTGAATTTTTGGGTTAAAATTAAATATCGTTTAAATATATAATGTGTTTCAAGACATCATAATGACCCAATAGTGATTTAATTAAATACTATAAACATTATTTTCAGAAAATATATGTTTTACCATTAAAATAATTCAATTTTAGGTTTTTTTTATTTATTTTAAAATGCTTTAGTGGACCCTTCAAGACTTATAAAACATTTTAACTTTTTAAATTGAATTCCTTGAGAGTGTGACTCACCTCCACATAAGAAACCATATTATTTTAAGGATTTAGACCATTTTACTTATACAATAATTTTTTACACATTCCTTTGGAAAAAAACATGGCCAAAACCATGGGTTGGTTTGTGGTTTTTATTAGTTTAATGTGTGGTGTCCCAAACCTAAATAACAAAGAATTCCCTATTTTTTCCTATATAAAACCACCCAAGCTCCCACTTCTTATTCACTCAAATACTTTGGAGTTCATCCAAACTCTTCCATAATATCTCAATAATCCTCTCAAGTCTCCCCAACCTCCCAAGAATCTTCTCTCAAACTCCTCCCAAGCCTTTGAGATCACACTTTCAAGTAAGGGATTACTTCCTTTTTCATTTTATCCAAGTTTCTTAATATTGCTATTCCATTTTATATTCAATTATAAATGTTGGGGTATGATTTCTCACCTCCCCCATACTACCCTCTTTATGTTTGAATGATGAGAGAACCCTTTTTTCTCTCATTAATTCCTCACATGTGCACCTATTACCATGCTGAAATTTCATATGGAATTTCTCTCTCCCCATTTACATTCAAGCAATTATTTTGTATCATGAATCCAAATTCCATTAATTATTTTGTGACATGTATCTATATGACTCACTTCCTATACATTTCATTTACATATGATGATACACCCTTTTCTCTCTCATCAACCTTTTTTATGAAGTCTTATTTCACACTATTATGCTGTTGAAATTGCACCACCATTTTTCGAGCCAAAATCATTGTGTAGTGAATACCATGCCCATTTCTCTATCAAGGGTATTCACATTTATACACATTTACTTATTTATGGAATATTTTCATGTATGAATTCTGTAATCATTTACTGTGGAATAAATTATGATGTTTATTGATTCTATGTTGTATGATCTTGTGGCACACTTATGCATGAAATAAAATGTTTAAGAAGGGTGTGCCCTGATAGCACTCAAATGCACTGGGTAAAGATTAGTATCATGATAAATCAAGTGCAATGAGGGTTTTCTAATTCTAATTCATGTGCAATGAGGTTTTACTCATGCTCCATGTTCAATGATCCTTGGATCATGCTAATACCATGTTAAGTGTTGTTTCCACATTTCCATGTTGTGATAATCATGCTTTATCATGCCTTTGTGTTCATGTTTATTTTAAGATATGTTGATATGAATATTTCCTAGCATTTATTGTATTCTTCATGTTATTCCTTGTTTACTCCCTTACTGGGGCTTTATAGATCACCCTTTTCTTATGCATGTCCTCAGGTTATCCCATTCAATTCTAAGTACAAGGGAATGTAGTAGTCATGTAAAGGAAGTTTTCAATAAAGATGTTGTGTTTCATGTTTTAAGTCGTTATGTAATGTTACTAAGACCCAAAGACACTAGACCTATCGATCTTCCATGTTGTATCAAGTGAATAGTTTATGTGATAAATCATTTTTAATTGTGTAATAAAGATCAGGGTTGTTATAACACCCTACTAAGACATCACATGCCCAAGGAAATACCCCTCTCCAGTCTAGAACTTAAACTTTGACAAATTTTCGTAGAGTTGGTGGTGTCGAAGGACCTTCAAGACAGTTTGGAGATTCTCTATATGATATTTATCCTACTTTTAGTAGATCAATATGTCATCAAGGAATACAATGATGAACTATTATAGTAACTCATGAAATACGGAGATCATAAGCCTCATTAACACAATTGGTGCATTCGTAACATTGAACAACATGACTATGAACTCAAAGTGACCATACCAGAATATGAAAGTAGTCTTCAGGATATCTTCCTCATTCACCTTCAACTAGTTATATCTAGACCATAGATCTATTTTAGAAAACAAAATTCCCATCTCGGCTGGTTAAAAAGATCATCTATCCTCAGAAGAGGGTAATAGTTCTTGACTGTCACCAGATTTAACCTCTGGTAGTATATGCACAACCTTAAAATACCATCCTTATTATTTGAGAAAAACACTGGAGCACCCCATGGTGACACACTAGGCCAGATAAATCCCTTCTTCATTAGTTCATCAATCTGAATCCTCATCTCTTGAAACTCAGAGGGTGTCATCAGATAAGTATTCATCAAGATCAGAGAAGCACCAGGTTGTAAGTATATCCTAAACTCAACATCAAATTGAGGGGGTAGAGTTAAAACCCCATTAGGAAAAACATCCAAGAACTCCCCAATAACCATAGGGAATTTAGTGTCCACTACTTCTACTTATATCTCAGCCAATAAGGAAATAAGTGGCTCTGCACACCGAATTCCCACCTAACAGGTCTGCTCACTGACGAAAACCACATGATGACCATCCACATCATAAAACACAACTATTCTCCAAAATTATTCAATAAAGTAATGCATAGAATAAAATCATTTGATGTCAACAATGAAATCATATAGATACATCTGTAGTCGGAAAAGATTCCCACATTATTGATGTGGTCCCATCATCAGTCTACATCCCCAAAACACATCAAATAAGATGGTCCAACCTCCAGCTAGCATAATCAACACCAAGGGAACAAGAAACCGCTCTAAATATAGTCCCATAGTATGGTCTATACTGGTTTCAATAAAAGAGTGTGAATATTTTCAATCAAACCAAGAAAAATAAAGGGTCCTAAACAATTTGATCATACTTTGAACAATATACGGCCCTACTAGAACTGATGCCTCTTCTACATGCAACTGACCATGCCCAGATCCTCTACCCTTCTACTAATGACCACATCCTCAAACACACTTGGATCAAGGTCCCTAAGGAACACCCTGAGGTCAGACTCTACCTACTCCATCTCCCCTTGGTGGGGCATTAGCCTATTATCCCTGTCGCTGAAATGGCATAGATGGAAACTTTTTACGAGGAACTCATGGAACCTATCCACCTCCACTATACTGAGCTCAAAAGGCCACTAGAAACTGATTTTGGAGATTTCTATGAACCACACAAAGGAAACACATCATCCACAAGACCATTGGAAAGGCAAAAGTATGTGAAGGTTGAAATGAAAACTACTGAGGTCGACTCCCCGCCGGTCAAAACCTCAAAGGCCCTGGCACCTAAGACCTGATGTTGGTAATCCTACCTATCAAAGAACCCTCTTGGATCTCCTATCGTAGAAGACCTCCAAGTGTGTGCATCTTCTCAATCACTTTTTCCTTCTTCTGAACCTCTAAGTATGTTGACAATGTAAAGGGAGTAACTATGTACTGAATAGAAGGACAAAGTGCCTCCTCTAGGTGTCTCACATGAGACTCCTCATCTGGAAAGAAATCTAGGGGAAAAAAGAGGAGATACTTGAACTCAATCCCCAGCTCCCATACCAGCATACTCCCCTTCTGGAGGGAGAGTAACTCCTCCCTCTTTCCAACCTTTATGGTCGATGAAAAGAATTATTCTCAGAGATCCTTATCAAAATTGATCCATAGAATTTCAACCTCCTTCATCCCCCCTAGTTACAACATACATTACTAATATGAATCTCCTCACATCTAGCTCACTACCAAAGGAACCCAGTACTCTGTCAAAGCCTAGTTCAAACTAGAGGTGATCTCAAGATCCTTAAGCCAGCTCTCAATATCTATGTCTGAAACAATTCCCTCATACTTTCCTAAGGTCTGTCGTTGGAAATTATGTAACATTATCTTCCACTGGTCATCCTCCTATACTAGATCATCCCTCTGTCAATCAATCGGATCGGCCTACTGATCCTTAACTGCTCAATCCACATGCAGACGAATACTGGGTGTCATGGCTAAAAAGGTAAAGAAGGAACCCCTAATCTTGGATAGCATGGAATTTTAATTAAATTTCATTTTTACTCATTTTACTCATCATTCATTTCAAGTTTCCGAAAACCCAATTTAGAAAGGAACACAAACAATTATTATGCATGTACCTTTCCTAGGTTTCTACCCTACAAACGATGTACCATCACTTGGTCGTTCGGTGAGACCATAGTCCTTTTATCAGATCACAGGGGGGCTAAAATCATATGTCTAAGCTGGTCTTCCCTGTCCTATGTCAGGCACCAAGATCACCTAAAACTATTTCCCTACCAACCCATGCAATACTCACTATTCTTAACTCCAAAATCCATCATATCTCTCAACCATTACCTTTGATATCATTCTACCACGACCCCCTCTCTCTAAAGACGACTCTCCTAAGATGGAAATGGAGAAAGAGAGATAATGACCACCGAGTCTCACCTATAGTAGGCCCAGGGGTAGAAACCAGTACCAATGGTATACAATCTCACAAAATGGGAGGGATTACCCTTTTTAATGAAACATTATCACGATATAAGATGCTCCACCCCAAAACAACTCCAGGATATATATATATATAATGAAATCCAAAATCCATCCCACATGCATGTTTAAAATAAAATAGTTACAAATGCAATAAAACTATAAAGTAAGTTCCAAAAGTAAAGCTAAGTGGTAACACAACAACTATCCCAAAGTCTAAGCTATTAATTCCCAAAGCATTCCACATAATCCTACTGGAAACCTGAAAAATATTTTTACATGTAGGGTGAGTATACAAGTATACTCAGTTGTAAAACCAAGGTCTCTCATGCACAAGTGATAGAAGAATACTAATTCTATCATGAGAAAATGGTGGAACCAACAGCACCTAAAAAGGAATACTAACCATCCCCACCTCACCAAGGCATGCTCACCAAATAACACAAGCTAAGTAAAGTAATATAGTAAGAACATAGATGATAGGGTACCATGTACAACTTTACCACTAATTAGATGCTCTCAAATCCTAATGTAAATTGCCATAGCACTCCCACCTATTCCAAAAGAACCGCATCACAACCCGCCCACACACGCCTGGGCCACATACCACATCACTTCCCACCCACACACACCTGAGCCACATACCACATCACATCCCACCTGCACACTCCTGGGCCATATACCACATCGCATCCCGTCTACACACACCTAATCCACATACCACATCACATCCAGAAAACACCTAGGAAATCACAATACATCTCATCCCAAAGACACTAGGGAAAACACAGCTCGCCATCACACACCAGGGCCTCACGAACCACAACCTGCCTAAAGTATCTTGGGTTATTACCTCCTGGAGGAGGGAGCATGGAAGAGCAGGTGGCCATCCATCCATCCTACCACCAAGATGTTTGGGAAAGACACCCTCCGCCATGACAATAGGGGATTTAGGCACAAGGTTCTCAATTGGGGTGGGGTGCATACAGAAATCATAAGAAAATATAGGGTATATATATATATAGTTTCAAGAAATCAAGACCAACCTATGGAATTCACAATAACTTCTTCCCCTATATGCATACTAGTACCAGCAACAATCACTTCAGAAGTTGATAAATTTAAGTAGCTTTACAAATCTCTTTCACTTAACACCCATTCATTTCTTTATTTGGATTTAACCATAGTTAACTGTGAAAACCATCATTAAAATTTTCATTTACAAAATCCTTCCCATTTTCCAAACCAACTCATTGCATGTCAACATTATTAAGTATTTGTTTTCTCCATCACTACCTTAGAAACTAAGTAACATAGACCACAACAAGCAACAAGAAACACAAAAAAACCGTCAATACAATCAAAGTCATTTCAGAAGGCGAATATCATGTTATTTAACACACTTCATATTTATGCTCTGTTAATACCCATTCATGCTATAAAAAAGTATTCATCCTGAGACACAGGGTGAAGATTTCTACATTCTACTCATAGAGAAACGCTAGTAAAATTACCCATACCAACCATATCCATCATAATTCTTCAAAGTCATTCCTCCCAATCCATCCTCTCAATAGAGAAAACCCCCCAACTTAAAACTGAACCCAGAAAATCATCTCACCACAACCATTCTCGACATCCCTTCTGTATAACCACACCACACCCAACACATCCAGCAGTATAAACATTTCACAAACCGACCTCAATCCCACTGCGTAACACTACTCATCCATCCTACATTCAATCAATATCTTAACCTGATATTCCATTACACCACCCGAACCACCCCACAACACACAACCATGATCAAAGACATATCACCACACAAACCAAGGTAAAACATATTAATATTTAACAAGTCTCTTGTCCTTTAATTCCACTTGTTAATTTCCAGGGTTATCATAGAAGGTATGATCCCGAGGTATTCATTTATTAGATGGGTGTATGTGGTCAGAAAATTTCATATATAATTGTTCAATGAAAAAAAATAAAAAACATCATCCATTTTATAGACCATCCCATGTATAGACAAATACCCCCAATGGCCATGATTTTCAGTAGGCATATAGTCCATACAAACAAAATATCAACAAAAAAATAAAAAAGAAGCATTTTTCGCTTTTCCTCATCCCCCATATATTGATCTTAAAATAATTCAATTATCTTATTTAATATGAGTTAAACTATATTTATATGAGAAACATTCATACACAAACCTAGCATGATACATAATTAAGAAATATGAAGGGATCCCTACTTAGAATAAGAGACGATTGGAACTTCCTAGTTGCACCAAAGTAGGGGGCGCACATGTAGTAGGAAAAGCCTCTAAGGAAAGGTCAATATAAAGGCTACAACACAACCCTATGACTCCTTGGGGAAGAAAGGCTTGGGGAACACAAATATAAAATAGAGCCAAATAAGGAAGAGAAAATCTTAGCTTTAGAAAGGCCAAATCCAAAATCAATAGAAGCAACAGTTTTAAAAATCTATTAAAGGTGGATCTTGACCAAGACCACTCGGTTTGGAAGTCAAATGAATATTGAGGTTTTTAGAAGATATATATGATTCTAAATGGATCCAAAAACCATTATATATGGTATTAAATTCATTTTATATCAAATAAAACATTAAAGGGGAGAAACTGGAAAAACTGGAGAAATATGGAATTTTGAAAAATTGTTGAAAAAGAGTCTCTAGTGGAAGAGTCACCTGTGCAAGCTACCGGTGTGAGTCACAAGTGAAAGTCATTGGTTGATGAGTCACCAATGAGAGCTACCATTGATGAGCTATCTGTGCAATTTACTGGTGGATGAGTCACCGGTGTGAGGTACCATTTTGAGTTACTGGTGCGAGTCACTGGTGGATGAGTCACCTGTGAAAGATACCATTGATGAGCTACTGGTATGAGTTACTGGTGGATGAGTCATTGATGTGAGCTACCGGTATGAGTCACCACTGGATGAGTCAAAAGTGTGAGCTATAGATGCAAGTTACCTATGGATGATTCACCAGTGAAAGCTAACAATGCGAGTCACCGATGCGAGTCACCGGTGCATGAGTCACCAGTGTGGGCTACCGTTGATAAGCTACTTGTTTGAGTCACTGGTGGATGAGTCACCGTTGTGAGATATCGGTGAAACTCACTGGTGTGACCTACTTCTATGACTCACCACTGTGACTCACCATATCATCTCATTGTTGCAACTCACCATCGCGACCTAAATTTGGTAAACTAGAATTTTTTCAAACTCTTGAAATGAGTCACCTTGACCACCCCTAAAATTTCAACCACTAGATTTCCCAAAATTAATGGACTGAAGAGGTTAGGTCCATTACATATCTTCTCATAACTGATAAAATAAATCATTGATATGGGATAGAGGATGCTTTTTCATTAATGTTTTCTTTTTCATTCCCCAATAATCAATATAAGGATGCATTAACCCATATTTATTCTCAATAAAAAGAATAGGTTCATCCCAAGGTGATGCACTAGGGTGTATCAATCCCTTATAAATATTCTCTAATAGTTTATTCTTCAATTATTACAACTCAATTAGGAACATTTAATATAGAGTATTTAAAATAGGCATAGCACCAAGTTTGAGTTCTATTGAAAATCCAACTTCATGATTCAGAGGAATACTATGAAATTATTAATTAAAGACATGAAGAAACTAATGTATAACACACATATCCTCAATTTTGAATTTTTACCCAACCTTATTAGATATATACCCTTCATGGATATGAAGTAAGACCAATATTAGAGAAGTAATTTAGATTAGAAATTTATATTCATCCTCACATCGATAAACAATAATAGGTTCATTCATAATATGAAATGTGAATTCTATTACTCTATAATTGTTGTGGGATATATGTATATATATAAAGAAAGTTAATCCATCCTTATAATAATCTCAAAGTTAACTAGAGTAAGAATAACAAGATTTTCAAGAAACACATTCTCACAAACATTAACTGATGAGGAACTAGAAACTTGAAATGAAATCATTATACCATTAGGATTTTTCAATGCTAACTCAACATATAATCATTAAGGTGGTATTGTGACGCCCTTATAAAAATGATTATATATAAAAGAGTGGCTAGAGACATAATCGAGTAAGACATTAGCTGCTCTAGGGTAGTTGATAAGAATACCTTTCACCATGTCATTATTGAAACACACTTTTGCAGTCATGACCACATGACATTTCCCCTTATCTTTGTCCTTAATAGGTTATTGACACCAACCATCATTATAAAGCTTCAGATTCATGAACTGGTTAGTATGATGCTCATACTTCTTACATTTGAAGCATTAGTGTATTGTTACTTCATTTGACAGTGTCTTATTTTCCTCTATTCAATATAATAACCTATTAATCATCTTTTAATATTCAGGGGCTTTATGACCAACCCGTATACATTTGATGGACCTAATTGTTATATTCAATAAATTACATTAATTTTTTATCCCACTTTCCTCACATGTAGGTGACAAGAATTTCTTTCCACCAGGTGACTTATTCGAGTTTCTAGGACACTCCATATTCCTTTTCTTATTAAAACCATAAGAATTATTGGAATTTCAAATTTCTATTTCTATGTTGAGAGCACATATAATGATTTATTAATAGCTATAAAATTATCTTATAGCTAACACCTTTTAGAGACTTTGTTTTAATCCACTAAATAATTGATAAAATTTTATTTCTAGGTTGATGATTAAACCATAAGTATAGCTTATAAGAATTATAAAATTTTATTTATAGGTAAAAATGGATTCATTATACTTCTTCTTAAGTTCAAGAAATTCATTATCCATTTTTGTACATAAAATATGAGTAAAGGACTTACTGAAAAATATCCTCTTAATATATTCCCATTACATGGAGTAAATTTCTTACTCTTTCCTCATATTCTTAAAAAAATTCAACAATTTATCTGTTTCACTTTCCAAATGATAAATTTATAGGAAAAAATTTCTTGTTCTATGAAATGGATGATATTAAATATTTTCTAGATGGTTTTTATCCATTTATCAACCACTAGTGGATCAAAATACCCACTAAAATAATGCGGGTGTTTCCTAATGAAAGTATCAATAGTATATTGTTCTTTACTTTGATCATTTGGAAGTTCATCATGATTCATGGACTGAGAAAGTTTCATGGACATAGAAACAAAATTTTGTATTATAGTTCCAATGGAATTTAGTTATTAATATGGTCAAACTTTTTTGACCACCACATTCATTATTATCATGATTCCTTATGTTTCTATCCATTGACTAAAACCAAATATCAAAGTGTAAGAATCAATCAATAATAATCAAAGTGAGAAATCATATTATCAGAAAAAAATAATTCATAGGATGTCTAAATCATGACACATTATATTAAATCTATGAGACCATAGGTTTAACCTAGGTCATTCATGGCCATAATATATTAAAATTTATCATAATGGTTTATAAATAAAATTTTAATTGACCAAAACATATCCCCTGAGAGTGTCAAAATAGGTGTACAGTAAGGGGACCTTCACCATGCACCAATATAATGGATGCGATATACATGACCAACTCTTTTTAGGGTTATTACCCCTAGATGTATCTATTCCAAAAACATATTCACTCGTAACTTCTAAATAGGGATTTATTGATAAGAAAATCATATAAACTAAATCTTACCAAAACTTTGGGAATTTATCTTACGCATAGGTATATCTCTATGTTTTTCACTAAATTTCTATAATACTAACATATAAAATTAATAAACCATGCTCTATTACCAACTACTATTATACAAGAATTTCATACAAAAATAATGCTTCTTTTTTTATAAATATTCAATATATCTAATAACATTACATTCCCTCAAACTGTAAAAGTTTTAGTGTACTTAGAGACAAAATATATAAACATCTTATTTCATGAAATATCTTCAATATATCCTATAAATTTCTTATCATATTATACCATTATTTAATATATCTAACTTAAAACCCTTCTTTATAACTAGGAGAAAGGAAATATAAGAAAGGGTGACCTCAGATGTTCAGTAAGGGTAAACATAGGAGATAAAAATTGATAATCATAATATAGTAAAAGATAAGCATAATGGTGTCAGATCATGATCAAAGTTCATACCCAATATATCATTGATCATAAACATGAGTGATGTAATAACACTTTATTATTTCAAAATGCATAAATCATAAGAGTTGTAATCATCATAAATCAACCATGATCCATGAGTTTAAATCATAAGCATAAAAACATGTCAAAATATTTAGGCGCCATCATAGGAAAAGAAACTATATAATATGTAATGTTTAACTATCAAGACCATTATATCATAGTAGATCAGGCATCAAAAATAGTTTCCCATGTCATTGAAGATCAAGTAGCACCACATGTTTCCTATATCATAGTGGATCATTCATCCCTACTGATTTCCCACAGAGCATAAAGAAAATAAAATCATTTCCATTAATTATCAAATGAGATATAAGGTTTTACCAAATGCATTGGAAGGATATAATAGACCCACCCATCACATAATGAAAACCATACATATGTGTGCCATAAGAAAGTCAAAATGACTTGTTTATAAAATAATTAATTAATCTTAGAAAGGAATATTCAAAGTAAATAATGGACATGGTGGTGGAAAAAAATTTCATGTATTATATGTTAAAAGAAAACATTCCCTTTAATATTTCATAAAAAAGTAAAAATGAATTATTCAGAAAATATTTAAAAAGATTTATTTTTTAAAAAAAAAAAAAAATTCAAAGGTATTGAAAATTACCATTTTATAACATTCCAATTATAAGTAATAACTTTCATAAAACAATTTAGAATAACTTTAACATGGAAGAAAACATCTTTTGACTAAATATGAAATAAGGTCAACTTTTATTTAAAAACTTTTCTTGAACATATTATGTACCAAAGGGAGTAAAATGTTACTAATACAAAAAATCTCTAGAAATAACCAACATAGAAAAAAAAATTAAATAATAATATATATATATATATATATATATTTCCCCTCAATAGAAATTTATCATAGACAATCTTGAAAATAAATGAGATTGTAAAATAAACCCCTTAACTCTTGCCTTATATTAATTTTATATCTTTAAACCTCCTGTATAATAAAGATATATTAATTATAAAAATATTATAGAAACATACCCATATATTTGATACCATATATGATTTAATAATAACATCTTATCCCCCATTTGTTGACAATTATTTATTAAAATCATCGATACAGGTGATAACTGCTTCGTTTTTCATGCATGTTTTGGTTTCGATAGTTTTAGTCCTTATAATATGATCATGGTTACATAAACTCCAAAATTTTAATCATTTCATGATTATCATATGTAATTATTATATAAACTTTTATAATTATTCATATAAAGCACGGATGAAAAATGAAGTACCTCACTTCGTGGAAAAAGAACTTCATATGTACGCACAAGTTAAGTTTCCATTTTTGATAGATTGAATAGAATAAAGTTAAATAATATTTAACCTCTCTAGAACCATATTAATATCATATATATTAGAAAAATCCATCATTATAACAATCAATGTAAATTGCTGATGAAAAATGAAACACATCACTTTGTGGAGGCGGTATCTCACACGTACACATGAGTAATACTTTAATTTCTCATTTGATGAAAGTGGGTGAATAATAGTTGTTTAATTAACATAATATAATTTTAGTATATTTAATATACTTAATTCATTATTTAATAATGTATAACTTGGATTTATTATAGGTAAAATAAAAAATAAAATTAAAACAACTTGATTTAGAGTCATACCTCTTCATTGAGAACTCTCCTTTTGATTACACCTTAAGCCTTGAAAGGATAGTATTTTAGAAAGAATAGAAGATATAGAACATGGTTATAGAAGATAGGATCACATTAAGGCAGGTATTGGCTGAGATAGAAGTCTGAAATTTTGTACATAATGAATAGTATGAGGTTCCCTTTTATAAGTGAGGGAAACTTAACACTTTGAAATATGTAAAAGATTAAATAATATATATCATAATCATGTAAAGTGGAACCAAGGAATCCAAAATTAGAAAATAATATGTGATAGGATCAAAAAACTCAAAAAAATAAAATTTGGACAAGTTTTTTATACATGTTAATCCTTATCTCCTAGTCTACCCACTTTAAAATCATTTTAACATAAACTGTGATCATTTAACTTTTTTACCATGATAATTAATTAGATGAGAGAAAAATAAAAAGTAGCCTTCTAACCAACTTTGGAAATGATGATTCAAAATTAAGAAATTATTTTATTATATTCAATTTATATAGATAGAATAAATTAATTTTAATATAAGAATAGGAAATTTGTAAGAACTCGTGTTTTTAGAACATGTTAAAATCCTAACCCTATTTGAATTTTGACTTGTTTCTGAGAAAAACTAGGAAATCTGGGAAGTTTTGGAAATTTTCAGACTACACACTATGTAATCTAAAGTACATTTCATGTATGTGTTAAGCACGTACTAGTCGTGTGCTCTCCGAGTAAATGTTGTGTGATGATCGTGTAGGAATTCCCTACTACACAATGTGTAGTGTTGCTAGACACGCAGTGTATCCTTCTTTCTGCGTACCGGTTGAGTTAAAGCCACGTGTCAACCTGTTTGAAGTGTCCAACCCATGTGGCTACCTCCACTTATGTCGGAGTATGGAAAAGGCCACTACATAGTGTGTAGTCATTTATACACGTTGGGTATTTTTATTTTTATTAACTTAAATGAAAGAGTGTCGTGTATTATTTCGGAAAACCTCTTTTTATTCCCCAACTTCAGAACAGTTCCACTCCAAAAACCCAAAGAACATCCCTTGCCTTGGAATCTTCATCTGAAGTCCATTCTTTAATCTGTCAGTGGCTGTGGGATCGCAATAGTGAGGCTAAACCCACGCACCCTATTTTTTTCTTGATCCTTTGCCTCACACGTCGCTATTTCCATCCGATTAGAATTGCTAGGATTTGATAGAAACATAGATCTAAGAAGATCATCTTCTAATTAGATCTCGATATTGTATGTGCCTATGTCTACAAGTCTCAGGTAGGTGGTGCATACCTCTTTTTGTGTTTTCATGGTAAATTGGGTGGTACGGCCTTCGGTGTGTTTTCAAGTATTTTTTAGTAGAACCCATTTTATCTGTTATTTCCTGTTTGATTGTTCATTTAACCTATGGGATACCTTTGGGTATACCTTGTTACATATTTTTCTTGAGTGGGGCCAGGCGAGTGGTCGTTGCTTATCAGAGCATATTGGTTGGGGAATTCCAAAATGGTTATAATTGAATTGTATTGTTTTAAACTGTTTAGTTTAGTTTATTAAACCTTGATATGAATTGTTAGAGGCTTTAAAGACCTCTATGTTGTTATGGGAAAACACTTGGTTAGTTCATTTGAATTTTTTAGTTTGTTTTTCTTATTTAAAAGTGATTATTTTGATTATATATATAATTGTTGAATTTTATAGACTGGAACCCTTGCGGTTGTGTTGGGAATGGCCCGGATATTCTTGAGTGATGCTGATCACAAGTTGGGCTTGGCCTGGGTTACATTGGGTAGTTCTGACCACGGGATTGGGTGTCATGGATGTCAGCTTGAGGTAGTGTGACTGTCAGGTTGGGCATATCCTGGGTTACTTGGATGTCAAGGTCATCGGACTTGAAAGGCGTGGTCGTAGGGACATGAGGTGTTATAGGTGTAGTGGATTGGGTACTATTTTTGTGATTACCGCTCACCCAAAACTTTTAGTAGTGTGCACACATAGAGACTTCATGATGAGGTGGTTTTGAAACTCAAGTGGATAGAGGTCCCTATTAGTTTAGGTTTAGGTACTTTTAGTTTGGGGGTGATTTCCATAGAAACCCTCATGGAATGAGAGGAGACTTTAGGGGATAGAATTGAGGATATCGGGTTGGGGGGAAAACACTCACCGTTATTTGAGGGTAGATATCGTTGTCCCTCAGGTTACTTTATTTGAGGGCAGACATCATTGTCCCACCGGTTACTATTTGAGGACAGGCATCATTGTTCCTCTAAGCTACTATTTCTTTTGTGTGCCTCTAGGATGTTGGTACTTGAGACATGTGTTGTCAGGGGGGCACATGGTGTTGGGTTACATGACAGAGATTCCGGCACTGGTCGAAGCAGGTGACACTCCATGGTGGCTACTGAGCACCAGTGGAGTTTGTGATTGCTAGTTTTCATAGTATTGTTTGTTGTTTTATTTTATAAATGCATGACCGCTTAAAAACTTCTGTTGCATGTCATTTTTCAATGTTCATACCTGTACCATTATTATCCTTTGAGAGGGTATAGCCTCCCCACTATACCAATTAGACTGTCATTTCTAGTCAGCAGCCTTTGGAATTCAGGTAGGTGTACCTAAGGTAGTAACACCCAACCCGTTTAGCACTGTTTGGGTGGTTGTTTGGGTTCGGGTCATTACAAAGTGGTATCAGAGGAGTTCTTGAAAGATATTTAGTAGAATTATTTTTCTAGCTACTAATGAGATTGAGGATTATCTTTTTATTTATTTTGGTTTTACTATTTGGTATATGGTATACTGAAGATAGGTTATGAGTAAAACTAGTTTTCTAGCTTGTGCTTAGGTTCCTACATCCCCAGGTACGAGGGATGGACCAAGTTGTCATGGGTGGGAATTGCTGTTTGTTTTTGCTCGGATTACAGTTTATATGATTTCCACCTCGGTGGCTCATTTGGTGTGTGATTTTATTGATTGTGATATGTGACCCTTGACCCAGTTTGGTAAGGGAGAATTGGACCTTGGCCCGGTATGGGAAGGTTGTTTGTTTGGATTTTGATAGGCATATTTTTAGGGTATTTCAATTTCATAATTTCTTGTATGCTTTGTGAAGTGATAATACCATGTTAATAATATTAATTTTCATGCTTTGTATGCTTGAAAATGTGAATAGGTGAAATTCCTGATATAATTTCTTCTTGATTTCAATGTGTTATGCCATGCTTTATATATTTGTAGAATTGAATATGGCAGGGTATTTGGGTCTGGCTCTTGTACGAGTAGGCAGGTACTATGGTTGAGGTGATTTTGATCACTAGGATTGGGTGACTCGATCGTCGGTTTGAGGTAATGTTGGTTGTCGGGATGGGCATGGCCCGAGATACTTTTGATACTTAGCTCTGTTGAGGGTGGGTAAGGAGTCCATGAGGTCAGGATGTCATGGTCATGGGTTGCAATAGGGGAGAGTAAGGGTAGTTGTTTTATGATACCTCTTTACTAATTTCCTTATCCTCGTTGATTATATATTGTTATATATATATGGCATGTCTTACCATTTATGGTATTCAAAGGGTCCCCTTTATTCGACTCAGATGGAGCGTCAGGCGGGAGATGGTATAGTGTCGTAGGACCATAATTTGGTTCAGGATCCGGTGTAGGTAGAGCTTGTGCTGTAGGTACAAGCTCAGGGATAGGAAAAGGTACAGGATCAAGTGCGGTAAGGACAACAGTAGGGTTTTGCAGCGTTCGTACCATGGCTCGACGAGTAGCTCTGAGCTAGCCTGGTACGTGTCTTGTAGGGGATTGACAAAGGTGCGTAGGGTACAGAGCCATCAACAGCATATCTGACATGGGAGATCCAGTCGCAGGAACTACTACTTATTCAGGGTGAGGGTGGTCCACAGGCTACTGAGAACTGGATATAGAGCATGAAAATGATCTTTGAACAGCTCAAGACACCTCCAGGGTGGAGGGTCAAGCTGGCAATGTACATGCTGTGAGGAGCAGCAAAGTACTAGTGGGATGTGCAAGTTAAGGCTCACCTGCATGAGGGACTATCATGGAAATACTTCAAGGATAGGTTTTTCGAGCACTTTTACCCAGAGACACTGAGGTCAGAGAGAACCTAGGATTTGTTGAGCCTTGAGTAGGGAGACATGTCCATCATGGACTATGCAGCTACTTTCACTGAGTTGTCTCTCTTTGCACCTAGTATGGTAAGTGACAACTCGGCAAGGGTGAGACACTTCGAGGATGGCTTATGACATGCCATTTGGATCCAGGTAAATATCTTCAGGTTGGGTTCATTCTCAGAGGTGGAAAATAAAGCTCTCATAGTGGAGGGAACCATAGGGATAGGCCCCATGTTGTCTAGGAGGTAGCTTCAGGTGATGGTTTGGATAGTAGGAAGTGAGGACGGGATGAGTTTCAGTAGGGTAGTCAGCCCAAGGACTCAGCTAGACCACCTCGTATCATTTCTTTGGTGGTTTTCTTTCAGTGTGGACATACAGGACATGTTCAGACTCAGTGCAATAGGCCTCTAAAGGTGTGTTGGGCATGTGAATAGGTCGGGCATCTAGAGAGGTTCTGTGGGTTGCCTTATCAAACAGCTGGCAGGAAGGGACCAGGACAAACTATAGCATCTGGAGTTGGTTCAGGTTCTGTACCAAGAGAGGGTAGTCGAGTTTAAACTACACGTGGAGGACATGATAGAGATAGCGGGACTCAACTGGGCCATTAGTGGCCGATGACTAGAGCAGCACCATAGGGAGGTCAGGCATCAGGTAGTCGTACTTCAGTCCAAGTGCACACCGTGGAGCTACTAAGGGCTGAGCAGGCTGGTGAGTCGACAATGTTTAGAGGTACACCACAAGTGTGGCCATGACTTTCTTATTTTCCTTTGGCATAACCTATTGAGGCATGTCTATTTTGAGTGCACGAGGTGCACAGGATTTATGTGGACTAACTAGATGTTTTTCAGTGGGATTGGCACTATATCGAGAGCATGATGTATTTATATATATGTATGAGATGTGTGGCATCGGGCCATTGAGGATGCATTTTACTTGTGGTGCATGGAATCAGGTTTTATTTTGAGCATCCATAGGATACAGAACCTCATGGAGGTAGACACCGATGCGGTGTGGGGTATGTTTGGGTGTAGGAAACAACACGAGAGCACCGATGAGGTGCAAGGGTGACAATGCATCACGAGAGGACCATGAGTCCGTAAGTAGGTTAGCGAACCCTTACTTTGTTGAGTTTTTTAGGTTTGAGACCGAGTTAGGTTGTTCCTAAGGTGGGGATCCCCAAGAGAAATTTAGTCAAAATCTTTGAGACCGGGGGAGTCCAGGTTACTTTGATCGGGGTGGCATGTTTGGTGACATCTTTAGGTTTCGTTTTATAGCTTGGGTACAAGCTATGTTAAGGTGGGGAGATTATAAGAACTCGGGTTTTTAGAACGGGTCAAAATCCCGACCCTATTTGAATTTTAACTAGTTTTTGAGAAAACCGATAGAAATATGGGAAGTTCTGGAAACTTCCAGACTATACACCATGTACTCTAAAGTACACGTCATGTATGGGTTAGGTGTGTATTGGTCGTGTGCTCACCGAGTACATTCCATGTGATGACTTTGCAGGAATTTCCTAATACATGGCATGTAGTGTTTCTTGACACATTGTGTATCCTCCTTTCTATGTACCGGTTGAGTTAAAGCCGTGTGTTGACCCCTGGGGAGCATCAAAGTTGTGTGGCTACCTCCTCTTAAGTCGGAGTACAGACAAGGCCCCTACACGGCTTGTAGTTTTTTATACATGCAGTGTATTTTTATTTTTATTCGTTTAAAGGAAAGAGTATCGCGTCTTTTTCTGGAAAACCTCTTATTCTGCCCCATCTTCATAATAGTACTACTTCGAAAACCCAAAGAACATCCCTTGCCCTAAAATATTCATCTAGAGTATGTTCTTCAATCTGTGGGTGGCTATGGGATTGCAACAGCAAGGCTAAACCCATGCACCATATTTTGTTCTCGATCCTTTGCCTTACATGTCATAGTTTCCATCCGAGTGGAATTTTTGGGATTTGACATAAATGTAGATATATGAAGATTGGCTTCAAATTGGAGCTCGATATCATACGTGCCTACATCTACTATTCTCAGGTAGGTGGTGCATACCTCTTTTTGTGTTTTCGTGGTCAATTGGGTGGTGTGGCCTTCGGCGCGTTTTTAGGTATTTTTTAACGGGACCTGTTTTATCTGCTATTTTCTATTTGATTGTTCATTTAACCTATGGGATTCCTTTCAGTATACCATGTTACCTATTTTTCTTGAGCGAGGCCAAGTGAGTGGTCGTTTCTCATTAGGGCATTTTGGTCGGGGAATGCCAAAATGGTTGTAATTGAATTGTATTGTTTTAAACTGTTGAGTTTAGTTTATTAAAACTTGATATGAATTGTTAGAGGCTTTAAAGACCTTTGTGATGGTATGGGACAACACTTGGTTATTGCATTTCAAATGTTTAGTTTTTTTTGTTTAAAATTGATTCTTTTGATTATATTTGTAATTGATGAATTGCATATCCTGGAACCGTTGTGGTTGTGTTGGGTGTGGCACAGATATTCTTGAGTGATGTTGATCATAGGTTGGGCTAGTCCCGGTTTACATTGGGTGGTTCTGACCACGGGATTGGGCGTCATGGACGTCGGCTTGAGGCAGTGTGACTGTTAGGTTGGGCATGGATTGGGTTACTTGGATAGCGAGGTCGTCGGACTTGAGCGGCATGGTCGTAGGTACACGAGCTATCAGAGGTGTTGTGGCTTGAGTACTGTTTTGGTGATTACCACTCACCAAAAACTTTGAATAGTGTGAACATGGAGAGACTCTGTGATGAGGTGGTTTTGACCATTCGAGTGGGTAGAGGCCCATGTTAGTTGTTGTTTAGGTACTTTTCGTTTGGGGGTGCTTACTGTAGGAAACCACATGGAAGGTGTGAAGCCTTTAGGGGATAGCATTAAGGCTATCAGGTTGGGGGAAGAGGCTCATCTTTAATTGAGGGCAGATATCGTTGTCCCTCCGGTTACATTATTTGAGGGCAGACATCGCTATCCCTCGGGTAACTATTTGAGGATAGGCATCGTTGTTCCTCCAAGCTACTATTTCTTTGTCGTGCCTCTGGGTCATCGGTACTTGAGACATGTGATGTTAGGGGGGAACATGGTGTTGGGTTACATGACAGAGATTATGGCATTGGACAAAGCTGGTGACACTCCATGGTGGCTGCTGAGAACCAGTGGAGTTTGTGTTTTTTTGTGCGTGGTATTGTTTACTATTTTATTTATAAATGCATGCCTACTTAAACACTTATATTATGTACGCACCATTGGGTGATATCCTACTGAGATTCATCTCACACCCTGCATGGGCCCTTTGGGATGCGTGCAGACTTTATGGAATTACGTGCATAAAAGAGGTCATCTTCAGGAGCTGGACTGCTTTAGTTGTTGCATGGAGATGATATGGACCTTGAGGTCTATCCTAGATGTAGTTTACTTTATTTTGTTTTCTTTCCTATATCAGTATGCTTACCTTTTTATTGTAGCTATAGTTGGTTAACCATTGGCCCCTTTTATATATTGACTTGCTAAAGATGTATGTTTGGTTGTTTAGTAGTTGTTACAAGTGGTTCGGCATTCTGTTGTGTTTACTTTTCGCTTCACTTGTCTATATATTGTTTCCATTGTTTATTGATATTGGATATGCTTCCGCTTTGTGGGTCTGGTTCGAGTATGCAAAGTCATTTACTTCTGTTGCATGTCATTTATCATTGCTCGGACCAGTACCATTATTATCCTCTGAGAGGGTATAGCCTCCCCACTATACCCATCAGATTCTCACTGCTAGTAGGCAGCCTTTGGCGTTTGGGGAGGTGCACCTAAGGTAGTAACACCCAACACATTTAGTACTGTTTGAGTGGTTCTCTGGGTCTAGGTCATTACAAAATTCATGAAAAATAGTTTTTAATAAAATACTTAATTTAAGCGTAAAAATCATTTTACGTTGAAATCAAGTAAAAAAGTTGGCTTCCATGCATTTTTTCCCTATTACAAAACAGGTCTTTAACAACATTCTCCTTTATTAGAACTAGCAAAAAGTATTGATATTGGTTCCCTTCATCAATGCTAAAAAAAGAACTGATAAAGGGTACGTTTTATCAGTGCTAAGAAAATCCCTAATAAATGGTACCCCTTATAAACGCTTTTGTTAATACTGATAAAGGATGATCTTTATCAGTGCTTTTTTTAGCATTAATAACTGGTATCATTTATCAGTGATTTGTTTTTATGGTCAATAAAGTGTACCCTTTATCATCATTTTATTATTAGCATTGATAAGTGATATTCTTTTTTAGTGCGGAAAAAGATCCCAATCATCAGGCAAATCCCACATCGAAATAATGCATGGGAGGGTGCCACTTTATATATCATTCTGTTGTATCCATGCCTCAGAATCCTTTTGTAGGGATGAGACCCCGCATACACCATACACACATATATGGGCCTGCCACGTGCCCATGCGGGCTTTGGCCCACCCTATACTTTACTCAACCCTCCATCCACCTTCATATCCAAGTCCTAAATGAACCAGCCCAGTCCATAGCCAAACTTTTTTATACAAACCAAAAACAATAAGAATTTAAAATAATAAAAAATTAAAATAATAAAAAATTAAAAATTAAAAATGAATAAAATTAAAAAAAATTAAAATTTTAATGCAAAAAATATTCAAAAATTTAATATATATATATATATATATTATAAATATTAATAAATTGGTATATATTAAATCTAGATATATAAAATGAATAAAATTAAATAATTGTAAAAAATAAAATTAAAATTAAGTAAATGAAAAAAAATATTAAAAATTTTATTAATTAAATAATTATTGATAAAAATGAAAAAACTTAACAGACACACACACACACACACACACACACACATATATATATATATATATATTGTAAATATTAATAAATGGTATATACTTAATATAGATATATAAAATGAATAAAAAGAAATAATTAAACAAATAAAAATTAAAAGTGAGTAAATTAGGAAAATTATTAAACATTTTATTAATTAATTAATTAATGATAAAAATTAACAAATTTAGTATACATATATAAAGATTATAAATATTAATAAATAGAATATATTCAATATTTTAATATAAAATAAATAAATTCTAAAAATAAAAAAATTAAAAATGAATAAATTGTAATAATTAAAAATAAAAAGTAAAAATGAATAAATTACAAAATTATTAAAAAAATATTAATGAAAAAAATATTAATAAAAATGAATAAGTTTAATATATATATCTATATAATAATTATACATAGTAATAAATAATATATATTAAATTTAAATATAAAAATTGAATAAAATATAATAATTAAAAAAATTATTAATGCCTTATTCATTTTTAATAGTTTTTATACATAACTATTCATTAATACATTTAAAATAGAAATATATTCATATATATTTATATAGATATATATCAATATATATTATATTTCATTAAATATTTATGCAAATATTAAATAAATATTATATTTAGTGAAGAATGGTTTATAATTAAAAATTAATATTAATTAAAAATATTGACTAATTGTATTGAGTGTTGGACATTAATTGAATATCATTCTATTTTTTAATTTAACATGTATAAAACAGGTGTTACATTAATTTCACACATAAATATATGTAATAAATGCATTTTCATATACAAAGCAACCACCCAAATATTTACATAATTAATGAAATCTTATAAACACCTGATATTTATGTAATTTATTCAAATCTTAGTATTCATTTCAGAATTTCATTAAGTAACATGATACAATTAATATATTATTTTTTTAATCAACAAATTTTATTTATTTATTTTTAATATTATTACAGTTAAGTATTATTTATTCATTTTTACTATTTTTTTTTTTGAATGTTATCATTTTGAAATATTTATTTTTATTTATTTATTTATTGTGTTTTAATATTTTCAATATGTATTCAAATTTATTTCAAAATATATCCATATTATTTTAATAGTTTATATTTAATTAATAAAACTTATCCTTTTTTCAATATTTTTAAAGTGTACTCATTTTAAATAATTCAATTTCAATCATTTTTTACTTGCATACATTTAAGATTATATATTCATTAATAATGCTAAAATTATATTTGTAAATAAATATTTATAAATAAATATATTTATAAATTTATATATTTATAGTTATAAATAAATAAATATTTTTTTAAAGTATTTATATAACTATAAATAAATATTTATATTTATATTTATATTTAAATAATTATAAAATTATAATAAATTTTTTAAAATAATGAATATAATTGTTATTTATATATATACTATATTTATATTTATATTTATATTTATATTTATATTTATATTTATATTTATATTTATATTTATATTTATATTTATATTTATATTTATATTTATATTTATATTTATATTTATATTTATATTTATATTTATATTTATATTTATATTTATATTTATATTTATATTTATATTTATATTTATATTTATATTTATATTTATATTTATATTTATATTTATATTTATATTTATATTTATATTTATATTTATATTTATATTTATATTTATATTTATATTTATATTTATATTTATATTTATATTTATATTTATATTTATATTTATATTTATATTTATATTTATATTTATATTTATATTTATATTTATATTTATATTTATGTTTATATTTATATTTATATTTATATTTATATTTATATTTATATTTATATTTATGTTTATGTTTATCTTTATATTTATATTTATATTTATCAAATATATATATAAATATAATTATATAAATATATATAATGATATAAATATATAAATATTATTTTAAGAAAAGTATTTATCAATCTAGCGGCCTCCTTCCTTGCTCAAGGCCGGTTTGATTCACACAAGTTCCTCGATGATAACGGTGTTACTGTGAGATCTTCTCGTCAAATGGATCATGATCCGACCTCATCTGATGAGAATGCTCTAAGTTGATCCCTTTCTCTCTTCTTGTGATCTACTACTTGTAGCTTCCGTAGAAGAGGTAATTTGGTTCGCATAAGTGAATACCTGATTGTGGTCTCAGATCATCCGAAATTAGGATATTTTTTCATTATCACTTTCTTAATTTTACCATAAGGTTTGAAGCCATAGAAGATTGGGGAACTTGAAGAACACCTCTCTGAAATTCAAGGCCTCTCCGAATGGAAATGTGTCTCATTGGGTTGTGGTTTTTACCACCTTTTTTCCCCTCTAAATAAAGGAAGATGAAGGCTTTGAGTTTTGGAATGGTCTCTATCAAGCTCAGTCTACTTCACAAGTGTGAATAGGATAGATCCTTCAATCCAATAGAAGTATAAAACACTTCTATGTAGATTTGTTTGAAATTTTTTAGTCTAAATTGGCTACTCTAGAACCCTAAAATACTTCATGACATAGCGTTGTCCATTGGAATTACCATCAAAATGGATCGAGAGACTAAAATGGCCAAATTTGGACATTTCACAAGATTTCTAGTTGAAGTCGAAATATGTTATTCTTTGGTTAAGACTGTTGTTCTCTCAATAAATGATGAGGATTTGAATCTTAAAATTGAGTATGAAAATGTACCCCATCTCTACTCGACTTTCAAAACCATTGGTTATGATTTTTCAAACTACAAGAGATCAACTATTTGTACTTTCTGTCATAACCATGGACATGAAGAAAATATGTATTTCAAAAATCAAAAGTAAGGGAAACCCATGGTTGAACATATGATTTGGTCTCTTGTGAATATTGCAGGTAATGGGAAACCTATGAATGGAAGGAAAGATGATGAAGGTAGAAGTTCTAGATAGAATCATGCTTTGATTGATTTTAATGTAGGTCATACTGATACTCATTCAAATGGATAGCCTGATAGTAGGATTATATAAGCATAGGTAGGGGATTCTGCCCAGGATGATGATGTTACTTTCATAAAAAATCAACCCAGTGGAAAATAAGGGGATGACTATCTTATCAAATCTTTGATAGTTTTGGAATCCCATACTTGTGATGATGGGATTTATAAGAAAGATTTTTGTGCCAACCAACTCAATGGGGTAGAGAGGAAGTCTTGGGATGTAATTTTTACTAAAGAGGTAAATAAATTTCATAATGGTAGTAATTCCAAATTATTTTTTACTAACTCTCAAAAGCAATAAGTCGTTCCCACTACAATTAAACATGTGAATGAAGATGATACTCAAAGAGTGGTTGACCCACAATTTAGGATTGAGAAGGAGATTGCTTCAAGTAATTGAAATGGACATTAAAAATATGTTGCTTCTCACATGAAGCCTGGAAAATACAAGAAAATTATCATGGATGGTGAGGGATTTCAAATGGTCTCTCCTCAGAAAACCAAGTCAATTGAGAAAATTTTCAATTCCAGTTATTTTTCTACAAAGGGAATCCTCTTAGAATCTGGTTTATTAAAGTACAACCTAGATGTTGAGAAAAAAGAACCTAAAGGAGGTAGGAATCAAAAAACCTAGAGATGGGGAAGGCAAATAAAAGGTCATGGATGTGGATGTGGGTGTGATGATTGGACTACAACACGAGGGCATGATGTGTCCACCTGGTCTTCTAGGACTCAACTCATGTTGGATCAGGAAAGGCTGAAGAAGATGTATTATACACTTCTCAATGAACAAAATCACAGTCTGGATGGGAATCAGCTAATGAGGGTGACAGATATTATTTTGGTCATAAGAATGATCATTTTTCTCTTTAGTTTTTCAGTTTGGATGAGGTCTTGTCTTATTGTTTGACCTCTCCCTCCCTCTTTTATGTTTGTTACTTTTTATTTTATCTTTAATAAATTTTTAGAGGCTTCTTCTTATAACTAAACCTGTTCAGTATTTGTATAACTATAAATAAATAATTTTATATCTAAATAATTATAAAATTATAATAAATATATTCAAATAATGAATATATTTAATATAAATATATATATAATTATATATATATATAATGATATAAATAAATTTGTAATCATCTACAAATATTTATAAATATTTTCACCAATATTTTTATTTATAATTATAATTATAAATCCTTTATAAGCACTAAACTTTTAGAATTCAAAAATATTACTTTTATCAGTCCTTCTTTAGGGCTAATAAAGATATACATTTTATCAATGCTTGTTTAGCACTGATAAATATCTATCTTTATCAGTGCTAAAAAAGTGATGATAAAAGTATATTTTATCACTTATTATTAATTTAGCACTAATTAAAGGAATATTTATCCAAACTTTTTTATAAGTGCACATAACCCCCCCCCCCCCGATCTATTTTGAAGAACCCTAACTACATTGATTTCAATCACAATTCCCAAGCTCTCATAGAATACTACTACTACCATCAATCCTTCATGACTTTCACTCAGATGAATCAGGCCTAAAATCCAAAGTATGTTATTTTTTCCTTCTCCAATCTCACTGGTTTATTGTTAAGGTTTCATAGTTTATATTATCATGGTGTTCTCTTTCATTCTATCCTCTCTTCTCCCTCATGATTATTCAAACCTCCTTGTATCCCTAAGAGGGTTTCCACATCCTTTTACTTTGATTTAGGTGTCTCCTACCTGAATTTTCATGTGTTTTCCAATGTAAATTTCCTCTTTCTTCCTTCCAATTTAGGTGTTGCCTCTATCCATTCTAATTTCTTGAGGTATTTTACTCTGTTATAATCATTCATTTTACAAATCATTTAATTTTTTCATATTTTTTAAATTCATTTTTATTTAATGTATGCCTTTGTATAGTCTATATAATGGATTTGGAAGAAATTTTGGTTTAATTTAATGATTGGAATACAGGTTTTTTCATGTATTTTGATTTAATTATTTTGAATTATATGTTTTATCATTCCAAGTGTTTTATTATATTATTATGATTCATTTCAAGTTGATTTTTATCACAAATTAAAGGATTATGCCATATTTTGGGTTTTAAAGGAAGAAACAAAGTTTTAAATAAATATTTGAAATATAAAAGGGTATGTTTCTAAATATTCCCAAAGTATAGAAATTATTGAATTTTAAATGAAAGGAAAATAACTTGTCACCCCAAGTTAGATTTTGTTTAATAGACTATTTTAAACTTTAAAATGGGTTTATAACTCATAATAACCACATTTATCACCCCTTGTATTTGGTGTTCCTATTATGTGATGTTTATCAATTTATAATGTATATATTATGTGAAATGGTTTTTTCTATGCAATATTGTTGGAGGTGAGTCATAGGATATTGATTTTGTTACCAAATGTTTTTATTTACATTAATTTATCACCTCCTAACTTGGTTTATTGTTTATGGGAATGTTATATAACTAAATGGAATCTTGGATGAGTGAAAACTCTAGTTTATCTAGTGTCTAGCTAAAGTGGGACTGGTTTATTGAGTGGGATCAGGTTATTTAGTATTTAAAAAGTTTTTAGTTTAGTTTCAAAAATCAAACAAGTTGATGATTCTTAATAAGTTATCATAACAATTCTATTATTTTAAATTAATCAAACCAGTCATTATCCCATGATGATGCAATCACTAAATCAAGTTTAAGTATTGTTCATTGAATTATAATTCATTTACATTATAGTGTAAGGAAACAAAATTCTTTGTAATACAAGACAAGGTATAAAAATGACTACTTAACTAAGTATATTCATACTATTTAAACTCATGATTTAAAACTCAATTCAAGTTTACTAAAAGTACTCAAGATATCAGACCATAAATACGTACCAAATAACAATTTCCATTCTTAAACAAAGGTCTAATACATGTGAATATTCAGGTTAATTTATCAAAATAAAGTGAGTTAACGTAATCCAAACATATGATAGCTATATTTATTTATGGATCTTAATATTATTTGGAGCATATAGAATTTCTAAGCATGAACTTATATAAATAAAAGAATTTAAATAAGTAAATAGCACAATTCAAAACTTTAATTTCATAGAATAAAAAATTTTAAAACAAGTTTAACAAGCATTACATAATAAACCAAGCATAAATATATAATCTGAACAACACGCATGATGTGGTTTCCAGATCACTACACCCAATCACATGAAAAAACATTATTCGGTCCTCCTATGGCTAAATTTTCACTGAAAATTATCAATTTCACCCTTCAACATGCTATCTCATCGCTTTTACACAATTTCTAAACAACCCAAATCATCTCATAATCTTCTAAACACCCCCAATAACATAAAAACTAAAAAATTAGTTTAAATTCATGGTTGGTTCCTTGAAAAACAAAAAAATTGTTATTATTCTCTCACCCTCGGTAATAGAGAACCTCCAATTTGACTCACACTTAGATAAATTCAAATCAAACCTAATTCTGATATCACACACAGACTCCTTCTAACACCTCATGATATTATGGAAAATATTTTTCAATTTCATGAATATTTATAAAACCTTATTTATGTTGATTCTTGAATAAATTTCATTAAATTTGAAAGCTTGGATTTTTGGCTTCTTATATGATATTTAATAAAACTATTTTTTGATAAATGAATAGTCCCTTGATTGTATTTTGAAAGAAGCCGATGGAAACCTTTTTATTTAGGTGGTTAGTCTAGTACAATCATATTAGGCATTTTTAGCTCACATAACAATGGAATATATAATGAAAAGACTAAATAAATATTGTTGAGGCAGGGAAAAACTTGTAGTGGTGGAATCCTTCCCACTAGGCTCGTTGCCCTAGGGTAATGTGTTCACCATGTAGCCATGATCAGTAAGAGTGTAAGGATCCTTGAGCCTCTACCTAACTTACTTGATAAATCCTTTACCATGATTCAAGTATTTAAATTGTTAATTTACTCATATCCTTTGAAAAAAATTATTCATGCTGAATTTAAAATTTTTTTATTAAATGTCTAATTATAATACGTCATTCCTTTCTTTTAAAAAAATTGGTTAATTTTAATGTGGATGTTTAAAAAAAATGGATTTCAAGTGGGGTTTTAAAAATTAAAAAGCATATTTTTTAATTTTAAGAGTGGTTTTGAGATAATATTGGGAATTTTAAAGTAATATGTGGTAATTTAAAAAATGGTCTCTTGTAATGTGTTTTGTAAAGAAATTGGTTTCAATATAGAATTTGGAAAACATTTTTAAAAAAATGGGTTTCATGTTAAAAAAATTAGTGAGTTATTTCATAAAGGGGCCTAGAAATGTATTTAAAAGAAGGTGGTTTTTTGTTATGTGTTGACATGACATTGGGTTCTCTTTCTCACAAATACCAAGTTGAGTTTCTCTTTGTTCTATAGACTAAAAGCTACTCTAATTTTCATAAACTAGAGTAATGTGAATTCATATTGGTCCATCAATGGATTAAAAATATGGTTTCACTAAAATTAAAGGAATAAATTTGAAAATATATCATCCTTAACTTGATTCTCTAGTAGATATGGAAAACTATTAAGGCTTTGGTAAGTTTTTAATCAAAACTCCATTAAAAAAATAAAATGAAATATAGTAAGGATATAATTATGGCATTGAATAAAGACATAAATCATGAATCACTCCCAATAACATTATGTTTTATTCATTTTATACAAACTATTATCCTCACCATAGTTTTTTAAATAAGTGTGACTAGAAAATCAGGAATATATTCCCACTAGGAGAGAATATTGTAGCCTTTGTGCAATAATTTTTCTATTCAAAGGATAGTAGTTCATGTATACTCGAGCCAAAGTGATCATTTATCTCAACCCGTTGGGGATGGGGAAAGGGGTATAAAAGAGTAAGGGTTTTGTGAATTTTTATTTTATGATCAAATCATCTGTTAAAAAATTATGTTTTTGAGAAACATTTCAGTTTTAAGAAACAAACTATGATATGTTGTCTGGTGCTTCACCAACTCCCAACCCATAAAAATTTATATTTAAGGATACAACTATCATCCTTATCAACTTTATCTCCCAAATAGTTATTATTTCATTTTTTCATGAGACTCATCCCCCATCACTTTTGAACATACACTTATATTTATTGAACTTCTCTAAGTAGTAGTTATCCCATACCAGATACCAATGATCATTTTGGGTTCCCCTTATTAGAATTATATATAATTTACACTTTTAATTATTAAAATATTATGTGTATTTTTTTATTTTTTTAACAAAATTAATATTTAATGAACCTAATAGGATGGATATGAATCTAAAATAGGTGTACTCTAATCATATAAAAAATAAAAATAAAGATGGAGTTAAAGTGTTCGTCAAGTTGGAAATAGAAAATGAATATGACCCTTCTCAAATCCTTTGTCTGTGTTTAAATTGTTGTTATTGAAGAAATTTTAGTTTGGAAGTTTTGAAAGAACAATTGATTTTTCATTGGATATATCATACTAATAAATTTTTTACTAAACAAGGGAGAAACTGATTATGGACACCAATTGGGCTGATAATACACTTTTTGGATCATTAGATATAAATTCGAGTGTAAATGATGGTGGAGATTGTATGGAATAAATGAAAATGGAAATTGAGGTTTTCCTTCTAGATTGTCAAAGGTTTTTTAAGAATTTAAATATTTTTTCTAAGAGACCATTATATATCTGTTTTACTAAATACACAACATTGTCTGCTATATTGAATTTATATAATTTGAAACATGGCAGTAGATGAAGTGACACTATCTTTATAGAATGACTTGGTATCCTAAATGATAAAATAGCAAAATAATATGATCATAAATTAATGCTATGTTTAGTGGGAAAGATCTCTAAAAAAATTATTTCATATTATTTCTAAAGAAACATGAATCACTCATAAAATTCTATAAGTTTGGTTTGGATTGATATAATAAAGTTGAATCAAGAACTTCAAAAGTTTTATGGTACTTTCCTATCATTTCATGGTTTTCAAGACTATATGTATATTAGTAAACAGTGATACAATTTGCATGACATGTAGATATAATAATTAAATATGGGAACCTACGTCATCCAGTGGACTCCCATCAGTGGAATAAAATTAATTATAAGTATACTGAATTTTGAAATTAGCTGAGAAAATTTCATCTTGTTTTATCTACATATGGAATAAATAGTTTTAGTGTACAGAGTAGTTCTCATAGTACATGTCCCATCATGTTGGTAAATTATAACATTTTCCCTGGCTATGCATTAAGCAAAAATATATTATGTTGTTTATCCATATATATAGACCAAAATAACCTGACAATGATATTGATGTCAATTTTCCCCCCTTAATCGAAGATCTAAAATTAATGTGGGATACATATGTTAAAATGTATGATGCTCATAGAAGTTAAGAATTCACATTAAGGTCAATATTGTATGGGATGATAAATTACTTTATTTATTATGGAAATTTAATAGGATATAGAATTAAAGGAATGTTGGTGTGTCCCATTTGTGAAGAATGCACACACTCAGTCCAGTTGAAACATTCCACAAAGACTCTGTTTTTAAGACATTGGTAATTTTTACCTCGATGACATAAATACAAATCCTGGATGATGGCATTTTATGGGAATACTGAATAGGGTAAAACACCATATCCACTAATGGGTAATCAAATATTCAATAAACTAAAGGTATTGACACTATTCTTAGTAATCCATTTTCAAAAAAACTTATAAAATAAGGTTGGAAAAGACATCAATTTTCTTGGAATTTCTATATTGGAATTGTTTTCATGTCAGAAATTTTCATGATGTCATGCATAAAGAAAAAAAAATATATTTGATAGTATTATTGGCATGTTACTAAATGTTCCTAGAAAAACAAAATATGGAATCAATGTTAGGTTATACATGATTAACATGGGGATAAAGGAAGAGTTGGAAATAATGTAGGTAAAGGGGTTGGATTTTATTCCTCTAGAATCTTACACTCTATCCAGATAGGAAAAATTGTAATTTTTCATTTTCCTTAATGGGGTAAAAGTTCCAGATGGGTATTCATAAAATATCAAGAATGTCATGTCAATGAATAATTTGAAGTTATAGGGACTAAAATCACATGAATATCATGTATTGATGAAATATTTAATGCTCATTGATTTATATTACATTCTACCTAAAACTGTATGATATAAATTTTCCAGACTCTGATTTTTTTTAAAAGCCATATGGAGTAAATCTATAAACCTGGTGAAGTTTCTAATCATGAATATGGAGGCTTTAGTCATATTATGTGAATTATAGATGTTCTTACCACCATTATTATTTGATCTAATGGTCCACTTGATGGTTCACTTGGTTATAGAGGTTCAAATATGTAGTCTTTTTCATTATAGATGCATGTACCCCATTAAATGATATATGAACCTATTAAAAGGGTATGTTAAGAATAAAAGTTATCTAGAAGTTTGTATTGTAGAAATATATATTTTTTAGGAAGCTATTATATTCTGTACTAATTACCTGTCAGATTTTGATATAATCGGTCTCCCAAAGTCTCATCATAGTGGATGCCTTATGGATAAATCAATTTTAGGAATATATTTTGTTAAAATTACCAACACAAAGTGGGAGAAATCACGTCATTACATTTTACAAAATAGCAATGATGTTGACTAATATGTAGAATCCCAAAAGGAAATTTTTATGGATTTGAATCCATTGAGGGATAAAGGATGTATATCAAATACATATAATCAATAGTTTATAGTATGGTTACAAGATCATATTTATAAGTAGTTGTCTTAAAATTCTAATTCAATTGTTGAAATACTTTGATGGCTTTCCAAGGGAAAAAATTTTATATCTTATAATGGTTTTGTAATCAACGGTTATAAATTATTTACAAAATAAAAAGATGAATGTAGTACGATGAAAAATATTGAAGTTACTATTATGGTGGAACCGATGCGCATATCTAGTTCTAAGGATACAAATCTAATTTATTCAAAAATTTCATATTTAGTTATTATTGAATAGATATACAAGTTGTATTATACAATATTTAAAGTGTCGATTTTCTATAGAAAATGGGATGAAAATAGGAGTATAGTGAAAGTTGATGAAATGGGTTTTGTAAAGACAAATTTAATAATAGAAGAGGAGAAGGATGAGGCATTAATAATGGAATCACAAGAATTATAGGTATTTTATGTCTCAAATCTAGGAAAAAATAATTGGTCGATTATCCTGTGGGTGACTAAAACAAATGTGGGGTCAGATGAAAATTCAATTGAGGATGACCCTTTCATTGAGAACTCACAATTTGTTAATGGAAGTCCCAATATAGACAATGTATTGTATGTTAGAGGGGACCACAAAGAGTGGATTTGGATACTTGATAGAAAATCTAAATACCTTCAACCATTAAAAAATAAAGATATTTAAATGATAAGGTTAATTGTTTTTTAATATACTGTGATTTTTCTCATAATAGTATGTTATATCTACCATATTTATATAATATAAATTAAATTTTTGACTAATCATGTGGAAAATGTCTTCTACACATTATAATGTTACCAATCCCAAATAATAACACATTATTGATGTTGAAACTACAAAATCATTAGGGGATCAACAGATTTTTAATCAAAAAAAACAAAAACTAAAAAGTGTTACAGTGTTGAATAAAATTATCAAGGTAATAAGTAAGGGAATAAAATTTTAGGTCATTTAAAATAAAAATGGCCAACATTTTGACCACAATAAGTAAATTTTCATTAGTTATGTTGGGGTTATAATGAGGATTAATGTTAAAATTTATATAGAGTCTTGGTTCCATGTCAAATATATAATGAAGAAAATCCTGTGGAAATATATAAATGTAATTTTACAACAATATTTCTTTATTTTACCCAAAAAAATTATAATGAAATATTGATTTAATTTTTATTATTCCTTGTAGAGTTTCTTTATTTTAGATGATTTCCATAAGAAATATGTCTTAATGGCCACTGGAAAATCCCATAGAGTCTTCCAGACTCTTCTTTCCACATTTCATCTAAGGGGTTCTGAAGGGAAAGTAAATACCCACGCAACAAATACTTATGACCATATTTTAAAATAGAAAACATGGAATTCTTTCATCACTAATCATGAGGTGAAATCATTTCAGGTGCATTGTAGTCAATTGTAAGGAACTGGCCTTAAACGTCATAAATTCTAGTGATTTTAAACTATAATCCCCATTATTACATTACGAATAATCTTCTAGGGTTATAGTTTTAGATAATTAAGAATAAACCTTAAAAAATAAACCCATACATTGTGAGTGGAAACTTATGTTCAGTATCCATTTATTCCATACAACAAAATTCTTAAAAAAAATGGTTTCTTTTCATTCCCAAATCTTCATAATTTTCTCGTGATCTCATCATTGTCTCTATTCTCTCTTATATCTAAAGAAAGACAATTTAAAAACTTATTATGAGAAACAAATATTAGTAAGTAACATAAAATTATGAAAACAATTAGTCCAGTGAAAATCCATAAAAATATTTTCATAAAAAACATATATTTTGAAAATCAATTTATTTTCATGAAAATTCATAATAAATAATATAAAAGATAAGTAAGTAACTCTGGAAATAAATTTACATGTTGCTCTTACAAAAAAAAAATCTCTCTAGGATATATATGGAGTAACCATCATCGTTATATTTGGAATAATCAACATAGCACAATTCTTATAAACTCTTAGGAGAAACCTAATCAGTTAACTCTGTCTCAATACCCAATGCATTAGAGAGAAATAATGGTCTCACCAAACTTTGGTTTATTAGAGAACCACTTATCCCCATAAATTGTTCCCAAGAACTATAACATAAGCATAACACATAAAGCTTCCACAAAGAAACATTCCCAACGAAAATAACTTTTCTAATTTGAAATCACTTTTTTCAAAAATCCACACACTCATAAATGAAAAAATGTTATTTGAAAATAAAATTATAAAATTTTAAAGTATTCTTAGAAACATAAAAATGATATGAAGTCTAGAAATATCATTCATTACTTATAAGTTAAAAATCATTTCTTATGAATTACAGTCAGAAAAGTCACAAAGAACCTTGTTTCAGAAAAAGACAAAAAGAATACTTTAAAAAAAATTCTTAAAAAGTTAAAAATGGGAATAAATGAATTTAAAAAATAATTTGAAAATATTAAAAAAAAATTGGAAATAATATTAGAATATAGGTACATGGAATAAAAAGTTATTTTTGAGAGTAATAATAAAAAAAATAGTTTTTTAAAACAAAGTCCCATATAATTGTCATATCATTAAAGTCGGAATTAATCAAATGAATAAAATAGGTGTATCCACTATAAATCCTCATAAAACTTGTTTAAACTCATAAAAAGATATCAAAAACTCATTTCACACATGATATGATCATGACATAATCATGTAGTATAATTTTAACCCAACGAATAGAAATTGGGTTAAGAAATCCCTTACCTCGCATTAGAATTCCATAAAGGTGTTAAAACCTCCTATATAATGGTTTAGAGAATTTTATATACTCAATAAAAAAAATTATTTTTGTGATTCCTTATATGATATTTTATAACATCTTACCACCCAGTCATTTATAATATTTCCTTATTTTCATTCTTTTGAGAGAGTTCATTTCACGATATTCAGGATCAGTTCACTTAGGTATAATTGTGGATTTTTATATAGAAAGTATATAAAACTAAATAAGTGTTAAAAAATGGTATTAATTCATTTTAATTAGTTTAAATTACATCATTTATCATTTTTATTTCATACATGAGAATGATTCATTTGATAAAATGTTAATGAAAAATGTTTAGTTTATTTTGGTGGTTTTTTCAATAATCGCAAACTATTTTAGATTTATTTAATATTATGAGTATATATTGGTTCCAAAACATGAAATAGGATATAATATACCTATTTAAATATTATATAACCAGAATGAAACTTTTATGACCATCCATGAAGGTAGTAATGGAAAATGGAAAATCATTATTCATAGAGTCGGTAAACCGACATAACTTAGACAATAATTTTGTTTCTTTTAATAAGTGGAGATGAAAAATTAAATAGATGGGAGATATTAGATTATAAAAATAAAACTATATTATATAAATTATTTTAAATTTTTCTTTCATTGATGGATTAAGTAGTAAAGTAAAAAAGTTTAAATTTAAAAGAAATTAAGAGATGCATTTTGAGAAAAATTACCTCTTGAATATCACCTCCTTAAGAGACCCTTAAGGACCTTGGAATTGGTATTTGGGTAAGAATAAAATAAATTGGTCATGAGTGGAGTGAGGATGGGAGTTTTAGGGAAAAATTTGAGGAGCTACAAGGATTTTGGGTCGAAATGGGGTGGTGAGAAGTGGTATTTATACTTGAGGAGAGGTGTCCTTGAGTGATTAAAATAATAAATATTTTATATTAAAAGACAACAACATTGAGGTGGAATTAAATTCGACAACATTGTATGAAAACTAATATTTTTTAGTATGTCTAGGGTTTATCCAAACCATAAAAAACCATTAAATTTTTTGTTTTTTAGGTATTTTAAAATTTTATCTTTTTTACATTAACATGATTCGTTTTTTACCTATACCATGGTAAATAATTTTTTTTTACCATGGTAACTTTTTTTATGAATAAATATGAAATTGAACCTAAAAGTTTATTTGGACCATATTATTCCAAATATTTATTCTATTTTATGGGCTTGAATTAATATAATTGGAAAATTTATATTTATAAGTAATCCCATTGACTAAACAAAAAAATGGGTTTTTAATGTGAAACATTCAAGAATTTGAAATATTTTTATATCCAATTTCAATGTGAAATTTATTATAATGAACTAAATTATTTTAATTTATGTATAATTTAACTAATTATAATTTAAACCTATTTTAAAATAAATTTTCACTATATTAATAAATTAGATGAAAAATCTGTTTTTAAATAAAATTCAATATTTTTCATTATTCATCAAAAAATGAAACTTCTCAGAAAAATACAAACGTTTTAGACTGATGCTAATTTTTATATTAATATTTCAAAAAATAAGTTTATTTTTTCATATAAAACTTATAAAAGTTTCAAAATTCATATTTAAAATAGGTGCTCCATCTAAAGTCGGAAAAACTACCTTTAAAAATATATATTTTTTATCCTTAAAATTGGATTTATTCTTATCTTAAGACTATCAAACATATTTAATGAATTTAAAGACATTTTATTGAATATATAACATATAAATTTCATTAATATATTTCACTAATATGTATTAATTCAATTTATTGTGATAAAATACTATTTGGGCATAAAATTGTTTTTTATAAAAACACATCCTTTAAGTTCAAGTGGATTTTATTTACTTTTATAATTAATTAGAACCAATTAATTCATTTTATAAAAATGTGTAAAATATATTTTTTATAATTTAGTTAATATCATTCATTTCCACTATTCCAATGGCTAATTGATAACAATTTTGTAAAAATAATGATATTTTGGAGTTCATTTAATCTTAGTGTTTTGTGAAAAGTAAGCTATAAATGATATTTAATTTATTTAAAAAAAGTGAAATAGAGTAAAATATTGTGGTGTTGCATTATACCCCCTTAAAATGTATTTATACAATAAAATTTGTTAACTTGTATATAAATAGATGAGGATACCTATGATCCAGAATCTCTATAGACGTTCATTATTAGAAATATCTTGTTCTAGTGGTACGACCTATGAATTTAGTACATTTGAATGATTAGGTATGTACTTACTCAGGAGATATACATGAAACATTTAAATAAATTGAGGTAGATTTTTTGGAACTCTCAATTGATAATTTACCATCCCGGCATAATCAATAATTCCAAGAAATTGCGTCCTCAAAATTTGAAATTTCACTTTGAAAATAAAATATGGATGTTTTAAAATTCACTTTGATGGAAACCCGCATCAAAAAACGGGTCAATAAAATTTCCTCTTAAAATAGGGAAAGTAAAAGGTGGGGATCACCACATAATTAGGATTTTGATTAGGAGAACATTAGTGTGAAGTGAAAACGGGAACATTAAAGAGAAATAAAACCATCAAAATATTATGGAGAGGGATAGAAAACATGGTCATCATAAATTATACCCTTACAAAATCGTGAATCTATGATTGGTTAAAGATTCCATTTACTTATCAGTAATAAAATTAATCATTAAATGTTTTTGTTTCAGTATCCTTTGCATATAGTTTAGGAATTACATTACTTAACTATCTAAGAACATGAGTAAACATAATTACTTGATAGGTAGAGTTTCATCCTTTAATATACATTCCCTACATACTCATATTTTTATCCAAATTATGAATACAGATTTTTTTATTTTTAAAGCACTATAATCAACTTCTACTGATCAATAAATATAAAAATATAATAATTTATTCCTCCTATCTTTACACACTAACCAAAACCAAAATTATTATTACAATATATAATATTTCAAAGGAAATAAACAATTATATGATGAAAACTGCTTTAATATCCAAAATATTGGTAGTAATACCAATAGTTAATCATAGATAATTCTCTAAAACACTATCCTTAAAATTAAAAAACCTATTCTAGACTAAGATTGAAACCAAAAAATTATAAGTATTTGATCACATGAATTTACAAGATAAATTTTAATATTTATCTCTAAATAACATCGATAACTCTTAATGTATCATACCAAAAAAGTAATTTCCTAAATCACATAATCTAAAAATATGCTAAATATTTTCATAAATAACCTGACTCTCTATAAAGACACAATAAAATCTTATATACTTCTAAAATATAAATCAACCTATATTCCTCAAATAAAATACCATAGTATTTTATATACCATAATCATATAGGGTTCCTAAAGATGTAAACATCTTCTAAAATCATATTAATCACTTAATCACCAAATAATTTCTAATCCCGTTTTTATCAATATAATAAACAGATGTTCCCAAAATTATCCTAAACTTTATTCATTAGATTATTTAAAAAATAAAAACAATTTCATACTAACTAGGACATTAGGTAGACTAGTGGTAGGTGATGCACCCTTATCGCCCTTCGATTGTGGGTTCAATTCTCACATCCTTACTGGTTGCGGTGGGTTTTCACTCATCCTGTGGGTTATCATTTTTCAAAAAAAATATTATTATAATCCTTATAATATTCAATAAATGTGAGAAAATTCCTCAAAAATTACCTTAATATATTTTAACTAAATATTTTATCTCATACCTTTTATTTTTCATCCCAAAATATAATAACCCATAACTACCTCAAAATGAATATCTCCAAAAATTTCATTAATCACCAAAAAAATCATAACCTAAATCCTAAAAAAGAGTTTTTAGGACACCGAAATTATGGCCAACATGAAAATTATAAACCCGAGATGATATAAATAACTACTGAGAATTCAAAAAAATAAAAAATCATAATCTCTAAAAAAATTTAAACCCTCTTCTGATACCAGCTGTAAGGACCCAGCTTTAAATGTTAGATATTCTAGTGATTTTAAAATATAATCCACATTATTACATTCCCAAGAATATTTTTGGTGTTGAGTTTTAGATAATTGAGACTAAAACTTACAAAATAAACCCATATATTATAAGTGGGAACTTATACTCAATATCCATTTATTCCATAAAACAAAATTCTTAAAAATATTTTATTTTCATGATCAAATCTTCACAATTTTTCCATGATCTCTTCCTTATATATATTATCCCTTAAATCCTATGGAAAAAATTTTAAAACTTGGGATGAGAACAAAATATTAGTAAGGGAAATAAAATGAATTAGATCATTAGTCCAGTGAAAATCCATAAAACATTTTCATAAATACATACCTTTTTGTTTAGAAAAAATAATCATCTTTTCAAAAAAGATAAAGATATTACCTTTTAAAAATCAATTTATTTTCATGAAAACTAATAATAAATCATATAAAATATTAGTAGGTAACTTGGGAAATAATTTTCCATATCACTCTTAAAAACATTTTATCTCTCTCAACTACATAGGGAGTAATAATCATAGTTACATTTTGAATAATCATTGAAGCATTATTCCTATAATCTCTTAGTAGAAACCTAACTGGTTAACTCCATCTCATTTCCCAATTCATTGGAGATCTATAACAAGTTCAACAACCATTGGTTTATCATGGAACCACCTATCTATATAAAAAATTCCCAAGAACCATAACATAATCATAACACAAAAAGCTTCCAAAAAGGAAACATTCATGAGGAAAATAACTTTTCCAATTTGAAATCAACTTTTTTACAATATCGCACACTCGTAAATGAAAAAATATTATTTAAAAATATAATTTCAAAATTTTATAATATTATTAGAAAAATTAAAGTGACATGATTTCAAAAAATACCACTTATATTGTATAAGTTAAAAAACATTCCTTCTGTATTATTGTCAGAAAATTCACAAAGAAGCTTGTTTTAGAAAATGAAAAAAAGATAATACTTCAAAAACTTTTTGTAAAAATGAAAAAATGATAAGAAATTAATTTAAAAATTAATTGGATAATATTAAAAATAATTTTGGAAATAATTTTTGAAAAAATGGACATGGGAGAAAAAGAGAGTTTTAAGGGTAACTTTAAAAAGATAGTCCTTTTAAAAAAATCCCCTTAAATTATTGTACATTGATGTGAGAATTAATAAAATTAAAAAAATATGTGTATCAACTATAAATACACATAAAAAATTTTAAATACAATATAATATATTCAAAATTAATTTCAAAAATAATAAACATGACATAATCAAGTAGTAGAAGTTTAACCCAATGAATAGAAATTGGGTTAAGAAATCCCTTACATCACATTCGACTTCTTTAAAAACATGTTCAAAACTCCTGTATAATGGTTTAGATAATTTTATAAAATCATTAAAGAATCATATTAGATCTTTTAATAACTTATATAATATTTTTATAACATCTTACCACCCATTCATTAATAATATTTTGTGATTTTCATTATATTGGGTGAGTTCATTTCACGATTTTCATAATCGGTTCACTTATATATAATTATGGATTTTCATTTAGAATGGAAATAAAACTCTATAATTGTAATGTAATTTTATTAATAAACTTATATTAGTTTAAATGGTCCCATTTATAAATTTTATATCATATATGAGAATGATGGATTTGAGAAAATGTTAATGAAAAATGTTTAGTTTATTTTGGCAGTTTTTCTGATCATCATGAACTAGTTAAATTTTATTTACTATTATGATTATATATTGGTTCCATAACATGAAATATTTTATAATATATCTCTTTAAATATTATTTAATTATAATGAAACTTTTATGACCAGCCGTGAATGCAGTAATGGAAAATGAAAAATCATTATTCATGGAGTCGGTAAACGGACATAACTTGGACAATGATTTCATTTATTTTAATAAGAATATATGAGGAATTAAATGGATATGAAATATTCCTTTAGAAAAATAAAACTCAATTATATACATTATACAATAGTTATCATGAATTTATGGATTAAGGAGGAGAATAGAAAGTAGAAAAAGAGAAGAAATTAAGAAATATGTTTTGAGAAAATTACCTCTTGAATATCACCTCCTTGAGAGACCCTTGAGGACCTTGGTATTGGTATTTGGGTGAGACCAGTAGAACTTGGATGTGGGTAGAGTTATTACTAGAGTTTTTGGTTGATATTTGAGGAGATAAAGTGCTTTTTGGGTTGAAATGGGGTGGTGTTTTACTTGAGGAGAGGTGAGTTTGGGTAATTAAAATAATGAATATATTATATTTGAATCCAACCACATTGAGGTGGCATTAAATTCAATGAATTTGGATGAAAATTAATATTTTGGAGGTTATAATGGTTTGATACACACCTCAAAAAAACCATCAAATTTTTTATTTTTTAGGTATTTTATGATTTTACCTTTTTAACTTTAACATGATTCAATTTTACCTATACCACGATAAATAAATTTTTTTACCATGGTAAATTTTTTTTGGCCTGAAAATAAAATATTCCTTACAAAATAATTTTTAAATTATGATTACAAATATATAATCCATTTTAATTTATTTAATTCATAAAATTTTTAAAATTTTATTTAAAATTAATCCCAAGGACAAAACAAAAAAGCGGATTTTAAAATTTTGAAATGTTTTTATATCCAATTTCAATGTGAAATTGATTAAAATAACCTTAATTAGTTTTATTGATTTATAATTTAACTAATTATACTTTAAAATCAATTGAAAATATAATTTAACTATATAAAAAATAGATGAAAAGGAAATATTTAATTAAAATTCAATATTTTTCATTATTCATCAAAAAATAAAACTTCTTCAAAAAATACCAAAATTTTCAACATAAGATAATTTTTTTATTCATATTTTAAAAAAAATTATTTTTTCATATAAAAATTATAAAATTTTCAAAATATAAATTTTAAAAGGGTGCATCATCAAAAGGCGGAAAAACTGCCTTAAAAAATATATAATTTTTTAAGCTTAAAATTGGATTTATTCTAATCTGAAGACTATAAAACATATTGGATGAATTTAAAAAAATTATCGAATATATATCATATAAATTTAATTAATATAATTCACTAATATTCATCAATTCAATTTATAAAGATAAAATATCATTGTGGGCATAAAAATTATTTTTCATAAAAATACATTGTTTAAGTTCAATTGGAATTTATTTACATTTATAATTAATTGGTAACCAATGAATTCAATTTTTAAACGTGTGTAAACTATATTTTTTTTAATTTAATTAATCTCATTTATTCCCTCTATTCCAATGGCTAGGTGATAACAATTGTGTTAAAATTATAATATTTTGGAGTTCATTTAATCTCAGTGTTTTGGGTAAAGTAAGTTATTAATGAGTTTACTTTATTTAAAAAAAAGATACATAGAGTAAAGTATTGGGGTGATAAATCAATAATATATTATTTGAAATTACTTATTTTATCCAATTTTATAAAAAAAAATTAATTAATGAAATAGAAAAGGAGTACTGAAAATAAAGAACTCACATCAAAACCAAAATACCCCATCGTAAAGAAACAATGGGGTATGCATCACTAGAGAAGAAATTTGTATGTATTTTAAATCAATAATAAAATTCTATGTGATATGAAACAATATAAGATTATTTTTTTGTACAGTTTGATGAATCAAAATCTGAAACCACTTCTATCCCACATCATGTGAAATGGAAGGAGTATATGTGAATAAGGAGGGTTAATTAGTTGATGAAAACACAAAATAAGTATGGATAAAATGTGTAAGTATAAAATAATAATAATTCATTATGATTTATAATAGTATTACATAAAAATATCTATTTATGTTCATATATTTTTCATATGGTTTAGATATAATAATTGGCAGTGATCGTATAGGAATAATAACAACTTTTGGTAGATTTGAAGTTGTCGAAACAATATGGCCATGTTAGAGGGGTAGGTTTTGGAGTGTCTTCTAGAAAATATCTTGAGAAGAAAAAAAAATATAAGAATATGTATATATTATGTTGAAAGGATTTCAGGCACAAATAGATGCTTTGCAAGATTTTATCGTCTGGTCTTGTTTAGAAGGCCAATATATGAGAAAGGATCAAAGCGAACTAGTGGTGGAAAAAGGATCTGTACAAGAACAACCAAATGACCCCACTAGATTTTAGGCTAGTCATTTCCCTCAACCAAATACCTTACCTAGGGTAATATATTTTTTCATTAATTCTTCTCCTAAATTTTAATCAAACAATTTCCGATAACTTTATATTACAGAAATTCTATAGGGTAAAGTTTCATGGGATTTCTGTCTATCAACAACCATGCATTGTGTTATTGCGAGGGGTACGGTGTATAATATCCCAAGAGATAAAATACACAATAAATAACTCCCAAAATATCACATGAGAGTGGGGATTAAAGTAGCTCAAGTGTCGAACGTAGTGTTTCTTGTTCCACTTGATGATTCAGATATTATAATTATCATTGATGTTATTAGCACTTTCATATAATGAATCTATAATATTATAAAGATACATGAGGTATGTATTTAAAAAATTATTTCAAAATAAAAATCTATAATAGATGATTAAAATTTTTCTCAAGTAACGTATGGTGTTATAGAAAAATAAAGCAGTGGGGAAACTGAAGGTCAAATCAAGAGAATCTAGTGAATCAACTGAGAAATCAAAAGAACTTTCTAGGAGTACCTTCTTCCTACCAGTTCTACTATAGCATTTATTATCTATAAAACTTTATCCAAATACCACATTTAAAGATCGAAATATTTATTACATTGCATATCAAGAATAAATATTTGGAACATTCATTATACACACAGTTGGTCTCGAGAGTATAAATGAGATTCTCAAGTTTTAATGGATGAGAGTCTAAATTGTGACTACATAAAAAAGGAACATTTTCATAATATGTATGTCCCAAAAAAGATATAATTTGTTCATTATTGTTAATAACTATTCATATTTTCTATAGGTATTTATATTACTACTATATAAAGGGAAAATCATTAGAAATATGGTTTGGAATCATTAATCCATGTTTTATTTCTACGCCATAAACTTCTTTCTTGATGGAAGAAATTTTGAAGAAAAAGTTTGATCTAAATGAGGAATTTGATAAAAAATAACAGAAATCTAACTCCTTTTTATTCCTATAATGTAGGGGTAAAACTATACAATCTAATCAAATAAAATATATTTTTATTTTTCTCATTACTTATTTGTTTTTGTTTTTTTAGGTAGAATTGGATGTTGATCTCAATCAATATAGATACCCTAAATATTTATTTTTTGGATCCAATGCATGGATATCCAAAAAACTACCACACATGATATGTTTTCTGAATTTTTAATAAATTTCAATCATAATTTTATAGATAAATTTCGAATTATCTATTTCAGTCTTGTTTTAACAAGAATTTTGTTATGATAAGGTGGTTGTAAAATATAGGCTAAATCATGGCAACATGTTGGTGACTAAGAAAATCCTATGGATTATTTTTAATGGAAATAGATTAATGTATATATAAAAATATTTAACTATTAAAACATATTTCAAAAAAAATTAGTTATTTTAGTCAATGTTTATGTAGTTTTTGAAGAAATATAATACCAACAATTGTGGATATTATGTTCAAAAATTTATGATAGAGATCATAAATAATAAAAATATGGGTGTCCCCAAACAGGTAATTTCCAAAGGTAATTACAATTTCATTAAAAATATTTCTTAATCATTTATTTGTCTATATTTTCTCAGTACTGCCAAGATTTCCAATAACCTTCATATTCAAAAGAACAAGTAAATTTATTTAGAGATGAGTGGGAAACATACATAGTGTTCGAATTTTTTCCGACATTAAATTTAGATGATTACCTCCTATTTTTATGTTCTAGTATGCATTATTACCTTAAAAATATATATGGGTTGTGAATCATTAGTATCAGGATTTGTATATATTATGTTTATTTTTTATCAAGGATAAACACCCCGACCCCTCTAGACTGGAGTCGTTGCATTAATTGTTATATTGGACTGGTTATAAGTAATGAAAATCCCAAAGGAATGATCGGTTTAGTAGTCTTGAAGAAACTAGATACATATATGTAACCCAAATTACATAATAAAAGGTTATAAAAGACAATACATAACAAAAACTAAAAAATGTATCCACAAGAACTCAAAAAATGATCTCCTCTTCATCACCTGTTGAAAGTAAACAATTAAAGGGGTGAGCTCAAATGCTTAGTAAGGATAAAAAATAGCGGAATCATGAATCAATAATAACTAAATTGTAAACAATTTGACATAATCAATATGGCATGGTGAATAAATGAAAAACTCAATCCATTAATAAAATGAGAATGAAACTGCATCTATAGATTTTGTCATAGTCAAAATCTCATGGATAGTAATAACTGATAATGAATAAAGAGAATACTTATTAACTGGATATCTTGTATCTGGAACATGATACCATAATACCGTAAAAATAGTTTAGTTTTGTGGGTAGAAACCCATCTGATTTTTTGAAACAAACTCGAAGGGTTTGTCACCAACTGATTTGTCTCATGATACCTACCGATGCATTGAGTGGCTGTAGCGGGCCCCACCCACCGCTTCATGTCCAAATAATTATTTATACATAGATTCAACATAATATTAATATGCCTTTACATTATCCATAAATAATAGAGGATACATATTTATCAATATATCCCCAGTCAAAATAACATTCAAAATAAATATCATATGTAAAGTGGTATATGGCTTAGAAAATAATCATATCCACGATAAGAGAATATGGAAATTTAAATGGAAGAAAATTTCAATTGAAAATTGATCTCAAATGGTCAGTAGGTGCACAATACTAAGCAAGTCACAATGAAGTGAAATTTGAGACAAATCTTGTTACCATGTTGTAATCAATTGAGTAGTATGACCAAAAGTTAATAACCATAAAATGAATCAAAAAATACCATTAATATAAAGATAATAATGATAATATATATCAAATGTTTATACACCTATACCATATATAATAAATAAGAGGAGAACAATGGAAATCCCATAGAATTGAAAGTGACATGAGAAAACCCCTTACAAACATTTCAGCATGGTAATGAGTGTTCTTGCGAGGGATTAATGAGAGATAAATTGGTATCCCATTATATATATTTATATCATTAGGGAAGTATGGGAAAGGTGATAAAACATACCCCATTATTAGGAATTAAAAATAAAAGAGCACAACAATGGGGAGATTCTTGGACAAAAGTGAGAGAGAGGATCCCTTACCTTAAATTCATTGGTGTTATCCACTTGTTATTAAAGACATGAATAAAAAAATTAGGTTTATTAATTAATAATTCCAGAACCTATTATATATTTAATTGGTTTAGTATAGTAATTTTAAGTTCTTTTATAACCATTTTGATTGGTTATGAGGTTCAATTTCATTGTTCGGGCTCGTTTGTTTACTTGGTTTTAATGACCGGTTCGCTTATATTCATGTTTGTATAAACATGTAAGATGAAAGTGGTTTTCTAGAATTGAATTTATATTCTATTAGTGCACATCTAGGAGATTAAATGATTTTAAATTTAATTTGGTTACTTTAAGTGAATTCGAATTATTATATAAAACCATAGTGACAACCGTTTTTGTTAATAGTGGAGCAGGGGAGGGTTTTCATAATTTTTTAATCATTGGTTTATTATTTCTTCACAAGACAAAGAATAGTAAGTATTACTTGACTAATAATAGTAATAAATGCATGTGACTTCAAACCAATTGGTCTTACATCAGCAGATCATCATCAATGACTCAATAAATCACTTATTTAGCATTTATCATAAATTATCGCATTTTACTATTCAACAAAAATTCACATATTTCAAAAAAATCTCAAAACATCACCCTAACCATTTTTTTACATTTAGAATCCAAAAATGAATTCCATTTTTCAAAAATAATTTTCTAAATATGATCATTTTAATATTTAATTAAAATCAATATTTAATCGAAAAATATACACTTAAAATATCCATCTTCATTTTTAAGGTGCCTAAATTTATTTATAAATTCATGGGTATGGATACCATTCATAAAAGTCATATTTCTATTCATAAGGGTAAGTTACTTTTTATTAGGGTAGGTTACTATTCATAAGGTTAGGTTACTATTCACCAAAAATTAAGTTAATTCTATCAGACTCTAAATATCATCCTGAACACAACCGTGTATGCCAGATTTTCAAAATTCAATTTGGAGAGCTAGAAAATTTAAGTTTAATGGCTAGGTTATGACTATCTCCTCTAATTTCCCAAGTTTTGCTCCATATAGGCTCAGTGATTCATGAAATATAGGCTATAACTAGAATTTATTTAAGAGAAACATGCCATAAACTGTTTAGGGTGTTACATTTTTCCCTACTTCGGAAATTTCATCCTCAAAATTTATCATTTATAAAGACCTTCAAAATGATGTGGATGGTTCTTCTTCATAACATCCTCAGGTTCCCACGTTTCTTCCTCCATACTATGGTTTTTTAAAATAACCTTTACTAGATGAGTCATCTGATTTCTCAAAACCTTCTCCCTTGTGTCAAAGATCCTGATAGGCTCTTCACAGTATGTCAAATCAGGTTCCAGTTCTATTTCTTCATAGGTGAGTAAATGAGTTGGTTCTACAATGTATTTCTTCAACAAGGACACATAGAACACGTCATGAACTTTGGAGAGACTTGGAGGCATTTCTAAACAGTAATCTACAACTCTGATTCTTTCAAAAATTTCAAATGGTTCGATGTACCTGTGGCTTTGCTTCCCTTTCTTACCAAACCTTAAGACACCCTTCCATAGAGATACTTTCAGAAAGACATGATCACTCATTTGGAATTCCAAATCATTTCTCTGGTTATCAACATAACTCTTCTGCCTACTTTGGGTTTCTTTAATATGGGATTATATTGTCTTCACCTTTTCTGTGGTCTCTTCAATAAATTCTAGGCCTATAAGTTTCCTCTCACCAACTTTGTCCCAACAAGTTGGACTTCGATATCTCTTTCTATATAATGCTTCATATGGATCCATTTGAATACTAGAATGGAAACTATTGTTGTAGGAAAATTCCACCAAAATCAAGTATTAATCCCACATACCTTATAAGTCAATAAATAATAATCTCAGCATGTCTTCTAGAGTTTGAATATTCCTTTCAGATTGTCTTCTATTTTGGGGGTGATAAGAAGTACTCATACGAAGCTCAGTATTCAAAGCCTTCTGGAGACTTTTCCAGAATTTTTATGTAAACCAGGGATCTTGATCAGACACAATTGATATAGGATCACCATGAATTCTTACAACTTCATTAATATAATGTCTTTTCAAGCGCTCAAGTGGTAAATCCTCTCTTATAGGAAAGAAATGTTCTGATTTTGTGAGATGATCAACAATTACCCATATTGTATCATTCCTTCTAGGTGTCCTTGGTAGTCAGGTAAAAAAATACATCGTAATGTTATCCCACGTCCACATAGAAATAGGTAGAGGTTGCATCACTCCTATAGGATGTTGTCTCTCTGCCTTCACTTGTTGGAAAATTAGGCACCTTGAAACGTAGTCAGCAATTTCCCACTTCATATTATCCCACCAAAAATATTACTTCAAATCTCTAAAAATCTTTGTGCTACCCAGATTTATAGAGAAATTTGAGCTATGATCATCGTCTAAAAGTTCTCTTTTTATCTCAAGTACTGATGGAATGCATAACCTCTTCCCAAATTTCAGAACTCCTTCTTCATATATGAAGTCTTCCAATCTCCCATCCTTGACAACATTAATTTTCTTGTGCAGATTCTCATCATCATATTGAGATATTTTTATCTTCTCTAATAAATATTGTTTAGAAATAATTTAAAGGAGGAAAGATGTTTCCCCTTCCTTAACAATTCCCATATCTATCTTCAGTAGATCCTTGCATATAGGATCTCTTTTAATCCTCATTTGGGTTAGGATTCCATGATCTTTCCTGTTTAATGCATCTACCTCCATATTTTCCTTTCCTAGGTGATAGTGTATTGAAAAATCATAATCTTTTAGAAACTCAAGCCATCTACTTTTCCTCATGTTGAGTTCTCTTTGTGTGAAAATGTATTTTAAACTCTTGTGGTCTATATAAATATCACATCTTTCTCCGTAGAGATAATGTCTCCATATTTTCATAGCAAATATTACAGCTGCAAACTCAAGATCATGAGTTTGATAATTTTTCTCATGAGTCTTCAATTGTCTTGATGCGTAGGCAATAAATTTTTCATTTTTCATAAGGACGCAACCCAGTCCATTATTTGATGCATCTCTGTATATCAAAAATCTCTCATTTCCAAATAGAAGATTCAAAATTAGAGCATTGACCAGTCTTCTTCTCAATTCTTCGAAGAATTATTTATATTCTTTTTTCCATACAAACTTAACTCATTTACATGTGATCTTGGTTAGCAGGTTATCCAGTCGGGAAAAATTCTGAACGAAATTCCTATAGTAACCTGTTAAGCCAATAAAACTGCGTACCTCGGTTATGTTTGTTGGTGTAGGCCAATCTTGGATTTCCTTTTTCTTTGAAGGATCAACTAGGATTACATCATTAGATATGATATGGAATAGAAAAAGAAACTTATTGAAGCCATAATTCACACTTTATAAACTTCCCATATAATTCATTTCTTCTAAGAGTTTTTAGAATAATCCTCAAGTGATCCACATGGTCATTATATCTTTTTGAGTATACCAGGATATCATCGATGAATACCACAACAAAGCCATCAAGATATTCCTTGAAAACTCTATTCATTAAATCTATGAAAATAGAGAGTTCATTATTTAGTCCAAAAGGCATAACTATAAACTTGTAATTCTCATACCTGGTTCGAAATGTTGTGTTAGAAATATCTTCCTTCCTCACACATAGCTGATGATATCTGGACCGAAGGTCAATCTTCGAAAAGTATTGATCTCCATGAAGTCGATCAAATAAATCATCAATCTGAGGCAGAGGAGACTTATTATTTATTGTAATAGCATTGATTTTCCAGTAATCAATGCATATCCTCATGGATCTATCTTTCTTCTTGACAAACAGGACTGGGGCTCCCCATGGAGAAACACTAGGTCAAATAAATCCTTTATCACTCAATTCCTGTAGTTGTTTCTTTAGCTTCAGTAACTCTATAGTTTCCATTATATAGGGAGTCTTTGATATGGGTCTTGCACCAGGAATTAAATCTATAGAGAACTCAACATCCCGCTCTAGAGTATTTCTAGGTAAATCCTCTCCAAATACATCAATTTACTCTTGAACTATATAAACATCTTCAATTTGAAGATTTATTTCCTCACCCATAGATATTGGGTTCTCTTCCACTCCAAGAATTGCATTCAGTAGAGCTAATTGGGATGGATATAGATAAGAATCATATGGTGAGGTTTCTACTCTAAAGATAAGGGATTCTACACCATTTTCAAAAATTGTAACTTCCTTCTTGCAATAAATCTTCTCATCATAATTTGATAGACAATTAATATTGAGAATTATATCAAAGTTAGTTATTGGTATGATGATATCGTTAGCAACTAAATCAAGTTTATGTGTCACGAGGGGGACTAGTTGACATGCCTTTGTTGCAATGATGCATCCCCTAGGAGTTTTGATTGATAACTCCTTTATTAAATCAAATTGCACATGTCTAATTTTCTTGGTAAACTGGGAAGATATAAATAAATGCGATGATCCAGAATCAATTAAAGTGTTGTCTAAGTTTGAAGAAACAATTAAAGTACTTACCCACACATCATTAGGAACTTCAACTTCCGTGGTTATAATCACATAAGATCTCCCTTGATCTCTTAGCCTTTTCTGAGGAGAGTTTCCTTTGAACTTAGGACACTCATTTTTATAGTGTCCCATATCTCTATAATTGTATCATTAAACATCATCAAATTGTTTCTTCCATAAGAATTCATTAGATAGATGACCCTTTTCTCCACACTTATAGCAGACTCCCATGTCTTTCAAGCATTTCCCAAGATGATTATTTCTACAGTCATCACATAATGGGAATTTCTTCGTTCCCTTGTTCTTCTTTGATACTTCACATTTCTCTTGGTTATTAGAGTACCACTTTTTTATCTTGGTTTCCCTCGAACAAATTTGATCTAAAAAATTCCTTCTCTGTTTTGATGTCACTTGATACAAATTTATCATATGACGAAATTGTTTCAGAAGCCAGTTCCCATCGAAGACTTGTCTTAAGACCCTCAAAGAAATTATCAATATCGTCTGTTGAGTCATGTGTGTAATCTATGGCATTCCTGGCTAGCCTTGTGAAGGTAGCCTCATACTTTGAAACACTATCTTCTTCCCCTAACTTTAAACCAAGTAATTTCCTCTTCATTTTGGTTCGTTTCTCAAGAGGGAAATATTTTTCGAAGAATATTTCTTGAAAATTCCTCCATTCTATATCTTCTATTTATTCTGCCTCTGTGGTATTCTAAATCAAGGACCACCATTGATCAACATCTCCCATGAGACAATATACTGTTATTACTACCATTTCATTTTCATCGCATCTTAATGCCATGAATATCTTTTTAAGAGACTTGATCCATTGCTCAGCAACCACTGGATTAGTAGTCCCGCTGAAATATGGGGGATTCTTCCGCATTAAATGATCCAACATAGGTGTGGAATGGTTATTCATCACAACCAGAGTAATTTTTCCCAATATTTTCATGATATGATCTGCTCCAACATTGACTATGTTGACTTGATCAATGGGGAGATCCCTACATTTCCCACGAGTATTGATCCCCCTTCTTCTGTTAGATTCTATCTCTAAATAATGGAACACACTATATTAGGGTACGAATCATAATGTATAATCTTAACTTAAAAAAATACATATCATAAATTGAGATCCTACGCATGGAAAATCCCATAATAATAAAAATGGTTTCTTTGAGGAATAGTTTACATTTCAATCCTTCATAATGGATTGGAATGAAAATATGAATTATCCCAATCATATCCTTTAGGAGTGTTGTTACCAAGAGTGTATCAAGGCCAGTTGTAATGTACCAGGACACCCTAGGTCAAACCCGAAACTCCTTATTGGATATTTCACTCCTAGGTACATCTATGCCAGAGGCACCCCTACCTGCTCGTATATATACAGGGATGTATTTGCTATAAATATTCACATAATCTATTCATTACCAAAATACTAAGATATTCTTGTACGTTTATCCTCAAAAACTACCTTAGTGATTTTTTTCCGAATCTATATTTTCTAATATAGTATCCAAGGTTCCTACTAAACTTCCTCTGATACCAATTGTAACACCTCGACCCCTCTAGACTAGAGTCAGAGCATTACTTGTTATATTTTCATGGTTATAAGGAATGAAAATACCAAATGAATGATCATTTTAGTAGTCTAGAAGAAACAAGATACATATATGTAACCCAAATTACATTATTAAAGGTTACAAAACACAATACATAATAAAAACTAAAAATTGCATCCACAAGAACTCAATAAATGATCTTCTATTCATCACCTGTTGAAAGTAAAAAATGAAAGGGGTGATCTCAAATGCTCAGTAAGGGTTAAAAATAGCGGAATAATGAATCAATAATAACTTAATTATAAACAAATTTATATAATCAATATGTCATGGTGAATAAATGAAAAAGTCACGCCATTAATAAATTGAGATTGAAACTACATCCATAGATTTTGTCATTGTGAAAAACACATGGATAGTAATAACTGATAAAGAATAAAGAGAATGATTATTAATTGGATGTCATGTATCTAGAACATGATACCATAATACCCTAAAAAAGGTTTAGTTCTGTGGGTAAAAACCCATCTGATTTTTGGAAACAAACTCGAAGGGTTTATTGCCAACTGATTTGTCTCATGAGACATACTGATGCATCGAGGGGTTGTATCAAGCCTCACCCACCACTTCATTTCCAAATAATTCTTTATTCATATATTCAACACAAGAGCAATATGCCTTTACATTATTCATAAATAATAGAGGATAGGGATTCATCAATATTTCCTTAGTCAAAACAACATTCAAAATAAATACTGAATGTAAAGTGGTATATAGATTAGAAAATAATCATATCCATTATAAGAGAATATGGAAATTTAAATGGAATATAATTTCAATATAAAAGTGATCTCAAATGTTCAGTAGGTACACCACATAAGAAATAGTAGGTGTACAATACTAAGCAAGTCACAACAAAGTGAAATTTGAGACAAAGCTCGTTACCATGTTGTAATCAATTGAGTCCTATGACCAAAATTTAACAACAACCAAATGAATAATAGAATAACATAAATATAAATAGAATCATTATAATATATATAAAATGGAAGTACACTTATACCACATATAAGAAATAGGAGGCGAACAATGAAAATCCCACAGAATTGAAAGTTAGATGAGAAAACCCCTTACAATCATTTCGGCATGGTAACGAGTGTCCTTGTGAGGGATTTCTGAGAGGTAAAACGGTATCCCATTATTTATATATCAAAAGGGTAGTATTGGGAAGGTTTGAAAACTTACCCCATAATTAGGTATTAAAAATAAAATCACACAACGTAGGGGAGATTCTTGAACAAAAGTGAGAGAGAGGATACCTTACCTTAAGTCTGTTGTTGTTCTCCACTTGTTATTAAAGACCTGAATAAACAAATTAGTTTTATTGATTAATAATTCTAGAATATATTCTATATTTAATTGTTTTATTATAATCATTTTGAGTTCTTTTATTACCGGTTTGATTGGTTAGGAGGGTCAATTTCATTGTTCGAGCTCGTTTGTTTACTTGGTTTTAATGACCGGTTCGCTTATATTCATGTTTGGATAAACATGTAAGATGAAAGTGGTTGTACAGAATTTAAGTTATATGGTATTAGTGCACATACAAGAGATTACATGGTTTTAAATTTAATTTGTTTAATTGAAGTGAAGTCTAATTATTATATAAAACCATAGTGACAAATGTTTTTGTTAATCAGTGGGTTTGATTACAAAGAACATGTTTTGCTTTATAAATTAATACCATTTGTACAAAAGGATTAAATAACCAAAAATAGAATATATTAAATATATAATAATATGGTTCAACCATAACACAAATGGTTTCATGACCATAATTAAAGATAATAATAGAAATTGATAAATTGTTGTCCATGAATGTGCTAAATTGGCACATCTCAAACAGTGCTTTCATTTCTTTCAAATAAAAGGTGGGGAAAGGATACAAGATAATGAAATATCCCAATATCATAAAAACATTATATTACATTTATGTTACTATATTTATCATACTATTTGGGTGAATTGAGGTGAGGAAAGAAACAAAAAGACAAGAACTTAAAAGAAAAGAAGGAATTGGAAAGAGGAATTTACCTCTTGAGACTTCTTCCTTTGAGAACCTCTTAAGGGGAGGGGTTTTGGTATTTTGAAGAGGATAGGGGAGTTTGGACGTGGGGTAGGATCTTGGGGAGAGATTTGGGCAGAATATTGGCAAGGAAAAAGGCTTTAGAGGAGTGACGATAAGAGGGAGTGAGGGGGGTTATAGTGGAGGAGGGGGGGTTTCATAATTTTTTAATCATTAGTTTATTATTTCTTCACAAGAAAATGAATAGTAAGTATTATATGACCAAGAATAGTAATAAATGCATGTGACTTAAAACTAATTGGGATTACATCATCAGATCATCCTCAATGACTCAATATATCCCTTATTTAGCAATTATCGTAAATTATCGAATTTTACTATTCATCGAAAATTCAAGTATTTTAGAAAAATCCAAAAAATCTCACCCTAACTATTTTTTGACATGTAGAATCTAAAAATGAAGTTCATTTTTCAAAAATAATTTTCTAAATATGATTATTTTAATATTTAATTAAAACCAATATTTAATCGAAAAATATATACACTTAAAATATTCATCTTCATTTTTAAGGTGCCTAAATTTAATTATACATTCATGGGTATGGATATCATTCATAAAAATCATATTACTATTCAGAAGTGTAAGTTACTATTCATAAGGATTGGTTACTATTAATAAGGGTAGGTTACTATTCACAGAAAATTAAGTTAATCCTATCAAACTCTAAATATCATCCTAAACACAACCGTGGATGTTAGATTTTCAAAATTCAAATCACAGAGCTGGAAAATTTAAGTTTAATGGCTAGGTTATGACTATCTCCTATAATTGACCAAGTTTTATTCCATAGGGGGTCATTGATCGATGAATATATTTTATAACTAGAATGAATTTAAGAGAAACATACCATAAAATGTTTGGGGTGTTACAAGTATAATGGAGGAAATCAATTAGTTTATAAACAAAAGGGAAGAATACATGGTGTTGAAATGTATACATAAATCATGAAGAGATGAATTCCTACTAATTATTTATTTAATTTCCTCATCATTTTATCTATTTTTTAGGTTAATTTACTTATCATTTTTATCAGACGCTTAGTTTATTCAATTTACACATTTGTTCAAAACATGGGTCGCATGCTCAAAACCAAGAAAATGAGCTCATATTGTTTTAAAACTTTATTGAAATGATCCATAAGTCATTTTTGATGTATAGGAATTGAACATATATCAATCTGACCCATGATGTGGTTGTTATGACTCAAAGTATTTGTTTTCAATACAAAAGTGCCAGTTTAGTTTAAAACATACATCAAATAGTCAAAACCAAACAAATCAGCACAGATTGTTTTCAAACATTAGGATAATAATCCATAATTAAATTTTCACATGTATGACTTTTCTTTAGATAAATATGAGACATTATGTGGTAGATATGACTTGAAGTACAAGTTTTCAATAAAAATGTGCCATTTTAGTTTAAAATGTGTGTCAAAATAGCCAAAACCAAGAAAAGAAGCTCAAATTGTTTTCAATGGTAAGAAATATGATCCAAAATTAATTTTTCATGCATAATAATTGACCACACATAAATACAAAACACGGTGTGACTAGTATTACTCAAATTGTGTGGTTTGAGATTAAATTTGATATTAATTTTAGTAAAAAATCCAAGTGACGTACTCAAGACTGAGCAAACTCATTCAATTTATTTTTATACTTTAGGAAAATTATCCCTCAACAATTTTTGATATATATGAATTAACTATGACTCAATCCAATGCACATTGTACCCGATATGACTCAATTTGAGTGGTTTTAGTTTAAAAATGACATTTTATTAATATATTGTTTCATATTTATGTTTAATTTATTTATTTATAGTATTAATAACAAAATAATTATTTTATTATATAGGTTTATTCTTTTTATCAAGTTGGGGTGTTTTGTTCTAATATATTAATGCTCATGATACATTGGACTTTGAGGCTGCAACTGAGATAATGGTAACAAGGAAATGGGTTAATAATGTTTACAGACATCAGGAAAAGGTGAATTCCAACTACTTATTTAGTTAATTTTGTCCCCATTTTATATCTTATTTTTAAGTTAATTTCCCTATCATTTTTATCTAATAATTATTTATTTATTTCATAAATATTTTTGGAAGTCATATTTTTCCTTCAACTATCTGCAGAAAGCTAGAAAAGAGTGGGCATGTTTCTTTTAGGTGAGGCATTTCAGTGATCATGGGGTTTCCTATTCCATCCCAATGGAACATTTATTTTTTTTCTAGCTTAGTGAAAATAATTGAAAGAAAAACACACATCACATACTCAATCAATCACACATCAATATAATACATGATGTGTTCAGTATGACTTGAACTGTATCTTTTCATTTTCTAATTTTCATTCTCTATTTTCCTCTATTTTAATTTTTCTCACACTATGATTATTTATGAAAAATGTTAATTAGGGGTAATTTATTCACTAGTCATTGTAATCCTTCCTAATATTCTAAAATGCCACAAATCTATTTTTCAAAACACAGAATTGTCTACCTTACAATATATCCTTCATATTTCTATATGAATAGAGGTTCTCTTAAAGGTATAATCATTAACTCTATGATTTAATTTCCTTTACGTATATCCACGGTTAGAACATATACAAGATCTCTTTCTATAGTAATAAATTTGTCATTGATATATAGGTTAATATATTTTGGCCCCTCTTCTTCCAATATTGAGACTTTTTATTCTAAACACACATTAATAGTTTTCCCCATAACTACATACCAATATAACATTAATGACACTTTCATTAATGGAGAGACTTAACTTATATATTTAACATGAACATTATACCTATTTTCTGATTTTAGATTTTTACTTTTCCCCATATTAACTCTTTGGTTGTTTAGATAATGGATTTGTCTCTCAATTTCCCTCTTGCAATTTATTTATATCATCTTTAATTGGATGTATATAAAGTAAAAGGGAATGAAAACACAATGGACACCTTAAATTGTTATTGTTTTGGTTTTCATGCCCCTCACACACAACTACCTATTTATTATCCTGTAAATCTAAATAATGGACGTTACCATAGAACTATTATATTGGAATTAATTGGTATAAATCAGGAACATACAAACTATTCTAAAAAATGGATATAAAATATAGTTTTTATATTGAATCATGTGAAGTAGATCAATAATATAGCTTTGGTGTCCCATAAAAAAATGTGTGATATCTTTTTCCTCACATTTAGTAATCAAGTGGGGTATATTAAACTTATATAAGCATCCACAATAGAATATTATAGGATGAATCTCTCACTCTCTTCAGCCAAAAAAATCAATAGTGGAAATTAATGGATTATTATATACTTTTAATTTTCTTCTTCTTATTCATCTTCAATGCATAATAATGACATTGTGTCTCTCTTATTATATTTGATACACATGATCTAAAACTAGATTCGATATTTAGACTCTATTTTATCTTTTTCAAATTACATAATATTCAACAATATAGCAGTGGAACTCTCATCATTCATTATTCTATTTTTTATACATTCACTAAAACTTCATTTATATAATATCCATATTTATTAGAATGTCAATTCCCTATAAATATTAGCCTATATATTTGGTCTCATAACTCCCAAATATATCATAAAATGTTGTGTTCGTTTATTCTCATCTTTAATCATCCACAAATAATTCATATAAAAAATACATCATAACTGTGTGATATAATACAGTAAAACTTGAACAAAAAAGAATACTTCATTTTCATCACACAAATTGAACCCATTCTTCTCCACTAATCACTTAATATAGTATATAACCCCCTCATTTATTCTCATCATTTAGATGATAGAATCACAGTTTTTACATAATGATAATTTAAACATTAAAGACCACACTTACCTAAAATGTGTGCAATGATATAATCACTATTTGTATATCATGATAATTTAAACATTAAAGGAAAAACATACCTAGAAACTTCATAATTTATTTATATTCTTCAAATTGTATCAATGCCTTTATCTTCAAAGAAACATCACAATTTATTGATCCTAAGGATGAAGGATTATCTTTAGATGTACTAAAATCACTCTTGAAGACACAAAAGATCATTTTTATGATGATGATGATATCTATGCACATGTGATTCATGATTAAGAAGTCTCAGAAACATTACTATATAGAAATTAATTTACTCATATATAGTATATGATCACCTAAACACACTTCATCTTATACGTTGAATCACATGGGATTCAGTCTTATCTTGGATCACAGACTTCAAATGTCGTGATGCTTGTTACTGGATGATAATATGTTGTCATCATCGTGTTTCATTCCAACATCATTTCAATATATATATATATATATATATATATATCAAAGACTCATGTTGAATTATGATCTCAATTTTTAATCTTGATATTTGTTTTTTAATAAAAAAACTTAACATTATATAAATTAGTTCCCTTCATTAGAATATTAATACTTGATTTATATAACTTCTTCCTATATATTTATTTTAAATCTCACAAAGTATATTACTTATATAATTTAAAAATTTACAATAATAAATTGTTGCTTCACTCATTTGAAGTAACCAATGACCCATAATATTCATTAGTTTAGCTTTTCAAAGTAACTAATGACTCTTTTTAAGTCTTGGTTAACTCATCTAAAGAATAAAATAGATCATAAAATCCTTTGGGAAGTCATATTATTATATTTTTATTTAAAGTTGACATTAATTTTAGTAAAAAACACAAGTGGCATACTCAAAACTAAGAAAATTCATTCGGATTTCATGGATACTTTATAAAAATGATCCATAAGTAATTTTTTATGTGTAGGAATCATACAAACCTCAATATGATGAACATTATGTTTGGTATGACTCTAAGTGTGACTTTTTATTCAAAATTGAAATTAATTTTAGTAAAAATAAAAGTGACATACTCAAAACCAAGAAAAATCATTCATATTAATATAATAATTCATTAAAATGATCCATAAGTCATTTTAATGTATAGGAATCATCGACACTTCAATCTGATATATGATGTGCCTAGTATGACTCAAAGTGTCTGTTATCAGTTTAAAATTTATATTTGAGTTCAAAAAGTGTCACTCACTGAAAAATGAAAAATACACTTGTATTATGTTGATAATTTAGGATAATAGTTCATAATTAATTTTTGACATATAGAAATTAGTCTCACATAAAACTGACACACGATGTGACTAGTATGACTCAAAGTGTATGTTTCTAGTTTAAAATGAAATTTGAGTAAAAAACAAAAGTGACATACTAAAAATGGAGAAAATGCATTTTTATTGTTTTCATAATTTAGTAAAATGATTAATAAGTAATTTTTATATGTAATAATCAACTGAACCTCAATATGAAGCACGGTGTGTTTGTTATGACTCCAAGTATGTACTTTTATTTAAAATTGACATGAATTTTAATAAAAATGACAAGTTCCATACTCAAAACCGAGAAAATTAATTCATATTATTTTTATACTTTAGGAAAATTATCCATAAGTAATTTTTTATGTGTAATAATTGGCTTTACCTCAATCCAACACATGGTGCGACTGATATGACTTTAACTGTGTCTTTTTTATGTAAAATTGACATTAATTTTAGTAAAAAAACAAAAGTGACAAACTAAAAACTGATAAAATCCATTGATATTGTTCTTATACTTTATTAAAAATATATATTAGTTATTTTTAACATGTGAGAATTAGTTTCACCTCAATCTGAGGCACGGTGTGCCCAGTATGACTCCAAGTGTGTCTATTTATTTAAAATTGAATTTTTTTTAGTAAAAAAGACAAGTAACATATAAAAACCTAATAAAATGCATTTATATTTTTTTAGTACTTTATAAAAATGATATATAATCAGTTTATGATGTGTAGGAATTATCCTTAACTCAATTTGATGCACGGTGTACCTGGTATGACTCAAAGTGTTTGTTATCATTTTAAAATTGACATTTGAGTTCAAAAATAGTGTCACTCATTGAAAATAAAGAAAATTATCTCAAATTGTATCAAAAATTTAATAAAATAATTAAAATGTTATTTTTTGTATATAGTAATAAGTCTCACATCAAACTGACACACAATGTGACCAGTATGACTCAAAGTGCATGTTTCCAGTTTATAACAACATTTTAGTAAAAAAGAAAAGTAAGATACTCAAAAACAAGAAAACGTGTTCATATAGTTTTGATAATTTAGTAAAAAAATTAAATTGTGATATTTAAGAATAAACCTCACCTCAATATGATGCATGGTTTGATCAAAATGACTCAAAGTGTTCCTTTTTATTTAAAATTGACATTAATTTTAGAAAAAAAAAAGACAATTGGCATACTCAAAACTGAGAAAATGAATTTGAATTGTTTTTTACTTTATTAAAATGATATATAAGTCATTTTTTATGTGTAGGAATAATTCTCACTTAATATCATAAATTTTTGACTATTATGACTCCAACTGCATCTTTTTATTTAAAATTGACATTAATTTTAGTAAAAACACAAGTGAAAAAGTCAAAACCAATAAAATGCAATTGGATTGTTTTGATAATTTATGAAAATGATTCATAACACATTTTTTATGTGTATTAATCATCCAAAACTTAATATGATTTACGGTGTTCTGGTAATGACTCCAAGTGTATCAATTTATTTAAAATTGAAATTAATTTTAGTAAAAAAGACAAGTGGCATACTCAAAACTGATAAAATGCATTCTGATGGTTTTGATACTTTATAGAAATGATTAATAAGTCATTTTTGACATGTATAAGTTATTTTCACTATAATATTATGTATATTACTCTCAGTATGACTACAAGTGTCCGTTATCTATTTAAAATTGACATTTTAGTTTAAAAAGTGTGTCTCTTACTAAAAACTGAGAAAATGAACTCAGATTGTCTCATTAATAAAGGAAAATGATTCATAATACATTTATGACATGTAAGAGTTAATCTCACATCAAACTAATACATGATGCGACTATTATTACTCAAAGTTCATGTTTCTAGATTAAAAATACATTTTAGTAAAAAAGATAAGTGAGACACTCAAAACCCCATAAACACATTCAGATTATTTTTATACTTTAGGAAAATGATCCATAGTTAATTTTTGATATATAGGAATTAGTAGGAGCTCAATACTATGAACGATGTAGTTGGTATGACTTGAAATGCATATTTTTATTATATAAGTTCCATTTTAGTTTAAAGTGTGCATCACATCACCAAAACTGAGAAAATGAGATCAGATTATTTTTTTTATAATTTTATCTCCTATTACTTAATTAATTTCCTTTTCACTTTTTCCTTATATTTATTTAGTTAATTTTCTCAGAGGTAATTCTTAAAGAAGAACAAGAAATGGTATAATTTTCAAGAATCCACGGCAACTCAATTTGATAGACAGTGTTCTTGATATGACTCAAAGTTTAGTTTAAAATTGAAACTTTGTGTTTAATTTATTTATTTATAGTCTTACAAACATAAGAATTTTCTTATTATGTAGATGTGTTCTTTTTCTCAAGACGGGGTAGTTTTTATGAAAATAGCATGAGTATGGGTCAAGGGAAAAATAAAAAAAAACATTTATGTTTTTTAATTTCTATGATAATTTATTCTTACTCATGTAATCATACAAACAAGCATTTGAACTATATAGAATATAGTTTTTTTCTTGCATCTGTATTGTAAATTTTATTTCGTTTCAAATCTATATTTTCGCCTATTTTTTCTATTCCTTCTATAATTTCATTTTGTTATAAATTGAATAGCACACTACGGTTTGCCCCTTTATCGGTGATTTTAGAAGTGATAATAAAGGGACCCTTTAATAGTGCTTTTAAAAGTGCTGATGAATGATCCCTTTATTAGTGTTAAATAAAATCATTGATCAAGGTGGCTCTTCATCAGCGCTAAATAAAAGAACTGATAAATGGGTTCCTTTGTCAATACTAAAAAAATATCTGATAATGGAACCATTCATCAATGCTATTATAATCTCTGATCAAGAATCCCTTTATCAATACATTTTTAGTTATAATAATTTCTTAGGGATTTTAATCACACTCTGGTAGTCAGTGCTTTTTTTGAGCTAACAATGGCCATTTTTAGTGTTGTTAAAGGCCTATTTTGAAGTATTTTTGGTTAAATAATAAAAAAAGAACTTTTTAGACTATTTTATCATTCCAAAACTTAATTTTATCTTCTAAACATCCTATTAAATGCAAAGACCCAAAAATAGTTTTTAATTTGATTAAAATTATCAAAATTCAAGCTGGTCTTCCCAATTTTAAAATAAATTATTTAACTCTTTAAAAATATTTTTTTCAAAAACAAATCATCCAATAGGATAAGTTCAAGTGATATAGACTTTTTAAAGTTTTACCCCATAGTTTTAACCATGTTTTACCTCTTTTACTAAGGTGTTAAACATTTACCATGGTTATTATAGATAATAACAAAAAATTAAGTTGAACATATCCAATTATATTAATTATGATGATTCCAAATATGAAATCCATTTCACATACTTCAGTTTCTATAAATTGTATAAATTAATTTTGAAATAAGTGTGCAAAATTCAATAAAAATTGTTTTTTATAAAAAATCATTTTTAAGCATAAATCTGGATTTATTACTTTGGAATGCCTAGTAAAAACCATTATATAAATATTAAAACATTTTAATGAATGTATAATATTTAAATTAAATTAATTTATTCATTAATAAATTTTAATTAAATTAATTAATATAAAATAAAATATTGTAAATAAAAACCATTTCTCAAAAAAATCATCTCATTTTCCTTAAAATGCTATTATTTTCATTTCTAACCAATTGATAATCAATAAAAAAAATTTATACATATGTAAAAAATATTTTTTTATAATTAAGTTATTACTATTCATATCCACCAATCCAATGGCTATGAGATAACTACCACATTAAATAAGAATATTTCTAAAGTATATCGCAGTTTGTTTAGACTCGATGTTGCGTGTAAAGAATACTATCAATGAAATTAAATTTATTTAAATAGAAATATATCAGAAAATTTTAGGGTGTTAAATTTACTACTAGTTAATCATTTATTATGTTTGGTGTTCTTATATGAACTAGATTCTTGTTAAATCCCATGTAATCTCACATGGGTGTAGTTGAAATGTTTTTTAAATACATAAAAAATAAATTAAGATTTGGTTTATTTTAATTATAAGAAAAATTATATGATTTAGTTAGTTATTCACATAGAGAATATTATGGATATTATTTAGATAAAAATATTATCTCAAATGCATGTCTATTTTTGGGTTATTGTCTAGTGTCATTATTTATTAATAATCAAAAAATGATTTCATTATTTACTATTGTACCTTAAAATATAGTTGTTATTAGTTATTTTCTACAGATTCAATGGATTAAACACACATTGTTGTACTATGTATTTCAATTTATAGATATCTATATAAATTTATATAGTTTTTCTCTATTAACAACTAAAATAATTATATTTATCATCATTCGATGAATCACATTAATATAAACATAACATTATTAGATACCATTATCAAAAAGGTGATAACATTCTTGAATTTGTTATAATTGATTTTCAATTATTTAATGAATTTAAAAATAATTGAAATATTGTGAGAATTAATTATATCAAACATAAACTTCTGATGATAAATTATTTATAAGTGTTTATGTTATTATGATTTTAAGTGCTTAATTGAATATTATAATATTTTATTATCTTATATAACATAAAATGTATTTTATTTTTTGATTTATGGGTTTCTTATTGTAACATATAAAATTTTTATAATATAATTTATTTATAAGGATACTTATTCATAAATCCATCATTTAGAGTTTTTTTATCACAAAGTCTAATGAAAAAGATCAGGTCACATGACTTATAAATTATTAGATATAAAAAATGAATTTATTGATAAAATAAATCTATTGAACTTAAATATATATAGTCTTAAAAATGGAATAATGAGTAATGAACCCTTATTTTATTAATAAAATCTATTCTATTTTATTTTTATTTTTATTTTTCTATAAGAAAATATGCTTTCTATAATTTTATTATAATTTTGATACTGAATTAAACACAAATACTAACGCCCTGAAATGAATCATTGGGTATGATATTGAATGTCACATGACCTCATGTGTGCCTCCTAATATGTAAAAGGTTTTTTACTAGCAACGAGGTTCTAAGTCCATCGATGGGACACTATACTCTTAGTATCATATCATAGGATAAACAAATCGATATAATAAATAACCAGAGTGAACATGTGGAAACTAAAGAATGAAAAGGGAAAACATGTCATACAAGTAATAAACAACTCCAAAAGTGGAATACATGTCTAGTGTAAAAATAATTATATAAATAAATAAATATAGGGTCCTCTAGATTCCATGCTATTTTTATACCAACTTTGTGCTCATATACTCAACCATCAACCATAGAACCCTTTCCCTTCACCATATCTCTTGTCATCAAATCTACAAGTGCACTAAAATTCTTGAGTAGGGTGTGAGTACAAGACACAATAGGAATTCATCCCTAACCTAGTGTTCTCAAGTATAATAGGCATATTATATGAATATAATAAATGTGAAGATAAAATAAAATCATACAAACCAAACTGAGGAGTCATGCGCTAACCAAGCTTCCATGAACCCCTGGTTTTACCTGCTTTGGCACTTTGCTAGAAGAATAACATAACAGATACCAGGAAAACCAAACCATCCACAACACAGAATCCTCATGGTGACATGCGAACATGAAACCATGCATCCTCTATTCAATAAGTGTTCAATTATTCCCAGCATCCTCTAGTCTTCAGTAACCATGTCACTTAGTATCTAAAAGGATACCTTGAGGAAAATGGTAATTGAAAATTAGTAGGATTACTTAAGTGCATTCTCAAAAATATCTTCCTGGGAACCTCATGCCTCCACCCTGTACTCATGTCCCTCGTCGCCATTGCATTATGACAAGCACAGTCCCCTTTAAGGGAAAAACATGTCACAATGGACCACAAATTTCAAGCACTAAGAATGATACCTCCATGAAAGGTAACATATATACAAGGTAAATCATACATGTCAATAAAATCACAATGAAAATTTAATTAGACACACATAACAACATGTGATCATAATCAAACATGGTACAAGATACTCAAGTATGTCCCATGGAATCGAGTATCACAATGGGTATCACAGGATACACACATCCACATGCGATCACAATCAAAATGGGTATCAATCATGAAAATACATAAGTTTTAACATGGAAACAAGTGAAAAAAATATCCAAGAGGTAAGGAACATCCTACCTCGTGGTTTTCAAAATCAACACAAAGGTTTTTCGAAGGTTCCATCACCCAAAACACATTTTCTCCCCAATCGGAATATGATCCCCTTCCAAGAACTCCAATAACCGATTCCAAACCAACATGTCATGGATTCTAGAGTAAGGTAATAATAAATTATTAAAATGGTATAACCTATTCTTACTTGAGTTCGATCTTCATAAAAAATCCAAGCTATGCTAGAAGGGCCGTTGGAAAATTGGGAGGCTCAATGGTACTGGCATGGTTCTACAGCATGCAGGTGCACTAGAAACAACGACCATGGTGTATGATGGACCACCTTAGTGAAGAGGTGCATTGGAAGAGAACACCATGGTGTATAATAAGGAACTATGGCCTGGAAAGCTTTGGAGAATGACCTACATAGAAATATGAGGGATATTGTGGTGTAGAACCTCACTATTTTATGAGCTACTATAGAGTAAGCCTAAGAACTATGGTCTAAAGTTGATTTTGCAGCCCTTTGGAGCTCTATATCTTCTTCCATTAATGAATATAGAAATCTAGTATAAGTAAGGTATTTTTGGGGTTTACATTTGTGCGAACCCCCCCCCCCAAAACCTCCTCATAAAATCCAAAATGGATTACCTGAATGGATTTTATAGCATCCTATTAAGAAGGAATAACATTTAAAGAAAAATGGATGGACCCACTATCTGTAATTGACATAGATATGTCCCTATGGTGTGGTCTAGAACACCATGGTGCAACCTCCATGAAAAATTCCTACATGGTGAAGTCTATAGCATAACCTCCATCGACTTTCATTGTTATGGTTCAGACCCATCCTCTATGGTGTAACCTTGTCTCCATAGTAGTGTTTTGGAAAACCTATCTAAGCAATGGTATAGTTTCCCTTATTTTGGGAGAAATTTTTCCTAGAAAAAACTGAAGAGACTAAAATCTTGTCAAAGCCCTCAATCCTTTAACCTAACATGGCCAAACTCAAGAATAAAAATAGGAATGAGGGAAAAAATCCATTTATTAAGGAATAAAGTTTCAGGATTTTGCAAATAACATATGGTCTATATTGTTTTGTTAATTTTTGTAAAAAGAATTTGTCATAAAAATAATTGTTATATCATATTTTCTATTTTATAAATTAAATTTTTTAAATTAAATGTATATTTAATCATTATGCTCAATATTTATAATTTTTATAGTGATAAATATGAGATTTTCAATTTTTAAAGTCAGTTTTACCTTGTGGTAAATAAGTCTAAAAAATGAACTTCTAGTTAACTATATTTTTTTAAATTTGTATTTATTTCTAATAATATAACATACCAAATTCTTAGACTCTAATAACATTGCAAATATCTATTTTTTTACATTTTCATGTACCAATACATGTCCAATTTCATATTATAAAAAATTTTATATCATTTTTAGATATAAATTTTGAATGAAAATCATTTTCCTTCTTTGATATTTTTATATATATTTTTCCCTCAATTTAGATTTTTCTTTTAACATCCAAAATTCAAATACACCCAAAATAGATGAAAAATACATTATAAATGAATAAATTCATTTTATAATTTAAATTTTATAACACTTATAATTGAAAGAAATATATTCTTAAATATTTATAACACACACACACACATATATATATATATATATCTTTTTTTTTGTGTGTATTTATTTATTTATTTAATTATATAAATATGGAGGGAATCATTATTTTTTTATTATTTTATAGTGGTGGTATGGTTGCACCATAAGTCTAATTTTTTGAAATGCTTATTTTAATTATATAATAATATCCTCTATCTTTTTGTTTGATTGGTTGTTATTCATCTAAAATAAATATTAAATATGTAAAAAATATTGATAATGATTTTATAATGGATTTTAATTGGTTTATAATTATAAAATACATTAATTTGAATTATTTTTAAGTAAATGTATTTTATTTTATAACTTAAAATTACAAATTTTTACACACATAATTTAGTCCATAGTTTTGAATTAATATACTTTTTATTTAAATATTTAAATATTAAAAAACACATAATAGATGTATTTTTTATAGCTATTTTTAGTGTCTGTGGCCAAAATTCAGTCAATTATTATTGTATTAGGAACATTTTGTATCATGTAATGTATATTAATGGAAAAAAATATCATTAATTTATGTTTTTCGTATACAACATAGGCGATGTTATGATAAAAACCCATAGAAACTATGTATTACTAGGTTATCCCTAATTAATGATCATCATATTTGATTTTGATGATAAGTTAAGATCAATATGAGTAGGATCACTTATATATAGATACAACTAATCACCCATAGTATATAAGTCCATGAATTTGTATTCTGATTGACTCGCTTAAAGTACATTACATGGATATAAATTTATGTTTCATTGGTGTTACATAAGTGGATATTGGTTATGGATCCTTCAACTTAAGGTTTTAAAATAAGTTCCCTACTTCTGAGGTTTCATACTTTAAAATTTTTAAAATGAATTGAGTATTTGGATTTATATAAAGTGATTTGGTATGACTATAATCAAGTGGATGGATTCTATTAACAAATATAAGATGCGTTCACTCATATGATGATTTATGAAATCATGGCCCTCAATAGAGTTTTTTCCAAGTTCATGTTCATTATAATATAGATATATGTGATGTAATTATATAACATTTAGTAAAATCATGAATTGAGAAAATAGATATGCTATGTGGCATTGACATTATCCATGTCTCATGATTAATCTCAATATCCAGGGAAAAGCAAGATTGCCACTAGACATGTGGTGGGTTATATCACACCAAACTACTTTGTAATTTAGGTAGCTATAAAATTTTTCAAGATAAAACTCATAGTTTATAACTATGAATGAGATTAATAATTATTTTTAACTTTAAAAATTCCCTTTTTGTCATGCAAAAGATAATACAAATTGAGATTTTTAGACTAATGTGATTAGTTTATTTGTAAAAATGATTACACATATTATAAACTCAAATAAAATTTGTGTTTTCTAATTTTAAATATTTAATTAAATAATATTTATTTAATTAAGTATATAGTGTTGGCTTATAATAAAACTAATGATTTTTTGATATTATTAATACATAAATATAAGGAAATAATAAATTCCAATTGTTATTTAGCCTTGGGGTTCTAGTAATGGGATTATAGCTCCCATTACAATAGGTAAATTCAAAGGTAAACCTAAAGATTCCATTTAAGTACCTTCTTTTCTACTTTTAACACATTTAGAGGCTTAGTAATTCACCTTTAAATTTGGTTTTCCACTTAAGCAGCTTTTGGAGGCTGTTTAATGCACTAAATATCCTTTGGGGGATATTTTTTGCACCTTATAAAGTTATCATTGGTATTATATTTATCAGAGGATTTATAATTATTGTATTCCTATAAATAAAAAATAATGGGTCTAGTATCCATCGCATTGGGAGAAATAAAATTTAGTTTTTAGATCTCCTTAGTTTCACTCTTCTGAGAGAAAGTCCTCTAGTTTTTCTCATATTATAGAATTCTCTATTTTTCCTCATCTGAGTGGTCATATTGAGTCTTCATCATCCCTTATTCTATCCTTTTTATTTGTGGAGGGACTAACATCTTTTGGATGAGAATATTATCCCACCAAGGTGTTGTTGATTTGATTTATTGGTGGATAACAGAGGACGCTTTAATTCATAAATTAAAGTTTGATCTAAATATCCCAAACCTTTTCAAAAGGTTGTTGTTACTTTATTTTTTTATTATTATATTTTTAATTTACTTGTAATGATCTTGGTTGAGTTTTATTTTTTATTTCTCTACATATCGAAGGTTGATAACATTACTTAAACTTAGATGTAATATTAGTGCCACACTCGATAAATGAGAAATACATAAACTATATATTAGAATATTTTATATTCACAATATGTAAAATTGATCTAATACTCTAAAGAATCATTGATGGAAATTTTTATGATCTATTCAATCACCATAATGTTAATTCTATATAATGGGCTTTCCCTTGGCCCTACTGTGAAATATCACATGCCCTGTGCTCAATTCCTCCAAACCCCTTAATCATGTTGGATATTACATCATAATGAAATCAATGTGAAAACATAGAATTATTCTATATAATGTTATTAAATCCTTAAACATTTTATAATATATAAGGGGAAAGGAATTCAGTAATTGTTATTTGTATGATGCATTATGTATTTATTTGATACATACTGTTGAATTACTATGAATACAATCATATAGGATATATATATTGATGTGTACCTAGACATATTATTGGTTTGAATTTATGGTCAATATTTATTAATAATAATTAGAGCTTCTTGACGGGTGTTTTATGATGTTTATGGTGTTTTGAGAAGGTTAAAGGTAGTTACAATGGAATTGAATAATTTATCTGAGTGTTTGGGGTGTTCTATAATTCCTATGTTGAACATTTAATGTTTGGATAAGTAAAATGTACTAAAGGCCTCGCATAAGATATTCAGGTCTCTACATAGGAGAATTTTCCTACACATAAGTGAATTTGATCTGTGTAGAAGATTTGAGAAAAGAAGAGTTCAAATTTTTCAAAGGAAAAAAATTATTACAGTGATCCCGTAAGATATATGGTTGGGTAGGATATATTTTCAACACATAGGATATTTGATTCATGTATATTACATTTGAGCAGTGCATAGGAGATTTGACCTATGCTTATAAAATTCTTTCCTCACATAGGTAATTTAGATCCTACATGATAAATTTGAGCTACATATTTAACCAAAAAAATGGAAACAGAAATTATCATATAGCGTAAGACATTTAAAGAGGTCATAAGAGTTTCTCATATTCATAAGGAATTTTGAGATAAAATTCATATAAAATAACAAATTTGTGATGTCATATAATATTTGAGTTGTAAATAAACATTTCAAAAGAAAAAAGTCATATGAAGTAAAAAAAATTATTTGCTCATATGATATTTATGGAACTCACGAATGATATTTTCCTTTGTAAAAAAACTGATTTTTCTAGAATTCAAGTTTTATAAAGAACAAAAACCATGTGTGGAGGGGTGCCACATGGGCACGCACGGCAGATGAGGGGCGCCACGTGGCACCGCCGCTATGGAGGAATCCGAATGGATGCTTGGCCATTGATAAAACACTATTTTGTTGAATATTTTATTGATAATAAATGATATAATTTCCCCACATTGTGCTAAAAATGTTTATTTATAAAATATTTGGGATTTGATTATTCATTTGAAAATTTGGTGAAAATTCCAGTTTTACCCTTTATAGTGCACTGTAGTATTTCAAAGATAAATATTTTTATATTTATTATATTAATTTGAAATTGTGTAACCGTGTTCATAACTTAATTTTCTACAACTTTCATTCAGGACACTAGAGCTAAAAAGGGAATTTGGATGGAGTAAATGGGACATTAATCCAATGTTGGGATGGACTCGGCAGAATGGACATGGGTTCTGTATTTGGGCATTATATTCTTCATCCGGGCTTGGATTTATCCCACATTTTGAGGAAATCTCGGGGACATGATTTGACACAAATCATCCTTCTGTAAGGCCGGTCAATTCACACTTTTTGGAGGTCAACTAGGCAGTGAAACTTGGAATAAAATATTTGGCCGAGTTTTTCATTTCACACTTAAAAAGTTATGTATCCTTAGCCCTCGCAAACTCTATTTAAAGGGGGTTTTAACTCTTTGAGAGGGATGTTCTAGGCTTTGGGAAGGTGTTTCCAAAAGGGTGTCTCTTGAGAGAACCTTAAAACTCTTGGAAGAAGTAAGCATTTGTGCAAACCTCTCTTCCAAAAAGGCTCTCCTCTCCCACCTCTTCTTTGTGTTTCTTTTCTTTCATGTTTGTTTCTTGAATTTTTTTTCAAATAATCTTTTTTGTTCATCCCTATTCTTCTTCTATTAATATTCTTAATTGGGTTGGAATCAATAGTGGAGACAAGATTGGGTTATACCCTTTCAACCCTTTACTTATGCAAATCGTCTCCACGATGACTACACCACCCATGGAAGAGTAGTTCTTTTTAGTAATCGGTGGACCTCTCACCTTCTTCATTCATTTATTTTGAATCAATGATCTACTTTAATTAAATAAACATGATCCATTAATTGAGTTTTTAATTTAAATGAAACTAATCAAGCAATTGAATAGTTAACACAAAACACGCGAGGTCGGGAATTGTGTGAACTGTGAGAGCGCAACCTTAACCGGTAATTCAAAACCACACGGGATCAATTTGTAGAGTTCAAATATAATCCCTAAACTCAATTAATCCTCATTTCCAGAGTGGTTATGTGCCTTAATTTACCATTTACCATAAGCTAATCTTAGAACATCAATCAAAGCAGGGTGTTGCGATTGCATGTTCCGAAGTTAGCCTAAGGTTAAATTCACTTCATCTTCGTGGTAAAGTTAATTCTCGTAGGGTTCGGGATTTAAAAAATTAAGGGATCATAATTAAGTGAATATTAATTTAAATGATAATGATTAATAAATGATTGAAGAGGTAGAGTTAGATCGATTATGCCTTTTAAAATAGATTTCTAAAAAAACATCTTCTTGTAGTGTCATTCTAATCGAAACTTCATTTCAAAATTAAAAACAAAAAAAATGCAATATTCTTCCAGCAAACTTATTCTAGATTTATAAACTGTAAAAAACCACCCCCATACTTTAAAGTAGTGTTTTTATCCCCTTTTATTTTGTTTCTAGAATACCTCTGAAAAGTTGTTTTAATTCACTTCCTCCTTTGAGAGACGACCTTGGTCAGCCACTCTGTTGCACCTAAGTACCCCAAAATCACACTAATCATTTGAGGGCGCCCACGACAGTGCTCTATCATCCATTCGGGAAAACCAGGGGACCCCCCCCCCCCGTGTCAGCTAGGGCGGGCCCCACCCAAGCGGGTTGTGCTTCCACGGGCTCGGCCGCATGAGGCCAGTGGGTTGTGCCTTCACGGCATAGCCATGTGAGCCTGGCGGGTCGCACCCTTGCAGGTCGGTCCAGACCGCAGCTTAGCGGGATGAGCCCGCCATAGCCCCGCCCCACCAGGTCAGACCCAGACTAGGTCGAGTTGACCTAAATTGGTTTGGGTTGGCCCAGCATGGGTCGGGCTGGGTCGGATCGGACTTGGACCCTTCCAGGCCCAATTTCTCTAAAAGGACTATAACTTGAAATATGGGTATCCGTTTGAAAAACTGTCTGTAGTGTGGGACTCTTGGAGTAAGAAGGTCCTTTTGGTATACTCCACTTGAGTTTTGGAAGAAGTTGGAGTATGGTCTGGTTGGATCAAACCTGAATCCAACCGGGCCCTTGAAACTAAAACACTTATAAGTCACAGATCGGGTGTCCGATTGATGTGCCATCTCTCACATTGGAACCCTTACGACATGGGGTTCCTTTGGAATACTTATTCGTGGAGCTTCGTGGCAGTTGAGATACAACTGATGGCTTGAGGAGCAGGTCCTCCCAGAATCAAGCATACTATGAGCAGGAATCTTGTGGTTGGCAGTGAGGTGGAGGTTCGAGATAGATCATACGGAGGTTAGTACTAAGCGATCCTGTATGGGTCAGCACCGATCCTGTGTGGGTCAGCGCTCAGTGATCCTGTGTGGGTCAGCGCATACTGATCCTGTGTGGGTTAGATCCTGTGTGGGTCAGCAGGGGTTAGTACCAATTGATCATGTGTGGGTTAGACTCCGTATAGTCAGCAGTAGAGCCTCTCGACAGAATAAGATGATATATCTTCTCAACTAATCATCTTTACTTTTCTACTTTACTTATACCTAGTGTGAGATGAGTTATTTACATTTTTGGTGTTACCTTCGTGGTGTTACCTTTGTGGTATTCTTCCTTCATGGATCAGTTGTGAAAATGGCTTAAAAGTTGGAGCCTTAAGTTTCCTCGTGAATGAGATGAGTATCTTTTGATAACTTAGGTATATTTATGGGCATATACCTAAGTAGAGTTGATGTCTAATGCTTCGTGCTTTGTCGTTGAGGTCTTGCTTTGTGGTTATTCCTTTGTGGAACTCTGGGAGACCTTCTGGGGTCTCGGGGTCCCTAATGAGTGTTGTTATACTCACCCCTGTATGGGCTACGCCTGCACCTTGTTGTGTCTTGTGCAAATTATGGACAACATTGATCGAGGCTGAGGGAGCCAGGATTGGATAGTGGTCAAAGGTGGACTGTTTGACATGATGTGACGCATTTATTGTTTATCGAGAGTTGTACCTACCCTTCAAGTAGGATCCTAGGTTGATGTTTTGGGGGGCGGTTTTTCTCTTTCAGTTGTACTTGTACTTTCTAGTTGGGCTTGTATTCTGGCCTCTTTTACTTTTAGTACGCTTTTTACTATAGCAGTTTACTTTGTGGTTGCTTCTTGTTGTGTTCCTGGTTGTGTGTTTGTACAGGTTTAAAGGAAATGCCTTCCCATTATAGGGATACGCCTTTCCGGTGCTAATCGCCAGCCCCTGGCCTATGGAAGGCGGGCTTGGGGTAATCACGGCAAGGGCCCTGAGGGACGGGTCGTGACAAACCCAACCAAACCTTGATTATTTAAACATGATTATTATAATATAGATTTTAAATTTTTGGGTATGAAGAGGATTAAATAATTTATAAAATGTATATATATATACTACTCAACATAAATTTATTGATAAATTATTAGTAAAAAGTCACACGATTTTTGGTAATGTGTTCAAAATACATTTTCGTCAAAAATGATTCCTATTTCATTATGTGAAAAAATATTATAGTTAATTTCTAGAAAATATATAAAATGTATTTGAAAAGGTGAACTTAATTTTTTATATCAGCATATCAAAATCAAATTAGGGTGAAATTTTAGTATTTTTCATGAAATATTGATTTTTAAATGAATAGTGAAAATACACTTTTTTGTAAAACTATCGTTTATTTTGATAAATTAAGTAATTTAAAAGTATCATTATTATTTTAATTTTATTTAAAAGTAACATAATAATTTTTTAGTAATATTTAATCCAATTAATTACATTTCAATCATCTTTATACTAGATTTTAGAAAAAGTTTATTCTTAGAATTGAAAACACGTTTTTCTAAAAAAAATAATTCTATAATGTTTATCTATTATAATTAATTAACATAAACCCTAATGAGGAATTATTTAAATTATATTTTTAGATTATATATTTATATTTATTAATATAAATTCATATAATGAATATTAATAGTTATATAGCTAGAGTTAATTCATCTTTTCTATGAAAAATTCATTTTTCAAAAAATTGCTTTTAATCACGCTTGTGGGTTTTATTTTAAACTAAATCATTAAACCTCTATGAATTGATTATTATAAAATGTATTCTATATTTTTATTCATTATAATTAATATTAGGTAATAATTTCAACTTAATTTTTGAATAATATGAATAGTAACCATAAAAATACTTATTGTCACGACAAAACAAAATTGGTTAATTATGGTTAATAATATTTTAAAAAGGACTAGAAGAAAATTAAACCAAATTTTTTGAATATTTACATTTTAATTTTAATATAATAATAAATATATTTATTTTTGTGTCTGTATAAATTATTAAATAATTATTTTGATACAAATTAGATTTTTGATATATTAAAATATAAATTGTATTTGGGGTAATATGTTATTTTAATCAAGACACACTTTTTGATTAATTAAATAATTTTTGAAATAAATCATGTTTTAATTAAATAATATTATTAAATAGTATATATTAAATATAAATTATAATATAATTTTATGAAGTGAAAGTGTAATTTTATAAGGGTCATAAAAATGTTATTGTCAAAAAACCAAGATTTTTCAATAAATGGGGATTTTGATTTAAAAGTTTAATTTATCATATTTATTGAATTATTCTGGATAAAATAAATATTATTTTTTGATTCATCAAATCAATATTATCCAATGGTTATTTTTTCAAAAAAAAAATTAGATAGTCGAATTTTTGGGTAAAAATTAAATAAATTATAAATGAATGGAGTGTATTATGACATCATAATGACCCAAAAGTGATGTAATAAATGATATAAATCATATAAAATACTAGATATTTATTTACTTTTTAAAACAATGTGATTTTTTTGTTATTTTATTAATTTTATAATTCTTTTATGAATCCTACGAAACCTATATTATATTTTATAGTTTTAAAATCATTTTTTTATAAACATGACTCACTTACGCATCACTAAGGGTAATAATTTAATGATTCGGGAACTTTTAATTATAAAATAATTAAAACCATCCATATTTTTCATAAACCATAGGCACAACCCATGGGATGGATTTTTGTTTTGATTATTTTATTATATAGACTCCAAAACCTAAGTTTCGGAAAAAATAAAGAACTCCCCTCTCTTTTCCTATATAAACCCAAAAAATATACCATTCCTATTCACTCAAAAAAACCTTTTAAAATTTCCTTACTCTGAAATACCATGTCTAGAGTCTTCTCAAGGCACCCCCAAGCTCTCAATAATCTCCTCTCAAGCTTTTGGAATCACCATCTCAAGGTAAGGGAATTCCCTCTCTTCTTTTCAATTCAAACACCTTCTTTGTATTTATCCATTTTAATCTCAATTTCTTATGTATTAATTAATTTATAAATATCCCTATAATATCCAATTTATTTCCTAATAACTATATATCATTTATTCCCACTCATTATATCATTTACCAAAGTCGTTACTATGCTGAAATTTACTAAGGGAATTCCCTTTCTTCTTTTCAATTCAAGAACCTTCTTTGTATTTTTACCTTTTAATATATATTAGTTATGTGTTAATTAAATTATATATATAAATATACTATAAAGTTTATATATTAATAATTATATATCATTTATTCCTTCTCAATATATCATTTACCTAAACAGTTACCATGCTGAAATTTAGTAAGAGATTTTCATCTCTTCTTTTCCATTCAAGAACCATATTTGTAATTATCCATTTAAATATAAATTGGTTGTTTTTTAATGGTTTTATAAATATAACTATTCTCTAAAATTTATTTTCTAATAACTAGTGATCATTTATACCCTCTCATTATATTATTTACCTAATTCGTTACTATACTGAAATTTAGTAAGGGATTCTCTATTTCTCCTCTTCGTTCAAGCACCTTATTTATGTAATACACTTTGACTTAAAATTAATATTGATGGGATATGATCTTCCACATCCCTATTACTTTACTTGTGATGTCAAATTGATGATTTACCCCTTTAAATATCATTAATACATCCCGTGGTTCATTATGTACCCCTATTATGCTGCAGAAATTATCCTACAAATTTTTCATGCCAGGTTTTTATTAAAGAACCTTCCTTATCTTATGCCCATTATTACATATCCCTAATAATTTATTTTTTACTTAAAAGTGATGAGATATACCTTTATATATCATTGAACCATTTTATGAATCTTTAAGTACTACTTTTATGTTTCCAAAATGTCATTATTATTTTCCATGCCAAATATTTGTGAAGTCTATACCCATACCCATTTTCACTCAAGGGTATTCACCTAGTTATAAATATAATTAATTTATTAATTAATTACATTTTTTTAATGCACATTACTTAATCATTGGATTAAATTTTATGAGAAAATGATCTTATGTTTAATAATCTATATGTCACACTTATGCATGTACATGATATGAAAGCGACGAGTTTGTGTGGAATTATATAGTGATCTAATGAATTGGGTAATGTTTTAGTCTCATGAGACATAATGTATGGGATTATTTAGTTAAAATAATACATGATGGGACTTTTTCCACCATGTTATGATGAATAGGTGGTTATTCTTGACCTATGTTTATGATGTCATGTTTAATGTTGTTCCCACATTCTTGTGTTTCCATTATGTTATAAAGCTACATCATGCCACATTATTCATGTTTATGATTCTAAAACCTTTTATGTACCATTGAAATTACTATTGAATAACTTTTAATTATTTCTTCATGTTATGATTTGTTTATTCCCTTACTGAGATTTATAGCTTACCCATTTCTTATGTATGTCCTCAAGTAATCTTATAAAGTTTTTAAAAGATATTGAATTTTAGAATCATGTTAAGGAAGTTTTCAATAATATTTTTGTATACATGTATCATGTTTTTTTGTTATTTACATAACTACACAAATACGTTGGTCTTATTGATGTTATAGGTTTTATTAATTATATTCTTATGTAATAAATCACAAATTAATGTGTAATAAAGGCTAGGGTTGTCATAGTTATTATCAAAGGGAGGTAAAGTTATTTTTGGTATTAGGATTATAAAACTCTAGAGAAAGACTTAGGGATAACACTCAGTATAGGAAAACATCCCTAAGATTTGGTAAAGTATAAAGTAATTGGTTACCATGTAAATACATCTATGTCTAGGTACTATAGGTGGATGTGGCTTTAGCATGAATGTACCAAGGGGTGACAACCCTGAAAACACTATATTGAGCTAGATTTGATCGAGAACTAGTGCACAACAAAGGGGTCTTACTGCACACCTATTTTGACACTCCCAACGAATATTCTTTGCTAAATTCACAAGCTCATTATGAACTATTATTAATGGATCAAAAATGTCCATATGAGTCTATGTTAGAAAATAGATCATGGATAACATATATTGAAGCCTCTAAATTCATAAGTTAAAGAAATACATGTCATTTATAAGTTATACCATTAATTTTATTGGATTACCATTTGTGTGTTTAATAATTTAAATATACACATACCTAATTTTCCATTTATTTGAGTCAATGGATGGAAATAATATTAACCGATTCAATAACCAATGTGATGGTAAATGTGATGAATTCCAAAATGAGATACCTAACATTATTGGAGATCAAGTAATACATCTTGTGATTATTTCAAACCATCTATCAAAAATCACAATTAACAACTGGAATATAGTTGAATGTCCAAATATATCAAAGAACAAGAGGATGGAATATTAAGTAATTTCATTTGATAAAGGTGATAAAATTAAGAAGATTCAATTTCCTATGTGTCAAAAATATGGAATGCAGCACCAAGGGAAATTCCATAATGGAACTCAAAGGTGTTTTAAGTGTGGAAAAATTAGGTATAAAGTAGATAGTTGCCATTAAAAAATTGAATAGTATGATGGAAAGTGAAAAAATACATCTTATGGAAGCCTTTTTATTTAATATCTTTTATCTAGAGAATAGGGGAATTATCCAAGTCAAATCCCTAATCCAAGGGTTAAATCCTAAACTAATAGAGGACATATGTTTTGGAAAACATTTAAGTGTAAGGATTAAAGTGTTTATGTATTAGTATTTGATAATTATGTTGTATAAGTAGTATATCAACGAAATTATGGATAGAAGAACAATGAAACATCTAATGATTATTCCATGTTAGTTTTTATTTTTAAGGATTTCAAACGTATATTTAAAGGTATAGATAACCTATAAATCTGATTTAGTAATAAGTTGATATTTTAGAAAACATGTTATTGATGGATTGTTTACCATTAATATGTGGATAACCAAAATAGTCTTAGGATGATATTTATAAGTATAATCTTATGATTAAAAATAATTAATACCACTTTTGAATATTTATGCGATGGAACTTAAGCATGATTAAGGATATTTTTGGAAACATATTACATGATCAAATCATTTTTCTTTTGAGGTGATTAAATATATTTCGACAGTTGTTTTATTGGGTTAAGGTATATATACCCATTAGGTTTTATATAAATGATTATTTGAGAATAATTATGTTGTGTTTATGAAGGTGTGAGCTAAAGGGTATGAGAAAACCATTGAGATTAAAATATTCTTTATTGTTGTGATTATTAGTATTACTTGGGATATATGGGTATGTATTTAAGGAATGGTCAATGTTAAACCTTTGGAGGTTTTGTTGAATTTTGGAGATTAATGTATTAGGTTTTATTAATTTTTAACATTATCTTAATTTATTATTGTAACAAACAAGACTTTTATGTTATATAAATCATCAAAGGAATCTTTTTCTACACAACACTTGCTTGGCTTGCTTTACACGCAATCGCGACCTTCCTCGATAGCTTGCGTTGTACGCAATACCGAGTTTCACTAAACGGCGATATGCTATTAAAATATTATTTAAAATAGCCGTTATGAATAGTAATAACCACTTTTTGAAATTTTATCTTTCAAAATGGACTTCATTCTTGGATTCGGAATACCGAAATTAGCCTAGGGTGAAATTTTGGTATTTTTCTGAAAACTTTCGATTTTTGATGAATAGTGAAACCACTAAGTAGTAGGTTAAAAACTGAATTTTGCATAAAACTTAATTTTACCACTACTGTGAATGGAATTTCAAAAATCCGACAGACACGGTTGATATCAGTAAGTAAAATGTGGTTCAATGAGATAAAAATAATTTTTTTGTGAATAGTAACTTTTTACTTTTTTTTTACCACGGTTAATAGTAAATAGGGTAACTAAGGGTAAATATGATATTACTATTACCCTAACACATGTCCTAATTCTATTGGATAAGTGTAATTCGACCAAAAACAACCTTATGAATATAATATGACCATTTAGGTCCACTTGGATTAGATTATGACATTTAATATTATTTTATTTAATGAATAGTTAAAATAGTTAAAATCAAAGTTTAATAACTAAAACATTTTTAATATGGGTTTATACATAAGATAAATTCGATTATAAATATTCATTAGAAAGATAAAAATATTTACTACATAATGATATTTTATTTATAATTTTTAGACTTTAAATAAATTAATTTATTTATGACACAACGATGATGCAGTAATTACCCTTTTAAGGAAATGTTAACATAATTGATGTTATAAATGCCTAAATAAATGTAATTTGAGACTTTTTATGAATTAAATAATTTTCTAGGTTACTATGATATATTATTGTTGATTTAATCAACTTGGTTCGAACATATAATTCTGTTATGACTCTCACAAAAATCATATATCAAATAGTGACAAAATTGACATAAAATAGTTTTTAAATAAAATATTATATTATTAATTGTTATTTTATTCCTAAAAATATAAGGTTCGGCCAAATGACTTAGATAAGGATATATATATTAATAATAAACAACTTGGGGTTCGTTTGGCATGTTATAGTAAGTGTATTAACCATATAGTGTAAGAAAACAAAATGACACGGTAAAAGTTAAATTATTTAACTTAGAGTTAAATCCAATTGATAAGGTTAAAATAATAACCTAAATTTGTCTAAATCCAATTGGTTGATAGGATTTCGACCCATCCCCACTTTACCTTCGAAATAAGACCCTTTGGAACCATTATAAACCGATTTTGACTTTAATATAAAATAATATTTTGAGATATTCCTAAGGTGCCCCTCTCCTCCCTTATAAAAGGGGACCTCCTCCCCCTCCTCCTCGCACCAATTTGAGCACTCAAGCTCGTCCAACCCCTGACAAAATCCCTTCTCCACTTCCCTAGAATAATCCTAGAGGTCCTGGTCTTCTTCAAAGACCAATCTTAGTTCCCTAAGTGGAGGATTTAAAGAGGCGTTTCAAAGAAGAGGTAATATCCATTACCGATCTTTTCAATTTCTTTCTTCTTCAACTTATTCTTCTTTAGTTGTTTCATGATAAAGTAATAACATCAGTATTACTTACATACTGATATGTTATTATAAATATGAAACAACCCTAATTCACCTTCTATCCATCCTACGGAAAAATGAAATCATCGCGCGTGCGTACGTACGGAATACCGTCTCCACGCTGTGGTGTAATCTATTTTCCACCATCACCTTACAAGGATGGGTATAATGGTGTAATGAGTAACTATATATGATTATTATAAAGTTATATTGATACTGAAATAGTATAAATACACTTAAATACAATTCCACGATCATGGGAACAATATCATCACTCGTGCGTACGTACGGAATACCGTCTCCACGATGTGATGCGACTCGTTCTACATGATCATCATTACATAGTAATTATATAAATGAATTGAATTAATAAATATGATATATCTTAAACTAATACCATTCTAGATATAAGGTATCTATAACCTTAAAAGAAGAATAAGAATTTATTCGGCAAAACACGCATAAGAACAAAAGGCAATAAAGACCCGAGTAACAAGTAACAATAAAATATTACTAATAAGAAGCTAAGAATATTACCATATATGATATCATATCAATATGTATGATTCTGTAATAAGTCAATAACATTATTTAAACCATTATACATGAGCTTCGGACACGTACAAAGCAAATCGGACCTAAGGTAAGGGAAATATCACAATCTCATTTTTATCCGAGATTGTTTATACTTTGGTATTTACTGGGGTGTATTTTATCATCCACATCCATGTTTCATCAATATGTAATATTATTTCCATCCACCTACAATTTTTTAAATCCAATTTTACCCTTCGGTGAGTTTTTAGTAAAAGATATGAAAGGAATCTTTTGTTGTTTTTCGTACGAGGTACTTTTTTGACTTTTCTGACAAAAATACGAGAAGAATGTTCTTTTTAACTTATACGACACGAAAGGATTTTTAAAACATTATTTCCAAGAAGATTCCTTTACAAGTTTTCAAGTTTATTTTTAATCAACTTCTTTTAGTTCAAATTTCTATGACATGTTAAGAAAGGAAAAATGTTTTTGAAGAAGAAAGGATATTTTCCTCAAGAATGGAGTTCAAGTGTTTTATCAAAATTATTTTCCATCTAAGATAATAAAGGGTTCTGTTTTTATCTCTATTATTACATTGATTTGATAATGTTGTGATGGAATTATTTTTATGAATTCCTTTATCGTATATGAATTGTTTTATGATGTCATGATGTTTAAGATTCCCATTTTTATTACATGGGTTATGCTATGATGTATGGTTTATGATTTTGTGGCACACATAAGAAAGGATTCATTATAAGATGGGTGGGACCTATATCTCCCTCCAATGCATTGGGTAAAGATTTTATATCTCATGAGATAGATAGGGCTGGAACGGTAGGTTATACCGGTTCAGTGAAACAGGACTGGAACAAGGGTGGCTCGGTTCAGAAATGGACTTTGTCCGCTAAGATAGTCTTGGCAATGAGTCATGACTAACAAGAAATGATTTTCCATGATTATGTGTACATGCCACGAAGTTTCATGTTTTATGTTATGAATATGGGGATCTCATTTTCACTTCTATGATTTATTCCATGTTAAGATATTATGATCTCTTTTGCAGGTTATGATTTTCAAAAAGATATAATATGATTTTTATTTCCTTTATTTGCCCTTGCTGAGCATTTGAGCTCACCCTTTTTTGTAAGTTTTCTTTTCCCCAGGTCGGGAAGATGGATATTAAGTAGAATATTCTAAAAGGGACCCTAGATATGATGAAATAAATGGGAGGCATTGTAGAAGATTTATAAACCAGTTGTTTATGTTTCCCAGTTTCTAAAGACACTATACCTATACGGTCCTTTGTGGTTTTGTCATATGTTGTAATAAGTGTGCTTCAATTTTGAAGTATTAACAATGTATGTAAAGTTTGGGTCGTTATAATTATAACCATGTTAGATTTAGTATACACATAATGAATATCTTTTTATTATTTGGTGTGTTATGTGATCTGTTAGAAGGTTAATCTAGTGTTTTGGCCATAAAAAAATTCATCTTGAGTACTCATTGTTTGGAGAAAAAGATGATATTGAAGTGGAAATTGATTAAAGGATGAAATTATACTTGTAAAGAAAGTATATTTCATTATGTTACTAGTATATATATTAATGGAATTACTTAACTCTAGGAAAAGAATATTGAAACAAAAATGATGTTATATTATTACCATTTTTAATGAATTGATGGTCTTTTCACTCATCACAGATTTATGGTTTTGTGGTCGTTGAGGTTCTCCTAACCAAATTTTCTATAAATATCTATTAGTTCTTGGGTGTTAGTTATTTTTCTTCCATGTCTATATTTTCACTTCATAAAAATGTTCTCCTACTTGGAAACCAAGTTATATGATAAACCTCATACTTCTCTCTCTCTTTTCAAATGGACGTTTTATTAACCCTTTTTACAATGTGGTTTTCAATAAAGATATTTTCAAGTGTAAAAAAATTTGTTACCAAGATAAAGTTAAAATTGTGAGGATGAAATTTATTAATGGAGGAATAATGTGACACCCTGAGTTTCTAAAAGAGAAAATTATGTTTGTTAGCGTATGTGGTGCGCAACACTAAACCCAAAAAAACCTTAGTTATTTAAACATAATTGTTATAACATAGTCGTTAAATTTGTTGATATGAATAGGATTGACTAATTTTTGAAATATATATGAATCCTAATCAATATAAATGTGTTGATAAATTATTAGTAAATAATCACTCAATTTTTTTCAATGTCTTCGAAATACATTTTCTTAAAAAATGATTTTTATTTATTTTTTAAGAGAAAATAATATAATAATTTTATAAAACATATAATAAATGTATTTGGTAAAATAAAATTAATTTTTTATATCATCGTATCAAAATTAACTTAGGTGAAATTTTTTTATTTTTTAGGAAATATTAATTTTTCAATGAATAGTGAAAAATAACATTTTGATAAATTAAGTAATTTAAAAGTAAAATTATTATTTTAATTTGATTTCAAAGTAATATAATAATTATTTAGTTTTATTTAATCCAATTAATTACATTTAAATCATATTTATACCATATTTTAGAATAAGTTTATTTTTAGGCTAGAAAACACATTCTTCTAAAAATTGTTTTAAAATGCATAATGTTTATCTATTATAATTAATTAAAATAAAACCTAATGAGAAATAATTTAAATTAAAATTTTATATTATATATATATTTATTAATTTAAACTCATATAATTAATTTTTCTAGCTATATAGTTAAAGTAAAATCTTATTTTCCATGTAAAATAAATTTTTTTAAAAAAGTGCTTTTCATCACGCTTGTGGGTTTTATTTTAAATTAAATTATTCCACCTATATGAATTGATTTTGATAAAATGGATTCCAAATTTTCAATCTTCATAATTAATATTATTTAATAAGATTGACTTAATTTTTAGACAATATAAATAGTAACTGTAGTAAATATTTATTATCACGATAAAAAAGAAAATAAGTTAATAAGGGTAAAAATATTTTAATAAGGAATAGAAACAAAGTAACCATAATAGAATGGATATATATTTTTTCATTTCAATATAATAATTTTTTTTTGTTACATTATAAGTGATTAAATAATTATTTTGATAAAAATTAAATTTTTGATATGTCAAAACATAAATTGTATTTGGGGTAATATATTGTTTTAATCAAGACACTATTTTTTATTAATTCTGGAATTTTGAAATAAATTATATTATAATTAAATATTATTATTAAATATTATATATTTTATATATTTTATAATATATTTTTATGAAGTGAAATTGTAATTTTTATAAGGGTCAGAAAACTGTTATTGTCAAAAAACCAGCATTTTTTAATAAACAGAGATTTTGATTTAATAGTGTTATTTACCATATTTATTGAATTATTTTTATAAAATAAATATTATTTTTTTTATTTTTCACATAAAAATTACCTAATGGTTATTTTTTTATAATTTTCTGAGGTATTCGAATTTTCAGGTAAACAATAAATACGGTATAAATAAATAACATGTAATATGACATCATAATGACTCAAAATTCTTGTAATAAATTCTATAAATGATATAAAAAACCAAATATATGTTTCCCATTTAAAATAATTTTATTTTTTAGTTATATGATTAATTTTATAAAGCCTTTATGAATCCTCTAAGACCTATATTATATTTTAATATTTTAAAATCATTTCTTTTTGAACATGACTCACTTCCACATCACATGTAAAGACCCAAAAATTCCATGTAATTTTTTTTTTAATTATATGGGAATTTTTCAAGTCTGTGAAAATTGATGGCACATGATTCTGAGGCCTAGTGTGCCCGAAATAAATTTCTGAACTTTTTTTTAAGTATGTTTAGTAAAGGTGCAAGTGGGTTTTTGTAACTTTTAAACAGGTGCTCGGAATTGAAATTCGAGGACATCGTTGAACTCGCAGTGCCTGTATTTGATTAAGGAGACCTTCACCTCGACCATAGTTGGTTGAGGGTGAAAGTTAGTTTTCGTGTTTTTCGTGTAAATAAAAATAAAATAAAAGAACAACTTTTATTTTATTTTAACCCCCCATTTTTGAATTCATGGTGGTGGGGACCACCCAAACCCCTCTAAATGTGGGGAAAACCTCCCAACTTCAGATAATTAATTGTTCCAACTCTCTAATTATTTAATCGAGCCACTAAACTATTGTGCCAATATAAATTAATTATAGAAACCTATTTTAATTTATGTTAGATCCTCACCTTATTATGGAGGAAATCGTTGGCAAAGGTTGTTCTTGGAGGAGCCTCTTGAGGAAGATCGGTTCTCACCAAGGAGGAACCGAAGAACGGAGGATCGTCAAATAAGCGACATCATTGGAGGAGGCTTGCTTCGGGATCGAAAAATGCCAATCTGTATTCAACCATGGACAATCTTAAAAGGAACCTTTGAGGTAGGGTTTGTTGTTTTGAATACCCCCTTACCCATTCTTGACATTCCTCAAGATTCAAGAAATAATAAGTTGCTTGCTACTGCTCTAACGTGGAGAGTATGGGCCAAACGAATTTGGCCTGACCTTCCCACAATCCTTTGTAGTTTTTGATGTGTTCTTAGCGATGAATGAGGACAGTGACCGGTGTCGGCTATTGGCACCGGTGGAACTCGAGAGCGGTAGCCAGCACCACAACCGGCCGTGAAGACGAAGGCGGCGCAACTGGGCCACCGGAGGAGAACTGCGGACTGTCAGCCGTAGCGGTGCAAGGGCGACGGTCGGCACTCCGGTCGTCCATATGAAGAGGATGGCAGCATGCGTCCATGTCACTGAGCAGAGAAGAGATGCGGCCTTGTGCCGCGGCAGTGAGGTGACATGCGGTCAGCTCGACATCAGCCACCAGTGATGGCGCGGCGCGCTGCCTCACCGAGCGGTCTGCCTCGCGGGCCGGGCTGGACTGCCCCGCAGGCCTGGCCAGACCCAGCGGGTCGGGTCTTACCTAGGTCTAGACTCGGGTTGGGTCGGGATGACCCGAACTGGGTCAGGTCGGCCAAGGCCATCTAGGCCCGACCGGGTCGGACCGGACCCGGACCAACTTCGACCCTTTTCATTCTTCTAGCCATATCTTGAGCTACGGGCGTCTGTTTGATGAACCGTCTACGGTGCCGGAAACCTTGGATCGAGACGGTCCTTTTTGTATAACTCACTTGAGTTTTTGATAAAGTTGGGGTACATCCAGGTTGGATCGAACATGAGTCCAATCGGGCCCTCGGGACTAAAAGGCTAATAACTTACAAACCGGGCGTCCGATTAACGCACCGTCTGTTGCATTGAGATCCCTTTTTGTGGCAGTCCTTTAGGATACTTCTTCATCGGACTTCATGGTAGTTGGAGTATCGACATGTGGCTTGAGGAGCGGACTCTCTCGGAATCAAGCGAGCTTAGGGTGGCAACCCTATAGCTGGCTATAACATGAGAAAGGGATCCTATGTGGGTCTGTGCTTTGGGATCCTTTGTGGGTCTGTGTTTGAGAGTCTCACTTGGATCCACTCTAGGAATCCATGCGGGACTTCTCTAGGATCCTACGTGGGTCTGTTGTACTAGGATCCTATGTGGGTCTGATGATGTACTAGGATGCTATGTGGGTCTGATGATTTAGGATCCTATGGGGGTATGATGATTTAGAATCCTATGTGGGTCTGCCTCTTAACAGAGTAAGATGATTCAGTAGTTACATCTAATCATCTTTACTATCGTACCTAATTTATACCGGGTGTGAGCTGAGTCTTTACCTTTGTGGTAATCTTCTTTGTGGCGTACCTCTGTGGTACTTACCTTCATGGTGATACCTTTGTGGTATTCTTCTGTGTGGCGTACCTGTGTGGTACGTACCTTCGTGGTGATGCCTTTGTGATATCCTTATATGAGGTGTTACCTTTGTGGTACTTACCTTTGTGGTTCTACCTTCATGGTAATCTCTCCTTCTTGGAACAGTTGTACTTCGTCTAAGGAGTTGGGCCTTGTGTTTCTTCATGAATGAGATTGGTAATATTTGATAACTTAGGTATATGTATGGGAATATACCTATGTAGGGTTGTCACTGGTTTACATGCTTTGTGGTTTATCCTTTGTGGATTTTGTGAGACCTTGAGGGTCACAGGGTCCCTACTGAGTATCGTTATACTCACCCCTGCATGGGCTACGCCCGCACCTTGTTGTGTTTTGTGTAGATGACGGACAGTGCTGACTGAGGACAAGGGTACCAGGATTGGAGGTAGCTTGGAGGTGGACCTTAGACGAGGCGTACTGCAGAGATGACCATTCAAGAGTTGTATCTACCCTTCAAGCACTACGGGAAAAATGGGCATTTGCGACGGGTTATTTGCGACGGGGATAAATCCCGTCGCAAAAAGTCCGTTAAAAACTTATTTGCGACGGGGTAATTTTCCCGTCGCAAATAACTAGTTATTTGCGAAGGGGAAAGCTAACCCGTCGCAAAAGGCATGGCGCGCTCTGCGCGCCAAATCGCGGGAAAGTTATTTGCGACGGGCGGTTACCGCCCGTCGCAAATAACCGTCGGCGGTAAAAGGTATTTTCGACGGGGGTATACCCCCGTCGCAAATAGTAAGTCGGCAGGTTATTATTTGCGACGGGACCTGTCGCAAATAACTATTTAACTGTTGACCGTAATAAATGCGGGCTAAGGTATTTGCGACGGGTATCGTCGCAAATACTACAATTTGCGACGGGTATCCCATCGCAAATAGCCCCGTCGCAAATAATCTAACCTATAAATACCCCCATCCGTTTTTTTTCATTCATTCTCAAAATCTATCTTCTCCTTCTCTCAAAACTCTATTTTTAGAGTTTAGCGTTTCTTGAGTTTAATTTTTTTTTTCCGGAGTTGATATTGAAGTTTTCAACAACCATCAGAGATCAACCTCAGATCAATTTTAAAGGTATTTATTTTCATTTTAATTTAATAATTATTTTAAAGTTTTTATTAGTTTCAATTATTCTTAATTAGTTGTAATTTAATTATGTTTACATTGTTTTGTTAATTAATAAATTTAAATTATTAGTATTCATTGTTCATAGTTAAATGGTAATTAGGAATAATTAGGAATAATTACCAATAATTAAGAATAAATACTAATAATTAGTAATAAATACCAATAATTAGGAATAATTAGTAATAATTACCAATAATTACCAATAATTAGTAATAATTAGTAAATAATTAGTAATAATTACCAATAATTAGTAATAATTAACAATAATTAGTAATAATTAGTAATAATTAGTAATAATTAACAATAATTACCAATAATTAACAATAATTACCAATAATTACCAATAATTACCAATAATTACCAATAATTACCAATAATTAGTAATAATTATCAATAATTAGTAATAATTACCAATAATTAGTAATAATTAGTAATAATTAGTAATAATTACCAATAATTCGTAATAATTACCAATAATTAGTAATAATTACCAATAATTAGTAATAATTACCAATAATTAGTAATAATTAGTAATAATTAGTAATAATTAGTAATAATTACCAATAATTAGTAATAATTACAAATAATTAGTAATAATTACCAATAATTACCAATAATTACCAATAATTACCAATAATTACCAATAGTTACCAATAGTTACCAATAGTTACCAATAATTACCAATAATTACCAATAATTACCAATAATTACCAATAATTACCAATACTTACCAATAATTACCAATAATTACCAATAATTACCAATAATTACCAATAATTACCAATAATTACCAATAATTACCAATAATTACCAATAATTACCAATAATTACCAATAATTACCAATAATTAGTAATAATTACCAATAATTAGTAAAAATTACCAATAATTAGTAATAATTACCAATAATTAGTAATAATTACCAATAATTAGTAATAATTACCAATAATTAGTAATAATTAACAATAATTAGTAATAATTACCAGTAATTAGTAATAATTACCAATAATTACCAATAATTACCCTTAATTAGTAATAATTAGAAATAATTACCAATAATTAAGAATAAATACTAATAATTAGTAATAAATACCAATAATTAGGAATAATTAGTAATAATTACCAATAATTACCAATAATTAGTAATAATTAGTAAATAATTAGTAATAATTACCAATAATTAGGAATAATTACCAATAATTAGTAATAATTAACAATAATTAGTAATAATTAACAATAATTACAAATAATTACCAATAATTAGTAATAATTACCAATAATTAGTAATAATTACCAATAATTAGTAATAATTACCAATAATTAGTAATAATTACCAATAATTAGTAATAATTAGTAATAATTAGTAATAATTAGTAATAATTACCAATAATTCCTAATAATTACCAATAATTCGTAATAATTACCAATAATTAGTAATAATTACCAATAATTAGTAATAATTACCAATAATTAGTAATAATTACCAATAATTACCAATAATTACCAATAATTACCAATAATTACCAATAATTATCAATAATTACCAATAATTACCAATAATTACCAATAATTACCAATAATTAGTAATAATTACCAATAATTAGTAATAATTACCAATAATTAGTAATAATTACCAATAATTAGTAATAATTACCAATAATTAGTAATAATTAACAATAATTAGTAATAATTACCAATAATTACCAATAATTACCCTTAATTAGTAATAATTACAAATAATTACCAATAATTACCATTAATTAGTAATAATTAGTAATAATTACCAATAATTAGGAATAATTAACAATAATTAGGAATAATTACCAATAATTAGGAATAATTAACAATAATTAGGAATAATTACCAATAATTAGGAATAATTACATTATTACATTATTTGTATATTTTATTATTAATATTAAAATAATATAATTTTTGATATTATATACAATTCTCTTTTCATCTGTGTGTTTTCTATCTCTACATGTAATATTGGCATTCTTTTTTAAAATTATCAACCTACTCGCCAATGGAGAGGTGAAAGTGAATGTTAATATTACATGTGGAGATAGAATGTTAAACACACAAATGAAAGGAGAATTATATATAGTATAGAAAATTATATTATTTTAATATTAGTAATAAAATATACTAATAATGTAACAATTTTATTATTATATAATTAATATTTATGAAAAAATTATATTAGTATTATTAAAAAAATAAAAAATCAATATAATATTAAAATTATCAATATTTGTAACAGGTTTTTCTTTATTCTCAACATATTCAATCCTTGCTTAAGTGTTTTTTCTAACAAATTATTCAAAACCAGTCATGCTTTTATATTTTATAGAAAAATATGGAACTACAAGGTCGTCAACAGTCATTATTAGATGACCGCATATGGATAAATCAACATAGAAATCCAAATGGTGCTGGTTTAAATCCAGTATATATAGAGGGTGTGGAGACTTTTTTATCATTTGCGGCATCAAATCCAGAATTTGTTTCAGAAGGCAAAATAAAATTCCCTTGTAGAAAATGTGCATTGAGAACGTTTGACACGTTTGACAAAGTGGGGGGATATCTCTTGCGTTTTGGTTTTCAACCAGATTATGTTTTTTGGTATCAACACGGTGAATGCAGTTCCAGAGTAGGTGATACCAACTTGATTCTGAATCCATCCCAGTTTCAAGATTTAGTACATGATGTTACAGGTTCATCTGTTCAACATACAGAAACTCCGGCTGATATAGATTCAAATCCTGAGTTGGCACCGTCTGAATTTTATGAGTTGTTGAGGTCTGCTGAGGATGCATTATATCCTGGCTACAAGATGAGCAAATTAGAAGCAGTTGCAAAATTTATATCTATCAAATCAGATAACAGAATGTCAAACACCTGTTTTGAATAGATATTTTCTTTGCTTAAAACACTGTTACCTGAAGGAAATGTTTTGCCTGCAAATTACTATGAGAGTAAGAGGCTGGTTCGAAATTTGGGACTTACTTGTCAGAAGATTCATGCGTGTTCAAATGACTGCCTTTTATATTCTGGGGAAAATGAGTCGTTGGATTGTTGTCTCACATGTGGGCAATTGAGATATAAAGAAGGGAAACATGGGAAGTCTGGTTTGATTCCTGTAAAACAGTTGAGATATTTTCCGCTTACATCCAGACTTCAGCGTTTATTCATGTCTAAGAATACAGCGACAATGATGTCATGGCATAAAGCGAATATTTCAACCGATAAAAGCTTGAATCATCCAGCTGATGGCGATTCATGGAAACATTTTGATAGAGTGCATCCATCCTTTGCTTTAGAAGCTAGAAATGTTCGACTGGGCCTTTCCACTGATGGTTTCTGTCCGTTCGGATCTTATGGTAGTTAATATTCATGTTGGCTTATTTTTTTAACTTCGTACAATTTACCTCCATGGATGTTGATGAAGGATCCATATATATTTTTTACTTTGCTAATTCCAGGACATCCGAAGAAAAATATTGATGTTTATTTGAAACCATTGATTGATGAATTAAGTTTATTGTGGAGTACTGGTGTCAGTACATATGATGTTTCTACGAAACAGAATTTCATACTGAGAGCAGCATTGATGTGGACAATTAGTGACTTCCCGGCTTATGGGATGTTATCTGTCTGGAGTACACATGGTCAGAAATCATGTCCTTACTGTATGGAAGAGAACAAAGCATTTATGCTCATTCATGGAAAGAAACATTGTTATTTTGACTGTCATCGCATATTTTTTCCAGCTGATCATCCTTTTCGCAGAAACAGATCTCATTTAAGAAAAGGAACAATTGAAAGGGATGGACCTCCAAAAATGCTATCAGGTTCGGAGTTAAAATCAGTTGTATTTTCATTACCTCCCATCACTTTTGGTCCCACGATAAACCAACAGAAAATTTCTGGTTTTGGGAAAGAACACAGTTGGATTAAACGTAGCATATTTTGGGATTTTCCATATTGGTCTGATTTGTTGGTCCGCCACATGTTGGATGTCATGCATATTGAGAAGAACTGTTTTGATAATTTGTTTCATACAGTTTTGGATACGCTAGGAAAGAGCAAAGACAATGTAAATGCACGTTTAGATCTTGCCCAAATTTGTAGGCGTCCAGAACTGGAACTGTTTGAGAATGTCAGAACAGAAAGGTTACTGAAACCAAAAGCAGCTTATACACTATCTAAAGAAAACCGTTTATTATTTTGTCAGTGGATTGAAAATTTGAGACTTCCAGATGGTTGTGCTTCCAATTTGGTTAGATGTGTAAAGAATGTCCATATTACTGGATTAAAAAGTCATGATTGTCATGTTATAATGGAAAGAATTCTACCCATTGGATTAAGAGGTCTATTGAATTCTGTGATTTGGGATTCCATAACAGACATGTCTCATTTTTTTCGGGAAATTTGTGCGGCTACAGCAGATTATGATGCTCTATGAAAACTTGAAGAAGATGTTGTTGTAATTATATGTAAACTGGAAAAAATATTTCCGCCATCTTTCTTCGACTCAATGGAACATTTGATGTTACATTTTCTATATGAAGCCAAATATGGAGGTCCAGTACAGTTTCGATAGATGTACCCATTTGAAAGATGCATGCAAAAATTGAAAAGAAAAGTATGTAACAAAGCATCTGTTGAAGGATCTATTGCAGAAGCTTATTTGCAAGAGGAAATATCTTTTTTCTGCTCCCATTATTTTGAATCTGAGTATCCTTAAAAACAAAACCGAATGGGATGAAACAAGAGGAATATTGATGAAATCGACAATCAATTATCTGTTTTCAACCATCCAGAGCTTGGTTTTGGTGGAGTTTATGAACGCTGGCTTTCGGATGATGAACATCACAGAGCTCATACGTATGTTCTGCTCAACTGTGAAGAGATGACATCAGTTGTACTGTAAGTGTTTATATCACTTATTCTATCATTTATGTTACAGTAAATAACTTTGTTTTCTATAGGTTGTATGATAATCATATCAAGAAACAAATTCCACAAATTACAGCAGCTGCTCTCGAAGAACGCCGACAGAAAAATTTCTCTCAGTGGTTTCAAAAACTGGTAACATAAATTCTTTATCTTTTAGCAACTCATTCAATGTATAGTTTACTATATTGACAATTATTTCACAAATTTTCAGGTGTCTCGACATGCTGATAAAATTGACAAACGGCTGTGTATATTGAGTAACCCACCTTCCAAACTTGTTAAAACTTATAATGCATATGCGGTGAATGGATTTCGATTTCACACACATGCATATGGGGAATCAAAAAAAACAATGAATAGTGGAGTTAGCTTGAGAGGATCTCATCATCGGGAAAATGAAGTTGACTTTTATGGCATACTTGATGAAATCATTGAACTCTGTTATCTTGGACAACATTACATAACCATGTTCAAATGTCGGTGGTTGGATACAGAGAGAGGCGTGCGTGTTCATCCGACTCACTGAATCATCGATATTAAATGTAAAAGTGTTCTCGCAGTAAATGAACCATTCTTATTGGCTCAACAGGCACATCAAGTTTATTACGCAAAGTACTGTGTTACATCAAGAGACTTGACTGATTGATGGAGTGTAATAAAAATCAAAATTCGAGACAATCAGTTTAGTCAAAGTGAATGTGCTTTCACTGATGTGCAAAGAATTGAAGTTTTTCAAGAGAGTACTCAAAATCAATCTTTTTTACAAAGAGACATGAGTATCGATGATGAAACCCCACATTTAAGAGTTGGTGATGACGATGATGTTAATGATGTCACATATGAATTTGAAATGGTAAGAGATGAATCAACTGGAACTCGAATGGATATCGATGATGTTGAGGAGGAATATGAAGATGACATTGACATATATGAAGATGATAATGAAGATGAACATTGATAAAATTCTATGGTAGTTATATACAATCATAATATATATATATATATGTATATATAATAGTAATTATCAATTATTTTCTAACAACATTAACATTTTCTGTTTCAGATGGACGACGACACATTTCGTGAGTTGGCGGATGCTGACCTACCTTTCGATGCGGATGAGTTGCTGGCAGATGACCCTCAGCCTGCAGGCGCTCCAGGGAGTACGCGGAGGGGGAGCGGTCTTGCACGATTGATGATTCATGACCCCGTCCCTGAGCGACGTCCACGTCTTGGGTTTGATCCACACACATGGAGGTGTGATAACCTGTGTGATAACCTGTGGATTTGACTAAGATTTCATTAATCTATTCACATAATAAATGTTTATTATTTTTACAGTTTTCCACATATAGCAGTCGGACAGGGCAGCGCTATTTTGCGCAACTATTTCTGTCAGCCGTGGACCACATGGGAGCAGATTCCCATTGATGTGCAGCAGGCCATTTTCGGCCATTGGTTGGTAGGTACGTAAATAAATAATTTTTATTTTGAAAATTATTTCATTTCTAACTTGATATTTTGATTTATTTGTAGGGTTTATGGTATCCGATCGAGGATACCATGTGTGACGCCATCCACGAGGCATGGGAGGTGGCCATGCGTGATCGCTTTCGTCAGTTTTTGCACAATTTAAGAAAAGCTGTCATGAAGAAAGCAGGAGTGTCAGATTTTGACGAGTCGTGTAGAGCACACCGACCAGAGTACATTTCATCCCATGTATGGGATGGATTATGTGTGCACTGGTTGAGTGGTGCCTTTCAGAGGAGATTATCGGTGGGGAGGCAGAATCGGGGGAGATAGGAGGTGACTCATCGAGCTGGGAGTCATTCTTTCAGTACTCATAGACAGCATCTGGTACGTACATTATTTATAAATATTTTATATAACTATAAATATTAACAGTTTATTTTTTATTCTTATAGGCTGTCGAGCACCCCGATATTACGGAGTACGACGTATATCAGAGGATGTATAGTGATCCTGCTACTGGGGAGCTCAGAGGTGATCGTCAGCATCACATCGTGGTCAGTATTATTTGTTTTCAAGTTTAAAAATTAACTACATATAATATATTCACAATTTTAATTTTAAATTGCAACTACAGGAGTCATATGAGGCCGCAGCATCATAGACCCGGCCTGAGAGTCAGGTCGAGTCATCAGATCAGACCACTGGCTGTCAGTTTGATGAGGCGGCATGGATGCAGGCCACCCAGTATGCCCTCGAGAAGGGTCGGGTAGTTGGTATCAGCTCTTGACTGACACCCGGAGATTATTATGGCAGTGCTGCGATGTCGGCGTCCAGCTCGAGAGGGGCACGTGCATCTTCTTCTGCTACACAGTATGAGGATCAGTTGCGATCTCAGACTGCAATGATAGAGAGTCTCCGACAGGAGCAGAAGCAGATGCGTCAGCAGCATGAGGAGGAGCGTCGACGCCAGCAGCAGCTGTACGAGGAGCAAATGAGTCGGTGGCAGCAGCAGCATCAGGAGCAGATGGAGTACATGCACCGACTCACTCATGCTTTAAGGATGGAGTTTCCTCCACCACCATCTGCAGATCTCCCCCCCCCCTCCCCCCCTCCTTCAGATTAGAGTTTTTTTTATGTTATAAAATTTGTTAAATCAAAATATGATTTTTTTTTCTATTCGTAGTTTCTGTCTCATTATAAAATATTAATAATATTATATTTTGAAATAACAATATTAATATGAATAATAATATTATTTATATTTTATAATATTAAATTTTATATATATATTAAAATTTTATAATATTATAATTTAATTATATTTTTTTGTAATATTTGAATTATTTTAATATTTGAATGTAAAATAATTCTATTATTTTTATATTAATTAAAATAACTTATTAATATTTTTTTATTTATGAATTATAATTCTAATATTATTATATTAATTAAATCATTTACTAATATTCTATTATTTTTTATTTTTGAATTATAATTCTATTATTATTATATTAATTAAAATAATTTATTAATAATTTATTATTTTTATTTGTGAATTATAATTCTATTATTATATTAATTAAAATAATTTATTAATAATTTATTTTTTTATTTTTTTAATAGTATTTGCGACGGGATACTATGCCCGTCGCAAATAGTATTTAGTTTTTTATTTTTATTTTAAAATTGTATTTGCGACGGGCCCCTTTGCAAATACCTTTTGCAGCGGGCCCGTCGCAAAAGGTATTTGCGACGGGGCCTGTCCCAAATACGATTTTAAAAGTTTTTTACAAATATACGGAGTAATATTTGCGACGGGAAGAATCCCCGTCGCAAAAAAAATCTTTAGCGATGGTCCCGTCGTAAATAACTGTTGTTGCGACGCCGTTTTCAGCAACGAGCCATTTGCGATGGGGCCCCATCGCAAAAAGCCATTTGCGACGGGATCCCGTCGCAAATGCCCCGTCGCAAATGACCATTTTTCCCGTAGTGAAGTAGGATCCTTGGCGGGTGTTCATCAGAGCTATTCATCTTACTTGTACTTTCTAGTTTTCTTATACTTTCCAGTTGAGCTTGTATTCGGTCCCCTTTTACTTACAGTACACACTATTTTTACTATTCAGTTTACTCATGTTCGTATCTTGCAGTGTGCTTGGTTGCGTGAGTTTATAGGTTATAAAGGCAATGCCTTCCCAATTTTAAGGAATATGTCTTTAGTGCTAGTCGGCAGTCCCTGGCCGATAGAAGGTGGGCTTGGGGTAGTCACGGCATGGGCCCCGGGGAAAGGGTCATAATAAATTAGCATCAGAGGAGTTGGGACTACCATAGAACATTGGACTCTAATCTTTTAAAGTCAATAGTGTTAAGTGTAGTGAGTGTGGTTATCAGTTTAGGGAATCCAGTGTTGGTGCGGCAACCAACGTATCCATACACCAGGACCCTGACTTCTGATTTCTGACTCAGTGCATGAAAACACTGATTGCGTGTGTGTTTCGAAAAGTTTTCTTTGTGATATTTTTGAGTCAGCTAACGAGGTATAACTTATTGATTGCGGTGCACCTGTTTCTTTTCAGGATGCCTCCACGCAGACAGTCAGCTAGGGTTCCAGGTGTAGTACGCGATGATGGCCCACCAAGCGATGAGGCCTCAGTGCAGGGCCCTCTTTCGGTAGGGGCACCAGCGGTACCATTACCCATTGAGCCACCGATGCCACCAGCCCTAGCAGCAGAGGGTGCACACCACTTTAGCACGTTACACGAGTTCCAACACCAGAGGCCACCCAAGTTCAAGGGAGAGATGGACCCACAGGAGGTGAAGGATTGGCTGGAGGCCATGGTGAGAGTCTTCTGACTAATAGGAACACCAGACTTTGAGATCCTGTTTCGGGCAAAGTTTGTCACAGCAACCCTTTGCACAGTGCACATTCATGAGCTTCTTCATCTATAGCAGGGCAACATGACTGTTGCTCAGTACTCAGCGATGTTCACCGACCTCTCACGCTACTCCACTCATATGGTGCGAGACCCATTATTTAGGGCCTAGAACTTCGAGTAGGGACTCAGGTGGGAGATTAGGGCTTCGATGATTTCTCTCAGCATCCCGACATAGGTGGGGGTGTTAGAGTGAGCCATCTTAGGGAGAGTTTTCTTGCTAAGCAGTCACCAGTAGCGAGACCCACCACCGGGCATCATGTAGTGGAGTCTTCTATAGCTAGTAGAAGATAGATGTCATAGAGGTCCAAGAGGACCAGACCTATAGGTGGACAACCTCAGGATTCAGGGTTGGTTGTGCGGGGCTAAGAAGATAGAGTCATTCATGTGAGGAGCAAGCAGTGTTACACATGCAGTGGGCAGGGTCACATGGCTCGTAACTGTCTGACCCATCGTATAGAGGATTAGAAAATGGTCGAAGGACCACCCAGGGAAAGACATAGGTTCAACCAAGGAGGTCCACAGGGAGCAGGCAGACGTGGCAGAGGAGCTGGTTGTGTAGCTGGTGGGGGCGACGATTCGAGATGTTACCGCCACCACCACCAGTTGGTCCACCCCAACCACAGGGAGCAAGTGAACAGGAGCGACCTCAGCTCTAGGAAGCTGAGGCCTATGACCATGGAGCTCCGGAGATGATATAAGGTACGATATATGTCTACTCCATCATAGTTGTAGTACTTATAGACACAGGTTCCAGTCATTCTTTTATTTCCACTTTCCTCGTTCAGAGCTTGGAGATTCCGGTGGAGTCGTTGACTCGATCCTTATGGCTAGAGAATCTTATGGGAGAGTATTCAATGATTACACTCTGGTGTCGGTAGTGTGAGTTTACTCTAGGATGTGAGAGCTTTGGATGGGATCTCTTAGTAGCGGCATCGAGGCCTTACGACGTCATCATGGGTATGGACTGGTTATCTACAGTTCATGCTCATATTGACTGTATTAGGTGCAAAGTGTGGTGTGTCCGCATGGATGGGATGAGGTTTACCTTCACCAGTGAGAAGGGATCCTTTTCAGTACAAGATGGACTTACCCGGAGGAGATTGCAGTCGATCACTCATCAGTTGGATAGCCTTACCCTCAGAGCAGTTGATGTGGAGAATCTGAGTTATCCTGTAGTGGTGGTCCAGTACGTTGATGTCTTCCCTGATGATGTTCTGGGTCTACCTACTCATAGATATGTGGACTTTTACATTGATTTGTACCCTGGGACAACACCGATATCTACACCAGCATATCGGATGGCTCCCACGGAGCTTCGTGAGCTGTGGGTATAGCTGGAGGAATTACAAGGGAAGGGGTTCATTCGGCCCAGTGTTTCTCCATGGGCAGCCCCAATTTTGTTCACCAAGAAGGCTGATGGGATCTTGAGACTTTTTGTTGACTATCGGCGCCTAAACCAGATGACTATGAAGAACAAGTAACCACTTCCGAGGATTGATGTCCTCTTTGATCAGCTTAAGGGAGCATAGTAGTTCTTGAAGATAGACCTCGGATCAGGCTATCACCAGCTCAGAGTACGAGATTATGATGTGCAGAAGACATCTTTCAGATTTTGGTACGTCCATTATGAGTTTTTGTTTATGTCGTTTGGAAAGACTAATGCTCCAGCAGTGTTCATGGGACTCATGAATAGGATCTTTCAGCCATATCTTGATCGCTTTGTGGTGGTCTTTATTGATGACATTCTAGTCTACTCAGCTACCGAGGAGGAGCATGCCTATCATTTGCAGATAGTTCTGGATACACTCGAAGAGAACCAACTTTATGGTAAGCTCTCGAAGTGCCAGTTCTGGATTCGAGAGGTTCACTTTCTGAGACACATCATCTCAGAGGCTGGATTTGTGGTGGATCCAGTGAAGATTGAGGCGGTACTTGCTTGGGAGCCACCCAGGAGTGTGACGGAGGTACGGAGTTTCCTAGGTTTGGTCGGATACTACCAGAGGTTTGTGCCAGATTTCTACAGAGTTGTATCACCTTTATCATCATTGATGAAGAAAGGGAAACCCTTTGTGTGGTCAGAGAGATGCCAACAGAGTTTTTAGGAGCTGAGTCAGAGGCTGACTAGTGGCCCCATCTTGAGGCTATCGGAGGAAGGTGTTGGGTACGTAGCCTACTGCAATGCATTAGGGACTGGGCATGGATGTGTCCTGATGTAGAAGTGAGAAGTTATCAAATATGGTTCTCAACAGATGAGATAGCATGAGTAGAACTACGCTACCCATGACATGGAGTTAGCAGCAGTGGTCTTCGCCTTGAATATGTGGCGACATTACTAAATTGGTGAACGTTTCACAATCTACTCGGATCACAAGATTCTCTGGTATATCTTCTCTCAGAAGGACCTAAACCTAAGACAACGACGTTGGATTGAGTTCCTCCAAGACTATGACTTTGAGATAGTTTATACTCCTGGAAAGGGGAACATTGTAGCAGATGCACACAGTAGGAGATCTGGTATACAGCTGCTAGGCGAGGTGACAGAGCAGTTAGCTTCTTTACATACATCCTTTGTAGAATGAGATGGAGTAGCTTTTATTTAGTCTCTTATAGTCACTCCCTCACTTCTTCAGCGAGTCAGTGAGGTGCAGCATGGGGACACTGACTGCGAGGCTCGAAATGCTCAAATATCCATAGTACAGGAACCTGATAGATTTTCTGAAGGTGGGGAGCACATCATCCTCTTCAGAGGACGTACCATGGTACCAGTGGTGCTTCAAGAGGAAGTGTTGTGGGAGTTCCATACATCCCCTCTAGTGGTACATCCAAGAGTGGAAAAGATGTACCAGGATCTCCAATGATAGCACTGGTGGTTGGTAATGAAGAAAAAAGTAGCATAGTTTGTCTCTCGGTGCCTCACTTGTTAGCAAGTGAAGGTGGAGCATCAGTTACCAGTAGGCTTAGTTCATCCTTTAGAGGTCCCATAGTGTAAGTGGTAAGGGATATCCATGGACTTCATGACAGGACTTCCACGTACATCCAGGGGTCATGATTTTATCTGGGTGATCATTGACCAACTCACCAAGTCGTCCCACTTCCTACCGGTTCAGCAGAGAGCTTGGGATGCCTCTATGTGAAGAAGATTGTGTGTCTACAAGGAGTACCCTCAATGATTGTCTACAATCGTGATGCATTTTTCACTTCTCGGCTATGGAAGAAGTTATAGGAGGCTTTCAGGATGCAGCTTCATTTGAGCACCGCCTTCCATCCTCAGACGGATGGCCAGACTGAGCGGACCATTCAGACCCTCGAGGATATGCTACGTACTTGCGTCCTCGACTTCGGTCGTAGCTGGGAGGGTCACTTTCCCTTGGTGGAGTATTCATACAACAACAGTTATCACTCCACCATTGGGATGACACCTTTCGAGGCATTGTACAGCCGACCTTGCAGATCACCTCTATGTTGGACTGACCCAGGGGAGTCAGCACTTATGGGACTAGAGATGGTACAGTCTACCACGGAGAATGTGCAAATCATCCAGGAGCACATGAATACTGCACAGAGCAGGCAGAACTTATGCTGACAGGAAACAGAGACCTCGGGAGTTTGAGGATGGTGACCACATCTTTCTACGTGTCTCATCTCGACGAGGTTTGTGGAGATTTTTTCAGAGAAGAAAGTTATCTTTGAGGTTCATTGTACCCTTCCAGGTCCTCAGCAGAGTTGGTGAAGTGGATTACCACCTAGCACTTCCCCTTCAGTTGCACCGGGTGCACGACATCTTCAACATATCCCAACTGAGGAGATATGTGCACGACCATTCACACGTCATCGACCATGGAGAGATAGACATCGACGATGGGGTGACGTTTACAGAGGTTCCAATAGAGATTGAGGATCGACAGGAGCAGTTCATTCGTGGGCATTTGATACCTTTGATGCACGTACGTTGGTAGCACGGGAACCTCCAGGATAGCACATGGGAGTGAGAGGCTCAGATCCGTGCTTAGTACCCCCACTTTTTCTCTTAGTTTGAGTTGTGTCTTATGAGGACACAAATCCCTGAGGTGGGGAGAAGGTAAAGACCCAGAAATTCCATGCAAATTTTTTTTTAATTATATGGGAATTTTACGAGTCTGAAAAAATTGATGGCACGTGACTCTGAGGCACGGTGTGCCCGGAATAAATTTCTGAACTTTTTTTAGGTATATTTAGTAAACGTGCGAGCGGGTTTTTGTAACTTTTAAACCAGTGCTCGGAATTGAAATATAAGGACACCGTTGAACTCGCAGAGCTGGTATTTTCTTAAGGATACCTTCACCTCGACTGCATTTAGTCGAGGGTAAAAGTTAGTTTTCATGTCTTTCGTGAAAATAAAAATAAAATAAAAGAACAAATTTTATTTTATTTTGACCCCCCATTTTTGAATCCATGGTGGTGAGGACCACCCACGCTAGGAAACCCCCCATTTTTGAATTCATGGTGGTGGGGACCACCCGAACCCCTCTTAATGTGGGGAAAACCTCCCAACTTCATATAATTAATTGTACCAACTCTCTAATTAATTAATTGAGCCATTAAACTATTGTGCCAATGTAAATTAATTTTAGAAGCCTATTTTAATTTATGTTGTCTCCTCACTTTATTGTGGGGGAAATAATTGGAAAATGGTGTTCTTGGAGGAGCCTCTTGAGGAAGATCAGTTCTCACCAAGGAGAAACTGAAGAACAGAGGATCATCAAACAAGCGATGTCGTTGGAGGAGGCTTGCTTCAGGATCGACAAACACTAATCCATCTTCAATCGCGGACAATCTCCAACGGAACCTTCAAGGTAGGGTTTATTGTTTTGAATACCCCCTTACTTGTTCTTAACATTCTTCATGATTCATAAAATAATAAGCTTCTTGCTAACACTCAAACGCGGAGGGTAAGACCCAAACGAACATATCCCGACCTTCCTGCAATCCTTTGTGGTTTTTAATGTATTCTTCGCGATGGAGGATGACGGTGATCGGTGCCGGCGATTGGCACCGGTGGGACTCGTGAGTGGCATTCGGCACCACGGCCGGTCATGAAGACGAAAGTGGCATAATCGCGCTTCTGGAGGAGAACTGCGGCCTGTCGGCTGTGGTGGAGCACAGGCGGCGGCGTGCACTCCGGCCGGCCCCATGAAGGGGGTGGCGGCGTGCGTCCATGCCGCCCAGCGGAGAAGAGTCACGGACTTGTGCCACGGTGGTGAGAAGAGGCGCGGTCAGATCGACGTCGGCTTCCGGTGATGGCACAGTGCGCGAACGCGCCGCATGGGGAAGGCTATCCATCTGGCCAGTCGGGGAGCCGAGCGGTCCGCCCTAGCGGACCGAACCGCAGGCCACCGCATCGCGAGCAGGGCCGCCCCGGAGGGCCGGGCTGGACCCAGCGGTCCGGAATGAACTCAGAGGGCCGGGTCGGATCCCATGGGATGAGTTCGAACCAAGGCCAGACCCGGGTTAGGCTGGGTCAACCCGAACCGAGTCGGGTCGGCCTAGGCCGAGTCGGGCCGGACCCAGACCAACTTCGACCCTTTTCATTCTTTCAGTCATATCTTGAGCTACGATCATCCATTTGACAAACCATCTACAGTGTCGGAAACCTTGGATTGAGATGGTCCTTTTGGTATACCCCACTTGGTTTTTCGATAAAGTTGGGGTATGGCCGGGTTGGATCGAACACGAATCCAACCGGGCCCTTGGGACTAAAAGGCTGATAACTTACAGACCGAGCGTCCTATTGATGTACTGTCTGTTGCATTGAGACCCCTTTTTCATGGCGTTCCTTTGGGATACTTCTTTGTGGTACTTCATGTAAGTTGGAGTATCGACATGTGGCTTGAGTAGAGGACCCTCCCAGAATCAAGCGAGCTTAGTGCGGGAACCCTGTAACTTCCTGTAACATGAGAAAGGGATCCTATGTGGGTTTGTGCTTTAGGATCCTTTGTGGGTCTGTGTTTGAGAGTCTCACTTGGATCCTCTCTAGGAATCCACATGGAACTACTCTAGGATCCTACGTGAGTCTGTTGTACTAGTATCCTATGTGGGTCTGATGATGTACTAGGATCCTATGTGGGTTTGATGATTTAGGATCCTATGTGGTTCTGATGATTTAGGATCCTACGTGGGTCTGCCTCTTAATATATTAAGATGATTCAGTAGTTAAATCTAATCATCTTTATTATCGTACCTAAGTTTTACCTAGTTTGAGATGAGTCTTTACCTTTGTAATAATCTTCTGTACGGCGTACCTGTGTGGTACTTACCTTCGTGGTGATACCTTTTGTGGTATTCTTCTGTGTGGCGTACCTATGTGGTACTTACCTTCATGGTGATTCCTTTGTGGTATCCTTATATGAGGCCTTACCTTTGTGGTACTTACCTTTGTGGTGTTACCTTCGTGGCAATCTCTCCTTCATGGAATAGTTGTACTTTGGCTAAGGAGTTGGTCCTTGTGTTTCCTCATGAATGAGATGGGTAATATTTGATAACTTAGGTATATGTATGGGAATATACCTAAGTAGTTTGTTCACTAGTTTACATGCTTTTTTGGTTATCCTTTGTGGATTTTGTGAGACCTTGAGGGTCTCGGGGTTCCTATTGAGTATCGTTATACTCACCCCTGCACAGGCTATGCCCGCACCTTGTTTTGTTTGGTACACATGACGAACAGTGCTGACTGAGGACGAGGGTACCTGGACTAGAGGTAGCTCGAAGGTGGACCTTAGACGAGGTGTACTACAGAGATGACCGTTTGATATTTTTACCTACCCTTTAGGTGGGATCATTGGCGGATGTTCACTGAAGCTGTTCAGCTTACTTGCACTTTCCAGTTTTCTTGTACTTTCAAGTTGGGCTTGTATTCTATCCCCTTTTACTTACAGTACACAGTCTTTTTACTATTCAGTTTACTCATTTTCGTATCTTTTTGTGTGCTTGGTTGCGTGAGTTTACAGGTTATAAAGGCAATGTCTTCCCAGTTTTAGGGAATACGCCTACGGTGCTAGTCGCTAGCCCCTGGCCTATGGAAGGCGGGCTTGGGGTAATCAAGGCACGAGCCCCGGGGGACGGGTCATGACATCATAAAGGGTAATATTTTAATTATATATGACATTATACTATTAAATAATTAAAATTTCCTATATTTTTCTTAAAACATGGTCAAAAACCATGGGAATATTTTTGGTTTTAATTATTTTATTGTATAGAGTTCAAAACCTAAGTTTGGGAAATAATAAAAAAAACTCCACTCCCTTTTCCTATATAAACCCACCAAATATACCATTACTATTCTCTCAAAAAACCTTTTATAACACCATTAATGTGACCTATACTCTCTATAGTCCCCCGAAGGTTCCACCAATCTCTCAAGAATCTCCACTCAAGATTTTAGAATCACCCTCTCAAGATGAAGGAATTCCCTCTCTTCTTTTCAATTTATGCACCTTCTTTGTATTTATCCCTTTTAATATCAATTGGTTATGTATTAAGAATTAATAAATATACATATAATAAAAAATTGATTTTATAATAATTACATATTATTTATCCACCCTTGTTATATCATTTACCTAATTCATTACTATGATGAAATTTACTAAGGGAATTCCCTCTCTTATTTTCAATTCAAGCACCTTCTTTGTATTTATCCCTTTTAATATAAATTGGTTATGTATTCATGACTTTATAAATATACCTATGCTATAAAATTTATTTACTAATAATGATATATCTTTTATCTCCTCACATTATAGAATTTACCTAAGTCATTACTGTATCGAAATTTAGTAAGAGACTTCTCTCTCTTCCTTTCCATTCAAGCACCTTCTTTTTAATTAGTCATTTGAATCTCAATTGGTTGTTTTTTAATGAATTTTTAAATATACCTATACTATAAAATTTATTACCTAATAATTATATATCATTTAAACACTCTCATTATACCATTTACCTAAGTCGTTACTATGCTTAAATTTAATAAGGGATCTTCTATTTCTCTTCTTTATTCAAGCACCTTATTTATATAATGCACTTTGACTTAAAATTAATATTTATGGGATATGATTTTACACATACCTATTTCTTCCCTATTTAATTTAAATTTTTTAGTTACCCTTTTCATCTAATTAATTCCTCCCATGATTCATTATGTACCCTCATTATCCTACCGAAATTATCCTGGAATTTTTCCATGCCAAAGTTTTTATTCAAGCACCCTCCTTGTATTATTCCTATTAATTCACATATTTTCATGTATCATTATGTTATTAAATATACCTAATAGTTTAATTTTTAATTTCAAGTCATTATAGAACCCTTTCTCTCTCATTTAACCATTTTATGAATCTTTAATTACTATCCTTATACAGTCGAAATGTCACTGCAATTTTCCCTGCCAAACATTTTTGAAATGTATACCCATGCCTAATTTCACTCTAGTGTATTCACCTAGTTGTACCTAAACTTAATTGATTGGATAATTCCATGTATGCAAACCACATTCTTAAATTGTGGGATTAAATGTGATAAAAAATGATCATATGTTTAATAATCTATGTGGAACACTTATGCATGTGCATAATATGAAAGTGATAGTTGTACCTAGAATTATATAGAACTCTAATGAATTATGTAATGTTTTATTCCCATGATAAATCATGTATGGGATTATGGATTGAACCTAATACATGATGGGACTTTTTCCACCATGTTATGATGTCTTGGAAGTTATCATTGACCTATCTTTATAATGTCATGTTTAATGTTTTTTTTATATTCATATGTTTCCTTTATGTCATCATGCTACATAATGTCACATTATTCATGTTTATGATTATCACACCTTTTATGCACCATTTAAATTCCTATTGTATAACTTGTAATTATTTCTTTATGTTATTCATTTTTTATTCCCTTACTAGGATTTAGAGCTCACTCATTTCTTATGTATGTCCCAGGTTATCCCATGCAGTTTTTAAAAGATATAAAGTTTTAGAAGCATGTTAAGGAAGTTTTAAATTTTTTTTTTGTATCCATGTATCATATTGTTATCTTGTGTACCTAATTACCCAAATACACTATGATTTTTGATATTTTGGGTTGTATTAAGTGTATTCTTATGAATAAATAATGAATTAATGTGTAATAAAGGCAAGGGTTATCATATTTCTTCCTGGTAAAGAATATTAGTGAAGGATAATATATACCAATTATGATAATATATAGAGATAGATCTAAACAAATGATTTTCCTTGATCATAACTCATACATTTGTAAAATATTAAAAACATTTTACATATAAACCACAAAAAAGGGTTCTTTACCAATGTTTCATAGAAATATTCTTTCAAAGGCACAATGTTCTAAAACTATTAAGACCATGAATTCATTAATTAGATTCTACAAGATATGGAAATTATATCAATCATGTATATTATACTGCGTACACATATTGATGTATCTTATGCAATAATTATGATGATTAGATAGCAATAAAATACTGTTGAAATTCATTGGGATATTATGAAGAATATTCTTATGTAATCTAGAATAATTAAGGATGTATTCTTAGTATTTGGTAGTGGGGAAGAGATTTTTGTAAAGGGTTGCACCAATGCTATTTTCCAAACTTACAAAGATGATTTTGTATCTCATTCAAGATCTGTGTTTTTCTAGAATGGTGGATTTTTAATCTAAAAAAGTTCTAATAAAGATTTAGATTTTAATTATACAATATAAATTGAATGTATCATGGTATCTAATGTACCTAAAGAAGTTTTTTGGATAAAGAATTTAATTTCTCAACTAGGGATTGTCCCAAGAATCATACATCTTATTCAACTCTATAGTGATAATAGTGGAGAGATTTCATAAGATAAGGAACCCAAGTCTCACCAAAGATCCAAACATATTTTATATCGATTTCATCTCATTCGAGAGATAATAAATAAAGTCATAATTAAGATGTGTCAAGTTTATGTAGAGGATGATATTACAGATCCCATAAAAAATTTCTTTATGCAATAAAATAATAAAATCCACTTCAATTCTCTTTGTATTAGATACATGGGTGACTACTTTTAGTGAATATGGGAGATTGTTAATGTGAATTCCCTATAGTTAGTTAAGTGTTATTAGCTTATGAATATTTTTTTATAATTTAATATTTATAAATGAAAATACAATATAATTTATTTATGTTTATTGTATATAACATGGGAGATAAAAATATAAAAACCCCTTGAATATATGTAATAATAAGTTATCCATTATTAATAATAATCATATTGGGTTTTGATAATATGTTATGATCAGTATGAGTAGAATCACTTATATATAGATATAACTAATCACTCATAGGATATAAGTTGATGAACTTATATTCAAAATGACCCACGTAAATTATATTACATATATTATCATATATGTTTCATTATTTTTACATATGTGAACATTGGATATGGAACATTCAACTATAGTTTGTAAAATAGTTTTTCTACTTGTGAGGTTTCATACTTTGATACCTATCTAAAGCTATTTGGGAATTTTTCTTAATAGATGATAATTGTGTATGACTATAATCAAGTGGAGGGATTTTATTTACCAGTATAGGATGTTTCGGGCCATATGATGGGTTATGACATCATTGATGGGAGTTATTTCCTAAAATCTAAAAAAATTAAATATTTTTTTATAACATATTATATGATATGGTTATGTTCTAAGGTATGAAATCCACGAAATTAAAGGAATATTGTATTCCTTATATCATATCATTTCAAATAATATAGCGATATCATATTAAAAATTCATTATAAAGAAATACTATATAACATGGATATAGAATAAGGAATTGTGAACCATATTGTATAATCTATTTAACACCTTATGAATGATCTGAAAAGTTGAATATTAAGTGGTTAACATTTAAATCTCCTCCATGATGTCTTTACTTAACTATAAAATTTTCATAAGATGAAGCATATATAATTTCAAATGCATGTAAGTGTTAACTGTAAGGTTGAATGGTTACAAGTGTTGTAGAAAGATATCATTAATCAAATATTACATGATATTCAATTAAATTCCATACATATCCTAAGAGTATCCTAAATCCTATATAAATAAGAAAAATACATTAATAAGGTGTTGGTTTGATTGAGTGTTCATTCTATCAATTCACCCTATAGCGCTCTTCCTCCTTTTTTCCTTTATCTCAATATATATTCATATATCACTACAATAAGAAGGGTCCTTCACAAGCATTGAGTGATTCAATCTACCTTTAGATACACCTTGGATGTAAGATTCCTTTGTTTGTTCCTCAGGGATCTTCAATAAACAACTATTATGGAATGCAGTAGCAATGGAAATCATCAATTAGAGGTAAATGTTATTCAATTAGATTATACATGGTTTCAGTTTTTCATAGAATTGTGATCTTGGGTATAAGGCTTCCAATGTCTCCCACTTCATTGAATAAGTGATATTTGATCCATAGAAACCCTTCAGTGATATTATATCTTTACTATGATTCTTGATTCTTGAAATCAAGATTTAAAATAATGAAGAAATGTATATCATGTTGGATGTCATAGAAAATGATATGTGTTTTTATTTTATGGTTGGCCTAATAATATGGGATATCGTACATGTAAATATAGTTACACCATGCAATATAGGATATTGTAGGCAGTGACATTCTGCAAATACTTCAGTTTCTACATATCATAAAGTTTAATATGTAGTAATCCTATATTGTGATAGGGAATTTGTTCTTTTTTGTATCATATAATTGAGAAAATTTTATTTAATAATGGTATCAATTATAGCCCAAAAAATAGATGGTTTTACCATAGAAGCGATATTAAGTATACCAACTATTATGATAGGTAAATCACAGCTTCTAATATGTAAATATCATTGAAAATAACATAAAATATGGGATAATTTGTCATATGTCACTATCTACCAATCGTGGAAAATTATATAGAAATGGATAATTCACGATTAACAAAATGGGGATGTTCTTAAATAGGATATTAGAAGAAATTTTAATTTTTCAAAATTTCAATTATAAATATAATTATTTAATTTATAAATTTTTTATAAATTATGGAATAGAATATTATGGTATGTTTATATAATTTATAAAGAGTTTATAAATTAATTAATTATAAATAATTTATAATTAGTTATTAAAAGTTTATAAAATATTTATAAATAAAAATCCATAATATTTTTTTTAAATTCTTAAAAAGCTTCTCCATCATGGGTCCTCTAAAGGGGGACTTTAAACCATGCAAAAAAATTGGTATATGTGGTCATGGTTTAATGTGTATTTATATGATGAAAAAATTATTATGTATTTACAATTTAAAATAATATAAAATATAAAATTATTTAGACCTATTTTTGAATAGTTCATAAATATGAATATTATATGTTTTTATTAAGTACTTTTGGAAATTTATTTAAACCATTCCAAAAGGTATTTTTGGATGATTTGATCAATTATTACTATCAGGTGGTTGTGTGTCAGATTTATTGACAATAGCTCTTGGATTTGTTGACAAGTATGTGAAGGATGATATTATAAGAAATGGTGACATGGATGAATAATATGGTGGTTACCATAAACATGGTAACCATATATAGGTACATGTATAGAATCCTAAAATTTTAAAAAAAATACAATATTCAGTATCATCTAAGATATACAACACTAAGCCTAAACGAACAAAAAAAAATATTATTATTTAAATTTGACTATTATAACCTGGCCATTAAATTAGAGAGAATGAATATTATTAACCACATTATGAAATATATAATGGTAATTCTCATTTATAATGTATTAATTAATTCATTTTAAATGAGTTCTATATTTTTAGTAAATTCATTTTATTCTTCAAAAAATATATTTTCTTCAAAAATGATTTCTATTTCCTTTTATGGGTGATTATTATGATTAATTTCTATAAATTTTAGAAAATGTATTTGAAAAAATGAATTTCATTTTAAAATTTAGTATTTAAAAATTTTCTTAGGATGAATTTTGGAAAATTTTTCTAAAATATTGATTTTTCAAAAAATAGTGACAAATACTGATTTTTATTGAAAATTATATTTTATTTAAAGTATTTACAACGTAGATTTATGTTTTTTATTAGATTTAAATTTTAATTTGTTTAATTTTATTTAAAATAATTCAATTACTATTTTTAAAATTCATTTTATACTTGAATTTAGTATAAAAATATTCAATATTTAGAAAGTGAATTTTTCTGAAAAACAATTTTTAGTTGCATTTTTTCAGTTTAATTTTTAATTAAATTATTCAACTAATGTAATTTTCATTTTAAAAAATTGATTCCATATTTTTAATAATGGGATAAAAATTTACTAAATTTTCCCCCTTTATTTTTTGTCAATATGAATAGTAAACTTAGTAATTTTATTACCAATGTAAAGGGTAAATCATATAATTTAAGTTAGAAATAGAGTGATAAGAAGCATAAAATTACCCCAAAACTTACTTAAATCTTATTGGATGAGTATGTATCAAACATAACCAAACAATTTTAGAATTTATGACCTTTTGGTCCACTTGGATAAGATTGTGACCTGTATAGTATATTATTTAGAGAAAAGTCAAACATGCCACACTCTTGTTTTTAATAAATGTGATATTTTTAATACGGTTTTATTTAGAGGATATGTTCAAATATATATAATATTTTGAAATATAATAGATTTATATTCAATATGGTAATTTATTTTTAATTTTTAGTGAAGAAATGTTTACCTTAAATGCTTTCATAACACTGATGTGGTAATTATTTAATTAATGGAAAAAATAAATAAATGGTATTAAAAATATTAAAATAAATATAATTTTTGACAATTAATGTAATAAACTAATTTTTTAGATGATAATTACATGATAGTGATATAATAAAATATTTTGTTAAAATTATAAGTGTTATATTGATATTATTAAAGTCAAAGTAATGAATAGTTCTTAAAAATGGCATTATGGATATTTTAGAGTAAATAATATTTTCTTAAATGATATAAAATTTCTAAAAGTATAAAATTTGGCCAAGTGACTGGTATAATATTTAAAATATAAAACATAGTCCGTTTATGGGTCATTATTCATTTTATAGTAACTATATTTACCCTTATAGAGTAAAAAGACATGTTGTTATGTTAATAGTTAAATAGGTTAAATCGGGGTTAAAACCAAAAGATATTAGTATAAATATAATCAAAACTTGTATGATTTTATTAGATAATGTTATTTAGAATCATAATCATATAATATTTCAGATAAATAATTTTTTATATTGTTGAAATAAAAAATAATTTATATTAATTTAATATTTTAAGAAATTACAAGAGTGCCCCTCCCCTCTGTTATAAAAGGGAGCCTCTTCTTTTCATTTCTTCAAACTTAAAAACACATTTGTTTTATAAAATAACAAATAAAATACCTTATTATAATCCCTCCCCTTATTCTATTGTTTTTTAGGCATAATACCAATATTATAGGTCTTAAGGCATTAAAAAAAGAAGTTTTCCAAAAAAAAGGTATAGTTTTTGTTAACATGTTTTAGTTTTGTTTCCTTTTCCACATATATAAAACCTTATTAAACCATGATAAAATAATAATATAGTATAATCCATATAACAAGATGTTATTATGTAAGTTCTGTGATCTATATTCATCTTCGCTTCCATCAAATGAGAAAATAATTCATCGTTAGTGTGTACGGTGGACAACCGCCTCGCGAACCATTGTAATTTGTTTTCCATCACCATCTATCAAGAATAGTTATAATTATGGAATTAATGTTTATATATTATATTAATAATATATTTATCACTATTAAAATATAATATATCATCTACTTTCTTACCTTTCTATGCATAGAAAAATGGTAACGTCGTTCGTGCATATGTGTGGATTATCACCTCCCTGGAGAAATGTGATTCACTTTTTCAACATGAAATCACATGAATGATATATATAAGTATATTTGAAGAATTAATATTATATATAATATATTATTATAATTATTTAAATATAAAATTATATTTACCTACTTTCCATAATGATCACTGAAAAATGGAAACGTTACCCATGTGTACGTACGACCTACTGTCTCCAAGATTGTAACATAGTTAATTTTTCAAAAACCATATTTAATGGTTTAATTTAAAATTATAATTGATGTATAAAAATTATAATTATTTCAGGAATATTATTATGGATATGGTTGAGTAATGTCTACTTTTACTGTAATCAAAATACCTAATCCATTTTGGACTTATGGACTGAATATCATCAAAAAATCAAACGTAGACTTAAATAATTAAGTAATTATTATAACATGGTAATAAGTGAAGTAAAAGGAATAATAAAAATGAAAAATTTTATTAATAAAGTATAAAATTAAAAAAAAATAGGAAGATAAAGGACATACGTGACAAATCAGACTCAAGGTAAGTGACTTTCTTTTAGAAATTATTTTTTGGAACAAAAATGTCCCTAAAAACTCTATTTTTCTTCCATGACCATATGATTATTTTCTAAAAATGATTTAAATAAGGATTTTAATATTATTATTTTATTTTTCAAATCCATTTTAACCCATTATTTATTTTTTTACAAAATGTATTGAAAGGAATATTTTTTTCATTTTCCAAACAATGTAATCTGTGACTTTTCTAACAAAAATATAGAAGGAATATTTTTTAAATTATACAAAATTAGTGGATTTTAACATATTCATGAATCCTTAATGATTTTAAGTTTCATTTATAAGTTTTAATTTATCTTTTCAATAAAATGGATTCTTTATTATGTGTATAGTTTTTATATTTTAAAGGTGACTTTTAAGAAAAATGGGTATTTTGATATCCTAAAGTGTTTTGCACATGGGTTTAAAAGATTTTTTCAAGGGTTTTATTCATTATATGGTATTTGTAAATTTTTTATAAATGTTTTATCCCAATTATAGATCATAGGATATCATATTATATCTTATACAATGGGTGCACCCAGATAGCACTCAAACGCATTAGGTTCTTTAGAGGACGAAGTTGACCATATGGTTATTCCATTTGTAAGAGTGATTGTAAGAGTGATTATAAAATTTATATGTAAATGATGTCTCAAGTCACCTATATTAATTTTTTATTCTTTCTAATGAGTTTTCATAGAAATTTTTTAAATTTAAAAGGTAATATAATGATCTATTTTAAAGTAATAATGATTCTATTTTCAAATGAAAATTTATGTTTTTAAGAAAAGGTTTTTAATGGTTTTTCATGTTCTTCACTATACTAATATATTTATTCTTTTATTTCCGTTATAGGTATTTTTTTCTAACCCTGTGTTTTAAAATTTATTTCATATTATTTAAGGATAGTTAAGAGAAAATAATAAATCAAGATGAAATTTTTGAAGATTTTTCATGAAAATAAATCATGTTTTATTTTTAAAGTTTTATATTGTGTACAAAAATGATACTGAGTATAAGTTTCCACTTATAATGTATGGGTTTACTATTTAATATTTTTTCCTAATTCTCTAAAACTATAAATATAAATGATCTTTGAGATTGTAAGAAATTTAATTCTAGATCAAATATATTATAATATGTAATTCTTAAGGTCGGTTCCTTGTAGTTGGTATCATAAGAGGGTTTAGACAACATTAGAGATTATGATGTTTTTGGGCGACGTTATCTTAAGACTTATGGATATCATCTGGAGTTTATAATATCAATTTTTATAACAATATAAATGTATTAGAAACCCCTTTTTAGGATTTAAGTTATGAAATTTTAAGGTAACTGATGATATATTTGGAGATATTTATTTTTAAAGTAATTATGGGTTATTTCATTTTGGGATGAAAAAATGAAAGGTATGAGATAACCATTGAGGTTAGAAAAAATCATTAATATTAAATATATTATGGTTATTTTTTAGGAAGTTACACACATTTATAAGGATTTTATATGAATTATAGTTTTAGAAAAAATAAAACCAATAGGTCAGGTGACAACCCTTGAATACGGAAAGGCTCCAAGGTTTGAATCCACAACTGAAGGGTGACAAGGGTGGATCACCAACCACTGGCCTACGTGATGTCCTAGTTATAATAACATTGTATTCATTTATTTAAAAAATATGGTGGATAATGGTTGAGATAATTTTGGTAACATATGTTTCATCAGATAGATAATATTTGTGTGTGGAAAATTATTTAGTGATTAAGTTATTAATTTTATTTTAGAATAAGACCACTATAATTTTGGGGAACATTATAATATTAAGGTAAATAGAATATTATGGAATTTTATTTGAGGAATAAAGGATGAATTATATTTTTGAAGAATATATGATTTTATTGTGGATTTATAGTGATTCAGGTTATTTATGGAAATGGTTAGTAGATATTAGTGATTATGTAATTTAGGAAACTATATTTTTTGGTATAGACATTAAGAGTGATTGATGATATTTGGAGATAAATGTTAAAATTTATCTTGTAAGACTATGTGTTCAAATCTTTAAGATTTTTTGGTTTCAATCCTAATATAGAATATTTTTAAGGATATTTATTTGTTGAATGGTCTATGTTGAACTTTGGGTATTACTGTTGAATTTCAGATATTAAAGAATTTTTTTATCATATAAATGTTTATTCTTTTTGGAGAATTGTCTTATCTTGTACTAAGAATTTTGGTTTTTTTTAATTGATAAAATTAGAAGGGATATATTTTTATTATTTGTTTTATTTTGATCTATAGAATTTTATTTTATTGGTTCAGGTTGAATACTCATTATTTGGAGAAAAATATAATATTGTAGTAAAAATTGATTAAAGGAGGAAATTATACTTTCCAAGTAAGTATATTTACTTATGTTCTTATCCTAGTTAGTAAAATAATTCCTAAACTCCATGAAAAGTATCTTGAAACAAAAATGTTATCTATTTACTTTTCATACTAAGAAATCAATGGCCTTTTAACCAATCAAATATTTATGGTTTTGTGATGGTTAACTTTCAAATTATCATGTTCTCTATCACTCTCTATCAATCCTTGGTAGTTATGTTTCTCTTCCATATCCATGTTTTCACTGCCCACTTATGTTATTCTACTTGGAAACCTAGTATGTGTTGCTCTAGATGAATTTTGTACTTTAATTTTCTATCTTTTCAGGAGGAATATTTATTAATCATTTTACTGTGTGAGATTTCAACATAGATATTTTTAAAAGTCAAACACTTTGTTATCGAGTCTGAGTTAAAATTGAGATGATGAAATTTATTAAATGGGGGTATAATTTAACATCTGGATATTTAAAAAAATAATATATTTGATAGTGTATAAGATATGTAACACTAAGCATAAATGAAGAAAGAAATATTATTATTTTAATGTGACTGTTATAACCTATCTATTAAATTGGAAGGAATGAATAGTATTAACCACATTATGAAATATATAATTTTTATAATCATTTATAATTTATGAATTAAAGATTTATAATAATTACTATATTTTTATTACAGTTATTTTATTCTTCAAAAAACTTGTTTTCTTCAAAAATGATTTTTATTGTTTTTTATGGGTGATTATCATAACTAATTTCTATAAATATTTGAAATTCTATTTGGTAAAATTAATTTAATTTTTAAATTCAGTATATAAAAAAATATCTTAGCATTAATTTTTTATAATTTTCTGAGAATATTGGTTTTTCAAAAATATAGTGAAAAATACAGATTTTATTGAAAATTGTATTTAATTTAGAGTATTTACATGATAAAATTATGTTTTGGATTAGTTTTAAATTTTAATTAGAACAATTTTATTTAAAATAATCCAATTATGGTTTTTTAAAAAGATTATATACTTTAATTTAGTACAAAAAACATTTTTATATTTAGAAAGGGCATTTTTTCAAAAAACTGTTTTTTGTTGCGTTTTTTTCTTTTTAATTTTAAATTAAATCCTACCACTTATATGATTTTAATTTTAAAAAATGTATTACATATTTTTAATCATTATTTATAAATTTATAAAATATTTCCCATTTTTTTGTTCAATAAGAATAGTAAACTTAGTAATTTTATTATCAATGTAAAGGGTAAATTGGGTAATTTAGGTTAAAATGGAGTGATAAGAACCATCAAATAACCCAAAAACTGACATAAATTTTTTTTTATGAGTATATATTTACCATATTAATCAAATATTATAATTTATGACTTTTTTTGGGTCACTTGTATGAGATTATGACCTTTATCATATTTTGTTTAAAGAAAAGTCAAACATGTCACATTATTGTTTTTAATAAGTGTAATACTTTTAATATGGTGTTGTATAGTGGATATGTCAAACTATAAAAACTATTTTGAAATATAATATACTTTTATTCATCATGGTAATTTATTTTTATTTTTTAGTGAATAAATAATTAACTTAAATGCTTTCACAACACTGATACAGTAATTATTTAATGAATGGAAAAATAACTAAATGATATTAAAAATATTAAAAAAATATAATTTGAGATAATTAATGTAATAAAATAATTTTATAGATTAAATTTATATTATATGGATATAATAAAATATTTTTTTCAAATTATAATTGTTGTCTTGATATTATTAAAGTCAAAGTAATGAATAGTTATTAAAATTGACATTATGGATATTTTATAATAAACAATATTTTATTAATTGGTATAAAATTAATAAAAATCTAAAATTAATACAAAATATTTTAATAATGTTTAAAATATCCAACATGATCCATTTCTGGGTATTTGGTCATTTTATAGTAACTATATCGACCCTTAAAAAGTAAAAACACATATTGTCAAGGTAAGAGTTAAAAGGGGTTAAATTGGGGTTAAAACCAAAAGATAAAGATATAAATATAGCTAAACTTGTATAATTTTTCTTTTATGGGTTTATTTAGGCTCGTACCCATATTATATTATAAATAAATAATTTTTGAGTCTTTTTTAATTGAAAAATAATTTTTATTAATTTAATATTTTTAGAAACTCCAAAGTGTCTATCCCCTCTCTTATAAAAGGGAACCTATAATTTTCATTTATTCACACTTAAAAACTAATTTGTTTTAGAAAAATATCTAAACAAATACATTCCTAGAATACATTCCCTCATTATAGAGGTATTTTTTAGGCATAATACCAATCTTATAGGTCTTAAGGTGTCAATAAAATTAAGTTTTCCAAAGAAAAGGTATAGTTTTTATTTGAATGTTTTAGTTTTGTTTCATCTTACACGTCCATAAAACCATATTCAACCATGATAAAATAATAAATCCAGTATTATACATATAATTATATGTTATTATGTTATTTTAATGATCTATATCCCTCTCCACTTCCATAAAATGGGAAAAAAATCATCATTCCTGTGTACGGTGGGTTACCGCCTTGTGAACTAATGTAATTCTTTTTACATAACCATATCTCAAGATTAGTTATAATGATGGAATAAATGATTATATATTATATTTATGAAATATTTATCATTATTAAAAAATAATATATCATTTATTTTCATATCTTTCCATGCACATAAAAATGATAACATCATTCATGTGTACGTCTAGATTACCACCTCCACGAAGCGACGTGATTCATTTTTTATCAGGAAATCGCATGGATGATATATACAAGAATATTTAAATATTTAATATGATATATAATATATAATTAATATTATGTAAATATAAAATAATATTTACCTTCTTTCCATAATGATCATTGAAAAATTGAAACATTACTCATACATAAGTACGGACTACCATCTCCATGATTGTAACATGGTTCATTTTTTATAGCCATATTTAATGGTTGAATTTAAAATTATAATTGATGTATAAAAATGATAATTATTTCATGAATATTATTCTGAATATGGTGGATTAGTTACCACTTTTACCATATTCAACATACCTAAATTATTTTGGACTTGTAAACTGAATATCATCAAAACATCCAATGTGGACTTAAAAAAATAATTAATTGTTAAAATATGGTAATAAATGAAGTAAAATAAATAATTAACATGATAAAGGTTATTAATAAAATATAAAATTAATAAAATTCTATCATTCTGGAAGATAAAGGACACAGGTGACAAATGAGGCTCGAGGCAAGGGACTTTCTTTTAAAAAATATTTTTTAAAAACAAATCTCTTAAAACTCTCTTTTTCTTACATATCCATACTATTTTTTATATAAATGATTTAAATAATGTTTTTAATATTCTTATATTAATTTTTAAATTCATTTTTACCCATTCTTTATTTTTTTACAAAATTTTTTGAAAGAAATCATTTTGTCGTTTTCCAAATGAAGCACTTTAAAGTTTTTTTGACAAAAATATGGAAGGAATATTTTTTTAACTTATAAGGTGTGAGAGGATATTCCCAAAATCATGAAACCATAATTATTTGAAGTTTAATTTATAATTTTTAACTATTATTTTCAAATAAAATGGTTTCTTTATTATGTGTGCAGTTTTTATATTTTAAAAGTGATTTTTAAGAGAAATGGGTATTTTGATATCTGAAAGTGTTTTTGAATATGGGTTTAAAAGAGTTTTTCAGGGTTTTATTCATGATATGGTATTTATACATTTCTTATGAAGGTTTTATCCCCATTATAACTCATCTATGATCCCATTATATCTTATATGATAGGTGTGCCCAAATAGTGCTCCAATACATTGAGATCTCCGGAGGTGGAAGTTGATCGTATAGTTATTCCATTTATAAGAGTGATAGAAAGAGTGATAGTAAGTGGAAATGATGTCCAAAGGCATATACATGAATTTTATATGCTTTTTAATTAGTTTTAATGGAAATAATTTTATTTTAAAAGGTAATGCAATGATCTATTTTAAAGGAAAAATGATTCTCTTTTTTGATGAAAATCTATGTTTTTATGAAAAGGATTTTAATGGGTTTTAATGTTTTTCAAAAAACTAATGGATTTATTATTTTTATTTACATTACTGGGATTTTTTTTCCCACCCAATGTTTTAAAAAAATCACATGTTTAATGATAGGTAAGGGAAAATAAGAAATCAATATGGAAGTTGTGAAGATTTTTTATGAAAAGAAATCATATTTTATTTTTAAAGTTTGATATTGTGAAAAAAAATGGATACTTAATATATGTGTCCACTTTTAATGTATGGGTTTATTATGTAATGATTTATCATAATTATCTAAAACTCTAAACCAAAAAGATCCTATATATTTTACGAAAGTTAATTCTAACTCAAAGAAACTATAATATATAATGTTTAAGGTCAGTTCTTTGCAACATGGAGATGTATTTTGAGAATGATCTTATTATATATGATGAGGAAGCATTGAATCCAATATAGTGGTTTTATAATGGATATTGTGAATAAATACACCTTAATACTTATAGGTATTAAGTTCATGGCATGAGGACATTATGTTTTGGAGAATTATGATGAATCTGGAATTGGTGGATGGTTGATATGAATAACATTTCTTATTATATACCACTCAGGTATTGGAGGATGTTTTGGAATGAATATGTTAAGTAAAAAGTATCTTTTTTACTTCTTCGTTCCTTTTTTTTTTGAAAATCACAAAATCCCTCTTAAATATTTAATTTATAATTATTTCATGTATAAATTGTTTTAACAATGTTTTTATAGAAAACATATTACTTTTTACCATACCTACATTAAGTCTTTTGAATTACAAAAATAAATATTTTATCATTAAAATTTTCTTAATAATTATGGATATGATAAATATCAAACTCATGAAAATTTTAGTAATGAAAAACTTCTATGTTTATCGTACCGAGATTGGATATAATTTATATCATACATTAATTTGAAAATTGATTACTAATCAACCTATCTAGTCTATCATACTAACAATATTTTCATAATCAGATTAAAAATTATATCAATATAAATTGAACTGACACTCATAATGATTATCATCAGACTCATTGCATTTTATTATTTCATATTTAGAAAAATTAATCAATATGTAAGAAAATATTTTAAATCAAAACAATTTCATACTTTCTATTATCATATGACCGTTGGAGTGACAGGTGTCAAGGTCCTCATGAAAATATCAAAGAAAATATGACTATTGAATATCAAGATGACCATTAGAATAAATGCCTATAAATACAAGGTTTGATCATTTTGAGAGATGCTAGATAAAACAACTGACTCTGTGTGAAAGCTCTACTGACTTTTCTACTGTGTGCAAGCTCTGAAGATTACAGCTTGTGCATATGGATTTGTTTGGTCCTTCACAATCTGGAAGCATTGGAGGCAAATACTATGTATTTGTTTTAGTTGATGACTTTACTAGATTTACATGGGTCTATTTTCTCACAAAGAAATCTGAAGCCTTTTTATATTTCAAAACTTTTAGAGCCCAAGTTAAAAATGAGAAAAACCTACCATTGATAACTATTCATAGTGATCATGGTGGTGAATTTCAAAATTCAGATTTTGAAACTTTTTGTAGTAAGAAAGGTATTACTCACAATTTCTCAGCACCAAGAACTCCTCAGCAAAATGGGGTTGTTGAAAGAAGAAATCGTATTCTTCAGGAAATGACTCGAACCATGTTGAGTGAATACTCAATTGCTAAGCACTTTTGGGCTGAAGCTGTTAGTACTGCCTGTTATACTATAAATCGTGTTTTAACTAGACCTTTTCTTAATAAAACTCCTTATGAGTTATGGACTGGCCGAAAACCTAAAGTTTCTTACTTCAAAGTTTTTGGATGCAAAGTATTCATTCTGAACACAAAAGACAATCTACACAAATTTGCACCAAAATCTGATGAAGGAATCTTTCTAGGCTATTCCACAACCTCTAAGGCTTATAGAGTTTTCAATAAAAACACTTGTACTGTTGAAGAAACAGTACATGTAAAATTTGATGAAACTAACCCTTTTGTTTTCAACCAACCCAATCCTACATCCTCGGATGTGTTTTCCAAAAATATTTATCAACCTATATTAGAAGAACATTCTGATAAGGAAAATGTTCAAGAAAGTATTTCTGAAACATTTACCACAGAAGATTTTCTACCATATGTTGATGAACAGGTTTTACAAAACCCAAATCAATTGTTTCTTAGGAATCATCCCAGTGATAACATCATTGGTGATATAAATCAACCTGTAAGGACCAGAAATTCCTTAAGAAATGAAATAGAACATCTTGCTTTTCTTTCCCAATTTGAACCTAAAAGTCCAAGTGAGGCCTTAGGTGATGATGATTGGATCAAAGCTATGCAGGATGAACTAAATGAATTTGAAAGGAATCAAGTCTGGACTTTAGTTGAAAGACCTAAAGAAACAACTGTAATTGGTGTAAAATGGGTTTTCAGAAACAAGTGTGATGAAAATGGAATCATTGTAAGGAATAAAGCAAGACTTGTTGCTAAAGGCTATAATCAACAAGAGGGAATAGACTATGAGGAAACATATGCTCCTGTAGCTAGACTTGAATCTATTCGAATTCTATTAGCCTTCGCAGCATATTTCAATTTCAAACTATTTCAAATGGATGTCAAATGTGCTTTTTTAAATGGTTTTGTTCAAGAAGAAGTTTTTGTTGAACAACCTCCTGGTTTTCAAGATCCAAAACATCCTGATCATGTTTTTAAACTTACCAAGGCTCTATATGGTCTTAAACAAGCTCCTAGAGCATGGTATGATAGACTTACAGGATTTCTTTTACAAAACAATTATAGAAAAGGTACAGCTGATCCAACTCTTTTTATCAAAATGGAAAACAAAAATGTTTTGGTTGTCCAAATCTATGTTGATGACATCATATTTGGATCAACTCAGAAATCTTTAACCGATTCTTTTGCAAATTTAATGAAATCTGAGTTTGAAATGAGTATGATGGGTGAGTTAACATTCTTTCTAGGTTTTCAAATTTCTCAAAAACCAGAAGGAACTTATATATCTCAACATAAGTATATTAAAGACTTACTCAAAAAGTATGGATTTGACAAAACTAAAAGTATTAGCACCCCAATTAGTACCTCAAATACTCTTGATCTTGATGAAACTGGGAAACCAGTAGATCAAACAATTTTTAGAGGTATGATAGGGAGTTTGCTATACTTGACAGCTAGTCGACCCGACTTGATGTTTTCTGTATGCTTATGTGCAAGATATCAATCTAATCCAAAAGAGTCTCACTTAAAAGCCGTAAAGAGAATCTTTCGGTATTTAAAAGACACTATGGATTTAGGACTTTTTTACTCTTCTGGAAATGAATTTGTTTTAAAAAGTTTTTCAGATGCTGACTTTGGTGGTTGTAGAATGGATAGAAAAAGTACATCTGGAACATGTCATTTCTTAGGAGATTCTTTGGTTTCTTGGTCCTGCAAGAAACAACACTCTGTAGCACTCTCCACTGCTGAAGCTGAATATGTAGCAGCTGGAAGTTGTTGTGCTCAAGTATTGTGGATGCAGCACACACTCACTGACTATGGTTTGAGTTTCTCCAAAACTCAAATTCTTTGTGATAATACAAGTGCCATAGCTCTTAGTAAAAACCCAGCACATCACTCTCGTGCAAAACACATAGATGTTAGGCATCACTTTCTTAGGGATCACACACAAAAAGGAGATATTGTTTTACAATTCATCGGAACGCAAGAACAACTTGCTGATATTTTTACAAAACCTTTACCTTCCGATAGATTTGAATTTATAAAACAGAAGCTAGGAATGATTACAATAAAATAATCATTCATATCTACTTCTTGTTTTAAATCTCTCCTTATAGTAAGAAACTCCTCGTAGAAAGGGGGAGGACATGTCTTTATGTCTTTATGTTTCTGATCCTTAAATATTTACTCTATTTCAATATTTCTGTTTATCGTATTGACTATTTCAATATTTCTGTTTATCGTATTGACTATTTCAATATTTCTGTTTATCGTATTGATTTTTTTTTTAATTTTTCTGTTTATCGTATTCAAATTCTTTTCCATCGTACCATTCAAATTTTTTTTTTGAATCGACCGATGATAGTATTCAAATTCTTTTCCATCGTACCATTCAAATTTTTTTTGAATCGACCGATGATACTATTGAATTTCTTTTCCATCGTACCATTCAAATTTTTTTTTTTTTTTTTTTGAATCGACCGATGATACTATTGAATTTCTTTTCCATCGTACCTTTCAATAATTTTTGAATCGACCGATGATACTATTGAATTTCTTTTCCATCGTACCTTTCAATAATTTTTGAATCGACCGATGATAGTATTGAAATTCTTTTCCATCGTATCATTCAATAATTTTTGAATCGACCGATGATAGTTTTGAGATTGTTTTCCATCGTAATGTCACCAAAACCAGCAATCACCTTACGATCTTCGACAGGTATTCTTTTTCAGTTTTTTTTTTGTTTTTATTTTATTTCTAACCGTTGATCTGCTTTTCTTTAATCCTGACCGTAGAAGATCAACCGTCATATCTTTTTGCCTATAAATACCCCCCTCCCCTCCCCAAACCCACATCGTTTGTCCAAGATTTGAGGCGAAGCTCTGCTCAACCGGCTATATTCAATCGTACGATCTTCTCAATCGGCATCATCTTTATGTCTCAGTCTTCTGCCAACACTCCCGCTGATATGTCTTCAAAGACCTTTACAGAGAAAGACTTTCACAGAGAAAGGTTAGTATCACGAGAATTCTTTGATGCGTACGATTCTACAATCAAGAGGATTATTTTGTTTCAAGGATGGGAACATCTCTGTGTGGAAAAGCTTGATACTCAAGATCCAGTTCTGTTTGACGAAGTGTGTCAATTCTACAAAACCGTTTCTTTTGACAAGGATATGAATATTAACTTCGCTGTGTACGATAGGAAGTTATCTATGTCTGTGAAACAAGCGGCGCATTTTCTAAATGTTTCTATAGAAGGTGATGCTTTCTGTCCATCTCACAAACTTCCAGAGGAAGTTGGTACTTTCAATAGAGAAAATGCTGAGAAGTCTTTGTTTGTCGTTAATGAGGGAAAGAGAAAAGTTTATCATCTTTCACCGGACAATAGGTTTGTAACTCTATGGATGAAAGGTTTCCTTGTTCCAAGGAAAGGGGATAGAGAAACCCTTAAAGTTTCTGATGTTTTTATGCTTGACTACCTCGTGAACATGAGGAAGGTAAATCTCATGGGATACATTTTTGAAACGATCAAGAATGTCAAGAAAGGAGGGATTAAATCCCAGATAATAATGTATCCAGCCATCCTCACGAAATTCATTCTTGAGAGTATGAAGTTCTGTAATATTCCTTTGAAAGGAAAACCTATGGATTTGTGGCCGTCTTTCATTAATAAGAGTACGATGAAGAAGCTGAATGTTTGTTTTGATTCGAATTCAAAACTTTTTGTCAGAGATGAAGAAGCTGAATTGCCTGAAAATCAATCGGCACCTATGCCTGCCAAGGACAATCAATCGGCCGGTGTTACTCGAAAGTCTGATCCACAGACTAGTTCAAAGCCGAAGAAGAAGCCGAAGTACAGTAAAGAAGTTGTTGCAAAGTGGAGAAAGGACAAAGAACAGAGAAAAGAGGGTGATCCGAAGTTTGGACTTGACCCTGCTGAGGCTCTTGCAGAAAGGATAAGGGTAGAAGAAACCCTTCAAGCTGAAAAGAAAAAGAAGACTATTTTGAAAAGGAAGGCTCAGGACTTTGATATTTCTAAAGTCTTGAAAGCAGTTGAAGAGGCCAGTGCTCAACTAACTGTGGAAGTCCATCAAGAGCCTATCGTACAGAGTTTACTTGAGAAAGAGAAAGGGAAACAAGTGATGGAAGAAGTGGAAGAAGAAGAAGAGGATTTTCTTTTAGAATATCTTCAAAGTTCAAAGAAGAGTAAAGAGGAATCGCTTCAAAAGCTGAGTGAAGGAGTTCAACAAACTCCTCATGCCGATCAGGAAAAGTCACCGGACAGGATGTCATCTAAAGAAAAGGAAGATGCTCAATCTTCTCAGACTGATAAAATTGTTGTCATCAGTGATAAAGTGGATGATGGAAAACAGAAAGAAAAGGCGAAAGGCAAACAGCTAGTTGTTGAATCAAGCAAATCACATGAACTAGAATCGTACGATGATGATACTGATTCAGAGCACACAATCTCTCTCAAAAAGAGTGATTACATTGTTCATGTTTTGAGGAGAATGGAGAAAACTATTCCTTATTTTCCAAGGCTGGAAGGAAAGATTGACTTTATTACTGAAAATCAGAGAAAGAAGTTTGGATCCGTGAAAGAGTTAAGGAAGAAAGTCTTGTCTGTAGAAGCCGATTTGAAAGTTCTTTCTGAAAGCTCAGTTGTTCACAGGAAGGCATGTAATAAGATGACTAAGTGGTCGTACAAAACAGAGAGCTCAATCAATGACCATGAAGTTGCTATTGAAGATATAAGGAGACTTTCAAATGATCTTGCAATTGCTTTCAATAAGCTTGATAAAGAAACGGTTGAAAGGCTGAATCTTTTATCTTCTCAAAGAACCGATGTTCCTTCAGTAAAAGACTTGCAAGAAAGGATGAATGTTTTCCAATCAGAAGTTTCGAAGGTTTCATCTTTCAAAGATGAAATGGTGTTTCTGAAGAAACAAAATTCTGAATTGTCTAAGGACAACAAAACTTTGCAAAGCAGAATTGATACCCTTGAAGAGGTAATCAGAGTTCAGGAGGAAACCATCAAAAATCAAGATCAGATTTTTGCGGATCAACAGGAGCTTCTCAAAACTCAGGGTGAATCAATTTCTGAAGACAAGAAGGAGATCAAGAAGATGAAAGCCGTGCTTCATGAGCTGATAAAGAAGGAGAAGGAAAGAGAGAAATGATTGTTGTATTTGTTTCTTTTGAAACTTTGTGTTGTAATAACTCTTATAATTCTCTCTTTTATCCAATTGTCTTGTTTTACTTTACTAATCCTTTCAGACAATTCGAGAATACTCCTTTCTTTTTGTAAATCACAAAGGGGGAGAATATTTACAAAGTTTGTTTTTACAAAGGGGGAGAATGCAATACAATGCTCTTAAGGAAAATCTATGAATACAATCCTTAGGAAAGTCAATACCTAAGGGGGAGTTAGTTGTATTCAAATTCTTATTCAGAAGAGTTTTCAATAACTCAGGGGGAGATAAGTTTTTCTTGTTTCATTTACTTTGTGTGTTTGTGCTTTCCAAAAAGGGGGAGATTGTTAAGTCAAAAGTTCCCTTTTGGCTTTTACATCGTGTTTTGGAAATCACAAATATATTCTGTCTTGTTTTGGAAATCTCGAATGTATTATATCATATGTTTATAAAATAACAAATTGTCTTTTATGTTTATCGTATCGTACGATGTTGATCGTATCGACCAAAACGTATCGTACTGACTCTGTCAAACGTATCGTACTGACTCTGTCAAACGTATCGTACTGACTCTGTCGATCGTATCGTACTAACTACTATTCAGATAATCATTATTTGTTTTGGTACTTTGTCAAAAATACTCTCTCTCTGCATATGAATCATACTCATGTTTTACTTTTCTATATATCTCTTGTCCTAACAAAACGATGTCGTTGAGTTAGTTATATACTAATCAAAACGATGTCGTGCGTTCTGTTTCAAGATGACCGTTGGAGGCAATATGACCGTTGGAACCCGAGGCCTATAAATAGGAGGTCATTTGAAGCTGAGAAAAAAACTATGAGCAAAGAGATTGACTGTGAACTCCGAAGATTCTAGAGAGAGAGACTCTGACTTCTCTCATCAGCTTTGTGCGTCCGATCATCGTATCGAGGGCTTTCAAGTAATTGAAAGACAGAGGTGCCGATTACCTGCAAAATCGAGGGCTGCTGGGGATAGGCAGACAGACAAGCCGATCATCGTATCGAGGGCTGCCGAGTATAGGCAGACAGACGTGCCGATAATCGTATCGAGGGCTCACCAAGGTGTTGGTGAGACAGACCTTTTATCCTAGGTGAAAGGATAACCCTTCTCTTTGGGTTAAAAGAATTGTATTACTTTTACATTTCCGCTGTTTGTTTTAGAAAGGGATTGTATTGTTTCCTTTCTTCTTTTACATATTCAATTGTAATTGTTTCAATTACAATTGTTCTATTACATATTGTATCAATTGGTTCTATACGCTTTAAGGTAGAATCAATCATATTTGTATTACTCTGATTATTGTGTTCATCTTGAATACAATTGTTTTACTTTACAATAGTATTACAATATATCTTACCTTTTACTTTCAATACAATTGTGGGTGTTTGTATTTGTATTAGTTTAAGTTCATTTAAACTAATCTCTTTGTTACTAAAACTCAAAGTTTTTAAACCTACAATTCACCCCCCCTCTTGTATTGTTCCATCTAATAGACTTTTATATCAACTATTCGATCCAACAATTATGTATTTATAATCAGACCCAAGAGCCAGATCTATTTTTATTTAAATACATAAGAGGTTTTGTGAATTCATTTAGTTTAAATTATTTTAAACTAAATTCTTTTAAGTTTAAAAATCAAAATAAAATTAAACCTACAATTAACCCCCCCCCCCCTTCTTATATTTTTTCCATCTACATATTCATTTCGATCCAAAAATTGGTATCAAATCAAAGTATATGTATTACGAATACTCACATTTAGTAATAAAGGTATTACTCAAAACTTTTCAACACCTATAACTCCCCCAAAAAATGGTTTTGTTTAAAGAAAAATTATATTCTTCAAGAAATAACAAGAACCATGTTGAGTAAATACTCAATTGCAAAACAATTTTAAGATGAATCTATTAGTACTACTTGTTATACTATAAATCGAGTTGTAATTAGACCTTTTATTAATAAAACAAATTATGAGTTATAGACAGGCTGAAAACCAAAATTATTTTACTACTTCTAAGTCATATAGAGTTCTAAAAAAATTATTGTACTATTGAAGAAACAGTACATGTTAAATTTGATGAAATCGATCTTTTTGTTTTTAAACAAACACAACCAACATCCTCAGATGTGTTTTACAAACTAATTATCAACCTTTTTTGGAACATAATTCTAATAAGATAAATACTCAAGAAATTGTTTCTCAAGTATTTACTCAGGAAGATTTTCTACCTTATATTGATGAACAGGTTTTGAAAAACCTAAGTTAGTTGTTTATTATGAATCATCCTAGTGATAGTATCATTAGTGATGTAAATCAACCTATAAGGACAATATGTTCTTTAAAAATGAAGTAGAATATTTTTCTTTCCTTTATCAATTCAAACCTAAAATTCCTAATGAGGATTTAGGTGATGAAGATTGTATTAAAGCTATGTAATATGAACTAAATGAATTCAAAAGGAATAAAGTATTGACCTTGGTTGAAAGACCTAAATAAATATTTTTAATTGGCATAAAATGGTTTTTCAGAAATAAATGTGATGAAAATATAATAATCATTAGAAATAAATAAAGACTTGTTGTTAAAGGCTATAATCAAAAAGAGGGAATATACTATGAATAAACCTATGATACGGTAGCTATAATTGAATCTAATCATATTCTATTATCCTTTGTAGCATTCTTTAATTTCAAAATTTTTCAAATGGATATGAAGTGTGATTTTCTTAAAGGATATGTTCAAGAGGAAATTTATGTTGAACAACATCCTAGTTTTGAAGATAAAAAACATCCTGAATACATTTTTAAACTTAATAAAGCTTTATATTGACTTAAATAATCCCCTAGAGCATGGTATGATAAATTAACAGGATTTTTGTTATAAAATAATTATGCTAAGGGAATTTATGATCCAAATCCTTCTATAAATAAAGTTCAAAAAAACATTATTATTGTTCAAATTTATTTTTATGTAATTAAATTTGGATCAACTCAAAAATATTTAACATATTCCTTTGTGAATCTTATGAAATATGAGTTTGAAATGAGTATGATGGGTGAGTTGACATTTTCTATTGGTTTTTAGATCTCTTAAATACTAAAAGGGACTTATATATCCCAATATAAGTATAATAAATATCTTATTAAAAAAGTATGGATATGAAAATACAAAAAGTATTAGTACTCCAATCAGTACCTCAAATACACTTGATCTTAATGAAATTTGGAAATAGGTTGATCAAAAAACTTGTAGAGGTATGATATGAAGTCTATTATACTTAACCACTAGTCATACAGACTTAAATTGTTTGCATTATTATGTGAAATATATCAATAAAATCCAAAATAATCCCATTTAAAATAAGTTAAATAAATTTTTATTTATTTAAAGGGAAATATGGATTTAGGACATTTTTATTCTTCTAGAAATGATTTTGAATTAAAAGGTTCTTAGGATGCATACTTTGGTGGTTGTAGAATAGATAGAAAATGTACATATCAAACCAATCATTTCTTAGGAGATTTATTAATTTCTTTGTCTTGTAAGAAACAACACTCGATAATGAAGGTTCCGAGCACAGCGGAAGCGCGTTGGTGGGTTTTCCCAAATTTAATTTTAACGTTAAACAACGTTCAATCCGAGATCTGTCACGATATAAAACGCCGAATATTCAGAATAGAACAAAGAACGAAAAGAAAATAAGAGTCCTGGAACCCTTGAGGAGGATCATCATATATTGATTATAATTAATTTAATTAATGCATAAGAATTACCTCGTTGGAATTTTTTCTTCGTTGATGTGTCCAGTCACGATTCGGTGATCCGTCGTTGCATCATAGAATCCAAGTGTAGGATTCCTCTAGCGGTGATCCACATGTGTGTCACGTATCTCCGGACGTCGACGAAGGAATCTCCGAGTGCTAACGCGGAAGAACCTTCGCTTGCGATGTTCTCCTTCGATCGCCTTGATCCGGTGGAGGATCTTGCTCTCGTAACTTGAGGGCGTTCTTGGTGGAAAGGGAATTCTCTCTTTTGCTTGAGAGTATTTCCAAATCTGTTGTGCACAACAATGGCTCTCCAAAATGTTGGGGTTTTGAGGATATTTATAATCGGGTTTGAGGTTAATAGAGTTATGAAAATAAATAAACGTGTTACGAGTTTTATTTATTTAATTAACTCTTATTGAAAACCCCCATGTCAAATTATTAATTCCTTAACATGCGCCCATGCTGATTATAATAAATATCATTTAATAAAACAATATTAAATCCTCAAAATCCCAACTGGAAGAACTACACGGCGTGTAATAATTAATACACTGTGTGTACTTGTTTTCCATAAAACTACACGGCGTGTATATTTAATATACACGGCGTGTACTTTTATTTTCCATTTTTCTCCACCACATTTATTAGACCTTGAGTAATGACTATTTATTTCTTAAAAAAATGTAACTGCATTACTCGCTAATAAATATATTATTTCATCCACAATATATTCTCTCGAATAACTAGTGTCAAAATAAATGCGATCAGACATCCTTAAATAATTATTAAACCACATTCGGGAATAATATTTATTTAACTTGTTAAATTAATATTTAACTGAGATACATGGACACACTTAGTGTGTGACCCTCTAGGCCTCTTTCTCAGTGGCATTAGGCTGAGCCTGCCTAAAGTCCAAGGTTAGCGTCTAGCAACATGCCAAGGCACCCATAGAGAAAGAAGTTAATGCCACAATGACGTGTCACCTCCTACGAATGTTTACCGTGTAATATAATCCCTTTGTCTCAATATCTCTAATAAAGCGGGTTGCATGCTAGTGACATCAACCCATGTACTTGATTATTATTTCTTTCACTTCCCGGAATTGAACTTGCCCATACCTTACCATGGCCATGGATTTATTTAGGCTGTATCAATTCCATAAAAGGGCCTCAGATATCTACTTCCGTTATGGAACGGAAGGGACAAATCCTTTCTCGCATTATATATTAATGTGATATTACTCGTGACACACCCAACGTATCCTACCTCGCTGTGAACAGTGTGTCGTCACAGTTTTCGTCAATACATCTAAGTGCGCGAGTTGTAATACCCATTAATAATAATCTTAAAGTCTAAGGACCAATACACACATCCGTAGATAGGAACATCCAATAACACTATGAAATGTGGATTTCCTACTGGCGGGTCTCGTTCTCATAATATCCTCCTGGATATTACCAAGGGCGCACACCATGAGAAGGTACCTCAAAGTTTTATGAGTCCTCACCCCTAATGACCTGTATTATTTGTGTCCCTCAAATAATATCATCCGGCCATAAAACATACATTCAAGAACGGTGTTATGGCACTTCTGGGTTCTCATCATAGCAGGGATCCGCTACGACCCTTTAATGCAATAGTTTTCCTTAGGACATTATCACATGACATGTCATGCAAAACAATAATCAAGATGTGATAAGGCTTTTATTTAATGAATAAAGTACAAATTAGTTGGTTCTAGACCACCAACTCCAACAGACTCCCACTTGGACTAGAGCCAACTGCTAACAACCTTTAACCCGCTAGCTCTCACATGATATTCATGCCTCTGCTGAGATAGTCCTTTAGTCATGGGGTCCACCACGTTCTCTTCCGTGGACACTCTGCTCACTGCAACTTCACCCCTTTGATATAAATCCCTAAAGAGGTGATACTTCACGAGTATGTGCTTTGTCCGTTGATGTGACCTTGGTTCTTTTGAAAGAGCCATCACTGCAGTATTATCACAATACAATGTAATGGGATATTTACTTCTAGGCACCACATCAAGCTCCTGGAAAAAGTTCTGAATCCAGACGGCTTCCTTGGTTGCATCAGAAGCCGCTATATACTCGGACTCCGCTGTAGAATCGGCAACAACTGGCTGCTTTGAACTCTTCCAGCTCACAGCTCCTCCATTGAGATAGAAAACATATCCAGATTGCGACTTCAGATCATTCTGATCTGTTTGAAAACCAGCATCAGCATACCCTCTGATGACAAGCTCCTCGTCTCCTCCATACATCAGGAACATATCCTTAGTTCTTCTCAGATACTTAAGGATAGTCTAAACAGCAGTCCAATGTTGTTCTCCTGGATCTGCTTGATATATGCCTACCATGATCAGTGCATAGGCAACATCAATCTTGGTATATAACATGGCATACATGATGGATCCAATAGCCGAAGCGTATGGGATATTGCTCATCCTATATTTCTCCTATTGTGTCTGGGGACACATTTTCTTAGAAAGATGTAAGTCATGTGACACTGGAACCAATCCCCTCTTGGATTTTTTCATACTAAATCTCTTTAGTATCTGGTCAATGTATGCACCCTGACTTAGTCCAAACAGCCTCTTGGATCTGTTTTGAATGATCTTGATCCCTAGAATGTAGGCTGCTTCTCCTAAGTCCTTCATGGAGAAACACTTGTTCAACCAGTCCTTAACTGACTGTAAGGCTGGTACGTCATTTCCAATAAGAAATATGTCATCAACATATACCACTAGGATGACGACCGCATTCCCATTAAACCTCTTATAAACATATGGCTCACATTCGTTCTTAATGAAACCAAATTCCTTTATGGCTTCATCAAATCGAATGTTCCATGACCTGGATTCTTGCTTCAATCCATAAATGGATTTCTGCAACTTGAAAACCCGTTTGGATTCACCTGGTGACACAAACCCTTATGGTTGTGTCATATAGACATCTTCTTGAAGGTTCCCATTAAGGAATGCTGTTTTGACATCCATCTACCAAATCTCGTAGTCATGGTAAGCTGCTATGGCGAGTATGATTCTTATGGATTTAAACATGGAAACTGGCGAGAAGGTTTCATCATAGTCAATTCCTTGATGTTGTCTGAATCTTTTAGCCACTAGCCTTGCTTTATAGGTGCTAACTTGACCTTCCATGTCCAGCATTCTTTTGAATACCCATTTGCATCCAACAGGATTTACATCAACTGGCTCATCGACCAGAACCCAAACTTGGTTCTAATACATGGAATCCATCTCAGAATTCATAGCTTCTGTCCATCTTGCAGCTTCTGAGATTTATACTGCTTCCTTGTAGGAGATAGGTTCATCATTGTCCAACAATAATGATTCACCATCCTCGGTGACTAGGAAACCAAATCTCTCTGGTTACCTTACCTCTCTTGAGCTCCTACGTAGTACTTGTGTTTCTGGAACCTATTCCACGGGGACCTGTGGAACTTGTTCCTGTACCAACTCATGTGTATCTTGAGCATCAACTTCATCTAAGTCAATCTTTCTCCCACTATCCTTCTTTAGGATGTGTTCCCTCTCAAGAAATACGGCTTTTCTGGCGATAGTCACTTTCTTGTCTTGAGGGTTATATAGGTAATATCCTTTAGTTTCCTTGGTATATCCTATAAAGATACACTTCGTGCCCCGGGGTTCTAGTTTGTTTCCTGATAAGGCCTTAACAAATGCCTCGCATCCCCATACACGTGTGTGCGACAAAGTGGGTTTCCTTACATTCCATAACTCGGATGGAATTCCATTTTCTGACTTAGTTGGTACTTGGTTTAATGTGTATGTTTTAGTTTGTAATGCATATTCCCAAAAGGATAATGGAAGATCAGCATGACTCATCATCGACCTCACCATGTCCAACAAGGTTTGGTTCCTCCTTTCACTAACACCATTCCACTGTGGTGTATAAGGAGGAGTGAGCTGAGATAGAATCCCAGACTCCCGTAGAAGATCGATGAACTCTTGGTTCAGATATTCTCCACCTCGATCTGATTGAAGCTTCTTTATCTTCTTACCAAGCTGATTCTCTACTTCATTCTTGAATTCCTTAAATTTCTCTAAGGAATCTGACTTATACCTCATTAAGTAAACATAGCCATATATACTCAAATCATCAGTAAAAGTAATAAAGTAAGAATATCCACCTTTAGCTTCTACTGTAAATGGTCCACACACATCCGTGTGTACCAATCCTAGAAGCTCTGTGGCCCTTTCACCTTGTCCACCAAAAGGCAGCTTGGTCATTTTTCCTTGTAAACAAGCATGACATCTATCAAGTGGTTTTAGATTAGTAGAATCTAAATATCCATCTTGGCAGAGCTTTGTCAAACACTTCTCGTTCACATGACCAAGGAGGTGATGCCATAACTGGGTGATGTATGAGTCATGTGAGTTTGTTTCGTTATCGATTTCCAACACTTGGTTTTCGTAATTCAATACATACAAACCATTATTTAAATGTGCCATACCATAACATACGTTGTTCTTATAAAAGAGACAACCCTTATTTCCAAATTTGAAAACAAATCCATCCATATCCAAACAAGATACAGAAATTATGTTCTTGGTAACACTAGGAACATAATAACAGTTATGTAAAACCAAAATCATCCCAGTCGGCAATGAGAGGTGGTAGTCGCCAATAGCCAACGCAGCCAGCCTTGCACCATTGGCAGCTCGAAGATCCACCTCTCCTTTAGTGATCTTTCTAAATCTACTTGGTTCCTGTATTTGAATACATATGTGAGCCCCACAAGCTGTATCTAATACCCAATGTGTAGAAATAGAAATATTTCACTCGATAAAAAACACACCTTTAGCGTCCCCACGCTTCTGGGTGCAGTTCCTCTTCCAGTGGCCCTGCTTTCCACATGGAAAACACACTTCCTCCTGTCCCTTGCCCTGCCTCTGGATCTTCCCCTTCTTGGAGGGATGGTGCTCTGGGGCTTCAGACCGTTTATAAGTCTTTGTACCCTTTGCCTTGTCCTTCCTTTTCTTGTTCACCATAAGGACCGCGGGTTTGTCATGCCCCACGTCCTTATCTACCTAGTGAATCAAGGTCAGAAGCTCTGATAAACTCTTCCCATTTTTGCTCATGTTATAGTTGACAATGAAGCTAGAGAAGGTCTCGGGCAGTGATGATAGGATGAGATCTGTACGCAACTCATCCGGGAATTTAATCCCTAAGATGTCCAGGAATTCAATGTAGCCAATAATCTTGACTACATGAGGCCCAACTTGCGCAGACTCTCCAAGATTCGTGTTAAAAAAAGCATTGGAGATCTCATACCTCTCCTTTATTTCCTTCTCTTGGTAGAGATCTTTAAGGTGAGACATCATGCTATACGCGTCCATGTTTTCATGTTGCTTCAAGAGCTCATTAGACATGGCCGATAGCATGAAACACTGGACATTTGTGGCATCATCCATGTTTTTCATGTAGAGATATAATTTCTCATCACTAGTCTCTTTCCCAGGCGCAACTGGAATAGGCTCTTCCAGCACATATAATTTCCTTTTGTGGTGAAGGACGATGTGTAAACGCCTCTACCACTCTTGGAAATTAGTGCCTGTGAGAAGGTTTTCTTTTTCGAGTATGGTGCGCAATGATATTTTTGAAGTCATTTTCTTTCTGTTTCTACAAATTAATATGAGCAAAGGTTTAGTACTTTATTACAAAAATTGAGACAAATAAATTAATTAATACTTATTAGTCTCCCACTATTTTATCGAAATCCAATATCCCTCACCATTGACTTCGGAATATTCTATTGCATGAATATTCTAGTGGAAAGGATTGCATTACCCCAACTAGGGTTGGTCAAGAAACTTGAAGGGTTTTAGGTAGGCATTCCAAATGCCAACTGCATTAACTCGCAGCTCCTTGATCCGCTGAGTGGACTCCCCAATCCTGAAATCTTTTTTTTGGATTTCCTCAACCTTTGCCTCTTGGTCACACCAAGTCCTACTGTGGCAGTCAACCCTTGATGTGAACCAAGTCAAGTCAACCCAAAACCTTGAATTAGAATTCCCCAATAATTGAAATCACCCCAACTAGGGTTGGTCAAGAACTTTGAACTATGGTTCGATTCTAACCAAGATTATGGAAGGCTATGCCGACTTAATATTTATTTTGAGGGATTTTATCCTTATACGTAAATTTCCATTTTATTATCTTTTATTACATGCTTGTTAATATTAAGTGGGATATATTTAAGTGATTAACCATGTCTAAGATAATATTTACGTATAAGCCGGTTTTATTTTAGTTCCATCTTGCATACTCGTTTAATTCATTAATTGTGTGATCGTGACAACACACCCACAATAAATAAACCATGCAACTGACAGAAATAAAATAAATGGTATGATCATGAGCTTTTCTATTGGTTAGTTTATCTAGAGGTTGATAAACTAACCCAAGACCTATGGGAGAAACACCTTGAACCTTTCGGGTTTGTGTTTACAGTTTTCCACCTATCCACCTTTGTATCTCCTTGGATTGGTTTCACCTTGGCTCCTGACTTGAGCCACCTCCACTATCTTGGGAGTTTCATCCATTACATATGCATTTATCTCACACGCAGGTGAGGGGTAAAAGGGGTTTTTACATAAAATAATCCTTGGGCGCGCAGGCCCTACATATTAATGAGGAGATGGCTCGCAGGCCAACAAATTTAATTTAAATAAATAAATTAAAAGAAACCATTCACATACAAAGGTCTCGGTCTAGCTCATGATCATCCATACATGTAACGATATTTACGCATAAATAAAAATTATCATTCAATTCTTTAATCGTTCTTGTTTAAGATAAATCACGCTCGAATCAATTAATTATCTTTAATTAATCAATCCTTTTATCTTAAATCCCTTTTATGAACTTCCTTGAGATTCTCATCCATCATAATTTTAAACAAATGAATTCATTTAAAATTATCTTTGTATGTAACTTGTACCTTGGAGGCAACCCGGTGAATTACCATTTATTATGCAGATGTTAAATTAAACACATATATATAAAACACCTATCACGTGTTGTGCCTCAGCTTTATGCCTGCACCATGGTACACTTCTCAAGGGTTTGTATAATATAATAATAAATTTTAATAAATCTGCATAATTTGGGTGAGTACACAGCGTGTAGTTCCGACTACACGGCATGTACTTTTCTTCACCGTTCATTCGAAGTACACGTCCGGGGACAGGGCATGTTAATGTACTTTAGAAATTTTTGGAGTACACAGCGTGTACAGTGGGACACACGCCGTGTAGTTTCCACGTTACACGGTTTCCAGTCGGGCAGGCCATGTACGGAGTACACGACCCAACCCTAACCCGAAGGGACTACACGCCGTGTTCATTGGACCACAAGGCGTGTATTCCGGAAACCGTGTGCCACCTATTTCTGGTCAACACACGGTGTTTAAAATTCTTAGAAAAAATCCAATACACGGCCTGATTTGGTGGATCAGTCAATGCATTGAACCTAGACTACACGGCGTGTACTTCCAAATACACGTCGTGTATTCTAGTGTTATACGGCCAGAAACGTTTGGCTCCTCCGGATGAGTTCCTCTATTTTATTTTAATCAAAATTAAAAGAAAAATTCGTTTCTGTGAGGTGAACGAGAAACGAGGGAGGAGGAATAGATCTCGATATTCAGATTTCCAGAACGATTAAACTTGAATTGAAATAACTAAATTATTAAATGCGTAAATTACCAACGAAAAACTAAATAATTATAATCAATGATATTACTCCCTCTGATACCACTTGAAGGTTCCGAGCGCAGCAGAAGCGCGTTGGTGGGTTTTCCCAACTTTAATTTTAATGTTAAACAACGTTCAATCTGAGATCCGTCATGATATAAAATGCCGAATATTCGGAATAGAACGAAGAACGAAAAGAAAAGAAGAGTCCCGGAACCCTTGAGGAGGATCATCATATGTTGATTATAATTAATTTAATTAATGCATAAGAATTACCTCGTTGGAATTCTTTCTTCGTTGATGTGTCCGGTCATGATTCGTTGATCCGTCGTTACGTCGTAGAATCCAAGTGTAGGATTCCTCTAGCGGTGATCCACACGTGTGTCACGTATCTCCAGACGTCGTCGAAGGAATCTCCGGGTGCTAGCGCGGAAGAACCTTCGCTTGAGATAACCGCCTTCGACTGCCTTGATCCGGTGGAGGATCGTGCTCTCATAACTTGAGGGCATTCTTGGTGGAAAGGGAATTCTATCTTTGGCTTGAGAGTATTTCCAAATCCGTTGTGCACAACAATGGATCTCCAAAATGTTGGGGTTGCGAGGATATTTATAATCGGGTTTGAGGTTAATAGAGTTATGAAAATAAATAAATGCCTTACGCGCTTTATTTATTTCATTAACTCTTATTGAAAACCCCCATGTCAAATTATTAATTCCTTGACATGTGCCCACACTGATTATAATAAATATCATTTAATAAAACAATATTAAATCCTCAAAATCCCAACTGGAAGAACTAAACTGCATGTAATAATTAATACATGGCTTGTACTTGTTTTCCATAAAACTACACGGCGTGTATATTTAATATACACGGCGTGTACTTTTATTTTCCATTTTTCTCCACCACATTTATTAGACCTTGAGTAATGACTATTTATTTCTTAAAAAAATGTAACTGCATTACTCACTAATAAATATATTATTTTGTCCACAATATATTCTCTCGAATAACTAGTGTCAAAATAAATGCGATCAGACATCCTTAAATAATTATTAAACCACAGTCGGGAATAATATTTATTTAAATTGTTAAATTAATATTTAACTGAGATACATGGACACACTTAGTGTGTGACCCTCTAGGCCTCTTTCTCAGTGGCATTAGGCTGAGCCTGCCTAAAGTCCAAGGTTAGCGTCTAGCAACATGCCAAGCCACCCATAGAGAAATAATTTAACGCCGCAATGATGTGTAACCTCCTATGAATGCTTACCGTGTAATATAATCCCTTTGTCTCGATATCTCCAATAAAGCGGGTTGCATGATAGTGCCATCAACCCATGTTCTTGATTATTCTTTCTTTGACTTCCCGGAATTGAACTTTCCCATACCTTACCATGGCCATGGATTTATTTAGGCTGTATCAATTCCATCAAAGGGCCTGAGATATCTACTTCCTTTATGGAACGGAAGGGACAAATCTTTTCTCACATTATTTATTAATGCGATATTACTCGTGACGCACCCAACGTATCCTACCTCGCTGTGAACAGTGTGTCTTCACAGTTTTCATCAATACATCTAAGTGCGCGAGTTGTAATACCCATTAATAATGATCTTAAAGTTTAAGTACCAATACACACGTCCATAGATAGGAACATCCAATGACACTATGAAATGTGGATTTCTTACTGGTGGGTCTCATTCTCATAATATCCTCCTAGATATTACCAAGGGCGCACACCATGAGAAGGTGCCGCAATGTTTTATGAGTCCTCACCCCTAATGACCTGTATTATTTTTGTCCCTCAAATAATATCATCTGGCCATAGAACATACATTCAAGAACAGTGTTATGGCACTTCCGGGTTCTCATCATATCAGGGATCCGCTACGACCCTTTAATGAAACAGTTGTCCTTAGGACATTATCACATGACATGTCACGCAGAAGAAAAATCAAGATGTTATAAGGCTTTTATTTAATGAATAAAGTACAAAGTAGTTGGTTCTAGACCACCAACTCCAATAGATAGCACTTTCCATTTTTTAATCCGAATATATGGAAGTTGGAAGTTTTTGTGCTCGGGTGTTGTGGATGCAACACACACTCATAAAATATGGCATGAGTTTTATAAAAACTCAAATACTTTTTGATAATACAAGTACCATTTCTCTTAGTAAAAACCTTGAACATCGCTCCTGTTCAAAGAACATAGATATTAGACATCACTTTCTTAGGGATCACACACAAAAATGAGATATCATTTTATAATTTATCTGAATACAAGAACAACTTTTTGATATTTTTACAAAACCATTACCTTATAATAGATTTGAATATATTAAAGATAAGTTAGGAATGATCAATGTAAAGTAATAATTCATATTTACTTCTTCTTTAAACCATATCCTTACATTAATATACTCATTTATAAAGGGGGGTATATATGTTTGATACATTAGATAATTTTATTTAGAAAATTTTTCTTATTAAAATTTTTTCATACTCAAAAATTTTTGCACTGAAAAAATTTTGTACTCAAAAATTTTCATACTCAAAAATTTTCATGCTCAAAAAATTTCATACTCAAAAATTTTCGCACTCAAAAATTTTCATAATCAAAATTTTTATTCACAAATTTGTATTTGTTTTTTTCAATCTTTGAAACCAATCAATATATCTTGAAACTCCTAAAGGTACAATTTATTATACCTTAAAAAATTTCAATTCCATTCTAATTTTTGGTATTTGTTTTTAAAACCTTTATCAGATTCATATTGAATACAATAATTTTTTTTTAAAAAAACCTCAAGGGTTCATTTATTTTCAACCATCGGATCTTTTTTATATAATATGATCCATATAATTGGAACCATAATTGTTCTTTGCCTATATAAAGGGGACCACACACCTTTTCCCACATAGTATTCCTTATCCTTTGCATCAAAGATTTGACTCCCTTGAAATATCTCAGTCCTGAATTTTTCTTGCTCAGAAATATTTTTGCTCACATGTTAGAATAAATGGCATATTACCCTAAATCAATGGCCACTAAAGATTTTTCAAGCATGAAGTTCTTCAGAGAAAGGTTATTCAAGAGATATTTTTATGTCAAGTGTGATTCTTCATTGAAAAGAGTTATTAAATTTCAAGTGTGGGAATCAGTTTGTTTAGAAAAATCTAACACCGATCAAGACTTTATACATGTTGATAAAGTTAGAGAGTTTTATAGTTATATGAAAGTAAATATGTATTTAAAGATATATTTTTCTATGTATGGAAAAAAATTTAGCATGTCTGTAAAATAAGCCGCTCATCTCCTTGGTGTACTCTCATATGGTGACACTTTTTGTCCTTCTCATAATCTACTAAAAAAGGGACATTCAATAAAAACAATGCTAAGGAATCTCTTTTTTAAATTAATTAGGATAAAAGAAAATTTAATCATCCCTCTTTATATAATTTTCTTACATCCCTTTGGATGAAAGGGTTTTTGATTCCAAGAAAGGGTGATAGAGAAACCCTAAAAGACTTAGATATTTTCATTCTTGACTATTTGGTTGACATGAGGAAGTTAAACTTGATGGGTTATATCTTTTTAACCTTCAAAAAAAATTAAATTATGGAGCCATCAAGTCTCAGTTGATAATGTTTCTAGGGATCTTAAGTAAATTTATAACTAATATTTTGAAGTTTTTCAATGTTTCAATCAAGTTTGTATCAAATGAATTAAAAATTAATCTTAATAGTGATGATACAATCAAAATATTGAGATTTATTTTTGATTTAGAATCAAAAAGAATTATAAAATATTCTAATGAAGAACCTTCAAAGGAATTTATTTAAGGAATTCAAAAAGTTTCAAAAGAAACTGAACCGATTGTTTTAGAAAAGAAAAAGAAATCTGAGTCTGTTTCACACAAGAAGTAAAATAAATAAAGGACCACATCTGAGGAAGTTACTATAGAATGAAGAAGAAATAAATTTGAAAGGAAAAAATGGAGACCCTTAGTTTGGTCTTGACCCTGCAAAATCAATGGCTAAAATAATTCATACTAAAGAATATTTTAATGATAAATAGAGTAAAAGAAATATGAAAAAGAAAAGGTCTTATTTTTTTGACATTTATAAGTTGTTGAAAGCTATTTAAAATTCAAGTCAAATAATTGCAATTAGGGAACCAATTTAATAAGATTTGATTACTCCCTCGGTCCAAGATAAGGAAAAATATAATAAAATAGTTTATGATGAATCAATTCCACCAAAATATAGTCAAGAAAAACCTTCAAATGAAAAATAAGAGAGAAAATTAAGATAGATAGATGAGTATGTTGGTGAAGAAGATGTAAGAAATGTAAAATATGAAAAGGAATAATAAGAAGGGTAAAAGGAGAAGATGAGAATAAAAAGGAATCTATTTAGAGACAAAAATATCACTCTAATAAATTACCCATGAGATCATTAGAAGAAACCTCTTACAAGTTACCATCTCTAGAAGTTTATTCCTCTAAGAAAACTACCTAGAGAAATGAAACTGATAAAGTCATTCACATTTTTGATAACTATGAAGATAGAAAATTAAATGAAAATCATAATCAAACTTTAGAAAATGTGGTTGTGGAAACTCATTAGGGAGAGATTCCTCATTTTGTGGAAGATACTGACTCATAAAATAAAATATCAATCAAAGGGGGTATTTATATCATTCAAGATTTAAAAAGAATAGAAAATACTATTCCATATTTACTAAGGCTCTATGGAAAAAATTATTTGATTTTTGAGAACCAAAATAAAAGATCAAATTCAATCAGAGTTTTAAAGGATAATCTGATCAAGCATGAAGCCAGTTTCAAAGTTTTTGAATAGAGTGCTTAGGAACATAATAATTCATTTAAAAAAGTGGTAAAGTGGTCTCACAGTGTTGATGAAAATATTAAAGAACATGAAGATACTATTCAAGGCATAAGGAATCTTGTAAGTGAAGTATTAGCTGCCTTCAACAAGTTAGCAAGTGATAATTCCAAAAAAGTTAGGTTTTTACAAAACTTCATAACCTTAGAAGATACCCAATCATGAGAAATATAGGAGTTAAATGGGAAGTTAAATTACATCCAATCGGAGGTTTCAGGGATGAATAATTATAAGGATGAAATAGTTGATTTTAAGAATCAAATTGTTTTTGTGGATGAAAGAATTGAAGTACAAGAAGAAACCAGTAAGGATTAAGAATAAAATATTCAATTATAGGAAGAATAAATTCATACCCAAGAACTAAAAATTCAGTCTCAGGAATAGAAGTTTCATATCTTAGAAGAGAAGATGAATTCCTAGGAAGAATTAAATCTTACTCAGGATTAGTTTTTTTTCAAACTAGGAATAAAAGCTTCAGATATAATAAGAATTTCTTTAAAATTGAATGAGCATAGAAAAGAATTCAAGAAGATGAAAATAATCTATTTGTCAGAGTAGGAAACTCAAGAGGGGGTGAATTGAGTTCCTATAAAAATTTCTGTTAAAACTTTTATTTAAAAGATTCCCCCAATTGAAAATAAAATAGGCCAATTAATCAAGGTAATAAAATTATAATATTTTGACTATTGAAATAGATTCTAATAAGATTTATTAATTATCATTTATAAAAATATAAGATATTGATACAACTTTTGAAACTACTCTAATAAGGAGAATCAGTTATAACTTCTAGCCAAGACTAACTATAAAAGTAAAATTTAGTTTTCTAAGATATGAATTAAAATAGAGAAAAACTAAATCGAAAGACACATCAGATAAAAAAAGTGATTCAATCTCAAGATGATACCTAATCAACTTCACTTTTTGATCACCTTCCACTAAGAAAAATATATATATAAAGATTCGATCCACACCCTAGATCGGGGTTAACAATAGTATATGAAATTTTCTAGGTCACAAGACCTCTTACACTGTTCTACATGGGAAAACTAACAAACAGGTCACACAGGACCTCTTCCACAGTTATACATGGGTGAAACAAGATGTAGAACGATTTTTGAGTGAGGATATATTGTATCCTCCAGTTCAGTGCAAGAGACAGTGTGTGTTTTAATGCAGATACACACACTGCTCGAAAATTAATGAAAATAGTACACAGTAGAGAAAATATAATGAGAAAGGATTATAAATGCTCTGAGTGTTGTTCTATGTAGCTATATACTTGTAGGATATACCATATGTGATTTCTGAGTCCTATTACGAAAATAGAGTATTGTGAGTCTCATGTTCTGGTTTCCAGTTTGATGAGATGTGATTTTTTTCTCTTGTTCTTATTAGAGTTTCTACTGTGAGGATGTTTGAGGTTCTGATCCACAGTAGTTCAGACGATTGGAATAGATATTTCCTCATGCATTCTTCAGTGTATGGATATTCTTCTCTTTTTCATGCAATCCACTTCTAGTCTATTTTCTCGTATATTTTTTTATCTGTATCTTGTGCACCACCATGTATTTAATCTTCAGGATGTATTTGTTATGGCTGATAGGGAGCATGATTTCTACACCTCATACCTTGTATTGTCAGGTGACATGTCTAAAAAAATCATTAATTATTTCAGTGTCATTAAATGACTCAAATATGACTATTAGAAATAACTTTTAAATTCAATTGGAAAATACATAAAAATGGTTAAGTATGGGATGGTGACACAGTTGCGGTGAGACAGTCATAGTTCCCTAGTTGCATTGAGATCTAGAACTATTAGCAAAGTTATGGTGTCTGGTCCTTTTCAAATTATAGAACCAGTAAAAAGAATGTGGTGTATGGAATACAATGTCTTAGGTAACTATGTATATTCCTTTGTCAAAAATATGAACAGTGTCTTGTTATGGTGTCTTGGAAACAGTATCAAGGAAACAGTGTCAGGTCCTTTGTGAGAATCCAGAACTGGTAGCAAGCTTACAATGTCATGGACTTTTTGAAAATATGGAACTGATAGAAAACTTAGGGTGTCACAGAATTATCCAAATATATGTAAACTATCTTAAGAAGAAATACTCATAGAATGGATTAGACTTAAGGATAATCATACTAAAATATAAGAGAATGATATTAAACATAGTTTACAAGATTCATACATGATTTTTGATATGCTAAACATGATTTGTTATCATTAAAACATTATTAAAGCATGATTATTCCAACAATCACCCCCTTTTTCATGATCACAAATCATGTCATTTATAATCCATATATTTTAGTAAAGACAAGATATTTGAGTATATATCTGATAGGCTGTATAAATTTATTCTTCTCTCAGGAAGATCCTTTTTTTCAAAAATGCTTCCATAAATGACTTTTCCTATTATTATTTATCCACCTTTTGGGATTATATAAAAAAGAAATAAACAATGAATAAAAGTAATTAAGATAATAAACAACAACAGTGCACACTGTATTAAATAAAATGATAGAGTTCATTACAAGCATAATGAAAAATACAATACATCCCTATCAAAATACATCCTTCACTTCTCATCAAAGACATCAGTCTTGTATTTTCCCTTGGAATAGATATCTGAATGAGCCATAGGATAATAAGTAGAAGTGGTAGAAAGGATTGATCCAATAGTGAGAGAAGAAAAAGGCACTCATTCAAAGACAGAGGGAGAAAGAGATGGTCAGGTGGAAGAATGAGGAAATGGTTTCTCAATAATAACAGGTCTAATCTAGCTCAGACCCTAAGATATAGACTTAGTTGTAGGAGAAAATGTAGTGGAGGAGGATGGAGTTGGATGAGGCCAAAAAGGGATAGTTGTAGGATCTATAATGGTAGTACTTTTCACATGAAGATAGTACTTCAAAAACTTAATGAAATCAGGGATGATCTCACCTCCATATAGTATAGCCTTCTCAAATTCATCTTTGTTTTCCAGGAACTTCTCCAGAGTGGGTGTCAATTCTTTGATCTTTTTCTCTTGATCCTTAAAGGCTTTAGTGACTAGAGGTATCTTAAAATTATCTACCAAATATTTAAATTAATTGGTCATCTCTTTCTTTGAATAAATTTTATTAAATTAGAAGTCCACTTTCTTAGAGATTTATTCTTGAGCATCATTGGAAATCTTTAAATGGACTCTCACCAAATCAAGCACACTTTCACTATTCTCGATGATAGTAGAGAAACTTTCCTTATTCACACCACTCAACACTAACTAAATCTCTTCTTTGTAAACTATTATGATTAATTCATTGTCCATAGGCTGAGATGGTTGTCCAGAGGAAGTTGAAGCTATAACAGCTAATGTGAGAGACTTAAGTTGATTTAGTACCTTTTGTAAACAACTTTTATATTCATCAGACATCTTGTTAAGTCCAACAACAAGTGCACGCATCTCATTGACTGTCTTGGTGTTGCTCTCATCCACTTTTTCATATATTTTATTCAGGTTTGGTCAAATAATAGATACAAATTTCTATGGAATCTAATCGCCAACATCCTTAACAAGATGAGCAACAGGATCTTGACCAGTTTGAAAACTTTTTTCATATCTTCAACCATAGATTTTAGAGACTTCACCTAATCACTCAATTGTTTGTTCTCAATCCAAACTTCTTGAATTTCATGATGAATTTTTGTTTGAATCTTTCATATAATTTTCTCTAATAGAAAGGCAACATCTATTTCACTCAGATTAGTCATAGGGTTAGGTTTTGACTTCATGATCTTTTCAAATCCAGATAACAAGGTGTTTCCAAAATCTTTTAAGTCATATTTACTTACATAAGTAGGAGTTTCTTGGATAGGTTCACAAGTAGAAAATGATACAGGTTATAATTGCACTGGAGGTACAATCTCCTTATCAATGATTGGTTTGAGCTTAAACATTGTAGAGGGGTTAATTGATTTAACTGAGACTCCTTGATAATCAGTAACATCAAAATACTCTGGAAATATGTACTAGGTATCCACTGAACTTAAATACACAGGGTTGGTTACTTCAATTATTTCCAAATTAAGGTTCTACTACCCCTCCACAGGTGCATATGTGATGGGACTAAGAGACTCGGTCTCTTGATCTAATTCTAAAAACTTAGCTTTTTCAGGTTCACCCATATCTTCTCGAGCTAGCTGAAAGTCTTGCTCCACCCTTTCCACAGTAGATAAAATTATTTCAAGTTCAACCTGTTTTTCTAACTATTCAACAGTAGCAACCTCTTCCTCAACAGAAAAATATTCTTCTACATCAAGATCTACAAGATATTTAAGAGTTCCTCAGGAATATATTTGTCTTCCATAGCAGAAACTTGTGCTTCTTCATCAATTATTTCTTCAGTAATTGTCTCTTCAACAACTTTAGCAACTGCATCTTTTACACTTACTTCTTATGGAATAGGTAGGCCACAGTCTTCTTCTTATAATATAATTCCTTCATCAGATAAAACTACTACACCTTCTACTTCTTCATTTGATTATTAAACAAATTCATCGGGTTTTGGACTAGGTTCACATACATTCTTAGGTATTGAAGGGTTTTTAACTAGGTTAAAACTTTAATAAATTCTTTCATTGTCTTCCACTAAATATTTCTTCCATGGGTTATAGCTAATATTCATCCTTCTAACTATATACTTTGAGATACAAAACTCATAACCTTCAACTACTTCTTCATTCATACCAACTACTCCCTTGGCTAATAATATTACATTGCATAAATTAATTGTGAAAAAAACAAATAATTTTATTTTAAAGTTTTCTTGATCATTTCACACATGTGAAGTATACTATACTTACATAGATTGATCTTGTTCCCATTCTTCATAATATGTATCAAGAACTCATCTTGAAACTTAAGAGTAGAAATTCCACTTTCCTTAGACAAATAATATGTTGAATAAACTTAAACAATAGTCTTGTCTCACCATCCAGCTCAGCAGCATTTTCCCATCTCTTCTTCTTATTTCTAGTAAAACTTTTAAGAGCCTATTCTAGGATAAACACATCACTAGGTGGAGGAGGACCTATTTGGTAATACTCAAAAATTCCTTCATGAGGTATTCCTATGTAGCTATCCCATAACCACAAAGGGAAAGTACACCTTTGACTATTTACCCAGCTTCTTAATACAAAATCATCTTAAGAATTGAACGAGAACTAAACATACTGATAAAACTCAAAAAATAGATTTGGATAAATGGTTATTTTCTCTTTTGTGAACCATTTCAACCATTCATGCTCTTCCAATACTTTCAAAACACGCAACTTACTTGTTAGTATCCACTTTGGACAAACTTCTTTCTCGGGCACTACTGTTTAATCAGTAAGTCCTGGATTAAACGGTTTCTCAAGCATGATTTTCAAATCATTTTTCACTTTCTTCGAAGACTGACGCTTCTTAGGAGTCAATGAAGATGAATGCTTCATTCCGAGTATCCAATGTGGGTTTGAGAAAGATGAAAGGTTTAAGGAGGGATAACGTTTTGAGAGAGAAGGGTTTCAGTTTCAAGAGAATAGAGCTCAAGTGAATAGAGGAGTGGAAAATATCAGGTTTTAATCATTTAGTGATTTCAAATGTTGCAAACACAAAAACACGATATAAAATCAATAAAATAATCGATATAGTGATACGGGAAAGAAAATTCAAAAAAAATCTTGAGTCATTACGGTGAGATCAGAATAGGTAGTCATGGTGTCAGCATTACGATGTGACTCTAAATAGTGTGACCGTATTATTGAGAAATCAAGTGTGAGATCGTAAGTGTGAGATAGTAACTACAGAATGGTAACTTGTGAAATTGTGAATCGTGAAATTGTAAACTGTAAAACAGTAAGCTATTCACTTAAGTATTATCATCCCTAACTCATGTATGATGTAATTTATCTTTTCATAATTTAATGGCTTAGTGAATATATTAGCAAGATGATGTTATATTCTAATGAATTCCAAAGTGATATCACCTTTTTTATAATGATCTCTCAAAAAGTGATGTCTTACATCAATATGTTTAGTCCTAGAATGTGAAACAAGATTCTTTGATATGTTAATAGCACTTTTATTGTCACAATTTATAGTTACATGTCTAAATTGATATCCATAATCTAGTAAAGTTTGTTTCATCTACAAATTTTTTGCACAATAACTACCAGAAGCTATGTATTTATCCTCAGTAGTAGATAATGCAACAGAATTTTTCTTTTTACTACACTAAGAAACTAGTGTCTTTCCCAAAAAGTGACATGTTCCATAGGTTCTTTTTCTATCTAACTTAAAACCACCAAAATCAGCATCTGAATAGCTAACCAAGTAAAATGATTTTCCTCTAGGATAAAATAGTACTAAGTTGGTAGTATGTTTGAGGTATTTAAAAATTCTTTTAACATCATTTACATGAGACTCTTTAGGGTTTTTTTGAAAATGTGCACGCATACAAACACTAAATATAATATCAGGTTGAATAACAGTTAAGTACAGTAAACTTCCAATCATTCCTTTATAAGTAATTTGATCAAAAAAATTACCATTTTCATCAAGATCCAACTTGCAGGTGGTACTCATTGAAGTATCACTACTTTTAGTGATATCCAAGACAAAATGTTTTATAAGATATTTTATATAGTTTCTTTGATTTAAGATAATACCTTCTTTTTTTGAAAAATTTTAAATCCAAGAAAGAATTTTAGTTCACCCATCAAACTCATTTCAAATTCATTTTTCATCATTTTTTAAAAATAAGTACATAAATAATTTCTTTAAGAACCAAAAATAATGTCATCTACATATATTTGAACAACTAAAACATATTTATATTTGTTTTATAAAGATATTAATATTATCTATACCTTTTGTAAAACCTTTGGAAATAATAAAACAACTTAATCTATCATACCAAGCTCTTGGATCTTTTTTTTAAACCTTATAAATCATTTGTTAATTTAAAAACATTATTTGAAAAATGAGGGTTTGTAAAACTAGGGTGTTTTTCAACAAAAACATCCTCAACAATACACCCATTTAGGACTGCACTCTTGATATCCATTTTATATAGTTTGAAATTTATTTGGGTTGCATATACAAGCAAGATTCTAATGGCTTCAAGTCTAGAAACCGGTGCAAAATTTCCTTCATAGTCAATTCCTTGTTCTTGACTATAACCTTGTGCAACCAATCTAGTTTTGTTTCTAACTATGTTACCAGCTTCATCTACTTTGTTTTTGAACACCTATTTAGGGCACATGGTCAAGGTGTCTTTGGGTTTATCAACAAGTTTCCAAACTTTATTTCCTTCAAACTGATTTAGCTTCTCTTGCATAGCCATCACCCAAAACTCATCATTGATTTCCTCATTAGTGTTTTAGGTTCAATTTGTGACAAGAAATCTTAATGTTCAACCTTATTTCTTATAGAATCTCTATTCTGTGTTCCTTTATCTAAATCTCCAACAATGACATTTTGAGGATGGTTCTTAAGGGTTCTAATAGATCTAGAGAAATAAGGGCTAGTAATTTTAGGTTCTTCAATAGGTTCGGGTTAATGATGATCAGAATCTATAGGATTTCCAGAACTATAAGTTTTAATAGATTTCTTCATAATATGGTCATATGATTTAGCATTAATTTCTAGATTTGACATATCATCCTCAAGATTCTCTAGGGAGGTCTTTAGTTCATGGGGATCTGTTTCATCAAATTTTACATGTACAAATTCTTCCACACATTTGGTTCATTTATTAAAGACCCTATATGTTTTAGTATAGATTGAATATCCTAGAAAAAATCCTTCATCGCTCTTAGAGGAAAAAAATTTTGTATTATCCTTAGTGTTAAAAATATAGATTTTACAACCAAAAACTTTGAAGTAATTAACCTTGGGTTTTCTATTGTTCCAAAACTCATAAGGTATTTTCTTAATAATAGGTCTGATTAACACTCTGTTAATAATATAACATGTTATATTTATAGCTTCATCTCAAAATTAAATAGGTAGGTCATATTCACTAAGCATATTTCTGGAAATTTCTTGTAAGGTTATATTTCTTCTTTCTATAACTCCATTTTATTGAGGTGTCCTAGCGGTAGATAAGTTATCACTGTATCCATTTTGTGAGAAAAAAGATTCAAACTCTTGGTTTTCAAACTCACGATCAAGGTCACTTCTTATAGATTTTATCCTAAGTCCACTTAAGTTCTCTACAAATCGAGCATACTTGGTGAAGTAATTTCATTCTTCGATTTTTTTGAGCCAAAAAGTAATTCCAAGTATACCTAGAATACTCATCTACAAGAACATAAACATAGTTCTTCCCTTTTAGACTAGAAACTCTAGATGGTCCAAACAAATTCATGTGAACCAGCTCAAGAGTTTGAGAATTGGAAACTTCTTTCTTTAGTTTGAAAGATATTTTGTGTTGTTTACCCTTTTAACAAGGATTATATACCTTTTCATTTGGAAACTCATGTTTGGGTAGATCCTTGACTAAACCTTTTCTAGTAAGTTTTATAAGGGATTTTATATTGCAATGTCCTAGTCTTCTATTCCAAATCCAAGCCTCTTTATGAAAAACACTCAAGCAAGAAACATTTTGAGAGATTAAAGAATCTAAATTAACAGCATAAATATTTTCTTTTCTAAAATCATAAAATACTAATTCATTCTTAGAATTAAAAAAATGAGAGAATTATTTTCAAATTTAACATGAAACCCATCATCACATAATTGTGAAATACTAAGTAGATTATATTTTAATCCATCAAAAAAAAGTGATTTAGAAATTAAAACTGAGTTAGAGTTACCAAACTTGATGAAGCCAATTATTTTTCCTTTATCATTATCACCAAAGGTGACATGCCAACTGTAAATATTTATTAAATTATTTAAGAATGAGTAATCTCCAATCATGTGTCTTGAACATCCATTGTCCAAGTACCATAAGCTTTTAAAGGAGATTTTCAAACAGATTTCCTACAAAATAATCAATCAAAATTAGATTTTAGTACCCAGATTTGTTTGGGTATAGTAACATTAGTAATCAGTGATTTATGAACCCACATCTGCTTTATGGGATTCCTATAAGAATTATGTAACATATTTGAGAAATAGACTCTAACTGATCCATAAAAACTATAGGTAGTAAAAGATTTTCCAGAATAGCAACTAGTAGCAGAATTTTCATTTTTAGGTAGAAAAACAGATTTTCCATATTTAGTTACTAACTTTTTTTTGGTGAGATTTCTTTTCCCAAATTGGTATCCTATACAAGTAGTGTATCTAGGGGAAATTTATTTACCAATAATCTGTGTGATATTATTCTTTCCATTGGTAAATTTCTCTAGGTCCATTTTCAATTGTTCATTATATAACTTAAGTTCATTGTTCTCTTTGAGTAATTGAACATTTTTCTCTTTCTCTATAGTAAGCATAGATTTAACAGTGGTAGTCAAGGAATGCTATTTATTTAAATATTTATGTTTATCTTTTAGCTCATTACAAGTTTCTTTTAGAATATTATGGTATTCAAATAATTCTTCACTTGTCATATTTTCATAATCACTTTCATCTGCAGAATAATAAGAATTTTTTATAAGATACTCAAGGGTTACCTCATATGTGTTTTTCATAAAACACATATTGGCTTTGTCAGCCTTTTCATCATGTAAAGACTTTGAGTCACTTGAACTACCTTCAGAAGTACTCCATATTTCCTTCATGTACTTTTTATACTTTCTATATTTTTCCTCATATCTCTTCTTGTATTTTAACTTGGGATAATTATCCTTTACATGCCCCTTTCTCTTATATTCATAGTTGATTATTTCATCAAGTTTTTCACTTATTTTACAATCCTTCTTTTAGTTTCCCTTATTATCTTATCTTCATTTGAAGTTAGTGTAACATCCCCGACCTAGAATCCACTAAATCGGTGCTCTGATCTGGGTGGTTACATGACCTTAAGCGCGCCTCCCCGTACGCCAAAGGCTGCCGACTAGTAGTGGGGGTCTATAGGTTCAAGTGGGGAGACTATACCCCCTTTTTATCAGAGTAATCCACAATATAAATAAACCAAATAGCGGAAACAATAACCAATAAACAAGGAACATGTATAACAACCATTTCCAACAATAAATATTCCATGTCATACTACAAGTGCAAGAGTGAACAAAAACCCAAAATAAGGACAATGGCCACAATCCCCAAAACGGTCCCGACTCCAAGTCTGGATCCTCCATCAAGTTCTACCCATGTCCACTCAACTATCTAGCAAGGACCCTTTCCCTTATCCTGACCTGAAAATAATATGTCTTCTCAGGTACCCAACGGCGGCCCGAGCAGGGTGTGAGTACAACTCCGTAGGCCACCACTAACAGTGTCTACAAAATATCCAGTATAAACAGGTAGTACATGCAAAAGGAAAATGAATGATAATTTCTAATTAATTAATTTAGGTTCCATTAGCCAATTTTTGAGCCAAATCCATTTCCACTTCCATTACCATTCATTACACACCCAATATCATCACTCACCATCTCATCACATTTCCATGGATTAACCACATACATTATGTTAGATGGGTCTAAGGCCAAAAATCACATGAAAGAGGGTGAAAACATCATTATCATATCTCACTAGGACTAACCCCCTCATAGAAACCATATCCACACCTCGAATCCTCAGTCCAGGTGGATGCAACCGTTAGGAGAATAGACCCTCAGTCCCCTTTCCTAACCCATGAATTTAGGGTGGAGTTTACAACCTCAGTCTTAGCTCAACCCATGGGAATAGATCCTCAAGTCATACCCCACTCTATGAAGCCATGTGAACGTGCTTATATATATAATTAACCATCAACCATCCAAACCATTGCCCTTCGGAAAACACTATTCACAACAAACCACACGGGATTTCACATTATGCCTTAACCCATTAACACCTTACTATTTCACATCATTTAACCATTTACCCAATTCCTATGTGTAATGCTTATCTCACTAAGCATTCAACACTCAACCCATAATCCATCACATTATGGTCTTTATTCAGTTTACACATTAACCCATTTAACCCATTCATCATTTCCATGAACTAACCATTCAACCCATACCAAATAAATCTTAGGTTATCGCCAAGTCTAGGTGCATCACCTAACTCCTATTCCAAGTTCAACCAATCATGCCAACATGTTCATCAAGGGCTCTACCATTTATTACAACAAGGTCACTTGTTCAATCACATTCCCTATGTCCGGAAAAAGACAGCACATCCCATGGATGACCCCAATTAGGTCAAGTCATTCCAAACGCATCCCATGGGGATCATGAGAGTTTCAATTTACCATTATAAACACCAATATTACCAAACTTTCCAAGGTTATTCAAAACTTAACCAAGGGAAAGCAAGAACACAACTAAACATGCACAAATACCCAAATAACCATGGGATATCACTTTTAGACCACCTACCTTGAAACCACAGTTTAACTCACTCTCAATTGAGTCCTTAGACCTCGATCCGACCAAACTTTGGAGCTTAAACCTAAAACTCAGCCAAAAGATAGGGTTTTAGAGCTTCGGAACAAGATGGAGAGAAGATACAACCCCTAAACCAAAAAGAGAAGCAAGGATGGGATTAGCCTTACCTGGAGCTTCAATTCACATCCAACGACACCAAAAACACCTTAGAAATGAGGTATAATGACCTATTGGAGCTCTTGGGTGATTTGGTTCATTCCAAGGGAGAAGAAGGAGTAATGGAGAGGAAATCCTGAGTGGGATCTTAAAATCCCAAAGTGGCAAACTTGTAATTTTTACAAACTTTAAAAGGTCGTACGGTTTAGCCACACAGTTTGACAAACCATGCGCAAACCATGCGCATGCTACTGCCTGGAGGAGAAGGGTTGCACAGTTTACCTGGGAAAGCCGTACGGTTTTCCCTGGCTGTGCGCAGGCCGTGCATCCTGGCCTGTCTTTCCCAGCTTTCCTTTCTTCCATGCCCCGAGCCCCGAAAACACTCCCAAGGCCTCTCATACTTTCAGAAGACATCCCTTGAAACCCAGAACAATGGATTAAACCAAAACATAATGAAAACATACCTTCCAAAAACCGAGATCTTACAAACTCCCCACATTATAACGGCTCATCCTCGAGCCGAGTTCCCAAGCCTCATTGCTCCACCGAAGAGAAGAGTTCGGGCCACTGAGCCCGCATATCCTATTATTTCTCCCAAGTTTCTTCCTGAACTTTCCCATGATACCATAGTATTCTCACTAATGGCACAACCTTGCCTCGCAAGACCTTTTCACTACGATCCACCACACGAACCGGATGCTCCTCAAATGACGCATCAGCCTCAAGCTCTACATCCTCAACATCAACCACGTGAGATGGGTCAGGATGATACGGTAGAATCTGCAACACATGAAACACATCATGCATCCCACCATACCGCTGTGGAAGAGCCAATTGGTAAGCCACCGGTCCGATCCTCTCCACAATCTCAAAAGGTCCCACATACTTGGGCGCTAACTTACCTTGCTTTCAAATCTGACAGTGACCCAACCTTGGCGACACCCAAAGTAACACTTTATCACCCACCGCAAACTCAAGAGGTCTACGCCTCCGATCTGCATACGAATTCTACCTACTCTGAGCCATAGCCATCTGATTCCTGATCAACTTAACTCTCTCTAAAGTCTCCTTCACGAGACTTGGCCCCAACAACTCAGATTCACCAGCCTCTAGCCAACACAACGGAGATCTACATGGCCTCCCGTAGAGTTCCTCAAACGGTGCCATCTGAATCGTAGACTGAAAACTATTGTTGTAGGAAAACTCAACTAATGATAGGTGCCTCTCCCAAGAACCACCAAAGTCCAAGACACAAGCTCTTAACATATCTTCCAACACTTGGATCGTATGCTCCGACTGCACATCCATCTGCGGGTGGAAAGCCGTACTCAAAAACACCTGTGTACCAAGTGCCTTCTGCAACCCTTTCCAGAAACGCGAGGTGAAACACGGATCTCGGTCTAAAAATATGGTTCACGAAATATCATGCAACCACACTATCTCCCGAACATACAGCTCACCCAACTGGTAGACTGTAAAGGTCTCCTGAATCGGTAATAAATGAGTCACTTTCGTTAACCAATCCACAACCAACCAGATTGCATCATTCTTCCACGGCGTCCTCAGAAGACCCATGAAAAAATCCATTGTTACATCATCCCACTTCCATTACGGAATGGGAAATGGATGCAATAAACCACCTGGGTGTTGATGCTCGGCCTTCACCTGCTGACAGATAAGGCACCGTACCACAAATCCCGCAACTTCCTTCTTCATTCCAGGCCACAAAAACTGCCTTCGGAGATCACGGCGCATCTTGGTCAAACCAGGATGCACTTCCCACTTTGATGCATGGAAATCATGCATCAACTCTTCTCGCACACACTTTGGCACAACCACATGATCACGAACACGAACAACACCTTCCGTGTCGATGAACCAACCAGAAGGTATCTCACCACATTTAATCTTTTCATTCATGATCAAACACTCAGGATCATCAAGCTGACCTTCCTTAACTCAACTCAAAAGCGTCGACTCCGTCGTTAAGGAAGCAAGAGTTACCTGACCATTCTCCTCCTGCACCTCCATGTGCATCTCTACAAAAAAATCCATCACCTTCCACTCAGTGTTGGACTCCTGAACCACCTGATTCTGAACCTTCCTGCTTAGAGAATCAACAACACTGTTTCCCTTTCCCGATGTGTAAACCAACTCAAAGTCAAAATACTGAAGATATCCAACCCATCTTCGCTGCTGAATATTCAGGTCCAGTTGTGAGAAGATGTACTTTAAACTCTTATGGTTGGTAAACATATTAAATCGTTCTCCCAACAGATAGTGCCTCCAACACTTCAAGGCATACACTACTGAAGCCAACTCAAGATCATGAGTGGGATAGTTCCGCTCATGGGGTCTCAACTGCCTCGACCCATAAGCCACAACCCGCTCATCTTGCACCAACATAGCCCCAAGTCTGATTCCAAACGCATCACAAAACACGATGTACTTCTTACCTGGATCAGGTAAGATCAAGATAGGTGTGGTCATAAACTGCTTCTTCAACTCTTTGAAGGCATTCTCACAATCCTCAGACCAATCGAACCTGATTCCTTTCTTGGTCAAGCCCGAGAGTGGTGCTTCCAAGTGATAGAAATCTTGAATGAACCTTCAGTAACACCTGGGCAAACCCAGTAAACTCCAAACATCAAAAACACTCTTGGGCTGCTCCCAAGATACAACTGCCTGCACTTTCTCTGGATCCACTGACACACCTGCCTCCGAGATGATGTGACCCAGAAAATGCACCTCACCTATCTAGAATTGACACCTTGATAGCTTAGCATATAGTCGATGCTCTTTTAGTGTACTCAAGACGATATCGAGATGTTGGACATGATTGTCATGAGTTTTCGAGTACACTAAGATATTTTCAATAAAGACAACCACAAACTGATCTAGATAGGGATGAAAGATTCGGTTCATCAAATCCATAAACACCACCGGTGAATTGGTCAAGCCGAAAGGCATTACCACAAACTCAAACAACTCATACCAACTCTGGAAAGCTGTCAGTGGTACGTCAGAAGATATCACCCTCATCTGGTGATAAAATGACCTCAGATCAATCTTAGAAAACACTGATGCACCCCTCAACTGATCAAACAGGTCATTAATTCTAGGAAGAGGGTACAGATTTTTCACCGTCATCTGATTCAACTTCCAATAGTCAACACACAGCCTCAACGACCCATCAGCCTTCTTTGAAAAAAGCACGAGATATCCCCAAGGATATGTACTAGGATGGATAAACCCCTTACGCCCCAACTCCTCAAGCTGAACCTTCAGTTATTGGAGTTCTTCCGGTGCCATTCGGTATAGCGGAATAGAAACTGGCTCTACTCCCGGTAGAAACTCGATCGTGAACTCAACATCCCTCTTGGGGGGTAACCCCGAGAAATACTCAAGAAACACATCCTGAAACTAATCCACCACAGGAGGAAAATTATATTTTTATACTCCCTCATCATCATCAAGCATGAGACATGCCACTTGAGCCGTGAGTCCACTCATCTGTTGAAAAAACGGCCCTGCACGCCCTGCTCAAATATACCATTCACCACGGTGGACATAAACATCACCCTCAAGTGACTTGAACGATACTCTGCAATGATAACAGTCTATATGTGCCCGATAAAACACCAACCAATCCATTCCCAAGATTAGGTCAAAACCTAACATCTCAAGAATGAATAAGTCCCATAGAAAATGATACCCGCCAACTTCCAAGGCACATCCCTGGCACTGCTTGATATCCTCAACCTGCACTCCCAACACAGTGTCAATTGAAATAACTCCACACACCCCCTCCACAGATAAACCCATCACTACCACAAGTTGATCAGAAACAAAAGAGTGTGTGTCACCTGTGTCAAACAATGCACTAGTAAATGTAAAAGCTATAAGGATCGTACCTCGAACAATTGACGGTCTGGCCTCGCCATCACCAGACACAAACTAAACTGCCTAAAGCTGACTTTCCCCTCTACCCTAGGCTCCGTCCTGAACACCCTACATCGCACTACCCTGATAGCGTGAGAGATCTTCCCCTGGAGTTCCACATCCACCACCTCTGCCAGTATAGCCCATGGAGCTCCAACTGCCTGCCTGATATGGGGCAACTAATCCCCTTCCCATATCTGGTATCTTCTTTTCCTCATTATGCTCACCCGTCTGCCGAGGTTTCCTGCAGAACCTCTGCACATGCCCCATTATGCCGCATGAACAGCACTCAACTGGAGGTCGAGGAAATTGACCATGAATATGCCTCGACCTACCACACTGATAACAAAACCCATGGTTCCTACTTTGAGAGGTTGACCCCCTCTTCTAACAACCCTGCTAGAAACTTTATAAACGGTGCTTCCGACCTTTGGAAGATGCACCACTTGTCCGCCCAGCTGGCATGACAAGCCCACCACCTGAAGCTCCCTTCAGGTTCCATTCAGAGATAAGTGCCTGATCCATCACCTCTGAAAACTTCTTCAAGTGGAAGATATTCACTTAAGACCTGATCTCATGTCTCAATCCATCCTGGAAACACCTTGCTATCGCTGCCTCATCCCTGGATAACACTGGGATGAAGCGTCGCAAATTAGTGAAGCGACTAGCATATTCCATCACCGATAGTGATCCTTGAGTTAGGCTCATAAACTCTTCAGCCTTCCCTTTCCTCAAAGTCTCTAGGTAAAAATACTCCATAAACTTCTCCTGGAAAACGTTCCACGACATCCCCTCAGCCTGCTCAGTCTGAGCATGAATGTCCCACCAACACCTTGCCTGGCCCCGCAACATGTAAACGGCCAGCTTTACTCACTTTTAAACAGGGGTTTCCAGATGATCTAGTATCTTCTGGAAAGACTCTAACCAGAACTATGCTGCCTCTGGACCACCCTCTCTGGTAAAGGTTAGAGGGTGTTGCAGCTAGAATTCCCTAGTCAGCTCAAACATACTCGGTGCAACCCGCCTTGGGTCCCGATCCATCATCTGCATAAGGTGAGCCAAGTTCTCTCAGAACTGGTCTTCTCTACCTTCATGTATCGCCACATTTTCTTACTCCTCTACTGGAGGAGTGTTCTCAGCAACATCCTCTCGTTTCCCAACTGGTAACCGACATCATGGTGGCATTTCTCTACAATGCCAAGCATGAGATTTAGAACGTGTACTATAAAACTTTCATGACCTCATCAAAAGCTCTTTACTAGCTAAAACAACCCATTTTCATATACTAATTCAACGACATTAACACCTCAAACACGCCACCCCGACCATCCCTACCACGGGCCATGGTCCACCAAGGGTAAACAACCATGCACTATCACCAAACTCACACAACATTTTACACAAACATTTTCCACTTCATTTCCAACCCTTATATATAATTAAACATCAGTTACCCACTTGTTTTATTTAATTATTCTCATTATTTCTTGGTTTCATGAAATGCATAATGCATCCTACCTTTCCTGACTCACACACCCACCCTGTGCGTGTGCATAACGCAATTCATGTCACTTATCTCCCTAGGTGCCTACAATGATGCATGAATGCAAATCCTCATGCCGTTAAGGGAACGAGCCAGATATCATAAAACCATCACATCAAACCACAAGTGCATCACCCAACGGTGAAATATCATCAACTGTAACAACACACAACCAAGAACAACATTTCCCACCTAGGGTGACTTGGGTTTCCCCCGTACCTGGGTTAGCTACTCCCAAGAATGAGCTCATTACCAAGGCCTGACACATCTTAACCCTTGGCTACCAATCCCAAATAACAAGACCTCATAGAAGGAGAATAAATACCTCCTCTGATACCACTTTGTAACGTCCCCGACCTGAAATCCACTAAACCGGTGCTCCGAGACGAGTGGTTACATGACCTTAAGCGTGCCTCCCCATACGCCAAAGGTTTCCGACTAGTAGCGGGGGTCTATGGGGTCAAGTGGGGAGACTATACCCCCTTTTTATCAGAGTAAGCCACAACAGAAATAAACTAAATATCAGAAACAATAACCAATAAACAAGGAACATGTATAACAACCATTTCCAACAATAATTATTCCATGTCATACTACAATTGCAAGAGTGAACAAAAACCCAAAATAAGGACAATAGACACAATACCCAAAACGATCCCGACTCCAAGTTCGGATCCTCCACTAAGTGCGACCCATATCCACTCAACTATCTAGAAAGGACCCTTTCCCTTCTCCTAACCTGCAAACATGAAGTCTACTCGGGTACCCAACGGCGGCCCGAGCAGGGTGTGAGTACAACTCAGTAGGCCACCACCAACAGTGTCTACAAAATATCTAGTATAAACAGGTAGTGCATGAAAAATTAAAATTAATGATAATTTAAAATTAATTAATTTAGGTTCCATTACCCAATTTTTGAGCCAAAGTCGTTGCCACTTTCGTTACCATTCATTACACACCAAATATCATCACTCACCATCTCATAACATTTCCATGGATTAATCACATACATTATGTTACATGGTTCTAAGGCCAACAATCACATGCAAGAGGGTGAACACGTTGTTATCCTATCTCACTAGGAATAACCCCCTCATAGAAACCATATCCTCACCTCAAAGCCTCAGTCCGGGTGGATGAAACCGTTAGGAGAATAGACCCTCAGTCCCCTTTCCTAACCCGTGCATTTAGGGTGGAGTTTAGAACCTCAGTCTTAGCTCAACCCATGGGAGTAGATCCTCAAGTCACACCCCACTCTATGAATCCATGTGCACATAATTATATATATATATAAGTAACCATCAACCATCCAAACCATTGCCCTTCGGAAAACACTATTCACAACAAACCACATGGGAATTCACATTATGCCTTAACCCATTAACACCATACCATTTCACATCATTTAACCATTCACCCAATTCCCATGTGTTATGCTTATATCACTAAGAATTCAACACTCAACCCATAATCCATCACATTATGGTCTTTATTCAGTTTACACATTAACCCATTTAACCCGTTCATCATTTCCATGAACTAACCATTCAACCCATACCAAATAACCCTTTGGTTATCGCCAAGTCTAGGTGAATCACCTACCTCTTATTACAAGTTCAACCAATCATTCTAGCATGTTCATCAAGGGATCTACCATTTATTAAAACAAGGTCACTTGTTCAATCACATTCCCTAAGTCCGGGAAAAGCCGGCACATCCCATGGATGGCCCCAATTAGGTCAAGTCATTCCCAACACATCCCATGGGGATCGTGAGAGTTTCCATTTACCATTTTAAAAACCAATATTACCAAACATTCCAAGTTTATTCAAAACTTAACCAAGGGAAAGCAAGAACACAACTAAACATGCACAAATACCCAAATAACCATGGGATATCACTTGTAGACCATCTATCTCGAAACCGCAGTTGAACACACTCTCAATCGAGTCCTTAGACCTTGATCCAACCAACCTTTGGAGCTTCAACCTAAAAATCACCCAAAATATAGGGTTTTAGAGCTTCAAAACAATAGGTAGAGAAGATACAAACCCTAAACCAAAAAGAGAATAAATGATGGGATTAGCCTTACCCGGATCTTTGATTCGCATCCAACGGCACCAAAAACGCCTTAGAAACAAGGGAGATCAACCTCTTGGAGCTCTTGGGAGATTTGGTTCGTTCCAAGGGTGAAGAAGGAGGAATAGAGAGGAAATACTGAGTGGGATCCTGAAATCCCAGAGTGGAAAACTTTTAATTTTTTTCCAACTTTAAGAGGCTGCACAGTTTAGCCACACGGATTGACAAAACGTGCGCAAACCGTGCGCATGCTACTACCCAGAGGAGAAGGGTTGCACAGTTTACCTGGGCAGGCTGTACGGTTTTCCCTGGTCGTGCGGAGGCCGTGAACCTTGGCCTGTCTTGCCCAGCTTTCCTTTCTTCCATGCCCCGATCCCCTAAAAGACTCCCAAGGCCTCTCATACTTTTAGAAGACATCCCTTGAAACCTGGAACAGGGTATTCAACCAAAACATAATGAAAACATACCTTCTAAAAATCGGGATCTTATAGTTAGGCTTCTTAAAAAAAATCTTCCTTCTATAAAACTTCTTAAATCATCTAGATAATTGAGTCATTTCCTCATCACTATCAAATGGTGAATCTTCGTTACTTGTACTATCAGAATGATATTGTATCCTTTCATTTTCCTTATTCTTAGAAGTAGTGGTTTTGAAAGCCACTAACTTTCTCTTTAGTTCATCTTCCTCTTCATTGTTGAATTTTAATTCTTCCTCAAATATCATCAACTTTCCTATCATCTCCTTGACTGGTATCTTACTAATATCACAAGATTCTATAATTGAGATATAGGTTCCTCTCTATCTATCTGGTAAGCATCTAAGTATTCTCATGATTTTTTCCTTGGCTGTAACATCTCTTCATAGAGAGATAATAGTGTTCACAATTTCATTAAACCTGAGATACATGTCATAAATAGGCTCATCAGGATTCATTTTATAGTTATCATATTTAATAGTAAATGTGTTAAGTCTCATTTCCTTAACACTAGAGATTCATTCATTTGAAACAGATAATGTATCCCAAATTTCATGGGCTGTTTTACATGAAGAAATTATGTTAAACTCTTCATCTCTTAAAGAACAGTATGAGTAATTTATATATTTTCAATTATTTTTATAAGAATCCTTAGTTGGGTCATCCCAATTATTCCTATCAGTAGAAGTAATATTATATTCATCTATAATTGAAGACCAAATCTCAAAACCCATAATTTCTAAGTTCATTTTCATTTTAATTTTCCATTGTGCATAATTTGTTCCATTAAATAATGGAGGTCTGTTGGTAGCAACACCTTCCAATCTATTATTCATACTAAATAAATAGTATTTTAAAGAACTATAAAATTAGAACTAATAGAAATTTAAATATCTTTAAAACACATCTAAAATCAGAGTTGAAAAATATTTTAAACAGATTAAAAAATTTTGAAAATAGGGATTTTAAAAACTCCTCTTATACAAAATGTTGGTCAGATTAGGACACTCAAGAGGGGGTAAATTTAGTTCCTATAAAATTTTCTATTAAAAAGTTTATTTACAAGATTCCCCCAATTAAAAATAAAATAGGACAATTAATCATGGTAATAAAATTATAATAGTTTTACTATTCAAATAGCTTCTTAGAATATTGATTAATTCTTAGTTATAATAATAAATATATTGATACAACTTTTTAAACTACTATAATAAGGAAAAATAGTTATAACTACTAACCAAGACTAACTATCAAAGTAAAATTTAGTTTTCTAAAATTTGAATTAAAATAGATAAAAACTAAATTGAAAGAAATAGTGGATAAAACATGTAGTTCAGTCTCAAGATGAGACCCAATCCACTCCACTTAGTGATCACCTAACACCAATATATAAATATATATATATAAATCTTTGATCCACACCCTAGATCAGGGTTAAAAATAGTACATGAAACTGTCCAGGTCACAAGACCTCTTCCACTGTTCTACGTGGGAAAACTAATAACCAGGTCACACGGGACCTCTTCCATAATTATAGTGGGTAAAAATATATATATAAATATTTTTGGGTAAGGATATCTTGTATCATCTAGTTCAGTGCAAGAGATAGTGTGTGTTTTAATAAATATACACTCACCACTCAAAAATTAATGAAAATAGTACACAGTAGAGAAAATATAATGAGAAAGGATTATAAATGATTTGAGTGTTGTTCTATATAGCTCTGGACTTTTACGATGTACAAGATGTGATTTTCAATTCCGCTTATGAAAACAGAGTATCACGAGTCTCGTGTTTTGGTTTTTAGTTCGATGAGATGTGCTTTGTAGCTCTTGTTCTTCTTAGAGTTGCTTCTGTGAGGATGTTTGAGGTTCTAATCCACAAAATTTTTGCCACTAGGAATAGATAGTTCTTCATGTGCTCTTTAGTGTATGGATGTTCTTATCGTTTTCATTCAATCCATTGCTTGTCTATTTTCTCGTATATTTTTTTTCTATATCTTGTGCACCACCAAGTATTTTATCTTCAGGATGAATTTATTATGGCCAACAGGGAGCATAATTTATACACCTTGTACCTCGTACTATTAAGTGACATGTATATAAAAAAACTTTAATTATGTAAGTGTCATTAAATGACTCAAATATGACCATTAGAAATAACTTTTAAATTCAATTAGAAAAGACAAAAAAATGGTTAAGTGTGTAACGGTGTCACAGTTGCTGTGAGACAGTCACAGTGCCATAGTTGCATTGAGATCTGAAACTGGTAGCATAGTTACAGTGTTTGGTCCTTTTCAAATTCTGGAACCAGTAGCAAGACTGCAGTGTCAGGAACATGGTGTCTCAGGTAACAGTGTCTAGTCCTTTGTTAAAATTCTAAATGGTGTCTTGTTACGGTGTCTTGGAAATGGTAGTAAGGAAACAGTGTCAGGTCCTTTACGAGAATCCAGAATTGGTAGCAACCTTATGGTGTCACAGACTTTGTGAAAATCTGGAACCAGTAGCAAACTTATGGTGTCACAAACTTATCCAAATATCTGTAAACTGTCTTAAGAAGCAATAATCATAGAATGGATTAGACTTAAGCATAATTATACTAAAACATAATAGAATGATATTAAACATTGTTTACAATATTCATAAAAGATTTTTGATATGTTAAACATGATTTGTGAGCATTAAAACATGATTAAAACATGAGGAGTCCAACATAATCGTCTTAAACCTCATGGAGAAAAAATGATCTTTTTTATGAACTCTTGTTGTATTTTTTCCTAAAAATTCAATGAAAATACTTCTTTATGTATATTCATTTAGATTTAATTTCTTCCTATTATTTTGGATGGATTTTATTTCATTTATTTTAGATGATTAAGTACTTTATTGTTTCGTAGATTGTTTCTTCTAACCCTTATTCCGATAATAAAATGCCTTTTCCATATTCCTTTTTGAAAATCACAAAGGGGAGAATGTTTTATATAGGGGGATAATTATATAGTAAAGGTAAAATTCCCTAAGTAAGGGGATATAAACTTTTAAAAAAGAGAATACGATCCTTATGAGAGTTCTTATCCTAAGGGGAAGTTAGTCATATTCACTTTTATATTCAGATGAGTTAAAAACTCAAAGGGAGATAAGTATAAATGTTTACTTCTAAATATTAAAGTTATTAAAAATAATTTTGGACTTAAGTTTTTGAAATTTATTTTCTATTTAAGTCTTGTGGTTTTTTCTTTCCAAAAGAGGGGATATTGTTAAGTCAAAATCCTCTTTTTGAATTTTTCCTTCCTCTTTTTTAAATCACAACATCCTTCTTAAATATCTAATTTATAATTCTTTCATATCCAAATTATTTTAACAATGTTTTTATAGAAAACATATTACTTTTTACCATACCTACATTATGTATTTTTAATTACAAAAAAATCATTACAATTTTCATAATAATTATGGATACGATAAATATTATACTCATGAAAATTTTGGTAATGAAAAACTTCCATGTTTATCATACCGATCTTGAATATGATTTATATCGTACGCATCATTTGAAAATAGATTACTAATAAATTTGTCAAGTCTTTTGTACTAACAAGATTTTTGTAATCATATTTAAAATGATATCAATATAAATCATACTAACACTCATAATTATTATCATTAGACTAATTTCATTTCATTTTTTCATATTCAGAAAACTTTATCGATATGTAAGAAAATATTTTAAATAAAAATGATGTCATACTTGCTATTATCTATGATTGTTGGAGTTCCATGTGTCCAGGTCCTCCTGATAATCTCGGAGAAAATATAACCATTGGAGATCAAGATGACCATTGGAATGAACGCCTATAAATACCAGATCATTTAATCATTTTGATAGATTCTAGATGACACAAATGACTCTGTGTAAAAACTCTGTTGAATTTTCTACTATGTGTGAGAGCACTGAAGATTACATAAGTGAAATACTTGTTCCTTGTCCTAATAATCTTATATTTCATACTTTCTTTATGCGATACTGATTGATGTAATTACAATCGAGGGATTATAAGGTTAGAAAGATAGAGAAGTTGATTCCCTTCTTGATTGAGGGCTTGTGGGGATAGCAAGATAGAAGTCAATCATAGTAACAAGGGTTGTTGTGGATAGGAAGACAGAAAATGATCATCATATCAAGGGCTCACCTTGGTGTGGGTAAGATAGAATTTATTGAAAGTATAAATCAAGGGACCTTTTTCCTAGGTTATTGGATACCCTTATCTTTGGGTTAAAATAATTCAATATTCATTTACTTGTATTTTCATTTCCACTACTATTATAATATAAAGGGAATTCATTTTATGTTCATTTTTCTATTTTTTATTCTATTTATCATAATTGGTTTGATTATGATATTTTTACTTTACACTGTGAATACGAATTTCTTGATTACAAATACTACTTACTCTAGCTACAATTTTATACGCTTTAAGGTAGAATCATTCATTTGGTGAGCTATGACATTATAATAATATCATAATCAACCTGATTATGAAATATTTATAATAAAACCCAAGGGATAGTATCATTTATATTTAAATACATAGGAGTTTTTTTTAATTCATTTAGTTTAAATTATTTTAAACTAAATTCTTTTAAGGTTAAAAATCGAAAGTTTTTAAACATACAATTCACCCCCCCCCCCCTCTTGTAGTTTTCCATTTGCATATTCATTTCGATCTAATAGAATAATACTAAATCCTAAAAGGTATCCATGTAAAATTAATATATTACATCCAATTTATATATATATTGAGTAACACTTATCATAAAGGATTTGAAAAACACATTTAAGAAACACAAAGGTTGTTTGCATGAACATGAAGTATATATCTCATGGAAAGTGATAGTTGAATATGTTAATATGGGATGAAAAGGAATATTACATGAGGAATTTTTAGTGATTTAAATCAATGATAATTTGTTAATACTTGTCCAATATAGAATAGCATCATGACATAGACAAATCATGAAAATTTTGTGATAAAGTTCTAGGATTTTGGGGACCTTGCGACATTTATAAAAGAGTGGTTCCAGAAGTGTTTGAATGTGTTTGGGGAGTTTTGTAAAAAATAGATCAAAGGAACTTCATTCAAATAAGGATAAGTTTTATAAAAATTTAGTTTTGTGTGAATGTGATGACATTGGAAAAATATAGGCACCACAAAAAGGTGTGTTTTATAAAGGTATGTTGTGAAAATAAATTATTTCACAACATAAAAAATCTATATTTTATCCTTATAAATACCCACGCCTTGAAGAGATATGGATAAAAATATATATTTAGATTAGAAATATATTTAAAGATCTAGATACTCCCATTTCACTAAATCTAAAGTTTTATTAAAGTGTTATATGAACAACTATGTTATGTCAGTGGCTTGGGAAAACCCCTGAGTTCCATGAACATATTGTTTGCACAAACCATTACTTTGTATGAAGACGAGACTCACATGAAAGAATTTATCTTGAATATGTTATTTTATATGGAGTTACATGTGAATACTTATGAAAACTAAATTTTTTTGAAATTAATAATTTTGGAATTCACACTAATAGAAAAAAATAGAGAGAGAATAGAATACATTTCCAAATATGGTTTCTTGGAAAAATTTGGAGTTTCCTTGACACATTGGGGTGATTGAGGAATTATATATAAATCATAATATAAATAATTATAGTATGGTATTATCTTTATCTATATGGGTAGATCATTTTTATGATCATGTAGAATTCAAATAATAAAACCTCACAAAAATTGGAGACTATCATCCACCTTTAAAGAGGAGGAGTGCAGCTAACATGGATTTCAATAGAGCCCTAATTATGAGGTTATGATATAGAGAGATTCAATTTTATAAACTAATTATTAATATATCCTCATTTATATAAATTTAATTTTCCTTCACTGAAGTAGTACATAGAGGAGGATGAGAGGGGCGGCCCTTGATTTGACAGTGAATCTTTCCTAAAACCTTATTAGGGCAATATGCCTTGAAATAAAGTGACCATGACCTAAAATTTGTATTCAGTAAATAGTGTGTGGTAGTATATTGTGGTACACTAGTATATTATTGTGTATATGGTCCTTGGATTATCCCTTAGTGGTGAACTTTGTAAATTTCTCATGTCCTATAAATGCTTTATATTTTTATATACATGTTGAATGATCATATAAAAGAAACATCAAAAGTTTAGGATATTGAACATGTTCCTTCCAATGAGTTAACAAGATCCAAAAGTATTTTGGGACTAAAAAAGAGGAAATTTTTTAATCTTGTTATACTCAACCCCCCTGCTCAGGGTGCTTACATTCACCTTGGTCCCAACAAGTGGTATCAATGTCCGGTTTGGACTTGGTGTTAAATCTCAAATTATATATTTGTATTTTTTATACACATAAATTCTATAATTAACCCTCATATTTTCAATTATAGTATCTATTATGAATAGAAAAAAGTATATGTATTGGTTTCTAGAGGATTTTGTTGAAGATATCACAGAATATATTCAAAAAGATGTTGACTTAAAAAATCACAACAGATGATTTCATGAAAATGAGACATATAAAATTATAAATAGAGGTATCTATAGTGAGTTATTTATTAAAACCATTAATTTTTCTAGTGATTTTTATATTTGGGTTCTTTTGGAGGAAATATTTAAAAAATATTGGGAGAAAATAAGTCGATAGATTTTACCTTTAGATAAGAACTAAAATTTAATCATGATGAGAAATTAGTGAAAAAATATGGTTAGGACTACCTTATATCATTGGAAAAAACATGAGTAATATGAATAAGACTGCTAAAAATAATAACACATGCTCTAGTGTAATCAAGTTAGATATTAGTGTTAAATTAGTTTCAAACACTATTTTTGTAATATTATTACAAATCTGGAAATTCATATTTCCCCACAAAGAATGAGGTGGATAGTGATTCAATGGAATAAGTGGAAATTGTATCTAATAATAGATCCATATAATTTTCATGTAGGGATAAATATAAGATCCAATCCATGTGTGATAATTTGGATCAACTGAAAACTATTCATTGAGGGCACTATAGATTTGTAAAATATTTTTCTATAGATAATGAAAGATTAAATCAAGTGGAGGTGTCCTTCAGTGGAGACATCATGAGAATGGGAGAAAAAAAGAAAATTAAAATTGATTTAATTGAAGAAATTTCACTTGAAGTGTTAGAAAAAATGGCCATGGAGAATTAATTAAAATAAATTATTATCCCTGTAAAAATATAACTTGAAGAGAGGATAAAATCTGGAAAAGAAGATAGATCAATGTTAAAATAAATGGCTTCCCAATTTGTTGATAATGATGTGAAGATCAAGGAGTTTGATATGAGGTTGAAAAACTCATATTAAAATAATAATATACTTATCATGGAAGCATCAAAAAGTTTATTCCACAAATGTGGAAATTTTTAATTGATAAGTAGATAGAAAATTCTTGATAAATCTATAAGAAAATACTCTCAAAATAATGAATATAAAAGTTTCTCCTATTTTGGAATCATGGGACACACTATGAGTGTGTGTATAAAATCCCAAGGGATCAAAGGAAAAAATAAAATCTATTGTATTAATATCTCAACTGAGGCATGACTATATAAGGTAATTTTTTAATATCAGATGTTTTATATGTTCTAACCATGGTCATGTGGATTGAAATCACAATAAGAGAGAATCTAAATACATCATAAGAAAATCCTCCATTACTATGGAAAAATGGTAAATAGAATGAATCAAAATAAAATTTGTTAATATAGAAAATATATTTATTGTATTGGAGAAAAATAATGATGGATATCAATGAAGGTTTCACAAAGAACTAATAAAATTTTACTCACAACAACTCTCATGGAAATAAATAAAAAAATTGGAAAAAATGAAACTTCACCAATTATGAGAAATATGGATGAGTGGGAAAGAAATATCCACCAAGGGTAAAAAAATTATGAGATGGATCTAATTTATATTAAAGAGGATATTCAAAAATAATTCCTAAGTGATTTCATAAAATATACCACAAGTTAATAGATGAAAATAAACTATGCTAAATCAAGGATGAATCATGAAATAATCATTATATCATAAAGGTCTTGTTTTATGAGAAAATACATAATTGGTTATGATGAAACCCCTTAGATTATGAGAATAAAAGAACCATGGGAATTCCTAAAGAAAGGAAAAATAAGGTATTTATTGATAACCTATGAAAGAAGTTCCCTACAAGTGCTAAGGAAAAAAGGGTAAGTATCAAAAGAAGTTCTTTTGGAATGAATGGAGAATAAATAATGCATTAAATGGTAAATATATTTATTCTAGAAATAGGTTTCATGGGATTTATAAATAATCACCATGATTAAAGAGGTTTTAAGAAGAGTTCCTAATATTTTATTGAACAAAAGGTTTCCTAGAGACACAATAAGAAGATTTGGAAAATTTAAATGACTCAAATAATATTAATGTAAAAAGAAGTATCATAAAACAAGGTATGGGTTGTGAAATATAATAATTAATATAAGGATAAACAAGGTAATAAGAAGTATTGGAATACAATTTATATAAAATTATTGGTTTACAAATACCAACAACTTCCTCAACATGAGTATGTTTGGAAAATACCCCTCTACCCATGCACATTATTGTTTATAATATTTATTTTAAGTGGTATGGGCTTAGGGGGAGATATGATCCCTAGGGTGAATGTGATAAATGAGAATTCATGAGACAAGTGGTGTATAAAAAAACACCAATATAATTAAATCCTATTCTAACTCAACAAGTTGTGTTGAGAAACCAATTTGGATTTCAAATATAAATTTGGAATTGCATGTTGTGATGAAGAAACTCAAATGATGTAGAGCCCAATTTGGAATTAAAATAGTGTCAAAGACTTATATGAAATATACAGTGGTATCAAACCAAATTTAATAATAAAAAATGATATTATTCTGAATGTTAGGTAGAATTATACCACCAATAGGGAGAATATATCTCATAAGGATAAGTAAAAATATTCATGAAATTATTGTGTTATTTGTATATATACTAACAGATAAGGTATCATATGGTTATTTTTCAAGATACCAAAAGATTCTTGGAAGGAAGTTTCATAACCAATAAGTGATTTACTTGTGTTGAAATTTATCTCAATACTTGGTGTCAATAACTAAAGGCATTCAGATGGAGTTGCTGATGAGAATTCAGAAGTTGTTTAGACTTATCCAGGAAATGAGAAACCCTATAAAAAATGAAAAACATAGATATTAAGTGGTATAAAAAGATCATCATGATCAAGTGGTATCAATTTGGTCCAAAAAGTAGTATGAATAAAACACTTGGTAATTTATTTTTTATACATTTATAATCATATAAAAGTATGATTAATATCAAAGGAAAAGTTATTCAAGGAATTAAAATCTCAAGATTCTAGCTTTTATGGGAGTAAGTGATTAACATAAACAGTTATGATATTGTTGACATTCAATCTTGTTTCCTGCTCTGAGTTCCAACTTGGTAGGATTAAATGATTTTCTAATGACTCTGTGCTAAGTGATAAATTCAATCACTAAAATTGCTAAAGAAAATATATAAGTGTAAAAGAGTTTTTGTAGAGACCCAAAGCTTGACGTACATGGAAATTAAATTAATTTTGAGTAATACTTAATACATGACAAAAACAGACGCCCAAAGACTGTATTAGTTTAGTGTCTTTATAAACTTGGAACAAAATCTTCTAATCACGGTGAAATATCTTCAACATCTCCAATAAAGATCTTCCCCTTTTGGTTTTCTTACATAAAACTTTATTTATATCCTGGGGAAAATAAAACATAAAAAGGGTGAGCTCAAATGCTCAGTAAGGGTAAACATAGAGAACATAAAACAATCCATAAACATTTGAATGAAAAAACTTGAACATAAAATCTAAACATTAAAATCTTGAGTATAGACATAAATCTTGGAAGTATGTAAGGAATATATCATAGAGGAAAATCAATCATGATAAAATATCTTGGAAATAAAACTTGTAATTGTGGAAAAACATTAAGCACATGATATTATTTCCATTGTATCCAAGGCATTGCTGCCAAGACCATCTTAGTGGACAAAGTCCCTTTCTGAATCGAGTTCACTCCTCATTTCAGTCCTGTAACACTGAACCGGATTAACATATCGTTCCAGCCATGTCTATCTAGTGAGATATAAATCTTTACCCAATGCATTGGATAGAGATATAGGTCCCAACCATCTCATAAATAAATCATTCTTACTTGTGCCACAAAATAAACATAAATAATTCATCATCACCCAAAGAATAAAATGGGTTTCATAAACGTCATCCCATCATAACATAATCCATATAAAACAAATGGATATCATTTCATCATAAGAATAGTGAAACCATGTAAATCATAGAGACATTATACTTGAAACATACACATATGAAATAATGTCATCTTAGATGGGAAATGGTTTTGATAAAACATTTGAAATGAATTCTTGAGGAAAATATCCTTTCTTATTCAAAATCATTTTCTTTTCACAAAATTCCATGCAATTTTAAATGAAATGGATTTTGTTGAAAATATTCATGAAATATTGTAGATTAATCTTCATGAAAATAAGGCGTTATAAAACCGTAAAAATCTATTCCTGCCATATAAGTTAAGGAAAACATTCTCCTCGTACTTTTAAAGAAAAAGTCAAAAAGTACCACGTATGGTAAACAAAATCAATATTCCTTCCATAACACAAAGTAAAAGTCAAGATGGGTAAAAATGACTTTAAAAATACATGTAATAATATTAAACACTTTATGAAAATATTTTTATGGAAATGGATGAAAAATATAACCCTAGTAAATACTTACGAATAAGCAATCTCGGATAAAAATGAGATTGTTAAATTATCCCTTACCTTAGGTCCGATATGATTCGTACGTATCCGAACCTACTGTATAATGATTTAAATAATGTCATTTACTTATTAAAAAATAATATTCATTGTTATGATATCATATATGGTTCACTTATGACTTTATATTACCCATTCTTTTGTAAATTCCATGTTAAAGCAGCGTTTTGGGTAAAATCGTTTCATTTATCGTACGTGTTTCGACATGTTGTTCTTGATATTATTACTTATATCCTGATTTACTTAATTCCAGAATGTAAAACATGATTTATATATATAATATATATTCATAATATATATATATATATATGATAGATCGATAAATGGAATGAAATACACCGTTTATGGAGACGGTAGGTCGTACGTACGCATGAGCGCTGTTTTTGTTTCCTTATTGAATTGAATGGAATTAAGTAGATGACATACATATATATATACATAAATATAGTATCATTATTATGTCATATATTTAATTATTATACATTATATATACTCTATAATCATTCATTAATGGTTAACATGGAGAATGAATCTCATCGCATCGTGGAAACGGTAGTCCGTACGTACGCACGAGCGATGATATCATTCCCATGATCGTGGAATTGTATTGAAGTGTATGTATAATATTTCAGAATCAATATCACTTTACTATAATCATATATAGTTATTTATTTACACCATTATACTCATCCAAGTAAGGTGGTGGTCGAAAACATATTACACCACGGCGTGGAGACGGTATTTCGTACATACGCATGCGTGGTGATTTCGTTTTCTGTAGGATGGATAGAAGGTGAAATAGGGTTGTTTCATATTTATAACAACATATAAGAATATAAGTAATACTTATTCTATTACTTTATAATGAAACAACTAAAGAAGATGAAGTAGAAGAAGAAAGAAACTTGAAAGAGACGGTAGAAGAGATTACCACTTCCTCATTGCACCTCCTTTAAACTTCTTCTTAAGGCACTAGAGTTGGTCTTTTGAGAAGACCAGAACCTCTATGATGTAACTAGAGAGGTTTAGAAGAGTAATTTTTAGGGTTTGGATGAGATTCAAGGCTCAAAAGGGTGTGAAGAGAAGAGGAAAGGGGTGCCCTTTTTATAAGGGAGGAGAGGGGCACCTTTGGAAAAACATAAAATATTATTTTATAATAAAGTCATATTCGGTTTTTAATATCTCCAAACTGATTTATTTATAAGATAAGGTGGGTAAGGGTATAAATCCTCTAAGAAAATTGGTTTTAGACAATTTTAGGTTACTATTTTAACCTTATCTTTTAGATTTAACTCTAAGTTAAATAATTTAACTTTTACAATGTCTTCTTGTTTTCTTACACTATATGGTTAATAAACTTACTATAACAAGACAAAAGAACCCCAAGTGGTTCATTATTAAAATATATATCCTTATCTAAGTCATTTGGACGAACCTTAGATTTTTAGGAATAAAATAACAATTAATAATATAATATTTTTTTAAAAAAACTATTTTATGTCAATTTTGACACTATTTGGTACTTGGTTTTTGTGAAAATCATAACAGCATGATTAGTTCGAAAAAAATTAATTAAATCAATTATAAAATGTCATATTAACTGAGAAAATTAGTTTAATTCATAAAAAGTCTAAAATTACATTTATTTGGGTACTTATAACATCAATTATGTTAACATTTCATTAATAAGGTAATTACTGCATCATCATTGTGTCATAAATAAATTAAATTATCTAATGTATAAAAATTATAAATAATGTACCATTATGTAGTAAATCTTTTTATATTTCTAATGAATATTTATAGTCGAATTTATCTTATGTATAACCCTATATTAAAAATTATTTAGTTATTAAACTTCGATTTTAACTATTTTAACCCTTCTTTAAATAAATTAATAATAAATGTCCTAATCTAATCCAAGTGGACCTAAATGGTCATATTTTATTCCTAAGGTTGTTTTTGGTCTAATTAAACTTATCCAATAGAATTAGGGCATGTGTTAGGGTAATAATAATATCATATTTAACCTTAATTACCCTATTTACTTTTAACCGTGGTAAATAAAAGTAAAAAGTTATTATTCACAAAAAATTATTTTCATCTCATTGAACCACATTTTAATCCTTGATATTAACTGTGTCTCTCAGATTTTCAAAATTCCACTCACAGAAGCGGTAAAATTAAGTTTTATGTGAATTTCCAAATTCTCCTAGAAGGTGGGTAAAAGACGGTGAAAAGTTCAATAAAATTTTTATATATCTAAAATTATTATAAAATGACTACAATGAATTACATTGAACTTATATAGGTATTATGTATAAATTTTGACCTAAAATAAATTTAAATAAAATAAATCATTATTTAAATAAAAAGTCAGTTTTTAAAAAGTAACCTAGTGTTTTCACTATTCATCAAAAATTGAAAGTTTTCAGAAAAATACCAAAAATTCACTCTAGGAAAATTTCGATATTCTGAATACAAAAATGATGCCCATTTTGAAAGATAAAATTTTTGAAATTTCAAAAAGTGGGTATTACTATTCATAACGGCTAGTTCATAATAATATTATAATAATATCTCGTTTAGTGAAACTCGGTATTGTGTACTACACACGCTATCGAGGAAGGTCGCGATTGCGTGTAATGTAAGCCAATTCTGGGTTGCGTGTAGTGCAAGATTTCTTTGTTGTTGCGTATAACATAATCCAACCATATTTAATTTATACATTTAATATATATATATATATATACTCAATGTTGCATAGAATAACTACTATCAAACGAACTTGAAATTGTGTGTAGCACGATCCAAGAATAGTGTTGCGTATACTGCAAGCTAATATGGTGTTTCATATAGCGCAATATAATCTTGGTGTAGCGTACAGAAAAAAAGACATCAAATAAATTAAAAAAAATAATTCTCATAAAATCTCGGTTTGTTACAGTTTTAGAGTTTAAAATATGAAAAATTGGTTATTGTTTTGTCAAAAATGGTATCAATGATGAAATAAAAAATCTGGAGTACCATAGTGGTAAAAGATCCAAATATTGTATTAACAAGTTTTTGAGAAATAAATTAATGGTTTGAAGGTATTAAATGTAATCACAAGTTCAAAATCTAAATCTATTTTTTTAAAATAGGTTAAAATAGGAAAATATAAAATGGTATTTGAAGGAAATTCATAATAAAGGTAAAGAAAAAAATATCTAAATATAGATTTTAAAATGTATAGTGAATAATTTGGTCCAAAAAAATCTTTGTGAATAACATTTATAATATATAATAAAATATTTTTATTGAAAAATGGGGAGTTGAGTTAAGAAGATGACCCCATGCATTTCAGTGGAAAAGGGGGAGAAAATGAAAAACTAAATCTGGGAGTGTAAAGGACTTTTTCATTTTATTAACAAATGGGGAGTGAATATAATTCCCTATAAATCCACACACCCTTTATGTTTTATTGACAAAGGGTTAGTGAGAATAATGAATCATAAATTTATACATTGTTTTGAATAATTTGGAGTTAAAATGTGGGGTAGGATTTATTGTAATATTGTCAAAAAAACCAAATGTGGAGAATGTTTCAACAAGGGTTTTGTGTGTTGTATTTTTTGGTAATATCTATTATATTTTTTAATGAGTATATGAAGATTGATATTAGAATACATAGTGATAAATGTAACGTCCCGAGTCTGAAAGCCACTCAACTGGTGCCTTGTACCCGGTTGGCCACATGGCCTCAAGCTCATTTCCCCAAATGCTAGAGGCTGCTGACTAGTAGTGAGGGCCTAGTGTGTGATAGTGGGGAAACTATGCCCTCATTGGCAGAGTGTAACATAGCGGAATAAATAATAACTATATTAGAAGTAGTAATCAACATGCAATTGAAGTAAACAAGGAAATACTGCAAGATAAAGATAACCAAAAGGCATATAATATCAAAATGATGCGGCATGTCACATGTTCTAAGAAAACAGTAAAAATGGGGTACACTACAATCAAGTACAACATAATACCAAATTATGGTAAAACAAAATGAAACTCAGCAGCATCACAATCCTTGGCTTGGTCTCATTCTCTCCTGCTCCTAAGCAGTAATCAAGTACCTGTAAAGGGAGCATTTCCCCAATCAACACCTGTAGAAATATAGTCTGTTTGGGGCCAAAAACATGACCCAAACAGGGTGTGAAAAATAAATCCCAGTAGGCAACCACAAAAGGTCGGTTCCAATCTATCAGTGAGTATATGAAACAGTAGTGTACAATAGTGAAATGCAGTAAACCAGTAGGTACTCAAAAGTAAAAAATCTTACAAGTATTAGAATTCATTTCATGTTCTTTAATAAATTCAAATTGATTTAATTATATAAGTCTTGGGGTTTGGCCTAAGCCCATTAGTCCCCTATATAAAGTAAACACAATAGATACCTCAGAAGGATTTCTAAAATAAGAAGTGTAGACCAAATCCAAGCTTGTGGTTTGGCTTGGAAGATGCATCATCATTCATTTCATTTCAATAAGTCTCAGGTCCAAGCCTGATGTATAAGTATTTTAACATAATCAAATCAGGGACAAGCCTGGTGTATCAGTATTTCAGCATGTATCAGGGACAAGCCTGGTGCATCAGCATTTCAGCATGTATCAGGGACAAGCCCAGTGTATCATCATTTCAATATATTTAGGGCCAATCTCGGTGTATAATAATTTCATCATAGTAAACAACATGTGTAAACTACATTATTACATGGTTTTCAATAATCAACTCATGTGGGAAAAATTATATAACAAGACTAACATGTGAATTAAACTATCACAAATCTTTAACAATTATATTCACATGGAAACATTTATTTACCAAATTTAATTCTAAAACAACCCTTCAAAAGGGAAAAAAGGAAATCCTGTCATCATTCTAGGCCAAACGACTAAACAATGGTCATCCAAGGGAAAACGCACCCACAGGGTGGCCCTTAATCAGACCAAATAAGCCTAAACATGCTTCAATTAATTTACTCAAGAAACTAAATGACATTAGGCATTAACACAGTCAAATTCTCAATCAAGATACACCCTAAACATGGGCATGTGGCACAACGACACATATAAACAACTTGAATTTAAGAAATTAGTATGAGACCACCTACCTCGACATAGTATGACTCTCCTCGTCCAGCCTCGACTTCCAATTCAATCTAGAACGGTATAAATATAAGAAACAAAGATAATAATTCAACCATAAATAAATTATTTGAGAATAGAAATTACTAAGAACGTCTCAAGAGTAATTGAGAACTCACCAAGAGGATTCAAATGAGACTGATAATGATTGATTTGGAGTTCGATGATCAACTTGGAAGAGGTTGAAGTTCCAGCAATCCTCTTGAGTTCCCCCGGTGATCCCACTATCCAAACTATAGAATGGAGGGGCTACTACACATTTTAAGATAAAAACACAATTGCACAGTGTTTATATCCATATAAACGGCGTGTATATCATTTTACTATTCATAGTTTTTTCTGACTTACTTTACACATCCCGTACCAACCTGCCGACATGACTACACAGTGTGTATCAAGAAGTACATGGTGTGTAGTGGATTTTTATTCTCTCCCATACCAACATGCTCACACGCCATGTATCCCTATCCTACGTGGCCATACTACACGACATGTATATAGTATTACATGGAATGTAACCCTAAAACAACCATTTTCCCAATTTCCACTTGTTTTCTCTCAAAATAACTCAAGGAAAGATAAAAGGAAAAAAATGTACCTCAAAAGAAGAACCGGGTTCTTACAAACTTCCCCTATTATATAAATTCATCCCTAAATTTCCCTTCCAAGGTTGGTGATGGAATATTTGAGAATAACTCCAGCCACTGAGCACATACGTCGGCTTCCCTCTCCCAAGTCTCATTCTGCACTTGTCCATGCTGTCATAGCACCCGTATGAGAGGAACTGACTGGCCTCGGAGAACCTTTGTGCTCTTATCAACTATACAAATAAAATGCTCCTCAAAGGATGCATTAACATGAAGCTCAACATCCTTAGGCCAAAAAACATGAGACAGGTCTGAATGATAGCAGTGTAGCTAAGATACATGGAAAACATTGCGCATGGATTAGTACCTCTGAGGCAACTGTAACCGATAGGCAACTGAACCGACTCGTTCCAGAATCTCAAATGGTCTAAAATATCTCGGTGAAATATTACATTGTCTCCTGATCCTCTTGTGACCCAATCTCGATGAGACACATAGAAAAACTCGATCCCCAACCTTGAACTCCAAAGTTCATCTACGGTGATTGGCATAATATTTATGACGAGACTATGCAATAACCATATATCCCTAAATCAAGTGAACCTATTCAGTAATCTCCTATACAAGATGAGGTCCCAGCATAGATACTTCTCCTACCTCCAGCCAACACAAGGGTGATCGGCATGGCCCACCATACAAAGCATCATATGGCGCCATCAGAATAGTATCCTGAAACCTATTATTATAGGCGAACTCAACCATGGGTATATGCTTCTCCCAAGATCCACCAAAGTCTAGGAAACACGAATGCAACATGTCCTCTAGAACCTGTATCATACTCTCTGACAAGCCAGTGGTCTGAGGGTGGTATATTGTGCTCAAAAGAACCCGTGTGCCCCATGCCCTCTAAAAACTCTACCATAAATGAGACGTAATGTGGGTGTCCCTATCTAAAATGATAGAATGAGGAACCCCATGAAGTCATACCACCACTCAGATATACATCTTTCTGAGATCATCTACACTAAAGGTCTCCTTAATCGGTAATAAATGAGCAACCTTCATAAGCTTGTCAACTACAACCCACACAGTATCATTTCACCTAGGTGACCTTAGTAACCCTGTCATGAAATCCATCATGACATCATCCCATTTCCACTCCGGAATAGGTAACTACTATAAAATCCTAGTCGGATGCTGATGTTTTGTCTTCACCTGCTAACAGGTGGAACACCTCGTAAAAAAACCAACTACTTCTCGCTTCATACCTAGCCACTAATACTGACAGTGTAAGTCAAGGTACATCTTGGTGACTTCAGGATGCACTTCCCAAGATGAAGCATAAAACTCCCACATCATCTCCTCACGTATATCCCCTGGGACCCACACACATCAATAGATACACAAAAATTCATCCTCACTTATCATCTATCTAGGAGGAGGGTCCTTACCTACCACACTATCCCATAGAACTTGGCCTTCAGAATCTGATAGCTGCCTCACCCTCACTCTGTCCAGTAGGGTAGAGATAACTTACAAAGATGAAAGATAAGTCTATCCCTAACTTTCATGCACCTCTAAATGAATATCAGATAACAAATATATAAGTTTCCACTCACTACTGGCCTCTTACACTGCCTACAAATGAGTCCTCCTACTCAGTGTGTTATCCACTACACTACCTTTTCCAGGTGTATAGGCAAGCTCAAAATTGAATGACTAAAGGTATTCTACCCACCTTCATTGTCTCAGATTCAAATCACATTGAGTAAAGATGTATTTGAGACTTTTTTTGTCCTTGTATACCACAAAATGTTCTCCCAATAAATAATGTCTCCAACATCACAAAACATGAACAACCACAGACAACTCGAGATCATGTGTTGGGTAATTTCTCTCATGTGTCCTCAACTACCGAGACCCGTACGCAACAAATCGATCTCCCTACATAATCACTGCTCCCAACCCAATATCTGATGCATCATATTATATCGTACAACTCTTTCCTGTCTCTAGAAATATCAATATTGGTGTTGAAGTCAAACGTCCCTTTAACTCCTGAAAGGATGCATCACAGGAATCTTACCACTCAAACTTCACACATTTCTTAGTCAAGACCATCATTGGTGCTGCTATTCATGATAAGACCAGTATAAAATGCCTATAGTAACCATATATCCCCAAGAAACTTTGTACCTCAAAAATGTTCTTGGGATTCTCCCGAGTAACTACTGCTCTCACCTTCTCTGGGTCCACTGATACTCCAGTCTCTGAGATGACGTGACACAGGAAGTGAATATGATCCATCCAAAAGTGTAATTTTGAGATATTATCATAAAATTGGTGCTCTCTCAGTGTATTCAAAATAATCTCAAGATGTTTGGCATGGTCATGTCGATTGAGGGAATACACCAAGATATCATCTACAAAAACCACCACAAAAGAATCTAGGTAAGGATGGAACACACAATTCATCAGTGCCATGAAAACTATTGGCACGTTTGTGAGACCAAACGGCATAACCAAGTTCTCATATAGGACATACCTACTAAAAAAGTTTGTACGAGGTATTTCTGTCGATTGAACATGTACCCGGTGATATCATGATCTCAAGTTAATCTTCAAGAATACTCGAGCTCTTTGAAGCTGATCAAATAGGTCATCTATCTGTGGCAAGGGATATCGGTTTTTAACCGTCAAGTGGTTCAGTTTCCGATATTCCACACATAGACTAAGGGTATTGTCTGCATTTTTTGCAAAAAATAACTGGTGAACCCCAAGGATAATTACTAGGTTGGATAAAATCCTTAGCTTCCAGAACTTCCAACTGCCTCTTGAGCTCTTGAAACTCCATCGTAGCCATCCTATAAGGAGGAATGGATACTAGTGCATCTCCTAGAACTAAATAAATCTTGAACTCCACCTCTCTAACTAGAGTTAATCCTAAGAAGTCATCTGGGAAAACATCCCTGAAATGATCAACCACTGGAGGGAAATCTGCCAGACATGTTCCCTGATCATCCAGATAAAAACTCACAATCTGGGTTGTCATCCCGCCCAGCCCACGATGCTCGGGTCCAGTTCGGCTTGCCTAAACATCCCATTCTCCCTTATGTAGAAACTCTCCACCCTATAGTGATTTTAAACTCACCCTACGGTGATATCAATCAATAAATTCTCAAAAAGGATCCAACTAGTCCATTCTGAGAATGACATCAAATCCTATCTCTTTAAGACATAAAGGTTCCATAGAAAGTGACACCCATCAATCTCAAGGGGGAATTCCTTACACTGACACACACTTTCCATTATAATCCCTAACGAAGTTTCTAACATCATAACATCATAAGTAGTATAAACATAGATCCCAAGGCTTTCCACAACGACCACATATATAAAACTATGTGTATCACTAGTATCAAAAAGTGCAGAAGATAAAACAGAGGCAACTAGAATAGTACCTATGATGGTAGAAGGTGTGAGATCCTACTCCTACTGAGTATATCGCACTACCTAGGTATGACCTATACTATATCCCTGAGACACTTCTTAGATACCCTGAGCTAACCCGCCCTATTGTCGCTAAGCTTCAGGGGTCTGGCTACCACGGCCATGACCACCCCCTCGACTTGAACGACCTGATGTATTCTAGTTCATTGACTGGTGAGAAGATTATAACCCCACTCCTAAACGTGGAGTTGGTATAGACCCTCTGTCACTATATGTTGGTGGAAATGTCTTGCAAAACCACTATAAATGGCCCATCTTTCTGCAAGCTCGGCACTCGACCGGGTCCATCGGGTACTGAGGTTTAGTATGCCCAATCCTTCTGCACTACTATCACCTCACCTGGATACCGAAAGAAGGGTTCTAACTACTCGTATCCCTATGATAAATCTCCATATGACACTTATTTCTTCCGTTCAAGACAGTACCAGATCTCAATGTCGAACCACCTTGGCTCACACCCCCAGATTTTCGTAGGTTGCATTCAATAATCAGCACCTGATTCACAATAGTTGACACAAAAGGCAACCTAAAGACATTCACCTATGATCAGATGTCAAAACTGAGAACTTCCTCAAATTGTATAGATTTTGATACGTCATCACCCATCAGAATAGGTGAAAAACACTGAAGCTCAGTAAATTAGGTAGAATATTTCATAATTGATAGTATGCCCTACTCTAGGTGCATGAACTCCTAGGCTCAGTTGGCCCTTAGTGTCTTGGGAAATTAATAATCATAAAAGGATACCTGAAATTATTCTCATGTCATATCACGATGACGTCTTTCCTAAGTGAAAACATCCCACAATCTCTTGGAATAATCATGCAGTGTATAAGTCATGACCTTGACCCTCCTCTCAAGAGGAATCTCCATATGCTCAAAGATAGTCATCATTGATTCCAGTCATGATTCTGTAGCCTGTGGTCCGCCATCCCTTGAAAAAGTAGGCAGATGTTGTTGCTGGAATATACGTGTCAACTCTGCTATAGATGTGGCAGCCTATGGTACTCCCTAAAAGGTTTGCATGAACCTAACAAAGCCTTCATGGAAATTGTGTATTTTCACCTATGTCTAGTATAACAGTTGGTGTCGCAGTTGGAACAACTGGAGGATCCATCAGTAGCCCATGGCCAACTATTTCTGGAGTATGATCATCACCGCTCTCTTTTCATACAGCTCATGGTCATCATGGTAGAATGACTCTACAAGGTCAAGAACATGCCTTAGTTCAAACTTATTGTCAATATTTTCCATTCAAATGTTCCAAAACTGAAACAAAAAAAAGATCCTCAAAATTTGGCAAAAAGGAGACTACACAACATATAAAAAGAATACATGGTGTGTAACCTTATGTCGAAAGATGGTCATGTGCTACCACTGGCCTGGCCGTGTATTAACCCCAGGTACATGGCATTTTCCACCCGTACATGGCGTGTACACAGGTCTATCCTCCTATCCATGTACTCCCACATGGCCAGATCCACATGGGTTCTACCTGGGTAGGCTACACAGCGTGTACCGATGGTACACGGCGTGTCGGAATGGCCCTAAGGTCTTCAATTTTTTATTATTTTTGATAATCCACCTTTCAAGGGGTGAGGTGGAACCCTTACATGACATTTACACAAGGTACATGGTGTGTTCATCTTAAAACTTGGAACACCTTCTTCCCCGAACAAGAAGAACACCTAATGTGTTAGGCTAAACTACACTCTATGTATACTAGGTTTTTCAGGATATAAACTCCATATTTCCCAAAAAAACCCTTGTTCAGTAGAAAAACTAACCAGTGGGATTCCAAATTCCGATCCGTGAGGACCTATACTCACCGCAAATCAAATTTTGGCACCCAAGTAGAGCATATCATATCACAATTCTATACAAAAGTCTGAATCATGATCTACAAAATTCAGATCTAAGAGGGATCATCCACCTCAGGAACCAAAGTTTGGTGTCTATTCAATCCAACCATAGCACGTATCAGTACACCTATCATAACAATAGGCATATCTATCAAGGTACTATCGCAACAACATGAATCTCTAGCATGACATCTATCATAACAGTATGCAATATCTAATGCATCCTAGATGTCATGGAACAATGCATGACATGTGATTCTAACAAGTGCTTATATGATGCATGAGATAAAACACCCTCGTCTCATCAGGTTGAAACTGAAATAGAACCTACAATTCCATCAATGGTAATAGTATAAATCAAGTGTGTCACCCAACGGTGAAATCAAATCAACTGTAATAGCTCAAAATCCAAAAGCACAATCTAATTTGAGGCCATTTGGATTTTCCCTATACATGGGGTAGCTACTCCCAGGCATAGCTAATTACCAAATTTCATATCCTTTATATCATCACCAAATAGTAAAAAAACAGAAAAGAAATCCCCTCTAATACAACTTTTTAGCCTCCCGGGTCCAGAAGCCACTCAACTAGTGCCTCGTACCCAGTTGGCCACATGACCTCAAGTGCATTTCCCCAAACTCTAGAGGCTAACGACTAGTAGCGAGGGGCTAGGGTGTGATAGTGGGGAAACTATGCCCTTATTGGCAGAGTGTAACATAGTGGAATAAATAATAACAATAGAGGAAGCAGTAAATAGCATGCAACTGAAGTAAACAATGAAAGACTGCAAGATAAAGATAACCAGAAGGAATATAATATCAAAATAAAGTGGCATGTCACATGTTCTAAGAAAATAGTGAAAACAGGGTACATTGTAATCAAGTACAACACAATACCAAAGTACGGTAAAACAAAATTAAACTCAGCAACATCACAAGCCTTGGCTTGGTCTCATGTTCTCCTGCTCCTAAGAAGTAATCAAGTACCTATATAGAGAGCCTTTCCCCTATCAACACCTATAGAAATATAATATATTTGGGCCCAAAAAAATGACCCAAAAAGGGTGTGAGAAATAAATCCATGTATGCAACCACCAAAGGTCAGTTCCAATCTGTTAGTGAGTATATGAAATGGTAGTGTACAATATTGAAATGCATTAAACCAGCAAGTACTCAAAAGTAAACAATCCTACATGTATTGGCATTCATTTACATTCATTTCATTTTATTTAATCAATTCAAATTCCTTGAATTATATAAGTCTCAGGGTCCGGCCTAAGCTCATTAGTCCCCTATATAAATTAAACACAACAGATACCTCAATAGGCTATCTAAACTAAGAAGTGTAGACTGAATCCAAGCTTGTGCTTTGGCTTGGAAGATGCGTCATTAGTCATTCAATTTCAATAGGTATTAGGTCCAAGACTAATGCATAAGCATTTTAGCTTATTCAAATCAGGGACAAGCCCGGTGTATCAGCATTTCAGCATGTATCAGGGACTAGCCCGGTGTATCAGCATTTCAGCATGTATCAGGGACAAGCCCGGTGTATCAGTATTTCAGTATATTCAGGTCCAAGCCCGGTGTATAAGTATTTTAGCATAGTAAACAACACATGTAAATTTCACTATTAAATGGTTTTCAATAATCAAATCATGTGGGAAAATTATATAACAAGACTAACATGTGAATTAAACTATCACAAAGCTTTAACAATAATATTCACATGCTATCATTTATTTAACAAAATTCATTCTAAAACAACCCTTCAAAAGGGAAACAAAGGCAAGCCCATCGGCATCCTAGGCCAAACAGCTATACAATGGTCATCTGAGGGAAAACGCACCATAGGGTGGCCCTTAATCAAACCAAATAATCCTAAACATGCTTAAATTAATTTAATCAATCACCTAAATGACATTAGGTATTAACATGATCAAATTCTTAATCAAGAAACACCCTAAACATGGTCACGTGGCACAACGGCACATATAAACAACTTGACTTTAAGAAATTAGCATGAGATCACCGACCTCAATATAGTATGACTCTCCTTGTCCAGCCTTTACTTCCAATTCAAGCTATAACGGTATAAATATATAATAAAAGGATAATAATTCAACCATAAATAACTTCTTCGAGAATAGAAATTACCAAGAACGGATCAAGATTAATTGATCACTCACCGAGAGGATTAAAATGAGACTGGCGGTTATTGATTCAAAGTTAATATGATCAACCAGGAAGAGGTTGAAGTTCCGAATGTTCTCTTGAGTTCCCCCAGTGAGCCCACTGTCCAAACTGCATAATGGAGGGGCTACTACCCATTTTAAGAGAAAAACACAAGTACACCACATGTATATCCATATACATGGCATGTATATCATTTTACTATTCATAGTTTCACCGACTTACTTTACACGTCCAGTAACGACCTGCCAACATGACTACATGGTGTATATCATGAAGTACACAACGTGTAGTGGATTTTTCTTCTCTCCCATGCCAACATGATCACACTCCATGTATCCCTATCCTACATGGCCATAATACATGTCATGTATATAGAATTACATAGCGTGTAACCCTAAAACAACCATTTTCCCAATTTCCCCTTGTTTTCTCTCAAAAAACTCGAGGAAAAAGAATAGAAGAAAAAAATGTACCTCATAAGAAGAACCGGGTTCTTACAATAAAGATAAAGAAGAGGATGCTAACCATGCACATTGAAACCATAGTTTGATACATGGTAGTGGAGTTCTAGAATGATCTCATAATATTTGGTTAAGAATAATTCAATCCCCAAAAGTGGTTTTATAATAAATATTATGAAATAATACACCTTGATACTTCTAGATATCAAGGTCATGACATGAAAATATTATGAGTTATAGCATGATGACGAATATGGAATTGGTGGATGGTTGATCTGTTTAACATTGTTTATTCTAAACCATTAAGGTTTTAGAGGAAGTTTCAGCATGAAGAGTTCTCACTCTATAAAGGGTATTTGTATCATATTGATATGTGACATACAATAGAGTTATATATTAAGAAGTACTTGTGGTGGAGGATTGGTAAAACACATGTTTGGAACACAAAGGTTATTTTCATGAACATGAAGTATATAGTTCATGGTTAGTGATAATTGAAGCTATAAAGATGGAATATGTGAAGATATAATTAAAATTGAGATTTCATGAGGATTCTGTGGTGATTTTAGTAAGTGAAAACACGTGAATACTTGTCCAAGATAGAATATAATCAATAAAAATTTGTATCATAAATAGTTCATGAAAATGTTTCAAGACTATGAAAACCCTTCTATATTCATGAAATAGTGGTTCTAGAAGTGTTTTAAGGTGTTTGAGAAGTTTCTCGGAAGATCAAGTCAAAGGAAGGATTTTCACACAAATCTAGGATATGTTTCACATAGAAGTAGAGTTCCATGAGTGCACTGATGTTGGTGGAATAGAGGTTTTGTGTAAAGGGTTGTTTCACATAGGGGTATTATGTAAAGAAAGTATTTTATGATGTGTGAAAGCTCAGGATTTTTATTATAAATAATCAAGGCCCAAAGAGATATAGAATAAAATATAGAGTTGGATGAGGAAGATATTTTGAGAGCTAAATTATCCCATTTCACCAAAGGTAAATTTGTGAGAAAGTGTTGCACGAACCATTATGTTTTATGAGTGGCATGTGCAAACCACGGATTTCCATGAACATTTTGTTTAAACTAACCTTTTCTTTGTATAAATACAAGACTTAAATAAAATAAATGGTCTTTAATAGGTTCTTTCATGTGTAGTTACATGGTCATAGTTATGTAAAATGAAGTTACATGAAAGTTTACATTTTCACATTCACACTAAGTGAATAGAACAAAGACATAATAGAATGAATTTCCAAATATGGTTTATTGGAAAAAGAAGGAGGATGATTTTCATTAAAAAATCAATCTACTTGATTAATTATAGATGGATAATAATATAGATAATTATATTTTGATATTATCTTTATCTGGAGTGGTTGGTCAATACCATGATCATGTGTAATACAAAGAGTGAGACCATAGAGAAATAGGATACTCTCTTAAATATTTAAAGAGGAAGGGTATAGAGAACATGGATTAAAAAATAATCAATTATAGGATATGATATAGAGATATTAAATTATATATACTAATTTTTAGTAGACTCTCATATCTATATATTGACTTTGATTTCACCTAAGTAGTGCATAGAGGAGAAGGAGAGAGAGTGTCCCTTGGATCAGCAATGAGTCTTTCCTAAAACCTTATAAGGGTAGTGTGACTTGTAATTGGGTTATCATGACCTAAAAGTTATATACTCCAAGAAGTTCATGATAGTGTATTTTGGTACACCAGTATAACATCATGTTTATACTCCTTGGATTATCCCTTAGTGGTAAACCATATAAAATACTTGTTTCTTATGCATGCTTTAAATTTTTTCATATGTGATGAATGATTTTATGATAATTCCATTAAGAGGTTAAGATATTGAAATTTTTCCTTCCAATAATTAAATAAGATCCAGAAGGATTAGAGCACTGAAAGAAGAGGAAATGTTTAATCAGCATGCACCCTAATTCACCCCCCCCCCCTCTTAGGGTTCTTATATTCACAATTTTCCAACCTTAATAGTTTAAATAAAATCAAATGTGAGGTATTTAATTTATGTAAATTTTTTACATAAAATATGAATTTTTTATTATTCTATAAAAAATTTAAAAAATATCTCATAATTTGAATATAAAGGATTTCATATTAAAGATTTGTAAATGATAATATCAAAAGTTTAAATTTGATAAAAGTGAATTGTTTAGGTTTAACTATGCATAAATTATAAATTGTCTATAATTTATTCATGGATTGTTCGTAAATTTTTATCACCAGTCTAAATTTATTAATCATTCATTTGTTTAATTTATTCCTTACCTTTTTTATGGTTATAATTGTTATATCATGAGTGGTTTTATTCTTTAGTTTAAATATTTAAATTTATTTTATAAATTATCATAAATTAATTGAATAAGTTGCATGAAATTTATGATATTTGATTTGGTTTTATTCTACTTTAATAATGGCTTAATCAAAAATTGTTTAAAGAGTGAAAAAATCAATATGGTTTAAACATATTGATTTGGTGGAAGGAATAGGTATTAGAAAATAAATCATTTAAATATTTCATACATGTAAACTGAATACATGAAATAAGATGGTGATATTAAACCCCTTTAAAATTACTAAGTTTTGGATTCCTTCCAAAGAAAACATTTTCCAAGACTCTATCATTTAACAAGGTTGTTCATGCTAAAATTGGGTCCCCATGGATTATCTTTTGTAAGAAAATAAATTAATGGGTATCCCTGATAGTATAATATACCTATTTTTATAATTTTATTTGGGTTATACTTATCTAGGAAACCCTGATAGTATTATGATACTAGAGTAATAGAGTTGAGTTCATCCATATGTTGAATTGTACAAGGATTTGTCCACTAATCCATCCAAGAGTCATATATGATTTGATTTACATGATTATATACAAAATATAGTTATGAATTATTTACATGATTAATTGGTGTAAGTCATGATAAAATATATATCTTGGATAAATAATGGATATGATGTTATTTAAAATGGGTTCATTGTTTTAGTGGGAGCACATTTAATAAAAGTCTCAATTAAATGAATGTAAAACATGATACTTATCAGATAAAATATTTTGTTTTATATAAACTAAATCATCATCATCAAACATGACTTTGATATCAATATTAGAAAAAATCATAATATAATCAATTTATTGGAGTGGTATAGAAACTTAAAAAACATTTTTTAAGTATGAAAAAAATTCTATGTGTTAGGGTAATACCTGTCTAAGTAACCAAATGTAGAATTTGTTCAAAAATTTGATCTATATTATTATGAGAAGCATAGATGAATCCACTTAATTTTTAAAAGGAATTATATATAAGATAACCAAATGAAATTTTTTATCTATGCATTTACTCAATGTGATTAGGTAAATAAATTACTTGGAGAGGCTAAAAGTTTCCTTTAATTCTTTTCTTGGATATGGAATTCATTCTATAATCATTTTTGAAAATATTTTGATAATGTGAATGATTTCAATAAAAGTTTTCCTAGTTTCTTTAAGTGTTAAGGGTTTCAAAACTTGGAATTTGATGTCTAGGTTCTAGTTCTATATTGATAGTATAAGTGAGTAAAATTTCAAACCAAAATAAGAAAAGTTTGTTTAAAAGTCTAACTATGTTTCTTGGAATATTTGATCAAGGTCATTAAAACCTAAATAGTTGTTAATAAGGAAAGTTAAGTTTCTATTGGATGTAATTATCTAGGATACCTGAAAGGAGTTTAATAAACTCATGCAGTAACCATATCAGGTATTAGTGTTATAAAAATAAATTCTTCAATTTTGAAGGGTATCATACAAATTTATATTTTACAAAAAAAATATATATATATAAATGAGTTAAAAACAAGGTAATAATTGATTAATATTTTAGTTTTTATTAAAATGATGAAGAAAAGGGTTATTAAATCATGGAGTTTGATGCAAATGAATAATTCAAGTTTAGATGGATCTAAATAAAGTATGTGTATAGTTATCTCAATTCACTTATATGATAAGAGAATTTTTTATTGAAAAATGGTTTTTATAATAATCTTTAGATGATGGGTTTACATATAGTTTATGATTCATCAAACTTGAAATTTATTTGAGAAGAATATAAGGATAAAAGGAGTTTTATTTGGGATAATGGAGTTTATCTAAGATATTTGTTTAAATGTGAGAGAAATATTTCCCACTACCTAATAGTGAAATATTTTAGAGAATAAAACCTTATTTTTTGAATAATTCTCTATAAATATAGAATACTATATATGAAATGTATAAATAGTTTATATTTTAAGTATTCCCACTGAGAGGACATAAGATTTATTTCTTAAACATAAATGATTTTTTGTATCTTAGAATGGTATTCTAAAGAGAATATTATTTCTTTGAGGATATTGGAAGCATGTTTAGAATTAAATAAATTCAAAGTTAAAAAATAAAATATCATGCCATTCAAAATAAAAAGTGAATGTCACTTTATATCCTAAAGGGGTTTAGGATGTGTTTGAAAAAAAATAATGAAAATAGTTATGCATAGTTACCTTAATGATCTCAAGGAAAAGTTTATTGGAAAAGTTGCAAGAATTATGATGATGATGATTAACTTAGAAAGATTTATAAGGAGACAGTAGAAGTTATTACCATCGTAGCATTAGATTTTTTGAAGATGAGGAGTCTAAATACTATGTTCAAAGAGTTTAACATTAGGAATATGATTATTAAGTCTCATTATTATTCAAACTAATTTTCTTTATAGATGTTACCCATTAAAAAGTTGAGTATGATAGTTTTATCAAATGTTCATATAGTGATGTGGTCTGTCATATAGTATATAAATAGATGGGTGATTATATATGGTTTTTTTTATATTATTAAAGGATTTGAATAATATAAAATATATCAGGTTGTATAAAATCATGTGTTTACTTTATCATTCTTTTACATTGTCTACTTATATTGTGTGAAGTGAAATGATAATTATGATATCAATGTATGACTTTGTGTTATCCCTAACCAATGTTCATCATATATAATTATAAGTTTTGATGAAATTTTAATGTTAGTATGGGTATTATTTTTTATAAAGATATTGAATATACTCATGAGATATAAAAGAGTATAGTGTGTTAGATGACCCACCAAGTATACCACATGGAGTGTCATACACTATGTATTTGGTATATTATGGGTGAATGTTTTATATTTGTTGGGAAAAAATCCCTCAAGGTATCAATGCAGTATTTTTGGGTTGATTGTGTTTGTTGACAAAGCAGGTTTTCATGGAGAATTGTCGAGTTCCTAAGAAGTTGTTGACAATCCTTGTTGACAAAGAACTATGAAAAAGGAAAGGACGATCTGGAGGCGGTACAAAAAGAGCAGTACAAGGTGACGTCGTTTCCCAGTGTTTGCCAAATTTTTGGGGTCCAAAATTTCGAGTTTGGTGAGCATCACGAAAAGAGTATCTTCATAAAGAGCATAATTTAATATGGCAAAGGCATGAATTTCGCGAAGATTGGAAGCATGGTTTGGATTTCGTGAAGGCCAGAAGAATGGAGGCGGTGAGTCTTCGCGACTACATCAAAGCTTCGTGAACGTCAGAGTTGAAGCGCATTGCGGCGTTGAAGGGATTTGCGAGGGAGCTTCGTGGCGAAGGCGCAAAGGCATGTTGACGGTAATGCTTCGCGATTACGTCAAGCTTCGCGAACGGCAGAGGCTGAAGCGCATCGCGGCGGTGAAGGGCTTTGCGAGGGAGCTTCGCGGCGAAGGCATGAAGGAATGTTGACGATGATTCTTCGCGATTACGTCAAGCTCCGCGAACAGAAAATTGCCGTGGTGCTTCGCGATTTGGACAGAATTCTGGCTGAAACTTTGGAGATTCGCAATTTGAGATGACGTGGTGTTGACTTCGCATGGGAAGTTTGAGGGTTGGTGGAATTGCCTATAAATAGAGGCCGACCCCCTCGAGAGAAGTAGAGATAATTTTCAGAGAAAATCCTTTGCTCTCGATTTGCAAAGGTGGTTCGCGAAGGAAGTGTGCTTCGCGAAAGAGGAGCTTCGTGGAAACTATTGTAGCTCCGTGAAAGTTGTGTGCTCCACATTGGCTTAGTGAGCTTCGCGAGAGAAGTTTCTTTGCAACGAGTTGAACTTTGCGGGATTTCTTCGCGAGAGAGCTTCGTGAGAGAGCTTTGCGAGAGAGCTTCGTGAAAAGGCAGGAGCTTCGCGAAGGCTTGTTTGAGCTTCGCGAAATTGGAAGCCTCGCATAGTAGGGTGCTTTGCAAAGGTGTTTCCAAAAGGAATTGCCCAGTGGTTCAGGGGAAAAGAGGTATTCATCAGTGGATGAAAGTTGGACTTCAACAGAGCATCTATCTACAGTTGAAGATGCATTTCATGCAAATGAAGAGACCTACAGGTCTATAAACTGTGAGTGAATCCCTTCCAAGAGCAGTGAGCTTAGGAAGAGGAAGAAGGTGATCCTCTCCACCGGCAGTGAGCCATAGAGAGAGAAACAGGGAGTGACCCTTGGGAAAGCAGTGAGCTGACCCTAAACCTTGTATAGGCAGTGATCCTGGGCATAGAAGTGATCTAGCCCGAACATTGTAATCCACAGCTAGTGAAGTCTAGTGGAATTTGGTACGAATCGGAAACTTGTCGGCGTATGCTCCTTGGACATAGCCCTTAGCGGTGAACCAAGTAAAAATCTTTGTGTCTGCCTACTTACCTCCCAGCATTGCATTCAAAGCATCACCAATAGACAAACCAGAAAAGAAGTGATCATAACATACACACAAGTGCAAACAAAGTGAACCTTGTAACAAAGAGGTCAAGATCCAGTGGGGCAGGAAGAACTTTGAAAAAAAAAATATCCATACCCTGATTCACCCCCCCCCCCCCCCCCCCACCTCTCTCAGGGTATATAGGCCCCTATTGGCCCTAACAATTGGTATCAGAGGCAGGTTGTTGTTATCAGGTTTTTTTTCTCCAACTTGGTGTAGTTGATCTGTGTGGTTAAAGATACAGTCTTCCATGGGAAAAGGAAAAGCATCAAAGAAGAATCAGAAGTCAGGAAATTTCCCTCAGTGTGTAAGTATGTATGGAAAATGTGTGATTCAACTAAAGGAATCAAACAGCTTGCTGAAGGGAGGCTTGGATGAATCAGATTGGGAAAAGATTGATTCACTCAATCATGATGTTGGAATGAGTAAAGTACATGAGCATCAGAGTGATACTGAAACAGAAGAAGAAAATGAAGGAAGAATAGATATGTGAGATGAGTTAGAGGCTGCTCTTGAAGAGATAGATGTTTGGAGAGCCAAAACCAAGAAATCTAACAAAGTTTTTCATGATGCCAAACTCTATATGCAGCAGCACGAAGAAGAGAAGTCTGAGTTGATGGAATAGATTGAGATACTCAAGTTATCAACACGAGAGAACTCAGAATCGGTTAGTGAGTATAAGCTTAATATTGAAGAACATAAAAGGGAGATCGATGGCTTGAATAGAAAAGTGAAAGATCAATTCAAGAGCATCAAAGAACCTAATATTCCAAGTGACGTTGGAAACACTAAAGAAGCCAAATCTAAAGATATCCGGATCAAGGGATTGTAGATTGAGGTCAACAAGCTAAAAGTCTTAAATCAAAGGCTTATTGATATAGTTACTGACCTAACAGAGAAGAATGATTCACATGCTGAAGAGCTGCAGAAGATGGCTAGAATAAAAGGAAAACAAAATGCTGGTGATTATGAAGTGAGTCAAAAGTCAGATGAAGCACAGAATCTTAAAGCCAGAAATAATGATCTAGCAGCACAGTTGTCTGTAGAAGTTCAGAAGAATCAAAGGCTACAACAAGAGAATGCATGTTGCTCTGACTCTGTCGCTCAAGAAAAATTGAAGGTAAAGGAGAAAAATGACATGGTTGATAAGATGAAGCATGAACTGGAAGATGAGGTGAGTAGAGGGAAGCTTCTCAAGGAAGAACTTGATGTCCAACTTGAATCAAGGGATATGAAGATTCAAAAGTTGGTATAAGAGCTAGAATCAGTGAAGAAGGATGTGGAGAAATCCAATGCTAGAGGGAAGCCTAAAATGAAGGATGCCTTACACTTGCTATTTGATCATCCTTCGACAAGTGATGATAAAATGAAGATCAGATATGTTGTTTCTGAAGAGAAACAACAGAATGTTTTCTCAGCTCAAAGACCAGCATGTTTCGGAAAAGCTGGTATTGGATTTGATGAATCCCCTCCTGTGCAAGAAAGGAAAAGAGCAGTGAAAATATCTAGAAATGTGAAAAACCTTGCAGGTGCTGGAGATAGACCTAAAAGTGCTTTTTCAAGAAGAAATGATAGCATGTGCTATTTCTGTGGGATTCATGGCCACACATTAAGCTTCTGTCTAGAGGCACAAGAATACATCTCATGCTGTGAAAATAGAAACATTACTAGATCTGAGAAGAAGAAGATGTGTCATGGGGAATCAGAGAGAAGAGTCTCTCAAAGGAAATCATTCATTAGATGCTATTACTGTGGAAGAATGGGACACATCATGAATATGTGTCAGGAAGCTCAGGAGCCCAATGTCAGAAGAGGATCTCAAGGTGCATCAACATCTCGACAGAGAAGTGATGAAATGAGGTATGCCTTTAATGGAAAATGTTTTATATGTTCTGATCATGGGCATTTGGCCAAACAGTGCAGCAAGAAGAAAGCGGAGAAGGAAAAAGACCCGAGAAAGAGATTACCAACTCCAGTGTTACATAATGAGAAATTATACACTGGGAGACAAAGTGGTAAGGTGAAAAATAGGCTTAGAGCCTCAGGGGAATCACATGGAGCTGAACGAAAGGTGTATCAATCACCTCCTCTGTCGTACTCACAACCTCTCTCAAGGATATAATGTGAACAAACCTAGAATATTAAGGGGAGATGTACTCCAGTTGTGATTAAGAAGAAGGCACACTCAGTGGAGGACTCACCACCAGTGAAAAAGAGTGTGGTGACTCAAATATCTGATAAAAGAAAGATGAACAAAGAATGCGTTGAAAGATCTGTATTTCGTGTTTCTCAGCGAGAAGTGAAGGAAAGAGGAAGACCCCTAAGATGGGAGAAGAAGAAAGTGAAGATGCCAAACAGAGAGGTTCCTAATCAGAGAAATAATCAAGAAAAATGGAATTTTGGTAGAACCTCAAAGAAGGAAATGTGCACTAGCGGGTCTATACCCCAAGTGGTGAGAAAGGCCGAGCCTACCAAATCCACATATCAGAAAAAGCCTCAGAATGAAGGCAATGAATGCCTAGTCATATGGCCAGAACAGTTGAAGTTGGCTAGGCAGCTGGAGGAAGCAAGAAAGGAGTGTGATTCCCTCTATGAAAGAATCAAAGGGTTGACCCATCAGGATCAACCATCATCCTCATCTTGAGGATTCTGGAAGAATCCCCTCTCCCTATGTATATAAATTCTATTAGCTGATGATTCATGTGTTTCATGTTTTAGGGAGATACGATCCATGGGGAAGTGGCATCTAAGGATGAAAAGTGGAGAAGTGATATGCTCTAGAGTTTCAATTGATTCAAATCGGGTACTAGAGTTGAAGAAGAAAGGGAGCAACATAGCACAATAGGAAGTGATTGTGTTATTAACTTTATATCTTGTTTCCTACACCGAGTTTCAACTCAGTAGGATTAGAGATTTTGTTAATGGCTCAACTATGAGTGGAAGATGGGAACAAATGATGCAGGAGGAGAAGAATGACGTTTATGGGTCCTAACCCTAGGAAATGTTGCATAACATAGGGGGAGCATTCAACAACAAAATCAGATGCCAGATCCATCAAGGAAATAATTGGATGACCCAGCTCAAGTGTTGTCTATCGAGAGAAGACATACTATGAGAGAAGCAGTAGTGATCAAGCATTTCATGCTTATTTATTTTGATCTACCATTGTGGTATCAGCTGACTATTTTCAGGATACCAAGAAGCTGCGAGAAGAAGTTGAAATGAATGATGTCATTGAACAATGACACAGAGAAAAGTAGCTGAAAGAAATGAAGCCACTGAAAAATGAGTCAGTGATCAATTTCCTGACCAAAGTGTTGAGGAAGAAAGCAACACAGGGGGAGAAGAAGTGGCTGAAGTTAATTCAGAAAAGGATACTAATGTGATCAGTGAGCTCCAGTTCAGACAAGAAGAATGAAATCACTACAGCAGACATCATTACTATCATAGGTTGAGTCGAAATGCTTTTTTGATGCAGTTGAAGATGAAAACTAAGATCATGCCATGAATGAAGAAATAGGTCAGAGTTGAGAAGAATCAGACCTGGGAGATTGTTTCGAGGCCAGCAGACAAGAATGTCATCGGGACTAAATGGGTTTATCGCAACAAGATGAATGAAGATGGCACAGTGATTCGGAACAAAGCACGAATAGTGTGAAAGGGATACTCCCAGATAGAGGGAATAGATGTTGATGAGACATTTGCACCGATTGCAAGGCTGGAGACAATCAGATTATTTTTGGCCATAGCAGTGCAAAGAAATTTCAAAGTGTTCCAGATGGATGTCAAATCCGCATTCTTGAATGGTGTTCTGGAAGAGGAGGTGTATATTGAGCAGCCAGATGGTTTTCTCATTCATGAGGATGAGAACAAAGTTTGCAGGCTGAAGAAGGCATTGTATGGGCTGAAACAAGCACCAAGGGCATGGTACTCAAGGCTTGATCAGTACTTGAAGAATCTTGGTTTCCAGCATGGAGGAGTTGATTACAACCTCTATTTCAGCAATGACAGTAATCAAAGGATGATGGTGCTGGTTTATGTCGATGACATAATATTTGGCGGATCAGATGAAGCTCAGTGCAGACATTTTTCCAAATTCATGAAAAATGAGTTTGAAATGTCAATGATTGGAGAGCTAACGTTTTTCCTTGGTCTACCGGTGACACAAGGAAGGAATGGAACATTCATTTCTCAATCTAAATATGCCAAGGAAGTCCTGAGAAGGTTTGGAATGGAAAATTCCAAGGAGATGAAGACTCCGGTTGCAACCCGGATGAAATTATCAAAAGATGAGGATGGCAAGGCAGTTAATATCACAGAATACAGGCAAATCATTGGAAGTCTGTTGTACTTAACCGCAACAAGGCCTGATATTGTTTTCGCCACATGCCAAGCAGCGAGATATCAAAGTAATCCCAAGGAAAGTCACATGATTGCGGTGAAAAGAATACTTTAGTATATCAAGGGCACGGTGGACTTCGGCTTGACATACAACGAAAAATCTCAGACAGATTTATTGGGATATACTGATGCAGACTGGGCCGGTTCAGCGGATGATAGGAAATCAACGTTAGGTGGTGCTTTCTATCTTGGCGGGCTGTGTATTTCTTGGCTAAGCAAGAAGCAAGATTGAATTTCTTTGAGCACCGCAGAAGCTAAATATATTGCGGCCACTAAAGCATGCACACAGTTATTGTGGATGAAGCAGCAGCTTGATGATATGGGAGTTGAAGTGAAGTCTCCGATCAGAATCCAGTGCGATAACTCAAGTGCTATAAATCTTAGCAAAAATCCATTCCATCACTCAAGGACCAAGAACATTGAGATCAGATATCATTTCATCAAGGAGAAGGTTGAGCAGGGAATCGTGAAGTTGGAGTATGTGCCTACAGAACTACAGGTTGCAGACATTCTGACAAAGGCCTTACCCAAGGAAGCTTTTGAGAGGCATCGACTGGCTCTGGGAGTTCAGTCGATTCCCCGCACTTGAAATAGTGTGGATGTCCCCCCCCCCCTCTCCCCGAGGTATGATGTGTTTTCCCTAATGTGCTGATGTGTTCTCTAGTCTGTTACAGACTGCAAAGGGGTGACCTTTGGGTTCGTTGACAAAGGGGGAGAAAATAGTGTTTGTTCAAGGGGGAGACAGTGTGGACATTTGAGAAATCATGACAGATACGGGGAGAAGCTGACCAGTGGAGCAGCCAGATAGGGGGATAAATGAGAAAGGGGGAGAGTATTAAATCTGACGATGCTAGAAGTGATCGATCAAAGCATAGATATCACAACAACTGAGGATCGTGATAAAAGCAGAAGAGTGATGTTGGAATGGTGTGAAAAGGTGTCCAGCTATCACCAATGGGGATCAGTGTGGTTCAACAATTGGTATCAATTTAAGAATTGGTATCAGGTTGGAATCGACAATTGGTGTTTGACATGAAGTGATTCATTGATGAACTTTTCATACTACTCTTTTTTCTCATGCCGAGCATTGCTCATGTGGGCTTAGAGTACGTGTTAAGGGATTCCTTGAATGTTATCATAATCGCAAGAGGCGAATGGTGGCAGCGGTTGGAAGAAGACTCATTGAGGTATCAAAGTGAAGAAAATCTTTCTGAGCAAAGTTATGAAGAGTTGTCAACAAACCCAAAGGGGGAGATTGTTGGGCAAAAATCCCTCAAGGTATCAATGCAGTATTTTTGGGTTGATTGTGTTTGTTGACAAAGCAGGTTTTCATGGAGAATTGTCGAGTTCCTGAGAAGTTGTTGACAATCCTTGTTGACAAAGAACTATGACAAAGGAAAGGACGATCTGGAGGCGGTACAAAAAGAGCAGTATAAGGTTACGTCGTTTCCCAGTGTTTGCCAAATTTTTGGGGTCCAAAATTTCGAGTTTAGTGAGCATTGCGAAAAGAGTATCTTCATGAAGATCATAATTTAATATGGCAAAGGCATGAATTTTTCGAAGATTGGAAGCATGGTTTGGATTTCTTGAAGGCCAGAAGAATGGAGGCGGTGAGTCTTCGCGACTACATCAAAGCTTCGCGAACATCAGAGTTGAAGCGCATTGCGGGGTTGAAGGGCTTTGCGAGGGAGCTTCGCGGCGAAGGCGCGAAGGCATGTTGACGGTAATGCTTCGCGATTACGTCAAGCTTCGCAAACGGTAGAGGCTGAAGCGCATCGCGGCGGTGAAGGGATTTGCGAGGGAGCTTCACGGCGAAGGCACGAAGGAATGTTGACGGTGATTCTCTGCGATTACGTCAAGCTCCGCGAACGGAAAATTGCCGTGGTGCTTCGTGATTTGGACAGAATTCCGGCTGAAACTTTGGAGTTTCGCGATTTGAGATGACCTGGCGTTGACTTCACACGGGAAGTTCGAGGTTTGGTGGAATCGCCTATAAATAGAGGTCGACCCCCTCAAGATAAGTAGAGAGAATTTTCAGAGAAAATCCTTTGCTCTCGATTCGCAGAGGTGGTTCGCGAAGGCAGTGTGCTTCACGAAATAGGAGCTTCGCAGCGGCTATTGTAGCTCTGTGAAAGTTGTGTGCTCCGCGTTGGCTCAGTGAGCTTCACGAGAGAAGTTGCTTTGCAACGAGTTGAATTTCGCGGGAGTTCTTCGCGAGAGAGATTCGTGAGAGAGCTTCGCGAGAGAGCTTCGCGAAAAGGCAGAAGCTTCGCGAAGGCTTGTTTGAGCTTCGCAAAATTGGAAGCCTCGCATAGTAGGGTGCTTTGCAAAGGTGTTTCCAAAAGGAATTGCCTAGTGGTTCAGGGGCAAAGAGGTATTCATCAGTGGATGAAAGTTGGACTTCAACAGAGCATCTACCTACAGTTGAAGATGCATTTTATGCAAATGAAGAGACCTACAGGTCTATAAACTGTGAGTGAATCCCTTCCAAGAGCAGTGAGCTTAGGAAGAGGAAGAAGGTGATCCTCTCCACCGGTAGTGAGCCATAGAGAGAGAAACAGAAAGTGACCCTTGGGAAAGCAGTGAGCTGACCCTAAACCTTGTATAGGCAGTGAGCCTGGGCATAGAAGTGATCTAGCCCGAACATTGTAATCCACAGCTAGTGAAGTCTAGTGGAATTTGGTACGAACCGGCAACTTGTCGGCGTATGCTCCTTGGACGTAGCCCTTAGCGGTGAACCAAGTAAAAATCTTTGTGTCTGCCTGCTTACCTCCCAGTATTGCATTCAAATCATCTCCAACAGACAAACCAGAAAAGAAGTGATCATAACATACACATAAGTGTAAACAAAGTGACCCTTGTAACAAAGAGGTCAAGATCCAGTGGGGCAGGAAGAACTTTGAAAAAAAAAGAATATCCATACCCTAATTCACCCCCCCCCCTCTTAGGGTATATAGGCCCCTATTGGCCCTAACAATATTGAATCCCCATACCTAAGTTTAAAAATATACCTAATATGATAACCTTAATAATTTGATAGTTTTTATGAAAGTATTGATGTTTATCTAATCAGGGTATGGTTGGGTATGTTTTTAATCATGCTGGTGGATGAGGTTTAACCAATATGGGATTTTTACTCTCATATGTAGAGAATTACATATGGTCCTTCGATTGAGATAGACTAAATAAGTGTATAGACTTACCAAGATAAAGTTCATATGATGTTCTTATATATTTGGATGAGGGAATGTGATATACTCTACTACATTGATGAATGACACATGATGTATTCATTGATTTAGATAGTCTATACTCAAAGAATCGAGGACATATGAGTTGGCTATATGGGATTGACATACTCTGTGCCCTATGGTCATTCAATGTCTTAGAAAAATGTATTGTATGATTATGTATAATTTTATATGATACAACTGGTGGATACATGCATAAATATACATGTGTTTGATGGAGATCGTGATATATTCCTTTATATATTGAGTAGCACTGATGCTTTGATAGAGGTCACTCTTTCCTTATATTTATCAATTTTGGAATTCATATTTTTTTCAATGATATAAGTTTTTGCACGTGTTGGTTGACTGAATGGATGTTAATTTTTACAAAACTCAAAGAGTTTCTCTAAAAGTGTTTTAGAGTTTATCCAAAATGATTTTTTAGTATATATTCTCAATGTATTGCATATTATGTAATACATGATGAATTTGGTTATTACTTTCCAAAATTATTTTTGGATATGGTCTCATGTGTTATTGTATATAATAAAATATGAGGTGGCATGGAACAATGTTTATTAGGCTTTAGTGTAAGTGGGAGATTGATGAAGTTATATACTAAATTCTATATACATTTGATGTGTTTTGGGTCATATCATATTATATGATATAGTGATATTATAATGTATTAATTTCATGATATAAAAGGAATATTTTAAATTTTTGGCATATAGTTTCATATGATATAGATATGGTGTATTATAGATATCTTGGTTAGTTATATTATACAACATATATCTATTGTAAGGCATTATAAATAATGTTGTATGGTTTATATTACACTTTATAATTGATTAGATAAGTTTAACATTAATTGGTTAAAATTCAAATATCTTCCATGTTGGTTATTATTAACTACAGAAATTTTATAAGATGAAACTGATAGGAGATCAAATGCACTTAAGTGTTAATTTCATGGACAAACATTTACAAAAATTGTAAATAAATATAAATACTCAAACATTACATAATGTTATAGTAAATTTCATAAAAGGGTCAGGATTTTACTGAGGCCTATATAAAGAAGGTCAAGCCATTGATATGGTTTTATTTAAAGTGATTGTTTATTCTATTGATTCTACCCATAGCTCTTTTCCTCCTTTATTTGCCTCAAGAGATACTAGCATATCATGGATGTAAGGAGATACCCACCCAGGTGTTGTGTGATTCAGTTGGCCCATAAATATGGATTATAGGGGAGATTCCTTTGGATATTCCTTAGGGGTCTTTATTAAACCATTGTGATTAAAGGTAGTAGCAGAGGCTAACATTAGTGAGAGGTATATGTTCTTTATTTAGTTTATACATGGTTTTAAATTTTTAATAGCATAGAGATATTGGGTATAATGTTTCTAATGACTTTCACTGCATTGAATAAGTGTTATTTGATCCTTATAAACCCTTTATTCATGGTCATAAATAGATTTTTGACTATGTAAGTTCATATCCATGCAAATATAATTTACATGTGACGTAATTATATAAGATCTAGTCAACTTGGGAATTGAGAAAATATATAATCTATATGGAATTGACATTATCCATGTGTCATTCTTAATCTTGATATTAAGTATAAATGATTATTTCTAATTTTCATGTGATGGATTATATCACACAAAACTCATTTTTTATTTGGGTATCTATGACATTTTCTAGATACCACACTTAGTTTATAATTATGAATGATATTCATAGTTATTTCCAACTTTACAAAGGACCCTTGCGGATGCACATAAGATAATTTTAGCTCCTTAGATCAAAGGTCTTTGTATTTTTATTCATTAGAAAATCCCCATTTTAACTGGGTTGAGAGAGAACCCTTATATAGCCCCAAGTCCTAGAGGTACATAGGACTTTTTACATTGTGGCCCAAAGGCTCAGTGGCTTGATAACCATTACAGTCCCAAATTCCTTGACCCAACTATACTGAAACAACCTTGTCCAAATCACCTATTCAAGATTGAACCTTGATCACCTCTTGACATTGCTAATAGTTTGTAGTGCCCATGTGCATAGTTTAATGGGTAGATGGTATGACCACCATATCCCTCCTTCAATCCATGGATCAGTTGGATTCACATAGTGGATGATACTTCTCTAATCATCCTTGGGGATAATCTAGTTCTAATTGAGTTTGGTCTGATCATGGACTAGAGGCCCTATGTCCTGGAGGTTTAGTGATGTCCTAGAGGCCCTATGGCCTGAAGACCTTTGATATCCTAAAGGCCGTGTAGCCCAAAGGCCTAATTTCTTAGCTCGAGAGACTAATTCATGTGAATAGTGTCACTACTACATTACTGTTATAGTACCTACAATAGTGATTCTATAGTACTACTATAGTAACTTTTAGAACACTCCCCCACTCAGATTTGGTGGTGGTCAACCCAGCCCAATGGCCTTTGATATTTTTATTTTATTTTTAGATAATCCCCCTTTTATTTGTTGATGGGAAACCCTTACATGACCCATAGGACCAGAGGCACAAGTCTCATACATGACCTGAAATCCCAAGCCACAATGCCATAATACATGACCCAAAGTCCAAAGACCCAAAAACACAAGAACTACCCCTACCCAGCATCTACATCATAGAAGGCATCTAGATTCCCACCTCACATGGATGATCAGCTAGCATTGCCCTGTATAGAGCTACATGGTACTTGGTACCAATGGAAATTTCCATACCCTCTCATCCTTCCAATATAGTTATCTATGCTTGGTGGATGATACTTTATCTGAATCCTTGTTTGGGGCCTGCTCCTGTGTGATGTGCTTGGGTAGCTTCTTAGTCCTTTATAGCATAAAGGCACGATGTCCTGAAGGCCTATGATGGCCCGAAGGCCCTGTGGCCTAAATTATTTTGGTGGCCCAAAGGCCCTGAGACTTGTAGGCCCAAACCGGTGGCCCATAGTCCCAAATCAGATAAATAGTTCTAGCTACTACAAAACCACACAGTGCCTACTATAGTAAATTCTAAAATTCTTCTACAGTAACCTATAAATTCATAACCACTTGGATTTTATCCTGGTTCTTTCATATTCCAATCAAGAGACTCTACCACTCGGGTATAGGCTCGTTGTCCCCTCGCCCTGATTTGATCTTGGGTTTCATACAGGATTACAGGGTGTATTAACTACTCAGCTACCACACCAACTGCTAAGATAATTCAAATTATGATTTCTGAACTAGTGTGATTAGTTCTTGTATAAAAATGTTTATATTTATTATAAACACAAATAACATTTGATCTTTTACAATTTGAAGTATTTAATTAAAAATATGTATTTATTAAAATTAATAATGTGGTGTTATAATAAAAATAATTAGTTATTTATACTATTAATATATAAAAGGGAGGAAATGATGAAGCCCAAAATTTGATTTGTCTTAGGCTTAGAGTTATGGACTTCCAAGGCCCATTACATGAGGAAAATTTTAATTCCTGCCAAAATAGGATATTTAGGCATCTCTTTTTCCACTCTTAACACATTTGGAGGCTCATTAATACACCTACTAAGGTATTTTGGGACATAATACACTTTTGGATGATATTTAATGCATTAAATGTCCTTTAAAGGATATTTTTTACACCTCCTTGTGTTTTATTTAGGATTTTCATCCCTATAGGATATTCAATGCTCATATTCCTATAAATATCAAGGAGGATGGGTGTAGTCTTTATCCCATAAAGAGAAATAAAATGTGGTTTTTAGGGTTCCTTAGTTTCACTCTTCTGATAGAGAGTCCTCTAGTTTCCCTCATCCAAGATAGTTCCCTTTTTTTCATTATCGAAGTGGTTTTCTAGAGTCTTTATCATCCCTTATTCAGTAATTTTTTATTGTGGAGTGACTAACATCAATTAGATAAGAAGAAAAATTACACTAAGGTGTTGATGATAGAGACCAAATGTTTATTATTTTTACTTTGTGATTTAATGATTTGATCCCCATGAATTTCATAATTTAAGGGAAATTATCATATATTCAGTAAATAGGATTATTTTTCAATTTATTGCTAATGTGGCATAAAATGTGATTTTTTTAGTTATTTTATTATTATTATATTTTTTATTGATTAAATTAAAAAATTTCTTAATCTCTGGTTATCATTTTTTTAGGATAAGTGGGAAACCCTATATATGGGTTAGTCCATACATAAAATAATTACACATGACATGTAATATCTATTGGAGGATGTATTGGAATTTGGAAAATTACTAACTCTGCACAGTGATACATAACATCCTTTGAATGATACGGAATATTTATAAATTTGATTCTAATAATAAATCTAGCATTTGGCTAATTATTGGATGATGCATGAAATTTTAAACAAGATGTGTATGAAATTAAGAAAGTATGTGTATGATTTATCCATTTGTCATTCCACTCTTCTAATAAATCCAGAACTCAAACACGCATGTTTCTCGTGATATTTTACCATCAAAGATATTTCCATATCTTTTATTTGACCACGTGAATTAATCTAAGGTAGAATAAGTTAACATGATAACGGGGAAGATTTGAAGGGGATACCAAAGATATGTGAATATTTTGAAGAATTCAAAGATGAATAAACTCTTTTAAGCTCTTTGTTGCATTGAAAAATCATGTTTCCTATGTTTCATTCATGGAAGAAAATCCCCATATGCATGTCAAAGCTTTTTGTTGAACCCTTACTGGTGATTATGGAAATAACTAGTCTTGATCATTTAATGTATTCCTAAGTTTTAAACCTAGACCTTTTCCTTATGATTTAGAATAGGTTTTTCATTTCTTTATTCTATAATTCATTTTTTGTATTAATTTTAATAAACTATAGTGTTTTACTTCTCTATCTAACTTTTCTATCATTTTATTTGTGTTTTCACCCACTTTACCTCTCTAATGCTCACGATGGTGAGTATCTAACTTGAGGCTTGGCCTTGGGGAAGGTTCTATTGGTGTTACCAATCCCTTACTCTTGATTATTTAATGTTTATTTTCAATTTTTAATAAGGTGGGTAGTGTTATGGGTTGGTGTGGTGATTTTCCACCTCTCCATGGCATGATCCTCTATCTCATTATATTCTATACTAAATTTATATTCCCTATATTATCTCAAATATATCTTTATATGATTAATTTGAGTTTAATAAATAGAATAAATGACATATGATGTAGTTGGTACTTGGAAGGTTTCACATTCTCAATTAAGATATGTTCATCAAAATTGAATATTTGATGATGTGAGATTTGGTGTGCCGAAGAGATCTTGTAGTGATGTTATGTTTCATACTCTAAGTAAGTGGTAGTGTCTCATATGTGATGGGATGAGCTATCAAATAGAATTCTGACAACAAGAGAAAGTATAATTAAGGAACTCGAGTAACCATCCCTAGAATCAAGACCTTTTCTATTAATTCAATATTAGTTTTTAATTTTGTTACTTTATGTTTTCTTGAATTACATTTTCAAAAAAAACCATCTATTTACTTTATTTTCATAAACATAAAAACACCTAAAATTTCATAAAGTAGTAGGAATAGTGAGTGATCCACAACAATCTCATTGTGAGAAGACCCTCGACAGCCATAGTGTTGTACTAAGAGTAATATAAATATTATTTTTCATCACCCTACAATAGGTGTGTCAAAATTTGGCACCATTTCCGAGGAGCTCAGTTGGTTACTTATAATTTCTCCCATAGTTTGTAAATAACTTTCTCTTGTTTTTATAATAAAAATAAAAAAAATTGTTTATATCTATGATGTATTGAAATTCATATTATTATTATACATAGACTAACTTCTCTCATGTGAAAGAATAAGAGGAAGAAGTATATGATTCAATATAATTCTAACTATAAAATCTTAGTGAGGATGTCCAAGATATGAAGTGACAAATGTAATTATTAGCAGAGTACCTACAAGTATAGAATTAATAGAAAATTAAGCAACAATAAATTAAACTGATGGAGGAAGAGATTGCCCTAATTGTTTTATAAGTTTAGGAACCTGAGGAGGTCTAGAAGGAATAGTTCAAATCTTTACTATCATACCTCACACTTAAAATACCATAAGTGATAATTGAAGTAGGCATGCCTACTAATATTAGATCAAAAAACATTGTATGAATTATGGAATGACTATGTACAAGGTGAAATGTCATGTTTCTCTCTTATATTTGAATAATAAGAATCGTTTCCACTCTATGTTCCTCTAGACCTAGAATAATTTTCCACTAAGGTGGTGGAATTTGAAGAGTGATTGGATTAGATTTACTACCAACATCTAACTCTAACAACACAACTCCATGTGGCACTAAGAAAAGTAGAATATTTGATAGTCGAGCTAATATAAGGATATAATCTTCCCTTAAACTCATTCTCATTTAATTTCAGTAAAATTTAATCGAGTATTTACCCTCCCTTTTTGAGTTTAAATATTCATCAAATTCATGGATTTCCCTATAGAATGATAAATAAAAAATTACACCTAAAGAGGAACATATGAAGCTCCCCAGACTAATTGAACATTTTTTAAAGGGAGTAAAAGAAGTGTTCCTGGTGTACTTTATTGAGGAGATGGGGTACTAACATATATGGAATGGGGGAAAATTTCGATTTAAATTCATCCTAGTTTAATTTCATTCAACTTGAAATGTTTACTGATTCCATTTTTGATGAAAATGTTAATACAATATCAAATGAAAAATCCTTGTAAGTTGAAGAGGTGTCCTAATTAGTGGCCGAAGTAATAAAGGATCCTCACATTCTTTTATCCCCACGATGCGGGTTATATCTCATAGAAATGGGGGAGGATCTACAATACTATATCCAAGGGAACCTCTATAACCAGTGGAAAGTAAAGAGAACTAGAAGAAGAAAGATGTAGTGGTTTTCAACACATAAGAAAAATCAATATTCATATTGGGGATAAAAATATGTAGTAAAAACCTAGTACCCACTTGGGGGTCTAAAACAAGATTCTAACTTTTTTATCTTTATTTTTCATTACTTTAAATAAATTTGTTAAATATGTTGTTTTCTTATTGGTTTTCAGTAAGCAATAACTATGAGATTAACTTAAGGCTACCACTGCTTAATAAAATCTGGTTGTATTACTTCTTCTCGGAGGTTTATTTTCCATATTATTTTGATTATTCATGATCTAAAATAAATGGTATAAATAGGATAAGTGTGGTTGGGTTTTTACCAATCTATATAGGACTTAGATGTTTTTTTTTTGGTTTTTAATTTTTTGAATGTTTTTTAGATACCTTGAGCTTAATGGAATGCCTTTAGAAATTCATATCCTATTGGTATTTTTGGAAAAACTAATTTATTTGAGATTATAAAAATTTTAATTATTACTAATTTGGATTTTATTCCCTGATTTCCAAACTAAAAATTTAATGAACTTTGATCAAATTTGAAACCCATGGGCACAAGTTTTGTCCAATGTTTATCTTACCGGTCTGAGAGGTTTCTAAGCTTGTTACACATCTTCTTACATTTCTCATTTTCTTAAGATTATTGAGTCATGTCTTGAAATATAGATATTATAATTTTTCTTATTTTAAAAAAATTTAGAGTTCATGAATTATGTTAAAAAATTATTGAGGCATCATTTGAAAACCCTTTTTACAATAAATATATATTCTTTCCTACCTTGAAATATGACCTTTATTTTAATCCCATAGAATCCATGAACAACATTTTTAGGCATCCACATTAGAATCCTAAAATCCCTAATCACACAAATTTATAATTAATTGAAAGATTATAGTCAAACTCAAGTGTGGGGGTATTTTTTGTAAAAAGACCTATTTTTTGCATAAATTGGAGCTATTTTAGGAGAAGATTTGGAAAGAAAAAATCATACCAATGAACTATTTTGTTAGAATATTTGGGGATAAATCATTATAGGTGGAAATTTTGAAGGAAAAACCCTCCATATTTGGGAAAGGAAGTTCACTCGGATATTTTAAGTCCAAAACTTCATATTTTCCTTCAAAATAGAAAATTTTTGTAGAATTTGAAAAAAAAAACAAAGATAGAAGAAAAACTAAATTTTTTAAGGAAGCGGAGAGAATAAAAAATTGATACTAATGAAATGTTATATGAGTGAACATTCCATGATAATAAAAAAGAGATATATAGCATTCAGTTACCAGCTTTCATGTATGAACCTTGTTTTTTCTTGGTTCTCTTTATTTTTAAATTTTTCTCTAGTTGTTTATGTCACTTCTTGGTTATACCTATTTTTCCTGGGTTTTTTTCCTTGTTTGAGAATTTAGAGGGGTTTGAGAGAGTGTTTTGATTCTAGTTTTAGAGGTTGGGAGGTGTTTGAGGTGTTTATCAGGGGTTGGACTTGATATTGTATCCAAAATGGATATAGGAGGTACACTGGTTGGTCGGTGTGACTTCTAGTGGCCTAGGTAATATACCTGGAACCACCAGATAGTTGGTGGAGTCTAGCAGATAGATGGTGGTGTCGAAGGGGCTAAGAAAGGTCAGGGTGGTATCATAACTTTGTATCTTTTAATCTCTATGTTTCATCTCTAAAAAAATCTCTCTAATTTAACTCAACCCTAAACACCTTGTAGGCTCTCTAGAGATGATTTTGGATCTCCCAAACTTGATTCTTCATGGATCTAAGTGTTTATTGGTGTGTTGGATCTCTTCAGGTAAGTGTAAACTTCTTGGGATGTTAATTATACTCTCCTACTCTCTCTTCCTCTTTGAGAGTGGTGTATTCTCATGTCGTTATTGTATCTAGATCCTAACTTGATGAGTTGTGATTCTAGGATTCTCCTTTGATTGTTCTATCCCTTAACTCTTTGTTACTGGTTCACGTGTGGGTGTTTTTTTATATTGATTGAAGTGGGTGGTTTCATAAAACAATCTCTATCAATTTAAACCTTTAAGGCTTGTTTAATTTAAATTAGTTTTCTAATTGATTTCTAGATCATGAATAGAGTAACTTGAATAATTTTAAGCATGATTTTGATGAGATTAAAAGGAATGAAAAGTTATATGATTTGAAATTAGATGATTTTAAATTAAGTGCATGAATTTTTTATAAAAAAACCATTTAATGTTGTTTTTTGAAATGAAAGGCATGTTTTTGAAAATTGAACTTAGGACCGATTGAAATGATTATTTTAAATGAGTTGAGATTGATTAATGTAGTGCCCCAAACCATTTTTTCACCTAAACAGTGCTACTATCCAGTTGGTCACTAGGCCTTAGGCACACCTCCCCATATGTCAATGGCTACTGACTAATAGCAATGGTCTGATTAAGTGATAGTGGGGAGACTATACCCTCAGGTGGTGATAATAATAATGGTCCGTATATAAATATAGTAGTAGAATAAAGACCATAAAAAGTAGAAGCAACAATGAAACTCAGCAAAAGCATAATCAAGCAGCAACGGAAAATAAATAAGCCCAAAGACTTACCATTTGTAGAAAAGACCACAAGTTATAGAAGGTCATAAAAACAATAGACAACAGGGTCTCTCATGGCCAACCATATAAGTACATATAATAAGCATTCAAAAAATAAAAAGGAACTCCATATGATGTAGAGGAACCACCATAGTCCACTCCCATCCATCCATGTTAAGCGGTACAACATGATCACTAAGTTCCATATCTGGTGCCTGGCCCCTTACATGATATCAAAGACATAAATTCTATAAGAATCCTAAGGATCCCATATAAGGTGTGAGAATGAACTTAATATGCCACCACCAATGTGTTCTTGTCTTAAATCCATAATTATGCAAGTGTATGCTAAAATGTAATAAAAGGAAAGGTATTCTCATTTATTAATTAAACTGGTTACCTTATGCTCAATAGCCACAAGGAAGCATCTGCCTACTTCATCCAATGATGGTATAAGACTGAATACATGCCTCTAATTATATATATGGAATAAAGTACATGTATGCATATATATATTTTTAGTGGTGAGGATCCATGTCTTAGTGCCCAAGGAATCCCCTGATGAATATCATATCAGGTGAACCCTCAGGTTCCACCCATAAGCATGTCACCAGCACCTCATGCCATCAGTCAAGTACCTGGCATCCCAAAAGCATAGCCAAACCATAAATCTTAGGTCCCTTAAACCTCTAATCAAAAATTATCATCGGGTTGACATACCAATATCCTGGGGCACAGCAATATCTATCCTCCAATAAATAATCATCATTGTATCAATAGCCAACGTCATGAGGCATGACAATGTCCATCCTCCCATAATCCTAGTCCAATGTCCTCAAGCATAATAGTGAGCCATATCCCCCAACTGATGGTCTCAATACCATTAGTTGATGGCATGTCACCATCCACATGGATTTATAAGGTGAGAACCTCCAACATACCTGATGGTCAACACTATCACCTAAGCCGCAATAACCATAGAGACCTCCACCCATAATGAGTGGTCAATGCCACCTTGATCTGAGTCTTATCTATGTGAACATGAATCCAATGGTGCATTGGCCAGCAATGGTGAGCAAAAATCACCAAACAACCTAAGCCACATCATCTAGCACCTCATGCCCCTATGACAATTTTGTTAAATCCTAATGGTTAGCATCATCTCAATCACATGAGCCATGCCCTCATCCTGATGACCTCATCACCTCATGTCCTAAAAATCATGTCACCTCAACATGGTGATCATCAACACCCCATGTAACCCAGTCTACGCCCTCATCCTAAGGATTGTGTTGCATCATTCTAGGTGATCAGCATCACCTCAATCCTCGGTCCAATCCCATCATGTTCCCAAAGAACTCAAGAAATCAATATAACCAATTTAATTAATTTAAAACACACCTGGACTAACCTGGCCAAGTTGGTCCAAGCCCATTACTTGGCTTAACCATTTGTATTGAAACAAGATCGTGCTCATAGGCATCTCATATAATCAATTGAACAATTAAAAAGACTGAAATTGGTTTATTAGGGGCCTCTCTCGGACTACCCACATGGTGTATATAGAACGCACCCCCAAAAACATCTGGAAAAACAAGGATAAAGCTAGGAACCACCTACCTTAAGTTAGTAGGTTCTATCTTGTTAGATATCGGCGTCTAACTCGATCCGAAATGAGAAAAATCGATGTTTTAGATGAACGCCCTGAAAATAGGGCAAAAGGCATAACGTGGGTTTATCATTCTATGTGGTGAGATAACAGAAGAAGAGAAGCAAGAGGACTAAATCCCTTACTAATGTGCTTCCATTGAGACTAACGGATCTAGGATCGAAACTCTAATGGAGGAGATCGCTCAAATTCTCTAATGATGGAAAATAGAGATTCCTCCCATTGTTGTGTATGTGGGTGAATAAGAAAGGAGGAAGAGAAAAGATAAGTAGAATGAGGGTAAATTTGGTAATTTAACCCAAAAAAATGACTTGCACAGTTTGGCTAATTGTGCGCTAACCATGCGGTGCTCTCTGCCTAAGCACCACACATGAACAGGCTAGGCACATGGTTTTCCAACCCATGCACAGACTGTGCAAAATCCCTCTATTAAAAACTACAAATGTGTCACATAACCATGTGCCCCCACCTATATGATTTGATAAACCATGTTCAATGTTATAAGTGGGTCACAGTATTACTCCTAGGAGGCCACACAATCTTTCCAAACCATGCACCTCGGTCTAAGATTTCCCAAAACTGAGTTTCTAGGGTCCGAAGCACCCAAAACTCACCTGAAACCCCAATTCACTTACCGTGACTTAAAACCCATCTAAGAACAAGGCCTTGGGTCAATAAAACTCCCAAAATTAGATTCTGAAGATAAAAATAAAGGTTTTTCTAACCACCAAACTTGAAAATTTTAAACAGGTTGAGGAATTTGACCCACTCAAAAACCCGGGACATTACAATTAAAATGAATGATATCCCCTTATATGATTGTTTGACTTTAAGCACATGGAATCCTGGTTAGTTAGGTGGGTAATCAAGTAAAATCACAATGGGCATGTATTAGCTCCACCTAGCCATAGATTGACAATGAAAATGATATAAACTTGATGAGGGTAGGGAGCTCATTCATTGGGGTGTTCTCTTATTCCCCCTAGGCATGTCATCTAGGGATGTGTGTTCATTTGGATATGTATTCCACTAAGGTGTGTGAGGATCCTTAAGCCTTAATCTAACTAACTCTAGGTATTATTAACATGGTGTTATGATTTAAAGTGATTTTTTCATGCCATTGTTTGATAGAAATGTTTATCCATTCCTATTTTGATAAAATTATTTCTTCATGCCTATTTCAACAAAGATGCTTTAATTTTCCTAATTTAATTGAAATGAAATTTTGTACCTATTTTTTAATAGCCTTTGAAATTTTTTGTAAAGCATGTTTTGATATGAACTATAAAAATATTTCCATGCCATGTTTTCTTTAAAATTGAGAAAAATTGGTTTATTTGATGTAGGTTGCTTATAAAATGATTGATGATATCCTATTGGGATCTTCTTCTCTCACCCAACATTTTCCTTTTAGAATTTGTAGATTTTCTTATGCTGGATCTAGGTAAAGGAAAGGCACTGCTTGGAGGTGGTAGATGTTCTTAATTAGCAGGACCTTGGGAGTTGGTGGTGACTGGTGGATCATGTGATCCACTTGTTACATAGAGGTATTGTGTAGTTTTCTTTGATGGTTTGATGTGATGTATTCGGTTGGTGTATCATTTTTTGAGACTTGTATATGTCTACTTATGGTGCCTTTATATTGAGGAGTGTTTAGAAAACTGATTGTTTATTGTTTTATATCCTCTGTTTCATCTTGATGGATTATCCTTATGGAGAAAACATTCCCTCTTGTTTGTTTTGGATGCCCAGGAGCTAGTCACTAGCCCATGGGGATCAAGAATTCACTTCAGGCCATGTCAAGACTAATTCAAGGGTCATTTAGGTAGTTTATCTGAGTTAGTTTGTGACAATCTGTAAGTGAATAATTGCAAAAAATAGTGATTGATAATACCATTATTGAGTATAAACTATTAATCAAGTATTTTACATAAATTAGAGCTAAACATCCTCATTCTACCTTATAAATTTTAATATTTTCACCTACCAACCCTTTACCATTGAACAAATCTATATTACCCTCATGATTGACTTGTTTTTATAACACTATGAAGTGGAGAGTTTAGGATGCCACTAAGCCTATGGAAATCATGTATGCACTTCAGAATAAGAAAAAATCCATATTAAAATTCCTTGAGTGAAAAGAGATACATTTTTGAGAAGGTAGATACAAAATGAACATGGGGATTAATAAGAGATTAAATATATTTTTATAGACAGTGAGGAGTTAGGGATTTGAGATCCATGTAGGAAACATGATATTTTCAAGGATATAAGAATTGAAATGTGTTGTTATTGATGTCTTGAAAAAAATGACCTTGCTATTAAATGATTGCCTAGGAGTGAAATGTTTAAGTGTGGGGTAATTAACAAAGCTCAAATATTCATTTTTTAACTTTTTAATTTAATGATTTAATCCTCATGAATTTCATAATTTAAGGGAAATTGTCATATATTTAGTTTATATGGGTATTTTGGACTTTATAATAAATATGGCACAGACTATGATTTTTTAGTGATTTTATTATTATTTTTTATTAATTGATTAAATAAACAAACTTTTTAATCAGTGTTTGTGATTATTTTTAGGTTAAGTGGGAAACCTTACATATGGATTGGTAAATATGTAAGAGAATTGTGCATGATACGTAATATATATTAAAGGAACTATTGAAATTTAGCAAAGTACTGAATCTTCAGAGTGATACGTAACATCCTTTGGATGATATGTAAGATTTATGTCTTTGTTGCTGAGAAGGAATTTGGTAGATTGGCTAAGTATTGTGTGGTGTGTAATATTTTCAAAGGGGTGTGTAAGAAATTCAGATTCCATACATAGGATTTCACTATTTTCCATTGCACTCTCCTGATAATCCAAAACTCAAAAGAACATGATTACCATGATCCTCAACCATCAAATATATTTCCAGATCTTTTATTTTGCCGTGTGAATTAATCTATGGCTGAATAAGGAAACATAATCCTAGGAAATATTTGATGGGAAGACCAAAGATATGGGAAGATTTTGAAGACTTCAAAGTTGGAGAAAATCCTTGAAGCTTGTTGCCATGTGGAAAAATATTATTGCCTACACTGCATGTGTGGAAGTTGATCCTCATGCACATGTTGAATCTTGTTGTTAAACCCTTTGTGCTTTTTTTAAACAACTAGTCTTGTTTATTGTAAAGGATTTTTGAAGTTTTCAACTTGGCCCTTATCTTTTTGATTTAGAATATATTTTTCATTTCTTACTGTTGTAATTTGTTTTCTATATTTATTTTAATAGATAGCAGTGCTTTCCTTCTCCCTCTATCTCTACCTTCTATTATTTTCTTTGTATTTTCCCCCACATTACCTCTATAATGCTCATGATGGTCAGTATCTAACCTGAGGTGTCTTGGGGGAGGTTTTCTCGGTGTTCCCAAATCACAACTCTTAATTCCTTAATGTTTATTCTTTGTTTGTAATGATGCAGGGGGGGGTTGTGCCTTGGTGTGGAGATTTTCCACCACTCCGGGGCATAATCCTTGATCTCACTCTATTCCTTACTAAACATTCATTCCCTCCCTCCTCTCAGACGGCCCTTTATATTATGGAGTTGAGTTTGAAAAAGTGATGAAACAGCATACGATGTAGTCGAGTCTTGGAAAGTGTCACATTCTTGATTGAGGCATGTTCATCATTCTTAATTATCAGAAGAGGTGTGATTTGGTGTTTCGAAGAGATCTCTTATTAATGCTAAGTTTAAGTATCTAAGTAGGGTATGCTAGTCCATGTACAATGGGATGAGCTATCAAATAGAATTTAGATGGCAAAAAAAAGGATAATCAAGGAACCCGAGTAACCAGCCCCAGGACTGAACCCTTTCCTACTAACTTTGGTTTAGCTTTTACTTGCTTTCCTTTATGTTTTCATGCATTCCATTTTCAAAACCCCAATCTGTTTCCTTTGTTTTCATAAATATAAAAACACAAAAAAATAATTAAGTGGTAAGAATAGTAAGTGATCATAAACAGACTCCTTCACAAATGACCCTAATCAGCCAATGTGTTTCACTAGGAGTGATATGGATATGATTTTGTACCACCCCGCGACAGGTGTATCTGTTGGTGATTAGCGTTATTGGTGGATATAGAAGCAAACTTTAATTTGTTAATTCAAGTTTGTTATCAATATCTCAAACCTATTTAAAAAGGTTATTTTTTCTTTTTTTTGTTAATTTATTTTTATTTACTTATTATGTTCTTGATTGGGTTTTATTACTACTTCCAAAGTCTACCGAGGGTTAGTAACATCATTAAAACCTAGCAATTAAAACACAGGCATATATAATACATATATGTGTGTGTGATCAATGTTTATATTTTTTGTACATATATAAATTTTAAAATATATAAAATTCAAAAAAATGTAAAAAAAACATATAAGTTTGATTAAAATGCACACACAACTCAAAAATATAAAATACTCAAAACAAATGAAATATAAATCATAAATAGTTGTTGAATGCACATAGAACTCAAAAACATATAAAAGGTAAAACATTAATAACACGTATATTTGTTTAAAACATTTATAAAACCCAAAAAATATATATGAATTAAGACCCATGCACATAAAATATATAATATATAAAACAATTAGATACTCTTATATGTTCACTATATATTAACATATATAAGCACAAAATATGTAACACCCACGCACTCATATGATCACACAAATTTATTTACACTACCACATATTGGGCTTTTAAATGCACTAGAAATTGCTTTTTTCAGTACTAAAAAAATGTTAATGATTTAACCGCCTTTAAAAGCCAATAACTTTTGTCAACACTAAAAAGTATTAAATAAACCACTCTTTTATTAAAAGTAAAAATGGTGTTGATAAAAGCATCTTTTATCGGTCTTTTTTTTAACACTGATAAGTATTCCTTTGTGAGCACTCATAAAATGTGTCTTTATCAACATTGACAAAATTTATCATGATGCTACCCCCCCCCCCCCATCTCCTTTTATGAGTGTGCAACACCCTTTTGTCAACATGTTCGCCCCACCAGCCCCCAACCCCTTTTATCAGTGCACGACTCCCCCTTTGGTCAGTGATTTTCACCCCCATGCCCTATTCGCCCATGCTATACTAGAAAGATTTGAACCTATGACATTCATATACAAAGCGAACGTAGTTACTATTGCGTCATCTTGTTCTCATTTGTATTTTGTGATCTATCTATTTATTTATATATATTTTTATACATCATTTTTATTTATATATTTATTCATATTATTATATATTTATTTTTAAATATATATATATATATAATTTGTTATAATGTATTTATAAAATTCATATTTATTTAAAATAAATTTCTCTATCTCTCTCTCTCTCTATATATATATATATATATATTTGATTTTTTGTATAGAGGTGTGTGTGTGTGTGTGATGCTTTGGCAGTGGCGTAGTGGAGTCGGAGGTGGTACAAAACATGTTGTCCTTTCGGAGGTGCAGGGTTTGATTCCTAGGAGCCCGCTCTAGGGTGAATTTATCCTTCCCTCGACCTCGCTCATCTTGGAAATAGCTCCTTCTCGGTTGGGGCTCTCTTCATGAAGTTCCCAGTCAGGATCCAAGTATCACTGAGAGGGGGAGGGGGTGAATTAGTGATATCGTTTTCTTTTTAAGTTTCCCCTTCTTGAAACAACCTCTACCTCCTATTAAAGAGTTTTTTCCCTGTTGAACACACACAACCACAGGAACACAAGATTTACAAGGTTCACTACTCAACAAGAGTAGCTACGTCCTTGGTATGGTACGGAAAAATCCAGTACCACACAATCTACTAGAAAACAATCCTTTGATGTGGAATACAACGAGTAGGATATACCCTTACACTCATGTAGCACTTTCAAAACAATCCAATAGTGTGTGTGCTCCCTCTTAGCACAAATAGGGTAATGTAATGATTATGTGCTTCTTAATGAACTTTCAAAAATCAAATCTTTCAAAAAAATTCTTCACTTTCCTACCCAGAAGCTGGTAAGAACCTCCCGGTGCAGACAGCTTGCGCGCCACTCCCTACTTGCGCACCTCCCTGCTTGCGCGCCACTTTCTTGCATGCCTCCCTGCTTGCGCGCCACCTGCTTGCGCGCCTCACTGCTTGCGCGCCTAATCACTACTTGTGTGCCACCATTGAGAACAACTCACAACTTGCGCGCTACCTTTGTCTTATACACAGCCCACTTCTTGAAAGCACCTCCATGCTTGCGCGCCTCTGGAAACTTGTGCGACAAAACTTGCGTGACACCCTACTTGCGCGCCTTATAAATAACCCTCAGCTTGCGCGCCACTTCAGCTTGCGCGCTTCCCTCTACTACTTGCGCGATCAGAGAACCCTCTACTACTTGCGCGATCAGAGCTCTAATTTTCTCTTAAGTGTTGAGCATTAAAAAATGAGGAGGCAAGTTGTCTATTTATAGGCATTTTGGTGACTTGTGTGCCGCTCCAGCACTTGTGCGCTGCTCCAGCACTTGTGCGCCGCTCCAGCACTTGTGCGCCGCTCCAGCACTTGCGCGCCGCTCCAGCACTTGCGCAACACTTTCTTTCCTTTGTCATATTTTGATATGATGATGTTGAAATATGACTTGCGTGCAATATACACTTGCGCGCCACATATACTTACGCACCACACTTGCGTGCCACTTTTGAATTGTGCGCCAATCTTTAACTTGCGCACCACTTTATTTCCTTTGTCATATTTTGATGGGATGATCTTGAAATATGACTTGTGCACCACTTACACTTGCACGCCAATACTTGCGCACCACTTTATTTCCTTTTCCAAAATCACTTCTTTACTCTCTCTACTCTTCATAAGGCTTGCATCACAAGTTCTCCAAACTTATGGTATTTATGAAATACAAATCAGCAAAGCATCATAATAGTTTACAAGTCCTTTACAAAGTGAATTGATTTAGCTTATTTGACAACAAAAGACAACACTCTGTAACAGCAAACTTTTCTTACTTCCTTATCCATCCAACTTGGTCCCAACAATCTCCCCCTTTGGATTTTGTTGTCAACCATGATTCATAGATCACTGAACTTTGTAACCTTAAGCAATGGATTACTTATCAACAATTCTAAGCCTACGTGAGCTAAATAATTTTAGGAAACAAGAATTATTGACAGCCAAAACCATGTTGTCCGAAAGTAGTGACTATGAAATCTCATGAGTGTACCTCCTCAGCCTTCTTCAGATCATCTTTCAAGCTTTTACCTCAGTATTCTTCACTTCATCAACATTCCTAGAAAAAACATTGTTTCCTACAACCACTCTAACAAATAGTTAGCATAGTTCACACACATACATGCTGGATTCACAGCTTACCCACAACTCCCCCTTTATGCATGCTTCCATAAGGATAGATTTATGAAACAATTATCCCCCTTGAAAACACTATACAAAGGTAATACGAGAGAGGGGACAGAAACACGTACCATAACCTTGATGAGAAGGAGGTTGGACACCCATGTTCAACCTCAATTTTGCAAATGGTTCCTTCGGTAACTGTTTTGTGAATATATCAGCAACTTGTTCAGATGTAGGAACATACTCTAGCCTCAATTAATTCTTCTCCACATGCTCTTTTATAAAGTGGTACTTTATATCAATGTGTTTTGAACAAGAATATTATACTGGATTTCTTGTAAGATTTATTGCACTCTGATTATCACAACCCAAGAGCAATGGTAGCTTTAATTCAACAAGTAGATCTTCTAGCTGAGTCTTCATCCACATTAGTTGAGTTGTAGCTTGAGTAGAAGAAACATACTCAGCTTCAACTGTGCTAAGAGTTACTGAATTCTGTTTCTTAGTATGCCAACTAACACAACATTTCCCTAGAAAGAAAACTCCACCAAATGTGGATCTTCAATCATCAACATTTCCTTCCCAATTAGCATCAGAATACCCGAATAGATCAATACTTCATGATCCATCATACATGATTCCAAAATTTGTTGTGCCTTTGATATATCTGAGAATTATTTTTCCAGCAATCAGATGTGATTCTTTAGTAGCGCTCTGAAATCTTGCACATAAAGTGATAGCATAGACAATGTCGGGTCTTGAGGCAGTCAGATACAACATACTTCCAATCATATTTCGAAACTCTTTCTGATCAACTTCCTTGCCTTCTCCATCTTTAGACAACTTGGTTCCCACTGAAATTGGTGTGGAAACTGGTTTCGAATTTTCCATGCCAAACTTCTTCAAAAGTTCCTTAGCATACTTTTCTTGAGATAGAAAAATGTGATTCTTCTTTTGTGAAATTTGTAGCCCAAGAAAGTTCTTCATTTCTCCCAGCATGGACATCTCAAATAACTTCTTCATATCCTCAGCAAATTTTTCACATGATCTTTCATCATTTCCAGCAAATATAATATCATTGACATAAACAATAACGATCAGTGAAAACTCCTGACATTCCTTGATGTAGAGATTTTTGTCAACTCTCCCTTTCTTAAAGTTCATCTTCTTTAAGCAAGTATCTAATTTAGAATACCATGCTCTCGGAGCCTGTTTTAGCCCATAAAAATCCTTCTTCAACCTGCACACATAACTTTCATCCTTTCCCATAAAAAATCCACAAGGTTGGTCAATGTAGACTTCCTTGTCAAGGTCACCATTCAAAAATGCGGATTTTACATCCATTTGAATGATTTTGTAAACTCATTGTGCAACAATAGCAAGAAATATTCTGATTGTTTCTAATCTTCCCACCGGAGCAAAGGTTTCATCAAAATCAATGCCTTCAATTTGTGAATACCCTTTACAAACCAATATTACTTTTTTTCTTATTACTTTACTTTCTTCATTCAGCTTGTTTCAGAAAACTCACTTTGTACCAATGATGTTCTTGTTGTCCATCTTGGGTACAAGTTCCCAAGTATAATTCTTCTCTATCTGATCAAACTCTTCATTCATTGCATGAACCCACTCTAGATGCTCAAATGCTTCATTTACATTATTTGGTTCAACTTTAAAATAAAGAGATGTATGTGAAATAGCATTCGTTGTTCTTCTTGTTTGAACCCTTTGATTTTTATCTCCAATAATGTTCTGAGCCTCTACTTGCTTCCTCAACCTAGGATGCATTGTTTGAACTCCATCTTCATCACTTGAGATTTCTGAGTCGGATTCGTCTTCTTGAGTAGGATTAACACAGTCTGTAGCATTATCCGAATTGTTAACAAAATCGTCTCTATCCTGCTCAACTTCCACATCATCATATGATTGCTTTTCTTTCTCAACATTTTCAACAGCTTTTACATCTGAAGAATCAATAATTCTTCATGTTTCTTTGTTGAGACATCTATATCATCTTCCTTCTGGAGCATAGCCAAGAAAAAATTCATCATCTCCTCTTTGCTCAAACTTTCCAAGGTTTCCACCTTTTTTCTTATAATGCATGGACTCCCAAAAACTCTTAAGTGTTTCAGACTTGGAGTTTTTTCATAGAACATTTCATAAGGAGTCATATCTGAGTTTGGTCTAAAGAAACATCGGTTCTGAATATACACAGCAGTGTTCATGGCTTGCCTCCAATAATAACGAGAAAGACTATGCTCAAGAAATATAGTTCTCCCCATTTCCACCAAACTTAGATTCTTTCTTTCAGCAACCCCATTTTGTTGAGGTGTGTATGGTGAACTGAACTCATGCCGAATTCCATGCTTCTCAAGATAACATTCAAAATCTTCATTCTTATACTCACCACCATTATCAGTTCTCAACTTCTTCACTGAATACTCACATTCCTTTTTTTCTTTCCTCCTAAAACTCTTAAACATTTTCAGAACATCTGACTTATGTCTCATGTGCATAACACAAGTAATGCGAGTAAATTCATCAATGAAAGTAATGAAGTACTTATCTCTATTTGTTGATTGTTTGCTCATTGATCCACATATATCAGAATGTATAAGTTCCAAGGGTTGTTTTGAACGAATTTCAACTCTCTTATGAAAAGAGTTTGTAATCTTCCCTTTTTCACAAATAGTGCAGCACCAATCTCTTCTTCTTGATAAATCAGGCATATCTCGGACACTGTCTCGCGTTGATAACTTGCACATATTTCTTTGACACATATGTCTCAGCCTTTTATGCCATAACTGATTTTCATCGACTACGCCCATGTAACAAGAGTTTTGCACTTCACCAACTTGGAACAAATTCCCTCTTGTACGTTGGCCCCTTGTAACTATATTTCCATCATTTTCACTTTTCACAACAAATCCATATTTTCTAAAGATAACTTTGTTTCCCTCATCACAGAGTTGTTACACACTAAGCAGGTTATGTTTCAGCCCATCAACATATAGTTTTTTCCTAGATTTCATCTTTTCTTTTCCAATGATGGCTGATCCAACACCTTTGAACCTTAGGGATTCATCATTTCCAAATGTCATTGTTCCTTCTTTGAAGTCTTTCACATTATTCAGCAGCTTTAAGTCTCCTATCATATGAGGGGAACATCCACTATCAAGAATCCATGGACGTTCTCCTTTTGTAGCTTTCAAAGCAGTTTCGACGACAATAGATTTTTGTTCTTCCTTTTCCTTCACTTCCTGTTGTGCTTCCTCTAATTTACTAGCCAAGTCAATGTGTTCTATCCAGACAACCATGCACTCTTTATTTTCAGACTTATCTTACCTATCCCTTTTAGATTTTAAAAACTCTGGCTTTTGAGAATTATTAAGAATCTTTTGTTGCTCTGGTAACACACTAAGGCAGCCCTTGGCAAGATGTCCAGGTCAATCACATCTTTCATAAATAGTTTCCAGTGGTTGGAACCTATTCTCAACTTTCACACCAGTCTTCTCAGATATCTTCTGAAATTTATTTGGAGACTTTCTATTTTGAAAGGGTTGACTCCCCCTCAATTCTTATCTTTCAAAACTTGTGGAATAGTTGTAATTTTATTGGTTGAACCAACACATATTTGCCATGTGTCCGAATCCACCACAATACTAGCAGTAACCATAGAAAGAATATTTGCCTCTGAAACTTCTATACTGACCAGATTTGTGAACACGCTTCTCAACAACCTTCTTAATAGAACTATGTTGACCATCAACCTTCTTGTTTTCATTTGTAACTCACTTTCTCAGTTCAAATTTAACAGCACCAGAAGTATTAGAAGTCTTTCTTGACTCGTGATTTTTATGCACTTTTGATTTTTCATCATTGTTAACTTTGACCACATACATGGTCTTTCCATCCTTGTTCTTATCAGAACCAGTTCTGTCTTTCATTTCAACCTTTGAAGGTAACTTTTGTGGATCCTTGTTTGGTTCATTCTTACTGGAACATTCACCAACTTCTGAGATAGATTTTTTGAAAATGATATTCATTTCTTTAGCTTTATAAAGTTTCTGTTGGACAAGTTTCAACTCTTCTTCTTTTGCCTTCAGCTTTACTTCAAGATGATCATTACGATTCTTTGTATTCTCAAGAGAATTTTTCAGATCATCAATCTTCTTTTCCATCTTGATTTTCTCATCAGTAAAACCTTCTTGATTGTTTAATGCGGAATTTTCATTTATCAGCTTGTTGTTTTCCTTCTCAAGCCTTCTGATCATCCTCAAGCATTCTTTCAACTCTTCTTTCAGATGATATTCAAGTTGAGTTTCTTCTTCTTCTAAATTGTTGCTCTTGTACTCTTCATTATTCACTACAGCAATAAAGGTATTCTCTCTAGTTTTTTCAGCAAATAATTTCTCGGATTCATCTTCTTCGATGTCTTCTTCATCTTCATCTTTAGATAAAAAGCTTCTTCTTTTTTATTTGAAGAACTTTTTATCCTTCCCCTTTGAAAAATATTTATCTTTGTCAGCTTGTTTCTTCCACAACCTTCTTGGCCTTCTGCTATTGATGACAAGGTTCCTCTTACTGTTCACGCAATTTAGATTCTTCATCACAACTTCTCTTCAACCACTTCAGCAAAGAATAAACGAAGGAAACTTGTCCCTCTGATACCAATTGAAGTTCTCAATCAGGATCCAAGTATCACTGAGAGGGGGAGGGGGTGAATCAGTGATATCGTTTTCTTTTTAAGTTTTCCCTTTTTGAAACAACTTATGCCTCATGTTAAAGAGTTTCTTCCCTACTGAACACACACAACCACAGGAACACAAGATTTACAAGGTTCACTATTCAACAAGAGTAGTTACATCTTTGGTATGGTACGGAAACAATCCAGTACCACACAATCCATTAGAAAACAATCCTTTGATGCGGAATACAACGAGTAGGATATACCCTTACACTCATGTAGCACTTTGAAAACAATCCAATAGTGTGTGTGCTCTCTCTTAGCACAAATAGGGTAATGTAATGATTTTGTGCTTCTTAATGAACTTTCACAAATCAAATCTTTCAAAACAATTCTTCACTTTCCTACCCAGAAGCTGGTAAGAACCTCCTGGTGCAGACAGCTTGTGCGCCACTCCCTACTTGTGCGCCTCCCTGCTTGCGCGCCACATGCTTGCGCGCCTCCTTGCTTGCGCGCCACCTGCTTGCGCGCATCACTACTTGCGCGCCACCTGCTTGCGTGCCTACTCACTACTTGCGCGCCACCATTGAGCACAGCTCACAACTTGCACGTCACCTTTGGCTTATACGCAGCCCACTTCTTGAAAGCATCTCTATGCTTGCACGCCTCTGGCAACTTGCGCGACACCCTAATTGCACGCCTTATAAATAACCCTCAGCTTGCGCGCCACTTCAGCATGCGCGCCGCCCTCTGCTACTTGCGCGATCAGAGCACCCTCTACTACTTGCGTGATCAGAGCTCTAATTTTCTCTTAAGTGTTGAGCATTAAAAAATGAGGAGGCAAGTCATCTATTTATAGGCATTTTGGTGACTTGCGCGCCACTCCAGCACTTGCGCGACACTTTCTTTTCTTTGTCATATTTTGATATGATGATGTTGAAATATGACTTGCGCGCAATATACACTTGCGTGCCACATATACTTGCGCGTCACACTTGCACGCCACTTTTGACTTGCACGTCAATCTTTAACTTGCGCGCCACTTTATTTCCTTTGTCATATTTTGATGGGATGATCTCGAAATATGATTTGTGCACCACTTACACTTGCGCGCCAATACTTGTGCGCCACTTTCTTTCCTTTGTCAAAATCACTTCTTTACTCTCTTTACTCTTCATAAGTCTTGCATCACAAGTTCTCCAAACTTATGATATTTGTAAAATACAAATCAGCAAATCATCGTCATAGTTAGCTCTTCATGGGGAGGGGGTTCCTTGTGTGGAGAGTTCGAAAAGGACACACCTGGAAATTTCCTTTTAGAAAAAAAAAGGTTTGTGTGTCTACATATATGAATGTATGTATATTTTAATATATATTTGTTGTAAAGTATAAAGACACATGCGCGCGCGTGTGTGTATATATATATATATATAAAAACACAACAATCATGCTTTCCACTAGCTTGGAGTATTTTAGTTGTCATATATTGTATTAGTTGCCCCCGCTCTTGGCTAGGGTGGTAAGGGTGGAGAGGGGTTTGGGGCGTGGTCGCGGGGTCGCGGGGTCAAGTCCCTGGGCCAACAATTTAATTGTATTTTCCTTCTTTGCATCATGTGCCGCTTTCGCGGTTGTACCCAATTTTTTTTATTTTAGTTGTCACATATTGATATATATATATATGTGTATGTATGTATGTATATATATATATATATATTAATATTTATTTACATATATTATAATATATACATAAATATATATTTGTTTATTAACACACACATATATATTTATATATAAACATTTTATATACATTTGTATAAGTATATTATTCATAAATTTTTATAAGGCAGATAAAATGGAAAAAAAATTATGTTAAATAAAATGGATAATAAATGTTCATCTCCACATGGTTTATATATTTAAAAATACATTTTACATGCAAATACGTTTAAATTAATATTTATTAATATAATAAATTTTTATATGTAAATATATGCAAACATGTATTATATTTATATTTTAATTTATAAATTGTGCTACAGTATGAAAAACATTAAAATTTTAATATCATAATATTTGTATGAATGTAAGCTCGCGTAATAAATTTAATCTCCACTAAAAAAAGACAAGGTGATCATTTTAAATGAAGCAAAAATTTCATCGAATATTGAAAAATCACGATAACTAACTAAAAACTCAGTTTTGAAGGTCTTCCAGACCTTTTTTGATTGAGAAAAAATAGGGAATAAAGTCCCCACAAGTTTAAATGATGTCGATTTTTTTGACAAACTTCGATTTTATATTTCGTGGAACCCAAATAGACACGCGTTCAAAGTTCAATCCCTTTTTTCAACTTTTCATAAGATCTTAATTGATTCATTAATTTGTTTCCTACTATGAAATTGGTGGTGAATGTATATTACTCGATGCTAATTAGCAAAATTTTAATTATTATCAATTTTTAATTATTATTAATTTTTAATTGTTTTATAAACCATTTTTCACTAAGTATATTGTATATTAATTTTAAATACATATTCATTATTATATAAATCATATTTAAGAAAATATATTATATCTATATCAATATAAATATATTTATATACTAAAATATGTTATTTAATAGTATATAAAATGTTTTTTTATAAAATGTCTTATCACTACTAGGAAAGTGTTAAGTGATTTTTATCAACGTTAAAAAAACGTTGATAAGGGATACGTTTATTGTCGCTAAAAAAACACGATTACAAATGATGCATTTTATTGATGCTGAAAAAATGGTGATAAAAAGTGTCTTTTATAACGCATAACATAAATTCATAACATATATTTTGTGTTCAAAAAACTGAATATTCATTTCAACACATTCAGGTAGTTTTTAAAATACAAAACATATAATATGTGAATTGTTTTGTATTATATTAATGATTTTAATAAATTTGAATATATATATGATTTTTGATTTTTTTTTTAAATATTCAAATTTTCAAATACATAATCCATGTTATGTGCTTAATAAATTCAATAATCTTTTTTTTTTGTATATATTTGATAGTTTTGATATTTGATAGTTTTGTATAATCTTTTTATGTTTTATTAAAATATAGATGATATGCTTTGTATTTAGAAAACAAAATGTTCAACTTTAAAAACGTATTTTGATAGTTTTCAAAATACGAAACTTGTGTTTTTTATGTTATATTTTGTTTTATTAATATTGTTTTTATAATATTGAATATGTCTCATGGGGCGTAGTTTAGTGGTTCTGCCTTTATTGTACCTATGACACTGTTTTGGGATATCTCGGTTTCGAAACTCCCCATGTTCATCTAGGTGAGATTTTCGTTGAGTTGCACCCCGTCCCCGCATTGTCGTAATATAATTTTGAATATACAAGCGCGCGCACACACACACATATATATTTGAAAAAAAGTGTCTATTCAATTTTTGTTATAGTTTCGAATATTAATATATATATACATATATATATATACATATATATATATATATATATATATATATATACTTTTTTGGTTTATTAATTTAAGTATTATATTTATCAAACAAAAATGGAACTAGGCGGATGAATGAATATATTCATTACAAAATAATTTCATATGTTCATTATAATTAGTTGTTGTTTTTTAAATCTTAAGAGTTTAGAAAAAATTAAAACTAGTTTTTATTAAATTAAACGCAGGACATTCATTATTTTTTGAATGGAGTTTCAAGTAAACGGTTTTAAACTATGATTTTATCAATATGTTTATTCAAAAATTTATGTTCAAAAAAAATAAAAAATCGGGAAGATAAAAAAAATTAATAAATGGATTTATCGACAATTTGTTGTTTAAATTAATGATTGGTATTAAAACAAATGCGAAAGGGAATGAGTCGTTTGCGAGGGAGTCTGCCCAGCAGTGGGGAGCATGTGATTGGGCCCCTACGACGATCCCTGCCGTGAAATGGGATAGCCTGGTATGGGACCCGCCATATTCAAGGGCTAGGATTTAAGGGCTCGTGGGTCCCACACCATGGCCCGCTAGATGGTGGATTCTGAGGCTTTGGATGATTGGACGGTGAAGAGGAAACGTAAAGCATGGGCGACGTGGAAAGAATCGGAGCTCGTGAGTGGAGGCTAATCCACCAACCGCGACCACTTATTGGATTAATTATTTTTATAATTACATATTTGCAACAATTGAAGTTGGATCCCAAGGAGCGCCATAAACATCACATGACGTCCGAGTATGCCAAGAGTCTTTTTTTTTTCCCTCTTAAAAAAAGTTCCAAATAAAAAGACAATAAAAATATGGAGTTTTCACAAATTTGAAACCAAATTTATATATGTCATGTTTGAGTATTAGAAATATGAATGATAATTGTCAATTGGATCATTCCCTCCATGTGGACATGCACTACAAAAAAAAAAAAAAAACTTTCTCAACGCTAAAAAACATTGATAAAGTTTATGCTTATAAATGGATCTTTTATTGATTTTTTTAATACCGAGAAAGGGTTCATCAAATTGTTGTAGCCACTAGCCCCAAACAAAAAAACAAATCAAATTTAAAACTATAATTAATATGATTAATATCACAATTGACATAATACAAAAAATAAATAAATCTCTTTATTTTAACAATATAGTTGTCCATTCAGTTTTGCTAAAACATTAATTAATATAACATCTACATTAAAACACATTTCGAACATTGGGTCAATGAATCAACAATTCTTTGACTTCTAATCAATCCTGAAGTTTTACCCGTAAGTTAAATGAATAAAATATGATAATTGACACAATATACTTTGTTAATAACACTTAATAAATTTAAAACTAATTAGAAATAAAAAATACATTTAAGGTCATCATGACACAAAAGTCGTTAATGGTTATTAAGTTTCATGAAAATTCGAGCATGTGATGTACGTTTTGAGTTAAAATGTTATTTTTAAATTAAAAACATACGTTTTCATTCATTTTAACCACATTGCATGTCAGAATGATATGTGGTTCGTACCTACATGACACAAATTTGTCAATGGTCGCTTTCCTAGAGCTTCATGACATTTTCGAACAGTTAGCTTGTGATTGAGCAATTTGCAAATGTTTTAAACTAAAATATCATTTTAAATTGAAAGCATGCATTTTAAGTCATTTCCATTACATCGTTAGTCAGAATGACACACAATTCATTCTTACACGCCGCAAATGGATCAATGGTCGTTTTCTTAGAGTTCCATGAAAATTTGAACACATTTGCTCAAAATTGAACATGTGATGCATATTTTGAACTAAAATATCACTTTTAAATTGAAAATATGCATTTTAAGTCCATTCCTACATACCACAAAATTTTCAACGGTCATTTTCCAAGATTTTCAAGACATTCTGAGCTTGTTTTCTCATAATTATACATGTGACACATGTTTTAAACTAAAATGTTACTATTAAATTGAAAATACACGTTTTAAGTCATTTTAGTCACTCTATGAGTCGAAAATGGCATGCGATTTATTCTTATATGACACAAATGTGCAAATGGTCATTTTCATAGGGTTTCACAAAAAGCTGAGCATGTTTGCTCTAATTTGAGCATGTGACACATGTTTTGAACTAAACTATCATTTTTAAAAAATTGAAGGGACGTGTTTTCGGTCATTTTGACCGCACCATCGGTCGGAATGACATGCAATTTATTCCTACATTCCACAAATGCATCCATGACTGTTTTCCGAAAGTTTCATGATATCCCGAGTAGGTTTTCTTAGAATTGAGGTTGCAATCCATATTTTGAACTAAAATGTCAATTTTAAATCGAAAATAACCATTTTCAGGCATTTCAACCACACCGCGAGCCAAAATGATGTGCAGTTTATTCCTACGTGTCACAAATACATCAATGATCATTTTCTTAGAGTTTCATGAAAATCCGAGTGCGTTTGCTTTAAATTGAGCATGTGACGTGAGCTTTGAACTAAAATTTCACTTTTAAATTAAAAACATGTTTTCCCATTAATTTGGACCACACTATGAGTTATAATGACGCGTGGTTTATTTATTTTGTTTTTGAAGGAAAAAAGAGTAACTTATATATTAAGGGATCGAAGATCAGGTAAAACAAGAGAAGACAACCAACTGGGGAACCGATCCAACCAGACATGTGGGTCATTCGAGAGGCCTCGAGTAACTAGACGACGAGTCGCACATTACCCTCCCTTTTGGTAAAGGTGAAGGAGCAAGTCAAGAAGCGGAGCTAAAGAAGTTGGATCTTTGAGATCAAAAGGCCAAAAGGTTGGAGACCTGTCTCCGGAGCGAAGATAACACAGATGATAGTGAGACAATTGGATTCCAAAGTGATGGATTTCCACCCCCGCTCCAAAGCGAATTCCATGCCAAGAATAATAGCTTGAGCTTCAGCGACAATGGGTGTGAGTAATGCCCGGAAGGAAGAATGAAAAGCCGCAATGATTAGCCCGTGAGAGTTCCGAGCAATGGCGCCAAAACATGTGATGGCGTCGTCCGAAGGTGATGTGTCCACGTTAATTTTCAGGGTTTCACCAGTGGGGTGTTTCCAGGTACAAGAATTATGCTTGAAAAGAGGGTCGTCAAACATATGCTCGCTATGGTCCCACACTGATAACCAGTGGAACGCGTTCTCGACCCAAAAGGTACATGGCTTGGAGATCTGGTTAAAAAGAACCCAAATGATCCATGCCATTGTGCAATGGGAAGCCAGGACTTTGGCGGCGAGGTGCAAGGACCCTTTTTCGAGAAGAGTCGCGAGATCAGGGGTCATGTCCAGGAGTTTGTCAGCATGGAGGTTGAAGGTTAGCCATACGTTCCTTGCTCCAAGGCCGTGGGAAATGGCGTGCATGGGAGATTCAGGCATGGATACACAGATAGGACATGTTGGGTCATCCGACACGTGGCGAGAAACAAGGAACCCCAAAGAAGGAAGGATCCCAGTGCATGCTTGCCACCAGAAATAGCGAGCTTTAGGGGGGATACGTAGGCACCAGATGGATTTCCAATATGTCTCCGCCTCCAGATTCAGAGCGATTGAAGCAAGAACATACTCGGATTTAACAGTATAAGTACCATAGTTTTCCCTGCTCCAGCATAAACGACCAGGATCCAGATCCCTAGTGATCGAGATACTAAGAATATTTTTTCTGTTCCTTTCATTGAACCGGGAAGAGACTTTCTTAGGGCACCATCCACTTCCTTCCTCATTAAAAAGGGAGAGAACATTTACGTCTTTGAGACCTTCAGGGGCAGGGGAGGTTGCCTTGAGCCCATTATCATCAACCAGCCAAGAGTCCGTCCATATATTATGAGAGGATCCATTTCCAATTCTCCAGTAAAGTCCCTTCCGGAGGGTCGCACACGATCCCCACAGGCTACGCTAGAGGAAGCTATGGTGGGGGCCTAATGGGGTGCTGCAAAAGTCATTATATGAGAAGTATTTAGCTTTGATAAACTTCACGCAGAGAGTTGGGTTGTTGAATAAATCGCCATCCTTGTTTGGCGAGAAGTGTGTCGTTGAAGAGGTGCAAGTCCCTGAACCCCATACCCCCGTGAGGCTTGGGCTTGCAGAATTTATCCCAAGAGATCCAGTGAGCCTTGCATTTTCCTTCATTGAGCCCCCACTAAAAGTTTGTGATGTGAGAGTGGAGCTGATCCATGATGAAACTGGAGAGCTTGAAGAGCGTCATAAAATATGAGGGAATGGATTGGGCTACTAATTTAATGAGAATTTCTTTTCTCGATCTGGAGACTCTTTTGTAACTCCAACCTTGAATTTTTTTATCCACTCTCTCCAGGATGCTGGAGAAAACTTCTTTTTTGGAACAAAGACTGTAGGAAGCCCAAGGTACTTGTGGTGTTTATCAACCATTTGGAAGCCAGACACCTATTGGAGCTCAACCCTCCTATCCGGGGCACGCCCGCGCTAAAAGAAACATCCGATTTGGCTGGGTTGACAGCTTGCCCTGAAGCATTCTCATAGAGGCAAAAAAGAATACAAATATGCTTATTTATATAGGGTGGATCTGGAGAAAAGGAGGCAGTCATCGACAAAGAAAATATGTGAGATGGGGGGGCCTCGACGACAAGCCTTTGCTCCATGAACAAATTTATCCTTAACAGATGCTGAAATGAGATTGGAGAAAATGTCATCCATTAAAATGAAGAGAGAAGGGGAAATGGGGTCTCCCTGGCGAAGTCCCCCAGAGGGTGAGAAGCTCCACGTGAGTCCTCCATTAATGCAGATCTTGAACAAGATTTAGGTAACACATTTCATAATCATGTCAACCCATCTTGAGCAGAAGCCCATTTTTCTTAGAACGAACCGGATGAATGACCATTCCACCCTGTCAAAAGCTTTAGTCATGTCCAGCTTCCAGGACATGATGCCTCGTTTGGCCACATTTTGAGTCTTCATAGAGTGGGAAGTTTCATGGATAATAATTGTGTTGTCCGAGATAAGCCTACTGGGGACAAATGCACTTTGGTTTTCTAAAACAATGGAGGGAAGAAAGGTGCGAAGACAGTTGACCAGGAGCTTGGAGAAAATTTTATAGGTGACATTGCAAAGGATGACGGGACAAAACTCGGAAACCTGAGAGGGTTTTTGGATTTAAGGAATGAGGGTGACGAGGGTTTCATTGATAGAGGTGAAGTCGGTCTTCCCATGCTAGAGGTCCCTAATCAGGCACGACACATCAGGCCCCACAATGTGCCAGAAGTTTTTAAAGAAGAGGGCGTGAAATTCGTTTGGGCCTGGGGTTTGGTGGAGTGGATTTTCTTGAGGGTGAGAAGGATTTTTTCATTAGTAATGTCCTAGGTGAGCTTTCCATTCATGGCCTCAGAAACAACAGGCTGAACATAGGAGGCAACCTCAGTGGGGATGGAGGGCTCACCAGCCATGTAGAGATCCTAAAAAAAACAAAGGGCAATGTCACAAATCTACTCTTCTATCGAGATAGATCTTCCATCCAGTGATGTGAGATGTGAAATAAGGTTTTTTCACCTCCTTCTAGAAGATTTCTGGTGGATGTAATGTGTATTAGAATCCCCTTCTTTGATATGAATGCCACGGGCATGCATAGAACAATAGTTTTCTTTTCTTCTGAGGGTTTCATTGAGTTCGGTCTCAAGCATTGCAATTCTGAGCATGTTTGCTTTGAATTGAGCACATGATGCATGTTTTAAACTAAAATGTCACTTTTAAATTGAAAATACATGTTTTGAGTAATTTTGACCACATCGTGAGTCAGAATGATGCACAACTCATTCCTATATACCACAAATTCATAAGTTGTCATTTTCCAAGAGTTTCATGGTATTCTGAGCATGTTTGATCAAATTTCAACATATGATGTGTCTTTTGTAATTTTGATCATATACTAAACCATGGCACACATTTTTTGATAATCAAATTAAATAAAATGTAGATAAATACATTTTAAAGAATTTTCTGAATATTGCGACACAACAAAACCTACCCATTCATTCCTAAATTCATCCATCTAATCATCTAAATATGAGTTATAAACACAGTCCATATAGTACTGAAAAAATATAAATAATGGTTAATAAAGATGTCAAATGGAAGTGTATGTATTCAAAAGTGGACACCTATAATAGATGTCTTTAATGAGATTTGAGTTTCTCTATGGGTTGTGATATCTTTCATAAATGTATAGATGTAGTAACCATAATCATTGCTATTTGGTTATTTTGGACCCTACAAGAAAATTAACAATTATAAGAAATTTTTGATGACACATGTTTCAGAACTGAACTATTAGTATATATACCAAAACTGATTTCCATCTATAGTATTGGTGTTCATTTTCCTTAAACTCCTTACCACTTGATAATTTAACACCACACCATAAAAGAAAACATGAATTTTAAACATATTATATAATGTATAATTGGAAGAATATAAAATGTTGAAAATATAATGTTTACTTGTTAAAAAGGGACATCATGTGTGGTTGATTTGTCAAGTATATATGTAGTGGATCCAAAATATATATCATTGGATCAATTGGATTTATGAGAATTAATATCCTGTGAAACCTAAAAAAATCTAAACAGTAATGAGTATTATATACTACTAACAAAAAATCATCACAACAGTAACCAATGTGTATAGTTTTACCCTTGCATGGTAGGTAGGGGTGTAATTTCGGCCCGGCCCGGACAGTGCCGGGCCGAGCCGGGCCTGCCATGCAAAGTGTCGGGCCGCTGACCACTATTCGGGCCGGGTCGGGCCGGCTCGGGCCGGCTCGAACAACCCCATGAGGCGGCCCGAGCCCGGCCTCGGGCCGGCCCAAACCATCGGGCCGGGCCGGGCTTTTTCAAGTCGGGCCGTGGTGAGCTTTTATTATTTTCAAAATAATGGTCTCCTAATTTTTTTATTTAAACATTTTTATAACATTTATTTAAAACGTTTCTTTATATTTATTTTTAAATGCATGTTTTTTGTAAAAACATTTATTTTATTTTTTATTAACATTTTATAGTGGGTGGATATGTTTTTTGTCTATATATATATATATTATTTGCAAATTGTAAAAAAAATAATGAGGGGTGCGCAGCTGCCATGGGTGAGTTTAAAGCCTTATTATTTAAACGTTTTTCTAACATTTATTTAAAACATTTTTTACATTTATTTTTTTTTAACTTATTTATAATTTTTAAGCGCTTGTTAGTATTTTTTATTTAAACATTTTTATTTAAACCGTTTTTTTAACATCTATTTAAAAGATTTTTTTACATTTATTTTTAAATGATTAATTTAAAACATTTTTGATTTTTTTTAAACGCATGCTTTTTACAAGTATTTTTTTAAAACATTTAACTTTTTTTCACATTTTAATGTAAAAAGTATTTTTTAAGTGTTGTTTTAAAAAAATTAATTTAAATGTTTGTTTTAAAAACTTTTTAAACATTTTTATTTAAACCATTTTTAACACTTGTTTAAAACGTTTTTTTACATTTATTTTTAGACGTTTAATTTAAAAAGTTTTTTTGAACGCATATTTTTTACATGTATTTTTTTTAAACATTTTACACGTTTTTTGTAAAAACATTTTACAGTGGGTGAATATGTTATTTTTTTAAATAGATTTATACATGTCTGTGAATTTATATATATTATGTACAAATTAAAAAAAAAATTAATGAGTTATTGGGGGGTGCACAACAGTGAGTGGTGAGTTTAAAGTGTTGTTATTTAAATGTTTTTTATCATTTATTTAAAACGCTTTTTTTACATTTATTTTTTAAACTTATTTATTAAAAGTATTTTTTAGCGTTTGTTTAATTTAAAACATTTTTTTAAACGTTTTTTAATTTTTTTGCAGGGCAGGCCCGACCCGGCCCTGTCTGTACTGAAATTACACCCTTAGCGGGTGCGCAGCAGTGGGTGAGTTAATATTTTTCTAAATAGATTTATATATGTATATATAATATATATAATATATGAAAGTTTTATCATATTTTAAAAAAAATAATGAGGTTGGGGGTGTGCGAATATCATTTAGTGAGTAGTTATTTTTTGTTAATATATAATAAGTTATTATATATATATACAATATGAGAAAATTGTAAAAAAATAATCAGGGGTGTGCGCGAACATCATTGGGTGAGTTAGTGGCTTTGTTTATATATATATATATTGGGGGTGTGCGCGAACATCATTGGGTGAGTTAATTTTTTTTTTATAAATAGATTTATATATGTATAATATATATAATTTATGCATGTTGCAACGTACTTAAAAAAATTAATGAAGTTGAGGGACTTGCACGAACATCATTAGACGGGTGTGTTATTCTTTTATTAATATACAACAAGTTATTATATATATATAATATTAAATCATTGATATATATATATTGCTTTGTTTATACATATATATATTATATTAAATCATATACATATACATATACATATACATACATACATATATATATATATATTATTAATGGATTTTTAAAAACCACACTTAATTGATGTATATTATTAATGACTTTGTTTATATATATACACTATTATATTAAATCATCGATATATATATATATATATATTAATAGCTTTGTTTATATACATATATATTATATTATATCATATACATATACATATACACACACACATATATATATTATCAATGGATTTTTAAAAACCATACTTATTTTTTTATTAATATACAACAAGTTATTATATATATATAATATTAAATCATTGATATATATAGATATATATTAATAGCTTTGTTTATATATATATATATTATATTAAATCACACACACACACACACACACACAGATATATATATTATTAATGGATTTTTAAAAACCACACTTAATTGATATATATTATTAATGACTTTGTTTATATATATACACTATTATATTGTGTGTATATTTCTATCTATATGTGCATATATCATTATATATTAACAAAAAATGATATTATATATATACATATAATTATTATTATATATAATTATAATGTGTGTATAAATATATATATATATTATAAATCATTGATATATATATATTGTAATGTGTGTATAATTATAATGCGTGTATAATTATAATGTGTGTATAATGTGTGTATAATTATAGAAATATACACACACACACACACACACATTATAATGTGTGTATCATTATAATTATACACATTATAATGATATTATAATGTGTGTATAATTATAAATCATTGATATATATATAATTATAATGTGTGTATAATTATAATGTGTGTATAAATCATTGATATATATATATATATATATTATATCATATACAGATACATATACATACATATATATATATATATATTATTAATGGATTTTTAAAAACCATACTTATTTTTTTATTAATATACAACAAGTTATTATATATATATAATATTAAATCATTGATATATATATATATTTATTAATAGCATTGTTTATATATATATATATATTATATTAAATCACACACACACACACACACACAGACACACACACACACACACACATATTATTAATGGATTTTTAAAAACCACACTTAATTGATATATATTATTAATGGCTTTGTTTATATATATAAACTATTATATATATAATTATATATCGTTGTATATATATATATATTTATACACACATTATAATTATATATAATAATAATTATATGTATATATATAATATCATTTTTTGTTAATATATAATGATATATGCACATATAGATAGAAATATACACACACACACACACACACATATATAGATACATATATAGATAAATATAAATGTATAAAGATACATGTATATATAGATATATAGGTAGATATATATATATATATAGATGTATGTATATATGTATGTATATATACAGATATATAAAGAGATATATGTATATAGAGATAGAGATATATATATTAATATATATATATATATATATATATAGATAGAGATATATATACATATATATATATATATATATATATAAATAGATATATATATATATATACATATATCTATATATAAATATTGATATATATATATATATATACATATATATGTATATAGAGATAGATATATCCACATATATATATATATATATATATAGACCTGTGATTAATTTACAGGCGCAGAGCTTTGGGAGCTTGAGGTAGGGGGATCAAATTCCCCTACCTGCAGTTTCTCCGTTATATTTTTTATAGCAGGTGGGCCAGCGGGCCTGCTTGGAAAGGCCCAGGCCTGACCCGCTGAACCTGTGCCCCGAGCCCGGCCTGACCCGATGCGGGCTTTGCCGGGCCGGTCCGCTCGGGCTTTCGGGCCGGGCCAGGCCGCTCGGGCTTTTGGGCCACCGGGCCAAAATTACACCCTTAATGGTAGGTATTATGAATAAATTATCATCAATTGGATTTTACTTCAAACACTTTGGCTATTTGTTATTTTTTTATAATTTCATATTCTTCCATCGTTATTGATTCCGATGAATGAATATAGGGACTTATAACTCTGAATTTATGCTTTAATTCATGATGGATTGAAAATCTGTTATATAAAAATCCGGAATAAAAGAAACTCTATTAAAATTGTAATATAAATTTTATATCTATAAATAAAAATGATTTTTTTTTCAACATACCTCACATATACATTTACAACATTTTCTCTGAACCATTAGCACTTCAAAATTTAATTTACACTAGGAAAATTGATAAATATCAAATTGTATAGAATTCCCCACTTTAAAATATAAAGTCACAAGGTATTTTAAATTTGTTTGGGTTGTATTTAACGGTGGTGAAACAAAATTATGGCCAACCATTTTCATCTACGATGCATTAACTGATCCCTTTGACTTTGTTGATATAAATGTTTGTTTACCCTTCTACAATAACATATAGTAGTTGAAAAATTTTCTATTTATCATAACAGTTAATGAGTATAATATAAGCTGCAAATGCCATATCCCTTTCTCATCAAGGGAGTTAATATGATTTATTTTCCATTTGATGTATGTTACAATAACTTGTTCATCAGTTTGAACATCAACATAATCAATGGGTATAGGTATGCCAACTTTTGGCTCATAAGCTACCAGAACCCATACTCTCACATGACCTATCGATAATGGTGTACAATGAATGGTGTCATCTTGAATATTGTACTTTTGGATTTGGTGTCCTAGAACCAACCATGATTACTTTATATTACATGTATATTCAAATAAGTGAATATTAATTAAAATATCATATTACATATTTTTTATAGTTCTACATGATTTTAATGTAATAATATCCCAAAATATATGTCTCATTGAAAAGGGAATAACAATTTATTTCTATGACGAGAACCTTGAAATGTCATAACAATACTCTTAAACTTGTTTTATGGTCGAATAATATTCTATGATGGGATACATAGTATGTTGACTGTCAGATGTGAGTACTTGTAAGTAGATGAGACTTCATCTCATGAAGTTTGCAGTTGATAATATACAATATATGATATTATGAGAACAAACCCGCCTGTAGGAAATCTAAATTTTATATGTCATTAGATTTTCCTATCTGTGAGCATGTGTAATGATTCTTAGACTTTATGATATTTAATAATGCATGTCATGACTCACAGACTTTGATATATTATTACAAACCATGATGAGATAGTTCATGGAGAAGTTGGGTAGGTTGGGTGCATCACGAATGACATGTTATTAATGAATTAGTCAAGGAAGGATTTGTCCCTTCCATATTTATATAAGTTGATATGTCGACCCTTTGATTGGAATGAAACCTTTAAAATAAATTCTATTTCCATGTTGATGCTAACATGTTCATTCCTGATAATCAAATATATGAAAAGCATTAAGGTCAATGACACAAGTATGACACCTTCTTGATGAGATATCATTACAAAGATATTATATTACACAATGAGAATAAAAAATTTATTTTTTTTCATTGTGACATATCTTCTTCCTCTATGGGTGCCTTGACCTGTTGCTAGACAATAATCTTGAATTTTAGACAAGTCTTCCTAATGCCACCAAGGAAGAGGCCTAAAGGGCCACACATAAAGTGTTTCCTTTGATCTCACTTAAATATTATTTATATTTAAAAATTAGAATAAATATTATTATTTAAACCAAGGGTTAATATTTATTCAAGATTTATTAAATGATCAAAAAAATTAAATAAATATTTATTCACAAGGTAATTGTTTAATGACGTGAATATATAATATTTATTTATCTCTTGTTATTCATTTTGTAATAAATAAATAATTATTTATTAAATAAATAATTTATTTAGTTATGAGAATATTAAATAAATATTTATTCACCAACCTATAAATATAATATTTATTTATTTATCGAATGAATAAATATATAATAAAAATATTTATTTGGGTATTCAATAAATGACGAGGAGGATGAGTAGACTAAGATAAGATCTGATGATAAATATTAATTTTCAAGACCATAAAATAATATTTATCATTGTGTCAGTTAGCGCACTCCATGTGATAAAATAATAATAATATTTTATTACATGGAATGGAGTCTCATATGGGTTTGATAAATTATTAAGGTTCCTTGTGTAATTAATAAAATATTAAACCCTAACCCCATGTCTATAAATAGACTGCTATCACATTCTAGAGAAGGTTAATTATTATGCACAATAGTTTCCTCTCAAGATCCTCCTCCTCTCATCCTCTCAAGAATGAGAAGAACAAGATAGATACCTTCAAGAAGTTATGGTCATTTCAGGGTTTTAGGGGTTTTAGGGTTGTCAGAGTTTCTTAGTGTTTTTATGTATTTTAAGGGTTTTTAGAGTTAATATCCATTTTAAAAAATATATAAATAAATATTATTTTAAATAAATATATATAAATATATAAATATATAAATATATAAATAAATAAATATATATATATATAAATAAATAAATAAATAAATAAATATAAATAAATAAATATATATAATATAAACACACACACACATATAAATAAATAAATATATATAAATATATAAATATATAAATATATATATAAACATTTATATAAATATATATATAAATATATGGATAAAAAATATAATGAAATATATATATATATATATCATAAAATGTAAAACAAAACAGTATAGGGGAGTGAAAAAGGTGTTGGTGTATAAGCTGGAGGTCCTAGGTTTGAAACTCTTTGAAGGTGGGGGTGCACACTAAAGCGCTAATAAAGGGGTGGGGGAAACGCCGATAAAGTGGGTGGGTGGGGGGGGGAGTGCTGATAAAAATGGGAGAGGGGTGGGGCATGAATTTTTTTATACCCTTTATAGCGAGGCCTTTATCAACGCTTGTTTTAGTGCTGTTAAAAGGGGGCCTTTAACAGTGATAAAAAAAGCACTGATAAAGGCCCACTTTATTAGTGTTTTTTTAGCACTGATAATGGGGGCCTTTATCAGTATTTTTTATGAGCACTGTTAAAGCTAACCCTTTAACATCACTGGCATTATCAGTGCTTCTATAGCACTGATAAAGCCCTTTTACTAGCATTGTTAAAGGCCCAATTTGCAGTAGTGGTTCAGGATGTCACAAAGTGGTATCAGATCTGTTCCTCTCTTACTTTACTATTTGGAGACAATAGATGGGAGATTAAGAAGGCTTGGGAACTTGGTTAGAAGTCATGCTTGGGCGTAGATGACCCATGTTTGGGGTAAATACCGAGTTGCCTAAATTATGATTATTTTTATGATTTTTCCTATTATAGTTGATATCATTTTACCATTGGGTGAAGCACATGATGTGTTATGGTTATTATTATTATTCTAATTGAGAATTTTATTTCATCCTTGGACCGATAATATGAGGGAAAAAAGCATTGTTTCATGCATCATCATAGGCACCTATAATTCACATGCCATGCATATGCCATGCCATATAGGTGCATTTCACTGCATTTATTGATTGTTTTCCCTATAATTTCTGAGTGATACTATGGTAGTTATACTATGCCTATGATATTCTTTGGCTACGATTGAGTTATTTCTAGTTTCAATTCATGAGGTGTATGGGCCCTCGTGGGATAGAATGAGTAATTTACTGAGTCAAGCCATTAAAATGAAATTAAATGGGTACTGATTTTACTGATAAGGTGTATGGGACCTGATTCACTAGGAATGATGAACCATTTTAAATAAACCTTGATATATGGAAATAAACAAATGAAAACTATAAAAGTGAAACTTGAATTATGAAATGAGATGGTTTCCATTAAATGATAAAGTAAGGTATATTCGACCCTTCACCTACTGGAACCCCTATAAATTATGCTTGAATACTTACCGATACCTATCCTTTTAAGCGGGTAATTGGGGTAGTATACCATGGGTAGTGAGCCCTCTCCTTTCATTTAGATTCCCCTTTTCTATCCATATTCTTAAATCTTATTCTGAGGCATGTTCCTATCATTTGTAGACCAATGCTTCCATGACATCCTTTTGTCATGCACCGAAAGGGTGGAGACAACCATGCTCTAAACGTGGTGTACCCTGAGCTGCCAATATTACTACCAGGGTTCCACTTGAGGCACCGTCCGTTATACTTGATCTGGGCACCAACCCTTAACTTTGTGATAGTTTCCTATATATGATGCAGTCCATGCATGGTGCTCTATGACCTACACCTATGATGGCTAATCTGACCTGTGAGTTCTAGCAGTAGCATTCTCCTACCTTCTTAGGGGATGACGGTCTGCAGGCTGTTGAGTCTTTTCTAGAGGCCACCCTTTCTATCTTTGAGCATTTAGAGATGCCTCTAGAGTAGAGGGTCATGATTTCTACTTACATGCTGTGTGATTCTTACTAGTGTTGGTGGGATGTGATTACCCAAGCTGGTCGCCATCAGGGTATGGCATGGGATGATTTCCAGACTGTCTTCTATGAGTACTTATTTCATCAGATGCTGATAGTTGACTGAGTTAGAGAGTTCATGCATCTAGAGCAGGGTTCTATGTCAGTCATGGAGTATTCAATGCATTTTACTGGGTTACAATACTTTACACAAATTATAGTCAGTGATGATCTTTTTCATGCTATACACTTTGAGGATGGGCTTCAGTATTCCATCCACACTCAGGTGAATGACTTTCACCCACCTTCTTTCTCTAAGATAGTCAATTAGACTCTTAATTAATGAGAGAAACTTGAGGGAAGGCGTCAATACCGGGCATAGAAGATTAGTGCTGAGGCAGGCCAGTAGTTCTGTCGGTAGTAGAAAGTGATCCCTTGAGGCTTCTCATCAGTGAAGTGGCATCCAGAGCACCCGTATTGGTAGATCTATGGTGTGTCATCAGTGTGGACGACAGGGGCACCTGAATCCTCAATGTGATAGATACCCTATAGAGTTCCGAGATTGTGGTAGTATGGGGCACCTTCAGAGATTCTATCATACCTTTCCATCAGCTTCTAGTGGAAGAGGATTCTCACCAGCTCCACTTTCTTTTATGCTGCAATAGGAAGGGAGTTGGAGTAGCATCGATTGGACTATCCAATGAGGAGGTCGCGACCACAGTAGTCAGACTTCAAATTATCGGTAACACCAATAGAGAGGTCTTGATTGTGGTAGTACAACTATTACACAAGGTTGTGGATTAGGTCAGTTTCATGCACTACATCCAATACCTGAGGATTAGGCTGTAGGGCCATCTATAGTATGAGGTACTATTCTAGTATCCTCCACTATAGTATTTTCTTTATTTGATATAGGTGATTCACACTCCTTCATCTCTTTATCTATTTTAGAAAGTCTTAGGCTATAAATATAGTATTACTATGGTGTAATGACCCTGGATACACCGTTGGGTGTATGGTCAGAGGGTACACACCAATGCAGGGACTGTCCCCTTGAGGTATGTAGTCACCCTTTCTTGTGGGACCTCTTCATAATCGAGATGACAAGCTTAGATTTCATTCTTAGGATGGATTGGTTGGTCTTGTATCACACCTTTGTAGACTACTATCATTGTAATGTATTTTTTACATCACCAGAGGGAAACAATTTTTTACATAAGGGTGAGTAGGACGTCTAGGTCAGTAGAACTGGACTAGGGCATCATGGGATAGGTGGAGTGACCGCCCAAATTTTAAATCTCTTCATAGAGGATTAGGGTTTACTTTAGGATAAATTCTTTACGATAGTAGATCATTTTAGGGATGTCTTTGCCAATGATTTTTATAGATTACCTCCTGATATAGAGGTAGATTTTACAATTGATCTCGTTCCAGGAGCACCTAAAATGTCCATTCCTCCATACAAGATGAAAACTACTAAGATCTAGGATCTCAAGTGTCAGTTATAGGATCTAGAGGCCAAAGGTTTTATACAGCCTAGAATTTCCTCTTAGGGTTCATCCATGTTATTCACCAAGAAGGCGGATGAGACCCTTCATCTATGCATGGATTACAGACAGTTGAACCATCTTATGGTTAAGAACCATTATCCACTACTTCAAATAAATGAATTCTTTGACCAGCTTTGAGAAGCTAGGGTGTTATCTAAGATCAACTTGAGATTGGTCTATCATCAGGTAAGAGTCAGATGTTCAGACTTACCTTATAACACTTTCCGTAGTAGGTATGGTCTATATGAGTACCTTGTTATGTCGTTTGGTCTTAAGAACACACCCTTCATTTTCATGGCTCTGAAGAATAGGGTGTTCCACCCCTATCTGGATTATTTTTTCATTATCTTTTTGGATGACATATTGGTGTATTCTCACACTCTTAGCGACCATTCTATGCACCTTGGTATTGTTTTAAGTACACTGATACATCATCATATTTATTCCAAGCTTTCTAAGTGACACTTATGGATTAAAAAAGATCACTTATTAGGTCATATTATATCAGAATCATGTGTCTCTATTAAGGAAGATAAGGTGAGTTCTGTGGTTTCCTGGGAGTATCCTAAGAACATGTTTGATATATGAAGTTTCTTGGGGTTGACTGGATATTATAGGCATCTTATAAAGGACTTATCATGCCTTGATTCACTGCTTAATGGTCTTAAAAAATGGGTATTAAGTTCCTGTAGTCAGAATCATGTGAGAAAGTCTATCTAGAGGTGAAAGGGAGGATTGTCTCGACACCAATTCTAATTCTACCAGAGCCTGGAAGTGGCCATACAATGTTCCATGATGCATCCGATATCGGTCTAGGTGCAGTGCTGATGAAAGAGGACAAAGTATTTAAATACGAATCTTAGTAGTTGAGGCCTCATGAGAGAAACTACCTGAAAAAAAATCTCGATCTAGCAGTAGTTTTACATGCCTTATGTTGCTGGAGGCATTATCTGATGGTTGAGCGACTTGTGGTGTATACAGACCACAAGAGCCTCAAATATTTCTTTACATAGGGTGACTTGAATCTCAAATAGTGAATATGGGTCGAATATCTTAAGTCCTTAGATTTTTGAGCTTTCTTATATGATTTTAAAGGGAAATTTAGTAGCTGATAAGATGTGATGGAAAACTCAGGCACAAGCCATATGGGAAGTGATCGCATAGCGATTCACTATTCAAATTCACCCTTACACCGCTGTTTTAAACTGGTTTTGTAATGAATATTCCAAATATAATAATAAATTTCACTTTATGTTTGAATAAATGAATTAATATTTATCACTTTTTAATAGGGAAATTTTACTTTTTTGGTGTTTACATTGTAGGAGGAGGTGATTTGGAGAGTCTGTGATGAAATTCAAGCAAAATGGGCCAAACTGCGTGCGAGCCCAAGCATGCATGTGGACAATTATTTGTACTATGGATAATCCGTGCATTCAATTGGGATAAAAATGGGCGTATGAGTGAAAACAATGTGATATACATTTCTCTATAAGATCATGAAGCTCAATTCGTCCATTTGGAGGCCCAAAATAATCCCATAATGTGAAGAAATTCTGGGCGGGCCATATTGGACCACCCTTCTGTATTTGGGCCATAACTCAGGCCTCTGAGATCCAATTGGTCTAATTCCACCTTCCATGGACAGATAAATCGAATTATCACCTATCCACCTAATTTAATGACAATTGAATGCGTTTTTTTAGTCAACCAGCCAGATAAAGAAGAATTAAAAATTATGTCCTGAATAGTGACCTAGTCCCTTAGGCACTTGACCTCTTTTGTGGAAAGTGTGATGTTTTTGTCCATAAAATCACTCCTCCCCAACATTATATTATGTTGCAATATTAGGGGTGAATTTTAGTCAAATTGGAGAGCTCTCTTCACCCATTTTATTTCTATTATCCCTCATGTACTTTTAAACCTCTTAGTGATGAATTTCTAGAGTGTCCTTTGTTGTAATCCCAAGATCCACACTTGTGATCTTCATAAGGTAATTGATTTTCAGGTTTTTTTTCAATTTTTATTCATTTATACATTCTAAATTTTTGTTTATTATGTTATGATCAAATAAAAATTAATGGAACAAGAATCCACATGCTTCCATGCATAACCCGGATCTTGTGATGATTTGAGTGCGGTTGCCTCTTTTCTCACCCCTACCTTTCATGTGTGTGAAAATGGATTGCGTCAGTTGATAAAATCTAGGAGCTTGAACCTATTAATATGAATGATATTTTTTTTGTGTAATATTTTTATCATTGACACAAATCTTTTCATCTCATCACGTTGTTGATGTGATGCCTTGATTGAGTTCCGTTTTTACATCGATTCATGTTTGTTGATTTTGAGCGGTTGCCGATAATCAATATCGTTGATCGATCAAATTATAGGTGGAAACCTAGTAATAACTCACATACCATTACTATTTTATGTATTTATAAAATCAAGGAATCAATGATCCTTCCCTTTCCCTTAAGAGCAATGACGGATTGAGCATCAAGGGACACTTACCTGGATTGATCACGATTTCTCCAACCAGTTTCTCTCAGTAGTAATATACTTTCAATTTTTGTTCTTAAAGAAACAAAAACCAAGTTTTATAAAACCCCATTCCCATTTTAGTTTCTTAATCAGAACCTCATTTTTTAATTAATGATCTAAGGCTCCTTCAAGTGATGACCTAGGGTTGCTGCTATACTCCAAAAATTCTAGTTAAAAATAAACATCTAATTTGACGTGCTCGACAACATGATCAAATTTTGGCACCGTTTTTGGGGATCCAAGATCATTTTATTATTTACTTTTATTTATTTATTTTACTTATTAATTAGTACTCCTTTCAATACCCCACCCCATTTGATTGTTTTTGTTTTTGTTTTCTATTTCCATTTTTGGTTGTTTTTGTGTGTTCTTCCTCTCTCTATCTCTCTATATCTCTTCTTATTATCCATCTATATCTCTATAATTATTTAGTATAACATTCTATTCTCATTTCAAACTTATTAAGTGATTTCATCCATATTCAATCATAAAAACAAACAAACTTCGCAACTTATTTGCATGACCCGACCAGAAAAAGAAAAACTGTTTGAATTTGAACCTGAAATCGAAAAAAAACTTCACACACAAATCAAGGCATCTAGAGATGGTCAATAAAGTAACACTAAGGAACCCCTTTTGGAACCTCAAGTGGTCATAAACCAATCAAAAATTTAACCCAATCAAACCTAAGAAAACATGGTTGTAAATAGTCGAACCTTAAAAGAACTGACCACCCTGGATGTGGAGTACCAACCTACGTACATCTAACATCCTGGGGAAGCAACCAACTTTGAGATGAGATCAGGCCTCATCCACCTACTTCCCAAATTCCATGGTCTTCCTGGTGAGGACCCTCACAAACACCTTAAGAAGTTTCACATAGTGTGCTCCACCATGAAACCCAAAAATGTCTCTGAGGACTTAATTAAGTTTAGGGCCTTCCCTTTCTCCCTGGATGGTGTAGCCAAAGATTGGCTATAATATTTGCCTACCAAAATTGGGGGATGGAATCACATGAAAAGACTATTTTTAGAGAAGTTATTCCCTACCTCCCAAACATAATCAATTAGGAAATAAATTTGTGGCATTAGTCAATCACAAGGAGAGACCCTTCATGAATACTGGGAGAGATTCAAACAACTCTTCTCAAGCTGACCCCACCAGCAGATTAGAGAAGAACTATTAATCCAATACTTATATGAAGGATTTATCCCCATGGATCATGGAATGATTGATGCGGCAGCTGGTGGTGCCTTGGTTGATAAAACTCCTTCCTCTACTCGTGACTTAATAGCCAACATGGATCAAAATGCACAACAATTTGGTACACGATCTATTGCACCAAATCGAGGAGTTCATGAGGTAAGTCATTCATCTCTATAACTAAATGTAGATAAAATGATTGATGAGATTCATACACTTCTAAGGAAATTAGCTCAAGAACAGGGTAAATCACAATCTCCTCCTGTTCCATTACATTATGGTATTTGTTTTGAAAATACTCATTTTTCTGACCAGTGCCCACAACTTCAAGATTCACCCGAGTCTTGTGCAGTAGTGTTCCCAGGGCGTCCATTCCAACAAGCACCTCCCTTCAAGAAAGAACAATTCAGGCCAAATCCAAATCCTGATTGGAAAGCACAACCCCAGTACCAACAAGGAGGAAACTCAATCTACCCCAAACAGAATTGGTATCAACAAGGCCAAGGTATGCAAACTTATTATCCTTCAAATTCTCAAAATAATCCTCCTCCTCCTCCCAAATCTAAACCAAGCCTCGAGGATATGGTGAAAAAAATGTCAACCCAGAACCTCTAGTTCCAACAGAACACACAATCAGTAATTCAAGACCTACGAACTCAAGTGGGGCATTTGGAAAACACCATCAGTGAGCTTAAGATGCAAGGTTCTAGAAAACTACCATCCCAACCCATTTACAATCTTAAGGAAAAAGGTAATGTATGTATAGTTACACTTAATAGTGGTAAAGAAGTCTCTCCTTCTACTGATTCTTCACAACAGGTATGTCCCCCTCTTGAAAACTCTCTTTCCTAACCCTCAATAATTTTAAGTAAAAAAAAACAAGACAATAAGGGTAATCGAATTATCATTGATGATTCAAATGAACAATCCATTCCTCTTCCTTTCCCCCAAAGTCTCTCTAAATCTAAGAAGAATTTTGATAATGAGATTGATAAATAAATAATGGATACATTTAAAAAAGTTCAAGTTAACATTCCTCTATTGGATGCAGTTAAAAAAATCCCTTGATATGACAAATTTATTAAAGAGCTTTGCACCCATAGAAGGAGGATAAAGGGGAATGAGAGAGTCAACTTGGGAAGTAATGTATCGACCTTGATACAACCAGCAATTCCAACCAAATGCAAGGATCTGGGCACATTCACAATACCGTGTACCACAGGGGAGACCTTATTTTATGATGATATTCGAGATTTAGGTGCTTCCATTAATGTAATGCCTCAATCCATTTATACTTCCCTGTAGGTTGGAGATCTTCAACCATCAGTCATTATCATGCAAATTGCAAACCAGAGTACTATGCATCCAATAGGAGTGATTGAGGATGTCCTTGTAAGAGTAAAGAATCTCATCTTCCCTACCGATTTCTACATTCTTGAGATGGAAGATACCCAAACCCAAGGACATGCTCCTCTCATACTTGGGAGGCCATTCCTCAAAACAACAAATACAATCATCAACGTTCACAATGGTATGATTTACATGGAGTTTGGAGGATAAAAGGTAAGTTTTAACACCCTTGAGGCTATGAAACACCCCATTGAAGAGAACTCCACTCTTCTTATCTATTCGATGGAAGTGCTCTCAAACGATGCACACACATAATTCTATCCTCAACCCATACTCTGATTCATCTTCCCCTTATTCACCCTTGGATTATTTGAGTTTTGATTCATGTTTTGAGTGTTGTGTGGGTTCTAAAAAGTGTAAATTTTGTGCTTTAATTGATGAGTGTTTTAATTCTGAGGTACCCATGACCGTCGATGATTCTGAAAATCTCATTTCAATAGATTCTCTATCTTTAGAGAAAAAACATGAGCAGATAGACAATTTCATAGACCTCAATCCCCCTAAACACCCTCTCTCAATCCAGAAACCACTGGTGTTGGAACTTAAACAACTTCCTTCTAATTTAAAATATTCATATCTTGAGGGTATTGACCAATTTCCCGTTATTATTACCAATAACCTCTCTCCACAACAGGAATCAAAACTGCTCAACCTTTTGAGAGAGTGTAAAAAGGAAGTAGGATGGACATTGCCTAATATTCCTGGGATTAGCCCATCTATTTTTATACACCATATACTTTTGGATGATGAGGCTAAGCCCATAAGACAATATCAACGCCGGTTGAATCCCACTCTCATTGAAGTGGTAAAATTGGAAGTCAGTAAATTACTTGCTGCGAGGATCATTTATCCTATATATGATAGTAAATGGGTTAGCCCAGTGCAAATTGTGCCTAAAAAATAGGAATAAAAGTTGTGTCAAATGAAAGGAATGAATTGGTTCCAACACATGTACAAAACAGTTGGCGAGTCTGTATTGACTACCGTCGACTGAATCAAGCCACGCGGAAGGACCACTTTCCTCTACCTTTTATTGACCAAATTTTAGAAAGATTGGATGGTAAGTCCCATTATTGTTTCCTTGATGGCTATTCAGGTTATTTCCAAATACATATAGACCCCTAGGATCAAGAAAAGACAACATTTACCTATCTATTTTGCACATTTTCAAACAGAAGGATGACATTCGGTCTATGTAATGCTCCTGGTACTTTTCAGCGATGTATGTTGAGTATTTTTTCTAAGTAACTTGAGAGTTATATGGAAGTATTTATGGATTATTTCACAGTATATGGTTCTTCTTTTGATGATTGTTTGGAACACCTAGGTTCTGTCCTCTTCCACTACATTGAAAGAGATCTTGTTTTAAATTATGAGAAATGCCATTTCATGGTTGAGCGAGGGATAGTTCTTAAAAATTTTATTTCAAATAATGGAATTCAAGTTTATAAATCTAAAATTTAATTAATTTCATTCCTTCCATATCCAAAATATTTTTGTGAGGTGCGATCTTTCTTGGGTCATGCTGGTTTTTACCACCGATTCATTAAAGACTTTAGTAAGATCACACTTCCATTGTCCCGGTTATTACAAAAATATTCTGATTTTGTGTTTGATAAAAATTGTGAGGATGCATTCAATTAACTAAAAAGGATTCTCACATCACCTCCCATCATCCAACTACCAAGGTGGGACCTCCCCTTCAAACTTATGTGTGATACCTCTAACTTTGCAGTTGGGTCAGTTTTATCACAAAGGGTTGAGAAGGCTCCTCATGTCATTACGTATGCCTCACATACCCTTGACCCTGCCCAGGTAAACTACACAACCACTGAAAAAGAAATCCTTTCTATTGTGTTTCCTTGAATTTTTTTTGTTCATATCTTCTAGGGTCAAAATTGATTGTGTTTTCTGACCATGCTGCCCTTCGATTTATCCTAAAGAAACCTAAAGCTAAGCCCCACCTCATATAGTGGATTCTCCTCCTCCAAGAGTTTTACCTTGAGATTATAGATAAGAGGGGGTGGAAAATGTTGTAGCTTACCACATTAGTAGGATTTCTCCACCATTAGACCACCATGTTAACTCATCCCTCCCAATTGGATAATTCTTTCCTTATGAGAACCTTTGTGATGTTGTGAACCTTACCCCTAGTATGCGGACATTGTGAATTTTCTAGAAATGTCTACGGTCCCCACTGATTTTAGCACTTCCCAATCCCAGAGACTTTAACATGATTCTCGATGGTACATTTGGGATGACCCATATTTGTGGAGAATTTTTGGTGACCAAATAGTTCGTTGGTGTGTCCCTAACCATGAGTTCACCTCTGTTTTGACCTTATGCCACACTTTGTCTTGTGGGGGACACTTTGGCTCTCAACAAACAGCTCTAAAGGTCATTGACTTAGGATTTTATTGTCCAACATTGTATAGGGATGCCCATCGATTTTTCAAGTCATGTAGTTGTTGTCAATTCATAGGGAATATCTCCAAGAGGAATGAAATGCCCCAACAACCCATGTTATTCTGTGAAATCTTTGATACATGGGGCATTGAATTCATGGGACCTTTTCCAAATTCATTTGGTTTCATGTACATATTGTTAGCTGTGGACTACGTGTCTAAATGGGTGGAAGAAAAGGCTACTAGGACCGATGATTCTCGAGTTGTTGTTGATTTTGTGAGGTCTCAAATTTTTAGTCAGTTTGGTTTTCCAAGATTCATCATTAATGATAAGGGTTCCCATTTTTTCAATCACAACATGAAAAATTTTCTTCGTAAATATGGGATTGATCATAAAGTCTCCATTGCATATCACCCCCAAACTAACGGACAAGAAGAAATCTCAAATAGGGAAGTTAATAATCTTGGAAAAAATGGTATAACCTAATAGGAAAGATTAGAGTTTGCGCTTGGATGATGCACTTTGGGCATACCGTATAGATTTTAAAACCCAATCGGAATGTCACCATATAGAATTGTGTTTTTAAAGGTTTTTCACCTTCTGGTGGAGGTAGAACACTATGCATATTGGTCTGTTAAACAATGTAATATGAACCTTTCAGATACAGGTGAGCATAGGAAGCTGCAGATTCAAGATTTGGAAGAAATTAGATGTGATGCATATGAGAACTATTGGATCTATAAAGAGAAGAAAAAGGCTATCCATGATATAATTATTCATCAGTGAAAGTTCCATATTGGTGAGAAGTTCCTCATGTACAATTCCAGGATAAATCTACACCTAGTTAAGCTTCGTTCTTGATGGCTTAGTCCTTATACTATTACTAATGTTTACCCTTTTTGTGCAATAAAGATTTTGCATGAGCAGAGTAGAAGAAGTCTTATCGTCAATGGGCAGTGACTTAAACACTTCTATGAGGATTTTACAAATAATATGGTGGAGTAAATACACCTTATAGAATCAACATACTAGTGAAACCCACTAGGTTTTATCCTTCTCAAATTCTCAATTATTATAGTGAGGAAACTGCACAATCTAGGTGTGTGTGTGTGTGGGGGGGGGGTGGATACATTCCTGGGTTCATTAGTATTTTTACAGTCTTTCTTCTTTATTCTCGTTTTCACCTTCTTTATGGTATTTTAAAATTTCCCCATATTGTCGAGTTCATTGTCTTTCTTCTTTATTCTCTATTTCACCTTCTTTATGAAATTTTTACTCCCCCCCTTATGGTCACCAAATTAGGGAACTTACTGAAAATGCATGTTGAAATTTTTGATTCCATGTTGATTTAACATTTGATGAAAACCCATATCTGTTATGGAATGAATGTTTGTATGAATTTAACATCAGAAATCAATTTTTAGTGAATTAGTTTTCTGTTAATGATATAAATGGTTGTATCTCTGTGAAGCCTTTGAGATGATTGATGCCCCTTGTGTGAGTAGTTTTTGGGAAAACAGTGTCACTAATATCTCAACACATTTTTGCACTAAACCACAAAGTGTGAATATTTCTTACTTACTAGAAGTTAAATATAATTTAGGTTAATATTTTTCAGATTAAAATGATATTTACATACGTTCGTTCCTTATCTGATCTGTTTCATTAGTATACTGGATTGACCTATGTGTGTGTACCCGATATCCGACTATTGCACACCCTAAAAAAACACAAAAAATGGGTTGTGTCTTGGGAAGGTCAAAAAACCACTCCTCCTAAACCTTCAATCTTGTTATAACTATTACAATTAGTTTCATGAGGAGATCAAACAAGGGTTGAGAGATGAGTGTGAGATTTGTTCCAAATGAAACTTCTAAAAAAAACAAAAATAATAAATGAGGGGAGTGATGAAATGTGAAAAATATGGGGATATCTAGGTCAGGATCTTATTGTTTGACTTATGGGAATGCTTAAGTGAGTGGTTCTTGAAATATTATTACAAAGGATGTAGGGCACGTTTGGTGGACACAATCTTTTAAGTTGAAAAATGTTAAAATAACCTATATTTATTGGATAGAAAGTGGAAAGAATAGCATGGAATGGTTTTAACACACACACATGGAGAGTTAGTGGCATGGTTTAATTTTGAATTCCTTTCTCAATTTGGTATCATGAACCTCTTTTAATTTCATTGTGATATGATTTATGAGACATCTTTTCCCATTTTCACTAGGAAGAACTCCTTAGTGTGGTTTGTGCATCGATCACATTACTTTAATGAATTTAAATTTACTCAAATGTTAAAACTTCATGATGTTGGGAATATATACATGCATCATTTTTGGATATGTGACTTTTCCCAAGAGTGAAAATGTTTAGGTGTGGGGGTGTGATCGCATAGTGATTCATTATTTAAATCCACCCTTACACTGCTGTTTTAAACTGGTTTTGTAATGAATATTATAAATATAATAATAAATTGAAATTTATTTTTTAATTAATTAATTAATGTTTATCACTGTTTAATAGGTCAATTTTACTTGTTTTGGTGTTTACATTGTAGGAGGAGGTGATTTGGAGAGCCTGTGATGAAATTCAAGAAAAATGGGCCAAACTGTGCGAGAGCCCAAGCATGAATGTGGACAATTATTTGTATTGTGGATAATCCGTGCATCCAACTGGGATACAAATGGGTTTATGAGCGAAAAATAATGTGTAATACATTTCTCTAGAATATCATAAAGCCCAATTCGTCCATTTGGAGGCCCAAAATAGGCCCACAATGTGAAGACATTCTGGGCGGGCTAGATTGGACCACCCTTCTGTATTTGGGCCATAAATCTGGAATCAGAGATCTAATTGGTCTAATTATACCTCCCATAGACATATAACTCTAATTATAACCTCTACACATAATTTCATGACAATTGAACATGTTTTGGTCAGTCAACCAGTCAGATAAAGAAGGATTAAAAATTCTGTCCTGAATAGTGACCTAGTCCCTTAGGCACTTGACCTCTTTTGTGGAAAGTGTGATGTTTTTGTCCATAAAATCACTCCTCCCCATCATTATCTCATGTTGCATGACCAGTGGTGAAGTTTATTCTAATTTTAGAGCTCTCTTAACCCATTTTATTTCTCTTCTCCCTCATGTACTTTTAAACCTCTTAGTGATCGATTTGGGGAGTGTCCTTTGTTGTAATCCCGAGCTCCACACTTGTGATCTTCATAAGGTAATTGATTTCTAGTTTTGTTGTCAATTGTTCTTCATTTATAAATTCTAAATTTGTGTTTATTATGTTATGATCAAATACAAATCAAAGGAACAAGAATCCACATGCTTCCATGCATAACCCAAATCTTGTGATAATTTGAGTGCGGTTGCCTCTTTTCTCACCCCTCCCTTTCATGAGTGTGCAAATGGATTGTGTCAGTTGATAAAATCTAGGATCTTGAAACTATGAATATGAATATTATTGTCTTGTGGAATATTTTTATCATTTAAACAAATCTGGTCATCTCATCATGTTGTTGATGCGATTCCTTGATTGAGTTCCGTTTTTACATCGATTCATGTTTGTTGATTTTGAGCGGTTGTCGATAATAAATATCATTGATCGATAAAATACTAGGTGGTAACCTAGTAAGAACTCACACAACATTACTGATTTTAGTATGTATAAAATCAAGGAATCAATGACCCTTCCCTTTCCCTTGAGAGCGATTATGGATTGAGAATCAAGGGACACTTACCTGGGTTGATCACGATTTCTCCAACTAGTTTCTCTCAGTAGTAATATACTTTCAATTTCTGTTCTTAAAGAAATAAAACCCAAGTTTTATAAAAACCCATTCCACTTTTAGTTTCTTAATCAGAAACTCATTTTTTAATTAATGATCTAAGGATCCTTCGAGAAATGACCTAGGGTTTCTTCTATACTGCAAAAATTCTAGTTAAAAATAAACATCTAATTTGACGCACTCGACAATGCGATCAGGAAGCCAGTGAGGAATGGAAATTGATGGACCTTTTATCTAATCTGCATTTGGAGTTTCATGATAGTCACGATCAGTCTTATCTCTCATCCATGACAATTACTACTTCACTCCTTGAGAAGGTAAAGAGAAAGTTATTTAAATATCCTGAAGGCCTAGTTATCTATGAGATTATTTCAAGAGATGACCCACCTTTAGATTTGTATGTGGATAGAGAAGACATCCACAATATACATGGTCATGTATGGGTTCCTATAGATATGAGAGATGAACTTATGCATGAGTCCCACACTTCTCAATGGGCAGTTCATCCAGGAATCTCCAAAATGTATCGAGACATGTGATGCCAGTATTGGTGGCTTGGGATGAAATGTCAGACAATAGGTTTTATCACGAGGTGTTACACCTATCAGTAGGTGAAATAAGAGCACCAAAATCCTTCTAGATTATTACAACTACTTCCAATCCCATAATGGAAGTGGGAATATGTATCCATGGAATTTGTAGTTGGCCCGAGGACACTTAGGGGTAGTGACGCTGTTTGGGTAGTCATTGACTAACATGAAGGTATCCCACTTCCTTCCTATCTGGGATACTTTCTCACTTAATGAGCTGGGAAGATTGTATGTCTATGAGATCATCCGACAACATGAGGTACCTTGTATTATTGTTTCAGATAGAGATGCTCATTTCATGTCATGGTTCTGTTAGGGGTTGTAGAAGGCTATGGGTATACAGGTGCTTATGATCACAAATCTTCACCCTCATATTGATGGAAAATTGAAATAGATGATACAAGTTCTCGAGGATATGCTCTGGGAATGCATCCTTGACTTCGATGGTCCTTGTGAGAAGTATACCCCTCTTGTTAAGTTTTCCTATAATAACAGCTTTCAAAAAACAATTTAGATGGATCCTTTTGAGGCCTTATATGGTAGGATTTTACATTTATCCTTGTGCTGGATAGAAGAAGGAGAGGTAGTGATACTAGGTCCTCGTCTCATAAATAAGACTTCAGAGAAGGTTTAGCTGATCCAGAAGCATGTGTCTACTGCTCAGTCTAAACAGAAATTGTATGCCGATCTCCGCCAATGACCTTTGGAGTTCAAGGTCGGGGATCATGTTTTCCTACGGGTATCGCCCAAACTTGGGCATAGATGGATACGTAGGAAAAAGAAGATGTCTTCATGCTTTGTTGGGATTTTTGAGATTTTAGAGAGAGTCGGTCTGATATCCTATCGGTTTATACAACCATAGAGGTACCGTGCCACACATGACATCTTCAGTATTTCACACCTTCATCGGTATCATGCTAACCCATCTCACACTTTTGATCTCAAGGAAGTTGATCTATATATCGATGATTCATTTGAGGAGTATCCTATATGCATCATCGATTGGAGCATGAAGGATCACTGAGGCCGGTATGTCTCTTTTGTATGGGTGCTATGGTAGCACGACTACGTACACGATAAGAATTGGTAGTGGGAGGCTGATGTACATGCCCGGTGCCCAGAGTTGTTCTCAGAAAGTGTTTCTACTCCCTTGGAAGGTGAACTTGAGGAAAAGTTCCTTTAAAGGGGGAAGACTATAAGAACTTTGTTTTCACTTAGATATAGATCCTTTTAATTTTGGTCTAATTATTTATTTTTGAACTAATATGGATGCCTAATGAGTTTACAAATGTTTCATGGGTGTCCGCAACTTATTCGGAGCTCAAAACCCCAACCGGTGGAGGAAATGGATTGGCCGCACGATTCGTGGGAACCATGTGATCTAGGGTGAAAAGTTACTTCTAACCATGCAGGGATGGAAAATGGACAAGATTTGGGCACAGAGTTTTCTCTAACCATGTTCTAGGGGCTGTAGGGACATGCAAAAACTACAAACATTATTGCAGAGGTGTTTTACATAGTTGGTGTAACGACCCAAAGTTTTTCAATGGAAATTAACTTATTATAAATATTTCATAAAATCACATGAAAACACAACATAATGAACTACTAAGTGCTAAGTGACCTTTAAACACAAGTTTGTCACTTCTGTGTTTGGAATTTTGAAAATCTGACATACACGGTTGTGTTCGAGATGATTTTTGGAGTCTAATAAAACCAACATAATTTTTGGTGAATAGTAACATACCCTTATATTAACCTACCATTATGAATATTAATATGACCCTTATGAATAGTAAATTGCCCAAAATAATAGTAACCTTACCCATGAATAATTAAATAAAATTTAGGCATCTTATAAGTAATGGTATTTTTGTAAGCCATAAATAATTAATTATAAATAATTAATTAATTTAAAAGAAAATTTATTTTCTTAAAAAGTGTTCATAAATTAAAAAATCCATGTATTCTTGATTTTAGATAATTTTATAAGACCTCAAGTAATTTTTGAAAGCATTATAAAATCAGTTTTAATTTTAAAAACTGTTTTTTTCAAGTAAATTATGATTTTAATTAAATATTAAATTAATAATATTTAGAAATTTATTTTTGAAAAATGAACATCATTTTTGGATTCTACATGTTGAAAAATGGTTGGGGTGAATTTTTGATATTTTTCTAAAAAACTTGATTTTTTTTATGAATAGTGAAATACCATAATTTACAAAATAAGCTAAATAAGCTAATTATAGATTCATATATGATGTTCTACTGATGTAAGACAAATTGTTTGGGAATAAAATTATAAAATTACTATTCTTGGTCATGGAAGACTCACTATTCCTTGTCTTGTGTGGAAATAATAAATTAATGAATTTTATATTGAGAAATCCCCTATCCCCGCTACTATAAATACCACCCTTCACACCCTCATTTTCTCACACCTCTCAAGCTTCAAACCTTGTCTAAAATCTAATCAAGAATCTTCCCTATCCCCTCCCCCACGTCCAAGATCTTTTGGTCTCATAAAAATACCAAGCCTAGTCCTCTTAAGGAGGATCTCAAGAGGAGGATTGAAGAGGTAATTTTTCTCCCTCTTCTCCTTTAATTCCCTTTCAATTTCAAGTTATTTTCTTATTCTATCCCCACCTATCTTTGTAAAAATGGTATGGTAACTAAATTATAATACATATAATGTAATTCTATGATAATAATGGGATATTATAGCATCCAACCCCCTTCTCCTCTTCCTTTTATTTTATAAAAGAAAACGTTGTTCGTGAGGTGTCAATCTATCACCTTCAAGAACGACATGATTTATTTTTTCATTTCTACCTTCATATATAGTCATGAAACCATTTTTATGTTTGAAACAAAATATGTTATATGTATTAAGTCCTATTTAATGTTCTGGAACTAACTTATGTACATATTACTAAATGATTAATCAAAACAAGTTCGTTGTGGTAGAAAAACCGCCCAAATTAACTCAAACAATCATCATTTAATTCTTATCTAATGATTCATCCACATGGTATACAATGTAATTCATTATAAGATCATTTTAAATTATGTAATATCATTAATAATATGGAATATATGTTCTGTATGTTTATCCATGTTCTACACGAACTTCAATTCATGAATACACGTGGAACGCTCAAGAAAACCATAAAAACGAACATTCATGAACAATGTTTTTAAACTCTATAACTCATCAAAAGGCCCATAAAATAACATAATGAAACCAAAATGACCCCTATTTATGTATAAAAGGTTCTGAAATTTCTAATTAATGAATATAATGTCATTATATATGACATTAAAGTGAAGCAAATGTTCAAATATAAGGTAAGGGGAAATTCTCAAACCCAACTTTCATTCTTTGGGTTCTCCCTCTTTCACTCTTTTTTGATATGGTTACTCCTTAAAAATATTTTGTTCATAATTGTCTTTAATTTTCTGGGATATAAATTTTTTCACTGGTATTTATGTCAAACCAAATGTTTTCCAAAAGAACTCTTCTTTTAAGAACACACCTTTTACTTCTCATTCAAGATTAACGGTTCTTGTAACAAGTATGTTACTACCTATTTCTTTTGGGAACCCAATGTTTATTAATGTGTTCTTATGAGATGAAATCCATTCCTTTTCATGGGTTAGTTATGTTTATTTTTGTTATATTTTCATTGTTTCATGCCTGATAAATGATAATGTTATGATGTGATGGGTGCGCCCAGAATTATATAGCGCAATATGAATGTTTCAATGTGACAGGTGTGCTCAGAATTATACAGCGCTCCAATGCATTGGGTAAAGTGATGAATCTCATGAGTAAATTTGAAATGATGTGTGAAAAATATTCTAGCTTTGTTCACAAGTATGTGTGGTAGTTAACCACTAAGGCATGACGTTTCATTACTTTTATGCATTGCCACATTTCAAGTCTTTTATTAATGATTCCCTCATGTTCATGATTCTTTGCCTATGTTATGATTATGATCACCCCATGCTATATTTTTCTTATCTATCCCATTATTGGGATTCTACATCACCCATTTTTATCTATATCCTAAGATGGCTACATGTACTAAGGAGAGGTCAAGTTCTAGTAAGAAGCTAGAGAAGAAGAAATTGAATAAATGTTTATGCTTGATGTTGTAAATGTTATGTATGGTCCTAGTTTTCCCAAGACACTAAACCTTTGGGTCCTATATGTGTAATACTATTATGTTATTTATATGCAAAATAATGTAATAGTATTTGAAGAAATTTATGAGTCACTATAGTCGTTACCAGAGGAAAGGTTTAGTTAATTTGGGAATTAGGATTAGTGAACCCTAGAGAAAACCTCTAGCATGAGACTAAGTACAAATATCCACACAATAATCTTTACATAGGGATCCCATATGTTATTATTTTAGTATAATTTTTTTAAATGAATAAGTTATTCATGAATTTTTGACTTATGTTTTGTTCTAACCTTTTCTATTTTAGAAAATGGTGGGAACCAGGATAAACCAGGCCAACAACTCGTGCGAGGGCCAATGCAATGATTGCCCGAACGACATCCCCAATGATTTGGGAGGCAGAGTTCAAAACTTCATAGCGATGCTTACCCAATTATATCAGGTTATGAACAATAACCATAATAATGGGTAATTTCCTCCTCCAACAAAGAGGGAGCAACTGGATATCGAATGTTTTATGCGGCAACGACCACCGATGTTTAGTGGATCTTCCGATCCACTAGTTGCGGAACATTGGATAAACTCCATGGAGAAGATCTTTTCTGTTCTTCACTGTTCTGAGATGGAGAAGGTGACACTAGCCATTTATCATCTAGATGGAGAGGCCGATCAATGGTGGGATTCGATTAAGAACACCAAGCCAAGGGAGGAAATTGAAGAGATGGAATGGGAAGACTTTTAGATAATGTTTCTTAACAAGTATTTCCCAATAAATCTTCGCACGAAGATGGAGAGAGAATTCATAGAGCTCAAGAAAAAATAAGTAGAATCTGTCACAACCTATGAAGTGAATTACATAAGGCTTGTAAGGTACACTTTGGGTTTTGTTATAAAAAATGATAGCAAAAATGATAGATTCTTTAGTGGATTAAAACCACACCTTCTAAAGGCTCTTGAAATTTGAGACTTTGGTAGTTATGAAGAAGTTGTTTGATGTGATATCAAAGTAGATATGGAGTTTGTAGAATGGTCCCATGGCTATGGTGATAAGAAATGAAAGATAGAGTTTCAAGCTAGCGAATCTAATGACAAAGGTGGGAAGAAAACTCAACGACCCACATGCCAAAAATCTGGGAAGTTGCACCATGGGAACTGACTCAAAGGGATGGGGAAATGCTTCTAGTGTGGGGAAAAAGGACACTGTAACACCTCAAAAGCTCGTGTTTCATGTAATGGTGATTTTTTATGTTGTCTTTTAACTGAACAAATTGACTTTTTATGTAATAATATCTTGTTATGAAATAGAGTGAAACACACAAAATGGTCATAAGGTTCTTTATTCAAATAAGAAAACCAGAGTGTTTACAATACACTAAGATAAAATGGTAAGTAATCTAACCAAAGATACTTATTAAAAATCCTATTAGAATTAAAGGGAGACCTCCCAAAAACAATGATAACCCTGAGAAGATAACATGGGTGCTTATAATCCGACATAACGAGCATAAAAACGTCTAGAACCACTACGGACACACTAAGCACCAAAGGTATGATGTGAACCATCTTATTCAATCAAATTGAGTGTTAGGACACTCTACGTTATGGATTTATAAGACTCTAATGTGACCGCTGCTGTGGGAAAACCATGGAACTCCAACGGCTATAAATATATTTGTTGGCCTCAATGGTCAATTAAGTGAAAACTTATAAGAATATTTTAGTCCATCATGTAATTAAGTTATGAATTGGGAAAAATTATAAAACTAAACCTAACAATAAACTTTTAAAAGGACATAGAGGAATGTTTCGAAATGTAATAATAAATACAAAACATGTTGTGATTAACTCAAAGGTGTTGTAAATATTTTTATTCAGTGCCTTAAGCTGTGTTTAAATATTTGTTAATTGGATTATATGTTTTCAACAAAATTAAGTTTTAACCACTAAGACACTAATATATGAATTGTCATGAAATTTATAACTCTTTATGTTTTTATAAAAAACCTTAGGGAACACTTAGGAGAAAGTTTAAGTTGTAAACATTAAACTTCAATTTTTTTTAATAGAAACCATGTATAAAAAGAAGAATCTCTATATAGTGTAATGTTTTCCTTTAATTTTTTTTAGTTAGGTTATATAAAAATTGGGCCCGTAAGGGCCAACCCTTGACTGGTCCAAGGGAGGAGGCACAGCCTGGGTGGCTGAGCCTAGCCCTCAGCCCATGCCTGGACTGGCCCGAGCTCGGGCATAGGTCACTCGAGGAGCACACAGGAGCGCTTGTGTGTGCATAGTGCGGGCATGAACGCGGTGTATATGGGTGCACGCAGGAGCGCAGGTGCATGCAACGCATGTGCTTGGGTAGGCGTAGGCTTGCAGGGAGGCGGAGACCCGTGTATAAGGCCTCTTGTGTGTGTGCTCTGTTATTACCAGCACTGCAGGAGGCCGAGGCTTATAAGGGAGCTCAACGCGCCCCACCGTTTCGATGCAGGAACTGAATTTTTGGGCGAGATGAGATCCTGGCCATCAGATCGCGTCGCGCGTGATCTGAGTCGCTGATATTTCCCCCATGTTTGGCCTTCAGAAATCAAGGAATATCACCGCGTCGCGGTGAGTCATTCGATCAGGCTCAGATTAAATCTGAGCCATCCACCCTTTAAAAAAAATCCGCGGACGTGCTCAGCCCTCGAATCAAAATCAAGCGCGATTTGGACCGTCCATTTTCTTACAATTTTCTTCCAATTGCACAGTCTTCTTCTCCATGGATTTCCCTGAACCAGTAGCCCTACTCTCCTATTTATCAGCGTTTTCTTCACTTTTTCAGCCGCCGGACCCTCTACTCTCACGGTTTCTACAAGGGGTCTCTTTCTCGGTCTTTTTTATAAGGAAATTGGCCTCAGATCCCTTGCCACTTGTATTAAAAATGCATAGGTTTAGTAGATTATAAAAAAACAACCGAGATGTCCAAAGAACCTCTCGGTTCTTTGCACTCGGCCTCCAGTGGATCTCTCAAGTCCTCCGAGTTTCTAGTGTCTCCCGAGCACCTCCTCATCCTCCTCAAGCTAATGTAAGGGTGTTTTCTTTTTTTTTTTTCATTTTACATGAAAACGGGTTTCATGTAACGCCCCAACCCCAGTTACCTAGAGTCGGTGCATTATTACGTAACATTGGCATGATCACAAAAGATCAAGTATTGAAAGACTGATTAGTTTAGTAGCCTTGGAAACACTAGATACATTCATAAATGTTACATTACATCATAAAGTGAAAAAATACAATAACATAGTCTCCATAGTCCACACTCATATCCCCTTCAGACTATCCCTGTAGGCCAGTCATAAAATATTTCTTCAAATCCTAGGAAAATAAAACATAGAAAGGGGCGAGCTTAGATGCTCATTAAGGATAACAATATAGTGGAAACTTTCATAAATAAACATAAACATTTAAGGCAATGTATAACTAAAATGAAAGCCTTTTAAACTTGAACTTAAACATAATATGGAAAAAGTAAAATGAAATAATTCCATTTACTTATTCACATAGATATTCTACTAGTCGAATAATCACATGCAATATAAATAACCACTTTCATAATTATGGAATGCATAATGCCAGACTATCATAACCACACAGTTAAGGCCTTGTGCCAAGACCAAAAATAAGATTTTTTCAAGGACTTGTGTCAAGATACTAGTTTGTCTCATGAGACCTACCGATGCATCGAGGAGCTATAGCGGGCTCCACCCATCACATACTAAGTCCAATGCATTCCTTATATGAAAAGGTTTAAACATATCATAAACCATAACATAATCGTATCACATAAAACATGCATAAAGGAAACATAACATTTCCACATTTCAATCACAAGATATCAATACAACACATTGATATAATAAAACCATTTTCAATACCAAAATAAAATAAAAGTAAAACTTGGTATTTATTTTTCATTTAAAAAAAGTTATGGCTTGTAGAGGAATTCGAAACTCAAATAATGGTCAAGGCGGCGGAGAAGTCGTTGTCACCGCATACGTATGACAAAAAAACATTCCCTTTTGTCGTTTAGTAAAACGCTTCTTATAAAAAAGATTCCTTTTGAATAAACGTAAAAGTCAAAGAGGTTTATACACCTTATAAAAGAAAGTTGTGTATAAAACAAAATATGCCTCAATGAAAGGAGATTGAGACGAAGTCCCTTACCTCGTGTCCGACTTGACTCGATCGTTCTTTAATATCCGTAATAATAAACTAGAGTTAATATCTACTTTCTTAAGAAAATTTTTCAAGTTAATTATCCCTTTTATATCACTTATTACCATGTTATGAAAATTATTTAGTCATTTAAGTTAATAACGATCATTTTGTCGACCTTTGGTACTTGATTCAACAATAAACTTCTTATAATTACAAGTTGTTTATGTGGTAGAATATCCATTATCTCCAGAAATATATTCATGATTTAGATATCATATATATCATATATATCCAGTAGATACATTCATTTATAATATTACATAACATTTAGAGGTAAGAAATGAAATACACCGTTCATAGAGACGGTAAGCCGTACGTACGCATGAATCCTACTTTCAGTTCTATTTCATATTTAATGGAATGAAATCATAATTATATAAAGGTATATTATAATTATAGTATAATATCATATATAATATCAATAACCCCATCCTTTATAGGTCCCACATATGTCATTAATGATTCAAATCACTTTGAGGGGGCGGTAGTCCGCACTTCCTAAAATGAAATTATCGCGTTTACCCATAATGGAAATCATAAAGTTATGCCATAAATGAAAAATACAGGAGCATAAGGAAAACCTAAAAATAATATATATCATATATGGAAATAGTTTCATCATAATGGACACTATGAGAGATGTTAAAAGAAGATTGAACAATCATCATTTCGTGAGGCAGTAATTCGCCACCCACAGAAACAATATGTTCTTTAACCATTAGACGAAGGTGTGTGTAAGTTTAAATCAAATCCTTATCATAACAAAATCCTAGTATATTTAAGATACTGGTGTTATTACAAAAGAAATGAATAAAAAGAGTTTAAGGGGTTGGAGAATCAAAATAAAACAAAAGAACATAAGAGAAGATATTACCTTAAAATCAGGTAACTCTTTTTTATTTGAGCCAAAGGCTTACTTGGGAAGAATTCTGCCCAAAGTGAGGCTTCTAGGAGTAAGATAGGGAATCTTAGAGAGTATTTGGGTAGAGGTTGGCCGAGCCAAATGTCTTTGATGGTGTTAATAAGGTGGTAGATGTGGGGGCCTTTTATAAGAGGAGAGGAGGGGGTCTTTTGGAAAGATTGAAATGTTACTTTATTATGAAAAGATTTTCGGATTTTAAAGGTCCCAAAATGATATATTTCGAGGATAAGGTGGTAAGGGTTCTAAATACACCCATACAATAGGCTTTAGACAAGTGTAAGATTTATATTTTACCTTATCTTTTCATTTTATTTAAATCGTTCATTAGTGAGGTAATCGCCGCATCATCATGGTGTCATAAATAAATTTATTTATATAATGTCTAAAAATTATAAAAAAATACCATGATGTAGGAAATATTTTTAGATTTCCAATGAATATTTATAGTCTATAAGATCATTTATGTAGACAAAATTAATTTTTTTTTACTTGGGTGATACATACTTTTGTTATTTTTTCCTTTCTTTAAAAATAAAAAGATAAAATGTCACTATCACACAAAAGTGATTCCATGGGGTACCAAAGTTTGGCACAAGGCATCCCATGGTCGGCCATGACACAACCAGTAGCATTATGACACATTTTGGGGTCATTGTATATTATTATGATATTATTTTATTACCCTTAACTACCCGATTACTAATTAATCATGATAATTAAAGATAATTGTCGTCGTTACTATTCATAATGTCCAAAAACAAAAGAGTATTAATTAAATAATTTGGACCTTATGATTCCAAATATGGAATACATTTTACCAAATTATAAACACAAAAATTTCAGTAATTAATTTAAAAATTATTCCCGCTGTCAAAACAAATAGCGTGTTTTTAAGAAACAATATCTATCAAAATATTGACAATTGTTTACGTCCAATTTCAAAGTGAAATTAATTATAATGACCAACATTGGATAAAATGGTAAAATTATATTCTAATTATACTTTAAAACCACTCAATAGTATAATTTATCACTATAAATTATTTCGATTAAAAAAGTTGTTTTTAAGTATTTTTCACTATTCATCAAAAATTGGATGTTCTCAGAAAAATACCAAAAATTCAACTTAGGATAATTTTGATATTATGAATCCAAAAATGAAGTCCATTTTGAAATATAAAATTTATATAATTCAAAAAATTTGGTATTACTATTCATAACGCCTACTTTGATTGGTCGTGGTGTGTTAGAATCTCGAACTTGCGTATAATACAAGCTATTGTATTATTGAAAGAGAAGCGTACCATGGAAGCTTGAGGTGTTACATTCTACCCTCCTTCAATAAATTGTGTCCTTGAAATTTGAAATTTTTCTTTGAAAATAAAAGGTTGAAAGTAGAAAATACCTTTGTGGAAAACCCAATTGGAAATAAGGTTAATAAAATTTAGCCTTAATAAGAGGGAAAGAGAAATGAAAAATTCACCACCAAATTATGATCTCGATTAGGAGAACATTGGTAGAAATTAGATATATATAATTAGAGGCAAAACGTAAATATTTATAGGGAGTGATTGAGGTCATCAATCACAAAAAAGTGTAAAATTGAGGGCTTCAAAGCCATCAATCTATAATGATTTAAAATATCATCAGTTAAACAAAACATAAGGTATTAGGATGCTTTGGCCCGCGGGGGCAGGCCAGAGGAGAATCTTATAGTGTATGACAGTCTTAACTCCCTTCCTTGCGAGTGTGCCAATGTGATCCGAAAGGACTCACTGGGCCTTCATTACTTTCGCCCTCCGTGACTTGTACCCCCTGAGCTTCATGCTCCCTTAATAAAAAAAATAACTTCATTCAAGGTATTAGGATAACACATTTTTGCTTTAATATCCCTTCCCTAAAGTTTAAGAATTAATTTCTTCATAGAATAAGAGATAGGTATATATATATATATGCTTGACAAGTAGAGTTTCAACCTTCAACTAATTTCTACCACAAACTCATCTTTCACTCAAAAAAGATAATAGAACTCAAAAATATTATATTTATCCTAATCGTACAAGGTTAAAAATATTAACACATACCATTTAGATTAGGAAAACTATTTTGTAATGACCAGGAACTTCCTGTAGGCTAGTGGTAGGTAATAAAGGCCTGTCGCACTATGGTTGTGAGTTCGATTCCTACAGCTTTGTCTGACGCGACAGGTTATCCCCCAACTTGCAGGTTGTCCTTTTCCTAAAACTATAGTATTATAATATTCCAAAAATAATCTTCAGAAATGTTTTAACCTTAAACAATACTATCCAAAGTTGAACTTAATCCATTACAACCTTTATAGTTATCCAAAATACCTATGTCCAGACTTTCTCTAAAAGGTCTCTAAATTACAAAATCAATTGTAACATCAGATTCCCCAAACAAAGTAAAGTTTCTATTATTGTCTCATACTAAAAATATGATTAACTTCATCATATTAAAACCTTAATGAAAAAAACAAGTACTGCAGTACAATCCTTATATATATCACATTATTCTTATAACCAAAATATAATCCTTGAGTTCAAAAACACAAATACATTAATTATTCCACTTCAACTGTAGTAACAACATAAGATTGGCCTTGATCCCTTGACCTTTTCTGAGGTAAGTTTACTTGGCGCTTAGGGCATTAATTTTCATAATGCCCCATTTCTCTACAATTGTAGCATTCAACATTGATAACCTCTTTCTTTCCCTTGCAATCACGAGCCTCGTGACCTTTTTCTCCACATTTATAACAAAATCCCATTCATTTTAGGAAAGTACCGGGGTGTTTCTTCCCACATTTACTATAGTATGGATAATCAACTTTTCCCTTCTTCCCCTTATTTCCATTTCTAGAGTGATCAATAGATCTCTTCTTCTCTTTCTTTTCTTTAAAGTCGTAAGACTTAGAGAATTCTTTTTCCGTCTTAATAGCACATGAGACAATGTATTTGTATAACGAGAAGGATTGTGAGACCAATGCTCGATGGAGGAATGGTTTTAACCCATCAAAGAAACGATCAATCTTACTTTTTAGGTTGCGTATATAATCTACAACATACCTCACTAACCTTGTAAAGTTGGCCTCATACTTTGCGACATTCTCATCCTCCTTTTGTCCCAGACTCAAAAATTGTGTTTCCATATCCGCTCGATGGTCAAGAGGAAAGTATTTTTCTAAGAAAATATCTTTAAACTCTCTCCATTCCATACTTGATACTTCTTCATCTTACTTTGTATTTTGAATCAATGACCACCATTGATCAGCATCTCAAGTGAGGCGGTAAACTGCCATGACAACTTTTTCCCTTTCACTACTCCCTAAATCCTGAAATATTTTCTCTTGGGAATTTATCCATTGCTCAGATACTAATGGATTTGTACCCCTATTAAATTTTGGTGGTTGTTGCCTTATGAAGCGACCTAACATTGATCCTCCACGTTGCGGATCAAGGTGCTCCATACGAGTAAGGTTATTATTCATAACCTGAGTGAGTTGTCCCAGTATGGTGATAAGCTGATCAGCACCAGTTGTATCACTAGCTCCATTATAATTATCTCGAGCAGGAGGGAAATCCCTACATGGAGTGCGTGCATTGATACGGTTTCCATTCCTTCCACTAGGCGCCATTTCTAAACAATGGCATAAACTAGATCAGTTCATAAATCAAAATACATAATTCCATACTTGTAAAACACTTAACATAAATTGAACTATTTATGGATATAATCCATAATAATAAAAAAAATTTCTTTGAAGAAGTATATACTCATAAACCCTTCATAATGGTTTGTAAAGAAAATGAGAATTATCCTAAGCATATCCCCTGGGAGTGTCATAACCAAGAGTGCAGCAAGGCCCATTGTCGTGCACCAGTTCCCGTTCGAGTTTAGCCAAAGCGGTGTTTTTGGGTTTTAACCCTAGGTACATCTGTGCCAGAGCTGCCTCTACTTGCTCGTATCCAGACAGGTATGTATTGCTCAGAAAATACACAAAATCTATACATTAACAAAATTCTAGGATGTTCTTCTATACTAATCCCCAAAGACTATCTTAGGGCTATGTGCTCTAATTAGAGTTTTTCTAAATCTAGCTTCTAAGGTTAGTACTAAACTGCCTCTGATACCAACTGTAATGCCCCAACCCCAGTTACCCAGAGACGGTGCAATATTACGTAATATTTTCATGATCACAAAAGATCAAGTCTCAAAAGACCGATTAGTTTAGTAGCCTTGGAAACACTAGATACATTCATAAATGTTACATTACATCATAAAGTGAAAAACTAAAATAAAATAGTCTCCATAGTCCACACTCATATCCCCTTCAGACTATCCCTGCAGGTCAATCATAAAATATTTCTTCACATCCTGGGAAAATAAAACATAGAAAGGGGTGAGCTCAGATGCTTATTAAGGATAACAATATAGCGGAAACTTTCATAAATAAACATAAACATTTAAGGAGATGTATAACTAAAACGAAAGCCTTGTAAACTTGAACTTCAGCATAATATGGCAAAAATAAAATGAAATAATTCCATTTACTTATTCACATGGATATTATACTAGTCGAATAATCACATGAAATATCAATAACCACGTTCATAATGATGAAATGCATAATTCCAGACTATCATAACCACATAGTCAAGGCCTTGTGCCAAAACTACAAATAAGATTTTGTCAAGGCCTTATGCCAAGACACTAGTTTGTCTCATGAGACCTATCGATGCATCGAGGAGCTATAGCGGGCTCCACCCGTCACATACTAAGTCCAATGCATTTCTTATATGAAAAGGTTTAAACATATCATAAACCATAACATAATCGTATCACATAAAACATGCATAAAGAAAACATAAAATTTCCACATTTCAATCACAAGATATAAATACAACACATTGATATAATAAAACCATTTTCAATACCAAAATAAAAGAAAAGTAAAACTTGGTATTTATTTTTCACTTAAAAAAAGTTATGGCTTGTAGAGGAAGCCGAAACTCAAATAATGGTCACGGCGGCAGAGAAGTTGTTGTCGCCGCATACGTATGACAAAAAATCATTCGCTTTTGTCATTTAGTAAAATGCTTCGTATAAAAAAGATTCCTTTTGAATAAACGTAAAATTAAAAGGGTTTTATATACCGTATAAAAGAAAGTTGTGTATAAAAAAAAATATGCCTCAATGAAAGAAGATTGAGACGAAGTCCCTTACCTCGTGTCCAACTTGACTCGATCGTTCTTTAATCTCCTGAATAATAAACTAGAGTTAATCTATACTTGATTAAGAACCCTTTTCAAGTTAATTATCCATTTTATATCACTTATTACCATGTTATAAAAATTATGTAGTCATTTAAGTTAATAACAGTCGTTTTGTCGACCTTTGGTACTTGAGTCAACAATAAACTTCTTATAATTACAAGTTGTTTATGTGGTAGAATATCCATTATCTCTAGAATTATATTAATGATGTAGATATCATATATATCATATATATTCAGTAGATACATGCATTTATAATACTACATAATATTTAGAGGTAAGTAGGGGTGTAATTTCGGCCCGGCCCAGACAGGGTCGGGCCGGGCCGGGCCTGCCATGCAAAGTGTCGGGCCGCTGACCACTATTCGGGCCGGGCCAGGCCGACCCGAACAACCCCATGAGGCGGCCCGAGCCCGGCCTCGGGCCGGCCCAAACCATCGGGCCAGACCGGGCTTTTTCAGGCCGGGCCGGGCTTTTTCAAATCGGGCTGTGGTGGGCTTTTATTATTTTCAAAAGAATTGTCTCTTAATTTTTTTTATTTAAACATTTTTATAACATTTATTTAAAACGTTTATTTACATTTATTTTTAAATGCATGTTTTTTGTAAAAACGTTTATTTTATTTTTTATTAACATTTTACAGTGGGTGGATATGTTTTTTTGTCTATATATATATATATATTATTTGCAAATTGTAAAAAAAATAATGAGGGGTGCGCAACTGCCGTGGGTGAGTTTAAAGCCTTATTATTTAAACGCTTTTCTAACATTTATTTAAAACATTTTTTACATTTATTTTTTTTAACTTATTTATAATTTTTAAGCGTTTGTTAGTATTTTTTATTTAAACATTTTTATTTAAACTGTTTTTTTAACATCTGTTTAAAACGTTTTTTTAAATTTATTTTTAAATGATTAATTTAAAACATATTTGAATTTTTTTAAACGCATGCTTTTTACAAGTATTTTTTTTAAAACATTTAACTTTTTTTCACATTTTAATGTCAAAATTATTTTTTAAGTGTTTGTTTTAAAAAAATTAATTTAAATGTTTGTTTTAAAATCTTTTTAAACATTTTTATTTAAACCATTTTTTAACACTTGTTTAAAACGTTTTTTTACATTTATTTTTAGACGTTTAATTTTAAAAGTTTTTTTGAACGCATATTTTTTACATTATTTTTTTAAACATTTTACACGTTTTTTGTAAAAACATTTTACAGTGGGTGAATATGTTTTTTTTGAAATATATTTATACATGTCTGTGAATTTATATATATTATGTACAAATTTAAAAAAAATAATGAGTTATTGGGGGGTGCGCAGCAATGAGTGGTGAGTTTAAAGTGTTGTTATTTAAAGGTTTTTTATCATTTATTTAAAACGTTCTTTTTACATTTATTTTTTTAACTTATTTATTAAAAGTATTTTTTAGCGTTTGTTTAATTTAAAACATTTTTTTAAACGTTTTTTAATTTTTTTGCAGGGAAGGCCCGACCCGGCCCTGTCTGGACTGAAATTACACCCTTAGCGGGTGCGCAGCAGTGGGTGAGTTAATTTGTTTCTAAATAAATTTATATATGTATATATAATATATATAATATTTGAAAGTTTTATCATATTTAAAAAATAATAATGAGGTTGGGAGTGTGCGAATATCATTTAGTGAGTAGTTATTTTTTGTTAATATATAATAAGTTATTATATATATATATATAATATGAGAAAATTGTAAAAAAATAATTAGGAGGTGTGCGGGAACATCATTGGGTGAGTTAATGACTTTGTTTATATATATATATTGGGGGTGTGCGCGAACATCATTGGGTGAGTTAATTTTTTTTCTAAATAGATTTATTTATGTATAATATATATAATTTATGCATGTTGCAACGTACTTAAAAAAATTAATGAAGTTGAGGGACTTGCACGAACATCATTAGGCGAGTGTGTTATTTTTTTATTAATATAGAACAAGTTATTATATATATATAATATTAAATCATTGATATATATATATTGCTTTGTTTATATATATATATATTATATTAAATCATATACATATACATATACATACATACATATATATATTATTAATGGATTTTTAAAAACCACACTTAATTGATGTATATTATTAATGGCTTTGTTTATATATATACACTATTATATTAAATCATCGATATATATATATATATATTAATAGCTTTGTTTATATACATATATATTATATTATATCATATACATACACACACACACACACACACATATATATTATCAATGGATTTTTAAAAACCATACTTATTTTTTTATTAATATACAAAAAGTTATTATGTATATATAATATTAAATCATTGATATATATAGATATATATTAATAGCTTTGTTTATATATATATATTATATTAAATCATATACATATACATATATATACATACATACATATATATATATATATATTATTAATGGATTTTTAAAAACCACACTTAATTGATATATATTATTAATGGTTTTGTTTATACATATACAGTATTATATTAAATCATTGATATATATATATATATCATATCATATACATATACATATACATACATACATACATACATATATATATATATTATTAATGGATTTTTAAAAACCATACTTATTTTTTTATTAATATACAACAAGTTATTATATATATATAATATTAAATCATTGATATATATATATATATATTTATTAATAGCTTTGTTTATATATATATATATATATTATATTAAATCATACACACACACACACACACACACACAGATATATATATATATATATATATATATATTATTAATGGATTTTTAAAAACCACACTTAATTGATATATTTTATTAATGGCTTCGTTTATATATATAAACTATTATATATATAATTATATATCGTTGTATATATATATATTTATACACACATTATAATTATATATAGTAATAATTATATGTATATATATAATATCATTTTTTGTTAATATATAATGATATATGCACATATAGATAGAAATACACACACACACACGCACACACACACACACATGTATATATAGATACATATATAGATAAATATAAATGTATAAAGATACATGTATATATAGATATATAGGTAGATATATATATAGATGTATGTATATATACAGACATATAAAGAGATATATGTATATAGAGATAGAGATATATATATTAATATATATATATATATGTATAGATATATATATAGATAGAGATATATAGATATATAGATATATATACATATATATATATATATATAGATATTGATATATATATATATATATATATATATAAATAGATCTATATATACATATATATATAGATATATGTATATGTATATATAGATATATGTATATAGAGATAGATATATCCATATATATATATATATATAGATATACACATATATATATAAATATATCTATATATACATAGACCTGTGAATAATTTACAGGCGCAGCCTTGGGAGCTTGAGGTAGGGGCATCAAATCCCCATACCTACAGTTCCCCGTTGTATTTTTTACAGCAGGCGGGCCCGTGGGCCGGGCTTTTTCGGGCCTGCCCGGCCTGGCCCGCGAACCTGCCTGGAAAGGCCCAATCCTGACCCGTTGAACCTGCGGCCTGAGCCCGGCCTGGCCCGATGCGAGCTTTGCCGGGCTTGTCGGGCTTTCGGGCCGGGCCTGTCGGGCTTTCGGGCCGCCAGACCAAAATTACACCCTTAGAGGTAAGAAATGAAATACACCGTTCATGGAGACGGTAAGCCGTACGTACGCATGAACGCTACTTTCAATTCTATTTCATATTTAATGGAATTAAATAATAATGATATAAAGGTATATTATAATTACAGTATAATATCATATATAATATCATTAAATCCATCCTTTATACGTCCCACATATGACATTAACGATTCAAATCACTTTGAGGGGGCGGTAGTCCGCACTTCCTAAAATGAAATTATTGCGTTTACCCATAATGGAAATCATAAAGTTATGCCATAAATGAAAAATACAGGAGCATAAGGAAAACATAAACATAATATATATCATATATGGAAATAGTTTCATCATAATGGCCACCATGAGAGGTGTTAAAAGAAGATTGAACAAACATCGTTTCGTGAGGCAGTAATTCGCCACCCACAGAAACAGTATGTTCTTTAACCATTAGACGAAGGTGTGTGTAAGTGTAAATCAAATACTTCTCATAAAAATATCCTAGTATATTGAAGATACTGTTGTTGTTACAAAAGAATGGAATAAAAAGAGTTTAAGGGATTGGAGAAGCAAAATAAAATAAAATAACATAAGATAATACATTACCTCAAAACCGGGTAAGTCTTTTTGATTTGATCCAAAGGATTCCTTGGGTAGACTTCTGCCCAAAGTGAGGCTTCTAGGAGTAAGATAGGAAAGTTGAGAGAGTATTTGGGCAGAGGTTGGCCGAGAAAAATGGCTTTGAAGGTGTGAATACGGTGGTAGAGATGTGGGCCTTTTATAAGGGGAGAGGAGGGGCTCTTTTGGAAAGATTGAAATGTTACTTTATTATGAAATTCTTTTCGGATTTTAAAGGTCCCACAGTGATATATTTCGAGGATAAGGTGTTAAGGGTTTGAAATACACCCATACAATAGGCTTTAGACAAGTTTAAGTCTTAGATTTTACCTTATCTTTTCATTTTATTTAAATTGTTCATTAATGAGGTAATCACTGCATCATCATGGCGCCATAAATAAATTTATTTATATAATTTCTAAAAATTATAAAAAAATACCATGATGTAGGAAATATTTTTATATTTCCAATGACTATTTATAGTCTATAATATCATTTATGTAGACAAAACTAAAATTGTTTTACTTGGGTGATACATACTTTTTTTATATTTTCCTTTCTTTAAAAATAAAAAGATAAAATGTCACTATCACACAAAAGTGATTCCATGGGGTTACAAAGTTTGGAACAAGGCATCCCATGGTCGGCCATGACACAACCAGCAGTATTAGGAAACATGTTGGGGTCATTGTATATTATTATGATATTATTTTATTACCCTTAACTACCCGATTACTAATTAATCATGATAATTAAAGATAATTCTCGTCGTTACTATTCATAATGTCCAAAAACAAAAGAGTCTTAATTACATAATTTGGACCTTCTGATTCTAAATATGGAATCCATTTTACCAAATTATAAACACAGAAATTGTAATAATTAATTTAAAAATTATTCCCACTGTCAAAACAAATAGCGTGTTTTTAAGAAACAATATCTATCAAAAGATTGAAAATTGTTTATGTCCACTTTCAAAGTGAAATTAATTCTAATGACCACCATTGGATAAAATGGTAAAATTATATTCTAATTATACTTTAAAACCACTCAATATTATAATTTATCACTATAAATTATTTCGATTAAAAAAGTTGTTTTTAAGTATTTTTCACTATTCATCGAAAATTGGATGTTCTCAGAAAAATACCAAAAATCCAAATTAGGCTAATTTCAATATTCTAAATCAAAAAATGAATTCCATTTTGAAATATAAAATTTATATAATTCAAAAAGTGAGTATTACTATTCATAACGACTACTTTGATTGGTCGCGGTGTGTTAGAATCTCGAACTTGCGTACAATGCAAGCTATTGCATTATTGAAAGAGAAGTGTACCATGGAAGTTTGAGGTGATAAATTATACCCTCCTTCAATAAATTGAGTCCTTGCAATTTGAAATTGTTCTTTGAAAATAAAAGGTTGAAAGTAGAAAATACCTTTGTGGAAAACCCACATCGGAAATAAGGTTAATAAAATTTAGCCTTAATAAGGGGGAAATAGAAATGATAAAGTCACCACCAAATTATGATCTCAATTAGGAGAACATTGGTGGAAATTAGAGACATATAATTAGAGGAAAAATGTAAATATTTATAGGGAGTGATTGAGGACATCAATCAAAAACAATTGTAAAATTGAGGGCCCCAAAGCCATCAATCTATAATGATTTAAAATATCATTAGTTAAACAAAACTTAAGGTATTAGGATAACACATTTTTGTTTTAATATCCCTTCCCTAAAGTTTAAGAATTAATTTCTTCATAGAATAAGATATATATATATATATATATATGCTTGACAAGTAGAGTTTCAACCTTCAACTAATTTCTACCACAAACTCATCTTTCACTCAAAAAGATAATAGAACTCAAAAATATTATATTTATCCTAATCGTACAAGGTTCAAAATATTAACACATACCATTTATATTTGGAAAACTATTTTGTAATAACCAGAGACTTCCTGTAGGCTAGTGGTAGGTAATAAAGGTCTGTCGCACTATGGTTGTGGGTTCGATTCCTATAGCTTTGTCCGACGTGACGAGTTATCCCCCAACCTGCAGGTTGTCCTTTTCCTAAAACTATAGTATTATAATATTCCAAAAATAATCTTCAGAAATGTTTTAACCTTAAACAATACTATCCAAAGTTGAACTTAATCCATTCCAACCTTTATAGTTATCCAAAATACCTCTGTCCAGAATTTCTATAAAAGGTCTCTAAATTACAAAATCAATTGTAACATCAGATTCCCCAAACGAAGTAAAGTTTCTCTTATTATCGCATACTAAAAATATAATTACCTTCATCATATTAAAACCTTAATGAAAACAAAAAGTAATACAGTGCAATCCTTATATATATATCACATTATTCTTATAACCAGAATATAATCCTTGAGTCCAAAAACACAAATACATTAATTATTCCACTTCAACTGTAGTAACATCATAAGATTGGCCTTGATCCCTTGGCCTTTTCTGAGGTAATTTTCCTTGGCACTTAGGGCATTCATTTGAATAATGCCCCATTTTATTACAATTATAGCATTTAACATTGATAGCCTCTTTCTTACCCTTGAAATCACGATCCTGGTGACATTTTTCTCCATATTTATAACAAACTCCCATTCCTTTTAGGCAAGTACCGGGGTGTTTCTTCCCACATTTACTACAGGATGGATAATCAACTTTTCCCTTCTTCCCCTTATTTCCATTTCCAGAGTGATCAGCAGATTTCTTCTTTTCTTGATTCGCTTTAAAGTCGTAAGACTTAGGGAATTCCTTTTCCGTCTTAATAGCACATGAGACAATGTATTCGTATAACGAGAAGGATTATGAGACCAATGCTCAACGGAGAAATGGTTTTAACCCATCAAAGAAACAATCAATCTTACTTCTTGGGTTACATATATAATCTGCAGTATACCTCGCTAACCTTGTAAAGTTGGCCTCATACTTTGCGACATTGTCATTCTCCTTTTATCTCAGACTCAGAAATTGACTTTCCATATCCGCTCGATGGTCACGAGGAAATTATTTTTCTAAGAAAATATCTTTAAACTCTCTCTATTACATACTTGATACTTCTTCATCTTCCTTTGTATTTTTAATCAATGACCACCATTGATCAGCATCTCCAGTGAGGAGGTAAACTGCCATGACAACTTTTTCCCTTTCACTACTCCCTAAAGCCTGAAATATTTTCTCTAGGGAATTTATCCATTGCTCATCTACTAATGGATTTTTATCCCCATTAAATGTTGGTGGTTGTTGACTCATGAAGAAAACTAACATTGATCCTCCACTTTGCGGTTCAGGGTGCTCCATACGAGTAAGGTTATTATTCATGACCTCAGTGAGTTGTCCCAGTATGGTGATAAGCTGATCAGCACCAGTTGTATCACCAACTCCATTATAATTATCTTTAGCAAGAGAGAAATCCCTACATGGAGTGCGTGCATTGATACAGTTTCCATTCCTTCCACTAGGTTCCATTTCTAAACAATGGCATAAACTAGATCAGTTCATGAATCAAAATACATAATTCCATACTTGTAAAACACTTAACATAAATTGAAATATTTATGGATATAATCCATAATCATAAAAACGTTTTCTTTGAAGAAGTATATAATCATAAACCATTCATAATGGTTTGTAAAGAAAATAAGAATTATCCTAAGCATATCCCCTGGGAGTGTCGTAACCAAGAGTGCAGCAAGACCCGTTGTCGTGCACCAGTTCCCGTTCGATTCTAGCTCAAAGCGGTGTTTTTGGGTTTTACCTCTAGGTACATCTGTCCCAGAGCCGCCTCTACATGCTCATATCCAGATAGAGATGTATTGCATAGAAAATACACAAAATCTATACTTTACCAAAATTCTAGGATGTTCTTCTATACTAATCCCCAAAGACTATCTTAGGTCTATGTGCTCTAATCCAAGTTTTTCTAAATCTAGCATCCAAGGTTTGTACTAAACTGCCTCAGATACCAACTGTAACGCCCTGACTCGAGTTACCCAGAATCAGTGCATTATTACGTAACATTTTCATGATCACAAAAGATCAAGTCTCGAAAGACCGATTAGTTTAGTATCCTTGGAAACACTAGATACATTCATAAATGTTACATTACATCATAAAGTGAAAAACTACAATAACATAGTCTCCATAGTACACACTCATATCCCCTTCAGACTATCCCTACAGGTTAGTCATAAAATATTTCTTCACATCCTGGGAAAATAAAATATAAAAAGGGGTGAGATCAGATGCTTAGTAAGGATAACAATATAGCAGAAACTTTCATAAATAAACATAAACATTTAAGGCAATGTATAACTAAAACGAAAGCCTTTTAAACTTGAACTTCAACATAATATGGAAAAAGTAAAATGAAATAATTCCATTTACTTATTCACATGGATATTCTACTAGTCGAATAATCACATGAAATATAAATAACCACTTTCATAATGATGGAATGCATAATGCTAGAGTATCATAACCACATAGTCAAGGCCTTGTGCCAAGACTACAAATAAGATTTTGTCAAGGCCTTGTACCAAGACACTAGTTTGTCTCATGAGACCTACTGATGCATCGAGGAGATATAGTGGGCTCCACCCGTCATATACTAAGTCCAATGCATTCCTTATATGAAAAGGTTTAAACATATCATAAACCAAAACATAATCGTATCACATAAAACATGCATAAATGAAACATAAAATTTCCACATTTCAATCACAAGATATCAATACAACACATTGATATAATAAAACCATTTTCAATACCAAAATAAAAGAAAAGTAAAACTTGGTATTTATTTTTCATTTAAAAAAATTTATGTCTTGTAGAGGAAGCCAAAACTCAAATAATGGTCACGGCGGCGGAGAAGTCGTTCTCACCACATACGTATGACAAAAAAACATTCCCTTTTTTCATTTAGTAAAATTATTCGTATAAAAAAGATTCCTTTTGAATAAACATAAAAGTCAAAGGGGTTTATACACCGTATAAAAGAAAGTTGTGTATAAAACAAAATATGCCTCAATGAAAGGAGATTGAGACGAAGTCCCTTACCTCGTGTCTGACTTGACTCGATCATTCTTTAATCTCCCGAATAATAAACTAGAGTTAATCTATACTTGCTTAAGAACATTTTTCAATTTCATTATCCCTTTTATATCAATTATTACCATGTTATGAAAATTATGTAGTCATTTAATTTAAGAACGGTCATTTTGTCGACCTTTGGTACTTGAGTCTACAATAAACTTCTTATAATTACAAGTTGTTTATGTGGTAGAATATCCATTATCTCCAGAATTATATTCATGATGTAGATATCATATATATCATATATATATAGTAGATACTTGCATTTATAATATTACATAACATTTAGAGGTAAGAAATGAAATACACCGTTCATGGAGACGGTAAGCCGTACGTACGCATGAATGCTACTTTAATTTCTATTTCGTATTTAGTGGAATGAAATCATAATGATATAAAGGTATATTATAATTACAGTATAACATCATATATAATATCATTAACTCCATCCTTTATACATCCCACATATGACATTAACGATTCAAATCACTTTGAGGGGGCGGTAGTCCGCACTTCCTAAAATGAAATTATCGCATTTACCCATAATGGAAATCATAAAGTTATTCCATAAATGAAAAATAAAGGATCATAAAGAAAACATAAACATAATATATATCATATATGGAAATATTTTCATCATAATGGACACCATGAGAGGTGTTAAAAGAAGATTGAACAATCATCGTTTCGTGAGGCAGTAATTCTCCACCCACAGAAACAGTATGTTATTTAACCATTAGACGAAGGTGTGTGTAAGTTTAAATCAAATAATTCTCATAAAAACATCCTAGTATATTGAATATACTGGTTTTGTTACAAAATAAAGGAATAAAAAGAGTTTAAGGGGTTGTAGAATCAAAATAAAAAAAAGAACATAAGAGAAGTCATTACCTTAAAATCAGGTAACTCTTTTTGATTTGAGCCAAATGCTTCCTTGGGAAGACTTCTGCCCAAAGTTAGTCTTATAGGAGTAAGAGAGGGAAGTTGAGAGATTATTTGGGCAGAGTTTGTCCGATAAAAATGGCTATGAAGGTGTGAATAATGTGGTAGAGTTGGGGGCCTTTTATAAGAGGAGAGGAGGGACTCTTTTGGAAAGATTGAAATGTTACTTTATTATGAAATGATTTTTCGGATTTTAAAGGTCCCAAAATGATATATTTCTAGGACAAGGTGATAAGGGTTCGAAATAAACCCATACAATAGGCTTTAGACAAGTTTAAGTCTTATATTTTACCTTAACTTTTCATTTTATTTAAATCATTCATTAATGAGGTAATCACTGCATCATCATGGTGTCATAAATAAATTTATTTATATAATGTCTAAAAATTATAAAAAAACACCATGATGTAGGAAATATTTTTAGATTTGAAATGACTATTTATAGTCTATAAGATCATTTATGTAGACAAAATTAAAATTGTTTTACTTGGGTGATACATACTTTTGTTATATTTTCCTTTCTTTAAAAATAAAAAGATAAAATGTCACTATCACACAAAAGTGATTCCACGGGGTCCCAAAGTTTAGCACAAGGCATCCCATGGTCCTCCATGAAACAACCAGTAGCATTAGGACACATGTTTGTGTCATTTTCTATTATTATGATATTATTTTATTACCCATAACTACCAGATTACTAATTAATCATGATAATTAAAGATAATTGTCATCGTTACTATTCATAATGTCCAAAAACAAGAGTTTTAATTACATAATTTGGACCTTATTATTCCAAATATGGAATCCATTTTACCAAATTATAAACAAAGAAATTGCAGTAATTAATTTAAAAATTATTTCCGCTGTCAAAACAAATAGCGTGTTTTTAAGAAACAATATCTATCAAAAGATTGATAATTGTTTATATCCAATTTCAAAGTGAAATTAATTCTAATGACCACCATTGGATAAAATGGTAAAAATATATTCTAATTATACTTTAAAACCACTCAATAGTATAATTTATCACTATAAATTATTTCGATTAAAAAAGTTGTTTTTAAGTATTTTTCACTATTCATCGAAAATTGGATGTTCTCAGAAAAATAGCAAAACTTCAACATAGGCTAATTTCGATATTCCGAATCAAAAAATGAAGTCAATTTTGAAATATAAAATTTATGTAATTCAAAAAGTAGTTATTACTATTCATAACGGCTACTTTGATTGGTCGCAGTGTGTTAGAATCTCGAACTTGCGTACAATGCAAGCTATTGCATATTGAAAGAGAAGCGTACCGTGGAAGCTTGGGGTGTTACATTTCATATATATACATATACACAGCTTTGATATATATATATATATAAATGAATATGAACACTTCCAACCGTTTTAAAAACCCTCTACACACTCTCTACATTTAAGGTTTCAAGATTTTCAAAGGAGAGTTCTTATTAGTTGGAGTGCAAATGGGTTTCTACACAAGTATATTTATTTATACAGTTTGTATATATAAGTATATAAATGTTTTGATCCATATTGAAAACCCTGAAATTCCTTTCTTATTTACTATTTTGTGGATCTTAAATTTGGTTTAGGATGTTTACAGTTTATTTCTCATGAAAATCAAAGTTTACATTTATGTATATATATACATATATATAGTTTATAGTACGTTCCATGTATGAAATTTTTGGGACAGTCTACCATCTTCCATTTTCCAAGGATATCATGTTTTAAAGACCCTCTAACTAAGAAAGAATATTAGACCTTAGAATCTCATGCAGATTAAGTTTTACACATATATATGTATATATGTCTGCATGTACATGTAAATGGCATTTCAAATTAATTCTTAATCCCCTAACCCTCTATCACACCCTCTGTTCTCATTTTCAAGAGCTATATATTTTAAGATAAGTCCTTTTATCTATTCTTTCAAGAAAATATTTTCTCCCAAGGTTGGGATGTAAAACTGCATAAATGGGTGTATAAGTAAACATGAATATTTTTACTTGAAATTAAGGTTTTCAAAGACTAAATATTATGAAGAACATTCTGAGTTCATTCTTGGATTTTTTTTTTCAAATTTATGGTTGTGCAAACTTTAGTTTTACAAATATTCACAAACTATTACTATATATATATTTGTACTTATATATGTTATATAAAAGTAATTTTGAAAACTAAGTATATGGTTGAAATAATGATTCTGAATAATTTTACACATATTTTTCAATATCCACATGATTTTATGCTCAAAGGTTCAATTCCATTTGTTTCAATGATTTTTTTTTTCAACTTTGTAATAAATTAAGAAGAAAATGTTTAAAGGGCCCATGTAGAGAGCCTTAGTAGGTTTAATATCTAGGGCTGTCTACTTGAATTCAAAACCAAGACTTTATGATCTTTGTAAAATAATAAAACTATGAACCTGTAGATAATTACATAAGTTCAAAAGAATGTACCTATATACACTTGCATCTTGATCCATTTATCATCATGCTATATAAATGATTCATGTGAATTCTCAGTAGATTTCCCTTATGTATAAATTGTGTATACATTTCTGACATCTAGTACTATGTATTATGCACATTCCACTTTGTCATCAAGCCTGTGATTCCTTAGTAACTTCCATATCATATTTTGTGTATTTTTCCTGAAAATATGATCACTAAATAATAATTAATGAACCTAATAACCCGTTATTTGGAGTGGTATGGGATACCCCAAATAACATCACCTTAATCAGGTATCCAAAGTTGTATGGGACGCCTTGGATACATAAGCCCCATAAGACTTAATAGGATCATATTGGACTTATTATGTGATGGGTGGGGCCTGCTATAGCCCCTCGATGCATCGATAGGTCTCATGAGAAAAATTATGGTCATGGAACGAGGCCTGACAAAAGTTATGGTTCGGGTGAAATTCCCGGACAAAGATATGTACAGTCTTGGCACAAGGCCTTGACAGAGTCTGGCATTATACCCTTCTCTTAATGATTTAGTAAGTGACTAACCATGGGATTTTCTGACTAGTAGGATATCCCTAGTTGAGAGCCTTTTTTTGTGCAAAGGAAGGATTAATGGAATGACATGATATGTTTCAGTAGTTTTGGACTTGGACCATTTAACAGCAGATTTATGTCATTACATGTGAAAAGATATGGATATGGCCATCATGATATGTGTACCTATTTATGTTCATTATTACAGCATTTTGATTATGTCTTGTGCACTCCGAGCTGCCTTGCTAGTAGTTTTCATTACCCTGCATGTTGTTAATGGTCATGTATTATTCAAGCATTTTATTTCCCTAGTTGTAACTGCGTACTCTGATCATGATCAAAGGCTATGTTAGAAGTTAAACGATTTTCTTTTAAGAAGATTCTTAAAGTTTAATTTCAATAGTTATTATTTTTCAAGTAAAGAAAGTTTATTTTCAAATGGTTTTAACACCCCTTACTGGTCATACTTTTTCTCACCCTATGTTTTAAATAAATTTTTTTCAGGTATCAGTCATGTCTTCAATGAAGTTTCAGAATGCAGATGGTTATCCAGAACCTAAACCTCACGATCCACTGTAGTATGGGACATGATGTGATATTTTTAAATGATGTAATGTAATAATTATAGAACATCATGTCTCATGGGAACCGGCTCCAGGCACTCTTGGGATGGGTCTTCATAGTTGGAATCAAAGGATAGGTTCAGACAATTATGAAAAAACTAGGTAATAAAAATATGTAGCTACGACTGAACCTTACTAATTGATTTTATTATAATTTTCTGATGGCAGATGAAAATGTGCCTACCAATCTACTATCACTCCCTGATGAATCCCTAGAGACCATTGTGTCTATAGCTAGCTGAGAGAATTTTCTTAACTATGCTCATATCCACATGACGTGATAACACCTGTATGCTATGTCAAACTCACCTCGGGTACTTCAGCTACACCTGGGATTAGGATTTGATTACATTCTTATGATGATGACCCAATTACCCTCCTATGTACATTAGGGAAGATACCATGAGGGACTTTTCCGAGTATTCACGGCAGGTGAGGACGTTGGATTTATGGCCCTCACCACTTTTCAAGAAGCTGCTGCTGCCGGAGACCTCCAAGTGGCCTATCTTTGCTAAATATTGAACTACGGCTTCTAAGGCCAGTTGTTGGACTTCAGAATGTTAAAAGATGAGTCCACACGACTATCTTGTAGGAAAAAGTGTATTTAGATGTCTACCAACTTCATACCCCTCATGCCACACCCAGGAGACATCACAAGTGTCTCCATGGGTTTAACCCTGAATGCTCAGCCTATGTTTGGTTTTGAGGAGATAAGGAGTTTTTCTTCTCTATGTGGAGTTAGTGTAGTAGATCATTAGGAGAAATCAGGCACTGATGTTTAGTAATGAACTTATGTTTTATTGAATTATTATCTTTCCCACTTCTATCTTTACTTTATCTAAACTTTCAAAATGGTTTCTCATGAATATGTTTTCAGATGGATCAAAAAACAAATATCTTATCCCTACCTGATGAAATATTGGAAGATATATTAATCAGAACTTTCACTATGGACTTTCCTTCTTTCATCCACCTGTGAAGATCGTGTCAACGTATATTCGACTTGTCTAACAGCCCTAATATCCTTCGTTCCTGTCAAGGGAATGACCAAGTTTTCCACTTCATCGCCATTACGCAACTCCCCAATTATAGGTGAAGGGGGAGATACTTCGAGGGTCTGTTTTGATGTTTTACTCTGGAACATAAGTTTTCTACCAGAGCATGCTTCCTAGTGGCTACCTAATATGGGAACCTCAGAGCATCCTATATGTTCCAGATCCTAAACCTCAGTCTGTTTAACCGAATATTTCCAATCAAATATCTTGAGCGAGATGTAGTCCGGTGGGGCGTCAGAGAATGTTTCCATTCAGACATCTCCAAGCTTATTACCACTCGAGCCTCCCTGTGGAATCCTGAGTGTAGGGTTCATAAGCTGGAGTTCAAAACATACTGCTCAAGGTGTATCTGGGCCAGAGAAGCAGAGGAACTCAGCACCAACCTGGGTATTCTGTTGACCGAGCTGAATCTCCCATTTTGGCAATGATAATCAACTGGGAACTTCTTTTCCGGTTTGCGAAAAGAATTGCGAGGACGAAATTATTTGTAGGGGTAAATAATGTAACACCCCAAAATCTCGTGTTTCATGTAATGGTGATTTTTTATGTGGTATGTTAACTAAACAAATCAGATTTTTATGTAATAATATTTTGTTATGAAATAGAGTGAAACAAACAAAATGGACATAGGGTTCTTTATTCAAATAGGAACACCAGAGTGTTTACAATACACTGAGATCAAACGGTAAGTAAGCTAACCAAATATACTTATTAAAAATCCTATTAGGATTATAGGGAGACCTCCCAAAATAATAATAACCCTGAGAAGATACTAGGGGTCCTTAACATCCTCCATAATGAGCATAAGAACAACCAGAACCACTACAGCCACACTAAACACCAAAGGTATGATGTGAACCATCTTCTTCAATCAACTTGAGTGTTAGGACACTCTAAGTGCTAGATTTATAAGTCTCTAATGTGACCGTTGTCGTGGGGAAACCATGGAACTCCAACGACTATAAATATATTCGTTGGCCTCGTTGGTCAATTAAGTGAAAACTTATAAGAATATTTTAGTACATCATGTAATTAAGTTATGAATTGGGACAAATTATAAAACTTAACCTAACCATGAACTTTAAAAAGGGCATAGAGGAATGTTTCAAAAGGTAATAAGAAATACAAAACATGTTGCGATTAACTGAAAGGTGTGGTAAATATTTTTATTCAGTGCCTTAAGATGTGTTTAAATATTTGTTAATTGGATTATATGTTTTAATAAAATTAAGTTTTAACCACTAGAACACTAATATATGAATTTTCATGCAATTTATAACTCTTTATGTTTTTATAAACAACCTTATGGAACACTTAGGAGAAAGTTTAAGTTGTAAACATTAAACTTCAATTTTTTTAATAGAAACCATGTATAAAAAGAAGAATCTCTATATAATGTAATGTTTTCATTTAAGTTTTTTTAGTTAGGTTATATAGAAATTGGGCCCGTAAGGGCCAACCCTTGGCTGGGCCGAGGGAGGTGGAACACCCTGGGTGGCTGAGCCTAGCCCTGAGCCCATGCCTGGACTGAACTGAGCTCGGGCATAGGTCACTCGAGGAGCACACAAGAGCGCTTGTGTGTGCCCAACGTGGGTGTGGCCGCGGTGTACATGGGTGCACGCATGAGCACAGGGGCGCGCAGCGCATGCGCCTGGGTAGGCCTAGGCCTGTGGGGAGGCGGAGGCCCGTGTATAAGGCCTTCTATGTGCGTGCTGTGATATTACCAGCACTGCTGGAGGCCGAGGATTATAAGGGAGCTCGGTGAGCCCCACCGTTTTGATGTGGGAACTGAATTTTCAGGCGAGATGAGATCCTATCCGTCGGATCGCATCGCGCGCGATCTGAGCTGCTGATCTCGCCCCCACATCCGACCTTCATAAATCGCGGCATATCACTGCATCGCGGTGAGCCGTTCGATCATGCTCAGATTAAATCAGAGCCATCCACCCTTTAAAAAAAAATCCACGGAAGTGCTCAACCCTCAAATCAAAATCAGGCACGATCTGGACCATCCATTTTCTTCCGATTTTCTTCCAGTGGCGCGGTCTTCTTCTCCGTGGCGTGATCTAAACCAGTAGCCCTACTCTCTTATTTATCACCGTTTTCTTCACTTTTTTAGCCACCGAACCCTCCACGCTCACAGTTTCCACAAGGGGTCTCTTTCCCAGTCTTTTTTTATAAGGCAAGTGGCCTCAGATCCCTTTCCACTCGTATTAAAAATGCATAGGTTTAGTTGTTTATAATAAAAACAACCGAGATGTCCGAAGAACCTCTCAGTTCTTTACACTCAGCCTCCAGCGGATCTCTCAAGTCCTCCGAGTTTCCAGTGTCTCCCGAGCACCTCCTCCTCCTCCTCAAGCTAATGTAAGGGTGTTTTCTTTTTTTTCCATTTACATGTAAACGGGTTTCATATATATACATATACACATCTTTGATATATATATATATATATAAATGAATATAAACACTTCCAACAGTTTTAAAAACCCTCTACACACTCTCTGCATTTAAGGTTTCAAGCTTTTCAAAGGAGAGTTCTTATTAGTTGGAGTGAAATTGGGTTTTTACCTAAGTATATATATTTATACAGTTTGTATATATAAGTATATAAACATTTTGATCCATGTTGAAAACCCTTAAATTCCTTTCTTATTTACCGTTTTGAGGATCTTAAATTTGGTTTAGGATGTTTACAGTTTATTTCTCATGCAAATCAAATTTTACATTTATGTATATATATACATATATATAGGTTATAGTATATTCCATGTATAAACTTTTTGGGACAGTCTACCATATTCCATTTTCCAAGGATATCATGTTTTAAAGACCCTCTAACTAAGAAAGAAGATTAGTCCTTATAATCTCATGCAGATTAAGTTTTACACATATATATGTATATATGTCTGCATGTACATGTAAATGGAATTTCAAATTAATTCTTAAGCCCTTAACCCTCTATCACACCCTCTGTTCTCATTTTCAAGAGATATATATTTTAATAGAAGTTCTTTTAGATATTATTTCAAGAAAATATTTTCTCCCAAGGTTGGGATGTAAAACTGCATAAATGGGTGTATAAGTAAACATGAATATTTTTACTTGAAATTAAGGTCTTAAAAGCCTAAATCTTATGAAGAACATTCTGAGTTCATGCTTGGAAAAAAAGTTCAAATTTATGGTTGTGAAAACTTTAGTTTTACAAATATTCACAAACTATTACTATATATATATATATATATATTTGTACTTATATATGCTATATAAAATTAATTTTGAAAACTAAGTATATGGTTGAAATAATGATTCTGTATAATTTTACACATATTTTTCAATATCCACACGATTTTATGCTCAAAGGTTCAATTCCATTTGTGTCAAAGAGTTTTTTTCACCTTTTTAATAACTTAAGAAGAAAATGTTTAAAGGGCCCATATAGAGAGCCTTAATAGGTTTAATATCTAGGGATGTCTACTTGAATTCAAAACCAAGACTTTATGATCTTTGTAAAATAATAAAACTATGAACCTGTAGATAATTACATAAGTTCAAAAGCATGTAACTATATACACTTTCATATGGAGCCATTTATCAGCATGCTATATAAATGATTCATGTGAATTCTTAGTAGATTTCCTTTATGTATAAATTGTGTATAAACTTCTGACATCTAGTACTATGTATTATGCATGTTCCACTTTTTCATCAAGCACGCGTTTCCTTAGTAATTTCCATATCATATTTTGTGTATTTTTCCTCAAAATATGATCACCAAATAATAATTAATGAACCTAATAACCTGTTATTTGGAGTGGTATGGGACACCCCAAATAACAACACCTTAATAAGGTATCCAAAGTGGTATGGGATGCCTTGGATACATAAGCCCCCTAAGACTTAAGAGGATCGTATTGGACTTATTATGTGACGGGTGGGGACCTATATAGCCCCTCAATGCATTGGTAGGTCTCATGAGACAAATTATGGTCATGGCACGAGGCCTGACAAAAGTTATGGTTCAGGTGAAATTCCCGGACAAAGATATGTACGGTCTTGGCACAAGGCCTTGACACAGTCTGGCACTATACCCTCCTCTTAATGTTTTAGTAAGTGACCAACCATGGGATTTTCCGACTAGTAGGATATCCCTGGTTCAGAGACTTTTTTGTGCACATGAAGGATTAATGGAATTACATGATATGTTTCAGTAGTTTTGGACTTGGACCATTTAACAGCAGCTTTATGTCATTACATGTGAAAAGATATGGATATGGCCATCATGATATGTGCACCAGTTTATGTTCATTATTACAGAATTTTGATTATGACTTGTGCACTTAGAGCTACCTTGCTAGTAGTTTTCATTACCCTGGATGTTGTTAATGGTCATGTATCATTCAAGCATTTTATTTCCCTAGTGGGAACTACATACTCTAATCATGAGTAAAGGCTATGTTAGAAGTTAAACGGTTTTCTTTTAAGAATATGCTTAAAGTTTACTTTTATTAGTTATTATTTATCAAGTAAAGAAAGTTTACTTTCAAATAGTTTTAACACCCCTTACTGGGCATACTTTTTCTCACCCTACGTTTTAAATAATTTTTTTTTCAGGTATCAGTCATGTCTTCAATGAAGTTTTAGAATGCAGCTGGTTTTCCAAAACCTAAACCTCACGATACACTATAGTATGGGACATGATGTGATATTTGTAAATGATGTAATTTAATAATTATGGTACATCATGTCTCATGGGCACCGGATTTGGGCACTCTCAGGCTGGGTCTTCACAGTCACCATGCTCAAGAGTGTCCAAAATACATAAAAATGAAGGAGAATGTGGTGGAAGAAAGGAGAGAACCACCCATGGTTCAATGCTACAACTGTAGGGAGCTGGGGCACTATGCAGGATAGTGCACTAAACCTCGAGTTTTAGAGGGTAATCACGTCAACAGCCACCGAAGCCAAAGGAACAAGGGAAGGCTTATGCCATCACTACTGCGGAAGTGGAGCAAGATAATGAAGTTGTACAAGGTACACTTCCTATTCACTCAAGAATGGAAAAAGTCTTATTTGATTCTGGTTCTGCGCATTTTTTTATATCTTGAAAGTTTTCTAGAACTATAGAATCGAAGCCTCAAATCCTTGAAGTAAGGATATCTGTAAAAACACTAATTGGTGCAATCATTATATCCCAAGTGTTTGACTCTTATCCTGTTGGCGTATGTGGTAAGATTCTTCCAGCGAATCTTGTAATACTTCCCTTGGTGGAATTTGATGCTATAATGGGAATGGATTGGATATCATTATATAGAGCACATATAAACTGTCGGGAAAAGGAAATATCTTTTCATATTCTGAACTACCCCATGATCCTCTAAAAATGCAAGGAAGATCATGAATCTCCTTTGAAAAATACTAATATGTGTGGGTGTTGATTCCCTATGAAGAAGCATACCTCTCCCAAATGGTTGGGTCAAAGGATAGTTCCAACCTTGCAGAAATTCCCATTGTGAGGGAATATGGTGATGTATTTCCTGAAGAGTTACCCGGAATTCCCCCATATCATGAGGTAGAGTTCTCAATTGAACTCATACCTGAAGCTACTCCTATCTCAAAGTGTCCCTATAAGATGGCTCCTATCGAATTAGAGGAGTTAAAGAATCAGCTGTAAGAGCATCTAGACAAAGGGTTCATATTCCCTAGTGCATCACCTTGGGGTGCACCAGTTCTCTTTGTGAAGAAGAAGGATGGAACAATGCTGCTGTGTATCGACTATCGAGAACTCAACAAGATCACCATAAATAACAAGTATCCTCTTCCAAGGATTGATGAATTGTTTGATCAGTTAAGAGGAACTCAATACTTCTCAAAGGTGGATTTTATTTTTGGATATCATTAGCTAAAGGTGAATAAGGAAGATATTGAGAAGACTACCTTCCGTACAAGGTATGGGAACTATGGGTTTCTAGTGATGCCCTTCGGACTTACCAATGCCCCTGCAATCTTCATGGATTTGATGAATAGAGTCTTTAGACATTACCTCGAAAAATTTGTGGTAGTGTTTATCGATGATATTCTCATCTACTCCAAGAGAAAGGAGGAACATAAAGAACATCTAAGACTTGTATTAGATACGTTGAGAAAAGAGAAGTTGTACACCAAGTTCAGAAAGTGTGACTTTTGGATGAAGCAAGTCACATTATTAGGACATGTGATCACAAGTGATGGAATTTATGTGGATCCTTAAAAAACAAAGGTGATTTAGGAATGGCTCATTCCCTCTAGTGTCACAAAAATCTATATTTTTCTTGGATTATCTGGGTGCTATCGAAGTTTTGTGAGAAATTTCTCACGACTGTCAAGTGCACTAACTAAGTTAACAAGGAAAGGGGTAAAGTATGTCTGGATGGAAGAATGTGAGGGAAGCTTCAAGGAGCTAAAGAGAAGGCTGATCACTGCACCTATACTCACACTACTAAAAAGTGGAGAAAGTTTTGTGATATATAGTGATGATTCAAAGAAAGGATTGGGTTGTGTACTCATGAAAAATGATAATGTGATAGCCTACACCTCACATCAGTTGAAGATCCATGAACAAAACTACCCAACACATGATCTAGAGTTGGCAGCCGTGATTTTTGCCTTGAAAATTTGGCGGCACTACCATTATGGTGAGAAGTGTGACATATACACTGATCACAAGAGCCTAAAGTATATATTCACACAAAATGAGCTCAACATGCATCAAAGGAGATGGTTAGAGATAATAAAGGATTAAGATTTCTCTATTCACTACCATCCTAGAAAGGTGAACAAGGTAGCTGATGCTTTAAGCAGAAAAGAACCTGCTACTCTATCCATGTTATATATTGAGAAAGACCCTATATTCTTGGATATGAAAAGGATGAATTTAGAAATCATAAGGGCAGGGGATACATCCTACCTTGCCCAAATGATTGTGTAACCATCCATCCAAGATAATATTAAGGAAACACAAAGGGATGACGTGGAGATACAAAAGAGGGTGGATGCAGTAAAGGAAGGGAAGCTGCAAGAGTTCCATATCGATTATGATGGTGTGATTCAGTTTGGAATGCGGCTTTGTGTTCCTTCATCACCCAGGATAAAGAAGGAGCTATTGGACAATGTACATAGCTCAAAATTCTCTATCCATTATGGTAGCACCAAGATGTACCGTGATCTTCGAGAACACTTCTGGTGGGATAACATGAAGAAGGAGATTGAAAAATATATATCAAGGTGCTTGGTATGTCAGCAAGTTAAAGAAGAGTGACAAAAGTCCAAAGGGTTGATGCATCCATTGAATATACCCATGTGGAAATGGGAGAATGTTACTATGTACTTTGTCATAGGTCTCTTGAAGACATTGAAGGGAAATAATGCACTATGGTTTGTGGTTGACCGACTCACCAAGACTGCCCATTTTATCACTATTCGGGAAGACCTCTTGCTTGAACAACTTGCAAAGTTATATGTGAAGGAAGTGGTGAGAATGCATGGTGTTCCACTCTCAATTGTCTCTGACCGTGATCCAAGGTTCACATCTACATTCTAGAGGAGCCTTCAACATGATTTGAGTACTAAATTAAATTTCAGCACGACTTATCACCCCCAAAATGATGGCCAATCTGTAAGGACTATTCAGATGCTTGAAGATAGACTAAGATCTTTATCTCTAGAATTCAAAGGTGGATGGGATTAGAATCTCCCATTGGTTGAGTTATCATATAAAAATATCTTCCACTTGAGTATTTAGATGGCTCCAAATGAAGCTTTGTATGGAAATCAAAGTATAACCCCAACCTATTGGGATGAAGTTGGAGAAAGAAAGCTACTTGGGCCCGATCTTGTGGAAGAGATGACAGAGAAGGTTCAATTCATCCAGAAACACATCAAAGCTGCTCATAGTCAGTAAAAGAGCTATACTGATAACCGTCAAAGGTACTTTGAGTTCGACGTTGGAGATAAATTCTTCCTTCAAATATCACCATGGAAGAGAGTCATGCGATTTGGAAAGAAAGGGAAGCTAAGCCCAAGGTACATTGGCCCATTTGAAATCCTTGACCGCATAGGAGCCATGGACTATAGGCTTTCACTTCCACCAAATATGGATCAAGTTCATGATGTGTTTCACGTATCACTCTTAAGGAAGTAAATACCTGATCCCTCACATGTACTGAACTCAGAGGTGGTACAACTAGAAGATGATCTAAGGAGCAGAAAATAGAGATTTTGGACTAGAGAGATAAGGTTATATTCAACAATAAAACCCACCTTGTCAAAGTGTTTTGGAGGAACTATAAGTTTGAAGAATCTACATGGGAACCGGAGGAGGTGATGAAGGAGAAGTACCCTCACCTGTTTATGTAAAACAAAATTTCGAGGGTGAAATTTCATAAGGGGGGGAGAATGTAACGACCCAAAGTTTTTCAATGGAAATTCAATTCTTATAAATATGTCATAAAATCACATGAAAACAAAACATAATGAAGTAATAAGTGCTAAGTGATTTTTAAACATAAGTTTGTCACTTCTGTGTTTGGAATTTCGAAAATCCAACATACACGGTTGCGTTCAAGATGATTTTCGGAGTCTAATAAAACCAACATAATTTTTGGTGAATAGTAAAATACCCTTATAGTAACCTACCATTATGAATATTAATATGAACCTTATGAATAGTAATTCTCCCAAAATAATAGTAACCTTACCCAAGAATAATTAAATAAAATTTAGGCATCTTATAAGCAATAGTATTTTTGTAAGCCATAAATAAATAATTATAATAAACTAATTAATTTAAAAGAAAATTTATTTTCTTAAAAAGTGTTCATAAATTACAAATCTATGTATTCTTGATTTAAGATAATTTTATAAGACCTCAAGCAATTTTTGAAAGCATTATAAAATCAGTTTTAATTTTAAAAACTGTTTTTTCAAGTAAATTATGATTTTAATTAAATTTTAAATTAATAACATTTAGAAATTTATTTTTGAAAAAATGGAAATAATTTTTGGATTCTACACATCAAAAAATTTTGGGGGTGAATTTTTGGTATTTTTTTGAAAAATTTGAATTTTTTATGAACAGTGAAATACCATAATTTACAAAATAAGCTAAATAAGCTAATTATAGAGTCATGTATGATATTCTGCTGATGTAAGCCCACTTTGTTCGGGATCACATTATAAAATTACTATAATTGGTCATGGAATACTCACTTTTCATTTTCTTGTCGGGAAATAATAAATTAATGAATTTTATATTGAGAAATCCCCTCTCCCCTCCACTATAAATACCACCCTTCACACCCTCATTTCCTCACACCTCTCAAGATTGAATCCTTGTTTAAACTCTACTCAAGCATCTTGCCTAGACCATACCCCACATCCCAGAGCTTTTGGTATCATCAAAATACCAAGACTAGGCCCCTTAAGGAGGATCTCAAGAGGAGGATTCAAGAGGTAATTTCTCTCCCTCTTCTCCTTTAATTCCCTTTCAATTTCAAGTTATTTTCTTATTCTCTCCCCACCTATCTTTGTACAAATGGTATGTTAACTCCAGTATCATACATATAATGTAATTTTATGATACTAATGAGATATTATACCATCCAAACCCCTTATTCTCTTCCTTTTATTTTATAAAAGAAAACGTTGTTCGTGATGTGTTAATCTATCACCTTCAAGAACGACATGTTTTCTTTTTTCATTTTTACCTTCAGATCTGGTCATGAAACAATTTTTATGGTTGAACCAGAATATTTTATATGTATTAATTCCTATTTAAGGTTTTTTAACTTACTAATTTACATATTACTAAATGATTAATCAAGACAAGTTCCTTGTAGTCGAAAAACCACCCAAATTAACTCAAACAATCATCATTTAATTCTTATCTAATGATTCATCCAAATGGTATACAATGTAATTCATTAAAAGATAATTTTAACTTCTGTAATATCATTAATAATATGGAATATATGTTCTAGATGTTTATACATGTTCTACATGAACTTCAATTCATGAATACATGTGAAACACTCAAAAAAACCATAAAAACGAACATTCCTGAACAATGTTTTTAAACTCTATAACTCATAAAAAGGACCATAAAATAACATAATTAAACCAAAATGACCACTATTAATGTATAAAAGGTTATTTAATTTCTAATTAATTAATATAATGTCATTATATAGGACATTAAAGTGAAGTAAGCGTGCAGATATAAGGTAACGGGAAATTCTCAAACCCAACTTTTATCCTTCAGGTTCTCCATCTTTCACTCCTTTTTGATATGGTTACTACTTAAAAATATTTTGTTCATAATTTTATTTCATTTTATAGGATATAAATGTTTTTCAATGGTATTTATGTCAAACCAAATATTTTCCAAAAGAACTCTTCTTTTAAGAACACACCTTTTACTTCTCATTCAAGATTGGCGGTTCTTGTAACATGTTTGTTATTCCCTCTTTCTTTTGGGATCCCAATGTTTATGAATGTATTCTTATTAGATGAAAACCATTAATTTCATGGGTTAGTTATGTTCATTTTTTTATATGTTCATTGTGGCATTCATGATAAATGATAATGTTATGATGTGACGGGTGCACCCTGAATTATATAGCGCAATATGAATGTTTCAATGTGATGGGTGCGCCCAGAATTATACAGCGCTCCAATGCATTAGGTAAAGTGATGAATATAATGAGTAAATGTGAAATGATGTGTGAAAAAGATTCTAGATTTTTTCACAAGTATGTGTGGTAGTTAACCACTAAGTCATGATGTTTCATTTCTTTTATGCATTGCCACATTTCAAGTCTTTTATTAATGGTTCCATCATGTTCATGATTCTTTGCCTATGTTATGATTATGATCAACCTATGCTATATTGTTCTTATCTATCCCATTAATGGGATTCTAGCTCACCCCTTTTGATGTATATCCTCAGGTGGCTACATGTACTAAGGAGAGGTCAAGTGCCAGTAAGAATCTAGAGAAGAAGAAATTGAATAAATGTTTATCCTTGATGTTGTAATTGTTATGTATGGTCCTAGTTTTCCCAAGAAACTAAACCTTTGGATCCTCTATGTGTAATAATATTATGTTATTTATCTTTAAAATTATGTAACAGTAATGGAATAAATGGGTGAGTCGCTATAGTTTGCGCATAGTTTCTCTAAATGTGCGGCCTAACCGTGTGGAATGAAACTTCTTATAGCAGACAATGGTTGGTTCACAGTTTGGAAAACCATGTATCCAAACCATGCAATGCCCATTTTGAGTGATTTTATGAAAATTCCCTTAATGATACGTTTAAACCAAATCCTTATTCTTTATTTCTCATTCCATCATACAACCCCTCCAATTTCTCTCTTCTGGAGCCCTCTTTAAGACCAATCTAGGAATTGATCCCTAGCATTAATCTGGAGTCTGATCAAAGCACCATTTGTCTCATTGGATTCATATTAGTACATTCTTAATTCCCTTTTATCCATTTTTAATTTGTATTTATCTTGACGACGCTATTTAGATGAAGACTCATATGCCCTATTTTCAGGGAATTGGACTGTTATTTGGATCTCTTCCAATCCAGGCCAAACTAGTGGATGATACTAGATGTGGAGAGTCGTACAAGTATGAGGTAGGTGGTCTATAACCCATCCCCCATGATTTTTCATTTTATAGATTGTCATGTGAGCGTGATGATTTCATTAGGCATCTCTTGTTTAATTAATGTGCCTTGATTATAGTTATTAGAATCATATTCTAAGACTCTCATTAATTATGCTATCTATCATTGGAGGTTGTGACCTTATCAACAACCACCACATGTATGGTGTTGTCCATAGTTGTGATTTTAGTGGTTTGACATGTTCATTTGAGCCAACTTTCGGGTGTGCCTAAGCTTGACCCTACTAATGGTAATCTGTAAGGCCCGAGACTTTTATGAGAAATATTTTGTTTTTATCAAAGGAATCTTTCACTACACACAACACTATCTTGGCTTGCTTTACACGCAACCACGGACTTCCTCAATAGCTTGCATCGTACGCAATACCGAGTTTCACTAAACAACAATATGCTATTAAAATATTATTAAAACTAGCCGTTATGAATAGTAATAACCACTTTTTGAAATTTTATAAATTTTATTTTTAAAAATGGACTTCATTTTTGGATTCGGAATATCGAAATTAGCCTAGGGTGAAATTTTGGTATTTTTCTGAAAACTTTCAATTTTTGATGAATAGTGAAACCACTAAGTGGTAGTTAAAAAAACTGAATTTTTCATAAAACTTAATTTTACCGCTTCTGTGAGTGGAATTTTGAAAATCAAAGAGACACGATTAATATCAAGGACTAAAATGTGGTTCAATGAGATGAAAATAATTTTTGGTGAATAGTAACTTTTTACTTTTTTTTACCACGGTTAAAAGTAAATAGGGTAATTAAGGGTAAAAATGTTATTATTATTACCCTAACACATGTCCTAATCCTATTGGATAAGTGTAATTCGACCAAAAAAAAAACTTAGGAATAAAATTTGACCATTTAGGCCCACTTGGATTAAATTAGGACATTTATTATTAATTTATTTAAAGAAGGGTTAAAATAGTTAAAATCAAAGTTTAATAAGTAAATCATTTTTAATATGGGGTTATACATAATATAAATTAGACTATAAATATTCATTATAAATATAATTTTTTTTTCTACATAATGGTATTTTATTTGTAATTTTTAGACATTCAATAATTTAATTTATTTATGACACAACAATGATGCAGTAATTATCTTATTAATGAAATATTGACATAATTGATGTTATAAATACCCAAATAAATGTAATTTGAGACTTTTTATGAACTAAAATAATTTTATAGGTTAATATGACATGTTAGTATTTATTTAATTAACTTTTTTCGAACTAATCATTCTGTTATGATTTTCACAAAAATCAATTACTAAATAGTGTCAAAATTGGCATAAAATAGTTTTTAAAACAAATATTATATTATTAATTGTTATTTTATTACTAAAAATCTAAGGTTCGGCCAAATGACTTAGATAAGGTTATATATATTAATAAGAAACAACTTGGGGTTCGTTTGGCTTGATATAGTAAGTTTATTAACCTTATAGTGTAAGAAAACAAGAAGACACAGTAAAAGTTAAATTATCTAACTTAAAGTTAAATCTAAATTATAAGGTTAAAATTGATACCTAAATTTGTATAAATTCTATTGGATGAGAGTATTTCGACCCATACCCACATTATCTTCTAAATATATCAATTTGGAGCTATTAAAAACCGAATTTGACTTTATAATAAAATAATATTTTTAGTTATTCCAAAGGTGCCCCTCTCCTCCCTTATAAAAGGGCACCTCCTCCCTCTCTTCCTCACACCACTTTGAGCCTTCAAGATCGGCCAAAACCTGCCAATTTCTTCTCTCCACTTCCCTATAGACATCCTAGAGGTCCTGGTCTTCTTCAAATACCAATTTTAGTGCCCTAAAATGAGGTCTCAAAGAGTCGCTTCAAAGAAGAGGTAATGTCCGTTACCGATTCTTTCAACTTTATTTCTTCTTCCACTTCTTCTTCTTTAGTTGTTTCATTATGAAGTAATAACATCAGTATAACTCATATACTGATATTTTATTATAAGTATGAAAAAACCCTATTTCACCATCTATCCATCCTACGGAAAACGAAATCACCGCGCGTGCGTACGTACGGAATACCGTCTCCACGCCGTGGTGTAATCTATTTTCCACCACCACCTTACTTGGATGGGTATAATGGTGTAAATAATGAATATATATGATTATTTTAAAGTTATATTGATTATGAAATAGTATAAATACACTCCAATACAATTCCACGATCATGAGAATGATATCATCGTTCGTGCGTACGTACGGAATACCGTCTCCACGATGTGATGCGACTCATTCTACATGATCTTCATTGAATAATGATTATATAAATGAATTTAATGAATTAATATGATATATATTACACTAATACCATTCTGTAAATGAGGTATCTATAACCTAAAAAGAAAAATAAGAATTTATTCGACAAAACACGCATAAGAACAAAAAGTAATAAACACCCGAATAACAAGTAGTAATGAAATATTACTAATAAGAAGCTAAGAATATGACCATATATGATATAATAAAAATAAGTATGATTCTGTAATAAGTCAATAAAAATATTTAAATCATTATACAGGAGGTTCGGACACTTACGAAGCAAATTGGACCTAAGGTAAGGGAAAATATCATAATCTCATTTTTATCCGAAATTGTTTATACTTTGGTATTTAATGGGGTGTATTTTATCATCCAAGTCCATGTTACCTCAATATGTAATATTGTTTACATCCACCTACAATTGTTTAAATCCAATTTTACCCTTCGGTGAGTTTTTAGTAAAGGATATGAAAGGAATCTTTTGTCGTTTTTCGTACGAGGTATTTTTTGACTTTTCCAACAAAAGTACGAGAAGAATGTTTTTTTAACTTATAAGACATGAATGGATTTTTAAAAAATTATTTCCAAGAAGCTTCCTTTACAAGTTTTCATTTTTATTTTTAATCAACTTCTTTTAGTTTAAAATTGTATGACATGTTAAGAAAGGAAAAAAATGTTTTTGAAGTAGAAAGGATATTTTACTCAAGAATGGAGTTCAAGTGTTTTATCAAAATTATTTTCCATCTAATATAATATAGGGTTCTGTTTATATACCTATTATTACATTGATTTTATTATGTTGTGATGGAATTATTTTTATGAATTCCTTTATCTTATATGAATTGTTTTATGATGACATTTTGTTTAAGAATCCCATTTTTATTACATGGGTTATGCAATGATGTATGATTTATGATTTTTTGGAACACATAAGAATGGTATCATTATGAGATGGGTGGGACCTATATCTCCCTCAAATTCACTGGGTAAAGATTTTATATCTCATGAGATAGACATGGCTGGAACGGCAGGTTAAACCGGTTCAGTGAAACAGGACTGAAACGAGGAGTGAACTCGGTTAAGAAATGGAATTTGTCCACTAATATAGTCTTGTCCATGAGTGTTGACTAATAAGAAATGATTCTATATGATTATGTGTGTATGCCACAAAGTTTCATGTTTTAAGTTATGATTATTGGAATTACATTTCACTACTATGATTTATCCTATGTTATGAAATTATGATCTCTTTTGCAGGTTAAGATTTCCAAAAGTTATGTTCTTATGAATATGATGTGATTGATATTTCTTTTGTTTACCCTTACTGAGAATTTGAGCTTACCCTTTTGTATGTTTTCTTTCCCCCAGGTCAGGAAGAAGGTTATTAAGTAGGATATTCCAAAAGGGACTCTAGATATGATGAAATAAATGGGAGACAATGTAGACGCTTTATGAACCAGTTGTTTATGTTTCCAAGTTTCTAAAGAAACTATACCTATATGGTCCTTTCCTGGTTTTGTTATATGTTGTAATAAGTGTGCTTCAATTTTGAAGTAATAACAATGTATGTAAATTATGGGTCGTTATAGTTGGTATCAGAGGGAAGGTATAGTCAACCTTTGGAAACTAGGATGTGAAAGCCTTAGTAAGAACCCTAAGGATAAGTCTAAGCATAGAACAAAATCTTAGTGTTTTAGAAATGTCCATGAATAACCTAGGATAAGACCTTAAGTGTGAAATTTTATTCTTGATTATGTGGTTTTCCTATTATAATTAGTGTTTCTCACACTATTCTTCTTGGTTTTAGTCAATGGCTGGAACCCGAAGGAACCGTGTTAATGCAGAATGCGATGGGCAATGCAATGATTGTCCCCCTAAGTAACCAAACGTTATGGGAGCTGGAATGAAAAATCTTGTAGCCATGCTCACACAACTTTCTCAAGCTATGAATCATGCAGGTCTTCCAAACGAGCAAAGGAAGGAGCAACATTCTGTTGAATCCTTCATGAGACAGCGTCCACCTTCATTCAGCGGGTCTACTGATCCATTAATTACTGAACAATGGATTAGTACTACTGAAAATATATTTTCAGTTCTTCAATTTTCTGAACATGATAAAGTCATCTTAGCAGTGTATCGTTTGGAAGGTGATGCTGATCAATGGTGGAATCTTATCAAGAATACGAGGCAAAGAGATGAAATTGAGTCCATGGAATGGGACGAGTTCAAGAACTTTTTTTTCAATAAGTACTTCCATCGTATTCTACGAAAAAAGATGGAGAAAGAGTTTCTTGAACTAAAGAAAATGATGATGAATCTGTTGGTACCTATGAAGCAAATTTTACAAGACTTGCAAGGTACGCTTCTGGTATTATTATCCAACCTGAGAGTAAGATCAATCGATTCTTTAGTGTCTTAAAACCAAGTCTTCGAAGGGACTTATCCATAAGGGACTTCAATAGCTATGAGGAAATCGTTCGATGTGCTCTCAAAGTTGAGATGGAGATTGGAGTAACCCATCAGTCATATGGGTTTGATAAGAAGAGGAAAATGGAATTCAAAGGAAAATCTAAAGAGCACACTGAAAAGAAGACGAGGTTTCCCTTATGCTCAAAATGTGGAAAGAAACATGGAGGGAGTTGTCTTAAAGGGATAAGTAAATGTTTCAAATGTGGAAAGGAAGGTCATCGGGCATTTGAATTCTGCAGTGATGGGAAGAAGATGTCTAATGATGCAAACAAAGGAAGGGATACATAGAATGAACCTACTACACTTCAATGTTTCAAGTGCAGGGAGATGGGGCATTATGCCAATAAATTCCATAATCCAAGGGTTGTTGATGATGATCGACATCAACAAAATCTTAAGGCTAAATACAAAGGAAAGTCACAGGCAATTTCTATCAGCAATGTGGAGTACGATAACGATGTGGTGAAAGGTACACTTACCATCCACTCTAAAGTAGAAAATGTTTTATTTGATTCTGGATCCACCCACTCTTTTATTTCTGAAGATTTTTCTAAGGGTATCACTATATTACCTCAACAATTTGATGTTGAGTTAGCTGTGACAACACCTAATGGCACAACAGTCGCATCAAAAGTTTATAATTCTTCCCCGATTGAAGTTTGTGGGAAAGTGATTCCTGCAAATCTTGTGATCCTTCCTATAGTGAAATTTGATGTGATTCTTGGCATGAATTGGATTTCTTTATATGGAGCTCATATCAATTTACAAATAAGGGAAGTCTCATTTCATATTCCAGATCAATCTATGATCGTCTATCGATACAAGGATGAACATAACCTTCCAGTGGAAATTTCTTCCATCTTATGGGTCTTGATTCCACTAAATTAGGGTTATTTATCTCAAATGGTTGGTGAGAATCTCACGATTAATAATATGCCCATTGTATGGGAGTTTGATGATGTCTTTCCAGAGGAATTGCCGGGTCTTCCACCAAATCGTGAAGTTGAGTTTTCAATAGAACTCGTACCGGGTGCTTTGCCTATTTCAAAGAAACCTTATAGAATGACCCCAATTGAGTTGCAGGAATTGAAGAAGAAACTCCAAGAGAATCTTGATAAGGTATTTATACGCCCTAGTGCGTCATCTTGGGGAGCACCTATTCTGTTTGTTAAGAATAAAGACAGATCAATGAGACTCTGCATTGATTATCAAGAACTTAACAAGATCACTATCAAGAACAAATATCCTCTCCCACGCATTGATGAATTATTTGACCAACTATGCGGATCTCAATACTTTTCCAAGATTGATCTTCATTCAGGGTATCATTAATTAAGGGTCAAAAGGGAGGATATACCAAAGACAACTTTCCGTACAAGGTATGGACACTATGAATTTATAGTGATGCCATTTGGTCTTACTAATTCCCCTGCTATCTTCATGGATCTGATGAATAGAGTCTTTAGAGACTATCTTGATCAATTTTTGGTAGTCTTTATAGATGATATTCTTGTCTATTCAAAGAGAAAGTAAGAACATGATGATCACTTGAGAATTATATTGAAGACCCTGAGAAAGGAGAATCTTTATGCCAAATTTACCATGTGTGAATTTTGGCTTCAAAGAGTTTCATTTTTGGGTCACATAATCTCAAAAGAGGGGATATCTATGGATCCAGCAAAAACAGAGGTTATCGAAAGATGGTCGAAACCAACAACAGTAACTTAGATCTGAAGTTTTCTTGGTTTGGATGGATATTATCGACGTTTTGTGAAAGATTTTTCATGATTATCTAATCCACTCACCAGGTTGACTCTAAAAGGAGTTAAGTTTGTTTGGATGGAGGAATGTGAAGAGAATTTCAAGGAGTTGAAAAGAAGGTTATCCAGTGCACCTGTGCTCACACTGCCTTGTAGTAGAGAAAGGTCTGTGATCTACAGTGATGCGTCCAAGAAGGGGCTGGGGTGTGTTCTTATGAAAAATGATATGGTGATAGCTTATGCCTCACGACAGTTGAAAATCCATGAGCAAAATTACCCAGCACATGATTTAGAGTTAGCTGCGGTAATATTTTCATTAAAGATTTGGAGGCATTATCTTTAAGGATAAAGGTGTGACATTTATACTGATCATAAAAGTTTAAAGTATATTTTCACACAAAAGGAGCTGAATATGCGCCAATTCACCATGGGGTGTGCCAGTCCTCTTTATCAAGAATAAGGATAGATCAATGCCCCTCTACATTGATTATCATGAGATCAATTATTCATGATAAATAACAAGTATCCCCTACCTCAGATAGATAAATTTTTTGATTAGTTGCATGGGGAAGTTATTTCTCTAAGGTGGACCTTCGGTTGGGATAACACCAATTAAAGGTGAAGAAGGAATATATTATTAAAAATACCTTTCGAATGAGGTATAGAAACTATGATTTTAGAGTGATTCACTTCAAACTCACTAATTCTCCAAAAATATTCATGTATTTAATGAATAGAGTCTTTTGAGATTACCTAGACAAATTTTTGGTGGTCTTTATCAATGATATTCTAATATAATCCATGAGAAAGGAGGAGCATGAGGAGCATTTCAATACTATGCTGATGACTTTGAAAAGGGAGAAAATTTATGCAAAGTATAGTAAATGTTAGTTTTGGATGGAGGAAGTATCATTATTGGGTCATGTTATCACTAAAAAAGGAATATTTATGGACCTTTCTAAGATAAAGGCAATTAAAGAGTGGCCTAGGCCAACATCTATAACAGAGATCCACTGCTTTCTAGGTATAGCCGGGTATTATTGATGATTTTTGAAGAAATTATCATGATTTTAAAACCAAATTACCAAGCTGAAATGTAAGGGAGTGAAGTTCATCTGGACTCAAGAATGTGAAGAAGGATTTAGGGATCTCAAAAATAGGCTTATCACTGCGCCAGTACTCACACTCCCGATAAGTGGAGAACTCTTTATGGTGTAAAATTATGCTTAAAAGAAGGGATTATACTATGTGATAATGAAAAATGATAAAGCGATAGCCTACGCCTCAAGGTAGCTGAAAATCCATGAGAAAAACTATCCCACACATGATTTAGAGTTGGTGGCTATGATCTTTGCGTTGAAAATCAGGCGACATTATCACTATGGGGAGAAGTGTGAGATATATACTGATCACAAGAGTCTCAAATATATATTCACATAGAAAGATATTAATATAAACCAGTGAATATTTTTAGGTTTCATCAAGGATTATGAATTCTCAATCCACTACCATCCCAGTAAGGCAAATAAGGTGGTGGATGCTCTAAGTAGAAAGGATCCTATATCTTTATCAATGATGAGAATTTAAAAGGAACCAATATTATTATATTTTTAGAGGATAGACATGTGGATCATTAAGGGAGGAAAATAATCAATCCTTTCTCAAATTATTCCTCATCCATCACTCATGGAGAAAATAAAGGATGCTGATAGAAATGATGTGGAAATTCAGAAAAGGGTGGAAGCTATCAAAAATAGGAAATCCTCTGAGTTCAAGATTGAAATGGATGGAGTCATGATTTTTGGGACACAATTATGTGTAAAATATGATCCAAAGATAAATAAGGGTCTTTTGAATGATGCACATAGCTCAACATTCTCTATTCACCCATGGATCACAAAGATGTATCAAGATCTCTGGGAGAATTATTGGTGGGGCAATATGAAGAAGGATATTTATGAGTATACATCAAAGTGCCTAATATGTTAACAAGTGAAGGATGATAGGAAAATGTATATGGGGATGATGAAAAAACTACCCATATCAACATGGAAGTGGTAGAAAATAACCATTAACTTTGTCACTAGACTTCCATTGATATCCAAAGGAAACAATGATATATGGGTTATTGTGGATTGTCTTTCAAAGATAGCTCACTTTATCACAATTCGAGAGGACTTCTTGTTGGATAAAATTTCATGGATATATATCAAAGAGGTGGTAAGGATACATGGAGTACCACTGTCCATTATATTTTATAGAGATCTAAGATTCACCTCGAAGTTCTGGAAAATTATATAACAAGATCTAAGCACTGAACTGAACTTCAGTATGGCCTATCATCCTCAAACTGAGGGCCAATATAAAAAAACTTTTAAAACACTAGAAGACATGTTTAGTGTGTGTTATATGAACTTAAAAGGAAGATGGTACCAACAAATTTTTTTAGTCTAATTCTATTACAACAATAGTTTTCAATTGAGCATCTGAATGGCACCATATGAAGCCCTTTATTGGAAAAAGTGTAGAACATCAGCATGATGGGATGAAGTCAGTGGGAGTAAGCCATTAGGACCTGAAATGGTTGAAGAAATGGTGTATATGGTGAAAACCATTTAGCAACACATCAAGGCATCCCAAATTTGACAAAAGAGCTATGCAGACAATCGTCAATGAGACCTTGAGTTTAAATTTGGAGACATGGCATTCCTCCACATATCTTCATGGAAGAAGGTCCTGGGATTTTGGAAGAAAGGAAAACTAAGTCCTAGGAACATCATCCCCTTATATATTATTGATCGTTTTGGAGATATGGCCTATTGACTAGCACTTACAACTACCATGTCTAAAGTACATGATGCCTTCCATGTATCCCTCTTAAGGAAGTACATACTAGATCCTTCATATGTACTATCTTTAGAGGTGGTACAGTTGTAAAATGATATTTCTTACAAGGATAAACCAGTGAAGATATTGTATCATAGAGATAAAGTTCTATGTAATAAGAATAATCACCTAGTAAAAGTACTTTGGAAGAACCATAAGTACGAAGACGCAATATGAGAACTAGAGGAAGCAATGAAGGAAAATTACCCACACTTGTTTTCAGATTAGAATGTAAAACAAAATTTCATGGGTGAAATTTCTTAAGGGGGGAAGAATGTAATGACCCAATGTTTTATCAATGAAATTCCATTATTATAGTTATAAATTACAATATAATCATATAAGATTACATAAAGAACACAATACAAACCTTATAAATTAAGAATGATTAGAATAAAAGGTATCTCTAGAAGTTAAGGAACATATACCAATGAAATAGTAACTTGACCTTTGGAATAGTAATGTGACCCTTATGAATAGTAAATTGGATAATTGAATAGTAATCTCACTAATGAAAGTATAAATAAAATTTACCCATATTATAAGTGAGAATATGATATAAATATATCATAGTATAAGTAAGTAAATATTTTAAAAATTATTAATTAAGTGTTGGTATTTTTTATAAGTCTTGTATATTTAATTACATTTTTATGAGTAATTTAATAATTTAAAAGAAAATTTATTTTCATAAAATGTATTCATGAATAATTATCTTGATGAATTATTATTATAAGATAATTTTAAGAGACCATAATTAATTTTTCAAAGTGTTAGAAAAGTAGTTTTAATTTTAAAATTTGTATTTTTCAAGTAAATTATGATTTTAATTAAAAATTAAATTTCTCATATTTAGAAAATTATTTTCATAAAACGAATTTCATTTTTTAATTATAAATGTTAAAAAATGGTTGGGGTAAATTTTTGGGATAATTGAATTTTTGGTGAATAGTAAAATACAATAATTTATGATAAATGTTAAATAAATGAATTTTTGCATCGTGATTGAATCATGGATGATATAAATGGACATTGGTTTGAAATAAAATTCTCTATTTACTATTTTTGGTAAAAATAATAAAAAATATACATATTCTTGAGAAAAAATATTAAACTAATGATTAAATTAATGAGAAACCCCTCCTCTCCTCCACTATAAATACCACCACTATTTACCTCCTCTCCTCACACCTCTCAAGCCTTATTACTAGTAACAATTCTACTAAAATATCTCCCTAATAAACTCTACCATTTACTATATCTATTGGTATCATAAATGACCAAAACCTCTCCCCTAAAGAGGCTCTCAAGGAAGATATATTAAAGGGGTAAATTCCTCTTTTCTTTTCATGTTCCTTTGTTTTAATTTATTTCCTCACCTATCCTCATCCATATGGTTTGATAAATCTAATAACTTAAATTTACTATAATATTTTGATTCTAATGGAATAATTAATCATCATATCTCCTTTTCCCTCCTTTTATACTGGAAATGAAACACCATATGAGATGTGTTAATTCATCACATTCATAGACGACGAGTTTTCAATTTCTTTTACCATCTTTAATTCTGGTCATGAAACCATTTTTATGGTTTAACCAGACTATAATATATTTATTATGTCTAATTTAAGGTTATGTAATATTTTTTTCACATGATATTCATTTATAAATCAAAATGTGTTCATTGTGATCAAAAACCGCCAATTAACCAAAACAGTTATCATTAACATTTTATAAAACGGTTCATCTTCACTCCCAATAATCAAATGAATTTTATAACCATGTAATATTATTTATGTTCAATAATAACATACAAATCCAATTCTGTATAACCATTATCACCTTACATGTTTATCCTTACATGTATATAAGTAAACCTATCATGAAAACCAAGAAAAAAAACACTCTCAAAACAATGAAATTGAACCTCTTAACCCACCAAAAAGGTCATTAATGAAATTAATAAGGTTATAATAAATATATTAAATGTATAATAGGTTATTTAAATATTAATTAATGAGTTTAATTTGGTTATAAATGATATTAAGATCAAGTTAAGGACACTATCATACTTAAGGTAAGAGATTCTACCTAAACCTCCATTATTCCTTCGGGTTTCTGTATCTTTCTTTTTACCCAAATGAAGTTATATTTTATTTTTGTGTACATATTATGAATGATTTTTATATGTTAAAAACTCATGTATAAATATCCATTCATCATTCTCATTCAGTTATATACATGTTTTTAATTGGTTCTCTTCTCAATTCTTTTAGATAAGCAAGCCCGTTTTAAGGGAACTTCCCAAATTCTTACCCAATTTCAAGTGCACTCTATCATCTATTTTAATACACTGTTGTTTTTATAAAATAATTATTTTTATTATGAAAATATTATTGGTTCACTTATGGTTTTATATAAAATATTATTCCCTTTTATATTTTAAATTCTATTTAGTATTTTATTTAAAACCACACAAAAATGTTTTAATGCTAAAATTTATTAAATAATATTTTTACATGTTATCACTTTTGGTGGACATAACTTACCCTAATATATGACAATTTTACCTTATGAATTTCCATGTATGTTTGAATTCCTTTCTTTCATGGATACTTGTATGATTTCCCATTTTTATGCTTTATGACATGATTATGATACCTGTTTCTTTCCATGGTTAAATGTTTATGTATGATTTATTATGTATGTTTATTTATGTGGAAAACATATTAATGAACATGTTAAAATGGGTGTGCCTAGATATCACTCCACTTCATTGGGTAAATTTGAGTCTCATGAGATGTTATGTGCAACGGTCTTTGCAATTAGCCTTGAATCGTGCTAACAAGTGTAATGATCTTGGTGATTAACCTTGACCTATACTCCTCTATGTGAAATTATCCTTTAATAGGGATAAATTAATGTTTTATGTTTATTCCACATTAATATCAACCCATGTTTATATGATCCCATGTTTATATGTTATGAATCCATATGTTCCATTCCTTTTTATATGATTATGTCATACCATATAACCCATGTGCTAAAGCTTTATTCTTATGTTTATTCCCTTACTAGGATTTTTAGATCATCCTTTTTTTATGTCATCCTTAGGTTATCCTATGAATATGTATGAGAACAATGGAAGTTAGGATCTCTTTATGGATATTAATTAAAGACATGTTTTATTTAGTCCCATTTTTTCAATTTTATGTACTTAGTCTTCCAAAACACTATACTTTACGATCCTTGGATAGTAATTTGATGATTTATTATGCTTAAAATCATGTAATGAAATGTGTAAAAGTCTAGGGTCATTTTACAACAATATTACTGAAGATATCCAATGACTATAATTCATTAGTCACAAAAATGATCTAACGACCAGAAAAATTACCAAAAAGATATGATGGTTGTGGAGTAATAGGTTCTCTCCCACTTCCACTTTTGACACATACCCTTGATATGCTTGTAATTTTTTTGGATAAAAATTTATTAATAAATTTATTCAAATACCATAAAATGAAAATTCATCTCAAAAGAACCAATTTCCAAATTATTTTTAAATTTGAATTCAATAACAAATTCTATCTCAATCATACTCAAAATAATATTTTTCATGGATTTGCCTCTTCAAGAAATCATTTTTATAAAAAATGTGTCAATTCCAATAACATGTGTCTTTTGAAATTAAATACCAGATCTTTAATTTTTATATTTAAGATTCATTGAATTTTAATATTATTAATTAATTGAAAATAATTCCAACCTTAATAAGTTATTTGGACACTTCAATCTCCCCCTTTGGATTTTTTTTCAATACCAAAATTTTAAAGTCACTAATATATTATCCCACTTATTGGAAATAAATCCAAATTTATAAGTATGGGAAGGATTTTTAATTTCCAAAATTCAAATTCTAAGAATACTATTTTTTCTTTTGAAACATATTGTCTAATTTACTTCTAAGAAGGATAGAATCACTATTATCTTAGAAAAGAGGTAAAATTAATCATCTCTAAGTCTATGTGAGCAATGTTCTATATTGAAAACAAGGGTGATTAAATTTAACATTAATTCTATTAATAAGATTCCAAAATGTGATACTAAACACTGAAAACTCTTATTAGGGGTTGTTCCAATGTTTTTTAACAAATCTCATGAATACATATCCACAAAAAAATTAAAAACATTGAAGTGCAAGAATGGATTTACCCTTTTTCCATAAATTAATAAATTAATCCCCTTTTTAAAAAAAAAATTGTTGATTTTTTTGATCCTGAAAATAGGAGTTTGTAACCAGCATAGCTTAATCAAGACAAGCTTTAATTTCAAAAAAATTATCTTTTAGAATTATCAGATTCATACCTCACCAAAACTTTTGATACTCATAAGATATAAATTGAGATAGAAATATCTAATAGATGATATTCTGTGATACCCCTAAAGATATGAACTCAATTCTTTCATCATCATGATTGACTTTCATAAAGAATAAATTTGAAGTGTCTTCTAAGATTATTTGAGATGTTTCAAAGAGACAACATGATTCCAATAGTCTTCCATGATGGGAATCTCTCTAGCTGTAACATATTCAATGATTTTAAAAAATTTGGCCTCCCCATGAATATATACTTCACCTAAAATTCCCTACATGAAATAAAAACAAAAAATATATGGGAATAATTTGGCTCTTCAGTGCTCCTTAGTTAGAGCAACTAGGATGAGAGTTTCTTCTCAACCCAAAAATATTATTATATGAAAAAGGATTATTAATATTTTCAAGAAATTAAATTTCATTTCTCTTTGGTTGCTCCATCTTTCTTGCATCTTCCAACTGTTCTGGCCATATGATCAAACACTCTTTAGGAACATGGTTAATCTTTACTTTGTGTGTAGAGTTCTTCTTCCCAACATTTTAAGTCATATATGCTTTCCCATTCTTCTTCAATAATTCTTCTTGACCAGATAAAAATGTCAATTTTTTTTAATTGAATGTACAAACATGTTACACCCATCACACACCACTTTATAATTCAACAAGTTACCACTATTAGGAAACTTTTTAGATTATTCATCAGTAATGTCATTCACCAAATCAGTCTTGTTATTTCTCTTCTGGACTGATTCTTTCTTTGATTCTATGTTTCTTCCTTTAGTATGAATGTTTATGTACAATTGAAAATAGTTCATGATGTGACCTTTATTACCACAATAGAAAAATCTTTTCTTTGTTGACACAATCTTCACGTCATTCTTCAAAAACTTCTTAGGAATTGTTTGTTTAACAATTTTCTTATTCTGTTGAAAACCCTAGGCTGAATTGTCTTCTTTATCTCTTACCTTCTTCAATTTCTATTTTGGTATTATATTCTAATAAACAAATTATTTTTTCATGATTGGTACATACCAACACTCATCATAATAGTGACCACTTATGTTATAATAATCATAGAAAATTTTAAAGTAATAATATCTGTTCTTGATAAACTGATTCTCTTTTGGTGAATTCTTCTTCTGTTTTATAGGTTTAAAATTTTCTTCGTCTTTTCTCCCCCTAAATGAAGGCATTATGTAATTTTCATATAATGACATATTGTGCCAGTAATTAATTTCCTTATTCCCAAGCATCCAACAACAGCAAAAAAATCTTGATTTCTTCTTCTATAACACATACTGACTGTATTTGAAATTTTTATACTTTTGGGTAGCAAATTTATTTTTTGTGATTTATTTGGGGAAATTTTTTTTCCACATTTCTTCAATTCCATTTTTGAAGATTTGTGTATTTATAAGCTTTTTTATTCACCCTTGTTTTTCCAGATTTAAATGTTGAATCTGAACTAGTCATCAAAATAGCATTAGTACATAATTATTTATGAGGAAAAAGGGTTACCTTCTTCAATGAGCCAACAATAGATTTATCTTTAGTTAATTTAAATCTATTATTTACAATAGTTTGATTCTTCTTAGAAATATGATTCTTATCAGATGAATCCTTGGAAATAATTCTTTTCTAAGAAACTAGGGAAGTCTTAGCTTGTGTCACTTCCATATTTCTCAAATTTACTTCTAGTTTAAGGCACTTTAAGTTAAAATAAATTTTCTAACCTTCAAATTATTTCTTGAATTATTCCCACTGAATCTTCATCTTTTGAATCTCATATTCATGAATCTGAATTTCCTTTAATAAAAAATTGTCAAGCTCCATGATTTTCTCTTCTTTAACTTTTAGCTGATCATATTTGAAATTCATAGATATACTATGTTGATTCTCAAGTGAATGGAAGTATTCTAAAAAAAAAATTCAAAAATTTATTTCCCACAAACATTACTTTCCAATTCTTCAACAACTTCATTATATCTTTCTCTAAAAAGATATATTTTTTCTTTATTTTCTTTCACAAGTCTTATGAGAGTGTTGGAAATGCCAACCTTTTTAGTAAATGATTCTTCCATCGCATCTGCCTCTTCTTCTACTTATAATTTTTCATCCCTAAGTTCTTTGAAAAATTTGGTCATACATATGACCACCTCTTTCAGAATTTTCTTTAGATTCTTTATAATTTTATAATTGAACACATCATCATAAAATCTTGAACTTGATTTATCAATTGATTTCACTGAAAATTTAAACTGTGAGTTCCTTTAGATACCAGTTGATTTTCATTCATATTTGTATTCTTTTTTAGATTATTTGCCACTCTATTTTGCCTATTTTTATCTAATTTTATTGAAACATCAAAATTTATAACATCTGGAGTAGAGATAGGATTTTTCATCTGAAGATCTTCTGAATTTTCTTCCAACTCAAATTTTCACTTCATATACTTCTGATATAAGCCACTAGATAAGTAGAATAGATTCAAATAGAGGTAACCTACCCTCTGATACCAATTGAAGTGTCCATGGACCATGCAGTCACACTGAGAGGGGGGGGGGTGAATTTGGTGTGGCCAATTTTGCTAAATTATTTTTCAATTTTTTATTCAACCCTCTCTCATTTGTTAAGATGAGTTGATAATTCATGAAATGAATAAATTAAATGAAACACAAAACACAATATTTTTATAAGTTTTGGTAATAAGACCTACATGCTTTACATTTTGGTTAGACCCCCAAAATGGATTATCTAGTATAATATTTTTATAAATTATAATGGTTCAGGAAACAACTGGTTATACACCCCAGTAATTGATCATCTAGATGTTTCAGGTTATTCCCCCAGCAATCCAACTCTTATGCCTCAGTTAGTTAGACCCGTAACCATTCGACTAGTTAGACTCACTAGTCTCTTTATCCAGCCACTTTAGTAATAGGTTATAACCCCCCAGTCACAAGGTCCTTATCCTTCAGAGGATCTGATTCACTAATAGGATGATCACTTGATCTTCCCTCACGAGCTTGCTAGATCACACTGGCTCGTGTACAATTAAAGTTCCTTTGCACTGATGCTGGAATTGCTCAGATATTTCTGATCACTGAATATAGTCAGCTGACTCAGTATAACAATGATTGGGAAAGAATTATTTCTTCTACTGAAGACCCATCCTCACTTAACATTAAAAAATCGGATACTGGAATATTGTGAAACACTGATAGAATAATTGTCCCGGGTTCAGTCTCAATTCACTAGACACTGAATAAGAAATATATATTGCATGTGAACTTTTCAATATTTATGCATGTATCTATAACACTACATGGAATTATCGTTTATTTATCACGCGTGTATATGAGTATGCTTAAATGCATGTAAATATTTTTCACATAAAACATCAACCATACAGTGTCCACTTAGCACACTCTACATGACCTGCACACTGTTCATCTTGCACACACCACACTATCCATAATTGTTCGCGGTACTTCTGTATCCTTTGAATAATACCAGTTTCCATGACTCTTCAATATCCATTTCAAAATATATTCATGTGAATGTTAGTTCAGGAAGTTATCATACAGTTACATACAACTTCACTGGTCATCTATCCATTGAAATCACTTCTTCTTCACGTAAAGAAAGTATGCAGTGTATCTTTCTACTTTGAAAACCAATATAGTTCATGGATCTTCATTTTACTTCTTAAAAAGTACATGGTGTATTATTTCACTTTGAAAATAGGTTTGTGGTTTTACCATATTCTTCTCAAAATAGTTCTCTGAAACTCAAACATTCATTATCATCATGCGATTACATATGTGAAATTTTAATGCATGGTATCTCCTTGGTTTGTAAATACAAAACATAAAATGTGCTCTGTATCTCTCTCTACCCTTCTCAAAAATGCATGATGAGCTCTTAGATGAGAGATAAGAAATCCACAACAAATGATAACCTAGTTGATGTATTTATAGGAAGTATAGAACGACTCCAAACCTTCTAGAATCATAAAAAGAGCTTAATGTTGAACAAGATACGTTCCGTGTACCATCACCATCACTGAAATAATATTTCATTTTATTCATGTTGAAGATCTTCGGTCATATATTTGATATATAATTCAAATGAAGTTACATCTAGTTTTGGTCATACACAAATTTTTTAACTGAAGAAACGATGAAAGGAAGACTCAAATGGAGCTTCAATCAGATGCTTCCATGGAGATCTAATGAGAAGAAGATTCTAGAATGGCTTCTTGGAGAATTCAATCAGATGGAGAAAATAGAATGGCCAGGAAATAATCCAAGAATATTGCATGGTTTAAATCTTGGTGAAACGACCAGACAACCATCAACATTACCGAACATATCCAATGACTATAATTAATTAGGTGCTAAAATGATTCAAAAACCATAAAAATTACTAAAAAGATCCAACAGTTGTATAGTAATAGGTTCTCTACCACTACTGTTTATTCCACGTACCCTCAATATGCTTGGAATTTTTTTGGATAACACTTTGTTAAGAATTTTTTTTGAATACCATAAAATGAAAAGTCATCTCAAAATAACCAATTTCAAAATTCTTTTTAAATTGGAATTTAATAACAAATTCCATCTCAATTACACCCAAATTAATATTTTTCCTGGATTTTCCTATTCTAGAAATCATTTTTATAAACAATGTGTCAATTCCAATAACACATGTCTTTTTAACTTAAATACGATCTCTTGAATCATCAAATTTAGGATTCACTAACATTTCATATTCTTAATTAGTTGACAAAAATTTCAACCTCTATAATTCATTTGGCCTATTAACTTAAAACATGAATACATATAAACCTTAAAAAATATTTAAATTCTTATTCAAATTCCTTAAAAATTATTTTATGACCACCTTAGTAGATTCAGTCAATTGATGACCTATAAAAAATAAATTATAAAAAAAACCTCAGTAAGGGGAGGGATAATAGGGAAGGAACATGAGGAATGAATAAATATAGTGCATGAGGGAGAATAATAATCATCAACATATCATAATAATAGGATCATAATCATCATAATAAACATAAGTAAATCATTTGAATGATACATGAAATGTGTAATATTCATAATAATTATTCATTATAACTAATGGGTTTTGTGGGATAATTTAACAATTAAAATAAGAAGTGGGAATGAAATAAAAAAACCATATTTTCAAGGTCCACTATGAATAAAAGTGGACACCATTAATAATAATAAAAACATATATGTGTACTTTACACTAATGATTCCTCTACAATAGTTTTCATCCATGCGGTTGATGAAGAACACTAAGAGGTAGCTGAAATACTCCATCCTCTATGGTGTATCCATTGTTTGAAATGAATCACCCATTATATAAACAAGTACCTTCTACATCCCATGATATTATAGTTCCTATTTTAGTAAATATAGGAGGTGAATGAAATCTATGGGTATGAAAAAATTGCAGGGCCTCGAACTACACCATCTTGATGGTGTTTTACTCATTTTATTGCCTCTTAGGATACTCCAGAGTTATCCATCCATTAAATCATATGTTATGAATCACATGAGTTATGAATTAGGTTAATAAAAACTTATGTAACCCTATTATATTATGATTCTACCATTAATTTCATTTAATGAAACACCTATTATTTATTATATTCAATGTAGTGTAGACTCAAATGTTATCCCTTATCATTCAAGTACCATTCCAAGGTAGTTGGTTTGATTTTCATACAAAGGGAATATTATATGACTTTGGATCAAGTATATAATAAACTATGATATAATTTATATCATTCCAAACCACATTATATGTTTCTATGAATTTAGTGAACATCTCATTCAATATCCCACTGACACTAAAACCATAGACTTTATGTCATTTAACCTTATATTATATCATATACAATAACTTGTGAAACCATATACAAAAATATTTTTGGATATCTTCAATAAAACTTTTTGAAATTTATTGTCAACTTCACCTTGTATTAAATCATATGCAATATGTTGTGAATACCCATCCAAAACTCCTTTTGGATAAACTGTAAATAACTTTTATACCAAATCTCTAAGTCAAAATAAATCCCTATTTAGTCAACCAAAAAGTGTGACCAAAATAGAATTTTTATAATTAAAAAAATATGAATTCTTGAATTCATATATGTAGAAAAAGATCATCCTCTAGAAAATAATCAATGCTAATCAAGCTACAAAGTGATCTAGCGTGATCTCCATCAAACACATTTATTTCTATACCTATGTCTACCCACTGCATCACGTACTCGAATTTATTTTCATATGATCCCTTTGAACAAGTAATTAAGTAATAATGAGAAAAAGAGTACATCAATACCATATATCCTACTCACATGTTCTCGATTCTCTAAGTATATACTGACCGAGTGGATGAATACATCACATCTCATTCACCTTTATGGATAAACACGTCACATTACCATCACTAAAAATGAAAATAAAATCATATCTAATATCATTATATAACCATAAACTCCCTTAATATATCCCAATCAAGGACCTTGATGTCATAATCATCATATAGGAGTAAAAATCCCATCCTGGTTAAGTTATAATCTATGAAATGATTAACAACATACTCATCCACCCCTGATTAGCTAAGAATTAAGGATTGAATAAGAATGTTATCAAAGTATGAATATCCTTAATATATGTATATTTACAACCTCGGGTAATGGGGACTCCAAATATGAACCATGAACCCCTATTATAACAAATATATAACATATGACACTCTATGTGGTATATACATAGTAATCCATCAAACACAAAAAACTTGTTTTGTAACTCATGAGTATATTCTGTATCCCAATACAAGAATCCTTCTCATAATAACCCTAAATTTTTTCATAACATATTATTCTACCTAACAAAATAGGTTAGGGACAACTCAAAGTCATACTTTGAGAGGTCAATTATTTTTTTACATCATGATACATATATAAGCTTCTAACGTGAAATATTGATAAAGTGTATATTTTATTCTGTATAACATGATACATTTTATATTATTAAACTCCTTCAAGAATGATTAATGAAACTATATATAAGATCCTAAAGAACATATCATATATGATTTATTTATAGATTAACCTTATGTTTGCTTCACTTTTCAAGTATTTTTCTAAACTCATTATATATCTATGTAATTACCACCACATCTCTATGTGACCATTTGATAATGTTATTCAGATTTAGAAAATCAAGAGGGGGGAGGGATGGATTGAGTTCCCAATAAATTTTTTTGTTTAAAAATTATTTAAAATTAAAATCCCCCAATTTAATAAAACACTCAGTTAATACAAATATTAAAATTACAAAATTTGATTTTTCATATAGATTCTCAAAGTGGGATCAATGTTCAGTTAAAATAATCTTTTTAATCACTTTAACTTTTGAAACTAAATTACTTGATCAAAAACTCTATATAAAACACACATTAAGATTAACTATAAGAGTAAAAGTTTTGATATATATTTAAAAATAGAAACAACTTTAAACTTTCAAATACAGAAAAAAACTAATAAAACACATAGAAGAATTAAAACAATGGGTTTGGTCTCAAGACGAGACTTAATCCCCTATACTTGGAATTCAAATGCTTCTAATAAATATATTAAACAATAAACTTGATCCAGAACCTGAATCAGTTTTTATAAACAACAACACATAAGGATATCTAGGCACAAAATCTATTCTATAGTTATACATGGGATGAAAATGATCACAAATCATACATGTACTCTTCCACAGTTTTTGTGGGTATATAAATGATTTTTTTGGGATAATATATGAAGCACACTCTAGTTTAAGCATATGAGAAAATATGTATAGATAAAAAGAGAACATCAATACACTATTCAAAATTGAAGAATAAACAAAAATAGAAAATGATTTTAGATAAGAAAAAGTGATGCTACTCAATTTGAATAGCATCATATGTTCAAAGTTCCTCGAATCTTTATTTGAAAGGAGATCGAACAAGTTCATCAAAATTTACAGGAGAAAAAAGTTTTTTAAAGGTCTGAAAATTATTCTATTTTTAGTCTTTCAATGTCCATAGTTGAATTAGCATATAAAGTCTATAACCTTTATGCATGTATAACTATTTTATCAATGTTATTGGATCTTTAGGTTTCTCTCCTTTGAATTCTATATATATCATACATGATGGTGTTCTGCAGAATTTATATAGCTGTAGGTCCAATTATCCATTGGGGCACGAATACTTATACCGAGGAAAAAATTAGGAAGGTAAGAATTTTTATTCAATGTATCCATGGCGTAGTTTAAGAATAATAAATCTTAAATCCATATAGGGTTTGGAAATATTAAATTCCAAAAAATATCCCTTGGAATATTAAATTTGAATAAGAGTCAAGACAATAACGGTAGTAGTCTAGTGGTAGATATTTGAATGGTAGATCTATTTTGGAAAAAGATTCTCTCTAGAGTTAGATGAGTTATGGTGGTAGCTCATCCTAATGGTACCATTAATTAATGGTTGAATAAGTTGGTAGTAGCACAATACAACAATATATTTCTTCAACAATAGCTCTTTTAGTGGTAGATCTTCAGTAGTAGATCTGTCAGTGGTATATCTTCCAATGGTATATCTTTAATGGTAGATATTCAATGATAGATATGTCAATAGTAGATCTATAAGAGGTAGATCTTTAGTTATAGATATATAGTGGTAGTTCTTTTTGAATTAATGGTAGATCTTATGAGATGACAGTATATCTTCTTGAACTAATTGTATATTAACACTTTACCAAGTTTGTTCAAAAATATTCTTATAAAATGATTTACCATCATAAAAAAATTATCTTGTTATAAACATAATAATCATAATTTGTGATCATTAAAATAATGAGGTGAAAAAACTTCCCCCTTTTTGATTATCACAAATCATGAAATTTAGAACCATGTATATAAAAAAAATATAAAAATAAGTATAGATTAATGAAAATAATGTTATGATTAACATGTTAAAGTATGGATATGATAATTACCATCTTAAATGAAATTAAAATATACTCCCCCTTTTGTGATTATAAAAAAGATAATAAAATAAAAATAAAATACATGTAAAGATACAAAGATGAATAATAGAGAATATTTAATAGAAATTGAAGTCGAAGATCACATTAAAAAAATTAGTAAAATAGAATATTAAAATACCTATCAAAGAATAATCAGAATTTGAACCACTCTCAGCATGATGGGTATAAGAAACCAGTGGTTCATCTCCATTTCTAGTAATATGAGGTAAAAATTGGAAGAAAAGGGTGTAGAAGTAGACTGAGGAATCTCTTGAATGATGACATAACTAAGATTCCAAACAACCTCAATTGGTGTCCTTCCAAATGGTTGAAACTAACCAGGTAGAGGTTTTGAAGAATCTGCATAAGTGAGAGTGAAAATAGTCATAGCTTTAGGTGCCACTACTACATTTCTAGAGGCATAAAAAATATCTTCATCAAGTTAACAAAATCAATAATGATGTTTCCACCATGCTCCATTTCTATGAAGAAACCCTTTTTCTCATCCATGAATGATAAATAAAAGGGGAAAAAACCTTGAGATGATTCATTTTCTCCTTGAATGCCCTTGATACAGGAGGAATCCTTAAATTCTCATGAAGAAAATTAAAATGGTAATTGATCTCATGCTTTATATAATTTCTAGAAAGATTGCACTTTATTGCTTTAGTGATAGTCTCTCTTTCACTCCTATATTCATTAAATCACTCCCTAACCTATTTATAAAATTATTCACAATGGAATTTTATCTACCAAAGTTTTTTTTAGTGATAGGAGGAAAGATTACCTAGGATAGAATGAAGCTCCTATCTCACAATGGAACAAATATCATCAACATCAACTAAAGAAGTAAAAGGTGGAGTAATAGAAGTAGAAGAACTATATATAGGTAAGGACTCAAAAAATATTCAAAAAATATGTATAACTTTCCACAAAGCATGATATCATCTCTTCTATGATGGACTTAACTTCTTATATCTCATTATACAACCGCCTGTTCTCAATATACAATTATTGCATTTTCAAGATCATCTTAGGCTGGATATGAGAAATCACTAACTCAAAAATACACCTGGTATCATCTTCACTCAAGTTGTTTTCTTTAAAAAGTTTGGATATATGTATTCCAATGATATATGATAACAACCTGAATTGAAAGGCTTAAAAAAATTTCTTAGTAACTAAATATGAAGGTAGATGAGGAGAAGGTAGAGGGGATGTAATCCTATCTTGGCTAGGAAAATAAAATTCTATATTCCTAGATTTAATGGTAGAAAATCATAGGGAATGGTTTCCAAGTGGCCAACATAATCTATCTATTATACCATAGATAATTTATGACTTTTTCCATCAATAGGTATGGAAAATCCACTATGATCTGGTGGACTACCATGTTTATCACCATCATCACTATCTTCTGATTCTATTTCAGAATACTCAATCCCAAGTTGAGGAGATCATAGGGACTTATCCACCTTATTAGGTGATCTATCCTAATATCTATAAAAAACAACATCTTCTGGTTGAATCTAAGAAGCCTGAACCACATCATCATTGCCATTATTTCTTTCAGTAGCCATAGCCTTAACATTATTTTCATCTTGACTTATAGAGGCTACCGTTTCTACTCTTTATCTTATATATTCCTAACCATATTCACTAGAATTACTTGAATCATAAGCTTTAGGAGAGTAATGTGGGCGATATCCCTCAACATCATCACCACCTCCACTATTACCATCAGATCCATCAGAAACTTAAACTACTTCTCTTGAGATATTAGAGGTAGATCTCTCAACATATTCTTCACCTGAGAATTTAGTCTCCTTAGAATCTTCAACTTTAGGTAAAAAAAATTATTTATAAGTAATATAATTAGATAGACTAGTAGGTCCATAGGAAACAATTGGTATTTTTACCACATTAGGGTTACTACCTTCCTCTACCAAAACAACCTCTTATTCTTCTCTAACTTCAAATTTTTCTTCCTAAACTTCTTTATCAAAGGAGTAAACAAAATCTTCATCTGGATCCAATACAATATAAACCATATATTTAGGTCTAGAAGGGTTTTATATATGATTGAAATTATCATTAATCTTATTAACATTAACTACCCATTTCTTCTACCAAGGGTTTTAATTTACTTTCATCCTCTTACAAGTAAACAGGATTAAACAGTAACCTCTACAGCTTACTAAAACTTATTTACCTTTAGGTAAAAGATATTTGGATTCCAATATAGCCAAAATAAACTTAGGATAGATCAATTAATTTGATCTAGATGAGTCCGTGCTCATCTCCATAATGTAAACCATCAAATATCTGAAATATTTATCTTATATCCTATTTTCATAATAAATAAGAAAAAAATATTGGTACCTAATGATGCTAAATTCCCCCTTACTAGTAAAAATCATGTTTTGGATAAACTTAAACAATAATCTACACTCCCCATCAAGTTATACAGTAGCGGGTCTTCGTACAACAACATTTCTAGTTAATTCCATAAGGGAATCCTCTTATATGAAAAACTCACTGTCATTAGAAATGGATCCATAAAAATACTAAAAAATACCTTTATGTGGTACATTGAGGAATATATCCCATTGTTTAAAATAATGTAGCAGTTCTTTTCAATCAATCGTACTTCTAATCACATCTTTCTTCTTAACCAAACTATACTATGAAAACTGATAAAACTCATGAACCAAATTAGGATAGAATGGTTTATCATTCCTTGAAATCCATTAAATCCATCCTTGGTCTTGGATAACTTTAAACACAAATGATTTTATTGAAATAAACCATTCAACATCTATCTCTTTTTCAAAAAAAAACTCGAGTCAAGAGTTGTGGGTTCGTTGGTTCGACAAAAGTAGTCTAACTAGATTCACCTAATGATTTCTTCACAATATGTGATCCTTCAAGAGATGAAACTGAGGTGCGTTTCACTCTCACCATTTCCCTGGTTCAATGGGAGAAGGGAGAACTCAAGAATGGTTATAGGCCAATAGAGAAAGAAAGATGAAACGTTGAAAGGAGGTGCAAGCGAGAGGGTTCTCAAAATATGATTTTTTCCAATTTTTTCAAATAGGTATTTAGAATTGGAAAATATAATAATATATACATAAATAAATAAAATAAAATTTTAATTATAGAAAAATAGGAGCGGTAGCATATTTGAATTGTAGATATCTAATGGTGGATCTCCAATGGTAGATCACCAATGGTGGATCACTAATGATATATCCCCAATGGTGGACCACCAATGGTATATCACCAATGGTAGACCACCAAAAGTGGATCACCAACGATGGATCACCAAAGGTAGATCATCAATGGCAGATCACAAATAATAGATCCCCAATGGTAGATCGCCTTTAAAAACTAAAATTGAAGGTATATAATTAAACAAAATTTATCATTACAAGTTCATGTATGATATAGCTTAATCTCTTAGAATTCAAAGGATTTGTAAAAATTTCAGCAATCTAATGTTCAATCCTAATGAATTGAAGAGTTATATCACATTTTTGGAAATTGTCTCTCAGAAAGTGTTATCTTATATCAATATGTTTTGTCCAAGAATGAGGTACATGATTCTTAGAGAAATTTATCACACTTATATTATCATAATTTATAGGGAAATTTCTAAATTTAAGTCCATAGTATAGTAAAGTGTGTTTCATCCACATAATATATGTAAAACTACTTCATGAAGCTATGTACTCAACCCTAGTAGTAGACAATGTAGTAGAATTTTTATTTTTATTACACCTTGAAACTAGGGAATTTCCCAAAACCTGACCATTTATAGAGGTGTTTTTTCTATTTAACTTATGACCACCAAAACATGCATCTAAACAACTCACTAAATCAATTTATTGTCTTCTAGGATAAAATAGTCCTAAATTAGTTGTATACTTGAGGTAGTTAAAAATTATTTGGACAACATTTAAATGTGAATCTTTAGGATTTTCTTGAAAATAGGCATACATGTATACACTAAACATAATATCTGGCTAGATAGTAGTTAAATATAGTAATAATCCAATCATACCTCAGTTATTGATTTGATCAACCGATTTTCTAGTTTCAACATGATCTAGTTTATAAGTTGTACTCATGGGGGTATCACCACTCTTATTATATCTATACCAAAATGATTTAAGAGGCATTTTGTGTACTTAATTTTATTTAAAACAATTTAATATTTATTTTGAAGAAATTAAAAACCAAGAAATAATTTTAACTCATCCATAAAACTGATTTCAAAGTCACTTTGCTTCCTTTTAAAATAATCAATACACAAAGAATTTTTAGAAGTTCAAAAAATTATTTCATCAAAATAATTTTATACTATTAAAAAATATTTTGAAATTATTTTTATAAATAAATTAGGATTATATATTCCTTTTGGTAAACCTTTAGAAATAATAAATGTGCTAAGCCTATCATACCAATCTCTAGGATATTGTTTTAAACCATATAAAGCTTTAGTTAATTTATAAACATGATTTTTAAAATGCATATTTTGAAATTGAGGGGGTTTTTTGAAAAAACATCCTCAACAATATAAAAATTTAGGAATGAACTTTTAATATCCTTTTGATATAGTTTGAAGTCAAAATGTGCTACATAGAAAAATAACTTTCTAAGGGATTCAAGTCTAGCTACCAATGTAAAGGTTTCCTTATATTCAATACCTTCTTCTTGACTATATCCTTGTGCAAACAATCTAGCTTGGTTTCTAACTAGGGTTCTTGAATCATCAAATTTATTTCTAAATAACCATTTAGTGAAAATGGTCATACTGTCTTTAGGTCTATCCACTAGTTCCCAAAATTTATTTCTTTAAAATTTATTGAGTTCTTATTGCATTTCTATTACCCGGAATTCATCATTTATTTCATCATTGATGTTCTTAGGTTCAAGACATGACAATAAATATTGATGTTGCACCTGATTTATAAGAGAATCTCTAGTTTATGTTCAACTATCTAGGTCTCCAAGTAAAACATCTAATGGGTTATATCTATGATTCCTAATAGTTCTAGGAAAGGAATGGATACATATTTCATTATCCTCTATAGGTTCGGGTTCAGGCAGTTCGTCAGAACTGGAATATATATTTTTTGTTTAATATAACTGTTAGAAGGTTTAGAAATTATATTAAGGTTATATAGATCATATTCAAGGTTATATAAAGAAGTATTAAACTCATATGAATTTTTTTCAACAAATTTGATATGTATAGATTCCTCCATAATCTTTATCCTTTTATTAAATACCCTATATGACTTACTTGTTGTTGAATATCTAGGGAAAATTCCTTCTTCAATCTTGGATGAAAATTTATCAAGATTATCCTTTGTATTAAGAATAATGACTTTGTAACCAAAAAATCTAAGGTAATTAAGCTTTGGTTTTCTACCACTTCACAATTTATATGGGGTTTTCTTTAAAAGTGGTTTTATACAAACTCTATTGATTTTTTAGAAAGATATATTCATAGATTCTACCCAAAAATAAATAGGTAGATAATACTCATTTTTCATGGTCCGAGAAATTTCTTGAAGTGTTATATTTATCCTTTCTACTACACCATTCTACTGTGGTTTTTTAGGAGAAGAAAAGTTATTATTATATCCATGTTGTGAGCATAATGATTTAAAATATTGATTCTCAAACTCATAGACATTATCACATCTTAAGGTCTTATATCTAAGTATACTAAGATTTTTTACAAATTTATCATAATTATAAAAATATGTATAAGATTCAATTTTTTGATCTATAAATAATATCCAAGTTTATCTAGAAAATTCATCTACTAGAACATAAACACAGTTCTTCCCATTTAGACAAGAAAATATAGATGGTCCAAACAAATACATGTTTACCAAATTTAGGGGTTGAGAAGTTGAAACTTATTTCCTTGATTTAAAAGAGATTTTCTTTTGTTTCCCTTTTTGACACGGGTTGCAGACTTTATCATATGGGAATTATAGATTAGACAGATACTTGACTAACCCTTTCATAGTTAACATTCTAAGTGAGTGAATATTACCACAAAATAGTCTCTTATACCACATCCAATATTCTTTATGAAAAGAACCAAGACATGAAATGTTTTGAGAAAATAAGGAATCAAAATTAACATCATATATATTATTTTTTATCAAAGTAGTAAAATCTAAAGCATTATTAAAATTAAATAATTTTTAGGAATTGCTTTCCAATTTAACATGGAAACCATCATCACATAACTGTGAGAAGATATGAAAATTATAAAATAATACATAGTCATGTGTTTGGGGTAATGCCTCGACCCCAATTACCCAAAGTCGGTGCATTATTACATAACATTGGCATGCTACAAGGAATCATGTCCTGAAAGACCGATCGATTTAGTAGCCTTGGAAGTACTAGATACATTCCTAAGTTTTACATTAAATTATAAAATGGAAAACTACAATAACATTATTTCCATAGACAACACTAAGATCCCATAGACTATCCCTGCAGGTCAGTCATAATATACTTCTGCGCATCCTGGAAAAAATAAAACATAGAAAGGGGTGAGCTCAGATGCTCAGTAAGGATAACAATAAAGTGGAAACTTTCATAAATAAGCATAAAAATTTAATGAAATGTATAAGACTAAAACAAAAGCCTTTTAAAATTGAAATTTAGAATAATATGGTAAAGATAAAATAAAATAATTCCATTTACTTATTCACATGGATATTCTACTAGTCGAATAATCACATGAAATATCAATAGCCACTTTCATAATGATGGAATGCATAATGCCAGACTTCATAACCACATAGTCAAGGCCTTGTTCCAAGACTACAAATAATATTTTGTCAAGGCCTTGTTCCAAGACACTAGTTTGTCTCATGAGACCTACCGATGTATCAAGGAGCTATATCGGGCTCCACCCATCACTTACTAAGTCCAATGCATTCCTCATATGAAAAGGTTTAAACATAACATAAACATTCATATTAAAACTAGCATACGAAATGTCAATACTTTATCCATAAACCATGAATGGTATAAAAATAACACATCCACAGTAAAAAATAACCAATTCAATACAATATGGAAGATTTTATTATAATAAATCAACCACAGTTGAGAATAATGAAGGATATTGACATAGATGAAGTTAATCATCAAAACTATTTGAGAGAAATATCCCCCTTTTTCTTTAAAACATTTAAAAGTCTCACTATTTATCAAGAAGCTATTTAAAATATATTTTTGAATCAAAGTGTACCATACCAATTTGAAACTTTTAAAAGGAATTTTAATTTTAAAACATTAATTTTCATATAAATAAAACCTTAAAACCATTATTAAAACATGGACATTAATGAGAATGATTTAGAAGAATAATTTTTTTAAAACATTTAAAATGATATTTTAGTTAGAGTTCCTAACCAAATGAGATAAGCTTGAATAAAAATAATTGATGTAATAAAAAATTTATAATATCATGAGAATAAAGGGATTCATGATATACTATGTAAAAGTACAGTATATACACCAAATAAAAGTGGATTGACGCATAACAACAAAGAAGTCTCAATGGAATGTAAGATGGGATGAATTCATTTATAAAGACCATATCCTTAGGTTAAGGATAAATAAATGAAATAATAATGTGTGAAAAACATAAATACACTCAATATGATTGGATATTCAGTTTAAATCAATCAGATTACATTCACACACATTCTTGTAAAAACAACACCAATGACTTGGATGTTTAACTCAATGAATAGAAATTGAGTTGAAATTACTCTTATAAAGTTTATATTGATGACTTAAGAATTTATCAATGGAGTGATTATGTGTATCAAAAGTGTATCCACGCAAAGGGGAGTGAAAATTACTACATAAGTAAATAAATAGTGATTTTAGACATAATCTTGGGGTAAAGTAATCACTGAAGTTTGCGTAAAACCGAATGAGTGAAAATTGAAAATTGAAATTACCTTATCGATTTGGTAACTTACGAAACACAAACCCCATGAAAGAATTATCATAAAATGATGATTTAAATACCCATAAATTAAATTATATTACACAAACAATTTGATCATGGGTAGTACATGCACCACACAAAAGGTATTATTTTCATATATAGCATGAATCTCACAGGAATAAAAGTGAGATGAAAAACCCCTTACCTTGTACTTTTCCTTGTTAGAGGGTACTTTAGCCTCCTACATAATTTCTAAATCATTGTTAATAAAATATAAAAGAACTATATATATAAATATGATATCATATATGATCCTCTAATATTGTTTTGTTAATAATATTTTAGTAGTATCATCATTTCGAGTGTTAACTGATTTGTTTTCCTTTATATTATTTGTTATGTGAGTCATATTTGTTATGGTTGGGATGCATATTATTAATATTCATAATTATATTAAGTCTTTAAACATTATTTTTAATCATAAAATGAAAATTATTCTTGAATGGATACGATGTGGAATGAATCTCATCACATTCGTGGAGACGGTAATCCGTACGCACGCACGAGTGACAATATCATTATTTTGATATTAAAATCATATATAATTAGATGATATATCATATATACAGAATCATTATCATGTTATATTTATTATTTACACCAATTATACATCATTATTATACAAATCAAAACAATAATGTATTGAATAACAACTACACCACGACGTGGAGACGGTAAGCCGTACATACGCACGTATGGTGACATGTCATTAAAAGGATGGATAAAATAGTGAATATGTTTGTACCATATTTATAATAACATCACAGTATATATAAGATAATGGATTTATTATTTTATAATGGAAACAACAAAGAAAGATGAAGTGGAAGAAGAAAGGAACTTGAAAGAGGTGATGAAATATTTACCTCTTCTTCGGGTTCTTCCTTTTGATTTGATCAAAAGGGCTCCTTAGGTTGGATTTCTGACTAAAGTAAGGCATCTAGGATGAAGGGAGGAGAGTTGGGAGGATATTTGGGCAGGGTTTGGCCGATTCTAATGGATTAGAATGTGTGAATTTGAGATAAGGGGAAGTGCCCTTTTATAAGAGGAGTGAGGGGCACCTTAGGAAAAGATTGAAATATTATTTTATAATAAAATAATTTTCGGTTTCTAATCGATAAAAAGTTAATTATTTAAAGGATAAGGTGGGGATGGGTCTAAAACCACTCAACCAATAGGTTTTAGATAGTTCTGGGTTACTATATTAACTTTATCTTTTAGATTTAACTCTTAGTTAAATAGTTTGACATTTACCTTGTCACTTTGAATTTTTATATTATATGGTTAATAAACTTACTATAAAATTCCTAGATAACACAAAGTGGTTCATTAATGATACACCTATCATTATATAAGTATTTTGGCTGAGCCTTAGATTTTTAGGATTATTATATCAACCAATAATATTGTATTTGTTTTAAAAACTTATTTATGTCAAATTTGACATTATTTAGTAATTGATTTATGTTAATGTCCAAAAAACTTTATTACTTCGAAATAAATATATTTAATCAACCCTAACATGTCATATTAACATATAGAATTAGTTTAATTTATTAAAAGTCTCAAATTACATTTATTTGGATATTTATAATATCAATTATTTTAATATTTCATTATTAAGGTAATTACTGCGTCATCATTTTGTCATAAATAAATTAAATTATTTAATATCTAAAAATTATAAATAAAATATCATTATTTAGGAAATATTTTTATCTTTATAATTAATATTTATATTCTAATTTATCTTATGTATAACCCTATATTAAAAATGGTTTAGTTATTGAACATTGAATTTAACTCTTTCAACTCTTCTTTAAATAAAATAATAATAAATGTCCTAATCTAATCCAAGTGGACATAAAGGATCATATTTTATTCCTAAGGTTGTTTTCATCGAATTAAACTTATCCAATATAATTAGAACATGTTTTGGGGTAATTATGATACCATTTTTACCCTTAATTACCCTATTTACTTTTAACCATGGTAAATAAAAGTAAAAAGTTACTATTCACCAAAAATTATTTTCATCTTATTGAACCAAATTTTTCTAACTGATATCAACCATGTCTCTCAGATTTTTGAAACTCCACTCACAGAATTAGAAAAATTAATTTTTATGCGAATTTGCAAATGCTCCTAGGAGGTGGGTAAAAGACGGTAAAAAGTTCAATAAAATTTTATACATCTAATTTTATTATAAAATGAATCCAATGAATTATATTGAAATTATATAGGTATTATGTATCTATTTTTACCTAAAATAAATTTAAATAAAATAAATAATTATTTAAATAAAAAGCTGGTTTTAACCAATAACTCAATGTTTTTCACTATTCATTAAAAATGGAAAGTTTTCAGAAAAATACCAAAATTTCACCCTAAGCTAATTTTGAAATTCTGAATTCAAAAATTAAGTCTATTTAAAAAATTCAAAACATAGAAGTTGCATTTATTAATTTAAAATTAATTTCCGTTGTCAAAACCAAAAAGCGTGTTGTTAAGAAATAATAACTAACAAAATATTTATACTTGTTTATGTTCAATTTAAAAGTGAAATTATTTACAATGAATAATAATGGATTAAATTGTAAAAATAAAATCTATTTATACTTCCAAACAATTAAAATGTATAATTTAACACTACAAATTATTTTGATTAAAAAAGTTGTTTTCAGTTAAAATATAGTATTTTTCACTATTCACCAAAATATGAAAGTTATCAGAAAAATACCAAAAATTTATTGAAACTAAATTATTATGTCCCGATTCTAAATAAGTAGTTTATTTTTCAAATTGAATATATAAAAGTTTCAAATATTGTATTTAAAAAGGGTTTTCCATTAAAAGGTGGTAAAATTGCATTTTTTTTAAATACTTCTTTTATCTAAAAAAATGTTTTTTTTTCATTTTGTCTAAGAAACACATAATATGAATTCTAAAATTATAAGGATTATATAAAGTTCAAAATTTAGTTAATACTATTCATAACCGCTTTTGAACGGCTAGTTTGGTAAGTCGTGGTGCGCTTGAACTCGGTGTTGTGTGTATCGCAAGATATTGAATTAAAGAAAATAACTTACTATGAAATATTGGGGTGTTACATTTGGAGTAGCCACTGTACAGACACCATAAGCAATTATTGGATATTTTCAAGTAGGTTTCCTACAAAAAATATTTAAACCAAAAATGACTTTGGTACCCACATTTTCTTGGGTCCATAGATTTTATTAATAAGGGATTTTGTAATACATAATTATTCAATAGGTTTCATATAATAATACCTTAAACATTCAAAAATAAAAACCTTATTTGGTCTAGTATAATTTTAATTATTAATAGAATTAGATCTGGGGCTAGGAATAAATTTATTTTTAATAAACCTTATTTTCCCAGGCTGATAACCTATTATGGAAGTATAATTATGAGATATTTTCTTTCCAAGCATCTGGGTTAAATAATTTCTTCTATTTTTGAATTTATATAGATATTTTTTTAATTTTTCATTGGATAATTTTATGTCATTATTTTCTTTTATCAATTGATTATTTTTTCCATATTTATATTAAGATCTGTTTTAAAATGCGCAAACAAGGCATGATGATTCTTTAAAATTTTATATTTATCTTTAAGTTCATTGAATATGTCCTCCAACATATTACAGTATTCAAACATTTATTCACTATAAATGTCTTATTTATTGTTTTTATCTCCAGAAAAATTATAATTTTGAATTTGAGATGCAGGAAAAGTACTAGATACCTCAGATGTGTTTGTCATAAAACATATGTTGGCTCTATGATGTCTATCATCACTACTTGAGTCTAAATCACTAGAAATATATTCTGAAGTACTCCAAGATGATTTCATATATTTATTATACCTCTTATTTCTATCCTCATATGTTTTGTTATAATTTAACTCAAGATAGTCTACTTTATCATGACCTTTTCTCTTTTATTCATAGTAGTTATTTCATTTATAGTGTCATCCTTTTTCCATTATTTTATCTAGTTAACTATATTTTCATACTAGAATTTTTAGTTTTTATTCTTGAATAATTTATTACTTTTTTTAAAATTATTGAATTGTCTACCTAAGTGATCCATTTCATCATCACTAACAGAAGATGACTCTCCATCATATGAGTTATCTTCTTTAGTCTTCCCTTTTTTATTTGAGTTAGAAGCATTGAAGTATACTGACTTCCTCTTTGGTTCATATTCTTATTCTCTATTCACTTTTAGTTCCTATTCATACATCATGATATTTACTATTATCTCTTTAATAGTAAACTTAGTTATGTCTCATGAATATCTAATTGATATTGAAGTTCCTCTCCGTATTTTGGGTAAACATATCAATAGGCACATAAATCGATCTTTATCAGAAATTGGTTTCCCTTGTGAATGCATCTTGTTCACAATCTCATTGAACCCGAGATACATATAAAAAATTGAATCATTAGGTTTCATCTTAAAGGTATCATATTTAATAGTATAAGTATTCAAACACATATCTTTGACATTTGAGGTTCCTTAATGAGAAACAACCAAAGTATCTCAAATCTCAAATGTAGTGGTACAAGAAGACACTACTACCAATAAGGTTTTTAATAGTGCTAAAAACTACCTTTAACAGTGCTAGAAAAGAGCTGTTAATCATGGAAAAGATGGGGGGTCCCCTTTATCTGTGCTCAAAATAGCACTAATAAAGGGCCATCTTTATCAGTGCTATTTTGAGTGGCGATAAATTTCCCCTTTATCAGCGGTATTTTGAGCGGTGATAGATTTCCCCTCTATCAGTTCTATTTTGAGCGCTGATAAATGTGTAATATATCAGTGCTCAAAATAGGGCTGATAAATACCACCTTTATCAGTGCTAAACAAGAAATGATATATAATACATTTATCAGTGCTTAATTAGCACTGATAAAAGCCAAGTTTCCTGAGCAAACCCAACACCTACAAAACACGTGCACACCTGAGAGAACACCTTTACACACAGTATAAACAATACCTACACAAAAAGCACAGAAGAAAAAAAATGCTATATACATTTACTTGAAATCATGAATAAAAAAAAACACACTGCTATATACATTTCAAATAATGTTTAATATAGTTACAATTACAGTTATCCAATAAACTGTTAAAAACATTAATATTTCATCCTTTTTGCATCCATGATCCACTCTCAAAAATTGTTGTCCATGGTATTATTTGATGAAAAAAGCATTCAAACTCAGGAAAAGAGTTTCACCTATATAAGAGAAAAAAATATTATGTTAGTAATATAATAATGAAATAAATTAAACATGAATATGAAAGAATACATTAATAAAATGCCAATTGTTACCTGTTATAACCTTTACTTGTCCATATTTCCTTGGATTGAATTAATATTTTATAAGAGGCTCTATATGATTCATTGACTTTTAAATATTTTTTTTGTTAAGACTACATGGATGAGAAAAGAAGAGGAAGAAATGTCAACAACAACATGGAATCCAAAATTTTTCATTTATTGATAATAAAAAGGGAGGAATCTCAATAGGTTATACAATATAACACATAAATCATGGTGTATTCAATTTCATAGGAGTATTAAATTTTAGAATAAATTATAACATTTTCCTATAGATACTACCATACTAGATAGGTTATAAACCTTATAGTTACATATATCAGGAGCCTCTAAGAGTGTACTCTCCCATGCCAGGTCAAAGGTAATGAGTGCTAGCCTGTCCGCATCAGACATTGGGTCCAACCCTGCTTAGACCCTGACCAATTATGCCTCTCCAAGGACTCCATATAATATCTAAGGTCCCGTTGAAGGTATGGAAGGAATGTATTTCTCAGTTTTTGAGATGGTAGAATGGGAACCAACACAATTAGATAATCCATGATCATACCAGTTCAATTTTCTCTTACTCTCCTTGTTCTTTAGTGTGATTATCCAATCCCTCCCTCCCTACCCTCCCTGAGACAACCCCCCTGGACATCCCCCTCCCTACCCCTAGACAGCCCCCCCACCACTCCACCTGCAGCCTCCCTTCCTCCTCCTGGACAACCCCGTCCCTCCCCCTACAGCCCCCTCCCTTTCCCTAGAAGACCCCCTTCCCACCCCCTGGATAGCCCCTCCCCTCTTGGATAGCCCCCTCCCCTCCTAGACACCCCCTTCCACTCCTGGACACCCCTCCTTCTGGGAAAACCCCCCTCCCTCCCCCTGTATCCCCCTCCCTTTCCATGGATAACCCCCTTCCCACCCCATGGACAGCCCCCCTCCCCTCCTTGACACCCCCACTCCTAGAAACCCCCCACTCTTGGACACCCCCTCCTTCCTGGACACCCCCCACCCTCCCAACTAGAAACCCCCCCTCTTGGACACCCCCTCTCTCCTAGTTCTTTAGTTCATACCCATTAATAACCTTCTTTACCCAAATATATTTTCATAATCTATTTGATAATTAAATAAATATTATTCATACACCATCATTCACTAATATGAATTTTAAAATCATATATATTTTGAAGAGATACAGTTTAACAAATCATGGAAAAACACCAAACAAAAAATATATAGGAGGAATAGGAATGAAATTTCACATAACATTATCAAAAATATAATTTAAAAATACATAAATTAGAAACATAGAGATCCTATAAAACAAATAGAAGACTCCAATCCTATGGAAAGTGGGATAAGGTATATATATATATATAAGTAGCATGGATACATCTTTTGGAATTCAGTTTCTTGTAAAAAACATCTCATTTTGTAGATTTCATCCACATTCCAGGATTAAGGGTCAAAATTTATTTAGTAGACAGTGTCCTCACAATTGATCTAGATCATAAATTATTCCTTCCATCAAACTCAAATATCATTAGTAATTTTTCCAGAAATTGTATTCTACTACAATGTTGGTGTAGAGAAAAAGTGTGTTTCTTAGAAATATAATGTGAGAAAGGTAAATGATGCATATTTTGGGTCTTTATGACATTAAATAAGATATATTGGGCCTCAAATTGAACTAGAATATAATTCTTGGGCCTTTACATGGGCTTGGAATTGGTTTGGTTGGTTGGAACTTTTGATTTCTCACTACGGACCCACTTCAAGCTACTCTAGAAGTGATCTACCCATTGTATATTATCAGTATTTAATGGAATTGAATGGATATATACCTGGAAACCCCCTCCCTCCCCTCTTGGACACCCCACTCATGGACACCCCCTAAACACCCCCACTCCTGGACACCCCCTGGACACCCCCTCCCTCCTGGACACCCCCCTCCTTCCTGGACACCCCCACCCACCTGGAGACCCCCTCCAACCTAGAGAACCCCTCCCTCCTGGACACCCCCTCCCTCTTGGAAACCTCCCTCCCCTGCTGGACCCCCCCACTCCTGGACACCCCCACCGACCCTCACTCCTAGAAACCCCTCCCTCCTAGACACCCCCTCTCTTCTGAACACACCCCCTCCCTCCCCTATTGGACACCCCACTCATGGACACCTCCCTGGAAACCCCCTCCCTTTTAGACACCCCAACTTCTGGACACCCCCTCCACCACCCACCTAGATACCCACTCCCTCATGGACAACCCCCCCTCTTGGACACCTCTCTCCCCTCCTAGACATCCCCACCCACCCTCACACCTAGAAACCCCCTCCCTCCTGGACACCCCCTCCCTTCTGGACACACCCCCTTCCTCCCCTCCTGGACACCCCACTCATGGACACCCCCTAGACACCCCCTCCCTCCTCGACACCCCCTCCCTTCTGGACACACCCCCTCCCTCCCCTCCTAGACACCCCACTCATGGACACCCCATGGACACCCCCTCCCTCTTGGAAACCTCCCTCCCCTCATGGACACCCCCACTCATGGACACCCCCTCCCTCCTGGATACCCCCACCCACATATAAGGGAAACTAATTAGAAAATTGAAAATTCAAGATATTGGTTTCCATCAAGCTTTTAAGATGCTCATGAGTGGAATGAATGACTATGTATTGGTCAACTTCCACACTATCGGCCATTGTAGTCCAATGAACTACAAACTCATCAGCTTCAATTCTTGAATTCATTTGTATCATAAGAAAGAAAATTTTGATTAATTATGAAAATGGAGGATTTTGGGTTAAAAAATGGACTTGATTATGAAAGGGGCACATGACTAATTAAAAATATCATATTAAGTGTATGACTTGTTCAAAGTCATGTGACCACATGACAATAATAGGATCACATGATCAAATGAACCTAGGAGATTTATATGATTACACGACCCTTGAATATTTATGCGATCATGTAAATAAGAAATAAATACATGAACCATGGTTTAAGTGAATTACCTTAATTGATTATGTGATTTGTTTATGTGATTTGATCATGTGATAAGATCACACGATCAGTTCACATGAATCATTCATACAAATGAGCTTATATGACATGATCACGTGAAGTGGATTATGTAAAGTAGAGAAAAATTCTAAGAATTCTCATAGATATTTGTAATATTGAGTCATTAGTGAAATAGATTTCCCACTACCTCTGTGATTGAGCAGACACAACGTCATTGCTCTTCTTGCAAAGGCATGTCACATGGAAAGAAATCTTCTAAAATAAATGAAACCTACAAGGAATAATGAAAATAAAATCAACGTTTCATTATATATTTTTCCATTAAAATAGACATATTATATAGAAAAATTACCTTTACATCTTTAAAAATGGTTTCTTTGGTCCATATATAATATAATAACAAAACTAATGATTATTTGTGCACTTTACTACTGTTGGTTAACTATCACTTACCATAGCATCTGATCTGAATTTCTGATCCGATGTCCCTGTGATGCTCTCATCCAACACCATCTCTATGATATCATCATTCATATTTCAGTTTTCATACTCTTCCTGCACCCATTTACCTAGAAAATGGGTGTAGGAAGAGAAGGAAAAGTGAACGCTGAATGATGATATCATAGATATGGTGTCGGATGAGAACATCACGAGGAAGACAGATCAGAAGTTCAGATGAGATGATATGCTAAGCGGTAGTTAACCAATAGTAGTGAATAATCCTTAGTTTTGTTATTAAATTTGTGAGTGAGGAACTACCAATATTCTTCCAACACACTACATCAGTAGAAATAGCTACATAAATGACCAAAATACAAAATATAAATGATCCATTCCATAATAGTTTAGGTCTAGTGATTTTGTAAACATAAAACTTAAAGAACTAGTTCATAAGAGTCTCTCATTAAGTTATGCTTTACTAGAATGAAAAATATTTTCTAAAAACATTCTTCATAAACTAAGGATATAAAACATAATAAAGGGTGATCATATATGCTCTATAAGTGTAAAAAAGGGAGATTTCAATGATCATATAAGGATAAAATAAGTAGTAGGAATTCACCTTCATCCTATTTGTGTACAATATTCCATCAGGTATACTTCCCATTTGTTTCTAAACACATCTATATCATCTTGTGAATATGAGTTTTTGCGACAGTCAAGGTAGTACTGAAAAAATATAAATACACAATGGATTAATAAATATTTTAAATGAACTCGTAATTATTTTCGAAAATACATCTTTAGGGATGCTAGTTTGTTGATGAAATACGATCTCTTTCATAAATTTATTAACATAATAACCACAGTACTTTCCATTTGTTTGTTTTGGACACTGCAGAAACATCGAGAAAAATAAGTAATTTGTTTTGATATGTGTTTGGATAGTGAAATGTTATTATATATACCAGGAAACTTTTCTAGTTGTAGATCTTGTAGGCGTTATTTTCCTTAGGCCCTGAATTCATTCCATGAAGTAGATGATATTGTTCCACAACTCTATCATAACATAATACTCATTAAAATATAATATAAATTATATAACTAGATGTTTAGTTCTAAAATGATGGATCTAGTGTATTAAAAATTAAAAAATGCCATCATGCGTTGTCGGTTTGTTGCATATCCATGCATTGAATCCAGAAAATAAATCTTTGGAGTATCCTAATTGACTGCAATCATCATCCAATGATGCCTAAAAACACATAAAGGAATAAGTAATGAAATAAATTAAAATATATTTGATATGGTTAAATTTTAGAGTTTTACCCCTGAATCATTGATATTAAATAGAGTCTGTCATCTGTAATTTTGTTTTCAAATGATTTGAGCAGGGATGAAATTATTGCAGCCTCTTTATCAAAATCTATTTCTTCTTTTGAAGAGGTGATGTGAGGTCTAATGAGTCCAAATTTTTGTTCGTGGGGAAATCCCTTCAATTGTTTTTCATATATATTTCTATGAAAAATATGAAATGTATTTTTTTCATAATTATCAGATTATATCAGATTTTGTAAAATCAAATCATGAAAACATACCTCATGTATACATTTACAACTAAGGCACCTAGCCATTCATACTTAAGTATTTCATTTACATTTTCAGCACTAATGAAATCTGATTCTTCCTCTCCATACATAATTTTTTCAAAATCAACTATGTGAGTATTTCTATCTATCAACTTTGTATCCACATGAGCCTGCAATGATATTAACTATGGATATAGAACGAGCGGGGTTAAGGTGCTCTCAGTAGACCGTTTCAATTGGTTGGTTGATCCTTGAGATATTTTTGAGCTGATATTTTGTTTCACCACCTTCTCTTTGTCATTATTTAATAACATTCATTGGTTCAAACCTTTTTTCATTAAATGTTAAAGGTCTAGCTTGAAAAATAAATCTGAAATGGATACCTCTTTATCGACATGTTTTTTTTACAAGAATTGATGGCCATGCGATGAATGTTCCAACAACTTGTTCAACCATATGAATGTCATCATCATCATTTGGAAAAGGTAGCTCGACACTCGTCTCATTAGCTACATTAATTGACACTCTGAAATGATCTGCTGGAAGTTGTCCATTGTGTAGCATGTTGTTTTGCATATTGAACACCGTTGCGCTCGCTATAAGGTGATAGGTGGGAGTTGATAGATATAAATCACAATAATTTTCATGCTGTAAAATATTAGTACAGGAAAGGTATCAGTGTCTATGTGATTCACATTTCACAGAAAAAATTATTAGAACATTAATTACCTTAGATAAGTCAGATTTTTTAGGGAAATGGCTCACCTCAAAGCTAGTGGGGGGCGGGGTGGGATCTTCACTCACGGGTTGTTGTTGAGTTGTTTCTTCTCTTTTCCGGATCCCCTATCAAACTTGCTATCATATCTTTCTGGTATTTTAATTATTATTTAAAAATAGATAATTTTTCTTGCATCTTTTTCATTTCCCTAGTTTGATCCTGTGCTTGTTTTTGTTTTTGAAAATATGTTTGGGGTGTCACCAAAAAACCCGCACCTCTGATGCGACCATACTGTTCTGGCTGCTTCAATGCCGCTGAAAGTATGTCTGCATCTGGTGTGGGTGTTATTGATTCCTGTGACTATGTCTGATAGAAAATATAGGAAAATAATTATTCATTGTTATGTAATAGTGAATTAAAGAAAATAAAATTTATATTATGTCATACTTTCACAACTTTCCCATAATTTTTGTGTGTTTTAATCTATCAGTATCCCCTCTTTATTTACACGATATCACATGGCGTGGGATGGATATAGATTTCGATTTTGATTCATCAATCTGCATATAAATAGAGAAACATGGTTATGGTTTTGTTTTATGTCTCATAAAAGTAGTATGGTAGATTTAAAAGACGTACCAATTTTTTATCAAGTGAAGCATACCCCGTCCTTGATTTATGGTAGGGGTACGCTGGTTTTGTTGCACGTTCTTTATTTTCAGCACTTAGTTTCTGTTTCATAAATAAAAAACTTTCAATAAAAGCGATGAATAAAAGAAACATCAAATAACATATTAACAAACACAATGTACCTAAAATGTCTGCTCCCCACAACGATTACTAAATGAATCCGATGCTCCTTGGGATATCAAGTGTGTAGAAAGAGGAGGTGGGTGTGGCTTGATTTTCCCTTCAGCATCTTTAAGATGATATTTCGTTAAATTTGTGAGAAAGCCTCTATTAATCCTTTCTATAACTCTTAATACACATTCCTTGTGTAAGGAATCTACTATAAATGCACTCTACAATAGATGATGAAGAGTAATTCAATGTTTTAGTATTTTATTTTATTTAAATAAATTAAAAAAATGATATCATAATGTTACCATAATCTCTTCCCACATTAGTGTCTTAAGCCCGGTGACAACATGGTGCTATGAATGTAAATCAATCAAAACACATTTTCGAGTGATTATTCCAATGTTGCTACTAAATATTGCTTTGTTGGGGTTAACATGTTGGCCTCTCTTATTCCATCCGACCTGAAATTTGATGAATTTTTCTTTTTTACTTAAGGATTTTGGCTAACAGTATTAAACTATGGTGCTCTTGTTTTTTTTACCGCCAGGGTTTCATTTCCTACCATTTTCTCAAAAGCATCATCATTATGTTCCTCCAGAGTGCTAGCATTGGCACTGATACCAGTAGCAATTGGTTAAGAAACTTGTTGTACCTCAGCACTGGGACCAAAAACAACAGGTTTAGAAACCTATTTTTTCTCAGCACTGGGACCAGAAACAGCAGGTTGAGAGACCAGTTGTGCCTCGGGATTGGGTGTATCAGCAGGTGCAGAAGTCATTATCTACAAAAGTGGTTTAACATTTAATTTAGATTACATAAAAGGAACAACAAACATATAATAACATAATGTAACCCAATATGTATTACAACAAACAAATAACCTAATTATTGAACTCTTTTTTTAAAGGCTAAAGATATTTGAGCCCTTTCTCGACTATGTAAATCCCTTCATTGTGGTCTCCTAGGACATAAAAAATTCCGTCTACATTGGGACCACTGCGAAATGATTGCGAAGTTCCTATGAAAGGGTCATCCTATGTATAACTTTCATCTGAAGCTTCCATTGTTTTGGTCGATAACAGAATAATTGACCAGTTTCAGTTTGTGGGGTCTGGAACATAAAATACATGTAGTGCCTGTGATTCCATTATAAATGGTTCATCTTTTTCCCATTCCTTACTAAAATCAACTTTCATAAATCCCAATTCATCTATTTTAATAGCATTCCTATTATCAACCCACTTGTATTGAAAAATTGATGCTTGGAATTTCGTATAATTCAACTCCCATATTTGTTTGATGATACCAAAGTATGACATATTCACATAAATTGGATTTCTGTCCATTGCACCAGAAACATGCATCACTTCAGTCATAAGTGTAACCCCACTATTCTGCATGGTACTATCTTCATCATGTTCATTAGTATAGAATGTAAAACCATTAACTACATAAGCATTGTAAGATAATACATACACACTTTCTCCTCCATCTAGCCATCGAAGTCATTCTGAAATTGTGTTCGGATTTTCATCTAACTTCTTAAAAATATGGTCCTGAAACCATCCTATAAACTATCAAGTATGTGTATTTGATATCCATTTTTCAACCCTAGATGGATTCAAATGCCTAATAATTTCATCGTGGGTTTGAACATATGGGTCAACGTCGAAACTGTTATGTAAAATGTTAAGGTGGGACTGATCCCAATCTATAATATTGATTGTGACAAACTCTCTTCTAGAAAATATCTCACCCTCAAGCCGCTGAGTGTGACAAGATTTTAGTAGGTCAATGTTTTCCACACCAAACAAGTATTCGGTACAGAATTCAACGGCGTCCTCAAGAATATATTGCTTCGCAAGACAACCCTCAAGGTGACTTTGATTTTTGACATACCCTTTTAAAATATTCATATACTGTTCAATGGCATACATCCATCCATAATTTATAGGACCACATAGTCGAATCTCTCTAACCAAATGAACCATCAAATGAACCATCATATCAAAAATTTTTGATGGGAAGAACATTTACAATTCTCATAATATAATGGAAATTTCTATTTCCATAGTTATCAATTTCACTGGGTCTATAAGTTTGTTGCATATAGCTCTGAAGAAGAAATAGAGGCTCGTTAATGTATAGTGGACATTATTGGGCAAAATGAAATGTAAAATCTATAGGAATTAAATCTTGTATCAAAACATGGAAGTCATGTGATTTCAGACCCTTTAATTTTAAATCGCTCATTGACACGATGTTCTTGATATTTGATGAAAACCCCTATGAAACCTTTAAATCATTAAATAAGTTGAAAAAATGATATCTCTCCTTCCTGGAAAGAGTGTAAGTAGCAGGAGGAAGAAATTTTCATTTTTCACCGTTCACTGGTGCCAACTCTTCTCGTATTCCCATCTCAACTATGTCCAATCTAGCCTTAATTCCATACTTTGTTTTGCCGGGTGCATTTAGAAATGTGCCAATGACACTATCACTTACATTTTTTTGTTCAACATGCATAACATCAAAAAAATGTTGGACATACAAACAATTCCAGTATGGTAATTAAAAAAAACTGATCTCATTTTCCTACCATTTTTCGTAAGGTTTTTTGAAAACAGCTTACCAAAAGAAGTGTCCACATATTTTACTTTCTAAAACAATTGATCACCTATTAGTGGAGAAAGTGCTGTACATTCTTCTGAACTTGCATCGAATGATGTCATCCTAGATCGGTACTTATGCTGTCGGGGTAGAAATCTGCGATGTCCTAGAAGCACGATTTTCGATGAATGTTTCAACCTAATTGACCATGTACCTTGTTCTCAAACGGGACACCCTTGAGTTCTTTTAATGATATATCCTGAAAAATTTCCATAAGCAGGAAAGTCATTTATCATCCCATACAACATGGCTTTCAAAGCGAAATCTTCATTTTTGTAAGCATCATACAATGTAACACCTGAATCCCATAATAATTTCAAATCCTCAATCAATAGAACCAAATAAACATCAATATCATTACTCGGTTGTTTTGGTCATGATATAAGCATAGATAACATGATGTATTTTCATTTTAGGAATAACCACAGTGGTATCTTATAATTTACCAACATAACCGAACATGTACACTGATTGCTGCTTTGAAAACCAAAAGGATTCACCCCATCTGTAGATAACGCAAGATGAAGGTTTCTTGGCTCATTTCCAAATTCTGGATACTCATGATCAATTCTCTTCCACTGAGGAGAGTCTTCCGAGTGATGTAGTTTCCCTTCTATAGTTCTTTTATCTCCATGCGATGTCAAATGTCCTACACTCTCTTCACTTCCATATAGGCACCTAAACCTTGTAAAGATTAGAAAGTACCATACAAATTTTATAGGACTGGAATCATATTTCTTGTATCAAGAAGCACCACACTTTGGGCATTCATTAAGTGATTTATGGTCCTTGCGAAACAATATACAGTCATTCGTGCATGCATGTATTGTTTTATAGACCATACCCATTGAGCATAGCTTTTGTTTGGCATCGTATGTTTAGATTGGGAGCTCATTATCTTCTTGAAGCATGTCATTCAGGAGAGAAAGTAGTTCTGTAAAACTGGCATCACTCCCCCCACTGCCTGCTTTCAAATTATATAGCTTCAGTATGGCTGACAATGCTGTATATTTAGTGCAACCAGCATACAATGGCGTTTTCACACAACTCTTTAACTTCTCAAACAATTTTGGGAAATCACAAAGTTCATCATCAATTGTACTTGCCTCCTCAATACGATCTTCATAATCATTGAAATCTGTAATCACATCCTCCATACGATTATCTTCATTGTTCACGCTTGTAATCATATCATATGATCTATAAAATGCTATGTTATCTAAGCCAATTCCTACATTCGTTTTTTCCCCGTGTTTATTTCAAGATGTATAACTTTGATTGATTCTATGATAGATTAGGTGTTATTCCAACTCCTCTGGACTAATTTTTCTTGAATAACAACAGCGTAAACATGAACAAAGGATTTGAGAAGGGTCACATGCATTATCTTTTGCAAACTTGATAAACTCTTTCATTCAATCTTCATACTCTTTTGTCAACCAATTGGAATTCATCCATTCTTTATTCATATTAATCCTATTTGATATACTAATATTAATATATAACAAAATAATTACACCAAAGATGTTCAAAAAGCTATGAGAATCCCTTGCACTAGAATGTTTTAGTATCCCACATGTGATCTATATGCAATGTTGTAAACCAGTTTTTTTGTGTTTCTCTAGAAACATAATGTCTCTAGTCAAGAACTATGGTACTAAACTAATAGATGGAATGATTTTCAATAGAGTTCTTGTAGGTGGAAGGATTCATTACATGTGTTGTTATGGTTATTTGACTAGGGTATCCATAAAGTGTCTCATAGAGTCCTCTAGTGAAGTGGTTTTCTAGGATTCAATGGATTTGCACTAGTAACAAAGTGGTGGTGGCATTGAAATGGGTAAAGTTTGGATTCATATTCAATGGTGGAATAACTAAAACATGGAAAACAAATGGAATAACAATCATTCCAACAACTGAAACACCATACAAACACACAATCGTGCTCACAATTGCAACACCATACAAACAAAAAAAATCACAATTTCATATTTTAAAAAGCATACCTTATTCAGTTTTGTTTGTTAATTCAGGGGTTATCACCGGAGTTTTATCATACTGGGGCATTCATTCATAAGTCAAGTATATGTAAATTACCGATTTTTATATTCAAATGTTCAACCAGAACCAACCAACATGCAATTAATTTAGTACGCAAACAAGGACCACCAATGACCACGATTTTCAGTGGGGTGTTTAGCCTAAACATTTCACATTATAACCATCAATATCAAATTGTAATAACATGTGAATAGGAGGAGACCAATGAGTAAGATGATAAAAATCACCGCGAAGGTGTCGTTCAGTGCGCGTCAGAGGTGCGTTCGTGGTAGAGGAGAGGCACACAATAGAGGAGATTTCCAACTGAAAAGAAAACATAAAATGAGAACTCTTATGTTATAACTATCCAAAATAGTTCCAATGAGATTTAGGAATGGGACATGTCTGGTTAAACATCATTGAAACCTATATATGATGATCCATGAAACCCATCCATTTGAGGGAACTATTTTTTCTCTAAACACATCATCAGGTTCATGGTGATACCCACCATGATCCTGATCTAAAGTGCTCCCCACCATAATAAACACCTATTGTAACACATAATCTAGTAGTCCAATAACCCACTTGGTGTGGTTTACCACTAACCAAACTAAAAAAAAATGAAGAAACCCTCCAAAATCTTTTACTAGTTCTCATATTTTATTCCGAAGAGAATCAAACAAGTCTCTACTACTTATGAACAAGGCCCTAACACACTGACTTTCCCTCAAAAAGTCCCCGTCATACCTTAAAATGAACCTGTTATACCCAATATGAAGTAAAAACTTTCGTCTATTATCTACAAAATATAATCTCAGGGAAAACACTACCACTAAATTTGTACACATGATTCAATCCTTGAATCATGTGAATAAATAGGTCCACCCCCTAAATAATGTGATGAATGGGTTTCACTGCCAAAATCACATGATGAATCATGATTTACCTCATGAATCACTTTTGGATCACATCAAGATTATAATAATCATTTTGTAAATATATAAAATTTATATAGTACACCATTTAAAATCTAAGTATGATATTTATGTGGGACCAGATAAATCATATTCACCTACTCAACGACCTACAAATGCCATATCAACCATCCAATAACCAGTCCCATTATACTGAAGACCCTTGTAACATGAGGGTCATAAATCCATAGTGAATGATCTATCTATTATCATATATATTTTATATATGTGATCATATTTATCATACCTAATCTCTAACATGAAATTTCAAGTGCCACATATTTTCTAATTACTGAAATATTATACCCATCACCCATAGAAATTCATCTGAAATTAAAGTCGCACCCTCAACAACCATTGGTTCACTCCCCACTACATTTTTACCTTATACCACTTATCGAGCATCAAATCAACATGTTATGTCATCAAATATGTGTTGATACTTCTAATACATGATCATTTATCCAAAGAAGCACCTGTCTGGGATTAACTCTTAGATCAAACATGACACTATATTTGATCCATTTGTGACGTATCCTCCACCATAGATTGAAATTTTCTATTTCATCCAAAACCCCAATAAATCGAGTCTAAAATAATTTATTCAACTCCATTGGTCCTCGGCTCACAATTTACATCTCACCGACTTAAAATTTAAATGGGTACCATGCATAACCGGCGTGTACCATTCTCACCTCATCCAATATAATGGGTGTAAAAATATTGTACCACCTGATCAAATTACATGACTCATGATCCCACAAGTAGAACACCATTTTGTTATACTAAAATAACATCTCCATGAGATATTATAATTAACTTGATCTATAAAATTATCGATGTACACCCCATGAAACCGCATGAGCCAGTCTCCAGAACATTGATCAACAACCCTCATTATCGAAATAATGCATGTCTAGATAGGTGTAAATATATGTGATACCCTGAATTATCACCTGACTTGGACTAAACTAAGTTCTATCTCATCTATATTAGGCTCACATGCCTAAACCCATGACTATGATCCATGGTATATCAATCATCAAAACAAAGAACCTCCATGCCACTTTCCAACAAGACTAACATTCTTAAAATTTGCATGAAAAACACACTAATGCCTTTCAATCAGTATCATCTCAAAATCACATATATCCATCCATAATCTAATAGCTACTCCACTATGAAAAACATCAAACAAAAAAACAGGGCTAGAAATCACACTAATCTTACCCTTAAAACAAAACATGATACCAAAAACATCGACACTCAAGGCGCCCTTCTCAAAAATATTCCAAGGAATCTCAATGCCTATAAAATCTCAAGTAATGGAAATTACCCATACCTTCCATATTACCTATGTCTAAGGAATCACCATGCATATATCCCATACTTGGTATGAAACCACTTATTCTAATCAAAAATCAAATCATATACCTTTTCTTAATGTTTTTAAAGAATTAACAAGCCTAGGATAACCCCTAACATATTTTACCTTCATAAAACTCATTCAATCTCATCTATAATACCCAAAATACTCAAAGCATATACCTTTGCGGTGGAGACCATGGTGGAGGCATCTGTGGTAGAAGAGGATAGCCACGGTAGAGGAGGAGGAAAAGGCAGCAGCGACAGAGGAGGTGGAGGAGGAAGAGGAGGAGGGGTCGCGGTGGAGGAGGGGCCAGGTTCAGCTTCCGTGAAGGCTTGAACGCAAGTGAGAGAGGAGGGGCCTATTAGGGTTCTTTTATAAAACCACTAGAACCTTTATCAGTTCTAGTTAAAATCACTAATAAAGGTATGTTTTATCAGCTCTAAAATAAAAGTGCTAATAAAACACACCTTTATGAGCACTTTTTTAGCATTGATAAAGATAGACCTTTATCAGTGCTAAACAAGCACTGATAAAGGAACTATTTATCAGTGCTAAAATTATAGTGATGATGAATACTTATTTTATAAAAGTATAATTTTAATAAATTATTTATATTCTTATATATTTATTTAAAATGATATATAGGATAAATATATATTTATTTATTAATAATTATAACTATAAATAATATATATTTATAAATATTGGTATATAATTGTTAATGTATAAAAAAACCTTATTTTTGAATATAATTATAATAATTTTATATAAATTAATAATAAAAACTTTTATAAGCGCTAATAATACACAAGTTAATATTAACTATGAGATTAATATTTCTGATATATATTTTAAAATAGATACAATTTTAAACTTTAAAATATAGAAAAACAAAACTAATAAAACACATAGTGGAATTAAAACAAGGGGTTAGAACTCAATCTGAGACTTAATCCACTCTACTTAAAAATCACCAATATCGAAGAAGTTTATTAAACAATAAACCTGATCCAAAAATTGGATTGGATTTTACAAAAAACAACACATAAGGCTATCCAAGCACAAAGCCTCTTCCAAAGTTATATGTGGGATGAAAAAATAATAGGTCACACATGACCTCTTCCAATGTTTCTATGGACATTAAAATGATTAAGTTTGAGATAATGTGTCAAGAACACCCCAATTTAATTATAGGAGATAGTATGTATAGATTAATAGATTACATATACACACTACTCAAAATTAAAGAGTAAATAGAAAGAGAAAATGAGTTGATATTGGAAAAAGTGATGCTACTCAATCTAAATAGTATCAGATGTTAAAAGGTCATTGAATCTATCTTTGGAAGGATCTTGAAAAGGTTACTCAAAATATATAGGAAAATAGTGTTTCATAAAGTTCTAAAAATTGTTTTATTTTGAGTTTTTCAATGTCTAGAGTTGATTCATTGTATGAGGAATGTAACCTTTATGTATGTATCACTCTTGTATCACTGCTATTGTCTCTCTAGGATTCTCTCTTTTGGATTCTGTATATATCACACATGAGGGAGTTCTATAAAATTTATATATATTTAGGTCCAATTATCCCTTGGGGCCTGAATCCTCATATTGAGAAAAAAATTTGGAAGGTTTGAATTTGTCTTCAATGTAGCCATAGAGTAGTTGAATAATAATAATTATTAAATCCATATGGGGATTGACTACATTAAAGTCCATAAACTAGACATTGGAATATTAAATTTGAATAAGATTCTATACAATAATAGTAACATTCTGGGAGTAGATCTATAAACTGTAGATCTAATCTTGAGGTAGATCCTCTTTGGTGGTAAATGAGTTCAAGTGGTATCTCATCCTGATGATAACATCAGTGAATGGTAGAATTATATGGTGGTAACACAATCTAGTGGTAGACCTATCCATGAAAAATCTTCAACGGTAGATCTTCAGTGGTAAATCCATCAGTGATAGAACTATTAGTGGTGGAACTTTAGTGGTACATCTTTAGTGGTATATATGTAAGTGGTAGATATGTCAGTGGTAGATCTTATGGGGTATATTTTTTGAACTAATGGTAGATCTTCTAAACTTATGGTATATATTCTTGAACTAATGGTATATCAACACTTTACCTAGTTTCTTCAAAACTTTATTCAGAAAATTATTTACTATAATAAAACATTGAACTTGTTAGAAATATAATAATTGTGATTTATGATCATTAAAATAAGGAGGTGTCAATATATAAAAACCTCCCACTAAACTATTTTAGTGATTAACATCCATGAAGAATTCTAGATTCAATAATGGAGAGATTTAGGAATCACATTCTTAATGTTAAACTTTTTGAACATAGTCAAACTCATTAAATATTCAAAAAATCAATTCTTATGATTTCCATAACTTCTGTTTTCTATTTAAAACTCTTTATAAATTTATCATCATCGTACTTAGAACCTATTCTATCAAAATTTTCCTTGAAATATTTTGGTAACTAATATAGCTATTTATACTGTTACTTTACCTATATAGGCTAAAATATTTGAGGATATTAAGTGACATTAACTTTAATAATGAATGGAATTATCTTTTATTTGTTAAAATTGAATGTATTAAGTCCAAAATAATGTTACTAATATCTTAGACACTATCCTCTTCAGAATATCATGATATGATACACAAACTCCTTTGTGTTAGGAAATAAAATTTATTTCCCTTGAGTAGGAATACTTAAAAAATAAACTATTGTATCCATATCTTACATGGTATTCCATGTTATTGGAGATTTTTTTTGAAAATAAGACTTTATTAATTAAAAATTGACACCGATGGTAGTGTAACATCTCATATACTTCATAATAAATAATTTTTAACAAACAAATTCTATCTTCACATAATATAGATCACATGACTATACACATCCTTTACTATGATTCATTTGAGATTGATATATTCATTTTGATTAAATTATTTGATTTAAGAACCCTTTGTGTTATCATTTGAATAAAAGTACAAGATTTATTAATTATTACCTTGATTTTGAACTTCTGTATACTCATAAAATTTGTAAATTATACAGTTGGTATCACATAACCTTTAATACTAAATAAGTAATTTATATAACATTAATAATTAATAGGGTCATTCCATGGAGTTTCATGAACCTATTTAGGAATCTTAAACAATTTCATCATGTGGAAACGATGCTCTTTCTTCCTAATAACTCTACATTTGAATAACCTTGAATGTATACCAAAATAAACATCACTAGACTTTCCAAATAACATTTATTCTTCTTGTTTGAACTTTTACGCACCTGTATTGTCAGAATAAGGACATTTCATTCTTATTAATCCATCCTAAACAATTTGAGAATATGGGTAAACATTTATTGAACTCATTTACATTGTTAGAATATTTCCAATGATAATTCCAAAATAAATTCAATATCAAGAAAAAAACCTTAAAGTAAACCTCCAGTATCTCTAGTTCATACCCAATCATTTTGATTGTATGTGTAGAAACTAAAGTTCCTTTGGTCATGCCTTTGAAACCTTTAGTGAATCATTATATTTTTATAATAAAAATCTAGGTTCACTTATATTACTAATTTAATATTAGATTATTCATGAGGGTATTAATATATAAAATTTTCTTACTTAAGAACTTTTGTTATGTTTTTCACCTGCCTAGGGATTTTATTACATTAAGATTCTCTATTCTAAGGATTAATCAATGTTATGTTTGAAGATGGTGATGTTTCCATTTTTCTAAAACAAAAGATTTTATCAAATTAGTATCATGTTTTAAATTTATTTAATAAGTAATTTTTTTAAATTTTCTCCCACTAAAATGATTTCCCCTTTTGAACTCATCATATACATTAGTGGCCAAAGATCCATATATAGTTAAGAAATGAGTAATTTTTGGAATTACTCTAAACACTTAGTTATTTAGGTGGGGAATCATCCCAGGCATATCATATATGAATCATGTATGGTTGATCAAACCAATCTTTTCCCACTATACAAGGTGGGGAATGAGGATAGGGAAAAAACTGAACCTCCTCAAGTTGAGGATGGTGGTGAACACCTAGTTTCAATCGATGTTTCTCAAAAAACCAAATTGGCTAATGGATTTCTCATTGTATCCCCCCTTGATAATTTATTCTAACATACACCACTATTACCATAACTTGATCCATATTTTATTTAATGAAATGATACCTAATATCAGTATTCTTGGTATGAGAGTGCTTTATTGGATTTTTTATGAGATCAATCAAAATATTGTTATCTCAAAAAATCACTATTTGTTACTTAATCACTTCACTAATATCTTCCAGATGTTTCTTTATCCAAAAAAGTTGAGTGCATGACTTAGTTATGGATATATATTCTACTTCTTCTATACTTAGTAAATTGATTTCCTACTTCTTTATTAGATAAAAAACACATTAAAAAATAATAAATAATGCACCACCACTCATGGATTTTTGATACACCACATCACCAACCCATTCAACATCGAAAAATGATCTCAATTCATGATACATTCCCGCATCAAATAGAATTACAAAATTGAGAGTACCTTGGATGTTCCTCATTATTTTTTAAACTACTAAAATATGTTTTTTATTCATATCACTCAAGAATCATGTCAATAAATATATTGAAAAGTCAATGTACATCCTTGATATAGTCAAATATGTAATTTTTTTGATTATACCTTGTACAAGGTGGGATCCACAATTTTCCCATCATCATGCCTCCCAATATTTTCTCCAAACACAATTAGAGTCAAAATTAGTTTCGGATCATGCATGATGAACTTATTCAATATCTCTCTTGTATAATTTACTTAAGAGATAAATGTGTATTCCTTCTTTTTTATGACCTAAAATCTCATAAAGTATACAAGTTCACCAATCATGGACATTTTAAATTATGATTTTATGTAATTATAAAACTCTTCCATGGGTTTCAGCTTGCTTACATTAAAGATGACATCATCTACATAAATTATCACTATAAAATAGTCTTACTTACATGTCTTTATATAGAGATTATGGTTGACACCACCCCTTATGAATTACAACTTCTTCAAATATGAATTCATCCAGGCATACCATGCTCATGGTTCCTCATTTTGACCATAGTGATCCTTATTCAATTAATAAAATTTTATTTCATTATTTCCAATAAAAAACCCACTAGATTTTTAATCTGAACCTATTCCTATATAATTTCATTTAAGAATCATGTTTTAAAATTCATATGATAAAATTTGTATACTTGTTGAATTTTCATATCCAAGAAGAGCCTGATTGATTTCATTCAAGCCATAGGGGAAAATGTTTCTTTAATTCCAACACCTTCAATTTGTGTATATTATTTACAAAGAAGATACTCTTATTTTATGATAAAAAATGAATTTTTTGTTGAAGATCCACTTCATTAAAATAAAATTTTGGTGTTATATCCTTTCAATAATATCCCAAGTCTAGTTTTTATCAATAATATATAATTCTTCATACATGGATTTAACCTATGATTCATTTTCTATTGGATCTTCAATTGAGTTTAGCTATAACATGGATAATAACATGACATGCTTGAGATGCCTTATTATTCTTGTTTGATTTAGTAAGGATTGACCCCTAATAATGTTATATAGATAAATTTCTATTATTATGTTACTTCTATGAGGTGTAGGATGGATTCTCAATGGAATAATTTTATCTTCTAATTCATCCTTAGAGCCATCATCATTTGCATAATGATTTCCAGATTTAGATTATTTTCATTTATTTATTATTCTTTATCACGAAAGACATTAGAATTTGGGTTTCTATAGTTCTTAACATATTTATACTTAGTGAATTTGATTTCATTACTTTACAAAATTTTATTTATCCTCTTATTATAGACGTTTTGTGCCTCACTCTTTATTGAGAACCCAAAAACATCACTTAATTAGCCACATCACTATACTTTCCCTATTTTTGTTCTTTTTTGTGTACCTAGAATTTAGTGGATGTATATTCTATTATATTATTTGATCATATGTTCTCGATGGTGTGGTTGGTTCCATTTTCTAAAATTATTAGATATCTCTTCTTGAACCCCATGACTTCTGTCATTCTTTACATAAACATGGTACTTGCCATTATATTGTAGTCATTAATAAAAGGAATGAAATATCACTCTCCCTATGTGATATATATATTCATTAGACCAAAAATTCCAATGTGGATAGGATAAAGAAAATTTGATACAATATTTTTATTCAGTCGATTGAAATTTCAAACCATCTTTCCACACATAAAAGCATCACAATTATTTTCATGATTTTGCTTAAGATTTTTAATATCTTCTACCTCATTTGGAATTGATAAATTATCAATGATATATCAATGAATATGACCCATCATTCTATGCCACATGCTATTCTCCTCTTCAACTGTTAGGAGACAATTATTTTTATTACTATCCACCTATTAAAGAATACCAACTATCCTCCAAATTTTCATTAGTGAGTTATCAACCTTACAATTGAATGAGCACCCCTTCTAGTTTAATGTGACCTCAAGTTCATATCCATTGAGTGGATTCACAATAGGGAGATTGTGATATATGAATTCCATATAGTGAACTTATGTCTTTAGTTTATCACCTACCAGTTGGGTATTTCCACTTTATTTTATTTTAAAAGTTCACTAATTTCAAAATAAACTATCCCATTATCTCTTCCTTTATACTCTTTAGTAATTTTTTATTTCCAATCATGTGGGATGATCAACCATTGAGTGTTATCTCACACCCAGTTTTAGCCACCATTGTGTAACTGAATAGACTATATGGATGCAGGTAGGGACTAGGGAAAACACCCACTATATGAGGCTTGATTTGATCATTCATTAGTATCAGGAGAGTATAGTACTGATCTAGGATCATGATGATATCTAGGGATAGTTCCTTTTTGTTTTTTTTTTCATTTTTATACATGTATTGTACTGGTATGCCTATTTCTATGTATTTTCTGTCATTTTATTTAGAGACATGACATGTTCATCATATTGTATATGACACAACTTTTTTTACTAATTATTAATACCGCCTTATGGATGTTTGACTCTTATCAGTGATTTATATTATGCTTTTTCTATTGATCTATACATTATACTGTTGTGTTACACTTCGACATGGGGGAATGGTCTCCCCATAAACACACCCTAGGTTCTCGCTACTAGTTAGAAGCCTTTGGAATATGGGGAGGCGTGCTTGAGGCCATGCAACCCACTAGATCAGGGCACCATTAAGTGGAACCCAGGTCTAGATGTTACACATACTCCCTGTGTGGTTCACCGAGGTGCCACAATATCAACATCCTCCTATGTTAGCCACCGAATGTTAAATCCTTTTAAAAACATACCACAGAGTTCATATTCCCACTACATTATATGTGTACTTAATGTTTGAAAACCTTTCTTAGCCCCAAATTTATTACACCCAAAAAATTAGGAAACATTAGAAAGAAACACCATTAAAAAAATTCTTCCATGTTTCAATTATCGATAAACTATTTCTCTTATTGTTCAAACACATTGATCAAGCTAGAAAAGATTGATAACAAAAACAACACACCATCAAACACCAGAATAGATCATCATTGTTCCAAAATTAACTCCCTCTGGGTTTTTTGGGAATACCACATGAAATTATTCTCTACACACATGCTTCAAACCTTACGAAAGATATTAAAACAAATAATCCATAATCTAAGTATATGTGAGAAGTGATTAGTATAGAAAAAAGGGGAAAAGAGAGGATAACATGACTCATGAAATTCCTGATCCCCAAACTCCCCCTGTCTTCATGCATTTCCCCATGGATTTTATCTCCTCCCAACTTTCACACTACAGACTCCATTTTTTTAATCAAGTTATTTTATCACAGAAACCACATGATGAACAATTCAATTTCACAAAATTTTATCCCCCTTTGGAAATTATTCAAAAGAGATAGTGAATTTTATAATCACGAATAAACATGAAAAGAAAAATAAAAAAATGGACATAGGGGAAAAAATAAACCTTCTCATGCTGAGGTAGGTGGTTCACCACCACCAAATAAATTTTTAATTTTATTCAAAAACACTTTTGAGAAAAAATTAGGAAACTAGGTTACCCTAAACCAAAGATAATTCAACACAGAAATAAATAAAATAATAATTAAAAACAAGACTGAGATTGTTAGAATCACTTACCCATTGAGGGATGTGGTTGAACAATGAGGTTTAACCAATGTTTCTAAAAAAGAAAAGTAGCCAATGGATTTTTCATGATGTTTTTAACTTGATCATTTGTTCCACAATGATACACTATGACCATACATTGATCCAAATTTTCTTTAATAAAGTTATTCTTAATATTAATATGTCTAGTATATGTGTTCTCTAATATATTTTTCACGAGATTAATCAAAATATTATTATTATAGAAAGTCACCATTATCTGATTCATTGCTTCACCAATATCATTCAGCTTGTGCTTCATCCAAAAAAACTACGTGCATGACTTAGTTAAAAAGATATATAATGATAAAACTATACTTATTTAAGTGTTATCCTTATTCCTTCTAATCCATCCAATACATTTAATACCAATAAATAATTCACCACAACTCTTGTATTTTTAACCCACCACTTCATCAGGCAAGTTGGCATCGGAAAACGATTTCAATTCCTGATATGTTTCTTCATCATAGAGAAATAAAATATTGAGAGTACCTTGGATATAACTCATGATTTGTTTAATCATTGCAAGAAATTTTTCCTTTGGATTAATTTGGAAAGAAATAACTATATATGTTTTAAAGACAATATAAAACTGTATTATATTCAAATATAACAAACTTCTAACTATCCTCCTATATAAAATTTTACCCATAGTTTTTTCTATTTTCAGGCTTCCTAATCCTTTTTCCAAAAAGCAATTAGTTTTGATATTAGTCTGGAATCATGGATATTGAACTTATTCAACTACTATCCTTCGTATATTTTTTAAATATATGGATGTGTATCCCTTATTTTGTATCCAACACATCCCCATAAAATATGTGAGTTCACCAATCATGGTTATTTAAATTTTTTATTTCTTGTGATTATCACACTATTACATATATTTCCCTTTGATTCCACCAAATATGATATCATATACATATACAAGCACTATAAACTTTTCTTCCTTTGATGTCTTCACATAGAGATTATGGTCGATACTACCCTTTATGAATTGTAACTTCTTCAAATATGAATCCAACCAAGCATACCAAGCTTGTGGTGACTACTTAAGACCATAGAGAGCCTCATTCAATCTGTAAGATTTTGTTTCATCATTTATAATTCGAAAACCCATTAGATTCTTAATAAAAATTTTTTCCTCAAGAATTTATTTTAAGAAATCCATTTTGACATCCATCTGATAAACTTTGTATCATTGATGAATTACTAGAGCTAAGAAGAGAATTATTAACTCTAGTAAAGGAATAGGGTAAAAAGTTTATTTAATAGAAACACATTAAATTTTTATATAACCTTTACATACTAGACAGAACTTATTTTTGATCAAATTTCCATTGTTGTTAAACTTTTTATTAAAGATCCACTTTGTTCCAATCACATTGTGGTGTTCTGTCTTATTGACAAGATCCCAAACTAATTTTTTTATCAATTTAATCTAATTATTCAATCATATATTCAACCCATGATTTATATTGTGATTCTTATTTAAATGAGGTTATCTCCACCATAGATAATAGAGTCACATGCTCTAGACTCCTTATTCTCCTTGTTAGAGTCGGATCAAATAGCCCCCAATAATGTTAGTTGGATTAATTTCTATTCTTCTATTACTCCTATGAGGTGCATGATTAATTTCTTAAAGAGTAATCTAATCATCTAATTTAACCTCAAATTCATTATCATTTGACAATATTGAAAAATTTCAGGATTTTTATTATTTTCATTTCATTTTTTTATACATCACTGAAAACATTAGTGATCAAGTTTCAAGAGTTATTTACATATTTATCCTCAATGAATTTAACTTTATTAATTTACATTTTTTTTCATCCTCTCATTAAATAATTTGCTGGTATTACTCTTCAATGAGTAACCTAGAAACACACCTTTATTTTCTGAATCACTATACTTTTCTTGATTTCCTTCTTTATTAAGAATGTAGAACTTAATTTAGAAGACCCAAAAATGTTTCACTGTGGTAAGGACCAATGAATTGGTTCCCCATGTAGCATCACTACATACTTTAGGTATTTATTAGATATTTAATCATGTATAAAGTTTTCTATAATGTATATTTTTTACCCCAGGATTCCCTGATATCGGAGGTGTGAATCTAGGTTTCTACTTTTTTTTTTAAATTGATCTTTCTCCCACATTGGTTATAACACATTATTCATGTTTGATTATATTTTACATTCACCAAACTCAAAAATTCATAAATAAAACTGAGCACAAATTAAACTTTAAAATAGATACAATGAGATTAATATTTCTGATATAAGTAATATGGAAATATATACCAACAGTTATGGAACCGTTGGTATATGTATTTCAAAAAAAAAAACATCCGCTGGGATTTGATCCCAGGACCCCTAGTTTATCATTGAATGACTTAAACACTAACCTAACATGACTTTTGTGAACATAATTACATAAATATATATATGCATTCTCATAATTATTTTAAATTTTGATTTATATAATGTTCTCGATAAGAAGAACTAATAAAAAATCAAAGGATCTATACCAATGGTTTTCAAAACCATTGGTATAGATTTTGAGTTTGGAATTTCATTCTAGGTGAAGGTTGATTCCTAGGGGACCCTTTCCCAATGGTTTGGCCAAACCGTTGGGAAAAGTGGCCACAAAGGGGACCCTTTCCCAACGGTTTGGCCAAACCGTTGGGAAAAGTGGCCACAAAGGGGACTTTCCCCAATGGTTTGGCCAAACCGTTGGGAAAGGGAACCTATACCAACGGTTTTTACAAACTGTTGGTATAGAAGCATTGGGAAAAGTCATATTTCTAGTAGTGTCATGTATTCCCTATATTTCCATTCCTTCATGAAACAATCTCTATGCGCTCCTTGTATAATTCACTTGGGCTCTATACTATCTCCATCCTCTTTTATGGGATGAACACTGAACAATCGTACCACACAATTAAAATGTGGCCCAATTACTTATTGCTAGATCCACATACATACTGTATGGAAACCTTCCTTAGCCCCAATTTTTTTGCACCCAAAAATTTGGAAAACACAAGAAAACAATGTTATTACTAATATTATTTTGTTCTTCCTTATTCTACAAAATATCTTACTTATTATTGAATCATCTTGATCAATAAAAAAATTATTAACAAAAAACACAACACGCCATAAAAAACTAGCTCAGATCACCATGGTTCCAACAGAGATAAAGTGGCTATTCTTGGTGTGTTGATCCACCATAACCCATATGATATTGTTTCATTTAGATGTCTTTAGAAGACCTATGACAAATTTGATGATGATGTTATCCTATTTACACATTGGTATGTATAATGGTTTCATTATATTATTAGATTTATGACACTCTACCTTATTTTGTTGACATATTAATCACTTTGAGTCATACTCAATAATTTCCTTCTTCAAGTCTTTTTACTTGAAATGATCTTGAAGATATTGTTATATATTCACACTTCTAGGTTAGTTGTAGAAATATGATTTATGTGCATCATCCAATTGCTATTTATTTATCTCACTTTATGATAACACCTAGAGTGTTGTTCCAAACTAAATGACCACTTCTTTTTCATTGTCGAATTAATGAAGCTTACCATACTTTTTTTAATCTCACTTTTTTTAAAGATCTAGATCATCCCTTTGTTATCTATGATCTTATCTTGGATATATGGTTTTAAAATGACTTGGGAAAGGTAGGTTGTATTCTATACCCTTATTATTTTTTGATCCATCCATTATATATCTATGAATATAGGTCCTTTTTTAGTTCTCATAATGGATAAATAAAATTTCACTTTTTGATAATAGCACCGAATACCTTATCTGATTTTCTATGATGGAAGCGCATTGATAAATCATAGTCCTAGATTAACTCTAACCATATTCATTGATTCATGTTATGATCCCTTTATGTGAATATATAATTTAATCTCTCATGATCAACATATCTATACACTTATGTTAATATAGGTAGTGTCTCTAAATCTTCAATGAAAATATCACAGATGCTAACTCCAGATCTTGTGTGATGTTTTTATACTCTCAGATCTTCAATTATAAAGATGAATATGGTATCACTTTATTATTTTCCATGAGTTTTCAACCCAATACATTCTTTAAATAATCATTTTATATCAAAAATCCTTCTTCACAAAAGGGTAGTGTGGGTATAGGTGCAATCATTAATCTTTTCTTTATCTCTTTAAATATATTCTTATATTATACCATACAATAATCCTTTACCCCCTTCCATGTTAGGTCAGTTATTAGTCTAGATAAATATGAAAATTTCTCAAAAACCATTGGTAGTACCCAATTAATCCAAGAAAAGTATATATCGCTATGAAACTTGTGGGGTTGAGCCATTATTTAATCACCATTTAATTTAAAGTGTTAATAAAAATCACTTTACTTGTGCTCACATTCCCAATGAATGTGACTTGTTATATCCAAAAGTAACATTTTTTTGACTTAGAACACAACATATCCTTCATTAATATCATTAGAAAAGTCCTTAGGTGTTCTTATTGTTCTTACTTTCTCTTGGATTATATAAGAATATTATCATTAAAGAAAACAAAAAAATTATCATGTTAGTCTTTAAAGACTCTATTAATCATGTCCATGAATTTTTATAGGGAATTTTTAAGTCTAAATGGAATCACTATAAACTTATAGAGTCTATATATTATATGGAAGGATTTATTTTGAATATCTTCTCTCTTAAAATTTAGCTCAAAATGTCTAGACTAAAGAACTATATTTTATAATTATTGAGATCCTTGAAGTTGATTAAGTAATTCATAAATCTTTGTTTTTGGAAACTTATTCTTTACAGTGATCTTGTTGAGATCTTGATAGTTCATACAAATATGCATTTACTTGTCCTTCTCCATTATAAGTAGAGATGGTGCAATCCATAGTATTGTATCAGGTAATTTGAACCCTTTATGAAAATTCACTTATAGTTTCCTCTTTAACATCACCGGTTATATTAGGTACATTCTACTGTGGATCTTGGATATAGGTGTCACACCATGTATGAGTTTTATTGATAAATATTCCTGATGATCTGGGGAAAATTCTTACAATTATTCAGGGAATACAACTGTGTATTCCCTCACAATATTAATATCCTCAAGGTTGATGCTTTCATTGGTCTTATCCATTTGAGTAAGAAATTATTCTTCATTGTGAATCATCACCCATACTGTTGATGGATTTTATAAAGTATATTCACAGTCTTCCTTAAATTTATATAAGATCATGAGATGATTTAGGATATGGAAAGATATTTACTTTTATTGACAGTTGATGTGATATTAATATAATTAGTTCTCATCCATGCCTAGTATAACATTGAATTATAATAACATAATAACTATGATACTTTTTAGAAGAATATTTCCATAAATGATAACTATGGAATATTGAAACAATTGGGATGAAATGATTACACCACTAGGTATTTTCACAAACATTTTTTACTTCAAGGTATCATGTTGGTGATTAAATAGTTATAAAAAACATATAGGATATAAAGGAATTTGTAGAACTCTTAGTAAATAACAATTTCACAAATATTTGGCGAATATTAAATGTAAATTTCACCATATAATTTTACTGATTTAGGTTCCTACCATTTTCTATATAATAAATTTATATAAGAAAACAAAAGTCAATAAAGATTTGGTAACTTATTCACATATGTAAATCAATTATAAATATTTCTATTAAATGGTCTGTAAGTTTAAACTAGGTTATCTTTACTAACCTAATTTAAAATTTAATGAAACCGTACTCTAATAAAAACTATATGGAACCATATCTTTCATAAAGGATTATCACATCATTTTCAAGACAAACATACGCACTAATATAAATCACAAAATTGATAGGTTTAGTTTCTTGGAAAAGTTATATCTGTACAACATGAATACATATAAAACAAAAAAATATTTAAATTGTTACTCATATCCCTTCTATAAATTTTATGACCTCATTAGTATATGTAATCACTTAAAGGAATACATCAAAGAAATGTTGAGCTGAAAACCTAGTAAGGGGAGGGATAATGGGGAAGGGATATGAGATATAAAACAATATAGTACATGGGGGAGAATAATAAAAATCATCATATCATAAGAATAGGGTCATCATCACAAGAATAAGGAAATAATTTTAAAGATATATGAATCATGGAATATTCATAATAATAAAACATCATAACATATGTGAAAAAACCTAACATAAAAAATATGAAAAAATCTCTCATCATGTTTACACATAACATATGTGCAAAAAACACACTGTATAGAATGTTAAAAAATATAGTTTCAATTGAATGCATAACATACATAATATCATGAGTTATATCACTTTACCCAATGAATTAGAGGGTTATATAATTCCAGGACCACCCGTCACATCATAGTGTTCTCATAATCATGCATTACACATAAAAGGAAAATGTACATCAATTATCAACATGGAAGAAACCCATGAGAAAAGAATGAGTTTCATAACAGTATCATAAGGAATATATCAAAAAATAAAACATAGAAGTTATAACACCCCAAGAGTTTATGAATTATTATTTTTAAATAAATTAAATTTCTTTGATAGATTTCATTATACACAAAATCAAGTTAAGCTTGTGTTATATGTAACACTGGATTAGTTTTCATTACACATGACACCGAGTTTTAGAAAAACCCTGATATATTATTAATATAATTATTTAAATATAACCATTATATCCTATCTATTAAACTAATAAATATTAACAATAATAAATAATTTTTTAAATATCAATTATAATGTTTTTACTTAAATGAAATATATTTATAAAAAAATTCCTTAATTTTCAGCAAAGTCTTTATATGTTTCGAAAATACTATTTTCTCAAAAAATGGGTTTTATTTCTTTTGAGAACATTAACATAATTTATTTTTAATAATTTAAGAAAATTAATTTAATAAAATAAACTTAATATTTAAAATAATAATGTAAAAATTAGCTTAGGATAAATTTTTGTGATTTCTATGAAAATTTTCATTTTTAATGAACCGTGAAAAATACTGAAATTTAATTGAAAACATATTTTGTTTAATTTATTTAAATTGTTAAATTATATTATAATATTTTAAAATAAAATTATCTAAATTATAAATCCCTTAATCCAATTTAGGTCATTTAAATCAATTTCATATTAACTTTCGATATAAAAACTTTTTAAACTTTTGAACACTTTCTCTTTTAGAACCAACTTTCTCATCGCATCTAAAGGATTAATTTTAAATTAATATTTTCCACTTATATGAATGTAATTTGGAAAATTTAATTCTATATTTTTAATCATAAAAAATTATATTATATAATATTTTCAACTCATCCTTTTTTGACCAAAATGAATAGTGAAAATTGTAAAAATTAATTACTATAGTTAGGGTAAAAATGGGTTTACCAGGGGTTAAACTAAAAATATAATGGTTATGAATAACCAAAAACTTTAAAAAAAACTCATATTATGGAAATAGTTTTACCTTATATCTTATATTATTGAGAATGGTCCATTATTGAAGCCATGTGTTATGGAAAAAATGTTGGTGGAATTCTTTATTTCAAAAAATTACATGTGTGCCACTCTCCTCACATATAAAAGAACACCATTTATACCATCTTATTAAAAAATTAAAACCTTTTTTTTTTCAAAAAATACCTTACAAAAAAACTTAAAAAATTCCCTCATCTCATTCTATAATTCTTATTTTGGATCAAAAGCCGACCTAGGAAGGCTTTTGGTGCAAACCTAAGAAGGATACTGGGGGAAGAGGTGACATTCATTAATGAGAGTTTTTGTTTTAGTTATTCCTCCACCTACTTAATTTTTTATAACATTATTATATAATAAAATAAGTATATTACATATACTAATATGTTTTTTATGTTAAGGTAATGACCTAAAACTATCTTCAATTCCATCAAATGGGTTACAAAATCGTCATTGGTGTGTACGGAGGATTATCACCTCATGAACTGATGTCATTATTTCTTCCATTAACATCTATAAATGATGTAAATAATTATGGATTTATTTTTATATAATATATTTATGAAATTATTATTCTTCTATAATTATTATACAACACATAACTTCATACAATCCATTTTGTGGGAATACGACAACGTCACTTGTGTGTATGGAAGACTACCATCTTGCAAAGTGATGTGATTCATTCATGCTTTAAATGAAGGTAATAAGGATATTTTAATGAAAATATTTTATATATATTAAATAAAAATGATTTTTTAATGATAATATATCATTTACCTTTCTTTCATTCAATTTTACATGAAAATGGAAATAATGTTCATGTGTACGTATGGCCTACCACTACTAGAAAATACACCCATACCCATGGTTTTGAGAAACATGGACATTAGATCCATAAAGATAGCTCTAATATATACCCATGTATTGAAAATTATATACCCATGGTTTCCAAATTGTGGGAATAGTTATATTCCACTATTTTATTAACCCCATCCCCACAGTTTTGAAACCATGGGTATATGTTTTAAATAATTGTCGGCCTCGAGTTTCGATCCCTGGACCACCTGTATACAGTTCTGGAACCTAAACACTACACAATATTCACATATAGGTATATAAATATATATTTATATAAACCATGTAAATAGGCATAAAACTTTGGCAATAGGTGTTACCACAGATTTTTTTGTCCTGCAGAAAATATTTTTTCCCACCTTAACATGGGAAATATATACCCATAGTTTTGGAAAACCGTGGGTATATACATGAACAATACCCACTATTTTTGTATAACCATGGATATATGTCTTCAAGAAAACCTATTCTCATGGTTCTTGCAAAAAACATGGGTATAGGTCTTGGAAAAACACATATACCCATAGTTTTTCAAAAACTATGGGTATATGTGACAATTTGCAATCTATACCCACGGTTTTCCAACACCGTGGGTATAGGTTCCCATGATATCCCTATACCCATGTTTTTTGGGAAACTGTGGGTATACGGGTTCCCTATACTGATAGTGTTTTCCAAAATGGTGGGTATAAGGCCATTTTCCAGTAGTGTACTATCTCCATAAACGGTGCATTTCATTTTCTATCACTAAATTTTATAGATTACTCTAAATAAATATATATTGAATATATATGATATTAATATCATGATTAAAATTATAAGGATGATTAAATCATGATCAAAGTATGTGGACCAAAAATTATTAATAAAAACATATATGAAAAACAAATCGGTTGTTATACAGGAAGTTTGAACATGTACGATAGAAGTCAAGAATTATAGTAAAAGTTTTTTGTCTCAATTTTCCTTCATTGAGACATATGTTATTTTAAACACCTATATTATTTTACAAGGTTTATATATACCCCCTTTGATATTTAATATCATAAATTTATTTATCCTCATGATATTTTAAGTTTCATTTAATGTTATTCCTTCTTAGGGATCTTGATTTAAAGTTTCCAAAGTGGTAAGTAATTTTATGTTACAGTCTCATTGTTTATCGATATTGATTGTAATTATATTTCTGATGATAAAATCTTATGATGCATCTCTTAATAAACTCAATAATTTTCTTCTACCATGGTTATTCATTATATTAATAGTACTATTTTCCCACTCTTTAATACTTAAAATAGTTGAGAAAATGTTTTTATAAAAATATGAATTTATGTACCTATATTGTTGGAAATCTGTTTTCATCCAAAACCATGTTTTGCAAAAAAAAATCAATTTTTTTACTTTTCTCTTATGAATTTTAAAATAAAAATTTACCCATATTTTAATTTTGAAAAAAATGTTGTGAAATTAATCTTCATGTCATTTTCCAAACAATTTCTATTAGTCTTTTACTGAAAATGTGAATGGAATCCTTATTTTAACATGTATGGAATTAGAGAATCATACCATCATCATGAAAATTATTTTCATTAAATATTCCTTTATAAAATTTCAAGGTTATTTTCAAATAAAAGTATTTTAAATATGTTTTATGTTTTAAAAATAATCTTTTCATAATATAAAATATATTTTCCTTAAGAAATGATTTAAAAGATCTTTAAAAATAATCTTCCATATAAGATGACATCTGTTGATGTTACATATTCTTTAATGGGGATATGAACCAAGGATACCATTATTATTATTTCTCTTAATGGTTTATTATGAAAAGATTTTTATGAGACCTATTTCTCTTCCATATGTTATACCATGTTGGAATTATTATGAAACCCACTTCCTTTTCATGGGTTATTCTATGATGAAATGATTATGAAACCTATCTCTTTTCCATAGGTTATGATATAATGAAATGTTTATGAAATATATTTCACTTCATTGGTTATGATATGATGAATGTTTTAGGATCTTATGAGGCAAATAAATATGGTTTTCATTATGAGATAGGAGGGATCTATATCACCATCCAATACATTGGGTAATGATTATTGTTATATGAGCTCAAAGGTTACACATAAGGTTATCCCAATCTTAAAAGAGGGTACACAGGAGGTCATCCCAAGCCCGAAGCAAGTACATGGGTGTTTATACCAATCCTAAAATGTTATTAATATCTTGATGGGTAAACTTGACAAAATATTATATATTCTTATGCATATTCCACAACTCTATGTATTAAGCCAATGTTATGCTCTCATGGCTCATGTTCTTTAATTACCATATGATTCATGTCTTATGAAATGCCTATCTTTTTTATAGGACTCAATATTATGATCTTTGATATAAAGGTTATGGTTTTCAAATATTATGATCATGTTCTCATACCCTTATGTACATGTTATTCTTTCGCATCTCCCTTGGTTACTATTACTGAGCATCTGAGATCACCCTTTATTTTGTTTCCCTTTCCTAGGTTATGAAGAATTTTGTTACATATGATATTTCTCATAGTGGTGATAGTTATGAATATCATAGATGGAGATGATAAAGTTACTTATGGGATAGTTTTTTGTGTTTATATGTTTCGAATAACACTAAATTATATGTCCTCAAGAATGTGTTTGTGTAACGTAATGAATATTCCTAAAAATTATGTAATATCTTTGTATGATAATCCAAGGTCACTATATTTGGTATCAAAGGATAGGTTTATTTAGCCTTTAGAAACTATGATGAGAAAAATTTTGTGATATCCCTAAGGACATGTATAAGGATAATTATAAGGATGAGTCAAAGTATAGAAAAATATCCCAAAATTTTGGTAAAGGATAGAGAGAGTGGTTTCCAAGTAATTAAATATTTGAATGGATACTACAATTGGATATGGATCCAGTATAAAGGTAACAAGTGGTAATAAATCTTAAATGGGTGAATTGATCTATACTTGATTGTCACCTGGTGCATGAAAATGAGCCTTTCCACACACCAAGTTTAACACTCTTGGGGGATACACTTTGGAAATTAAATTTTTTTTATGAAACATCATGAATGATTTAAATAGGTGATGAATATTAATGAACAAGGATAAAACTAAGGTGTCATAGATTAAAGAAGGTATCATTATTTAGAGACCATATAAGTTATTTTTTCAAGATAATGTGGTTCCCCGCATGATTATTATTTATTACACTATTATTTTTGTTTTTTCTCTATGGATGGAACATGAATGAACTATGTTAATGCTGAGTGCATGGGAAAATGTAATGAATATACTTTTAATCATCCAATCATTATGGGAGTTGGAGTGAAAAATATCATTTCTATGATTACATAACTTTCTCAAGATATGAATCATGCTAGACTTCTAAATAAACAAAGAAGGGGACAAAATTCTATTGATTCCTTCATGAGGAAACTTACATATTCCTTCAGTGGAACTGTTGACATGTTATTTGTAGAGAAATGGATCAATAACAATGAAAAGATATTTTCTGTTATCTAGTTTTTTGAATGTAAAAAAGTATACTTGGATGTTTACCATTTTTATGGTGAAGTAGATCAATGATGGATTCTTTTCAAGAATACAGGGAAATATGATGAAATTTAATCCATGGATTGAGATGATTTTAAGAACATATTTTTCAATATGTAATTTCCTTGTTTTCTTTATATGAATATCAATAAGGAGTTCCTAGATCTAAAATAAAATGATAATGAATCTATTGGTACATATGAGGAAAATTTTAAAATAATTGTGAGGTACACTTATGGTATTATCATTCAACCAGAAAGTAGGTTTATCAATTCTTCAGTGTCTTAAAACCAAGTCTCTAAAGAGTATTATCCATAAGATACTTTAGTAGCTATGAATAGACTTTTCGATGTTCTATCATGGTGGAAATTGAGGCTGGAGTTACTTATAAATGTTATGGTTTCGATAATAAGAGAAAAATGAAATTCAAAGGAAAATATAAGAAACATGGAGAGAATAACATGATATTTACATTATGCTAAAAGTGTGGAAAGAATCATGGTGGAAATTATTTTAATGGGACTACTAAATATTTTAAATGTGGAAGGGAAGGTCATTGAGTAGCTAAATTCTTAAGTGATGAGAATAAGTTATCTAATGATATGAATAATTATAATGCTCCAGATAATTCCCCACCCACACTATAGTGTTTTAAATTCCAGGAGTTTTGAAATTTTTCTAACAAGTTCCCAAATCCAAGGGTTAGTGATGGTGATCAACACTAGTATTCTCTAAAGCTGAGGGATAAGGGAAAATCTCATGGGATCATTATTTTGATGAGGGGTGCAATGAAAACATGGTGAAAGGTACACTTACCATCCACTCTAGAACTAATAATATCTTATTTGACTTTGAATCTACCCATTCTTTAAAATCTAAAGAATTTTATAAGGGTATCTAGATTCCACCCAAATGATTAGATGTTGAATTAGTCGTGAAAACCCATAAAGGCATGATGATGACATATCAAGTCTATGAGTCCTCTCTAATTGAATTTGGTAGGAATATGCATCTTGGAAATCTTTTTATTGTTTATATAGTTGAATTTGATGTTATATTAGGAATGAATTGGATTTATCTACATAAATCCCACATCAATTTTCAATGAAGGGAAGTTACATTTGATATTCCAAACCAACTTATGATCATCTATCATTGTGACGATAAGTATGAAATTTCTAGGGAGATCACATCCATTGTATGGGTCTTAATTCCAATTCATAAGGGGTTTTTATCTAAAATGGTTGTGGGGAAACTTGACATCGATGATATTCCTTTTATTCATGAATTTATTGATGTATTGTCAGAAGAGTTATGTATACTTCCAACAAAAATTGGATTTGAGTTCTCAATAGAACTCATAATATGTTCCATGCCAATTTCAAAGACTCTTTGTAAAATGTACTCGATTGAGTTATAGGAATTGAAAAAGAAACTCTTAGAAAACCTTGACAATAGATTCATTTTTTGAAGTGTTCCACCTTGAGGTGCACCTATTGTTTAAAAATAAATAAATATGGATCGATACATCTCTACGTTGATTGTCACGATTTGAGTAATTTAAAAATTTAGAACAAGTATCCTCTTCTCCATATTTATGACTTTTTCTGTCAACCTCATAGAGATCAATACTTTTCCAAGATTGAAATTCATTCAGGATATCAACAATTGAAATTCAAGGAGGATATACCCAAAACAACATTCCATACAAGGTATATAAACTATGAATATATTCTGATTCTATTCTGTATTACTAATGTCATCGCTATCTTCATGGATTTAATGAATAGATTCTTTAGAGATTACCTCGACCAGTTTTTTATAGTATTTATAGATGATATTCTAATATTTTTAAAGATAAAGGAATATCCCGAAGATCAATTGTGAATTTTACTACATACCCTAATGAATGAAAAAATATTTTAGAAATTTAAAAACTATGAATTTTGGATGTAAAATGTTTTTCTTTTGGGATATCTAATCTCAAGAGAGGGTATATCAGTAGATCCATCAAAGATAGAGGATATTTAATGTCGGCCCAGACCAACCATGGTGAATGAGATCTGTAGTTTTCTTGGTTTAGATGGATATTATCGATGTTTTGTGGAGAATTTACCATGAATATCTAATACCTTGACCAAGTTTACTCAGAAGGGATCCTAGTTCCTATGAAAAGATGAATGCGAGGAAATTTTCAAGGAACTAAAGAGAATATTTGTCAGCAAACCCGTGATTACATTACCCTTTAGTGGAGAAGGGTTTTCAATCTATAATAAGGCATATAAGAAGGGATAATGATGTGTTATTTTGATGAAAGAAATTGTTATATCTTATTCCTCATGAAAATTTAAGATTCATGAGAAAAATTACCCAAATCATGATTTGGAGTTAGTTGTGTTAATTGTTTCATTGAAGATATGGATCCATTATCATTATGGAGAAAAGTGTGATATATATACCAATCATAAAAGTTTAAAGTATATATTCACATAAAAGGAGTTGAATATGTTATAGAGAAGATGGATAGACATGATTAAAGATTATTACTATTCAATACATTACCACCTTAGGAAAGTAAAAAAGGTGGCCAATGGTTTGAGTTAAAAGGATAAAGATATCTTGTCCATGATGAGGATTACGAAAGATCTAATATTTCTGGATTTTCAAAGGTTGGATCTAGAAATCATGAAGGAAGGGGGAAATATTATCTTTCTCAATTGAATCTTCAACCATTTATCCATGAGAAGATTAAAGAGGAACATAAAAAAGATATAGAGCTTTAAAATAAGGATAGAAGTGTTCCTGATATTAAAATTGATCTTGATGGAATGATAAGATTCAGGAACCATGTTTTCATTCTATCTATGCTAGATTTGAAGAATGATTTGTTAGAGAAAGCTCATATTTATTCATTCTCTATTTATTTGGGAAGTATGAATATGTATAGATATTTTAAAGATTATTTCTGATGGGATGGTATGTAGAGGGATATCATAGAGTTTTTATCTCAGTGATTAGTATATTAGAATATTAAGGCTAAAAGAAAATAGTCTAATGGGATGTTATATCCATTACACATACCAAAATGGAAATTTGAAAACATCACCCTAGTTTTTTCATCGGAATCCTTAAAAGGTATAAATGGAATATTTCTATATGGGTTGTATTTGAATGACTTTATAATATATCACACTTTATCACTGTCATAGAAGACTTTTCTCAAGATCATATTTCTAGGATATACAATATGGATGTGGTAAGGTTGCATGGTTTACCAAATTCCATTGTGTTTGATCAGGATCTGAGGTTTACCTCAATGTTTTGGTGAAGTCTTTATAAATCTCTTGATACATGGCTGTGTTTCCACACTGTGTTTCATCATTGGACATATGGTTAGTATATTATAATAATTAAAACCCTATTGTATATGGTGAGATCTTTATTCTTTTGATTTTAAAGGTGGTCTGGATAAAAAACTTACTATTATTGAGTTTTATTACAACAATATATTTCATTCATGCATTAAGATGTCTCCTTATGAATACCTCTACGGAAATAAATGTAGATCTCCAATGTTCTAGAATTAAGTTAGAGAAAGAAATCTATTGGGACCTGAGAGAGCGGAATAAATGGTAGATAAGGTTAGATCTATTTAAAAACCCATCATGGTAGCTCAGAGTTTGCAGAAAATTCATGCTAATAATCATCAACTTGATTTATAATATGGATCTGGTGATAAGGCGTTTCTAAGAATTTCTCCATTGAATAAGGTTATGAGATTTAATAAGAAAGGGAAACTAAGATGAAGGTGTATTAGTAAATTTGAAATTATTGATCATATCGGGATGATATCCTATTATTTGGTGCTTCCACAAAATCTCTCTCTAGTCCATGATGTATTTCATGTATCTCTCCTATGTAAGTACGTACCCTAACCTTCACATGTACTAAACTTAGAGTTTATACTTCCAGAGAAATATCTTTCTTATAAGGAAAAACTAATGAAGATTATGGATCGTATGGGTAAAGTTATATGAAATAAGACCACTCACATGGTGAAAGGTTTTTTGAAAAAACCACTAGTTTGCGAAATATTTGTGGGAACTTGAGGATACGTGGTGGAAAAATTATCCTTATTTGTTTGTATGATAGTGATGAATTTTGAGGGATAAATTCATTATAAAAGTGGTAGAATGTAACAACCCGAGTCTCTATGAATTAGTATTATTTCAAATAAATTAAATCTATTTGATGGCTTCCATTTCATGCAACATTAATTTAATCTTTTTCTACAAACAACACCAGGTTATCTTGCGTTACACATGGCATTATGTTTTAGCTAAACCATGATATATTATTAATATAGTCATTTAAATGCGACCTTTATCACCTAACCATTAAACTTATAAATATGAATAGTAATAACTACTTTTTAGATATTAATTATAATAGTTTTACATAAATTAAACATATTGAAAAAAAGTACTTAATTTTTGGTAAATTCTTTATATGTTTCCAAAATACTATTTTCTCAAAAAATGCATTTTATTTATTTTGTGAACATTAATAAATTTATTTTTTAAAAACTTTAGAAAATTAATTTTATAAAATTTACATCATTTTTTTTAAAATAATTTCAAAAATTATATTAGGGTTAATTTTTTGGATTTTTTCTGAAAAGTTTCATTTTTTGATGAAAAGTGAAAATTACTGAATTTTAATTGAAAACTTCCTTTCCATTTAATTTATTTATAAATTTAAATTATATTTAATTTTTTAAAGTAAAATTATATAAATTATACTTAAATTAGTTCAATTTAGGTCATTTTAATCAAGTTTATATTTAATTTTGATATAAAAACTTTGTAAACTTTTAAACATTTTCTTTTTAAAAAGCTGATTTCTCATCACGTCTGCAGGATTAATTTTAAATTAAAATTTTCAAATTTTGTGAATGTAATCTGGAGAAGTAGATTTAATATTTATAATCAGTATAATTTGTATTATTTAATAAGGTTAACTCAATTTTCTACAAAAAGGAATAGTGAAAACATTAAATATTAATTACTGCATTTAATGTAAAACTAGGTTTACCGGGGTGTGGGGGTTAAAATAAAATAACAAGGGTTAAAAATAACCCAAAACTATTCCTACATGAAATTTCTAGACATATTTTGTCATTACATTTTCTATTCTCAATAATGTTCCATTATTGGAGCCTTGTGACATTAAAAATTGTGGGTGTAATTATTTCTTTCAAAAAATTATAGGTATGGCACTCACCTCACTTATAAAAGGAGACCCTTTATCCTCTATCCTTAACACCTTAATACCATTATGGTTCATCCAATACCATCCAAAAATAAATTATCATATTTTTATATGTTGTTATGCTAAGATAATTACCTAAAACTGTCTCCACTTCCATCAAATGGGTTACAAAATCATCATTCATGTGTACGACGAACTATAACCTTGCAAATTTATGTCATTATTTTTTTACATTACAACCTATAAAGTATGAAAATAATGATGGATTTATTATTTATATATGATATTTATGATATTATTATACTTCTATAATTATTATATCACACAGACCTTTATACACTTTATTTATTAGGAATATGATAATGTCGCTCATGAAAGCGATGTGATTCTTTCACGATTTACATAGAAGGTAATAAGGATGGGTTTAATGTAAATATGTGATATATATGAAATAAAAATTATTCTATAATGATAACATATAAATTAAATTTATTTATTTTAATTATAAAAGAAAATGGAGACAACATTTATGCGTACGTATGACCTACCGTCTCCACGAATGATGTATTTAATTTTCTATCACTAAAATTTATGGATTAATTTAAATACATATATAATGAATAGATATGATATTTATATCATGGTTAACATTACAGATATGATTAAATCATTATCAAAGTAATATGAACAAATATAACAAATCAAAACATATATGAAAAACAAAGCGGTTATTATCTGAAACATAACTTTAACATTGTATTGTTAGTAAATGGGTAATAAAATGTCATAAGAAAATCATATATGGTAGGATATATATAAATATTTTTCTGTTATATATATATAATAAACTTATATTTATTATACATTAGTTTTGAACATGTACAATCGAAGTCAGGATTTAAGGTACGTGATTTTTATCTCAATTTTCCTTATTTGAGACATATGTCATGTTATGCACCCATATTATTTTACAAGGTGTATATAAAACCCCTTTGACATGTAATATCATGAATTTATTTATATTAATGAGATTTTACATTTAATTTTATGTTATTCCATCATGGGGATTATGATTTAAAGTTACCAATGTGGTAAATATTTTTTTGTTGTAATGTCATTGTGTATCAGGATTGATTATGATTATGTTTCAGATGATAAAACATTACGATCTATATCTTAATAAACTAGTGAATTTTATTCTCCTATGATTATTAATTTTATTAATTGTAATATTTTCCACTCTTTATTACTTAAAATATTTCTGTTTTTTATGAAAATTAGACTTTACTTCTTTCTTCAGTCAAAAATCCATTTTCTTCCAAAACCAGGTTTTCAAAAAAAAAGAAATGTTTTCAAAAATATTTTACTATTTTCCTACGATTTTTAAAAGAAATTTTTACCCTTGTTTTAATTTATAATTTTTTAATGGAATCTTGAATTATTTTTACAAACAATTCCCATTTGGATTTTACTGAAAATATGAAAGGAATCTTTGTTTTTACATGTACAACATGAACTAAACTTCCCGAAAATACAAACATTTTTTTCTTTGAAAATTCCTTTATAAGTTTTAAAGTTTATTTTACAGTAAAAGGATTTTCAATTTTTTTATGTTTTAAGAAGTTTTTTTCAAATAAAAAATTATATGTTCCTCAAGAAATGTTTTAAATGGTCTTTCAAAATCATTTTCCATCAAAGATGACATACATTGATGTTACTTATGCTTATATAAAGATATGAACCAAGGATACCATTCTTATTCTTTATACTAATGGTTTATTATGAAAATATGTTTATGAAACCTATTTCTATTCCATAGGTTATACCATGATATAATCCATATGAAACCCACTTCTTTTTCATGACTTATACAATGACAAAATAATGAAATGATTATGAAACCTATCTATTTTCCATAAGTTATGATATGATTAAAAGAGTATGAAAACCATTTCATTTCTTAGGTTATGATAGGATTAATGTTTTATGTTATTGTGGAATACATAAATATGGGTTTCATTATGATATGGGTGGGACCTATATCTCCCTTCGATGTATTGGGTAATGATTAATGTTATATGAGCTCAAAGGGTATACGGGAAGTGATCCAAAATCCTGAAAGAGGGTACACGATAGGTCATCCTAATATTGTAGTAGGTACATGGGTGTTTTTACCAATACTAACATGTTATTAAAGTATTAGTGGGTAGCCTTGACATAATATTTTCAATGCTTATGTGTATTCCACAAATATATGTCTTATTCCAATGTTATTCTCTCATGTGTTATGTTCTTTTATTACATTAAGATTCATGTATTATGAACTACTAATATTTATTCCATGACTTAAGATTTTATTCTTGGATATTAATGGTATAACTTTCAAATGTTTTTCTTATGTTCTCATTTCCTTATGTTCTTGTTATGCTTATGTATCTCCCTTATTTACCCTTACTGAGCATCTGATCTCAGCCTTTCTTATATTTCCCTTCCCATGGTTATGCAAAAATATATTATGTATGATATGTATAATAAGGTTTATAGTTATTAAGATCATATTGGGAGATGATTTAGTTTACATGTGGACCAGTTATTTGTGTTTTCAAGTTTCCAAATCCCCTAAACTATTACGGTCCTTAGGCATGTGTTTTTGTAATGTAATGAATATTTATAAAAAATGAGGTAATATCTATGTATGATAAGACTAGGTCAATATATAGGTTCCATAAAATAAAAAGGTATGGCATAATTTTAGGCATTTAAGGGTACTATTATCAAATTAATGATCTTATTTAGAGTATAGTAGAAGAATAAACATAAGAATAATCAAAGAGTGTTTTCAAGAAAGCATCTTAATAAAAAAAATCATGAAGGTTTACTAGATTTAATTAAAATTAAGTAAGAATATAAATATCCATATAATAATAAAGGGAATGTAAAGAAAAATTCATATATAATATATTTTAGGAAAACCATAATATAAAAGATAAAGGAAGATATGATAAACCCAAAAGAAGGATTTGGGTTTGATAGTCCCCTTACCTTTGGTCCTATTTTGAAATATTACATTTCTAAATAATTTATAAGAAACTTATATTCATTATTAAATGAATTCAAACGTGATTTATATTAGTTTATTTTATTCATGACCAATTATAATCATTAAAATTTATTTTTTATTCTTTCTGTTGAAGATGAAATGGCTTGATAACATGTTTGTTTAGATAATCTCTTTTTGTTTTAATATCATTATTTTCATTCATTAATATTTATTATTTAGTAAAATGACCTATATAAGATTAAATATACATAAAATTAAATATTTATAAATTATAAATAAGGTATGAAAATCATCTAGGAATATGGTTGAAATTAAATAACTAAGAATATCTTTGTAGCTTGTTAACATTCCATTAATGGGATGTGCCCAAAGAGGGAATGAAAAGCTATATATACATTATATATAGTTCATAATAATTATAAATTACCATAATAGTAATCAATTATATATAATCTACACTAAGTAGACATATATATCATTAATCATAAATAATTAACATTGTCCTCATAAGAAGAGAATTGACCCTTAATGAAACTTTTTTAAAGAGAGGGAGTGAGATAATATAGTTATTATAAATTGTTTATAATAAGTATAAAGTAGCATAATAACATTTATATATTTTTTATATACTCATTAATTAATCAAATTATTAATATTTTTTATAAATGTTAGTGGAAGAATTAAATAATATAAGAAGTATAGTAAAAAAAAAGTGAGAAGGGTTACCTAATCGTTGAAGTTTCTCCTTTTCTATGGAACCAAATCCTTGAGGGATTAAAATTCGATGAAAAATAATGTATATAAGTATCCTATTATGATTGGGAGAAGATAATTAGGAGGATATTGGGAAATAAAAATTATTTAGGAAGTGATTTTCCAAGTGGACGGAGTCGGGGTATTTATATTTGAGGGGAGGGGTATTTTATGTAATAATAATGAATAAATTTTATTTACAAAATAAACTAGAAATAAATATTTTTTTAAAATTTTATTTTTTATTCAATTAAAATCACATGATATTATTTCCTTTAAATTATTCCACCAAAAAATTTATTTTTTTATTCAAAAAGGGAAGAAATAATGAAAATTTGTTTTTAATGGTATAATTTATTTTTTTACTTTGGAAATTAATTTTTAGGTATTTTAAATTGAATTTATTGATCTTATGTGAGTCATTTATCTTACTAAATAATTTTTGGTTTGAGATAAAAATATTAATTTAACTATATCATTATTAAATTATTATTACATCGTGTAACAATGGAATTTCAAAAACTATATTTTTACTTTTCACCTAAAAATTTATGTTCTACAAAAAATTATAAAAAATTACCCTCAACAAATTTTTACATTCAGATTCCTAAAATTAATTTGATTTTATAAGAATAATTTTATATCTTAGTTAATTTATCTATTTAATATAAAATTAATATTTTGGAGAATACATAAAATTTAAATTGATTAAAAATGAACTTATAATTTTTTTTTGAGTTTTATAATTTGAATATTTATTTATAACACTCTAAAATTCAGATTTACTTATTTTATTCAAATTAAATATTAATTACTAGAAATTTTACTATTCTAATGATTAATTTACTATTCTAAAAATCATGTTACTTTTCCTAATGGCCAAATTACTATTCCAATGGTCATATTGGTTTCATACTTTCTATTAACACCTAAAATTTCCCTCATTAATAATTCACTTAAATTTCTCTCAATGTTCTATATTTTTCTTTTTCAAAATTCTGATTATATTACTAATGATTTGTTTCTTTTTTAAGGTGTTGTTTATGGGTGTTATAATTCTTGGGGACTATGATATTCTAGAATATAAAATTCTTATTATGTTATTTTTTGTGTCTATTGTCCCATTATACTACTTTCAATTTTATGGATTATATTTATTATCTCTATGTGATATTATTTATTGACAAAATAATGTATTTTTGTTTTTTATTACATGGTGAATACTATACCATATTCCCAAATGTGATACACATGAATTTTCATAAGGAACATTTCATATATAAAAGTCAGGGTTTTCATTTTATTTCACTAAAATCATAACTCAAACAATCGATGACTTCTCACTATAATTAGAAGAAGTTATATTTATTGGCAGAAACTGTCTTGAGCCTATACCTCTACGATAACATTTTGTTGAAAAACTACCAGAGGAGCACTAACCCTATTAAAAATTCCACCTATATCCCCTAAATTATATCAATGGGATAAAATGTCTATGTCTATAGATATTATTTAGTCAAAACTTATTTTGAACTAAGTATAAACACAAATTTGTGTCATCCATTAGCCATGGGAATCTAGGTATGTGGTTATAGGTTTAACATCCCGAACTGAGAGACACTAAATGGTTCCCCGAGCTGGTGGGTCACATGGCCTCAAGTAGGCCTCCCCATACGCCAGAGGATACTGACTAGAAATGAGGGTATAATGTGGTACTATGGGGAGACTATACCCTTATAATATGAGTGTATCATAGTGGTGTAATCACATTAATCAATAGAGAAAGAATATCAAATAACTTTCAGTAGTAAATAAACACCCAGATGACTTGAATAACAATAAAATCCAAGACAAGGTAGTATCATATACAAAATTATGTTTGTCCTGTCTCTATTAAAAATGGAAAAAATACATGGAAACATGAATCTATTACAATACATGTCTAAAAAATATAAAATATAAAAAAACTATCTACAGATAACATCACAAGAATATCTAGGTCGCATTCTCCTCAGTTTCTAAGAAGAACAAGTCAAGCATAGTAAAGCGGCTGCTTTCCCAGATCCCTAAAAGAATCCATGAAGTCTTTATAGCTACCCAATAGTGTCCTGAATAGGGTATGAGATGACACTCAGTAGGCCACCACCAATGATGTTTATAACAAATCTAGTCTTTGTATAAAAGCTAAAGTAGTGTCCAATATATGAAAGTAATGTAAATAGTAAAGGATTAATATTGTACAATGTATCAAATTGTGATCAAGAATCGATATTAGGGTTCTACTTTAAAGAATGATAAAACATAACTTGTGGCCTTTGTCAAGTAATCCAGGGTTAGACTTAATAAGTTGGATATAAGGAGTAGAAATGTACATGGAACCCTTAATGACCTATGATGTTTAATCAAGTCTCAGGCCCACGACCGAATCCAAGGAGTATTAATGTCAACAGTATCCCAAGTAATCCATATCCGTGGAGTATAAATGTACATGGTATCTAACATAATCCTGATTCCATGGAGTATAAATGTCCATATAATTTAATACAGTTATGAATCCATGGAGTAGTAATGTCCATGGAATCCAATTTAATTATAAATCCATAGAGTAGAAATATATATGGAAGTCAATAATATGTGGAGTAGAAATGTCCATGTAATTCAATATAATCTCAAAAATTTTATTAGTCATTTCATAACCCATTTAAAAATCTTGTACAATCCATGGGTTCATCCAACTCATTCCACATAATTCATTTAATCCATTTAATCAAATTAATAACATGTAATAACATGGAAAGGAGGCATAAAAAATATCCTAATATCACATTAAATTCATTATGGACCCAAATATAATGTATATCTCTCAAACACAACCAATGGTGTGGTAACTCATAGGGAAGAATCATAAATACACCACACATGTGATTTGGGTTGAGGTTGACAACCTCCAACCATCACATGGTACTATGTGGGAAACCAATCAAGGTTACAATAATTTAATCAAGTCATTCGGTCAATTTTAGGGGATGTTTTGAAATTTTCAACATTTTGAACAACTTCAATAGCTATAAAATAACTACAATTTGAGAGAATAGGTATAGGCCACCTACTGTATACCCGTAGTAGAAGACTCATCTAGTATCAGCTCCTAAATCATCCTGATTGGAATAAAATGAAAGATCGGTCTATTACCATAGAAATAGGGAAAACTATATTTCACCAAAATAAATCCCTCTATAATAAGAAAAATGAATAAAAGCACAAGATAAATGAATAACTCACTAGTACGGATCTAATGATAAGAATAACCCTGGATTCTGAGTCCGGATGATTAATTGAAACCAATTCCTTTCTTAGGCTTGGATAATATGAAATGGTAGGATAAGATTCACTGGTAGGAAAGAGGATTTAAAAATTTAAATACATAGTAGAAAATTTAAATTTCACACTTTTTAACCGGGTCTCATGGTTAGGCCACATGGTTGGACAAACTATACACCAACTGTACATGCTTCTCTGTCAAATAATACCCCTTACATGGTCATAGTGAACGATTAGACAAACAGTGCGCCGAATGTGCATTTTTCCTCTACTAAAAACTTTATGTGGCTCGCATAGGAGTGCATACCTAGATAGAGCCCGGGACCACCCTGCATGGTTTCCTCAAATCATGTGACCTATGTTGCATGGTTTCTACTAATTGTGCTACCGAATTTCCTTTTCCAAAAAATCGATCCTCCAGGTTCTGAACAAGCCCCAAACAACCCCAAAACTTCCATTACCTCATTAGAAATTCACATTAGGCTTGAAAAAAGGAATTAAAATAGAATTAAAATGATCCACACCTCAAGGAAAAACCCATAATCTTATAATCTCCCCCTTTTAAAGTAGTTCATCCCCAAATTTCCCTTCCCAGGGTAATCAAGAATCATATGAGAATAAATCTAGACCCTGGGAACATACATCAGCCTCTCGCTCCTAAGTCTCATCCTTTAGGCGGCCGTACTTCCATAACAGCCATACTATAAGAACTGACCTTCCTCGAAGAGCCTTTATACTCTGGTCAGTAGTATGTATAGGATTCTCCGCGAAGGATGAATCTGCCTTTAACTCAAGCTCATCTAGATGTGTAGTATTAGATGGGTCTTAGTGGTAATGATATATCTAAGATTCTAGGAATATTTCATGCATGGTTCAGTATCTTTGAGGTAATTTCAACCATTAGGCTATGGACTCGACTCTCTCCTTAATCTTGAACGGCCCGAAATATGGTGGTGAAATCTTACCCTATCTTAGAATTTTTCTTTGCCTCAGCCTTGGTGAGATATGTAAAAAGAGACAATCCTCGACCTCAAACTCTAGAGGTCATCAACAACAATAAAAATAAGTTTTTTTTCTATACTATTTTATAGGAATTTATTTCAAAATCAACTTGACCTGCTCTGAAGTTTTATGCATGAGACACAGTCCAAGAAGTGCTACCTCTTATGACTTTAACCAATATATATATGATCATCCTAACCTACCATAAAAATCCTCTTAAGGTTCCATATGTATAGTTTCTTTATATCTATTTTTGTTGGTGAACTCAACCAGGGGTATATGCCTCTCCTAAGAGCCCCTAAAATCAAGGATGTATGCTCTAAGCATGTCCTATGAAACCTATATAGTGCAATTTCACTGGAAATTAGTCTGAGGGTGGTATACCATACTCAAAAGCACCTTGGTTCCCAAAACACTCTGTATGATTTCCAAAACTAAGAAGTAAACTGGGCATCCCTATCCAAAATAGTCGTATGAGGAACCCTTTAAAGGCACACAATATCATGGATATAAAGTTTTCCAAGACGATCTATTAAGAAGGTGTCCCTGATCAGTATGAAATAAACGACCTTCATGAGACTCTGCACAACAACCCATATGACCTCACTACCTTGAGTAGATCACGACAACCTGGTCACGAAATCCATCACAAAATAATCCCATTTTCACTCTGGAATTGGTAACTCTTGTAAGATTCCAGCCAGTTGCTGGTGTTCCACCTTCACTTTATGACAGGTGGAGCACCTAGTGAAAAATCTTTCTACTTACTATTTTATTCCTATACACCAGTATTGACAGTGTAGGTTACAATACATCTTGGTAATGCCGGGATATACTACCCAAGTTAAGACATGAAACTCCCACTTCATCTGCTTGTGTATTTCTGCTAAAACCTAAACATGAACATGAATATGAAGAATTTTATCCTCCCTAACTATCCAATGAGGAGGTGGGCCCTTACCTGACATGCACTCTCTCAAAACTAAGCCCTCAAAACTTGAAAGCTATCTCATCCTCACCTGATTTAGAAGAGTAAAATTCACCACCACAAAAGAGAGAAAAGACAACATGTGACTATCCTTTGCCTCTAAGTGCATCTCTAAAAACAAATCCACAAGACACCACTTACTACAAGCCTCTTGAAGTACCTATATTCTAGTCCTCCTGTTTAGTGCATTGGAAAATTCATTTCACATTTTGGGTATATAAGAACGCTCAAAGTCAAAATAATCTAGATATTAAACCCAACTTCACTATCTTATATTCAATTCATGCTTTATAAATATATATTTGAGGCTTTTTTGGTCTGTGTACCCCAAAAAAATTCTCTACCAGTAAATAATTCCTCCAACAATGCAAGGCATGTACAGCAGTGACTAACTCGAGATCGGGTGTTTGGTAGTTCCTCTCGTGAGGTCTAAATTGGAGAGACTTTCATGCCATGAATCACTTATCCTACATCAGAACAACTACTAGCCTAATACCTGATGTATCAAAATATACTCTATAACTTCTTTCAGGCTATAGAAGAACTAAGACTGATGCTAAAGTCAATCTATCTTTACTCATTTTAAAGGCTCTCTCGTAGGTATCTGACTATATAAAATTCACAAACTTCTTAGTCAAGATCATAAGAGGGGTTTCTAAGTGTGAGAAGTCCTGTATAAAACAACTATAATATCCATCTAGCCCCAAGAAACTCAATATGTCAATGAAATTCTTGGGATACTCCTAGAAAACCACAATAGTCACCTCCTCTAGGTCAAGTGATACTCCTATCTCTAAGATAATATAACCTAGATAGTGAATCATATCCATCCAGAAGTAGAACTTTGTGAGCCTAGAATATAACTAATTCCCTCTCGGTGTATCCAATATGATCTCCAGATTTTTGGCATTTTCATGTTAAGTGTGAGAATACACTAAGATATCATAGATGAATACCACCATAAACGAATCCAGATATAGATAGAAAACCTAGTTCATCAGTGCCATGAAAACCAATGGTGTGTTAATTAGACATAAAAACATAACTAGATACTTATATTGACCATACCTATATTGAAAAGTTGTATGATGTATGTATGAAGGTTGAACACACACCTAGTTATAACCTGACATCATATCAATATTTGGGAACACTTGAGATCCTATGAGATGGTGAAATTGATCATCTATCTATGGAAAAGGATAAAAATTCTTATTTTTCAATTGTTTTATATTCTGTTAATATATAAATAAACAAAGGGTCCCATATACATTTTTCACAAAAAGGACTGGTGACCCCCATGGAAAATTACTGGGTCATATAAACCCATTTTCTTCTAAGTCTTCTAGCTGTCTCTTAAGCTCTTAAAGCTCACTAGTATCCATAATATAATAAGGAATGGATAATGGTGTAGATCCTCATACTAGATCGATAGAGAGATCCACCTATCTCTCTATTGGTAAACCAGAAAAGTCATCTGGGAAGACATCCCTAAAATGATCTACTAATGAAGGGAATTCAGTATATCTTATTCCTTGACCATCAAGACAAAAACTAGTAATCTGGTTGATTGTCCCTCCCAAACCAGGATGATCTGGTCTAGATCTACCTACCTAGACATCCTATTCACCCTTGTGAATAAAAACCCCACCCTATGGTGATTTGAAACTCACCCTCCAATGATAGAAATCAACGTGGTCATGATATTGAATTAGCTAGTCCAATATAAGTATGGAATCTTACCCTGTCATCTCAAGGATGAAGAGATCCCATATGAAGTGACACCCACATACCATAAGGGGGAACGCCATATATTGTCATACATTCTATGATGTAATCCTGAACATATTATCGACGATCATAAAGACATCATAAATCTTTACAACTAAAATAAGGATCTAAACAATAGGTACAAATATGAAGCTATGAGAATCAACTATATCAACAAGAGTAGACACTAACGTAGAGGCTACCAAGATCATATATCTCATTATAGATGGATCGATGCTATGCTCCTCAGGTATTGACTATGTTGAATATATCTAGACTGAACCACAATACAGAGATTGGACTGACTACCATAAGAAATACCACTCTATTTTAGAGGTGTGAATGTTGTATGGATCCCCCATTCATGACCACCTGAATGACTAGTATCACTCCAGCTCCCAGCCAAACATAGAGCTATGAATCCCTCTCATAATTCTAAAGTCAGTTTAGACCCCCTCCCACTAACCACTAGATCAAATTTTCTATAGAACCACTATATATGGACCATCCTACCACATGCTTGATACTTGACTGGGTCTCTATCACACTGATACCTCATATGTACCTTCCATCCACACTGATGATTGAATACATAACTACCATCACTCACACCCTGGCTGGTGTTCCCCTCATGGGTGGCCTCAAAATGCCACCTCCTACCACATAACACTAGACCAATGGGTTGAGAAGCTTCACTACCTTACTATAAGACCCCATCCTCTCTGAAATTATGTTATATAATTAGTTCCTGATTCACCATCTCAAATATAGGGGTCAACCGAAACAGGTATACCTATAATTAAACAACGTGCTTGATACCTTCCTTGAAGTGTCTCACACTAGAAGGATCATCAGAAATATACAGTGTTGTAAAGTGATGAAGCTATGTAAATCAAGATGAATAATCCATAACAGTCATTGTACCCTGATCCTAGTGCATAAAATCAGTGGCCTATTCAACTATTAGAGTATCAAGGAAAAATTAATCATAAAAGATATGTTGAAAATCCCTCAAAACCATATCCCAAAAACTATCATCCTAGGTCAGTACATCCCACTAATTCTTCGAAAATCCCCAAATAATATACATTTCAAGCTTCACTATTCTCTCAGGAGGTGTCACAAGATGCTCAAAAATTGACAAGATAGTCTCAATCCATATCTAAGCAACCTATGGTTTTCCATCCCCTGAAAACATTGGAGGATGTTGCTACTAGAACACGTATTCCATCTCTTCAATAGATGTGGTAGGATATGAGGTTCATTGAATGGTCCATATAAAGTTAAGGAAACTCTCTGATAACTAGGATTTAACACCCATAGAATGAAATATGGGCACTACCACAAGTAGAACTACTGGAGGTTCTACTGGCAGCTTAGGGACCACGACCTTGAAAGTATGGTTTTTACCCCACTCTTGGTGTACGAGTTGGGGCCTTTTTGGTGGAATATATGTAAAAATTCCAAGAATATGACTTAGAACAAATTTGGTAACAACCAGATCACAAACATAAACATAGGATAAGTACAAGACCACCTATAAACAAGACACACCCCTTTTCCTACTCCTAAATCCAGGACTAAGAAATAGTAAAAACCATAAAGAACACCATAGTTACTGCCTACTTCCCACTACTAAAGTTGGGTATGGGTCAATTTCTATATTTCACAACATAGGTCCCAATATATGTGGACTATCAAATTCAATTTACATACCATTTATCGGTGACATTATCATTTTAGAATATTAATTTCATTTAAATTCATATTTTTTTACAATTATTTTTAAATGGTTGAATCATATGGATCATCATTTACAATTTATAAAGTCCCATACACCTTATAAATTAAAATATGTAATCCATTTAATCCCAATGATAAAACATTCCATCCCTTGTGACTAACGATCCATGGCTCAATGTTCTAAAATTGGATTCTTAGGGTGTATATGCTAGCATATTCAATAAAATACTATTTAGATTATGGAAGGAAATATAATTACCAATTTTTTTTCCAAATCTCCTACAAGAAACATCATTCAATAAAAATTATATCACCCAAGGAACATATAATAAATTCCATACAATCACTCAATGTACCTCATATGGAATGGAATATGCATAAAATGTAAATTCTGTAAGGTTCCTAAAATGATGCATGATCAATGATTCCTTTCCATATAAGGCAAAGGAAAAATGAAATTACTCTATCATAGAAATAATAACATCACATATCATGTTCATCACCCAATTATGGAATCAAATCAACGATAATAGAAAAAATATTGATTTTTTTCCCACTCCCAGGTAATTTTCATTTTTCTTATATGTGGGCGAGCAACTCCCAAGAATATCTATTTACCTAATTACAACACATTATTATTTCTCTTTTATACTATCCCAAATATAAAGGGGGAAAAATAAAAGAAAATAAAAACTCTAATACCACTTTGTAACATACCAACTTGGGAGCTACTAAACGATGCCTAGAGCCTGTGGGTCATATGGCCTCAAGTGCACCTCCCTGTATACTAGAGACTTCCAACTGGTTGTGGGGGTTTAATGTGGTATAGTGGGGAGACTATACCCTAATAATAAAAGTTTAGAACAATGTTTTAATTACATAAATCAATAGTGGAAGCTTATCAAATAACTGGCAGTCGTAAATTAACATCTAAATGACTATAAAAACAATAAAAACCAAGCAAAGGTGGTATCATATACAATATTATGTATGCCATGTATCTATAAAAAATGGTTAGAAATATATCTCCGTAGAAATCTTGTATAATATATGTATAAAAAATATAAAAGACCAAAATGAACTATCTCAAAATTGCATCATGAGCGTATCTCAGTCCTATTCTTCCCTTCTCCTAAGAAGAATTAGTTAATCATCGTAAAGCAGGTTCTTTCCCCAGTCCCTACCTATATCCATGAAGTCTGTCTAGGTACCCAACAATAGATTGAACAGGGTGTGAGATAATAATCAGTAGACCACCACCAACAATGTCAATAACGAATCCAGTCTTTGTATAATATCTAAAATAGTGTTCAATATATGACAAAAATTTAAATAGTAAAGCAAAGGTAATACTATTTAGTATATCAAACTGTTATCAAGCACCCATAACATGTGTCAAATGTAAATCATGATAAAACATCCACTCCAGCTTATGTCAAGTAATCCCTTGTCAGACCCAATGGTCTAGTTCTAAGGAGTAGAGATATCCAATAAATTCTCAATGGACTATGCTATGTAATCTAGTGTCGGTACCATGAATAGATCTAAGGAGTAGTAATTTACAAGCATCCCAAGTAATATGGATCTGTGGAGTATAAATGTCAATGGCATACAATATAATCCCGAATCCATGGAGTATAAATTTCTATGTCATTCTATATAGTTATGAATCCATGGAGTATAAATGTCTATGGAATTCAATATAATTATGAATCCATGGAGTAGAAATATCCATGGAATTCAATAAAATCAAGATACATGGTGTATAATTTTTCATGACAATCAATATGATCATAACCATTTCATTAATCATTTTATAACCCATTTCACAATCTTGCATAATCCTTGTGTTCATCTACCTCATTCCACACAATCTATTTAATCAAATTACTAACATGTAATCACTAGGCCAGGAGGCATAAACCCTATCCTTATATCACATTCAATTCATTAAGGCTCCCACTATGATAGTGATATCATACACACACCCAATAGGGTGGTAAATCATGGTTAAGAATCATAAATACACCACATGGGTGATTTAGGTTGAGGATAACAACCTCCAACCATTAAATGGTACTATGTGGGAAACCAATAAAGGTTCCAATAATTTAATCAAGGAATTAAATCAAATTTAGGAGAAACACCAGAAGTTATGGCATGCAGTATAATGGTAATAGCTATAAAATAGAAATAATTTTAGAGAAAAGGCATAAACCACCAACCACATACCCATGGTAGAACAATCATCCAGTATCGACTCCTAACTCGACTCAAATTGGAGGAAAATAGATGAAGGGTTGAATACATTTAAAATGGGGAATATTTGCTTGCAGTAAAACAAATAAATAAATACGAAGACAGAAAAATAAAGGTTCAAGATGAATTAATAAATCACTAACATTGATATAATGAGAAGAAAGGCCCTCGATTCTGAGTCTGGATGATGAATTGGCACCAATTCTTAGATTAGGATTGAAGAAGCTCAAAATAGAGGAGATAATATACTGTAGAAATGAAATAGGAAATTGGGTTTAAACATTTAAATCCACAGGGGAAACACGGACATTTAACCCTTTTTAACTAGGTCACATGGTTTGGCCACATGGTTGGGCAAACCATGTGCCAACCGTGCACCCTTCTCTATCCAAGAACCCTCTTTGCATGGTAATGGCATACAGTTAGAAAAAATGTGCACCAACCATGAATTTAGCCTATGATAAAAACCAATACATTACTTTTATGAGTGCATAGACATGAACGCATGGTTTCATTAAATGGTGTGGTCCTGGATAAATCCTCGGAACACCCAACATGGTTTCCTCAAACTATAGGGCCTGTGCTGCACAATTTCTACTAACCATGCAACCCAATTTCCTTTTCCAAAAACTAATTCTATGGGATCTGAATAGTCCCCAAACACCCCCAAAACTCTCATGACCTCAATTGGAATTCACATTAAGGAAAAAAAAGTTATTAAATTTTAATTATAATGATTTTTAATTCAAGGAAAAATCCTATATCTTATAATATGTCCCAAGATTTATCCATAGTTTGTTTGGAACTATGGAAAAATATTTATTTTTGGTAGCCTATAACAATGATCACCCAAGACTATATTAGTAATTCCCTCTAGTAAAAAACAATATCCACATGCCTCATGACTTGTGGCTATAAGAATCCTATTTCTATGAGTTTTATTTCTTTTGAAAATAGGGACCATGAAATTTTATTATATGAAATGACAACCTTTATTCAACCAAACCCAGCCCCCCTCACTTATTCTATGACTTTTCAGACCCGATCAGACCTCTTGATATTCATGAAGACTCCTAATATTTTAAATACCTTAGATCATCCCTATCGAATTCTTCCCTAACTCAGAATAAATCTAGGTAGGTTTTTAGATATTTTTGTGTTCCATAACCCATTGGTTTCCACACATTCTTCTTATCAAGCCTCCATAATTCTTCCATGAATCTGCTTAATTCTATTTTATTTTTGATATGTGTGTCTGAGCTACAATAGGTGAATTTTAATTTTTTTGATCAATATTAAATGATTTTAGGGTGAATCGTGTAACCATAAACCATTTTTATGTATTACTCTTCCGTGTTTCTATTTTTTAATTTGTAATAATCTCTACATATTTGTTTTATTATTTGTAATTATATCAATATTATATTAAATTAATTTGAATATTTTTTATTATTCATTTATATAGTCTCATAATTTTTTATAATTTAGATTCTGTTTGAATCCCATATTTTTTATTAGTCAAAACATGTTATGATAATGGTATACTTATAGATCACTAGTGGGATAATTTTTTATGGATTTTATGATTTTATAATAAATTATTTCTTATTATAGATTTACTAATAATTAGAATAATAAATCCATAAGTATACATATTATTAATCTCAAGAATGAAGTTTGATTCCATGAATACAAAAGTGTTTACACTAATGGGTTTTGTTATATAGATAGTATTTAGATGTAGTAAATAAGATTTGGAGGATGTTCCTTGATTTCAGAATATAATCACATTAACTTTTATTTATAGTTTCACATAATTTTATCAATATTTTTATACAATTAAGTAATGAAAAAATATATCCCTCGATGAATCCTAAAATCTAACTAAGTCACGTGTGTAACCTAAAATAAATTAAAGGTTATGTGTCGCAAAATCATAATTTATAATTCCACATCACATTTAATGAACACTATGATAATGTAAAAATTAAATAATATCAATAAAAATAATCAATTGACCTATAAATTATATAATTATCCAAAAAATAATTTATTAACCAATAAATGTTACCAAGATGGTTTTATTTTAATTCTATAATGATTTTTTAACCAATCCCTATAATAATATTTATCCCTTACATGTTTTCGAGAAAATATTTCCCAAAACAAATTCACTTGAATGTAATTAAAGTTGAATGAAAATTTTAATTTTTCTATTGTAACCCATATTTTATCTTAGTCTTTTTATATAGATATCATTGATTAAGAACCTAGAAAAAAAATTCACTTTGGTCATATAGGTTTTGATAGTGTTTGGATAATTGTGGTAGGTGATTTTTATTAAGGATGGGAATTAAAATTTGTTTTTTTAGGATTATTTCCTCAACCAATATTTTTTAATAGCAAGAAAATTTATTATTACTTAATATATTTTATAGTTTAGATTAGTCATAATTTTTCCCATGTATATTTATTGTCGATGTACTTTCAAAATAACACTGATAATCAATGTGTATATAAAATAATTGTGAATGTTTATTGATGTTTTTGAATTTATAACTTTTTTATTTTATTTAATCAGATTAATTATGATTTATTTATTCATTTATTAAAGGATAAAGGTTATATGTACAATGATGCTCAGAACATCGTTGTTTTTTAGGACGAGCTAAAATATTTTTTAGATTTTTTATTCATTAATGACTCAAATGACAGACTGATTTGATTACCAGGTTTTGATTATGTATGAAGACTATGTTTAATTGGTGAATAAGAGAGTTTACATATAACTAAAAATTATTAAAAAAACTATAATGCGCGGTATCATAATGGAAAAAAAGTTCCATCATATAATTACATCAAATCAGCTGAAAGGATAAGTATTAAAATTTTATTTTTGATTAGTTTTAATTTATTTATTATGAAAATACATCATATAGACTGGTGAAATATGAAATAAACATTGGAATAACATTTTCATATTTTGATCATAATTTTGGTTTTAAGCTTGTTCCAAATATGATGGAATATTCAAGAACCCCAACTTACAAGGAATGTGAAAAAATGAAAAGACAAGAGTTTTTAATGAAATTGTGTCATGTGAAATTTTTTTATTGTTTTATCAATAATAAGAATAATTATCTTCATAAATTTATTTGGACTTACTACCTAATGATTAAATCATTCCATAAAACGATAGCATATAATCAAAGTTGTTTGATAAATTTTAATTTTCATATATTAAGATCCATCCTTTCCTTAAAGTTTTTTGTTTCCTCTAGAAGGGAAATGTAGAGTTTAATGTGTGAAAATAATTTGGTACATAAATGTTAAAGTATAATAAATATGTTAAAGGGTTTTTAAGGGATTTATGACAACCAAAACATAGTGTAAGGACAAATCCAAAACATCATTAAGCCCAAAAACTATTTATACATTTGGAATGAAAAAATAAAATAAAAATGTGTACCTTTTAGATTTATGATTCAAGAGATTAAATCTTCATAAAGTTTTTTTATCAGGAACTATAAGGAGAAACTAATGGGTTCCTACCTTACAAGGTTTCTAAAGATCATGAGAATATCTTGATGCTTAGGAAGGACATCTCTCAAACCACAGTTTGCAAGATTCCTGAGTCTAAAGGAAGGATATAATTAAGATAAAGAGAGTAATTTATTCAATAAGTTTCATAACATTTGGATTCCATAGGAATGAAAAAACCATATGAGGATTGAAACATATTTATATAGGCATCTAATAACCAAAGGTCTAACCATATATTTATGAGGAATTTCACAAATGTCTCTCAACATTAAATTTTTTGTAATGATCCGTAAATACTCAAAATGAATTATTTAATGTTTAAAAAATAAAATCATATTTCATAAACTCTAAAATTTCATATTCTCAAGATTAATTTTAATACTCGAGACCCTACTATAGCTAGTAAACACTATGTCCTAATCTATTATGCAATGTGCACTCTAAAGAGACTTTAATAATAAGTATATTTAAAAGTTTAATTTATGAATTTTAGAGTTTTAATTTAAAAAATAAACTTCATTTATGAATTCATATGAATGATATTATGTTAATAAGAATTTTTGGGATTTTTCTAAAAAAATTGATTTTTAGGTGAATAGTGGAAGATACCGATTTTACTAATATTGCAAATTTTATTCAATTATTAGTATATAATAAATTTAATAAACTATTTAATAAATATAATATGTGTTTTATAATTTAAATGACACATTTTAAAATTTTAATTATAGTTGGAAACACATGATTGGTATTTTGGAACTCAAGTAATATTTTTCTCAAAGATTTCTTAGTATATTATACATTTGTCATAGTAAAATTAATTTTTAAAAGTTAGATAAATTGAATCATAAAAAGTTTATTTCAAATATATAATCAGTAGTACCAAATTATCTAATAAGTAGAACTTTATTTTTAGTCGAAATAATTAAATTACCATAGGAATAAACTAGTTACCATAATAAAATCTAAAAATAGTACAAGTAAAAATTTAAGGGGAAAATGGTTTGAAAAAGATAAAAACTTGTATATAATTGAGTGGATGAGGTGTGGATTGAAATTATATCTTACTAAATCCATTATTAACTTTTTTGGGACACTTGAAATGTTTATCATGTCCACCATTTATATTAAGTTGAAAGATTTACAGAAAGTCCATTCTCAACATTTATAAATGGGGCCGCTCACTACCCATTGATTGAACTCCTAAAAATTATATTCCCCCATGAAAAACTACCATTTTACCTTCCCCTATAATAATATTATTATATAATAATAAAATGGTCACCATTATTTAGTGGCCTCTCCCAAAGTTATCCAATATTTTATGGTTGAAGCGGTCTCTTAGAGTGCTGCTTGAGTTGACAAAACTAATGATACCTAAGAAGATCCCTCAAGACATATAATTTCTAAGTGGGATGTTTGGATATGAATTGGAAAATTTTGGTTTGTTTTTATATGGTTTAAATGAACACTAAGTGACCTATGTGAATTCAATTCATGATAAATGTTTGATCCTAGGTTATTATAAGGGATGAATTTGATTAAATTCTTTTAAAAATATTTTAATTTCATTAAATCGAGAAGGATTTATTCAATGAAATCGATATAAAATCATCACTTATTAGTTTAAAACATTCACATAGACATTATTATCACCTATAAACTTGTATTATAATTTTTTTGTGAACTCCTAGGTAAAGTATTTTATTAGAACATGAAAAGTATTGTGAAAATATTCAATAAGGAAGAGGAAGAAAGAAAATCATTGAATGAAAAACTCAAATAAAATAAATTACTAAACAATTAAATATTGAGAAAATAAAATCCAATAAAGGCCATTTATACTCCCTTAGATCAAACAATAATAGTTTTATCCTTACATTGACTCAATGATTTTGATGGAAGATGAGAGTAGACTAATGAGGAAAGAATTGAAGAAATCAAAATAATGAAATAACGATCCCTCCACCATTGTGTGAAAAATTTGAAAATTGTTGGTGTAAATAAGTTCAATTATTGAGAAAAAATATCAAATTTATAAGAATAAGGAAATAACAATAGGATATAAAGAACCTTTATTAATAAGTAACATGAATATGAAAAACTAACATGTGAAAAATCAAACAAGTGAATACAGAATGGTAGTATAAAATTAAAATTGAAATAAAACAAAGCCTCCTAAAAATAATTGAACACAAATACATTAAATTTTAATTTTAGTATTCTTGGTTTTATCCATCAATATTCCATGTATTTCCACTTTTTTATGGTAGGCCTAGTGTGGTGGAAACTTTATGGAATGTGGAGTTTTCAAACCTTTTCCCAAAATGGAATCCAACTTGCACCCACCCAACAGAGGCGCTGAAATGAGCATCTATATGGACAAATTTTGGTGGTCCATAAAATAAGAAATTGAATCCCATGATTTCCCCTAACATCCTACAAAATTTCAGCAAAATTGGATTTTTTTGTATATATGATTGAAATGGTAGGCAGTTATTCTGGGACACAAAATCTGGCCTAAAATTTCATCTTCCACATGGACCTCTTAGAAATCCCTTCAAAACTTAGACTTGTATTTGGTTTTTGTTTAATGAGTTTTTTCTCATGATTTCATATATCTCTAGTCTAAATTTTATCTTCATTTATCCTATATAATGGGTGATACAATTATTTTATTGGGCTACTGTTCGGTTCACTTTGCCTAGAATTTACTTGGTTCTAGGCCAAATTTGGTCATCGTCCCAATTGAATATCCAATATCTATAGAAGGGTATAACATTCCTCATATAATGGGGAACCTAAAAATTAATATTAAATTAAAATCATGATCATTTTTTGTTTTTAGTGGTGTTAAAAAATGTACCATGTAATAGTTCATTTTAAAAAGGAATTATAGAAATGATAAGAAAAGAAGTTAGAATTTTAAAATTCATTACTTCAAGTGTTTATGAACAATTAATCATATGAATATTATATTATAGAAAATGGATATTATCTTCATTTAGTAGAAAATAAAACCCCAAACTTTATTTTTTCTAGTCCTGAGCAAAATGTATCTCAAAAATAGGAAATTTGAATTCCATTTTACAATTTTTTTTAATATATAGTGCTCAAAAAAATAGCTCATAGAAAATAATTTTGAAACCAATCAAAATAATTTAAAATAAGATAGGTTCATAAGAATATAAAAATACCAAGCTCATTTATTTTTTTAAACTCATTTCCACATTTCATGAAATTTAAATTATGAATGATGATGTGTTGAGCATCAAAATAGACATGAGGGTTCATTTTTATTCAAGGGGGAAAATATAAAATCTCTTGATGAATTCACATTTTAAACATAAGATGAGTATTCAGTTTTTTGTGTTTTTTGAAATTTTCCATGGTAATTGAATTTTTTTTCAATCAAGTAAACCCATGTAGCGAGACTTTTACAATGAATCCCAAGCTCAAAGACCTTAGATCACCACGTGAATCTCACTTACTCAAGAATCATATCAAGTTAACTAAATCCAAAAAATTAAAATTACCACAAATATAGATAAAATTCCTAACTCTAGGCTACAAAAATATGGATTCACAATTACAAAGTCCTGAAATACACACATTAGATAAATACATTTCTCTATGCACAAATTTATTTTGGTTTTTTATTTACATTTTTGGTGATTTTTTTGAATACTCATATTAAAATTAAAACGATCCGAAAACATATGATAATTATTATCAGAAACCAAAACTATAACTAATACCCCATAATTCCAAGGATGTGCATTGTGATTTTTTTTAAATATATTGAAATATAAATGGTATAAATTCACATTAGACAACCACACATTCCAAAATCTATGCGCATAAACTTTTACTTGTATTAAAATTAGAATAAAGACATGCAAATTTATTTTAGATTCAGTTTCAATGTTTACAATGTGTATTATCATGTTCAAGGGTAAAAAATTCTTCCTTCCATTTATTTATATAAAATTTTTTGACCTAGGAACCTTTTTATTTTTATTCAAACCTAGCTTAGAATAAAACTATCCTCAGTGTTTAAAGAAATTAAAATTTAGAAGGGGTAGATGTAGAGGAGAGGATTTCCAAAATAAATTTTTGAAATGAGAATCATAGAATTAAGTCACCCGGTGGTTGAAGTTGAAGTTCATACTACTATAATTTAATCCCTTTATCTCCATGTTACTCATTTAAGCCTCATAAATGATGATACTTTGTTTTTCTACACATGGAATAAATGTGATTTTATTAAAAAATTTCAATCTTGGAAGCCCCAGATTCTTAAACACAATAAAAATTTGAAAATAATGGAAAACCCTTGAGGTTTACTTAACTAAAAGCAAACAAAGACAAAGGGAAATGATAAAAAATACCTCTTTATTTTTAAACTCCAAACTCTGAGTCAATATGTAGGTAAATGTTAGGTTTCTTCTTGGAAAGTGCCTTATTTATTGTCATTAGCTCAACTTAGATCCCCCAACTTACCCAATAAAAACATTCTACATTTTAAGGACTTCATTTTCCACCATATCTACTAGATTGAAATTAATACTTTATTTATAATATATTTAAGGTACAAAAATATGTGCTTTAATGAGTAGGAAAATAAATGGGTTATCAGAAATGGTTGTTCCAATTTTTTCTATAGTCTTTCCTAAGACATCAAGAAAAATTCAAACTTTATTGTTTTCATGAGAAGAAACCATGAAAAAATGAAGTATTTGGATATCCCCAATGAATGAAAATTTGAGGGAGGATGGAAAGGCCTTATTCTCAAGTTTGGGTTGATCAAAATTAATTTAGATTGATTGGGAGTTATAAACAAGCTTGATTGGTTCATTTAGAAATGATGTTGTTTCCTAATTTTTTTTAGTTTAGTGATAGGAATTGGTTCATACTGTGAGTTTATTATTTCTTCTATGGGTTTAATGATTTTTGTTTTTAAAATATTATTAACATAGTTATATTTTGGTTATTCAATCAATGAAGAAAAATTTCTCTCTTATGAATAAAATAAATCTATTTCCTTTTGTCTTAAATAACCCTTAACAATTCTTTGATCATATTTAGCTATCCAAAATTCAAATGTTGGTTTTTCATTATTTTCATGAGAGGTTTGTGGGAAAATATACACCCAATATAAGGTTAAGTAAGGTAAAATAAGTGTAGGGATGGTTTCCTCACAAGATTTAATTATTTTTAGTTCTAATCTCAAAGATGTAACCTCAGAATTCGTTATCGCTATTTAATTGTTTTTTATGAAATTTATGAGGAACAAGTTGGATAGAAGGTTTAATATCATGTAATTACCTAAGACTGATTACTTTGACCATCCTTGAGAGGGATAAAAATTTATACTTTAAACATTCATCATCCCAATGATTCTACATCTCGCCAGGTGTGTCATAATCATTTAAGGTTTGATCAAATAAAATACCCAAGTCAAGGGATTCATAATATTTATTTCCAATTTTCTTTTATCTTGGGTTTATGATGGATTAATTTTGAAGATACTTCATTAGGGTATCTAGAAATTATGATTCAAGATTCTAAGGACACACAAAAACAATAAGAGGAAAAGATGAAATTAATAAAGATGAGAAAAGAGAATTGACATTATAGTAGAATGTGAGTGTCTCAAATAACATTCTTTGGTCCCTGAAAATGTTGCAAATTTTTTTTATCTTCCCAATTTACTAATGTTTTTAGGGTTGAAGCGGTTACTTGTAGTGCAAGTTGGGTTGTCGAATCTTCAGATATCTAAGAAGAAACATAAAGACACATATATTCTAAGAGGGGGATTTGGAAATGGTGTGGCCAATATTTTTTGATATGGTTTAAATGAACACTAAGTGACCTAAGTGAATTCATTTTATGGTAAAGGTTTGATCGTTGGTTATTATATGTGATGGATTGGATGAAATTATTTTTAAATTATTTAAATTTCATTAACTCAAGAAGGATTCATTTAATAAAATCAATCCAAACTCATCACTTACTAGTTTAAAACCTTCACATATAGATTCTAATAACCCATAAACTCGGAGGATTATTTTTATGAGAACTCCTAAGTAAAGGATATTATTATCACATGAAAAGTGTGGTGATAAAATTCAATAAGGTAGAGGAATAAAGAAAATAATTGAATGAAAAATTCAAATAAAAGAAATGATTAAACATTTAAAGAGTGAAAAATGACATCCAATACACCCCATTTATAATATCTTAGATCAACCCTTGAGAGGTTTATCCTTAAATTTATGCAAATATTTTAATTTAAGATGAAATTAGACTCATAAAGACAAAATTGAAGAAGTAAGAATAATGAAATAACGATCACCATGCCATTGTTTGGAGAATTCCACAAGTTTGGGTTTGAATAAATTAAAAAATTGTGGAAAAATTATAAACATGATATAAAGGAGAAAATAATAATAGTATATGAAGAACATTTATTAAGAACTAAAGTGAATTAGAATAACTTACATTTGAAAAACAAATGCGTGAATATAAAACATCAACATAAAATTACAACTGAAATAAACCAAATAATCCTCAAACTAAATAAAAAACACCTCATTAAATAATAATTTCAAGATTATTGGGTTTATCCCATGATACTACAAGTTTTTCAACTTTATTATGGTAGGCTTATGGTTGTGGAAGCTTTGTGGAATGTGGACTTTTCCACCCTTGACCTGAAATGGGATCCTACTTACATCCACCCAACAGAGGTTACAAAATGAGATTATATATTGATGAATTTGGATGGGACATAGAATAATAAATTAAATCAAAGTATTTACCCTAACATACTGAAATATTTCATCACAATTGGATTTTTGGGTTTGTATGTATGCAAGTAATGGCAGGATATTATTCTGGGACACAAAATCTGGCCCATAATTTCATATTTACATTGGGATGCATTGAACTAAATTAAAATATCATAAGTATATTTTGAAACTATATAATTATATGTCTCTAATTATTTAATGTATTTCCAGTTAAAATTTTAGCTTTATTAGGATTTTGTCATATTGTTACAATTATTTTATTAGGCCGTTGTCCAGTTCACTTCCCCCATAATTTCCGAAGTACAAGGGCCACTTTTCTCATCACCCCAAATGAATATCTAATATATATAGAAGGATATAATGTTACTAATATCATGGGAGTCATGAAAAGTAAATATGAAAGTAAAATCAAGACCATTGGGTGTTTTAGGAGGTGTTCAAAAATGTACTGTGTAATAGTGTGTTTTAAGAAGAAATTACAAACATGATAAGAAAATAAATTCAAATTGTAAAATTCACTACTATAAGTTTTTATGAAATTTAATCACATGAATATTATAATATTAAAAATAATATTATTCTCATTCAATTTACAATCTGTTATCATAAGGTCTTCATTTCCAAGGACATTTCTAAGGAAAATTGAAGTCCCTGATGTGAATATTATCAACTACTTAGTTTTTTTATTTTTAATTACCTTTATTAAAATTTATTCTAGAAGAAATAATGTAATGATAATAGTATCATATATATACTATATTGTTACTATAATATGGGTAATATGATTTTTTATTCATATACCCTATCCTTCAAGAGAAACCAAACTACTATTTGTGTGTTGTGAGGACTACTGCCTCCATGATGTAACATGTTTCGTTTCCCATCACCACCTTATGAAGATGAATATATGGATGATATTAAAGGATAAATATGATATTTATGATATAATTAAGGTTATTTTATATAAAATATATAATTTATTAGTTATATGATCAACAAATGATCGTTTTTAATTTAATCATTTAAAATAATCTTACCAAGAGGATAATATTGAATTCAAATTATTTTATAATTTCATATGCATTACTTATTCTTATAATTAATTAAAATTACGATATAACTCACTCATAAAAATAATAATAATATCATTCTTTTGGTATAATGATATTACAAAAAAACCACAATATAATCAGTTATTTAATAGTGGTATGTTCATGGTTGGGTCGATTTAACCACCTACTTGAACAATACTTTGAATTTATACCATGAGTGATTATGAAAATATAATTACTATTATAATATAATATAAATTCCTAAAAAAGGATTTTTTTGAGGTATGATATCAATATACAATTTTATCAATTAAGTAAAGACCCTCCATCTTTCAAAAATCACCAAAACATGTTTATTACTGACTTTAGCTTCAAGGATAAGATTTAAAAAAATAATTAAGAGAATTTAAAATATCATAAATTATTATAAATAACCCATAAAACTAATATTAATATCCTAGTAAAAAATTAATTTTTTAACAAGAATGAATACGAACAACGCTCTTATGAAACTAGTACAAACATTCAAAACTATAATCACCGATATGGAAAATGAGTATAATTCATGTAGAAAATGACAATTTATGAAGATTATTGGTTAAAATGGATTTGATTAAGTTTATTAATCAAGTTATTGTGATATATATGTTTATTACACATGAGTTTAAATTAAATTAATGGAATTTAGGATAAGAGGTAATGGTTTTCTGTCTGAAATTACTCTCTTGATACAGGTTTTGCAATATGAATCTAATTTTCTTTATGTGGCGTATATACTAAATATTTGGAATTTTATATCATGAAATTAATTTATTAATTATATTTTAATATAAATTTTATTTAGTCGATTTCAATAGGATATGACTTAATTACTACCCAAGCCATAAGTGGGGGTTTTCAATCTCATTCTTCATTATTTGGGTCTCATGTTATAATCAACACCTTTTTTATTTTTTTGTTGTGCATACATTGAAATATATTTTTTTTCCATATTACACATGGAATTTAAGGGATTTAAAAGTTTATATTGTTATCCCTCTATTATATTATTTTGAATAAAGAGTTACCATAATTGTTTTAAAATAAATCTTTACTATGGTGAAAAACCATCAAAATTTTTGGTAAAGAAAAATTGTATTTAATTTCCAAGAAAATATGTACCTATCTAGATACTAGAAAGTGGATGGAGATATGGATTGAATTAATCTATGGGTAATCATCCTAAAATTGGTTGGTTGAGGATTGACTCAATCTTCACCCTAATGCATGATGAGTGGCCTAAGATTACACACCTGGTGAGAAAATCTTGGGGGGATATGCTTTGGAATATTCACACACTCCTAGTGAACCATGATGAAGGATTTTTCCTACCATTTCATTGGTATACTACCAATAAAAACTATTAAAGCCAAATACTATCTTCCATGGATAACCCAAAATATTTAAGGTACAATCTCCGTTATTTTTCTTTGAAAAGGCTACCTAATACTTTGATTATGCCCCATGACTTCAAAGTTGATTAAGGGATTTTATCCTAGAAATCCACACTAATACATTTAATGTGGAATTAATTGATGTTTTTATATCTCAATATACAGATAATTTTTTTTATCCCCTAATAGGTTCCTTAGGTAATGATATGAAAGGTCTTGATGAATCTTATAGTGAATATATTGGACTTAATTAGGTGATTGGTGGGGACCATAATTATATAGACCATTGATTCATCAAAAAGTATCATTATAGAAACCATTTTTCATTTTTGTTTATATATATGGAATTTATAGAAAGTTTTTATGTTAAAATTATGGATTCCATCAGTATGAGATCAATGATTATTGTTATCCTTATTTTAATTTATTTTCATGGATATATATTTCCCCCAGTTTCAATTGGTCGTGGATTCATTTTGTTTATTTACTATTTACATATTACTTATGCCATGATTATGTTATGTAAGATTCTACTATAAGTTACTCCTTACTGAGCATCTATACTCACCCTTATTTTTTTTCCTTTCCCCAGGAAATCTAGTGAAACACTGTGTATAAATTTCATTGATATTATGGAAGGTATAATAATTTTTTCACAATGTTTTTATATTATATCTTATATTTTGAAGTGTAATGTATGTATGTATCTAGTCTTCCTATACAACTAAGTTGTTCGGTCTTATATGAAATATTGTATTATTTACCAATAGTGTAATATAACTACCATATTCGGGTTTCTGAAGTTCAAGGTGTTATAATAGGTATCAAAGGAAGTTTATTATTAACCTTGGGGACTAGATTTATATGAACCAAGTTAGATATCACAAGTTAGATGAAAATCCCCAATATTTGTAGTGAACACACTAGAAATCATAATTTTAATTGTATTTCACAATTCAATGTTATGAGATAATTATGTGTATGAAATTGTTGAAAAAAGTGACTAATAGAAGGAATAAGAACTATTTTATCACCTATAGTCAATATAGGAAAATTTCCCCTTAATAAGATAATAAATATATAATTGAGGCTAATAAGTTTATAAAAATTTTATGGTAGTTTACCCAGGTTATGATAGATAATATCATCCACATAGGCTAATCCACAACATGGTGTAACTATGTCAGACAGTTTCATATAAAAAACCCTCTAGTATTCAGTGGCGGTACTAATCCATTGGCAGCTGAATAATGGACCAAGTCCCAAAAGAAGTTATTTATCACTTTATGAAGTAGTGAAAAGGAAAAAGTCATCATGTATCTCTATAATTTTAAGGGAGATATGAATAAATAGTGGTCACTAATTCAAAACACTAAATAGGGAGATGAGATTAAGTTCATGGATTGAGGAACTTTTAATGAGGTATTTTATAAAACATAGTTCCATCATAAATAGAGAGAATAAATGGAAACGAAATTTCTCTATATTTGACAAAAGGAGGAGGAAAATATTACTAAATATGATTATAACTCTATAAGGTTATCTACTCGTGGTGAAATTTTTTTATGTAGACTAGAAATGAAGATTGATCATATCTTTGATGGGTTGAAACTAATCCTTTAAGTTAATTGGTATCTAAAACATTTTCATCATATGATGATATAATGTCAAGAAGTATCATGATTTAAAATCATTTCTCTAATCAATATATTTTCAAGGTAAACTAGGAGAGGAAGTGGTAAGTTGAGAATCATGGGAAGAATAATACAGATAAAGGAAATAAAGGGATGATGTGATTTCACACATGTGGTAACTGTATGAAGAAACAACTTGGGTCTTGAAATAATTGAACATGAGTTTGTTAAAAGTGTGAAAAAAGGATACCAAGCCCACCAATTTAATTGAAAGGTAGTATCTAATAATGTTAAATGATTTAATTATATGGATAAGGGACATTATGAAAACCAATTCCCCAAACATCAAGTAAATTTACCATAAAAAATTCAAATGGAGTAAGGAAAATCTTAAGTGACAACCACTTATGAATTGGAAGTTTATAATGTTGTAGTGGCAGGTAATTCTACCATTGATTAAAAGTTAACTAATTTTTATTTGATTATGGATATTCACACTCTTTTATATCTTCATTGTTTGATAAAAAAAATTATATAATTACCTAACACCCTAGTAAGAGAGTTATCAATTAAGACACCAAGTGGGGGTCATATTGCAACAAAGATGTGTCAAGAAGTTCTAGTTAGGATATATGGGTATACCTATGGTTGAATTTGATATGGTCTTTGGTATGTATTGGATTTTTAATTTATAGGATAATTATATTATGATTTGTGAATATAAAGTGAAATATCTTATCTTTAGAGGAGAAAAATCATCATTTAAATCATATCTAGATCCTCCCCAAGTAGCCATACTTAATGAAATTTTGGTTAGAGAGGTAGATCAAGTGTGATATATAGATGAGGTATATATCTTAGGAATAGAGGATATACATATGGTATAAAAATTATTTGATTTTTTTCTAAAATAATTACCTGGTCATCCACTTGAGCCAAAAGTTGAGTTATCCATTGAAATCATTACTAATTCAATGCCTATATCTAAAAATCCTTATAGAATGGGGCCAGTGGATTTGGTGGAGTTGAATAAATAGTTTTTAGAGTTGAGTGATATGGTATTTATACATCCTAGTGTTTCACTATAGGGAGAGCTTGTTTTATTCTTGAAAAAGTTGGATGGGTCTATGAGATTGTGCAATGATTATCAAGAGATTAATGGTATCACTATACAGAATAAGTACCCTATACCATGTATTTAGGAATTATTAGATCAACTTCAAAGATAATAACACTTTTCAAAGATTGATATTTACTCTAGTTATCATTAATTAAGGGATAAAGAGGATGATTCAACTAATATGAAATTTTAAACAAGGTATGGGCATTATGAGTATATGGTAATTCCTTTGGGATTGACTAATGCACCTTTGGTAATTATGGATTTGATGAAAAGAGTATTCAGGGAGTATATTTATAAGATTTTATTGGTATTCATTAATAATATATTGATACACTCTAAGAGGTATAGATAAGATGAGAGTCATCTAAAAATAATTTTGGAGACCCTCAGAAAAAATACTACACTGGGAAGTATAGTAAGTGTGAATTTTAGATTAATTAAGTTTCTTTTCTTGGCCAAATTATCTCTAAGGATAATATATCTATTGACCCTTAAAAAAAGTAGTCAAATAATGACCTAAACCAATGAGCATATTTGAGATATAATGTTTCTTTGGATTTAGGGGTGACAATAGGTGGTTTGATCAAGATTTTTAAAATATTTCCAACTCATTAACCAATTTGACTTTTAATGGGGTTAAATTCACATGGTCAATGGAATTTAAGGAATTTTTTAAAGAGATGAAGAAGGTACAAATTAATTAATCTGTTTAACTCTACCATTAGGAAAAGAAGGATTTTTAATATATAGTGATGTATCAAAGAAAGGACTTGGTTTTGTCCATATATAGAATGATAGGTCTATTACCTATGCATTAAGGAAATTGAAAATTTATGAACAAAACTATGTATCTCATGGACATAACAGGGAATCCATAATATTTTCTTTGAAAATATTGAGACACTACCTTTATGGTTAAAGATGAAATATGTATATCGAACAAAAGAGTATGAAGTATATCTTCTCTTAGAATAAACTCAATATGTGGAAAAGAATTTGGTTGTAACTACTCATGGATTATGATTACTTGATACACTACCTCCCTAGGAAGGAAAAAATGTGGCCAATGTATTGAGTAGGATGGACCATGGAGTTATGACCATAATGAGGATTAAAAAGTATCCTATAGAAAAATATCTAATAAAGGTGGATATGGTGATTTTTAGGCAAGGGTCACCAAATTTTCTTTTTCAATCAATTGCTAAACCCACCTCATTTGAAAATATAGATAAGTCCTAGTAGGATGAATAGAACTTAAAAATAAATACTAAAGTAGTGATGAACGAAAAATTTATAGAATTAATCAATATATATGGAGCTATAAAGTTTGATAAGTGGTTATGCATTTCATCCATGCTTAAATTGAAGAGGGAAATACTAGATTAAGAAAACAACACCACTTTCTCCGTACACCCTGGTAGCACAAAAATGTATAGGTATTTTAGAGAAAACATATGGTGGGATGGAATGAATTGGGGAATTATGGAATATGTGTTTAAATTCTTAGTATTCTAGGTGGTGAATTTTGAAAAAAACATCCTTAGGGAGTCATGTAAACTCTTCCTATACATGTAGTTTTAGATTAGGTAAAATGTCTTCTTGAAGGTTTCACCATGGTAGGGAGTTGCAGGATTTTGTGTAAAGGGGAATTTAATCACTAGGTACATTAGGCCTTTTTAAATACTAAAAAGAATTAGGGATATATCTTATTAATTGGATATGCTGCCCAATATTTTTAAAGTACATAACATATTTAATGTTTCATTAATGAGGAAATACATTTGGGATCCAATACATGTTCTCACATATGAGGGAATAGAGTTTGAGCCTGAATTTTCTTATAATGAAGAAACTATCTAGATTACTAACACCAAAGAGTATGTATTAAAAAATTGGACAACTAGATTTGTTAAATTCCTTTGGAGAAATAAAAAACTAGAAGAGGTAACATGGTTCCTTAAAGAAACTACGAGGAATGTATATACAAACTTATTTAATAGATGAAACATATAACAATTTCAAGGATTAAATTCTTCAGGGGGATTTAATAACCAAGTCCCTACTATTGTAGGCAAACACTATATCCTGAACTATTATGTAATGTGCACTCTAAAGATCCTTTATTCATAAGTACATTTAAAAGTTTAATTTATAATTTTTTTAATTTTATTTTAAATAATTAAGTTAATTTTTTATTTTTTATAATGATATTATCTTAAGAAGAAAATTTGGGTTTTTTTCTCTAAAAAAATTGTATTTTAGGTGAATAATACAATATATTGATTTTACTAATAATGTGACTTTTAGGCCCTTATTTGTATATAATAAATTTATTAAACCATTTAATTAAAAAAATGTATTTTAAAATTGAAAATATATGTTTTAAAATTGTAATTATAGTTTACAAACCCATTATCGGTATTTAGTAACTCAAGTAATATTTTTTATCAAAAATTGATTAATATATTACACATTTTTAATATTTAAATTAATTTTTAAGTATTATATTAATTGACTCTGAAAAAATGGATTTTAAATTTAAAATATGCAGGTCTAGGATCACTTTATTTTTTAGGCATAATGATTATGTCACCTTACTTAAAACTTGTTACTGTGGTAAAATATAAAATGATAAAAGTAATAATTCAAGCAGTAAAGGGATTTAAATATGATAAAAACATGTCTATAATATATTGGATGAGTTTTTGATAAAAATTAACTACTACCCACTCCATTATTACTTATTTTTGGAGCCATGTGACATGTTTAACATGTTATTCCTTTATATTAATTTGAAATATTTTCAAAAATACCATTCCCACCATTTATAAATGGGGCCTCTCAGCACCCCATCATGGAACTCCTAAAAATTCATTTTCCTCATGAAATAATATAATTTTATCCTTTACCTAGAATAATATTCCACTATCATAACATTCTAATTAGTATTAGTTAGTAAAAGTCCTTTATCTCTAAAGAGACTTCTTAGAAAAATTCAACTCCCCGATGTGAGTATCATTAACTACTTAACTTTTCCTCTTGATTATCTATATTAAAATTTATTATATCTAAACTGATATAATGATATTAGTATCATTTATATATTTTAATGTTACTATATTAATGGAAATATAATTTTTTTTCATATACCCCTCCCTTAAGGAAAAGAAAACCACTGTTCGTGCGTTTTGTGAACTACCGCCTCAACAACATAACATGATTCAATTTCCTACACCAGTTTACTAGGTTGGTTATAAATATGATATTAAAGGATAAATATTATCTTTATGAAATAATTAATTTTTTTTATGAAAAATAAGAGAACCAATTATTTATATGATCAACAAACGATCCTTGTAAATTTAATCATTTAAAATATGCATACTAAGAAGATAATATTTTATTCAAATTGCTTAATATTTTCATATCCATTAATTATTATTATAATTACTTAAAATTATGATATATTTAACTAATAAACCCAAAATAATATCATTATAATTATTTTATAACGATATTACACGAAAACCACCACATAATCATTCATTAAATGAGGGTATTTTCACATTTGGGTTTCTTTAATCATCTAGTCAAACTATAATTTGAATCTATAAAATGAATTAACATGTAAACATAATATGATATAAATGTGTAAATAATTTTTTTCCTTTTATAGTTATTATATTAATATCTAATTCATAAATTCAAAAAACAAGATCCGTTCATTAAAAGTCTCTAAAACATGATTATTATAAACTTCATCTTCAAGGATAAGGTCTAAATCAATCATGAAGGGAATTTGAAACATAGTAAATTTTTATAAGTAAACTATAATAGTAAATTTAATTTTATAGTAATATTTAAATTTTAAATAAGAATAAATATGAACACCACTATTTTGAAACTAGTACAAATGATCAAAATTATAAAGACCGACGTAGAAAATTAGAAGAAATATTATAGAAAATGACTATTTATGAAGAGTATTGATTAAAATGGGTGTGAGTAAGGGTATAATTCAAGTTATTAATATAGAAATGTTTATGATATATGAGGTTAAAATGTGTTTTTTGATGATAGGATAATAGGTAAGGGGATTCTATCTCAAATTCCTCTCTTTAAGAAAAGTTTTCTATTATGCTCAATATTTTCTTTAAATGTTGTATATACTGTTTTTTTTAGATTTTATATCATTAAATTAATTTATAAATGTTATTTTAATATTAATTTTAATATATATATTTCATTATTTTATGATTGAATTATTATCCAATCCATAAGTGGGGTTTTTCTATCTCTTGGGACTCATGGAATAATCACCACCTATTTTATTTTGTGTGGTGGATACATTTACATGGAATAATTTTTTCCATACTGCACATGAAATTTAAGGGATTTAAAAAACTATATTTTTTTTCTATCTCTCACATTCTTTTTATTAAAGTGTTAATAAAATATTTGAAAATCTCAATATTTTACATAGAGGAACAACATCCTATGTTTTGGTAAAGTAAAAGTGTGTTTAATTTCCAATAAAATACATCCCTATCTAGATACTATCAAGTGGATGTAGATGTGGATCAGTTTCACCTAGGGAAATTAAATTGAAAAGGTTTGGTAGAGTATTGAGTCAATAATCCCCCTTATGCATTATGAGTGGGCATAAGACAACACACATAATGCGACACTCCTGGGGGATATGATTTGGAATATTCACATGATTTTAATAAACCACAATGAAGGTTTTTTTGTACCAATTCCTTGATCACTTACCAAAGAAAAATATCAAAACCAACTCCTATCTTCCATGGATAACCCAACACATTGATGTTATCCTTTCCCCAATATTTTTTAATAAGAGTAGTGCCTATTACTTTGATGATACCCCAAAACTTCCAATTTGACTAAGGTATGCTCTCATGTACATCCATATTATTATATTTAATGGGGAAGTATTTGATGTCCATATTTATAATTATATGGATAGAAATTTTTTATTTAGTAATGGGTCACTTATGGAATTATATTAAAGGTCTTGATGAAAAATTTGGTGAATGAATTGGAATTAATTATGTGACAGATGGGGACTAGAACTATATAGCACCCAGATGAAACAACATATCTCATGAGACAAAAAAGGTTGGGATTTGGTGTATACCTCTTCCCATGAAAGTATAAGTTTCTCGAAACAAGGACTTGACAATAAGTTTTGATGTGATAAATTATGCATTACTTTAGTATGATATCAAGGATTACTATTATCCATGTTTTCATTTATTATAATGGATATAATATTCCCTTTTTTTAGTTGATTATTGATTCAAATTATTTATTTATTCTTACCATATCACTTTTTCCATGTTTGTTTTATGTGATCTTATACTGCATGGTACTCTTTATTGATATTTTTAATTTACCCTTATTTTTGTTCGTTCCCCTAGGAAATACAGTGGGGGAATAGGTGTAATTTTCAGGGATATGGTGGAAGTGATAATAACATTATCACAATGTATTCAGTTTGTATCTTATGTTTTCTAGTTTAATGTATTTATTTATCTAGTCTTCCAAGGCTACTAAGTTATTCAAAACTCTTGGGACTTTTTTTATCTATACCAATAATGTAATGTAACTACTGACTTTTATTTTCAAGAGTCCAAGATTTTACATGAATAAAAATTTATGATAACATTAATATCAATATAATAAAGATACCAATTCATTATAATGTAATGTGATAGTTCCAATCATAACCACCATGACATAGTGTCTAACAAAATATTATGGTTTACATAAGGATTATTCACAATTTATTCCAAACCACCATACTATAGTCTAAACCATCATTTCATGGTCACCCTTTTGGTGTACATATCTATGAGTATCCCACTTGGAAAAATAGCCTCATATACTTATTGAAATTTTACCAAATGTTTCATCACATGTGAACAATTGGAAATCATAAAAAAAATTCCATTTGGATATATTCTAAAACAATTTTCAAAAAATCATTAATTTTCACTAAATGTTACATCATATGTAGAAATATTTGAAAATACATCTTGAACTTCTTCTGGATATCCTATAAAACACTTTTTGGGAAGCACTGAAAGATTCATAAACTTTATTCTCATTTCCAAAATGAAAAAGTGTGACCCCATGGGACTTTATATCATTGGAAATAATTATAAATTTCTAGGTACATAAATGTAAATAAATAGAGGCCTCTAGATAAAAATCAATACTTCTCAAGCTACAATGGGATATGACATGATCTCTATTAATCACATTTGTCTCCATACCTATGTCCATCATCTGTATCATATACAAGTATGAATAATTATATAATCACTTTATATATGGAATAGAATGACCATAGGACATAGAGTATTTCAACCAAAGATAATCACCCATATATTCTTGATTATTTGATTTTAGATAGACCAAGACAATGAATACATCAAATAAAAATCATCTTAAGTGGATGAGCACGTCATCTGACCCTTATACAAATTGATAAGCATATCACATGTGACTTAACTAGTTATGTATATAAAATTCTTCAATCAATGTCAATTAAGGTACCAAATTCCACACTCCTCAATCCGTTTTCAACTACCACATTGGTTAATCCACAACTGATTACATGATTAACAACATTCCCAACTACCAAATAATTAGATAAGCCTTAAGGATTATGTAATAATGGTATCAATTCATAAAGGTTCTCAGTATAAGTATCTTTACAAATTCAGGTGTGGGGATTTAATATAAATCATGCACTCCTAGTATACCAAAGTCACAGTACATGACATTCCTTGTGGTATACTTAGAGGGTTATCTAGCACACAAAATTACTTTTTCAGCCATGATAATATCCCATATCACTATATAAAATCCTACTCATGCCAGCCATAACATTTTATCACAACCTTTATTTCTACATGATAAACATCAGTTTGGGATAACTCAATGTTGTACTTCGAAATTCCAATTATCATTTAATTTCAAGCAATATATGAATCCAATGTGAATGAATGATTAATTAGAGGCTTCATTTTGTGTAAAATGATACATTTTATATTCTTAATATTATTTTATAATAATTAACAAAACAATACGAAAGTGTTTATATATTTATATCCCATATGATAGAATAACAGAGTGGTCTTATATTTTATAATCATTTAGGGTTTTTTTTCAAACTCATTACATCATTATTAATTCCACACACATATCAATGTGAGTCTCTAATAATACTATCCATTTAAACTCTTTAAGTATCTTCTATAAAGAATATTTGTTTGAAAAACAACTATACTTGGAAAACATGTTTATAATGTTCAACTTTTTTAACATAGTATTTGTAACACTAAGATCGGTTATTGTACCACTGGGGAGGGGGTTAAATAAATGGTACTCTTTTTTAAAAAATCTTTTCTTTTAGGAATTAATCCTCCTTGACTTGTTAGATTACTGATATGCTCTTAATGGATCTTCATCACCCATATGAAAAATAAGTAGAACAAGAAACACACATGAATATTTATATGGTTCATCATCATTGTGAGATCCCAATTCTTTCTAGTTTGAGGTTGAGTTTTGAGACTATCTTATAAATGATATAAGAGTGATTAAAATAGAGGGGAAATGTACATCCTTAACTCTTGAGGAGCTATCTAATGTCTTATACCATGTAAGGGAAGGTGAAATCCTTGAACTTTATTTCAAAAACAAGTGAATGAAATTTTTGAATGTTACCAACTATATTTGAATGTTACCAACTATAATTATAGATATATTTTTGACCTTGATACCAACTATATTTGAATGTTACCCCCACAATCTTGGATGAATAATAATATAAAAATGATTCAAAATGTATTTGATTCAAATATAATACCATATTATAAATGAGTCTGAACTTCCCAAACGAAATAAATACCATAAAATTCATGTTAATATATCTATAATTATTTAGGATTATTAGATCATGAATAATAACATATGTGCATGAAACTGATCTCCTTTCTTCACCTTAGTAGTAGGCAATTGAATCATTAGAAATAGAATCATCTTGCCCCAACCCTTTCAGAATTCAAGAATGTAGCACATGTAATTATTATTCTTCTTATCTCCTTGATAAAAAAATATATCAGATTATATTTAAACTTATTGAATATAATTCTATTCTTAATTTCTTTATTTTATATTCCCATGTTGAATATAAATAAATTTTCCAAAATAGATTTTTGTAAAATACTTATTTTTTAGTTGCAATAAAGTTTTCATTTAAGGACTCCCTAAAAAACAACAATAACTATCATGAAGTATAACTTAAAATATTTTAATTTGAAATAATCATGAGTATCAGTAATGATCCATATCATTTAATATTTTAATTAAACCTTACTTGAATGTAATCTTGAATAATGGTTGTTGGTTGAGCCTATGATATCTTTTGTATTAAAAGATTATAAAATCATCATTATAATTAGATACATTATTCATAAAAAATATATCTATAAAATATTATTTAACTTCATGGATAAACGATACTTATAGTGTTTAACAATTATTAATTACAATTATCTTCAATGTAATAATATCATCTCTTTGAGTCTGGAAAATGATTTGTATGTGTAAAGAGGCAATGATCGTTATGGTGACTCAAAAATTATTCTTACATTATGGTAATACTTATGGATTTTAATGATAATTATTATACATTATCCTTATTCAGACCTTCATGCTTACATGGATTAATTATCATATGAATTTTTTCCTATAAAGGGATCCGGCCTTTTAGGAATCATTTCATACTTATAGAAGTGATAATATTCCTTATGAATTTTATTAAATATTCAAATCACTTTGATAGATTATCACTCACTTAAAACAACCCAAAAATACTTCAAAAAAATTCCAAAACATTATTCTTCACATTTAAAAATGTTTGAAATAAATATAATCAATTTCAACAATTCTATATGTAAATTTAATCTACCCCTTTATATTTGTTGTTAACATTCATTAAACTATTTAAAAAATCATATTGAAACCTAATTTATTAACAATGTGACAAAAAATCACACCCTTTATCATGTGAAAAACATCTTGACACCACACTATAATTTATATTAGTTTTTTTGAGAGAACTCTATCTCTCAGTGACAAGAAAGATTTCACCCATGTGATTGGGTGGTCTCCCCCACAATCTATAAACTTACCACTCAATAAACTCCACCATATCAATTGAAAATATCCATTTAATTAAAAGGAAATAAGTACACTCATCCTCCTTTGATAATAAACATTTCAATATTTAATAATGAAATATGTAGTTTATTACACAAAGAGTTACACATTTACTTCCCCCCCATTTGAAAACATAATCCAAGGATCAGGGGGGGTCCTAGAATTTTTTTTAATGATGTGGGAGGGGATTAAAATTCATATTCATCCTCAAGATCACAAATATGTCCATAGGTACATCCTTGGTAAAAATATCACCCTACTGGTATTTATTAGGAATAAATTAGTGATTTATTTTTCTATTGTACACTTAATATTTAATGAAATGAAATTTTATTTCAATATGAATAAACCTAGAGTGTTGCACAAAATTTTTAGATTGGTTAATAGAAATTTTATTATCACAATAAATTCTGATTAGTTTTTTAACTTTTAATCTCAAATCATCTGAATTATTCTTCATATAAATAATTTGAGTGAAAGCACTAATAAAAAAAATATATTTGATATCTGTAGTGGTTAATGAAACAGAGTTATATTTCTTGTAATTATAAATCATAAATCAATCTATTAAGAAAAAAATTTCACCTTATTTGGACATTTTTTCATTAAAATCACCTACCGAATATGTATTTTGAATCCAAAAAAATTCAACTCTTTTCATTTCTTATATAATATCTTATAATTCACATTCTATTTTACATATGTAAGGACCATTTTAATATCCATAAGATGAGACACCTTTGGACCAATTTGATACCTATCACAAAGAATCACAACATATAAAATATTTAGTTTCAATGCTATAATATAAGGAAATATCCAAATTAGTTTTCAAAATTATATTTGATTTAAATTCTCACCTTCAACATATTTAGAAAATTTCAGCCCCACTTTAATGGGTAAATACACTGGAATTGACTCCTCCTTCTCAAACTTTTTCAAAAAATATCTTGAATAATTTTCTTGGGATAAGAAAATAAAATTTATCCTTTCATTAATTATAACCCCAATAAATATTTAAACTCACCATGAATAGAAATTAAAATTCTGTGTTTCATTTTTTTGTAAAATTCCTTTTATATACTTTTTCCCACCTATAAAGATAATTTCATTAAGATATACGATAATAATTACAATATTTTATTTCATTTATTTGATATAAAATTTCCTATTAATTTTTCCCATGGTGAATATCGTCCTTTTCAAAATTTTATGAAGACTTGAATTCCAATACCTTAGAATTTACTTTATACCATATAATTGTTTATTTAATTTACACACACTTGATCCTTCATTACAAAGGAAAAAACCATCAATCTTCTCAATATACACTTCATCTTCATGTTCTGTACTTAAAAAGGTATATTTTATATATTTTTAATAGATTTTTTTTATTTCCTATATAATTACACATCAAGAAACATTCTTTTGGATTGCAATATTTCAACTATAGAAAAATTTTCTTTAAAATACACTCCTTTAACTTGTGAAAAACCTTTACATACAAGTTTGACCATGTTTCTGAAAACCTTTCCTTTCTCTTCCATCTTGTTTTTTAATACTCATTTTGATCCAATTTAATTTTTATTATAGGGTCTTGGAACATGGTCTCATGTATCATTCTTTTAAATTTTATTTATCTCATCTTCGAGTTCCTTAATCCACTTTTTATTTTTGAATGATTTTTCCACTAAATGTGGATAACTATTTGAGATCAAATATGTTTGGTATTAAAATTGTAGAATAATTTTATTATTCACTAGAGTTTAATTATTTTTAATTATTTTTAATTATTTTCTCTATATACTTATTTTTTTTCATTATATGTAGCCTACTCCTCAGTAGTAGTCCGATCTAACTCAAGTTCAATAACCTATGGTTCAGATTTCACCTGTACAACACCTTCTTCTTTAGAATTCTATTTAATATTTTTATTCACATCATAAAAAATTTCTCCAACTTGAGAATTAATTATAGACTTAATATCAATAATTTTTACATAATAATAATAAATGACATTGTGAAACATCTTTTATAAAAATATATATCCTTTCTCACTTGATATATATCTCAAAAACATACCCTCTATATCCTTTTCATCAAACATTACCAGTTCATAATTTTTAATATTTATAAGGAATGGAATTATAAACACTATAAGGTATTCCAAAGTGGGTTTCCTTTTATACCACATATCATGGGATGTTTTGTAATAATATGGTCTATAAAAACATCTGTTTTGAATATTGATAAAATTTCACATAGATTATTTCAAATAAGATTCTAATAAAATATTTTGTTAATATCATTCTTACCATCTCAACCAATCTCCTTTTATTTATCTTAGAAGCTCCCTTTGTTGGGGTGTATAAATTGCACTGTATATATGATTTATGCCATTTTTTCAATATAGGATTCAAGTTTTATTCATGAGAAATATTTCTTATTTATAGATATTAATTTCTTGATGCACATCCTAAACACTTTATCAACTATTCTTCAAAAGGTTTTAGACATATTCACTATCCTAGAATTGGGTTTTATAAACATTAAATTGTTCTTTATAATTTAATAATAAACAAATTTTATGAAATAAAGATAATATTGAGTGTAATTATTTCTTATGGGTTTATAAAAATATGACTTTAGGAACTCAATAGGATTGGTTGTATGAATCTTAACATTTTTATACCTACCTTTATTTATTTACCTTTATAGAATGTCTCAAAATTTTATTTACTTTCTATTTTGATGTTGGGAAAGTCCCTCACCATGTATCCCTTAGAAAAATTGATTAAAATACTTTGAGAAAGATAACCCAAAATTCTATTCTATAATCTATTTTCATCTTTTTAACAGAATTAGTAATAATTTTTACAGTCTCTATTCTAAAAAATATTTCCACTAGTTCTCTTACCTAAAGTGATAATCTTCCCATGATTTATGCTATTGATGATACAATCATTTATTTTAAAACCTTCTTGTTTCCCATCATTAAAAAGCTGTCTAACACTTAATATATTATATTTGATCCCATACACTAATAATATGTCTTTTTATTTCTATTTTTGGTTCTCAATTTCATCTATTCCAAATCCATTTATATTTAAATATCTATTATTTATAAAAGTTATGGAATAAACAACATGTTTTTCTACAGTATTTTGGACCTTTGTCTCTCCAGTCATGTGTGATGAGCATACACTATCAAGGATCCATGGATTTCTCCCCTTAACTTATTTTGGAACCACTTTAACAATGAGTTACGTATCAGCCTTAGTTTTCTTCAACATATTACTTCTATTAGTCCTATGCTGTTTTTGACCAAGAACAATGGTCAATAAATCTTCTACATGTTGACTTTGTGGGTTACATATTCCATAGATCTTCTAAATTTATTCAAATGTATTTTTTATAGGCATCAAATATGTGTCCTCATTTTTATTATGAATCCTCACAGATTTATTGGTTATTTCATCTAAGTATCTCCCTTTAAATCCCATCCTTTTTTGATTCAAAGGAAGGTACATGTTTTACTAGTAACCATATTTTTTAAAAAGATCCATAACTCTAGCATTATCCACTAAAACTAGACCTCTAATAAAATAGTGGATTCTAAATTTAAAAATATATATTCTGTTTATGTGCAATATCATCCTTCTCTTATATACATTTTGAACAACCTTACCTCTTTTTGTTGCTCCCCACTACCTTAACTGTAATAGGATTCTTCTAGGGTTATCTCTCAACCTAGGTTTTCTAAAATTGTAATTTAGAACTCAAACTATTAGTTAAAATAGGTTTGATATTTTTAAATATAGGTGGTGAAAATTTTACCAGAGCTGATGCATAAGAGTTTTTTTGTTACATAGAGATAAGTCAACCTTAACTTCTATAACCTTCTCAATGTTAGTATTCATTTTTATAAGGGTATTTTTCAATTTAGTACACCTATAATAATTAGATCAATTTTTTATCAATTAATCTAACATAGGTAATTTAAATTAATTTTAAATTGAATTTATATATATAAAAATTTCAATATTTTTCTTGTTTTAACTTTAATAACCCATTTTATTAGACCATCAATGGGATTAATTTTAAATTAATTACTAAAACTTCTATATTTTAAATTTTGAAAAATGGATTCCATATTTGGAATCAATGGGTCCAGATTATGTAAATATATTTATTTAATTTTGTGTATATGAATAGGAACTTTAGGGAATACAAATAGTAAATTCAGTCATTTTCTATGTTATAGTAACTGTATTTAACCCTCAATGTGTAAATTATATGACATAAGAGTAATAATTAAAAATGTAAAATAATGGTTAAACAAAAAATATAATGTTTAAGAACTTAAAAAAACTTTTATAATTTTCCTTAGATGAATGGATTTTAACCAATCCTCATCCTATATTTGAAATAACTCAATTTGGAGCCGTTTGGAATTGAAAATTTATTTATTTTAATTTAATATTTTGAGAGTTTGTAAAAGTTATCCTCACCTCAATTATAAAATGTTACCTCCTCCCTCATTTAATTTCATCACATTTAGCCATATAGCTCGACCTAACCCTAACCATTTCCCTAGAAAAATTCTCTAGACACATACTAGAGATGATAGTATTCTTAAAAGACCAACACCAGTGTCCCTAAGAGGAGATCCAAAAAAGGTTCGCTAAAGAAGAGGTAATCCTTTTTACCGACTCTCTCAAGAGTATTTTTTATTATATTTATTATTCATATGTTGTTTACATTCTAAAATAATGTCTACAGAATAACCTATATTCTAAGGTGTTATTATGATTATAGAAGAACTATATTCCATATTTTATCTATCCTATGAAAAATGAAATCACCACACGTGCGTATGTATGATATACCATCTCCACGTTGTGGTGTAATATATTTTTCATAATAATTTTGCTTGGATGGGTATAATGATAGAAATAATAGATGTAAATGATAACTATAAAATTATATTGATTCTGGAAAAATATATACATCATCCAATTCCATATCATTTCACCATTAAGGGAATGATATCGTCACTCATGTGTACGTACGACTTACCGTCTCCCCGATGTGATGCGATTAATTATCCCTTATCACCATATCATAATGATTATATAAATTATTATAATGAATAAAAATGATATATATTATCTTAATAACATTATTTAGTTGATAGAACTATGTCATATGCACATTAAATAAGACTTATATGACAAAATACACATAGGAAAATGAAGCAATTACCACATGAAAGAAGAGTAATAATAAAATTTTATTAAAAATAGGGTGATAAGATGATCATATATGATATAATAAATATAAATATTGTTTTTTAATAAGCTAATTAAATTATTTAAACCATAATACATGAGGTTTGTATATGTTTGAAGGAAATCATACCTAAGGTAAGGGGATTTCTAGTATCACTTTTATTTATGTGGGACACATGCCTTATACACTTTTTATTTCTTATACATGGTGTATATACTTCCCATGAATTTATTTTATGAGTATTATCTACAATATTATGATATTTTTATATCCTTATAGTTTTATTTCTTTTATTAGGATCAATATTGTACTCATCATAAAGCAATGAGTATTTATTTCATAATCTCTTCAATATTTGGGATTGTTTCATTTTATGTATACATTGGGGAATATTTTTCATAAATTCCCATGTTTTCTAAAAAGGTTTTCAGAAAAATGTTTTACTAGTATCCTATAGATGTTCTAAGTCATTTTTACCCATTTTTTACTTTTACTACACAGTTCAAATGGAATCTTTTGTCATTTTCCCAATGAGGTACTTTGTGACTTTTCCAGAAAAAGTACGAGAAGAATATTTTCTTTTAACTTTTATTTTATGAATAGATTTTTCATCTTTTATAACATCTTATTTCCTTGAATCTTCCCTTATAATATTATAATTTTATTTAAGGAAAATTCTTTCTTTTAAAATTTCATTCAATTTTAAGAAAAGAAAACTTTTTTAAAGAAGAAAGGATATTTTACCTAAGAATTGTTCTCAAGTAATCTATCAATATTATTTTCTTCCTAAGTTAATGTTATTTGATGTTACTTATGTTTAAATTGGGATATGTTTCAATGATACCATTTTTATTCTTTCTATTAATTTTTAATGTTTATAATGGAATGATGTTTATGAAACCCATTTCTTTTCCCCGGGTTATGTTATGATAAAATGTTTTTAAACTCATTTCTTTTTTGGGTTCTGATATGATTTATGTTATATTGTAATACATATGAATTTTTTTATGTGATGGGTGTGAATTATATCTCCCTCCAATGCATTGCGTAAATATTTATATCTCATGAGATATTGATGGGAATCAAGTCAATGGGCTTGATCCAATATGGAAGATGGGGAAACCTGATCCACCATGGGAAGATGGGGAAACTTGATACATTATATGAAGTTGGGGATACTTGATCCCTTAGAAGGAAATTAATATGAATGGGGATAGTGGTGTGTCCTTCCTAGTTTCTATAGTCCCCATGAAGTGCCTTGTTAAGAATTAGTAATGCGTCTTGACTTATAGGGAATGATATTGCATGCTTTTGTGTGTGCGAAAAAATCCTTGTCTTATTCCTATGTTATGATTTCATGGATCACGCTCTCTATTTACTTATGATTCATGTTTTGTAAACTTAAAATATTTGTTAAATGATTCCTATTTATGATCTTTGATATGCGGGGTATGATATTATATTTTTATGATCATGTTCTCATACCCTTATACTCATAGTTATGTTTACATGTCTCCCTTGTTTACCATTACTGTATATCTAGGATAACCCTTTCTTATATTTCTTTTTCCTAGTATATGAGAAAATTTATTAAGTGTGATCTATCAAAGGGGTTATAATTATGATGAAATAGGAGGGGGAAGAGTAAGATGTGTTATGAACTAGTTATTTATGTTTCCAAATTTCCAAGGGCACTAAAATAATACAGTCTCTGGGTGTGTGTTTGTATAATGTATGAAATGTTCTAAAAAACTGACATAATTTCAATGTGTGAAAATATAGGGTCATTATAGTTGGTACCCAAGTGAAGGTTTAGTTAACCTTTGGAAACAAACATGTGAACACTTTAGTGAGATCTCTAGAGATATTTATAAGGATATGTCTAGGGATATGTTTAAGGATAAATATAATTATTGGTTAAAATACATGAATTTTGATAATGATCATGAATAAAATAGGATCAAACCTAATATTTTATAGATTTAAAATAATTTATCTTGATTATGAGGTTTTCCCAGTTTTATTAGTATTTACCACAATATTTTATTTTGGTTTTAGTCATTGGGTGGATTCTGATGGAACCATGTTAATGAGGAATTCAATGGGAAATGAAATGATTGTTCTCTCAAGAAACAAAATTTTATGGGATATGGAATGAAAAATATTATCTCTATAATCACATAGGCTTTGAATCATTTTTGAATTCTATATGATCATAGGAAGGAATAAATTTCTATTTAGTCCTTCATGAGGCAACATCCACCCTCTTTATGTTAGTCTTTTGATCCACTAGTTGATGAAAAATGGATCAGTACCACTAAAATATATTTTCTTTTCTCCAATGTTTAGAACATTAGAAATTCATTTTGGTTTTATATCATTTGGAAGGTGAAGATGATCAATGGTGGAATCTTATCAAGAATACAAGCAATGTTATAAAATGGAAACTAGGGAATGATATGAGTTCATGAACTTATTTTTCAATAAGTACTTTCCTTGTAATCTTCGTAAAAAGTTGGATAAATAGTTCCTTGATTTAAAGTAAAAGGAAAATGAATCTACTGGAACCTATGAAGAAAATTTTTCAATACTTGAAAGTTATTCTTCTGGTATTATCATTCTACCTGAAATTAAGGTTGATAGATTCTTCAATGGAATAAAACCAAGTATCAAAAAAGGAATTATCCATAAGGGACTATTGTAGCTATTATTAAATCATTCGATGTTCCATAAAAGTGGAAATTAATGTTGGAGTCACATATCAATATCATGATTTTGATAAGAAAAAGAAGATGAATTTTAAAGGAAAATATAAAAACCATGGAGAGTAGAAGATGAGATTTCCTTCATTATGAAAGTTTGGAAAGAAACATGGAGGAAACTATCTTAAGTGGACTTGTAAATGTTTTAAGTGTGGTAAAGAAGGTCATCGAGAAATTAACTACCCAAGTGAAGGGATGAAGTTAGATAAAGATGATAATAGATAGAAGGCTCCACAAAATTTACCCCCACACTTAAATGATTCAATTGTAAGGAATATGGGATTTATGCTAACTAGTGCCCAAATTCAAGGTTAACAATGATTATCAATGTCCGCAACCTATTATGGGAAAAGAGATAGGGAAATCTCATGCAGAAACTATTGGAAATGTCTAGTATGACAACGAAGTGGTTTAATAAATTAGTGATTTTGTATTATAATTTAAGAGCAATGTTATAAAATTACTCTTACTGTATGATGAATAATATAAGGATTGGTCCAATATATTTTTCCTTAAGGATTTTAAGGAATATATTGTATGGTATTAGTAACCGTAAAATGTAATTACGGTGTTAAGGTTATATTATATGGGAAGGATAACCCCTAATATATTCACGATATTGGGATAATAATAGGATAAAGATATGTTTAATTGTGTGATTAGATAAATGGGACAATATTGGTGACCTTATAAATGTTTAGTAAAAAGATGACGAAGTGATTTAAGGATTGATTTTATAGATTTATTGTATGAGGAAAGAGTTAATTTTTCAAAACATGCCTGTTTTAACAAATTTTTAATGGTAATTAAGGGTATTACCATGTTTCAATAAGAGTAACTGATAATGGTATTCACATATTTGTTCTATGAAAAATAAGAGATACTTTATGATATACAGTGGATCAGTGATAATTTGTTTCTGTGAAATTTAGTGACTGTATTTCTAAAGATTTAGACTTTCATCTTTTGGAGGAATTATATGGTTATGAATGTATGGAATGATTTATGTTAAACATCAGATGAGGTTTTATAGATTAAAGTATTATGTCACTATATAGGGATTTATGCATATTTGATAAATTATGCCAACCCTTTTATTATGATAAAGATAGATGGAATGACCTATCATTCTATTTATAAATATCATGATCTGCTAATGCTTTAGGATTAGAAAATTCAACTTCATTAATTTGAATAAGAGATGAAGTGTAAATTGATCATGGCCTAATAAAGGGTGATATTTTCTAGAAATCAAGTAAGTATATCTTCACTTGAAATTTCTTCAACTTTAGGAAAAGGGTCTTGAAATAAAATATTGTTCTATTATAACTATTATTGATGATATCAATGACATATTTCAGGCTTCTTTAGTTTATGGTTTTTTTATTTATAACTTTCTCTAGATCACCCACATAATTATGATTAGTGATCTTTATCAATATATATGATTATTTACACTTTTCCTCCATGCCCAAATCATCACCTATGTTCTCTTATGTGGAAAACTAGTTATGAGTTACTTTGAGTAACTATTATGTTTCTAACTTTCCTTTTTAAAAGGAAGTTTTATAATTCCTTTTAATGAGGTTAGTTTCTCTGAAAGGAACTTTTATGTATTAATACTTTAATAACCTAGAAAAATTTAGTGGGAAAAATTCATTTTAAGGGTGGTAGAATGTAAGACCCTAATATTTTTTGAATTATTATTTTTATAATTAGTTTAATATTTTAAATATTTGACATTTCACACAATACTGAATATATATTTCAATAAACGAAAAAACTATGTTTGGCTTGTGTTATACGCAACTCCAAGTTGATATTTCATTACATGGAGCACTTATATTATATATTTTTATACTCGGCACTATGCTCTGATTTTGTTACACAACGCTGAGTTCTTTTTATAGCTTGCATTATAAGCAATGATGAGTTTTACCAAACAATAGTATATTATTAAAATATTATTATTTAATATAATAGTATATAACCTATACATTAAGTTAGTGGTTATGAATAGTATTAACTAACTTATCAAAATATAATGTTTATAAAATGAAATCATTAGTTACAAATTAGTTATAAATAAAAATATATACCAATTGATTTTAAAGAAAATAGTTTTTTTATTTTTCCAAAGTCATTTTGTATTAATAATTTAAATTAATTACAATAAGTGAATGATATTAATGAAATATATATGTTAAATATTCAATAAAATATTTTTTATATTCATCCAATTGATTTTATAGGCATTAGATAAGAACAACCAAATATTATACATAAAATGTATATTTTTCAAAAGGGTAATTTTATCCACTTTTAATAGAGAACCCATTTTAAATCCTATTTTAACAATTTTATATATAATATTTTAAAAAATAAAATTATTATTTCAAATTTGAATATAAAAATTTACTTTGGTTTATTTTTTGGTATTTTTATGATTGGTTTCATGTTTTGATGAATAGTAAAAAATACTAAATTTTAATTGAAAACAAATTTTTTCGTCAAAATAATTTATAGAGTTAAATTATATATTTGATTTGTTTTAATCTACAATTAGATGAAATTTTTATTAGTTAATCTAAAATATTTCATTGAAATTAATTTTACTTTGAATTTAGATATAAAAAAATTTCAATATTTTTCATGTTTTTACTTTAATAGCCCAATTTCTAAACCCATTAATGGGGTTAATTTTAAATTAATCAATGATACTTCTATGTTTTGAATTTTTAAAAATGGATTCCATTTTTGGAATTAGTGGTTACAAATTATGTAAATAGGTTTATTTTGTTTTTGGGCATATCTATATTAACTTTAGTAATTTTTATTAATTAATATGGTTAAAGTTTAATCTTGTAATTAAGGGTAAACATATTATTATAAATATTATAAAACTACCATAGAACTTGTCTTAATTTTATAGGTTGAGATATTTTATACTAAATCCATCTTTGGGATGATTTTATTTCCACATAAAACTTCTTGGAGGACTTTAACCCATTTATAGTATTTTTTTCCAAGAAAAGTCAATTTTGTCATAATTTTGTTTTTAACAAGATATATATATTTAATATGGATTTATATAGGTGATATGTTCGAATATAAATTTTAATTTTAAATATAAAATATTTTTCTACATTACGGTAATTTATTTATAATTTTTGTGGTAAAATATTTACCTTTAATGGTGACACAATGATGATGTCGTAATTGTTTAATGAATGGAAGAATCAAGTAAATGATATTAGAAATATTAAAATAAATATAATTTAAACAATAAATGTTATAAAATAATTTTATGGATTTCTTTGACATTTTAGTGATGTTTTATAATAATTTATTCTAGTTTATCATGTTGTTTTGATTTTTTAAAAGTTCATGAAATGAATAGTATACAAATTGACACTAATGATATTTTAAAATAAAAAAAATTTTATTAAAAAATATAAAATTTCTAAAAATATAATATTTTGAAAAATAATTGGGATAAGTCTTATAATGTCATCAATGACTCATTTATCAGTCTTTTGGCATGTTATTGTAATTATATTAACCCGCAAAATGTAAATTACATGATACCGTAGTAAGAATTAAAAATGTTAAATAAGGGTTAACAAAAATATAAGGATTAAAAACATAATATAAACTTGTATAATTTTCATTGGATGGATTTATTTAGACCCATACTCATCCTATATTATATATAACTAAATTTTTAACCATTTTTAATAGAAAATTAATTTCTTTTATGTTAATATTTTGAGAGTTTTCAAAAGTGCACATCAGCTCAATTATAAAAGGGAACCTCATCCCTCATTTCTTTTCATAACATTTAAACTTATAGATTAATAAAAACCTAACCATTTACCTTATAAAATTATATAGATACATCTTAGAGGTGATGGTATTCTCAAAATACCAACCCTAGTGTCCCTTAGAGGAGATTCAAAGGAGGTTCACTAAGGAAGATGTAATCTTTTTTACCGACTCTTTTAGGAGTATTTATTATTTTACTTCCTCTTCATATGTTTTTTAAATTATAAAATAATAAATCCAATTTCAACTTTAATATGATATTTTATTATGATTATAGAATAATCATATTCCACCTTTTATCCATCCTACGAAAAATGAAATCACCACGTGTGCATACGTACGACTTATCGTCTCCATGTCATGGTGTAATCTATTTTTCATCATCACTTTCCATTGTTGGTTATAATGATATAAATAAAAGATATAAATGATGATTATAAATTGATATTGATTCCAGAAAAATAAATACACCATCCACTTCCATATCATTTCACCATTAGTGGAATGATATCACCGCTCTTGCGTAAATACGACCTATCATCTCCACAACGCGACACAATTCATTATCTGTTATCACCATAAAAGTGTGATTATATAAATTATTTGGGTGAAGAAAAATGATATATATTACCTTGATAATTTTTTTAGATGATAGAACTATGTTCTTTACACCTGAACTAGGACTTATATAACAAAACAATCATAGGTAAATGAAGGATTTAACACCAAAAAAAGAGTAATAATGAAATGTTATTAACAAGAGGGTAATAAGATGATCATATATCATATAATAAATATAAATAAAGTTCTTTAATATTTTAATAATATTATTTAAACCATTATACATGAGGTTTTGATATGTGTGAAGGAAATCAGACCTAAGGTAAGAGGATTTCCAGTATCACTTTTATTTATATGGGACACATGCCTTATACACTATTTATTTCATATACATGGTGTATATACTTAGAATGAATGTATTTTATTAGTATTATCAATAATCTTGTGATATTTTCAAATTATTTTAATTTTTTTCCTTTCATTAGGCATACAATTCTACTCATTATAAAGTGATGAGTATTTATTTCACAATCTCTTCAATGTTTGAGATTCTTTAATTTTAGGTCTCTATTAGGGAATATTTATCATTCATGACCATATTTTCTTAATTTTTTCCAATTTTTTTTTTACTATTTTCATATGGATTTTTAATGTCATTTTTTTTCCATTTTTTACTTTTACCATGTGGTTCAAAAGGAATCTTTTGTCATTTTCCAAATGAGGTACTTTGTGACTTTTCTAGAAAAATTATGAGAATAATGTCTTCTTTTAACTTATATGACATGAATAGATTTTTCTTATTTCATGAATCCTTATTTCCTTGAATATTACCTTATGATATTACAAGTTAATTTTCAAAGAAAATGTTTTCTTTTAAAATTTCCCATCATTTTAAGAAAATAAAATGTTTTAAAAACAGAAAGGATATTTTTCTCAAGAATTATTTACAAGTGACCACTCAAAATTATTCTCCATCTAATATAATTTTATTTGATGTTAATTATGTTTTACTAGTGATATTTTTCAATTCTACCGTTCTTATTATTTCTAATAATACTTTTTGTTTATGATGGAAGAATATTTATGAAATCCATTTCTTTTGTATGGGTTATTTTATGATAAAATGTTTTTGAAAATCATATTTTTATGGGTTTGGATATGGTTTTTGTTCTTATGTAATACTTATGTTTTTCATATGTTGTGTGGGACCTATATATCTCTCCAATTCATTGGGTAATGATTTATATCTCATGATATAATTATGGGAATCAAGTCGATGGTCTTGATCCAATATAGAAGATGGGTAAACCCGATCCACTATGGGAAGATGGGGAAACCTGATCCATTATGGGAATATGGGCATTTTGTTGAATAATGTATGAATTTTTTTGAAAAATAGGCATAATTTCAATGTGTGAAAATATAGGGTTGTTATATTTTTAAAATTTTATTGTACATTTATTGAATCCCACATCATTAAAACAGATAAAATATATTTTATTTAAAAACTATAATGGGAAATATGAAGTTAAATTGAGATAAAATATATTTGGGTTTAAAATTATCAAAATGAAACATATTTTTAATGAAATAATATAGACATGGAAGAGATAGATCTATTAGAGTGGATGAAAATTATTCTTTATAATATTAAATTTTTATATAGTAATAAATATATCAAAGGTGAATATTTTGATGATAAAATTAAAATTTCCTAGAGATGAAGAGAAAATATTATTTAATTCAATCATGGGATAAAATTACTCAAAAATAAAATAATTAAGTTCAAGAAAAACACTTATAGATCAATGAAAATAAGTTCAATTACCAAATTCTCTTATGGATTTGGTAACTTTTGAATTAAAATGACATTGAAGGAAAGAACATGTAATATATTTTTTTATATCCTGAAATAAAATATATTTATTATACACGGAGAAAATAGGTAAGTGGATACACCATATTAAAGAAAAAATAGTGCATAATATGAAACATGTGTCAAGTAATTGAAAATTGAGACAAACATCCCATACCTTAGACTTCCGCTTAGTCAAACATAATCCAAAAATCCTAAATAATAAATTTAGGTTTATTATTCACATGAATAAGAAAATTATGTGTAGTTATTATTATTTATTTAATCTACTTATAATTTCATATTACCTATATACTAATTTTTATTATCAAAATTAACATTCAGGTGTTAATCCTTTCGTTTCCCTTACATGCTCCAGCTTGGTGGTTTTTGTCCTTAAGTCTTGTTCATGTTTTTATTATAACTATAATGTTCCTTATAGGTTAATACATTTTTTAATATAGTTCCAGATTCCCATAGTAATTTCATGGAACTTATTTTGACGGTTCACATGACATGTTTAAAAATTCCCCTTTTAAGGGAATATTGAATTAACTAAAGGAATGAATTTATTGGTAAATATAATTTGGAAAATTAACACTATAAAATTATTGAAAGATATTAAATTAATAATTTTACATATCATTAACAGTATTTAGGTTTTATTAATATATATGAGATAAAAATTATACCAATGTCCATGTGGGTGGTAAAATCGATTGAAATAAGAACATGTTATAATTGTTGAGTGAGTAAGAACATGATTTTGTTTAGTGATAGTATAAATTTTAGGGAACATTTATGGTTTAAAAAATATTTTTATAAATTGATAAATTAAATTCAAGAAGGGGAAGTTGAACAAGATAAATAAAAATAGCGATACGAAACAACTACATATAAAGTTTCGCAGAATGATCATTTTATGTAGTTAAATTTTATGAAGACCATTTATAATAAATATTATTAATAAAATTAAAAAATTACCTTTAAAAACCTCAAATATTATTTTAAATTTATTATTTATTCATCAAATATATTTTTAAAACCATCCATGTAAGTTTGTGATGAAAAATTTAATACATTATTCATAGAGGCATTATTCCACACGTAACATAAGTGACATTTTCATCTTATAATGGATAAGAGGAATGTAGATAATAATTATTCCATAAAAACAATAAAATTTAATTATAATATTTTTTATTATTTAAATATATTAATTTAGTCATAATATATTTTTAGGAGGTGAAATAAGAAAGAAACATGAAAGATCTGGGTTAAGACAATCCCTTCTTACTTTGATATCCTCCATTAAACCACTCCTTAAGCCTTTCATAGATTGATATTTTTAGGAGAACCTAAACTTTAGGATACATGAAAGACGGTTGGGTCTTTTTTTAGAATATTTTGGTAGTTCTAATGTGATTTAGGTGTGAGGATAAGTGGGGTGGTGAATATATCATTTTATAAGGGAGAGAGGTGGCATTTTGTAAATATTAATTACCTTATATTAAAGTCATAAAACATTCAAAGGAAAGTGGATTCAATGTGGAAAATAATATACATGTGATAATACTTGGAAAATAAATCCCCTAACACACATTTACTGATTCGTTTTCTTGATATTTTGAGCTATTAACACATTGTATTATCCATTTTGCCTCATTTTATGTATATTGTGATAACTCAATTTTTACCTCAGTAAATTATTATTTTTGCCTAAAAATAAAACTATCCATGAAAAATAATTTTAATATAATAATTTAAAATATAAAAATCAGTTTTTATTATTCAAAACCTTGATGTGGTAAAATTAAATTTTAATAAAAATATGCTCAATCATAAAAATAGTTTTAAGAAAATTGATCTTTTTTGGTATAAAAAAATTTACCCAATTTGTTTTTACAATATTGATTGAAATGAAATTTATTGGTTTATGACTAAACATATATGTGATTTTTGACTTTAAAACCAATTAAAAACTAAATGAATCATTGTGAATACTTAATTAAATTGAAAAGGCTAAATTAATTTTATTATTTGAATAAAACGTTACTAATGTTCCAATTGTTTAAAGATTTTTAATTCATGATTTTATCATAATGATGTAATAAAAGTTGTGTTATTTATAAAAACAATATTTTTCACTATTCACCTAAAAATCATCCACTATATAAAAATATCAAGAATTCACCCTAAGAAAATTTTGAAATGATGAATCCAAAAAAATAAGTTCATTTTATTTAAATGATATTCTTAAATTTATAAATTTATCTTTAGAAAAATATATTATATAATAATTTTTTTTAAAAAAAACTTTTTATTTATCCATGAGTAATTAAAATAACATTACTTATATTTCCTTAATTTTTTATTGGTAGATATTAAATTATTTTTCCAATCATTCCTTGAATATAATCAATACATTATATTTTTATAATAATTACAATGTAATAAATTTAATTAGAAACCATATTTTATGAAAAATTTCAAATGTATAATACTACACATGATTTTGTAAACATATAAAAATTTATTATATTAATAATTATATATTTATATCATAAATATTTCTACTCAAGAACCCCCTCATGATCTCTTCATAAAATATTAGGGTATGATATGAATTTTTTGTAGTTGTGAGTGGGGGTTATTCTAACATTGATGTCGTAGTGATTTCTATGACATTGAACTTATCTCACAAGATACTTTTCTCAAGTTATACTTATGGAATTTTAGCATTGGATTATTCTAGGGAAAGTACTAGTGAATCCATCTCCTTTAAAAGATTAAATAAATGATCCTTATAATGAAGGTTTCCACTGATTGATTCCATTGATATAGATTTCTTAATACAATTAATTATTCTTATTCAATTATTATAATATAATATCATTTTTAATTGTAACAAAATGTATGAAGTTTGTTTTTAGTTTAGTGTTACATGTGAGAAAATATATACAAAAATATTTTTTAAGAATAAATATATATACTAAAATATTGTGGGTTAACATACTAGTTTTGATATGAATGTGTGAGCCTAATCCTTTCTAGGTTTGGGTTGTGTTCTAAGACCTATATTATTTCTAATATAGCAGTTATTACAAGACATGGGAATTTAACATATTTGAATATTAATTAGTTATCAATGGATATTACAATGTTAGGATATGTGATATCCTTAAACATGCACTACAACAACAAATTGATGGCATTGTTTACCCTGGTACCACTAAACTTTCAATATTTACTCCTCATTATTGGATGAATCTGATCTTTAAAGTGATTCAAAATGCATTTTCCTCAAATATAAAGTCTAATTCAGAATTTTTATTGACTTCCTAAAAAAATAAATACAAACAAACTCACATAGGTATCTTCTTAAAATTCATTAAGATGAATAGATCATACTCGATAGCATGAATATAAAAAACTAATCTCCCTCCTTAACCTCAAAAGTATTTTCCCAATTCAATTTAAATATAATCATATTTCCCAAACCCATTTATAATTCAAGAATATTGTATTGGTCATAGTTATTCTTCTTTTCTCTTCGATACAACAATGCACCATATTCTATTCACACTACAGAGACAAACTTCTATTCTTCATTTATTTATTTCATACTCATTAATTGAATAAGAATAATTTTTCCAAAATATTTTCTTATAAAACTCATTATCTCTAGGATACACCGAAGTTCTTGGTCAAGGACTCTTTTAAATATAATAAAAATATTATGAAGAATACTTTTGAATGTTTGAATTCTAGATATTGATGATTTTTAGGCATTATCCATTACATTTAATCGCCCTTAAAAAATTACTATAATATTAACTTTAATATTGGCCATTTACTGATCCCTTAATATATTTAGAATTAACTAATTAAAAAGTAATCATCAGAAATAGATCCATTATTCAGAATAAATTAATCTTAAAATTATTCTTCGACTATAAGGATAAAAAATCATTTTGGTGGTTGATCATCCTTATAACTTACCATCCTTTTTGTTTTGTAACAAGATCATCCTTAAAAATTATGTGTACATGTGAGGAAAAAATTATCCTTACAATGAGTCAAAATTATGCTTATATGGTGGTCATACTCATAACTCTCAATGATCCTTATAGAACATGATCTATACATAGTAATTCTTTCTTATGATCATTCATGCTTTTGTGAATTCATTATTTTACATGTTCTTGATTTCATGGTCCTCTATCCATATGGGCTTGCCCATCCTTTTAGGAATCAGATCATCTATATAGAATGTATAATCAGCCTTAATAATTTTCTTAAATATTATTAGAACTTATTTAGCTGAATTTGAGGGATTCTCACTCACTTCCAAACAAATCAAAAACACTTGAAACATATCCTCACACCTTATTCCTAGAATATCAAAAATAGTTGAAAATAAAGGAAATCATTTTTAATAATTCCATGGGTTAATTTAGTATTCAATCTTCTTTATATCACAATATCTAATGTTATAATGTTAAAAACAATGTTTTTTACTCAGAACTATTTCTATGTTCATCATCATCATATTTTTTATATCATTTCCCAAAAAAATATTTTTATATTAGTTTTTAACTAATGTAATAACATACTATCTTTATTCTATACAACATAATACAAGTTAGTATCAGGTCATCTCTATAGGGCCACAAAGAAGTTACAAGTGATAATTTTTGGGTTTAATAATAAAAATAGTAAACAATTGGTAGTAAGAATGTGTAAATTAGATATATATATAAGAAGATAGTGAAGTAAAACATTGAATATGATTCAATTTATAGATAGTTCACTTTTGATGAAGTAGTTTTCACTTGTAGGGTAAGTGAATCCAACTAACTTACCCTATATAACCAAATATTCCTTCTATTAATATGATATATCATCACTATGTTCTAAATAATTATGTATCAATTCAATTCATAGGGCTTCCTGGTGAATAATGAGGCTCTTATGGGATTTCCTACCAAATATAATCAAAATAATTAATCGTCACTCTCTATGATGTGTGTGATGACACCTTCTATAGAGGTTGGTTATTATACTAGCGGTTTTTATCCTAACATGGGTGTTTATAAATCACCCTAATTATATGACATCAAAAAACTATACTCTCCTTATCCTTGTTCCAGTTTCTTAATCCTTAGTTCCAAGGGTTAACTTAAACTCTCTCTACCTCACTTGATTCCTCTAAGTTAAACTACCCATAGATAGTGTGGTAGAAGACTTAAGATCTATGGAAATAATCATAAAAATAAGAAACAACACTTATAAATAGTTTAAATCATTTAAAAAATATTTCCATTTGAATATATTAATAACCTGAGAAAAAAACAATCACATATATGAAATATAAATTATGAAAAAGAATAAATCAGTGCTAAGATAATCTCTATCCAAACACTTAGATAGGATTTGGAATCCTTGAGCTTATACTTCTACTCAATCATCTATTCCCTTGGGGGCATGAACAACACTTATATTTGAGTTTTTCATTCCTTTGGCTGGTCAATCAACTCTTATAAGAGTCAATCTAATTCTTATTCAACAATTTCCTTTAGTGCCAATTGTGTGATCAATATATGTGGTAATAAAATGAGGGATAACTTTCACATGGGATTCTCAATTCCTTCCTTATTAAGCCTTTATTTCAATATCTGATTCAATGATCTCTAATTTTAACCTTTCTCTAGTATCTTCTTCTACATTACATTCTATTCAAACTTTTACCTGATTTAGTTAGACAACATGAGTTGGGAAATATTTTTGTTCCCCATGTGAATTTCATGTATTCCACATGAAATGGATATGATCTCAATGGATATACCTTGGATATCTAGGCCCTTCATTAATATCACATGATTAATATGATGATTCGGTAATTAAAGGGTTTATCATTTCAACCAAAAGTGAATATTCTAGTAATAGATCAATGCAAGATATGTTTATGGGAAAATATAATCATGTTGCTGGAGGTGAGGAATCATTGAGGCACTGATGACATGTTGGGTTTTGGTGTGAGATATTTTTTCCTTTATAAAATTTTTATTGATGTTCAAGGCTCTATTGGTGATAGAATTGTATTGGGAGTAGATACATGGCTGTATTGGGACCCATTCAGACTATTTCTTTATGCTGATTTGGCCTTTTGAATTAAAGGGTATAAAAAATATCCTTACATTACCTCAAGAAACTATTATAAATCAGATCTCAATGATATATTGGTGTGAAAACTATAGTTGTTTTGAATTTGTAATTAAATATTTGGTTATTAGGTTAATGTTATGTTAATCTATAGGAAAACATCAGTACTTTATCATATCCCTAATGATTATTTTTTGGATTGTGTTAGGGTGATAATACTTTCTTAGGATCCCCTATTATCCTACGTTTAATGATGACACATTCCTATAGGAAAACATATTTTTCATTGGTGTATGACTACCTTATCAATAAATCATATGAGAGGATAAATTGGACTGAGAATTTAATCTTTTCCACCAATGTATAATATGTTGGGCTTCCAATACAATCACATGTCTTGAGCATGATTTTTTCAATTACTCTATATTCCTTTATTTATTATTCTCATGCCAGCTCCCCTAGGTTATTTAACACAAAAACTAAGTAAAATTCATGGATACAAAAATAGTTTCACTAAATGTTTTATTTTCATTGGACTTTATCACTTTTTTCAAAGTTCAATAAATATTTTCATAAATTATAAAAAATTATCAAACTATATACAAACAACTGAAATTACATGAAAATCACACAAAATAATATTAAAGAGTAATGAAAAATAATTATAAATTTATGTTGACCACCATACCCCTATATTGGAGAAATTATATATCCTTGAGTAATTTCCCTCAAAATAAATTCTTAGTATCTTTTAATTTTACCTAAAATTGTGTCTTTAGTCAATGAAGGTTAAATTTAAATAGATTATATTAATCAATATTTGAATATAAACACATTTAAAAATACCTATCCCTTAGTTTTATCATCCACTACTATATTTCATACTTCTTTGAAACAACTTATAAAATATCTTTATACATCACATACCCCTTTCTTGAACAAGTTCAAACTTCCCCTCACTATTTTCTCTCTAAATAGCTAGAAACTTTCACTATTTTTAATCCATTGGATGTGTAATTAAATTATTCATTAAGTATGATCCTCTTGGAACTAAACCATCCCTTATATCTATTATCCATCAAGAATAATTATAATATTAAGGCAATAGAAGAAAGGTAAGGGAAACTATTTCTCTAGTAGTTATTTTACATTTATTGATCTCTATTGATTTTTTACTCACACAACCAGTGTCAAGTTATTTTAGGAAGCATCTAATTAGATCTCTACTACTCATTTTACTCTAGTTCATATGACTCATATATTTTTTTTTAATATTGGATCCCCATGGATTTTCTTTTTCATAGTAAATAAATCACTATTGATTATGTTCAAAAATCCAGTTAAAACATATCTTAATTTTGATTCACCTAAATTCTATCCATTTAAACTCCATTGGAATTGTTCTATTAATGAGTTTCAATATTATAGGGAGATGTTTATCTCCTTGAGTTTTGTGGATACAATTTCTCAATTAGGATTACTCAAACATGACAATAATTTTCACTCACTACTCCCTAACACTTGTATTTTAATTTATAGACAATATACACAACAATAAGGATATAATGAATGATAATCAGTGAAATTAAAATTGAAAGAGAGGCTATAGTATAATATTCCATTATTATTAATCTATTATTATACCTTGTGTTTTATATCTATTTTCTACTTGGTTTCCTTTTATGCTTCAATACTATAAAAAAATATCAATTAATAGATTAAAATGTGATTTATTGACAACCAATTAAAATATGAACAAAGAAATTGAAAACTAACAGTTTGTGTTGGGTTTTATCTTAACCATTTTCTAGGTTTTAATCCATTTTTCCATGATAAACTAGAAACTATCCTTAATATAATAGGGGATAGGGATTCCTTAGTTGGTACCAACACATGTTTCCCTTCCCTAGACTCATATAAGTGATAACCGTGTCATTAAATATTGCAACAAACCCCTTGAGTTCCCCCTTTCCAAAATAGTACAATAATTTTTTAATTTATTTCCTTATACAGTAAATGCTAGTTAAGTCTTACGAGGGTGGTCTAATAGAGGGGGTTCTCTAATTAGGATTCATTTTTTATATAGTATCTTACCACATTATATGTGGCTTTTATTTACTCTTATTCAACTTGGATATGATTTTCCAATAATTTCCTTGGGTTTGATTTCTAAACCTATTCCATGAATTTCCTTGGGTTCAATCCATCATATTTCCAAAATAGATACCCAATGTTTTAAGATATTCTTTATATTTTATTCTATAGATCCTCCCACCTCATAATGTCCCTATCTTGTAATATTAAATTTAAAATCAAGAAACAAAATTTCATTGATATCGAAATAAAAAAGTAAATAAAGAATTCTAGCTGTCAGAGAGTATCATAGAATTTAAAGAATATGTTACCATGGAGGTTCTATAGATATTTTTGATATTAATGAATTTTATAATTTTTATAATTTTATGGTTTTACACATGATTTTGGTGTTTAAAAAAAATACACCAATAAATCAGTGAATTATCCCAAAAAATAACTCTAATTTTGGCTAGTGAAATTGAGTCATAATTGAATAACACACCCCCTTTATTCAAAGAAGTACAATATCAGTGAGTAAAAATTCATCTCCATAGGTACATGAGGTAGTAATAAGTGGTCCTGGTTTGATTTAATAATAATAACTATAAAAAAGTGGGTGAACGAATACATGAATAGGAGATATGGGATGATAGTGAAGTTTAAGATTTCCCAAGATTCAATTATATAATATTTTGCTTCTAGTGAGGGTATTTTATCTTGTAGGGGAAGTGAATCCAATTTACATACCCTATACTACCTATTTTTCATGATAGTGATATGATAATGCATCACTAGGTTCCAAAGAATTTTTTCTTAAGACAATTCTAAGAACATCCTTATGAAAGTGGTAGATTATATTATATATACTAAAAAATCCGAGTCAAGATAATTAATACTTAGTTTTTGTTATGTGTGTGATGCCACTGTCCTAAGAGATTGGGTGTTCTAATAGGGTTGTGAAGACTAACAATTGTGGGTCTGAATCACCACAGAGCATAGGATGTAACATCTTTACACTCACTTTCAACCATTCTATTTCCCAATTCTTAGCTCCAAGGGTGAGATTTAACTCTCGCTACCTCACTCGATCCCCCTAAGCATGTATAACTAATGAAAATATGGTATAATATTGAAGTGAAAAAGAAGAAATCAAAAAAAAAAACCAAAACTTTAATGAAATAAATAAAATCAATAAAAACATATACATCCATTATAATATTGTTTCACCTATGAGGTGGTGCGTTTCGAGTGATGGTGAAATGGTCCAACAAGAATCATCACCTGCCTCTTTTTTATAGAGATGGGTTCTCATCAATTTCACCATTTCTTTTGTTTCAACCCATTCTGCATCATTATACTTTAAAGGAAGTATGGATTAACCCTATGAGGAATATGTAGTTTACCCCTTCTACACTACGAAGGAGATTCCATAGTCAGATGGTTCGAACGGGCGATTGCATGGGGTCAAGCATTTATGCAATCAGACTTCCCATGAACAGGTGATTGCATGGGGTCAAGTATTCATGTTCATATGTTCTTGAATCCTTGGTTCATTCCCAAAGAGTGTGTCCATTGGCAACCCCAGGTTTATAGTATTGTCATCAACATACATGGATTTGATGATACAGGGGAAATGCTGACTTAAGCCATGAAGTAAGAAGATCTGGAGTTTATCTTCATCTAGGGGGGATGAAAGGTGACTTTATATTGGGACCAGACCCATAAAATGGGTTTCTTACATATCCTTGGGAGAGGAATTAGAACCCAAATAGTTTACAATGGATGGGGCTTATGCATGGAAGCTACCCATTTGAGGGGACATTATCCGGTTATCCCTTTTGAAAGGTCACCCTTTTGAGCTCGGGCATTCAAGTTGGTATCCTATGTATCCTGGATTGATCAGGAATCAATGTTCTCATAGTTTATAATTTTGTGGGGCTTGCATGTGGAAGCTACCCATTTGAGGGGAACCTGATTAGGTAATCCCTTATGGGATGGAACCCTTTTAAGCTTGGGCATTCAAGTAGGCATTCTATGCATCCTACTTTGATTAGGAATGAGTGTTCTCGGTGTTTATAATTTTGTGGATGTTGTAATCATCACAAATCCCTAAGATCACATGAGTCATGCTTGGTGTTAGAAACAAGATGATGTGAGGGATCTAACCAACGACACACCTCCTCTCATGTTGATGGGATAGGGCGGGCCTACAACGGAAGAGGCCAAGGCAATGGTGGGAAAGGGTGCGAAGCCACACCCGCTTTAATGTGAGATGACATTAAAGGTCACGTTGCTCAGACTTTGGAAGATTGGGGACTTACCTCAGTGGGAGTTCCACAAAATGCATCCTGGGAAGGGGAGGAGTGTCATCCTTGTCATAAGGATATAAAACGTAACTCCTTGGACAAATCACTATTTCTCATTGAATGGAAAACAAAGGGATCACCGTTAATCCCTATAATGGGGAGGTTCACATTGGCCTCCCAAGTTTGGAGTCTGGGTTACCATGGGAATGTAGACCCAAAAAAATTCATGGATCCCAAAACATTGTGGGGAGATCCTTCGTGAATCCACTTACCATGGGTATGTAGACTCAAAATGGCACGCTGATGCACCCAATGGCCTGATCATATGGCTCTGGTGAATTTAGAGGAGGATTTGTCTCGATGGCAGGAGACTAGTTTACGAAGGGATTATGGAGGAATGGACTATAACAAAGGGGTGATATTGGAATCAGATGAAATAATACCCTAAAACACCCCATTCCGTATACTAGTTTCTTATACGGGATGGGGGAAGCTGCTCATACCATAGTGGTATGCTGGCAGAGGGGTCATCCGCATACCGATGTGGTACATGGACATGGGTATAAACCACTGCACACCACAGTGTTATGTGGTCCATCATTCCACTTTGGGTTCCATCCACGTACTGATGTAGTATGTGGTGTTGAGTTAAATTCGTGTAGAGATACACTTTGCAGAACACCATATTGAAGGGGAGTCTGGGGGATTATCGTTCATGGGGAGTTCATCCATGAGAAATATGTGGTTCATGGTTTCACCAATCAGGCTTGCAGTTCTATTATTATTATTAAGTTCCCCTATTGTATGGTTCGTAGCTGGATGTACCTACAGAGAGCACGGTTTGTAATTTGGACTTCGCGGATGATTCAAAAATGAATCCGGAATCTTCCCTGAGTTCTTTCTTCCAACTTCTAAGGTCCCCCATTGAGCTTTCTTCATCGGTTATTCTCTCTCCCCCTCTTTTTCAATTCCCTCTGTGTTCATTTTATAGAGAATTGGGGAAACCCTATCTATGGGAATGCATCACCATTGGCAGAGGACCATTGAACAAATATCTTAACCCACGGAAGACTCGGTCCACCTGGATTTGCGGAGGCTTCAGTTCGTGATCATGATTCGCGGAACCCTACGTGTTTTCCTCATTTGAGAACTGATGAGTTCATAAGACAATATACAGATGGATTTCGTACACATGAATCCTTTAGCGATGTGGTTCATGATCCACTAGGTTCACTGTCCATCGCTCTGTGAGCCATCACCTCTTGGGTCATTCTGTATACCGGTGGTTCCCGTTCCAGGCGGTCCGAACCCTTCTCGGTGATGGTACGTAGGCGAATTAAAATCCTTTGAAAAAATTGAATTCCTTCAAGTTTCTTCCAATGTTTGTAGGTCAATTTGTGTCCATTCAACTTGTTAGACATTTAAGCATACATGATTCCTTCTGTAAAGTTATTATTCAAGTATTTTCTTCCCTTCACAAAATTTCTAGGACCCTACAAATTCACCCCATGGGAATGAGTCACATTCGGAATGAAAAAGGGACTATTTTCATGTAGAGGCTGTCCTAAAATACAATGGTTCACAGTAGAATCGATAGGCCTAGTAGGAGGGGAGGACACCTATATTTAGGGGCCTTGTCATTTGTCTTTTACCATTTATAATAGCGAAAAGTGTTCTCAACTCCCCCAACTTCCTCTACATATGTGTACCGTACCTCTTGGAAAAATTCATTTTTCAAACTACTTCATACATGCCATGAACTGAACTTTTCTCCATTTATCTACCTATGAACCAAATTTTAGATTTCGCGAATCATCATTGTATATTTTTAAAATTATAATCTGGATTTTGTGTAGAAGAATTATATACTGCTTTTGTGTTCGCATACTGTGCTTGAACTAGCGAACCCAACTTTAAGACTTAATAACATGGACTTAAATTATCCATCCCAAATCTTTGAAAATGAACTTAACAAGGACTAGGTTTGTGGTATATATATTCCACGAACCCTTTATTTCACCAGCCAACACTCTAAGGGTTAGTGCCTCACAGTTACTTTGTGTACCATGGGTGTACATGGTGTAACGCTTCCCGTATACCTTAAAAGCATGCAAAATTTTCTTCCCACACATCATACAGTACGCGGGATATGCCTACCGCATACCATTTCTGGGAATAGTACACGAAGCCATGTGCAGGATATATATATATATATATATAAAATTCATTTATCCATTCTTATATAGACTTTATCCAACAAAATTTATTGGACTGAATTTTTATCGGCTTTTGGATCTTCCTGTCTAGGTTACAATGGCTCTTTCACAGGCTGCCGCTGACATCACTGCTTCTTCTGAGGCTACTACTACTGCCCCTCTTTCTACTGCTGATGAAATATTAAAGGACATGATAGCTTTTATTGAAAATAAAGTTATGGTCATTCCATTACACCAATGGCTGGCGAAACTACTTACAGTGATTCAAAGATAGCACCCGACTTCAAAAAGGCTTCCTTCTTACGGGTTTAGTCTATTGTCTAACATAGTGATCCCAGCACCAAATCCGATCGATCATCCTACTGCCTAGATAATTAACACCTCTATTATGAAGGCATTGATTTCTTCCAAGGGGCAGTACCTTCAGAGTCATATTTCCTCTGGGTCCTTGCTGAACTATCCACCTCAAACATTATAGGAAGTGCATCGAAATCCTGACCAAATGTACCATTGCTACTAAAGAATTTCAAGGAAAGATATAGTGAACAAGTAGCATGTTTGGTCATCCCAGGGAGGTCATCATCAGTCTTTGGGAAATCCTCTAATCTTGGGATTCCCTATCTTTGGGGACTTGTATGATGAATTCCTCCCTCCCTCCTCTATTTGGGATAAAAAGGAAACAACCCCTCCTTTAGCTATGAAACTCATCATTCAAGAGAAGAAACTTTTGAAGGAAATTGATCCTTGTATAAAGCAGGAAATTCCTTTTGATGAATGGTTTGGTGATTTTGTTAAGCATATTAGTCAAGTGGATGATCCATGGAGACCCCAGGCCTATCCTACCAAAACCACCTGGAGGCGAGCAGGTAATTACTGGACCACCCAGGAAGATGGGAACTTTCATAAGTGGGGATGGGGTCTCATCCCTAACATCGATCAATTAGATCAACTAGAAGCTTTCTTGGACATGTTTATAAGTGGGTGAATCTTACCAGTGTGTGAATCTAGTGGTTTAAGATCCTCAACTTTTATCATGGCCACTCACTTGGCCACTAAAAGATGTATTAATTTTTCTACCCCAGTGTTTTCCATGATTTACTGCTTACTTGTTCGAATTAGCGAGGGGGGTCACCTTAACAGATGATTGGCCCCTTCTGAATTATTTGGGGCTAGATGGGAGCCCACATAGGAGGTTTTTCCTTCATCAATTCCTTACCAATTATGCATTCAACTCTATGATTGTATCTTCAGAGCACTAACGGGGTCATATAGGTGGCTTGGGATTCATAGGATATGAAAGAGGAGAATACTGAAAATAAAGAGAAAGTATTTTGGATTATCTCAATGTATACAAGCATTTCTATTATCACCCTAATGATTCCCATACTAGTACTATTAAAAATAATTCATCTAAAGATTTTGTCTACCGATGTTACTTCTTTTCTTTGAGAGAAGGCATCCTAGTTTTCCATATCAGAGGGGAGATTATTTTCAAGGGATAATCACCCTGCATATTTAGTCGTCAATTTAACCATGTCCAGAAGTTGTGTCCTCCTACTCTCAATAGTGATAATCAAGAGAAGCATCTGATGATAGCCTGTCAACTAAGGCTAATGTTCACCTAAGAGGACACCTAGTGCTAGACCAAGAATCTTGATCCTGGGGATTATGTGCCCTTCTATACCAAAAAATATGCTGAGGCCTTGGTTAAATTATATCTCGATGGAAAATTAGCCGATCTGGTTCCTATCGTGACAACTTCCAAGGAATCTAGGGTAATGGGAAAGGAGAAGAAAAAGGGATCTTTTGAACACCCTTGACTTGGAAAACTCCTCTGAAGGCCTCTTGGATCCCTCTCGAGGAATGATGTGAAAGATGGTGTCATGACCTCATGGATGGCCGAAAAAGCTGCCGAAGCTGCTGATAGAAGTTCACCATCCATTCCCCTTGAGGCTGATTTTCCAGTGGCCTGGAGGTAATGAGACCTTCTAAAAGGTCATCCATCTACTCACGACCAGTCCCCTCATGATTTATGGAAGCTCCTCTGAACTAGGGAAGTTTCTCTTACTGGCATTGTCTATGTGAAATCACCCACTGACGATTATTTTTATGAGGATCCATAGAGGGTGGGGTTTTACCTAAAGGACCTTGAGACCCTCATACATTCCCAAAGTGGTTACAAAAAATACTCACATCGGGTACTTGCCATGCTGCATCTAGAGAATGTTGATGAGGATGACAGCATCGTTGGATCACCTATTGCAGTTTCCATATAAAAGGCTTCTTATTTTCTCCCAACATCTCGTAAACATTCATCTTTTCGAGGTCCTAAGTTTCTAGAGACACCCGTGAAACATTTGTGATTGTCAAAACATGCTCTGTTCCCCTGCACTAACCTTCCAGCACTGGCCATGCTAGTTAGGTTTGCATTTCCACATGATTGGAGAGTCTGTGCTGAACTGAGGGAGAAAGATTCAAATATAGACATATATAGACTTCTTCAGTCGAGAAGTTTCGACCTTCCAGGTTTTGGGGGAGCCATTACTACTACCAGTATTTTTGCTGATGAAGATCCTGAGGAGGTGGATTCCTATTTGAATTAAATGGACAAGTGTCTCCATGCTCCTGCAGATAGAAATTACTAGTCGAACCGCGTGGTGTGGATGGTTGTAATCCAGAAGCTGGAGGGAGAGGTTTTATATAAAACCTATAACCTTAAATTATTTTAATTAGGATATGTTAAAGGTCCCCCTCCCCTTTTTATTTTGCAGGGGCCTACAGGATCTCATGAAATAGATTTTTATATCATTTATTCTTCGGGAGGTACTGTGACTAGGGAGTGAGCCCCATCAATGTTAGGGGGTACCATGGAAGGATCCCCTAAATCCCCAGAATATTTGGAAGTAGTATTTATGGACACTTATAGGGAATTTCCCCTTCCCGCTCCGCTTCGTGCCCTTATTCATGAGCCATCCCCTCGAAAATCAAAGAAACACAAACATACCTTCTAACTGTCGAAGAACATTCATAGGGGAATCACAAGTAATTGTCTATTCACATGGTGATTGAACCAAGTACCCTTATCTTGTCTACTCACTGGTACATGTATTTATTTTAATATAGAGCCTATCGGTAACCAGATGATGACTGCTTAGGAATCTATAACCCCTATCCCCTTTAGGGAAAAGGATGGGTCACCATCTTTTTTGGCTATTCGAAACATGGAAACATGGCCATCTAAAGAGACTAGGGATACTATTGACCCCTCAGGTGTGCCTACTCCCACTCAAATAATCTCTACCCCAATAATATAAGGGCATCCAGAAGCTGAGGGCTCACATGACTGTGTTGAGCCAACTCTCATGGAGAGAGACATGATAGTCTTTATAGCAGGGGCCGAGTCCAGTGGTGAGTCCCATGCCTTGATAGATTTTAGAGGGGCTTCAAATATCAAGGATCCAATCAGTCTTGATCGAATTTACTTTTCCCCTATAGCGGGAGTCACTCCAGAGATTTATATTCATTCTACTCATGGTGGTTCTAGGGAAGTCACAATCAGGGAGGATGGTGTTTGGAGCCTTGAAAATTTTGTGTGGTCTATCATGCCCTTTTTCCAGTTCTATGAGGAGTTATATTTTCCACCCCCAGGATCTTGAGACCAGTACCCTTATCGAGAGTAAATATCCCTACAGGCCTTATATTAATCAGTAACCTTTTGATGACTGCCTTAAAGGCTATTATTTCGGCCGATCATGGCCCAAGGTTTTCAGTATTCCCAAGTAACCACAGATGGAAACTAATGATTGAAGATGTAGCACCACCTATTTTATATAGCGGTACTACTACGGGGGTGGGAGGTGCTGAAGTTGTCTCCTTATTTTACCTAGAATCATAAACACAAGCCTTGGAAATATTATAGGATGCCTCCATTTTGTCCTCCATTGAAACTACCCGAGATGACGCCGTTGTAGGGTCAAGCCATGTTATAACAGCTGAATTTATCCCCTCTCTTGGGATGTTCATTCCTGACTATATTTTTTCGTCATAAAGTGACTCTGAGACCGATCAAGAAAACTTGTCCAATCTTCATCCCATTTGAAAAAAGGCATGGAGGAACATTTGGATATTAATTTCTCAGACCCCATTGGATGAGATTCCAGTAAAATTGATAAAGTTACACCAATAGTTTACGATCCTGGTGTTTGGTGGATATGAATATCATGGTATCTACGATATTTCAAGGCAGGTGGTCACTTCTCGGGAAGCAACTAGTGTGCTTGAATCTAAGATTTTTGATACATATTTGATAAATTATATTCTTGCTACACAACAAATTCTTATTGACAAAGATGCCATTCATGCTGGAGTAGTTTCAAGGTTGAAAAATTAACTCATTAAGTAAGAGTGTTTGATAGAAAAACTCGACTAAGAAGTGGAGAAACAAAGCTAGAAACTGGAGCAGCTTAAACAGGTGTAGTCCCTAGCTATGGTCTCCATCGAAGAGGGGTGATGGAAAATGAAAGAAGGATAAATGACCAGAATTCAAGCCATGAGGGATGTGGAGGTGATTTGGACTTGTGAGGAGGCCAAGACTGTGAATTTATTGAAGCTTATACAAGACATTGAGGATTAAACTCAATCATTGATGCAACTTTGAGAATTTTCCCACTGTCTCTTGTAAAGATCCTATCTTGATTATAAGGAGAGGATCTAGGTTGTGGATGCACACCATATATATTTTTTGAAATATGATGGAACCAATTTTCCTTTTAATTCTTCTTCTTTTCATTTTCCTATTATGTTAATTTATCATAATCAATAATATAAACATCACTTCAATTAGGTCTTAATTTTAAACCATGACCAGTAAATTGAAATAATCGACTCAGGCTCTAACTTTTTCCTGATCCGCAGGACTCATCGAGTTTAGTTCAGCTATTGCTGAGGTTTTATGCAACACCTTAAGAACTTTTATATATTTTTCATTATTATCCTAATTTTTTCCTAAGCCTTATTGATACGAACTTAGCATATATAACTTGAATTTTTATTAGTCCACCCTTTATGGGTTTTCGACCTAATAAGATTTATGTATCTTTTGATGGCTCAAATTTTTTTTAAAACCATTCATGGTGTAGGTTTGATGAACTGATACTTGACTTTTCCCCAAAGGCTCCTTCTACAGATTTTACCTCTTGCATGTATGGCGTCTTTTTTTTTCTAGTAGTTTATAGTACTGCCAATACAACTTATTAATGATGTTTTAGGTCAAACATATTTGACCAAACATAATGGGACAAGGGCCCCAATTCATGATTCTTCATCCGAGAATGTTATAATATCTTTCAGACATGGATTAAGGATTTTCCTTGACCTAATTTTGAGAATTTTGGAGTTGTATGAAGCTTGGAAGTTGTTTTAGGCATAAAGAGGTAGGAAATGACTGTCATAGTGATGAATTTGACTTTGATTGATGGCCGTTTTGTAGGATACATATGAAGAGCCACTGGGGAATGATGAACAATATCAAATAAAGGTGTATGCAGAATGCTGTACTTCCATATATAATGGCCTGGTTAGGTTTTCAACTATTTGAATTAATTTTGATGTTGGGGGCCATGGTGGGTGGCTAGTCTGAGTGATGGTGTTTGGAAATATTAGGGACAATAATATCAGCTTTGAGTGGGAAACTATTCCTGCACAGTTCTTACTTGCATAAGAGAGAGCTGGTGAATGGTTAGTTTAGTTAGAATTATTTTTTATGTCAGGGTCATTTGGGAAGTGGAAGGTATGTAATCCGTTATCCAGGGGTTTTCCAAATCCGAGGGTGTGATAGGACATGAATGTCATTTTATCATACAAAAAACTGGAAAGGACTCTCTAGAGAACAAATTTGTCTTTTATTGATAGCCATTTTGTAGGAGAAATATGTAGATCCACTGGGGCATGATGTGCATTGCCAAAAAAGGTGTCTGTAGCACACTAGCCTCCTATTTTTGATGGCTATGAAGTATTATGGAGATTGGGAACTTTCCAAACACGGTATGTGCTCTTTGACAAGGGGTGAACCTGAACACAAAAGGAGACATTTATTTTAACTAATCTTATTTAGGAAACCTATAGATGACTGGGGGAATTCTTATTTTGTATGCGGATCAACTTCACGCATATGGGTGGGGTATATTTATTTTACACAAACCTCAAAAGAGACTGGAGTTGAATCGAGCCCACATGTTCTGATATATCTTGGATGTGTGTAGGAGGGAGAATGTAAACCATGACTTTGAGGGCCCTTGAATTGAGAGGGATGTTATGAGGCTTGGAATCCATTAGGCGTACTGAGATCAGATATGAATATAATGGGGACAAATTTTCCTTGGATTGATAGTTGTTTTGTAGATGACATATAAAGAGTCAATGGGGCCTGATGTGCATAGCCAAACAAAGGAGTCTGTAGGACACTCGCCTTCCATCTCAGATGGCCATGGGAGATTGTGGGTATTCTAGATCACTCAAAGATTGAAGTTTGAGGTATGTAAGGAGTGTATCTGGATATATTGGAGACATTTGGGTTGTGATTTACTCATAGAATTAGGTATCCCTTACATAGATCTGACTTACATGTAGGGTGAGGCATTCGTCCCATCTTTGGGGTACCCTATCATTTAACATCACATGGACAAGATGTGGGGTTCCTCTTATGGAAGAGAACCATGAAATTCCCTTTAGGGTTGTGATGGTAGAACCAAATTCCTGAATTTTCTTACCATAATGTCATGGTGGACCTTTCGCTAAGATCCTTAAGATCACGTGAGCTATGTTTGGTGTGAGAAACAGGGGATTACGAGGGTTCCTGATCACCACCTAATAATGAAAAAATCAACATCAGAGATCAATTTTTGCTTAAAACATTACTATTCCATTTAACATCGTACATCAAGGAAAATTTTGGCCTTTCAGTTTAATGTCATGCGGTGAGGACATGTTGCTATGCATTTTAGAGTGATGCAGTAAGGACGATTATTCTATCATAAAGATAATTAATAGATTTGAGTTAATTGTAATTAGGTTGTTTCTGCGTTACTTAGATGTGGGTAATGATTAAAGGTGTAAACCATAGTCCCATGGGAAACTTGAATCAGGAGGGATTACATGGGGCTTAGAATCCATCGGGGGTACTGAGATAGGAGAGGACTCTCATGGGGATGAATTTGATTTTGATTGACAACCATTTTATAAGAAACATATGCAGAGCTATCGGGGCATGATGTGCATAGACAAATAAAGGTGTGCAATGGAAACTGGACTTCCCTCACATATGGCCATGAATGATTATGGGGATCGAAGTTTAACCAGAATATAGAGTTTGAAAAATGGGAAAGATGTTCCTGAGAATGTGAAGAATACCCAGACCGTGATTAACCATTAACTAATGTAACTTCCATGTAGATCTGACTCATATGTATAGGGGTAAGTAGGATATTTTGACTTATCATGAGTGGGGGGTATGTGAGGGATCTCATAAAACTAAGAATTGGGCCACACATAACTATTGAAGAATTTCTCTATTTATTGTCATGTAGTTTGGACCTTTCATGGACTCCCTGTACAAGTCTGACCTATGCATGGGGAAAGGGGAATTTTTTATGGTGGCTAGGCCGAGACACCAAATCCAACAATATCTACATATCATACAAGGGAAGGAATCAAGCCATACATAGTTATGAACATTCCCTGTACTAATCTGGCTCAGACATAGGGGTAGGAACATTTGGGGACATTTTTTTCAATGGTTGGATCGGGATGCTAAATCCAGGTGTTACTACCTATCCTGCAAGAGAAGGAATCAAGCCACACATAGTTATGAATGTTCCTTGTACTGATCTAGCTCAGTCCATATATACCAACATGTGAGGGAATTATTTTTTCAATGGCTGGGCCGGGATGCCAAATCCAGGCATCACTACATATCTTGTAAGGCCAAGAATAAATCCATACATATTCTTAAACGTTCCCTATACTGATTTGGATCGGTCCATGCGTATGGACATGTGAGGGCATATTTTTTCAATGGTTGGGCCAAGATTCCAAATTTGAGTGTCACTACATATCTTTCAATGGTAGGAATCAATCCATACGTAGTTCTGAACGTTCCATGTACTGATCTAGCTTGGTTTACGTGTAGAGACAAGTGAGGGAATTTTTTTTTCAATTTCTGGGCCATGATGCCAAATCTGGGCGTCATTATGGATCTTTTAAGGGTAGAAATCAAGCCATACGTAGTTCTAAACGTTCCCTGTACCGATCTGACTCGATCCATGTGTACTGACATGTGATGGAATTTTTTTCAATGGATAGGATGAGATTCCAAATTCGGGCATCAGTACTTGTCCTGTAAGGGCAGGAATCAGGCCATACGTAGTTTTGAACGTTATATATACCGATTAGGCTTGGTACATGTGTAGGGACATGTGAGGGATTTTTTTCAATGGTTGGATTACGATTCCAAATTTGGGCATCACTACGTATCCTGCAAGGGTAGGAATCATGCAATACGTAGTTCTAAACGTTCCACGTACCGATCTGGCTCAGACATAGTGGAAAGAACATTTTTGTTTCATTCTCTATGGATTATACATCTACCATATTTCTCTATAATTTGTTTTCATAAGAGAATACTAACCATTGATTCTAAGCTCATGTGAGTTATACTTTATGTGAGAAAAAAGGAGTGACTAGGGTTTCCTGTGACAATGTGGGGAGATAGAGAATATGATAGAGGCATTTTTTTGGTGGGGGATGGGCCAAGATCGAGGATTGGGGTGTCTATAAATATCCCTCAAGGGTATGAATCAATCCATACATAGTTCTATGAGATATCATGTAGTTTATCATCATGTGATTAAGATACTTTGTGCCCTGCAGTTTAACGTCTTACAATGAGGACATGAGTCCCAGTTTAATGTCATGTTTTAGGGACGAGTTCATGATAGTTTAATGTAATTTGGATAGGACTATTAATCATAGCTTAAGGTCATTGAGTTTAGACTATGACATTATGTTACTATAACTCATAGTTTAGGGTCATAGAGTTTTGACCATGACTTCACGTTTCTATTACGTGAAATACTTCTTCAGAAACTTTTCATTTGTGGAAGCTGTGATGATTTTTCCATCTATTGATATTAGGGTGTATGATCTATTGGAATAGACCCTATGTATGATATATTGTTCTTACCACTTTGGTTCAATATTTGAGGGCTTCTTCCCAAGTATCATTAGGGTTCTATGGACTAACACACTTTCCCCTTCGAGGAAAGATTGAAGGTAAACCTTTTTGTTGAAGGCTCGTGTGATCCGATTTTGATAGATTTACTAATGGTGTAAAGTGTGAAACCTTTTCTCATCTTGTTTCTCCAACTCATCAAACCGTCTATGGGATTGATCGTCCATGGATAGTTGATCCCAAATGGCCACACGAAGTGATGTAACTTTTATTTTGATAAGAAAACTTCCTCTTCTCCGTATACTATTGTGTACGGGGTCACCTAAGTGGAAATGCGGGTTGTGGTTTGGTAAGACCAAAAATAATGAAGGAGATTGTCTGGAAAAAATTTCTTATCCTTATCTACCATCTTCTAGAGTATGTTGGATTGAGTCTTGTTGAAAGCCTCTATCTTACCATTGGCCACCATGTGTTAGTGGGATGAACAATTGGCTTTGATTCCATACTCTTGGTATAACTTTTCAAACTCAGCAGAGTAGAAGTTGGTGTCGTTGTCCGATAGTATTGTATGAGGGACAAAATTTTTGGAAATGATGTTGGACTTCACCAAGATAACGATATTTTTCTCCCCAACTTCTTTAAGGTGTATGGATTCAGCGTATTTGGAAAAGCGGCCAGTCGTTGTGATTATGAAATTGAATTGTCTGGCTATGGAGGGAGGATATAGTCCCACAACATCCATCCACCAAGCAGCAATTGGCCAGAAGTACTTAGCTGTATGAAGTAACTCTGGGGTTTGGTGTATAAAATTGTCTAGAACTTGGAAGGAATGAAACTTCTTGGAGAATAAAGCCCAATCCTGTATCATAGTGGGCCAGTAATACTCAAGCCTTCAGATTTGGTGAGAGAGCTTGGTTGCTGATTGGTGTGCTCCACAAGCTCAAACGTACACTTCTTTCATGACAACAATAGTCTCTTCTCCATCAATGCACCTAAAAAGGACTCTGTTAAGGCCTTGTTTATAGAGAATATTTTCTTACTTTATCCCACTGTACGTGGAAAAATTAACAACCCATATTTGGACATGTTCCCTTCTAGCCCTATCTGGGGGCGTTCCCCCTTCCAAAGATAATTTTAATTGGGCATTATCCGGTTGTTGGTGTGACCATGAAGCTCAAAAACGTGGCTAATTTCGCCGATCTCATCGATATTGTTCTTGATAAATGGAAAGACCATCCAGCGGTGAGCAATGATAATGACTTTTTCTTCCCAGTCTGGATTAACCAAGGCCATGGATACATTTTCCAAAGTATCGACTTGAGAATTTGTGACTGGGGGACATAGGTTAATGTTGGTTCTGATGGAAATTATGCCGTCAATTCTTGAACATGGTTCATCAAGGGGCCCAATCTTCTTTCTTAATGGCATAGTCACCATTGACCTGTTTCAGGATTAGCTATGAATCACCCTTTATATTTATGTGTTTGGCTTGAAAATGAAGTGCCAGTTCCTGGTCCACAATGAGGGCCTGACATTCTGCTCCATTATTTGTACACCCTTTTGAATGTAGCAAAGAGTAAGGCATGAAAATGTTTTTGGGGGATACAATTATAACTCCCAGTCCCACTTTGTTGAGCTTGGGATCCTACATCCTTTTCCCTATCAGGATTCTATAAGCACCATCAAAGTACATTTCCCATGTTTGGGGGTCCTTCTATATAGAGAACACTTCTTCATATGATAGTTTGACATCCAACAATGTTGTTTCTTCTAAGGGGTGCTCTACCAGGAAGTATGAAAACGCCTGGACTTTGATGGTCTTCTGGGGTATGCATGGGATGGTTAAGGATATATTTGAGAGGGTTACGGTGAGAGACTGGGTGAAACTCATGGTGCTGTAGGTATTTCATGAGTTTCTAAACTTCAAATATTAGGGCTAGGTAGTTCCTTTCAATTTTTGAATACTAAGTTTCAGTATCAATCATTGTTCAGCTGAGGTAATAGAGGTTGTTATCACTACCGACATCATTATTCTATGTGAGGAGGGTACCTAATGACTATTCCAAGGTGGTTATATACAAAATGAGTGGTCTCCCCACAACTGGTGACATCAACACTGGTGGGCTTAGTAGATATATTTTGAAATCATCAAACACTTCTTGGAAATCATTATCCCACTCATACATAACCCCTTTCTTCATTAACCTGGTGAAAGGTAAACATTTACATGAAAAGTTGGCTATAAAGTGCCGGATGTAGGCCATGTACCCCTGGAGACCTCTAAAATCAGTGAGGTTATCAGGTCGGGACATGAAAAGGATGGATTTTGTCTTTTTTATGATCGACTTCGATGTTGCAATGGCGTATGATGGAGCCGAGGAATTTTCCAGAGGTAATCCCAAAGGTTCACTTTAGGGGATTCATCTTTAAACTGTGTTGTCCCAATTTATTGGAGATAGTTTCAATATCGGCTAGGTGGGTTGAGAGCTATTGTGATTTAACCACAAGATATTTGGCATAAATCTTGACAAATTTTCCCAAGATGGGATTGAAGAGGTGATGCATGGCACACAAATATGTGGCACCATCTTTTTTTTGACCAAGGGAATCACCTAATAACAAAACACTCATCAAGGGTCCCTAAAAGCAATAGATTCTTCATCCCCTTAGGACATCCAGATCTGGTTATATCCAGAATAGCCATCCCTAAAAGAGAGGGCCTCATATCTAACAGTTTCATCGATCCACAATTCTATGATCGGGACCAGGAAATCGTCTTTTAGGCATTTTCGATTGAGGTCCTTGAAGTTGATACAGATTCTAATATGCCCATTCTTCTTTTTTATAGGGACTATGTTCGCTAGACATATCAGATACTAGACTTATCATATGAAGTTGGCTCTTATCAGCTTGTTAACTTCAGCCTCTATTTTGGCAGCATGCATCGGATGGGTCCTCCTGGAAGCTTTCTTGTAGCCCCAATGATCTTCTGGTAAACCCAGATGATGAGTGGAAACCTCAGGATCGAGGCTTGGAATTTCTGTACAATTCTAGGAAAACACATCTCAATTCTCCTTTAGGAATGAGGTATATGTTTTCTGCTCCTTGATAGGCATAACCACACTGATAAGAGTGGGCCGCAGGTCCTCTTCAGTGCCCAAGTTTATCTACTTATGTTCATCGATTGTGTTGGATACACCTTCTTCGAACGCGGGAGGGGTATCTCTGTGGTCTTATTCTTATTCTTCTTCATCATTTTCTTCTTCCTCCTCTTCTTATAGAGAGAGGATTCTTAATAAGATCTCTCCAATGTTTGGAGAGAAATCATCTTTTACCTTATTGAGTAAGGCGAGGGATGTTTGGGGTTCAATGGATGGGTCAAGAGCATCTTTGGTAGGGATTTTCCTTCCATCACAGAAGTCATCCTATTCTCATGTGTCTTTAGAATTAGTGGCCATAACGGAGATCATACTATCAATTGAGTCTATAAATGGACTTGCACTTATGCATTCAACTTGGTTGATGGGTAATACATACTCTTCCCCAAGCTGCTGAAGGGGGTCAGTGGGAGCCATCTCCAATCCATTCAGTATAGTAATCCAATCAAAATCTCCAGTCGAAGGATGTTTTTATTCTGATGCGTAGAACCCTGCATTGATATAAATCAACTCACAAGACTCAAATAGATATTTATCAGCATGCAATGCATCTTTTTTCCCATTAGTGAAATATTTGATGAATTGATGGTATGATGATTGGATTGTATCTTGTTGATGCAGCCAAGGCCTCTCCAACAATAAGTTGAAGGCTATACATTTCCGCACTACCAAGAAATCAGAATCTAACATGAGGTCTCCAAGCCAAGTTTTAAGCTTGATTGGTCCCAATGGATTCTGCTTGCTTTTTTCATACCCTAGAAGAGTTTTTGTGTAGGGTGAAAATCCGTATTTATGGTATCCTAGTTGATGAAAAATTCGCAGTGGAAGGAGGTTGACTTCAGAGCCACTATTGATGAAAATACTCATGACATCAATTACATTTATCTTTCTAGACACATATAAGTGTTTGATGTGGACTTTCATGATGTAATCTTCATCCCTGTATTTTAAAGAGATAAAAAAGTGACATTCTTTAGGATTGTTCTCTGTACAATAGACTTCGGCTACTACTACTTCAGCATCGAACCATTGGGGACCTAGTAAGGCTTCTATGAGTTCCTTCCAAAGATCTGCTGATTGACTCGACACATCCTGTATTAACAACTTTTCTGGTACTGAAGCCAGCTAATTTAGTATATCATATTTATGTTCTAAAGTTTGGTACTTCCCGACTTAGGGTTGATCATCCACAGAAACTTTAGGGGCCTGGTCTTTGGATATAGATGGTTCGACCTGGTGACCGGGGCCAGTGGTGCTGTGGTCTTTTATGGGTTCGGCCAAACTGGTCCACCTGTATGCCTTGGGATATTTGATATTTTTTTTATTCGATGGATACTCCTATATAAATGGGCTTGGATTTCCTCTGATGAGGTCTGATGAGAATTTTTGTTCCCATTGTGTCTTTAGAATGGTTCTTTCATGAGATTTTCTGACTTTAACGGTTTGAGTTATGGTGTGGGTGGGAATTTGACTCCTACCATGATTGTGCCTTCTAGAAAACCATTAGCCTCTATAGCCTCTTCCTCCAGCTCTCTGGTTGGACAAGGGGAACTCATGTTCATATCCATTGTCTCTATCAGAGAAGGGATCCATGAAGTGAATGACATTAATGGTGATAAAGATCGGTTCTTGATCCGATAATGTTTCTATCTGACTGTCTCCTTATAATTGTACCGTTTGGCAGGGCAGTGCTCGTTGTGCCGTTTGGTAGGTCAGTGCTTATTGTACCATTTCGTGGAGAGGTTCTCATTTTACCAAGTTTGTTAGTATGAAATCCGCAAGTGTCAATATTGAATTAATCTTTTGTGTCTTCCCATATTCTTGCTCATGCTTTCTGAACTTCTAGCGTTTAGAGGACTGTGGGGCCAAGGAGAATGACTGTGTTGTATCTGGAACATTTGGGGGGCATGATTGGTTATTTCAACAATGCTTGGAGGATTCCATGGACTCAGTTTATTGTCTTCCGAGTCATCCAATTGTCAAATTTTTTATACTTCTTATTGGCGAATGTTTTTCATTCCTCTTCTTTTCTTGAGTGAGAGGTGGAAACAAATGCCACCTATGTTGGCGATGGGCCCAACATGACTTTCCCAGTATCCACCATTTTTGTAGGAGATACATGAAAATGAAGCACTCCTCGATGGTGCGTCCCATTATCCGGTTATAGGGACAATAATTTGGACTCTCTTTGAGACCCACTTCATCGACACGCTTTGGCTTTAGTAACCGGAGCAAGTTGCAATTCATGCTGGTAATGAAATAACCATGGACCTAGTCAACTTGGAATGAGTTGAATTTATTTTCTTTATTCTTCGAACTGATTTATTTTAACACCCCACTGCTCATCTTTCCAAGGTGGGGGTGGCTGTCAGCATCTAGGGGGTCCTGCACAGTTCAGCAGGGGCCTCACAGCTGGATCTGGTGCCGGGGGTGGCTTAAGCATGACATAAGTTACTTCAACTTTTACCTCCCTTTTCCTTGGGGTTGATCGGTCCACTCGAGACTTGAGTTTGGTCCATTTCAATGAGTCTTCTATTCTTTGGGAAATTATAGAGAAATATCAGTACCCACTCATGTACTTCACTAGGATGAGTGGTGTTTGCAATTCATTGCGAAGATTATCGATGCACATAGAGAGCATTTCATCCTGGGGGAGCGGCCGGTTTAGGGAATAAGTTAGAAATTTCCATATAGAAATGAAATATTAGACTCTTTCGTTCTCTCGCTGATTGCAGTTCATGAGATCACTGACCATCATATTAGGAAGCATTGAACTGAACTAGAAGTGAAACTGTCACCGGAAGTCCCCCCAGCTTGTGATCGAGTTAGTTGACAAGCTAGTATACCATACAAAAGCTGAGCCCTACAAGGTTCACATGAAGCAGCTGAGTTTCACTGCTTCTTGCTACTCTAGGGTGCCCATTACGGGGTCAAAATAAGAGGTGTAGTGCATTATATGCTGTTTGGGGTCCCTCAAGTCATTGAATAATGGGAATTCAAGGTTTCCAAAATTTGGTGGTGGCAGAACATTTCTAACCCAATCAGGGTAGGGATTTCACTCTGGTTGTATCAGAGCACATCTCCCCTCCCTGGATTCCAGTAGAGCTTTTAGTTACTTGATGATGTTCAAGATCCCTTGACGCATATCCTATCGGTCTTGATCTTTGGCTGGTGCAGTTGTGGCCAAAGATGGGCATGCCAACGCTCCTTGAATTTGGGGTGGATATCTAGCTGGGGGTATCCCTTTTGGGTTTACTTGAATATATTCTAGTTGACTTCCCAATGAGGGGAAGTCTTGATGCCCTTCTGAGGTCTAATTTAAGTAGGTTAACAGTCCCAGTTCCGGATTGAACGAGCCTCCAATCTTGGCTTCATTCACTAGGATGAGTGCTTGTGGGAATGGCACCTCTTCTGGGGATACCTATTGACATTCCACACAGGGAACACATCCGGGGAGGTAGCTCCCTCAATGTATCTTAACATTAATTCACCAAAGGTCTTTCATATATTCTTCCTGCTTGGAAAATATTTTATCGAGAGTGAGGGACACATTCTTACGGGTAGGAGGATGCAGGTCACACACGAACTTAGATTTATTGTTTTCTTTGTTGGGGTTTCGTTAGGGAGGTAGTGTCAGATTAACTGAGGGGACACCCAAATTTAGGATCACTCTCTGGTTCCGAGTATGTACACTATCAGGCTCGATGGGGGATAACTCTGGGAGGAAACCATCTTCCTTTGCATCCTCTCCCTCGGTATAATTTCATGTGAGATTTGTGGGGTTGATATTAACCAAGTTCACTGATTCATACTACATTTGGGGTGGTGTAATCAGTGCCAAATTATAGGAAGGATTTCTGCATCCTTTGTTGGATTTTCTCCTCACATTCTGTGGTATTCTTTGGCTTTCTTGTGGAGGATTGAACCGAAAGGAGCCCTGATCTGACCTCGTAACATGCCTTTGTCTTGGAGGGTTAGATCCAGGATAATTGGTGGAAAAATTGACTCCTCTGGCCATCATTCCTCCTAGATGGGAGAATATAGACATCTTCTATGTGGGGACTTGAGGTAAAAATACCCCCATCCCTGTGGGCTGGGGTTGTTCCCATTCTTCCATTGATGCGCTACGACCTGGATTTTTTAGTCTTATGGGGGAATTTTGATTTAAAAAATCCCCTAGCCCTATGGACAAGGGTTGTTCCCGCATCACGATGGTAGCCACTACTATCACCACCTTTTCGATTTCAAACACTCCCACATAGGTGTGAGTTGAGTATGGCATTGGGTCTGCATAGTGTTTATGGTCTTTGGAAGACATGAGAACTGATTGCTGGTTGGATTCCTTTAGGAGGTAAGCCTACTGGATGTTCTTGGCTTCTTCACTTAGAATCTTTTCTTTGTCTTGATCTCTTCGGTCCTGATGCTTTTGAGACTTACTCTGGGTCAATATTTGTTGAGTATCCAATGTTTCCTGAGAAGGGGTTTTATTTGATTGCTGTCTTTGGGCGATGATGTTGTAGGATATCATTTCTAATGAGGTTTACTGGATGGGACATGGGGTGAAGTGAATAACTCCATGTTCTCCCCATCCTTTAATATGAATTGCAGTTGAGGCATCTCCAATGTGGTGACATAACTTGTGTAGTGCATGGAGGCTTGTCAGTTCAAGGTTTTTCTTTCACCTTTCTAATTGTGGATTACATACAGACGAGAGGGATTATAGGTCGATTAGATAGAGAATCTCCCCTAACTTGTTGACATGGTCCATATACCCTTCGTAGGGTAGAATTTTTCTTTCAGTAGGTGAAGGGTCATCCATATATTGAGGCGAATGTCATGCGTATATTCCTTTTACAACTCTCCTAGTATGTTGAAGTGAGAAGTGGTCATATGCCAACACATCACTAGTATATTTTCCTTAGCTAGTTTTCTTCTCACAAGTAGTATATCCTACTGTTGTTCTTCCAAGGTATCCTCTACTTGATATGATCAACTTCACTAATTCTTAATAATTATGTTCCAAGAAACTGGGATGGTGGGAGCCTCATAGATATGTGAATGACATGAGGGTGGCTTAGAAGATGAGCATGGACCTAGTCTATCCTATGGTTGAGAAATCATATCACTCATTATAAACAGAGTGCTTGACATGTTGAAATCCTTCTTTCTGAGTGCCTCAGCATAGGAGGGCTTTCTCATCTTTGTTCTAAAAATGAGAGGGACTTCTCAGTGGTATAAATTTTGATTTTTTGGAGGACCTCCGCAATCGGTTCCACAATGGCGATGGATACCATTACAACTCAATTACTGACCACCAGGAATTTCCATATTGTGTATACCCTAGGGAGGACCTTCAGGGTGAGCTATAGTGAGGGGAGAAAATTCTTGGTGCTTAATGTAACTGAGGGGAGGACCTTATCGATGACTACTATGATGGAGAGTACTATGATCACAGCTTGATACCTAGATGTAGAGATAATTTCTATAGTGAACATATCGGGGAGGGCCTTCATGATGTACTGTAATGAGGGGAGTACCTTCTCATTGATTAGAATTACTATGGGGAGTGTCTTCACAACAATTTCCATTTAGGGTAGGGAATTCACCGTGATTATCATCATGGAGAGGACTACCATCATGAATTGATGTCTGACTATAGAGAGAAGCATATCTATAGTATATACCCTTGGGAGGACCATTAGAGCAGAAGACAGTGAGAAAAGGATTGTCTTGCTGCATAATGTCACTGAGGTGAGGACCTTCTCTATGTCTGCTATGACAACGAGGAAAACTATCATATCTTGATACCTCGCTACAGGGAGAATTTCTATAGTTCACATCTTAGGGGAGGGCCTTTAGGATGTACTGAAATAATGAGAGGACCTTCTTGTTTCTTGAAGTTACTATGGGGAGGGCCTTCATAGCAACTGCCATTGCAGGGAGGGACTTCACAATGACTATCATCACGGTGAGGACTACCACCATGACTTGATGTCAGACTACAAGGAGAAGCATATCTATAGCGTATATCCTAGGGAGGACCATTAGGATGGACAAAATCAAGGAGAGAACCTTCTTGCTATATGATCTTTAGGTCGAGGGTAGGGTTAACCCAACACGCATTAGGAGATAGGCTCTTGTGATTGATCACTCCTGGCCCACAGAGTGAGCCCCCGTGGGTGCTCTAGGGAGGATCTTCAGAGTTGCTTATAGAAACATTGCAGGGAGGGTCTTCAAAACTACTACTTCTACTTTCATAATTTGGTAATGGACTGATATAGTTTTGAGCCATTATTGATATATGTTTTAGGGAATCAAGAATCGTAGTTTCCAGCAGATCAGGATTATGTATGCACTCTTCATTTTCCAGTTGCCTTTTGCGCATTTTATTTTTGAGTGCTCTATTATGGGTAACCAGGTCTGCCTGATATTGGTAATGGACCTCATATATGGCTCTCTATCTTTTTGGGTCCTATGATGTCTTTGGGATATACCGACTGACATCTTGAGTTTTGGTAGGGATATATGGCTGCCCTGGAGTATCCACCATGTTGGACCGACATCCCCCTATTAGAACGAGTGTTTTTTCCCGATACAGTTATCTGTGTATCGTGGGATATTACTGTCGACCCTCCTGGACTAGAGCAGGGATTAATCACTACTTTAGAGTGATTGACCCATTTTATGAGTAAGTCATTCCGTTCGAGGGAACCGGGTCGTGGGTCTGGTTTCCCTCCTTTTCCACTGATGTAATAATATCTTGGAATGTTTGGATGATATGGTATGGAATCGATTTATGATCTTCCATCATTTCTAGGATGTGATGAGATAAATCTTTTCCTAGAATGGGTATAAAGTCCCATTCTGATGTTGGATAAAAAATTTGTGCCTGCTCCGGTCCTCCATGAGTTTCCACCAGATACTAGTAGTTCTCCTATGTCAGGAAAGAGGAATGAGTGTTTCTCTGATTTTCTTCTCTAGTTGCCACCATATTTGACTAATGGTCTTCATATTCATTAGCATAGATTTTCATTTGCTTTCTTTCCATTGTATTTTTATCAAAAGGTTTGTATTCATCTAGAGGAATTTGGCTCTGCTCATATTTTCTTGCCTTCATATTTGGATGGTGGTCTTGATATGCATCAGTAGGTATTTGTGCCTGCATATAGCTAGTTTACTTCCTATTTGGTTGATGGTATTATTATGTATCAGTAGATATCTGCATCTTCCTATAGTTTTCCGCTCTATTTGCATGATGGGACTAGCGAGCACTAGCAGGAACATGCACGTGCTCGTATTGTACCACCCTTTTTCTGTGGTTCACTTGAGTGGAGGGGGCAAAGTTGTATGTTTTTGAGTTTAATTACTACACGTTTGTATAAAGTTTCTCCTCAAGAACCAGGGTAATAGTGTGTTCCTTATTATATATTCGTCACCCTTGATGGGAAGCCCGAGGGGCCCAGGTCTCCGGGACATTAGAAGGTTCCCTCGGCATAAGGTCCTCTTCAGTGGGAGTTGATCTGGTCATGCAGTGTCAGAGGTGATTCTCTCTGGCAGGGGCCTGTGAGTGGGACCCCTATACAGTTGAGATGAAGTTTTTATCATCGACTTCATCTGCCTCTCTAAGATAAGGGAGGTACTCATTGTCATGTTCCAAGGATAGGCTCCTGAAATGGTTTGAGATGACCTCTGGGGCCGCCTTGTGGTGGGGTGCTGGCCATGACTGAGGAGGTGGTTGGAGAGTCTTCACATACTGGAGGGAATGTCTCATGGCCTCCACCATGGGTAGAGTACCATTTCAGTGGTACTCTTTGATTAGCATGTTGGATACGAAGCATTGAAGATGCTGGGTAGGTGAGGGGGTCCTTCTCTTCATTGGGGCCCAACTGCCTAGAGGATTACTGATTTGTGCGTCTAAAATGGTCTTCAGGGTGTAATTTGGATCAAAGGTTGCTCTATGGGAACCTTCAACATATAAATATGACATAGAAACCACAAAACCTCATCAATGTAGAATTATTTTAAACATATTCATATATGATGATTCAGCTTGTCCCCATTCCCCTCTCTTTTTTTTGTTGTGGGGCGAAGGGGCTTGGGTGGGGTAAGACCGCCACCTTGTTTAAGGATTCACATCAGGTTCACCATTTTTTATTTTGCCTCTGAGGTGGTGTGTTCCACACATACAGTGGTAAACAAAATGGTCCATCGTGAAATATCCTTTTGTATCTATTATCATTGGGGTAGAACCACCACCTTTGTTAAGAATTCATGTCAGGTTCACCATTTTTATTTTGCCTCCGAGGTGTCACATTCCATGTGATGGTGTAATAGTCCAATGAGAATCATCACCCTCCTCTTTTTATAGAGATGGGTTCTCATTAAGTTCACCATTTATTTTATTTCAACCTGTTATGCATCATTATCTTTTAAAGGAAGGTTGGATTAACCCCATGAGGACTAGGTAGTTTACCTCTTCTATACTACGAAGGAGATTCCACAGTCAGATGGCCCCAACAGGTGATTGTACGGGGTCAAGTATTTGTGAAATCAGACCTCCTAGGATATAAATTCCTTGGATGGTCTCTAACGAGTTTATTCATGGAACCAGAAACACCCAATGGCCTTGGTATCTATGATTCATGGACCTGCTTTCCAAAGGTAGGTGCTTGTGGGTCGATGATTCAGCCAACGACACTTAAGGACTACATTGGTCTAGAGGATGGGATGTGAGGCTCACCTCACCCTTTTTCGGGAGGATTATTTCCTACTATGGGACTCTCTTATTGATTTAATCCATGTTCGTATGTTCATTAATCCTTGGTTTCTTCCTAAAGAGTGTGTCCGCAGGCTACCCCTGGTTTGTAAGATCTTCATAGGCATACATGGATTTGATGCTACAGAGGCACTATTGAATTAAGCCATGCAATAAGGTTCTATGGAGTTTGTCATTATCTAGGTGGGACAAAAGGAAACTTGATGTTGGGATCATACCCATAAAATGGGTTTCCTACATATCCTCAAGAGGGGAATCAGAGATCACATAGTTCAGAATGGATGGGGCTTACGCTTGGAAGATTCCCATTTGGGGGAACATTATTGGGTTATCCCTTTTTAAAGGGCACCCTTTTGAGCTCGATCTTTCATGTAGGAATCCTATGTATCCTGGTTTGATCAGAAATCAGAGTTCTCTTAGTTCAGAATTGTGCGGGGCTTATGTGTGGAAGCTTCCCATTCGAGGGGAACACTATTTGGTGATCCCTTATGGGAGGGCACCCTTTTGAGCTAGAGCCTTCAACTAGGAGTCCTACGTATCCTGGTTTGATTAGGAATCAGATTTATCATAGTTTATAATTATGTGGATACTGTAATCCTCACAAATCTCTAAGTCCACGTGAGTCATGATCGGTGTGAGAAACAAGGGGATGTGATAGATCCAACCAACAACACACCTCCTCTCCTGCTAATGGGAGAGGGTGGGCCTATAGTAGAAGAGGTCAGGGCGATAGTGGGTTAGGGTAAGGACTAACTAAACCTTTAATGTGAGATAAAATTAAATTTCATGTGGCTCGACCTTTGTATGATTGGGGACTTATCTCAGTAGGAGTGCCTAAGAACGCGTTATGCGTAAGAGAGGAGTATTTTCCTCCTAACAAGGAGATCAAATATAATGACTTTGATTGATCACTATTTCTAATTGAATGGAAAAGCTAGTGATCACCCTTAATCCCTAGAATGGGGAGGTTCACGTTGTCATACCAAGGTTGGACTCTAGGTTACCATGAGAATGTAGACCCCCAAACATCCCTAGAGCCTGAACTATTGTGGGGAGAGCCTTCATGACTCTACTTACCATGGGTATACAGACTCAAAGGGGCATATTGATGCACCCGATGGCCTGATTATATGGTTCTAGTGGATTTGGAGGAGGCTTTGGCCTGATTCTAGGGGACTTGTTAGTGGATGGATTATGGAGGACTGGATGGGAATGATGGGGTGAGATTGGAACTAGAGGAAATAATACCAAATAATGCCCAATTCCATGTACTAATTTCTTTTGTAGAATGGGGCAAGCTCCGCATACCGTAGTGGTATATGGGTAGAGGGGCCTTTCGTGTACTGATCCGGTATGTGGGCATGGGTATAGACCAGTACGCACTAAAGTGGTATGCAGTCCATCATGCCGCTTTGGGTTCCATCCACGTACTGATGTAGTACGCGACACTGAGTTAAATCCACATAGCAATACACTATGTGGAACCCCATATTAAAGGGGAGTCCAGGGGATTATCATTCGCAGGGAGTTCATACGCAATAAATATGTTGTTCGCAGTTTCAACAATCAGGTTCTCATATATAATATTATTATTAAGTTCCCCCATTGTATGGTTTGCAGCTGGCTATACCTATAGAGAGTGTGGTTCACAATTCAAACTTCCCTAATGATTCCAGACTGAAGTTGGAATGTAACGCCCGAGACATTTATGAGAAATATTTTGTTTTTATCAAAGGAATCTTTCACTACACACAACACTATCTTGGATTTATTTACACGCAACCGCAACCTTACTCAATATCTTGCATCGTACGCAATACCGAGTTTCACTAAACAACGATATGCTATTAAAATATTAATAAAACTAGCCGTTATGAATAGTAATAACCACTTTTTGAAATTTTATAAATTTTATTTTTCAAAATGGACTTCATTTTTGGATTCGGAATATCGAAATTAGCCTAGGGTGAAATTTTGGTATTTTTTTGAAAACTTTCAATTTTTGATGAATAGTGAAACCACTAAGTGGTAGTTAAAAAAACTGAATTTTTCATAAAACTGAATTTTACCGCTTCTGTGAGTGGAATTTCGTAAATCCGAGAGACCCGGTTAATATCAAGGACTAAAATGTGGTTCAATGAGATGAAAATAATTTTTGGTGAATACTAAATTTTTACTTTTTTTACCACGGTTAAAAGTAAATAGGGTAATTAAGGGTAAAAGTGTTATTATTATTACCCTAACACATATACTAATCCTATTGGATAAGTTTAATTCGGCCAAAAACAACCTTAGGAATAAAATATGACCATATAGGCCCACTTTGATTAGATTAGGACATTTATTATTAATTTATTTAAAGAAGGGTTAAAATAGTTAAAATCAAAGTTTAATAAGTAAATCATTTTTAATATGGGGTTATACATAAGATAAATTCGAATATAAATATTCATTAGAAATATAAAAAAATTTCCTACATAATGGTATTTTATTTGTAATTTTTGGACATTAAATAATTTAATTTATTTATGACACAACGATGATGGAGTAATTATCTTATTAATGAAATATTGACATAATTGATGTTATAAATACCCAAATAAATGTAATTTGAGACTTTTTATGAATTAAACTAATTTTCTAGGTTAATATGACATGTTATTATTGATTTAATTAACTTTTTTCTAACTAATCATTCTGTTATGATTTTCAAAAAAATCAATTACTAAATAGTGTCAAAATTGACATAAAATAGTTTTTAAAACAAATATTATATTATTAATTGTTATTTTATTCTTAAAAATCTAAGGTTCGGCCAAATGACTTAGATAAGGTTATATATATTAATAATAAAAAACTTGGGGTTCGTTTGGCTTGATATAGTAAGTTTATTAACCTTATAGTGTAAGAAAACAAGAAGACACGGTAAAAGTTAAATTATCTAACTTAAAGTTAAATCTAAATTATAAGGTTAAAATTGATACATAAAATTGTCTAAATTCTATTGGATGAGATTATGTAGACCCATACCCACCTTATCTTCGAAATATATCAATTTGGAGCTATTAAAAACCGAATTTGACTTTATAATAAAATAATATTTTTAGTTATTCCAAAGGTGCCCCTATCCTCCCTTATAAAAGGGCACCTCCTCCCTCTCTTTCTCACACCATGTTGAGCCTTCAAGATCGGCCAACCCCTGCAAATTTATTCTATCCACTTCCCTAGAGACATCCTAGAGGTCCTGGTCTTCTTCAAAGACCAATTTTAGTGCCCTAAAACGAGGTCTCAAAGAGGCGCTTCAAAGAAGAGGTGATGTCCGTTACCGATTCTTTCAACTTTATTTCTTCTTCCACTTCTTCTTCTTTAGTTGTTTCATTATGAAGTAATAACATCAGTATCACTCATATACTAATATGTTATTATAAGTATGAAACAACCCTATTTCACCATCCATCCATCCTACAGAAAACGAAATCACCGCGCGTGCGTACGTACGGAATACCGTCTCCACGCCCTGGTGTAATCTATTTTCCACCACCACCTTACTTGGATGGGTATAATGGTGTAAATAATGAATATATATGATTATTGTAAAGTTATATTGATTCTGAAATATTATACATACACTCCAATATAATTCCACGATCATGGGAACGATATCATCGTTCGTGCGTACGTACGGAATACCGTCTCCACGATGTGATGCGACTCGTTTTACATGATCTTCATTGCATAATGATTATATAAATGAATTGAATGAATTAATATGATATATATTACACTAATAAAATTCTGTAAATGAGGTATCTATAACCTAAAAATAAAAATAAGAATTTATTAGACAAAACACACATAAGAACAAAAAGTAATAAACACCCGAATAACAAGTAGTAATGAAATATTACTAATAAGAAGCTAAGAATATGAACATATATGATATCATAAAAATAAGTATGATTCTGGAATAAGTCAATAACAATATTTAAATCATTATAAAGGAGGTTCAGACACTTACGAAGCAAATTGGACCTAAGGTAAGGTAAAATATCACAATCTTATTTTTATCCGAGATTGTTTATACTTTGGTATTTACTGGGGTGTATTTTATCATCCACGTCCATGTTCCCTCAATATGTAATATTGTTTACATCCACCTACAATTGTTTAAATCCAATTTTACCCTTCAGTGAGTTTTTATTAAAGGATATGAAAGGAATCTTTTGTCGTTTTTCGTACGAGGTACTTTTTGACTTTTCTGAAAAAAGTATGAGAAGAATATTTTTTTAACCTATACGGCATGAATGGATTTTTAAAACATTATTTCCAAGAAGCTTCCTTTACAAGTTTTCATGTTTTTTTTAATCAACTTCTTTTAGTTTAAAATTGTATGAAATGTTAAGAAAGGAAAAAAATGTTTTTGAAGTAGAAATGATATTTTCCTCAAGAATGGAGTTCAAGTGTTTTATCAAAATTATTTTACATCTAAGATAATATAGGGTTCTGTTTCTATACCTATTATTACATTGATTTGTTTATGTTTTGATGGAATTATTTTTATTAATTCCTTTATCTTATATGAATTTTTTTATGATGACATTTTGTTTAAGAATCCCATTTTTATTACATGGGTTATGCAATGATGTGTGATTTATGATTTTGTGGAACACATAAGAATGGTGTCATTATGAGATGGGTGGGACCGATATCTCCCTCCAATGCATTGGGTAAAGATTTTATATCTCATGATATATACATGGCTGGAACGACAGGTTAAACCGGTTTAGTGAAATAGGACTGAAACAAGGAGTGAACTCAGTTCAGAAATGGACTTTGTCCACTAAGATAGTCTTGGCCATGAGTCTTGACTAATAAGAAATGATTCTATATGATTTTTTGTGTATGCCACAAAGTTTCATGTTTTAAGTTATGATTATTGGGATTACATTTCACTACTATGATTTATCGTATGTTATGAAATTATGATCTCTTTTGAAGGTTAAGATTTCCAAAAGTTATGTTCTTATGAATATGATGTGATTGATATTTCCTTTGTTTACCGTTACTTAGCATTTGAGATCACCCTTTTGTATGTTTTCTTTCCCCCAGGTTAGGAATAAGGTTATTAAGTAGGATATGCCAAAAGGGACTCTAGATATGATGAAATAAATGGGAGACAATGTAGACGCATTATGAACCAGTTGTTTATGTTTACCAGTTTCTAAAGACACTATACCTATACGGTCCTTTCCTGGTTTTGTTATATTTTGTAATAAGTGTGCTTCAATTTTGAAGTAATAACAATGTATGCAAAGTATGGGTCGTTATAGTTGGTATCAGAGGGAAGGTATAGTCAACCTTGGGAAACTAGGATGTGAAAGCTTTAGTGAGAACCCTAAGGATAAGTCTAAGAATAGAACACAATCTTAGTGTTTTAGAAATGGCCATGAATAACCTAGGATAATACCTTAAGTGTGAAATTTTATTCTTGATTATGTGGTTTTCCTATTATAATTAGTGTTGCTCACACTATTCTTCGTGGTTTTAGTCAATGGCTGGATCCCGAAGGAACCGTGTTAATGCGGAATGCGATGTGCAATGCAATTATTGTCCCCCTGAGCAACCAAACGTTATGAGAGATGGAATGAAAAATCTTGTAGCCATGCTCACACAACTTTCTCAAGCTATGAATCATGCAGGACTTCCAAACAAGCAAAGGAAGGAGCAACATTCTGTTGAATCCTTCATGAGGCAGCGTCCACCTTCATTCAGCGGGTCTACTGATCCATTAATTGCTGAACAATGGATTAGTACTAATGAAAAGATATTTCCAGTTCTTCAATGTTCTGAACATGATAAACTCATCTTAGTAGTGTATCATTTGGAAGGTGATGCTGATCAATGGTGGAATCTTATCAAGAATACGAGGCAAAGAGATGAAATTGAGTCCATGGAATGGGACGAGTTCAAGAACTTATTTTTCAATAAGTACTTCCCTCGTATTCTCCGAAAAAATATGGAGAAAGCGTTTCTTGAACTAAAGAAAAAGGATGATGAATCTGTTGGTACCTATGAAGAAAATTTTACAAGACTTGCAAAGTATGCTTCTGGTATTATTATCCAACCTAAGAGTAAGATCGATCGATTCTTTAGTGTCTTAAAACCAAGTCTTCGAAGGACCTTAGCCATAAGGGACTTCAATAGCTATGAGGAAATCGTTCGATGTGATCTCAAAGTTGAGATGGATATTGGAGTAACCCATCAGTCATATGGGTTTGATAAGAAGAGGAAAATGGAATTCAAAGGAAAATCTAAAGAGCACACTGAAAAGAAGATGAGCTTTCCCTTATGCTCAAAGTGTGGAAAGAAACATGGAGGGAGTTGTCTTAAAGGGACAAGTAAATGTTTCAAATGTGGAAAGGAAGGTCATCGGGCATTTGAATGCCGCAATGATGGGAAGAAGATGTCTAATGATGCAAACAAAGGAAGGGACACACAGAATGAACCTACTACACTTCAATGTTTCAAGTGCAAGGAGATGGGGCATTATGCCAATAAATGCCCTAATCCAACGGTTGTTGATGATGATCGACATCAACAAAATCTTAAGGCTAAAGATAAAGGAAAGCCACATGAAATTTCTATCAGCGATGTGGAGTATGATAACGATGTGGTGAAAGGTACACTTACCATCCACTCTAAAGTAGAAAATGTTTTATTTGATTCTGTATCCACCCACTCTTTTATTTCTGAAGATTTTTCTAAGGGTATCACCGTATTACCTCAACAATTAGATGTTGAGTTAGCTGTGACAACACCTAATGGAACAACAGTCGCATCAAAAGTTTATAATTCTTCCCCGATTGAATTTTGTGGGAAAGCGCTTCCTGGAAATCTTGTGATCCTTCCTATAGTGGAATTTTGTGTGATTCTTGGCATGGTTTGTATTTCTTTATATGGAGCTCATATCAATTTCCAAAGAAGGGAAGTCACATTTCATATTCCAGATCAATCTATGATCGTCTATCGATGCAAGTATGAACATAACCTTCCAGTGGAAATTTCTTCCATCTTATGGGTCTTGATTCCACTAAATGAGGGTTATTTTTCTCAAATGGTTTGTGAGAAACTCACAATTAATAATATTCCCATTGTACAAGAGTTTTCTGATGTCTTTCCGGAGGAATTTCCGGGTCTTCCACCAAATCGTGTAGTTGAGTTTTCAATAGAACTCATACCGGGTGCTTTGACTATTTCAAAGACACCTTATAGAATGGACCCAATTGAGTTTCAGGAATTGAAGAACAAACTCCAAGAGAATCTTGATAAGGGATTCATACGCCCTAGTGCATCACCTTGGGGAGCACCTGTTCTGTTTGTTAAGAAGAAAGATGGATCAATGAGACTCTACATTGATTATCGAGAACTTAACAAGATCACTATCAAGAACAAATATCCTCTCCCATGCATTGATGACTTATTTGACCAACTACGCAGAGCTCAATACTTTTCCAAGATTGATCTTCGTTCAGGGTATCATCAATTAAGGGTCAAAAGGGAGGATATACCAAAGATAGCTTTCCGTACAAGGTATGGACACTATGAATTTATAGTGATGCCATTTGGTCTTACTAATGCCCCTGCTATCTTCATGGATCTGATGAATAGAGTCTTTAGAGACTATCTTGATCAATTTGTGGTAGTCTTTATAGACGATATTCTTGTATATTCAAAGAGCAAGGAAGAACATGAAGATCGATTGAGAATTATATTGAAGACCCTGAGAAAGGAGAAGCTTTATGCCAAATTTACCAAGTGTGAATTTTGGCTTCAAAAAGTTTCATTTTTTGGTCATATAATCTCAAAAGAGGGGATATCTGTGGATCCAGCAAAAACAGAGGTTATCGAAAGATGGTCGAGACCAACAACAGTAACTGAGATTCGAAGTTTTCGTGGTTTGGCTGGATATTATCGACGTTTTGTGAAAGATTTTTCACGATTATCTAATCCACTCACCAGGTTGACTCGAAAAGGAGTTAAGTTTGTTTGGACGGAGGAATGTGAAGAGAATTTCAAGGAGTTCAAAAGAAGTTTATCCAGTGCACCTACGCTCACACTTCCTTGTAGTATAGAAAGGTTTGTGATCTACAGTGATGCATCCAAGAAGGGGTTGGGGTGTGTTCTTATGAAAAATGATATGGTGATAGATTATTCCTCACGACAGTTAAAAATACATGAGCAAAATTACCCAACACATGATTTGGAGTTAGCTGTGGTAATCTTTGCATTAAAGATTTGGAGGAATTATCTTTAAGGAGAAAGGTGTGACATTTATTCTGATCATAAAAGTTTAAAGTATATTTTCACACAAAAGGAGCTGAATATGCGCCAAAGAAGATGGTTAGAGCTGATTAAGGATTACGACTGCTCAATTCATTACCACCCTGGGAAAGAAAACAAGGTGGCAGATGCATTAAGTCGACAAGACCATGCCAGTTTATCCATGATGAGGATCACAAAAGATCCAATATTTATTTAGGGATTTACAAAGGATGGATCTTGGAATTATAATGGAAGGGTGAAAATCGTATCTTTCTCAAATGAATGTTCAACCATCTATACATGTGAAGATTAAAGAGGTGGAGAAAGAAGATGTAGAGTTACAAAAGAAGGTGAGAAATATTCCTGAATTCAACCTTGATTGTGATGGGATAATAAAGTTCAGGAATCGGGTTTGTGTTCCTCTCATCCCTGAATTAAAGAAGGTGATGCTGGATGAGGCTCATAGTTCTTCATTCTCTATTCATCTTGGAAGCACGAAGATGTATAGGGACCTGAAAGAGTACTTCTGGTGGGATGTCATGAAAAGAGATGTTGCCGAATATGTCTCTCGATGCTTGGTTTGTCAGCAAGTTAAAGCTGAGAGAAAGAAGTATAAGGGGATGTTACAACCATTACCCATACCCAAATGGAAATGGGAAAACATCACTATGGAATTTTTCACAGGACTTCCTAAAATATCCAAAGGAAATAATGCTATCTGGGTCATAGTTGATCGTCTTACAAAGTCTGCACACTTCATTGCTATTAGAGAGGATTTCTCTCTCGATCAGCTTGCCAGGATATATGTAAAGGAAGTGGTAAGATTGAATGGAGTACCACTTTCTATTATATCTGATAAGGATTCTAGATTTAACTCGAAGTTCTGGCGAAGCCTTCAGCATACTCTGGATAGAGAGTTGAGTTTCAGCACTGCTTATCATCCTCAGACAGACGGTCAGTCTGAGAGAAAAATTCAAACTCTAAAAGATATGTTGAGAGCTTGCTCTATGGATTTCCAAGGTGGTTGGGATCAATACATACCTTTGGTGAAATTTTCTTATAATAATAGATTTCACTCCAGTATTCAGATGGCTCCTTATGAAGCTCTCTATGGAAATAAATGCAGGACTCCAACATGCTGGGATGAAGTTGGGGAAAGAAAGCTATTAGGACATGATCTTGTTGATGAGATGGCAGAAAATGTCCGATCTATTCAACAACACATAAGAGCTTCTCAGAGTCGACAGAAAAGTTATGCCGACAACCGAAGAAAAGACCTAGAGTTTGAAGTGGGTGATAAAGTGTTCTTATGAATATCTCCCTGGAATAGGGTCCTGAGATTTGGAAAGAAGGGGAAGTTGAGCCCTAGATATATCGGTCCTTTCGAAATACTAGATCGTGTTGGAAAGGTAGCTTACCGATTGGAACTTCCACCGAATCTCTCTCAAGTTCACGATGTGTTCCATGTATCTCTCTTGAGAAAGTACATACCTGATCCTTCACATGTACTCAGCTCAGAAGTTGTACCACTGGAGCAAGATCTTTCTTATGAAGAACAACCGATAGAGATTCTGGATCGTAGCGAAAAAGTCCTACGAAACAAGACCACTCGATTGGTGAAAGTTTTATGGAGGAACCACCAACTAGAAGAAGCTACATGGGAGCTTGAGGATACGATGAGGGAGAGGTATCCTCATCTTTTTGTTACAAAGTGACGAATTTTGAGGGCATAATTCATTTTAAGGGGGGTAGAATGTAACGCCCGAGACTTTTATGAGAAATATTTTGTTTTTATCAAAGGAATCTTTAACTACACACAAAACTAGCTTGACTTTCTTTACACGCAACCGTGGCCTTTCTCAATAGCTTGCGTCGTACGCAATACCGAGTTTCACTAAACAACGATATGCTATTAAAATATTAATAAAACTGGCCGTTATGAATAGTAATAACCACTTTTTGAAATTTTATAAATTTTATTTTTCAAAATGGACTTCATTTTTGGATTCGGAATATCGAAATTAGCCTAGGGTGAAATTTTGGTATTTTTCTGAAAACTTTCAATTTTTGATGAATAGTGAAACCACTAAATGGTAGTTAAAAAAACTGAATTTTTCATAAAACTGAATTTTACCGCTTCTGTGAGTGGAATTTCGAAAATCCTAGGGACACGGTTAATATCAAGGACTAAAATGTGGTTCAATGAGATGAAAATAATTTTTGGTGAATAGTAACTTTTTACTTTTTTTACAATGGTTAAAAGTAAATAGGGTAATTAAGGGTAAAAGTGTTATTATTATTACCCTAACACATGTCCTAATCCTATTGGATAAGTTTAATTCGACCAAAAACAACATTAGGAATAAAATATGACCATATAGGCCCACTTGGATTAGATTATGACATTTATTATTAATTTATTTAAAGAGGGGTTAAAATAGTTAAAATCAAAGATTAATAAGTAAATCATTTTTAATATGGGGTTATACATAAGATAAATTCGACTATAAATATTAATTATAAAGCTAAAAAAATTTCCTACATAATGGTATTTTATTTGTAATTTTTAGACATTAAATAATTTAATTTATTTATGACACAACGATGATGGAGTAATTATCTTATTAATGAAATATTGACATAATTGATGTTATAAATACCCAAATAAATGTATTTTGATACTTTTTATGAATTAAACTAATTTTATAGGTTAATATGACATGTTATTATTGATTTAATTAACTTGGTTCGAACTAATCATTCTGTTACGATTTTCACAAAAATCAATTACTAAATAGTGTCAAAATTGACATAAAATAGTTTTTAAAAAAAATATTATATTATTAATTGTTATTTTATTCCTAAAAATCTAAGGTTCAGAAAAATGAATTATATAAGGTTATATATATTAATAATAAAAAAATTGGGGTTCGTTTGTCTTGATATAGTAAGTTTATTAACCTTATAGTGTAAGAAAACAAGAAGACACGGTAAAAGTTAAATTATCTAACTTAAAGTTAAATCTAAATGATAAGGTTAAAATTGATACCTAAACTTGTCTAAATTCTATTTGATGAGAGTATTTAGACCCATACCCACCTTATTTTCGAAATATATCAATTTAGAGCTATTAAAAACCGAATTTGACTTTATAATAAAATAATATTTTTAGTTATTCCAAAGGTGCCCCTCTCCTCCCTTATAAAAGGGCACCTCCTCCCTCTCTTCCTCACACCACTTTGAGCCATAAATCTCGGAAAAAACCTGCCAATTTATTCTATCCACTTCCATAGAGACATCCTAGAGGTCCTGGTCTTCTTCAAAGACCAATTTATTGCCCTAAAACGAGGTCTCAAAGAGACGCTTCAAAGAAGAGGTAATGTCCGTTACCGATTCTTTCAACTTTATTTCTTATTCCACTTATTCTTCTTTAGTTGTTTCATTATGAAGTAATAACATCAGTATCACTCATATACTTATATGTTATTATAGGTATGAAAAAACCCTATTTCACCATCTATCCATCCTACGGAAAACAAAATCACCGTGCGTGCGTACGTACGAAATACCGTCTCCACGCCGTGGTGTAATCTATTTTCCCCCACCACCTTACTTGGATGGGTATAATGGTGTCAATAATGAATATATATGATTATTTTAAAGTTATATTGATTCTGTAATAGTATACATACACTCCAATAAAATTCCACTATCATGGGAATGATATCATCGTTCGTGCGTACGTACAAAATACTGTCTCCACAATGTGATGCGACTCGTTCTACATGATTTTCACTGCATAATTATTATATAAATGAATTTAATGAATGAATATGATATATATTACACTAATACCATTCTGTAAATGAGGTATCTATAACCTAAAAAGAAAAATAAGAATTTATTCGACAAAACACGAATAAGAACAAAAAGTAATAAACACCCGAATAACAAGTAGTAATGAAATATTACTAATAAGAAGCTAAGAATATGACCATATATGATATCATAAAAATAATTATGATTCTGGAATAAGTCAATAATATTATTTAAATCATTATACAGGAGGTTCGGACAATTATGAATCAAATTGGACCTAAGGTAAGGGAAAATATCACAATCTCATTTTTATCCGAGATTGTTTATACTATGGTATTTACTAGGGTGTATTTTATCATCCACGTCAATGTTCCCTCAATATGTAATATTGTTTACATCCACCTAAAATTTTTTAAATCCAATTTTACCCTTCGGTGAGTTTTTAGTAAAGGATATGAGAGGAATCTTTTGTCGTTTTTCGTACGAGGTACTTTTTGACTTTTCTGACAAAAGTACGAGAAGAATGTTTTTTTAACTTATAAAACATGAATGGATTTTTAAAACATTATTTCAAAGAAGCTTCCTTTACAAGTTTTCATGTTTATTTTTAATCAAATTCTTTTAGTTTAAAATTGTATGACATTTTAAGAAAGGAAAAAAATGTTTTTGAAGTAGAAAGGATATTTTCCTCAAGAATGGAGTTCAAGTGTTTTATCAAAATTATTTTCCATCTAAGATAATATAGGGTTCTTTTTCTATACCTATTATTACATTGATTTGATTATGTTGTGATGGAATTATTTTTATGAATTCCTTTATCATATTTGAATTGTTTTATGATGACATTTTGTTTAAGAATCCCATTTTTATTACATGGGTTATGCAATGATGTATGATTTATGATTTTGTGGCACACATAAGAATGGTATCATTATGAGATGGGTGGGACCTATATCTACCTCCAATGCATTGGGTAAAGATTTTATATCTCATGAGATAGACATGGCTGGAACGGCAGGTTAAACTGGTTCAGTGAAACAGGACTGAAACGAGGAGTGAACTCGGTTCAGAAATGGACTTTTTCCACTAAGATAGTCTTGGCCATGAGTCTTGACTAATAAGAAATGATTCTATATGATTATGTGTGTATGCCACAAAGTTTCATGATTTAAGTTATGATTAATCCTATGTTATGAAATTATGATCTCTTTTGCAGGTTAAGATTTCCAAAAGTTATGTTCTTATGAATAAGATGTGATTGATATTTCTTTTGTTTACCCTTACTGAGCATTTGAGCGCACCCTTTTGTATGTTTTCTTTCCCCCAGGCCAGGAAGAAGGTTATTAAGTAGGATATGCCAAAAGGGACTCTAGATATGATGAAATAAATGAGTGACAGTGTAGACGCTTTATGAACCAGTTGTTTATGTTTCCCAGTTTATAAAGACACTATACCTATACGGTCCTTTCCTGGTTTTGTTATATGTTGTAATAAGTGTGCTTAAATTTTTAAGTAATAACAATGTATGTAAATTATGGGTCGTTATATAGAATCTTCCCCTAGTTCTTTCTTCCAACCTCTAGGGTTCCCCTTGTGCTTTCTTCTTCCATTTTTCTCTTCCCCCTCTTTTTCAATTCCCTGTGTGATCCTTTTATAGATCATTGGGGAAACCATATATTTGGTCATGCATCACCATTTACAGAGGCCCATTGAAGAGATATCATTACCCATAGAGGACTCGGTCAACTAGGGTTTGTGGAGGTTACTATTCATGATCATGGTTTTTGGAAACACACCTATTTTACACATCAGAAAACCAACGAGTTTGAAAGATGGTATGTGGATGGATTTCATGCGCATGGTTCCTTCAGCGATGTGGTTCACGGTACACTGGGTTTTCTGGCCATTGCTTTACGGGCCAGCACTTGGAAGGTCATTCTGCGTACCAGTGGTTTGCAATTCAGGCGGTCCACAAACCCTTCCTGGTGATGGTATGTGGGACACTTAAAATACTTTTAAAAACATCAATTTCTTCAAGTTTCTTCCAAAGTTTATATCACAATTTGAGTCCATTCACCGTGTTAGAATTGTAGGAATAATTGATTCCTTCTACAAAGTGATTGTGGGAGTATTTTCATCCCTTGGAGAAATTTTCCGGACCGTACAAATATATAGAAAACATGAGTAACAAAAAAATAGTATAAATGAAATAAAAATAGGGAAGATAATGGATTAGTGGTAATATAATCTATATCAAGATCATATAAATTTCATGTACACTACTTAAACTTCTACTTGTTCTTTACTATCTCATTGATTAGTGATTTGTACATCCATTCCTCTAGAGTGATCTATTCTTAGGGATATATAGTCAACTCTTATATGAGTAAATCCTCTTAATGTTCATAAATTTCCTTTATCCCCCTTATATGATCATTACATATAGAAATTGGTGCGTGTATCACTACCTAATGAGATGCTGAATTCCTTCCTTATTAAGAATTGATTTCAAATACTAACCCCGTGATATAAAACATTACCATATCTCCTAGATTTTCATCCTTTTGGAATTATTTGTGAAACTTTAACTATTTAGCTAGGAAAATTAAGTGGAGGAATATTTGTGTCCCCTTAGGAATTTTATGTTTAACATGTTGAGTGAAGAAGATCTCAATGGATCTCCCTCAATATTTTAGGCCCTTCCTTGATCTCACTTTCTTATTATGTTGACTATATAATGTAGTGATGTATCATGGGTGATAAAAGTGAATAATCAATCAACTTATCAATGTATCATATGTTTATGGGTAGATGTAATCTCTAGATATATGTGAGGTAGTGTTGAAGAACTGATGATATATGGGGTTTTTTTGTGACGAAAAATTACCCTAAAATAAATTTTCCATTGATGTGAAAGGTACTATTTACAGTAGCATATCCTTGGGAGTGGACGTAGAGATATTTTGGGACCCGCTAAAAAAATGTTCCAATGAAGTCTGGTCTTTGAATTTTTGGAACATCTCAACACTCCTTATGTTCCATCAAGAATGAATTGTGTGATGAATCTTAAGTATACATTGGCACGTGAATGGTATCCATGTTTAATTTGAAGAACTATTTTGATGAGTGTTGTAATTTGAGGTTCCTCTACTAAAGAATATTGGTGCTCTGGAATATTCTCTAGGGTTTTTAGGATTGTGTTGTCATGATAACGCCTTCCCAGGATATTTTTCCAACCAATGTTGTGGGTTGGAACAGTCTCTAGGGTTGTCACAACTTCCATTGTCACAAGAACACTTTAAAAATAATGTAACCATGAGGCTATTTGGAAATGAGAATATAATCTCATCCTCTAAAAAGTTTCATATTGGGAAGTCATTATAGTCTCATGTCTCCATTGTGAATTTTATAGTATCTCTAGATTTCTTCATTTGGTTTTACTAAGCCATATACCCCAGGTCCTTTAACACCAATACAATGAATACTTCTTGGAAAAAAATACATCTCTATGAAGATAGGACTTTAAAGGGAGTTCCTCAATTTATTCCAATTTTAACAATTAATCTCAATAATTCTTATAAATTAGAAAAATATAAAAAAACTGAAATGATTTTAAAATTATACAAAAAAGTTTTGAAAAAATAATGAAAAATAACAAAAAATTTAGGCTAACCAACATCCTAAATTTCTTTAAGATCTAAAGTGATATTTACTTAATTATTATAACTAAACATAAATATTTAAAATTTTATTTACTAACCTACCCTATAATATTTAAGGATATTTTGTGACTTTTTATTTTAATTTCACTGATTTATATTTTATTTGTTAAAATTTAAACTTCTCTAAGTTAATATACTCCCAATAGCCTCTTAAAAATATATTATCTTTAAAATATCATATTAAGATACACAAACTCATTTTCATTTAATAAATAAAACATATATTCTATTAGTGAGAATATTTAATCAACAAACTATTGTATCCATATCATAAATGGTATTAAATTTGTCTGAAGTAATATTTTAAAAATTAAGACTTTATTATTTAATGTATGTCACTTATAGGTACCAAGAAATCTTTCATTTATATTATAATAAATTTATCGGATATAATCTTTTATCTAGAATAAAATTACTTTTATCCTTAACTTCTTTTCAAACATGACATAGAATCTGATGAATCATAAAAAATATTTATGAAAACCATAATTTCATGCTTTTTATAAAAACTCCTTTTTAATAAATATCCTTTCATATTATATAAACAAAAAATATGAAAATACATATCCTTCATTTTTATTCATCCAATATTAAAATATTCCTTTGTATTCAAGTCCTTGACTTTTAGGAGTTTTTAGGGATCAAATGTTGCTCTTTCAACATACCCAAGTAGAAAAAGTTTATTTCCTATTTGGGATTTAACATCAATTATTAGTAAATGATATGAAAATCCTAAATTCTTGGGTTTTCACATATGATAATATAAAAAAGATACGAAAACACCATTGGTGGAGGTTTTCAAATTAGTTATTATTATAACTAAAAATAATACCACACTCATCAGAGTTTTCACATTGGTTATATAAATAACCTCCTTGAAAATAACATCATTAAAAGTCTTTAACATTGGTTCCTCTAATATATGGTGTAAAAAAATGAATTTTAACATCAATTGTCAAAGGAATTGACGTCAAAAAGGTTAAAAATAATTAAAACTCACACGACTCAAAGTTTCATTTTATTGAAATTATTTACTCAAACCCTAACTTCCATGATTTGAAAACACATTTATCAACTTTTCTCATCCTAATTCATCCCCTTCATCCACTTATAATGCGATTCTCCACTTTATTCATTTTCATTTCACATTTTTAGTGAATTTTTCTATCCTCAAGTAACTCATTGTCTATCCACTATGCTATGTCGTTATTGTTAGTGATTTTTTTCAACCTTGGTCACAAAAAATTATGTTCAATCTAAAGGATGATTACTACTATTTTACCTATGTTAGTCATCTATATGAAATCTGCATCATCATTTTTGGCGATTTATTTATTACATATTTTTTCTAGAATATTAATAATTTGTTTTTTAAATTGTTTTTTATTTATTATTAATCAGACTCCTACTTAATTGCGCACAATCTGAAATTCATTAAATACTATTTTGTATTTTTTCATTATATATTTACTATCTTCATATAAATTTTTGTAGGTCCAATTTTTATTTTATTTTTTAGATGATTTATAAAATGATTATGATTTTAAAGTGTATTTACTCATCTATTGTTTACAGAAATCCCATTTAATTTCATACAATTTGATGTTTGTTTACTACTACTTTGCCTCAATTCATAATTGATATACTATCTGTATCTAAATTTTTTTAGTTAATTTTTTTTAAAGTTTTAGTAAATTTTTATGATTTTTAAATTGTTTTCATTTATTTATTATTGATATAAATGTTTTATCCATAAATTTTATTCCATTCATTCATTTTTTGTCTTATTTTTTATATTGTATAACTTTTCATTTTGATTAAATATTTAGTTGATTGTTTTTTCACTACATGTATATGAAATAATGGTTAGTTCATTTATTATGTTTTATTTATTTATTTACTGAATTAATATTTATTTTGTATAATTTTTTGTTTTGATTAAATGTTTATAATAAAATGGTTAATTTTTGGTTTATTATGATTATATGTTCTATATATGTTTATATCTAATTATAATCTATATATTTTAAATTTAAGCATTCTATATATTTATATGATTATATATATTAAATTTATCTATTTATATATATGTTTAAATGTTTAATTTATTAATATATTCATCTGTTGAAAATAGAGATATGATTTTCTGTCCAAGCATCATGTGTTTGAATATGAGAAAATTGTGGTTCAAAGAAATCGAATACCATATTATTTATTAAGGTTTAATTTTCTTACACGATGGATATAGAATTGTGAAATAATGTATATTTCAAGATCTAATGTTGATAAAGATGTTCAACATGAGATATATAATCCTCTTGAAGAATTAATTCATGATGTTGACATTGAAACCATTGAAGAAATAGTAAGTATTGAAAAATTGTACAGAGATGATAAGAAACCAATATTCTTAGGTTGAACGAAATTTATAGTGTTATCAATAGTCATAGTATTGGTTAAATTGAATTAATAAAGGTTGTAGGGATAAGAGTTTCACTAATCTAATTGAAATTTAGAAAGAGTTACCTTCGGAAGTCAATATTTATCCAGATTCCAATTATGATACAAAAAAATATTATGTTCAATGTGAATAAGGTATAATAAAATAAATTTTTTCCCAAGAAATATTGTGTTTTAAAGAAAGTAATATGAATTTTTATCAAAATTTTATTAATACAGTGAATCATGATAAAAAATGAATGTGAAATCCACCATTGATTCATTCTAAATAATTTATAGAAAACCTTCTATTAAAGAATTATCGTATCATATAATAATTCATATTTTGAGGAATATATATATAAATTCAAATGATGTAAAGTAGAAAATATTAATACAAAATACTGAATCTCTAATGGAAAATTATGTGACCTAGATGATTCACCATAATAGAAGAGATTTGAGAAAAAATTTACTGATTATATTAATTTGGATAGAAATCTCAAAATGGTGTTGTGTGTAGATTTTAAATCATTATAACCTAGAAATTATGTTGAGGATTATCTATCACCATTTTATTGATTATTTTAAATTTATATGGGAAGAATGTGTTAATTTTTTTTAGGTATATAAGAAAGAGTTTTTTCTTTTATATATTATTATAATGTTCACTATAAATGAATTTCCTATAAAAAGAAATTTATCTAGATACAATGTGAAGGTTCATAAATCTTCTAAAATTTATGATTATATAACTTTATATCCTAAATTAAAAAAATTTTGAAAGAAAATTAATATTGGAAATTAAGGATTTTTGTAAATAGGTCATCCTTAATGAAGATTACAAAAAGGAATTTAACGATTTAGAGGATTATGATTTTTACCAAAAACCCTTTGCAATTGAATAAAATTATGAAAATTTGAAAAACATCAATGTTAGATTTGGAAAGATTGGAATATTTTATCATCAAACAAACACAAGGAATAAATGGTCTATCTTATTTAAGCTACCCTGTTAAAGGTTTTTGGAGGTAAAACATAGCATAGTCATTATTATTGTTGAGAAAAACATATATTAAATTTTGATCTTTTTTAGATACAAAAATAAAGGTAAAAATATGGATTGAATAAAATATTGGACTTAATATCCATGGGAATACATTTTTTATTCACTCCCACTATGAAAATAAATTGAACATATTTACATTTGTCTTGTCAATCATAAAGAAAAACTGAGAAGATAATTATTTTTCAATGTCTCTATGGTATTAAAGTACCCAATGGGATTTCTCTAAATGTAAATGATTTGTTTTCATACTAGTATTTCAATTTTATAGTTTTGAGATCCCAAGACAATCATTTATTGAAACAATAACTACTACTGGTTGCATTGTGTGTTATATAGACAATACTAGTCAAGAAGTCTATCATTAGGAATTTTTACCCTTTCCATTCAATTAACAGTAATGTACTAGATCTATATTTGTTATAAGTGTTTGATAATGAATCTAAACTCATAAATTTTCAACTAGAAATGTATTTTACACCATAAATTTTTGATATAATGGTTCATTAAATGATTCATTTGGTATTCGAGATAATATTTTTTAGGCCTGTTTATTTATGTTGGATGCATCCTTTTAAAAGATATATGAATATTTTAAACTAGAATTTTAAAAATTCTCATTGATTAGAGGCCTCTATTATTCAAAAATATATATTATAAGAAGTTATTGGGTTCTATACTAATTATTTATACGAAGTGGAGTACATTTTTTCCCCATAACTCAAAATTTGATAGTTGATAGTGAAGGTAAAGTGATATATAGACTAAAGATAAAATTAATTCCATGTGATGAATTTATATGGGTACATTTATAAACTTTTAAAAATATAGTTGTGTTTTAACCATATATATCCACACATATTAGTGGATTAAATGTACGACAGTATAAAATAAATAAAAAGTGGTTGGTGAATAAATATAGAAATACATTTGTTTCATGGTTTAAAAGAAATTTCAACATTGAATTATCTATACTAAAATCATTGAAATAGTTAATAGGGAACCCTGTGTTATTGTGATCAAACAGTTTGTTTTTTATATTAATGGTTACATATTTTTCATAAAAAATTAGGATGATAAGGGTACTATTCAAAATTGTGGAGTAATGGTTGTCGATGGAGTACTACATTTTTTGAGTGAAAAAGATAAAATCCCATTTTTTTGTATTAAAAATATATTTTGGAGTTATTAAGGATATTTGGGAGAATGAATATGTCAAATTTTGGGTACCATTAATTAAGTGTAATTGGGTTGACAGTAAGAGTGACATCAAATGTGATGAGTATGGATATACACTTATTGATTTAAAAATTATTAGTTGAAAATAGGATTCATTTATCTTAGAAAAACCTACAAAAAATATTTTATATTACTGACCCATTATATGATAAGTGGCCTTTCATTTTTTAAGGAGAAAAAACTTATTTGGCTGATGAGAATGTTAATGATGTTAAGAACATATGTGAGATTTATTTATCTATTACATATTTTTCTAAGGATATAAATGACTATGGTATAGAAGTAGTCTATGAAATTCAAAATCATCATGTAGAAAATATATGAGGAAAAACTATGCTACTCTCCTAATTATTTATGAAAATTTATATTTTCTATTTTTTTGAACATTATATATATAGAAAATTATATTTTGGAAATTAAAATTTATATATATTGATCATTTTTGATTGTATTAAATTATATATTCATTTGTTTTAGTCTACCATTTTTTTGGTTGAAAAAACCTAAAAACATTATTTTTTATAATAAACACATGTAAAAAACGTTTTTTAACTTGAATTTTTAAATATATAATTATTGGTCATTTTTGTTATTTTTGAATTAATTTTTATATCCATTAGTTTTACTTACAAATTTTTTTTTGTTGAATAAGTTTGATATCATTAGTTTTTATGGAACACACACATGTAATTACACTATTTTTTAACTTGGATATTTAAATTTATCAAGGATGATCATTTTTATATTTTTTATATTAGTTTCTATATTAATAAATTTACTTGACACAATTTATGATAAAATAATGTTAATATCATTATTTTTTTCTACCATTTCTTTATATTTATCAGTTTTATATTTTCATTTTATATCTACTATATTAGTTGATTTTATAGACACACTTTTCTTTCATTTATTATAAATAATTATTTTTCTTCAAATATTTCTTTAATTATAATAAAAAATTATTATACAAAACTTTATTCCATTCAAATATTTAAATGATATACATAGATGTAAATAAACATTTTCTGAGGTATGTGGACATTTTTTCCTATTAAATTTATTTAATAATTAAAAAATTTAATGAAATTAATTTTTAATTTATCAGAATTATTTGTATCAATTTTGTTGAGCCTAAAATGGAATTATATTCATTTTATTTAAAAATATGATATATAGTATTGGTATACATGAGTTTATGCATTTTCCAAAACATTAAATTTCCCATGGGGAGGAGAGGTTGAGAACTGAATTAGATGATAATACTAATCTAGTAGGTCCAAATGCACAACAATTTTGGATTTATATGGCTATTTAGAGCCGTTGTAGGATTAATATTTTGTATACCAATTCGAGGAGCATCGATAGGATGAAGGAAGATCAATTATGGGATTCTGTAATAGTATGATTTATCATCTTCATTAATTCTCCAATTTTTAAAAGATTATAGATTTAAAGACTAATATTTAATTTATTAAAATACTATTGAAAATTTACTTCTGTGATATAGAAGTTATTAAAAATAAGTGGATGCATTTTAAATTAATCATATAGAGAGATTTTAAAACAAAATTGACTTAACATTAAAATTTTGAGAAATAATAGAATGAAAATACATGCATCAAATATCTGTTTATAGATGCTGAAATTGGGGTGATGTTTTTCACCAATCAGTAGGAGAAACCTTTTTAGTATAAAAATTATTAATTATAAAATAAATTTATAAAATTAGTTTTTATTTACCAAAAATATAATTTGTTTATTCTTATATAACAGTCCTCTAGGAGATCTTACCATGAGATATATTTTAGAATTTATACCCTCATACTTTATCACGTGGAGGGAATCCATTATTGGAGGAGAAAATGATTAAAGAAAATTTTGATGAATTAAGATATAAATCCAATAGTGGACTTGTAGAGGTTTAGTTCGGACCTCTATATCCTCCCAATCACTAAGAAAGATGGAAAATGAGAGGATGGAAAAAAGGGATGTTTCTTAGAGATCCATCAAGTTAAGTATCTGATAATATTGAAAGAAAATAATTACTATTTTCTTAAATACTAGTGTTATGTAAAGTCATTTAACTAATATAAAATTTTAATATTTTATTTTAAGATTCTATTAAACTGAATGTGATGAAGGGTACTATTATCCCTAAGGGAATGATGGAAATTCTAGTTACCACTTTATAAAATCAAGAACACCTAGGCCACGTAAGAGTATATGAGGTGGGTGTAGGTATTAATAATGTTTTTAGGTATCTTATTATGATGTTGAGGGAGATATAATATAAAGGAGAAATATATTCCTTAAAGGTTGAGTTGTGATAGATGAATCAATTGATAAAAGATCAAAATAAATAATCTATACAATTTATGTTTATAGAAATTAAAAAAATAGACACAACCTCTACAACCTCCCCTGCCTCCCCAGTCTACCCCACTTGGCTCTCCAGATCCTCCACCTCTTCATTCAGACCCAACCATATAATATGAGTTATATGCAGGGGATCCATTTTTACATATTATTATATATAGATTTGTATATAATCTAGGGGATTAAGTACATCACAAGATTATTAATTCAAATCAAGTAATAGTAGAGGTGCATGATGTTATTGATTCCACTTCTTTAATATCGTTTTCCATAGAGGAGTTTTCCAAAGTTGGAATGAGTAGGGGTCATTTTATACTATGGCTAGATAGTATTTATCTTCAGTTGAAATAAATGGTATGTGTTTTTTTCTATTTTTTATTTACTTTTAATTTTAAATTACTTTTATTTTTCTATTAAATTTAGATTATATTGGAATATATGAAACCTAAGGATTCATTATAAAAGATACAAATGTTTCTTGAAATTTCACATTCACTTACTTCTAATATTTTTAAAATTTTAACAAAATTAACATTGAATAATTTTATTTTAGATAATTATTACGAGTTTCTGATGATAGAAAAAATATGCAGGGGAGACTATTCATTAAAAATATTTTAAAATTACATATATTATTTTAATATCGATGATGAGGGCTCCAAACCTGTGGTGAAGTTTCTTTTCCATGTAAGATAATTTAAATAACAATTTTCAGTTATTTAAGGAAATATAAATTATAGTGATTTGATTTATTAATTATGTAATTAGGCATTTTCAAATTATTTTCCTGTAATATGAGGGCACTTACTTTTAGGAAATTATGGATACAAAATTTATTTCAATGACTATTCAATACAAAAGGGAGAATTTTTGAGAGAAATATATAGCTTAATGTTAGAAAACACAAATATTAAGTGGTGGTTCCTTCCAATACGTGAAGGGTAAGAAATATTATATAATTATGACAAAGATTTGTCATATTAACATTCAAGATGATATTTTTATATTTTAGTGAACATTGGATGTTTTTTATATTCTTCCCTCATGAATGCATAATATATTGATTGTCATATTTCATAGGTGAGGCTCATAAATGTTTTTAAGACTTTATGAATTCATATGTTTTATGGTTGTTTATTAGACCACAAATATTTTTTTCATTTTATATATTTTTTAGTGATTGATATATAAAAACAAAATAGTTCATGGAAATAATTTTAAAAAATAACTTATCAAAAAATAACCCAAATGAAATTGATTACATTCATGTGATGATAACTAGATTTTATATTAAAGTTAATACTTTCTTATCTTACATATATTGTGTGTTTTTTAAACTATTATTTCATAAAAATGTTGTCATCATCAACAAGTAAATGTTGAATATGGTTATTATGTTTTATGATTAATTTTTGATATTATCACCATTAGAATGGTGAGAAATACTAACAAGGTTAGTTCCACTACAACTCTTATGATTCTAAAAAAATGTTTTAATGTAAATTTTATTATTTTTTATGGTTTTGATGATATTAAATCTTATTCAAGAAAATTTTAAAACCACCTTCAATATTTATTTGAAAAATATTTTATAGGTATGATAAATTTTTAAATATTTATTTAAATGTTTCATTTATGTGTATTATCTAGAAAAAATAATGTATAAATGTTTGCATTGTGTTTTATTTATTTTTTCTTCTACTGGTGGTTTTTTACTACTTTATTGTTGGTTTTTGTTAAAATGGATGGTGTATTGTATTTATATATATATTATAAAAATAATCAAGTTTAATTGTTGGTTAATAATAAAACAAATGTTAAAAGAGGCCTTTAGTATCATTAACTATAATAATCAATGTCTAAATCCACTTTTGATGACGGTTCCTTCCTACAACCAAAGTGAAAGAAGTGTTTTTGGGGCCATTTTTTAAGACTATCCAAACCAAATTTAGTTTTAATAAAAATTCATAGTGACATTAAACATCATTTTTTTAGAAACCAACATGTAAGTTTATTTTTTTATTAGTAATAAATAAAACCAGTGGGGAATGTTTAACTAAAATTTGATGTAGAAAATCTAACAACACCAGTTATTAAGAAAACTAATATTAAAATAATGTTTCAATATTGTATTTATAAACACATTAAATAATTAACTTTAACATCAATTTTTATAAAGTTTGATTTTATCCGATGTTGAATATAAAAAATAACTAATGTGAAAAGGTTATTTTCTAGTAGTGACAATAGAATACAATATAAACCATAAAAGAAAGTCACCAAAAATTGAATATAAAATCATGCATAAACAATTAATGATGAAAATATGTATCTTATACTTATTATGGAGATTTCATCTTATATTTAAAAACAAATTCTTGATAATGATCACTAAGAATTATCTTTAAAGACTCCATCATCTGTGGTGTATCCATAGGTTGAATTTAAATCACGTGATGCACGTTTCATATTATCCTTCACACCCATGGTATAATAGTAAATTTTTGTGGTGAAGGGAGGAGAAGAAAGAGAGATTTAGTAATGAGATAATCAATAAATAAAATTTTTATGAGGATCGAAAACTTGAACTCAAAGCCTTAGATTATTTTAAATATGCCTTGAGGACTTTCCCCGAGACTTTATGAATTAACTCATACATTTTATAACAAATGATTAATTCCATATTTTAATGAATTTATCAAATAAATACATCATATATTTTCCATATTTTACATATATTAATTATATAAAACATGTATGATGTTCCAAATATTAAATCTAAATGATTGACTGACATATCTTATTCATATGGTGTTATAGGAATCATACAATATGATTCTTGACCACACTGCTCTACAAGATATCCAAAAAGTAATCTATTATTTTTATAGGTGGAGGATATAATATATTCCTATATCATATTAAATTAAATATCTAAATACATTAAAATACCTGTTATACCATGGATGTAATATCGTACGATGTAATTATATCCTTCTTTGCTGTATATCCTGAAACAAATCATATGCATCTATGGATTTAGGGTATATCACCCTCAATACCCCAATTATACTAAAAAATTATAGAATTAGTGTCATTTCACCTTATTTGGAATCATGTATAATAATTTTTGAATCAATATATAAAACCCCTTTTGGAATCTTCCAAACCATTTTTGGAAAGATATCATCAACTTTACAATGTATCACATCACATGCAATATATTCTGAATATCTAACAAAAAATCTATTTGGATTAACTCTAAAAATATTTTTTAGTATCTCTATTTGTTTCATAAAAACCAAATACCCATCCAGTCACACAAAATGTGTAACCCCATGGATTATTATACCATTGAAAACATATATAAATTCCCAAATTTAGAGATGTAACTAAAGTATTCCCTTATACAAAGAATCAATACTACTTTGGATACAAAGGGATCTGGAATTATCTCTATAAAACACATGTATATATATATATATCAATGTACACTAGTTGTATCATATATTAGAATACATTTTCTTATGATCCATTTGTCCAAGAAATTAAATAAACATTGGAAAAAGAGAATTTCAATCCTGTATAACACTCATAAATTCTCAATTTTTCAAGTAAATATTGATCAGATTGATGAATACATCACATGTCATTCAACCTTGAAGATGACCACAACACATTCCCCTTATCCAATAGATAAGAACATCAAATTCATTATCTATTTATGGTTGTACACTCCACCAATATATCTTAATTGAGGTACTTGTTTCAATACTCAACGTATGAGAGAAAAAAATACCATATAGTTTAATCTTCAACTGACAACATGATCTACAATATACCCAACAACCTATAATTAGCTAGTCCCTAAGGATTATGTTAGAAGTGTATCAAAGTATAAAGGTTCACATGATAGGTATCTTTATAACCTCTAGTATTTGGAAATATCAATATGAAATATGCACCCCAGTACACAAAAGACAAATTTTATATCATTCCATATGGTATTCTTGGGGGATCATACATCCCAAAAACTCTTTTTTCTGTCTTATGAGCATATTTTTTATCTTTATATGAAATCTTACTCCCACTAAAATTAAAATTACATCAGAACCTATATTACATCAGGACAAAAATTAGTTATGGATAACCTAAAGTCCTAATTTATAGGCCAATCATCATTTTAATTCCCAAAATATATGGAGAAAATGAGAAATAATGATAATATAGAGTCTACCTTTTTTATGAAAATATACATTTTTATTCTTAAAATATATTAAGAACATTAATTAAAACATATATAAGTTCCCATTTAATAATATCCCATATATTAGACCCCTGATCAACCTTATATTTTTTGAAATTTTAGGGTTTTGTTAAACTCATTACATCATTATATAGTTCCTTCCAAATCTCAATGTGATCATCTCACACAATAATATTTCATGAACTATTATAACCATAAGTAAAGTTTTTTTATTGATTTTAATCAGTAATTCCATGTATTTCAAATATTTATTAAAATTTCAAAATTTATAATTAAAGAAATGAAAGGGGTTTAAGATGAATTAAATTGTGTATTTTAATGATTAATTTTATTTTTAAAAATTTGGTTTTAATTATTTCTATGTGTTTTGAAATTTATTCTAAGTGAAAATTAGGGAAAAAGATTGATAGAATTCAAACAATTAACAAAAATTCACATAGACATACCTTAAGAGCTCCAGCCGACCATGGAATCCCTATAGGAAGGCCAACTCGAGCTGGTGATGGTTAATGGGATGCAGGAGTAGCTTGCATGTATAGTTGGGATTAAAGGCCATACAGATCTAATGATATGACTTGGTCCATGTGTGTGTGTGTCTTTAGGATCCCACCCTGGTGCAGGTGTCTCTGACGCGATCATCATGCATTTCATTATAAACACTTGCATCTTTCGAGCATATATTTTATGTGGGACAATCGTTCCTAGGTTACTGTTCACTTATTTAAAGGGAAAACACCATCTTTATCAACCATTCTTAAACACCCCCACTCCACTACTCCTCTCCACCTCTTCCACTCGACACCAAGACACAGCTGTTACTACTCACCAGGAACCACTCTAGAAGTCCACCAGAAGACCAGGCTAAGGCTGAGAAGCACTACTGAAGCCCCTTGACCACACGGAATCACTCTGTAACCATATAAGAGTTTCATGGAGAACATATATAGTATTTATTTGTCTAATGTGAAGGTTTGATAAAGAAGGATCTACCACTACCGCCACCACAACACTTGAACCATTCCCCCACTTCCTTCACCGCTAGATTCACCATGTGGAACCATTACCATGAAATCCATTCATGTAAAGATAGGGCTAAAGGTACCCCAAGTTCACACTACAATTTGTGTAAGGCTGATATCCATTGAGATTTAAAAATAGGGATATTTAATTATACATATTCAAATTGAGGTCTGATATTTAAATTAAAGATAAGGAAAACCTTGGACAACATAGAAGACTAAGGGAGATTCCCTACCTATAAAAATTATAGGCCTTACTACTTCTTAAGAGGGTTGGACACCACCATGTGAGAGGAGGGATCGACCATGAAACTTTATTTCATTTTTATGTTATTTTTATTTAGTTTAATTCTTCATGTAATTTTTAATTTAGTTTCTTAAAATTAACACATGCATTCTATTTTATTTTATAAAGTGTTTCTACACAATACTCTTCCACCCAAATTCCTCATCCTTCATGTTTTCTCAATCTCTTTTATTTTATTTTTCATTTTTCTCTCTTTAGTTCATGATGTTAATCCATTCCACACCATGACTTTTTTTACTGTGAACTATTATACTCATGATAATGAGTAACTAACCAAAGGAATATCCTGAGGGAGTAATCTAGGTCTTGAACCCGAGGCCATGTTTTAATTATTATTTGGGTTAGTATGAGGGTAATTAATAGTGGGTGAAATTGTCATTATCATTTTCTAAATTTTTCATTTTACTCTACAACAATTATCCCTCATTTGAGAAGGTGGATTAGGAGTGTGCTTGGAGATAGTTAAGTATAATTTTAATTAAAAAATGGGTTAGATAAAAGTGTGCATAGATATGGTGTCGTGTATTCATTAATTAGATTTAAAACAATTCAATGAAGGTGCTCCCTAGAAAACTTTATCAATAGAAATTCCTTTCTTTTATAATCTCATTTGGTTTCCATTTCATGGTAATTTTAAATTTAATGTTAAGTTTTGTTTTATTTTATCATTCCATTTATTTCCCAAAATCTCAAAACTCATATTTCATTAATCTTGTAGATAATTTTAATAAAAAAAACAAACAGATTCAGGTGAATTTGAAAAAGTTAGTAAACAACTGTGAAGATCCTCATGTGAGATGACTTTAGTAATATTCTTTACTACACTATAAAAATCCTATAAATTCTCCTTTTTATTCCCTCGATTGGAGTGTATCAACATCTAATAAAAATTATTTAAACTTATTTTCTTATGAATGTAAAATGTTTAAATTTTCAAAAATTATGTTGTCTACTTAGAACTCCTTCTATATTCATCATCATTTTCATCATCATTCTTGGAGATTATCCATCAATATTTTCCATTGAGATCTTTTTTTGTGTCAATATGTAACTATTTAAATTCTTCTTCACAAACCAATCATAATTGTTTTTGATATATAGTGATATTAAATCTATTATATTAGCTAAATGTAACTCCACACATTTCACTTTCCTGATTTACCCTATACCATTTTTAGTTTATTAGGTGACATTCACTTTTCATTTTGACTGGTATAATATTTTTTTTCTTCAAATATGATCTTTAATATGTGTAAATACACTATTAAAAGTTTCTTAGAAACTATATTCTTTAATAATATTTGGATAAGATAAATAAAATCTTTTGTTTCATTAAATAACACTTATTTACTTTTTTGGGAAAAAATAAAAAAAATTTGATTCTATTTCAAATGTGGTACTATATGTTTTTGAAGAGTTATTCTAAAATGAATAACTTTCTTTTAAATATACATATAAATATAGTCAAACACATCCATAATATTTTTAGAAACATCCGAATTAAATCATTTAACCTATATAATATATTTTTTATTTACATCTTCTTCCAAAATATGTTTTAGAATATAATGAATCATATTACCTATGTATCAAAACCATTATCTCATATTGTTCATGACAATACATTGTTAATTAATGACTTATTTTGTTGCATAAGATAAATAATATTAAAATAAACATCCTTTATATGGATCCAGATGATATTGAAACAATTCTTTATATTCAACTACATGATTTAATAATCCTTTGATCCATCATGATTTAAAAAATCCTTTTACTCAAATTATTGAATGCGAAGAATAGTCTAGGTCAATTATTTCCTTAATTTTGAACTTATGTACATTTAAAACATTTATAAAACATACATTTTGTATCATATACCATTGAAGAAGAAAATGATCTATTTTTATAACATTGATACATGACAGGGAGTTTCAATGGAGTTTCTCAAACCCCTTAAGATATCTTGTACAATTCCATGCAATGGAAATACTATCCTTCTTTCTTGATATCTCTTTAGGATTCAATGACCTTGAATGGATTCTATAATAAACATTATTGGATCTTCTCAATTTTTTTTGGATTGAAAGTTTACCCACTTGTAATTTAAATATAACATAAAAAACTAAAAATATCATACCCAGTTTATGTATTCTCAACACCTTTTAAAATTAATGTAATTTTTTTTGAAACTCATTCAAATTTTAAAAATATTTACATCTATGATTATAGAATAAATTATAGAGAGGGAACAATCCTTAAAAGAACATTTAGTCCCATAAAGTGATTGAACCCAATCATATTGTGTACATGCACATAGATTAATGAAACTTTTATCATCTTGAATATAATGGATTTGAAACATTATATGGATTGTAATATTTTTCTTATTAGCATCTTGAACCAATTACCAAAAAAAGTTAATATTTTATTACTCTAGAAGGGGTTTCTATGACATATATAATTTTTTCCTTGGTTAAGAATGATTCTTATGTATTTATACCAGTCTATGAAGCTATGTACATTAAGATTATCCTTTCAAATATTTATTTCAAAGTAATGTTAGATGATGATAATTACATTATATATACAAAAGAATATTTTATCAGATGATTATTTTGTTTACATGCATTTTAGAATGAATTTTATTAAATGTGATCCCACTAAAATGATGAACCATTTTAAACTCTACAACTATTTAATTCATGGTGGCATGTATGTCTTTATGTGAAAATCATTACAACATGGAATTATTATCCATGGTGTATATGTTTCTCAATCTTCAAAACCATCCTCAACTAGTATTTCAAACTTCTCATATTTAATAAAAATTCCTTAGGGTAAATGTGAAATTTAATTCTTGGATGAAAACAGAATTGGAATCATTTAGTTTATAATCTTCATTAAAATTATTCTTCATTAAATTTTATTTTTTGGTTAATTCATTGATTTTGGAAATGAATCATATGTTAAATGGTTGTTCCAAAATTCTTTAGAACATCCATATCATAAGAGTGAATGAATCCCACATTTTTTAAATGAATCTTACACACATTTGATGCTGTTTTGAATTCTTTTACCTTATTTCAAAGTTACTCTTATGCATAATTTAGATGAATATTATATTTTTAGAAAGCTTTATTATTTACAAAAATTATTGAAAAACTAATTAATTTTATATAATAAAAAAATGAATATTGCATGGATCAAGGTAACTCATACGAATACAGGGTTTTTCATGAAACATTTCTAATTTTTATATAAGACCATTAGAATGATTTTTACAGAGGTATTTCCCCTCAAGTATTTCTCATTTCAACAACATAGTGCAAAAATTATTCTTACATATTCATCAAAACTACTCATATGTGGGGTCCTTAATTTTTCCAATTTCATTTTATTTATATCAAAATTACTTTTACACACAAAATTCCTTTATCAATATATATATCTAACCCAAAATTACTGATATTCTAGAAATCAATTCAAAATTTCTTCAGGTATTCTCAGTGAATATATATTCACTCCCAATCAACTCCTAATAGTTAAATGAATTTTAAAATTATCAAGACCATTCCAAAAATTTTTAGATTTATTTATAATGTCTTTAAATATTTATGCAATCAATAATTAGTATTAAAAAAACCTTTACTACATATTTTATATTTCTTCCCAATAGAATTCATAAACAACATCCAATGATGTTTACAAAATAATAAATTATCCTTCATGATTAATGATTCTTGGATGGTTTCTAATATTATATCCATATTTTCATCTTTCATTATAATTATTTGGCTTTCCAATGTCCAGAACCTTCAAAAATAATATAAAACTTCTATAGATAGTGCATCCAACTTAACATGGACTTTTTATAAATCCGTTATAGCCTATGTTAAAAATTATCACATGTAATGATCTATTTACAATAGTTTTTCTAAGAAGTTGTAAGACTTTCCCGTTTTTAAGGGAAGCTTATGATTCATATTTATTGGGATTTTCCACCATCTAACATCTTCATCATATATTAAGTTATATTTCATAATTGATATATTAACAAAAAATAAAACCAATTCATCTATTCACCATAATCCAAACTGGTCTCATTAATATACTCCTTTTATTTATTATCAATACTTATTTAGGGATTTGTAGTCAATATTTTCTAACCCTTGTTGAAAATAAATAAAAATTTAATTTGGTAAGAGGAATTCTTTCTCATATCACACTTCTTCAAATATCTTATTAACCCTTTTTTCTCAAACTTTCTTGAGAGTTAAATCTTAATTTAACTGAGATAATGGTGAAATAAGATTTTGATTAGCAATGATCATTTGATTAATCAGCTCCATGTCTACATGAGCTACTTGGTGTAGAAAATAAGAGTGATTATCTTAGATATAAAATCCATATATAAAATATTCACCATGTGATACCAATATTGGTTTCTCTATATAGGGATTGGTAAAATAGGTTTCATAAGAAATTAATGACATGTTCTCATTTTCAATAAACACATCCAAAATATTCTAGTGAAAGAATGTTCCTTCCCCCTTTCAAACCATATTTCAATTTAATAATCACTATCCACTAACAATAAGTATTTATATAATCAAAACAAGAAAATAAATGTTATTATTATACCCAATTTATATATTTGAATAATAACTATCAAGAAATTATAGTTTTAAAATGAAATAAAAATATTCTAATAGCTTCTTCATCTTCTTGTTATCCCCCACTGAATGCATGCACTACACCTTCCCTTTATCAAGGATGATTTACTTAAAATTATCCTCAAAGAATATTTTGATACATTTATAGGTGTTTCAAGAATTCCATAATAACTTCATCATGGAGTAATCTTTTCCTAATATAGAGTAATTATAACACTAATACTATTCTTCTAGTTTTATACATCACCTATAATTCCTGGTATTAAAATGCAATAAAACACATAATCAAGAATAATGAGAGTTATCAATATTTCAATTAATGAGATATACATGATAATTATTTATTTCTAAACCCAAAAAATCTTTTATTTTATTCTCTAATTTGGAAAGGAATATTCATGCTTAATCCTATTTTTTACATTGCACAGTTTTACTTCTTCTGGCGGAATGAGCTTCTTAATTTTTTTTTGGTATGGTATTATTTTGATTCTTCACTTTTTCTTGTAAATAACCTACATATAATGGAAATTAAAAATTAATTTTTCATCATTTAATTATATTAATGAATCCATTTCATACTATTATTATTATTGTCTCCAAGTATTTTTCACCTTCCATATATATCTTTGAGAAATATTAGGTTATCCGTTTTAGATAACCTCCCAGGAAATTTTAGTTCTTAATCATACGTAATTAAAATTTTACCTATATCAATTTCAATTTCTTATGGTTTAACAATCTTTCTATACATTTATAATTGATTTGGCTAAATATTCAAGAACTATTTTCTCACATCCTATAAACCTTTGAAATTTTTATTTGGTTTCTTATCATCTTGATTGTTAACATTTTTTTGGAAATTTGTTATAATTTTATTCTCGAATGTATTCACTAAAAATACTTATTTCTTTATGATACTGATTCATTCTTTAATTACATCCTTTTTTGTACAAACTTTATGTTCATTGAAAATTTAAAATTCTTTATGATGTGTCATTTTCTTTCCATAGTAAAAACATCTCTTCTTTCTTGGTGTAATATCTTTTTCAACAATATTCTTGGGTGTAGTCTGATTTAACTTACATACCATGGTAGACTCACCATGTTTTATAATTTTATTCATACTTTTTTTTCCTTTTTTATCATTAGTATTTGTATTTTTCTTAGTTTATTCTAACTATCACTCATCATAATGATCATATATGTATAAATTTTGATATAAATATTCAAGATATCCAAGTATATTTTTAGTTAACATATTTATTATTATATGTGAACATTTATTCTATTCAACTATTATCCCCTTTAATGTATCACTTCTCTGATCTCCATGTATTAAAAAACTATTCCAATATTCACTGTTCCTTCTCCAAAATCCCCAAAAACACTAATAATGGATAGTAAACCTTTTTCTCTTCACTTTGGTTACAATATGGAAAAATTGTATGCCTTTATATTTTTGGGTAAGAATACCATTCTTTTGGGATCATCTTTAGGAGGTTCTATTCATACATATGATAACATCCACCGTTCATAGTGTGATGGTTTTCCTAGAATTTTTATCCTCCCAGATTTTCTAGATTTTTTAATTGAACCTATACTAGAAGATACACCAATATCCGTATAGAAAAAATTAACTGAATAATGTTTTACCATCTTCTAAGAGAATGTTGTGGGTTGATCAAGTGATCATTCAAAGATCTTATTGACACTAATGCGAGTCTTTTTATAGACCATAATATTATCACTAGATTTTATGGTACAACTTCTTTTCTCAGTAGTTTTTGAAAATTTACGTGGAGTTTTCTAGATTATAAACTTAAATTAAAATGAATTTTTATTATTATTTAGAGAGTTATTCTAGTATTCAGTTGATTTAAACCAATATTTACATTATTTATTCAATTTTATAATATGATATTCTTTCACTATAAAAATATATTTTAAGTATTTATCATGTTCCTTCACTCTTTTTTCCTTGATTTCCATCTAATAATGCTTTACTTAAACTATAGTCTTGTATGTGTATATTCTAGTTCATAGATTACATCTATAAAAATTTCATAAAAAATAAACCATTTCAAAAATATTATTTGACAATTATTCTTTAATCATAGGAAGAAATTAATTTTAAATGGATACAAATTGTCCCTTATCATTAATGAGTCTAGTGAGAGTGTAATATTTATGTAACTTTTTTACCAATTAATTATTCTTTTCATTGGATTCCATAACTAGATGTGTTTTTTCAAAATATAAACCCTTGATAAACCCACTTATATATGTTTAAACTTTAATTTGGAATTTATTTAAATATTTATTTAATTTAGAGAGGAGATCTTTAATTGATCTAATTGACTCATATTGTTTATATCTAGAACATTATTATTCTAGGGGATTATTCTCAATATATTTTGTAGAATAATTACTACATTTTTTACCTTTAAGTAGTGGTGGATCAAATTTTTATTTTAAATTATTCATTAGTTTCTTTTCCAATCCCATATTCCAATTCTTAAAGTTTTTAACTAATTCCTCCATATTTTTTCCAATATGGTTTGGAAAAATATTTTCCATCTATGGGAACTCTAAATATTATTCTAAAATACACTACATATTTATATGATAAAAATAAATGAAAAAAAAATCATAGTGCTAATCAAAGGGAACTTGGTTAGCTCTAATACCAACTGAAGTGACCAATAGATTATGTGGGAATAATAAGAGGGGGTGGGGGTGAATCTGTTTTAACCTATTTTAACAATTTTTAATTTCTATTTTAATTATCCCTAATTATTACTTCAACCTATGTATTTGTTCAGGAAGTATGGATATATTAATTCACCAAAAAAACTTAACCGAACATGGTATAAAAAGAGTAAATTAGAGACAACATCTTGCATAGTTTTTACAAGATTTAGTCCCAGTGTCGGAACTTAATGCTTTTTATGTTTTGGATGATTTTTAAGACATAGATATTCACTATATTGAAAAAGTGAATTCAATAGAATAAGAAAAGTGTTCATCATTCACTCTTGGAAAGTTTTCTAGAAACTTTTATGATAAGGGAAGTTTATTCCTTTATGTCATTATATTGAAAAATCATCTATATACCAAAAAATCTTGAGTCTCTTGACTAGTTAGTCTTGGATTATACTAGATGCCTCCAATAATTGATGTTCCTCAACATGAACTCCTTGTGAGATTATTTTTTTACTTGAGATATCACAATGATAGCATGAAAAGATATTTTCCTTAATGAATAGGTCTTTGGCTACCAGAGTATTCTTAGTGATGTATCATTCACATCAAAATAATTCTTTAGTTATTTAATTTACACTACGTAGATATTATAGGGTTGAAATTTGATTCTTCTTCTCCCTTATCCATATGTCTCGACACAACAACAACATTGTTTTCTATTTTCTTCTTTTTATTATTCTTCTTCTTATATGATATATAAATATAAAAGGGAAAATATATGAGTCGGAGTCACCTTAATATTCTTTTAATATAACTTCGATGCATAATATCTTCTTCCCTTTAAAATATCATTGAATTATTTCTTTGATATAAAGAAATATTCTTTTGGGATATAGTATTAGGTGCTAATGAATTATAATCTTATTCTATTACATTTTATATATTAATTTTTTTATAATAACATTGATGATATTTTTATATTTTTCATATGGTAAATCCTCCTTGATTTGATATAGTGTAATCTCCTTATTCAAAATGGTCAGAAATATCCTCTAACTTTTATATTCAATTAAAATGATCTATAAGAACTGATCAACATATTATATTTCAAAATATCATTATCACATTTTATATAAATTATCCATGGGAATTTGATATAGGGTTGAATATATATTACTTTCATAGATATTCAGTGTGTGTCCTTCTTCTCCTTAACACAACTATTACTCAACCCCAAAACCATATTCATCTTATTTATCAAACTTATCATCTTGAGTCACATTCATTTAGAGTAATTGTGATGATTAATTCATGAATATGTTTTTTGGAATTATCTGGTTCTATCCTAAAAATAATCCATACAGAAATTTAATCTTTTAACTAAGACATTTATTCTAGAAATGAATCTTTCATTTAAGGACTTTACAAACATTCAAGAGAATAGCCGATTGATTCCCCAGATCTGCGCTCTCATATTTGGTGCTAAAAATATATTATTTTAATATTGGTCTGATACTAAAATAAGTAGACAAAAAATAGCCATCCATAACTATAATATCAATAATAAAATTCGATTCACTTACATACCTATGACAATTATGGTTTATAATACTTTAGAATTATGAAAAAAATTCAATTAAAAAAGCCCATATCTTTAATATATTATAGTGGGGATCTTACTAAGGTGGTAAAGTGACCTCATAATACTACATGAATACGAGGTCCAAAAATGTGAGGGAAACAATTTCCACAGCTACTGGAGTAGAACTAGAACAATATGGGTATAGTAGTAGGTACTATAGTGAAATACAATTGAAGTGGTACTAATCATTATGATTGGGTTTTCAGGACACAATTTTTTTTCTTTAATCCATAAGGCCTCCAGGGTATCAAGGCCCTTTGGTCCATGAGGCCTCTAGGCCATGGAATGAGACTTTAGGGCATCGAGTCTCCAAGGCCATCTATTCAGGATGGTATAACTATTAGGATACTAGACCTAGAGGAACAAGAAATTATAGTGTAAATTTATAGAAATGAAGTGACCAGAGCATACCAATAGGGACAAGATATAAAATACTGGGTTTAGGCCTCAGGAACTTTTGTGTGGGTAAAATAAAATCCAAAAACATCATTAGGTGGTGATAAAGGCATAGATAACTGGAAGAGGTGTTTGGGGGGGTGTTTCTTACATCCAATATGTATAAAGGACGATGTGCTTATGGGCCTTCATGCCAAGTACTTTAGATATTTAGTGAGTGTAAGTGTTACCTATCAACCCAATTAAAAAAATAGGATTATAAAAGTAAAAATATTAAAGTACTTTAGGTGAGGGACTATATCATTCTTCTTACATGGGAAATTTTCTAATAAAATGAAGGAATCCTTATTTAACCCTAAGTCTACAATATTCCCCAAAAAACTCTCAACATATTACTCCCATATTAACATTTCACACACAATACTTTTATTTATAACATAGGGAAATGGAAACATAAGAAGAGTGAACCTAAATTCTTAGTAATGGGTATTGTACAAAATAATCTATCATAAATAAAAAAGGAATGGACAATATGGTATGAATACATAAAAATAAAAAATTCCATGTAACTAAAAACATGATAATGTGATATATCCATGGATAATATAACAACATCAATAATCATATGGATAAAAATAACTAATTTCATAGTGACGAAATTTATAATGATGGACATCATAAACTTAAAATTAAGACTTTGGCCAAGACATTATACATAAATTAGTGAGGATTACACCAAATCCCCAAGCAAGTTTGTCTTATGAGACCAGTCGATGCATCATCAGACCATATATTTCTTGTAACCATCTATAAATAAATAACTCCAAGGAATTCACCATATAAAATAATGAATAAATAATAAAAAATATAACAAACATTCCATATTATTCAATAAACAATAATATTTAAATTATAAGTATATATAATGTCAATATTTCCTTAGTCAAAAAATGTGAAAACTTCTTTTGTAACCACCCTTTAAACTAACCTTGTATATAGTATTGGTCATAGAGTTAAGTCAATAGTAGAAAACAATATAGAGATAGTTTAAGTGATATAGAATATATCCATGAAATTAATGAATATGGTCATGGAGTAGAAAAATCAATTCAAGAGAGAGATGAAGAGTGAAAGAGAACATTGCCCTTATGAACATAGTGAGGTATGGAATATATGTTCATAAGATATTTTATAGTGTAATAGATGAAACACAACTCAAAAGAAGATACATCATTAGGTGTTTGGGAAGAAAATTGGAGTGAATCTATAAAAATAATTTTTTTAAAGATTTCGTAAAATGGTTATTAAAACAAAAATATAAGTAACATTCAAAAATCCATTTGGACAGGTGAAAAGGGAATATTGAAAAACACAAATTATAAATAATTCCAAATATTGAAACCTTGAAAATAAACTAATTTTAAAATTATGAAATTTGGAGTGGAATATAAAAATATACATAATCAGAATTAAACCCCTTATTTATTCTTTTAAAAAATTTACATTTACTTTTAAAACATAGAATTCAAAAAATTATCATAATAGAATTTTATTTTTAAAAAAATATGGAAACATGAATAGTAATATTTAATAACAAAAAAATTATTTTAAAACATGAAAAAATTCTCATTTTATTGATATTAAAAATGAAATTATTTTCACGCATTTGTAAAGAAACCCAAAATATAACTCATGCCGAAACGTTAAATATATTCTTTTAAAACATTTTAAATAAATTCAATGATAATTTAAAATTAACATTAAAAAAACTTGATATATATCGAATATTTTTCTTTAAAAAATATAAAAAATATGGATGTGGAAGAGAAAGACTCCCAACCATATAGAATAAATAATGTCGAATCCATATACATGTAAACTTTTTATTGAATTATGAACCAAAGGGAGGTGAAACTTTTATAAGACTTGTAAAAACTAGGAAATAAATATGGAATAAAATATAATTATATCATATTGTTTTGAAACCAAACTTATAATTCTAGATTTCTTGAATAAATGTTATAACCTATTGAAAGTAAATTAAGTTAACAACAACCATTAAGTTATAGGAAATAAATTAAAGGACAAAGAATGTAGAGAGATTAAATTAAAGTCCAACTCACAAGAATAACATGTGATTCAATATTCAATAAGTCAAAGGGGATATATTTACACCATATACACCAAAATTGGTTCATAATAATAAACATATTTCTAGAAATTAAGATTGAGATTATGAACCTTTACCATAAGTCCTAAATTGTTTCGTGCATGTGTTTAGCCAAATGAAATACCAAATTAAGTTTATAAAATTCTTTATTTAGAACTGTATTCATGTATTTTTCATTTAAAGGTCTATTTTTTATCATATATCATGCATTTTTCCTAAAGTTGTTTCTCTCAACGACCATCCAGTACTATTCAACGAATTTCTTTAAAACCGCATCACTACTTTGACCACAATAAAAGTAGTTATAAAATTGTTTCATACTATCTATAATTTTATAGAATATATTACAATTATCATTATATTGGCACAAAATTTTTACAGTTAAACGTGTTGTCTAAAATAGATATAAAGTAAAAAAAGTGTCTTGGTGTGATTGTGTTAGGATATTAAATTTACACTATCCTTTTATTGGGAATATTTTTATTATAATGAGTAGTTTTCTTTTAATATTCTTATTAAAGTTATAAATATCATATTTACTCATTAAATCCAATTTTAGAACTAGAAATATTAAGTGGTAATGAAAAATGAAATACATTGTCAATGGAGGCGTTTATCCGACCATAAAATGGGTCGTATTATTATATTTATAATGGATGGGAGGAAGGTAGATAATGTTTATATAATTGAAATAATAACATTTAAATATACTAAGGATACTGTTGTAATTAAATTAATATGGGTATAACATATTTGGGGGTGGTGGAAGAAGAAAGAAACTTGAAAGAACATGGTTAAGGCGACTACTTCTTCCTTTGATATCCTCCTTTAGAAAACTAATTAAGCCATCATAGATTGGTCCTTTAGTGAGACCAAAATAACCAGAACATTGTAAAAAGGATTTTAGAGTGTTTTTTGGTTGATTTTGGTTAAACTAAAAGGCTTTAGTTGTGAGGATAAGTTAGGTGGTGATTGGATCCTTTTATAGGCAGGGATGGAATTTTTGTAAATAGTAATTTCTTAATTTAAAAAGAGATGCACTATTCAAGGAAAGTGGATTTAAAATCGATAATTAGAGTGGAAAATATAATTTATAGTTGATAAATCCCAATTTACTTACTTAGAGATGATATTTAGTATATTTTGAGACTTTAAATCTTGATTTAATTGATTTACCTCATTTTAACCTTTGCTATGGTGACTAATTTTTATCATTGCAACTTATTTTTATTTCATAAAATTAAATTGATGATATTGAATAATTTTTAAATGATGATTAAAAATATAAATTTCTTGTTACTTGAGTAAATTTGAAAAATTGATAAAATTTAACTTTAAATTAAGTAATAAATTCAATATTTTTTTTACCATTCAATAAAAATTATCCTTTTTTATAAAAATAAAAAATCATTCTATGAAAAATTTTAAATTATGAATCTTATAATAACATTCATTTATAAAATGAGAATTATAAAATTTATGAATTTACATTTAAAATTGAACCATAAAATATAATCAAAAACTGTTTTTATAAGAAAATGACTTTCTAAACCTGACGTGTCTTTAATCTTATTTCGTATAAATTTCTAATTGAATGAGTGCTAGTTTATTTATTGGTACATTGAAAATTTTTATTATAAAAATCCTTCAAATATTTTATATTTAATTTATTCTGAAAAAATAACTAATATATATAAAAACCCAACTCTTCAAAAATAGTACTTTTTTTACACTAAACGATTTAATCACTTCCCACTAATTATTTAACTTTTAACCAATAAATTTATGAAATAAATTGGAATTAGAACACAATAAGTTATTAGTTTAAATAATAATAACATTATGTGAAATAAATAATGTTGAATATCTTTTATTTATATGAGGTTTTACATTTCCTGTAATTTTTTAAATGATATTCCATATTTTTTTCTCATAATGTATTAATATTTATATTGAATTATAAGTTATATCACAAATTATTTTAGTTTTGTGTTTTATGTGATGAAATTACTCAACATAGTACTTATTTAAAAAAACATACTAAAATCTTAGTTTGTCTCATCCAATCCCCTTAAATAAATTGTGTCTTAATAATTTTAATTTCTCTCGCAGATGATAATAGATAAGTGAGTTCTTAATATAGTAATTACTAATGGTATAATATTGTAAAAAACCTGTGTTGTGGTTCTTGAAAATATTATGAATCATTCAAATTATATCCTATAGGAGTGTTAAACCAGGTGTGCAGTTAGGACCTTTTTTGTGCATTAAGTGAAGTTCGAGTTAATACACAACCAACCTTTTTCATGGTTATTACTCGTAGGTGCATCCATGATAAAGGTATAATACAATTTTTTGTATCTAGATAAGGATTTTATTTCTAGGAAACCACACAATCATTACATTATTATATTTTTAGTACACTTTCCTAAATTTATATTTATCTCAAGGGTTTCTGCTTATTTATTCCAGTCATAATTCCTAAAAATAATTAAATAAATTTCTTTCTTTCTGTATCTTAACACCAAAATTCATGGAAACCTATACTATTAGAATTCAAATTAACCTTTATACACAAACAAAATTAATAATATATTAATAAAAATATAACTTAATAATGTATATTCCAATTTTTTTAATATTTTCCCAAAATAACCTAAAATTCCTTGATATAAAATCACATACCGACCCTGAGGACTACCTTTAGCTCGATCATGTGTTATTACTAAAACCCAATAAAAATATCCAAAATATCAATAATCTATTTAAAATCCAATCACATAAGGTCTCAAAATACGTATCTATAACATTAAATTTATGATCAACCTTTAACTTATTAACCCATGAAAATATCAAAAAAATTTAAATTATCTTTAACTAAAAACATTCGAACCAGTAAAGTTTTCTAAACACTTTTTTGGTAACTACAGTTACACCTCAAACCCACACTCCTAGATATTGTGCTAAAAAAATATTCTCTACTTTCTATTTTAGTACTAAATGAAGTGGCCCAAACATAACCATTCATAATTACAATATAAATAACAAATATTGAATAACTTACTTAACTAAGACCTTTTAGGTTTATAATTTTAAGGAATTTGATAAACATATTCTACTAATAAAACCCATATATTTACAATCATATGATATTTTTTAACACTAAACAAAGGACTCATCATTTCACAATATGTATTCAACATCTCCCATAAAATTATCCATACATGACACCCATCTTGATATTTCATACATAATTGTCTTCTTTATAACCATTGGAAATAAAAACATATGAATGACAAGCTCAAACTCCCAGTAAGGGGTAGCATACAATATCAAATATCATGTAATAAAAAAGAAATGAATAATATAGTATGACTAAATAATAATAAAATGTCAAATAACTGATAATATGGCCTTGTGATATATACATGAATGACATAAAATAAAAATAATCACCCAGATAAAAATAATTGATTGCATTATGATGAAATTAACAATATGATACATCATAAACATACCATTAAGGATGAATTCCATGACATATTACATAAATGGTTAAGGCTTACACCAAATATCCAAGAAATATTTCCTAATGAGTCATAAAATTGTATAGAAAAGATATAAAATTCTATAACCCATACATCACTAATTAAATCCATTGCTTTCAATATTTGATGGAATAAATAAGCAATATAATAAATGAACATTATTCATTATTAATCAATAAACATAAGTATTGTAATGTTAAGTATATGGAGTGTCAATATTTACCCAGTCATTAAATGAAATGAGTTATTTTTTAATAATAATTTAAACTAGAACCATATATAGTATTGGGTATACTATTATTTCAATATTAGAAAACAAAATATAGAAATAATGGATGTGATATAGAATATATCCATGAAATTAAAGAATATGGACATGAAGGGGAAGAAGATTTAATAGAGACAATAAGAGGTATAGTGAACATAAAAAATATAAACATGGTGCGGTACGAGCAATCACTTAACAAGAATTTTTTTTGGGTAATATATGAAATATAACCCTAAGCGGAAGATACAAATATACAAATGTGGAATAAGATTCCTTTATTTATTATAATGTTAACCTTTATTTTTTAAATAAAAATTTCACTAAATAATTGGAATATTATTTTATTTTTAAGAAACATGTAAACAAGAATAATAATATTTAATAAGAAAAATGTTATAAGATCAAGAAAAGGTGATCATTTGTTAATTGTTAAAAATGAGGTTCTTTTCACACTTTTATAAGGAAAGTAAAAAATAAATCATGTAGAATCATTAAAATAATTTATTTTAATCCTTTTATAGAAATTGAAGATAATGGATAATGAAATTAAACAATCAATTATGGTTAATAATTAACTTTCTTGAAATAATATAATAAATATGGATAAAGAAGAGAAATATTTCCACTCATAAAAATGAAATAAGTTTAGGTCCACATAAAAGCTGCCATCTGGATGAATTTTGAACAATGTGGTGGAGAAATTTCATAAATACATGTATTAAAAAATTGGGAATACAATATAGTACAATAATATGGTGGAATAAACCAAACTCATAAGTATAAAGTTTAAAATAAGGGTTATAACATAATAAAAGTAAATTCAGTTAACAACAAACCTTATTATATTAGTAAAAAATTAAAGGAAAAGGAACAATTTTATCTTAAATGAAAGTGAAAATACAAATAATAAAAAGTTATTTAAGATATAATAAGTTAATATAAATTTTTTTATGCTATATCATTGTAAATTAGTGCATAAGCAGAAACATGTCTCAATGATTTGAAATTGAGACAAAGAACGCTTACCTCAAGTCCTGATTCACTTGGTGCATACATCTATCCTCATAAAGAACCAAATTAAGTTTATTAAATACTTGAATCAGAACCATTTCAATTTTTATTTCAAAATTTAGTCTCCATTTATTATTATATTCTATTTATTTAGTGTTTAGTTTTTCCTCTCTTCGGCTATATAGGGTTGTTCAGTCAATTTCTCGAAAATTTCTTCCTTATATTGAGCATGGATAAAGGATTTATAAAATAGTTTCATCCTCTATAAAATTTTATATAATATATTTTATTTATCATTATGGATTCATAAAATTGATACAGTTTAACAACTTCTCCAAAATATATTCAAATTAAGAAAAGTGACTTGGTATGCTCCTTATAGGAAGTTAAATTTACATTGACTATTAATTGTTAATATTATTAATAGAATGACTAATTAATAATTATAGATTTTTAATCATGTGATTAAAATTATATTTTTTCATTAAATCCTATTTTGAAACCAACCATGTATGATTGTTATGAAAAATGAAATACATCATTCATGTAGGAGGTAATCCCACCAGAACACAGGTGAAGTTTTCATTTTCTATTGGATGAGTAGAATATAGATAATAGAAACTAAATTAACATAATTATATAAAAAATTAATAGTTATAATAACTTAATTATATTATTATGGTTATAATAGATCTTTTGAGGGTGTAAGAAGAAATAAATTTAAAAGAACTTGGTTAAAACAATTACCTCTCCCTTTATATCGTCCATTAGACCACTCCTTAAGCCTTACTAGATTGGTATTTTGGTGATAAAATGATATATAAGATATAGGAATATTGTTTTGGGAAGGGTTTTATTATATTTTAATCAATATAATATGATTTAAATGTGAGTTTAAGCGAGGTAGTGAATGGGCTGTTTTATAGGTGAGAGGGGTGACATTTATATAAACATTAATTTATTAATATAAAAAGAGATGAATTGTTCAAGGAAAATGGTTCAAAAATTGATAATTAAAGAGGAAAATATATTTTTTGTCATGTAAATACCTCATAAACTTATTTATAGATTAGTTTTTTTGTCAATATTTTGATACTTTAGCTGTTGATTTAATATTTATATCTCATTTTAACCTTTTTAATGTTAAATAATTTTTACCCAAGTAACTTATTTTTATGCCCTAAAATGAAATTAACCTTATTAAATAATTTTAACATGATTATAAAAATATTTAATCCATTTTAATTGATTCAATTTCTAAAAGTGAGAAAAATTAACTTATATTTAAGTAATAAAAACAATATTTTTACTGTTCACTTAAAATCAACTTTTTTTTGAAAAAACCCAAATTTCAGCATAAGTTAATTTGGAAATTATTTATAAAAAAATTATGTTCAATTTATAAAATTAAAATTCTAAAATTTAGGAATTTAAATTTTAATTGGAAACAAAAAATATAATGAAAATTATTTTTATATGAAAATGAATTTTTAAATTTTAAGCATTATTAATATTATTTCATATCATGAAATAATTAAATTAGTGTTAAAAAATTTATTTTTACATTTAATAATTTTATTATAATAATTCTTTAAATTATTTTAATTTAATTTACTGAGAAAAAATAAATAATATATAGAAAAATAAAATTTTTCAAAAAATAAGATTATTTAACACTCAAATATTTTTATCAGATCCCCTTAATTTTTTTTTTATTTTAAAGATGAAATTTATCCAATTATTTTATAATATATGAATTTATTTTTTAAATCAATGTTAACTATATTTAAATTAATTCATGTTGACTATTTTTATTTACTAGAGGTCTTACTTTTCCTATAACTTTATTAATGATATTTGAAATTTTATTCCCATAATGAATTAATATTTATATTAAATTATAAAATATACAATGATTCATTTTATATCAACATTGTGTGTGATAAAAGATATTCAACAAAATAATTATTTAAATAAAAACACTTACTAAAATCTTGGTGTGTTTCATGCCTTCTTATAAGAGTAAATGACTCTTATGTTTTTTAGAATTCTATTACACAATCCCCTTCCCTTTGTAAATTCTTTTACCATCCTTAAAATTTAATATTACAATTTTTTAGAGAGATATTATTTTTTTAGAAAACTTCAAGTTTTTTTTGAATAATCATTTGACTAATGGATCTTATATACGAATTAAATAACCCTTATTTTTCTCAAAGTTATTTATATGAATACAGTGTAGTGCATGATAATTTTCCAATTTTCAATCCAGAATATTGAATGACTATTATGGATAGAGTGTCCCTTTGGATTTTTTCATTTATCTAACTCAATGATGAAATGGATCTTATGATATTATCAAATTTACTCCATTTCAGGCACCATACTTTATCAAATTTCATGGGTATTCTCCCAAAATTACTTATATATATATAGAATTCCTTTGTCTATTTGTAGCTCTAATTCAGAATTCCATAACTTCATCAAATTAATTAATAATCTCTTGAGGAATTATTATTCCATCTCAATTAACTCTAAATAAACTAAAAATACTTTAAATGGATTTGAAAATTGAGTTACTATTGACCATAATCCAATGGATGAAAACTATTTCACTTCCCAATCTACATCAAACAACCAACCACATTTAGTATTCGACCATCATTGGATATTTTTTTAGACCCTAGACCCAATAGTTCCCCATGCCACATAATAATTACGTATAATATTATCTATAGGATTCAATACTAAAATTTTAGCTTCAACTAAACATGAAAAATAACAATTCCTAAAATCCCATTTCAAGGAATGAAACAAACACTTCCAAACCCCAATTAAAATAATCCTTATAGAAATTTAGAATAACATAAAAATAAATCATGATTTTTTTAGAAACAACAAAACACAACCATTCACAATAAAAAGTAAGTGGATTTCTTATTACTATGTGAGATCCTTATGATTTAGACTAGGATTAATCTTGGAATAATTATAAATTCTTGAAATCATACGGTTCTTAATCTCAAGATAATCATTAATACTAATCTAGACTTCCTCAAATTTCGTATAACAACCTTAATATTATTATTTAGTCTAGTCACATAGATCATCACAGATATTAATATAAACTTGAAATTTTTTCTCAAGATTTTATTTATCTACCTAATAGGAATATTTAGAAATATCCCAGATCCTGTATTAGAGGAACTAATACCTAGAACCTAAATATCATTCTTTAATTTCACATTGACCTCCACCTTGAGTTACTGTCTCAACCCCACAATTGAGGACCTTGTGACCAATTTTTTTTATTGGTTTTAATTTTCTATTCAAATACTTTGTTTTATTAGGATATAGAGAGTATATATATTCCATATATAGCACATGAATATTACCTTTATGGTGATCAAGAGGCATTGTATCTCATCTCTCTCACCACACTAAGACTGGATTATGTGAATTAATTTTGTATTACATGTTTCAAATTCATTACAATCCTTTACAAAATTAGCACCAATATTAGGCGCAATAACCCATTCCTTTCACCCAAGATTCTCCCCTTGGGAAAAGGTATTTCCAACATAAACCAGGTCCATAACATGAGTGTCAATGTGGCTATTCTTATGAACCTAAGAAATTGGTCCCCTTCTTCATGATTACCTTTTACTGAAGAGATTAATTTCCCTCTTGATCCAATGTGTTGTTAGTCTTTATTTTAAACATAAAACAAATCAATTTTATCCATTAAATCAACTTGTTATTTCTTATTAAAAACAATTCCATACTATTCCCCAACATTTTTTGAGGGAATCAACAAAATTCTATCATCAAATTGAGAAATCGATTGATTAACTTGTTCTTTATGGCTCTAATGAGGAACCTTCATATAAGGGGATTCCCCGTTGGAGGCTCCGATATCATAATTTACATCCTTGTTCATGTTACTAGTTATCTCCTATATATAATTGTGGGTTTCATAATAATAGATAATCTTATTACTATTCAACCCATGGGACCTCGTTTTCTTTTTACAATTGGTTTCCTCATGATAATTTTTTTTATAAAAAACCAATTATATTTTCCTTTAGATATAATGGATAGTATGAAAAATGGTTCAACATTCAACCTGAAATATAGAGTGTTTTAGATATTCAACTTTCAAAATATGATTACTTTTGTTAGTAGTAATAACAACCCGACTGATCATGGTTTTTGATAAATAAACCTGAACAAAAACATGTGAAAAATGCATAAATTCATAATTCTCAGTTACCCTATACATTTATATTGGAATTATAACAGATAAGGAAATATCACCTAGAATAATAGGATGCCTACCAATCCAGTTGAACTGATAAATTATAAAATTAACATGAGAAAGATAAATTTGGTCTTAAAAAGGGTTAAAAGACAAATAACTTTATTGAATTTTTATGGTACCTAGATTTATAAGTTGTGATGAAAAACACCGGACATGGAGCTTATATAATCATTTGGAAATATGATGTAGAAAAATATACACCCCACTGAGTTTAACTTCTAATATTCAAAGACCCCACCCATAAGAAGCTTCCCATATAGCCTTACATAAAACCGTAAATTTTTTTCATTATATTAATTAATTAATTTTTCATTTTTTTCATATTTGTAATGTTTTATATTTTTTCTATCTTTATTATGGGTGGTATGGTATTCATGGTAGATCATAATGCTGAGAATTTTAATCTTTTTGTATTTTTATTTACTTGTGGTTTCATTCCTTTAGTAATTTACAAATTATATTTCATTTAGTTGTCTCATAATGAATTCCATTTTTTATTGTAATATTCTAACTTGATGAAATAAATCATTTCCAATTTTTTAATGTGTTACACATTTCACAATATTTAGAACATAATATTTTTTAAATGGAAATGAATACTAAAATCATGGTCTGTTACAAAATCACAAGTCAAATGGTAAATAATTTTACATAGATTAATTATAATATATTTATAAACATATTTTAATCATTTAAAACATTTTCATAAGTCAAAAAAATTTTATTATAAAATTTAAAAAAGAAAAATTCAAGATTATATCTTAATTACTTTTATTTTATAAACAAATGCATTTCATTGGGATAATAATATCAATAGATATATATAATATTATGTTTATATATAAATGTATCTTTAAATCATATCAACATATTCATTTTATCTATTAATGTTTTATTTTTAATTTAGTTAATTATTTAATGATACTAGGATTTTTTTTATTTTTTTGGGAATTTGGTTTATTTTATAATATGATTATTTGTCGTATTTAATTTTTAGCATGTACTGATATGGTGTTTTATTTTAATGACATGTATGATTTTAATTAAATGAAAAATTGAGATATGAAACCTAGTTTTTTTGTTTTTCAGGTTAAATTATTTATACTGATTTATTTTTTTTGTTTCCAAGAAAAATACATTGAGTACTCAGGATCATGTTCCTCACTGTAGTTTGATCTGTTCAAGATGGAAATGAAAATAGAGAAGTGCAATAAATACTGATTCCTACAAAAATTTATATATATGTACATATATATATATATATATATATTTAAATTTCTATTATTTTTATTAAATTTCATTCATTAGATTATTTATAATTAATATAATATATTTCTTAGAAAACAGATCATTAGATATTGGAAGGAAAAGAAGTGGACATTTTAGATCCAAAGAATATTTTACTTTAGAGATTAATAGATAAGTATCAAGGAAGAAAGAGATGTCAACCAAGGAAGATGGTCGTACCATCTAGATACTGGCCTTCTATTAATGTTTCTTTGAGATCCAGTTCTGGTACAGGTATATAGGAGAAAATTAATGTTGTCATTAAAAAATAATCACGAAGATTTAAAGGGGATTCTAAATTCTAAAAGATTATAAATGAAAAAAATAATGAAATAAATGTCTTCTTTTTCTTCTTCACTTTGACTATAGTGTGCTATAATGATTGATACTTGTTTGATGATGACACACTCAGTTTATGAGGATTTTTTATGCTAAAAAATTCAATAAAGACGAGGGTGGTGATGTATATGATAATTATGATGATGGTGTTGTCATAGATAGTGATGGAAATGTATATTTTTGGTGTTTTTAGGAGATGTTGATGTTGGTAAGGATGGTGGTTATTACTAGGAGGGTTTTAATAATATCAGGACAAATAATGGGCATCACTTTTGATGTTTTCTATATTTATTGAGTATGATGATTAAAAAATATTTCATTATGTATTTTTTAGAATTCTTTTATATTATTATTTCCATTCAACTAAATTGTGAAGTTTTAGAGGGATTTTTAAATATAAAATTCATTATGGAAATTTCAGTGTCCCTACAGCCATATTCATGGGCATCGCTATATTCCTAAGGACACAGTCCATGACTATGAATATATTTTTAATCCCAAAGGCCTCAATCATGTCCATATATATAGATCCATATAACCTTATTTTAATAGAAATAGAGGTCATAGTTAACTAAACCATGGATGTTACCTATAACAATGGTTTTTAAGGCTGTAACCACATTTTTCACTTATAGTAGTGACCTCTTTTTCTAGTATTGTTCCCGTATGTGTCTACTACTTAGAACCATGTCTTCCTACATGACTTGATCTATTTTAAGTACCTCGATTACTATGTTGTGGTAATGTACTTGAACCAGCTCTAAATCCCTTAGCCTACTCCTACCCGTGAGAATTTCCCTATTGAGAATAACTCAAACAAATAAATTATTGACTTTCCATATACCTATAATTATAACATTTCAAAGGTTTTTAGTGACACTAATATTAGGTATGCCCCACTCTATCACCCTAAAAACATACTGGATAAGTCCTCCCTCACAGGGTAAGACATGAGTGATCACCTAGATAGGAATTCTTATCACCCCCTTAGTGAGAAACACCAAAATTAAAATTCCTACCACTAGACTATCTAGTATGATATTTTTCTTATTAACTATACTACCAAGGAATGACATTTCCCACATAGTTTTTCAATAAAATTAAATCATAGTTCACTACCTCAGAAAACAATTTCATGAAGAAAATTTTCACCTAAACCTATATCAGATGACTTAATAAATCCTGGAAATGGGAAACCTAAACAATATTATCAACTATCCACATGGTTATGAACTATAGAAAATTGGTAAAATGAATGTCTTAGTCCATCACCAATACATTCTACTAAATATGGTCCATAAAATCCAAATATCTATTATCCTAAAATGTCTCTTGAAAGCACTACATGAAGAATTGATCCGAAAAATTCTTCTAGGATGGCCCCTCATGTTGGCCTATTTAGACTAAGGCTTCCCACCAATGCCTGGATGGTCCTCATATCATGTACAGAAAATGATTTATTCTTACCAAATGGGTTGTATCAGTCTAGTAAAAGATAATTTTTAAATATTTAGTCCAATATTTCATATACTATAATCCACCTTATCTTATAATGAGGGGTGATTTCTATATCTAAAAATATCTAGACTAATATAACATGGAAGAATTGACTCAGGGATCCCCAAGTCTTATAAACTGTACGGATTAAAGTAGCTTCCCTAAAATAAATTTATCAATAGGAGGTATTGGAACAATTGGTAATCTCTCTCTATTTCCCAAGGGGAATTCCCATCCCCACTCTATTGGTGCTTAATTGGAGGTCTTTGTGGTGGCATGTTTCTATTATGAACAAAACAAGGATCAAGACCCATTTATATTTTTTTTGATAATATAGTTTTATGATATGGAGTAATAGGTATCTTATCATACTAATTTATACAAATTCCTTTCGATATAACTTCTCACATAACCTGGGTTCTCTCTCTATCCTAGAATATCCACTCTTAGAGATCAATATAGAATTCACATAATATTCACATAACCAATAATAAAATAATAACTACAACATAACAAGAAACATAAATCTAGTCAAGTATAATTCTACCAGTAAATTATATAGAAAAAACCTATATAACTTATTATTGAAATTTTAAATAATTGAACCCACTTTGCAATTTGATTAAAATATAAGTTTAAAAATGTAAGAACCCAGTTTTTCTCTTAGGTATGAATCCTTTTAATTTTATTATAATTATTTATTTTGGACCTAATACGGATTCCTAATGAGTCACAGAATGTATCAAGGGTGTACAGGGTTGGTTTGGAGCCCATAACCTAAATTTTTGGGAGAAGTTGGACCATCACATAGTTAGATGAAACCGTGCAAAGAAGGATACACAGTTAGTTTTAACCAAGTGAGGATAGACACAAAGTAGTAGGATGGTGCAAAATTTGATCTAACTATGTTATTTGGGAAGATGGCCATGCGAAAAACTATAGATATATTGAATAGGTGATTTGAACTATTGGCACTTGGTTTCCTGAACCATGCAGCTTAACTGTGGGAGATTCCCCTTCCTATAGTAGACTGTGCACAATTGGTGTTTGGTTTGGATAACTGTGCGACCAAACCGTGCGATGGCTAAAAATTGGTGAAATTACAAAAAGTTCCCTTAAACGATGTTTTAAATCTAACCCTCTCATATCTTTTCATTTCTAGTGGATAGTGTCCTCCCTTCTCCTCTCTTTTAAGATTTTGAAGGACTAATCTTGGATTTGAGATATAGCTTCTATCTGGAGTTTGATTCAATAACTATTCATATCTTTTTATTTGCATCGATACATAATCAATTCCTTTTTAATATTTCTACATTATTCTTCCAACCAGTGATGCTATTTAGATGATGGGTCATATTCTCTATTTTCAGGGTGTTGATCTGTTCTTCACATCTCTTCCAATATTGGACAAAGAAGAGGCTGATACTAGATGAGGAGAGTCATGCAAGCCTATGGTAGATGGTCTATAAATCTTTTCTCAAGTTCCATCATTTTATAAAATTCCGTGTGCACAAGTTGATTTCATTGGGAATTACCTATTTGATTTATATTTCTTTCTTATAGTAATTAGAACCGTGTTCTAAGAACCATGTTAAATATATAATTCAATAATGGTGGTTACATCCACAACATTGACCTCCCCAAGTATGGTGTTATCCATATTTGTGTTTTCAGTCCTTGACTTGTTTGTCAGTGGCACCATTCAGGTGTGCCTTATCTTGACCATACTAAAGGAAGTATTCCATGTTAAATGACTATTGAATTGGTTAATGGATTATACCATGTTTAAATCTACTTGACCAAACTTGGGTAATTTATTCCCTATTGAATGTCTATTAAATTAAAATGACAAGTATATTGTATATATATGACTTGGATTTGTTAAATTTAAAGGAATAGTTTGATTTCACATCCATATAAAACCTTTACCTAGATATTGGAAGGTGGTGGAGTGAACCATATTAAATGAATATGACTTAAATGTATTAATTAAATGGTTGCATTCTTGATTGGACTTGTCACACTAATGAAAGGCGATGAATTGAACCTTATAATATATTAAATTGATTGAGTATAAAATGGCCTAATTAATTAAATTAATTACTTGTAAGGTGAATAATTATATATAGAAATTTATATCATTATAGGGGTGGTAAGACTCAATTTATCTTTTGGATTCCTGAGGGAATGCCTTGAGTGCTCGTGGATCCCATTTGAATTTAAGGTTTCTGGTTCCCTTGGTTGAAACCCATCTTGGAACTCGATCCTCATCTATTAGTAGATACCCAATATGACACCATAGGATCCATACTTTACTATTATAGGATTCCTTGGATAAACTCCTTGGATATAACAAGGATTCTACGAACATGAGGTTCCTTGGTTAAATCATTTTACCTAGCCCTAGTTTATCATGTTTTACCTTGGATGTATCCCTCAGACTTAGTTAGATTCACTATTGTGGATTGACTTGGATGATTCTCATTAGATTACACTCTTACCCATTATCCAGGATATAGTTACTACTGATTTAGTGACCCTTTAGGTCTAATTTTTTTTAATTACCTTACAAGCTCTTTAATATTAATATTAAACATGTTTCCTTCTTACATCTTGGAACATTTACTATTACCATCATGAGGTGATGTCACTGATGGATATACCTCACTTAACATAATTATTTAAACCAAAAATTTATTAAATAATTAATTGGCCACTTGTTCAGACACTAGATTAGGGATGAAGGAGGTACATTGGTATTTACTTTACTATACTGCTTTACTTTTATATATTCATGCTTTCACACTGCATATGTTTACATTACATGAATAATATGTTATAGAAACCATTTTTTGGGGCCTTATGAGATTTTTTTCACACCCTATCTGGTCCACCAATGGTACCTAGGAGGACTACATGTATGCTTGTGTTGAAAAAGGGAAGAACATTGCTTCAGACACTCGATTACATGATGCCTTAAGATGGATTTAGTAGCTGATGAACAATATGTAGCTTAGGATGATGGAGATAGTTTTGGACTCATTTTTACTACCTTTTTATAGAATGTTTTACTTACTTCCTTATATCCATGTTTTCCATATTATTACATACATGAAATATCATCATCATATTTTGTATATGATTATCATTTGTTTGAGTTATTATTGATTAGTTTGCCTCTGTTGTGCCATCTTCCTCTTTACTTATATTAGATTTACTACTTACCTTATCTTATCATATATTTTTGCTATTCTATATTTTGGAAATGAGTGAATAGTCACCCCACGGGGACACCCTAGGCCCTCACTACTAGTCGGTAGCCTCTGGTGTTTGGGGATATGCGATTGAGGCCATGTGGCTCACCAGGCTCGGGGCACCTTTAGTGGCATCCATGTCTAGGATTTCACAAATTGGTTTCAGAGTGGTTCCCTTCTTGACTTAATGTTTGGATACAACATATTAGCGATTAGGAACACTTGTAACTTGGTCATAAGCTGTGATTAGGAGTCATGAACCCCTGTTCAGGGTAAATGCCAAGTTTCCTAAATTATAATTGTTATTATGATTTTTCCTATTAGAGTTGATATCATTTCATCATTGGGTGGTTCACATGCTGTTTTATGGTTGTTAATGTTATTCTAATTGAGATTTAATTTCATATTGTCTTGATAATATGGGGGAAAAGAGAATTGTTACATGCATCATCATAAGCACATAGAAATTACACGTCATGAATATTTCCATGCCATATAGGTGAATTTCACTCTTTTCATTGCTTTATATGACTATTATTGTATAGTGGTCCTTGTTTGTATAGATATACTTCTACTTCTCTTGGATGTGATTGAGTGATTGCTGGTTTCAGTTTAGGAGGCATTATCGGCCCTCATGGGTTGGAATTGGTAATTTACCAAGTCAATGCATTAGATTAAAATCAAATGGGTGTTATTATTAGTGATAAGGTGTATGGGTCCTAATTCATTGGGAATCAAAATGAATTTTAAATGAACCATTGTATATGTAAATAAGAAAATATAAACTATAATAGTGAAAATTGATTGATAAATAGAAATGGTTTCACGTCCTTATCCTGCCTTTTCATGTTTATGGATGGTAAATGAGTGAACAAAATAATTAAATATAAAATAAATGAAATGGTTTCTAGTTTATGATGAGGCAAGGTACAGTTAACCTTTCAACTACTAGGAAAATTATAATAAACTTGAGAACTTACCAATATCTGGCCTTCTAAGCGGGTAGTTGTGGTAGTATACTATTTGTAGCGAGATCTTTCTTACATTAATCTTCCATCAGTATGTTTATCTATATGCTTGGGTGCTTGTTCTGAGGTTTGTTCTTATAATTTGTAACCAATGATACAATGAATTCCTTTTGTCAAGCGCTAGGAAAGTGAAAATTACCATACTCTAGACATGGTGGGACCTGAGATTCGAGTCTTATGGTTAGGAGTTTCACTTGATGCACCACCTATTGTACTTGATCTGGGTAATGATTCTCAAGTTTGTGATTGTCTCCTACCTTTGATGTATTCCATGAAAGGTAATCCACGGATTGCACCTACGATGGATGATCTGATCCATGATTTCTAGATGTAGCATCTTCCTACTTTCTCAAGGGATGACGGTCTACAAGATGATAAGTCTTGGTTGGAGGATACTCTTTATATATTTGAGATTATTAAGATGAATCCAGAGTGGAATTTCAAGCTTGATACTTACATACTATGAGATTCATCCAAGCACTAGAGGGATGTGTTTACCCAGGTTGGTCACCATCAAGGCTTGGTATGGGCTTACTTACAGACTGCTTTCTATGACTATTTATTTTCTAAAATGATAAGAGATGATCGATCCCGAGAGTTCGTGCATCTTGAGTAGGGTTCAACGTTAGTTATGGAGTATTCATCATGTTTCACTGAGTTAAAATGCTTTGAACTGCTTTAATATGGTGATGAGATTTCACATTCTATAAGATTTGATGATGGGATTTAGTATTCCATATGTACTTAGGAGAATGTATTTTGCCTAACAACTTTCTCTAAAATAGAAAACCATGCTCTTCTTACTGAGAAAAATCTAAGGGATTGCGATGGTACTGGGCATAAAGGACTAGTACCATGGCAGTCCAATAGTTCTTCTGGTAGCAGAAAGTGATCTATTAGTGTTTCCCATTAGGGAAGTGGTAGCCAGAGTACCCATGATGGTAGATCTATGGTGTGTAATATGTATGGATTATAGGGGAAATTAAATCCTCAGTGTGATAGAGACACTCTAGAGTGTCGGGCTTGTGGCTGTATTGGGTATCTTCAAATATTCCATTGGACCTTTCCATCAGCTTCTAGTGGAAGAGGTTCCTTACCTGCTCCAACTTCAGGGGAATTTTGTTTTACTCCGTGTTAGGCGGAGAGTTAGAGTAACAATGAAATGAATGGACAAGTAGGAGGTCATGGCCTTTTTATCCATATTTTGATTATCAGTAGTGCCAACAGAGCAGTCATGATCATGGTAGTCCTGCTATTGCATAGGGCTGTGGATTAAGTCAGTTGCTTGCACTACACCCGATACTTTAGGATTAGGATATAGGACCATCTAATATACAGGGTAGTATTCTAGTAGACTCCAAAATTGTATCTACTTTTCTTGATACATATGATTCACACTCCTTCATCACTTTGTCTATCGTTGAATGTATAAGGCTGGAAGTACAATGTAAATGTGGTGTAATGACCCTAGATACACCATTAGATGTATGGTCAGAGGGATAAACCAATGTAGGGACAGTCCTGTAATGACCCAATGATTTATCAATGGAAATTCCCTTATTATAATTATGTCATATAATCACATAAAATTACAATACAATAAACTAATAAGAGCTATTTGACCTTTAAATATAATATTGTCACCTTTCTGACTTGAATCTGAAAAATCTGACATACACTGTTGCGATCAGTAAGATATTTGGAGTCCGATGGAACAAACTTAAGTTTTGGTGAATAGTAACCTACACTTATGAATAATAATATGGACCTTATGAATAATAAATTTTCCAATACAATAGTAACCTCACCCATGAATGTATAAATAAAATTTAGGAATCTTATAAGTGATAATATGACCATAGTAAAATTATTGGTATTTTTGTAAGTCCTAAATAAATAATTATAATTAATAAATTAATTTAAAATAAAATTTATTTTCTTAAAATGTTTTCATAAATTAATAATCTTATGTCTTATGGTTTTAAGATAATTTTATAAGGCCTTATGTAATTTCTTAAATCATTAAAAAGTCAGTTATAGTTTTAAAATCCGAATTTTTCAAGTAAATTATGATTATAATTAGAAATTAAATTAATTATATTTATAATTTTTTTTTTGAAAAATGGAGTTAATTTTTGGATTCTACACATCGAAAACATTTTAGGGTGAATTTTTTGGATTTTTCAAAAATACTTGAAATTTTGATGAATAGTAAAATACAATAATTTTCAAATTAAACTAAATACTTGATTTATAGAGTCATTGATGATGTTCTACTGATGTAAGCCCAATTAGTATGAACTCACATTAACTTATTACTATTTTTGTTCATGGAATCAACATTATTTCTTGTCTTGGGGGAAATTTATAAACTAAGGAATTAAATATTTTGAAAACCCTCCTCTCCTCCACTATAAATACCACCCCTCCTTACCTATTATCTTTACTCCTCTCAAGACTTTTACCTTGCCTAAATTCTACCCAAATATATCCCAAATTTCCTCTCCAATGTTCAATAGCCTTTAGTATCTTCAAAATACCAAATCCTCTCCCCCTAAGAGGCTCTGATGGAAGATTGATTCAAGAGGTAAATTCCTATTTTCCATTCTTTTACTATGTTTTCATGTTCTTTTTTTTCTTTTATATCCTTACCTATCCTCATCAAAATGTTATTAAAACTCCAATACATTATATTTACTGGTATTTTGTTATGATAATGGAATAATTTATTCTCATCTCTCATTTACTCTTCTTTTATACTAGTAGTAAAAACTCCGTCTGAGTTGTGTTAATTTACCACGTTCAAGGATGAAGGGTATTCAATTTCTATTACCATATTAAATTCTGGTCATAAAACCCTTTTTATGGGTGAACCAAACTATTAAATAATTATTTTATCTTATTTTTTCTTCTAAAATCCTTTTGTATAGATGATGTAAAATAACAATACAAAACAATTTAATATGAGCCGAATCACCAAATTAATTCATGCGTTTATCATTAGTGTTTTATATAACGATTCAACATAACTCCAAGTAACCAAATTAAATTTAGAACCATTTAACCTTTTGTATCTTAAATAATAAAAAATAACTTAAATTATGTACAACCACATTCATCATACATGTTTATCTGAACATGAATATAAGTGAACCGATCATTAAAACCAAGTAAGCAAACATACCCAAAGATTGAAATTGAACCTCATAACCAATAAAAAAGGTTATTAATGAACTCAAAAGGGTTATAATAAATTATTTAAATTTAAAATAGATTCTATAATAATTAATTAATGAACCTAATTTGAATATTTAAGTCATTAATATCAAGTGTAGAACACCATCAGAATTAAGGTAATGGATCTTCTCTTTCTCACATTTATTCAAGAAATATCCTCTTTGTTATGTAATTTTATGTGTAGTTACTAATGATGGGGTATGATTTCACACCTCCACCATAATTCCATCATTATTTATAAGTGACTACAAAAACCTTTATCTCTTATTAATCCCTCTTAAGTACACCTGATACCATGTCGATAATTCGTAAGGGATTCTACCCAAAACTCCTTTGTTCCTTCAGGTTGCCTTATCTTCCATTTACCAAAATGAAGTTATCTTATCTTTTTATGTGAATATTATAAATTCTGGTTACATGTACCAAATACATTTATCAAGACCCTCTCATCATTTTCTTTCGAGGATATACATGTTTTTAAGTGATTCCCTCCTAAATACTTCCTGATAAGCAAACCTATTTTGAGGGAACTTTCCAGATCCTTACCCAATTTTAGGTACACTATATCATCTATTTTAATCCACCATTGTGTTTATAAAATAATCCTTTTTATTATGAAAACTTTCTTGGTTCACTTATGGTTTTATATAAAGGATTTATCTCTTTTCTTTTTTAAAGTCTATATAGTATTTTACTTAAAACCGCACAAAAATGTTTTAATTCTAAAATTTCTTAAATACTTTTCTTAATTGTTTTCAATTATACTTGACATCAATTAACATGATGCATGCCTATTTTAACTTATGAATTTTCATTTATATTTTAGTTTCTTTATTTCATGGACACTTTTATAATACTCCCATTTGTTATGCTTTATTATATGATTATGGAACCCAATTCTTTTCTTGGGTAATCCATATGTTTATATAAGATTGATTATGTATGATTCTATATGTGGAAAAAATATACATGAATATTTAATATGGATTCTCCTAGACATCTCCCCAATTAATTAGGTAAATTTGAGTCTCATGAGACGTTTTGTGCGACGGTCTTAGTGGTTAGCCTTGACTTGTACTACCATGTGCGACAGTCTTGGAGGTTAGCCTTGGCTTGTGCTACCATGTGAAATGGTCTTGATGGTTATCCTTGAATCATGATAATGTCATGTTTTGTGATGATTACATATTACTATGACTTCATTTTTATATGACCCCATGTTTACATGTTATGATTCCATATGTTACATGCCTTTTTATGTCATCATGTCATGCCTTATAACCCATGTTTTAAAGTTTTATTACTATTATTTTTCCCTTACTTGGCTATTTAGATCATCCCTTTGTTCATGTGTTCACCAAGGTACCATATGAATATTTAAAGTCTCAAAGGAGGTTAGGATCTCTTTATGAACATTAAATAAATAAATGTTTTATTTAGTCCCATGTTTTCAGCTTTATGTACCTAGTATTTGAGGACACTAGACTTCACGATCCTTGGCTTGTAATCTGATTTATAATTATTATTAAAATAATGTAATGTTATATGTAAAAGGATAGGGTCTCTATATGTCCCCTTGAGGTAGGAAGTTACCCATTCTTGTGGGACCACTTTGTTCTCAAGACAACGGGCTTCAATGTTATTCTTGGGATGGATTGGTTGGTTTCATATCACAACTTTATAGGATGATATCACTATAGGGTATTGTTCATATCACTCGAGGGAAACAATTATCTACACAAGGGTGAGTGGAGTGTCCATGATGGTAGAGATAGACCAGAACATCCTGAGATAGGTGGAGTGACCACCCATATTTCTATTCTCTATATGGAGGATCAGGGTTTACATCAGGCTAAATTACCTTTAGTAGTAGATCATCTCATGGATGTATTTACTAATGAATTTTTAGGATTACCTCTTGAGATAGAGGTATAGTTTATGATTGAGGATGTTTCAGGAGCAGTTACAGTGTCAATTAATCTATATAGGATGACACCTACTAAGCTCTAAAATCTCAAGAGGCAGTTAGAGGATCATGTGGCCAAAGGTTTTATATGTCCTAGTACTTCCTCTTGGGGCTCCCCTATGCTTTTCACCAAGAAAAAAGACGGGACTCTTCATTTATTCAAGGATTATAGATGTTTGAACCAGATTATGGTCAAGAATCGATATCCAATTCCTCGAATAAATGATCTTTTTTATAATCTTTAAGAAGATAGTGTCTTTTCTATAATTGAATAGATATTGGTATATCATCAGGTGTGATTCAAGACATTAGACATACCTTATACAACCTTTCATAGTACGTATGATCTATATGAGTTCCTCATTATTCCGTTCAATCTCACGAACATTCCCCCATTTTCATGGATTTTATAAATAGGGTGTTCCACCCTTATTTAAATTATTTTGTCTTGGTTTTTGTGGTTGAAATCTTGGTGTACTCTCACACTCATTGCGACCTTTCTAAACACCTTGAGATCATTTTAAGCACACTAAGAGAGCATCAAATTTATGGTAATATTGCTTAGTGCCACTTCTGGTTGGACAAAGTTCACTTCTTGGGTCATATTATCTTAGAATCATGAGTTTCTATTAACCTAGAGAAGGTGAGTGTTGTGGTTTACTATGAGTAGACCAAGAATATGTTTGAAATATAGATTTTATTCTGGTTGTAAGGTTATTACATACATTTTATACAGGACTTATGATGACTTGATGCACCTCTTACTAGTATTACAAAGATGGGTGTCAAGTTCTGGTGGTCCTAGGTGTGTGAGAAAGCCTTTGAGGAGCTCAAAATGGAGGCTTGTGTTGATGCTTATTCAAATTTTTCTAGAGCCTAGTAGAGGCTATACCATGTTTTGTGATGATTCGGGACTCTACCTAAGAGTAGTGATGATGTATGATTAAATAATAATTTAATACGAGTCTTGGAAGTTGAGTAATTAAGAGATAAAGAACGTAACCCACGACCTTGATCTAGCATCCGTTTTCTATACCTTACATTACTTTAGACACTATCTTTTGGGTGATAACTTCATGGTGTATACGAACCAAACGAGCCTCAAATATATCCTTACACATCATGAATTGAATCTTAGACATTAAAGATGGGTTGAATATCATCATTACTTCAATTTTGGGCTTTTATATACACCTGTAAATGGAAACACATTAGATGATGCTTTGAGTCAGAAAACTCAGGAATAAGCCATATGAGAATCTAGTGATTAATAGAAATTTATGGACCTATTATCTGATCCACATCTTGAGTTTCACAATATTCATGAGTAGTCCAATATCTCAGAATTGTTAACTACCTCTTCCCTCCTTTAGAAGGTTAAGAGCGAACAATTTGAAGATCCTGAGGGTTTGGTTCTTCATGAGAGTATTTTAGGAGATGAACCATATTCAGATTGGTTTGTAGATAGAGATGACATCCAGTATATTCATGGATGTTTCTGGGTTTCTACAGATATGAGAGAAGGGTTGATGCGAGTTTCCCACACTTCTCAGTGGTAAGTTCATCCCAGAATATCCAAAATGTATCGAGACATGAAACCCTAGTATTGGTGGCCAAAGATGAAATTTCAGATAGTAGACTTCATCACTATGTGTCCCACCTATCTGTAGGTGAAGGTGGATCACCATAGTTCTTCAATATTGTTATAAATACTTCCAGTACCATAATGGAAATGGGAATATATTTCCATGGAATTTGTAGTAGGCTTAACCCGGTCACCTAAGGGTAGAGACACTATATGGGTTGTCATTAACAGACTTCCAAAGGTGTCCCAATTAATTCTTATTCTATAATATTTATCAGTTGATGAGAAGGGAAGATTGTATGTCTGTGAGATTATCTTATTACATGGGGTCCCTCATACTATCATTTTAGATTGGGAAACTAGCTTTACATCACAGTTTTAGTAGGGGTTACAGGAGGCTATGGTACACAAGTGATTCTGAGAAAAACCATTCGCCCTAAGACTGATTGATAATTGGAATGGACAACACAAGTGTTATAATACTTACTCTGATCATGCATCCTTGACATTTGTGGTACTTGGGAGAATATTATCCCTCTCAACTATTTCGAATATAAAAATAGTTTTCTGGAGAAAATTCATTTGGATCCTTTTGAGGCCTTCTATGGCCGGACATGCTATTCAATCCTATGCTATCTAGTGGTAGGAGAGACAGCCCTACTAGGACCTCATCTCATTCAGGAGACTTTAGAGTAGGTTCAACTGATCAGAAAGAAAATTTCTACTGCTCAGTCAAGAAAAGAATCATATGTCTATCACTGTAGATAACCTATAGAGTTCAGGGCTAGGGATCATGTTTTCCTAAGGTTATCACCCATGATAGGGAATAGAAGAATACAAAGGTAAGGGAAGCTGTCACCAATATTTTCAGGGCCATTTGAGATTCTGTAGAGAGTCATGATGATAGAATATATTCTATTTCTACCTCAGAGGTACCATTCCATGCTTGACATATTCCATGTTTCATACACTACCAAAAAATTGGCAAAATAAGCGCCAATGTTTATCAGTGTTAAGAAAAAAGTGCTGATAATGGAACCCTGTATCAGGGCTAAAATTATAGTGTTGATATATGGATTCTTTATCAGCTCTAGAAAAGAATTGATAAATAATCCCTCTATCAGTGCTAAAATTTTATCACTGATAAAGGTAGGCTTTATCAGCACTTTTGTAGCACTGATAAAACCATATACCCATATTTTATAAAATCTGGCACACAATATCCTCTGTTTATCACACCCTCTAGCTCTCACGGTACTGTTTCCCTATGACAAATCCCCCCACGATCTTCTCATTGCCGAACCTTCGCTGCTAGCCCTACTCCTTATCCTCCCCCTCGAACCCCTTTTATGGATCCTCCTCCCTGTAAACCCTACTTCTCCTCCTCTCTGCTCGAACCTACTCCCCAGGAACCCTACTCCTATATTTCTACATGGTTGGTGGCTCCTCCTGTGCACCTCCCCCTCCGAAGGTCATGCCTTCCCCTCCTGACATAGTGTAGAAGGCTCCCTGACCGCTCGACTCTTCTTCTCTCCCTCCACCGTGGGTGTGATCTACTCTAGGTAAATCTCCCACTTCTTCTTTTAGGTTTATTTTTGGTGGATAGGATTTGAATTCTAATTTTGGTTACTGCATGAAGAAGTTTTGTCATGGTGTAAAGATCAATAGGTTATTTATATATAGGTATTTCCCTATATTAATATGATATACTCTATTTTGGGTTTATCTTATGCGATCTTAGTTGTGCTGTGAGGGGTGGTAATGCAGTGTGATGTTCTTAAGTTGTTTTAAGTTCATCTTACATGATCCTTTTGGTTAATCTTCCATAATGGGTATTATAGAATGTTTCTCCTTTCTATGATATGGAAGCCTGGGTGGTAATTTTCTATGTTGTTTCTATTTGAGTTCTGTTTCACTATACTTCTTTCTATTGCAACGTGGTTTGGTTTAAGGTTCTCTGAGTTAGAGGGAGGAGGTTGAGGATCACACTACGATCCTAGATAGTTTGAGTTCCATGATATGGTTGACTTGTTTGTTTCATGGACCTTAATATATTAATATCAATTTTAATGCGGTTTGACCCTATATACTCAAGGGATAACATTCCATGGTTTTTGGATTAGAGTTATATTATGGAATTGTGATCTTTTTCACATCATTATACTTTAATTTTATAGAATGGTTATAAATTTAGTCCTTGTATCAAATTATTTCTTATTTAAAAACCTTTCCTAGAACCGTTGGTGATTAGTGATGTATATTTGGATATCTTTACCCACCCTTTGATTATTTTTCTTCAAAAAATTTAAGATATCACCCTCTTTAAAATATAAGGATCATTTCTTTTCTCTTCTTCTTGATTCTCTTCTTGAAATTTCTTCTTAGGAATGATGTGACAATAATACTGATTCGGTTTTTTTGTTTTTTTGTTATGCTTTTAATGGTTAATGGTCATACATAGGCCTTTTAGATTACCCTCATGTGTTAAGTCATGTTGTATTTGAGTATTCTTCTCATTCTTATGAAAAATTTGTTAAATATTTAGTTGAGGTTGGGGACATGAAATTTCACCATCTTTATTATGTGAAAATTGAGGAATTATCCTGTTATTTTGTTTCCATTGGATGGATAGTACTAATTAACCTAAATACTATAATGAATTACACTAAAGGAAATTAAAGTGAAGAGGGAGTTTTTCATGTGATTTATGAAGTTCCATAATATTTCTTATATATTTTTGGATTTATTATTGTTTTTGGTAAGTGATTTATTCTTGATGTTGTGAAAGAAATTTCTTACTACTAGTAATATGTTATAATCACCTTTCATAATTTTCTAGTCACTTAAGGTAGGTAATGAATTGGTTGTATGGAAATATGTAATTAAAGTATTATATTTAAACTATAAATTCTACATTAATATTAAAGATTGTTTAAGGTGGATTTTTTAGTGTGAATTTTTTATATGTTTACCCTTTTATGCTACTATGTATGGGGTATTTATCACTATAATTATAGGGGTGATGTTTAATTGATGTGCTTGGGAGCATGTGGTGTGGTAATTAATACAGTAGTGATGAATGGATTATTGTGTGGTTATGATAGAAATGATATGGAAATTTAGGTAGAAAATAAGTGGTTTTATGGATTTTAGAATGTGTTTAGTTTTATTTTATGTCATGAAAATTTAGTTGTTATTGGGTGGTGTTATAGTTTCCTTTTGGCATGGAATATGGTTGGAATAAATGAAAATAGTAATGGGTGATGGGTTGGAAATGATAAATGATGGTTTGTTAAATGATTAATGATAATGATTGGAATAATTATGTTTAATAAATTTTTTAATATAGAATAAATGTTATTAATGATTAATGAATGTATTATTGTGGGTAGTGATTCAATGATTGGTTTTACATTAAAATGGTTAAAAATTGAAATGCATATGGTAATAAAAATCCAAGAAATTATAATGTCAAATGAAATGAGAAGTTGGTAATGTTGATATGGATTCTTATGTGATTTTTTGGGGATTATTTATGGAATTATAAAGGAATTGGTTATTAGAGGGTGGTAGTAACAAGGAAATGGTTGATGTGGGTGTTTGCAGTGTTAGTTTGGTGTAAACCCTTAGGAAATATTTATGTGTGACTATATACTTATTATTTTTTCTTATTATTTCTTACGCACCACCACTTGAGTCGAGGAACCTGATTGAAATCCATATGGGTACTTTGATATTTTATTTTAGATACCTTTTTAATGTATGAAATTCACAAGAATTATGGATTGGATTTTATTTTATATTATATGAAGTTTATTGGTGGTTTATCTATGTACTTGGGATTTATGATGGAAACACATCCCATTTATTTATTTTATACCCTCAATGCTAGTCTCCAAACTATGTACTATTAGAGGAAGGATTCATGAATTACATTTATTTTCACTGCCATTTTAGGAGCGGTTCCTAGTGGTGGCGAGTTATGATAGTGTGGTATCAGAGATTTAGTTGAGAGTTAAGATGGAGTTTGGAATTAGACACTCATGAGGATTGAATAGGATGATAGGTCAATAATATTTGTTAACATTTTTATATGAAAAACATGGGAGACCATATATGACACAAGTAATTATCCCCCCTTTGTTTTAAAGTATGTAACTTGAGCTTACCAAAAATATTTTTCATGATGATATTGAATGTAGGGAAGAGACCTAGGTGTGGTAGATGTATCATTCTTGATTATTTATGTATTTGGAAGTCTTGTTTTGTGTATTTGAACCATAAATACTAATATTTGAGATTCAAATAGGATGGTGATGAATAAATATTGGATGGATGCTAATTGTTTGACAATAGAGTATGAGAACGGAGTGAAAGAGTTCATCATGTTTGCAAAGGATCATGAAAAGGATCCTTCTAAAATGCTTTGTCTGTGTTTACATTGTCTTTATTATAGACTAATTACTCTAGAGGAGTTGGAATAACATTTGATATGTCACGAAATATATTGGAGTTATAAATGTTGGAATAAACATGGAGAAAAAGAGAATGTAGCCACTGGCTGGGATAAAACTACATTTTATGGATCATCATATATGAATACAAATACAGATAATGAAGAAGACCGTATGGAGTATGTGATTACAGATGTTAATGAAGATGAAGACCGTATTGAGGAAATGACAAGGACAATTGAAGATGAACTCCATGATTACCCAAAATTGTTTGAGAAGTTAAAGAGTTGTGAAAATATGCCATTGTATGCTTGTTGCACTAAATATACAACATTTTCCGCTATAATGAAGTTGTATAAATTGAAAGCAGGCAATGAATGGAGTGATGTCAGTTTTACGGAACTACTTAGTCTCTTGAATGACATGATCTCGGAAGATAATGAGATCCCAAGCCAGACATATGAAGCTAAACAAATGCTACACTCGATGGGTATGATTTATGAAAGATTACATGCCTTCCCGAAAGACAATATATTGTTTTTCAAGGAGAAAAAATCACTTACAGAATGCCCAAATTTTGGTGCTTCTCGATACAATAATGATGAATCTAGTCCTATAAAAGTTTTATGGTACTTTCCAATCATTCCAAGTTTTAGGTGTCTATATGGAAGTAAAGAAACTACCAGACAATTGTTGTGGAATGCAGATAAAAGAAATATTGATGGGAAATTACATCATCCTTTCGACTCTCCTCAATTGGATAAAATTGATTACAATTATCCTGAATTTGGAAAGGATCCTAGAAATCTTCGTCTTGCGTTATCCACAGATGGAGTGAATCCTTTTGGTTTTCAACCATCACTCACAGTACATGGCCTGTTATGTTGGTAAATTATAAATTGCCACCCTGGTTTTGTATAAAGTGGAAATTCATCCTGTTATCTATGCTTATATTAGTACCAAAACAACAAAGTAACAATATTTATGTTTTTTGGCTCCTTTGATCAAGGATTTGAAGTTATTGTGGGATTCAAGTGTTATGTTGTATGATACTTATAAAAGTGAATACCTCACGTTTAGAGCGATGTTGTATGGGACAATAAATGATTTCCCTGCTTATGGAAATTTTTTAGGCTATAGCATTAAAATAACTCAAGGGTGTCCCATGTCTGAAGAAGATACAGAATCAATTAGGTTGAAACATTTATCGAAAACTGTGTTTCTAGGACATCGTATATTTCTACCTCATCAACATAAGTACCAATCTTGGATGACATCATTCAATTGAAGTTCAGAACAATGCGTCGCACTATCTCCACTAACAGGTGATCAGATGTTTGAGAAAGTAAAAGATGTGAACAATGTTTTTGGTAAACCATTTTTGAAAAATCTTATGAAAATTGGTTGTAAAAAGAGATAATTTTTTTAGAATTACCATTCTAGAATTGTTTGTATGTTATACATTTTATTGATGTGATGCATGTGGAAAAAATGTATGTGACAATGTTATCAAAAGGTTTTTAAATGCCCCTGAAAAAACTAAGGATGGAATTAAGGAAAGGTTGTACATGGTTGACATGGGAATATGAGAAGAGTTGGCTCTTGTGAAAGGTGAAAATGAAATGTTTCTTCGTCCAGCTGCTTAAAATATTTCTAAGGATGAGAGATATCAGTTTTGAAACTTCTTCAATGATTTAAAGGTTCTAGAGGGGTATTCATCAAATATCAAGAACATTGTTTCAACAAATGATTTGAAGTTAAAAGGTTTGAAATCACATGACTTGCATGTTTTGATGTAATATTTAATTCCTCTAGCTTTACATTGCATTCTTCCTAAGAATGTTCATCATATGTTAACCAAACTTTGTTTCTTTTTCAAATCTATATGTAGCTATGTTTTTGACCCGATGAAATTGCCAGCTATGGAAAAAGAATTTGTCATCATATTATGTGAATTAGAAATGTTCTTCCCACCAACATTCTTTGATATGATGGTTGATGATTCACTTGGTGAGAGAGATTCGACTTTGTGTTCCTGTGTACTATATATGGATGTACCTCGTTGAATGGTATATGAAGATTTTGAAAGGGTATGTCAAAAATCTAATTCAGCTAGAGGGTTGTATAGTGGAGTAATATATTTTTGAGGAAGACATTGAATTATTTACCGAATACCTATCTTATGTGGAAAGCATTGGTCTCCCAAAATCTCATTATACAGGACACATTGAGGGTGAGGGAATTTCTAGAAGAGATGCCGTGACAATCAGTATTACAGATTGAGAGCATGCTCACCTTTATGTTTTGAATAAAAGTTGGGAGGTTGCTTCATATATCTAAAATCACAAAGAAATTCTTAGGTAGTTGAATCCGTTAAGGGATGAAAAATTGATATCAAATACACATAATAACCAGTTTATAGGATGGTTTCAGGACCATATTTTTAAGGAGTTAGATGAAAATATGAATTTAATTTCAGAATGACTTCGATGGATAGACGCTAGACCAAGTGTGTATGTATTATCTTACAATGGTTATGTAATTAATGGTTATACATTCTATACAGATGAACATGATGAAGATAGTACCATGAAAAATAGTGGATTTACACTTGTGGCTGAAGTTATGCATGTTTCTGGTAGTAAGGAAAGAAATCCAATTTATGAAAATATGTCATACTTTGGAATTATCAAACAAATATGGGAGTTGGATTATACGACATTCCAATTGCTGATTTTCAAGGAAAATGGGTTGATAACAATAGTGGTGTTAAAATAGATGAATGGGGTTTTGTAAATGTTGATTTTAGTAAAGAAGGGTACAAAGATGAACAATTTATAATGGCATCACAAGCGGTACAAGTTTTTTTTGTTCCAGATCTAGCAAACTGAAAGTGGTCGATTGTTCTGTTATCGTCCAAAACCACTGAAGGGTCTGATGAAAATTTAGTTGAGGAAATAATTTTAGTGGTATGTCACAATCATTTCAAAGAAGTCCCAATGTAGATAATGTTTTGTATGTCAGAGGAGACCACAATGAAGGGATTTGGATAATCCATAGAGGTGTCAAATCCCTTCAAACTTTGAAAAAAAGAAATAGAGTTCAATAATCAGGTTATATTTTGTTTGTAATATAGATCTTGTTATATCATGTTATTATCTTATCATTACTGAAATTATGTAATCTAAATTAACTATTCAACCATTTTTGTAGATAATGAATTCTACATGTTCTGGTCCTCCTAACCTCAAGGATGAACAAGTCCCTCAAGCTATTACTGCTACTTCTATTGTGGCTACTCACAGTGTAGAGCAACAACACATTTCTGATCCTATTGCTGCTCCTAGTGGTGAGGTCCAACAACCATCATCACATGCCATTGATACCATTTTAGATGAACATATAGAGGATGTCAATATCAATGAAATGGTTAAGGATGAAGGACCTATGTTGCAGAGAACATAGGTGCGTCGTAGTTTTATGGTGTTAGCCAAAGTTATTAAGGTGAAAAGCCAAGGCATCAAATTTGATGTCATATGTAATGCACATAGCCAACATGTGAATCCCAACAAGACTATGTTTAGTAGTTACATTGGAATTTTCACTCGGAAAAGTGTAACTATTGACATAAATTCATGGCACCATGTTGTGTCTGGGATGAAGGCTGTGATCTGGGAAGAGATTATGGTAACATTATGATATTACTTCTTTAATTTACTAGCAAATAAAATAATGAAACAATGTATTACTATTCTCAATCTCATGCAGAGTACATTTATAGTAGATGATTCGCCAAAGAATTGTGTACTAAGGCTTGTAGGAAGGATTCATCAAGGTTTTCACAATATTTTAACAAAATGTCACCTGATAGATTCCAAAGGTAAAATAAACCCACACCCACCCATTGTCTATGCTCACCTGATACCCCCAGAAACATGGGATGTATTTATTGGCCACCGTGGGGATGAGAATTTTCAGGTATATTTTGAGTGATAATACACTGTTTGAGGATACATATATTTATCACTTTGATTTTCAATATTTTATTTATGAAACAACAACTCAGAACTGAAAATAATAAATGTGCATCAAAAACAAAAAACCCCTATCGTAAAGCAAGGATGGGGTATGCTACACTAGAAAAGAAAATGGTACGTATTTTAAATCTACTGTAATATTGTTAGGTGAAAAAAACAACATCATAATTATATTTCAATATTTATATCTAGACTGAGGATTCCAAAACCAAAGAAACTTCCATCCCACATCATGTTCTATGGAAGGAGGCACGTGTGAATAAGGAAGGGAAGCTAGTAGATGAGAACACACAAAAAGTGTGGGAAATATGTGTAAGTATAACACGATGATAAAAATATTTGTTTTAAATTGCGATGACATAAAAATAATTAGTTATTTTTCTATATATGATAGTCACAGGAATCTGCTACTCCTGTAGCAGATGCAGAACTATTATCGATGGCTTTGAAGTGGCTAGAACAATACGGTGATGTCAGAGGAGCCGGGTTTGGGGTGACACCTCGAGTATATTTTGAGAAAAAAATAAATGAATGATAGAGATGAAAAATTAAAACAAATGAGAGAAATACTAGCAGCTCTCGAAGAAAAATTTCAATGGCAGGGAGAGTTTCTAGAAACTTTTATGGGAGGGAAGCAAGGAGAAGACATAACTCAGGAACAACCAGCACGTGAAGATTCCACCCCATGCCCCACCTGCTTTGAGGTGAGTCATTACCCTCAAAGAGCTGTCTTAGCCATGGTAATAAATATTCTAATAATTGTTCCCATGAAATGTGAAGAAGACAAACACTAATATTTTTCCTGTACTGATCTTCTATTGGGTGATAATGACTGTGATTTATATCTGTTAACACCCACCTATCACCATGTTGCGAGGGATACAATGTTAAACATCCGAGAGGAAAATCTTCATAATAGACCAATTTCAAAAGACTATCTGAAAGTGATGATTACTGTAGCTCATGAGCCAAATGCAGAGCTACCTATTCCACTTGATGAAGATGATATTAATACGGTTGAAAAGGATATTGGGACATTCATTACATTTCCATCACAACTTGTAAGAGTACATGGGGGAAAATAGGTATTTATTTCCTTTTTTTAAAGCTAAACCTTTAACATTTAATGAAAAAAGGGTCTGAAACAATGAATGTTATTATAGTCGAAGAAAGGGAAGGGGGTGACAAGAAACGTTGGATGAAAATCATCTAAAGGGTCAACCAACCGATCCAAAAGAGCTATTGAAAGCACAATAACACCTCCTGTTCTCTATCCAAATTTACTAGAATTGAAGACTCATGTGTATAGGACGCTAAGAGGTGGTAGTAGTCATATAGTGGTTTTCAAAAAGAGTATATACAGAGAGGAATGTCAAGATTTCATTGCTACTAAAAATGTAAATGAGATCCTTGAAAAGGGTTGGCTAGGAATCACAATTGTAAATCTATATATGAGGTATGTTTTCATGAATTGATTTTCTAAATGCTGATATAATGTGAAAATTATAACTAAATTCATTTTTTATTATTGACTGACGTATATATGAAAAACAGTTGAAGTAATTTCCCTATGAGCCAAAATTCAGGCACGTTAGTCCTCATACCACATCAACACATCTAACAAAATTTGACCCACCAAAAAGGATGAAATAGTGAATGGCTTGCTGAAAAAAATTTGAAAGTAAGATTACAGATGACAGACTCTTCCTAATACCAACCATGCAGGGGTAAAACTATACAATTAAAGCACATCAATTATATTTTATCTTTTTTTATTACTTATTCCTTTTTGTGTTTTTAGGCAACATTGGATACAAATTATGGCGATCTTGGATACTCCAAAGATTTATTTTCCGAATTCAATGTAAGGATATCCAACAAACCGACCACACATGATGGAGTTTGTGAATCTGTAAGACACTACAACCTAAGTTTTAGGTATAAAAATAAATTAATATAATTTATATTATCTTTTAATGAGGATTCTATTATGATAGGGTGGTGTATCATTATCCTCTAAAAAAAGGTATGAGGATAGGGGATAAGCATAAGGAGGCGAGCAAGTAATACGTCTGGAAAAATATCAGGGTATATATAATAAAATTTCACTATCCAAACACATATCAACACCAGTTAATTATTATTCTAATGATCAAACTTTTTGCATTGTCCAAAACAAACAAACGATAATGATTGCGGTTATTATGTTTGTAAATTTATTAAAGAGATTGTTTTTTATCAACAAACTAGAATTCCTAAAGAGGTATTTTCAAAACAAAATACTATTTAATTTAATTTATTTATATATTTTGAAATAATACTTTGACTAAAAAAAAGATTCACACTCACAAGATGATATTGATTTGTTTAGAAATGAGTGGGCCGCATACATGATGGAAGATTTTACACAAATAGCATGAAGATCTGACTTGGGGATGTGTACAATTTGCGGTCATTTTTGAGAGGGGTTACAGGGATAAAAAGATGAAAATTTGTTGTATGTAAATGTTCGTACAAAAATTTTAATTGTTATTAAATAAAAATACTTTCGACAATGATTCATTTTCCCATTTTAACAGATGAAATGCACCAGCAACATGCAAGAATGATGAACCACTTTTCTTTGGGATTTCGATAAGAAAAACCAGTAAAATCTCCAAAATACCTTCATATCTGAAAAAACGCATTAGTATTGTGTTTATCGTTTATGAGAAAGATCCATGGGTGTGTTGGTAACACGTACGAGTCAACCCTGCCTCAATCCGAGGCACGATGTGGCCGATATCTCTCAAAGTGTCTCTCTTTTGTTTAAAATAGACGCAATTTTAAGTGAAAACAACAACTAAAGTACAAAAATCAAAACAAATGCATTTGGATTGTGTTTATACTTTTTAATAACGATCCAAGGGTCATTTTTGATTTGTACGAGTCAACCATGCCTCAATCTGAGGCACAATGTGGCCAGTATCACTCAAAGTGTCTCTCATTTGTTTAAAATGGAAAAAAATTTATGTGAAGACAACAAATGACCTACGGAAATATGACCAAACAAATTTGGATTGTGTTGATACTTTAGAAGAAAAATCCATGGGTGTGTTGGTGATGTGTATACATGTAGATGTTTTGGACTTTGATAGTGGGACTCAGAGTGGGATGCGCCCGTAAGGGGATCTGAGCGGCGAGGTCTTCTCCTCCCGTCGTCGCCTTCCTCTCCCCGTGGAGAGACGGCTTCGCTTCCCCTTTTTTGGATCCTCCGCGGCTAGGTCAGGCTTGGGCTCCTCCTCTAGGTCCCGTGACTCCGCGACGCTATCGGATCTGGACCCATGAGCTTAAGACCGGGTTGCGACGAGGTTGCTAGAATTTCCGGCATTCACCATGAGCGGGTTTGTGGGTTTGTGGTCCTCGCGTTGCAGAGCCGGTCCTAGGTCGAGATTTCGGGTTTGCTGCTTCGATCTGGGGTGGATGTGTGTGATTTGGGGGTTTTTGGGGTCTTCTCCAGCGGGGTTGAAGGTGGCGACGGGCTTTGTTGCTGTTTTCTTTTTGATTTTTCTGTTTTACGTTTTGGTGGTTGGGTCTGCTGTTTCTTTTCCGAGGGTTTCTACCTCACTGGTTCATTGACGAGAGTTTCTGCCTCGTTGTTTTCGGTGATGAGTTTCATCAGTGGTGACGCGCTGCTTCTCTTCGCCGAAGCGGATGAGTGTGTGATGATGGACGTCGGTGAAGTTCACCGGCGTCCTGGTGTTGGGACGATTGGTGTAAAGTGTTGATCTGTTGTTTTCCGATGACGCCGATGGTTGTTGCTGGCCGTGTTCTCTCGTCGGTGACACTCACATTAGTCGCCGGTGATGATGTAGCTGCCGGAATGTTGTTGATCCGTCATTTTCGACGACGTCGATGAAGGCTGATGGTCGGAATCTTTGCCGGCGACATGTATGGAGACAGATGGATTTTCGTCGATGGGTTTCTCGAGATGGCGTGCGGCTCGAGGAGGCGCGTGGTTTGTTTTGTGTTTGTTTTTGAATTTGTTTCTCTGGTTGTGTTTTCCACTAGTTTGAATCTGGAATGTTGTGAGGTTTCCGGTTTTCCTCAAACCGGGCTGCAAGGGAACCAGCTACCCTCAAACCGGCCATTTGAAAATCAAAAAAAATGATTTGCAGTAGCAGTAGTGTTGGTGATGTGTATGACTCAACCCTGCCTCAATCCATGGCACAGTGTGACTGGTATCACTCAAAGCGTGTCTTTTTTTTTTAAATGGAAAGAATTTTAAGTGAAAACAACAACTGATGTATGGAAATCAGACCAAACACATTCAGATAGTGTTGATATATTAGGAGAACGATCCATGGGTAATTTTTGACATGTACGAGTCAACCATGCCTCAATTTGAGGCATGGTGTGACCGGTATCACTCAAAGTGTCTCTCTTTTATTTAAAATAGACAAAATTTTAAGTGAAAACAACAACTGGTCGACGGAAATATGACCAAACTCATTTTTATTGTGTTTATACTTTAGTATAACAATCCATGGGTGCATTGGTGATTTGTAAAAGTTAGACCTGCCTCAATTTGAGGTACGGTGTGACCGATATCACTCAAAGTGTCTCTCTTTTGTTTAAAATGGACAGAATTTTAAGTGAAAACAACAACTGACGTACAAAAATCCGACAAAATGCTTTCGAATTGTGTTTATAATTTTGGATAATGATCCATGGGTAACTTGTGATGTGTATGAGTCAACCACTTCTCCATCCGATACACAGTGTGGCCGTTATCACTCAAAGTGTCTCTCTTTTGTTTAAAATGGAGAATATTTTAACTGAAAACAACAAATAACCTACGGAAATCTGACCAAATGCATTCATATTGTGTTGATACTTTATGATAACGATCCATAGGTGGATTGGTGATTTTTATGAGTCAACCTTGCCTCAATATGAGGCACAGTGTGACCGGTATCACTCAAATTTTCTCTCTTTTGTTTAAAATGGACAAAGTTTTACGTGAAAACAACAACTGATGTACGAAAATCCAACCAAACACATTCAGATTGTGTTGATCCTTTAGGAGAAAGATAAATGGGTCATTTTTTATGCGTAAGAGTTAACAATGACTCAATCTGTGGCACGGTGTGGCCGGTATCACTCAATGTGTATCTCTTTTGTTTAAAATGGACAAAATTTTAAGTGAAAACAAAAAATGACCTAAGGAAATCCGACCAAAATAATTCAGATTGTGTTGATCCTTTAAGATAAATATACATGGGTGCAATGGTGATGTGTATGAGTCAAACCATCCTCAATTTGAGGCACACTGTGACCGGTATCACTCAAAGTGTCTCTATTTTTTTTAAAATAGTCAAAATTTTAAGTGAAAAAAATTGATGTACGGAAATACAACCAAACACATTCAGATTGCGTTGATCCTTTAGGAGAACGATCCATGGTTCATTTGTAATGTGTAAGATTCATCCACGCCTCAATCCAAGGCATAGTGTGGCTGGTATCACTCAAAGTGTCTCTCTTTTGTTTAAAATGGACAAAATTTTAAGTGAAAACAACAACTGACCTATGGAAATCCAACCAAACACATTAGGATTGTGTTTATATTTTAGCAGAATGATCCATGGGTGCATTGGTGACATTTACAAGTCAACCCCCACCTCAATACAAGGCACGATGTGACCGGTATCACTTGAAGTGTCTCTTTTTTTTTAAAATGGAAAGAATTTTAAGTGAAAACAATAATTGACGTACGAAAATCCAACCAAACACATTCATATTGGGTTGATCCTTTAGGATTATGATCCATGGGTCATTGTTGATGTGTATGAGTCAACCATGCATCAATACGAGGCATGGTGTTGCCGGTATCACTCAAAATGTATCTCTTTTGTTTAATATGGACAAAATTTTAAGTGAAAACAACAACTAACCAATGGAAATCCGACCAAACGCGTTCAGATTGTGTTGATCCTTTAAGAGAATGATCCATTAGTGCATTACTGAGGAGTATGAGTCAACCCCATCTCAATCCGAGGCACGATGTGATTGGTATCACTCAAAGTGTCTCTCTTTTGTTTAAAATGGACAAAATTTTAAGTGAAAACAACACCTGACATACGGAAATATGACCAAACGCATTCGGATTGTGTTGATAATTTAAGAGAATGATCCATGGGTCATTTGTGTATGAGTAAACCCCCCCTGGACACCATCCCACCCCCTAGAAACCCCCATGGACAACCCCCACCCCCTGGACACCCACCAACCCCCTGGACGACACCCTCACCCCTCCCAGACACCACCCCACCACCTGGACACCCCCACAACCTGGGAAAACCCCCACCCACACCCCATGGACATACCCCAACCCCCTAGATGGCCCCCCTCCCTTGAAATCCCCCAAACCTCCTAGACACCACCCCACTACCTGGACACCACCCCCACCCCCTGAACACCCCACCCCCATGGACAACCACCCCACCCCCCTTGGATAGCCCCACCAAACCCCTGGACTACCTCCCCACCCCCCTGGACACCACCCCACCCCATGGACACCCCCACCCCTTTGGAAACCCCACCCCCTGGAAAGCCCCCCAACCCCCTAGACACCCCGCCCCTAGACACCCCCATGGACAACCCCCCCCCCCCCCCCCCGGACACCCCTATCACCATGGACAGCCCCCCTAGATGGCCCCCAACCCCCTGGACGACCCCCACCCAGGACGCCCCCACCCCTCCTAGACACCACCCAACCACCTGGACACCTCCCCCACCCCTAGACACCCCACCCACATAGACAACCACCCCCACTCCCCTGTACACCACCCCACCCCCTAGACACCCCACCCCTTTGGACACCCCCAACCCTTAGAAAGTCCCCAACCCCCTAGACACCCCACCCCCTAGACACCCCCATGGAAAGCCCCCCCCCAGACCCCCTCCCCACCCCCCCAGACACCCCCACCCCCTAGACACCCCCCACCACCCTGGACAACCCCCTGGATGGCCCCCAACCCCCTAGAAGACCCCACCCCCTAGATGCCCCCACCCCTCATAGACACCACCCCACCACCTGGACACCTCCCCCACCCCCTGGACATGCCCATCCCCATGGAAAGCCACCCCCACCCCCTGGACACCACCCCTCCCCCCTTGGACAACCCCACCAACCCCCTAGACCACCCCACCCCCTGGACACCACCCCACCCTCTAGACACCCCCAACCCTCTAGACACCCCTCACCCCTAGAAAGCCCCCATCCCCCTTGACACCCCCACCCCTTGGACACCCCCATGGACAACCCCTCCAACCTAGAAAGCCCCCCCCCCTCGACCCCCAACCCCCCGGACACTCCCTGGACACCCACCAACCCCATGGACGACACCAACACCTAGACACACCCACCCCCTAGACACCCCCACCCATGGACGGCCACCGACACCCTTATGGACACCACCCCACCCCCCTTGGACAACCCCACCAGCCGCCTGGACCACCCCCACCCCCTGGACACCACCCCACCCCCTGGACACCCCCACCCCCTTGGACACCCCCACCCACATGGAAAACCCCCCACCACCCCCTTGGACACCACCCCACCCCCCTTTTACATCCCCCCAACCTCATGGACCTCCCCACCCCCCCATACACCCCTATCCACCCGAACACCCCCATCCCCCCGGACACCCCCAACCCCCCCCCCCCCCATGGACAGCCACCCCAAACCCCTGAACATCCCCCAACCCCCTGAATTCCGAATTAGAATCTTTATGTATTTAATTAACTTATAAATTATGTGTTAATGGTGTATGGGTATACTTCATGTATGGGTATACTTGGTGTAATTACCTTATAAATTATGTGTTAATTTTTTATGGGTATACATGTTGAGATGCTGAATTTTTTGCAGGTCCTGTTTGGGTGTGCTGCTGTAGAATTTTATGTTACAGCACACATGGCATTTATCAGCTCTAAAAAAGTGCTGATAAAAAAACACATTTATCAGCGTTTTTTTATCACTGATAAATGAGTCCTTTATCAGCGCCTTTTTAGTGATGATAAAGGATTCCTTTATCAGTGCCTTTTTATAACTCATAAAGGATCCCTTTATCAGTGCTTTTTTAGCCCTGATAAAGGCTCCCTTTATTAGTGCTTATTGTGCGCTGATAAGGGGGACCCCCTTTATCAGAGTTGATCTTTTCAATGATTTTTAGCGATGTTAAAGACCGTTTTGAGCGTTGATAAAGCCCATTTTGGTAGTAGTGATTGCTTCTCAATTATCATTCTAACCCGCATCATACTTTCAATTCTGAAGAAGTTTTTCTGGATTTCAATGATTCATTTGAGGAGTATACTATATGCATCATTGACTGGAGCACAAAGGATCTCCAAGTATGGTCTGTCTTTTTATTATAGGTGTTATCGCCACACGACAGTGTACAAGACGAGACTTGGGAGTGGGAGGGAGATCTATGTGCCTAGTGTCTAGAGTTGTTCTCAAACATTGTTTCTACACCTTTTAAATGTGAACTCAAGGATGAGTTCCTTTATGGGGGGGGGGAGATTTTAAGAACCCAATTTTTCACTCAAGTATAGATACTTTTAATTTTTGTCTAATTATTTATTTATTTTAGATTTAATAAGGATTCCTAATGAGTTAGTGAAGGTCTCGGGGTTCTCCGAGGATATTTTGGATCCTAGAACCTAGTTTTTCGGAAAAAATTGGAATGTATCATAGTTAGATGTAACCATGTGAGGCATACATCATGGTTAGCTTTAACCATGAAAGGCTGGATAGAGTGTACCAGGATGGAACATAGTTTTGTCTAACTGTTTGATTTCAACTGCATAGCTGTGTGGAAAACTATAGACAGATTTTAGATGTGATTCTAATGGTTGGAACATAATTTCCCTAATTTTGAAACCTAACCTTGCAATACCCCACTTCGTATAGAAGACCATGCATGATTGGTGAACGATTTAGCTAATCTTGAGGCCAAACCTCACAAAGGACAAAAATGGTAGAAATTTCAAAATTTCCCTTAAATGATGTTTTAAATCAAACCCTCTACTCTATTTTTATTTCTAGAGGATAGTATCCCCCATTATCCTCTATTTGGATATTTTTATGGCCTAATCTAGTATTTGAGATCTAGCTTCCATCCATAGTTTTATTTGACTGATATTCATCTCGTTGGATTTTCATTGGTAAATACTCTATTCCTTTTTAATATTTAATAATTATTTTTCCTATCAAAAAATCTATTTAAATGAAGGATAATATGACCTATTTTTAGGGGATTTATTTTTTGTTTAGATCTATTCCAATAGAGAACAAAACAGAGGATGATAATGGATGAGAAGAGTCATATGAGCCTAGGGTAGGTGGTATATAACTCTTTTCTTGAGTTCTGTTGTTTTATAATATGATGTGTGCACATACCGATTTCATCGAGTGTTTCCAATTTGATTTATATCCATTTATTATAGTCAATCGAACCATGTTATATGAATTGTGTTAAATATGTAATTCAACGATGGTTGTTACATCCACATTCTGACCACCCTAAGTAGGGTGTTATCTATATTTGGGTTTTTAGTGCTTGACTTTTGTGTCAGTGCCACCATTCAGGCATGCCTTAGTTTAACCTTTAAAAAGGTAATACTTCCATATTAAATGAAAATTAAATTGTTGAATGGGTTGTACCATGTTAAACACCACTTGACCCACCTAATGTATGTTCTTCCCTATTGAATGACTTTTAAATTGAAATGGAAAGTATATTTTATATATATGACTTGGCCTTATTAAATGTAAAGTAATACATTAGTTTGATGTATGTTTCACCCCTTTACCTATATATGTTAAGTTAGAAGATTGATATATATTAGATGAATACGACTTAAAAGGATTAATTAAATGGTTACACACTCGATTGTCCTTTTCACACTAATAAAGGGCAATGAATTGAGTTCTATGATATATTAAATGGATTGAGTATAAAATGGCCTAATTAATTAAATTAACTACATATATGTTTATAATTATATATGGACCTTGAAATAATTTTAGGGGTTATCAGAATTGGGTTAGATTTTGGATTCCCAAGGGAATTCCTTGACCACTCGTGGATTCCATTCCAATTCAAGGATGTTAGTTTCCTTGGTTGAGGCCCACATTGGAACCCAATCCTCATCAATTAGTGTATGCTCATTATGAGACTCTTTGATCCATACTTTACTATTAAAGTATGCCTCAGATACCCACCTTGTATCCAACATGGATTCTATAGGCACTAGGTTTCTTGGTTACATCCGTGGACCTAGACATAGCTTATCCCATTTTACCTTGGATGTATTCATTGGACTCAGTTAGATTCACTATTCTGCACTTACTTAGATAATTGTCCTTAGATTACCCTCTTACCCCTTAGCCATCCTGAAGTCACTACTAAGTTGGTGACCATTGAGTTCTAGGTTTTCTTGGTTATTACCTTGGAACCTCTTCCTTATTAATATTAAACAGGTTGCCTTGTGACATCATGAAAAATTTACTATTAAAATCCCGAGGTGATGTCAATGCTGGATATGCCTCACATGACTTAATTAAATAAACTAGAACTTAATTAATTAATGAACTGGTCAAATGTTCATACACTAGCCAACAACTAAAGTAGGTACTTGGGTATTTACATTACTTTACTAATTTACCTTTATATATGTATTCTTGCACACTATTTTAGTTTACATTACATGGAAAGGATGTTATAGAAACCATTGGTAGTGGCCTTATGATATTTATCTTATACCCTATCTGGACCACCATTGGTACCCAAGAAAACTAAATGTTTGTAGGTGTTGATAATGAGAAGCACATTGCTTCATACACTAGATCAATTGCTGCTTTAGGATGGAGTTCATATCAAATGAACGAGATGGAGATCGGGATGTTGGGGATAGTTTTGGACTCCTTTTTTCTACGTTTTTATTAAATTTTTTACCTAATTCCTTGTATCCATGTTTTCTAGATTATTAGATACATGACATATCATCATCAGCTTTTGTATATGATTATTAGTTGTTTCAGTTATTGTTGATCGGTTTGCTTTTGTTGTGCTATCTGCCTATTTACATATATTGATTCCACTATTCACCTTATGTTATTATATTTATCTATTATGATACACTCTTGTAATGAGGGAATTGTATCCCCTTAAATACACTCCATGCCCTCACTTCTAGTTGGCTCCCTTTTGAATTTGAGGAGATGCGCTTGAGGCCATGTGGACCATCGGGCTCAGGTACCCTTTAGTGGCGTCTGGGTTTGGGAGGTCATAAGAAATTTCATGTGAATCCTATATACTGATTATGATGTATTAATGCACAAGTTTTGACACCCCAACCCAAGAGTACCATAATATATAAATCAATAACCCAAATCATTATAATTAAATAAAATAAACTCAATCATAATAGTGAAAGGAAATCACAACTATCCCATCCCTGATAACATGGAATCTTATTATACATGGGTTAGCTATGGAAAAACATAAGGTACATCTCATATTTTGAAAAAAATGATACCACCAATTAATACACCCAAATAGTTTGGCAAATAAAAATAATGATATCCAACCAATTTGTAATGTGCCAACCTTTCCTACCCAAATATTGACCAAAACAATGGTACCACTTGGTCTCAAGCATGTCTCTCCACATAATGGATGCTACTGACCAACAACATGGTTCTATAAGTAACATGGGGAGACTATTATATCTAGAATAGATAACACTAAATTCTATAAAAAAAGTAGAATAAACCATCATAAAAATGAAAAACAGAATTTGGACAATATAACAATGGAAAAAATATATAAAATAAAGAGTATGAAATGAAATAATCAGATACTACAGTACTATAAAAACAATATAAATAAGTACAAATGTTCACTACATTGATTAATTAAAAATAATATGTACCTAATATAAAAAATAATGGATATGACTGAAAAATAAACCAGACCCAAGTCCTGGTCTATGGTTTCTACAATCCAGTCATCCATCCATCTCACCCATCAACTGTGGGGTCCTTTCCCCTAACTCTATCCCTAGTAATCATGTCTTCACACTACATCAGCTAATTTTAGTATATTTTTAATCATATCATAGCTACAATTCCAAGGGTTATAATAATGTATGAATAATTAGAAAATCGTATTATAATTAGGAATCAAGTATCATGAAATGAAATAAATATTGGTTAATAAGAATAATATCCCAAGGAAAAATGCATCCAAACTAAAGGAAGCCACATCCCATTTCATCACAATATCCAGATGTGGGTATAACATCTTAAATGATATCAATATTAGACATGAAATTATAAATTTTGATGCCTCATAAAATTATAAAGACATGTGGGCATATCATCCTATACTAATAACCATATTAACAAAGGTGTGAATCACTTTTCCTTCAATGGATTTGTCAAAAGTGTGCACAAACCCCCATTTTATGGGAAAAATTACATAAGTGGTTATAATACCATGTATTATCTCATCCCCTTATATGCTAATATCAAATGATGGGCATAATTTACCTTTACATGGGAGACAATAATAATGTGGGCATCACCTCCCATATTAATTATAACCAAAAATTAAATATCAGTATGTATCAAGTAAATGGTCATGCCATCCCATACTCAAGATAATTTTTGAAGTGAGTTGGAATATCATTTCTTATAGTGTTGATAATATAACAACATGTCACAGTATAGAGACCCAGGCTTAACATGCATGGATATTACATCATTTTAGATAAATATTCAGCACATTGAAAAATTACATGCCCACAGACCTTAATAGTCTTGTGTCTTTGGAAACTTTGTAAAAATTATTCTAATTTGGAGAAAGTGCTCTAACATATCCTATAAATATATTCCCCTTTAGTAATCCTACAAAAAATCCTTTATTTATAACCTGGGGGAAAGAAACATGTGAAAGGAATGAAATTCGATGCTCAATAAGGGTATACAAAGAGATATGTATGCATAATAATGAGCATAATTATAATAGAACATGAGAATAACATGTGAAGATCATTCCCTAAAAATCCAAGATCAAACACATGAGTCATGGCATAAAGATTGGAAGTTCATAAGACACTAATCATATGGGTAATAAATTATCATAAAAAAATCATGAACCATAAGACCATGTCATATAAGTGTGGCACCATCGTAATTGTAAAAAAACATTTCATGTGTCAAGGTTAACTACCAAGACCATCAATATAGTGGATCAGGACGCGCCTATTTCCCCTTTTGGATTAGGACACACATGTTTCCTATTGTGGATTAGAAAACACCCATTTACTATTTTGGACCAGGACACACCTGTTTCCCATTTTGGTCTATGACACACCTATTTCCCATTGTAGATGAGGACACACTTATTTCCCATTTTGGATTAGGAAACACCTATTTACTTTTTTGGATGAATCCAATTAACTAGTTTCCCATATTTATATCACAAGATATCAATATTTACCCAATGCAGTGGAAGGAGATATAGGTCCCACTTATCATATAATGAAATCATACATACATTTTCACAAGATAATAAAACATTATTCATATCACAACACATAAAAAGATATGGGTTTCATAAATATCATATCATAACCCATAAAATGAAATGGTTATCATATTTTTTTTTCATATCATAACCTATGTAAAAAATATAGGTTTAATAATCTTATTAACCTTGAATAATCAGTGAAATGAAGTGGGTTTCATAAGAATTTATCATGGTATAACCCTTGGAAGAGAAATGAGTTTCATAAAAAAATTTCATCAAAATGAAAAACCATTCAGATAAAGAATAATAATGGAATCCTTGGATCATAACCACTATAAATAATAAAATACAACTAAGGATATCATCTTAGGTGGAGAAGGATTTTGAGAGATCACTTGAAGCATTTCTAAATGAAAATAACATTTCTTTGGAAATCAATTTTTAAGGCATAATTTTTTTCCAAAGTCCTTTTATATGAAAGGAACTTTGAAAACACGTAAATTAATATTTTATAATCATTTAAAACATTTCTTGAGGAAAATTTCCATTTCACTTTGAAAATATCTTTTAAGGGAAAAAAATTTTTGGAAGTCTTTTTTCTTTGAAAATAACCTTGAAAACTTAAAAAGAAAGATTTGAAAATAATTAAAAACATTTTTTAAAATATAAAACATTTTAAAAATCCATTTTCTTGAAAATGATATTAAAATATCCTTACAAAAATTTTTTGAAACCAATTTTTGAAAACATGGTTTTTTAATGAAATAGATTTCCAACAAAAGAGGGAAATAAGGTCTGATTTTCTTAAAATAATTTTCATAATTATATTAAGTACCAAATAGCAGAAAAAATGGCACCATTACATGATGATATCATGAAAAACCAGAGGGTAAAAAAATTCATGATAGTTACTGAGGTATGTATAATAATATTTTATCAATGGAAGTATAATCATAACCAATCCTGATAAATTATGAGAATGTTTCCATAAAATCAAACCATCTTGGTAGCTTTGAATCATAATCTGGATGATGTAATAACCTTAAATTAATCTTATAATATCATAAAAATATGCATATTCATGACATAACATTCGAAAGGTAAGTATATACATCTTATAACATAATATAGGTGCATAACATAAAGAAGAACAACTGAGATAAAATTAGCTTATTGATATGGTGACTTTTGAATGATGAATTCCATGAAAGATAATTCATAAAATTTATATGTAAATACCAAAAAATCTAAGGATAATTATAATATAAAAAATCCTTGGGATGTATATATATAATGACTCAAATTTTCCATGTATTACTTTTGGATATTACAAGGATTATTTTAGAGAACAGGTTCCAAGATAACATGCGATTATGAGGCCCAGGGTTCCTGAAATAAATGTTTAAAGTATATTAAATATATCAAATATAATTCAAACATAGTTTCAATAAAAAAGTAGAATTACCCTTGAATGGGGGCCCGAATCAGAAATCTGAGGGCACCATTGTGTTCAGAATGCAGGTTTTACCCTAGGTGTGATATAATCATTATCGGTGTGGGTTGATTGTGAAAAATTCATCACAGGTGTAAATAAAAAAAATAAATTAATATATTTATTTGTTTTGAGTATTTTGACATAGATACCTATTTCCTATTTAGATATCTAGATATGGATTTTATCTCAGCGTTGGCCTATAAACCTTTGAGACCTATGAGCCATTAGAGGAGGGTGTTCTTGGAGAACGACGACTCATCGGGATCAGATCATGGATCGTTGCACCAAAAGAATTTGTGGATATCTTAAATGATAGAAATGAAACCATTATTCATCAAATATTGAACAAAAATCCATATAGGATGTTTTGATTTTTGATTTCCACCCTATTTCTTAATCCTAGATGAACGCAAATCAATCCCCCAAGAAAAATTGATACATGAATCATCAGTATAATTAAATTGATGGAATTTATATTTGTTTATTTTGATTATTACTCTTAATTAATTTTATTCTATGATAATAGATTGATTCCAAGTGAATAACGACAAAGGTTAATTTCTCACATCTTATAGTTTATTGTTTTTACCCCCATTCTTTTTATGTTCATCACAAGCATTCCCTTTTGGATTTTGGCTCAATGAATACCCTGTATTCAATACTTACACAACCATTATTCTTCATAATAGATTGATACCATGGGTGAGGATCATGATCGATGATGCAATTGAGGTGTGGTGATGATGGTGGATGATTAGGAGTGAAATTGATGAATTTTTAGTATCCATTCAACCCCATTTTGATGTGTGGTGAGGGATGAATCGATTGTGGTGATTTCCAAGAGGATTTAAACCCAGATCTTGTTGATTGAGGTAAAAAAAAATCGATTGAACTTATATCTTTAGATTTAGTCGAGATAGGTGGTTCTGTGGACATGTTAGTCAATATAGAAGTGAACCCATAGGTTCTAGAAAATCCAAAACAACATGGTATGTATTTCGGGTTTGTACACCGTGTGGGCCCCCTGGCTACGACGCTAGGGTTTCAACTAGAGATAAGTATCACATTCCTTCCCTGAGGCTCCGTATGTACTTTTGGATGTCTAGAGACATTGAAAAAACTAAAGGACCAAGTGGCATGCTGTGTAATTTTACACAGACACAGCTAAGTGTACATGGGATGATACATGGACATGGCCACCGTACACAGATATGGCTAGGTGACACAAGTATGATTTCATGTGTCTATACATACAATGCATTTCTTATACAATCCATTTATATGGAAACCTAAATTCCATGTGAGGATCCTCCACATGGACAGACTGTTGGATAACTTGACATTCCATGTACCCATTGGTACATGTCGTGTACCTCCTTCAAGAGTGTCTGTAGCACTTAGTTTCTCTAGTTTGAACTAGTATGGGTTGAGTGTGTTCCCTTGTTCCTTTTACTTGAGGGTACAATGAAACATTACATCTATATCATATAATTTTTATCCTCTCTAGAGGCCGAGTCTTAGATATATTTGTGGTGTCCCTCCATGAGATTGGTGTACAATCCCATAACATCTTTGTTCCCTAGGTGGGGTTTATGGAATTGACGTGACCTCCCATATCCAGATATTGATCCTACATCTAGAAGGCTATATCTGTAGGGTTTGTGTTACGATAGAAAAATGATCCCCTACATGGTGGGTTGATCCATATTCATTTCATGGTGTCCCCCAGCCATTTCAGGCATGACCCCATATCTGAGTATTGGGGTCTTCTTAGATCTGTGTGTTTTATTAGGCGGGGCACAATGATCTAGACCTCTTCATAGAGTGTATCTGATGATATCATGGAACATGGAGTGGACTCTCTTTTAATGATCATTTCTTCGAGCAGAATCCTATAACTGACAGTTGGTTTTGACTACCTGGTTGCATGGTTTTTTTTACTACGTATATCTAGTTCTTTTATTATACATTTATTTTTATATATTGTATTGAGATAAATATACTTGGTGCTTCATGCTTAGTGTTTTAGGGGTGTCCTACTGATTATTTTTATACTCACCCCTGCATGGGCTTTTCCTGCACATGTCATGTTTTATGCAGATGATGACCCATTTGACGGTGTCTGAGGGGAAAAGGAATGTGTGGGGAATATATTTATCTTTTCAGAATTAGGTGGTTACCAGGAGATTTCATTTTACTTTATTCCTCACCCTTGGTGTAGGTTGGAATCTTTATAGTTATTGGTTGGGGTTGTAGTTGGCCCCATTTTCCGCTTTTAGTACTTTACTATCGCACTCTGTTGTGGGATCTTAGATGCATTCCTACATTGTTTCTATTGTTTTACATTTCAATATTGTGTGGGCTTTGAGAAATGTACATGTGTATAAGTAATTTAGGATAATTCCTCCCATTTGTGGGATACGCCTACTCGGTGTTGATTTCCATCCCTTGGCCTATTGTAGGTTGGCTTCGGGTAGTAACGGGTTGGACCTTGGCTGGTCATGTCCTGAAAGAGTTATATCAGAGGAGTTAGTTCTACCTTCTGATCAGATTTGTTGAGATTGTTTTAAGGAAACAATGTTTAGTGTTTTGATTTCGGCTTTCAGGCTAGGGACTTCAGCGTTGGTGTTGCGATCGATGTATTGATACAACGAGACTCTAATCACCTACATTTCAACTAGATACGTTTAAAAATTGCTTTTGTGGTAAATTTTTTGGAACATGAATCATATTGGAATGGTTATGTTTTCCCGACCATTCTTATGTCATATACCTAGATATGCTCTTTTGACCATCGAAAATCTTGTTTTATTTTAGGATGACTCCATGTTGATAGCCAGCTAGGATTCTAATATGTGATCATAATGATGATATATGTAGTGGAGAGGAATCAGTACAACGGCCTATGCTAGTGATATCACCTCTTGGTGGTTTAATAGCTATACCACCACCCATTGAGCACTATATAGCACTAAAAGTACTGGTTGTGGATTCATGTATTCTGAGTGAGTTTCATGAGTTATAGAGGAATCAACCTATGAGTTTTCTAGGTGATCTAGACACCTAGTTGGCTGAGGAATGGTTAGAGGTAGTCACTCATGTTTTGTGCATTGTGAGGAGGCCTAAACATCATATTGTAGTCCACAAGGTATTTCTTCTTCAGGGATATACTAGATGACGGTGGAGATTACTAACTCAGTCACAGGATGGGACAAATCTCTCTTATTGAATCTTTGAGCATCTCTTTAACAAGGAGTTATATCCGGCCACATTATCATCTGTACACATATTGGAGCTTCTACATCTATAGTAGAGTAGTATGATCATGTATGAGTAATCATAAAGTATTATGGATATCTCACATTACTCGTCAGATATGGTGTGATATCAGTTCATTAGAGAACAAAACTCTAAGTTGGGCTTACACCAATACATCAAGGCTTCACTAATATCCCTTTTCATTTCCACCTATGTTGGAGTCATTGAAGGAGCCTTGGTGGAGGAGAGATTTTTAGCAGAGTAGAAACTGATAGGGGGAGATAGTAGTGGGATCCCTATAGTTGATAGCTCAGTAGTAGGTTTCTGATGATAGTCACAGGGATCCAAGTGTGTTAGACACTTTAGGATGGAATCCTAGGACACAGGGTCAGCAGTGCTTGACTCTCAAAATGGCTCGAATTAGCCAAGGGAGAGGCATTGTTTCTCTTATAACATTTGGGGACATATGGGTTGGGATTGTCCAACCTATTTTACATTTGATGATGGGAAAGTTGATAGACCGCCGAGATAGAGGAAAAGGAAAAAGAAGGGTGGTCCCTAGGGTGGAAGACATGGTGTAGGGGTTGGTAGGATAGAAGGATGTGGTTGATGGTTCAACCTATTACCACCACCCACCCTAGGTGGTTCGCGCCAAGTTTAGGGATCTGGTTGACAAGGACGAGGAATGTAGAAAGCTGTGGAGGCCTATGGACCTGAGGATCTAGGGATGATACGTGGTACGATCTATGTATTTTCTAATTTAGCTTTTGTATTGATAGGCATAGGTTGGAGTCATTCTTTCCTTTCCACTTCTCTGGTTCAATATTTGGATATTCTAGTTGAGCTATTGACTTGAACCTTGTGGTTAGAGACTCTAAAAGGTGACAACTTAGTGATTGTGAACTTGTGACGATAGTTTGATCTGACACTTGGAGATGATATCTTTGTATGGGATCTATTTGTTACAGTATTGAGGCCTTACAAAATAATCTTAGGTATTGATTTTTTGTTCGTAGTTCATTCCTAGATTAATAATTTTAGGTGGAGGTTGCAGTTTTTCCACAAAAACGGAATGAGGATTCTATTTTTGGGTTAAAAGGAGACCTTGGTGGAGCAGGATGAGCTTAGGAATATAAGAGTGCAGTCGATTACTAAACAGTTGACTAGAATGACTCTTGGATCAGTGGATTCTTTGGGATATCAATTTCCTATGGTGGTAGTGGAGTATGAGGACGTCTTTTCTAAGGATATATGAGCTTTACCTCCCCACCAAGAGCTATAATTTTGAATAAAATTATATCCCAAGATGACACTAATATGTGCACTAGGATATCGGATAGCAGACTCACAACTTCGAGATATGCATGTCACGACCCGTCCTCGTGGCCCATGCCGTGACTACCCCAAGTATTCCTTCCATAGGCCAGGGGCTGGCGACTAGCACCAAGGCGTAAATCCCGGTAAAAAGGGAAGGAATTTCCTTTGTAAAGTAAACAAACACCATAGAGCAAGCAAGTAGTAGAAGTAAACACTAAGTAAAAGCTGATACAAAGTAAGTGCAGAAAAGTAAGTGGGCCAGAATACAAACCCAAACTGAAAGTAAAGTACAACTGGAAAGGAAGAACAACAAATGAAAGTAAAGCCGCAAAGTCGATCCATCCACTGGAAGTCCAACCTGAAGGGTGAGTACAGATGGCCTCCACAGCTCCTAGGGTCCAGCCGTCCGCTCCAAGTACGTCCCGCCTAGTGGTCCACCTCTGGGTACTGTCCTGCTCCACAAGCCTCAAACACGATCAGCGCTGTCCGTCGTCTGCAACCAACACAACGTAGTGCGGGCATAGCCCATACAGGGGTGAGTATAAGCTACTCAGTAGGGACCATGAGACCCCCAAAGGTCTCCCAGAATCCACAAAGGATAATCCAAAAAGGAAAGATACAATGACGAAGGAACATTCAACACTACTTAGGTATATGCCCATACATATACCTAAGTAATCAATTCTCATTCGGCTCCAACATCCAAGCCCAAGTACAAACCAGTCCACATAGTAAGGAAAACGTTAATCCACACAGGATAGCAAAACACAATCCACATAGGAAAGCAAAACATGATTCAGCTCACACATGTATACTTCTTCGTAAGATGATAGAGATGATCAGATATTTCCACTGATTCATCTAAGCCGTCAGACCCACAAAGGATCGATAGGTACTAACCCCCGCAATTACCCACAAAGTGTCTGACCCACAATGGATCGATAGGTAACTAACCCCCGTAAAGACCCACAAAGGATCAGACCCACAAAGGATCTGTAGGTGCTGGCCCACACATGACCACTGAGCGTTGACCCACATAGGATTGGACACACACAGGATCAGTAGCACTGATCCATGTAGGATTGCTGAGTGCTGTAGTCGTCGCCATCGAATCCACTGAGGATCTCTGTACATTCGTCGTCGTCGCAGTCGCAGCCAGCTCTAGGGTTCCCGCACACAGCAAGCTCGTTCGGGAGGGTCCGCTCCACGAGTCGAGAGGCTGATACATCAACTGACACATAGTCCGGAGTTGATGTATCCAAAAGCTCCATATCGTCAACAGGAACTCAACGTCACAGACGGTGCGTCAATCGGATGCCCGGTCTGAATGTTATTGGCTTTTTCGTCCTAGGGGGCCGGTTGGTTTTTAAGTAAAAACCAACCCGACCGTACTCCACCTGCATCCAAACCTCGAGCGGAGTAATCCAAAAGATCTGTCTCACTTAGAGGAATCCATCAAAGCCGACGACACGCCAATCGGACGTCTGGAGCTCAAGTTATAAGTGTTTCCGCTCTGAGGGCCCGGTTGGTTTCGTGTACGAACCAACCCGGCCGAACACAAAATTCTCTGAAACCTTGAGTGAGATATACCGAAACTACCGTCTCGATCCAAAGATTGCATCGCAACTGACGGTGCGTCGATCGGAGGCCCATAGCTCAAGTTATGGGAAATAGACCGAAAGAGGTGCGATAATAAGGGGTTCGGGCCCGGTTTGACCCGACCCGATACCCCCAGGGTCGGCCCGAATGGGGTCAACCCGAACCGGGTCTGGGTCCGGCCCGCTTGGGCACGGCCCGGCCCGGCTGGCGCGGCCCGACCTGGCCTTGGTGCGGCCCGACCCGACTGGCCTGGTCTGGCGGACAGGCCAGGGCAGCCGCCTGGCGCGCGGCGCGCTGGCCAGGGGGTCGGCCGAACGGCTGAGCCATTTTGGGTGCGGGGGGTGCTGCCTCCGCGTGAAGGAAACTGCGGCCCATTTATGGGGCCGCTCAGTTGGCCGGTCGGGGGTTACGACCCCCGGCGTTTTCCTCGAACCGGCCGGCCCGCACCAGCCGGCCGGCTGCACCACCACGAGACCGGCAAGGGCGGATCCCCTTGCTCTGATGCCGGCGGCCCAAAACCGGCCACAGGTTCGCCTGCTCCGCCGCGGCCTGGAACCGGCCATGACCTTTGTCCGTCCGGCGCGACGCGACGGCGCCGCGCCCCTCTGCCGTGGCCCCGCTTCGGCCACGGTGCTTCTGAGGTCCTCCAGTGCGGCACAATGACACCATGTCTTTTGATCATCTTCTACGGTGTGGTGCGACGACGCAGTGTCTTGGTTCGTTTTCAACGGTGCGGCGCGACGGCGCCGCGGTTCTCCCCCTTTCCTTATCAAAATTCCACGTGGTTCTTTGGCACCGCTTCGCCTTGATCGCCGCATCAATATCAACAACCAAAAAAAAGGGGAGGAGTGTCGGTCGTGTTCGTGCGGTCTGACCTCCTCCCGTTAATGCGATAACAGGAGGATCAATTGAAAGGGGGATAACGACAGAAGTAATCACAAAACAAGAAATGCATAAAACACCTACCTCAATGCTGTCATCGAATGAGCGTTCGTCGGAGAAGAGGATCGCCGCGAAAGGAGAGGATCACCGCGGAAGAAGATGATCGTCGGGGGCGTTAGGTGATCTCCGAGGAAGGCGTCTCTCGCCATTGTCCGTCTTCGGAGGTCGGCGTTCTTCGTCGGCGGTGGTGCGTTCTTCGCGTTCATCATCGAAGAACGAAGAATCCTCTCTTTTTCTCCCAAAGCTTTATCACAACACCACCCAACCATAATAAAATAAGTCCAACACTTATTTTATTATAAACCGAATCTTTTGAAATTGAAAAGATAAGAAACGAACAATTAATTCGATGAATTAATTGTTACGATTTAACTGCCCAATTTAATGGGGCGTTTCTTAACCAGAATAAACGTAAGGTTTGACTTTCATTAAAAAGGGGGGTTGCGGGTGCATTACTTAGGAGGGAAGAAACGATGGGGATCGTGCGGGCCCCAACTCACAAATATCCTACCAAGTGGGTAGGATATTGTGGGTTCCACCTTATCCGCTTAACTAAGGTTAAGCGGCTTTAAGTGAAATAAATTAAAGTGTCGCACCACTTTTATTTTATTTCTTAACTTATCCCCAAAAATTAAAAACCACACCCGAGAAAACGCAACTCCGGAAAAGGTGTTTCTAAGCAATTACCGGCGCTGCGATTCCATTGGTGCCCTCAGAATTTTATTCCGAGAACCGGTTAAAAAGTTAGAAAAACCCGCTCGTTCGTTCACTGAACGTACCCGAGCTAAACTTCGAAAAATGATTCCGGGCACACCGGGCCTCGGAATCAGGTGCCGTCAGAAACTAAGTTCTTGTAAAATTCCCAAGAAAATTAATAAAAAACAATTTCCTTGAATTTTACGGGTCTTTACATCACTCCCACCTCTGGGCTTTACGTCCCCGTAAAGATACATCAAAACTAGGGGAACAAATGTGGGTACTGAGCACGCATCTGAGCCTCCCGCTCCCAATTCCTCTCCTAGAGGATCCTGTGATGCCATCTGATGCACACTAGAGGAATCGACCGTCCACGTAGGACCCGCTCTTGTTGATCCTTGATCTCCATTGAGACCTCCACAAAAGTTGCCCCACCATCAACGTCCAACTCCCCATGGTCAATGATATGCGTCGGGTCGTGCACGTATCTCCTTAGCTGAGATACGTAGAAGACTTCGTGCACCCGGTGCAACTGAGGTGGTAGAGCCAGGCGATAAGCCACCTCGCCAATCCTGCTGAGGACCTGGAATGGTTCGATGAAGCGTGGAGACAACTTGCCGCCTCGGCCAAATCTCCGTAATCCACGTCGAGGTGAGACCCGCAAGAAGACGTGGTCGCTATCCTCGAACTCCAGTGGCCTCCGACTCCTGTCAGCATAGGACTTCTGCCGACTCTGAGCTGTCCTCATCCGCTCCTGGATGATCTGTACCTTCTCCGTCATGGCCTGGACCATCTCCGGTCCCATAAGTTCTGACTCCCCATGGTTTGTCCAGCATAAAGGAGATTTGCAAGGTCGGCAGTACAACACCTCGTATGGTGCCATCCCGATGGTGGAGTGGTAGCTGTTGTTGTACACGAACTCCAACAAGGGTAGGTGGTCCTCCCAAATAAGACCAAAGTCGAGGACACATGCACAGAGCATGTCCTTGAGAGTCTGAATAGTCCTCTCCATCTGACCATCTGTCTGAGGGTGAAAGGCGGTGCTCAGATGTAGCTGCGTCCCGAACGCCTCCTGTAACCCCTTCCAAAGTTGGGAAGTAAAGAGAGCATCTCGATCGGAGATGATAGATGATGGCACACCGTGAAGCTGTACAATCTCCTGAACGTAGAGACATCCTAAGCTCTCCACTGAGCCCTACTCTATGATGGGTAAGAAGTGAGCCGACTTGGTGAGTCGGTCGACAATCACCCAAATTGAGTCATGACATTGGGAAGTGCGTGGAAGTCCAGTTACGAAGTCCATAGATATCCCGTCCCACTTCCACTCCGAGACCTCCAAGGGCTGTACCAAGCCTGCTGGTACCTGATGCTCTGCCTTCACCTGCTGGCAGGTGAGGCATCGAGAAACGAACTCTGCCACAACCTTCTTCATTCCCGGCCACCAGTGCTGTCGTCTGAGATCCTGGTACATCTTTTCTACTCTAGGATGTAACTCCAGGGGAGAGGGGTGAAACTCTCTCAGCACCTCCTCCTATAAAGAAACTGGTACCAAGGTATGTCCTCTAAAAAGGACTTCGTGCTATCCTCCTACATAGAATCCATCAGGTGCCTGTCCTGAGGATATCTGCGCACGCCGCGTATCACAGTCGGCATCCCCATGCTGTGCCTCTCTGACCTACTGCAATAGTGGAGGAGTGACTGTGAGAGACTGGAGGAAGGCTACTCCATCCCTATCCACAAAGGATATCTGCAAAGTGGCTAGCTGCTCTGTCGCCTCCCCAAGTAGATGAATGCCCGTTCTCCTGCTGAGAGCATCAGCTACTACGTTTCCCTACCCATGAGTATAGAATATCTCAAAGTCATAGTCTTGGAGGAACTCGAACCATCGCCGCTGTCTCAGGTTCAAGTCCTTCTGAGAGAAGATGTACCTGAGACTCTGATGGTCAGAATAGACTGTAAAGCGCTCGCCCATCAGATAGTGCTGCCAAGTCTTCAGAGAGAAGAACACTACTGCTAACTCCAGGTCATGGGTAGTGTAGTTCTACTTATGCCTCCTCAACTGATGTGATCCATAGGCGATCACTGCCCACTCCTACATCAGGACACATCCGAGTCCGGTCCCTGATGCATCGCAGTAGACTACGTACCCTACTCCCTCCTCTGGCAACCTCAAGATAGGTGCGCTGGTCAATCTCTGTCTCAGCTCCTAGAAGCTTTGCTGACATCTTTCTGACCACACAAAGGGTTTCCCCTTCTTCGTAAGAGATGATAGTGGTACCGCAACTCTGTAGAAGTCTGGCACAATCTCCGATAGTATCCAGCTAGTCCCAAGAAACTCCGCATCTCCATCACGCTCCTGGGTGGCTCCCAAGCTAGCACTGCCTCGATCTTTGCAGGATCCACCGCATCTCCCGCCTCAGAGATGATGTGTCCCAAGAAGTGGAACTCACATATACAGAACTGAAACTTCGAGAGATTTCCATAAAGATGGTGCTCTCGGAGTGTGTCTAGTACAACCCGCAAGTGGTAGGCGTGCTCCTCCTCAGTCGTCGAGTATATCAAAATGTCGTCAATGAAGACCACGACAAATCAATCGATGTACGGCTGAAAAATACTATTCATGAGGCCCATGAACACGGCTGGGGAATTGGTTATGCCTAATGGCATAACCAAGAACTCATAGTGGCCATACCAGCATCTGAAGGCCGTCTTCTGCACGTCCTCATCCCGAACTCTGAGCTGATGGTAGCCTGACTTGAGGTCTATCTTTGAGAGCCACCGTACTCCCTTGAGCTGATTGAAGAGGTCATCAATCCTAGGTAACGGATACTTGTTCCTCACTGTCACCTGGTTCATGCGACGATAGTCGATACAAAGTCGCAATCTCCCATCCGCCTTCTTGGAAAACAATATCGGGGAAGCCTAGGGTGAAACACTGGGTCGGATGAATCCCTTGCCCTGCAAATCCTCCAACTGTACCTGTAGCTCTCAAAGCTCGGCGGGAGCCATCCGATATGCTGGGGTGGATATCGGGGCTGTCCTGGGGTACAGATCAATATAAAAGTCTACCTCTCTGCGCGGAGGTAGTCTTGGAATGTCGTCGGGAAAAACGTCCGAATACTGATCCACCACTGCAGGAAAACTAGGACTCCGCACTTCAACTGCTCCTAGGATGAGGCTAGCCAACTGATGAGTTATGGGCTGTCCTCTCCTCTACGGAAGTCCATCCTGTGCTGCGAAGGCTCCCTTCTCACCAGTGAAGGTGAACCTGCTCCCGTCGGTGCGTACACATCACACCTTGCGCCTTATACAGTCAATCTAAGCATGAACTTTAGATAACCAATCCATGCCCAAGATGACGTCGTAACGCCTCGAAGCCGCTACAAGAAGATCCCAGCTGAAGCTCTCGCCTCTTAGAGTAAGCTCACACTACCGGCACCAGTGCGTAATCGTTGAGTCTTCTCCTGTAGAAGTCTCTAACCGTAAGGATTGAGCCAACGGCTCTGTCGGAATCTCTGAGCTACGAACAAGGTCAGCAGCTATGAAAGAGTGACTCACTCATGTGTCTATAAGAACTGTAGCAAGGGTGGAATAGACACAGATAGTACCTCAAATCATCTCGGGCGCGCCGTGGTCATAGGCCTCCGTTGCCTGGAGCTGTGCCTGTCTCTGCCCGCCAGCTCCCTGTGGTTGGGGTGGACCTCCTGGTGGTGGTGGTGGTAGAGCCTCAAAGCGTCGCCCACCACCTGCTGCTCGGCCAGCTCCTCTGCCTCATCCGCCATGGTCGACCCTCTGCCTCTGCTTGGGTGGGCCCTCAACCATCTGCTGCTCCTCGGCACGGCGGGTCGGGCAGTCACGATCCATGTGGCCCTGCCCGCCGTATGTGTAGCACTGCCTACCTCTCGAAAGACTGGCTCCGCACTGTGTGGCCCGTACTGCTGATCCAGTGTCCTAAGGTCGTCTTCCTGAGGGTCTGGTCTACCTGGACCCATGAGTCATCCGTCGAATGCCTGCTGCAGAAGACTCTACTACCTGCTGCCCTGCGGTAGGTCTCGTTGCTGAAGAATGCTCAGCAGGGAATCTCTCGATCAAAAGGGATCGCTCCAGTACTCCTTCCTGAGTCGGAATGCTGAGGGAGATCAGCGATGCCCTGATCTCATGCCTCAATCCCTGCTCAAAGTTCTGAGCCCAGAAGAATAGGTACCGTACCATGTCTGTCGATTAGCACAAGAGATCGGTAAATCTCGTCGAGTACTGGGCGACCGTCAAGCTTCCTTGCCACAGCTGTAGAAGCTCTTGGATGCGCACCGCACGGAGGGTGGCTGGGACGAACTCTGAGTGGAAGAGGCTCTCAAAGTCCGTCCAGAGGAGAGATTCCTCATCATGCACCTGGAGCATCAAGCTCAACCATCGGCCCGCTGCCACGTGCAGTAGGCTTGCGGCAAGGATCAGCATGAGGTCTGCTGGTGTCCTCACTAACCTGTAAACTCGTACCACTGCCTCCAGCCAATCCTCGGCTGCCTGGGGGTCCGTCTCCCCGTGGAACCTAGGAGGTCACTGGCGCTGGAACTCGTGAAGTGCACTAAGGAGACATGCATTGTCAGCGGCTGGGGCCGGAAGCATCGGTGGCTCGACGGGTAAAGGTACTGCTGGTGCCTCAGCTGTCAAAGGGCCCCGTACTGAGGCCTCGTCGCTCGGTGGGCTATCGTCGCGCACAACTCTCGGAACCCTAGCTGGCTGCCATCGTGGGGCCATCCTGAAAAGAAACAGGTGCGCCACGGTCAAACAACATACCTGGTGAGCTGACACAAATTAATCACAAAGAAAACTTGAAACACACATGTAATCAATGTTTTCGTGCATTAAGTCGGAAATCAGAAGTCAGGGTCCTAGTGTATGGATACGTCAACCGCCGCACCAACACTGGACTCCCTGGACTGATAATCACACCCAATACGCTTAACACTATTGCTTCACATAGAAAAAGATCAGAGTCCAAAGTTCTGCGGTAGAACCGAACTCGTCTGATACCAATTTGTCACGACCCGTCCTCGGGGCCCGTGCCGTGAATACCCCAAGCCCACCTTCCATAGGCCAGGGGCTGGCGACTAGCACCAAGGCGTAAATCCCGTTAAAAAGGGAAGACATTGACTTGGTAAAGTAAACAAACACCATAGAGAAAGCAAGCAGTAGAAGTAAACACTAAGTAAAAGATGATACAAAGTAAGTGCGGAAAATTAAGTGGGCCAGAATACAAACCGAAACTGAAAGTAAAGTACAACTAGAAAGGAAAAACAACAACTGAAAGTAAAGCCGCAATGTCAAGCCGTCCACTCGAAGTCTCACCTGAATGGTGAGTACAGATGGCCTCCACAGCTCCTAGGGTCCAGCCGTCCACTTCGTGTACGTCCCGCCTAGTGGTCCACCTTCGGGTACCGTCCTACTCCACAAGAATCAACCACAATCAGCGTTGTCCGTCGTCTGCAACCAACACAACGTAGTGCGGGCATAACCCGTGCAGGGGTGAGTATAAGCTACTCAGTAGGGACCCCGAGACCCCCGAAGGTCTCCCAGAATCCACAAAGGATAATCCACAAAGGAAAGATACAATCACGAAGTAACATTCGACACTGCTTAGGTATATGCCCATACATATACCTAAGTCATCAATTCTCGTTCGGATCCAACATCCGAGCCCAAGTACAACCTAGTCCACACAGGAAAGCAAAACATAAATCCACACAGGATAGCACAACACAATCCACATAAGAAAACAAAACAGGATTCAGCTCACACAGGTATACTTCTTCGTAAGATGATAAAGATGATCAGATATTGCCACTGATTCATCTAAGCCATCACAACCACAAAAGATCGATAGGTACTAACCCCCATAATGACCCACAAAGGATCTGACCCACAAAGGATCGATAGGTAACTAACCCCGGCAAAGACCCACACAGGATCAGACCCACACAGGATCTGTAGGCGCTGACCCACACAGGACCGCTGAGCGCTGACCCACACCGGATCGTACCCACAAATGATCGGTAGCACTGATCCACATAGGATCGCTGAGTGCTGTAGTCGTCGCCGTCGAATCCACTGAGGATCTTTGTACATTCGTCGTCGCAGTTGCAACCTGCTCTAGGGTTCCCGCACACAGCAAGCTCGTTCAGGAGGGTCTGCTCCACGAGCCGAGAGGCTGATACATCAACTGACACATAGTCCGGAGTTGATGTATCCAAAAGCTCCGTATCGTCAACAGGAACTTAACGTCACAGACAGTGCGTCAATCGGACGCCCTGTCTGAAAGTTATTGGCTTTTTCGTCCCAGGGGCCCGGTTGGTTTTTAAGTAAAAACCAACCCGACCGTACTCCACCAGTGTCTAAACCTCGGGCGGAGTAAGCCAAAAGATCCTTCTCACATAGAGGAATCCATCAAAGTCGACGGTACGTCAATATGACGCCCGGAGCTCAAGTTATATGCATTTCCGCTCTGAGGGCCTGGTCGGTTTCGTGTACGAACCAACCCGACCTAACCCAAATTTCTCTAAAACCTTGAGTGCAATATAACGAAACGACCGTCTCGATCCAAAGATCGCATCGCATCTGACAGTGCGTCGATCAAAGGCCCGTATCTCAAGTTATGGGCAACAGACCGAAAGAGGTTCGGTAATAAGGGGTTCAGGCCCGGTCCGACCCGACCCAATACCCCCAGGGTCGGCCCGAACCGGGTTGACATGAACTGAGTCTGGCCTGCTTGGACGCAACCCGTCCCGGCTGGCGTGGCCCGACCCGGCTGGCCCGGTCTGGCGGACCGGCCAGGGCAGCCGCCCGGCGCGCGGCGTGCTGGCGCGCTGGCCAGGGGCTCGGCCGAACGGCCGAGCCGTTTCGGGTGCGGGGGGGCGCTGCCCCCACCTGAAGGAAACTGCGGCCCCTTTATGGGGCCGCTCAGCTGGCCGGCCGGGAGTTACGACCCCCGGAGTTTTCCTCGAACCGGCCGGCCCGTACCGGCCGTCCGACTGCGCCACCACGGGACCGGCAAGGGCCGGTCCCCTTGCTCCAACGCCGACGGACCGAAACCGGCCGCCGGTTCCCTATTCCCTTGCTCCGCCACGTCCTGGAACCGGCTGTGGCCTTTGTCTGTCTGCCGCGGCACGACGACGCCACACCCCTCTGCCGCGTCCCCGCTCCAGCCGCGGTGATTCTGAGGTCCTTCGGCGCGGCACGACGACACTGCGTATTTTGATCATCTTCTACAGCGCGGCGCGATGACGCCACTCGTAGGTTTATTTTCAACGGCACGGCGCGAAGACGCTGCAGTTCTCCCCCTTTCCTTATCAAAATTCCGCGCGGTACTTTGGCACCGCATCGCCTTGCTCGCCGCATCAATATCAACAACCAAAAAAAGGGGAGGAGTGTCAGTCATGTTTGTGCGGTCCGACCTCCTCCCGTTAATGCGATAATAGGCAGATCAATTGAAAGGGGGATAACGACGGTAGTAATCACAAAAAAAGAAACGCATAAAACCCCTACCTCAATGCTGTTGTCGAACGAGCGTTCATCGCGGAATTAACCATCGCGGAAGAAGAGGATCTCCGCAGAAGGAGAGGATTGCCGCAGAAGAAGAGGATCGTCGAGGGCATTAGGGGATCTCTGAGGAAGGCGTATCTCGCCGTCTTCCGTCGTAGGAGGTCGACGTTCTTCATCGGCGGCGGTGCGTTCTTCGCGTTTTTCGTCGAAGAACGAAGAATCCTCTCTTTTTCTCCCAAAGCATTATCCTAACACCACCCAACCATAATAAAATAAGTCCAACACTTATTTTATTATCAACATATGCTTTTGAAAATCAAAATTTAAGAAACGAACAATTAATTCGATGAATTAATTATAACGATTTAACTACCCAATTTAATGGGGAGTTTCTTAACCAGAATAAACGTAAGGTTTGACTATCATAAAAAAGGGGGGTTGCGGCTGCGTTACATAGGTGGGAAGAAACGATGGGGCTCGTGCGGGCCCACCTTACAAATATCCTACCAAGTGGGTAGGATATTGTGGGTTCCACCTTATCTGCTTAACTTAGGTTAATCGTCTTTAAGTGAAATAAATTAAAGTGTCACACCACTTTTACTTTATTTCTTAACTTAACCCCAAAAATTAAAAACCACACCCGAGCAAACGCAACTCCGGAAAAGGTGTTTCTAAGCAATTACCGGCGTTGCGAGTCCCTTGGTGCCCTCAGAATTTGATTCTGAGCACCAGTTTAAAAGTTAGAAAAACCCGCTCGTTCGTTCACTAAATGTACCCGAGCTAAACTTAGGAAAATGATGGCTCAATGGTTATGATTTCTGAGCAGATTTGAACCCAGGTAATCGTGATTTAGGGGAAAAAGTGTTGTCTATCCTTGGATCTAAAGATTCTATTGATATCAGTGGTTCTGAAGATTATAAGTTTTATACAGAAGTGAACCCGAGGGTTCTGGAAAATCCAAAAACAATACAATGTGTATTTCTGGTTTAAATGTTGTGTGTCCCTTTGGTTGTGGTGTTAGAGTTTTAAATAGAGAAAAGTATCACTCACTGTTTGAATTTTTCACACACTATGTGACCCTTATATAAGTCTCAGCATGTACTCCTAGATGTACATAGATGTGGGAGAAAGTACAAGGCCAAGTGGCATGCCATGTACTTGGACCTAGACACAACTAGGTGTACACATGTCGGTACACGAACCAAGCCACCCTATATAAGCATAAATTGGTGACATGGGAAGGATATCATGTGTATCTATACACCATGTATTTCTTCTACCCACCATGTATAAAGATACTTATATTCCTTGTGAAGCTCCTTCATATGGGCATACTTGGGGACAACTGGACATGCCATGTACCCCCCTCAAGAGTGTTTGTATCTCTTTTATTCCTTATTTAGGACCAATATAGGTTGAGTGTATTCCCTTGGCCCTTTCCCTCAAGGGTACAATGAGACATTATATCCATATCACAAGATTTTAATCCCCACTAGAGGCCGAGTCTCAGATAGATTTGTGGTGTCCCTCGGTGAGACAGTAGTTCAATCCTCTATCATCATTGTTCCCTAGGTGGTGTTTGTGGAACTGGAATGAACTCCCTAAATAGACTTTTTATCCTCCATCTAATTGGACGTATCAGTAGGTTGTTTCGTTTCATTGAAATATGATACCCTTTTTAGTGGGTTGATCTAGATTGGATTCATGGTATCCCCCAAAGGTTCTGGGTGTTAAACACTATCTGAGTGTCATGGTTTTATTAGATAAGTTATTATTCTTTTGTGAGACCCAATGATCTTGACCTCTTCATCAAGTTTATTCGATGATAGAATTTTTCATAGAGTGGACTATCTAAGAATGAGGGTTTATTTGAGCTGAAACCTATGGCTAGTAGTTGGTTATGACTGCCTGGTGGTGTGGTGTTTTTTCCTAAGTATATCTGGGTGTTTTTCTTATACATTTTTATATATATTTTATTGAGATGACTATACTTTATGTTTTATGTTTAGTATTTTTACGGTGTCCTAATGAGTATTGTTATACTCACCTATGAATGGTGTTTCCCTACACATGTATTGTCTTATGTCGATGAAAACCCTTTTGATGATGTCCTTAAAAGATATGGAATGGGTGGAGCATATCTTGAGCTTTTTAGACTGAGGTGGATACGAGGAGCTTGAATTTTACTTTATTCATCACCCTTGTGAGGTTGGAATCTTTATTGTTTTTTGTTGGACTTTTATTTTTCATCTTTTTACTATTTCAGTACTTTACTATCATACTCTATTGTAAGATCTCAAATGTATGCATTCATTTTTTAGTTGTTTTACATTTCAACATTGTGTGGTCTTGGAGGCATGTTCGTTTGTACATGTACTTTAGTCTAATGCCTCCCATTTGTGGGATATGCCTACTCAGAACTGGTTTCATGCCCTTAGCCTATTATAGTTGAGCTTTGGGATATCACAGGTTATACATCATTGGGTCGGTTCTTGACAATATACACCACATGGAAGAAGCGAGTGGGGAATACAACATATATCTCACAGAAATAAAAAGAGAGATGAAAATCCCTTACCTTAAGTCTTGAATTTCTTTATACACATTCATGCCCACTTTATAATAAATATATGTTTATTATAAATATAAAAAAACTATATTATTATATATGATACCATATATTATTTTATTATGAATTTATATTACATTTTTATTAACAATTTCATGTTAAAGTTGCGTTTCAGGTAGTAACCGCTTTGTTTTTTTGTATATGTTTTGACTTGTTATTCTAGATCCTGTTAATTAGATCATGATTTATTTATTTTAAAAATATAATATATGATTTAAATATAATATAGATATATTACATTAGTATCTTTAATAATATATAAAATATATGAATATGAAATGGAATACACCATTCATGGAGATGGTAGGTCGTACGTACGCATGAACGTTGTTTCCGTTTTATTATCATATTGAATGAACAGAAAAAAATGATATATATATATATATATATGATAATTAATTTATAATTTTTATTTCATATGTATCATATATATTTACTAAACCCATCCTTTATACATTCAATGTAATGTTTGAATGAATCACATCTCATTGAAGAGGAGGTAGTCCACACGTTCACAAATGAAGTTATCATATTACCATAAAATGGAAAGCATGAAGGTATACATTATATAATAATCCCAGAAGCATAAATACATAATTAATATCATATATATATATTATAAAAATAGTATTTCCATAATTATAACCAATCTTTAAAGGTGGTAATGGAATAATGAATGACATCGGTTCGCGAGGCAGGAGTTTGCCATTGACATGAATGTTGATTGCATATCCGATTTGATGGATGTTTCTATGTGTGTAGGTAAAAACCATAAGATAAAAAAATATAAGAATATTTATGATGGTTATATTATTATATAATAATTAAATAAGAATAATTCAGGGGGTGTATAAAGAAAATAAAACAAATGTCCTTTTTGAAGGATATTTCATCTTTTTTGGGTAATTCCTTATGGTTTGCTCAAAAGGGCCAACATGGTTTTATTTTTTACTAATGTTAGGATTATAGGATGATATTAGGGGAGTATTGAGACTATTTGGGTAGGGTTTTTATGATACAAAGGAATTTATATGTGTGAATAAGTGAGGGGGGATGAGTTCTTTTTTATAGTAGAAGAGGAGTGACATTCTTGTGAATAAAAAAAGTCAACATTTTTTTGAGTTCTGACTTACATCATGTGCCTTAAATAAATGATAATTTTTTAGAAAAGGGAGGATATGGTCTAAATATGTCTATAAAATTTATTTTTTACATGTTTCTAGGGTACTTTTCCCCTTAAGTTAAAGTTTAACCACTGAGTAAACTCGTTTTTACCTTAATCACTATAATTAATTTTATTTAAATTTACTAATAATTTTTGTCAAAAACTAAGTTGAAATTATAAGAAATTATAAATTAGGATGATTATAAATATGGAATCCATTTTTCCAAATTCTAAACACATAATTTCAAAAAATTAATTTAAAATCAATCCCAGAGAACGAATAAAACAATGATTTTTTAAAGTCAAAATGTTGAAAATCTAGAATTTTTTTAAATCCAATTTCAATTTGAAATAAATTAAAATGAAATAAATTATATTAATATTTTTATAGTTGATCTAAATTATACTTTAAAACCAATTTAAAATTTAATTTAAATATAAAAATAAATTAGATGAAAAAACAGTTTTCAATTAAAATTCAGTATCTTTTACTATTTATCAAAAAATGAATCTTCATAGAAAAAACCTAAAACTCAAGAAAAGTAATTTTTGTTATTACAATTTCAAAAATTAAGTTTATTATGTCAAATAAAAACTATAAAATAATCAAATAATATATTTAAAATATATGCACCATTAAATGGTGGTTAAATTACCTTTAAAAAAATACACCTTTTCTTTATAAAAATGGATTTATTCTTGTCTTATACCTATCAAATATATTGACTGTCAAAAAATTTAATTGAATACCTAATATTTAAAAATATTATTTAATCTACCAATAAAATTTGGTTTTTTTAATTTATTGAGATAAAATTGTTTTTGTACATATGAAAGTTGTTTTCTTACAAATAGAATTTATTTATTTTCAAATAGTTTTTAATTTCATTTCTAACTAATCATTAACAAAAAGATTCATTTTTTATACACATGTAAATCGTATTTTTAAAATTTAGTCATTCACATTCATAACATCCATTCCAATGGAATGGTGGTAAATATAATAATATTTTAATGAGAATATTAATAGTATATTGTAGTTCGGTAAAACTCGACCTTAGGTGCAACAAAATCTATTGAAGAAAGTCAACGTTGTGTGTAACCCAAGTCAAACATAGTGTTTTGTATACCATAAGATAATCAAAGTGTTTTTTTAGTGCAATATTATATTGGTATTTCATGAAACATAATCCAAACTTTTTTCTTTTATATGACACAAGCTATATTCAGTGTTGCGTAAAATAAAGAATATTGAAAAGATTAAATAAATTTCAAAACACATTTTCCCAAAATATTTGGGTGTTACATTCCAACCCATTTAAAATTAATTTCTCCCTTTAAATTTATATATTTTTTCAAATATTTAACACTTTAAATTGCATTTCACAGAAACCCACATCGTAAAAATGAATACTAATACATCCTTTAAGAAGGGAAAGTTGGAACCATAACAGTTACCCAAAGTGACACATAACTATGTTTACACAGAGAATTACATTGGTGGGAAGTGAATAAAATGTACATAGAATATTAAAATATCACTCAATATTTTATGGAGATAGATATAGAACATTTATCATGTGAAGTGGATGATCTAGAGAAAGTTAAAAATTACAAAACTATAAATCTTTGATAATTTAAGGGACCACATGATTAATCAAAAAGGAAGGAACTAGGATAATTTTTTTTGGTTTCAAGAGACTTTTACTATTTTTGAGGAATTATTTTAATGGATATGAACATAAGTAAAAATTATGACTTGATTTTATTTCTTTTCATTTTCACAATCTCACCCTTCGGTAGTGCCTTTATTGATTTCCACTTCACCTCTTACTCTAATGAATGAAGGTGAATTTGTAATTCCTAAAGTACTAACATTCCATGAGTTAGAATAATAAGTCATTACATCTGTATTTATTTATCATCATTGAAAAATGGTTAGAACATGTTATTCAACATGCATAAAAACTCATATGGTGAGATGATACTTTATTCTCACAAACTTCATACGAAATTTAACTTAAAATTTCTAGAAGTGGTTAAACTTATAACTCTTCTAAAAGACGAAAATCCAAAACATTAGAAATAGGGTCACTATATTTATCTAAATCCGATTAATATTGGTCCCCTATACACCATAAGGGTTCTCTTGGTTGTCACATACCAAACATGTGAATAACTTCATTGTGTATTCTTTTGAAACATGGTAACCTTATTGAAAACATAAATGATTCTTAATTATTTACATAAAAAAATTATTCGATATATTCCTTAAATCCAAAAAATTGTAAACTTCATCCATGATAACATAGACCACTTTGTCAACAAATCAATAACTAGTTCCATGGTAATCTATATTATTGAATTTACTTTATCAATATCAATAACCTATTTATCCAAGCTAAATATAATATTCACAACATTAGGAATGCATTAAGGGTTACCATACCTTAAACAATATATCAATTTTCTATGAAATAACTTTTTTATGTATTCAACACCATTAAAAATATTCTTTTCAATACTAAATGAGAAATTTATACTAAAAATGTTTATATATTCCTTGATTCACATAACATTTACTTTGAATACAAAAATATATACACTTCAATAATCAAACTTTTTTTTGAAACCATTACTCTCGCTTCATCATCTTATTCCATAACACCTATTTCATAGAATATGAAATATGAATCTTGTATTAAGGTTCTGAAACCTCAATATAATCATGCATCTTACTTTTAATGTAAACAATACTATTAGAACATACGATACCTTTCACATGTCATTTGCGGTCTTTTTATCCTCAGTAGTATAACCAATACTCATACCACCCTCATGATTCTCTTCATGAGATTTCCACTTAGGACTTGAATTTTTTTATGAACATACTTTAAACATCTGAAACATTTAATGTTAACCAAGTTCTTTCTTGTTAATACTATTGACTAAGACCAGAAAGCATAGTGTGAGAAACACTTATAATAGAAGAAAGCAAAATAATCATGAAAAATTACTTATAGGATGCCTAAATCAGGACACATATATTTAAGTCTACGTCAACATAGGCTTATCCTTAGATACATACCATAACATGTCTTTAGAAATATCCCTAAGGATCTCACTAATTTTTTTATCATCCTAGTTTCCAAAGGTTGACTAAGCCTTTCCTTTGATACCAATTATAGAAACCGAAGCTTAATATACATGGATATTACATCATTCTAGATTAATATCCATCACATTACAAAAGTACATGCCTGAGGATGGTAATTGTTTATTTTATTTGGAAACTTGGATCACATTCCTCTAATTTGGTGAAAGATATTCAACATATCTCATAAATATATTCCCCTTGTGTAATCCTACTTAAAACATTTCTTCATAACCTTGGGAAATAAAACATAAGAAAGGGGTGATCCTAGAATCTCAATAAGATTAAAAAAGGAGATATTTAAGCATAATCACGAAGAGAAGTTTAAGAGAACATAATAATTACATATGGGGACCATACCCTACAAATAAAAGATTATACACATGAGTCATAGAATTAAGATTGTAATTTCATACGATATTATTCATAAGGTTGATAAATCATCATAAATCAGCCACGAACCATAATATCCTTCCATATAAGTGCGGAACCATGATAACTATAGAAATCAATTTCATGTGTCAAGGTTAACTACTAAGGCCATCACCATAGTGGATCTGAACACACCAATTTCCCATTTTGGGTTAGGACACACCTATTTCCCATGTTGGATCAGGACACACGAATTTCCCATTATGAACCAGGACACATCTATTTCCTATTTTGGATCAGGAAACAACTATTTCACTTTTTGGACTAGGACACACCTATTTCCCATTGTTCATCAGGACACACTTGTTTCCCATTTTGGATCCGAACATGACGATTTCCAATTGTGGATAAAGGCCATCAAAATTTTCCCATATTTATATCATGTGATATGGATCTTTACGCAATTAATTTGGGGGAGATATAGGTCCCACCCATACCATAATGATATAATTCATACGTGTTCCACAATATAATAAAAAATTCATCATACCATGACCCATACAAAGATATGGGTTTCATAAACATCATATCCCAACCCATGAAATGAAATGGTTATTATAAAAATTTCATCATATCATAAACAATGTAAAACACATTGGTTTCATAATCATTTCATCCTAGAATAACCGGTGAAAGGAAGCGGGTTTCATAAGCATTTATCATGGAATAACCCCTAGAATAGAAATGAGTTTTGTTGAAAACATGTCATAAAATTCATAATCCATTCAAAGAAAGAATAATAATGTCATCCTTGGATCATAACCCAAGTATAACATAAACTAAATTAAAGGATTTCATCTAAAATTTATAAGGATTTAGAGAGATCACTTGGAGAATTTATTAAGGAAAATAACCTTTCTCTAAAAATCACCTTTTAAGAATTTTTTTTTTCAAAATCCTTTTCTATGGAATCCACTTTGAATAATTCTAAAATATTATTTAAAAATCATTTAAAATATTTCTTGATGGAAATATCTTTTTCCCTTTTGAAAACACAATTTAAAACATAAAACATTTTTAAAACCTTTTTCTTTGAAAATAACATTGAAAACTTTTAAAAGAGTATTTTAAAATCACTTAAAACAATTTTTATAATATAAAATATTCTAAAACTTATTTTTTTTGAAAATGATATTAAAATATAATTTAAAAACATTTTTTAAAATATTTTTAGAGGACTTAGTTTCTGAATAAAACCTATTTCCAACCAAAGAGGGAAATAAAGTTATATTTTCTTAAAAACATTTTATTATTGATATTAAGTACCAAAGAGAGGAAAAAATGGTACCAATACTTGATGATATAATGAATAACTATAGGAGAAGAAAATTAATGATATTTATTGAGATATGGATCATAATATTTCATCAATAGAATCATAATCGTTACAAATCCTAATAAACGATGGGATTGTAGCAATAAACTCGTACCACATTGGTAACTTTGGATCATAATCAACATGAAGTAATAAAATTAAATATAACTTAGAATGTCATGAAAAAATGTATATTAATGATATAACATGTCAAAGGGGAGAATACAAAACTCATAATAGAATATAGGTTCGTAACATAACAATTGTCTTAAAGAATCCAAATCAAGAAAAAAACTACCTTACAGATTTGGTAACATTTGAACCATGGATGCTATGAAAGAGATATATTAAATTGGTTATGTAAGTAAACGTAAATTTTTAGGACAAGGTTAATATAAACCATTCTTGGGAGGTATATACACCACAAAATATAAGTGAGTGGTGAATATGGCATATATCTCACTAAAATAAAAAGGGAGATGAAATTCCCTTACTTTAAGTCTTGATTTTTTCATACACATTCAAAACAACTGTATAATAAATATAAGTTTTTTAAAAATATACCAATAAAACATTTTACTATATATCATACCGTATATTATTTGATTATGAATTTATATAACTCATTTAATAACAATTTCATTTTGAAGTTATGTTTTGGGTAATAACTGCCTTATTTTTTGTCATATGTTTTGACTTGATATTTTTGATCCTCTCACTTAGATCATAATTTACTTATTTAAATAATGTAAAATATGATTTAAATAACATATATATTAAGTGTATATGTATTTATAATAACCTATAAAAGGAAGAAATATGAAATGTAATACACCGTTTATGGAGACAGTAGGTCGTACACATGAATAAACGTTGCTTCTATTTTCTAATCATATTGAAAGAAAGAAAGAAAATGGTACATATAAATATATTGATTATATTAGCATTACAATTTCATATATATCATATAATATTATAAAACACATCCTTAATAAAGACCATGTATTGTGTGAACGAGTTACATCCCTTTGATGAAGCAGTAATCCACACATCCACAAAAAAGTTATCGTATTCCCATAAAATGGAAAGTATGAAGTTATGAATTAAATATTAATTAAATAATCATAAAGAAATAATATATATAACATAAAAATAGTAATTCATTCATTTTTACCAACCTTTAAATGTGGTATTAGAAGATTGAACGTCATCAGCTAGCGAGGTAGTAGTCCACTATACAGACGAGCGAGTAGGAATAAAACTTTACATAAACTCATATCATTATACTGAGGACACTGAGGTTTTTATATAATCACATAATAATAATAATTTAGGGGGTGGAGAAAGAAAATAAAACAAAAGTTCTTGTTGAAGGATGTTATCTATTCTTTGGGTAATTCCTTTTGGTTTTCAGCCAATGGCTAACATGGTTTGTTCTTTCCCAAAATGAGGCTTCTTTGATTAGAGGAGAGAATTTTGGATATTATTTTTGTAGGGGTTGGATGAAAAAAATGGCATGAGAGGTGGTAAGAAGTTATTGGGGGGGGGGGGGGGTTGAGTGAACTTTTATAGTGGAGGAGGAGTGACATTTTTATAGATATAAAAAGGGAAAAACTTTTGAGAGGTCTTACTTACATCATGTTCCCCCAATAATTGTCCATTTTTTAGAAAAGGGAGTATATGGTATAAATTTTTCTAGAAAATTTATTTTTGACAGGTTTTTAGGGTATTTTTCCTTTGATTTAATGTTTAACCATTAAGTAAATTCATTTTTACCTTAATTGCTGTAATTAATTTTAATTTCATTCACTAATAATTTGGGACAAAAAATAATTTGAAATAATTTTGAAATTTTAAATTAGTTTGATTCCAAATATGGAATCCATTTTTTCAAATTATTATAATATAAGGGGTATAAATTAATTTAAAAATAATCTTGTAGACGGGATAGAACAATGGGGTTTTAATACGAAAATGCTTAAAAGTTCGAATTGTTTTTATTTATGATTTTAATGAGATATTGATTCTAATTACATAAATTGCATTAATAAATTTAAAATTTATATAAATATAATTTAAAAATAATTTTAAAAATAATTTAACTACATAAATAAATTAGATGAAAAAAGAGTTTTCAATTCAAATTTAGTGTTTTTAACTGTTCTTTAAAAATGAAAATCCTTATAAAAATAACAACAATTCACACACAATATTTTTTTTTGAAAGAAATGAGGGGATAAAACCCTTTGATTGAAGAAATAATAATTATAAAATTTTCAAAAATTAGACTTAAAATAAGCATTCCATTAAAATTATGCAATATTATCTTCTATAAAAATAAATATTTTTATTCATAAAATTGTTTTTATTTTTCTCTTATACCTATTAAATATATTGAGTGTAAAATTTTTTTGATTGAATATATAATATATATAATTTTTTTAAAAAATATTCATCAATTTTTTTTTTTTTAATTTACTGAGATAAAATTATGTTTGTACATAGAAAAATATTTTTCTTAGATAATGAATTTATTTATTTTCAAATTGTCATTACTTTAATTTATAATTAATTAATAACCAAAGGATTCATTTTTATACTTATGTAAATCCTATTTTTACAATTTAGTTAATCACATTCATAACTTCCATTTGAATCGCTAGGTGGTAAATATAATAATATTTTAATAACAATATTAATAGTATATTTTTGTTAGGTTAATATCGGCCTTGCATGTGATGAACATTATCGAAGGAACTCAACATTATGTGTAAAATAATAGAAACATAGTGTTGAGTGTATCAAAAGGTAGTATAAGAGTTGTGTGTTGTGAAATCATAACTTGGTGTTTCATGAAACAAAATACAAAGTCTGTGATTTCACATAACACAAGCTATATTTCTCCTTTGGCAGTGGCGTAGTGGTGGGTGGTTGAGGGCCATAACAATGGTGTTCGGTGAGTTATGGGATTTGATTCCTAGGAGCCAGCTCTAGGGGTAATTTATGCCTCCCATGTACCAATCATCCTACCATATCACCAGATGTCTCACCTGGTGGGAAGTAGGGAACAATTCTCTTAGCTTACAGATTGTTGTGTCGAACCATCACTGATAAAGGTGTTACCCCATGGGAAGATCTGTCATCTCGACTGACAATGGATCCGTCCCGGCTAAGGCTTCTTTGGATGATCTCTTCGTGGGAAGGGGGGTTCCTGGGTGTGGAGAGTTCAAAAAGGTCACTCTTGGGAATTCCCTTTTTATTAATATAACACAAGCTATATTCAAAGCTGTGTGAAATTAAGAATATTGATTAGATTAAATTAATTCAAAATAAATATTTAAAAAAATATTAGGGTGTTATGAATAACATCTCATATCAACATGCACTAAATAAATTCCAATAACACAAAAAATATATCACATGAAATTCATAAAAATGTTGGCATAACATATAATTCATTTCATAATCAATATTAGATTAGTTATCACACACTCGAACCCTCTTTTCACATTCCAATCCAAGAAAAGACCTACCCAAAACTGTATAATTTAAATGAGGTTGAACTATCAATACTTATTTATTTCAAAAAATTTAAACTAATATATAACAATCTATAATTCCAATGAAATTAAAAATATAGTCTAACATTTAGTATAAATTCACATCCCCTTATCAAAAGAGGCATAAGGTCATCCAACAAGGTATAACATATCATAATATAACTAAGAAAACCCCTCTTAGAATCCCATTTAGTTTTTCAACAATACTTAGTCACATGGCCATCAATGATTGTGATTTTGAAGCAAAATTATTGAAGGACCACAGATGTATTGGATCTTAAGATGTATCTGGATGGAAAACTATAAGAGGGTGGGGGGAGTGAATTTTAAGTCTAAAAACGTTTTTTAACTTTAAAATAATTAAAATAATAGAATTAACTAAACATATTTTATAGAATTAGAGAGGGCCCTAGGTGCAATTATCATCGTAATCAAATATTTTATGATAAGTATTCCATAGGTCATAAATGAAATTAATCATATTCACATTAGAAATGATTTAAATAGAGTGAGTACGTTGAAGATCAAAATCATAGTGGTTACGATTATTAGAGGAAAACAAAATAATGATTCTATCATAAAGTGCATGGATTTATACTGAGTAAATGAAGTAGTGGTAGTCACAAAATATCATAATTAGAATATGATATAGAAGTATCGTAATTTGATCAATTACAATGAACATAGTATAGAATAGAAAATGAATATGTAAAAAAATTCACTCTCTATTACAAAAATAACAGAACTATTTGTACCCAAAGAGAAGGGTATCCAATAACCTAGGATAAAGGTCCCTTGATTTTTACTTTCAAGAAATTCTGTCTTCCCGATACCAGGCTAAGCCCTTTATTTGATTTTCATCTTTGGCCTGTCTTCTTATCCATAGAATCCCCATGTGAATAAGGTTAGTAACACCTCTTTCTTCCTTGGCTTGGAATCCCTCGATCCGCTAAATATCAAAACCACTGTCTTCGTATCCATGAAATCCTTTAATGGAAATCAAAAATATTTTCATAACACAATGAAAAAAACTCTAGAAAGATAAAAGTATATGGAATAAGTTGTCCAAAACTTGTACACTTCAGAGTTTTTGAACACCGTAGTAATTTGATTGAGCTCTCGCACAACATCTTGAAATTATATAATCCCTTTAGCTATTTCAAATGACCTAGTATTTATAGGCCTTCATCCCAATGATCATCTTTATTTCCAATGGTCAGATTTTCTTCATAAATATTGGAGGGACTTGGAAACCTATAACTTTAATACTCATATTGAAAATAAAATAATGACATCATTTTTATTCGCATATAATACATGACATTGTTTTGATTTAAGATATTTTATTTTATCACAATTTTGTTTTCTAGATAAGATAGAAATGAATTAAAATGAGTTTGATGATTTATATTACAAGATTCATTACAATTTATATCATTTTGAAAATATTTGTTAGTATGAAATCTTGTATAGGGAGTACGATATGAATCATATTTGGTGTGTACGTTGTAAGTCATATTTGGGCTCATTCTAATAATCATGTAATGAAACGGTAATGTACATATTATGAGTACAATAATTATCGTATGCATTATAAAATTCATAATGATAAAAATTCAAATCATTTTCATAAAACAATGGCCTCATAAAAGATTTATTAATTAGTAATTTAATAAAGAGATTGTGATTTCCAAAGGAAAAGGAATATAAAAGTCAAAAAGGGACTTTTGACTTAAAAATCTATCATGTTTTGGAATGCACAAACCACGAGTCTTAAAATAGAAAATTACATTGTACAACTTGAGTCCAGAATAAATTTTAAATAACTATTGTATTGATAAGTAAATACTTATAGTTATAAAACATTGAGTTTTATAACTATTGTAAATAAGATGTTGAATACAAGTAATCCTCCCTTAAGGAAAACAAAATCTCTAAGGATCGTATTCTTTTTCTTTAAGAAAATTATCTACCCCTTAATAATACATTCTCTAAATTTATAAAAAAACTTTTCCCCCTGTCTGAATTATTATTCCCCTATCTAAATCATTCTCCCCCTTTATGGTTTAAAAAAAGGAATAGGGGAAGGTCAATGAAGTACCTGAAAGGGGTTTGAGAAATCATATGTGCGGAACAACAAAAGAAAATTATTTTATCATATAAAAGTAATTTTAAGAATATTGAACCAAATACATGTTAGAATACATTCAATAGAAGTGATTATGGATGAAGATGATTTTTCATTTAAATTTTCTAAAAAATACATCAAGAGTTAAATGGATATAATTATTTATTATTTTCCTTCCCCTTTCCCTTCTTTATGTGGTCCAATACAACTGTCTTAATTTTCTTGAATTCTTTCTTATCATCCATTATCATATCAATGGATTATTTCTACAACGAATGATTTACTTCCTAATCTTCAAAAAATTGATCATGATTTTTATTCATTTCCTCATGAGAATGGTTCTTTTCTTCAATAGTATGAATCTTTTCTTCATGGACTTGAATATTTTATTCCTAGGCATTAATTATTATTTTTTCTTCAATTGTACCATTTATAAAAAAATTGATTCTTAAAATAAATTATCTTATCTTTTTAAAATATAAACTTTGAAATATTGGTTTGGATGACATTCAACTTCTTATTGGTCCCACTAAAATCTTTGGACTTGACTTTTCTTTCTCCTTATAATGTAATCTTATTAGGAGCAGTTGTGACTTCATTTGAAACTATTCATATATCTTTAATGGAATACTCATGATATTTTATAGTTTCATCAAATTTATGCGACCAATCAACTATTTTGTTTCATGCCTTTTTTGTACTCCTTATAACATTCAGCAAACACTTTGAAATCTGCCTCTAGTCGGATCCGTCCTTTCCTAAGAAGTCTAATTTAGTTTGATATTTTGTATTTGTTCTCTACAAATAAATCATTTTTCACCTCCATCCTTGGGAAATAGAAAATTTTATTTTAAATTAACTTTAGATCTTGAACAAAAAACTGATCTATTTTTAAAGAGACAATATTTTTTGAATTAGTATCTTCCTCATAAACACGTAGTTTACTAGAATGACTTCCTCCATCATCATCTTCCAAATTCTAGTTATTATCTTCATCAGTATAGGTCTCCAACACTTTATCTAAAATGGGAGTAACTTTATCCTCATGGGTTTTATGAGTAGTTTTTTCTTGAAGAATCTACTTCTGGTGGTAGACATTTGGACAAAGTAGCTTCTGAAGATCTTAATTTTATTTTGTCACACTGAGATTTTTCTTTTTGACCAGATTCATTTCCATTTTCATCATCTTCCTTTCCTTATTATTCATTTTTATTTCAATCTTCATCTTCACCAAGGTACACATATATATCTCTCTCATTTCTATATCATTTTTTTCAAAAGAAAATCCTTTCGGTGAAACTGATTTTTCACCAATCTTTTTCTCCTTCTTTCCCTTATTTTGGAGAGAGTGAGTAACTTATTCTTAAATAATAGGTTCTCTTATATTGATTAAATCACATTAATTTTTTAAACCTTTCAAAAAACTATCAATATCAAGAATATTGGTGTTCCTATTTTTCAACTTCTTTTTATTTTCATCTTCTTTGAGAATTTCATCAGTTCAGAGCCTTTCAAAATGATCTTTAGCATGATTGAGACCGGGAAGCGGGTCTCCCTATTTTCCATTTTCATGATCCATTATTCATTTATCCACAATATCATTGGTTGATTTACTTTTTTTCTTTGGTTTTATTGTAGAATCAAAATTGGATTTATTTTCTTTTTATGAAACAATCAGAACTAATTGTTTTGGGATTCCCTAGCTTCTTGCAACTATTTATTTGGAATATATGGCTTCAAAATCATTGAAAAATTTCCTTGATTCAGAATTAAAAAGGCATTTCAATCTTTTTATCATATCTTAACTAATCTAAGGGACATTAAAATTTCCCAACACCAACTTGAGTGGAATATTACAAAACTTATGGATTTCAGAAATGAATTTACTCATAATAGATGGAAACATAATAAATTCAGACTTAATCGCATCAAACTTAAGTTTGTTGAAGGTTATGAAAATGTAACCCATCCGATTTAACTTTCTCATATTTACCAAATAGTCTATACTAAAAATACCTAATCATTTCATTGTTTCTCTATCATCTTTCCTTGGAATTAAAAATCCTTGCATCCATAGTATTGTAAGAAATTTTCTAATAAAATATGAGTGATTTTATTTTATCTTCATGAATCTATAATATGGATTGTTCACCCCTTTATCAATTTAATGTTCCATTTTATTTTGATAGCTTGTGGTAAGGAAAAAAAAGATCACCCACTGATGGTAAATTAAGGAAATTTTCTTCTTGTTTTGCTGACATTCTTATCTCTCTATCGTAGATGGAAAATGTTACTTTTAAATAATCATCACCTTCACTATACTATAAAACTATTTAACCTTTTTAGGAAGAAAATTATCTTGATAGTTTTGAGTTTTCTCAACATAAACCGATTCCCATACTTAGAATTTTATAATTGTTTTTTTGCGAATAATCCTACATATAATAAAAGGATACACTGACTAACCATTCTATGAAAAAATTAATCCCAGAGAAATATCTTGGCTGTATTGTTTTCAGTGAATTTGGTGAAGATTCTGTCATGAGTATGATGGAAAACTTTTGTGTAACAAAATTTTTAGAAACATTTACTTAAAGGGCGGTAGAGGTTTGGTGCACAATGAAGATTCTATATGTACAACAAGAATGGGTTTACCCTTTATATAGGGGAGGAAAAGTGACTGTTGAGCTTATTTGGATCAGATTTGATCATAATTATCCAGTAGTTCAAATAATTGAACTCTTGTGGTTTTTTTAAAATAATATACTGTATTCATAATGAATTTGATAATGTTTCTAAAACAAATACCAACAATAAAAAATTGAATTGAAAAAATGTAAGTTCAATGAAATTGAACCTTTCAGAGTCTCATAATAGATCTATTGGTATTAATATATTGTTCTATGAAGATTGTGAGTGTGAAAACTATTTTAGAAAAAATCAGTATGATAATAATATAATGTTTTTAAAAATAATATAATATGAACAATAAAAATTTGAGTATGAAATTATGATTATGAAAAATATTCTAAGTAAGAGAAATTTATGAGCATGAAAAAATTATGAGTATGAAAAATTTATGAGTACGAAAAATTTACGAGTACAAAAAATTCACGAATACAAAAAACTATTTAGAGTACAAAAAATATTCTGAGTATGAAAAATTTATGAGGAAGAAAAATTTATGAGTATTAAAAATTTATGAGTATTAAAAATTTATGATTACAAAAAATTTAAGAGTCTGATAAATTTACGAGTATGAAAAATTTATGAGTATGAAAAATATTATGAGTGAGAAAAATATTCTGATTACGAAAAATTTATCAGTATGAAAAATTTATGAGTATGAAAAATTTATGTGTAAAAAAAGTTTATGAGATTTATATAGTACACCTTTGGAAGGAGTAACTTAATGTAAAGAGATGATTTAAACACAAAGTAGATAAAAATTATTACTCAACAATGATCATACCAAGATTTTGTTTATTTTATTCAAATCTATCAGAATGAAATGTTTTTGTAACTATCTCAGCAAGTTCATCTTGTGTTATAATAAATTCTAAAATGATATCTCCTTTAAGTGTGTGATCCATAAAAAAGTGATGCTTAATATCTATGTGTTTTTCATGCGAGTGATGCGCAAGGTTTTTGCTTAAATATATGGATCTACTGTTATCACATAGTATTTGAGTTTTATTAAAGATCATGCCATAATCATTGAGTGTGTGTTGCATCCAAAACTCTTGAGCACAAAAAATTCTGGTTGCCACATATACAACTTCAGTAGTGGAAAGTGCTACTCTGTGTTGTTTCTTACAAGACCTAGAAATGAATGAATCTCCTATGAAATGAAAAGTTCCATATGTACATTTTCTATCCACTCTACAACCACCTAATTCAGCATATGAAAATCTTTTCAATTAAAAATCTTTTCGAGAAGTATAAAAGAGTCCTATATCCATAGTTCCCTTTAAATTGTGAAAATTTATTTTTAAAAATGTTATGTGTGATTCTTTAGGATTATATTTAAATATTTCACATAAACATACTGAAAACATTAATTCTGGATGACTAGCTATTAAGTATAATAGACTTCTTATCATACCTCTAAAATTTCTTTGATTAACTGGTTTCACAACTTCATCAAGATCTAGTGTATTTGAGGTCCGGTTGGAGTACTAATACTTTTATTATCGTCAATCCATACTTAAAAGATCTTTATATATTTATGTTGAGTTATATAGGTTCCTTCTGGTTTTTGGGAAATTTGAAAACCAAGAAAGAATGTTAACTTACCGATTCTGCTCATTTAAAACATAGATTTCATATTATTTAACAAGGAATCTGTTAAAGATTCTTGAGTTGATCCTTATATAATGTTATCAACTTAAATTTGAACAGTCAAAATATGTTTTTTTAATTTTTCTTTCTGAATAGAGTTCGATTAGATGTTCCCTTAACAAAATTATTTTGAAGCAAAAATGCTATTAATTTATCATACGAGGTTCTATGGGATTGTTTAAGTCCATATAAAACTTTGGTATGTTTATAAACATATTCAGGATTTTTTATCTTCAAAACCCAAGGGTTGTTCAATGAAAATTATCTCCTATACATACCTATTAATGAAATCACACTTCACATCGATTTAAAATAATTTAATATTAAAGACTGCTGAAAAGGATAATATAATTTGAATAGATTCAAGTCTAGCTAGCAGAAAATAGGTTTATTCATAATCTATTAGCTCTTGTTTATTATAAAATTTAGAAAGAATTATTTCTTTATTTCTAATGATTATTACCTTTTCATAATATTTGTTTCTAAAAATCATTTTACTCTAATTACAGAAGTTTCTCTAGGTATTTAAATGAAGGTCTATACTTTGTTCCTTTCTAATTAATTTATTTTATATTGTATTAACTTAATCCAATATTCATCAACTAAAGCCTCATCAGGTGTTTTAGGACCAAATTGAGAAAGAAAATAAAAATTTTCTATTTAATTTCTTAAAGAACTTCTAGTCCTTACGGGTTGAATTACATCACCAATGATACTATCACTAGGATTGTTCCTAAGAAACAACTGAGTTGGGTTTTGTAAAAACTATTCATCATCATAAGGTGGAAAATCCTTTAGAGTGAATACTTTAGGAACAACTTCTTGAGTATTCTCCATATTAGAAGAATCTTCTATCATAGGTTAATAATATGTTTTTGGAAACACCTTAGAAGACGTAGGTTGGGATTTCTAAAAAAAGGATCATTTTCATCAAATTTAAAAAGTACTATATCTTAATTAGCATAAGAGTTTTTATTGAAAACTCTATAAGCCTTAGAAATAGCATAATAGCCTAAAAATATACCTTCATCAGTTTTGGGTGTGAATTTATGTGAATTATCTTTTGAATTCAAAATGAATACTTTTCATCCAAATACTATGAAGTATGAAAATTTTGGTTTCGGCCCATCCACAAATTATAAGAAGTTTTATTAATAAAAAGTCAAATTAAAACTCGATTTATAGTATAGGTAGTAGTACAAACCTCTTTTTCTGAAAAAATGTCTTGGAATTGAGTATTCTCTCAACATGGTTCTTGTTATTTCTTGAAGAATTCTATTTTTTCTTTCAACAACCCTATTTTTATGAGGAGTTCAAAGGATTGAAATGTTGCAATCAATGCCTATTACTACAAAAAGTTTTATAGTCTGAATTTACAAATTCTCCACCATGATCATTATAAATAATTATCAAGGGAAGGTTTGTATCATTTTTAACTTTGGATACAATAGATTCTAAATAAAAAAATGTTTCATATTTATTTACTAGAAAATAGACCCATTTGTGTCTAGTATAATAATCAACTAAAAAAATATAAATTACTTGAATCAAATACTCCTAGTTTATATAGGACCAAAAAAGATCCATTTTCACAAACTATAAAGAATCATTAGTTGATACTTCACTAATTGATTTAAAAATTTACTTATGTTGCATTCCATATTAAAAAGGGCCATAGACTTTTGTAGAATAAAATATAAGTTCTGGTATAACCTTAACAAGTATTTTCTTTGTCAATTTACTTAAGTTCCTAAGGTTATAGTGTACTAACCTTCTATTCCATAACCAAGATTGATCTCCCATTGCACTAGGAGAAGGTATGTCTTTGCTACAATGATCTTCTAGGTTAATTTTATATATATTATGATGCCGATTAGAAGAAAGATTGAATTGATACTTGGAATTGTGTACTACCCATTTATTATTTATAAAATTAAAAAGGTAACCTTCATAACATAATTGAATTATGCTTATAAGGTTGTTATTAAAACCTTTAACAAATAAAACATTTGAAATTAAAGAATTATCAAAATAACAATGTTACCTATACAAACAATATTTACTTTAACATTGTCTCTGAATATAACTCTTCCACCATTCATTTCAACTATCTTTTCAAATAAATTTTTGTTACTAGTCATATTCTGGAAACATACACTATCCATGTACCAAGTATTTTTGTTTTTGGTACTCTCTTTGTTTTCTTGAAATAAACACAATTATTTTTTCAGAACCCAATCATTTTTGGGTTCGGAAATTCTAGATAAAAAAATATTAGGAATCCATATTTATTTAGAAAAACGGTATTTGTAAAAAAATAATGAATGAAATTTATATAAAGAAGAATTTTTATTCTAGTGTCCCTTATATTGACATTTTGTACAAAATGGTAATATTTTTGGAACAATTTAATTGTTATTGAAAATAGTTTTTGGAAGAGAATAACCCATTCCAAAATTAGTTTCATGAGTATTAATTTGTTTTTACACCTTATCAAAATTTTAATTTCCAATGTTAATGTTTTATAAGTGTTTCTTTAAAGAAGAAATTACAAATTTTAATTTGATAACTAAATTCTTATCCTTATAATTATTTTTTTTCCAATGTGAGTTTTGATTTTAAAACAATTTTTTCAGAAATTACCTTTTCAAAATCTTTTAAAAGATTATCCTTATGAGAATTATCATTTTTATTTTTTTAATAAATCCAATATATTTCAAAATTTCACTAATCAAGATTTTGGAAAATATTTGATAATTATTTTTGTAAAATACTTATTCTAGTATTTTGCTTTCAAGTATTTTACTTAATTTTCCATTTCCATTTTCAAGTAATTTGGAAAATATAGAAACTTTTTCACAATCAGGTAAAGTATTATTTTCACTAGCGGGAGGAGATTATTCATCTAGAGATATATAATTCTTTTAATTAGTATAATTATAATTTAAAGGCATATTTGTAAAAGATTTAGAAGTATGTACCTTGGACCTAAGATATTTACTTTCATAAGTTATTATGGAATAGAGACTGATATTCTTTTGTACAAAATTTTCATTAGAATAATCTCTTCCACTGTAACTCCATGTGTAATTAGCATTGAAGACTTTTTGTCTTTTTTTTTAATACTTCTTCTGTTTTCAGTCAGAATGTCTATCCTTCTTTCCTTTTCTCTTAAGCTTGCGAAAATCAGGGTGAATGTGTCTAACTCTTATGCATTCATAGTTGGTGACTATAGAATGTGTTTTTCAGTTCTATCTCTGTTACTTTTCTTGTAATGGTGTGGAAAATATTTCTTTCCAACTATCTTGTTCATCCTTCGAGCAAGATTATACAATTCATACTCTGAATGTTCCAATTCACTAGAATCTAATTGAACTGTAACCTTATTATTTTTTGTTGACTTGATAACTTTTTCAAGAGTCTAATATTTTATCAGATTTTCATTAAAAGTAAAAGTAACTCCCCTATTTTTCTTCTTCTCTTTCTTAGCATCTCTTTTTAGTTTATTATAATATTGTAAGAGAGTTGGAAATAATTCATTAATAGTTACATTTGTGTCTTTCCTTGATTCATCCATAACTATTATATTTGATTCCCATTCATTTAGAATAATATAAATAATCTTTTCTACACGTGTCTCATCATATAATCATTTCTCTCCCATCGATTGTAAACTATTCACTATTTTCATGAATCCCTAGTGTACATTAACGATAGGTTATCTATATTTAAATTAAAAAGACTAATAATCTATTCTTAGATCACTCTTCTAGTTTCAAAAAATTTAGATGTACCAAAATTAGTAATCTCTTGTGTCTTTTAGATACCATTGGTTTCTTCACAAGATGAAATATAGATATATATAATTCTAGTTATAGAGTAGAGTAAATTATTTTGTACCTTATAATTCAATTGATATTCCAGTTTCTCTTGTTTTGTAAAGGTTGTAACTTCCTTATCAGTAATTTTATAGTCTACATTAAACCTAAAAAAGTTTTAAACTATAGTGCTGAAAAAAATGTCTTCATTATATCTCTCTTTTATTCATAGTAGCTGCCATTAAAAATTGGTGGTCTTGTGTGATTTAGATTGTCCATAGAACTAACATTAAATTATTCCATTCTTAAATAAATTTTTTTTTTCACAATACATGTTACTATAACAAGAATTTATAAATAGAGAGTTTATAAGAACAAATAAAACTAACTTGAAATAATAAATAAGGTAAACAAGAAAGTAATAAGTGGAATCCCCCTATGATACCAAATGTATGTATCAGTAATATAGATAATTAGATCTCATACCAGTTATTAGATTGTATGATGTATTTTGTTGTCAAAATATAAGAGGGGTGAATTGTATGTTTAAAAACATTCATTATTAACCTTAATAGATTTTATGTTAAAATATTCAAACTAATAGAATTCACTAAACCTCTTTTATAGAATCAGACCAGGACCTAGGTCTGATTTGTATCATAATCAAATAGGTTATGAGAATATTACCCAAGTTGTAAATGAAATTAATAATATTCATAGTAGAAATGATTTAAATAGAGTGAGTATTATAAAGATCAAAATCACAATGGTTACAATTATCAGAGTAAAAAAATAACCATTCTATCATATAGCGTATGGTATTGTACTGAGTAAATGAACTAAACATAATACAAGAGGATAATAATTAAAATGTGATATAGAATTATCATAATTATATCAATTACAATAATCCAAGTATATAATATAAAATGAAAATGGAAAAAAATTCACTCTCTATTAGAAAAAATAGCGAAAATGAAATACTAGTAAATGAATACAATTATTTCAACCCAACGAGAAGGGTATAAAATAACCTAGGATAAAGGTATATTGATTTATACTTTCAATAAAGTCTGTCTTAACCACACCAAGGTAAGACCTTGATATGAATATCATCTTTGGTCTTTCTACCATTCCCTGGAATCCCTCGATCAAGAAGGTGATCATCACCTATGTCTTCCTAGCCTTAAAATCCACCAATCCACCAAATATTGGCACTAATATCTTCCTATCCATGGAATCCCTCAATCGCAATCCCAATGATCGGCATTACACATTGAAAAACAAACTCTTGAAAGATACTAGTATACGGAACAAGCTATTTCTGACTTTTACACTTCCGAGATTTCACACGTAGCTGTAATTTGACAGAGCTCTCACACAACGTCTTAAAATTATATCATCTTTTCAACTCTTTCAAATGACTTGGTATTTATAAGCCTTCATCCCAATGGTCATATTTGTTTCTGGATGTTGGATATTATGTTAAAAGCTCAAAGGTACTTGGATACCTATCACACTAACGGTCATATTGAAACTGAAAGCACAACATCATTTTGATTATCATATAATACACAAAATTGTTTTGATTTAAGAGATTTTATTTTATTACTATTAAATTTTCTAGATATGATAGAAATAAATGAAAATGTGTCCAATGATTTATATTATGAGAGTCATTACAATTTATGTCATTACAAAAATATTTTTCAGTACGAAATCCTGGACAATGAGTAAGATATGAATTGTATTCCATGTGTATGTTGCAAATCGTATTTGGGATTGTTACAATAATCATGGAATGAAACGTTAGTGTATATATTATGAGTAGGATTATTATCATATGAATTATAAAAGTTGTAATGATAAAAATTAAAATAATTTTTATAAGGAAAATGTCTCATAAAAGAAGTAGTAATAAGGAATTTTAGAAACAGTTTGTGATTTCCAAAACAAAAGGAATAAAAAAGTCAAATAGAGACTTTTTGACATAACAAGATAACCCCAATAGATTTTACCTACTCTTTACGAAACAAAACAAAACAATTTATGTTTAGTTTAGGTCTTTTACATTAGTTTCCGATAAACAATATATCCCCATATCTTGAAACTAATATAAACCGATAAAAAATATTGGGGACTAACAATATCATGTTAGTAGATCATCACTCATAACAAATCACCATAAAAAACAACCACACTTATAATAAATAATAAAATTTTAAATAACCGTAATATAGTATATTTTTACAGAAGAATGATGAAGTAACATGAACGATCAAGAATAAATAAAAGTGGATGAATAGAACTACCAACATCAATCCTCTGGATCTCGAGACACATTGATCTTACTATCAACAGATCTCATCCACACTCTAGGATATGAGATATCAAAGGGTGAGGATTATGGGACACACAACCTAGGAAAATGAGTTGGGGGGTATTTATATTATGGAATTTTAATTTTTTAATTAATTAATTAATATTTTTTAAAATTTTATTCTTTCAGAAACTATGTACACGGTCGACTTGCACCAGAAACCTAATAGCCCATTAGGTACTCACTCTGAGATACATGGTGTCTGGTGGACCACCCCGGACACTAACCAATCTATATAATCAATGGAGTTACTTTGTAAAAGGCCACCGTGTATGGGGTGGCATCTATTATCACTAGATAGATTTATCATTGAGCCCTTTTTTTAATATGATACCCCTGGACTCATTAAACCCCTATAATAACCCAAAACCCTCAAAATACCTATGGTTTGGTAAAATTTTGGTGAAAATATCTCCTTACTATATGCTGGTGACAATATTATACATTCTAGGAAGGGCCAAACATGTGATAATTTATGTCACTTATTATGATTAACCATTTTTATGTGACAAAATAATGGTACACCAGTATCATAATGTAAGATTATATCAATATGAATAAATTGAAAATTAATGTGAAGATTCATAGTAAGATAACCACATCGGGTTTAGTTACATATATTTATAAATTCCTAATTAGTTGCATGTCATAGTTCATTATATACTAGTTTGATATTTACACAAACTAGGATATTGTGTATATTATATAATAATATGGACATACACTTTTCTCAAACCATTAAAATATATTCTCAATATAATGTGTGCTATAATTAAAGGTGTCATTTTAATATTTGGTATTCTATTATAGAAATATAACGAAACTCTATATAAAGAAAGGTTTAAAATAGAATTTCTTTATTTAAAAATGAAAAAATTTCCAACTAATAATTATGAATCAACATAAAGACTTAGTAATAATGTTTACTCCTCACCAATGTAATTTGACTCATCCAATTTTTTATATGAAATTTTTTTTTACAAATACATTGAAGCATAACTATGGAGTGTTTTTTTTGATGATTTTTTACATGAAGATGTATGAAACCTAATGTGTAGTTTGAATAAGACATAATATATGATTCTAGGAATATGATATGATTCAATGTGGAAAAAATATATAACCCAAAGAATATTATTAAAATTTTACCTAAATAAATTCTCTAATAGAAGGTTGAACTAGCCTTTAGAATATAATTTTTTTAAGAATATATCTAGTTCCACAGTGGTTAAATTTTATAATGGTCATTAATAGTCGAAATAAAAATATTTACTTACCATACAGGGCTTATATAATTTTAAAGGATTGAATTATGAGTTTTTCATTTGTTAAATGTTCTATAATTGATGAAATTTTCATATTTTTAGTAGTTTGATATATTACACACTTAAATTTGATGGCGTACACATATTTTATCTATTCATGATAGATGTTGTATATAATTTAAATTGATTAATATAAAAATGGTTGTTCATTTGTTATAATTAAAAATTGATAGTTTTTATTATATCATAACATATTTTTAATTTGGATAATTACATAATTTTTTATCAACCTTAAATATAGAGTACATATAGTGAGATTTTGTTTCAAAATTTTAAATACACTAGGAGCTTATTCACTTATAGAAAGGAAAATTTTGGAGAAATACCTCACTAAACCTTCTTGGGGATAATATTTTATTTTTTGATCATTTTATTTCATTTAAAAGAAACTAATTCATGTGTTATTTTCATATGATATATTTTGGAATTTAATTAAATAATATAACAAAATATTTTATCATAGATACAAAACAAAAATAATTGGTTATGAAATGTTTTATATCTATATGTTTTAGGAACATACTAATTTTTATTGAATGTATATATTATTTACAACAAAATCATTTAAATCAAGTTTAGATAATGAGGCCAGTTATTAAGGATTCACAGTGGTGTGATAAAGTGAATTAATCATTTGAATAATTTATAAAGTTTTTAATTCAACATTTATGACCAATTAATATATAATGATTCTATCCATAATTTCATTGATTCTAATAATACTTGAATGAATGAAGAACAAAAACAATGTGTAAAACATGAAGACTTTTTTATAAGGATTACCTCTTAATGCTAGAGTCTAGTAAATAATGAAATTAGATCTCTCTCATTCATATGAAATATTATTTTGTTATTAAGAAAAAAATAATAAATACAGAGAATACCCTTAGTCCCACACTAAGGAAAATCCCCTAGTGTAGAATAAGGTTATTGAAATTTTAATCAAATAAATTACTAATATTGTTCTTTTTTGGGAAGAAAAAAAATTATCTATTTACATCACAAAAATGTATATTGAAAATAAAATAATAAAAGAGATTTTTTTACTTTCTTTACATATATTGTGCAATGTACAAGTATAATGAACTCATCAATTTTAAAGTGTACCAATATTCACTAAATCATAATATTGTTTTGAAGTTCATAGTAGACTCACTATCCCCTATGTTTACAACTAATTACAACTGATAACACACTATTATCTTAAATTAAGTGAATGTTTTGAACTTATAAAATAATATTAAAATATTTTGAACCATTTAAAAAACTACTCACATTCTAATTTTTGTGAAATGAATCTCATTTTTCATCAACGAGATGATTCACTCTTTACCTCATGTGATTTTTCCTTGAAAAATATTCGCCTTGTAAAATCTGATCCATGTAATATTTACCTTGTAAGTTATTTTTGGAATATAATTTCCATTATAAATTTCCACCAATATCTCTTTATTTTCTTATTCTCTCTAAAATTAAATTATTAGGGGCCTAATTTAATGAAAAGGACCCCATAAAATACACTCTATATAAAATCTTTTTATTCCATAAAAATGATTCCTTCTATTCAAAAATGATAATTATTATATAGAAATGATCCTCATTGCTAAAAGATTTTATTTAAAAAAATAAAAAATGAATTTCCACGTGTGTAAACTTTTTCTATGTATGTATAATATTATTTATTCTTAGCCAATGAATAATAGCCCCTTCCTTTCAAAAATGATGCATCCTTGCAATGTTTTCTTAGAACTTTAAATGAAATATTTGATCACCACCATTCATTAATTTAACCATATAAATCTTTTTGTTTTTTCCCATTTCAATATATTTTTCTCCAAATAAATATTTCATGGTTCCACATAATTATTTCATGGAATTATACCATTTCTCTAGATTTTTTTTGAAACTTATCTAGTTTTATTGAATGATTGAAAAACCAACTCTATAGGGATCCAAAAACTAACTCTAAATAATTCTATTAAGATTTACTATTTAAAACATTCTTAGTATTATTTTTTAATATAAACAATATAAAAACTCAACAAACATACTTGAGAGTTTATGTTGACAATCTATACCTTTGGGTTTGTTGACAACACTACAAACTACATACACAACTTATTAATAAGGACATTTATAATATATTATTTAAACACCATTCACTATATATAACTATAAATGGTGATCAAATATTTACTTATAATATACCCTAGTCCATCATTATTTTTTGTAATCATGATAAATAATAGTAAAATAGAATGTTTATTTAATGAATCTGTTCATTCTAACCGACAAATTTGTGCATGAAATCAACTATGACAACAAATTTACTCAACCCATTATTTTTTTCACCCACTAAATCAATATTAATGATTCTCCACCATTTTTATACCTCTTAAGACACTCTACCATTGTATCATAAGTATTTAGAGATCACTTCCCCTTTATCAATGAACCCCAAAGTCACTCTTTTGAGGGAGACAACATAAGAGGAAATCTAGGACATTCCTTGGGGGTGTTGGATTACATGTTCCAAACTATTTAAGTGTGGGGAGTTACGTAAATTCAATAAACATCTGATTCCTTTCAAAAATATATTTTGGAAAGTCCTTTGTCATAATATATGCAACTTGGACTTGAGGAGGCATATAGTATAAATTTTTTAATACATAGTTAACCTTCTCCTTAATGATGTGATATTTGATGTCAATATACTTTTCCTTGAATGATAGATAGAATTATGGTAAATATTAATGGCAACTGAGTTATAAATCTTGGTTCCAATATGATATTTCACCTTAAATAAATTATCTTGATGTTTTTGTCTTCTGCCTAACATGAAACATCCCCTTCTGAGTATCTACTATATATGGTGTCTGAGACATGTTTTTACATGACATCATGTGCATCTCCTCATATGCCAGAGGCTACTGACTAGAATCATGGGTCAATGAGAATATAGTGAGGATACTATACTTTCTTATCAGAGTAAAGGAACAATTGAAATAATTTCAAAATTAAAATTAATCAGTTTGAACCATAAATGGAAAACCAAAAAAATTAAAATGAGTAACCAAATGACACATACTATAACAATATGATGGATTCACTAAAAGTTATGTAGTTATAAAAATAAAACCTCTAAAACAAAACTATTGAAATACCTAAACATGGACCCGAGAATTATCCCAGTCTTGAAATCCCTTGCTCCATCCCAACAACCCAAGCCTAAATCAGAAAATAGGTCCCGGTCCTAAACTTATATTTTAAAACAAGTAGAATCTACTCGGGTATCCAAGTGCCATGATGGCCCGAGTAGGGTGTGGGTACAACTCAGTAGGCCACCTCCAAAAATTTATAAACCAATAACCTGTTTGTACAATAGTGTATGTAGGAAACCATGTATAAGAATATAAACAAGATAACAAAGGAAGCATGAATTACACTTAAAGATCCATAAGTTTAGCCATTTTATCTTTCATGAACCATACTATCTACTAGTCTACCATACTAGCTCCAACCATGTCGGAAGCCTAAACTATAACATAAGGGGAAAATAATTTTTTTGTTCAAAAAGGGGAATTCACAATTAAACAATTTATCAGTTTACCTTGGATCCTCAGTCCGATAATCAATCAATGTCCACACATTTTGGAAGCCTAAATCCTCTATATGATATCCCAAACCATACCAATTATATGACAATAAATCCTCAATATAACATCCTAGGTCAACCATTACACTAGTGGGGTCTAGAGCATTAGTCCAGCCACCCCAAACAAGGAATCCCAGTCTCCATGTTAGGAACATAGAGCCTCTGTCCGACATCCAAATGAAAATAATACATCAGTGGTATTAGAGAATCAGTATATCCTGACCCAACCATAAAAGTGGAGAATTAATCTAACATCCCAAACCATTATTCATGGGTCATCAATCATGGAGCATCAATTAATGAGTCCAACCAGGATTCAACAGGTCATGTCTGACCATCTCCCACCATTTCATTATTAAACATTATATTAGTATCATATAATTTATCAAAACCCTAATACCCATACTCATTCATCATTTACCATGGTTCCAGAAAACCTTCAAACCAAATCATGACATAAATCAAAAATCAAAATACCCTGTTAAAATCATATTGAAGACATCCATTTTCAAAACACAATTCTTTCTCTTTGAAAACTAAACCATTCCCAAATTCATTCATTTCTATTTCGAACCATTTCAGTTAATCATTAAAATATTTTTAGAAAAGGGAAACACCCTCTATTTAAATCATAATTTGAAATCCATTAATAAAAACCTTTTTTAAATGACATTGAGTTTCATGCCTCCCCTTAAAACATTTCCCACTTCCAAAATCGTATTCTTCATTTAAATCCATAACTGGATCAAAATCCATAACATTCCATTCAACCATTTCAATAACCTCTTAGAAATTTAGAAAATACAACATATTATAAATTAAATGATCCCTTTAACCAACCCACAAACCAATAGTTATTAACTACCTATTCACATTCAAAACTACTCCATCTCAATATTTACCTATTACATGGGTTTGGAATACACCATGAGTAGCCCTAGGTTTGATCTCAAGTCATAAAAAAAACCAACAAGGTCTGTGAGGGGTCCTACACCTTAATATAAGGCCCTAATTACTTCCCAAAGTCAAATACATTAAAACAAAACCAGTAAAAAAATGGTAAAATTTACATACACAGTAGAAACATCATGATTATGGGTAAAAGTTTTAGGACCACCTATGTATTGTTCAAAGACATCCACTTCTACAACCTTGAACCTTGATTTGAGATAAAATTGCCTCAAAAACCAATATGAAAAAACCCTAGAAAAGGGTTTAGAGCTTCATAAGAAGAGGATACACAACATCAAGTCTCTTCTTGAAAATGGAAGGAAACCAAGTCAACAACTTACAGAGGGATTTGATCTGCTCCAAACAATACTCCAAAATGCCTAATAATTGAAGGATACACACCCATGGAGTAGGATAGGGATTTTAGTTTTTCACCCATTATGGAAGGGGTTGAATTGGTGAGAAATTTTGGGGAGAAATATTTTGGCTCAAGAGGGAAAATTGGAAATTCTAAATTTTTAAGGGACACATGGTTTGGTTGCACGGTTGGTCGAACTATGCACCCACCATGTGGCCCCGTCTTTCCAAGAGGTGGAAGGTTTCATTGTATCCTATGGGAAACTTCAGAGAGTGTAAGACCATGTGTTACCCATACACTATCCTTTGTTTAAGCAGAGGCTTGGCCGCACAGTTTAGCCTGGCTAGGAACATAATTTGTACTAACCACGCACTGATCATGCACCACACACTATTTGACCTCTTTTATTATCCCTTTATTTTCCAACCATTAGGACACCCCTGAGGCACCTCATATTATCATGAAACATTCTGTTAACCAAAATTCAAATAAGGATTCACCTTATCTTTGGGTCATTATCTTACAATAAAACCACCTTATAACGGTTCATCCTTAAGCTGTACTCCCCATGGACCACAAATCCATCAAAAAAAGATCTATCCATGGAGACAACCTATCAACTTTAACATCCTAAGTTTCCTCCTAAAAACAGCCAAGTTGTCACTGCACTGAGACCAAATAAATATTCCTACCATGAATAAAATTCCCATCGTGATCTATAATCATGAACCCGATGCCCCTCAAAGGACCCATCCACCTAAAACTTGTCATTACCAATATCAAACATAAGAGAGATGTTTGGGTAACATCACCAGAACACTGCAAACAAGGGATACCTCCAAAGTACTAAACTACCCTTGGAGAGACAATCAGAACACCTTTAGTCTGATCCTCTCCACAACTCTTATCCCAAATCACTTAGCACCATTTCACCCACTTTTTCAAAATTCTATCATGACCCATGCTCGACATACCCACAAGAATACATATATTTTACAATAACATTCCTATGACCTTTGTTGTTCCACAAATCCAGACCCTCAATCTCATTCAATATCCATATATTTGAAGCAAAACCCAATCAAAATATCCATCCCAAGATACTCAACCGATCAAAACCGAAGTGAACAAAAAAATAGAAATACAAAGATAGATCTCACTCGAGGCTATCCAACCCATAAGTCCAGTCATTTCATCAACCTAGAAATTCCTACTATGGTGCTCCCCAACATATTATTTTACTCACCACCACCATCTTATAGTGTTTGGTACCTCCATCATCGAAAGGACCACTGAAACCTCACCCCAACTTTCACAATGTAACTGATGTGCTTCCAAAGTTACCATGCCCAAGCATCCACAAGAATACCACCCCAAAACTAGAATCCAACTTTTTTATTGAATTAAAATGGAAATTACAAACATACACCATCCCATTTTATACTAATAACTACTATAACTCTCTCAATTTTTCCATCATTCTAAAACACACTTGCTATTAAAACATCAAAACCAACATTTATTATAATTTACCTTGTATGTTTCTTTTACCATACCATGTTGGACTATCCATGACTTCCAATAGAAGTCCACCATCATGGAATACACTACTCTCCATGACATCATCATGCTCTCTTACACCCATCAACATTCATAACACAAGCACCTTCACCACTATACGTCTACCTAGGACAACTTGGTCTTCCCTCAAAACCCATTTCCACTCTTCCCAAAATTCCAAAATTTACTGATGGAATGACACTTCCTCACACTGACCAAGGTTAATTCATACTAAAGGTCATTCCGAGGTCATCTAAACACAGATATTAGAGTCCATTCCCGACTTCTGATGAGGTTCTAGCACCAAACCTCCATTTCCACGAACCGTTGTCTTGCCTTGAAACACCCATCAAAAACTCTAACAAAGGAATATAAAATTCTTTTTAGAACCTCCCTATGCTTAAATCCAATGCTTGGATTTCTCAACCACTATATTCATGGACCACCTGGCCATTCCATAGGAATCCAAACATGTTCCTCACCTGTTTCTTATTGGAATCCCTATGACAATACATCTACCCCACAGTCAGTCCCACACATTTATGAATTACACCCTGATCCCCACCATATGAGTTTCTTCATCACTAGATCCAAAAAACATCAACCAATACTCATTTATAACTTATGAGAATGGAAACCATGGAAGTCTTCAACATCCAGTCCATCCCGAGGACCTCTCTCATATCTCGTTGATGGTGTACTCCCCGCCATACAAATCCACATACAGTGATTCATTGAATATACTCCAAGATACCCCATTTAAAACCAAACCCCTTTAGGTAGCTAGGGGTAATTCCATAGTTCTCTCAGCATACCCCATAAAATGTCAAGATATTGGTCATGATCATCACTAACTCAAAGTATGCTAATAATTCATTGGTGAAAACCCCCTAGTTTATCTATCAGTAATGTCACCTTCTACTGTGAGGTCACCTTAATCTATCTAAGTCTATGACTTTATTTAATGCGAACAACACATTAATTCCTGACCCCCTTTACTCAATTTGGGTTTTGAACTGAACTCACAACCACTTCACGACTCTCTACAAATAAGCAATGAACCAATGATTCCTATGGTGCTGCTATAGGCACTCTTATCGTGTCTTACCAGCGCAACCTTGGTGATCCACAATAAAAACATGATGATCCATTACACTGATTCAAGAAAAATCTGTCTCTCTCATAACCAACACTTCCCACATTTGTTTCACTAGAAGCAACATGTGCTCTCCCCAAACCACATGTTCATCCATCCAAAATGGAATCAATCCTTCCCAGTGCATGCTTGAATTAAGAACTCACCAAGGAACTCTAGGCATCATACTTTCCTATGACCACAATTTAAAACTAACTCTATATAACACAATCCATATATCAATAAATCTAGGCCCAACACCTGCTGACACTACTAACCATGCCTCCTGGTCTTCTAGACTCATTGGAATCAAGGAACTATCAACATTCTCATCCAAAAAACCAACCATTCATGGAAGAAAGTCCAACCACATGACCACCACCACCCCAATAATCACTTCTATATCAAAATCCTTTGTCCAAACCTTGTTCACCCTTATCTTGTTCATCCCAAATCAACATCGATTCCTTCATAAAATACCATCAAATTCACTGGAAAAGGATCCTAATTATCCCATATCTTCCAAAACTGACCTTGAAACCAACCACAAGATCTTATATGTCTATTGGTGAAAGAAAAAAGGCATAAACATACAATTTTATAGAAACTCAATGGCACCTACCATGCATCAATTCGACTTATGAACCACCCACTTGTGTTTCCCATTCTAAGGAACCCAAAATACTGGGCCAAACTTCGTTAAGGTTACCCTTAGTTCCCAAAACCAGCCAATGAAAAAAAACTCAAGTCACATCTCTAAAACCAACAACTTCCCCACTTAACCCACTAGGAAAAAACTACACTAGACATCACACTAAGCCTGCTACTATTGGAAACCCAAAATTTCCACCTATGCCTTATGCACCTAAAAGCACTAACAACCTTGCCAAACCCTCTCACAGGTCACCCTGGAAGACCAAATGATTACATATCCCTAATCTAGAGTCAGATCTAAAAAATTCTACAATATTTTCCTCTAATCCACATACATGAAATCTGAAATAACTTACTACTCACATGTGACACACTTTCCCCTATTCCAAAACACACTACGTCTAATGTATCCAAGAAACCATTTGAACTTGGGTTCAAACCAAGTATACTCACACAAATACTTCGACCCCATGATCCAAACACCCAATATTTGGTCTTAAACACCATACACATGGTTATAAACCACTATTTAACCACACCAAACTTATCGAAAAATATCTCATAACCAAAAATCCCGAGCCCTACTTAAGGTAAAAAAAAGAAAAACCCTATAACTACACATAAAATCTAAAAAATCCTCATGACCCATAACTAGGGTGTCATGCTGGGGCATTCTCACTACCTAAACCACCCTTATATGGTCAAAACACAACACATGGGATACCCACACAAACATCAATAAAGGTACCACTATTTTCACATTTCCCTTCTTAATTAAACTTTACCATTTAAACCACAAGGTTTCACATTTCAGAACATTCCATTTTCAAAACTCAAGGGTTTTAATTCTCAATACCCTTGTCATTAAAGATATTTTCAAAAGTAAAAACTTTTTTCAAATTCATATATTAAATCATTTTTCCTTAAAAACCTTTCACGAACTGCATTCTCTAATTTTTCAGATTTGATTCAGATTCCACAAATCAATAATAAGCAACATTTGGATAACCCATAAATCCTATGTGCATTGCATAATCCATGAACCAACACACCCTATCTTTCCACAGTGGGTCAATAGGTGAAACCTCATATATTAATAACATAACATCCAAGTGCACCACTCGAGGTGGAAGTATCAACCAACTATAAAAGTAAAAAAGAGAACATCAATTCCCACCCTGAGAAACTTGGGATTTCTCTCATAAGTGGGGATTTAGGAACCCATGAACAAGTTTATTACCAATCTTAAAAAATATCCAAGTCTCATTTCTACCATGCCCCAAATAGTTAGATAAAATAGCTTCATTTGATGCCAATTTCTAACATCCCATTCCGGTTTCCATTGTATTTAGTGCCTGAGATAGGTCATTACATGGACTCAGGCATGCCTTCTCATACAAAAAAGGTAGAGGACCAGCATAATAGGTCAATGAGTATAAAATTAGAATACTATATCAACTTAATAGAGTAAAACCACAACAGAAATAATATCGACATATAAAATTACCAATTTGAACCATAAATGGATAACCTATGGAAAATTCTAATGAGTAACAAAACAACACATTATATAAAAATATTATTGATAAATTACATGTTAGGTAGTCATATAAATAAAACCTAAAAATACCAAACTATAGAAAGACCCAAACATGGAAGTTAGTCCCAACCAGATCCTGAAATCCTGTTCTTCAACCCAATAACCAATGCTTAAACCAAAATTGAGGTCCCTATCCTAAACCTATACCTAAAATTAAGTAGCATATGATCAGGTACCGAAGTTCCATGGTAATCCAAGTAGTGTTTGAGTACAAATTAGTAGGCCACCACCAATGGTTTTTAAAGACATAAATAGTCTATAAAACTATATATACTGGTAACCAAGTACAATAAAATAAAATGGAAACAAAGGAATAATGAATCACATTTAAACAAATCTAAGTTTCACCAGTTTATGTTTCAAGATCCATATTTTCAACTAGGGAACCATACTAGCTCCATCCATGTAGGCATCTAAAACCATAGAATAAGGAGAATATACATGTTTTTGTTAAAAAATGGGTATTAAGAATTAAAAAATTTATCAACTTAAATCAGAGACTTAGTCTGATAATCAAGCCATTTACACACATACGGGAAGCATGGAGCCTCAGTTTGATATCCCAAACCATACCTACCATAGGTTCATATAGCCTCAGTTTAATATCCTAGGTCAACCATTACACAAGTGGGGTCTATATCATCTTCTAATGACCCTAAATAGTAACCCTCAAACCCCAGGTTAAAAGAATAAAGCCTCAGTATGAAATCCAATCCAAAACAATACATTAGTGGGCCTAGATCATCAGTATTGCCTGACGCAACCATGGAAGTGGAGTGTCAATCCAAAATCCCATACCATTATTCATAGGTCAATAGGAATGAAGCATCAGTCTATGTGTTCAATCAGGATTTGACATGTCATGCCCGACCATCCCCAACCATTTCATTATTGAACGTTCTATCATTACCACATCATTTATCAAAACCCAAGTACTCTTATTTATTCATAATTTACCCTGATCCTAGTGGATCTTGATACCAAATAATTACATAAATCAAAAATCAAAATATAGATTTAAAATCCTCTTGAATCAACCCATTTTTATAACAGAAATCTTACACTTTAAAAAATAGACCATACCCAAAGGAATTATTTTCTATTTCCAACCATTTTAGTTAGTCATTAACCCATTTAAAAATTGGGACACACCCTATTATAAAATAAATATTTGAAATATATTAAGAAAACCCTTTTTTGAATCATATTTAGATCTATTCCTCTCTTTAAAAACATTCACACTTTGAACATCACATTTTCCATTGAAATCCACAACTAGATCAAAATCCATAATACACCATTCAAAAATTTCAATAGCCTCTTAGTCATTTAAAAAATCCAAAAAATTATCAATTAAATTATAACATTAACAAGGACCGTATACCTATTATGATTAACAACCCATTCACGTTTATAACTACCCTATCTTGATGTTTAACTACTCATTTGACCAATTCCAAGGGTTTGGAATACCCCATGGGTAGCCCTAGGTTTGGTATCACATCATAGATGAATCCAACAAATTCTGTGAGGAATTTCATGCCTCAATATAATTCCAAAGTTACTTACCATAGTTAAAGACATTATAATTCCACATAGAAGTGAATAGGAACAACCACATACACATATAAAACATCAATACTATGGGAAAAATCTTTAAGACCACCTACTTGATGTTCGAAGACATCCAATTTTCAAACCTTGAAACTTGATTTGAGATAAAATGGCCTTAAACACCAAGATGAATAACACCCTAGAAAATAAGGGTTTAGATATTTGGAAGGATAGGAAACCACACAATAAGTATCTTCTTGAAAAAGAAATGAAATAGGGTTGAAGACTTACCCCGAGCACCTATCTGCACCAAATGACACTCCAAATGCCTAAGAATAGAAGGGAAAATACCCATGGAGGAGGAGGGGGATTCTATTTCATCAACCAAGATAGATAAGGATGAATAGGTGAAAAATTATATATATAAAGATTTAATATTTTGAGGGAAAATGAAAAATTTCAACTTTTTAAGGGCCACACGATTGTCCAAACTGTGCACCACCTGTGTACCTCCCTCCTTCCCAGAGGGGTATAGTGTCAAGGATTCTTGGGGGCACCCACATAGTTTGGAAAACCATGTGGTACACGTGCACTAGAATCTATCATAGAGGAGGCATGGCCACATGGATTATACTAGACAGGAGCACAGTTAGTACTAACCATGTACCAATCATGCACTACACACTGTTTGGCCTCTTTTATTCTCCTTTCATGTCCAAATACCTTGGGACACCCCTAATGCACCTCATAAGCTCGGGAAACATTCAGTAAACCAAAATTCAGAGAAGTATGCACCTTTTATTTGGTTCAACATCTTACATTATAGTTGTGTACATAATTTATTAGCCACTATGTATTTTAATTTCATTGCGCACAAAACAATTTAGTGCAATTTCTTGATGATCTAAGAAATTTAAAAATTTATAAGATAGAATGCAGTTCTATACATTTTTTTAATCATTTACTAAACCATCCCAATTTGCATAATCGTATACCAAAATATATTACTATGATATTACTCTCAATAGATTAACAAAATCCACTACGCCTTTAACATATCATATTATTCTTTTTACTATTTGTAATTATCTTTCAATAGGAATACTTTGATACCTCATATCTTGACATGTGGAAAATAAAATGTTAGATATTTCTAGTATTAATAATAATAATATGCAAATTATTTTCATTTATTCCTTGATCTTGTTTTCTTCTCCCTTTTCATGTCTTTAAAATGTAAAATAGGTATAAATTGATGTTTTCATTACCTAGGAATCCCTAATTCCAATTTTTTTTTAAAAAATACATGGTACATTTGGACTGATAAATAAATGTTCTAGGGCATACCTATATCTCCTAAAACCCTAGGGAGATTTTGAACTCTTTAATACTTATAATTTCTAATTCATACTTCATAAATGTTTAAAACCTATTATATTACGCATTATTTGGTCAAAAAAAGATTATATAATCAGATTATATGATAGACATTATTGTTTGATTAGTCTCTATCTTGATATTGAGATTGTGATAAATTTATCCATATTGAAAACCAAGATTCTTCTAGTACAGATCAATAATAGAATACCTTGACCTTGTGGATTACATCATCACAATAAACACCCTGTTCAACTAAAAAACTTTGTTCACATGTAAATTTATGGGAAAAATATATAGATTCTTAATGTAAACCCATTACTCAAGTAATCCATTATTAAAATATTATTTAACATCCATTTAGAATACCATGAACTACATATTCCCCACTACATCTTGGAATAATAAAATCATTTATAAACTTTCTATTAGATAAAATTTATCATCTACATTGATACCTTAAATTATAGATAACCCCATAGAAAATTGTCCTGAATTATTCCAAAACACTATGCCATCTGCATTTAGTTTGTCAATGTGGATCCATTTAGTCTAGATAATGTTCTTGTTCATTATACTTTAAACAATCTCCCATGTATGATTGATTTTTATTTATTTTAGATTTTTATGCATATACTTATTTAAATTCTCATCCTTAGGAGTTTCTTCAAATTTCACTATATCCACTTCATATAAGAGTGGTCTTTTATAGGAACATCATTCTTCTTACCTACACTGGAGCTATCTAGTTTCTAATGATATTATCTCCATTATTTTTACCTTATTTATCTACTTTTATATAAATTTTATTCATGATTTAACCTATTCATAGTAAATGCTTTCTTTATAATCAACTTGAGACCCTTGTTCTCTCCTTGATATTCTCAAATATTTATAACCTTAATCTAATTTTTTTCCTATTTTGTTTAAAAAATTCCATATTTTCTAATATAATGATATCTTTAAGTTAAAAAAAATTTCCATGTTTTTTTTGATACACATATTTTCTTTTCTCTTTGATAATTAGTCAAGAAAAATCTATTTATCATGTTGAGGCTCAAACAATTTGTGGATTTTATCCTTTTTGGGAACAAGTCATTTACTTTCATTGATTCTAGTGTCTTTAAATGTAATATTATTCCCACAAAAAATCTCATATATAGTCTTATATTCTCCCAAACATTTTAAATCCTTATTGGTAGTGTAGACTAATGTGAAAATGGCCTCCTTCTAAAACTTCTGTGATATGTATTTCTCTTTGTAAATAATCCACACCACATTATTTTTGATCCATATTATCCTCTTTAAAACACTAATTTTCTAAGGGATTCCTCACAGCTGACACTTGGTTCTTTATCCCATGATTCACATGGTAATCCTACAAACAGATATTGGAAAACCCTTTAAAATTTTATATTCAATATTTTAGAATCATATTCTCATCCGTCTTTTTCTCCATCATCCAACAACATTTAATGTAATTTTATACTTTGGATTTGTGAGTTATCACCATATACAATGAAATGATACTAAATTCATTAATAACCCACACATTTTACACATTTTTATTATTAGATCATGGTTATATTACCCAAAAATATCATCATGCATCAATTATGGATTCCTTGTTGAATTTTTTTCCTTCAAATAATATGGATTCTGAATGATATATCTATTTTGTCCGATTTCACATGTTTGAGTCTGATAACATGTAAGCCTTGAGACATCTTGAGCTCTTTTATTATTCACCAAATCATAGAATTATTTTTTATTCAATTGGATAAAACTTTTAAAACACAATCTATTTCTTATTCCTTAGATAAGATACCCATATTTATTTCTAAATTGATGAGATAAATTTTACCCTTTTTATGATTACCTTGCATCACAATTACACTATACCTTGATTTGGTTATACACATCTTTTATGTGAAATTTATCCATTATTTAGGACACACAATTATAAAAAACTATGTAAGTTGTTCCCAAGGTCATCCCCTAACTATAAAATCAGTTCACCTCATATATTTTCCACCAATTTTTTATTTCGTGATGCTAATAATCTTTACATATTAGTTATTGACAAAGTGAACAACTCCTTATATGTGGAAATAGATTCAAATCAAAAGATATTTACTTCCCATCATATGGGAAGTACTTCCACAATCATGGATACATATTCCTACTAGATCTATTTCATTGAATTCACAAATAGTAGTGACTACTATGTTTTTTTCTTGCGAATACATTGGACTAACAATATCTTGAAAATCTATAAATTTATTTTAAATTTTCACCCCAATCGATGATGTATTCAGCTACTAGAAACCACATTGTATTAAACCCTTTAGTAAACTTATGTACACCATAGATGAGAATTACCTTGACATTTACCTATACACCTCACACCAGAAATAGTAGAAAACAAAATCATAATTATAATGTTGAATTATTCTTGGTTTCTTTTGTTTCAGTTATACATTCCAATAACTATTGTTTATAGAATGCACAATTTGAGTATATAACATATTTAAAATAAAATAACACATGATTAATGTTGCATCCCTGCATTTATTCACTACTAAAACAGTGGAATTTTGGTTTAATTGATTGTTTTGATTTTATAAGGCACCTAAATCGAACGTACACCTTTGAGTGGGTGTTTTTGGTTTAAAATAAACCATGATCAATTTTTTTATGATCAATGCACACACCTTTGTTTAAATTATTACTATGGAATTAATCTAAAATGAAATATTCCAACTTTTCCATTAGATATCCATCTTCCTCCTTTACTTTCTTAGTAGCCAACATAGTCCAATTTACTAATGTAATCATGGGAGTCAAGAGTATCTCATGATATTCAATCATTAACTATAAACTAATGGATTTTTCTTAAATATCCACTAAAAATTTTAAATAATATTTTATTGTTCTTGTAAATATATCAATGATATGGGACTACCCTTTAATTTTGAGTTTATACTAAGAAATATTTTGTGAGTTTTTCCGATTTTCAGATTTTTGATTCTCAATTTCACTCTTCAACTTAGCTTTATCCTTTTATTATTTCTATAAGTGGAGTTTGAAATCACAAATCACTCCATTATATTTATTCATTTTCTCTTTCTAAACATCCATATCTTCACGTGTTACCTACAACTTAACATCATGGCCTACTCTACCCTTAATTTCATCTTTCTTATCATTGCTGTCTTCATATACTTTTGTATTATCAATGATATCAATATGTAATTCCTCATTGAGGCATTTTTAGTCCTCAATTTATTTTTATTTTATTTATATCATGTTTAAATATTCTTATTAATTTATTTTATTCGTTTTAAAGAATAACAACTATTAATTCCTCTTACCTTTCATATCTTTTAATGATTTCATTGCAAGAAATTCCGATTTAACCTTATCTCTGAATTTCATAGGAATTTTTTTAGAGTGGTGACCAAATTTACCACACCAAATTTTTGTGAGTAGAGGTTCCCCTATGAACATTATATTTCCTTTTTTAAGATTTTCGAAAAGTAATAACACAAAATTTTCAATTTCCCTTTATTTTGGGAATATCCCACTAAGAGGTTCTTTGTTGGATTGAACTCCAATTCGTGATACATAACTTTGATTTACACATATTCATTTTCATTATTCCTTATCTGATATGAAATAATAATACTTTTAATATGATCTAATGTAACCTATTTTTCATATCCATCTTTAATAACTAAATATTTTTAATTGATTAATGGTGATTTTTTTGGAAAATTTCTCTTGAAAATGTTGATATCATCAATGGATTATCCAAGTATACACATGTCCTATAGAATATCATAAATATAATCCCGGAATAGATAAATAGATTTATTTGGGTGTAACCTAAACATATCATACTTGTTCTAAAATACCTGTAATTTAGCTTTACATAACATGGATTCTTCTTCGATGATATTAAGAAACATATCATATATAGAATGCGAGGATTTAAATTGTATGACCTTTTTAGAGATTGGGTTGGATAAATCTCCCACTAGCACATTTATTATTTTAGAATAAAAATACATGTTTTTAGTGTTCTCTCTATGACAAAGCTCACCTATCCATGTTAATTTAAATTCGATTAATAACAGTTTTGTAAATATCCATGCCTAAGGAAAAAATGTAGTATTTCATCTTATTTGTCCAAAACTCAAAATTATTTTCAATAGAGATTATAATTCTATTACGCGTCTTTTGTATCATGAATACCAAAATAGAAAAACTCCATTGATATGAAACATAATCTCTAATACAACTTGTTGGTCCCAAACTATGGAATATACTCTGAGTGGGGGGGGATAGTGTGATAACCCATTTATTTTTTTATAACATATCACTTTATTGTATTATTAATATTCATTATTATGAATTTATACTTTTACTTTATACACTTATATATGTTTATATTTTTTTTAGAAGGGTACCCCCTTCCAAAAGGCCGAGGAATTAATTCATAAAAATAGTAAGTTTAGAAAAGACGAAAGTGCGGGATTTTATTACAATCATCCCTATAAAAAGGTAGTAAGGCCTCTGGGAGATAATCAGACCAGGTAATTGGTTTTCCAACTCCAAAGTTTGAAAGTCTATCCACATCCCTGTTAGCCTCCCGAAAGACATGCGTGATGATGAAGTGGAGAGTCGAAAGGGTCTATATGAATTGCATCCACTTTGCAGCGAGCCGCCAATAGATAAGCATTTCACCATTTCTGATGGCCTGTGCAATGGTAGAATATTCACTCTCAAGCCAGATATTAGACCAGCCCTTCATTTTCACAAAAGAAATAACAAGTATGATGCTAAGAATTTTGGCCTTAAGAGATCTTGTCACGTGGCAAGAACCATAGAAATATCCTTTTACGGAGTCATCGTGTGCCCTAAAGATCGCACCACAACCCGAAGGGCCCGGATTCCCTTTTGAGGCGCCATCCGTATTGACTTTAACCCAATGGGGGAAAAGAGGGATCCAAAAAAACTATATGGTTCCCAAAGTTGGTATGAAATTCCCTTGAACACCTTGATTTTTCAGAACCTTAAAGTCCTGAATTTTATTGTAGCATTCCCCTAAACATTCAGCCGACACATCCCTTATAACCGCAAAAATCTGCATCAAGGTGAGCTTCAAGGAGCAGCCCATCCCATTTTATATTGCAGCGTTTCAGAGCCGCCAAATAGTGTGAAGCACTTCCACAATAGCAACGGAGAGGAGAGCCTGAATTTGGGGTGAAACTTCAATAATCGAACAAAAACATAGGAGGGCATGCAGTCCCAAAAATCTAAGGCCATCCAGATAAAAGGCTCCCAAAACCTGCTTCCAAATGGCTGCGACTATTGCACAAGAGAGGAAGAGTTGCTCTGCATCCTCCCGATGACTATGACACATAAAACACCTAGATCATCACTGCAAACCAAACATATGGAATACCTCATCAGTGGGTAGTCTGTTGTAAACCAACCTCCTGATAAGTGTTAGTCGGTAAGGCATAATATATACTTTATTGAAGATATAAATCCATTTAAAATCATCATTAATTCCCTGGATTACATGAGAGTAATACAGTCTGCTAGTTAGAATCCCATTACTTGCTGGCACCCAAGCTATGAAGTCAGGACATGAGACAAAATTATAATTACCAATTAAATCGTGATGGTCATCTGATAGGTTTGGAGGAGGATTATCCAGAAAATCTTTAAGGGAGACCTACACCCCTGAACTTAGAGAAGCATGATAAAACTCATCAGATAGAATTTTACCTATCCAATTATCAAGATAGAACTTAATTTTGGATTTTCTATTGACAATCCATCTAGAGTAGGTCATAATATTATAGAAAGAAGATTTAACTGCTGGCCATAGAGAGGAAACAATGTATACATTTCTACCAAGCTTCAAATTATTAGAAAATCAAGATTTGAGGAAAAACATAGATTCGGAATTACTATATAAGATATTCCAGGCTAAGCAAGCTTGAAGGGAGTTATTAAAGAGAGCAATATTTTTTATGCCCATGCCACCTGAGTGGAGAGTTTTACAATTGGCCCTCCAAGGAACAGTGACTAACTTCCTTTCCAGGACGCTACCACTCAAGGTAAAATTCCTGATGGATGTGTTCCATCTTTTGAGAAGGTCCATTGGCCATTTATAGACCATAAAGGAGTAAATTTTTTTTGAAATGATGATAGACTTCACAAAAAAGATTCACCCATCCATAGAAAGACTTTTCCCTCTCCAGGTTGAGAGCTGGCCAATGACTATTCACAATTTCAAAGAAATAAGGGGCCCTAGGGAGCCCCCAGAAGAGCGAGACACCCAGATAATGAAATGGTAGAGATCATTCCTTGATTCCAAACTCTAAAAGAGTCTAGTGTTTCATGGGAATAGAGAACCTCTTCCCAAAGTGAATGGATGATTTATCCTAGTTGATACACTGACTAGCGACACTTTCATAATGCTGAAAAATTTGTTTCAAGACATGTACATTATTCTTTCCCCCTTCAGGAATAAGATGATACCATCAGTGTAAAAAAGGTGAGAGGGAATAACGAGGGACCTTGATGCTTAAACCGGCTTGATTTGTCCTAGAGAGACCATGTGAGCAATGAGTCTACTGAGACAATCATCAGCAATGGAGAGGAGAAGGGATGAGATTGGATCCCTCTATTTGACTCCCCTAGTGCAAGCAAAGTAGCCCTTAGGTGATCCATTGTGAAGAAACAAGACATAGGCTGAACCGAGGAGGGAGGAAATACATTTAATAAAATTGTCATTGAAACAAAATTTCCCAAGAACCTTATATATAAAAGATCAATCCAGAGTGTCAAAGGCTTTTTTAATATCAAGCTTGAGGGCCATTCTACCTCCTCTTACAGGAATTCTGAGCAGATTAAGACACTCTGAGGCAGAACAAATACACTCATGTATAGATCTTCCTTTGATAAAGCTGAATTAGTTCCATGAAACAATCCTTGAAGCAATACTCGAGAGCCTGTTGACAAGAATATTTCTTATGACCTTGTAGCTTGTGTTCACCAAGGCAATTGGCCTAAAAAGATGGATCTTACATGCATTCTCAAATTTAGGAATAAGAGTAATAAATTGATAATTGAGGACTTAAGGGAGTTACCCTGAGGAAAAGAAAGATTTGACTAACTTGCAAACTTCCCCCTTGATGACATCCCAATATTTATGGTAAAAGAAGTTATTGAATCCATCTGGGCCCGGAGCACTAGAGGTGTTGAGGATGACACCAACATCTTTGACTTCAAATTCCAAAGGGGTGGAAGTGAGGGTGGCATTATGAAAATAAGTAACTTGTGTGGGAATGATGCCATCCTTCAGTGTTCCCCCCAAAGAAGGTCCCTTGAAGATCTTAGAGAAATACTCAACAATGTAATCAACATTATTTTCCTTATTGTCTAAGATCTGATCCCCAAACATCAAAAGGGAGTAGGGCCAGCTGGCCTTTCTAATTATATGGAGAGAATTAAAGAACATTGTATTCTGATCCCCCTCGTTTATCCATTTAATTTTGAAGGTATCCTTGAGGGCCTTATCCATAATATCAAGAAGAGAGTTCAGTTTAGAAGCAAACATGGCTTACTTGGAGAAATACAGATTGAATTCAACTTTGGAGGCCTCATATTAGTGCTTTTAAAGAGAGGATTCAATCATGAGAATCAGTTTTTCCAAGTCACTATAAGTTTTTTAAAGATTTTATCTTTTACTTTAGGATTTTCAATTAAATCAGAAAATCAGCACCCTACGTGCAGGTCCAGGAGCTTTCAATAATCTTACTAGAGCTACATTGAGATGCCCATGCATTATTGAATCAAAAGGGGAGGTGTATGCTAAGCTCTCTACCCTTAAAACTGATCAGGATTGGATGGTGGTCAGAGGAAAATTTGGGAAGGGTGATGCTGGAAATAGAGTTCCATTTATCCAAAGAGGCGTTGTTCACAAAATCCCTATGAAGCTTGCTAGTAGTGATGCGATTGATACATCTTCTGTACCAAGTGAACTTAGAACCAACAAAACTGACCTCAGTCAAATCATTTCTGTCAACACATTCATTAAATTCATTAAGGGAAATTTGAGAGTGAACTGGGCCAGTTTTTTTATTAGAACAAAGTATCATATTAAAATCACTAATAACAAATCAAGGGGAAGAGATGCCTCCCAAATTGCCCAGATCCTGACATAGCCTTCTACGGTCCTGATATCTAGTTCTAGCATAAACAAAAGATCCCACCAGCTGTACAAAATACCATTGTAGTGAACAAGATATCACCGGGTCATTAATTGAAATGATATTAACTATGCTAATAGAAACATGTGAAAAAACCCATTAACTTTTCTCTAGCTCATTTGAACCATTTGTTGCAACCAGAAGGAAACCATATTTTTTAAGACCTGAAAAACCCAAAGATAATGAGTATTTAGGTTTAGAAATTCCAAGAAGCTTCGGCTTACGAATCAGAATGTGCCTATAAAATTCATTGACTGTGGAGTAATTCACAAAACCTTGGAAATTCCAGAACAGAACATTCATTTTAAACCAGATTTTTAATTGAATTTGCCCTTCCTATTTTTCTTCTTTTCCTTCTTGTTACCTGAAGAGTTTTTGGAACTAGTTGAGAGATTGGTGAGACTCCTTTTTTGCATTCTGTTGACCGAACCTCTAGTAATACTCTGTACAAGATTTATAGGCTCTAGAGAGTTTTCATTCACCTCAACCATGTCTCTCCACCTTTTTTCTAGAGGGACTTGTAGATTTTTGCAGAACCACATCCCCCGGAGAGACCAAAGCATTTACAATCCATTCCTTAGGTATAATGGTCACCAAAGGAGAATCCATAGTGACATGTATATCATTTCTACCTTCTTTCAATTCATCCTCCATAGAGATAATGGAAGCAACAAGAGAACTACAAAATAAATTAATAACATCCATATCTTTCTTAGCTTCTTTATCATTAACTCTACAGGGTGTGAGCTGGAGAGGATACCACAAGTAGGAGCAGTGGGTAGGGGGCCCTCCATTCACACCTACTGATCCTTACCAGAGTGCTCCCCTTTTAAATTGTAGGTTCCCTGGCCTTGTTCTTCCTTGAAGCCATCTTCCATTGATTCACCTTGTCAGCATCAAAGTCTCTAACAAACCATTGTTGCTTTAGAATATTTTTGCAGTTGGAGACAACATGACCTACTATTTTACAGTAGTAACAAAATGGGGGTTTCTGCTCATACTCGATTCTTATTTCAAACTTCTGATCATTGTCTAAGATATTGACCATGTTTGGAAATTTTGAATCCATGTTTATTTCTATAAGAACATGGGTATAGAACCCTAATTCTCCATCAATAGTGTGCTGGTCCATCTTAAGGGGGGGTCCCCACACAAGAAGAGATATCACTCAGGATTTTAGGATGCCAATAAAACCAATTTAGACCATGTAATTGAATCCAAATCTGGGATGTCGTTTGACATTGAGTGAATGGGTTGAAATTCCTATCCCATTCAGCCAATTTAAAACTACATGGCTTAAGTGGGGCCACCCCCATATTCCAAGCCATCTGAAGATCATCCCTGCTGTTAAATACTATGTGGAAAAAACCTATGATAACCAGGATTAGTTTTAAATCCCTAACCCCCAATATTGACAAAGCTTCAGCTTAAATTCAGAGTTAATCTAGGGCTTATCACCCTTAACAAGAGAAATGCGACCTAAAGCAGAAAACTTACAAGTTTCAAGATGCTAATTAACCGCATCTTGATCAGAAAGAATAGAAAAGACACCGTTAACTTTCCTAAGGACCTAAATTGAATGCAATTGAGAAGCATCCACATTGCAGGGGATGCCCTTCAGAGCATCCGAGAAGGACATACCTTTATCCCTGGGCACGCGATCTATGTTTGAAACTGCAAGCCCTTTATTACCTGAGGCCCTTCGAGGGAGTGAAGAGAACTCCCAATAAGGATAAAAGGAACCCATGATAAATCTCTACAATGTATGATTTAGGAATCACAAGATACCAATGTTCAGGAGGAGACTTTCATCTCCAAAATCCCGGCTCCCTCCTAGATCACATCATCCTCATATATGTTTATATTATTTCCTCGATTAATGGAGTTATAGTTTTCTAAAATTCCAACAAGATCAAGTGAAAAATGAAAATTAATAAAAATACATATTAATGATTCAAAAATCATTTATCCCTTAATGGATATTATAATATATACTTTTTCCCAAAGAAAATGGGTAATTATAAATTGGATTAAAGGTATTCTCAATTTAAACCAATCAAAAGGTCTTTCTTCCAATCCCTCAGAATCCTTCAAATTCAAACCTCAAAAGGTTTTAGTTTTCTTATAAAAAACGATATATCAACTACATATTACTCAATGGATGAAATCGATTGAATAGATTGGATTATTTTCTTCCACATATTGGAAGATTATGATCATAAATACCAGACACATCTTTTTGTTCTTCTTCAAAATTCCTTGATCTCAAAGGATAAATAACTCAGTGCAAACAAAATAAATACTGAATGTTTTATAATTAATAAACTATATATAACTATTAGAATAAAAAATAAAGAATAAAATAAAATTGGAAGTTATATCATGACAAAAATATATTGTTTACTTCAATAAATTTCTTGATCATAAGTTTTTTATAGTTTTTTTCAATACATAAAGCCACCGTACTCTTTATAGAAAAAATTCAACCATTAGATTCTGATTTCTTGAAGATCACTTTTCGTTATATCATAATATTATTTATTATCATCCTATAAACTAATCATATATTCAAATATTTCTAGGAATTTAGTCCAACCCCTATATAATTCATGTAAATCCAGTGAAAGTTGGGTGGATAGAAAAATTAGTCTATTGGATTTTCAGGTTGAAAACTTTAAGAATTATAGTTCTCTAAAATTCAACCCCACAAATTAAAAACACTTCAAAAAATGAATGTATGTTAAAAGGAATTATATCATGTGTGTTTTGTGAATTTAAAATCTATAAATAAAGTGAGCCTACGACTAAAAAATATACCACTTTTTGGAAAACACAAACATGAATTCTAAGTTTAAAACAAACTTCCACTTTATAATTTAATACAACCTCTACCCTAAGTAAAAGAAATAATGTTCTAATGTTTTGATAAAATATAAATTATAAAGATCTCAAAAATAATAGTAAAATCATGTAATTTCTCCCCCTTTATGAAAATTGTTTTCTGAAAATTAATTTTTCTCAAAGTTTCTATAATTTTTGATTTTGAAAATGAATCATAAAAATATATATTTTTTGAAATAAAGTCCCATTAAAAAAGATATAATCTTTAAGAAAATTATCCTCATTAAGTTTTATATATGTTATCCTAAAAAACAATAATAAACACCTTTATATCTATTTGTATAATTCAGAATGATAAACAATCGTATGTCATAAAATTGGAAAATATAGTAATTAGAAAATCATACGTGGAACAATAATTAGAAAACATGAATACTTTAAAGACTAAGAATAATAGATGAACCCAAAATTTAACTGTTCAATGAATAACAATAAATGATAATTAGAATCTAAGTTGTGATTTTATAATTCATTGACTTTTTCACAAGTACTTGAAAATGAAATTTTAATAATTCTTAAGAAGTTTGTCAACATCTGTTAAAAGCCAAAATTTTGAAAATATAATAACGTAAAATTAGGATTAAAGAAAAGAAAATTGTTATTATAAAAATTATATGGTAAAAATTGAAAAAAATCTATCTTAAAGTTATCTTTTAGGTATCCCATCATTATCTTTTTCTTTTAAGGATAGTTACATAAAGACTTATCTAATAAAATTTACTCCAATGAAGATAAAAGGTAAAAGTTTAAAGCATTTAGATAAAAAAATAAAATATAAATTTTCCAAAATTAAATAAATAAAATAAATATTTTTCGTAAAATATAAAAAAACTTGAAACTTTTAAACAAATAATCTCAGAAAGAAATTGAGTTTCAATAAAATAAAAATAATTTTACCAGGTAGAAAATAATGTTATTGAGAAACCTACAATCAATGACATCATTTCAATAAAAATTATGTAGTTAAATGATATAAATTATTGTGTCCAAAAGTATTATAAAAAATTATATATGGATCCCATACATGTTTTGTCATTTTGTTCCCATAAAAAGCCATCTACCGTGAAATAAATGCCCATGTTCTTCTGAAAGATTATATTTTGTAGAGATATTTTTTTCCACCTATCAATTCCAATTTGATACATTGAGAAGAAATGCCCTGGACCTAGGAATATTTAATTTGATTGACATATCAAACTTATATTTCATTTAATTCAAATTATGGAAGTATTTATTTTGGTTCCCATATGACTGTACATATTTCCAAATCTTTTTCATTTTATGGTAAATTTTTTTAGAAATTTCTTCAAACTTTCTTTCACTGAGTTTAATTTAAGAAATTCATTTTTATCTTCAAAATAATTCATTTTATTCTTATAATTTTTATTCTTCAAATCATTTGAGATAGAATAATCTTATGATGAATTTATATTTCTGATTCCTTTTTAGTAAGCTATAGACATGCCAAATTTTATTTTTAATTCTTCCAACTTAGAATATAGATTTTCAGTCCTAAAATTTAATTTAGTAAAATAATTTTTAGTTATATAAAACTATTATTTATGTTAAATTTAATCATGTTTATATTCTTTATAATTTTTAGTATGTTTATAAAATTTATCCTCAACCTTTTCACATTCGTTTATACTCTTATTTAATTCATTTCAAGTTTATTAACAAACAAAGAAATCTCTTCAATAGTAAGGGATTCATCTTCAACTTCAACATCAACTTTAATTCAATCACAACAACATTTCAACTCAGGACTCATATTATTAATATCTTTGGTAATTACCATTCCCAAAAATCATTCTCAAACAATGGAACATTACCATAAACCCTTTAATATTTTGGCTATCATCTCTGTACTTTAATAAAATATCTGATGTAGTCTCTTTCATAAGAAATACCTCAGTGTTGAACTTTTCTTGAATTTTATCTGATAATATATCTTCAAATACTACAGGTATCTGATTTTTCACTCCATAAAACCTAGTCATATATGATTGGGCTTTCTGCATTCAGAGAAGATAGGATATAACAATCCTTTCTTTTCATGATTCTCATTTTAGTAATTCCTTTAATCTATCTAAAAATTATTCTTTCCTATATTTTGATTCATAATTACAGATAAATGTTCTATTTCCCCTTTACCCATCTCAGTACAACTGTTACCTTCAGATATACTTGGTTTATCATTATATTCTATGGTAGATGTAAGGGAAACACAATTTTTTTTTATTTTTTTTATTTGCATATCTTTTATTGAGAATCTCATACTACATCAATGTCTTGTTAAATTTATCAATTTTTAACTTATAAATATTCTTCCTATCATCAATATCAGTCGTCATGGACTCCCACATTGATAGTATATATATGAATTTCTTCAAGAGTTGATCACCCCATAAATACATCTCTTTAAGAGTTTGTTAGCTGTCTAAAATTAGCATTATGATAAAACAAATGATGATAATAATAAATCAATTTCATTTCTTTTTAATTTTTAGGATTCTATTTTAGAGGTTCATATTCACATTAATAATTTTTAGTAATTATTCAATCGAAAAAGAAATATTTTCACTCTAACTAAATTATTTTCCATAAATTATAATCTTTTATTTGAGAGTTAAATTTTTAATTTTATAATTTTATTTTTATTACATATAATTAATATATGATATAATCATATAAAAATTATCTTATGCTTATTTTTTTTATTTTCATGAAAATGTTGATTTTTGAGCGAATAGTGAAAAATACTAATCTTACAAATACTGTAACTTTTAAGACATAATTATGATATTGTAATGAATTAAAAATATATAAATAGTTTTTCCTAATCAAATTTTGATTTATGGTATAAAATAAATAATTTAAATATCTAACGTCGAATTTGGAAACCCATGTTTGACTTTTAGATCCTAAGTTATATTTTTATCTAATAAAGAACAATTTTTTTTTCTTTTTATTTAATTGAGTTATTGAAAGGTTATAATTGGGTTTGGATTGATTTAAAAGTATAATAAACTTATTTAAAAAAAATATAAACAAAAAAAGTCATGGTAATCATTATTATAATTTTTTTTTGTGTAAATTCATTATTATACTTAAAAATGTTTTTTTTCTAAGAAGTATTTTTCATTACGTTTTAATTAAATTTATTAAAATTAATTTTTCCCTCATAAAAATTTGAATAATAAAAATGTATTATATAATTGTAATCAACATGTTATAATTTGGTAAAAAGTTAAATTTTATTTTTAATCATTACGATTATTTACTATGGTAATAGTTTGTCACCAGGAAAATTGTTAAATAGGATAACATGTGGGGGGGGGGGGGGGTAAAAATAGACAAGGCTTCAAATATCTCCAAAACTATTCTAATTTTGATTTGTTGATAGGATTTTGATGTTAAATATCATATATTAATGGTCTCACTAAATTGTATCAATTTTAAATGAGAAACTATTTATTATATTTTAATGTTCTTAATGTTGACATGGGTTCCACTACCCTCACTTATAAATGGGATACTAGTATCCTCACTTATACATACACTTTTATGACTATATGTTAACTAATTTATGCCAAATAACCTCAAAAAATATACTCCCCACATCCTAGAGGTCCTGGTATCACCAAAATACTGATCGTATAAGGCTTAAGGTGTAATCCAATTGACTATATCCAAGGAGGAGTTACAAGTCTTTATATAATTGTTTCATGATTATTTATTTTTATAACTCCTTAAAATCTATTAAAACAAACCAAATATAATTACATTATTCTATTTAATATTCTCATTTTTTTTATATTCTTGGAATAACTATTTTAACCTCTATATTTAATGGTTAATGAAAATGTCTCTCATGCGTATGTGCATACTACTGCCTCCATGAATGACGCACTCCGTTTTTATTGCCATCTCACATGGATGGTTTTAAGGATGAGGTTAATGAAAAAAATTACAATTATAATATTATAATTATTATTTATATGAAATCATTTATATAATTTATTACATTTTCTTCCAATAGAAAAACGAAAACATCAATCATGCGTATGTGAAAACGATCACCTCTATGAACGACATATTATATTTGACATCATTGAATTATATTTATTTTTTAAAATATTATTGTATATATTAAAATTTTAACTCCAATATATTATGATTTTTATACTATGGATCCATGACACTTTTGATTAAAGTAATCACACCAAAGCTGTTTTGTTTTTAATGACCCGAAAATATCCAACATAAAATTAAATTATTTAGTAAATAAATAAAACTTGATAAATAAAAAAAATATAAAGAATAATTATAAAGGTATAAATGTGAAAAAGTGTCTTATTTATGTAAATATTCAATATACTCAAGGTAAGATATTTATCTCCTCAATTTCCTTTATTAGTGACATATTCCATTTTCACTAGATGTTTTCTTTTTTTGTGGTGTGTAACATTCAATATAGGTATATTTTATCATAAACATAATAAAATTATAGTGGTTTGAAAATCCATTTAAATTTTCCTCATTTAATTACATTTTAATTCAAATGTTAATAATGTCATAAGGGATTTTTCTTTAAAACCATGGATTAAATGTTTTAAACTCCTTATCTTCCATTTATATGTTCTTATAAATATTATGAGAATTACAATATTTATGATTTAAATATTGAAAAATCTTATTTTCAACTACTTTTTACTTACTTTGAAATGGTTTAGAAAGGAATATTTTTAATCTTTCCTTTGTGGATTGTTTTTGAGTTTCCTTACCAAAGTGTAAAAAGAATAGTTTCTAATGTTTAACGCTTGACCACATTCTCTTATCATTGTAAAAATTGTTAATTATCAACATTACTTTATTATTTTCCTTATTTTCCCAAAGAAAATTTTATTCCCATTGATTTTTAAATTTTTATATTTTAAAAATATTTCAAAGGAAGAGGTTATATTTTCTCTTTTCTTGAGAGAATTAAAATTGATTTTTTATGAGATAAAATGAAAAATTGTATTACTTTTATGATGTAAATGAAATATTTTATGTGTATTTTAGTGATTTTATTCTTTTAAATTTTATATTATTATGGGTGGGTCTAATACGACCCTTTAATGCATTGAGTTATGATATATTCTTGAGAAGATACACGTTGGAATTAACCGTAAAGGTTATTTTTGTTTAAGAGTGACTAAAAGGTTGATTTACCAAGATGTTTTTCATATATTTAATATGAATTTTAAAAGATTTATTTGATATATTTTGATTTCACAAGGTCATAAAATGATATTATATCTAAAGGAATGTTTATGATATTTTAATAGTTATTTTTTTGTTATTTTTCATGGAAATTTTTAATGATTTTTCATGCGTTTTTAAGAAACTATATTGGTTATTATTTTCCCTTTATGATTTATATAAAATGTTTTTTGAATTGTTTTTGGAAATAAAGTTAATTTAATAAGTAATTAAATGATTATTTGAGATCATAGTTAATTTTATAAAAAATAAAATATCTATAGGTTTTTTGGATTTTCATATGGACGAAGGATTTTCATTCAATTTTATATCCCTCACCAATCATTTTTTTAATTATCCAATATTTAAAAAAAAATTCACCAGGACAAAGTATGTTTAGAAATTTTAGATAGGTTAATTATTATCCTTATTTAATGGAGTAAAATTTTCAGGAATATAATAGGAATGTAAATAGAAAAACCTATTTTTGTGTAAATAATTCACGTCTTTCATTAATGTACTCTTTATTATATAATGGGTTTCCTTTATAAAACTATAAATCTATAATATCCTAGAAATATAAGAAAGTGTGTCCATTGTTATAAATCTTATAATTATGGACTAATTATGTTTTGAGGTGTTATATATGGTGTCAGAGAAAATGTTGAGATAAATTCGAATCTTAGGATGACGTTAAAATACACTTTTAAGAGATTATAATTTATGGTTATATTATCATAATATAGTTTTTTAGGATTCCATGTTTCTTCATCTGATCCATGTCTATTTATAATTTTTTATGGAGGAATACTTAAATGGTTATAATTGGAACATATATGTTTTTGGTTGTGTTAAATCATTTATAGTAAGCTATTATTCAGGGTACCCTTGCTAGAGAGGGATTTAATTATATACATAAGAATACGATGATAGTTGATTTTTTCAAGAAACAAAACCCACCGGATTTTTGGGAATCTTTAAACCCTATGGAAGCTGATGGATATATGAATAATTTAAGGAAGTTATTTAAAGTATTGAGAGGTTTAATTCATAAGAAGATAACTATTATCATTTATCACTTTTGATGGTGAAACTAATCTGTGGTGGTTCCTAATTAAGAATACTAATGAAATGGATAAGATGGATACTATGGAATAGAAAATATTTAAGGATATTTTGCTTGATAAATACATTCCTAATTTTTTTTACTTATAATAGATAGGAAATTCTTGGAGTTGAAACATGAGGAGGATGATTTTATTTCCTGACATGGAGAAAATTTTACTAGATTGGATGGATATGAAGTAATTTTTATTCTAGACCATGGTAATAAAATTGATATATTTTACACAATATTGAATCCATGTTTATGAATAGATTTGGTTACTATTAAGATTAGAAGTTATGAGAATATTTTTTAATGTGTTTATTTGGTCAAGATTTAGTTTTTTAAATTTTATAACAATAAGGAGAAAATGCAGTCTTAGTGGAAACAAATGGGAACAAACTCTTAAAAGAAATTAAAGGTAATAAAATTAAATTACACTCATTTAATAAGTGTGGTAAGAAGTATTATCGTTAATTTAATATAAAACATATAATTTCTTACCTATGTGGTAAGTTGGGACATCCGACTAATGAATAAAAAAATGGGAAATGGTAGTGGTAAGATCAATGATGAAAATCCTATAGTTAAGATTTTTTTTCTAGAATGAGATTGGATATTATGCATATTTATATATGAAGAAAAGTACAAAGGGTATATATCTTTAATAACATAATGATAAGGGTTTGTAAAATTCATTTTCTACTACCTTGATGAATCCTGGACCGTAAAATGGAGTGGTGACTGAGGCATTATTTCCTTTTTCAAATTTTTCAAATTTATTTTTTGATTTGGGTTCTACAATTTTTTGTATTTTTGGGAAGTATTTTAGTAAAATGTTATTATAAACTTAAGAAATAAAGACATAACATTTGGAAAAAACTCATGGGGGAAGTATTAAAGGAAACCATATTTATAATAACCTTCTTATTATCATTTATGGAATGGGTTTTCCTAAAATATTTATGTTCTAATTTAAGTGGAGTTTGATATTATTATGGATATGAATTGAGTATAATTTTATCATTCTATGATATATTATCGAGGTAAAAAACAAAATTTAATTTTCAATAAAAATTTTAATTTGAATATAAGAATGACATCATAACTATTATAAAATATACATAAATGTATGAAAGATAGGGGTGAAATTTATCTTTCATTGGTATTTGAAATGGACAGAATTATTTATCTTAGTGGTGTGACTTTTGAAAATAAATTTCTAGATTTATTTCATAATGATTTTCATGGTGTTATTCTTAGTCTAGTGTTTTAATTTACCATTTAATTATTTACTCACGATAAGATGATTTCAAAACCTCCATATACAATGGATATAGTAGAGCTAATTAAATTGAAAAAAATATAATAATTACTTGATAAGAGTTTCATTTTCCACAAAAATTCACATCTGGGTTCTGTTGTATTGTTTATTAAAAATAATGACATTTTTATGAGGCTTGACATTAATTATAGAGATGATAATAACATTATTATCAATTCAAAGTATCTATTGGATCATATTTATGAATTATTTGATATACTTCAGGGTGATCAATATTTTTACAAGATTGACCTCAGATCTAGATACTACCTTCTAAAATTGAAAGAAGAAGAAGATATATGGATAATATTTCATTCTAGGTATGACTATTATAAGAATATGACTATGAATTTTGGGTTAAAAAAATACAACAGATATATTTATGGATCGTATGGATTGATTTTTTTATAAATTCTTGGAATTTTTTTTGGCTATGTTTGGTAATGATATAAATATATTATAAAATTTTGGTGGATCAGAAGGAAAATCTAATAATTTTTCTAAAAACCTTAAAATTAAATAAATTTTATGGAAAATTATGTAAATTTAAATTTTTGTTACCATAGATTTCATTTCTTGGGAAAATTTTAACCAAATATGGAATAATAGTTGATCTGTCAAATACTAAAGTGACGTAAGAGTTTCTAAGACCTTTTAATGTCACTAAAATTTAATGTTTTCATGAACCTATTTACAACTAATGGTTTATTGAAATCTTTTCACATTTTTTCCAACTAAATATGTTAACTCAAAAGGATGTTAAATTTATTTAGAAAGTCTAATATGGCTATTTTTTCATGATTTTAAAACAGTATTTCTTAATCTTATAATATTAACCTTTCTATCTAGAAATGAATATATTTTTTGTTTAGAATAATGATTCATTAAGAGGACTTGGTTATGTGTTTTTAAATATGATTGTGAAATTGAACATCCTTTTTTCTATTCGAGACTCTACAACGATAACCATCTAACACACGATTTTGATCTTTAAGAAGTGGTTTTCCCATTGAAAATTTAGAGGAATATTATATATGGGTAGAAAAGTGAAAAATATATGGATAATAATATTTTTATGTACATATTTACTAAAAAAATTCTCCATAAGGAATATAAGATGGCTGAAACTAATATATAATTATGATTACATGATTATCTTTCATTTAGGTAAATCCCAGTTGGTAACTTATTATTTGAGACAAAAGAATAATGAATAATTAACAATAATATGTTTATAATATGATCTAATATTTAATAATTTAACAAATCTATAATTGGAAGTTGTTCATACAAAATAATTTCTCTTTTTCTTACGATATTAGTAAAACCATCCATATTATAAATAATTAAGAAGGCTCAAAAATAATATCATGGTTTCCAAGAAATGATAGAATTGGTTATGAATGGAATGTTACATGTATTTAACTATGATAAATATAGTGTTTTAATATTTTGGAAGAGGTTGTGTGTGCTAGGGGATTCTTAGTTGAAAAAGGAATCATTGAGTGAGGCTCAAAGATCTTTAGTTTATGTTCATATTGGTATTACTAATATATATAAATAACTTTGGGAGTAATATTTGTGTGAATGAATAAATAAATATGTTGATGATTTTACCATGAAATATTTGACTTGTGTTCAATTTAGTGATGAGAAATAACTATGGAAGGGCATTATATATCCATTTTAGTGCCTGAGTGGAAATATCAGAATATATCTATACATGTCATGGTGGTATTACCAAATACATATCAATTTAATAATATAATTTGAGTTATTTTTTTACATTTGAAAAAATCTATGCATTTTCTTCATATTTTTTATATTATATCTTTGGATCATCTTGTTAGAATTTATCTTAATGTTATACATAGGTTATATATACTTCATCTCTCTATTATATTGGATCATTATCCCAAACTTTCATAATATTTTTTATGAAGGTCTCCAGAAGTCCTTGGGTATTGAATTAATCTTTGGTATATCTTTTCATCATCAATCTAATGGATAATAGAATATAATTAATTTTTTTTGAAGATATACATCAGTATTTCACATTAGACTATGATAGAATTTATGATCAACATATTTCATTAATATTTTTTTAATAATATTAGTTTTCATTCCCATATATTAGTTGTACCATATGTGTAATTTAAATAAAATTGGTTTCTGATTCCAATATGTTGGGTTGGAGTCAGGGAGATAAAGTTATTGGGATCAGGATTGGTAGAAGAAATGGATCAAAAGGTGAACATGACTCAACCCCAGATAAGGGTAGAGTAAAGTCAAGATAATATTTATATAGATAACTAGAGGAAAGTTCTTTTGTTTGATGAGGGAGAAAATGTTTTTCTTGAAATAAATCCTTGGAAATGTATTATGTGTTTGGGTAGGAAAATATAATTTAGCTAATAAATTTTTGGTCCATTTAATGTTTTGGATAATGTGGTATTGGTTTCATAATTTTTATCCTTACCAACAATTTGATCTTAGGTACATGATGTATTTCATCTTTTTTTGTAAAGGAAATATATTCCTGATGCATCTCATGTTTTGATCACTAAAGAAGTTGAGTTGGAGGAAAATATTTCCTATGAGGAAATTCTATTTCAAACTGTTGATCACAAAGAGAAGGTTTTTCAGAAAAGGTTTACATACCTAGTTAATGTTCTACTGAAGAACCATATGATGGAATAAGAAATGTATGAGTCTAGAAAAGTTATTGGGAAAAAATATCCTCACTTGTTTGAGTAATGAATATAATTATGAGGATAACATTTATTTAAGAAGAAAAATTATGATAACCTAGGTAATATTAATAATAAATCAATTTCATTTCCTATTAATGTTCATTATTAGATTTTATAGAGTCATACTAACAATAATAATTTTAAGTGGTTTATAAATAGAAAAAGAAATAGTTTTATAAAACTAAATTTTTTTTCCGTGAAATATATGGTTTTGTTTAAATGTTGAATTTCATAATTTTAAAATATGAATTTAATGAAATGGAAATAATATGCGATTTCATCATATCAAAATATTCTTAGATAATGTTTTTTCAATTTTTTTGAAACAGTTTTTTTCGTGAATAGTGTAAAATAATTATTTTACAAATGCCATAAATTTTATGTCATAAATATGATATAAGAATGAATTAAAAATATATAAACCTTTTTTATTAAAAAAATATGTTTTAATGTGTAAAATAAATCATTTATAAGTATTATTTTGAATTTTTAAACCCATTCTTGACTTTTTAGAACCTAAGATATATTTTAATCTAATAAAAAAATTATTTTTCTGGTTCATTACATTTAATTGTGATATTGATTGATTCCATTTTATTTTTTATTTTTATAAATGTTCAATAACCTTAACTTTTTAACAATAAAACTATTTTTTTCTAATAAATATTATAATTTAGTTTTTACGTTAATTAATTTTTATTCTTGAAAAGCCATTTTCTTAAAAATGATTTTTTTTTTCATTTTGAGAAGTTATATTAAAATTATTAATTTTTAACTTATGGAAATTTAATAATAGAAAATGGATTTCATGTTTAGAATCATCAATTTTTAATTTAGTAAAGAGTTAAATTTTATTTTAATTATAATTAATAGTTAATAGGGGTGGTGGTGGTCAATCTAATATATAATACTAAATTATCACTAAGAAATTAATAATTTTGGTTGAAATAGATATATTAGAGCCTGTATTACCATATATTTAAAATTAGGATAATTTGGTGTCTCTTTACTTGAAAAATACATTAATAGTATTTTAATGTTCTAAATATTTACAAGGGTTCCACTCCAAAAACTTATAAAAGGGAACCTTCTCTCCAAAATTATCCACACACTTTTAACAGACTCTATCGAACAAGATCTACCAAAATCCCTCCCAAAAACTTACACTCATGCCTTATTGGTCTCAGACACATCCAAATACCAATCTTTGAAGGGTTAATGTTAATGTCAAAGGAAGATATCCAATGAGGAGGTATAAGTCTTAATTGAACTCTTTTAATTTTATTTCTTCTTATACCTCATTAAGATATTTTATAACCTCCAAAAAATAATAAAATAAGTAAATCTTATATAATAATATTTTATTATATTGATGTGTCATCTATTTCCTACCTAATTTATATCTTATGGGAAATCAAAACGTCACTCATTAAAAAGTGCAGACTATGAACAACATGAAATGACACATATAATTTTTCATTACCCTCACCTGGGGATTTTCATAAAGACGGATTTAAAAAATAAATATTTTATTTATAATAATAATATTATTTTATAAAGTTAAAACTTTATCCAACATATTTCCTTTTCATGTATTTATAAAATGAAAACATTCCTCATGTGTTTGGGCGGACTACCACCTCAATGAACAATGTATTTCAATTTTCTTTATTATCTTACACAGATGATTTTAAAACTATATTGAATATATATAAATGATAAATATTACATTGACTATGATTCTGGAAATGATGTAACCATGAAACCTTTGACCATGATAAACACACCAAAGCTATTTTGAATTGAATGACCAAAAACACCCAACATGAACAAAACTAATATAGTAACTAAGTAGAACATGATAAACAATTAAATAAAATTAATATTTATAATATAATATAATAATTTTTTTAAAATAATTTAGATCATTAATATAATTTTTTATTTTTGAAATTAAATTATTTAAGTGTCGATTCAGGACTTATGGTAAGAGACTTCTCATCTCGATTTCCTTAGTTTGAGTCTTGTAAAATTTTCAACACTTGTTTTATTTTTTATGTTGTATAAACTACAATATAGATTTATTTTATCATTAATTTATTGAAATTAATTTTTTTTACAAATCCATTTCATGTTATCTCCTTCAATTTACTTTTGATTCAAAAGTTACTAATGTTGTAATGGATTTTTCTATAAAACCCTGATTTAAATGTTTTATGTTCTTTCTCATCTATATCCATGTTCTTTTAAATATTTAAAGAATTTTCTTATTTATACTTCAAATATTGTTAATGGTCATTTTAAACTAATTTCAAAATTATATAAATTTTTTTAAAAACAAATCTTTCTAATTTTTTCTATATGGTATAATTTTGACTTTATTTAAAAACTTTAAGAAATTTTTTCAACATTTTGTCAAGATCGTATTTTCTCACAATCATAGAAATTAGTCAATATCAATATTTCTATGTAAGTTATTATTATTTTTAATAATTTCTTAGTCTATTTTTTCTAAGACGTGCTTGTTTTTAAATTGTTTTCAAATGAAAATGACATTCCTTATCTTTTTTTGAGATAACTGAAAGTGCTTTTGATTAGGGGGTAAAATGAAAAAATTTATGAAATTTATGGTGGCAAAGCAGGATGTTATATGTTTTAATAATGATTTAGTTCTTGTAGGTTTTATATGATTATGGGTGATATACATTTCATTATGTAATGATATGATCTTATGAAGAGATATATTGGAATTAACTATAAAGGCTATTACTTTATATTACTTATTTTAAGGTTGATTATAAGGATTATTTAACATGATTTATAAATGGATTTTATTTCCTTTATATGAGTTTTATTGGAAACATTCTGATTACACAAGTTTTGATAATGATCTTATGTATATTAGAATGTTTATGACCTTTCAAAGGTGAAAGGTTTAATTCAAGGAAATATTTTCCTGAGTTATCATATTTTCTTAAGAAACTATCATGGGTATGATTTTAAGTTTATGAATCCTTAAAAATATTTTCTGTTTTTTTTAGAAATAAGGTTTATTTTATGAGTATGTAAATGATTAATTGATTTCAATGTTTATTTTGTAAAAAGGAAAACTTCCATAAAGATTTTCATGATTTTGAAATGGACTATTAATTGTATTAATTTCCTTATATCCATTAATGAGATTTGTTTTTCTAATCAAACATTTTCAAATGTGTTTCATAGAACATAAAGATGTGTATTAATCTTATCATGGGCAATGGTGACATGTACTGAATGAAGAAAAATCATAATTAATGATACAATAGTGTAAAAAAAACAATCTGTTTTGTGTAAAAATGTACACTTTTTTGAAATTTCTAGTTATTTGTGTGTTGGTTTTACTAATTCAATAAAACTATACACCTAAATGATTATAAAAATATAAAAAGTTAAATATTTTTTATAAATAATGTTATTATTTTTTATGATGTTATATGATATTATAATTTTCAATCTATGATGTATTTGAGACACATTCTCACTAGGTAAGAAATAAAATTTCTCATAATCATATCTATGAATAGTTATATCAGTATAAAGATATTTTGAAGTTATAAATTGTAATGATTCTTATTTTATCCAAATTCTATTATCTGTTTGAAAATATAAAACAAGACTATATATGATTCTACGAATAGAATGTGAAAACATATTGTAAACTTAAAAATTCAACTAAAATTATTTTTTTAATCACCATAAATTATAGAAACCTCTTTATCTAGAGTCTTGTTTATAGTGATTAACATAAGAAAATTTTACTTGAAATTATTAAAAAAAAAATATCCATACAATCTCCCTAATAATCGTAAACATTCCTATAAAAATAGAAGGTTGATTAGGATTAAAATTGTTAATATTTCCAACATGTACTCATTCCATTAAGAAACCATCTATTTACCACACTATTAGGCATAAGGAAACTTAAAACCAAATTAAAACAAACTAATGAAAATAAAAGGGATTTATATTGGGTTTAGTATCAAATGTAGATACCTTTTTTGATATGTAATGTTGTCTAATATTACTAATACATGTACACTACAAGAGAATAATATGATTTATAGTAAAAAACATGACATAAAATTTTTCTATAACTCAATTTTTAATAATAATGGAGACATGAAGTTATTATAGACCCAAAAAGTTTAAAACTGTAATTTATAAGAGTAAAAAAACTAATCATAGTAAAAATTATGTCCGTTGGAATTTAATAAACTTCTATCAAGATAAAATACAAAATTAAAATTAAAAAAATAGAGTATTGATTAAAAAGTATATACCCACTAAAGAATGATATAAACTATAATTTTACTCAAATAAAAAGGGGAATCATAAGCCAGATTCATTGTTTCCATGATTTTAACCTATCCAAAATCCAATTTTTAATACCCGGGAATACCATGACTTTACCCATTAGGATGTATCAGTTTACTTATAAAATCTAGATTCTCAGCTCTATCTACCTTATAATGAAAAATACTAGGTCAACCTAACACTTTACCTAAGACATCCCACTATAAGCCTCTAAGAATTACCTTGATTGCGATGGGAGGACGACAAGAATCAATGTATCAATATTGGAAATAACGAGAATTATTAAACCCCAAACTTCCACTGAGACACGTATTGTACCAAATGAAATATCTTAAAAATAAACCTTAATGAGATTACAAAGAATATGTATAAATAAAAACATGATACATAATAATAAAAAAACATAATAGTCCAAAAAATGTGAAAAAACACAAGAAAAAGTCTATCTCTATGTGAGAATAATTCACCACCATCCCAAACTACCCAAAGAAGATATCGACATGGATGAGACACCTGGATAAATTACACCCTTCCCTTTGAATAAGTCTTATAAAACCAAGTCTATTCATTTTCAAAGGCATATTAAGGTTTTTATGAAACACACTATAGGATACCAATATGAATTTATACAAAGTATTTCACAATGAATTGTTATTTATTGTTTTAAAACAAAATTAGTTTCATAAATTAGTATATATAAAAATACATTTTCATAAAACATCCCTTTGGTTTTACTTTTTAAAATAATATATATACCAAGACTTAAGAACATAGAAGTAAAACATGTTTTATTAAATAAAGGTAAATAACTAAGTACTCCATGTATATTTGAAGAAGTGTTAATGTAATGAAAATTAATCCAAGTAATGCCTACTAATAATTTGAAAATAGGCTATGAGATGGATTCAATGATACCATAACTTGTATAGAACTCTAGCTGACATAGTGAATCTTATTTCCCTACCAAAACACATATCCCTATGTCTTTCCGAAGTTAAAAATTATACTATTATGTAAAATTTAATTCAATCCCAACATTTTCTAATTATCTTTGTGGCATTTCATCGAACACATAAAGTTCAAAAAAACTATTCATAAATAAAACCATTTTAAAAATATTTCCATCGCCTCCAATGATCGAGCAAGAATTATAGATTTTAATTCAACCCTTAATAACATCAGACAAATATTTTTCATATTTCAAAATCAAGGGACATCATGGGAACATTCAAGTATTCCATTATAAGGATTCTATTGGATAGAGACACCTAAATCACTGATAGAAGAAACATCAACTCCTTCGAATTTGGCGGTGGGAAACATAGAGATTAAATCCATACAAGCCTAGATCTATAAATAACATCATAATTCTCTTGTAATAACCCTACATACAACCCTCAAGAAGAAATGCGAACATCCCTTGAATAGATACACACAAATAGATTGAGATTAACAAAGGAATCAAGGGGAGAGTAATAAAGAGAGTTAAGGAGGTTCTTGTTTGATCTATTTAGGTATTAGGAGGTTATTAGACAAAAAAAATACCCAAGGGTATTGGGGTAATTTTCACTTTTAATAAGTTTAGTCTTGTTCATAGTGTTACGACACACAGTTAAGAAAACTGTGTGATAATTGTGTGGTAAATATTGTACAATGAAAATTGAAGAAAAACAATACATAGGATTAAGAAAAAAGTATAAAAATTGTTTTCAATCTATGAAAATATCCACAAGAACCAAAAAAGATATATTTCACGGTTACAACACAGTTATTACTAACCATGTGCAGACCGTGCGCGACGTCCATTCCTAGAAAATATCTAAATTTTCATCCCTTGAGTGTTGAAATCCTTTAAAACACCAAAAGAGATAAAATAATACCAAAATATGAAATTACTATGACATATAGTTATTTAATGTTCTCCAACCATGAATCTTTATCCCCATATAAATAGCCTAAAATATTGGACTCACTAAAAGTGAGGGCCACTACAACATCATAAAAGCTTACTACTCCCACGTCTCGTGGGTTTTTTTATTTCCTCTTCATTAATACATAGATTAATGGGATCATTTAACCATTAAAGAATATATCATTATGAAACATAATTGGAACTTGATTATATACCATCGAGGTGTCTATATTAGGATCAATATCCTCCAATTCAATCAAATGGGAAGGGTCAAGTTAATACTTCATTCAGCTGGTAAACATGGACCACTTTATGAACCAATGCCATGAAATATAGTAAGTTAAACCGATAGGAAACATTTTTAGGTCTCTAAATGATATAGAATAGAATGATATACAATGGATCCAACTTACCTTACCTTCCCAAGTGACAATTCTCCAGATGAGAAGAAACCCTAAGAAAAATCGGATCACCAATAAAAAATTCCAACGATTGATAATGTTGTTCAACATATGTTTTTTAGAGGCTCAAATCTATATGTAACCTCTTTTAGATCAATTTTACCTTCTTTTTCATACCTTTATCAAGAATTTATCCCACTAGTGACCTCTCACCAAGGTCTACCCAACAAAAATGAGATTTATATTGACGCCCATATAATTCTTCAAAGGGTGAAATTTTAATCAAATCCTAATAACAATTTGAAATGGAAAACAAAATAAAGGGGGAATGATTCTCCCACAAACCACTAAGGTCAAGAGCACACACCCAAATCACATCATCTTAAACTTTGATGGCTTACTCAGTCTGGCTATGCTTCAAAGTATGATACATCGTGCTTAGCTTTAACTAAGAACCCATCAACTCTAGAAATCCCCACCAAAATCTAGATGTAATGTGAGAGTATCTATCAGAAAGAACAGATATAGGCACACCATGTTGCTTCAAAATAACTCACTCATACATGTTCCTAATCCCTTCAACCTTCATCAACTCCTTAATCAGATGGAAATAAACTTATTTAGTGAGATGATCAATAATCAATCAAATATCATCCTTTCCACTAGGTGTCCAAGGTAGCCCAATCACATAGCCTATAGTTATATCACCCCATTTACAAACTATATTGGGAAAGAATTATAAGAAAACCCCAAGTATCTAGTGCTATGGCTTAATCTTCTAGAATGTATGGAATCTTAGAACATTGTTTTCATTCAACTACCTCAAACCTGACCACCAATATTGACATATCATGTCGTCATACATTTTTATATCTACTACTGATGTCCACTATCCATAAACTGATGCCTAAAAGATATAAAAATGACCAATATGCCTATAAAAATCAAAGCAACATTGGGAGATCTATATCAATCATCCACAATGTCCCCAACTTTTAAGATTTTACTTGAATACTGAAAATAATTGTCTTTTCCTTTCCCATGATGAATATGATAATTAAATGATGATTTAACTTTCATACAAGATAACAATACCTCCCATCATCCAATTTGACTCCCAAGATCATCTAAGTAAAAAGACTCATCTATGAAAACTCCTCCACCAATTCCTTTAAGGTTTGAGTTAAGTAAATTCCTTCTTAACACATCAGTGACCACATTCCATTTTTCAGATGTATATAGAATATCCAAATCAAAAGTTTGAAGATATTTAACCTAACATTACTATCATAAGATCAAGTTTATTTTTATGAAAATATACTTCATGATCTTATTATTTGAATATGTAGTCAACCACTCCAAGAATAGATAATGGTATCATGTCTTTAGAACATACATTGAGGATACCAAACCTAGGTCTCATGTAGGATAATTCTTCTCATAAGGTAGTAAATGGTGATAGCCACATGCCACCACCTTATTTCCATACATCATGACACACACCAACACTATACTAGAGGTATTTCAATAGAAATCATAGCTTAAAAATTTCCCAAGAATAATATGAATGGGAGATGAAGTTAATCTCTCCATCAGTTCCTCAAATTATCTATGAATCTTATCCTTCCATTCAACCTTATTAATCTTTTTGGTAAACTATATTATATGAGACTCTATTTTATACAAAACCTGAATAAGAATTATGAAATATCCTACTAAACCTAATAAGTACAGATCTCAGATACATTTCTATAATGTTACCATGAAATAAAAACCAAAATCTTCTTAAGAGCCCCTACGATTCACCTCTCAGATACCACATTTCTAAAAAAGTGGAATTTTCAGATGCAAAACTGACACTTGGATAGCTTTTCATATAGTCTATGTTGTTTCAAGATTCTAAAGATTATATCGAAATGATCCCCATGTTACTCCTATGACTTAGAGTACACCAAAATATCATCCACAAATAAAACTATGAATGGGTCCATTAACTGATGAAAAATTTAGTTAATCAATTCCTTAAATACCATAGGATTGTTATTATAACCGAATGGAATAATTAGTAAATTGAAATTACCACAAAATATCCTAAACATTGTCTTAGGTATATCATATTATCATAATATTAACATATGGTTCCTTTATAATGTTTCATTTTTAGAAATCCAATAGGTTCCTATGAGTTGATCAAATAGGTCATTAATTCTTGGGAAATGATACTTTTTTTAAGAATCACCTCGAGAATCATTTGGTAATTGACATAAATTCAAAGATTTAAACCGACCTTGTTTTCAAAGAGAACTATCAAAGACTAAGGGAAAAAATAAGATAAATAAATCCCTTTGACTCAATATCCTTAACCAAAATTTTATGCTCCTTAAACTTAGCGGGTTCCGTACAATAAGATGTTATAGAAATGGGACTCATCCCAAGGAACAATTTAATAGTGAAATTAAACACCCTCTTGGGAGGTAACCTCAAAAAAAAAAATAAGGACCCCATGTTACACTATCCCCATTGTTGTAAGTGTACTATGTAACTGTTATTCAATGATGTCATGGAATATATCCAACATCTGGAATGAGGTCATTCCAGAATAAGGAACCAAAATCCCCACTATACCTGATCCAGGATCCCACTAACCTTAAAATACATGAGGGAGTCCATAAGAAAAATTAAACTAGACATGATGATGATAAAAATCAACATGGGCCTTAAAATTGATCATCAAATCCATTATAGTAATAAAGTTTAAGATATCAATATCAAGAACTAAGAAATCGCACACAAATTCAATGTTTAAAATCATCACCCAAAACTATAGTTGTTCAAAAACCTTCCCCTTCCTTTTTTCTAAGGGAGTTAAAATATCCATCCTAATGGGAATAAGATCGCAGCATAAACCAAATGTATAAATTTTAAAAAATACTATGAAGGAATGTGATGAAACAATATCAAATGATGTTAGAAACATAAAAGATGAAATAATCACCGTACCTCTCATTGTAGCTAGCCCTAATTCAAATTACTTTAGTTAATAATCCACTGTGTAAATTTTTCAAGACTCAACTCCAGCTTGGTATTTCTTCACTAATTGAGAATCCCCTTTATCAAAAGATTAAGATCCACCTCCTTTCACTACATTATATTTTAACTGAATTCCTTTAGTAACTATAGATCCAACCTTTATTCCTTAAGGAAACTTTACCCAAAAGAGAAGGAGATGACCATATATTCCACATATATGGATTGAAATAGAAATTGTCTTATAATAATGCTTATGGTTTACATATCTCCCACATTACATGTAGAACACTCGACTCTATCCTGATTTCTAATTCGCACCACCACCACTACCTTATCATGGATCACCTTTCCCCATATTATAACTAGAAGACATGTCCTAAATTCCTCCTGTAATCTTTAAAACTCCACTTAGACCAATCATCCAATATTTTCATTCCTAAAATATTAATGCTTTTTCAATCACCTCTTCACATGACAACAAACATAGGAGAATAAAACTTAAACAGATCTCAGACTTTAGTCCTATCTCAAATTGACTAGCCCTGATACAGTAATTAGTAATAATCACTAGAGGAAAATTGACCAAATGAGTGAAATGTGTCAATTACTCCATCACAAATTAGTATCTATAGTTTAAGGTCACAAACTCATAAGCTTTAACCACACAAAATATTTTATGATATTATTTATGATTGGAGATAATCTTGATGGTATTATAACTTAGGTCCTCATATTGTTTAACAATAATGATAGAGTTCTACAACTTCCATTCTCATTATTCAATCATTTATGTGTAAAATATCACATTATATTAATTATGAGTCTTTGAAAAATGAAATATTATATTTATCTTTTTAATCCATTCCTTTGGTTCTTGGGTTCCTTTATCACCATAGAAGATAGGATAGTTCATCTTGGTAAACATTAAAGCACGATCCACCATTAATTATTGGTATTTTCCACCATTATAACCTTTATATATAAGAGTCTATATTGTTTTTATCACTATATTAGAGACAACTAGAGGCTTTTTCTATAAAAATTTCCTCATTTATTCCTTCCTTTATTTTGAAGAGATTATTATAGGAGGGATTATCTATTAAACACCATATATAACCCACAATTTGGATAAAACAATCTTATGAACTCATATATTGAAACACTATGTATCTATTTAAAATCTATCAAACAACAAGCATTATTATTACTGGTAGATTCATATGATAAAGGAGTGAAAAAATAGAAAATTTAATCTATTTCTCATTGTGAAAGGTTTTTCTACATAGTTTCTTAAGTCATGTGCCAAATGTGTAAGTACTACTGTATGGTTACAAAACCATTCTCATGATTTCCTAGGAATCTATGCATGGTTCTTAAAACTATGTTCCTCAATTTTACACCTCAATTTACTTCTCTATATTCATACTAAAACCTATTCCCTATATGGAAAATACGATTACCCCTGAGACTTAGAGACATCTTAAAAATATAATACATTTCATAAATATAGAGTTTAATTAATCTCATTAACTTGATAAAAATTTCTGATACCCTTGGTAACTCGAGCATCGATGAAAAAGTGAAATGGCCAAGCACCCTTCCACACTTTCCACCTGAAATCCAACAAACCTAAATTTTTTCTTCCATAAGCCTCGAACCAAAACCAGGTAGTTTCATCATATTTTTGGTTGGGTATTCTATTCGATACCTATTTTTAATATACCAACACTGGTCAACCCAACACATAACCTAAAATAGACAACAACAATCCCTAAATCACGTTCTAGATTTCCATAGAATGTTGAAAAAAACTTGGGTATCAATAAATGAATTAATGTGAGTGATTTAAACCCAAAAATCACCAAGACATGTATCATGTTGTAAAGGAAATTTATAAGAATATAAACCCAAAAAAGTGTGCAAAGTGGAAGTAAAAATAAAAACATGGGACATAACTGGAAAAAATTATAATTATCGAGAACAAATGACCAACCACAAGCCAAAATTATTACATTATATAACCATAAGTCACTAAACTCCTAAATCACCCAAAGATAGTAATGATTGATAAGATTATCTAATATATACAATGACCTTCCCATTACCTGAGTTATGAAAAAACAAGTACACATATTCCCAAAGACACATGTAGGTTTTAAGGAAACACCCCATAGGGTTCCACCATTAATCAATACAAAGTCTTTCACTATTCAACCTTTAGTTGTAGCTTAAAAAAACTAATTTCACAAAAAATAAATTGGAAAAAACATTTTTTTAAATCATTCCTTTGGTTTTAATTTTCAAAATAATCCATATCCAAAGCATTAAAAATATGTAAGTAACACATGTTTTATAAATAAATGTAAATAATCAAGAAATCTATGAACATTAAAATTAGTGGGCATGTAAACCACAAGCGTCAAATTAATGTCTACTAACAATGATAAAATGAACTATAAGACATAGTCTATGATAATATGATATTAAAATAACTCTAGACGATGCAATTAGTCCTAGTTCCCTAACAAAACAGGTATCCCATGATTTTATCCATGTCCCAAAGTCTTTTATTATGTCTAGAAGAATATAAGAACAACATTTTAAAATTATCTTTTTAGAATTCCATCTGACACCAAAAGTTCATAAAAACATGTTTTTAAAGAAACCACTTTTATAAATTTTTCCCATTGACAAAGATTAGGTAAAAATCATGGGTTTTAATTTATCCGTCAAGAACATCAAAAAGATAATTTCTATATGTTTAAATCAATGGATATCATAAGAAAATTCAATTATTCAATGGGAAAGAATCCATTGGATAGAGAAAACTTCCTTACCAATAGAGGAAACGTCAATGACATAGAATTCATTGATAAGAAGCAAAGAGATCTGGTATCACTTTTCTATATCTAGAAAGAACTTCCTAAATTGTCCATCCAAAACCCTAAATCCATCTATCATTTCCCTTTTAGGTTTAAACTAAACATGGAGAATATTGATCAAGGATATATTTATGGAAAATATGAGAAATTAAGAAGAAATCCAAATATATATTGAAGAGATCCAGCTAAATCCATCAATAATAACCAAGGAATCAAGGGGTGAATACTCAAGACAATTAAGGATGAGATAGTTTAAGCTAAAGGGTGATTAAGAGGATATTAAAATTTAAAAAACTGAGGGAATTAGGGTAATCTAAAATTTTATAAAGTTTATACTCTACCACATTGCATGGCCACATGGTTCGAAAAATCAGGTAATAGCTACATTCCCTTGAATATAGAAGAACATAGTTTCCTAGTAATAACCACATGTTTATAAAAACCATTCTAAAACTATGAAAATCACCACTATAACTAAAATATCCACATCACATGGTTACCAAATAGTTACTATTAACTGTGTCAAACCATACACATGTCTTGTTGATCCCAAGTCTCCAAATTTTTATCCCCCAACTCTGAAAAGAATTTAGATTCAAAAAATATATATACTAATCCCAAAATTAAACAGACCTATAACCTAAATTTCATCACATCCTCAAAAAAATAACTTCCTCAGCCCAGTGGATAAATTTTATTCCACACACCATATGATCATGAACACAAGGATCAGATACAACTCTATCTTCACCATTGGAATCCCTTATTATTGAAGGACCAAAATGTTAATCAATATGAAATAAATTAAAATAGTTTTATAAAGAAAAAATCTCAATCAAACTCTTAGAATAAAAACTCAAAAAGAAAATAATATAGGGAGATATATCCCAATAACAAGATGTTGTATACTATAAGAAAAAGGAAACTCCAAAGTGTATCTATACTTTTTAACCCTTTAACATGCAATCCACATTATAGAAAAACATCAATAGTTTGATTTCTCTTTATTTAGGATAATTTTTAATTTCATTGTAGGATTATTCATCATATTCCCATGATCTCAACATATATTGACATATTATGATGAATTTAGTCCAAAAACACTATAATGATCATAAATAAAGTGAAAATAGTATGGTTAGAAAACACATTCCTCTTGAAAATATCAATAATTATTGTTATTCGAAATTTAGTCTTGCATACCAAAAAAAAATTATATAAACTCTAAGTTAAATAGAATTATATAAGGAGTGTTAAGTGATTTTTTAAAATAATGATTAATTAAGTATTTTACCCAAAAATATCATGTATCTTGAGATATTATATAATCAATTAGAAACTCATAATAAATTTAATATTATTATGCGTATTTTTTCTCATAAGGGTTGTTTTATTTGACAGTTAAGTGAGTTTCCTAACATGAATTCATATTTTGAACTATTAAATAAATGATTTAATTATTACATATATTATAAGTGGTTATTCTTGTTAATTATAACAGTTCATATTCATATATATTATTATAATAAGTAATTTTAACAATGTATAAAAAAAGAATATTTTTTTATCTAAACAAATAGGTTTTATTTTATATTAACCATTTTCCATATACTATATGAATATATTAAATTCAATATTACTAAAATATATAATCTTAATATGCTAAAATGAAATTAGTTTTTATATTCATCATTTCAAAGATTCATTAGGATTTTTTTGGGTTTTTTAAAGTGGTTGATTTTGGGTGAATAGTGAAAAGTTGGGTTTGACATAAAACCATAACATTTACGACATAATTAGCATATAATCTTGAATTTTAAAATTATAAAACCAATTTCAAAAACAAAAATGTATTTAATTAGTAAAATAATTCATTAAAAAATATTTTAAATTTAGAAACCACTTTTTAATATTTTGGACCATAATTTTTATTACTTCTAATAAAAACTATTTTTAGGATCTTTTCCTTTAATTAAGTATCCACCAGGTAGAATTAAGTTTTGAATTGATAAAAAATTCACATAATTTTCCTATTTATATCCATAAACAAATAAATTTTAGGGAAATCAATAATATATTTTATTTTTATGAGATTGTATTTTATGCTTAAAATATTCATTTTAGTAAAAACTATTTTTGTTGTTTTAAGTTGACATTTTAAAAAATAAAATTTTAGAACCTTTAAGAATTGAATATTTTAAGGTTATTTATGTATTTTAAAGTTTAATTCTTATATTTTTTTATTAATTTACTATTCATTTTTTCCTTAAAATAACATACCATGATGAATGTTAGTCACCACTATAAATGTTATATGGGTTAAAAATCGTGTAAAACTAACTGATAAGGCTAGAAAAATCACAAAAACATATATAAATTTGACTACATGATTGTATTATAGACCCACCTTATCCTATTTCTAATTTTTTCTAATTGGTATCCATTAGAATTTAGAATTATATTTATTATTTTTTAAGAAAATAAGTATTTGTAATATTTCCAATCATCTCACTTATAGATGGAGGCCTTCACCACCTCACTTTTCCACAATCATTGAATATCTTAGATAAACAATTAACTTTATATTTACCTACCGAAATCTATCTCCCAAGTTATAGAGGTTAGTTTCTTCCCAAAAGAACTGTCTAAGAAGGCTTAAGGTGTGACCAAATAGTGGTTATCGAAGGAAGAGTTATTTGTCTTAAAATAGTTCTTTAAAGTTTTCTTTTCATCCACCTTCTTGAAATATTCTATAAAGATCCAAAAAAAATTCTTAAGTATTCTTATTTTACTAAAATTTTATTTTTTGGTGGAAAAAAAATTATATATTTTCCTTACACCTATTAGAAAATGAAAACGTCACCCGTGTTATGTGCATACTGCCCCCTCCATGAATGAAATATTTCATTGTTCATAAATTCCATATATTGAAGGGTATATAGATTTATTTAATGAATAAAAATTATATTTATAACATATTGATGGTTTTATAAACATAATTTGAGCATTATATCAATAATATTAACATTAAATGTTAATTATAAAATTTAACTGCCAAAAAAAGAGCATACCGATACCCTTTGTAAGAAATAACTTCTTACCATTATGTTTAATTTATCCCCATTATATATCTATTATTGATATAATTTTTCAATTTAATTACATGTTTTTAAATCATTATTCTTCTATAAAAGTGATATTATCATTATACAATGACATTCTCTTACTCATTCGATTGTTATAACATGTTCCTGTTTGGGTTAGTTTTATGACCTACATGAATGATTTAATAATGTATATGTAAATATTGATTAAAAATCATAAATAATAGTAATAATATCTAATAAATATGAATTTATAATGTTTTAATAATTATGATGTAGTAATATTTATAATTTTATTTACAAACAAAATTAATTATTTTTATAAGTAAATAATCACTCAAAACATGAATTTTTAAGAATTCTTTGTGAAATTTTGGGATGATTGGTAATGTAACATCCCACCTCATATTATTGGCTTGAGTGGGTGGAGGAATGATACATGGCCTTAAGAGACCTTCCAAAGGTTCCAAAGGCTAGTAATAACTGCCAAGGGATTCAAGAATACATTGGGGAACGATTTTCCCTAGAGACAAAACCAACCAACCAAACGATCCACCATCAACAAACTATATGATGCATGTTAACAAAACAACCAAATAATACATTTAGAAAAAGGAACCACACTATTCTACAATACAACCAAGCACAATATCAGAGTATTATGAGGAATACTAAATAAGAGACCCAAAATAAACCAAGACACACTCCACAGCTCCACACCAAGCTCCATGTTCCAAGCACCACCAAATCTCCCAAGCATCACCACGATCCACTAGTAATGAGATGCTTTACCTTTACATATGTCCCAGAATACGACATCTATAAAAGCAGCAGAGTGCCAATGTAGGGGGTTATTACTAATACTCAGTACATTTTCACCAAATTACTTCCCTACACACTCCACAAGGATAAAACCATTAGCAAATTTATACAAAACCGTTTATATGTAAGATTCAACAGTTTAACATTTACCACAACCCAAATATACCCTTAACAAGACATGTCAAACAAGGGAAAGTCACACAAAGACAAATGCCATATCACTATCACACATTAGAATGACCAATTTTCCATCTTCCATAGCAACACAATAACTAAAAAAACATAGTCTAACTTCCTGTCCAAACCCATTCCCAACTAGCGGTGCTTCAAGACCACTATCCATAATGGTGGTTCTTCTGACCATTATCCGCCACCTTTTATAGAAATACTTCCCACCCATTTCTCTAATGGTGGTTATTTGGACCACTATGCATCACATTTTATAGTGAGACTTCCCGCTCACTTCCACCCAACCAACACAATCAATTACACTCAATCAACCAACATGACCAAAGCACGAAGGCTACAAAATATACACACAACCATTTCCAAAACAAGCCAATTCACTTCAATAAATCATCCATTTAATGGAAACACCCTTTATATAAATTTCCAAGCCCAATCAAATTTCTATAAACAACATATTTATTGAAAAACATCATTAAAAAAATTATTTTTATAATCATACACTAACGATTTTAAAATCACATTTTAAAATCACACAATAAAGCCCCTTTTTTCAACAATAACTCATTTTCCCCAAAATCCCCCAAATCATCACCAAATGGATTTTCTATCAAGATTCTCACATCATTATAACAATTAATTTCAAGAAAAACAGTTTAATTTTAACCAAAACTAATATTTCTAACCAAGTGGAGTTGAGAGAGAAGCGACATACCTTCAGGGTTCTGGTGAATTAGACCCACAAGAAACTACACCCCAATCTGGGAAAAAGCACCACTAAAATTTATCTATATCCCCTCCCCAATCATCCACATGACATAAAATCAACAACTAAGGAAATAAAAACCATATATCTACATGAAACAGATGTAGATATAGGAAACCAAGAAATAAAGAAGAGTTGATCTGGAGAAAAATAAAAAAGAAACAAAGATGATAGACTTACTCGGGAGAAACCACCTTCAAAACACCTTTAAATCCCTTCGAATTGCTTCAAAAATGAGTGGGATATCCCCTAAAACCCTTGATAACTGAAAATACCAATTGAGGCTCGAGTGGGAGGAAATTTGGAATAAAATGAGGCAACCCTGAGGGAGCCCGAATTTAAAATCCTACTTTTAAGTGGCCGCACGGTTAGTCCACACACCACTGTCTCGAGAGGAATTGTCTGCACGGTTGCCTTGAATGGATTGGAAAACCCTCTTCAGGCCGTGTGAATCCCACTATCTCCTCCTGCACAGTTTCCTAGAGAACCTGCATGGCTTTCCCTTACCCTTCTCAAACCGTTCACCCTTAGAAAAGCCTCCAAACATATTCAAAACCATTACAAACTCTCCAAACCACTTACCAACTCATCCCAATCACTTTAAAAACATAAAAAGGACAAAAAATGATATATACCTCAAAACATGGGTGATAAAGTCTACCCACCATTGGAATTTCTGTCCTCTAAAAGTAGAAACCATCTCATTGTCGAAAAAGCTCAGGCCATTGCTCGACCATATCTTTCTCCCGCTCCCAAGTCTGATATTAAATATGACCATGGTCCCACAAAATATGAACTAAAATGATGATTTTACCATGCAATACTTTCTCTTTCCTATTCACAATCCACACCGACACATGCACCAAGGAAGCATCTAGTTCTAGCTCAATAGGATCCCAACTAATCACATGGTCGCAATCCAGATGATACTTTTTCATTTGCAACACATGAAACAAATTGTGCACCGTACTAATCCATGGTGGAAAATCCAAATGGTAAGATACCTCTCCCATCCTATAATGGTTCTCTAATGGCCCTATATACCTCAGAGATAACTTACCATCCTTCCCAAACTGACGATGTCCCAACCTAGGAGAGATTCTCAAAAACACATGATCACCCACCTCGAACAACAATGGTCATCGACGATGGTATGCATAGGATTTATGATGACTTTAGTTGTCTCCAACCTCTTCCAGATCAACATGATCTTTTCCGTAGTCTCTTGGCTGAGGCTCGGTCGTATCATCGAAGTCTCGCCCGTTTCCACCCAACATACTGGCGAATGACAAGGAAACCCATAAATAGCCTCAAATAGAGCAATATGTATCAGAGCGTAATAACTATTATTATAGGATAACTCCAACAATGGTAAGTGATACTCCCATGAATGAGAAATATTCATCACACAAGACCTTAATATATCCTCCTAGGTTTGTATCGTCCTCTCAGATTGGCTGTCCGTCTGCAGATGATACACCGTGGTCGTCGTCAAGTGTGTTCCATGGAATTTCTTCATGGATTTCTACAAAAAGAGATGTAAACCTCAGATCTCTATATGATTCAATTGAAAATGGAACACCATTCCTCTTTACCACCTTTTGGATATAGATTTTGGACAAATACTCCACCATATGATATTCACGAATTAGAATGAAATGGGCCGACTTGGGAGCCGATCCTCAATCCCCCATATGGCATCATGTTTCTACACCATTATTTGGAGACCCATCACAAAATACATTGCTATCTACTCCCATTTCAACAATGGGATAGGTAAAGGCCACATCATGAATGCTGGCCACTGATGCTCTTCCTTGACTTGCTGAATAGTCAAGAATCTCGAGAAAAACCCGACCACACCCACTTTCATAATAGCCCACAAAAACTGCATCTTCAATGCCTTATACATTTTCTGAATTTCAGGATGGATAGACCACCTGGAATGATGATAATATGTAAAAAAATCCTCCCAACAAGCCACTAGTACCACCAACTGATTCCCAAAACACAAGATTGAATTCCCCTTCAGTTCCCAGCTCTCAATGGTCTCCCCACCATCGTGTTTCGACCTCATCCCCATACACTTAGAATAATATTTATATGCCTCTTTAACCAAACCATCCATGTCATGAACCAACACAACTAGAAATAAGAACACTCTGTAACCCTGGTCCTCACATTCCAACAACATGTCGGTTATGACTAACATCAACTGCCACATGTCTTATACATGTTTCACCACTTGAGCATATGATTTTATACTTAATGCATTCACCACTGAATTTCCTTTTCCAGGTGTGTACATTATGTCTAAATAACACATATGAAGATATTCCATCCATATCCTTCACCTCAGGTTCAAATCTCTTTGTGAAAAGATATGCTTTAAGCTCATTTGATCGGAAAACACTCTAAATTTCTCACCAAAGAGATAATAACGCCACATTTTTAACGCATGAACCACTAATTCCAACTCCAAATCATATGTTGGGTAGTTCTTCTCATGAAACCTCAACTTCCATGATCTATATGCAACCAAATGACCCCCATTCATGAGAACACACCCCTACCCTAATCCTGATGTGTCACAATACACCATGTACCCTTTCCCTGGTTCTGGAAAAACCAAGATTGGTGTTGATGTAAGGCGACCCCTTTAGCTCTTCAAAACATTTCTGACACTGTTCATCCCATTGAAATGGAACATTATTCCATGTCAATGCTCTCATTGGTTAATCCAATCATGAGGAATAATGAACAAAATTTCGATAATACCCAACTAGAGCAAGGGATCTCCGTATCTCAAAAGCCTTCTTTGGTGGTTTTCATGAGATAACCGCCTCTATCATTTAAATATTATCTAAAACACCCTTTCCAGAAATTACATGGCCAAGAAAATGAACCTCCTGTATCCAAAAAGTTATACTTTGACAATTTGGAACAACCCTGATGATCCCTCAAGATCCCCATCACTATCACTAGGTGCTGATCATGCTCCACCCTTGTCCTTGAATATGCCAGTATATCATCGAAAAATACCACGACAAAAGAATCCATATATCTCTGAAATATATGATTCCTCAATTCCATAAACACCATTGGTGCATTCATTAGATCAAAGGGAATAACCACATACTTATAATGGCCATATCTACTTGGGAATTATATTTTTGGAATATCCTTCTTCCTCACCCACAATTGGTGATATCCTGACCTTAAGTCAATATTGGAGAATCACTGAGCTCCCCTCAACTTTTCAAACATACCATCTATGAGTGGAAGTGGATATAAGTTCTTTATTGTAACCTAATTAAGTCTACGATAATCAACACAGTGACACAAGGTTCCATCTTCCATTATAAAAAAAAAACCATCACTACCCACATAGATGTGCTAGGATGAATGCACCATTTATTTTCTAACTCTTCCAACTGCACCTTTAATTCCATAAATTCTGCTAGTTACATTTGGTAAGATGGAAGTGAGATAGGACTAACCCTAAAAAGGAGATCAATCGTAAACTCTTCTTCCCTCAGGGGAGTAAACCCTGAGAATTATTCAAGAAAGACATCAATAAACTGATCCACAACTGCTGGAAGAAGGTTTTTCTCAACACCTTCCACCGATGCCAACAAGAAGGCCTCTAACTGATATGATATCGTGCCGGAAGTTGGTTCCAACATATCTGTTGCAGCCAGTTTTGCACTCATCTCCCCTCTAAAGAGAAGTCTAACTCTATCCTAACTGAAAATGAACTTTTATTATTATGAAAACACTTTTTAGGAAAAAGTGGGAAACCACAATATCTAAACCATACAGAAAACCCTGGTCAATACTACCAGATCTTCCCCTTCCCAGTGAATACAACGAGATGACAAGACTTCACCATCACATGAACACTCGACTAGCTATCCTGTGCTGAGTTTCACAGGCCTGGTACCGATGGCAGAGCCATACTCTCTCGAACTTCCAAATCCAAACAGTATGCAAGGTGAAAGATTTCTACTCTGGACCTCATCTAAGGCAGACCCATGTATTATGCTGGTTACAAACTCACCCAAAATTCAACGGAAAACCAAGAAGCTTCTTCACCAAAGAGCTCCAGTGAAATGAACATCTTGTTGTCAACAACTCCAAGAATTGTAACAAAAATAAGAACTGCAATTTTATCATCAAGAGCTAGGCAATGAAAATTACAACTTCTTCAAATTGATTCCAACATAACTCATCATGGTCATAGTAGTAGGGACATGGTCCAAAGTCACAGTATCATCCAAAAAACAGCAGAATCAAACACAAACAACCAAACCTCAAAAAGGAGAATGAGGTTCACAACACCAATCATGCCAGACCCCACGGAAAACTAGATCCTAAAGCAGAAATTCCAAGTAAAAAAATCACAGACCCCAATCCAACCCAAGAACATCAACAAACAAATCTGAAATCAAAAAATGAAGGCAATAAAGGAAGAAGAAGAAACATCAACAAATCACTGGACCCTAGAGCTTCAGATATCTCTGGAAAGGCCCTGTTGAAGAACAGAAAAGTCTCATCGCCGCCATCTATAAAACCCTCAGGGACCACAAAGGACCATCTGACACAAACACCAGTGGCAAGGCTGCAACCCAAAATCACCGAGGCTGAATCTCAGCTGCTGGACAATCATCATGCCACCAAAAGAAACCCTATCCAATGGGCTGGAGTGGGGCATGAATAAGGATAGAACGATGAGAAAATCATGAACAACCAAGTCCCCAAGGTCGCACGATGCTTCCATGGATCAAAAAAATCTGTTGAGCCAATGTCAATGGGAACCGCCGAGCTAAACTGAGGCAAGAGGTAGGCAGAGATGGGAAAAAACCCCAGCGGAGACACCCCTTACAAGCACATCTAGGATTCGGTCTAACACCATCCTTTGTAAAAAAACTAATCGTTCACGCATAGAAATATATGTGGGCCTTAAACATTGTCAACCAATCCATTCCTTGGATTATATCATAAGAATCCATCTCAAGCACTGAGAAATACCACATCAAATCGATGTCGTCCACAACTAAAGAACTTTATCTATAGAGGAAAGCTTAACACTCTCTTTGACCCAGAGGGGTTTCATTTTTCAGAACTGAGGGAATAATTTCAACTATTAATCCCAAAAAACCAGTGATGCGAGATGAAAGAAAAGAATTCTAATAACCCATATCAAACAAATCTTGCATCAATGTGGAATTTAAAAGAACCATACCTCACATCATGCATGGTCCTGACTAATCATCCACCACAACCTGCTCAGCTCCAAACAACTGCTCACTTGACACGCTCTACTCTTTATTTCCCTACTAAGGTGTCATGGTATTCTGAGAATAAACATGACCCACTTTACTCTACTATAGAGGGAATGCTGCTGCCCCCGTCCTGTCGAGGCATAAGACCCCTGTGACCCCTGAGGAGTGTCACAAACACCCAACCTCAGAGTATTTCCGACTATAACACTACAGATGCCACATATACTTACAATTATGGCATGATCGATGTTGTGTTTTACAATACTGCTTAATTTTTCTCGAAGAACCACACTGAAAACATCCCGACTTTCTCTGAGGCTTCGAAGGAATATTCATGGATCCTACCATTAGGGTACTGATCCATGTTCCGACCATGGAAATAAGTGTCTCTATTCCTCTTGAACCCTGTGTTTGAGTTCCCACTATTTCCCATGGGTACCAACATACCTCCCCCACTTGTATCTCCCACAATATCCCTCTCAACCACCGTAGCTTGGTTTACCATTTCTGTGTAATCATCTATACACAGCCCTTCTATCTTGGAACGAATTTCCATTTTCAAACCAGATTAATTTTTTTTCCTTCAATGATGTACTACCCACCACCTTGGGTGAAAACTACACTACGTTCATAAAATTAGATGCATATTTCATCACCTCCATGTTCCCTTGATTCAAAAAAAAAAAATAAATCCATTGTACGTTGAATTCTAAAAGTATGAGGGTAGAATTATTTATTAAAAAATTCCTCAATCACCTCCCATGTCACACTTCTATCCATCGAAGCTTAGACCACAAGCTCCAACCACTAAAGGGAATGATCTTCCAACATATATGTGGATAGTTTCACTTTCAGCTCTACCGGTGTTCCCAAGAAGTCAAATACATGGTTCATTCCCTTCATCCACGCTTCATCACTCTCTGGCTCTCAACCACCCCTAAAGATGGGAGGATTCTACCTTTGAAACTGAACCACAATATCCATATACCTTGGTTCATCCTCTTTATTCACACTTCCTACTACTTGGAAAGCTTTCACTATACTCTGATCTAGCTGCTGGTTCACCTGGGGCTCAGGTGAAACCAAATTTTTAGTAGCCTCCTCCAGTTGGTCTCTACGAAACCTACCCGGTTCCATTTCTATCATGAAAAAAACAACCATAAGTACCAATCCATAAATAATAAAGGGTATAAAATTTTCATATTCAATTAGAAAAAAACTACCACAATTAGGATTTCCATAGTTTACATTTCTCATATTGCAATATTTTGAAAAATCCACCGTGTTATGAAAATCAACCCATTTTCAAAATTCCACCAGTTTCCATATTTCAAATCCTTCCATTTTGAAACCCAATTTAGATTTTTTAAAATACACACATTCATATCACACAATAATTCATTATACCATAATGAAATATGCATCCTAGTGGGATGTAATTTCTATCCTGCATGACATGCTCATCCCATTGGTTATACCCATGAAAATGAGATTTCCAATGCCTATTACAATCTTCAAACACTTATGTTCCCAACTACATGGTAACTTGAAGTTTAGAATAAATGGGTTAGCTATTTCCTTTTATGCTATACATTCCATGTTATGACAATACTAAACCTTCAACCATCTCGACTCAAGGAATAAGAAAATAATGAATGTCAACACAAAGACCAACGATCAAAACCAAGGATCGAACAACTGCTCTCACTTGAAATCTAAGGACCAAAAAAACTGATACCAATAGTAACATCCTGACCCACCTCATTGGATTAAGAGGTAGGATTAATGCTACTTGGCCTTATGCGACGTTCCCAAGGCACCCATGGATAACAATAAATTCTGAGGGCTTCAAGAATAAATTGGTGAGGGATTTTAACTTGAGAAAAAACCAACCAGCCAAACGATCCACTATAAAAAAAACTACATGATGCATGTCAAAAAAAACTCAGAAATTACCAAAAAGGAACCACACTATTACACAGTACAAGAAAACACAATATAAGAGTAATATGCGGATGACAAAACAAGAGACCCAAAATAAACCAAGACACACTCCACAGCTCCACACGATTCTCCATGCTCCAAGAACCACCACATCTCGCATAAATCACCACGAACCACTATAATTGAGATTCTTTACCTTTTCCAATGTCTCGTAATGTGACATCTGCAAAAGAACCAAAGCAACAAAGCAGGGGGTGAGTACTAATACTCAGTAGGTTTTTCCAAAATGACTTCCCTACACATGCCAGTAGGATAAAACCATTAGCACATTTATATAAAACAGTTTATATAAAACATTCAACAATTCAAAATTTACCACAAGCCAAATATACCCTTACCAAGCCATGTGAAATAAGGTAAAGTCATACTAATCCATAATCCATATCACCATCACACATTAGCACAACCAATTTTCCATGTTTCATAGAAACACAAAAACTAAACAACAACGGTGGAACTTCCCATCCAAACCCATTCCCAACTAGCGGCACTTCTTGACCACTATCTATAATGGTGGTTCATTTGACCACTATCAATCACCTTTTATAGTGATAATTCCCACCCACTTTCCCAATGATGGTTCTTTCGACCACTATCCATCACCCTTTATAGTGGGACTTCCCACCCACATCCACACCGACACATGCCGTAGCACTCAATCAACCAATAAGAACAAAGCACCAATGCCACATAATATGCACACAAACATTTCCAACACATGCAAATTCACTTAAATAAATCACCCATTTTTTGAAAAAACCCTTTAACTAACATTCGATGCCCAACCACATTTCCATAAAGAAAATCCTTATTGAAAACCATCTTTCAGAAAATTTTTTTGTAATCATCCACTAAATAATTAAAAATCACACAACAAAGCCCCTTTTTGCAACAATAACTCATTTTCCACAAAATACCCTTAATCATCACCAAATAGATTTCGAACATGAATCATGCATCGTTATCATAATTAATTTCCAGAAAAAAATATAATTGTAACCAAAACTATTAGTTCTAACCATGTGGAGTTGAGAGAGAACCCACCTACCTTAGGGTTCTGGAAAATTAGACCCACAACCAACCGCACCCCAATCCTGGTGAATGCTCCTCTAAAACCACTCTAGATCTCTTTATCTATCATCCAAAATCATTAAAATAAACCCAAAAGGAAAAAAAACCATTGATCTACATGCAATAGAATTAAATATAAGAAACCAAGAAAGTGGGAAGAGTATATTTAGAGAAAACCCAAAAAGAAACCAAGAGGAGAGACTAACTCGAGAGAAACCACCTTCAAACCACCTTGAAATCCCTTATAATTGCTTCCAAAATGAGTGGGAGAGCCCCTACAACCCTTGAGAACTGAAAATACAAAGTGGGGCTTGAATGGAAGGAAATGTGGAATAAAATGAGGCAAACCTAAGGGATCCTGAATTTAAAACCCTACTTTTAAGTGGCCACACGGTTAGTCCACACGGTTTTTAAAATGATGTGCTAACTGTGCGCATGACACTATATCAAGAGGAGGGGTCCACATGGTTGCCTTGTACGGTTTAGAAAACTATTTGCAGGCCGTGCGAAGTCTACAATATCCCCCTCCATGGTTTCTTAGAGAACCCGAATAGTTTTCCCAAACCGTGGTCAAACTGTGAGCCCTTAGAAAATCCTACAAAGTTATTATATACCATTCCAAACTCTCCCAACCAATTCCCAACTCATTCAAAGAAATTTAAACACATAAAAAGTCATAAAAAATGATACATACCACAAACTGGGTGCTATAGGTCACCAAAGGTGTGTTTCAATGTGATACCTACTAAAATTAATTTTTTGGTTTGGCGTATTAGAAATAAGGAAATCCCAACCAACAAAAACATCCAAAGAAAGAATATATTCCTGGAATCTCACTACTTCTACTATGTGAATCTAAAGGTGTAATCTATGATTCACTTCTTCTTTTAGAGTAGCTGGGCCACTTACCTCTGGTCGTTCTTCACTCCCAACCCCTGTATCGATTGTGACCAACTGTCCTTGTAGGTATTCATGGATTTTTTGTTTCACAGATCGAAGAACAGAATAATAGATTGCAAAGTGTGGGATCCTATCCTATCTTCCATATGTTAGACTATTTGGGAGGTTTGAAACCATGTCCAGATGGGCTCCAATCACTCAATTTAGTTAATGTAAATTAGGTTAAGATCTCTTATTTTTTAGCGGGATATATTGTTAAAGGGGGGGGGGAGCGTCTATTATGATCTTTAATCTTCTCAACAATCCCTATATCCAGGGTAGGACGAATGACCATTGGGTTAGATAAGAACCTTCTAGTGGTGTCCTTAAACATTATGTAGATGGATCTTTTATAGATGGTCTCATGAGAGGTGGTGGGGTTCTTCGAGACTCCTAGGGTTTGGTTCAGAAGAGGTTCAGTGCTTTTTTATGGTCCAAAAAATCATTGGGTGTGGAAGTGCGAGCTCTCCTTTCTAGTCTGATAGTTTGTGGGGGGCTTGGATTTCAGGTGGATGAGATGGAATCTGACTCAAAAATCCTGGTGAAGGATATATAGGGATGTCATGAGGAACTAGGGGGGTTGATCTACCTTATTCAAAGATGAATGTTGGAAACCAATAAAGGGAGTATGATCCAACATAGTTGGAGGGAGGCTAATTATGTGCCAGACTTGTTGGTGCGCAGGGGTAGGCAGGCGGAGGACCTGATGGTTTCTGATTGTTTGGACTCTCTCCATGTTGAGTGTAATGGTGTAGTTATATGGAAAGCCCTTGGTCTGCATCATTTTTTCCTACATGAAGGGGTTTGTGGCTCTGTTTTGTCTCTTTACAAACTCGATGAAAATTCAATTTTCAGTTAGTATGCGAACTATAAAAATTACTAACTTGAAAAAAACACGAGAATTCCTAAATCTTCCAAAAAAATTGACAAAATTATATTTAACATTTTTAAGTGATGAAATCATAAAAAAGTCTCAAGAACTAGAATATCCATACTAATGTATGTAAGGGAAAAAATGTTTGACACTTGAAAGTTAATTTTAACAATAAAAAATCAATATATGTGTAACAAGGAATTATAAATGGATGAAAAAAATAAAAATAAAAATTAACATTGTTATTATTTAAGTGAATAATTAAATTCAATTTATTATACATGGATATTTGATCACATATGAACCAGTGGAAGTATGAAGTAAGTGTATCCTGGTATCAATATTAGTTCCAAGGGACATGTTTCATATTGTACATTGTGTTTCCTTGATATATGGTTTTATTTTGATTTAGGGCCCCATGAATGTATTATAATATTTTATTTTCATGAAATTAATTATATTTACAAATCCTAATCAATAAATTTCCTTCAATGACCTTTGATTGAATTGTTATGAAATACGTAAGGATTATTTTTCTCAATTTTCTTTCCTTGATATATATTACAAGTTATGAACATAATTTATATTATATGGTGTATAAGCTACCTATTTAATAATATATATAACTTTTGTATATTTATTCATCGTATTTAATTTTTTAATTAATGGTTTATCCTTATAGGGGATTTCATTCAAAGGTTACTAAAACTATAAAGGTTTTTAATCCCATTTTTCTTTCTTTGAGGTGTGTGTGATAATATGTGTCTATATTAATTTATATAGTGTATATAATTCATAATCGAAAAATTAGACCATATTTTTATTTTATTTAGGGTATTAAAAGTTTAGTTTCATGTTTTTTATTTCAAAAGTATTTTAATCTAAAAAACTATAATGATTTTTCCTTAAAAAAATTTCTTTACCATTTTTAAAGTCCTTTTCCTATCCTTTTACACTTAATTTACATATTCTATGTATTATTTTTAGTATTCTATTATCCATGATCCCATTATTGTTTAAGGTTATTGTCAACTATCTTTTACTTTATTTAACATGACGAAAAAAGGGATTTTTTAATGCTTTCTGTATTATATATTTTTGAATTTCTTTACTAACACGTGAAAATAATGTTTTTAATGTCTTATGTGTGAATGAATTTTCCTTGTTTCATTATTGTTGTTCCTAATTAAGCTTTATTTAAAAGTTTAAAATATTTTAAAAATAATATATTATTCCCATTATTTTTTATTTTTTTAGAATATAATATATTAATGATATAAGCAGTTTTCTCTCTAACCTTTACATAAAATATTTTGAAAATTTTCAGCAACTCCCACTATAATGTTTACCTGAAACCATATTTATCATCTTTTTATTAAAATTAAACAATAATCTATATTTTAATTTTATTTTCCTCCCAAAAGGGAATGGTTAAACCATTTATTTAAAGACAAATTATTTTTACAGGGTTGACATAAAATTCTTGTATTTATGGGTTAAAAGGTATTTTTTATTTATGGAATCATAAAAGGAATTCCTTTATGTGTTTTATTCATGATTTTGTTCTAATAAATTATATATGTTTATGTGTGGGTTTGATATAGTCCTCCAATAAATTGGGTAATGATTTATTCTATGGATGAAATAGGTTGTAATTAATCTTTATAGTTATTCCATTATAAGGGATATTCTAAATGTGTTTGTAAGAGTGATATGTATATGAAATCCCAAGTAACATTTATGATTACAATTTTAATTTTATTTTTTATTATGAAATAATTAACTATATTATTTCCTTAATAAGTTGATACAAATAAATGTTATATTTTCATGGATCATGACTATTAACTCATTATTTCACACTATATTTACACATATATTATTCCTAGATTCATTCTATGACTCATGATTTATGATACATGTTTCAATAGGTATTATTTTCTTATGATGATTTCTTGTACCTTGATTATAATCTGAAACCCACATGTCTTTGTTATGCTCAGTTATGATCTTTGATTTAAATTAGTTATATTTAACATTTTTGAGGGTTTGATATCATGATTATTATGTTTCCATTTTCATAGGTTCTAAAGAGGAGTATTGGGCATGAATTCTCTATAAGGGTATCACATGGTTGAATATTTTTGGGAAATATTGTAGTCTTATTGTGAAATAAGTAATTATATGTGTAATGAAAAAATTTACTTAGGATAAGAAAGATATGGGATTTTTAGTTAAAGGTTATTCTTAATTATCTGAAAAACTAAACATAAAAGGTATTGGGATTGTAAGTGAATCAATGTTGGTTTGATAGTGTAATTATGGATGATTATGTTTGGGTATCTTTAATCAATATTAAATCTAGTATGTAAAGTGTCTATTTTAGAACTATATTTGGGTGTAAGATTATGGGTTTTTGTAGGAAAGTGGTGAATCACCATATGGTAATTTTAAAAAAATGTCCTATTTATATTTATTTTATATTAGAAAAAACAAACACGTACACATGAGTTGAAAAAAATATATAGAATATAAAATATTTCAAGAGAAACAATAATTTTAACTTAGTTTACCCACAATGGGCTACATTAAATGAGAATACACTCGACGATGTTATAGTGTATGAATATGTACTAAAGTGAACTGATGTTTACAAGTTTAGCAAAGAATCAAAATACCTTTAGTTTATAAGTATGTATAAATTAAAATTTACTAATTTTGAAAATGAAGGGAATTCATTTATCCTTTTCAATAATATTTAAACAATATAATTGAGCTTATAAAATTTTCACACTAGAATTTTTGTCATATACAACTCTGTCTTCATGAATTAGTTGAATTCCCCTTTTTCAAAAATTATTTTCTCATTGATAAATCTATTCCATGTTAAATCTTATCTAACTGGCATTTTTATGTAAGAATCATTTCTGTGTCAATTCATCATGGTAGTATAATTTATTTATAAGTTCTTCTTGAAACTCCCCAAATTTTAAACACATGGAAAATAATTCACTCCATCCAACCTCCGATGCCTTATTCTATATAAAATGTGATGGTTAGGAGTTAAATAATAGGAAAACGACCCAAGGAAACACACAAAAAATAAAATATTTTATTTTAAAACTAATTAAACCTTTAATATATTGTAGAATTCTTAAAATACCACCTTGAAAGGGCTTAAACCCCTTCACAAATGTGATAACACAAAAAGTGAGGTATAAATTTCTAACCACTATATTCTCTTTTCTATTTCTTTATATTCAATGAATTTTCCTCAAATTGAATTATGAAACCATAAAATAAAAATATAATTACCCTATATATACTTATATGTTATTTTTATTATGGTAGTAGCATTAAATATATTTCCCTTTTCCTTTAACAAATATGAAATCATAATTTGTGCATTGTGAAGACTACTACGTACCTATAGTAACATGGTTGTTTTCCTATAACAGCTAAAATGGAGAGTAAAAAAATTTAATTAAATATATAATTATGATATTTATATCTTATTTAATATTCTAAAATTATATAGATTATTACGTCTCCTTATCGTTATATGGAAACGAAATCACCATCCATTAATACACGCGGATGACAACCAACATGAATTGATGTATTATGTTTTTCATTATTTCACTTCATGGATGGATATAATATCAGGTTCAAAGGATACATATTATATTTATGAAATATTTAAGTATAATTTTTTTCAAATTGGATAACCCATTTATGATATGAGCAATAAACTGTCATTATGAAATTTATTATCTTAAACAAGCATATAAAGAGGAAAATGATCTCTTTGTTCTTACTAATAGATTTATATTAATTATATTAATATTTTAATTCATATAAATTCTATTATATCACATTAAGGAAAACTAAATAATATCATTATGCTTCTGGTATAATTATATTAGAACTAAACCACGATTTAATCATCAATTAATTTACGCGTGTTCAGGTTTGGGTCGGTTTACCCAACTACTTCAACAATGTTATCAAATTATACCATGGATTAATATGAGAACATAATTACAGGTATAATATTATTTAAATAATTAGTTTATGATTTTTTTCTATAATGGTATTAATTATGTTAAACATAGTAATTAAGAACCACCGTTGATTTATAAAAATTATAGAAACTTTCACATCATTGATTTCATCTTAAAGGATAATAACTCAAACTCTCATGGATAGAAATTAAAAAATTACAAAAGATCATAGAACACAATTTCAAATTCCTAAATAAAACTTGGATTTTTGAACTTTGGGAGAAGAATGAATACTTGTAATTCTATTATGAAACTTGTTCAAAACAAACAATAGTACTCACACCTAATGTTGAAAATATGTAAATACTTAATTATATACATATATATAAAGTTTTTATAAAAGTTGATCGTAAATTATGATTATAAATGGTTATGAATATGAATAATTCAACACCCATATGTTTTTACCAAATAATTTCTTTAAATAATTTTTATTCTTCACTTGCTTGCATCACACGAAATCACAAGTTTAAATAAATCATGATATTCCCATAGTATAAAATTGACATTATAGCCCAACTGTTAGGTTTAGTAGAATAAGTATAACTAACTTAAGAAAATTCATTGTGAATTCATTGGCTATCAATTATTTATAAAAAATGTAAATTAATTAGATAGTTTTAATTTTTGAGTGAATTAATATTGGTAATGATATTAATGAGATATATATGTTATATACTTAATAAATTATTTTTCATATTTATCCAATGGATATTTTAGTCATAATGTATGAATAAACACTATTTGATATATATAAAACCTATTTTTTAAACGGTAGTTTACATCTTTGAATGGATAACCAATTTTAAATTGAGATTTTGACACATTCATAATTTTTATATGAAAGAATAAACATGTTCTTTTGAAGTGGGATATAAATATTTACTTTGGATGAATTTTTGATATTTTTCTGATAACTTTGAAATTTTGATGAATAGTAAAAATACACTAAATTTTATTTGAAAACAAATTATTTAATAAAAATAATTTATATGGTTAGATTATAATATTTAATTGCTTTAATGTATAATTATAATATTTTTTATCATTAAATGTAATGTATTTCATTATAATTAACATTACATTGAATTCAGATGTAATTTTTTTAATCTTTTGCAATGTTTTAACTTTTAAAACTCGTTCACTATTTCGAATAATGAGAATAACATTAAATTAATTTGTAAAACGTCAATTTTTTGAATTTTTAAAAATGGATTCAATATTTAGAATCATTGGGTCCAAATTATATAAATATATTTATTTTATTTCTGGGCATTATGAATAATAACTTGAGTAATTATTATTAATATGGTAAATGGGAAAATGGGTAATTAAGGGTAGTAATCCTATTATAAAATTACCCTAACACTGGTATTAAAATCATCAATTGAGTGTTTTTCTACTTAAATCATCCTTGGGTCAAAATGGTATCCTTTTTAATTCACTTGGATGAGATGACTATATTTAATTTATTTTATTTAAAGAAACGATAAATATGTCTCACCCAAATATTAATAACAAATTAATTTTTATATAAGGTAATTAAAAAACTAAATAGGATTAAAATCAATCATTTTAAAGATATTTTTTTATTTTTCATTTTAATTTATTTTTAATTTTTAGATAATAAATACTTACCTTAATAGCTTATACATTAATGATGCTGAAATTATTTAATTAATGAAAAATCAATTATATAGTTATTATTAAAATAATAACACTCATTAAAAGATTGCTAAACCTAACCAAATCTTACCAGAAGAGTATATATTTACCATAATAATACAAGGGTCGAGTTATGGACCATTTGGAGCCTTATTGAAGGGATTATGACACTTATATTATTTCATTTAAAGTGATTTTAAAGTTTTCACGTTCTTAATTTAATAATTATAACATTTTAAATATTGGATTTTACTCAAGATAAACTATACTATAATTATTATTATAAAATATAGTAGATTTATATTCATCATAGTATTTTATGTTTAATTTTTATTAAACGAATAATCTTATTAAATAATTATAGAAAACTTTTTTAGTATTTATTTTATTAAGAGAAATATAAAATAGTTGTTATTGAACATGTTTAAGTGAATATAATTTCGGATAAATAAGATTTATAATGAATTTTAAATACGACCTTGAACTCCTAGTAATGTGATAAAATTGTTGGTTTGAAGTTATCTTGTTATATTAATAGTTTTAGAAATTAATGAATTGAATAGTATCAAAATTGATACTATTGATTGTTTATCAAAATAATGATTTAATAGATTATTTAAAAAACATTAATATTTTTTAAAAAATATATAATAATTTTTATATGGTATAAAATGAAATAATTTATTTATTTGTGGTCTATTTTACATCAAATATGTAAATATTTTACCCATTTAATATTGAATTATTTGTTACCCTTGTTAAAAATTATACAGAATATCTAAGTGTTAATTAGAATGATTAGTTTTAAATTGAAAAAAATACCTGTAATTTTTTTGGTTAATTATATAATAACTATATCTCATATCATCTTCTATATTGGGACAATTTATGGGTTTTTAGGGTTTTTATTATAAATTATTATTAAGGGAGTTTCCAAAAATGCACCTGACCTCAATTATAAAGGCTACCTCCTCCCTCACCTATTCACTTTACTTTGAGCCTTCAAGACGGCCATTAACTGACATTTTTTCCTTATAAACTTCCCTATTTACATTCTATTGGTTCAAGTCCCCTTCAAAGACCAACTCCAGTGCTCTAAGAATAGATTTAGAAGAGGCACGTTGAGAAAGAGGTAATCTTTTCTACCGATTCTTTCAAACTTCTTTCTTCATATACTACCTCTTCGTTAGTTGTTTCATTATAAAGTAACAAATTAAGTATCACCCATATATTCATATGTAATTATTGTTATGAAACAACCATATTTCACCTTCTATCTATCCTATGAAAAAGAAAATCACCATGAGCGCATACGTATGGCTTACCGTCTCCACGCCGCGGTGGCAACTATTTTTCACCACCACCTTACATTGTTGGGTATAATGAGAGAAATAATAACTATATATGTTTATTTTAACATGATGAAGACTATAAAATATTATTCACCATCCACTTCAATACCATTCAACAATTATGGGAATAATACCATCACTCGTGCGTACATATGACCTACCATCTACACGATGTGATTTGATTCATTCTACACGATCTTCATTAAACCAAGATTATATACATGAATTTAATTAATAAATATGACATATATTTTAATAATAAAATTATGTAAATTATATAACTATAAACAAATAATCAGAATATGAACTTCTCTGATAAAATATGCATAAGAACATAAAGCTGTAAATATCTGAATAATGAGTGACAATGAAATGTTACTAACAAACAAATGATAATAGGATCATATACGATATAATAAAAATGAATTTGATTCAAGAATAAGCCAATTTCTTTATTTAAATATTTATAAAATATATTCTAATACATACGAAGGTTATCAAACCTAAGGTAAGGGAAAATTTTGGAATCTCATTATTATCCAAGATTTTTTTTACGTAAGTATTTACTGGGATATATTTATCATCCATATCCACATTTCACAAATATGTAATATTATTTTTATTCATATATAATTTTTTAAATTAAATATGTACCCATTGGTTTAATTTTTATTAAATAGTATGAAAGGAATCTTTTGTCATTTTTGGTATGATGTACTTTTTCACTTTTTAGGAAAAAGTACTTGGGTAATGTTTTTTTAACTTATAAGACATGAATGGATTATTACGCTATTATAATGCCTTATTTCCATGATTCCTAATTTACAATATTTTATGTTATTTTTTCAATTAAAATATTTTCCTTTAAAATTGCGTTGTATTTTGAGAAAAGAAATTTTTTTTGAAGAGAAATGATATTTTCCTCAAGAATTAATTTCAAGTATTTTATCAAAATTATTTTCCATATAAGATGAAATTATTTATATAGAGTTATATTTATATCCCTATTATTAATTTGATTCTATTATGTTTATTTTCTAATTATTTTTATGAAATCCATTTATTTTTTATAGATTATTATGGAATGATGTTTAAGAAATTCATTTCTGTTCCTTGGGTATACTATGATTAATGGTTTTTATTTTTATGGCACATGTATGAATGATTTAATTATGACATGGGTGAGAAATATATCTCTATACATTTCATTGGGTAAATATTTTTTTCTAATTATATATACATTAATGAAACAACAGGTAAATCAGGTTCAGTAATACTAGGCTGGAACGACAAGTAAACCCACATCAGTAATGGACTTTTTCTGCTATGATGGTCTTGGAAATGAGCCTTGACTGATTTTAAATGATTTTCTAGGATTATGTGTACAAAAAAAACCTCATGTCTTATGTTATGACTTTTTTGGGATTTTTCCATTAATTATTATGAACTTTTATCCCATGACATGATATCACAATCTTTCATATACAGGATAAGACTTCCAAATGTAATATTCTTTTGTCTTATGATTTTGAAATGATTGATATTTACCTTGTTTACCCTTACTGACCATTTTATCTTGTCCTTTAATATGTTTCTTTTTCCCAGGTCATGGAGAAGGGTATTAAGTAAGATATGTCAAAAAATAAGTCTAGTTATGAAGAAAAAAGTAGGAGACAATGCAGATTTTTTATGAAATAGTTTTTTTATGTTTCCCAGTTTCTGTAGACACTATAACTATACAGTCCTATCATGGATTTATTATACTTTGTGATGAATATAATTCATTTTTGAAGTAATATAATTTTATTTAAAGTATAGACCATTATAATTGGTATCAAAGGAAAGGTATAGTTAGCCTTTAGAAATTTGGATGAGAAATCCTTAGTAAGAACCCTAAGGAAATGTCTAATTATAAGTTATAAACCTAGAATTTTAGAATTGACCATGAATATGCTAGGATAAAAACTAAAGTGTTCTAAATTGAAATTTTATTCTTGATTATTTGGTTTTCCCAGTAATATTAGGGTTTCTCACACTATGCTTCTTAGATTTAGTCAATGGCTAGAACCCAAAGGAAACATATTAATAATGAATGTGACGGGCAATGCAATGATTGTCCTCCTAATCAATAAAATGTTATGGGACATGGAATGAGAACTCATGTAGATATTCTGACACATCTTTATCAAGCTATAAATCATGCAAGACTTACAAACAAGCATAGGAGATAGAAAAATTAAGTTGAGTCATTCAGGAGGAAGCGCCCAACTTATTTCATTGGGTCTTCTAATCCATTAGTGGTTGAACAATGGATTAGTACCATTGAAAAGATATATTTAGTTCTATAATTTTCTGAACATGATAAATTCATTTTATTAGTCTATTATTTGGAATCTGAAGCTGATCAGTGGTGGAATATTATCCAGAATACTGGGAAAAGAGATTAATTTGATTCCATGGATTGGGATGAGTTCATGAACTTATTTTTCAATAAGTTCTTTCCTCATATTTGTCAAAAAAATATGGAGAAGGAGGTCCTTTAACTTAATAAAAAGGATGATGAATTCATTGGTACCTATAAAGAAAAATATACAAGACTTGAAATGTATACTTTGAGAATTATTATACAACCTGAGTGTAGAATTGATCTATTATTCAGTGGCTTAAAACCTAGTATCTGAAGATAATTGACCATAAGGGTCTTTAATAGTTTTGAGGAAATCGTTCAATGTGATTTCAAGGTTGATATCGAGATGGGAGTAACCCATCAATCATATGGGTTTGATAAGAAGATGAAAATGGAATTGAAAAGAAAATCTAAAGACCACACTCAAAAGAAGATTTGTTTTCCCTTATACTGAAAGCATGGAAAGAAACATGGAGGAAATTGTCTTAAAGGGACCCATATTTTTTTATGTGTATAAAATAAGGTCATCAGGTAGTTAAATTATGAGGTGATGGAAAAAATATGTCTAATGATATGAAGAAAGAGAAGGCTACACAAAATGGTACTCCTACACTTCAATGCTACAAGTTCTAGGAAATGGGGAATTATTCCAATCAATTCCATAATCCAAGGGTTATTAATGATGATCAAAGTTAGAAAACTCTTAATGTTAAAGACAAAGGAATGTCCCATGAAATAACTATCGGAGATGTGGAGTCTGATAATGAAGTGGTGAAAGGTACACTTACCATCCACACTAAAGCAGAAAATGTTTTATTTGATTATGAATCCATCCACTCTTTTGTTTCTAAAGAATTTTTTAAGGGTATTTCCTTATTACCTCAACAATTATATGTTGAGTTAGTTGTGAGAACTCCTAATAGAACCACAATAACATCAAAAATTTATAATTATTCTCTGGTATAAGTTTTTGGGATAGTGCTTCCTAAAAATCTTGTGATCCTTCTTGTAGTGGAATTTTATGTCATTCTAGGCATGGATTGGCTTTCTCTAAATGGATATCATATACATTGATAGGGAAGTTAAGTCACATTTCATATTCCTGATCAATCAGTGATAATCTATCAATGCAAGTATGAATATTACCATCTAGTAGAAATTTCTTCCATCTTATGGGTCTTGATTCCTATAAATGAAGGTTATTTATCTCAAATGGACAGAGAAAAAATAACAACTAATAATACACACATTGTGAGGGAGTTTAGTGACGTGACGTCCCAGACCCAGATGCCACTTAAGGGGTTCCCTAAGCCTAGTGGGCCACATGGACTCAAGCTCAACTCTCGGAATGCTAGAGGCTGTCAACTAGTGGAGAGGGCCTAGAGTGTGTCTGTGGGGAGACTATGCCCTCATTAACAGAGTATAACATAGTGGAAGGATTATAAACAAAGAGTAAAATTTAGAAGCAACATAAATATACAATGAAAAAATAGATGCACAAGATAAAAGATATTATTAATAACTTTATATACTAGAACAATGATAATGTAATGTCATGTCATTAGAAAACTGGGAAACATGGATACAAGAAAATAGGAATAACATGTTCCACAAACTAAAAGAAAACAAAGGCTACTCCAAGAATCTCGATATCCAACACGGTCATCTATTATTGAGCTCCATCCAAAACTGCATATAGTCAAGAGTTTGAAGGCATATGCGTCCCTTTGTCACCATCAAAAACCATGTAATCTACTCTGAGTACCAAACGACTCCTATAGAGGGTGTGAGACAAATACCAATGTGCCACCACCAATGGTGTCTATAACACCCGACCCCTGAAATATAATATAGCAGTGTGCAGACATGCACATATGAGTAAAGCAAGAAGTAAAATATATCTAAATACCCAAGTACATGCTTCATCCCTCGACTGGTGTCTGAACATATAACCTTTTCATTAATTAAGTAATTACCATTTAATGTTAATAGGTCACATGAGGCATAACCAACACTCACAACACCTCGTGATAATATAAGTAGTGAAGGTCCCAAGATCTAACAAGGAAAATTTATAAAGATATCCAGTGAGGGAGTTCCAGTGGAATAACCAAGGTAACATAGACCCCACGGAATGATAACTCAGTAGTATATGAGTCTAGATAAGGGGTAAGAGAATTATCCAAGGATCATAATCTAAGGCATTCCACTATAAGGCTCCTACCAAGTCCAATGTGACCGACTAAGGTAAAATAGGGATAAGAAAGGACATGGCCCTACGTTCATTCAACATGTCACCTACAAGTAAGTTCCAGATCCAAAGAGTGTATATGAGGTATCCTGTAATAATGTAAAAGGCCGTATGATAGTATACTGGGCATGTTAGTAATAGAAAAGAACTGTATTCTAGGTGGGTATCAACCTAATTGAGTCCCAAGGTATTCTCCTCTCAGAATCCAAAGTGAGATTGAGCCAGTCTATCCTTATTTGATATGGTAATCATATAATAATTCATTAGGTTCAAGACTTGTCTTCCATTAGTGTGGAGAGGCCATGTAGTGTTGAAACCATTTAATCAAGACTTAATTAACAATTATGGAATATTCAATTGTTGAGGTTCACTCCACTACCTTCTATCAATATGGAAAGGGTTTCTATCGACCTGAATCCTTTATTCAATCTTATTTGTTAAGGCAACGTTATATAATTAGTATACTTTCCATTTGAATTTTTACATTTAATAACCAAATTGAAACACTTACCATAGGCGGGTCAAGTGGCGAGCATACATTGTACATGAAATTATGAAATTATCATTAAACAACAAACCATTTATTATATAAGTGCACACCATTAGGAAGGAATATAAAGGGTACACCCTAATGGTGGCTCAAATGTGTCGAAACACTAAAACCCAATTATGGAAAAAGCATAACTATTTGATTCTAACAAGTATAATCATGGACTATAAATTTAAGAAACAACTTATAATGAAATTTGTGGTCCCCAAATGAATATTCCAAAATCAACGAACTTTAGGGTTGAGTTATAGTTCACCCTTCTTAGGGTTGTATGACTCTCTTCCTCCAATATTTTCCATTGATTTTCTTCAGATTAGATTAGAGCTAAAAAAGGTGAAAAACAATCACTTGATGATTTCTAGGATGAGGGAAAAATAGAATTAGAACAGATAAAAAGGACTCGAGTACTTACTGTGGTGAATCCAAAATGATAAAAATAAGATCGATTATATGCTAGACGAAGGATATCTCTTGATCCCTAGCACTAGCCTTCATAAAGATCAAAAAATGAGAGGAATAAGGCTTAATCCCACCGGTTCTTGGATTAGGGAAGATGACGGGAGTAAATATATCATTAAGAAAATTTTGAAAAATTTACATATAATTTTAGCCTGTGCACGGTTTTTCTGCATGGTTTGTCAAATCATGCATAAACCACACAAGATGGTTCTCCTCAAAATAACATCATCCACATGGTTTGATCCAACCATGTGCAAGCCATGCATAGGTACCTGAAAAAATGGGGCGTTCCCAAGGTTAGGTCCCACGAACGTGCGACAACCATGTGAGGTGGATCTGTCCAAAAAACACAATCCACATGGTTTTCAAAACTATGGGAAATTCCTACATGGTTTACTCTAAATCATTCGCCAAGCTAGTTTTCCACAAAAAGATGGGTTTTGGGCTCTGAAAGATCCCCAGAAACCCTCATAAGCTTTACTAACGCATTTGGTATCCATATTAGGTCCAATATAAAGATTTATTCCTAAAATTAAAGGATCCATATCTGAGTGAAAAACAAGGTCCTTACAGCCTTCCCCCCTTAAATGAACCCCCCTGACTTCTCATTCCAATTGGAAAGAAACACTGTCTGAGAGAAAATCTGGGCACTAGGAACATTCGTCAGCTTCCCACTCTTAAGTCTTGCTTTGTACTCAGCCATGCTTCCATAGTACCCGTACAAGAGGGACATACTTGCCTCGGAGAACCTTCATGCTTCAGTTAATTATGCGTACTTGATACTCCTCAAAGGCAGCATCATCATCTAACTCAACTTCCTAAGGATCAAAAGTATGAGATGGGTTAGCATGATATTGGTGAAGCTGTGAGACATGAAAGATATCGTGCAATGCAAGGTATATCTGTGGTAGTAGAAAAAGATACGCTACCAGACCGACTATCTTTAGAATCTCAAATGTCCTGGCGTAACGAGGCGAAAACTTTCCCTACTTCCTTAAATATATATTCCCTATCCAAGGTGATACCCAAAGAGAAACACAGTCCCCAACTTCAAACTCAAGAGGTTGTCAAAAGTGATCAACATAATATTTCTGTCTAGACTGAGTAGTAGTCATATGCATCCTGATTAGCTGAACCTATTCTGAAGTCTCATGAACAAGATGGGTAACTAGTGTGGATGCCTCAACTGCCTCTAGCTAGAACAAGGGTAAAAAACATGGCCTACTATATAAGGCCTCAAAAAAATCCATCTGGGACGTCTCTTGGAAACTATTATTATTAGAGAACTCAACGAGAGGGTTATGAATCTCCTAAGAACCGTCGAAATCAAGAACAAATTCTTGGGAAATATCCTCTAGAACCTGTATTGTATGTTCTGATTTTCCATCAGTCTGAGGGTGAAAAGTTGTGCTTAGAAGCACCTGATCCCCCATATAATCCTTAAAATCTTTCCAGAACCATGAAGTGAAATGAACATGCCTATCTGAAACGATAGTACATGGAACATCATGTAGTCATATGATCTCATGGACATACATTCCTCCCTACTCATCAACTGGGAAAGCCTCTCATATAGGAATGAAGTGGGATGATTTCATTAGTCAGTCAATGACTACCCTGATAGCATCGCTACCCCTCAATGACCTAGGTAAGACGACTAAGAAATCGATGGAAACATCTTCCCATTTCCATTCTGAGTTAAGAAGAGGTACAATAAGCCTGAAGGTATCTGGTGCTCCACTTTCACTTTCTGATAGGTGGAATACCTAGTGATGAATCCTAAAATCTGACATTTCCTTCTAGGACACCAATATTGGCATCACATATCTCGATACCTCTTCGATATTCTTGGATGAACTACCCACTGTGAAGCATGATAGTCTCTCTTCAACTCCTCTATCATATCTACATGAACCTAGATACGTCCACATAGATGCAGGATGTTGTCTCTGTCCATAGAATAATATAGAGATGGTTTATCTTCTGATATAATCAAACAAATAACCAAACCTTCAGGTTTTGAAACTACCTTCTCTTCACCTTATCAATGAGGGAAGAGGTAAATGTTAAGGTTGATAAGAAATATTGCTCATGACTATCATGAAACTCCATATGAAGTTTAGAAAAGAGGGAAATTAAGTTCCATTCATCACTAGCTTCCTATACGACCTGTGTTTGAGTTTTTTGACTTAGTGAATCAGCGACCACATTGCCCTTTTCTGGCATACAGGCAAGCTCAAAATAAAAGGATTGTATACATTCAACCCATCTTCAATGTCTAAGGTTAAAGTCATGCTGAGAAAAGATATAAATGAGTATCTTGTGATTTGTATACTCCACAAAGTGCTCACCTTAGAGATAGTGTCTGTAGCAACGTAAGGCATGGAAAAATGCTAACAGCTCGAGGTCATACATATGGTAATTCCTCTCATGAGGCATTAATTACTCCGATCTATATGCAACGACTTTGTTTTCATGCATCAACACAACTCCTAGGAAATTCCTGATGTATCGTAGAAGGCGATGCGACCTTTTCCAGGTTCCGGAAGAATCAAAATAGGTGATGATACAAGCCACTCTTTTAGTTACTGAAAGTATTTCTTACATTCTTCTAACCACCTGAACATAGAACCCTTATTTTTAAGTCTAGTAAGCAGTGACGCAAGATGTGAGATGTCCTATATGAAATTCCTGAAATAACCAGTGATCCCTAAGAAACTTCTGATATCAATCACATTCTTGGGATGATCTCAGGAAACTATAGAACATATCTTTTTAGGGGAAATAGAAACTCTTGATTCTAAGATAATATAACCCAAGAAGTGGAACCTTTCCATCTAGAAGTCACACTTAGAAATCTTAGATTAAAGATGATGCTCTCTCAATATACTCACAATGAGATCAATATGTTTAGCATGGTCATTACGAGTGCGAGAATACACCAAGATGTCATCCAAAAAGACCAGGAAAAAAAGAGTCCAAATAGGGGTGAAAAACATTATTCCTCAAAACCATGGAATCAAAAGGCGTTTTCATAAGACCAAATAGCATAACAAGATACTCATATAAGACATACCTACTACGGAAAGCTGTATGAGGTATTCCTGATGGCCTAACTCGCACCCAATGATAACTCTATCTCAGTTCGATCTTAGAGAACACTGTTTTTACTCAGAGCTGGTAAAGAGATCATCTATTTGGGGAAGTGGAAACTGATTATTGGCCATAATTTGGTTCAACCTTCTATAATCCATGCATAAATGTTAGGTTCCGTCCTCCTTCTTGGATAAAACCATAGGAGAACCCCAAGAGGATGTACTTGGCCATATTAAGACTTTTCCTCTAGGTCCTCTATCTGTCGCTTGAGCACTTGAAGCTCAGTAGGTGCCATACTATATAGAGGAATGGACATTGGAACTACTCCAGGAACCCGATATATTGTGAACTCTACCTCTCTCTTAGGAGGTAAGCTAGAAATTTCATCAGGAAAGACTTCCTTGAAATGAATAACAACTCGAGGGAAATCCGTTTGAAGTAAAACTAGATCCTCTATGAAAAGATTTTCAATTTTGGATGTCACTTCACCTAGGCCATGATATTTGTTCTAGATCTCCAAGCCTAGACATCCCACTCACTATTGAAAATATAAATTCTACATTTTGGTGATGTAAAAGATACCCTACGACAATAGCCATCTAAAAAGGCATGATAGTGGACTAACTAGTCCATCCTGAGAATTTAATACAGCCCTGTCATCTTAAGAATAAAAAGGCTCCATAAAAAAGGGTAACTGCCTACCTCAAGGGGGAAAACCATGCATTGGAGTATGCCCTCCATCCGTATTCCCAATGGTGTATCGAGGGTCACTACACCATAGTTATATTTTAAATCTCATTCGAGATTTTCCATGATAGATACTGAAATAAAAGAGTCTGAAGAACTCATATCAAAAAATGCAGAGACAATAGTGGAGGCTACTAGAATAGTACCTCGTACAGTAGATGATCCGACATCCTAATCCTTAGCTATCAGCTGTAAGTCCTGAAACTGATCTATTCTATGGGCCTATGCAATAGATGGACTACCACGATCATTAATCCTCTATTGGTGCTAGTGGTGGTAAAGGGAAATACTACCACTACCAGAACCTCCTCCTCTACCATACCTACTAGTACAATTACAAATCCCCACTTAACGCAACACAAAAGTACCTAATCTTGTGGGTGGAGCGGATGCTGATCCTTTTCCACTTGATACTGGTGGAAGGGTCCTGTAGAAACACTGAAGATGACTCATACAGCCGCAACCCTAATATTCCATAGGGTCTTTATCACATTGGGGCTTCTTATTCCCTGGTCTTCCACACTGATGACACACCATAGAGCTATCAAACTGGATACTCTATCTGCTACTGCCCTGATGATAAACCTCCAGGGAATGTTTTGGGCCATCAGAATAAATACTGGCATGACACGACATTGATCCTTTAAACCTGGTACTCATGATATCCCTCAGGTTACAATCAGTGATAATGGTCTGATCAACTATTGTAGATAAGTTAGAAAGGCCAAATACATTCACCTGTGTTCAGATGGAATACTAGAGCCCATCCTCAAAATGTCTAGCTTGTGAAATCACATCACTATCTAGAAGTAATGAAAATTCATGTAAATTAGTGAAACACACTGAATATTACATAAAAGACATAGAAACCTTCTTTAGATGCATGATGTATTTGGATCTATTAGCTCTCAATGCCTATGGAAGGAACTGATAATAGAATCCAGTCTGGAAATCAACCCATAACATGCCTTGATGATGACGGACCTGGGTAACCACATCCCACCAATGCTTGGCCAAATCCAAAATCATGTTTTTAGCAATCCCACCTATGTTTTATGAATGTATTTCTTGATGCTAAAAGATAGAAACCATGACCTCTAGCTAAGATTCAACATCATGAGAACCACCACCACCTGAAAAAGTAAGAGGATACTACTGCTAAACCTCACAGGTCAGATCATCCATCGTAGGTGCAACCCATGGAGCACCATGCATGGAATGAATCAGACATAGAAAACTATCATGGAGTTGGGCATCAGTTCCCAGATCATGTACCATAGGAGGTGCCTCAAGTTTCACTTATAGAGGTCTGACTGGCGGCTTTTGGCCCACCATGCCTGGATCATGGTCTTCACCACACTCATGGAGAATTACACAAGGAATTCGTGGAAGCATTGGTCTATAAATGACAAGTAAACACCTTAGAACATTCTTAGGATCATAATATAGAATCACTAGTGGAAGCTAAACGTAATAAAACTCACTACCCGAGGCATAATACCCCAAACTAACTGCTTAGATGGCCAGGTACCGGTAAGTGCTCAAGTATAAGTTTCATGTCATTTTGCAGTTAATTTCTAGGTTCAATCCATTACCTTTCATAAAAATGACTATAACACCCCAATATTTCATAGAAAGTTATTGTCTTTAATGTAATTCAATATCTAGCGGTACACGCAACATCGAGTTCAACCACAACACGACTTACCCAACTAGCCATTCAAAAAATGATTATGAATAGTAATAAATTCATTTTGAATTTTATATACTCCATATAATTTTTACATCCATATTATGTTCTTCATAGACATAATATAAGAACAAATTCAATTTTTTAGATAAAAGAAGTATTTTTCCAAAAATGCACTTTTACCGCCTTTTAATGGCGAACCCTTTTTTAAATCCAATATTTCATAGTTCTATATATTCAATTTGACAAAAGAAACATCTTATATAGAATCATGACATTTAAATTTAGTTTGGATAAATTTTTTGTTCTTTTCTGATAACTTTCATATTTTGATGAATATGGAAAAATACTAAATTTTAATTGAAAACAACTTTTTTAATCAAAATAATTTAGAGTGTTAAATTATGAATTTAAATGGTTTGGAAGTATAATTAGATTATATTTCTATCATTTAATACAATTTTGGTCATTGGAAGTTATTTTACATTTAAATTGGACGTAAACGCATATCAATCTATTGATAGTTTTTACTACTCAAAAACCAGCTTTCTGGTTTAAAAAATGGGAATATTTTTTAAATTTATTTAATACAACTTCTATGTTTTGAATTTGGTAAAATAGACATAAATTTTTAATTTGGAACATCAAAATTAACTTTGGGTGAATTTTTGGTATTTTTAAGAAAACATTCAATTTTTTAGGAATAGTGAAAATACTACGTTATTGTTTAAAACCTACTTTTTATTTAAATTATTATTTATTTTATTTAATTTTATTTTAAGTAAAAATAGATACATATTATGAGTATAAGTTCAATTTAATTCATTGGAGCCATTTTATAAAAAAATTAGTTGTATAAAATTTTATTGAACTTTTTAACGTCTTTTACCCACCTTCTAGGCACATTTGCAAATTTTCATAAAATGTAATTTTACCACTTCGGTGAATTGAATTTTAAAAATCCAAGAGACACCATTGACATCAGTAAGTAAAATTTTGTTCAATAGGATGAAAATAATATTTGGTGAATAGTAACTTTTCAATTTTATTTACCACGGTTAAAAGTAAATAGGTTAATTAAAGGTAAAAATGATATTATAATTACCCTAAAACATGTTATAATTATATTGGATAAGTGTATTTAGACAAAAATAATCCTTAGGAATAAAATATGATCCTTTTATCCACTTGAATCAGAGTAAGGCATTTATTATTATTTTATTTAAAGAAGAGTTAAAAGTGTTAAATTCAAAGTTTAATAACTAAACCATTTTCAATATAAGGTTATATATAAGGTAAATTTGACTATAAATATTAATTAGAAATATAAAAATATTTCTTACATAATTTTATTTTATTTATAATTTTTATACATTATATAATCAAATTTATTTATGACTCAATGATGATGCAGTAATTACCTTATTATTGAAAGATTAAAATAATTGATATTATAAATATTAATATAATTGTAAATTGATACTTATGATGTATTCCAATAATTTTATAGGTTAATATAACATTTTAGGATGGGTTAAATAATTTTTTCTCGAAGTGATAAAGTTGTTATGACTTTCACAAAAACCAAATACTAAATAGTGTCAAAATTGACATAAATGAGTTTTTAAAACAAATACTATATTATTAATTGATATAATATTTTTAAAAATCTATGGTTTGGCCAAGGGACTTATATAAGATTATATATATCAATAATTAACCACGTTTTCCTTTCTTGGCTTTCTATAGTATGTTTATTGACCATTTATTATAATAATACAAGAATACATGATTAAAGTTAAACTATTTAACTAAGAGTTAAATCTAAAAGATGTGGTAAATATGGTGACCTAAACCTATTTAAAACCTATTAGTTGAGCGGTTATCAACCCATATCTACCTTATCCCGGAAATAAATCCTTTTTGTGCCACTATAAACCAAATATGATTGTATAATAAAATAATATTTCAAGATTTCTCTAAAGTGACCCTCACCTCGCTTATAAAAGGGTACTTCCCCTTCTCTTAATTTTACAACTACAAATACATTTGGATCAGACAAACTCTGCTCAAATTTCCACCCAACTACCCTCACGTAATCCTAGAGGAATTACTTTTATCATAAAGCTAACCTATGAATCCCTTTTGATCAAATCAATAAGAATCACTCGTAGAAGAGATAATAATTTCATCACCTATTTCAAAGATCTTTTCTTCTTCAAATTTCTATTTCATTTTTGTTTCCATAACAAAATAATAACTCTAGTACCTTCTACATACTCTAATTTTATTATAAATTTGGTACAACCATATTCACTATTCTATCTATCCTATGAATGACAAAGTCACCATACGTGCGTACGTACAGCTTACCCTCTCCACGTCATGGTGTAGTTTGTTAGTCAACACTTCATTATTTGGATGGGTATAATAATGAGTATAACTGACGTAAATAATAAATATAACATTTTAATTATTCTGTATATATAATATACCATCCAATTATATACGATTTCTCCACTAATAGAATGATATTGTCTCTCGTGCGTACGTACGACTTACCGTCTCCACGATGCGATGAGATTTCATTCCTCATCCCAACCATTCAAGAATAATTTTCATTTGATGATTAAATATAGTTTTTAATAACATAATACAATTTTTTATATGAATCAAATACATCATATCTATAACAAAACTGACTTATGTAACAAAACATATAAAGGAAAATGAATCAATTAACACCCAAAATGATGATACTACTAAAATATCATTAAAAAAGTAATATTAGAAGATCAAATATGATATAATATTTATGTATGTGGTTATTATATAATTTAATAACAATGATTTTACCATTATGTAGGAGGTTAACTTACCCTCTACTAAGGAAAATTATAGGGTAAGGGGTTTTCATATCACTACTTGTTCCCATGAGATTCATGTTATATTGCTACTATTTCCTTTTGCATGGTGTATGTACTCTCCATGATTGTATTATTTATGTAATATAATTTAATTTATGGGTATTTTAATTTTCATTGTATGATTCTTATTTCATGGGGTGTATGTTTCGTAAGTTATCAAATCGGTAAGGGAATTTCTAATTTCGATTTCCACTCATTGGTTTTTACGCAAACTTCATTGAATATTTTACTCCAAGATTTTGGGTGAAATAACTATTTATTTATTTATATAGTAATTTCTACTCCACTTTGTGTGGATATACTTTTTATAAACATAATCAAAAGATTGATAAATTCTAAAGTCATCAATATGAATTTGATAAGAGTAATCTTAACTCAATTTCCATTAATTGAGTTAAAAATCTAAGTCCTTGGAATTGTTTTTAAAAGAATTTGTGTGAATGTCCTCTGATTGATTTATAATGAATTTCCAATCATATTGAGTGTATTTATATTTTTCACACATACTTATTTCATTGATTTATCATTAACTTAAGGATACATTCTTTATAAGGGATTTCATCTCAATTTACATTCCTTTGAGACTTCTTTGTTATTATGCACTAATTAACTTTTATATGGTGTACATACTGTACTTTAAAAAAGTATATCATTAATCCCTTTATTCTCATAATATTATAAAGTATTTATTACATTTATGATTTTTATTCCAGCATCTCTCATTTGGTTAGGAACTCTAACTAAAATATCATTTTAAATGTTTTAAAGATTTACTCTTTTAAATCTTTCTCATTAATGTCCTTGTTTCAAAAATGGTGTTAAAGTTTTATTTATATGGACATGAATGTTTTAAAATTAAAATTACTTTTAAAATTTTCAAATTGATATGGGACACTTTGATTCAAAAATCTATTTTTAACATCTCTTGATAAATAGTGACACTTTTAAATGTTTTCAAGAAAAAGGGGATATTTCTCTCAAATAGTTATACCGATTATTTTCATCATTGTCAATATCATTCATTATTCTTGATTAAGGTTGATTTATTATAACAAAATCATCCATATAGTATTGAATGAGTTATGTTTGACTGTAGATGTGCTATATTTATACCATTCGTGGTCGGTGGTTAAAATATTGACATTTCGTATGCTATTTTTAATACAAATGTTTAGATTATGATTCAAACTTTTCACATAAGGAATTAATTGCACTTAGTAAGTAATGGGTAGAGCCCACTATAGCTCCTCAATGCATCGGTAGGTCTCCTGAGACAAACTAGTGTCTTGGCACAAGACCTTGACAAAATATTATTTGTAGTCTTGGCACGAGGCCTTGAGTATATTGTTATGATGTCCGAAATTATGCATTCCATCATTATTAAATTGGCTATTGATATTACATGTGATTATTTGACAAGTATAATATCCCTGTGAATAAATAAAAGTGATTATTCTACTGTTCTTTCATTGGACGAGTGTAGCACAATATAAGTAATATAGAAAAATAGTAAACTACATAATCAATATAAATAAACAGTGGAAGCAAACCGATGCACTTGATAAATGAGAATAATAATTGTAGTATCAACTGGAATAATGGTGATGCAATGTCATGTCATTAAAAACTAGAAAACATGGACACACAACAATAGACATAACATTTTACCCAAAGTAAAAGAAAACAATGGTTACACCAAGAATCCTGAGATCTAACCCAGTTATTTACTATCAAATTCTATCCTAAACACCAAGCAATCAAGTGCTTGAATTTTATGCTTCCCTTTGTTAACACCTGCAACCATGTAATCTACTATGGGTAGCAAACAACGCCTGGAGTGGGTGTGAGATAAATCTTAGTGGGCCACCACCAATGGTGTATATGACATCCGACCTGTGAAATGGAATATTGCATTGTGAATGCATGCATATATAAGTAAAGAAAGAATTACAATATAACAAAATACCCAAGTGCCTGCTTCATCCCTCAGATGGATTTTGAACATGTAATCATCTCATTAATTAATTAATTACCATTTAATATTAATATGTCACATGAGGAATAACTAGCATTAACATCACCTCGTGATAGTATAAGTAGTGAAGGTCCCAAGATGTAACAAGGAAACCAGATAAAGATATATGTTGAGGGAGTTCTAGGGTAATAACCAAGGTAAAGTAGATATCATGGAATGCTAACCCAGAAGTTTCTGAGTCTAGCTAAGTGGTAAAAGTGTAATCCAAGGACTATAATCCGAGTCATTCCACAATAAGGTACCTATCGAGTCCAAGGTAATCGACCAAGGTAAAATAGGGCGAAGTAAGTATAGGGCCCTATGGGCTATCACCATGGAACCTACTAGTCAATGATGGATCTAACGAGTGTATCCAAGGTATCTTATAATAATTTAATGGACCCTATGGTAGTATATCGAGCATAATAGGTATAGATAAGAACCAGAGTCTAGGTGGGTAGAATCCTAAGAAAATCGCACCCTTGAATTGGAATGGGGTTATCATGCCCCAATGTATACTCCTCTTAGAATCCAAGGAGATCTCAAGTTAGTCCATTCTTAATTGATATTCTAATCATGTAACCATTCATAAGGTTCAAGTCTTGTCCTCCATTAGCATGGATAGGCCAGATAGCGTTGCAACAATTTAAGCAAGACTTAATTAACCATTATGAAATATTCAATTGTTTAGGTTCACTCTGCTACCTTCAATCAACATGGAAAGGGGTGATACAAACATGTAACCTTTATTCAATATTATTTATTAAGGATAAATTATATACATATTATACTTTCAATTTCACCTTTCTCATTTAATAACCAAATTGAAGAACTTACATTAGGAGGGTCAAGTGGAGAGCATACATGGTACATGCTATTATGAAATTCTAATTAAACATCAAAACATTTATTATAGAAGGGATCTCCTATAGGATGGTCAAGCGAGGGAACACCCGAATGGTGGCTCATATGTACGAAAACACTAAAACCCAATTATAGAATAACTTTCGACATGAGGTGGATTGAGTTGTGGGTGTAATTTCTAACAACTAATCAAAAGTTTGGAAATAGCATAAACATATTATTCTAAAAATTATAGTCATGTAATGTAATTTTAGAAACAACTTCTGATGAAATCGGTGGGCCCCACATGAATATTCCAATTCAATAAACTTTAGGGACGAATTATAGGACACCCACCTTAGTGTTTTATGAATCTCTATCTTCAGTATTGACCCTTGATTTTCCATGGATCTAAGTAGATATATGAAAAGGTGAAAAAACTCACATGATGATATCTAGGTGAAGAGAAAAGGAGAAGAATAATGGATAAAGTGGACTCGATTACTTACCATTGTGCATCTAATGCGATGAACGAAAGCTCAATTGGATGAAAAATGAATGATATATCTGGATCCCTAGATTTGGCCATAAAAAAGTTGAAAAATGATTGGAAAAAAGATCAATCCCACTAGTTCATAGATTATGGAAGAAGAGGGGAGTAAATAGATCATTAAGGGAATTTTGGACAATTTACACAAAATTTTAGCCTCCAAACAGTTTGTCTGCACGAGTTTTCAAACCTTTTGTAAACTATGTGAGATGGTTCTGCCTAAAATAAAATTCTCTACATGGTTTGATCAAACTGCACGCAAGCCATGATTGGGTACCTGGGGAAAAGGGGCTTTTGCATGGTCAGACCACATGGCTATGCACCAACTGTGCAACGTGGGTCTATCCAAAAAAACATAATCTATACAGTTTTACACACCATACTATTTTACAGCACAGTTTACTATAAACCACACGCCAAACTAGTTTTCCCCAAAAATATGGGTTCCGGGATATGAACAAGCCCTGGTCACCCTCATAACAATTAATAACTCATTAAAGTATCCGTATTAAGACCAAAGTAAACATTTAGATCGAAAATTAATGGATCCATACTTGGGAAAAAAACTAAGTTCTTACAAGTGATGTATTTCTGGAGGAGTTTCTAGGTCTTCCATCATATTATGTAGTTGAGTTTTCAATAGAACTCATACTGGGTGCTATTTTTATTTCAAAGACACCTTATCGAATGGCCCCAATTGAGTTTCAAGAATTGAAGTTGCAACACCAAGAGAATCTTGATAATGGATTCATATTCCCTTGTGCATCACCTTAGGGTGCACCTATTCAATTTTTTATGAATAAAGATGGATCTGCAAGACTCTGAATTGATTATAGAGAAATTAACATGATCAATATGAAGAAAAAATATCCTCTTACCTACATTGATGACTTATTCGACCAACTATGTGGAGATCAATACTTTTCCATGATTGATCTTCATTCATGATATCATTAATTAAGGGTCAAAAATAAGGATATAACAATGAAGATATTCCGTATAAGGTTTTGTAACTATGAATTTATAGTGATTCCTTTGTTCGTATTAATGCCTCCATTATCTTCATGGATCTAATGAATGGAGTCTTTAGAGACTATCTTGATCAGTTTGTGTTAGTCTTTATAGATGACATTCTTGTCGATTTGAAGTGAAATTAAGAACATGAAGACCACTTGGGAATTATAATTAATACCCTGAGAAAGGAGAATATTTATAAAGAATTTACGATGTGTAAATTTTAGCTTCAGAAAGATACATTTGTTTGTCACATCATCTCAAGAGATGGGATATTTGTGGGTCCATATAAACAGAAGTAGTTGAAATTTGGCCGAGACCAAAAATGGTAACTAAGATATGAAGTTTTCTTGGTTTGGATTGATATTATCGACGTTTTGTTAAATATTTTTCACTATTATCTAACCCACTCACCAAGATTATTCGAAAATGAGTTATGTTCGCAAGGATAGAGGAATGTGAAGATAATTTCAAAGAGCTAAAAAGAAGGTTAGCTGATGCACCGGTGCTCACACAGTCTTGTAGTGGAGAAGGGTTTGTGATCTATAGTAATGAATCCAAGAAGGGGATGAGATGTGTTCTCATGAAAAATGATATGGTGATATCCTATGCCTTAAAGAAGTTGAAAATCCATGAGCAAAGTTACCTAACACATGATTTGGTGTTAGCTGTGATAATATTTTCATTAATGATATGGAGGCATTATCTTTATGGTGAAAGGTGTGATATTTATAATGATCATAAAAGTTTAAAGTAGATTTTGGGGAAAAAGGAGCTGAATATTCACCAAATAATATGGTTGTAGTTGATTAAAAATTACAACTTCTAAATACATTAGCACCTTGGGAAAGAAAACAATGTGGAAAATTCTTTGAGTCGACAAGAACATGGTAGCCTATCTGTGATGAGAATCACAAAAGATCCAATATTTATGGATTTTAAATAGATGTATCTTGAAATTTTAAAGGAAGGGGTGAAATATTATCTTTCTCAAATGAATGTTTAACAATCTATACGAGTGATGATTAAGGAGGAACAAAATAAAGATGTAGAGCTATAAAAGAAGGTGAGAAGTGTTCCTAATTTCAATCTTGATTGTGATGGAATAATAATGTTTAGGAATCAGGTTTGTATTCCTCCCACACCATAATTAAAGAAGGAAATATTGGACGGGGCTCATAGTTCATCATTCTCTATTCACCCTGGAAGCACAAAGATGTATAGGGGTCAGAAAGTGTATTTCTGGTGGGATGGATAGAAATGAGATGTTTCCAAATACGTTCCTCGATTCATGGTTTGTTAGTAAGTTAAGGTTGAGAGACAGATGTCTAAGGGGATGTTACAACTGTTACCCACAACATAATCTAAAAGAAAAAACATCACTATGGAATTTTTCATTGGACTTCCAAAAACATCCAAAGGCAATAATGCTATCTGGGTTATAGTTGATCACCTTTGGAAGTTGGAACACTTCATGGATATTAGAGAGGATTTCTCTCCTGATCAGCTTGCTAGGATATATATAATGGAAGTGGTATGATGGCATGGAGTACCGCAATCTATTAGATCTGTTCAGGATCTGAGGGTTACCTCGATGTTCTAGAAAAGTCTTCAATGTGATTTGGATACCATGTTAAGATTTAGTAATGCCTATCATCCTCAGATAAATGTTGAGATCTTTCTCTTTATATTTCAACGGTTGTTGGGATCAACACCTACCTTTGGTGGAAATTTATTACAACAATAGCTTTTATATGAGTATTCATATGGTTCCTTATGAAGCCCTCTATGTAAAGAGGTGAAGAACTCCAACTTTATTAGAGGAAGTTGGGGAATGAAATCCATTAGAACTTGATCTTGTTGATTAAAAAGATGAAAAGGTTAGATATATTCAACAACACATAAGAGAAGCAAAGAGAGGAAAAAAAGATATGATGACAATCGAATAGAAGACCTAGAGTTTGAAGTGGGTAATAAGGTGTTTCTATGAATATATCCCTAGAAGAGAGTAATGAGATTTGGAAATAAGGGAAAGCTTAACCCTAGGTATATCCTTCCTTTTGAAATTCTATATCGTGTTGGGAAAGTAGCTTACCGATTGGTGCTTCCAATGAATATCTCTCAAGTTCATGATGTGTTCCCTGCATCTATCCTGAGAAAGTACATACCTAATCATTCACATGTACTAAACTCAAAAGTTGTACTATTAGAGCAAGACCCTTCTTATGAAGAACAACCAATAGAGATTCCAGATCACAGACAAAATTTTATCCAAAACAAGACCAATCCCTTGGTTAAAGTTTTATGGTAGAACCACCAATTTGAGGAAGAAATGTGGAAACTTTAGGATATTATTAGGGAAAGGTATCCTCATCTGTTTGTTTCCATGTGACAAAATTCGAGGGAGAAATTCAGTTTTATGGGGGTAGAATGTAACACTCGAATGTTTTTATGAAATATTTTATTTAAAAAATTGTAATTATTCAGTAGCTTGAATTACATGCAATCATGAGGTTGAATAAACCACGAGATGCCCTTAGTATAAAATTACTATTATATCCTAGCTGTTGGGTTAATGGGAATAAGTATAACTGATTTATGAAATTGCATTGTCAATTCAATGACTGCCAAATATTTATGAAAAATAAAAATCAATTAGATTGTTGTATTTTTTGAGTGAATTAATGTCAGTATTGAAATTAATGGGATATATACGTTATATAGTTAATAAAATATTTTGGATATTCATCCAATGGAGATTTTAGTCATAAGGTATGAATAAACCCTATTTGATGTATCGAAGCCGATTTTTTAAAAGGGAAAATTTTCACCTTTGAATGGATAACACCTTTAAAATAAATATTTGGACACATTAATAATTTTTATATGCAAATAAAAATATGTTATTTTTAAGTGGGATATAAAAATTTACTATGGATGCATTTCTGATATTTTTCTAATAACATTAAAGTTTTTATGAATAGTAAAGATATACTAAATTTTATGTGAAAACAAATTTTTCATCGAAATAATTTATATTTTTGAATTATAATATTCAATGGTTTTTAAGTGCAAATATAATATATCTTTATCATTCAATATAATTTATTTCATTAGAATTAATTTTACATAGAATTCCGATGTAAAAATATTTCAATCTTTTGCAATGTTTTAACTTTTAAATCTCATTCATTCTTTTGGGAAACAAAAATTATTTTAATTTAATTACTTAAACTTCTGGGTTTTGAAATATAAAAAATGGATTCAATATTTGGAATCAGTGGGTCTAAATTATGTAAATATATTAATTTTATTTCTAGGAATAATGAATAACAACTTCGGTAATTTTTAATAATATGGTAAAAGGGTTAACCGAGTAATTAAGGGTAAGAATACTATTATAAAAATTCCAAAACACTTGTATTAATATCATTTTATGAGTGTGTTTAAATATAAATAATCCTTTGGTTGAAATGGTATCCCTTATAATCCACTTGAATGAGATTATGACATTTATTTTATTTTATTTAAAGAAAAGTTAAATAAGTCTCACTCAATTTTTAATAACTAAATAATTTTTTATATAAAATAATATAAAAGATAAATGTAATTAAAATTAATAATTTTAAATCTAATTTTTTTTATTTATCATGGTAACTTATTTTTTAAGTTTTATGAAATAAATAATTACATTAATAGCTTATACATTAACGATGTAGAAATTATTTAATTGATGAAAAATCAATTATATAGTTTTTATTAATAAAATAATACCCATTAAAAGATCAAAAAACTTTAAAAAATATTATTTTTTGTGTATATCTCAACCATAATCATCCAAGGGTCGAGTTATATACCATTTAGAGCCTTATAGAATGTATTGTGACACTTATATTATTTTATTTAAAGTGATGTTAAAGTTTTGACCATCACAATTTAATAAGTATAACATTTTAAATATTTAATTTTCCAGAAGATAAATTCTACTAAAACTATTATTCTGAAATCAAGTAGATTTATATTTTTCAAATTATTTTATTTTTAATTTTTATTCAACAAATAATCATATTAAAAAATTACAAAAAAACTGTTGTAGTAACTATATTATTCAGAGAAATATCAAATAAATGTTATTAAATATATTAAAGTAAATATAATTCTGGATAACTACCATGTGTAATGAATTTTATAGATGAAATTTACTTCCTAGGTATATAATAATTTTTTTGGAAGTTAACTTGTTATATTTATATTTTTAAAAATCAGTGAATTGAATATTGTCCAAATTGATACTATTGATTGTTTATCAAAATAATGTTTTATTAAATTATTTAAAAATAATTTTTTTAAAATATATAATAATTATTATATGGTATAAAATGATGTAATTTATTTATTTATGGTCTATTTTACATTAAATAAGTAAATATTTCACCCTTTTAATATTGAATTATTTGTTACCCTAGTTGAAAAATAAATAGAATAACTAAATTTCAACTTAAAAGATAAGGTTTAAATTGATATAAATAACTATAATTTTTTATTTGATGATATTAAAATCCTATCTCATCTCATCTTCGAAACTAGGAAATTTTTTTGGATTTTGGGTAGGGTTTTATTTTATTATAGATTATTATTTATGGAGTTTCTAAAAGTCCCCCTCACCTCAATTTTAAAAGAGAACATCCTCCGTAACCTCTTCACTTCACTTTGATCCTTAAAGCTTGTACATACCCTTCCATTTTTCATTATCAACTTCCCTATTTATATTATAGAGGTTTTGTTCATCTTTAAAGACCAACTCTAGTGCTCTAAAAAGAGATTGAGAAGAAGCATTTATAGGAAGAGGTAATCTCTTCTACTGATTCTTTGAAACATATTTATTCTTGCACTTACTCTTCATTAGTTATTTCATTATAAATTAACAAAATAAGTATAAATTATATACTAATATGTTATTATAATTAGGAAACAATAACATTCCACCTTTTATCCATCCTACAAAATATTAAATCGCCACGCGTGCATACGTATGACTTACCGTCTCCATGTCGTGGTGGAATCTGTTTTCCACCAGAACTATACTTGGATGGGTATAATGAGGGGAATAATAAATATATATGATTATTATAAAATGATACTATTTTTGAAATATTATACACCATCCACTTCAATTCCATTCAATAATTATGGGAATGATATCATCACTCGTGCATATGTATAGCCTACTGTCTCCACGATGGGATGTGATTCATTATACAAGATCTTTATTAAACCATGATTAAATAAATGAATTGAATTAATAAATATGATATATATATTATACTAATATCACTCTATAAATTATATTACGATAACATAAGAAGTGTAACATTAATTTATCTGAAAAAACTTGTATAAGAACATAAAGTAGTTAATATTTGAATAACAGGTGACAATGAAATGTTACTAAAAAATGTATGATAATATGACCATATATGACATCTTATAAATGGATATGATTCTATAATAAGTCAGTAACATTATTTATATCATTACACCAGAGGTTTAGATAAATACGAAGGATATTGGACCTAAGGAATGGAATAAATTTGCAATCTCATTATTATATGAGATTATTTACATGTAAGTATTTACTGGGGTAGATTTATCATCCACATCCATGTTTGATAAATATGTAATATTTTTTAAATTCTTATAAAATTTTTTAAAGTCATTTTTTACCCATTTGTGATTTTTTATTAAATGCTATGAAAGGAATCTTCGGTTGTTTTTGCTACGATGTACTTTTTGACTTTTCTGGGAATGTATAAGGAGAATGTTTTTTAACTTATACGGAATGAATGGATTTTTATTATTTCATAATTCCATATTTCCATGAAGCTTAATTTACAAGATTTAAATTTTATTTCAATTAAATTATATTCTTTTAAAATATCATGTTTTTTGAGAAGAGAAAATGTTTTTGAAGAAGGAATGATATCTTCCTATATAATTAATTTCAATTATTTTATCAAAATTATTTTCCATATAAGATGACATTATTTAAATAGGGTTATGTTTCTATAAATATTATTAATTTGATTTGATTTTTTTATTATGGAATTATTTTTATGTAATCCATTTATTAAATATCAATTTTGATGGAATTATGTTTACTAAATCCATTTTTGTTCCTTGGGTTTTGCTATGATGAATGGTTTTTGTTTTTATAGAACTTGTAATAATGATTTAATTATAATATGAGTTAGACCTATATCTCCCTCCAATGCATTGGGTAATGATTTATATCTCATGAGATCGACATGGCTGGAATTGAAGGTAAATCCATTTCAATAATACAGGGTTGGAATGAAAAGTAAACCAGATTCTATAATGGAAATTGTCCACTAAGATGGTCTTGGCAATGAGACTTGACTAATGTAAAATGATTTTATATGCTTATGTGTAACCCAAAAAACTTCATGTCTTATGTTATCATTTTTTAGGACTTTTCCATGTATTATTTTGAAGTTTTACCACATAACATGATATCATGATCTTTCATATGTAGGATACGACTTCCAAATGTAATGTTCTTGTGTCTTATTATTATCACATGATTGATATTTCATATGTTTAACCTTACTGAGAATTAGAGATTAAACTTTCATATTTTTATTTTCCCCAAGTCATGAATAAGGATATCAATTAATATATTTTAAAAAGGAGTCTTGTTATGAAGAACTAATTTGGAGAGAATGTAGATGTTTTATGAACCAGTTGTTTATGTTTCTCAGTTTCTAATGACACTATACATGTACGGTCTTGTCATGGATTTATTCTATTTTTAGTAAATATACTTAAATTTTTATGTAATATCAATTTATATAAGGTACTATTCATTCTAAATATATTTCTTGGGTATGTATTTGTTAAAATAAATTTAATTGTTCATGAAGTTTAGTGAGAGTTTAGGATGAATCGGTATCGAGGTAAGGGTTTTCATTTCAAATTTGTATCTTTAAGACATTTTATTAATTATGGACATAATTCCATTTATTTCATGTATATACTACCTATTTTAGATATTATATCATGAATTAACTTTTATTCATGATAATTTAAGTGTACTTTAAAGCTATATCTTTCAAGAGGATTATATTTAAATGATCCTCAAGTTATAAATGTTTTGTTTACTCAAATCTTCTTTATTGAGTCTTGATTGTTCTTACAGAACATATTTCATATATGTTTGGTAAATTATACCCTATTAATTAATTATGTGGTATTTACTCTTGAATTATTGGGATTTATATTTTTACTAATTCAACCTCTCTTCAAAAATTTCTTACTTCATGACCTTTGTTTCCTATGAGGTATTTTTGGTTATTCAAACTTATTTCTTTGCATTATAAGGATTCTTATTTAACATAGTTATTATATATTTTCTATGTTCTTATATTTCCCAATTCATATGATGTTATATCTTTTATCTCTAAGGGGAAAAATATTTTTGATACAAAACTCTTTCCATGAATGAATTTATTTTTTATAAAATTAAAATATGTTTTATATTTTTCTCTTCATTATGAAGTGGTTATATCTATTCCATATTTATTTTTAACCTTCCTGAAATCATTATCCTATCATATTTTGAAACAAAATAATATATTAACTCTTGTGACTATCATATTTCAATTTAAAAATTTTCAAAATAATTTTTAATTACTATTTTTTATGTGGGTTTTCAACAAAGGTACTTTGAATATATCAATGTTTTTTCCTCTCCATGAGTAAATGGTTTATCTTAAAAACCAAAAATTCATTAGATACCATTATGAGTTTTTTTGAGGATACATTTTTTTGAATCTTTTTAAAGTAAAATCTTTAAAAAAATTCACTTCACTTTTTAAAAATGCCTTCTAAAAATGACCTACAACATCATCTCCTTTTGAAATGTTGGTAAATGTATTATAAAAGACTCTTTATATTATTTGTTTATGTTTTAATATTTAAATTCCAAATATATTTTTTAAATGAGGTTATGTTTTATGAATCATACTCAAAAATAATTTAAAATTTATTCGTTTTTGTGATTATGTTTTTGGTATCAGCTAAACAAAATCTTCAAGTCCTTTTATATGATAATATTTGTAAATTTTGGGAACCCCATTTTCATTTCATGGGTTATATTTTACATGATTAATTATTTATATCTTATGGAATGTATATTTTCAGTATATGATGGGTGGAGTCCTATATAATGCTATAATTAATTCGTTAATGTTGAATATCTCATGAGATCAATATGGTACATGAGTTGTGGCCCAAGACTAAAGAGGTACACATGTTTTTTCCCACGTTTAAGGAGAAATGCCGTTCATTTTTCAAGTCCAAATGGCCAAACAGGCTGTATCCCAACCATAAATAATTACCCAAGTTTTTTTCTAGGCTTAAATAGAGTACATTATTTGTTATCCCAAGTCCATAGAGATATGGGAATTAGGTTGTGATTCCTACTCTACTATGTGATTTTATTTAAATGCTTATGTTCATGTAGTTTTATAGGATATTTAAAATTATTTTCTTGTTTTCCTGATTCAATATTATGGTTATATGCTTAAGATAGATGATATTATTATTATGCCTATTTGGTGACCTTACAATGGGCTTATATTCCTATGATCTTATATCACATATTTTTAACCCTATCTATGCTTTCTCAAATGCTTAGGATCTAACATTTATGCTTCGTTGAATTTTCTCCCTTACTGAGCATTAGAGATCACTTTAGTATTATGTTTACATTTCCCGTGGTTGTAAATATAGGAAAATTTTGGAATTGATAGAATAGTTTCAAATGTGGGAAATATGTGGGAGATGTTAAATTCTCATTATGAATTAAGTATTTTGGTATATAATATAATAAATTCCTTATTAATTTACAGAACATGGGTTTTAATTAATTTATTATTTTAATACTCTAAAACCATAAAACTGAAAGGTCATTGGGATATATTATAATAAAATATCAACTTTAATTTATGTAATCGAGTTAGTTGCATATGTGGGGTTCAATTATTTTTCCTTGGGATATATATATAAAATATTCAAAAAATTATTATTTTGTATAATTATTTCATGTAGTTATTAATTTTCCTTGAATTTTTTTTTTCTAGGAAATTATTTCATGAAATTCTTCCTTTGCCCCATATTTTTCATGAATTTTCTCATTGTCTCTAAATTTTTGATACCAACACAAAACCAAATCTAATAACTCATAGGTTACACTTATTCATGAACATATCAAGATCCACTATTATATAACTTTTTGGATATGATTTCTTAATTAGAACAACCCAAAAACTCCAGAAACACACTTGAGATATTATTTATAACAAACACCCTATAATCGATTTATAATGAAATTATCCCATCACATTAAAATGCCTAATGTATGGTTATAATTTAAGTAATTATTTAATTATGCGTAATAAATGAAAAATATATCATTATCACATAAAAAATATTGACCTCTCCAATTAAATGATGATTGAATTCAAAGAATTGTAGAATACTATTTCCTCAAGAATTTTTTTCATAACTATATTCATTTTCTACATATTATTAAACAAATATTGACACTACACAGAAAACTTTTCTATGAAATATTTATTATGGTTATCATTGAAATCTTATGAAATTAAACAAAATAAAAAATCCTAAATATTTGGTTTCAACTAATAATATATCCTTCTATATATTTAAAAATTTAACTAAATATAAATGTACCATATAAGTATATAAAATAATATTAAACCATTAAATTATAATTTAAATTAATACTTTAGGGGAAAATGACTAGTTAAATACTTTTGTATCTATCAAAAGCCATTTTATTTTTCATATAAGCTTTATATTGTTTATATAAACTTGTCCTATTTCAATAAGTATATTTCAATAAACCCATCTTATATAAATATATTTTTATCTTTTAACCACAACACCAACTCCCATGTATTTTTTATCAATTTGATAATTTTTTTTTGACTCATGGAGGAAATCCTTTATTTATATTAAAGATCCCCTCATAATATTTTTTCCTCACATTCGAATAAAGGGATGTGTTATAAGATGTCCTCAGTATTCTTATTTGAACAATTGATTATCGTCTATCAATTTAGTTTTTATCCTCCACATGAATGTTTAATCTATAATTTATATTTATATTATGAATTTAATCTTCTTTATAAATAGTAAAATTTAAATAAAATCCTTCACCACTTTTTTCACCATGGGATAGATATTTTCATATTACACCTCATAATTTTCAAAATAACCATCATGATTCTCTTTAAAGGATACACCATTATATTTTTTACCTTTTCTTTTAAAGATATATTCAATGAATGTAACATTAATTATATAAATTATATTAGTGACAATTTTATTGAAACACTATTAACATCATCTATTTTGATGATATTCAAGGAACATTGCATTTTTTTCTCTCACTTAATTTTTTGAGATGTTTTCCTTTAACAATAAAATATAAAGAATTATCAAACGCTAAGAATACATGAAATTTGAATATTTTTTTGAAATTTTTTATTGTATACAATGTGGTCATATAAAATTTAATTTTTTTGATTCTATAAGAAATATTAAAAATTTATATTTTTATACCCTATTCCATTATCTAATAAAACTTATAAAGACCACAAATCTTTATTTTGATCACATAAAACATTTTAACTCCAAAAACTATTATGATTTATGTGACAAAAAAAATAATACATGTTATCCTAGGTAAATAATAAATTAAATAAATATAATACTTATCTACTTATAAATTATTTTTTCTTACGACCAAACACGTTAGGGTAAGAAAATCAAAGAGGCCTACATAGTTGAATCTCCACCTATTTTTGACTTATATTATCAATATGTCCTCGAAGGAAGATCTAAAAAGAAAAATTTACCTCATTTTTTATATTTTTAATATTTTTTTATTATATCCTAATTAATTAATAACCTCATTTTATTTTAGTTAAGATGAAAAATCCTTTGATGTCATAATGAATTAAAAAATTTCATACCCAGATAACTTTAACTCTACTAATCTCTAGTATGAAAAAATATTTATATTTGTCATACTAAAAAAAGATTATTTAGAATTTATCTCATTAAAATATTGTGATATTAGAATATCCAACATAAAAATTATTTATGGGTTTTTAATATTTTATTTAAAAATAATTATGTTAACCATTTAAAAAGGAATCAATCTGTTCAATATTATTTTCAAGTAAATTTTTACACAGTTGTGGATGTGTGGAAAAATTTTGTTTCAAGATATCAAAAAAAATAACATTCATAAAAATTAAAAATATCATGGAAATATCTATTTTTTATAGAAATTTTATTTCAAATGAAGCAAAATTTACAAATATTATAAACCCATCATCATACTTTTCAATGTGATTGGGCAGGTTTTGGTTATCAGTCATATGAAAATCCAAAAATTATTATTTGTAGGACTTATAAAAAAATTTAAGTACCAAAAACATTTCTTTTTTACTTCCTTATATTTTTAAAATTTATCATAATTTTTTTGATTAATTTAATTGATAACATGTTAGAAAACTCCTCAATATTGTTTCTATATTGTTCATATCTTTGAGTATCCCCCCAAGATGATCAAATTTATTTTTCACCTCAGTCTTTCAGAGCTCCATTTATGGATTAGAGTTGTTAAATTATTAAGGATTCTATGAAATTAAAAATATTAGTCTAGTATTCATATAATATGATAGTATTTGTTCCTAAATATATTACCACACAAAAAATGAAAACTAAGTCCATAATTACTCCTAAAATAATGTTTTTGTGTAGAAATTTTAAATATTTGTTTTTACATGTTTCTAAGTATTGAATTCATTTGTTCAATTATGTTAATTTATGGTAGATACTAATGCCATAACTATTTATTCTTTAAATATTATTATTTTTTCCTTCTAATCTGGTATAATTATTATCTGTTCTCCATGAATTTTAAGCGATTTAGGATCCTAATTTCCATATTTTTAATTTTTTTTAAATTATCCATAAAAAATGATTAAATAAATTCTACATTTAAAAAATAAATACCAATTATCCCCTATGATATGTATTTCTTATTAACAAAATCATTAAATTTTCTTGATTCAAAATTTTAGTTTCTTCAAAATATCCTCTAATTACTTTCATTTATTTATCATCATCAAACTAAAATTGTTTTATGAAATTTTTGATATGAAAATATTTTATTTAAGGCTAAAAACTTCCTCATTCATTGACGAATACATTAAAAAATATTATTAAATAAGGATATTTTTTGTGTAGATAAATATTTAGATATTTAATCTTCTTTAAAAATCATCATTTTTTTAAATAAAATCTATTTCAACATCACTTGTAAGTATAGATTAATTATTTATAGAAACATTATCCATATCTTAATTAGTGGCCTTATCAATGAGAAATATAATTATATTATTTAACAATAATTTCTTTTTAATTTGTTCCTCTTCAATATCGTATCATAATTATATACTTACGGAATCTTCATTTTCTTATTCATAAGAAAATATAAAAATTTCCTCATCATTATCCAATATTATTTGACCAAAATCATTCTCATAACTAAAATATAAAACTTCTTATTTTGATAGAAAAATTATTTTCTTCCCCATTTAGTGTTTTCCCCTTTCCAAGATGATTTTTTCTTACTAGTTCATGTCATATTATTTTTTTGGTAAATTGTACTGAGTTATCACCTTGATAATATTTATCACTTATTTCATTGAATAATTTAATAAATCCTTCCAAAATTTCAAAAATATAAGTCTTTTTTGAAATATTCCTTAATATTTTACACTACCACTTCAAAAGAAAATTAAGATAAGGAACATAGTACATTAATAAAATTATTAATTATCTTATACTTTTAAATGATATATAGATATTCATATTTTACCTCAATATTCAATACTTTTAATTCTTTTAAATCTAACACATTTTAAACTTTACGCATATTTTTACCTATGAAATATTTCTTATCACATAATAAGTCATCATATTATCATAATGAATAAATTTATCCAAATTATGATCTTAAAAAAGTTATATTTGTTTCAAAATTATTTGAAAACATTCTAAAAACATTCTTTATATTTTTTTAATCCTAAAACCTCTATCATTATCCATTTATTATACTCAAAACTATATTACCATTATATATAATTTTATATATGATCTAGATCCTACTATAAATACATACCAAGAATATAAACATCATACTTGTAACATTTATTAATTAATAATTTTATCCCCTCATAAATATTAAAATATTTATTATATATATAATTTTCTAATTAGCTTTCTTAAACCTCTGTAATTTATTTTTAAGAATGTTTAGACAACAAATATTTCCATGCTCGGTCATCTACTTTAATGTTTTCTTTAATGGTTTATGTTAATAAAACATTGAAAAATTGTACTAAGAAACCTATAGATACCTTATAAAAAACATATGAACTAGGATAAACAATATAAGGTAATACATAATCCTTCCAGATAATTAATCTATATATATTTTTTAAAGTTTATATACATTTTTTTGACTGATTTGATATTTTATAAGTTAAAAATTCTAGAAAGTTAAAAATTATTCTAATGATAGTTCTAAAAAATATTCAAATATATATTAGGATATGACACTAATGGATGATATTAGGGTTATTTGAGTTATTTTTATGACATTTAATCTTATGTTGTTCTGTGAAAAAAATTCATGATATTTTAAATATATCATTTTCTATAAATTTATATAGAATTATATTCCTTAATTTAGCATTGATACCAACCCATAATTTTTAAATATATTTCATGGTGCATATATATATTACCATTATTTTTGTATTATAATGATATATAAATATATATATATAATTAAAATGTAGAGGCACAATCCTTGGTTACATGAGCCCTTTGTTCACTTTACATCTATTTGCATGACAACCCCACACTATCCCTTTTCTTTATCATTTTATCTGCATGTCATGCCCCACAGCCCATTGAAACATTCCACACTATTTCCAGAAATAATTTTCCCACCTTGAACAATTTTGCGGGAGACATTTCCCTCAAATAAAATCTTCTTTCATCTACCAACACAAAGGAAATCTGGATTTGGATTCTTAGAAGATGACATTTTGTCATTTTCATCTATATTTCACCTCAGCCTACTCCATAGATTTTACATGGTTCATCCATGTATGAATATATAAATTATTTATATTTTATGAATCTTTGTGGAACTAATTTTTGGTTTCAATGTTCCTATTATATATAAAAAATATGAATAATTATACCAGTCTTCAAAATTTGGTTCATATAATATTTTTGGATTTTTTATGGTTGTCCAAAAATAGTGACTATTTTTCACTGTAATTTGGATTCCCTGGGATGATAAAATCATATTAAAAGTGTATATATTTCAAAAATAATACTTATCCTCCATTACCAGTGGGATAATAATTGTAATATAGCTACACAATGCAATGATTAATCATTCTTGGGAATTAATATCCAAGGTGTGGGTTGATCTTGACATCACAAGACAAATTCCAAATAATGTTTTGACTCAGAATTGGATTATGGGGTTTTTTAATATCAATTTTTTTGATAATATTCATGTTCTATATTTTTACTATAAAAACATTGGGAATTATCACTTAAATTCCAATGATGGTGTTTTTTTGGCCTTCTATTTTGATTGGGGCTAGGGTACTATGAGTTTCATTATCCTAGGTGATCTCTATACTATATACCTTATCTCCCCTAGTAATTTTGACTCTTGAATTAGTGGTTGGTCTATGATAACTTTTATTCACCTCGTCAAGTGTTTTTATGGAATTTATATCGATAGAGGAGCCACCCGAGGTATATAGTAAACCTTATAATGTGAAAGAGGATCAGTATTTTGCCTCCACAATCTGTGTTTTCTACGTGTAGAGTATAAAAAATTATTATCCTAGGCCCTATAGTTAAGGAAAATAAATACATAAAATATATTGATGATGATATAATAATCAAATTTAGATGGGGTTCTTCATAATTAAAACATCCTTCTAGATTGTTATGTGAGTTAGGGGACACTCAAAATGTTTAAAAGTGAAACCGAGAGAGGAGTCTATAATAAAAAATATAGTTCAATTTGAAGCTAGTTATCTAACTTTGGTAAACCAAATGACTAAATATTTTGAATATCAACTTTCATGAAATGAAAATCATTCTCAACCCCCCAAATGTTGAACACTATTTTATCTATATAGAAAATACACCTTAAGAGGGGGGGGGGGGTTGTGGTTGAATTAGGGTGCTGAATTTATTTATCATTATATTTTGTTACATACCAAACCAAACCTTTGGGTTTGAGCCAGTTTTACACATGACCTCATGCACTCTACCTTGTATGCAAGAGGTTTCTGACTAGTGGTGTGGGATTGTGGAACATCATGGGGAGTTTATGTCATTGGTACATGGTAAACGTCAAAGTATCAATAAAGAAGTGATAAAAATAATCAAAAAATAAAGAAACAAATAAATAGACATTAGATTTATAACACACACACACACACACATATATATATAAATATAATAGTGAATTAAGTATCAATATGTTATGAAAGATACATAACCAAAACCAAATAAAGGATACAAAGTGTGATATAAATTCAGTAGATAAAAGCACCATCAGAAACCATGCCATAACTCCTATGAGAAACATTATAATCCTCTTATGAACCTACTCAACCATCCACTATGGGTTCATTTCCCTTCACCAGATTACTAGTCCAAAAAGATGCAAGAGCACTGAAATACCTGAGTAGTGTTTGAGTAAAATACTTAATAGGACACCACCAATGAATCATAACATAACTACATAAGTTATAAAAGTTCATTCCATAAAATTAAACGTAATATATATAATAAAAATTATATCCCATAAACAAAAATACAAATTCTTGTTCCTTAGATACTATCGATACCTTCTCTGACACTATGCTAATATGAATTTCAATCATGATCCTAAAGAAACCCCCTAAATGGGATAGTGTAAAAACATTATTGACACATACCATTTTACTGGATAGTCAAAATCATTTTGAAAAATCATTTCACAAATCCCTCCCCAAGGATAGTCCACAAGGGTCAACTTCCACACCCATTTTCCGAAGATATAAGAAAAAAAATCACACGATTCATGATATAAATAATTGATAAACCATCTTGTAAAATTTAGTATGTATCATAACATCTCAATACACATGCAATAAACACAAGATAAATTCAACAATAATGTGATAAAGTATCAAAATATGTCTCACATGTCTACACATGAATTCCATTAATCATTTTAGGTACCCATAGAAAATATGCACTAAATTCAAGGACATCATACTTTAGGTGAAACAATGATCAATGAAATGATTTTCCATCTGAGTATAGAAGCACTACCAAATTTTGGAGACATTCCTGAATTGACTTGATTTAGATTACTTATATTTAGGTGGAGAATAAATCATACCCTAAAGTTAGGCCAGGTCCGAACATACCCAAGATGATCCACTACTAGCAATGATCATTTTCTAAAGCTTGCACATATGCCAATTCGCAAAATGCAATGGATGATTCTATCAAACATAAATGAAATCCCCATTAAAACAAAATAAAACCCTTAGATATATTCAATAAATGATGGATATAATTGGTTTTTATTAATAAAAATATAGGGAGATCGATTGAGAGCGAAGAAGAACTTAGAATATCAAGAATATAGGATCAAATCCATTTATTGGGGTTGGACGAAAAAGTTGTAAGGGGAGAGGAGAGACCAAAAATCACCCAAGAGGATCCTTAAGATGTTAAGAGGTGAATGGATTCTAATAGAATAAGTAATAGTGAGAAGAGTGAATTTTTTAAAATAACATTTAAAAAAGCATCATCCTCAGTGGGCAACGTTGAACACCATCTGATATCTAGTGGCCTCTACTTGCTACCTAGTTGTTTTTGGGTAGATTTAACTTCACATAGGATCTAACATAATAGTAAAATTTATTATTGGAAGAATTAACTACTCCAATAGGTTTCATCAGTTAGCTAGTGGCTTCCCACCGACTAGCTTGTGGGACTACAATATCATTTCACGTTACAAAACATCCACTAGCCTTGCCTCACCCCTATTATATCCTCCCAAAAGCTTCTATATCACCTAAAATCACATAAAACTAGATAAAAAATCTTTGTAAAAATTAAAATAGTTGTAACTAAAGGTAAAGGTGTCGACATTATCCTTGTCAAAAGACTTCTCATCCTCTCGAATTATCTACTGAGGTATGGTCGAATAACATGGTCCACTATGCGTGAATGTTTGCTTCATGATCCCAAGTAACTTATGGGATCCATACATGCTACCATAGAACATAAACAAGAGGAATAATATTTTATGTCAACACTTTATAACATTGGTTCACTCTTCTAATTATCCGTTATAAAAATTTTCATCCTCATATAGCTCAAAATCTTCATAATGGAGAAAATTCATAGGATCAGGCTCATACTTCCATATATGAGACACATAGAACACATTTTGGATACCCTGATATCTTGTATTATGTTCCAAACAATAGGCCAACATCCTAATTAATTCAATGATCTCAAATGGCATGATGTTTCATGGTACTCACTTACCTTGCCTCCTCAAATTCCTATGCAACAACTGAGGGGAAACATATAACAAAACCATGTCACCCACATCGAGCTATTGGGGTCATTTCCTTCATTTAGTATAATAACTTTTCAAATTCTAACCCATATTTGGGTATTTCCAAATTTACCACAATTGCTCCAAGGTATCCTACAACATACCTTACCCAATAATAGGAGACTCACCTGCCTCATGCTAACAAAATAGTGATCTACCTAGACACCCATACAGAGCCTCAAAAAAATCCATATGAATTGAATACTAGAAGATATTATTATAAGAGAACTCTACTAGAGATAAGTGATCATACCAAGATCCTTAGAAATAATAAATTCATACTCAAAGCTTATCCTATAAAGTCATAAAAATTCTTTCTAAGTTATTCTTTGTTTAATAATGAAAGTATAAATTCATATTCAATGGAGTACCCATATAATTTTCCAAGCCATAAAAATACATGGGGAAAACTAGGTGTCTATGTTAGATACCATAATTTAAGGCACTCTTTGAACATGCATGATCTCTCGCACATAGATCTTCCCAAGATCATTTGAGTTCATCTCTTGTATCATTATGAAGTGAGACACCCCAATCAACTGATTCACTACCACCCAACCCATGTATTTAACTCTCAGGGTAATGGGAAACCCTATCAAAAATATTATCATCACTTAATACCAATTCCATAGAAGAACTGGTTGTGTATGGAGTAACCCATTGGATCTTTGATGCTCAGCCTTGATCCTCATACATGTTAGACATTGGGAAGAAATTTACAATGTCACTATTCACTTCCCACTAATAAGCATGAGTGGTTCTCATCAAATATTCTCTCATGGAATATGGAACTATAAAAAATTTATACAATATATAGGTGATAACTAAGGGTGAGAAAAATACTTCCCCTCAATCATCAACTATGATCCCCTTCTAGTCTTCCAAAAAATCCATGAGATTCCCCCACCATTTTTGATTTCTGTTCTCCCACTTCTTATATATTCTTACTCGGTGCACTTGTATCTACATTTAATTTCCAAGGAGAATACAACAGCTCAAATTTAAACATCTTCAGGTACTCCAACCAAAACCATTGAGGATAAATTAGGTCAAGCATGGAGAAAATACACAATAGAATCATTTGGTTTGTATACCCAAAAAATATATTTTTGAAGAGGTAGTGTGAGCAAAATTTCAATACATGAACCAATCCACTAACTCTAATTCCAGAGTAGGGTAATTACTATTTTGGGGTTGGAGATAATGAGACCCATAAGCCACTACCTTATAACTTTGTACTATAAAAACTCCAAATCCAATTCCAGACACGTCAAAATAATCTGAACAACCAACTCCATGCTGAGTAAGAATAAGGATCGAAGTTGACATTGACAACTTGTTTATCTCTATTAAGACTTATTAACACTAATATTTCCATTATAAATTGATTTCATTCTTAGTCAGCATGGTCATGTGTGTTTCTCGTACTTGGTATGCTTTCCTTTGGAAGGCATAGATATAGTCTGAGGGGATTCACTTGGGTTTCATTATTTTAGAACCCCTTAATTTGTTGATTTCTTCTCCTACAACATGTTTTACATTGACCTGAATAATAAAATAAATATTTTGTGTGAACAAATTCCTTACCCATACCCAAGACATAACTGCATCATCCTTCTCTGGATCAAATAATATTCCCTCTTGAGAAACCATGTTCCCAAGAAACCCCCCATTATAAAAAATTTACACTTCAAGTACTAGGCATAATGAAGATGTTCCTGAATCATACTCAACACCATATTAATGTTTATAACATGTGATTCCGATTTTTTGGAATATATAATTATTCAATCAATGAAAAAAAATTATGGAGTCTAAGTATGGGTGAAAGATCTTGTTCATGAGACACATGAACACTGTTAGTGAATTTTTAAATCCAAAGGGAATAATGAAATACTCATACAACCCATACATTATCCTGTACAACATTTTTAACATGTCTTCCTCCCTGGACAAAATATAATGGTCATCCAAATGTTGTTCAATATTTGAAAATAACTGTGATCTTCTTAATTGATCAAACAAGTAATCTATTCCTTGAAATAATTACATGATCTTTATAATGATCTGAATCAACTTCCAGTTTTATAGACAAAACCAAGGACTACCATCCACCTTCATGGAGGAAAACACTAAAGAATCTAAAGGGGAAGTGATCGTTTGTATGAAGACTATATCCTCAAGATCATCTAGATGCACATAGATATAATTCAACTTATATAGTATGATGTGATATGGTGGAATAAATATGGTTCGTGGAATAGACACCAATTCAATATCTAATCCAACAATACATTGTGGAGGTAACCTCGATAAATCCTCTGGAAAGACAACCTGATCTGGGTCTAGAATCGGAGGGTAAGAGGAGGAATTCAATATTTGATCCCCTAAAAGGATCATAATATACACCTATGCTGAAAATAATTTCATTTATTGAGGTTATATCCCCACACTATCTATCTCAACATCACACTCACCAATTAGAATGAACATTTCCCCCATTGGAGAGAATGAGGACACTCTTCTGTGATAAAAATTGATGTGTGCATGGTAATTAGTACACTATTACATGCCAAGCATCCCATTGAAACCTATCACCTATAGAATTTTGAAGTTATAACAATGATCAAAGATAAAAAACACCATCATATAGTATGGGAATATATGAATATGACCTGCTTTCGTTTTTTGGGATGTTTCGTTAGATAGAATTGTAGATGAGAATATAAATAGTAAATCCAACTCAAAAACTACTAGAGATGATATTAATGAGTGAGAATATCCCATTTCAAACAAAAAAATAAATAGAGTAAATGAAATCAAGAATGTAACTAACACCATGGAGGGTCCCTCTCCACCATCTACTAAAGTTTGATCAATTGCATAATCCATTCCATCCACTCCTCAATGATGTTCCAGTGGCTCATGATTCACCTAATATACCAACCCTTTTGGGGTTTGTACCTAATGTTTAGGATAGTTCCCTTTTTCTACTAGGAACACCCTCAAATCCATATCACAGAACTACTTCAAATATCCAATCTTTCCACACTAGTGACAAGTATTTTTCGAATGGGTACGATCATTGAAAAAACGTTCCTTCCTCCCATAGTTGTAGTACTTAGTAGAGCCATTACCCACTGAGGGAGTTGGGGAGCCTTTTATAGATTTCTAATGAAGACCACCACCTTATCATCCATCCTATATATTCCTCTTTTATTTATTATAATAGGTGACTAGGATTTCAATTTTCATGACCCGTCCCAGTGGGGCCTATGTCGTGACTTCCCATGACAACCTCCAATAGGCTAGGGGATGGTGACTTGCACTTAGTAGGCATATAACTAACATGATAGGAAATGCCTTTACAGCAGTATAAATTAACACATCTCCATGCCCAGAGTACAGAAATGTAAAAAAAACTATGTAAACAATGCATGCATACCACTATATCCCAACCAACTATATATGACAAAAACTAAAGCAAGTAAGGTAAACTGTGCCCAAATACAATCCAACCAAAAATAAATCTATAACTCAAGTCTAACCTATAAGAAATGCTACTGGGACTAATGTCTGTATCCATATGAACACACCCTAGTCTATTTGGTCTCACAAAGCCACACTTGGTCCTGGTCCTCCCTAAGCTCTATCAAAAGGTTGATCATATGTACTAGAAATGACACATGTGGGAAAAGCCTATTAATGGGTGAGTGTAACAATACTCGGTAGGACACTCAGAATCCAGAAATTATACAAAAAAGGATTGTACAATCATCTCTACATAGGTATATGTCTATAGAAAATATAATATGAGTATCCAGTTTTACTCAATCTAGCACACATAGTCCAGAGGTACGCCACAACCATAGTATACTAGAACTAGAAGTTCATATCCATTTTTACAAAAACCACTCATCTGGGAGAACATACCCCTGTGTCCCGTAGCACTAATGACATCAATCTGAGATGTATTGTTCATCAGGAACCATCATGAGAGAGATAAAATGATAGATCTAAGATAGATATGATAAAATATATGAGGATCATAGCCAGTACCATGGGGTGATACTAACCACTCAATATGGATTACCTTCTAAGTAAAGGATCAAATCCCAATGAGGGTAGTCACATCAATACCAAGGACTCTACCTAGTGCATAAATAATTAATATAGGATCATGCTTCGAGCCTCTTGGAGGATTCCAACAACTCTATCTAGGATGCCCCGTTGAATGGATCATGCTCTTATGAGTAGGAAATGATATGCAATAACCTTCAGGGAAATGATAAAGGGAAAAAAATATTACAAAACATTTGCATGATATAGTGGAAAATGAGCTCAATCCATGTAAGAAGGGGTTACATGTCCTTTAGTAGGGTTACACACTATGCCCCTTGAACCTGGGTAATGCCCGTGTACAACGACCTATGTCAGTAGAACATGTCATGTAGAAGACGGGTACATGACATGTATAAGGGGTTACATGTCATGTCTTTCCATTTGGATTCTACCTACGTACTCTAGTCATGTGCTCGTACACAACATCGACCCATGTGTCTTTTCCTGTGTACCAGTACATGGGGTGGTCCTTGTACTTGGTCCCGACCAAGTTGTGTGGGGCAGTACAAACTATGTAGGCAACCTATGTACTCCACCCCATGTCAGTGTACTTCCCAATATACACACTCAGTTACCCAGGAGAGGTCACATGTCATGTGATGGGGTCACATTCCATGTGGTACTTAAATATATCCCAAAATCAAAGCATCCACTTAGTGGGGGCCACATGCCATGTAATCCCAGATTACATGCCGTTTTCATTGGGATTTTCTAGAATGCTTTATTCTTCCTCTACGTGCCTCAACTGATCACCTGGATTCTGATTCTCTACTCGGTTCACCATGAAACTCATGATACAAGTTTTCTTCATCACCCTAACACCGAAAAAAAGTGTTTCATGCCTTAAATCATCTTAGAAACCCATTTTCATTCATCCTGACACAAGACACTCAATGAATGGTTTCTACCAAACCATTCCAATTTGTCTTTCTCCACTGTCGTTACACCTCTGTTAGGTCATCCTGATATTGGATCTTTGATTTCAGATCATTACGCCATAGAAAGAAGGAGAAAAGATTGTTCATTCATAACCCCATGAAGAATAAAAAACTTGTAGAACAAAACATGGGAGAAAAGATTCACAATGAACAAACTAGAAGAACAAACCTTTACCATTGTTCATTCCGACCTTGATCCATTCTCTTAAGAAAAATAAGCAATGATAAGTCAATATAATAATCAACCCTAATAATTTCATTCAATGAAAACCATTCCTCCAGGAATGGTCGATCCATAGATCAAATAGTTCAATGGTTGGTCCACGATCATCATTGAATCTCATAATAGGGAAAGAGAAATCATAACAACACGCCCTACATAGAATATGGATCATTCAATATCGAGGATTGATTTCCATTAGTGATCCTTTAAGAATGATCTCTAATCAACAGTATCATCATCATCTGTTGAGAGAATTCTCCAAGGATTCTCTCTAGATCATCTAGGGAACTTCTAGGGTTATGAGTCTAACCCTGGGTCCCGACCTATATGATTATTTAAAAGAAACATATTTTCATGATCGCTATGAAATAGAAAAATAAAATAAATCATTAATTTATTTTATCCTTAAATTGAATAAAACTACTTTTCACATTTGACTCACACCTATGAATTTTAGTTCTCTCTTATGTTAAATCCACTACTCAGAACGTAAAAATTACCTCATATTTCTGATCTATGTATCTATTTAGGATTTATTCCAATTTTTTTGGAAAATTTCATGCACATGCTATTTAATATTTTAATATATTTTAAACATTTATTCAAGGCACCCTAGGCCACATAATTTCATGTCATCTAAATTCCTCATTTTAAATTAATCCATATAATATTTGAACAAAATACATAGAGAATCTGAGTATTTACATTCTCCCCACATTGGGGATTTATGTCCTTGAAATGGAAAAACAAAGGCTTTATAAAAAGATGGGGGTACATGGCATGAATTTGAGCCTCCCGCTCCGAAGTTCTCTCCTGCAGATTCACATGCTGCTACCAGACACACACCAAAGGAATCTATCATCTATAAATGATCCTCTCATAATGATCCTCGATCTCCAATTGGTAATCCTCAAAATTAAATCCATCCTCGATGTCCTGCTCACCCCAGTTGATAACATAAGATGAGTCATGCTTGTACCTCCTCAGCTATAACCCGTAGAAGATTTCTTTTACCCAGTCCAACCATGGGGTTATATCTAAGAAGTTATCCACCTCAACAACTCTACATATTATCTGTAAGGGGCCAGTGGACCTTGGAGATAGCTTTTCACCCCATCCAAATCTCTATAATCCATGTTGAGGTGAAACCCATAGGAACACATGGTCTCCCTCCATGAACTCCAAATGCATTTGACTTCTACCATCATAATAATTATGATGGATTTGTGTATTCTTCATTCATTCCAATATGATCTTCAACTTCTCTATTGTAGCTCATACCAATTCTAGGCCCATGAGTGCTGACTGTCCAGTGTCAGTCCCGCAATGTGGTGAATTACAAGGTTTCACATACAAGGCTTCAAATGGTGCCATACCCATGGAGGAATTGTAACTATTGTTGTATACAAATTCCACCAATGCTAGGTGATTCTACCTACTATGGCCAAAGTATAACAACAAATCTCGTAGACATATGTGGAAATCCCATCATGAAGTCCATATATATCCCATCCGACTTCCTTTCCAGCACCTCAAGGGGTTGGGCCAAACCCGCTAGAACATGGTGCTTGGCCTTTACCTACTGACAAGTATTGGATTGAAAAACAAGTTCTGCAACTCCCTTCATTATTATTGGACACCAAAACTGATTTTGGAGGTCCTGGTATATCTTTTCAACACTTAAGAGAACAAAAAAATGGGATGTATTGAACTCCATCAGAACCTCTACCCGTATCACCATTGGAAATTCTGTACGTCCTATGAAAAGAACAACGTGCTCTACACCTTTAAAATATCCATCAAGAGGATGTCCTATGGACATCAGAGCATGTAGGGACTCACATTCGGTATCCCCAAGTTGTGAATCATTGACTCTCTATTAGAGTGGATGGGTGATAACCATTTACTAGAGGTAAGCTGCTCTATCTCCATCCAAAAATTATAACTACAATGAGGCCAACTACTTTGACACCTCGTTCAATAACTACAAACTTGATCGCCTCTTGAGAGAATCTACTACAATATTCACCATATGAGGATTATAGATAATCTCAATGTCATATTCGTAGTGGAACTCTAGATGGCGTCTTTGTTTTAAGGTGAGATATTTATGAGAAAATGTATATTTGAGACTCTTGTGGTTGAAGTAGACGATAAACTACATTCCCTTTAGGTAGTGTCACCACATATTCAATGCGAAGACTACCACTACCAACTCAAGATCATGGGTCATATAGTTCTACTAATGTGGTCTCAACTGGTGTCAACCACAAGTAATCTCCATCTTCCACTACATTAGGATGCAACCAAGCCCAATTCTTAGTGCATCACTGGACACTATGTACTCAACACCCTTATCCGGTAATCTCAAGATCCAATCACTCATCAAAATCTTCCTCAACTACTAAAAATACAATTTCCAATTCTCAATCCACATGAAAGGCTACCCCTTTTGACTCAAAGAAATCATAGGTGATGATATCCTGGTGAGATCAGGTATGATTCTCTGGTAATAGCCTGCCATCCCATGGAAGCTCCACACCTCTATCACACTCTTATGTGGATCCCTTGTAGACACTGCCTCAACCTTGGTTGGGATCACTGCCATTCCATCCATTGATATAATGTATCCCAAAAAGTGGACTTCTTGAATCTATAAATGGTACTTCAAGAGATTTCCGTAAATCTGGTTCGCTTTTATTATATCCAAAACCATCCTTTGGTGTCTTGCATGTGCCTCCTTAGTCGCCGAGTACACAAGGATATCATCAATAATAACCACCTCAACCCGGTCTAAGTAAGGATGAAATATACGGTTCATGAGTCACCTGAATACTATTGGGGTGTTTTTTAGGCCCAAAGGAATTAATAAGTACTCATAATGACCATAGAGACATTTGATATTATTCTTTGATATATACACATCCCGCACTCACATCTGGTGATAGCCTAATACAAGGCCATCCTTTGAGAACCAACATGCCCCTCTCAAATGATCGAAAAGATGATCGATCCTGGGTAGTGGATAATTGTTTTTAACAGTCACCTAGTTCAAGAACCAGTAGTCTACACACAACCTCAAGCTCCCATCTTCCTTTTTGGAAAACAAAACTGGGGTTTCCCCTGGGGAAACATTGGGTCTCACAAAGCCCTTCCTCTAAATGTCCTCAAACTATAACCTCATCTCATGAAGTTTTATGGTATCTATCTGGTATAATGGTGCATATATCAGTTCCATATCAGTGTTTAGATAAATTCAAAAGTCTATCGTTTAGTAGAGAGGTAAACCTAGAACATCCTCATGAAAGATATCCTTGTAATCTGCCACCACTACAAGAAACTCGAAACTCACAACATCCACTGCCCCAAGGGTTAGGCTAGCCAAAAAGTGAGTAATCAGCTACACCCTCCTATAAATGAGTCCATCCTATGCTCTCTAGGAATCATTTTCACCATCAAATGGAAACATCATCCCATCACTGTGAACACACCACACCCTTCACCTGAATAGTCAATCAGGGCATGGACTACAAATAACCTATCCATACCAAGAATGATGTCGTACAACATTGATGAAGCCATCAAGAGGTTCCAAAAAACTCTCACATCTTAGATCTAGGTCAGACTATCAGCCCAAGTGAGTGATCTACGAGTCTTCTATAGTAGGTATATCCAAGAATAATGGATGAGTCAACACTTCAAGTAGAATATATAGATCTCAAAAAAGATATATGGTCAGAAAGGAATGACTAGACCCAGTGTCCATCAGTATAGAAACTGAAGTAGAAATGACACATATCATACCTCAAATCAGTCCTATATCCACTAGGTCATAACCCTCGACTACATGTAGCATTCCTTGCCCCTATAACCTAGATCCTTGTGCTTGGTGTGGACCACCTGGGGTGGTGGTGGCGGTAGGTTAAAATGTCGACCACCTTCTACTGCCCTCCCAGCTCCTCTACCACATCTGTCGCCCTATGGATCTTCCTACTTCTATCAATTTCTATACCTTATTGTCCCATCCATAGTCTTCTTATCAGCAGTACAATGATTTGGAAAATGTCAAGCGATATTTCCCCTAGTGTGACATGATTAGCACTGCCTATCTCTAGGCTGATTGAAACCACCATGTGAGCCCTAAACTACAGATCCCTATTCCTGGGACCTATTCCTAAAACACATACCATGTATATGTCTTTGGGATAGATGTTAGATCTCTTTTACTGAGTTATATACTCTTACAGGCCCATTAATTATAGTCATCAACAATATTTGGTCATCCAAGAAGCTTTCAACCAACAAATCCCACTCAATCACCCCTACATATGTGGAAATTCACCAAGAGATAACACTAGTTGAGATGTCTCTATGATGATGTTGCTCAATGGTTTGAACCTTGAAGTAGGGATCTCAAACCATATCTATGGAGTTCTTATAAATGTCTGTAAATCTAGACGAATAATCGAATACTATCATACTGCCCTGCTGGAGCTGAAGAAGCTCCTGGTTACACACATCTCTTAGCATAAATAGTGATAAGTCCCCTCTAAAGTGGCTATATAACTATTTTTATGAAATACTGGACTCATTATAATTCTAGATAACCAAACTCCACCATTCCCCTACTGATCCATATAGAAGGATCACCACCAGGCTCAATATCTGGTCTGCTGGTGTCCTGACTAGATGGAAAACATGGGTCATTGCCTCAAGCCAGTCCTCAGTTGGTTAAGGGTCAGGATTTCCTTGAAACTTGAGGGGTGTCTTCTACTGAAACTCATGAAGTACACACAACCTTTTCTCATCATCTGTTGGTACTATGTTTACCACATGCTGGTCCAGAGGTAGAAGTATGGAAGGTGCACCACCTGGAGGTAACATCTCAGGATCTAATCTTTGTTTCAAAGCCTCGTCACTTAGGTAGTCATCCTCATGATCAAGCTACTGAATATTGTTGAGTCAAAAGTTTCCTTATGACTTTTATCATTCCATTATGTTTTTGAAATCACAAACATATATTTTTATAAAAATTATTTATATCTATAAGAAAATTTATTTGCACGTTCTTCAAAATTTTTATTTCTAAGTCTAACATTGTTTTTCTTAAGACAGAATAGCAATTGGAAAAAATTATTTCCTTAATAAAACTTAGAATCATTCACTTTCTCAATTCTAAATCTCACAATTATGAGATTCCTATTTACATTTCTCGATTCTAAATCATCCAGAAAATTGAATCTGATTTACATTTCTCAATTCTGAATTATCCTGAAAATCAAATCCGGTTTATTTTTCTCAATTCCTAATCATCCATAAAATAGAATCTAATTTTTTATACCTACATGAGATTATAAGATACCTGATAAGGAATTTAGAGTTGTTAACAATCAATAGAATAAAAATATTAGCTAAACTATAAGGTACACAATACATTGCTTTGTTCAATGAAAAGGAACATATATAGTCTGATATCATGCTGTGAAGCTTCTAATAACATTTAGATGAAATCAAAAGTTATAAATTTTAGTACTTCTAACGTTATTGATACAAGAAGAGATATTATTAGAGAATATTATCATAGTTTTGTTTTACCTTGTAGAGAACCTATAGTTAAACTTCAACAATGATTTATGAATATTGTAAATAGATTAAAATTAGTGGGGGAGAAAGGATTATATGATGAGATGCCTGTATATAAGATCATATCTATCATGCCTAATGAATGAGAATTGATGAAAACAACTATTGATTAGTCAAGGAAGGTTATAACTAAAACTATTGATGAGTTATTTGGAACTCTCTTATAACATGAGAATATATTTAAGAGTGATGATGAGAATGTAAAGAAGATGAATGAGAGTGCTTCTTTTACTACCACTACAAACCAGATGAAATCCAAAGATCCTATAAAAGTAGTTATGTCAATATGGTCTAAAAAATTTGTTATTCAGTCATATTAAAGGGTTAATAATCACTTAGAGAATGATTTATCATATCCTGATCAAATGATGAACAAGAATGTTGGAAAGAAGTATTTCCAATACTGATAAAAGAAAAAGGATAAGATGGATAAGAATGATTCATAAGTCACAAGCTATGAGTGTAATAAATAAAAATAGATCATAAAATATTTCCCTAGGATTAAAAGAAAATAAAAGAAAGATAGAAATTCTGAGAGGAATTAGAAAAGATATTCCAATACTAAAGGAAAGAAAGTCTTAAAGGAAAATGATTCATTTAGTGCAACTGTCGAAGACTCATCAGATGAATCTTTAGAATTTGAATCTTTTGGACAAAATAATATTAGTATTATTACCAAAATACCTATCAAAACCAATGTTTCATGGATATGGTACATGCTGCTAAATCGAGAACTAACATATCTTTATGTGCTAATTATCTGGATGAAGAAAATTATATATCCTTGGATGAATAATATTATTCAGGAGAAGGGAATTTTTTACCTTCTTTTGAAGAAGTATATATGTTTGTTATGTTTCTTGAAAATGAAAATAGTACGATAAAAAAGAAACTTGGAAATGTATTTTGTAGAATCAATGTTTTAACAAAATAAGTATTAGATATTTCTAAATATTTTGATGAAAAATATTTCAAAAATATTTTTATTTCTAAAAACCTTGAGAAATTTAATTATGAAAAGGACAAACCTTATCAGGATTTTAAAAATGTTATTTGTCAGAATTATGTTTTAGATACTAAACTAAATTGTAAAACTAATACTATTGAGGATAACAATTTAGTCATTAGAATGAAATCTGAAATATTTTCTCTCAAGAAACTTTTATCAAAAATTACTTCTAGTAAATAGAATTTTGATAAGATGTATTAAAAAAATCATCCTCTTAGGAATATTTATGAACTTGATTATTTTCACTCAAAACCTATTTTTAGTCCAATAATTTTATTTTTAATAGGTCCCCATTCTGCAATAAGTTTCAAAGTTGTGGAAACTGGGAGAAAAATTGATATTTAAACAAAATTCAATCCTTAGGATTTCAAAATCTCACTTTTCTAGGAAAATGTGGATCCCTAAGATATCATTTTATAACATTTTAATACTCCAAGAATGTTTGGATTTTGAGAAATTAATTGTTTTATTTTCAGGAAAGGAAAGGAAGTACCAATAATAATACATGGTACATGGATAGTGGATGTTCCTAGAACATGATTGGTAACAAAAACTTATTTCAAAATATTATTAATATGAATGGTGGAAGAGTCAATTTTAGAGACAATTATCAAGGAGATATTGTTGGTATAGCTAACATTGCAATTCTTGGAAAAGCCTTAATTTCAAATGTTCTGTTTGGTAAAGGTATTCAGCAAAAACTTATAATAATATTTCAATTATGTGATTAAGGTTACCTTGTGAATTTTAGGAATGATAAATGTCTAGTACATAATTATTAGGATAAATTTATTCTTTCTGCCCATCTTCATGAGAATTTTTACACTCTTAAATTAGAATAACTTAGGAGCCAAGTCTTATGTTTACTTAGTGAAATGGTAGAAAAATATTGGTTATGTAATAGGAGTTTAAAAAATTGTAACCTGAGGAACTTATTAATGTTATCTAAGAAAGGACATGTTAAGGATCTACCAGATCATATATTTAATTCCTCAAAAGTTTGTGAACCTTATCAATAGGGAAAGGAACATATGTCTAGATTTAAATCAATAAGTGAAGTCTCAAATTATGATGCATTACTTCTAGTGCACATGTACTTGTTCAGTCCTTCACAAATGGAATGTATTGGAGGAAAATACTACATATTTTTATTAGATGATGATTACATTAGATTTAGATGGGTCTATTTTATAACAAGGAAATAAGAAGATTTTTATTATTTTAAATAATTTTCTTCCGATGTTAAAAATGATAATAACCATCCATTGATAAATATTCATAGTGATCATGATGGAGAATTTGAAAATTAAGATTTTGAAACTTTTTGTATTATGAAAGGAATTACTCATAACTTCTCATCTCTAAGAACTCCTTAGTAAACTATTGTTGTTGAATGAGTAAACCAAATTCTTAAAGAGATAATAAGAACCATGTTAAGTGAATACTCAATTGCTAAATACTTATGTTCTGAGGCTATTAGTACTACTTTTTATACTATAAATTATGTTTTAATCAGAAAATTTCTTTATAAAACACTTTATGAGTTATGGAAAGTCCTACAACAAAAAGTTTTTAACTTTAGAGTATTTGGTTTCAAAGTATTCATTTTGAATAAAAAAAAACTTACAAAAATCAACACCCAAATTGGATGAAGGAACTTTCTTAGGCTATTCCACTAATTCTAAGTATTATAGAGTTTCAATAAAAATTATTGTACTATTGAGGAAACTATACAAGATAAATTTTAGGAAGTTGATCCTTTTTGTTTTTAAACAACCCCAACCTACATATTCTAATATGTTTTCAAAATTTTATTATAAAAAAATGTTAGAAGACTTTTAATAAGGGGAATACTACCGAATTTTTTTGATGTATTCACTCCAAAAGACTTTCTACCCTATTATGATGAAAAAGTTTTATAAAACCCAAATTGGTTGTTTCTTAAGAACCATCCTAGTGATAATATCATTGGTGATGTAAATAAAATAGTAATTACTAGAAGTTATTTAAGAATAGAATTAGATAATATAGCATTTATTTCCCAATTATAACCTAAATTTATTGATGAAACTTTAGGTGATGAAGATTTGATAATGGTAATTCAATATGAACTAAATGAATTCAAAAGGAATAAGGTCTAGAAATTGGTTGAAAGAACTAAAGAAACTTTTTCAATTAGAGTAAAATGGGTATTACGAAATAAATGCGATGAAATTGGAATCATTGTTAGAAATAAAAGATATATTAGTGGCTAAAGACTATAATCAATAAGAATGAATGGAATATGAAGAAACCTATGCTATGATAGCTAGAATTGAATCTATTTGATTTTTTTTATTCTTTATGTCATTCATTAACATCAAAAATTTTCTAGTGGATGTGAAGTGTGCATTCCTTAATGGATATATTGTAGAGGATGTTGATATAGAACAACATCCTGGTTTTGAGGACAAAAAATATCCTGAACATGATTTTAAAATTTCCAAATCTTTATATGGACATAAACAATCCCCTAGAGCTTGGTAGGATAGACTTACCTATTTTTTGTTATAGAGCAATTATGTTAATGGAACTATTGATTAAAAAAAATTTATAAAGAAAGATAATAAAAATGTTTTTATTGTTAAAATTTATGTCGATGACATTATATTTTAATCAAATATCGAGTCCTTAACTAATTTATTTGCAATTATTATGAAATATTAGTTTTAAATGAGTATGATGGGTGAGTTATTAATTTCCTTTCTTTGAAATTTTTTAAAAAACTAGAAGGAACATATATATAGCAATATAAGTATATTAAACATATTTTGAAAAAGTATGGTTATGACGACACTAAATGTATAAGTACTCTGTTCAGTACCTCAAATATAATTGATCTAGATGAATCTGGACAACCAGTGGATCAAACAACATTTAGAGGTATGATAGGAAGTCTACAATACAGAACAACTATTCATCTAGACATAATGTTTTTAGTATACTAATGTGTAATATATCAATCTAATCTATCTAAATTCCATTTAAAAGAATTGATAATATTTTTTTTCTATTTAAAGGGTGCTATGGATTTACAACTTTTTATTCATTTGGAAATGATTTTGTTTAAAAAAGTTTTTCAGATGCGGACTTTGGGGTTGTATAATGGATAGAAAGAGTATATCTTAGGAGAGTTATTTATTTCTTGGTCATGTATGAAACAAAACTCTATAGAAATTTCCATTGTTTATGTTGAATACATGGTAGTTGGAAGTTTTTGTGCTCAAGTGTTGCGAATGCAACACACACTCATGGATTATGGCATGAGTTTTACTAAAACTCAAATACTATGTGATAACATTAGTGACATAGCCTTTAGAGAAAACCATTCACATCACTCTTGTGAAAATCACATATATATTAGGTATCAATTTTTTTAGGGATCCCACACTTAAAGAAGATATTATTTTATAATTCATCGGAAGATAAGAGCAACTTGAAGACATTTTTTTACAAAATTGTTACTTTACAATAGATTTGAATACATTATAAAAATGTAGGAATGATAATTTTAAATTAATCATTCATATATATATTTTTAAAAACTCTCTCCCAATATTAAGACACTCATTTTCATAGTGGGATTACATTTTGTTTTCCTAAAAAATGATTTCCATAACAAAATAATTTTTTTCGGAAACTAATAAATGATTTTTAGAACCAATTTTTTTTAAAATATAATATTTTTTAAGAAGAATATCATCTAACTCTAACAATTATTCTGAGAACTCCAAAAGGAACCTTCTCTTATCTATTATATCTTAATTTCTAATTTTTTATATTGGTATTTTAATCATGTTTTTAGAAAATATTCCTCAGATTTATCCTTCCTTAAATATGATTTATTTCCCAAAAACCTAAAAGGATTGAAACTAATAAACCTTCTTTGGAATAATATCAACTGTTAGATCAGATATATTTATTATCAATTATTGGATTATTTCATGGAGGGAAAGATGAAGCAGTTGAGAAGCTGAGGTCACATGATTAAAACATTAAGTCTCATGAGGAGAAGATTCAAATCCAAGAGGAAAAAATTCAGATCCTAGAGATGAAGTCTCAAGACCAGGAAGTTCTCTGAGGAAATTATCATGAAGTCTCAAGAAGTTGAAGGCTATGTCCAGGGACTTAATACCAAAGAATGATTAATTTCCTATAAATTTGATCTTTTTTTTGAAAAAATTATTTTTAATGATACGTAATGTTTATCTTTTTGTTTATGAAAATGTTTCCTAAATTTTTTCAAGTACATTATACATTTCCCCATTTAATTTTTAAAATCACAAAGGGGGGAGAATAATGTTTTAAATAGAATATTAGTCTATGTAGGAAAAATTAAGGGGGATAATTCTTAAGGAATACATCCTTAAGTAAGGCGGATATATTTAATTAAGAAATTCAGAAAAATATATAATGTCAGAATACAATCCTTATGGTGATTTCATAACCTAAGAGGGAGTTAGTCATATTCATCATAAGTCATAAACTAAAGGGGAGACAATTTTATATTCTATGTTCAAATATGAAGTGTTATGGTTTTAATATTCTTTTCATAAATCGATAGTTTGTTCTTTCCAAAATTGGGGAGATTATTGAGTCAAAAGTTTCTTTATGACTTTTCTCATTCCATTATGTTTTAGAAATAACAGACACATTTTCTCAATAACTATTTATATTTATAAGGAAATTTAATACATGTTCTTTAACCCTTTTATAGCTATGTATAACATTATTTTTCTTAAGATAGAATAGCTACTGGAAAAATTTATTTCTTTAAAAAAACTCAGATTCCTTCACTACCTCAATTTTGAATCTCATAGTTTTGAGATTCTAATTTACATTTCTCAATTCCATATCATCGATAAAATTGAATTCAATATACATTTATCAATTTGAAATCATTGAAAAATCAAATCCAATTTAAATTTATCAATTCTAAATCATCTATAAAATTGAATATAATTTTCATTTCTCAATTCCAAATCATCCAAAAGGCCGATACTGATTTATGTTTCTAAATTCCAAATCATCCAAAAAATTTAATCCAATTATATGTTTCTCAATTATAAATCTCAAAAATTTGTGATTCTGATTCTATGTTTCTTAGTTTTGAATCTCACAAAATTGTGAATACAATTATCACTTTATAAATTCTAAATCTGATAGATTTACGAATCTGATTTTCAATTTATCTCAGTTTCATTTCCTAATAAATTTCAAATCTGATTCTAAAAGTTTCTTATCTGATTCACTTTTCTTTAAGAATCAAATTTTATAACATTCTTAATGTTTCTCTTTTTCATTTATGTAATTTTTTTATAACATTTTTAAAGTTATTATATTTTTTTAATATAATGTTATCATATAATCTAATTAATTCCTGCTTAATGCTTCTCATTATATTAATATTATACTGAGAGATGCAACATTATCTATTACTATATGACTGTTATAAGTTTTAGCTGTACTGGTCCCCTTGAGATTTCAGGAAAAATATGACCGTGAGAGGAAAATTCAACTTTTGCAGATCTCACCTATAAATACCCGATCATTTGAACATATTTGATGTGTTGAACTGTTGGGAGAATTGATACTCAGGGAGAGATCTACTGTAAGTTCCTTATACAAAATCCTTGAAGTGATTAAGTTGTTAACATCTTGTTCCACATACTTATGATCTTTAATAAGATTTGTTTTTCTTTACAAAATTCCAATTATTTCTGTATAATATTGAGGGATTCCATGTTGAAGGAAGAAAAAGGTGATGATTAACAACATAATTTGGGGATTCCATGTTGATGGAAGACTGATGAGTTGATCACCTTTAATATCAAGGGATTGCGGTGATAGAAAGACAGACACCGATCTTTTAAGGATCAAGGGATTCCCCTAGTGTGGGATAGACAAAAATTCTTTAATGTATAAATCAAGGGACCTTTATCCAAGGTGTTTGGATACCCAACTCTTAGGGTTACAATATTTTTACTCTTTTATATTTACTTTTAATTTCCACTATAATTTTTAACAATAAATAAGTGTTTCTTATCATTTCTCTTTTGTTGCAACTCTAATATAAGGTTCTATACACTTTAATGCATAATCTTGTTTAGGTATAAATGTGTACTAATTTATTTAGACACTCTTATTAAACCTAAGGTAATTTTTATTAACCATAAAAAAGAGGTCACAGTGAATCCAATTTGTTTAACATTTTTAAAAAAATATTTCTTTAAGGTTAAAAACGAAAGTTTTTAAACTTAAAATTCACCCCTCTTGTATCTGAGCATCTTCATATATATTTTGATACTAAAATCCTAGGTGGAATACATCATGGAGGCATAAAAAATGAACATTATGTACCGCTGTCAATAAGTATATTGTTGCGACCCATTCATGTGGGGCTCATGTCGTGACTCTCTAAGCCTACCTCTAATATGCTATGGGTATGTGACTAGCACTGAGTAGGCATATCAATAACATGGGAGGCATTGCATATGATCCTATATGGACTAAAACATCTCCAAGCCCCCAATGATAATATTTAAAAACCATTAAGTAGTCAATGAATTAATGACACTATATCCCAACCAACTGAGTATGACCAAAAGTAAAGAAAGTAAGTAAAACTAGGCTAGAATATAAGCCCACCATAAAGAATCCTGTAACTCAAGAACAACCTGTAAGAAAAAGGTATCAGGACTGTTGTCTATAGCCATTAGAACACACCCTGGTATGTCCAATCTCGCAAAGAACCAGCTAGTCCTGGACCACCAAAAACATAGTCAAAAGATTGATCATTTTCACAAGACACAACATGTGCATGCATATCTCGTGTAGGGGTGAGAATAAAAATTCTCAGTAGGACACCCCAAAACCAAAAAACTATTCAACAAAGGAAAGTACATTTATCTCTATATTGTTATGTGTATATATCACATATAACAAGAATATCCAGATATAATCAATCCAATACACACATTCTAGAGGTAAGCCACGACCACTGTATACCAACACTAGAAGTTCAGCCTGACGATTCCACGTAGCACTCATCTGGGAGAACATACTCCTGAGTCCAGTAGCACTGATGGAATCCATATGAGAAGTAATATTTTTTCGGAACTTTAATGATAAGGATAAACAGATTCATCTGAGATATATATGATACAATATAATATGATCACATCCAGGGTCATGAGATGATACAAACCACTCAATCTAGATTAACCTGCTAAGTAGTGGATCGACACCCAATTAGGTTTTTCACTTAAATACCAAGGAATCTACCCAGGGCATAAGGAATGAATAAATGATCATACTCTGGGTCTCTTTGGGGATTCCAGTAACTCTATCTATGATTTTATACTGAATGGATCTTGCTCCTATGAGTATGAAATGATATGCACCAACCATCAGGGAAATGATAAAGGGAAGAAACCCTTAGGAAACACTTCCATGATATGGTTAACAAGGAACTCAAAACATATAATAATGGATTGCATGTCATTTAGTAGGGCCACACACCATGTCCCTTGAACTAAGGTACTGCCCTTGTACATTGACCCATGTTAGTAGAACATGTCCTGTAGAATATGGGTACAAGACATGTAGTAGGGGTCACACGCCATGTCCTTCCATCCAGGGTCTGTCTGTGTACTCTGGCCGTGAACCCATACAAAACATCATCCCATGTGTCTCTACTTGTGTAACTATACATGGGGTGGTGTATTTAATTGGTCAAGGCCAAGTCATGTGGGGGAGTACACGCTGTGTAGGATACCTGTGTACTCCACCCCGTGTCCGTGTCCTTCCTAAGGTACATGCCTTGTTATCCAGTAGAGGTCACACAATTGTGATGGGTCACATACCATTTGATCCTTAACTATATCCCAAAACCCAAGATGCCTCTTAGTTGGGCCACACTCCTTGTAACACCATATCACACCCGTGTTCATCAGGATCTTCCATAACACCCTGTTCTTCCTCTATGTGCCCCGGATGATCGCCTAGATTCCGCTCTGCTGCTTGGTTCACCTAGAAACTCATGATCAAGGTTTTTTTCATCACCCTAACACCGAAACAATGGGTTTCATTCCAAAAATCAACTTTGAAATCCATTTTAATTCATCCTGACACAAACCTCTAGATGAACGGTTCCGCCCAAACCGTTATGATTCATCTGTCGCCGTCACCATTGCACCTCTATTAAGTTGTCCCAATATTGGATCTTCAATTTCGAGTCATTTTGATAAGTAATTTATTCACAATGATCATTTGTTCATAACCCCACAAAGAACGAAGAATGCGTAGAATAAAATGGGGGATAAAAGATTCACATGGATCGAACCCAGGGAACAAACCATGACCATTGTTCAATCTGGCCTCGATCAGATCCTGTAATTATTATCAACAAAACTAAGTCAATATAATAATCAAACCAGGTAATTTCCAAAAATTAAGACCCATCCCATAAGAACAGTTGAATTTCAGATCAACCAATTCATTAGTTGGTGAATGCTCATCATTGAATCTAAGGGTGAGGAAAGATAAATCAAAACAACACACCCTTCATTGAATATGTACCATTCAATATCAAGGATTTATTTCCATTTGGTATCCATTAAGAATGATCTTCAATCCATAGTATCATCAATGTCTACTGAGAGAGTTTTCCAAATATTATCTTGAGAGACTCCAAGGAACATCTAGTGTTATTATAACATTCCTATATCCCAATCTAACTATATGTTTAAAATAAAAAACGTCACTACATCACTGTAAAAACTGACAAATAAAATAAGTCTTAAATTTGTTTTATTCCTTAAAATTCTAAAACTACTTTTCATAGCTGACCTGCACCAGCTGATTTTAGGCCTCATTTAGGGTAAAGCTACTTCTTTGAAAAAACAATTACATCCATTTTCTAATCTGGGTACCAATTTAGGTGTTATTCAATTTTTTCCAGAAAACAACACATGCATGCTATTTAATATTTTTATATATTTCAAACATTTATTGCAAGAAACCTGAGCCTTAGAATAACACTCCTTCTTAGTGCATGGTCTCGAAATTAAAATATATAATATTTAAAAATAATAAATGGAAAATAAGAGTCATTAAATTATCCCCACATTGGGGATATAAATCCCCCAAAACCAAAAACAAAGACTACAGAAAAAGATGAGGGTACTAAGCATAGATATGAGCGTCCCACGACCAACTTCTCTCTTGTAGATTCCCATACTACCACCATACATGAACCAAAGGAATCAATCACCCACGAAGGATATTCTCCTACCGATCCTCAATCACCACTAGTTAATAAACCAAATTCTCTCCATCCTTGATGTCCATCTCACCCCAGTCGATAATGTGTGATATGTCATGCACTTACTTCCTCAAATGAGACTCATGGAAGACGTTGTGTACTTAGTCTAACTGTGTGGGTAGATCTAAGTAGTAAACCACCTCATTGACTCTAATTAGTATTTGGAAAGGGCCAATGATCCTTGTAAATAGGCTTATGTCCCAGAAAAATCTTCTTAATCCAGCTCTAGGTGAAATCCATAGGAAGACATGGTTTCTTTATTTTAACTCCAAAGGCCATTGTTGTCTATCATCATAAGAATTATGATAGTTATACAGATTCTTCATCGGCTCTAGAATGATATTTACCTTCTTCATTGTAGGTCACACCAACTCTGGGCCCATGAGTGCTGACACTCCTAGGTTAGTCCAACAAAGTGGTGACCTATAGGGTCACCCTTTCAAGGCCTCGAATGGTTCCTCACCAATGGTGGAATGATATCTATTTCTGTAAGCATATTACACCCATGATAGGCGATCCTCCCAACTAGTACCAATCTAAAACATGAATGATTATAGAATGTCATCCAAAATATGAATGGTCTGATCTATCTGTTTGTCATTTTGCATGTGAAACACTATGCTCAAGCGTAACTTGGTTTGAAGTGCCTCTTGTAACCCCTTCAACAATCGTTATGTAAAGAGATCATTGTGATCAGTAAAAATCATTGATGGAACTCCTTGATGTTTAATTATCTCCTAGATGTAGAGGTATCCCAAGATCTCTACTAAACTCTACTCTCAATAGATAAGAAGTGGTTCAACTTGGTGAGTCTGTAAATGATCACCCAGATGGAATTGTTTCATTTGGATTTATGTGGAAAAACTTTCTTGAAGTCTATATATATCCCATCCCAATTCCATTCCAGCACCTCAACGGTTAGAGGAAAACCTGCTGGAACCTAGTTTTCTTCCTTTACCTTCTCACAAGTAAGGAATTAAGAGAAAAAATCTATAATTACCTTCTTATTTCATGGACACCCAAACTAATGTCGGGGGTCTTGGTATATCTTCATCATAGTCGGATGTACCCCCACAGGTGATGTATGGAACTCCCTCAGATCCTCCCACTATAATACCACTAACACTACTGTATATCCTCTAAAAATAATGACATTCTCTTCACAATTCGAATATCCATCAAGATAATGTCTTGTGGACATTTGAGCATTAGGGTTCTCGTAGTTGGAATCCCGAAGTTGCGCCTCCCTGAATCGCTATAAGAGTAGATGGGTGACAATCATTAACTAGAGGTAAGATTCTTTAAATCCATCCATAAAGGATAACTGCAATGAGCCCAACTACACGGATTCCTCATTTAGGTATTGAGAACATGTTATCCTACGGATATAATTTTCTACCACTTTCCCCTTCCTAGGAGTGTAGAAAATCTCAATGTCATAGTTCTGGAGGAACTCTAATAATTTCTCCTATATCAAGTTGAGATCCTTTGAGGTACTTTTGTGATCGGATTAGACGATAAAACCCTCACCCATTTGGTAGTGTCACCACATCATTATCTTGAAGACTACCAATTCTAACCTAAGATCTTGTGTTTCATAGTTCTGATCTTTTGGTCTCAATTGGAATGAACTGTAGGCAATCACCACTTTCCTCTATATAAGGACACAACCATGACCGGTTCCTGATACATCACATAATAATATGTACTAGACACCCTCCTTCGGAAATCTCATGATCAGAGTACACATTAAACTCTGCCTTAACTATAGAAAACCCTACAGGAACTTATCTGTCCACACAAAAGGACGCCCCTTTTGGGTCAAAGATATCATAGGTGCTGATATCCTAGATAAATAAGGTATGACTCTCCCATAGTATCCTTCTAACCCATGAAAGCATCACAACTCCATCAATATCCTCAGTGGCTCCTATGCTAACACTTCCTCGACCTTGGCCAGGTACATTTCCAATACATCCACTGAGATAACATATCCCAAAACATGGAATGCCTGAAACCAAAAATGGATCTTCAAGAGACTTTTATAAATCTAGTTCTCTCTATTTACGTCTAGAACTATACTTAGGTGTCTCATGTTTTCGTCCTTAGAGTCCAAGTACACAAGGATATCATTGATCAAGACCACCATGAATCGGTCTAATTAAGGTTGAATGATTTGGTTCATGAGTCCCATGAACACTACTATGGCATTGGTCATTCTAAAAGGCATAAAAAAGTACTCATAATGACAATAGAGACATCTGAAATCCATATTTAGTATATCCTTATCCGATACTCCTAGCTGGTGATAGCCTGATCGAAGGTCAACCTTTGAGAACCATCATGACCCTCCCAACTGATTGGAGAGTTCATCGATCCTCAATAGTGGAAACCTTTTCTTCATGATCATATGGTTATAGAACTGGTAGTCCACACACATTCTCAAGCACACCTCTGACTTTTTGGAAAACAAAACTGGGGATGCCAAGGGTTAAACATTATGTCTCATAAAGCCCTTCCTCTACAAGTCCTCCAACTACACCCTCAACTCATGAAGATCTGCGGGAGACATCCAGTAATATGGAGTAGATATCGATGTCATCATGGGGTGTAGATGAATATATAAGTCTATCCCTTAGCGGGGAGATGAACCTAAAACATTCGCAGGAATGTCATCCTCACACTCCACCCCAACTGTAGGAAACTGGAAACTCAAAACATCCACTGTACCATGGGTCAAGCTAGAGAACCGGTGGGTAATCCGGTTCACCCTCCTATGAATGAGTCCATAATGTTATTATTGGGTCTCCTATTCACCAACAAAGGAAAAACTCATCCCATCACTATTGACACACTACACTCTTTCTGTAAAATAGTCAATATAGGAATGGACTGTAGTCAACCAATACAAACCATGATTGATGTCGTAAGTCCTCGACACTAACACCAAGAGGTTCCAACCATAACTATCGCACTCAAAGGTCATGTCAAACTATCGGCACAAGTGCGTGATATTTGAGTATTCTCTAATAGGTGTCTCCAAGCATAAGGGTCGAGTTAACATTTTAACTAGAATCTCTAGGTCTCGAACAAGATATGAAGTGATAAGGGAATTACTAGAACCTATGACTATCAGTAATATTGAAAAATTAGGTAAGACAAAGTCATACCGTGAATCATTCTAGGATCCCCTAGGTTATAAGCCGTGAATGCATGTAGCTGTCGTTGAACCTTTCCCTTAGCTCCCTGAGCCTATCATGGACCACCATGGGGTTGTGGTGGAAACAAGCCAAATTTTAGAGTACCCCCTACTGATACGATAGCTCCTCTTCCACATCTTCTACCCTACATATCAAATATCTCGTATCACTATCTCTGCCTCAATGGTCCAAATAAAGTGTCTCTGTTTGCAGTATGGCAGTTCAGACAATCTCGAGCAATATGTCCCCTACCATCACATGAATAGAACCAGCTTTCAATAGGATTAATAGAACCACCCATGTGAAACCTGAACTACAAGTCCCATGTCCTGGGACCTCCACTTTAAATGTTTCCCATGTCTGGGTCCCTGGGACTAACGTCAGTTCCCTGATGCCAAGGTTTCTTCTCCTTCTGGCCCACTACAGACTGCCATCGGCTGTATCTGCTCATCCAAAAATCTGTCAACCCCAAAATTTTACTCAAGAACCCCAACATAAGTGGAAATTAATAGAGGGATAACATTCTCTTAGATGTCTCTACCGAAACCTCATTTGAAGGTCTGATCCCTAAAGTAAATATTTCAAAACATATCCACAAAGTACTTATAAAGGTTGGTAAACATTAATAAATAATAAACTACTATCATAATGCACTTCTAAATATGAAGAAGATCCTATATATGCATATCTCTCTACCTAACTAGAGAAAACTCTTCTATAAAGAGGTGCTGAAACTCTGTACATAAAAGATTCACCACATTGTAAGTCTGGCTAACCAAACTCCACCACCGCCCTACCGAGCCCTATAGAAGGATCACTTCCAGGATCACCATATAGGTTTTTGGTATCTAGACTAGACGAAAAACTTAGGGAACCTCCTTTATCTAGTACTCATTCACATGTTTTTTGAGATCGCCTTGAAACATGAGGTGTCTCTTTCTCTAAAACTTATGTAGCGCGCTCAACTTGTGCTCCCAATATATTGGTACTGTGGGTACCATGTGCCATTCTATAGGTGGAGGTATTGCTGATGCACCACCTAGAAGTAACATATTGGAATATGGTCCTTGTATTGAAGAATCATAAATGAGGGGGTCATCCTCATGATCAAGATGTTGTATCCTAGCTGGCATATGTCACAGAGGCATCTTGAAACAAACAATATGTACCACAGTAAATAAGTATATCTGTAGAGCTATCTCAAGAAGTACATAGAACCAAAAATCATTCCTATATGATGTATTTACAAAAACGTTTCCCTGCAACTAGTGTTATAATGTAATGATTCGAAAATGAGGCTATCAATGCTCTGGTTTATGGATATGTTGGCCTTCACACCAACACTAGAATCCCTGTCTTAACAACCGAACACAAAACACTTATCAATGTTTCCCCAAACCAATCTAATAGAATCTAGTATTGAGGTAGAATAAAACACGCTTGATACCACTCTATCACGACCCTACCCAGTGGGGGCCATTCCACGACTCCACAAGCCCTCATCTAATAGGCTAGAGGATGGTGACTAGGACTGATTTGGAATATCTATAACATGGGAGGAATTGACTATATAACTATACACACACACACACATCTCCAATCCCATAATGCTGAAATGTAAAAACCACTTTGTAAACAATTAATGCATACCATTATATCCCATCCAACATAGTACGATATAAAGTAAATCAATTAAGGTAAACCTGGATAGAATACAATCCCACCAAAATTATGTTTGTAAGACAAGTTCAAACTATAAGAAAAGTTACTTGGACTGCTGTCTATAGCCATAGAAACACACCCTGATCTATTTGGCCTCCCAAAGAACAACCTGGTCTTTTCCTTCCTTGAGCTTCATCAAAGGGTCAATCATCTACCCAAGGTATGACCCATGAGGGAAAAGCCTATGTAGGGGTGAGTATAACAATACTCTGTAGGACACCCCAAAACCAAAAATCAATACACAAGGGAAATATATATGCATCTCTACAAAGGTATATATCTAGAACACATACAACAAGAATATATAGATATACTCAATCAAAGACACATTATCTAGAGGTAAGCCACACCATTGTATACCAAAACTAGAAGTTTAGCTTGAAGATTCCACGTAGAACTCATAAGATAAAACATACTCTTGAGTTCAGTAAAACTACTAACGTTCATATGAGAATTACTGTTTTTTAGGAACCGTCATGAGAGAGTTACAATGAATGATATGAGAGAGGTATGATTCAAAAGATTAGGTTCACAGCTAGGTCCATGGGGTGATATCAACCACTCAACCTAGATTAACACGTTAAGAAGAGTATTAATGCCTGATGAGGTTGGTCACATTAATACCAATGAATATACCTAGGAAAAAAAATCAATAGGGGATCCTACTCTCGGACCCTCAGAGGATTCCAACAACTCTATCCAAGAAGTCTTACTGAAGGGATCATGCTTCTATGAGTAGGAAACGATGTTCAACGACCTTTAGGGAAATGATAAAGGGAACAAACACTTACGAAACTTTTCCACAATACAGTTGAAAAGTAGATCAAGACATGTAAGAAGGGGGTACATTGCATGTAGTATTGTCACACAACGTGTTCCTTGACCCAGAGTACTTCCAATGTACAATGGCCTGTTTTACAAGAACATGTCTTGTAGAATATGAGTACAAAATGTGTAGAAGGAGTCACATGCTGTAAAGTCCCTTGTTTCTTAACCTAGGTAAAAACACTAATGTTTTTGATCCCTTTCATTAAAACAATTGGTCAGTTTTAAAACCAAGCTTTGGGATGATGTTTCAAATGTTGGGATCTTTTAAATGTGTTTATATTGGGATTGGGTAAAGGATCAAGGAGTTTCCTAGATGGATGGATGGGTTTCGGGAGCACCGGGCCTGATAGAGGTGTACACACAGGCTGTACACGGTTAGTCAAACCATACAGGCTATCCATACAGGTTAAAGTCGGTGTCTAGTAGTCGAAAGAGGATCTGTTCACAATCGGTCAGACAATGTGATTCTAATTATGTGTCTCACTCAGTTTTATGTTTTGGGTAAATTTATTTAATTAAATTTAGGATTAAATATGAATTTAATTAAATGATTTGAATTAGGGGTTTTATTTAATTAAATTCAAGGTTAAGTGGAATTTAATTAATTGATGTGAAATAGAGGATTTATTTAATTAAAATTTGGTTGATAGAATTTAATTAAATGGTGATTAATTGGAGAATTTATTTAATTTAATTTAGGTGAAAATTATTTAATTAAATAAAATAAAATGAGGTTTTTATTTAATTAAATTAAGGATGAGAGAATTTAATTAAATATTAACTAATTGGTGAATTTATTTAATTAAATGGATTTTAAAAGTTTTTAATTTTATCCAGTGAAATTGGGGTTTTATTTAATTAAATAAAATATGAGAGAATTTAATTAAATGAGGTCAAGATGGAGAATGAAGATTTCATTTAATTAAATTTTTTTTGAGAGAATTTTATTAAATGAAATTGAATGGGGTGAATTAATTTCATTTAATTATATTGAGAGTTTTTAATTAAATTATGTTGAGATGGAAAATTTATTTAATTACATTAATACAAAAAGATTTATTTTTTTAAATGATGATGAGTTGGGGTCTTTATTTAATTAAATTGAGATGATATGAATTTAATTAAATGACTTGTAAATGAGGATTAGGGGGTTATCAAATAAGGTGAATATTAAATGATAAATTTAAATGATGTGTAAAGTAGTAGTAGAGGTTTCATTTAATTAAATTCAAGGTAAAGAGGAATTTAATTAATTAATGTGAAATAGAGGTTTTATTTAATTAAATTTAGTATTTATAAGAATTTAATTAGTCCTTACAAAATGTGGATCATTATTTAATTAAATTTATGTTGATATGATTTAACTATATAATATTTAAGTGTTGGAGTTTTTAATTAAATTAAATTATGTCTAGAGAATTCAATTAAATAACATGAATTAGAGAAATTATTTAATTAAATTCTATTCGAACGAATTTAATTAAATGAGGATTAATGAGGTGTTAGGGTTTTATTTAATTAAATTGTATTTAGAGAATTTATTTAAATAATAATGAGTTAGAAAAATTATTAAATTAAAATTGGTTGGAAAGGAATTTAATTAAATGATGTGTTAAATTTGGAGTTGTGGTTTTATTTAATTAAATTCGAGGTTAAGATGAATATAATTATTTGATGGAAAATTGTGGTTTTATTTAATTGAATCATATTGAGATACTTTAATTAAATAATGATATATTATAGAAATTATTTAATTAAATTATGTTAAACGAAATTTAATTAAATGATGTGAAGTGGGGGTTTTATTTAATTAAAATTGTTGAGAGGAATTTAATTAAATAATGTTTAAATAGGGATTTTTGGGTTTTATCAAAGAAGCATTTTAGTAAATGATAATAATATTAATGGTTATTATTATGGTGGTTTTATTTAATTAAATTGAGGTTGATTAATTTAATTAAATGAGGTGAGATGGAGAGTTTTATTTAATTAAATTTAGTTAAATGGAATTTAGTTAAAGGATATGAAATGAGGGGTTTTTAATTAAATTAATGGTTTAGTTGAATTTAATGATTTGATGCGAAACATGGGTTTTATTTTAATTAAAGTTAAGATTGAGAGAATTTAATAATTGTTTTTTGTGAAATAGGGGTTTTATTTAATTAAATTCTGTTGTGTGAATCTAATTAAATAATGATGAATTTGAGTTATATTAATTAATTTTTTAAAGGGATGTTAATTAAATGAGGTAAGAAAGTGTTTTTATTTAATTAAATCTATGGGATTGAATTTAATTAATTGGTATAGAATGAGGTGCAAATGGGTTGTTGGGGTTTATCTACGAGGAGAGTTAATTAGTGGAAAATAATAATAATATTATGGGGTTTATTATTAATATTATTCTATTTAAAAAGGGTTTTAATTGTTTTGATAGAGAAAAGGAGGGAGAAGTTCACAACAAGTGAGGCGTGATCCCCTCCCCTTGGTTCTTGTTTTGTGAGGTGAATAACCCCCTCCTCCAGCTCCTCTTTGTGCCACCGTCTTCTTTTGACCTCTTCACGAATCTTTTCGGTCTCAGATCAATGAGTCCGTTTTCATGAGTTTTGTTATTCATATTGGCCATTTCGGCTCTCCATCGCCAAATATCTATTTAGTTGAAACCCTAACTGAGGATTTGATTCTGTTTATTCCTCTATTCTGATTCTAGGTGGTCCAGATGATGTCTCAGGACCTGTTGGTCCTTATTTTTAGAACCATCCCTGAAGGCATGGCAGTTTGTCTCAATTCAGTTCATCGCCATCAAATCCGGTTAAGGCTCAATACCCATTAATGGGGTTTTCCCTCCCTAAATAAAATTCTTATGCTTTCAATGTGTTGTTGTTAGTTATTTGGTTGTGCATTTGTTTCCTCTACATTATTTATGAGTGCTAACTATTTTTTTAGATGCGGTGATGAATTTTGATTGTGCACACACTTTTGTGGAGGAGCATGTGTATGTGAAGATTGTGGTTTAGGTTAGAATATGTTGGCACAACCAATTTCTTAAGGTAGTGTCCTCGACTTTGTTTATTAAATAAAATGTAGTATTTGTTTAATTATTGTTATTTATATGTTAGACTATAAATAATGAAGGAATGGTTTATTGTTATAAAATGATTTGAATGATTACATAATCACATATTTAAAATAAAACCCCTCTAACAGAGATGCACTACCTTCAATATAAAAAAAATAATGTTGAGATGGATTTGTTCATTTAGGTTGCGGTTATGTGATTTTATATTCTGCCCTTTTTATGTTGACACACTTGGGTTAAGTGGGATTTATGAGTATTGGGATGGATACGTTGAGATAATTAATTGAGGAATTATTTATAATATTTTTAATAGATAAATTAGTTTAATTAGTGGTAGATCAATTACTTTTCTTGAGATTGAAATATAGATAATTAATCAGGGGTTTAATTATGAGTTTTGATTAGAATAAGTTGAGATAATTAATTTGTGAATTAATTATGTTCATTTAGATTAGAATATATATAATTAATTGTGGGATTAATTATATGATATTGAATTTAATAATAGATTTAATTAATCAAGAATTAATTATATGCTTTGAGATTTTAAAATGGTTAATTAATCGGGGGATTAATTATGATATATTAATTTTCCTAGTTGAGAAAATTAATTCTGAGATTAATTATGATATTTCATTTGTGTTGAATTGAGATATTTAATGGGGAATTAGTTAATTGCCTTTATGATGTTCAAGATAGTTAGTTGTGAGATTAATTATGATGAGTTTATATAAATATTGGATAAATGTTTCTTGAAAAATTAATTATGAAATGCGATTTGTATTGTAGATTAATTAATTTCTAGATTAATTAATGAATTCATGTACTTAGTTAATTGTTGGGTTAAATTATAGAATTAGTATTTTTGAATAATCAATTATATTAGTAAGTGAATAAATACAATTAATTTGGTGAATCAATTACCATATTCTTGGTTAAGGAATTGGGATAATTAGTTGTGTTAGTTATCTAGTTGACTTGATTGGGCTTATGAATAATTATTTTTTCATTTTTTGATGTTGAGTGGTCAGTTGATTGTAGAATTAATTAATGGGAAATTGATTTTGATAATTATTTGTTCAACTAATTAACAAACTTGATTACTTAACTTATGAATAAATTAATGGATGAGATTTGGGGTGTTATGCATGGCGTTCTACACCAATGATATAAATAAATGAATGAGATTTTGGGTGTTTGAGATGAAATTCTTCACCGAAGGGATTTTGGGTGTTAAACATGGTGAACTACACAACTAATAGATTTATCTCTATTGTTGAGTTTTTGGGGGTGTTAGACATGACATTCTACACTAATGAAAAATAATGATAAATGGGATTTTAGGTGTTAGACATGGTGTTATGCATTGATTGAATTTTGAGGTGTTAGACCTGGCTAACAACACCAATGATGAATAAATGAACAAGATTTGGGGTGATAGACATGGAGATCTACACCGAATGATAATTGCTGTATATGAAATGGTGTTCGACACTAAATGAGTGAAAATATTGAATTATTAAACTAAAGGAGATATGTGGGCCAAAAAAGAGTTAAATGTGATTAAACGACAAATGTTTAAGTATTATTAGAATTCTGGAACGAGTTGATGTTTGTAATTAGGTATGACCAACCATGGGAACCTTAGAGATAAAAAATGATTAAATAATGAATAATTATTAGATTGTTTAAATGTATCTTTTCTTGATAAATATGATTGTATGATTCTTGTGCAGACACTTATTTCGGCTACAGGCCGAAGCCAGTATCGTCGTCGGGTGTCCCTTTGGAACCTGGATTGGTTGTTGGTTATTTATCCAGTTTTGTTATGGCCTTGTTATATCTAAAAATTGTTTGTTATATTTAATTTTCTAGATTTATCTAGATAATCAGTTATCCTGACCTACTAGGATGTATATCTAACACCCTATTTGGGCCGCCATTACCCTGGGGTATCCGAGAAGACTTTCTTGTTTGCAGGGCTCTGGAACATTGCTTGTGGTGGTTACTTATACTAGAGAGTTTAGGGCAAAGGACCGAGAGGGAGCTCAAGATGCTCTTGGAGATCACCCATAGGTATTTGAGTCTTTTATTAAGTTCTATATTGGAATTTAAAGCATGCTATTTTGTTTACTGATTTTAGATATTTATCACCATGACACGCATTCGTTGTATAAATTGGAATTTTCCTTTTTCATTATTAGTTGATTATTATTTTGCATATGCTTTCATTGTTGTTTGAGTTTATTTTCTATTTCCTCCATTCACTCTGAATATAACTGTATATTCCCCCCAATAACTATCCATATACCCTCACTACTAGTCGGTAGCATATGTCATATGGGGAGACATGCTGGAGGTTATGTGATGACAGTTCTGGCTACCAGTTCGAGGGAAAACCAGGTTGAGACGTTACAAATTGGTATGAGAGGAGTTTATTTTCTTTATTTCTTCCATTATATTTATGTTTTGGGTTGGTAGAAAAGATACTTGGAAAGTTTCCTCACTCAGTTAGTAGTTGTTCTTGGAAAAAATAACCCCATGTATAGGAAATGACCAAGTGGCTAGGGATGGAAATTGATGTTTATACTGCTTGAGATTATAGTTGATATGATTTCACCTTGAGTGACGGGTGTATTTTCCACTGCTTATTGGTTTTTAGAATTTTGAAAATTTTACTTGGATTTATATGTCATCGAAATTGAATTACATGTATCATCTTAGGAACAAAAAGATTTACATTCCATGCATATCACATAACATGTAGTTCATTTGTTGGACACATGCTAATTTTTATTTTATTCATTGTGTGCACGACCATGTTTTGATCAGCTATAGCATGAATTCTAGTATAACATGTTTAAATGATTATATACCCTTAGGCCTCTATTATTATATTTTTCTCATGTTATACCATGTTTCTATGTTATAGAATACTATTGTGTTACTGCTTATGATAACATGCTAGAAATTTTTTAATATATAAAGGAATGTTTGAGTGGGAATTGATTGTTTGTAGTTATGATGGGTATGGGTTTCATGGGCTTGTGATATCTTTCAATGAAAGAGTTGAGGATTGGGGTTACAAAATGTTTAAGGGTGCATTGGGAATTTAGGAATGCAATGTTATTGTTTAAATGAGGCTTCATGACCATGGTGGGTTGGTAGAAGTTGTAGTAGTTCCCGATGGCTTATAGGGGATGAGTAGTTTTTAAGGTGGGTATATTGTAATGTCCCATTTTTTAACTGGGTTAAAACACAAATGTTTTTGAACTTTTTCATTGTAATGACGAGTTGATTTTAAAACCAAGATTTAGAATGATGTTTTACATGTTGGTATCTTTTAAACGTTTTTATATCGGACTTGGGAAAAGGACCAAGGAGTTTTTCGAATGACTGGATGGGTTATGGGGACCAGGCCCGACAGAGGTGTACGCACATGCTACACACAATTAGTCAAACCGTGTGGGTCATCCGTGCATCTTAAAATGGTTGTCCAGTAACGGACGCATGGTCTGCACATGATTTGTTAGATTGTGTGAGTCTAATAGTGCGTCTCAGTTTATTTTATGTTTTGAGATAATTTATTTAATTAAATTCAAAATTAAAAAGGAATTTAATTAAATTATGTGAATTGAGGGTTTTATTTAATTAAAATCATAGTTAAGAAGAATTTAATTAATTGATGTGAAATGAGATATTTATTTAATTAAATTAAGGTTGACAGAATTTAATTAAAATATGATGAATTCACGAATTTATTTAATTAAATTTATTTGGAAATTATTTAATTAAACAAATTAAAATGGGAGTTTTGTTTAATTTAATTAAAGCTAATAGAATTTAATTAAATAATTATGAATTGGAGAATTTATTTAATTAAATTAATTTAAAAATAGTTTAATAAATTAAAGTGAAATAAGGGTTTTATTTAATTAAATTAAAGATGAGAGAATTTAATTAAATGAGGCCAAGATGAATAATGGAGATTTAATTTAATTAAATTTTGTTTGAGATAATTTAATTAAATTACATTGAACGTGGGAATTAATTTAATGAAATTATTTTGATATTTTTTAATTAAATGATGTTGAGATGGAGATGTTATTTAATTATATTAAGAAAAAAGAATTAAAATTATATTTTAAAATGATGATGAGCTAGTGTCTTCATTTAATTAAATTGAGATGAGATGAATTTAATTAAATGACTTGTAAATGAGGAGTCAGGGGTTATCAAAGAAGAGATATATTAAATGGTCAAATTTAAATAATGTGTAAATGAGGAGTTATGGTTTATTTTAATTAAATTCAAGGTAAATAGGAATTCAATTAATCAATATGAAATGAATGTTTTATTTAATTAAATGCATGGTTTAAAAGAATTTAATTAGCCATTGCGAAATGGGGATTATTATTCAAATTAAATTGAGGTTGATAGAATTTAACTAAATAATCTTGATGAGTTGGAGTTTTTAATTTACTTAAATTATGGTTAGAAAATTTAATTAAAAAACTATAATTATAGAAATTAATTATTTAAAATCAGTTTGAATGAATTTAATTAAATGATGATTAATGAGGTGTTGGGGTTTTATTTAATTAAATTGTATTGAGAAAATTCAATTAAATAATAATGAGTCAGAAAACTTATTTAATTAAATCTTGTTGGAAGAGAATTTAATTAAATTATGTGTTAAATGTGGAGTTGAGGTTTTATAAAATTAAATTTAAGGTTAAGATGAATTAAATTATTTAATGAAAAATTGGGCTTTTGTTTAAATAAATCATATTGAAATAATTAAGTTAAATAATTATCTTCTGGAGAATTTATTTAATTAAATTATGTTAAATGGAATTTAATTAAATAATTTTATGTGGGGGTTTTGTTTAATTAAAATTATTGAGAATAATTTAATTAAACAATGTTTAAATGGGGTTTTTTGGGTTTTATAAAATAACCGTTTTATTAAATGATAATAATATTAATGGTTATTGTTATGGTTGTTTTATTTAATTAAATTGAGGTTGACGAATTCAATTAAATGTGGTGAGATTGAGATTTTTATTTAATTAAATTGAGTTAAAATTAATTTAATTAAATTTTGTGAAATGGATTTTTTTAATTAAATTCACGGTTAAGTAGAATTTAATTATTTTTTGCGAAATAAAGGTTTTATTTAAATTAAAGTGAAGGTTGAGAGAATTTAATAAATTTCAGTGAAACTAGGGTATTATTTAATTAAATTTGTTTGAGGGAATTTAATTAAATAAGGACAAGTTGGAGGTTTATTAATTAAATTCGTTGATGGGAATTTAGTTAAATGATGTATGGAGTTTTTATTTCATTAAATGCGTGGGAGGTAATTTAGGTAAATGGTGTTAAATGAGGTGTAAATGAGGTGTTGGAATTTATCTAAGAGTAGAGTTAATTAATGGATAATAATAATAATAACATGTGGTTTATTATTATTTTTATTATATTAATATATATAATTAAAATAATGTTTTAATTGATTTAAGAGAGCAAAGGATGGGGAGGTGTACAACAGGTTAGGCATGATCCCCTCCCCTCGCTTCTCCCTAGGTGAGGTGAACCACCCCTCCTCATCCAGATCCTCTTCAAGAGGCCATCTTTGTTCAATGTATTCACGAATCATGTCCATCTTAGAGAGGTGAGTCTGTCTACATGAGTTTTGTTATTTGCATTGGCCATTTTGGCTCTCCATTGCCCTATCTCAGTTCGACTAAAACTATAATTAAGGGTTTGATCCAGTTTCTTCTTCTCTTCTGATTCTAGCTGGTGTGGAGGATTTCTCGATACCCGTTGGTCCATATTTTTACAACCGTCGCTGAGAAAATGGCGGTTCATCTCGATTCGGTTCATCACCGTCAGAGCCGAGTAAGGCTCAAAACCCATTAATGGGGTTTTGAACCATTAAAAAAAGGTGATTATGGCTTAAATGTGTTGTGGTTAATTATTTGGGTGTGTCTTGGTCTCCGCAACACTATTTATTTGTGCCGGTTAATTGTTGTTAGGTGCAATGATGAATTCTGAGTCCGCAAATGCTTTTGTGGAGGTGCGTGTGCGTGGGAAGATTTCAGTTTAAGTAATAAATTATTGTTTTGGCTAATTACTTAAGGAAGGGTCCTCAACATTTCATAGTTAATAAAACACCAATTTTTTTTTTAATTATTGTTATTGATACATTTGACTGTAAATGATTAATGAAAGGTTTATTGGTATAAAATGATTTGACAGAATACAGAATCACTTTTTTTAATAAAACCCCTGGAACAGAGGTGTACTACCTTCAAGTTAAAATCATAATGTTTAGATAGATATTTTTTTAGCTTCATGTTATGTGATTTTTTATTTCTACCCTTTTTATGTTGACACACATGGGTTAAGTGGAATGTATGAGTATTGGGAAGGATAAGTTGAGATAATTAACTAGATAATTAATTATGAGATTTTAATCAGATAAATTAGTATAATTAATGGTGGATTAATTACATGGATTGAGATTGAAATATAGATAATTAATTATGGGATTAATTAGGAATTTTGATCATGATATTTTGAGAAAAATAATTTTTGAATTAATTATGTGATTTGATATTGGAATATAGGTAATTAATTAGGGGATTAATTATAAGATATTTAATTTTCTAATTGAGATAATTAATCGTGAATTAATTGTACGCTTTGAGATTTTAAAATCGGTAATTAATTAGAGGATTAATTAGTAGATATTGATTTTCCTAGTTGAGATAATTAACTGTGTTATGTTGTTTGGGTTGAATTGAGATAATTAACGGTGAATTCATTATGTTCCCTAATGTGGTTCAAGATAATTAATTGTGATATTAATTATGATGAGTTGAGATTTATATTGGATAACTAATTATTGAAAAATTAATTGTGGAATTTGATTTCTATAGTAGATTAATTAATTTATGGATTCCTTAATGGGTTCATGTACTTAGTTAGTTGTTGGGCTAACTAATAGTTTTAGTATATTTAACTAATAGATTAGATTAGTAAGGGAGTAAGGATATTTAATTTGGTCAGTTAATTATCATGTTTTTGGTTAATGAATTTGGATAATTAGTTGAGTTAATTATCTAGTTGACATTATTGGGATTAAGGATAATTAATTATTGCCCCTTTTGATGTTGAATGGTTAGTAGATTGTAGAATTAATTTACCAGAAATTAATATTGTTAATTAGTTGTTTAAATAATTAATGAACCTTATTAATTAATTTATAAATTAAATAATGGATGGGATTTGATGTGTTAGACATGGTGTTTTACACTAATTATATAAATAAATGATCCGATTTTGGGTGTTAGACATGGAGTTCTTCACCAATGGGATTTTGGGTGTGAGACATGGTGATCTACACCACTTATAGATCTTTCTATATTGTTGAGTTTTTGTTGTGTTATACATTGCATTCTACACCAATGATAGATAATGACAAATGAGATTTTAGGTGTCAGACACGTAGTTCTGCATCAATGGGATTTTTGGGTGTTAGACATGGTGTTCTCCACCATTGATAAATAAATGAATGGGATTTGTGGTGTTAGACATGACGATCTACACCGAATGAGAATTGGGGTGTTTTACATGGCGTTCAACACCAAATGAGTGACAATAATGAATTATGAAATATATGATAGATGTGGGTCAAACCTGAGTAAACTGTGATTAGAGAAACAAAGGTCAAGACTGATTATAATTACTGCATGAGACAAATTTTGTTTTGAGGTACGAGAAACCATGGGAACCATGGAGATAATAAATGATTAAATAGTGAATAATTGGTAGAGTGTTGAAAGGTATTTATGCTTGATATATATGATTGTAGGATTCTTGTGAAGACTCTTATTCTGTCTACGGGACGAAGTAGGTATCGCCATTGGGTGTCCCTTTGGAACCTGGATGAGTTATATTTTATTTATTCCGTTTTGTTATTTACTTGTTATATCTGCACACATTTTGTTATATTACATTGTCTAGATTGAGCTAGAAAACCAGTGGTCTTGGCCTACTGAGATGGGTCCAGACCCTATTCGTGTCTCCATTGCACTGGGGTACTTGAGTATACTTTCTTATTTACAAGACTATGAAATATTTCTTATTGCAGTTACTTATACCTGGGAGTTAGGAGCAAATGAACAAGTGCGAGCTCTCGATGCTTGTGGAGATAACCCTTGGGGATTTATTTCTTTTCATTATTTATATATTGGAATGTAACACATGCTATTTTTTATTTCTTTCTTATATGTATCACCATGATGTTCATTCATTTTATAAAATCATGTTGGCCATTTTTGTTATTCAGTTGACTATTATTTTACATCGGCTTCCACTGGTGTCTGAATTTATTATATATTTTTGTTGTTTACTCTAAATATGAAGGTATAGTATCTACATTAACTATCTGTAGACCCACGCTGCTAGTTGACATCCTCTAGCATACAAGAAGACGTTCTTGAGGTCATGTGAAGAACAGTCTGGCTACCGGTTCGAGGGTATGTCAGGTCGATACGTCACGCGCCATGTGAAGGGGTCACACACCGTGTATTGGGGTCATTGACCATGTGATACTTACCTATGTCCTAAAACCCTAGCCATATCTTAGTGGGGACCATAAGCCATGTAATCCTATATTACTCACCAGGTTCATTTGGATTTTCTAGAACACATTTTCTTCCCCTGCACACCTTGGCTGATCGCATGGATTCCACTCCGCTGCTCAGTTCACCTTAGAACTCAAGATCCAGGTTCGTTTCATCCCCCTTACTCCAAAAGAGGGTTTTAGTATTATGATCGACTTATAAATCCATTTTAATTCATCCCTATTCAAACCATTAGAAGAAATATTTCCCCAAAACCGTTGCAATTCATCTGTCTCTATTGCCACCACACCTCCATTAGGCCTTCCTGACGTTGGATATTTGATTTCAGATCATTACACCAAGGAACAAAGGTGAAATTATTGTTCATTCATAACCCCATGAAGAATTAAGAGTGTGTTGAATAAAACAGGGGATAAAATCATTACAAGGAACAAACATGTGTAATAAAACTCAACTATTGTTCATTCTATACTCGATCCATTCACATAAGAATGATCAACTATGATACGTCAATATAATAATCAACCTAGATAATTTCCCCCAATTAAAAACCATTCTGTAAGAACAATATAACAATGGGTTATCCTGTTCGTTGGTTGGTCATAGTTTATCATTGAATCTAAGGATGGGGAAAGATAAATCAAAACAAAACACCCTACATATAACATCCGTCTTTCCTTATCGAGGATTGATTGTCGTTGGTGATCTGTTAAGAATGATCCCCGATCTACTATATCATCATCTTCCACTGAGATAATTCTCCTAGGATTCACTCTAGAACATCTATGGAACTTATAGGGTTATGAGTCTAACCCAGGGTCCTTGCCTAGCAATTTATTTTAAAAAATAGACACACTACATCACTGAAAAACTGAAAAATAAAATAAATCATTAATTTATTTTATTCTTAATAATTAAAAAACTACTATTCACCCACGACCCATGTCAGATAATTTTAGGCCTCACCAAGGGTAAAGTCACCACTCTGAACACAATGGTTCCCTTATATTTCTGATCTAGAAACCCTGTTAAGAGTTATTCCACCTTATTAGGAAAACTATGCATGCATGGTATTTAATACTTTCATATATATCAAACATTTATTCTGAGAACATTAGGCCAAATAATTTCACACTGTATCTGTTCCTAGTGCCAAAATTATTCTATATAATATTTAAAAATAATACCCAAAAAATCTAAGTTATTACATCAATAGAGAATGAAAATCTTCATACACTAATAGGAATAATAATAACCATAACTATGTACTCCTCAATTCCCTTCTCAATCATCAATAACTTATGAAGAATAGCATTATAATTGATCATATTGAATTTCCCGATCTGATGTTGCAACTCTGGGTGTAGACCAATCTTGAACATTTTAGCCTTCTACCCCTCATTTCCTTTCATAAGGGGAGAAAAATGAGTCAACTCCATGAAAAGTGTCGAATAGGTTTACACTATCATTTCCCCCAACTAGAGCTCAATGAAATCATTAGCATGGTCCATCTTCAGTGCATTTTCAATTATCTCCTCAAATATTTTATCATTTAATGTCACGCAAGTCATCCCATTATATCCTTTAGCCCGCAGCACGACATCCCACAATTATTCAATTGTTCCTTGAAGTATAAATCTCGTAATCTTAACTTCTTGAAACCTAGATCTCTCCACCATGTCAAAAATCCTCTCAATGACCAATATCTAGTCCTCCATGTTATGGGAACATTCAAATACCATGAATTTTGGGGATTATGGAGTTGGAAGTCATGAGAATAATCGACGATCATTAGCCCATTTCTATGGGCTCTTCCACCCTAAACTGGTACCAGCTAAAAGATTCATGGTTGGACTGATTTTATAGCTTAACATTCTAGAGAAACTAAGGTATCATGCATATATGCATACTCATACACAATAGGGGGTTCAACTAGATATACAATAAGCTTGTGAGGTGGTATTTACTGAAATTCCATATCAAACCGAAGAGAAATCCAATATCATAAACAAGAAATCAGATAACTAAAATGGCACACCCAAGGGTTCAAAACAATGTTAAAATTACATGGATACCCACAATAACAAGTCATAAACCCTAATTACTACCCAAAAAACCAATAAAATTATCCAATACCAATATATTTTTCACAACAGCAAATATACAATAAAGCGTATAATACAATAAGATCAAATAAAATAATGTATAAATAATACACTGAAGAACATATCATAATTTCAATAGGAATTTATATTTTGGGGTCTATATAATGCAATAAATAATTAAATGTAATGTGATCCTAAGTGACTTACATGATGAATATAGACACAAAAAATCCCATAAAGTATTACAGAAACATCGTGTGTATCAACCAACGGGAATTTAATCATTGTAAATGTCAAACAACGAGAAAAAAACTACTTTATTGAAACTCATAGGTATATTATATAGTGATGGACATGCCTTTAAATAGTTCACATACCTAAGTCTTATCCATCCCAACTCATTTCTACCCTATCCTAAATTAAGGTAAGGATAAAAAAAGTTAGCGAACTTGGCTCCTGATATCATTTTGTAATAAAAAACCTTCTTGGGCCATAAACTAGGTCATATAACCCAATGGTATCCTATAATACATTAGTTTCCATACCATCACCCACATTCTATTATCTATAAATATCACTTTTTATACTAATGAATGTCCACACCAACCAACACATACTCTTTTACTGTGATTTTTCTTTACTCACACACATCTTGAGAAACATTATTGGAGGCCATGGATCCTGACACTACTCCAGGTCATACATCATTTCACTATGATGTTCTAATCAGGTAGGATATAAAAAAGAAAGTCACACCTTATTGATATGGGTAGTACCATTTATCCATTTTAGTCTCATATTTCTAGTGGTGTTACACATATCCAAAAATTAGATATAATTATTTAAACATATCAATGCCATATAGACATACATAATATTGAATTATGAAATGTAAAATCAATGTCATGAGGATTTTATTTCATTCACCCAAATTGGATATGTTTAAGAATAATACACCAACATTGTGTTGATACACTAATAAAATCGAATCACATTATTGTGTTTACATTGTTTTTGGATTACCACACTCTAAAAACCAATGGTTAATCTCTCATTTCTACTAATCCACCCACTAATTTAACATAGAGTCCCAAAAAATAATCCAATGTACTGTTTTCTCCCAATAATTATCTAATGAATATTGAAAAATATATTTGTCACTTATGTTACAATGTTTTATTTTATAGTTAATCAAATGTTCCTTATCAGTCTATTTCTTTTTTTCTTTTAAAATAACCCCTCTTAATATTCCTCTTGTCACTATCCAATTAGACATTAATTTTTCCACAATGGTTGAATTAGGAAATTAAAATTCCAAGGTAATCATCATATATTTGAAAAAATATATTCATATATACAAATTTATTTATGATATGAACAATTATCATATAATAGGGATTAATGTGGTGTTTTTCCGTTTAGTTTTTATATTTTCATAAAAACCTTATTCATATTTCCAATTTTATCTGCTAAATTCAAGTGGTTGATATCTTATATTTTTTATAGCCAAATTTACTATAGTACCTCACTAATTATTATGATGAAACCTAAAATCCCTTATTATACTATGAACTTCAATTACAATGTAGATTTTAATTCATAACCCATAACCTCAAACTCTCTTCTTGAAAATATAATATAAAATATTTTATAAAATTATTTATAGTGTTTTCATATTCATAATAAATTACCCCACCTTATGTATTCATGTTGCATTAGATGTATCTATATACAGTTACAATCATTGTACAACATTCTCTTCTATACAATAATCATAAGGTACTCTAGTTTCTTTATAGTAGTATTTTTACTCAGATAAGGAAACAACTTCAATGTGATATCTAACTATGGAATGATAATTCAATTGTAACATCCAATGTTTCACTAATTTATATACTTTTACTTTATGATGATGTAGTGATATAACAATAAAATTAATTACTTATTCTATTATCAGCTGAAATTACTCATAAAATATTATGGCATAACCAATTATATTATGTCATTATTTTTTCCAATAATCATAATTTTTCCTAAAATATTCTCTAAACTTATTCAAACCTTTAAAAACTAGATCAAATATTATTTAATTATATTACAACATAATTGGTATTATTTCCAATAAAAATTAGTACTTTTAATCATGATTTAACCAAATTCTCTATAGAACCCCCATTATACACATAACCAACTTCAGTTCTAATATTCTCTCCCCTTTAGTTGGTTGGGAATTCTATGTGAAATGCATGACTTTGTATACCCTAAAAATACAAATATAAAAAAAAATACATCAATACAATTTAATTATATTTGATCTTTAATAAATTTCGGAAAAAATAGTTCACGAGAGAATTCATTCATACATTAAACCTTTATATCCATTCAACCATTTTTATAACAATGATATCACACATCGAACCCTATCCTACTTAGTCATCAATTTTATTACACATATATTATATCTCCCCTAATTAATTTTTTCCAAAAAATATCCCTGAATAGTATAGTGGATTTATCCATCTTGATATGATGATAATGCTTAAATTCCACTTGTTCCCAAATAAAAATTGTTTTTATATTCTAATATCAAAATCATTTACCACATGTTACTAATTTAGAGTAGTGATAATTCATTCACATAATTTTCAATACTCATAGTTTTCCACCTTTTATTATTAAATAAATGGGATGATTCCAACCAAACATGTATCACCATGTTAGATGATGACTTCTTATAGGGATAAGGGATACGATAAACCTCCATAATCATGAGGAGGTTTTTCAACTCCCACATCCAATTAGGGATTTCCATATTATGGTTTGGATAATGGTTGTGAGAATATTTTAGCAACTTTTTATGTTTTCCAATGAAATATACCTTGATAACTCAATTTTACACATTTTCCCTGATAATGTGGAACTGTATTTCAATAAGTTTATTACATATATGTTATACCGATTTAAAACTCCTTTTCCATATATGTTGATAAATTATAAGGAAATTTAAAACTTTTTTCTCTAAACTAGGGGATTCTAGAGAAATAGTGGTCAAATTGAGTTTTTTAGAGGGTTAACGACCCAAAGATATGTTTTATATTTGTATTGAGTCCTAGGAGTTATTACAGGTGCTTGAGTTGGTTTTGGTAAGAGGCAGGTCTTGTGTAGTGTGTGATTCTTTACCATCCATAAAAAAGGAGCATAATTATGTAGTGAGTGCTATTGAGGAGGTTTAAATTACTATGTCAAGGGAATAGTTCCAAGTAATGTATTCATTTGTGGTCCTAGTATTTAGGGTGACTTGTTGTGTGGAATATCCAATAAAATTACATTTGTTGAGTTTTTGATGAGTGTGGGTACTGGGTGATATCTCCTATAGGAAACATGGGTAAATATCCCCTAGTAGGGTGTTTAATAAAACATTTTATCTTGTTATATTCCAATCATGATATGAGATCTCCAAAATACTAGGGGAAACCATGTTCCAAGGTGTAGATCCCTATCCACCCAGAAGATTAGGGAGGAGCATAGTTATGGTGTCGGGCATGTCAGGACCATTGAGTTCAACATTTGTACCCACCGTGGCATAGAATATTTCTTGTTTCATTCCATGACATGCCCATGTTTTCTAAAAATGGGGGAAAATACATGCCACCCCCACCACTTTTAAAACCATTATCCATTTTTTTCTTCTCAATCACCCAAGGAAGCGTAAGGGGATCTCTCCACCTTTTATTATTTTTATAGCCATTAATATGGAATTATTTTTTATGTATATTATAGCTTAATATCTTCCCATATTTCAATTAATTATATTTATATTACCCCTTTCTATTTTATTGTGAATTTTTCAGGGTTTGGAAATGATTTCCACCGGGACATGGTGGAAATTTTCTTATAAGATGTGGCTTTTTCATGCAATGGATAAAGTGTTTACTAGATTTTTGATCACACAAAATAACGCAAAATTTTAATTTAGGTATGTCAGCTAGTGTTTTAAAGGGTTTTTTTCATTAATTAAGATAAATTTTATTTTTATTGGTTTTTAATTAATATGTATTTTTTCTTTCTTGGTGTCTGGAAAATAACACATGCCTTCTGTGGGTGGTTGGAAACCGTTTCAGTGTATAAATGTTTCTCAGTGAGTTATTTAAGGATTATTACTAATCAATTTGTTTTTTGGAATTGTTTTTAATTTTTTAATTAATTATAAATTGATTATAGTTAATTAATTTATATGCTTTGGAATGAGTTAGGGATTCATGTAGGTTGATGATGACTGGGTTGTCTTGGAAAGGTCATGATGAGGATGATTGAGCACACTTATAATGGGAAATAGATTTATACTTGAGGTAGTTATTCCCTCAAACACACCACATTTATAAATTAATCATATATATATAGGGAATTTGATATTCAATCTCTCCATTTTCATGTGATTGGAATTTAGATTAATTGAATCAATTTTAAAGTAATATGAACTATTTTATTTATTTAAAATTCATATGACTAAAATTTAATAAAGTGATAAGGGAAACATTATGTCCCTATGCAATGGCTAGATTACATGACAAACAATGTATGGGGACTTTATTATGATTATTTTCCTTATTAGGGTTATACCCTAAGGGGAGATACACAAATGAACATAGTGATTTTAGGGAACATAGATAGGTTTCCTTAGACCCCATGAGTAGGGTTAAGTGATTGGATGAGAACAGATGGACTTTGTAAGACATAGTATATCCTTGAGGAAATTTATAGGAATTAATATTGTTAAGATAATAGTAGAGTTTGGCATTCCTCCCCATTTAGTAATTGAGCATTGGGAGGGAATTTCCTAGGTTATAATCTGGATAGGATGGGTCGTTAGACAGACCTAGTGTGACTTTGGAAGGGGATAATATTGAGTCTACCTACCATATATGATTTTTATATATAATTATCGATGAGGAAAAATAGTATATTTGATGATTATGATGATCCTGAGGGATATCATTACCTCCAAGGGATAGGTGTTGACCAAAGAGACAAGAATTAATTTGAGGATCCAGTGTGAGGAGACCATTCTTGATGATTCATAGGGGACCCTAGGGGGGGGGGGTTTCCAAATGAGAAATTGACCCTAAAGAGGATTGATATGATAATTGGTATTAATGAATCAATGTATCACCTTAGACGATAAATCTATGATGATATTTTTATTAATGCAACAGTGATTGGTCAAGAACATGATATGCCGACCTCTGTTATGTGGGAATTGTTCAAGTTAGTAAGAAACCATGTCAATATATGTTATAAGAGAGGATTTTGGTGGGATTCACTTCCCACTATGATGTAATGAGATAAATGGGATTCCATAGACGTTTTCCTTGGATATAACATTCATGATCAATATATAAGATAGATTAGAGGGATGCACTTACCCTGATATGATGTATGGGATTGATGAGAGGGATGTACTACCCCCTAATGAGATGTTTACACGATATTATATTGCATGTTAAACTCCCCCTACGTTATTTGTATACTATGAGATTTTGAGGTAGTTATGTACCACCCACCAATGGGAGGTAGATGTGATATGATCTAGGAGGGTTGAATTTCCCCTGAGTGATTAGTATACAAGGATATTCTTATGAATTTACCATAGGGATATGTTGTTGACCATAATGCTACTAGATTTCCAAAAAAATTATCCATGTAAATAATAATATTCTAGATATTGGTTTTCATGGTTGTGTATCATTCTCACTAATAGTTTGATACTAGAAAAAAAGTTTGGGTCAATATCATGTTTCAATTTAGAACCCGAGGATCGAAAATGGTTATTTACTTTCACATCCAAATTTTTTTATATGGTAAAATCACATGTGTACAACCTGTATTTACTGGTTATGTATTAAACAACATTGGTGGTTCCCTACTAATTTTTACTCATGGAATACTTCTGTAGACATGGTATTGGGGTATATAAGTAGATCATTATTGATTATTGGTTTGGGTTTAGCAGTGACCCATTGTAGCATGAGCTAGTGGGATGACGTAGATATACATGGAGACTTGGGTTGAGGTATTGATGAACTTTATAATTAAATCCTCAGTCTCTTTTTATTCTTTTCATTTATATTTTACATGTGATCATTCTAGTGGATGATCATTCAAATGATTGAATGAATGGGATTCGTTATGATTATATGCCTATGATTTTATATTTGATATATCATGATCTAATTTATTATTTCCATAAAATTGGATTATTATTTATGGTCTATGTTTTGTTATTTGTCTATTATAACATACTCTAATATGGGGGTGTAGTCTCCCCGGGGGATATCCTAGATCGTTTCTGATTGTATGTAGTTTCTAGCATTCAGGGAGGTGTGAATGAGGTCTTATAACAACCTGATATTGTTAATGTTGAGAATACTATGGTGGGATCATTCCAAAGTGTAGTTATAGGATCTTTATGAATTATATAACATAGTGTATCATTTTTTTACTATTTGCGGAGAGGTTAGAAAATAAATAAGAATTTGTCATATATTTTGATGAATATTAGGTTGGTGCATCACTAAAACTTTTTATCGTACGATTTCCAGGTTACTAGGGATATGGGTTCATTGTTTTTGGTTTTGTTTTTTCTATTTAAATTATTTCACCTATAATTGAAAACATATATTTTAATATTTATGATTGATTGTGGTTTTTGGATCTTGACCTGAAGGAAAGGGGCCTCTATATATGCATCATTTGTAATGTAGGATTCACTTTTCATATGTTTCAATAATGAAAGAGAGTTATGCTATTTAAATTTTGAATAAAAACATATATATAATTTTCTCATATAACATATTGGTGGAATTATACTCCCTTATACCATAATTTATTTATTTTTGAAGAAAGGTATTATGGATTCTATTGAGGGATACTACTTGATGAAAACTATGTAGTCCCTTCTTGTACAGGAAAGGTAGTTACCCCTAGTAGTTCGGTACATTCATAATATAACTTAGTAATTGACTCCTTATGGGTAATTATGGTATTGGTTCAAGATAAAGGAAAAAATTGTGTTGGATATTTAAATTGTCAACAATGAACTTTATATCATTTTCCTATATAGCTTCTTGGTGGAATTTTTATTAGCCAAACCATATGATCATTGTGTATTCGATAAAGAACATCTAGAATGACCTGGTTATATATCTAAATGCATATATGGATGATATTTTAATTCTCATGAGGTTAGTCCTAGAGTCATATGCTCAATTATAATCAATGTACAAGTTGTATGATGAAATGGATTGAGATTCCTATTATATTGACATGTACAGACAAGACCCTAGGATGAGTGTATTTTGGCCATGAGTTTCTGTGTGACTATTTAGATGAGAAAAAATAAGTGTTTATTTTGAGATATTTCTAATTTTATAAATTATTTATGGGCTAGATGGGAGTGCCTAGTTACAATGATATATGTCTTGGGATACTAGTTTACTGAGTGATATATATGAGTGTGACCCAATATAGTGGTTATCCTAGGGTTATGAGTACCCTTAGATACATTATGTAGTAAATTGATATGAGTTATGAGAAGGATTCATGATAGGTTCTTACAGGTATATGGTATAAGAATATGATGTGAATTTGGATTTCATTACATAAATCACTTGAGGTGCTTTTGGTTTCAAGGAAAAGTTCTGAGGGAAGAACAAGTATGATGCCTAACATTGGTATTTTCATGTATGGATCCTTTCTAAGATAACTAATTGTGATACAAGATATCCAAATCTATGATGTATAGGGCGTGGTTAAGAAATTATAATTTTGAAAAGAAACTGATTGGAGAGTGCTCTCATGTTAGGACATGAAATAAGTAAAATTCTTGATTTTGAGATGGAGAGCCGAGTGGTGACTCTTATAAGGTGATATTGATATGTGAGTGGATCATGGTTAGAGAATTAGGTGAGTGATACTAGGATATTTTTAAATTAGAGTGGTGGTGGTCTGAGTTGGAGGATATGACAAAGTAACACTGGGGTTTATGCCAACTTCGGTATGGTTATTTGGATTAGATGATATGTTCAGCATCATTAGATAGAAATATTATTATAGTGGAACAAGATATGAGGGAATATTTTTAAAAGTTCATTTCACATTAAATAACTCAATGAACTTATGAATTTGAGATGGTCTAAAGTGGGGTTTTTTTAGAGAAATTTGATGAAAAGTTAATACCCCCTGTGGTGAGAGGTGACAACAAAAATAGAATGGGGTATCATAGAATGATCAATCAGAGTGAGTTCCTTAAAATGTATGTTCATGGAAGTAGGAGGATATATTATGATGAGGTTACACATGAATATTAGTATAAGTAAAACCATATAGGTGGGATAACACTATAGGTTGTTGGAGGGTGTGACCCTATTTTAGGATGTATTTCAGTGGATGTTGTGGATAATGTTCCTATTATGTTATGAGTGGGAAATGTTTAATATTTCATTTTTGGGTTCATGCATGAGTGATATTACCACATCTAGTTATTAAATAAAGTAATGTATTGACCATGATCATTGGAGATATGACCCCATTAAGATAGGGTCACGGGTGTGATGGGACAGGTTTTCAAATGGTAGACGTTGTTTGTGGATTCTATTGAGTAGGTGAATCTTATATATGTATTTTTATGTGAAATGAATTATATAAAGTATAGATTATTTGTTATACATATTCCATGAATTGGAACCCAGATCAAGAAGGGTGCTCTGATTCATGTGTAAGAGCATGACGACTAGTTCTTTTGTTGAGTTTTCTACCATGTAATTACACAATAATTCTAGTTTGAAATTCATTGTGGGTATTTGGATGATCTTGGAATGGATATTGGAGTAAAGGAATCATGATCAAGTGATGAAATAACACATCAGTGCATGTATCCAATAATTTTCAAGGATGGTTGGATATATTGGGAATGATGGGTAATTTTTTTTAATTGGGCGAACTCTGAAATAAATAACATCAATAAGGAAGTTAGACCATTGAGAAGTTGTTTCAGTTGGATATTCTAATGGTGGGTAGAACCATTTTATGGAATTAGACCTTGTGAGTTGGTCTTTATAGTGGGGTGCACCATATTCTTAGATATTAATTGATTAATGAAATGATGATTATTTAGGATATAAATGTTCCATGTATCATATTCTCTCTGTTTCAATAATTAAAATGAGTGATGACTTTCATTTTAAGAACTTATGTTCCCTATGTTTTTATTTTCAATAAAAAAAATTATTTTTAATTTTGGGGGAGAACACGATGAGAATTATATGAATTAAATATTGAGATAGGTAGAGGTTAATTATTGGGGTAAGGAGGATACATTATGAGGATGATAAGTGATACCTTAGGGAGCCTGTAAAATCCGATGTTCTATTATGTTTTTAAATTATGATAGAATTTATATTTTTTTATTTAAATCAAAGTTTATTTCAGATCTAGTGGTAGGATCAATTTTATGAGAGGTTGGAATATAAAGGAGATGTTTTTAAGCTCTTATCGAATCTCTTGATGAGTTACCAATTATTGAGTGGGTTTCAAGGAAACAACGGGTCCACGTGTGGCACCCATTACTTATCCCTATTAAAAATGGGGTTCCCCACGATGTAGCTCTCGCCAAAGTGGAGGGACAAACTCACAATCCAATGGTGTGTTGATAGGTCATGATGCCCATGGGTTTTATTGTTCACGTGTCCCGTCATGGTGTGAAATAATCAAGAGAAAATTACATGTCTAGGAGTGTTATGTTCATAGTTATCTAGTGGTACTACCCATGAGAAAATGGGTTGGGGGGGACACCCATATTGGATGTTTCACAATCCATTTTAGATAGTGTTGTGAAAACAACCAAAGTATCCCCACACAATTTTAGAGATTGGAATGGTATAAGGGGAGATCCTAGTCCCACATGATGAATAGGGAGAAGATTGGATGTAGGGAATGTCTTATCGGGCACCTCGTGGGATACCTGAAGGTACACCATGGACTGTCGCAGGCTATGACAGATCCCAATTTTCATCAAATGGTGGAAATCCATTTCACTATATTTATTTTAAAACTCATATCCACTCTTTTATTCTCCCTCACAGAAGATCAGACAAGGAAAGAGCTTCCCATTCAATTCCTTCGACCACCATCAAATGGGTTGATATCTTGGGTGTTTTATGGTTATTCGAGTTGAAACACTACCCCTAATTTCTCTCATTACTCATTTTATTTTCATATTATACTTTCATTTAAACCACCAAGGATTTGTTGATGATATCCACAAGAGCATAGTGGAAATTATATGATATTATTAGGATTTTTCATGCGATGGATATATGATATCAAAAAATGACGATTGCACACAGTTAGATACCATTTTGGTTGAGGTATGTCCTCCGATGGGGTTTTCATAACACATAAACCTAAATTAAATGAAATTGGTTTAGGAATATGTTTTTATTAAAATAGACATTCTGGGGTTTGTTTTTCAAGTGTGTCTCAGGCCTTACACTTGTGGTTGGTCTCAATTTAAATGTGATAAGGTTGATTAGTGAGTTATTCATTGATTAAAAGTAATCAATTAAATTTTTAAAATTAATTATAAAATATTAATTAGTTATGATTTAATTATAATTAATCAATTTGGATGAATTGGGTTGAGTATAAGCCTTGCATTGGTCGATAATTGAAGGTATGGATTAGAAGGGTCTCGATGAGGACGAATGAGTATTCTTGTAACTGGAAATGGATTCATACTTGAGGTAGGTGGTCCCTCAAACATTCAACTCTAGTAAATGAATATTTTATATATATGGTATGTCATATTAAGTCTCTCTAACTTCTTTTTATTGAACATTAGATTAAATTAATCAATTTATTATTTGATTGAATTGTTTTATTTTGGTAAAATCTATATGAGTGGAATTGAACAATGTTCCAAGGGAAATGATGGACGCTTGTGCACTAGCTTGATGCCCTGTCCACTGTTGTCAGAGGCCTTGATTATGAACACATGAATTTTTCTACTCGAGAATATATGGGTGATATTGAAATAAACAAAGCGATTGTGGTGAACCTATAGGTATTCCCTTATAAACCTTGAGTATGGATATATGATGGGATGTGAATGGATATCCCTATAAGGCCTTACTGGACCCCTGAGATACCTTAGTGATATGAGGCTAGTTGAGAGGAGAGCATAAGAGATTGTTCCCCCCCCCTTAGGTAATTGTGTATTAGGAAAGAATGACCTGGGTCTTATTATAGAAAGGTTGGGTTAGTGGAATAACCTAGGTTGAGTTTTAAAGGGTTTGGAATTAAGGCCATCTCCCATATATAATATTGATATCGGATCTTCTATGGGGATAATGAGGTAAGGTGATAATTATGATGAGATCATGGGACATCATTCCCACTAAGTGATGGGTGTTGAGATGAGATATGTGACTAAGGCTGAGGAGCCCAATTGAAATGTCTATTCTTATGAGATCTAGGGGACCCCAGTGGGTTCCCAACAGAGATATTATCCTTGGAGAGGTTTCAAATAAGAGTTGTAAGTGGTGATTATGGGTGTCACCTTAGATACTAGATCTAGGATGAGACTATTATAGATATGATCATGATAGTTCTGGAACTTGAGAGGCTGATCTCTATTAAGATCGATGAGTTTAAAAAGATGACCCAACCCGTTGATATGAATTACAAGAGAGGATTATAGTGGGATGTATTAAAAAAATATGTGTTAAGATAAATGGGATTACTTGGTTGTTTTCCTTTGATCTAGCCTTTGTGACTAATATATGAGATGAATGGGATTAATTGACTTCTAATAATTTGATATATTGGATGGAAGGGAGGGACACACTTCCCTTGATGGGACTATTACGTGAGATGATCCAGGAGGGACTCACTACCCCTTGAGGGATCAACACACTATATTATGTTGTGGGTTGGACATACTACTGATGAGTGACTAGTATATTATGGGATTCCTTGGACTTTGTCCATGGATCTACCCATTTAGCCAGATGCTACTATATTTGTTAGGATTTTATCCTAGAAATCAGTCATGGTCCAAATATTGGTTAGCATGGCTGTGTGACATGCTTGAGGAAACTTTGACCCTTTTCTAAATAGGTTTGGGTCGGTCCTATGGGTCAAGTTACAACCATAGTATCAATTGTGGTTATTTATTCTTGCTTCCATGTTGAATTTATTTATTCAAATGATCATATAACATGTATACACCCTATATTTACTAGTTCTGTATGAGATCATAATGGTCAAACCCTACCATGTTTTACTGACACCCTACGTGGGAATCTGTGGAACTTGAGTACTCCAGAAGATATTCAATAATTATAGGTTCATATTTAGATGGGGAATGATGCATCATGATAAAGTAAGATATATTGGATACAAATGGAGACCAGGGTTGAGGTATAGTATGATATTGGTAGTAGAGCCTCTGTTTGTTTTTATTGTTTTTATTATCTTATATATTTGATTTGACTAGTGGGTGATTAGTTTTATGATGGAATGACTATGATTCTGTATGATTTTATGCTTCCACACTTCCATTTTTTCTTGTATGCTCAGATTTATTGTTTAACCATACTTTGATTACTATTTATGTTTGGTTCTTGGTTATTTTTTATTCAGTAAGTAATCTAATAATGGGTATATTATCCCATAGGAAACACCTTAGACCCATGTTACTAGTTTTTATCTTCATTAATTTCACTCTTGTTATAAAAAAGTATCACCATAGAAACTTTAGAACATTGAAAATATCCTTGAATTATTTTTTATCCATATGAATTTTTTACCGAACTTTTTCATTGATATATACTCCACTTATACTATAGTAAGAAAATTTACTTTTGAATCATGATATATAGTAAACACAATTACAACAATCAAAGAATTATATGCTACTTATATTTTTTTACAATAGAACTTATATGAACCAATACTTATCAAAATATTCAAACTATTCATGATATTTTCCATTACAAACTTCCTGGAAAAAATTAAAGGTAATTTGAACATACATCAAGATCCTTATAGCTTCAATATGAAATTCTTTTATTTAGATTTCATTAAAACCTTGTAAACAGTCATGTTGAATAAAAATTTTCCACCCCTGTTGCAATTATGTACTATAATTTTCTAATCAATATTTGTTGAAAATTTGGATCTACTATTTTTACATTTTATTGATTCTTATTTTTAGATTCAATAATTATTACAGTTTTCATTGGTTTTCAATAATTCATGTGAAACATTTTCCAAAATTTAATTTCATAACTTTATTGAGAAGTAAATTTATAGACACCATTTCTATTAATCTAAAACCTAATATAGATTTTGAGTTTAGAAATCATTTACACATGACACCATAAATTTAACATAATCTTTCCCAATTCCATATTTTTACCACCATAGATGACATCATCAATATATGTGTAACACCCCAAGATTTCATAGTATGTTATTTCTTCAATGTAATTCAATAACTTGGACTACATGCAACACTGAGTTCAAGCACCACACGACTTACCAAACCAACCATTCAAAAGTGGTTATGAATAGTATTAACTGAATTTTTTACTTTATATAATCCTTATAATTTTAGAATCCATATTATGAGTTTCTTAAACATAATTTAAGCACTAATTCATTTTTTTCACAGAAATGAAGTATTTTTAATAAAAAATGCACTTTTACCACCTTTTAATGGTGAACCATTGTTAAACCCAATATTTGAGATTTTATATATTCAATTTGAAAAAATAAACTTCTTATTTTGAATCAGGAAATAATAATTTAGTTTCAATAAATTTTTGGTGTTTTTCTGATAACCTTCATATTTGGGTGAATAGTATAAAATACAATATTTTAACTGAAAACAACTTTTTTAATCAAAATAATTTATATTGTTAAATTATACATTTTAATGGTTTTGAAGTATAAATATATTATATTTTTACCATTTAATCCAATTCTGGTCATTTTAAGTAATTTCACTTTGAAATTGGACATAAACAAGTGTCAATCTTTTGATAGTTATTATTTCTTAAAAATAATCCTTTTTGTTTTGACAATGGGAATTAATTTTAAATTAATAAATTCAACTTCTATATTTTTAATTTGGTAAAATAGACTTTATTTTTGAATTCAGAATATCAATATTATCTTAGGGTGAATTTTTGTTATTTTTCTGAAAACATTCAATTTTTGATGAATAGTGAAAAACACTGAGTTATTGTTCAAAACCGACTTTTTATTTAAATAATTATTTATTTTATTTAAATTTATTTTAGGTCAAAATAGATACATAATACCTATATAAGTTCAATTTAATTCATTGGATTCATTTTATAATAAGTTTAGATATATTAAAATTTTATTTTTTTTCCGTCTTTTACCCACCTCCTAGGAGCATTTGAAAATTTTCATAAAACATAATTTTACCGCTTCAGTGAATTGAATTTCAAAAATATAAGAGACACAGTTTATATCAGTAAGTAAAATGTGGTTCAATAAGATAAAAATAATTTTTTGGTGAATAGTAACTTTTGACTTTTATTTACCACGGTTAAAATTAAATAGGGTAATTAAACGTAAAAATGATATTATTGTTACCCTAACACAAGTACAAATTCTATTGGATAAGTTTAATTTGACCAGAAACAACTTTACTAATAAAATATGATTCTTTAGGTCAACTTGGATTATATTAGGAAATTTATTATTATTTAATTTAAAGAAGAGTTAAAAGTGTTTAATTCAAGTTTTCATAAATAAAACATTTTTAATATAGGGTTATGTAGTAGATAAATCAGACTATAAATATTCATTATAATGATAAAATTATTTTCTACATAATAGTATTTTATTTATAATTTTTAGACATTAAATAATTAAATTTATTTATGGCACAATGATGATGCAGTAATTACCTTATTAATAAATGATTAAAATAATTGATATTATAAATACCCAAATAAATTTAATTTTAGACTTATGATAAATTTAACTAATTTTATAGGTTAATATGACATGTTAGGGTTGATTCAATCAATTATTTTCGAAGTAATCATGCTTTTATTATTTTAACAAAAAAACAAATACCAAATTGTTTCAAAATTGACATAAAATAGTTTTTTAAAAAAAATTATATTATTAATTGATATAATTGTCTTAAAAATCTAAGGTTCAGCCAAAATACTTATATAATAATATATATTACATTAATGAAACAATTGGGGTTCGATTGACATTTTATAGTAAGTTCATTAACCGTATAATATAAAAATACAAAGAGACCTGCTAAATGTAAAACTATTTAACTAAGAGTTAAATCTATATGTTAAGGTTAATATGGTGACCTAAACCTATCTAAAACCTATTGTTTGAGAGGTTATCGACCCCTACCCATATTATCCTTTAAATAATTCATTTTGGAGCCAGTAGAAAATGGAAATTATTTTATTATAAAATAATATTTCAATCTTTTCCTAAGGTTCCCCTCACCCCTCTTATAAAAGGGAACTTCCCCTTCTCTCAAATTCACACCTCCAAATCCATTTGGCTTTGCCAACCCCTGACCAACTATCCTCACAACTATAATAAATTCATCCTAGAGGCATTCCTTTGGTTATAAAGCCAACCTAAGGAGCCCTTTTGATCAAATAAAAATGAAGAACCCGAAGAAGAGGTAATGATTTCACCACCCTCTTTCAAGTTCTTTTCTTCTTCCACTTACTCTTTATTTGTTATTACCATACCAAAATAATAACTCCCGTACCTTATATATAGTTTTATTTTATTATAATTATGTCACAACCATATTCATTATTCTATCTATCCTATGAATGATAATGTAACCATGCTTGCGTACGTACGACTTACTATCTCCATGTCGTGGTGTAATTTGTTATTCAACACTATGTTATTTGGGTGGATATAGTGATGAGTAATATGTATATAAATAATGAAAAAAACATGATAATGTCTTTGTAAAATAAATATACCATCCAATTCCACACCTTTAAAGAAATTATATTGTCGCTCGTGCATACGTGTGGATTACCTTTTCCACGACGTGATGAGATTCGTTTCCACGTTCACCATTCAACGATGATTATAAAAATATATATTACTAATAATTATTTAATATATGAAATAATAAGGATACTGGAGATATATATATATATATCTGTGTGTGTGTGTATTTATGTACTTACATATATCTTATTCACTTACTCCTGTTCAATACGATATGAAAACAAAAACAACGTTTATGCGTACGTACGAACTACCATCTTCATAAACGATGTTTTCCATTTCATATATCTATCTATTATAAATAATTATATTATAATTATATATGATATATAAATCAAGGTTTATATTCTGGAAGTATTTAAATCATTATCTAAATGATACAATCAAGAATAACAAGTTAAAATACGTACGATAAAGAAAGTGATTACTACCCGAAATGTTAATTTAACATGGAAATTATTATTAAATGGGTAGAATAAAGTAATAAATGAATCATGTATGATATCTTAAATATTAATATAGTTCTTTTATAATTTAATAACATACTACAGTTTTTATAAATGAGGTTAAACATACCCTCGACTAAAGGAAAGTACAAGGAAAGGGTTAATTTCACAATCTCTTTATTATCCGAGGTAGTTTTTTTGTAAGTATCTACTGGGACATATTTATTATCCATGTCCATGTTTCATAAAATCATTTTCAAAGGGATTATTTTTAGGGTACTTTTTTTACTAAAACATAATTTTAAATTTTTTAAATATGTATTCTTCTAAATCATACTCATTAATTTTCATGTTTTCAAAATGCTTTTTAAGGATTAATTTATATGGACTTGAATGTTTTAAAAATTTTAATTCATTTCAAAAGTTTTAAAGTGGTGTAGAAAACATTGATTCAAAAATATCTTTAAATTTATTCCTTTCTAAATTTTGTGACTTTTAAACATTTTCATGAAAAAGATATATTTCTATCAAAGAGATTTACAAATCATTTTCAACTATGTTAACATCCTTTACAGGATATTATTATTGATCGAGGTTGATTTATTATGATACAATTATTCCTTATTGTATTGATGTTTTTGGGATATTTTTGACGGTGGATGTGTTATTTTTATACCATTCATGGTTTATGGATAAATTATTTACATTTCATATGCTAGTTTTAATATGAATGTTCATGTCATGTTTAAAACTTTTATATGAGGAATGCATTGGACATAGTAAGTGATGTGTGGAGCCCGCTATAGCTCCTCAATGCATTGGTAGGTCTCATTAGAAAAACTAGTGTCTTGGAACAAGGCCTTGACAAAATTTTATTTGTAGTCTTGGTACAAGGTCTTGACTACGTGGTTATAAAGTCTGGCATTATGCATTCCATCATTATGAAAATGGCTATTGATATTGCATGTGATTATTGGACTAGTAGAATATACATGTGAATAAGTAAATGGAATTATTTTATTGCATCTTTTACATATTATTCTGAAGTTTAAGTTTAAAAGGATTTTGTTTTAGTTTTATAAATTTCCTTAATTATTTATGCATGTTTATGAAAGATTCTGCAATGTTCTTATCTTTACTGAGCATCTGAGCTCACCCCTTTCTAGGTTTTAATTTTCATAGGATTCCATTAAGTGTATTATGATTTATAAGTAGGATTAATCAAGGGGATTAATGGAATTCTCAATGTATCATTTATGTTGTGTTTTATTTTCTAATATGTAATGTAACTTTAATGTATGTAATATATTTTCCATGAATGCTAAACTGATAGGTCTTTCAAGACTTGATTTCTTGTAATCATGCCAATGTATTAAAATAATGCACCGAATCTGGGCTTCTGGGGTCGGTGCATTATAATATGCATGTTATGAAAACTTATATTTTATTCTTATGAATGATTTCTCACTTTCATTGATGATTTCATATAGAGGAAATGGATGAAACATATTCTATTGGATTCAATATTCTTAAAATAAAAACCTGAAAAATTATACCAAGAAAATGGCAATTTATTTAAACCATATATAACCTTATTTAAATGCCTTATATTTCCTTCATTGTCAAATATTTAAAAACCCAAAAATTGTATGATATAGATTTATTATTTAGGAACATTATTCCAGAATTTCATCCTCACATCAATTTGATGTATCTTGAATCTTCTTTGAATAATTACTACAAAGAATAGCCAAAATGAATCATGTATAACTACCAGTACAAAAATTTTATCCATATACATGCCCTCAATTTGTTCATTTCATTTTCATACTGACCAAGAATTTTCCTAGATCAAATTCCCATACTCATATAATTTATTTTTCAACACCCACATTGTCTCAATGATGTTTTTATGATTTTACCTCTTCATAGTCTCCTAATTTTGATTATTTTATATTGAATTAAGCTATTAATTCTTGGATATAATCCATGATTCATCCTTTCTTTATTCCTTAAATTATTCATGCTCCACCCGTGATAATAAAATTGTATTCTCAACAATACTATTTAATTTGAACTATGTTTGAGTTTCATTTTCAATAATTATACTATATTAATCCATTTAAACTCTTCTCTTCTTCCTTTGAGTTAAATTTTAACTCTCGTTATCACCTATATAAAACATCAATTCTGTATTTATATCATCCTTATGATATTTTATTTAGATTACTTTAAAATTTCAGTCAAGATAACCTTATTCTTTACAAATTTTACCATTATATAAATTTAAAAATTTAATTCCATCTATCTCAACAATTACATTTATATAATTTTGTTCAACTATTTTTATATTCCATTTATTAAATCATTATAAACATTTTCTCTTGGTTGAAAACCATATATAATTACTTTGAAAATATCATATTTATATTTTCATTGAATTTACTTTTTTAGATAAATAACTTTCTTAAAAACAATTTAAAATGAATTCATTTAAGGTTTGTGATTTTATACATATAAAATGATTTTATCTTATTATGAGGACTTAACAATTCTCTATTTTTAGTATAAAACACCACTTGAATTATTTCTTTTTAATAGTTTTAGAAAATACCAATATCAATGACTAATGTATTTTCCATGTTGTTTATTATTCAATTTTATCTCTTAAAAACTCATTTTTTGTATAGATTCCTAAAATATGGAACCTTAGGGTTTATTAAATGTTTTAATAAATAATTTTTCAATTTAAAGGAAGTGATCAATTTTTCATTAGTTGACCCTAAAATTTTTATTGACATTATGAATTCATTATTAGCTCACCTTTGATTCCATTTGATGTATTCCATCACCTATTTTTTAGTTTTCATTAACCTAATATAACATATAATATTGTATTAATCTAAAAAAATATGAAATATTTTTCTCCTCAACTTCCAAGATTTTTCATCGGAATCCATATATCGGTGTAAACCAAATCAAGAAAGAACACATCACTTTTTTTTTCTATAGGTATTTCTCACCACATTCCCTATCAATCAAGCATCAATTTTCGTATTTCTATCATTTTTCATATTTTATGTACTAATTATAACCATATTTTCATAGATATTTTACTTTTTTATATATGTCTAAGATTCTAATGCTATAATATATTCTCTTGTTCTTTTTTGTGTGACAAAAATAGAATTTTATTTTCTATCCACCTAATAAATATTTCCATTTTTCATATATACTCTTAATAATGAGTTTAATTTTTTTAATGATAAGATATAAATTATAATTGATTTATAAATTAATTTTTTAGTTGTTTCTGACTAAAAACCCATTTTCTGTATTTTTTTCAAAATCCCCTTTTTTAAAATTTTAATGGGGGAATATACATGAGCCTATATTTTTTAATTGGTTTTGGTGGGAACTCACATTAACATCCTATTTTTTCGGAAGGGGGAGAACCTATATGCACCTCATTAAGTGTATCATATACTTCCTAACCATTTTCCCTTGTGAGGGAAAGATCACAATACCACCATGTACATCATGAGTAAGCCCATTCACACTAACATACGTGCCTACACTCTATAACCTTATCACATTCAAAGACTCACAATAAAATCACTACATGCGTTCCCTAATAATTCTAGAAGCAATAGGGCCCATAAAAAATATGTTCACATTGAAAAATAAACAAACAAACCATCTCAAAATAGGCATCTAAACAGAAAACACTATCCCTTTGGCCCCTTGTCAATGAACCATTATCGATTCCTTAGTTATAATGTCGACACAAACTCATGATGTTTTGTTAAATCCTCACACATATAATACATATATATTTTTCAATTTAATTTTAAATTTTTATTTTCACTATTGTATTTAATAATAAAAGCTACAATAAGGTTAAATAGATCATTCCATCCACCTAAAAATTTAAATTTTTAAACAAGTCCATATTTCTCATCTTTTGGAATGAATAACCACTAATAAGAATCCATGTAATATTTTTCATTAGTGAATTAACCATGATTCCAAAAAGGTTAAACTCATATTTCCCATTCTTTCATTCCAATATTAATACATGCAGAGATAAAACTAGTGGGATTATTTTATTCTTTTTCATTTGAAAAGTGAAGTAATGTTATTTTTCTTCCAATGTGGATAAACTTTTTCCAAATGAAATTAAGTTCATCCATCACTTCTCCATTATATTCACATATCCAAGAATTTTTTTATTCCTCCTTTAACTATAATATAAAAAATTCTATTGTAATAAAAAATATATTTTAAAAAATAATTTATTCTTAGAGGAATTAGATATGTTCTTATACCCCTTTCTAGGATTTCTGATTAATAATGTCATAAATAGTTTCTGGAATAATATTAATTTTCTGTCATATAAAACTTGTAGCTATAAAATTTTCATTTCATTTTGGGGAAATTATTTCTCTCCTTTTCTATATATATTCAATATATTTGTAAAACTCATTGATTTTTGAGATCCTAAAAATGATAGAGAATTATCTCCAACATTTTTTATTACATTTCATCTTATGAAATGTTGTCTATATTTTGGATGATTTATCATAAAATAATATTTTAATTTTAACCATGTAGGTGGGATATTGATTGTTAAATAAATTATATAAATTTATAATTCCCCATTAATCACTTTATTTAACTTCTCCATGCGAGTGATTCTAAAAATGAATCCTCCTGAATGAAATAGAAAACATTAGTTCACTATCAACCTTATATTATAGGGTAACAACTTCTATGTTAAAGAATAAAATCCTTTTTTCCTTGTTCCTAAATAAAATAATTAATTTTATGAATTACCTTTTCATTCTATAGATCTTTCATCTTGAAATAAAAATCTCATATTGATATTTATTTATCAATTTTTTCATCTCCTATACCCGAATTTAACAAATTTATTTTAGATTAATATTGGTTGATATATTCTGAAGACTCCTCAAAAAACACACTAATTTGCCAATTTTTCTTTCTTTGTGTGGTCATCTCCTCAAGTATAACTTGGAGATTCACTTTGAGGTCCATAAAACCTGTTGATTGATATTTCTCATTGTTTTGAAATTGATATAAATTTTTATCAATTTTATTATTGTATCCTCTCAATAAAACGTGAAATTAGTTTCTCCTTCCTTGGTAAAAATTATAAAAACACTAGTTTGTATGATTTACTTATTAAATTAATATTTTATGATAGTTTGAATAAAAAAATATAAATTTACCCTTGTGCCACACACAATATTGAGTTATCTTGTGTTACACAAGATTTTGAGTTTTTAGAAAACTGGGATATATTATTAATATAGTTATTTAAATACTACCATTATAAACATGAAATAAAAATTATTAATATGAATAGTGATGACAAATTTATAAATATAAATTATAATTGTTTTAAAAAATATTAATCATATTGAAAAAAATATTTATATTTCGGTAATGTCTTTGTATGTTTAGAAAATACTATTTTCTATACAAATGGTATTTATTTATTTTTTAAACATAAAAAAAATAAATTTTCACACATTTAGAAAATTAATTGGATAAAATACATTTATTTTCTGAAATTGCAATGTGAAAATTATCTTAGGGTTAATTTTTTGGGATTTTTATGAATGGTTTTATTTTTTGATGAATAATGAAAAATATTGAATTTTAATCAAAAAATTCCTTTTAGTATAATTTATTGAGAAAGATAAATTATATATTAATTTTATTCTGAACAAAAATTTTCTCAATTATATATCCCTTAATCCAAATTATGTATTTCCAATAAAAATCATTTTTAATTTCTATATAATAAATTTATAAACTTATGAACATTTTGTTTTTAAAAATCCACTTTCTCATCTTGTCTGTAAGACTAGTTTTAAATTTAATTTTGCCACTTTTGTGAATATAATTTATAAAAAATTAATTTAATATTTGGAAAAATATTAATTTATATTATCTAATATGGTGAACTCAATTTTTAACTAAAATTAATAGAGAAGAGTGTAAATATTAATTAACATAGTTAAGGTAAAAAATAGGTTTTCTGGGAGTTAAAATAAAAATATAAGTTTTAAAATACCATAAAAATGTCTAAAACCAATTTTTTATGGCCATATATCATCATTGTATTTCCTATGGTCGATAATGGCCCATTTTTTCCTCCTTGTAAAATAGAAAATGCATTGGTGAGATTGTTTCTTTCAAAAAATTACATTTGGGCCACTGACATCACTTATAAAAGGATACCCCATCTATTTTACTTTTCTACACATTTAAACACTTTTGGTTGGACCAATAACTAAAATTATAACTTAAAAAATTCCCTCATATCATACTAGATGCCTTATTTTGGATATAAATCCTTCCTAGTATGGCTTTTGCTGTAAATCTAAAGAAGATACTCGAGGAAGAGGTAGTCTTCATAAAAAAGCATTTCAGTATTATTTATTCCTCCAAATACATAAATTACTATTTAAAATTGACACAAAAAAACTCAGTATATTATATATAATGATTTTCTTTTATGGTAAAATAATGTACAATAACCATATCCACTTCCAAAAAATGGGTTACGAAATCATCATTCATATATACAGTGGCCTACCACCTCACGAACAGATGTCATTCATTTATGCATTACCAACCCTAAAATCTAGATATAATGATGGATTTATTATTTATATATGATATTATTATTATTTTATAATTATTATATCATATATACCTCTATACTCTCCATTTTTTGGGAATACGATAACATCGCTCCTGTATACAGCAGACTACTTCCATGCTAAGCAATGTAATTAAATTTAATTTTACTTGTAATGTAATAAGAATGGTTTATTTAAAATATTTGATATATATTACATAATAATTATTCATTAATGATAATATATCACAATACTCTTTCTTTTAATTTTTAAAAAATGGAAACAACATTCATGTGTATGTACGACGCACCTTCTCCATGAAAAGTGTATTTAATTATCTATCACTAAATTGGATGTATTAATCTAAATTAATATATAATAAATATATATATTATATTTATATTATTTTTAACACTCTTAATATTATTAAATCATGATCAATGTAAGAGGGCCAAAAATAACAACTCTAAACATATTCAAAAAACAAAGCAGTTATTACCCGAAACACGAATTTGACATGGAATTGTTAATATATGGGAAATTACATTTCATTACAGTAAAATATATGGTATTATATATATATAAATATTTTTCTATAATATAGGTTTTATATAATTATAATTATTATAAAGGAGGTTTGAACATGTTTGACAGAAGTCAACACTTAAGGTATGCAATTTTTGTCTCAATTTTCCTTCTTTGAGACATATGATATGTTATGCACCAATATTCATTTATGAGATGTATGTATAACTCTTTTTACACGTAATATATTCATAATATTTTCCTCATGGTATTTTATTTTTCCATTAATATTATTACTTCAAGGGGAGTTCGATTCTTTGTTACTAAAGAGGCAAGAAATTTTATGTTATAATTTAATTGTATATTTGTATTGATTATGATTATGTTTCCCTTGAAAAAAATCTTATGATGCATATCTAAAAAAAATTGTTATATTTATACAAATCTTAGTCTGGTTAAAATTTTATGCTCTCATTGATCATTTCATTTTATTCCCTAATGATTCATGTCTAGGGAACATCCAATATTTATTCCACAACTCAGGATTATGATATTTGATTTGTGGTTATGGATTTAAAATGTTATGCTCATGTTCTCATACCTTTATCTTTATTTTATACTCACATACCTCCCTTTTTTACCCTTATTGAGCATCCGGGATCAATATTTATTATTTTCCATTCCCCATGATATAGATTAATGTATTACGTATGATATGTCTAATAGAGGTTCTAGTTATGAAGATAATTAGATGAGATGATGTAGTTTACCTATGGATAGTTCATTTTTATTTTTATGTTTATAATGGAACTAAACTATCTTGTTTTTTAGTTATGTTTTTTTGTAATGTATTGAATATTCATAAAAAATGGTTTTAGATCTATATATGATAACCTTGTGTTATTGTAGATGGTATTAGAGGATAATTTTAGATTGCTTTTGGAAACTAGGATAAGAAAACCATAGGGAGATCCATAAGTAATTTTATAATAATATGTATAATATTGATTCAATTTATAGGAAAATGTTCATGAATTTTTCTAAGGGATAATGCTTTTAGTTTTTAAAAAATTAAATCCCTATTTAGATACTACAAGTGGACGTTGCGCTGGAACAAAGGTACCTTGGGGTAATAACTCTAAAAAGAGAATATTGAGGACTCAATCATCCCCTGGTGCATGAAAATAGTCCTTGCTTCACACTTGGTTTGGAATTTTCAGGGGATACGCTTTGGAAATTCCCAAACTCTTTATGAACCATCATGAAGGATTTAAATAGATTATGACTACGAATAACATAAAAAAGCATCATGTGCCATATATTAAAGAAGGTTTCATGATTTAGACATCCAATAAGTGATTTTTTAGGATTAATTTTTCCCCCCATCATGATTATTGTTTCATAGACTATGTTTTTTGGTTTTTGTCAATGGTTTAAACCCAAAGGAATCATGTTAATGATGAGTGTAATAGACTCTATAATGATTGTCCTCCGGAGAATCCAAAAATTATTGGATATATAATGAAAAATATTTTTGTTATGACCACACAAATTTCTCATGATACGAACTATGCAGGACATCCAAATGAACAAAGGAGGAAAAAAATTTATGTTGATTCTTTCAGGATGAAACGTTTACATACATTCTTTAGAACTACTGATCGACTAGTTTCTAAGAAATAGATCAGTACCTTTGGAAATGTATTTTGCATTCTCCTGTTTTGGAAAATGAAAAATTCATTTTTTCCATCTATTGTTTGGAAGGTGAAGTAGATAAATGGTGGAATATTATCAGTAATACAAGGAAATAAACTGAAATTTAATCCATGGAATGGGACGAGTTCAAGAACATATTTTTCAATACGTAATTTCCTCATATTATTTATAAAAAATGGAGAAGGAGTTTATTGGGTTAATGAAATATGATGATAAATATATTGGTACCTGTAAGGAAAATTATTCAATAATTTCATGGTGCGATTATGATATTATCATATAAATTGTGAATAATCTTGATAGATTCTCTTGTGTCTTAAAACCAAGTATCTGAATGGATTTATCCATAAGATACTTAATTAGCTATGAATAAGTTGTTCGATGTTATATAGAGTTGAAAATGGAGAATAGAGTTACTTATCAATCTCATGGTTTGGTAAGAAGAGATTAATGGAATTCAGAGGAAAATCTAAGAAACTAAGAGGGAATAAGAGGATCTTTCCTTTATTCTCAAAGTGTTGGAAGAAGCATGGGGAAATTGACTTAAGGGTATTAAAAAATGTTTTATATATGGAAGGGATAGTCATTGAGTTGATGAATTATGAAGTGATGGGAATATGTTAGATAATGATATGAATAATGAGAAAGATCCATAAAATGCACCAACCACATGCTAGTGATTCAATTTCAAGGTGTTTGGGAATTATGTTAAGATATACCCAAATATGAGGGTCAATGATGATGACCAATTCTAGTTGTCTCTTAATCTGAGGGATATGGGTAAATCTCATGTGATCGCTATTTATGAGAAGGGGTGCAATAAAAACCTGGTGAAATTTATAATTACCATCCAATCTATAACTTCTAATGTCTTTTTTAAATATGTATATCCATATTAATTTATATTCCCTATAGAATGACCCTAAAACATGAATTTGATTTAATAATAGAACTCATAACTGGTCCTCTGAAAATTTAAAATATTCCCTGTAGATTGACCCTAATTCTGTTCCCATAAATGATGAAAAAACTCCAAGAAAATCTCAACGAAAGATTCATTAAGACATGTGTGTCACCTTGGGGCGAACCAATTATTTTTGTTAATAAATATGGATCAATGTGAATATAAATTTATTATCAAGAGCATGAAAAGATCATAATTAAGAACCATTACCCTATTCCTTGTATTTATGACTTTTTTGATCAACTATTCAGAGATCAATACTTTTTCAAGACTGAACTTCTCTCAGTATATAATCAATTGAGGTCCATGAACAAGGATATACCCAAGAAATAAATATATAAAAGTTATGGACACCATGAATATATAGTTATTCAACTCACTCATACTAATTCCCTCGATATCTTCATGGTTATAATGTATAGAGTCTTTAGAGGTTACCTTGATCAGTTTGTGGTATTCTTCATAGTAGATATTGTATTCTTTCAAAGAGTAAATAATATCATGAAGAACACATAAGGATTGTAATAAATACCTTATGGAAGAATAATCTATATGATAAATTTACAATATGTGAATTTTGGAAGAAAAATGTTTCATTATTGTTTCATATAATCTCAAGAGAGGGGATATTTGTAGATCCATCAAAGATGGATCCTATTGAATGTTTGGATAGAATTTCCACTAGGAAAAAGGTCTATAGTATTCTTGGTTTATAGGGATATTATTGATGGTTTTTGGATAATTTATCATGACTATCTAAACCTGTGAGAAATTTAAATTGAATGGGAGTAATGTTCTTCTAGACAGATGAATGTGAGTAAAATTTAAAAGAACCATAGATAAGTTTAGTTAGCACATATATTATTACATTACCGTATATTGGATATGGGGTTTTAATATATAGTGATGGAACCAAGAAGGTATTGGGAAGTTTTCTTATAAAAAATGAAATGTTTATAGCTTAATCTACATGAAAATTGAAGATTCATGAACAAAATTACCCAACTCAAGAATTGGTGTCAGTTTCTTTGATTTTTGAATTAATTATATGAAGGAATTCTCTTTTTGGAGAAAAGTGTGATATATATTCTTATCATAAAATATTAAAGTGTATACTCACCTAGAAAGAGTTTAATATTCTCCAATGAAGAAGGTTAGAACTGATTAATGATTATGACTTCTCAATACATTACAACCCCATGAAATAGAATAAGGTGGTCATTGATTTGAGTCAAAAGAATCGTGCTAACTTATACATTATAAGGATTAAAAATGATATAATATTTCTACATTTTTAATGTATATAATGAAAAAACCTAAAGTAAGGGGAAAATCATATCATTCTCAATTGAATGTTCAACCATCTATCTATGTGGAGATTAAAGAGGCACATATGGAAGATGCATAGCTAAAAAAATGTTAGATAAGTTAGTTAGTTTAACCTTAGTCATGATATAATGATAGGGTTCAAGAATTGTGTTTTCATACAATCCATACTAGAATTGATTAAGGAGTTGTTAGAGGAAGCCCATAATTATTTATTCTCTATTCATCTGGAAAGTATGAAGATGTATATATATATGAAAGAGTATTTTTGGTGGTATGGAATGAAGAGATATATCATAGTGTTTTTATATTAGTTCTTGATATGTCAAAAAGTTAAGTCTGAATGATAAAAGTCCAAGGGGATGTTTTATCCATTATCCATAGAAGAATGGAAATGAAAAAAAATAACCAAGGATTTTATCATTGGACTCCCCAAATCTTCTAGAGGGAAAAATGCTATATGGGCTGTAGTCGATCTCCATACTAAGTCAACAGACTTCAATACTATCAATGAATAATTATACCCGAATCATATTTCTAAGATATATAATAAAGAAGTGTTAAGGTTTCAAGGATGACCGCATTCTATTTTTTGTGATCGAGATCCAAGGTTTAACTCAATGTTATGGTGAAGAATTTAGTAAGATCTTTATACAGAGTTGAGTGTGAGAACCTTGTATCATCCTCAGACATATAGTCTGGGTGACAGAGAAATTAAAACCCTATAGGATATGTTGAGATCATTTAATTTGAATTTAAATGGTTGTGGGGATCAAAATAGTCTTCTTGTCTAGTTTTATCACAATAATAACTTTCATCCAAGCATTTTGATGGCTCCTTATGAAGCCCTACATGGAAAAAATTTAGATCTCCAACATGCATGAATGAAGTTAGAGAAATAAGTATATTTAGACCTAAGATAAATGAAGAAATAGTAAAGATTGTTGGATCCATTTATAAATACATCAAGGAAGATTAGATTAACAAGAAAATATATGTTGATATTCATCGGTGTTTTATATAATTTGATGTTGGTGACAATTTATTTTTTGGAATATCTCCATGGAAGAAGGTTATGAGATTCAAGATGAAAGGGAAACTATTCCCTATTCATTTTCTTCCCTTTTAAAATCTTGATTTTATCTGGATAGTAGAAAATTGGTTATAACTTCCACCAAATATCTCCCAAGTCCACGATGTGTTTATTGTATCTCTCATGATGAACCACATACCTGACCCTTCACATGCACTAAACTCATAGGTAATATCGCTAGAGTAAGATATTTCTTCGGAGGAACAACTGGGTGTGATTTTGGATCATATAGATATATTTCTACATAACAAGAACACTCACATGGTCAATTGTTTTTGTGGGGAAACCACTAGTTTGAGGAATCTATGTGGGAGCATGATGATACATCATGGAAAAAGTATCCACATTTTTTATATCATAATTAAATATTTATAGGGAGAAATTCATTTTAAGCAGGGGTAGAATGTAACACCCTGAGTTTTTTTGAATAGTTTTTTGATAAATAAATTTCTTTGACAACTTTCATTACACGCAACATTAATTTAATCTTTCATTACACCAAAAACTGTGCTAGCTTGCTTTACAAACAAAACTATGTTTTAACAAAACCATGACATATTATTTATATAGTTATTTAAAGGTTACAATTATAACCAACTCATTTAACATAGAAGTATGAATATTAATAACCTATTTTTAAATATTTATTATAATGGTTTTTAAAAAAGGATCCATATTGATAAAAAATAGTTAGTTTTTGGTAAAGTTTTTATATGTTTCGAAAGTATTATTTTCTAAATAAATGGTATTTATTTATTTTTTTCAAATTAATAAATTTAATTTTTTCACAATTTTAAAAACATAATTCAATAAAATAAATTTTAAAATTTAAATTACAATTTCAAAATTATCTTAGGGTGAATTTTCATGTTTTTTCGGAATTCTTTTGATTTTTTATGAATAGTGAAAATACAAAATTTTAATTGAGAACCTCATTTTTGTTTAATTTATTTATAAAGTTAAATATAATTTTAAATTGTTATAAAAGAAATTTTAGCTCAATTAAACATCCTTTATTCAAATTTAGGTCATTTGAAATAATTTCTTACTAAATTTTGATATAAAAACTTTTTAAGCATTGGAAGGTTTTCTCTTTAATCACCTTCTTTATCATCGCGTTTGTGAGATTAACTTCTAATTAAAATTTTAAACATATGTGAATATAATTTAAAAAAAATTGATTCTATATTCGGTATCATAATAATTAATATCATATAAAAATATCAAATCAAATTTTTATCAAAATGAATAATGAAAATAGTAAAAGATAATTACTGCGGTTATGGGGAAAATTGGTTTATGAGGGTTATACTAAAGAGACAAGGGTTAAAAATAATCCAAAACTCACCTAAAACCAATTTTATGGACATATATTGACCTCTTATATTATAGGATAATTAAATTTCCATTATTTTATCCTTTTGAAATAAATAAAACATGGGTGAAATTATTTATTTCTAAAAAATTACCAGTGTGCCTCTCACCGCACTTATAAACGGCCACCCCTTCTCCCCCTACACTTTAAACCTTAAAAACCATTTATTTTGGAAAATAACTGATCAAATAAATTAAAAATTATCTCATATCATCCTAGAATAATTACTTTTAATGTAAATCCAACCCATGAGGGATTTTGGTGAAATCCTAAGGAGGATACACACAGAAGTGGTAATGTTAATCAATGTGTGGTTTTATTTGACTTATTACTCCTACTACATAAATTATTATTTTAACATGATGATAAAATAAAATCATTATATTCCATATATAAATATGTTGTTATTTTAATGGCACTACCTAAAACTATCTCCACTTCCATCAACTGAGTTACAAAATCATCCTTCTTATGTACGACTAACTACCGCCTCATGAACCGATTCCATTCTTATTTCAATTAAAACATCTCAAGGCAATAAATAATAATTTATTTATTATTTATATATAATTTTTATGATATTACTATACTTATAAACTCATTAAATTAAACATACCTTCATACTCTCCATTTTTTGGGAATACAATAACGTCGCTCTTGTGTACGGTGGACTACCGCCTCACAAAGTTGTGTGATTCATTTTTGAATTATATAAAAGGAAATAAGAATGGGTTTAATTAAAATATGTAATATATATTACCTTAAATTTATTATATAATTATAATATATATTTTAACAATCATTCTTTAATCCCGACCAAAAAATGGAAACAATGTTAATACGTACGTATGACCCGCCATCCCCATAACGGTGTATTTTATATTCTATCACTAACTTTTTTGGATTTATCTAAATAAATATATACTTAAATTAATATATATATATATATATATATACTAGTGAATATTTTGGAGATTGTGAAATCATGATCAAATTAAGAGGACCAAGAATAACAAATCAAATCATAAAAAAGGAAAGGGTTTATTAACCAAAAAAACCTTAACATAGAATTGTTAATAAAATGGTAATAAATGGTCATAAGAAAATAATATATGGTATGATAAATATAAATATTATTTTTCAATATATTTATAATAAACTTATTTTTTTATTTAGGAGTTTTGAACATGTATGACGCTTTTCAAAACATAAGGTTTTTAATTTTTGTCTCAATTTTACTTCTTTGAAACATATGTTATATTATGCACCTATATTATTTTATGAGGCTTATATATATTCCCGTTGAATTTTTATATCATGAATTTACTTATCATCATTATATTTTATGTTAAATTTAATTTTATTCCTTCATGGGGATTACGATTCAATGATACCAAATTGGTAAAGATTTTTTTGTTACAATATTCTTGTTTATCGATATTGATTATGATTATATTTCCAATGATAAAATATTCTGATGAATGTCTTAAGAAACTCATTTGTTTTCTTATCCTCTAGTTTTTCATGATATTAATATCACCTTTTTTTACTCTTTGGTACATAAAATTATTGATCAAATGTTTATATGATGATTTTCCATTACTTCTCCCTTCAGTAAAAAATATATTCATTTACAAAACCTTGTGATCCTATGATATTTAAAATAAAATTTTACCCATGTTTGTATTTTTAATTTTTTTCTGAAGAATCTTTGTGTATTTTTCCAAACAAAGCTTGCTTGTATTTTTATATAAATATTAATGGACTGTTTTTTAATATGTATGACAAGAATGAAACTTCCAATCATCATGATTATTAATTTCATTGAATATTACTCTATATGTTTTGAAGGTAATTGTAAAATAAAATTATTTTCAAAAAGTTTTATGTTATAATTTTTTTTTTCATATTTGAAAGGATATTTTCCCCAAGAAATGTTTTAACTAGTATTTCAAAATAAATATCCTTCTTAGATGATATCTATTGATGTTACTTATATTTTACTAAGGGTATGAAAAAAATGATACCATTCTTATTTTTTTTATTAATGGTTTATTGTAACATGATCTTTATGAAACCCATTTTTATTTCATGGGTTATACCATGATATAAATATTATGAAACCCACTATTTTTTCATGGGGTTTTCTATGATAAAATAAATAAAAGAGTGTGAAACCTATATATTTTATATTGGTTATGATATGATGAAATGTTTGTGAAACCCATTTTATTTCAAGGGCTATGATATGATGAATGTCTTAAGATATTTTGGCACACATGAATATGGATTTCATTATGAGATGGGTGTGGATTATATCTCCCTCCAATGCACTGTGTAATAATTAATGATATATGAGCTCAAAGGGTATACAAGAGGTTATGTCAATCCCAAAAAGGGTACATCGGATGTCATACAAATCCAAAAAGAAGTGACATATATAGTTAGAGCAATCCAATCATGTTATTAATGTCTCTGTGGGTAGACTTGACATTATATTTTCTACTCTTTTTTTATACACTACAAATATATGTTTTATGCCAATTTTATTCTTGCATGGCTCATGTTATTTGATTACTATATGATTCATGTATTATGAACTACCAATATTTATTCCATGAAATTATCTTATGGTCATTGATATGCATGATATGGTTTTCAAATGTTATTATTTTGTTCTCATTCACTTATGTTCATGTTATGCTTAAGTATCTCCTTAGTTTACCCTTAATGATAATCCAAGATCACCTGTTATTTTGTTTCCCTTACCCAAGTTATAAATAAATTTATTATCTTTGATATTTATTTGGAGGGCTATAGTTATGAATATCATAGTGGGAGATGATTTTGTTTAGCTATGTACAAGTAGTTTGTGTTTAACAGATTCCAAAGACACTAAAATGTTATAGTCAATAGTTGTGTTTTTGTGTAATTTAATTAATATATATAAAAAATGATGCAATATCTATATATTATAAGAATGGGTCACTAAAAAAACACCATCACTATCTTTTTCATTATATACTGCGTTCTTTCAAGGAAATTTCTTCTAGATGTAATTCTTGATTTTGAATTTGTTCTATGTGGTATTTCTATTATAGTTTTTTTGTGTTTGATCTACCTCAACATCATCACCATATTGTCTCATAAGAGGCAATGTTTTTATGTTCCCACAAGAAACAATGTAATTGTATATTTCAATTAGATCTTTCTTTAATATTACATAATATTTCTAGAAATAAGTGATGCAAATTAATCACTAAAATAATATTCTCCAAATTCACCTCAATTTATTTTTTTCCATTAGTTTTTAAAAATTCTACTTGGATGAATGACTCAATTTACCTTATAGTTTCACAAAAATCTCATAGGTAATTTAACTTCATTGGAAATAATCCATGGAATTCTTTACTAATTTATTTGTTCAATCTTTACCACCATTAAATTATATAGATGTGTAAATCAATATAATTCAATGTTAAAAATAATAAAATATTTAAACTCAACACCATTGTTCTGAATATTTATTTATTGGGGATAATTTTTAATTTTAATGAAGTGATTTAACATTTTAAATAGTTATACTTTTTTGGAAAATTTTATGTTTTAGGTGAAAGAGAATAATTAAAGGAGGAGGAATATATGGTGTATTCTATAAATAATAAAAATAAACCATTCAAATATTGGTAAATATCCAATGGTTTCCTTTTATTAGAGTCATATAGTGGGTTCCAATGCAAATCCACCATGAACCTATAATAGTTACACTAGGTGGCTAGCATCCCCAAGAGGTGTCCTCTCCTCCCATAACAATAAGATTTTTCATTTGGTTAGTGAATTAGAGGGGGTGAATATGTTCCATAATTTTTTATGACCCATATTAATCTTCAACATATATTAGCTGAACAGTTTCATCCATGGGGAGTATTTTCCTCTTCACTGGTGGATCCTACATCTTACTATTTTGGGTTTCCTAGTTTAGTCATGGAATTTAAAGATGCTTAAAAATTTCTTCTATTTCTTTTGTTAAGGACCTTTGGCATTGGTGGAATAATTTACGATCCATCTACTTCTACCCTTTCATCCTTATCGTCCATGGATGACCCCATCCTTAGTCAGAAAAGGTTGTGCATTTGGCACCTTGGGATGTGAAAGTTTTTTTTATTTTTTCCTAGGACATATTTTGACCCGTCCTTTAATTTTATATATTATTATTTTTTCCCTTGTTTTAATATATAAATATTCTATATTCTACTATTCCTTACTCACATAGCATAAAAGGCCACATATTGGTTTTTGGACTGATATTTAAAGCTTTTGAGGATGGTTATTGTGTCTGTGGTTGATGACTAATCATTGATTTGTGTTTTTTAGTGTCTTTGATAGTGATGGATTTAGGAAGTATTGGGAAACAATTATGTGGTCTATTTTATTTTCATGGAGGAGGTCTCATCATTTGGATGGTCTTATGGACCTTGTGTGCGATATTACAGTATGATATACTACATCAATGTTTTTTAATGGTTGTAGTGTTTTGATCATGGATGTTCTATGTTTTTTGGGAAGTATCTGGTGGAATGAATTTCATATCCATGGTATTTTTTTGGTTCAATTATGGTGGTTATAATATGATGATAATGTTCTGAGGTTCAGTTTCAATGGTTAGGGTTTTGATCAGCGACGACTAGTGGTGAAAGAATATATAGTTGTGACTATACTGGATTGAAGTGGCTGACGAGGGGTTTGAGGAGATAAAGAAAAATTGTAATCCATGATGGTAAAGAAGATTATTATGGGGATCAAGGATATTTTACCCTCTGTCTAATGTGGAACCACATTATTTTATTTTTTGTATTCTTCTTTATTGTCTTATGTTATATATTTTGTGAAATATTTACACCGTTTCTCAGTTAATCCTTAAAATAAAAATTTTAAAATATCCAAAAGAGGACATAAAGTCTATTGTTCACTAGGTGTCTTGTGGGTAGCATTGGGAACCTGAAGTGTTTCTAGTTTTTAATGGGGAAATACTTATCTTTTTTGTAACGACATGTAATTTTTGAATAATTTTTTTTGATGAAAATGTGGGTTATATTATTTTTTAATCATCAAAACTATATCCCTTTAATAATGAAGTGAGTATAATTAAAATGTGACTATAGGGTTTTTAATATTATATGATCGTTGGTTAATTATGAGCATTGTTCTATTATGACCCTTGGTCAATATGACCATTAGAAAATATACTCTTAACAATGTTTTTAATGATAAAATTATTTTTTATATGTATAAATGACAAAAAAATAAAAAAAGAAGAGTCATTGGACTCATCTAGTAGAGTAGTGTCCTATGAAGCCCATTTACCAAAACATGGAAGGGAGGTAACATCACAGGTCTTTTCTTTTGACCAAGCCCATGATGAGCTTAAAAATGTAAATCTTGAACAATATTGGATACAGAAGAAGTTCAATTTAGTTGAAATTATCACTCGGATGCTGTTAGCCGAGCCACCCCATGAGTCTATCACCATCATACACCTCAGCCTTTGGTCGTATGTGGGTGTTATAAGGGGTTATGTATCAATGCCTTAGTTACTTATTGTATGTTCCCTTTGTATAAATAAAATATTTGTTCCGTACTATGTTATTATATCCATTTTATTCTATACCTTTTATATATAGAGAGTATTTTATTAATAGGAGACCCTTGCCCCCTCTATTTTTAATTATTTCTAAAACCATGTTTTGCACCCATTATGCTGACATATTTTCTTCTCATAATTTCTATATTTTCTTAATAAAATCTATTATTTTCTTTTATGAAAATCCAAACCTATTTCTTGTACATGGGTATTCATCTAGATGTCAAAATGATATATTTTTTTCTAGGATTAACATACGTAAAACCCACTAACCTTTTTTCGTGGGATAATAATGTCATAAAGATCTCATCATTGAGAAATTTTTTAAGAATAATGATTTCAATATGAAAGCCATTTATTTTATTCTACAAGGGTTATTTCTGAAATATATTATTATGATCTATGTGGATAAAATTTATAAATACATATAAAGGGAGCACCCAGATAGCACTACAATTCATTGGGTAATAAATTTAATCTCTATAGGCAACATGTTTTATGATACCTTAGTGAAAAAAGATTGTAATATTTATGAAACATTAGTGTAAAACCATTGTGAGATGCTTATGAATTTATCAAATAAATTTTGTAGCCACATTTCCATGTTATGATTAATGTTATTTTATTTATGATATCCCTAATTATCTATTTTTTCCTTAATAATATTCCTCATGTTCTTATTGAATTTCCTCAACATCACTTGTAAACTATTTACCTTTCTTTCCCTTATATGGCCTTATGGTCACCCTTTCCTTAAATTTATGTCCCCAGATTTTGAGATGCAGAAATTGTACTTAGGATGAACCTTGAAGAATCCTTTCAAGTGGAATATAATATTTTTTTAAGTTTTTATTTATTATATACCTTTTTTCCAAGAAACTAAACTTTAAAAGATCATATTTTTTGTACAATGTAATAAAAGTTATGTTTTAAAATGGTGGGAGGACATAGTTGGTATCAAAGGATGGTTTTTTTGGAAATTAAGATTTGAAAACTTTTGTAAGGACCCTATAGAACCATTTAAATATTGGAAAAACATCCAGGTATTTTGGTGATATTATAAGCAAGGGGTTTCTTAAAAAATAAATTGCCATCTTTATATGAACAATTGGATGTGGCTTTGGCACAAATAGACCCATGGGTAAAAACTATGACAAGATACATTAGACCTGACTTGGCGGGACCTGGTACTTGACAATGGGCCTTACTGCACTACTAGTTTGACACTCCTGGTGGATATTTTTGGTTAATCACATGATTTTTATGAACCATTATTAAGGACATATTAAAATTTTAAATATTGTTAAAGAATAAAACATTTAACCATAAAGTTTAAGACATTATATTGCTTTAAAATTGTCTGATTATTAAATATAACCCGTTTATAACTAAATTTTTATTCATTTAGAAAATAGAGTGAGATTGGAGAAACCACATAAATTTTGAGTGCAGTGGACCAGGAGCTGATGGCATGCTGATGTCATCAAAAATAGAAAACATAATGAGAATGATGAATCAAATAACTTAATTTATGATAAATAACTTGAATCAAGTAGAGATACCAGATTCCCCTCGATGGGAATACTATTTGGTTTAGTCGTTTATGCATCAATAACCACCTTCATTAAGTGGATCACCCAACCAATTGATTACTGAATAATGGATATTCTCTATATAAATGATCTTTTGTGTATATTGTTATTCAAAACAAGAGAATGTCCACCTGACTATGTTCTACATAGAGGGAGAAGCTGACCTGTGGTGGAAACTTGTTAAAAATATGAAACCAATATGGGAGATTAGAGTTACGGAGTGAGAAGATTTCATCAGATCCTTTTTGAAAAAATATTTCCCCATTCAATGTGAATGAGAATAGAGAAGGAATTCCAATAGATGAAGGAGATAGAAAATGAATTGGTGGGATGGTATGAGATGAACTTCACAAGAATTTCCCATTACACCTCTAGCTATATGCTGGATCCTAATGGGAAGGTTGATAGATTATTTTTTGGACTAAGACCCCATCAAAAGAATAATTTATCCAACCAAGACTATGAAAAATATAAGGAGATATTGAGGAGTAGTATGAAAGTTGAACTAGAGTTCTAAGAGGCTCAATAGTCCCATATATTGACTTAAAAGAAGTGATATTTTGAGCCAAAATCCCAGAGTAGCTTTTATCAAGTATGATAAGGAAAGAAAGTGTAAATTTCCATATAAAATAAATTTGGGAAGAATAATTTGGGGAAATTATTTCCTGGGTGAAGAAAATGTTAAAAGTGTGGAAGGGAAGGACACAATATTTGGAACTATTGTATTGATGAGAGGACTCAACTTCTCAACACTGATGATAATGGGAAGATTGTGCATTCCCAACATGAAGTCCAATGTTGCAGGTGTGGATAGTGGAGCTAGTTTTCCAATCACTAACCAAATCCAAAGTTAATGGAGGGTAATCACTTTCATCCTTGGCATAGGACATGGGAAAAAAGTTATTCTTTTTTATCATGATAGATGATTTTTAAGCTCCAAATGATGTGGTGGTAGACACTCTCATTATTCTTTCAATGCTAGGAAGTAATTTGGGTGATTTTATTTATACAAAGTCCTTTATTTATTCCATGTTTAGAATAAATATAGAATAAATCATTTTACTTCTAGAAGTAGAGTTATCTTCCAAGAATCTTAGAGGTATTATCCAAGAATAAAAAATTTATAAAAACTCTAGTATTCACTTTGGTGAGAAGAATATCTTCACAAATCTAGTTTTCATTTAAATTTTGGAATTGTACATTATACTATAGATGGGATGGATATCAATGTATAATTCTAAGATCAAATACAAAATAAATTAAATATTAGTAGTATTGAATGTAAAAACTATAGGTTTTTTCAAAGGAGAGATATCTTGACCTGATCTTTGTCTAGAAGTACCCCCGTAGCCTTCTTTATAGAGATGATTGGTGAAGATGTAGAAGGAAATGAAAGTATATGAATAATGAATATCCCCATAATTTCAGAATATGTTGATGTATTTCTTGAGGATTTACCTAGTCCTCCCTTAGAAGGAGAGGTAGAGTTCTCTATTCAACTCATGCCTCGATCCATGCCGATATTAAAGACTATGTATAGAATAGAAAATGTGGAGCTTTAGGAATTAAATAAGCAACTCCAACATCTTATGGAGAAGGGTATTATCCATCAAAGTGTGTCTCCTTGAGGATTAACTATTATATTTCTAAATAAGGATTAATCAATGAAGTTATTCATTGATTATATAGAAATTAATGGGAACATATTGAAGAAAAAGAACACTATTCCAAGAAATGATGATTTATTTTACCAGCTTTTTGGGGTTCAATTCTTATCTAAGATTCAACTTTGATATGTTTATCTTCAATTGAGGGTTAATAAATAAAATATTAGAAATAATAACTTCTGATCAAGATATGAGAATTATGAGTTTGTTTTTATTCCCGTTGATTGACTAATACTTCTGCTATAATATGCATTTGATGAATATAGTCTTTGAGGACAACCTTGATAACTTTTTGGTAGTATTTATTAATGATATTTTGATATATTATAAATGTCACAAGGAGCATGAGAATCATCTAAGGGTTATATTGAAAATTCTAAAAAAGGATAGGTTATTTGTAATTTTTCGAAAATGTGAATTTTGGTAACAACAGTTTTCTTTCTGGGGGAACATTGTAACCAATGAATGAATCTAAATTGACCATACAATGACAAAGGTTGTGGAGGAGTGGACTTATCCTAAAACAGAAACTGATATTCATAGTTTTCTTCGATGAAAAAGATATTATAGTTGGTTTGTGAAAATCTTTTCATGAATTTATAATCAAATAACCAAGTTAACTAAAAAAGGGTCCAAGTTCATCTAGATAAATAAGTGTAAAGAATGTTTTCAAAAGATGAAGAAGATATTTTTTAATTCACTCTTTTTAACTCTACCCTCTATCAGAGAAATATTTTTTAGGTGTATATATGAATATCTAAATGTGATCAGGTTCATCCTCTTGCATGATGATAAGGTGATTGGTTATACATCTTAATAGTTGAAGCCTAATGTGCAGAATTATCCTAAAGATAACCTCGAGATGACTATGATTTTTTTTCTCTGAATATGTGAAGGCACTATTATTAAGGGGAGAAATGTGATATATATGAAGAATGTAAAAGATTGAAGTATATTTTTACGCAAAAGGAATTGAACCTGATACAAAGGAGATAGAATGGATTCTTAAAGAATATGATTTTTTAATTCATTATCACTCAATAAGTGAAAACAAAGTAACTAATGCAATAAGTTGGAATTACCTCATTGTTCTGGAAATGACGAGGACTCAAGAATATCCTTTGAGAAATGAACTAGTAAATCTAGACAAGGTAATCATAATTTAAGGGACATCATCAACCCTATCCCAAATGATTTATCGACCATCATTACTAGATATTATGAAGAAATATCAAAGAGATGCTCCTTTTTTGATAAAAAAGAAAGAGGTTTTGAAGGTTGGTAAGTTTCTTGAGTCCAATATTGATCAAGAAGGTGTACTAAAATTTCATGAAATACAATGTGTTTCATCAATTCTAGAAAGAAATAAATAACTGATGTATGAATCTCATAGATCTTGTTTCTGTATATATCCTAGAATCAAGAAAATGTATAGGGACCTTGTGATCAATATTGGTGGGATAGCATTAAAATAGAGATTCTCGATTACACTACAAGTTTCTTGGTGTGTCAACCAATGAAAGAAGAGAGAAATATTCCTAATGGGGTATTACAACCACTACCCATACCAGCATGGATCTGGGACAATATCACTATGGACCTTGTCCCTGGTCTCCCTTGAATATTCAAAGGAAACAATGAGATATGTGTTATAGTGGACCATCTCAAAAAGGCTACTTATTTTATCCTTATTGGGGAAGATTTCTCACATGACCCACTTTCCATGATTTTCATAAAGGAGTTTATAGGCCTATATGGGGTACCCATCTGCAACATATCTAATCAGGATTTAATGTCCACATCAAAATTCTAGAGAAGTATCCAATATGATCTGTGTACTAAATTGAATTTCATTATGGCCTATCATACCCAAATAGATGGACAATCTAAAAGGAATATTCACACACTCTAAGACATATATAGAACATGCTAATTGGAATATAAAGGTGTAAGGGGTCAAAATTTCAAATTAGTAGAGTTATCATACAACAACAACTTTAATTCAAGTATTCAAATGTCTACCTATGAAGTTCGATATGGAAAAAAATGTAGAACTTATAATTTTTGGGAATAACCTAGTGAGAGAAAGAATCTTGGGCCAAATATTGTGCAAGATATGATAGAGTACTTTCATTCTATCCAACAAAATAAAAAGTATCTTTAGAGTTGGTAGAAGTACTACACTAAAAACTATCAATGGGACTTGGAATTTGATGTTGGTGACAAAGTCTCCCTTATAATTTCAACATATAAGAGAGTCACATGGTTTCGAATAAAGTGAAGTTTATCCCTATGTACATTTACCCCAATGAAATTCTTGATCACATTGGTTAAGTGGCCTATATGCTTGAAATTAGTACAAATCTAGATCCAATTTATGATGTTTTTCAGGTATCTTTTTTGTGGTAGTACATACCTGACCCTTTACATGTACTGAGTCCTAAAGTTGTACAACTGAAACATGAACTCTCCTATGTTGAGCAACCGGTGGAGATCTTGGACTATAGGGACATGGTTCTATGAAATAATACTATCCACCTTATTAAAGTGTTATAGAGGAACCAAAAATATGAAGAAGATGTGTGGGAACCAAAGGAGACCATTAAGAAAATGCACCGACACATTTTCTCAACCGAGGGAATGAGTTGAAATTTAAGTGATGAAATTTCTTACGGGGGGAATAATGTAGCGACCCAATTTTTTTGAATAATATTTGTTCATGAAAATGTGTGTTATATTATTTTATACTCATCAAAACTACATACCATTAATAATTAAGTGAGTATAATTGAAATTTGACCATCATGTTTTGATAGTTATATTTTATTGGTCAATTATGATCGTTGGTCAATTATGACTGTTGGTCAATATGACCATAGAAAACTTTACTATTAAGAATTATTTTAATCTTATAATTGTTGTTTATTAGTAGAAATGACAATGTTTATTTAATACATAAATAAATGTCATTGAACACATCTAGTAGAGTCATTCTATACAATGCCCATATGTCATAACTTGGGAAGGAGGCAGTGTCACTAGGATTTTCTCTTGACCAAGCCCAATCTGAGCCTCAAAATGTCAAGAATAAATGAAATTGCATATTGGAGAAGTTCAAGTTAGTGAAAATTACCACTCCGGTGATGTTAGATGAGACACCCCATGAGTCTATCACCATCACACACTGGACCCTTATTTCATATTCATTTTTTATAAGTGGTTATGTATCATGGCCTTAGTTTCATATTATATTATCACTTTGTATAAATAATTTTTTTCCTTAAATTCTATTTTTAATTTAGTTTTTCTTGAAAATATGATGAATTCAATAAATTGATTTTTCGGTCGACAAATGTACTTTATAGAAGATATATATTTGTTATAATAAACTAAGGTAATTTTTATAATGTTTATTTCATTAAAATAGTATGATAAAAAAAGTCCTATTTAAATTTTAATGATAAAATAATTTTATTTTTTTTCATGTGTCAAAAATTTTACTTTGTATTTTGCTATGTACTTTCTATCAACAACTATTTTTAATGAATAAGGATTTTTATATTTAAAAATAATATTTCTCATATTTAGAGAATTATTATGATACAAGAATCATCATTTCAAAATTCTGCACATCAAAATTAGTTTAGTGTGTTTTTTGAGAATTTTCTAAAATATTTTGTTTTTTGGTAAATAGTAAAAAATATAGTTTTTAGTTTTCTGTATGATTAATGATATCATAATGATGTAATATATAATATAAAATTAATTTAGACTCTTGTGGATTATAATAAGTTAATATTTTTCCCAAGTGGCCAGTACCATTGTCAAATACCATGGGAAAACCCATGGTATTGAATTTACCACTACCAAGGTGTCTATGGTAATTATTAAACAAATCCTATTGTTTTTATATAAATACATAACCATTTCTCCATTATCATTCATTACCAATTCATCTTCCACAAATATCTGATAGTTTTACCCCCCAAGGTGTCCTAACAAGGTTTTTTCAAGATCCAAGGTCCCAATCATCTAGTTTTAAGAGTTACTCTTCCAGGTAAGAGAAATCTCAACTTATCTTTTATATTCAAATTTCATGTTTTATGTTGTATGTATTAAATTTTTTGATAAAATGTTATTCTATCCATTTAATTATATCCCTTTACTATATTGATAATATTTTATTAATTATAGACCCATTTTCACACTCTTTTTAATGTTTTCTAAAACCTTGTTTCATAAATGTTATGCTGCTGGATTTTCGACTCATGATTTGTCACTTTTTCTCAAGAAAATACCTTATTTTATTTTATGAATACCCAAAAAATTTAATTTTAAATGGGTATTCATATATATTTCAAAATTAAATATTTTATTATGAGATTAAAACTCATGAAACCTTCCTCCCCTTTTCATGGGTGAATAATTACCTAAAGATCCTATCTTTAAGCACTTTTTTTAAAACGTCATGATTTTTATACAAAACCAATTTATTCTTGTATCCATAGGTTATTTATGAAATATTTCATTATGATATATGTTAATCACTTTGATTAATATTTATTAGGTGTATTACCTAATATACCTCCAATTAATTGAGTAAAGAATTTAATCTCTAGAGATGACATGTTTTACGACACCTTTATGAATAACCATGGTAATTTTTATGACACCTTAATGGAAAAGCATGGTGATATGATTTTGGATGTATAAAATAAACATTTTATCCACATTTACAAGTAATTATTCATGTTATTTTATTTATGATATGCCTCACCTTATTTTTTTCATTCCATAATGATAATCTTTATGTTCTTAATGAATTTCCTCAGGATCACATGTAAACAATTTCCCGTGTTTTCCCTTACCATGCCTTATGATCACCCTTTCTTTTTATGTATGTCCCCAGGTTATGATATTCAGTAATTTTATTTTGGGTAAACCATGAATAATCCTTTTAATTGGGATAAAATAATGTTTTATGTTTTCTTATATTATGTACCTGTTTTCCAAGAAACTAAACTTTAAAAGATCCTCCGATTTGTATAATGTAATTAACATTATGTTATAAAAAGGCCGGAAGCCATAATTTTATTGTCATAAGTTTTTGTATTTTAGTCTATTAGGAAGGTATTAAACCAAAATAATCCACCTTAATTAATTATATACCACTCCCAAAAATCAATTAGAGGTATGTTATTTGTTTCTTAATGGACCGATGATCTGTTTGTTGTGTTGGAATTGGAATGGTGAGTAGAATTTCTTCCATATGGTTGTATTAAATGGCATTAATATTTAGTATCTATTTCCTTTTGATTTTATTTTTTATTATATTTTTTGATATATTCTTGATATCCATGTATTATATTGGGAATTAGGTTTCCACTACTTTGGTAGATTATTGAAATATCCTCAGGTATGTCATGTCAACCTACTTTGATCTTATAACCCACTATGCTATAACATTTTAGTTAATTTTATAAATTAATTTATTCTTTTTGGGATTGATTTTTTTGAATTTAATTCTTAATCAATGATGGATTTATGAAAATCATTTAAGGCATATTACTAAAGTCATTAAATTGTGTTATTATTTTTTTAATTTTTTTTAATAATGAGATATTGTGTTTGTGTATATGTTTAATGAGAATTATGGTTAAATAATTTTTTTTCTAAAATAGAATATTATATAAATATTTATTAAATCGAAACAACATATTATTTAATTGAATATTATATGATTAATAATCATTCCATGTGGTTAAATAAAATAAATTGATAATATGGTGTTTAATAATTTCGAGGAATTAATGGTAGATTTAATGGGATAAATATTTTATACATGTGGTGGATATAGTTTATGAAATAAGTTTTTTGGGTGATAAAAGTATGTAATTGAATAATTTTGATGTTTAATGGATAAACAGGAAATATATTTTATTGAAAATAATAATGGTTATGAGATTAAAGTGTGGTTACAAATTTATTAGATAATGTCTATGATGAACTCATTATGAGGTGTTTTAAGGTGATGTGTTTGGGTGTCGGGATGTGGAGTGAAATAAATGGGTTGAATCCATATATTTTATTTTTTGGCCATGCAATACCATAGAATAAGTAGTGGAATGATATTTTTCAATGTTATTGAATGTATAATTATTTTAAGTGACCTGGTAGAGTGTTCACTCATCAGGTTGAATTTAAAAAAAATGTTCGGATTTTGCTAATTAAAATTGGAACTATATTAGAAGTTTTAGAAGTGATATATTGGAATACAGGAAATCATGTATTTGATTATTGAAATGGAATAAATCATTTATAATTATTTGTATATTTTATTTGATGAAAAGATGTGGGAAATGAGAATATTCATGTAAATATAAAAGTAATGTTATATTTTTTTGATTTTTTTGTTGGAAAGAAATTTTGGGTGATTATGTTTGTTATTGTTATTCATAGAGAATTAGATGTGAAAAAACTATTTTTGATGAAATTTATTGGGTGATTATAAAGAGTTATTATTTTAAATTTATGTGAAATTTTAAGTATACATGCAATGTATGAACTAAAAATTTTGATATATGAAGTTAATGAATGTGATTCTCATTGGGTGATTTAAAGGTGGATTTAATTATTGAATTTTATAATGTAGATGTATGTTAATGAAGGGAAATGAGAAAGCATGAAAAAAAATCTATTTGATTTATAATGGGTTTAAGAATACTTTGAGTGACGTTGAAAAAATTGTGTTCAAAAAATGCGATGATGAATTTCTCAAGAATTCAATGTGTAATGGGATGAAATTATTGATGTGACTAAATAATGATGTAATAAGTTCATATTTTTTTCATGTTTATTTTCTATATCTTTTTTATGGTAACAATATAATGGTTTTGATTTTTGTGATTGGACCCTTGGAATATTTTTAATAATATTCAAGGAGATAATCATGGGTTTGTTGGAAGAGTTTGAGGCATCCTTTTTCCTTAATGGCAATGTAATAAAAAAAATAAACTTAATAACTGTTGAACTTGCATAATTTTAAAAATAATGTATTTTTCGATAATAAAGTCTCATATGGGTGAAATGAGACCACCATTGAATTTGAAACATGAGTTTTACCTACTGTGTGAGAAACGTGTCATTCACGTCCAGTTTCTATGAAGGTGTGCCGTTGCTAGCATATATTATATAATTTAAATAAATAAAATAAATTTTAATAATTAATTAAACCTATCAATTTTCTATATATTATATCATCATAAAATCCCCTATGGTTTTCCAAAAAACCTTGATGGAGTATTTATATAATTTTTACAATGGAAATAATTAGCATACAGTCTTTGAATCAATGATCGATAGCTAAAGTTCCAGCTTCCATTCTATATATTTCACTTTTTTGTTCTATGGTTTTCTTCCACTACTCTTTTTAATCACAATTTGATTGTGTCTGGTTGATTATTTGACAATGGAACCAGTTTGTATCAAGATAGAACTTAATTTTTTTGATATTTTTTGATCATTGGTGGAAATAATGATTGTGGAATTATTGACCCTCGATGATGAATTAAATAGTAAGATGATACCAGGGATGCCCATTTCCCGATCTAGTGCTTGAAAAAAACCCATGAGATGATAGAGGATTGATTTTTAATGAATTGTGTCAGGAATCCCACTTTCTCCTTTGGATTGACTTTGGTCAACTTGGTTTGTGAGAGTAATGATCTAAATCCATATGATTGAAGTACTTTAGGAAAATATTCTGAAAGAATCTATCTTTCTAGTAAATTACTGACTACATGTGTAAAAACCTAAACATTTATAAATGAAATTACCATCTAAATGAATAAATTATTTAATAATTATTGTAGTTAATGAAAATAAATTTAGTAATTTGGTTATTTTGGATCAATAACCCACCAAATATAAAATAACATTAAGCATCTTAACAATTGATATCATATACATTGTATAACATCCATTAAGATTAGTATATAAAAAGGGTTATGATAAATTGAATTTTCAAATATAGAAGATATGATTGCCATGAAATATAGGATTGTACCATATGAACCTCATTTATCAGATATTCTGAGGGAGATGAGATCACTAGGATTTTACCTTCAAAAATTCCAAGTCAATATTCAACAAATAAATTCTAGGTAAAACTATTAACAAGGGAAGTTCAATCTTATTGAGATCATGACCCAAACTGTGTTCCCCAAGCCATCGTATAAAAGTGTCACCATCACCCACCTTACCATTATGAAATATGATGTGGTAATAAGGGGTTATGTGTCCATACCTTAGTATTATGAATTCATAAATATTTTTTATTTTTAATAAAATAATGATTATATTTATCTTATATCCTTGTTAGTTTATAAATGATTAAATAATTACATTGATAAAAATTAAATTTTGATGTGTTTAAAATCAAATATTATTTTTTGGAAATATAGAGTTTCAATAAAGACACTACTTTTGAGAAATTGAAGAATTATTAAAATAAATATTATATTAATAAAATAATACTATTAGATAATATTTATTTGAATATAAATGATAATATAATTTTATGATGGAAGATGAAATTTTTATAAGGGTCTGATAATTTTTATCATCATAAAAATAGTATTTTTAAATAAATAGTGACTTGTATTTAAAAGAATAAATCGTAGTATTTAATAAAATATTTGGAAGAAATAAATATTATTTTTGAAATCAGAACATCAAAATCAGATAATGGTAAATTTCTCAAAATTTTACGAGACATTATATTTTTTTGGAAAAAATTAAACATAGTATAAATATATGTTATGAATTATAAGATCATTAAAAATCAAAAGTTCTTTAATAAATACTATAAAGAGTATCTGCATCGATAATTTCGTTTACCCTTTAAAATAATTTGTTTTTGAAGTTGTTTTATTAATTTTATTAACATTTACTTAATCATCCCAAACCTATATAATATTTTATGGTTTTAAAAATAATTCTTTTTGAACTTGACTCACTTCCACATCATCAATGGTATTGTTTTATTGATTTTGGGTCTTACCCATAAACTGTTTTATAAACAACTCTTATTTGGATGAAACTGTTACAAAAACCATGGGATGTTTTGTTTTCTAGATAATTTTATCATATAGATTCCAAAACCAATGTTTAGAAATTAATAATGTAATAACCTCTATTATTTATATAAATATCCACCCAATATCCCACTTATATTCACGAAAAACACATTGAACATGAATTCCATCTCCCAAACCCTCTCTAAATCCACCTAACATGTTCCCATGATTTTAATAATCTCTTATAAAGCCTTTTGAAGTGCCCTATTATGGTAAATAATCCTATAATCCACCTCTTAATCCAAAAACATTCTTATATTATTCAATTTTATATGAAATTGTTCAAATTGTATTGTGTTATTGTACATCTTGTTTACTATACTTATGATTTATAAGTAATTAGAGACCATATTTTTCTGTCATTCATCCCATCTATGAACATTTTGTAGACTCATTATGCTACCAAAATTATCCTTTGATTTTCCATGTCAAACACTTGTATAGTGAGTTCATGTCCACATTTCCCATCAAGGCTATTCAAATTGTTTCAACTATCCATTATTTATAGGGTACTTCCATTTATGTGACCCTCAATACATAATTGTGGGATGAAAATTGAAAAAATATGCACTTATGTTGTGTCATCTATGTGGAACATAAATGCATGTAAATAATACGAAATTGATTAGTGGGTCTGAGATTATATACCTCTCTAATGGATTGGGTAATATTTTTATCTCATGAGATACCATGTATCACTCATGATTAGTTACCCTAAGAACACTTTTTTATTATTTCTAGGAGGTAATCCTAGGAATATTCTTATGACGTCGTGTTTTATATTATTTCAACATTCCTATGTTTCCTTGATATTATCATCTTTTTTGGATTTTCATTTTTATGATTATCACCCGTTTTATGTCACCTTGTTATGCCTCTTTTCTAATTTTTAGTATTTTCATCTTGTTATGTTTTTATTATTCCCATAATAGGCTTTATAGATCACCCTTTTCATATGTAAATCCCCACATTATCATGTGATGTATTATAAGATCAATGATTTTTAAGGACATGTTATAGAGTATTAAATAATGTATTTGTATCCCCATTTCATGTTAATATTATATATACCTCATTTACCAATGATACTCAGCTTCATGATATTCTGGGATTGTATTATGTGTTTCTTTATGTAATAAATCATGAAAAAAAGTATGTTAAATACCTGGGTTTTCAAAGTTGGTTTTAGAGGAATGCGTAATTATTTTTTGGGATTAAATTTATAAAACCTTAGTTAATCCTTATTTATAAGACTAAATATAGTAAATCATCCCAAATTTATGGTAATTTATAGATTAAGTCATTTGAAAGAAAAAAAATTCCGATAGCGATGCTACATGTGGACTTGGATATGGTATAGTTGTTCTTAGAGGTCATAATGATAAAAGAGGGAACATTAGGATTTGACTAAATCATTAACTTATCCACAACAAAGAAGCCTTGTAGAACACTTTGTTTGAGACTCCCATGAAATTTGATTTAGTAAATTTACATGCTCTTTACAAACCATAATGTTGGTAAAACTGGAGTAGATGATTTTTTTTAGACCATTAATAACATAGATTTAATCCTAGAAATTCATAGGCTAAGGAATATATGTAATTTCTTGGTTTTCCATTCAATGTTCATGGTTTCACTTTTTTTAATTTAATAGTTTAAAAATTATCTTTCCTATGTCTATTTTGGATGTAATTAATTATTAGAACCATAATCAAATAGTATAAAGCGGTCTTATCACTCATTCATGATCTTTTAATGTTAAATGTGGCTATGGTTATGAGAATTATTTCATATCAATCATATTTGGTAGAAATACTCAAACATAACCACAAAACCAAAAATTCATTTAATTATTGAATATGGATAATCAATCAATTATTTTACCCCAAATATTTTATTCCTACCCTATCCATATCATATGGATAAACTTTCTAGTGAACCTTGTGATACTAAATTTAGTGGAATTAAATATTATTATGGATATTTACGAGATTTAATTGGGATTCCATCCATGCATTGGTGGTGGTTCAATATTTCCCTATGGGAAATGAAGATCCACCAAGGAAGGGATTCTCTCCATGTATTAGTTTGTATCATCCTCCTAGGCCTTCCACTATCGTTTTAATATATCCCTCTTCTGTTCCATTTCCTACTCTTTAGGGGTTTTCCCTATTTGGCTGAGCCCAACCATTTCTTTGAGGAGTCATCAGCAGTGCATATTTTTGTTGATATAGATATCTATCATCTAATTTTGAATCTGATATATATTTTTGTGCATGACTTTTTTGAGTAGTCTCAACTTCCCATTGATCTCTCACCTCCAATGTTCTACTCAATTTTCTAACATCAAAGTAATTATTTATTAGTTTTCAAGAATAATCTCCATGATGGACTTGATGTTTTCCTCCAGGACCTCTTAAGTAGTGTTGTTCCCCCCTTTATTAGGATATGGAGATTACCTCTAGACTAAAGATGGTTTGATGGTGGTGGATCATTACCTAGTTTATTTGATTTATTCTACTATTTGTCCCCATGTTATCTTCTCATATGAGGAGCTAGTGAAACTGGTTTCCACGTCCCTGTCACTGATTCCACCCCATGCCTGGACCTGGTTCCCCATGAGGCACCAAATTATTTCTATCCTTTTGAAGGTATTCTTAGAGATTACATTCAGAACCTTTAATCTCAATCCCAAGACAAGGGTATTGAATGTAGCTAATCCCCCATTCTTGATTCAATTCCTCAAGACCCTTTCTCTTCTAAGAAGGCATTTACTATACTATAAAACCTTAATAGTGAAGTATCACACATCCAGTAGGTCTAGGAATTCTCAAATTGAATTTATTCTCAAAAGATGTAATTGAAGTCTCTAAAATAAAAGGCCCCTATACTGCCTACATGGTGGTATGTGAAATAGGTCCCATTATATATTTTCTTTGTCATATCACTCTCTACATCTAATTCTAGTGTGTTAGGGGGGGTAAAAACCATGTAGAGGAACCCCATATCCTACTGCGTTGTATCACTTTCCTCTTATAATGGTAATGTGTAATCGATCACAATCAGAATACTTAATGTACCAGTCACAATATTAGGATAATTATGGCAAGTCATCTCGGTCCAAAGATAGATGTCATTCTCCCCAATGATCTCTATCATTTTTTAGAATTCTTGAGGCTTGGGTTCTTAGGTAAATAAAAACTTTATCACTAACTACCTCTAGAAAAGTAAGGTATCCTTATAAGTTGTTCTTGAGCTCAAACAATTCTCCTCCACAATATATGAATATGTGTGCAGAATAAGGATGTGTGATTTTATGCATGTGTACCTACAGAACCTGCACATATGGATCTTTTGGAACTCTAGTATCTTAGGGGAACTACTAGATTATTTTGATCAATTCATCAGTATGAATATTAATTCCTCTAAAAAACACTCATTCTTCTCTTTTTTCTATGGAAATTGTGATGTTCAGTTAAGAGAATCCCTATGGCATGATCTAGTCTCCTTTGATCTCGGGGTATCATTATGGAATGCGGTAGTTGAATTTAATACTATTTTTGATCAAAATGGGAAGAAAGGGAGATGATATTTCCATCAAATTTCCAATTAGGATTTAATTTTATTAATGGATCTAAAATAGAAGATGGACATATGGTACATTGAAGATCTATTTACATGGTTAAATAACTAGAATGGGGATCTTCGCACCGGGTGTCACCTAGATCAATGCCTTTCCAATTTTCACACTATATCTACATACCAAGATGAAAAGCTAACTCAACTTTTCTAGGGTATTTTTTATAATTCCCCATTGATGGTTATCTTACCACTGAGGAAAGTAAGATGCGAGTACTTTTGTTTCTCACAAATGTGGATCAACACTCTAAATCACTATGATGTGGCGAGTGAGTCATGTAATAAGTCAAAAAAGGGGAATTCCTAAATTAAGATTCACAATAAACTTTGGTGTCTCAAGGGTGATGTTAAGTAAAGGAATAGTAACCGACATCCCTGAATATGGATGGATTATATAAGGTGTTGGGTAGTGTTATCATCAAAAATATCTCCATACACCTTCCCCACTAGATATATGAAGAATAACATTGGTTTTTAAAGAAAGAACGATCCAAGGGTAGATTTCTTTAGCAAAAGTAGTTATTAGTGACATAAACCATAAGGTACATAGTTACAACATGTAAATGAAGCTTTATATGGATGAATAATATGATCTAATTGAGTGAAATTTTATCTTCATGGTGTCTTCTCACATTAGATTTTCCTCACATGCCTCCAATATCATGCTAAGGTGTTTTAGTTCCTCGTGGATCTTAATTTCCTTTATGGGGAAATTCTTTGGTTTTTTCAATGAAGCCCTTAGGTAAAGATAAGAAGACCCATTATCACCAACCATATTAATTATCACCCAATATGTTATCATCTTCCTCAATAAAATAAGTATTCTGAGGGTTAATGTTTCCCCTTACCATAGTATGTCGCACCACTATAGTATCTCCCAACTAATTCTCATCGATGAGATGATCATATTTGAAAATTACAAAAAGATATCTGTCTGTGATATCAAAGAAATTCTTGAATTCTACTATAAATGGAGTGTAGAGGTCATTAACCAATTGAAGAGTAACATCTATATTCTAATTAGGTGTTTTGAAATGCATGTTTTCTCATTGATAAATATTCTTCACATGAAGAAAGTGATTTTAATATGGATTATCTGGGTTCCCCAATATCCTCAAACAAGCCTCAAATCCAACACTTTGATAAAATTTTGAAAGGATCACTAGAAAAATTATGAATTGGAAAAATAATTACATATATTTCAGTAGTAGAATCTACCATGTAGACTTTGTTTTATATTCCATACCAATCCATGCACTCACAACTAATAGGGTGTCCAAAAGAGTTATCTCACACATCGATAAAATCTTGGAATCATTTATTTGGGATACACATTAAGATAGAAATAATTACTAGGACTATTATACAAGGATTTATAGGCCTATGATTGCGGGTGGGATCAATTTTATAAGTATTTTAGACAATCTCCACTTCCTTCATGGGATACTGGTGTGGGAGGTACTTGAGGAACAAACTATATGGGTTATTTTCATGGGGGATACATGTAGATGGGAAATGAGAACACCAGGAGAGAGTTCTTGGTCTTTATGTTATATCATCCATTATCATATACTGATATTCTAATTCCACACAAGATGAATCATGGGAAGGGGTGATATCTTGTTCTGGCATCACAACTGGGTTAGTTCCAAACTTTGTTTTCCTTGGTTCTCTACACTAGGTAAAACCTTCCGGCATGAAATAATGCACTATAATTTCATCAATTATATTTTAGACAAGAACCAACATGATTTATTTAACCTTAAGGAAATAAATACTTAGCCATCCATGTGTGTCTTCATTGGATCCTCATTGGGAGATTTCTTAACTATGGACTTTCGATGGGTGATGATATCCCCCAACAATGTTGATAACTAGGGATACATGTTTCAATGTACGTATATTACCTTGAAATACAACTTACTCATATATAGGACTAGGAGAGGGAGTTTCCCACTAATGAGAATATCTAACCAATTTGAATTAATCTTGTGCCTTGCTGATTTTGATATTGTTAGTGTTGGGAGGGGTGATTAGTGAATCCATTCTTTGAAGGTTAATGGGATTGAAAGTTGTGTAATTATATCAAAGACTTTATTTTAATTTCCTTCTATAAGTTTTTGGGTCTCTCTTTTCTGGAACGTTGTTCCGTAGAGTATGAAATGTGGGTATTGAGAAGAGGGCATGAAAAATGGTTCTTTTGGAAGGATATTAGTGCATTTGGAATTCTAGGAACACATTCCTGATTGATGGAATTATATGCATAGGGATATATATTGTTATCAGAACATGTGATATCTTGAATGACATGATTCTACTATTTTAAAATGGGTAATAATCACAATTACCCATACCTATCCTATTAGGTATGACATTGAACCATTCTATCTCAACATCGAATCATGATCATTAGGTTTGATGGAATCCACACTTTTCTTGTATGCAACTCAACACAAATGGTTTATGTAGAATGGGTGCCATGAGGGGTGGTTGTATAGTTCATTATCATTGGGGGTTTTATTTGTTATTTTACTATGTATTTAGGTAGTAGGTATTAACTCTAGGATGAAGAAAAGGCTAGTAACATGGGTTACCTTTTTTAGTTAGAAGAATATCAGCCTAGATGTGGTTGAAACATACACCATAAATTTATATAATTCACTACATGGATCAGGTACCACCCCTTGTTCAATATTATGTATCATTTTAAGGTTGAGAGGCTTTATCAACAGCAAACCGAGTGTCCATCACACTTGGTGAGAGGGTTACAAAGTCATAGTATTACCTACCACCATAGAAGTTTAACGGTGAAGGATTACCTTCTTTCCTACTAATATCTCCCTATCTCGGAAAGGTGTGAACCGTGTTAGAGGGGATTCACTTGATATCCATTATTTCAGGCCTCTATAATTTTCGATTTTTCGATTTTTCATGCTATTCTATACTTTGTATTTATCTACCTGCACCTTATTTTAAAATAAAATAATGATGAATGAAATATAGAAATTACCAAAATCTGTGATATATATCTATAGTTTCCTTGTATTAGATGGGTACTGTCATCAATTTTGGAGAAAATTCTCATGATTTTCAAGCAATGTAACCGAGAATCTTCATAAGGGAGTCACATTTTTATAGAATGATGAATGTGAGGAGAAATTTAAAGTGTTGAGGGAGAGGCTAATTACTACACCAATACTTACATTACCTCAGAGTGGAGAAGGATTGTGATCTGGAATGATGTGTCTAAAAAGGTCTTATATTGTGTAATCATGAAAGATAAAAAATTGATAGTCAATTCCCCCCACCAATTAAATATCCTTGAGTATAACTATTCAACCAATGATATAGAATTTTATATGTAGATCATCGTGCAGAATATTTCATAACAATATATATATGGGGATAAGTCTGACATATATATAGATAATAAAATCTTATAGTATATATTCACCCAAAATGATCTCAATATGAGCCAATGAATGTGGTTATATATCATCAAGGATGATGATTGTTCAATCCATTACCATTCGGGTGATTTGAACTAAGTATAATATGATCTGAGTTGAAATGATCCCACAACCTGATCCCTGATAAGGATTTAAAGGGATACAATCTTGATAGACATGAAAATAAATTATTTTTGAATAATAATAAGATCTTCATCCTGAATTACATAAAAAACTAGTCAACAATATATTCTTTAGAGGAAAAAGGAAGCCAAAAATGGTATTGAGATGTTATAGAAAAAGGTAGAAAATATTCCGGAGTTCAATTTTTTTGAAGATGATGTCATAATTTTTGGATCTTGGATATGTGTATCATCCAAACAAAGTATTAATAGGTAACTTATAGAGGATGAACATATGTCATCCTGTTGATCCGAGAATCATGAAGTTGTATAGAGTTATGAATTAAAACTTCTAATTGGATAACATGAATACTGAGATTATATAATATTTATCTCGATTCTTGGTATACATGTAAATTAAGGATAAATCATAGAATTATATGGGTATGATGAAAACATTAAATATACCTGTATTGAAATGGGGAAACATACCAATGAATTTCAATATATGACTCCCCAACACATCTAAATGAAATAATGCCATCCGGGTGGTAGTTGATCACCTCACAAGGTTGGAACATTCCATTTCTATTAAGGAAGATTTCTCTATGAACAACTCACTATGATATACATAAGGTAAGTGGTAAGATTATATAGAGTAACACTCTATATTGTATCTTACAGAGATACTAGGTTTACATCAAGGATTTGGAGAAGAATTCAACAAGCACTAGATATAGAGTGGAGTTTTAATATTTCTTATCACCCTCAGAGGAATGGCCAGTCATAGAGAACAATTCAATATTTAGAGGGTATGCTGAGATCATGTTCATTGGAATTCAAAATATGTTGATATTTACATGATCCCCTGGTGGATTTATCATATAAAAACAATTTCCTTTCTAGCTTTCAAATGGTACCTTATGAGGCTCTATTTGGGAAGAGGTTTTAGACACCAATATACTAGGTTTATTCTAGAGGGGAAATATTGTGGGAGAAGATATTATCTAATAGATGGAAGAGAATTTTCATACCATTCAACTTCATATTAAATTTTCACAAATTCGATAGAAGATCTATACAGAAAATTAATAATGATACATATAGTTTGAGGTTAGAGATATAGAGTTCCTTTATATTTCACAATGGTATAACATTATGAGGATTGTAAATAAGAAAAATGTTTTTCCATGATACATAATCCCCTTTGAGACCCTTTATCACATCAAAGTAGTGGCCTATTAACCAGTACTCACACCTAACTTATCTTAAGTACATGATGTGATCCATGTATACCTCTTGAGGAATTTAATACTAGACCCCTCACATGTAGTGAATCCATAGGGTTTATCCTTGTAGAATTATATTTCATATGATGTGTAGTCGGTGAAGATCATAGATATTAGAGGCAAGTTTGTACAATACAAGATAAATCACTTTACCAAAGTTCTGTGGTAGTACCTCATGTTTTAGGAAGCAACTTGTGAACTAAAAGAGGTGTTGAAATAAGAGTATCCTGATCTGTTCTAGTGCATAAAATGAAATTCCAATGGTGTAATTTCTGAAGGGGAGAATAAAATAAAAACCATAACTTTTATAAATGAAATACCATTATAAATGAATGAATGAATTATTAATTATTGTAATTAGAGAAACCACATGAACTACATTGGTTATTTTATCCCAATATACTGTTAGATTTAAAATACATTTAAGTATATGAAATGGGGATGACATAATCATGATACAGTGACTCTTAAGATTAATATATAACAAGGGTTATAATAAATCCCATTTTCACATATAAAAGATGTGATAGAGTTAACTAGTTCGATCGTACAATATAATGTCTATTAATTTGAGCTTTTGAGGGAGTTGGCATCATTGGGATTTTCAGTTGACCAATCACATGTCAAGATTCAAAAACTAAATCTTTTGTAAAACCTTTTATAGTAGAAGTTTAATCTCATCCTGATCACAACCCAAACCGTGTTTTTCGAACCACCCTAAGAGAGTGTCACTATCTCATACCTCATCCTATGGGAATACAATGGGGTAAAAGGGGGTTATGAATCTAGTACCTAATAGTATGAATTTTTATATTTTTAATTTTTAAGAAATAAAAATTATACTTATCCATTTTCATTATTAATTTAAAAAAAATTAAATAAAGAGTTTCAAAAAAAATATATTTTGATATTATGATACTCAAATTAAATTTTTGGGAAATATAGACTTTCTATGAAGACTCAATTTTTTAATAATTAAAATATTTTTGAAATATATCCAATTTTAATACAATATTATTGTTAAATTATATATTTTTAAATTTTAATGATATTATAATTGTATTAAGTCAAATTTAATTTTTATAAGGGTGAGTAAATAATTATATTTATAAATTTTTTTTTTCTATAATTGATGATTTAGATTTAAAAGTGTAATTTAACATATTTAGAAAATTATTTATACAAATTATGTTTTTTTAAATGATCATGGTGAAATTATCCAAAAATTATTATTTCATAATTTTCTGAGATAATTGATTTTTTGTGTAAAAATTAAATATGGTAAAAATATACTGTATGTATTATGATATCTTAAAATCTCAAAATTTATTTTATAAAAACTAAAAAGATTATAGACAATAAAAATTTTGTTTCTCCATTTAAATAACATGTTTTTTAGTTTATATGGTACATTTTATAAACCCTAAAGGAATCCACAAACACCTATATTATATTTTACTCTTTTAAAATTAATTCTTTATTAACATGGATCACTTCCACATATAAAAGGGTATTATTTTAATTATTTTGTTTCTTAAGCATATAAAATATTGAGAAACACTACTATTTGGTAGAAATCATGGGAAAACCACGTTATGGTTTTTGGTTTTGATTTTTTATCATATGGAGTCAAATAACCATGTTTAGAAATTAATAAAGAAATCCCCTCTCTTTCACAATAAATGACCACTAAATCTTCCACTCCTATTTACTCAAAACCCATTGATTAAGAAGTTCCTATCTATATACCATTTTTAATACATCTTAAGTTGTTCTAAAAATAATATTAATCTCCTCTCAAGATTTTAGAAGCACCCTCTGAAGGCGAGGGATCCTATCCTCTTACTCTTTATTTAAAAACTTTCTTATATTATAACTTTCAATTTTCAGTTTTTCTTGTTGTGATGTGTTTTTACACATCCCTTTTACTATGATTATGAATTAAAATTATTTATATTAACCTATCACTATCATTAAAATTTTTTATGAATTATTATGGACACTTGTTATGATGTCAAAGTTATCATACAATTTTCCATTCCAAACATTTCTGTACTGAATATGAATCCCCATTTTCACTCATTTTCATTCACCAAGATGTACCAATCCTCCATTGATTGGGGATCTCCATTAACATGACCCATAATCCTTAATAATGGGATCAAAATTAATTAAATATGATCTTATGTTGTATAATATTTTTGGTTCAAAAATGCATTTACATAATATGAATATGACAGATGGGACAAGAATATTATATCCCTTGAATGCATTGGGTGGTGTTTTATCTCATGAGATACCATTTATGGTGCACAAGAGGTTATACTAAGCATAGTATGTTATGATATCTTTGCATTTTTTCTGGACATAGGCTTATGATGTAATGTTTTATGCTGTTGGAACATTCCTATGTTTCCTTGATATTATCAACACTATTATATGTTCATGTTTATGATTTCCAACCTTTTTATGTCACCTTGCATGGCCTCTTGTTTCTCATAAATTACTTTCATCATGTCATGCTTTTATTATTCCCATATTCGGATTCATATCTCATCCCTTTATTACATACGTCCTCAGGTTATCCCGTACAAAATTAGAAAATAAATGGGTTCTAAGAGAATGTTTTCAGGTATTAAATAGTTTATTTTTATAACTTCTTCAGATTAATGTTCTATATAACAAATTTCCAGTATAAATTGGGCCTCACAATCTTCTAGGATTATATTATGTTCATGTTTATATAGTAAATTAGTAAATAAAGTGAATTAACTACATGTTAATTTATAACATGACATACAATTCATAAGACCACATATCGTGTGTCATTTGAGATATAGTGCTTGGTTTTACAATTGTGTGAAGCATCACATGATCTTCTGGCTAGGACCACATATTAAGTGATCTGTGGACAAATCACATTTCATTTATATAAGGTTGACACACAGGGACTCCAATTTCTCTCAAATCAAGTGGGGGGGGCACACATCATGTTACCTAGGTAGAACATTACACGGATAGTTTAGGTACATGCAATGTTCCATCCCTAGACCTATATGCCATGTGACTAGAATCACACACTCAATATTTAGTCTTTTACATTCCATGTCTACTGGATACAAAGGACCACGTTTGAGATATGGGGTGACATTCCATATACCCACTTGGACACACTGTGTGCTTTCCTTTTTCTTAGATTATAGACTATTAGTGGTCTATTATGAGTGGATTAACCATATTGGACCCAACAGTAAATTCTTCGTCCCATAGATAATGCTACATATCATATCCCTCTACTTGTTAATTTTTATCCCTTTTTTATGAATCAATCATGGATAGATTTATCTATCCTCCCATACATACCAAGGTCGTGGTCATTTATTCATTTTCTATAGGTAGGTTTAGGTATCCCATCCCCATCCCATGTATATGGGGAATGTGATTCACTCATAAATGATATTGTACATAGGGTCAGGTATCCCCCTACAGCCAACGGTGTGGCCCTTTATTTGTGAGTTGAACTCTGATAGGGTCATGTATCCCATAAGCCCATAGAATAATCCACTATTGATGAGTTGACTGAAAATTAAATTTTTATTTTTAAACACTTTTAGGAAACGTGAGAAACCAGGAGTCACTTTGAGGGTATGTGATAAAATTTACGAGATATCAACTGATACCAACCATAAACCGAGAGCACGAAATAAAATAACAAGAACATTCCATCATAACCACTACTAATCATAATATCCATACTCGTCACTACACCAAACACATGAGTCCTCCTATGTAGTGATTGATTACCATTCAGAAGCTGGCTTGTACTACCTCAAGAGATTATCACCTCGGTCCCGAATCTTGATTTCATCCAGTGAGATCTGCCCTAGACAAGATTTCTTGGACAATTTTTCTTTTTTGAAAGCAAGGATCAACCAGCGGTCACACTTAAATGAAGCTCTAGTATTCAGTGGTCATGACATGTAAGAATAGTCCATCCTTTTTCTTATTCTTGGAGGAGCTTAAAACATTCTTTCATCCTCAGTCCTCCTCTTTTCCCCACCTTGTACAATATAACTATTTGAATTGTTGGCCTAGCCACTCAGATTTTCTTTATCACCCCCAGAATTGTACCCCCTCTTACCAAAGAGATTATCTATAATAGGTTACTAGCACCCATTGTCAATCCCCCTCCTATACTTAGGCGTGTTGCATTCAATCACTGAAAGACACCTAACAACAACTCTGTTGTCTTTAATGGTTTCCTTTCCCTCACCCTCAAACGTTGTCCTTAGGTCATTTTTGTTGCATTGCAGTTTGTTGGTATCCAGGTTAGGAGGATCCTCCACAACCATAGAGGACTCCTCCTGACCCCAACATTCATCAATGTGGTTCTCCTGCTAGCCCCCATCAACATCACTTGATTCCATAGGATCAGTGTGCAATTATGCTTCTGAGAGACTATCAAACCTGTTGCTCAGTTGAAGCAAATGCTTGGCCTGAGGGCCAGGTCCCCCACTTTTGGAAATAATCCCATTTTCGACGGGTCAATTGCGATGGGATCCTGTCGCAAAAGCCTATTTGCGACGGGGGTCCGTCGCAAATGACCCGTTGCGGTAAATGGCGTCGCAACTAACACTATTTGCGAAGGGTCCGTTGCTAAAAAAATTATTTGCGACGGTAATATGTCCCGTCGAAAATACTAATTGATATATATATTAAAATATTTAAATAACACTTTTGCGACGGGCCACGAATACCGTCGTGAAAGAGTTAGTTTTTTTTTTCAAAAAAAAGAGAAATAAGTAATTTCGACGGGAATATTTTCCCGTCGCAATAAGAAATTTAAAAAAATCTAAAAAAATTCAATTGCGACGGGACACTTTCCAGTCGCAAATATGTATAAAAAAATAAAAAAATTAAATTATTACTTATTTTTTTAATTAATATTATAATAGTAATAATACAATTATAATTCATTCAAATATTATAACAAAAAATCATTCAAATATTTAAAAAATTATAATTAAATTAAAATATTAAAAAATTTAAATATATATAAAAAAATTAATATTATAAAATATGAATAATATTATTAATCATATTAATATTGTAATATAAATAATATAATATTATATAAAAATAATAATATACCGAATTCATATTATTATAAGTAATTAAAAAATTATAATTTTAATTAAATTTTTTGAATCTTTTTATGTATTAAAAATACTGAATATAATATTATTAAAATAATGAGAAAATAAAAATATGAAAATTATCAACATTTGAAAAATGAAATATAAACAAATAATAAAATACTAAGAGTAATATTATTATTAATAAAATAAAAAAACATTAAAATAAATACCAATAATAAATAATAAAGTATTAAAAATAAATAGAAATTAAATAATACAATATTGACACCAGTATAAGAGAGGCAGAAACTCTGAATAGAAAAAATGTCATATTTTAAATTTACATACATTATAACATCTAAACAATAACTAATCTGAAGGAGGAGGGGGATGGGGGATCTGTTGGTGGAGGAAACTCCATCCCTAAGGCATGAGTGATTTAGCGCATGTACTTCATCTGCTCTTGCTACTGCTACTGACACCAACTCATCTGCTCCTCGTACACCTGTTGCTGTCATCGGCGCTCCTCCTCATGCTGCTGCTGCTGCCGACACATCTCCTCCTACTCCTTTTGAAGACTCTCTATCAACTCAGTCTGAGATCGCAATCTATCATCATACTGTGTAGCGGAAGAAGATGCACGATCTCCTCTCGATCTGGACGCCGACATCGCAACACTCCCATAATAATCTCCGGGAGTCATTCGAGTGCTGATACCAACTACCCGGCCCTTCTCGAAGGCATATTGGGTCGCCTGCATCCATTAAACCTCATCAAACTGATGGCCACTAGTCTGATCTGATGCCTCGGCCAGACCCGTAGGCTGGGTTTGTGACGCTGCGGTCTCATATGACTCATGTAGCTGCAATTTAAAATTAAAATTGTGAATATATTATATACAGTTAATTTTAAAACTTGAAAACAAATAATACTGACCACGATGTGATGCTGGCGATCACCTATGAGCTCCCCAGTAGCCGGATCACTGTACATTCTCTGATATACATCGTACTCCGAAATATTAGGGTGCTCGACAGACTGTAAGAATATAAAATAAATTGTTAATATTTAAAGTTATATAAAATATTTATAAAAAATGTACGTACCAAATGCTGTCTATGAGTACTGAAAGTATGAATCCCATCTCGATGAGTCACCTCCTATCTCCCCCGATTCTGCCTCCCCACCGATGATCTTCTCTGAAAGCCACCACTCAACCAGTTTGCACATAATCCATCCCATATGTGGGATGAAATGTACTCTAGTCAGTGTGCTCTACATGACTCATCAAAATTTGACACTCCTGCTTTCTTCATCGTAGCTCTTCTTAAATTGTTGAAAAACTGACGAAATTGATCATGAATGGCCACCTCCCATGCCTTGTGGATGTCGTCATGCATGGTATCCTCGATCAGATACCATAAACCCTACAAATAATTCAAAATATCAAGTTATAAATGAAATAAATTTCAAAATAAAAATTATTTGTTTACGTACGTACCATCCAATGACCGAACATGGCCTGCTGCGCATCAACATCAATATGCTCCCATGTCATCCATGGCTGAGAAAAATAGTTGCGAAAAATAGAGCTGCCCTGTCTGACTGCTATATGCGGAAAACTGTAAAAACAATAATCAAACATTTATTATGTAAATAGATTAATGAAATCTTAGTAAAATGCACAGGTTATCACACCTCCGGGTGCATGGATCAAACCCAAGACGTGGACGTCGCTCGGGGATGGGGTTATGAATCATTAGTCGTGCAAGACCGCGCCCCCTCCGCGTACTCCCTGAAGCGCCTTCATGCTGAGGGTCAGGTTCTAGCAACTCGTCCACATCAAAAGATAGGTCAGCATCCGCCAACTCACGAAATGTGTCCTCGTCCATTTGAAACAGAAAACGAATGTTGTTAGCAAATAATTGATAATTATTATTATATATACATATATATTAGTTATGATTATATATAACTACCATTGAATTGTATCAATGTTCAGCTTCATCATCATCTTCATATCTGTCAATGTCATCTTCATATTCCTCCCCAATATCATCGATATCCATTTGAGTTCCAGTTGCTTCATCTCTTACCATTTCAAATTCATTTGTGACGTCATTACCATCATCATTATCATCATCACTGACTCTTAATTGAGGGGTGTCATCATCGATACTCATGTCTCTTTGTAACAAAGATTGATTTTCAGTACTCTCTTGAAAAACTTCAATTCCTTACACTTCAGTGAAAGCACATTCACTTTGACTAAACTGATTGTCTCGAATTTTCATTTTTATTATGCTCCACCAATTAGTCAAGTCTCTTGACGTACCATAGTACTTTTCATAATAAACTTGATGTGCCTGTTGAGCTAGTAAGAATGGTTCATTTACTGCAAGAACGCTTTTACATTTAATATCGATGATTCCATGAGTCGGATGAACATGCATGCCTCTCTCAATATCCAACCACCGACATTTGAACATCGTTATGTAATGGTGTCCTAGATAACAGAGTTCAATGATTTCATCAAGTATGCCATAAAAGTCAACTTCATTTTCTCTATGATGAGATCCTCTCAAGCAAACTCCACTGTTCATTGTTTTTTTTTGATTCCCCATATGCATGTGTATGAAATCAAAAACCATTCACCACATATGCATTATAATACTTCACCATTTTGGATGGTGGGTTACTCAATATACAAAGTCGTTTGTCAATTTTATCAGCATGTCGAGACACCTGAAAATTTGTGAAATAATTATCAATATAGTAAACTATAAATTGAAGGAGATGTTAAAGTATGAAAAATTTATGTTACCAGTATTTGAAATGACTGAGATTTTTTTTGTCTGCGTTCTTCGAGAGTAGCTGCTGTAATTTGTGGAAGCTGTTTCTTGATATGATTATCATACAATCTAAAAAAACAAAGTTATTTATTGTAACATAAATATTAGAATAAGTAATAGAAGAACTTACATTACAAATGATGTCATCTCTTCACAGTTGAGCAAAACATACGTATGAGCTCTGTGATGTTCGTCATCTGAAATCCATCGTTCACGAACTCTACCAAAACCAAGCTCTGACTGGTTAAAAACAGATAATTGATTATAAATTTCATCAATAATCCCCTCGTTCCATCTCATGCGGTTGTGTTTTGAAGGATACTCAGATTCAAAATAGTGGGAGCAGAAAAAAGATATCTCCTCCTGCAAATAAGCTTCAGCAATAGATCCTTCAACAGATGCTTTGTTACATACTTTTTTTTTCAATTTCTGCATGCATCTTTCAAATCGGTACATCCATCGAAACTGTATCGGACCTCCACATTTTGCTTTATATGGAAAATGTAATATCAAATGTTCCATTGAGTCGAAGAAAGACGGCGAGAATATTTTTTTCAGTTTACATGTAATTACAACAACATATTCTTCATGTTTTCATAGAGCATCGTAATCTGTTTTCCCCACAAAAATGTCCCGAAAAAATATGACACGTCTGTTATGGAATCCCATATCACAGAATTCAATAGACCTCTTAATCAAATTGGTAGAGGTCTTTCCATTATAACATGAAAATCCTGACTTTTTAATCCTGTAATATGACCATTATTTACACATCTACCCAAATTGGAAGCACATCCATCTGGAGGTCTCAAATATGCAATCCATTGACAAAATAATAAGAGGCTTTCTTTAGAAAATGTATAAGCTGATTCTTGTTTCATTAACCTTTCTGTTCTGACATTCTCAAATAGTTTGAGTTCTGGACGCCTGCAAATTTGAGAAAGATCTAATCATGCATCTACATTATCTTTTCACTTTCCTGGTGTATCCAAAACTATATAAAAAAAACTACCAAAACATTTCTTCTCAATATGCATGACATCCAACATGTGGTGGACCATCAAATCAGACCAATATGGCGAATCCCAAAATATGCTACGTTTTAGCCAACTGTGTTCTTTCCCAAAACCAGAAATTTTTTGTTGGTTTATTGTGGGTCCAAATGTGATGGGAGGTAATGAATATACAACTGATTTTAACTCCTTACCTGATAGCATTTTTGGAGGTCCATCCCTTTCAACTGTGCCTTTTTCTAAAATGATATTTGTTTCCGCGAAAAGGATGACCAGCTAGAAGAAATATGCGATGACAATCAAAATAGAAAGGTTTTTTTCCATGGACGAGCATAAATGCCTTGTTCTCTCCCATACAGTAAGGACATGATTTCGGCCCATGTGTACTCCAGCCAGATAACATGCCATAAGCCGGGAAGTCACTGATTGTCCACATCAATGCTGCTCTTAGTATGAAATTCTGTTTCGCAGCAACATCATAAGTACTGACACCAATACTCCACAGTATATTTAATTCATTAATCAATGGTTTCAAATAAACATCAATATTATTCTTCGGATGTCTTGGGATTAGTAAGGTAAAAAAGATATAGGGTTCCGTCATCAACATCCATGGAGGTAAATTGTACAGAGTTAAAAAGATAGGCCAACATGAATACTGACTACCGTAAGATCCGAATGGACAGAAACCATCAGTGGAAAGACCTAGTCACAAATTTCGGGCTTCTAAAGCAAAGGATGGATGCACTCTATCAAAATGTTTCCATGAATCACCATCGGCTGGATTATTCAAGATTTTACCGGTTGAAATATTCATTTTGTGCCATGACATCATTGTCGCTGTATTCTTAGACATGAATAAACGCTGAAGTCTGGATGTAAGAGGAAAATATCTCAATTGTTTTACAGGAATCAAGCCAGACTTCCCGTGTTGAGCTTCTTTATACCTTGATTTCCCACAAGTGGGACAACTATCCAACGACTCATTTTCCCCAGAATATAAAATGCAATCATTTGAACATGCATGAATCATCTGACAACTAAGTCCTAAATTATGAACCAACCTCTTACTCTCATAGTAATTTGCAGGAAAAAAATTTCCTTTGGGTAACAATGTTTTAACCAAAGAAAATATTTGATCAAAACACTTGTTTGACATTCCATTATCTGATTTGATAGCCATAAATTTTTCAACTTCTTCTAATTTTCTTATCTTGCAACCAGGATATAACGCATCCTCAGCAGACCTCAACAACTCCTATAATTCAGAGTGTGCCAACTCAGGAGTTGAATCAATATCATCTTGAGTTCCTGTATGTTGAATAGATGGACCTACAACATCATGTACTAAATTTTGAAACCGTGATAGATCTGGAATCAAGTTAGTATCACCTTCTGTAGAACTATGTTCACCATGTTGATACCAAAAAACATAATCCGGTTCAAAACCAAAATGCAAGAGATGTCCCCCAACTTTGTCAAACGTGTCAAATGTTCTCAGTGCAGATTTTTTACAAGGACATTTTATTGTGCCTTATGAAACAAATTCTGGTTTTGATACCGCAAATGCTAAAAAAGTCTCCACACCCTCTATATATACTGGATTTAAACCAGAACCATTTGGATTTCTACGTTGATTTATCCATATGCGGTCATCTAATAATGACTGTTGACGACCTCGTTGTTCAATATTTTTCTATAAAATATAAAAGCATTACTGGTTTTGAATAATTTGTTAGAAAAAACACTCAAGAAAGGATAATTATAGAGTTTACATCAGACACGACTGACACAAACTTTTTATTGGGATAGACCTAAAAATTGACCCTTAAAGAATTGAACATGTTAAGAATAAAGCAAAAGCTGTAACAAATATTGATAATTTTAATATTTTATAAATTTTTTATTATTTTAATAATACTAATATTATTTTTTCATAAATATTAATTATATAATAATAACATTATTACATTATTAGTATTTTTTATTATTAATATTAAAATAATATAATTTTCTATATTATGTTACAATTCTCCTTTCATCTGTGTGTTTAACATTCTATCTCCACATGTAATATTTGTATTCACTTTCACCTCTCTATTGGTGAGTAGGGTGATAATTTTGAAAAAGAATGCAAATATTACATGTGGAGACAGAAGTTTTCTTAAAACCAATACAGATATGAAAAGATAATTGAGAAAGATAATGATCACGCTAGTTTTTTCCAATTAGATAATTATTACTAATTATTGGTAATTATTCTTAATTATTAATAATAATTAATAATTATTGGAAATTATTACTAATTATTGGTAATTATTCCTAATTGTTGGTAATTATTCTTAATTATTGGTAATTATTCCTAATTATTGGTAATTATTCCTAATTATTGGTAATTATTTCTAATTATTGGTAATTATTGTAATTATTCCTAATTATTGGTAAATATTGACCATTATTGGAAATTATTGGTAAATATTGGAAACTATTGGCAATTATTGGTAAATATTGGTAAATATTGGTAATTATTACAAATTATTACTAATTATTGTTAATTATTACTAATAATTGTTAATTATTACTAATTATTGGTAATTATTGTTAATTATTACTAATTATTGGTAATTATTGGTAATTAGTGGTAATTATTACTAATTATTGGTAATTATTACTAATTATTGGTAATTATTCCTAATTATTGGTAATTATTCCTAATTATTTGTAATTATTCCTAATTATTGGTAATTATTCCAAATTATTGATAATTATTCCTAATTATTGGTAATTATTCCTAATTATTGGCAATTATTCCTAATTATTACTAATTATTCGTAATTATTGGTAATTATTCCTAATTATTGGTAAATATTGACAATTATTGGTAATTATTGGTAAATATTGGTAAATATGTGTAATTATTACTAATTATTGGTAATTATTGTTAATTATTACTAATTATTGGTAATTATTGGTAATTATTATGAATTATTGTTAATTATTGGTAATTATTCCTAATTATTGTTAATTATTCCAAATTATTGGTAATTATTGGTAATTATTACTAATTATTGGTAATTATAGGTAATTATTATTAATTATTATTAATAATTCCTAATTATTGGTAATTATTCCTAATTATTGGTAATTATTGGTAATTAATTTCAATTATTCTTAATTATTCCTAATTATTGGTAATTATTCCTAATTATTGGTAATTATTCCTAATTATTGGTAATTATTCCTAATTATTGGTAATTATTTGTAATTATTTGTAATTATTCCTAATTATTGGTAATTATTCCTAATTATTGTTAATTATTCCTAATTATTCTTAATTATTCTTAATTATTGGTAATTATTCCTAATTATTCGTAAATATTGACAATTATTGGTAATTATTGGTAAATATTGGTAATTATTGGTAATTATTGATAATTATTACTAATTATTGGTAATTATTGTTAATTATTACTAATTATTGTTAATTATTGGTAATTATTACTAATTATTGGTAATTATTGGTAATTATTCCTAATTATTGATAATTATTCCTAATTATTTGTAATTATTGGTAATTATTACTAATTATTGGTAATTATTGGTAATTATTGGTAATTATTACTATTTATTCCTAATTATTGGTAATTATTCCTAATTATTGTAATTATTGGTAATTATTATTAATTATTACTAATTATTCCTAATTATTGGTAATTATTCCTAATTATTGGTAATTATTCCAAATTATTGGTAATTATTCCTAATTATTGGTAATTATTGGTAATTATTGGTAATTATTCCTAATTATTGGTAATTATTGGTAATTATTGGTAATTATTATTAATTATTGGTAATTATTCCTAATTTTTGGTATATTTTCCTAATTATTGGTAATTATTCCTAATTATTGGTAATTATTCCTAATTACTGGTAATTGTTCATAATTATTGATAATTATTCCCAATTATCGGTAATTATTCCTTATTATAGGTAATTATTCCTAATTATTGGAAAATATTGACAATTATTGCCAATTATTGGTAATTATTGGAAAATATTGACAATTATTGGCAATTATTGGTAAATATTAGTAAATATTGGTAATTATTGAAAATTATTACCGATTATTACTAATTATTACTAATTATGGGTAATTATTGTTAATTATTACTAATTATTGGTAATTATTGGTAATTATTGTTAATTATTATGAATTATTACTAATTATTACTAATTAATGTTACTTATTACTAATTATTGTTAATTTTTTCTAATTATTACTATTTTTTTTTGAATTATTCCAATTATTACAAATTATATTCATGAACTACAAATCACATTCATTAACTACTAATTACATTTATTAACTACTAATTACATTCATTAACTACTAATTACATTCATTAATTACTAATTACTATCTTTAATTAAAATTAAAGTTATTAATTACTAATTACAGTCACTTAATTATTAAATATTGTTAATTACTAATAATTAAATATAACAAATCAAATTTAATACCTTAATACAACATAATTATATCTAATAAGAAATAATAAAAACTAATGTAAAAATATAAAACAAAAACATCAAATAAATATTAAATTAAAATTCAGAAAAAACCATAAACTGGTTTTCGAGCTTTCGATTTTTTATACTTGTAGGATGATCCCCGCAACCTCCTTAAAATAGACTTGCAAAACAAAATTCACTAAACACATATAAACTAGTGAAAAAGTAGTTCAGATTCAGAAAACTTATCAAGGCTGGCTATATTTATAGGTTAGATTATTTGCGACGGGGTTTATTGCGACGGTATTCCTGTCGCAATTGGTATTATTTGCGATGGTCCCGTCGCAAATAACCCCGACCGCATTTATTATGGGCGGCAATAAAAGGGGTTATTTGCGATGGGCCCCGTTGCAAATAACCCCTGCCGCTAGGTTATTATCGACGGGAACCCCTTCCCGTCGCAAATACCCCGATTGCGGGGGTTATTTGCGACGGGACATATTCCCGTCGCAAATAACCCGTCGCTAATACCACTTTTTCCCATAGTGCCCAACCTCCCTAGTTCTGACTGGATTAGCCACATCCAAGGCAGAGATGTCCCCCTCTCCTTCCACCAGTTGCACCATAGCCTCCGCAGCTCTATTTCTATGTTGTTCCAACTGATCCTTTACATGGTTCAAATAGAAATCCTTCTGTAAACATTCCCTAGAAGGGCCCTCCAAATCATTCCTCACCCTTCTAAACACTTCATACACCTTTGGGTTATCTTTCGCCACCATAGATTCCATCATAACAGGGCCATGAATGGCCACCTCAGACACCTTGAGAACACTCGCTAATACATCATGTTCCAAATGATGTGGTGTCTAAAGTCTCCCACCACAGCCATCTGAACCAAGTTGCCCTTTTTCCGAACCATCCCCCGGTAAACCACATGGGTTTCTATAGATGAGTTCAATTCCCTAATATGATGTGACATCCCATGAGGTTTTTTATATTTATGTGTTCCCTAAGAGGTCTATTATAATTCCATTTAATGGTACAAATTTTAAAGCCTCTTGAAGAATGTTGATTTCTTTACTAGTTCCAAGGTCTGAGACCTAATGGACGACTTATATTCTTCTTTATAAAAATCTATTATCTCCTTTATTTACCATATTATTTTTCTTTGGTTCCAAATATATTTTTTTTATTTACTTATTTGGGATTTTTCAGTGTCCAATTGGGTATGTGTATACTCTTACATGCATGGGTGTTGTGTGCACTTATCATGAGTTATGTAGACAAAAATATGTATTTTTGATATGAATGTGGTCTTAGTGTGGGTGGTGCGTCATGGCACATGGATTATATAGAAGAAATATTGAGATTAAACTCAAGATATTTCATGATGGAGAAATATTCTCTCTTATGACTGGGTTAGACCTATTTTTTGGCTGCTAGGCCTAGATCTAACATTGTTTATTTGGTTATATTGGATCACACACTTTGGTTCGATATAAGTGTCTATGCATGAATTTATTATTCCTATTGTGTACTATTTCACGTTACATTGGTTTGTATTGAGATACATGTGTGTGTAAATGTAATATAGAATAAGGCCTACCATCTTTGAGATATTCTTACCTGGTTCTTGTTTGACTTTGGCCTATTAGAGGTGGGATTGGGGTGTAATGTATCGGGTCCTAACCAACCATAATAGGTTAATAAAATATCAACGTCTAACAAATTTTTTTATTGTGAGTGTTGAAACTATTTGAAAATATGGATTCATAAGATAATGAAATAATGATAAACATATAGTTATTATGAATCATGGATTTATGTGGTTTGAAATTTTTTTATTTTCATTGCAATTATGCTTATTGTGGGCCTTGTGGTTGTGTGGCCTCAGTGGGGATTTTACAATCATGGTGATGACTATTTCCAATGTGGGAAGTGTTGTGGGTAGTATAATTGTGTGATAGAAATTGAAGTTTTTGGGATGAAAAAACAAGGCACAATAATTATTGTATGGTTTGTTTTACTACATGAAAACTCGTGGGAGGGTTCTACCAAGTGTAAAAATGTGATTTTTCATGGTTTGATCACAGTTTTTCAAACCATGTACACCTAGGATTAACCATGAAAATTTAATTTTGGGGTGATAGTGTCAATGATCTATGGCTCATGATTATTCAAATAGTGTGTCCAAACTATGCATCTAGTCCCGATCATTAAAAAAAGTGATGTTTTACCATTTTTCTTGACATTTTTATACCCATTTTGTACCATTTTTCTACTCCATGTGGGAGAATCCAAAATCTATTAGTGAATAATCTTTCTCTCTCTCATTTTGGTGGGTTCTCCTTGGGATTTTTATGTTTTGTCTTGATGTAATCCACTTCCATATTAAATTACTATTTATTTACAATTAATCTTGTTTATTCCTCCATTTCCATGGATATTTGTATCCCTAGTAGGGGTATTGGATGTATCTAGGGTGTGTAATGGTGGGAATATTTTTATGGCCTTGGTGTGTGAGTATGTGATCTCTCTATTTCTGATGGCAATCATTGAAGGCAATGAGGATGAGACCATTTCCGAGGTATATGTCTCTATTTAAAGATTTTCTCCATTACTTAAATTTAAATTATGAATTTAATTTTGTTTGTGTTTCTTTAATTTAAAAATAAATTATTTAGGGTTGATCGTTATCCCATGTTTTTGTGTTATATGATTTTTTTCAATTGGGATTTAAAATAGGGGGTTTTCAAATGTGTGTTGCTCATATGCACACCAAGTGTTTTTTTAAAATGGATCAAAGAGGTTTTAACTATTTTAAAAGGATTTATAATGTTTTTAGAAATTATTTTACCTTGGTAAATGTATTTTGTTAAAATGGGAATGTTTTTTATGAAATGACTTGTGAAATGGGTTTTTTGATATGAGAATTTTTCTGTGGTTGTATTGGAATGGAGTAATACATGTGTTAACTGAGGTGTGAGTGAGGGGTTTGTTCAAGGGACTATGTTATCCTTCCAAGGGAAGGCCATGTGAGCTACCATTATGGTTTTCAAGGGATTCTGATATTCTTTTGGTAGGAATATTGTGATAGCTTCTATTTTTTAGCTGAGAGACCATGAAATCTTCTGGAGTTGGGCTCATAGGAGATAATGAGGGATTCCATTTTTCTTATTTGGATAGTATATTTATTGTACTCACACTTGGATGGCTTAATTGTTTGAGAACTAGGTGGAAATTACTAATACTAGATTGGTCTATATACTTCATCCATTTTATTAGTTCCATATATGATGTTATTAGATTTTTTATTCACATTTTCTCATTTTTCATTTATGTGTTCATACGATGATGATGTTTATGCTCTCATTTATGAAGCCTCATTATATATTTTGATATTGTGGTTCCTTTGGATTATTTTTTATGTGATCCATATTTGAAATTGTCTTTGGAAACCAGTTTTATTTGAAATGGATTCATAATTGATTTCCTTGTTTTATTTGAAATTTTTATGATATAAAATTGATTTAGTTTTTGGAAGGTGTTTTCAAACTATTTTAGTGTTTTTTTCATGGGTAAAATATTTACATATATTTATAGTGGTATCCTAATAGATTTTGTTTTCATTTCACCCATCATATTCCTTTAGATTTTTGTAGATTTCATTTTCCAAGACATAGGTATAGGCTAGTTCATCATGTACTTGGGTTGCTCTTATTTATTACCACAATCTCTGTTTTATTGAAGGAGACATGGTCTCATGAAGTGGGATCCATAGGCTTCATTTTTGATATTTTTAACCTGTTTGGATGTATGTGTGGGACCAATTTTTATTTTTTCCATTTATTTTGAGTATTGGATTTTGACTTGAGATACCATTTATATATGAATGTGTGGTGTGTTTTCTATATGATTCTACCTTTTTTATGGTATCTACCTTTATTATGTTTCATTTCTATGAATGTTTTTTCATTGTTAACTCTGATGATATACATGTGGAAGTCTCATTTTATGGATGTGTCATGCTGGTTTACCATGGGGAAAACCATTCCCAAGAGACAATCGGATATGGCCAGTGCTTTTCAATAGCCCATCAGAATTGATAATTTTCTTCAGGACTTGGGGAGGGATATCTTAGGTGATTGGTTGGGTCAAAAAATGTTGTTTCATTACAAAACAGTATCACAATAGGTTTTTAGGGAGTTAATAGTAAACTGGATGTCGTAAAATTGGCACTTGAGATGTAGGAATGGTGGAGTTCTTGGATTTCTCTTCTTTGTATCGAACCTCAGGTTTCCATGGGTGGTCTGAGAATGCAATTGGGATTGGGGCCTAATAATGGGTTTTTTTGAAGTGATTTTGTAGTATTTCCAAAACTACATCATGTTCTAGTGTTAACCCATGTTTAAATTTCGGTTTTAAAGTTCAGACATGATAGTATAGAGGAGGATCACAATTAGTGTGCATGGTTAGTAGCAATTGAGTGCCACCCATGCGGGATTGTGTACCAACTCCATTGAAACTCACATGATTGGCACTCCATTATCCAAATCGTACCTCCAAACCCTAAATAGTGGGAAATGATTAATATTTTTCATGTTTTTCCCCATTTTCATATATATTTGCTTTTGATGATGGTGTTTCGTTTTTATATCCTTTTGGGGGTTTCTTTTGGTTTATTTATTGAGGGTTGCGATTGAATTGTGCTTGATGAAGTTTGTGATTTTGCGTTTTGTTGAAGATACTTCCTAAAAGGACCACATATAGGCATAAAGAGGGTAATAAGGGGAAAAACCCTAGGAAAACTCTTCTATTGATCTAAATTTGGTATATTGGGTGATTTCTGCAATCCAATCCTTAAGTCAAGTGTGTGTTTAAGAGAGATCACAAATGGTTCACCAAATGCAAAACTAATTGAATGATAACCCCCTATTGTTCCATAGAGACAAGGGATCTAATGAGCTTGATGAGTGGCTGTATCATATAGAGTGGATATTTGAGTCATTTAAAACCATAGATACCTCAAAGGTTGGATTCACTACATATGTGTTGGAAGGAACATGCAGGAAGTAGTAGGACCCAATGGTACTCTCGAGGAGTCAAGCAGATCTCACATATACAACGTTTAATGTAGATTTTAATCGTTATTTCTACCCAAGGACATTTAAGTAGATGAATTATCATGATTTATTGAAGTTAGATAAAGGGGATAATATGATGATGGAGTATTCCACAATTGTTACAAAACTGCTTTACCTTTCTCTGGATCTCTTTATGAATGTTTACCTTATGTCTTTCTATTCTGAGAAGGGATTAATTCTAGAGATATGATCAATGTTGATTATAATTTTTATACCTAATTATTCAATGGTGGTTAATAATGAAGATATATAATTTTTTTAATTAACTAGAAATACAGGTTTATTGGCATTCCTTCAGTTGGAGGATGATTGAGTTCTTCATTAGTGTAGAAGATGAAGCAGGATAAGTCTCTGTGGTTTAGTGGTAGGAGTGTTCTATAGTCGATAGATTCGTCTCACATAGATTTTTTAGGATGTATGTTCATTGTTTTTTATCAAATAAGAAATGTTGGAAATGCATTACCTACCTTTTTAGTGGCTCTAAGGATCTCCCATTCGTTTGGTTAGTCCTATCATCTTTAACTCATCTTTCGGTAGGATTTAGGGGGAAGCCCTGTAGCTGCACATTTCTAAAAGGATCCCAAGGGAAGTTTGAGGATTCGAAGGGTGGTGGTTGTTATCCTCTCAGTAAGGGAGATTCTAACCAGGTAAATAAAACTCAGGGCAGGTTTGAGTCTGTGGGTGTCTATATGGTAGAGGTCATGCCTAATGACTCATATTCCAGGCTGATCACTGTGATAGGTATAATGTTTATTACATCTTTCATGGTATAAGTTTTGTTTGACAAAGGAACATCCTATTCCTTTTTTCATTAAAACTAATTATTTTTTGGGTATGTGATCTATGTTGATGACATATGTTATGTATCTTCTAACCCTATTAGGTAGGAAGGAGGAGAAGGGAGTAAATTGTTTGTCATGTTTTGGTAGCTGGCATGGAAGTTGCCTAGGAATTTCTTGTTTTAGAACTATAAATATTTGACCTATTCATTAGTATGGATCTTTTGTGTCTTTTTGGGTGAGTGGGATCAATGATCCCTGAGGGAAAGACCAGTTAATTTGGAGTTGGGGTTGGTTTTGTGGTAACTGTTGAGGTTTTTTTCTCAATGTTGTTGAGAAAATTTCAGTGGATGAACTTTAAATTATCATGGATTGGTACCCAAATGTGATTTCATGGGAATTTTTAGGATTTATAACCTATTTATAGATCTATTTTACTATTAATATACTACCTCATATTAGACCAATCTATTGGATTTATTATCAGATGGCTTCAGTCGAGATGAAAGCATTGATAGTCCAATTAGAGGACCAAAGGGAAAGGGTTTTATGCATCCTAGCATGTAACCATGGACTTCAACAGTGATATTTTCAATGAAGGTGGATGTGAGACTCTGAACTTCCAAGGGATAACATATGATTAACTAGAATAATGTGAAGAATGAATACCAATTTCCCCAAATTAATGACCTCTTAGATCTTTTCAGGGGAGCCCATTAGTTTTCTAAGATTGGTCTGAGATCTGGTTACCATCAGTTTAAGGTATGGGAGGAGGATGTTTCAATGAAAACCTTTTGAATATGGCATGGAAATTTCATTATTTGGTTATTTCATTTGTCTTTTCAGATGAATTTTCAATTTCCATGACATTTTCAAACCAAATCTTCCATCACTTTTTAAAATCCTCCATGGTCGTGTTTGTGGATGACATCATGGTGAACACCAAGATAAAGGAGGATCATGTTTAAATATAGAGGTAGTTTTGGAATCTTTAAGGATAACTATATATATTCGATGTTTTTTATGTTTTAATTTTTCATTCATAAAGTGATGTTCTTGGGCCACATGATTTTCAAGGTTGGTGTTTTAGTAGATCCAGAGAAATTCATTTTAGTCATTTAATAGAACTTTTCAAATAATGTTTTCATGATTCATATATTTTTTATGACGATCTAGGTATTATATACTTTTAATTTAGGAATTATCTAGGGTAGCTTCTACCTTGATGACTTTGACAAAAAATGGGGTTTTGTATTAATGAAAAGAGAAGTGACAAAGTAATTTTCACCTATGGTGGACCAGTTTACTGTCGAAACATGTTTTGATTCTTCTTAATACTGGGGGAGTTTATGTAATATTTCTTGATACATAGGGTTTGGGTTTGAGATGTGTGCTGATGTAGGATGACCATGTTGTTAAATATTTCTCATGATAGCTATGCCAACATGAACAAAATTATCCCACCCACATCCTAGAATTGGAAATGGTGATGTATGTGTTGAAGAAGTGTTGACATTACCTCTTTGGGGAGAATTTTATTGTGTATTCATAATATAAGAGCATGATGTAGAATATCAACTAGAGGGATTTGAACATGAGATTTATAGTATAGGTTGATATATTCAAACATTTTATTTTGATATCACATACACAACATGGAAGGGGAATGTGGTAACCGATGTGTTGACTGGAAGGCTTCAATTGTAGGTAGTTCTTGAGTTACTGGAAAAGTGGGGTATGATGGGTTTATTTTCATATATGATTTTGAAGGTTCAATGGGATAGAGATTGGGTGTTATTTTCTACTATATAGGGTACACAAACTTTCATCAATTGGGTTAAAAGTCAGTAGGTATTCAATCATGAGTGCCAATAGATTATCAGTGTTTTAAATGGTAGGGATACCATGGGTGATTAGTTTAAGTCGCCCGATGGTTATCTCCTCTTCATTTAGTGGCTGGTAGTTATTTTGACCCTAAAGAAAGAGGTGATGTGTGAGGTATATCATTTTGGTTTGGCCATATACATCGGGGTGACCAAGATGTTTGTTTACCCTGAGGAGTTGGTATTGGTGGACCAGGATGAGACATGTTGGTTAAGATTCTTTTTATAGGTGATTGACCTGCCGTAGGATAAACATGATCATCAAAGACCATCCATCACTACTGTAAAACAATCCTTCAATAGTGTTAGACTTTTTTAGCACTAATAAAAATAATTGACAAAGGTGACCTTTATCAGCACTAAAAAAGCAATGATAAATGTTATATAGTGACCCAATATTTTTTCCCATATTATTACATTATTTTAATAATAATTATCCATAAAATATAAACATATGATCGTAATGTCTAGTTTCTTTGGAATATTAGGTACTTAAAATTGAAAACATGGAACTAAAATAAAAATCTCATTATTAATATTCTATAATGAGTTTTTGAAATCCTTTGATATCTTATATCTTTATAGGATAACCTAGGTAATACATAGAAAAAGGTATGATCTAAAAAAACCATTAAGGGAATAATCATGGAAATAAAGAATAACATATGGGTTTAGAAATCATAACATGATAACATAAATGGAATGAAACATGGAAAATGATATGAAAGCATTAAATATAGAACATGGAATCATTTGATCATGTAAATATAGGAATTCAGTAGAAACATACAACATTACATAAACAAGAGTCAATGCTAACAACCGGGACTATATCATATGGTGGAAAAAGTCTTGTAATGGATTGAGTTTACTCCCTAATCCCATACATGACATCTTATGAGACTAAAAATTTCCAAATTAATTGGAGAACTCTCTAGGAACACCCATAATAACATGTTTATGCATATGTGTGGCACATAAAGTATCAAACCTAAAGAATAAAAATATGTGTCACCCATGGAAAGAAATGGGTATCCTAATCTTGTCATACGACATAAGAAATGGGGGAATCATAATGTTGTACTAGAGTGAATGGATTTAAATAATAATTAGACATTAATAAGGTAAAATATTCATTGATCATGATAATTTATTTCTAACTGAAGTGAAAACATGTAAAAAAGAGTGTTTAATAAACTTTAGAAATGAGCAACTTTAGTGAAGTTAAAAAGGAAAATATTATAGAGTTTTTAAAGAGGAAAAAGGAATAATTGTTTCTCTAAAACTAGAAATGAATTATATTAGTCTTTAATTATAAAATTAATTATTTTATAAACAATAATTTTATCTTAAAATATTTTATGAAGTTTACTTAAAAAGGGGTATGAAATTGGGAAGTTCCCTTTAATCGAACTTACTAATATGGAGGAATAGAAAAGGGAACATTATAAAATATGACATTTCACATCAAAGAAGGATAAATTGATCATGATAAATTTGTTTGGAAAATATAAATAGAATTTAGAATAATTATATAAGAACAATGATGAAATAAATTGGTGTAAAGTGAGTGATAGTTTAACCTAATGGTAATTTGAAGGTTCAGATATATCCCTGACCTTATGTCTGAATGAGTAATTCACTTGAATTTATTTTCTAAAATAATAAAATTATATTCATTAATAATTATAAAAGACCCTATTACATATAGTATATTTATTATAAAATAATAATGTTCATTTAATTCCATTTTGATGAGGAATAATTTTTAATTTCATTATTCCGGGAGCATTCATTTCATGGTTTTTTGGTCAGTTCCCTTGAGTTTAATTAGGGTATTTATTTTAAAATGGAAGGAGGAATACAGAAGTAGAAATAAACTTTAATAATATAATTATATAATGTCAAATGGGGTATATATATATAACATTTTTTAGATATTAGAATGATTCATTAGTCATAAATTTACTGAAAAATGATTAGTTTATTTTGGATGTTTTTATGACCATCATGAAACAATATTGTTTTATTTAATATTATGATTTTATATTGGTTAAAGAAAATTAAAAAGTCATTATTTACGTTTTATAATCTGATTTAACCATAATAATGGTTTTATAACCATTCTAGAGGGCGGTAATATAAAATGAAAATTCATTATCCACGAAGGCGGTGAATCAACACGTCACAGATGATATTTTAATTTATAAAATAAAAGGATAAGAAAAGTTAATTTATTAGGGATATTACATTAACATAATTAAATTATAGTATATGTTTGACACTGGTTTTATAATGTCACATTGCATAGTGGTTGAAAAGATGAGGTAGAAAAAACAATGAATTAAAAAGAGAAAGGATGAGGATTTTCATCTTGAATATCTTCTCCTTGAGAACAACTATAATACACTTGGTTTTGGTATATATTTTGAGAACAGAAGCACTTGGATGTGGGGAAGAGTCATTGGGATGGAATTGGTCCGAATTTTGACCAGCTAAAATGCTTAAAATGTGTGAGGATAAGCATTGGTATTTATACGGGGATGATAGGTGTGTTTTTGTTTATTTTATTTATTTTTCAATTATTTTGGCTCAAGAATATAAACAGTGTTGATTAATATGAATTAATATAGTAAACTTTCTAGTATATTTCAAACAATTGGGTTATTACCTCATCCATACATCTTTATTGATTCAAAAATTCATGTATTTGTTAATTGCTGGAAATTACCGTATTTCACAACTCACAGAAAATTCAACTATTTTAGAAAAATCCATAAAATACCCCAAACTACTTTTTGATGTGTATATTTAAAAAATGGATTCTATTTTATGAAAATAATTTTCTAAATATTATAAATTTAATTTTTAATTAAAATAATAATTTATCGGAAAAATACTATTTTTAATATTATTACCCATTTTATGACATTTTGAAATATTAATTAAGGTCTCATTAAATTTTATTTTAATTATAATACAACCAACTATTAATTTATGAATCTATTTTTAGAAAATAATTTTCCTTATAATAATTATATTAATTATAAAATTCGAAATAAACGTTTATGTTTCAAAAAAAATACCAACACTTAATTTATCATTTCTAAAACATATTTTTTACTTATTCCATGATATAGATATATCATATTCTCATTTATAAGATAGCCAAAAAAATTTCTATGTTAATATGTGAGTTTATTTTTTTGGTTTCCTGATTACTATTTCTAATGGCCACATCACTATTCCACCGAACAAGTTACTATTCCAATAGTGTGATTTCTAACAGTCATAAGGGTTTACTACTTTCTATAAACACCAATTTTTCTCTTCATTAGTCACTTATATTTTCTCCCCATGGTTATATACTTTCAGGTCTTAAATTAATATTTTATTAATAACATTATGATTTATTTCTATAGCTTTTCTTGTGAGTTTGGTCATTCTAGTGGAGCCAGAAGATACCAATTTTACTATAATTATTATCTTATTTTCTATTTATTGTCCCACTATAATATTTAGAAATCTTTTTGGGCCATTTAATAAATAAAGTATCATTTTTTATGTATGAGAATAATGATTTTATTAGGTTCTCAATGCGATTTTTATGATCTATACTTCATAACAAAATTATAAGTGGGGAAATTTCATTGATAAAACTCTGGGCCATTACATTCTTCCCTATTACGAAATATCACCCATGGATTTTTGTTTTACACACTAAGGTGAAAATATGTGAGGTTACATCTCCTTCATCGCTTCATTTGGTTTCCATGTTGTCTCTATGTATATATGGTTCCTATATAGAACTTTGTCCAGGTGAGTATTATTGTTGCATAGAACATTATATATAAAGTCCAATATATTCACCAGCTACTCGTAATAAGATTGATCATTTTTTAGCTGTATCACCGATGAATTTAGTATATGTGAGGGATCTAATATGTACCTATTCAGGATGGATACATTGAATACATCATGTACTTGATACATGATTTGTTGGATTTCCATTCGATATTCCACTACTTTGATGCTATTAATATATCAAAGGGGCTAAATTACCTTGGTATTTGCATTCCTTTTTTACCCAATCTCATTAACCTCTTCCATGGAGATATTCATAGATGTGCTTTGTCACCCAACACTAAATCTAACTCCCATAGACGATTGTTTTTGAGATCTTCTACCAAATTTGGGATGCCTTGATGTATTTATGAATGGTTTTATCCTTTTATACCATTTCACTGACTATTTCAGGTCTTGTTAGCCTATGTTGAATGACGTCATCCTAGCATGTTGATGTTTTACATATTTTCCCATAAAGGTATTTATATGTGGCCATTGTGATGATTGAGTGGGAAATATTATTTTAAGAGAATTAAACCAGTATAATATGTTGATAACTTCCTCATTTTAAGTCAATTGAGCATGCTCTCAACATTTCTTCCAGTGTCTAAATAGTTCTATGAGATTGTCTATCAGTTTGAGTATGATAATTTTTAAGGAAGTTAAACTCAATGTTTAGATAGTTTTGGAAAAATTTCTAGAAAATATAGGTAAATGTCATATCAATATATGATATAATAGATAGTGGTTCTCCATGAAGCCTCACTACTTCTTTGATGTATATCCATGGAAGCTGTTCGAGTGATAAATCATCTGAAATTGAAATAAAGTGATTGGTCTTCACAATATGATCCAAAACAACCCATGTAACATTATTTTTTTTGTATTTCTTTAGAAGTCTAGTGTTAAATACCATGGTTATGTTTTACCATTTCTATGTTGTTATGGGTAATGGTTTCATTATCCCATCAGGCTTCTGTCTTTTAGCATTCACTTTCTGAAATAGTAGGTACATTGATTTATATTCAGTGAACACCTTCTTCATATTGTCCCACAAGTAGTGCTCTCAGAGATCTTGATACATCTTTGTGATCCTTGGGTAGAGAGGGAAAAAAATTCTATATGAATCATTCAAAAGGTCTTTATTTTTATGTGTATTCAATTGTAAGCATAGTCATGACATAAATCCTACCACTCCTTCCTCATCAATTTTGAACACTAATTATTTCTTGTTTCTTATAGATTCCACCTTTTCTGGAATTTCCTCATCATTTAATTGAGTATACTTTATTCTTTCCATAATGGAATGTTGAGATATCATTTGAGTAAGTATTGATGAAGTTTATTTATTATTGATCTGCATATATATACATTTTAGGTTTAAGAATATTGGATCCTTCTCAATTATCATCATGGAAAATGTTGCAGGGTACATTCTACTTAGAGATTCTACCACTTTATTTTCAATAAACCAGGGATATCTATTCCAGATGTTGGCCTAGGACACTCTTTGGTTACCTTTGTCCAGGAAGGGTATACTGTTATTCCTTTTCTATTATTACTATTACCCAATAATGATAGTTCCTCTATCCATAACTCACATTTATAATACTTTAAATATTGCTTATCTATTTGAAATGTTTTTGGCACAATAATTAAATGCACCTCATGTTACTCTTTTCTCTTGGTGTATATCATAAAATCATCTATAAAAACTAGCTATTTTTTAAGGTGATAAATAAAGACTCTATTTATTAAGTACAAGAAGATATTTATATAATTAGTGACTCTGAAAGGTATCACTCTAAACTCATAGTGTCTTTTACTCTTTCAAAAGTCTGTCATGGGAGAATGAACCTTCCTTACCTTTAATTGGTGACATCCCAACTGAAGTTCCACCTTAGATAATTACTTGGAACCAAATAGCTAATCGAACAAGTCGTCTAACAATGGTAGGGGATACTTATTCTTTATCATGATTTTTTGAGATCATAACTTTTATTGAATAGGCACATTGATCCACCCTTCTTCTTGATGAAGAGGATTGGCACACCACATGGTGAAGGACTCGGGCGTTAGAAAACCCTTGTCCAAATTCACTTATAAGTGCTTGTTAACTTTCTATAACTCATTTTTGGACATTATATAAGGTGTATTCTATATAGGTAGATATCCAGTTATAAGATAAAATGCGAACCCAACCTCTCGATCTTGAGGAAGATCGGGAAATTATTTTGGAAACAATATCGGTGTAGTCCCTCTCAATGGGAATGTCTTCAAGCATGATGCTCTCCTTTGTCAAAGTCATATGAATGAGATATTATTGATAATAAGGAAATAATATCCCCAATTGAGATGGTATTCTAAACGATATTCTTCATCATCCTTACACATATATAGAATTTGTGTTTTCTTGGGATGTGAAAAGTGATATACCCTTTTGGATAGTTGATGTTGGTTTTATATAAATATAGACAATTGATGTTGAATATAACTTCAAAATCCCCCAATGGATGTAATATGGGATTTTCTTGGAGTTTTAGTCCATAGACACAAAACAGGGAAGCATTATATACTTTGGATATAATAATTTTCTCATTCTCTATTCTCATAGACAACTCAATATGTTATTTTTGAGGTGTTGTTTGAGTTGGTCTACTAAACATGCATGATATGAAAGAATTAATAGAACAAGAATCAAATATTATGTTTGTGATTCTTGAATAAATAACAATCATACCTATAACCAAATCATTTTTGGGCTCCAACTCAAAATTATTGATAGAATATTCCCTTCCATTTAGCATTGGATGTTATTGTTGTTGATTTCCTCTTATAACCGGTGGATTAAAGAATTAGACCACATAATTCCCCTGTTATTTTCTGGTAAAATTATGCACAATAGGATACCTGTTGATTTGAACCATAATTTCTTCTTTTCTAGTTGTGGGTTTCTTGATTTCCCTTATAATATATTTAGCCTTATGTCCCTCTTTTCCCACATTGGAAGCATCTTCTTTTTCACTTTAGACAGTTCTCAAGATGCAACTTTCTACACTTTTGACAAGTGGGATTCTGAGTTTTATTTCCTTCATGGGATTTATCTATTGTTCCGTCCATATTAAACTCAATTTACCAATTTTTACCTATAGGACCATGAGACAATGATAGTCTTTATTCTCTATTTTAGCCTTAAGGTAACAATATACAATCTTCCCATAGCTGTTAACACCTTGAATCATTAGGGATTTCTGTAGGATTATCTCAAGTCCTCTAAAGAAGAGATCCACTTTTCATTTGTTGTTCGTGATAAAGCCAAAGGCTTATCATACTAGTATTTTGATTTTTGTTTTATATTCCTCGATATACTCATATATTTTTTTATTCATTTTGAGGAACTCTCTCTCCATCATATGACAAAGAGTTCGGGAAAAACATTTATTGAAAAACATTTTCTTAAATCCTTCCCAATACATGGAATCAATTTAATCCTTATACATTGTGTTTTTTTTCGATAGCCACCAAAAAATTTGATTCCCCATCAAAATAGTACACTGCTAGAATGACTTTATCTTCTTTTGAGCATTGAAGGATAGAGAATATGTTCTCAATAGAGCTAATCCATTATTCTGCGATAAGGGGAATAGAATAACCAGTAAAAATAGGATGTCTATGTCATATAAATGATTTGAATACAGTTTTCTCTTTCATAGGAAAATGAGGGCTTTCCACATGATCCAATTTATCATTAATGACATGTACTTATTTTTCTAGTACTATCAAGAAGTTGTGGGCACACGTTCTCATTAGATTTGGTATCCTATTAGGGAAATCTTCACATTTCCTATCACATTGATTATTGGCACATGTTATCCTATTTACTTCCATTAACTGATAAAAAGAAATAAAAGAAAATTAGCGAGATTCAATAATTAAATGACGAGATTATAAAAATGAAACTTTAAACATATAAAGATAAATCTGTAAATGAATAGTATAACTGAATTGTGATTCCCTAACTTTCAATAGGGGTTATCCATGGTGATAGATTTATACATAGGGTTCTTACTAAAGTTTCCTAGTCCCAATCCCCAAAAATAACTTGATCATTCTATAATACAAAATTTTTATTTCCTATATTTTACACATATTCTTACATGATTATACACATAATTTTCCATAAAATAAAAACCATGGATTATAATGTCTTCTGTCTCTGGAAGATTAGGTATATAAAATTAAAAACATGTGACTAAAATAAAAAATATCTTTATTAATCTTCCATAGTGCTCTTACAACTTTATTTGAGATCCTATATCTATGTAGGGTAAGCTAGGGAATAGATAGACAATAGAGATGAGCTAAAAAGACCAGTGAGGGAATAAACAGGGGAATAAATAATAACACATGAGTTTAAAAGGCATTACATGATGACATAAAATGAATGGAACGTGAATATTGTTATGGAAGCATATAACATAGAACATGGAATTATATGATCATGGAAAAACAAGATTCAATACTAAAATATAATCCTTAAACAATGCTGATATATTTTAGTTCTCGAAAAAATGATGATAAAGGGAACCTTTTATCTATTCTTTTTTAGCAATGACAAATATTACCATTATCATCTTTTTCTGGGAGTTTGATAACTGGTAACCTTTATCATCTCTTTTCTTTACAGATGATAAATGGTACCTTTTATCAATGCTTTATTTTTAGCACTGATAAATGGTACTGTTTATCATGACATCATTTTCAGCACTGATAAAATTATGAATAAAATTAAATAATTTAAAAAATAAAAACAAAAATGAGTTTATTAAGAAAATATTAACAATTTAATGAATTAAATAATTATTGATAAAAATGAGAAAATTGATAATACTATATATAAATTATAAATACTAATAAATAGTATAGAATAAATATATAAATATATGTATAATGAAAATTAAACAAATAATTTAAAAATAAGTGAATAATAAAAAAGAATAATCATTTTATTAATAAAATAATTATTTATAATGATAAAAAATTATATATATTACATATATAGATATATATTAATGTTTATAAATATAATGTATATAATACCATATATTAATGCTTTACATTAAATATTCATATATTTAGTGAATAATGGTTTATAATTAAAGATCAATATGAATTAAAAATAATGACTAACTACATTGAGTAATGATCAGTCATTCGATTTTTCAATTTAATAGAGATCAAACATGCATTATATTGTTTTCACATATACACAATTGATGCATTTTTATACACAACGCACGCACAAAAATATTTATGTAATTAATGAAATCTTATATAGGAACACGTACACCTAATATATATGTCATTCATTCAAATTTTTGTAATCATTTTATAATTTCATCATAATATGACACATTTAATATATCATGTTTTAAATTATTATAATTTATTTATATATTTTTAATTTCATTAAATATGGGTATTAATTCATTTTGAATATGATTTATTTTTATTTATTTTTATTTTTTAATTTTTTTTGTGAATTTAATGAATATCAATTATTTATTTTATATATATTTATTTACCATGTTTTAAAATTCTCAATAGGTATTCATCTTTATTTCATTATATATCTATATTTTATAATAGTTTATAATCAATTAATAAAACTTATCAAATTTTATCAATATTGTTAAAGTGTACTCATTTTTAATTATTCAATTTCACTCATTTTTAACTTGTATGCACTTCATATTAAATATCTATTAATAATGTTAATAATATATTTCTAAGAAATATTTATAAATAAATATAGTTATAAATGTATATTTATATTATTTATTCATATATATATTTATAATTATAAATAAATAAATATTCATTTTTTAAAAAGTATTTATATAATTATAAATAAATAATTATATATGTATTTAATTAATTATACAATTTATAATAAATTTATTTAAATAATGAATATATTTACCATATTTATATATATTTTTATTATATATATAATTATATAAATATATACAATGATATAAATATAAAAATATAGAAATTCTAGTTTTTTAAAAAGTATTTATATAATTATAAATAAATAATTATATATTTATTTATATTTATTTAATATAAATAATAATATAAATATATTTACATTTTTTTTGTTTATAATTATAATTATAAATCTTTTATCAGTGCTTAAGTATTAAGCACTGATAAAAGAAATATTTATCTGCACTTTTTTAGTGTTTAAAAATATTGATATTGATCATCACTAAAAATGTGTTGATGAAATTCATATTTATCTATGAAAAAACATTCTCACTAATAAAGATGACTTTCATCAGTGCTTTTTTATCACTAATAATATTTTTTTCCATATTAGTGCTAAAAAAACTATGATAAAGATGATTTTATGAGTTCTTATTACTTTAGGGCATATAAAAGGGATCTTTATAATCAATTTTTTGGAAGCACAAATAAAAGTGTTATGATCAATTTAAAAGAACCTCAGTTGCGAACCAGTAGGTATATTTGAAGCATTCCATGAAAGAAACTTATTTCCAACACTCCTCCAAAACAATTCCAATCTTAAATCATGGCCCGAATCAAGGCTCAAACAATTTCAAGGATCAAAAAATTCAAGGTTCAAAAGAATACAAGGCTCAAAAAAATTCTAATTTGGGAAATATCTCTACTTTATCTTAGACAATTAAAAGATTGAATCCAATTTATTTTTTCATCCTCATCACTCATTGATTTATTTTTTGGTGATATCTATTTATTTCTTTTTCTATCATCATTCTTTATTTACTATGGGCATATCCCTCTGGTCAACAGTGGATAGTCATATATTCGAGCACTCACTACCAGAGTAGCTAAACAACAAACATGAGTATAAATATATTCCCACTTAAATTTAGGAGTATTTTTAGGAATGATTTGAAAAATAATGAAAAATATGATCAAGGTTATATCCCCCTTCACATAGGTGATCATTTTCCCATTTAAAATACCACTATAGACAAGTCCCATATTCCTTATAACTTTAGATTATATCATCCATACAGTCTATTTTAAACATTCGAGTATGTTGAGAGACCACTAAAATTTGAATACCTCTAGTTACATCAAATTTGCATATCCACCTAATAGAGAATATCAAAAAGGAAGTCTCACTAGGGGAAAACCAATGTATAAGAGAATTCCCATATACCTACTCTTCTAAAGTCTAGTTTTCTTGTGGCCCCAAATAACCATTCAATGATGGATCAAGTATTTTCTAGCTCATCATTATAAGGAGGAGGATACTACACTTGGAGGAACCTCCCAAAAACATCTTTAGTAGGTGTTTTTCATTACCCAAATATCTCTTCTCACACAATAGTTTGATAAAAGGGTGTTTATTTTGACAAAAGGATTTACCTGTCTTATGAGATGAACAATGAATATCTAATATGAAGTGATGTTTATTTTATAAATCCTTTGGTGGGACATAAATTATAAATTTCTTTTACATTAAATTTTGTTTTTATATAATAAATTTATAATTCTTTCTTCACATTCTTCTATGTTTTTAGAAAATTTTAAAAATCCTTCATACAACCATTTAACTTGTCCCATTTTCAACAGAGTTCATTCAATGGTTGAAATTAATCTTCCAATTTTACTTATGAAGATTCGTCTCCCCTATATTTTTATATAATAGTGCATCATCTCCCATTTAACTTAAAACCTCAATATCATCCATAATTACTATTATTGTTCTTAGTATGGCTAAAATTTTAAACTATGTGCACAAAATCACATATAACCCATAATGGACATGAAAATGAAATTTTCTTATAAATACCATAGTTCATATTCTTGAAAAATAATTCTTGTTTTCCACATGTCTAGACATAACTCTTTAATCAGTTCATGAAATCAAAATTTAGAGAACTTTAAAACCATTATCATTATTAGGTATATTTTTTTACTAAAATTATTTTGTTGCATTCTTTATTGATTTTTAATTTAAATTATAATTTTCAGTTGCTTTCAAATATTTTATGTACCATTAACATTAAATGTGATAATTCCTTTGGTTGTTACATCACATTTTCATAAAATATTATAGAGGTTATCAAATTCTATATATGACGGAATAATTATTAGAAATCATTTTTAGGTATTCATAATTTTGGGTCTACATGTGTTGGTTCCACCCCTATGAAAATCTAATTACCATCCATGTATATGAAATAAATCTTTATTTATTAAAATGTTTTATCAATACAATTTTGTATCTTTTATTATATTGAATGTGACTTTATTATTATTGTTTATGATATTTGGGTTTCCTATTACCCCTTAATTTCTGATATTATATTTTCATTTTTATAGGGTATTTCTGAAAGACTTGTTAGATCATTTTAATAGACGTAGGCTTAGTATTATTTAGTGTATTTAGTGTATTAAAAGTAGAATTTATCCTATAAATATAAATTTCACAGAGGCCCCAAATATTCTTATATCATAACATTTCCCTGCCGATAAGCCTTGAATCATAGAAAAAAATGTTTCTAACCCCCGGAAGACACCTTCAATGGCCCATGAGTTAATAAATTGTTACAATGGTGCAATTACATAAGAAGGGAGGAATTACCCCTTTTAGAGAACATAATTAATTACAAATGTTATCCTCATTAGCATCTTCTCATGAATAGTTATTATTGAAATTTTTTTTATTGATACTCATCCTCCATCTCTTTTATATTTCTTGTACTACTCTAAGCATTATTCATTCTGTGTTTGAGTACTATGTGGAGTATTTCAAGCAACATAGCTTCATGTCCACAAGAGATGGAGGATGCGTGTCAAACATCAAAATTCAATAATAAATGTTCATGAGATAAGATGATGAGGATGAAATGTGTCTATAAATTTCACCTTTGAATTAATTCAGAGGATACACCTACCAAAGTAGAGTAATTATTTTCTAAATTTAAATTACCCATTTTCTTAAATTAATAGTGAAATTATTTAAAACATTTAAATGTTTCATTTTGGTTATGATAGATATCCATAACATTCATATTTGATAAGGAATATATTATGTGTATTTATTTATTTATTGTCATAAATTAATATTTTATAAACCCAATAGGAATGATAAGTATCAGAAATGGATGCATACTAATCATTTGAGAAAATATTATGAAGATGTAGTTAAAGAGTTCATCATGTTTGTAATAGAGAATGCTTACGACCCTTCTAAAATCATTTTTCTTTGTTTATGTTGTTGTTATTAAAAAAATTAGTCCAAAAGAGTTAGAAGAACATTGGTATTGTCACAATATAGTCTGGAGCTATAATTGTTGGACTAAACTATAGGGAAAAATGAACGTGCACATTGATTAGGATGATACTACAATTTATGGATAATTTGATATTAATACTAGTGTAAATGATGTTGGAGATCACATGGAATAAATTAAAATGGAAATCTGTGATGAAATTTATGATTTGATATTTTTTTGAGAAGTTAAATTGTCGTCTTAAGAGACCACTGCCTATTGTTTGTACTATATATAGAATAATGTCATCCATATTGAAGTTATATAATTTGAAATCATTAACAGGATGGATAGACACCATATTTACAGGGATACTTTATCTCCTGAATTATATGCTACCCGAAGAAAATGAACTTTCATGTTAAGCAAATTATATTCAATGAATTCTACAGTCAATGCGGAAAATCACTTAAAAAACACATTTTCATCCAATTGACTTCATATTGTTTCACAAGGACCATGAATAACTCTTAAAATTACCTACGTGTGGCACGAATCGATATAAGAAAATTGAATCAAGTCATTATAAATTAATATGGTACTCATCAATAATTCCATGTTTTAGAATACTATATAGATATTAAGAAACTACAAGAAAATTGACATGGAATACATAAATAATAATTAAATATAGGAACTTCCATAAACAAGAAAATTTTCATTAGAGGAAGAAAATTGATTATGTGTATCCAGAATTTGGAAATGAGGTAAGAAACCTTCATCTTGAGTTATCTATAAATGAAATAAATCCTTTTGGTATATATATTAGTACTCATAGTAAATCACACCTCTTGTGGGAAAATATTAACTTTCTACCATAGTTATGGAAAAGAGGAGATACATTATGTTGTATCTGCTTATATCTAGACCAAAGTAACCTGATAATGATATTGATGTCTATTTTGTGTTAATTAATATGATATCTGAAATTAATGTGACCTATATGTGTTACAATGTATAATTCTCATATAAATGAAGAATTCACTTTGAGGGCCTTGTTGTATGGGATGATAACTGACTTTCCAACTTATATCAATTTTTCTGGATAAAGAATTAATGGAATATTGGAGTGTCCCATTAGTGAATAATTCACACACTCAAATCATTTTAAACATTAATTTAAGATTGAGTTTTTTGGACATATGAAATTTTTACCTCAACAACATAAATAATGATCCTAGACAACACCACCCTATGATAATACCAAACATGGTAAACCGCATTATCCACTAATGGGACATAAAAAGCTCAAAAAATTAAAAGATATTTAAACCATTAATGATAAACCAATTTCAAAAAACCATATCAAATATAGTTGTAAAAAAAGATCAATTTTATTTGAAATACCGCATTGTAATTGTTTGTATGTTAGAAATTTTCTTGATGTCATGCAATTATAAAAAATGTATTTGATAGTGTTCTTGAATTTATGTTAATGTTCCTAAAAAAATATGGTATCACAGCTTGGTTAGACATGATTGAAATAGAGATGAGGGAAGAGTTTCCACTAGTGAAGGGTATATGGAGTAATTTTCTTCATTCAGTAGCTTAGACACTATCTAGACTGGAAAAATTCCAAATTTTTATTTTCCTTAATGGTGTAAAAGTTATAGGGTGGTATTCCTAAAATATCTATAATTTAATATCAATGTATAATTTGTTGTTTTAGGGAGTAAAATCACATTAATATCATGTTTTTATGCAATATTTGATGTGTGTTGGTTTATGTTTCATTCTGCCTAAAAATCAACATACATTACCCAGAATCTACTTATTTTTCAAATCCATATATAGTAATGTTGTTGACATGATGATATTACAATCATGAATAAGGATGTTTTATTCATATTTTGTGAAATATATATGTTTTTACCACTATAAATCTTTAATATTATAGTCCACATGATGTTTCACTTTGTCGGAGAGGTTAATCATCGGGGTCTTATCCATTAATGATGGTTGTACCACATTGAACGCTATATAAATATTTGAAATGGTATGTAAAGAATTAAAGTCATGTTGAAGGTGGTATTAAAGAACATTATATTGATGAAGATTCAATTGAATTCTGTACTTATTACCGATAATATGTTGAAAGTCATTCTCCTAAAGTCTAGTCATAGTGGATGCCTTTTGTGTGAATGAATTTCTTGAAGAGATGTTGCTACAATTACTATCACATAGTGGCAGGAAGTGCAACTTTACATTTTACATAATAGTGATGAATTTGGTTCATAAATTCACTCCAAAAAATAAATTATTATAAATTCTAATCCCTCAAGGGATGAAGGATAGATATCAAATACACATAATCAATAGTTTATAGCATGGTTCTAAGATCAAATTTATACGGAGTTATCTGAAAATTTGAATTCAATTTCCAAATGACTTCAATGGCTAGTCGTGGGAGAAAATTCAAATATGATATCTTATACTGGGGTTTAATAAATTTTTATAGGTTCTATAAAAAATAAGATGATAAATATTGTACGATTCTAAATTGTGTAGTTAATCTTGTGAAGGAAGTGTTACAACCATCTAGTTCCAAGGATAGAAATCCATTTTAAGAGAATATGTCATATTTCATAATTATGGAATAGATATGCATGTAGGATTATAAAAAATTTCAAGTTCAAATTTTCTTTTGAAAATGGGTTGACAATAGGATTTCAATGAATGTTCTAGAAATGGGTTTTGTGAAGGTGAATTTCATTTCACAAGGGGAAAAGGACAAGTCATTCCTAACCACATCACATGTAGTGTAAGTATTTCACGTCTCAAACCAAACGAACAAGAATTGGTCAGTTTTCTAACTTAAGACTATATTAACTATATGGTCATATGAAAATTCAATTGAGGATGACCCTTTTATTGGGATATCACAATCAGTTCATGGTGGTCCCAATGTAGAAAATGTATTTTAATTTTTATGGGACCATAAAGAGGTGACTTGGATTCTCAATAGAGGATACAAATCCCTTAAACCATTAAATAAGAAAAAGATTTAATTGAGAGGGTTAAAGTGTCTTTGAATATACCGTGATTTTCCCTATAATATTATACATTATATACTGCATTCACATAATCTAATTTAATGTTTGACTACTCATGTAGACAATATTTTCTTGTACATGATTAAGTTACCAATCCTATGAAGAATAGACTATTAATTGTAAAACTATTGAATTATTATGGGATAAAAAGCATGTTGATGAAAAAAACAAGAATGACGAACCATCATAGTGTTGAATAAAATTATCAAGGCAATAAGTAATGGTATAAAATTTGAGGATGGATGAAATCACTATAGCCAACATGTTTACCCCAATATTTCAATGTTCATTAGTTTAGTTGGGTTCATAAAAATGAGGAATGTGCTTATTGATATAAAGTTGTGGCACCATGTCTAGCATAAAATGAAAGAAACCTTTTGGGATGATATAAAGGTAATGTTACGATATAATTTATCTATTTTACCAAAAAATTATATAAGGAAACACTGATTTAATTTTAATTATTTATTACAGAGTTAATTTTTTTAGAATATTTCCATTAGGAATATGTTTTAGTGGCTGTTGGAAAATAATATAGAGGATTATAGACTCTTTTCACCAAGTTACCTCTTAGGGATGATAAGGGGAAAGTAAATCCCCAACCACCTATTAGTTTTGAACACATTATAAAGCCGAAAACATGGAATACATTCATCAGTCATCGTGATGAGAAATCATTTCAGGTGCACTGTATCCAATAAAAAATTATATGAAATTATATATTTTATCCAATTCGATTCAAAATTTTTAATTTATGAAACAACATTAATGTGCGGAAAATAAAGAGCATGCATAAAAAAGTACCCCTATCATGAATCAAGGATGGGGTAAACATCCCTAGAGAATAAATTGGTATATATTTTATGTCAATAATAAAATATTTATTTTATATAAGAATATATGTTCATTTTCTTATATGAAGATTCATGACTCAAAATATGAAGCCACTTCCATCCCACGTTATGTGCTATAGAAGGAGGCTCACATAAATTAGGAGGGTAATCTAATTGATATAACCACAAAAATCAATATTGTGAACTTGTATATGTTTGAAATAATTTTAATTTATTATTATTTATAACAATATTTCATAAAAGTATCTATTTATGTTCATATATTCTTTATATGGTATATAAATTATAATCGATAGTGACCATACAAGAAGAAAATTTACTTTAAATAACTTTGAAGTGCCTAGAACAATATGGTTGCATTAGAGGAGTTGGTTTTGGAGTGTCTCCTCGAATATATTTTGAGAAGAAAGAAATACAATAATAAAAATATAATATGATGAAAGGATTATAGGAAAAAATAGATTTTTTCATGATATTATTTTATTATCTGGTTTGGATGACTAATATATGAGAAATGGTCAAAGTGAACCTACAGTGGAACATGATCTGTGCATAAAAAACCAAATGAACCCACTATATTTGAGGCCAGTCATTCCCCTAAAAAATATACCATACCTAATGTAATAATTTTTTTCATTACTCTTTCTCTTGTATGTCAATCAAATAAATTTTGTTAACTTTATATTACTAAAATTTTATAGGGTAGAATTGTATGTGATTTCTTTCTTTCAAAACCCACATAGTGCCTTGTTGTGAGTAGTAAATTGTATAATATACTTGGAGACAAGATTAGAAAATAAATAACTCCCAAATGATCACATGAAATTAGGGATTAAGCTAGTTCAAGATCTGATTGTTCAATTTCCTATTCCACTTGATGATCGGTTAATTACAATTGTCAATGATCCTATCTGAAATTTTATAGCATGGATGTATAAGCTAATAAAGATACACATGGTATGTATTTGAAAAAAAATCATATGAAAAACATGTAATAGTTTATGAAAACATATCTTATGTATGATATGATATTATGGATGGATAAATCGATGGGGAAACCGATGGTCATATGAAGATAATCTAGTGAATTGACTAAGAAAAAAAATAACCTTCTAGGAGTACCTTCTCCCCACAAGTTCCCAATAAATTTTTTTTATCATTAATACATTATATAGATACAACATTTAATGATGTAAATATTTATTACATTTCATAGGGTGAATAAATATAGAGAACTTTCATTACAAACATAGTTGTTATGAAGTGTATAAATGAGATTCATAAGTTCGAATGGATGGGAGAATTCGTTATGAATACATAAATTTGTTACATTTTCATAATATGTATGTCCAAAAAATGATATAATATATTCATTTAAGGTTAATAAATATAAATATTTTCTACCAGTATTTACATTACTAATATATTAACGGAATATTGTGCAAAGAACAACATGGATTCATTAATACCTATATCATTTCAATGGAAAAAACTTTTTGGAGAAGGAAGAGATTGATAAGAATAAATATGAGCTATATAATGTGTTTGAGAAACAAATAACTTGAAATATAAATTTTTTGATGCCTACAATATAGGCATAAAACTCTACAATATAACTACATAAAATATATTTTTATTTTTTTTTCATTTCTTATTTGTTTTTAGGAAGCACTGGATGCTGATATCACTCAATCTAGAAAACCTAAATATTTATTTGTTGGATCCAATGCATGGATATGATACACACCAAAAAATCATGATGTGTTTTTTGAATTTGTAATACACATTAATCAACATTTATTAGATAAAATTAAAATTATATGTTTTAGTCTGTTTTTTGGATTTAATAGGATTGTCACTAAATATAGGCTTAATCATGGAATGAGGTTACTGACTTAAAATAAACAGCTTGCAGATTAAATAAAATGAAAAAGTTATATATTGAAACATTAAACTATCAAAACTTATTTCAAATATATTTTCTTATTTTGGTCAATATTTCTACATTATATGAAGTAATATAATTGAAACAATTATGGATATTATGTTTGAAAATTAATGTGAGAGATCTTCAACCATGAAAATACCATCATCCCCAAAGAGTTAGTTTTCAAGTATAATTAAAAGTTCATTAAAAATATTTCTTAATATTTAGTTTTTTCCAAAATTTTATCAGTACTACCAAGCTTTCTGACAACCTTTATAAATCAAAGAAGAAGATTTTTTTTTAGATGAGTGGGTAGTATACATGATGTGAGAATGTTTTCTGAAAACTAATACAGGTTATTACCTACTATGTTTGTCATCTAGTATGGGATATTAAGTTATAAATATATTTAGGGTGTGAAGAATTAGTATCATAATGATTATATATTATTTTTTATCTATTTCTCAAGGATAAGTATAATAGAGGAAATCAAGTTGTCCAGAAATGAGAAGACAACATTATGTTAGAATGTATACTGGTATCATAAAGTGGTGACTTACTAATAGTTATTTAGTTAATTTTATCATCATTTTATCTATGTTTTTTTAATTTCACAATAATTTTTAGGTTAAAGTAGGATTATTTCCCTCTCTAGGGTTCCATCACAGGTTGTGGTAAAATATAGAAGAAAAAAATGTAGTAGTTTCAGTTTGGGGGGTGGTGTAATTACTTGGGATATTGCATCAAAAATTCAATGAAGATATAATATCACAATTTATGGTGAAATCTATAAAATTAACACATCATGTTTAAATTAGTGAAATGGAATAACTAAAACAGATTATTATGAATGCAATGTATGTGAAATTAAATCATCCCACCATTATATCATATAGAATCTCACAATAATTACTTTAGTAGAGGTGTTTAACCTATCCTTAGTATGAATATAAATACTTGTCCCCATAGCCCCATAAAAAATGGTTTTATTGGTTCATCAATAATATTCATGTGCACATTCACTATGTAAAATGGTCCAGGTTTATAAGACCATTAATAAAAAAACACATCACCATTCTCAATAAAAAATACTTGTGAATAAGGTTGTTACCATTTTCATGAACAAATAATGATAATTTTATATTAGTTTTTACCATTACCGAGAATATTGAAAATGGTATACTAATCTATAGTAAAATCTTAGAAGACTTAATGGATACTCTAGATTTTAGTGTCATTTGGATTCTATAAAGGGATATACTAATTATTAATACTATCAAAAAGGGTTAAATGATTTATAATGGAGCTGAGTGTATTCTAGAAATTCGTAATGGGTAACACTCATGTTTTTTCTATCAAATAAGGGAAATGGTTTATCATGGAGTTTATACCCTCTATGGTGGTGAAAGGGAAAGATAGATTTTATTTTGTTCCCTGAAAACAAAAATGTAAATATTTATTTTAGTTCAATCAATGAAAGAAGAAATGTTTATACTAATGGTTAATATTTGATAGGAATAAATAATGGGACACAATAATTTTTTGTACAATCTAGAAATATATAATGTGTTATTCTCTTTTTTTTGGAAATAAGAAAGAATATATATATATATATATATGAGTTTTACAACAATTAAAATGTATTAATGTTTTAATGGGATTTTTTAATATGTGATATTTATTTTATTTTAAATTGGTTAAATATATCTTGTTTTTGAGAATGAGCTTCTAAAATATCTCATATGTATCCATAGTGAGTGAATAAAAAAAGTTATATCTTGTAATCCTAGTTCAAAACAATGGGACTATGAAGTAATTTTGGAATATTTATGTTTAATTTGTTTTGTTTATTGAATTATTAACATAAGATTTGTTTTCTTATATAGGTGGGTTCTTTTTTATCTTGTAAGGGTGGTTTTTCCAAAGCTTCTCATGTTCCGAAGAGATTGGAAAGAACATTTTCTATTCTAATGTAAGTGGAAACCCTGTACAGCCCGAAACATGAAGTGTTTGAGGAATCATGATGTCATTCCCTACCACATGGAGTGGTGGTCTGGTGATGAGGTTCTATTGAACCATCTAGAAATCTCATCATCCATAAAAGGTTTCAGAATATTCCACACTTCTCTTGAGTTTTTTGGAACACCCCCATGGTAATTGAAGGCTACAAAACATTCTATATCTCCACATATGGTTGTGTAACTCTATAGGTTCTATAATTTCCAATTTATATTCTAGAAGACTAGAATTATCTAGAATATTGTACATACGTAATATTTTAGAATGTTGTATATTTTCCACACTACCCTATGTAAAGGGATGGGAAACTCATTTGTAAATACTCTTCTAAGTTGAGATAAATTGAGAGATTACATTTAAATTTTCTCTTGTGAGATTTTCACCCACTTCCCTTATGATCTTAACTTCTGTTATGAGTGTGGAAAAGCTAAACATGTCTAGGATTTGAGTGAGGAAGCTACTCGACTGCCGTACATGATGTTGGGGTTCTCCAAGTGCTACAATAATGAGGTTTCATATTCCATCATATTGGTACATGTTCTCTCTTCTGAGTATTATTTTGATAGTTGAATGAAAATAAAAAAGATCAAATAATAAATCACACGTACCTCAATCCAAAACACAATGTTCTTTGTATAACCCATACTGCATGTTTTTAGTTTATAATTATACATTTTTGGTTAATGTACACAACAAATATACAAAACATAGAAATCCCATGAACTCTATTTTGATATAATAGGAAAACAATCCATAAGTCATTTGTAGCATGTATAAATTAGTTGCACCATAGTCAAACACATAGTGTGGCCAGTATGACTCCATGTGCATGATTTTATTTAAAATTGACATTAATTTTAGTAAAAAAGACATGTGACATACTAAAAACTAATAAAAAACATTCCTATTATTTTTATTTTTTATAAAAACTATCCATATGTTATTTGTGATGTGTAGGAATCATCCAGACATAAATCTAATACCCAATGTGTATGACTCAAAGTGTCCGTTATTAGTTTAAAATTTATATTTTAATTAAAAAATGTCACACACTGAAAATTGAACAAACACACATATAATGTCTTTATAATTTAGGAAAATGATTAAAAATTCAATTTTTTGTGTAGGAATTAGTCTCAAGTTAAACTAACACACGATGTGACCATTATGACTCAAATTTCATATTTTGAATTTAAAATGAAATTTTAGAAAAAAAAACAGGTGGCATACTCAAAACTAATAAAAAAAATTCCGATTTATTTTATTATTTTTGAAAATGATCCATAAGTAATTTGGGTTGGGTAGGAATCAATCACACCTCAATCTGACTCATGGTGCGATCGGTATGACTCCAAGTGCATGTTTTTTAATAAAATTAACATTAATAATAGTAAAAAAGTTAAGTGACATATTCAAACCTAAGTAAAATCATTCATATTAGTTTCATAATAAAGAAAAAAATTTTCTAAACTCATATATTATTGGTATAAATCATCCACGCCTCAATACGATGGACAGTTTTCCCAGCATGACTCTATGTTTCTGTTTTTATTAAAAATTCACATTAATTTTGTTAAAACAGAAATGTGACATACTCAAAACCAATATAGTTCAACTGGATTGTTTTGATAGTTTATAAAATATATATACATTATTTTTTACACTTAGTAATTATCCACACCTCTATACGATACATGATGTTCCTCATATTATTCAAACTGTCTATTATCATTATAAAATTTATATTTTAGTTAAAAAAGATTCATTCACTAAAGTCTTATAAAATGTACTCATATTTTATTGGTAATTTCACAAAATTACTCATAAATAATTTGTGACATATAAGAATAAGTCTTATGTAAAACTGACAAATGATGTGACTGGTATGAATAAAAGTGTGTGTTTCCAATTTAAAATGAAATTTTAGTAAAAAACACAAGTGAAATAATCAAAACTAAGAAAAAAGATTTGGATTATTTGGATACATTAGTAAAATGACCCATAAGTCATTTTTTATATGTAGTACTTTGATTCACATTTATCTGACATATGTTGTGCTCAGTATGACTCCAAGGGAGTGTTTTTATTTAAAATTGACATTAATTTTAGTAAAAACTGATATTAAGATACTCAAAATTGATAAGAAACTTTTGGATTTAATTTAAACTTAAAGAAAATGATCTATAATTTATTTTTTACATATAAAAATAATTTGAACCTCAATCAGATACATGATGTGTCTGGTATGATTCAAAATGTTCCTGATCAGTTTAGAATTAGCATTTCAGCTAAAAAGGTTTCACTCATTTAAAACATAGAAAACACACTCGGACTGTATTAATAAATTATAAAAATTAATAACAAGTCATTTTTGATATGTAGAAACTTCTTTCCAATCCAAGTGACACACTTTGTGACCGCTATGACTCAAAATGATTGGTTCCAGTTCAATGTCATTTTTTCAATAAAAAGTGACATACATAAAATTTGTCTAACGAATTGGTTTTTTTTCTTAAAGTAGAAAAATAATCCATATGTCATTTTTGACATGTAAGAATCATCCTGACCTCTATTCTATGTATAGTATAGCCGACATAACTCCAATTGAATGCTATTTTTTATTAAAATAGTCATTATATTTTCAAAAAAAGACAAGTGACGTACTCAAAACTTATAAAATGCATTTGGATTGTTTTTATAATTTAGTAAAATGAACCATAAGATATTTGTGACATTTTGGAATTATCTTTACCATAATATGATATGAGATGTTCCCAGAATGACTCAAATTGTCCATTATGAGTTTAAAATTGACATTTTAGTTCAAAAACTGTTACTCACATAATACAAAGAAAAATTATATGAGCTGAATTGATAATTTTAGAAAATTATTGATAAGTAATTATTGAGATGTAGGAGTTGTCCTCACATAAAACCAACACGTTATGTGACTAATATGATCTAACATTCTTGTTTTGAGTTCACAATGACATTTTAGTAAAAAATAGAAGTGACATTCTCAAAACCAATAAAACACATTAATATTGTTGTGATACTTGTTTTAAATTATCTATATGTCATTTGGGACATTTAAGAATCACCAGAACCCCAATTTGTCACACAGTGTGATAGGTATGACTCCAAGTGCATGATTTTTGTTAAAACTAATATTTTTTTTGTAAAAATGATAAGTAACAATCAAAAAATAAAGAAAATGCATTGGAATTAGTTTTATAATTTATTAAAATAATCTATATGTCATTTCTAATGTGTATGAATCACATGAACCTCAAAATGACACATGGTGTGAATAGTACGACTCCTAGTGCATGTTTTTATTTAAAATAAACATCAATTTTTGTAAAATAATCTAGTCGTATACTCAAAATTGAGAAAATTAATTCCTATTGTTTTGATAATTTATAAAAACAAACCATAAATCAATTTGAAATTTTTGGAATAATTGTCACCTCAATACGATACACAATGTTCCCAAAATTACTCAAAGTGTATATTGTCATGTTAAAATTAACATTTTAGTTCAAAAAGTGCCACTCACTGAAAACTAAGAAAATTCACTCATATTTTATTGATTACATAGAAAAAATAATTTATAATACACTTTCCACATGTAGGAATTAGATCACATAAAAATGAAACATGATGTGACTTGTATGTCTTGAAGTTCATGTTTCCATTTTGAAATGACATTTTCATAAAAAACAAAAGTGACATACTCAAATATAAGAAATTGAATTCTAATTGTTTTTGTACTTTATTAAAATGATCTATAAGTAATTTTTGATGTATTGGAATCATCTTCCCCTCAATTCGACACACAATGTTACATTTATAACTTCAAATGCACATTTTTATTTAAAATAGACATTGATTTTAGAAAATAATACAATTAACAAATTTAAAACTAAGAAAAATGATTCAAGTTATTTTTATACTTTCAGAAAATGATCCAAATTTCATTTTCGACATGTAGGAATTAGGTGCACCTCAATCTGAAACACAGTATACCAGATATGACTAAAAGTTTTCAACATCAGTTTCAAATTGGAATTTTAGTTCAAAAAGTGTCACTCAATGAATATAGATAAAATATCATCATATTTTATTAATAATTTATTAAAAATTTCTTAATTATTTTCTGATGTGTAGGAATCAGTCTCACACAAAACTAACTTATGATGTGAATGGTATATCAGAAAGTGCATGATTCTAGTTTAAAATGACATTTTAGAGAAAATAAGAGTCACACACAAAACCAATAAAAAGAATTTGTATTTTTTTATACTTTAGTAAAACAATCCATAAGTCATTATTGACATGTAGGAATCTACTGCACCTCAATCTGATGCACAATATGTATGGTATGACTCCAAGTGTGTGTTTTTATTTTATATTGACATTATTTTTTTGTAAAAACCACTAGTAACATACTCAAAACTAAGTAAATGCATTAATATCATTTTCATAGTTTTGTAAAATGGTCTATAATTTATTGTTTAAATTTAGTAATCATACAAACCTCAATTTGACACATGATATTCCTAGTATTATTCAAAGCATCTGTTATCAGTTTAAAATTTATATTTTAGTTCAAAAAGTGTCACTCACTGAAAACTGAGCAAACACACTCAGAGTATCATGATAATTTACAAAAACAATTTATATGTCAGTTGTGACATGTAGGACTCAGTCTCATGTCAAACCAACTCGCAATGTCACTAGTATGACTCAAAGTGTGTGTTTCTAGTTTAAATAAAATTTTAATAAAAAACACAATTGTCATACTCAAAACCAAGAAAACACATTCATATTGTTTTTATACCTTATAGAAATTATCTATATGTCATTTGGGACATGAATGAAGCATCATATATTCAATCCTATGCACATTTGACGGATATTACTCCAAGTGCATGTTTTTTAAAATTGACATTAAATTTAGTATAAAAGAAAAGTGATATACTCAAAACTAGGAAAATATATTTGTATTGATTTTTCACTTCATCTAAATGATTCATAATTAATTTGAGACATTTAGTAATCATATTCAATATAATATGATGCAAATTGCAACTCGTCTGACTCCAAATGCACATATTTATTAAAAATTGACATAAATTTTTGTAAAAAATACAATTGACAAAGTCAAAACTGGGAAAATGAAATTTTATTATTTTGATACATTATTAAAATTATCCATATGTCATTTGTGACATGTGGGAAGCATCCTCACCTTAATCTAATACAAGATGTTCTCGGTATGACTCAAAGTGTCCATTATTAGTTTAAAATTCCCATTTTAGCTCAAAAAGTGACAGTCAATGAAAACTAACAAAACATGGTCATTTTTTATTTATAATTTTGGAAATAATTTCCTATGTAATTTGTGATGTGTAGGAATCATTATTGCATCAAACTAACACATTTTGTGATCGATATGTCTCATAATGTGTGTTTTGGGTTTAAAATGACAATTTAGTAAAAAACACTAGTGACTTACTAAAATCCAGTAAAGCTCATTAATTTTGTTTTGATAAAATGTAAAAATTATTCATAAGTCATTTTAGGCATGTACGAAGGAGGAAAACTTCAATATGATGCTCGGTGTGGCCATTATGACTCCATGTGCTTGTTTTATTTAAAATTGACATTAATTTTTGTAAAAAACATAAGTGACATACTCAAAACCGAGCAAAAACATTATCAGTGTTTTGATAATTTAAGAAAATGATCTATAAGTTATTTTTGATATGTATGATTAAGGATCCCGTAAATCTGATACATGATGTACCCATACGATTTAGAGTGTCTGTTAAGAGATTAAAATTGACATTTGAGAAAACAAATTTCCACTATTTCAAAACTAGATAAACACACTCAGATTGTGTTGATAATTTTTTAAAATGATTCATAATTTATTTATGACTTATTGGAATTATTCACCCATCAAAACGATACATTATATGAATGGTATGACTCAATGTGAATGTTTTTAGTTTAAAAAGACATTTTAATAAAAAACTCAAGTGGAATAATCCTAATTAATTAAAAATGTTCAGATTATTTTGATACTTTAGTAAAACTACCCGTATGTCATTTTTGATGTGTATGAATCAGCCTCACTTCAATCCAATGCAAGGTGTGGCATCTATTACTCCAAGGTTGTGTTTTTATTTAAAATTGACATTAATTATTGTAAAAAAAATGAAAGTGACGTAATCAAAACTGTTGAAACTCATTTGGATTATTTTGATACTTTAGGAATGTGAATTATAAGTCATTTTGGACATATAGGAATTATACTCTCCTCAATATGATACATTATGTTCTGAATGTGACTTATTGTTTTTATTATCAGTTTAAAACTAACATTTTAGTTCAAAAACTGTCACATAGAAAAAAGAAGAAAACATTCCTTGATTGTATTGATAATTTAAAAAAAATCAAAAGTTATTTTTAATGTGTATGAATCAATATCACAAAAAACTCACACACGGTATGACGAGTATGACTCAAAGTATGTGTTTCCAGGTTAAAATGTCATTTTATAGAACAACACAAATGGAATACTCAAAACCAAAAAAAAGACATTTGAACTATTTTGATAAATTATGAAATAAATACATAAGTAATTTGGGATGTGTTTGAATTAATATAACTTCAATCCTATGCACAATGTGATAGGTATGACTCCAAGTGTGTGTTTTTATTTAATGTTGAGATTAATTTTAATTAAAAAGACATGTTACATACTCAAAACCATGAAAATTATTTTGGATTGTTTTGATACATTAGGAGACCCTTACATAAGTCATATATTTTTTTAGTAATCAGTGAAACCTCAATCTAATGCATGGTGTGACCGATATGACTCAAAGAGCATTTTTTATTTTAAATTAAATTGAATTTTAGTAAAAAATATAACTAACATACTCAAAACCAAGAGAAATAATTCTTATTGATTTGATACTATAGAAAAATTATTTATTAGTCATTGTGATGAGTAGGTATTAGATACACCTCTATCTGATACACAATGTCCCTTGTGTGAATAAAAGTGTCCGTTATCAGTTTAAAATTAACATTTTAGTTCAAAATGTGTCACACACTAAAAAATGAGAAAACATGCTTGGATTTTCTTGATAATTTAAGAAAATTATACATAATTAATTTTTCTTTAAAATGCACATCATGCTGCTAAAACCCTGTAGGTGAGTCTTGATTCTTTTCTCATCAATCTATCTACTATTACCTATTTGATTTCCATATCATTTTTATTTTGTACTTATTTAGTTAATTTTAATAGAGATAATGATTTAATATGAACAAGAAATGGTGTGACATGAAAGAATCAACCACAAATCAATCCAACATAGAGAGTTACTTGTATGACTCAAAGTTTGTTTTAAAATTATCACTTTCTATTTAATTAATTAATTTATATTATTATTAACATAAGAATAGTTTTCTTTTATAAGATCATTATTGTGATCAATCTGGGGTGGTTTGTTTGTCAATAGCAAGAGCGGGGGTCAGGGGGAAAAAGAGAAATGATGTTTTTAAATATCTATGACAATTTTTACTAATTTAATTTTATAAACCAATGATTTAATTTTTTATAATATAGTGATTTTTATTTTATTTTTGTTGTGAATTTAATTACATTTATAATCTATATTTTAACCATTGATATTATGTTTTTGATCTTCTATTTGTGGTTCTACAATATATCATATGTTTGGAAGTACACTATAACATCCCCCATGATCATATCTTTTAGATTTGTTGATAAATTTCCCCTTGATCAGTTCTTCCAAAACCACTGATAAAGGGACCCCGAATCAGCGATTTCAAAAGAACTGATGAAGGTGCATTTATCAGCGTTAAATAAAAGCACTAATAAATGATGTCAATTATCATCACTTCTTAAATTTATGATAATTTCACCTTTTATAAATTCTTTTTTATCACTAATATATGACCCCTTTATCTATGCTTTTCTTTCACTAATGAAATATTATATATTTTAATTGTTCTTTGATAATCAGTTCTTTTGTTGTACTGAAAATGGCCATCTTTTACCTTATTAATGCCTTTTTTGTTGTGTGAGTTACTATATCCAATTTATATTCAAAGTTATAAGTGGTATGAGGTCTCTAAATACTTACTAGTCAAGCTACAATGTACTCTAAAGGGTAAATATTCTATATGGGTTATTTTTGACCGTCTGAAAAAATCATCCTCGTTTATTTCCATTTGGGAGTTAATGAGGGTTTAGAAACTTACATTCCTATATGTTTTAGAGGTTTTAACATCCCAAAGATCCCTTAGTGATGGTATCTGACTGAGATTCTCATTTAACTTCCTAGTTTTAGAAATTAATCCCTTAGAATTTACGAACCCAGCTGATGTTTAGTACCAAATATCATACAAAGAGTCATACTCAGTCCGAGCAGATTATATAGACTCTCAAGGATATATTTTGGGTGTGTGTGGATGATTTAAGGGGTTAATTGAAAAGTCACTGACTGTTGGACATGTTTTCGTATAATAAATGTTCTCTATAATCAGTTTGGATGGACCTTTTTCATCATTGTATGGGTGGCCTTTTCAATCACCTCTTTGTTGGGATGAGGTGGATGAGCGTTGCATGGAAGGGTATTGTCTTTTCTAGGATAAAATCATGATAGTGTGCCTAATTTATAATTTCTTATTGATAGATCATAGTCATCGAAAGTTATATTCTGACCATTTTCATCATATTTTGGGGTTTCAGGTTGGTGACCAGGTGTTTCTTTGGGTAGCTATTTGTCTAGGACCCCATCACTTGGTAAATCATAGAAAGTTTGAACCATGTTATGTTGGACCATTTTGTGTTGTATAAAATCATAATAAGGTATCCTAATTTTTGTATTTTCCACTATAATAGACCTTAATCAATTAAATCTTCCTTGTTTCCCAACTAAAGAGATACCATTGAGACCCATCTCATATATTAATGTGGGAATATTTAGAGGTTGATCGTGATGCCACAATCAAGGATCAACATGTTTGTATGTGGATTAATAGAAGAAGGTGGTCAGGGAAAATTCAGTCTTGTTGGTTTGTGTGATCTATAAATAAGGTGGAAATAACCATGATTCATGCGAGTGAGATGATTTGTAGAGGGAGTAATGGCCTCTCAATTTTCATTCTAAAGAATATTGAGGAGTTGTTTTGGGAAGAAAGTGCATGGTTGGTATTTTTTTACAGCCATCGGGTCACTATTATGTGTAATTTTGAGTTTTATTTTCCTTTTGGTTAATTCATGGAGCTTTTAGATATTATGGGGTTAGAAATGGGAGTTTTTTGGAAGAAAACCAAGGTGAACGATTAGCATACATGTTTTCTAACAATATAAATAACCATGTGAGGGTGCTGTAGAGGTTGATAGTGAAATTTTTCATGGTTTGAGCATGGTTTTTTAGACCATTCAGCACCCAATAGTAATCAATGCATCTGATTTTAGGGAGACATCATTTCCAAATGGTTGATTCATGGTTTTCCTAACCATGCATCCAAACCTTGTATATTGTCTTGGTCAGTTAAAAAGTGGTTTTCACCATTTTTTCATTAAAATATTTAGACCTATTTTTCATCATTTTTCTCTTCCCATTATGCATTTCCCTCCTCAATTTGCATTGAAGCTTACTCCCTCCAATTTTGGTGGTTTCCATTTGGGTTTTTTGTTTTTCTTGAGTAAATCCCCTTCTTGGTTTCCTATTACTTTCTCCCTCCTCTTTCTTATTCCTCAATTTTCATGGAGATGTGTATCACTAGTATGGGTGTCGATCGAATATAGTGTATGTAATTAGGTAAATGGTTTGTTTTATTGTATATTAGTTGTATGAGGTCTTGATCTATCTATTTAGGGTGGTTATCAGTGAAGACGATGAAGTTGGGATCATTTTTATTTAGTTTTTAATATTTAATGGAATTATCTATGGAGTAACATTAAATTATGAGTCACCTTTTGTTTTGTTCATTTAATTTACAAGTAACTGATTTGTGGTAATTTTTTTTTCCAAATTTTGCTGTTTTCAGTAGTTTTTTGGAATTTGGGTATTAGAGGGGTTTTTAAATGAGTGTGGCTTGTATTCTCATCAACCATTCTCTAAAATGAATCAATTATGTTTTTATAATTTTCAATGTATTTATATTCTATTTTTAGAAATTAAATTACTTGAAGAAATGTGTTTTTTTTAATTTTTCATGTTTTTTAAGAAATTTATTGTTTGATATGTGTAGTTGTTTGTGATTGTGTTCGTAAGGAGTATAACATGGGTTAACTGGGGGTGTGAACATGGGGTTTGTTTTAGGGACCACATTATCATTTGGGTGGAAGACCGTGTGAGCATCAATTTTTGTTTCCAAGGAATCATGCTAGATTTTGGTTAGGAAGACCATGAGAGCTTCCATTTTTGGTTACATAAAGACCACGTGTACTCTTGGAGTTGATACCAAGGAAGAACGTGACGAATTCCATTTCTATTATCCATATAGAATACTTATGGTCATCACTAATGATAGACCTGATGGTTAAATCCCTAGGTTCATATTACTCATGCCATATTGGTTTATATTAAATTTTCATTTTGTTAGTTCCATGTTTGATTTGATGAGATATGTTATTCTCAAGTGCCTTTTCCATTTATCTATTTATATAATGATAATTTTTTGATCTCTTTTATTATAAATCATTAGTTATGTAGAGAAAGAGTTTCATTGGGCCTTGTTTTTTTATTTAATTCATGTTGGAAATTGACATGGAAGACCAGTTTTATTTAAAATGGAAACCAAAGGGATTTCAATGGTTAATTTTAGAATGGTATGATATCAAATTGTTTTAGTTTTGAAAGATTTATTCAAACTAGTATATTGGTTTTCATATGAAAATTAGTTAGATAGATTGATGGTGATATCTTACTATGACTTTTGCCTCACATCCTACATTTTCATTTAGGAATATGTATTTTTCATTTTGTAGGACATGAGTAAATGCTAGGGTACCATAAACTTAGGTGTCTATTTTTAATTACCTTTATCTATTTCTTGCAGAGGAGACATGCTACCATGGAATGCGCTTTGGCATAGTAATTTTTTAGATTTTCCACCTGACGGGATTTATGTATTGGCCTTGTTTGTATTTTCTCTCAGTCTTTTGAGTTTTTGGTTTTGAATGGAGTTACTATTTATATATGGCTGTGTGAAATGTTTTTTATATGATTTTCCTCAGATTATGATATATGTATTTCTTATGTCAAATTCTATGGATATTTATGTCTGGTTGACTATGATGATATTTTTCTGGCAATATCATTTTATCGATGGTTCATGCAGGTTTACCATGGGAGAAACCATTCCCAAGAGACTATTTTATATGCCAGGTGCTTGTCGCTAGCCGGTAATGATCAGGAATGCACTTTTGGCCTTGTGGAAGGATTTCTTAGTTGACAGGTCAGGTCGATATAGGCTAGTTTAAAACAATTAGGTTGGTAATGATGAATGGATTATGAGATGGGTTGGAATTTGATAAAAGTGAATTGGAATTTACATGTTGTGACTAGTTTAACGAAATAAATAATTATGAACATGCTAAACTTAAATGGGAGTTAAATAAAGATGTTGAATGTAATGGTCTACCATTAAATATGTAGATAAATGGATTAGTAAATTAATGGTGAATTTTAAGGAAATAATATGAAAACATGGTCGAAACTGTTATAGAAAAAATGAATTGATAGGTTATGTGTGGTTGTTCTATGTAGTGGTATACATCTAGTTGTTGACAACATGTTATAATAATTTCATATTATTAATGAAAATGTAGAGATGATAGTTTTTTCATGTGAAACCTTTATGGTGGACTTGTATTCTATCTATGAATATAAATATATAGTTTTATTTTTTTGATAATTTCATATACATCCACCTGTATCAAGTACTATGTTCCAATGCCCAAATATTCCATGGGATATTTTTTTCAAGATATGGATTGGGAGAAATTGATGGTTGACTACCCCCTATCCCCTATTCTTCCTTTAAAAGTAGTATATGGAGGTTCTACCTAGTTGGTGGCTAGTATAGACCGATGATGGAATAGTAAGTGGTGATACTTGATGACAGGATGATTTGATATGTATTGGGGGTCAAGTGTGCATAGAGGAGGGAATGAGGTCGATAGTCCTCACATTCATTATTGAATAATATTTTGGATATAAGGTTGTTGATGGATTTTTGATTTGTGGTAGTTCCATGAGAGATGTGGATGATAAAATTGGTTTCAATATATAATGATAGGCCCTGTGGGAGGATGGGGAAGGTAGGGTTGGAACCCAAACCACATCATAGATGATTGGATATGCGGCAATGATATTGAACAAATGGGATGGGAACATACAAAATCCTACATTAGGGTATGAGCATAGTAACTCTATGAGAGAAGTGGATATGTGAAAACTTTATTTATATTATCTTTTTATTATTTCACTTATTTTTTTCATTATTCGGTGAGTGAGCCATGATGAGGCTTGGATTGGTAGGTTTCATATATTGGTGCTTATTGGTTGTTCTATTTTTTTATTGGTTCATTATTATACTCTTTTTATATTTCTTATTGAGACTTTGGGTATGATCCTGTTGTGTATACAAATTATGATCAGCCAACATATATAAATGGGTTTTAGGTTTCAAGTAATGTTTTGAGAGGATTGCTTAAAAATACTAACATAGAGGTTAGATAAGTTGTGGAGGTGTTGCTATAGGTTTTCATTTGTTTTTTGGAGAGTTTTATATCTATTATTTTACATACACATGTGGGATGGTTTTTTTTAAATGGGGTTATTTTTTGGATGCTAGTCTTATCTTTAGATATTTTTTTATAATGAGTGTAATGAATCTCATTTGAGTATTCTATAGCCACGATTATAGTCACCAACATGGGGACTACTGGTGGAAGGACATTTGGGGGTGGGGGGTCTACCTTCTCTTCACTACCATCCAAGGAGGGGTACTATTGTATGAAGATCATGAAAGAGTTTTATAAGAGGCTTTGGTTAAGAGATAGGATGGAGTTTGGAGTTAGGAACTGGTGAGGCTCTTAAGTTAATGGTAAGGATTCAAAATTGGAAGGAGGTAGAGTTTTTTTATAGAAGTGAATATTATAAAAGAAAAATGCATTTAAGTCCCCATGTAATTTGATATAGGGATTATAAGCTCTCTGAACACCCTAGGTTACATATAACTAATTGCAGGATAGAGATCTAGGAGAGGTATATAAAGAAAGCATGTTTGTGTTTGTGACTGAAAATGTTGTATTTGTGAATTAAAATTAATTTAATTAAATATTACAATTTAATTCCATGCTCTAAAGATTTGGATTCCTTCCATTGTATTTTTATAGAGATGGATCCATGTTTTTGTCGGCATGTAGTATAAGTTGTAGTTTTTTAGTAATATGATCCCATCAAATGTAAAAGGATCAATCTAACAGAGGAGGATGAGATATATTATTATGCTTTCAATTATTTATAGGGTCAATTTTTAGTGAATTATGGGGTGAGTGTCTCTAATATAGAGATAAATCATTATCTAGAAGGGTTTGAGAATACATTTAGTCTGATTTGGGATTTAGCTATGTATTGGGTTGCATTGGTAGTTAGTCAAATGAGAGGATTGGAAATCCTATGTTTGATACTATATCTTGGTGAGAAGAATTTGAAGGATACTTCCAGTGATGATATCTAGAATTAGTTTTTTAGGATTTTTTATTATTTAAAATGAAAGAAAAAAAGTGGTAGGAGTATCTCTACATTTAGTAAAAAATCTTTAGCATGAAAGAGATCTATATCTAGTTTAGGGACCTCTTTTTTTCCTGCATCCAATCTCTTTGTAGAAGAGGATTTATGAGAATAGTGTCTTTTGGGGGCCTGGCTTCCACTGACTAGTTATACAATCACCAAATTTACTCATCTTATGTATTTGATAGGGAATAACAAAGGATAAGTTATTGAGATAATGCACTCATAAGAAGAAGCACCTCAGTTGGGAGGTTAGTATTGATTCATAAGGAGGATATATCTTGGTAGGGTATCACAAATGTTCATGTTGTTGCGGTTCTAATCTGTAGGGGATTTGACACATCTATTTTGTTTATAGTTTCTTGGGGATGGTGACTCCCAGGAATCTACTAGGAGATTTCTATTCACTATATATGACTTTGAAGATTATACTAACCATTTTGATATATTCAAAATTTATCAAGGATGTTGTATTGGTTTTAATGGTATGGAACCTCTCCAAAAAAATTAGAATAAGATTACTCGAACATTTGTTTAGCATCTGAAATTAGATGGAACTAGTTGTGTTCAACCCTATGATTATGCTCATCCTCAAGAAGCTAGACAAGAATCTGTCCATTGAGGTTATCAATAGTGAGGCACATGATCTATTCCTAGGAAGTTTCATAATATAGAGGTTCCACGTTGAGAGGGAATAAAGTTTGTTTGAGGTATCAACATTTTATCATATACCTTATGGTATACATTGTTTGATTCTAGAACTTCAAACTGCATAGTTTCCCCAGATCATATCCTTGTGTTGTGACTAAAAGTGTTGAGGTTTCCAGTTCCCCTAGTGTTATGAACAACTGTTGGTGTCTAGTATTGTTTGACTAATGTGTGTTTAGGATTTATAATGATTATTTAATAACATTAGTTGGTGGGAAACTATATATTGTTATAGATACATCCATACAATATCATCCTTATTATGGATGTCTTTTTTACTCTGTGCATATTGTTTTTGATAATTTTTAAAGGAGATCTTGTTTTCTAATGTGACATTCTAATGAGTAGGGTTTGTTGATGAGTAGAGAAATAGGATGGGTGAAAGGTATGAAGACCCGATTTTATATCTTTTAATTTTGTCTTTAGTAGAGAACTAGGTTGAAAAGACCCCTAAATTTTTTAGGAGTTTTCTAAGTCCTTTCTAGAAGAGGTAGTGATAGTACCATCCTAATAAAATGTCATGTTTGGTATTGAGTTGAAACTGGTTGGTTCTCCAATATTTATGCATACTTAACATAATTTACCTATAAATACATATGAGTTAAGACACCAAGTAAATGTTTTATAGTATAAGTGAGTCATTTGGACTAGTGTATCTCCTCAAGGTGATCCAGTGTTTTTTCCAAGAATATGAGGGGTAGACTAACGCTATGCATAGAATATCAAAAGTTTAATCAGGTCTTAGTTATGAACTATTATCCCCTTTTGATAATATAAATTAATTTGTACTAGACGATGTGGTCTAGTTGGTTTTTGAAGACCAATCTATAATAGAGATATCACCATATCTAGGTGAATGAGTATGATATATCAAAGGATGAATTATGATGTATATATGAAAACTATAATCTTTTTGTAATTCCATTCAGTGTCATAAATTCACCATCTTTGTTCATGGTGCTCATGAACTATATATTTGATGAGTCCCGGGACTAGTTTATTGTCACATTAATTGACAACATCCTTATATAACCCAAGTACGAGAAGGAGCAATATAAGAATCTCAAAGTTATCATATAGTTTATTCATCACTATAAACTATTTTTAAGAATATCCAATTGAATTATTTGGACATGAGATATGAATTCATTTAAGTATGTGGTCTCTCAAAAGAATGTGGCGGTATACTCTTCAAAGATCAAGGCACTGGTTTCCTAGGTAGTACCCAAGAACATGGAAAATGCTTGTTGTTTCCTTGGTCCTGTGGGTAATTAATAGTAGTTTGTGTCTGAAGTATTTTAGTTTTCATCCACATTGTAATATTTTTCAATGAAGGCATAGGATTTCATCTGGACTAATTAGTGTTAGGTAAATTTTGACTACCCGAAGGTGAGGTTGATTATTTCCCCTATACATTAATTTTGAATAGAAGTGGTGATGTTTGAGGTATTTTGTGACACTACCCATATGGAGTCAATATCACTAGTTCTTTCACTAAAGTTTTAGTGATATGACCTCAATGGTGAGATTTTTGTTTTCTTCATATACCATATGATACTGAGGTATATTTACTATTATAGATACTTGAACTTGAATCATTTAAGGTGGATGGTGTTTCTCCATGATTATATTTATGAGATATTCTATGCTGCACTAAAGGGTAATGTAGTTACTAAAGCACTGAGAAAAATTCATAGTGATATTTTGTTCATGAGTTTGAGATTATCAGGAAATGGATGGAAGATATTTCTATGATGCATCTCAATTTGGAGGAGTTTAGTGGAAGGGGTTCTATTTATTATATGATAGTGGAATCACCATTGATGTGGTTGGTGGGAGAGTCTTTGGGTGGATTCATATAGGGGGTTAGAATGAAGTAGTCAGTAAACATCATTGAATAACCCCTTGTTTTTTTGGTGAGAGTAGAATAATATTTTCTAAAAGGTTTATTTTATCCCTTTTCTTTCATCAAGGTGAAGTGTAATACAATCTTGATGGATTTCATCATCATATTTCCTGGAGATCATGGTGTTGTGATATCGTTTGGGTTATCATGGACCTACTGAAGATGTTTCCCCATTATCTAGTGATCAGGGAGTCAATTTCTGGGGATAATCTGGTGAGGAAGTAAATTTATTAGGTTAGGTGGATCTATTGGTGTAGTGATGCCCATTTTATCTGATTGGGATTATAGGTTTTCCTCAAAACTCTTGAGATGATTTCAACAATATTTTGTCTATCAGCTGTGCCATATGTTTACTTTTAATCTTTAGTCATGTAGGAAAATAAAGTGGAGAATCTAGAAGCTAGAGGATGTGTTTAGGGATTGTTTCTATTTATTTGGGGGATCATGGGTTACCCAAAAAACATTGGTTGATTTTTCCTATAATAATATGTATAACTATTCCATCACTATGACTTCATTCATGTCATTTTTTGGGCGGTCATGTCTTTCTCTATTGCATTGGACTACGGTTGGGGGGTCAATAGTCCTTGGTTATGATGTGGTCAGAAGTTTAATGGATAATATCTAGGTGGTTTGAGAGTGAGTAATGGTAGTTCAAAAACTCCACAATTCTTGTGTTGATAGTAGGTGGAGGCCCTTAGAGATTTATGTTAGAGACCATGTGTACTTAATGGTTACCCTTTATTGGGATTACTAGAGGTTTCTAAATGGGATTATTCTTTCTGTTAGACTTATTGTGTCTATCAATGTGTTGGAGTGCCTTAATGAGGTGGATTATCGATTGGTTCTCCCACCATGGATTGAAAAAGTTCACAAATCATTCCTTGTTTTCCAAGTTCTTTATTACCTTCATGATGGAACTATTTTCATTTATTAGTGATTGTTAGACATTGTGGATGATGTGAAATTTGTGGATTGACCAATTGAGATCCAGGATTTTTGAAAAAAATGTGGTATATGGACTAGTTATACCCTCGGTTTGTGTGATATAGTGGCACAATAGAGTGGATTATAGTAATATAAAGTGGAATTTGTAGATTCATGCCCAATACCACTTGTTTTTTGATAGAGGATCTTTCTAGTGGTCTTTATTTTCTTGTTTTTTTTAAGATTACATTTTTAAACATTTTCATTATATAAGATAAGTTCTCTCCCTTGGTTGAATATGTTCCATGGCTATGTATTTCATTCCTTTGATGTGTGGTAATTCTCTTGTTATATAGATATCCTTGAGATGTATCTCTTGAGTGATTTTACAGACCCCCATTCCATTTTATTTCAAAATTATTTATTGATTCATGATGAAGAGAATTGTTTGATAAGTATCTAATATATGGTATAAGGTCCCCAAAACCTTTCCTTTTTAATTTCCCAAGGCATGAGAGTGTCAGGAGGGGGTTTAGGGCCCTTATCCTTTTTGAAATTTTTATGTTCTATCTCATGGTCACTTGATAGACCATGCAGTCACTTGTCCCTTCATGTGACTAGATGGTACTTGTATGTAGTTGGCTGGATTCTTGTTATAGTGAGTTGGTTCCTTTATACATTTAGTAGGATTCATCATGTTGTAATTTGGTTTCCTCTTATAGTTAGTTGGTTCCTCCATGTGGTCAGTTGGTTCCTTAATGGAGTTCGTTAGTTCCTTTATATTGTTGGTTTATTCCTTTTTATGGTCAGTTTATTGCATTTTTGGGTTGGATAGTTCCTTCTTATGGTTGATTGATTCTTTCATGAAGTCTATCCATTCTCAAGTTCAGTTCAAAAGTGGGAAAAAAATTCTCAGATTTTTAAAATTCCCATATTTTCCATGATGACATGAAAATTGGTTTTAACAAATTTTTTTTTGATTTAAATCTTAAATAAATGTTTTGAAATTCAATTTTTATGTATTAATTGTATTATTTTAATTTAAAAAATTCCTAGTTTTTAAATGGTCCATTTTCATGCTTTAAATGAAGAGGAATTAAAATAAAAATAAAAATGATGGTTGACTTCATCAATCATTGAATTTATTCCAGGATCTATATCTAGTATCTTATTGTATGATATTTTAGGCATTATTGAATTTTATGGAAACCTTCATGTCCTAAACTAAAACCTTTAATACACCCAGGTGCAACATCGTCATCTTTTTTTCTTTGTTTTTGATGTATCATGTTTCAGAATATATTTTACAACTATGGGATCCCTATTCTCCTCTTATTTTGGGAATTTGTGTGAATAGAATTATTTGATTCCAATGGGTGGGTGGTATATACTAAATAAATATTATAATCAACAAAATTAATTTAAATTGGAATGCAATGGGAGTAATATAATAAGTTTAACTGTTTCAATTCTAATGTTAATTTTTTTTGAAACATATAAAAGGTTGTGGTATAGCTTTCTAGTAGAGTATTAATTTTAAAACTTTTGGTGGATTTAGAACATTTTCTATGTTAAACCTGACACTTTTAAAAGGATAAAAACATACTTATTTCTAACAAATATGTGGATTTGGAATGTGCAAACTATTTGGAAATTATCTTGTATAAGATAATGAATTAATGAGAAAACCTAAATTTTGTTTAATTATGTATTTATGTGGTTTGGGTATTTTATTTTCTACACTACTGGTATGTTTTTTTGACTTTATTGTTTCATTGATTTTGTGGGTATTATATGATGATGGTGGTGATTAGTTCATATGTGGGGCGCATTGTCAGAAGAGGAAGTGTGTGGTGGGAGATATGTAGACATCATAGTGAGATGGTGGGTTTGTTATGTTATATTTGGTACAGGACGTTAAGGGTTTCAGTGTGATTCCATATTATATTATCTTAATAGTGATATAATATATTTTTGGTAATTATAAAAGGGTAATAGTGTGGGATGGAATTTGATAAAATCTGATGGGAACATAAATGTTGTACCATGTTTAATGGATTGAATTATTATGAATAGTATGGAATTAAATGGGAATTAAAAGTGGATGATGGAAATAGTGGTTTAATATTAAATATAATTATAAATAATGTAGTTAGTGATATAGTTTAAGGTAATTCAATTATATGAAGAGATGGTTGAAACTGTAATCAGAAAAAGAAAATTGTGGAAATTTTGTGTCTGTTCTAGGAGGTTGGTTTTATGTAGTCGGTGTCAAATTGTTATAATGATATTATGGTGTTGATGATATGGAAGAGAAGATAAATGATTGATATTCAACCTTTAATATAATCTTGTGTGCTATTTGTGAATATGAATATCTACATTTAATTTCATGTTACCCTCATATGAACCCCACCCATATCGAGTACTATATACTAACACCTAGATATTATGTGGTAGTTTTCCCCCAAAATCAGTTTAATGAGTAACATACAGATGATTACCCCTCTCCCCCACTCATCAATTGGATGAAATACATGTTGGTGGTACCTAGTTGGTTGGGAGTGCCCATCAATGGAGGCATAGTTTGTGGTAAAGTTTGATGAGCAGATGATATGATACATAGTGGGAGTTATGTGTGGTAGATGAGGGAATGAAGTTGATATCATTTACATTTATGATTCTCTAATTATCTAGATATGTAGCTATCGATAAATGTGGGATGTTGTTGTAGTGAAATGAGATATATAGATGATGACATTGATACCAAAACTAGATGTTGTGCCTTGCAGGAGGTAGGTGTGGGCAAGGTTGCGACCCACGCCACATTAGATACATCTTGATACGTGGTGATGAGATGACAAAGAAGGGAACATAAATTTTTATGTTGTGGGGGGGGGGGGGTAAGTGGAGGTGGGGTACCTTTATCAATGTTATATTATTAGTATCTCATTACTTTTTTTATTTAGTGAGTTAGAAATGGTGATGTTGGGATGGATATTTTATAATCTTTTGTGCTCATTGGTTCTCCAATATTTACATTGGTGTATTAGTATTTTGTTTTCACATTTTCATGGGAGTCCTTAGTTTTGATCCAACTGAGTACACCTGTTATTCTCACCAAACATACAAAAACTATTTTTAGGTTTCTAGGAGTGGTTTAGGGGATAAGATGGAGGTAATTAGTTTATAGGCAGGATCTTTCACGAATCTTATGTTGTATGATTGATTTTAGTTTTATTTTGGCTATAATTATATGTATTATTGGACATACACATGTGTGATGGTGTGGGATATTTTATTTGATAGAGTTGTTTGGATCCTGTTTTTCCTTTGAGTTAATATTTTTATACAATGAGGGTAATGCCTCCCATTGATTTTTCTACTCCATCATTTCTAGTCTCCAACCTGGGCATACTAAAGGCAGGGACTAGGGGTCATAAATTATATTCACTAACGACCGAGGTGGGGTATGAGTGGTGTGTGTGTGTGTGGGGGGGGGGGGGGGGGGTTAGTTGGGGTGGATAAATCATCTTACCATCATCTCGAAAGGACCCACTAGGTTGGATTATGTCAATGTGGTATCAGAGCTTAAACTATTATAGGATGAGATTTGGAGATAGTGTAGTTGTGGATTTTGGATTAGGATATAAGGAAACCATGGTAAAGTGTCTAGATTAAAAATCTTAGATCATTGACCCTAGTCATGGTGTGGTAGCTTGCATTTCCATCTAATAGTACTCGAGTATGCAACATGGCAACTCAGACTTTGAGACAATAGTTATTGAAAAAATAAGGATATATGCATCATATAGGAATGGGTTTTTGTTTTGATTTATTCTATGAGTTATCACCAAAGATATGTTCTTTGACCATGGTACATCTTGAATTTGGAACTATGTCACCATATAGAGATTCATCATAGATTCCATGATAGGATCACAATGATGATCAAAATAGTGAAGAGGCCTCAGTTTCAGGGCCTATATTAGAGGTGCTTCCTCTAGGTGGATAATGAGTGGTGCTTCCACCCATCGATCTGCAAGTGGACCAGCCCCCAATAGAACATGAAAATGTTTTTAATAATATTACATAGAAAATAATTATAGTAGCACCAAATAATTATTTTTGTGATTTGATCATTATTTTGGAGTTTTAGAGGTAGATTCCACATAAGATTTAGGGCTAGCTGGACCCACATGCATTAGAGTTTGGGGTAGAGTGAATGGATCTAGTGTTTTGTGATAGACACTAAAGAATGATGATATTAATTTCATATATTATAATATTCATTTTCTAAATTATTCATAAATACCATTTTAGTTCATTTTACAATATGAACTTTATTTCAATTTATTATTGTAATTCTCAAAGAAATTGAACTACTACAACTTATATTTTTGAACATATACTAAAATAACCAATTGCCTTGAAGATATTCTAATTTTTTATTTTCATCTCTCCCATTATATAAGGGACATTATATGCTTATGTGGATATTGAATATTCCTTTGTCATGATGGGAAATGTTGGCCTTGAACATTGGAAATTCTGGGAAAAGTGATATGGAAAGTCGCCCAAAAAAATAAATATATCAGCCATGATACAAGAGTAATGAAGTTAAAATGTAAACAAGTGATATGTTAAATCATGGGGAACTTTTAATTAAAAACTATCCTAACCTAATTTTTTTAAAGGGAGTTATAGATGGACCAATTTAAAGATAAAATTATTTTCCAGAATATGTGGCCTAGCATGATATACCACAATATTGATCATATATCTCAAACCAATTAAAAATTAGACTGAAATTTTAAAAAATATTATAGTACATAATGATATTTAATTTATCATTTTATGTACCACCAAAAATATTCCATCCAGTAGCTCATTTCGGCACCTCTGTTGGGTGGATGCAAGCAGACACATATTTTTTTCAATGGTGGAAAAGTCCACTCCCCATTTACATTACACCCACCTATGAATAAATAAATTAAATATGGTGGATTTAAATGTTGGGTGATTGAAATAATGCTTCCAAAATTACAATTTAAGGTATTGTTTTGGATAATTTTGTTAGGATTGGTGTATGTTTTCATCTAAATGTTACGCTGCCAATTTAATAATGTAAAAATATTAATTTCTCATATTAGTTGCTCAAAATACCTTAATTTTCTTAATAAAAGTTCATAATTTTCTTTTTTTTCTTAATAAGTCAATTTGATACTGTTTCTCAAGGGGTGAACATAAAAGGATTTTTTTTTTAAATTTTTCACAAAATGGTGGAGTGATGGTTTTTTATTGTTTTTATACTTTAATTTTACCTCTATAAGTCACATTCTATCTTCCATTGAAAAAATTTCATCATTGGAAGGATAAACCTGTTATGGGTTGATCAAAAATAATTTTCAAGGGGTTGGATTGGATGTTATCTAAATTTATATTAAATTTAATTCATTTATTTTAATTGGTTATTCCATTCGATGATTACATACTTATTTATCCTTATTGAACTTTATGACCATATATTTTCGGTGGTAGTATGATCATAAACCTTAGAGTGGTCACTAAATGATACATAAAGTGTATATTTAGTTAATATTAGGTCATATAGGCCTTAAAATAGTAAATTATGATGTTATTATTACATAATTGAATGAACCCATCTCAAATTTAAAAACTGCAATAGTGTAAAGACCCGTAAATTTCAAGGAAATTTTTTTCTTGATTTTCTTTGAATTTTACAAGAATGCAGTTTCTGACGGAACCTGATTCCGAGGCCCGGTGTGCCCGGAATCATTTTCCAAAGTTTGGCTCGGGTACGTTCAGTGAACGGATGAGCGGGTTTTTCTAACTTTTGAACCGGTGCCCGGAATCGAATTCTGAGGGCACCGATGAAATCGCAACGCCGTTATTCTCTTAGAAACGCCTCTTCCGGAGTTGCGTTTGCTCGAGTGTGGTTTTTAATTTTCGGGCTTAAAGTTAAGAAATAAAATAATTTTTCGACAACTTTATTTTATTTCACTTAAGCCACTTGGAAGACACTTGAAGCCACATAAAAGCGGCTTAATCTGGGTTAAATCGGATAGGGTGCTATCCAGAAATATCCTACCCCCTTGGTAGGATATTTGTGAGGTGGGGCCCGCACGAGCCCCGCCGTTTCTTTTCGCTAAGTAACACACCCGAGAAAACCCGTCATTATGAAAGTCAACTGACGCGTTTTCTTAAATCTTTAACGCACCATTTAATTGGGCGGTTTATTTCGTGAATTAAATGGGCGGTTTCTTTCCTTGAATTAATTCAACGAATTGATGGGTCGTTACTTACCTTTTTCGTTTGTTGGCGTAATAATAAAATAAGACCAACAAGTCTTTTTGGGAAGATTGTTCGTTGAGAGGTTTTGTCAGAGCCTTCAACCTCCTTCGCGAAGAACGTGAAGAATGCGAAGAACGCGAAGAATGCGAAGAACGCCGGCCTCCGACGAAGAACGTCGAACCCACGGGAGTCAACGATGCGACGCCGTGTTCCGCGACGCCGACGTTCCCTTCCTGCAACGTTCTTCTGCGACATCTCTTCCTCTGCAACGAATCTTCGATCAGCCGTTTGAGGTAAGAGACTTTGGGATTCTCTTAAATCTCCCTTGTGTTTTTCTTTAACAAAACACGGATTTAATTTTATATAATTAAATTAATTCTGTTGTTTCTTGGTCCGTTGAGTTCGCAGACTCAACACCGGATTCCGCGACAACGCGACGCCCTTCCGTGACGACGCGACGATCCCCTCCTTCCGCAACGAGCATTTCCGCGAAGAATGTGCGTGCGATGACGACCTACGAGGTAGGGATTTATTTTTTTGGAATTACCCTTTTTTTTATCTTCCCATAAATGTTTCTTTAAAAAGTTAAAGAACCGGATTCGTGAACAATTTTAAATTTATTAAAATTGTTATTTCCTGTGTGGAATAAAAATTCTCCTGTTGTTTATATCTAACGTGGAGGGTAAGGGCCAAACGAACACGGCTCGACAACCCTCCGCAGTTCTTCGTGATTGTGCGGAATTGAAGGGCGATGACGGAACGTGACGCAAGAGCAGTTGGATGATTCCGCAGTGAAGAACGGATCCCAGGAGGGACAACGGCGCAGACGAGAAGGAAAACGGACCACCGGAGCGACTCCGGCGGCGCCCCGGGGCGCCGCCGGAAGAACCGCAGTGGCGGCGGGGCCCGCTGACCCACGACCGCGTGGGTCAGACGCGCGCGGGACGCGGCTTCAGCCGCATCCGGTTGTCTGGGCGACACCCCGCGGGTGCCGCGGGGGTGGCGGCTCCCCCCCGCGTCGCTCGGCCGCTCGACCAAGCCGGGCCGGTCCGACCGGCCGGGCCGGACCGGGTTCGGACTGGGTCGAGTCGACCCGGTTCGGCCGACCCAAGGGTGGGGGGGGGGGTCGGGCCGGCTCGGCCCGGGCCCGAACCCCCCCCCCCCCGTCTTCGGACTGTTTTTGGTCAAATGCCCGTAACTTGAGCTACGGGCCTCCAAACGACTCACCGTCACCAGCAACACGATCCTTGGATTGAGACGGTCATTTCGGTATATCGCACTAAAGGTTTCGAAATACTTTGGGTTTGGCCGGGTTGGTTCGTACACGAAACCAACCGGGCCCTCGGAGCGGAAACACTCATATCTTGAGCTACGGACGTCCGATTGACGTGCCGTCAGCTTGGGTGGATTCCTCTAAGTGAGACAGATCTTTTGGCTCCCTCTGCCTGAGGTTTGGACACAGGTGGAGTACAGTCGGGTTGGTTTTGCCTTAAAAACCAACTAGGCCCCTGGGAAGAAAAGGTCAATAACTCTCAGACCGGGCGTCCGATTGACGCGCCGTCTGCGTCGTTGAGTTCCTGTTGGAGATGCGGAACTTTTGGATACATCAACTTCGGACTTTGTGTCAGTTGATGTATCAGCCTCTCGGCTCGTGGAGCGGACCCTCCTGAACGAGCTTGCTGTGTGAGGGAACCCTAGTGCTGGCTGCGACTTCGACGACGAAGACTATACAGAGATACTCGGTGGATTCGACTGCGACGATGATGAGAACAGTATGGGAATCCTCCGTGTTTTCGGCAGTGACCACTACGGTACACCTTGGGATACATCAACTCCGGACTGCATGTCAGTTGATGCATCGACCTTTTAACTTGTGGAGTGGACCCTCCCGGAACGAGCATGTTGTGTGCGAAACCCTAGAGCCGGTTGAGATTTGACGACTGCTGATCGAATGACTCGGTGTGTTACGGATAGCCCAGTGGGGAGCTCTTGGTTGTAGCGGCAGACCCACGACAGAGGTGCGCTTGGTTGTAGGGGCACAGGGGAGCGCTTGGTTGTAGCGGCAGACCCACAACAGAGGTGCGCTTGGTTGTAGCGGCAGAGGGGAGCGCTTGGTTGTAGCGGAAGACCCACAACAGAGGTGCGCTTGGTTGTAGCGGCACATGGGAGCGCTTGGTTGTAGCGGCAGACCCACGACCGAGGTGCGCTTGGTTGTAGCGGCACAGGGGAGCGCTTGGTTGTAGCGGCAGACCCACGACCGAGGTGTGCTTGGTTGTAGCGGCACAGGGGAGCGCTTGGTTGTAGCGGTAGGCCCACGACGGAGGAGCGCTTGGTTGTAGCGGCATAACCACTGTACTTGATGGAGAAGGAGTTTCCCAATAGCTTTGGGTCCAACTTCCTGAACGATCCTATGTGGGTCATTACTTGGGGGGGTTAGTACCTTCCGATCCTCTATGGGTCCGACGGATTAGATGTAATCAGTGGCTACATCTGATCATCTCTATCCTCATTTGAAGAAGTATACCTGTGTGAGATGAATCCTGTTTACTATCCTTTGTGGATTGTGTTGAGCTATCCTGTGTGGATTTACTATTTACTCTCCTTGGTGGATTGTGTTGAGATATCCTGTGTGGATTTACTGTTTACACTCCTTTGTGGATTGTGTTGAGCTATCCTATGTGGATTACTGTTTACTCTCCTTTGTGGATTGTGTTGTGCTATCCTGTGTGGGTATACGTTTGCTTTCCTGTGTGGACTGCGTTGTGCATGGGCTCGGACGTTGGAGCCGAACGGGAATTGATGACTTAGGTATATGTATGGGCATATAACTAAGCAATGTCGGTTGTTACTTTGTGATTGTATCTATCCTTTGTGGATTATCCTTTGTGGATTTCGGGAGACCTTTGGTGGTCTTGGGGTCCCTATTGAGTAGCTTATACTCACCCCTGCACGGGCTTTGCCCGCACTACGTTCTGTTGGTTGCAGACGATGGACACCGCTGATCGTGGTGGAGGCATGCGAAGCAGGACGGTACCGGGAGGTGGACCACTGGGCGGGACGTACTCGGAGCGGTCAGGTGGACCCGAGGAGCAGTGGAGGCTATCTGTACCCACCCTTCAGGTGGGACTTCAAGAGGACGGCTCGACGCTGCAGCTTTTACTTTTTAGTTGCTGTTTTTCCTTTCAGTTGCACTTTACAGTTGGGCTTGTATTTCCAGCCCCTTTTACTTTCAGCACAGCTTGTACAGTTTTTACTTAGTGTTTACTTTTCCTCTTGCTTACTCTGTGGTTCTTGTTTACTTTTCAAAGGCAATGCCTTCCCTTTGTTTGGATTTACGCCTTGGTGCTAGTCGCCAGCCCCTGGCCTATGGAAGGTGGGCTTGGGGTAGTCACGGCACGGGCCCCGAGGACGGGTCGTGACAAATTGGTATCAGAGGAGTTCGGTTCTACCGCAGAATTTGATCTTTCTTCTATTTGAAGCGATTGTGTTTAGCGTATTGGGTGTGGTTATCAGTCCAGGGAGTCCAGTGTTGGTACGGCGACCGACGTATCCGTACACCAGGACCCTGACTTCTAATTTCCGACTTAATGCACGAAAACATTGATTGCATGTGTGTTTCATGTTTTCTTTGTGATTACTTATGTCAGCTCACCAGGTATACTGTTCTGACCATGGCGCACCTGTTTCGTTTTCAGGATGGCCCCACGATGACAGCCAACTAGGGTTCCAAGCGATGTCCGTGGCGAGAGCCCATCGAGCGTCAAGGACTCGGTACAGGGCCCTTTGACAGCTGAGGCATCGACGATACCTTTACTCGTCGAGCCCCCGATGCTTCCATCACCGACCGCTGATGATGCACGATGCCTCGGAGCTTTGCACGAGTTCCAGCACCAGCGACCACCCAGGTTCCGTGGGGAGACGGACCCCCAGGCAGCCGAGGACTGGCTGGAGGCGGTCGTTCGAGTTTTCAGGATAGTGAGGACACCAGCAGACCTCATGGTGATCCTCACGGCGAGCCTACTGCACGCAGCACCAGGACGATGGTGGAGCCGGATGCTCTAGGTGCACGATGAGGCCTCTCTCATCTGGATGGACTTCGAGAGCCTCTTCCGCTCAGAGTTCGTCCCGGCCACCCTCCGTGCGGTGCGCATTCAGGAGCTACTACAGTTGTGGTAGGGTAGCATGACAGTGGCCCAGTACTCGGGCGAGATTTACTGATCTCTCGCGCTACTCCACAGATATGGTACGGGACCCGTTCTTCCGGGCCCGGACCTTCGAGCAGGGACTGAGGCACGAGATCAGGGCTTCGATGATCTCCCTCAACATTCCGACTCAAGCAGGGGTGTTGGAGCGAGCCCTCTTAGTGGAGAGTTTCCTTGCTGAGCAGTCTCCAGCAGCAGGACCCACCACTTGCCGGCATGCGGCAGAGTCTTCTGCAGTGGGCAGTAGACAGATGACGCAGGGGTCCAAGAGAACTAGACCTACAGGTGGTCGACAGCATGACTCTGGATCGTTTGCGCGAGGCACTCGGGGTGGGCAACGACATGCCATGAGAGGGCAGTGTTACTCCTGCGGCGGGGTTGGTCACATGGCTCATGACTGTCCGAACCGCCATACGGATGACCATAAGAGGAACGAAGGACCCCCCAGGAAGAGGCAGAGGTTCGATCAAGGCGGACCTCAAGGAGCAGGCGACCATGGCAGGGGAGCTGGCCGTGCAGCTGGAGGTGGACGACGCTTCGGGGTGTTGCCACCACCACCACCAGGAGGTCCACCCCGACCGCAAGGAGTTGGTGGACATGCGAGAGCTCAGCTTCAGGTAGCTGAGGCCTTCGATCAAGGATCTCTGGGAGTAGATGGACAAGAGCAGGACTAGTGGATACGTCTTTTATACTTCTAGTTCCTTGTTGATATGGTGTAGTGTCTTTGTATTATGAGCTGCATTAATAAAAGACGAATACCCTTGTGATGTTTTTATTCCTGTCCTCTTTTGTGTTGTTACTAAGAGGTTCCAGTTTAGACTGTTGACTTGACCCTCACCCGTGAGACATCTACTGGAGGAGACCCAGTTAACACACACTGATGCCGACAGTGTGACTCAACCCTTGGAGGCGAGAGTAACGGTTGGATCTCTTGGTAGTAGCGTCGAGGCCTTACGACGTCATCCTTGGTATGGATTAGTACCATCCATGTCTGGATTGACTGTATTAGGCAAAGAAAGTGGTTCATCCAGGGGATGAGACCATATTTATCTTATCGGCAAAGAAGAAATCTTAGCAGCTCTTGTGGGACCGGAGATGCTCCAGGCCACGACAGAGAAGGTCCAGGTCATCTAGGAGCGGATGAGGACAGCTTAGAGCCGGCAGAAGTCATATGATGACAGGAGGCAGAGGCCACTAGAGTTCGAGAATGGCAACTACGTCTTCCTGCGTGTCTCACCTCGACGTGGTTTGCGGAGATTTGGCAGAGGCGGCAAGTTGTCTCCACGCTTCATCGGATCCTTCCAGGTCCTCAGCATGATTGTCAAGGTGGCTTATCGCCTGGCTCTACCACCACAGTTGCGCCGGGTGCATGACGTCTTCCACGTATCACAACAGAGGAGATACGTGCACGACCCAACGTCAATCTTTGACCATGAAGAGCCGGTCTTTGGTGATGGGGCGACTTTTGTGAAGGTCCTAATGGAGATTGAGGATCGACAGGAGCGGGTCCTACGTGGACGATCAATTCCTCTATTGTGCTTCAGATGGCAGATCGGGAACCTTCAGGAGAGCACTTGGGAGAGGGAGGCTCAGATGCGTGCTCAGTATCGCATTCGTATCCCTAAGTTTCTGGTGAAGCTTTACGGGGACGTAAATCCCTAAGGTGGGAGTAATGTAAAGACCCGTAAATTTCAAGGAAATTTTTTTCTTAATTTTCTTTGGAATTTTTCAAGAACGCAGTTTCTGACGGCACCTGATTCCGAGGCCCGGTGTGCCCGGAATCATTTTCCGAAGTTTGGCTCGGGTACGTTCAGTGAATGGATGAGCGGGTTTTTCTAACTTTTGAACTGGTGCCCGGAATCGAATTCTGAGGGCACTGATGAAATCACAGCACCGGTATTCACTTAGAAACACCTCTTCTAGAGTTGTGTTTGCTCGAGTGTGGTTTTTAATTTTCGGGCTTAAAGTTAAGAAATAAAATAATTTTGCGACAACTTTATTTTATTTCACTTAAGCCACTTTGAAGCCACTTGAAGCCACTTAAAAGCGGGTTAATCTGGGTTAAATCGGATAGGGTGCTATCCAGAAATATCCTACCCCCTTGGTAGGATATTTGTGAGGTGGGGCCCGCACGAGCCCCGCCGTTTCTTTTCGCTAAGTAACGCACCTGTGAAAACCTGTCATTATGAAAGTCAACTGACGCGTTTTCTTAAATCTTTAACGCACCATTTAATTGGGCGGTTTATTTCATGAATTAAATGGGTGGTTTCTTTCGTTGAATTAATTCAACGAATTGATGGGTCGTTACTTACCTTTTTCGTTTGTTGGCGTAATAATAAAATAAGACCAACAAGTCTTTTTGGGAAGATTGTTCGTTGAGAGGTTTTGTCAGAGCCTTCATCCTCCTTCGCGAAGAACGCGAAGAACGCGAAGAACGCGAAGAACACGAAGAACGCGAAGAACGCGAAGAACGCGAAGAACGCGAAGAACGCGAAGAACGCCGACCTCCGACGAAGAATGCCGAACCCACGGGAGTCGACGACGTGACGCTGTGTCCGGCGACGCCGACGTTCCCTTCTTACAACGTTCTTCTGCGACGTCTCTTCCTCCGCAACGAATCTTCGATCAGCCATTTGAGGTAAGAGACTTCGGGATTCTCTTAAATCTCCCTTGTGTTTTTCTTTAACAAAACACTGATTTAATTTTATATAATTAAATTAAATCTATTTTTTCTTGGTCCGTTGAGTTCGCCGACTCAACGCCGGATTCCGCGACGACACGACGCCCTTCCGCGACGACGCGAAGATCCCCTCCTTCCGCGACGAGCATTTCCGCGAAGAACATGCATGCGACGATGACCTACGAGGTAGGGATTTATTTTTTTGGAATTAACCATTTTTTATCTTCCCGTAAATGTTTCTTTAAAAAGTTAAAGAACCGTATTCGTGAACAATTTTAAATTTATTAAAATTGTTGTTTCCTATGTGGAATAAAAATTCTCCCGTTGTTTATATCTAACGCGGAGGGTGCGACCCAAACGAACACGGCCCGAAAACCCTCCACAGTTCTTCATGATTGTGCGGAATTGACGGGCGACGACGGAACATGACGCAAGAGCAGTTGGATGATTACGCAGTGAAGAACGGATCCCGGGAGGGACAACGGCGCAGATGGGAAGGAAAACGGACCACCGGAGCGACTCCGGTGGCCCGCGGAAGCCGGCGGCGGCGCTCGCTGACCCGCGGCCGCGCGGGTCAGACGCGCACGGGACGCGGCTTCAGCTGCGTCCGGTTGTCTGGGCGACACCCCGCGGGTGCCACAGGAGTGTCGCGCGGGGGTGGCGGCTCCCCCCCGCGTCGCTCTGCCGCTCGGCCGAGCCGGGGCGGCCCGGACCGGGTTCGGACCGGGTCGGGTCGACCTGGTTCGGGTCGACCCAGTTCGGCCGACCCAAGGGTGGGGGGTCGGGCTGGCTCGGCCCGGGCCCGAACCCCCCGTCTTCGGACTGTTTTCGGTCAAATGCCCGTAACTTGAGATACGGGCCTCCAAACGACTCGCCGTCAGTGGAAACACGATCCTTGGATCGAGACAGTCGTTTCGGTATATCGCACTCAAGGTTTCGAAATACTTTGGTTTCGGCCGGGTTGGTTCGTACACGAAACCAACCGGGCCCTCGGAGCAGAAACACTCATATCTTGAGCTACGGACGTCCGATTGACGTGCTGTCAGCTAGGGTGGATTCCTCTAAGTGAGACAGATCATTTGGCTCACTCCACCTGAGGTTTGGATGCAGGTGGAGTACGGCCGGGTTGGTTTTGTCTTAAAAACCAACCGGGCCCCTGGGACGAAAAAGCCAATAACTCTCAGACCGGGCATCCGATTGATGCGCCGACTGCGTCGTTGAGTTCCTATTGGCGATGCAGAACTTTTGGATACATCAACTTCGGACTTTGTGTCTGTTGATGTATCAGCCTCTTAGCTCCTGGAGCGGACCCTCCCGAACGAGCTTGCTGTGTGCGGGAACCCTAGTGCTGGCTGTGACTTCGACGACGACGACTATACAGAGATCCTCGGTGGATTCGACTACGACGATGATGAGAACAGTACGGGAATCCTCCGTGTTTTCGGCAGTGACCACTACGGTACACCTTGGGATACATCAACTCCAGACTGCATGTCAGTTGATGCATCGACCTTTTAACTCGTGGAGTGGACCCTCCCGGAATGAGCATGTTGAGTGCGGAACCTTAGAGTCGGTTGAGATTTGATGACTGCTGATCGAATGACTCGTAGTGTTATGGATAGCCCAGTGGGGAGCGCTTGGTTGTAGCGGAAGACCCACGACAGAGGTGCGCTTGGTTGTAGCGGCACATGGGAGCACTTGGTTGTAGTGGCAGACCCACAACAGAGGTGCACTTGGTTGTAGCGGCACAGGGGAGCGCTTGGTTGTAGCGGCAGACCCACAACAGAGGTGCGCTTGGTTGTAGCGGCACAGGGGAGCGCTTGGTTGTAGCGGCAGACCCACGACCGAGGTGCGCTTGGTTGTAGCGGCACAGGGGAGCGCTTGGTTGTATCGGCAGACCCACGACCGAGGTGCACTTTATTGTAGCAGCACAGGGGAGCGCTTGGTTGTAGCGGCAGACCCACGACAAAGGAGCGCTTGGTTGTAGCGGCATAACCACTGTACTTGATGGAGAAGGAGTTTCAAAAATAGCTTTGGGTCCAACTTCCTGAACGATCTTAGGTGGGTCATTGCGGGGGGGTTAGTACCTTCCGATCCTTTATGGGTCTGACGGATTAGATGTAATTAGTGTCTACATCTGATCATCTCTATCCTCATTTGAAGAAGTTTACCTGTGTGAGCTGAATCCTGTTTACTATCCTTTGTGGATTGTGTTGAGCTATCCTGTGTGGATTTACTGTTTACTGTCCTTGGTGGATTGTGTTGAGCTATCCTATGTGGATTTACTGTTTACTCTCCTTTGTGGATTGTGTTGAGCTATCCTATGTGGATTACTGTTTACTCTCCTTTGTGGATTATGTTGTTCTATCCTGTGTGGGTATACATTTTCTTTCCTGTGTGGACTGGGTTGTGCTTGGGCTCGGATGTTGGAGCCGAACGGGAATTGATGACTTAGGTATATGTATGGGCATATACCTAAGCAGTGTCGGTTGTTACTTCGTGATTGTATCTATCCTTTGTGAATTATCCTTTGTGGATTTTGGGAGACCTTTGGGGGTCTCGGGGTCCCTACTGAGTAGCTTATACTCACCCCTGCACGGGCTTTGCCCGCACTACGTTGTGTTGGTTGCAGACGACGGACAACGCTGATCGTGGTGGAGGCGTGCGGAGCAGGACGGTACCTGGAGGTGTACCACTGGGCGGGACGTACTCGGAGCGGTCAGGTGGACCCGAGGAGCAGTGGAGGCTATATGTACCCACCCTTCAGGTGGGACTTCCAGAGGACGGCTCGACGCTGCGGCTTTTACTTTTCAGTTGTGGGTTTTCCTTTCAGTTGTACTTTACAGTTGGGCTTGTATTTCCGGCCCCTTTTGCTTTCAGCACAGCTTGTACAGTTTTTACTTAGTGTTTACTTTTCCGCTTGCTTACTCTGTGGTTCTTGTTTACTTTTCAAAGGCAATGCCTTCCCTTTTTTGGGATTTACGCCTTGGTGCTAGTCGCCAGCCCCTGGCCTATGGAAGGCGGGTTTGGGGTAGTCACGACACGGGCCCCGAGGACGGGTCGTGACAAATAGTCTAAAATCGAATTTATCCATCAAACCTAAGTGAATCCTAGGACAAAATCATTCAATTAAATTAAATTCACTTAGGATTCTTTGTGTTAATTTAAATAATATCAAATCAAAAAAAGTTTTTACTTTACAACTAAAGAAATTCATATATTTATGTGTCTATAGGTTTCTTCCTAGATCTCTGAGGATTAACCAACCAGAGCTATAATACAAGTGACCACTTCAACCCAAAAAAGGTAAAATTCAGGAGAGAATAAATCTTGGAACCATTATTAAAGACCCAAAGTAAGTCATCTTGTCACTCGATCTATTATCCCCTATTTCCCTTTTCTTACCTAAATTTCTCATATCTTTATGCTTATGGTTTTTCCATATCTCTTATTTCATGTCCGCCTATACCCATGGCCAATAAAACTGTCCAGTTAGGATGTATAGTCTTGGGGTATGGGTGTTAGTTATAACTACATGAATCTTTTCATTATATTATAATCATAATAATACTCAAGGCTCAAAAATGGATCCCCTTCCAATGTAGGGATTTCAAAAAAACAAACTTATTAACCGAGATGGGAACCAAAATGGAAATGCAAAGGAGGAAGCACCAAATTCGGGGAATGTATTTGACTAAACCAAGATTTAAGACGTCAAATATGCATAAACCAATGGACCATCATTCATTAAACTTAATATCCTAGTAGAATCAAAATATATATTCAAAACTCATGACCCAAACCACATTAAATCCTTTTATGGGATGGATTTATAAATGTTGTACCTTTATGTCAAGGAATACAATGAAATTGTTTAATCCAAGTGACACCCACATCAAATTGTGCAAGCTAATATGAGCATCTTTCCATCCTCACTAAAGGATTAGAAAACTAATTGGTAAAACAATCTAATACCTATATCAATCAAATATTTGGACTGATTTCAAAGATAAATCTAAAAAATACCTCCCCCATTACAAAAAATATTATAATTAAAGAGGGAATACAAGACATTTGAAAATGAAGGGGATTCATTTTATTAAACATGGTAAAGGTCCAGAGACATAGTTAACATGGTACATAAACATGGATTTTCAATCCCAGAAGAATTTTGAATCTTTTGTGAAGGATTGGGCCTAGGAAGTAAACAGTTCATAGACATGATGTGTAATGGGACCTTTAAAAAATAATCCCCAAATGATTCTTATGTGTAACTAAAAAATCTGGTTGAAAAAAACCAAACATCGATAACATCACATTAATTAAGGAATCCACCCAAATATGGTGTAATTAACACCATTATGGAATTATAACACATCAGTTCTGAAATTTCATCACTCAAAAGGAACATTGAGTAGATTGATCTTAGGAAGGTTCATGAGATCCAAACTATTGACCCTATTTAACAATTTGTGACAAACATGAACATTACCAATAAATACCCAATCATACTTTCCATAAACAAATTTCTTTTAGGAGGACCACCAATGGAGGTTAATTCTTAAAAATTTATAATCCATAGTAATAAAATATTTTCAATCAAACATTCAATGACCATCCTAGATTTTTTTGGAAAGATAAAAAAACAAAACAAACAAACTAGTTAGCTACAAGAACCAATCCCCTACCCTAAAAATAATTTTCAAATCAATAATCAGTTATAAATAGAACCAGACCAATAAAAACATCCTTCTTTCCAATACCAACAACCCATTCAAAAAACCCATTCCATAGAAAATCAAACAACCGAAGTATCCTCCTAGCATAAACTAAACAATACATGACCCTTTAAAATTTTCACATCTCCCAATCCTTGACAAAATGTGTAAAGAAATAGAAATAATTTATTATTAAGTTTCACCACTTAAACATGAACTTAAAAAAAAGGAAAAGCACCCATGAAAACTTAGCCTCCCCAACCCTGATGGGATAATTAAGTAATACAAAATCATCACTTGAATAACTAAAAGTAGCAAAAGTCTTGAGAAGTGGTAAATCAATTGAAAAAACAGAAAAAATCATTTCACAAATATTGAAATCATCCATTTCATATGAATATGATCATGAACCAGAATCATATTTTGAAAAATCTAATGAGAATTTAAAGAAATCAAAACCACGAAAAACAATAATTCAATATCCCCCCTTCCCTCAATGCATGAGAGGAAAATGAAAACCAAAACTAAATGAAAATCTAGGGGAAATCTTATCTCATGTTAGGTTGACCATTTTTACTTTTTGAGGAAACCCAAAGCATACTTACATAACACAAGTACCTACTTTACCTATGTAAATTTAGAAGGAAGTTACCAAAAAAAGATAAGACCTTTTGGATTCTGTTGTGTGTACTACAATTCAAGGTAACATTCCACTGGAGTTGAAATAACCAAGATTTCCTTTCATCAACGTTGAGTTAAGAGAGAATGATTACATCAATGACCTTTGTGATCATGGAGCATGAGTAAGCCTCATTTAAAATTACATGTATTTTCAGTTGGGGGTCAAGGAACTCTAAACCACATATGAAACTATTTAACTTACTTATTGTAGTGTTTGAGTTCCTAAGGAAATCTTAAAGGGGGTTTTCGTGAAAGTAGAAAATTTAATTTAGCTTTCTTACATAATTTTCCATGACAATCACCAGTCGTAGTTCCTAGGGAGAAAAGGTCCGTCCTCCTTGGTCATCACTTCTTAACCAAAATCAACAATGTAATTTTATTTAGGAATGGGAACATGAAAATATCCTTAAAAAATATCCTTGTTATAAATAGGTTCAATGAAAACTATCTAGTTGGGGATGAAAAAGAGATAAATGATGTCAATTGGATAGGTAGTGATGGTAGTTAACTATAGGAATATCATGTTATTATTAAAGGATGTTTATGTGAGGAAGATATTGATTTCATTTTCTGAAATGAGGTTAACCTGTCTCCTTGGATTTAAAATCTTTAAGATATATCCTCTAATGATTTCTTCGAATCAGTAATTAATGAAACAATTGGGTATATCAAAAATATTGAGTTTGTACCCATTCATGACATTTATCTGGCCAATAGGGTCGCTGAAACTTTTATTCAAAAGAAACCAATTATTTCAAAAAACTTGGAAAAAGAAATTGAGTTCGATGTAAAGTCCCATCATTAAATTTAAAGTGTTATCCAATGTGATATCTAACTTATGGTCCTGGCATCATCACTGAAGTATGAATTATTTAGGGACAATCAGAACTTCCCAATTGGTGTTTCTTATTATCTTGAATCCAATCAAGATATGATGTTTCTGTATATCCTTGGAAGGAACTAGAAAGAAATTTGATAGACCCTTTAGATTATTCCTAAGATTTTCCCATTTATTGAATCCTATAGGATTATTCTATTGTTTTATTCCAAACCATGTATTCAACCTCATTGGTGACTAAATACCACTCTTATAGATGTGGCATGGAATAGACTTATAATAATTTTGAAATAGGTTATCATCTACCCCATTGATGATAGTGAGTGGTCAATCCCAATTCAACTGGTTTAAAATAAGTCTAGAATAACATTGATTTCCAATTATGATGGCAATATTCTCCCCAAAAGGGTAAGTAGTTGATAAAGTGTGTGATTTTACTATAAGAAGCTAAAATTTCATACCAAGAAGGACCATTTCCATTTTCCATCCATTGATCAAGTCCTTAGGAAAGTGGAGGGTCATCAGTTTTACTATTTCATAAATGGTTTATCAAGGTATACTAAAATGTAGGTATCCTTATAGGATCAATGAAAAAGACCTTCACAAGTCCATTACATTTTTTTTCCTTCAAGTGAATGCCCTTTGGGTTATGTATTTCCCTTAGTACCTTCCAGCAGTGCACGACGGGAATCTTCTATAGAATGGTAGGGGATTATTTAGAGGTATTTATGGAAGACCTCTCCAAAATTATATATACATTTTAGGGATAACTAATAAATGATGGAAGGGTATCTTCTTGATTTGGGGATATGAATCTAATCTTAAACTAGTAAAAATTTCATTCCATGTTAAATGAAAGATTTATTATGGCCCATATGATCTCTAGTAGAGGTATTTATTTAATTATATCTGATTCTAAAATTCTTCATCACCATACCTCTTCGAAAATTGTCAAGAAGTGAGGTTATTATTTAGACATTATTGTTTCTATGAAAGGTTAAGTGTTAATTTCAACTCTATTTCCTGAACACATTGTTCCCTACTCATTAAATATGATCCATTTTTTGTGGCCAAAACATTATTGGGAATCATTAACATAAATCAAGTGATCTATCATCTCACCACCTAAAAAATAAGATCCTGATTCGTAATTTATTTTAAAACTCATGTTAGATGTGAGTGAATTTTCTATAGGATATGTCTCTAGAAAACTTTGTGATAAAAAAATGTGTTCCATTTTCTATTCATGTAAATAATTAAATGATACATAAATCTACTAAACCAATATAGAAAAGTAGTTACTTTCTAGTTTCATGTTGAAAAAAGTCATGTCTTGTCTCTTTGGAGGCCCTATCATCGCCTTCACCAATCTTTTGACACTGAAATATATTTTCCAAAAAAAATATTCAAAGGAAAGTTTTATTAGGTGTGTCCTTCATCAACATTTTTATATAAAAATTTAGGATAAAAATAAGGTTTAAAATTTTATAGCTGATCACCTCTCTTAGATGTAGTTCGACGACAACTCACATCACCTTTCCATGTCTGATTCGTTCCTTGATGACCACCTATATTATGTGAGTGATTTACCATGGTATGATGATAGAGAAAACCACTTGGTTATAGGTTTCATTCAAAAATTCTTTAGGGCCCACGCTAAGAATAAATTCTTTTTTTTATTTCAAACACTATGTGTTTTATGGTCAAACCTCATCTAATTTTGTCCTGATCAAGTCATTAAGTGATCTATTTACAAGTCCTAAAATGATTCATTTATTAAATTATATCATGAAGAGACATGTGGATGAAACTTTTCTACAAATAAAACAAAAATAAATTTCATCCATGATTGTTTATTTTTTTCATACCTTCACTAAATATTCCATCACATTCTGCTAAATTTTTCTTTCATTTAAACAATTGGGATATATAAACAAATGGAATAAAATGCATCTTACTCCCATTATGTTCATCTAAATCAATTATTGTTGGGTAATTGAATTCATAGTACCCTTATAATGCTCTATGAGATATCTCTACATACTCTTAGATAATTTTTATATCTCAAAATTGGTATATGTAATTCCCACCAAGTACAACGACCATCATTTGGTGACCTGATTATTGAAAGAACACATATTATCAAATTTTTTTTATTCATATGGCTTTTATAAGTGTTCATGGATTTCATTACAACAACCATACCTTCTTGGGACTCATGTATAAGTATGGCATTTCTTGTAATGATTCCATTTCCGTCCATACTAAAACTAATGGTTAAGAAATGATGGAAAATAGGGAAATTAAGAAAATTATAAAAAAACTATCAATCCCTTTTAATAATATTGTTTGGAGAAAATATTTGATTCTATTTGGGAATTTGTACTCGGATCAAGACCACCATTGTTATATCACTATATAGGTTGGATTATGGAATATCTTTCCATTTATAGTATGAAAATTCACATAAGGTATTTTTGGGAAATCCAAATAATGAACTCTTACATTTATTTGTCCAAAACAATGTGGAAATTAGATCATAATGAAATTTAGGAACTTGGGATAAAAGTTTATGAAAAATCAAGTATAAATAAAGATAGAGTTCAAGCTTACCAATCTAGGAGTCTTAATGTCAAATATTTTGAATTGGGAGAATTTTTTCTCGTCTATAGTTCCAAACAAAACATACCCCAATGAATGTAAATGTTGAGATGGTCGAGGACTTAAATTGTGCCTCATGTTTACCCACATTGGGAATTGGAGATTAAATATTCCCCCAATGGTGAAATATTCAATGTCAATGGTCATAGGATAAAATTATTCATTTAATCACTCAATAAACAATAAATAGAGGACAAGTTAACTAAAAAAACCTATGAAATAGAAAAAATTGATAGATTAGCATCCCTATCAAGATAAGGACATTAGATAAAGTGTTTTTTGGGATGAAAACATGCTTTTACATATACATTGACTCATTGTTTGAAGTCTCTAATAAACAGGCATGTTTTTATTTTTTTCATTTTTATTTATTTATTCAGTTAAGGTAACATCAATGGGTTTCCATTTTTTTTTCTAATTGTGTTGGTATGTAAGATTCTAGGGATGGTGATATTACTGTATTTATAAGAAAATAAAATTTCATCCATTGTTACAAACACAAATAGTCAACATTGATGTGGATTCATTGAGTAACATGAAGATCAAGGGAATAAATGGGAGTAAAATGAACTTCAACTTCAACCACCATGTGACTTCATTCCGTGATTCTCATTCTAAAATTTTATTTTGGAACTCCACTCCCCTACCTCTACCCCTACTAAAATTTATTTTTCTTTAATCATTATGGAAAAATTTATTCTATGTTGGGGGATGAAATAAAAAAATTATGCATAAAAAACAATAAAAAAATATAAAAAAATTTGAAATAAAAAATCTGTATTTATTGAATAACATTTTTAGCCTTGAAGATGATAATAATCAATACAAACTTTAAAAAAGAATAAAAAATAATTTTTTATACCTTGATTTTTATTTTAATCCATTTTTATATTTTTGAGCATATATTTTGGAAAGTGTTGATTACTATTGCGATTTTTTACCATTTATATTTTCATCAATTTAATTAAAAATTCCCAATGCACCTACTTTGGATTGTGGGGGTATTATTTTGAGTTATTGGGTTCCCATAATAAATAAAATATATTTGAAGAAATTTTTAATTTTAACATGAGTATTAAAAAAATCTTAAACTAAGTAAATAAAAAAACAATAATAAATTTTATCATAGATCAATGGGCTAATCTAATGTGTGGATTTAGGAACATGGGGATCATAAATCTGTATTTTTCTAGCCCAGAGTAGGGGATTTTATCTCTATTTGTGCTAATTGGAGTTTTTGTGATAGATTTAATGCTAGATGATTCAATATTATTTGAGCATCACTTTGTTACCTATGCAATTTGTGCCTAAGAGTCATTGGAAATGTCTCGATATAGGTTTTGGATTGATTGAGTATATTTTTAATTAACAATGAAAAATTTCAATGAAAAAAAAACAAAAAAAAACACAAATACTCTTCTTAAGTTTAAAATGTGATTACAACTAGTTCATACATCTTTTCTACCTTATATAAAAATTAATCCCCATGTCAATTGTGATTCTCAACACATCATTATGATTAATAGAAATTGTATGAAATGTGCTGATGAATTTTAAAAAAGGAATGATATTGAGCTTGGTATATTCTTATGAAGGTATCCTTTAATAAATAATTTTGTGGTGTTTCATGATTATTTGGAATGATGACTTTTATTGATCATTTTATATTAAAATGTTTTTGTAAAAGTGATTTCAATTTCATATTTTTGAGATACATTTTTCTTGGGTCTTGAGAAACTCAATTTGGAAGGTGTGAATAAACACTAAAATATAATAATATTTGATCTATATATTTTAATATTCACATGAATAATTTTTCGTAAACACTATTTTTAATCAATTTTAAAATGTGAAATTAATTTTAAATTATTATTGTAATTCTCTCTTAAGGAGTAATATTACATGGTATATTTTTAAACAAAAAATAAAGCACCAAATGTTATTGATTTTACTTTCATATTTCATTTTCACATCTCCCATACTACGATGAACATTCAATATTTCAAGATATTTGGAAGATACATTTTGGATGATGACCAAGGTGGGCCTTGATCCCAGGAAATTCTGGGTGAAGTGAACTCGAAATCAACCAAATAAATAAATGTAGTAGTCGAGATACAAGGAAAATTAGTCTAAAATTTTAAATAAAGATAGTGAAAATATGGGGAAACATTTCATTTGACACTATCAAGATATAATTCAGTGTTTCGAAGGGGGGTTTCATGTGAACCAATTTGATGATAAAATTATGGGATAATATATTTGGCCCAGAAATACAGTGAAATATCTTGATCATATATACAAGATAGAAAAACCAATTGTGATGAAATTTTATTGTATGTTAGATTGAATAGTTTTATATAATTTCTCCTTCTATGGAAGACCGAAATTCTTCAACCTAGAAGCTCATATTTGAACCCCTGTTTTGTGGATGCAAGTTTTCGTAGATTTTTTCAAGGGTATAATAGACCACCCTCAATTAACTTTCCACACACTGATAAATGAAATCATTAATCGTGGTTAATTTCACTATTGGGTGATCAAACAAAGTCTTACAAGATTACTATTTTAGGAAGTATCATTGGATTAATTCATCGGTATTAGTGTATGTTTTAATTTTATTGTTATGAAACCAATTTGATATTGTAAATATATTTATTTCTCATGTATGTTTCTCAAGATATTTTAGTCTTTTAATAAAATTCATTTACTTTCTCTTATTCTATTAATCCCCTATTATGTTGATACGATTCCATCATGCTGTGAATTAATTCAAAATATTTTTGTGAAATTTTTCACACGTCGGTGGAGTGATTGTTTTGACATTTCTTTTCTTATTCAATTATACCTCTATGGATCACCATAATTATTATGTTGAAAGCATGGAATAAATATAAGGCCAACCCTCTCATGGGTTGATCTAAATTAATTTTAAATGGTATATATTGGATTTTATTTCATGTTAAATTAACTTCAAATAATTTCTTATTCTTGGTAATTCCATTTTATGATTACATACTTCCTCATCCTTATTTGAATTTTACACCACACATTCTTGGTGATAATATGATCATATAACATTGAGTGATCATGAAATGATCCTTTGAGTGCATTGGTGATTATTTTAAGGGTGTGTAAGTAATATAATTTAAATTTATGATTTTTTTTACTTCATTGAACAAACCCTTCTCAAATTTAATAAATTTGAATAATATAAAAATAAATTCTTCCAATCCACCTTAGCTAATAAACTACGATCATCTCATTATCTCAAATTAAATTAACTTAGGTATTTTAGGGTTAATTTAAACCATATAAAATCAAAGTTAAGTTGGATAATTCAAATACAAAACAATCCCTATAATTTTTATGTCTATAGTTTTCTCATTAGGAAAACAGGGATTCAAAAACCCAAGATACCCTAAAACTGACTGATTCAACCCTTAAAACTTGATTAAAATTGGGTGAGAACTTTTAGTTTGGGTTTAACCCATCATGAGCACATGTTATTACACCCAGGTAACCTTCTCTATGTTATGAGAGGATATTGGTGGATCATGGTGACTCATATTCGTGATTATGAACCTCTTGATGACACTGATTTCAACTGACTATTCTAAGAATAGTATTTATCAGTGACTCTACATTTAGTGCACTAATAGGAGCTTATAATGATTCAAAAGGTGTGAATTTTTATGACTATGTATTCATCATGTTTTACTATACATACATGCTTCTTTCTTGGAATGGTTCGTAATAATTAATTCCATGAAAAAATGTTCAATGTGGGATTTATATAGATATTTTGGATATTGAGATACCTCTCAATATAACTACCTACGATTGAGTACTAGAATATTACCTAGTGGTAGAAATAATTTTAGTGGAGAATCTACATTCATTATGTACTAATAGGGGTCATGAATGAGAAAACCCCTCCATAGTAGGCATCCGGTGGCTTTTTTTAGACCAATATGCCTGAGGAAAACTCAGAGGGTACTCTCCGAGCATAAGATTACTGGATTAGGGTTCAATAAGTCGATATAGTAAATTGAGAGGAATGGATATGTTTTCTTATTACGAGTGTGTTAGTATTGATTTCTACTTTCTAACCCATCAAGTAGTATAGGGATGAAAAATAGTTGATGAGACACTACTTCTAAGATAACTACATGACCATGGATCTCCTTGGGGTGAATGTGAAGATCCATAGAGAAGTGATATTGGGATAGGATCTAGAGATAAATCAAGATGTGTTCAATGCTATGACCATACACTATTGGAAATCAATATAGGTAACCCATACTTGGGTTAGAGAGTTGACATTTAGGGGTATGGACAGTTTTTGGCTATTGGGTCTTATGGCTCATATGCTCCCAACATTATTCATGTATAATCTGTTTATTTTCCACATTTTCATCCATTTTGGTTGACATTGGAGTTATTCCATCCTTCCATTCCCTATCACCCATTTGATAACTAGAGAGTCTGATTGATCTAAAAACACAACACTTACAGATAGAGACTCCTACTAGAGTGGATTCTTGGATTTCACTATTCTATTGGTTGAGTTAATAGTATAGTTGATGAGATAATTTATCATGGGTTATATTCATGGCTATGAAATGATTTTATTCATGGTATAAAGGATATATCTATCATCTATGACTATATTTACTATTTTCAATTGAGGATATAGTTTATTCGGGATGAGGAGTTGAGAGTTTTCTTCACCGTCAAGACAAAATCATGCTAGGGAAGACTAGGATCATGTATAGGATTCTATAATAAATTTAGAATCAGTTTGTTAGAATAAACCTTGGTGTAGTGGATGAATTTTCTTATGGTTTCCTATGGTGGAATTGGAGTTCGAATGTCTTCCAATAGGACATAACTGGTTTTAATCCTCCTTGAGAATTTGATTTTGGGATTTAATTTTACCTTAGGACCACTTTGATATTTTCAGTAACATATTATATGGACCTCACTGATCATAAATATCTGAGGGTTTAGTTATAGGACCATTATTGGAAAGGCTTTCTCAGACCTAGTGTGTCCCCCTGGGAATCCTTGATATTATTATCTAAGAAGGTGGATTATATATGGGTGTTGTGTTTAGATTATTATTTCCTGAATAACGTGAAATTAAATAATAATATTATTAATTTGATAATTGACAACCTATTTGATTTATTGAAATCATAACGTTATTTATAATATAAGGACCACAAGATAAGGTATCACCAATTGCAGTTTCGTAAGGAGGTCATACTGAAGAAGAAGATATGATGTCGATACTATCACTATGAGTACCTGGTGACTCCCTTGCATATGAGAAACACATGAACAATGATTATGAGACCTAGGAACTAGATGTTATATCCTTCTCTAGACCAGTTCATGGTGTTATTCCTCATTTAAATTCTCATATACTTATCATCAGAGGATAAGCATGTAGATTATTTTGTGATGGACCTGGATGTACTTTGAGACCATGAACTATATAGGAACCCCAAAAGTGTAAGTTTTGGATTAGATATGTCCACTTTATAGGAATTTGTTTCTTAGAGGAGGGATTATTTTTAGAGGAAGAAAATGATTATGCATTCCTAGCATTGTAGCCACCCAAGAGAATAGTGGAGTTACTGAGCTTCTTTGGGTTGGACAAATATTTTTGGCTATTCATTAGAAATTTCAAAATTATTGTGACTATGGAGACACCAAAACTTTATAAATAAATAATTAATATTATTTATGGAGTATTCATTACATAAAAACACTATATATTCCATAATAGAAATAATTTATTGTCTTAAAAAACATGGACACATAATCAACTCGAACATAAAACATTTACATCAAATAAAACTATGTTCTTCATTAATATCAACCTTATTATACATAATATACATAAAAATTTTCTTCATAACAAGGGGATGTGAAACATTAGAATGGGTGAGATTAAATTCCCATTATGGGTAAAAATAAGATATATCAATCAATGACCATAAGTGTGTATAAGATAAGCATAAGTGTATGAGAGAATAATCATGAATTGCAATAATGATAACCAATCAGTGAAAGATATTTTGTCATGTATCATAAAATAATGTTTTTTCATACAAAATACATAATACCAAACAGTTTAGAATCATCAATAATTAATAATGATCCATGATAACGTAACATAAATAAAAGAAATTAATTTATAGAATTCACATAACTATGGGAAATTACTTACTTAGTCAAGGTTCACTCCTAAGACAATCACTTTGAACAAAGTACCATAAATGAAATTCCTCACTGATCATTTCGAATATTATATTCGGAGTATCTTCAAAATTGTTAACTCTTTCAAATATTTTGAGTTTATTAACATTTTTTTTCTTTTGAAATTTTCAAATTTTTCGTATTCACCCAATGCAGGTGAATGATTTAATGAACTCACTCATCATTGGTTTATAACATTACCTCCCATCCTTGTTTTATAACAAAACCACCCATAAAATAATATTAATCTATTTATATGTATACTGGAAGATCATGAAAATAGTTATTATTACATCAATGCTTTTATAATGAAAAATAAATCACATTTCTTCTATATTTCACAATCATAATAATTGTCGATATAGAGAAAGAATAAAGATGTTCACATTTGATCATATCTCCATTAAGGTATAAAAAACATCAAATGAATTTTTTGTTGATGGAATTACCTTATAAACTTCACTGAAATATTTCTTAGGGAAAAAACTATTTTCTTTTTCAAATCACTTATTTAATAAATAAAATTTAAAAAATATTATTGAAAAAATTTTCATTGTAAATAAAATTGGAATATTATTAATGAAGTTCACAGAAAATTAGATACATGACTATGGGAAAATCCATTAATGTGGGGTATATAATATCAAATAATCCTTTCTACATTTTTAGAAAAAGTCAAAACTACCTCATCTAGAAAAATTATATAAAGATTCAATTAAATATTTTTTATAGAAATTAAAACACAGGTAAAAATGAATTTAACAAATATTTAGATAATTATAAAAATATTCCAGAAAATATTTAAAAAAATATATGGAGAGAGAATAAAATATTCTCGATCATAGACAAAACTAGTGTTGATTTTCTTTTAAAACACTCTTTTGGTCTCGTGATTACATAAATAGAAGAAAAATGAAAAGAATTTTTTTAATATTTATTAATTATAAGAGGATAAGAAAATACATAATATTTGTGAGATATTGATCATATAATATCATCATTTGAATTTAATCATGACCAGTCCTGGTAAAAATGTGATTTTAACATAAAACCCTTACCTCATGTGGTTTCACATTATAAGAGCTATAAGATCCTGTATAATAAATTTAAATTTGATATAATTATATACAATAACCATATTAATACCTATAATATGATAAATGGTATACATACAATATCTTATCACCCTTTTATTAACAATATTTCATTATCATCTTCATTTTGTGTATTAAATGCTTTTATCTTCCATGTTAATTTGGTTTTGGAATTCATGGTTCATAGATTTTGATCAAGGATTATAAATATCCAAAATTTTGATACTGATATTAGTATCATATATGTTCATTATATTCATTTTTATATCTATGTATATAAATTTGTGACAAATAATTAAATACATCAACACTTGGAGATAGTAGTCCATACACACACATGAGTGATGTTTCCATTTTTAATTGGACTAAATAGAAGAAAGAAAAAAATATTAATTCAAAATAATAGAATCATTATTATAACAAAAATATCATATATAAAAATTAAATCTATCATAATAACTAACCATGAAAGGAGGTGTAAAATGAATCATATCGCTATGTGGAGGTGGTAGTCCACAGATACAAAACAAGCGATACTTTCATCTCATATTTGATTGAGAACAGGTGGCTTATGGTTGTTTCATCACCATAATAACATCTCAAAATATTTATGATACTTTATTAATCATTATTTTATGTATAAAACATGTTTATCCAAAGTAAAAGATGAAATAAAATTACAAGATCTTTCTTAATATCTACACCTCCTCCTTGAGAGACATCATTTGGATTTCACCTTTATCCTTGAAGGATTGGTATTAATAGAATAAAAAAAGATACAGGATTATAGGGAGGATTATAGTAAGTTTATTGAGTCTGAATTTTGAAATATATAATGATCAAATGGTGTGAATAAAAGAGGGGATGTGGTTCCCTTTTATAAGTGATGTGATGGATATACATGGAAAATCTTAAAATATTTCAATGATATAATGTTAATTTCAAGGGAATGTGTCTCAAAATGGGCAGGGATATAATTTAGTGATAATATAAGGTGGAAATATAATTAAAAAATAAAAATTATAAATAATTGGGAGGTAATTATTTTCTTATCATTTTGTTAAACCCCCGAATAAATTAGTTTGAAACTTAACTGTGGTAACAAAATTATACTGGTTTTACTATTTACAATCACCAAAATTAAGTTGACATTATTAATTTATATTTATTATTATTGTCCAAAATATGGAATGTATTTAAAAAAAAATTTATATAATTGTAATAATTTAATTTAAAATATGAGTATAGAATGAAACAAAAACCCAATGTTGAGAATTAAATTTTTAAGCAAAAAACCTAACTCAATTCCCTTCATTTAATTTTAAAATACACCAAATAAAAGTTAAAATATATTATTTAATATTTAATATATAATTTTAATTAACATAATTATTCAATAGATACTAATTTAATTCATTAATATAAAAATATATTCGGAGTATAAAAAAATATTATAGAGCAATGTGTTTTGAAGCCCAAAATTAAACTTATACCAAAATAAAGTATAACAATTATTATTATGTAATTAATTATATTATTTATAATTAAAGTATAGTTATGTTACATTAATATAAAAATAAAAACATAATGATAATTTTAACTAAAAATAAATAATATATTTTACCATAATCGGTATTTTAATTATTCATTAGAAAATACATTTTCAAGTAAAATCGTAACAATTATCCATAAGGTAGTATTGAAATGTTGATTTCGAAAATTAAATTTATGTGTTAAAATAAAATTTCTAAAAATGGTATAAATTAATTATAATATTCATTCCAAATTTTTTGATCAAAATAATTTTTTAAGAAAGCATATTTTTGAAGCATAAAATGACATTTCTAAAAATTAATCACTAATTTATTATGAATTAATAAAAAAAATATACAATAATTAAAACATTTATAAATTTTTATAATATTTTTATTCTTATTTATACCTACCTATTTAATTTAATGGTTATAGTAGTTCACTATATCACGATACTTATAGTATTGGGTTTGCGTTTAAGGTAAGCTATAAAAAACCTCATGTTTATTTTAAAGGAAAAACATATACAATCCTGGTTTATTATATTCTACCTCCATTAAAATTTTTTTATAAATTGAAATTACATTACTCTGATACACACAATTTTTTTTATTTTTTCCTTTTAACATCCTCAGGTTCCCATGTGTCTTCCATGAATTTCTGATTCCTCTAATGAAATTGAACTTAGAGAGAAATCTAGTTTTCTAAAACATTATCTTTACAATCCAAGATTTATATGTGTTTCCCTTCTTGAGAAATATCTTAAACCAGGGTTACCACCATTGTGTTAAGTACTTGTGAAGGTTTAGTTATTTACTTCCTCTGGATAGAAACCTAGAACACATTGTGATCAATATAGAGGATTGGTGGGTCTTGTAAGTGATAATAAATTATCCCAATCTAATCATGAACCTAGAAAGGGCCATTATAAGAGAATGATTCAAACTCTATAAGAAATAATGAAATCATGTTTAATATATTTTCATAAACATTGGGATTAATAGCTTCCCCTTATGGGATTCTCATTGGAGACCTAGAGTTTTATTTTAGAGATATGGTGTTCCTTCATTAATCATAGTGGAATAATGTCTTAAGGAATTGGAAGAATGTAAAGCTCAGTAAAAGATACGTCAAACCATTTGAGATCCTTGATCACATCATATATGTGGTATATCAACTAAAACTCCCACTTAACCTTCCCCAAGTACATGATGTGTTCCATGTATCCCTCTTAAGGAACTAGATACAAGACCCCTAATATGTTCTAAATCATGAAATCTTACCTTTGTAGAAAGATATTTCATATAAGGAGTAGCCTATGAAAATACTAGGACATAAAGACCATGTTTTATGAAACTAGAAAACTCACCTGGTAAAAGTGTTATAGAAGAACTACAGGTTTGAGAGAGTAACATGGGAATAGAAGGATGATGAAATAAAAGTACCCATATCAGCTATAGTGTATAAAATAAAATTATTATAGATAAATATATAAAGTGGGAATAATTTCATGAACCAAACGTGTATAAATTAAATATAAACTTTAAATGGATATATACCCTATTAAGTAATGTAGTTATACAAAATTTTTTCACTACTTTAGTTGTTTTGGACCTTGAAAAACTAATAGTTATTCAGATTTCAAACAAAATTAAGCATCATAACCATTAATGGTATTTCCATCATATAGTGAACATTAATATTATTATATATTAAGGGATATGATAATTTATAATTTACATTGATGGAATTATTGATATCCTTGATCATAAGGATAATACCCTTTGAATCCAAATTATTTGTGCATTTGAGGGAGGTGAAATCATTGTAATTTTCCCTTAACCCAGAAAATGTTGAGATTAATCAAATAACACATGAATGAAACCATTTATGGTAGATGTTCTTGGTGATATAGATCATGGAATCAATTCTATTCGTCAATCCACCCTGTGATACTGCCACTATCGCTCCCCTACCCATTGGGTGTACACAAGTCTATAGGTGGTTATTTATCTAGACCATAATATTATTATTTTTTATATTTTATTTTAAAGTAAATAATAATTTCATTCATCCCTTTTTATTACTTCTATATATTGTTTATTGAAAAATATGATTGATAAAAATAATACTTTGATATAAAGAAACTGAAATTGTATTTTTTTTGGAAAATATAATGCTTTAATTAAGAAACACTTTTTAACAAATTAATGAAATTTGAAATAAATATTATTTTCATATAAAACTTTTATTAGATAATATTTACATAAATGTTATAATATAACTTAATGAATTCGAATATATTTTTTATAAGGCCCAGAAAAATGTTATTGCCAAAAAAACAAGTGTTTTACAAAAAAATAGGATTATTATTTAAAAGTGTAAATTATAGAAAATTTGCCTAGGCTGGTTGATGTGATTAAAATATATAGATTCCTTGGATTGGAATGATATTATCTATTCATTTTTATGGAATTATCATGGATATATGATCCACTCAAAAATTTAAATTAGAAGGGGGGTAATTTTTTTAGGACTGATGAATGTAAATTTTTTAAGGAATTAAATTCATTATTGGTTAGTGAACATGTCCTCACACAGCAAAATAGTAGAGAATGGTTAGTTATTTAGGGTGATGAATCATGTAAGGGTATGAGATATGTACTCATATAGAATGATATTATTATTTCCTATGCATCACTCCAAATGATGATTCATAAAAAAAACTACTTGACACATGATATGAAGTTAACAGTGGAAAAATTTTCATTAATGAAATGGAGTAATTATAATTGTTGAGAATGTTATGTCATATATACTATTAAAAAAAACTAAATTATATATAATCCCATAAATATTTGAATATACATTAGAGAAAATTGTTGGATTGGATTGAAGAATACGATTTCTCAACACATTACCAAATTGAGAAAGATAACATTGTAGATAATGATTTATGTCAAAAGGATCAGGCTATCTTATTTCTGATGAGGATAACTAAAGATTCAATTTATATGGGTTTTCAAATTATTGAACCTGATTTATTTAAGTAATGGAAGAGATCTTATCTTTCTCAAATTAATCTTCAAGCATACATGTATTTATTAAATATGTGTGGAAATGGGATGTGGAGGTAAAAAAGAGGGCGAGAAATGTTCTTCTGTTCAACTATAATTGTTATGTATGATAATTTTCAAGAACGAAGTATGTGTCCCATCAATACTAGACATAATAATTATGCATTGGAAGAATATTATAGCTCATTATTTTCTATTAATTATGCAAGTATGAATATGTATTGATATTTGTATGAGTGCTTATGGTGGGGAAATACAAAGAGTGAAACTGTGGAGTATGTATTTTAGTATGTAGTATGCAAGCAAGGTCAGGGTAGTAGTTATAATTCTAAGGGGAAGTTACAAAAATTACCCATACAAGAATGGAAATGGTAAAACATCACCATTTATTTCATCATCAAACTCCCCACAAAATATAAAGGCTATAATATTATTAGGGTTTCAGTTTATTTACTTTCAATGTCAACAAAACTTAATTACTATCAGAAATAATTTTCCCTCTTGATTAGTTTTCAAGGATATAACTTATAGACGTCGTAAGGTTACATGGTTCAACACATTCTATGTTGTATGATTTTAATCTGAGGACTACCTCATAGTTTTATAGATTTATTTAGAATGATCTAGATAAAGGGTTATGTTTCAAAATTGATTATCTTTGATAGACATATAGTCAGCATAAAAAGATAATTCACACCCTGAGGATATGTTGAGATCATGTTCTCAGAATATCAATGGTGGTTGGGACCAACAACTTCCCTATTGTCATGTGAATGTGGGTTATGCTTATAAGGAATTGATTTTAAAACCATGAAATATAAAATAGGTTTTGGAGGATTCATTAAAGATTTATAAAATTAATATTATAACTCCAAAAACATAACAATGGATTTTTTGTAGGACTCCCTAGTATTTAAAGGTAGTAACACTATCATGATGGTAGTAAATAACATTACAATGTAAGTGTATTTAATTATTATTATGGATGATTTGTATATTTAAAACCCCACTAATATATATTTAAGGGAAGTGGTAGGACATCATGTAGTCCTGGTCTCTATTGAATATTATCAAGATGTGAGGTTTGCCTCAATAATATGGAGAATACTTCAGTAATCCTTGAGTACATTGTTATATTTGAGTACTGCTAATCACCCTCATATGGATGACCAATCTTAGAGAACCATTCGTACTATATTGGATGTACTCAGATCACATTTAATAGATTTCCATAGATACTAGTATTATCTCCTTCCCCTTGTGAAGTTCTCATATAAAACAAATGTTATATTGTAGTATTAAAATGACACCTTATGTGGCTTTATTTCAGAAGAGGTGTCCGACTCTAACATGATGCGATGAATTTGGAGAGAGAATGCTTATGGGACCTGATCTTGTGAAATATATGATAGAGATGGTTCAGACCATTTTATGTTGTAAAAAATCCATAATTTCATCATAAAATATATATAGACAATCATTTATGGGTCTGAGAGTGTGATTTCAGAGATATTTCGTTTCTAATTATATCAAAGTTGAATAAATTCCTGAGGTTTGGGAAGAATGAAATTATTATTCCAAGATACATTATCCACATTGAGATCCTTGATATCATCAGATCTATGGGTTATCGATTTACACTCCCACCTAACCTATCCCAAGTATATGATAGGTTCTATGTTTCTATTTCAAAGATGTTCTTAAAAGACGCCTCACATACAATGAATAAATATGTGATACACTTGTATATGAATCATTTATATGAGTATCATCTAGTGAAGATCTTAGAACATATAGATAATGTTTTATGAAACCCAAAAACTCACCTTTTCCGAGTGAAGTGGCAGAACTACACGATTGAGGTTGTAACATGGGAACAAGAAGATATGAAGAAAAAAAGTCCCCTTATCAGTTTTAGTGTATGAAATAAATATTTTATTGAGAAATTTACCAAGGGGGAATAATTTTATGACATAGATATTTAAAAATGAAATTTCTTTTTTGAATAAATAAATTCATTATTAAGTAAAGTTGTTATAGAAAACACATGCCCTACTTTGGTTTTTTGGACCTCGATAAAATAATTTCAAATTTGGTTTAAAACAAAAATAAGCTTCTTAAACATTGATAATATAGCCATTTTAAATTTAACATTAATATTAGTATATAGTAATGGTTATGATAATTTCAAATTGAAACTGATGGAATAAGTGATGTTTTTTACCAGTAGGATCATACACTATGGAGTTTAGTCATTTAAGCATTTGAGGAAGATACAATCATTATGATTTTACATTGACCAAGACAAATTTTATGTTAAATAACTATACTATGAATAAAACCATTTATGGGAGAAGTTTTTTATTATTGAGATCATGACCCAAACTATGTTCATAAAACCATCCTAAGAAAGTGCCACAATTACACACCTTTCCCTTAGAGTGTACAATAGTTTAATAAGATGTTATGTGTCTAGACCCTGTCAGTATGATTTTTTATATTTTATTCAAAACAAAATAATAACTAAATTAATCCCTATATATTATTACTATACATATATGATAGAAAAATTATTTTTTAAAAAATAATATTTTGATACAAAGAAACCAAAAATTATTTTTTTTGGAAAATATACAGTTTTTGTTAAGGCACACTTTTTTATGAATTGAAGAATTTTTAAATAAATTTTATTTTCATATAAAATTATTATTAAATAATATTTATATAAAAATAATAATATAATTTAATTAATTCTAATAAAACCCTTATAAGGGAAAAAAGTTGTTATCATATGTGCTAGTGTATTTTAATAAATGAGGATATTGATTCAAACGAGTAAATTATAATATTTTGAAACTTATCTTGATTAAATAATATTATTTTTGATATCATCATGGAAAATTTATCCAATGGGGAAATTTTTATAACTTTATGAGGCAGTTGAATTTATGGTTAAAAATTAAATATAGTATAATCTGAAAGTATGTATCATGAAATCATAATATCCCATAATTGATATAATAAAGATTATAAAAGTAATCCGTGAAAAAAATAGGTTTCCACTTAAAACTTATGTGTTTTTAAGTTATTTTATTTAATTTATAATCCCTTAATAAATCCTTCAACACCTATATTATATTTTGATGTTTTAAAATCAATTCATTATAAACATGACACACTTCCACATGAAAAGTGTATTATTTTAAGGATGTCTATTATTAAACTTATAAAATATTCAAAACCACTCTAATTTGGAAGAACCGTCATTGTCAATTTACAACATAATAATTACCAAGCAATTGGATGGATATCATGGACCCAACCATTTATGGATTATCATGTGAATACCCATTATAAAAAAAATCCAGAAAACTATGACATAATCTTAAAACATGAATACTTGCATCATAAAAACAGTCCTTGATAAAAATAACAATTTTAAAAACAAAATATGCAACATAAAAAGTAACAAAAATTATTTAAAAATAACCATGCAAACCCATAAAAGAATAATATAATCCTTAAGGAATTCTGACTGTTGAAATTTTATCTCATTCCATATAAGTTAATAATTAATTCCTTTTATATTTTTGAAAGAAAAGTTACAAAGTACCTCATTTGGAAAAAAATAAAAATATATTCCTTTAAAACAACATTGTAAAAAGTGAAACATGTGTAAAAATGAATTTAAAAAATCATAGAATAATAATAAAAATATTATTTTAATATTTTTTAGAATATAACCTTATTTATGTGGAATAAAACGATTTATTTATGGAAAACATTATAAATATAATTTTTTAATGAATAACCCTTACATTGGATCCAAGTCATCAAATGAGTTCTTTATCATAAAAAATAATAAATTTAGGTTACTTATTTAGTTTCTTAAAAACCATTTTGAATTGTATTACTCATATTGAATCAATTATTTCCATGTTATATACAAATAATTTATTTTTTATGTTCACAACATACATTTTGATGATATTCAGTTCATAAGTCCAAAAACGGCATGTGAATATTTACTATGGACAATGAGGACATTATTCCACAAAATATTGAACAATATTGCGGATACAATTATAAATTTTCTACATCAATTTTTCTATAAAATAAAATAATTAAATATTGTAATGAAAAATAAACTATGTTAAAACCATGGGATTGATAGTTTGTACGTACGCATGAGCAACGATTCCATTTTTTGACGATCATTATGGAAAAAGCTAAGTATTTTTCTATCTTAAAAAATGATAATGATATCATATATAAATCTATATCATTAATTTTTTAAATATACTTATATATATCATCCTGGTGATGTCGTGATGAAAAATGAATCACATCGCTTCGTAGAGGTGGAATTCCACACGTACACACCAAATACATTGTATTTTTTATATACATGGCAGAGTAAGATGAAAAATGATACATTATCTTATAATAATGATAATTATTTCATGAATATAATATAAAAACTCTATTACATAATGTCAATGATTCTTTAGATACTGTGATTGGAAACAAATTACATCTATTTACAAGGCAGTATTTTGCAATACACGCGAATGATGAATTATTTTCCCATTTGACGGAAGTGGAGATGAATATATGACATTAAAAAACATAATAATGTTTATGGATGATGTTAGAGTTTCTATTTTATAATGGTTCAATATGGTTTTTGGGATGTGTAAGAAGAAAGAAAATAAAAATAATTAGACAAAAATTATACATTTTCTTTATAAAACTTCCTTTCATTGTCACCCTAATAACTCTAAGACTAGTGTTGTACCATTGAGAAGTCCTATATAATGATGGGAGGGATTTTTATAAATTATTTTGGTAGTTTTGGGAAAAAAATAGGGTTTTATGTTGGAAGGATTGAGAATAAGGGGTTCACTTTTATAAGATATTGGAGGGGATGTCCTGGAGTTTCTGAAAATATTAAAAAATAAGACTGTTCCAAAGATAAATGATTCTGAATGGATTATAAATACTTATTATGCGACATTATAGGCCATATATTATCCCCTTTGTTATTATATTATATTTTTATAAATGTATAAATATTTAAATTATATATTAATCCCATAAAACATCATTGCTATCAATTTTGATATTATTTATTACATTAAGATTAAAAAGAATAAAAAAAGGAAAATAAAATAATACTATATTATTAAATCCAAAAAATGTCATGGTTATCTATAGAATTCATGTAGCTCTTTAAATACATCAAATTATACTTATTTAAGTATTTTTAATATCACTTATTATATTTTTTCATTAATTGAATTATTATTACATCAACATTTTGTAAAAATATAAGGTAATTATTTATTTATCTAAAATAAATAATAAATTAAAAAGATGAAGAAAAATATTTTTAAATTTAAAATGAATATTTATAGTTGAAAATTTCTTCTCTATAACACCATATTAAAAACGTCATACTTATTAAAACCAAGAGTGTTTCTTTTTGGAAATTTCTTTAATTAAAATACATTAAATATCATAATCTTATCCATGTAGCCTCAGAATGTCATAAATCTTACCCATGAGAGATTATGGTCGAAATATAATGACAAAATAATATTTAGATAAGTATTTTGGGTCATTTTAGGGGTCTTATCATTTATTTTTAAACTAACTTAATTGATTTACCATTTACTATGGTAATAAAATTACTAACTTAACTATTCATATTGAAGAAAGAATAAAAGTGATATATTAACTAAATTTTGCCCAAATGATTCCAAATATGGAATCAGATTTTCAAAATTGTAGACATAGAATTTTTAATGTTTAATTTAGTATTAAACTGAGAAAACACAATGAATTTTCTTTCCAGAACATAATTCTACCATGTAAATAATTTTAAACAAAATATATTTTTCAATAAAAAATAACATTTTCTATTATTGTTTAAAAAATCAATACTTTCAAAAAATTCTAAAAAATTAATCCTAAGTTAATTTTGACAAGATGAATTAAAAAACAATGTTATTTTTTATATTAATTTTATGAAATTTCCAAAAAATAATTATATCTATCATTCATAAAAAATAATAAAAATCATATCTAAAGAAATTTTTTTTTTCAAAAAATAAAATGACATTACTAAAAAACTATTACTTATTTAAAGAGAATTAAATATTAAATTATAAATTTGTAAGACCATTTAATATTTCATAATGTGGTTAATAATATTCATTTCCACTAATTTTACAGCTTGGTTATAATAGTTTCATTTAAATAATTACATTTCATTGTTTATTAAAGCTCGATGTTGCTTATCTTGTATGCTACAAAACATAGTATTTTTATATACCTTGGGATGTTATAGTTTCATCAAACATTTTTAGCATACATATTGCTAGAATTACTTTCCAATATATAATTCATTCAATATTTCATGACACTAAATCTTCATTTTCTTATCAAAACCATGGGAATGATGGAAATCTCCAATTTAAATTAATACCTTTGTATCACATATAATGATTTCTTTATATCTATTGATGTATCATATAGATAACACCATTCAAAGTATAATTAAGCTATGTATTTATCCATAAACCTTACTTTTATGTTGTATGATATTCCCATAACCATACCTCACAGATCATATAAAATTTTCCTCATAGGAACAAAGGGTTAATCATCCTTACAATTTAGCAAAATGAATTCCATTTATATTTTGGTAAAACAAATTTGAGGAAACTACATAATGAATAATAATATCTTTATGACTTCCCACACTATGGAGTAAATTTTCTCCCAATACATAGTTTTATTGATTAGAGTCCACCATTGATTATTTTCTCCATCTAAATGATGAAAATATAAAATAGATTTTTCATTATGAATGTTGTGTAGAGAAGAAAAGAAATATATATTTATAGAGATCCATTTCTCAATGAATATAAAATTAGTGGGACAAAAAATAATGTGGAAGTTTCTAAATTAATGAATCAAATTTTTTTTCCATCCTATTCTCATTTGAATGTTCAAAAATATTCATATATATGGAATGTTGTTTTGGAATATATTTAATAATTTTAATTATAGCTACCATAAAATTTGGTTTCTCAAAAATAAAATCATTGAATTGTCCATATCATTCAAAATTAAAATGATTCCTTAAAATTCTAGAAATTGACTAAAACTAAAAATCAATGTTTGACCATCACACTGTAATAATCATAGTGACGTATCATATAATCTTGATATATAATACATGGGAATTATAATTCATGAAACCTAATATTAAATCTATATGACCTTATTTTTAGCCTTCGTAATCCATGTTCATTTTAAAAACAATACGATGTTATGCTATGCTTACACTTATCCCTAGGGTTTTTAGAAAAGTATTCTAATCCTAATCTATAATGGTTTACAAAAACTATCCTCTGATACAAACTATTATATCCCAATCCTTTCATACATAAATATGCTTCTTTTTAGATGAATATTCAATACATTTCAAAAATACACGTGGGAGGAACATAAATGTTTAGTGTCTTTGTAGACTAGATACATAATATTATTATGAATGATCTTCAATATCCCCCATAAAAACCATTAAATTCAGTATTATTCATTTAAATAACCTATTTAAACCTTTTATCATAACCTGGGGAATGGTAACATAAAATTAGTGAGCTTAGATGATTAGTTATGATAAACATGGGGGATATTAGTTGATATTTATATGAAGGCATAAGAGAAAATAAGGTTTTTAGATCAAAATCAAAACATAAAAATTATGTACCCAATCATTCAGGGATCATAAACATGAGTAATAGAAAAAATATTATTTATTTAAAATAAAATGAATCATAAGAGTTAGAAATACTCATCTATCGTGATACATAAGTTCATTTCCTAAAAGATTGGCACCATCATAGGTAAAGAAAGAATTTAAATTTTCATGGTTAACTACCAAAAATATGAAATCCAAAAAAGTATAGGCCAAAAAACCATTCTTATAGTGGATCAATCACAATGAAGTGTTCCCCATAATGGATCAAACACATCGACTCGCTTCAAATAATGGATCGTGCATATAGACATGTTTCCTATAGTTACTTCATGGGATAAAAACATTTACCAAATCATTTGGAGAATATATAATTATAGGAAAACCCTTCATATAATCATAACCATACATATATGTTCCATATGATCATAATATAATTTATTATATCATCATACCATAATCCATGAAAATAAAATAGTTTTTATAATAAATTCATTAATTCAACATAGAATAATACATGAAAATAAACGGGTTTCAGAAACTTATCTTAATTATATTGATAATACATAGAGAGAAATAATAATTATGGTTTCATTTAATTATATCTACATTGAAACTTAATTAACATACATAATGTTATCATAGAAGAAAATCTATTTAAAATAATCGCTAGAATATTTCCTTAATAAAATATGATTTTCTTTTTGGAATAAGTTATATAATAATTTCACATATATTATATAAAAAAATTATTGTTTTAAAATACAATTGGTATAATTTAAATTAATATATAGATTACTGAGTGGTCATAAAGGTGGGAAATTATGTTTATTACATATATGTTAAAATAAAACATTCCTTTCTCACTATTGCACAAAAGTCAAAAAGTACCTTATTCAGAAAAATGAAATCAATATTCCTTTAAAAATATATTATAAAAGTTCAAACATGGGTCAAAATTACTTTAAAAAATCACAATATAACATTAAAAGCATTCATTAAATTCGTTTTTTGAAAACAATGATATGGATGAAAATGGGGTTTTGACCGAAGAAATAAATAAAGTTCATTTTATTTAAATAAAATTGTATATATTGAGTACATAAGGTTGTTTTAGAGAAAGGAAAACCTATATTATAAATAATTATTCATAATATGGGAAAATTTATTTGTTTCTTGATTCGTAGATAATAATATTCCATCATTGGAAACATAATCATATATAATCTTGATAAAAAATGAGATTGTAACATAAAACTCATACATCTTTGTTAACATTTAAATTGTAAGAAACATGAATGAAAATTCCTTATATTTATATTTAAATCATAATAATATTCATAATAATAATCATAAAATACATTCACTTTAATTATATACACCACATAACAAAGGTATGAATATGTCATGAGTCTCACAGAAATAAAAGTGACCTGAAAATAACGTACATCATGTCTCTCCTTTATTTATACACAACAAAACATTTTGTATAAATAATGTAGATTTATAATAAAAATATTATAATATATATATATATGTTACCCTTAATTATTTACTTACGATATCTTATCACCCATTTATTAATAATTTGTAATTAAAATCATTTTTGGGTGATAACTACTTCCTTTTCCATACATGTTTCAGTTCAGAAGTTTTATTCCTTAAACAATGATCATGGTTAAAAAATATAATTTTTTTTAATCCTAATACAAATATAATACATATTCAATATATATATATTTTCATTCATCCATAATAGTTTTAGATATAATGATGAACTACACCAGTCGTGGAGATGGTAGGTCATACGTATGCATGAAGGCTATTTTCACATTTCGAAGGATTCAAACAAATAAAGGTAAATTATTATTAACATTTAAAAAATCATTATTATACCATATAAATCATATATATTCATCAAATCCAACCTTATTTCCATCAATGTATATCGGGAATGAAAAAGGAATCACATCTCTTCATGGAGCTGTTAGTTTGCGCGTACACCCAAGCGACACCATCGACTTCCGAAAAGTAGGAAGGTAAGACATTATATATTATATTATGCTTATATAAGAATAATTATGTCATAAATATCATATATAATCTTTAAACCCATCATTTTAACAATTCATTAAATATGGTGATGGAAAATGAATTGTATCACTATGTGGAGATGGAAGGCCATACGTACGCACGTGCGATACTTTTGCTTGCCATCTTTTGAGAAAGATGGTGTATAAAAGTTGTTTCATAAATTTAATTACATTTTAGCATATTTATAAATCTAAAATTATTATTTTATGATAAATATCATAGCTTTAGATGAGGTAAATTAATAATTAAAAAGGAAGTGATCGATTAAGGTAAATATCTCTTATTTGAAACAATTGCATTCGATCTCTTCTTGAGGATCCTAGGATTGGTATTTTGGGAATAAAAAGTCCTATATAATGTTGAGAAGAAATTTTATATGTTATAGTTTCTAGGAATGTTTTATCTATAAGTGTAAAAAATGTTGTGAAGAAGATAATGGGGGGGTGAAACCTTTTATAATTGTAGGGAGGGGCACTCTTGGATTTCTTCAAAGGCTTAAAATATATTAGAGTCGTTATTTAGAAAAATAATTCCAAAAGGCATGGAATTTTACGATAAGATAGGTATGGTTTTAAATACCATAAAATAATAAAATTTTGAATGGTTTTGGTGGTGTTTTACACCTTATAAATTATTTTAACCCATTAATTAACCTATTTTAACATTAACCCTAATAACAATTTTTTCACACTTAAAGGGTTATAATAATAATTATATGGTAACTTTTTAATCATAAATAGTCAATGTATGAAATTTTAGACCATATATTATCCAAATTCTCCTATTGTAACATTTTTATAATTTTTAAATAATTTAATAAAATATTATTTTGATAAAATATCATTAATTTCAAATTGGGCACTATAAATTTAATTTTACTTAATATACATAATGAAAAAGTTATAATTTGAATATAATCCTTTGAAACAACATTAATATTTCATATTTTCCTAAAAAAATCATGGGACACCATAAATCACTCTAATTATTTTACTTTCAATATTTTTAAAATCTATTTTTTATTTTATTAACAATTATGTAACTAATGTGCGGGTGTTACCTAAGAAATTAATAGAATTATATAATCATTATAAATTATAAAAGAATTTAAATAATTTAAATAGTATAATTATGCTTAAATTTTAAATTTATATTCATTTATTACTATATGTTTTTCCTAATGTGTACACATAATAGAAATTTAAATATAATAGATTGACATTTTGTAACATTCATTGCTTTAAATATTATTTAGTTCATTATCATAGATATTTTTCCATTAAAAAATAAATTTTTAGCCTATGTTTCTATGGGTAATATAAGATTCTTCTAAAAATAATTATGATGAGAAAATATGGCCTTATCACTTAGTTTTATCCTTTGTTAACCAGATATACCCTTTATCAAGTTGAAATGTTTTCCGCCCGTGGTATTCATAAAACGACAAAATAAAATCATTCTATTCATAAAATTTTAACATAATGACTCAAAATATGGAACCATTTTAATAAAATTCAACTTCTATTATAAGAAAAATTAATTTTAAAATAATACTGTAAAACTTTTTGAAATCCAATTTGTCAGAAAATAAATTTTTAAGAATAAAAAGTTATTTATTCTTATTCAATGTATAGGAAATAAATATTATATTAGTGATAAAATATTGTATTTAATGTATAATATTTAAATTTCATTAAAATGTTTAAAAATTTGTCAATAATTTAATTAATTAGGATAAAAATAGATTACATTCATAATTTATTTAAGAAAAAAAATCTCTATTATTTTCAAATGTTTTTTATTTTCATTTATAATTAAACTATTACCAATAGATTAAATTTTTATATATAAAAAACATATGTTATTCATAATTTACCTAGTCCTATTGATACCCACTAACACAATGACGAGGAGATAAATTTTTATGGTATTTAAATAGAATATCATTGTTCATTTAAACCTAGTTCATGTGTGATGCAAGCTATAAAAAAGCTAAATTTAATTGGAAAAAATATTTTATAAAATAATGGGATGTTCCATTGGGTGAATTTGTACATCATTATTGGGAAATTAGAATCACATTCCTTACATATACCAATTTGGTGATGCATGGAAGTTCTTTAGTGAAATTTCATGATTTATGTTAATTGTTGAGTGACATATTTGTGTTCTCTGATGCTGTGAAATATATATTTTTTATTAGTTAGATTAAATTGAGAATACTATGATTTGATAAATATAGAGTGACTAACATGAAGTTATAGAGGTCTGGGGTTGATCCTTCGGAAGAACGGGGAGTGTTGTACCTTGCAAGTGGTTATCACCTTGTATGGGTCTTCTGAAAATGAATCCATTATGTGTTCCTTAAATTTTTTTTATATGTTCACTTAATAAACCTTTTATAGTAATTATTATCATACACATATCATTTAAAAAGGTTCTTCCTTTGATACACTTGAGTGTATCTCTTGGTGAAGTAGGGAATAATTCATCCAAATGGTTTCACATTATTCTATACCACTAGATGTGGATTAGAAATATCCCACAACCGATCCAATGGATCTAACATAAGGGAAAATATATAAATATTAATTTTACTTAGTGTCTATTAATGGTAGGGTAGTTTCCATGGTTATGGTCAATTATTCAGGGAAATATTATCTCCATCACCCTCTATCCTTCTTAGGGACTCAGGGTCCCTAGGATACTGAGTTCTAGATTGACATCATTGAGGAATTTTTTATTTGGTAGACATCTGGATGACCAATTAGTTAACATATATGCATATATATTTCAGGTACCTATTAGGATATGGGGTATTATGATGAACTAGATCTATAGATGTGATATTATAACATAGACTACCTTCATGGATTTATTATTTGGGGAGTTCATTCAAAACTCAATGAATTAGGACCGAGAATAGGATGTCATGGAGCTTCATCAAGGGATGATGTTGCTATTTTTGTACACATCATATTTGATAGAGTTACTATGTTTCAATCATATTTTTTAGGAATGAAGAGTAGAATGAGAAGTTTGAGATTAACCTTTTTATAGAGGTAAAATGTAATGTTATGGACTTTGACATGAGGACATACCCTAAGGTATTCCATAATGATCCCACCACCAATAAGAGGCTGGAAGAGGACTCCATGATGGCAATTCATCTTTTTTATAGTGGATTGATGGGTGAAATTTATAGTTCTGTTATGTGTACTACTATTTTAGTTAGGAAATGGAGGGACAAGGAGCTCTTTTAGGTCCATGATATCTATATGTAATATGGTAGGTATTCATCAGTTTACTATCACTACAGGAAATATGACTTATTCCAATGGTTTTGGCCAAACCGTTGCTATAGTTCATTAATTTGGACATATACCAACGAGTTGGCCAAATCGTTGGTATAGGTCCATTATAGAGGACCTATAACAACAGTTTTGGCCAAACCATTGGTATAGGTCCCAAAATCAAAGAAGATATACCAACGGTTCTCAAAACCGATGGTATAGGTGCTTTGATTTTTTTATCAAATATTCTTACCGAGAACATTATATAAATGAATATTTATGATTATTGTGATAATACATATATATTTTTTTGAAATTATGTTCAAAAAAGTCATGTTAGGTTAGTGGTTAGGTCGTTCAATTATAAAATAGAGGTCCTGGTATCAAATCCCACTGAAAGTTTTTTCTGAAATACATATACCAATGATTTTATCGAACCGTTGGTATAGATTTTCATTTTACATATAACAATGGTTTTGAAAACTGTTGGTATAGGTCTATACTAACAATTTTCCCAAAACTGTTTGTATAGACCTATCCCTACGACTTACTTGGCCACAGTCCTCCAAACCATTGGTATAGGCTATACCAACGGTTTGGGGGCCTATAACGACGGTTCCAAACCATTGGTATAGTTTATTTTTTCAGTAGTGTCTATGGGGTAGTATATCGAAATTTTACAAATACTGGTAGAGGCATCATTAGTTTAACGACTTCCCGGAGACCCATAAGATGTTCCACATAGGTATAATTATATTTCATCTACAACATTTATATTTAGAGGAATCAAATAAAAGGCCTTATAGGTGTTCTTGTATGAAACATGAATGATGCCATGAGACATGAAAGAGTCTTCAAGGGTAGGTTTAAACCACACAAAATATGACAAAATAGGCGATTCATGCATATCGAGGATTAGTTGAAGAATTTAAGGTTAGAAATTATATTATTTTGACCCAATTCCATCTAATAGAGGAGAGGGTCCCACGACTGTCTGAGGTACAATCTTTATCAACACTACACTTTTTATAATTAATTTTGATACAGGTTCTTCCCATTATTTTTATATGACCAATTTATTATTAGGCATGCATTTCCAATGAAGTTATCGTTTATGTTTTTGTATCTTATCACACCAATGTAAAATAATGTTGATAATCTCCAGATCTAAACAATGTTTTTAGTAATTTATTCTGGGTATTTAAATATGTAAGACATTTAGATGATTCAGAATCCTTGTTTTGATGTGATATTCCTAATGAAGTGGGTGAATAATTATCAAGCTCCTATCGACTATTAACATAGATGCATGTCTTTCACTATGCCTTGGGGAGGTATGTTCATGTTAACTGTTGAGTGTGATATCATATATGGTTATGTTAAACTGTATATAATTAATTTTTGATAAATATTAAGGAATGTAGTTGGCTTGGATTTTTCAATATCATCAACAATTTCTCCCTATATATTTCTCTAATAGTATATCATTTTGAGGATGTATTCAAAAAATTAATTGTTAGGTCCACCTCAAAAGAACATAGTGGAATTTTTTATTGAGATTAAACCTAGGGTGAAACTAATTTCTATTCCTCCTTAAATTACGTAAATGAACTAGTTGATGGAACTCGAAGTAAATCTTATGGATTTGGAGTGTTATCAGATACAGAAAATCGTATTGGGGTACTCTGGTGTTGTTTTCAAAGAGGGGGGGGGAGTTAATTGGAATTGTGCAGACTACTGGAAGCTAAATTAGGCAATGATGAAGAACAATTATCCATTGACTATAATTTATTATCTCTTTTATTAGTTATAGGAAGCCTAGTGGTTATCCATGATTTATCTTCATCCAGGCTATCATCATTTGTTGGGAAAAGATTAGGATATCCCTAGGATAAATTCTTATGTATATCTGTATTTTTTGAGTACCTATTCATGCCTTTAAATTTGATAAATTTCCCATTAATCTTCATTTTTCTCATGAAGTTAATAATTGATCGACATCTCTACTATTTCATATTGAACTTTGTTGTCAACATCCTCAAATATATATTTATTTTTTAATCATATTATAGGCACTTTTATTCTATATTGATTACACTCCATTTTCATTATATTTTTAGTCTACATTGATTACTTACTATGTGCATTATCTTTTTTCCAATCTTTTATTGTGTAATTTTTAGATCTGATAGTTTTTTCCAGGGTCATGTAATCTATAGGGCGTGAATTTTAGTGGACCTAGAAAATGTGGAAGATGTGAGGTCTTGGTCTCTCAAGTAGATTTTTTTTTCAATTTGATACTTTAATAGATTGGTTGTATATTATCTATGCCTCATCCAAGGCTCATCTAGTTTGGAAACATATATGATGGTTCTAAACCAAAAGGTGGAGAAGCTTGATTAGTCCGATGTGTGTGAATATAGTTTCATTTATATGAAGATGAGATTGGAGATAAAATATGTTTTATTATTCTATATTCTAGGTTTCTATACATAATTTATTGTAGTACCACAGTTGTTAGGTTGGGTGTTATGATGATTCAGAGGGCTAACATGGTTACCTATGGGTGAAACTATCTATGATTCCATGATTGAAACTTCCAGAATCATGAATTAGATTTCAAAGAAGTGATTAACTCCCTATAGTATTAGTGAGACTATCTATTAAATGAGGGTTCTATTATACACATAGACCACAATATATTTTGATATATTTTCTCTCATGAATATATCTATAAGAGTAGAGTTTTTAGGTGGAGTATCTATAGATATTAAACTTTGAGATTGCATTTTATCCTTGAAAATTTAATAATATAACAGATTTTCTTAGAAGGAATATGGCTAATATACAATATCATAGAAAGAAACAGTCTGGGGAGGAATTGAGTATGATGATTTGGATAATGGAGTCGATAGTGGATGCATCAGAGGATCAAGATGTGATGACATGCATTCCTTTTTTAACACATCATCATTGATGGACCATGTCAATGAGAGACAACAACCATATCTAGAGTGTGTGTTGATTTTAGAATGAATAGTTGGAGATGATTCAATTCCAAGGATGGTCCTTAGATTATGGTGACATTATATACATTTATGGGAGGGTTGATGAAGATATACCATGATATCTAGAGTAGATTTTGGTTTCTACGTATGAAGAGAGATGTTTTTGATTTTTTCTCATGATGAATTAACTGCTAGAGGATAAAGTTAAAGCCTTAGTATCCATGTGTTCTACCTGAAACAATTCTTGTTCCTATAAGGAAGTGGGTTATGTAACAATGTAATTATTGAATGTTTTACCCAGAACCTTAAGGAGTCAAGATACTGTTAGGGTGATAATCTATTATTTGATGAAAGTGGCTCATTTTTAATTGGTTTGACTGTCCTTTTCAGTGATGTAGTTGGGAAATATTTATGTTTGGGATATTATTCTACTACACGGGGATCTAGTGATCATCATATCAAAAAATGACACACGATTCATGTTATAATATTCCTTGGGTTTATAGAAGTATTTGGGTACCCAATAAAAATTATGTATATTGTTTCCTTTACAAACTGAGTGGTAGTTAGAGAGGATGATTTGTATATTGAATGATTTTATACATTCATTCATTATAGATTTTTTGATCTTGAATTGACCATATATCCTTTTTTTACTTTTTCATGTAATAATATCTTATAGTATTCTACTCAGATGGATACTTTAATGAATCTCTATGGCTAGACATGTCATTCACCACTTTTTTTGTATAATATAGGTGAGGTAGCAATTGTGTGGAAGAGAATGGTAAAAGGGACCTATGAGAGAGTGAAACTAATATGGTAGTGGTTATTCACTACATATTGTAGTTAATAATAGTATGAAAACTGGAGGTGGAAATCATTTGATTCCACTAGGGAGGTTGATTTTTCTTGCAGGTTACTCATTGACTAAGGCATCGATGGATCTGGAAGTAAAGAAATATCTCGTGATGATTTTTTGGACCATCTGAGATTACTGAGCTCATCAAATAAGTGGCTTACTATTTATATATTCTTTCATGAAACCAAGTTATGCATGATTTGTTCAATGTGTTTAAGATTCATAGGTATGTCCCCAATTATTCATATGATGTCAATATAAGGATATTGATATGGTGCTTGACACATCACTTATGTAACTCTTGGTATAAATCATATCCCGAAGAAAGAATGTATTCTGGGGGATGTCAGTTTCACTTATTATGATATTATGAAAGTAAGGATGAATTTGAGAGGAATCATGGGAGTGAGAGTCTGATATTTAGGCTATGTGGACCGAGTTGTTCATTTAAGATTCCAAGAAATTATTTAAGAAGGAAATAATAATTTATATAGGGAGAATATAATTATTCTTTATTTTTACATGCACTATGGGTTTATTTTCAAAATGAATCATTTTTTTTGAAAAAATATTTTCTTGGGTGGAGTTTGGAGGTGTTTTTTGGTTTTGGAGGGATTTTTTAGCCAATTATATGATTCATTCCAAGATAAAAGTTTGAGTAAAATATTTTCATTCTCTACGAAATCTTTCTCCTTGTGTAAGTAGTATTTTGGGTGTATCATGGTTATAGAATATAGTTTTTCTATCTATAGGAGCATTATGAGGGAATTTTGAAACTATGAAAGGTTAATATATATGGTTTTTCAAAATGTGTTTTCTCTCTTGAAATATATATACCTTTTATAGAGTATAAAATAATGGTTGAGATATAATTTAATTAACCATGTGATAAAACCATTCTTGTTCCCAAAAGAGTAAGTGAACCTCACATGGTTGGAAAGTAGTTTTTCAATCATGGTGACCAAACCGTGTGTGTGAATTAATGAGCCGAAAATCCTCTGTAATGTCCATAATTGAAAAAATTGGACCCATTATTCATACAAATTGATGATCTCTTGAACCCGGAGACTCCACAATATTTCTATAGTTAATTTCATCCCTCTTGATTATGATTCTTGTACATCCAAGCATATTGGTTATCAGGGAATTAAATTATATGATCTATGAACCTAGGTTCTTTTTTATTTTTCTATATATACCATTATTACATTGATACGAATCATAGATCTAGTATGTTATGGCCATATTTATTGATTCCAATATAATATAATGATGATTTTTTGGATCTTTTCAAGAATGGTGGTGGATTTAGTGCATTAGTGGAACCTCCTTTAATCTATCTAATATATAGTATTGTTGGTGGATCCAGAGATTTATGTTTGTTTGAATAGAATACATTTATATTTTAATCTTCACAAATCCCATTTTAAAATCCTTTTTTATGCTATGTTTTAATTCTTTTTTGAGTTCTTGTCATCAGAGCTTGTTTTTGTTCATGTATAGATGCAATAGGTGTTGCGATACTCTTGAAAAATCATGTCATTGACATCAAAATGATTGAGGTAGGATGTCTATACTATATAGGGATTTGATCCTGAGTTGGATTACATGTTATATTTTATTTTCATGAATTTCAATAGAATAGATGTTTGGATTGGCATATTGGCATGTGTCTAGACATAACATAGAGATCCATTATGTGTTGTGGTATTCTTGTATGTTCATGTGAAGCCCATGAAGACAATTATTATTGTGATATACCTCAATATTTATTTTAATTATTTGATGAAATAGTTTCCATGTTATAGGTTTGGTGTATACTCTATTGTTTTTATTCTATTTTTTGTGCCATTGTTTTTGGTAGACTCATTGTGGATCGATGTCCTTAGAGGGGGAGCATGTGAAAATGCTACCTGGGACATGATATAGAACCAATTTATACAATGGGGAATGATGGAGTTGTGTGGTCTAACCTAGTGGAATCATGGGATTAAATGACCTGACCTGAGAGGTAGTAGGGTATACAAGGAATAAGAGCCTTATAGGGCTTCATATGTGGAATTAGGCATGGAGATAGTGCATGATAAAATTATATTTCTTGAAACATTCCATTGATCTTGTAATACTTCCAAAAATCCTTGTTACTGGAACCTCCACCTGTGATGTTCCCATGAATTTTTATATATTATTTCAATATGATGCCAATGTGGGTATGACTAGTATTCATGGTGGATTGTTTAGTGCACTGATGCTCGTGTATGGTGTTATTTTCTTATGTAATCATTTATTTTATTTATATTGCATACACCTTATAATATATTTTTGATTATTTTAAGGAAGCATTCACAATTTCTTTTTGGGGCATACTCACACCATACATGGGCATCTCGATGAATATTCAGAATTCGTGATTAGTGATCATAGGAAGAGAAAGGGCTCTATAATAGGAAGTTGAGGAGATAGAGGCTTGAAGTCAAAGGTGATGTCAAGACATACTCTATACTACTTCTTGTATATTTATTTACCTTTTGTTATTTCTTATACTCCATTTTACACTCCACCTGGGTGTTTCTTAATTTATTTATATATGACTAACGTTCCATTTTTATAGCCTTTTGATTATCTTCTATTTCCACTATTATGAATCGATAAATTATTATACTTTTCTATATTTAGGGTGTATGACTATTGATACTGAGGATTGAGTCTCTACATTGATCCATTTAGACCCTCACTGTGTTTCGTTAACCTCTTATATATGAAAAGTCATGCATGATGTTTTGTGGAACTATGGACCGATCCAATGATTTATATTAGTGTGTTATACATATTTTTTCCTATTACTGACGATTAAGATGTTATATAGGGTTTTTTTATTTTATATTTCAAAAAAAAATTATATATTGATCTCATATATTAATTATTTTAGGAATACTATATGATCAACCCATGATTATTTACTATTATAATGAGATGCAACAGCAATTATTTGATCCCTATGAGATTAGGCATAATTTGAAATAGGGTGGGTTATGCATGACTAAAACCTTATTTTTTGAGGCCCTTGTATTGTAGAATATTGATTTATGGTTTATACAACCTGTTTTTTCTTTTTCAATGGTATACTATAATATATATATATATATATATATATACGATAGAGTTTTAATATGAGACATTCACTTAGTATTGTAGAGACATACAATTTCAATAAGCACTGTTTGAGATGGAGGAGGATGGGGGAAAGAATTCCCCCACAACAATATGTACAAAGCCATATGTTTTACCTATTTTTACTATAGATAAAAAACACTGATATTACTCAATTAAGATTATATAGTCAATGGGACATGGGTTACAAAGGATTAAGATAACTGTATCAAACCTGACCTGTGATTTCTGGCTATAGTATTTATTCCTCCACCTGTAGGTGATGGTTTGAAAAAATATATAGTTCTCTCGATCATGTCCATGTAATTGATCGCTAACAATGTTGATATACCACATGATATGTGGATGAATCTTTTGGGTTATATTCATTCCAGACTATAAAATCAATTTTGGGACATTTTGGTTTAGGTAGACCAGTATATGGGGATGACATGATTTTACTTCTAGTTATGATTATTTAATAAATTATTCATTGAGTAATTGATGACCTATTCAGATTTCTATTTTCACTTTGTGTAAGAGGATTCTTAGGGAATAATTATTCCACCCTCTTTAAAAAATTGACTATTTTATACCTTCTCTAGCAGGCGATGAGATTACTTGGGTCAAATGATTTGAGGATGAATTTGGAAACCCTTTTTGGTAACCAATTGATATATTTTTCTTGAAATTGTTTTTTGATATCATGAATAAAGACGTAATTAATGTAAAAAACTAGACCAAAGGTAAATCATTTGGGCATCTATCTTTTTCTATTAGGATTGAGAGTGTATCATCAGACCATCAAAGGTAATATTTGACATGTCTCTCTTGGGTTGTATTGGGAATTATTCCCAAGGTATAGGTTCATCAGTTCTTCTTTCAAGTATACCCTCAATTGAGTGTTTCCATTATGGAAAATATTATCATATAGGAAGTGATTTTGATATATCACTGAAGGAGTTTTTATCTTATAGGTAGATTGGTCATCAGAATGAGTACTCTATAATTAAATCATGATTAGAAATCATGTATGGTTATGATAAGACTCATGGATTTGGGGGAGGTATATGAGAAATTTATTATTCATGAAGTTTTGGATCCTTATTCTATTTAAGAAATGGAGGAGGGAATTTTTTCTAGAGAAAGGGTTACCATCACGAGCATAGAAAGATCAATCAAGGGATTCATGTAATAGGTGCTCTAGGCTGGTGATCATGTCAACCTTATTCTATTGAGTATACTCCATCAATATAGTTAAAGGATAGATTTATAGTCTAAGTTGTGATCTTAGTGTAATCAACCGTAGATTCTATATTTTCTTATAGATTTAAGTGTCACTGAATCATTTTTTAGATAGTCAGTGACTCGTGGATTTCTATAGAGTACATTTATGGGGTGTTGTATATTAACACACACATAGGGGGTGTGACTATAGGGTATTAAAAGGTGTATATAGTTCTCTATACTGGTACAAAGATGTACAATTTTCAATTACTTCCTCATGCTGCAGGTGAACAATATTTATGTGATTATTAGTATGGATTAATTGACTAATTATTGAGAACATATCTAGATAATCACAAATGGTGATCATTCACATATAAAAAGGATCAATATTATACCCACAGTAGTGAGTTGTATCAATAGGTAGACCGTTTGTGACCTATCTATCAGTAGATGTGGTGGATCAGTGTCTAGTTTCCTAGTGTTTCGTTGAGATATGAGGATACATGTGGGGAAGTCTTACCTAATTTTGTTTGATTTATTATATAAAGTGTTTCATAATTCATTTTATATATTTCCACCTAGGTGTGAGATATTTTTTATGATCAATCTTATACATATTATAAATCCCATATCCATTCCTCATATGACAACTCCTTTAATAATTTATAAGTTGTAGGAAATATTAAATGATTTGGAGATGAAGAGATTTATTCTTTGGGGATTGTCCCTTTAGGCCATCTCATATTGTTTTAGAAGAAAGAATATAGAATATTTAATTTATGTTTTCATTACTAAAGGTTACATTATTTAATGTTTAAAACCTGTTATCCTATGACTAATATAAATGATGTATTCAATCAGCTAATAGGATAAGGGTGGTTATTTTTTTATGTTGTACCGAAATCAATAACTCAAGGTGGTACCTTTTTATATTCAATGTAATAATTATAAAAGTAGGTACGACATATAAATTTAACTTGTTATTCCATTTTTGTTGAAAAATTCCATGGTAGTGTTTATAGACTAGATGAATAAATCCATTCATCCTTATTCAGACCAGTTCATGGTCATATTCACTGATGAAATGCTAGTATGTATCCATTTATGGAGTAAAATTATCATCATCATGAGAATGTTATATATAATAGGCTAATATTTAAACATGTAATTACCATTTAAATATTTCTATGTTAAATTGTGTATACCCTCATAATAACGATCTTAAAAAACCTGATATACTATTAAATTATTTTCTAATATAAAAATTATAATAGAGACATAAAATTATAGGTAATGAAAATGAGTAACTGCATTATGAAATATATAGATAAATTTTCCTTAATAATAAGAATAATCAATCAAAATGGATTATCAATTGGTTAGAGATTCTGATAAAATATTTAAAAGTTAAAAGTTATATTTTTCATAAAACGAGTTTGATATAAGATGTGTATTTTCATCTTAATATATTATGTTGATAACTATTTATAATGAAACAATATATCCTTTTAATTTAATAAAATATATTTAATGTTATATGTATCAATATTATATTCTACTTTGGTATAAGTCCAATTTTATTATTTAAAATGAATTTATCCAAAAAAATCATTCTATTTTGTGAACCTATATGAAAATTATTTTTTAGAAGACACATAAATTTAATATAATAAAATGGATTCTATATTTTGTATCTACATGTTATAATTTTACTATAAGATCAATGTTATTTTTATTTTACATGAATATTAGCCATTATAATAATTTATCTCCTGGGTAAGGGGTACAAAAGGTTAATTATGGTAAAATTTTAATGAATCTATAAAAAATCTCATCTTAAATCTTATTGTATTAGAGAATTTAAACTCTTAGTACCTTATCTCTCAAACTGTGGATTTTTTCTCCTTTCTATCAATTATGACCATTATATTTCATTCATTATAGAATAATTACAAAATGTTACCTTAATTCATTAATTATCTCTAACATGTTTTCATATGTATAAGGAGATTTCACGACTAGTATTAAATATCTATTTTTTAATAATAATAAATTAATTTAATATATTTTCTAAAATTTTGATTGTTTATATGATTACAATGAACGTTTAGGAAACATTGATGCAATGATTGAGTAAGGTGTAGAAGTATTAGGTAAATGGTTGAAAAAATACTAGTTATAATTTTTTTGTTTAAATATTATTTTTAGAGAATTAATTTTCTAATTATAAGGAATTAAAGATATTGAATGTGAAATTCTAATTACATTTTTTTGGTATGTATAATCCCAAATTTGGGTAATAGTTTAGAAAATGACTATAATTGATATTTAAATTTTAAAAAATGTATTTAAATAATTATATAACCATAAAATTCAAATATAGAATCAATTTTTCGTAAATTATCATGTATATCATTCATAGTTTATTTATTTTTCTCAAGTAATTTTTATTATTACATTCATGACCCATAATATTGAATGATTTGGAAATTATGGTTGATTTTACCTTATAAAAAGGGATCCACTACAACCTTTTTAAAAAACCTTATGCTATTTTTTCCCTATAAATCCCTTTCCAAAATTACTCTCTACAAATTCATTACTATTACCCAAATCCCCTATAGTAACCATTAACCTCTTCACCAATGGTATTCAGTTCAATATAAAGAAGGATATAGAAAGAGGGTTTATAAGTCTTAACTAATTTCATTTAAGTTTATTTATTCCTATAAATAATTGAATTCAATCATAAAAATTCTAAAATAATATCATTTATATCTAAAAAATACCAAATTATTATTAAATTAATGTTAAATTTTTTTTCCATCATCGTTTCTATATAATGGAAATGAACTCTTTCCTCGTGCATACATGTGGACAACCACCTCTATGAAGCACTGTGTTTCATTTTTCATCATTTCATCTCATGGATTTTAATAAATATATATTTAATGAATATATGTGTTTTTTTAAATTATTTTTATTTTCAATGATAATATATCATCCACCATCTTACCCTTCTGTTCATTGTAAATTGGGATTTCACTAGTACATATGTGTGTAAGACCACCTCCCCGAAGCGATGTGATTCATTTTTTATTACCTTCACACATGGATATTCATAATTTTTTAATTAATGAACATATATTACATTTATAACTTATTTATTTTTATTTTAAAATATAATATTTTTTATATTATTTATTTCCCCTTCATAAAAATTAAAATGTTGTTCATGAGTTTGTACGCACTACCATATCTATGGAATTATGTGATCCATTTTCCATCAATAGATTATGTGGATGGCTCTAAAATTATGTTAAATGTGTAAAAAATATAATTATAATACATATAATATTTTGGAGATTATTTTAACATGAACCCTTTGACCGTGGTCAACTTATTGAAATTGTTTTGGGAATAATGAAATGAACAACTTCAAAATGTTTGATGTAAATATAATTGACTTAGTAAATCAATGATACATGATAATTATTTAATTAAAATTATTAATAGTAAAAATGAAATTATTCCTCATGAAAAAAATTATAAAAATATTTATTTATTTAGATGTTACAGAAAATATGAAATGATTTTAGACTCAAGGTAAGATATTTTTCATTAAATCCATGTTTTATATTATTTCTTTCAAAATATTTTCCTTCATGTCCATGTTCTTTTAAATGGTTCATGTTTTTTATTATATAGGATCAGAATCATTTTTTTATGTTTATTTTAAAATAATTTGTAATTTCTTAATACATTTTTAAATATTTACCCTATGGCTACCGTTTCCTACAGTCATATCAATTATTATTTATCAACATTCCTCAATATGTTTCTTATTTTATCTATGAAATCCTATTTTAATTATTCTAGGAATTTTTAGTAATAAAATATCTTCTAAAGAAAAGTATATTTTTCAATGTTTTCAAAGATAACTTAAAATTCCATTATAATTTTTTTCCATATTTATAACCATAATTAAAATTTTTTATAGTTCACTGAAGATATAATTTGATGATACCATCCTTGTTATTTGTAAATATGGATTTTTATAATGTTTTTCTCCCTATTTACTAAGGAAAATATTAAATTTTTTTGTTGTTTTTTAATACAAATTTTTATATTGATTTTGAATTGTTATCTATTTATTTTATTTGATGAATTAAATGCACTTAGTAAGTGAATGGGAGAGTACCACTATTATATTTCCACTTGATGCATTAGTATGTCCTTTTAGACAAACTATATTGTTTATTTTTCGTATTCCTTAACTATATATGTATGATTTCTTGTCTTGAGGCCTTGATAGAAGGATTACGTTGTAAAAAATTAATCATTTTACCATCATGAAATTAGTTCTTATTATACATGTGATTACATGTATAATTATAATTTTATATATTTTACATTCATTTTATTGATGATTACTTAAAGTAATAATTTTATTACATAAGATAATAAAAAAATTATAATATAAAAGAAAAGTTCTTGATCACCAATGGGAGAAAGGTAAATATTTGAGGAAGGTTTTCATGATTTTCTATGAAACCCACAAGAATTATGATTTTTCCTTTTATTAATTCTTAATTACTATTTTATTAAAATATTTATTCCGATGGTTTTTTCAAGAGTGTGTATATTATTATTTTGAGCTCACTATTTATTTGATGAAATGGAAATCTTCCTTATGGATTTTAAATAATTTTTAATGGATTAATAAGTTTCCAATAATATTTTATCCCTCACTAGAATTTCCTTTTCTCATTTGAAATTTTCAAATTTGTTTCAAATGGCATATGAATTAGTATGGATTATTGCGAGGTCAATGGTGATACATCTTGAATGAATAAAATGTTTCATAAATGATAAGTTATATATAATCAGAATATCTTATTTTTTGGAAGAAATATAAACTTATAAGAAATTTCAACATTATATTTTACATTTTTCCTAATTAACTAAAAATATAAACCTAAATTCTCACCGTGATGAATGTGACTTAATAACAATTTTTGACTTGTAATAATGGGGTTTAAAATGTGATTTTCTTTTTTTGTATCAAAACAAAGATGAAACGAGTATGATTTTTACACCAGATCATCAGATATGGGTTTCGGGTTCTATATTTGGTATCAAATGAAATATATAGACACAGTTAGGGGTTATAATTAATTTTTTATTATGAATTTTTAGGGAATAATATGATTATATGGGATCATAAATTAGAAGTCTTATACAACTATAATGGATAGTATATTATAAAGAATTTGTGTTATTTTTTATTAAATGTAATGTGATGAATACATTATGACATGGTTAAGGTTATCTTAATGTTTATAATTTTCATAACATGGTTTGTAATGATATTTTGATCCTAAAAATTATTGTTTTATGTAAATGGTTGGAACATAACAGGATCAAGTTAATTTTTTTGGAGGATAAGACAATGTTTTCTAAATGAGAAACCAAATGAGAAAAAATATTGATGGAATAATATTGTGATTATTTCAAACAATCTATATTGAGTTATTATTTACAACTAGAAACTAGGTGAGTTTCCTAATTAACCAAAAAATATAAAAATATTCCATGGTTGTTCAGATCATAATGATCATGAAGGTAAAAATATTTATTTACCTACATGTCAATAATATCTGAAGAAGTAGCCAAGTAAAACTATCAATAGAATATATAAATGTTTCATATATGGTAAATGAGGAAACAGATCAGTAAACTACCAAGGAACAATGATTTGTTCAATTAATAAGAATAATTTTGACACATATCTTCATAATGTATAAACCGATTGATTTAAATATAATGTGTAGGTGGATTATGAAAATCAATGCAAAATGAGGTAAGATCATAAAGTGTATTAGTAAGATCATATGAAAAAATGATTCACAAATTCAAATGTTATAAAAATTATTATGAAGGAACTCCAAACACTATATTAAATGTATGAATTGTTTTAATATTTTTTTTATGCTTAATGTAGGGAAAATTATTAGATTGAGGTTAAGGAATATTATAAATTAATTCATATATAATATTTTTGGAAGTATGTATTAAGGAATAATATGATAATTCATGGTTATAGGTTAATAAATTTTATTGAATGATTGAATTAGATACATATAAGACTTTTAGATTTTTGATGTAGTTGAATTTTCTTTAAGGGTTAATAAATTTAAGGGTGGCCCTATATTAAAGGTTATAAATAAAATTCATGAGGCCTTATGTGATTGAATTATAAGTCCATTAATGATATTTTTGGGAGATGATTATTTGGTTTGGGAAACAATACATAATTAAACCCATTTTGGGTTATTTGTTACTTTATATTGAGTTAATTGAAGGATTTAGAAAATAAAATTTGGGAATAATTGTGGAGATTTCCATGGGGATTGAAAACTAAATAGGTGAAATAGTTTTTAATGTTATTTATTAAGAAGACATTTATTATGAGTTTTGTTAAATGATTTTGTATATATAACCATTATTTTTTCATTTGATTCACTATAAATGTAATTTTTGAATAATTTTTTTAGGATATAATCTCAATGGTATAGATAACATTTTGGGTTAATGTGATATTTCATGTTAAGGTAATTATAGATTTTTTTTGCATTAAAGGTTGAATATATTTTTAGAAACATTATACTATTAAGGTGAATGAATTATTTTATACAATATATGTTATTTTAAAAAATTACTGATATTAATTAATAAATAATGATTGATTAACCATTATGAACTTCATATGATTTTTTTGTGGTATTATGTCACATATATCTAAATTATTTTAGGAAAATATTAGAATAATTTATTGAATATATGAGTAGAGAATATAAATTTTTTTCATATTAATTTATGAGTAATTAATATCTTTATAAAATTAAACTGAATTTAATTTGGATGGAAATTTGATAATGTTTTTATATTCTTTGTGTTTCAATTTTTGCACATCCTATTTTGAAGCTTTTAAGGGATAACTATTTATGTAAAAAAATTTAAGTTTACATTTGGATTTAATTTTTGGTATTTCTTTATATGAAGGTTTACTCATATTAGATATTATCATAAACTGTAATGATAATTTTTGTTTTATGTAAAAGGATATAAATATGATAAATATGTTTTAATGCTTTTATAGATCTTGTGATCTGTTGAATGTCAATTTTAGTGATTTAGTTATAAAAATATTATCATTTTTAGTAATAAAATGAGTTCAAGAGGTATGAAACTACATCAAACATAACCAAAGGGTGAAATTGTGTTTATGGAATGGAAATAAATTATGTATGTTTTCTCATTATCTTTCTTCATAGTAAAATAATTCGTTAACTCAAATAAGAGGATGATAATTGTTTTGAGCCTTATGATGAAAATAATGTTTAGAAACTAAGGAATGCTTTCCGAAACCTATTTAGAAGTTTGAGTCTTACAATGGTACCAAAATGGTTATATAAAAACTCAAGAGATACTATAGATCCAAGATGTTTGATTGAAATTCATTATCATGATCAAATCTATATATATGGTTATACCTATGTCAAGAAATAATCATTTGGGTGAGAAAAAAAATAAAATTATGTTGATGATATTATTTTATGAATGGGGGAATTTAATTTCTTGATATTTTACTATTTAATTCTACATTAAATAATACTAGGTTTTATTAAATATACACCACATAATACCAATCTTAAAACAAATTGTAATATTCTATTAAATTATAATTATTTATATATAATTTCTATTGACTAGAAATTGGATTTATGGGAATAAAAAAAATAAATTCATTAATATATATAATTAGAATTATTATTTATAATAAAATGAATAATAAATGGAACATATAATATGAATGTATTATAACTGATGGAGAAAACATTTGAAGGTAAAAAAAATATTTTTCCATAAAATCGTTTTTATGCATGCAATGTATTTTGATGATAATTTTTGAAATTAATCACTATTTCTAGATTATTTTAACAAAATGTATAGTTTATATATCTAATTAAACGAAATAAAATTCTTTTAATTATTTTTATTTGGTAAGGAATCAGAATAATGAGTTTTTATGCTTCAAAAATATGACAACCCTGATCTTTTATTACACAATTAAACATAATTTATTACATAAACTTCATTTGAAACAACAGAGAAGATGGAGAGGTCTAGTGTATTTGGGGATTAGTATCATTACATAAAAACATAAAACATGAAAAAAATCTTTATTGAAAACTTCCTTTACACGACCACTACATTCCCTCGTACTTAGCATTGCATGGGATAACCTGAGGACATGCGTAAGAAAAGGGTGAGCTATAAATCCTAGTAAGGAATAATAATGGAATAAATGAGGAATACAACACATCTTAGACAATAGGCATATAAATAGAGCATAAGGGAAGAATAAACATAAACGCATGATAAATCACGATAATCATAACACGAAAATGTGGAAACAACACATACCATGGAATTACTATGAGGAAAGGTTCATTGTACATGGAGAATGAGTAAACCCTCAATGCACATGAGGCATGGGTAAACCCTCTTTGAACAATAATTATCATGAGTAAACACCAATTTCACATGACATATCATAATACTATACTTTTACACAATTCATTTCAGTAAAATCAGGTAACACCATTCTTAAACAATTCATTTCATTTAAAAGTTTGACACATGGATCATTAAACATTGAATCATTCAACATAATAAAATATTACATGACAAAGAAATGTGGAATACATATATGAAACCATTTAAACAATAAGTAAATGTGTATAATGGTGAATTCCCTAGATATAGAAATGGTCATGGTATTCACTACACAATGACTTTGGCTTGGAAAATCTCGGTGTAGTTTCAACAATATAATGACATGACAAAAGAACTCATAAAAATGGTTGATGAGAGAGAAACAGGTGTCTCATCATATTTACATGACACGAAAAGTAAGGGGTTCATATAGATAAATTTCCCAAAAAATGTAATAGAATTTAGATTCATGATACAAAGGAATTAAATGAATGTAAATAAGGAGAGAGAAATTTCTTTTGGAATTTATACATAGTAACGGGTGTACATGGGAAGCATTTAATGAGAGATAAAGGGTATCCCATCATTCAAAAATAAATATGGAAGTATGGGGTAGGTTTGAAACCATACCCCAACATTTATAATTGAAATTAAATGGGAATAACAATTTAATGAATATTGGACAAAAATGAGAATGGATGAAAAACCCTTACTTGGAAGTGTGCTTCTAATGGCTTGAGAGAGGCTTGAGAGAGGATTATTAGGAGATTGGAGATCCTTGTGAGGATTAAAGAGAGAGGAGGGTAGAGGATGGACTAACTCCAAAGGCTTTTAGTGTGGAGGTAGTGGGATCTTGGGTGGGTTTATATAGGAAAGGTGGGGGAATTATTTATTATTTAGGTTTGGGACACCTCACATTAAACTAATCCATACTACAAACAAGCCCATGGTTTTTGCCCACGGTTTTTGGAAAATTGAATCATAAAAAAATATTTTATTAGGCCAAAGTCCGAACTTATTATAATAATGGGGTTGCTTATGTGGAGGTGAGTCACACTCCCAAGGAAAACAATTTAAAAAGTCAAAATGTTTAATAAGTCTTGAAGGGTCCATTAAAGCTCTGTAAAATAAATCAAACAAACCCAAAATCAAATTATTTTAATGGTAATTCATATTTTGTCCAAAGATAAAGTTTATATTATTTTCTTACATGACTATTGGGTCATTATGATTTCATAAAACCCTATATCTCAACGATATTTAAATTTTACCCAAAAATTTTACTGTCTCAAAAAATTATGAAAAATTCACAGTTGGATAATTTCGACATATTAATTCCGTAAATAATATTAATTTTATATAAATAATTTTCTAAATATGTTAATTTTCAATTTTATAATAAAAACAGACATTTATCGGAAATTCATGGGTTTTGACAAAAATGGTTTTCAAACCGTAACAAAAATCACAATTGCATTCATAAAATTAAACAATCATTTATATTTAATAAAAACTAATTTAATAATAATATTATTATTTTATTAAAATATTATATAATTTCAAAAATCAATTAACTCATCAAAATAGATTTTTTAGTTGAATATTAACTAAATATACTAATTGTGCTTTAAAACTATTTACAAGTTAACAATAATAAAATGAAAGTATATTCATTATTATATATAAAAAATAATGTATATAACCATAGTTCAAAGGTCTTGTTACATAACCCCTTATAACACCCGCATAAGACCGAAGAGTAACATGTGTGATGGTGACCGACTCTTGGGGTGGCTCAGATAACATTTCCTGGGTGGTAATCTCTATCAACTTCCACTTATCTCGTAGGCGGTCCTGCTTGAGGTTATAATATTCAAGGTCGACATGGGTTTGGTCAAAAGTGAAGCCCAAAGACGCACCCTCCTTTCTAAGCTCTGAAAAATGGGATTCATATGGGGCATGTCTACTGAATGAGTCCATCGCTTCCTTTGTCTGAGTAAATTGGATTTGTTAAAGCCCAATATTTATACTAATCATGTTATCACTATTCAACATCTATATTAGAAACTATCACAATTCTTAACAGTAATTAAAAATCCAAAAACATAAAACCATATAAGTTGACATTTTATATAAACATTTTACATAAACAGACATTTAATTACATCAATATGGATTTCTATTAATGAATGTTTGGGTCGTTACAATTTTCCCCTCTTAAAAAATTTCACCCTCGAAATTTTTTCCCTTACTAAAACAGAAGTGGGTAACTCTGTTTCATCATTTCCTCCGATTCCCATGATGCCTCTTTAAACTTGTGGTTTCACCACAACACCTTGACAAGGGACATTGTCTAATTTCATAGAACTTTTTCTCTACGATCTAAGATCTTCACCGGTTGCTGCTAATAAGAAATATCATCATCTAACTGTATCGCCTCTGAAGATAGTACATGTGAAGGGTAAGGTATATACTTCCTTAAGAGGGATATATGAAAGACATCATGTAATTTGGCCATGGTAGTTGGAATTTCTAGTCGATAGGCCACAACCCTGACACGATCAATAATCATAAAGGGTCCAATGTACCTTAGACATAAATTCCCTTTATTTACAAACCACATGACCTTATTCCACTGATATTTGCATAGAAATACCATGTATCCAACTTTAATATCAAGGTCTCGTCGATAATTATCTACATAACTCATATATTGACTCTGAGCTGCCTTGATATGCTGCTGAATGGTTTTCACCTTCTCCACCATTTCTTCGACCATTTGTAGTCCATGTAGCTTAAGATCACCAACCTCTTCCCAACATGTCAGTTTTATGCACCCTTTCCCATAAGGCCTTCATATGGTGCTATTTGAATGCTCCAGTTGAAACTGTTGTTATAAGAGAACTCAACCAGAGGAAGATATTTATCTCAAACTCCTTTAAAGTCCATTGAGAACGCTCTCAACATGTCCTCACATGTGTGGATAGTCCGCTCAGATTAGCCATCAGTTTGAGGATGATAGGTCTTACTAAAGTTCAGTTCAGTATTCAGAGTATGTTGAAGACTCTTCCAAAACTTATAGGTGAATCATTGATCTCGATCAAACATGATAGATAGTGGTACTCCATGAAGCCTTACCACTTCCCTGATATATATCTGTGTCGGTTGATCCAATGAGAAATCTTCCCAAATAGAAATGAAGTGTGAAACCTTTGTAAGGAGATCCACAAAAACCCAGTTTGCATTTTTGGCTTTGGATGTCTTCGGATGTCCGGTGAAAAAGTCCATGGTGATGTTCTCCCATTTCTATTCTAGTATGGTCAATGGTTGCATCATCCCCTTATACTTCTGCCTCTCTACCTTCACTTTCTAACACACAAGGCACTTTTATATATATTCATCGATATCTTTCTTCCTATTTTCCCACCAATATCGCTCTCAGAGATGTCGATACATCTTTTTGTTTCCTAGGTGAATAGAGAAATTTGAACTATGTGCATCATCCAAAAGTTCTTTTCAGCTCCAGACTTGATGGAACACACAATATTTGCTCAAATCTCACAATTCCTTCATCACTAACAATAAACTCTGGGGATTTCCATTTTCTGATAGCTTCAACTTTTTCCTAAATTCCCGCATCATCCTTTTAAGTATCCTTTAACCTTTCCAAAAGTGATTCTTAATCAATCATTTGTGAAAGGATTGATAATGTTACCTTTTTTATGATTCCCATGCCCATATTTATCAAATATATAAATATTGGATCCTTTTCAATTCTCATCAATGATAGAATTGCAGGGTCCTTTTTACTTAGGGCATCTGCCACCTTGTTCGCTTTCACAGGGTGGTAATGGATTGAGCAGTCATAGTCTTTGATCAGCTATAAATATCTTCGTTGGCGCATGTTCAACTCTTTCTGTGTGAATATATACTTGAGTCTTTTGTGGTCCATATATATTTCACACTTCTCCCCAAAGAGATAGTGCCCCCAAATTTTCAAAGCGAAGATCACTACAGCCAAAATGAGATCATGTGTTGTATAGTTCTGTTCGTAAACTATCAATTTTCTTGAAGCATAGGCAATGACTTTGTCATTTTTCATCAACACACATCCCATTCACTTCTTCAAAGCATCACTAAATACCACAAAAAGTTCTCCACTTGTGGGTAATGTGAGCACGGGCATAGTGATAAGCCTCAATTTCAACTCCTTGAATATTTCTTCACATTCATCACTCCAAGAAAAATTTACTCCATTCTGAGTTAGCTTAGTATGTGGGTTGGACAATCGTGATAAATTTCTCAGAAATAATCTGTAATATCCAGCTAACCCCAAGATTCTATGGATATCCATTATTGATGTTGGCCTCGACTATCCCTCAATTGAATCTATTTAGGAGGGATCTATAGAAATACCGTTGCTTGTGATAATATGGACCAAGAATGAGACCTTATTCAACCAGAACTCAAACTCTTTGTACTTTTCATAGAGCTTATCCTTCCACAAGGTCTCTAGTATAATTCATAGATGCTCTGCATGATCCCCCTTGGTTTTAGAGTATATCAGAATATCATCTATAAAGACTACCACAAATTTGTCGAGGTAATATTTAAAGACACTATTCACCATGTCTAGGAAGATTTCTGGAGCATTAGTGAGCTCCAAAGGCATTACTATGAATTCATAGTTCCCATATAGTGTATGAAAACCATTCTTGGGGATATCTTCCTTTTTCACCATTACTTGATAATATCCTGACTACAAATCCACCTTGGAGAAGTATTGTTCTCCATGCGGCTGATCAAACAAGTCATCAATTTGTGGGATTAGATACTTGTTCTTTATCTTGATTTTGTTGAGCTCATGATGGTCGATGGAAAGCCACATTGACCTAATGTTTTTCTTTACGAAGAGGACCGGTGTACCCCATGGTGAAGCACTTTGGCGTATAAACCCTTTATCCAGATTCTCCTGTAGTTGTTTCTTCAGCTCTTCAAGCACCACAACAACCATTCAATATGGAGTCTTGGATATTTTAAATTCCCCAGGTATAAGATCAATTAAGAATTGAACATCTCTTCTAGGAGGAATACTATGAAATTCCTCGAGAAACACTTCTGCGAATTCCCTCACAATAGGCATCTTTTCAAGGATGGTTGCTTCCTTGTACTCCATCATCTGAGCCAGAAACGTGTGCTCATAAGGTAGTAATACCCACACTTGAGATGAAGGAGCTAAAGAATATTGATCTTCCTGCTTGCACTTGTATAGAATTGGGGGGTCGATTATCCACATGGAGATTGATTTCCCTCTCCCGAAAATTTATGTTGGATCTTTATAAGGAAAGACAGTCCATGCCAATAATCGCATTAAATTCCACTAAAGGGAGTATGACGAGGTTCACCGAGAAGTTTAATCCATAGATTATGATAGGGAAGGATTTATATTCATTGGATTCAATTATTTACCCATTTGTCGTACTCACCGACATCTTAAATTTCATGATTTGTGGTTGTGCTAATATTGTTCTACTAATCATTTGAGATATGAAAGAATGCATAGAACATGAATCAAAAAGTAAGTTCTCTATTCTTGAATAAATAACTATCATACCTATCACCACTTCATTGTCGGGGTTCACTTTGGTAGTAGTGATGTAAAAAGCTCTCCCTTGCTTCCTTGGAGGTTGTTGGTTGCCTCCGAAAACCCCTGGCTTATGGCACTGATTTGCAAGATTCTCTAGTTCTCTGCTGTTGAATCAATGAACCACGGGTTGAGATTTGAACAGATCATTCCTCTCCTCTTTCACAGCCGCAGGTCTTTCTTTCAGATAGTTAATAGCCATGTGCCCTTCTTTTCCACACCTAAAGCATTTCCTTGTCCCCTTCAGGTAATTTTTTGGGTGCTTCTTTTTGTACCTTTGGAAAGTGGGGTGCTAGATCTTCATAGCACCGTTGGATTTATCCATCGGATAGCCAGCATTTAAGTCTACCTTATGCTTGTTATCCCTATGATACCCCTGAGATTCTACGATCTCCATACCGACCTTGGGGGAACATTGGACAATTTCCTCATAACTTTTGAAGTCACAGATCACCAGTGCTTTCCGCAGGCTAGGAATACAATAAATGTTATATTTCTGTGTAGAATATTAACTAAAAATACTATTTGTGCTTTAAAACTATTTACAAGGTAAAAATAATAAAATGAAAGTATATTAATTATAATATAAAAAAATAATGTACATAAACATAGTGTAAAGTTGTTGTTACATAACCCCTTATAACACACACATAAGACCGAAGAGTAAGGTGTGCAATGGTGATAGACTCTTGGGGTGGCTGAGATAACATTCCTCGGGTGGTAATCTCTATCAACATCAACTTCTCTCGTAGGTGGTCCCACTCAAGCTTAACATATTCAAGCTCATCTTGTGATTGGTCAATAGAGAATCCCAAAGACGCAAACTCCTTTCCATGTTATGACAAATGAGCTTCTTATGGGGCATGTCTACTAGATGAGGCCATTACTTCCTTTGTATGAGTAAATATGACTTTTTATAGCCCTATATTTATACTAATCATGTGATCACTGTTCAATGTCTATATTAACAACAGTCACAATTCTTAATAATATTTTAAAATCCAAAGACATAATACCAATGAAGTTGACATTTTATATAAACATTTCACAAAAAGAGACAATTAATTAGATCAAGTGGGACTTCCATTAATGAATGTTTGGGTCATTACAAAATATATATATTTTATTCAGAATTGTTTTCTTTTGCAATTTTATTCTGGATATTACCTATAATTTAATCAAATTTTATAAATTTTATTTGGTAAAATATACTTCATTTTGGAAATAATAAATTAAAAATGGTCATAGAAAGAAATTTAGGGATGTTTTCGGAATATATTGATTTTAAGTGAATAGTTAAAAAAGTCAATTTTTTAACACCTATATTTTTTTTCAATAAATGATGTTATTTAAAAGTGAAATAATATATTTGATTTTATATTAATGTAACATAATATCAATTTTATTAAAAATAATCATGTTAATTTTATAGGAGTCATCATTATATTTGATTCTTATATATGTTTTTTTTCTTAGAACCATATTTTTTTAAAAATAATTCTTTAGTGTATTTTAAAAACATATATAAAAAGAATTTTTTTCCACTTATGGAAATTAAATGCTAGAAAATTGATTCAATAATTTGTTTCAACATGTTAAAATTTTATTAAATTCTTAATTTGATCTTTTATTCTTATAAAATAATCACCATGGTCTAAGTTTATCACCACTTTATGAGGTAAAACGAGTTTGTTAGGGTTGAAATATTGTTACAAGATCACAAAATATCATCTTAAATAAAAATTTTTGGGTAACTTTACCATCATCAAATTAACTTCTAATATATTTATATTTTGTGCAGCTTTCCATTAATTATGATATATATATTACATTTTTAATAATAATTATAAATTTTCACTTTATTTCTTCTAATATTGCTAATATATTTTTATTAAGTGGATAAAGTAGTTATGAAGGGTTATATATATTTATTTTTAAACAAAATAAAATATTTTTTTGTTATTAATTTATCTTTAAATTTTAGAGATGGTATAGTTACAATGAACCTTTACGTATTGTCGATGCAACAATTTTTTAAGCAATAGAAAATGTAATTAAATTACTTCAATAACATTAAAAGAAATATACTTTGGGTAAATTATGGTGTTAAATGAATTTATTAGACAAATATTCTGGATAAATGACATCTAAATTATTAAAATTATAATTACATTGTTGTTTTTATATGTTTAATGTCTAATTTTTAGAATAGCCTCTAAAATGATCGTAAATGATATTTAATGTTAAAAAATTATTTTTAGATCATTAGATAATCATAAAAATAAAATTCAGAATCCACTGGATTTTAAATTTTCTATCATATCATTTATATTTAATATATTCTTTACATGGATTTTTAAAATAACATTTTTCCATATTTGTGAAAATGCCACAGATGTTTTCTTATAAAATGGCCAAACTATCGTTTTCAAAACATAACTCAAGGATGGTTTTATATTAAATATATACCAAGATACCTCTCTATACTTCAATTAACATGTCTGTAATACACATTAATGACCATAAACTTCTATTTCTAAGTACATACTCTTAATCAAAATGAGTATATCAAAATAGCAGGTATATTTTTAGACAATTTATGTTTTGTTTATTTTTTATACCACCATAAAAAATTATATCAATAAAATGATTATATAATAAATTTTTATCCATAATATACCTAATTTTTATCATTTTAATGGAAAACCCTTTGGATCACCTTTGTTATCTTTTGGAAAGTGAATACTTTTCATGTTCGTACGTGTAGACTACCGCCTGAATGAATTGTTGTGTTTCATTTTTTATCACCACAACACATGACATGTTATAAAGATAATATTATTTAATACACAATATTTTATTATATTGTTATGATTTTTGAAACTTAATATATCATCTACAATCTTGATGTACCATCTGTTTGAAATTGATAACTTCACTTCTTCATACATGTGGAAAATCACCCCCACAAACACATATAATTCATTTTTCATTATTTTCAGACATGATTGGTAATAAAGATGCAATTAATCAATATATATGTAACTTATAAAAATTGTATGATTCTATAGATGTAAAATATTTTCTACTTTATTTTTTTAGCACCATTACATAAATGAAAATATTATTTATTCTTATGCATGGACATTTGTTTCCATGAATTGTTGTTCCTCATTTTTCTGGTTTTCAATACATGGATGGTTATAAAAGTACATTTAATGTGTATAAATAAAAATTATAATATTTTTAATACTATTTAGATAATTAAACCATGACCCCTTCAACCAACCTACTCAAGCTATTTTATAAAATAAAAATCATGCGACCACAAAATTTACGATGTAGATTTTACCAATATAGTAACAAAATGAATCATGATATCTATTTAATTAAAATAAATAATAATAAAAATTTCATTTTTATGCTATGAAATTGTTAATATAGTTTAATTATTTGGGTTTTATATAACTTATAAAATGATTTAGGACATAGGGTAATGATTTTTTTGTTAAAAACTTGTTTTAATGTTTTTCATTCTATGTGATTTTTCACCATTTATATATTCTTTTAAATGTTTAATGAATTTTATTACTTACAATTCATGTCGCAGACCCGACTATACTTACTCTGTACTGGTGTGAGATTTATTACATAGGAATAATATATAAGGAATCACATCCTAATGAATCGAATTTTTTAGTATTTTTAGTGATCTAAGTACATAATTGAGTATTGAATTACATTTTAGAAACAAATTAAAACATAATTTTTCTAAGAATATCATCATTCTCTCCTAAATATCCTTTCATTTGATTGAGAGTACACTTCATGGATTCATGCAAATGGAAATAAAATTAGGTAGAGATAAAATTCCCATAATGGGTTATGTATGTGTATGAAATCATGAATCAATAAGAATAATAAACATGTAATGGTAAATAAATTAACTCAAATGTAATTTCAAGGACTAGAAAATGGATAATTAATATTTAATGTTAAATAATTGAAAACACTCTCCATTTAATATATAAATTGAGAATGAAATGAATATAGAGATAATATTATTGTAAAAATCTCATTTATTATAGTAACTACATTCTTATTGAATGAATTGATTAACTATTAGTTTTTATTTCTCAGTCACATGATACATTTACCATGTAGACCTTTCACAAGACTATTTAAAACTATTGGCAGAAAATCATCTAGTTTGGAAGAATAATTTTAAACTACTGGGTGGAAAATCATCTGGTTTAGAAAACTAATTTTTATCATGAGACAAGTGGATGCATTTAGGGGATATATAAATTCTAGACCCCACAGTCACTACCTATCAAAATCATTCCTCACATGTTGAATAATTTTTTTAACTAATGAATCAATATTTCTTACTATTGAATATCTGTATTGATGGATGAATACAGATTATCAATTTTTCTTTAGTCAAAAAAATAACTTCTAATATAAACACCATATGTAAAAATGATATACACTTTATAAAGAAATATTATCCATTATAAATAATATGGACAATAATATGAAATTAAATGTCTAATGATCAAAGGAAATTGAATATTTCAACGGAATGTTAATGAATAAAAAATGTTTCAACAAAGTGAATGTCAATATTTTCCACAGTCAAAATGATCATACACCATCCATTGGATTAATAAAGATGGTATGGATACAAAATATCACCATTATAGTACATGTATAATATCTGTTTTTTCATTGATTAACAAAAATATCATAAAAATATCTTTAAATCCATTCTTGAGGAAAATAAAAATTTTATTTTGAAAATAAAATTTTAAAAGTAATTATTCACAAAACATTTGAAAAATATTTTTCCATGAAAATAATATTATAAAATTAGTATGGAATATTTAAAACATTTTAGTGGTAATGATGGTTTGAAAGTTTACTCATGATGTCCATGCTAAAACCTAGATTTCATTAACTATTTGGGAAAAAGAGAAACAAGAATTGTTTTAAAAATTACATTAATATTCTATTAATTTTTTTTCAAAAATGTAAAAAATGGGTAAATATTTCATTAGTAAATCATTTGGAAAAGGGAAAAAATATTTTTGTTTTTTTTTTGAAAATTATGTTTTTATAAAAATCATATTTTCGACTGAAGGGAGAAATGAAGTGAGATTTTCAATAAAAAATAACAAATTATTTTATATACAAAATAGTGGGAAAATGGCCCTATTACCATAAAATATCATGAAAAATGGAGGATAAAATGGAATGGGTTAATTAGAAACTGTTCAAATGATTTCCTTCTACTGAAATTCCCATATTAAAAATCTTGATGAGAATGATATCATGATGTAAATACTTATAATGATCATAACATTGAAGCATTAATTACTCAATGATTAAATTATGTGTATAAAAAGTAAATATGAATAAAACAATTGAAAATACTATATAATATAATTAATAGTAATCAAACACATAGTCTTATAATATCAAAGATAATGAAGCAGTAATATAACCCAATGAAAAGAATCTAGGTTTTGAAATTATTTACTACTTGGTAACTATTATGTAAGATCCCTTGAGATGAAATAATTATAATTTAAAAATAAAATAACAAATTTTATTAATGAATAATTATATTACATGAAAAAGGATAATATATACACTATATAAAATAAATTTGGTGAATAACATTACAGTATGCCTCAATGAATAGAAATCGTGACGAAGTCCCTTATAAAGATAATATCATTGAAGAGGGAATTAAAAAATGAATAAATTGGTTGGATAAAAATAAAATCTATATAAAATAAGTGTGAGTACATTGTAGAATTATCAGAGTTCATTACATAGATAACCATTACATGACATAATCAAGGATGTAGAAGTGTAAACCAATGAATTGGAATTGAGTTAAGAAATAACTTACCTCATGGTTTATTTTGGTTGAATGTGATTTAAAATAAGGTATATTTATTTTTAACATGTTATTAAATTATATAAAAACCATATTAATTTTTATAATATCATATATAATCATTTTATGAAATCTTATCACCCATTTGTAAATAATAATTAATTATTTTCATTGTTTTAGGTGTTAATTGCCTTGTTTTATCATTATTGGTTTGTCCTTAAATCTCCAGTTCTTTTGAATATTACATGGTTAAATAATATAGAGAATAATAATCGTGAAATAATTATTATATTTATACATAAATTATTCTTTTAATACTAATCAGGAAATATGGGTTTTGAGAAATGATGTACGTTACGAACATGGAGAGGGTATGTCATACATACACATGAGTAATGTTTCTATTCTTCCTTGATAATTATGGAAATGTGGTATGTGATATTTCATCTTTACAAAATTATTATGATTTCATAAATAAAATATTATATATATATATATATATCATTCATGTTGTTTTATGATGAAAAGTGAATCACATCGCTTCATGAAGGCGGTTGTCCACATGTACATGAATGTCATTATCATTGTTAAGTGAGTGAAAAGGTAGGAAAAAATGTTTCATTATATTTTCAGATTGAAAAATTTGTCATGATTATCATAATTATGTAATTTATGTCACATATATTCATTAAATTTACCATTATTACAATCCATGTGAACTAATAGTGAAATATGAATCACATCGCTTCATGAGGTAGTAATTTGTCGTACACATAAACCATATTATCATATAACTAACAGAATTGAAATTAAAAAAAGATATATCTGGTAAAATTACTCAAGATTTATAATTTTATTTTAAATACAATATTTTAAATTTATATCCAAAATTATATCCAACCTTGATGGGGGGTAATGAAAAAATGAATGACATCGGTTCGCAAGGAGGTAGTATACCGTATACATAAATGATGATTTCATTTCCCAATTGATGGATTTTTGGATAGTTTTTGGACATTAAAATGATTGAAAAAAATATCATTATACGGAAGAAAATTTGTTTATTATATCTTCATTTCTAAGTAATAATTGAATGAGGTGGAATAATATATAAAATAAAAACTCTCAATAAAGATCACTACATCTTCTTTAGGTAAGCTCCTTAGGTTTTCCCTATATCTTTCCAAGGATGAATTTATTGACAAAAAAAAGGCTTCAAGGAAATGATAAGGGAATCATGGAAGTTATTTTGAATGGACATGGAAAAACCAAAATAGTTTTATGGTGTAAATTTGAGAGGATATGGGGTGACCTTTTATAAGCGATGTGAATGATATACTTGTAATTTTTGAAAAGAAAAAGTGTACGCATGTTTTTTCTATTAAAAAAGGTTAAAAGTAGATAATAATCTATAATTAGACAATATATGATCTATTTATGTACCTAAAATATATTTTAGACAAGTTTTTTGGTTATTTTTTCCCTTATCATTTTAGTTTAACCATAAGTAAATCCATTTTTACCCTAACTATGATAAATAACTTTTAGTGTTTTCAATATTCCTTTTGGTCAAAAATTAAGTTTAACTTATTATATAGTATAAATTATTATTATTATTGTAAATATAGAATCATTTTTTTCCAAAATTACATTCATAAAAGTATATTTATTTACTTTAATGTTAACCACAAAAATGCGATGTGAAATTGGGTTTTCAATGAAAAACTGTTAAAATGTTTATAATGTTTTTATATCAAAATTGAATATCAAAATTATTAAAATGACCTAAATTAGATTAATAGGTATATTTTTTTTCTAATTTTTCTATAAAAATAATTAAAAATATATGTTAACATTATAAATAATATAAGTGAAAATAAAATTTTTAATTAAAATTCTATATTTTACACTATTTATCAAAAAATGAGTCCTCTTTGAAAAGTAAATAAAACAAAACTAGGATAATTTTTAAATTTTTATTTAAAAAATGAAGTACTTTTTATCTAATAAGATTTAAAAAATTGGTTTACATTTTCTTACACTATTGAATAAAGAGTGGGTTTTTAAGAATTTAGGGGTGTTAAGTACTTCGCACCATAAATAAATTTCATCTTCAAAATTTAAACTTTATCTTAATAATCAAGGGTTTTATATTTAAAAATAACCTTGTTGGAAACCCACATAATAAAAGGGGTAAATAAAACATCCTCTTGAAAAAATGAAAAGGTATTTATGCTGGTCATATAGAATAAAATATAATAGTTTTCAAAATAGGATTAAATAGAAGGTAATTTAATATTTTGGCAAGGAATAAAAGTTTAATTTCTAAATAATGATAGAGAGTTATAGAGATCATTGATCAGAAGAAAGTGAATGAACTTTTGAAAATCAACAACTATGAAACCATTTTCCAAATATTTTTTAAAAATGTTATTGATATCATCATAAATGATTGTAATAGGTTAAAATTTTATTTCAATATCCATTTACTAATTTTTATGATGTCATTTAATCACTAATAATATAATGAAATTTACATACTTGATATATATTTATTTCAAAAGCACAATTTTATCCTTTTGGTATTCTTTGATAAATTCCATGTTAATCACTTACATTAAGAAAAGATTATCCAAAAATGTATTTTTTATTACTTATTCACAAAAAATTAAATTTAATGTATCGTAAGATCCATAATAAAAATTTTATTCCTGTATTCAATCTCTATTTATAATTAAGACAAAATGATTTCCACATGTTATATAATATAGATAAATCTCTATATGGTGAAGTAATACACTAATCTCTAAAACCACAACCAAATTTCAACATAATACATTTTTAAATGGTTAAACTTATAACCCTTCCATAATATTTAGATTTAAAGCCTTTGGAAGAAGGTCCCCAGATGTCCAAAAATTAATGTATCATTAATCACTCAAACAGCATGAAGTGGATCTTATTTATCATATATAAAAAATTTGAATACCAATATAATTTATTCTCTTAAAACATGATAGAAACCTAAATTAATATAAAATATTATTGAAAAAATGACTTATTCCATATTCCATAAGTTTTTTAATGTTTGGGGCCGAATACTCAATTTGTTATTTAAAGAAAAGACTTCATTAAGACTGGGTACACTACTACAAAAATGGGCAAGCGGAGCACCAACTTATATCAGCTCTAAACAACAATTACTGATAAATATTCCCTGTATCAGTGCAAGAATTTTAGCACTGATACATGGTAACCTTTATTAGTGCTAAAAAAGAACTCATAAATAAGGACTGTATCAGTGCTAAAATGTTAGCGCTAATACTGGAAGGATTTATCATTTCTTTTTTTAGTGATGATAAAACCGTAGTCCCATATTTTATAAAATCAGTCACACAGTGTCCTCAGTTTATCACACCCTAATGATCTCATGGTATTGTAACCCTATGACTCCCCTCTGCCACCCCCCGATATTCGCGTTATCGGACCTCTGTCGCCCCTGATCTTCGTGTTCCCAGACCTCCGCTGGTAGCCCTTCTCTAAATCCTCCCCCTCGAACCCCTTCGGTGGATCCTCCTCCCCCAAAACCCTACTTCTCCTCTTCTTCACTCGACCCTACTACCTAAGAACCCTACTCCTTCATTTCTCAATGGTTGGAGGCTCCTCCAGTGCACCTCCAACTCTAGCCATCTCCCCTTCCCCTCCCGGTGTAGCACAAAAGGTTCCCTACTTCTCCTCCACTAAGGTGAATTTCTTTTCTATTATTCTCGATTCTATTCTTGAAATTTCTTCTTAGGAAGTATGTTACAACAATGATGATTCGGTTTTTGTGTTTTTCTATGATTGTTTTAATGGTTAATGTCATTCATAGGACTTTGAGTTTGAATTTCTTATATGTTTCCCTTTAATTCTCTATGTATGTGGTATTTATCACTATGATTATAAGGGTGATGGTTGATTGATGTGGTTGGGAGAATGTGGTGTGGTAATTAATAGATTGGTGATGTATGGATTATTTTGTTGTTATTATAGCAATGATATGGATATTTGGGCATAAAATAAGTGGTTTTATGGATTTTAGAATGTGTTTAGTTGTATATTATGTCATGAAAATTCAATTGTTATTGGGTGGTGTTATAGTTTACTTTTGTCATGTAATATGGTTGGAAAAAATGAAAATAGTAAAGGGTAATGGGTTGGAATTGATAAATGATAGGTTTTTAAATGATTAATGATACTGATTGGAATAATTATGTTTAATAAAGGGTTAATTATAGAATAAATTTTATTAAAGACTAATGAATGGATTATAGTGGGTAGTGATTTAATGATTGGTTTTACATTACAATGGTTAACAATTGAAATGAATATGGTAATAAAATACCAGAAATTATAATGTTAAATGAAATGATATGTTTTTAATGTTGATAAGAATGATTATGTGATTTTTGGGGATTATTTGTGGAATTATAATGGAAGTGGTTATAAGAGGGTGGTAGTAACAAGGCAATGGTTGACGAGGGTGTTTGCGGTGTTAGTTTGGTTTAAACCCTTTGGAAATATTTATGTGTGAATATATACGTATTATATTTTTTTATTATTTCTTACACACCACCACTTGAGTCAAGTAACCTGATTAAAATCCATATGGGTACTTTGGTTCTGATTGTTTCTCTCAATATCTAGGTTATAGAGGGAACACATATAGAACCACTCCATCTTCCCTTCTCCACCTTCACACTTAGTATGAGTTGTAATGGCTTAATGTGGGTGTATATATAAGACCTATAACGATTATAGGTTTTGGTGTATATATATTCTTTTTGACATGATTTTTTGTATTTGGTGTGGAAACATAGTAGGGGTTGTGCATTGTAAGTGGATATTATGATGTTTATGTCCTTCATGTTCACAATGTCATACTTTGATGAGGATGTGATGTGTGGTTGTGATGTGGATATGGTTTTTTATGTGTTTATGACATGTGTATGTGTGGATATATGATTATGAGATTATATAGAAGGGGTTTAAACATAAGAAATATTCCATTAGATTGTGAGAATGACCAGATTAGTGGGGAAGTGGTTGTACGGTAATTTATTAATATATATTATTTTTATATTACACATAAGATAGAGTTTGGAATTAGACACTTATGAGGATTTAAAGAGACGATAGGTCAATAATATTTGTCAAAATTTTCCTATGGAATAACATGGGAGAACATCTACGACACAAGTGATTATCCCCCTTATGATTTAAAGTTAGTAACTTGAGCTTACCAAAAATATTAGACATGATGATATTGAATGTAGGGAAGAGACCTAGGAGTGGTAGGTTTATCATTCTTGATTATTCTTCTGTTTGGACTGGTGTGATTTTCGGAAACTATAATGAATATGAGGTAATTATATTTTATGAATTCATTATTGTAGAGATTATGGGAATCCTTTCTTTACTTAGAGAGTTGGCTACGAGTTTTCATCCATATGTATTTTAGGTTGGTGAGGTATAAAAGTATGTACTAGTTGACCACAAAAGTGTTGATGTGATAGTGGAGGATGAGCCATAGAAGATGATGTCGTGTAGGTTATACCATTTATGACACAAGTGATTATCCCTAATAACCCCTTTGTGTTTGAAAACTGTGTGGATTTTGATGGGGGGGTCTATCCTGGTTCTGTTGATTTCCAAATCTTTATGGGAAATGGTTAGGCTCTACTAATCTCTATTTTTATAAGGAAGTGATAATATTCTACTATATTTTGAATTATTGTTTTATGTACATGAACCATAAATACTAATATTTGAGATTCACATATGATGTGGATGAATAAAGATTGGATGAATTCTGGTCGTTTGACAATAGAGTATGAGAATATAGTGAAAGAGTTCATCATGTTTGCAAAGGATCACGCAAAGAATCCTTCTCAAATCATTTTTCCCTGTTTTCATTGTTGTTATTCTAGACTAAATACTCTAAAGGAGTTGGAAGAAAATTTGATATGTCACGAAATAGATCAGAGTAATAAATGTTGGAATAAACACGGATAAAAAGAAAATGTAGCTACTTTTTGGGATAAACCTGTGTTTTATGGATCATCAGATATGAATAAAAATATGGATAATGAAGAAGACTGTATGGATGATGTGATTATAGATGTCAATGATGATGAAGATCGTATTGAGGAAATGACAAAGTCAATTGAGATGAACTCCATGATTGCCCAAAATTGTTTGATAAGTTAAAGAGTTTTGCAAAGATGCCATTGTATACTGGTTGCACTAAATATACAGCATTGTCAGTTGTACTGAAGTTGTATAAAATGAAAGCAAGAAACGGATGGAGTGATGTCAGTTTTACAGAACTACTTGCTCTCTTGAATGACATTCTCCCGAACGATAATGTGCTCCCAAGATGGACATATGAGGCTAAACGAATTCTATTCTTGATGGGTATGATTTTTGAAGGAATACATGCTTGTCCGAAAGACTGTATATTATTTTTAAAGGAGAAAAAATCACTTATAGAATGCCCAAAGTGTGGTGCTTATTGATAAAATAATGATGAATACCATCCTATTAAATTTGTATGGTACTTTCCCATCATTTCAAGGTTTAGGCGTCTATATGGAAGTGAAGAAACCACAAGACAATTGACATGGCATGTAGATAAAAGAAATAATGATGGGGAATTATGTCTTCCGGCCGACCCTCCTTAATGGAAGAAAATTGATCATGAGTATCCTGAATTTGGAAAAGATCTGAGAAACATTCGTCTTGCATTATCTATAGATGGAGTGAATCCTTTTGGTTTTCAAACAAGCACTCCTAGTACATGGCCTATTATGTTGATATATTATAACATTCCACCCTAGTTATGCATGAAGTATAAATTAATCATGTAATCTATGCTTATATCAGGACCAAAACAACCAGGTAAAGATATTGATGATTATCTGGATCCTTTGATAGATGATTTGAATTTATTGTGGGATTCAGGTGTTATGTTGTATGATTCTTGTAAAATTGAATACTTTACATTGAGAGTGATGTTGTATGGGACAATAAATGATTTTCATTCTTATGGAAATTTTTTAAAATATAGAATTAAAGGATCTCAAGGGTTTCTTGTGTGTGAAGAAGGTAACAAATCAATTAGGTTGAAACGTTCATTGAAATCTGTGTTTCTGGGACATCATATATTTCTACCTCATTAGCATAAGTACTGATCTTGGATGACATCATTCAATGGAAGTTTAGAACAACCACAACACCATCTCCACTAATAGGTGATCAGCTGTTTGAGAAAGTAAAATATGTGAACATTGTTTTTGGAAAACCATTTTCAAAAAACCTTATGAAAATTGGTTGGAAAAAGAGTTCATTTTATTTGAATTTACATACAGGAATTGATTGAACCTATGACATTTTCTTGATGTGATGCATGCGGAAAAAAATGTGTGTGACTGCGTTATCAGAACGTTGCTAAATTCTTTTGGCAAAACAAAGAATGTAATTAAAGCAAGGTTGGACATGGTTGAAATGGGAATACGAGAAGAGTTAGCTCCCGTGAAGGGTGAAAATTAAATGTTTCTTCCTCCAACTGCATATACTATTTCTAGGGAGGAGATATATCAGTTTTGCAACTTCATCAATTATGTAAAAGTTCTAGAGGGGTATTCATCAAATATCAAGCATATTGTGTCAATGAATGATTTAAGGTTAAAAGGTTTTAAATCACATGACTTCCATGTTTTAATGCAAGATATAATTCCTATAGCCTTAGGTTTCATTTTTTCAAGAATTTTCGTGATACATTAACCAAAATTTGTTTCTTTTTTAATGTTATATGTAGCAATGTTTTAGAACCGAAGAAATTTCCCACTATGGAAAATGAAATTTTCATCATATTATGTGAATTAGAAATGTTCTTCCCTCCAACATTCATTAATATGATGGTTCATTTGATGATTCCCTTGGTGAGAGATATTTGACTTTGTGGTCCTATGCACTATAGATGGATGTACCCTGTTGAATGGTATATAATGATTTTGAAAGGGTATGTCAAAAACTGAAGTCGGCGAGAGGGTTGCATAGTGGAGCTATATATTTTTGAGGAATCCATTGAATTTTGTACCAAATACCTATCTAATGTAAAAAGAATTGGTCTCACGAATTCTCATCACACTAGAAACATTGAGGGTGAGGGTATTTATGGAAGAGATGTTGTGACAATCAGTATTACAGATTGGGAGAAGGACCACCTTTATGTTTTACATAACAGTTGGGAGGTTTCTCCATATATTGAAACTCAGAAAGAAATTCTTAAGCAGTTGAATCCATTGAGGACTAAAAAATGGTCATCAAATACACATAATCACCTGTTTATTAGATGGTTTTAGGACCATATTTTTAAGGAGTTAGATGAAAATCCGAATTCAAGTTCAGAACGACTTCGATGGCTAGACAACGAACCAAGTGTGTATGTATTATCTTACAATGATCATGTAATTAATGGTTATACATTCTAGACAGATGAACATGATGAAGATGGTACCATGAAAAATAGTGCAGTTACACTAGTGGTTGAAGAGATGCATGTTTCTGGTAGTAAGGACAGAAATCAAATTTATACAAATATGTCATACTTTGGCGTTATCAAACAAATATGGGAGTTGGATTATACGACATTCAATTGCCAATTTTTCAATGCAAATGTGATGATAACAACAATGGTATTAAAATTGATGAATGGGGATTTGAGAAAGTTTATTTTAGTAATGAAGGGTACAAAGATGAATTGTTTATAATGGCATCACAAACAGTACATGTTTTTTATGTTCCAGATCCCACAAACCGAATGTGGTCAATTGTTTTGTTATCGTCCAAAACTACTGAAGGGTCTGATGAAAATTCTATTGAGGACGATCCTTTTAATGGTACATCACAATCATTTCACAGCGGTCCCAATATAGATGATTTTTTGTATGTTATTGGAGACCACAATGAAGAGATTTGGATAATCAATAGAGGTGTCAAATTTCTACAGCCTTTGAAAAAAAGAAAGAGAGATCAATAAATAGGGAATATTTTATTTGTAATATAGATCTTGTTATCTCATGTTATTATCATATAATTACTGAATTTATGTAATCTAAATTAACTATTCAACCACTTTTGTAGATAATGACTTCTGCACATTCTGGTGGTCCTAACCGTGAGGCTGAACAAGTCTATCTAGCTGCTGCTGCTGCAGCTGCTCACAGTGCAGATCAACACCATGTTCATGAAAATGTTGTTGCTCCTAGTGTTGAGGTCCAACAACCATCAGCACATGCCATTTCTACCATTTCATATGAACATATAGATTATGTTTATATCGATAAAATAGTCGGGAAAGAAGGACCGACGTCACCAAAAAAGAAGGTGCGTTGTAGTTTGACGGTGTTAGCCAAAGTTCTTAAGGTGAAAAGCAAAGGCATAAAATATGATGTCAGATGGAATGAACGAGGCCAACATGTGAATCCCAACAAGGCTATTTTTAGTAGTTAAATTGGAGTTTTCACTCGACAACGTGTGCCAATGGACATAGATTCATGGCACCATGTTGTCTCCGGGCTGAAGGTTGTGATATGGGAAGAAATTACGGTAACATTATGATATTATTTATTTAATTTACTAGAAAATAAAATAATAAAATAATGTATTACTGTTATCAATATCTTGTAGAGTACATTTATAGTAGACGATTCACACAAGGATTATGTACTTAGTCTTACAGGAAGGATTCATCAAGTATTTCGCACTATTTTAAAAATATGACACCTGATATATTCCAATGGTAAAATAAACCCGCACCCACCCATTTTCTATGCTCACCTAATATCCCAAGAAGTATGGGATACATTTATTGGCCGTTGTGGGGATGAGAAGTTTCCAGTGCATTGTGGGAGATAATATGTTGTTTGAGGATAAGTGTTTTCATCACTTTGATATTCAATATTTAATTTATGAAACATCAACTCTGTATTGAAAATAAATAACAAGCATCAAAACCAACATACCCCTATCGTAAAGCAAGGATGGGGTAAGCTTCAATACAAAATAAAATGGTAAGTATTTTAAATTTACATTAATATTGTTAGGTTCTAATAAAAAAATCATAATTATCTTTCTATGTTTATATTTTGATTGATGAGTCTAAAACCAACGACACTTCCATCCCACGTCATGTTCTATAGAAGGAGGCATGTGTGAATAAATAAGGGAAGCTAGTAGATGAGAACACACAAAAAGTGTGGGAAATATGTGTAAGTATGACAAGACGATAAAAATATTTCTTTTAAATATATATTACATAAAAATAATTAGTTATTTTCCTATATCTGAAAATCACTGGAATCAGCTACTCGTGTAGCGGATGCAGACCTATTATCGACGACTTTGAAGTAGCCAGAACAATACGGTCGTGTTAGAGGTGCGGGGTTTGGGGTGACACCCTGAGTATATTTTGAGAAGAAGAAAAACGGATGATAGAGATGAAAAATTGAAACAAATGATCGAAAGACAAGAAAGTCTCGAAGAATTATTGCAATAATAGGGAGAGTTTCTATAAAATTTTATGGGTGCGAAGCAAGGATAAGACACAACTCAGGAAAAACCAGTGCATGAAGATCCCGCCCCACCCCCACCAGCTTTGAGGAAAGCCATTACTTTCAAAGAGCTGTCTTAGCCATGGTAATAAATATTCTAATAATTGTTCCCATACAATGTGAATCAGACAAACACTGATACTTTTCCTATACTAATATTCTACTGGGTGATAATCATTGTGATTTATATTTGTCAACACCCACCTATCACCTTGTAGCGAGGGCTATAGTGTTCCACATCCCAGATGACACGCTGCATAATAGAACACTTTTGAAAGATCATCTGAAAGTGACGATTACTGTAGCTCATGAGACAAATACAGATCCACCTATTCCACATGATGACAGTGATATTCATATGGCCGAAAAGGCTATTGGGAAATTCATTTCATGGCTATCACAACTTGTAAGAGTACATGCAAACATAAAGGTATTTATTTCCTTTTTTTCAAGCTAAACCTTTAACTATTAATGAAAAAAGGGTTTGAACCAATGAATTTTATTATAGACAATGAAATATAAGGGGGTGACAAATGTTGGCTCAAAACCATATAAAGGATCGACCAACCGATCCCAAGGAGCTATTGAATGCACAATAACACCAATTGTTCTCTATCCACATTAACTAGAATTGAAGACTCATGTGGATACGAAGCTAAGAGGTGGTAGTTTTAATATAGTGGTTGTTGAAAATAATATATATGGATAGGAAAGTCATGATTTCATTGCAGCTGAAAATGTAAATGAGATCCTTGAAAATGGTTGGTTTGGCATCACAATTGTAAATATATATAAGGTATGTTTTCATGAATTGATTTTTGAAAATCTGATCTAATGTGAAAATTATGACTAAATGCATTTTATATTATTGATAGACGTATATATGAAAAATAGTTGAAGGAATTTTCCCATGAGCCAAAATTTGGACTCATTATTCCTCATACCACATCAACACATATAAAAAAATTAAAGACATAAAAAAAGAATGAAATAGTGAACGGCTTGTTGAAAACATTTGAAAGAAAGATTGTAGATGACAGACTCTTCCTAATACCAACCACGCTGGAGTAAAACTATACGATTAAATAATATAAATTATATTTTCACTTATTTCATTACTTATTCCTTTTTGTATTTTTAGTCACATTGGATTCTAATTGCGGTGAACATGGATACTCCAAAGATTTATTTTCTGGATTCAATGTAAGGATATCCATCAAACTGACCACACATGATGGAGTTTATAAATCAGTAAGACACTACATCCTACATTTTAGGTCTAAACATCAAGTAATGTAATTTATATTATCTTTTACTTATGATTCTGTTATTATAGGGTGGTGTATCATTATCATCTTAAAAAGGAACGAGGACAGGGGCTAAGCATAATGAGGCGAGAAAGTACTACCTCTAGACAAATATCAGAGTATATATAATAAAATTTCACTATCCAAACACATATCAACACAAGTTACTTATTCTCCTAATGATCAATTATTTATAGTGTCTAAAATAAATAAACGATAATGATTGCGGTTATTATTTTTGTAAATTTATGAAATAGATCATTTTTCATCAACAAACTAGCATCCCTATTGATGTATTTTCAAAAACAACTATTATTTCATTTCATTTATTAATTAATTCATTATTTTTATATTTTATAGTACTACTCTAACTTCCGAAAAGCCTCACACTCACAAGAAAAAAAATATTTTTTCAGAAATGAGTGATCCAAATACCTAATGGAAGATTATACACAAATATCATGAAGACCTGACTTAGGGATGTGTAAAATTGGCGGTCATTTTTGAGAGGGGTTAAGGGGATCAAAAGATAAAACATTGTTGTATGTAAATGTTCATAGGAAAATTATAATTATTATTAAATAAAACTTCCTTTCTCCAATGAGTCATTTTCCCATTTTAACAGATGATATACAAAAACAACATGAAATAATGATGAACCACTTAAAGTGTTTTTCTTTTGTTTAAAATTGACAGATTTTTAAGTGAAAACAACAACTTACAAATGGAAATCCGTCCAAAATCATTAAAGTAGTGTTGATCCTTTAGGATAATGATCCATGGGTGAATTGGGGATGTGTACGAGTCAAACCCACCTCAATCTAAGGCACAATGGGGCCGGTATCACTCAAATTGTCTGTCTTTTGTTTAAAATAGACACAATTTTAAGTGAAATCAACAACTGACCAATGAAAATCTGATCAAATGCATTAAGATTGTCTTGATCCTTTAAGAGAATTATCCATGGGTCTTTTTTGACATGAATGAGTCAACCCCGCCTAAATCCAAGGCACTGTGTGGTCGATATCACTCAAAGGGTCTCTTTTTTGTTTAAAATGGACATAATTTTAAGCGAAAAAAAATTGACGTACGTAAATCTGACCAAACACATTCAGATTGTGTTGATCCTTTAGGATAATGATCCATGGGTCCTTTTTAACGTGTACAAGTTAACCACGCCTCAATCTAATGCACAGTGTGACCGGTATCACTCAAAGTGTCTCTTTTGTTTAAAATGGACACAATTTTAAGTGAAAACAGCAACTGGCCTACGAAAATCCAAAAAAACACATTCATATTGTGTTGATCCTTTAAGAGAACGATTCATGGGTCCTTTTTGATGTTTACGGGTCAACCCCGCCTCAATTTGAGGCACAGTGTGATCAGGATCACTCAAAGGGTCTCTATTTTGTTTAAAATGGACAAAATTTTAAGTGAAAACAACAACTGACGTATGAAAATCTGACCAAACACATTCATATTGTGTTTATCCTTTAGGGGAACGATCCATGATTCCTTTGTGACATGTAAGTTTCAAACTCACCTAAATCCAAGGCATGATGTGGCCGGTATCAGTCAAAGTGTCTCTATTTTGATTAAAATGGACAGAATTTTAACTGAAAGAAAAATTGACGTACACAAATCTGACCAAATGAATTCATATTGTGTTGATAATTTATGAGAACAATTAATAGGTGCATTAGGGACATGTAGGAGTCAACCCCGCCTCAATATGAGGCACGGTCTGGCCAGTATCACTCAAAGTGTCTCTCTTTTGTTTAAAATGGACAGAATTTTAAGTGAAAACCAAACTAACATATGTAAATCAGACCAAACGCATTCGGATTGTGTTGATCATTTAAGAGAAAAATCCATGGGTGCATTGAGGATGTGTATGATTCAACTGTGTAACACCCTGAGATTTTATGAGAAATATTTTTTTATGTCTTATGTTATACGCAACACCAAAGGAATCTTTCACAACACACAATACGGACTTGGCTTGCATTACACGCAATCACGACCTTCCTCGATAGCGTGTGTAGTACGCAATATCGAGTTTCACTAAACAACGATATATTAATATGGTCTAGCCTTTATGAATATTATTAACTACATTTTGAATTTTATAACATTATTATTCATCTTACACATTTTCTAGAACATGGTAAGAGAACAAAATAATTTTTTCGTGTAAAATAATTAGTTTTAAAAAAAATGCAGTTTTGCCGCCTTTTGATGGCGCACCCACATTAAATCTATTTTTGACATGTTTATAAGTTCAATTGGATAAAATAAAATTCTTCTTTTGAATCAGGATATAAAAAATTAGTTTGGATAAATTTTTGATATTTTTCTCATAACTTTCATATTTTGATGAATAGTAAAAATATGCTAATTTTTAATTAAAAACAACATCTTCATTGAGATAATTTATATGGTTAAATTATAATATTGAATGGTTTTAAAGTATAAATAGAATATATTTTTACCATTTAATATAATGTATGTCACTAGCTTTAATTTCACATTGAATTCATAGGTAAAAACATTTCAATCTTTGGCAATGTTTTAACTTTTGAAACCCGTTTTCTTAACAACTAGATTAATTTTAAATTAATTACTGCAACTTATGTGTTTTGAATTTTGAAAAATGGACTGCATATTTGGAATCAGTGGGTCCAAATTATGTTAATAGGCTACTTTTTGTTTTTGGGCATTATGAATAGTAACTACGGTAAATTTTATTTACCATAGTTAATGGTAAATCAGGTAATTAAGGGTAAATATAAGATTATAAAATTACCCTAACGCCTGCAAAATCTTATTGGATGACTAAAAGTAGACCCATATCACCTAAGTGTCGGAATATATTCATTTAATGGTCTTTTTTCAATAAAAATAATTTAATTACTATTAAAAGCAAAGAATGTGACAACATGTCACTTTCTTAAATTGTATAAGTATAATAATTTTAATTTAGTGATAAACTTAATAAAACTTCGAACATGAATCATCTACAGAAATATAATACAATTATCTACATCATAGTAATTTATTTAGAGTTCTTAGGGATTAAATAATTATCATTAATTATGACACAATAGTGATGTTGAAATTATTTTATTAATTAAAATATCAAATAAATGGTTTTCAAAATATTAAAATAAATATTATATGAACTATTTAATATTCTCCACTAATTTTCTAGATACATATGACATTTTATGAATATATTAAAGATTTTAGTTCGAACATATATTCTGTATATATTTTATTTAAATTCAAATAAATTAATAGTGTCAAAATTGACACTGTTGTTATTTTATAAAAATAATATATTATAAAATTGATTAAAAATCACAAAAATATTTAAAAATTTTAAATTAAAATTTATATGGTCTAAATTTTAATAAAGTGTAAAATTATAGAAAATTCACCACACATATGTAATTATTTATAATAATTTAAAATTTAGAATATTATTACCACAAATAAAATTAAATTGATAAATAAAGAAAAATAAAGTTGATAATGTTTAAAATAAATTCCTAACATGTCTAAATTTTATTGGTTGATTATATTACAACACTAAATCATCTAATATTTGGATATTATTCATTTTGGAAGTTTTTAAGTGGGGTTGGGATTTAATATAAACTAATATTTCTTATATTTCCAAAGGTGCCCCTCTCCTCCCTTATAAATGGGAACACCCTCCCTCTCCTCCTCGGACCAATATGAGCCTTCAAGCTCAGCCAAACCATGCCCATTTCACTTCCCAAATTCCCTAGAAACATCCTATAGGTCCTGTTCTTCTTCAAAGACCAATTGTAGTGCCCTAAAAGGATGTCTCAAAGAGGCGCTTCAAAGAAGAGGTAATGTCCGTTACCGATTCGTTCAACTTTATTTCTTCTTCCACTTCTTCTTCTTTAGTTGTTTCATTATGAATTAATATCATAAGTATCACTAATATACTGATATTTTATTATAAGTATGAAACAACCCTATTTCACCATCTATCCATCCTACGGAAAACGAAATCACCGTGCGTGCGTACGTACGGAATACCGTCTCCACGCCGTGGTGTAAACTAATTTCCATCACCACCTTACTTTTATGGGTATAATGGTGAAAATAAATAACTATCTATGATTATTGTAAATTTTTATTGATTCTTAAATAGTATACATACACTCCAATACAATTCCATGTTCATGGGAACGATATCATCGCTCGTGCGTACGTACGTAATACCGTCTCCACGATGTGATGCGACTCGTTCTACATGATCTTCATTGCATAATGATTATAAAAATGAATTTAATGAATTAATATGATATATATTACACTAATAACATTCTGGAAATAAGGTATCTATAACCTAAAAATAAGAATAAGAATTTATTCGACAAAACACACATAAGAACAAAAAGCAATAAACACTCGAATAACAAGTAACAATGAAATATTACTAATAAGAAGCTACTAATATGACCATATATGATATCATAAAAATATGTATGATTATGGAATAAGTCAATAACATTATTTAAATCATTATACAAGAGGTTCGGACACTTACGAAGCAAATCATACCTAAGGTAAGGGAAAATCTCGCAATCTCAATTTTTATCCGAGATTGTTTATACTTCAAAATTTACTGGGGAATAATTATCATCCAAATCCATTTTCCTCAATTTTTAATATTTCTATCCTTATACAATTTTTTCAATCCAATTTTACCCTTCGGTGAGTTTTTAGTAAATGATATGAAAGGAATCGTTTGTCGTTTTTTGTACGAGGTACTTTTTGACTTTTCCGGCCAAAGTACGGGAAGAATGTTTATTTAACTTATACGACATGAATGGATTTTTAGAAAATTATTTCCATGAATCTTCCTTTAAAAGTTTTCAAGTTTATTTTTAATCAACTTCTTTTAGTTTAAAATTGTATGACATGTTAAGAAAGTAAACATGTTTTTGAAGTAGAAAGGATATTTTTCTCAAGAATGGAGTTCAAGTGTTTTATCAAATTTATTTTCCATATAAGATAATATAGGGTTCTGTTTCTATCCCTATTATTTAATTGATTTGATTATTTTGTGATGGAATTATTTTTATGAATTCCTTTATCTTATACGAATTGTTTTATGATGTCACGATGTTTAAGAATCCCATTTTTATTACATGGGTTAAGCTATGATGTATGATTTATGATTTTCTGGAACACATAAGAATGATATCATTATGATATGGGTGGGACCTATATCTCCATCCAATGCATTGGGTAAAGATTTATATCTCATGAGATAGACATGGATGGAACGACAGGTTAAACCGGTTCAGTGAAACAGGACTGAAACGAGGAGTGAACCCGGTTTAGAAATGGACTTTGTCCGCTAAGATAGTCTTGGAAATGAGTCTTGACTAATAAGGAATGATTCTCTATGATTATGTGTGTATTCCACAAAGCATCATGTTTTATGTTATGATTATTGGGATTACATTTCACTTCTATGATTTATCCCATGTTATGATCTCTTTTGCAGGTTAATATTTCCAAAATGTCAAGTTCTTATGAATATGATGTGATTGATATTTCTTTTGTTTACCCTTACTGAGAATTGGAGCTCACCCTTTTGTATGTTTTCTTTCCCCAAGTCAGGAAGAAGTTTATTAAGTAGGATATGCCAAAAGGGACTCTAGATATGATGAAATAAATGGGAGACAGTGTAGATGCTTTATGAACCAGTTGTTTATGTTTCCCAGTTTCTAAAGACACTATACCTATACGGTCCTTTCATGGTTTTGTTATATGTTGTAATTATTATGCTTCAATTTTGAAGTCTTAACCATGTATGTAAAGTATGGGTCTCTATAGTTGGTATCAACGGAAAGGTATAGTCAACCTTTGGAAACTAGGATGTGAAATCCTTAGTAAGAAACCTAAGGATATGTCTAAGCATAGAACACAATCTTAGTGTTTTAGAAATGGCCATGAACAACCTATGTAAAGACCTTAAGTGTGAAATTTTATTCTTGATTATGTGGTTTTCCTATTATAATTAGTGTTGCTCACACTATTCTTCTTGGTTTTAGTCAATGGCTGGAACCCGAAGGAACCAGGTTAATGCGGAATGCGATGGGCAATGCAATGATTGTCCCCTTGAGAGACCAAATGTTATGGGAGTTAGAATGAAAAAATCTTGTATCCATGCTCACACCACTTTCTCAAGCTATTAATCATGAAGGACTTCCAAATGAGCAAAGGAAGGAGCACCATTCTGTTGAATACTTCATGAGTCAACGTCCACCTTCATTCAGCGGGTCTTCTGATCCATTAGTGGCTGAACAGTGGATCAGTACCACTGAAAAGATATTTTCAGTTCATCAATGTTCTAAAATGATAAAGTCATCTTAGCAGTGTATCATTTGGAAGGTGATGCTGATCAATGGTGGAATCTTATTAAGAATATGAGGCAAAGGGATGAAATTGAGTCCATGGAATGTGACGAGTTCAAGAACTTATTTTTCAATAAGTATTTCCCTCGTATTCTTTGAACAAATATGGATAAGGATTTTCTTGAACTGAAGCAAAATGATGATGAATCTGTTGGTACCAATGAAGCAAATTTTACAAGACTTGCAAGGTACGCTTCCATAACTATTATCCAACATGAGAGTAAGATCGATCAATTTTTTAGTCGCTTAAAACCAAGTCTTCGAAGGGAGTTATCCATAAGGGACTTCAATAGCTATGAGGAAATTGTTCGATGTGATCTCAAGGTCGAGATGGAGATTGGTGTAACCCATCAGTCACATGAGTTTGATAAGAAGAGGAAAATGGAATTCAAAGAAAAATCTAAAGACCACACTGAAAAGAAGATGAGTTTTACCTTATGATCAAAGTGTGGAAAGAAACATGGATGGAATTTTCTTAAGGGGACAAGCAAATGTTATAATTATGTAAAAAAGGTCATCGTGAAATTGAATGTCGAAATAATGGGAAGAAGATGTCTAATGATGCAAAAAAATGAAGGGATGCACAGAATGAACCTACTACACTTAAATGTTTCAAGTGCAAGGAGATGGGTCATTATGGAAATCAATGCCCAAATCCAAGGGTTGATGATGATGATCGACATCAACAAACTCTTAAGGCTGAAGACAAAGGAAAGTCACATGCAATTACTATCGGCAATGTGGAGTACGACAACGAAGTGGTAAGAGGTACATTTACCATCCACTATAAAGTAGAAAATGTTTTATTTGATTCTGGATCAACCCACTCATTTATTTCTGAATAATTTTCTAAGGGTATCGTCGTATTACCTCAACAATTAGATGTTGAGTTGGCTGTGACAACTCCTAATGGAAAAACAGTCGCATCAACAGTTTACAATTCTTCTCTGATTGAAGTTTGTGGGAAAGTGCTTCCTGCAAATCTTGTGATCCTTCCTATAGTGTAATTTTATGTGATTACTGGCATGGATTGGCTTTCTTTATATGGATCTCATATCAATTTCCAAAGAAGGGAAGTCACATTTCATATTCCAGATCAATCTATGATCGTCTATCGATGCAAGGATGAACATAACCTTCCAGTGGAAATTTCTTCTGTCTTATGGGTCGTGATTCTACTAAATGAGAGTTATTTATCTCAAATTGTTGGATAGAAACTCACGATTAAGAATATGCTCATTTTACAAGAGTTTGATGATGTCTTTCTGGATGAATTTTCAGGTCTTCCACCAAATCGTGAAGTAGAGTTTTCAATAGAACTCATACCGGGTGCTTTGCCTATTTTGAAGACACCTTATAGAATGGCCCCAATTGAGTTGCATGAATTGAAGAAGAAAAGCCAAGAGAATCTTGATAAAGGATTCATACGCCCTAGTTCGTCACCTTAGGGAGCACCTGTTCTATTTGTTAAGAAGAAAGATGGATCAATGAGACTCTGCATTGATTATCAAGAACTTAACAAGATCACTATCAAGAACAAATATCCTCTCCCACGCATTGATGACCTACTTGACCAACTACACGGTGCTCAATACTTTTCCAAGATTGATCTTCCTTCAGGGTATCATAAATTAGGGGTCAAAAGGGCGGATATACCATAGACGACTTTCTGTACAAGGTATGGACACTATGAATTAATAGTGATGCCATTTGGTCGTACTAATGCCCCTTCTATCTTCATGGATCAGATGAATAGAGTCTTTAGAGACTATCTTGATCAGTTTGTGGTAGTCTTTATAGATGATATTCTTGTCTATTCAAAGTGAAAGGAAGAACACGAAGATCACTTGAGAATTGTATTAAACACCCTAAGAAAGGAGAATCTTTATGCCAAATTTACCAAGTGTAAATTTTGGCTTCAAAAAGTTTCATTTTTGGGCCACATAATCACAAAAGAGGGGATATCTATGGATCCAGCAAAAGCAGAGGTTATCGAAAGATGGTCGAGACCAACAACAGTAACCGAGATCCAAAGTTTTCTTGGTTTTTATGGATATTATCGACGTTTTGTGAAAGATTTTTCACGATTATCTAATCCACTCACCAAGTTGACTCAGAAAGTAGTTAAGTTTGTTTGGATGGAGGAATGTGAAGAGAATTTCAAGGAGTTGAAAAGAAGGTTATCCTGTGCACCTGTGCTCACACTGCCTTGTAGTGGAGAAATGTTGGTGATCTACAGTGATGAATCCAAGAAGGGATTGGGGTGTGTTCTTATGCAAAATGATATTGTGATAGATTATGCCTCAGGACAGTTGAAAATCCATGAGCAAAATTACCCAACTCATGAATTGGAGTTAGCTGCGGTAATCTTTGCATTAAAGATTTGGAGGAATTATCTTTATGGAGAAAGGTGTGACATTTATACCGATCATAAAAGTTTAAAGTATATTTTCACACAAAAGGAGCTGAATATGCACCATAGAAGATGGTTGGAGCTGATTAAGGATTACGACTGCTCAATTCATTACCACTGTGGGATAGAAAACAAGGTGGTAGATGCATTAAGTCAACAAGACCATGCTAGCTTATCCATGATGAGGATCACAAAAGATCCAATATTTATGGATTTACAAAGGATGGATCTTGGAATTATAATGAAAGGGGAAAATCGTATCTTTCTCAAATGAATGTTCAACCATCTATACATGTGAAGAATAAAGAGGCATAGAAAGAAGATGTTGAGTTAGAAAAGAAGGTGAGAAATGTTCCTGAATTCATCCTTGATTGTGATGGGATAATAAAGTTCATGAATCAGGTTTTTGTTCCTCCCATCCCCGAATTAAAGAAGGAGCTAATGGATGAGGCTCATAGTTCTTCATTCTCTATTCATCCCGGAAGCACGAAGATGTATAGGGACCTGAAAGAGTACTTCTGGTGGGATGGTATGAAAAGAGATGTTGCTGAATATGTTTCTTGATGCTTGGTTTGTCAGCAAGTTAAAGATGAGAGATAGACGTCTAAGGGGATGTTACAACCATTACCCATAACAGAATGGAAATGGGAAAACATCACTATGGACTTTGTCATTGGACTTCCTAAAACATCCAAAGGCAATAATGCTATCTGGGTCATAGTTGATCGTCTTAAAAAGTCTGCACACTTCATTTCTATTAGAGAGGATTTCTCTCTAGATCAGCTTGCCAGGATATATGTAAAGGAAGTGGTGAAATTGCATAGAGTACCAATTTCCATTATATCTGATCGGGATCTGAGGTTTACCTCGAAGTTCTGGTGAAGTTTTCAGCATACTCTGGATACAGAGTTGAGTTTCAGCACTTCTTATCATCCTCAGACAGACGGTCAGTCTGAGAGGAAAATTCGAACTCTATAAAATATGTTGAGATCTTTCTCTATGGATTTCAAAGGTGGTTTGGATCAACACCTAACTTTGGTGGAATTTTCTTATAATAATAGCTTTCACTTCAGTATTCAGATGGCTCCTTATGAAGCTGTCTATGGAAAGAAATACAAGACTCTAACTTGCTGGGATGAAGTTGGGGAAAGAAAGATATTAGGACCTGATCTTGTTGATGAGATGGGAGAAAAGGTTAGATATATTCAACAAAACATTATAGAAGCTCATATTCTACAAAAAAGTTATGCCGACAACCGAAGAAAAGACTTAGAGTTTGAAGTGGGTGATAAAGTGTTCTTACGATTATCTCCCGGGAAGAGGGTAATGAGATTTGGAAATAAGGGAAAGTTGAGCCCTAGATATATTGGTCCTTTTGAAATTCTGGATCATGTTGGGAAGGTATCTTACCGGTTGGCGCTTCTACCGAATCTCTCTCAAGTTCACGATGTGTTCCATGTATCTCTCATGAGAAAGTAAATACCCGATCCTTCACATGTACTCAGCTCAAAAGTTGTACCGCTGGAGCAAGATCTCTCTTATGAAGAAAAACCGATAGAAATTCTGGATCGTAGTGAAAAAGTCCTACGGAACAAGACCACTCGCTTGGTGGAAGTTTTATTGAGGAACCACCAATTAGAAGAAGCTACATGGGAACTTGAGGATATGATGAGGGAGAGGTATCCTCATCTGTTTGTAATGAAGTGACGAATTTCGAGGGGAAAATTCATTTTAAGGGGGTAGAATGTAACACCCTAAGATTTTATGAGAAATATTTTTTTTATGTCTTATGTTATACGCAACACCAAAGGAATCTTTCAAAGCACACAATACAAACTTGGCTTGCATTACACGCAATCACCACCTTCCTCGATAGCGTGTGGAGTACGCAATACCGGGTTTCACTAAACAATGATATATTATTATGGACTAGACGTTATGAATAGTATTAACTACATTTTTAATTTTATAACATTATTATTCATCTTACACATTTTCTAGAACATGGTAAGAAAACAAAATAATTTTTTCGGGTAAAATAAGTATTTTTAAAAAAAAATGCAGTTTTGCCGCCTTTTGATGGTGCACCCACATTAAATATATTTTTTGACATTTTTATAACTTCAATTTGAAAAAATAAAATTCTTCTTTTGTATCAGGATAAAAAAATTTACTTTGGATAAATTTTTGATATTTTTCTGATAACTTTCATATTTTGATGAATAGTAAAATACGCTAATTTTTAATTAAAAACAACTTTTTTCATTGAGATAATTTATATGGTTAAATTATAATATTTAATGGTTTCAAAGTATAAATAGAATATATTTTTACCATTTAATATAATTTATGTCATTAGCATTAATTTCACATTTAATTCATAGGTAAAAACATTTCAATCTTTGGCAATGTTTTAACTTCTAAAACCCGTTTTCTTAACAACTGGATTAATTTTAAATTAATTACTACAACTTATGTGTTTTGAATTTTAAAAAATTGATTCCATATTTGGAATAAGTGGGTCCAAATTATGTTAATAGGCTACTTTTTATTTTTGGGCATTATGAATAGTAACTACGGTAAATTTTATTTAGCATAGTTAAAGATAAATCGAGTAATGAAGGGTAAATATATGATTATAAAATTACCCTAACACCTGCTAAAATCATATTGGATGACTAAAAGTAGACCCATATCACCTAAGGGTATGATTAGATTCATTTAATGGACTTGTTTCCATGAAAATAATTTAATTATTATTAAAACCAAAGAATGTGACAACATGTCACTTTCTTAAATCTTATAAATATAATAATTTTAATTTTGAGATAAACTTAATTAAACTTCGAAAATGAATAGTCTACAGAAATATAATACAATAATCTACATCATAGGAACTTATTTAGAATTTTTATGGATTAAATAATTATCATTAATTATGACACAATAGTGATGTTGAAATTATTTTATTAATTAAAATATCAAATAAATGGTTTTCAAAATACTAAAATAAATATTATATGAACTATTTAATGTGATCCACTAATTTTATAGATACATATGACATTTTATTAATCTATTAAAGATTTTATTTCGAACATATCTTCTGTATATATTTTATTTAAATTAAAATAAATTAATAGTGTCAAAATTGACAATATTGTTATTTTATAAAAATAACATATTATAAAATTGTTTAAAAATCAAAAAAAAATATTTAAAAATTATAAATTAAAATTTATATTGTCTAAAATTTCATAAAGTGTAAAATTATTGAAAATTCAAAACACATATGTAATTATTTATAATAATTTAAAATTTAGAATATTATTACCACAAATAAAATTAAATTGATAAGTAAGGAAAAATCAAGTTGATAATGCTTAAAATAAATTCCTAACATATCTAAATTTTATTTTTTGATGATATTACAACCCTGACGCATCTAATATTCGGATATGAGTCAGTTTTGAATATTGTATGTGGGGTTGGGAATTAATATAAACTAATATTTCTTATATTTCCAAAGGTGCCCCTCTCCTCCCTTGTAAAAGAGAACCTCCTCCCTCTCCTCCTCACACCAATCTGAGCCTTCAAGCTCGGCCAAACCCTACCCATTTCACTTACCCAATTCTCTAGAAACATCCTAGAGGTCCTGGTCTTCTTCAAAGCCAATTGTAGTGCCCTAAGAGGTCTCAAAGAGGCGCTTCAAAGAAGAGGTAATGTCCGTTACCGATTCTTTCAACTTTATTTCTTCTTCCACTTATTCTTAATTAGTTGTTTCATTATAAATTAATAACATCAGAATCACTCATATACTGATATATTATTATAAATATGAAACAACCCTATTTCACCATCTATCCATCCTACGGAAAATGAAATCACTACGCGTGCGTACATACGGAATACCGTCTCCACGCCATGGTGTAATCTATTTTCCATCACCACCTTACTTTGATGGGTATAATTGTGGAAATAAATAACTATATAAGATTATTGTAAAGTGTTATTGATTCTGAAATAGTATACATACACTCCAATACAATTCCATGATCATGGGAAAGATATCATCGCTCGTACGTACGTACGGAATACCGTCTCCACGATGTGATGCGGCTCATTCTACATGATCTTCATTGCATAATGATTATATAAATGAATTGAATGAATGAATATGATATATATTACACTAATACCATTCTGGAAATAAGGTATCTATAACCTAAAAAGAAGAATAAGAATTTATTCGACAAAACACGCATAAGAAAAAAAACAATAAACACCCGAATAACAAGTAACAATGAAATATTACTAATAAGAAGCTAAGAATATGACAATATATGATATCATTAAAATATATATGATTATGGAATAAGTCAATAACATTATTTAAATCATTATATAGGAGATTCGGACACTTACAAAGCCAATCAGACCTAAGGTAAGGGAAAATCTCGCAATCTCAATTTTTATCCGAGATTGTTTATACTTCAGAATTTACTGGGGAATAACAATCATCCACATCCATGTTTCTTCAATTTTTAATATTTATATCCTTCTACAATTGTTTGAATCCAATTTTACCCTTTGGTGAGTTTTTAGTAAATGATATGAAAGGAATCTTTTGTCGTTTTTCGTACGAGGCACTTTTTGACTTTTCCTGCCAAAGTACGGGAAGAATGTTTTTTAACTTACACGGCATGAATGGATTTTTAGAACATTATTTGCATGAAGATTCCATTACAAGTTTTTACGTTTATATTTAATCAAAATCTTTTAGTTTAAAATTGTATGACATGTTAAGAAAGGAAAATTGTTTTTGAAGTAGAAAGGATATTTTCCTGAAGAATGGAGTTCAAGTGTTTTATCAAAATTATTTTCCATCTATGATAATATAGGGTTCTTCTTATATAACTATTTTTACATTGATGAGATTATGTTGTGATGGAATTATTTTTAAGAATTCATTTATCTTATATGAATTGTTTTATGATGTCACGATGTTTAAGAATCCCATTTTTATTACATGGGTTAAGCTATGATGTATGATTTATGATTTTGTGGCACACATAAGAATGGTATCATTATGAGATGGGTGGGGCCTATATCTCCCTCCAATGCATTGGGTAAAGATTTATATCTCATGAGATAGAAATGGCTGGAACGATAGGTTAAACCAGTTTAGTGAAACATGACTGAAACGAGGAGTGAACTCGGTTCAGAAATGGACTTTGTCTGCTATGATAGTCATGGAAATGAGTCTTGACTAATAATAAATGATTCTCTATGATTATGTGTGTATGACACAAAGCTTCATGTTTTAATTTATGATTATTGGGATTACATTGTACATCTATGATTTATCCCATGTTATGATCTCTTTGGAGGTTAAGATTTCCAAAATGTTAAGTTCTTATGAATATGATGTGATTTTTATTTCTTTTGTTTACCATTATTGAGAATTTTAGCTCACCCTTTTGTATGTTTTCTTTCCCCAGGTTAGGAAGAAGTTTATTAAGTAATATATTCCAAAAGGGACTCTATATATGATGAAATAAATGGGAGACAGTGTAGATGCTTTATGAACCAGTTGTTTATATTTCCCAGTTTCTAAAGACACTATACCTATACGGTCCTTTCATGGTTTTTATTATATGTTGTAATAAGTATGCTTAAATTTTGAAGTATTAACCATTTATATAAAGTATGGGTCTCTATAAACCGTACTTCAATCTGAGGCACGGTGTGACCTGTATCACTCAAAGTGTCTGTCTTTTGTTTAAAATGGAAACAATTTTAAGGGAAAAAAACAACTAACATACGTAAATCCAACCAAACACATTTCAGAATGTGTTTATACTTTATTAGAATAATACATGGGTACTTTTTGACGTGTATGAGTCACCCCCACCTCAATTTGAGGCACGGTGTGGCCGGTATCACTCAATGTTTGTCTCTTTTTTTTTAAAATGGGCAGAATTTTAAGTGAAACAAAACCGACATACGCAAGTCTAGCCAAATGCATTTGGATTGGGTTGATCCTTTAGGAGAATGATCCATGGGTCATTTTTGACGTTTATGAGTCAACCCCACCACAATACGAGGCACAGTGTGGCCGATATCACTTAAAGTTTCTCTCTTTTGTTTAAAATGGACACAATTTTAAGCGAAATCAATAATTGACCAATGAAAATCCAACGAAACGCATTCAGATTGTGTTGATACTTTAAGAGAACGATCCATTGATCCTTTGTGACGTGTACTAGTCAACTCTGCCTCAATCTGAGGCACAGTGTGGCCAGTATCACTCAAAGGGTATCTTGTTTGATTAAAATGGACAAAATTTTAAGTGAAAACAATAACTGACGTATGAGAATCTGACCAAATGCATTTTGATTGTGTTTATAATTTATGATAACAATCCATGGGTGCGTTGGTGATGTGTACGAGTCAACTCCACCTAAATTAGAGGCCCGGTGTGTCCAATATCACTCAAAGTGCCTGTCTTTTGTTTAAAATGGACACAATTTTAAGTGAAAACAACAACTGACGTATGCAAATCTGACCAAACGAATTTTGATAGTGTTGATAATTTAGGAGAATTAGCCATGGATGTATTAATGATGTGTATGAGTCAACCCCGACTCCATCGGAGGCATGGTGTGGCCGGTATCACTCAAAGTGACTGTCTTTTGTTTAAAATAGACACAATTTTAAGTGAAAACAACAACTGACCTACAGAAATCTGACCAAACACATTCGGATTGTGTTGATCCTTGAGGATAACAATCCTTGGGTCCTTTGTGATATGTAAGAGTCAAACCCTCTTCAATCTGAGGCACGGTGTGGCCGATATCACACAAAGTGTCTGTCTTTTGTTTAAAATGGCAGAATATTAAGTGAAAACAAACACTGACCTACGGAAATCTGACCAAATGCATTCATATTATGTTGATCCTTTAATAAAACGATCCATGGGTCTTTTTTGACATGTACGAGTCAACCCCCCTCAATCCGAGGCACGGTGTGGCTGGTATCAATCAAAGTGTCTATCTTTTGTTTAAAAAGGACACAATTTTAAGTGAAAACAATAACTGACCTACGAAAATACAACCAAAGGAATTCAGATTATGTGTATCCTTTAGTATAACGATCCATGGGTGCTTTGTGAGATGTATGAGTCAACCCACCCTCATTTAGAGGTATGGTGTGGCCGGTATCACTCAAAGGGTCTCTCTTTTGTTTGAAATGGATAGAATTTTAAGATAAAACAACAAATGACATATGAAAATCGGACCAAACACATTCGGATTGTGTTTATCCTTTAGGATAACAATCCATTGGTGCTTTGGAGATGTGTATGAGTCAATCCTACTTTAATCCAAGGCACGATGTGTCCGGTATCACTCAAAGTGTCTCTCTTTTGTTTAAAATGGACACAATTTTAAGGGAAAACAACAACTGACTTATGTAAATCCAATAAAATGCATTCAAATTGTGTTTATACTTTATTAGAAAGATCCATGGGTCCTTTTTAATGTGTAAGAGTCAACCCCACCTCAATCTAAGGCACGGTGCGGCTGGTATCTCTCAAAGGGTCTCTCTTTTGTTTAAATTGGACACAATTTTAAGTGAAAACAACAAATGACCTATGAAAATCTGACCAAAAATGTCAGGATTGTGTTGATACTTTTGAGGAATGATAAATGGGTCTTTTTTGACATGTTTCAGCCAACCCTGCCTCAATCCATGGCACGGTGTTGCCGGTATTACTCAATGTGTATCTCTTTTGTTTAAAATGGACACAATTTTAAGTGAAAACAACAACTGACCTATGAAAATCGGACCAAACACATTCGGATTGTGATGATCCTTTAAAAAAAGATCCATGGGTCCCTTTTGGCATGTACGATTCAACCCCACCTCAATCTAAGGAACGGTGTTTCTGGAATCACTCAAAGGGTCTCTCTTTTGTTTAAAATGTACAAATTTTTTAGTGAAAACAATAACTGACATACGTAAATCCAACCAAACGCATTTGGATTGTGTAGATACCTTAGGAGAATGATCCATGGGTCCTTTGTGACATGTACGAGTCAACCCAACCTCAATAAAAGGCACGGTGTGGCCGATATCACACAAAGTTTCTCTCTTTTGATTAAAACGAACAAAATTTTAAGTGAAAACAAAACTGACGTACGCAAATATGAACAAAAGAATGCAGATTGTGTTGATTATTTAGGATAACAATCCATGGGTCTTTTGTGATGTGTAAGAGTTAACCCCGCCTCAATCTGATGCACGGTGTGGCCAATATCTCTCAAAGTATCAGTCTTTTTGTTAAAAATGGACACAATTTTAAGTGAAAACAACAACTAACCTATGAAAATCTAGCCAAATCCATTTGGATTGTGTTGATATTTTAGAAGAACGATCCATGGGTCCTTTTTGACATGTATGAGTTAACCCTACCTCAACCAGAGTCACGGTGTGGCCGGTATCACTCAAAGGTTCTCTCTTTTGTTTAAAATGGACACAATTTTAAGTGAAAACAACAACTGACGTATGCAAATCCGACCAAACGATTTAGTATTGTGTTGATCCTTTAGGAAAATGTTCCATGGGTCCTTTACGATGCAAATGATTCAACCTTGTCTCAATCTGAGGAATGGTGTGGCCCCCCAACCCCTAGATGCCCCTACTTCATATACACCACCACACCACCTAGACACCCCCACCGTCACGACCTGTCCTTGGGGCCTTTTTCGTGACTACCCTAAGCCCGCCTTCCATAGGCCAGGGGCTGGTGAGTTTCACTAATGGCGTAAATCCATAAGTTGGGAAGTCATTGCGTTTATAAAAATAAAAAAACATCTTAGAGTACGCAACATGAAGTAAACAATAAGTAAAACTGAATAAAAACGAGTGTGCTGGAAAGTAAATGGGCCACTATAAAAACCCAACTGAACAAAAAGTACAATTAAAAAGAAAAAATAGCTGAATGTAAAGAGAATATCCTGGATCGTCCTCTGGGGATTCCTACCAGAGGGGTAGGTACATATGGCCAACTCGCCACTCATGTCTGTCAGTCTCCTCCATGTGCTGACTCGTCGCAAGGTCCACCTCCGGGAACCGTTCAATCATGGTGCTCTCGGCCTCCGCTAGCGCTGTCCGTCATCTACATCCAACATAATGAGGTGCGGGCATAGCCCGTGCAGGGGTGACTATATGGATACTCAATAGGAACCCCAAGACCCGCTAGGTATCACAATATACACTAAGGATAAACAATATAATAAAGATACAATCACGAAGTATCAACCAACCATACTTAGATATATGCCCACACGTATACTTAAGTTACCAATCTCTTTCTGGCTCCAACTCTTGAGCCAAAGCACAAACCAATTCCACAAATGAAGTAAAGTCAATCACGATGATGAAAATGGTTGAAAGACATGAATCATCTCACAGAGGTATGCCACAATAGTAGAGAGATATAGATGATCAGATGTAGCCCCTGGATCATCTAAGCTGTTGGACCTACACATGATACATGACCAGCTAAACCGTCAGACCCACACAGGATACAGGACTGGCTATCTCGTCTAAGCTGTCGGACCCACACAGGATATAGGAACACCTAAGCTGTCGGACCCACACAGGATACCGGATCAGCTATGATTCATCTGAGCTATCAGACCCACACAGGATACAGGACCAACTATTCTGTCGGACCCACACAGGATACAAGAATAGAAATAAGATCTTTTTTTACCCACACTGGATTCTGGTACAGTAGTCGTCGTCATCGAACCCACGGAGGATTCCAGTAAATAAGTCACCCCAACCAGCTCTAGGGTTCCCACACAGAGCACGCTCGATTCGCACAGGGATCACTCCTCCAGAAAAGAGGTCGATACATCAACTGTCACCAACACCTGAGTTGATGTATCCCAAAGTTCCGTCTTATCCAAAATAACCCAACAAGAGAGACGACACATCAATCAGACGCATGGTCTGAGAGTTATTGGGTTTTCCATTCCAGGGTCCCGGTTGGATTTACACTCGATCCAAACCAGAACATTTTCCAAATTCATCCAAAAATCACTTAGAGTATCAAAAAAGGACCACCTCGTCGCAAAGGTCTTAGTGCCGTAGATGGCGTGTCGATCGGATGCGCGGTCTAAAAGTTATTCAAGTTTAAGCGAAACGGGCCCGACCCGTCAAGCCCAGTGGGCTGGCCGGTCGGCCTGACCTGGTACGGCGGGTCCGACCTGGATGGGGGTCGGCCCGACCCAGTTTGGGGGGTCTGACCGGCTGGGGTGTCATCCCAGCCCGTGGAGCGGACCGGTACAGTTCGCCCTGCGGCGCCGCATCTCACTGCCCGGCCAGCCGAAGCCGGCCGGTTCAATCCAGTGCGGGTGGCCCAAACATCGGGCCACTGTTCCTCCCACACAGTGCCAAGAGTCGCCACAATTTCCTTTGGCCCAGCCTACAGGCGGCCGGCCAGTTCGCCCGCCGAGCGGCCCATGGATTGCAGGCCGCAGACTTCTCCGCATCGCGGCCCCAAGTGTCACCGAAGTCTTCTGCTAGGCCGGCCGTAGCTGGCCGTAGCCGGCCGGTTCGTCCATCAAGTGGCCTGCGGTTGCGGTCCGTGGTTCCCTCCGACATGCGGCACCTACGGGTGCCGCGGTTCCCCGCAGGCCGGCCGTATTGTTTGGCCGGTCGTCCCGTGGACCGGGCGGCCTGAGCGGTCGCCGGTCTCTTCACGCGGATGGCGCGCGGCCGCCGCTGCCTCGGGTTGCCTCCGCCTCAAGTCTACACCAACTTTGGTCATCGTCGCCTCTTCCAAGACTGCCTCCGTCGCCAACACAAACAAAGATCAATGGTGGGTCGTCAGTCCGTGTTTGTTCGGCCCGCTCCCACCGCTTTTGGCGATAAAAATGGCCAAAGAAGAACAATAGAATTCATCATGAATGAGGGTATAATTTAATTCAATTAAAAATTATACAAAACTCCCTACCTTGATTCGAAGTTCGTTCGTTGATGAAGGCATCGATTCGTTGACGTTGAGGTGTGTCTGAGGTGGAATCGTCGTTGTTGGCAACGTTCTTCGCGGGCAGCATCTTCTCCCTTGATGCGGTGGAAGAGGAAGGAAGAAGAGCATTCCTCATGGGCGTCGCCTCACGTTCTTTCCCTGGTTGAAGAATTGGAGGAGATTTTCTTTTTCGAGAGAATATTGTTCATCGTGTTCTTTGTTGAAGAGGGTGAATTCTCCCAAATCCTCCCAACAGAATATTTTCCAAGGAAAATAAAATAATAGGCTCCCCATATTATAATATTTCCATACATTTCAAAACAATTCAAATGAATTCATGACACCAAAAATTAATTAATTAATTGTGGAGCTCAATTAATTAATTAGTAGTGTTCGAACATTAATGGGGGAAGGTGGAAGGTTTAAAATTTAAAAAGGGCAGAGGTGGCTTCATTAATACAAAGGGGAGTTTAAAGGGAGTTGAGGGGAGGTGAAAAGTTGAACTAGTGCGGACCCACCTCACAATATCATCCCATTGGAGGTTATGTGGGTGGTGGGACCCACCTTTAACTTCCTTTTGGATATAATAACAACTAACTAAATGAAATTTTGTTACACACACATTTTTATTTAATCTTTAATTTTTAAATAGAAACCCCAAATTTTAACTACCACATTCGATAAAACTTACTGCGATAAAGGCCTCCTTAAGCAAATACCGGAACTGCGAGTTCATCGGTGTCCTCATATTTCAATTTTGAGCACCGGTTCAAAATATAGAAAAACCCGGACGTACATTTACTGAAGGTACCCGAGCAAAACTTTAGAAAATGATTCCGGGCACACCGGGCCTTGGAATCTAATGCTGTCAGAAACTGCAGACTCATAAAATTCCAAAGAATTGAAGAAAATTTTATTTTTGAAATTTCTGGGTCATTAAATTACCCCCACATCAGGGCTTCATGTCCCCGTAATGCTACAACACACACTAGGGAAACAAATGGGGGTAATGAGAATGCATCTTAGCCTCTTGCTCCCATGTTCTCTCCTGAAGGTGCCCATGCTTTTAGTGAATGCTCACCAGAGGAATCGACCATCCTCGTAGGACCCACTCCTATCAATCCTCGATCTCTACTGGGACCTACGTGAAAGTCTCCCTTTCATCGACGTACATCTCCCCATGGTCGATGATGTGGGACGGGTCGTGCATGTATCTCCTCAGCTGAGATACGTGGAAGATGACATGCACCCGATGCAAGTGAGATGGAAGGGACAAGCGGTAAGCCACCTCGCCTACTCTACTGAGGACCTAGAACGACCCGAGATTACTTACCTCCACGACCAAATATCCATAGACCTAGTCGAGGTGACACTCGTAGGAGGACGTGGTCACCATCCTCGAACTCCAGTGGTCTCCGTCTCCTATCAGCATAGGACTTCTGTCTGCTCTGTGTAGTCTTCATCTGCTCCTGGATAATCTGAACACTCTCTGTCCTAGCCTGCACCATCTCTGGTCATATAAGTGTTGACTCCCCTGGGTTAGTCCATCATAGAGGTGATCTGAAAGGTCATCCATACAGTGCCTCATAAGGGGTCATCCCGATGGTGGAGTGGTATCTTTTGTTGTACGCAAACTCCACTAAAGGAAAGTGATCCTCCCAGGTGCGACCAAAGTCGGGGGCACATGCACAGATCATGTCCTCGAGAGTCTGAATGATCCTCTCATTTTGACCATCCTTCTGAGGATAGAAGGCGGTGTTCACGTGAAGATGCGTCCCAAAAGCCTCCTGTAACCCCTTCCATAGCCGAGAAGTGAAACAACCATCTTGATCAGAGGCGATAGTCGATGGTACACCATGAAGCCATACGATCTCCTATACGTAGAGGCATCCCAAGATTTCTACAGAGCCCTTCTCTCTGATCGGTAGGAAGTGGGCTGACTTGGTGAGTCGGTTGACACACACCCAAACAGAGTCGTTTCCTCTAGATGTACGTGGAAGTCACATAACAAAATCCAAGGATATCCCATCCCACTTACACTCTGGGACCTCTAAGGTTTGAACCATGTCTTCTTGAACCTGGTGCTCCACCTTCACTTGATGAAAAGTGAGGCATCGTGAGACAAACTTTTCTACCACCTTCTTCATACATGGCCACTAGTACTTTCGCCTGGGGTAGTGATACATGATCAACACTCCTGGATGTAGCTCTAGAGGGAAAGTGTGGATCTCACTCAACACCTTAGTGAAACCGGTAACATGGTACATCCTATGAAGAGTATGACGTGCTCCCCACCTTCAGAAAACCCATCAGGTGCTTGTATTAAGGATATCTGAGCACGTCGCGCCTCACAGTCAAAATCCCCATGCTGCGCCTCTCTGACTCGCTGAAGAAGTGGAGGAGTGACTATGAGAGACTGCAAAAAGGCTGCTCCATCTCTATCCACAAAGGATATCTGCAACACAGCCAGCTGCTCTGTCGCCTCTCCTAGCAGCTGAATTCTAGATCTCCTACTGAGAGCATCTCCGACCACTTTTCCCTTCCTAAGAATATAGACTATCTCGAAGTCATAGTCCTGGAGGAACTCAAGCCATTGTCGCTATCTTAGGTTCAGGTCCTTCTACAAGAAGATGTACCTGAGACTCTAGTGGTCAGAATAGACTGTAAAATGCTCTCCCATCTGATAGTGCCACCACATCTTCAAGGCGAAGACCACTACTGTTAACTCCAGGTCATGGGTAGCACAATTCGGTTCTTGCTGGCTCAACTGTCTTGAACCATACGCGATCACTGCTCACTCCTACATCAGGACACACCCGAGTCTGGTCCCTAATGAATCACAGTAAACTATGTACCCTATGCTCTCCTTCAGTAGCCTCAAGATGGGAGCACTGGTCAGCCTCGAACTCACCTCTTGAAAGCTCTGTTGGCATCTATCTGACCGCACGAAGGGTTTCCCATTCATTATCATTGCTGAAAGTGGTTCTTCAACTCTGGAGAAGTCTGACAAAAATACCATGTAATACCCAGCCAATCCCATGAAACTTCGCACCTCTATCACACTTCTGGGTGGATCCCATGCAAGTACTACCTCGATCTTCGATGGATCCAATGCAACTCTAGCCTCCGAGATGACATGTCCCAAGAAGTGAACCTCTCGAATCCAGAACTAGAACTTTGAGAGTTTTCCATAAATATGGTGCTCTCAGTGTGTATCCAGTACTACCCGCAAATGGTAGGCGTGCTCCTTCTCAGTAGTCGAGTAAATCAGTATGTCATCAATGAAGACAGTGAAAAAACGATCGAGGTAAGGCTGGAAGATCCTGTTCATGAGACTCATGAACACTGCTGGTGCATTGGTTACGCTGAACGGCATAACCAAAAACTCGTAGTGGCCATATCGACACCTGAAGGATGTCTTCTTCATATCCTCGTCTTGAACTCTGAGCTGGTGATAGCCTGACTCGAGGTCTATCTTCGAGAACCATCATTCTCCCTTGAGCTGATCAAAGTGGTCTTCAATCCTCGTGAGGGGGTACTTGTTCTTAACAGTCAACTGATTCAGTCGACGGTAGTCGACACACAATCGCAATCTACCATCCGCCTTCTTGCCGAAAGAAATTGGTGATACCCATGGTGAAACAATGGGTCGGATAAATCCATTCCCCTACAAGTCCTCCATCTGTACCCACAGCTCTTGAAGCTCGGCATGAGCCATCCGATATTCTAGAGTAGATATCGGTGTTGTACATGGGTACAGGTCAATGTAGAATTCTACCTCTAGGTGAGGAGGTAGTCCTGGAACATCTTTAGGAAAAACATCTGCATACTGATCCACGAGAACAGGAAAAATAGGACTCCACAAATCAACCTCTCTGAGGATGAGACTAGCCAACTGATGTGTGATCGGCTGCCCCCTTATCTGCGTAAGCTATCCTGCGCTGCAAAGGCTTCCTTAGCACCGTTGAAGGTGAACCTGGTCTCATCCGTGTGGAAACACCACACTTTGCACCTAATACAGTCAATCTGAGCATGGACTCTAGATAACCAGTCCATACCCAAGATGATTTCAAAATGCCTCGACGCCGCTACAAGAAGACCCCAGCCGATGCTCTCGCCTCCTAGAGTAATATCACACTACCAGAACCAGTATGTAATCATCGATCTTACCCCTATAGGAGTCTCCAGCCCTAAGGATCGAGCCAACGGCTCTGTCAGAATCTCCGAGATCCAAACAAGGTCAGCGGAAATAAAATAATGACTCGCATCTGTGTTAATAAGTACTACAGAAAGGGTGGAGAAGACACAGATAGTACCTCGAATCATATCAGGTGTGATGTGGTCATAGGACTCGACTGCCTAGTGTTGAGCCTGCCTCTGTCTGTTGGCTCCATGTGGTCGGGGTGGACCTCCTAGTGGTGGTGGTGGTTGAGCCTCAAAACATCATCCACCACCCGCTGCTCGACCATCTCCTCTACCACATCTGCATGCTCCCTGCGGACCATCATGGTAGAAACTTTTCCTCTACCCGGGAGGTCCCTATACAGTCTTCTGCTCATCTCCATGGAGGGTCAGGCAGTCACGAGCCATGTGGCCCTGCCCGCCACATGCATAGCACTGCCTGCTCCTCGTATAGCTGACTCTATCTCATGTGCCCCGCATAACCTAACCTGTTTCTTGGGATCACCAACCTGATGCCCTATTCCACTTGGACATCTATGACATATGTCTACATTCGGTTGTAGAATACTCCACTATGTGTCACCCTATGGTGGGTCTCACTATTGGTGACTTCTCAGCGAGAAATCTATCCACTAGAAGGGCTCTCTCCAGCACCCCCACCTGCGTCAGAATGTTGAGGGGAATCATTGAAGCCATGATCTCATGCCTGAGACGCTTCTCAAAGGTATGGTCCCTGAAGAACAGGTCCTGCACCCTATCCGTGGAGTAGTGTGAGAGGTCGGTGAACCTCGCTGTGTACTGAGCTACTGTCATGATGCCCTACTGCAGATTATGTAACTCCTGAATCTGCACTGCATGAAGGGTGGCTGGGACAAACTGTGAGCGAAAGAGACTCTTGAAGTCTGTCCAGAGTAATAATGCCTCATCATGCAACTGGAGCATCAGGCTCCGCCATCTACCTACAGCTACGTGTAGGAGACTCATGACAAGAATCTCCATGAGGTCGGCCGGTGTCCCTACAAATTTGAAAACTCTCACAACAGCCTCTAGCCAATCCTCAGCTGCCTGTGGGTCCGTCTCTCCCCGGAACCTGGGCGGCCTCTGTCGCTGGAACTCGTGCAACGCACTTAGGCGGCGTACACTCTCTCCTGATGGGGCTGGTGGTATCGGTGGACTAGGGGGTAGTGGAACCATTGGTGCCTCAGCTGTGATGGGGCCCTACAACAAGGAATCGTTGCTCGGTGGGCTACCATCTCATACGTAACTCGGAACCCTAGACGACTGCCTTCGTGGGGCCATCCGGATAAGAAATAGGTGAGCCATGGAAAAAACAGTATACCTGGTGAGCTAAAACAAAGTAACCACAAAGAAAACTTTTTCAATGAAAACACACACGCAATAAGTGTTTTTGTGCACTAAGTCGGAGACCAGAAGTCAGAGTCCTAGTGTATGGATACGTCAGCCGCCGAACCAACACCGGTTTCCCTAAACTGATATCCACACCCAAAAAACATAACACTATTACTGTTAAAAGAATCAATGTCTAAGTTATACGGTAGAGCTAACCACTTATGATACCAATTTGTCACGACCCGTCCTCAGGGCCCATGCCGTGACTACCCCATGCCCGCCTTCCATAGGCCAGGGGCTAGAGACTAGAACCAAAGGCGTAAATCCCTAAGAAGGAAAGGAATTGACTTTATAAAAGTAAAAAAACACAATAGATTATGCAACATGAAGTAAACACAAAGTAAAACTGAATACAAAAGTGTGTGTTGGAAAGTAAATGGGACAGTATACAAACCCAATTGAACAACAACTACAAGAAAAAGGGACAAGCAATAGAAAGTAAAGAGCAGCTCCTGGATCATCCTACGGGGATTCCTACATGAAGGGTAGGTACAGATCTCCACCTCAGCACTCACATCCATCAGTCTCCTCTGTGTTCCGACTCGTCGCAAGGTCCACCTTCAGGTACCGTTCAGTCGTGGCATTCTCGGCCTCTGTCAGCACTGTCCGTCATCTGCATCCAACACAATGAGGTGCAGGCATAGGCCGTGTAGGGGTGAGTATAACGATTCTCAATAGGGACGCTGAGACCCACAAGGTCTCATAATATCCACTATGGATAAAAAAGAATAAGAAAGATACAATCACGAAGTGTCAACCAACCCTAATTAGGTATATTCCCATACATATACCTATGTTACCAATCTTAGTCCGGCTCCAAATATAGAGCCCAAGAACAAACCAATTCCACAAAAGGAAGTAAAGTTAATCACCACGATGATAATGGTTGAGAGACATGAGTCAACTCACACATGTATTCCATAATAGTAGAGATATATAGATGATCAGATATAGCCACTGGATTATCTAAGTTGTCGGACTAACACAGGATAGAGAACCAACTAAGATGTCAGACCCACATAGGATACCAGACCAGCTAAGCGGTCAGACCCACACAGGATACATGACCGACTATGATTTGTCAGTGCTGTCGGACCCCCAAAGGATACATGACCAGCTATTCTGTCAGACCCAACAAGGATACAGGAATAGAAATCAGAACTCTCGAACCCACATAGGATTTTGGTACAGTAGTCGATGTCATTGAACCCACGAAGGATTCCAGTACAGAAGTCGTCGCAGCCAACTCTAGGGTTCCCGCACATAGCACCCTTGATTCCGGGAGGGTTCGCTCCCCGAGAAAAGGGGTAGATACATAAACTGTCACCAAGACCTTAGTTGATTTATCCCTATGTTCCGTCTCAAAAAAAGAAACCCAACGCGACAGACGGCACACCAATCGGATGCCCGATCTGAGAGTTATTGGCCTTTCCGTTCTAGGGGCTCGGTTTGATTTACGATCGATCCAAACCCGGCAATTTTCCGAAGTCGTCCAAAACTCACTTAGAGTATTTCAAAAGTACTGCCTCGTCTCAGGGGTTCTAGTGCCGTAGAAGGCGCGTCGATTGGATGCACGGTTTAGAAGTTATTCACGTTTAAGCGAAACGAGCCCGGCCTGTCAAGCCCAGTGGGCTGGTGGGTCGGCCCGACCTGATTCAGTGGGTCCAACCCAGCTAGGGGTTGGCCCAGACCAGATTAGAATGTTTGAAACTGCTGGGCGGTCAGCCCGGCCTGGGAAGCGCGGCCCACTTGCGGACCCGGCCCGCAGAGCGGGCCGGTCCGGTTCGCCCGACGGCGCCGTGCGACATAGCCTCTCCCGGCCCGGTCGTCCGAACCCTGCCAGTTTCTTCCATCACGAGCAGGTCGTTGTTCCTCCCACATGCTGCCAAGCTATGTCATGATTTCCTTTATCCCGGCCGGCAGACGGCTAGCCGGTTCGCCCGCGACCGGCCCGCGGATTGTGGGCCACAGTCTTCTTTGCAGCACGGTGCCAGGCGGTGCCTCGGTCTTCTGCCCAGCCAGCCCTAGCTAGCTGGTTTGTCGACAAAGCGGCCTATGGTTGTGGGTCACGGTTCCCTCCAACGCGCGGCACCTGCGGGTGCCGCGGTTCCCAGCGGGCCGATGGGATTGGCCAGTCGGTCGTCCCGTGGACAAGGCGGTCACCGGTCTCTTCACACGGCCAGCGCGCGGCCGCTGCTGCCTCTGGTTGTCACCGCCTCCGGTCCCCGCCGACTTTAGTCACCGTCGCCTCTTACAACACCTTCCCATCACCATCACAAACAAATATCAAAAGAGGGTCATTGTTCCGTGTTTTTTCGGCCCACTCCCTCAGCGTTAGGCGATAACAAATGGCCAAAGACGAACAATAGTATTAATCATGAACGAGGGTATAATTTTATTCAATTAAAAATTATACTAAACTCCCTACCTTGATTTGAAGTTCGTTCATATATGACAACGTCGATTCATTGACATCGGGGTGCGTTTGAGGTGGAAGCGTCGTTGTTGGTGACGTTCTTCATGGGTGGCGTCTTCTCCCTTGATGCGGAGGAAGAGGAAAGAATACGGGCATTTCTTGTGGGTGTCGCCCCACATTCTTGTCCCGGTTGAAGAAGTGGAGGATATGTTCTTCGTCGAGAGGATATTGTTCATCGTGTTCTTTGTTGGAGAGGGTGAATTCTCCCAAAGCCTCCCAAAAGAATATTTACCAAGGCAAATAAAATAATTGGCTCCCCATATTATAATATTTCCATGCATTTCAAAATAATTCAAATGAAATCATGACAACACAAAATAATTAATTAATTGTGGAGCTCAATTAATTAATTAGTAGTGTTGGAACATTAATGGGGGAAGGTGGGAGGTTTAAAATTTAAAAAGGGGGGATGTGGCTTCATTAATACAAAGGGGAGTTTAAAGGGTGTTGAGGGGAGGTGAAATGCTAAAATTGTGTGTCCCCCACCTAACAATATCCTCCCATGGGAGGTTATGTGGGGGTGGTGCCCACGTACAACTTCCTTTTGGAGATAATAACCACCAACTAATTAAAAATGTGTTACACACACATTTTTATTTAATCTTTAATTTTTAAATAGAAACCCCAAATTTTAACTACCACATTCGATAAAATGAAACCGTGGTAAATTACTCCTTAATAGAATTCTGGCGCTGTGACTTTATCGGTGTCCTCAGATTTCAATTCTGGGAACCGGTTCAAAAGATAAAAAACCCGCATGTATGTTTACTGAATGTACCCAAACAAAACATCAGAAAAAGATTCTAGGCACAACGGGAAACAGAATCAAGCGTCGTCATAAACTCCAGACTCGTAAAATTACAAATAAATTTAGAAAAAAATTTCCTTGAAATTTTCGGGTCTTTACACCCACCCCCATAGACAGACACCCCACCCCCTTGGACACCACCCACCCCCTTAGACAGCCCCACCAACCTCCTAGACTAACCCCACCCCCCTAGACACTAACCCACCCCCTCGACACGCCCACCCCTCTAGATACCCCCACCCCTTGGAAATATCACTCAACCCCGAGGACACCCCCACCCCTTAGACAACCACCACCCCCTGAATGGAACACCCACCCCTCCTAGACACCACCCCATCACCTGGACACCCCCACCCCCTAGACACCCCCTCCCATGGATGACCACCCCCACCCTCCTGGACATGACCCCACCCCCCTTAGACAGCCCCACCAACTACCTGGACCACCCCAACCGCCTAGACACCACCACCCCCTGGAAAGCCCCTCGAAACCCTGGACACTAGCCCACCCCCTGGACAACCCATAGACACCCCCCTGGACCCCCCCCCCCCTTGGACACCACCCCACCCCCCTTGTACAACCCAGCCAACATCCTGGAATTCCCCCCACCCCCATGGACATCCCCCACCCACCTTGGACTCCCCTATCCCCACGGACACCCCCATACCACCCTCTTGGACACCCCCCCATGGATAGCCCCACCAACCCCATAGACTGCCCCCACCCCCCCGGACACCCCACCATGTGGAAACCCCCCCCCCCCCCCCCGACACCCTGGAGAGCAGACCACTCCCCCTGTACACACCATAGATAGCCCCCCAACCACCTGGACACCCCCCCCCTTCTAGGACACCACCCCACCCCCCATCGACAGCCCCCAACCTCCTAGACCGCCCCACACCCCCTGGACACCCCCAGCCCCTGGACACCCCCAGCCCCTAGACACCCTATCCCCCCCCCCTGAACACCCCCATCCCACCCTCCTGGATACCACTCCACCCCTTGGACAACCCCACCAACCCCCTGAACCGCCCCAACCCCCCGGACACCCCCACCCCTGGAAATCCGCCTGACACCCTGAACACTAGCCCACCCCCTGGACACCCCCTTGGACAACCCCCCTCACCTGGACACCCCCAACCCTCCTATACACCACCCCACCATCTAGACACCCCAACCCTTTGGACAAACCCACCATCCTTGGAAAGCCCACAACCTCCTGGACCACCCCCACCCCCCTGGACACCCCTATCCCCCTGGACACCTCCATCCCCCCGGACACCCCCTACCCCCCTTGGAGAGCCACCCCAAACCTCTAAACATCCCCCAACCCCTTGAATTCTGAATTGAATTATTTATTTATTTAATTAACATATGAATTAAGTGTTAATGGTGTATGAGTATACTTGTTGTATGGGTATAATTGGTGTAATTATCTTATGATTTATGTGTAAATTTTAAATGGCTATACTTATTGAGATGCTGAATTTTTTGCAGGTGTTGTTTGGGTGTGCTGTTGTAAATTTTGTTGTTGTAGCAGACAGGGAATTTATCAGTGATAAAAAAGCACTGATAAAAGCCACCTTTATCAGCACTAAAAAAACCCTGATAAAGGATAAGTTTATCATCACTAAAAGAGCGCTAATAAAAACACATTTATCAGCACTATTTTAGCACTGATAAAGTACCCCTTTATTAGTTCTTATTGAGCGCTGATAAAGGGAACCCCACCTTTATCAGCGTTGAGCTTTACAACGCTTTTTTAGCATTGATAAAGCAGGTTCTGAGTGCTGATAAAGCCCGTTATTGTAGTAGTGGTAGAGGGAGACCCATTACATAGCTCGAAGGCCCTAGGCTAAGTGGCATGAATAAAAGGCTTGAAACCCCTTTTATGGCCCAAAGGCTTCTCGTTGAATAGTACTGCTAGATTACCCACACTGCAACAGTACCGCTGCCTCTATAGTGCCGCCAATGGTACAGTTCCGCCGCTGATATAGTACCGCTATAGTGCCCTAGTACAGTACTAATATAGTACCCAAAAATTCTTCCTTGCCGAATTTTGATTATAGGTCTTTTTTGATTCCAAGCATAAGCCTATACCATTTGGGTACAATACTTAAATGAAAAAATGTTTTAAACAACAAAAAATATTGCATAAGTCACTTATTCAACAAATGACTAGTCAGTCCCAATTTAATTATTACAATCCAATTTACATTATCCATATCAATTATCTATTTATCCAAAAATCATTTTTTCAACATTCAACACATATTAATAGTTATCTATCCCCCAATCATGTGTTTTCAAATTAGTTCAACCAGATATATAATCATTATTCTTAGTCATCGATACCGTCCAATATATGTTTTCAAATCATTAATGAAAAAGTACTACAATAAAATCCTAATACATTTAATAATTATTCTAACTAGGATATAATTGATAAAATACACTAATGAAATAATTATTGTATCCAAACCTAGTCACATTAATCTTTCCACTCCATCTAGGGTAATAAGAGAATATTGACCATGAACCATAAGTTACATTTGAGGTATATTTCTTTGATGCTAGGAGATTTAATTTTCAATGCGACTCATCCCCTTATAGTTGAAGCGTTGGACATTGAAAACCTTTTTAATTAACTTGAAATAATTACCATGGTGTCAATTATCTCCAAACTAGAAGAAAACTCCAATACCTTTATGCCACTACTTTGGTATTTCATTCCAAAATTATCACATGTGGGGAAAATACTTTTTTCCTTTCTCCCCTATATCTTTCTATTTCTCTTCCATCCTCTTATTATATATTTTACCTTAGAATCCATAATAAATAATGATTTATTTCTCTCTAATTTTATTATATGATACTATGTCCTCATATTAGGATAATTTTTAGGAGACTAGTTCCTTTAGACATTTTTTCTCAATACCATAAATGAAATGATATTTCTTACTCCTTAGATTAATTATATTTATGTAGTTCATATTCCTTATATTATGTTCAATTTCTAAATGATAGAATATAATATATTAGATAATATCATTAAGAAATATAGTGTATAATCCCAAAACTAGTGATGTAATTACCAAAAATTGATATATATATATATATATATATATACATATATATATATATATATTCATAACTAATATCATAATCATAAACATGGATTCTTTTGGGGTTATGTTTATTTTCAAATCCATCATAGTCGTTTATATAGAAAATTTGAAATATCCAACTAATATCCTCTGTGGGTGTCAAACTAGGCTTAATGTAAGGCCCATTTTCATACTCCAATTGATGATTGTGTCAAGCGAAATGCACCCTTTTTGGAGTAATTACCCCTAGGTACCTCTGTTCGAAAACCACATCTAGTTATAGTGTCATGATATAGATGTATTTATAAGAAATAGCACACAATATATACCATACCAAAACTTTTCAATTATATTTTACCCTTATGCTTTGAGGGTTTATGATCCCTAATCAATGTATTTCTAAGTCTAGTTTTCAAGGTTTATACAAAACATTCTCTTATACCAGCTGTAGAAACCCCAACAATAATAATCTAGAGACAGTGTCGAATTTATTACATTGAAATAAGATACAAGGTATCACACCATTGATGAATTTATAGTTTGTTAGTCACAGTAAACTAGATACAAACTTTGGTCTTTCATTATATATTAAAAACTATTTACAATTTTTTTGAGAATATCATTATTCCCTCTCAAATATACTTTCATATAATTCATTGTATACTTCCAAAATTTTTGGGAAAGGAAACAAAATAACGGTGAGATCAAATGCTCTGTAAGGGTTAAGTACAATAGAAGGAATCATGAATCAATTATCATAATAAATATTTAAGGATATATAATTGAACACACATTCCAAAAAAGTATATAGATAAGAAAAAATAAAATTTTAATGGAAAATAACTGAAAAACATTCCTTATAGTCAATAAAAAAATAATGAAATGTATCTAGAGATAATATCACACTAAAAATGTCATGGCTAATAGAAACAGATTTATTAAGGATGTCAATTATTCATTATAGGATATAATTTCCTAGGAAAATGATACTTTTACCGTCAATACCTTTCAAAATATGGTTTAATTCTACTAGGTAAAAACTCATCTGTTTGGCCAATTGGTTTGAAACTATAGGGTAAAGTGAAATTTGGTTTAGCCAAATAATTTTTCTCATTAGTCATGTCAGTTAATCTTGGGGATATATAAAATCTATGTCCCACCCACAACTTCTTGTCTAAATAATTACCCACATATTGAATAATTGATTTAATTCAATAATAAATCCTCTCTACAATTAAATATCCATATTATAGAAATAATACAGATTATCAATATTTTTCAAGTCAATAAAATTACATCCAAAGTAAATACTATATATATAAATAATAAATATTTTATGAAAATAATCATATCAATGAAAAATAATATGGATATTTAGGGGAAATTTAATTTCTAATGATCACATGAAAGTTATTTTTTCAAAGGAAGGTTAATGAAAAGAAAAATGAATCAATAATGTTAATGCAAAAACATTACATGGTTAAAATGATTGTAAAACATCTAGGGGAAGAATAATGATGTTATCAATACAATATATCCCTAGTGGAGTATAATTATAATTAGGGTTATTGTTGTTGATGAATAAAAATAACATAATTTTTTTAAAGACATTATTTGGGAAAATATCCTTTTAATTTTTATAAATACATTTTAAAATTAAAATTTGAATAAAAATTAAAATAATTTTATTAAAATTAAAATTTTATATATTTATTGAAATATTTAAAACATATGAGTGGTAGTGATTGCTGAATATTACATTTATTCCATACATTTTAAAATAAATACTCCATTCTATTTTTTAGAAATATCCAAATGTGCAATTTCTTTAAAATGAAATGAAGATTTATTTCAAAAAAATAGTAAGAAGAAATTTTTTTAAATTGTATAATAATTAAATTTTAAATTTTTAAATATATTATTGAATTTTAATTTTGAAACACAATTTAATAATAAAATCAATATCGAATGAAGAGAGAAATGAAGTCACATTTCTGTAAAAAAATGTTTTCTACATTTTTTTAAGATCCAAATATTGGAAAAAATTAAACTACTAATTAAAAATTTCATGATTAAACATTGGTGAGGAAAAAGATTTGTGTTTATTAAACAATGATAAAATAGATACCTATAACAGAAATTCAAAAAACAAATAATCTCGATGAGAATTAGGTTTTGAAATAATCCATTACAATGATCATAACATTGAATTGAGAATTATTAATTCAATTGATTATGTGTATGAATAGTAAATATATATATAAAAATTGAAAATAAAACGTAATATAATTAAAATTAATTATACACACAATCTTATAATTTCCATGATGATGAAGAAATAATATAACCCAATGAAAATAAATTGAGTTGTGACATTTTTACCACATGGTTACTCTCAAATAATATAACCAAAGATGAAATAATTAAAATTTAAACTTAAAAAACACAATTTATTAATTAATCATGATATTTCATGGAAAAAGGGTTGTATATACATCATATAAAATAAATTATGTGTATATAATTACAATATTTCTCAATGAAGGGAAATTGAGATGATGTCTTTTATAATGGTTATATCAATGATGTGGGGATTTATTAGTGAATAGATTATGTGTATAAAATGAATATTTTGATAAAAAACTAAATTTAGAACCTAAAATAATAAATATTAATTACACAAATAATATTACAATGAAATATTCAACAAAGTAGAAGTATAACCTAATCAATGGAAATTGAGTTTAAAAATCTCTTGCATCACACTTCCTTTTGGATGAAAGTTCATTTAAATATTTTTATTGGTTTTAAATATCTTATTAACCAATAATAGAACTATACTATTTTTTATTATATCTTATTTGTTCCTTTTATAAAATATTATCACCCATTCATTAATAATATTTCATTATTTTAATTGTTTTTTGTGTTAATTTTCTCATTTTCTCATTCGTGATTTATCATGGAAGTCCTAGTTATTTTGAAAATTATATATTTTCATAATATAGAACAATATTCATGAAATAATAATAATATTTATAAATATAGTATACTTCTAATACCAATCATGAAATATTATTTTTTGAAATGAATTATGTTTAAATAATGGAGACTGTAGGTTGTACATACCCAAGAGTAAAATTTCCATTTTTTAATGATCATTATGGAAAGGAGGTAAGTAATATTTTGTCTTTAATTGATTATCAATATATCATAAATATCGTGTTATATATATATATATAAATATATATATATCATCCACATAGTGTGGTGATGAAAAGAGAGTTAGATCACTTTGTGAGGACGGTAGTCCACACATACAAGAATGATGTTATTATATTTAAATGAGTGAAAATGCAAGAAAATGAAAATGATGTACTATCTTTTAAGAATGATAAATATAAAATAAATAAACTAAATATTTCATATATATCACATATATTCATTAAATGTATCCTTATTATCTCCCATGTAAAGTGTTATTGGACGAAGAATCACATTGCTTCGCGAGACGGTAGTCCTACGTACACACAAATGACATTATCATATCAGCAATGACATGAAAATTAAAAAGGTTTATATGATATAATTAATAAAAATGTATCCTTATGTTATAAATATAATATATATTGTTTTTATCCATAACCAAACCCATCCATGAGAGGTGGTAATGGAAAAATTAATGACACTAATTCGTGAGGGGGTAGTCTGCCATATACAAAAATGATGATTTTATAACCCATTTGATGGAAGTGGGGATTTTTTTTGTAATTACCTTAAAATAAAAAAATATATTTATATTTTTCATAAACATATTTTGTTATATCATCTTTTTTTAATATTAACTGAATGAAGTGTAATATGAAATATAATTTAAATTCTTGTTCAAGAACGTTACATCTTCTTCAGGTAACTTCCTTAGGTTTGCACAAAATCCTTATTGGGTTTAATTTATAAAAAATTAATGATTTATATATGAGTGGAGATATTTTTTTATTGTTTTTGGGAGAGTATTTTTCTGAAATTTGTCTATTGAAGTTGTGAAGAAGTGTGGAGAGTTGGTGGCCTTTTATATGTGTGGTGAGTGGCACACTAGAAATATTTGAAAATAAAATGGTTTACCCCCAATTTTCACATGATACAATGGTCCCAAATAGATTATTCTCAATAGTTGTACCCTATTGGGTCTAAATATTCCTATAAAATATATATTTTAACATTATTAGTTCATTTTAACCCATATCTTTTTAGTTTATCCCCCACTAAATCCATTTTTACATTAATCATGGTAAATTATTTTAATTGTTTTCCAAATTATTTTTTTGTAAAAAAAATATAATGAATTTATTATAATATATAAATTATAATGATTAAAAAAGTTGAATATATTTTTAATTATTTAATTCATTGAAATGAAAAATTTTAATTTTAAATTACTCCCACAGATGAAATGAGAAAACTTGTTTTCAAAGGAAAAATGTTTGAAAGATGAAAATGTTTTTATATCATAATTAAACATTATAAAGATGCCAATTAAATGAATTGGATTAATATATATATATATATAATTGATCTAATTTTAATTTATCACCAATTAAAAATATAATTTATCATTATAAATATTTTAACCAAAAGGCAGCTTTCCGTTAAAATTCAGTATTTTTCACTATTCGTCAATAAAATAAGCTTCTTCCAAATAATCCAAAAATTCTCACTAGGATAATTTTTAAATAATGATTTAAAATATTGGGTTCAATTTACCCTTTCAATTTATTAAATTTTCAAAAATTAATTTTAAATTAACTACAAAAAGAGCCACTAAGCCGAAAATTAGAAAATATATAGTTTTTTTTAAAACATTTATTTTTATTTTAAATGATTCATACATTATTCCTAATCAATAGAAATCAAAATTTTAAAAATTTAATTATTTCTGTTTATACCCAAAAATTTACTGTCTATGTTATAATAATATCATATATTACAGTTCAATTTGGTGTTGTGTTTTCCGCAAGATGTTGAAGATATTAAATTAAAAGAAATATATTCTCTGGGTTGGATAATCTCAGTGTTACATGTCACATACCAGATCAAATATAGTGTTATTATGTTATATTCTCAAGGTTTTAATGTTTAAATATTTTCAAAGAATAATTTTAACAACTTATGACTTTATTTATGATAGTTTAAAAATGAATCTTTTTAATGTTTCCTAAATTGGTTATTTTGACCTTTTTTACATAAGTTAAAAAGAATTTTTTTATGTTTGCTGCATGAACACTCCCTAACTATGTCATAGTAACAATTAAATATGAAAAATCCTCTATAATTTTCCATAGTTTTTCAAATAAAATCTTATTTCCATTATTCTATTATTTTTTGTTTTAATTTTTTTTTCAAAAGAAACAAATATTTCTTTATATTTTCAAAGTTACTTTGAAAAGTATTTATAAACGTGATTTTAATCTATGTAAATATTTTATAAAGATTATTATTTTACACATATGATGTACTATAATGAAACCATCCACATTATATCTCATTAATTCTTACGGTTATGTTGTTTTATTTAATATCCCAGTAATATATTGACATTTCATATGTTAGTAGTTCAATAAGAATGATAATATTGATTATGTATTGTATTTTTATTTATTTTTTATATGATGAATATATAAAACTTTTTTAGTTCACAATATGGGACACCTATTATATATCCCCTTGATTTATTATTACACCAACGACACAAAATATATTTTTTATTTAGAATATTCATTACATACTTAGGTATAATATGTTGGCACAAGGCCTTGATGGAAATATTATGTAGTCTAGAATTAAGAAGAATATGGTTATAAAAACAGTTATTTTTATATAAGTGAGTTTTCATATTATTATCCTTTAACCTATTTTATTTTCAATTTGTTGATGAGTTTTTATAGAAATCATTTTTGTTTTTTAGATATAAAATGAGTGTTAGAAGTTTATTTTGAAGAAAAAAAATTAATGTTTTTATAAGAAACCATAATGAATTATGGTTTTTAATTTATGGTTCCTTATTATATAATTTAGGAGAAACCCTATGATAATTATTTTATCAAGAGTGTGTAAATTATTATTTTATTCTCAGTGTTTATTTTATGAAAAGGAAAAAATGATTATGAACCCTCAAGAACATCATAAGGATTAATATGTTTCCTATATTATTTTATTTCCCATACGGATCTTTGTTGTAATCTTCCCTATAATTCAATTATTTACAAAAATTATGTATACTTATAGATTATAAAATGATCAATTTTGACAAGACATTAATAAATAAAATAATCCATGAATGAAAACAAAAGTGTAAACGTAGAAAATGGTTTTGTTAAAAAAATGTATGCTGAATAGAAATGTGAAATATATTTATTTTTCCCCTAATTCTGTAAAAAATAAACCTAAATGGACACTAATATATAAGTGAATTAATATATTTTTTGACTTTCTAAATAATGAAGTTAAAATTTGAGTCACTGTATTTTTTAGAAAACAAACATCTAAAGAGTATGACTTTCGCACAACATAAGGTGATTTGGGTCTCTGGTGTGATATTATAATCAACATGGGGGAGTATTAGCTCTATTAATTTTTATAAAAGTGCTAGTTATTCATAGGAAAGTGGAAGTTTTTGTGGAACATAAACTTGGAGGCAATAATATCAATGGGCCCAAAGATGTCAGTGGTTACAGTTTCATCAATGATACCCCATAATATTTCTGATAGTCATAGTTTCCTTCTTTTGATTTCTTATTAATTGAGTATTATTCATGAATTATTATGATAAATAGAATCAATTACAAAATCAATCATGAAGGGGGTGTAGTTTTTGTGCCGTAATCCATCTGAGAGATCCTATCTGGAGTTGAAATTGTGGTTGGCATATGCACTGATCCTCAGATTATCCATAGTAGTTATGAATTATAATTTTTAACAAAATTCATTAAGATTATACATCTATGTTGGATATGTTGATGACTATATTGATATACTAGTTTCACTACATTCTTAGTGAGAGGTTATATGCATACACCAACTTCCACGACCCGTCCTAGTGGGTCTCATGCCGTGACTACCCCAAGCCCGCCTCCAATAGGCCAGGGGCTGGCGACTAGCACTTGGTAGGAATATCCCACAAATAGTTGGCATTTACAAAAGTACCTGTACACATGATCACATCATCAAGCACAAAATTCTAAAATGTAAATGGATAAGTAAACAAGAATTCATACCACTAAGATACCAACAATAGAGTAAGACAACTGGAAACTGAAAGTAAACAGGGCCAAAATACAATCCCACCAAAAAAAGAACCTACCACTATATGTGAAAAAGTTCCTGTTACTCATCCATAGAAAACCCTAATAAAAGGATAGGTTTATGAAAGATTCCCAAATTCATAGGAGCACAACATTTGTATATGGTCCCTCTAAGAACCATTTGGTCTGGGTCCACCTAAAACTCATTCAAAGCATCAATTGTTTTCACAGGATATGACAATTCTTCGAAAAGAACATTTCTGGGGTTAGTAAAATGATACACAATAACATACCCATAATACATAAAGGAATACCACTAAGAAACAAAAATGTTAGACAAAAAAATATTACATGAACTACACTAGAAATAAATACATGAATTACAACACAATGAAATACACAAAGCATAGTCAGCTCACACAGGTATAAGTCTAAATAACAAAGAGAAGAATTGTCAATTATATTCCATAGATCTCCTAATATCCATGACATAAGGGGTGTCAATGATTCATATATCATTTATGGTGTATGGATCATCGATGGAACATGGATCATAGATGGCGCAGTGAGCATCAATGGCGCCCAGAGCGTTGATGGAGTATAAAGCGTCTATGGTGCACGTAGCGTCGATGGAATATGTATCACTGATTTTGTACATAGAATCGATGGAATATGGGCTTTTTATGGCTCATGGTGCATTTATGGTGCACTATACATCGATATAAAATGGATCATTTATGGCACACAAAGAGTCAATGGGACATGCGGCCCCCAAGCCATGTAGTCAACAAGTCAAAGCCTTTCGCTGGATTCAACTCATTGCATGCTTGTTTCAGGAGAAGTTACTCATAAATCCGTTAGGTTGAAAAGAATTTGAAAAAACAAACTTAGTTATAGTATCTAAAAAGGAAATCCTAATCAAAAGGGTCCCAACACTGCAAATGTCTTGTAAAACAGACACCTGATTTGTAATTTACCATTGGTTTTGTGGTAAAGGCCAATCCAGGTTCGGCTTAGATCCCACCCAACCTAGTATATCCAACCTAACCTAGACCATTCTGGTCTTTTCTAGCCTGAACTGACCTAGACCACTGCCCCCCTAGGTCTAGCGCATAAATCCAGTAGAGTGCACCATCTACTCTGGTCCATCCCATGACATGAGGGCTGGTCTTGTGCACTAGATGTGGAATGCCCCGGCCGTGTCCCTTCCATGGTCAACATGATAACACACTATGTTTCACACAACCATACCACCTCCTACAAACTCCCTACAACATCACTGCTATGGGTTCCTCTAACACAGCTCCAAGCCGCATCCCAGCTTGTTGTTGTGACCGCCAATCACCGCCTGCGGCCTCCACTACTGCAGGCTTCCTCACGGTGCCTACCAGACCATGGTCTACCCCTGCCACCGTCCAACCTGATAATATATATGTCATACAAAATTCTCTTCATGGATTGTCTATTCCACTAGCGGGCCATTGCTACCTCTTCCATTGGGCCCTGCCAGCGGCAGTCTCCACCTCACCCTCCCCCTAGTCCGGCCCTGCCGGCCATGTCTCGCTATCACTGCCGACCACCCCACCCGTAGCCTACCATTAACCAGGTTTTGTGCCACCATAAAACACCACCTCCCTTGAACCATTCCACACTTCCATCACACATCCTCTATGCCATCGTGGGATAAATTTCTTCGATCACAGATTGTTGCACCATTGATCAGGGGCACAACATTCGATTGTTCGCATAAGGGTTTCGAGGGACCAGAACACATGAAAAATGTGATAGATTAAGGGGTAGAGATAAGGCTCATGGATGAAAAATTAATGGATCTTGGCCTTGTTCCTATCAGCCTTGATCTGGAAATGTTATAGGGTTTAATAATGAAAAAAACCATCACAATGATATATATATCTCATTTTAAACCCCGTAACAATTATCCATCGTTCTATAATGGTCAAACTGAGGACCAACCTATTCATGGTTTGGTGCACATTATTTTTTTGAATCTAATAAGGGAAATGAAATAAAAAAGAGATCAAATACCGAACCCCATGGTGGGATTAGATGTTGATGAAGAATTCATGTTTGTGTTGTCGTTGATCCAAGATCCAGCGACATTCATAATCAAGAGAGTTTTGTTCCATGCCTGAGAATAAATCCAAGGTTACAGTGATAACCATGAATTTAAAAAATAATATTTCATTAAAAATAAAAATGACACAAATTACAAATAAAATATATTTATTAAAATATTTTAATAATAGTTATTTCAAAATTATAACTTTCACAGTCAACCAGTGCTGGTATATTTCGGGCCCCACCTAAGGTAAAGTCACTTCTCCGAATGCAACGGTTCCCCCAAGTTTTTGATCTGGGAAGCCTTTTAGATGTTATTCCTATTTAAATTAAAAAAACACATGCTCAATTTATTAATAACATAACATTTTTCCTCATATTTGTTGGATAACACTAGCCCTCAGAATCTCACGCCGTCTCAAAACCTGGTCTCAGAATTTTCCAAAATAATTAATAAAAAAACTGGATAAAATCAAAGTCATTACACCAACTATAGGAGCATCAATTATATATATATTCTGATAGGGATATGTCTTTATCAGTGGTGGTGGGATAAGTACCTATATTATTTATTTTAGATATAATATACTCAAGGAATGGAAACCTTAGCAGTAATACACTTAGTTGGAATACTTTGGCATAGCTCGGAACGGTGTTTTACAATTAGTGGATGCTTAATATATTCATAAAAAGTCCTATGATAATGTATTCCACCACGTTGGGGGGAGAGGGTGGTTGTTGAAACAAGTTTTAAAAAACAACAACTCTCAATTTATGTGATTCCTATCATCAGACAGTTATAATATATCATGCCAATTTTCATGTTATTATGAGATATATAGTGAGATATATTAGACACATATGAATGATTTTTTATAAGATTCACTCACCCTTCATTTTAGTGTCCTAATATATCATGGGCACTAGTTTCAATCTTTTTACAAAAGTTAAAATTCCTAAACAACGGAACAAGGAAATGAGAATGATTATTATCTTAAACTCCAATTACAATAAAAATATCAGAATCAATAATGTAAACTATCTTCACTTCTTGTACACATTAGTTGCCTCTAGAATTTGAACATGGTGTTACTCCTTATTATTTTCTGCAACTACCAATAAAACCCTTCTTGCATGGAAGACTAATTTCTCAAATTCATCTATTTTTACCACACAAACAAATTTCTATTTGGGTGAGTAGGTATTAATAGATTTAAGCTACATTATGGAATGATTCGTCTATTTATGGTGTGAACCCTATATCTAAGATATATTGAGGGATAAATTCTTAATAACTTGAAGCATATAATAATATATTTGACTAGTTTTCATAATTATAAGTATATTATGATGTATAATGATTTATTTTTCAAGAACCAACATTTCACTGATATTTTTATTCAAACTCATTACAACATGGATTAAGTATCAATTTGTTTCATGCCTCAAATTCTAAAACTAGAAATTTCTTTAAAAATTATTGTATATGTTATATTGGTGTGGTTTCAAGTAATATTCCCCGGTGTTCCTCACATCCACATACCTTGGGGTGTGAACTATTGTCCCGTGGATTAATTCCACGTGACTCCAAAAACTAGAGTGTTAATGAATTCTCCTAGGCTAGAATTTGTGGTGTTTTCAAATACACAGATGAACATTTTTTCTGAAATCAATCCAACTATGAAATGATCCTTACCATATCAAAATAATTTTATCCACATAGTATATTATTTTCACAATATAATATTCCTATTTAATGTCAGAAAATTCCACTACTTGGATCACTAAAAATTGATTTATGTAAGTGATACAGGATCCCCTCCCATGTTTGAATAACTCGAGACACTACCTTATCATGTGAGATACATTCACCTCAAAAAATGTTATTAACTCAACCATGATATGGATTAACCACCACTATTTACCCTATGGTTTTCTCAATAGTAATATAAATTCATTACATTTACTGATGTGAATCACTACTAAAATCTAAAGAGTCTTCAACTCATACATGATTACATATCCAATAAATATAACATTAAAAAGTTCAAAACTAATGAATAAATTACCTCAAAAAATACCAAACATGCCTCAAATAAAAAAGGATGCCTAAACACCTCCCAGTATGGGAAATCATTTATTGTGAGAGAACACCGTTCTTAAATGTGAGATCAATTCCATTTTTAAAATACCTCAATTGATACCGACTCAAATCCCCATTTTAAATTTACATTATAAGGTATTTTTGGAATACAATCTCTTAAAATTATCATCAACCTCCCACTATTTATTTTATAGAAACATGTGAAAATACAAATTAGATCTCCTAAAAACACTATCTAGAAACTCCCCATGATCTCCTAGATTTATAAGTGTTCTAAACTCTACACCCCTTGATGGAAACTTTTTTATGAAATTAGTGTCTCACTACCTTTCAATGAAGATGTACGCTACTATTCAATTACTTTTTTAATTAATGAAATGGAATATATGAGGGAATACAATCCTGAATACATACTTGGATTTTAGGAAATAATAAACTCCCAATACCACTATTATATAAAAGGATTCATCTGAATGAGGGGTTTTCAAGATATCCAAGACCTAATATTTAGTTTAATCATATTAAAAATAATTCTCACAATACTAAACATTTTTATTTAATAAGTGGTACATGATATAAATATACATTTATGGTGAGTGTTTCACATGATTCTTTGAAAGCTGATTTCACTCTAATTATCACACCAAACCAAAAATGTGTTTGTAACATTGACCCTGGTGTTTTATAGTTTCCTCGAATTTTATTTAATTTGAGTTTTATCTTATGATAAAACAATATACTAAACTTCAATTGAAGGGAGAGTGAAAAAATATTTCTTCACGGAGTTTCGTGTGACTATTATTCCTTTAGTAAATAAAGGACCTCTAGAAATTTGTACTATATCACCAAATTCTCTTGCATAATCACCGTAGTTATAACCATAATTCATTAATGATGTGTTTTTCTCATACCTCATGTTTAATAAAGAGTTCATTTGATAAAGAAAAAGTTCATTTAATTACCCAAAAATGTGAATCCTTTAAGTCACTTTGGTTTCATTTACAGTTTTTAATTACAAAATCAATGTCTATAATTGATTTTTTAAATATAGTAGTCCACCAATGAGGTTTTAAAACCCTATTTGATTCCAATAGACTATTTATTTATTTAAGGAAAACATTCTCCCTTGATATTTTGTTGTAGAAAATTATATTGATTTCTCCATTATAATATTTATATGAAACTCATGAGCTTTCTTTTCTAAAGAGAGTGAGATAAATAATTTTATATTAAGGACTTAAAAACACAAGAAAAATTCATTTTCACAAATTATTTTAATCTAAAAAGTATTCAGAAACATGGAAAAATATCCCATATAAGTTATTCAGTTTTTCTAAAAAATTCTACGTAATCTCCGTACCCTATCTTAATGAGTGAGTTTTTTTATCTCCATTTATAAAGATATTTAAATCCATTTTACATATTTTGAGTTTAATTTTCATTGTATTAGAATTAATATTTGTATACCATGATTAGTTTTATTTTTTGAGATCATATAGTGAGAAAATAGTTTTTATAGTTGAGATCCATCAACATCAAGGGAAAACCATTATAGTGGTTCAATTTAGAATAAATTTACTATTACACAATTAAGGAATTATGAATTCACAAAAACATTGGAACCATTTTTCATTATTTTGAAAAAATCATTAAAATATTTGAATAATATTAGAGTATTGTGACTGAATCAAATGTTTGGGAAAAGTCAATACAACATGGTTGATAATATACTTTGAAAACAACATCATATTGTTCTTTGGTACTTCACCTTTCTCATAGAATGTATATGTAAAAACCACTTTATCCTAATCACATCTTTGTTATTCAAATGTGAAACCATTGTAGATGTTTCATTATTTTCAATCAGTTTAATCCCATTTTCCATCACTCAAACCTGATGGTCAGGACTCATGGAATCACCAATACTCATTGGTTTAACACATGAATTCAAGATGGTTTGATTGGAAATACTATAGCTTATTTAAAATTTATCCTCTTTCAATTTAATCTAGGATTATTTTAAGGATCAATATTTTTTAAATCTTATAACTTGTAACAAACCTACTCTGACCCATCCTAATTGCGGGAATTTTTAGAATTCTACCAAGAGTTAAAAAATTGTTCTTGAGGATTTGGAATTCTATGAAGCTATTTGATTTTTATATGCTTAAATAACATAAATGGGCATTTATTTTTGTAACAAATTGTGATTTATTTATATAATGACAATAAATATATCAAAAAACATAATCCTAATATTTGTATAGTATATGATAATTTCTCCACATAGAATATACCCCAAGGTCATTTTTAATTATCAATCCTTGAGAACATTTTTTATCCCTAATACACCAAGGTCATGTTATTTAGGATAATACTTTTATTTATTACAAATTAATTAAAGATTTATTACATAAGAATAAATATAATAAAACCCATAAGAACATGAAGTATAGTATTTGTGGTTAATAATGTTAATTGTGTAACTAATCAAAATAGGGGGTACATCAAAGTTATTGAATACTACCTTAACATTGGAATAATTTTCAATCATTCTTAAAACACCATGGGACACCCTTCTGACATACATAATAAAGGGGTGACCTATAAAGGTTATTAATGGAATAAAAAACAATAAATTGAATAAATTATTACTTGTTAGAAAATAGGAATTTCAATGGATCATAAAAGGAATGAGAATAATAAACCATAATAATATGGTCTGATACTGCATGATAACATAAAAACAACATGCAAAACATGTAATTAAATTTAAACTTAACATCATTAACACATGCCAAGGATAACAACCATTACATCATAACATGGTGGAAAGAGTCATATAACATATAAGGTTTACTCTATAATCCCATACATGATGTCTCATGAAACCAATACATCTCCCCATGCATTGGAGTGCTATATAATTCTAGGCACACCTCTCATTTTCAAATCATGTACATGCCTAAGTGAGCCCCACAGATCATTTAACATAGAATCATTTTTCATCACATCCAATATCATGAATAATTAATAAATTTTACTCACATGTAATTACCTAATTAATATATTATATTTACAACTAGGTGAATAAACTGGTGTGGAAATGGGTATGTGCATACACCGCACAAATTATCATCATTGAAAATGGTAGTAACATTTCATAAGCATAAGAACAATACATGGAGATTCAAAAAATGGTTAAATGAGAGAGAAAGGGGTATCACATCCCTTAAAAGTAAAAAGGGAAATGTTATATAAATTATAAAATATATTAAAACATGAAAATTTGTGAATTGGTTGGAAAAAGACAAGGATGGTGGTTGAATAAAAACATGTCATGGAATAATCAGAGGATAATATCAGTAGTGTAATAGGGATACATGATGAATCATGGAAGGAATTAATGAGTGTGAAAGGGGTCAATATAACTTATAAATAATATTTTAGCTAAAAAGGAAGTGAAATATCATATCCCATCAATATTAATTGGAAGACAAAGTGCATTACATAAATAAGATTCTTGAATTAAGTGGTGAAGTAGAGGACCACTAACTAAAATTTGGGATTGTAACAACATAGGTAAATGATAAAATGGGAGGGGATAAAAGATATATCATTTTTAAAAAGTAAATTTTATATTATATGGATCTTTATAAGTTAATGAAAACCTAACCAATTGATATTAAAAAGGATAAATACCAAAAATGTGCTTGAATTGAAAAGAAGTGTGAGAGGTCCCATACCTTTGGAGGGTGATTCCAGAAGCTTAGGATGAGCTTCTTGCGAGCTTATATGAAACATGGGAGGACTATATAGAGGTAATGGAACAATACTTATACTATTTTATATTTATATGTAAATAGGAATGAGATTTTTTTGTTGGATTATTTAGGAAAATAGAGGTGAGTTCATTATTATTTCCCAAACCAAGGTTTTCAAATATATAATATAAAAAAATTAAGACCAAGAACATTTACGTGGCCTATTCCCATTATTTACTACAAAATAATACATATTTTAATTTCATTATATTGAAAATGGCATAAATCATTAAAATATTATGCTTTGTGATGTGAAAGGTAGTCATGTTTATAACATATTGATTTTAAAACCATAAAATATAATATAGGTTTTGGAGGATTGATAAATGATTTATAAAATTTAATCAAGTGACCTAAAAATACATTATATAATAACGGAAACATATATATTTGGAAATGGATACATCTTATAGTAATTATTATATAATATTCGGTTCATTATGATGTCTTAATAAACACAGAATATTTATACCGTATTTAATTTTTACCTGAAAAATAGACTATCTCAAATGTTTATGAAATATTCACTTTGGGATAATTTGGATATTTTGATACCAAAAGTAATATATATATATTTATCAAAATAATTTTTGAATATGTTAATCTTATTCTTTAAATAATTAATCAATATTTATTTATAAATGACTGTTTTTGGGTAATAACTTTTTTAACCATTATAACAATTATATTTGACTTCATTAAAATTATAATGTAATTTAAATTTAATAAAAACTATTTAACCGAATTATATAATAAAAAAAATTTAATTTTAAAAATTGATGAATTCATAAAGGGGAATGTATTAAGTGAAATTTATTTTGAAAATTAAATACAATTTTTGTTTTATCGTATCAAAATAAAATTATTATCAAATTCATTTCTTAATAATTTATAAATAAAGAAGTAAAATATAATTATTATTATATTTAAATAATAAGTAAATATTTATAATGTTAGGGTTACTTTTTTAAGATATTTAAGTTATTTTATCCTTAATTAACATATTTTCCTTTTATTATGGTAATAAATGTTTAATACTTTTACTATTCATATAGTCCAAAAATTAAGATGAAATTACAACCTAAAATTAATTATGATTATAAAAAATATTGAATCATTTTTTACAAAATCAATTCACTGATGTGGATATTTTAATTTAAAATAAAACCTGAATGTGCGCTAGAAAGTTGTCTTTTCCGAAAAAAGCATTTTCAAGGAAAAATGATTTTACGTTATTTATATAACTTATAATATTTACTATCAAAATTTAAATTAACAGTTATATATATTTATATGTTTGAAATATTTATTTTAAATAATTTCCCATTGAGTTTTATTTTTAACTAATTAATAATGGGAAACTTTTTTCATTTTAAAAGTGTATTTAGAAAAATATGTTTTCAATCCTAAAAACAGTTTTAACAAAATTTGATATGAAGTCGACTTAAATGTAATTAAATAGATTATATACAACCAAATTATAGTCATTATAATTTCAAATAAGATTAAAATAATAATGGTACCTTTAAATTGATTAATTGGTCAAATGAAACGACAATTTTACAAAACAATTGGTATTTCTCAGCATTCACGGAAAAATAATTATTTTCCCAAAAAAAATTCCCCAGTAAGTTATTATTGTTATGTTTATTATAAAAAAATGTTAAATTTAATTAATAAATTTTATAAATGTTATATAAACTACTTATAATTCCTTTTAGAGAAATAAATAAAAAAACTTTTGGAGAAACCCTATTTTTGAAGAAAAAAATGACATTACAAAAAATTGTGTTATTATATACTAAGAATTTATATATATATATTTATGTTGTGTAGGTTATATATATATATATATTTAATATTTTAGTTAGTCAATTTTGTCACAACAAATTTATTGGTTAGGTTCAAACACGTATCTTTAAATAATCGTTGTTTGTTTGGGTTCAGTGTTTCATATCTCATACGGTATCGAACAAAATTTTATCTTCTAAAAACTAGAGGTGTTACAATATTCACCCCTTTAATAATGTAAATCCTCCATATTTTGACTTGATCTTGGAAATCAGTGTGTTTAGAAATTTAAATATCTTAATTGGAAACTAACATTTTAAAAATGGTAAATAAAAAATCCACTTGAAAAGAGAGAAAGGGTATTATAATGGATATCACATAAATAGGTTCCCAGGTAAGAGAACATTAGTGGGAAGTGCAAATATAGACATGGAATAAAAAAGATAACACATAAGAACTAATAGATACTCTTATAGAACATAGTTTTGAGGAATTCAATGACTACAAAATCCCAAATATGAGATAAGTGAAAAACCCACCAATTCAACATAGATGATCATAATATGAAGAAACTTTTGTTCCAAAAATATTTTCCTAGAGTTAAGGAATTATTTTATCTTCTAAAATAGGAACATAAAGAAATATAATTTTTTGACATGTATAATTTCATCCTTTAATCAACTTCCACTACAGTCTCATCTTTTCCTCTCAATGATGAGTAATCAAGATTTTTTTTTCATTCCTTGAGAAGTGGAATAATATTCTAGAGGATCACATAATCCACTAAGGAATAATTTTTTTCCTCATGACTTTACTAAATAAAATATAGTTAGCATAAAGTAAGATAAAATTTGAAATCAACATATAATAATACTTTAATCATAAAAATTCATGAAAAAATACTAAACATTTAACATAGATAATTCCTTAAATAAAAACCATATATCCAAAATAAACCCAATAAACTCAAAATTAATGAATGATTCAACCTTAGAGGATATATTAGAGCCTTCATTTTACACCTCCAATGACATAATTTCATTCTACTAATGTAATCCTTTATATTAGATGTAAGGGATATGTATACCTTAACCCAATAAAACATCTACAAATATATCAAAAATCACCACAAAAATTAAATATATTTGATCTTATAATATGTTTCCCAAAATATCCTTAATAATGATTAACTTCCGCCAAATAAATATTCAAAAACCGAATCGATTATTTTTAATCATAAGATTAGAATTATTGATATCATCCCAATAGTTTCAAAATTTATCTAAAACTTAAAATCGTATTAATGGTTATCAATCCATTAATCACGTATCTTACAAAATATCACTTTATCACATAATCACTTTTATAGGTTATCAATTCCATTCATCTTGGATTTGAAATACATAATGAAAAATAATGTGTAACAATCCATAAAAGTTTTATGATTCTTATATCTAAAATTTCATTGCTTTAATTCTTCTAAAACATAATTATAATCTAACAATGCATACACAATTTAATTCTTACACTTTGGTGATTCCCATACCATAGGTCCTTCATTAGTTCAGGATTTTACCCTTGGATTAGGGAATTTACTTAGATAATGCCCATATTCTCCACAAATATTAAATTTATCAATAAAGGTTTCCATAATATGTAATGTATTCACTTGAAACATGCTATTCATTTTATAATGGATACTAGATACTTTTTTCCCTATTTTTACACACTTAAAACCCCTTATAATTCCTTTATGGAATTTCTCTTGGTTCTACTTTCCATATATTAGACATGCATGAAATTTAATTTTCCTTCCATTATCATATTTATTAGATTAAATTTCTTAAGACTTCATAATTTCCTTCATTCATATCTTTGGACATTATATTTTTTTCTAGTTGACAATTTTGGTTTTGGATATCAGGTTTGGAATCATCACAAAATTTCTTACATGATATACTATCATGTTAGGAATCTCTTTCAGGAATTTAGTACATTATATATCACATTGGTGGTGGACCAGTTTCCTCTTATTTCCATCTATTTACTCAAAAGAAGTGAAAAATAGGGATGATTACTTTTAAATTATTAAACACACAAATATAATGAAAATAAAATTCATGGGGTAACTTATAGAAGAAATTTATTTCTTTAACCTAAGAAATATAGGCTTTAATCAATGTTATCCATGATGGATTTCCTATCATTGAATCATTTGGGTATTTTTATTCCTTTATAAATGATCTATAATGAGCATTTGAATTTACCAAAGCATATCCCCCGAGGGTGTCAAACAAGGTGTGCAGAAAGGCTTGTAGTTGTGGAATAGTTCTTAATCATGTCTAGATCAATATGGTAATTTCAAGGTTGTCACCCCTTGTTACATTTGATCTATATCCACATCCACTCTTGTTATTCACACATAGATGTATTTTCATAGAAACTAATTAATCTACAATTTACCAAAACAATGTTTGGTTTTCCTACAATTCATGTTATCCTTAAGGATCTATAAATAGATTTTTCTAAGTCTAATACTAATAATAACTAAACCCCTATCTGATACCAATGATGACAACCCTTCTCATTATTATATATTAATTCATGATTTATTAAATAAGAATACACACAATACTGCTATGATTATCAAGAAGTATAACTTATTTTGTTAATTAGTAATAGTATATAATAAATTATAATAGATGGGTTACATCAGCATTATTGAAATATTCCTTGAAAAGATCATAATTTTTCATCTTTTTTCAAATTAAATTGGATAACCTTGAGATATTAAGAAAAAGGGTTTAGCTATAAATCCCAATAAGTGAATAAAAAGAGAATAACATGATAAAATTATTAAAAATTAGAAAATATGAATTTTAATTAAAAATAAAAGGGGTGAGAATCATAAACAATAATAATAAATAATGATATAGAATGGTAACATAAAGGCAACATGAGAAATGTGGTAACAACATTAAACATTAAAAAATATACATACATCAATGATAACCACCAATACATCTTAAAATTGTGGAAAAAGTACCATAATTGATATGTTAATATCATTAATACCATATGTGATGTCTTATGAGACAAAAAAATACCCAATGCATTATAGTTTTATATAATTCTGGGTATACCCCTTGCTTTCATATCATGCACATTCATTATTATTTCATATAGATCATTCAAAATAGAATAAAATTTAATCACATTTAATATTATGAATAAGTACTATGGGTTATACACATGGAAGTTTACATTCAATGATGTATATGTAAGATAGGTTAATACCCATAATTGGGAATGTGTATAGGTATACATCTCACAAAGATTTGGGATGGAAAATTACAATGACATTTCATCTGCATGATGAAAGTGCATAAATATCTGTAAAATGGATTAATGAGAGAGACATGGGTCTTATAATTTCGAAGTAAATATATAGATATAAGTGATATTTGAGAATATAATAAAACATGAAAATTTGGGAACTTGTATCCATTAAACAAGGTGGGTGTTTGAATAAAAATGTTACAAGGAAAACCTACATGATAATTTCGGCAGCATAAGAGGGATACATTATTAATCACGGGAGGGATTAATGAGTGTGAAAGGGGTAACTAATCAATTGGAAATCATAATTTTCATAAGTGGGATGTGGAGTATAATATCCAATAAATAGTAATTTAAAGACAATGTGGAATACATAAATAAGGTGTGTGAATAAAGTGGAGAAAGTGGGGGTCCCATACTAAATTTCGGTATAGTAACGAGTTAGGTAAATGTTATAATGAGAGAGGATAAATTATATCTCATTGTTTGGAAATAAATTGGACAGTAGATGTATCATTTAAAATTCATGAAAATATAACCAACTGAGATTCAAAATTCTCAATACAAATAAAGTGCTTGAATTGAAAAGAAGAGTGAGAGGTCTCTTACCTTAAGAGGGTGATTCCAAAAGCTTGGGGGGGGGGATTATGGAGAGATTTAAGGAACTATATGAGGACTATAAAGAGGGTATGTTAGGGTTATAACATCCTAAAATGTTTCTGAGTAATGATTAATGGTATTTTTTGTGGCTTTATGTTGGAAAATTGAGGGGACTTCATTATTATTTACAAAACATAGGTTTTAGACTATATACGATAAAATAATCATAACCACTGACCATAAAATTGTTTTTTCCCATGGTCTCTACCAAATACCAGTGGTTTTAATTTTTTTTATATGTCCAAGGTACTAAATCATTAACATATTAGCCTTGGAGAAGTGTAAGTGAGTCATGTTTATAATGAATTGATTTTACAACATTGAATTATAATATTGTTTTTTAGGACTAATAAAGGATTTGTCAAATTAATCGAATAACCACAAAAACACATTTTATCAAAGCGAAAAAATATTCATTGTCATTTATAACCTTAATATAATTTATTACATTGTTATTGGGTCATAAGGTGGTAATAAAACACTTAATATATTTATACCAAAATTTATTTATACTCAAAAATTCAATTATATTAGAAAATTATGAAAAATTCACTATTGGATTTGTTCAATAAGATAATTACCAAATTAATATTTATTTTCATCAATATATTTTTCTTGATATGTTACTTCTTTATTTTAAAACATGAATTGACATTTATTCAGAAATTATTGTATTTTTCAATAGTAGTTTTCAAACACTTATAACAATTACATTAGACATCAAAAAAATATATTATAATTTAAATTTAATAATTTTTTTTATAATTATCATTTTATTAAAATAAAATTTATTTTTAAAATTAATTAATTTATAGAAAAAGTAATGTCTTCATTGGAATTATTGTTAACATAAAATAAATTTTTTGTTTTATCATTTCAAAATATTATTTTTATAAAAATAATTTCATAATTATATATAAAAGAATAAAGACAAATATAATAATTATTATATTGAAATGAAAATATAAATATTCATACTATTTGGGTTACTTTTTTTTAGTCTTCGTTATATTACTTTTACCCTATTTAACCTATTTTCCTTTAACCATGGTAATAAATATTTACCACCACTACTAATCATTTCATTAAAAAAATTATTTGCAATTATTTCCTAACATTAATAAAACTTATTAAAAATAATAAATATATTTTATTGAAACCAATTTATTGAGGTGGAATAATTTAATTTAAAATAAAACATGTACCTAAAATAAAAATATTTTTTTGAAAAAAGCATTTTTCAAGGAAAATAATATTTTAATTTAATGGTATAACTAGTAAACACGACAATATAAATTTAAATTAATGAAGATAGATATATTATATAAACATTTAATTAAAATAATTACCCACTAGGGGTTATTTTTAGTTAATTTAAATGGAGAAATATTATCCATTATAAAATTGTTTTAAAAAAATGTGTTTTCAGCATAAAAATAAACTTATAATAAAATATGGAAAAAAGATGATTTAAATGTAATTAATTAGATTAAATATTAATAAATAATTCATATGTTACATCTAAATATGATTAATATGGTAATAATAATTTTAAATAACTTATTTTATCAAATGAAATTACATTTTTACAAAATAATTAGTATTTTTCACTTTTCACTAAAAATAAATTATTTGCAAAATATCCACAAAATATTAGTTTAAGATAATTTTTAAATGATGAATTTTTAATTCTATAAATTAATTTTTCCAAATGTTCTATAAATTAATTATAATACTTTTTATATAAATAAATAAAATTTAGTTTTAAAGAAAACACAATTTTTTGAAGAAAAAAAATAAAATTTCTAAAAATAGAGTGATTATTTACTAATAATTTATGAATAATTTTTTAATTAGGATATATATATTTCATAATGTAGTTAATAATACTCATACCCAAAAACATAATTTCTAGGTTAATTTTGTGATATTTAAAAAATCATAGTTTGTTTTGGTTCGATATTGGGTATCAAATACCTTATTGAACATAATATTTAGTTTTAAAAAATGATAGTGTAACATTATCCCCCCATACTCTTAATAAAATTAATCCTCTAAATGTTATCTTCATCTTGGTGATAAACGATAAGAAAATTTCTAAACATATTTAATGAAAAACAATATAAAAAAGGTTAATAAAAATCCACCTAAAAGAGAGAAATGGAATTATGAATGTCATCACATAACTAGGTTTCAATTTAGGAGAAAATTAATGAGGAGTGAAAATATAGACATAGAACAAAAAAATAAAACCTATGAACTAATAGAGAGTTATAAATAACATGGATAAGAGGATGTCAATAACCACAATACCATAATTTTGAGATAGGTGAAAATACCATCAATTCAATAAAAATTATAATAATATGAAATCGTTTTTGTTCCAAGATTATTTTCCTAGTGTTGAAGAATTATTTTACCTTATAGACTAGAAATAGAAATAAATATACAATCTTGAAAACTATAATTTAATCCTTTAATCAGTTTTCACTAAAATCTAATTTTTTCTCCTAGCAATGAGCACTCAAGAAGATTTTTTATGCATCAAGCACTAGAATAATCTGCTAATGGATCACATAATCCTCAAAAGTATAAAATTATATTCCTCTTGTATTTACTAAATTAAAAACTTTTAGAATAAAGTATGATAATATTATAAATTAATAAAACATAATACTTTATTCTATAAAATTTAAAAACTATTAATGGTTTAACATAGATCATTGCTTGAAAAACACCCCTATATCCCAAATAATAATAATAACTTCAAATTTAATAAATGATTTGTCCTAAATGGTTTACAAAAACCATCAATTTATACCTCAAAATGTAGAATAGAATTATTCTAAAATAATATTTTATATTAGACATAATACGTATATATATACCTAAACCAAATAAAAAATATATAAAAATATCTTCAAATGTTTTTTCATTTATTTTGAATGACATTCCCCCTAAGCCTCTATAGGTTTATCTAAAAAATAAACACAAATTAAGGCTTATCAATCCCTCAATAACATGTTTTCAAAAACATTAAACTTATCACAAATTCATTATTATAGGTTATTGGTACCATTAAACATATGTTTCAAATCCTTAAATAAAATTACTATGGATTTTCCTTTGTTTTTTCATAATTATTATATCCAGAATGTGATTGATATACTACTTCAACAACATAATTCTCAATTAATAATATATGAACACATTAATACATAAACATTAATGATTTCTATAGAATATACCCTTCCTTACCCTGGGATTTTACTGCATAGGCCCAAATCTTGACATACATGTACATTACATTACTTTTGTGACATTCTTAATACATAATAAGAACCAACACTCAAGGACAGTAATAGTTTAGTGTCTTTGGAAACTCGGAACATAATCTTCTAATCATGGTGAAAGATCTTCAACATCTCCCATAAATATCATCCCCTTTTGTTTTCTTACCTAAAAACTTTATTTATATCATGGGGAAATGAAAACATAAAAAGGGTGAGCTCAAATGCTCAGTAATGGTTGGAAAGGAAAAGATAAAACACACCATACACATTTGAACTTAAAAACATGAACATAATGTTTAAACATCAAATTCATGAGAAATGACATAAAACATGGCAGTAAATAAGGCATAGATCATAAAGAAACATTAATCATGATAAAATATCATGGGAATAAAACTTGTAATTGTTTCCAAACATTAATCACATGATATGATTTCCATAGTAGCCAGGGAATTGCTGTCAAGACCATCTTAGTGGACAAAGTCCCTTTCTGAATCGAGTTCACTCCTCGTTCCAGTCCTGTAACACTGAACTAGATTAACTTATCATTCCAACCATGTCTATATCATGAGATATAAATCTTTACCCAATGCATTGGAGGGAGATATAGGTCCCACCCATCTCATAATGAAATCATTCTTACTTGTGCCACAAAATAAACATAAAACATTCATCATGACCCAAAGAATAAAATGGGTTTGATAAACATTATCCCATCATAACATAATCCATATAAAACAAGTGGATATAATTTCATCATAATGGAAGTAAAACCATGTAAATCATAGATACATTATACTAGAAACATGCATATATGAAATAATGTCATCTAAGATGGAAAATTGATTTCATAAAACACTAGAAATGAATTCTTGAGGAAAATATACTTTCTTCTACAAAATCATTTTCTTTCACTAAAGGACATTTAATTTTAAAAGAAAGTATTTTTTTGAAAATAATCATGATATATTGTACATAAATCTTCATGGAAATAAGGCTTTATGAAACCGTAAGAATCTGTCCATGCCGTATAAGTTAAAAAAACATTCTCCACGTACTTTTGTCTAAAAAGTCAAAATGTTCCTCATGTGGTAAAAAAGTAAGATTCCTTTAATAACATGTGGTAAATTTCAAAAATGGTTAAAAAGTACTTTAAACATACATGAAACCATTTTTAGAAAACAGGGACATGAATGATAAATATAACCCCGGAAAATATTTACGAATAAACAATGTCGGATAAAAACGAGATTGGAAAAGTTATCCCTTACCTTAGGTCCGATATGCTTCATATGTATCCAAACCTACTATATAAAGAATTAAATAATTTCATTGAATTATTACAGAATAATCTTCATTGTTATGATATCATATATGGTTCACTTATGACTTTATATTACCCATTCTTTTGTAAATTAATGTTAAAGTAGCGTTTAGGGTAAAATCGTTTCATTTATCGTCTGTGTTTTGACTTTTAATTATTAATATGATTACTTAGATAATTATTACTTAATTACAAAATATAAAACATTATTTATATATAATATATATTAAGAATATACATATATATAATAGATCGATAAATGGAAAGAAATACACCGTTCATGGAGACTGTAGGCCGTACATATGCATGAACGCTGTTTTCGTTTACTTATTGAATTGAATGGAATTAAGTAGATGGCATTCATATATATATATATACATAACTCCAGTAGAATAATTATGTCATATATTTCATTATTACTTATTTTATATACTTTATAATCATTCTTGAATTGTTATCATGGAAAATGAATCTCATCGAGTCGTGGAGACGGTAATCCGTACGTACGTACAAGCGATGATATCGTTCCCATATTTATTGAATGTAATTGGAGTGAATGATATAATATTTTAGAATTAGTATGATGTTATAATAATCATATGTAGTTATTCTTTACCCCATTATACCCATCCAAGTAAGGTGGTGGTGGAAAAATAGATTGCACCACAGCGTGGAGACGGTATTCCGTACGTACACACGCGCGGTGATTTCGTTTTCCGTAGGATGGACAGAAGGTGGAATAGATATGTTTAATATTTATAATAACGTATCACTATAATAGAGATACTTATGTTATTACTTCATAATGAAACCACAAAAGAAGAGGATGTATAAGAAGAAATAAACTTGAATGAATCGGTAGAAGGTATTACCTCTTTCTCGAAGTGCCTCCTTTGAACTTCCTCTTAAGGCACTAGAGTTGGTCTTTTGAGAAGACCAGTAACTCTATAAGGTTTCTAGGGAAGTGGGGAAGTGAAATTGGCAGAGTTTGGCCGAGCTCGAAAGCTGAAAATGGTGTGAGGAGGAGAGGGAGGAGGTGCCCTTTTATAAGGGAGGAGAGGGGCACCTTTGGAATTATAAGAAATATTAATTTATAATAAATTTCATCCCCAATTAAAAACATCCAAAATGACTCAAATAAAAATATTAGATGATATAGGGTTGAAATATCATCAAAAAATAAAATTTATACAAGTTTGGAATTTATTTTAAACATTATCAACATGATTTATCCTTATATAATCTATTTAATTTTATTTGTGGTAATAATATTCTAAATTTTAAATAATTATAAATAATTACATATGTGTTGTGAATTGTCCATAATTGTATACTTTATTACATTTTAGACCATATAAAGTTTAATTTATAATTTTTAAATATTTTTGTGATTTTTAAAGGATTTTATAATATGTAATCTTTATAAAATAACAATAGTGTCAATTCTGATACTATTCATTTATTTGAACTTAAATAAAATATACACAGAATATATGTTAGAAATAAAAGATTTAATAGATTCATAACATGTCATATTTATCAATAAAATAAGTGGAGCACAATAAATAGTTCATATAATATTTATTTTAATACTTTTAAAATCATTTATTTGATATTTCTCTTAATAAAACAATTACTACATCATTTTTGTATAATAATTTAATATACTTATTAGTTGTATGGAAATTAAAAATAAAATCATATGATGAAGATAAATATAATACCTTTCATATTATTATTTTCACTCGAATTTATCATCTTAAAATCACAACATTTAAATTGTTATATTTATTAAATTATGAAGGTGACATCTTAGACATCATTTAAAATAAAAGAATACAAATGACCTAATCTATTTTATAAGGCTCCAAATGGTCCAAAAATAGACCTTTGGATGATTATGGTATATATATACTCTACCAATAAGGTTTATTCATGTTTCTTGTTTTTTGATAGGTATTATTATTTTAATAAAATCTATATTATAGATTTTTTGCTAAATAAACAATTTCTGCATCACTATTGTGTCACCATTAATGACAATTATTTAATCCCTAAAAATTATAAATAAATTTAAAAGATGTAGATAATTTTACTATATTTATATAGACCATTCATTTTCGAAGTTTCATGAATTTTATCACTAAATTAAAATTATTATACATATAAGATATTAGAGAGTGACATGTTGTCACTTTCTTTAGTTTTAATAATAATTAAATTATTTTCATTGTCAAAAGTCCATAAAATGAATATAATCCAACACTTATGTGATATGGGTCGACCTTTAGTCATCAAATAGAATTTTGGAATGTGTTAGCGTAATTTTATAAACTTATTTTTACCCTTAATTACTCGATTTACCTTTAACTACAGTAAATAAAAATTACCGTAGTTACTATTAATAATATCAAAAAAATAAAAGTAACCTATTAACATAATTTGGAAACACTGAATTCAAATATGGAATCCATTTTTCAAAATTATAAACACAGAAGTTGCAGTAATTTATTTAAAATTAATCCTGTTGTTAAGAAAACGAGTTTTAAAAGATAAAACATTGTAAAAGATTGAAATTATTTTACCTATGAATTCAATGTAAAATCAATTCTAATGACATAAATTATATTAAATGGAATAATATATTCTATTTATAATTTAAACCTATTCAATATTTTAATTTAACCATATAAATTATTATGATGAAAAAAGTTGTTTGTAATTAAAATATAGAGTGTATTTACTATTCATTAAAATATGAAAGTTATCAGAATAATATGAAAATTTTATCCAAAGTAAATTTTTATATTCTGATTCTAAAAAAGAAATTTATTATGTCAAATTAAACTTATAATCCTGTCAAAAACTAGATTTAATGTGGGTGCGCCATCAAAAGGCCGCAAAACTGCATTTTTTGAAAAATACTTATTTTACCTGAAAAATTTATTTTGTTCAAATACCATGTTTTAGAAAATGTGTAAGACTAATAATAATGTTATAAAATTCAAAACTTAGTAAATACTATTCATAGCGGCTAGTCCATAATAATATTATAACAATATATCGTTGTTTAGTGAAACCTGGTATTGCGTACTACACACGCTATCGGGGAAGGTCGTGATTGCGTGTAACGCAAGCCAAGTCCAGGTTACGTGTAGTGAAAGACTCCTTTGCTGTTGCGTATAAGAAAATATAACCATAATTCATTTATACATTGAATATATATATATATATGTACACTCAATGTTGCATTGAATAACTACTATCAAACAAACTTGAAAGTGTGTGTAACACAATCCAAGAATAGTGTTGCATATACTACAAGCTAATATGGTGTTGCGTATAGTGAAAGATAATATTGGTGTAGCATACAACAGAAGATATGAAATAAATTAAAAAATATTTATCTCATAAAATCTCGGGGTGTTACATTCTACACACCATAAAATGAATTTCTCCCTCTAAATTCATCGGGGTTATAAATGGTTTATTACATGAGATTTTCTTTCATAGAAACCCACATCGTAAAAAGGAATACCAAAACTTTTCTTTAAAAAATAAATTATTAAACGTAACGCTTACCCAAATTAACTAATCGATGGGTTTCCACATAGGATATCATAGGTGAAAATATGGATATGTAAGAGAAATATAACCATCAAGTTCTGATGGAGAGTGGTAGAGGACATGACTATGATAAAGCCAACAGTCACAAAGCCATGAATTTGTGATGATCTAAGGGACCATCTGATTCATCAGATATGAGGGAACTAGGACAACATTTTTGGTTTTCATGATCATTTCTCTAAAGATGATGAATTAAAAGAAATACTTACATTATTTTGGTACAATCTCACTATTGGTCGTTCCTTGGATGATTTCCACTTCATCTCTTAAAGAAATGAAGTTTAATTTGTCATTTGTGAAGTGTTAGCAGATCATGTGATAGAATGATGGGTCATTCCATCTGTCTCAAACAAAACGTTAACAAAATTTATCAAATATACATAAGTCCATCTATAGTGAGATTAATCATATATGGTTCCTAAAATGGACTTATATTTCATATATTATACGACTTAATAAATTAAAACTAATTTATACTAACCAGGGACTTCTTATAGTCTAGTGGTAGGCGATAAAGGCCTGTCACACTTCGGTTGTGGGTTCAATTCCTGCAGCCTTGTCCGACACGACGGGTTGTCGCCCGTCCTGCAGGTTTTCCTTTTTCAAAAACTACACTATTATAACATTACAGAAATAATTTCAAAAAAAAGTTATAGCCTTAAAAATACAATCTAATGTCCAAAAAAACATTTTCCAATCTTTAGACTTATCCAAAATACATCTGTCCAATCTCATAGTATAATGAAAACTATTACTAGAGAGGTTACATAACAAGAACATGAATACCATTATTTATCATACGATATATCTTGTTGGTCACATTCCAAACATGTTAATTCCTTAATCATGTATTCCCTTGAAACAGAAATTACCATAGAACCTTAGTGAAAACATGAATGCTGTCAAAAGGTAACTCTTTCCAATTACCAAAATCCCAAATATTCTATATACTCATACCCTGATATAAATTTGTCCTTATATCAGTCATGAGCTCATTTCATTTTTTCCTTTATCATTTCATTATGTGCATATCATCTACTTTCCCAAAATATCTGAATAACCTTTCATGGTTACCGGTACCATTCAAAATATAATTTCAGAAACACAAAGAAAAACAATAGTGTAACAATCCTTAGATGTCTCTTTATTCCATAGTACCATGATATTACTTATACAACATTACTCTTGATAAACTTGTTATCATTCCACTACCTTCTTAATCCATTGACCGATCTTGAGCAATTCTTTCATCTCACATATCATTTGTAGTCTCTTCATCATCATCAATATAAATACTACCCATACAACCATGCTGATTCTCTTCATGCGATTTTCCCATTAGGGCATTGGTTTTCATAATGCCCGTACATTCCACATTTAAAAAATTTAACCATTTTTGATGTCTTAGCAATACCATTATCCTTGTCCATGGTGTTAAATAAACCTTTTCCTTTGTAATTACTGGCTTTGTGTCCTTATATTCCACACCCAAAGCATCTTCGAGTTCCTTTGAAACATTCTCCTGTATTTCTCTTCCCACATGATATACAGGAGGAAAATTGAACATTTTTTCCACTATGATCATCATGAAACTCCTTCATTCTCTTATTAACTGAGTCAAGAAACTTTCTAAAGATGAGATTATTGATCATCTTATGAGATTGCTGATTAGGCATAATAACGCTGTTTCGCCTTCCAAATCCAATTTCATTTTCTTGATCATGATGAATATCATTCCATTGTTCATCATATTATCCATTATTGTGAATCTTCTTATTTCCATCCATTTTCTAAAACCCGAAAAGAATAGTGTGAGAGGAAAAAATCATAATCAAGGGGGAGTACCTTCAATATCTATCATCTTAGGTTAAATTCTAAGATAGTTACCATAATTCTAGGACTATAACCTATACTTATACGTAACCTTAGGGACATCCCTAGACATACCATAGAAATATCTCTAGGGATCTCACTAAAGTTTTTGAATCCTAGTTTCCAAAGGTTAACAAAACCTTTCCTCTGATACCAACTATAGAGACCCAAAGCTTGACATACATGGAAATTACATTACTTTTGTGGAATAATTAATACATAATAATAAACAACACTCAAGGACCATAATAGTTTAGTGTCTTTGGAAACTCAGAACATAGTCTTCTAATCGTGGTGAAAGATCTTCAACGTCCCCCATAACGATCTTCCTCTTTTGTTTTCTTACCTAAAACTGTTCTTTATATCCTGGGGAAAATAAAACATAAAAAGGCGAGGTCAAATGCTCAGTAAGGGTAAGCATGGAAAAAATAAAACAAACCATACACATTTGAGATTAAAAACTTGAACATAATGTTTAAACATCAAATTCTTGAGCAATGACATAAAACCTGGCAATACATAAGGAATAGATCATAAAGAATCATTAATAATGGTAAAATAGCATGGGAATAAAAATTTTAAATGTGGAAAACCATTAAGTAGATGATATGATTTCCATAGTAGCCAAGGTATTGATTCCAAGACCATCTTAGTGGACAAAGTCCCTTTCTGAATCGAGTTCACTCCTCATTCCAGTCCTATAACACTGAACCAGATTAACTTACCATTCTATCCATGTATATCTCATGAGATATAAATCTTTACCCAATGCATTGGAGGGAGATATAGGTCCCACCCATCTTATAATGAAATCATTATTACTTATTCCACAAAATAAACTTAAAACATTCATCATAACCCAAAGAATAAAACGGTTTTCATAAACATCATACCATCATAACATAATCCATATAAAACAAATGGATATAATTTCATCATAAGATAAGTAAAACCATGTAAATCATAGATACATTATACTTGTAACATACACATATGAAATAATGTCATCTTAGATGGAAAATTATTTTGATAAATCACTTGAAATGAATTCTTGAGAAAAATATCCTTTCTTCTTCAAAATCATTTTCTTTTTACAAAATGGCATGTAATTTTAAAAGAATGTATTTTGTTGAAAATAATCATGAAATATTGTACATGAATCTTTATTTAAATAAGGTTTTATGAAACCGTAATAATCTTTTCATGTCGTATAAGTTAAAAAACATTCTCCACATACTTTTGTCGGAAAAGTCAAAAAGATCCTCGTGTGGTAAAAAAGTAAGATTCCTTTCATAAAATATGGTAAATTTCAAAAATTGGTAAAAAGTACTTTAAACATAAATGAAACCATTTTTAGAAAATAGGGACATGAATGATAAATATAACCCAAATAAATACTTACGAATAAACAATCTCGGATAAAAACGAGATTGGAAAAGTTATCCCTTACCTTAGGTCTGATATGATTCGTACGTATGAAAACCTGATATATAATGATTTAAATAATTTAATTGAATTATTACAGAATCATATTCATTGTTATGATGTCATATGTGGTTCAGTTATGACTTTATATTACCTTTTCTTTTGTAAATTAATGTTAAAGTATTGTTTTGGGTAAAATCGTTTCATTTATCATCCGTGTTTTGACATGTAATTATTAATATGATTACTTAGACCATGATTACATAATTCCAGAATATAAAACATGATTTATATATAATATATATTCAGAATATACATATATATAATAGATTAATAAATGGAAATAAATACACCGTTCATGGAGACGGTAGGTCGTACGTACGCATGAACGCTGTTTTCGTTTTCTTATTGATTTGAATGGAATTAAGTAGATGAAATATATACATATACATATATATATATATATATACATAAATACAGTATCCTTATTATGTCATATATTTAATGATTACTTATTATATATACTTTTTAATCATTCTTTAATTGTTAAAATTGAAAATGAATCTCATCGCGTCGTGGAGACGGTAATCCGTACGTACGCACGAGCGATGATATCATTCCCATATTTATTGAATGGAGTTGAAGTGAATGATATAATATCTTATAATCATTATGATGTTATAATAATCATATGCAGTTATTTTTTACAACATTATACCCATCCAAGTAAGGTGGTGGTGGAAAAATAGATTACACCACGGCATGGAGACGGTATACCGTACATACGCACACACAGTGATTTCATTTTACATAGGATGGATAGAAGGTGGAATATGGTTTTTTCATATTTATAATAACATATAAATATATGAGATATAATTATGTTATTACTTCATAATGAAACCACTAAATAATAGAAAGTATAAGAAGAAATAAACTTGAATGAATTGGTAGAAGGTATTACCTCTTTCTCGAAGTGCCTCCTTTGAACGTCCTCTTAGGGCACTAGAGTTAGTCTTTTGAGAAGACCAGTACCTCTATATGGTTTCTAGGGAAGTGGGGAAGTGAAATGGGCAGAGTTTTTCCTTGTTTCAAGGCTCAAAATGGTATGATGAGGAGAGGGATGAGGTGCCATTTTATAAGGGAGGAGAGGGGCACCTTTGGAATTATAAGAAATATTAATTTATAATAAATTACAACCCCACATAAAAACCACCAAAATGACTCAAATCAGAATATTAGATTAGATAGAGTTGTGATCTCAACAACCAATAAAATCTATACAAGTTGGGAATTTATTTTAAACATTATCAAGACGATTTATCCTTATATAATCTATTTAATTTTATTTGTGGTAATAATATTCTAAATTTTACATCATTATAAATAATTACTTATTTGTTTTGAATTGTCCATAATTGTATACTTTATTAAATTTTAGACTGTATAAATTTTAATTTATAATTTTTAAATATTTTTGTGATTTTTAAATGATTTTATAATATGTAATTTTTATAAAATAACAATAGTGTCAATTTTGACCGTATTCATTTATTTGAATTTAAATAAAATATAAATAAAATATGTGTTCGAACTAAAAGATTTAATAGATTCATAACAAGTAATATGCATCTATAAAATTAGTGGAGAACATTAAATAGTTCATATAATATTTATTTTAATACTTTTAAAATCATTTATTTTATATTTCTCTTAATAAAACCATTACCACATCATTTTTGTATAATAATTTAATATACTTATTAGTTGTATAAAAATTAAAAATAAACTCCTATGTTGACGATAAATATAATAAATTTCATAATAAAATTTTTACTCGAATTTATAATCTTAAAATCACAACATTTAAATTGATATATTTATTAAATTATGGAGGTGACATCTTTGACATCATCAAAAATAAAATAATATAAATGTCTTAATCTGTTTTATAAGGATATAAATGGTCCCCAAATCGTCACTTGGATGATTAGGGTATATATATACTCGACTAATAATGTTTGTTCATGTTTCTGGTCCGTCTTATAGGTATTATTTTTTTAATAAAAACTATATTATTGATTTTTCGCTAAATAAACAATTTCTGTATCACTATTGTGTCACCATTAATGATAATTATTTAATCCCTAAAAATTATAAATAAGTTTACATGATGTAGATAATTTTATTATATTTCTAGAGACTATTCATTTTCGATGTTTCACGAATTTTATCACTAAATTAAAATTATTATACTTATAAGATTTTAGAGAGGGACATGTTGCCACTTTGTTTGGTTTTCATAATAATTAAATTATTTTCATGGTCAAAAGTCCTTAAAATGAATCTAATTCGACCCTTAGGTGATATGGGTCTACCTTTAGTCATCAAATAGAATTTTGGCATGTTTTAGGGTAATTTTATAATCTTATTGTTACGCTTAATTACCTGATTTACCTTTAAATGCAGTAAATAAAAATTACCGTAGTTACTATTCATAATATCAAAAAAATAAAAGTAACCTATTAACATAATTTGGACCCAATTAATTCAAATATGGAATCCATTTTTCAAAATTAAAAACACAGAAGTTGCAGTATTTAATTTTAAATTAATCCTATTGTTAAGAAAACGAGTTTTAAAAGTTAAAACATTGCAAAAGATTGAAATGATTTTACCTATGAATTCAATGTAAAATCAATGCAAATGACATAAATTATATAAAATGGTAAAAAAATATTCTATTTATACTTTAAAATCATTCAATATTATAATTTAACTATATAAATTATTATTATGAAAAAAGTTGTTTTTAATTAAAATACAGCGTGTTTTTACTATTCATTAAAATATGAAAGTTATCAGAATAATATGAACATTTTATCTAAAGTAAATTTTTATATCCTGATTAAAAGAAGAATTTTATTTTTTTCAAATTGAACTTATAAACCTTTCAAAATGAGATTTAAAGTGGGTGCGCCATCAAAAGGTGACAAAACTGCATTTTTTGAAAAATACTTATTTTACCTGAAAAATTTATTTTGTTCACATACCATGTTTTAGAAAATGTGAAAGATAAATAATAAGGTTATAAAATTCAAAATGTAGTTAATACTATTCATAGAGGCTATTCCATAATAATATTATAATAATATATCATTGTTTAGTGAAACCCGGTATTGCGTATTACACACGCTATCGAGGAAGGTCATGATTGCTTGTAACGCAAGCCAAGTCAGGGTTGCGTGTAGTGAAAGACTCCTTTGTTGTTGAATATAAAAAAATCCAACCATATTTCATTTATACATTTTATATATATATATATATATACACACACTCAATGTTGCGTAGAATAACTACAATCAAACGAACAAGAAATTGTGTGTAACACAATCCAAGAATAGCGTTGAGTATAGTGCAAGCTAATATGGTGCTGTGTATAGTGAAAGATAATCTTGGTGTAGAATACAATTGAAGATATGAATGAAATTAAAAATAATATATCTCATAAAATATCAGGGTGTTACATTTACCCTTGGATAAGGGCAACAACTTTGAAATTTTTTATATTCTCCACAAAAAATACATTTTACTATAATGGGTGTTATAAGATATAATTTAATCATTATCCTCATAATATTCATTTTTTAATGGAAACCAGAAACTTTATTCCATATTTTTTTATACTTAAAAAACCTCTGAGTTCATTTGTGGCATTTTCCATATTTCCACTTTCTTCATTTTTTACATGTATAAAATTAAAACATCTTTCATTTATCATATTTATTAGATAAACATCATTGTGACGTCCTCATACTCTTTATTAGTATCTCTGGAAATTGAATAGTACTCCAATTGTTAATTATGGCTTTCGATATATTGTCTAGAAATATCACAAGCTATATTTATTGATCTAAAATCATGTCTTTAATCTCATTTGGAAATTCATCAGATTTCCCACCACATTAGTTTTTGACTTGATTCCTCTTATTTTCGTACATGGACTCAAAAAAGGGAAAATCAATGATGTGTAGTTTTAAACTATTAAATAAACAAATGGGAAACCAATAAAATTAATGGTATAACTTATAAATGACATGTATTTCCTTAAATTTGAATTTCTTGGCTTCAATATATGTTATGAATTATCTAGTTTATAATATAGACTCTTATGTGCATTCTTGGTCCATTAATAACGGGTTGTAATGGTTTTTCGAATTTAACAAATCATATCTACCAGGAGTTTCAAACAATGTGATTAGTAATTTCTATTGTTGTGCACTAATTATTATTATACCTGGCTCAATAAAGTGTTTTATAGGTATCCTCGCCTAGGAACAATAGTACCGAAGCCACATCCAATTCTAGTATGCATAGAGGGATGTATTTTATTCAAAACAACATACTCTATACTTTACCAATCATATATATGTTTTCCTATACTTGTGTTATCCCTAAGGCATTCACTAGAGTTTTCTAATCCTAATCCCAAAAATAAATAAACATCCCAGTGATAGAAACAATGTTATCCCTGTTATTTATTATGCATTAGTTCATGATTTATTACATAATAATACACATAATACTACCCCAAATATTGCGAATTATAGTTTTTTTGGTGACTATGTATAATAAATAACAACCTAAAATATGGGTACATTAGTATTATCTAAATATTCATTAACTTGATCAAAATTTTCCATCAATGTTAAAACTACTTCTGGAAACTTGGGGACATAAACAAGATTGGGGTGAGCTATGAAGCTTGTTAAGGGAATAAAAAAAGTTTAAAATGAAGGATTTATTATATGTTAGACAATATGCATTTCAATGAAACCTAAAATGGATGAGAATAATAAAAGTGAAGAAAAATGAATGATATAACATGGTAACATAAATCTAATATGTGGAATATGGAAATTAAATTTAAACATCGGATAATAAACATATGTCACGCCTAACCCCCAATACATCCCAACATGGTGGAAAAGTCTCATGATGGATTAGGTCTACTCCATTATCTAATATATGACATCTCATGAGTCTAAAACTTTACCCAATTAATTAGAGCTCTATATAAATCTGGGTGCACCCGTTGCTTTCTTGTCATGTACATTATTAACATTTCCACATTGATCATTCATTATAGAATCATTTTTCATCATTATTAATCCCAATATTAGGAAATGTGGACAAAAATCATGGAATTACCCAATAAATGATGTATATCTTAAATTATTTTATTACCCTTGAGTGGAAATGAGTATGGGTATACTAGTTATTAATGTTCTATATAGATGCTCCTAGTGACATCTCGACAACATAACGATAGTACATGATGATTAATTAAATGGTAAATGGGTGATAAAGTTTTATCTCATCACTTGGAAGTCAGAAGCATAATATGAGGGATATGTAAGAACATAATCCAACTGAAAAACATGATAATTAATTATAATGTGACAAAGAGGGTTCTTTAAAAAAACATGGCATAAAAAATAGTAGGATAATTTTGGCAAGGTAATTGGGGTACATGATTAATCATGGGTGAGAATAATGAGAGTGAAAGTTTTAACTCATCAGTTTCAGATTATATTCTTGATAATATGGATTTGGAATCTCATATCCTGTCAATATAAATTGGAAGAGTAATTTCAATACATAAATACGGTGCTTAAATAAAGAGGAGAAAGAGAGGATCCCTTACTAAATTTTAGAATAGTAATATTTATGTAAATGTTTTAATGAGTGGGTATAATTGATCTCACATTATTATGAAATAAATTGAATATTATATGGGTCATTAGAATGTCTTTAAAACATTACCATTTTATATTAAAATGGAGAACTACTATGAAAGTAATTGAATTAAAAAAAAGAGTAAGAGGCCCATCACCTTGAGAGGGTGATTTAGAAAGATTGGGAGGAGATTATTTAGAGAATAGGGGAACCATTGATGGAATTTAATGAGGGTATGGAATAGAAAGTACATTCACCAAGGATTTTTATTAAAGAGAAAACAGAGATGTGTGGGTTTATATAGGAAAATAGAGGAGAGTTCTTCATTATTTCCCAATCATGATTTTCGACTCTATACTATAAAATAAACAATACTAGAAATCATAAAATTATTTTTCAATAGATTATTCTTAATAGGAGTTTTTTAAATTATTTTACAAATACCAGGCTATAAATAACTAAAATATTACCCTTTTGATGTATAAGTGATTCATGTTTATAGAGAATTTATTTTAAAACATATAAATATAGTATAGGTTTTAGAGGATTCATAAAGGATTTATAAAAAAATAAAATTTCCTAGAAAAACATTATATTAAATTAGAAACATATTTTTGGTATTTTATTCCCTTAATATAATTTATTACATCACTTTTGAGTAATTGTGATTTCATTATATAAACAATATATTTATAATGTATTTAATTTCAAACCAAAAGTTTGACTATCTATGAAAAGTTATGAAATTTTATAGTGCGACAATTTTGAAGCGACGATTAAAAAATAATCCTTATTTTATCAAAATATATTTCAAAATATGTGAATTTTCACTTTTAAAACAAGAATCGATATTGATTGAGAAATGGTAGTTTCTTATCAATAATAGTTTTTAAACTCTTATAACAATTATATTTGACTTCATAGAAATTATTTTACAATTAAATTTAAATAAAGACTATTTAATAGTATTATTTTATTAAAATTTCATTTATTTTGAAAACTAATGAATTCATAATAAAGTAATTTTATAATTGAAATTACTTGTCACAAAAAAAATACAAATTTTGTTTCATCATATAAAAATCTAATTTTTTTTAAAATTTATTTCATAATCATATATAAAGAAAAAAACATATAATAATTATCAAATTTAAATTGAAAAATAAATATTCAAACTATTAGAGTTACTTTGTTTCTAGTTTTTATGAAATTATTTTTAACCTTAATTAACTTATTTTCCTTATATTACGGTAATAAATATTTACATTATTACAAATCATATTGTCTAAAAATTATGTTGAAATTTTTATGTAAAAACAATTAGGATTCTTAAAAATAATTTATATAATTTATCAATAAAAATTCATAGAGTTTGATTAATTTAATTTATATTTAACACAAATGTATGATGGAGAGTAGATCTTTCCAAAAAATGCCTTTTCGAGGGAAAATGATTATACATAAAATATATAACTAATAATATTCACTATATTAATTTCAATTAATAATGATATATATATTATCCATAAATTTATTAGATATTATTCCCCATTAGGGGTTATTTTTAATTAATTAAAAAGGTAAAACATTGTGTACTTTGAAACAGTTTTTAGAAAATTTTGTTTTCAAGCCTAAAAATAAACATATAATGAAATATTAAATAAAGAAGATTTAAATGTTTTTAATTAGATTAAATATAACTAAATGATACATGTTTTAATTTAAAATAACATTAAAATAACAAGGAATATTTTAATTGAAAACTGAGTGCTTATCTACTAAAAATTTATAAATATACATATGTTTATAAGAAAATTTATATATATATTTCATTATTTATTTTATCTTTTTCATACAAAAAATTTAATGGATTGGTTAAATTGGTAATTTTTAAATAATAATTTTTTTGGGTTTGCTGTTGCGTGTCACATACACTATCAAAAATAATTTTCCCTTTTAAAAACATTGGGTGTTACATTATCCTCCCTTTAATAAATTTCTTCCTCACAATTTTATCTTTATCTTAGAAAAAATTCTTTTTAAACTTCAAAAAATATTTTTATTGAAAACCCAAATCATAAAATGTTTTAATAAAAAAATCCACTTAAAAAGGGAGAAATAGAATCGTGAATTTCATCAGATAACTAGGTTCCCAAATAGGAAATGATTAGTGGGAAGTGAAAATATAGACCTGTAACAAAAAATATTATTCCCAAGAACTAATATTGAATGATAGATAAATTTTTAAGAGATAGTTAATGATAACCAAACTATAAATTTGATATAGATTTAAAGACCACCAATTCATCAGAAATTATAATAATATAAAAGAGTTTCTATTTTAATTTTTTTAGAGTTAAATAATTCTATTATCTTTTATAGTATGGACACAAGGAAAAATACTTTCTTTAAATGTATAATTTCATCCATTAATCAATTTACAATATAATCTCATATTTTATATCAAAATGATGAGTTCCTAAGATGAATTTTTATACCTCATGAACTTGAATATGATTTTAACAGATAACATAATGAACCAATGAATAAAAATATATTCCTCATATCCTTACTAAATCAAAAAATTTTAGAAAAGTTTATGATAATATTTTTAAATGAATACAACTTAATACATTAAGCTCCAAAATCCAGAAAAGATCCCAAATGTTTAACATAGATAATTCCTTAAATAAATACCCATATATCCCAAATATAACCAATAAACTCCACATTAAAGAATTCTTTTACCCAAATGTTGTCTCACACACTTCAAATTACACCTTAAAAACATAACAAAATTTATTTAAAATTTTACATTATATTAGACCAAATGGGTATATATACCTAGGCCAAATAATAAATATATGGAAATATCATTAATCACTTCAAAATAAAAAATATTTTTTCCTGTAATTTGTTCCTAAAATATCCCGAATCATGCCTAAATTACATAGTATAAATCCTCAAAAGTGGTATCAATTCTTTTTAATAATAACATTAGATATAGAAATATCATCTAAAGATTCTTTAGGTCTATCCAAGCATTAACCACAATTTAAGGGGTATTAATCCATGAATCACGAGTTTTCCAAAATTCACCCTTATCACTAAATAATTTTTATTGTTTATCTATACCATTCAACATATGTTTCAAATCTTTAATGTGAAACTATTGTGTCATAGTCCTTATATTTTTCATGATTCTTATATCCAAAAATTTATTGATATGTTACATCAACAATAAATTCTCGTGTACCAAAAAAATTAATCCCAAAAGACCCATGATTTGTATAGCATATATCCTTCCTCACCCAAGGAATTATCCCATGGATTATAGAATTGACTCAGATAATTACCATATTATACAAACATTATAAATGCAATAATAAATGGTGTCGTAAGATGTTTTTTATTCCCTTCTATTATACTCTTCATTTTTTAATGGAAGCTATAAAATTTAGTCCCTATTTTTCCACACAAAAGAAGCCTTCTAGTTCTATTTTAGAATTTACCTTGGCGCCTTTTCATACATTTAGATATGCAAGAAATTGAATATCATTTATATTATCAAATTTATCATATGATTTTCCTTGAGGAATATTCCATGTCTTCTTTGATATCTTTAGATATTCAACTATGTTCAAATTACTAATAGTGATTTTTGGTTGCTATGATTTTATAATCAAAAGTTATCATACTTGATCTCCCAACGAGTTAGTTATCTCATTTTGGAATTCATCACATTTCCCATCACTTTGGATGTTGATTCGGTTTTTCTTGTCTCTAGTCATTGACTTGATAAATGGGAAAATATGGGATGAGTACGTTTAAACTATTAAACTCACAAATGGAGTGCCAATAAAAATAATGTGATAACTTACAAATGACATGTATTTTATTAAAATTTGTATTTGGAGGCACCATTATAATTTATCTACAAACTATTTCCCTAAAAATATTCTTATCATAATTTATTTCTTTTAATAATGGGGTTTTAACCGGCTTGAGAATATATAGAAGAATATCACATTGTATTGTCAAACTAGGTTTGAATGAATGTCTATTTTTTTGTTCTAGTTTATAATTGTTTCTATATTATATAATGTTTTTAGGATTTTCACCATTTCTAAATCTATTCCAAAGAAAAACCCACTTATAGTATCAAGACATGAATATATATTTTTTAGAAACCAATTAATTTATACATTTCCATAACATAGGGATATTTTCTGAAAAAAAATTATCCCTAAGGCTTTCTCTAATGTTTTCAAATCCTAATCCAAAAAATAATGAAACCTCACTCTGATACCAACTATAATATCCATTGTATTTATTACACATTAATTCAGGATTTATTACACAAGAATACACGTAATAAAAACCATAAGATATATAAGTCTAGTGTATTTGGGTAATTATTAAAATTATATGAAAAATAAAAATAGAGATGTACATTATAATTTTTGAAAACATAATTTATGGGCTCATAATTTTACATCATTCTTGAAACCCCATGGGATATACTTGGGTCATACATAAGAAATGGGTGAGATACAAATCCCATTAAGGTAATAAAAAATCATAAAATTATACAATAAGAATTTAAATGGTAATTATAATTAATAGTAATCATAAACATGAAAAATATAGAATGATATATAATGGTAACATAAAGGAAATATGGGAAATTTGTAAACAACTATAAACATTAAATCATAAACATAGGTCCAGGCTAAAAATCAGGGCATCATAAAATGGCATAAATAGTTCCATAACGGATTTGGTTCACTCCTTAATCCAATATCTTAGGTATCATGACAATTAAACATTACCCAATTCATTAGAGCACTATATAATTTTGGTCACACCCATCACCTTCATATCATGATCATTCATAATTTTTCCACATTGATCATTCAAAATAGAATAATTTTTCATCATATTTAATCCCATGATTAAGGAATTTCATTTAAATACATGTAATAATATAATCAATTATGTACAGGTAATTTTTTTTAAAACCAATGGATGGTAATGGGTGTGGGTATAAACCTCACATATACTTAGAGGGGAAAATGTAGTTTCATTTCAGCAACATAATAACGGTGCTTGAAGATTCATAAAATAGTTCAATGAGATAGAAAGGAGTATATCATAATTTTTAATTTAAATTTAATGTATGATGGATATGTAAGAACATAACACAACATGAAAATTTCCGAATTAAATGGAATAATAAAAGGAGGGTTGTTGAATTAAAACATGGTGTAGAAGAATTGTAGGATAATTTAAATTGGGTAATAGGGGGACATAATTAATATTTGGAGGGTTTAATGAGAGTGAAATGGGTTACTCATCAATTGGAAATTAGAGTTTTGGTAATAGGTATGTTTAGGATAATAACCTTTCAATTGTAATTGGATGAAAAATTTCAATACATAAATTAGGTGTTTGAATGACTAAGAGAAAGATATGATCCCTTAAAAAAATTTAGAATAGTAACAAATATGGTAAATGATATAATGGGAGGGGATAAATGCTATCTAATTTTTATGAAATAAATTTTACTGTATTTGGATCTTTATAATGTAATTTAAACATAACCAATTGAGATTAAAAAGTCTAAATATAATGAAAGTGATTGAATTGAAATGAAGAGTGAGAGGCCCCTTACGTTGAGAGGGTGATTCCAAAACATTCAAGGGATATTCTTAAAGATTGGGGATATATTGGGAGGAATATAGAGAGGTTATGCCAATGTAAATACAATATCCATGGTTTTTGTGTAGTGAGAAATGGGATTTTTGATGCGTTTATATAGGAAAATAGAGGGAAGTTGTTTATTATTTTCCATGTTTATGTTTTAGAATCTACAGAATAAAATAACCAAAACCCAAAATATTTACATTGGTTTTATTTTGGATTCTAAAAAATAGGAGGGTTTTGAATTATTTTATTTTTACAATTGGATAAATCATTAAAATATTACCTTCGTGATGTTGAAGCGGGTCATGTTCATAGAGAATTTAATTTAAAACCATAAACTATAATATATGTTTTTGGGGATTCATAACGGATTTGAAAAATTAATAACATAACCTTATAAAATAACATTAAAGGAAAAAGATATATTTGTTCATGGATACCATTTATTTTATCTATTATGAAACTTTTGGTTAACTATGATGCCATAATATACACCATATATTTATACGAAATTTAAATTTTATCTTAAAATTTGACTATCTCAGAAAATTATAAAAAATTTACTCTGAGACAATTTAAATGTGATGATTAAAAATTTATTTTTATTTTATCAAGATAAATTTATGAATATGTGAATTTTCAATTTTAATATAAGAATCAACATTTATTGAGAAATTCTAGGTTTTTTTCAATAAAAGTTTTCAAACCCTTATAAAAATTACATTTGGATGCATAAAAAATGTATTATAATTTAAAATAAATTATCGATAATAAAATAATTATTTTACTAAAATATTATTTATCTTTAAAATTCATGTATTAAAAAAAATAATTTCAGAATTGAAATTTCTTATTACAAAGAAATACAATTTGGCCTTTATCATATCAAAATTACATTTTTATCAAATTAATTTCATAATTATTTGTATAGAAAAAAATAATATAATCATTATTATATTCACAATAAAACATACACATTCATACTATTAAAAGTTTGTTGTTTCTTTTCATTATTAAGTTATTTTATCTATAATTATCCTATTTTCATTTTACTGTGGTAATTTTTTTTCTATAGTTACTATTGATATTGTCCAAAAATTAAGTTGAAATTATTACCCAAAAATTAGTTATTATTATTAAAAAATATTTCATATATTTTTATCAAAACCAATTTTGAGAGTTGGAAGAAAGTAAGTTTAAATAAAAATCACATGTGTGATGGAAAGTGTTTTTTTTTTGCAAAAAATGAATTTTTTATGGGAATAATGATTTAACTTTCACTCTTTAGAAAGTACTATTAAATATATAAATTTAAATTCCTAATGATACATATATTATCCATAAATTTAATTTAAATCATTCCACCTATGGGGTTATTTTAAAATAATAAAAATGGGAAACAATATTCATTTTGAAAAAGTTTTTAGAAAAATTTATTTTCTAGCCTAAAAATAAACTTATAATATAATATAGTAAAAAGATTATTTAAATGATATTAATTGGATAAAATATTAATAAATAATACTTATGTTACTTTAAAATAATATTAAAATTTTTATATTACTTTTAAATTTCTTAATTTATCAAATCAAATGAAATTATTACAGAAAAACCACATTTTGAACTATTCACAAAAATTTAACATTTTTTCAAAAATAAAAAAAATAACCGTAAGAAAATTTTGATATGATTATTTAAAAAAAATTAAATATATAAAAAAAATAATTTAATTCTCATGAAATTATTTATAATATTTTCCAAAAATGGAATAAAATTCATTTTTGAAGAAAAAAAGGCTTTGAAGGATAAAATGACATTTCTAGGAATTGAGTGATTATTTTCTAAAAATTTGTAAATATACTTATTTTCGGTATGATATATATATATATATATATATCATATACTAGGTAATCCTATTTATAATTCAAAATTTAATTTCTAGGATAAAACACGCGTATTTAAATAATATGAAAACATTTTTATTTCAAGGATCATTTCCTAGAGTTAATGAAAACTATGACCAATTGTACTGGGAACATTAGGAATTATACTTTCTTGAAAATTATAATTTCATCCCTTAATAAATTTCCACAACAATCTCATATTTTTTTCCAAATGATGTGTGCTAAAGATGGATTTTTTTTATTCTATAAGAATTAGAGTAAGCTTCTAACAGATCAAATAATCCACCAAGGAGTAAAAATATGTTCCTTCTATCTTTAATAAATCCAAAATGGTTTTCATAACGTAATATAATATTTTTTATGACCCGAAAAATCAAGGTCTGAACCATGATTACCTGAATATCACCTCCAATAGGCCAGAGGATGTAAACTAGCACTCAGTATGCATATCCCCCAAGTCAGAGGTGTTATGATAAAGTACCTACACACACACACATATCCAAAGCCACAAACTGATGAAATATAAAATGAAATAATACTATGCATGAATACATCTAAGATCCCATTATAGAGTACTATAGTAATGTATTAAAAATGAAAAAAGAGACCAAATATGTATAAAAAACTAGAAAGAGTCCAACCTGGCCTTGGGGTTAGGGCTAAAGTGAAATGAAATCTTCCAGAGAAACACCTCATTATAACAAGATCTATTAATTCACTACCCACTCCTTGTCGTCTCAAGACACCGTCAAAAGGGTTTTCATCTATATAATACATGAAAAGTTTGGGAAAATCCCATTAATCATTGAGTATAACAGTATTCATTCGGATAACCTAAAAACACAAAACATGAAGCAGCAATTATAGCGAGCTCAATAAAATATATAACGGAAATACAATCATATACTCAGGAATGACCCCACACATCGAGGGGATCATTAAAAATAAGAAACCATAAGATTCCTGTCAAATCTATGAATTTTTTTTAAATTCCACTCCATGATCCATGCTATTATCGGAGACACTCCACAAAGAGGACTACGTCATTGGGCCCCACCGAAAAAATCACACTAGTCTAAGAAGAACCTAAAACACAAATAAGGGGGTCTTTCCCAAAACCACTAGGGGACACCACAAACACAATCAGTATCAACTCGCTACATAAATGTTCATATCACAATGATTCGACATACCCTACTGATACATCATGCTAGATAGAGGATCAATGCCCTAATCATGGGGTCATGACAATTACACAAACTCCACCTATAAAACAAAGGATGATAACAGATCAAACTCTAGTCTCATAGAGGGACACCACAACTCGATTAGATACTATACCTCTAGATCTGATCACATACCATCGATATGGATTTATGGCCTCACTTTACCCTTGATGGAAATGACTAAGGAAACAATATAAAGCTATATTGGTCCAAAATATTAAAATGAATATCCACAAGAATTATTGATGGGGGTACGTGGTGTGTACCACCGAGTACTAGATGTGTCCAACTATCCCCTTTCCCAGCCATGTGGAATATCCTAACACAATATCTAGTCTCCATACATATGTCGTGTAGAAGGAGAATAAGGTACGAAAAGGCACACAATATCCTTAACATTTAGAATGGAAATGTCCGTGTATAGTGGCCATGCCCATGTATCGACCCGTGTATGCCATGCTGTGTCCTTGTACAAGTACACAGTGTTCTATCATTCCATGTACTCTTTCCCATGTATGTGTACTCTCTGAATTGCACGTCCAGCCACACTGAATATGTCACATGTTGTGTGATAGGTGCGACCCACCATGTGATCCTTAAATATTTCCAAAACCCTAACGCCACAGGAAGTGGGGGGGCACAACATGTTGATATGATATAAACACTATGTATAATGAATTTTCCAAAATATAAATATCTATTTTTGTGCATACCTTATATTCCTCTGGACTTTGTTATGGAACTTTTTTCATCATAAAATCATAGATAAATCCTCATCTATTTAGGAAATTGTTGATTAACACGTTTCAGGAATTCGATCTACCTGAGAGTCAATATTTTTCAATGATCACCAATTTCCACTGAAGAACAGGAAAATTGGGTATTGAAATTGTATAATCCATTTCCATCTCAAGCATCTCACAAACGTCGATATGTACTGATACAAGATCTACAATAAAAAATATTTGCATAATGAACAATATTTTCAATGATTATTTTCATCAATGGATTTTGAACTAACTTCCAAATGAATTAGTCCTACGATTAATGATGAATTGGGGTATAAAAGAATAAGAAAAATTAAAATGAACAAACCAAAACCAATGTTTCTTTTTGATATAACGAAAAATGAAAATCAATAATCACAAAGATTTATTCTCATAAAATTTGAGTTATAAAAACCATCCCTCAATACACACAATCCATGAACTAATCAATTAGTTGATAGATTTATATTCATTTTATAAATAAATAATAGGGAATAAAATCTTATAAAAAATACCCTAAATGGAATTTTTATTGATCATTGATGAAGAACAGTTGGGTTTCCATCCTTGACAAGATCTATAGAATCTGTTGGTAGAAAAATCTACGATCTGATCCCGATCTTTCGTCGTTTTCCAAGAAAATATCTCCAACAATTGTCTAAAATTCCTAGGGTTTTAGCGGCCAAACCTAAAGAATTTATATAACCATAAATTTAAAGGAGAAACAGTCACGATGAAAAAACCTAAACAAAATAAATAATTTATTTTATTTATTTCTTTTAATTACACCCTTGTTGAATGTTTCACAAAAATCCCTTACAGACAATGGTTATGTCATGCCTAGGGTAAAATACATACTCTAGACTAAATGGTGCCCTCGGAATTTTGATCTAGGGATCCTTTGGAAGTTATTCCACTTTTTTTTGGAAAACTATATGCACATGTTTTTAAATATATCTAATATTTTTCAAACATTTATTCCAGGAACACTGGTCCTTGAAATCATACACTATCTCATAATTTGGTCTAAAAAATAATCCAAAAAATATCTAAAAAAATAAAATTAAAATAAATGACATTAAAATATCCCCAAATTAGGTATTTTCACCTAAAAATTCCAAAACAAGAGATACACAAAGAGATGTGTGTACTGAGCATGAATCTGAGCCTCCCACAACTGTGTGCTCTTCTGAAGATCACCCTAATGAAACTTGACATGTAAAAATAGAATCAATCTGCCATTAAGGATCCTCACATGCTGACACTTGATCTCTAATGGGTTTTCTACAGAGGTAGATCCATCCTGAATGTTATTCTCATAGTAGTTGATAACGTGCGATAGGTCATGCACATACATCCTTACCTGTAACAAATGGAAGATGTTGTGTACCTGGTATAACTGCGGTGGTAGATCTATGTAGTATTACACCACAAAAACTCTACACAGTATCTATAAGTGTCCAATTAATATTTTAGATCCCTCGCATCTAAATCTAATCAATCCACATTGAGGTGATACCCTCAATGACACATGGTCACCTTCCCCAAACTCTAGTGGTCTCCTTTATTAGTCAGCATAATACTTCTGATGGCTCTACCCAGCCTTCATCTTCTCTTAGATGATCTGCACCTTCTCTGCTATATCTCACACCAAATATGGTCCCATTATTACTGACTCACCTTGATCGGTCAAAAAAGTGTTGACCTATAGGGTCACCCATACAAAGCCTCAAATTGGTCTATACCAATGGTTGAATGGTGGATGTTTTTGTATTATAACTCCACCAATGGTTGGTGATCCTCCCAAATATATCCCATATGTCCATCATGTATGCCCAAAACATGTCCTCTAAAAAATGGATGGTCTGCTTTGTCTGGATCTCAGTTTGTGGGTGAAATATAATGCTCAAGAACAACTGAGTCCTAAAATCAGCTTATAACCCCATCCATAACCGGGATTTGAGGCGATAATCATGGCCATAGATTATCATTGAGGGAACCCCATGGAATAAAACTTCCTCATGCACATTGAGGTATCCCATTATCTATAGTGAACTCTGCTCTCAACGAGAAAAGAAGTGGGATAGTTTAGTGAGATGTTTTACAAAAAACCAGATGGTATCGTGCCCCTTAGATGTACACTATAATATGATAATGATGTATATGGATATCCCATCAAACATCCACTCTATAACCTCAAAGGGTTGTGTTAAACTCATTGTAACCTTGTGCTTTACCTTCACCTACTGACAAGTGAGAAATCGAGAGAAAAAATCTACGATTGTATTCTTCATACCTGGCCCCCAAATTGATATCGTTGTTCCTGGTACATATTTTCCAAACATGGATGTACTATCAATGGGTAAGTATGAAACTTTTGCAACAGCTACCCCTATAACATCAGTGTTTCAATCTTCCATCCTGAAAAAAGTTTAATGTGATCCCCATTTTCAGAATATCCATCAGGGGAATTTCCAGTGGATATCTGAGTAGTTAAGGTCTCATAGTCAATATCTCAATGATGAGAATCCCTGATGTTTTATAAATTTTGTGGGGTAGAAACCATCAACCAAAGATATGAAGAATCGTCTTTGTCCTCAAAGAATAATAGTAATAATAATAACTACTCGGATGCCTCATCCAATATCTAAGAACAATATCTACTACTGAGATAGTCTACCAACATATTCTACTTCTTAGGAGTATATTAAATTTTGAATTCATAGTCTTAGAGGTACTTTATCTATCACTTCTGTCTCATGGTAATATCCATTTGAGAGAATACGTACTTGAGACTCTTATGGTCAGAGTAAATGAAAACCTCTCACCCATGGGGCTATGTCACCACATCTTCAAAGGGAGGACTAACACACCTAACTCAAGATCATGGGTCATGTAGTTCAGTTCATGTGGCCTCAACTATCATGAAACATATGTAATAACCTCTTTTCTAGACGTCAAAACACAACCGTGTCTAGTTCCTGATGCGTCATAGAACACAATGGACTCGACACCCTCCATTAGAAATCTAAAAATGGGAGTTCTCTTCATCCTCTATCTCATCTCCTAAAAGAATAGGTGGTACCTTTTTGTCACACAAAATCTACCCTTTCGAAGTCAAATATGTCAAGGGTGATTCCACTTAGAAGAAGTCATGCAAAAACATTTGATATTTCCCAATATACCTAAAAAACTTCTTACTTGGGAAACATTCTTGGGTGGATCTCATGAAATCACTAATTTACCATTTTTGATTGACCACTAATCTAGCATATGATATGGCATGTCCCTAAAAGTGGACCTATCGAATCCAAAACTAAACTTTAAAGGCTTTCCATAATGATAGATCTCTTGGAGTGTGTGTTGGACCTTCCTGAAGTTTCTCTTTTGCTCCTACTAAGACTCTGAATACACAAGGATTTCATCGATGAAGGAAACCATGAACTAGTCTATAAAAGGAAGAATAATTTGGTTTATGATTCCCATGATGACTATTTTGGAATTTGTCTCACCGAACTAAGTCACCATGTACTCATAGTAACCATAGGGACATATGAATTCAATCTTATGTGTATCATCATGTCATACTCATAGTTGGTGATATCCTGATCTAATTTCGATCAGGGAGATCCACTATACCCCTTTTAAATGATCAAATAGGGTTTTGATCCTTTGTAGATAATACTAATTCTTCGTGATCACCTTATTCAAAAACTGATAATCTACACATAACCATGAGTTCCAGTCCACTTTCTTGTCTTACAATACTATGTATTCCAAGGTGAAAATGTAGGATCACATAAAGACCTTCTACTGTCAGTCATCCAGATGCACCCTCATCTCTTAAATCTCAAGAAGATCCATTAAAATATTCTGGTGCAGATATCAATGTTTTCTCAGGATTCAATTCAATGTAAAATTCTATCAGTCGATGGGGAGGTAAAACTGATTCATACTCAGGAAATACATCCTCATATTCACCCACTAGAGGACGAAAATGATAGAAAAAAGAATATATGGTTCCAATAGTCATGCTATCAAATTGGAGAGTAATCGAATTCACTCTCTTATGCCTAATCGCATCCAAATCCACCAATGTTTCTTTTTAACCCACAATGTAAAACCTCATTTTTCCGCTGTAGACACACTGCATCATCTGCCTAATATAGTTAATCTGGGAATGAAATTTGGGTATCCAATCCATGCCTAAGATAACATCATGATGCCTCATTACTAAAATATAGATATTCCATAAATAATTCTTCCTTCCATGTGTGAAATTGCACTATCATCAAATGTGTGAAATCGCCAAGTCACCACCTATTAGAGCCTCTAACTTAAAGTGGTAAGCCAATATCTCAACAAGAATCTCTAAGTCTCAAACCGAAAAAGTGGAAAGGAAGGAATGGTTCAAACCTATGACTATATTTACTATAGATAAATTATAAAAAAATGATCATACATGTTATCATCCCTAGAGCCTCGGGGTTATAGGCCTCTATAGTTAGTCTCTTTCCACATCCATATCCACTTGCTCCCAAAGCCTGAGGTAGACAACCTGAGGGTGGAGGTGGTAATAGATCAAACCTTCGACCACCTCCAACAACCCTTCCAACCCCTCTTCCATGTCTTTCACCCTTTGCACCACCCTTATCTTTCCTTTGTCTCTATGGTCCCTCGATCAAACAATCATTAGCTATATGAAGTGTTAGACAATCTCAACCCAAACTCCCCTGAAGGTTGCAATAGAAAAAAATCCTCTACCTTAGATGATTCGATCCACCTTGAGAGCACTATACTGATGTCCTTGAGTCTTAAGATCCCCTACATGGAGGTCTGATATGTCTATATCCTCATTACTATGGTCGACTACCTACTATCGAGGTCTCTGCTATTGGGTTCCCACTACTAGCTCCCACTACCAGCACGTCCTCTGCCAAAAAGGTATCCTCCAACAAGGCTCCCTCAAGAACCCCAACATAGTTTGTTATGTAAAGGGATATTATTAAATCATTGGTTTCCTGAAGAAATATACGATCAAAGAAATTATTTCTAAATAACTCATCGCAAACCATAAATATAGAGCAACGCAAGAGGTTTGTTAACCTCGTCGAGTACTCTACCCTGATCATACATACCTTCTGTAGATTCATAATATCTTTTATGCATACCAATCACAACATGACTATATTATACTTTTTCGTGAATAGAATCTCAATGTGTGACTAGGAGTGAGCCTTTTCAGCATTTGATTGAGTCACCAAGATCCCCCATCACTATGTAGAATCCTGATGAAGACTCACTATGAGGAAATCCATTTGATCTTCTGGTGTCCCCATAAGGTGTGAAACATGAGTAACTACCTATAACTTGTCCTCATCCACCTGGGGGACTGGATCACCTTGAAACTAGGGAGGTTTTCACCTATGAAACTCGTGAATGCACTAAAATTGTGTGCATTATCAGGTAGTACTTCTATCTCATGTTTCTACTCAAAGTGTGGTGGTATGATTGGTAAATCACATGTATTTTATATCTCCGATACAAGCCCCAAGACCGATGCCTCATCATTAGACGGATCATCCTCATGATCATATAGTGGAATCCTGGCTGGATATCTCTATTTTGGCTTCCTGAAATAAAACAAGATGTACCACAGTCAAAATAGTATATCTGGGGAGCTGAATCGAGAAGGACATAAAAAACTCAACCATTCCTATATGATGCATGCACCAAAAAATTTCTCCCCAACCAATGTTTACGTGTACTGAGTCAAATGGTAGGTGATCAGACTATTTGTTCTTGGATATTTCGGTTGACACATGAACACTAAATTCCTTGGCTTGAAAGCTGAGATAGAAACACAAAAAACTATTCCCCAAAATGACGTCATCGAATCTAGTACTAGAGTAGAACCAACTTCTCTAATACCAAACTTTCATCACCCAACTTGTCGAGGTCTGACCTATCACTACCCCAAGACCACCTTTAATAGTGTAGGTGTTGGAGACCTGCACTGAGTATTCATATCCCACTAATGGGAGACATTAGCTAAAGGTACCTTTACAGACACACATTTCAAATCCCAAACAATTCTGTAATGTAAAAATAACTTAAACAATCCATGCATACATCTAATGTCTCACAACAGTGTATGATAGTAAAGTAATAAAAAAAGGGGGAATTACAAATCCAACCAAAAATGGTAAAGATTATAACCTTCTCCTAGGGAGAGGCCTGAAGTTAAAAACAATGTCCTAGAAAATCATATCAGTCGAAAAATCTTTGGTTATACTCCCCCCACTCCATGTCCTCCCAGGACACCATTAAAATGGTAGTTGTCTGAATAGGACATGGCACATGTATGACAATCCCATACAGGGGTGAGTATAACGATACTCAGTTAGACACCCATAAAACACTATACATGAAACACCTACTATGGACATCTCAACATAGAATATAACAATGAATTTATAAAATAAACACCTTGATATACTCATGAAAGACGCCATGCCACTAGGAAGTCATAACCAACTGGAAACTATGGAATTCTGATTGAAGCAACACTCATTACTAAATAATCCACTCCATAATCCTTACTATCCTTGGTGAATCTTGATGAAGAGGTCCAGGTCATTATTACAAACCTAACTAATCTCACTGGTTTATGTATACCCAGATACACAGATAGGGGGTCACACCAAGAACTATTGAGGACACCATGAACCCAATATGGATCAACCCGCTACATAGGGGATCATGTTCCAATGATTCCAAAACAACAATAATATGGACTATTATATGGATAATCAACAAAATTCTTAGTGAGGTTACACAGATTACAGAAACCCCACCTTTAGAACAATGGATGATTGAACAACACACTCTAGTCTCACGAAGGGATGCCAAAACTTTTATTGGGACTTAGCCTATAGAGCGGATCACAATCCATGGATATGGATGTAATGTCATACTATAAGATTAAGGTAAATGAACTTGGGAAAAAATTCTAACTATACTAGTCCAATCTAAGAAAAAGAAAATCTACCAGAACTCTTGATTGGGGTGCATGACATGTACCAGGTGGTATATGGCGTGTCAAGCTATCTCCATGCTTGAAAATGTGGAAAATCCTCTTACAGAATGTAGTATCCAAATAAATGGAATATAGAAGGAGTGTGTTAAGTGTAGAGAAACATGATATACTGCCCGTGCTGCCTCTCCAAGTCTGTGTAGTGTGGTCATGCCCATGTACTGACCTGTTTATACCATGTTGTGTCTGTGTACAAGTACACAACATGCCATAAGGCTGTGTACCTTTTCTTATGTCCCTATAAACTTGGATGTAAATTTTGATCCACATGGAAGGGGTCATACACCTTTTAATCCTTAAATATTGGGAAAACCCTTGCATTATGGCATGGGGGCCCACACAACATGTAGATCCGACTCACACTATGTGTAATGAATATTATTCAAAAAATTCAGATACGGTTATGTCTATACCGACTATTGCTTCGGACTTCGATAGTCTGATTTTCTCACCACATACTAATATATTGAGCATTGTTGAGCCATTCCATTTCCGAATAACACATTATGGTCTTTGATCTGCTTGGAAAATGATATTTTTCATCGTTCTTCTCTACAGACCAAAGAATAATAAAATCATGTATCAATGCCATCTGATCCACTTCCATATCCATAATCACACCATTGTTGATCCATGATGACCCTAGATATATAAATTTTTTTTTGTGAAATGAATCGGGTGAAAAATGATTCATTTCATCACTGGATGTAAACTGTGGGATAAATAAAGAACCTCCACATTGAATGAAGAATTGGAGAATAATAGAACATGATCAATCATGAGGAAAAGTCCTCGATTTATGTTCATGTTGATCTAGGTTCATTTCCATTATAATGAAAAATGAATAATCAACAATCACAAAGAATTCTCACCATAAAACCCCATAATAATGTCAATATTGCAATACACATGATCCAAAAATCAATCCACTAGTCAACTGATTCACATTTGTCATTGAAATAAAGAACAAGGAAGAAATTTAAATAAAAAATTCCTTACCTAGATATTTTATAGATCATTGATGAATAAAGGTTGGGTTGTTATAGTTTATGAGATCCATGGACTCTGTTGGGGAAACGATATATGATCTGATTCGGATATGTCATTGTTTTCCATGAAATTCTCTCAAATATTTGTCTATAATCTCCATGTTTTGAGTGACCAAACCTAAGTAACTTCTATAACCATATATTTAATGGAGAACCATTCTCTTAATTAAAAACTAATAAAAAATTTAATTAATTATTCTTTTTTAATTTCATTTCTGCAGTGATGACTTTTTCACAAACGGGGACTGATAAATGTTATGTTGTCCCTAGGGTAAAACCCATGTTTCAAACTCAATGGCGCACTTAGAGTTATGATCCAGGCCTTGATTTGGGTGTTATTCCAATTTTTATGGAAAACTACCAATGAATGTTATTTAATAAATATCATTTATTTTAAACATTTATTTTGAAAACACTAGGCCTCAGAATCAGATGCCATCTTGGAACCTAGTCTTGAAAATTATCTATATAATATACATGAATAATAGACAAAAAATCTGAGACATTTCAAAAATAGAACTGAATAATCTTTATTTTTTTAATCATAAAAATTCAAAATAAAATACAAATTTTTTAACATCGGCCATTCATTAAATAAAAACCTGAATATCCCAAATAACACAAACAACCTCAATATTAATGAATATTTTAACCTCATAGGTAGTCTCACAGCCTTCAGACTACACTTCCAAAAAATAATATCATTTTTTCCAAATAATATATTATATTAGACCTGATGGGTATATATATACCTCAATCCGATAAATCATCTACCAAAATATCATTAATCACATAAAATTGAAATAATATTTGATCATGTAATATGTTTCGAAATATATTCTTAATCCTGAAAAACTCACACCATGAAAATATTCGAAAGTGGTATCCATGTGATTTAATCATAATACTATACCAATAAATATTATACCAAAACCTTATAGGTTTATCAGATAATTAAAATGTAGTTAAGGGTTATCAATCCCCAAATCATAGGTTTTCAGAAATTTCACCTAAACATTTAATAACTTTTATAAGTTATTGGTACTATTAAAAATGTGATTCACATTATTAAAGAAAAACCACTATGGAATTATCCATAGAAATTTGATGATTCTTATATCCAATAATTATTTGATATTATAATTCTAAAATAAAATTATCCGGTACAAATACATAATAACATTAATCCTTACACATCAATGATTTCCAAAAAAATAGGTCCTTCCTTCATCTAGGATTTAGACATTTGATTTGGGAATTTACTTTTTTAGTATACATATTCTACCCACATAATTAATTGAATAATAAATACTTTTTCCCATGTAATTTATTCCCTTCAATGTTATTATTTATTTTTAACAAAAAAATGTGACTTTATGCTGTCTTTATATACACTTAAAACACAATTGAGTTCCATTTTTGCATTTCCCTTATTTCCACTTTTGTTATTTTTGATATGGAGGAAATTTATTCTTCTTCCCTTTATTGTAATTCCTTGATGAACATTATTGAGGAAACATCAAACTCTTATTTGACATAGTTTGACATTTAACTATTTTCCAGTGGTTTATTATGATTTTTGATTTGTGGTTTAGCATAATCTCAAGATGTGTTACTTGATCTACCATCAAGCTTAGTAACTCATTTGGGAATTCATCACATTTACTATCAAAATGATTATTTACTAAGTTCTTATTATTTCAAGAAATTGAATCGAAAAAGGGAAAATTAGGGGCGAGTAATTTTAAACTATTAATCACACAAACAAGAAGGAAATAACATTATAGGGATAACATATAAATGACTTGTATTTCCATAAATTATCAATTTCTAGGCTTCAATATAAGTTATTCGTTATCTATATTCTATCATATAATATTATTGGAAATTTAATTCCTTAATAATGTATTGAAATAATATTGTAAATTTACAATAGAATACCCCATGGGAATGTCAAACCAGTTTTACTGAAGGGCCCATTATTGTACACTAGTTGCCAATCGAGTCTTGCTCAATATGGTGTTTTTGAAGTTTTCACCCCTAGGTACATCTATTCTCGAGACACATCCATTTTTAGTATCCATATATTGATATATTTTCATGGAAACTACTTTATCTATACTTTACCGAAACATAGAAATGTTTTCCGATACATAGTGTTATCCCTAAGTCTTTCTCTAGAGTTTTATAATCCTAATCGGAAAATAACTATACCTCCCTCTTATACCATCTATGAAAACCCTTTTCATTAATATGAAAAAATTATTTATTTATTACATATGAATACACCTAAGACAACCCATAATATTGGGTATTATAATGTATTTGGGTAATTAGGTACATTAAATAATATATTAAAATTAGGGTAACATCATAATTATTTTAAACATCCTAATCATGTTAATAATATTCCATTGTTCTTAAAAATTAATGGGATAACCTAGGGGAATACGTAAGAAATGGGTGGGATAAAAAATACAAGTAACGGAACAATCAAAGAATAAGATGAAGAAATAATTTCAAGATTGACAATAAGAATTTAAATGGAACATAAAAGTGGTGATATTTATAATCATGAACAATAAAAAATGAAATATGATGGTAACATAATGGAAACATGGGAAATGTGGAAACAATTTTATACATGACATCATAAACATAGGTCAAGGATAACCACTAATACATCCAAATATGGTGGAGAAGTCCCATAATTGATTAAATTCACTCGAAAATACCATACATGATGCCTCATGAGACTAAAACCTTACCCAATTCATTGAATCATTATATAATTTTTGATTCACAAGTCTCTTTTATATCATGTACATTTATAATTTTTACACCTATATTATTCAACATAAAATCCTTTTTCATCACATATATTCCCATGATTTAATTAAAAAGGTTACATAGAAGAAATACCACCATAAATGATGTATAGGTAAAACTAGGTTAATACCCATGAGTGTAAATCAATATGGGTATACACCTCACAAATTTTAAATATAGAAAATCATTGTAACATTCTGGCAGCATAATGATTATACATGATGTTTCATAACATGGTTCAATGATAGATAAAGGGGTATCTAGTCACTTCAATGTAAAAAATGATATTCTAAGGGATATGTAAGAAACTAATACCTCATTTATATTTAGAAATTAATAGGAAAAATCTCTGGACAGTTCATGGATAAAAACATAGAATGGAAGAATCACAGGATAATTTTGGAAGTGTAACATGGGTACATTATTAATCATCAGAAAAAATAATGAGAAATAAAGGGATAACTCATCACTTTGAAATCATATGGTAGGTAATAGGGATTTTTAAGATCATATCCTATCAATAAGAACTATTTGAGAATGTTCCTTACATAAATATGGTTCTTGAATAAATAGTAGAAAGAGAGGATCTCTTACTAAATTCTAGAAAATTAACGACACCGATAAATGTAATAATGATGGGGGATAAATTATATCCCATTGTTAGTTCATCAATTTGAAATTATATGGGTCTTTATAAATTCTTGGTTACAAATACATTTGAGATTAAATTGGCTAAATACAAAGAAAGTGAATGAAATGAAAAGAAGAGTGAGAAGTCACATACCTTAAAAGGGTGATTCAAAACGTTTGGGAGGAGCTTGATGAGAGATTGGGGGACCCATGTTAAGAATTTAGAGGGGTTATGTCAGAGTGAGGATCTGATACAAGGTTTTATAGTTGAGTGGTATTATATTTTGGGAGGGTTTATATAGGAAAAGATAGGGGAGTTCTTTATTATATCTCAAACAATGGTTTTGGACTGAAAACAAAAAAAATAATCAAATAGAAGATCCATAACATGTTTTTTCCATAGTTTTTTTTAAAAGAGTAGTGGTTTTAATAAATTTATAAGTAAAATTCCCTAAATAATTAAAATATTAACCTTGGTGACGTAGAAGTGGGCCATGTTTATAAAGAATTTATCTTAAAGTCTTAAAATATAATATAGGTTTTGGATGATTCAAAAAAGGATCTACAATAACAATAAAATATTATATAGAACATATTATATTAAATAGAAAACATATATTTGGTCTTTTATTCCATTTAATTAATTTATTACATCTCTTTTGTGTCATTATGATGTCATATTAGACACCATATATTTATACCATATTTAGTTTTTATTCAAAAATTTGAATTCCTTAGAAAATTATGAAAATATCGATATTGGATGATTTATACATTCTGATTACAAAAAATATTATTTATTTTATCAAAATAATTTTCTAATTATATGTATTTTCTCTTTTAAAACAATAATCTAAATTTATTATGGAATTCAGGTTTTTTGTTAATAATAGTTTTTGATCCCTTATAAGAGTTACATTAGAGTTCATAGAATCCGTATTATAATTTAAATTTAATATAAATTATTTAATGACATTATTTTATTGAAATATAATTTATTTTTAAAATTGAAAAATTCATAAAAAAATAATGACTTAATTGAAATTTATTATAACACCAAAATACAATTTTATCTTATCGTATCAAAATAATTTTTTTATCAAATTAATTTATTAATTATTTATAAAGAATAAAAAAATACATAATCATTATTATATTTAATTCAATATAAAAATATTCATACTATTATAGTTAATTTGTGTTGAGTCACATGTAATTTGATTTCTTTCTTTATTACCCTAACATCCTTTTATATTCGTAATTATTATTTACTAAAATTACTATTCATATAGACTAAAAATTAAGTTGAAGTTGTTACATAACCGTTAATAAGATAAATAAAAATATGGAAACCATTTTATCCAAATAAATTCATATAGGTGGAAAATTTTAATTTAAAATAAAACCTATGAATGTGATGGAAAGAAGTTTTTTCTAAAAAATGTATTTTTCATGAAAAATATTGATTTACTTTAACACTATAACTAGAAATATTCAATATATTAATATCAATACATAATTATATATCTATTATTCATAAATATTATTGAGATATTTCCCTATTATGTGTTAATTTTAACTGATTAATAAGGATAAAAATTTTGATTTTAAAAAAAGTTTTCAAAAAAATGGTTTTCCAACACTATAAATAAATTTATATTGAGATTTAGTATTAATATGAATTAAATATAATTAATATGTTTTAATAAATCTAAAAATACTTATCTTACATTAAAATAATATTTTAATAGTAATTATAATTTTAAATTTCTTAATTTATCAAAATAAATGATAGTTTTACAAAATATTTGGAATTTATCACACTTCTCTGAAAAATAATTATTTTATGAAAAATATAAAATTGTCACCGTATGTTAAATTTAATATAATAATTAAAAAATTGTTATTAATTTTTGAAAATACATTTTATTAATGTTATATAAATTAATTATAATATTTTCCACAAAAAAAAAAGAAAATCATTTAAAAAACACTTTTGGGAAGAATAAAATGACATTACTAAAATTAAAGTCATTATTTAAAAATAATTTATAAATATATTTATGTTGTGTAGAGGATATATATATATATAAACACCATAATGTAGTTAATTTTATTCTTATTCACAAATTTAATGGGTAGGCTAAAATAATCAAATTTAAATAACCATTGTTTGTTTGGGTTTGTTGTTGCATATTGTATATGCTATCAAACATAATTTTATCATTTAAAAACATAGGGAGTAAAATTTTTCCCAAAAGAAAATGATATTATGGTTTTCGTAAATATATTAGGTACTTGGGGGTACAATCATAATCAAACGTACACACATAATCACCCCAAGGGCATAACCTAGTCCCTAGACCCCAAAGGTTTAGTCCATATTATATCATGGTATTATTTATGTTTTATATATATATGTATACATGGGTAGCCCATTGGATACAAAACTACATTCATCCATAGGATACACAAGCCTAAACACGCTTATAAAAGGATTCTCTATCATGGACCCCTCTCACGGCCCCCGAAGCCACTTTAATCAATGGATGCCTGACCACCCGGATCCTTACCCACCAGTGTTGTAATTACATCATGTTATGTCACCCCATTGAAGATACATCATTGGAGACCACACATCCTACACACTGATTATTCCTACCTCATCATTTACATCCACTCCATGCCCTACACCACTTCTCCCCATGGGAGGGAATCTCATCAGATGAAGCCCACTGCCCACCAGAAATTCACCCCTTCCATATTTTTGTTGTCCCATATGTGTAATTCCCATTTAAACACCATCCTTCTATAAAACTTTCATAACACCTTACACATAATAACCCCCATAAATGGGATAATGAAATGTAAATAATTAGAATTGATCCATCCACTTGGATGTAATTTTATAGAGACCTGAACCACTTAGGAAAACCCCAACTTATTTATGGAGACTATATAGTGGTATCATAATTTATTGTCTCAATATTTTCATTATATGCTTCAAAATATTTATTCTTATATTTATAACCACTATCATATATTAATATGTTGATAACATAACCTGTTTTATTCATACTAATCCTAATAAAGTGTTTATATTTCTCAATTTTTTGACTTTTAATGAATATAAAATAGAAATATAACATATGAGAAAAATCATCCAAAAAAGTGATGAAATAATTATCTCCATTGGCTGAGTTCTAGATCATTTGTTTACACACATTAGGGTTTAAAAACATAGAGGGTTTCATAATTTTTATTTCCACTGGGTTTTGAAACTTGTTCACTATCATTCCTTTATAACATATAACACATGTTTTCACTTGTTCAAATTATATAATTGGTATTTTTATCCAAACATAATTCCTAAAAAGCATGAAAAAATTATTCTACAAAAAATAGAATAATATTCTATGCTAAAGTTGTTTTCCCTCCAGTTTTATTATGCAATATATATTTTTATGTCCAAAATTATATAATTTTTTTGGTGATCCTTTATTATAAGAATTATCTCCATAAAAATAATTATGGGACATTCATTATTCTAAAAGATCACCTAAATACCATTACTACATTGTTGAGATACACTATGAAGCTTCTTCCTCAACATATCTCTAAAATTCATTAACTGAGTTTATTTTATATTATTTAATAAAACATAATTTACATGGGTAAAAACTAGTCACCCCAGCAAAAAACAGGTGAAATTGAAAATATAATATTAAATGATTTAAAACATGTTAAAAATATGTTTAATTTGTTAGTGGAGTATTTAAAGATTATATTTCTACTATCTAGAACCATTAAAACTTGAATACTATCATTCCATTATTGAGAAAAAATGGTTGTCAACAAAAGTATCATTTTTTTACTTATAATAGGGGATCAATTAAACTAAATTTACACTACACATAACATTTAAAATTTCCATAAAAAACTAAATAGTTAAACTATCCTTGAATTCAATTCTATGAACTAATTACCATTGTTAACATAATTTTTCTTAGTCAGGTCATTTCCAATGATACTTTCAAATGAAATGTCGTGGTCACAATGTGAGTATTATTTAATCCTTAACTTTTTCTTCTCAATATTTATCATTGAATACTAACATAGCCATTGTTATATAATAAATATAGTAGCCTTATTATACTTAATTTTTACTATATTGCTGAAAATTCTTATTTATTCTTTTCCACACACATAGATGAACAAAAGGATGTTGATCATGTGTTTGTGTGGACTATCACCTCTATAAATAAATGTTTTCTATGTTTCACCACCACCTAACTTGATATATATAATGAAGGAATTAAAGAATAAATTTTACATATATAATATAATAATGTTTGTGAATATAAATAATTTAACACACCTTCATCCTCTCTCATTTATCGAGAAATGAAGAAGGAAACCATGCATTGTTCAGACTCCTGTCACCATGAATTAATGTTTTTCATTTTTCATCCTGATTTTAATTAATTCTCAAAAAAATAAATAATAAAAAATAGAAAATTTATATGATTATTCTAATATTATAATGTTATTATACACTTTCTTAACAAAACTCTCCCATCAAATTATATCATGTTCTTGTTTGCATCGGTTTAACAACCAACATGAATGATGCTACAAAACTCTATCATGTGTGAATTTAGTGACCTAAATGATAATATTATTATAATTTAATAAGAAAATCATCTTTTTTATAGTTCTAAAATTTTTATATTAATTACGAAACATATTATTAAACAGTCATATATGATCTCCAAAATTATCAAAATAAGTCGACATTGGTACCATATTCAATCAACATAACTAAAAAACATATTCTATAAGTTTAAATATTTATAAATCAATATAATTTTACTATAAATACACCTTAAATGTTGATAAACATTGTATCCATGAATGGGTATAGAAATCGATATTATAAAGCTTATGTGAAACCAAAAAAGTTAATAACACCCGATTATAATAATTAGTTAAAACTAATTAATATATTCATACTAAATGATCAAAAATTAATTATATAAAATATAATTTGTATGATTTTGGTTTTTAAATTTAATACATAGAAATTTATGTCTGTTTTATAATACATTCAAGCACATTTTAGTATGTGGGAAATCATGGTAAGGGTTTTATATATCAAATATAATTTCATGAGTCAGATTTCATATTTTAAAACATTTTTTATTGTAACGGTGTTATTGGATACACATTATATATTTATTAATGATCCTATCAATATTATTGATATCTAGTTATTCATTTGACATTATATACTTTAAAGTATTTTCATTCAAATTTTTCTAATGTTGTAAGTGGTTCTTTGTCTCAAATTTGAATTTTTTTCAGAAATGTTTTTATTTCACACCATGTCTTATTTTGAATTGTGTTTTTACTACCCCATCATAATTTAATATCATTATTCTATTGCATTTTATGATATTAAATTTTTTATTTCATGTTCTTACTCTCAATGGTTTTTTTACTCAAAAACTAAAAAATCTATAAGGGTTTTTATCTATCTCAATTTCATTCCATTGAGAAAAAATATTTCTAATTTAACTGTATTCTTCCAACATTGATTTATTATACCTAATTAATAATTAAATATAATTTTCTTAATATTTTTTTGGGTTTCAAAATTCCTTCTTATAACCTCAATTTCTAATGATTCTTTCCTCAAATATTATGATACTTTTAATTTGTTCATTATCTCAAATATAATTTTTTGAGACATGTTTCGTATTGTTCACCATGAAATGGAATGATTACTATATAATTAAGTTATATTAAAAGGATTATATTATTCATGGGGTCTGAAGATCGATATTATGTTCTTTTTTTAAATCTATTTCAATTTAATAGTTTACAATGTTGTAAGGGTATATATTAACTGAACTCCCTTCATTTGGCTTGATTAATTATTCATAGACATATTAATTTAATGTTTTGTTTCATACACTCATTGATTTTATTTCATTTAAATTCTTATTCTTATTTGGGGAGAATAACTTGTTAATTTAAATATTTTACCTTGATGAATTTCATCAACCAAAAGTATATCATTATGGTGAATAATGCACATCCTCTCTATATAAGAACTTCTAATTCCATGAAATGATAATCTCTTCCTACTAATATTATCTATTATATTTTCTAAAATAGTGATTTTTTTCTCATGTGACCTTCATATTTAACAGAAATTTTTTAAAAAACAAAATCAGATAGTCTTTTTAAAATTTGGTCTATCAAAAAAGTTATTTCCAAATATAAAAATGTTTCCCATCATATTATAATATAATATTTTATCTTACACTACAAATACAATTTGGATAGTTTTTTTTATATTTTCAGTGAACTATTATTGAAGAATAATTTTAAAGAATTTTCTTTCCGAATTATTCACTTCACCATTTTTAAAATAAATTTTATATTTTATATGCAACTTGTTATTTTACGAAAATTGTTAAAAATGATTTCTAAAAATTATTTAACCATTTCTCAAATAGTATGACCATTCCTCTTTATTACTATTAAATTCTATTTTTAAAAAGGGTTTTAAAAATGATTTTAACTAATATTGATTTTCAAAATAAATTAAAATGATGATAAATTTTTATAAAGTAAAAGTATTATTTTACACAAGAATTCATTATTTTAAAATGGATTTTATTGGATTTTCTTTTAATGATGGAACTCATTAGTGATTCTATTTTTTATAAAAGAACCCTTATAATACAATTTTTCGTTTTATTTTTTTATAAAATCCTTCTTTTGGTTTTGAAGGATTAAGTTTATTAATCATGATGATAATTATTTTAAATAGAACATTTTATGAAGTTTTAAGGCTTTAAAATGGATTTCACTACCAGTTTTCTATTTCATCTATGAATTATTTATGTACTTAAAATTTATTTATCTGGAGTTTACCTCTAAATGTTCTCATGAATTATATTTTGGGGTGAAATAAATTTGGGTATCAACTATTTACATTATAGAGGTCTATTTTTTTGATACCATTTCGAAATGTTCTGAATCCCTTCATTATTTTCATGTTTTCTTTATGATGTGATGAATTAACCCAATTTTATTCCCATGGTATTTAAGAATATGTTTAATTGTAGATATTTTTTGGAATACATATATTTGGATATTTATGGGAGGGGTCTTATATCTCTCTCCAACACATTATATTATATAAATATCTCATGAGATAGTCTAGTGTGGATATAATGAGTTTGTTCGCATATGCATGATTGTAATGAGTTTTATCGCATATTCAAGAAAATACATGATTATTTTTTCACATAATCATTGGCGTAATGAATTTTCTAACCATTTTTTCTTTTGATTATGATTATTACACCAATATAAGTTTTTATTCTTTTCATGATATGTTATATTCCATTTTTATTTCAATTTTCTAAGATAGTCCTCACTTTTATGCCATGCCATGCTTTATATCGTTATTTAGGATCTTTTAATTTGTTGTTAAAACATTCTTATGAAACCTGATTATTCCCAAATACTCATATTATTCTCACTAAGGAATTTTTATTTTCTTCACTTGAGATTAACCTTGTTTAGAATTTGATATCATCCATTTATTATTATGACATTTCTCTATGATATGAATAAAGTTAATATTTTTAGTGTGTATCGAAGAGTATATTGTGTGACTAATTATTGGTAGATTCAAAATGGTAGTTATAGATTTGTATGTTTCTTATATAGTGGGAAAAATGTCCACTGGTGAAAAATACATGATTTTTCTTAGTTAATTTTTTTTTCTACTTATCAAAAACTCTAAGCGTAACTTATCAATGGAATTTATTATAGTGAAATATTTTTTTATGTCATGTAATTGACTTTCTCACACCTATGGGGTTGTATAGATTTTATTAAAGTATGGTTAAGATAACTTTGAATATTAGGATTTATATTTAGGATATTTTGAGGGTTGATATATTAAATGTGATCATAATTTCCATAGTATAGACGACCCTACTTGTTATCTAAGTTTTTATTGAAAATTTTAGGGGTTATGATCATAGATTTTTCATGAAAACACTATGGACATATATATAAGATAAGTATATGTATTGTATAAAATCCCAATGTTTTGGTAAAGTGGATACAATATAGATCTCTAAGAAATTACATCCCTATATTGATTGTTTAAAGTGGATAAAACTATAAAAGTGATGCACATAGGGGTGATTTACTTGAATTTTTTTGGTTGAGTTTCAACTCAATATTCAATCTAGTGCATGATGAGTAGTCCTATGACTACACACATGGCTAGATACTTCTAATGAAAAATCTTTATCTAATCAAATTCTCATTAAAATAAATTCTGAAGGATTTATTTTGTAAGGAATTTGGTTGTTGAATATATAAGAAATTGATCTAAACAAATCTATATAGTGTAGAGTGTGATTTAGGTTGAACTAAATGGTAATTTTATAATTTTGATGAATACGAAATTCTGAAGTTGAATTTTTCATGTAATTTTCATATAACTATTTTATTATGGTTTTTATCTCTCATTATTGAATCCTATTGGCTTTATAAATGGTTTAATACTAATGGAACTAGAATAATAATGGATTCTGTAGAAAATGTGGGGATTTTTACAATGATCAGCCTAATGGGATAATAACTAATGTGATAATCATGTTGATTATTCCAAACTGACAATCATGAATTATTCTTAACAATCTGATTGCAATAGAATTATAAGATGATAAAGATGGAGTCTCATCAATGTTTGGGAGATAAACAAAATAATGTAAATAATTTTTTATTTATTTTGTGATGAAAATTTGTGAAATAGAACTAAGTAAAATGTCTTAAACAGACACGGAGATGTTTTATGTGTGGAGAAGGAGGGCATGAAGAAATTTATTTCTAGGAAAATTAAAGAGCTCAGTGGATATAGTCAATGGAAAAATAGTTCTTCCAAAGGTACCACTAATAGTTATATGTCATTAATATGGGAAAATTAGACATTGTCCTTGTAAATTCCTTAATAAAATGTCAAACAAGGATGATAGGAACTAGGAATTTCAAAGATAGGAGTAAACTTATTAAAATAAAAATAAAAATAATTGTGGGTTCTAAAAATGTTATGGAATGAGGAAAATTAATCCCACACTAATGAACTATGAGTTTTGTATTTGTACTATGTATAACCTACTCTTCTATACCTAGAATGTTTACAAAAAACATAAAATCACAAACCTGATTATAAAATGTTAAATTATTAAAAAAACTTCTAATGGTGTGATTATTCTATTCCATATATATAAATACCCTATAATATATGATTATAGAAATGTCATTCCAATAAAACCCTATTATCCTTCCATTTTTAAAATTTAATGTGATATTTGGAATGGATTTTCCCTCTTGACCTAGAGTCCATGATAATTTTTTAGGGTAACGCCCCGAACCTGGTTACCTAGAGTAAGTGTGTTATTATAAAACATTGGAATGATCATAGGAGATATGGAAAGACAGATTAGGGGTGACATTATATGCTTAGTAATGATAACAATATAGAATAAACTATCATAAATAATCATAAACATTTAAGGTAATGTATAAGACTAAAACACAATCCTTTTAAACATAAAATTTAACAAAATATGGAAAAGATAAATCCAATAATGCCAATTAATTATTCACATGTATATTCTACTAGTCGAATAATAACATGTAATATAAATAGATAATTTCACAATGAATTAATGCATAATTTCGGACCACATAACCACATTTTCTAGACCTTGTTAGAGGGCTACTAATATGATTTTTTCAATGCCTTGTGCTAAGAATACAAATAATATTTTTTCAAGGCCTTGTTGCAAAACACAAATTTGTCTCATGAGACCTACCAATGCATCAAGGGGCTATAGTGGACCCCTCCCATAACTTACTAAATCCAATGCATTGATCATATGAAAAGGTTTAAACCTAACATAAACATTCGTATTAAAACTTGCATATGAAATGTCAACACATTAACCATAAATCATGAATAGTATAAAATATAACATCCATAATCAAACATATAAAAAAACATTCTATACAATATGAATGATAATATCATTTTAAATCAACTTCAAACAAGCGTAAAATCCAACAAAGGATATTGACATAGATCAAATCAATCCAAAAACTATTTGAGTGAAATATCTCTTTCTATTTTGAAATCATTTAATGTGAAGAAAAAAATTATTTTGAAAATATTCTTATAAACCTATAAGGGATGTTTTGAAGGTTTTATAATGGAAAAAGATAGCTCCACCCTATGTATAAGTTAAAAAAAATTATTCCATAATTTTTCAAAAAGATCATAAAGTAACTTTTTTGGAAAACTAAGAAAAGATTCATTTCAAAAAAATTATAAATAGTCAAACAAGCGTATAAATGAAAATACCCATATTCTAGTAAATATTAAAAATGTTTTGAAATATAATTTTACGAAACACGGATGTGGATGATAATGATATCCTAGTAGATACTTATGTATAAACAACCTCAGATAACGAAGAGATTGTAAAACTAACCCTTACCTTGTAATTTTCCTTAGTCGAGAGTATGTTAACGTATTTTATGATGGTGAAATAATTGTTATTAAATTATATAAGAACCACATATATAAATATTATATTATATATGATCTTTTAATATTTCTTTGTTAATGATATTTTTGTAGTATCATTGTTTTAGGTGTTAACTGATTTGTTTTCCTTTATATGTTTTTTATGTAAGTCATGTTTGTTACGGATATTATATATCTTATTCATATCCAAAAAGATATTATGTTCATTAATAATTATTTTTAATCATCAAATAAAAATTATTCTTGAATGGTTACGATGGGGAATGAAATCTCATCACATTGTGGAGATGGTAAGCTATACGTACGCACATGTGACAATTTATTCTAATAGTGGTGAAATAGTTTGTAATTGGATGCTATATTATATATACAGAATCAGTAAAACGTTTTATTTATTATTTATATCAATTATACAAATTATTATATCCATACAAATAATGAAGCATTGAATTACAAACTACACCACGACATGAAGACAGTAATCCATACGTACGTACGTATGGTGACTTTGTCATTTATAGAGTGGATAGAATAATTAATATGGTTGTACCATATTTATAATAACATAAAGTAAGTAGATGGAACTTGAGTTATTTTTTTGTATGGAATCAACCCAAAAAGAGTTATTGAAAGAAGAAAATAACTTGAAAGAGGTGATGATATAATTATATCTTCTTCAGGTTCTTCCTTTTGATTAAAACAAAAAGGCTCCTTAGGATGGATTTTTGAGAAAGGTAAAGAATTTAGGTTTAGGTGAGGGTATCTTGGAGGATATTTGAGTAGGTTTTGGCTGAGATAAATTTCTATGGAGGAGTTAAATTATGAGAAGTGAAAGTAGCCATTTATAAGGGAAGTGAGTGTCACTTTAGGAAAAACATGAAATATTATTTCATTATAAATCATTTTCACTTTATAATGGATTAAAAGGGATTTATTTCTAAGATAAGATGGGGATGGGTTGAAATACTCTCAACTAATAGTTTTTAGTAAAATTTAGGTCTCTATTCTAACCTTGTCTTTTAGATTTAAATCGTAGTTAAATAGTATAACTTTTATCATGTATTCTTGTATTTTTATAGTACACAGTTAGTAAAATTATTATTAAATTCCAAGAGAACCAAAAGTGGTTCATTAATGAAATATTTATCATTATTTATGTCCTTTTTATGGACCTAAAATTTTATGAAATATTATATCATTTATTAAAAGTTTATTTGTTTTAAAAACTAGTTTTTTCCAATTTTGACACTATTTAGTATTTGGTTTTTCTGGAAGTCATAAAAATCTGATTTATTAGAAAACAATACATTTAATCAACCCCAATATTTCATATTAACCTAAAAAATTCGTGCAATTCATCGAAAGTATCAATGTATATTTTATTTAAAATAGATAATATTAATTATTTTAATCTTTCATTAATAATGTAATTAATGCATCATCATTGGGTCCTAAATAAAATTGATTATATAAGTTTTAAAAGTTATAAATAAAATTCCATGATTTAGGAAATCTTTTAATCTTTATAATTAATTTTTCTAGTCTAATTTATCTTATGTATTATCCTATATTAAAAATGGTTTAGTTATTAAAAATTGAATTTAACACTTTTAACTCTTCTTTAAATAAAATATAACAAGTGTCTTAATATAACCCAAATGGATAAAAAATGGTCTTATTTATGTCATATGGTTTATTTTGGTCGCAAAACACTTATACAATATAATTATGACAAGTTTTAGGGAAATTATAATATCATTTTTACCTTTAATTACCCTATTTACTTTTAACTGTGGTAAATAAATTTCAAAGTTACTATTCACCAAAAATTATTTTCATCCTGTTGAAACAAATTTTACTTACTATTGTAAACCATGTATCTTGGATTTTTGAAATTCAATTCACCTAATAAGTAAAATTATGTTTCAAGCAAAATTGCAAATGTGCCTAGAAGGTGGGTAAAAGACAGTAAAAAGTTCAATAAAATTTTATATATCTAATATTTATATAAAATGAATTCAATGAATTAAATTGGAATAATATAGGTATAATGTATATATTTTTAATTTAAAATAATGTTAAATTTAAAATAATTTTATAAATAAAAAGGCTATTTTAAACAATAACGTAGTTTTTTTCACTATTCATAAAAAATTGAATGTTTTCAGAAAAATACCAAGAATTCACCCTAAGAAAATATTGATATTCAGAATCAAAAAATGAAGTCCATATTGAAAAATAAAATGTATAAAATTTCATAAAGTGGGTATTACTATTCATTAGTTCTTTTTTAAATGGCTAGTTTGATTGGTCATAGTGTTCTAGAACTCGAAGTTGCATACAACGCAAGCTATTGAATTACTCAAAGAGAAGTGTACCACGGAAGCTTATGGTGTAAAATTCTCCCCTACTTCAAATTATTTATTCCTTTGAATTTCTTGACTATTACTGCATAAAAATATTCGGTTTTTTCTTCAACATATGTTCATTAGGATCGCATGTTGCCTCTTCCATTTTATGGTTTCACCATAGAACTTTTACCAGACGAGTTGTTCGATTTTTGAACATGTGTTGTCGAGTATCAAGAGTTCTGATTGTCTCTTCACAATAAGACGTATTGGGTTCCTGTTCTATTCTCCATAGGTGAGTATATGCATTGGTTCAAGAATGTATTTTTTAATTAGTGATCCGTGTAACACCTCATTAACGTTGGAGAGACTTGGAATCATTGCCAAATGGTAAGCTACAACATTGATTTGTTCTAGAATTTCAAAAGTTTTGATGTACCTGGGACATAATTTACCCTTCTTACCAAATCATATAACACCCTTCCATGGAGATACCTTCAAGAAAACATTATCTCCTACGTGAAATTACAAATCCTTCCTTCAGTTTTCAGTATAACTCTTTTGCCTACATTAAGCTGTTTGATGTGGGTTTGGATAATATTCACCATTCCCATTATTTCTTCAACAAGTTCTGAGACTATGAGTATTCTTTCACCAACATCATCCCAACAAGTTGGTGTGTGACATCTCTTTCCATATAATGCTTCATATAGTGCTATCTGAATACTTGAATGGAAGATATTATTATAGTAAAATTAAACCAGTGGTAAATACAGATCCCAAATACCATTAATGTCATGTGAGCAACAAATCACCATGTCTTTTAAGGTTAGAATAGTATGTTTTGATTGTCCATCAGTATGAGACTGGTAGGGAGTGCTCAAACAAAGTTCAGTATCTAGGGATTTCTGAAGACATTTCTAGAATCTAGATGTAAAATGGGGATCATGACCGGACACAATCAATATGGGTACTCCATTAATTCTTACAATGTTATTAATATATAGTTTTGATAAACGTTAAAGGGGTAAATATTATCTTATAGTAATAAAATTTTATGACTTGATAAGATAATCAACAATGACCCATGTTGCATTATTCCTTCTAGGAGTCTTTGGTTTCCCCATGAAAAAGTCCATCGTAATATCATCCCATTTTCACTCAGGTATGGGAAGTTGTTGCATGACACCTCCAGGATGTTTTCTTAGTACATTCACCTATTGAACAACCATATATCTTGATAGAAAATCAGTAATTTACATTTCTTGTTTCCCCACCAAAAATGTTTCTTCAAATCTATATACATATTAGTTATACTAGGGTCTATAGATAAATTAGAGTTGTGAGCATCATCTAACAATTCCATTTTTAGATAAGGTATAACAAGAACACAAAGCATCCTCCCAAATTTCAAAATTTCAACTTCTTATATGAATTTGATCAATCTCTCATCATTCACAGCTTTAATTTTGTTTTGAAACTCCTCATTATCTGTATGGGGACTTTTTATCCTTTCTAGTAAAGATGAATTGGTAACCATTTCGAAATCTATCAATGTTTCACTTTCCATGATTATTCCCATATCTTTCATTACTAGATCCATGAACATAGGATCCCTTTAAACTCTCATATTATTCAGAACTCCATGATCTTTTCTGCTCAATGCATCTTCAACCTAATATTCCTTCCCTGGGTGGTAGTTTATTGTGAAATCATATTCCTTGAGTAGTTCAATCCATTCCCCTTACCTCATGTTGAGTTCTTTTTGTGAGAAAATACACTTCAAACTCTTGTGATCAGTATGTATCTCACATTTTTTACCATAGATATTGTTTCTCCATATTTTCAAAGAAAATATTACAACTTCTAACTGAAGATCATGAGTGGGATAGTTTTGTTCTTGTATTTTTAGCTTTCGTGATGCATAGGTAATAACTCTATTATTCTGTATAAAGACACATCCAAGTCCTTTCTTTGAATCATCACTATAAATAACAAACCCATCAATACCCGATGGTAGAGTCAGGATAACAGCATTGACTAATATTCTCTTTAGTGATTCAAAACATTCTTCACAATCTTTTATCCAAAAAAAATTACCCCCTTTATGTGTGAGCTTGGTTAATGAATTATAAAATCAGAAAAACTTCTGTACAAAATGGAGATAATAACCTGCAAAACCAATAAAACTACATACCTCGGTTATACTTGTCAGTATTGTCCATTCTTGTATTTCTATTATCTTAGATGGATCAATATATATTCCATCATTAGAGATATTGTGAACAAGAATAGAAATATCTTGAATCCAAAATCACACTTGCTAAGATTCCCAAATAATTCATTTCTTCTAAGAGTCTTTAGAATAGTGCACATGTGATTTTCATGATCTTTATTTCTTTTGGATTAAATCAAAATAGCATCAAAAAATACCACCACAAAGTCATGAAGATATTCCTTGAAATCTCTATTCATTAGATACATGAATAAAGAGGGTTCATTAGTTATTGCAAAAGGAATTATTGTAAACTTGTAATGTCCATACCAAGTTTGAAATGTTGTATTTGGAATTTCCTCCTTCTTAATGCACAACTAATGATATCCAGATCGAAGTTCAATCTTTGAAAAATATTGATCTCTATGAAGTTGATCGAATAAATCATCAATGCGAGGTAGGGGATATTGGTTCATTATTTTTATAACATTGATCTCCCTGTAGTCAATGCACAACCTCATAGATCCATCTTTCCTTGTAACAAAATGAATAGGGGATCCACATGGATAAACACTATGGAAAATAAATCCTTTAATACCTAATCCCTCTAGTTTTTTATTTAGTTACACTAATTACATAGTGTCCATTCTATATAGTTTCTTCGATATGGGCCTTGAACCATGAATTAAGTCAATGGAAAACTCAATTTCTCATTGTAGAGGATGTCTAGGTCAATCCTCTGGAAAGAATAAACATATTATTTCACAATTGGTACATCCTCTCTTTGAACATTATTTTCATCACCCATAGTTATTTCACTTCCTTCCTCCCAAAAAATTGAATCTAGTAGAGCTACAAGGGGTGGATCTAGATGAGAATCATATAGTGATGTTTCTTCTCTAAAGATAAGGTATTTATTATCAACATAAAAAATTATAACCTTCTTATTCATGAAATATATTTTCACATCATAGTCTGAAATCCAATACATTTCAAGGATTATATCAATTTAAATCATGGGTATGGAAATAAGATCAGAAAATAAAGCATGTTTATATGAAATAATGGTAACTGATTGAAAAAACGTTGTTTCAATGATACATCCCTTAAGAGTTTTGACTAACAACTCCATTGTTATGTCAATTTGAAAATATCTAATTTTCTTGGGAAACTGGGAACATATGAAAACAATAGATGATCCAGAATCAAATAAATCATTGACTAAATTTGAATAAATGATTATAGTACCTACCACCATGTCATTCGGAGCTTCAACCTCAGATTTAGTGACCGTATAACATTTCCCTTGCTCCCTTGGCATTTTTAAGTCATGTTTTCTTGGAAATTAGGACATTAGTTTCCATAATTCTCTATTTCTCTACAATTTTAGCATTCAACATTGAAAACCTCTATCTTTCCCTTGCATTCACGAGATTGGTGGCCTTTTTCTTCACACTTGTCTCAAAATCCCATTCCGTTCAAGAAAATACTTGGGTGTTTCTTCACACATTTCATGCAGTGTAGAAAGTCAACTTTTCCCTTCTTCCTTTTATTTCCATTTCCATATTGTTCAGTAGATCTCTTCTTATATTTCTTGGATTTAAAGTCATAAAAATAGAGAATTACTTTTCTTTATTGATAGCACATGACACTATATCTTCATATGATGAGAAGGATTATGAGACTAATTCTTGATCGGGAAATGGTTTTAACCCAACCAAGAATCAATAAATCTTAGTCCTTGGGTTACATATATAATTTTCAGTATGCCTTTATATCCTTGTAATGTTAGCCTCATACTTTGTGACATTCTCATCCTCCTTTTTCCTCAGACTCAGAAATTGGATTTCCATATCCAATCGATGTGAAAAAAGAAATTATTTTTCTAAGAAAATCTCTTTAAACTCTCTCCATTCCATATTTGATACTTATTAACCCTACATTGTGTTTTAAATTAATGACCACTGTTTATATTCATCTTATTTGAGGGAATAAACTGCCATGATAACTTTTTCTCTTTCGCTACTACCCAAATCATGAAATATTTCCTCTAAGGAACTTATCTATTTCTCTGGTACAAAATGGATTTTTAGTAACATTGAATGTTGTTGGTTTTGCCTCGTTAAGTGACCTAACAGTGATCCTCCATGTTATGGATCAAGGTACTCCATATGTGTAAGGTTATTATTCATAACCTGAGTGATTTGTCCTAGTATGGTTATAAGCTATTCAACGCCAATTTCATCACCACCTCCACTATAATTATCATTAGTTGGAGGGAATCCCTACATGGATTACATGCATTGATAAGTTTTACATTCCTTCCACTATTCACCATTTCTACACAATGGAATACATTAGATTTGTTTATGAATCACAATACATAATTTGAAAATATTAAAATACCTAATATAAATTGAACAGTTTATTCATATAATACAAAATCATAAAAAAAAATTATTTGAGGAAGTATTTAATCATAAATCCTTTATAATGTTTTTAAAGTAAATTTGAATTATCTGAAGCATATCCACCATGAAATTTTTAACCAAGAGTGATGCAAGGCCCGTTGTCATGCACTAGTTCAAGTTTCAGTCTAGCTCAAAGCGGTGATTTTGGGTTTTACCCCTAGATACATATGTGCTAGATCCGCCTATACCTTCTCATATCTAGACAGGGATGGATTACATGGAATATTTACAAAATTTCTACATTACAAAAATTGTAGAATGTTATTCTTTATTAATCCTCAATCTTTATCTTAGGGTAATGTTCTCTAATCATAGTTTTTCTAATTCTAGTTTCGAAGGTTTGAACTAAACTTACTCTAATACCAAAGCTAATGCCCCGACCCTATTTACCCAAATTCGTGGCATTACCTATTAGTTCACTAGCCCTAAAATTACTATACACATACATAAGTTTGACATTACATTATGAAATAGAAAAACAACAACATTTTTCCCCTTCAAACGTACTCATATCCTTTAGCCTATTCTTATAGGTCAATCATAATATACTTCTTTTCATCCATTGAAAAATAAAATATAAGAAAGGGGTGAGATCAGATGTTTACTAAAGATAACAATATAGTGGAAACATTCATAAATTAGCATAAACATTTAAGGTAATGTATAAGACTAAAACACAATCATTTTAAACATAAAAATCATAATAATATGGCAAATATAAATAAAATAATTTCATTTACTTATTAACATGGATATTATACTATTCGAATAATCACAAATATTATCGATAGCTAATTTTAAAATAATGGAATGCATAATGTCGGACCTCATAACAACAAAGTCAAGGCCTCAATCCAAGACTAAAAATAATATTTTGTCAAGTCCTTTTTCCAAGACAAAAATTTGTCTCATGAAATCTACTGATGCATCTAGGGTTTATAGTAGACCACACATGTCACTTACTAAGTCCAATGCATTCCTATTATGAAAATGTTGAAAAATAACGCAAACATTCGTATTAAAACTAGCATACGAAATGCCAATACATTAAACAAAAATCATAAATGGTATAAAAATGGCACATCCACAATCAACCATATCCTAAAACCCTCAATAAAAAATGGAAGATTTTATCATAATAAATCTACTTCAAACAAGCATATAATCCAACAAAGGATATTGACATAGATGAAATCAATCCAAAAACCATTTGAGTGAAATATATCATTCTATTTTGAGACCATTTAAAAGTAAAGACAACATTTATTTTGAAAATATTATTATAATCATGTAAGGGTAGTTTCAAAGATGTTATACTGGTGGATGATAGAAGCACCGACCATATACGTTAAAAACATTCTTTCCTTAATTTTTTTGAAAAGGTCATAAAGTACCTTGTTTGGAAAAAGATGGAAAGATTCATTTCAAAAAAAAATAAAACATTCAAACAAGGTAATAAATTACATTACCCATAATCTAGTAAATACTAAAAATGTGTTGAAATAAATTTATAAGAAACACATACGTGGATGATAAAGAGGTCCTAGTAGATACTCACGTAAAAACAATCTCAGATAATGAAGAGATTGTAAAATTAACCCTTACCATGTTCATTTCCTTAGTCGAGAGTACGTTAACCTCTTATATAATGGTTAAATAATTTTTTTTAAATTATACAAGAACCTAATAAGTAAATATTATTTCATAAATGATCTAATAATATTTCATTGTTAATGATACGTTAGTTTTATCACTATTTCCGGTGTTAATTGATTCATTTTCCTTTATATGTTTGGTTATGCAAGTCATGTTTGTTATGGATAGGATATATTCTATTCATATCCATAATGATATATAGATATTTAAATAATAATTTTAATCATCAAATGAAAATTATTCTTGAATGGTTATGCTGGGGAACGAAATCTCTTCGCATCGTGGAGACAGTAAGCCGTACGTACACACGAGAAAAAATACCATTCTATTAGTGGTGAAATCATATTTAATTAGATTTTATATTATATATAAAATCATTAACATGTTATAATTTTTATTTTTATCAATTACACTCATTATTATACACATCCAAATAAAGAAGCGTTGAATAACAAACTACACCATGACATGGTGACGGTAAGTCGTACGTACGCACGCATGGTGACTTTGTCATTCATATGATGGACCGAATAGTGAATATGGTTGTAACATATATATAATAACATCTCAGTATATAGAAGGTAATGTATTTATTATTTTTTTATGTAATAAAAAATTAGGAAGTGGATGAAGAAGAGAACTTGAAAAAGTTGATGAAATAATTTCTTCTTCTTCGGGTTCTTCCATTTGATTTGAAGAAAAGGGCTCCATAGGTGGGATTTTGGATCAAATTAAGGAATATTGGTTGATTTCAGTGTAGTTGGTAGGATATTTGAGCTGGGGATGTCCAATCTAAATAGCGTTGGAGGTGTGAAATTAATATAAGGTGAAGTAACGTTTTATAAGAGCGGTGAGGCTCACTTTAGGGATAACTTGAAATATTATTTTGTTATAAAATCATATTTTGTTTCTAATGGCTTAAAATAGATTTATTTAGATTCAATGATGGGTATTGGTCTAAATCCTCCAAAAAATTATGTTTTATAAAATTTTAGGTCACCGTATTAATCGTATCTTTTAGATTTAACTCATAGTTAAATAGTTTAACTTTTACCATGTCTTCTTGTATTTTTATATTACATGGTTATTAAACATACAATAAAATTCCAAGAGAACTTAAATTGGTTCATCAATGACATATATATAATTATTTATGTTCTTTTGAAGAAACTTATATTTTTATGAATATTATATAATTTAATAAAATAGTATTTTATCTTAAAAACTCATTTATGTCAATTTTGACACTATTTAGTATTTGGTATTTCTGAAAGTCATAACAATATTTTTTATTCAAAAAAAATACATTGAATCAACCTTTACATGACATATTAAACTAGAAAATTATTTTAATTCATCAAAAGTCTCAACCAATATTTATTTTAATATTTTTAATATCAATTATTTTAGTCATTAATTAATAAGGTTATTACTACATCATCATTGTGGCATAAATATATTTAATTAGTTAATGTATAAAAATTATAAGTAAAATACCATGATTTGGGAAATATTTTTATCTTAAAAATGAATATTTATGGACGAATTTAACTTATTTATAACCCTATATAAAAAATCTTTTAGTTATTAAATGTTGAATTTAACACTTTTAACTCTTCTTTAAATAAAATATAATAATGTCATAATCTAACCCAAATGGATAAAAAAGGATCTTATTTTTATCCTAAGGTTGATTTTTGTCGAAACACACTTATCCAATAAAATTGGAACATGTTTTAGGGTAATTATAATATCATTTTTAACTCTAATTAAACTATTTACTTTTAACCATGGTAAATAAAATTTAAAAGTTGATATTTATCAAAAATTATTTTCAACCCATTAAACCAAATTTTACATACTTTTGTCAAACATGTATCACATTTTTTTTAAATTCAATTCATAGAAGTGATAAAATTACAGTTTATGCAAATTTGCAAAAATTCCTAGAAAGTGGGTAAAAGACGATAAATATTTCAATAGAATTTTATATCAAATTTTATTATAAAATGATCTAAATGAATTACATTGGACTAATATAGGTAGTTTTTAACTATTTTTACATTAAAATAAATTAAAATTAAAAACAATTATTTAAACTAAATGTCTGTTTTAAACAACAACGTAGTGTTTTTCACTATTCATAAAAAATTGAATGTTTTTAGAAAAATAAAAAAATTTCACCATAAGCTAATTTTGATATTCCGAATCAAAAAATGAATTCAATTTTAAAAAATAAAATTTACAAAATTTTAAATAGTGGGTATTACTATTCATAACTACACTTTAAAAGGCTATTTTGATTATCACGGTGTGCTAGAACTCGAAGTTGCGTACAACGCGAGCTCTTGCATTATTCAAAGTGAAGCATACAGTAGAAGCATGGAGTGTTAAACATAGATAGGAAATTCAAATCTTAAAATCAACCCATGATCTATGATTTATACAATATGGACTATAGAATCCCTATGAAAAATTACTGCCACTTTATTGGGGTATTTTGCACAAATTGTTAAATAAAAACTCACCATTTGGTACATTTCTATTATAAAAGAAATGATATATTTCCTAGTATTCCCTAATATAGAAAGTTTTGTATCTATTTTAAGTTATATATTGATTCATGATTGTCTTTAAATACCCCCAATGATTTTTTTACTTTTTGATAATTATATTTTTGAGGAATCAATTTATTTTGGAGGTGGAGAATGTAACACATGATGATTTTGAAATATATTTTCACTTAAATAAACATAGAATCTATAGATTGTTTAAAACAAAATACCAAACATAAAAAATCAATGAAATATTATATATGAAAATTTTTACAAGAATAATATCAATATAAGATTAAAATATAGTGACCATTTATAAGTACATATAAAATTAGATTAATAACACTTAAAGTTTTAAAAAGGATTTTTTTTAATAAAAGCTACTTTCCATTAAATATTGTATTTTTATTTAAATGTAAAATTTATAAATTATAGATTTTTAATTTAGAGGAATTAATTCAATTTTTGGATTAATAATATTAATATTATGTAAGTTTTTTTAAAAATTTTCTATAATAATTAATTTTTACATGAATAGGGAACATGCACATTTTGCTAAAACTATAAATTTTATGAAATTATCATAACACAATAATGAATTTAATTTTTTGAATACATTTTTATATAAAATGTAATCATTTATTATGTAAAATATGTCATTTCAAAATATGATGTTGAATTTATAAATTCCAATATTGTCATTTCTGAAACGTGATTAATATGTGACTATAAAATATGTTTTTATTTTATTATATTAAAAATCAGTTTTCATCACCTGTAGAAATTAAATCTAAAAGAATGTATTTAATATTTTAGATCATAATTATTATATTTTTAATAATTTAATTTTCATTTTTAGGTATTAAAATGATATTACTAATATTAATGTTAATTACAGTGATATTTGTGAAACTGTTATTTTTAATGACTTATTAAATTGACATTATACAATCATTTTTTGATCAATTGAATTAATGTATATTAACTAATCAATATACTATTATATTTTAAAAAATATATAATGATATTAATATACATTTAATTCCTAATCAATAAAAAATAATATTTGTAATATTTAATGGTACAAACAATATTTTTCTTCAAGAAAACTATTTTTCAATATATAGACAGTTTTGTTATAAAAGATTATTTTAATATTATATTAATTTTAATTAGTTTATAATTAAATTAAATGTAGTTAAATTTTACTGAAATTTGTTTAGACTAGTTGTTTTTAATTTTTTTATTAAAAAATATGTTACGGGGTTAAAATAGTTACCCCATTAAAAACTAGACATTTTAGTGAAACAATTGTAGATTATATTACATCAAACATGTTTTATACATGTTTGTAATTTCGTTGTGGAGTATTGATAAATTTAATATCATAAAAAATTCCATTATTCATTACTTTTTTTACCATTTCCCATTGAATAGTTTCATTCCATTTTTGATAAATAATTAGTGATCACAAAAGTTACCTTTTCATCACTTGTAAAAGGGGATCACTTAAAACCTCAAATGTTATGAGTTCCCTTATAAATTTAATTAAACCACATAAAAATTTATCTCTCTTGTAGTTCCTTTTCACGATGAAAATCTCTTAGACACCAAAATTTATACAAATCACTTCATTTCTAAGGTGACTTTGAAAATAACATTCATGGTCCCAATGTGAGTTTTACATAATCCTTAACTTTTCTTCTGAATCATTATATTAAAAAACATAACAAAATGTAGTTATATAATGACCTAGGAATCATTATTATATTATATAGATATTATATTAATGCATAAACCATTATCTGTTCCTTTTCATCCACTAATAAACACAAACGAATGATGATCATGTGTTTGTATGGACTACTGCTGCCATGATAAGATGTCTTCCATTTTTCACCACGTCCTCTATTCAGTGGTTATATTTATGGAATTGAAGAATAAATGTGAAATATATAATATAGTTATGATTATTAAGTATCAAATTACAATTCATCCACATTCCCTATCATTATTTGTGAAATAAAATCTTTAACCGCATGTTTTGTGGACTACCGTCTCCATAAAGACACATTTTTTATTTTTCATCTTCATTTTCATTATTTATCCAAATCATTTAAAAATTTATAAAAAAAAATTAAGACATATAAATAATATAATTTTAATTATTTTATAATGATATTATAATCTTTGATAAACATGAACGTCCATCAAATTATAGCATGTCACTGTTTAGTTTAGTTGAACCACCAACATAAATGATGATATGAAACTCTATCATGGATGAGTATGGGTACTATAAAAATAATATATTTATGTTTTAAAAATATTATTATGAATTTTTTATGTTTCTTAACGGTTATAATAATTATTTATCTTATTACTAAAATTTCAACATTGATTGCTAAAATTACCAAAATAAGCAGACCCTAATTCCATTTTCACACAACATAACTAAAACACTAATGGTTTAAGGAAAATAATTTCTAGAAAATATAATTTTTCTATTAGTGTACCTTCAATTTTTAAGAAAATGGTTTCAAATACTGGGTAGAAACAACATCATAAATCATTACTAAAACCAATAAATTTAGTTACTCCTGACGATAAAAATAATTTGTAACTAACTAATATGTTGATAATTAATGACGATAAATTATGTCTTAAAAAGATAATTTATATGATTATGGTTATGAAATAAAATTTTGAGATATTTATTTTTTTTGTTGAGGTGAAATAACATTCGACTATGTGGGGAATCAGGGTGAGGTTTTCTTTTCTCAAATTTAATTTCATGAGATATATTTCTTATTGTAGACCATTTTTAGTTTAGAACGGTGTATCTAACTCCCATTAAATATTTTTTATCATGATAATCTTATTAATCATGGTATTTAATGTTTCATTTGATGTTAGGTCCTTTATGGTTTTCTTATTTGAATGTTAGTAATTTCGTTCAGTTTTCTTTGTCTCGAGTTTGAATTCCTTGAGATATGTATACATTATAAACCATTATTTCTTTTATATGGTGCGCTTCCTACCCCATTTTCATTATATATCATGATTATATTATGTTTCATTATATTTAGTTTACTATTCAATCTTTTTTATCTCATGTGGTTTTCATATTAAGTAACAAAAGAAGTAAGTCTTTCTGATAAGTCAATTTTGTTTCATTGAGCCACATGCTTTCTCATGGAACTATATTTTCTAAAGTTTAATATATGATAACTATTGAATTATTTATGATTTATTTCCACCTTAATTTCTTTTGTCTTAATTTTGTTTCTTTTGAAATCATTTTTTAATGATTATTAACTCAAATATAAAGTTACTTGTAAGGGTTTCTTTGTCTCAAATTTATGTTTTTTAGATATATTTCCTATTCTACACCACGACATATTTAATATGGTATGATTACTACCAAATTAATTCTTACAAAAATATTCATGTAATTCATGATTTTAAAAAAATAATTATCCTGTTAATTATTTATAAGTTTTCCAATTAAATGGATATCAAGGTTTTAAGGTTATTTGTTAACCCAACTCCCTTTTTTGTGTTCGAATACGTATTCTTGTAATTATTTCGTGAAACTTTGTTCCATGAATGCTAAGATTTTATTTCATGGTGAGTTTTCTTCCACATTTTGTTGAATGAATTTTTAGTTCAAATATTTTACAATTATATATTTATTCCACAAAAAGTATATCATTACTATTAAATATTCTCATCCTCCCCAAATAAGGTCATTTTATTCCATGACAGTATTTTTTCTTCCCACCAATGTTCTCCTTTATATTAAGAAACCCATTTTTGTTTTCTCTTATCTGAATTTCATATTTTTATTCTCCCCTATTTTAAAAGGAATTTTGGTTACTCTTGTGATGAGGATTTTCAAAAAAGGTATTTCAGAATTTCAAAATGGAATTTGGTCCATTCATAACTGAATGTTTTATCATACAATCTACATCTCCATCAAATAAAATTTATATGTAATACCTTGATATTTTTAAATATGAACATTGTATTTTATTGTTTATAGGAATAAAAACACTATGATTAGATGAGAATATAATATCCCAAGACTGTGTGATATATTTATTTTTAAATAAATAAAATCGATTCAATAGCTTGTGATACACACAACATTGGGATTGAACAATACATGATACTCTATTAAAACAGTTTTATTTATAAATGAAAATTATAACCTAGCCATTAAGTTGTAAGGTATGAATATTAATAACAATATATAGAAAATTGTATCATTTAATCATATTTAAAATAAATTAAATAGATATCTATTGATTAGAAAAAAAATAAAAACCATTTGACAGTAAATGAAATGATTTCGGAAAAAACAGTATTTTTCCAAGCGGTGGTTTAGTCACGCTTTACGCACATAATTTATAGTTAATTGTTTATAATTTTAAAATAGTTATTTAAAAAATAAAATTCATTTTTGAAATAATAATATCATAATTATGTTAGTTTAAATTTTTGTGATTTTTTAAAAAAGACTCATTTTTTATCAGTAATGAAAATATAGAATTTTAATTAAAAACTATTTTTCCATTTAAATTATGTATATAGTTAAATTATATTTTAGTTTTTTTATGTAAAATTAGATCAAATATATTACAAATTATATAATTTATGCCATCAGAATCACTTTCGGAATAAATTTTGATATAAAAACTTTGTAAACATTTGAAAAAAAAATCATTGAATCCCTGTTTTCTCATCGCGTCTACATGATTAATTTTAAAATAAAATTTTCGAATTATATTTATGTAATTTGAAAAAATGGATTTTATATTTTGAATCAAAATAATTTATATTATTTAATATGGTTAACATAATTTTTTACCATAACGAATATTAGAAACAGTAAAAATTATTTACCATGTTAAATGTAAAAATGGGTTTATTGGGGGGTTTAAAGTAATAATATAAGGGTTAAAAAAGACCTAGAATAGATATAAATACTATTTTATGGTCATATTTTCCATATTATTCATACCAAGTTCTAATATATGGTCATTTATTATCATTTGGAATGTGAATGACTTTATAATTTTGGATCCTTTTGGGATATTTCAAAGCAATTTCCAAGATGGGCCCCATTCCCCGCTTATAAAAAGGCACTCACTCTCACAACATCTTCCCAAAAACCACCATAAATCCCTTAATATTGACAATAAAATATAAACATTTCTCTCAAATATAAATTACAAAAAATTTACAGAGATACTTTACATCCCAAAAGACCATCCCTAGGTTCCTTAAGAGGAGATCTAAAGGAGGTTTCTCTTAGATAAGGTAATTAGCTTAACAAATCTCACTAATTTTCATTATTATTTTTTCAGATAAAATATTTATTAATACAAAAAATATGATAAAACCTGAATATCTCATATAATGAGTTGTTATTATATTTATTTAAAAATATTTATCTATCTCCACCTCTATCAAAATAGTAATGAAATCATCGATCATGGATATGACAGACAACCACCTCACAAAATGAGGTAGTTTTCTTTCCATACCCACATTTCAAGGTGGTACGTATTGATGGGCTCAACATATTTATATGATATTTGTTATTTTATTAAACCAATATAATTTTAATATCACATGTATATCTTTATGTTCCATTCTGTTACAAATATGATAACGTTACTCGCGTGTGTGGTGGATTTCCGCCTCGTGAAGCGATGTGATTCGTTTTTCACATATGATTTACAAGAAATGTAATAAAGATACAATTAATCGATATATGTGATATATATGATAGGATATTTAATCTTTAAAATTAATATATCACCCATTTCCTTAACCTTTCAATTTTTGAGGGAATGATAGTGTCACTCCTTCATGCGTACGGTCTACCATCTCCACTAAGGGATGAGATAATTTTCAATATAAAACATAAATAAGTGGTTATAAAAATATTTATGATGAGTAAATATTTTATCAATAACATTATTATCATTTTTTAGATGGTATATATTTTTCTTATTAATGGGAATCAAAACATTCATGATAAAATGCTCATGAGAAAACAAGGCAATTAGCATCCGAAACAATGAAAATAATAAAATATTATTAAGAAAAGGTGTTAAAATGTTATAAGGGGACTATATATGATGTTATAAATATTTTTATGATTTATTTATATATCAATAACCTTATAAAATCCATTATAAAGGAAGTAAATACATGTTCAAATGAAATAGGACCTGAGGTAAGGGTTTCTTGTCTCACATTTTCTTTCTTAAAAAATATGTCATATTAAACACTTATTTCCTTTGTGTAGTGTAATTAATTCCCCATTGATATGTTATATAATGAATATATTTAAATTAATGTTATTTAAAGTTTCATTTTTCATTTCTTTAATGGGTATTATGATTGAGAAGTTATCAAGTGGGAAGGTATTATTTTTCAATCTCATCATTATTAGGGATTGTTTATGTTTACGTCACCCCGTGGGGGAATTCTTTGATATTTCAATCCTTGGATCAATATATTTTTTCACCTATAGTTATGTAGGAAATTTTTCAAGTAATAGTACCATTTCCCCCTTTTTTACCTAAAATTATTAAGAACATGTTTTTAGGAAAATCCAACTTTATTTCTCCCTCCAGTCAGAAATTGTTTCTCATCATAAACAACGTTTTATAAAAACAATTCAAAAAAATTAAAAATTTAAAAATTATTTATTAAAGACTTTTTTACTCTTTACAATAAAAATAAAGGTAACTTCATTTAGTTTTCAAAATAATACACATTTTGATTTTACTAAAAATGTGAAAGGAATCATTTTTTTATATGTACGAAAAGAATAGATGTTTCCACCTTCATGAACAATCAATGTTTTAATGATTAGTTTAAATATTTTAAAAGGTTTTTTAGTGAAAAAAAGTTTCAATTTTTTTCACCTTTTTTTTTTAAAATGTGATCTTAAAAATGAAAATTCTAGTTTTTCTCAGAAATGTTTTAAATGATCTTCTCAAGGTATTTCTATTTGTAAATGACATAACTCCTCCTTTTTAATTTTGATCCACCAGGGATTTGTTGTGTTGATATAATCATTAATATTTATCACAATATTTTATTATAATATTGATTGGGGATATAAATTTCTTTTACCAGTCACCATTTTACTCTGTATGGTTTCTGATTATGGTTCTTTGATTAGGTAAGTATTAACATTTAATATGTTTGTTTTTGAATAAAATATATTTCATTTATTATGTTTCACTCCATTCATATGTGGATTACATTGAATATAGTATGTTATGGGTGGGGTCCACTATAGCCACTCAGTACATCAGTAGGTCTAATGACATAAAATATATTGGGGTTTTGGCTAACGCCCTACCCATTTATGTAGATGTCTTGGAAAAAGGAATTAATGGTTTCTATATATATTGGAACAGGGCCTCAATGGTATCTTTTTGAAGTCTAAAATTATGAATTCTATCATTATGAATTCCGTTATAGATATTACGTGAGATTATTTGAGTAGTTATAATATCCATAGTCATGTTTTAATCTCACATAATTATTTATATGGTATTATTGTATCATCATTTATTCCTTCCATATTATTCTCATGATATTCATTAAATGGAATTTATTTCAGTTATTTACCATTCATTATTTATTATTTCTTTTCTATTCCTAGATTCTATTTTACTCTTTCCCTTACTGAGAATCTGAGTTCACCCCCTTCTTATGTTTTACATTATCTATGATAACAGGAAGTGTTTTGAGAGTGATAACAAAGAATATACTAAGGGGAATAATTGTGTTCTCTAAGAAATTACGTGGTGAATTTTATGTTTTAAAATATAATATGAATTCAAGTATGTATCTTTTTTACCAATATTACTAAACTATTTATCCATTAGGGGTGTGATTCCATGTATCTTATTAAAATATAATAAAGTAAGCATCGACTCCGTGTAACTGGGGATGGGCTCTCTACAATTGGTATTATAAGATGTTGAGTAGAAACATTCGGAAATAGATTTATGAAACCATAGATTAGGAAACATAAAAATATGATATACATTGATGATAAGTATAGAATAACATCATAAATGTTGGAATGAAATCAATTATGTCCTTTTTTCTTGAAAAAAATTTCATTATAGATAATACAAGTGATCATGGTTCTAGCATAGATGTACCTATGGGAAATAACTTTGAAAATGGTGCACTGGGATTAACCCTGTCGTCACATGCTATATGAAAATAGTCTATACTATGCACCTGATTTGACACTCCTAGAGGATATAAATTGGTTATATCACATTTTATTTAAATTACATTAAAAAGAAGTTTAAGATTATTTTATCTCCAAAGAAACCATTTTTATGATTTTAAGATGACCTATGCATAAATATTTCAATGTATGTTAAGTGTTTCAATATTTTTGGTATTATAAATTAATTTTCATAATGTTATAATTTAATCTAGAGTATTCTATTGTTTATAAATGGTGATTAGTGGATGAAATGAGAATTGTATCAATGCACATAATCTAATGAGTAAGTATGGTCATTGTTTTTATGATATTAAGGAAATATTTATATGGAAACTAGTCACCCAAAAATTTTCATCATACAAGGACTTGGCCTCATGTTCTATAAACATAGAAAAATAATTCCTTATGAATTATGTATTCGAAAGGAATCCAAAGAAAAAGTGGAATGTGGAGAAAAATTGATAAGTGGAAGAGGGGAAAGAAGGTTTTTAAATATGTGATACTTATGGAAATAATCACCTTGGAACATGCTTAAAAGAAAAGTATTTTTATTAAATTATTGATAAAAAAGGACACCATGCACCTGATTTCAAGGGAATAAATTAATATACCAATACATAATGCCTGCACTGTAAGAATATGGAGAACTACACAAATGAATTCCTCAAGCATAAAGGATATATTCCTCAAATTATGTTATGGTATAAAGGTCACGATTGTGCTATTACTACTGAAAAATTGGAATGATTAATTTTCTTATGTTTGGATTCGAGAATTATGTTATAAGAGTACTTTAATTAATGATATCCTTATTATAAGACTCGTGAAATTTATCTGTATTATACTATAGTACTATTTCATAATGGACTTGATAGAATATGTTTAATAGTGTCAATGGACAAGATAAGTGCTTTATTGGCAAGTTAAACCTCTTGGAAAACAATTTATTGAGGGAATATAACCCTTAATATGTTCCTGACACTGAGATAATAATGATATGTTTATGGGATAGTGCTTGTTGACATGAAATTAGCTAGAGGATTGATGGTCTATGTCATATTTGTAGGATTTTATTGTAAGTACTTATTTAAGGAATATATTCAAAAACCTGAGATTTTATTTTTGGATACATGCATGTTTTTATTAGGGTTTTATAGTGATATAGGTATTAACATATTAGGAATGTGACATTAAGATCTATATTATATTGTCTGGGGAAGACAATTTTTGACTTAGTCACCTTCCTTATAAATTTTTTAAGACATATTTTTGATGAGTTTTATGGTTAACTTTTTATGGGATGGATTAAGTTGAAATTTAAGTGTTATTGGATAATTTTTTCTAAAAATATTATTTTTACTAAAGATAGAAGGAATATGTGGTTACTATTTTTTGGTCTTATAATATGTTAAAAGGTAATTTTAGTACTACGGGCATTAAAAATCATCTTGGATATTAATTTATTATAATAATAAATGAATTGGAAAATAATCAATGCACAACCAATAGAAAAAATTATGCCTATGAAATAGAAAAAAATTAAGTAAGTATATTTTCATATGTTCTTAATCAGGATAGTAAAGTAATTCCACAATATGAGAAAATGATCATGAAATAGAAATTTTATCCCAGTACCTTCATTTATAATTAATCAAATGATCCATTAACTCATCACATGTTTATGGTTTTAAGGGATTTGACCTTCTCAAAACCACCCAAAATCTTGTCATCAATTATCTCTATCATTATCTATTAGTACATGGGTGTTATTATTGTCTTCCATGTCAATGTCTTTATTTCCCTTCTATGTTCACTTACTTAGAGACCAAGTTATGTGATTACTACAAATGAATTTCATACATTCCATTATTTATTATTAAGAGGTTTTTTTGTTAAATATTTTTATAATGTGGGTTATCAATGAATTTAATTTCAAATTTTAAACCCTTTATTATCGAGATGAAGATTAAATTTTGAGGATGTAAATTATTTATGGGACTAAGAATGTAACAACTAAAGATTTTAAAAGGGAAACATCATATCGGATTGTATATAAGACACACAACACCATGATTATAAGAGAATATAACATATTAGGACCTTATGAAATATTTATTTTTAAATAAATAAAATCTCTTTAATATATTTTGATGCATGCAACAATTGGTTTAAACAAAACATGATAATGTAATAAAATATTATTATTTAAACATGACCATTATAACCTAGCCATTAAATTGGAGGGTGTGAATAGAAAAAAAATAAACTATGAGAATAATATGGTTCAAATATGTATAGAATAAATTAAATGGATATCTATTTATTATAAATATATTAAGAATCATTTCAATGGAAATAAATTCTTTCTAAATAAAGTATATTTTTCTAAAATGTTGTTTTGTAGCACTATGCGACAATAAATTATAATTAAATTTTACCCTATTTATAAAATATATTTTAAAAAATAAAATTTATTTTTAAAATAAAAAAATAAAAATTATCATAGGGTTTATTTATTAGATTTTTCGGAAAATTATCACTTTTTGATGAATAGTGAGAAATACGGAATTTCAACTGAAAATATCTTCTTCATTTAAATTATTAATAAAGTAAAATTAAATTTTAAATTGTTTTTAAATTAAATTTAGATCAATTATATTAAAATTTAACTAATTTATCCAATTTTAATCATTTTCTTATTGAATTTTTTATAAAATGTTTTTGAATATTTAGACATTTTCTCTTGGAAAACCTACTTTCTCCTCGCTTCTGTGGGATTAATTTGAATTAAAATTTGCCACCTATTTAATGGGAATTTTAAAAAATTTATTCCATATTTTAAATATGAATAAATTATATATATAATAATTACAAATTAATTATTAACCCTAATTAATTGTAAAAATTATTTACCACGGTTAATGTAAAAATTTGTTTACGGGGTGGTTTAGATATAAAGATAAGGGTTAAAAATAAAAATAAACATGTCTAAATCCTATTTTATAGAAATATTTACACCTAATTATTCCCAATTTATAATCTAGGGTCATCTTTAATATTTTTCATGTGAATGAATTTTTAATTTTGGATTTTTTTGGAATATATCCATGTAATTTCCAAGAAGGTCCCTTTTCCCCACTTATAAAATGGAATTCACTCCCCTCATATATTTAAACATCTAAATCCCATTAGCTTATCCAAACCTAGAACAAAAATCTTCCCAAAAAAAATAGACACATTATAGAGATTCTATTCCACCCTAAATACCATCCATATGGTTCTTAAGAGGATATCCAAATGGGGTTTCTCATAGAAAAAGTAACTATGTTAACAAAGATCTTTCATTACATTCTTCTTTTTAAAAAATAAATTATTAATTAAAAATTAAAATATAATAACACTAGTGTATCCCATATTCTCTATTTTATAAGGTTTATGAAATAATATTTATCCATCTCCACTTCCATCAAATGAGTAACAAAATCGTCTATCATGTGTACGTCAGACTATCGCCTCGTGAACTGATATAGTTCATTTTTCCATCACCACCATTCAAGGATGGATGTAATGATGGATTTATTAGATTTATATAATACTTATGATATTATTATACATTTTTAATTTTAATATCATATATTCCTTTTAACTCTTCCATTTTTCAAATATGATAATGTCGATCATGTGTACAATGGTATATTGCCACCTGATGCGATGCCAATAGATTTTCACTTATGCTATATATAAAATGTAATAAAGATTTAAATTAATGAATATATGTGATATATATTATAGTAAATTTATTATTTTAATAATAAATATAAACAACTTCCATACCCTTTCACAAGTTATGGGAATGATATTGTCGCTCGTGTGTGTGTGTGGGCTACCGTCTCCATGAAGCGATGAGAATCATTTTACATGTCCAAATTTGAAAAATGGTTATAAAAATGTATATATTAAGTAAATATGATATTTATAACTTTTTTATAATTATGGAGATGATATATTTCATATGAACAAGAACCAAAACTTTCTTCAAAAACTGTGCATGATAAACAAGACAATTAGCACCCAAAACAATAAAAATAAAGAAATATCATGAACAAATGGTTGGTAAATTGTTATAATAGAATAATATATGATAATATAAATATTATTATGGTTCTGTAATAAATTATTAACATTATTAAAACTGTTATACAGGAGGTATGTACAATACATAAGGAAATCGGACTAGAGGTAATGGTTTCTCAACTAAATTTTACTTCTATGAGAGATATTCCATATTCACAACATATTTCATTTGTGTGGTCTATATACTACCCATTTAATATGTTATATCAGGAATATATTTATCTTAATTGTATTTATGATATAATTTTATTTCATTTCTTTTATGGTGCTATGAATTATGAAGTTACCATGTGACAAGGGTTTATTTCACAATCTCATCATTATTCAGGGTTATATTTGTGTACATATCCTTTGGGGAAATTATTTGATATTTTTATCTTAAAATAAATAAGTTTTCTTAACCTTTTTTTATCAATGAGATTTTCCAAGTAATATAACCATTTTTTCACTTTGATTACTTTAAATTTATATAGAACTTTTTTTAAAAAAATCAAACTTTATTTCACTCTACGGTCAGATATATTTTTTTTAACAAAACCCATATTATCTAAAAAAGACTTCAGAAATGACATTGAAATTTAAAAAATGATTTAACAAAATAATTTCCACCAAGTTTTACTTTTTAAAAAATGTTTTTAAAGGAATCTTCATGTCATTTTTCTAATAGTTCATGTTTTGATTTTACCGAAATTGTGAAAGGAATATTTGTTTTAATGTTCATGACATTAACATAATTTTCCACCATCATTACCAATCAATGTTTTAATTATTATTTTAAAAGTCATAAAATTTTATTTTCAATTGATGTTATTTTAAAAAATAATTTCAATTATTGGTTTTAAAAGATTATTTTCAAAATACAATGTTTATTATTCTCAAAAGAAATTAAATATATTTTCATGGTATTTTTATTCATCCATGACATCAACAATATAGTTTACATTCCATCCAATAAAGATAGTATGTATTAATATCATACTTATTATTTATATTAAGGGTTTATGATCAATTTTACTAAGGATGAACAATTTTATTACCATTCACCATTCTACTCTGGATGGTTTATGATTTTATTTATTTGATAGGGGTATGTATTGACATTTATAATATTGGATTTCTAATACAAATGTTTTTGTGGATTATGTTTCACACCTTTCATAAAAGTAATAAATTAGAATTAGAAAGTTATTGGTGAGGCCTAAAATATCCCCTAGATAAATTATTAGGTCTCATGAGACAAACTATATTTATTTTAGACTTAGGAATTACCCATTTATATAGATGTTTTGGAAAAAGGTCTCGATGGTATTTAGGTTTATTTGAATAAAGCCTTGATAGTAAGTTTTTTATGTCTAAAATTATTCATTCCATATTTATTAATTTAGTTATTGATATTATATGTGATTATTTGATTAGTTATAGTATCCATGGTTAAGTCTCAAGCTCATGTGATTATTTATAAAGAATTAGTTGATCATCATTTATTCCTATCATATTATGATAATGTTATTGATTTAGTTAAATTTAATTCATTTATGTAACTTTTCATATTTATTATTCCTTATTTAATTATAAATTTTATTGTATGTTTACCTTTACTGAGCATCTAATGTCACCCCTATCATATGTTTTATATCTTCCAGGATAATAGGAATTATTTTATGATTGATATGAATAAATATGCTAATGTTATTAATGGTTTTCTCAAACACAATATTTGGTGTATTTTATGTTTTGAAATGTAATATTAATTCAATTATGTATTTCATTTACCCAAACAAAAAAAATTCACTCCTTCGGTATGTGATTCCTTTTATCATATGCCAAGGTAATAAATTAGACCCCAGTTATGGGTTACTTGGGTCAAGGTCTCTATATTATATCTTTTCAAGGATATATTATTGACGATTCATTTAATAAAAAAAATATTAAATGTTTTCACATCACCATTCTAAAAATAACTTTTTAATTTGACCAATAACTTCTCATTTTAAGGCTATTTTAAAACCATTTTCTAAAAATTATTTTATGGTTTCTCTCAAAGATTGAGAATTCTTCTTTATAAATATTACCTTCCTTGTTTAAAAAACTATTTCAATATTATTTTAACTATTGATGATTTTGAAAATAAATTGAAATATTCTTAATTTCTCTTAAAGTAATTTCTTTATTTTAAAAATTAATTCATTTATTTAAAAGGGATTTTAAAGGATGTTGATTTTTTCTATGATTTATCAAATAAATCATTTGAATGATTATTTATTTTATAAAATTTTCCTTTTAAAATATTTTTAATGGTTTTAAAGGATGATTTTTATGAATATTAAACTATTTCATTTTAAATAGAACGTTTTTATGTAGTTTTCATGACTTGAAAAAAGGGGTATTGGTACCAGTTCTTCTCTCTATCCCAAAATGTTTTCTGTCCCCAGAATTTATTTATCATGAATCATAGTAAAAAAATTCTTACAAAATAACTTTTGGGATGAATCATTTTTGGGTATCAACGATTTACATTATGGATATTTATTTCGATAAAACTATTTGGAATTATTTTGATTCCTATATTTATTTCCATGGGTTTTTACTGAAACCCAAGTCTTGAATACATATTATTACATGATTTTTAAAATAAAAATAAAACAAACACAAGCTGAAGATCGAGGGGTCCAGTCTATTTGGAAGACTAGGTTCACAATACATCAAAAAGAAAATAAATAATAAAATATTTTTTTTATTCTCCATAATAATCTCTTAATTACCTTTGATCACCTGAAGCTATGTTAGCTAACTAATAAAATGCATACAAGAAATGGGGTGGGCTTTAAATCCAAGTAAGGGAATAAACCTGATAACAGTTCATTGAATGTGGGTCAAATGACATAACATGATAACATAAAAGAGAATACTCATAAATAATCACATTTGAGAAAAACATAAAGAACATGGTATCATAACATCGTGATGGAATTATACACTAGTGGAAACATAAAACATGGCATAAGCATATTTCAAGGATAGATTTCAAGAAAACATTACATAGTGGATAGAGTCCCATTATGGATTAGTTTTACTCCCTAATACCACACATATCATCCCATGAGACAAAAATATTACTATATTCATTAGAGAGATTTCTATGTGCACAAATAAATACATGTACATTCATATCTCTGTCATAAAATTTAATCAATCATAAGGCATAAACATAAGAATTACTCATGGAATCATTCCATGTATCATAATAAATTGATATTTCATAATGATTCCAAATAGAAGAAGTAATTTGATGCTTTTGATTTCCCTGTCCAAGTACACAAGAACATGCCTAAAAATATGGTGTTAATTTGTAAAATATTCATGAGAAAGGGAAGAAAATTGGGTATAGAGATGAACATTCATAATGGGATTTTAGGGAATTTGTTAAAGGATTTGGGAGAAACAACAAATTGAAATATTTCTATTGAAAATTCAGGTAAAACAAATTGGTTAAAACTAAAATATTATTTTATTTAATAAACTCATTAATGGGAAAGAATAATTTAAATGAGCATTATATAAAAGGATTAAGGGATAGAAAATATCCCCTTAATAAGGTTAGATTTTAAAGAAGAAATTTGATTAATGAACTTAATTCATGTATTAAACCATAAAATGAAGAAATAATAAGAAAGTTATATATTTAAAAGACATATATACAGAATTTAGATGCATGAAATAACATAAAAAATATATATTAAGTTATTTTGAGAGTGGAAGTCTATAACCTAATGAAAAAGGTTGGTTTAGAGAGATCTATTTCCTTATATTCTAGAATCATTCTACACATGCACATATTGTCCCAAATATTAAAAAAAATGATTAATTAATTAATTCATAAACTTTTCCATATATATGTTCTTTAATATAATTATATTATGTTCATTTACCACCATTTCATTGATATTTAGTGAATAATTTTGTTGTTCCGAGGGTGTTTGTTTCATGGTTCCACAGCCAGAGCACTGCTGGATAATTATTGAAGTTCCTACCAAATTACACTACAACATAAAAAGTGAAATTAATTGGTATTCTTGTACTTATAAAATTTATAAAATTTCTAAATACCCATATGTGTTCTTATATGGGGATGATTCACTAAGTAAAGATTTTATCGTTATGTGGTTAGTTTTTTTGGGCCATTTTACCAATAATCACAAACTAGTTTCATTTTAATTTATTTAATGATTATTAAAACATTTAAAAAGAGTTAAATAATTTATAATATACTTATAATAATAATATTTAACCGAAACATTGTTTCTATGATCTGTTCTGAAGATGGTGGTGAAAAACAAAGTATGTCGTTCATGGAGGTGGTGAACCAACCATATCAGGTACAATGTTGTCATTTTATAAATGAAATAAGGGATGGTATTAAATGGTTATTACAACATAATAATGACATAAAAATATATTTATGATACTTATGTTACAATTCCTACTTGTATGGAGAGCATATGGGGGTGTTATAAGAGGAATAAAATTAAAGCAAATTTAGTTTAGAGTTTACTTCACCATTTGGTTGTCTCCATTTAGGATACCTATTAAAGAAAACTGTAATGGTATTTGGATGAGACAATAAGAATATAAAATTTTGAGAGGATTGGGATGAAAAATTGGAACAAATTTGGAAAGCTCTAAGGCTAATAAGTTGTGAAGATAAGGGGGTAGATAGGGGTGGTATCTGTTAGGGGATGAGAGGGGTGATTCTTAATATTATAATCATTACATTATTATTTTGGATAAATAATACAAATATTGATGTTTCATGTTACCATATATAGTAAATTTTTCATGTAAATATTAACTATTGTGTTCTTGAATCAATCATGACTAAAAAATTCATGTTTTTAGCATATAATGATAAATATTATATTTCACTATTCACTAAAAAATCAACTATTTTAGAAAATTACCAAAACGTCATCCAAATAATTTTTTAAGGGTAGATTAAAAAAATGAAATAAATTTTATGAAAATATGTTTCAAAATATGATAAATTTAATTTTTAAATAAAAAACTCATTTATTTAAAAAATACCAATTTTAATATTATGATCAATTTTCTAACACTTTGAAAAATTAATTAATGTATCTTAAAATTATATTATATGTAAAATAAAAATTAATATTAAATTATTAACCCAGTTTATGAAAATATATTTTCTTTTAAAACCTTAAATTTTTAATAAAAATGAAAATAAATTTATAGGTTTTACATAAATATGAACACTTATTTTATCAATTTAAAAAAATTTATTTACATGTATCATATTATAAATATTCCATATTTTCATTTTATAAGATACCTATGTATTATTTTACATTTACGTAGGTTATTTTGTGATTATAATATTCATGTAATTATTCCTAATGGTTAGATTACTAATCCAATGGTCAGATTATTATTCTAATGGTATGATTTATAATAGTCACATAAGTTCTCTAAATTATATAAATACCTCATATGCCATTCATTATTGACTCACTATAATATTCTCTCAATTTTAAATATATTTTTCATTTTAAAAATTCTTATAGCATTACTAATACCCAAATTTATTTCTATAATGTTGTTAATGAATGTGATTATTCTAGGGGATTGTGAAAATCCAGACTTCTATATTCTTGTTATCTTAATTTCTATTTTCTATAATAATGTGATAATTACAATTAATATGGTCATATTTATTATCTAAATTCAATTTTAAAATTAATATAATAATATTTTCTTTATTTTATCATGTGTTTATGTGAATTTTATAATATTATATTACTAAATATGAAAAATTGTATATTCATAAATTAAATTCCATCAATATAATTGTTTTTAATTACATTCTCCACCCACCGACCATAAGATATTTCACTCTAAAATTTCATTATACATAATAACGTGACAACATGTGAAGGTTATTGTACTATATTGCTTCCTTCGGTTCCCATGTATTGTCATGACCCGTCCTCGGGGCCCGTGCCGTGACTACCCCAAGCCCACCTTTCATAGGCCAGGGGATGGCGACTAGCACCAAGTTTAATTCCCGATAAAAGGGAAGGCATTGCCTTTGTAAAGTAAACAAACACCACAGAGCAAGCAAGAAGTAGAAGAATACACTAAGTAAAAGCTGATACAAAAGTAAGTGCGGAAAAGTAAGTGGGCCAGAATACAAACCCAAACTGAAAGTAAAGTACAACTGGAAAGGGAAAATAGCAACTGAAGTAAAGCCACAGGCTCGAGCCATCCACCGGAAGTCCCACCTGAAGGGTGAGTACAGATAGCCTCCACAGCTCCTCGGGTCCAACCGTCCGCTCCGAGTTTGTCCCGCCCAGTGGTCCACCTTCGGGTACTGACCTACTCCGCAAGCCTCAACCGCGATCAGCGCTGTCCGTCGTCTGCAACCAACACAACATAGTGCGGGAATAGCCCTTGCAAGGGTGAGTATAAGCTACTTAGTAGGGACCCCGAGACCCCTGAAGGTCTCCCAAAATCCACAAAGGATAATCCACAAAGGAAGATACAATCACGAAGTAACATCTGTCACCACTAAGGTATATGCCCATACATATAGCTAAGTCATAAATTCTCATTCGGCTCCAACATCTGATCCTGAGTACAACCCAGTCCACACAGGAAAACACAACCCATTCCATAAAGGAAAGAAAAACGTAATCCACATAGTATATCAAGTCAAACTTATCGAAGATAAGGATTGAATGTCAAGATTCAGCTCACACGGGTATACTTCTTCGTATGATGGTAGAGATGATTAGATATTGCCACTGATTCATCTAAGCCATCAGACCCACACAGGATCGATAAGTACTAACCCCCGCAATGACCCAAAAAGGATCAATAGGTAACTAACCCCCGCAATGACCCACAAAGGATCGATAGGTAACTAACCCCTGCAATGACCCACACAGGATCAGACCGACATAGGATTTGTAGGCACTGGCCCACACAGGACCGATGAGCGCTGACCCACCCAGGACCGTTGAGCGCTGACCCACACAGGATCTAACCCAGACAAAATTGGTAGCACTAATCCACGTAGGATCGCTAAGTGCTTTAGTCGTCGCCGTCGAATCCACGGAGGATTTCTGTATAGTCGTCATCATCGTCGCAGTCGCAGCCAGCTCTAGGGTTCCCGCACACAGCATGCTCGTTCGGGAGGGTCCGCTACACGAGCCAAAGGGCTGATACATCAACTGACACATAGTCCAGATTTGATGTATCCAAAAGTTCTGTATCGTCAATAGAAACTCAACGTCACAGACGACACATCAATCGGACGCCCAGTCTGAGAGTTATTGGCTTTTTTGTTCCAGGGGACCGGTTTGTTTTTAAGTCCAATCCTACCCGACCATACTCCAACTGCATCCAAACCTTGAGCAGAGTAATCCAAAAGGTCCTCCTCCCTAAGAGAAATCCATCAAAGATGACGACATGTCAATCGGACGTTCGGAGCTCAAGTTATAAGTGTTTCCACTCCGAGGGCCCGGTTGGTTTCGTGCACGAACCAACCCGGCCGAACCCAAAGTACTTCGAAACTTTGAGTTTAATATATCGAAACAACAGTCTCGTTCCAAGGATCTCATCTCTGCTGACGATGCGTCGATCGGAGGTCTGCAGCCCACATTATGGGTAACAGACCGAAATAGGTTTGGTATTAGGGGGTTCGGGCCCTATCCGACCCGGCCCGCTACCCCCTGGGTTGACCCGACCCAGGTCCGGGTCGACCCGACCCGGGTCTGGGTCGACCCGACCCGGGTCTGGGTCCAGACCGCTTGGGCACGGCCCGGCCGGGATGGCACAGCCCTGCCTAGCCTGGGCGCAGCTAGGCCTGGCGGCCCGATCTGGCGGACCGGCCAGGGCAGCTGGCCCGACGCGGTGGCCAGGGGCACGGCCGTTCGGCTGAGCGGATGAGGGGGGGGGGGCTCCTTCCCCCCTTTTTTCATAACCCACGACCCCCATAATGGGGGGCCGCTCGAGTTGGCCACCGGTGGTTTGTAACCCCTGACTCTTCCCCTGACCAGCCGGCCCGCACCGGCCAGCCGGCTGCTACAGACACGGGACCGGCAAGGCCGGTCCCCCTGCTCTGACGCCGGTGGCCTGGAACCGGCCGCCGGTTCCCCTGCTTTTCCGCGGCCTTGGTCCATCTGGCGTCGTGTGACGGCGTCGCGCCCCTCCACCGTGGTCCCACTCTGGTCGCGGTGCTTCGAGGTTCCTTCAAGGTTCTTTGGCGCGACGTGATGGCGCTGAGGATTAGTTTGTTTCCAACGGCGCGGCGCGACAGAGCTGTGTTTCTCCGCCCTTTCTTTAACATTTCTCGCGCGGTGCTTTGGCACCCCGCTTCCTAACACGAGACGCAACAAAAATTAACCAACATGGGGGAGGAGGGTCAGCCGTGTTTTTGCGGTCCGACCTCCCGTTATTGCGATAAAAGGTGGTTCAAAATTGGCGATAAACCAACGATGATGTAATCAGGAACAAACGAAATAAATAAACCCCTACCTCGTCAAATATTTGAGCGAGGGTTCGTCGTGGAAATAACAGTCGCAGAAGGAGAGAGTCGCATCGTGGGGACGGCGTCGCGTCGTCGATCTCCGAGGAATCCGGCGTTCTTCGCGTTCTTTATCGAAGAGGAAGAAGTTCGTCAAGCTCCTTAGCTTTTCTCCCAAAAACTATCAAAGCTACAAGACCCCAACAAAAATAAAATAAGTCCCTTACTTATTTTATTAACATAACTTAAGAATTTGAATTTTAAACATTCAAATTAAACTCACCTATTTAATAAAATTAAGTTATCAAAATTAATGGTGAGTGGAAGGAGTTAGGGAATATGAAGGGGTGGGGTTCGTGTGGGCCCCACCACTCTCATAACCTCCCATGGGATGTTGGGTGGTTACCCCAACTTCCACTCAACGGATAAACCACTTAATGTAAATAAAAATTGTAACTCATTTTTTATTTTTATCTTCCAAAAATTTTAACAACTCCTCCCGTGAAAACCCAACTCTGAAAAAGGTTATCCTAAGCAATTACCGGCGCTACGAATCCATCGGTGCCCTCGGAATTCCATTCTGAGCACGGGTTCAAAAGTTAGTAAACCCCGCTCGTTCGTTCACTGAACGTACCCGAGCTAAACTTCGGATAGAAATTCAGGGCACACCAGGCCTCGGAATCAAGTGCCGTTAGAAACCGCGTTCTTGTAAAATTCCCAAGAAAATTAAGAAAAAATTTCCCTTGAATTTTACGGGTATTTACATTACTCCCACCTTAGGGCTTTACGTCCCCGTAAAGGTACATCAAAAACTTGGGAAACAAATGTGGGTACTGGGCACGCATCTGAGCCTCCCGCTCCCAAGTGATCTCCTGGAGGTTCCCGTGCTGCCATCTAATTTGCACTAGAGGAATCGACCGTCCACGTAGGACCCACTCCTGTCGATCCTCGATCTCTACTGGGACCTCCGCAAAAGTTTCCCCATCATCAACGTCTAACTCCCCATGGACAATGATATACGTCAGGTCGTTCACATATCTCCTCAACTGAGATACGTGGAAGACGTCGTTCACTCAGTGCAACTGAGGTGGTAGAGCCAGGCGATAAGACACCTCTCAAATCCTGCTGAGGACCTGGAATGGTCTGATGAAGCGTGGAGAAAACTTGCCGCCTCGGCCAAATCTCTGTATACCACGTCGAGGTGAGACCCGTAAGAAGATGTGGTCGCCATCCTCGAACTGCAGTGGCCTCCACCTCCTGTCAGCATAAGACTTCTGTCGGCTCTGAGCTGTCCTCATCTGCTCCTGGATGACCTGGACCTTTTCTGTTGTGGCCTGGACCATCTATGGTCCCACAAGTGCTGACTTCCCAGGGTCTGTCCAGCATAGAGGTGACCTGCAAGGTCAGCTGTACAACGCCTCGTATGGTGCCATCCCGATGGTGGAGTGGTAGCTGTTGTTGTACGTGAACTCCACCAAGGGTAGGTGGTCCTCCCAGCTGCGACCAAAGTCAAGGACACATGCGCGGAGCATGTCCTCAAGAGTCTGAATGGTCCTCTCCGTCTGACCATCTGTCTGAGGGTGAAAGGTGGTACACAGACGTAGCTGCATCCCGAATCCCTCCTGCAACCCCTCCAAAGCCAGGAAGTAAAGCTAGAATCTCGATCGGAGATGATAAATGATGGCACACCATGAAGTCGTACAATCTCATGAACGCAGAGACGTCCGAAGCTCTCTACTGAGCCCTGCTCTCTGATGGGTAAGAAGTGAGATGACTTGGTGAGTCGGTCGATAATCACCCAAATGGAGTCATGACCTCTAGAAGTGCGTGGAAGTCTAGTAACAAAGTCCATAGATATCCCGTCCCACTTCCACTCCAGAACCTCCAAGTGCTGTACCAAGCCTGCTGGTACCTGGTGCTCTGCCTTCACCTGCTGGCAGGTGAGGCATCGAGAAACGAACTCTGCCACAGCCTTCTTCATGCCTGGCCACCAGTGTTGTCATTTGAGATCCTGGTACATCTTCACCACTCCAGGATGTACCACCAAAAGAGAAGTGTGAAACTCTCTCAGAACCTCCTCCCGTAAAGAAACTGGTACCAAGGTACGCCCTCTAAAAAGAACGTCATGCTCTCCTCCCATGGAGAATCCATTAGGTGCATGTCCTGAGAATATCTGTGCATGCCACGTCTCACAGTCAGCATCCCCACACTTTGCCTCTCTGACCCGCTATAGTATTGGAGGAGTGACTGTGAGTGACTGAAGGAAGGCTGCTCCATCTCTATCCACAAAGGATATCCGCAAAGCAGCTAGCTTCTCTGTCGCCTCCCCAAGTAGCAGGATGCCCGTCCTCCTGCTGAGAGCATCAGCTACTACGTTCCCCTTCCCAGGAGTATAGACTATCTCAAATTCATAGTCTTGGAGGAACTCGAGCCATCGCCACTGTCTCAGATTCAGGTCCTTCTGCGAGAAGATGTACCTGAGACTCTGATGGTCAGAATAGACTGTAAAGCGCTCGCCCATCAGATAGTGTCGCCACATATTCAGAGCGAAGACCACTGATGCTAAATCTAGTTCATGGGTAGCGTAGTTCTGCTCATGCTGCCTCAACTGACGTGATCCATAGGCGATCACGGCCCGCTCTTGCATCAGGACACATCTGAGTCCGATCCCTGATGCATCGCAGTAAACTACATACCCTACTCCCTCTTCCGGCAACCTCAAGATAGACGCGCTGGTCAATCTCTGTCTCAGCTCCTGGAAGCTCTACTAACATCTGTCTGACCACACAAAGGGTTTCCCCTTCATCGTCAAAGCTGAGAGTGGTGCCGCAACTCTGGATAAGTCTGGCACAAATATCTAGTAGTACCCTGCTAGTCCCAAGAAACTCTGCACCTCCGTCACGCTCCTGGGTGGCTCCCAAGCTAGCACTGCCTCGATCTTCACAGGATCCACCGCAACTCCCGCCTCAGAGTTGACGTGTCCCAAGAAGTGGACCTCACGTATCCAAAACTGACACTTCGAGAGATTTCCATAAAGCTAGTTCTCTCAGAGTGTGTATAGTACAACCCGTAAGTGGTAGGGGTGCTCCTCCTCAGTTGTCGAGTAAATCAAAATGTCATCGATGAAGAACACGACAAATTGATTGAGTTATGGCTAAAAGATCCTATTCATGAGGGCCATGAACACTTCTTGAGCATTGGTTACACTGAATGGAATAGCCAAGAACTCATAGTGGTCATACCGACATCTGAAGGCCATCTTTTGCACGTCCTCATCCCTAACTCTAAGCTGTTGATAGCCTGATCTAAGGTCTATCTTTGAGAACCACCGTGCTCCCTTGAACTGATCGAAGAGGTCATCAATCCTTGGAAGCGGATACTTGTTCCTCACTGTCACCTGGTTCAGGCGACGATAGTCGACACAAAGTCGCAAACTCCCATCCGCCTTCTTGGAAAACAATCTCGGGAAAGTCCAGGGTGAAAGACTGGGCCGAATGAATCCCTTGCCCTGCAAGTCCTCCAACTATACCCGTAGCTATCGAAGCTCATTGGGGGCCATCCGATATGCTGGAGTGGATATCGGGGTTGTCCCGGGGTACATGTCAATATAAAAGCCTACATATCTACGAGGAGGTAGTCCCGGAATGTCATCAGGGAAAACGTCCTCAAACTGATCCACCACTACAGAAAAACCAGGACTCCGGACGTCAAATTCTCCTAGGATGAGGCTAACCAACTGATGAGTGATGGGTTGTCCTCTCCTCTGTGATAGTCCATGCAGTGCTGCGAAGGCTCCCTTCTCTCAGGTGAAGGTGAACCTACTCCCGTCGGTGTGTACACATCACACCTTGCGCTTAATACAGTCAATCTGATCATGGACTGTAGATAACCAATCCATGCCCAAGATGACGTCGTAAGGACTCAATGCCACTACAAGAAGATCCCAGCCGATGCTCTCGCCTCCTAGAGTAAGCTCACAATGCCAGCACCAGTGCGTAATCGTCGAGTCTGCTCCCATAGGAGTCTCTAGCCGTAAGGATCGAGCCAACGACTCCATCGGAATCTCCGAGCTCCGAACAAGGGCCGCAGCTATGAAAGAATGACTCACTCCTGTGTCTATAAGAACTGCAGAAAGGGTGGAATAGACACATATAGTACCTCGAATCATCTCGGGTGCGCCGTGGTCATAGGCCTCCACTGCCTGAAGCTGTGCCTGTCTCTGCCCGCCAGCTCCCTGTGGGCCGCCACAATCGACCCTCTGCCTCTACCTGGGTGTTCCCTCAACCGTCTGCTACTCCTCTGCATGGCGGGTCGGGCAGTCACGAGCCATGTGACCCTGCCCGCCGCATGCGTTGCACTGTCTGCCTCTCGAAAGACTGGCTCCGCGCTGTGTGCCCCGCACCACTGAGCCAGTGTCCTGAGGTCGTCTACCTGAGGGTCTGGTCTTCCTGGAACCATGAGTCATCCGTCGACTGCCTGCTATAGAAGACTCTGCTACGTGCCGCCCTGCGATAGGTCTAGCTGCTGATGTAGGCTCAGCAAGGAAGCTCTCGATCAGAAGGGATCGCTCCAGTACTCCTTCCAGTGTCGGAATGCTTAGGGAGATTAGCGATGCCCTGATCTCCTGCCTTAAACCCTGCTCGAAGGTTCGGGCCTGGAAGAATGGGTCCCGTACCATGTATGTCGAGTAGCACGAGAGATCGGTAAATCTCGCTGAGTACTGGGTGACCATCAAGCTGCCCTGCCGCAGCTGAAGAAGCTCCGGGATGCGCACCGAACGGAGGGTGGCTAGGACGAACTCCGAGGGAAAGAGGCTCTCAAAGTCCGTCCGGAGGAGAGATGCCTCATCATTCACCTAGAGCATCAAGCTCCACCATCTGCCTGCTACCGCGTGCAGTAGGCTCGCTGCGAGGATCACCATGAGGTCTGATGGTGTCCTCACTAACCTGAAAACCCGTACAACTGCCCCCAGCCAATCCTCTGCTGCCTGAGGGTTCGTCTCCCCGTGGAACCTAGGAGGTCAGTGATGCTGAAACTTTTGCAGTGCACTAAGGCGACGTGCATCGTCAGCGGCTGGGGCTGGTATCATTGGTGGAATGGCGGGTAGAGGTACCCCTGGTGCCTCTGCTGTAAAAGGGCCCTGTACCGAGGCCTCGTCACTCGGTGGGCTGTCGTCATGTACAACTCTCGGAACCCTAGCTGGCTGCCGTCATGCGGCCATCCTATAAAGAAACGGGTACGCCACGGTCAAATAGTATACCTGGTGAGCTGACATAAAGTAATCACAATGAAAACTTGAATCACACATGCAATCAATGTTTTCGTGTATTATGTCGGAAATCAGAAGTTAGGGTCCTGGTGTACGAATACGTCGGCTACTGCACCAACACTAGACTCCCTGGACTGATAACCACACCCAATATGCTTAACACTATTGCTTCACATAGAATAATGATCCGATTCCAAAGTTCTGCGGTAGAACCGAACTCCTATGATACAAATTTGTCACAACCCGTCCTCGGTGCCCGTGCTGTGACTACCCCAAGCCTGCCTTCCATAGGCCAGGGGCTGGCGACTAGCACCAAGGCGTAATTCCCGATAAAAGGGAAGGAATTTCCTTTGTAAAGTAAACAAACACCATAGAGCAAGCAAGCTATAAAAGAATACACTAAGTAAAAGCTGATACAAAAGTAAGTGCGGAAAAGTAAATGGGACAGAATACAAACCCAAACTGAAAGTAAAGTACAACTAGATAGGGAAAACAACAACTGAAGTAAAGCCGCAGCCACGAGCCATCCACTGGAAGTCCCACCTGTTGTGTGAGTACAGATAGCCTCCACAGCTCCTCGGGTCCAACCGTCCTCTCCGAGTATGTCCCGCCCAATGGTCCACCTCTGGGTACCGACCTGCTCCGCAAGCCTCAATCGCGATCAGCGCTGTCCGTCGTCTGTAACCAACCCAACGTAGTGCGGGCATAGTGCAGGGGTGAGTATAAGCTACTCAGTAGGGACCCCGAGACCCCCGAAGGTCTCCCAGAATCCACAAAGGATAATCCACAAAGGAAGATACAACCACGAAGTAACATCCATCACCACTTAAGGTATATTCCCATACATATACCTAAGTCATCAATTCTTGTTCGGCTCCAACATCCGATCCAGAGTACAACCCAGTCCACACAGGAAAAAACAACCCATTCCACACAGGAAAGCAAAACGTAATCCACACCGGATATCAAGTCAAACTTATCAAAGATAAGGATTGAATGTCAAGATTCATCTCACACAGGTATACTTCTTCGTATGACGGTAGAGATGATCAGGTATTTCTACTGATTCATCTAAGTCGTCAGACCCACAAAGGATCGATAGGTACTAACCCCCGCAATGACCCACACAGGATCGGACCCACACAGGATCTGTAGGCGCTGGCCCACACAGGACCGCTGACCGCTGACCCACATAGGATCTGAAACACACAGGATCGGTAGCACTAATCCACATAGGATCGCTGAGTGCTGTAGTCGTTGTCGTCGAATCCACGAAGGATTTCTGCACAGTCGTCATCATCATCGCAGTCGCATCCAGATCTAGGGTTCCCGCACACAGCAAGCTCGTTCGGGAGGGTCCGCTCCATGAGCCGAAGGGCTGATACATCAACTGACACATAGTCCAGATTTGATGTATCCAAAAGTTCCGTATCGTTAACAGGAACTCAACGTCATAGACGACGCGTCAATCAGACGCCCGGTCTGAGAGTTATTGGCATTTTCGTTCTAGGGGCCCGATTGGTTTTTAAGTAAAAACCAACCCGACCATACTCCAAATGCATCCAAACCTTGATCAGAGTAAGCCAAAAGGTCTGTCTCACTAAGTGGAATCCATCAAAGTCAACGGCGCGTCAATCAGATGTCCGAAGCTCAAGTTATAAGTGTTTCCGCTCCGATGGCCCGGTTGGTTTCGTGCACGAACCAACCTGGCCGAACCCAAAGTACTCCGAAACCGTGAGTGTAATATATCTAAATGCCCGTCTCATTCCAAGGATCACATATCCACTGACGGTGCGTCAATCGAAAGTCCACAGCCCAAGTTATGGGTAACAAACCGAAATAGGTTCGATATTAGGGGGTCGGGCCCGGTCCGACCCGTCCCGATACCCCCTAGGTCGGCCCGAACCGGGTCGACCCGACCCAGGTCCAGGTCCGACCTTCTTGGGTGTCGCCCGGCCCGGCTGGCGTGGCCCAGCCTGGCGGCCCGGTCTGGCGGACCGGCCAAGGCAGCCGGCCTGGCGAGCTGGTGCGCTGGCCAGGGGCTCGGCCGTTCGGCCGAGCGGATGAGGGGGGGGGGGGCATGCCCCCCTGTTTTTGTAACCGCGGCCCCCATAATGTGGGGACGCTCAAGCTGGATGCCTAGGGTTTGTAACCCCCAACTCTTCCCCTGACTGGCCGGCCGGCTTCTGCAGACACGGGACCGGAAAGGCCGGTCCCCCTGCTTTGACGCCAGCTGCCAAGAACCGGCCGCCGGTTCCCCTGCTCCGCCGCGGCCCGGAACCGGCCACGGCCTTGGTCCATCCGGCGCGGCGTGACGGCGTCGCGCCCCTCCACCGTGGCCCCGCTCCAGCCGTGGTGCATCGAGTTTCCTTCAAGGTTCTTTGACGCGGCGCGATGGCGCCGCGGATTAGTTTGTTTCCGACGGTGCCGCGTTTCTCCGCCCTTTATTTAACATTCCCCGCGCGGTGCTTCGGCACCGCGCCCCCTTACAAGAGCCGCAACAAAAATCAACCAACAAGGGGGGGGAGGGTCGGCCGTGTTTGTGCGGTCCGAACTCCTCCCGTTATTGCGATAACATGCAGTTCAAAATAGACGATAAACCAATGATGAAGTAATCAGGAACAAACAAAATAAATAATCCCCTACCTCTTCGAATCGTTGAGCGAGGGTTCATCGCGGAAATAACCGCCGCGAAAGAAGATGTCGCGGAAGGAGAGAGTCGCATCGCAGGGACACCGTCGCGTCGTCGATCTCCGAGGAATCCGGCGTACTTCGCATTCTTCGCGTTCTTCATCGAAGAGGAAGAAGTTCTTCAAGCTCCTTAGCTTTTCTCCCAAAAACTCTCAAAGATACAAGACCCCAAAAAAAAATAAGTCCCTTACTTGTTTTATTAACATAACATAAACATTTGAATTTTAAACATTCAAATTAAACTCACCTATTTAATAAACTTATGCTATCAAAATTAATGGTGAGTTGAAGGAGTTAGGGAATATGAAGGGGTGGGGTTCGTGTGCCCCCCCCCCCACTCTCATAAACTCCCATGGGAAGTTGGGTGGTTACCCCAACTTCCACTCAACAGATAAACCACTTAACAGAAATAAAAATTGTAACTCAATTTTTATTTTAACTTCCACAAATTTTAACAACTCCTCCCATGAAAACACAACTCCGGAGAAGGTGTTCCTAAGCAATTACCGGCGCTGCGAATCCATCGGTGCCCTTGGAATTTGATTCCGAGCAGTGGTTCAAAAGTTAGTAAACCCGCTCATTTGTTCACTGAATGTACCCGAGATAAACTTCGGATAGAAATTCTGGGCACACCGTGCCTCAGAATCAAGTGCCGTCAGAAACCGCATTCTTCTAAAATTCCCAAGAAAATTAAGAAAAAATTTCCCTTCAATTTTATGGGTCTTTACATGTATCCCCTTCAAACTTATGGTTTTTCAATAGTACTTTGACTATATGAGTTGTCTTGTTGCGTAGAACATTATCCCCATAGTCAATGATATTCACCAGTAAATTCTCATATTAGAGGTCAATTTCTAGTTCCACTACCTATGAATTAAATTCATGCGATGGATTTTTTAGTACTTCATAAATAATTATATGTGTAATATGTCGTGTACTTGAGAAATTGATGGTGGGAGTGCTAGTTGATAAGATACCGCTCTAATGTGATCTATAATCACAAATGATTTGATGTATTAGAGACATGGATTTCCCTTCATCCAAAATATCATGACTCTCTTTAATCAAGATATAAGGAGGAATAATTTATCTCTAATCTCATACTCTAGGACTCATCGATGATTTTCAGCATAGCTCTCATGACAACATTATGTATCTCAGATGTAATGTCGAATGATCTTAAACTTTTCTAACATATTTTCGAGTATTTCAAGACCCATTATCTTGTTTTCACCAAATTCATCATATAATGTAGGTGTTTTGTATATCTTATCATAAAGGTATTTATATAGAGCCATTTTTATTCTTGATTGGAAACTATTATAGTATGGTAACTTTACAACAGTAAGTACTTACCCCATCCTATTGTGAAGTTCATAGGGAATTCCCTTGACATGTATTCAAGTTTAGAGATGGTTCTATTAGATGTAACATCTATTTGGGGTGATAAGACATAATGAATTTCAATTCAGTAGTTTATATCATCTTTAAAAAATTTACAAAGAAGAGATTTAAATCATGGATCTCAGTAAGATACATTCGATAGAGGTATTTCATGTTACATCAAAACTTATCTGATAAATATCCTTGCAATTTTATTGAGTGATAAGTCTTCTTAGATTGAAATTAAATGACTTTTATTTCTAATACAATCCACCATAACCTATATATAATTATTTCCTTCGAATTTCTTCAAAAGAATAGTGATAAATTTCATAGGGAATTTTTTTATTTCAATGTTGGTATGGGTAATGGTTGCATTATCCCCTTGGAATTTTAACATTTTTCCTTCACATGATGATATACTAGGAACATTGGTATATATTCTTTGATTTCAGTCTTCATATTGTCTCACCAATAGTTCTCTCATAGTTCTTGATAAATATTTTATATACATGGGTGGGCGGAGAAGGTCGAGCTAGATGCATCATTAAATCTCTCTTTCTTTTTCTTATGATTTTATGGTACACATAGACATGACCCAAATCATAAAAATCCTTATACATCAATTTTTAGCTCTGAAAATTTCCATTTTCTTATATCTACCACCCTCTTAATTATTTACACATCATCAATTATAACATCATTTACCATCTCCGAATGTAATGGCTAATTAATAATTTGAGAAAGGAATGACAATATTCCTTTCTTTATGATCCTCATGTCTATCATTTTCAATTCTAATAATATTATTTCCCTCTCAATTCACATCATTGATTTGTTTAATGAGTCCTTTCAACTTAGAGAATATGTTACTTTATTTTATTTCAGACTATGATAGTGTATTTAGAATTCATAATCTTTGATTAGATCTAACCATATTAATAAGAACATATTAGGTTCCTTCTGTGTGAATATATATTTGAGGCTCTTGTAATCTGTATATATTTCACCATTATCCTCATAAAGACAGTGTCACAAAATCATTAATATTAATATCACTACAACCAACTTTAGTTCCCGACACGGGTACTTCATCACATGAAATTTCAAAATCCATGAGGCATAAGATATTAATTTAACATTTTGTATTAGTATATATCCAAATCCATTCATTGAATCATATTTGTATTCCATGAAATTTTCACCACATAATGAAAGTATGGGGACATGTTAATTGAGAATAATATTTTTCAATTACATTGATAACTGTTAACATTCATCAGTATATACAAACTTTTATTCCCTATGAGTCTGTTTGGATAGTACTTTTGACAATAATATAAAGTTCCATACAAATCATTGATAATTCCCAACTAATCTAATGTAATAATAGATCTTCATTAAAGTTGTTGGCCTTAGAAACTCTTCAATTTCATTTATCTTAGAAGCGTCCAAAGATATCCCTCTATAGGTGATAACATTCACCATGAATGACACATTCTCCATCCAAAACTAACATATACTCTACTATTCATAAAGCTTCCCCTTTCATGAAGTACTTATCCCATTAAATATTTATTCCACATGATCCTCCTTACTTATTTTACTAAATCAGTGTATCGTCTATAAGGACTACTATCTATTGGTTAAGGTGATCTCTATCTACTATATTCATTTTTTCATTAATATTAATGGAGTAATAGTGAATATGAAGGGAATCACAATGATCTCATAGTGTCTATAACTTTTTGAAAGGAGTTTACAGAAATAAATTCCTTCATCACCTTTAACTAGTAATATCTCGATTGATGGTTAATCGTAGATAAATATTGTTCCCCTAGTAGTTGATTAATCAATTCATCTATTCATGGAAGGGGATACTTTCTCTATATCATGATTTTAATTAGTTCATGATAATAAATGTCGAGGTATATTGACCTATACATGTTCCTGATGAAGAGGAGTGATGAACCTAATGGTAAATCACTCAGGCATAACAAATCCTTGTCCAAAATCTTTTTTAATGGATTATTTAGTTATTATAACTCAATGGTGTCTATTGTACTAGGATTCTTGGATATGGTTAGAGATCTAGTTATAAGTTTGAATAAAACACAATCTATAGGTCAGGAGGATGACTGGGAAACTATTCAGGGAATAAATCAGTATATTTCCTCACAATGGGAATGTATATAAAAATGATTCTCTACTTAGTCTAAATCAATTAATTTAGATATTCTTTCTCATAAAGAAATCATATCCAAACATTATAAGAAGAATCCATATGAGTTTTAGCCTCTTCCAAACACTTGTACAAAATCATAGGATGATTCGAGATTTGAAGAGTGATCAATCTCATGATAGTTGATGTAGAATTTATGTAAGTACAACCAATCAATGGTCAATATATAACCAAACTCAACTAAAGGAATTGGGAAAATATTTTTTGGTAGGTTCAATTAAAAAATATTGATCGGGGAGGAGTAATAAACATGGGATGAAATAATTGATCCATTTTCTTTTCTAACAGATACCTTTACCCCCATGTTTTGAGGGGGTTTGGAATAGTTCTACTAACATTTACCATATTAAATAATGTGTAAAACCAAAATCATGTTTCACATTCACTAATCTTAAATAAATAACGACCATACAAGTCATTTAATCATTATAAGGATCCACATAAACAGTAGTGGTACCATATGACCTTCCATTCACTTAGGCCTTAGAGGTTATTATAATTTATTTTCTATAACAACCCTTGGATTAGTGACTTGGTTCACATAATTCCTATGTTTTTTACACTGAAAATATAATATTATATGCTGATTATTAATCTAAATATTATTTTTTCTATCGTGTTAGTGGGTTTATTTTCCTCTATTCAGTATTGATAAGTCTAATACCCCTCTTTATGCATTTGAAACATCTCTTTTTTCCATTTAAATAGTTTATGGGATTCTTATTCCCAAATATTTGACATGAGAGAAGTTCATTTTTATTTTCGACATTATATTTATCTATTGATCCTCCAAAAGAAAGGTTTATTTAAAACATTTTATATCATGACCCAAGAGACCACTAAAAGTCCCCAATCTCCACCCCTTCCAAGAGGGAAGAAATGAAAATCTCTTCATTACATTCAAAGTCTAAAATCTCTATATAATTTTATATACAAGGATTTATCCCACTAAACATGGGGTCCACCATACTTTCTATGTTTATGGAAAAGATAGACAGGCAATATAATAGCCTTGTGATGTTTTATTTATACACCCCAATAGAATCATCTTTCTTTTAGTTCAGTCTAATAAACTCCCTCTCCATTTTAAAATTGACAGTTTGGGAAATATATTTATTGAAAACTATTTTCATGAATCTTTCCCATTTCATGGCATGAATTTCTTCTTTTGATTTCATATTCTTGATTAGTGTCCACCACTAATCAGTTTCCCCTTCAAGATGATAGATAGATAGCATGAATTTATCTTATTTTAAAAAATATTGGATTGATAATATCTTCTCAATATAGTTTACCCATTTTCTAGATATTAGGGGATCAAAAGATCCACTAATGTTAGGAGTCCTTTATCGCATAAAGTACTCGACCACAACTTTTTCTTTTTTAAGAGATGGAGTGTCTTCCACATGATTCCAGTTATTATTCATAACATGAGTCAACTGATTTAGTAAAACCATGAATTTATAATATCCCACTCCTTTAAGTTTCGGAATATCCTAAAGAAAAATATCAGATTTCCTATCACAGTGGTTTTTTACACGAAACCTTGTATTTCTCACCATCAACTAAAATAAAGGAAATAAAATTAGGGATTAGAGTACTCAAGCTAAAAATCAGAAAAAAAAAGTAAAATGTGAACAAAGAAGGAATATCTTATGCATGTCACATAAATACTAACTTATGAGTATCTAGGTTTCAATATTGGTTATCCATGTTAATTATATCCTACTAGGTTTTTTAACTAAAAATCAATAAAACTAAAAAATGGTTCTTAAAGTGTTTTTGAATATTTCAAATCATATCCCTCAGGAGTCTCAAACTAGGTGCACAGTCATGCCAGTTTTTTTTGAACTAGGTGAAGATAAATATAATACATGATCCACTAGTTTTGGGGTTATTAACTCTAGGTAAAAGTGTTCAAAATCCAAATCCACTTGTAGTAACCAGATAGGGATTTAATTTTATGGAAACCACTCACTCTATACTTCACAAAAATATTAATATATTTTCATATTAATAGAATTTAGGTTCTCAAAACATTATTCTAGTTATAATCCCAAAAACATAACTATACCTTTATTGGACACCAAATATAGAGACATGTATTTTATACAACTTATATCAATATTTTTAACATAAATGTCTAATAAACAAATCCCAATGATTGTGAGGTTTGGTGTATTTTAAATACTAGGTTTATAGTACCTCAAAAAGAAACTAAAATGAAATATCATTATTTTATTCACATTAATGATCTCCTAAATCCCTTTGATATCCTAAGACTCGATTGGATAACCTAGGTAATACATAAAAGAAAATGGTGATCTATAAATCCCATTAAGGGAATAAACATGACAACGAAGCATGACATGGGATTCAAACAGAAACAAATTATATTATAAAATAGAATGATCATGAATAATCACATGGGAGAAAAAATAAAAGACAAAGTATCATAATATCGTGGAAATATTAGAAAGTGGAAGAAACATAAAACCTAAAATAAGAATAATTCAAGGATAACTACCAAGACAACATCACGTGGTGGAAAAATTCCAATCATGGATTAGGTTTACTCTGTAATCACATATATACCATCTCATGAGACAAAAACATTTTCCAATGCATTGGAGTTCTATATGGGAACCACTAGCATAACATTTATAATATTATTTGTTAAATAAAAATGAATTAATCATAAATAATAAAAATAATAATTACATATGGAAATAAATGGGATACATAATATTTCCTAATATCATAATCAAATATGATTTCATAAGAATTCAAAATAGAATAAGGATCTTAATATTTTGGATGTTCATAAATGAGTATAGAAGAATAGATCTGAAAATTTGGTGTTTATTTAGAATAAAACCATGAGAAAGGGTTGATAATTGAGTATATAAATATACAATAAAAATTTTATTTTAAAGAATCAGATAAAGACTTTTTTTGAAATAGTCATTATGGTGTTTTCTTTAAAGAGAAATGGTTAACAAGAATGATTATTCCTAACATTTTCCATTATTTAATGAAATAAAGAATTGGAATAAAAACATTAAAGTATAATTACATAAAAGGATTAAGGGATGAAAAATTTCCCACTAATCAAGTTTGATTTTATATAAGGAATTTATGAAATGAATTTAAGGCATGTATTACCTATCAGGACCCTTCCTAATGTGGGCTATGTAATGACTACCCCAATCCATCCTTCAATTGGATAGGGGGTGACAACTAGTTCTAATTAGTAATATCACATTTATAGGAGTTCTTATCCTAATGTACTCGTACACATGTCCACATATCTAATCTCATGCAATGATGAAGTGTTAAAAAACAGATAATCATTCATGAAAACCTCTAAAATCCCATCATCAGAGTATGACAACAATTACTATAAAGAAATTGAATAACTACAATCCTACCAAAATGAAACTGAAAACAATTAAAGCTTGTATGGTGGGTGAGGAATATTATCAATTCAACCATAGGAACATTGTCACACCTGACCACCGGTACTTTTATTTTTACTTCTTTCTTGGTCCCGATTTAAAATTTTCGAGGATTAATTGTGTTGGTGGTTTCGCGCCGGTGCACGGTCATCGCATCGCTAGCGATGACCATGTGTTTGGCCCGGGTGGCTATGTGTTAACCAGACGTTTTGAATATTAAAGTTTTTATGTTGACATTTTATTATTTTTACTATTTGAGTTGCGTTATTATTATGGTAGTGTTTTCTGTGTATAAGAATATATATATATATATATATGTCTATATATCTGTATGTATATATATATGTATATACTTTAATACGTTATGTTTATATATGTATATATATATTGTATCTATGTGTATATGTTTATATATAGGTATATATGTTTATATATGTTTATATGTGTATATATATATATATATGTTTGTATATGTTTAAATATATGTATATATGTCTATATATATATATGCGTGTGGGCGCGTGCGCGCGCACATTTATTTTCAAATGGTATTTTGAATTTTTGATTAAAGGTGATTATTATTATAAATTTTTCTAATTATTAAAATTATTATTATTATAAGGTTTTATTATTATTATAAAGTTTTATTATTTCTATAATGCATTATTATTTTTAGGATTTGTTTTATTTAATTACTAATGTTAAATATTATTATTAGTATATTATTATGATTATAGTATTTTATTATTTTTACATATTATTATTAATATTATTCTCATATTATTATTATTATGTTAATATTATTATATTATCATTATCATTATTATTATTATTAATATTATCATATATATATATATATAAGAACCGAAACCCTCCCCCCCCCCCCCCGCTTCCCTCCGTGGCGGCGGTCCCTCTGCCACGCCGACGTCCTGGCTTCCCCGTCCCTCTCCGCCGCTCCCCGTCCCGCGCTCCGCCCCGCTCCCCACCTCTTTCCGGCGGCCCCTCCCCTGCACGCGACCCCCTATCCGGCTCGCCACCGCGCCCCGGTCCCGGGCTCCCGCCTCCTGTCCGACGACCCCCTCCGCTGTGAGTTTTTTTTCTTCTTCTTTCTTTTCATTTTATTTTTATTACATTTTGTTTTTTTGTTATCATATTAATAGTAATATTATTATTAATATTATAATATTAATATTTTTCCATTACTAATATTATTATCATTATTACATTATGTTATTATGTTATTATATTATTACTATTAATATTAATAATATATTATCAATATTATTATTATTATATTATATTAATATTGCTATTATGATTATGATAATATTATAATTATGTCATATTATTTTTGTTATTATTACTATTAGATTATTGTTATTATTATTATGTTAATAGTATTATTATTATTATTATCATATTATTATATTTATTATTATTATAATTATTATCATATTATTATATTTATTATTCTTATAATTATTATCATATTATTATATTTATTATTATTATAATTATTATCATATTATTATATTATTATTCTTATAATTATTATCATATTATTATTTGTATTTTTATTTTTATTATTATTATTATTACTACATTATTATTATTATTATTGTTATCATATTAATATTATGAAGTTATTATTATTATAATTATAATTACTAACATGTTATCAATATTAATATTATTATTATTATTGTCATTATTGTTATAATTATTATTATTATTATTTTAATTATAATATTATTATTGTTATTGTTATTATATTGTTACATTATGTTATTATCATTATTATATTATGTTATTCTTATTATTATTGTTACATTATGTTATTCTTTATATTATTATTATATTATTATTATTTTTATGCTATTGTCATTATTAATCTTGTTATTATTATTGTTATTTTATCACTATCGTTATTATAATAATAATAATTATTATTATTATTATTACTATTATTATCATTATTATTACTCTGGCTTTCACCTTTGCTTTGTTTGGGGTTTCTCATCAACTTATTTTTGTTTTGATAGGTTTAGGATTTTGTTAGGACCCGCGCAGGGCGTTTTCGAGAGAGCGCAATCGCTGCGCCTTGTTTCCGAGGTTCCGCCGTCTTCCCGCCTTGGTGCCAAGGTCGTTTTACCGTCGCGCTTTGATCTTGAGGTAGGCCTCCCATTGCACTCGCCTTTAAATTAAGAATTTATTTATTCCTTATCTTTTATTGAATTTCAGTAAATTTAAAAGTAATATTACGTAGTTTTTATAGTGTGGTGATCTACTGATGATAAAAGCTGTTTTTAATTCTATCATTTCATTGAAAGTGTTCTTCTTGGATTTAGTTGTGTGCTTCCATGGTAGTATTGCTAAATGGTTCTTCATGAATAATGAAAGTCATGTTAAATTGTGTTTTGAAATGTTTTTGTCATGTGTAAATTTTTAGATGTATTGTTAATGAAAAAGGTGTTTCTTAGAACCTGGATTAGAGAAAATGACCATATGACCTTTAAACTTGATTTTGGAAATTTAAAGTGTGGTTCTTGGTTGACGAGAAATTTTTTTCTTTGTCGCGTGAAAAAAAGTTTGGATTTCATTTGAGAAATGGTGTCCCTTCAAAAAAATGATTTAAGGCCCGTTTGGCTCTTAATAAAAGTGGGGTGCGTTTGGATATTGGAAAATGATTCTACTTGTGGAACCAATGTTTTTCGGGTTTAATATGCTGATTTGAGTTTCTTAAATAATGTTCTAAGTGTGTTTCTGGTTTTCAAGGGTATGGCGTGTGTCATATCCCTTTGGAAATGTTTTAGTGTTAAATGTTCAAAATGTAAACGATATGACGGCCCGGTTGGCACTTTATTAAATGTGAAGTGATTATACATGTATATCTATACATATACGTACTTATGAGGGCATCTCTACAGGGGGACTTCCCTTTGAGGGTTGTCGTGTAGCGATGTCCGTGTAAGGGGTTGGCAAGTGCGGTGAGATGAGTCACGCGTGCGAGGGTCTCCCACTTACACAGTGTTACTAAAACCACCATGGGTTCCTGGGCGTCTTATAGATTATCGAGTGACGGTTTCCTGCTAACCCTGATTAGACAGGTTAGTACCCCCTGGAGTTGTGGACAGGCCAGGAGGGATGTGCCACTGGTTGGCTACTAGGGCGGCCAGTTGGTTATTGACTATGGAGTACCACGCCGGCAGGTAGTCTGAACCCGAGTACGTCCATGGGTTTTCTAGGGATGTTTAGGATCGCCCATGGTTATTGCTGATAACTTCTGATTTATTTTTACTTGCACTTGGTTTTACTTGCTTGTTTTCCTTTACTTGCACTTGTTTTCTCTGCTTGTTTACTTTCAGTCATCCTTCACAACCTATACTGTTAGACTTTGGGAAAATGGTTTTCAAATGAAGATACTTTATTCTCTTTATGTAAGAGTTGAAAATGTACACTTCTTCCCCTTTTTAAAGGAGTTTAAAACTAATGAAAGTGAACTAACTTTTGAAAAAGTGTAAGGGAAATGTCTCGTGTTTTGATTTTCAAGTAAAGCACTATGAAAGCTTACTTTTATACATTATAGTTCAAACCTGGAACATGTAGATTCTTTATTTACTGGCAGTGCTTTGGGGTATGTTGTGGGGATCACCTACTGAGTACTTTTGTGCTCACGCCTATCTTTTACCATTTCAGTTGCAGGTTCCTTGCGTTTAGGTTTTCCTGGCTTGAGTCGCTCAGTGTGGGAGCGACGTTGGTTGTAGTTGGGTGGTGACCTGCGAGGTCACGTGGAGGTATGTCGTGGAGTAGTTTTGTTTATGTATTTAGTGTTTGTATGTTTGTTTATTTTACTTTTGTTCTTTTGATCCTATTTTTAGTTTGGGTGGAAATCGTTCCCAACGTTTGAATTTTTTAATGCCCGACACTTGTTGCCATCCCGGGGGGATCGGGAACGCCCCTCGGGACTTGCCGCGGACCGGCTCGGGTGACCGGTTCAGGGTCGACCCGGGCTGGTTCGTGAAAAAATGGTATCAGAGGTGGTTCTTGTTATTTGGGTTGTCTGGTAGGTGGAGATTAGGACTGTCGGGACTCGAGAGGTAGGTACGGGAAGGACGTCATGAACCCTCGCCCGTTCTGCACCTCGAGTCGCTAGGGGTAGTTCGGGAATTGTGTCCTTGTCTTTTCTGGTTTGTCTTGGATTGAGAGATGACAACGGAGTCAAACTGACGTTACGTCATGATTTCACATGGAGTAGTGACCCATGTGGAGTCTGAGTACACGGTTTGAATTCCTCCTAGTGGTCGACGATGACTTGGGACATGGCCCACTACCATGTCGCTAGGTTGAGCGTGACTACTCATCCCTCACTCCAGTGGTTAATGCAATTTTGGATGCTGCTTTCGTTTTGGTCGGTGTAAGTGCGTAGTTGGAAATGAAAAAGGGTTTTTTTGAAAATTGGACTGGTTTCTTTTAAAGGAATTTAATTGTATAAAATGGTTTTTAAAACTGAAATCTCTTGATTTGAAAATCTGTTTTTTGCTTGGAGTTGGTTCAGAATGGTTTGGGGTGAAACCTCAGGTCCTCTTTATGAACGTTTTCACATGTGTGAGAATGCATGGAAAATGCGCGTTGGTACGAGTATTAATGGATAGTGGATAAAGACATGTGCAACGGGTCATGGGAGTACCTGGGTGTGTTTGAAGTTAAAGGCTTGACTTTGTTTTCTAAATTGGTTTTAAAGGGGGAGTGGTTTTGGAAAGTTTTGATTTGAAAGGGGTTTGGTATTTGGAAAGTGGTCTTGAAAAAGGGTGGTTTTGAAATCTAAAATGAAAAGGGAATTTTAAAGGGGATATTTTATTTTTAGGTTGTGTTTTATTTGTTTGATCCTTGTGCTGATTGTTTTGATGAAGGCGCTTTTATTGATGTCGCTTCGGTTTGATGTTGGTTTTGGAAATTGTGTTTTATATATCTCTCAAGAAATGCTGCCCAGAAAGGTCTCTAAGGATTCGGACAAGTCATGCCCAGTTTTTGGTCCTCCTCGGACTTTTCCCGTTCTCCATGGTAATCAGGATCCGTTAGAAGCGGTGAAATGGCTCGAGGAAGTGGTGCGTGTCATTAGAATGTTGGGGACTCCCGATAATGTTAAGATTCGTGCAATTATGAAGTTGTTTGAGGGTCCAGCTCTGGACCAGTGGAAGAGGGTTACCCCATCATCAACGCAAGTTGAAATGATGTGGGATGTCTTTAAAACCGTTTTCATCCAATGGTTTGTACCCGAGGAAGTGAAGCTGGGGAAAAAGAGAGAGCTTGTGCATATTCAACAAGGCCAACGGACGGTGAAGGAGTATGTTGACCATTTCAAGGAACTGATATCCTTTTCTCCAGAGGTAACGTCTCATGAACTCGTGAATGTCTCTCTTTTCACTGGGGGTCTTCGCCCAGAGATCAAGGAGCGAGTCCTCCCTTCTAAAGACATTTGTTTCGAGAAGCTGGTGGAGGAAGCATTTTTGGCTGAGTTGGTTTCCGGTGTGCGGCTGGTTAATACTTCAGCATCCCCGGTTGTTCGTAAGTGTTCCCCCTCTGGTGAGGAAAATGCGCCCGAGATACTTGTTCCTAAGGAGTTATCCCCTTTGGTCCCAGCTTCCAGTACATCAGATCGTTCGATGGTATGCTTTCAGTGTGGTCCTTTCGGGCATTTAAAGTCGTCTTGTCACAACCCTCCGAAGACGTGTCATCAATGCGGTTGTCTGGGTCATCTGGAGAAGTTTTTCCAGAAGCGTCTCTTAAAGAGGACGTCGTGATGGGAGAACGTCAGTACCTGACTGTGAGGCAGAAGATGCTTCAGCCATCAGAGCCCCAACCACAGGTCTTGGGGTGAAGCTCGCGCATAGTCAGGAGTTCCCAGGGCTGTGAAGCTCTGGTCCAAGTTTTGTGTTCCATGTTGGCGGTGGAACAATTAGAAATCATTTCATGTTTGTCTATCTGCTACTAATGTTTCAAAGTCGTTGTATGTACGTTGTTTTGTTATGAAGTAATGATGAACTTGTTCAATTATAGTCCAAGAAATTTTGTCTCTGTGGATGTGATCTTGTAAATCGTGTGTCTTTCGAAAGGTGTGTTTGACCCTCATGTGGATTGACCTCGTTTTAGTTATGTTGTCAATGTGGTTATGTTTTGTGGACTTCAATGGATCATGTCTCCAATTTGATGTTGGTTAAATATTCCTTCTGTGGGTTCTCCCTGGTGTTGAAGTTGTTGACTCTAGTAGTGGGTTCAAGGTTTCGACGGAGGTGTAAATCTGATCGTGTTATAGGAGTCGGTTTGGATTGGTTGGGAGTTCCCGTGCCAACCCCCCCCCCCCTTTTTCCTAGGGTTTTCTATTTAGATGGTAATTTTTTTATGCACAAGTTGAGATCTTGTGGTGGGGAGAACCCCTTCGTGTTCTCCCCTCAACCTCAGACTTAAGATTTCCCTTGAATCGGTCGGGTGTGACCTGTGTGGAGTAAGGATATCCTGAGAATCTCATTTCCCTTCAGTTCCTTTAGTTTTGTTTGGGCATAGACTTGAATTTTGGCTGACTTGTGGCTTGGTGACTTTCTGGGGGCAGAAAGTGTCTGTGGTGGGGACAATTGTCACACCCGACCACCGGTACTTTTATTTTTACTTCTTTCTTGGTCCTGATTTAAAATTTTCGAGGTTTAATTGTGTTGGCGGTTTCGCGCCGGTGCGCGGTCATCGCATCGCTAGCGGTGACCGTGCGTTCAGCCCGTGTGGCTATGTGTTCACCAGGCGTTTTGAATATTAAAGTTTTTATGTTGAAATTTTATTATTATTACTATTTGAGTTGCGTTATTATTATGGTAGTTTTTTCTGTGTATTAGTATATATATATATATATGTCTATATATGTGTATGTATATATATATGTATATACTTTAATACGTTATGTTTATATATGTATATATATATTGTATCTATGTGTATATGTTTATATATAGGTATATATGTATATATATGTTTATATGTGTATATATATATATATATGTTGGTATATGTTTAAATATATGTATATATGTCTATATATATATATGTGTGTGTGCGCGCGCGCGCACGCGCTCACATTTATTTTCATATGGTATTTTGAATTTTTGAATAAAGGTGATTATTATTATAAATTTTTCTAATTATTAACATTATTATTATTATATGTTTTCATTATTATTATAAAGTTTTATTATTTCTATAAAGCGTTATTATTTTTAGGATTTGTTTTATTTAATTACTTATGTTCAATATTATTATTAGTATATTATTATGATTATAGTATTTTATTATTTTTACATATTATTATTAATATTATTCTCATATTATTATTATTATGTTAATATTATTATATTATCATTATCATTATTATTATTATTATTATCATATATATATATAAGAACTGAAACCCTTCCCCCCCCCCCCCGCTTCCCTCCGTGGCGGCGCCCCCTCTGCCACGACGGCGTCCCGACTTCCCCGGCCCTCTCCACCGCTCCCCATCCCGCGCTCCGCCCCGCTCCCCACCTCCTTCCGGTGACCCCTCCCCTGCGCGCGACCCCCTGTCCGGCTAGCCGCCGCACCCCGGTCCCGGGCTCCCACCTCCTGTCCGGCGACCCCCTCCGCTGTGAGTTTCTTTTCTTCTTCTTTATTTTCATTTTATTTTTATTACATTTTGTTTTTTGTTATCATATTAATAGTAATATTATTATTAATATTATAATATTAATATTTTTCCATTACTAATACTATTATCATTATTACATTATGTTATTATGTTATTATATTATTATTAATAATATTAATAATATATTATCAATATTATTATTATTATATTATATTAATATTGCTATTATGATTATGATAATATTATAATTATGTCATATTATTTTTGTTATTATTACTATTAGATTATTGTTGTTATTATTATATTAATAGTATTATTATTATTATTATCATATTATTATATTTATTATTATTATAATTATTATCATATTATTATATTTATTATTATTATAATTATTATCATATTATTATTATTATTATTTTTATTATTATTATTATTACTACATTATTATTATTATTATTGTTATCATATTAATATTATGAAGTTATTATTATTATAATTATAATTACTAACATGTTATTAATATTAATATTATTATTATTTTTGTCATTATTGTTATAATTATTATTATTATTATTTTAATTATAATATTATTATTGTTATTGTTATTATATTGTTACATTATGTTATTATCATTATTATATTATGTTATTCTTATTATTATTGTTACATTATGTTATTCTTAATATTATTATTATATTATTATTATTTTTATGCAATTGTCGTTATTAATCTTGTTATTATTATTATTATTTTATCATTATCGTTATTATTATTATTATTATTATTATTATTATTACTATTATTATCATTATTATTACTCTGTCTTTCACCTTTGCTTTGTTAGGGGTTTCTCATCAACTTATTTTTGTTTTGATAGGTTTAGGATTTTTTTAGGACCCGCGCAGGGCATTTCCGAGAGAGGGCCATCGCTGCGCCTTGTTTCCGAGGTTTCACCGTCTTCGCTCCTTGGTGCCAAGGTCGTTTTACCGTCGCGCTTTGATCTTGAGGTAGGTCTCCCATTGCACTCGCCTTTAAATTAAGAATTTATTTATTCCTTATCTTTTATTGAATTTCAGTAAATTTAAAAGTAATATTAAGTAGTTTTTATAGTGTGGTGATCTGCTGATGATAAAAGATGTTTTTAATTCTACAGTTTCATTGAAAGTGTTCTTCTTGGATTTAGTTGTGTGCTTCCATGGTAGTATTGCTAAATGGTTCTTCTTGAATAACTAAAGTCATGTTAAATTGTGTTTTGAAATGTTTTTGGCGTCTGTAAATTTTTAGATGTATTGTTAATGGAAAAGGTGTTTCTTAGAACCTAGATTAGAGAAAATGACCGTATGACCTTTAAACTTGATTTTGGAAATTTAAAGTGTGGTTCTTGGTTGAAGAGAAAAGTTTTCCTTTTTCACGTGAACAAAAGTTTGGATTTCATTTGAGAAATGGTGTCCCTTCAAAAAAATTGATTTAAGGCCCGTTTGGCTCTTAATAAAAGTGGGGTGCGTTTGGATATTGGAAAATGATTCTACTTGTGGACCCAGTGTGTTTCGGGTTTAATATGCTGATTTGAGTTTCTTAAATAATGTTCTAAGTGTGTTTATGGTTTTCAAGGGTATGGTGTGTGTCATATCCCTTTGGAAATGTTTTAGTGTTAAATGTTCAAAATGTAAATGATATGACGGCCCGGTTGGAACTTTATTAAATGTGAAGTGATTATACATGTATATCTATACATATACGTACTTATGAGGGCATCTCTACAGGGGGACTTCCCTTTGAGGGTTGTCGTGTAGCGATGTCCGTGTAAGGGGTTGGAAAGTGCGGTGAGATGAGTCACACATGCGAGGGTCTCCCACTTACACAGTGTTACTAAAACCACCATGGGTTCCTGGGCGTCTTGTAGATTATCGAGTGACGGTTGCTTTCTAACCCTGATTAGACTTGTTAGTACCCCCTGGAGTTATGGACAGGCCAGGAGGGATGTGCCACTGGTTGGCTATTAGGGCGGCCAGTTGGTTATTGACTATGGAGTACCACGCCGGCTGGTAGTCTGAACCCGAGTACGTCCAGGGGTTTTTAGGGATGTTTAGGCTCGCCCATGGTTATTGCTGATAACTTCTGATTTATTTTTACTTGCACTTGGTTTTCCTTGCTTGTTTGCCTTTACTTGCACTTGTTTTCTCTGCTTGTTTACTTTCAGTCATCCTTCATAGCCTATACTGTTAGACTTTAGGAAAATTGTTTTCAAATTAAGATACTTCATTCTCTTTATGTAAGATTTGAAAATGTACACTTCTTCCTCTTTTTAAAGGAGTTTAAAACTAATGAAAGTGAACCAACTTTTGAAAAAGATTAAGGGAAATGTATCGTGTTTTGATTTTCAAGTAAAGCACTATGAAAGATTACTTTTATACATTATAGTTCAAACCTGGAACATGTAGATTCTTTATTTACTGGCAGTGATTTGGGGTTTGGTGTGGGGCTCACCTACTGAGTACTTTTGTGCTCACTCCTATCTTTTACCATTTCAGTTGCAGGTTCCTTGCATTTAGGTTTTCCTGGCTTGAGTCGCTCAGTGTGGGAGCGACATTGGTTGTAGTTGGGTGGTGACCTGTGAGGTCACGTGGAGGTATGTCATGGAGTATTTTTGTTTATGTCTGTAGTGTTTGTCTGTTTGTTTAGTTTACCTTTTTTCTTTTGATCCTGTTTTTAGTTTGGGCGAAAATCGTTCCCAACGTTTGAATTTTTTAATGCCCGGCACTTTTTGCCATCCCGGGGGGATCGGGAACGCCCCTCAGGACTTGCCGTGGACCGGATCGGGTGACCGGTTCAGGGTCGACCCGGGCTAGTTCGTGACAAACACACATTGGTATATCTGACTCACTATGCTTCGCCTAGTCATGGTCCATCTAGGACTCTTTCAAATGGTCGTTCATCTATATAAGACATGACAGATGTTGTAAAATCCCTTGTAGAGGTAATTATACAAATAACCAATAGGAAACCCTTGAAATCACTTAGAATATAGAATCACGAATAGTAGTCAACTCATAACAAGTATATGTCAGCCGCACATATGACAAAAATATCTATATATACTCAACATAGACACACGGTCTCAACTTATGTTCACAATAGTAATTCTAGTATATTTTTCACCCTTAATGGGTCCACAAAGCACTCATCTAGGTGGACCGACTCTATGATTCAGATAGCACTGATGGAATCTATCCAAGATGTCATGATCATTGATTCTCAGCAAACTAAGTACATAATAGATAACATAAAAAAGGTTACATAGATGGGTATCACATAAAAGGCTATGGGGTATACTAGAAACTCAATCTAGATTAACCCACTAAGTAGGGGATTGATTCCTATATAGTTTTTTTACATTGAGGTACCAAGAACCTCCTAGGGAAATGTTAATAATAGGGGATCTCACTCTAGGCCTCATGGAAGGATTCCAATGACTTTACCTAAGATAGAATTTCATCTAAATGTATCACTATTCTTATGTATAGAACATTATTCCATACTAAACCCTCAGGGAAAAGATAAAGGGAATTCACCCTAACAAAACTTATCCAAGATGAAGCAGACAAGGGACCTAACATATCTTTGAAGTATTATATGGTGTTTACTAGAAGTACACAACATGTCCCTTCGACAGTAGAAATTTCCCATGCATCACAACTCATGCTTATGTCTGTGTTTTTCCTAAGTAAATGGAATGTTTAAGCCCACGTACTCTTAAATGTGTGTGTGTCTAGAAGTCCATGTTTTTTTTTAGTACCTCAGTAGCTATACTCCAAGCCAACAAGTAAAGGTCACAAATCGTGTGACAGTGTTCATATTCCATGTGACACATAAATCTCTGTTGAACCATATTGACATAGTGAGGTCCCCATACATAAGTGATTTCATATGTTATATGTTTTGGAGTGAATAATTTCTAGAAAACCACAGATCATCCTCCAACATCATTGTCCACTCCATTGTCTAACTATCTTATCTAGAATCAAAACTGAATCTATGGATCTAGTTTGGTAAATCCCAATTATCATCGCTCTCAAGAATTCAGAAATTGAATTGCTTGATAAATCCATATTTCATATCTCTTGTTAGCTAAATGTCAAAATCCAGATGAATAAATCTAATCAAGTCCAGATATGTTAACATTGCTCGATCTCATCATCGATCTGAACCCACATCTTTGATATCAATCTATTTTTCCAATAAATGGGTGCACATTTAATTTTTATGAATTATTTTTTAAACCATGGTCCAAAGGATATGCCTGTGACGAACGAAGTACAGGGAAGGAAAATCACAACAAACAAATGTGAGGAATTGATGTAATCCAATGTTTATTTTTCCTTGATTTTTTCTATTAGATTTTTGAATAGAGAGATATTTCATAATCAAAAAATAAATCCCAAAAATTGGATAATATCAATCCCATACATGCAATAAGAATGATTCATGAATCAATTAATTATATAATTGATTTAGGTTCATCATAAGAATAAATAAAGATGTATAAATACAATATATAAAAATAATATAATTCAATTTTGATCAATAAAATATAAAGAAAGATTATATGTCATTATTTTTGGCATTATCATTGAGTTTCATCACATACTTATCGATGATCCATGATCTAGTCATCATTTTCCTATAGAAGCACCACTAAATCTCAATCCAACTGCTCCGCAGTTACGAAGATAAGAATGAGATGCTATCATAACCATATACTTATGGGAAAAATAAGGTCATGTAATTTTAATTAAATGATTAAATTTAATCAATTAATTTATTTAAATGTTCACCCATGACTCCACCCATCCCGAATTCCCAATGATCTCCAAGGTTAGGTTGAACATGGGGTAAAACCTTTGATATGAACTCAATGGAGGCCACATATTTCCAATCAGAGTTCTTCATTAAGATTTATTTGAATTTTTTCAGAAGACTTGCCATGTATGGTATTTAATATATTTAATATGTTTCAAAAAGTTATTCTGGGAACAACGGACCTCGAAATCCCATGTTGTATCAATGCCTTACTCTAAAAATAATTCATATTAAATCCCAGATAAATATATGGAAAAATAATAATTGTTACATTCTCCACACCTTATGAATTTATGTCCCAGAAATCCAAAATAAAGGCTATATAAAGAGATTTGTATACTCGGCAGGCATCTAAGTCTACCTTTCCTTGGTCCTCTACTAAAGATTCATATGCTTCCACTAGACACACACTAAAGAAAACACTTTCCCCAAAATATTCCTCTAAATATAATCCTCAATATCTTCTGGATACTCATCAAAGTTAGATATATCCTTGAGGTTCACCTCACCCCAGTCGATATCATTAGATAGGTCATTCATATAACTCCTCACCTATGACACATGGAAGATGTCATCTACATATTCTAACAATATTGGTAGGATATAAATGGTATAACACCTTTCCGTATCTACATAATATATATATATATATATATATTGTTTCAATTAATCATGGGGACTTCTTTCCACCCCATCCAAAAATTAGTAATCCATGTCGAGGTGAGACCCTCAGGAACACATAGCCTCCATGCTCGAACTCCAGTGGCCTCCATCATCTATCCTTATAAGACATATGATGGCTCTATGAAATCATTATATGCTACTGGATGATCTAAACCTTCTCTTTAGTGGCTTTCACCAACTCTTTGAACATACATTCTAACTCTCTTGGTTCATTCTAGCATAGTGGTGACCTACATAGTTCTTCCTAAAAGACCCCAAATAGAGCCAGGATGACGGTGTGATTTTATTTTTTTCTATACAAAAACTCCTTCAATGGTAGGTGATCCCCCCACAAATGGAAAAATTATAATATTAAATCCTACAGCACTCCCTCTAAGACCTGAATGGTCCACTTAATCTGGCTGCCAGTCTGCGGGGATACATTGTGCTCAAACACAACTATATCCCAATGACCTCCTACAATCCCTTTCGTAACCCAGTTGTGAAGCTTGTATCATGGTCATAAAAGATCATCCACGTAACTCCATGGAGTTGGATTATCTCTTGCATATAATGGATTTTAAATCGAACTATTTAAATCCACTCAAGAAAATCAAGGAAGTGAAAAAACTTAGTGAATAGATCTACAATCACCCAGAAGGAATCGTGTCCCCCAGATGTATGGATAAACACCATTGTGAATTCCATTCATATATCATCAAACATATACTCTAGAAACTCGAGGGTTTTAGCTAAACCCACTGTAACGTGGTACTAAACCTTTACTTTCTAACAAATAAGGGATCTAGAGACAAAATATACTACTCCCTTCTTTATTCCTAACCACCAAAACTAACATCACATAACTATGTACATATTCTCCACACCTAGATGTTCTGTCAAGAGAGGTTTTTGAATATCCATCATGACCTCCTTATACAATGTCATTGGAACCATTGTGCATGCTCTAAAAACATTTCATGCTCCCCAACTTAATAAAACTCATCATGGTAATGTCCAGTTGATATATGAGTATCTAAGGTCTCACAGTCTGTATCCCCAAATTATGTCCCCCTGACTAACAATAAAATCAAAGGGGTAACAACCATAAACTATATGTAAGCCTCTCTATCCCTATCCCCAAAGAATAACTATAATGAGGCCAACTTATTTGAAGTCTCACTTAGTAGCTATGAAAAATATCTCCTACTGAGGGAATCTACTAACCCATTCCTCTTCCAATGATTATATACAATCTCTAAGTAATGCTCCTATAGGAACTCTTTATATCGCCTAAATCTCATGTTATGATCCTTTAAAAGATGTACTAGAGATTCTTATGGTAATAATAGATGATAAACTGCTCTCCCGTCAGGTAGTGTCACGACATATTCACTAAAAAAGCTACCACTTCTAAAACAAGTTCATAGGTTATGAGGTTTTTTTCATTTGGTCCCAATTATCATGAATCATAGGAAATCACTACCTACCTATAGATCATAACACAACCATGCTTGGTCCTAGAAGCATCGTAGAACACTAGGTACTTGACACCCTCCTATAGAATTCTCAAGATGGGAGTGCTTTTCAATATCTTCCTCAACTCCTAGAAAACTATTTTCCACCTCTCTATCCAAATGAAAGGCTTCCCTGATTGGTTTAAATATTTCAAGGTAGCTGATATACTAGATAAATAAGGTATGATTCTATGATAGTATCCTACCATCCCAAGAAAATATAGAACCCCATTTTTTCTCTTGTGTGGATCCCAAGATAACACTGCCTCAATATTCACTCGGTCCATTACTACATTGTTTGCTAAGAAAATATGTCCTTGAAACTAAACCTCTTGAATCTTGGAACAGAACATCGAGTTTTTGTCATAATGCTAATTCTCCCAAAGAACATCTATAACCATAATCAAATGTCTTGTATTCTGATAATCATTTATTGAGTACACTAGGATATCATTGATGAATATTACCAAGATCCAATCAAATAAAGGATAGAAGATATTCTTCATGAATCCAATGAAAACTAATGGGGAGTTCATCATGAAAAAATGAATCACCAAGTGATCATTATGACTATAAGTGCATCAGAAAGTTGCCTCTTGTATATCCACATCCCATACTCATACATGGTGATAGCCTGGTATGAGGTCAATCACCAAGAACCCAATTTCTTATCTCAAACGATCCAAGTGGTCATCAATCCTTGGTATTGGATGATCTTTCTTCATGTTCACCTAGTTTTGGAGATAGTACTCCACAAAAGAAACTCAAACTCTCATCCTCCTCAGTGAACAACACTGGGGATACCCATAGTGAGACACTATGTTTGACAAATACCTTCCTATGTAGGTCTATAATCTACACCCTCATCTCTAAAGTCACCATGGGAGCCATCTGATATGCTCAAGAAGATATCAAGTGTTTCCCTGTGTGTAGATAAATTATTAATTATATCTCATTATAGTGAGTTAATCTGGGAACATCATCATGAAATACATTTGTGTACTCTTCCACCACTACAGGAAATTGAAAACTCATATCATCCACTACACTAAGGATAATTTTATCTAACTTATGAGTAATCAACTACACCATCCCATTCCTGAGTTCAGCATTCTCTTTTTGGTTTTTTTAAACCAAAAATAGAAAATCTCATGCCATCACTGTGTACACACTTTATCCGTCCCCTAAAATTGTATATCTTAGCATGAACTATAGAAAACTAATCTATACCTAAGATGACATCATAAGCCCTCATAACTATAATAATGTGATAAAAAAATAAACACACTCCTCCAAGATTCATTCATATTGTCTACATAAGTGTTTGATCACTGAGTCACCTATAATAGGAGTCTCCAAGCGCAAGGTTCATGTCAAATGATCAACTGGAATCTCTTGGTCTTGAAACCAATAAGTTGAAATAAAGGAATGACTCACACCTATCTCTATCAATACTATATATAAATTATAAAATTCACATATCATACCACATATCATCCCTAGTTCCTTTGGGTCATAATCCTTGACCGCTTGAATGTTCTCTTGCCTCTGTCCACCAACTCTTAGATAATAACGTGGACCACCTAGAGGTGGGGGTGGTAACAATTTAAAACTTCTACCACCAATATCTACATTCATATAGCCTCTTCCATGTATTCTTCCCAAGATACCTATCTTCTCCTGTTACTGCCTTTTCCTAGGAGGCCCATCCACTACACTCTTCCAATCGTACGGTGAGTTAGACAATCTCATGTGAGATGTATCATGTCATAAAAAGATTACAACAACCTCTCTCTAAGATGACTCGATCTATACTGTGAGACCTGAACCACTGAACGTCTTTCCTGATATTTCCTCCAAAAACATATTTCATGTCTCGGCCCCTGTGTGTGATGTTGGATTTCTACGGTCGAAGACTCGGCTTCTGTGTGTCCACATCTCAAACCAACTGTCTCCATATAATCATCCAAGAAAGTCTCAACCGCCAATTAAATATCCATCACCCCAACATAGGTAGGAATACAAAGAGGTAGCAGGATAGAACATAGGTATCTAGATATTCCCCACTCAAAGATCCAATCCTGAAAGAACTGATCACAAGCCAAATTCATCTAGTAATAAGAGTGGTTATAACAACTTGATGAATACTGAGAAACAATTATACTATACTCCTAAAGCTATATAATCTTATAGATTCACGTAGCTCTCAACATATCTAGATAAAACTCTTCTCTAAAATGGATCTCATACTCTGTCCATTCAAGAGTCACCTCATTATATGGCTCAGTCAATAATCCCCATCATATTCCTATAGATCCATAAAAAGTCTCACTATTAGGACCACCATATGATCTCTTAATGTCCGGAAAATATGGAAGACTCACATAACTTCATGAAGATACCTCTCATCCTACTGTGGGTCAATCTTACCTTGAATCATGAGGGGTCACTAACACTAAAACTAATGAAGTGTGCTTATCCTGTGCACCTCATACACTAGTGCATCCTGTACAACCTTTTACTAGATGGGTGTTGGTAAGAATTGGGCATCACATAGAGGTAACACCACTTGAATAGGTCTCTATATCAAAGCCTCATCACTGAGAGGATCATCCTAATAATCCTGATATTGAATACTATCTAGAAAAACTTGTGCAGGCATCCTAAAATAGACATGATATACCATCGTCAATGAGTATATCTTGAAATCTAACTCAACAAGGAAATGGAAACCACAACCAATTCTTATATTATGTATATACCAATGTGTTTCCCGATAACTAGAACCTTCATATACTGAGTTGAAAGTCATGTTTTCAAAGCCTTATGGTATAGATACATCAATTTTCTCACCAATACTAGATTACATATCATGAAAGTTCAACTTGAAATACTTAACATTGTTTCTCCAAACCAATCTCATAGAATCCGGTCACATGGTTGAACCCACTCCTCTCATACCCCTCGGTCACGACGCATCCCAAAGGGGACCCTTTCACGACTACCCTAAGAGAACATCCAATAGGCCTACGGATGGAGAAGAGAACCAAGTAGGGATATCACATATATGGGATGCCTTAGAAAAATGTGAATGTACACACACATACATATACAATCCCGTAAAATGATAAAATATAAAACATCTAATAACCATGAATGCATACATCTAAAATCCACCCCTTAGAGTCTGAAAAAAAGTACTTGAAAGAAAATGGGCCAAATACAAGCCGGGTACAAATAAAATGAAAACAAATCCAACATATAAGGTGGGTGAGGATTGATGTTAATGAAACTATTGGAACACACCTAGGTCTGTCCAACTCACTAAGCTCTGCCTATTCATTATCCCTCTTAGGCTACATAAAATTCATGGTTGTCTTAATAAGACATGAAAAGTTCGGAAAAATCCCATGCAGGGATGAGTATAAAAATACCCATTAAGAAAATCCAAGATCACTAAACATTTTTCCTCAAGAACAATACTTAACTCATCATAGGTATATTTCAATAGATCATATAACAAAAATATCTAGATGTACAAAATAGAGACACAGAGTATAAAGGTATAGTCACAACCATAATGCCATCCTTGGATTCCTGCTCGAAGGATCCCCAAAGCACTTCTCTAGGAGAACACACTCCTTGAGTCAGATAGTACTGATGGAATCCATCCATGATTTCATGTTGATCGGTACATGCCATAATAAGTACACACCGGATGTCTTATAAAAATGATACATAGATGTGGACCGCACCCAAGGCCATGGTGTATACCAAAACCCAATTAGGATTAACCCACTAAGAAGGGGATCCATTATCATATATTATTGGTCACGAAAATACCAAGAACCCCAATGTGGGAAATGATGATGATGAAAAATGATCTCAATCTGGGATTCACAGAAGTATTCCAAAAACACTAAACAACACTAAATTTCTTTATAAGGGATCACCATCCTATGTACATGTTGTGATTCCATACTAAATCCTCAAGGACTGATTTATCGGAATTCATCCTAACGAGACATCTCTAATATGAAGAGGATAAGGTATCCGATCCATCTTTGAAGGAGTACACAAAGTGTGCTATAGTATAAAAAATTTCCCTTCAGAACTAGGTCCTGCCCTTGTATCCCATCCCATACCCTTGTTTGTGTCCATGCCTGACTACAAAAAGTGTCTGATCCCATGAACTCATGACCATGTACGTGTCTAAAAGGTCATATCCATGTCCTTGTACATCCCTTGGTATACTCTGAGCTTCTAGGTAAGGTTGACACACCCTATGATAGGGTTAACACACATTGTGATACATAAATCTCTACAGAATCCAAGAAGAGTATCCATGGTTGTGGATCTTCCTACCACGTTATCATCCACTCATCTAGCCACTAATTTGGCAAAACATTATGCCAATGAGCATTTATCAATTATGGTTGATCCTTTTTGTCATCACTCACCTGAATATGGACACCCAATCAGATGAGAAATATCTCCATCACATATTCTAGGAGCTACACATAAAAATACACATGAGTAAATATTATATTGTCCTGGTCTATCATCATAGATATATCCCATCATTGATCCAAACTTATAACTATGATAGAAATATGTTACACCATGAAACCAATGTGAAAATATTTTTTACTCGGTTTTTATCAACCCACAGGCCAAAGCAATTTCCCATGATGAATGATGAATGGGGAAATAAAAGAAAAAAATAGAAACATGGGGAAAAGACATTGGAAAATGTTCATGTTGTCCTCAATTCATTGTTTTTAGATCAATGAATCGGTAGACATAACATAATCAATGATGAAATCCCTAAACATGGATAATATCTATCTCATACCTACAATATGCATGATCCATGAATCAATTCATTAGCTGATTGATTCTCATTCATTGTAGGAATATTTCAATAGAAAATAAATACATAAACAAATTCCGGACATTATTTGGATTAATCACTGGTGAATAAAATGTATGCATCATTTTCATTGGTGAGATCATCGAGTTCCATTTCACACTGATCGAAGATCAAGGATTTTGTCATCATTTTCACATAGAAGCACCTATGACACTCAGTCCAATGGCTTCAGGTTTATGAGGCTAATATTGAGATTATATTATAAAAATCTACTTTTAAGAGAAATCAGGTCATGGTGTTTTAATTAAATAAATAAATTAAATAAATAAATTTATTTAAATTTTATCCCATAATGGAACCCACCCTGATTTCCCGGTGTTCCCCATGGTTATGTCAATCATAGGGTAAAACCCATACTACAAACTCAGTGGTGTCCTCAAATTTGGGATCCCAATCCCCAGTTAAGATTTATTCCACTTTTTTAGGAAAATTGTGCATACATGATATTTAATATATTTAATATATTTCAAAAGATAACTCCAACCATACGAAGCCTCAAAATCTTACATCATCTCAATTCCTAAATCTAAAGAAACTATATAACATCCCAAAGTAATACATGGAAAAATAATAATTACTACAACACCCAATCAAAGGAAGAGAGAATAAGTTAGATATATATTTAAGAGAAAAATATAAAGAATTTATAATTATTCAATATAATTGATGACAAATATAAAGTGATTTAGATATAGAATGTTTATAACTCAATGAAATAGAGTTTTTCTGAGAAATCCCTTAACTTATATTCCAGAATTATTATTCACTTGAACTTAATTTATCGAGTAATAAAATTAAATTCATTAATTTCTTAATTCAAAACTATTTTAAGCTATTTTTATTTATTTTAATTATATTATATTCATTTAAAACCATTTCATTGATATATAAAGTCTTATTTTGTTGTTTTGAGGGTGTTCGTTTCTTGATTCTAAGGTCAGATCACCTATGGATTATTAAGGATTTTTTTTATAATGGAAATATAACTCCAAAATTGAATTAAATGGTACTAACATGAATAAAAAAAATTAAATGGTCCCAAATTCCTATATTTGATCCCATATAGGGGTTTTTAACTAATATAAATTGTTATCATTATCGGGTTTTTTCATTTAGGTTATTTTACAGACCGCCATGGACTAGATTCATTTTTTTAATTAGATGATTAATAAAACATTAAATAACATAAAATAAGTTATAATATACTTATTATAATCATATTTAACCCTAAGATTTTTTTATAATCATCTTGGATGTTATTAGAGGAAAGGGAGTTATGTCGTTCATGGAGGCGATGATCCAACCATATTGTTAACAATGTTTTCATTTTAGAAATTAAACAATGATTGGTATAAGATGAATATTACACCAAAAAATTACATGTTAGTATATTTATGATTCATATGTTACTATTTTTATGTGTATGAATATCATATGGGGGAATTAGAAGAATAATAAAAGTAAATTAAATTTAGTTTATAGTTTAACTCTCCCTTTAGTGGTCTCCTTATTGCCTACCCCTTAAGAATCCTTAAAATTTTCCATGGATGTGACAAGTAGTACTAGGATTTAGTTAGAGGATTTTGAATAGAATTCAGTAGACATTTGGAAATATCTAAGGCTTATAATTTTTTAGTAAAAGGTTTGGTGAGGGTGGTGTTTATAAGGGGAGGAGAGGGTTTTTTTTATTTTATAATCATTAGATCATTATTGTGGATCATGAAAACCAACAATGATGAATCTTGTGACTATATATAGAAATATGTTCATGATATCTTGAACTAGTGGGTAATAAAACATACATCACTAAACAATTCTTGTATTTAGATTAAAATGTTCAATACCACATTTTACTCTATTCCATTATTCCTAAAATATTAAACTATGTTTTAATAATAAAACAATCCACCCAACCCATTTTTAAACAGGTAAATTCCAAATATGAAATCCAATTTAAAAAATTGATTTTATAAATATTAGAAATTTAATTTTTAATTAAAATTCATGTTTATTTTAAAAATATCAAGTTTAATATTATGATCAATTTTTAACCCTTTATGAAATAACATAAAGTCCCATTAAATTGTATTATAATTTTAATTCACCAGAATATTCACTTAGAAACCCACATTATGCAAATAAAATATCTTTTAAATCATTACATTATTTTATAAAAAATGTTAAAAAGTATATTTTTTATAAAAAATACGACGATGTATTTTTTTTATTTTAAAAACATTTATTTACCTATGTCATGGTAAAAATATGAAAAGTTTTCATTTTCTAGGATACCTAAATATTATTTTACATTTCCATATGTGAGGTTACTATTCTAAAGATCATGATAGAATTCTTAATAGTCAAATTAATCATCCAATGGTCATATTACTATTCCAATGGTAAGATTATTATTCCAATGGTTAGATTTCTAACTGACATATGGGTTATATACGTTCTATAAATACCTCATATTCCATTAATTATTCACTCAATTATATTTTCTATAAATTATATATATATATTCATTTCAAAAATTTAAATAAAATATCTAATATTATTTTTAATTTATATACTATTGTATATAAGTGCGGTTTTTCTGAGGGATAGAGAAAATATAATGAATCATATTTTTATGTTAATTTATATTTCTCACATAATAATACATTCAATTATTTGTTCGATATTTTCTTAATGGATATGGGGGAATCCCCCCCTCCCCCCCCCCCCATTTAATTAAACCAAAGAAACTTCTCCTATTTTTGGCATATAGGGATCCCATCACATTACCTTTAGAGGACTAGGGGAATTAAACCCTAATACATCTGGACCATATTCCCCTATATATAGGTCCATGTATACACCAATATTGCACCATTTGGACCTCCATACAGTTCCTTTTTCACCTGTCATATCTGGAATCTAGTCACATGCCCATCATACATGGCTGGTAGTCAGATTTCGATAGAGCTCTAGTCGCATCTCCCCTAGCCCATCACATCCACTACTAATTCCTCATTACCATTAGTAATGATCCTTCATTAGTGTTCTATATCAATGCTCCCATGACCCATCAGTGCCTCCTTTATCTGCACCATCAACTACTATAGTGCCTACACCAGAACACACCCCATATTGTGGTTCTCCACCATTATGGCCTACACCATATGCCTCTTATAAATACCCCAAAATTTTGGGAAATTAGGATTTCATTCTAGCGAAATTTATTCTCTAAAAGTAATTAATAAATTAATTTAATAAAATTTAGTTGGTTGTATCTTATAGTGTGTCTTCATTATATAATAATATTTTAATAAATATTAAAAAATTATATATTCATAAGGGAAATTCCATCAATAAAATTCTTGGCTGCTACAAGATATTTACAATGAGGGGAATGAAACTCACTTTATTTTCATTGGTTTTATTGATGTGTTGGATGATTTATATTGTTTAGAATACATACGAATAGATGATAATGTGTGATGTTGTATATAACCATTTAATACATTCCATTATGTTTATATCTCATGAAATATTCAGAGTTTATCATAATTAGTTTTTTCACATAAGCATTGGCATATTGATATTTTTCAAATTTTTAGGCATGCACATAATGATTTTGATGAAAAAGTTGTTAGAATAATGAGTTTTCTCGTAATATTTTTTTATGATTATGATGGTTCCACATTTCATATTTTATTTTCTTTTCAGTCTATGTTACATTCCATGTATATGCCTCATTTCAATGATATAAAACACTTTTATGTTATTCCATGCCCTATTACATGATTTAGGATTAATGTTTTATTGTGTATAACTTTCATACGAAACCTAATTATACCTCTATTCTCATATTATTCTCCCTTATAATTATTACATTTTATCACTTATGATTTTCCATACTGAGTATCTGATATCAAATAGTTCTTATGATTCTATTTATCCGTGTTATGAAGAAAATTAATACATATGATCTTTTTAGAAATGTTTCTTATGTATTCAATTTTTCAATGTGGTTAATAACTATTATGGATAGATAAATTTCTTATATAGTGTGTAAAATATATATTGGTTGAAAAGGGAATGAGTTTTTTTAGTTAATGATTTTTAAAAATCCTCTAAAAGATAACCTAAATAATCACAGGATTGTATTATAAGAAAATATTTTCTTCATGTCGTGAAGTTGATACGGTCTTGTATGTGGGGTCTCATATCTACCAGGAACCAATTTAGGACACCCCTGACCCAGGAACATGAACTGGCATGTGGAATTCTTGAGTAGTGTTCTTAATCGCCCTAAACTGGAGACAAGCATTAGAGCATAAACTTACTACCAATGGGAAAAATTTCACCCAACGATTATTGATATTCAAAAAGGTTTCAAGTCAGAATCCAAAAATTACTATTAAATATGTCAAATGGATTTGTCACTAAATAAACAATTACAATATAAAAAAGAAAACTTGACATAGAATATTAAAAACAATAATCTCCCACTAAATTAACAGTGATCGAGAATTAGCAACAATCCCAAAAGAATAAAACAAGATCCATGATGTAAATGGATGTCATGAAGTCTAGGACATAGAAGATTTTAAAATTAATAATACAATTTGAACCCACAAATATAAATCTAGTGGTAAAAGCCAAGAATCTCCACTTTCCTCCACCATTAACCCCAATAAGGAACAAGATACCCAATTTCCACATATATATTGAACAAGAAACCTCAATAAATTTTCTAGGCTGAGCAATATATCTCAATTGGAATCCACTTGAAGATTCATGGATAACCATTAAAAGTGAAACTATTTTATTCTTTATTGATAATATATATAAGATTATGTTTCCAATTTATTTAAAAAATAAGCCACACCATAGTGTCTTGCAAACTAATTTACTTTTCTAACATAAATATACCACTTTTAATGAATGAATTCTATGAAAAACATTTTAAAATTTGTGTAAGTGATACAATGAAAACCATTATATGGAAAGGGAAACCTATCACTCTTGGTAATTTGGAAAATAGAGATATATGGTAATAAAAAATATAATGTATATCATCATAGGAACCTAGCATCTTGGGGCAAAATATATGATTAAGCTAACATAGATAATATAATTAAATATTAGAATCAGATAGAAAATAACCTACCCAAACACACATTATTTCATGCACTGGTAAAACATGGTGGGGAACAATCCCATATGTATTGAAAATCCAATATCTGAGATTCTATTGAATGAATGATCATTATATAGAGTATCATGTGTTTATAGATATTCCACATAACTTCCTATGGATTCCCTTGACATTCAATGGATTTAATCTCAAGGAATAATCAGATAGTAGTATATTAGGTAAAAACAAATAAGATGCACCCTCACCTCTGATACACATGTAATAAGGAATACATTTTTTCAATAATTTATGAATATTGTTTCAAGGGATGATTTTATTTATAAAAACACTTTAAACATTCCAAATTTTCCTCATGGTCATTCATAAAGAAACTAGGTTACCAAAAAAAATTAAAATCTAAACACATGAATCTTTTTAAAATTTCATTCATTGGAGTGAATAAAACTCTCATTATAAATGATAAATAACATCCATATCTTTTAAAAATTGCTTTTTATTTTACTTTTCTAAATAAATAATTCCAAAAAATTGAACTATACATTTAAAAAATTCAATATGGATTTTATAAAAACAATTTATGTGTGTGAATTTCTAAAAACAATTTTATAATTTGAAAACAACTTGAAATATCATTCACATTAGATTATATTTAAGGAGATAAAACCTTTATTTAGAAAACAATATACTGATCATAATTGATAATAAATCTAAAATAGATAAAGTAGGCATTTAATAAAACAAGAAATAATAGTTCATCATTTAATGAGATTTTCAAGGGACCACATACATTTAATCTCTCTATATTTAAATATGTGTTATTAATACCCCACAAAAAGGGTCCATATTGCCTTAATTAACAAATAATAATACCCTAAAACCCTAAAAATACCAAACCCCTAAATTAAAATTTAGTGAACATGAATCCTACTTTGCTAAGACTATGGTAGGGAATGAAAAAGATGGAAAAAGAAATAAAGAAGAGGAAGAGGATAAATGGAGCTTACCATAAGGAATACAACATAAAACTTAAATTGTTATCATGTATTCGATGAGGAGTAGAGAAGGAGACAATGGGAGAGTGGTCTGCGGTCCACATGAGAAAAATGATGGAGTATAGATCGTGATTTGTGGGAAGAAAAAAAAATGAGAAAAGTGGTAATGTTGACTTTTTTAATTACCTAAACATTGTGTGTCATTTGGAGACACAGTTTTCAAAAACCTATACTCAACCAAAGGACTTATATTGGGGACATTGAACACTATTCATCAGTAGGCCACATAGTTAGACTAACCATACTCCAAAATAAAATTCGAAATTGACACAAACTACATGCATGTCTCATAGTTATACCATTTCCCTAACACTGAGACATGAACTCCCTAACAAAGAACTCCAAATTCAAGAAAATTCATCCTAGAAAGAGTATTAAACAAATTAAATTTTAAAATACATAACATAATTAGGTAATATGTGGTTAGGGAATAATAATTCTCGCAACCATATTTATTTCTTCCCTATGAAATCTTTAAATGAATCAATTGACCAAGATGAGAAATTGAGGTCTCTCCATTTGTGAAGGGAAAATTAAAAAGTTAAAAACTATAGTACTAAATTAACCATGATAGAAAAACATGTTTAAACTTCCTCAAAATAAAATTGATTATAACATTCATACCCAACTTTCATTATCGATATCACCTAAAAACTAAAAATAGACACATCTATTTCTATACAAGTATCAAAGCGATGATTATCAAAATGAAAAGACTAAATCCTTTATGAGATAACTAAATATACATGGGTAACCTAACCCAAGAATAGATAATACAAAGAATATTTTTTATAGTATGTAATAATATTTAATATAATGCACAACATAGTCCATGATCGAAACTCTCCAAAAATCTATTAGCGATGTTGGAAGGGTAGGCGAAAGGGACTAACCCAATAGCTAGACACTATAGCCCAAAGGAATTTCAATAAGTCACACACTCTTTCCACTAGGGGATCCCTCTATTGTGGAATCACCTTCATATTAATATTCCTTGTCGAACCCCAACTAACAAGCCCTTAAAATAACATGAAACCCCTATGAAACTTGAGGTCTATGAGAAAATATATAACTCCATGATTCAAAATTAACCAATAAGGGTATCCACTATTAACAAATTACATAATTCCAAAAAAAATCTCATACATGACACCGCAAAAATATAGGGGAGCTACATTAATGAAAATTTAAAACAACTGCTATATTGATGTTTTTCTTGGTAGCTTCAACCAATGAATCTTCGGAACGTAATGATCTAGATCCACCCTTATCAAAAGAAACTCCTCCACAAAACCATTCAATAAGGCCTATATATCCACTGATATGATAGAAATTAGGATTATCCTAATATGATGGCTTCTTATTCTTGACCTTACTAATCAGTTGGTACACCAAAAATGATCACCTAAAATAATCCAGAGTTAGAAAACATGATGGCCTTTTGAGGAAACATCCTCTTATCTATAACATAGAATTATTTTTTTCCCTTGACTATAGATTCTTTCACCATTCCCAGTGATAGGTGAAACATCGATCTCATTTTTCAACCCTACAAATTCTTCCTCAATCATCATATCCTTTTTGACCACAAATTCATATGTATTTAGGCTATGATATGATACCAACCACCAAAGTTCCAGTTAAAAACCATTATTAAAGAACCAAAATATAAATGATTGATCAATTTATAGATTATTAATATGTGACACCAAATAATTAAAATGATTTTAATACTGAAAATTTATTTAACATAATTAATGGAGGCTACACAGTTCCATAATTTAGGGTATCAAAACAACTTCATGGAGGTACTACTTAGAGAATGGTTATTTGAGGACTTCCTAAATGTGTTCCTTATATAGCTTATTCTTACTAATAGACTTCCACCACATCCAAATAAAAACATATATTATAAATATGGATAACATATTCCTAAGGGACTCGACGAGATGATGTTTAAAAAGGAAGAATTTAATGATTCACCACAAATACTCAATTTCCATGAAGTCTGGTTGTCAAAGGAAATAAATTTGATTTGAATTTATGATCTCTGAAATACAATCCTTATTATGAGGTATATGAGAAATATCACTAGGATCCCTGACTAGAGTAGATGAAACCATTAACTCTAATAGGTATCAATCAACCAAAGGGCATGACCATGGTGAACCACCCTCAAATCCCTCATATCAATCTATTGAGACTAATACGGATGTACTCAAAAATAACATGAAGCATAAATAAAATCAATACATACCTCAATTAAAAACATCATAAGTTTAAATTAACATTAATAAACCAATCTTAAAACAACAAAAAGATTCAATGTCGAACCATATAGAATCATTAAAAGATCCTTTGAAAATAATTTGTACCATTATATATCATACTCATTAACCCATTTTAAACAATATTTAAAAACCACTAAAAAATTTGTTTAAAACATTTCACAACTAAACTAACATTTCGTACATTATAAATAATCTCTTATAAAACTTAATAAAATATTCAACAAATACTCCCCACATCATCTTTTTTAACAAATTAAATATTTATTAAACCACGTTAAATTTTTAATAAAAATCATTTAAAAAATAATTAATATCTCAAAAATCCAATTCATTCTTAAAAAATGTTTTTTTTATGGAAATCATAATTATATATATCAAAAATCCACTAACATTTCATAATAGTATAAAAATCATACTAAATAAATAGTGATTGGAAATAAGAGAACCTCAATATAATAAGGTATGAAATAAGAAAATATCAAGAAAAATAATAGATTCACATAGTTTGGATTCAGTTTCTTTAAAACTAATCACCATCAATGCAATATACCTTGGAAGTCATCCATTTTTTATGTCATGATCTATACACAATTTTTCAAACTATATACAATAACCATAAACCCTCAGAATTCCTTATAAGTTTCACTAAAAATATTTGATCTACACATTATGATTCATGAAATCTCAATAACATAAATGAATTGAAAAAATAAAATCAAAAAAAAAAAAAATTATGACATCCAAGAATTGATCTGGAAATTTGAAATGCCCTCTTATATTACCTTAATAACTCCTATTTTATCTTAATAGGCAAGGGTCAATAACCTAATCCTAACCACAACTTAAACACCACTGATCTGAGATAACATCTATCAGTAATCCCAAAAAAACAAGTTCAACTCCAGATTTAATTATCACATAATAAAATAGGTTACAATAACATTTTTCTACAAACCATCCTAGTACACCCCTGACCAAGGCACTGAAATCAGCCTTGTACAGACCCTGGGGGGTTCTTAATACCCTAGGGCAGGTGAAAATAATTATAGGATCAAATAACATCTAATGGGATTAATTTCCCTTGATGATTAACTATAAAGAAAATTTCTTCAAAATAGAAACCCAACATGATCATTCAATTCGTTGGATATCCACATATTTGAATAAAAAATATATAAAAAACCAAACATTGAATATGAAAAATAAACATATCTGGAAATATAAATAGTAAATTAAAATCAATAATAAACCCTAATGAATAAAAAAAACATCCATAAAAAACCAATAGCCTTAGTCGGATAGTATATTAATGATTCCAAAATTAATAAAATATGGTGTACCTAAAATCGTCTATCTCTAGGTTCAAATAGAGAATCTCTACTTCAAACCATAATTATCCCAAACCACAAACCTGATACCCAAATTCTATATCCTTTATGAATTTTATAATTCTATAACTATGAAAATTATAGTCTATATAGCTCAATATTCAACCACATTTTAATCTATTACTGATCATTAAATGATAAAAAAATAAATAAGTTTGGAAATTGATATAAATGTTTGTTTTTTATTTGTTTACAAAAAAGTAACAAGTTAATGTCTTATAAAACCATTTTATTTTTAAAACTATAAGATACAAATTTTTATGAAATACTATTATGATTTATTTTTAAATAAAAGTGTTATGTGATATAATAAAAATATATAAATGTAAATGAAAATATATCATAATGGAATTTTTTTTTAAATAGAGAAACAAGTTAATGAAGAATGTAATTCAAAAAAACAATCCATATAGGAACCTATGATCTTGAGGGAAAATCTAGTACCTTACTAACATAAATAATATAAATAATGATTGATGTATAATTCCATATAATTTTACATAACATCCTATATGTCCCTCATTAGTCTATCTTGAAGAATATACCCATAATTAGTTGAAACCCAATATCATGGACAATAGTCAGAGTGTTATCATAAATTAGTATAACATGTCCCTCTAGATTACCCACCTAACTAATCATAGATTCCGATGATAGTAAAATGTTTGTAAGTTCAATAAACACTCACATAGTACTATATAATTTAAAATATATGAAACCCACAGCATCACCTCTTTCACCCCCTGAAATATCCCCATTTCCAAAAAGATGAAATTTAAAATTGAAAATGTAAATTCACTAAGATCCCTCACATAAATAGAATTAGGAATCTTATAAAATTTAAAAACACGTCAAGCATGCTTGAAGTGAACATTTTTTCTAGAAAAAGACTTTGAAATTTCAAAATAGGCCTCATGATAGTTCTTGAACAAATATATTTACCAATACATTTTCAAAAAAACACACACGTGAATCTCATTCAAACTTCAGTCATTGGTGTGAGTCAGTACACTCTCATTATATAAGACCTAGACCAATAATATCTTTTTAGAAGATCCTTTTATTTTCATTATAGAAAATAAATTACAAAATATCCAAATTTATATTTTAAAGAGCCTATCATCCATTTATAGAGAAACATGGTGTGCATCGACTTCCAAAATGAATTTAATATTTTAAAAAAGTAAAATCCCATTAAAATTTGACTATATATAGAGAGAAAAAACATATATTTAATAAAATATTCTATTTATACTTAATAAAATTTCTAAAAAAGTATAAAATTGTTATTTAAAAAATAAATCATATAAATTTATATGCCTAAAGTGTTATTCATGGTATCAACCACCTTTAATCTCACTGTTTTTCAAACCATAATTTTAATCCATCTCAAATGGGGACATATAACATTATGGAATAAAGATGGATTGACACAAATACTAAAAAACAAATTAAAATTAATTGAACACATAATATACGTGGATAATACCATGGTTGGACAATTAAAATAGATAAAAAATAATGAATGATGATGATGATGATTCAAGAATGAGTTTTCCTTGTAAAATACAACTTAAAACATGATGATATCTCAGGGATTCACTACTGTGAGGATAAGGAAAAATGGGGGAGATTCGTGGGGGTCACATGAGATAAATGATTGAGTAGAGAGTTCATGTTTTTTGGAACAAATAAATGATAAAAATTTTAAAAAGTCAACATTTTAATCACCTAGACAATACACATGGTTTGGCCATTCAAATGGGATAACCATGTATCACCTACAGATCACCTATAACATTATGCACAAGATATATGTATTGTTATAATAACCATTCCCCAACCATGGAATTTAGCCTCAAAACAAACTATAGGTATATGAAATTGTTTGAACTGGATTGGTTTCAACTATGTTCTAATCCTGCCACATGCATTTTATGCACAAAACCTCTCAGTTCAAGAAAATTCTACCCAAATGTATATATAAATAAGATAAACTCAAAAAGTTAATAACATAATAGGTTAAAGTGGTTTTTTAGAATGAGTAGGTCATTACATCTTTAATGGTTCATGGGGGTTTATTGTATTTATTTTATACTATTCTGGATTCACGTTTTAATTTAATGTAACTTTTGATGATTCTTCACATAAAACTCTTAAAAATATCATTTTCATTGATTATGGAATTAATAAAATAATTGAATTTATTAGTGAATATACACTGTAATATTAAAAATATAGAATAATTAAAAAATCTTAAATTAATAATTATTAAATCATATTACCAAAATTTATTTTATCAAACACAATCATGATGTAAACATTATATCATCATTTTTGTATGTGGTAACACTGATAAAAAAACATTACAATGAGTGAGTGGGTAAGAAAAAGTTATTGTATAGTCATAATATCACTTTTAAATACAATAAAATATTTTGAAAATATATTATTAAGGTTATATATTATATTTTTGAAAGTTTTTTAAGAAGAATATATAGAAGAATTGTTAAGGATATTACTAAACATACATTAAAGACCTGCATCTTCTCTTAGAGTGCCTCCTAGGTATAGAGGACTTGGGATTCCTTATTTATACTATAATTTCCCCAAATTCATATAGAAATTTTAGCAAGATAAATTGGGATTAAATTAATGAGGGAATAAATATAATGGTGTGGTTTGAAGTTGGTAAAGAATGGGTCCCTTTATAGGTGACTTTTGGGTGGTATTATTACATTTACCCATTCAATAATGAGTATGAAATGTAATTTTAGAAAGAAATGTTTTAAAAAAGAGAATAAGTAATGTTAAAGGGTGAGGGGATGTCTATATGGTCATCATCCCCTATTTTAAGGATATGCTATTATGATATTTTGGGTCATTACACCCTTGATTTAACACTTTCACATTTCTTTCCCCTTCGATGTGGTGAATAACTTATACCACAATATTATTTTTTATGCTAAAAATGGAAAAGACTATTATTATTATTTTTATATACTTATTACAAATAATAAATCCATTTTATTTTACAAAATTCATCAAATTGAAATAAAAAATATTTTTAAAATAGTAAATATATAATGCATAAAAATAGTTTTTATAAAAATATATTTATAATGATGAATAATATATTTAGTCTTATTTATAACCAAATAATAATCAGTATATGATTGTTAATTTATTTTATTATATATAAATAATATATTTAATTAAAATTATTCTTCAATTTTGATCAATTTCATTTGTTAATAAAAAATATTAATGATATTGAAAAAAAATCATTTAAAATTTACTCCTTCTTAAATGAATTTAATTATAACTCATTATTTATCTATTGACCATTATATTTTAACAATCCATTCATATTAAAATATATATTTATATTTTATAAAAACATAAAATAATTATTTAAAAATAATAACAATATTTATCAAAAAATGTTTTTTAACCTGCAATTTTTATAATTTTTATTTTATTCCATAGTTATTTATTATATGTAAAATATATTATTTTTAATTTTTAAGAAAAAAATAAAAATCCATTTACCTATTGGATACAAGTACCATATGTGTAATGTTCATTTTATATTCATGTATAAAACCATATATATATCTCAACAATCATTATTTCTATTAATTTTCTAATTTTCCATATCATATATTATATTTATAATGATAATCCTTTTTCCATACTTATAATCGTAGATATGGTCAACAAGAAAATCCATAAGAAGAAAAATTATATGTTCATGGTATTATTATTTACTTGTGGTTCTATTCCTTTTATTTTTTTCTCAATGATGTTTCATATTTCATTCTCCCAATGTATAATTTTTAATGCATTTTAACAGTTTAACCAATTAAAATGAATCATGTTTTGTTTTTGTATAGTGTTGAACTTATTAAAAGATATCTAACACAGAGTAATAATTTAAAGTATAATATATAATACAATTATGTAGTGTTAAGTTATACCCCCCTTAAAATAAATTTATCCAATGAAATTTCATTACTAAAATGAAAATAAATCTTCATAAATTTATCTCATTACCCCTTTAAGTTCCCAGGTTTCTTTATCTAAAAAATGAGACCTATATAAAATTTTAACCAGAGAAGTAGTCATGGTTTGTAGTATATTTTCTCTATGATCAAATATTTCTATCTATTTTCCCTCATAAGAGAGATCACGTTCTTATGGTACTTCCTCTAAGATAATTACATGTGAAGGTTTGGGTATTTAGGTCCCAAATAATGATACATGGGAAAAATAAAGGTGTTTGTAAATATTTGGTGGAAGTGTTACGAATTATGATATTGTTCCAATATAGTTTAGGATTTTGAATTGGCTAATGTATCCTTGGATCAACTTTTAATTACTCTGTTTTTTCATTAACATTTTCCCCTATGATATTTTAAGGAATTCCTTCTCTCTAACATCAAAAACAACTAGTTATTGTCTGTATATATATTTGATGAAATATAAACCCTTCCATAATTTTTTTGAATTGTTTGAATCTTATCCATCATATATTATCCAAGATCCAAATTCAGAAACTTATACTCTCTAAATTCAACCCAAAATGTCAGAGTTCTTACCCTATAATCATATAGATACTCATATAATTCCATTTGAATAGTGGAATATATAATCTTATTATATGAAAACTCTTTAAGGGGTGGTTTTAATCCACACCCACTATAAATTCTATTGAAAAATATCTCATTATATCTTCTAGGGTTTGAATGAAAATTTCATATTACCCATCAATCTGAAGATGAAAAGTATGATTAAGACCATAACACTGCTTAATTAATAATTAAGAAATATCTATAAATACAAAGAAAGTCAATTATCATGATCAAATACAATTAATAGTGGAACTACATTACATCATTCCACTTCTACTAAATATACCTTGCATATTTTATCATGGAAAAATGTTTTTGGAGTGAAATGAAATGTATTGACTTCATCATGTGACCAACTAAAACCCCAAATATAATTATATCCTTTATATGTCATGGGGATTTCTAAAAGGAAATACATGATGATAATTTCCCATTAACATGTAGGTATTATTAGTTTTATCATCATTCTCTTATAATTCAATCATCCAGTTGTAACTTTTTTTCTTACCAAGCATCGAGATGAAGACCATGAAACCTCCATATTCATGTTTTCCATACAAAATTTTACATGCGATGTATATAAATCATTTTGATCATATGATGAATACATATTTATGATTTATGTGAATCATCAAATATCTCATAATTTAACTATTGTAAAGAGGATACACACATTCAGTTTGTAAATCATATAATTCCCTTAATGTAAAGATTGATGTCTTGAATATTACAAACCTTATTTTGTAGCTCTAAATCGACCTTCTTAACCTCTTTTTTCTCCAGATGGTTAGATGGTTGAGTAGAAACCTGAGAATGATAGGATTTTTCAATTTCTCTTCTATTTCCTAAATAAATACTTTTAAAATCCATGAGTATTTAGTATCATTCAATATTAATCATGGATAAGGTAGCATTAACCATTATACTCATAACATGAGGAACCTAGTTTTCCATCCTATGGTGGTAACGTATAGAGAAGTTATTGTCCTTAATCAACTAAAATAAACTACCTGGGTTTATATTCAAAACTATTAATGTTTTTAGTTACTTCAGGCTCTTGTGATAAATATATATATCACACTATTCACCATAGTGAAAATAGATCCATCTCATTAATGAAAATATATCCATTGTAAGATCATGACCATGTGTCTAGTAATTTTTTCCATAAAATTTTAATTTAGATGTGTTATAATCTACCACCAAGTCATTTATCATGAATATGCACCCTAATCCCTTCATTAAGGCAACATTGTTTAACCCAAACCAATCTCAACTATATGGCACTTTTACTACAAGTGTAGTGACCAACCTTATCATAATATCCTTTAATAATTTCCCTCATTCATCTATCCAATGGAACACGACTCCCTTAATAGTTTCCCTATTTAGTATAATTTATAATCATGGGAAATTATCACAATGTAGCGGTGATATCCAACGAGCGAAATAAAATTATGGGATTCTACTATAGTGATTGTTTTTTTCCATTATTGAATTTCTACATTTTTAAATGGATCAAAAAATATACCCTTTCTTGTGATTATAATACCCCAGAATGATACTCTCTACAGCGAGAATTTACACATGTTAAATTTAGCATATAACTTATCTTTTATCAATGAATTAAAAAAAATCATAAAATTGTCTTCATGATATTTTTTATAATGACAATATATGAGAATATAATCTATAAGGACTTCCATAAATTGATCGATGTAATCTATAAAGAATCTCTTCATGAGATTAAGGTGTGTAGAGGGGGTGTTTGTAGGTCTAAGTGGTATAATTATAAATTCATAGTTTCTATGTCTTAAATGATAAGTTATCTTGGTTAAATCCTCTATTTTCACCCTTAATTGATGAAATCTATGAAAATAGTATATCTTTGAGAAGTATCGATCCCATATAAGTCGATGAAACAATTCATAAACATTGGGTATTAGATAATTTTTCATGATCATAATTTTATTACATTTACAACAATTAATATATAGAAAAAATTATCGATATTTTATGTTATTAGAAAGTGATCTTACACCCCATAGTGAAGAACATGTGAAAATAATACCCTTATCAGTATTCCCCAAGGGAATTTTTATAAATTTCTCAAATTTAATCAACTCCATTCAATATGGCGTCTTTCATATAGTCATAAAAAGTATGATTTATAAGGAATACACATCGTCACAACTAGTGTATGACTACAATAATATTTTAGAAAAACATCAATGTATTCATTAAAAATTATCAAAAATTCCTTATTTACTTTTCCTCTATCATTGCAATAGAAAACCACACAGGTTTATTTTTTTAGACCCATAAAATAGATGTAATTTAAATATATTATTCATAGAAAACCGTGAACTAGTAGATGATAATGAATTTATCTGGTATATGGAATATCATTTATTTATCCCTATAATTAATATAAGATATATGTATATGGATTCAATCAATTCCAAAAATGACATAAGATTCTACTAAAGGGATAATAATAATTTTTTCATTAATTATATTCTGAAAATCATCTATTAGAGTTGAGTTATAAAATTATTATGCAATCATGGAACCCCTATATGTTTCTAGGAATATTTCAATAACTAACTATTGGGGTGGTGATTTGATGATCATAGAAATCATTCTACATATAAAGGAGTGGGTGGAAGAAAAATGAGTTATGGAAAATCATGGCCCACATTAGATATTATGATTTCATTATCTTTACATTTTTCCTTTGGAATATAATGTTGTTGATGTTAATTACCATTCTTATCCCTTAGATTAGTGAACTAATTAGAGAAATTCACATACTCGATACAATTACTATAGTGGAGAGTGGGTGTTCCATTAAGTTGATCTCAAACTCCATAAATTTCATTGGATGGAATCTTCAAACACAATTGGAATTCCTTTTCATGATGGCCTTATCCTCCACAGTTGATGAATTTACTTTTTTCTTGAGGAAATTCCCCTAAAATTCTTCCTACATTTTTCGTGTGTAATAATATGAGTCCCATTTTCTATATGGGTTAAATCATTTAACTTTAAAAAAACATCATATTCCTCTTATTTTACACAAGACCATGAGAATAATAGGAATCTACCATTTCCATTTCATCATTGAGAGAGCATCAAAAAATTTATTTTATATTTACCAATGTCTTTTAAAGTTAATGGTTTTTAAACAATTGGTATTAATCAACTAAGGAAATGGTCAATTTTTCTTTTAGGGTCAATAATAAAACCCTAAGAATATCAGGAATTTCTTATTATTTTTTACTCATAAGTAAAATAGGAATCATCTTCCTTTTTCCATCTCAATTAATTCATTATCCATTTAGTGAAAATCATTCAGGAAAAATATTTATTGAAAAAAACCTTCTTAAACTCTTCCCATAAAATGGAGTAAATTGCTACCTCTTTTATCATGTTATTGATAAGGTTTCACCAATGATTTCCCTCAATATCCAAAAATAAATGAATAAATCATCCATTATATAATACAATCATTAGATTGTAAAAATATATTTTATTATGTTAATCCACTACTCAAAAACTAGTGGATCTACAAACCAGCTAAAGGGGGGTGTTCATTTCTTTATCAAGGAAATAGTATAGAGTTGTTAATTCAGTGGTTTATTTGGTATTTTATAATGGTTTCTATTATTATTAATATATTGAGTGAGTTGGTTTCATATATCCAAGATATTTTTCAAAAAAAATCCAATCATTTTTTGTATCTTATTGGGAAATCATTTCAATGTCTATTTCACTAGTTATTAACATGATTCATCCCAATTAAAACCATTGAATAAAACCAAAATGGTTACTATTAGTATCTATAAATAATAAATGGATTATGAAATCATATTATAATGAAAATAAATCATATGATGTTTAAATTATTACAACATAATTTCAACTTATGTCATTTTAAGATCTTCATAAATAAATTTGGGTTCAACATAAGTTGTAGTAATTTTAATTCTCTTATTCATCTTAAGATAATACACAAAAATAACTAAAACCTACTGTAATTGCTATGTAACTTTAATTATATTATTCATATTAAGATAATATGAAAAAATAACTAAACCCTACTGTGATACCAACCTATACAACCTAAATTTAAAACATTTACATATTTCATCATTTTACATGATTATTCATTGCATATCACAATAAATCACACCCCAAATCCAATTGGTTTATTTTCATTGGAGACGAGATAAATAACCCATGTATTTTAAAAAAATGGGAAATATCTCACACAAATAATATTCATGTGTAATAACCTTCCAAGTATATTACATATTTTACTCCTCTTCTTTACATAGGTAATGGAAACTTAAGAAGGAGTGATCTTAGATGCTTAGTAAGGGGTGAACATAAGAGATAATAATTGATTATCATAAGTGAGAATAAGATAAATTGGTGTATATAATTACATAAATAATGTACTTGAATATAACATAAGAAAATAATACCCAATAAACCATAGATCAAAAAACATGATTCATAATGATTTGTGAATTAATTTAGAAATAAGTCATAGGTGTGTGGAAACATGAGTAAAAAATAATGAGATATGAAAACATTACATTCAAATGTTGTATAACATAGTGTTATGGTATAATAATTTAGTATTTATATAAGAAGATAATGTTATTCTTTATTTTAGGGTTCACCTCCAAGACAATCATTATATAGTGGGTAGAGTCTAATAGTGGATAAGGTTTACTCCCTAGTCCCTAACATATGAGTTCATGGATTTACCGAATGCATTAGATGGCTATAAATTTTTAAGCCCCCCACATCCCTTAAGGGTTCGAGATTACTCTCCATTCCCTATCTCTCATGAGATATTATTCCTTATAAAATGAATTAAAGGATATGTAATACTAGTATTATCCATCAAATAATAAAATTCATACATATTTATAATACATACATATAAAAAATTTCATAATTGTATCTTATCTTAAGTAACCTTTTTGAATGAAAGAAGTTTCATGAAAAAATTCATAAGTAATTATCACAATCCTTATAGAGAAATATTTTTGATGGTATCCTTAGATTACATGACTATTGGTGCATAAGAAATATTAAATGATGTTTAAAAAAATAAAATAAACCTTTTATGATAATTAAAATATGTTTTCAATATTATGAAGAAATATCCTTTAATATTGGAATCCATTTATTTTCAAAAGGAAACAACTTATAAAATAATGGGAATAAAATTTACATATGAAAAACAAGAAAACATTGAATGTAATCATCATAAATTATAATTAGGATGACTAATTGGAAATTTGATAGTGTTAAAAATAAAAAAAAGATTTTTTTCAGATTTTTTTAAATAATGTCAAAGGAAATAATAAATGAACCACCTAAAAAATTTTAAAATAGATTCATTTCATTAATTTAAAATTGCTTTAAAATACAATAGAAAATTACCTTAGGAAACAATATATTAATATATAATGGAATTCATAAAAATATATAAATAATATGATGATGGAGGATAAATATTTGAGAAATAAAAAATGAGATATGGTTGGTTACACTTACAGGAAACCATGTGATTAAATTACGAACAAATGGATAGTTAAATTATATAAAGACATGTAAATAAAGAAATCAACCATGGAGAATAAAATAAAATTGGTTTTAGATATAATGAAGAAACAATTTCCACCAATGAATGTTTAGTTATAAATTACCCCAATTTATAAATGAGATTATAAAGAAAGAAATACTAATTTTTAAAAATTCATTCAAAAGCTCACGAAAGTGAGAAACTGAGGCAGATTTTTAAATTCACCAAATTTCATGAGTAGTATGAAAAAATTAAAACCAAAAAAATTATTCACAAAACTTAAAAGAAAACAAGTGTGGAATATGAATTATATCTCAATAAAGGGGGAATGAGATGATAAACACTAATACTTATGATTTAAAAAACAATCACTAAATCCCTATATAATAAAACAATAATCCATATCAAATAAATATTAATATTTATTTTAATTCATAAAATGAATTTATAATTTCCAATCAAACATTTATTAATCATTAATTTTCAAAAATAATATTAGGTACTTAATTGTCTTCTTTGTTCTGTGTGAATAATTGTATAAAGGTTTCAATTCATTCCCCATTATCATGGTTTTATCAAATCTATATTGTTTATGAATAATTAGAATATTTTACTTATTTGATTCACATTTCATTTGAGGGAAAATTTCATGATGGTTCTCATGGAATGCTTAAAAATATCCTATTAAAACATTACTGTTTTAGTGAAATACTTTAATTTTTTTTAAATATACTTATTCATATCATGAGTCCATAATTATAGAACCATTTTAAATTAATTATAATTAAAAATATTAACATTATTCATATTATCATATTCATTATTGAGTTAAGCATTAAAATAACATTATTTTTGTGTTAAAGAAAACCCAAGAAAGAATATTCTATAATAACTGAATGTTAAAGATAATGTTATTTTATAGTAATAAAAATAATTTTATTGAATAAAAATGTTTATAAACATGTTATTAATTTGATAAATTATTTTTAGCAGAGTTCTATGATGAATATATAAAAAAATTATTAAGAATTGGATAACTCTTATGTTGATGACATGAATATTATCCAGAATCTTAGAAATGTGGTATTTGGGATTACACATTGTTACTATTAGTTCCAAAATATTGAATTTGATTGATAGTGATAAAATTTTGGCCATGATTAAAAAAAATTAAGGGATAGAGTGTGTTAAGGTGTGTAGATGTGGGGCCCTTTTATAGTTTATTTTTCATTCTCATTTTTACAAATCAACATCCATAAATGATTATGAAATTTAATTTTAAAATGTAATGTGTATGAAATAGATAAATTAATGGATATAGGGTTAGGTTAGATCTATAATTCCATCATCCATCAATTTAATGATAATTTTTATGATATTTTAGGTCATTATATCTTTGGTTTAACACATTTAACATTTTTAGTCTTTATCATTCTAATTAACATTTTCCATGGTGTCTTATATATGTGCATAAAATAGAAGTTGAACCTATTTTATAATTTGGATATTTAGATCTAAAATATTGAATTTATTTATTAGATTTATGTTATAAAGGTGATAAAAATTAATTTTAGAATAGAAAATGTCTAACGCATAAAAAGAGTTCTTAGAAAAAAATTATATTTAAACCCCAAAATAGAACTATTTTTAATCATTAAAAATTAATATTCATAAGAAAAAAAAGTAAAATATTTTATTATATATATATAATATTTCAATAAAAGCATTCTTCAGTTATGGACATATTAATTTATTAATAAAAATTCCCAAAATAAAGAAGAATTATACTGAAAAAATTATACATTTTTGAATAAATTTAATTGCATTCCGTTATTTTACATCTCACCATCAGTTTTATCAAACCATAAATATTATAATATAAGGTTGAATCTTTTAAGACCTCCATAAAATTATTTAAAAATAATAATATCTAAAAAATTTAAATTTAAATTTTTATAATGAAATATACTAAAAAATTATTAGTTTTTTATATATTTATATAATTTTTTATTATATATGAATTTAATTATTTATACTTTTTTAGCAAAAAACTAAAAAACATCACTGTACCTATAGGATAAAATTTTGAAAAATGGAAATATATACAAACCCAATTGATTCAATGAATAGATGTATAACAATATTATTTATAATGGTCATATTACATTCCAATATTTATCCTTACATAAATCACTAAAATCCTTCATAAATTTCTTTTACTCCATCAGAATGTCTATAAAATTTATAATGCGTTTCCATATTTATAGTGTTATAATTTAAGGTATGATCTACTAGGAAATATAGGAAGGAAAAAATATCATGATTACTGTAACATTTCGGACCCGAACATCCACTCAAACACTGCTAAACGGGTTAGGTGTTACTACCTTAGGCGTACCTACCCGAACGACAAAGGTTTCTGACTTGCAGTGAGGGTGAAAAAAGGTATAGTGGTGAGGTTATACCCTCTTGGTGGATAATAAGGTACTGGTCCGAGCATAATAATAAAACCTACACTGGTAATAGATACTCAAAAGACTCGAACCAGACCCACATACCAGAATCACAACAATTTCATATAAATAGAAGAAGTGAAAAACAAACATAAGTAGTGGAATGTAACAAAATAGCATGTTGAACACCACTTATAATAACTACTGTAAAAACAATACATTCATTCACATCAGTTCATATATGTCAATAACAATGGTACCCATATCTAACCAATAGTAGCTACAAAATAAAGTAAGCATGATGATATAGGAAAGAAATAAAAACAATGTAACTCCAACTAGGCATGACCTCTGGGTCCATACCAAATCTGCATGAAATAGCTAATACAATCCAGCTCCTGAAGTTGATCACTTTCCATCATGTAAATCCATAAAGTCTACAAGCATCCTGAAGTGCCCATGTAGGGTGTCAAAATAATATATGTAGGATACCACCTAATGGTGCATAGCTATTATAGGTGTTTACATAGACAATAAGCAAACAGTATGATGCACAATAAAAAACCAACTCCACTAGTTTTCTATAGCCACCAAGGAGTGTCACATGCATCAACCAACACTAGTATCTGAGTAACATAACCCAGAACCATGTGCCTCCGGACACATCATGTCTCATGTACCAACGTCACGAAGGCATGCCCAAGAAATGTTAACCCATTCCCGAAAGCTCATGTCTGACTATAGAACAACAATTTGAGGAATAATGATTCCTATCCCCAAATTATACTTAGAGAAATAGCGATGTCTATTCTCAAATAAATAACTGAAGGAAATAGTGATATTTCCCCCCAATCTCATTACATAGTAGCCTCGTCGCTACCAACCGAAGTCTCCTCACCTTCTACATGGATTTATATGGAAAGGACCCCCAAACCAATATTAACAAAACCAAAACTATTAGGGTCCTCTACCCACATGAGTGTTCAAAAACACATCATCATGGAGTTAACCTATGTGCACACAACTAAAATCATAGGTGAGTGGTAATCACCAAATAAAGAACCCAATCCACAACACAATTCACACCTTGTGTACTTGTAACTTTGTCACTAAAGAATATGATGGCCTTTCCATCCACATAACTCAGGCCATGCCCTACATAACAGTCACACAACCTCAATCTGATGTCTTGATGCCCAATATCGTGGTCAAAATCTACCAATACATCTTGGTTTATTCCCAAACTCTGATGAATATCACTCGAGAATATACGGTCCATTCCCAACATAACCCAAAGGGTCCATAATATTCAATTCACCAATTACATATTTATCACATTTAAAAAAATCAAATACACAATAAAAATAATCTAAATAGTTGATTTACACTAGCCCAACGGCTATCAAATAGCAACAATGAGGTCTTTAGTTCCTCTAAAAAGCCCACTCATGCTTTACCACATTAAAAATACTAGTTTAAAAATAAATAAGACAAATTTAAACCATTTTGGAACCTCAAACTAAAATGTACCAATGGGCGTCGGCCTCTCGATCGGCCTTGCTCAAGTAATTTAGGCAATAGGGTATGCCCCAAGTCATCCTATGGGTCTAAAAATTAATTCAATATGCAATAGAAGATAGAATGGGTCATGCTCAAAAATACTCAAAGATGAACCAAAGGACATGCCACCCAAATGTCCACGAAAACACAAAACAAGGTATGTATTACCTTCCTTGTACTCATACAATGATCATCCTCTGGTGTCAACCTTAAATTCGGTCGAAAACATGGTAGTTCTACAAAATAATCATTAAATCTCCAACCCTTATAAATAGGTTAAGAAAAAAATAAAGATGAAAGGCTCAAGGGGAATCAAGAGTTAAACTATGGGGTTCGGATGCATCTGTTGGCGCTCAAAACAAATTTCGAATGGATGATCGGGAGGAAACATGAGCTCTTCCATCGCTTGTTCATGAACTCAGATGAAATCCTATACCCTCTACCTCAAAATGAGGCTACTTCCCATTTTAATGAAAAAAATAAAAAAACTATGGTGTGTATAAAGGTATACACGTCATGTTTATCATTATACTATTCCTAAGGCAGTTGAAATTTTGTCAAGGACCTACTGACATGACAACATGACGTGTACGAGGTAGTACACTATGTGTCATTGGTTTTTATCCTCTAAATCTCCGACATACACACATTCCATGTATATCCCCCATACAAGGCTAGACTACATAATGTGTACTAAGTGTACATGGTGTGTATATGGTTAAAAATCTCTATCTGGCCAACATGCATAAACACCATGTATGACCTTCTCACATGACAAGGTTACACGACATGTATTGGGAAGTATCAGGCATGTGACCTGGAAATTTCCATATTTTTCCACCTTTTTTCGTGTTATATCAAAAAACACTCAAAAATAGAAAAAAGAAACCCGTACCTTAAAGTAAGAACTGAGTTCCTACAAGCTTCTCCCCTTAATGAAATTCATCCCTGAATTTCCCTTCCAAGGTTGGTGAAAAAAATCCAGAGCAATGTAGAACAAAATCAAATCAAACAGATGTCCAAAGACCAATTTCAGGACTCATGGTCCTCCTGTGATGTCTTCTTACCCCTGTACCTCATCAGGTTCTCCAGTTTTGATCCTGACACCCGTATGTATCCCGCACCGCATCGATGTCCACCTCCATGAGGTCATGCACACCATGGATGCTGAAAACAAAACCTGATGCCATGCACCTCATGTAACCTGCATCCTCGATGCCTCAATGCCCATGCACCTCATATATATATATATATATATATATATATATCACACACTCAAAATGGTATCAATCCCTCATACCAGTGACTAGTCTGTACAAATAAATCATTTTCACCCTATGAACTCATAACAGACATGCCTCAATAGGACATGCCAAAAAGAAAACTAGAAAATCACAGTCACACCAATAGTGTACCTGTGACCGTGGTTGCCTCACTAGCCCGCTCAGCATCTCATAGCTCCATGGCTTCAACCTGGCCTAACATACGGTTTCCTGAAGTCTGAACTCCCTAAAGTGCTACTCCAATCACCTACCACTGACCCCCAAGCTGGGTCCCACTGTCTCTACCACGTCCTCCGCATGCAGCTGAGCATCGGCTACCCTCACTTGGTGTTGATCCCGAATCGACCTCATGTGCCTCCATCTGTCTGGGTCCATTCCTATTGGCTACCTAAGAAGGTTTCTTGGAGAACCTCTCCAGATGTCCAACATTTCCACATTCCCTGCACTTTTTTAGATCCCTTTCGCACTGAGTCTAGACATGCCCGGGTTTCCCACACTGAAAGTAAACCACTGAAGAACTTCAACGGGGTGGTATCACTAATTCCTTGGCCTCACTACCCTACTGGAACTCTACCCATCCTCCCTTCCTGCTATCTGAACCACCACATGAAGTTGTCGACTAGATCAAATCATATTTTTTTGTCAATTTTCCCACATCTATGAGTTTCTAATTCACCACCTTTGAGAATGAGGTCAACCTGAAGATGTTTACATTAACCTTAATGGATTATCGTAAGCCATCCTCAAAACACCTCACCCCTGAGGTGTAATCTCTTACCATTCTTGGATCAAATCAAGACAACTCATTGAAGGTAGCATCATAGTCCATGATGGACTTCTCACCCTACCAGAGGATCAATAATTCTCGATATCTCTCTACCCTCACCGTCTCTAGGAAGAAGTTCTAAAAAAACCTATCCTTGATGTCCTTCCATACCATTACTTCAGGTCTGCAAACATGAACCCACAAATACAAGCAACTCTTCATTGGTCCCCTTAGCAAGTATGTTGCTAGCTTGACCATCCACCATGGAGGTGTCTCGAGTTTCTAAAAGATCTTATTCATGCTCTCTATCCAGTTTTTAGTCGTCTGTGGACCACCCTCGCCCTGAAAAAGTGGTGGGTGCTGCAACTAGAACTCCCACGTCAGATATTCCATAGAGGGATCTACACCCTACGCGCCTCTTTAAATCCCCTGCAAGACACATACCAGACTAGATCAAAGATGCCCATCGTTCCATGGCCCAAACACTTCCAAACACTGCTACTATACCTGCACTGGATCCTAAACCTAGTCATGTCCCTGAGTGTAACACCACAACCCTAGTTACCCAGTGTTGGTGCATTATTACATTACATTGGCATGATCACAAGGAAATCATGTCTCGAAATACTGATCAGTTTAGTATTATTGGAAACAAGATTCATACATAAGTTCAACTTTACAACATGTAAAGAAATACAACACAAATTTATTACATTAGAAACATCCAAGCCTCCTAGATTATGCCTTCAAGTCACTATTAACTAACTTCCTCATATCCTGTAAGGATTAAACATAAGAAATAGGTGAGCTCAACCACTCAGTAATGGTATGAAATACATCATAAGATAACATAAATATTATGCATGGTGAATAATTGTAACCACATGCCTTTACCAATAATATACATGAATATTTTTATGGTGGGAATATGAGATGAGTAAATAATTCTTTAATAAAACATAATCATGGGTATTCTACTAGTCAAATGACCACATGAACCATCAATATTATTTTTATAATGGGGGAATGTATAATGTTGGACATTCTGAAACATTTTTTCAAGGCCTCGGCCAAGAAGTCTAAAAATGATTAAGGCCTTGGCTAAATCCATATATCAAATTGGGAAAGGCTTCAGCCAATTACATGTCTAGTTGTCTCATGAGACCTACTGATGCATTGAGGAGCTATAGAGGGCTCCACCCGTCACTTACAATGTCTAATACATTCCTCATATAAAAAGGTTAAAATATAACATAAACATTCGTATTAAAACTAGAATATAAAATGTCAATACTTTAACCATAAAACATGAATGGTATAAAAATAGCACATCCATAGTCAAACATATCACAAAACCTTCAATAAAATGTGGAAGTTTTGTATCATAGTAAATCAACCTCAAATAACATTAAAATCCATCAAAGGATGTTGACAAAGATGAAATCAAAAACTTTTTTTAGATAAATGTCTCTTTCTATTTTGAAATCATTTAAGAGTCACATAATTCTAAAGAAAACATTTATTCTGAAAATATTATTATAAGATTGAAAATGAAGCTTTGATGATTTTATAGTGGTGGAAAATAGCTACACCTGCCATATAAGTTAAAAAACCCTCATATCTTAATTTTGTCAAAAAGGTCATAAAGTACCTTGTTTGGAAAATGATGGAAAGATTCCTTTTAAAACATCGATAGTCAAACAAGGGTATAAATTTCATTGTCCTATATTCTAAAAAATTGTAAAAATGTTTTGAAATACATTTTTAAGAAACATGGATGTGGATGATAAAGAGGTCCCGTTAGATACTTACATAAAAACAACCTCAGATAATAAAGAGATTGTGAAATTAACCCTTACATTGAGCATTTCCTGGGTCGAGGGTAGGTTAACCTCCAGTACAATGGTAACATAATTGTTGTTAAATTATACAAGAATCATATACATTAATATGATATTATATATGGTATTTTAAAATTCCTTTGTTAATAATATCTTAGTATTATCGTCAATTCAGGTGTTAACTGATTCGTTTTCCATTATATAATTTGTTACATAAGTAATGTTTAATATGGATGGAAAGTATTATATATATATTACGAATGATATTATGTTTTTAAACATTATTTTTAATCATCTAACACAAATTTTTCTTGAATGGATATGATGGGGGGCGAATGTCATCGTGTTCGTGGAGACGGTAATCGGTACGTACGTAAGAATGACAATATAATTCTTTTGAGTTTAAAATAATATACAGTTGGATGGTATATCATATATACAGAATCATTATAATGTTATATTTATTATTTAAATAAATTATACATCATTATTATACCCATCTAATTAATAATTTATTGAATAACAATTACACCACGACATGGAGACGGTAAGCCGTATGTACGAATGTATGGTGACATTTCATTCAAAGGATGGAGAGAATAATGAATATGGTTGTACCATATTTATAATAACATCACATTACATACAAGATACTGGATTTATTATTTTAGAATGGAAACAACAAAGAAATAGGAAGTTGAAGATGAAAAGAACTTGAAAGAGGTTATTAAAATATTTACCTCTTTTTCGGGTTCTTCCTTTGGATTTGACCAAAAGGGATCCTTATGTTGGATTTATGACTAAAGTAATGCCTCTAGAATTAAGGGAGGATAGTTTATAGGGTATTTGTTCAGGTTTTTCTGAGCCAAAAGGCTTTGAATGTGTGAATTAGAGAAAAGGGGGAGTGCCCTTTTATAAGAGTGATGAGGGGCACCTTAGGAAAATCTAGAACTATTACTTTAGTATGAAATAATTTTCGGATTCTAATGGCACCAAAATAGATTATTTTAAGGATAAGGTGGGTATGTGTCAAAAGAAACTCATCCAAACGGTTTTATAAAGGTTTGGATCACTACATTAACCTTATCATTTAGATTTAACTCTTAGATAAATAGTTTGTCATTTACCATGTCTCTTTGTATTTTTATATTATATGGTTAATAAACATACTATAAACTTCCAAGATAACCCTAAGTGGTTAATTAATGATTCAAATATTATTATATAATTTTTTGGCTGAACCTTATATTTTTAGAAATATAATATCAATTAATAATATAATATTTGTTTTAAAAACCCTTTCATGTCAATTTTGACACTATTTGGTATTTTGTTTTCGCTAAATCCATAATAGCATTATTACTTCAAAATGAATTAGTATAAAAAACCCTAATATGTCATATTAATCTAGAAAATTAGTGGAATTCATAAAAAGTCTCAAATTACTTTTATTTGGATACTTATAATGTCAATTATTTTAATCTTTCATTAATTAGGTAATTACTGCATAATTATGTCATAGATAAATTAAATTATTTAAAGTCTAAAAATATAAATAAAATAAAAATATGTAGGTAATGTTTTTATCATTATAATTAATATTTAGTCGAATTTATCTTATTTTTAACCCTATATTAAAAATGTATTAGTTATTAAACTTTGATTTTAACTCTTTTAACTCTTCATTGTATTAAATAATTATAAATGTCCTAATCTAAAACAGGTGGACCAAAGAGATTCATATTTTATTCCTAAGTCTTTTTCTGGTCAAATTATACTTATCCAATAGAATTAGAAAATGTTTAAGGTAATAATAATATCATTTTTACCCTTAATTATCCTATTTACTTTTAACCGTGGTAAATACATGTTAAAAGTTACTATTCACCAAAAATTATTTTCATCTTATTGAACCACATTTTACTTACTTATATCAATTCTGTCTCTCACATTTTTGAAATAAAACTCACCGAATCGGTAAAATTATGTTTTATGTAAATTTTTAAATGCTTCTAGGAGGTGGGTAAAAGATGGACAAAAGTTAAATAAAATTTTTATATATAAAAAATTATTATAAACTGACTCCAATGAATAACATTGAACTGTTATAGGTATTATGTATCTATTTTGACCTAAAATAAATTTAAATAAAATAAAAATCTATTTAAATAAAAATTTGTTTTTAAACTATAACTTAGTGTTTTTCACTATTCATCAAGAATTGAAAGTTATCAGAAAAATGCCTAAAATTCACCCTAAGATAATTTTGACATTATGAATCAAAAAATGAAGTCCATTTTAAAAGATAAAATTTATAAAATTTCAAAAAGTGGGTATTAATATTCATAACAACTAGTTAGATTGGTTGTGGTGTGTTAGAACTTGAAGTTGCGTACAACACACGCTATTGTATTATTCAATGTGAAGCGTACCATGGAAGCTTGAGGTGTTGCATTCGCCCCTCCATCAAATAATTTCATTCTTGAAATTTCTAGAGTATTATTGCGTAAAAAGACTCGGGTGGTTCTTCATCATATGTTCCTCAGGTTCCCACGTTGCCTCTTCCATATTACGGTTTCTCCATAGAACTTTTACCAGAAAATTCGTCCGGTTTCTCAACACGTATTCTCTTGTATCAAGAACCTTGAAATTCTCTTCGCAATAAGACAGATCGGGTTCCAATTCTAATTCCCCATAGGTGAGTACATGTGTTGGGTCTGGCATGTATTTTCTCAACTTTTATACGTGGAACACATCGTGAACTTTGGAGATACTTGGCGGCATTTCCAAACGGTAAGCTACATCCCTAATAGGTTCTAGAATTTAGAAAGTTCCAATGCACTTAGGACTTAATTTTTCCTTCTTACCAAAACGTATAACACCCTTTCATGGATATACCTCCAAGAAAACATGATCTCCTATATGAAATTCCAAATCCATCCTTCGGTTATCATCATAGATCTTCTGCCTACTTTGAGATGCTTTGATGTGGGTTTGGATTACCTTCACCTTTTCCATCGTTTCCTCTACAAGTTCTATGAGTACACGTTTTCTTTCTCCAACATCATCCCAACAGGTTGGTGTGCGACATCTCTTTCTGTATAATGCTTTATATGGTTCCATATGAATACATAAATGGAATCTATTGTTATAGGAAAATTCTACTAGATGTAAATATTGATCCCACAAACCTTGAAAGTCAAGTGAGCATGATCTCAATATGTCCTCTAGGGTTTGAATAGTCCGTCTTGATTGTCCATCAGTTTGGGGGTGGTAGGGAGTGCTTAAATGAAGTTCAGTATCCATGGATTTTTGAAGAATTTTCCAGAATCTTGATGTAAAACGGGGATCATGGTCAGAAACAATCGATAGTGGTACTCCATGAAGTCTCATAACTCCTTTAATATATTGTCTTTCTAGACGTTCAAGTGGTAAATCTTCTCTTATATCAAGAAAATGTGCTGAATTGGTAAAACGATCAACAATGACCCATATTTTATTGTTCCTGCTAGTTGTCTTTGGTAGTCACATGAGAAAGTCAATCATAATATAATCCCATTTCCACTCATGTATGGTAAGACCTTTCATGACTCATCCAGGATGTTTCCTTCCAGCTTTCACTTGTTGAAAAACCATACATCTTGACACAAAATCAGTAATCTCCCTCTTCATGTTGTCCCACCAAAAATGTTCCTTCAAATCTCTAAACATTGTGGTGCACCCAGGGTGTATAGAAAAATTGGAGCTATGAACATCATCCAACAATTCTCTTTTTAGATCAGGTATATCGGGAACACAAATTCTCTTCCCAAATATCAAAATTCCATCTTCATACACTAAGTCACTCAATCTCCCATCACTCACAACATTAATCTTCTTTTGAAACTCTTCATCATTGGTCGGAGAACTCTTTAACCGTTCTAGTAAAGATGGTTTGGAAACCATTTGAAAACGTATTGATGTTTCACCTTCCATGGTGATTCCCATATCCATATTTACTAGATCCATGTATATAGGATTATTTTTAACTCTCATCTTGTTCAAAAATCCATGATCTTTTCTTCTCAAAGAATCTGCCACCTTATTTTCCTTCCCCAGGTTGTAGTGTATCGTGCAATAATAATCCTTGAGTAGTTCAATCCATATCATTTGCCTCATGTTGAGTTCCTTCTGTGAAAAAATATACTTCAAACTCTTGTGATTAGTAAAAATCTCACATTTTTCACCATAGAGACAGTGTATCTAAATCTTCAAATAAAAGATTACAACTACTAACTCAAGATCATCCGTAGGATAGTTTTTCTCATGAATGTTTAGCTATCATGATGCACATGCAATAACCCTACCATTCTGCATATGGACACAACCATGTCCTTTATTTTAAGCATCACTATAAATAACAAACCCATCATTCCCCGATGGTAGATTCAATATAGGAGCATTAACTAATCTTCTCTTAAATTATTCAAAACATTTTTCACATTCTTTTGTCCAAACTAATTTCCCCACTTTACATGTGATCTTGGTTAATGGGTTAGCCAACCGGGTAAAATTCTGGGCGAAATGCCGATAATAACCTGCTAAACCAATAAAACTGTATACTTCAGTTATACTTGGCGGTGCTGGGCATTCATGGATTTCTATTGTCATAGATGGATAAAAAAGGATCCCATACTTGGAGACAATATGGCCAAGAGAAGAAATCTCCTAAAGCCAGAATTCACACTTGCTAAACTTCCCATATAATTCATGTGTTCTGAGAGTCTTCAGGATATTGCGCAAGTGATTTTCATGATCATTGAAGATTTTGAGTATATAATGATATCATAAATAAATACCACTAAAAAGTCATAAAGATATTCCATGAAAACTTTATTCATTAGATCCATGAAGACAGTGGGTGCATTAGTCAATCCAAAAGGCATTTCTGTAAACTTGTAATGCCCGTACATGGTTCGAAATTCTATTTTCAGAATGTATTACTTCTTCACACACAACTGATGATATCCAGATTGAAGGACAATCTTTGAAAATTATTGAGCTCTATGAAGTTGGTCGAATAAATAATAAATGCGAGGTAGGGGATACTTTTTCTTTATTATTATATAATTGATCTCCCTATTTTCAATACACAACCTCATAGATCCATCTTTCTTCTTAAAAAAATGAAAGAGGCTCCACATAGAGAAACACTAGGGTGAATAAATCCCTTATTTCTTAATTCCTATAGTATTTTCTTTAGTTCCACTAATTCTATAGTGGCCATTCTATAAGGGGTCTTCGATATGGGGCTTAAACCAGGAATTAAATCAACGGAGAACTCAATTTCTTGTTATGGAGGATGTCCAAGTAAAACCTCTGGAAATACATCAACATACTCTTGCACAATAGGTACATCCTATATTTGAACATTCTTTTCCTCACCCACAGTTATTTCATTCTCTTCCTCCCGAATAATTGAATTTAGTTGAGCTATTAGGGGTGGATCTAAATAAGAATTAGGTGGTGATGATTCTACACTAAAGAAAAGGTGTTATTTATCATCTTCATCAAAAATAGTAACCTCCTTCTTCAAAAAATTAATTTTTTTCATCATGGTCTGAAAGGAAATCCATTCTGAGGATTATAAAAAATTCAATCATGATTATGACGATGATATGAGCTGATCAAAAACATTTATATGCCCTAATGGGAACTGATTCACAAAATTTTTTATCAATGACACTTCCCTTAGTATTTTTGACTGACAACTCCCTTGTTAAATCAATTTGGAAATATCTAATTTTCATATTAAACTGGGAATATATGAAACAATGCGATGATCCAGAATCAAATAAAGCACTATCTAAACATGAGGAAACTATTAAATTACCTTCCACCACATCTTTCGGGGATTCAACCTCAGTAGTAGTGATTGGATAAGCTTGGACTTGATCCCTTGGCCTTTCTTGAGGTAAGTTTACCTAACACTTAGGGCATTCATTTTCATAATTTCCCATCTCCCTGTAATTGTGGTATTGAACATTGGTAGCATCTTTCTTTCCCTTAAAATCACCAAAAAGATGGCCTTTCTATCCAAATTTGTAGCATACTCCTTTTCCTTTTAGATAGGAAGCAGGGTGCTCCCTTCCACAATTATCACAGGGTGGAAATTCAATTCATCCCTTCTTCCCTATTTCTTTATTTCCATTTCCTGAGTGTTCAACAGATATCTTCTTCTCTAGCATTGCTTTAAAGTCATAAGACATTGGGAATTCTTTTTCAGTCTTGATAGCACATGAGCTAATATCTTTGTAGGATGAGAATGATTGTGATACTAATTCTCAATGGATAAATGGTTTTAACCCATCAAAGAAACGGTCAATATTACTTCTTGGGTTTTATATATAATCTGCAGCATGACTCACTAATCTTGTAAGGTTAGATTCATACATTACGACATTCTCATCCTCCTTTTGCCTTAGAATCAGAAATTGTATTTCCATATCCACTCGATGGTCATGAGGAATGTATTTTTCTAAGAAAATTTCTTTAAACTACATCCATTACATATTTGATACTTCATCATCTTCCATTGTGTTTTGAATCAATGACCACCATTGATCAGCATCTCCAATGAGGCAGTAAACAGCCATGAAAACTTTTTCCCTTTCACTACTCCCCAAGGCATGGATAATATTTTCTAAATAATTTATCCATAGCTCAAAAACTAATGGATTTTTACCCCCATTGAATGTTGGTGGTTGTTGCCTCATGAAGCGGTCTAACATCGATCTTCCGAATTGTGGATCATGGAGCTCCATATGGGTAAGGTTATTATTCGTAACCTGTGTGAGTTGTCCCAGTATGGTGCTAAGTTGATCAACACCAGTTTTATCACCAGCTCCACTATAATTATTTTGAGCAGGAGGGAAATCCCTACACGGAGTGCGTGAATTGATACGGTTTCCATTCCTTCCACTAGGCGCCATTTCTAAAAAATGGCATACACTGGATTATTTTATGAATATAAATACATAAATCCAAACTTATAAAACACTTAACATAAATTGAATAGTTTATGGACATAATCCATAATCATAAAAATGTTTTCATTGAGTAATTATATTCTCACAAACCCATCATAATGGTTTTGAAAGAAAATGAGAATTATCTTAAGCATATCCATCAAGAGTGTCGTAACCTAGATTGTAGCAAGACCAGTTATCATGCACCAGTTCCCATTCGAGTATAGCTAAAAGCGGTGTTTTTGGGTTTTACCCCTAGGTACATATATTCCAGAGACACCTCTACCTACTCGTACCTAGAGAGGGATGTATTTCTTGGAAAACTCACATAATCTCAATATTACCAAAATTCTTGGAAGTTCTTCTATAATAATCATAAAAGTCTATCTTAGGGTAATTTTCTTTAATCAGAGTTTATCCAAATCTTGTTTCCAAGGTTTGTACTGAACATCCTCAGATACCAACTGTAACAACCCAACTATTGTTACCCAGAGTCAGTGCATTATTATATAACATTGTCATGATCACAAGGAAATCATGTCTCGAAAGACCGATCTGGTTAGTATTATTGGAAACAAGATTCATACATAAGTTCAACTTTACAACTTGAAAATAAATACAACACGAATTTATTCCATTACAAACTTACAAGCCTCCACGATTATGCCAGCATGTCACTCATAACTAACTTCCTCATGTCTTGGGAAAATGAAACATAAGAAAGGGGTGAGCTCAAATTCTCAGTAAGGGTAATCAATATAGTAGAAGATAACATAAATATTAAGCATGGTGAATAATTGAAACCACGTGCCTTTACTAATAATAAACATAAATAATTTTATGCCAGGAATATCAGATGAGTAAGTAATGCCATAATAAAACATAATAATGGGTATTCTACTAGTATAATGACCACATGAACCATCAATATTATTTTCATAATGAGGGAATGTATAATACCGGACATTCTGAAAAAATTTTCAAGGCCTCATCCAAGACGTCTAAAAATGATTAAGGACTCGGCCAAAACCATATATCAAATAGGGAAAGTCCTTGAACAATTCCACATCTTGTTGTCTCATGAGACATGCCGATGCATTAAGGAGCTATATCGGGCTCCATCCATCACTTACTAAGTCCAATACATTCCTCATATGAAAAGGTTGAAATATAACATAAACATTCGTATTAAAACTAGCTTACGAAATGTCAATACTTTAACCATAAACCGTGAGTGGTATAAAAATATTAAATCCATAGTCAAACATATCACAAAACATTCAATACAATATGGAAGTTTTGTATCATAATAAATCAAGATCAAATAAACTTAAAATCCATCAAAGGATGTTGACATAGATGAAATCAAACCCTTTTTTAGAGAAATATCTCTTTCTATTTTGAAATCGTTTAATATTCACATAATTGCAAAGAAAACATTTATTTTGAAAATATTCTTATAATCTTGTAAGGGAAGATTAGACGATGTTATAATGGAAGAAAATATCCTCACCCACCGTATAAGATAAAAAACATTCATATCTTAATTTTGTCGAAAAGGCCATAAAGTACCTTGTTTGGAAAACGACGAAAAGATTCCATTCATAATAGCGAAGGTCAAAAGAGGGTATAAATGTATTTAACCCATAGTTGAGTAAATAGTAAAAATGTTTTGAAATACATTTTTATGAAATATGTATGTGGATGATAAAGAGGTCCCAGTAGATACTTATATAAAAACAACCCCAGATAATAAAGAGATTGTGAAATTAACCCTTACATTGTAGTTTTCCTTGGTCAAGGGTAGGTTAAAATCCGGTATAATGGTAAAATAATTGTTATTATATTATACAATAATATTATACAATAATATGATATCATATATGATCTTTTAATATTTCTTTGTTAATAATATCTTAGTATTATCATCATTTCGTGTGTTAACTGATTCGTTTTCCTTTATATGCGTTTTAAATAAGTAATATTTGTTAATGATAGGATGTATCTTATTCATATTCATAATGATATTATGTTTTTATACATTAATTTTAATCACCTATAGAAAATTAGTCTTGAATGGATACGATGGGGAACAAATCTCATCGTGTTCGTGGAGACAGTAATCCGTACATAGGCACGAGTGACAATATCATTCTTTTGATATTAAATTAATATATAACTGGATGGTATATCATATATACAGAATCATTATCATGTTATATATATTATTTACATCAATTACACATCATTATTATACGCATACAAATAATAATGTATTGAATAACAATTACACCACGACGTGGAGACGGTAAGCCGTACGTACGCACGTATGGTGACATGTCATTCAAAGGATGGATAGAATAATGAATATGGTTGTACCATATTTATAATAACATCATAGTATATAGAATATACTGGATTTATTATTTTATAATGGAAACAAAAAAGAAAGAGGAAGTGGAAGAAGAATGGAACTTGGAATAGGTGATTAAAATATTTACCTCTTATTCGGGTTCTTCCTATTGATTTGATCAAAAGGGCTCCCTAGGTTGGATTTCTAACTAAATTACGGCCTCTAAGATGAAGGGAGGAAAGTTGATAGGGTAATTGGGTAGGGTTTGGCTGATAGAAAAGGCTTTGAATGTGTGAATTAGAGAGAAGGGGGAGTGTCCTTTTATAAGAGGGGTGAGGGGCGCCTTAGGAAACACTAGAAATATTATTTTATAATAAAATCATTTTTGGATTATAATGGCTCCAAAATAGATTTTTTTAAAGGATATGGTGGGGAAGGGTTGAAAACCACTCAACCAAAAGGTTTTAGATTGGTTTGGGCAACTATATTACCCGTTTAGATTTAACTCTTAGTTAAATAGTTTGACATTTACCATGTCCCTTTGTATATTTATATTATCTGGTAAATAAACTTAAAATAATCTTCAAGTGAACCCTTATTGGACATTAATGATACACCTATCATTATATAAGTCTTTTTTTCAAACCTTAGATTTTTAGTAATAAAATATCAATTAATAATATAATATTTTTTTCTTAAAACTCTTTTATGTCAATTTTGACACTATTTGGTATTTTGTTTTTTATAAATTCATAACATCATTATTACCTCCAATGAAATTCCTATAACCAACCCTAATATGTCATATTAACCTTGAAAATTAGTGGAATTCATAAAAAGTCTCAAATTACTTTCATTTGGATATTTATAATGTCAATTATTTTAATCTTTCATTAATTACGTAGTTACTCCATCATCATTGTGTCATAAATTAAATTATTTAATGTCTAAAAAATATAAATAAAATACCATTATTTAGGAAATAATTTTATCTTTCTAATAAATATTTATAGACTCATCTATCTTATGTGTAACCCTATATTAAAATTTTTGATGTTATTAAACTTTGATTTTAACTCTTTTAACTCTTCTTTGTATTAAATAATAATAAATGTCCTAATCTAATCCAAGTGGACCAAATAGGTTCATATTTTATTTCTATAGCTGGTTTTTGTCGAATTATACTTATCCAATAGAATTAGGACATGTGTTAGGGTAATAATAATATCATTTTTACCCTTAATTACCCTATTTACTTTTACCGTGGTAAATATAAGTAAAAAGTTACTATTCACCGAAAATTATTTTCATCTTATTAAACCACCTTTTATATACTGATATCAACCATGTCTCTCAAATTTTTGAAATTCAACTCAAAGACGTGGTAAAATTATGTTTTATGTAAATTTTCAAATGCTTCTATGAGGTGGGTAAATGACGGTAAAAAGTTCAATAAAATTTTTATATATCTAAAATTATTATAAACTGACTCCAATGAATCACATTGAAATTATATAGGTATTATGTATCTATTTTGACATAAAATAATGTTAAATAAAAATTCGGTTTTAAACTATAACTTAGTGTTTTTCACTATTCATTAGTAATTGAATGTTATTAGAGAAATACCAAAAATTCACCCTAAGGTAATTTCAACATTCCGAATCCAAAAATGAAGTTCTTTTTTAAAGATAAAATTTATAAAATTTCAAAAAGTGGATATTAATATTCATAACTGCAAGATTAATTGGTTGTGTTGTGTTAGAACTAAAAGTTGCATACAACACATGCTATTGTATTATTCAAAGAGAAGCGTACCATGGAAGCTTGGGGTGGTGCACTGAGCCTGTACCTGTTGTTCGTGCTCTGCTTGTCCCTTAGGTGTCTGATCCTGATCAAGCTACTGTGGCACAATACCTTCACACACCTGTTGTTCCACAGATTCGTCTAGGGGGGACACGTTGAATACCATAAATGGTTAGACAAACCACATATAAAACCATGTATATATATATATATATTTATAATGTAGATAAAGAAAGCAATAAGGAGGTAGTGCATAACAACTCACCTTACTCTCCCTTGCCGAAACCATTCCTCACAGCATCCCGGTCTCGCAGCTTCCTTACCCACCCTCAACAAAGCCAATTATCAAAAGTACCTTGGGACAAGCCTGTCCTGATAAACACTGTTGCCTCAAATAGACAAATGATCTACCCAATCCTGATAGCCACACTGCCTCAAAACGACATCCAGGATGCCCAATCCAGGTGATCAACATCACCTCAATCATAGTACCTACCTGCTCATATACTAGCTAGGCACAAATTTCTTTCCACATGAAATTGTATATAATTTAAAGCAAGGAATTTTACTGTAATAAATAATAAATTCTAATAGGAATTTCACCTTACACATTTCAAAATAATTTTTATCATGAAAAAAGATATTATTAACTTGTTATTATTACTTTAAATAGCATACGTGTAGTTATGAAATTGAAATACTCAAAAAATGTGCCTATCAGAAATCCAAGAAAACTATCCTTTCCATATGGGTCCAAGGCCATATTCTTCCTTAACAAAATGGGTCTAGGATAACATATTAGAACCAATAATATCACACACCATGTAATCCCCCATTGTGTAAATCACATAAACATTAATCTGAGAAAAAGGAAAATAGCAATTCTCACCCAAGATAAATTGGTCCATCCGTCATACCTAGAGAAATAGGCACCCAAGAAGAATCTAGAAACCGAATTCCAATAAAAACATATATCTTGTCTACCATATCCAAAGTAGTACAACTAACAGAAATAAAAAGGCAGCCTCGATCTCATTAGTAGTCATCCAAAATCTTATAAAAAATCACTATCCTAAAAAACTCCTCTGATACCTATTTGTAACACCTCAGACCTGACCATCAACCCAAATAGTGCTTAACAAATTGGGTGTTACTACCTTAGGCGCACCTCCTTGAACGCAAAAGGCTACCGACTAGAAACAATGGTGTAAACTGGTATAGTGGGGAGGCTATACCCTCTTAGAGGATAATAAGGTATTGGTTCAGGTATAATAATAAAACCTACAGTGGTAATAGAGACTCATCAGACTTGAACTAGACCTTCATAGGGGAATAAATAAAATATAAAGTAAATAGGGGAAGCGATAAAAAACAGAAGATGAGGAATTTAACAAAACAATATACTGAACACCTCTTATAACAAGTACTAAAACAACAAAAATTGCATTCACAGTAGGTCATACATGTCAATAACAATGGCTCCCATGGATATGCAATAGTGGATACAAAATAAAGTAAGCATTTTGACACAAAACAGAATGAAAAAAAGTAACTCCTGCTTGGAATGACCTCAGGGTCCATGAAAAATCTCCTTGCCAAAGCTAATACGGTCCAACTCATAAAGATGATATCTTTCTTGCACATAAATCCATAAAGTCTACAGGCATCTCGAGGGGATCATGTAGTGTGTGAGTTGAATCTTAGTAGGATACCACTGAATGGTGTGTGCCTAGTATAGGTGTTTAGTAAGGAAATAAGAAAAAATTATGATGCACAAATAATCACAAACTCTAATATTGCTCAGAATCCACCACGGAGTGTCACCTTCTATGGACAACGTTAGAATCTCAGTCACATAATCCAACACCACATGTCTCCCAACTCCTCATGTCTCATGTACCGACGTCCCAATGGCACACCAAATAAATAGTAACCATGTTTGAAAGCTAATGTCCTCACATGGCATAACAACTGGAGGAACTTCGATGACTGTCCTCAAATAATAATTAGTGAAACTGTGATGTCTGTCCTCAAATAAATAACTGGAGAAAACAACAATATCTTCCCTCGATCTCAAAACCTAGTAGCCTCATCACTACTAACCGAAGTTTCCTCACCTTTCACATGCCTTCCTACGGTAAGCACCGAAAAACCAATAGTACCTAAACTGTAACTATCGGGGGGGGGGGCTATACCCACATGAGTGGTCAAAACCACCTCATCATGGAGTCAATCTATGTGCACATGACTAAAATCACGAGTGAGTGGTAATAAAAAAAAAATAACCCAAGACACAACACCTATGACACCTCATGTCCCTACGACCATGTCGTTAAAAAATCTGATGGCATTTCCATCCACATAACTTGGGCCACACCAAACCTGATAGTCACACTACATCAATCTGACATCTCAAAACCCAAACCTATGATCAAAACCACACAATACATCCTTGGATATGCCCATAATTTGATCAAAATCATGGAAAATTATACATTCCAAGCCCAACCAAACCCAAGGGTTCTAGAATATCCAATTCTGCAATTACATAGTTATCACAATTAAAATATTATATAAATCGGGAAAACAATCTAAATATTTGAATTGCATTGGCCCAACGGCTATCAAATAGAATAACTGAGGTCTTGAATTCCACTAACAATCTTAATCATTCTTTAACAAAATAAACATACTATTTTAAAAACAAATCAGACCAATTATATCCATTTTGGCACCCCGAGCCAAAATGTCCCAATGAGCGTCAGCATCTCACCCGACCTTGCCCAACAAATTTAGGAAATAGGGTATGCCTCAAGGCATCCCATTGGTCTAAAAATTAGTTCAATATGAAATATAAGATAAAATGGGTCCGAATCAAAAATACCTCTAGGCACGCAAAAGGTCACGCCAAACAAATGTCCACGAAAAGACAAAACAAGGTAAGCACCACCTACCACGTACTTCTAAAATGATCCTCCGATAATATCAACCTCTAATTTAGTGTAAAACATGTTAGATATACAAAAATATCATTAACTATAAAACCAATATAACTCAGTTTAGAATATAAATCAAGATGAAAAGATTAAGGGGAATCAAGATTTCACCTGTGGGGTTCCAACGCATCTAACGATGATCAAAATATAGTTCGTATGGACGATTGGGAGAAAAAATGAGCTCTTGGACCAATTGTTTGTGAACCCGAACGAAACCATCTGGCCCTCTGCCTCAAAATAAGGCTACTTCCCTTTTTAAAAAATATATACATTGTGTGTATATTGGTATACACACCATGTGTGTCATTTTATTGTTCCTATGATGATTGAAATTTCACTGAGGACCTGTCGACATGACTACACTGTGTGTACGAGGAAGTACACATCATGTCCTTAGTTTTTCCCCTCTAACTCACCAACATACCCACACACTATGAATATCTCCATAGACAGCTAGACTACATGGTGTGTACTAAAATTACATGAAGTTTACATATTTAAACATCTATATCTGGCCCACATGCCTACACACCATTTATGTCATTCCCACATGGAAAGGGTACACGGCGTGAACCGGGAAGTATGTGGTGTGTAACCTAGAAATTTCGATAACTGCCTAGTTTATTTGTAATATCTCAAAAACAACTCAAGAATAAAAAAACCCATACTTTAAAGAAAGAATCAGTTTCTTACAAACTTCCCCCCATAAATACATTCTTCCCGGAATTTCCCTTCCAATGTTATTGAAGAAAACTCCAAACCATTCTAGTCCAAAATCAAATCAAACAAAGGTCCAACAACCTGTTTTATTACATATCACTATTTCCATTTGGTTTTCGATTCTTCTATTTACTTGATTTTTCTGTGCTTCCAGTAATTGGGTTTGGCTCGATTCTGCAGATTCTATTAATACATTAGGTATTATTATTATACTCAGACCAGTACCCTGTTATCCTTCGAGACGGTATATCCTCCCCACTATACATGTTTACAACCTCGCTTCTAGTCGGAAGACCTTGGCGTTCAGGGAGGTGCGCCTAGGGTAGTAACATCAAACCCATTTATCACTGTTTGGGTTGTTGTTTGGGTCTAGGTAGTTACATTTACAGTATTTTTATTTACTTGTAGTTTAATTACTATTTTATTTTTCTTAATTATGTTTCATATTTCATTTTGATCATGTATTGTTGTTTATTATGAATTTTAATTTTTTTTAACCCATTAAAATTTATCATTGTTCTTTTCGGTTCAATGTTTCATGTATTACAAGCTATATAACACGAATTTTTTATTTAAACATAAATACATACTAAAATTGCAAGGCTTTTTAGTTACTTATAGATAATAAATGAAGAAATCAATTATTGGTAGATAATCGTTATTCAATTTCTTAATCTAAATATATTTTTGGTCATTTAAAAAAAATCCATTCTTGAAGTTTTATTTTTTATTTGGATAACATCAAATGATAGATATGGAAGAATATATTCCAAAGAAAAAAATTGATATTGGTATGGGTAGTCCACATTTTCCATGATTTCTTTGGGTGTTATAATTAGAAAATAAATGTTTATGGGATTGATGAAATGAGTGTTTTGACCTTATTTATATTTGTTTATTTTTAATTTCATAGATGGATTTATTTTTTATTCAAAGATGGGATGTGATCACATGCATCACATAAGTATTATTTTTGTGTTGTTAGTAAACCATAAATTTTATAAGAAAATATTAAAGTGTATCTATTAGATACGCTATGTTGAATTATTTTGAAAAGTTATACTAGGGGAAGGAGTTATTTTTTGAAAATAAAATATTAATGGTGTTTTATATTAGAGAAAACCAAAGAATATTTAAATGGGGTATTGTTTCTTAGGATTTTATAGGTGGTATGAAATATTGATAACTATGATTTTAAAAACATCATCACCTTTATTTCAATTGACTAATAATAAATGATTTCATTTGGGAAAATTACTATAAAAAGATTCTTAAATTTTAAAGGATATGTTTATGATTGAACTAGTTCTCCGATTCCCTGTTGAAGGGATTTTATATGAGGTATGTGAATCATCTAAATATTGATTGGGATATGTTTTGTTGGAGGTAGTATAGATTATTTTATATGGGTTTCAAAAAATACATTATCTGTATTTTTACTATGTTAAATGATATGTATTGATTGTGGAAGATGTTTTTCCCATATTTTATGGTGAAATTACTTTCATTGAGAACATTTTCATGAATAAATGGATCCGAAATTTATTTGGAACTTCCATTTTAGAACAAACAAAAAAATATATTGGGGGTACGGTTAACATTTTTATTGGATTAAAATTTATAGATAATCCGTCCTCTAGGAAATGGGAATGTTATTGGAGATACAAAACGAAATTTATTATATATATATTTGGATTAGTAGTCAAGAAAGGAATGGAATATTATAAGAGAAATAATAGTTTTTTTATATTAGTATAAAATAACTGGATGATGAAGTTTGAATATGTCAAATGACTATTAATTCATTATTAGTGATGTGAGGGATGGATCCTTGTCATGTATATCCCATGATCTAGTTTTTGAGGTATTTTGTTAATAATACTGATGATTAAGATGAGTATTGATAATATAAGGATCACCAATTCATGTTTATATAGTTATCATTTAGTCCTTGGAGCTTTAGAAAATATTTTCTATTTTAGTTTCAAATATTGGTTGTGGTAGTGCTTCCAAATATTTCACAGTTGTATTTTTCATTTAATAGGCCATTTTTGGATATTAAAGTGGTGATATCAATATATAATAAAATATTGACATATAATACTTTTGAAAATGATTACTATAGATAATGTAATATCATATGGGTTTTTAGCACCATAATGTATTTTAAGGGTTAATATGAGGATATTTTGATGGATTCTATAACCATTTTAGGTAATTTTCCTAGTTATTTTGATTATTTTTTATTATGTATTTTCATATGTAATTTAACTCTTTTATTATTAAACAATGAGTGATTTTATTTGTAATTTTTTCAATTCTTTATGTGACATAATTAATGAATTCTCATTGAGTTTCTTATAATGTTGCATATGGATAGAAATCATTGATTACATGTCATATATTATATGGATAACAATATAATTTTGGTACGTTGTTATTTATTTTCATAATGTTCTATAACATAAAAAAATTTCATTTTAAGATAAAAATTTAGTTGATGTAGAATATGTTTGTGTATTCTGTTATAAGAATTGGTCGATCATTTGTGTAACATTTTCCTTTGATATATTTTTTTATACTAACTACTTTCATTCGATTGTCAGTGTAAAAACATCAGGGGACTAAGAAGTTCATAATTTTTTTATATTTGTTTAATTTGGTTGGAATTGGTGAGATAGGAATTATTGGAATATAATTAGATAAATATATAATAATGTGAGATAATATTATTCAGAATAAAAATTGTACATGTGAAATTAGTTTTAAATCATATATGGATAGGGGAATGAGAATAGTTGAGTCTATTATTGGTGATCTTGTGTTTTTTAGAGTTTTTCCTCATTATAGGAATTGTATGTCTATAAATAGTAGTAAACATTCACCAATATTTTTTTCAAACATCCCTACTATTGGAATGTATTATAGTCATTTCATAAAAATTGGAACATCCTTTTCAATTGATTCAAATTAATAAGGAATTACATATATCAAAATGATGATATATGTTATTGATCCATCAATCCAAATTGATTATATATATGTTGACTTAGAAGAAGATGATACATTTATAAAATATGCTTTAGAGATAAGTGATTAGAGTAAAAAAATTATATATGTGTTTTATTCTTTTGGAATATGTTTTTTTCATGAATAGTGGAAATGAATATACTACTCGGGAGTGAGAATCACATATGAATGTTTAGTTACTGAGTTGATTTATTATATTATTTAGTGTGTAAAAAAAGATATATTTGAATGTTTGAATAATATTTTAATCATTTTATTTATTTTATTTATTTTTTTGTTCTTTTTTTAATTAATATGTTTATTGTTTTTTATGATGAAATTTTTTTCAAGTAAAGAAATGAGGTGACCCATATTTTTTGTTTATAGTGTTTATAAAATTTTATTATATAAAAAGCGAGGAATCAAATATATGGGGATTTTATAATTATAATAGATTATTATATTTTTATTTAATTCATACATTCATGGGATGAGATTTTTCATGAATTAAAATATATATTATATTATTCCCAATCATGTTTAGGAGAAATATGGATTATATGGTTGGTAATTTCATTTTTCATCATATGGAATTATTTTTATTCTTCTAGTTTATGAGTTTAATTGAATTTAGACTTGATACATTGTAATATATACATAAAGGGATTAATTTAATTAGATAATGGTGTTAGTTCAACATTTCAAGGGTGTATTTTATTGAAGTTCATTATTGTATAGGTTGGTGAATAAATTGTAAAAGAGGGAAATTACTCTATAAAGGGACTGGTTGGATATTGGATTTTATATTCTTAATATTAATTTTTTATAATCTAATTATCATATAATATATTTCATTTTTTATGTTTTTTTCATTTGTTATTCTAAATGAATAATGAGGGAAGGTTTAGGAAAAAATTTGGATGGAAAAAATGAATATAGAATGGAGGATAATAAATGGATGAGGTTGGGGACTTCAAGAAATTCCACAGTTTTTATTATCATTTGATAAAAAAAATATGATGTTATTTTTAAGGGTTTGAATAAACATAATAACATGGATAAATTATGATATATATCTTTAGAAAATAAAAAATTACGTGATTGAAACCATTTTTTATTAATGTTATTTTCATAAATTGAAAAATAAATTTCATTTCAAGGATCAATGAATGATTGGATTAACACTATTATCTAATTATTTTTAATATTATATGGATATATAATTTTTTTTGATAATTTAATGGAGAATTAATTTCATATTTGCAGCAACATTCCAAGACAACATGGTGGCTTACCACACTATTTAACATATAATTTAACGAAAATATGACTATATGGTAGAAATTTTATTTTTATGTTTTTTAAATGAATTGAGAAATGTATTTTATGGGTTCATTATACTATCAATAATTTAATCCCTTTTATTGGAAGACAAACATAAGTCCTATAGAATATATATGGGTTCATACTATTTTAACAAAATTAATTTAATTAATTATATTCCAGGAAAAATATTATATATAATGTCATTTAAGGAAGTTGGTTTCATGAGTAATAGAAACATATATGGTTGAAATCATGGATATGGAAAATAAAATTGATTTATAATGGGGTTAAATTTTTAATTATTTTGATTATATTTTTAGATTTTAGGAAATTTTCAAATGTGTTTCTAGGAAATCATTAATTATTCTTTGTGGTATATTTTGGGTAATCATAAAACCCCAGAGGTTATAATATTTTAAAGCTATAATTACGAAATGTACATAATGATGGGAATATATATTTTAGCTTTATTGTGGTATTTTTATTGTGATTAAATATATAAATTAGAATATTTTACTTGAGTGGTAGTGTTCTCATTTCCAACTATACCACAACTACCATTGATTTTACTTTTTGTGAGATGAAAAATTGTTGGAGAAGGTGATTACTAGATATCCACTTAGTCTATTTTCATATGTATATCACCCAATACTTTATTAAGTATTTGGAGATATAACATTTTTCACTAAGGGATAATATTATATAACTCATGGGATTTGGTATTTTTGGGCCCTTGTTCTTGATTTTTGTAGATCTCTCATTGTGTTTGTTACATATAAATATCAGTGTGTGAGTGTGTCTGTGTTATTTACATATACTATAAGGGTTATTTTGGTGAGATATGGTTATACATGAGAATATTATTTGTGGTTATTTTATTTTTTCATATCATCTCATAGGTGTATTATTATAGTCCACACATATTGACACATATTGTTCTAGGGTAGAAACCTATAGATAAAGTTTATGATCACCCTTATTTTATATGTAATATTTATTATATTTATAATAGTGTGTTAGGGGTGTAATTTTAAATTGATATATTACTCTTTATTAGATTATAGAGGATACATATTTCATTTAATTTTTTAGTTATACTATTGTGATCTTTGGTGGTTTCTTTATCAATTTCCTTATTTCAGTTGGTATAATGTTTGACAATTGCATCAATGTTTTTACATAAACTACATTATGGTTTGTATTATTTAGTGAATGATGATTTCATTCATAGATAAAAATATCCCCCATTGGTGATTTTAATTCCCTATATACTAATCCTCGACCCCTTACACATTGGAGGAAGGAATACATGGTCATTCCAGAACTTGTATCATTATTAGAAATAATAATTTAGGGTTAATTCATTACATTTTTCTAATTTTTTACCATAGTTATTTTTAACAGATTATCTCAATTTATATCACACAATCACACTATTTTATAGTATTTAATGTGGTATCACCTAATAAAATATCTCAAAGGTCAAAAAATATTCTGATAGATTCCATGCCTTATACATTTCTACCCTCTTATGGATCAATTCCCTCAGAACCTGTTGGAAAAAATATTTCATATTTTATAACTGCATTATATATTTTTTTATTTCATAATTTCAATGTTTACTAACTTAATATAGTTAGGAAGGTGAAACTATGGTACTTATAGATTCATTAGTTCTCATAGAACCAAATCATTAATTTGAGATTTTTCGAACTCATTTATTCCATGTTTGGGTGGAACCCAAACTATATGTTTATATTTAGTTCCCTAGCACATTACTCACATATATATTCAATGGAGGAATTTTGTTTTTTTATTTCAATTATAAAATCTAATGGATAAAACATTATATAAAACCTAGCATTAACCTCATCACACATCTTATCATGAATGACCATATTTCACCATATCTTACTAATCATTTGAAAATAAATATAGGTAATTATATTGGTTGGAAAAATACTATCATTTGGCTTCACTAAATATTATAATTTATAAAAAAACCAAGACTAAAATATTGTTTTTAACCTTAGGGTCATCTCTCATGGAGTTCCAAATAATACCATGATCATCAAGTTGTCACTTGCTATGATTTTGGGTTTTATAAAAATGAAAACAAGAAAAACAATAAAGGTTTAGTGACTTTTTAATGAAGATAAATTAAAATTTATATGCATGAAATGAAAAGAAATTATGTTATGGAGAAGATGTGGATTTTTATTGATTGATCACTACTATAATTTTATCCTAGAAAATCAATTAAATAAAATCTTATTCCTATTTAACTTAATGTACAATTATCACTTCATCTTCTTCTACTATCCATTTAAAGAAATTGTTTTCATGTTCTGCTACTTCACTATCTAGGATGATTATTCCACACTCTTTATGTGTATACGTGTATATTTATCTCACTCAACCACATCCTATGTCATGATATTGTTAATGTAATGGGATACTAATGTATACTTTATATTATTGGGCCACTATCGTAGACCATTCACTACTCAATAAAATAATATAATTCTTTCATTTTATGATTATGGAAGAGATTCATATAGAGTTCCACGGTTTAGTGAATAAATCTTCATAAAGAATAGCATTGGAAAACATTCACCCACCCCCATCACTATACCACTATTAAATCATAGAGTAACAAATAAGGATACAATAAAATTGATGAATGAATCTGATAGATAATAATAAAAATCATGATCACCATCAAATAAATAATATTATTTTATGATTATATTGATAAGGATGTGAGAAAACAAAACAAAATATATATGATAAAAGAATAAAAATGATGAAATTAAAATAAAATAAAATATAATTATTCATTGGAGCTATCCACTAGTAATAATTAATCCAATAATCCCCTTTATGTATTTTTTAATATTTTGTATAGTTGAATAATTGTTTTAATTTTTATTTGGATAGGATTATATTATTGTTAAAGTTATTCCTTATATTGGGTTTTTTGTGAGAATATCAAATGAGTACATAAATATGGTTTTTAAATATAATGAAAATATTTAAATAGAGGATAAGGTTTCAGTATAGAGATTACTGGAATGTGTACATGATACTTTTAATGGGATTATTCCATTTTTATTGTGAGTTCCTTTGATGGAGATCATTAATAAGTGGGAATTAGTGCGCATAATATTCTTTTCATTTTTACCAGGTGATTCAAAACATCTTCTATTTGGTTTACTATTTCCCAATATTATTATAAAATTGATATGGTAATCCCAAATAGTCCTTGAGTGTCATGTTTTTTAACCACATGCCCCTCACCATCACAAAATTCCATGAATTTATCATCATTAATTTCTATAATTTGAGACTACATTATCCTCTAATGGATTGCGGATTGCAAGATGAATGTGAATTGGCTAGTAGATGTATTCTTTTATCATAGATAATGTTTTATTGGAGAGAAAAAAATGACATATTAGCTTCATGATTGTTTTTTTGGAACTCCTTGAGATCATGTCACCACAACATTATGAATTCACAATAGGTAGTGTATCAATATATAGAGTGCATTATAGGAACTTTGTATCATGCATTGGGGAACCAAACTATGTTGGATGTTTATATTTCTCTTATATATTGGTGGAGTTTAAATGGATTGGTACATAGATTATAAATCCCATCCATAGGATAACACTGGTACCAAGACAGATTGTCTAAAATTTCCATGAGGTTATATGGGTGTGACAAGGTCTTCTAAAGATCATTCTCTAGGATAAATTAGGCACTCTTTTGATTTTTGTGGTGGGTGAATCTTCAATTATAGTGAAAATTCCCTATCAATTTCATATCTTGAGACATTGAATGCATGTTTTACTATTCTTACACTCCATCATAGGAATTTTTATCCACCCAATATAGTCTCAGTCTACAATTGTGAATTTATAGTAGCTTATTGATTTTGTTATTTTTATTCATTATCCAATTCCCTATAATTATTTTTCATAAAAAAACATGTAAACTTTTCATTCATAAATACTATTTCATAGGATATGATAAATTTCATAGGAGTTAAATATATTATGATGAGTAATAACATCAGGATCCATAAACTCCAAAAGTTATATTTCCGTTTATATTACTATATATAATGAAAACACAAAACTAAGTGTTGAAAAATAAGTGAAAACCAAAACAAAATTAAAAATATCACATTCCCTCCAACTTTAATGATTACATATCCTCGCATAATTTCAATAAACAATATTTTCTCACATTTTTCATTTCCCCTCATGTTGATCCCCTAATCTTTGAATATAATTTGATCATAAATTATTTATTTAAAAATATATTTAACAAAAACCTTTTCATAGTCCTCTTTATAAATCTACATATTTTATTCAATTCATATCATATTGATTCATTATATACAATAATGTTTTACCTTATCTTTATGTTTATCATTTATGTTCAAAATTCCCCATCCTATCAATAACCTTTAATAACTAGGAGTAGAAATTTTAATTTTTAAATATATTTTATATACTATAAATTCCTTTATTTATATTATCTTATATGGAAATAAACCAGGCCTAATAAATTAAAAAATACAATGGGAATAATTTTAATAGTAATTATATGGAATAATGGTAAGGGAAAACAACCCATGGATTACCTTTTTAATCTTATTTGTGTCATTGATTTTTCACAGACCTATTTAGATCAGTTTTATCATAGAAAAATTCAATTTACATCCTAATAAAACATTTTTCTCCATTTTATATGACATAAAGATATATTTATTATGATTTATCCTAGAGTAGTAACACTTTTACAATAATAAATTCTCCTAAGACAATTTTTATTCATCCTATTAATTCAAGCTTAAATTCCATGAACTGAAGTCGTTTTTAGTTAATGTTCACTACCCAAGTACTAAAAATATGAGATTCAATGGTTTCAATGTAATCATGTCTCCTAGAGAACTAATTTATAGTTTTCACTCAAGTGTATGACACACAACACTACAATGGGAATGTACACATCCCCCACCCATAGAATATATTATCATTTTTTAAATTATGTTATGAAAATTTGGAAAATAAGATAAGGAAAATAATCTAAAAATGGGTGGTATAAATATATCCTTGTTATTCATTTGTGGAAGTATAGTTATGCACATCAATTCATATATCATGAACCAGCTCTAAAATACACCCACATATGTTTTTTATTCAATAATTAAAAATATATATTATAAAATATAAATAGAGAGAAGTGATTGTTGACCCCCTAAGAGGTGATTCAATTTCTATATCTATAACTATATTATAGAAGTTGATTATCCCCAATCCTATAATGGATGTAGATTTTGGGATTTGAAACACCATATCATATTTCCCTAATGTTATTTGGGATATAATATATTAGTGAATCCCTTAATTAATTGTTTGAGGTTTCATCACCCTGTACTGTGGCAAATAGATCGAATGGTCGACACAGATGGTAGTATGGGTCCCCATTTTAAATATTAAGGAGATTTTCCAAACACTATTTTCTATGTAATGAAACTTAGGTCTGGATCACCTCCTATGCATTGATCAATAGACTTTTTTATGATTTTTTAGAGAGGTTCCAGCTCCCAGCTCCTAAGTGGAATGATAAATTATCTCCTTCATACTTACGTGGTATTCTTCTATCAATTATATATAATATTCATTAAAGTCTTCCTGGGAAATATTCTAGGTTGCTGATTCTATGAAACTATTTTATAGGAAATCAAAACTAGATATTATTTTTAGTAAAACAGGATTGAAATGAATTCATAGACAAAATTTACCACTATATTTTATCTATGTATATGACTTACTCTTTTTAAAATTTGTTTGTCTAGACATCCTCGAATATGTTAACCTATTGAGAAGATATTATCATCTCCCTTTATATTTCCTCATAATCATCATCAAAATTGATCTAAATAACCCATAGAATAGCATGTCTGAAACTAGGTTTTATTGTTATTCATCATTGGTAGATTCTTCCAGTGCATGTTCATCTACATTTCAATGTGCACTTGTAGCCTATTTATTTTATATTATCAATACTATTAGTAATTTATATACCTAAAATAAAAAATACATTAAATTTTTTATGTGTTCCCACAAAACTAATTCATCATTATTAGATGTTATATTTGAATGAATTCAAAATAATAATAAAAATGAATGATGAAAATATAATGAGGATTAATGTTTTCAATGGTTTCCTCCTAAAAACTGGTACCAAAATTTGGATTGATAAAAATGTGAAATACTAATTGCACCTTCCCTTACATGTTCAGTAATTGATATAAGTTTAAATGACTGTGAATACCACGAAAATTCACTCTATTGGTATATGTGTGGTTTATTATTTCTCTCAGTTATTTTTACAAAAAATATAGAAAAATGGGTTATGGTATGAAATTTTTTAACATTAGATGAAAGAGATATTATAAATGATCTTAACAAATAGTTTAACAGTAAGGTATTCCCTCTTAGAGGAGTGGAAAATATATTATGAGGGATGATTATAATCAAACCAAAATTCCAACTGGTTATAATATTCTTGCATACATCAAGAGAATCTACCACTATCTACAAAGATATTATCTCCCATTTCGATCTCCAATCCTCTAAAATGAGAATTTATTTCACCATATGTTTTCCTAACTCTCCTTTATATGAGAAATGATTTTTCAGTTCCTTGGTTTGTGCTATCATATCTCTATATTCTTTTCTAACCAAATTAGGTTTCTTATTCCATTATTTGTGTGGTATTCAATAAAACTAGTTAGTGTTTTCATTCCTCTAATTAGCCATTAACATTTTCCAAATTAATTAATATAATAATCTAAATTTCTTATCAATTTTTTATTCTTCCTAACATTAAAAAAACACTACATAGAAATAATTTTATGAATACTCATTTGAGTATGTGGGCTTCAACTTTTCCAACCTAATTCGCAGTCATACGGAACCCATGAACATTATCTCAAACATAGAATTTTTTTATTTTAAATAATTATTAAATAAAATGTCACAAAAAATTAACAAATGAAAATTGATTAAAATAGAACTACCAAAAAAACATTAATTTCTGCTAAACGACAATCCTTGTTCTATGAAATAGTAAAATAAAAGGATAAAAAATGGGACATTAGGTATCTTGAGTCTTCTATATAGTACCACCAACTATGTATGTACTTTTCCCTCATGTATAACTCTTGGAGTTATCATATTATATAGATAAAATCCTCCTTGATCCCATATTCCTTTGATTATGAATCTGTCTACCCAAACTTGATGCATTAGTGGCTGATCTCTTCATATTCTTCACCAAGAATTAAATTTTTGTCCAAAATTTTTGTGATCATAACATATATAAGTATAATAAAAAATTAATTCCATGTTAGATACTCAATTACTTGTCCTATAAGAATTAATTTTAAAAAACATTTCTCTGATCATGAAAGTATATTTCTGTCCAAGATCACTTTCTATTATGCATTTTATTTGATATTTCCATAATTTAATAAGGCAGTTTAGTATTCTAGAATATTTGTGGTTCCATAGGATTTAATATATGGAATTCGAACTTTTGATGGGATCTAGGAATGTTCATACTTATTTTTAACTATACTTTAATTATAAATGTATCTTCAATCAATTCTAAAATGAAATTTTATATCATTGATTATGGATATGATAATTCTAAGTTATGATCAATTCAATCTAGTTTGATTGGATGATCTAATCTTACGAACAAATAAAGGTTATGTTAGGAAGTTTTTAGTGTATGTTTTTGTCCTAAAATAGTATTTTTAGGGGAAATCTCATTATGTTTGGGCATTAGAATTTTTTTGAGGATTTCATAGTGTGAAGAGTGGACATAAGGTTATATTTTCTCCCGTTAGGATCTTCCCCTATAGAATTTTGAATTCCAAAAATGTAGAGATTTATAAAACTTCATATATTTCTTACATATTTTAATTTGTTATAGAATCTTAGAGTACATAGGTGAGATAACAGCTTCAATATTATCTTTTTAGTGCTATGTTAGTATTAATTCCTTCTCAAGTGTGCTTTTATGGTCATGTTAAAACACTTGTACTTTCTAAATAATTCATCACTAAACTCTTTTAGAGGATTGAATACTCTCAAGGTTCTTTTCTATGATTTTTTTCCATGTTAATTCATCCTTATGTATGGTAAGTAGATGACGTAATAAAAGGGAATATAATGTCATATTCTTTTGTGAGGCTATATTGGTTCCCCTGACATAATCTCAACTATTAATGCGGAAAAATATTGTTTTCAACACAGTCATAGGTTATTTATATATAAATAAATATCATCGTAAAAATAATTAAAAATTTAGTGAATGATTTAGGGAATTCATAAATGAATTTATTATCTTAAGAACATATATTATAAGATCAAAAAACAGCATATGAATGTATCTGAGTACATATGAATTCAGATCAAAGATGGTGTTTCATGTATGTCATAAAAATGACCTAAATATGAATTGATTTTTGGGTTTCCCATATACAATAAATAATACAATGAAAATTTTTAATTATGTTATACACATATTATTTTGGAATGAATTATACATTAAATTTACTAAAATAATAAGAATATATAATTAAATTTGGCATAATCAGGCATTGTTTTCGTCAGTAATCATAATAAAATAAAAAGTATGGTTCACTCAATCGAACCATTATTCATTGATTTATGGTCCCCCATTCTTATGAATGTTTTAGGTTATTTCATTTTCAAATATTTATCACTCCCATCCATCATTATTTATCCCCAGTGAACACCACATTTGATTGCATGTAAGTCTCACTCAAATATTATTATAGGCTATGGAATGTTTATAGTCTCTGCATGTGGAGTATTCTCCAACATATTCTCTTAAGGTACACCAGGTCAATATTTTTCTTAATTCATTCTACACATCCAATAAGTTAATGTTTGAAAAAAAATCAACCCTTATTAAATATTCAAGAAATGATAAACATGGAAATCCAATGGTCAAGTCCTTCATAAAATTTCACCATTGAACATATCATCTTACTTATACTTGTATTAAAATATAAATTAAGTAATAAAATCATAGTTACTCTTCAATCTAGATAAAAATAATTTAAAACTTTTTCAAAATGGAAAAAAAATTCCATCAGGTCACAAAATTTTAAAAAATACAATCCTTGGAATTACATTATCATGTTACAAAATTTTAAAAAAACTGATCAAAATTTAGGACAGTATATAATTTATTTTATTTATAATTATTTCATATATATAATTAAAATATCAGTTAACTCATTACACAAAAATCTAAAAAATTACAATTAACCATATCAATTTAATAGTCGTTGTTTACATGTTTTATAATAATTAATTTACCAAAAAATGTGGTTTTCAGTAAAACACTAGGTATAAATTTGTGAAAATGAATTAATTGATTTCATTTATCATGATAAATTTTTATATAAATTTTTATATATGATCATAATTTACCCACATACACATGAGAACAAATATATAATTAATTATTATGTTACATATCCTTGATTCATGGAACTCAATAATTCTTACTCCCTCCCATGGGTCATGTGAAAAAAAAGAAAAAAATACAAATAAAATATGCTTGAATCTTTCTATACTCTCCAAACATTCATGGAAATCCCTTAAAACATGAGTATCTAATATAATTATGTGGTTAATATATATTTATAATATACTTATCATGTTCTAAATTTCTTTCACATGCCGTTGTATATAAAAATATTAAAGCGTGGAACTCTTTTTTAAACCATTATTTAAAGATACAATCAATGAATATTAACTAATTCGTGATTATCATCATTATAAGACCAAATCCATGTATCCAAAAAATGAAATTTTGGACACTAAATTTATGGGTTTATTTCAAATTATGGGTGGTAGTTTCCCTTTTATACTATCTACACAATTCTTTATCAAATTCTTTTAATGTTTTAGAATGAGATATACACATGTTAGGTATGAAGAAAAACTATTTGGGATAAAAAATTCTCTTATTCATCCATTGGGAGAAAGAAAATATCCGTAATTAAAATTTAAAGACAACATAATCCTATGCATGTCTTGAATTTACTATGTTTTCCTTAATCCATAATATTTTAAATAAATACAAAAAATATATAATATTTCACCGAAAGATTATTTTGGAGAAAATAATTTAAATTAAATGATATTAATGAATATAGATTAAATCTATATCCAATAATAACATCACTAAAAACACATCTCTATAACAAGACCATCAAATATTTCCCACTCCAATCTCAAAAAAATGATTTCATGTGAAAATGTGTGTTGATGTATATGAAGAGTTTAATCAAAATTGAATCATTGGAATATAACCACATGATTTTTCCACCTCACACTATGAATGTATATATTAACACGATAATGTTCATATAAAAAATTTGTAATTTATTAAAGTTAAATTAAAGAACTAACATATCATAAATGAATACAAGAAAAATAAACCTCGACAGGAGGGTGGATGATAAAAATATTCTAACTTAACCACTATTAAAAAATAAACACCACATCGAATATACAACATGGATAAAATAAATTACCATTATTGATCGTTAAATATAATTAGTAGATCTTCCTTTGGATATTTAAAATCATTTTTGAGAATATTAAATCACATGTTCCACTTGAATGTACTTACAGTTATACTGCCGAACATTCCTGTGATTATTCCATATTTAGTCCAATAATAAAGTCCTCTCACTTCTAATATATAATATAAAATTAATTAACTTATAATATACCATTATTATATTATAATAAAATACCATTTCAATTTCAAAAATCCATCTAAATTTTAAAAAATTAAAAATACATTGATTGGACCTTTTTAATATAGATTGTTGAGTACATCATTATGGCCATTAAAACACATATTATAATCATTACCCTTTACATATATAGATAATATATCATAATACAATAAATAAATCATGCCAATCCTAATAATTATATATTTAAAATAAAAAACCTCAACATGAAATATGAAACTCAAATCATATAATTATAATAAATACTAAAACTCCCAAAAACATAATTCATTAATTTACCAAAAACATTAATCCCAAGAACAACTATATCATTGAAAAAGGCCTTATATATATATATTATTATAATAAATATATAAAAACATCTATAAAATTTAAATTTAAGGATAGGTACCTCATATTGATTTACCTACCATTAAATTATAAATTATTACTTTAAATCATATCATCTAATTATTTTTCATAAATCTATAATATTAATTTCAAGGAAATTTTTATTTTAATTTCATTAAAAAAACCCTCATTTTGATCTTTTATTTAAAATTTCACATTAACATTCAATAAAGTTGAAATGAGATACAAATATCAAAAAGATAAATCTTACATTGATAACTCTCACAACCAATCCTATTATTGAAAAATAATAAATTTGTATTCATATTTTTAAAACACAGGAACTATAATCATAATTTGGTATGGACTATGGATTCCATTATATACGTTGAACCCTTATAAAAGAGTAATGGTTTAATAAAACAACATAAAATGTAATGGACACTAATCATATAGGGCCAATAATTTTTTTTGAAACATCTCTAATAAATTTCATGGAGAAAAACATTCCTGGAATCCCACTAATAACCTCCAAAAATTAATACTTCTGATTTCCCCAGTAAAAAATAATTTTAGGGTTAAAATACTCTTGGGGATTAACTTCATCTTAATACTATAGTTTCCCTTTCTCATATTGTGTGTCTATCAAACTTCAAAAGAAACTGAACTTAAAATGAAAAGGATAATAATTGGAGGAGATTTTGGTACCCTATTAAGACCCCTGATTATACCTCTCATTAGATTAAAAAAAATACATGATCAAATTTATTTTTTGTATATTTAAATTTTTCTTATAAATTATTATATAGCCAGTTATCATCACCATTTTAATTCAAGGATTCAATTGAAAAAATTGTATCATCCACTAGAATTATGGATAGTCTACTAACTAAATAATATTACCCTATATATAATTACTACAATATATATAATAATATTGATCATTATAATTATCATAATCATCACTATTAACATGATAATCACGTTTAATATGATGATATATCATTTGTGTTATACTATCATTTAAGTATGTGATTGATTATTTAAGTTTTAATTAAGGTTTCCCTTAAAATTGAAATTTTGACGGATTTTGGACTAATGAATTGTCTAGGTGTGAGGATTAAAAAATATAAATTATAAATGTGTTAAGAGACTATATTTGGCAATTTTATTGAAGTGTTTTAATCACATTTTTATATGTATTACAATATAAACATGTAGACCTAGGTTTATTAAGAAGATTATATACACAACTTATGTGAAGGGTTTTCAAAATGTATATCCTTACTAGGATGTTTTTTTACTGATGTGTTTTCCTTTATAATTCTATATCTCCTCCATTATACTATATAAAAAAACATTTTTATTCATTTATTAACATTTTATTCTTCAATACAGAGATTTTCATTATTATTAATTTTCCCCGAATGAGTTTCTACTATCACTTGAATAACTCATGATTAAAAGAAGGGTGATTTAGACCTAATCTATTCTATCATATCATTCATATCTCTTCACATTCCATTTAATCACCTATTAGTTTTTTGAATTATATGGGATATTTTTTTTGAAATTTATTTGGATATTTTTAAATTAGGAATTGTTTGATTGTTTGAAAACTAAGATCCATATTTTGACTAATCCATTGATTTTTAAAAATTCATTAAAGGTGTGCGAGTTATATCTTTTCATTAGATAGTGGATGATTGAATAAATTTTATATAGACATGATTTATTGAATAACGATTTGATTCTAACTTGATTGATAATAGACAATTTTGTTGAAACCCTAATAAATCATTGATTTAAATGATAAGAATATATTTTATTATGTTTTTTAGAAAAAAATAATCGATTTACTAGAAAAATTATTTGAATCAAAAAAATATTAATTAAATTTTAATATATAGGTATTTTTAAAATTATTTTATTGTTTAATTTTTAAAATAAACAAGAATATTTATTAATTATTAATTATTTGGATTAATTAGAGTTTGGTTTTAAAGTAAAGTATACATTTTAATGAATTTTTTTAATATAGATATAGTAAATATGATATCAATGGTTAGTTTATTTATTTATAAATTAATTTAATGGGTATACGGTTCAAATGTTATTGACAATGATTTAAATTTTTTTATATACTACATATTTTTATTATAGTTAAAAATATTGTTTTAGAAACTATTTGGAAATAAGAAAGGCCTAAGAATTAGTCATAAGGTACCCAAAATGGAGAAGATAAATATTGAAACATTAATTAGAAGTATCATGAACACTAATGGTATAATGAAAGTAAAAATATACTAATTGGATAAAAATCTATTTTAAAGTGGCCAAATAAATTAATGAATATGTAGTTATTGATATTATACTATTTATATGAATTTGTTGATATATAATGATCTTTATATTATAATATAAAATGAAAATTATTACATTTATTTTTCAAGAAATTGATTAACTTTATTTTCATAATCATAGTTGGTTGATCTAGTGAATTATACCTCTTACTTGTTTTTTTCTCAAGATAAAATATCATGAACTCAAGGGGAGTTGAATTTTATTCTAATGAATTAATTTTATATTTTCTTATTATGAATTTATTTTTATTCAAAAATATTTTTTATCGATGTTTTTATTATTTGATTAAATATATCCTCAATGTGAACATATGTAGATACAACTTGAATAATAATATGTTGGATGTATTTAAGGATATACTACAAGATAATATTCAATGTGTCACAAAAATAATGTCATAGTGTGCATGAAATTACATTCTTTCATGTTCAAAGAATATAGAAGTATTATCTACTCACTAGACAAAAATCATTGGAGTAATGGGGGAGTATGAATATCTTATTTTTTCATTTTATCTCAATTATTTTTATTATGATTATAAATATTCCTTTATGTTGTGCATATTAGATTTTAAATTTATTTAAAAATATTATTGTTTATTATGGTTTTAAAAAATATATAATTTAATGTAGATGTTATGTTTTAATAAATGTGCCATCATCTATAAATAACATTTATTTTATCTGTTGTAGTTATTGTCATCCAATGGTGGTTCTGAAGTATGTTTGAGACCTTGTGACACCTCACCTCAGAAACAAGCTTGGATATCTCGGTATAGGTGTTACAAAATGGTTTTAATTTTTTTTATGTAAAGACCCATAAAATTCAAGGAAATGTTTTTTCTTAATTTTCTTTGTGATTTTACAAGAACGCAGTTTCTGACGGCACCTGATTCGGAGGCCCGGTGTGCCCAGAATAATTTTCCGAAGTTTAGCTCGGGTACGATCAGCGAACGAACGAGCGGGTTTTCCTAACTTTTGGACCGGTGCTCGGAATCAAATTCCGAGGGCATCAATGAAACCGCAGCACCGGTAATTGCTTAAGAACACTATTTCCAGAGTTTCTTTTGCTCGAGTGAGGTTTTTAAAAATTTGGGTGAAGTAAAGAATAAAAATAAAAATGGTGAAACCATTTTATTTTTATTCTAAGTAGTGTTAACCTAACCAATGAGGTTGGAGTGGGACCCACAATCTAACTACTACACTAGGTAGGATATTAGTGGGGTGGGGCCCACACGAGCCCCACCCTTTCAACTTTCTCAACCCCTATTAATTATGTAACTCACCCGCACCCCCCAATTAAATGAAAGTCAATTATTAATTAATTAATTGATTAGGTTAATCATTTTAATTAATTCTTGGATTCATTTTGAAATTTGAAATGAATTGTTGGATTGTGTGTTAATTAACTAAGACAAAGTCTTATTTCGTGAGAGGTTAATTCGTTGCGTGAGAGGATTTGGAGAGGAAAGCTCTAAGTTCCGAAGAACGTTCTTCCTCCTTGAAGAACACGAAGAACGCACCATCGTTGACGGAGAATGCCGACCTCCGACAAAGGACGAAGAAGCATGCTGAATCCTCGGAGATCGACGATGCGACTCCGTGTACAACGATTCCAACGATTCTCCTCACCGTGATCCCGATGACGCTCACGGAACCTTGTCCCGTGACGCCGTTTTCCGCGATGTTCTTCCCCGCGACAAACCTTTGTTCAACATCACCTTGAGGTAGGGGGATTTGGTTTAATTAAATCTAAGTGAATTATATCCTCGACATGAATTTAATTTTTGGAAGTCGTTTGAACCGCTAACGCGGTGGGTGCGGACCAACGAAAAAGTCTGAACCCACCGTTTCTTTGTTCTTGGTGTGCGGATCGACGGGCGACGACGAGGCAGGCCGCAAAGGCGTTATGAGGACTTCGCAATGAAGAGTTGTTCCCGGGAGGACCGTTGGCGAAGACGGTAAGCAAAACGGACCACCAGAGCGCGTCCGGTGGTCCGCGGAAGACCCCGCCGGCGCACCGCGCCGGCACGGTGACGCCGGCGGCCGGAGGCGGCGCCCGGCGTGCTGCCGGGAAGGATCGCCGAGGCGGCAGGCGGCTGGTCCCGCGACCGCGCGGGACCGCGTGCGACGTGGCGCCAGGCGGCGTTCGCAGGCAAGGAGTGTCCCCCACGCGGGGGGGGGGGGGGGGGGGGGGGGCTCCAATCAATGGGGCATCGCCCCCTTTGCGTGGCTGGTTGGCCAGCGCCGAGCCGACCCCACTCGGCTAGTGCAGAGCCGCCCTGGGCCAGACCGACCGCACCGGGCCAGGCCGCCCAGGCCGGGTCGGGCCGCGCGGGCTAGGTCGGGCCGCACCCACTGGGCCGGGACGCGCCCTAATGGGCCAGACCCAGTTCGGGCTGATCCAGGAGGGGTTGGGCCGGGTCGGTCTGTGCCCAGACCCCCCATTTTCAGATCACTTCTGGTCTTTTGTCCATATCTTGGGCTATGGACCTCCGATCGGCGCAAAGTCAGTTGCGATGCAATCCTTGGATCAAGATAGTCGTTTCATTACATTACACTCAAGGTTTTGGAGAACTTTGGGTATGGCCGGGTTGGTTCGAGCACAGAACCAACCGGTCACTCAGAGCGGAAACGCTTAGAACTTGAGCTCCGGACATCCGATTGACGTGTCGTCGACTTTGTTGGATTCCTCTTAGCGAGACAGACATTTTGTCTTACTCCGCTCAAGGTTTGGATGCATTTCGAGTGAAGTCAGTTTGGTTTTGACTTAAAAACCAACCGGGCCCCTGGAACGAAAAAGCCAATAACTCTCAGACCGGGCATCCGATTGACGCGCCGTCTATCACGTTGAGTTCCTCTTTTCGAGACGGAACATTGAGATACATCAACTCCGGACTACGTGTAATTTGATTTATCGACCCCTTGGCTCATGGAGCGGACCCTCCCGGAATGAGCATGCTGTGTGCGGGAACCATAAAGCTGGATGCGATGGCGATGAAGGCTGAACTGAAATCCTATGTGGGTTCGGCAGCGATGAAGACTGCATTGAAATCCTATGTGGGTTCGGCAGTGATGAAGACCGTACTGAAATTCTATGTGGGTTGACGGCAATGAAGACTGCACTGTAATCCTCTGTGGGTTCGGCAGCGATGATGACTGCACTGAAATCATATGTGGGTTCGGCAGTGATGAGGACCGTACTGAAATCCTCTTTGGGTTCGAGGGTGATGAAGACCGTTCTGAAATCCTATGCGGGTTCGACGGCAATGAAGACTACACTATAATCCATTGTGGGTTCGGCAGCGATGAAGACTACATTGAAATACTATGTGGGTTCGGAAGTGATGAAGACCGTACTGAAATCCTATGTGGGTTCGACGACAATGAAGACTGCACTGTAATCCTATGTGGGTTCGGCAGCGATGAAGACTGCACTGAAATCCTATGTGGGTTCGGAAGTGACGAGGACTGCACTGTAATCATATGTGGGTTCGGCAGCGATGAAGACTGCACTGAAATCCTATGTGGGTTCGGCAGTGATGAAGACTGTACTGAAATCCTATGTGGGTTCGACGGCAATGAAGACTGCACTGAAATCCTATGTGGGTTTGGTAATGATGAAGACCGTACTGAAATCCTATGTGGGTTCAACGACGATGAGGACTGCACTGAGATCCTATGTGGGTTCAGCAGCTTGGATGGTTTAGTATCCTACGTGGGTCCCTGCTTAGATGAATCAGTGGCTATATCTGATCATCTCTTTTACCGAAGAAGTATACCTGTGTGAGCTAAGTCTTGACTTCAAACAATACCTTCGATATGATTGACTTGCATCCCTATGTGGATTGAGTTGTGGTATCCTGTGTGGATTGGGTTGTACTCCTTTGTGGACATGATGGAACTTGAGCTTGGATGTTGGAGCCGAACGAGAATTGATGACTTAGGTTTATGTATGGGTATATACCTATGTAGTGTTGGTTGTTACTTCGTGATTGTATCATTCCTTTTTGGATTATCCTTTTTGGATTCTGGGAAACCTTCGGGGGTCTCGGGGTCCCTACTGAGTAGTGTATACTCACCCTGGCACGGGCTATTCCCGCACTACGTTGTGTTGGATGTAGACGACGAACAACGCTGATCGTGTTTGAGGCTTGTGGAGCAAGTCAGTACCAGGAGGTAGACTACTTGGCGGGACGTACACGGAGCGGACGACTAGAATCGGGTAGCTGAGGAGGCTATATGTACCCACCCTTCAGGTGGGACTTCCAGTGGACGGCTCGACGTTGCTGATTTACTTTCAGTTACTATACATTCTTTCCAGTTGTACTTTACTTTCAGTTTGGGTTTGTATTCTGGCCCACATAAATTTTCGCACTACTTTTTTACCCAGTTTTACTTAGTGTTACTTCTGCTTGTTTACTTTGTGGTGTTTGTTTACTTTACAAAGGCAATGCCTCCCCCTTTTTCGTCGGGATTTATGCCTTGGTGCTAGTCGCCAGCCCCTGGCCTATGGGAGGCAGGCTTGGGGTAGTCACGGCACGGGTCCCGAGGAAGGGTCGTGACAAATTGGTATCTGAAGAGTTCGGTTCTACCACAGAACTCTGGACTCTGATCTTTTTCTATGTGAAGCAATAGTGTTAAGGGTATTGAGTGTGGTTATCAGTCCAGGGAGTCCAGTGTTGGTTCGGCGACCGGCGTATCCGTACACCAGGACCCTGACTTCGGATGTCCAACTCAATGCATGAAAACATTGATTGCATGTTTGTATCAAAAGTCTTCTTTATGATTACTTTGTGTCAGCTCACCAGGTATACAGTTTTGACCATGGCACACCTGTTTCTTTACAGGATGGCCCCACGATGGTAGCCAGCTAGGGTTTCGAGCTTTGTGTGAGACGACAGCCCAACAAGCGATGAGGCCTTGGTGCAGGCCCCTTTCTCAGCGGAGGTACCGGTGGTACCTCTACCCACCGAGCCACCAATGCTACCAGCCCCAGCCGCTGAGAGTGCATGTTGCCTTAGTGCACTTCACGAGTTTCAGCATCAGAGACCACCCGGGTTCTGTGAGGAGACGGACCCACAGGCTGCCGCGGATTGGCTGGAGGAGGTTGTGAGATTTTTCATGTTAGTGGGGACACCAGCTGACCTCATGGTGATCCTCGCAGTGAGCCTCCTGCACGTGGCAGCAGGCAGATGGTGGAGCTTGATGCTCTAGGTGCACGACGAGGCATCTCTCCTCTGGAAGGACTTTGAGAGAATCTTCTGCTCGGAGTTCGTCCCAGCCACCATCCGTGTGGTGCGTATCCAGGAGCTAAAACAGCTATGGCAGGGCAGCATGACCGTGGACCAGTACTCGGTGAGGTTTACCGACCTCTCGTGCTACTCCACAGATATTTTACGGGACCCGTTCTTCCGGGATCGGACCTTCGAGCAGGGACTGGGGAATGAGATAAGGGCTTCTATGATCTCCCTCAACATTCCGACGCTGGAAGAGGTGTTAGAGAGGGCCCTTATAGTGGAGAGTTTCCTCTCTGAGCAGGCACCAGTGGCAGGACACTCCGCAGGACGACCAGTAGCGGAGTCGTCTGTAGTTGGAAGTAGACAGGTGACGCAAAGGTCCAAACGGGCCAGACCATCAGATGGGAAAACTCAGGGTGAAGATTCAGTTGTGCGGGGCACACAAAGGAGAGCCAGCTACTCGAGGATCAGGCAATGATATGCATGCGGAAGGCAAGGTCACATGGCTCAAGACTGCCCGACTCGTCCTGCAGATGAGCAGCAGGCGGTAGAGGGACCTCCCAGGCAGAGGTTCGACCATGGAGGTCCGCAGGGAGCAAGCGGGCGAGGCAGAGGAGCTGGCTGACCAGCGGGTGGTGGATGACGCTTTGAGGCCCTACCACCACCTGGGAGACCACCCCGACCGAAGGGAATGGGTGGACGGGGAAGAGCTCAGCTTCAGGCAGCTGAGGCCTACGATAATGGAGCTCCGAGAGCAGATGGACAGGAGCGGGACTAGCTCCAGACTTGGAGACTTTTGTTCATGTTGCTTCTAGATTTGTTGATGTTTGTTTGTAGATGATTTGTGTCTCTGTAATTTGAGATGCAGTAATAAAATACACCTTTCTTTGTGGAATTTAATTTCCTGTCCTCTTTTTTTTGTTACTAAGAGGTTCTGGTTTAAAAACCGTTCACTTAACCCTAACTTGTGAGATACCTACTGGAGGAGACCTAGTTACCACACACTGATGCCGATAGTGTGACTCAACCCTTGGAGGAAAGAGTAACGGTTGGATCTCTTGGTAGTAGCGTCGAGGCCTTACGACGTCATCCTTGGTTTGGATTAGTATCATCCATGTTGGGATTGACTGTATTAGGAAAAGAACATGGTTCATCCAGGGGATGAGGCCAAACTTCTCTTATCGGCAAAGAAGAAATCTTAGCATCTCTTGTAGGACCAGAAAAGGTCCAAGTCACCCAGGAGTGGATGAGGACAGCTCAGATCCAACAAAATACTTATGCTGATAGGAGGTGGAGACCCCTAGAGTTCGAGGATGGAGACCACGTTTTTCCTACGGGTCTCACCTCGACGTGAGTTATGGAGATTTGGCCAAGGTGGCAAGTTATTTCTGTGCTTCATCGGACCATTCCATATCCTCAGCAGGATTGGAGAGGTGGCTTATCGCCAATCTCTACCACCTCAGTTGCACCAGGTTCACGATGTCTTCCACGTATCTCAGTTGAGGAGATACGTGCATGACCCGACACATATCATCGACCATGGGGATCTGGACTTTGACGATTGGGCGACTTTTGTGGAGGTCTCGGTGGATATCATGGATCGATAAGAGTGGGTCCTACAAGGACGACCGATACCTATAGTATGAATTAGATGGCAGCACGAAAACCTCTAGGAGAGCACTTGGGAGCGGGAGGCTCAGATGTGTGCACAATACCCACATTTGTTCCCCTAGTTTATGATGTATCTTTACGGGGACGTAAAGCCCTGAGGTGGGAGTAATTTAAAGACCATTACAATTCAAGGATTTTTTTTCTTATTTTTCTTTGGGATTTTACAAGAACGTAGTTTATGAAGGCACCTGATTCTGAGGCCCGGTGTTCCCGGAATAATTTTCGACGTTTAGCTCGGGTACGTTCTGTGAATGAATGAGCGGGTTTTCCTAACTTTTGGACTGGTGCTCGGAATCGAATTCCAAGGGAACCAATGAAACCACAGCACCGTTAATTTCTTAGGAACACTATTTCCAAAGTTGCGTTTTCTCGGGTGAGGTTTTTAAAATTTTTGGTTAAGTAAAGAATAAAAATAAAAAGGGTGCAACCATTTTATTTTTATTCTAAGTAGTTTTAACCTAATCTAAGTGGTTGGAGTGCGACAAATATTCTAACTACTTCACTAGGTTGGATATTAGTGGGGTGGGGCCCATACGATCCCCACCCTTTCAACTTCCTCAACCCCTATTAATTATGTAACTCACCCGCACCCACCAATTAAATGAAATTCAACTCTTAATTAATTAATTTATTAGGTTATTCATTATAATTAATTCTTGGATTCATTTTGAAATTTGAAATGAATTGTTGGCTTGTGTGTTAATTAAATAAGACAAAGTCTTATTTCCTTAGAGGATAATTCGTTGTGCGAGAGGATTTAGAGAGGAAAGCTCTAAGTTCTGAAGAACTTTCTTCCTCCTTGAAGAACACGAAGAACGCACCGTCACCGACATAGAACGCTGACCTCCGACGAAGGACGACGAAGCACGCCGAATCCTCAGAGATCGATGATGCGATGCCATGTACCGCGAGGCCAATGATTCTCCTCACCGTGACGCCGACAATGCTCATGGACCGTTGTACCGAGACGCCGTTGTCCGTGACGTTCTTCCACGCAACAAACCTTTTTTCAACGGCACCTCGAGGTATGGGGTTTTGTTTTAATTAAATCTAAGTGAATTATATCCTCGACATGTGTTTAATTGTCGGAAGTTGTTTGAACTTCTAACACAGTGGTTCAGACCAACGAACAAGTTTGAACCCACCGTTTCTTTGTTCTTGGTGTGCGGATCGACGGGCAATGACGAGGCAGGCCGCAAATGCGTTATGAGGACTTCGCAGTGAAGAGCCGGCCCCGGGAGGACCGTTGGCGAAGACGGCAGGCAAAACGGACCACCGAAGCGCGTCTGGTGTTCTGCGGAAGACCCCGCCGGCGCGCTGCCTGGAAGGACCGCCGTGGCGGCAGGCGGCTAGTGCCGCGGCCGCACGGAACCGAGGGCGACACGGTGCCAGGCCACATCCGCGGGCAAGGATCGGCCCCCACGCGGGGGGCCGTGACTCCAATCAAGGGGGCAACACCCCCTTTGCGCGGCCGCTCGGCCGGTGTCGAGTCAACCCCACTCGGCCAGTGCCGAGCTGCCCCGGGCCGTGCCGACCGGGCCGGGCCAAGACCTAATGAGCCGGACCAGGACCCAGTTCGGGTGGACCCGATTTGGGCCGACCCAGGGGGGTTGGGTCGGGTCGGTCCGGGCCGAGACCCCCCATTTTCAGACCACTTCCGGTCTTTTTCCCATATCATGGGCTAAGGACCTCCGAGCGATGAAAAGTTAGTTGCGATGTGATCCTTGGATCAAGAGGTCATTTAGGTATATTAAATTCAAGGTTTCAGAGAACTTTTCATATGTCCGGGTTTGCTCGAGCACAAAACCAACCGGGCCCTCGGAGCATAAACACTTATAACTAGAGCTCCGGACGTCTGATTGACATGTCGTCAACTTTGTTGGATTCCTCTTAGTGAGATGGACCTTTTGGCTTACTCCGCTCGAGGTTTGGACATATTTGGAGTGAGGTTGGTTTGGTTTTGAGTTAAAAACCAACCGGGCCCATGGAACGAAAAATCCTATAACTCTCAAACCGGGCGTCCGATTGACACGCCGTCTGTCACGTTGAGTTACTCTTGTCGAGACTGAACTTTGAGATACATCAAATCTGTACTACGTGTCAGTTGATGTATCGACCCCTTGGCTCATGGAGAGGACCCTCCCAGAACAAGCATGTAGTGTGCGGGAACCCTAGAGCTGGCTGCGATGGCGATGGAGACTGCACTGAAATCCTATGTGGGTTCGGCAGTGATGAAGACTGCATTGAAATCCAATGTTGGTTCGGCAGTGATGAAAACCATATTGAAATCCTATGTGGGTTCGATGGCAATGAAGACTACACTGTAATCCTATGTGGGTTCGGCACCGATGAAGACTGCACTGAAATGCTATGTTGGTTCGGCAGTGATGAGGACCGTACTGAAATCCTCCGTGGGTTCGACGGTGATGAAGACCGTACTGAAATCCTATGTGGGTTCGACGACAATGATTACTGCACTGTAATCATATGTGGGTTCGGTAGTGATGAAGACTGCACGGAAATCCTTTATGGGTTCGGCTGTGATGAAGACCGTACTGAAATCCTATGTGGGTTCGACGGCAATGAAGACTGCACTGTAATCCTATGTGGTTTCAGCAGCAATGAAGACTACACTGAAAGACTATGTGGGTTGGACAATGATGAGGACTACACTGTAATCCTATGTGGGTTTGGTATCGATGAAGACTGCACTGAAATCCTATGTGGGTTCGGTTGTGATGAAGATAGTACTAAAATCCTATGTGGGTTCGATGACAATAAGGATTGCACTGAAATCCTGTGTGGGTTCGACAGCGATGAAGACCGTTCTGAAATACTATGTGGGCTCGACGGCGATGAGGACTACACTGAAATCCTATGTGGGTTCGGCTACTTGGCTGGTTTAGTATCCTACGTGGGACCCCTCTTAGATGAATTCGTGGCCATATCTGATCATCTATTTTACCGAAGAAGTATACCTGTGTGATCTGAGTCTTGACTTCAATCAATACCTTCGATATGATTTACTTTCTTTCCTATGTGGATTGAGTTGTGGTATCCTATGTGGATTGAGTTGTACTCCTTTTTGGACGTGATCGAACTTGGGCTCGGATGTTGGAGCCGCACGGGAATTGATGACTTAGGTATATGTATGGGAATATACCTAAGTAGTGTTGGTTGTTACTTCATGATTGTATCTTTCCATTATGGATTATCCTTTTTGGATTCTGGGAGACCTTCGGGGGTTTCGGGGTCCCTACTGAGTAGCGTATACTCACCCCTGCACGGGCTATGCCCGCACTACGTTGTGTTGGATGTAGACGACGAACAGTGCTGATCGTGGCTGAGGCTTGTGGAGCAAGTCTGTACCCGGAGGTAGACCACTTGGTGGGATGTACACAGCGCCGACGACTAGACTCGAGGAGATGAGGAGGCTATCTATACCTACCCTTCAGGTGGGACTTCCAGTGGATGGCTTGACGTTGCTTCTTTACTTTCAATTGCTGTACTTACTTTCCAATTGTACTTTACTTTCAGTTTGGATTTTTATTATAGCCCACTTACTTTTCCGCACTACTTTTTTACCCAGTTTTACTTAGTGTTACTTCTTCTTGCTTACTCTGTGGTGTTTGTTTAATTTACAAAGGAAATGCCTCCCCCTTTTCATCGGGATTTATGCCTTGGTTCTAGTCGCCAGCCCCTGGCCTATGGGAGGCGGGCTTGGGGTAGTACTCGGCAGGGTAGCATGACCGTGGGCCAGTACTCGGTGAGGTTTACTGACCTCTTGCGCTACTCAAAAAATATGGTACGTGACCCGTTCTTCCGGGCCCGGACCTTCGAGTTGGGACTGAGTCATGAGATCAAGGCTTCGATGATCTACCTCAACATTCTGACGCAGGCAGAGGTGTTGGAGAGGGCCCTTCTAGTGGAGAGTTTTCTCGCCGAGTAGGCACCAGCGGCAGGACCCTCCGCAGGACGACCCATAGCGGAGTCTTATGCAATTGGTAGTAGACAGATGACACAGAGATCCAAACGGGCCAGACCATCAGATGGGAATACTCAGGGTGAAGATTCGGTTGTGCGGGCCACACAAAGGATAGATAGCTACTCGAGGAGCAGGGAATGCTACGCATGCCGCAGGCAAGGTCACATGGCTCAAGACTGCCCGACTCATCCTGCAGATGAGCAGCAGGCGGTAGAGGGACCTCCCAGGCAGAGGTTCAACCATGGCGGTCCGCAGGGAGCAGGCGGGTGAGGCAGATGACCTGGCCGAGCAGCAGGTGGTGGACGACGCTTTGAGGCCCTACCCCCACCTGGGAGACCACCCCGACTGCATGGAACAAGTGGACATGGAAGTGTTCAGCTTCAGGTAGCTGAGGCCTACGATCATGGAGCTTTGGGAGTAGATGGACAAGAGTGGTACTGGATCCAGACATGGATACTTTTGTTCATTTTGCTTCTAGCTTTGTTGATGTTTGTTTGTAGATGCTTTGTGTCTTTGTACTTTGATCTGCAATAATAAAAGACACCTTTCTTTGTGGCATTTACTTTCCTGCCCTCTCTTTTTGTTGTTACTAAGAGGTTCCAGTTTAAAAACTGTTGACTTGACCCTCACTTGTGAGATACCTACTGGAGGAGACCCAGTTACCACACACTGATGCCGACAGTGTGACTCAACCCTTGGAGGCGAGAGTAACGGTTAGATCTCTTGGTAGTAGCGTTGAGGCTTTATGATGTTATCCATGGTATGGATTAGTATCTTCCATGTTGGGATTGACTGTATTAGGAAAAGAATGTGGTTAATCCAGGGGATGAGACCAGATTTCCCTTATCGGCAAACAAGAAATCATAGCAGCTCTTGTAGGACCAGAAAAGGTCCAAGTCACCCAGGAGTGGATGAGGACAGGTGAGATCCAACAAAAGACTTCTGCTGACAGGAGGTGGAGACCACTAGAGATCGAGGATGGTGACCATGTTTTTCCTACGGGTCTCACCTCGACGTGAGTTACGGAGATTTGTACAAGGCGACAAGTTATATCCACGCTTCATCGTACCATTCCAGGTCCTCAGCAGGACAGGCAAGGTGGCCTATCGCCTAGCTCTACAACCTCAGTTGCACCAGGTGCACGACTTCTTCCACGTTTCTCTGGTGAGGAGATATGTGCATGAATCGATGCATATCATCGACCATGGGGAGCTGGAATTTGATGATGGGGCAACTTTTGCAGAGGTCCTGGTGGATATTGAGGATCGACAGGAGAGGGTCCTACGTGGACGGTCGATACCTCTAGTACGCCTCAGATGGCAGAACGAGAACCTCCAGGAGAGCACTTGGGAGTGGGAGTCTTAGATTCATGCACAATACCCACATTTGTTCCCCTAGTCTATGATGTATCTTTATGGAGACGTAAAGCCCTGAGGTGGGAGTAATGTAAAGACCCGTAAAATTATCTAAAATTTATTTCTTAATTTTCTTTGGGATTTTACAAAAATGCAGTTTCTAACAGCACCAGATTCCGAGGCCCGGTGTGCCCGGAATTATTTTCAGAAGTTTAGCTCGGGTACGTTCAGTGAACAAACGAGCGGGTTTTCCTAACTTTTGGACCGGTGCTCGGAATAGAATTCTGAGGGCACCGATGAAACCGCAGCGCCGTTAGTTGCTTAGGAACACTATTTCTGGAGTTGTGTCTTCTCGGGTGAGGTTTTTAAAAATTTGGGGTAAGTAAAGAATAAAAATAAAAAGGGTGCAACCATTTTATTTTTATTCAAAGTATTTTTAACCTAAGATAAGTGGTTGGAGTGGGACCCACATCCTTACTACTCCACTATGTAGGATATAAGTGGGGTGGGGCCCACACGAGCCCCACCCTTTCAACTTCCTCAACCCCTATTAATTATGTAACTCACCCGCACCCCCCAATTAAATGAAAGTCAACTCTTAATTAATTAATTGATTAGGTTATTCATTATAATTAATTCTTGGATTTATTTTGAAATTTGAAATGAATTGTTGGCTTTTCTGTTAATTAAATAAGACAAAGTCTTATTTCATGAGAGGTTAATTCGTTGTGCGAGAGGATTTGGAGATGAAAGCTCTAAGTTCCGAAGAATGTTATTCCACCTTGAAGAACGCGAAGAACGCACCGTCGCTGACGAAGAACACCGACCTCTGACGAAGGACGATGAAGCACGCTGAATTCTTGGAGATCAACGACGCGACGCCGTGTACCACGATGCCAAAGATTCTCCTCACCGTGACGCCGACGACGCTCATGGAACCTTGTCCCGTGACGCTGTTGTCCGCGACGTTCTTCCCCGCGACAAACCATTGTTCAATGGAACCTCGAGGTAGGGGTTTTGGTTTAATTAAATATAAGTGAATTATATCCTCAACATGCATTTAATTGTCGGAAGTTGTTTGAACCACTAACACGGTGGTTGCGGACCAACAAACAAGTCTGAACCCACCGTTTCTTTGTTATTGGTGTGCGGATCGACGAGCGACGACGAGGTAGGTCGCAAAGGCGTTATGAGGACTTCAGAGTGAAAAGCCAGTCCCGGGAGGACCACTGCTGAAGACTGTAGGCAAAACAAACCACCAGAGCGTGTCCGGTGGTCCATGGAAGACCCCGCCGGCAACCGGAGGCAACGGCCGGCCGCCAGGAGGCGGCGGCGCCCGGCGCGCCGCGGGGAAGGACCGCCGCGGCTGAAGATGTGGCGGCAGGCGGATGGTACCACGGCCACACGGGACCGATGGTGACGCTGTGCCAGGCCGCATCTGTGGGCAAGGAGCATCCCCCACAGTGGTGGGGGGGGGGCAGCTCCAATCAAGGGGGCATTGATCCCTTTGCGCTGCCGCTAGGCCAGCGCCGAGCTAACCCCGCTCGGCGAGCACCGAGCCGCCCCGGTCCGGACCGGCCGCCCCGAGCCGCACCCTAATGGGCCATACCCAGACCTGGTTTGGGTCGCCCGGTTTGGGCCAACCCGGGGGGGGGGGGGGGGGGTTGGGCCGGGTCGGTCCGGGCCCAGACCCCCCCATTTTCAGACCACTTCTGGTCTTTTTCCCATATCGTGGGCTAACGACCTCTGATCGAGGCACCATCAGTTTTGATGTGATCCTTGGATCGAGTCAGTCATTTCGGTATATTACACTCATGGTTTTGGAGAACTTTGGGTATGGTGGGGTTGGTTCGAGCACGAAACCAACCGGGCCCTCGGAGTGGAAACACTTATAACTTGAGCTCCGGACGTCTGATCGACGTGCTGTCGACTTTGTTGGATTCCTCTTAGTGAGATGGAACTTTTGGATTAATTTTCTCGAGGTTTTCATGCAGTTGGTGTGCAATCGGGTTGGTTTTGACTTAAAAACCAAACGGGCCCCTTGAACGAAAAAGTCAATAACTCTCAGACTGAGCGTCTGATTGACACGCCGTCTATCACGTTGAGTTCCTCTTGTCGAGACGGAACTTTGAGATACATCAAATCTGGAATACGTTTCAGTTGATTTACTGACCCCTTGGCTCGTGGAGCAGACCTTCCCGGAATGAGCATGCTGTGTGCGGGAACCATAGAGCTGGCTTTGACGGCGATGAAGACTGCACTGGAATCCTATGTGGGTTCGGCAGCGATGAAGACTTCATTGAAATCCTATGTGGGTTTGGTAGTGATGAAGACTGTACTGAAATCCTATGTGGGTTTGACGGCAATGAAGAATGCACTGTAATCCTATGTGGGTTCGGCAGCGATGAAGACTTCACTGAAATCTTATGTGGGTTCGACAGTGATGAGGACCGTACTGAAATCCTCCATGGGTACGACGGTGATGAAGACCGTACTGAAATAATATGTGGGTTCGATGGCAATGAAGACTGCACTATAATCCCTTATGGTTTCGGCAGCGATGAAGACTGCATTGAAATCCTATGTGGGTTCGGCACTGATGAAGACCGTACTGAAATCCTATGTGGGTTCGACGACAATAAAGACTGCACTGTAATCCTATGTGGGTTCGGCAGCGGTGAAGACTGCACTAAAATCCTATGTGGGTTCGACAGTGATGAGGATTGCACTGTAATCCTATGTGGTTTTGGCAACGATGAAGACTGCACTGAAATCCTATGTGGGTTGGGCAGTGACGAAGACTGTACAGAAATCCTATGTGGGTTCGACGACAATGAAGACTGCACTGAAATCCTATGTGGGTTCGGCAGCGATGAAGACCGTACTGAAATCCTATGTGGGTTTGACGGCGATGAGGACTGCACTGAAATCCTATGTGGGTTCGGCCACTTTGCTAGTTTAGTATCTTACGTGGGTCCCAACTTATATGAATCAGTGGCTATATCTGATCATCTCTTTTACCAAAGAAGTATACCTGTGTGAGATGAGTCTTGACTTCAATCAATACCTTCGACATGATTGACTTGCTTTCCTATGTGGATTGAGTTGTGGTATCCTGTGTGGATTGTGTTGTACTCCTTTGTGGACGTGATCGAACTTGGGCTCGGATGTTGGAGTCGAACGAGAATTGATGACTTAGGTATATGTATGGGCATATACCTAAGTAGTGTTGGTTGTTACTTCGTGATTGTATCTTTCCTTTGTGTACTATCCTTTGTGGATTCGGGGAGACCTTCGGGGGTCTCAGGGTCCCTACTGAGTAGCGTATACTCACCCCCGCATGGGCTATGGCCGCACTACGTTGTGTTGGATGCAGCCGACGTACAGCACTGATCGTGGTTGAGGCTTGTGGAGCAAGTCGGTACCTGAGGGTAGACCACTTGGCAGGACGTACATGGAGCGGACGACTGGACTTGAGGAGCTGAGGAGGCTATCTGTACCCACCCTTCTGGTGGGACTTCCAGTGGACGGCTCGACGTGGCTGCTTTAATTTCAGTTGTTGTACTTTCTTTCAAGTTGTACATTACATTCATTATGGGTTTGTATTCTGGCCCACTTACTTTTCCGCACTACTTTTGTACCTAGTTTTACTTAGTGTTACTTCTTCTTACTTACTCTCGGGTGTTTGTTTACTTTACAAAGCAATGCCTCCCCCTTTTTCATTGGGATTTACTCCTTGGTGCTAGTCACCAGCCCCTGGCCTATGGGAGGCAGGCTTGGGGTAGTGACGACATGGGTCCCGAGGACGGGTTGTGACAAATTACCTTTCCTGAATTTTATGGTACGATTAAAAATATGATTTTTGGAACATGGAATTTTTTTATAAAAAATCATATCAAAACTCGTTACAACTGACCATGTGAAACCATAGATTTTAGGAAAAATACAAGATTAAATAATATATTATATGGTGTTTATTTTATTACACCATGAATATGTAATTACCCATCCAAAGTTTGATACAATTTGGTATACGTTATCATTGAACCTATGGATAAAAATTAAATGGAATATTCAAGTATGATATTATTGGATGGATTTTTATCTCCCATCCAAGATTAATGTATCACGGAGAGGGGGAGGTGGTGAATTTTTGATATCTTTTTCCATTAAATTTTCCATCTTTTGTATTAACCTCCTCCTCCTATTAAATATATATCACTTTTCTGGAAAAAAAAACTCATATCCATAGGATCATAAGTATTTGCAAGGTTCAATACCCAATAATATTATCTACATCTATGGAATGTTTGGGAAACAATCCAATACCACACAATCCAATAGAAAATAATATTTTGGTTTGGATACAACATGTAGGATATACCCTTAAACTTTTGTGGAAGTATGATCAATACAACAGTTTATGAGCTGCTAGTAGCATGGAATGATGTAATACCAATTTGTGTAACATGTACTGAAACCTTTACATGTTGGTTAAAAAAAGTTATTATTTTTCCTTATAAACTTTAACATTTTATAACTAGCTAAACAATTATTCACTTTCCACACCAGTAGTAGGTAAGAACATCTCTGGACTTTGTAATGAAACTTAGTCTGATTAATCATTCCAATTCCTCGGTTTGATTTCGGAATCTAAAAAACATAATTCTATTAGAATACCTCATAAAAAATTACGAACAACACTCAAATTTTTTAGGAAAAAACGATTTCTGATTCCTTGGTCTTAACTAGTAACCACTTAATATGATCTTCCTTATTCTTCTTCTATCAAGAAAAATTCTCTATGAATTATCAATCTAGAAACCTCTGATATATAAAACTATCAGTTCTTTCACCTATTCACTTCACTAGTGAGCAATATAAGTGAAATAAAGTACAATCTACTTCATATTATTTATAGGTGTGCCAAAAGAGATTTGGGGGGGGGGGTTATCTAAAAAAAATTCCCACATAACCAAATTTCTCAAATATTTAAATTTTATTTTCATTTCGGCTCTATATTAGAATTCATAAGTTTTCTCAACATTTATTGAATCTTCTCAAAATAACTCGAATCTTTTCGAAAAATCAAATGGATTAATTTTTTATAAATTTTTTTTATTGGGATTCTAATTTCATTCTGATTTATTAATTTTGATGATTGCATATGAGATCTAATTACTACACATTACAATGTAACCATAAGAAAGGTAGAAAAATCGTAATTTCATTACTCTTAACCAACATATATTCATAAAACATTGAAACCATTATTCTCTAAACATAATATTAATTTATAATGGTATTATCACTTCTTAGATGCACTTCAAAAATAGCTTCAAAAACCCCTTTGACAGATACTTCTGAAAAAATCTTCAAACAATTCATCTTTTCTTCTTTTCTCTCAAACCAGTGATCCTATGTTCGATGAAGTTATCGATGTCAAACCTAATTTGATGAATTGGTCTCTGCCTCATTCTGATGGGTCAATGTCAAATTCAGTCCAATGATTCGGAACCATATATTTTCTTATATATCATGAGCCACTTCTAAAAAAATAACAGTTCTTGTTTCCCACTTGACCCACTAGTTATGAAAATATTTGGTATTTTCTTCTTCTCCCAATTGAAGACAATCAATATATGTTTTATGAAAAAGGTTTAATATATTGTTGATAGTCATATGTTTGACCAGTCCTTGACTTTTTTATATGTATCATTCCAAAAAAACATCCATTTTTTACTTCTTCCACAAAATGTCATGCCTCTGATTGATCGGTGTGATACAACATCTAATTGATAGATATAAGGAGAATAATTTTTCCTTTTCTAATTATGGTACAAATAGACTTCTAGAAGACACCAAATTCATTCTACATTGATTTTTATCATGTGTATTTTTAGTGTGTTTGAAAACCAGCATCTTCATCTTGTAATGTTTTAAACAAAACTTCTTATCCCTGAATCAATTCTGCATCCGGTGATCTTACACCGATGAATTGAGACTGGAAGACTTCAACTTCACTGACTTTCTTCTTCCAAAATCATCTGCTTGTAATCAGGACTTCATGGTGACTTTTATAACATTTGAGATCAAATTAGAATTGTCTTAATTTCATTAGAAATTATTATAAAATCCCAGCCTTCCATCACTTCCTTTTTTCTATCTAATGTAAAACTAACGGGCGTTACTTATTATATATCTTTCATTCATAAGGATTGCATCAAATGTTTCTCAGACAACATATGATTTATGAGAAATTCAAGATTAGTGAAGCATCATCTGATTGAGTATGAGGACTTTAAAACTCAAATGCAATTTCTAATTATGATAAAAACTTTCATTATGGACCCATGGTGAGTCCGAATGAACCTTTTCTCCCATAAAATTTCTTTTAAAACTAAATGAATTTCTTCAAAAAAATTCATCTGATATTCTAATTATGGTGAACCTTTCATTATTTTTGTAATATCATCAATAAATAATAATTTAACTGATTTCTTTTCATAACAAAAAAAAAAGACAACATAATAAAAAATTATCAGCACAAACTTCTTTCAACTTCTAAAAACAATATCTTGACTAATTGGTCCCAACAATATATCTCTTTTGATTTTTTTGTCATCCAAGGTTCATATATCACTGAAAATTGTAACATTGTGTTATGGAGTACTTATAAATGAATTCTAAGCCTCTGTGAGCTAACTCATTTTAGTAAATAAGAATCATTGATTGAAAACTGTATTGTCCAAAATTAGTGACTCATGAAACATATTCAAAAATTCAAATTTCCTCGACTTATCCCTTCAATTATTTATTTACTTATTCCACTTTACTATAAATATATTTTTCTTAAAACCACTCCAATAAACATTCTGAATAGTTCACACACTTACATGCTGAGTGCACAGCATATCCAAAACTCTTCCTACATATTTTCTTCCTTATAAGGTTTAACACATGTTAATGGATATATTTATGTAACAATTATCCCCCTTAACAACAATATCCAAAGAAAATATTTGAGAGGGGAAAAACAAATACCATAACCATGAATAGAAATAGGTTGGATTACCATGTTCAACCTCAATTTATAAAAATATTTTTTGGTAATGGTTTTGTGAAAATACCAACAACTTGTTCCAATGTATGAATAGATTCGAGCTTCAATTCATTATTCTCTACATGATCTTTGATGAAGTGGTAGTTTATGTCAATATTTTTTTAATGATAATGCTTTACTAGTTTTCTAGTAATGTTTGTGTAACTCTAATTATCACAAAAAACATCTAGGGTAACTTTAGTTCACTAATTAATTCTTTTCACTGAGTCTTTATCCACATAAGTTGGGTAGTATCTTGAGTGGAAACATAATACATAGCTTTAGTGATGCTAAAAATTCATAAATATTGTTTCTTAGTTTTCCAAATAAAAATATTTCCCTATAAAGAAAACTCCACCATATTTGGATCTTCTATAATCAATATTTCCAGACCAATCAGCATCTGAATACCCAAATACATCAATAATTTTTTAGCTATCATACCTGATTCTGAAATTTATTATCCCTTTGATATATCTGAGAATTATTTTTCTATCCAATAGATGTAATTCTTTTCGAGTACGCTAAAATATTATACATAAGTTAACATCATAAAAAATTTCTAGTCATGAGGTACTCATATACAAAAAACATCCAATCATCTTACAATAATCTTTAGAGTCAACTTCCTTACATTCTCTATTTATAGTCATCTTGGTTCCCACTGAAATTATTGTGGAAAACAGTTTCAATTTTTCCATGCCAGGATTCTTAAGAATCTCCATTGCATAATTTTCTAGAGAAATAAATACTGGTTCATTATATTTTGAGATTTGTAACCCAAGAAATTTTTTCATTTCACCCAGCATGGACAACTCCAACCACTTTTTAACCTCATTAGAAAATCATTCACAGGTTCCTTCACCATTATCAGCAAATATAATGGCATCAACATAAAAATTAACTGTTAGGTAGAATTATTGACTTTCTTTGATGTATATATTACAATGAACCCTTCCTTTATTAAAACTCATCTTTCTTAAGTAGGTATCAAATTTGGAATAAAATTCCCTAGGTTCTTGTTTTAGTACATAAAAGGATTTAATCAGCTTGAACATGTAACATTGATCATTGACAAAAATAAATCCGGATTTTTGTTTATTATAAACTTCTTTAACTAGTTCTCCATTTAGAAAATTTTACATCCCATCTATCTAAAATATTTTAAAACTTTACAGTGCAGAAAAAACAAAAATAATTCTTTTTTTTAAATCTGGCAATGAGAGAAAAAGTCTCATCAAAATCAATTCCTTCAATACTTGAGTAACCTTTTCATAGTAATGTAGTTTTGTTTATTATTATTTCACCATATTCATTCAACATATTCTGCAACATCCATCTTAAACTAATAAAATTAATGTATTTTGGTTTTTTAATGTGTTCCCAATATTCATTTTTCTCAATTAAATATGACTCTTCATTCATATCTAGAACCAATTATGGATTCTCAAATGATTTTTTCACATCTTTTTTCTCCGCTTCTGATTATAAATAAGTATGTGTAATAACTTTTGGTGTTCTTATTATTTTAACATTTTGATAGGGACTATAAATTATTTTTTGATCGTCCACTTGATTCCTCATCCCGGGATGAGATTTTATTGACTATTCTTCATCACTATAAATATATAATTCGGATTCTTCTTCTTGGGTAGGGTTAAAAATTTTCCATCCTTCTCATAACTCTTAACAAAAAATATTTCATTATGTTCATCTTCCTTATCTGTATAAGTTTGTTTAAAATTTTACAATTTTTTTCAATAAACATCACATAAAATAGTGAACTAATCTTCATGTCTATTTTTTTGAAGCATGTATATCCTCTTACTTCAAGAGAATAACTATGAAAAATTCATTCTTCACTTATTTTATCAAAATTTCCAAGGATTCCCCATTTGTTATTTATTATTCATGAACTCCCAAAAACACTTGAGTGTTTCAGACATATATTTTTCTGTAAAACATATCATATAGATTCATATTAGAACCTGTCCTGTAGAAACATTATCTTTGAATCTAAATAGAGGTTTACATGGCTTTCCTCCAAAAGTATTAACAGAGACCAGGTTCAAGTAACATTGTTCACCCCATTTCCACCAGATATTTATTGATTATTTCAGAAACACCATTTTGGTGTGTAGTGTATGGTGTATTGAACATATTATGAATTCTATGATTCTCAAGATAACATTTAAAATATTAATTTTTTTATTCACCACCATTTTATGTTCTTAACTTCTTCAATGAAAACTCAAACTCTTTATTATATTTTCTCCCGAAACTTTTTAAGAAAATTAAGCATCTATCATAAGTTTCATATACATTAAACAAGTAATGTGAGTAAATTCCACAATGAAACTAATAAGGTAATTATATTTATGAATTTATTTCTCATTGGCCCACATATCTAAATTAATAAGTTCTAGGATTCATTTTTAACAAATTCCAACTCTCTTATGCATAGATTTTGTAATAATTCCATTCTAAAAAATTGTACAACACCAATATCTTCTTCTTAACATGTTAGAAATACCTATGACACTATCTCTCCATGATATTTTTCTCATATTTATATAGCACATATTCCCTAATCTTTTAATCCAAAACCAATTTTGTTCCATCATTCTTACGTAACATGAGTTCGGAACTTCTCTAACATGAAATTTTTTCCCTTTTTATGTTGGTCTCTTGTAACAAAATTCCCATATTACTCTCTTTTCACATCAAACCCATATTTTCTGAATATAATTTCTTTACCTTCATCAAAAATGTTTTGAAACACATAGTATTTTTTTTTCATCCCATCAATAAACAAGACTTTCTTGGATTTCGAATTTTCTTCCCTGATAATAGCGGATCCAACAACTTTTCTTTGAAGGGACTCATCATTAAAAAATGTCTCCATTCATTCATTGAAATAATTTTAGTTCATAAAAAAAATTATGTAACCTATAATAAATGAAGAATTCTCACTATCAAAAATCCTAGGTCTTCCGCCTTTTATAGCTTTGAGAGAGGTTTCTAAAACAAGATCTATTTCTTTCCCTTTATCTTTCTTCACATCCATATTCTATGAATTATTATAAATATTTTATTATAATAATAACAATACATGAAATCTTTTTTCAATAATTTCCATGTTTTTCACATCTTTAAAAAACGGTTTCCATGGGTTGGAATCTATTTTCACCTTTTATAACAACCTTCTCGTATTTCATCAAAACATCCTCCTCAAAATTTATCCTTTAAGAGAATTGAATCCCCATTAAACATTACCATATGTAATTTGTGGAATAGTTGTAATATTGTTTATTAAACCAACACATATATTCCATATGGATGAATCCACCACAATACACTTATTACCCATAGAAAGAATATTTTACTCTGTATCTTTTATACTATCCAGAGTTGTGATCATATTTCTCAGAAACCTTCTTATCTTTAGCATCATAACGTTTTTTTTCCACAAAATTTCTATTCTCAATGAAAACCTTCTTCTTCAGCTCAGTTTTCATTTCAGACATACTAGAACAAAAATATTTTGCGACTTTTTTAGACTCATAATGTTTGGAAACTTCTAAATTCTCCAATTTTTAATTTTTTCACATACATGTCCTTATCAACTTTTTTTCATGGGAACAATCCCATGTTTCTTTCCAACCAGTGAAGGTAACATTTGTTGATCATTCTTAGGTTTATCCTTAAAAGATCTTTCATTAAATTCATAAATAGAATTATGGAAACTTGTAAATCTAGGATCCAATTTTGAATGTTTTTATTGAACAAGTTCCAATTTGTCTTCTTTCACTTTCAACATAAATTTAAAATGTTCATTATGATTCTTTTCTTTCTATATAGATTTATTGAAGTAATCAATCTATTGTAGCAAATTAAATTTCACATTAGGAAAAAATCTAGATTTTATATTGAAAAAATTTAATTTTTATATTTCTAGATTTCATTATCAATCCTTCCAATAATTCTTATACATTTTTTCAATTCATGGTTCAAATGAAATTATAATCAAGTTTCTTTGTCATCAAAACCACTTTTTGAAAACTCCAATTTTTTATGTATTGTAATGAAAGTATTCCCTCTAGTAGTCTCATAAGAATTTTTATATTCAAATTCATTATCTTTATCTTCATCTCCATTAGATAAAAAAACATTTTGTATTTGGAAAATTTTTTATCTTTGCCTTTGGAATAAGGTTAACCCTTATCACCTTGTTTCCTTCAATACCTCATCATCCTTCTATAATATTCGTATCTTTTGTCTTCATTCATTCTTTAGAGGAAATTCACAAGAAAATTATTAATATATCCTTATTCAATGAATTTAAATTGAATTTTCCCTTTATACTTTATGGTACATATTTTCACATTTTTAGAATATAAGGACACAAAATCATCATGATTTTTACATACCCTATTTTTTGGGATCGTAATATCCAACTTTTTTTAATTCAAGATTCTTATTAGTATTATATTTCATGGAATCCTTGAAAGAAATTTCCATATCAACTTTTTTTATTCCAAAAATTTCTACATTCTCATTTCATTAGTGATGATAGTACTATGAAAATCATTCTAAGATAGTTTTTCAGGATCTCTATCTTCCAACTATGAAACTTTTGCATTAAACTTTTCAAGAATAATTTTAAATATCCTTTAAACAATGGTAGAATATTATAAATTTTCACCAAGATATCTTATAGTACAAAAAATTTCATTCACCTTGGAAAAGAAGTAACCAAATGATTCATATTCACCCATCTTGATGTGACGACCCAGACCTAGAAGCCACTTAACAGTGCCCCGAGCCCGGTGGGCCACATGGCCTTAAGTACATCTTCCCAAAATTTAGAGGTTACTGACGAGCAGTGTGGTCCTATGGTTTTCCAGTGGGAAGAAAATGCCCTCATTAGCAGAGTGTACCATAGAGGAAGAGACATAAAAGAATATTAAAAATCAGAAGTAATATATTGAAATAGAAGGAGAAAAATGATGCAATAGATAAACAAGAATAACAATAACTATATCAGATAAAATAGTAATGATGTATTGTCATGTTAATAGAAAACTAGAAAGCATGGACACAAGACAAGAAGCATGACATGTTCCACAAGGTAAAATAAAACAATGTCTACTTCAAGAATCCCAATATCCTACTCAGTCATCTGTTATCAAGCTCCATCCTATCAGCACACAAACAAGTATTGGAAGCTGCATGCTTCCCTTTGTCAAAAACTCCAACCATGTAATCTACCATGGGTACCAAACAACACCCAGACAGGCTGTGAGATAAATCTCAGTGTTCCACCACCAACAATGTCTATATCATCCAGATTGTGTAATGGAATATAATAGTGTGCAAGCATATATATAACGTAATGCAAGCAGTAAAAAATGACTAAATAAAAAAGAACCTGCTTCAGCCCCTTGCTGGTCTCTGAACATGTAACCAATTCATTAATTAATCTATTATCGTTTAATGTTAATAGGTCACATGAGGCATAGCCAACACTGACATCATCTCATGATATTATAAGTAGTGAAGGTCCCAAGACATAACAAGGAAACCAAGCAATGATATTCAGTGAGGGAGTTCCATGGAAAAATCCTTGGTAATGTAAACTCATGGAAATATAAATCAATAGTATTTGAGTCTATCTAAGGGTAAGAGTGTAATCCAAGGAGCGTAATCCAAGGAATTTAATTAATAAGGTGCCTACCGAGTCCAAGGTGATCGACCAAGGTAAAACAGGGCTCAACAAAGACATGGGCCTGATGGGCTTTCACTATGGAACCTACTGGTCAATGCTGGATCCAAGGAGTGTATCTGAGGGTTGCTATAACAAGGAAGGGGACCAAATGGTAGTATACCAAGAATACAAGGAAAATACAATACCAAAGTCTATGTGGGTATCAACCTAAGAAAATTGTATCCTTGAATTGGAATGGGGTTCCTGAGAACCAAGGAATTATCTTATCTGAATCCAATGCGAGATCAATCCAGTCCATTCCAATTTGATATTTTAATAATGTAAAAATTTATTTGGTTCATGTCTTGCCTTCTATTAGTGTGGATAGGTGAAGTAGAGTTTAAACCATTGGTTCAATCCATATCTTTCATTAGTTTGGATAGGCCATGTAGCATTACAATCATTTAATCAATTCTGAGTCAATCATTAAGGCTTATTCGGTTATTGAGGTTCACTTCACTACCTTCCATCAACATGGAAAAGGGTGATATGTACATGTAACCTTTATTCAATATCATTTAATAAGTCCAAGTTATATACTTATTATACTTTCCTTTTTACATTTTATATTTTACATTTAATAAAAATTTATAAGCACTTACTTTAGGCGAGTAAATTTGTGAGCGTACATGGTACATTCCCTTATGCAATTATCATTAACAACAATCCATTTATTATAAGGAGTCTCACTTTTATAAATATCAGGAAATGGAACACACAAACAGTGGCTCAAATGTTTTAAAACCCTAAAATCCCAATTAAGGCATAACTATTGACATGAGGTGGACTGAGTTGTGGGTGAAACCACTAAAAAATAATCACATATTTTGGAAGAGTAGAACAATACAATTATAATGATTATAATAATGGAATGTTAATTTAAGAAATGGTTTCCAAAGAAGTCGTTGGTCCCCACACAAACATTCCAAAAAAAATGAACATTATAGATTAGTTATAGACCACCCACCTTAGGTTTGTACGATCATTAACCTCTAGTATGGGCCCTTGATTTTCATTGGATCAGAGTAGATCTAACTAAAGGAGAAAAACACTCACATGGAGATATGTAGGTCGAGAGAGAAAGAGAAGAATAACATATAAAGAGAACTCGAGTACTTACTATTGTGCCTCCAACGTGATAAACAGAAGCTCCCTCAGATGTCGGATGAAGGAGATCTCTTGATCCCTATATTTATCCTTAAAAAATCTCCAGATGGTGAAAAAAAGGAGAAAAATCCCATAGGTCCTTAGATTAGGGAGGATGGAGAGGATTAATAGATCATTAAGGGAATTTTAGACATTTGACATAGGTTTTTAGCCTACAAATGATTTGTACACACTGTTTATGAAACCATGTGCATAACATGTGTGATTGTTCTTATCAAACCAGGGAAAAGGGGGGTTCGAACAGTTTGGTTTCATAGACGTGCACAAGTCCTGTGAGGTGCCACTGTCCGAAAAACACAATCTTCATGGTTAGAAAAAATTATGCGCTAATTGTGCCTAAACCATGTGACATGGCCTATTTTCCCAAGAATAGGTGTTCTGAGCTCCGAACAAGCCCTGGACACCCTCAAAACCTTTGATAACCCATTTTGAATCTATAATTGGTCCAATGTAAAGATTTAGATAAAAAATTCAAGGATCCATACCTGAGTGAACAACTAGGTACTTACATTCTTCCCCCCATAAAAGAACTCACCCTCGAGTTCTCCTTCCAAGGATAAGGAAACACTATTTGAGATAAACTCTGGCCATTGAGCACGTATGTCTGATTCCATCTTCCAAGTCTCATCCTATACTCGGCCGTGCTTCCATAGCACCCATACGAGAGGGAAAAACTTGCCTCAGAGAGTCGTCATGCTTCAGTAAACATTTTGTAATGTATATTCCTCAAAGTTAGCATTGGATTCTAACTAAACTTCCTTGGAATCAAAGAGATGAGATGCGTCAACATGATATTGGAGAATCTGTGAGACATGAAAGATGCCATGCATGGAACGGTACCTCTAAGGTGGTAGCGACCAATAATCCATGGGTCCGAATCTCTCTAGATTCTCGAATGGCCCAATGTAGTGAGGCGATATTTTACCCTGCTTCTTTAACCATCTATGCCCAAGACTGGGTGACACCTGAAGAAAAAACAAGACCCCCACCCTCGACCTCAATAGTTCATTGACAATGATCGGCATAATAATTCCTTTATATATTGAGAAGTAGTCATATTATTCTTGATCAGATGGACCTATTCTGATGTCTCTAGAACAAGAAAAGGACATAGTAGTGTTGCCTCACCAGCCTCTAGCTAGCACAAAGGTGAACGACAAGGCCTACCATATAAGTCCTCAAAAGGATCCATCTGAATCATTTCTTGAAAATTATTATTATAAGTAAACCCAGTGAGAGTAATATGCTTCTCCCAAGAACCACTGAAATCAAGTATGCATGCTCAAAAAATATCCTCTTAACCCTATATTGTCAATTATAATTTTCCATTGATCTAAGGTTGAAATGTTGTGCATATAAGAACTTGAGTTCCCATAGCATTCTGAAAACCCTACAAGAACTGTGAAGTGAAATGAGGATATCTATTTGAAACGATAGTACTTGGAACTTCATGTAGTAATACGATCTCTCAGATATACAGTCTTACTAGCTCACCAACTGAGAAAGTATTCTAAATATGAATGGAGTGGGACAATTTTATTAGTCTGTCAATGACTACCCAGATAACATCTCTATCCCTCAACGTACCAATGTAAAATGACTACGAAATCCATATAAACATCTCCCCATACCCTTTTCGGTACTAGAAGTGGTTGTAATAAGCCTACAGGTCTCTAGTGCTCCACCTTCACCTGTTGACAGGTGGAACACCTAATGATGAAGCTTTCAATCTGACGTTTCATCCCTGGACACCAATTCTAGAATTGTATATCTCGATACATCATTGAGATTCCTAGATGAACTACCCATTGGGAAGTTTGGGAACCTTTTATACCTCTTTGTGACCACCCAGACCCATATGCCACTTAACGGTGCCGCGAGCCCTATGGGCCACATGGCCTCAAGTGCATATTCCCAAACACCAGAGGTTGCCGACTAGAAAAGACAGACCAAGGTGTGTTTGTGGGAAGACAATTCCCTCATTAGTAGAGTTTAGCACAAGAGAATAGATATAAATGAATAGTAAATAGCATAGGAAATATAATGAAATAGAGGGAGCAAACTGACACAATAGGTAAACAATAATAACAATAATTGTATCTTATAGAGCAGTAATGATGTAATGCAATGTCACTAGAAAACTACAAATAATGGATACAAGACAACAATAATAACATGTTACATAAGTTAAGTGAAAAAAAATCTTACTCTAAGCATCTCGAGATCCTACTTCACCATCTGCTATCAAGCTCCATCCTATCAGCACACAATCATGTATTGGAAGCTGAATGGTTCCCTTTGTACATACATTCAACCATGGAATCTACTCGGGGTACCAAACAATGACCATAGGTGGTGTGAGATAAATCTAATTGGTCCACAACCAACATTTTTTATTACAAATGGCTCTTGTGATGGAATATAACAGTGTGCAGGAATATATATAATGTAAAGAAAGTAGTACAAAATAACTAAATAAACAAGTACCTACTTTAGCCCCTAGATGGTGTCTGAACATGTAACAAATTAATAAATTAAAATTTATTGTTAATAGGCCACATGAGGCATAACCAACACTCACATCACCTCATGATAGTATAAGTAGTGAAGGTCCCATGATGTAACATGGAAACCAAACAATGGTATCCAGTGAGGGAGTTCTAGGTTAAAAACAAAGGTAACGTAAACTCACAAAAAGATAACTCATTAGTATCTGAGTCTAGCTAAGGGGTAAGAGTGTAATCCAATAAGCATAATCAAAGTCATTCCACAATAAGGTGCCTGCCGAGTCTAAGTTGATTGACCTAGGTAAAATGGGGATATGGAATGACATGGGCCCGATGGGAATTCCCCATGGAACTTAATAGTCAATGCTAGATCCATGGAGTGTATCTAAGGTATCCTATAACAAGGAAAGCATCCCAGTGGTAGTATACCAGGCATCCAAGGAATAGGAAAGAACCAGTGTCTAGGTGGGTATCAAACCAAGAAAACCATATCCTTGAATGGGAATGGGGTTCCCGACACCCAAGGTATTTTCCTCTCAGAATCTAAGGTGATCTCCAGTTAGTTCATTCCCATTTTATATTATTATCATGTACTAATTAATTTGGTTCAAGTCTTTCCTTCTATAAGTGTGTACATGTCAAGTAGAATTGAAACCATTGGTTCAAGCCTAGTCTTCCATTAGTTTGGTTAGGCCAAGTAGTGTTGCAACCATTCAATCAAGTCTTAGTTAATCATTATCTATTATTCAATTATTGAGGTTCAATCTTCTACCTTCCATCAACATGGAAAGGGGTTATACTGACTTGTAACCTTTATTTAATTTCATTTAACAAGACCATGTTATATACTTTGTATACCTTCCAGTTTACATTTCATATTTCACGTTGAATAAATATTTCTAAGAAATTACCTTAGGCGAGTCATGTGGTGATCATACATTGTACATTCCATTATGAAATTATCATTAACAAAAATCCATTTATTATAAGGAGTCTCACCTTTATAAAGTTAGAGGAAAGTCACACCTAGACGGTGGCTCAAATGTGAAAAAACACTAACAATCCCATTAACGTAAAACCTTTGATATGAGGCGGATTGAGTTATGGGGGAAACCACTAACAATTAATCACATATTTTTAAATATAATAACCATACGATTCTAAAGATTATAATCATGGAATGCTAACTTAAGAAACAGTTTCCAAAGAAACGGGTGGTCCCCACACAAAGATTCCAAAAACAACGAACTTAGGGGTTGAGTTATAGACCACCCACCTTAGGTTTGTATGATCCTTATCCATTGGTATCAGCCTTTGATTTTCCTCAGATTGGAGTAGATCTTGGAAAATTTGAAAAACAATCACATGGTGATATCTAGGTCGAGATAGAAATAGAGGAATAGAGGCTAAAGAGAACTCGAGTATTTACCATTGTGCGTCTAACGTGATAAATGGATGCTCGATCGGATGTCGGGTGAATGCGATCTTTTCATCCCTATAATTGGCCATCTAAAATATCCAAATTGGTGAAAAAGGAAGAAACTCCCAAAGGTCTTGGGATTATGGTTGAAGGAGATGATTAATAGATCATTAAGGGAATTTTAGACATTTTACATAGGTTTTTATCCTATACATGGTTTTTCTGCATGGTTTGTCAAACCGTGCACAAACCATATGAGATGGTTCTACCCAAACCTGGGAAAATAGGGGGTTCACACGGTTTGGATGCACAGCCGTGCACAAGCTATGCAAGGTTCCATTTTCCAGAAAAACAAATCCGCACAGTTAGGCAAACCATGTGCAAACCGTGTGACTAGGACATTTTTCTAAAAAAGAGGGGTTCAGAGCCCCAAAAAAGACATGGACATCCTCAAAACCTTTTCTAACTCATTAGGAAACTATAATTGGTCCAATGTAAAGATTTAGACCTAAAATTAAAGGATCCATACCTGAGTGAAAAACTGGGTTCATACCCTTTAGATCTTCATTCTTCAATCTTGAGATTTTTAATATTGCATTATTTACTTTTTTATTTCTTTCATAAATATTATTCACTTTATCCAAGATACCTTTAGTAGTGGAAACATCCTTCACTCTTAGAAACTCAATTTCAAAAAGTGATGAGTGTAATGCATTCTTAGCTCTTCCATAATTCTCAATATTCTTCTTATCCATAGATGTGAGATGTAATGTTTCATCAAAAGGAGGAATCTATCTGTAGATACTTCTAGAACATCATACCAATGATACATAATATAAGGAAATATTCTATCATTTCTGATATGGTAGTTATTACAATTAAAGATTGAAATCCCCTTACTATTCGGTCTATCCCGATTTTCTATCACTACTTTTCAAAAACTTCAATAATGATTAAATGAAGGGAACCATTACTCTAATAAAACATGATATTTCCCATCAATGATTAATGTATCACTTATAGGGGAGGGTTTTAATTAGTGATATATTTTTATTTTAGGTTTCCTTTATTTTCTAACAACCGTCACCTCCTATTAAAGATGTATCACTTTTCTAAAAACAAAATAACCACACATCCATTGGAACACCATTATAAGTTTCACAACTCAACAAGTGTAGCTATGTAATTGGCATAGTTTGGAAACAATCTAACACCAAACAATCCACTAGAAAACAATCCTTTTGAGTAGATACAACAATTAGGACATACCCTTACACTTGTGTGGAATTATGATCAAAATAAAAATGTATGTGATTTGAGTATCATGAAATGATATAATGAATGTTTGAGTAATAAGTTGATAATACTTCATAAGTTTGTTCAAAATAAGTTATTGCAAAACCTTATCAACCTTCCCTATTAATAGCTATAATGAAAATTCATCACTTTCCTACCTAGAAACAGGTAATAACTTCTCTGAACTATATAATGATACTCATTCTGATGCATCAATTGTATTCCTTGATCTAATACCTTGGTATGGAAATCATAAATCTACAAGAATAACTCAAAAACAATTTTGAACAACCTTCAAACTATATCCATAAAATATTTGTATGATTGCTCGATCCTATCCGGTAACCACTGAATACGATCTTCATTCTTCTTCTTCTATCTAGAAAAATTCCTCAGGAATCCTAAATACAAAAATATCTTCTCTCTAAAACATTCATCACTTTCTTCTTCTCTCTTCAACTATAAATAGTTCAAGTGTTAGAAAGTAACATGTACTTCCAACTATTTATAGGTTCCCCAAAATTGGTTTGTGTGGGAATATGAAATCATTTTCCCAATTAACTAAATTTCTCCAATCTTTGAATTTCATTTTCATTTCAAATCCTTATTTTACTTCTTCAACGCTTTTCAACATTTCATAAATATTTTAAAAACTTCTTGATTCATCGCACAAAATCAGTAAAATTCATTCTTTGAAAAAAAAAATCAGTATGATTCAAATTTTCATTCTGATTTATTCATTATAATGAATACATATGAGAATAGAAGACTACACACTATGATGGAAAAATATATAAGGTAGTAGACTTCTCATTCCATTTCATCATACCAACTGATATTTGTAATAATTTGAAACTATTATTCCATAAACATAGTAAAAAATTCTATAGATATCATAATTTATCTACAACACTTAAACAATAGCTTCAAAACCCCCTTTGATATATACTTCCGCAAAACTCTTCAAACAATTATCGTTTTCTTCTTTTTCCTTAGACTAGTGATCTTATGTTCGATAAAGTTATCGGTGTCAGACCTCATCTGATGGATTGTTCTATGTCTCACACTGATGGGTTAGTTTTACATTCATTCAAATGAGTCGGCATCACATATTTTTCGATTAATCTTGACCCACTTGTAAAAAACAATAGTTCAACTTTCTCTCTTGACCCACTTCTTATTGAAATATGACTTCTTTTCTACTTAACACAATTGAAGGTACCCAAAATATTATTTATGAAAAAGGATGAATACATTTTTTATCTTTATATTCTTTATCGGTGTCTGACTTTCTTACATGTATTGGTCTTGACAAACTCCACTTTATTATCTTCATCCACAAACTTTATTGCCTCCAATTCATCGGTGGAATACTGCTTCTGATGGACCGATATCATCAAAAACTTCATTTCTTTTCTAATTATTGTACAAAAATACATCAAGAAGAAAAAAAATTCTTTCTTTGAGGATTTTTATCTTGTGACTTATTGGTCTGATTGAAAACCATCATTTTTTCTTCTCATGTTTCAAAAAAAATACCCAGCCTTCAAATAATTCTTCATCCAACTATCATACACTGATGAACTGATAATCGAAGACTTCAACTTCTTATATTTCCTTTTTACACAAACTTATTCTTGTAATGATTAATTCTGAATGAATTTGGGGAAATTTAGGATCATCATAGCATTTTCTGAATATCATTCGAAATTATTAAAACTTCTCATATTTCTAGCATATCCTTCTTTCCAATAAAACCTCAAACTGATTGGTAGCACTTGTTCTCTCCCTTTCCTTCATAAGGTTTTCATCACAATTTTATCAAACAACCTATGATTTATGAGAACGTTAGGATCATATATAAATCATCAGATTGGGTATGGAGACTTTTTAAACTCCAAATAAATTTCTCATTATGATCGAAACATTCATTTTGTACCAAAGGGGATTCCAATGAATCTTTTCTCTAAGAAATATTCTTCGCAAACCGATGGACTTTCTTAATCATTTATCATCCAGTATTATTGTTATGATGTAACCCTTAGCTCTTCCCATAAAATCATCAATAACAAAAAATATAATTGATTTATTTTATTAACAATAAAAGAAAACACAATGTTAATCAATCATCACAGACTTCTCTTAACTTCCAAAAATGTTTCTTTCCAAATTGGTCCCAATATGATTTTTAAAATTCTATTTTCAGGAATATATATAAAATATAATATTTTGATAGAAATATTGAATTAAAATATGAAAGAATAAAAAAAAATTATCTACAATATTAATATAATTAATAGGTTGATATTTTACGGTAGAGTGTTATTTTTATTAACCATGTTGATTGTAGAAAATGTTAGGTGGAAAATTTATATTTAATTATATTTATTTTAATGATCCACTTAAAAATGGTATGATATAACTTTATGGGAATTATAATTTTTTATTTGAGAGGAATAATTTTAAAAAAATAAAAATAATTCAACCTTAAAGGGAACTTATTTATAGATTAAAAGGAAATATGGATATCAAGGGAAATATTGTCATTGATAATCATCTTTTGGGCATCTTTTTTTAGATATTTAATTGATTTTCAAGACATGAAAAATGATAGGGTAATAAAGAGTATGATAGACCCTTGGTTATTCAATGTATGATTCATCCTTTAAATTCGAATTATTTTTCTTCTTTAATAATTTTAATGTTGTTATGGAATAATAAATTAAATATTTCTATTTTATAACATAGTTAAAACCTCTAGAGTGGATTTAATTATATCCAAAGAATAAGGTCTAGCATAAGGATATTTAGAAATAGTGATGGGGTTATGTTTGATAAGGATTTAAATTAAGAAAATTAAAAAATATTTCAAACTAAATTTTTATCATCAAATTTCATAGTTTATAAAATCATATGTGTTTTATTTTCATGAAATAAATAAAATTAATCATGTGTGTGTAGATTGTTTTTGAAATATTGTATAATTTTCAGAAGAATTAATGGCAAAAATCAATCAAAAATATCAATAGTTGAAGATGTGAATTTAACCCATAATTAAATCAAAATATATTTTATTCAATTCATAATATTATTTTAAGGTTATAAAAGAAATTTTGATATTCATGTTTGATATTGATAAAACACATATTGTGGATATTTTTAATTATTAAATTGATAGAAATAAATTCATAACATTATAAAATAAAAATATGAAAATGAACTATTTAGAAATGATGTTAAAAAATAAGTCTATGGAATTAAGGACTAAAAAAATATGTTAGTTTTTTAGTGTTTTTAAATTTAAAAAAATATTGATTTTTATTTTTTAACAATATTATTGTTTTTTTAATTTTTAATTTCTTTTGGGGTATTTATTTAACAAAAATTACCTGAAAAAAATTTATATGTCCCTAAAACATATCAAAAATGTATTGGATTATTCTATACAACAACAAGATCTATTGTAGCACAAAATAAGCTGTTATTTACATAGTAAAATCCATATGGATAAGAAGTTGGGTCAGAGTTTTGTTTTAGATTATTTATATTTAAAAAATGATTGGTTGTTTTTATTATGAAATTCCAAAATGGATTGGTGAAAAAATGAAACAGATCAAATGTTTAGTGTAAGGGCTCCAAAACGAAAGATTCTAAACTCTACGTTACTAAATCCCCTTTTTATAACTGATATGAAATTAACTGGATGAAATAAATATTGATTAATTATTAAATTTATATAAGAAATCAAAATTCAATTCCTATTAACTCTATCTTGTCAATTAGAAATTCTTCCAGATAAGAGAATTCCCCAAAATGATACCTACAATTCTCACTCAATGTGGATAATTATCAATTCTAAGATATAAATATAACTAAAAAACCTATGAATTTTCCTCATCTCAAGTCACTACAACCAAAATTGTAGTGCACAATTTAGTCTTCCATTTTAGATAAATAATGATTGTCTTTTTAAACATATATTTCCCAATGAAATTCAAACATATAAACAAGTATTCATATCCAAATGAACTTGATAATAGAGTAAAGGTGTGGTAAAACTCACTGTAACAACCCTAAATTTATTTCTATTATTATTCAACGAACACAATTTTCATTGTGACTATTTTTTTATATTTTATAGTACACACATATAGAAATAATTTTAGATTTCATAAGACATTTCCCATCATGAAATAATATTGAATATAAAATATAGGACTATTAAATGGAGATAAAAACCAAATAATAGCACACACATAAAGGAAAACACCATAACCATGAATTCTCCCATGGAAATAACTACTACCATAAAGACTATAAAAATAATGACAAGTGTTATGAATGGAGTATAAAATATAAAGGGATATGTATAAACATTTTCAGTAAATTAGGGAATGATGAAGTAAGAGAATATTGGATTATATATCGGGTTTGAAGGGATATGTGACTATTAGGAACATACTGTTACATGATAGTTACTTGACTGTTGAAATATCACCAATATATAACCATTAGAATTGTAAAAATACTCAATAAAATAGTAAAATACTGGTTTAAATGGAAATTTAAAATTATTACATAGAATAATTATATTTTACAAATGTCGTTATTTTTTCATATACTCTTTAACAAACAATATTTCTGATATTATAAAATTTTGAAATATTTAGCTGAATTAATAATGTGTTTCTGTTTAATATAGTATTTTATACAAATTATATAATTTTTTATTTAAATTAAATATTTCATGTGAAACCCTCTATTTATGTAATGTATCTTTTCACTTAGTAAATAACTTTTTTAATATGTATTTAAGTGATTTTAGTAGTGTTAGTGGTATTTTGAAGGCTAAAAAGAAAAGGGGCCAGGATGGGGGGCATGTTGTAGATTTAAAATCAATAGTAGCTCCACCGGCTTACCGGTGGGCTCTAATGACCAGCTGGTGGAGTATAAAAAATCTACAGTAATGTTTTTGATCCCAGAAAGAATATAGTGGTATCGTTTGGAACCTAGTAAGAAATCCATGTTTTGTGGTATTTTTTTATAACTTGAACCCTTCACTTTTCCTCACATTATCTTAGTCCCTCTTCAACCCCAAATACTCTTTAATCTCTCTCATATCCATCCATCTGTTCTGGTCTCTGACCATATAATTTTTTGATCCCATGATTCATATATGGTATGCTATATCTTAATTTGTATTGATATTATTATGTTACCCTTGATGAAAACCAATTCGACCATTGGTGTCTTGATTAGGTATAATGGTTTTTTCATGGTCTAATGAGGTAATTATGGGTCATTAATTGTATTATATCCCACACTAAAAGACTGAAGTTTTTGAAATTTTTATTAATTTTCCTCCCTTTTAAACTATTCTTAGGGGTAACCTTACATGGCCCGAAATCCCAGAGGCACATAGGCCAAAACATTACCCAGGAAGCCCAAATTACAAGACCCAAAGGCCCAAAAGACCCAACTACACTAGAATTTCCCCACCCCAACAATTATACAATGATTTTTATTAATCTATATTTCCTTTATTTTTTGGTTTCTATCTATCATTTCCATTTGTAAAGTTACATGATTCCTGGTACCAATGGATGAAGCCATAACGTCTCAGTATAAAAATCTAGATTCATTTCATTGGAGGATGTTTAGTGCTCCAAATCATTGTTTGGGCCTATCCAAAATTCAAGGAATTAGTATCTTTATATCATCTTGGCCTATACTATTTCTGGTAGTGTATCTTCTCAAGTAATAGTGATCTTTCCTTAACTTTTGTCCATGATTTTTCCCCAATAATTATCCTATAAATAAAATAATGGTGTATCAAGAATGGTTTTATGTTTCAGTTATATAATTGGATTCAGACATTGACGCTTTTCATCAAACAATATTTTACCTAAGGAAGTTATTCATTATCATTATCACATGTTTATATGGGTTTTTTCTTCATTTTTTGTAATGTTTTTCCATCCCCATGAGACCTATGTTTGATGCTTGATCAAAAAAAGTGTGTGTGTATCCATGTGTAGCATATACATGATGTTTCCTATTTATGTATTTTTATGGTTAATAATCGTTCATTACATTAAATAATGTTTGATCTATTATTTTTATTTTTTATCACATGTTCTATTCATATTTTTTCTAATGACAGTTATATAGGTTGAGCCTTATGGACTATCCCCCAAGGGGGATATGTGAGACATTTTTTTGATATAAATTTGGGTTATTCCTTCAAGGGGGATGTTTAAGATATGTTTTTAGACTATCCCATTGATGGGGATGTGTTGGGTGAATAAATTATGTTCCTTTTATAATTAGGATAATGTATGTGGAGCTGATCTCTAAGGACCCGACACATATGTTTTGATAATTTGGTGTAGTAAGTTATTATATGTTCAGTATTTATTGTTCCTGGAATGAACCAATATATCTTATGCCCATATGAAAATGAGATTTTGTAGTATCCAACTAAATTTTTCACTCACACACTTCTTGGGATTCTTAGTGCACTTATTTATATTTCCTGACTTGGGATCCGATGAAGAGAAAGGTCCATGTGGTAGACAGTTGAGCCAGTTTGTATGATGATGTAGGAATTTCAAGATGGGCATCAGGTTGAATGTTTTCTACTACTTTTTTTTATAATTTTTACTTAATTAATTGACCATCTATCTCTGGGGATCCTTTTCATTATTTTCAATTTCATGATCTATGATTCAATACAACTATTAGAAGGGTTGATACTTATGTGTATGTTTCTACTCAAATAATTTATTATTTATTCATTTACTCTTCATTGTTGATCATTTTTTATCTCTTTAATTATATACTATAATTGACTAATAATAAGGGGATATTTTTTCTATAATGTTCCTCTTGGACCTCATTGCTATTCAAAAACCTCTTGCAAATGGGGTTGCACACATGAGTCTATATAGAACTCTTGCACAGTCCTAGTGGTTCAGGTCTGGGTGTTACAATATATTATTAGGGCAGGTTCACTGAATGGTTATATTCCGTGAATTGATTTGGGATAGGGTATAAAGGAGGTAACAATGTTGGGACTTGATTAGAGGAATTATGTTAGTGTACATACAACACTGTATATTGGACCTCTGAGTTTCCATGACAGTATGAATTTATGTTATTAGTGTCTGATACTACCTCTAATTTAAATTCACCTTTAGTGATACACATGATGTTGGTATACAAATTTATGGTATTTTGTCTGTGTCTATACATCATGTTTAAGCACAAAGGATAACATTGAATATGAATGTTTCTGACATTAGATAGATCCCAAAAAATTAAATTCCAGTTGAAATTATAAAATTTTATTTTATTGCAATATATATTAATTATTTTATTTTTTCATGAGAATTATATTCTTCATTGTTCATATATGCTTGTTACTAACGTGCAGGTAAAAAAGGATTAGATTGGGGTTATGGGTATTAATTAGGATGTTATTACTTGTCTTTTGGGTATCCTCTTAGGTTTGAACATTGTTGTAAACCCTTATGTGTTCATATGATCTACTAAAAATGTTCCTAGTTTAGTTGTTATCTTTATGTAAGGTTTGATATATAATTTTTTTAAATTTCACTTCATAGACATATTTTGTATCCATTTTCACAACCTACTCTGTGGGTAGATAAAACTGATATTTCTCTTGTGACTAATCCACTTGTACATGCTTTTGAACCAATCTAGTTGGGAATCTTATGACTAATACCTATTTAGAGAAGAGGATCCAACAAGGAAAGGATGATGAAGGTCTACTCAACTCTTGAAATAAAACTCTAGCATCCCCACACCTTCCATGGAACTATAATCCCCTAGGATATATTGGACTAGATATGAGTCATTGAGAGGATTTTTGACCTAGTAGAGACATAAGTGGGTCATAAGTTCAAGTTTAGGAACTTTATGCACTATGACACTAACAGATGATGGTAGTATGTTTTGATTTATGTTGGTAGATGTGAAGGGATGACATATATGCCCTTAAAAGACTTATTCTTAGAGGATGATGTTAATGTTCATGTATTTTATTTTTTTTATTGATATTATTCACTTTTCTTCAATTCTTTCTAGGAACTAGGCTGAGAAAGTAATGATGTTTAAGATTTTTCTTCTTTTAAAGAAAAAACAAAAGTTTAAGAAAATTAATTTGGTTTCCTATTCTGCAATACTTCAAAAGGCCATGAAGAGAGAGAGAGAGAGAGACGAGTATCATGTAAGACTAACCTTCTAGCCATATTCCAGCTCCTGATAGTTCAATAGGTTTTTTTCTCAACAAAAATCCAGTTTCTTGTTTTGGGAATGGTGGAACCTAAATGATAGGCTCAAGGGTAGGGGTAAATAGTCAGATTAGAGAAGAGATTCCTTGACTCCATCTATGGAAGATGACTCTACCATGTTCAATAACTATTGGTGAAATGGTAATTATCTTAAGGATTTGCATGTTTCTCTCACGGCTTGTCTCCCATGTGGACAGACTAATCATATGAAGCAGTTCCATTACAAGGCTTAGTGGATTCACATGGTAATTTTAGGCTCTAGATAATGGTGGATAGGGGACTTCAATATTTTGGGGTAAGACCATAATTTCCTCTATACAATCTCTTTCTTTTTTGATGTACCTGAATCTGATTCATTTAAATCTACTCAAGTAGTTATTAGTTTAGACATTCCAGTTATGTTTCCTTCAAAAAAATTTCCTATCGATAGAACCCTGGGAATGAAAGTGGGTCATATTTATCTTTATCTAGAATGCATAATGGTTGTATTTAACATTAATAATATGTGGAGCTTGAAAATTTTGAATATGACATATCACGATGAAATCCTTAACATAGAATGGTCGACCTAAAACCATGCACACAAATATTATTGTAAGAGACAAGTGACTTTTACGATTCCAAAGAGGGTGATGTTTGTATTGATCATTCATTGTGACATTGAGGTAGTTTATGTGGGATGATATCATCATCAAATAGAAGTTTTTTCTATTTAGGTGGATAGAATGATCCATGCAGTGGACTAGATTGTGACTCCATCCTCAATTCCTCCCATGGTCGACCAGTATGGAGACACATTTCTAGTGGATTTCTCATGGTTACCTCCATATAGGGAGTTATGTTTTATATTGAACACATTACTAGTACACAACCTATATCGGTTTCATCGCATCTCATAGTATTGTCTAATTTAAAAGAGGTCAAGGTATATCTTGATGATCTTAATGACAAAGGATTTATTAGATTGATCACTTCTATATGTGGTATTCTAATGTTGATCTTTGAGAAGGAATATAGTAGTATATTTCTTTTCAAGGAATATTGGAAGCTGAATCAGGTCACTATAAAAAATAGGTACTCATTTCCAAGAATGTATGACATGTTTGATCAATTGAGAGGAGCCTAGATTTTTCCAAAAAATGATATACATTTTGGTTATCATCAACATTGGTTTAGAGTGGAATAAATATCAAAGATAGAATTCAAGAGTATGTTTTAGTTATATGAGTATCTTTTTATGCCTTTTGGATTTATAGATTCCCTAACAGTGTTAATTGGACACTTGAAAAATGTATTTTACCCATTTATGGACTCTTTAATCACTATGTTCATTTATAAAACAGTGATTTATTCCCAGATATAAAAATCTCTTTTTATACACCTGGATATTTTAGTAAGTACACATTGATCACACCAATTATAATCTAAATATTTGATGTGTCACATTTCAATACCAGAGGTGCTCTTTATTGGGATCATCATTTCTTGAGAAAGAATATCTCTCCATCCAAAGAATTTAAATGTAGTTATGTCTTTGAAATTAACAATGAATGTGTTTAAGATTTGGATTTTCCTCATCTTGGTTGGGTACTATCAGAGGTTCATTCAGGAATTTTCTCACCTAGATGAACCCATTAATGAGCTTATAAAGAAGGGAGTAAAGTATAAATTGATAGAACCATGTGAATGGTCCTTAATGGAGTTTCAAAAGATATTGACGTTGAAACTGATTCACATTATTCCTTAACTTAGATTTGGGTATGTGATGTATTGTATTGGAACTTTAATTGTGTTGGAAGTGGTTCTAATGCAATGTGATGTGGTAACTACTTGTGTTTCTCATCAATTGTGACTCCATGAGTCAAACTACCCAACTCATGACCTAGATTTTATAGTTTTGATTCATGAGATGAAATTTTGTTCACACTATCTCTTTGGAAATAGATATTTCATGTGTATGGACTACAATATCCTACGGTATATTTTCTCCCCACATGACCAAAATCATTATTAGGAAAATTTGGTAGAATAATTGAAATTTTTAGACTTTTACATGTAGTATAATCATTGGAAAGTTAACATAGTTGTAAAATCACCGAGCATGAAGACATGGAAGTAGGAAATATTACATCAGAATCAAGGTTGAAGGTCATGTATCTTTTGGTAGACTAACAGACTGTCATATTTGAGGATCGAGGGATAGTGGTTTGTTCACCATTAGTGATTATGACCCCATTGGTGGAATGAGTGATTTCCACTTAGGATCCTGATATAGAGTGTTTCAAGATGTGTTAGATATTGGAGGAAAATGGATTTGATCATCCATAGGCCTTATTTGGATATAGTGTAATTATGGTTCATGGAAAAGTGGTGTTTCATTATTACATTAGATAAGAGAAAATGAAAGAATCTTATGCTTCACATTGATCAGTATAGCTAGAAGCAAGAAAAATGTATCTTGTCATTAGATATAAGTTCTTGTTTCCAAATATAAAATGAGAAAATTATAGGCTTTGTCTCTCATTGTTTAAATTGATATTGGATCAATGTTGAGCATCAAAGACCATGAGGGTTTCCATAGCAACATCCAGTGTCGACGTATAAATGGGATGAGGTAACTGTGGACTTCATGGTTGGGTTTCCTAGGGCCGGAAGAAGCCGATATAAAATTTGGGAGGTAGTGGATCAGTTGAAAAAAGTGGATTATTTCTTATTGATCTAGGAGATTAACTCCATTGATGTGCTAGGAATGCTATATATGTGGGAGATTTTTCACCTTCATGAAGTTCCTTAGAGCATGGTATCATAAAAATATTCTCATTTCAGATGTTTTTACAAAGGATTTTAGAAGCTAACGGGGAAAAGGTTGAATCAAAGTATATATTTCTAACCACAAACTAATGGGTTATCAAAGAGTACAACCCAGATATTAGTGGATATTCTTCATACACATGTTTTTTTATTTTAGAGGATCTTGTGATAATCACTTGTATCAATTAGAGTTTCCCTATAATAACATATACATTTCCATGATTTTTATGGATACATTTTGATGTTTTTTATAGACAGCCACGTCATTCACCACTATGCTAGCATGAGGAAGGTGAGTCTTCAATTATTGGACCGAGTATGGTTCAGTAGAGATCAGAGTATTTGAAATTAATTCAAAAATAATGGGTTATGTATTAGAAATAGAATCAATATTATTTATACTAAAGCATATAACCCCTGGAGTTTTTTGTGGGTGATAATGTTTTCTTCCAGGTGTCCCATAAATTACGGTATATTCCATTGAGTAAACAAGAGAAGTTAGAACTATGGTACATTTGGTCATGTTAGATCATTGAACACATCGAGATGTTTCCCTATTGGATATATATTATTCCATGGTATCATGGTATACATAATGTGTTCCATGTGTCTTAGTTATGTAGGCATGATCTATATCATGTTCATCTAAAAAACTGTTGGGATATTGAGATGGAACCAAATGCATTATTTTTTTAGTCGACCATTTAGATTTTTGATTAACATGAGAAGTAACTACGATGGAAGACTATTCCACTTGTTTAGTATCAGAGGAATCACAGTCATATTTATGAAGATTCCTGGAGGTGGGTGATAGAAATTTGGTTATAGTGTTATGAGTTGTTCAATAAAACATTAGGGGATACTTTAGAAGGATGAGAGGTCATAAGAGGTGGATGATTTGGACAACCTATTTTAAGGTATGCCTCTTTTCAACTTTTTAATATAATTTTTAATATATTTTTAAGTGATTTTGAGTATTTTAGGGGTGTTCAAGAGGTTATAAATGTAAAGGGACCAGGTTGTTGAGCCTGTTGGGGCTTCAAAAGCTATAATAGCTCCATGACCTGCCCATAGAAACCACTAGCCAGATGATGGGGTCTATAGAATCTTCATAAATTCTAAAGATACCATTTTCTAGCTAGTGATAACCCAATATAAATCCAATGAGGTTCCTAGGATGAAAAATTTCTTCCTAGAAGCCACTTGAAAGCCGGTGGGATCATTCAGAGCTCTGTGAGCACGCTGAGTTTTATGGTGTTTTTTAAAATCTGACCGATTCCCTTTTAGTCTCATTCTCCTAGAAGCTCATTTACCCCAGCACCTAGGACCTCTCTTTAGTGTTTTGGGGCCCAATTATCTCATTATATCTCCTCTATTGGATTCTAAAACAATGTTTATTTCCTGTTATTCCAATCTGGAAAGTTCTATCTTATTCTGGATTGATCCTCATATCTTATCAAATATGGAAACCAATTAAACCTTTAATTTTTTGTCATATCAAAGTTTTTTTCATGTTATAACAAGTGAATTATTGATTGTTAATAGAATTAGTTCCCATTTTCTAGGAATTTACATATGTGCATCGTTTAGACCTAGACTGTTTTTGGAAATAGATCATTATGGGTTAGATTGATCTTGTCCTACCTTTTAGCTGTGGAGTTTCCTCATTCCCGATCCCATAATTCTAACCATGTTGGGTTAGGAATGGTTCTAAGTTTAAATGGAGTGATTGGATTCAGACATTAACCCTTATAATCAAAAATCATTTCACCTAAGATTGGTGTTTATTATCATTTTCCCATGTTTATATAGGTTCTTGACATTATTATTTATCACTCATGTGTTTCCTTATGAGACATATGTTTGATGTTTGATCACATAAGGTATGTGTTTGTACCCCAACGTTATGTGTAATTCATGTTTAATATGTATATATTTTAATGTTTATGAGTCTTCCTTGATATGATGTGATGTTTTTTATATCATTTTTATCTTGTATTTCATGAGATTTAAATGTGACTTTTATAGTTGAGCATTCAGGTTGGGCCTTATAAACTATCCCCTGAGGGGGATGTGTCAGATGTTTGTTCATCATGAATTGGGGTTATCTCTTTAAGGGGGTTCTTCAAACATGTTTTTGAACTATTTCATCGAGGAGTATGTTTCAAGTGGTTGGTTGATGTTTCTTTCTACATGTGTTTGATGTTGGTTGATGTAACACCCCAATATTTCATAGTATGTTATTTCTTCAAAGTAATTCAATAACTTGCATTACACGCAACAATGAGTTCAAGCGCACCACAACATACCAAAATAGCCATTCAAAAGTGTTTATTAATATTATTAACTGAATTTTTAACTTTATATATTCCATATTAGGAGTTTCGTAGACATAATGTAATAACTAATTCATTTTTTCAGATAAAAGAAGTATTTTTCAAAAAAAAAATCTTTTAACACCTTTTAATGGTGAACCCTTGTTAAATCCAATATTTGAAACTTTTATGTATTCAATTTGTCAAAATAAACTTCTCCTTTAGAATCAATACATAATAATTTAGTTTCAATAAATTTTGGTTTTTTTCTGATAACTTTCATATTTGGGAGAATAGTGAAAAATAATATATTTTAACTGAAAAAACTTTTTTAATCAAAATAATTTATAGTGTTAAATTATACATTTTAATGGTTTGTAAGTATAAATAGATTATATTTTTACCATTTGATCCAATAATTTTCATTAATTTCACTTTGAAATTGGACATAATCAAGTGTCAATCTTTTGATACTTATTATTTCTTAAAAATACGCCTTTTGGTTTTGACGACGGGAATTAATTTTAATTTAATAAATGAAACATATAGGTTTTAAATTTGGTATAATAGACTTCATTTTAGGATTCGGAATGTCAAAATTAGCTTAGGGTTAATTTTTGGTATTTTTCTGAAAACTTTCAATTTTTGATGAATAGTGAAAAACACTAAGTTATTGTTTAAAACTGACATTTTATTTAAATAATTATTTATTTTATTTAAATTTATTTTATATTAAAATAGATACATAATAAATATATAAATTCAATTTAATTCATTGGAGTCATTTTATAATAGGTTTAGATATATAAAAATTTTATTAACTTTTTAAAGACTTTTACCCACCTCCTAGGAGCATTTACAAATTTGCATAAAACATAATTTTACCACTTATGTACATTGAATTCCCACAATCCAAATGACACGTTTTATATCATATAGTAAAATGTGGTTAAATAAGATAAAAACAATTTTTGATGAACAATAACATTTGACTTTTATTTACCACGGTTAAAAGTAAATAGGGTAATTAAAGGTAAAAATGATATTATTATTACCCAAACACATGTCCTAATTCTATTGGATAAGTATAATTCGACTAAAAACAACCTTATAAATAACATATGAACCCTTTTGGTCCACTAGGATTAGATTAGGACATTTATTAAAATTTAATTCAAAGAAGAGTTAAAAGAGTTAAAATCAATGTTTACTAATTAAACATGTTTAATATAGGGTTACACATAAGATAAATTTGACTATAAATATTAATTATAAATATAAAACGACTTAATACATAATGGAATTTTATTTATATTTTTTAGAAATTTAATTATTTAATTTATTTATGACACAATGATGGTGCAGAAATTTCCGAGTTAATGAATGATTAAAAATATTGACATTATAAATATCAAAATAAATGGAATTTGAGAATTTTTATGAATTTAACTAATTTTATAGGTTAATATGACATATTATGGTTGGATAGATAAATTGTGTTTGAATTAATAATGATGTTATGAATTTAGCAAATACAAAATACCAAATAGTGTCAAAATTGACATAAAAGAGTTTTTAAAACAAATATTATATTATTAATTGATATTATATTCCTAAAAATCTAAGGACCAGGAAAAAGACATATATAATTATAGGTGTATCATTAAATAACAACTTTGGGTTCTCTTGGAAGTATATCGTATGTTTATTAACCATATAATATAAAAATACAATGAGACATGGTAAATGTAAAACTATTTAACTAAGAGTTAAATATAAAAGATACAGTTAATATGGTGACACAAACCTGTCTAAAACCTATTGATTGAGTGGTTTTAGACACATCCCCACCTTATAATTTAAATAATACAATATGAATCCATTAGAAAACTCAAATGATTTTAATATAAAATTATATTTCCAGCTTTTCCTAAGGTTCCCTTCACCCCTCTTATAAAAGAGAACTCCCCCTTCTCTCTAATTCACAAATTAGAAGACATTTGGATCGGCCAACCTCTTCCCAAATACACTCTCAACTTTCCTCCCTTGATTTTAGAGGTCTTAATTTAGTAATAAATCCATCTAATACAGCCTTTTTGATCAAATCAAAAGGAAGAACCCAAAGAAGAGGTAAATATTTCATCACCTCTATCATGTTTCTTTATTCATCCACTTCCTCTTTATTTGTTGATTCCATTATAAAATAATAAATCCAGTATCTTCTATATAATGTGATGTTATTATAAATTTTTTACAACCATATTAATTTCTCTATCATCCTTTGAATGACAAGTCACCATACGTGCATACGTACGGCTTACTGTCTCCACGTCGTGGTGTAATTGTTATTCAATACATTATTATTTCGATGGGTATAATAATGATGTGTAACTGATGTAAATAATAAATATAACATGATAATTATTCTTTATATATGATAAACCATCCAATTATATATTATTTTAATATCAAAATAATAATATTGTCGCTCGTACGAACGTACAGATTACCGTCTCCACGAACGCGATGAGATTCGTTCCCCGTCGTATCCATTCAAGACTAATTTTCATTAGATGATTAAAAATAAAGTTTAGAGACTTAATATCATTCTGAATATGAATAAGATACATCCTATCCATAACAAACATTACTTACATAACAAAGCATATAATGTAAAATGAACCAGTTAACACCCGAAATGATGATAATACTAAGATATTATTAACAAAGCAATATTAAATGATCATATATGATATCATATTAATGTATATGATTCTTTTATAATTTAAAAACAATTATTTCATAATTATACATGAGGTTAACCTACCCTCGACCAAGGAAAAGTACAAGATAATGATTAATTTTACAATCTCTTTATTATCTGAGGTTGTTTTTACGTAAGTATCTACTAGGAAATCTTTATCATCCACATAAATGTTTCTTAAAAATGTATTTCAAAACATTTTTACTATTTTGCAGACTATGGGTTAAAGTCATTTATACCCTTATTTGACCTTATATGTTTTCAAAGGAATCTTTCTGTCATTTTCCAAACAAGGTACTTTATGACCTTTTTTACAAAATTAAGGTAAGAACGGTTTTTTAACTTATTCGGCGGGTGCGGCTATTTTTTACCGTTACAACATCGTCAAATTTTTACATACATTCTTATAAGAATATTTTAAAAATAAATTTTTTCATTATAATTATGTGACTATTAAATGATTTCAAAATAAAAAGAGATATTTCTCTAAAATGGGTTTTGATTTCATCTATGGAAACATCCTTTGATAGATTTTATGTTTATTTAAAGTTGATTTATTATGATACAAAACTTCCATATTTTATTGAAGGTTTTGTGATATGTTTGACTATGGATTTTCTATTATTATACCATTCTAGGTTTATGGTAAAATTATTGACATTTCGTATGCTAGTTTTAATATGAATGTTTATGTTATATTTCAACCTTTTTATATGAGGAATGTATTGGACTTAGTAAGTGATGGGTGGAGCCCGCTATACCTTCTCGATGCATCAGTAGGTCTCATGAGACAACAAGATGTGGAACTGGCGGAGGCCTTTCCCAATTTTATATACGGTTTTGGCCGAGGCCTTGACAAAATGTTTCAGAATGTATGACATTATACATTCCCTCATTATGAAAAATAATATTGATGGTTCATGTGGTCATTAGATTAGTAGAATACCCATGATTATGTTTTATTATGGCATTACTTACTCAGCTCATATTCCTTCCATAAAAGTATTCATGTTTATTATTGGTAAAGGCATGTGGTTTCAATTATTCACCATGATTAATATTTATGTTATCTTAAACTGTATTTCTTACACTTACTAAGTGTTTGATCTCACCCCTTTCTTATGTTTCATTTTCCCAGGATATGAAGAAGTCCGTTATGAGTGAATTTCAGGCATACTCTATGAGTCTTGGATGTTTCTAATGGAATTAATTTTTGTTGTATTTCTTTTCAAGTTGTAAAGTTGAACTTATGTATGAATCTTATTTCCAATAATACTAAACTGACCGGTCTTTCGAGGCCTGATTTCCTTGTGATCATGCCAATGTTATTTAATAATGCACCGAATCTGGGTAACTAGGATTGGGGCGTTACAGTTGGTATCAGACAAAGTTTGTACAAACCTTGGAAACTATATTTAGATAAACTCTTATTAGAGAACATTACCCAAAGATAGACTTTGAGGATTACTATAGAAGAACTTTCTAGAATTTTGGTAATGTAGAGATTTTGTGAGTTTCCTAAGAAATACATCCATTTCTGGATACGAGCAGGTAGTGGCGGCTCTGGAAAGATGTATCTAGTGGTAAACCCTGAAAACACCGCTTCGAGCTAGACTCGAATAGGTACTCATGCTCAACAATTGGTGATGCTACACTCTTGGTTACAACACTCTCGGGGGAAATGCTTAGGATAATTCTCATTTTCATTACAAATCTTTATGATGGATCTACGAGTATATACCTCCTCAAAGAAAATATTTTTATGATTATGGATTATATCCACAAACTAGTCAATTTACGTCAGGTATTTTACATGTTTGGAATTATTCAATGTAATTCATAAACTGAACAAGTGTATGTCATTGTATATAAATGGTGCCCAGTAGAAGGAATGTGAACTCTACCAATACGTATGATCCAAAGAGTAAAAAGGATCATATATTTCATGTTATTAAGAAAAAATTTATAAGGGAAATAGTCTCCCATGTATTCCCAACATATGAAGAAATATTATCATGTGTTAATAATATATGTAAAGAATTTTCCGAGTCCTATGGACTTGAAGGGATGAAATAGAAGAAAAGGATGGATGAGAGAATGATGGATAAAGGGAAGAGGGAAAAGAAGGATTTTCCCATATGTGATACTTGTGGAAAAAATCACCTTGTCAAATGCTTGAAGGGAATTGGAGTTTGTTATAATTGTGGGGAAAAATGACAGCAAGTACGTGATTGCAAGGGTAAGAAAAAAAAGTTTCAAATATACAATGCTTCATCTGCAAAGAGTTGGGAAACTACATGAATCAATGTCCAAATCATCAGAATACACCCAAAATGCTGTTGTTGGATAATAATAATGATATGATACTACTGAAGATGAAGAGGAATGATTAGATTTCGTACGTTTTTATTAATGTATTGTGTCATTTGAGTATTTTATTAATGATGTACATGTTATAAGAATTATATTTTATATAAGTATTGTACTATAGTACTATTTCATTAAAGACTTGAGATTGTGTGGAACCTAGAAAAGTGACTCAATAGTAGGATAAATTTTTGGAAAATATATGGTTAAGGGAAAGATAAACCATAATATAGGTATGATGATAAGGTAGTTATTTTGGAATAATACACGATTGATTTGGATAAATTATATGGGATATTCTTGATTACCTTAAAACTGATTAATGATTGGTATATTCCATCATTTTTTGAGTTTACAACATTTTTGGATAGAAGGAGTATATCTAGTATTCTATAAGGAATAAGGGAGAATGAATGTAATCAATAAGAGTTTATGGTAATTCAGGATGTTGTAGTGTTTCAAAAGAATAGATGATGAAGGTTTTCACATGTTATTATGTGGAAAAAGGATCTTCATAGTGTTTACCTTCCTTATAAATTTTGGAATGTGAGTTTGGACAGAAGTATTTTGGAAAGTAACGTTTGAGATTATTTTTGGACTACCATAAAAAGGACAACCTGGAGGTTGGGCGGCAACCCGTCGCGTCCGGAAAGGCCGCGAGACTTGAACTCGCAACCGAAGGGAGAAAAGGGTGTATCACCTACCACTGGCCCATGTGATGTCCTGGATTGAATAATTTAGTTTTTTTAAACTGTCTTGTAGATGAATTATAAATTCATTTTTTTGGAACTCTATACGAATAGGATAATAGAATATTATTTTAGTTCTATTATCTTTTAGAGTGAAAGATGAGTATGTGGAAGAAATTAGTTAAAGGATGGAACTCTATATGTCAAGTATATATTTTTTTCATCTATTATTCTATGAAGAAATTAATTCTTAAACTTTAGGTAAGGGATCTTAAAACTGAAAATGTGTTACCCTAATACCTTATGTTTTTTTGAACCGATGATATTTTAAATCATCATAGATTGATGGATTTGAGGCCCTCAATTCTATAATTTTTTGTGATTGATAACCTCAATCACTCCCTATAAATATTTATTTTTTTCAACCAATTATGTGTGTCTAATTCCAACCAATGTTCTCCTAATTGAGATCATAATTTGGTGGTGACTTTTTCATTCCCTTTTTCCTCTTATTAAGACTAAATTTTATTAACCCAATTTCTGATGTGGGATTTCCCAGAAAGTTATTTTCTATTTTCAACCTTTTATTTTAGAATAACAATTTCAGATTGTGATGACTCAATATGTTGAAGGGGGAATGAATGTAACACCCTAATATTTCAAAGTATTTTTTTTCTTCAATGTTATGCAATAACTTGCACTATACGCAACAATGAGTTTAAGCACAACAGTACTTACCAAACTAGGCATTCAAAAGCATTTATGAATATTATAATTTAATTTTAATCTTTATATAATCCATATTATGAGTTTCTTAGACATAATGTAAGAAATAATACATTTTTTTCAGATAAAAGTAGTATTTTTTAAAAAAATGCACTTTTACGGCCTTTTAATGGTGAACCCTTATTAAATCCAATATTTTGCACTTTTATATATTAAATTTGACAAAAAAATTATACTTTATAATCGGGACATAATAATTTAGTTTCAATAAATTTTTTGTTTTTTTTACAACTTTCATATTTGGGTGAATAGTGAAAAATACTATATTTTAAATGAAAACAACATTTTTAATCAAAATAAATTATATTGTTAAATTAAATATTTTAATGGTTTGGAAGTATAAATAGATTATATTTTTACCATTTAATCCAATTATGGTCATTGTATGTAACTTCACTTTGAAATTGGACGTAAACAAATGTCAATCTTTTGATAGTTATTATTTCTTAAAAATACGCCTTTTGGTTTTGACGACGGGAATTAATTTTAAATTAATAAATGAAACTTATATGTTTTTATGTTGATAAAATAGACTTTATTTTTGGATTCATAATTTCGAAATTATTTTAGGGTTAATTTTTGGTATTTTTTTGTAAACATACAGTTTATGATGAATAGTGAAAAACACTCAGTTATTGTTTAAAACCAACTTTTTATTTAAATAATTATTTATTTTTTTTAATTTATTTTTGGTCAAAATAGATACATAATACATATATAAGTTAATTTTAATTCATTGGAGTCATTTTATAATATTTTTAGATATATAAAAATTTTATTTAACTTTTTACCGTCTTTTACCCACCTCCTATGAGCATTTGCAAATTTTCATAAAACAATTTTTTACAACTTTTTTGAATTGAATTTCAAAAATCCAAGAGAAAAGTTTGATATCAATAAGTAAAATGTGGTCTGATAAGATAAAAACAATTTTTGGTGAATAGTAATTTTTGACTTTTATTTACCACTGTTAAAATTAAATAGAGTAATTAACGGTAAAAATGATATTATTATTACCCTAACATATGTCCTAATTCTATTAGATAAGAATAATTCAAAAAAAACAACCTTATGAATAAAAGATGAACCTATTTGGTCCACTTGGATTAGATTAGGACATTTATTATTATTTAATTCAAAGCAGTGTTAAAAGAGTTAAAATCAATGTTTAATAAAAAAACACTTTTAATATAGGGTTACACATATGATAAATTTGACTATAAATATTCATTAGAAAGATAAAATGATTTCCTACGTAATGGTTTTTTTATATTTTTTAGACATTAAATAATTTAATTTATTTCTGACATAATGATGATGCAGTAATTACTTAAATAATGAAAGATTAAAATAATTGACATTATAAATATCCAAATAAATGTAATATGAGACTTTTTATGAATTACACAAATTTTATTGGTTAAAATGAAATATTAGGGTTGGTTAATGTAAATAATAAATATAAAATGACAATTATTCTGCTTATATATGATATACCATCCAATTATACATTATTTTAGTATCAAAATAATGATATTGTCGCTCGTACGTACGTTCAGATTACCATCTCCACGAACGTGATGCGATTCGTACCCCATCGTATACATTCAAGACTAATTTTCATTAGATGATTAAAAATAATATTTAAAGACTTAATTTCATTATTAATATGAATAAGATACATCCTATCCATAACAAACATTACTTACGTAACAAAGCATATAAAGGAAAACGAATCAGTTAACACCCGAAATGACGATAATACTAAGATATTATTAACAAATAAAAATTAAAAGATAATATATGATATCATATTAATGTATATGATTCCTGTATAATTCAATTAAAATTATTTAACCATTATAGAGGATTTAACCAACCCTCTACCAAGGAAAAGTTCAAGGTAGTGGTTAATTTCACAGTCTCTTTATCATCTGCGGTTGTTTTTACGTAAGTATCTACTAGGACATCTATATCATCAACATCCATGTTTCTTAAAAATGTATTTCAAAACATTTTTACTATTTACTACAAAATGGGTTAATGTTTTTTATACCATTATTTGACCTTATATGTTTTGAAAGGAATCTTTCCATCATTTTCCAAACAAGGTACTTTATGTCCTTTTCGACAAAATTAAGGTAAGAATGTTTTTTAACTTATACATCAAGTGCGACTATTTTCCACCATTATAACATCGTTGAAGTTTCCCATACAAGCTTATAAGAATATTTTCAAAATAAATTTTTTCTTTATAATTATGTGGATCTTAAATTATTCCAAAATAGAAATATATATTTCTCTAAAAAAGTTTTTGATTTCATCTATGTCTGCATCCTTTGATGGATTTTATGTTTATTTGAAGAGGATTTATTATGATAAAAAACATTCATATTTTATTGACGGTTTTGTGATTTGTTTCACTATGGATGTGCTATTTTTATACCATTTATGGTTTATGTTAAAAGTATTGACATTTCCTATTCTAGTTTTAATATGAATGTATATGTTATATTTCAACTTTTTCATATGAGGAATGTATTGGACATATTAAGTGACTGGTGGAGCCTGCTATATCTCCTCGATGGATCAGTAGGTATCATGAGAGAACTATATGTGGAATTGGCTGAGGCCTTTCCCAATTTAATATATGGTTTTGGCAGAGGCCATAATCATTTTAAGACATCTTGGGCAAGGCCATGACAAAATGTTTCAGAATGTCCGGCATTATACATTCCATCATTATGAAAATAATATTGATGGTTCATGTGGTCATTTGACTAGTAGAATACCCATGATTATGTTTTATTATGGAATTATTTAATCAGCTCATATTCTTGCCATAAAATTATTCATGTTTATTATTGGTAAAGGCATGTGGTTTAAATTATTCACCATTCTTAATGATTATGTTATCTTCCACTGTATTGCTTACCCTTACTCAGTGTTTGAGATCACCCCTTTCTTATGTTTCATTTTCCTAAGATATGAAGAAGTTAGTTATGAGTAACTTTTAGGCATAATCTAGGAGTCTTGGATGTTTCAAATGTAATAAATTCATGTTGAATTTATTTTCAAGTTGTAATGTTGAACTTATGTATGAATCTTGTTTCCAATAATACTAAACTGATCGGTCTTTCGAGACATGATTTCCTTGTGATCATGGAATTGTTATGTAATAATGCACTGACTCTGGGTAACTATGGTTAGGGAGTTATAGTTGGTATCAAATGCAGATAAGTTCAAACCTTGGAAACTAGATTTCGATAAACTCTTATTAGAGAACATTAGCCTAACATAGATTTTGAGGATTAGTATAGAAGAACTTCCAAGAATTTTGGTAATGTATAGATTTTGTGAGTTCTCCAAGAAATACATCCCTGTCTGGATATGAGTAGGTAGAGGTGGCTCTGGCACAGATGTACCTTGGGGTAAGACCAGAAAACACCGCTTTGACCTAGACTTGAACGGGAACTGGTGCATGACAACAGGCCTTGCTACACTCTTGGTTACGACACTCCTAGGGGATATGTTTTGGGTAATTCTAATTTTATTTACAAATAATTATGAAGGATTTACAAGTATATACATCCTCAAAAAAAATATTTTTATGATATTGGATTATATCCATAAACTATTCAACCTAACTTTGGTATTTTACAGGTTTGGAATTATTCATTGTAATTCATAAACTGACCTAGTGTATTCCATTGTACATAAATGGTGAACAGTAGAAGGAATGTGAACTCCTGCAATATGTATGATCCAAAGTGTATGAAGGATCATATCTTTAACGCTATTAAGCCAACATTTAGAAGGGAAATAGTCTCCCATGTTTTCTCAACATATGAAGAAATAGAATCATGTGTTAATAAGATAAGTAAATAAATCTCTGAGTCATATGGCTTTGAAGGGAGGAAAGATAATAAAATTATGGAAGAGAGAAAGATGGATAAAGTGAAGAGGTAAATGAATGATTTTCCCATATGTGATAACTTTGGAAAGAATAACCTTGTAAAATGCTTGAAGGGAATGGGAGTTTGTTATAAGTGTGGTGAAAAAGTCCACTAAGTATGTGATTGCAAGTGTAAGAAAAAAAGTTTCAAATATACAATGCTTCATCGACAAGGAGTTGGGACACTACACGAATCAATTTCCAAATCATCAGAGTAAACCCCAAATGCAGATGTTGGATAACAAAAAAGTTATGATACTACCTAAGATGAAGAGGAATGATTAGATTTCCTACGTTGTTATTAAAGTATTGTGTCATTTGAGTATTGTATTAATGATGTACATGTTATAATAATTATAGAGTATATAAGTATTGTACTGTAGTACTATTTCATTAAGGACTTGAGATTGTGTGGAACCAAGAAAAGTGGCTCAATAGCAGGTTAACTTTTTGGAAAATATATGGTTTAGGGAAAGATAAACCATAATATGGTTCGGATACTGAGGTAGTGATTTTGGAATAATACAATATTGATTTGGATAAATTATATTTGATATTCTTGACTACCATGAAACTGATTAATGATTTTTATATTCCATCATTATTGGAGATTATAATATTTTTGGATAGAAAGTGTATATCCAGTATTATATAAGGAATAAGGGAGCATGAATGTAATAAATAAGTTTTTATGGTAATTCAGGATGTTGCAGTTTTTAAAAAAAATACATGATGAAGGTGTTCACATGTTATTACATGGAAAAAAGGATCTTCATAGTATTTACCTTCCTTATAAATTTTGGACTATGAGTTTGGATAGAAGTATTTTGGATAAGTCTAGTTTGGGATTATGTTTGTATTTCCATAAAAAGGACAACCTGGAGGTCGGGCGGCTACCCATCGTGTCCGGAAAGGCCGCAAGACTTGAACCCGCAACCGAAGGGTGACAAGGGTGTATCACCTACCACTAGCCCTTGTGATGTCCTGGATTAAATAATGTAGTTTTTTTAAAAGGTCTGGTAGATGAATCATAAATTCATTTTTTAACCCTATATGAATAGGATGATAAGAATATATTTTTTAAGTTCTGTTATATTTTAAAGTAAAAGATGAGTTTGTGGTATAAATTAGTTAAAGGATGGAACTATACTTATCAAGTATATATTTTTTCTTATCTTATTCTATGAAGAAATTAATTCTTAATCTTTAGGAAATAGATCTTAAAACTAAAAATGTGTTATTCTAATACCTTATGTTTTATTGAACCAATGATATTTTAAATCATCATAGATTGATGTCTTTGAGGCCCTCAATTCTATAATTCTTATTGACTAATGACCTCGATCACTCCTTATAAATATTTATGTTTTCCCTCCAATAATGTTTCTCTAATTCCCACCAATTTTCTCCTAATTGAGACCATAATTTGGTTGGCACTTTTTCATTCCCTTATTCCTCTTTTTAAGAATAAATTTTATAAACCCAATTTACGATGTGGGTTTTCCCACAAAGGTATTTTCTATTTTTAACCTTTTATTTTCGAAGACTAATTTCAAATTGAGAGGACACAATTTATTGAATTAGGGAAGAATGTAACAGCCAAATATTTCATAGTATGTTATTTTCTTCCAAGTAATGCAATAACTTTCGCTACACACAACACTGAGTTCAAGCACACCACGACTTACCAAACTAGCAGTTAAGAAGCGTTTATGAATAGTATTAACTGAATTCTCAAATTTATATAATCCATATTATGAGTTCCATTGAGGTAATGTAGGTAATGTAAGAACTAAATCATTTTTTCAGATAAAGAAGTATTTTTTAAAAATGCACTTTTACCGCCTTTTAATGGGGAACCCTTGTTAAATCCAATATTTTCCAGTTTTATATATTCTATTTGACAAAATTAACTTGTTATTTAGAATCAGGACATAAGAATTTAGTTTCAAATTTTTTTTGGTGTTTTCCTGATAACTTTAATATTTGGGTGAATAGTGAAAAATACTATATTTTAACTAAAAACAACTTTTTAAATAAAAATAATTTATAGTCCTAAATTTTACATTTTAATGGTTTGGAAGTATAAAAAGATTAAATTTTTAACATTTAATCCAATCCTGGTAATTGTATATAATTTCACATTGAATTTGGACATAAACAAGTGTCAATCTTTTGATAGTTATTATTTCTTAAAAATACGTCTGCTGATTTTGACAACTGGAATTAATTTTAAATTAATAAATGAAACTTCTATTTTTTTAATTTGGTAAAATAGGCTTCATTTTTGTATTAAGAATGTCGAAATTATCTTAGGGTGAATTTTTGGTATTTTTCAAAAAACTTTCAATTTTTTATGAATAGTGAAAACACTAAGTTATTATTTAAAACTGACTTTTTTATTTAACTAATTATATATTTTATTTAAATTTATTTTAGGTCAAAATAGATACATAATACCTATATATGTTCAATGCAATTCATTGGAGTCATTTTATAATTAGTTTAGATATATAAAAATTTTATTGAACTTTTTACCGTCTTTTACCCTTCTCCTAGGAGAATTTTCAAATTAGCATAAAATATAATTTTACCGCTTTTGTGAATTGAATTTCAAAAATATGAGAGACACGGTTGATATCAGTATGTAAAATGTGGTTCAATAAGATAAAAATAATTTTTGGTGATTAGTAACTTTTGACTTTTATTTACCACGGTTAAAAGTAAATAGAGTAATTAAAGGTGAAAATGGTATTATTATTACCCTAACACATGTCCTAATTCTGTTGTATAAGAATAATTCGACCAGAAAGAACCTTATAAATAAAATATGAACCTATTTGGCCCACATGGATTAGATTAGGACATTTATTATTATTTAATTCAAAGGAGAGTTAAAAGAGTTTAAATCAATGATTAATAACTAAAACATTTTTAATATAGGGTTAAAAATAAGATAAATTTGACTATAAATATTCATTATAAAGATAAAAATATTTCCTACATAATGGTATTTTATTTATATTTTTAATACATTATATAATTTAATTTATTTATGGCACAATGAAGATGTTGTAATTACCTAATTAATGAAAGATTAAAATAATTGACATTATAAATATCCGAATAAATTTAATTTGAGAATTTTTATGAATTCCACTAATTTTCTAGGTTAATACTACAGATTTGGGTTAGTTAGATGAATTGTTTTCGAAGTAATAATCCTGTTATAAATTTATCAAAAACAAAACACCAAATAGAGTCAAAATTGACAATCAAGAGTTTTTAAAACAAATATTATATTATTAATTGAAACTCTATTCCTAAAAATCTAAGGATCGTCCAAAAGACATATATAATGATAGGTGCCTCATTAATGAACCACTTGGGGTTCTTTTGGAAGTATATAGTATGTTTATTAACCATATAATGTAAAAATACAAAGAGACATGGTAAATGTCAAACTATTTAACTAAGAGTTAAATCTAAAAGGTAAAGTTACTATAGTGACCCAAACCTGTCTAAAACCTATTTTTTGAGTGGTTTCAGACCCATGCCCACCTTAGCCGTTACACAATCCATTTTGGAGCCATTTTTTACTGAAAATAATTTTATTATAAAATAAAATATCTATCTTTTTCTAAGGTTCCCCTCACCCCTCTTATATAAGGGCACTCCCCCTTCTCTCTAATTCACACATTCAAAGCCATTTGGATCAGCCAAACACTACAAAAATACCCACCCAATTGTCCTAATTTCATTCTAGAGGCATTACATTAGTCATAAATCCATCTTAAGGAGCCCTTTTGATCAAATCAAAAAGAAGAACATGAAGAGGAGGTAAATATTTTATCACCACTTTCAATTCCTATATTCTTCCACTTCCTCTTTCTTTGTTGTTTAAATTATAAAATAATAACTCTAGTATCTTATATGTAATATGATGTTATTATAAATTTGGTACAACCATATTCATTATTCTACCATCCTTTGAATGACATGTCACCATACGTGCGTACGTAAAGCTTACAGTCTACACGTCGTCGTGTAATTGTTATTCAATACATTATTATTTGGATGGGTATAATAATTATCTGTAATTGATGTAAATAATAAATATAAAATAGAAAAGATTATGTATATATATGATATTCCATCCAATTATATATTATTTTAATATTAAAAGAATGATATTGTCACTCGTGCGTACGTATGGATTACTGTCTCCACAAACGGGGTGTGATTCGTTCTCCATCACATCCATTCAAGAATAATTTTCACTAGAAGATTAAAAATAATGTTTAAATACTTAATATAATTATGAACATGAATAAAATACATCTTATCCAAAACAAAAATTACTTACATAACAAATCATATAAAGGAAAACGAATCAGTTAACACCTGAAATGATGATAATACTAAGATATTACTAACAAAGCAATATTACAAGATCATATATGATATCATATTTATGTATACGATTTTTTTATAATTTAATAAAAAAATATTTAACCATTATACAGGATGTTATCCTACCCTCTACCAATGAAAAGTACAAGGTAAGGGTTAATTTCACAATCTCTTTATTATCTGAGGTTGTTTTTGCGTAAGTATCTACTAGGACATCTTTATCATCCATCTCCATGTTTCATAAAAATATATTTCCAAACATTTTTACTATTTAATAGACAATGGGGTAAATTAATTTATACCATTATTTGAATTTATATGTTTTGAAAGGAATGTTTCCTTCATCTTCCAAACAAGGTACTTTCTGACCTTTTCGACAAAATTAAGGTAAGAATGTTTTTTTAACATATACGGTAGGTGAAGCTATTTTCCGTCGTTATAACATCATCAAAGTTTCCCATAAAAGCTTATAAGAATATTTTCAAAATAATTTTTTTTTATAATTACGTGACTCTTAAATTATTTCAAAATAGAAAGGGATATTTCTCTAAAAATTGTTTTGATTCCATCTATGTCAATATCCTTTGATGGATTTTATGTTTATTTGAAGTTGATTTATTATGAAACAAAACTTCCAAAATGTATTGAAGGTTTTGTGATATGTTTCACTATGGATGTGCTATTTTTATACCATTCATGGTTTATGGTTAAAGTATTGACATTTCATATTCTAGTTTTAATAGGAATGTTTATGTTATATTTCAACCTTTTCATATGAGGAATGTATTAGACTTAGTAAGTGACGGGTAGAGCCCGCTATAGCTCCTCGATGCATCGGTAGGTCTCATGAGGCAACTAGACGTGGAATTGGATGAGGCCTTTCCAAATTTTTTATATGGTTTTGGCCAAGGCCTTATTCATTTTTAGACTTACTGGCCGAGGCCTTGACAAAATGTTTCAGAATGTGTGACATTATACATTCCCTCATTATGAAAAAATTATTTATGGTTCATATGGTAATTTCACTAGTAGAATACCCATGATTATGTTTTATTATGAAATTATTTACTCATCTCATATTTCTTCCATAAAAGTATTCATGTTTTTTATTGGTAAAGGAATGTGGTTTCAATTATTCACTATGCTTAATATTTATGTTATCTTCCATTGTATTTCATTCCCTTACTGAGCATTTGTGCTCACCCATTTCTTATGTCTCATTTTACCTGGATAAGAAAAAGTTAGTTATGAATGACTTGGAGGAATAATCTAGGATTCTAGGATGTTTCTAATGGAAGAAATTCGTGTTGTATTTCTTTTCAAGTTGTAAATTTGAACTTATGTATGAATCTTGTATCCTATAATACTAAATGTATCGGTCTTTTGAGACATGATTTCCTTATTATCATGAAAATTTTATGTATTAATGCACCAACTCTGGGTAACTAGGGTCGGGGCGTTACAATAGAGCTCGTCTCTAAAGACCTAATATATATTTTATACATATGTGATGTACTTTTTGCTTATCTACACTATGTTTATTATTCATTTCATGCACTATGATATTTTATTCACTTAAGTTCAAGACCATTGGTGGTATCCTACCAGGTATTGTACTCACACCATACTCTCACATCTCAATGCCCTTATAGATTTCCTAACCAAGGATCCGATGAAGGTAAAGGTCCCTGTAGTGGATGGTTGGTCAGGTTAGATGGAGGATAAAGGCATTTTAAGATGGACATCCGGATGGATTTATACTACTATATATTTTAGATTCTTTACATTGTACTTTGATCCACTACCTATGAGGATACATTTCTTTCTTTTATATTATGTGATCTTACACTCCATTTTATTGTTACATGGGTTAATAAATATATGTATATTTATACACTAATGATTTCTGATTTATTAATTTATTTTCTATTATTTTTTATTTTTTATCTCTTCCCTTATAAACTATGATCCATTGATAATAAGGGACTAGTTTTTTCATTATGTTCCTCTTGGATCTCGCCACTAGACAACAACCTCTTGTATATGGTCTGGCATGCATGAGATCGTATGAAACTCTGGATTAGACCCAGTGGTTAGGGTTAGGGTGTAAAATTTCAAAAACATAGGAATATATTTTATTAAAATAAACATTATATTAGATAACAACAATATGTTATTATGTTAGGGTGATGTATTGATGATTTTATAAAATACATTATTTTTTCATAAATGCTGAAAAAACAATTATGTATATGATATATTTTATGAATTCATAAACATGTATTAATGATGTGATAAGATATATTTTATTTTTTTTGACCCAAAATATGATAAATTGTTTTATATCTATTATAATAATTTATTTAAAATATATAATGAAATTCCAAAGTCTAGAAATAACTTTTTAACCATTAATAAGAAATTTTAAGGAATAATATATAAATTTTATTAACAATCTAATATATAGAATATGAATCCTATTTTAAATTAATAATATGTATAAAACCAGGTTCCTAATGTCGTAATCCATTATCCAAAACTATGGATTCCCATGAAAAATTTATTTTCAAAAATGGTTAATTCCAATGGCTATATTTAAATAATAATAAATTATTCTCTTAATGTTTCTATAAATACCCACATTCAAACACCATCTCATTCAATATCAATATCAATATAACGTTCCTTACTCTCTTATTCTATAATTATGTACTTTGAAAAAGATCTTGTTCTCTCAAATTGTCCCCCATCTAAACTTAGGAAGCAGTACTTAAAGTAATGGGTTCTCTTCCTCTTTCCCTGTTTTCATTAAAGTGATTCCTTTATAGATTGTCAAATTATTTTCAATATATTATGTTTTCATGTATTTAAAATCATTCATTACTATAAAAATGATGTTTTATTACCATTATCCTTCAATAATCCAATTCCATATAAATTTTTTATCCTCATTATGCTATCAAAACAATTCATAGATTTCCTGTGCCATTATATTATATTAAAAATAACCAAACCTATTTTGAAATGTTTTCTTATGATACATGATCTATATGTCTCATATAAATTTAATCATATGAATTGTGTTCCCTAATATCTCGCATCTTAATTGGTTAAATAATTAATATCTATATATGACATTATTTTTATACAAACATAATATTCCTTCGTAATGTCTCATGATACCTTGGTAAATAAACATGGTAATATATTTTACGAAACAACATAGATAAACCTTGGAGACATTATTATAAATTTATCATTTTTATATTGTATTCACATTCACATTTTATTAATCATATACATAATAACATGGTCTTATTTATGCCTCATCATTTGTTTGTGCTGATCACACACATTCCATGTCCTTCATTTATCCCATTACTAGTATTTATGCCCACCCTATCCTTTTAATGAATCTCCATAAGAAATAATACACAGTAAGGATACCAAGAATATAATTTTAAATTGTATTTGACAAAAATTAAATAAAGTATCTATTTATTATTTAATATATGTTATTCATGTATTATATACCTATTTTCTGAGACACTAAACCTCAAAATATCCTATGAAATTAATTAATGAAATTATTTATTAGAAAAATATGTTGAAAATCACTTATGAGAAATTTGGGATGTTATTGTTAGTATAAAATGAAGTTTTTGTTATTTTTTTGGAAATTTTGACTATAAAATCGTAGAGAAACCTCTATGTATAAGTCTATATATATGAAAACGTCTTATGATTTTGACAAAGTATATATTGTGTGGTCTCACATCATTTACTACCTTTTTATGGATATTATATGATGATATGTATTGTTTCCCAAATTCTCCTAAAAGGTTAATAACCCTAAAAAATGTAGGTTGGGTAATAACATGATCTTAACTAAGTGAATAATAAGGTGTTATATCTTCACACCTAGTTTGAAACTCCATAGGGATATACCTTGGTTGATCACATTATTTGTATAACCCATTATAAAATATTTATGTATAATTTAATTATTTATTTTTTAAATTTTAGAAAAGACTAAAGTAAATGATCCTAGAAGAATCATATTATAAAAATCATCATTAAATTAAAAAAACAGAATTATTATAACAGAATTGAAAATCGTGATGTTTTTATCATTTAGGTTTTCTAATTTTAGAAAAATTGTATGAAATTTAAGGACCAATGTAAATAATTGATATGAAAAATAATACAAATGTGGCCTTCCTAATATGATGAATGTCATAGTTAAAAGCCTCATGATGATGCAAAATCAGTTATCTCTTGTTTTGAATAATAATTTAAACGACATAAAGTGTTTAGTTTCACCATGTTAGGAAAAATTATATTTTTAATCCTTCATGCATTAATAGAAACCAACATTTAGATGACACCCTTTTCCTTTGTTAACAGAAAAATTGATCCACACTATAAAAAGAATATTTTCTATACTCCATTGTTCTGAGAAAGATAAAGACACTTTTATAGTATACATATGATATGGATAAGTTATTCAAGGGAGGCTATTGATCAAAAACAAAAATCCAAATGTTAAAGTTGAAGATAGGGAATAATAAGTGTTCAAAAAAGTCTTTTTCAACAAGTTTTTTTTAAATACATTCAAAAAATTGAAAGGGAATTATAGTAGTAAAATCAAAAATTGGTTCAATCAGGGGTTGTTATGAAATGATGATTTAAAGGCTTTAATGACATGCTTTATGATTTTTCATTGGTTTTGATATAAAATAAATCAATTAATTGGTAGAATATGACCTCATCGTAGGAAAATCGTGGAAAATATGACACTTTGGGAGTGATGATGAGATAATGTGGTGTTATTTCAGAGTGGAAATGGAGTTTTGTGATATGCGATGTACTTGAGGACTAAATGATAACTATAGAAGGATTGATAAAAATTTTGGGTATGAAATTTTACCATGAAATAGAAGGGGTTAAATTATAATTACACATGTGAAACAAGTGAGGAAAAACCATTTGGGGAATTTTATACTAGGAAGTGGAAGGTTCTATTAGTAAATAATGAAAAGAAATATATATGTTGAATTTATTGAAAATATAAACCCTTAAAACACAATTATAAATGAAAAAAGAATGATGGTACAATTAGATCCTATAATAAAATGGTTCATGTGTGGATAGTATGGACGCTTATCTAAAATAATTTCAACTCATAATATAATGTAGGGAAACTATCATCAACCTTATAGAAGGAAAATGGAGAAGGATCGTTAATTTTTAATAAAAAATTTATAATTCAAGGATTCAATTGACACAGTTGTACGTACACTGGTTATACACTCAATGCTAGAGAGTACATTTTTTTATTCTAGTTGTTTGTATTATTTTATTTCATTAATTTTTGAAAAGGACATCGAATTGAAAAGTGAAATTCTAAAAGTGGAGTTATAAATTGAAAATCCATGAGGGTATATTCATGTATCATAAAAATATATAGATTACATTTTAACTTTTTTGAGTAAAATATCATTAAAAATATGTTTATCATTATAATGAAGGAATTTGACCTAATATTATGGACTAATTAGATATAAAAGTATTATTCCCCAATCATATATTGATGTAAATAAATTTTAGTTATCATAAAGTGCAAATATAAAATTATTTTCTTAGGATAAACATTTCATCCTGAGTTTTGTAAAGAACCACCTCTAATATATTTCCTTGTTTGAATTATTTATTATGAATGGGATGAATTTGAAATTAAAATTATTTGAAATTTTCTTATTATTTAGGAATATATGGATTTATTTCCTAAATAATTCTTAAAACCTCCAAGAGTAAAATTATCAATTGAACTGGTTACTAGATCAAAACCAACATCAAACCCCCATATAAATGAAATATGTGGAGTTAAAAAATTAAATAAACCACTACATGATCATTTGGTGAATGTTTTTGTTTGACCAAGTTTGGTTACTTAGGGGTCACATGTTCTATATATAGAGAATAAGTATTGTTAGATGATGATATGAATTGTCTATTAAAAACTCAATGAGATCAAAATATAGATAAAGTAACCTCTTCTAAGGATTAGTGATTAATTTGAACAATTTTATGGGGTACAATTTTATTTCAATATTTACCTACGATATAGGTTTCATAAGTTTAGGGTAATGAATTTTTATATTCCAAAAAATTAATTTTGAATAAGATATGGAAGGGATGAATCCTTCATCAACACTTTTGTTAATAAAAGATAATTTGTGACACACCAAAGATCCTAACTTCATCATAAACATATGTCGTCACAATTTATGTAAATAAACCAAAGTTCATAAGTCATTGCATATATTAGTAGATTATTATTTTTTAAGTATCATTACACACATTTTTAGATAATAATATTCAATGATAATAAAATATGTGGAATTATTTCTAGCTAGTCTATTCTCATAATTTCATGTCTCGATGATTATCAAGTTTGAACTTCAAGAGATGAAGTCTCATCCACTTATGAGTACTCACACTTTATATTAAAAATAGTATTTTTCAAATAAAATAATCTTATATCATTATATAAGTATGTTTAAAAATATAATCTTTTAATATCATTTTTTTAGAGTATTTGTGAACAAAATATGACCGTTTTAACATTATCTATATTTCAAGGAAATGTCACATTAATGTTATGCTTAAGAACCCTCAATATGTGATATGGTATCTTTAAGTATTCAAATCCATGAAAATTAGAGAAATCTAAAAAATATGTAATTAGTTTTAGGGAACCATCTCCAACATAAGGTTTATTGTTCAATTATGGATTTCATTTTCACCATAATCCCCGACGTTTCAACCCATATGATATAAGTCCTTACCCTATGTATTCGAGGTATATATAATTCTGAATAAACTCATCCCTTAGTGTTTTAGGATTAATCCCAATTCCATATAATCTCATTAGATATAAAGACATACCAAATTCATTGGAGGGGTATAAAATTCAATGACCACCCATAACATAATGAAAAACTGTACATATGTGTGATGCAAGAATATGTAAACAATCATAATTACCTCATAGCTTAATTAACCTATGTGAAAGAAATAGGTTTCATGAAAACACAAGCAAAACATGTTAATAAGAGATCTATAGAAATAAGGTTAATGAAATCATTAGAACATATCCACATAAAATTAGAATATATGTAATAAGAAATTTTCATTTATTAACATCACATTATAAGATCGTTATAAAATTACTTTGAGAAATAATAAAAAAAACCTTTTATATATTTATAACATTTTGTTTTAAAATAAAATAATTTTTAAAACAATGGGAATAATAATAATTCCAAAAAATTAGGAAAGCATAGAGGGTAAGATTCATAAATTAAATTAAATAAAATAGAGTGATGTTGAAGTCATGTAGAAGATGTTAAAATTATATTAATTTCATATTTATTTAAATAAAGTCAGAGTAAATTGAAAATAACTCGTGGAGAAAAGATCAAAAAGTGATTCTTTTAATTTTTTTGCAAAGAAATAAAAGGTTAATAGAACAGTAACAAGATAAATTATAAATTTATAAAAAATAATTATAATAAAACCCAATAATGAATATGAACATATTGGAGAAAGATTCTTGTTCTAAAAGACCATATAAGGAAGGCTCCACTTACACATTTCATTTTGATTAAATATTTACCCAATGGAATTTTAAATGGTAAGAATACTTGTTAACCCCATAAAAACCCATTGTAGAATAAAATATATTGGGTTTTAGAAATAATCAACATACAAATTTTTTAATTGAAATTTATTCAGAGATATCCTGATTTCAGAGTTATTTTTTTTGAAAGAAATAATTACCTCATAATTATTCTTACTATGATGTATTGTACCACTAAATATAATATATTTAAGATTATTTTTCATTTATTTAAGTAATATATTTATTTTTATTTTTATTCATATCATTCTTTTTTAATTTATTATTACCCATTTTTTAAGAATTCTTTATTGAAATTTATATTCATATGTTAATTATCCCATTTGTTCTTTGAAATCCCTAGTATGATGGTTCTATTCCATTCTTCTATATCATGGGTTCATAACCTCCTAAATGATAATGTATATGTTTTTTATTTTTAATGATATATTTATAGTGTCACATGGTTTTCTCAGGTAACTAATGGTGAAAGTCTGCATGGAACTCAAAAAATATCCTTTTAAGTGATTATTGATTTAATAAAAGAATTAAGATTATTCGTGATTATAATTTTGAATATTAAATATAATTAATTATTTAAACATATTAAATTAATCATTATTTCAGCATATTTCTAGTATTGAACATATTTTTCTCCTTCATGATATAAACATTTAAACATCATTCGTGAAGGTTTTAAAATCGATCAACACAATAACATTTTAAAACAACTTATGAAGAAATAAGTTGTTATTTTATAGTAATAATATCACTTTTACTGGTGATAAATGATTTCAAAAAACATTTATTAATGTGATAAATCATATTTTATAAGATATGGATGATCAATAAAATGAAAAAAAATTAGGAGAGTTTATTGAATACACTGAACTCGTCAATCTTCTCTTTGACAACCACATTAAAATGAGGAATTTGGGATATATTCGTCTGACTAAAGGACCCAAAAAAAATTATGTTATATTTTGGTAGAATTTGTACATTTATTCTAGATGAAATAAAATTAATGGTTTGACTGGTGGTGAGTATAGGTGGGGTCCTCTTATAGCTGAAATGGAGTGGAATTTTCATAAATTCCATTTCCATAATGGCTCTTGAATGCAATTTTGGAAAGGAAATTTTAAAATATAGGGAAAATAGTGTATATAGAGTGATTGGAGGTCTATTATTCCTTCAACCACTTGATTAATGATATGGTGTTATGATATTTGTTTGTTATTATCCCTTAATTTAAAAGTTCTAAATTTTTTCCATTTACCATAGTGCCTAAATTTTATATTGGTAACTTATATTTTTGCATAAAAATGAAATTTAAATTATTACCTAATTTTCATATACTGATTCAAAACATCAAATCTATTTTATTTGATTCAATTTCTAAAATTTATAAAAATTAAATTAAATTAATTATTGTATAATTCATAAAAATAATTTTTGGAAAAATATATTTTTAAGCCCCTAAATAGATTTATTGTTATTCCTTACAAAATAATAAGATTTAGATGGATGGGAAATTATATGAATATACATATAAATTATATATCATTAAAACCATAATTAAATTGTGATAAATTTAATTTAATAGCACAAATCCACCTAAAATAATGAAAAACTATCAATTATAAACTATCAACTTTTAATTTACGTTAATAACATCCTATTATTTATCTTTTAACAGATCAATTTTATATATCAATAAGTATTGTAATAATTATTTAAATTTTATAAACACATAAAATAATTTGATAAAAACAATAATATATAATGAATAAAAATACATATTTTGATGAAGGGGTCACAATATGAGATGGAATCCCATGTTCCATCCAGGGCTATGTGGATTAAAGAAGGGGATCACAACAGGTCCTTTTCTCATGCCTACATCAAGGAAAATCATTGTGTTGTCAAACCAAATATTCACCTGTAGGATGGATCATATACTTACCTGGCTATTTTGGGAGGTACGAATATTGAATTTTTCTAACTTTCTTCTCAGTGATGTTAATCCAAGTATGTAGAATGGTTATCTTGGTGGTCATGAATAGATGTTTTGATTCATTCCAAGTGTGGTGGATGATCTTGTTAATAATATGTTGAGTGGGGTTTCATAATAAGATGAAATCTAGGGTGTTGTTTTGTCCTTCAACCTAGATAGTTATCCTGAGCCAGATTGTTTTCAGTTAGATTTTTATTTGTCTGCATGGGATCTTGTAAAGAGATATCTTATCAAGGCTATCCAAGAATTCTTAGATGGTGTGAATCATCCTCTTGTTTCATGTGGAACCACCCTGATTATCATTTCTAAGGTCATGGATCCCATGTCTCTAAGTCAATTCTGACCCCTCAGTATGTGCAATTTCACATACAATGTTTTGCAAGAATTCTCAGCAAAAAATTGTGTTCATTTTACCATGTGGATCTCCAGAGAATAGAACGAATTTCTCAAGTGTTGTTCAATTCAGGGTTCCATCAGCCTTTCTCAATAAATGGTTGGGGATATTAGTGTTAAATCCCCATGATCTAACTTCCTCATATAAGATGATATGGATAATTCTTATGACAGGCATGAATGGAATTTCATACTCATGGTTCTTGGTTTTATGTGGTTCTCTCACCGAATATCTAATATTATTTCCAGGAGATTTAGTACCTCCTAGTTGGTTGTCTCTTTCATGCATAGGTATTATGGATTCTTGATGATGGTTAAAAGGTTGAGGTAAGGGGACCTTGTTTCTCTCATTCTTTTATTCATGTCCCTAGACTCATTACCCAGGTATTTAACTCAGATCTACATCCCTGGTGATATTATATCATTTCAGATCATGGGTTCTTTCAAGAGTTTTCCACATATTCTCTTGGTAGGTGATATCTGGTTCTTTTTTAAAGGTAATTATATATCTATATGGGGCTATAATATTATCATGCATGATTATTACAAGTATATCAGACAGAATAATATTTATCATAAAAATTTTATTTCCCCCAAACTTCATGCCCTCCAAGGTGGGTTTTTAGGGTTGAGGATTGCTTAGGTATTCATAGGAGGAACATTCCCATTGAATATATTGGAGCTCCAGCATCTCCTAGGAGGATTTTTATTCATCACTGTGAAGGTTTGGTCAAAAAATATTTCCAAATAGATTAATAATTGGAAGAATAAATTTCTTTATTTTGGTGGTTGGATCACCTTGGACTATCTTGTTTTATCCTACATTCTTATTCATGTGGTATTGGCTTGCATATGCTTAGAGTGGTGATCACGGAGATTGAAGAATATATGTTGAATTTAATTTGGGATGCCCACTTTAACTGGAGATGTCATTGGGGCTCATGGGAAAGGATTTCCAAACCATTTGATAATGTTGGTATTAACCTTAGGGATGTATCAACCATGATGCACCACATACAAGAAAAATTATATTAGGATGTTGTAAAAGGAAAGAATATTTGGTAAAGATTCATCAATAATAATTATAGACCAGATTTGAGATATCCAAATGGTAGGATTTCTAGCTTCTTAAATAAAGTAAAGGATAATATTCTAGAAATTTGGGCCAACTCATGGTGGATCATTGGTCGTGGGGAGATCAGCTTCTGTATCCATAATTAGGCTGGTGATATTCTTATTTTTCCAGGGTGCATGAAACCTGATATTACCTTTATTCAAGAATTTTCCTATCTCTTTTAAATTAATATAGTTCTTAATGATGAGAAGTGATATTTTCTCCACAATATCCACATGTATGGGGAGAGTGATAATTGTGTTTTCACGGATACTGATACTGGTGTTCTTTCCAATAAAGCATAGAGTAGTTTGGAGCATGTTCCTTCAACTCAATATTAAAGGGGTTTTTTTATTTGTTATAAATAGTTTTATAATAAATATAATTTCCTATTTTGGAGTATTTGAAATGAATTTATTCGTTATAATGATTTGATTAGGTGCGAGGGAATTCAGATGGCTTAGAGTTTTACCTACTATAGTAACCATCATGAGGAGTATGTATCCCATTTGTTTTTTTAAGGTGAATGGGATTCCTACCTATGGAACATGTTGGGTGATTTATTAGGAATTATCCACAGTGTCTGGACTTGTGAAGCTTTCCTATAGCTCTAGTTTAGTGAGCACTGCCCAGAACACATGGCAAGGGATCTCTTCTTGCTATCTGGTTGTTGGTGTTTGGGGGATACAAGGGGACCATAGTATATTTTATTCCTCCAGAAGGTTTATGTTGGCATCCAATATCTCACATATTATTAGGTATTTTGGGTTGGAACCTTCTCTATTGAATCTCATGCATGTAGGTACAGATTGCTCCAGCAGATAGTGTGAGTCCTTTCATGGGAATTGGATTCACTAGACTCTTCCAAGAAATAGATTGAAGATTAATGTGGATGGTTTATGTTGTAATGGATATATGATTGGGGAGTACTAGTTAAAGATCTATGAGTATTGTTCATTCTCTCTTTTAGTGCAGCTTATGGTCCTGGTGACTCGTTAATGGTGGAGGCTTGTGCTATGAGGGATGGGTTGGAGATGTGTTGCAGCAATAATATAAGACAATAGTATGTGAATACCAACTCAGTATCCATCTTTACATTCTTTATAGTTCTGAATCAATGCTCCATGGAAAATTATTTATCACATTCATAGTTGAAACAAATTTATTAATGACCACACACTTTGCTTCACAATTGGCATGAGGAGAGCCAGGCATAGGTTTTTTTGGCTTCAAGAGTTTTCCCTAAAAGCTCCAATATTTTTTTAATAATTTCATCTCCATTCCTCTTTGTTGTATTTCTATTGTGAGGGGGAATTCACTTGGGATTCAATATTTTATAACCCCTTGATTTTTCCTCCCCTTTGTACATTTATTCAATAAAAATATTAATTTTATGGAATCGTAAAATACTCTAAGTAATTATTTTTATTTTTATTTCATTCTAGAATTAATTATTATATGTGTATTTTATAATTTTTTATTTTTTATTTTAATTATGAATGGTAAATATTTATAATTGATACAGGTATATAAAACAACCATATATTCAACAACCATGCGTAAAACTATCATATAACGTTCCTATATATATCCTTACATGGATCTCTAAAATCATTTATCCTATCTATTTTCATTTTTATAAAAAATTATGTTAAATTTAATTTTTTCCCTTCATTCTATAGTTATAATTGAAGGTATGGTATTCAAATAATCCTATAAGGATCTATATTTCATGTGTATTGACTTTTTATTTATGTGCGTTGTTATTCCTCTTGTAGTTTTCTTAATGATAGTTAATATTGTGATATCATAATGTATTAATATATATCATTCATTGTAATATCTTATCCAAATAAAATATATCATGGTTCACTTTAGTTTAGTTTTGAGTTTATTACAAGCTATATATGATATAGTATTTATTTAAAATTAAAAACATACTAAAATTACAATGAGTCATATTTTGTAGAAAAATACCATCTTTTTCTAAATTACATGGATAAAATATACACATGGATTTAGCTTCACATGATTGAAATTTAGTTTTCTATATGAAATCATGTCTTTAATTACATTCTCACTCTTTTGAAAAAGATATTCATGAAATATATTTATAACTCTAATAGATTTAGAATCAATCGTCTAATATGAAATTGTAATTTGATTCAATGTTCCATCCTTTGGGCTCCAACATTAAACTATATTTGTATTTTCCCCACACAATATAAAAATTCAATAAAAACACTATATCATATAGCTTACCAACTTAAATAAAATCATTTATCAATTCAACTTAAGTTTTTATCCATTTTAATTTTTTCAATAATTATTTATTTATAAAAATATCAAAATCATCTCACCCTATAATCTTGAGTGATTAATCCTATGTTAAGTAAACATTGTTGAAATATTTGGGAATATAATTTTTCATTCAAACATTAAGTAAAAAATAATAAAATGAAATCATTGAATTAATGTTCCATGAATGCAACAGAAAATTGATGCTCAATATGAAATTATTGTCATCATTCTCAACTACCATATTTGTGGTGGATCCCAAAAAAATTTCCTTTATGTATTTTTAATCCTTAATTACACTTATTTTATTCTCACATGGTCAATATGGAGGACCTATACCCTACTAAGAAGGGCATATTATTCCTTATGTAATATATATTTTACTATCAAAGAAAAGGACTTTATTAAATTTCATATTTTTATTCGAACTTAAACCTGAAATAACTCAAAACCCATGTAATACTTAATGCTTGAACATTTCACTATAGAAATCCTTACATCCAATGATTTTGGGAATTTTGGTAAAAATAACAATACCCATGTCCTACTTTTGAGTATAGCATTTATAGAATCCAAATGGATAAGGATTACATTATAATCATTCTCATGATCAACCCATAGATATATTGCACTCATATTGAAATATGTGTTCCTCAACATTAGAAAATCTTTATTTATAGAGGTTTTATTATAATATATGTTATTATGTGTAGACATCATTTTATAATTATATTTCACATTTTTATGTTAGATGATACATTTCATGGTAATTTCAACAGAAAAACCCCATGTTTGTTCTTATAAATAAATGTTCCTCCCATAATCCTAATAATTTTTGGACCAACTCTAAACAAGGAATGATTTATATTTATTTAATAATTATAGAACCTTGTTAATATCTTCTCTATTAAAAAATATGTTACATGAAAATTATAAAATTGTTTGTTTTATTCTTCTAACATTGTATTCTCTAAACACGACTTTAGATATCCTAGAACAGAATTTACTAAAAAAAATTTAATCCAAAATGATAAACCATGCATAGAAATTAATAATTGTGAAAATAAAAGATACACAAATGAAAATAAAATGAATAAACAATTATGGATATCTAAGCGCCGTTCATAAATGACTATTTGAGTGTGAAAGCATAATACAACCCATATAAACCAAATCGATCTCTATAATTTGAAAAAAATAATGTGAAGTGATACTAATTAAAGATACACATTAACACCAAAAAATAATAAGAATAAAAAATATTCTTTACTGAACCAAAATCTATAGAAAGACAACACATTCCATAAAGAGAGTGGAAAAAGAGATACATCTTATTCACAGATCACTACTCAAAGATTATGACAAGTTTTTTAACATCACATATGGGTAACACTTATTTATAGAAAAATTTGAGATCCTAATTTCATTTAACATTAAAATTATAGTCAAAATATTTAAGAAATTATCTAATAATAATGGTCTTCATTGCTTCTGGTATCACCGATATGCAAGCCAATATGAGGGAAACTAGAAATTTACTACCTAATATTTCTCATCAATTGATAAAATAGTCCATTTATTTCTTAAAATAATCTTTTCATTGATCTCTTTATTTCAACTATACCTCATCTACTAAAATACTCCAACTTGTTGAGTTAAAGATCCCATCAAATAATAGACTTACTAATAATATACTTCACTCATAAAAACCATCACCCAATGACATTATTCTAAGTAATAATATAAACATTAATTAATGTTCTAAAAAATAAATTACAATAAAACATGTTGAACTGATAGTTGAATGAAAAAACAACCTCGATCATAATCCAAAAGTAATATTAAAACCATGTTCAAATAACCACATAATCAAATATTGAAATTATAAAATTAGAAGATATCCATATATACATCCCAAATTTGATCAACATTTCCTTTTATTAAATATTATGAGTGTGATTATTATAACTTAATCACATTATAATGGAAAAAGATCTATATTTTCTCTTATGTAATTAACATTTTCATTGTATGAAACTATATTTTTTGTACAAAATCATAGAGATTATATAATATTTCTCTATGTAGACTTATATTTATTTTCCAAACTCATAAAACAGTATTTTCAAGAACTGTATCAGGCTCCGAATAAATTTATTTTATATTTTAACTAGGGGTTTGGATATCCAAAATCATACTATATTGATGAGAAAAGTGTCTTTGATTGCAACATATTTTCCAATAGATGCATGCTCTTTGGTAATATCTTTTCATATGTATACAAATTGGAATCCTCTATGTGCCCCCATGATTTTTCAACAATTTCAACCATCTTAAAACATGTAATAATATAATGATATTTTTCTCATGATCTCATTGAGTTATAAGATTACACAAGATCCACTATTACTGTAAAATGAATAACGCATGTCCCGCATTCCTTAGAGTCTTCATCAATTTCATTGTGTTTTTAATAAATAATCGTAAACATAAGATAATACCTAATATAAATCTTATCTATATTATATATATCATTATCAATAGTCTCTAAGTACTTTTAAATAAATAGTAATTTTTTGCATGGTTCAATATATAGACAATCTCATTTTAGTATTCATTCCCAAGAAATACCCAATTTTTATGCATGGATCAATAATTATATATATAATATAGTTTATTAGTGGTTTTCAAAACATTCACTAAATGGACTTAATAACATAAAAATACTAGTTTAAATACTACTTCATAATCTGTATAATATAAACTAGTTCCCTGGATAAATTGGTATATTCCCCTATTCATGTAACATGGTAACATAAGAAAAATATATAATGATCTAGTTATGTAAATCACTAGTATAGAAATTAGCATTACAATGAAACATTAATAATTATATGGCTAGCTAAAACCTCCAAATTTTATGTAGTATAGCACCTAATTTTAACCATTCATTACAATTCTTCAGTATGCTAATGTTTTATATCATTTTACAAACTCATTACAGATTTTCTTATAGTAACATGATATTGGATAGTGACTATATCATAAAAAGGAAATGTATCTCAACTTCATATAGAATATCAACACTATGCCTACCAATTTCTTAATTTGTCTACTGGACCCATTAATCTAGTTCAACCTCTCTATGTATATCTATTGGATCTAGATATTATTTTTTATGGATTCATAAACAACAAAAACCATTATAGAACATCTTTTGATTATATATTTTTTAATTTAACCCTTTATATCTATTTATATATAACTTTATAAGATACCGTAGTTGATTCAAAATGAATTTATAAAATTTATTCTTTGGTATTTATTAATTTTTTATGCTTACCAATTTATAATAAAAACTATGGACATAATTGAATATTTTATCATGAAATTAAATATATATTTTTTCATCCATGCAGGTTACTCTATATTTATTTTATGGACTCTATATGTAAATGTTATATATAGCTTATCCTTTTAAATTATCTAGGTTTCCCTTGTGTATTTTGACTTGGGTTTGGGAGAGCACCTTCTATATGTTCTTGTAATTCATCAATGAGATGATTCTTAGTCATTGATAACCGATGTTCATATAATGATGGATCTTTATAGTTTTGTTTATTCTATGGGATTATCTTCACCTTTTCCACATATTCCATCTCTAGCCATCATTTTTCCCTTTATGTTTTCCCTTAAAAGTGAGATCGTTATAGCTGAATTGATTTCATCCATCAATCTATGGTGATTAAATTAGATGATGTTACATCATTTTGTAGACCCTTTCTCTATCATACTTTCTTCAATTGTGTGGTTTTTTCATTTCATTTTCCATAAACCACTCTTTTTTTTCCATACTATATAAAATTTACTGTGGGAGAGGGAGAATAATTTATTTGTCAAAGATGGAGTTTTCTATAACTATCATCCATTTCACCATTTCTTTACCACCTCAATGTTGAGTTGATTCTATATATCCAGTATGGTGAAGATCAATTTATCACAATATGAAATGATTTCATGACATGTATGTAATAAAATGAATTAGGTAGAGCATGAGGCATACACCATGGTTTCTCAAATTATTCAATAACCTAAAACAACCAATCATATGTAAGGCTAAATGTTTAGAATTTTATATCCCACCTTCGGTCATAGTTATTGTGTTTCTAATACATCATTCCATTTTCATTGTCATTTATTCTCCAAAACACATTGTGGATGGTGTTTTATTTTACTAAATTATTCATTGGTTGTTTTATCTTCTTGAAATTACAATATTTCTTCTACTTATACTAATTTATATAATCAACCATTATTTCTTTGAATAAAAATAAATCATACACAAATTTAGTTCTCCTATGGTTGTTGTATATGTGCATACACTTAATTTTTTCCTCTTCAATTGGTATAATAGACATATTAATATATAAATAGAATATTTTAATAATTAAATTGGGTAATTAGATGTAGAAACTGACTTTAATCATCAGTGAATCAAGATGAAGTCACTATTAGTCCAACAATCACTGCTTGATGAACTTAATAGACCTAAAACCCATAGTTCATTAATCCATTGATGGAATAACTACGACCACCTATATATATTTCCCTATCAATGTATTCATTAAATCTTATAGTTCTCTAATTTGTTCATTGTCTTATCAAATCATGCATGAGTTTACCTATGAAACCACTACACCGAGCATTCAGCCTAATCATTAAAAATTGCACATGACTACTTCCCATGTTGTCTATTTCCAAAAGAAACGTTAACTGTATAACTTCATGTTATATTTACGAACCTTATTTAATATATTTTAAAGACATTAATAAAATTATGATTCATCTTGTTAATATTAATATTACAATTAATTTCAAAAACCATGATATAATAGTATTTATTTTCTTATATTGTTCATTTTATAATCTTGTTATTATGATGTTTGGTAAAGATTTATCGGCATTAGATGTTGTAAAATATTCCCTAGTATTTCATGAATTATATGGTAATACTATTTATATGGTGTAGGTAATATGATTCAACATTAGGGGTACTTTTGAATCATGGTATAAAAAATAGTGATCATGGGTCGAACAATGGGATGATCTAAAATTAATCTATATATATTTGATCTATGTCTAAATCTATAGAGGAAACATATTTCCCTTGTGGTAAACCTGGAAATGTTTGGATTAAGTACCCCAAATAAAAATCTAGTTAAAATTATAAGCAAACAAGTGATCACTTTCATTTTTCTAGTACTTGTTGTAATAGTGATGAGAGACTAACTACAGTTAAAGGAAATATGAGTTATGAATGGTTAATTGATTCAATTTTTACCTTCTAGATAGTCCTTTATTGATTCTCTTTTTTTGCGTTGGTCGAGGGAGTTGATGGTGAGGTTATTATATAAATGAATGAAAGGTTTGTAGTCATGGGTAGTGGATATGTTCAATTAAATCTTGATGAGAATTCTATTTTCACTTTGACTATAGTGATATGGGTCCCCAACCTATATAGGTACCTAATTTCATTTGTATTTCTAGATGAAAAGGTACTAATCTTCCAGACCAAATATGGTAGTCTATGAATTTCCGAGGGTTGTTATATTTTCCATACACTACTATAAAATGCGTATTTAACAGTGCTGGCATTTATCAGCACTAGAAAAAATCATTTATAAAGTCCATCTTTATCAGTGATAAACTATGAAATGATAGAATAATCTCTTTATCAGGGCTAAAAAATGTTCTGATAAAAGGAAACGTTTATCTGTGCTTTTTTTGCAATGATAAAAGTAAACCTTTATCAGTGCTTTATTTTAGCACTAATAAAGGAAACTTTTTTCAGTGATTTATTTTTAGCTCTAATAAAAGGATGCCTTTATTAGTGTGTCTTTAGAATTGATAAAATGTTCACTTTATCAACTCTTTTTTAGCACTGATAAATGTCCCGAATAAAATAAAAAATTAAACAACTAAAAATAAAATTTGAAAATTTATAAAAACATGAAACATTATATTAATTAAATAATTCTCTATAAAAATTTATAAATCTAATACACGTATATATATATTATAAATATTAATAAATAGTATATATTAAATATATATATAAAACAAACAAGTATAATATATAAAAAAATTTAATTGAAACTATATTATTGTCTTATTCATATTTAATGTTGTTTGATTTTTCAATTTAACTTTTATCAAACATCGTGTGTTGCATTTATTTTACATATATATATACACATATATATGTTAATGTATTTTTTTATAAATAAACACCTAAATATATTTATGCAATATATAGAAACACATGCACCTAATATTTATGTAATTTATTCGAATTTTAGTGTATTTTATAATTTCATTACAAAATGATACATTTAATATATATATTATGTTTTTAATTGGTAAATTTTATTTATTTATTATCAATACTAAAATTTCATTTCTATAGTTCTGTATTTTTTATTTTATTTTTGAATTTTTATAATTTCTATTATTTATTTATATAAATTTACTTACTATGTTTTAGTATTTTCAATATGAATTCATCCACATCAATATATAAATATATATCCTTATTTTTCTAAAAACTTTTATTTAATTAATAAAACTTATCCATTTTTTGAATATTGATAAACTATTCTCATTTTGAATTATTCATTTTCACTCATATTTAAAATGTATGCATTTCTGATTATATATCCATTAATAATGTTAAAAATATATTTTTAAATAAATATATCTATAAAATTTATATTTACTATATTTATAATTAATATAAATAAATAATTATTATAAATAAATAATTATTACTATTTAAATAAGTATTTATATAATTATAAATAAATAATTATATAAATTTAAGTAATTATAAATTTATAAAAAAAATAAATAATTATAAAATTATATTTATGTTATTTAAATTAATATAATTATAAAACATTTATTTGTGCTAAGAAAGTGTTGTTAAAAGATTTATTTATCAACGCTAAAACGCGAGCGCTGATAAATATACATTTTATCAGCGTTTTTTTATCCCTGATAAATATAGAGATTTATCAGCACTAAAAAAGAATTGATAGATACTCAGTTTATCAATTCATACAAATTTAGAATAGAAAAAATGGTTTTATATCAGTGATTTTCTCAAAGTACTGTTAAAACTATCTTCGGTCTATTTAAAAAAACCCTAACCAAGACTTAGTCTCTCATGATTCTCATGTTCTCGTGGAACTCCTCTAATGCTGTAATTACTCCTCTATGTTCCCTCAGATAAATAAAGGCTATAATCCAATGTAAGTTATTTTATACTCTTCCTCTATCATTTGTTTTATGCATTTGGTTCCATGTTTTGTGTTTTTGTGTTGTTCTTAAACATGATGAACACTACATATCTTCTTGTCGTTACTTAAATACAATGAGTGTGGTTCTATTTCTCATTCACATTTAATATGTATTTTAGATTCCATCCAAATTATCCCTAAAGACACACTTATATTGTTTACTCTACTCTCGAAATTAAAAAGCAAACCTCTCATCCTCCCCTTGGTTATATATTCATTTCAATAATACACGGTTCCAAAATCAAGGTAGTTTCTCTAATTTAATTCATCTTCTGTACTAGATTATATATTCTAAAGGGTTAATTATAAGGGATTTTAAGTATTAGTGGATCGTTTTCGGTGGCCCTCATTTATGAGTGATGAACATATAGAGACCAATGTAAGTGTAAAAATCATTCAAACTTGTTTTGTACATTTTGGTTATTCATGTAAATTGTTAGACCATAAAATGTGTTATTTAGATTTATGACATTGATGACTAATTTTTCATTGAATTCAAAAAAATATTGAATTAATTTTTCACATTCCAAAAATTATTTTTGTGATGCATGTTGGGAGAGTTTTATTTTTTTATTTTAAGATTATTATTAAACATTAAGCATGGGTTACAATGGGTGATGGGGAATTTCATTAGTGAGAAAACTATAATCAACAAATTTTTTAATGATTTCTGAGATTGGAAAGTGATAACAAATCATTGGGTAAATAGACTTATAAATACACAATAACATATAAAGAGTGTATTTCCCAAAAGTAATTGAGTTATCCATCATTGGATAATTGAACAATAAAACTATGAGATGTGATTTATCAGTAGAATCACTAATCAAAATAGGGTGATAATTAATTTATAGGATAAAAAATAATTTGAAAATATATATAACATGGTGAATAACCATATATAAGACATTATTTTATTTAAATATATTTCTGATGGTTTTTATCTTTATGTTCTATAAGTCATGTAATGTTTTATCCATGTCTAAAATTCCCAAAATAGATATATGATCCCACAAATGTAATAATACCTTTTTTCATTCCATATCCAAACTTATCTACTTCTTTGATCACTGTTTATATCTAGGTTAAGGTACTAGAACACTTTTGGTGATCATAATATGATAACCTAAAACTCATAAGTTGTATCAAAGACTTGTACTTTAAGGACACAATGTATTAATCTATTAGTTTTTTTATAAAAAAATGTCATTGTATTATATCAATATCATATATTATGATATTAAGAATTTTATTATTCAACCGTAGAATATCTCTATTATATATCATATGATATGACATATAGAAAATATCAGGATTTAAAATATGTTTTATCATACAATTTATGATATCATAAAATATGAATCTATCCAAGGTTTCTGTGAAAATAGAGTATCAAGGCACAAATAAAATATCACCTCAATTTTTAAATATGATAAAATAAATATGATATCTCCTATCATATTTAGTGATAGCATTCATTGATTATGATTAAATTTTCATCATAGAAAATGATTGAGTCACTGTAATACCTATCTCTAATATTATATTTTATAAATGATAATATCATTATAAATCATAAAGTAGGACATTCCAATAGGTAATTATCGATTTAATCCAAGGTGTATTGTAATATTTTCAATTATGGGAAGTATTTATGGTTCCTATAATATTTTTTCATAATATATCATAAAAATAAATTTATGATTTCATTGAGTAGAATCATTTAATTTTTTAGAGTCAAAAAATTCTAGATCAATACTGATCATAAGTTGAAAAAATCACCATTTAATGGGATGTATGTTATTTGAGGGATCTTATGGTGGATGAAAAAAATATCCAAAAATGTAAGGTGATTAGTCCTTGACTATACATAAGTGATGTCTAATGTAGGTGGGGTTGGATTCAAATCATCAAGACCATTAGAGTGGAGGTATTCTAATTCCTCTTCAATTGAGGAGACTTATGAGTGATTCTATTAGTGTTGGTTCCTATGACACTTTATTCCTTATATTCATGATTTTCTTCCATATGTTGATGATAGATTTGACTATGTCTTTAAAACAATCCTTCCTCCCATTATTAGGATATGGAAGGAAATCAGGCATATGAGGACAGATTAAATAAAGGTACTAAAGTTTAGTAGTACTGTAGTATTGAAGTATTGTATCTTTGTTCAAGACAGTAACAATTTTCATGCAAGTTGGACGGAATTGTGTACTTTTATGCTTGGAGAGTATTGAATTTTTAATATTCAATTCAAATTAAATGTTTGACCACACATGCAGATAATGTCTTCTGAACATGATAGTTTTTCCAATCCTGAGAAAGATTAGACCGTTGATGTTGAAACTAAAGAACTATTTCGGGATCAATAACATGTTCATGAAAAAAATGAAAAAAAACAAGAATGACACAACATCATAGTTTCGAATAAAATTATCAAGTGGATATGTTCGGGTATAAGATTAGAGGTTGGTTATAATCAACGCGACCATCCTATTGACCCAAACAATTCAATGCTCATTAGTTATCTTGGGGTCACAATGAGGATGAATGTATCGATTGGTATTGACTAATGATGCCATGTCTATAATGAACCATAATTTACATACTTGTTTATCACATCAAAATTTATGTATATTAATTACAAAATCTAATATATCTTTGACAAGACCGCATAGGTATAGTTTCTTTGGAAACTGGGAAACATAAACAACTTATTCACAAAAAATCGACATTGTCTCCAGCATATTTCTTTATAACTAGACTCCCTTTCGACATATATTACTTAATAACCTCTTTCAGGACCTGGGGAAGAGAAACATATGAATTGTTGAGCTCAAATTCTCAATAAGGGTAAACAAGGGAAATATCAATCATGTCATAATCATAAGACCTAAAAAATTACATTTGGAAGCCTTATCCTGTATATGAAAGATCGTGATATCATGTCATCGGATAAAAGTTAATAATAATTGATGAAAAAAATCCCAAAAAAATTAAAAACATAATACATGATGTTTTGTGGCTTACACATAATCATATAAAATCATTTCGTATTATTCAATGCTCATTTCCAAGACCATCATTGTGGACAAATTCCATTACTAAAACGAGTTTACTTGTCGTTTCAACCATGTATTAGTGAACCGAATTTAGCTACCATTCCATTAATGTCTATCTCATTAGATATAAATATTAATTCAATAAATTTGATAGAGATAAAGGTCTCAACCATCTTATAAAGAAATAATTCTTACATATTCTACAAAAAACATAAATCATTCATCATAGCATAACCCAATGAACAAAAATGGGTTTCTTAAACATCATTTCATCATAATCAATATAAAATAAATTTATTTTAGAAAAATAATTACATCATAAAGACAATCAAATAAAATCAATAATATGGATAGAAACATAACACTATTTAAATAATTTCATCATAGAGGAAAAATAATTTTCATAAAATACTTGAAATTAATTCTTGAGGAAAATATCCTTTCTTCTAAAAAAACTTTTTTTCTCTCAAAATGAAAAGAAATTTTTAAAGAAAATTATTTAATTGAAATTAATTACTTAAAGTATAATGTGGGGATGGGTCTATAAACACTCAACCAATATGTTTTAGATAGGTTAGGGTCACTATATTAACTTTGCCTTTTAGATATAACTCTTAGTTAAATAGTTTGACATTTACCATGTCTCTTTGTAGTTTTATATTATATGGTTCATAAACATACTATATACTTCAAAGATAACCCAAAGTGGTTCATTAATGATACACCTATCATTATATAAGTCCTTTTTCCGAACATTATATTTTCAGGAATAGAATATCAATTAATAATATAATATTTGTTTTAAAAACTCTTTTATGTCAATTTTGAAACTATTTAATAATTGATTTTTTATAATGTAATAAAAACTTTATTAATTCTAACTAAATAAATTTAATCAATCATAACATGTCATATTAACTTATAAAATTCGTTCATGTCATCAAAACTTTAAATTATATTTATTTTAACATTTATAATACCATTTATTTGATTCTTTCATTAATAAGGAAATTACTCTATCATCATTGTATCATAAATAATTTTAACTATTCAAGGTCTAAAAATTATAAATAAAATACCATTAGGTAGGAAATATCTTTATATTTCAAATTCATATTTATATTTGAAGATAAAACATGCATAACCCTATGTAAAATTTTTTTTACTAAAAGATATATGCTTTTGTATTTTTTGTATTTACTTTAACTTAATTAATATAAAGTGTCATTATCACTTACAAGTGGCTCTATGGGGTCCCAAAATCGACCCAAATATGCCCATGGTCGGAAATTTAACATCAAATAGGGTTAGGAAATGTTTTTGGGAAATTTAATATTATTATAATATTATTTTATACCCTTATTTACCAGATTTACTCTTTAACCATGGTAAATAAAATATTTACCGATGTAATTATTCAAAATGTCTAAAAATAAAAGTTACCCATTTACACAATTTAGACCTCATGATTATAAATATGGAATCCATTTTTATAAATTCATAACACAGAAGTGGCAGAAATTAATTTAAAATTAATTCCCGTTGTCAAAACGAAAAGCGTGTTTTTAAGAAATAATAACTACCAAAAGATTGACATTTGTTTATGTCCAATTTTAAAGTGAAATTTCCAGTGAAAAACAGTGGATTAAATGGAAAAATATAATATAATTATACATCCATACCATTCATAGGTATAGTTTAACACTATAAATTATTTTGATTTAAAAATTTGTTTTCAGTTAATATATATTATTTTTCACTATTCACCCAAATATGAAAGTTATCAGAAAAATGCCAAATGTTTTTTGAAACTAAATTATTATGACCAATTCCCAAATAAGAAGTTTATTTTTTCAAATTTAATATATAAATTCTTCGAATATTGTATTTAAAAATGGTTCTCCATTAAAAGGCGGTGAAATTTCATTTTTTGAAAAATATTTCTTTTATCTGAAAAAAAAATGAATTTGTCCTTACATTATGTCGAAGAAACTCATAAAATGGATTCTAAAATTATAAGGGTTATATAAAGTTAAAAATTATATTAATAATATTCATAACCAATTTTGATTGGCTAGTTTGGTAAGTCATGGTGCGCTTGAACTCGATGTTGCATGTGGTGTAGGTTATTGAATTACTTTGAAGAACTAACGTACTGTGAAATCCTGGGGTGTTAAATTATTCCCTACTTAAATAAATTGTGCCCTTGCAATTTTTTAAAATTGGGATTGGGAATATAATGGAAAGTCCCACATCAAAAAAAGAGTCAATAAAACTATCACTTTAAAAGAATGAAAGAGAAGTACAAAGGTCACCCAAGATAACCCATACTAGGATTCCATGTAAGAAAACATGGATATGGAAGATAAATAAGTTTCAAGTTTTTATAGAGAGGGATTGTAAACATTATCAGAAGAAAGTTAACAATAAGAAAACCACAAACTTGTGATGGGAAAAATGGTCATTAATTTCCCAATTGGAAAAGTAAACAAACAACATTTTATTTTTGTTTTAAGTTACTTTTCATAAAGATGAGGAATTTATCTATGAGATTAACTAAGAACATAAAGAACTATACTTACTTTTTAAGTATAGTTCCATTATTTAATAAATTTCTACCACTAACTCATTTTTTTAAACGATGATTATTCAAGAAGACTTGGCCACAACAGAAGATCTTGAATAAACATCTAGAGAATCGCATGATCACAAAGGATAAACTATATATTCTCCTTGTATTTAGAGATTAATCAAAACCAAAATGGTTAGTACAAGATTTGATGATCCCTAAAAATGATATTACTTTAGAGAAAGAAACACTAATAATAATGTCTAAAATTATACCAACAATACATCAAAGTTAAATAAATAAAATTCAATAAACCATTGTACTTAAAATCCTTCAATATAATCCAAACTAATACTGAAACCCAAAACATATAAGAATTTGGTTATTTAGTCTTCCACGTTAAATTGTATCTCCAAATGACATCAGCTGCTCTTAAAATCACATACTTAAAATTAATTAACCTAATCACATATTCTCTATTATAGGTTAATCCTTTCCATAAAGTACCAAAATCACTATAAATCCAAAATAAAAACATATATAAAAATCCACCATTACTCTTCAAATGAAATCCCATCGTATTCGATTTTTCTTGGGCATATAGTGTTCCAAACAAAGCAAACGTCTTCTAAAATAACAATTATCACTTAATCACCAAATCATTTTCCTCTACATGGGGTATTCATTTGATAAGACATAAGATCCCAAATGAACATATTATTGATCAAAAAATTATTTAACTAAAAATAATTAGTCACATTAACCGGGGATTTCATGTAGTTCAGTGGTAGGCGATGAATCCCAATCGCACTCTGGTTGTGGGTTTGATTCCCCCATCTTTGTCTAATGCGACGGGTTATCACATGGTCTATGTGTTTTCCTTTTTCAAAAACTATATTTTATCACATTACCAAAATGAGATAAATTCCTGAAATAACCATAACATAATTTAACAAAAAATGTTATCTGATACCTTTCATTTTCATCCCAAAATATAATAACTTGTAATTTCCTCAAACCCAAGGATCATATAAATCCAAATGGTTATTTAAAACTATATCCAAAAGGGAAAAGATAATTATTCCTCAAATATCATTTTCACATGACAAACTGCAGGGTTACAAATAAAAGAGAAAATTATTCCAAAGGAATCCCTTCAACAAGGAGCACTAATACTTTCAAACATTTCTCCAACCATTTATTTACACATAGCTTCCTCTTTGACCAAGAAAATATCATATAGAATAGTTCATTCACTCAGGTAATTCCTAGGTCCCCTACATTTACAAAAAATTATTATAAATGGATTCTTGGAACAATTTTTATTTTCTTCCATAGTACTCTTCATTTTTCCTTGGCAATTATTCACATTATGTCTTTATTTCCCACATGTAAAGCATTTCATTGTTCCATTGAGACACTTTCCTGGGTGTCTCCTTCCACATTTCCTATTTGATGGAAATTTAGGATTCTTTTCTCCATGGTATCCACTACTAGAGCTCTTATCATTCAACACCTTTCTCTTTATTGTTGAGTCTGGGAGATGGTTAATATATATGTTATTGATCATATTTTTGGAAAACTTATTTGGCACGAACAAGATATATTTTATTCCTATCAACATTCCATTTTTTTATCATTTACACCACTATTCCCACCTTGTACATCATTCTCAAAGTTACTATGACTTCCTTGGAATCCAGCCATTGACTAAAACCAGAAAGCAATGTGTGAGTAAAAATAGTCATAAAATCATTTATAGAATATCATGACACCATATTTTCAATTTTAAACACCTTAAGATTAACCAAGGTCATTTATTCTCATCTTATATTAAAATAATTCAAATCTTTTTGTAAATAAAATGTAAATTATCCTAAGCATATCCCTTGGGAGTATCGTAACCATGAATGCAGCAAGGATCGTTGTCGTGCACCAGTTCCTATTCGAGTCTAGCTCAAAGAGGTGTTTTTAGGTTTACCCCTAGGTACATCTGTACCAGAGCCGCCTCTACCTGCTTTTATCAAGACAGGGATGTATTTCTTGGAATCTCACAAAATATCTACAATACCAAAATTTTAGGAAGTTCTTCTATACTAATCCTCAATGTCTATCTTTGGGCTATGTGCTCTAATTAGATTTTATCTAAATCTAGTTTCCATGGTTTTACTAAACATCCTATGATACCAACTGTAATGCCCCAACTCTAATTTCCTAGAGTCTGTGCATTATTATGTATCATTGGAATGATCACAAAAGATCATGTCTCGAAAGACCGATTAGTTGAGTATCATTGGAAACAATAGATACATTCATAAGTCTTACATTACTTGATAATTTTAAAAACTACAACAACATAGTATCCCTATTCCACACTCATATCCCCTCAGAATATCCCTGCAGGTCAATAATAAAATACTTCTTCACATCCTGGGAAAAATAAAATATAGAAAGGGGATAGCTCAGATGATCAGTAAGGATAACAATATAGTGGAAACATTCATAAATAAGCATAAACATTTAAGGAAATTTATAACTAAAACATAATCCTTTTAAACATGAACATCAGCATAATATTGAAATAAAGAAATGAAAAAAATTCCATTTACTAATTCACAAGGAAATTTTACTAGACGAATAATCACATGAAATATCAATAACCACTTTCATAATGATGGAATGCATAACGCCATACTATCATCACCACATAGACAAGGCCTTATGCCAAAAATTACAAATATTATTTTGTCAAGGCCTTGTGCCAAGACATTAGTTTGTCTCATGATACCTACTGATTCATCGAGGAGCTATAACAGGCTCCACCCGTCACTTACTAAGTCCAATGCATTCCTCATATGAATAGGTTTAAACATAACATAAACATTCGTATTAAAACTAGCATACGAAATGTCAATACTTTATCCATAAACCATGAATGGTATAAAAATATCGCATCCATAGTAAAAAATAACTCATTAAATACAATATAAAATATTGTATTATAATAGATCAACCTCAAAAGAGAATAATGAATTATATTGGCATAGATGAAAATAATCATCAAAACTATTTTAGAGAAATATCCCCCTTTTTCTTGAAAACATTTTAGAGTCTCACTATTTATCAAGAATCCGTTTAAAATAGATTTTTAAATCAAAGTGTCCCATACCACTTTGAAAATTTTAAAAGGAATTTTAATTTTAAAACATTAATGTCCAAATAAATAAATCCTTAAAACCATATTTAAAACATGGACATTGATGAGAAAGATTTAGAATAATAAATCATTAAAACATTTTAAAATTATATTTTAGTTAGAGTTCCTAACCAAAAGAAAGACACTAGAATAAAAATAATTGAGGTGATATTTTTTTAATATCATGAGAATAAAGGGATTCATGATATTCTATGTCAAAGTACATTATATACACCGAATAAAAGTGATTTTGTGTATAACAACTAATAATTCTCAATGGAATGTAAATTGAGATGAAATATCTTATAAAGACTGTATCCTTAGGGTAAGAATAAATCAACGACATAATTATATGTTTCAAATATAAATAAACTCAATATGATTGGATATTCAATGTTAATAAATCATAGGACATCCACACATATTCTTGTAAAAACAACACCAATGAATTGGATATTTAACTCAACAAATGGATATTGAGTTAAAATTACTCTTATCAAGTTTATATCGATGACTTTAGAATTTATAAATGGAGTGATTATGAGTATAAAATGTATATAAACATAATGGGGAGTGGAAATTATGACATAAGAAACTGAATAGTGATTCCACACATAATCTTGGAGTAAAATAATCAATGAAGTATGTGAAAAGCCAAATAGGTAGAAATTGAAATTTCAAATTCCCTTATCAATTTGGAAACTTATGAAACATACACCCATGAAAGAAGGATCATACAATTATAATGTAAATATCCATAAATTAAAGTATATTACACAATGAATACAATCATGGGCAGTACACACACCACATGCAATAAATAAGTGGTGAACAATATAAATCTCACAGAATTAAAAGGAAGATAAGAAACCCCTTAATTTTTAATTTTTCCTTGGTTGAGGTTAGGTTAACCTCTTTAATAATGGTAAAATAATTTTCATTAAATTATACAAGAATCATATACATTAATATGTGTTCATATATGATCTTCTATCATTGATTTGTTAATAATATCTTAATAGTATCGTCGTTTCAGGTGTTAACAGATTCGTTTTCCTTTATATAATTTGTTATGTGACTCATATTTGTTATGGATGGGATGGATTATAATAATACACTGAATTATATCATGTCTATAAACATTATTTTATATCATCAAATGAAATTTAGTCTTGAATGGATACGATGAGGAATGAATCTCATCATGTTCGTAGAGACGGTAATCTGTACGTACGCACGAGTGACAATATCATTCTTTTGAAATTAAAATAATATATAATTGGATGGTATATAATATATTAAGAATAATTATCATGTTACATTTATTATTTATATCAATTACACAAAATTATTATACCCATCCAAATAACAATGTATTGAATAACAACTGCACCACGACGTGGAGACGGTGAGCCTTACGTATGCACATATAGTGACATGTCATTAAAAGGATGGATAGAATAATGAGTATGGTTGTACCATATTAATAATAACATCACAGTATATATAAGATATTGGATTTGTTATTTTAAAATGGAAACAACAATGAAAGAAGAAGTGGAAGATGAATGTAACTTGAAAGAGGTGATGAGATATTTACCTCTTCTTCGGGTTCTTATTTTTGATTTGATCAAAAAGGATCCGTTGGTTGCCTCTATGACTAAATGAGTTCCTCTAGGATGAATGGAGGAAAGTTTATAGGGTATTTGGGTAGATTTTGTCCGAGAAAATGTCTTTGGAGGTGTGAGTTAGTGAGAAGGGGGAGTGCCCTTTTATAAGAGTGGTGAGGGGAACCTTAGGAAAAGTTAGAAATATTATTCAATAATGAAATAATTTTCGGTTTATAATGGCACCAAAATGAATTATTTAATGGCTAAGGTGGGTATGGGTCTAAAACCACTCAACCAATATGTTTTACAGAGGGTAGGGTCATTGTATTAACTTTTTCTTTTAGATATAACTCTTAGTTAAATAGTTTGACATTTACCTTGTCTCTTTGTATTTTTATATTATATTTTTAATAAACATACTATATAATTCCTAGATAATCCCAAGTTGTTCATTAATGATACAATTATCATTATATAAGTCCTATGGCCGATCCTTATAATTTTATGAACAGAATATCAATTAATAATATAATATTTGTTTTAAAAACTCTTTTATGTCAATTTTGACACTATTTAATAATTGATTTTTGTTAAAGTCCTATCAATGTTATTAATTAGAACTACATTCATTTAATCAATCGAAAAATGTCATATTAACCTCTAAAATTCGTGTATTTCATCAAAACCTTCGAATTATATTTATTTTAACATTTATAATACCATTTATTTGATTCTTTCACTAATAAAGAAAATAATGCATCATCATTGTGTCATAAATAAATTTATCTATTAAATGCATATAAATTATAAATAAAATACCATTATGTAGTAAATATCATTATATTTATAATGAATAATTATAGTCTAATATATAACATGTATAACCCTATGTAAAAATTGTTTTACTAAAAGATATATGCTTATGTGATTTTTATATTTATTTTAACTTAATTAATATAAAGTGTCATTGTCACTTACAAGTGGCTCCATGGGGTCCAAAAAACGCCCCAAATATATAAATGGTTGTATATGTATCATATTATAGGGTTAGGACATGTGTTAGGGTAATTTAATATTATTAAAATATTATTTTTTACCCTTATTTTCCAGATTTACCATTTAACCATGGTAAATAAAATATTTACCGATGTAATTATTCAAAATGTCTAAAACTAAAAGTTACATATTTACAAAATTTGGACCACCTAATTCTAAATATGGAATCATTTTTTCTAAATTCAAAACACATAAGTGGCAGAAATTAATTTAAAATCAATTCTTGTTGTCAAAACAAGAAGCATGTTTTTAAGAAATAATAACTACCAAAAGATTGAAATTTGTTTATGTCCAATTTTTAATAGAAATTACTTCCATTGACCAACATTGGATTAAATGGTAAAAATATAATCTAATTATACATCTAAACCATTCATATTTATAGTTGTACACTATAAATTATTTTGATTAAAAAAAGTTGTTTTCAGTTAAAATATATTATTTTCACTATTCACCCAAATATAAAAGTTATCAGAAAAACACCAAAAATTTATTGAAACTAAATTATTATGTCCCAATACCAATGAAGAAGATTATTTTGTCATATTTAATAAATAAAAGTTTCAAATATTGGATTTAAAATGGGTTCCCCCTTAAAAGACGGTAAAATTGCATTTTTTGAAAAATACTTCTTTTATCTGAAAAAAATGAAGTTGTCCTTACATTACATCTATGATAATAATATAATGGATTCTAAAATTATAAGTGTTATATAATGTTCATAATTATATTAATACTGTTCATAACGTCTTCTGAACGGCTAGTTTGGTAAGTCGTGGTGCGCTAGAACTCGATGTTGTGTGTAGTGTAACTTATTGACTTACATTGACGAACTAACGTTCTATGAAATCTTGTGGTGTTACAGGAAATCATGGATATTGACGTTTAGTTTAAGGAAGCGGAATAGTTGGATTCAAAGACCAATGTGGAAGAGGAGGCAGAGGTGAATACTCGGGTGGATACTGAGACGAAGGAGAATAAGAAGCGTTGTCTTATATATAATAAAATTGTTAGGAAATGAAGTATAATAAGTATAAAACCAATACTGCATTTGAGAAAAATTGTTTAAAAGTGTACACAACACTTCTCCCTTAAGATAAGAGTCATTGTGCGTCTTTCTATATTAAAATAACATTTTATTGAAAAAATGTCGAATACTCAAAACCATGAAAATGCATTAAGATTGTTTTGGTAGTTTTGAACAATGATATATATGTCATTGTTGATGTGTAGGGATCAAAAACACCTTAATATGATTCATGGTGTGACTGGTATGACTCCAAGTATCCATTATCTGTTTATAATTGGCCTTTTAATACAAAAAAAGTGTCACTCACTGAATCCCGATAAAACATGCTCGGATTGTCTTGATAATTTGGGACAACAATTCATAATTCATTTCTAACGTGTATGAATTAGTCTCATGTCAAACCGACTAAAAATTTCATCTTTATGGCTCAATGTGCTGGTTTTAGTTTAAAATTACATTTTGGTAAAAGACATATGTGGCCTACTCAAAACAAATAATATGGATTCTTATTGTTTTGGTACTTTATTGAAAATATCAATAAATCACTTTTGATGTGGTGGGATTATTTTTAGTTCAATATGACCTGCAATGTCACTGGTATGACTCCAATGTTCTCTTTTTATTTAATACTAGCATTAATTATAACAAAAATAGCTAAAATACTACAAATCTATCAAATGAATTTTTATTACTTTTGTACTTTAGGAAAATGATCTATTAGTAATTTGTGACATGTAGGAATCAGTAACCCCACAATTCAACTCATGGTGTGACCAATATGACTCTAATTGCACCTTTTTATTCAAAATTTACATTAATTTTAGTAAAAAAACATACATACTCTGTAATAGTGTTTTCTTTTTCTTGTATTTTTGTTAGAAATTTTATTTCATTTAAATTCAGTATTTGTAACTTATTTTGGTAAAAAAAATTTGTTGTTTCTGTTGATGCAGTGCGTTCTTTTAGCACACTACACCTATTTCTAATTATGTAGTGTTTTGCAGCATCATAGTTTAGTTTTCACCTTTATCAGTTCTAAAAATGTGTTTATAAAAGTATAATTTATCCGCACTTTTTTCGTGCTTATAAATCATTCCTTTATAAGTGCATTAAAAATTGCTGTTAAATAGTACTTTTATCAGTGTAAATTAAAATGTTGATAAATCAATCTTTTATCAGTGCTTTGTAAAGAGATGATAAAAGACCATTTATTATTTTTTTTAAATCATGGATAAAGGGTATATTTATTAGTGCTAAATAAATTCACTGATAAATGGGGTATTTTATCAGTAATTTTATATAACTGATAAGGACTGATTCTAGAAATTTTAAAGTAGCGTTTTTTAGTAGTGATAGATGAATCATATTTGTGGTGTCTTTCAAAGACTTACTCTCTTTTTAGAGAAGAATATTTTTCAACATTTATACATGACTTTTATAAAAATGTAAGGATATAAATTTTGAGATGTCCCATGTGTTTAAGGTCTCTTAAATACATTTATATAAAAAATATGGAGGAAACCAAAATCCATGAAAAAATACAATGATAGTGAATAATTTATTTCTAAATCTATCAATTTCAATGAGTTTGAGATCATCATTAGACATCAACTATTAATTTAACTCCACTGAGAAATTGGCTGGTAGAGCATATGAAATGTAGTATTTTGGTGCAGGTTCAATGTATGTTTGAATTTTTTTTCATTCCAAATCCCTTTTTGGATGAGCCCATTACCATGATAGTCTATCACATTAAATGGTGCACAAATACAAAAAAAAAATGTTTTTAAGACCCTAGAGGGACTATAGAATAACATGCCTCCTTATTTTTTATAATTGAGAGTATTTATGTGGAATACTTATACAGACATTAAGATTCACAGGCTCGAACTTAGACCTAACAAGTGTATTTTCAGAACTTATCCTGAGGGTGGAAGGGTTATAAACTGAATGATGATAATCCAGCTTCTCAATGATTCATAATCAGTATGGATGTGGTGTTTAGTAAATTGGCTACACATATGTTGATTACAAAAAATGATGAATGTGATGGTACAACCCAAACATGGGATGTTGAAGTTGATCTGCAAGTTCAAAATGAGTATCATATTGAGACTCCTCCACATGATCCTAAAACTAAGTCTCATTCTGAGTCTAATATTGACACTAGTTCAAATAATGACCCTTCTAATGATACCAATGGTTACCAACTCAGTATATGTTAGGCTAAGAGGGTTATTATACCTCTATCTTAATTCATCCGTGCTAAAATTGGAATAATTAATTTTTTTATTACCCACCATATTAGTACTAAGGAGCATCATTATTATAAGAAAAAAATTAATGAAAAAAATTCCAAGCATTAGCTCACATCAGTTAATTAAGAAATGAATTCCAAAATGGAAAATCACATCTATTATTTTGTAAATAGGCCCCCAAGAGCCAAAATGATTGGTTGTAAATGGATCTTTAAAAGAAAAGAATATAAAAAATGACAAAATAAAATAAAATATGAGGATATATTGGTATCTAAGAGATTCCTTCTAAGATAATATATTGATTGTTGTGAAATTTTTTATCTTGTGGTTAAACAATTATTAATTCTCATGATTCTTAGTTTTTACAGTTAACATGATGTTCATACCAAACAACTTCATATCAAAACATCATTCTTTCATATTTATCTTGATGAAAAAATATACATGGTTACTCTAGATAGTTTTAAAATTTAGTTCAAATGAAATTATATTTTTCAAATAAATAAATACATATATATTTTGAATAAAACCTCATGAAGATAATCTATAATGATTTTATTCATTAATTTTTCAAAAAAGTCTTAATAAGATAAAATTTTATACCCATGTTCATTTCAAATTGGATTTGAATTGTTTGTTATAAATTATTTTGAATTTAGATGATATGATTCTATGTTATAGTGACATGAAATTGATCACCAATGTAAATATTAATCTTAAAATAGTTTTTCAAAAGAATGATATCAATTGTTCTAAGTAGATTATTATTATGGAAATAAATATGGGAAGAAAGAAGTAAACTCCATTATATGTCTCAGTGATCATATGTTCATAAAGTGATTAAAATATAATATTTGATTATTTAATCCTATTAGTGTCTCTTTTGTATAGAATTTTAAGAATTTATATTCTCAATCTCCATCCATTAATGATGATATTAATTATATGGGTAGAATCCCATATGAAAATATTATTAGAAATATCATATATGCTATGATATGTATCATTAAATATGTTGTATTCACTATCTGTACTCTAAGAAGGTTCATTAGAAATCTTGGTATACCACATTATTATGCATTGAAATGGATACTATGAAACAAATATTCAGATAGAGAGACTGATACTGTGTGCATGCCTCTTCGTTCCTTGAGAAAATGGGGTTACTGTGATTTTTCTGGCAATAATGGTGACCATTCATTGTAGAATAGTATTTGATATTTAGTAAATAGTCATTTTGGATCGTCGACACCTTTAATCCCTATTACTATAGACTTTAGCAGGGTTGTTCTGGTTGACTCCCAGTGTAGACATAATCAACTAATAATACCCTCTATAAACTCATAAATCTCTCCTTGGAAACCTACTTACAAACAAAATAAATAAAGTTAAGAAAATATTTAAACTATACAATCATATTAAAATGTAATGTATGAAAAACGAATTTACCTATATATTTATAATTAATCAACTATATTTATTAAATACCTTACATTATCAAGGAGGGAAACCACCATAAATATATAAATAAGCACATAATAATTTTAGTCTAAAAAATAATCTATCACACCATGTCAAATGACTTCTCACATCATTGGAACACTAACATTCAAATATGATCCTTAATATTTATAGATGTATTCATTTTAATAAAACAAATCTATTAATAAAAAAATAACTTCTGAGACTTTTATGAACCCATAATGCACTACTAAAAAACGGGCTTTAATAGCGCTAAAAACGGGCTTTAACAGCGCTAAAAAAGTGTTGTAAAGATAGGTGCTGATAAAGGGGTACTTTATCAGTGCTAAACAAGCGCTGATAAATGCCATGTCTGCTGCTACAAAATAATCTACAACATTACACCCGAACAGCTGCAAAAAATTAGCATCTCAATAAGATAATTAAAGCAAGTATACCCATACGAAATTAACACATAAATCATAAGCTAATTAGACCAAGTATACCCATACAACAAGTTTACCCGTACACAGAAGAAAGAATATGATTCAACATCCAAGCCTTCTCCACATCTTCCACTATCATAGTTATCATGTTGTCTTCCCCTTTGTATAGTAGCTTTCCCCTCATCTTTATATATGTATTAATCTATTATATCCCCTTTCTCTTTTTAATTAATTTTATCTCTGTTATACAATCCCATTCTTCTTTATATTTATTCATATCAAAATTAAGATTCGTTAGAAGGTTATCATTGGCATTTGGAGCTCTCCATCATTATTATAGGAATATGAGGACCTCATTCATAGGTTTCCATAATTTTCTCCAAGTAAATGGGTTGTATATTTTAGAAATCACTTGGATATTGAGTATTTTATATTATATTGAAACAAATTTTAGAAAATGGACAGAAACCAGGGGGAATACCCATTATGGAATCTGATTCCCATCATGAATTCCTCTTCTGGGAGTTGGTAAATCCATATCCCCCTTGATAATAACTCTTTCATCCAAAAAAACACACAAATTCCATATTCAAAACCTCACTAGGGTGGCTAGTATCTACAATGTAGAAGAATTTATGTTGTCATTCTTCATTTACCCCTTTCCCACCAGAAAGAATAATATTGTGGACCCCTTATCCTTGAAAAATGCAACACTACCACATTTGTAACCTCTATGGAATAATTTAAACAATATATCAGATATTCTTATCGTAAACTCTGGTTAAAATTATCCACAATGTTTTATGTAATTTATATACTGTATCCACAACCTTCGGTTTAAGCCCCATGATTGTGATGACACAATGGCCAAGCCTGCGATATAGTGGGTGTTAATTTTCCAATGCCACATATTCTTCCCTAATGATTACATAGAGATACTATGACACACAAAAAACCAGAAATGGTGTTACCATGGATATGCCACTTTTGATTATTTATTTGGACATCATAGTTGTCTAATTTAGTTTATGTTATCATTCATGGATTTTTCACAATATATGAAATTCATGGGGGTCATCCCAGTCTCTAGACGTCATCCACGACATATCCTAACATTGATAATATAATTTTGGCTAAATGATGATCTATCTCATTAGAATCTATGTAAAACTAAACTGAGATGCCCTGGTGGCATAGTGATTTTGAGGGTGGTAGGCTACGATAGTTGCATCAAGGGATTGTATGATTAAGGGAACATGAGTGGTGAGTGGTGAAATGATTTTTTTGTAATTTACAATCCCATAATCTCACCTCATCCAACATATGATAATTACATGGGATCCCACTTCCATATACTTGTTCCCCTGACTTTATATTTATAATCATGTCATATTATAGTTAGTGGAATCATACAACCTCACAATACGACCCACACAAGTGATGTCCCTCATCCATTAGTGCACATAATATCCTAATGTCCCAATATTCTATTCTACTCATCCACCTACCTCTATGTTCACAATTAAATAGATTTTCTTCCACAATCCATCCATGTTGGATACCCTTTATGGAATTTAATGCCCGATAACCCTAATGTATTTTCTATGTGTCTTGAACCCTTTCCATTTGGGGATAACATGGGTTGGAAAAATTATTTACCTAAAAATATATAAAATAATTAATTAATATTTGTACTTGTTACCAAGGACCCTTGAATCGTTCTCATAAAATATCAAGGCAATATGAATGTGTTTGGTTAGATTTTCAAAGGTCACTTGTTGTTTTCAATTAAAATTGTGTCCATTTTAAACAAAAGAGAGACCCTTTGAGTTCTAGCGGCCACACCATGCCTCAGATTGAGTTGGGGATGACTCGTACATGTCAAAAAGGACACGTGGATCATTCTCCTAAAGGATCAACACAATCTGAATGTGTTTCGTCGGATTTCCGTAGGTCAGTTGTTGTTTTCAATTAAAATATTGTCTATTTTAAGTAAAAGAGAGACCCTTTGAGTGGTATTGGCCACACCATGCCACAGATTGAGGCGGGGATGACTCATAGACGTCAAAAAGGACATGTGTACTGGTCTCCTAAAGGATCAAGTCAATCCTAATGTGTTTGGTCAGATTTTTGTAGGCCAATTGTTTTTTTCAATTAAAATTGTGTCTATTTTAAACAAAAGAGAGACCATTTGAGTGATAGTAGCCACACCGTGACTCAGATTGAGGCGGGGATGACTCATACACATCACAAAGGACCACTGTATTGTTATCCTAATGTATCAACAAAATCCGAATTTTTTTGGTCAGATTTCCATAGGTCAATTGTTGTTTTCACTTAAAATCATGTCAATTTAAAACAAAAGAGAGACCCTTTGAGTGCTAGCGGCCACACCATGCCTCAAATTGAGGCAGTGTTGACTCGTAAACATGAAAAGGACCCATTCATCATTCTTATAAATTTTTAATACAATACTAATGCGTTTGATCGAATTTTCATAGGTCAGTTGTCGTTTTCAATTAAAATTGTGTCCATTCTAAACAAAAGAGAGACACTTTGAGTGCTAGAGGCCACACCATGCCTCGGATTGAGGCGAGGTTGACTCTTCCATGTCCCAAAGGACACATGGATTATTCTCCTAGGGGATGAAGACAATACAAATGCATTTGGTCAGATTTTTGTACATCATTTGTTGTTTTCACTTAAAACAATGTCCATTTTAACCTAAATAGAGACCCCTTGAGTGGTACCGGCCACACCGTGACTCAGATTGAGGCAGGGATGACTCCTACACATCACCAAGGACCATTTCATTGTTCTCATAAAAGATCAAGGCAATCTGAATGTGTTTGGTCTAATTTTCATAGGTCAGTTGTTGTTTTCAATAAAAATTGTGTCCAATTTAAACAAAAGAGAGACGCTTTGAGTGCTAGCGGCCACACCATGCCTCGGATTGAGGCAGGGATGACCCGTACACGTCACCATGGACCCTTGAATATTTCTTATAAAATATCAAGGTAATAAAAATGAGTTTGGTCAGATTTTAATAGGATAGTTGTTTTTTTCAATTAAAAATTGTGTCTATTTTAATCAAAAGAGAGACCCTTTGAGTGCTAGCGGCCAAAATGTGCCACAGATTGAGGTGGGGTTGACATGTAAACATAAAAAAGGACCCATGGATTATTCTCCTAAATGATTGAGACAATCCTAATGAGTTTGGTCGGATTTTCATATGTTAGTTGTTGTTTTCACTTAAAATTGTGTCCATTTTAAACAAAATAGAGACCATTTGAGTGGTACCAGCCTCATCATGCCTGGGAGTGAGGCAGGGTTGACTCTTACACATCACCAAGGGCCCTTGAATCATTATACTAAAGGATAATGACAATCCAAATGCGTTTGGTCATTTTTTCATAGGTCAGTTGTTGTTTTCAATTAAAATTGTGTCCATTTTAAACAAAAGAGAGACCCTTTGAGTGGTACTGGCCACACCGTGCCTTGGATTAAGGCGGGGTTGACTCTTCCACGTCACAAAGGACCCGTGGATTGTTCTTATAAAATATTAACACAATACCAATGTGTTTGGTTGTATTTTCATACGTCAGTTGTGGTTTTCACTTAAAATTGTGTCCATTTTAATCAAAATAGAGACCCTTTTAGTGGTACTGGCCACACTGTGCATCGGATTGAGGAGGGGTTGACTCTTACACGTCACCAAGGACCCTTGGATCATTATTATAAAATATAAAGGCAATCTAAAGGCTTTTGGTCGGATTTTCATAGGTCAGTTGTTGTTTTCAATTAAAATTGTGTCTATTTAAACCAAAAGTGAGACCCTTTCAGTGCTAGCGGCCACACCGTGCCTCAGATAGAGGCGGAGTTGACTTTTACATATCACAAAGGCCCTATGGATCGTTCTCCTAAAATATCAAGACAATATGAATGCGTTTGGTCAGATTTTTGTACGTCAGTTGTTGTTTTCACTTAAAATCGTGTCCATTTTAAACAAAATAGAGACCCTTTGAGTGGTATCGGCCACACTGTTCCTTGTATTGAGGCGAGGATGACTCATACACAACACCAAGGACCCTTGGATCGTTCTCATAAAATATCAAGGTAATATGAATGCATTTGGTCAGATTTTCATAGGTCAGTTGTTGTTTTCAATTAAAATTGTGTCCATTTTAAACAAAAGAGAGACCCTTTGAGTGATAGCGGCCACACCGTTCCTCATATTCAGGTGGGGATGACTTTTACATCTCACAAAGGACCCTTGGATCATTATCATAAAAGATCAATTCAATCCAAATGCATTTCGTCTGAATTTCAAAGGTATGTTTTTGTTTTCAAATAAAATTGTGTCCATTTTAAACAAAAGAGAGATACTTTGAGTGATAGAGGCCACACTGTGTCTCGTATTGAGGCAGGGATGACTCTTACATGTCACCAAGGACCCTCGTATCATTCTAATAAAAGATCAAGGCAATCTAAATGCGTTTGGTCAGATTTTCATAGGTCAGTTGTTGTTTTCAATTAAAATTGTGTCTATTTTAAACAAAAGAGAGACCCTTTGAGTGGTACCGGCCACACCGTGCCTTGGATTGAGGCGGGGATGACTCGAAGATATCAAAAATGTCCCATGGATCGTTCTACTAAAGGATAAACACAATCCTAATGTGTTTGGTCGGATTTTTGTAGGTCAGTTGTTGTTTTCACTTAAAATTGTGTCCATTTTAAACAAAAAAGAGACCCTTTGAGTGATAGCAGCCACACCATGCCTCGGATTGAGGCCGGGATGACTTGTACACATCTGAAAGTACCATTGGATTGTTCTCCTAAATGATCAACACAATAGAAATTTGTTTGGTCAGATTTCTGTAGGTCAGTTGTTGTTTTCACTTAAAATCCTGTCCATTTTAAACAAAAGAGAGACCCTTTGAGTGCTAGAAGCCACACCGAGCCTCATATTGAGGTGGGGTTTACTCATACACATCAAAAAGGACTCGTTTATCATTATAAAAAATGATAAAATCAATCTGAATTTGTTTGGTTGGATTTTTGTAAGTTAGTTGTTGTTTTCACTTAAAATCGGGTCCATTTTAAACAAAATAGAGACCCTTTAAGTGGTACCGGCCACACCGTGACTTGTATTGAGGCGGGGATGACTCTTACAAGTCAAAAAAGGACCCTTGGATAGTTCTAATAAAATATCATGGAAATCTGAATGCGTTTGGTCATATTTCAATAGGTCAGTTGTTGTTTTCAATTAAAATTGTGTCCATTTTAAACAAAAGAGAGACCCTTTGAGTGATAGCAGCCACACCGTGCCTCGTATGGAGGCGGGGATGACTCTTACACAACACAAAGGACTTTTGTATCCTTCTACTAAATTATCAACACAATATGAATCATTTTGGTTGGAATTGTTACGTCATTTGTTGTTTTCACTTAAAATGATGTCCATTTTAAACAAAAGAGAGACCCTTTGAGTGCTTGTGGCCACACCGTGCCTTGGATTGAGGAGGGGATGACTTGTACATGTCACCAAGGACCCTGGGATCGTTCTCATAAAAGATCAAGGCAATAAGAATGCATTTGGTTGGATTTTCATAGGTTAGTTTTTGTTTTCAATTAAAATCGTGTCCATTTTAAACAAAAGAGACCCGTTGAGTGGTACCGGCCACACCGAGCCTCAGATTGTGGCAGGGATGACTTAAAGATGACACAAATGACCCTTGGATCATTCTAATAAAGTATCAACACAATCTGAATGTGTTTGTTGGGAGTTATGTAGGTGAGTTGTTGTTTTCACTTAAAATCGTGTCCATTTTAAACAAAAGAGAGACCCTTTGAGTGATAGAAGCCACACCGTGCCTCAAATTGAGGTAGGTCTGACTCATACATGTCACAAAGGACAGGTGGATTGTTCTCATAAAGGATCAACATAATACTAATGCTTTTGGTCAGATTTCCGTAGGTCAGTTGTTGTTTTCATTTAAAATCGTGTCCATTTTAAACAAAAGAGAGGCCCTTTGAGTGCTAGCGGCCACACCGTGCGTCGGATTGAGGTGGGGTTGACTTGTGCACATCAAAAAGGACTCATGAATCGTTCTCCTAATGGATAAAGACAATACAAATGCATTTGGTTGTATTTTCATACGTCAGTTGTTGTTTTCACTTAAAATCGTGTCCATTTTAAACAAAATAGAGACCCTTTGAGTGGCACCGGACACACCGTGACTCGGATTGAGGCGAGTTTGACTATTACACATCACCAAGGACCCATGTATTTTTCTATTAATGGATCAAGACAATCTAAATGTGTTTGGTCAGATTTTCATAGGTCAGTTGTTGTTTTCAATTAAAATCGTGTCCATTTTAAACAAAAGAGAGACCCTTTGAGAGGTACCATCCAAACCGTGCCTCAGATTAAGTCCTGGTTGACTCGTACACATCACCAAGGGCCCTTTTATTGTTATTATAAAATATCATGGAAATCCAAACGTGCTAGGTCATATTTTCATAGGTCAGTTGTAGTTTTCAATTAAAATTGTGTCCATTTAAAAGAAAAGAGAGACCCTTTGAGTGCTAGTGGCCACACCGTGCCATGTATTGAGGCAGGGTTGACCCATACATGTCAAAAAGGACCCATGGATCGTTCTCATAAAGGATCAAGACAATCCTAATGTGTTTGGTTAGATTTTCATATGTCAGTTGTTGTTTTCACTTAAAATCGTGTCCATTTTAAACAAAATAGAGACCCTTTGAGTGGTACCGGCCACACCGTGCCCCAGATTGAGGTAGGGTTTACTCATACACATAACAAAGGACCCATGTATTGTTCTACTAAAGGATCAAGACAATCCAAATGTGTTGGTCAGATTTTCATACGTCAGTTATTGTTTTCAATTAAAATGGTGTCCATTTTAAACAAAAGAGAGACCCTTTGAGTGATAGCGGCCACACCGTGATTTGGATTGAAGTGGGGATAACTCATACATCTCACAAAGGACCCTTGGATAGTTCTCTTAAAATATCAAGACAATCAGAATGCGTTTGGTCAGATTTTCATACATTAGTTGTTGTTTTCACTTAAAATCGTGTCCATTTTTTTTAAAAATAGAGACCCTTTGAGTGGTACCGGCCACACCATGCCTTGTATTGAGGAGAAGTTGACTCATAAATGTCACCAAGGACCCTTGGATCGTTCTTATAAAATATCAAGGCAATCTGAATGTGTTTGGTTGGATTTTCATAGGTCAGTTGTTGTTTTCAATTAAAATTTTGTCCATTTAAAACAAAAGAGAGACCCTTTGAGTGCTAGTGGCCACACCGTGCCTCAGATTGAGGCAGAGTTGACTCATACACATCACAAAGGACTATGGGATCATTCTCCTATAGTATCAGGACAATCCTAATGTGTTTGGTCAGATTTTCGTACGTCAATTGTTGTTTTCACTTAAAATCGTGTCCATTTTAAAAAAAATAGAGACCCATTGAGTGGTACCAGCCACACCGTGCCTTGGATTGAGGTAGGGTTAACTCATACATGTCAAAAAGGAACCGTGGATGGTTATCCAAAAGGATCAAGACAATCTGAATGTGTTTGGTTGGATTTTCATACATCAGCTTTTGTTTTCACTTAAAATTGTGTCCATTTTAAACAAAATAGAGACCCTTTGAGTGGTACTAGCCACACCATGCCTTGGATTGAGGCGGGGATGACTCATACACGTCACCAAGGACCCTTGGATCATTATCATAAAATATCAAGACAATCCGAAGGCGTTTGGTTGGATTTTCATAGGTGATTTTTTGTTTTAAATTAAAATTTTGTCTATTTTAAACCAAAGAGAGACCCTTTGAGTGCTAGCGGCCACACTGTGCCTCAGATTGAGGCAGGGATGACTCGTACACGTCACCAAGGACCCTTTTACCATTCTCATAAAAGATCTAGGCATTCCGAATGTGTTTGGTCAGATTTCCATTGGTCAGTTATTATTTTCACTTAAAATAGTGTCCATTTTAAACAAAATAGAGACCCTTTATGTGGTTCATCATTCTTGCATGTTGCTGGTGCATATCATCAGTTAAAATGGGAAAATGACTCATTGGATAAAGGATGTTTTATTTAATAACAATTACAATTTTCCTACAAACATTTACATACAACAATGTTTCATCTTTTGATCCCCTTTACCCCTCTCAAAAATGACCACCAATTGTACATGTCCCCAAGTCAGATATTCATTGTATTTGTGTACAATCATCCATTAGGTATGCACCCCACTCATTTCTGAACACATCTATATCATCTTGTGAGTATGAGGCTTTTTGTCAGTTAGAGTAGTACTGAAAAATATAAAAATAAATAATTAATAAATAACTTAAAAGAACTAGTAGTTTTTTTTGTAAATACCTCTTTAGGGATTCTAGTTTGTTGATTAAAAACGATCTCATTCATAAATTTACAAACATAATAACCGCAATAATTATAGTTTGTTTGTTTTGGGAACTGGAAAAAAAATGATCATTAGGAGAATAAGTAACATGTGTTGAGATGTGTTTGGATATTGAAATTTTATTTTATTTACCCTGCTATTTTTCCAGACGTAGTACTTTCTCACCTCCTTATGCTTTGCCCCTATCCTCATTCCTTTTTTAGACGATAATGATACACCACCCTATCATAGAATAATCTTCAGTAAAAGATAATATAAATTATATTACATGATGTTTAGACCAAAAACATAAGATGTTGTGTCTTACAGATTCACAAACTCCATCATGTGTGGTCGGTTTGATGGATATCCTTATTTGGAATCCAGAAAATAAATCTTTGGAGTATCCATGTTCATCGCAATTAGCAACCAATGTTTCTTAAAAACATAAAAATGAATAAGTAATAAAATAATTGAAAATATAATTGATATGCTTTAATCATAGAGTAATACCCCTGCATGGTTGGTATTAGGAAAAGTCTGTCATCTGTAATCTTGATTTCAAATGTTTTTAGAAAGCCGTTCACTATTGCATCCCATTTTGAAGGCTCTATTTTTGTTAGGTGTGTTGATGTGATATGAGGACTAACGAGTCCAAATCTTCGCTCATGGGAAAATTACTTCAACTGTTTTTCATAAATGTGTCTGTCAACCATATAAAATTCATTTAGTCATAATTTTCACATTAGATTAGCTTTTAGAAAATCAATTCATGGAAACATACCTCATATATACATTTACAACTGTGATGCCTAGCCAACAATTTTCATGGATCTCATTTACATTTTCAATAGCAATGAAATCTTGACTTTCCTCTCCATATATATTCTCTTCGAAAACCACTATATGACTATTACCATCTTTTAGATTTGTATCCACATGAGTCTTCAATGCTAGTAAATGTGGATAGAGAACTGGTGGTTTTATTATGCTTTCATTATCTCCTTAGGATCAGTTGGTCGATCCTTTAGATGGTTTTGAGCCGACGTTTGCCACCCCCTTCCCTTTCTCCATCTATAACAACAATCAATGGTTCATACCGTCATTCATTAATTGTTAAGGGTTTAGCTTGAAAAAAAAGGAAATAAATACCTCTTTGTCTGCATGTAATCTTACAAGTTGTGATGTCCATGCAATGAATGTCCCAATAACCTTTTCGACCATATGAATATCATCGTTATCAAGTGGAATAGGAAGCTCTGCATTTGGCTCATGAGCTACAGTAATAGTCACTTTTAGATGATCTTTCAAAAGTGGTCTATTATGAGTGTGGCATCTGGGATATTGAACACTACAGCCCTCACTACAAGGTGATAAGTGGGTGTTGACAGATATAAATCACAATCATTATCACCCTATAGAATATCAGTACAGAAAAATTATCAGTGTTTTTCTGATTTACATTTCATGGGAACAATTATTATAATATTTATTACCATGGCTAAGCCAGTACTTTGAGGTGAATAGTTCACATCAAAGCTGGTGAGGGTGGGGCGGGATGTCCACGCGCTAGTTGTTCCTGAGTTATGTCTTCCCTTTTCTTCCCACCAATTAAAGTTTCTAGAAAATCTCCCTGCCATTGTAATCGTTCATCAAGGGTTTCTATTTTTCTCTCATTTGTTCCAATTTTTCATCTGTATCATCCATTTTTTCTTGTTCTCAAAATATACTCAGGGTAACACCCCAAACCCTGCACCTCTGACACGATCGTATTTTTCTGGCTGCTTCAAAGCTTTCGATAATAGTTCTGTATCCGCTACAAGAGTAGCTGATTTCTGTGACGGTCGGATATAGGAAAATAACTAATTATTTTTATGTAATAGCAATTTAAAACAAATATTTTTATGTCAAGTCATACTTACACATATTTCCCAAACTTTATGTGTGTTCTCATATACTAACTTCCCTTCTTTGTTCACACGTGCCTCCTTCCATAGCACATGACGTGGGATGGAAGTGCATTTGGTTTTAGACTCATCAATCTACATATAAACATAGAAACATAATTATGATGTTGTTTATAGGAACTAAACAATATTACTGTAAATTTAAAATATGTATCATTTTCTTTTCTAATGAAGTGTACTCTATCCTTGCTTTATGATAGGGGTATGTTGGTTTTGATTCACGTTCCTTATTTTCAATACAAAGTTTCTATTTCATAAATGAAATATTGACAATCAAAGTGATGAATATAGGTATCCTCAAACAACATATTATCACCCACAATGTACCTGAAACTTATCATCCCCACGGCGGCCAATAAATTCATCCCATGCTTCTTGGGATATCAGGTGAGAATAGAAAATGAGTGGGTGCTGGTTTATTTTACCTTTGGAATTTTTAGGTGACATCTTGTTAAAATAGTGCGAAAACCTCGATGAATCCTTCATGCAAGCCTTAGTACATAATCTTTGTGTGAATCATCTACTATAAATGTACTCTACAAGATATTGAGAAGAGTTAGACATTGTTTAATTATTTTATTTTCTAGTAAATTAAAAAAATAAATTTATAATGTTACCGTAACTTATTTCCAGATCATAGCCTTCAGCTCGAACACAACATGGTGCCAAGAATCTATGTCAATCCGCACGCGTTGCCAAGTGACAACTCCAATGTAGCTCCTAAACATAGTATTGTTAGGATTCACATGTTGGCCTCATGCATTCCATCTTACTTCAAATTTTATTCCTTTGCTTTTCACCTTAAGAATTTTGTTAACATCGTCAAACTATGACGCACCTGTGTTTTTTGCGACGTCGGTCCTTCATTAACGACCATTTCATTGATATCAACATCATCTAAATGTTCATCTTAAATGGTATCAGTGGAATGTTCTGATGGATGTTATACCTCAACTCTAGGAGCAGCAGGAGCCATAGTATTAGGAGCAGCAGCAGCCACAGCAGGAGCAACAGGAGCAGCAGGAGCTGCACCAGGAGGAGCAGAAGGAGCCACAACAGCCACAGTAGGAGCAACAGCATGAAGGACCCTGGGACACCCTGAGAGGGGAGGGGTGAATCAGGGTGAAAACTTTTACTTTTAATGTGATGGATCTTGTTCCCACGTTGGTAGGAACTTGTTGAACCTGTATGATGAATATGATCATAAAGAAAACATTCACATGCACAGAGAAGACACAACACTTTTTACATGGTTCACCACTAAGGGCTACGTCCAAGGAGCATATGCCAACAAGTTTTCAGTTGTACCAAATTCCACTAATCTTCACTAGCTGTGGATTACAAAGGTTTGGGCACAATCACTCTGTCCCAGGCTCACTGCCTTTACAAAGGTTCAGGGATAGCTCACTGCTTCCCTCGGGTCACTCCCGTTAACTCCCCCTGGCTCACTGCCGTTGGTGAAGTCCCACTCAGTTTATAGATGTGAAGGTCTCTTCATCATTGCATAAGAATGTATCTTATGTCATATGTAGATGCTATGTTGAAGTCCAACTCTCACCAGAAGATGAATCTCACTTTGTGCCGAGGGTACCGGGTGATCTTCCAGCTTTCGTGCAGCTTCAAAAGGACAGATGAACTTTAACATCCCTGGCGCACTTATCCAAGCCTGGCATGCAAGTCACAATCCTGGTGCTCAAGTAACTTGCGCGGTACAAAATCGGTGCGCAGGTGACACCAAAAAACTTGCGCGACACTGACTCCTTCAACACCAAACTTGCGCGACGTTGCGCCTTTAACTCCCCACCTTCCTTGGTCGCGCAGCCAACAATTAGCGCGCAGCCTCTACTTGCGCGACCCAACAAACACTTGTACGACTCAACCACTTGCGCGAAGAGATCTCGAAAAATCTCTGAGTCTTGAACTTCATTACCTATGAGGAGGGGGGTACTCTATTTATAGGCAAACTGGATCCCCTACGCGGTGGCGCGCAAGTGTTCCCTCGACGTGCAGGTTCCGGCGCACAGCTCATCCTCCCTAGCCTCTATCGTGCTACTCACTTGCGCGACCTACACAAATACTTGTGCAACCTTATTTCCTTTACCATATTCTGAAGTTATGATATTGAAAAATAATAGGCGCGCAAGTTTCCAGTCTTCCTAGGCATCGGCGCTCAAGTCTCTTCACGGCGCGCAGGTCACTTGCGCGACACGCCCAAAACTTGCATGGCCCTTATCCCTTTGTCATTTTCCCATGTTCTGATCTAGAAAAACATATGGCGCGCAAGAGTAGTAGGAGCTGCAGGAGCAGCAGGAGTAGTAGCATCTTGAGAGACTTGTTCGGCCTCAAGATTAGGAGCACCATAATGTGCATAAGTCATTATCTGCAAAAGTGGTTTAATGGTTAATTTAGATTAAATAAATTCAGTAATGATAATATTATAACATGAGATGAAAAGATCTATATTACAAACCAAATATAAATAGTTTATTGAACTCACTTTCTTTTTTCAAAGGTTGAAGGGATTTGACACCTCTATCGATTATCCAAATCCCTTCATTGTGGCCTCCTCTATCATAAAAAACATCTTCTGCATTGGGACCGCTCTGAAATGATTGTGACATACCACTAAAAGGATCGTCATCAACTGAATTTTCATCAGAACCTTCAGTAGTTTTGGATGATAACAGAACAGTCGACCACTTTCAGTTTGCAGGATCTAGAATATAAAAAACTTGTACCGCTTGTGATGTCATTATAAACTGTTCTTCTTTGTACCCTTCTGTACTGAAATCATATTTCACAAATCCCCATTCATCTATTTTAACACCACTATTGTTATCAACCCATTTTCATGGAAAAATCAGCAATTGGAATGTCGTACAAACCAAATCCCATATTATTTTGATAATTCCAAAGTATGACATATTTTCATAAATTGGATTTATGTCCTTACTACCAGAAACATGTATCGCTTTAGCCACTAGTGTAACTCCACTATTTTGCATGGTACCATCTTCATCATGTTCATCTGTATAGAATGTATAACAATTAATTACATAACCACTATACGATAATCCATACACACTTTGTCCAGCGGCTATCCATCGAAGTCGTTCTGACATTGAATTCAGATTTTCATCCAACTGCTTAAAAATATGGTCCTGAAACCATCCTATAAACTGTTGATTACGTGCATATGATAACTGTTTTTCATCCCTTGATGGATTCAACTACCTAAGAATTTCTTTGTGAGTTTCAATATATGGAGAAACCTCCCAATTGTTATGCAAAACATAAAGATGGGCCTGCTCCTGATCTGTAATATTCATTGTCACAACTTCTCTTCCAGAAATTCCCTCACCCTCAATGCATCCTGTGTGACGAGATTTCGAGAGACCAATACTTTCCACATCAGATAGGTATTCAGTACAAAATTCAATGGCTTTCTCAACAATATATTGCTCCACAATACAACCCTCTGGATGACTTCGATTTTTGACATACCCTTTCAAAATCTTCATATACCGTTCAACAGGATACATCCATCTATAGTGCACAGGACCACAATGTTGAATCTCTCTCACCAAGTGAATCATCAAATGAACCATCATATCAAAGAATGTTGGTGGGAATAACATTTCTAATTCACATAATATGATGACAATTCCTTTTTCCATAGCTGGTAATTTCGCCGGGTCTAAAACTTTTCTACAAATATCTTTGAAAAAGAAACAATGTTTCGCTAACGTATGACAAACATTCTTGGAAAAAATGCAACGTAAAGCTATAAGAATTATATATTGCATCAAAACATGGAAATCATGTGATTTAAAACCTTTTAACTTCAAATAATTCATTGATACAATGTTCTTGATATTTGATAAGTACCCCTCTAGAACCTTTACATTATTGAAGAATTTCCAAACTAATATCTCTCCTCCCTATACAGAGTATAAGCAGCTGGAGGAAGAAACATTCGATTTTTACCCTTCACAGGAGCTAACTCTTCTCGTATTCCCATGTCAACTATGTCCAACCTTGCCTTAATTCCATATTTTTTTTCAGGGGCATTTATAAATGTTCTGATAACACTATCACATATATTTTTTTCCATATGCATCACATCAAGAAAATGTCTGACGTACAAACAATTTCAGTATGGTAATTCAAAAAAACTATTCTATTTTTCCTACCAATTTTTGAAAGGTTTTTTTGAAAACGGTTTACCAAAAAAAGTGTTCAGATATTTTACTTTCTCAAACAGTTGATCACCTGTTAGTGGAGATGGTGTTGCACGTTGTTCTGAACTTCCATTGAATGATGTCGTCCAAGATCTGTACTTATGCCGATGAGGTAGAAATCTACAATGTCCTAGAAACACAGATTTTGATGATTGTTTCAACCTAATTGATTCTGTATCTTCTTCGCACACGGGACACCCTTGAGTTTCTATAATTATATAGCCTAAAAAATTTCCATAATTAGGTAAATTATTTATTGTCCCATACAAAATCACTCTCAACATGAAGTATTCACTTTTATAAGCATCATACAACATTACACCTGAATCCCACAATAACATCAAATCCTGGATCAAAGTAGCCAGATAAACATCAATATCATTACCTAGTTGTTTTGGTTCTGATTTAAGCATAGATTACATTATGAATTTTCGCTTCATGCATAATCAGGGTGGAAAGTTATAATTTACCAACATAACAGGACATGTACTATGAGTGCTGGTTTGAAAACCGAAAGGATTCACTTCATCTGTAGATAATGCAAGACGAAGTTTTCTCGACTCTTTTCGAAATTCAGGATACTCATGATCAATTTTCTTCCATTGAGGAGAGTCAGATGGATGATGTAATTTCCCATCTTTATTTATTTTTTCTGCATGCCACAACAATTGTATTGCAGTTTCTTCACTTCTATATAGACGCCTAAACCTTGGAATGATTGGAAAGTACCATAAAACTTTCATAGGATTGGATTTATCTTTCTTGTATCGAGAATCCCCACACCTTGGGAATTCTGTATGTGATTTTTTATCCTTGTGAAACAATCTATAGTCTTTTGGGAAGGCATGTATTCTTTCGGAAATCATACCCATCGAGCGTAGAAATCGTCTAGCTTCATATGTCCGGCTTGGGAGCTCATTATCTTCCGAGAGCATGTCATTAAAGAGAGAAAGTAGTTCCATAAAACTAACATCACTCCATCCATTGCTTGCTTTCAATTTATAAAACTTCAGTACAGCTGAAAATGTTGTATACTTAGTGCAAGAAGCATACAATGGTGTCTTTGCACAACTCTTTAACTTATCAAACAATTTTGGGCAATCACGGAGTTCATATTCAATTGTATTTTTCATTTACTCAATACGATCTTCATCATCATTGACATCTCTAATCACATCTTCCATACGGTCTTCTTCATTATCCATATTTGTATTCATATTTGATGATCCATAAAACGCAATTTTATCCCAACCAGTAGCTATATTCGCTTTTTCTCTATGGTTATTCGAACATTTTTAACTCCGGTCTATTTTCTGGCATATCAAATGTTTTTCGAACTCCTCTGGAGTAAGTAGTCTTAAATAAAAACAACGTAAACATAGAGAAAGGATTTGAGAAGGATACTTGGTGTGATCCTTTACAAACTTGATGAACTCTTTCACTCCGTTCTTGTACTCTATTGTCAAACAATTAGCATCCATCCAATATTTATTCATCTTCATCCTATTTGAATCTCAAATATTAGTATTTATAGTTCAAGTACACAAAACAAGACTTCAAAATTCAGTATAACAGAACCACTTCCTTATAAAAATAGAGATTAATAGAGCCTAACCATTAGTATTTATTCATCTTAATTAAATATAATTACTTTAGATTCATTATAGTTTCCTCAAATCACCCAAGACCAAACAAAGGAAAAATCAAGAATGATACATCTACCACTCCTAGGTCCTTTCCCTACATTCAATATCATCATGCCTAAATACCCATATATCCACACATACACATGTCACAAACACATAAAAACCCATATCCATATCAGAACCAATGTACTAATATGGATTTCAATCAGGTTACTCGACTCAAGTGGTGGTTTGTAAGAAATAATAGGAAAACATAATAAGTATATAGTCACACATAAATCTCAAACTGGTGTTAATAATCCAATAAACCAAAGGTATCATTCCATCAATCAAAATACTCTAAAGGATCCCATATGCGATAGTAGTTCTAGGTGGTGAAGGTTCCTGAGGAGGAAGGGGAGAACACGCACCTATCGGGGTTGGAGGTCAGGTCACTAAGGTTGAAGGTGGCATGATACTCCTAAAAGGGTTCATTCTATATTTCACAAACCATGTCCTGGTACCCTAGGATGTTAACCCACTGCTGGTGGAAGTGAAACCGTTCCTGATGATCATGCCAAGAAGAAATGGAAACCAAGACGGGTGAGTGAATCAAAAGACCTCAAGCAAGATGGAAAAACATGGTATTTGAGAATATGTTAGTGGATTTCATGTTGGATAGACACCTATCCAATAGAACCTACAAGCAGTGATGACCCCTGTAGTTGATGAACCAGGTGAAACTGTCACCTGATAAGCTGAGATCAATGAGGTCGTTCCCAGCCATGAACTGAACAAACTCCATGATGGCCTTCCTTTGAAATGGGCTTCTACCTTTCCTTTCCTTTGGGTTTGAAATGACATTAATGTCACCCCCAACAAACAATGGATGGTTTCCAAGATCGAAGGTATTTTTTTCAAAAGGACAATCTTTCCCCCTCAGTTTTTTAAAATACCAATACCATAAACCATTTAAAAACAAGACATTTTAATTTATTTTAAAAATAATTCCCAAAAAAATTCAATAAAAAAACACCTGCCAAACCATTTGGAATTTTATTTAAAGAATCAACTTATCTTTATTTTAAACCATGATTTTCATTTATAATATCAAATCCATCAATGGTAGAAGGAAAACTAATTTATTTCATTGAAAAAGGTTAATTCACAATAAGATACCATCCATTTCATATATTATTTTCATTAAAAGGGTTATTTTGTGCTTCAAAATGATCAAAACATGTCTAAACAACTTCAAATGGATAAAATATGAATTCATGAAACACATGAATCCCAAAAAGAAGATATATTATAGAAACACCCACTTGGAATATTTGGGATCAAAACACAATGAATCTGAATAATTCTACTCAAATGAAGAACATTGAATCAAATAAAAGGGATCTCAATAAAAGGTAAAAGAGATAATATAACCATAATTAACCATAAAAATTATAGTTCTTGTAAATACCAAGGCTTCTATATCCCCCAGGAACAAAGAATCAAGTGATGGAGAGATATTGAAGTTCAAGAAAAGAAATAAATACCAAAAGAGGATCACCATTTAGAATGAAACATCAATCCACCAAGTGATGAGGATAGGAGATCCAAAATATCCAAAGGGGCTCCTAAGGCTTGAGTGGGGTGAGTTAAACTTGAGGGAGAAGATAATATAAATAAATGGGGGTATCGGGGTGCAATTAACCTACTACCTCGATGATTCCTCATATACAACGACACCACTGGCTAGATAGTGGACCTCACCAACTAGACAATGGTTATAGTATAAATGTTATAACCATAGGTTATCCCACTAGCTAGTCACTACAGACCCACTAGCTTGGTGATGGCTATATAATTTTTTTATCCATTGTGAATCCTATTTCCTAGCCAATTACCCTCACCAGCCATTCGGTGGACCATATGAAGTTTTTCAACCTACATGTTCATGTCCACACCTTCTATGATAGTCTGGGACATCCTATGACCCCTCAAGAAACCGTAAAAAACTCAAAGAGAATTGCTTTGATTAAAGAGATTCTGAGATGTTATAATTCTCCCCATCATTATGATTTTTATCTGAATAAATATTCTAGTACGAAGGATATAAAATGATGAGACAAAAATAAATTCCACACAATAATTATTGTGTGGAAAATTCAAAAAATATAGGAAGATTCACCAAAAGCAGGACCACTAGAAAAAAATTAAAATGAACAGATAACCAATATTCCCAAGAACCCTTAATGTATATCCTCCAAGAACACCATACATCTCCAAATGACATGTATATATCACTAAGAAGAGAGAAAATACCAATAATGTCTAGAGACCTAGCATAGGTCAGCCAACCATTTAAATTTTCACTAAAATGGTGGGAAATAAGATGGAAATATACTAAGAACACATCCCTTCACCCAAATAAGAGACTACAACCACTAACCATGAAGAACCACTAAGATCATAATTAGAAACCTAAGGAAAGGTACACCCAAAACATACCAATTAATCCAAATGAAATAATACAATCAATATCCATCAATGATTCAACCAAAAACAAGAAAGTAAAAAAATAAAAATGATTTATTCCTCGATCAAGTACTCGATGGAAACCTTGAATTCCCACTATATAGTTTCACCCATCAACGGTCTCATTGAAGTAGACACCAACACCTCCCAGTTCCGGGTCCATCAAGAGACTTCATAATCCTAGTCATTTGAGTACACACCAAAAGCCTATCTATGTCCAACGATAAAGAGATCATATAAAATGGTTTTTTCACAAAGATGGAAAACTAATATCTTAAAAGAAAGACCACCCAACACATCAATATTGAGCTCTAACCAATAAGTTGTGAATCATAGGAAAATAAGGAATAATAACCACCTTAATGGTCTCGAACACCCACCCAAAGAAGACAACCATGGAAGAAAACATAAGGGGTTTTAAATGGAAATTACCTAAAACTCCATAGGTTTCTAGAAAAGGACGAATCATGTAGCCTAAAACCATCACAATCTCAAATATACATTAAATATATCATTCCAAATAAACATATGGTTATGTGTGATGGTAGAGGAGAACAATATTAAAAAATGATTTGGAAAACAAGCCTTAAATGGAGGTCTGACAAACTGAAGCTCGAGGGCGTTGCGCGCGGAGGAGGTCCAGAAAACCGAAGCTCGAGGGAAGTGGAGGTCCGGCAACGCGTACTCAGTGGGCGGCGGAGGTCTGACAATGAGAAGCGAGGGTGGTGGAGGTCTAGCAATGCGAACTCAGCAGGCTGCAGAGGGGAGTCGCGGGGTTCCAGTACCGTGAGAGCTTTAGGTCATGATAAAACGAGGGCACTGTGCGACCAACTTTATAAAAAAAATGTACTAATGTTTTATCACCGCTAACAAAGCATTGATAACGACTAAATTTATTAGCGCTATCATTTTAGCCCTGATAAAGGAATCCTTTATCAGTGCTTTTTTAGCACTGATAATGGTACTCTTTATCACCGCTAAAAAAGTGCTGATAAATCCTCCCTGTATCAGCGCTAAAATTTTAGCGCTGATAGAGGGATTCTTTATCAGTGCTTTTATAGCACTAATAAAGGGTTGTTTTATCAGTGCTTTGTTTAGCGCTGATAAAGGTTACCCTGTATCAGTGCTAAAATTGTAGCACTGATAAGGAATCCCTTTATCAGGGCTAAAATTTTAGCGCTGATACATGGTAACCTTTATCAATGGTTTTTCTTAGCGCTGATATAAGGGGGCGCTTACCTTTCCCATTTTTGTAGTTGTGATGTTGTATCCTTTCTATCAATAACCATGTATAAATTTCAATATATTTATCAACAAAATTTTTTTTTATCTTTCATGAAATCCAATTGTGAATATCGGCTACCAATGGACACGATACATAAAATTGTGCCAAATAAATTTCAACCATAGTTCAATTTTCTAGTAGTGATGTGTGAGTGTGGAGAACTGAAGGAGACGTCATTGGTTCAAGTGGAATGATAAGTAAGTTCTAACTTAAGAGTGTGGACCCTTAATTTATAGATTTTCTAATATACATTTCTATATAAACAACCTTCATAATCACTAGAAATGGTCTTTTTAAATGTGAAAAAATGATAACAATATACGTGGAAATAAAAACAATTGTACTTTATAGTGTTAAAATAAAAGTGTTGATAAATGACATATTTATCAATGCTTATATTTGAGCATTGGTAAAGGGGCCTTTCATAAGCACTTTTTCTAGTGCTGGTAATGGTCACCATTATCAGTGCTAAAACATAAGAGTTGATAAATATGTCTTTTATTGGTGCATCCATTTTAATAGTGAGAAAGGTTTATTTTATCAATCCTCCTTCTAGTGTTGATAAATTTCATAAAATCTTCTCTAATGCTGCATCCCTATAAAAATCAAACCATCAAAAAACATAAACAAATTGGAATATAGATATGATATAAACTATATTAGAATATAAATATTATATTATATCATTATTTTAATTCAAAATTTATATACAAAATATTTACACTGATGTCATATTTACAATTAATCAAAAAAAATTAAAAACCAATATACAAAATCAAAAATCATAATTCTTTTTTCCAATAATCACCCACTTTATAAAATCATTTCCCTATAAAAAAATAATGTTTTTGTTAGTAAAATTAAATAAAAAATTAACAAATTATAATTATAATTTTATATAATCCACATATGATAATTTTTATTGTAAATTTTATTTTAATTATTAATTGTACTTTTAATTAAAGAATATTTATTAAATTATTAATTAATAATCCATATAAATTAAATTTTTAATTACTTAATATATCGATGATATTATCTGTTATTAACTATCTTAATTACATAAATAGTTATTAATAATTATATCATTAAACAAAAATGAATACCCTATGGGTGTAGCCTACTTGTTATAAGTCTTTCAAATTAAAATAACTATTTTAAATGGAAAACATGCACTTTAAGTCATACCGGATACATTGTGTGTTGGATCGATGTTTGTTCAATTCCTATACATCAAAAATAAAATATTGATTATTTTCTAAAGTTTGAAAATAATCTAAGCTCCTTTTCTATGTTTTTTATTATGTGACTCACCTTTTTAACTAAAATGACACTTTTATATTAAAACACACAATCCGATTCATATGGAACACATCATGTGTCATATTGACATGTGGTTTATTCCTACATGTCAGAAATAAATTATGGATCATTGTCCTAAAGAACAAAAAAATATGATAATGTGTTCTCAGTTTTGGATATGTGAAGAATGTTTTAAAATTAAATGACACTTTTATATTTAAATCACACACTTCAATTCATAATAAACACATAGTATGTCATATTATCATTTTTTAAACTGCTACACATCATGGATGAATTGTGTATTATTTATGTGAATTTTTAAAATAAAATATGTGCTCATTTGATCAGTTTTGGCTATGCGTCCTGTAACTAAAATGACAATATTATATTGAAAACATGCACATCCAATAATATCGACCACATCATGTGTAAAATTAACATTATATCAATTACAACATGTGAAAAATAAATTATTGATCATTTTCCTAATGTTTATCAATATCATGATCTCATTTTCTTGGTTTTTTCTATGTGACACACATTTTAAACTAAAATGACATTTTTATATTGAAAACATGCTCTTCGAGTTATAACAACCACATTGTGTGTTGGATTGACCTATGGTTGACTCCTACACATTAAAATTGATTTATATATCATTTTAATAACTTCTTAAAATATTCTGAGCTTATTTTCTATGTTTTGAAAATGTGATATGCATTAAAAATAAAAAATGACACTTTTATATTGAAAACACATGCTTTGAGCCATACTAGCCACATCATGTGTTGGATTGATGTTTAGTTGATTACTACACATCAAAAATAAATTATTGATGGTTTTAATAATGTTTTAAAGTAATCTGAGCTTGTTTTATCTATTTTTTGTTATGTAATGCGTGTTTGAAACTAAAATGGACTTTTTATATTAAAAACATGACCATTGAGTCATACTGACAACATTGTGTGTCTGATTTATGTGAGATCTATTAATACATGTCAAATATGAAATATGGATATTTTCACTAAATTTTAAAAACAATCTGAGCTCGTTTGATTAATTTTGGATATGTTATGTGTGTTTGAAACTAATATAATAGTTATATGTTGAAAACACACACTTCAATTCATAATAACCATATTGTATGTTAAATTTATTTGTGGTCAATTCATATGCATAAAATATTATTTATAGATCATTTATATAAATTTTCAATACATTTCAATATCATTTTATTGATTTTGAAAATTTGACATGTGTTTTGAACAAAAATAACACTTTTATATTGAAAACAATCACATTGAGTCATATCGTCCACATCATAATTCAGAATGACGTGTGGTAAATTTATAAACATCACAAATCAATTATAAATCATTTTCATAAATTTTGAAAATAATCAGTTTATGTTTTCCCAATTTTTAAAATATGACACATGTTTTAAAATAAAAAACTCTTATATTGAAAACATGCACTTCGAGTTATACCGTCCACATATTGTCTTGGATTAATTTTAGGTAAATTACTATACATAATAAGTTAATTATGGGTAATTTTAATAAATTTTTAAATCAATCCAAGATCATCTTCTTAGTTTTTTCTATTTGTTTTGCGTTTTACACAAAAATAACATGTTTAAGTTGAAAACATGCATTTTGAGTCATACCAACTACATAATGTGTCTGATTAACATGAGACTAATACCTACACATCAAAAATAAATAATGTATAATTTTCATAATGTTGGAAAACAATACAATATCATTTTTTTTATTTTGGCTATGCGACGTGCATTTTAAACCAAAATGAAACTTCTTTATGGAAAACACTCCTGTCGAGTCATAACAACGACATCATGTGTCAGGATGTTTTGAGGTTTATTACTACATGTCATAAATTTATTATGGGTCATTTTACAAAAGTTTTAAAACAATCTGAGCTTATTTTTTTAGATTTGTAAATGTGATAGGAGTTTTAATCAAAAGTCACACTTTTATATTGAAGACATGCAGTTAGATTCATACCAATCACAACATGTGTTATATTGATGTGTGGTTGATTCCTACAAGTAAAAAATAAATTACAGGCCATTTTCATAATTTTTAAATATAATCTAAGATCAATTTCTCATTTTTGGCTATGTGATAGGAATTTTAAATTTAAATGAAACTTTTATGTTATACTTATGCACTTTGAGTCATACCACACACATCGTGTGTCGAATGGATGTGGGGGGGGGATTCTTCCACATCAAAAACGAATTATGTATAATTTTCCTACGTTCAAAAAAATTTAATCATGTTTGCATAGTTTTTTCTATGTTGCACATTTTAAACTAAAATAACACTATTATATTTAAAACACATAGTTGGAGTCATACTACCCACATCAAGTTTTTGATTGATGTGTGGTCAAGTACAAACATTAAAAAAGAATTATGGATCATTTGAAAAAACAAATTAATCACATATCTATTTCATGGTTTTGAAATTTTGAGAGACGTTTTAAATTAATATGACATTTTTATATTAAAAAGAATCGCTTTGAGTCATACTGACCACATTATGTTTAAAATTTAATTTTGGTGTATTTATACACTTTAAAAATGAATTATGGATCATTTCCATAAATTTTTAAAACAATCTGATATTTTTTTCTCGGTTTTGGCTATATCATGTGTGTTTTAAACTAACATTACTCTTCTATATGGAAAAGACACACTTTGAGTGATAACAGTCACATTGTGTGTCTGATTGATGCATGATAGATTCCAACACATCACAAATTATTTATGGATCATTTTAAAAAATAGGGAAAAAATATGAGATCATTTTCTCAATTTTGACTATGTGATGGTATTTTTAAACTAAAATGACACTTTTATATTGAAAACAAACACTTAGATTCATAGTTAAATCCACATTTCTACTTTGTGAAATTGAAAATATAATATTAGAATAAAAATATAACTATAATATTGCCAATACCTCATGAATTTTATTTTAGGAAAAATAACATCTAAATCATTATGATACAAATAATTCATATTTTAAATGTATCTATTAGTTCATTGTTTATACTAGATCACAAACATAATAGGTAATCGCCTCAACTTGATGTCGACAAACATTCTGACAGTATGTACTCTACTGACTCGTCTCTAAAATATTTTACATCCTCTTTTTAGTATGTAGACTATTGGAAGTCTTGGTAGTAATGAGAAAATTTATAAAACCAAATTATTAAATAATAATTTAAATAATATTGTAATTTCCTTAAAATATTACCTATTCTGGGAGTTTAGTTTGTTGATGGTATATAATATCCTTTAAAAATAAAATATATTATCCACAATAGTTGTCATTATTTTGTTTCAAACTCTACATAAATAATTATTAAAAAAGATAATTGTATTAAAATGTGATTTGATAGTTAATTGCTATAATATATTCCTTAATTTTATTCAATTTTAATAAATTTATAGTCTTTAGTATTCATTCTCCAACCTCATACCATGATTTAGATGACATTTATAAATCTCCCTATCATATTTTTTTTATTAAAACACAAATTAAAATATAAAATATAAATTGTATCTATAAAATTTTTATTATATTGCATTAAAAATTTTCAATGGGCATCATGAATGACTGATTTTTTCAAAATCCTTGTGTTGGATCCAAAAAAATAAACATTCAATGAATCCAAATTGATTAATATTTTCATACAATGCATCCAAAAAAATTAAAAAACATATCAGTGATGAAAAAAAGAAAAATATATATTATATGATTATATTATAGAGTTTTAACTCTGTATTTTATGCATTAAGAGGAGTCTTTCATCTGTTATTTTCTCTTAAACATGGAAGTTAGGTTGTCTTTTTTTCTTTTAAATTTTTTTTGATCACAATGAAAATTTTTCCATAGAAATTAAAAAAGGACTAATGAGCCCAAATTGTGCTTCATAGGGTGCTCCCTTCATATGGTAATAATTTTTACAACTATAGAAAATATGAATATGTATTAACTACAATAAATATATAAATCATTTTTTGGGGAAAGAAATTATAAAAATGTACCTCATTTATGAATTCACAACTGAGACTTGCAGTAATTCAAACATTATAATCGTATTTATACACTTAAGAACAACTACATCTATAATGTCATCTCCATATATTTATTCTTCATATAAAATGTATGATATATTTCAATAATTGAATGTTTACTGAATATGAACATGTAATGTTAATATTTTGGGTTGTCGAATTGGTAGGGTGAAGGTACTTTCAGAAGGTCCTTTGGTATCTTGGTTGATCCACTGGATTAACTCGATCCAAACTTCTATTTCCCCTTTGTTTTTTATATTTTTAATAATGTACCTCATTTCACACCATTTTTTATCAATTATTAATTGTTTTTTATTCAAAAAAATTGTTAAGGACATACCTCGTGTTACTTTCTAAGATTATATTATCATTATACAAATTTTAAAATAGCATTATCGACCATGGTAGAATCTAGATCATTATGGGGAATAAGAAACTCAGTTATCAGATCATGAGATAATTCAATCCCCAATCTCACATGATTTTTTGGGGGTTATTTATTGGTTAGATGACTCCTGGAATATCTTACTCCACACCAATTTCAACACGGTGATGTGTGGGTGTTGATAGATATAAATCACATACAATTTCACCCTAAAGTATTTTATTAATATTATGTTATATGATGTTTTTTTAACATATAGGAGAAATATTTATGAATCAATGTATTACCTAGGTCAAGACTAGAGGTTTAGGGGAATGGCAAGCCCCGAATCTAGTGGGGTCATGTGGTTATTTATGTAATGATCATTGTTATACTACTGGTTCTCTTTGATCATTTCACATATACTGGTACACCAAAATGGATAGAACAATAATATATTTCAAAGAATATATTTTTTCCCAAATTCCTATCATCATCTCATATATATCTCCTGATGGATTTTTATCCTCAAAATATGTTTACAGTGACATTCCAAAACATGAACCTCTAACACAGTCTTTTTATTCCAGCTACTAAATGTAGTTTTTTTAGGTATAATCGATGTTAATTCCAGTTTCTAAATCATTAAAAAATATATGAACATAAATACATATTTTTTCATATTATTATAAAACATTACAAATTAAGATTATTTCAAACTTACACAAGATTCTAGTACATATTGTGTGTTTTCATCAACTAGTTTACCCTCTTTATTTACACGAGTCTCCTTCCACAACATCTAACGTGGCATGGAAAAAAATTTGGATTCTAATTCATCAATAAATTTTTTTAAAAATAAACCCATGTTATTTTATATCACATAAAACATTAATATTAGATTTAAAATAGAGAACATTTTCTTCTCAAGTGAAGTGTTCCCCATCCATGCTTTATGGTATGCGTACATTGTATTTGGTGAACATTATTTATTTTCATACCTCTTTGGTTGTTTTACCAAATTTCAATTTTGAATAAAAGTGTATTAAATAAGTATTTTCAATTAAAATATTATCTATTACAAATTAACATAGAATGATTCCTCATCAAAATGAAAAAAAATCTTCCCATGTTTCATGGTTTATAATGTGTGCAAAATTAGTTGGTGGGAATTTTTTTAATTTCCCCTTAACATCCCTAAAATAATGCTTTATAAGAAGTGTCTGGAAACCTCTTTTAATTTTCCTAGTTACCATCAATTCATATTTCTCACGAAAATCAAAAATAATAGACTAACTATTCAAGGGATAATGAAAATTAAATCATTGTTTTAATATATAATTCTTCATAAAAATTGATAAAGTATTTTATAGAAATACTATAATATATTCCCAAATGAATTTTTTCAATTAATGTAAATCATTGTTCCATGTATCAATATTAGTTGGTGCATGCATTCTCATTATGACCCTAATGTAACTAATGAACATTGACTTTTTGCAGTCAATTAGTATGTTAGGTTGATTCTAACCGACCAGAAATTTTATACATTTGCTTCTTTCCTTTATAATTTTAGTTAACACGGTGATTCTAAACCATTATTATTATTTTAATGAACATTTTTCTGATCCCTTAATAATTATATTGATTTTGAATCAACATTATATTCTTACTTCGGACTGGTAACATCATCATGTGAAGAAGTTGTTATCTATATTAGATGATGAAAATTTAATTTGTGTTACATAACTGTAGTAGATAACAATTAATATTATGATGATAATAATAGTAAATTAAGAAACAGTAACTTATTCATTGAACTCTCATTTTTTCTTTAAAGGTACAAGGGATTTGGATCCTCTATCAAGAATCAGAATCCTCTCCTTATAGTTCCATCTAATGTACAAGACACTGACTGAATTGGGAGTACCGTGAAATTATTGTGATATCATAATGAAATATTCATCCTCAATTGAATTTTAATAAAACCCTTATATTATATTAGTCACTAGTAGAAAAATTGACCAATTCTTGTTGGTTGGATTTTGGATAGAAAATGCATCCACTACTTCTGATGTCATTATGAACAGCTCATCCTTATAACCATCAATAATAAAATTAACCTTCATGAATCCTAATTAATTGAAGTTAACTAAACTTCTATTTTCAACCCATTTACATTGGAAAACCGATACTTTAAATGTTTTATAATCCGAATTCAATATCTATTTGATGATGGTGAAATACAAGATATTTTCACACATTGTATTTCTGTTCTTAGAGCTAGATACATGCATTTCTTCTTCCACAAGGATAAATCCACCATTTTTCATTGTATTCTGTTCATCATTTTACTTTGAATAAAATTAATAACCCGTAAATACAAAACTAGATTAAGATATAACATTTAAATTTCGTCCCTTGGATATCCATCAATATGTTCTGATAATTGAATTTAGATTTGCAGAAAACTCCTTATAGCTATGATCAGGGAACCATTCCTTAAACTATTGATTATAGGTATTTCATTTCCATACTTTATCCCATGATGGATCCAAATATTTATGAATTACCTTAAGGGATTAAACATATGGAGAGACCCCTATATTATTTTGTACAATATAAATTTGTTATTTATCCCTCTATATAATTGAAATTGTAACAATACTGATTCTAGAAATTCCTTCATCCATACGGTTTCCATTATGATGAGATATTGGGAGAAAATTGTTATCAAAATAAGACAGGTAATTGGTATAGAATTAAATATCTTCTTTAACAATATATATATCCTTGTAATACAACCTTCTGACCAACATCGATTTTTGACATACCCTTTCAAAATATTCTTATACCATTCAATGGGGGTATATCTAAATATAACCGACAGAACCAAAAAGTTGAATTGTTCTAACCAAGTGAACCATCATTTTGACCATTATATCAAAGAATTATGGTGATAAGAGCATCTCCAATTCAAATAATATGACTTCAATAACCATATTCATGATTGGAATCATTGATGGGTCTATAATTTTACTACATATAGCTTTGAAAACAAATCAATGTATAGTCAATGAAAGTTGTAAATTTTTAGGTATAATTCATGTAAAGTGATAGAAATCAAATTTTTAATCAAAACATAATAGTTGTGGGTTATTAGACCCCAAAACAACAATTTAGTATTTTAGACAACATTATTGATATTTGATGAATAACCCTTCATAACTTTTATACCATCCTGAAAGTTGTAAATTTCAAATTTCTCTTGTTTGTATAGAGTGTAAGTTGCTAGAAGAATAAAATTTTGTCTCTCACCCTTCACTGGGTCCAAATCATCCCTTGTACCCCTATAAATCATCTCCAACCTAGCATTAATGATAACTTCAGATTTGTTGTATAAATTTATTAATGTGCTAATAACAATATCACATACATTTTTTTTCTACTTGCATGACATAAAGAAAATGTATAACCTACAAAAAAATATAGTACTATAATTAAAATAAAAATGAACTCTTTTTTCATCCTTATTTCGTAGGTTTTTTTGAATTTTTCCAAAAATATATTCAATATCTTTTACTTTCTTGAACAGTTGGTCACCCATAAGTGGAAATGTGTTTTTACCATGTTCTTTATTTACATTGAATGATATTTTCATGACCCATACTAGTGGGGCCCATGCTATGACTCCCCAAGACTGCCTATAATAGGCTGGGGGATGGTGACTAGCACTGTGTAGTCATATCACTGATATGGGAGGTATTTACTATGTACCTGTATGCACAAACACATCTCTGAGCCCAAAAAATGATAAAATGTAAAAAACACTCAGTAACCAATTCATTCATACTTATATATGCCACAACCAAAGTAAAAAAAGGAAGTAAATTAAAGTAAAAAGGGAAAAAATACTATCACACAAAAAATAAGTATGTAACACAAGTCCAACATGAATGTAATGGTACTAGGACTGCTGTCTGAACCCACAGGAACACACCTCAGTATTTTCGGTCACACTAAGAAACATCTCATCCTGGTCTTCCAGGACTCCATAAAAAGTTCAATAATCCATACAATACTGGACACATGTCGCCAAATCCCATGTTGGGGTGAGTATAACAATACATAGTAGGACACCTCAATACAAAAAACTAATACAACAATGAAAATTAAGTCCTATATGCATCGGTATATGTATATAGAAAATTTAATAAGAATATCTAGATATACCCAAAAAAAAGTAACATAGTTTAGAGTTAAGCCACAACCACTGTATACCAACACTAGAGATTCAGGTCACTGATTCCATGAAGCACTCATTTGGGAGAACATACTCTTATGTCCGATAGCACTGATGACTTTCATCCAATAGGTACTAATCGTTAGGTCTCATAATGAGAGATATGCATTGATAGTCTAAAGAGAATAGGATACAACAGATGAGGATCACAACCAGGTCCAAGGGTAGATACTAACCACTCAATCTGGTTTAACCAACTAAGTAGAGGATCAATGATCACATAGTATTGGTAACATTGATACCATTAACTCCCATATAGTAATGAATAATGAATAGAAGATCATGCTCCAGGCCACTTAGGGGATTCCACCAATTCTATCCAGGATGTCCAACTGAAGGAATCATAGTCCTAGAACTTGGAAACTGTTGCACCAACCTTTATATTGAAGATAATTGGATAGAACCATATTGAATATTTTCTATTATATAGATGAAAGAATCTAAATCGATTTAATAAGGGGAACACAGTGTGTAGTAGGGTCACACGCCATGTCCCCTGACCCCGGGTGCTACCCATGAACAATGGCCCGTGTCATTTTAACATGTCGTGTAGAAGAGGAGTACAAGACATGTAGAATGGGTCACACACTGTGTCCTTGCATCCAAGGTATACCCATGTACTATAGTTATGTGCAGGTACATGGAGTCAGCCCATTTATCTCTCCCAATGTACCAATACATGGGGTAGTCCATGTACTTGGTCCAGGCCATGTCGTGTGGGGGAGTACACACAATGTAAGCCACATGTGTACTCCACCCCATGTTAGTGTACTTCTTATGTACATGTCATTTCATTCAATGATGAACACACACAGTGTAGCTAGGACTACACCCCATGTGTATTTGGTTTGCTAGAAACCCATCTTCTTCCTCTACACACCTCACCCGATATTTCAGATCTTGTTCGGGTGGTCCATTCGCCTTGAAACTCCATATTTAAGGTCGTTTGACCACTCTAAGACCAAATACATGGGTTTTAGGGATTCAATATTCTTGTAAATATGGTATAAAATATCTGGAAGAAAACAATTATAAGGAATGGGTTCTTCAATATTTCATTGATCTGTCCACCGCCGTCATCATCAGGCCTCCATTGAATCAACCCGATGTTGGATTCCCAGTTTCAGATCATTCCATTAAGAATCAATGGCATAGTGATCAATTCTACAAATTTTTGGGAAGAACAAAAAATAAGCATGAATAATTCAAGAAATAGGGGGAGAAAATGCATAAGTAACAATCCAGAGGAACAAAATTTTATCATTGTTCATTCTGTCCTAGATATGTTCCTGTAAAAATGATAATAAATCAATAAAAATTTCTAGAATCAAATCCTAGAAAATCCTAAAAAATCATCCCATCCCGCATGTATGAATGATCTATGGGATAATTAGTTTTTGGATTAGTTTGAATTCATCATCTGATTCAGGAATATGAAAAATAATTGAAAAAACTCATCCTACCGAGATTTGGATCTCCTGCTGACAAAGAATGGTCATCGTTTTGTTGTCACTAGAGAGATCCCTTCAAAATTAGTTTTTGTCGACCAATGATATTTGATCCACCATCATTATTTGAAAATGTATTCCCATAGGGTTTTTCTCTAAGGATTTTGAGGTTATGATACTAACCCTGGATCTCGGACATATATATTCATTTGAAGAAAATCTTTTCACTATGTCACTACGTCAAAAAATATTTTTTATTGATTATTTTATTCTTTTAAAATACCCCTAATGAATTTATACAAACAACCAATTTAGAACAATTTTAGTTCGTTATTAGGGTAATGCTTCCATTCTAAACTCAACAGTTACCTTAGATTTCTAATGCAGGAATTGGTTTAGAGGTTACTCTGCTTTTTTAGATAAACCATACTAGTGTGCTATTTAATATTTTAATTTTTTCAGGCATTTTTCCCCATGAACACTAGGACTTGGAACCACGTGTTTTCTCAGTTCCGGGTCTTGAAATCAATCCATATAATATTTAAAAACAATACATGGAAAATCAAAGTCATTATATTCTCCCCACATTGGGGATTTACGTCCCCAAAATACCAAAAGAAAGTCTAATAAAAAAGATGATGGTACTGGGCACGATTAGGAGCCTCCCTCTCCCAAGTGCACTACTAGAGATTCATGTGCTACTATAGGACACGTAATAAAGGAATCGATCACCTATGAAGTATCCTTTCCTACTTATCCTTGATGTTCACTGGGTACTCAGAAAATTCACTCCATCCTTGATGTCCAGTTCACCCAAGTCAATAACATGCAATGGGTCATCCATGTAGCTCCTTAGCTATGACACATGGAAGACATCATGTAATCAGTCTAATTTGGGGGGGGGGGTATAGGTATGTGGAACGCCATCACCCCAACTCTACACAATACCTGGAAAGGGCTGATGAATCTCATAGATAGTTTGTCACCCCAGCAAAATATCCATAATCCACGTCGAGGTGAAACATGTTAGAACACATAGTATCCTTCCTTGAACTCCAAATGCCTTCACTACCTTTCAAAATAAGACTTCTGGAAGCTTTGTGCAGTCTTCATTCACACATGGATGATCTTCACCTTCTCTGTTGTAGCTCGCACAAACTCTCAACCCCTGAGTACCGACTCTCCTAGGTCAATCTATCAAAGTGGTGACCAGTTGGGTTGCCCGTATAAATCAATGATTGGTATCATACCAAAGGTGGAATGATAGAAACTATTGTACCAAAACCCCACCATTAGTAGGCGATCCTCCTAACTATGGCCAAAGTCTAACATGCAAGCTGACAACTTTTCCTCCAAAACGTAAATGGTCTATATAGTTTGGCCATCATTTTGTGGGTGAAATGTTGTTCCCAAGCATAATTGGGTCCCAAACACCACTTATAATCCCTTCCACAACCAGGATATAAAGAGTGAATCAAGATCTGAAACAATTTTCAATGGAAATCCATATAGTCTAATTGTATCTTGTACATATAGGTGTCTCAATATCTCTACATAACTCTACTCTCGGATAGCTAGGAAGTGGGCCGAATTGGGGAGTCATTCAATGATAACCTAGATGACATCATGTCCCATAGACATATGTGGTAATCCCAGCACGAAGTCCCCAGATATATCTTCCCACTTCCATTCTGACACCACAAGGGGTTGAGCTAAACTGACTGGAACATGGTGCTCAGCCTTCATCTAATGATAAGTAAGGCAATAAGAAAAAAAAACTTTGCAACTTCTTTCTTTATTCCTGGTCACCAAAACTGATGTTGGAGGTCCTGGTTCCTATTTTTCACACCTCGATGTACTACCAAAGGGGACAAATTAAACTCCCTCAAAACCTCCTCCAGCAATGTCAATGTCACAATTGTACGTCCTCAGAAAAGAATTATGTTCTCCCCAACTTTCAAATATCCATCAAGAGATTGGCTTGTGGACATCTATGAACATAGGGTCTCGTAGTCATTATCCCTAAGTTGGGCTTCTCTGACTCATTGAAATAGTGGAGGGGTGAAAACCATCGACTGGATTTGAGTTGTACCAACTCCATCTACAAAGTATAACTTCAATGAGGCCAAATTCTCTAAAACCATGTTCAGTAACTGTGAACTAGATTTCTTGATGAGATCATCTACCACCATGTTCCCCTTCCCCAGAGTATAAACAATCTCAAAGTCATAGTCATGGAGGAACTCTATTCATCGCCACTATATCAAGTTGAGATCCTTCATAGAGAAGATATATATGAGACCCTTTTGATTGGTGTATATGTAAACCACTCACCCATCAGGTAGCTTCACTACATATTCAACGTGATGACTACCTCTGCTCACACTAGATCATGGTTCACAAATTTCTACTCATGTGGTCCCAACTGAGTGTGAACCATAAGAAATCACTCCATGCCTCTTCATAAGGACACAACCAAGCCTGGTTCCTGATTCATCACAGAACACTACATACTCAAAAACCTCCACCAGTAATCTCAAGATCATATCACTTTTCAAACACTGCCTCAAATACTGAATAGACTACTGGAACTTCTCTTTCCACACAAAAGGATTCTCATTTCGAGTCAAAGTTCTCATAGGACCTAATATCATAGAGAAGTAAGGTATATATCCCTAATAATAGCTTTCCAACCCAAGGAAGCTCCAGACCACCATCACGGTCTTAGGTGGCTCACATGATAACACTTCCTCAACCTTGGCCAGGTAACAACTGTAACGACCCAAAGTTTCATTAATGGAAAATCCCTCTTGATCCAGTTAAATGTCTCTTTATGAAAAATGTTTTTATAAGATGTCATCTTCTTTGGTTTCTTGTTAATAATTTTGACCATTTTTAATATAGTCATTGAACAGTGATCACATGATTAGTATAAATGTAAGGCTTTAACGAACCCAATTTTTACTCAGACAACGGAAGCGATGGCCTCATCCAGTAGAATTTCCCCATACGAAGCCCATTTGTCGGAGCTCGGAAAAGAGCTGGTGTCTTTGGGCTTCACCCTTGACCAAGCCCAAGATGAGCTTCATTATGTCAAGCTCAAACGTGACCGTCTATGGGAAAAGTGGAATTTGATTGAAATTACCACTCGAGCGATGTTATCCGAGCCGCCCCAAGAGTCTGTCACCATTGAAACCCTTACCCTTAGGACTTATGTGGCTGTTTTAAGGGGTTATGTAACAAATAAGTAGTACTATGTTCATGTACATTATTTTTTTATATAATAATGAATATAATTTCTAGTCATTTTTGATACATTGTAAATAGTTTTTAAAATACAAATGGTGTTTTTAATTATTATTTAATTAAGAAATCTATTTTATTAAATTAAGGGATTTTTGAATTAAATAATATTTTAATAAAATATTAATATTAATATTAAATTAATTTTTATCAAGTATAAATGATCTTATAAATTTGTGAATGAAATTAAAATTTTTATTAAGGTTTGAAAGACATTGCTGTCAAAACCCGTGAATTTTCGATAAATGTTGGTTTTTATTTTAAAAGTGAAAATTAACATATTTATAATTTTTTTAGATAAAATAAATTTCATTTCTGGAATCAGGACATTGAAATTATCCAACGGTGAATTTTTCATAATTTTCTGAGACAGTCAAATTTTTGGGTAAAAATTAAATACCATTTAATTATATAATGTGTTTTATGACATCATAATGACCCAATGGTGATGTAATAAAATACCATAATCCTTATTTTCGGCCAATATATGTTTTATCATTAAAATAATGTGATTCTGGGTTTGTTTGACTTACTTTTCAAAGCATTAATGAAACCCTCAAGACTTATTCAACACTTTGCCTTTTTAAATAAATTTCCATGAGAGTGTGACTCACCTCCACATAAGCAAACTTATTATTTTAATAAGTTAGGAACATGGAATTATAATATATTTTTTTCCTCTTTCCATTTCTAGAAACCATGGGAAAAACCATTGGATGGTTTGTGGTTTTGATTAGTTTAATATAAGGGGTCCCAAACCTAAATAATAAAGAATTCTCTCACCTTTCCTATATAAACCTACCAAAGCTCCCACTTAATCCGCACTAAAATCCTTTGGAGTTCGTCCAACCTCTGCCCTACTCTCTCTAGAATACTCCCAAGGTTCTCTAAGCTCCCAAGAATCCCCTCACAAGCCTCTCTCTAGCCTTTGGAAGCACACTTTCAAGTAAGGGTTTTTTCTTCCTTTCTCATTTTTGTCAATTTTCTTTAAGTTGTACTTCCATTTTAATTTCAACTGTGAATATTGGGGTATGGTTTCTCACCTCCCCCATAATTCCCTCTTATTGTTTGAATGATGGGAGACCCCTTTCTCTCTCATTAAATGTCTCCCATGTACACCCATTACTATGCTGAAATTCCAAAAGGAACTTCTCTCTCTTCTTTTACATTCAAGCAATACTTTTGTATCAGGAATCTAAATTCCATTTAAATTATTGGGACATGTATATATATGACCTCCTTCCTTTCCATTACATGTAAATATGATGAGGAACCCTTTTCTCTCTCATCAACCATTTTTTATGAATTCTTATGTCACGCTGTTACACTGCCGAAATCGCACCGATTTTCTAAGCCAATGTTATCGTGTAGTGAATACCATGCCCATTTCTCCATCAAGGGTATTCACATTTATGCACATTTACTTATTGATTGTATGGTTTCATGTATTAATTCCATATTCCTTTATCTTGGAATAAATGCTTATGTTTTATGAATCCATGTTTTATGATCCATGTGGCACACTTATGCATGAAATGAAATGTTTAAGAAGGGTGCGCCCTTATAGCGCTCCAATGCATTGGGTAAAGTATAGTATCATGATACATCATGTGAAATGAGTTTTGACTCATTCTAATTCAAGTGAAACGAGGGTTTACTCGTGCTTCATGTGCAATGAGGGTTTACTCATGCTCCATGTGCAATGATCATTGGGTCATGCTAATTCAATGTTAAGTGTTGCTGCCACATTTCCATGATATGATTATCATGCTTTATCATGCATTTATGTTCATGTTTCTTTTATGATCTGTTTATATGCCTATTGTCTAACATGTATTGTACTCCTCATGTTATTCCATGTGTACTCCCTTACTGGGCTTTATAGCTCACCCTTTTCTTATGCATGTCCTCAGGTTATCCCATGCAATGCTAAGTACGAAGGAATATAGTGGTCATGTAAAGGAAGTTTTCAGTAAAGATGTTGTATTTCATGTTTTATGTTTTTATGTAATGATCCTAAGCCCCAAAGAAACTAAACCTCTCGATCTTCTTTGTTGTATCAAGTGAAGTTTTATGTAATGAATCATGTTTAAGTTGTAATAAAAGCAGGGTTGTCATAGTTGGTATCGGAGGGAGGTTTAGTTATTTTTGGGATTAGGAAACTCTAGTAAGGCCTTAGATACAAGACTAAGTATAATAAAAACATCCCTAAGTTATGGTAAATACTAATTAAGTTGTTTATCAAACAAAAACATCCCTTTCTGGATAGAGCAGGTAGAGGCGGCTCTGGCACAGATGTATCCTAGGGGTAAAACCCGATAATACCGCTTTGAGCTAGACTCGAATGGGAACTGGTGCACAACAACAGGCCTTGTTGCACTCTTGGTTACGACACTCCCAGGGGATATGTTTTGATAAATTCACAATCTTGGTATGAACCCTTATTAAGGGAAAAATGCCCCTAAGAATATATGTTAGAAAGTAGATCATTAAAATCCTAAATTGAATCCTATAGACTCATGAGTTAAACAAATTAAAGTTTATTTATAAGTCATCAACTTTTGACTTTGGATTACCCTTTATGTGTTACCCCTAAATTTCCTTTTATTCCAGCCAATGGACAGTAATAGGAGGACTCGGGCTAACAACCGTTGTGAATATCAGTGTGATGACTATACTAATGAGATGCCCAATCCAATGGGAGCGGGAATCGCAAACTTTTTCATGCTTCTCTCTCAACTAACTCAAGTTTTGAATAGAAACACGGGTCAAGAGGAACTTCCAAACCCCCCTAAGAAGGAACAAGTCGCTATCGAGAGCTTCATGAGGCAAAGGCCTCCAACTTTTAGTGGATCACCCGATCCCACGATCGCTGAACAATGGATCAACTCCATTGAAAAGATCTTCTCCATCCTTCAATGTTCTGAACAAGAGAAGGTTCTCCTAGCTGCTTATCGTATGGAGGGTGAAGCTGATCAATGGTGGATGTTGATCAAAAATACGAAGCCTGAGGAGGAGATCGAGGCTTTGGAATGGAAGGAATTTTGGAAGATGTTTTTCGATAAATATTTTCCGTGCACCCTCCGGCTTAAGATGGAAAGGGACTTCCTTTCCCTCAAGAAAAATGATGAAGAATCTATTTGAGCGTATGAGGATAACATCACTAGGCTTGCACGATACACTTCCGGCTTTGTCGTTACCCCCGAATGCAAGGTTGACCGCTTCTTTGGTGGGGTGAATCCTAGCTTGTAGAAAGCATTAGCGATCTGTGACATCGACAGCTATGAGTAAATTGTCTGATGTGCCCTCAAGGTCGAAATAGAGATTGGAGAATCACAGGGGTATCATGGGGACAAGAAGCGTAAGGTGGAATTCAATGCTTGTGGTCCGATGGATAAATCCAACGGTGCTAAGAATTTCCAGTACCCCACTTGCCAAAAGTGAGGAAAGAAGCACCCTGGAAATTGCCTTAAGGGGACGAGAAAATGCTTCAGGTGTGGAAGAGAAGGGCACCTAGCTATTAACTGATGGCAAGAAGGACCCGCGGCTGCGAAAGAGGAGAGAAACGCTCCGTTCGAACCTCAACACGTTGTTCAATGCTATAAATGCAAAGAACTGGGTCATTTTGCAAATCCGTGCCCTAATCCAAGGGTTATCGGAGGAAACCAACAACCTCCAAGACAGCAAGGAAGAGCTTTTTCCATCACTTTTGCCGAAGTGAACCCCAACAACGAAGTGGTGACAGGTACGCTAGTTATTCATTCATGAATAGCGAATGTACTATTTGATTCAGGATCTATGAATTCTTTTATATCTCGAAAGTTTAGTAGAATAATCCCAGTACCACCACAAATCATGGAAGTAAAGATGTCAGTGAGTACGGGAAATGGGGAAATCATTGCATCCTATGAATAGAAGTCCTCCAATGTTATAATCTGTGGATTGAATTTCCCGGAGAACCTCATCATACTCCCTTTGGTGGAATTTGATGCAATTCTTGGCATGGATTGGCTTTCCTTATATAGAGCCAACATAAATTGTCGAGAGAGGGAAATCACACTCCATATGGAGAATCGACCCCCGATTCATTACAAGTGTCAGGAGGAAGATGAATCTCTTTTAGCTCCATCATCTCAAGCATGGATATTACTGCCCTATGAGCATACATATCTGGATCAGATGATTGAGTCCAAAGAAGAAACCATCCTTGAAGAAATTCCTATTATGAGGGAATTTGCGGAAGTGTTTCCCGAGGAACTGTTTGGTCTTCCTCCAAGAAGAGGTGTTGAGTTATCAATTGAACTTATACCTGGGGCGCTACCAATATCCAAGACTCCGTATAGAATAACTGTTGTTGAGCTTGAAGAGCTGAAGAAACAACTACAGGATAATCTGGATAAAGGGTTTATACGCCCAAGTGCTTCACTATGGGGTGCACCAGTCCTCTTCGTCAAGAAGACGGATGGGTCAATGTGTCTCTGCATCGATTATCGTGAACTTAACAAAATCACGATAAAGAACAAGTATCCTCTCCCAAGAATCTATGACTTGTTTGATAAGCTACGTGGAGCACAATACTTCTCCAAGGTGGACTTGTGGTTGGGATATTATCAAGTAAGGGAAAAGAAGGAAGATATCCCCAAGACTGATTTTCGTACAAGGTACGGGAACTATGAATTCATAGTAATGCCTTTCAGACTCACCAATGCTCCAGAAATATTCATGGACTTGATGAATAAAGTCTTTAGAGATTACCTTGACAAATTTGTGATAGTCTTTATAGATGATATTCTAATATACTCCAAAACCAAGGAGGATCATGAGGAGCATTTAAGAACTGTACTAGAGACTTTGCGCAAGGAGAAGCTCTATGCAAAGTACAGCAAGTGTGAGTTCTGGTTGAAGGAAGTCTCATTCTTGGGCCATATCATCACAAGAAATGGGATATCTGTGGATCCCTCCAAAACAGATGCAATTGAGGGATGGCTGAGGCAAACATCGGTAACCGATATCCGTAGCTTCTTGGGGTTACCTGGATATTATCGACAATTTGTGACAAATTTATCACGATTGTCAAACCCTCTTACCAAGCTAACTCTAAAGGGAGTAAAGTTTTCTTGGAGTGATGAATTTGAAGAAATCTTCAAGGAGTTGAAAAGGAGGCTTATCACTGTGCCCGTGCCCACTTTACCCACAAGTGGGGAACTTTTTGTGGTATTTAGTGATGCCTCAAAGAAGGGCTTAGGCTGTGTGCTAATGCAGAATGATAAAGTGATATCCTATGCCTCAAGGAAGTTGAAAATCCATGAGCAAAACTATCCAACACATGATCTGGAGTTGGCGGCGGTGATTTTTTCCTTGAAAATCTGGCGGCATTATCTCTATGGAGAGAAATGTGAGATATATACTGACCACAAGAGTCTTAAATATATATTCACATAGAGAGAGCTTAATATGCACCAGAGAAGATAGATAGAACTCATCAAGGATTATGATTTTTCAATACATTACCACCCTGGGAAAGAGAACAAGGTGGCGGATGCCCTAAGTAGAAAGGATCCAGTGATTCTATCAATGGTGATAATTGAGAAGGATCCAATCTTCTTAGACTTGATGAACATGGACGTGGGAATCATAAAGAAGGGAACATCATCAATCCATTCACAAATTACTGCTCAACCATCTCTTTTGGAAAGGTTAAAGGAGCTGAAAAGGATGATGTGGGAATTCAAGAAAAAGTGGAAGATATCAAAAAGGGGAAATCCTCGGAGTTTGATGTTAATGAAGAAGTAATTGTGTAGTTTTGGAAAATACTATGTGTTCCATCAAGTCTGGAGCTGAAGACGGAACTTTTGGATGATGCACATAGTTCAATTTTCTCTATTCACCCTGGGAGCACAAAGATGTATCGAGATCTCTGAGAAAACTTTTGGTGGGATAATATGAAGATGGAGATCGCCGAATATACATCAAAGTACCTTGTGTGTCAGTAAGTGAAGGCAGAGAGGCAGAAGTCTAAGGGGATGATGCAACCATTTCCCATACCAGAATGGAAATCGGAGAACATCACCATGGACTTTGTCACCAGACTTCCAAGGACATCCAAAGGCAACAATGCAATCTGAGTTGTTGTGGATCGTCTTACAAAGACTGAACACTTCATTTATATTCGAGAGGATTTCCCATTGGATCAACTGGAACGGATATATATCAGGGAAGTGGTAAGGTTTCCTGGAGTACCACTATCTATTGTGTCTGAACGAGATCCAAGATTCACCTCTAAGTTTTGGAAGAGTCTTCAACATGCTCTGAATACTGAACTGAACTTCAGTACGACCTATCATCCTCAAACTAATGGCCAATCCGAGCGGACTATCCAAACACTTGAGGATGTGTTGAGATCATGCTCAATGGACTTTAAAGGAGGATAGGATCAACATCTTCCTCTAGTTGAGTTCTCTTATAATAACAGTTTCCACTCGAGCATCCAAATGGCACCATATGAAGACCTGTATGGGAAAAGGTGCAGAACACCGGCATGTTGGGATGAGGTCGGTGAACATAAGCTGCTTGGACCAGAAATGGTTGAGGAAATGGTGGAGAAGGTGAAAACCATTCAGCAGTATATCAAGGTAGCCCAGAGTCGATAGAAGAGTTATGCAGATAATCATCGACGAGACCTTGAGTTTAAAGTTGGAGACATGGTGTTTTTACGCATATCTCCGTGGAATAAGGTCATGAGGTTTGTAATGAAAGGGAAGTTAAGTCCAAGGTACATTGGCCCCTTTGAGATTCTTGATCGTGTTGGGGCTGTGGCCTATCGACTAGCACTTCCACCTACTATGGCCAAGGTTCATGATGTCTTTCATGTATCCCTCTTAAGGAAGTACATACCGGACCCTTCACATGTACTCTCTTCCGAGGTGGTGCAATTGGAAGATGATCATTCTTATGAGGAGCAACAAGTGAAGATCTTAGATCGTAGAGAAAAAGATCTACGAAATAAGACAATGCCCCTCGTCGAGGTGTTATGGAGAAACCACATGTTCGAAGAAGCGACTTGGGAGTCAGAGGATATGATGAAGCTGAGTTACCCACATTTGTTTTAGTGTGGGAAAAGGAAAATTTCAAGGGCTTAATTTCTTATGGGGGGAATATTGTAACGACCCAAAGTTTCATTAATGGAAAATACCTCTTGATCCAGTTAAATGTATCTTTATGAAAAATGTTTTTATAAGATGTCAACTTCTTTGCTTTCATGTTAAGAATTTTGACCGTTGTTAATATAGCCGTTGAATAGTGATCACATGATTAGTATAAATGTAAGGATTTAACGAAGCCAATTTTTACTCAGACAAAGGAAGCGATGGCCTCATCCAGTAGAATTTCCCAATAAGAAGCCCATTTGTCAGAGCTCAGAAAAGAGTTGGCTTCTTTGGGCTTCACCCTTGACCAAGCCCAAGATGAGCTTCATTATGTCAAGCTCGAACGTGACCGTCTACGGGAAAAGTGGAAGTTGTTTGAAATTACCATTCGAGCGATGTTATCCGAGCAGCCCCAAGAGTCTGTCACCATTGCACACCTTACCCTTAGGTCTTATGCGGCTGTTTTAGGGGGTTATGTAACAAATAAGTAGTACTATGTTCATGTACATTATTTTTGTATATAATAATGAATATAATTTCTAGTCATTCATTATACATTGTAAATAGTTTTTGAAGTACAAATGGTGTTCTTAATAATTATTTAATTAAGAAATATATTTTATTAAATTAAGGGATTTTTGAATTAAATAATATTTTAATAAAATATTATTATTAATATTAAATTAATTTTTATTAAATATAAATGATCTTATAAATTTATGAATGCAATTAATTTTTTATTAAGGTTTGAAAGCCATTGCAGTCAAAACCCGTGAATTTTCGATAAATGTTGGTTTTTATTTTAAAAGTGAAAATTAACATATTTAGGATTTTTTTTAGATAAAATAAATTTCTTTTCTGGAATCAGGACATCGAAATTATCCAACAGTGAATTTTTCATAATTTTCTGAAACAGTCAAATTTTTGGGTAAAAATTAAATACCATTTAATTATATAATGTGTTTTATGACATTATAATGACCCAATGGTGATGTAATAAAATACCATAATCCTTGTGTTCGGCCAATATATGTTTTATCATTAAAATAATGTGATTTTGGGTTTGTTTGACTTACTTTTCAAAGCATTAATGAAACCCTCAAGACTTATTCAACACTTTGCCTTTTTAAATTAATTTCCATGGGAGTGTGACTCACCTCCACATAAGCAACCTTATTATATTAATAAGTTCGGTCCTTGTCCTTATAAAATATTTTATTCCTCTTTCCTTTTCTAGAAACCATGGGAAAAACCATGGGATGGTTTGTGGTTTGGATTAGTTTAATATAAGGGGTCCCGAACCTAAATAATAATGAATTCTCTCACCTTTCCTATATAAACCCACCCATGCTCCCACTTCCTCCGCACTAAAATCATTTGGAGTTCGTCCAACCTCTGCCCTACTCTCTCTGGAATCCTCCCAAGGGGCCCCAAGTTCCCAAGAGGCCTCTCACAAGCCTCTCTCTAGCCTTTGGAAGCACACTTCCAAGTAAGGGTTTTTTCTTCCTTTCTCATTTTTGTCAATTTTCTTTAAGTTGTACTGCCCTTTTAATTTCAATTATGAATGTTGGAGTATGGTTTCGAACCTCCCCCATACTTCCCTCTTATTGTTTGAATGATGGGAGACCCCTTTCTCTCTCATTAAATTCCTCCCATGTACACCTGTTACTATGTTGAAATTCCGAAAGGAACTTCGCTCTCTTCTTTTACATTCAAGAAATACTTTTGTATCATGAATATAAATTCCATTTCAATTGTTGGGATATGTATATATATGACCTCATTACTGTCCATTACATGTAAATATGATGAGGAGCCCATTTCTCTCTCATCAACCATTTTTTATGAATTCTTATGTCACACCGTTATGCTGCCGAAATCGCACCGATTTTCTAAGCCAATGTCATCGTGTAGTGAATACCATGCACATTTATCCATCAAGGGTATTCACCATTATGCACATTTATTTATTGATTGTATATTTTCATGTATTAATTCCACATTCCTTTATCATGGAATAAATGATTATGTTTTATGAATCCATGTTTTATGATCCATGTGGCACACTTATTCATGAAATGAAATGTTTAAGAAGGGTGCGCCCTTATAGCGCTCCAATGCATTGGGTAAAGTATAGTATCATGACACGTCATGTGCAATGAGTGTTGACTCATGCTAATTCAAGTGAAACAAGGGTTTACTCGTGCTTCATGTGCAATGAGGGTTTACTCATGCTCCATGTGCAATGAGCCTTGGCTCATGCTAATTCAATGTTAAGAGTTGTTTCCACATTTCCATGTTATGATTATCATTCTTTATCATGCCTTTACGTTCATGTTTCTTTTATTCTCTATTGATATGCCTATTGTCTAACATGTATTGTACTCCTCATGTTATTCCATGTGTACTCCCTTACTGGGATTTATAGCTCACCCTTTTCTTATGCATGTCCTCAGGTTATCCCATGCAATGCTAAGTACGAGAGAATTTAGTGGTCATGTAAAGGATGTTTTCAATAAAGATGTTGTATTTCATGTTTTAAGTTTTTATGTAATGATCCTAATCCCCAAAGACACTAAACCTCTTGATCTTCTTTTTTGTATCAAGTGAAGTTTTATGTAATGAATCATGTTTAAGTTGTAATAAAATGTAGGGTTGTCATAACAACCCATCCCCCAGGGCTTGTTCCATGACTATCCCATTCTCGCCTTCTATAGATCAAAATATGGTGACTAGAACTGAGTAGTAATATACCAAAAAGGGAATCCATTTTCCTTTAAACCTATAAACACAAACAGTTTAATGTAAACACAAATTAAACCACAGATGTCCCTAAGACAATTACTAAGAGTATGGTACAATATAAAATTACAACAATGCCATAATATAAGCCCAAAACGACAAGAAAAGGACAACTGCCATAGTTCTTCTACTAGATACACCACATGAAGGGTATGTGAAGTGTAGCTCCATGTAGCCATAAAAGTACACTTGTTCGTCCTGTATCGCTGAGCACCACCTGGTCTTGAACCACTATGGTCTTCATCGAAGCATTGACCACCTGTATGGGACATGACACATGTGGAAAAAGCCTGTGTAGGGGTGAGTAACACAATACTCAGTAGGAACCCAAATCCACAAAGTTAATACCACAAACCATAACCACAACTTAAAACCACAAAGCCTGATCACAAAGAAAAACAACTCACACCAGGTATAACTCAAAGTATATGAAGTAGAATTTTCTGTCGTGAAGATGAACATTCATACTACAGAGGGATTCATCATATAGGCCTCCTCATCACCTCAGCCAATAGGACACTAAGACCTGCTCATCTCTTGGGTTAGTTGGATCAGTTAGTCCAAATCTTCTCAGGCCATATGGATCACTTAGACTCGCTCGTCCCTAGTCTAGTTGGATCACTTAGACCGCTCCTCTATGGGCCAGCTAGATCACTTTGACCCGCTCGTCTATGGTCCCACTAGATGGCTTATACTCACTCATCTCTGGTCTAGATGCATCACTATGACATGATATTCTCTGGGCTAGTTAGATCACTAATACCCTCCCATCTCTAGGCTGGCTGGATCACTTAGACCAGCTCATCATAACCTTCACATCATAACCAGTCATAGGATTCATGTTCGTAGCATGCTTGATTCTGGGAGAATCAAATCCTCAAGTCATAGGTTGCATATCAAATATGAAAAAATCACACTTAGTGTATGCCCAAAGGATGGTCTTGTCTCAAGGGTCCCAACAATACTAACAACACATCAATCGAACGCATGGTCTGAAAGATATTGGTGTTTCAGTAAATAGGGGATAGTTGTGGTCAGGCCTAGTCTGACCATGTCGAATCAACCCAACCAACCTGGCCATGGGGTTCGGCATGACCCGACCCGGTTCAGCTGACCCAACCCAACGAGGTGGGGACTGGGCCAGCCCGATCTTGCCTTGCCGCTATGTCTGTCCCATTGGGCCTTGCTAGACCCGACACGATTTAGTTGTGGGTCCATCCCGCCGGGCCACCAGTGACCTAGTTTCATCCATCCTGGGTAGCCTAGTGGCTCGGTTTGTCCTGTTGACCTAGGCCACATTGTGAGCATGACTCTTCTACAACTTGGTGCACCTAGAGGCCGGGTATCTGCCAACGGCCCAACCCACATGGCGGGCCATTTCTCCCCATACCGAGACTCTCATTGGGTGTTTGGTTCCTGTTGCGGATGTTCAGATGGGTCCGACCGCCCCTTCTCCACAAACAGACCACTCCTCCAATGTGGCTCTACCCTCCTACATTGGTCCGCTCATGTGGAACTATTCCCCCATGTGGGCCACATCTTTCCATGGGTCCAGCTCCCTACCATGGTCTACGGACCGCATGATTCCTCCAAGGTGGTCAGGTGGCCACATTTGCCTGACGCCAGCCACCGACCAACGTTCTGGTGGCCCCTGTCACCACTACGGGGCACTACCAGCTCACCACCTCCCACCTGCTTCCATGGACTCTTAATGATGTCATGGCCCACCTGGCCCCATCCATTTCTCCTAGCATCTCCTCTAACGATGCACTGCCACCACTGTGTCACGAATAATGGGAAAGAAGAAAAGAGGGATGAGGGGAAGGAGTCGCACACAAAAACACCCAAAGAGTGATCTAGATATTTGGTTTTATTGACCCAGATGTGTTCTTATTAGTATGATCATGAAGAACCAAGAAATAAGGTATAATAATCACACAAAAAAAGATAACTCATTTTTATCCTTTAGCATTAACCATCCCACAAAAATGATTGATATGTGGGTTTTCTTGTCTGTAAGTTTACCCGCATTCATCTTTTAAAAAGGAAGAATGGGGAAATGAAAAAATTCACTTAAAATAAAACCCCATACCTGGGATAATATTGTTGGTTAAGAAATAATGGGATATCATGCCTCTGTTATTCATTCTTGATCTGCAACCCACCATCATTTGTGATTCTCAGAGGGGAGGAAGAAGGTGTATTCATCATTCATCGTAGCCTCCCACCAAAGCCTTAGATAAATTCCAGGATTCTGCCAACAATAATTCATTTCTTGTTAGTAAATTAATTTAAAAATGTAAATAAGAGTTTCTATTATACTACATTGCAGCGTCATTACACTGAATTATTAATAATGTTCATTAATGTGAATCATCATCACTTCATCGTTGCATCACAACACTAACTTGTCACTTCTCAACGATGAAGAAATCAATTAAAATAACATTTAAGGTTATTTTATTTTCCTTCCAAAAATTCCTAAAATTAACTTTCACCTTGGACATGGGACGGTCGAGGTTAATCTTTTCCTAAGGAAAAAACAGCCTCCCAACCTCAACGGTACTCTCAGATTTCCAATTTGAGTTACCATTTGGGAGTTATAAGTATATAAAAGTAAAATAATTGTTACATAATTATATTATTTATAGCCCAAAACTACTTTCCACTGTTGGACCACGCCAACCATTGTTAGGACCTTTCTAGTCGAATCTAGTATCTCTGAGTTCAATGGTACTCTCATATTTTTGATCTGTGCACTGGTTTAAAAGTTAAAAAACCCCGATAAAAAATATTTCAATAATATATTTCAACAACTCTAGGCTTTGGAATTACATGTCCTCTCCAAACCTGGTCTTGAAAAATTCCCATTAATTTTCAAAAAAAATGTAATTTGGGGGTATTAAATTACTCTCACCTTTACATATTTACATCCTCGTAAGCTGAAATAAGGTCTAATCAAACAAATGGGGGTAATGAGCATGAATCTGAGCCTCCCTCTCCCACATGCTCTCTTGAAGATTCTCGTGCCTCCAACAAATATGCACCAGAGGTATCGACCATCCCTGAAGGATTCTCTCCTGTCAATCCTCTATCTCCACTAGTTAATCGGTGAATGTCGTCCCTTTGTTAATTTCCATCTCTCCATGGTCAATGACATGAGAAGGTTTTTGGATATATCTCCTCAGTTGGGATATGTGGAAGATGTTGTCCAAACTCTCAAAATATGGTGGTAGAGACAAGCGGTACGCCACCTCGCCCAATCTATGCAGTATTAGGAATGGTTTGATGAACCTCGGAGACAACTTTCGGCCCCATCCAAATCATTGAATCCCTCTTAAAGGAGAGACTTGTAGGAATATGTGGTCCCCCTCCTCAAACTCAAAGGGTCTCCATCGCTTATCAACATAGTTCATTTTTTCATCTATATGTAGTATTCATCCCCTCTTCGATGACCTTCACCTTCTCAGTGGTAGCCTATACATATTTTGACCCATGAGTGCTAACTCCCATGGATCATTAAATCATAATGATGAACTGCATGGTTGTATGTACAATGCATCGAATAGTTCCATATTGATGGTAGATTGGAAGATTTGTTGCATGAAAACTCCACTGGTGCTAGGTGGTCCTCCCAACTCTGACCAAAATCATGGACGCAAGAACAAAGCATGTCCACTAAGGTCTGTATGGTCCTCTTCGTCTAACCATCAGTCTGTGGGTGAAGGGCTATGCTCAGGTACTGTTGATTCCCAAAAGACTCCTGCAATCCCTTCCAAAACCAGGATACAAGTCATGCATAACAATCTGATACAATAATAGATTGAGATCCATGGAGTCAAACTACCTCTTGAATGTAGAGGAGTACCAATATCTCTACTGAATCATGATCTAAAATAGGTATTAAGTGGGCTGACATGGTGAGTCAGTCTACGATCACCCAAATGGTATTGTGCCCCCTAGATGTACATGTTATTACCATCATGATGTCCATTAATATTTCATCCCACATCCACTCTAGTACCTTGTGGGGTTATGTCAAACCTGCTAGAACCTGGTTCTCAGCTTTCACTTGCTGAATAGTGAGGCATCTCAAGACCAAATCTTCCGTTGCCTTTTTTATCCCCAACCACCAATACTAATGTCAACGGTCCTGGTACATCACTGAAACACCAGGATGTAATTCCAAAGGGGATATATGAAACTCCCTCAACACCTCATCCCGCAATGCCACTGGTACTGTGGTGCATCCTCTGAAAAGAGTTATGTGCACCCCACCTTTTGAATAACCAATAGGGGAATTCCATGTAGAAATCTAGGCACATTTAGTCCCATAGTAGGAATCTCGGAGTTTCACCTCCTTGAATCATTGTAATAGTGGAGGGGAAACTTCCATTAAATGAACATAAGAAACCACATATCTATCCAAAAAGAATATCTGATGCGAGTTCAACTTCTCTGAGGCCTTGTTTAGTAGTCATGAACATGGTCTTCTACTGATAGAATCCTCTACCATGTTCCCCTTCACGGGAGTATATATTATCTCGATGTTATAGTCCTGAAGAATCTCAAGCCAACGCTACTATCTTAGGTTCATATCCTTCTGAGAAAATATATACTTGAGTCTATTGTGGTCAGAATAGATGATAAATCATTCTCCCATAAGGTAGTGTCACCACATATTCAGTTTGAAGACTACCAGTACCAACTCATGGTCATCAGTTACATAGTTCTCCTCATGTGGTCTCAATTTTCATGAGCCATAAGAAATCATCAATTTCCCTTGCATTAGGACACAAACAATACTGGTTCTTGATATGTCACATTACACCATGTAGTCAGCGCCATCCTCTAGAAACCTCAAGATAAGATCACTCGTCAAGCTCTACCTCATCTGCTAAAAGATCTACTGGAATCCTTCTGTCCACACGAAGGGTTTTCCCTTCTTCATCGAAGATGTCATGGGTGCTTCCACTTTGGAGAAGTTGGGTACAAATCTCTGATAGTCCCCATCCAACCAAACGAATATTTTTACCTTTGTAACGCACTTGGGTGTCTCCCAAGAAAGCACCACTTTGATCTTCAATGGATCCACTACAACTCTAGCCTCTAAGATAACATGTCCTATGAAGTGTAACTTTTGTATCCATAACTCAATCTTTGTGAACTTTCTATAAGTATAGTGCCATCAGAGTTTGTCTAGAACCATCCTCAGGTGTATCATGTTCTCCTCCTAGGATGATGAATACACATTGATGTCATCAATGAAGACCACTACAAACTAGTCCAAGAACTACTGGAAGATTCTATTTATGAGTCCCATGAAAATTTTTGGGGTGTTCGCCATGACGAACATCATAACTAAGTACTCATAGTGGCCATAGAAACATCTGAATGTTGTCTTAGAGATGTCATCCTCTCATAATTAAAGCGGGTGATATCATAATCTATGGTCAATCTTTGAGAACCAACTCGCTCCCTTCAGCTAATTGAAGAGATAATCAATCCATGGTAGAGGATACTTTTTCTTCACGATCACCTAGTGCAGGATTCGGATGTCCATGCATGGACTCAATATTTAGTCTTCCTTCTTGGAGAACAACACTAGGGACGCCCATGGTGAAATGATGGACCTTACGAACCCATTCCTATAAAAGTCCTCCAATTGTATACTCATCTCCTGGTGCTCTGTTGGAGCCATAAAATATGTAGGTGTAGATATCAACACCGTTTCGGGTTACATATCAATGTAGAAGTCTACCTCTCTACATGGAGGTAGTCCTAGAACATACTCTAGAAATACATCCTCATATTTGTCCACCACTATAGAAAACTTTGGACTCGTCTCATCCACTACATCAGGGGGCCATGATATCCAACAGATGAGTGGTCGGATACACCCTCGTATGTGTGATTACATCCTACACTGCTCCATTTTCCTTCCCATCGAAAAAGGAAAACTTGTTCCCATCTCCGTGTACATACCACACTGTGTGCCTAAAACAATCGATCTGACCATGGAAAGTTGATAACCATTCAATACCTGAGATTATGTTGTAAGGCCTCTACGTTGCTACTGGTAAATCCCATCTAAATATCTCACCTCCAAGAGTAATATCACAATATTGGTACCAATGTGTTATCATTGAATCCCCTTCTGTAAGAGTCTTTAACCGTAAGAATTGAGCCAATGGCTCCACTGGAATCTTTGAGCATCAAACAAAGTCTATGGAAATGATGTATTGACCAGAACCTGTGTCTATTAGAACTATAGCTAAGGTGGAGAAGACACAAATCATACCTATAATCATCTATAGAGCATTGTGGTTGTAGGCATCCATTTCCTAAAGCTAGCCTCGCCCATATCCACTGGCTCTCAGATCCCATGGTGGACCACCTAGGGGTGGTGGTGGTAGTACCTCAAACCTCCATCAACTGCCTACCACTATTTTAACTCACCTTCCACGTCATACACCATGAAGACCACCTTACTCAAACCTCTACCACTACCTTGGAAGTCCTTCGATTGTTCACTGATCATCTGTACGGTGGGTCAGGCAGTCACGAGCTAGGTGTCCCTGCCCGCTGCACGATTAGCATGCCCTGCTCCTCTGATAACTCCCTCTACCTTGGTGGAATCGTTCCACTAACCCTGAGTCCTGGGGTTATCTTCCTGGTGGTCTGGATTGCTTGGACCTCTGCGTCATTTGTTGGCCACCCACTATGGATGTTTCGGCCACCTGTCACCAGGTGCTGGCTCCCACCATTAGTGTCTGCTCGGTGAGGAAGCTCTCCACTATTAGAGCTTTCTCTAGCACTCTAGCCTGCATAGGGATACTAAGGAAAATCATTGATGCAATGATATCCCATCGAAGACCCTGATAATGGTACATGCCCTAATGAAATGGTCATGCAACATATTTTTAGTGTAACGAGAGAGGTCTGTAAACATCGTCGAGTACTCAGCCACTGCTAGGTTGAATTTATGTAAGTGAAGAAGCTATTATATGCGCACTGAGCACAATTTTATGGGCGAAAAATCCTCCTTTAAATGCCTCTCGAAGTCAGACCAGGTGAGGGTCACCTCCTAATGAGTCTAGATGGTAAAACTCTACTATCTCCCTGTTGAGCCTTGCTAAAGACTCACAAAAAAAACCACTGTCTAGTCACGTGGTGTCATTACTAAGCGGATGACTCACATCCCTGCCTCTATCCAGTCCTCAAACACCTAAGGATTTGTCTATTCCATAAACTCGGGAGGTCTCTATGACTAAAACTTATGTAACGCATTGAGATTACGTGTTTCCTCTATCAGTAGTGCAGGTTGCAATTGTTGACTAGTGGATGGTGGAATCATGGGGCACCGCCCAAAGGTACCATCTCCGGAAAAGGTATTTGTACCTAAGACTCATCACTCTGTGGACCCATCCTCATGGTCATGCATAGGAATCTTGGATGGTTGTCTGCAAGGAGTCATCCTGAAGGGTATTAGGATGAATCACGATTAATAGATTATACCTGGTGAGCTGAATCTAACATAGAAAGATCATGATAAAACACTCAAAGACGCATGCAACCAATGTTTTCATATACTGAGTCAGAAAGTAGAATCCAAGGTCCTGGTGTATGGATACATCATCTTCCATACCAATACTAGATTCCCTATCCTAAAATCCGAACCCAAAACACTTAACACTATTGCCCCATAAAAAACATTAAATACTCTTAGTTATTCTGGCAGTACCAACCTCCGTGGATACCACTGTATCACAACCCATCCCCCAGGGCCCATGTTGTGACTACCCCATGTCCACCTTCCATAGGATTGGGGTTAGAGACAAGCACCGAGTTGGTATATCCCAAAAAGGGATGGCATTTTCCTTTAAACATGTACACATGCGCAATGCTAAAACTGTGAAAATTAAACATAATGTAAACCACAACTATCACTAAAACAACTTATGAGACTACAATACAAACTAAAAGTAAAAAGGGGATAAAATTCAAGCCCAAAACCACAAAGGAATGTTCAACTGCCATGGTTCTTCTGCTCGAGACCCCGCCAGAAGTGTAGGTGAAGGGTAGCTTCCTGTAGCCATAGAAGCATGCTCGTATGTCCCATCTCACTTAGCACCACCTGGTCCCGAACCACCAAGGTCTCTATCAAAGCACCGATCACCTACACAAGGCACAACACATGTAGGCGAAGCTTGTTCAGGGGTGAGTAACATAATAATTAATAGGGAACCTAATCCAAAAAGGAAATACCACAAAGCATAACCACAAAAAAATCCACAAATCATGATCACAAAGAAAAACAACTCACACCACGTATAACTCAAAGTATAGGAAGTAGAATTATCAGTCATAAATATGAACATTTGTACTGCTGATGGATTCATCATCTAGACCCACTAATCGCCTAGGCCAACGAGATCACTAAGACCCACTCATCTCTTGGGCCAGCTAGATCACATATCCCTTCTCATATCTGGTACAACTGGATCAATTAGACCCAATCATCTCTGGGATAGTTGAATCACTTAGACCCACTCGTCTATGGGCCATCTTGATCACTTGGACCCGCTCATCTTTGTGCCAGATGCATCACTTATACATGCTCTCTCTGGTCCATCTAGATCACTAAGACCTAATCGTCTCTTGGCTAGCTGTATCACTAAGACCTACTCATCTCTTGGCAAGCTGGATCACTTATACCTACTCATCATATCCATCACATCACAACCAGTTGTATAATTCTTGCTCATGGAATTCTTTATTCCGATATAATATAATCGTCAAGCCATTAGTTACATCTCAACTACCATGAAATCTCACATAGAGTATTCCCATATCACTATCTTGTTCCGAGGGTCCCAATGTCGTAGACATCATGTCAATCAGATACCTGGTCTGAAGGATATTGGTGTTTTAGTAAATAGGGGTCGGTTGTGTCCGGGCTTGGCCCAACCAGGTCGAACCGACCTGACCAATCTGGCCCAGGGTTTCGCATGACCCGTCCTAGTTTGGTCGACCCAACCCAACCCAGTGGGTAATGGGCCAACATGACCACTGGGCTAGGCCCATTGGGCCTTGCTGGACCTTACCAGGTTCGATCATTGGTCCAGCCTTCTAGGTCTCCCAGTGTCCTGGTTTCATCTGGCTCGTCCCGTAGTGGGTGGGCCGGTTCTTTCCCAGCCTCGGCTACCCAGCATCCCAGTTTTCACCACGTATTGGGAACTCATGGAATCCCAGTTCTCCACTTTTCCAAATTCCCACTGGTTTTCAGTTTCATGCCGCATGTGTCCAGCTAAGGTCGACGACTAATTCTCTGCACACGGTCTTGTGGGGACCGCATTCTAACCGCCTTCTGCGGCCCACCGATAGGGGCCACTCCTCCAATGTGGAACCCTATCCACTCCTCCCTCCTACATTGGCATGCTCACGTGGAATGGTTCCCTTCTCCCCCATGGCACTTGGCTTTGTCGCAGACCCCATGATGCCTCTGATGTGGAAAGGTGGCCGCAACCGCCTGCCACCAGCCTCTGTGTCGGTGGCCCCAGTAGCTATTGCAGCTCAATGTCTGTGTGACTCCTCCCACTATAGTCGGGAGGTCGTGGCCTGGTGCCACCTCCACGGCCTGTTGTGGCCACCGCGGTCGGGTGCCGCCACTGTGGCTGGGTGTTGCATCCTCCTACTGCCACCATTGCCTCTTGCTAGTACCACGACCTGTCTGGCCAAGGTCCTTCCATCTGGCGTCTCCTCAACCTATGCATTGTCATCGTTGCATCACGAAGAGTGAGAAGGAAGAAAGGATAGAGGATGGGAAGGATTCGCACACATAAACACCCAAAGAGTGTTCTGGGACTTTGTTCATGTTGATCGAGATGCATTCTTGTTAGAAGGATCACAAAAAACCAATAAATAAGGTGGAATAATCACAAAGAAAAAGACATCCCCTTTTTATCTTATAGCATTGACAATCCCACATGAACGATCGATCTGTGGGATAACTTGTTTTTGAGTTAACCCACGTTCTTCATTTAAAAAGGAAGAATGGGGAAAAGAAAAAATCACTTAAAATAAAACACCCTATTTGGGATATGATTGTTGGTTAAGGAAAATTGGATCACGTACCACTGTTCTTCATTCTTTATCTACAGACCATCATCTCTATAAATTCTTCAAAGGGTGGAAGAAGGTGCATTCTTCATTCGTCATTTCCACCCACCAAATCCTTAGAGAAATTCAAGTATTGTGACAATAATATCGTATTTCTTGTTAGGTTATTAATTGAAGAACATGAATCATAATTTATATTACTCTACTTTATAGTGTCGTTACATTGAATCATTAATGAGGTTCATTAATGATATTCAACTTCGGCTCATTGCTCCACCGCAGCACTGACCTGCCACTACTCAATGATGAAGAAAACAATTAAAATAAAATTTCAAGTTATTTTGTTTTTCTTCCGAAAAGTCTGAAAATTAACTTTCACCCTTGACCCGTACCAGTCGAGGTTAAGCTCTACCTAAGTGAAACAAGCCCTCAAAGGCTCAAAAGTACTCTTGGATTTCCAATCTAAGTTACCATTTGGGTGTTATATTGATTGAAAATAAAATAATTATTACTTAATTATTTTATTTATGGAAAAAACAACTTTACACTATTGGCCAGCACCAGCCAATGTTAGTCCCTTTCTAGAAAAATCCCAACACTCTGAGTTCATCGGTGCCCTCATATTTTTGATCTAGGCCCTGTTTTAAATGTTAGAAAACCATCTCACATAATTATTTAATGAACCATTAAAATTGTTAAAAATATATATTATAGCCACTTTTTTCCATGAAATTATGTGTCGTCTCAGAGCCTGGTCTCAAAAAAATCCTATTTAATTTTCAAAACACATCATGTAATTTTAGGGTATTACATGCCAGGTCAGTTGCCACTTCATCAACTGATATAACTTGTCCCAGAAAGTGGACCACCTAAATCCAGAAAAATCACTTAAAGATAATTCCATAAAGCTGGTGATCTCAAAGTACGTCCATAAATATCCTTAGGTGTCTCATTTCCTACCCCTCAGATACCTAGTACACAAGGATTACATCGATGAAGACCACCATGAACTGATATAAGTAAGGATGAAAGATCTGGTTTTTGAGTCCCATGAACACTTATGAGGAATTCTTCACACCAAAGAAAATCATCAAGTACTCAATGTGACCGTAATGAAATTGAAATGTCATCTTCGGTATATCCACGTCCCGTACTCATTGCTCGTGAAGGCCTGATCGAAGGTAAACCTTCAAGAACCACTGTGCCCTCTCAACCGAACAAAGAGGTCATCGATCCATAGTAGTTGATACTTGTTCTTCACAGTTTCCTAGTTCAAGAACTGGTATTCCACACAAAACCTCATGTTCCCATCATCCTTTTTTGAAAACAAAATTGGTGCTACCCAGGGTGAAACATTGGGTCCCAAGATAGTCTTCCTCTATAAGTTGTCCAGCTACACCATCAGCTCGCAATAAACTTTGGGAGCCATCTGATATGATGGTGAAGATCTCGTTGTCGTCCCAGATTGTAGATCAATTCATAAGTCTATTTTTCAGGGTGGTGGTAAAACTAGAACATCTTTGCAAAAGGCATCTTCATACTCTTCCACTACTATAGGAAATAGAAAATGGTTAACATACACTACACTTAGGGTCGGGCTAGCCAACTAATGCGTAATCGGTTGCACCATCCTATGCACGAGTCAATCCTCTACTTCAGAGGTTTCCTTTTCCCTGATAAAGGAAAACCTCATCACATAACTATAGACACACCACAACCTTCACCTAAAACAATCACTCATGGAATGAACTATAGATAACCAATCCATACCAAGAATGATATCGTAAGGCCTCAATGTTGCAATCAAGTTGTTTAAACCAAAAATCTCACTAGCAAGGGTAGGGTCACACAATTAGCATAAGTGTGTGACCACTAAGACTTCTCCAGTAGGTTTCTCCAAGCATAAGGGTCGAGCCAATGGCTTTACTATATTATCTAGGTTTTTTACAAGATATGTGGTGAGAATGAAATAACTAGAACCTACGCCTATAAGTACAACCGATAAAGTAGATAAGGAATGGATCATAGCACAAATAATTCCTGGAGCCCCTATTTCATATGCCTTGAACACATGTAGCGATCCCCGCCTCTTTCCTCTAGCTACTTAAGCCTTGTAGGGACCACCTGGGGTTAGTGGTGGTAACAAGTAGAAACATTCACCACGTCCTACTGCTCTCCCAGCTCCTCTTCCACATCTTACACATTATGGATATTCGTAATCCTATCACTATATCATCCTTGGTGGTCCATACATAGTCTCCCTATCAGCAGTGCAACAAGTTGTAAAATATAGAGTTAGATGTCCCCTTCTGTCAGCTGAATAGCACTGCCTCTCCCTAGGTTGACTAGACTCACCCTGTGAGCCATAAACTATAGATCCTCTATCCTGGGACCTCCTCCTGAAATGTCTCCCACATCTAGGTACCTGATACTGACATCAAATCCCTTCTTATGAAGTCTCCACTTCTTCTTGTCCACTTCATATTTTCATGAGTTGTATCTCCTCATCCAAGAATCTTTCAACCACTAAATACTGCTCAAGAACCCCATCATAAGTAGGAATGCATAGATAGATAAAACTAGCTAAGATGTATCTACACAGACCTCACTCGAAGGTCTAGGACCTGAAGTACTAATCTCAAACCATATCCATAAAGTACCTGGAATGGTTGGTAAACCTCGATGAATAATCAGCCACTAACATGCTTCCCTACAGAAGCTGAAGAGGCTCATAGATACACACATCCCTCAGCGTAACATGTGATAACTCCTCCTTGAATAGGTGCTCGAACTTTTTCTATGAAATATTCATCTCATCATAAGTCTGGATAACAAAAATTCACCTTATTCCTATTGATCAATATAGAAGACTCTCCACCGGGACCACCATCTAATTTTCTGGTTTCCTAACTAGACAAAAAACTCAGGTCACCACCTAAGTCATTCCTTAGCTGGTTGTGGGTCGGGTTCACCTCAAAACATCAGGGTCATCTATCAATAAACCTTGTTTAGCTATCTCTACATGAACTCCTCATCTACTCAAGTTGTTGGTACCATGTGCTTCTCAATAGGTTTTAGTATGGCTAGTGGAGCACCTAGAGGCAACATCTTGGGAATTGGTACCTATATCGAGGCCTCATCGCAAAGTGGGTAAACCTCATGATCATGATTCTGAATCCTAGATGGTATATGTCAGGGAGGAATCCTGAAACAAACTAGATATACCATGGTAAATTAGTATATCAAGAGATATGACTCAAAAAAGGACATGAAAATCAAAACCCATTATTATATGATGCATGTACCATTATTTTCCCTACAAAAAGTGTTCTCATGTATTGAGTCAAGAAAAAAGTTTATCAGAGTCTTGGTGTATGGATACATCAACCGTTGCACCCACACCATTCCCTTTCTAGAAATCCAAACTCAAAACACATAACATTTTCCCCTAAACTAATATCAGAGACTCTCATTCCTAAAGTCAAACTAACTTCTATGATACCACTCAATGACGAACCATCACAGTGGGTCCCATGACATGACTCCCCAAGCCCAAATCCAATTTTCCATAGGCTGGTGACTAGAACCGAGTAGGAATACCAAAAAAACATGGGATGCATTCCCTGTGTACATGTACACACACAAACATCTCCAAGACCAAAAAATTTTATGAAATATAAAAACCACTAAGTAACCAATGAATGCATACATATATATCCCATAACCAAAGTAAGATAGGACGTAAAGCAATGTTAATAGGTCCAAAATAAAATCCCAACACAATTAAGTATGTAGCACAGGTCCAACCTAAAATTAAAGGTACTGGGGTTGCTGACAGAAGCCATAGGAAAACACCTCAGTCTTTCCAATCACACTAAGAACCATCTCATGCTAGTCTTCCAAGGACTCCATCAGAAGTTCGATCAACTACACAAGACACAACATGTTTGGGAAAATCTCATGAATTTGTAACTATAAAAATACTCAATAGGACAACCCAAAACCACAAATCAATACAACAAAGAAAATACAGTCATCTCTAAATAGGTGAATTACTATATACCTATAATAAGAATATCCAGACATACCTAATTGAAGACACATAGTCTAGAGGTAAGCCACAACCACTATATACCAGCACTATAGATTCAGTTCAAAGATTTCATGAAGTACTCATCTGAGAAAACATACTCTTGGGTCTGAGAGCACTGATGACATCCATCTGAGAGATATTGTTTGTTTTTTGCCACCATGATAAAGGTATGCTGATAGTCTGAAGAGAATATGATATAATTGATGATGATCATATCCAGGGCCATGGGGTGATTCCACCCACTCGATGAAGATTAACTCACTAAGTATAATATTAGCTCCCATGTACTTTTGGTCACATTGATACCAAGAACACCAATGAGGGAACGAAAAAGAAATAGAGGATCTTTCTTTGGGCTTATTGGAGGATTCCCACAACTCTATCTAGGAAGTCCTACTAAAGGGATTATATTCCTATAAGTAGGAAACTGTTGCACCAACCATTAGGGAAATGTTAATGGGAATGAACCCTAACAAATATTTTCCACGATATGGAGGACAAGAATCTCAAGACATGTAAGAATGGGTACACGACGTGTGGTAGGGTCACACACCATGTCCCTTGACCCCAGGTGCTGCCTGTGTGCAACGACTTATGTTGGTAGAACATTTCATGTAGAAGAGGAGTACATGGTGTGTAGAATGGGTCACATGCCAGTTCATTGCATCTAGGGTCCTTCTGTGTACTTCTTCTATGGACCAGTACACAATGTCAACCCATGTATCACTACCCATGCACTAGTACATGAGGTAATCCTTGTAGTTGGTCAAAGACAAGTCATATGTGGGAGTACACACCATAAAGGAAATATGTATACTCCACCCCATGTCATAGTACTTCTTATGTACACGCTGATTCATTCAATGATGAACACATGATATGTAGCCGAGACAACACGCCATGTGTATCAGGTTTTCCAAAAACCCATCTTCTTCCTCTGCACGACTCGTTCGATCATCTCAATCTTTTTCTAGGGGTCCGTTCACCTAGAAAATACATATATAAGGACTTTTCACCACCCTAACACCAAATTTATGGGTTTAGGGCCTTCAATCGGCTCTAAAAACATATGTAAACCATACTGACGCAACTCGCATGAAGAATGTGTTCTTCTGAATCGCTTCGATCCATCTGCATCCATCGTCGTCACAGCTCTGACGAGTCATCCCAATGTCAGACCTCAAGTTTCAGATATTTTTTCTAAGAATATAAGGTTTAATTGTCAATTTTTCAATCTTGGGGAATAATGAATAATACGCACGAAGAACACAATAAATCAGGGGAGGCCAATTGATAAGGAACAAATCGCATCATTTGTTAGTTTTGACCTCGATTAGTTCCTGAAACAATGATAAATGAATCAAGAACAAATCTCTATAATCAAATACCAATAAATCTCTCAAAATCAATGATCCATAGGCTAATCTATTCATGGACTAGTCCACATTCATTGTGATAATCAAAGGAAAAATAGTTGAAATAATGCATCCTACATGGATTTGGATTTCTCACTAAGGAAGAACAGTCATCGCAACATTGTCATTGCTGATATCCCTTCAAAATCAGTATTCATCAATCACCAATATTTGGTTCACAATCGTTCATCAAAAATGGATTCCCATAGGTTCTCTCTCTATGTCTCCAGATGATTCCTGGGTTTTGATGATAACCCTGGATCTATGACATATAGATTCTTTTAAATAGAAACCTGATGATGCATTAGTGCATCAACAAATAAATTTTTTTAAATTATTTTATTCATTGAAAATTCACATGATAACACTCCTCAAATGACCCATGCTGACCAAATTTATGTCGCACCTTGGGTAAAGCCTCTGTTATTAACTCAACAGTTCCCTTGGATTTTTGATCTAGAAATCCATTTATAATTTACTCCACTTTTTCAGTTAAACAATTCACATGTGCTATTTAATATTTTAATATTTTTCAATAATTTTTTCCCTACACACATCTCCTTGAAACCGCATGCTGTCTCAGTACATAGTATCAAAATTTATCTATATAATTTTTAAAAATACTACATAGAAAATCCGAGTCATTACATATGTCATCTAGGATCCATATTTATGTCATCAGCGTGAAAATTTATGATTTCATAAAAACAGATTATTTAAATAATGTTTCAACCAAAATGAATTATTCACAAATGGGACACCCAAACATTACTTTAATTCTCTTCCATAAACAATTTCTATAGAAAATAGAGTCATTTATCATCCCATATAATATAGCCCTCATTGTGAACATTTCACATCTATGAGAATCATAAAATTTAACCTCTACATTCCACATCAATTTCAGATATGTAGTCAATGGAGAAAAATAAACATCAATATCATTACTAGGTTGTTTTTTACTAGAAATAAATAATTACAACATAATGTATTTGTGCTTCATGCATAACCATAGTGGAAATATATAATTTACCCACATAATTGGCCATGTACTATGAGTACATATCTATAAAAAAGGTATTTAATTCATATACAGATAACATAACTTGGAGGTTTTCGATTCATTTACAAATTCTGGATACTCATAATCAATTTTCTTCAACTAAGGAGATTCTAATAGGTGATGTAGTTTCACATCATCAATTCTTATATCTGAGTTTATATCAATTTTCTATAGGATTATAGACATCTATATATTCATCTAAACCATGAAATGATAGGAAATTATCATACAACATTAAAAGGAAACAATTCATATTTTTGTATTGATTTTCACCACACTTAGTAAATTTTATGAGTGAATCGTGGCCCTTGAAGAACAATATGAAATCATTTGGATAGACATGTATTTTTTAATAGATCATACCCATTGAACGTAGAAATTTTTTAGCATAATATTTCCAATAAAGAAACTCATTTTCTTCTAGTATCATATCATTCAATAGGCCAAGTAGTTATTTCAAGATGTTTTCACTCCATTTATAACCAACTTTTAAATTACATAACTAAAATACATCTGCCAATATTGTATATATAGTACAACCGGTATGCAATAGTCTCTTTGAACAATTATTTAACTTCGCAAGAAACTTTGGAATATCATAAAGCACATCTTAAATTTACCTTTTCATTTATTCCATATAACCTCCATCATCATTCATAATAGTATTGTAAGTTCATGTGTTTAAAAACCATGGAAATTATAATGTAATTTGAAATTTTCATTTGGTGGATGGGAAGAATTTTAAACCAACCATTGGAATATAAATCTGAGCATTGGAACACTTATAATTTTTTATGGGGTTTAATTCCCGATAGGTTTCTTGGGTTTTCAGAAGATTTTTAGGAGCATTATGCCCTAAAAACTCAATTTTGGGGGAAGAAGATATGGTTTCATGGTTAGTGCTAATCATGTGGCATAACCATGCACCCTATTATTTTAAGGGAAACAGTATTGTTTAAAAATTCAATATTCCCTAGATAACTATAAAACCCTATGAAATAAATTGATGGTGCTCACACGATTGTGATAAGTTTTGTGTAACCATCCACCTAGCCGTGTGACGGGGTGGGGCACTTGGACAGTAGCACCACATGAGCTATGAATAGTTTTTTAAACTATGCACCTCCACACCTTTTGTTACATATAGGAATTGAGCTTGCAAAGTTGGTGAACGGTTTGGTCAGACCATGTTTCCAAACTATGTGTTTCATTAAAAGTGGTTATTTAACCATTTTACCCCTCCAACTATATTTCATTTCTTCCACTATTTATTCCCTAATTTCTCCCTTGATAGGTCACTAAAATCCTCCCTTTGTCCTCTCTATGGATTTTATTTATCTTCCATATTCAAGATTAGAATCAAGATCTATCAGTCTCATAGGATCTATATCGATAAGCTCTTGATCCCTCCTTCTTCTTTTTAGATTTTTTCACATCACATGGAATTCTATGTTCATGTGGTCTATTCTTTCCCAATTTTAGGGTGTTTGTATAAACATTTTATTTCTCTGGATCTATATTGAATTAAACCTTGATAATGGATGAGTGAAGCATCCTAATCATGTAGTAGAAGGTCTTGTTATTTTCACATTAATTCTAAAATTTTTATAAACTATGGTATTGTGTCGCGCATCATAAATCCATTGTTTCAACATTAAAATGTAAAATTTATAATATAGAAGCTAATTCATTAAATTATATAGTCATTGAATATTAAATTTTACCATTGTAGGTTTATCATCTCAACTAAAACCATCCCATTGGGGTGTGTTTTTTAAAATGCAATGACCTTTATTCCTCATCTATTAAAAATAAGACACCCCCTTGGGGTGTGGTGTTGAATGCTCATAATTTTAAAGCCCGGTGGTTATTGAATCACATATTAATGTGTGTGTGTGTGTGTGTGAGTGTTTGTGTGTGTAGTTTTATCTCTCATATAAGGGATGATTAATCTAAATAAAATTAATTTGAATGATAATGTTTCCAAAATTTTTAATAAAACCACCTGAGAGGTGAACTATCGTTTCTAATAAAAAGGGACTTTAAATTGGGATATTTCAATTTTTAGTGACATTATTATGGTAATATCCCACTTTATTTACACTTGATCTATTAAAAATGTAATTCTTACATACATGGAATTTTTTATTAAATTATTCTTGGATTATATTTTATAAATGAAATTAATTAAATGTTATCAAACCAATTAATTAGGATAAGTTATAACGACAAACATAGACTTTTATAACTTTTGTGTGATAATACAAATAAAATGGTTTTATTTTAAAAATTCGTGGATAATTTTTTTCCTTTGGTTATAGGTAGATGAATTTTAATTAAATTAATTTTAAAATGGTATAATACCACTATCTTTCCACATTTTAATTTTTAAATAAAATTCTAGATGGGATAGATGAAATCAAATAGTGAACATGAATGAAAGATTACCATAGACTATTATATTTTATTAAATGTAAGGTGACTTATTATTTTGGACATTTTCTTATTAAGGGAGTGGTCATACTTGTTCCATATTTGGATTCCTAATGGAAATCCTTGAGCACTAAAAGGAATCCACCCCAATTCAATGGTCTTTCCACTGAGTGAGATACCACACTATGGTTTACTCAATTTATTATATATATGTGAATACCTTGTCATTTTATTTAAGATTCACTCTCATAATCAGAAATTAAAAGGCCTTGCATTATCACCTTGGATTCATCATGATTTCCATGGACACATGATGCTAATGATTAAGGCCTTGAGCTCCAATTCATGCTTGACCAAAGATTAATTGGGACTTGATACCCATATTCAGTTAGAAGCATTTATGCTAGAATTACATGGATTCATCCTTTGGATTAAACTAATTCCCCTATAGAGAAACTTCTGGAGTGTTCACTATGAGTTGGATCAATCCTCTAAGGTCAAGGAAGCCTTGTTAAACCTCATGTCTCTTTTTACTATTATCATTATCATTTGACATCCCTTATTGAAAATATGACTCTTATTATAAAATTATTGAATATGGATTCATGGGAACTAGGCCATGGGTCATCTCTAGTGCATGTATATATAGACATATATTAGTGTTTGTGTATATACATATATATACATTACAGAACATCTTTAGAGACATTTATCCTTAGGGAACATTAGGTACAATCAATGAGGCGTCCTTGGGGAGCCTACGATGACTCTTTTCCATTTATTATTTATTAATTATTTTTTATACCTACACACTAATCTGTTTTATACTAATAGACGTAATTTCATTAGATGACATTTGTGGAGACCTACTGAATATATCTCACACACTGTTTGGCCTGGCATTACAATAGGCTACCCAAACCGACTTCATGCTTGCAGGATTGGGATCTAAATTTTTCTTTCTCACTATTATTATTTTATTTTTTTACATTGAACATGGTATCTTAATGGAATAGGACTGATATGGAGATCTGGATTCTCATAGAGATAGAATTTGAGGATTCAGTTATTTTCTTTGTGTATTTTTAATGGATTGTCTACTCTATTTATTTTTCTTGCACATTATAGCATCATAGAGACATGCATGGTTGTATTATATTTGTTCACTTATCGGTTTTTATTATATTTTGTCGCTCTATTATTTTTCATCTTATTCTACAATCGTTTTATGTTTTACGTACCTTCATGCTACTCTAATCAGGAGGTTATATTATCCCGACCATACCATCATTGAACTCTCACTCATAGTTGGTAACCTGTAGCAAATGGGGAGGTGTTCTTAGAGCCATGTGATTGACTGGCTCAAAGCATCATTTTGGTGGCACACGGGTTAGGATGTTACAAAGTGGTTGCATAGGTATTTTTCTTTTTTCATACTATTTTATGATTTTAGATTAGAGATTAAGAGTGTGTAGATTCTTAGTAAATACCTGTTTTTAGCAGTGATCAACCCACACATGGAGAAAAGACCATGTTTCAATGGATTGGACTGTTTTTCATGTTTTTCATTATTGCAATTGACTATTATTTCTACTTGAGTGATTGATTTTTTTCTACTGATTACTAATTTATTATATTTATATTATTTTACCATTAGTCTAGTATAACAAGGAAGTATTGTGTCATGAATCATTATAGGAATATATATATTTACATAAAATTCATATTCCATGCCATTTTGGTTGCATTTCTTGTTTATATGACACATTCTTGATTTTACTTGAGTTATTTTGAATCATTCGTAGCTACATACCATATTTAGGTGATTATTTCGAATAATTAATTTTACCCCATATTGTGTGATAAATTTCTCCAATCACTTGTAATTATTTATTTGTGGGAGCATTATTTGATTTAATTGTGATATATGAATGGTTATTAAAGTGTATTCATCAATCATCATGGTGTTTTCCTATATAGATTGATGGTGGCACCTTAACTTCCCAATCAATGTATTTTTGAGACATAGACCATGGTTACATGGGCTAAAACATTTATATTTTTTGTTAAATGGGTTCCAATAATAGTTTATAAGGTGTATGATCCCATATAGATTGGTAAGAATAACCCATATAATCAAACCATTATATATGAACCTAATAAATTATAAAAACAAAGGTAATAACTTGGTTGCAGCTACATGAACTCCAGTTGTAACTTATAAAGACAAGTACCTTTATAAGTTGGGAATGGTAATGCATCTAACTGAACTAATATGTTTTCTAAATTTAAATGCTTATAAATTAATTGTTACATTTATAAAGGAATGTACCAATATATTTGGGTATGATGACCCAAATGAATAAATTCTTATATGCACAACTGGACCCAAGTAGGTTTGTTCGGACATATTATTTATAAGATAACCCCATTAAGTGTGTAATTAAACATTAATAAAATGAATTTTATTGGGTTTCATTTAGATGAATCTAGGTTGGAATAATGATAGACCCTCATAGGGTTCATTTATTTTAAAATTCCTTAGTACTTAACCACATGGGGGTAAGGTTAATCTATATAGGATGGTTATTTAAAGTGTCTAAAACCACTTATATAGTGTCGCATATAGATGTATGGAAAAATATTACATAACCAATCCCATTTTAAATGATAAGAGACCTTTTAACTTCTTTTGAGATTTAATAATATAAGGATTTTGTTAATTAAAATTCTAATTACAACATAGATGGTGTTTTACACTATAGATTGGATTTGACATTTTCATTAACTAAGATCAATTGTGAGAACCTTATGGGAAAATAAATTGGATAAAAATGAATTTGTAATATAAATTTCCTAAATTATGAGATAATGTTAATTGAATATATAATGCTTGAAAGGAAGATTATGTAACTTACCTATGTAACCTTATAGAGTTATCTAAATGAAGTACAGGCACATTTTCATTATAATTGGAACTTTATTTTTTAAGCTGGCTGTTTTAAATGTTTAAAAATAAAATATGAATTTAGGTAATGTATTAAAATTAAAATTAATGTGGTGTATATAGTTTTGGACCACATGTAAGGGTAGTTTAAATCATTCCTTGAGTTCTAACTTAGATGGGGATGGGTATGCTACTATTGGTCTTTGTGGACCTTTCTCTTTTACAGTAATCTAGAGGTTAGGTTGGTAATCCTATATACTTTTTTGGAATTACCTAGTTATATGGTTGATACTTTCCATTTTATTAATGTCTATCCAAGGAGAGGAAGTTCCCTCAAAATGAAAAAATCTTTCTAAATGCTTATGAAGAGTTCCAAATGTAAGGTTTCCTTCAGGTTCCATTTTTTCTGAGTAGGAATCCTTGTGAAAAAGTGATTCATGGGTTTTACGGGTGGTCGTTCAGTAAATTTCCCTTTGTTAGGGATGTGGTAATCATGTAGGGATCATATCCCAATATGTCAGACATTCCTAGTGCATGGGAAAAAGAATAGTAAGTCGTATGACCCTTATTCTTCAGTGATGGATGACCCAGAAGGTTGTCATCTAGATTAGTAGTCATATGGTAAAGTAAAACTCTGGGATAAATCATTCATATCATCCACTAGATATTATTATTCATAGGATCTCTCGGCCTATGTATAGTATCCAATTATGTTCTCGAGTGTTGATAAAATCTTGTGGTAGTACATGTTGATGCACGTGGTACCCATCAAGTTATTAAAATATTGAAACAAACCATATGGTTTTAGTGTAATTAATTAATGACATGGTCTATTATGCCATGTTCATTGGTCATATTCAGTGTAGGATTACATGGGAATTAGTGGAATTGGGTTATATTGGTATTGGAGGATTACATTGCAAAAGTATAGGGTGTTGTAAAACTGTTGATCGGTTTTGTTTTGGCATATATGACTAATAATACTGATGTGCATGAGTGTGGATCAAGATAGAATCATGAATATGACTATAGTAAAACAAGAACAGGCATACTTTTATGTGGCTGGTTTTCCTCCCTTTTCAATTGGCGCTTGGTATAAGCATGTTGGCCACATTTCTAACCTATGTTAAGTGGTGGATGGAGCTTGCTCCATGAAATGAGTTCCCAATATTAGTAAATGATAACTATAACACTTATAATATGTGGAGAATTATATTGAAAATGTTTTAGTAAGTTCTTATAAGTTCAAGGAGAACAAGTATATACAACCATTTGGGAGTGGTATCTTTTTCTTCTGAAATCCCATGAGGCTAACATTTAGGTTATCTAGTCCTTGAGATAGTGATCAAGATAAAAATTTATAATGGGTTTTTGTTGTATTTTGTACACTAGATTCAATTGTGGGGTGTGTGAGAAACCAAGGAGGTAACACTTTCAAGGTGTATCGGTGCTTTCAATGTAGCATGATAATGAAATGGTTATTTTTTTACAAAACCTATAAAGACACTATTAATGATTTTATACTTCACTGGTTATTCTTGAACAATCAGAAAATGCCTCTGTAGTGATAGAATCGTGGTCAGTTAATGATGACACATCTAATGGTAAATCCAAACTATTCAAAAAAACTCCTCTGATGATGGTTCAATTGTTCTCTTAATTAGTAATTTGATATCGTAGATTAGAATCCATATTGGTCACTTATTCTTAGATATTACAAGAGTGTATTGGGTCTTATTTTTAATCTATTACATCTAATTAGTGTACACCTATTTTAGATATGATAATCCCCCTTATCTTGACATTGTCCAGGGTATACTAAGAGAGTTATGGTTATACGCTGAGTTAATGAAAGAAGATAAATTCCTTAATGGATTGAGAAATAGAATCCATGGAGTTGTGATCCTAGATCATGGTTGTTTATAGAGAGGTGTTTTATCTTGAGTGATACTTGGATTCCCATATAGAAAGGAATCATATGGACTTATGGACACAACCCACTTCTTTGACTCGGTCTCTATGGGAGATATCACCATAATGCTCTGTTAGTGTTCTTGATATGTGGATGTTTCAGCTATGCACTGATGTCTCCTTGTAAACTCCAAGAAATGGGATTCCTTGGATGAGATCCTTGGAATCCAGTTATGTATTATAAGTTTTTCCCAAACTTTTATTCATTCCCTGTTGGTTTAAATTAGCATGTATCGATTCAAGTTTGCTGGATTGGGTATACACCCATGTTCGTGCTATGAAACAATAACATAAATGAATGGCTAGGCTAGAGACGTCCCCAAAATCCAGTTATGGACTTTGGTGAGTGTTATCAAAACAATCTCAAGGTTCCTGGGAAAAAATATTTCATAATCATGTTTTGGGACATATTAGTTTACAAAGCCAATCATTTTCAGGGATAGTCAATTAGTAGTGGTACGACTTTCATTCCTCTTTGTTCATTGAATTTGATTGATTTGGAAACACATTAGGCACATCCTCAGAATGATATGATTGTGGTGTAAGGGTTGGATGATATATTCCTGGAAAACAAGGAAAGGCTTGGATAAATTTTGTAGATTTGGGATTTTCCGTTATATTATGATGAGAATCATGCCAAGAGTGTCATTGGAATGTGAATGGGGTGCTCAAATAGGAAATTTTGATGTTGGAGGTACTGTGGCTTAAAATTGGCTATTCTAACTAAGAAATCTGGAGGGGGAATCCATAATCTAGATGATGAAGGGGATGATAATATGATCATGTATCATTTTGGATGGGATAAGGTATGAACCATCATGTTGTTTAGTTTTCGGTATGGGCATTGGACCGAGTTTCAAAAACTTATGTAGTGTACACTTAAAGTGATACCTAGTGGTGCGTTGGGATTTTGGTAACCCATTATAACAATTGTAAAAGATTTCATGACCCAAGTAGTTTAGGTGATGTTTCTTTAGTCCCAAAGTATTCTTGGGTATGAGAAATTATAAGGTCAGGAGAACTTAAGGTCCCATGATTTTGAACCTATTATTTTCAAAAATAATTTGAAATTATTATTTGGTGGATGAGTAGGATTTTAAACCAAGATTTGGAATGTAAATTTGAGAATTTAATCAATTATAAGTGTTTTTTAAGATGTTTATTAAGGCCTATGTGTTGAATAAGGCGTTTTTATTTGTTTTAGGAGTGTTGTGTCTCAAAAACATGATTTTGGGAGAAGTAGATTAAGGGCGCATAGTTGGAACATGGTTAGTGCTAAATGTGCATCACAACCATCCATTCTGTTTTGTTAAGGGATATGGTTTTCTTCACTATACAAGGTGTACAGGATAACCATTAAACCCTCTCTAATAAATTGAAGGTGTATCACACAGTTGGCACATTGTTTGCCTAACAATGTTCCTAGAGAAGCGAGGGGGTGAAGCACATGGATAGTAGTTCTGCATGGGCTACACATGGTTCATATAATTGTGTGTCTAACCCACACCCTTAGTGACACATAAGAAGTTCCCCTTCATGGTAGGTGCATAGTTTGGAAGAACCATGCGGTCAAACAATGAGGTTCATTAAAGGGGGTTACCATTTTAACCCTCTTAACTTATTTATTTTATTCCTCCATTTTTTCGCTCATTTCTTCCATGATAGGCCACTCACCTTCTCCCTTTGTCCTCTTCTAGGATTTGATGTGTATCCCTCATTTGGAATCGAAATCAATCTATTTCAGTATCATTAGATCTATATCAGTAAGATCTCAATTCCTCTTGCTTATTTTTTCATTTTCTCATGCTGCATGGAATACTAAGTTTCTGTTGGATCTTTTACCATATTTTCAGGGTATTTTTATAACCTTATGATTTATCTTGAAACAACTAAAATTAAGTCTTCATAATATATGAGTGAAGAATAATTATCATGAGGTAGGTGTTATTGTGATTTTCTCTTAATTTTTTAGTATGTTTATAAACTATGTTGTTGTGTCGTTCATTGGAATTACTTTGTGTCACCCTTAAAATGTAAAATTAATAATGTTGAAGAAAATTCATTGAATTAGGTAGCCATTTTACATTAAATTGAATCATTTGAGGTTTCTCATCTCAACTCAAACCATCCCATTGGGGTTTGTTGTTTTAAACACTAGGACCTTTATCCCTTGTCTAGTAAAATTAAGCCACCCTTTTGGGGTGTGGTATTAAATGCTCATAATTTTAAAGCCTAAATGATCTTGAGTCGCCAATTATGGTTTTTATGTGTGTGTGTGACTTTATCCCTAATTTTAGGGATGCTTAATATAAATTAAATTAATTAGAGTGACACCCTTGCCATATTTTGTAATAAAGCCACCTAAAAGGTGAAATGTCTTCTCTAATAAATAGGGGAATTTAAATGGTGATAATTGGATGGTAGGAAACATGATTACGGTAATGGAACTCTTTATTTACACTTGATTTGTGAAAAATTACATGATTACATACTTAGATTTTGTTATTAAATTATTCTTGGATTATTGTTTACAAATTAAACTGATTAAATTGTACAAAACATTTTATGTTATTTGTGATAAGGTATGTCTACACAAATGAAATTTTATCACTTTTGTGTGAGTATACTATTAAAATTGTTTTATATTGTAAATTCATCGATACTCTCTTCCCTCTGGTTAGTGGAAGATGAATTTGAATTAAATTAATTGTTAGATGGTTGAATAACACTATCTGACAACATTATCATTTATAAACAAATTTATAAATAAAATATATGAAATTTCATAGTGAAGTGGAATTGATGTTTCCCATGGACTATTACCATTTTTTAATTTCAAGGTGTTATATGATTTTGGATATTTTATTATTAAAGGAGTTATCACACATGATATGGCATTGGATTTTAGTATAATGCCGTCATTGTTCTAATCGGTATGTGATATACCATAGTAGGGTTTGGTCAATGTCTTATCTATTTGTTAACAACACATCCTGGTATTGATGATTCACTTGTATATTTCATAATTATAATGGCTTGGATTTATCTCCTGGGAATATGCTTTATATCATTATACAAGTGATGTTAAGGATTATACCCTTGGGATCCAAGTCATGCTTAGACTATGATTACTTGGGATGCAATACCCAAACTCAATTAGGAACTTTTACAGTGGAATTACAAGGATTCATAAATTGGATTACATATTGAACTCTATAGCTAGATTGCATGAGTGTTCACTTTGAGTTTTATAAACCCTATAAGGCCAAGGATGCCTTGGTTACACCTCAGGTATCTTTTTACTATTTTCATTATGACAAGAATTATCATATTTAAAATATGAATCTTATTATAATATTATTTTTTATAGAAACCTGGGAACTAATCCATGGTTCCTCGCTGGTTCATGTATATCTGTGCAGATATTAGTGTTTGTGTGTATGAATATATATATATATATATATATATATATATACATGGTAGAACATGTTTAGAGACATTCCGACTTGGGCTGAAAAAGTTATGTCCAGTCAGGTGTCCTTATGGAACCTAAGCCGACGTGTTTACATTTAGTATTTATTACTTTTTTATTATACCCTCTCACTACTCTATTTTATAATCACATGGTCGATTACAATAGACATTGTTTTTGGTAGCCAAATTAGTATATCTCATGCCATTTTCAGACCTTCATTGTAATGGGGTACCCAAATAGACCTCATGGTTCTAGCATCAAGATATGGATTCGGCTTGCTTGTTGTTATAATTTTATGTTGATACATTATACATGGGAGTTTAAGAGAACATGACTGAGCCAGAACATTGGATGTTTATTGATACAATCATTAAAGATTTAGTTCTTTTCACTATGTATTGTTTATGGATTTCCTATTGTATGTATTCTACTTGTACATTATTGCATCACAAATACACACTTGGTTGTATTATATCTTTCTATTTAATTAGTTATTACAATTCTCATCTCCTCTATCATTTTTTATCTTCTTCTGCTATCATTTTATTTATAATTTACCATAGTGTTACTCTAATCATGAGGGTATATCATCCCTACCATACCATTCATGGACCCTCACTACTAGTATGTAGCCTCTGGCTTGTGGGGAGGTTTACATGAGGCCATTTGATCAGCCAGCTCGGGGAACCATTTTATTGGAACTTGGGTGATGATGCTACATGTATTTGTGTCAAATGATTCATAAATCGTAGTATCATCTCAATCAGTATGTACATTCTATTTCTCATCATCTTTAGTCCAACATTTATATATTAAATCTATTTAGTAAAAAATTATATGTTCATTAAACTCTTTTGGATGAATTAGTGTTGAATAAAAATAACATAAATATAGAAAAGGGATTTGGGAAGGGTATTATACATGCTCTATTGCAAACTTGATGAACTCTATAAATCCATCCTCATACTCTTTTTTCATAAGATTATAATCCATCCATTTTCATTTCATATCCATCCTATTATTTTCAAAAAATATACATTTTTTACAAAAAATAAATAAATACACATATCATATTCATAATGAAAGGATAAATTTATAGATACTTGTAATAAGGGGAACCCAATGATTGAATTTTATTGAAGATGACTCCTAATATGTTATCATTTTACAAAAGGGTGACATAAAAAGAAACAATATGGGGTAAACATGTCGTTGTTGGTTCAGGTTATCAATTTGAGGATTTATGGGATAATAAGGTGGTAATTAAAGGATGGTTTCTGTAAATTTTCAATGTGGGAGTCCATAAAGAAGCATAAATTTATGTTTATTTATTTCATTACTTGATATGTGGTGGGTCAGTTGGTGTTTTAGTGACAGGGTGTTTAGGAACCAAAGTTTATAATATTTTATCAAATTTGGAAACAATCAACTTCAACACAAGTCAAAGAAGTGTCCTAGTGGGATCAACAGAAATCATTGTCTCAAAATAATTATTGGATTATAATCCCAACTACCAGGGATCACCTAAAAAAACTCATCACTAGTTGAACCAACAGAGATAATAAACTCTAGAAAAATGACAGAGTGGAAAATAGGGTAGAGGTTTAAAAATTATGGAAGTAAATATGGATGTTTTGAATGATTTTCACAATTCCAAATTAATGAGTGAAGAGTAGTCTTAGTGGAGATTTAATGAGAGTTCTGGGAGTCCTCATCTCAAACGAATGTTGCCAATGATTCCAATTTTTTCTATAGAGGAATGTATTCCTACACCTCAATCATATCAAAGATATCACAATAATCTTAACATTTTTTATTTAATAACTCTCAACACCTTTATTTATTCTCACAAAAATGAAAATATAGTTATTCTTATTTAATAAAAAACTAAAAAATATCTAGTGATTTAAAATAAAATGACCATGATAATTCATCTAATGAACTCTTTTAGTGTATTTCTTGGTTATATAAATAAATCCATATTTAAGTGATTTTAGACTAAAAAGTTTAGGTATTATCATTTCTAATTTTATTGAGTACATTATCTAAAATATGAAATGTTAACCAAATTCTGTAAAATTTATTCATGTATATAAAATGAATATTTTTTTAAACATGAACAAATACCTTTTTTCATATATTATATAAAAATAAAATTTATATACATGGAGCAATTAGAACATTAAAATTATAAAAACAATTTTCAATAAAATTATGTATTTAATTTCCCCACCTTCAATATAGAAAAAAATTACTTTATTGTAATCACAGATATTTATATTTTCCTAAATAATTTATCTTTTAAATATGTGTCCTTATACACTCAAAGAAATCAATGAGACAAAAAATAGAATCTCAAACCTCAAAATCAGATATTAATTAAAAGTTTTAAAACAAATATTAATTTATTGAGATTTTATTATAATTGAGAACACTAAGAATGTTTTAATAGAAATATGTATATCATGGAGAATCTCTCTTCCTTACACTGTTAACAGGAGCATCAAGAACAAAAATATATTACATCGAGGGGAACCTCGATCCCAGGTTGATGAGTTTCAAGACTCTTCCTAAATGATTTTCTAATATGGGGTGGTCTTGGGATCAACTTAAAACCAAAATCCATAAAAAATTTAACAATTTAAATTTCCTATATACTAGACATGAAAGAGGACTTGGGGGCTCATTAGCTTCAGGTTATTGGTGAATATGATGTTCTAGGAGGTGTGATCCATATGGAAATGGTGAGGCATCAGTGGTGTAAAGACGTCGCAGAATTGCAAGATCGACTAAATTGGAGTAAAAATAATCACATACCTTAGGTTTTGATAGGGAATATTCATTCAAGAAGTGTGAGGGGGACCAGTGTCAGAGGCCGTCTTCTGTGAAATCTTTGAACGACATAAAAAAGTGGGTTCTTTTAAGACGAATTTATTGGTTTAGGAGGGAACTATCAGCACTAAAATAAGAAGCACTAATAAAACTTATCTTTATCACTGCTATAATTCTAACACTGATAAAGATATGTTTTATCAACACATATTATTTTAGCATTAATAAAACCCATCTTTATTTTCTCATTTTGGAAAGCATTGATAAAAACTATTTACAATAAAATAAAAAAAATGAATATATATTAAAAATGAATATATTTTGAAAAAATTAAAACTATTTCACATTATTAATGAAACTAAGATCTTTAATGAATTAATGTTAAAAATTAGTGAAATTGAATAATTAAACATGGATACACTTCAAAAATATTAAAAAAATGGATAAGTTTTGTTAATTATATTAGTTATTAAAAAATTAAAAAATATTGTATATTAAAATAAAGATGAATACATATTAAAAAATTAAATGTTGATAAATAAATATGTATAAATAAAATTTTAAAATTAATTGATTTCAAAAAATGTAATAAATAATTAACAATGTAACTGAATAAGTAATATTAAATGAATGAATGTGAAAAATGACTAAAATATAATAATTTAAAAATCATTAGATTGAAATAATATTAAAAAAATGAATTAGTGTTGTTGAATATATATATTTCTAAAATAAACTAAAAATGATTTAATGTGAAAATGAAAATGAATATATATTAATTATATAAATTTCACATACCATATTAGAAACATTAAATGGTAATGAATATAAAAATATATATTAAAAAACAAATAAATTGAAAAAATATTAAAAAATAATTAATATTGTTAAGGAAAATATAATATTTAAAATGAATAAATTATAAAATCAATATTAAATATTAATAAATAGTATATATTGAATAAAAATATAAAAAATGAATAAAATTTACCAATTTAAAACATAATATATTAAATATATTATGTTACTAAATGAAATTAAAAAATTAATATTAAAAATTTAATATATTACATAAATATTATGTGTGTGTGTGTGTTTCTATATAAAATTACATTAATTATGTAAATGTGTGTGTGATATTAATTTGTATATATATAACACATGTTTGATATATATTAAATTGAACAAACAAATAATGAAATTATATAATATATAACATCTATTACTTGATACTAATTAGTCAATATTTATAATTAGTATTAATTTGAAATTTTAAACCATTATTCACTAGATATATGACTTATTAAAAGTAAATACATATTTTGTACATAAATTATATTTAAGGAAACATTATATATTGATTCATATATATATATATCAATCTAATTATATTTTTATATTTGAAATATTAAATATAATGATGAATATTTATGAATAAAAAATTAATAAATATAAAAAATACTAAAAGAATAAATATTAATAATGAATAAATTATAAAAAAATTAAAAATCAATAAAAATTATTAATTTTTAAATTATCTTAAATGAATGACTGTTGATAATGAGTGAAATTTAATTATAAAGTTCATAGATTGAAAAATTATTAAAATAATGAATAAGAGATGTTAATTATATAAAATTTTTAAAAATTAAATATGAATACTTAATATAATATATTAGTTATGAAAATTAAAATTGAATTATAAACATTAATTATAAGTCAATATATTTTTATAAATAAATATTATAAATAAATGAAATTACAAAAATATTAAAAAAATGAATATTAAAATTAAATAAATTACACAAAAATTAATATATTTATTAACGAAATAAATAACAATAATAATTAATAAATTAAAATTTTTATAAGTGTTATTAATGATGTAGATTATTAAAAAAATAAAACTGAATATATGTTAGCTTGATAATGAATACATATTAATTATATAAATTATAGACATATTAAAAACATTAAATGTTAATGAATAATAATTTATAAATAATTATTAAAAAAGGATATAATTTAAAAAAAAATTAATCAATGAAAAATTGAAAATGCATAAATAAAAAAATATTAATAAATAATTAAGATAATAAATGAATAAATTTTATTAAAAATGAATATATTTGAAAAAATATTTAAAAGTAATAAATTGTATATATTATACAAATAATATAAAAATTAATAAAATATTATAATTAAAATCATAATATATATTAAATAAATATATTTATATTGTGTTCATAAATAAAAATCTAGAATAAATATTATTAAATTGAATTAATTATAGAAATATTATATATGTGTGTGTGTTTCTATATTAATTTCATATATGTGGGTGTGAAATTAATGCAACGCAAGTTCGATATATGTAAAAAAATCTTCAAAACATTAAATGTTAATCAATAAATATAAATAAATATTAAAACATAATAAAATTACAAAAAATATTATAAAAAATTTTAAATGAAATAAATAAAAATAAAAATGAGTAAATTTAATACATATATATATATATTTATTAAAAATTAATAAATAGTATATATTAAAAAGAAATAAAAAATTAATAATTAAAAACAACATATATATAAATATTAAATATTAATAAATAAAAAACAAAATGTTATTATTAACAATTTATTATTTTTTTGTATGTTTGTACGTATAAAATTAAATTAATATCGCATATCTACGTGAGAAATTATTGTATTCCATATTAAGTGTAATGTATTTTGTCTATTTTTTAATTTAATAACTAAATATTTATTATTTGATATATATTTAAAATTGAAAAAATATATAAAATTAATCAAACCAGATGGTATTAAATTTCTATTAATATTAATTAGTCAATACTATTAATTAATATAGTATTAATTAAATTATAATACAATTTTTGCTAAATATATGACATATAAATATGATTTATGATACATTAGTGTTATATAAATAATATTTATGAAATTTATATATAAAATATATATCAATGCATATTTCTATATGTAATAATATTTTTAATAATATATAATTTTTATTTTATATGGAATTTTTAATTAAATATATTATATATCAAGTTTAAATGTATATTTAGACATATATAAATAATATTTAATAAAATATATTATATTTATATCAATATAAATATGTTAATATATTAATATATTATTTTTGATGATATAATGTTTTTTTAAATACACCTTTTTTAATTTCTTTTTAGCTCTGATAAAGGTCACCCTTAATTAGTCCTAAAAAAGCACTGATAAAGGGTTACCATTATCAATGATTTTTAGCTAGCAATGATAAAGGCTAACATTATTTGTTGCGGGTTATAAGGTAGTGATGTGATGGGTCATGCCAAGGGAGGTTTGACTTTGCCTTAGTTTTTATGAACACCGTGTGTTTTTATGATGCATCATCATTCCAGATTGGGTATAAATGGTCTGGGAGTACCTCATGCTTACCAAATGGTTGGGTGATTATTGGATTGTGTGATTTTTTATTCCAAAAAAAATTATTCCTTATTCCTATTAGGGTTTCCACAATCATTCCACCAAAAGATACAATGTCCAGAGCTTCAAGTGCAGAAGAATAAGAACCAGAAATCCACCTGATCGGGAGGACCCCTCAAGATCAACGTATCGAAACATAGGAAGAAAACACATCAAAATAAATCACATCACAATTTTATCCACACACACATACACACACAAAAAATATACATTAGAATTTCAAGAAAAATAAAATAAATAAAATAATGATTTTATGTAGTTCATACATTAACTCCATTTTCTATAGAGTAAAACTATTACATATTAATTGTTTTAGATGATATAATATTTATAACCATATTGAAAAAGTTATACAATTAGATCACAAATTACAATTAATATACCAGTTGATTCATCAAAATTGTACAAGTGGTCCCACCCACTTATAGTGAGTCCCAGCTGGTCATCCATTTTTATCGACATTGAATATTCATGGATATTAAGAATGGTGACTTTAAATTTCCTATGGAAAGTACAGATATAACCGTGAACATCCTATAAATAGTACATGATACATTTATATACAACTAAATGACTCTAACTTATTGGATCCTTTTATCCAAAAACTATAGGGGTTGAATTTCACCAATCATTTTTTAGAAGTCCCAACATTTCCCCATATCTTTTGACTTCACCTTCCTAGCCACTAACTAGTACACTCGCTTCTAGAAACCATCACTTATAAAAATACCACCTTCACTATAGTCTTATGTTTCTTTTGTATTAACATGAATATTTAACTTTTATAGCTTCTCCTTTAGGTCCTTTCATCGAAACATAAACAAGAATTTCATTCCTAACAATATCTTACTAGAGTACTTTATAAAGGAAACCATGGAAACTCTCCAAAACATAGGCATAAAACCAATACATCTACTTCCATAGTATGTATGTCTCAACCACCTTCTACTTACCCTATTCCCACTGGGGTATGCTGTTCTCTCAAACATTCCATGAAAATAATCATGGAGAAAATATCAGTTAAATTTTGTCTTTCAGCTATCTTCCACTGATCTAGCTCTAAATTCAAAAATTCCTTCTAGGTGAAATGATATTTCATATCATCGGGTTTTATCTAATCTTGAAACACGAATTTCTTCAAAAAATTTATTTCACATTGAATTCTGAAGTAGTGAAATCCAACTTACTTTATTCTTCAAATCTCTGTTAAATAATACGTTATACATATAAATTCTTTTAATGATTCTTCTATGGCTTTATATTCTACTCATATTTTAGAAATATATATCATCATCTATAACCTTGACATCAAATTACTTATAATTATTCTAAATGTGATAAGATAGCTCATTGTACTCTTCCAATTATCTAAATTTCCCCAAAATTCAATATTTATATACCCTTACAACATATCTTAAATCCTGAATCATTAGGTTATATCTTATAATAATTTGAATTAAAATAAGATCTACTCTGCAGCCTCCCAATGTTCTTTCCCTAAATTTGACATGAAACAGCTAATGACTACCACTATAAATTCAATGTTTGTGAGAGTACATACCATGTAGTATATAAAGATTCCTACTATTGATGTAACTGTAGAATATTTTCCATTTATATTTCATCATCATCCAATCTTTGTTCTTTATCTTAGAATTTTTTTAACTCTTCAGGTAATGTATTATAGATTTTCTTGCATATAGACATTGAATTTTTTTTTATTATCTTAGAAATGTGATCCTTTTGTGAAAACACCAGATTATCGACTTACGAGACTCTCTCAATGATCATTACAAATATTTTATTATCCTCCTTAGGGTCTTTAATATCAAATGATTAAGAAAAAATTTCTATCCATCATTTGAATTCTCTTAATTTCTAGTCTTTCCATATGAATTACATCTATATGTTGGAGTGGGATGATAAATCCCCTTATTCAAATGTGTTTTGGTGACCATAGTGATACAATTTTTTCCAAATGAAACCTTTCTTCCCCATTAATTCATCTAAATTTCGATTTTATTTTCTTGGTGCTTATTTCAAGCCTTATAGTATTCTGATTAGCTTACACACAAATTACATGATCTGTTTATCCTAAAAACAAGTTGGTTTCTTCATATAAATTTTTTATTCTAAATAATTATAGAGAAATTCAGTCTGTACATCCATATAATATAATTGAAAACCATTGGTTGAAACCATTCTCAACACTGACTAAATGGTAGTGTCCATAACTACCGGTGAAAATAAATTAGATGTATCTATTCCTTTATTCTATTGAAATACTTTCACCACCAACCTGACCTCGTACCTCTTCCTATCATCAACATTTTTTTTGAAATAGAATACCCACTTTTCATCATGTGGTTTCATTCCATCTTATAAGTAAATGTTCCCTATGTTTTCATTCACATGTAATGAATTTTACTCTATTTTTGATCTAACTCCCACATATCAGAATCCCTAAGACTTTCCTCTTTATGAGAGATATTAGTAACTCCTCGATCCTTTAAAATAAAAAAAATTAATGTTCAACCATTATTCTAGTTATCTAGCCCTAATATAAATTTGGAAGTTTTAATGGGGATCTGATACTTTTGTTGCTCTAACTGATGGAACATCATATTTTGATAGTCTGACTGAAACATATGTAGTACAAGAGCTCTATTATATATATTTCATTTGAATAACATTTAAAAATTCAGTTCCCTATAAATATTTTTGAACATGAATTCTTCAAAAAAATTCATTTAGATTATCTTGGACATGTTTTGTTGACTCTTTATCTTCAACTACATTTTCTACTAAGTCACAGTCATTACATAAGACCATCTCATTAAGGAGAACATTCCATCATTTGATGAATTATTTCATATAATCATCCTGAAGTCGTAATCCAATGTTCCAATAATGGTATCCCAAAAAGTACCACACATGGTTTATATCTTTGAGTATATCAGTTTCCATGGATTCCACATAGATCTATGAAAGACTTCCAAATACATTGAGGTGGATAATATCTATTGGTTTTTATGACTAAAACTATTCTATAATCCCCAACCCCAATGATGTCAACACGATTCTATTGAATAATTATGTTGTATAGTTTTCCTCTTCATCCCAAATATATATATTGCATTTAATAAACTAATGTTATACTCCACACATTTTTTGTTAACATCTGATTTATACATTTGGCCAAACCATTCGGTTCTTGTGACCTGGGTACAATATTATCTATCATAATTCCTTTATTCGTACTATAGTTTTGGAAATATTTTCTTCTATATAATCCACTACTATTAATCTTTATATCATTTTATATTTTTACTAGTATCCCTTTCCACTATAGCCTCCCATGGAAAAAACACTCAAAACACATCTGATTTGTTTTTTAGAATATAAACTAGTACGATTATAATTTATTAACTAATAAATGTGAAAACATAAATAGATCCTCTATGTGAGCATTCTATTTAAAGTTTATATGAATCCATGTGAACAATTCCTTACTTTAGAGCTCTTGGATTCCTTCCATTAAAGTTGAAAAATACCTTTCTTTTCTTTCTAAGTATAAAAATCTCCCAACATCCAATTTATATGTGATAAATATTTCCGATACATTTTTCCACAAAAACATTCATTTTCTTCTCACTAAGATGGTTGAGTTGGCAATGGTACAAAACTAGATTATCAGAATTTGATGCATCATCAATTATCAATCAATCTAATAACATTGTTAGATATAGGGCTCCATCCTTTACTTGTCTTTTCATAGTTCTGGATCTCTAAATAACATTCTATACTCCATTTATGAAGCTTGTTTCAAATCCTACTTTATCTAGCTAGCCAATTAAAATTAGTTTCATCCATAGACCTTAAATGTTCTAGAATTATTTCAACTTCAAGATTATCTGACTCAATATCAGGATATTTATACCATGACTTATCTTGACAACTTGGGTTTCATCATTCGATAATTTAACATTTTCAAACCTTATAGATATACAATTCACCATGAATCCTTGCATTCAATAGAATGGAATGACACACCAGAAACAACCACCCATGATTCTATTGAAATATGGATAATCAAAATTAATCTTCTACTACCTTAAGATGAAACATCAGTGGAACATGATCTTTTTTATGTTTTATATCTAGATATCAACCAATGATCCTTTCCACCCATATTGTGATACCCTCTCTTCCAATAGTGCAAATATAAGGTTCCAAGTTTGGTCAATTTTCTTTAGCTCCTATATCTAGACATATCTTTTTATTTCCTTTAACTTTAAATCTGATGGGGGAAATTCATATATATTCATCATCCAGTTTTGATTTAGTCAGTTCTTGGAATTCTCACTATCTAAATTCTTCATTCTTAATTGGATCCCTCACATTCTAAAAAAACAGTTTCGTTTTCCTATAAGAATTACTTTTGGAAATAAATATTGCAACCAATGAATTAAAAATGATGAAAATAATAGCAGTTCCCATACATATATTTAATAACATGATTTTACCAGATTCATGAGAATTACAGATCATGTTAAATTCATCGACATAGTCATCTACAGTTCAACCTTCTAAAAGCCTCATTTGGACCAACCTCTTCATAATGAAATCTTTATTAAAAGTTATTGGCTTCTCATACATGCCCTCTAAAGATTTTATTTTATTACTATGGTCTTATCCTCTAGGGTGTTTAATGATATTTTTTTTAAAAAAATAACATCATGACCATCCCCAGTTTCTTTTTTTCATGATTTTCCCAATTCACATTCTCCATATTCACTGGTTTGAACCACATAGATGAAACATCAAGATCATTGGAAAAGTGATAATATTAATTATTTATACTCTATAAACTAATGTCTGGCCCATCAATCAAATACCTCAAGACCTTCCTATTTTTTGATGACATAACATTCAATAATAGTAAACTATAACAAAATCAAAATTACAACATGATAGGAGTGAATATACCTGAGTCTTATTCTATGTTTTAATTGTCAAGGTATGAACCATGCTTTGATACAACTTTTTGGAGATTCTTCCACTGGTCCTTGGAATATACATAGTATTTTATATTAAGTGTTTCATAATAAAGGAATGGAACTCCACCTGACTAAAAGGGCTCATTGATATCTATATAATAGAACTCTAGAATAAATAACCCAACCATAAATCACAATAGTGAGTCAAGCCTTAAACACACTAATGATAAATTGAAAATGACAAATTAAATAGAAATAAAATAAATTAAAGGAAATGATCAGTTTATGAAATTTGAACATTATGTCATACTTCCAATGGGGGAAGACTTCTACATATTCATTCCAATTTAGGTTACAATAATTACAATAACTTTTTCCAGGTTGTCCAATTAGATATATAATTATAATTAATCCCTAAATAACATCATCTCACATGTACAAGTGTTCCCACCCACATATTGTGTTTCCCAATAATTAATATAGTTAAACTCACTTCCTATATTCATAAATTTACCTCAATTTTTAATAGTTTCTATTTATTTCCTATAATAAGAGAAGCTACAATTTCAAAATTCTGTTGAATAGTACAAGTTACTTTGACATTCCAATGAATGAATCATTGGTATCAAAACCTTCATATTAAAACCTAATGGGGATATATTTAATGTATCATCACTTAAAAGCATAAACACATACCCATGAATTCTATTCACACTTTCCCAGCCACTAACTAGTGCACTTTATTCTAGAAATTATGACTTCCAAAAATCAAACATCTACTGGATTGTTATACTTCTAGAGTCTAAATAGGCTGAGTAAACTTCCAGATATTATCATTTCAATCATTTAATTTTAACATAAAAAGGACTCATATTCATAATAATTCCATGTTATTATGAACCTATATTTATATTTAAAAAATTCATGTACATAGGATCGGGTTGGGGATAAAGTTGGAATTTACTAGTTCGTGGGTTGTTCGGGTGTTCTATGGGATTTGTGGTCACTATCGAGGATATATTTTGGTACTTGTAGTTTTATTTTGTTTTTTCATTTTATGAAATTACATAAATGTATTTGGGATCTATTTCTTTTATCTTGATCAAGTGGTGTTGGATTTTTCTACCTCATCTCTCTTCTTCTCAAATCGTAGAGGGTAATTCCTCTCATTTTGTGTGTATGATATACCCCTGGTTCTTATCTCTAATATGTTTCCCATTGGAGGTGATATTTTTGTTTAATTATCTCTATTATCTCACTTCTTTCCCAATAGGGGTAACATTGGGTGGAGGGGGTCAAGAAAATGTGGTATCAAAGGTTCAGGTAGAGTGATAAGATGGTGTTCAGAGGTAGGCATAGGTTAGGACTGCATGGGTTACTAGGTAAATTATTTTATCTAAGTTTAATAAGAAATGTAAACAAGGGAGACCAATTTATGCATTTTTATTTAGTTCACCATGTATTATAATGAATCGAACATTAATTTTTTTATGCCTACTAAGTGAAGTGATACTGGTTGTGAGGTAGATACCTAGGAAAGGATCATGCATCATTATTATTAGGCCTGTGTATGAAATAGTTTGACCTTGGGATTAGGTTGAAACTTAAATAATTAATTAATAATTTATTTATTATTCTATATTATTGGTTTTTTAATTCTTAATAGTTTGTTCTTTTAAAGTTATGGAGCCATTCAATATCATTTTTGGGTTCGCGTTGGAGTTGTTCAGCAGGAGTTACCGACATATCAACATGGAGTATTGGTCAATGATGAAGACACTTGGAGGGGGATGCTTTGAGATTTTTATCTCCGTATTCTATATAAGTATAAGGTCACTATTTCAGAATCAATAATAAAAGACTGGTTGTGGGAGGTGGAGATAGCCTTCAGTTTGATCAGTGATCAGAAGGACCACTGGGTTTCATTATTGGTGTCGATGTTGCATGTCGCAGTTAGGCATTGGTTGTTATTGCTCCTTGGGGATCATGAAGATTTGTAAGTCTCATGGAAGAATTTATAATACTAGTTTTAATCTTATTTTATTTCTTAATCCACAAAGGTAGCCAGTTTCTAGGACCAACTTACCCTTTGATAGGGGAGTTCCATTATGAAGGAGTTCAACATCCATTTTCGGACCCTTATCCATTATTCTTTAGACATATTTCCCAATTAAGAGGCCATGTAGAGGAACTTAAAGGATTATTTTTATCTATATATCTTTTTCTAATTTTCCCCATCGATGTTATTGATGTACCTTGAGGTGTTGGTGAGTGTCGAAGGAATTGAGAGGATGATGGACATGATAGGATCATAACAAGAGGGTAGTTATCAGGATTCCTTGCTTAGTAGAACTTTGGTATAGGGTTCTTATTTTCGATAGCATAATATAATTAATATATATAAGGGTAGGTATCATCCCACATCATCTCATTTCTCTGGGGGTGGAAACTCTTAATCCCCTTTTAGGGTATGAGATTCTTTTTTTCATGTGGTGGTAATGGTCATTAGTAATGAGAGTCCCCAACCATTTTGAGAAAGTAGTGTACGACATGTATTATTATTTAGGTTCTTCCATTGAGGCAGTTTCAGCCGATGTAGCTGCAATAGGGTGCTTTGACTTTAGATTGGTAGATAGGAGACATGACAAGAAAAGGATAGCCTATATATTCTTCTTTACCTCATAGAGTAGAAAATGGTCATGGTAGTAGTCGTCATTAGGGTTGGAGAGGTCATGGGTAAAGTCATGGTCATATTCATTCTCTAGAGTATCCATCACCGAGAGATATAGACATCATTTTAGGTACTATGTTCTTGTCTTATACTTGGGTGTATTCATTTTTTCCTCAATACATAATCACTCCTACATATAACCTACCCTATTACATGATTTAGAACATGATATAGAGATGCTTCTAATTTTCTTAGAATTGACTATGGAAGTTGGAGGGCGAGCATATCTATATGAAGTTTTTAGATATTACGAGATAGTTTCAGGGTAGCACCGCTCTTTGGGAGACTTCATATGTTTACAGATATAGCCATACGATATCATTATTGACATGGACTAGTTGTATTTGATGCAAGACATTTTGTATTACTTAATGAGATGGATATTATTATATGATGTTGACAGATACATTGTAGTGTTATTTGTAAACCAAGACCCTTAGATGGTTTGGAGGTGTGATCCTTCCTTATCTTCCTTGATGACCGAGATGATGTTGAGTTTGTCAGAGGCTTAGTAGGAGGTGTTTCCACTATTTTTAAAAGAGTACACTAATTTCCTACCCGAGGAGGATTTAGTGTCACCCCCTCAATGTAATATCATGTTTGTAATAGTTCTATAGTCATGTGCTTCTTCGATCTTGATTTATCTACATACGATGAAACCTTCTGAGTTGTGAGACCTACTGGTAAAGATCGATGATCTTTTGAAGCAATGTTTTGTTCAATTAGGTGTGTCAACATGGGATACACTATTTCAATTCGTAAAGAATTATGATGGAAGTTTGTGCCTCTATATCAATTATTATCTCTAGAAATAAGTGATATTGACGAACTAATATCCTCTCCCTTGTGTTGATGATTTATTTTATTAGCTTAAAGGATCTAGTTAGTTCTTAAAGATCAATAAGTGAATAGGATATCATTACATTTTGGTAAAAGATAAAGATATTTCTAAAACTTAATTCGTATGTAATTATAGTAATTATGAGTTCATTTTTATCCCATTCGATGTGACAAACACTCCTACTATGTTCATGAGTTGGATCAATAATTTTTTCATATTGTTTCTGGATCAGTTTTTTTGTTATCGATGAAATCCATGTGTACTCTAAGTAAAAGGAGGATCATTCAGAGTATATGAGTTTCATTTTTAGAGTTCTTGATCATTATTAGATACTCTAGAAACTATAAAACTTTGAGTTATGGTCTCATATAGATATTTTATTAGGTTAGATCATGTCCCAACATACTGTAGTTTTGGTTCCTTTAATGATTAGGGAAGTAATTTCTTGGTAAGCCCCCGTGATAGTTACAGAGGGTTGGAGTTTCCTTGGGTTTTCAAGCTATCATAGGAGGTCCATATCTGATTAATCTTGGGTTACAACTCCTATTATATCCTTTAAAAAAATTATTGTTCATTATTTTGTATTGAACAATGTTAGATGGATTTCAAGTACCTGAAGGAGATTGTGGTCAATTCTATAGTTCTTTGTTTACCAGAAAAGGGATTTCATTTTGAGGTTTTATTTGATGATTCACATATTGGTTTGGAGTATTATCTAATGTAGTAGATATCATTTCATTCTCATAAATCTCAATAGTTATGTCCCCATGAGTAAAACTATTCCAACAACAATCATGTGTTGGAATCAATCATGTTTTCCTTGATTTTTTGATGACATTATGACACCGAAGAGTGTTTTGATATTTTTACCAATCATTAGATCTTAAGGTATGTCTTCTCTTAGCATAACCTTAACTTGCGACTATGATGGTGGATGTAATTCTTGTAGGATCATAACTTTTATATTTCACATAGATAAGGAATGTTTAATTTTATTGCTAATGTACTGATAAGGATTTCATGAAGTGATGTCATGCATGAATATAGAGATTTCTAGAGAGTAATAGAAGAGCTATTAGTGATGTATCTTGATATGGGGAGGTGGGTGGTAGAAGTTTCCTTTTTCAGAGTCTAGTATTATCTTCTTTGGTGCATCTGGGGTAGATGTTCCAGCTTGGGGAATCAAAGGTTGGGTTCTGGAGGGAATGAGTTGTCTCTTTTGATTCCCCTAATGGTTGGTCTATGGATGTACAACACTGGAAGTTATTCGAAGAGAGGCATTATCCCCTTTTCTAATGAATGAGGTGGTTCTCCATGAGTTTCATAGCTCACCATTACTGGTATATCCTAGGATGAAAAAGGTTTACCAATCTTTGAGATGTAATTTATAGTGACTTTGTTTGAAGTATTTATTTTTTATATTTGGTTTCAAAAATTTTCATATTCTAAAAGGTGAAGGCCGAGAACTGTGTTCCTATTTATTTTCTCCAACCACTGGGTGTTCTGCAGTAGAAGTGGGAGGAAATTTCAGTAGAATTATTCATCATCTTAACTCAAGATCAAGGGATATATGATTCTATATGGGTGATAGTGGACTATTTGAAGAAATCAAATCACTTCTTAGAAATCAATGATTTGATCTCAATGGAGGTTTTGACGTGCTAGTACTTGGATGTTACGGTGAGACTCCACAGATTCCTGAGGAAGTTCATCTCTGATCATGATCTTCATTTTACCTCTAGTGTGTGTTCATTTATCCAACATGTTATTGGATCTTAGTTATTCCTTAGAGCCTCTTTCCATCTGTACATAGATGGTCAAACAGAGTAGACTATCCAGAATCCTAAGGATTTGTTTCATGCTTGTGTCCTAGATTTTAAATTCACATCGATGTGGAACCTTCCTTTGGTTTATTTTTCTTACAATAATGGTTTTCACTCCAATATATGTATGGAACCATTTTAATATTTCTATATTAAACATTTTCCTTCTCCATTGTGTTTTATAAGGGTAAAAAAGTCAGAAATTCTCACGCAATCCCTTTATGTGTTTTTGAAACCATTGGTTCTTGCAGGAAGTCTAAATTTGGATCAGTGGATTTAGGAGATATTATATGGTTATAAGAGTTTTTCATGAAGTAAATCATAGTTAACTGCATGAGTGGGTTGTTTCCGACTAAATTTTTTGTTCATAGATTTCGTAATAGAAGTTTATGGGGCATGTTTTATGAAGTGTATGATGTATTCATGATGTGAATGTTTTAGGATTCTTATTTCCCAAATATTTCATAGAAAACTCATGATTTCAACATTTAGTTCAATACATGAATTAATCCTAGGTTTGGTGGATCTGGGTGATTTTTTTCAATGTGTGAAAAATTAAAGAGATTCATGATGTGAATGATCCATTCACACAATGAAATTATGTTCAAAAAAATACCTATAAATCCTAATATGCCCTTGGTTTGTCCCAAAACCAATTATACTCTCCCATCCCCAGGAAACCAAATGGGTTCTCTCAAGGAATTTAAATTCCCTTAAGAAATAGATTGATCCCCAGATTCCCATGTTCAATCTATACTGATTCAGGGTGACTTTTCCATCTTTCTCTTTTGGTTTCTCTTTTGATCAGTATTTTTTCATCATGTTAGTTGTTTTCGTACTATGTTTTTTATATTTTTTATGGGGTTATTTAAATGTATTTTGGTATGGTTGTATCACATAATTCTTGGAGGGCTATTGTTTCCTTGTGGTAGAGGTGATCAAAGATCTACAATTATTGTTTCATTATCGATTGAAGGATGTTGAAATATTATAGGTATGGGATTCATTTTTCCCCTATATTTTATGTGAAATATTAATTTAATCATGTGTTATCTCTTTGGTTGATGGTGTAAAAAACCATTATAAAAATTTAAATAGAATAATGAAAATAAAGGGTTTATAGTTGTAGCGATCACATGTGTTTCCACTATAATAATGGTTTGCCTATTATTTTACAGGATATTGTGGTATCTATATTTATGCTTGGATTATAATGTTTTTATGAAATGGTTTAGCATGTATAATTTTATGAAAATGGTAAAATAACATAAAACTAATAATGATTGGTGGTCAAAATAATTAAAGAGGCATATTTATTGAATCCATTAATTCCCATAATTTGATAGGTGTTCAATTTATGTTTAATGTATGATTAATTGTAATTGTTTGTTGAATTATTAATATAATTGGATATGAAACATTAATAACCAATTTTTTATTGATAATAATAAAAATTATTGATAAATGAGAATGTTCTTCCTTTAAGTTTAATGAAACTAGAAGTTTTGATTAAGATCATATTTAAATAATTAATAGTCTATAATATCTAATTCCATAAGTTTCCTATCGTTTTAAACTATGATTAATGAATCAAGTAATCCAAGATAGTAAATAACCAATTGTATAAAAAATGATAAATTCTCAGAGTTGAGTATGATCATTTTCATTCAAAGGGTAGATGCCTGGTTTTAGGGCCTACATGACCTCTTGACTCAGTGCGTTGTTTACTACCTTCTATGTTTTCTATGGATTAATTACTTACTATATAATGTGATATTATCCTAGTATGTCTGATTGTTTGGTGATATATTGGTGGGGAGGCCGGAGATTTTGGCAGTAGTTGACACATGTGGGGGTAGGATGCATGGTGATATGCATAGTTGTATCAAGGGTGGCACCAGGATGGATAGACTAGGTTGGATCTAGGATTTCTTATTATTGTGCTGAATGTTGGATTATTTATTGATTATGTTATTATTTAAATTAAAAAGGGATGATTTTATTATTTATTCATTACTTTCCCCACTTCTTGAGGTAGTTGGTTTTTCTTGGATTATGCATCTCTTTTACGGTGTCTTAGGATGTTTCCAAGATTACCAATAGTTATGGAATTATACTGAAAAATAAATATTTAAATCTAAGGGTTGGTGGTTTAATGGAATGAAAATGTTCATAATCATTATGAATCAAGTAATAAGTTGGATTATGCATGGATGGAATGTAACTCACTTGGTGGTTAATAAAAATTTAATTAATGTAAAGTGAAATATTAAAAGGAATAAATTAATTTCATGAAGATAGATGAATTTATGGGAAGAGTTGTAGTGCATTGGATATTCTTTATCATAAATTGGTTATGATTATGAAAATACACACAAATACTAAGAGTTCCATCCAACTGCTTTTCAAAAAGAATTGGTGTTACCCATGGGGAAGTTCTTGGTTTAATGAAGCATTTTCCTTCCAACTCTTATAGATAGACTTACAATTAAATTAATTTTGTTAATGTAAAACTATAATATGGAATTGAAATAGAATTAGTCCCCAGTAGAAAATTAATAGTAAATTTAAATTATCTTTAGGTTGGCTACCAAGAATAAATTTTCAAGGAAGACATGAGGAAATTGGTTAATGATTTTTGGAAAATATATATGTCTTATTTAATCAAAAAAATTAAAATTAACAACTACCAACTGATAGGAGAAATTTCTAGCCACTGATACTAATGTTCATTTACTTCTTGTATTCACATCCCAATCTACTTTAAAGATATTCTTAACACTATCAAGTGATGTGAAACTGACTTGTGGGTCATAATAATTTACATGGGACTTAAATGATGTTAACCCAACCATTCCAAAAATTAAGCCATAGATATCAATGTCAATAATAGAGAAATACTAAACCAATCCATCCCCATTGATTTTTATTGAACATGTTACACACTTAAAGGCTCAACAATCCCAGTTTCTAGGATGTGATTGTAGTTTCAAAATAAAAGGCATTATCTCAATATGTAAATCCATATGATCCACAACATAAGAAGCGATACTTAGATGCACTAGTATAAAACAAGGATCACATGAGAGTAGAATTATAAAGAATCATACCTTGCACCATATAATATCCATATTGATCATCCATGATCATTTCTACCTCACCATAAATCATCTTACCACCTCCTCCTGGAACCTTGATTCCTTTTTGAGATTACATAACCTGAGGATTAATGGTGTTCCTAGATTCAACTTGGCTCACATGATTCTAAGGGTGAGAGTTATTCTTATGATATCACCATGTTAAATCATATGATGTCTAATAAACATTATATGCATCTCACAATCCAGAATTTGGAGAGTTACAAAAGTAATGGTGAAGATTTCTTATTTGATTACATTTTTGAAAAGATTGATGTGGTTCAATGTAGTCTTTATTATTGTTAGATGTAGAACCATATTGGAAATTACCATGATTTATATTGGGTCATGGAGGAATGTTAACCAATATCCTGGTCAGATTATGAGATGCTCCACCACCTTGAATGTAGGTGCTCCTCTTTCACGTATTCTCAAAGTTTGGGTTCCCAACTATTCCCATAATGATAAAAATACTCCCCCTATCAAGATTTCCAAAAATATATCTTTCTACCACTATAGATCTATTTACCATCTATGTATAATTCATAATACAAATAATCATTATTTTAGAGTGAATCTCTGTTTAGATTCCAAATTAAAATATGTGTATCTTCGAGGATTTTATAGTAATAAATTTTAAGGAAAATTGGACTAAGTTAATAAAATTAGTTTCATACTCTATCAGGGAGAGATTCTCTTTCTTCAGGATAAATAAATCAGTTGTTCTTAAAATATTGAATGTGTGGGGGTAGAATTTTTTATTGAACAATTCTTTGAATACCTCCCACAAGAGGACTTGGTTATATTTAGGTTAGATAGATAAACCCCACATTTAGGGTGAAAGATGCTCCAACATATAAGTTTCCAAATTAACTTTAAACTTTTTCAGTGTACCCAATAATTTGAATATTTGTTTTATTTGATTCATCCACACATCCACTTTTTTAGGCATAGAATCCTCCTGAATGATGGGTGGATTCTGTTTATGAAACTGGATTGAGTGGTCTACTTTTCAGAGTTCTATATTCAAATTTCCTATGTAAATGGATTTAAAACCTATAATGATGACTTAAATAGGTTTTTGGTTCACCTATGGCTCTTGTGAAACTATATTTTTATCAGCCTCATTTTTTTATTCATATAACTTCTAACTTGATCGATTCTCTAAAACTAGAAAAAAAAATCATTTAGTCATTACTCACTAGAAACTGAAGGATTAGAAAATTATAAATCACCATAATCAGAAATAATTACAACTATAATTTTCAAAAATCAAATATTTCAGAATTTTTTATAATTATCAAAATCAAAAATAAGGAATTCAATAATTTTGGGAAGCCTCGCTAATAATTCAGGATATGAAACACTCATAGACTAAACTCACAATGATAATATTACAAAACACCTAGAAGTTTCATATAACACTTCTTTACAAGGACACTTTGGTATCTTGAGGTTAAATAAAAAAAGTTTATCTAAGTATTTTTATGCTAAAAATTTCAAGATCTAACCATCCTATCTCATTCCTACCATCCCAAGAGATAGATAGACCGTCCAAGACTAATAACATTTTTAAGATCCCACTCTAACTCAATGGATTCAAAAGAGATATAGTTTTATTAATCATAGGTGATATCCTGATGACAAAAAAGGCTAGTAATAAATTTCAAGGCCTTGAGAAAACATCCGGGGATTATTTTCTCTTTATAAATAAAATAACCTGACAACATAAAATATAAAAATTGAAATCACCAATATGATGCATGAATATAGGAAATAAAAATCAAATAAAAAACCAACTGAATAATAATATCCTATTGAAAACAGAAGATGTAATTTTATCTAACAAAACCAAAAGAAAACAATACCCAAATACCCTAAAGATGAATATTCCCAAACATTTCTCGAACTATCTCAAAGCTTCATCACCACGTGTTATTCCCATGGTATCAAGATGCATCACTAGAGAAGTAATATACATTTCTTGTGTCTTAGTATATTAAATTAGAAAATACACCAATATTACTAAGTAGGGGTGAGTATAAATGTAGTAGTAAATCCCCAGAAACTTCCCAACACATGCCACTAGGTAAATAATTGGTTAGTGAATTTTATATAAAATAGTTGAAAGGTAGTGAAATTGTTTATATAAATCTATAATAGAAACCCATGTGGTAAAACAATAAAAAAACATATCACCATTTTTTCAAAACTTGGAATAATCATTCCCATTTTCACACACACACATTTATACACTTAATCATAGTGTTTCCATTGAATGTCGTACTTTATGACCATAATCCATCCTAATTTTATGTTGGCACTTACCAACCAAACTCCAACCACTTTGAACACACACCAAACCAATTATGCAAAATTACATGATAATCCATTTTACATAAAAAAATCTTATTATAAAATCATTTCTTAAAAAAATTTATAATGCATCAAAACTAGTCAATAATTTTAAAACTTTAATTTGGAAATTATAAGTAAAGGTGTTTTCAAAAAGGGAATTAAATTTTCAATAATTTCAAAACACAAACCAAAATGGTTTCCATCCATAAATCACAAAAAAATAATAATATAAAATATAAGTAAAACTATTAAATAAAACCATGACTTTATGTTTTCGAAAATGTAGAGATGAGAGAGAATATACTTACCTCTCAATGGATGGAGGATAGAATGAATGACACTAAGAACTTATAGATTCAGGATCACAACACTTTTAATTCAATAGGTCTGACAACATATCATTAATATTTATAACATAAAACATAGATCTATCTATAACATACTTGATCTATGTCACCAAGAGAGGAAAGAATAGTAGATCTAAGAAGAACAAGTAAGAAGAAGTTCTTACTGGTGATTTTGGATCTCCAATTCACTTTTATTCATCCAAAAGTTTCTTCTAGATCAAATGTAATTATATTGGGATCCTAGGGGAGGAAAGTAATTTTATACCCTAGAATAATTGGAGAAAAATAAGGTTTTTAAGGACGTAATACGAATTAAAAAACATTTTTTGAATCATTAACATCACATCACATGATTAGGTCACACATTTTGTAAAACCATGTTCTAACAGTGCACATGATAATAGAAAAGATATAGAGAGTTGCATGGTTGGTTCTGCACATTTTAGAAAAATGTGGACCAACCATACGGTGTCACTGTTCAAAGGCTACACCCTTGCATGGTTGGATCACATGGTTTGACTAACCATGCACTAATAATGCTTCACCCACTGTCTCCATCGTCATGATTTCCCCTGACTTGCACATGGTTTGGAAAAAAGAATGCTCAAACTGTGTACCTATTCAGTGTCTCCCAGCATCACCTTGAAACATTTCCTAGAGATATTTCACGGTTTCTAATAATCATACTCAAAACATGTACCACCAGAAACCCTTACAAAACATTCCAGAACCTTATGAAAAATCCAAAAACATAACATAATAATTATTAAGTTGAAAATAATAAATTCAAGGGTAATGTACCTAAAATCATGGGGTGCTACATTATCATCATAATTAGTATTTAATTTCATGGAAAGTGGAAGACCGGTGTTTCTTTGGAAGATCATGCAATACTTCTCTAATATTTAATTTTCTAATACCCAAGTGTCATCCTAAATCTGTACATGTTACTATAAAACATATACTAAACTGGTACTTTTCCCATGTAAGAGCTTCTCATTCATATCCACAATCCTTACTGGAACTTGAATCATTATAGAATTTGGTTTAAGATAAATATGGACCCATAGAATCAAATGATACTTATTAGGTTGATACTTCTTCAATTAAGATTCATGGAACACATTATGCCAGGAAGTAATCATTTTGGTAAAGCTAACCGATAATCCACATCACCAACTTTTCCATGTACTTAAAAAGGGAAAATGTACCATGGATAAAAATTTCCCTAATTACCAAAATTATTAGGTTTTATCCTTAAATTGATTATAAAGAAACATGATAACTTGCATCAAAAAATAATGTCAATCGACGATGATACACATATGATTTATAACGATTGCGATCCATCTCTATTCTCATTCTGATCTCCTAAATTTTCTCCATTGCTATTACATAAGTCTAGGTCTGATAAGTGATGTATCACCTATTTACACCCAAAAAAGTGGTGGATTACATGGATGACCATATAATTATTTAAAAGGATCCATATTTATAGAGTTCTTATAACAATTATTTTATAATAACTCTACTAATGATATATACTCCTCTGATGAGCCTCTAAAGTCCTTCACATAAACTCTCTGTATATCTTCCATCATTTGGACCATATTTTCATATTATCCACCTATATTAGGATGAAAATTTATTCTCATAGTCAATTATATTCCATGGGATTACTACATAGATTTTTGAAATTGATATATAGTCTCAGGATCATAGTCAGACACAATCGAAACTAGAATTTCATTCATTCTTTTAACTTCTTGAGTGTAGAGTTTTCACAAGTCTTCCATCGTATTGGATTCTCCTATAGGGATAATGTAGAATTTATTCATGAGCTGATCCACAATAAGCTATATATAATAATGTTTCCTTACCATTATTGGTAGACCTATGAAAATATAAATAGATATGTGCTTCCATTTTCACTTGGGAATCAATAATGAATGAAACATACCTTCTGGATGTTGGTGTCCTTCCATGACCTACTGATAGGTGAGGAATCTCCATAATAACTCATATATTTCTTCTTCAAAACATCCCACCATGATTTTGATCTAAAATAATTATACAAATTCTAGATGTTTGTAAGAATATCCAATCTCATATTTTGGTAGGCAGAAAGAAGTTACTTCTAATAGGCTAGTTAACCACAATCCAATCTCTAAAATGCAGCACATATATCCCATCATGGGTTTATACCTCAATATTGTCCCTGATATTGAGTTCTTACCTCATGGTTAATCATTCATGATTACATTTTGACCATCTCTAACCTGTTCTACTAAATAATGAATAAGATAAACCAGAATGAAAACACTCAGCATCACCTTGTTCAGAAAAATCCAAATGCATATTAGTTATAAATGAAATCAGTTGTCATTGATCTAAATAACCATTATCCAATTGATTATATAAAATCCTAGTCAATGAATCAGGTATGTAATTCCCTTTACTAGATGTATACATCAACATAAAGTCAATCATCTTCATATATTCCATCCTTCTACATTTTCTTATATTTAAATCTCTTTGTGAGAACATGTTTTTCAAGATCTTGTGATCTGTGAATGAAGCACACTTATCACAGGGCATGGAAAAAGAAAATTTATAAACGATTCCTAGTGAAACATAGAGGCTGACCAGGGTCATCTGACTTATGTAGATTCACAGTTTTTTTCTCAATCTAATTCACTTCATCTACTTGTTTTTATTTTTTTAAAATCAAATATAAGTAAATGGATGAAATTTTTTCAAAAACAAAATTAAAATTTAATGAATGAATGCCGTTTTCCAGGAAATAAATTGGACTATGTGGTTTGGTTTATAGGTTTCAAAATTATTTTGGTTTTTGTTTCATTTCATTTAGAAATCTAATTTCTGAAATTTTGATCATGGCTAATGGTGCATCTCAATCGAGAATTTAACACCTTCCAGGACCTGACTCAATCATATGTCATTTCATCCATTGAATGGCTCACCTCCATCATATGAAGAGAAAGTTTCTACCATATGGGGAAAATATTTAAATAAAAGAATATAAGTGGTTTTGAGTTCAGTTTCATGGTGGAAAATTGCTGCACTCATGCACATCACCCTTGATAACCACCGATATAAATAAAACATTATAATTTTAAGAATAGAATTAAAGAAACACCACAAACCTCATCCAATAAAATCCTCAGGTTAGCCATAATTTTCAAGGGTATGAGGTCATGGTGGTGAGAATGACAAGAAGAGAAGAGAATAAAAATAAAATGAAAAGGGAATAATAATAACACATAAATTAACAAAATAAAAATGCAATAATAAGATATAGAGAGAGAGATAAGATTTAGGTGAAACACTTTTTTTTAAAAAAATGTGTTAATTCTCTTTAAGAAATTAGAATTGCATAAGAATAAAACTAAACATAATAAAAAAAAGATGCAGTAGTCTGCCAAGCCTCTAGCATGAATCTTCCTCATTATTTCACAAACTCCTTTATGAGTGGGTGGGCCCCTCATATTTATAGAGGGGGAACCTCTTTCATTGTAGATCAATTGTTTCTTCATTTACATTAGTTAAAATTTGTAACATAAAATTTTACCTAAAAATATCCCTGAGATATGTTGTGATTTATTTGGAAACAAATCAGGATTTCTGGTGTTCATACACCCTTCATGTGAAGATGAATAAATTCAGGGAGCTTCCTTCACACATCCGTGAGGTGTGGACTCTATATGGGTTGTGGTGGCGAGGTAGTGGCAATGGACTCTTTGTGTGTGCATTGAATTGGTGTGGAAAAACCTCATTCAGGTCATATTCCACAATAGTGGATTTAGAGTGTTTGGACTATTCCTATGATGTCTCCTTTGGTTGTTCAGAGTTGTGGTAGTGGAAGTAGGATTTAGTTAGAGCTTCTCCAGTGGAATAAATGGTGTATTTATAATGAGTGGTGTGGCAGTATAGTGATGCGGAGGGATGTAGCGGTGAAGGTATCACCCAAATCTACCATTATATCAATAGTATATCACATCTTCCATTGTCACAATGGAGTTTCTTCTTCAAAATTACAACTAGATGTGCATGGTAGAATATACCTCCTTGAGAAATGGCAGTTGTGTTCCTCAAATATTTTGTCCTTCACAGTGCTCAGAGGGAGACTCGAAATGTGCTTCATGGGGTTCTTTTAGGGAGAAGAAGATGATCCTGAGTGGTGAAAGTCCACAACAGTGATTCTTCATCTCAAACCTAATATTACTTGTGCTTCCATGGAATTTCCTAGTGAGATATAGTGGTGGCTGATGATGTTGAGTGGCCATGGGTGGTGGACAGTAGCTATGTGCGGGTTTCTGGGCACAGGGCATGTGAGGGAGACATGAGAAGGCACTATTTTGGTAAATTTGAACAGTATTCCTTAATAGTTGTCCCATATCAAAAGATTTAGTGGTTGGATGCTTACTTAAATACCAATGTGAGACATACAGTGGGAAGAAAAGTCATACAAAGATTATAGGAACCCCTCCATCATTTTGTAGCACCCTATGCTAGTGAGTGTCTCCTCCCATAGCTGCATGGGCATAACAACAATGTGCATGCACGCCCAGGACTCGGCCCAACTATACACCCTACAAGCTCCTCCCCATGGTCCACTACACTAACCTAATCCCCTATATGGCAACACGAATTGTTTTTTCCCACCCTTTGGATTTTAGGGTTGGGTGGCCCCTGGTGGGATACCTATGTGGAAAGTATTCCCTTAGGTTGAGGTTGTCCTAGTTGGACTTCTTTTTTAAAACATCTGAAAATCATTCAAAAATACAAAACAATATTTATATAATTTCAACAGAATACTAAAATAAATAAAAAATCATATTTTTAACAAGTTCTTTATTTTAAATAATTTTAATTCCAAATTTAAAATTTCTCATATTTTAGAAAAACATTGAAATTCATTATCATTCTTCATTAAAATGCTTAAAAATACTTAAATTATGTTTAAAAATATGCATGAAATATGATTGTGTCAAATACCCCCACACTTAAACTATGAATGTCCTCAAAAATAAAATATCAACATTGAAAATCAGAGGACACAAATGTAATCATTATTCAACTTCCAAAGCAATAAAATAAAATAATTATCAATGATAAATCAAAAATTAAGAAATCCAAATAAAATATCATTTTAATTTATCAATTTTTAAAGAAACAATTAAATAAATCATTTTACATTTTCCCTTTTGAGAATAGAAAACCCTATCCTTTAGTTCATTCAAGACCATTAGTTGATTATAATTAAATATTCCATATCATGATTTACCTCTCTATTGAATCCTTTCACTCATCACTTAGGATTCAATGCAAGTATATTTATACTTATATCCTGAGAACATGTTCCCTATCCATATTATTGTAATGGAACTAATATTTCTACCATATAATGAAACTGTCACATAAAATAACAACTGCCTTTAAATCACTAATTTATTAGATTAAGAATTAAGGTTTTTAGGAATTGATGTTTAAAAATTCATGATCAATGGGGAGGTTTCTCTCTAAATTATAAATCAAACTATAAAAATTAAAAGTTTAATGACATTATCCCCTTTAAAATAAAAAATCCCACTTTCCCCAAAATCAAAGTAAAGATCATGATCAATATAATCATAATGAATGATTTGTTCACCCTCTTGAGTTTTATTTACTTTTAAACTCTTTTTTTTGAATATAAATTTTTCCTTTTTTTACTTTTTTGAAAGTTATGTTTAGAAGGAATCTCACATTCACCACCAAACCAAATATGTTAAAACAATTGGTCTAGTAATGGTGAATTTTTATTCTTCTATGTCACAACCCATTCCTATTTTTCAAATTTTTTAAATACGAGAAAACAATAAAGTATAATGAATAAATCATAGACCTTTATTAAAACCCACAATTATCACCACAACAATTTTCACTTATAATGTATTTCATATCTTCCACCATTATTTCCAGCACCCACATAGTTAAACACTAAAATATCATAAAAATACTAAGAGTAGAGTAGTAATGGATGAAGATGGAATGAAACATGGATCATGAAGAACAAATGAATTCATGGATATTATTGGATAATCAATGATTAATGTAATATTTGGTCTCTAAGATAAGGATTTATCAATAAAAATTCCTCACTAATTTTAAATGTGGTTTTTCATAATCATATATTTGATAAGTTTAAATGAATTTTCTATTAAGTGGCATATCCCAAGATCACTCAAGAAATATTATCAAGATAAATAGAAAGTATTTGGTCTATAAATCCTCTCAATAATGGAATATAACATTTGAAAATCACTTTTGATATGACTAATAATAAAAAATAAATTAACATAAATTTCTAAAATTCAAAACATGAAAAATTATAGGGAAATTTCATTTACATGAATCAATTAATTCCCTTAAATCATGAGTACTCATTTCAATATACATGGTTAAATTTAATCATTCAATTATCCATATTACTCATATAATATCATTTTCATTGAAATATAAAACATAGAATCAAAGGGTTCTTATGAAATTCATGCCTCCAAGATTAGTCTAGTAAAGTATAAATTCATATTTGGGAATTTATTTTTCTAACATGTAACTCAAATCAGGTTTTAGAAAAAAAAATTGGAGAGATAAAAATAAAATTGAACTCCCTATTTAAATAAAGAATTTCTTCTCTCCCTTTATTATTTGGGGGATTCCTTATTCCATCTTAGACCTAAAAAAGTATATCAATCATATAAGAATATGCACCATGTCATTAAATCTCAAAATGATAGAGGGACTGGGGATACATTCCAAACTAATTATCAGGATAAAATAAAAATCCTAGAAAGAAAGTAAATATAAATCTTACTATGATACTCCATGTGGTACCTGTATTTTTACTGCCTCTAGAGGGTTGAACCTGCTGTCATCATAGTCAATTGGTGGATGGATCCTCTTATACTTGAACAACCACATGTGGATTTTCCTAGCCACCACTTGTTTCTTCTTGGTGGTGAGGAATGATCCCTGGATAGAGTATGTGAGTTATATCTCCTTCATAATTAGGTATAACTTTCATGGCATGGGAAGGATGAAGTATGGATCATCTTCCTTCTTGGATTCTATGTGTGTAACCTCTTCTTGACATTGCAGTGCTTGCTAAATTTGGGATGCATAGATTGAATGATCAAATGGTATGTAAGAAGGTAATTTCAGTTGAACAAAATTTAAATTTAAATTTAAATTATCATTTTTTAAGTGAGGAGAATATGTCTTATTTTCATCAGGCTTGACCACTTGTAATTATTTATGGGGGTCCTAAAATGCTTGTTTATCAAAATCAAGGATCTATATGTGTTGATCCGTAGGTTCAGGTGATGTTTCTCTATCTTCCTCCAATGAATAACATGGATTGGAGAAATCTGATAATTCATAGTAGATTGGAATGATACTCAAGTCAGATTGGATAGAATTAGAAAATAAAGAGTTCAAATTAAGATAATCTCCCTACCTTGGTTCTGGCTTAATATCTCTCTTAGTAGTAAGGGCCTTTTGAAAGTAGGTCTCACTAGATAGAGGTGGGTATTCGGGATCCTCTGTATTTTCATTGAATTTCACCATATGTATGGTATCTTATTTTTACAGGGATATTGAAAAGTAGAGTGGTGTTGTATCTTCTACTTTGTAAGGAATGGGGATATCATTTTTTAGCTCATACTCATTCCAAAAAATTTCAAGATCTTATTGATCTCCCACATAAATCTTAGTGGGAATGTTTTCTTCATCACGAATACAATCTATCTCATCATGTTCATCTTGGATATAGCTCCTAAAATGGTTTGGTTGTTGATGTTCCTAGAGTTTGGCCTCAATATCTATGATATATTCTAGAAAATTTGGAAGCTCCGGTATTATTTCTTCCTTAGACATTAGTATTTGAATATCAACATTGACATGGTTAAACATATCTTACAAATATTTAAATTAATGGCATGTGGAATGCCCATTCAATATATGCCTTGCGGGGTTTTTGAGTTCATCAATCCTTTTTAGGAGGGCCTTCTCAGTATTGTGTATCACTTTATCTTAGTCCTGCACCCTTGAGTAATTTTTCCATGAAAAAAGATATGGTATGTTTTAATTCAACATGGAAAATAGTTCATCAATCCTTTCCAGTGCACTAGAAAGGCTGACAAGGGACATCTCACTTGAATAGGTTTATAATTTTTTACTTACATAATATAATTCAACTAAACTTCTGGTTTTTGTTTATTTTTATTTTTTAAAAAACAAAGATATTTAAATGAAGAAAAAAATCAAAAATTAAACTAACATGCAATGATATTATGTGATTATAAAATAAATAACATTTCCTTTGTGTTTTGGTTTATGGGTCCCATCATTATTCTTATTTTTGTTTCAATTTATTTGGATATATTAATTATGAATTCTGACCCTTAAGCTACTATTATTTTATTTTGTGATTGGGAATAATTAATTACATGAAAAAATAAATTCCACCACATCATGTAATCAATGTTGATGGCACACCTCAATCAAGAATGTGAAACCTTCCAGAACATGGCTCTATCATATGTTGTTTCATCCACTAAATGACTCAACTCCACCATATGAAGATCTAGTGTCTAGCATAGGGAAGGGAAAAGATTTAAACAAAATCATATAAGTTAGTTTGATTCAATTTCAGGGTGGAAAATTTCTATACTCGTGCACATCACACTTTCTCCCCACAAACATAAATAAAACATTAAAATTTAATTGTCGAATTTTGGAAATTCCATATACCTCCCCTAGGAAAAGCCTCATGTTGCCTCTCTTTTATAAGGGTAAGAGGTAATGATGATGATAATGGTAATAATATAAGATAATAAAAGTAAAAAAGAAAAGTTAATTTACAATAATGCATAAATTAATAGAAGAAAAATGGTAGGAGAGAGGGGAATAAAGAGAATAATGGATGATAATCAGCTGAAACACTTTTTTTTAAAAATCAATATTCATTAATTATATTTAATAAATTAAAATTACATAAGAATAAAACTAAATGGAATTAAAATAAAAAGAATAGAAAATATGTAGTATCGGGACAAGCCTCTAGTGTTAGGATACCTCCTTTTGTATAGAACTCCTTTAGTATTGGGAGATCCCCCTATATTTATAGAGGGGAAAACCTATTTTCTATAGATCAACTGTATCTTCATGTAGATCAGTTCAAATATGTATCTTTAAAATTTTATTCAAACTATTTCCAAGACACATGGTGATTGATTTGAAGACACCTATGGATTTTAGGTGTTCAAACACCCTACTAGAATGGATAAAAATATATGGGGAGAGTCTTTCACACATGCATAGAGTACAGACTCTGCATGGGTCGTGGTGGTAAGGAGATGGTGATGGAATCTTTGATCATGCATGGTAGTGGAAAAAAACATCATATGGGTAATATTATATTATAATAACTTTAGGGCAGTCATAAAAGGTCTATGTGGTCTCTCATGGTTCTATAGATATATTATAGTGGAATTCTCCTTGAGTTGAGCTTCTCTAATGGCAGACATGGTGGATTTCTGGGGAGTGGTGTGATAGTCTGTTGAAGTAGAGTAGTGGATTAGTGAAGGTATCAACCAAATATACCATTGTATCAATAATAGATTACATATATTATTATACCAATGGTGATGATTCTTTATAGTGGTTGTCAAATGTTCATGGTAGCATCTCCCTCTTTCAACAACAACAGTGGTGTTCCTCTAATCCTCTCTTCTTCATAGTGTCTAGAGGGAGATTTGAAATGTTCTTTATGGGGTTCAAATGGGGTGAAGAATATGATCACGAGTGGTGGTATCCTTAAGTGGTGCTTCTTCTTCTCATACATGAGATTATTGGTGCTACCATGGCATTTCCCAGTGAGATGTAGCAGCAGCCGATGATGTCGAGTGGTTGCAGGCAGTGGAGAGTGGCAGTGTGTGAGTGTTCAAGAATGGGGTATGAGTGAGAGGCACATTAAGTCACCATTTTATTTAATATTTATAGTACCACATATGTCTATCCCACATTTAAAGATTCACTAGAAATCCGCTTCCTTAAATATTAAAGTGCAACATACAATTAGCAGTATAGTTGGATGGGGTGCGGAGGACCCCCACAACCACTGTAGAGCACCCCATTCTCAAAATTCTACCCTACCATATCCAAGGGGGAATTGACACTATATTACTATGCCCTTGGCCATCTGACTAGAAATACACCTCAAGGTATCCCCCCTAAAATCATTTTCATGGGTCGGATCCCCCATGTAGACCTACTACTTTTGTTGGAACTCCTTTGGGCTTACTTAGCATGGTGACCCCTTATGGGATAAATATGTAAAATAAATTCCCTTTGGTTAAGGGATTTCCAAGTTGACCTTATTTCATGAAACACCTGAAATTCATTCAAAAATAAAAAACACTCTTAATATAACATCAGCATAATGTTAAAATAAATAACAAGATTCAAATCCTTAACAAATTATTAATTTTAGATCATTTTTATTCCACATTTAATATTACCCATATTTTAGTAAAACATTGAAATTCATAGGGAATTATTCATTAAAATATTTCCAAAAATCTTAAATTGTGTTTAAAAATATACATGAAATAAGAGTGTGTCACTAAACAATATAAATTTTTCACCAAAAACATAATGATTCCAAATAATTAAGGAATAAACTAGGGAAATAAATTCCAAATCATGTGTTGGGTAGTTTTTATAAAAAACATACAACTATCATGAGTCATAGACAACAAAATGATCTCCCTATATGAGAACAAAACCTATCCAATATCCCTATGAATCACAATAGACAACACAACTTTATCATGACTCTATAAGAGTAACGATGCATGTTGATGTTAGCGGAACCTTAAGCTCTTGGAATGATTTATGTCCCTCATCACTCCATTAAAAAGGAATAACTTTCCTTATCAAATATTTCTTCAGTGATGAAACTGTATGTGTCAGTAATGTCCTGATAATACAAGGGAAATATATATCTAAAGAACAATATTCGGTGGTTTCCAAGAGATAATAGCCTCTGCCTTTTCATGAACCACAAAAATCTCATATTTCCAAATGACACATCCAATAAAATGCACCACTTGTATATAGAAATAAAACATTTAAATATTACAATAAATTTGTTGTTCCCCCAGGATACCCATTTCTATAGCTAACTGTTGTTCAAGATCTACCTTATTCCTAGAATACACCAGAATAACATCAATGAACACCACTATAAAGAATATAGATTCTTCAGAAATATCTTATTCATCAATTTCATAAACACTATTGGTGAATTTATAATACCAAATGGTATAACCACATATTAATCGTGTCTGTAATATATCCCAATGGCGATTTTTGGAATATCATCCTTTAAAACTCACAGTTAGTGATATCCTGATCGTAATTCAATATTATAAAACCATTGTGATCCACTCAATTAATAAAATGGATAATTTATTCCTGGAAGAGGATACCAATTATTTATCATAACATGGTTGAACATAAGATAAAAAAAAATCAAAATAGTTACACCATCCTTCTTTACAAAAGCACTAATACAGCCCATGGAGACGTTCTATTTCACGTGAACCCTTTACTTTTTGAATCTTCCTATAGTACATTTAATTCACTCATTTTTTTGGGGTGATACTATAAATGAAAGTGAAAAGGTCTAATACCTAGTGCAATATCAATCAAAAATTTCACTTCTATTTTGAGTGGAAACCCAGATAAATTTTTGGGGATGACATTAGGAAATTGGTCGATGATTGTTAGAAAATATCCATGTCTAATTTCATCAACATATTCCAAAATAACCACTTCCAAATGATTGAAGATAATCCCAACCACCAGTACTAAATGATAATGTATTTTAAATTATTTTAATTTTATTTTCAACGGTTTTAATCCCACAAAAGTGTTATTTTTAGTTAAATTGTCACATTTTATGGTTTTAGTGGTATTTTTAACTTAATTGAAAAAGTGGACTTTTTTGGATTTTGACTATTTTAATTTATTTCTACATTCTAGCGATAAATTTTTCAATAATGATTAAAATTATGTCATTTCAAATTTTTAGGCTAAAATAAAAGTATTTATTAATTTTATTCTTCGGTACCCAAAGATAAATCCATCATTTGAAGGCCTAAAATCTGCTCCCATGTCTGGGCTTGAAAATTGTGCACATATTTGGATATTTTTTATGTAGGGATCACATATCATAAATGAAAAAATTAATGGATCTCAAATTATATATATATGTATAATATATTAATAGAAATATTTAATCTATGTTTCCATGCATGATTCTGCATATTTCCAGGCCACAAATTCATGGGAAATTGGATTATTGGAATACAAAGAGTTTGTAAGGGAAGAATAAATAGCCAGATTAAATTAATTATAAGACTCCCCAAACATTTCCAATAAAGATTAATTTTTCTGGTTTAATATATGATAGATATTGGAACAAATTTAAATAATACCACTTTTCCCAATTCATCCAGTAATGATTCCTGCAACTCTTATTTTTTATAAGTATTATTTTGGAGTAAAAATCTCTCTCCCCTCTCCCTATAAATTTGTATTTCCTATCCATTTCAGTAGATTAGCTACTAACCTAAAGATTTGGATGAATTTAGACTATATTTTAGTCTCATATTATCTTTTCATTTCATTATTTATTATAATTTCATGTTTTAATTTAATCACTCTCCTTTCTCCCTTATTCTATCTGCCTTTTTTTCTCTCTATGTTTTCTTCATCACAGTTAACTCCTATGTTCATGGTCATGAGTAGCTAAACTGAGGAAGTTCTCAGGGGATTAATCCAATGAATAATCCAATTATTTTAATATTCATGCTTAATGTTTTGTTATTTTTATAGTTTTAGTCTAAGGTGGATCTTAGTGGGAAAGGAACCTTTGTTTCTCCACTTGTCACCTGAGCTTTAGCTTTTGCTTCTACAATATTCTCCCTTGATTGAGGAGGTTGATGTATAGTCTCTTTGTGATCATCTTGTACACCGTATATTCACAACAATAGGAAAAATAAGATTTTCGAAAATATAATGTATTGTGTTTATTATATAAATTTGAAACAAATAAAAATACAATGAAGGTTTAATCTGGGTGATTCTCTTGGGAATATCTCTTTTGTTTCTAACATCATTTTGTTGGAATTCATTGTGTTTTGATTTATTTTTCATATTTAATTATAAAATTTCATTATCAATTATAAAAAATAAATTTCTTTTATTTTTATTTCATAAATAAAAAAATATAGAAATTAAAATTTGAATTAGAAGTAGTGAGTAATTGACTGCAACGGATCCTCAAGAGAACAACCAGGGTCCTCCCATGTTCTATACATATTTAAAATATTTTGAGAGTGTATGAAAGCACTTTATCAATTTTTTGTTGATTTTGGAGAGCCAAGTGGTATTCAATTACTATTTTTATTCACATTTTTTAAATAATTTTCATTTATTTCATTTAAAAAAACACAAAAAAACATAAATTTCAAAAACAAAGAAAAATTTTCTTTGTTCAGGATGTATTAAAATTGTGATTATTATGAATTAGCTGACAAAAATTAGGTGAAATAAGAATTTAAAGAGGATATTGAAGGTCGGTTGAAAAGGATTAGGGATACAATTGAAAACCTGGGGAAAAATATAGTGGATAGCTAAATATGAACATACATATCAAGATAACCATGAGCCAGAACCATAACCATAACCATAACCAAAACAAGTGGTGGAAGAGATTTCATCAATCATTTTTTATATTAATGAAATTGGGTTGGTTGAAAATGAGCTACTAATGTAATTAATAACATCATCCCACACTCAATTGTTTCTTGATGAGGTCCATAAAGAATACATGAAATCAGATGTAATAATGGAAGATCAATAGTTTTTGGAAGAATCATGGAATCACGTTATTTAAGATAACCTACAAAATGATCTTCACATCCATGATAATTAAAAATAAGAACCTTGACTCCTCTCTCTTTCTTTGTAAGATTTAATTTCCTCACCCAGGTGTCATACACTGATGCCCCGAGATGGTTGGTCCAATGAACTCAAGTGCACCTCCCCATAAGCTAGAGGTTTATTATTAGTAATGAGGATATAATATCAGACATTGGGATTTTATAACCTCTTTATCAAAGTAATACACTAGCATAAATTAAAAAGCAATAACCAAAAGATATCACTAATAACCAAACCAAATATGTATCACAAGACGACCAAATAGAAAATACAATATCAAAAACTAAACCGTATATATTCCTTGAAAAATTACATATCACATGTCAATATGAGAAACCAAAAATAAATAAAGTCAATAAATACTCCCAAGTGGGTCCTGAATCACATCTGGTTCCCTCATCCATGCTCCATCCCAACTCATCCATCTAACATAGGGCCCTTTCCCATTACCTATCTTACTACCATGAAATCTATTTGGGTGTCGATCAGGCAGCACAAGTTGAGTGTGATTAAAACATGGTAGGCAACCACCAATAGCATCTAAAACAATATCTAGTTAATAACAGTTTATGTAGTTGTAAAAAGAATAAAATACAATAAATAAAGTAAATATCTTATATTTATTCAATTACTCTTTATTTAACCACATGAAAACCTATATTTTTTAGGACATTTGAACTGTCAATAACTTCTTAGGCCCATGGCTGAATCTAAACCATATCACAAAATCAATTCATAATTAATTTCATTTCACATTATATAACAACTAATTGGATAATTCCTTATCCCACACTCATTCATCACTATGAGATTTTGATTTTGTTGACCATGTACCACTCATTATTATTAGTTTATCACTATGGTATTTTGATGTAGTGGACCATTTCCCACACACATTTATCAAAATATTAGCATAGGATTTCGTTGTAGAATACCATGTCCCAAACATGAATATCAATTTATTACCATAGTCTATTGATGCAGCAGACCGTGTACTGCACATAAATATAAATTTATCACTATATCACATATATCATAAAAATCAAGGTTAATCATCATTAAACCACTTGTCCCAATTTTATAAACATCAGTGTTTATCCAAGCATCTCATAAATTCAATTTTCAAATTATTATTAAACAAATTAATTGACTAACCCACAATTCATTAATTAAATAAAAAATTAATTAACTCAATTCCACAATAACTACAATTCATTAATTAATTCTACAATTAATTAATCAAATTCAAATTTCATAATAACAAAAGTTTCCATTAAATTTAAAATTAATTAATCCAATTCGATACAATTTCAAAATCCCAATATCCTATTAATTAATTCAACAATTAATTAATTCAATTCAACCATTAAATTTCCCTAATTAACCAAAATCATTAATGATTGGTAATTAAAACAATATAATTCAATTATCAATGAAATTTCACAATCATGAAGATTTCAATTATCAACATTACATACAGATTATTAAATTAAAGTTATGGGATTACAATTTAGACCACCTAACTCAAATCGTCAAGGAGTAATCGCCAAATGAAATTTCACCAAATTAATGTGGAAAGGTCAAACCCATGATGAAGAATGATATCTTGAATCAAATCCTAGAAACAAGATCAAATGGATCATGATCTATCCAACCTGGATCTAGATTTATACCAAATAAAAGATAACATCCCATTAAAGGGTGATTGAAATATGGTACAGTGAGTGGAATCCATACAGGAGGGGAATCTATTATCGGTAGAGGTGAAAATCTAAAATCTGGGTTTTGAATCACCAAGAAAGGAGGTTAGGAGCCCTATGAATTCATTCAGAAGCCTCCAAAAATGAGATAATTCATTTAGGGTCAAGGTACAGTCAATTTGGGATTAACACCAGAGGTTTGGGAATATAAAAACTAATTATCAGGTTAATTAAATCCACACGCACAGTTTCTTGGGCAAGTGTGAATGGTCTTCAAAATCGTGTACCCTAATTATGCAACTCTTCTAGGGGGGTGAACAGTTGTTCCTAATAGGGTTCATAGTTTGGTAAAAATATGATTTATCTATGTGAATCCCCTCTATTTGGGTTCACATGGTTTGGTGGGATGGGTTCATTGTTTGGTAAAACAACATGACAATCGTGCATAGCCCCTCTTCCATCCAATTTCCTCAAATTTTCACCCGAACACACCCAAGGTAAAACCCAACCAAAAAGTACTCAAAACAAGGAAAATAAAACCTATAAACATTATCATGACATCTCTACAAATGGTTAGGATCTTACAATATCCCCACCTTATAGGATCTCATCCCCGGGCTATACTCCCAATCATCTCTATGATTCCAATTCAAATAGATCGGTCCACTAAGCCTACATTTCAACATCCCTCTTTTATGTTTCCTCTTGAACATGCCTATGTTACCATAATACATAAACTATTGTCTTGGTATTTCCCTAAAACACTTTCTCACTATGATCTAATAAATGTATCAGATGCTTCTCAATGGAAGCATCAGTCTCTAACTCAACATCACCCACATCGATCACTTGATTAGGGTCGGGGTGACACCAGAAAAGTTGTGACACATGAAAAATATCATGCATAGAATTGCACCTCTTTAGAAGATCCAATCGATATTCCACTAGAATGATTATCTACACAACCTCTGATGGTCAAACAAACATGGGTTCTGGCTATCCCTGTCTCCATATAATGCGGTGACACAATCTAGGATACACCTGAAGGAATACACTATGACCCTATGTAAACTCTAGGGTTCATAAATATCTATCAGCATAGGAATTTATTATACTATGAACCATATCTATCTATTTCTGAATCAACCAAACATGCTCTGATGTATCATTCATGAGACTCGATCTCAATATTATTGACTCTCCAACTCTATCTTGCATAGAGGTAATCGGCATAGCCTATTATAAAGAACCTCATATAGTGCCATCTGGATAGTTTCCTGATAACTATTGTTATAGGAAAACTCCACCAAATCCAGGTGCTTCTCCCAAGACACACCAAAGTCTATAACACACTCTCGAAGCATATCCTCAAGAACCAATATAGCATATTCTGATTTCCCATCTGTCTGTGGGAGGAAACTCGTACACCAAAAAAAATTGTACTAAACTCCTTCCGTAATACCTACTAGAAGCATGAAGTAAATCATGAATCATGGTATGAAACTATATTTCATGTCACCACATGTAGATTGATAATCTCTAAAACATAAAAGTTTCCCAAATGATCCATCGAGAAGGTTTCCCATACCAACAAGAAAAGTGGTAGCATTTTCAAATAGTCCACAACAACCTGCACAATGTCATTATTTTGAGGCATCCACTGGAAACCCACCATAAATACCATGTTAACATCATCCCACTTCTATTTTGTAATGGTAAATTTCTTTAATAAGACACTAGGTCATTGATGCTTGTTCTTCACCCATTGATAGGTGTATCATTGTGTCATAAACCCTACTATCTCTTTTTTCATGCTTTCAACCAAAACTGCCATCATATGTCACAATACATTTTGGTCACACCTAGATGCACCATTCAAATTAAGGCATAAAAACCACCCATAAAATCCTCTCACATTTTTTTAGGAATAACAATCCAATTCTTGACATAGATGGTGTCATCTTCATTTATGCTCCAAATAGAAGGTGACTCCCCACCTTCAAGGATTTCCCTCAAGGCCAAAAATTATGAATCCTCATATTTCTTATCTATAATCTAGATAAAAAGTTTAGAATATGCTAAAACGTATATGAGAGACATCTTCTCCAAGATCTCCTGAACTACAACATTCATCTTAACCGGTAAAGTCATCATTTTCCACATAGCACTTCAATCTTGAACAACCTGATTCTGATTCGTCCTACTTAAAGCATCAGCAACACTATTTCCTTTCTCATGAGTATATGCCTGCTCAAAATCAAATGAATGCATATAATCTACCTACCTATGTTGTTGTAGATTTTAATTTCACTTTGAGAATGTGTACTTTAATAAATTGTGATCAGTATGCACTGTAAACATTTCACCCAATAGATAATGTTACCAAAACTTCAAGTCATAAACAATTGCTGCCAACACAAGGTCATGTGTAGGGTAGTTCTATTCATGTGGCTTCAATTTCAAAAACCCATACTCAATGAATTGATTTCCCTTCATCAACACTACTCCAAGTACAATCCCAGAAGTGACACAAAACATTTTATACTACTCATCTAGATCGAGTAGGATCAATATTGGTGTCGTTTTCAATTAATTATTCAGCTCTGGGAATGCATTATCACATGCTCCTGACCATTCAAAATTTACTACCTTCTTGTTAATACCTAAAAGAGGTGATTCTAAATGGTGAAATTTGTGAATTAACCTCTAATATTATCCATCTAATACTATAAATCTATGTATATTAAAAACATTATTAGGTTTGTCCCAAGATAAAACTACCTTAACCTTCTCTTGGTCCACTAACGCACCTTCCTCTAAGATGATGTGACCCAAGAAGTGTAATTGATAAATCAATAATTGACACTTAGATATATAAGTGTATATTTAAAGCACTATCAGTGTAATTATGATGGTGTTAATATGTTGGGAATGATCTCTATGAGTTTTGGAGTACACCAAGATGTCATCCACGAACACTAACACAAACCGATCGAGGAATGGATGGAAAATTTGGTTTATCAGGGCCATAAAAATTGCGGGTGAATTCATAAACCCCAATGGAATCAATACAAACATGTAAAGTCTATACATGATTCTGAAAGTCGTCCTCAATATATCAAAATGTCAAACTCTCAACTGATGATACCCTGATATCAAGTCAATATTTGAGAGAAAACAAACTCCCCAAATATTTTTAAAAGGATCATAGATACGTGGAAGAGTATATCGATTATTCACAGTAATTTGGTTCAACATTTTATAATCAACAAATAAGTGTAGTTTATCATCCACATTATTAGAAAACAAAACTATAGAACCCTAAGGTGACATTCTTGGATGTATAAACACTTTATCCCTCAACTCTTCTAGCTAGGTCTTTAACTCTGGAAGCTCTATTGGTGTTGTTCTATATGGTGGAATAAAAACTGGCTCTGCCCCTGGCATGAGCTCAATTCCAAATTCCATATCTCTCTCAGGTGGCACCCATTAGAAGTATTTAGGAAACACATCCTAAAACTTTTCCACTATAGGTGCAAAGACATGTTTATTTACCCCTCCATCATCCAGCAACAAAATAGAAAACCGTGAGGTGATCTCCCCTAGTTTTTAATGAAATTCACTTGAATGGACCACCTTGATATCCCATTCTCCATTATAAATATATTTTTCACCCAAAGGAGATGTCACTGCAAGAAAATCATCGAATAATGGCAGTTTTGTTTATTTGGTAGTGGTTTAAACTGTTGCAATATGTTACTTTGCTGATTTAAAATACCTAAAGCTATATTTTATGGCAGCATACAATATTCAGAAGTTTCTTCAATATAGCGGTAGTTTATCGTAACCATTTTAGTTAACACATTTCATGGTAGGGTTTTGTGGTTTTAGTAGCAGTTTTCCCAGCGGAAAATGATTTTTTTTTCACGGTAGTTTACATCACTGCTAAAAAATAATAATATTTTTTTGGGACAACCACCACAAAAACCATGAAAACCGTCACAAAATGATAATAGAAGATAAAAACTATGTAGTGAATGTTTTAACTGCCGAAAATTATTTTATGTATCGGTGGTTTTAACCTCCTTCAATAGTAAAATACCAAATTTTAGAGGTGGTTTTAATCACCGCTAAAGATATATTTACAAAAAAACACAGTTGATTCTGCAGCCCCAGTACTAGTGCCCTAAAAAGAAACCATACCAATTTCACATGCACATACACAATAAATCCAAAATAATACAAGGAATCCAAAATTTTCATAATAAAATCACTTTCAAATCCATACATACTTGTCAAAGTATCACTCATTTCAAGGTGTAATAATCTTTCCACTAAGACAATCCATGTGTTCCCCATTGGTAACCAGTGTTACTCATATAAAGCTAAGTAACCCGAAGAGTGTGATCATCTAGGATATAACATGTACCTCCCCTGACGTACAAAGTATCAACAACCTATGAGCCCATCCTTAGTATTTTGTAAAGAGGAAAACAAGTGTCTTTCAAGGTGTAACTAATACAATGATTTTCTTTAAGTTTTAAATACCATGGATTCCATGTGTATAGCCATGACATCTAATAAATCAAGTGGATTTAATGAGGTTTACAACCATAATAAATTTCAATTATAAATTCATAAAAGACATGTAGTAATCAAGCCATAGCTCAGACCATTTCATTTAATTAATTATTTATTCCATTCCATAATTAACGGTTTTTTATAATTGATAAAAGTAATAGGTCCATGTAGACTACCCATGGATGTCAACACCATTCATGGAAACATATGTGGTAGGCCATGCTATCATGAATTCCGTATGAGAACATCTAGTTCCCTCAATAATACTTAATCCCTAACCACCTAAAAGAGGGTTTGGTCACTAAGTAATACATAGGGGGATGTCACGTCCCCCCACAATTCATTCAAACTTCACTTTGAAAGTTTAGAAAACAATATAATTAAAAGGGGGTTTATTAGAAAAATATAATTATATTAAGTCATTCAAAGATTACACTATTATGTGCGGTTGAAATTTGAGGTCCATGCTACATAACATATACAATTTAATAAACAATGGATACTAATCCTAATGAACTACGTTCAATAAATTAAACAATAAATTCAAAAGTCTCTACATGGAAGTCCCTCCAGAAGTCATAGTGACAAAATTTATAAAACATCAAGACTCTAAAGAAAAGATATTCACCGCCTACCAAATACCATGGATAACAGAAATGACCAACATCAAGGCATGTTTATTTCCATATCGATAGAAATTCTAGAAAGAGATGAATTCCCTAATAATATGGTGAATTTAGTTGCACCAAAATAATGCATCTAGATAAGAGACAACTGTAGAAAGAATGAAAGAAAATTCCTAGACTCAATTAGTGATATACAACTCCGTTACAAAGGTTTAATTCAACACTAGATAATGGGGATTAATCCTTAACTTTGAGAGGAGAGGATATGAGGAGAATAGTAGGGATCCCCCTTCAGCATATGAATGAGAAATAAAGACAAGGTGAAAAGAAATATGAATAGAGGGGATTTTTTTAATTTTAGCATATTTAATGAGGTGCACAGTTGTTCTATATGGTAAGCCATACTATGTTCCAACCATTCTCATAACACTGAATATGGAGGGTGTTCGCACAGTTCATGAGATAAAATTGGGAAACTATGCACAAACTATTCATTCTACCTCTTTTCAATAATTGCATCATGTTGTACTGGTGAAGGAATCATTGTTTGTTTTCTCTAAAATTATGCAACTATTAGGATGATAGTATAATGATCTAGTGGGATTATGTTGAGTGTGGTAGGAACCATATATGGATACATGTATAAAAGTTTCCGTATTTTATTCATATCATGACACTGGTGGATCATATAATCTTGGTGAAATTCTGGATCATGTCAAGGAATAGCCTTCTGTTTAGAAAGGTGAAACTGGTAAATCTTTGTGTCACTTTTGTGTGTTTATTAGGTTGTGTTGATTGAAATAAAATAGATAAATTGAGTGATATAATAATAGAATCACTCACCTAAATGTGACAAAGTAAAAGTTCATAGGGATTAAAAATTATTAATTGGACTCCAACAATGATTCAATCCCACTATCATTATTTATCATACCCCTCCATGGATCCTATAAATTTGTATTAGAGTGTAGGTTCATATATGATTGGGTTATCTATTGTAATTTATTTCTCTTTTTAATGTTTAAAGTTTATTCATGATTTATGATTAAGTTTAGTTTTAGATAAGAATGATTTGACATTGATCAAAATTTAGTTTCTTCCATAACTTTGATATATACGAAAAATAATAAGAAGAAGAAAATTAGAATGATTTACCTATTGAGTAAGGAAGATGTTTCTCCATAATAGAATGATAAATATGATAGATCTAGTTTATAAAGAAAAGTGATGGTGGTTTATTCTACTACTAATTAAGTGGACAATCCCTCTACCTTAATAGGATCAAGACACTGAAGTGTTCAACAAATATTTAAAAATTCTTATCAAAAATAGTTTGAATAAGAGGAAAGAATAAGTGGGAGTGATCACATGCCAACTATAAAATATGATAAGGGAATAATATAAAATTGGAATAAATAAGGGTTATCCACTAAAATCAAGTTGAAGGGAGTTACAAAACTGGATATTCCCAAGAAAATCAATAAGAATGTTGGTCGTTTATCCTTGGGTAACAAACCAAATAAATTTTGGAAAAATGAATCAGAAAAAATGATTCATGATAATAAATAAACATAGAAGATTCCTTGCGGGAAGTCTAAGAAGTCTGTAAATATACCTAAAGACATTTTAATGATTTTAGAAATTGCACCAAAAACCTCCTCCAGATCCTCTTCACTGTACATATAATAACCTAGAAATTTTTACACATTATTATATGATTAATAAATATAAATATCCATTAATAAAACATAATTATCGTAAATTACATGTGTATTTGGAAGACAAGGTTCACTATACAAAAAAACGATACTTGAGAAATAAAGAAAATGTTAGGTCATGAAAATGTTTGGTGGTAACTCTGTGCCACACATGATACATATACAATCTAATTGTTACCATATTTGTCCAACATATCAATAATACAACCAATAATTTTCTTATGATGAACACAACTCTTCACCCTCTCCACCTCCATCTCTACTTCCTACGACCACCTATAAAGAACATTATATTGAAAATTAAATACTATTGTATATTTATGTTTAATCTTAAAACCAATAAATTTTTGCAAACTAAATGATTTTGAATTTTTATGATTTACGAGCTCCCCACTAGTTGATGAAATACCACCAGGGGTAGATCTGGTTGTCTTCTGATATAAATCAATCAACGTATTTTTCAAAGAGGATATCTACCTCCAATCATCATATGAAATAGGATGGGAAATGGGATTCAGAGCCAGCTGGCCTATAATCTGGCCAAGTAATCATTTCGTGACATCTTTAGGGACCCCATATGAATAAAATGTGACAACGATATTCTCTTAGGTCAGATTACATATATTATAACTCTTACTCTTGGTCATTCCTTTCATTTAATCAAATAAAATTAAGTTCAAAAAATATATTTCAAAAAATTTAAACAGAAAATAAATTAAAAATGGTAACAGATGCATAGTACTAATAAAAAAAATATACATAACAATGATAATGAATGACTATAAAAATGAAATAAGTGGTTTCTAAATGAATGTATAAATGTACATAAAATCATTTCCCCCTACAATCATGGTGGTTTCCTACTTTATTAATTCATCCAATTAATCAATCCTTAAAAGACTAATATTTTTAATATCATGATGGAAAAATAATTCAGCTTCTTATTGTTGATGATATTCAATGTCAAGGGTCAAATATTCTATTTCATCATCCATATCGAACAAATCTCTTTGTTTTATGTGAGAAAATACACTCCACCCTTCATCCACAACATCATTCACATAATATACCATTTTCGCTTGCGATGATAAGTGTAACACCTAGAGATTTTATGAAAAATATTCTTTTAATTTCATTAATGTCTTGTGTTGTATGCTACACAAAGATTACCTTGCTCTATACACAACACCGTATTAGCTTGCAGTATACGCAACATTATTCTTGGATCGTGTTACACACAATTGTGATAATAGTTATTCTACGCAACATTGAGTATATATATATATATATATATATTCAATCTATAAATGAAATATGGTTGGATTATGTTATACGAAACAACGAAGGATTCTTGGACAGCACATAACCCTGACTTGGCTTGCATTACACACAATCACGACCTTCCTCAATAAAGTGTGTTGTACCCAATACCGGGTTTTACTAAACAACGATATATTATTATAATATTATTATGAACTAGCCTTTATGAATATTATTAACTAAATTTTGAATTTTATAACATTATTATTCATCTTACACATTTTCTAGAACATGGTATAAGAATAAAATAAATTTTTCGGGTAAAATAAGTATTTTTCAAAAAATGCAGTTTTGCCGCCTTTTGATGGCGCACCCACTTTAAATATAGTTTTTGACTTGTTTATAAGTTCAATTTGATAAAATAAAATTCTTCTTTGTAATCAAGAAATAAAAATTTACTTTGGATAAATGTTTCATATTATTCTGGTAACTTTCACATTATTATGAATAGTAAAAAAAGCTATATTTTAATTAAAAACAACTTTATTCATCGTAATATCTTATGTAGTTAAATTATAATATTGAATGGTTTTAAAGTATAAATAGAATATATTTTTACCATTTAATATAATTTATGTCATTAGCATTGATTTTACCTTGAATTCGTAGGTTAAATCAATTCAATCTTTTGCAATGTTTTAAACAAAAACCAGTTTTTATTCGACAACGGGATTAATTTTAATTTAATTTCTGCAACTTCTGTGTATTGAATTTTAAAAAATGGATTCCATATTTGGAATAAGTGGGTCCAAATTATGTTAATAGGCTACTTTTTATTTTTGGGAATTATGAATAGTAACTACGGTAAATTTTATTTACCATAGTTAAAGGTAAATCGGGTAATTAAGGGTAAATATAATATTATAAAATTACCCTAACACATGCCAAAATTCTATTTGATGTCTAAAATTAAACCCATATCAACTAAGGGTCGGATTAGATTTATTTTATGGACTTTTGACCATGAAAATAATTTAATTATTATTAAAACCAAAGAAAGTGACAACATGTCTCTCTCTTAAATCTTATAAGTATAATAATTTTAACTTGGTGATAAACATTATAAAACTTCGAACAGGAATAGTCTCCAGAAATCTAACAAAATTATATACATCATGAGAATTTATTTATAATTTTTTGGGATTAAATAATTATCATTAATTGTGACACAATAGTGATGCAAAAATTATTTATCTAGTGAAAAATCAAGAATATAGTTTTTATTAAACTAATAGTGACAATAAAAGGCACAAAACCCTGACCAAAACTTATTGGTCATTTAAATTTAAACTATAATCATTCAATGGTAGAATATTTGACTATTTGGAGTCTTATACAAGAAATTATGACACTTATATTATTTTATTTTAAATGATGCCAAAGTTGTCACCTTCATAATTTAATAAATATAACAATTTAAATATTGGTATTTTAAGATGATAAATTCTAGTAAAAGTATTATTGTGAAAGGTAATATATTTATATTCATAATAGGATTTTATTTTAAATTTTTATGCAACAAATAAGTATATTAAATAATTATAAAAAAATGATGTAGTAATTATTTTATTAAGAGATAAACCAAATAAATGGTTTTAAAAATAATAAAATAAATATTATATGAACTATTTAATGTGATACAATAATTTTATAGATACATATGACCTTTTATTAATATATTAAACCTTTTATTTCGAACATATCTTTTGTATATATTTTCAAATAAATGAATAGTGTCAAAATTGACAGTATTGTTATTTTATAAAAATAACATATTATAAAATTGTTTAAAAATCAAAAAAATATTTAAAAATTATAAATTTAAATTTACATGGTATATAATGTTATAAAGTAAACAATTATGGAAAATTCACAACAAATAAGTAATTATTTGTTATAATTTAAAATTTAGAATTTTATTACCACAAATAAACTTAAATAGATTAAATAAGGAAAAATCAAAATGATAAGGTTTAAAATAAGATCCAAACATGTCTAAATTTGATTGGTTGATGAGATTAGAACCCTATCTCATCTAATATTTTAATATGAGTCATTTTTGAAGGTTTTTAAGTGGGGTTAGATTTATTATAAATTAATATTTTTAAGAATTCCAAAGGTGCCCCTCTCCTCCCTTATAAAAGGGCACCTCCTCCCTCTCCTCCTCACAACAACATGAGACATCAAGGTCGGCCAAACCCTGCCAAATTATCTTCTCCACTTCCCTAGAAACATCCTAGTGGTTCTGGTCTTCTTTAAATACCAATCTTAGTGCCCTAAGAGGAGGTTTCAAAGAGGCGTATCAAAGAAGAGGTAATTTCTTCTCCCGATTCTTTCAAGCTTCTTTCTTCTTCAACTTATTATTCTTTAGTTGTTTCATTATAAAGTAAAAACATTAGTATCAATAATATACTGATTTGTTATTATAAATTTGAAACAACCCCATTTCACCTTCTATCCATCCTACGGAAAACAAAATCACCGTGCGTGCGTACGTGCGGAATACCGTCTCCACGCCGTGGTGTAATCTGTTTTTCCACCAACACCTTACATGGATGGGTATAATGGTGTAAAGAATAACTATACATAGTGATTATAACATCATACTGATTCTGATATATTGTATCATCCACTCCAATTCAATTCAATAATCATGAAAATGATATCATCGCTCGTGCGTACGTAAGGACTATCGTCTCCACGACGCGATGAGATTCATTCTCCACTTTAACCATTCTTGAATGATTATAAAGTACATATAATAAGTAATCATGAAATATATGACATAATAATGATACTGGATTTATGTGTATATATATGTATGTCATCTACTTAATTCCATTCAACTCAATAAGGAAACGAAAACAGCATTCATGCGTACGTACGGCCTACCGTCTCCATGAACGGTGTATTTCTTTCCATTTACTGATTTAATATATATATGTATATTCTGAATATATATTATATATAAATCGTGTTTTATATTCTGGAATTAAGTAATCATTATCTACGTAATCATATGAATAATTACAAGTCAAAACACGGACGACAAATGAAACGATTTTACCCAAAATGCTCTTTAACATGGAATTTACAAAAGAACGGGTAAAATAAAGTCATAAGTAAACCATATAAGATATCATAACAATTATTATGATTCTATAATAAGTCAATGACATTATTTAAATCATTATACAGGATGTTCGGACACTTACGAAGAAAATCGGACCTAAGGTAAGGGAAATATCACAATCTCATTTTTATCCGAGATTGTTTATACTTTAGTATTTACTGGGGTGTATTTTATCATCCACATCCATGTTTCCTCAATATGTAATAGTATTTCCATTCACCTACAATTTTTTAAATCCTATTTTACCCTTCAGTGAGTTTTTAGTAAAAGATTTGAAAGGAATATTTTGTCGTTTTTTCGTACGAGGTACTTTTTGACTTTTCCGACAAAAGTACGAAGAATGTTTTTTTAACTTATACGGCATGAATGGATTTTTAAAACATTATTTCCAAGAATCATCCTTTACAAATTTTAAAGTTTATTTTTAGTCAACATCTTTTAGTTTAAAGTTTTATGACATGTTAAGAAAGGAAAAATGTTTTTGAAGAATACAGGTTATTTTCCTCAAGAATGGAGTTCAAGTGTTTTATCAAAATTATTTTCCATCTAAGATAATAAAGGGTTCTGTTTTTATCCCTATTATTACATTGATTTGATTGTGTTGTGATGGAATTATTTTTATGAATTCCTTTATCTTATATGAATTGTTTTATGATGTCATGATGTTTAAGATTCCCATTTGTATTACATGGGTTATGCAATGATGTATGATTTATGATTTTGTGGCACACATAAGAATGGTATCATTATGAGATGGGTGGGACCTATATCTCCCTCTAATTCATTGAGTAAAGATTTTATATCTCATGAGATAGACATGGCTGGAACGGTAGGTTATACCGGTTCAGTGAAATAGGACAGAAACGAGGGTGACTCGGTTCAGAAATGGACTTTGTCCACTAAGATAGTCTTGGAAATGAGTCTTGACTAACAAGAAATTATTCTCTATGATTATGTGTGAATGCCACAAAGTTTTATGTTTTAAGTTATGATTATTGTGATTACATTTCACTGCCATGATTTACCCCATGTTATGAAATTATGATCTCTTTTGCAGGTAAAGATTTCCAAAAGTTATGTGCTTATGTATATGATGTGATTGATATTTCTTTTGTTTACCCTTACTGAGCATTTGAGCTCACCGTTTTATGTTTTCTTTTCCCCAGGATATAAAGAAAGGTTTTAGGTAAAAAAAAGGAAGATCTTTATGGGAGATTTTGAAGATCTTTCACCACGATTAGAAGATTATATTCCAAGTTTCCAAAGACACTAAACTATTAAGATCCTTGTGTGTGTGTTTTTGTTATGTACTAAGTATTCTGCAAAAGTAATGTAATTTCCATGTACGTCAAGCTTCGGGTCTCTACAATTGGTATCAGAGGAAATGTTTAGTCAACCTTTGGAAACTAGGATGCGAAAGTGTTAGTGAGATCCCTAGTGATATTTCTAAGGTATATCTAGGGATTTCCCTAAGGATAAGTATACGTATAAGATACAGTCCTAGAACTATGGTAACGATCATAGAATTTAACCTAAGAAGTTAGATATTGAGGATACTCCTCCTTTATAATGTTGTTTTCCCTAGCATGATTTTTGTCTCTCACACTATTCTTTTTGGGTTTTAGACGATGGCTGGAACCTGAAGGAACCGTGTTGATCAATGCGATGGACAATGCAATGATGGTCCTCCTGAACAATCAAATGTTATGGGAGATGGAGTGCAAAATCTTATTGCTATACTTACACAAGCTATGAATCATTCTGGACTTCAAAATGAGAAGAGAAGGGAACAATATTCTATTGAGTCCTTCATGAGGCAACATCCACCTTCTTTCAGTGGGACTTCCGATTCACTTGTTGCTGAACAATGGATCAGTAACACAGAAAAGATATTTTCAGTTATTCAATGTTCTGAACATGATAAATTCATCTTAGTAGTATATTGTTTGGAAGGTGAAGCTGATCAATGGTGGAATCTTATCAAGAATACGAGGCCAAGAGATGAAATTGAGTCCATGGAGTGGGATGAGTTCAAGAACTTTTTTTTCAGTAAGTAATTCCCTCGTATTCTTCGAACAAAGATGGAAAAGGAGTTTCTTGAGATGAAGTAGAAGGATGATGAATCTGTTGGTATATACGAAGTGAATTTTACAAGACTTGCAAGGTATGCATCTGGCATTATCATCCAACCTGAAACTAAAGTTGATCGGTTTTTCAGTGGCTTAAAACCAAGTCTTCGAAGGGAATTATATATAAGAGACTTCAGTAGCTATGAAGAAATTGTACGTTGTGATATCAAGGTAGAAATGGAAGTTTGTGTTACATATCCATCTCATGGTTTTGACAAGAAACGAAAGATGGAGTTCAAGGAGAAATCTCAGAATAATTGTGAAAAGAAGATGGATGTTTCCTTATGCACAAAGTGTGGAAAGAAGCATGGTGGAGATTGTCTTAAAGGGACTAGAAAATGTTTTAATTGTGGAAAAGAAGGTCATCGAGCAGCTGAGTGTCGAAGTAATGGAAAAAGGGTTTCTAATGATGTGAATAAAGCAAACACTGCAGAGAACGCACCACCAACACTTCAATGCTTCAAGTTCAAGGAAATGGGGCATTATGCTAATAAATGCCCTAATCCAAGGGTTAGTGATGATCGACATGAGCAACCGCTTAAGGCAAAGGACAAGGGGAAGTCACATGCGATCACCATTTGTGATGTTGAATATGACAATGATGTGGTGGAATGATTAAGTGTTTATGTAATGGGATTCCAAAATGATGTTGTATCATGTAGTATTGGAATATTTATGTATTGGTCTAATGTGGTATTCAAAGTGATTGAGATATTTTTAATAAGATGATATGCACATAATGAAGGGAAAATGAGAAAATGAAATGTTTAACAGTATTCATGAGCTCATGATTGATATAAGGACTAAGTGATATCATGGTTTGAGTATATAGAATTTTGAGGATTTTGGTATGTGGAAAGTGTTAACCTTTAACTGCATTCATGTTTTCACTAAGGTTCAATGGTTATTAATTCTTTAAGAGAATACATGATTAAGGTATTCACATGTTTGTAATTTGACCAACAAGATATATCTTATGATATATGGGGGATAAATGATGGCATTCAAGTGATTGTTCTGTGACATTTCAAGTAATCATTTTCTTTATACTATGAGCTTGGACCGAAGTATTTTAGATAAGCCAGAAGATTAGAATGGATTATATTGGACATAAGTTAGGATAAAACATTTTTCGATATTATTGATGGGATGTTATAGTAATATAGCTTTAGAAAAAGGACAACCTGCAGGACGGGCGACAACCCATCGCGTCGGACAAGGCTGTGGGAATCGAACCCACAACCAAAGTACGACTGGCCTTTATCGCCTACCACTGGCCTACAGGAAGTCCCTGTTTAGTAGAAACTAGTTTTATTATATTAAGCAGTATGATATATGAAGTATAAGTCCATTTTAGGAACCATATATGATTAATCTCACTATAGATGGACTTATGTATTTTTTTAATAACTTTTCTAACCTTTTGTTTGAGACAGATGGAATGACCCATAATTCTATCACATGATCTGCTAACACATCACGAATGACAAATTCAACTTCATTTTCTTTAAGAGATGAAGTGGAAATTGTCCAAACAATGACAAACGGTGAGATTATACCAAAATCACAAAATTATTTCTTCTAACTCCAATTTCATAAAATTTAGGGAAATGATCTTGAAAACCAAAAATGTTGTCCTAGTTCTCTTATATCTGATGAATCATATGGTACCTTCGATCGTCACAAATTTATGGCTTTGTGATTGATGGCTTTTCCGTAGCCATGTTCTCTACCACTCTCCATCAGAACATGATGGATAGATTTCTCTTCCATATCCATATTTTCACCTATGTGGAAACCCATTGATTAGTTTATTGGGGTAACTGTTACGTTTCAATACTATTGTTTTTAAATATTGGTTTTGGTATTCATTTTTACAATGTGGGTTTCTATTAAAGAAACTTTCGAATAATAAACCATTTATAACCCCGACGTATTTCGAGAGCGAAATTTATTTTAAGTGGGGTAGAATGTAACACCCCGAGATTTTATGAAAAATATTCTTTTGATTTCATTAATGTCTTGTGTTTTATGCTACACCAAGATTACCTTGCACTATACGCAACACCGTTTTAGCTTGCAGTATACGCAACAATATTCTTGGATCGTGTTACACACAATTTTGATAATAGTTATTCTACGCAACATTGAGTATATATATATATATATATTCAATCTATAAATGGAATATGGTTGGATTATGTTATACGAAACAACGAAGGATTCTTGGACAACATGCAACTCTGACTTGGCTTGCATTACACGCAATCACGACCTTCCTCGATAGCGTGTGTTGTACGCAATACCGGGTTTTACTAAACAACGATATATTATTATAATATTATTATGAACTAGCCGTTACTAATAGTATTAACTAAATTTTAAATTTTATAACATTATTATTCATCTTACACATTTTCTAGAACATGGTATAAGAACAAAATAAATTTTTCGGGTAAAATAAGTATTTTTCAAAAAATGCAGTTTTGCCGCCTTTGGATGGCGCACCCACTTTAAATATATTTTTTGACATGTTTATAAGTTAAATTTGACAAAATAAAATTCTTCTTTGGAATCAAGAAATAAAAATTTACTTTGGATAAAATTTTCATATTATTCTGGTAACTTTCACATTTTAATGAATAGTAAAAACACGCTATATTTTAATTAAAAACAACTTTTTTCATCATAATATCTTATATGGCTAAATTATAATATTGAATGGTTTTAAAGTATAAATAGAATATATTTTTACCATTTAATATAATATATGTCATTAGCATTGATTTTACCTTGAATTCGTAGGTTAAATCAATTCAATCTTTTGCAACGTTTCAAACAAAAACCCGTTTTTATTCGACAACGAGATTAATTTTAATTATATTTCTGAAACTTTTGTGTATTGAATTTTAAAAAATGTATTCCATATTTGGAATCAGTGGGTCCAAATTATGTTAATAGGCTACTTTTTATTTTTGGAAATTATGAATAGTAAATACGGTAAATTTTATTTACCATAGTTAAAGGTAAATCAGGTAATTAAGGGTAAATATAATATTATAAAATTACCCTAACACATGCCAAAATTCTATTTGATGGCTAAACGTAAACCCATATCAACTATGGGTCAGATTAGATTCTTTTTATAGACTTTTGACCATGAAAATAATTTAATTATTATTAAAACCAAAGAAAGTGACAACTTGTCATTCTCTTAAATCTTATAAGTATAATAATTTTAACTTAGTGATAAACATCATAAAACTTCGAACATGAATATTATCCAGAAAGCTAAAAAAATTATCTACATCATGAGAATTTATTTATATTTTTTTTGGGATTAGATAATTATCATTAATTGTGACACAATAGTGATGCAGAAATTATTTATCTAGTGAAAAATCAAGAATATAGTTTTTATTAAACTAATAGTGACCATAAAAGGCACAAAAACCTGACCAAAACTTATTGGTCATGTAAATGTAAACTATAATCATCCAATTGTCGAATATTTGACCATTTGGAGTCTTATACAAGTAATTATGACACTTATATTATTTTATTTCAAATGATGCCAAAGTTGTCACCTTCATAATTTAATAAATATAAAAATTTAAATATTGTGATTTTAAGATGATAAATTCGAGTAAAAGTATTATTGGGAAATTTAATATATTTATCTTCATCATAGGATTTTATTTTATAATTTTATGAAACAAATAAGTATATTAAATAATTATACAAAAATGATGTAGTAATTATTTTATTAAGAGATAAACCAAATAAATGGTTTTAAAAATAATAAAATAAATATTATATGAACTATTTAATGTGATCCACTAATTTTATAGATACATATGATCTTTTATTAATATATTAAAGCTTTTATTTCGAACATATCTTCTGTATATATTTTCAAATAAATGAATAGTGTCAAAATTGAAACTATTGTTATTTTATAAAAATAACATATTATAAAATTGTTTAAAAATCAAAAAATATTTAAAAATTATAAATTTAAATTTATATGGTCTATACTGTTATAAAGTAAAAAATTATTGAAAATTCACAACAAATAAGTAATTATTGTTATAATTTAAAATTTAGTATTTTATTACCACAAATAAACATAAATCGATTAAATAAGGATAAATCAAAATGATAAGGTTTAAAATAAGATCCAAACATGTCTAAATTTGATTGGTTGATGAGATTAGAACCCTATCTCATATAATATTTGAATATGAGTCATTTTTGGAGGTTTTTAAGTGGGTTTAGATTTATTATAAATTAATATTTTTAAGAATTCCAAAGGTGCCCCTCTCCTCCCTTATAAAAGGGCACCTCCTCCCACTCCTCCTCACACCAATTTGAGCCTTCATGCTCGGCCAACCCCTGCCAAATTATCTTCTCCACTTCCCTAGAAATATCCTAGAGGTTCTGGTCTTCTTTAAAGACCAATATTAATGCCCTAAGAGGAGGTTTCAAAGAGTTGTATCAAAGAAGAGGTAATTTCTTCTCCCGATTCTTTCAAGCTTCTTTCTTCTTCAACTTATTCTTCTTTAGTTGTTTCCTTATAAAGTAATAACATCAGTATCACTAATATACTGATTTGTTATTATAAATATGAAACGACCCCATTTCACCTTCTATCCATCCTACGGAAAACAAAATCACCGCGCGTGCGTACGTACGGAATACCGTCTCCACGCCGTGATGTAATCTGTTTTTCCACCAACACCTTACATGGATGGGTATAATGGTGTAAAGAATTACTATACATAGTTATTATAACATCATACTGATTCTGATATATTGTATCATCCACTCCAATTCAATTCAATAATCATGTAAATGATATCATCGCTCGTGCGTACGTACGGACTATCGTCTCCACGACGTGATGAGATTCATTCTCCACTTTAACCATTCATGAATGATTATAAAGTACATATAATAAGTAACCATGAAATATATTACATAATAATGATACTGGATTTATGTTTATATATATTTATTTCATCTACTTAATTCCATTCAACTCAATATGGAAACGAAAACAGCGTTCATACGTACGTACGACCTACCGTCTCCATAAACAATGTATTTCTTTCCATTTACTGATTTATTATATATATGTATATTCTGAATATATATTATATATAAATCAAGTTTTATATTCTGGAATTAAGTAATCATGATCTACGTAATCATATGAATAATTACAAGTCAAAACACGGACGACAAATGAAACGATTTTACCCAAAACGCTCTTTAACATGGAATTTACAAAAGAACGGGTAAAATAAAGTCATAAGTGAACCATATATGATATCATTACAATTAGTATGATTCTGGAATAAGTCAATGAAATTATTTAAATCATCATACAGGAGGTTCGGACACTTACGAAGGAAATCAGACCTAAGGTAAGGGAAATATCACAATCTCATTTTTATCCGAGATTGTTTATACTTTAGTATTTACTGGGGTGTATTTTATCATCCACATCCATGTTTCCTCAATATGTAATCTTATTTCCATTCACCTACAATTTTTTAAATCCTATTTTACCCTTCGGTGAGTTTTTAGTAAAATATTTGAAAGGAATCTTTTGTCGTTTTTCGTACGAGGTACTTTTTGACTTTTCCGACAAAAGTACGAAGAATGTTTTTTTAACTTATACGGCATGAATGGATTTTTAAATCATTATTTCCAAGAAGATTCCTTTACAAATTTTCAAGTTTATTTTTAATCAACTTCTTTTTGTGTAAATTTGTATGACATGTTAAGAAAGGAAAAATGTTTTTGAAGAAGAAAGGATATTTTCCTCAAGAATGGAGTTCAAGTGTTTTATCAAAATTATTTTCCATCTAAGATAATTAAGGGTTCTGTTTTTATCCCTATTATTACATTGATTTGATTATGTTGTGATGGAATTATTTTTATGAATTCCTTTATCTTATATGAATTGTTTTATGATGTCATGATGTTTAAGATTCCCATTTGTATTACATGGGTTATGCAATGATGTATGATTTATGATTTTGTGGCACACATAAGAATGGTATCATTATGAGATGGGTGGGACCTATATTTACCTCCTATGCATTGGGTAAAGATTTTATATCTAATGAGATATACATGGCTGGAACGGTTGGTTATACTGGTTCAGTGAAACAAGACTGAAACGAGGGTGACTCAGTTCAGAAATGGACTTTGTCCACTAAGATAGTCTTGGAAATGAGTATTGAATAACAAGAAATGATTCTCTATGATTATGTGTGAATGCCACAAAGTTTCATATTTTAAGTTATGATTATTGTGATTAAATTTCACTGCCATGATTTACCCCATGTTATGAAATTATGATCTCTTTTGCAGGTAAAGATTTCCAAAAGTTATGTGCTTATGTATATGATGTGATTGATATTTCTTTTGTTTACCCTTACTGAGAATTTGAGCTCACTGTTTTATGTTTTCTTTTCCCTAGGATATAAAGAAAGGTTTTAGGTAAAAAAAAGGAAGATCTTTATGGGATATATTGAAGATCTTTCACCACGATTAGAAGATTATATTCCGAGTTTCCAAAGACACTAAACTATAACTATCCTTGTGTGTGTGTTTTTGTTATGTACTAAGTATTCCACAAAAGTAATGTAATGTCCATGTACGTCAAGCTTCGGGTCTCTACAATAAGATATTCAGTTCATGCGGTTCGTGATCACCAGCATCCATCAAGCAAGAGAAGTTCACAGAAGTAAATTGAAAGGAATCTCTTTTCACACCTATGATAGTATCAAAATAATATCATTTGAATAAAACTAATGAAAAAGTATCATTGTAGTTTAATTAAACAATATCAGTTATCTTTCCATAGCATCCCACTTCATTAAATGTAAATATACCAATATTCTGTGTTTTCAAAACCTCTTCTTGATCAATTGTATGAAATCTAAAGCCATTCACATTGTAAACGTAAAAATTTCTAAATTGTTTTAAAGGACCTTGAGCAAGAAACATCAAATATTATGACAACTCTTCTCAAGTATCAGCATTCATGATCTAAAAAAAATATACATTATTAGATTTAAAAAATATGTCTATCAACCTAATATCCATGATTATTGCAATATTTATGAACATACACATCGTGCAAACCATTATACAAGCTCCTTATTAACATTTTTCATTATATCTGTCTCATTTCATGTTCTCCATCTCATTAGTATCATTTTTTGTATCCTCAACTCTTTAATAAATGGATATGAAATTTCACTATTAAGCATCACATATCTATGTTCCTGTAATAATTCCATTTCTATTTGTGTAACATTTGAGGTCCTCTCAACTGATTGGCCAATAGAAGGAAATATGTTTTATTTCCAATGTATTTGGGTTTGAGTTTATGTTTTTTCAATACATCTAACTCGATTAAATTTTATCCCAATGTCATCCAAGGAACAAGAGCCTCAGCCCTGTTGGTGAGGACTCGGTAAGTGCATCCTAGAGACCTGAGTTCAAAACCCGGAGGTGAAATATTTCCAGCACTGTAGAAGTACTGTAGTAGACATTGTAGTAGGTATTGTAGCTGACACTATTCGGTACTGTAGTAGCTGGAACTATTCATCTGTTGGGGCTTTCAGGCCACCAGTTTTGGCATCGGGTCCTTTAAGGCCTTCAGTCCACCCATGGCCTTTGATCTTGTAAGGATTTCAGTCCATCTTAAGGCCTTTGGGCCACCTTAAGGCCATTGGGCCACTTGAAATTGTGCTTAAATTATTAGAAAGACTCTACAAGGAGCAAAACCCAAATGGGGATTCAGAGCATGTGCATTCACCAGAGTAGAAGCTAAGAGGATTTATCAGAAAGAGAGCGTATAGCATTGAAATAAGGACCAGCCAGTGCTTGCACATGAACCCTAGCTAAACAGTCATGCAAATTTGGATAGCTGATATCATGATGAAGAAGTTGAGAGGAGGAGTTCCAAGTATAGTCTGTATATTTCATAAGACCTACGAGTCATGTAATATCTAATCCTACGATCCTTGTAATGGTTTCCCCTCATCCCGTAAAAGGGGAGTTATCAAAAATCAATAAAAAATAATGCATTTGGGTCATTCAAGCTCAATATCATCCAAGTGTCTAGAACAAAAGGTAATACACTCCTCTACCAAATATCCTTCAGCAATAGAGCCTTATGGTTGAGATTTATTCCACATGTATGATTTCCAATGCCCAAGATATCTGTGAAATAAAAAAACAAACAAAATTTTTCACAAAATTTACTTCCAAGAATTGTTTACTTAACTAAATAAAATATAAATAAAGTACCTATCAATTGGTTACATCCATCGGTAATGTTTGGGGCCTCCTAATTTATCTTCCTCAACAAAATTCATAGTTAAATGCATCATGAAAGTAAAAACAAATACGGATGAAACATTATATCCATTGCATAGAGTTTCAATAAAAACCTATCTTGATGGTTGTAAAGCTCAAATTTATGTATATATTTCTCATATATTTGTCTGAAAAATGTGTAGAATTACAATACAATAGTAGTAACCATTTCAAGTAATAATTTATGCAATTCCAATTGTAGAAATTGTTGTAACAAAATATGTTAATCGTGACTTTTCAGTGCATATAACCTAGTATTAATTAAGTCAAAACACCTTTATATGTTAGATGAATACCCATAATATACCTTCACATTCTTTAAAATTTGACGGAATTTATCTTTATCCCTATTTTTCATTTCAAAAAATATCAAAGAATACTTTTCATTCTCATCTGGAAAAAGATCATGTTTTATGTTCATTAATTGTATGTCTATATGTGCATTGATATGATCTTTAAACTTCCCATGCTCATTAAGAAATGTGAAGATCAAATTTTTACATACATTCTTCTCAATATGCTTCACATCAATATTATGTCACATAAAATTAAATTTCCAATACAGAAATGTGGAGAATATACTTTTTTTCTTCCAATGTTGCATTCCGATTTCACTTAATGATTCACTTTGAAATCGTTTCCCACTATCATTAAAATGATGAACCATCCCAAATTTTGTTTCAATATTTCCAAGTTGTTCTAATATTCTAGAACTATTAATAACTTTGTAGGTAGTCTATGATCAATGAAACTATTAAATTTTGATCTGTTCTGTCAAAATCTATGAGATGCATTGAGAAATCTTCGATGGCACAAGAAACACCATTTTATACTGTGAGGTAGCCATTTGGGCTGAAAATAAATGTTCTAAATAGGATAATCCAAACCTTTGTAAGTGTTCTAAATATATAGAATCCCAAGTCTAGGGAAGTCATTAATGGTCCATATTAAAGAACCATGCATTTTGAACATCGTTTTAGGAGAAGCATTATATGTCTCAACACCGTTTCTCCAAAACTCCTATAATTTTTCAATTAATGGTGGAAAGTATACATAAATATCATTTCCAGGTAATTTTTTTCCTTGAATAATCATCGAAATGATAAAATAAATTTTTTGCATACACATCCATGGAGGCTGATTGTAAGGGATCAAAACAAGTGGCCAGACTCTATAACTAGTACTCAAAGTCCCAAATCAGTTGAATTCATCGGCAACCAATACAAATAAAACATTCCTAGGATCAACTGAGAAATCTGGATGTAATGAATGAAATGTATTCCACAATTTTGAATCTCATAGATGTTGCATTAACCCATCATTTTTATTATCTACATAATTCCACTTCATGTGTTCGGTGGTTTTTGATGACTAGAATAATATTTGCAATCGAGGTTTTAAAGGAAACTAACGTCAAAAATTTTCACGTGTGTTCCTTTTCTTAGTCTTCATGTTAGTATACTAATTCAGAGTTTCTACATCACCCATTGAATACCATCGAGAAGAAGAACATTTTTTTCAATCCTTTTTTCTTGAATCCTCTCACCAATAAATCCTATAATCATTGGGACACGCATATATTTTTTTAAAATTTAGACCAAGCATATTAAAAACTTTTTTCATATCATAAAAATACTCAGGGATGTTTGCTTTAGAAAACGAATCATGCATCAATTCCAATATCATTGAAATTTCCTTATTTTTAATTCCATATAGACATTTGATATGGTACAACTTCAACATAAAATAATGTAATCAATATTTCAAAAATCCACTATACAACTCTTTATTTCAATCATCAACTAAACCATTAAACTTATTTTCCTTGATGATGTTTTCTCTTATATTAGTCTCCACAAAATCAAGAGGATGTTCCAATGATATGTTAAACTCTTGATCTGGATGTCATATAGTCTCAAAGACATCACTTGTCACATTGTTATTTGTAACATCCTCATATGGTTGTTCTGATATGTTTTGATGTTGATGGTGGGGTCTTAAAATGCCGAATTCATCATTTATAAGGTTTTTCATTTCATTTTCCATTGTAGATGAATTTGGGAGATCAATCAGGGGATTGACATCAGTGATAAACCTTTCTGTAACATTCGATTCTCCATGCCAAATCCAACACAAATATTGAGTAGGTAATTGTTTTAATATTAAATTTTCATAAAATTCAACCCTCTTCAACCATATTCTAAATTTACATTTAGGACATGGACATATTATTCTCCCTTCAAAAGATCAATTCAAAATTGAAAAATCTAAAAACTCCTCCAAACCCTTAGCATATTGAGTTTTGTTCCTCGATAATGTGATCAAGATCTTATCAATGTATATAACAATGTGCCTACAGAATATTAAAAAAATTAAAACACATAACTATTACTAAATAGGGAAAGAGATTCATATATACTAGTTAAAAAAATATATAAATATGTTAAATAAGGTTTTCCTATATAAATACATATGGTATATAATGAACCAACTCACAATAAAACCAAATCATTCAAATAAAAAAGATCCCTAAAATAATAGAGATATAATAAAAAAAACACACCATGCTGTTAAAAATGAAGTATATACTACATGTCAGGAAATGAATACATTAGTATAAAATCATATACATCAGAAACTAAAATTTCAAAAGACAAAACTAGGAAAAACCATGAATATGGTCCCAAGTCCAATCCTAGTCCCAACCTACCATGCTTTTTCATAGTATTATGATCATCAAACATTGATACTTTTCCAAAACCAAGCCTACAATCAAATAGCATCAACTTGGGTATCAAGTGCCATGGTATCCTGAGAAAGTTGTGAAAGTAATTAAATAGGCCACCACCAATGATATTCCTAAATATAACCAGACTATAATAATGTACTTGTAGAAGTGGTAAAAATAAAAAAAATTAGTAATTTAATGAAGGTAGTAAATAACCACAAATGCTCAGGCTCTGCAATGACACGTGAGTCTCATATCTACCACTATCAATCCTTAGGCATGTGACCCTGATCGACCATACCTAATTCAGCCAATATTATGGTGTATATGAGCACATTGCATGGATTGTTCCAACCATGGTATTATATCCATCCTTATGGTTATTTTCATTAGTATCTCAAGACTTCCTATGAGGTAATTTTCATGTAGTAACTAATCACTTCCTACAAGGGAATTTTATTTTAGTAACTCAACACCACCTATGAGGGTTTCTTCTTATAGTAACTCAATACCATCTATGAGATCATTTTCTTGTAGTAACTCAACACTTCTTATGAGGTTGTTTACATTTTTAGAATCAATAACACCTTATGAAAATTTCCCAAACCAATAAATGTAACAATATCATTTAATATGAACAATTCCCATCTACCCTTTAAAATCCTTTAACAATATTGATCCCATTTCACATTTTTAACATTTACTAATTCACTTTAAAATTTCATTTAAATTCACAATCGATCCATTCACATCATAACAACTATTTATAAATTCATAACCTACATTTTTCCAATTTTCTATATCTACATAAAATCATAATCTCGCCATTTAATTTCATAATATCATGTCAATCATAATTCATACTTTTATATTTTAACACTTATCACATTATTAGGCCCAACACAAGGGTCGTATCCCAATATTAAGATTCTCCATAGATTCACCCTTCATTTCATAAATATTTATAATGCTTTCAATTCAAATTACAACATCGATGAATATGAAATTCCATTTCATAACCATTGATTTATATCACAATATATTTTGAAACCCCATAAACATAGTGAGTAATATAATTATACCAATCCAAAACAAGGTGAAGGTTTTATCTAGAGTTTCCCCTTTAATAGTATCCACTTACTTTTTATAAAATAGAGCTTACCATTTTATTACCCAATTCCAGGTTCAATTCATCATTATGTCATTCCAATTGGAATTTCCATTTTCTAAGGTTAAAGGTATGTGAAAGGGGGTGTTTAACTAAAGAAAATGGAAATTTAAACATTAAATTCAAACTAGGTCGACACATTGATAGGCCAGTATGACCACAAATGCATCACTCAAAAAAATTTCAAACTATTGGTAACTTTTAAGGACCACCTATGTTAGCCTCATAGACTTCTACTCATCTAATATAGTCTTTTGGTTCAATCTATAATAGGGAGAAAATGTGGTAAAAAGGCTTGTAAATAGGGATTATTAGACATAAATGGAAATATATCACTTAATTCTGAGATAAGAAAATAAGGGAAGGAGGCGAAGTTGTAGATTTACCTTAGGCTCACAAACACCTCAAAGGATATTTAATTCAGACAAGGGATGAGTATGATCTCACCATGGAAGAGAGGAAGGAGGGGAGGGTTCAGCATCAGGGGATACTGGCCAAAAATGGGAGGAAAATGAGGGGTATTGGATTATAAAATCAAAAGGGAAAATAGTAATGTTCTACTTTTAAGTGTTTCATGGTTTAGATTCATAGTTCACCAAATCATGCATTAACCATTTGATAAGAACTGTATTAAACAACCCACCTCACATGTTTTGTAAACATAATTTAAAACCCATACGCAAAAACTAACACCAACCATTGTGATAAGAAATATATTTAACTAATTTTTTAATGATGAAACTATGGATAAATCCATATAAAATACTTGATATGAAATTTAACATAGATATGTAGACTATTAACATGAACATATTATTCCTTATAATTGCAACCATAATTTTATCATATCACATAATATTATTTTGAATGAAAGTTATATAATTATACAATAAATTGTATCAATATCAATAATGTTGTATGTTCATAATAAACATCAGTTCACACCCCATTAGAACATATTATTTAATTGAACACACCACTTGAACAAAAAACATTCAAAAAATTTAAACATATAATATTATGTTACATCAAAAGTGAAAAAATTTGAAATAATTTAGAAAATACCAGCAGTGATGGGACGTAAGGCACAATGAGGGGTAGTGATGGGGGAAAGGCACAGTGATGGAGGCAAGACATATTGAGGGCTTCAGGGTGTTTCCAGAGTCACTAGGGTTGAATTTTCCTAGGGATTCAAGGTGTTGTGTGGTTCGAGATGGGAAGTGATGTGTGGGGAGGGGAGGAAAGTCATAGTGAGGGATTCAAGGGCTCATCGGGGTTGCAAACGTCGCCAGGGTCCTTGGGTTTTGGTGGGTTTTGGAGGTCGGGGGGGGGGGGTCGAAGGTGTTAGGGGAGTTGGGGGTATCGGTGGGAGAAGAGTTGTGGCTATAAAAAACATGTTTCATAGTAGTTTATTAAAAACCTCCACAAATTTATTTAAAAAAATTAGCGATAGTTTATTAAACATCCATTAAAGGCTAATAATGTTATAGTGTTTAAAGTTAACTCTCAAGAAGTAATAATCTATGTGGGATCGGTATGCTACTAAATATTTTATACCCATAATTGGATCAAAACCTAACATGTCAAGGATGTAATGATCCCAACTAAAACGTTACTCCTCAACCTCAAGAGAACTCCCCTAGAACAAATAGATGTCTCTCGACTGTACTCCCAATGGTGTATCTATCATTATAACCCCACTCACAAAATCAACACTTAGGCTCAAACCATTCACAATATGGGAAGATATAAATAATTAAAGGAACTAGTATCAAATAAGGCATTGGGTAACATAGAAGATAAAAGAATAATACCTCTAACTTTCGAGAGTCCAGCCTCACTATCCACCAGTGTAGGGTGAAATACATGTAATTGTCCTACCCCTCTCCTATGTGATGCAGTCTGAGTTCCTTATCCTACACCACTCTACTGATACTGGTTCTCTTTCCTAGAAGCTCCAGGTCTACCACCTCTACCACCACATACAGTATAAATCCACCTTCCATACTGATACAGTGTATAAGGACCCCTTCCCACACTCTGGTTCTATCTAGATACCCCATCATTCCTCATTTGTTGTGGGTTCCTATAGAACTTATATATATGTCTAATATTTCCAAAAAATGATAAATCTACTATTGGTTGGGTAAAGTGTTTAAAATAGTGTCTCGACCTTCCACAATGAGGGAAAATAACTTGAGAAAGATTGTGTGTAACTGATCCTTCCCCCTGACCACTCTACTTCCCACTACTCTGGCTAACATTCTTGTAAATATACGTCCTACAATCAGAAGTATTACCTCATGACCATTCAGAAGAAACCACATATCCTCTACTGGAAATGTCCTTTAGGTTCCCATCGAATCTTAGAGCCTGATCCGCTATTTCAAAAAACTTCTTCAACCAAAGATATTAACTTGGGAATTAATCTCATATGTAATTCCAGCCTAGAAATTCCTTTTATAGTTATCTCATCTCCAGCCTGCACTAGAGAAAAATGTTGCAGGTCATTAAAGTGACCATCATAGTCTGTCATGAACATATTCCCCAAAGTAAATCTAATGAACTCAAGTTCTCTCCCTTATGTTAGCATCTCTAGAAAAAAGTTTTCTGGTAACTTCTCTAAAAATAGCTTCCATATCATGCTTTTAGCCTTCCTAGTTCGAGCCTGAATATCCCACAAGCACTTTTCTTATCCTTGTAACATGTAATAAACCAAAAAGAACCTCTTTTCATCTAGAGTCTCCAAATGGTCAAGTATAGTCTATATGGACTCAATCCAAAATGCAGCTACCTTAGGTCTACCCTCTCCAGTGAAAGTAGGAGGGTGATTTAGCTGAAACATCTGTGTGAGGTCATACATACTCTTAACAACCCACTCAATTTCACTTTCTATAAAAATCATGAATTAATAATTTTTTTTATAGAATTTATTTGACCCCTTCACTTGGCACTAGCGGTGCCACGAGTTCCATTATTGGTTGATCATTCCCAACCATAACCTTTGATCATCCAATAAACAAGTGTTGTTGTGGATTCATATCACTATAATTCCAAACACACACCTTAAGAAACATAACTCAAAATTAATGCAAGTAAATGGATTCACATAAATTCATAATAATTCATAATCTTAAACCCCTCCACACAGTCAAAACTGAGGTTCCATTACTACCATTAACCATCCTACATCTATGTCATAATTAACAAAGGGTAAAGTCATTCACATTTATCAATATTCTCTTTAGAAACCTATTCATCACATCTTTCATCATTTTTCAATTTTTAGGATCATATTAGGAACCATTCTCATTTAAAACACATTGTCATGGAAAAATTTTCAAATTCAACAACTTACCCAAAACCTGTTTTCCTATGTTTACCTAAAATGATGCATGTCACATAATAATATTGAGTTCCTTGAATGATGCAGGCATACACCTCTCCCATGCAATACTATCCAACAATCCAAAACTCAGAAAATCTCAAAATCATTTTTTTGCATCACACAAAAAATGTATCACCCAACGTGAAATACCATTCAATTGTATCAACACACATCAATTATAGTAATCCAACCGTAGGTGCTTGGGTTTTCCCCATAGATGGGGTAGAAAATCTGATGAAGAAGCTCATATCCAAGGAATAACTCTTCCTAGTCTCCTATATAACTTACCCAAATAGTAAGATTGAAGAAATGAGAAGAAAACTGGGCTCTCATACCACTTTGTAATGTCCCAACCCGAGTTCCACACACCAGTGCCCCGAAATGGTTGGTCACATAACCTCAATCATGCCACACCATTTCTAGAGGATTTCAACTAGAAGAGAGGGTGTAATATCAATCATGGTGGGACTATACCCTCCTTATTATAGTAATACACAAGAATAAATAAATAAGTAGTAACCTAGATATATAACTAATAACCAAAACAAACCAGTATCATAATATGACCAAATAAGAAATTAAATATCCATAACTAAACAGTATATATGTCATTCTAAAGTATGTGTCACCTGTCAATATAAAAAACACAAACTAAATAAAGACATTGACCACTCTAAAGTGGGTCCAGAATCCTTTCTGGTTCCCTCATCCATGCTCCATACTGACTCGGCCATCTAGCACAGGACCCTTTCCCTTAACCAATCAGAAAACCATGAAATCTATTCAGGTACAGATCATACAGCCCAAGTAAGGTTTGAGTACAACTCAGTAGGACATCACCAATTGTGTCTAAAATTATATCAAGTCAATAATTGTGTATGCAGTTGTATAAATAATAAAATACCAGAAATAAAGTAAACAGTTTACATTTACTAAATTACACTTTATTTAACTACACGGAACCATGGGTTCCTAAGGGAACGTAAACTCTCAATACCTACTTTGGCCCATTCTAGAGTCTGAACCATATCACATAATCAATTAAAAATTCATTTCATTTCGCATTATATCACAACCAATTGGATTCATAGTCCAATGCCAACTCATGGGTGTAGAACATCGTATCTAACACCCCATGGGTATTTAGAGCCTCTTCCCCTGTCCCACACATCAATAATCACTATATGATTTTTAATGTAATATTTCATGTCCCATAATCATTCATCACTATGGGATTTTGATGCAATAACCCATGTCCCACACACATTTATTAGTTTATTACTGTGGGTTTTTTATACAGCAGACCATGTCCCACACACACTATGGGATTTTGGTGTAGCAGACCATGTCCAACAAATTAATATCATTTTATCACTATGGAATTTTGATAAAGAAGACCATATCCCACACATGAATAAAAGTTTATCACAATATCAAAAATATCAAAGGTTAATCAACATTATCCCGCTTATAATAAACATTAATGTTTGGCCAACCATCTCATAAATTCAATTGTCAATTAATTCTCAAACACATTAATTTACCAACAACACAGTTAATAAATTAATTTAGAAATTAATTAATTCAATTACACAATCACTACAATTCATTAATTAATTAAACAATTTATTAATCAAATTATAATTTCATAATCACAAAAATCTGCATTATATATATCACAAATTAATTAATCCAATCAATTCCAATTTTACAATCCCAATATCCCATTAATTAATTCATAAATTAATTAATTCAATTCCAGCATTAAATTACCACAATTATCCTAAATCATTAATGCATGGTAATTAAAAAAATCAGTTTAATTATCAATGCAATTTCCTAATCATGGAAATTTCAATTATCACAATTACAAACACATAATTAAATCAATACTATAGGATTTCAATTCAGACAACCTACCTCTAATCATCGATGATATACCACCAAATATAAATTCCCAAAATCAAATAAAAAAGTTCAAACCCTTGATGAAGAATGAGATATTGAATCAAATCATAGAAACAAGATAGAACATACTTTGATCCATAAAACTTGTATCTAGACCTATCCCAAAAAGTGGATAACATATTTAAAAGGGATAGGTAAATATGGGATATTTGGAGGAATTCATATGAGAATAGAATATCTTATAAGGAAAGGTGATGATCTAAAAACTAGGATTTGAATCGTCCAAAATGGAGTTTATAAACCCTATTAATTTGTCTATGAGCCTCCCAAAAATGAGAGAAATTGTTCAGGGTCAATCTATGGTCAATATTTGGATAATACTTGGGGTTAGATAATTTAAAAACAAATTTTTCATTTAATAAAAATAGCATACATCGTTTCTGAGGCAGGGGTACACGGTTTTCCAAACCCTGTTCTTTAACCATGTGTCTCTTCTTGGGGGTGCATGGTTACTCCTAAGAGGGTGCATAATTTGGTAAACCATATTCCATCTATGTGAATACCCTATGTTTGGGTTTACATGTATTTCTATGTTGGTTGTAGGATTTGGAAAAAATCATTCTCAAACCGTGCACATCCCCTCTTCCTTCCAATTTCCTCAAATTTTCACCCAAAATCACTTAAGGTAATGCCCAACCAAAAAAGTCTAAAAACAAGGAAAAATAATACTTATAAATATGATCGATACATCTCTAGAAATTTTTTTGGATATGATAGAAGATGGTGATGAAGATGGACCTAATAATATTGAGTTTCCAATGGTTCTTCAAGAAGAGATCAATTTCCAATCTCGAAAACATCAAAGGGAACATTAATTAATTGATTCATCCTGATTTAATATTATTCAATCAAAATTATTTTCTAAATTCTGTTTTTTTATATTTCTGACATAGTACAAATAGATCAGGCCTTGGGTATTAAAGAAGAGACTACCCAAGTAGTAGTGATTGTAGAAGAATATATGGATAATAATGTGGTGGTGTGACGACCTCCTCTATAACAACTTACATACCATATAGAGGAGGGAACCATGAGATTCAATAGGGAGAACCCATATCTTCTTTTCCCACACACTCTAGACCTAAAATTATATGATTCTTTATTCATGGGTGTTGGAAATTTTCGTACATTATTTGGTTTTATCCATTATTAGTGTCTAATCATGGACAACGTTAAAAGTCACAAGTGGTGCATCATATAAATGAAACCACACCCACCTTCGGATTGGGGATAATCCACTACAACTATCTGACTAGGGAAAATGAAAACCTAGCACTCACTTGGGGGTATAAACCATGAATTATCACTTTTATTCCACATTTACATTTATTTTTATTTATTACTCTTATGGTTTGATTCTTTAATTATTTTAGTTTTAATGTTGATCATCTTGGAGCTTAACTCAATGCTACCACTGAAAAATAAATCAGGTTGTGTCTTTCTTTTTCTTTATTTTACTTGATGCCCACTTCAAATTCTGAATGAAAATATACCTATATCTAAATTTTTCTAAAAATATGGTAGTACATAGAATAAGTGTGGGTGAGGGATTTCAACATTTTTTGATGAATTTTTCCCTTCCATTTTACTTTTCATGTTTTTTCTGAATTTATCATGTTTTCTTTTCTCATTTTTTTGTTTTCAGAATTCTTGAGATAATTCAGAAAAATTGGAAAATTCAGACCATCTTGGTATAATTGGAAATTTTTTTGATTTGAATATTTAAGTATTTAAAGTATTTTTGAATGGATTTTGTTTCTTTATTTCCAATCTTTTCATTTGATGATTTTTGATTGATTATGAAACTCATGTGCACTAGTACTATCCAAATTCAAAATATTTCCCATAACCGAGAGGTTTCTAACCATTTTTAACATATTATTAACATTTTTATGTGTCTTTAGAGTCTTGATACATGTATTTTGATCTATATCTTTCTTTTTTCCACTTTTTCAAAGATTTTAGAGTGCATGGAATGTTACAAGTATTATTAGGCATCATATTGAAATCCCTTTTTACATTGAACTCTTATTTTGGATAGCCTTGACATCCAACCATTATTAAGCCCCTAGTAGCCCTGAAATACCTTGTTATGAATAAAAATTACAAATAATTTATCACTTTACAACCTGATCTATAAGTTAAATGCATTATTATTGTTGAACTCATGTTTATTTGAGGAAGAATATGAGCTATATTTTTCTTTCATGAAGAATCTATTTAAGTTGAAATGAAAAAAAAGATTTATCATATATATTAAAGTTGTTTTGGAAGAAACATCATGATAGAAAGAAGTATGGGTGGTCCAAATATCATTATGCATATAGGCCAGGTGTTCACCAATATTTCATGGTCAAACGATGCCTCTCTTTTCCTCAAAAACATGATTTTGAAGAGAAATACAAATATGAATTCAAGATAAACAAAATGCTACAAATAGGGAAACAGATGGAATAGATTTATTGTTGATGCTATAATTACATGTTTAAAATTCCCAAATAAACAAGGGGGTGTTTTTAGGTGAATCATTTAAAGATGATTGAGGAACACACCATTCTGGATCAAAGCTAATTTTATGTATTTATATCACTTTAGAGATTAACCCCCCTCATTCTGCCTCAAATGTTTTGACATTTAAAACCTGTCAACCCTCAGCCTCAGAAAAAACAATGAAAAATAACTCACTATTAAAACATTTTGGACGTTTTGAATTGGAGATAATAGGAGGATATAAATCCTAATTAAATAACACATGTTCTTGAGAATGATAAAAACTCAACAAAAAATCCTGGCATGAAGAGAGAAATATTTTTCTAGGGAGGTAGGTACAACTTTCATGTGATTAGTAAACTGATATTTAATGGTTTTTTAATATTATTTTGGTTTTTATTAATTTTAGTCCATGTATGAGGCATGATATTTTCCTTTTATGTGATAATAAAGTTCTATTGTCATTTATTCTTTATGAAGTTTGTTTTGACATTAGTATTAGACGATTTCCCAAGAGTGAAATGCTTAAGTGAGGGAGAATTGATAGAAACAATATTTTACATTTTTTTAATTTTAATTTCTATGGTTTAATCCCAAAAAAATGTTTTATTTTCAAGTAAATTATCACATTTTATAGTTTTAGTGGTAATTTGAACTTAATTTCAAAAATGGGCTATTTTGGATTTTAGCCTTTTTAGTTTATTTCTATATATCAATGTTAAATTTTTTAATACTTATTTAAATTATAAAATAAATTTTTTAGGCTAAAATAAATATTTTTATTAATTTAATTATTCTAGAGACAAATCTCAATCCATCATTTGAATGCACAAAATAAACTCACAAGTGAGGCATCGAAAATTATGCCCATATATGGAGCTTTTTGATGTTGGGCATATATATCATAAATGGAAAAATAAATAGATCTAAATCTATACATAGGTGTGGAGAAGATATATAAAAAATATCATTAATCCAAGTTCACATGCATGATTCTTCATATTTCAAGGCCATAAAAGCAAGGGAAACTAGATTTTTGGAATATTAAATGCCTGCATGGGCAGAATAAATATCTGAATTAAATCAACCATAACTCTCTACACATGTTTCCAATGAAGATGAGTTTTTTTGGGTTGATAATGGAGAGATATAGGAACCAAATTAAATAATACTACTTTCCCCAATTATTCCTTTAAATATATCTCCCATGCATATAATTTAAAAGGAATATATTTTAGTGAAAATTATTATCCCACCTCCCTAAAAATTTGTATTTCATCATCATTTCATAGGATTATCTACAACCCTGATGATTTGTTGAAATTTATGATTTATTTTATTCTCATATTTTATCTTATTTTTATTCTTTAATTTTATTTCATGTTTTAATTTATGTTTTCTCCTTTCTCCCTTAATTTATCTCGCTTTAATTTTTTATCTCCATTTTCTTCATCACTATAAACTCTTATGCTCATGATCATGAGTAGCTAACCCGAGGAAGTTACTTGGGGATTAATCTGGTGATTAACCCATGTCTTTGAACATTCATGAATATTTTTTCTTATTTTCTTATAATTTGTCCAAGGGGGATCTTAGTGGTAAAGGAACCTTTGTATCTCCACTTTACACCTGAGGTTTAGCTTTACCTTCTACAATATTCTCCCTTGATCGAGGAGGTGGATGTTTTTTCTCTTAGTGATCATTGAGTGAACTTTATATTCACAACCAAAGGAATAAGAGTATTTTAACACATATAATGGAGTTCATTCGTTAATAAAATTTTAAACTAATAATAAGAAAATGAGGGTTTAATATGGGTGACTCTCTTGGGAATATATCTTTTCTTTCTAACACTAATTTTATGGAATTCATTATGTTTGAATTTCATTTTCTTATTTATTTCTAGTATTTTATTCTCTATTATCAAACATAAATTTCTTTTCATTTATTTCATACTTAAAGAAATATAAAAAATAAAAAGTGAATCATAAGTGGTGAGTGATTGATCGAAATTTCTCCTTAATAAAACGACCTAGGTTAACCCCTATGATGTACATAGATAAATGATTTTGAGAGTGTGCACAAAAATGCTTCATTAGGTACCAAAGGTCCTATTCCACTTTCATTCGCACCCTAATATCCTTTAAAGAGATTCTTAACACCATCAGGAGATGTGAAACTAACTTGTTGGGTATAATAATCTATGTGGGCCTTGAATTATGTTAACTAATATATTCCCAAAATTAGTTCCTTGATATCCATCACAAGAATAGAGAAATACCAAACCACTTCATCCCCTTTGATTGTCATTGAACCCAAGTCACACTTAAAGGCTCAATACTCCCCTTGTACTATAGTTTCATGGAATTTCAAAACAAAAGGCCTCATCTCAACATGTAAACCTATTTGATCTACAACATAAAAAGTGATAAAAGAGTGGGATACACCTGTATCAAAAAAATATTTACTGAGGGTTGAATTCAAAAGAATTATACCCATTGTTGTATAAGTTCCTAATTGATTATCCATGATCAAATGTTCAGTATCATAAATTTTCTTGATAGATCCTCCCTAATCCTTACAGTCTTATTGAGATTATATAACCTGAGGAGTCATCGTGTTCCTACAATCACTTTTAATCACCTAGTTCTGAAGGTGAGAGTTATTCATGTGATTTACCATCTAATATTAGTTTTAAAAAGCTTGAGGTAATGTCATAAAACCTCAAATATTATGAGAATTAGAACCACAATGGAAACCTACATTCTTTATATTAAGAAATGTAGGGAAATTAACTGATCCTATGGTCTTAATCTGGGACACACCACCACCGTGGAAGTAGGTTTCCCTCTTCCATTTTTTCACAGTGTTTGATTTACCACCTATTCCTATGGTCATAAAGATACTCCCTCTAACCAGTTTTCCAAAAATATATCTTTCCACAATTATCTCTCTATTTACCATCTCCATATAATCTGTAACAAAAAGGATAGTTATTTTAGTGAAAATCTCCAGTCGCATTCCAAAGTCAAACATGTTTACCTTCAAGGACTCACTATCAAAAACATTACATAAATAGTGAAATGAGTATATAAACATAGTTTTATAATTTTTCACAGATATATTCTCTCACTTTAGGATGAAGAAATAAATTATTCTTGTGGTCTAGATTGTGTGATTGTGGAATTCTTTATTGAAGATTTATTAAAATTCCTCCCACATGGTGCCTTATTTGAATTTATCTTGGATAGATAAATCCCAACATAGGAATTCATGATCCTCTAATGTATAATTTTCCTAATTAACATTAAACACATTTAGTGTACCTAACAATTTAAATATTTTACTCATTCAATTCAGGCACACCTCTACTCTTACAGGCTCGGAATCCCCCCCAAATGGGGGGATTATGTTTCTTAAACAAGATGGTGTAATCCATGTTTTTGGGTTCATCATTCCATTTTCCTCTATCTATAGCTTTAAAATTATGAATGGTACTTTGGATAAGTTGTTAGTTCACCTAAGGTTCAGGTGAAACCTCCTTTTTAACATCCACTTATTGCGGATTCTTAAAACTTATACCTATTTCAATTTTTTGAAACTAGAATAAAATTACATTTAGTTATCACTCACTTGAAACTGAAGGATTAAAAAATTACAAATCACCAAAATCAAAAATAATTTCAACTATAATTTTCTTAAAAACAGGCATTTTAACCATTCTTTTAATTATCAAACTCAAAAAAACAATGCAGTCTTAGTGGGAAGTCTGGATAATAATGCATGATACGCAACACTCATCAGGTAAACCCATGCTGATGAGATGAAAACACACCTAGAAGTTTCTTAGAACACTTTTGTACCTAGAATCCTTGGTAACAAGAATTTTATTATAAAAACTTCATCTATGTGATTTTAAGATATGAATTTCATGTTATGACATTAAAATCGCATTTCTTCCATACCAAGAGACAGATAAACTATCCATGACTGATACTATTTATAACATCCCACCCCAACTCATTTTCTTGAAAAGAGATGTAGTGATAGTAAAAAAAGGTTATATCATCGAGACTCCAAAGGATAGATATAAATTAAAAGGGATTAAGAAACATTGGGGGATGATCTTCCTATTAGAAGTAGAATAAAAAAACAAATTAAAATATAAACATCCAAATAAACTATATTATGTATGATTACAATTGAAACTACTCAAATAAAATACCAAAAAAACATCAATATCAAAGTGAATATTTAATACGGAATATCTACTAAAAAACCAAAATACAACAATACCCAATGATGCTAATGAATCATAATCCCAAACACCACCAAAACATCTAACACCACCTTCCATTACCATGGAATCAAGAAGCATTGTTAGATAAATAAGATACATTTCCCTTTCATGTATCTGAGTATATGAAATTAGAAAAAATTCCAAAGTGACCAAGTAAGGGTGAGTATAAACTCAGTAGAAAATCCCCATAGACATCCCAACACATGATACTAGGATAAGAACTAGTTATCCCATTTGATATAAAACAATTGAAAATAAGTGAAACTATAACACCCCATGATTTCATAGTATGTACTTCTTCAAAACAATTCAATAACTTGCACTACACGTAACACCGAGTTCAAGCGCACCATGAATTACCAAACAAGCCGTTCAAAAAATGTTATGAATAGTATTAACTAAATTTTGAACCTTATATAATCCTTATAATTTTAGAATACATATTATCAGTTTTATAGAGATAATGTAAGAACAAATTCCTTTTTTTTCAGATAAAAGAAGTATTTTTCAAAAATGACCTTTTACCAACTTTAATAGTGAAACCTTTTTAAATCCAATATTTTAAACTTTTATATATTCAATTTGAATATATAAATCTATTCTTTAGAATTGGGACGTCAATAATTTACAAGGTAACACCCCATTATTCCACGGTACGCTTCTCTTTGAATAATACAGTAGCGTGTGTTGTACGCAACTTCGAGTTCTAACACACACTACAACCAATCAAACTAGCCGTTATGAATAGTAATACCTACTTTTTAAAATTTTAGAAATTTTATCTCTCAAAATGGACTTCATTTTTGGATTCGGAGTATCAAATTTATCCTAGGGTTAAATTTTGGTACTTTTCGGATAACTTTTAAATTTTGATGAATAGTGAAAATTACAAAATTTTAATTAAAAACAACTTTTTTAATAAAAATAATTGGTAGTGATAAATTATGAATTTGAGTGGTTTTAAAGTATGTTTATAATATATTTTTAGAATTTAATACAATTTTTCTCATTTGACAAAATTTCACAATTAAACCGGACATAAACAAGTGTCAATCTTTTGATTGTTATTATCTCTTAAAAAATCGCTTTTTGTTTTAACAACGGGAATTAATTTTAAATTAATTTATGCCACTTCTGTGTTTTGAATTTGGAAAAATGGGTTCCATATTTTTAATCAGTATGTTCGAATTGTGTAAATAGGTAACTTTTATTTTTAGACATTTTCAATAATTACTTCAGTAAATATTTATTTACCATGGTTAAAGGGTAAATCCGGTAAATAAGGGTTAAAAAATAATATTATAACAATACAAAATTTCCCTAAAACGTGTCCTAACCTTATTTTTTGATACATGTCCGACCATGGGCATCTTTGGGTCTATTTTGGGACCCCATGGAGCCACTTGTAAGTGATAGGGACACTTTATTTTAATTAAGTTAAAATGAATACAAAAATGACACAAGCATATATCTTTTAGCAAAACAATTTTTACATGGGGTAATATATGTTTTATTTTCAACTATAAATATTAATTAGAAATATAAGAAGATTTAATACATATGGGTATTTTATTTATAATTTTTATACATTAAATAATTTAATTTATTTATGATACAATGGTGATGCAGTAATTACCATAATAGTGAAAAATTAGAATAATTGATATTATTAATAAACAAATAAATTTAATTTGAGACTTTTTATAAATAAAAATAATTTTATAGGTTAATAAGTAATGTTAGGATTGATTTAATTACCTTTTTTAGAAGTAATTATTGTTTTATGAGTTTTAAAAAAATCAATTATTGAATAGTGTCAAAATTGACCTAAAAGAGTTTTTAAAACAAATATTATATTATCAATTGATATTAAATTCCAATAAAATCTAAGGTTCGGACAAGAGACTTATATCATGATATTTATATCATTAATTGACCACTTGGGGGTCTCTTGGATGTATATAGTAAGTTTATTAACCATATAATATAAAAATACAAAGAGACATTGTAAAAGTGGAACTAATTAAGTAAGAGTTAATACTTAAAGATAAGGTTATTATAGTGACCCAAACCTATATAAATTCTATAGGTTGAGTGGTTTTCGACCCATACCTACCTTAAACTTTAAATAATACACTTTGGAGCCATTATAAACAGAATATGAATTTATTATAAAATAATATTTCTAGCTTTTCCAAAGGTTCCCCTCACCCCTCTTATAAAAGGGCACTCCCCCTTCTCACTAATTAACACATTCAATGCTTTTTGGTTCAGCCAACCCCTACCCAAATACTCTCTCAACTTCCCTAACTTCATCTTAGAGTCCTTACTTTAGTCAAAAATCCAACATAAGGAGCCCTTTTCATCAAATCAAAAGGAATAACCCGAAGAAGAGGTAATGATTTCACCACCCTTTTTCAAGTTCCTTTCTTCTTCCACTTCTTATTTCTTTGTTATTACAATTATAAAATAATAAATCCAGTATATCATATATACTTTGATGTTATTATAAACATGGTACAACCATATTTCAGTATTCTATCCATCCTTTGAATGACATGTCACCATACGTGCGTACATACGACTTACCGTCTCCACGCCGTGGTGTAATTGTTATTCAAAACATTATTATTTGGATGGATATAATAATGATGTATAATTCATGTAAATAATAAATATAACATTATAATTATTCTGTATAAATGATATACCATCCAATTATATATTATTTTAATATCAAAAGAATGATATTGTCGCTCGTGCGTACGTACGGACTACCGTCTCCTCGAACGCGATGAGATTCATTCTCCATCGTATCCATTAAAGTATAATTATCATTTGATGATTTAAAAATAATGTTAAAGGACTTGATATCATTATGGATATTAATAAGATAAAACTTATCCATAACAAACATGACTTACGTAACAAAACATATAAAAGAAAATGAGTAAGTTAACACCCGAAATGACGATAATACTAAGATATTATTAACAAAGCAATGTTAAAAGATAATATATGATATCATATTAATGTATATGATTCTTGTATAATTTAATAACAATTATTTCTCCATTATATAGTAGGTTAACCTACCCCCATCCAAGGAAAAGTACAAGGTAAGGGTTTATTTCTCAATCTCTTCATTATCCGAGGCTGTTTATACGTAATTTTCTACTCGGATCTCTTTATCATCCACATCCATGTTCCATAAAAATGTATTTAAAAACATTTTTACTATTTAATAGACAATGGGTTAATGTCATTTATACCCTTATGTGTTTTGAAAGGAATCTTTCTGTCATTTTCCAAACAAGGAACTTTTTAACCTTTTGAAAAATTTAAGGTAAGAATGTCTTTTTAAACATATACGGCGGGTGCAGTTATTTTCCGCCATTATAAAATCGCTGAAGTTTCCCTTAAAATCTTATAAGAATATTTTCAATTTAAATGTTTTATTTTATAATTATGTGACTTTTAAATGATTTAAAAATTAATTTTTATGAATTTTTGAAAGGTACTATTTATCAAGATCATAATTTTAAATGTTTTCAAGATTTATCTTTCTAAATATTTTTAATTAATGTCCATGTTTTTAAAATGATTTTAAGGATTTATTTATATGGGCATGAATGTTTTGAAATTATATTTCTTTTCAATAGATTCAAAGTGGTATGGGACACTTTGATTCAAAAATCACTTTTAAATTACTTCCTTTGTAAATGTGTGACTTTTCAATGATTTCGAGAAAAGAGATATTTCTCTCAAATAGTTTTGATTTCATCTGTGTCAACATCCTTTGATGGATTTTAAGCTTATTTGAAGTTGATTTATTATGATACAAAACTTTTGTATTGTATTTAAGGTATTGTGATATGTTTTACTATGGATGTTTTATTTTTATACCACTCATGGTTTATGGAGAAAGTATTGACATTTCGTATGCTAGTTTTAATACGAATGTTTATGTTATGTTTAAACCTTTTCATATGGGAATGCATTGGACTTAGTAAGTGACGGGTGGAGCCCGCTATAGCTCATCGATGCATCGGTAGGTCTCATGAGACAAACTAGTGTCTTGGAACAAGTCCTTGACAAAATCTTATTTGTAGTCTTAGCATGAGGCCTTGCCTATGTGGTTATGATAGTCTGGCATTATGGATTCCATCATTATGAAAGTGCTTATTGATATTTCATGTGATTATTCGATTATTAGAAGATCCATGTGAATAAGTAAATTGCATTATTTCATTTTATTTTTTCCATACTATGTTGAAGTTTAAGTTTAAAAGTCTTTTGTTTTAGTTATACATTACCTTAAATGTTTATGCTTATTTATGAAAGTTTCCATTGTATTTCTTACCCTTATAGAGAGTTTGAGCTCACCCCTTTCTATGTTTTATTTTTCGCAGGATTCCAAGAAGTATATTGTGATTGATATGCAGGGTTAAGACAAGGGAATAATGGCATTCATAAAAGATTATTTATGTTGTCTTGTATGTTATGAAGTGTGATGTAACATTCATGTATGTAATATATTTTCCAAGACTGCTAAACTAATCGGTCATTTGTAACTTGATTCCTTGTAATCATATCAATGTATTAAAATAATGCACCGACTCTGGGTAACTGGGGTCGGGGCGTTACATAAATGGTTTAAATAAAGGCATAAGTTAATACCATGTGATTAAACCATGATCGATATTATCACCATGTGCTTATACATGGAAAAATTATTCCCACGTTTATACATGCACACACATCTAGAAACTCAATCTTGGTGTTACAGTTGATGGTTGTACTCCATAAACATTATTTTTTCTACTTTAATGGTGGAACTTCCCTACTACACACCATCCGTTTTGAACACACATCAACCCAATTATTCCAAATTCCATTGTAATTAATTTTAAATAAAAAAATATTCTGTTAAAATCATTTCATAAAACATTTTTCAAGAATAAAAACCATTCAAAAATTTTAAAACCATCATTTTAAAATTTTAGGAAAAGGGGTTTTCCAAAAGGTCATTCAATTTTTCATGATTCTAAAACACAATACAAAATGTTTTCCTTCAATAAATCTCACTATGTTTCGATATAAATCCATGAAAAAACATTAATATAAAACCAAGCCTTAATGTTCTAGAATAAGTGGAGATGATAGAGAGGCCACCTACCTCTCGAAGAATGGAAAAAATAAAGAACAACACTAAAATATTATAGATTCGGGCTCGCAACACCATCCCTTGAATGGTTCCAACAAGTTATCATCAACATTCATATAATTCCACATAAAGCAATCCTTAATAGACTAGATATATGGATTTTATAGAGAGGAAAATAGTATATCTAATAAGAACAATGAAAAACAAGGACTTGATGAGGATTATAGATCTCTAGTTAACTTTGATTCATCCAATAGTTACTTCCAGATCAAAGGGAATTTTCCTGGGAGCCGAGGGGAGAAAAGGGCTTTGAAACCCTAGAAAATAGGAGAATAATGGGGGTTCCATGTCCTTAATCAAAATTAAATCACATATTTTGATCATTAACTATAAGTCACAGGATTAAGTTTCATAGTTTTTCAAAATATATTTCAATCATGAATGTTTTACTAGAAAAAATCCAAAGATCCACATGGTTTGTTTTCATGGTTTGTAAAATCATGTGCCAACCATGTGGTGATAGGTTCTCAAGGACACTCCCATGCACAATTGGATTGTAGAGTTTAAAAAACCATGTGACAACCATGATTCTCCATATTTCTCTATCTGTATACATTACCCTGGAATATTCACTGTTTTTAAAAATAGTGTGCCTTCTTAATTACTATCAACATAGGCTTGTACGGTTTCTTAGAGATAGTTCATGGTTTCTACTAATAGTGTACCTTTAGAAACCCGTACAAAAATTCGAAAACCTTTCATAAACTCAAAAAACATAACTCAAGAATTATATAACTTGAAAATAAATAATACAAGGGTAATGTACATTAAATATGGATTTCTATAATATGCTTATAGGATATCTAATTCTTAGTGGTGGAAACTGGTGTCCAAGAGAATATAGTTATAGTTGAACCTATGTTTAGTTTAATAAACATTGTGTGAATTTAAGATATATTATATCCTATATGTTCTATTTTTTTATATTATAATCCACCTATGATAGTAGGGTGACAGATACCTAGTGGACTCTTGGAGGGTGTTTTCCCCAACATCCATGTTGGTGAAGAATGGAAGGATAACTACCACCTATATCCCCAATATCTTCTAATTTTAGTATTATTTTATGGTAAACAAGGTGGTTATATCTATCTATATATGTGTGTGAAGGGATGTAATGGATTTTGGTTATTTAATACACATGTATCTCTAGATATAGTTTCTTATAGATTATTATAGGTATGCCATGTATGGGATATGATGGGTTAAGGAATAATACATGAAATACATGTTATGGTGGCTCTTGAACAATAATTTATTAAAATATATAGATGTGGCATGGTATGAAGCCATGATGTGATGATGTCAGGAATATGGTTTATGGTATGTAACAAGATAATATAGTGCATAGGATGCATGTTTTTAAACCTTATCCCATGTGTGTTTGGGCTAGCTTACTTTTGGAGAGAGATGGCTCAAGATGTATGACACTAGGTCAGAGAAAAAAATATTTTGAAATTTATAGTAGAGTTCATTATTTTGAAATTATATTATATTATTTTCTTGTATTTTATAATTTGTGAGAGATACATGGTGAATCTAGGAACATAGCATAGTTATTTATGTGATGAGTTAGCTTCACTTTTTGTTCACTATGATTTAGTGTTCTTTCATATTATTTTTAACGAGAGGCTCAAGGTATGATCTTATTGAAAATACATTATACTCTCACCCTATATTTTAATAAACTATTTTTTAGGTCCATATGATCTAGTTGGAAATAAATCTGGACTTACTGCCTCGTGGGTTGTTCAGGATCTATTTGGGCTTCACGGTCACTAAAGTGGATATATTTTAGTTCTTGTAGTTTTATTATAGTTTTTCCATTGTATGAAATTACATGATTGTATTTTGGATATTTTACTTCTATTTTGATCAAGAGTAGTAGGTTGTTTCTTTATTATCTATCATCTTCTAAAATCTTAGAGTGTGATGCCTCCCATTTCTGTTTATGATATACCCATGGTGATTGTCATAAAACCATGGCCTATTAGAGGTAGTATTCAAGTATCATTACCTCCATCCTCTAATTTATATCGAGGGATAGGGACCTTTGGTGGGAGTGGTTAGAACATTATAAATGGGGGTGAATCACATATGACTAAGTGGAGACCCATGGCTAGAGTTTCTCATCTCACATTTATTTCTGTGAGACATATTCCATATTCACCACATGTTTTGTTTGAATAGTTTATATACTACATATTAATTTATTTTATAATTATTTTGTTTTAAATTTTGGGGATTTACAAATCCATCTAAGGTTCACTATTTTATGAGGATTTTATCCAGATATTACCAATGTTTTAAGGGATTCTTATTATAATCTCATGTTGTTTCTATATTGTTGTGTTCAGAATTACTTTGAGAAAATTATATGATCTTAATCTCTAAAACCCTATATCTTTTCTTCTCCTCTAGTTTTTTTGGGTTTACATTTTTATTTTTCATTTATTATCTTCTAGTACAATGACTCAATTAGTAAGTTACATGTTTGGGACCATTTTTAATAATTAATGTTTTAATGTTTTCCTTCCAAATATTTTTTTCTATGTCAAGGTTATTTTAAATATTTTAAATATTATTAATTATACTCCAATGATAATTTAATTTTATTATCAACAATATCTTGAATTGTTTACAATTTTTTAAAATTAATATTTTCAAAAGTTTTCAAGACAATACGTTTTATTAACTTTTTAAAAATGTATGAAAATAATGTTCTCTTTTAACATATACAAAATTAATGGATTTACCATCTTTCATAAATGTTCTTCACATTGAATCATCCTTTACATGTTTCCATGTTTTTTTAATGAAAATCTTTTCTAAATATTATAGGTATTTTATTTAAAATTTTATCAAAGGAAATAGTTATAATTTTCATAAAGGAATGAAAATAATATTTATTGTGATTTATAACATCATTCTCACACAAAGTTTCAACATAATTATTTTTAATATTTTTCATAAAATTTATTTTATATTTCTTAAAGGCTTTGTTTTACTATAAAACTGTTATTTATAATGAATTGATGGTTTTATTTCATCCTTTATCAATTCATGGTATTGTGGTCAATAACATTATCATGATCACAGTCCCTATTTTTCACTATCGTTTAATTGGACATTATTTTCTTCTCCATATACATATTTTAAGTATCATGGATTTATATAGTATAATTTCCACTACCTTGATAATGTATTAACCGTGTAACATTTCAATATATGATGTTAGTCAAAGAAATATTATTAAAAAAATTATTTCATTATCTTGGGAAATATTTTGTATTCACCATTAAATACAAAAATGATTATTTATAATGAATTTTAATAATTAATTATATTAATCACTAAAAATATGAGAAATTAATATGGAATAAAATTGATTTGGGGGTCTAGTTATAGATATCACATTGATTAATCAATGGGTCTCCTAATAAAAAACATGGTGTCATTATATATAAAACAATGTTGTAAGATCATGTCATAATAGTTGGGTGATTTGTGTATAACTACTCATTAAATGAATATGTCTTTTCCAAGGCCTTGATAGTAGGATTCATGATATCCTCCATTTTAACATCATAAATATATATATTTATGAATTTGTTTTATTTATAATTCACTTTTCATTATCTGTGGGATTTCCATGTTGATATTATCCATGGATGTACTTTGAAATCGTGTTGGTGATTGAATGGAATGTGTTTTTATTATCCACATTTCCATATTAATTATGATTTATTTACTCATGATGGATTCTATTGAATATAACCCTTACAAAGAATCTAAGCTCACCCTTTATTTTTTTTCCTTTCCTTTGGATATGAAGAAGGAATTTTTGAATGATTTTGATGGATGTATGAAATTTTTTCCGGAGATGTTTTATTTTTAAAATGTAATATGGAATTCATATATGTTTCTATGTTACCAAGAAATTTAAAGTGATCAGTACTTTTTCATGTGAACCCTTGTATCTTGTACCAATGTACCAAGTAACCACCAACTCTGGGATAATGAATTTGGGGATTCTATAGTTGGTATCAGAGGATGTTTAATAGTAACATTGGGAAATTGATTTTAGATTTACAAAGAAAACCTGAGTGTTATGATAATATCTTAGAGTATTGTATACCTTTTTAGGTATTTTTTATTCCATGGAAAAATATTCCTAATGAATTTTTTCTAACTAATTGAGTTCCATTAATTTTGGGATGGTGCCTAGAGGATGAAAGGGAATCAACACCCTTAGTCAATATAGGGATTTCCCTACTGATAATTCCAAAAATTTAGTTGTTGGATTAGAGTAGATCATGGAAATATTAGGTAAAATATTCTGATTTATGATGAATATACTTTCTCTTATTGAGAAAACAAATAGTATAGAAGCTGGAGTGAATGATTGTATGATTATGGATTTTTGGAGTTGGTTTTTTAGAACTAACTATCTGAACTATGTATGATATGCTTATTAAAATATTTTAATATTAATAAAACATCTTTTTACATGTTTTTCATCCATATTCATGCCATTAATGCACCAATTTACTAGAATTTATTTTTCATTGATAAGGTCAAAAAATTTCTTTTCTATGATGATAACCTTGAAATATCATAAGGATATTCATAAATATAGTTATATGGTTGAATAACATGCTATTATTGGACACATAAAATATTAATTTTCATATGAAAGTTCTCATAAGAATATTATACTTCTTCTATTGAGGTTTACACTTAGTAATATATAATATTTGAGATTATGAGAACAGACCCAGCTGTAGGTATTCTGCATGTTTATTTGTCATCATATATTACTATTTGTGAGTGTGTTTAATGGTCCTTGGACTTTAATTTTATTATTAATTCATGTAAAGACTCATGCAATTATATTTATTTTAGTAAATGATGATGATAACAGTTCATAGGGAAGTTAGGTATATTTGCATGTTATTAATTAATAATTTGAGAAATGATTTTTCCCTTAAATATTTGTGGAATATGATATATCATCCTTATATTGAAATGGAACCTTGACAATAAATTCCATGGACATGGTGAAATAATGAGTTTATTTCATATAGTCAAATAAATATGTATCAATCATAAAGGTTGTTGACATGGATGTGAAAACAGCTTGATGAGATATTATAACAAATGGATTATAGTACACAGTAAGAAATCATGTGTGGCTGTCAATTTTGTGACATTAAATTCTTTCTCTTATTTTATTTAAACCATTTCTAGACCATAATCTTTTAATTTAGGAAAACGCAGCTAATGAAAATGAGAAATAATCCTAGTGGGTCACACGCTAAGTGTTTCCATGGATCTCAGTTAAATTCTATTTGAATTTAATTGTTGGGAGAAATATTACTCTCAAGACAATGGAAAAATTTTATTCAGGATTTATTAATCACAATTATTTTCAAGGTAATAAATAATTATATATTCATTAATAAATAATTTATTTAATTTATGTATATTAAAAAAATATTTATTCACCAAAATTTGAAAAGAATATTTAGTTTTTTTATTGATGTATAATAAATATTTATTTTTCAAAAAATGAATAGAATATTTATTTGTGATGAAATATTTGATAAATTTTTATTTAGGTATTTGATAAATATCATGGAGTATAAGTGGACCAAGACCTTTTCTGATGATATATATTAATTTACAACCAGGTAAAATAATATTTATTTTTGTGCCATTTACCACAATCCATAAAATATTATTATTATTATTATATGGCATGAGATAATATAGGGTTTATTATATTATTTAAGGGTCTTTGTATAATAAAATAATATTTTAACCAAACCCCCAACTCTATAAATAGATTTTTATTACTATTTTGTTGGGTTCACCGAGATTTGGGAATATTTATACACAACATTATTTTCTATATATTCCTCTTTCTCTCATCTTCTTTAAAATGATATGAACTCCTTCATGACTGATGGATCTTGAAGTGATAAAGTCTAGAAATTAAAGATGATCGGGTCATTTATTTATTTATTTATTTTGTTCTAATTATTTATTTATTTTATGAATTAAAGATTATGATTACATAATTAAATGGACAAATATAAAAAGATAGAATTTAAATAAAGGTATTATGCATAATTTTTTTATCAAAACATCATTGATCACATAAGTAAAATTCACTTAATACTAAAAATAAACATAAAGGATCAAACAAGAAATATTTATGCATAATAAATCAAAATCCCTCAAGTTGATATTAGGTCATTGATCCTTCCATCATCTATGTTAAGATGAACTCATTGTTAATGTATGGGTTTTTCCTACATTGGGGTAACTTTTAATTATCAAGAATCCCTAACTAAGATAATGGGAAGAATTAACTAAATATATATTGGGTTTAACACCCTACATCTAACCAATAAAAACTTTGAGGAAAGTGTTGAGGAAATCCAAGTTAGGATTTATGGATTGGGGAGTCTACTGAAAAGAACAATGAGATGCTTGTTTTTAATGGGAAATTCCACCTACCTAAATAGTTTCATTTAATTTTCATGGACTATATATGGATTATAAGAAATGAATTATGGATCCATTATGCTAATATGTATTGAGTGATGGGACATTTTGAGTTCAATAGTAAGGTCCGTTGAAACTTGACAAAATAGTGGGAGGTATAATTAAATTAGATTCATTTTTTCTCACATAAATTTTAATCAAGTGAGGTACAAATAATATTATCATTGATAAATGTAGTATAATGGAAACTGCTTCATCCATGTTATCCCTGTGATCAATATTGGAGAAATAAAATATTTTTAATGGTAGTAAATTCTAGGAATCGATTAGATTCCTATGGGATATATTTCACAATGAATGGAAATCTTATATTATAGACTCTTCACTTCTTGATCCTCTTGCAAAATAGGTGAGGAATAGAAATATTTTTGTCTACGATAAATGCATGAGTGACGTGATTTTTTTACGAGTTTAATTCTTTCATACATGTCCAGGGAACTCATGAAGACTCATGAAGACTTGAATGATTATATGATACTCTATAAATAATGTGGTATATATCAGGGGAGATCTAGACAGGGATAGTTTGAGATATTCAAGGTTCTCTTTTAGAGTATGTTTGGAGAAGGTTCCCCGGAGGGGCCTCATGTAGTCAAAATCATTAGTTGTATTAAGTTCCTCGATGTTATAGGTATTAAATTTCCTGAAGAACTATGCACTAATCATATTCTTTCATCACTCCCTCAGAGCTTATTTAGCTTTATTATTAATTTTAATATTAAAAACCTATATAAGTCTCTTTCAGATATTCTCACACTACATTACGATGTTTATAGTGAGATGAAGCATAAGTATCCTTTTTTCCTTACGGAGAATAAAAGTAATGTCCATATGATGAGCTCTAATCCAAAATCATCTTAATGATACCCTTCTAATAAGAGAATGATCATGGGGAAGGAAAGGTAGTGGGATATTATCTATTTCACATGTAGGAAGAAGGGTCATTGGAATAAAAACTAAACCCTTGTAAGGAATAAAGGTGGAAGTTTCAGGTGCATTTTTTATTGAGTGATACTGATATATTTCTACAAATTGGTTATTAAATACATGATATGGTTATACAATATGTATTAAAATATAAGAACTAGGTAGATTAAAGAATATTTCATGAGGTTAAGTTTATCTATGAGTATCTAATGGAGCCATACTTGCTACTATGGCCATTGTAGACTACCACGTTACATTATCAACATGAATGATATTGGTTTTAAAAAAATTATTATGTTTTATCTAATAAAAAATGATATTTCTATATCTAAACATGATACCGATGTATTTATTTTCAAATTCTTGAATAAATGTTGCTTCTTCTATAAGGATAGAATTTTTTTTGTAAGGCAGATTTAAATAATTATTTTTATTTGTTGGATTACGTGAACCAAGTAATGGAAATTAATAATGAAACTAGTTTACATGGGTCATACCACACCAAACTATGGAATCAGTAGATAGGTCATGTAAATGAAAATTGTTTGACTAAATTACACCAAGATGGATATTTCATTTCTTTTGAACTAAAACCACTTATTGTATGTCATGGATATTTTCATGGAAAATTTACCAAATCCCTATTTAGTGTAAAATCCTAAAGAGCCGAAGATATTATTTAATTAGTTCATAATGATGTGTGTAGACTATTTTCCATTGGAGGGGTGGGTACTCATACATCATAACTTTTAAGGATGATTTAAGTATATATGGATATTTCTACTTCATTAGGTATAATTTGGATTCCTTTGACAGATTCAAGGAATACAAGAATAAATTTGAGAAATATCTTGGGGATAATATTCAGAATATATGCTCAGATCATGGTTAAGAATAACTTAATCAATACTTCATTGATTATTTATAGGAGTTTTCAATTATATCTCTACTCACTCTTTATACACCTCTGTGTAATTTTGTAAGTGAAATGAGTAACCAAAATCTATTATACATGGTGTGATCAATGATGATTCATTTGAATCTTATATTATCCTTTTGGGGATATTCATTATAAATATTAGTATAAATACTAAACTAAGGGTAAACTTAATTGGAAGATGGTATTCAATAATAACTGTGGAGTGGTATGAAACTCATGGTGTAATACATATATGTGTGGGGGATGTGAATCATTTTTTAAGGCCTCTCCAGGTAAAACGCTTGCACTCCAAGGCACATAGAATATATTTATAGAATATCCTAAAGAAACAAGTGGATACTACATATAAAAACCTTAAAAAATGTTTTGGTTTATATAAGTATTATATTTATTGAGAAGGATCTCATATCTAAAAGAGATAATGGGAGAGATATGGACTTCAATGAAGTACATGATCAAGATACACAACAGTTGGAATATGAATGTATTTCATAAATCCTAGTGGAAGAAGAACTTCTGATGACACAATTACTGTGTAGGAGTACAATAGAGGCTAGAAATCTAGAGGAGTATAGTTTTCTACTAAAAGAGGATGGTGACTCATTATTAGTAGATAATAATGATCAGGTAACCCACAAGGAAGTAATAAGTGACAATGATGTTTATAAGTGGAAAGAAGCCATGAATTCTAAAATAGATTCCATACTTGAAACCCAAGTATGGATTTTTGTATACCCTCCAGTGGATGAAAGATCATTAGTTGTAAATGAGTATTCAGAAATAAACTAGATATGGATGGAAAATTAAGTACATAAAAGGAACTACTAATTACAAAATCATTAAACAATGTTAAGTAATAGACTATGATGAAACCATTTCACTAGTTTCAATGTAGAAATCCATTAAATTCTACCTTCCATTTGTGTATTATCATGATGTTGAGATTTGTAAAATATATTTCAAAACATCTATTATTAATGGTAACCTTTTTAGAATATGTATATATGAAACAACCAGAAGGGTTTTTGACTCAAAATACTTCAAAAAAGGTATGAAAATTGAAAAGATACATTTATGGATTAAACCAATAATTCATGTCATATAATATTAAATTTTATCAATCTGTAATAGAATTTGGTTTCATAAAGAATGAATGTGATCCTTATTTTTATAAGTTGTTTAGAGGGAGTGTAGTCATTTTATTAATAGTTTATTTTGATGATATGCTACTTATTAGAAATGAGATACCAGGCTTATATTCTATTAAATCCGGGTTAAATAAATACTTCTCAATAAAGGACATAGGTGAACCATTATATATTTTTAGGGTCAAGATCAATCGTGATAGATTCATGAGGCTGCTCAGACTGATTCAAGGTATATATATTGATAAGTTACAGAATAGATTTAGTATTTAAGGATCCAAGAGGTTATTATTTCCAACATCATGAGGAATTCATATTTCTAGTAAAAATTGTCCTCATGCACATGAGGAAAGATAAAGAATAGAAAATATTCTATATGAATCAGTGATTGGGTTCGTCAGGCATGATATGTTATATATTAGGATATATGTTTCACATGCCTTGAGTGAGATAGGCAGATATCAAGTTGACCTAGGTGGCCACCATTGGATGGAATTCAAGACTATCATTAACTATCTGAGTCATATTAAGGATATGTTCCTCATATATAGAGGAGATGAGAAACTAGTCATCAGAGGATATACAGAATCAAGTTTACAAATAGATCAAGATGATATGAAATCACAAATGGGATATATATTCACTCCCAATGGAGATGTTGTGAGTTTCAATAGCTCAAAGAAAGATATTATCACATTTTCTATAGTACATTTTGTGTAAATTGCATATTCTAAGGAACATAAAGAAGTAGTTTGGATATGAAATTTCATTTATGATCTTGATGTGGGGCCCATAAGTAATGATCTTATCACACTTTATTGTGATAATAGTTTTATAGTGTCTTTTGAAATGGAGACAATGTCACATCAACGGTTGAATCACATACATCAGAAGTATCAACTCTTTAAAAAACTACACCCAAGAAATGAAGAAAGGGGAATCGTTGCCTATGTTTTTTTATCGATCGCAATTTATCTATTTATACAAATTGGGTATTAGATACAACATTTGGTTCTCAAATATGTATTCAAATATTGGAACCAAGTATATTATGGAAGATTGAATGAGGCGAGGTAGATTTATGACTAGCCAATAGAGCCTGACTTACTACTACGGCCATTGGTGACTACCACCATACATTTCCAATGGATATGATCTTTGTTTTAAAATGATGTTATAATGTTTCATATATATCACCTCAAGATTTTATGGTATGTTCTTCTTAAATAATTTCAATTAATTAGATGGCTTATATGCACAAAACATTGAGTCATTTTGAAACAAAACATTGTTCTTATAAAATAGTTATAACCTAGAAATTATACATAATTTTTCCACTTCTGTGATTTTAATTTTGAAAAACGAATATACATGGTTGTGATTAGTAAGATATTTTGAGTTTGAGAGGATCAACTTAATTTTTGGTGAATAGTAACCTAACCTTATTAATAGTAACATACACTTATGAATAGTAATATGACCCTTATGAATATTATATCATCTAAATGAATAGTAACCTCAACCGTAAGTGTATGTATAAATATTAGGAACCTTATAAATGAATGTGAATATTTTTAAAAAATTAATAATTAAATGATTCCATTTACCTGAGTAATAAATATTAATTAAAATTTTATAATTAAAAAATGATTTAAAATATAATTCATTTTCATAAAATATATTCATGAATAAATATTTTTCTATCCTATGATTATAAGATAATTTTATGAGACCCTAGTTAATTTTTCAAAAGTGTCATAAAATTAGTTATAATATGAAAAATGGTATTTTTCGAGTAAATGATGACCATAATTAAAAAATAAATTCTTCATATTTAGAAAATTATTTTCATAAAATAAAGTTCATTTTTATATTATACACATTAAAAAATTATTTGTTTGATTTTTTTTGGATTTTTCTAAAATACTTGAATTTTGAGAATAGTAAAATACGGTAATTACGGTTTAAATACATTATGAGTTCAATATTGTATTCATTGCATCATGGATGATGTAAGAAACCATTAGTTAGAACACACATGCACTTGTAAACCTTTTTTTCACAATAATCAATAATATTCATATTATTTAGAAAAAATAATAAACTAATGATTGAAATAATGCCAAGACCCTCCTCCCCTCCAATATATAAACCACCCTTCGCCCCCTCTTTCTACAACACCTCTCAATATTTGAGCCTTTCTTAAGTTATGCCATATAGTATTCCCAATCGCTCCACCCATTTCCAAGACCTGTTGGTCTCACCAAAATACTTAAAACAAAGGCCTTAAGGAGATTCTCAATGAGGATTACTCAAGTGGTAAACCTCCCTTCATTTTTCTTTAAACTTCTTGTACAAGTTCCGTTACTTTTCTTCTATCTCCTCACCTCCCATCATCCAAATTCTAGGATAATTATAGTAACTTAAATTTAATTTAATTTTAATATGATAATGTAATATTTCATCATCATCACTTTTCCCATCCTCTTATAATTAAAATGAAAACATTGTCTTAGATATATTAATTTATCACATTCAAGGAGGATGAGTTTTTAATTTCTATTACCATCTCCAATTATGGTCATGAAACCATTTTTATGGTTTAAAAATATCATAATATATGTAATATATCCTATTAAATGTTACATAGTAATTATTTACACATTGTATTTAATTATAGATCAAAATGAATTTGTGGTGATCGAAAACCCATAAAAATAATCCAAGTGTTTATCATTAAAATTTTATTTAATGATTAATCCTCTCCCAAAATAAAAAAATGATTTATGTGATATTTTAACCTTATTTATTATCATTAATAAATCCTAAATTCAATTATATATTTCAATATCCATTTTACATGAACATCCATACTCTTATACCAGAGAACCGAACCCAAAAACTAAGAAAATGTGGACTCCCAAAAGATAAAATTGAAAATAGTAACCCATCTAAAAGTCCATAAAGGAACATAATTAATATATGAAAAATAAATAACATGTATATAAGGTCATTTAATTAATAATTAATAAATATAATTTGATTATTTAAGACATTAAGATCAAGTGTAGAATATATTCAGACTTATGGTAAGGGGTTTCTCATCTAAATTTTATTTTCTTGAGATATCCATTATTCACCAATTATTTCTGGTATGTGGGGTATATCTATTTAAAATTTATATATTATATTATTATTATCCTATTATTCAATTTATTAAAGGATTCATTTTATTTTTATTATTTTTTGGTCATACGATTCGATTGATTACAATGTATTAGGGGACTTTGTCTCAACATCCTCTTCATTGAGGCTTACATGGTATTGTGCAGCTAATATTAATTATGTGGTTTATATAATACCCCTTTTATATCATGTTTCATTTAAAATTATAATTTTATTAAATATCAATATTCTTGTATCATGGATATGATTATTTCTTTAGTCGTATACCATTTTACATATGGTTTTTATTTTTGAATGTTATTTTAACTAGGGAAATATTGACAAAATTGTGTCTTGTATTCAATACGGATATTGAAATGGAATATTCTTCTTGAATTAAATATATTTATAATGAATTATTTGGACTTCTAGTGATTCTTGGGCCTGCAACAGCCCCTCGATGCATCGATAAGTCTAATGAGACGAAATAGTTGGTGACAAACCGTTTGCGTTTGTTTCCAAACAAAATCATATGAGTTTATACCCATAGAATAAAAATTTATAGATGGTATAATGGTTCATGTTATAGATACATGAAATCCACTAAATAATCATTTTATTCATTTGGTAATTATTTATTACGTTACATGGGATATTCACTATGAAAAAATCTATGGATACAATTTCATTCCTAGTTTATTAATGGAATGTGTTTTTTAGATTATTTACCTTGCCATAATTTCATTGCTTTATTGACTTTACTTGTAGTTTTATTACTTAATGTATCCCTTACTGAGCGTTTGACATCACCCTTATTGTGTTTCTTTTCCTCATGTTATGAAGAAGAAAATATTGAATAATCTTTCAAGGATGAAGTTTATTTCATAGTATTATGTATCATGTTTTATTTTCTATCTTTCCCAATGTAATATGTGTACTGTGTATATAATATGGTCTTGCAAACATGATAAACTAATTAGTCCTCCCAAATTTATTTATTTTAATCATGTCAATGTAATTAAATAATGCACCGGCTCCGGGCTTCAGCAGTAAGGGTGATATAGTTGGTATCATAGGATGTTTAGAAACAACCTTAGAAACTAGATTATAAAAAAATAGTTTAGAGGAAATAACCGTAAAATAGACTATGATGATAATAATAGAATAAAATCATGGAATTTTGGTAATGTATAGATTATGTGGGTCTTCCTAGCAATAAATTCTTGTCTGGATACTACAAGTGGAAGTGGTTCTGGTAGAGATGTACCTAGGAGTAACAACTCCAACAAGGTGTTCTAGGCCTGACTCAGGGTAAGAGGGTACATGAAAATGGGCCTTACTATGCACATGGTTTTACAATCCTGTGGGATATTTTTAGGATAATTCAAATTTTATTTACAAACCTGTATGAACGGTATAAAATTAAATATGTCCTCAATGAAAAAATGTTTACAATTATGAGTTTATCTATGCATAAATTATCAATTTATATTTAGTATTTTTCAGGTTATAAAATTATACATTATAATTCATAACCTAATTTAGTGTATTCCATTATTTAGTGATGGTTCTTAATGGAATAAAGTGAATCAATACCTACATACAATATAGGGATTTTCCCACTAAGCAATTCAACACAGTTAGTGTTGGAGTTGAGCAGATCTTGGCCATATTAGGAAAACTTACCCATTTTGTGATGAATAACAATACTACACCAATGTTGGATTATTTTATGGGGCACAATCCTCTATATTTTATTGGGAATAATAATTTGGTGGTATCTGAGTTGTGGATCAATTCCCTTGAAAATTTATTTTTATCCTTGAGATGGAATGAGAATGAAAATGTAGTACTAGTTAAATATTATCTCAAGAGAGATGCTAATAAATTGTAGTCATTGATCCAAAATAATATGGGGGAATGTGAAATATAATACATGTATTGGATAAATTTTAAGGAAATATTCTTCAACAAATACTTCCCTCATGATCAAAAAACTGAAATTAAGTGGAAATTACTTAGCTTAATGCAAAGGGAAGAAGAAACTGTTGTAGAGTATGAGTCTACCTTCACACGACAAGTTAGGTATGTCATAGATTACATACATAAATCAAAATACAATATTGATAATTTCTTTTAAGGTCTTAAGCTAATTCTTCCAAGTAAACTAGCTTCTGAAACATTTTCATCATATGATAAAATGGTTTTAAGTGCCATCAAAACAGAGAAGGAATTTCATAGATCAAGTTTTTTAAGGGAAATCAAGATAATAAGAGGAATTCTGATAATCGTGGAAAAGGTGAAGCACCAAATAAGAAGAAGGGAATGAAGAAATTTGCATTATGTGAGAACTATGGAAAGAATCATCCTGGGAAATTCTTGAAAGGAATGGAAGGTTGCTGTAAGTTTATAGAAAAGGTTTAATGATCTAGTGAATTCAAGGGAAAGAAAAAATCCAATGAATTTTATTGATAGAATTTTAGAGAGATAGGAAATTATAAAAATGAGTGTCCTAATAGTCAAGGAAATCTACCTCAGAAAAGGCCAAGGGAGGTAGTAAAATCTTATGCGATCACAACAACTAAGTTTTAAATTCTTAATGATGTGTTATCTAGAATTTTAATTGTTTCCTCAAACTTAGACAATGCATTATTTGATTCTGGATCATCACATTACTTTATATCTTTCCATTTTTCCAATAAAATTAGACATTTCCATTTTGATGTAATAAATTATTTTTTATTCTAAACACCTAAGAGAAGTATTATCGCAAAAAATATGTGTCGTTCAGTCCCCTTTATAATAAATAAATGTACTTTGGTTTCTGACCTTATCATCATACCTATGATTGAATTTGATATAATTATCGGTATGAACTAGATTTAAAATTATGATGTATGAATCTATTGCAAGAAGAATGAATTGAAAATTTTTGAAAACAATGTAAAACCCCTTATCTTTAGAGAAAAATCATTATCATCTGGTTCTTATCCAGATCCAAAATCTGTAGCTTTTCTAAATGAAATTCTTGTGGAAGAAGGGAATACATCATCTATGGATCTTCAAATTTAAGATGTACCTATTATGAAAGAATACATTGATGTATTTACATAGTATTTACATGTACATCCTCCATAGTGGGAAGTTGAGTTTTATATTTATTTGATTCCTGGTACAAAACCTATATCAAAGACTCCTTATAGAATGGCCATTGTGGTATTAGTGGAGCTGAAGAAACAACTATAAGAATTGATTGAAAAATGATTTATTCATCAAAGTGTTTGCCCATGGTGATCACTTGTTGTCTTCTTCAAGAATAAAAATGGATCCATGAGGTTGTGCATTGACTATAGAGAAATGAATGATATTTCAATAATGAATAAGTATCCCCTTCCATGGATTGATGAATTATTTGATCAACTTCATGGAGCTGAATATTTTTTAAAGATTTCCTTTGGTCAGAATATCATCGGTGTTGTGGGAGGAAGGATTATATTCCAAAGATAGCATTTCAAACTAGGTATAGTAATTATGAGTTTACAGTAATGTATTTGGGACTTACAAATTCACCCTGAAATTTCATAGATCTAGTTAACAGAGTTTTCAAGGAATATCCTGATGATTTTATTATTGTATTTATTGAAGATATCTTGAAATATTACAAAATCTATGTGGACCATATGAACCACTTACAATTTGTTCTAGAGACTCTTAAAAGAAAAGAGATATTTGGTAATTTTAGTAAGTGTGAATTTTGGATTCAAACACTTTATTTTCATGGCCATATTATCTCTAAGTATGGAATATTAGTAGATCCTATGAAGACAATGGAAACCCAAGAATGGCCTACACCAACGAATATAATGGAGTTATGTATTTTTATTGTATTAGAAGGTTACAATAGGCATTTCATATAGAATTGTTCCTAGTTGGATATCCCCTTAACCACCTCACACGTAAATGGGTTAAGTTCACATGGACAAATTAATGTACAAAATGTTTTCAATAATTTTAGAGAATATTCATCAATTCTATAATTTTTACTCTTCCCTATGGAAATGATGGGTTTGTTATATATAGTGATACAACAAAGAATGGTTTGGGTTGAGTTCTTATGAAAAATGGTAAAGTCATTGCTTATTAATCAAGGTAGCTGAAGACAAATGAAAAAAATTCTCCAACTCATGATCTTCAATTATAAACTGTGATATTTCCTCTAAAAATATGGAGACATTATCTCTATGGGAGAGATGTTAGATAGATAACAAGAGTTTAAAGTGCATTTTTAAACACAATGTACTCAACATGAGGAAAAGGATATTGTTTGAGTTACTTAAATATTATGATGGTTTGATACACTACCATCCAGGAAAGTAAAATAAAGTAGTAGATGCATTAAGCATGAAAAATCATGGAATTATAACCCAAAAGATGATTGAGAGAGATCCTATGTTAATGGATCTAGTAAGTATGGATATGGGAATTGTTAAGGTAAAGAAACCATCACTACTTTTTCAAATGATTATTAATTGTATTTATTGGATAAGAGAATTTCTCTCAATCTGATGATGAGAACCTTTAAAAGTAAATTAAAGTTGTTAATGATGGAAGGCTGGCATATTTTTTGTATGGTGATGGATTTCTGATATTTGGAATGAAGTTATGTGTTCCATCAAAACTTGAGATAAAAAGGTAACGATTAGATGATTCTCTAACCTCAAACTTTTTCTATACACCATGGTTATCGCACCCACTATTTCAAAATTTATTTATTTTATTAATTTTATTTGCGCTAGTTAGTTCAGGTCGAAACCCGACTTTAGATTTCAAGTTCTTTGTGTTTTGGTCTAGTTTTCGTCCAGCGCAACGCGACCGAAGCTGCGTGGCCTCACCTGGGTCGCCGCGCGGCCCGCCCGTTTCACCGCACGCCCTGCTTGATGGTTGATTAATTAAATGAAATGGATCAGTATAATAAAACAATAATATTAATGGTTTTAAGAATATAATTTGGCTTGTGTCGTTATTAATATTACTCTTAATAATAATAATAATAATAATAATGACAACAATAATAATAAAACTAATAAGGATTAATAGTTTTTTTTAATGATAACAATAAATATATTATAATTTTAGGTGTTATTATTATTATTAATAATGCTAAATTTAGGTTTTAATTCGTTTTATTTTATTTATTTTTATTTTATTTTAATTTCTTTTTATTTTAATTTCTTTTTATCTTATTTTATTTTAATTTATTTTTATTTTATTCTATTTATTTATTTATTTATTTTTCTTCTTCTTTTTCTTTTTTTCTCCTTCCTTTCTTTTCCTCCCTCCGTTTTTTTTCCTCCTCACAATCCCGTCGGACCCTCCCTCCTACCCCTCCCTGTCGCGCTGAACCCCTTTCCCGCCAAAACCCTATGCGGCATTTCCCTCCCCCCTGCTACAACCTTTGGCCGTTTTCCCCCCTTCCCATGTCGCCCCAACTGGAGCACGCCGCACCCCTGCTCCCTCTCTAACCCGCGCGCCGCCTCCCTCTCCGCCTGTCCGGTGGCCGCCCCCTCTCCGGCTCGAGCCACTGCACGAACCCCCGCCTCACCGCTGGCTAGCCCTGCTCGACCCGCCGACCTCCTATCCCCGGCGACCGAACACCCCTTGGCCGAGCCTTGCCATGCCGTGACACCCTCTCCCTATGGTATACCCCTTTCTCTTGTTTTTTTTGGGGTTTTCTTTTTCCAGCGGGTTTAGGTCCTGATTTTAGGGTTTGATCTTATTTGTATTGGTTCAATTTCATGATTTATGGTTCACCTCTGGTTCGTTTATGGTGTGCATTAGGTGCGGTTGAAGAATTCAATGAATTTATGGTTTAATTATTAATGTTTTGGTTCAATTGTTTGTTTAGGATCAATTTTGGTTTTGTTTGAGTTGCGGTTGATGTGCGGCGGTCGTTGCACACCACGGTCGTGAAGTCTACGATGACGAGGTAGGTAGTTCCATGCCATACCATCTTTAGATGATTTAAATTGCTCGTTAGTTAAATTAGAATGTGTTCTAGTGATAAATTGTGTGATGCGAATTTTATTTTTGATGCGCTTCGATATTCATATTGTTGAATTTTAGTTGTTTTTAGATAAATGCCAATGTTTTCATTTGCATTGTGTTGTTGAAATTTTCAGACATGTTTTAGTAATTGTTTAAGGTGTGAAAATTGTGTGTAAAATGTGTTGGGATGTGCAATTGATTTTAAAATGTTTACGACATATAAAATTTGTTTTTTTTAAACTAAGGCCTTGTAGTTTGCATGTGTGATGTTTTATTAATTGAGTAATTGTTTAATCAAGTGTCGTTTGAGATGCAGAATATGGTTGGGAAGGTTTTTGGGGTTGTTTGGTAGGTGCGAAATGGGTTTTCGATTTCTTGAGGTGTCTATTTAATTAAATGTAGATGTTCAATGAAAATGATTCATTTTGGGTGTGTTGTCGTGTTGCGAAATTTTGGAATTAAATTGAAAATTGTTTGAACAATGGGAAAACATGTTTTGGTTTTTATAAGCTACACTTTTTTTTAAAGCGACGTTATTATCTGAAATTGAGTTCGTCTTTCTTGTGCAAACCTTTGCTTTCTAATTTTAAATGTTTTATAAATTGTTAATTTCACTTATTAGATTATATGTGGAGCGTGGGAGTTTTGTTTGACAGAATTACGTGTGCGTTATTTTTTTAAAAAAAGGGATTCTTACATGTGAAATTGGGATTGCCTCTTGTGAAAACTCTTATTGTGCTATTTAGAAATGTTCTTCAAATTGTTTAAATAGATTTTCAAGTAATGCAAGTGGTCCGAACTATGTTACAAAATTGTCTTGGTGTGAGTGTGTGTTTTTTTAATGGTGTTTGGGTATGCAAGCGGTGACTTGTAGGTGTGATGTTTTGTTTGGTTCGGGATATGTGAAAGTGATATACATTATGTGAATGTGAAACATGATTGAGCACAAGGGAAAACCCTGGGTATCTAGGTGGGCAGACTAGAACTAGTGCGCTAGTGAACCGGATGGGTGTCGTCCCTGTTTCACTTAGCTGGATTGACGATTGCAACACTAACTAAACATGATATCTGAGGGTCGTGGCCTTCTATGCCATGTGTTCTGAGGGTTGTGGCCTTCTAAGCCACGTTTTTTGAGGGTCGTGGCCTTCTAAGCCACGTTTCACCGAGACACGAGGTTTCTAGGGTCCCACTCGAGCTAGATGAACCTTAGGGGATTTACCCACAGTGCTCTACCATCTATGGTGGTGCCTTCCGTCGGCATATGGGGGACCACTTGGGTGTTAGCATGTGTGTGTGTGTGTGTGAGTGTGAGTGTGTGCATGTGCGTGTGTGAGACTGTGTGTGTGTGCCCATAATGAACTTTTCTCATCCTCTTTAAAATCGTGTTTATGAAATGAATTCTTTTTTGTGTTTTCCTTTAGCATTTGGTTTGTAAATGTTTTCTTTAAAATAATTTTGAAAGTATAATTTTGAATAAGCACATTAAATTGTCTTTTGATGTTGTGGCACGGAACTTATTCTCGGTGGCATCCAACTGGGCTTTTAGCTCACACCCTACATACACCCTTGGGTGTATGTAGTTTCTTGTTTCCTGTGTATTCCAAGTTGTCTGTCGTGCTCAGCGATGGTGGTTCTAGTTGCTGTTGGTCTTCGTGTGCAGGTGGGTGTTGGTAGCTTGGTGATGCAACTTCTCGTGTCACATGAGGTTGGTTTTGGAGCTTAGTTCTCTTTTCCTGTTGTTTTCATCTTGGGTTTTTAGCTGAATTGTAGACCTAAATCTGTTTATAGTTTAGAAGTGTGTTTTGTAGTCTATTTCCAGTTTCAGTTACTTATCTGGTTGGTTGTATTTCTGTCTTGTATTTTGGGTAAAACTGTTCCCACTGGTTAAGCATGATACCCGGGCACTTGTGCCAGCCCGTGGGGATCGGGAACGCCCTTCGGGCCTTGCCACGGACCGGGTCGGGCGCCGGGTCGGATGACGACCCGGCCTGGTTCGTGACAAAATTGTATCAGAGGGCAAGGTTTGCTCTCCTGGGTCATTTTCTTTTCAGATAGAGTCAGAGTAGACCAAAATTAAGGTTTTCAGAACTCGACGTTCTAACTACGAGCAATGTGCCTGGCCAGCACACCTCGTGGCGGGACTCGAGTTACCGAAGTATGTTGAGCCTTGTCTGAGTTTTTGGCCCTTGTGGATAATCTTGTCTAAGGAAATTGAAAAGGGGTAAGGTCAGCGATCCTATTGAGCTCGCAGGGTCTGGAAAACCATGTGGAGCCGGGTATGCTGTCCTAGAATACCCTCCATGGCAGTGGCGTGACTGGCGTATGGCCGCCAACCATACGTTCCAGTCACCCGCTGACACAAGTTTCTATTGCGTCATTTCTTGTCCCCTTGTTTTGGATTCATGGGAATTTGGTTTTTAAGTAAAAATGTTTTGGTCATGGAAAATGTTTTCAAATGAAAACGCTTTAAAAAGAAAATTATGTATGAAGTTTGAAAGGTGTGGGTTGAATGTTTTGGTTTTGAAAAAAAATGGAATGGTTTGGTTTTTGATCCTTGGCGCTCTCATGGGCAACCACATGCATGAGTGTATACGAAAAGGAAAATGGTTAATGGCATGAGCGGATGAGTGCTTGGATGGATATGAGGTGGGTGCCAGTGCGGCACGAGAACATGCATGTGCGAGGCTCATGGGACACCATTGGTGTTGGTGCAATCCACCGGGTTTTCTTATTTTTCAAAAAAAAATTTTAAAGGAAAAAAGAAAATTTGGTGTTTTAGTAAATGGTGTTTGTGTGGCGTGTCCTTGTGTTTTTGAGATGTTGGATGTGTGGCGTTTTGAGCTGAGTATTCTTTCTGAATGGTTTGTGTCCCGAGTTTGAGTTCTTATTTGTAAGTTGGTATGCATGTGTGTAGTTAGTGAATTCTTTTGAAGAGTACATCGGGGAGACCTTGCAGTGGTTTCCCCTGCATGTTTGGTGTTTTCTTGTGTGATATGTCTTGACCGTTGGACCAGTTTGATTTGGGTCCATGGTTTTATTTTTTGACTAGTGTATGCCCCCATAAAATGTTAAAATGCAATTGAAACATGGCCACGGGAAATTCGTCATTGGCCGGCCCTCCAGTTAATCAGAGTACTCTTTTTTTATTATTCTATAATTGAACCCACCTCTCCTTTCTACAACTAAGACCTCTCACGGCGGGATGACAGATGCGAGGGGAGTTGAACAGAGTTTGGTCTCTTTGAGTTGTTTGACTCGTCGGGTATGAAGTTGACATCGTTGTGTCTAAAGGTTCCCCTAGAAGCGGTGAAAGAAATTCTAGTGGGGAAGGGTGAAGGCGATTGAGAGATGTCAGTGCTTATCGATGTTTTGAATGGTTGGTAGTGTTTACATTAGCCGCAAGGGTCATGTTCGGTGACGTCTTGCAGCGTGAGACCTCTTTGATAATCAAAAGTGGTTTGGAAGCAACCCTAAGTTGTTGGTACGGTCTATCGTTCTAAATGACCTCTATTCTTTGGTTTGTTTCATTTAAGGAAAGGTTTGTGTTAGGCTACTAGTTTAGCAGATCCAGTCGTATGAGGCTACTATGGTTGTTTGCAGGAATCACGTGTTGTTCAATATGCGGTTTAAAGTCTTTCTCAGCGCAATGTTTCTCTTGACAACAATGATCGTGCTTGGCGATGATTTGTGGTGCCATGTTCTCATTCAGTGTAACAATGGGTGATGCGTGTGTACCATCTAAGCTCTCGTTTTGGTGAATGTTCAGTGTGAGAGTAATTAGACATCATGGTGTGTTGTGTCTGTAGGTATTGCCTCGGGTGCAGTATGATTGTGTGTGACACCGGAAGGAAAATATTCGCTCGAGAGTCTTCAATACCTGACTACGAGGCAGGAGATGCTTCAAACATCAGGGCTCCAGCCATAGGCCTCGGTGCGAAGCTAGCGCGTGGTCAGGAACCCCGAGAGTGTATGAGACCCGACTTTATTTCTGTCATTGGTGTTGAAAGTGAAAGAAGCTTAAAATGTTTTCTATGGTTGTTCTGCTCTGAACGAACCATCTGGTTGCATAAGGTTTTCGTGACCATGTGGAGGCGTGTTCATCTCGTTGCCTTAATGTTTTGGGGGTTGCGTTCCACTGGATGCAATCGCTTTAGTGGTCCTTATGAGAGTCTTTCGGGTAACTCAGTCTCAAACATGAATGGTGTTCATCCAGGAAATTTTGAAATGTTGGTTTGTGGCCGGCCGTGGTTTTGACGCCTGGTGGTCGGGCCCCTCCCTCCCCGCCCCTTGTGGTGGGGTGTTTGGTCATCGTTGAGAAGTTTTCAAAGTTCTATACATTCCATTAGTTCTAATGGTTGGGAGTCCTCTTGGACCTCCCTATGTTGGTTTTATGGTCTCGCCTTGGGCTTTAGCAGGTTATTAATGGTGGGGAGACCCACATTGGGTCTCGTAGAAATGTCTCTAGAATGAACCAGTGCTGGTTTTTTTTCTTCAATGGCGGGGGGTCCACTCGAACCTCCCTGTGTTGGCTTTCTAGTCCCGTTTCGAGCGCAAGTAAGTTCTTAATGGTGGGGAGCCCCTCGGGCCTCCCCATGTTGATCTTTTGCTTCTGTTTCTAAATACAGCTTGGTAATAAGTGAACAGAGTGATCTGTGGACATGGTTTTTCATTCAATGGTGCTTGGGTTGTTTTGGATTGTGAAGTTATATTCAGTGCATGTGAGGGTTTCCCTTCCTTGATCAGTTAACTGGAGGTGTTTTAGCCCTTTGGGGTGGGCGACCCATGTCGGAAAGTCTTTTTATGCATTTATTGATGTTGTCTTTGAGTCACTTTCTCTGAGCACGATGTTTCTCTCTCTATTTTGTTGATGTTTGTGGGGATCCTATTTGATCCTTATTGGGGTGCCGTTTCCTACATTGGGTCTCAGCCTTAGTTGCGGCTTTCCGGGGGCGGAAAGCTTTATGGTGGGGAGAATTGTCGCACCCACTATTTCAAAACTTATTTATTTTATTAATTTTATTTGTGCTAGTTAGTTCAGGTCGAAACCCGACTTTAGATTTTGAGTTCTTTGTGTTTTGGTCTAGTTTGCGTCCAGCGCAACGCGACCGAAGCTGCGTGGCCTCACCTGGGTCGCCGCGCGGCCCGCCCGTTTCACCGCACGCCCTGCTTGATGGTTGATTAATTAAATGAAATGGATCAGTATAATAAAACAATAATATTAATGGTGTTAAGAATATAATTTGTCTTGTGTCGTTATTAATATTACTCTTAATAATAATAATAATAATAACAACAATAATAATAAAACAAATAAGGATTAATAGTTTGTTTTAATGATAACAATAAATATATTATAATTTGATGTGTTATTATTATTATTATTAATGCTAAATTTAGGTTTTATTTCATTTTATTTTATTTATTTTTATTTTATTTTAATTGATTTTTATTTTAATTTCTATTTATCTTATTTTATTTTAATTTCTTTTTATTTTATTCTATTTATTTATTTATTTATTTTTCTTCTTCTTTTTCTTTTTTTTTCTCCTTCCTTTCTTTTCCTCCCTCCATTTTTTTCCTCCTCACAGTCCCGTCGGACCCTCCCTCCTACCCCTCCCTGTCGCGCTGAACCCCTTGCCCCCCCAAAACCCTATGCGGCATTTCCCTCCCCCCTGCTGCAACCTTTGGCCGTTTGCCCCTTTCCCATGTCGCCCCAACTGGAGCGCGCCGCACCCCTGCTCCCTCTCTAACCCGCGCGCCGCCTCCCTCTCCGCCTGTTCGGTGGCTGCCCCCTCTTCGGCTCGAGCCGCTGCACGAACCCCCGCCTCACCGCTGGCTGGCCCTGCTCGACCCGCTGACCTCCTATCCCCGGCGACCGAACACCCCTTGGCCGAGCCTTGCCATGCTGTGACACCCTCTCCCTATGGTATACCCTTTTCTCTTGTTTTTTTGGGGTTTTCATTTTCCAGCGGGTTTAGGTCCTGATTTTAGGGTTTGATCTTATTTGTATTGGTTCAATTTCATGATTTATGGTTCACCTATGGTTCGTTTATGGTGCGCATTAGGTGCGGTTGAAGAATTCAATGAATTAAAGGTTTAATTATTGATGTTTTGGTTTAATTGTTTGTTTAGGATCAATTTTGGTTTTGTTTGAGTTGCGGTTGATGTGCGGCAGTTGTTGCGCACCACGGTCGTGAAGTCTGCGATGATGAGGTAGGTAGTTCCATGCCATACCATCTTTAGATGATTTAAATTGCTCGTTAGTTAAATTAGAATGTGTTCTAGTGATAAATTGCGTGATGCGAATTTTATTTTTGATGCGCTTCGATATTCATATTGTTGAATTTTAGTTATTTTTAGATAAATGCCAATGTTTTCATGTGCGTTGTGTTGTTGAAATTTTCAGACATGTTTTAGTAATTTTTTAAGGTGTGAAAATTGTGTGTACAATGTGTTGGGATGTGCAATTGATTTTAAAATGTTTACGACATCTAAAATTTGTTTTTTTTAACTAAGGCCTTGTAGTTTGCATGTGTGATGTTTTATTAATTGAGCAATTGTTTAATCAAGTGTCGTTTGAGATGCAGAATATGGTTGGGAAGGTTTTTGGGGTTGTTTGGTAGGTGCGAAATGGGTTTTCGAGTTCTTGAGGTGTCTATGTAATTAAATGTAGATGTTCAACGAAAATGAGTCATTTTGGGTGTGTTGTCGTGTTGCGAAATTTTTGAATTAAATTGAAAATTGTTTGAACAATGGGAAAACATGTTTTGGTTTTTATAAGCTACACTTTTTTAAAGCGATGTTATTATCTGAAATTGAGTTCATCTTTCTTGTGCAAACCTTTTCTTTCTAATTTTAAATGTTTTATAAATTGTTAATTGCACTTATTAGATTATATGTGGAGCGTGGGAGTTTTGTTTGACATAATTACATGTGCGTTATTTTTTTTAAAGGGATTATTACATGTGAAATTGGGATTTCCTCTTGTGAAAACGCTTATTGTGCTATTTAGAAATGTTCTTCAAATTGTTTAAATAGATTGTCAAGTAATGCATGTGGTCTGAACTATGTTACAAAATTGTCTTGGTGTGCGTGTGTGTTTTTTTTAATGGTGTTTGGGTATGCAAGCGGTGACTTGTAGGTGTGATGTTTTGTTTGGTTCGGGATATGTGAAAGTGATATACATCATGTGAATGTGAAACATGATTGAGCACAAGGGAAAACCCTGGGTATCTAGGTGGGCAGACTAGAACTAGTGTGCTAGTGAACCGGATGGGTGTCGTCCCTGTTTCACTTAGCTGGATTGATGATTGCAACACTAACTAAACATGATATCTGGGGGTCGTGGCCTTCTAAGCCACGTGTTCTGAGGGTCGTGGCCTTCTAAGCCACGTTTTCTGAGGGTCGTGGCCTTCTAAGCCACGTTTCACCGAGACACGAGGTTTCTAGGGTCCCACTCGAGCTAGATGAACCATAGGGGATTTACCCACAGCGCTCTACCATCTATGGTGGTGCCTTCCGTCGGCATATGGGGGACCACTTGTGTGTTAGTGTGTGTGTGTGTGTGTGTGTGAGTGTGAGTGTGAGTGTGTGCGTGTGCGTGTGTGAGACTGTGTGTGTGTGCCCATAATGAACTTTTCTCATCCTCTTTAAAATCGTGTTTATGAAATGAATTCTTTTTAGTGTTTTCCTTTAGCATTTGGTTTGTAAATGTTTTCTTTAAAAGAATTTTGAAAGTATAATTTTGAATAAGCACTTTAAATTTTCTTTTGATGTTGTGGCATGGAACTTATTCTCGGTGGCATCCAACTGGGCTTTTATCTCACACCCTACATACACGCTTGGGTGTATGTAGTTTCTTGTTTCTTGTGTATTCCAGGTTGTCCGTCGTGCTCAGCGATGGTGGTTCTAGTTGCTGTTGGTCTTCGTGTGCAGGTGGGTGTTGGTAGCTTGGTGATGCAACTTCTCGTGTCGCATGAGGTTGGTTTTGGAGCTTAGTTCTCTTTTCCTGTTGTTTTCATCTTGGGTTTTTAGCTGAATTGTAGACCTAAATCTGTTTATAGTTTAGAAGTGTGTTTTGTAGTCTATTTCCAGTTTCAGTTACTTATCTGGTTGGTTGTATTTCTGTCTTGTATTTTGGGTAAAACCATTCCCACTGGTTAAGCATGATACCCAGGCACTTGTGCCAGCCCGTGGGGATCGGGAACGCCCTTCGGGCCTTGCCACGGACCGGGTCGGGCACCGGGTCGGATGACGACCCAGCCTGGTTCGTGACAATGGTAGTACCAAGGTGTATAGAGATCTGAAGGAAAATATTTTGTGGGAAAATATAAAGTGAGAAATTTATAACTATGTGTCAAGATGCCTAGTTTTTCAGTAGGTGAAGTCTGAAAAACAACACCCTAATAGATTTATGAAATCTCTTCCTATACATGTCTGGAAATGAGATGATATTACGATGGACTTTGTCACAATACACTCAAGGACTCTATGAAATAATGATGCAATATGGGTAATTGTTGATCGTCTTAAAAAATTGGCACATTTCCTTTCCATAAGAGAATATTTACCACTTAAGAGCCTATTAAAACTCTATATTAATAATGTTTTAAGACTTCATGGTTCACCCTTATCGATTGTGTCTGATCAAGATCCTCGATTTACATCAAAATAATGGATTCAAGAGGCTTTGGATACTAAGCTTTGTATGATTACTGCTTATCATCCTCAAATCGAAGGACAGTCTGAAAGGACTATTCAAATGTTGTAGGATATGTTGAGATCATGCTAAATTGACTTTCAATGTATGTGGGATCAGTACATACCCTTGGTGTAATTTTCATACAATAATATTTTCAATTCTAGAATTCAGATGGTGCTATATGAAGCATAATATGGCAAGAGGTGTCGAACTCCAACTTGTTGGGATGAATTTAGTGAGATGAAACTTGTGGGCACATAACTAATTAAAGATACAACGACAAATGTAAAGTCAATTTAGGCCCATATTAAAGCATCCTAAAGTTGGAAAATGAATTGTGATGACAAGAGAAGAAATGATTAGGAATTCCAAGGGGGAGATCATGTCTCTCTGAAAGTATCTCCATGGAAGGGTGTCATAAGGTTCAGTAAGAAAGGAAAAATGAGCCTTAGTTACATTGGACCATTTAAAATTATAGATATAATTGGAGTTCTATCTTACCATTTAGAAATTCCACCATGTCTCTCTAAAGTTCGTGATGTGATCCATGTGTCACTATTAAAGAAGTACATGCTAGACCCAATGCACATACTCATCTATGAGGAAATAAAACTGGAACTAAATTTATCTTACTGTAAAAAACCTCTTTATATTATTAAAACTAGAGAGAAAGTATTGAGAAATTAGACAACTTGTTTGGTATAGGATATTTAGAAAAACCATAAAATGGAGGAAGCAAAAGGGAACCTGAGGACAGTATAAAGAAGAACCACTCATGTCTTTCTAGAGGGCATTATACATGAAAAATTTTGAGGATAAAATTTTTAAAGGAGGAAAGAACATAACACCCCAAGATTTAATGGTGTGTTCTTCTTAAATAATTTCAATTCATTAGATAGATTATATGCACTCAACACTGAGTCATTATGAAACAACACTCTGTTGTTATAAAATCGTAATAACATGGACATTAAACATAATTTTGTCACTTTTGTGATATTAATTTTAAAGAACATACATACACAGTTGTGATCAGTATGGTATTTAGATTTCGATAGGATCAACTTAATTTTTGATGAATATTAACATACCGTTATGTATAGTATCCTACACTTATGAAAAATAATATGAACCTTATGAATCTTATATCATTTAAATGAATAGTAACCTCACCCATGAGTGTATAAATAAATATTAGGCACCTTATAAATTAAGGATAATATTTTTTTAAAAAAATTAATAATTAGGTGTGGGAATTTTCATGAGTAATGAATTTTAATTATAATTTTATAATTAATAAAATGATTTAAAATATAATTCATTTTCATAAAATTAATTAATGACTCAATATTTTATTTTCCTATTATTATAAGATAATTTTATTAGACCCTAGTAAAGTTTTCAAAGTATCATAAATGCAGTTATAATATTAAAAATAGGTATTTTTCGAGTAAATGATTATTTTAATTAGAAATTAAATTTCTCGTATTTAGAAAATTATTTTCCTAAAATGGAGTTCCTTTTTGGATTTTGCACATTGAAAATGGTTTGGGTGAATTTTGGGATTTTTCTAGAATACTTGATTTTTTGGTGAATAGAAAAATATGTTAATTATGATATAAATACATTATGAGTTAAATAAACTATTCCTTGCATCATGGATGATGTAATCAACTATTATTTTGAACTCACATGAAATGATTACTTGTTTTCACAAGAATCAATATTATTCATTATCTTGGGGAAAAATAATAAACTAATGAATAAAATAATGCAAACCCCCCCTCCGCTCCACTATATAAACCACCCCTCACCACCTCTTCCTCTCACACCTCTCAAGATTTGATACATTTATAATTTATACAAATACTCTTCCCAATCCCTCTAGCCACGTCCAAGACCTTCTAGTCTAACCAAATGGCTAAAAACAAAGGTCGTAAAGAGATTCTCACGGAGGACTACTCAAGAGGTAAACCTCTCTTAATTTTTCTTTTAAACTTCTTCTACAAGATCCATTCTTTTTTTTCTCTCTCCTATCCTCCCATAATCCAAATTATATGATAATTACATTTCCTTAAATTTAATTTTGTTTTATTATTCTAATGGAATATTTCATCATCATCTCTTTTTCCCCTTCCTCTTATACTAAAAATGAAAACACCATCTGAGATGTGTTAATTTATCACATTCAAGGACGATGAGTTTTTAATTTCTATTATCATATCAAATTCTGGTTATGAAACCATTTTTATTATTTAAGAGAAAATAATATATTTAATATATCCTATTAAATTTATGTAATTATTTTTCACACATGATATTTAATTATAAAACAAAATGAGTTCGTGGTGATCGAAAAACCATCAAAATAATCCAAGCGTTTACCATTAAAATTTTATATAATGATTCATCCTCTCCCAAAATAACCAAAGCTTGTATATGATCATTTAATATTATGTATTATCATTAATAACTCATAAATTGTATTCTATATATCAATTTCCATTTTACACGAACTTCCATACTCTTATAGAAGCGAACCAAACATGAAAACTAAGAAAACGTGCACTCCCAAAAGAGAAAATTGAATATTTTAACCCATATAAAATTAAATAAATGAAATTAATGAATAAATAATAAATATATTAAATTTAGATAAGGTTCTTGACTTCATATTTAATGAATCTAATTTTATTATTCAATACATTAAGATCAAGTGCAGAATACGTTCATACTTAAGATTAGGGTTTTTTCATCTCACATTTATTTTCATGAGATATCCATTATTCGCTAGTTATTTATTTTATGTGGGGTATGTATTCTGAAAATTGATGTATAATATCATTATTATATTTAAATTAATGGTATTTAATGATTCATTTTTTATTCATTTTTGGTCATACTATTTGATTCATTATAGTGTGGTAAGGGACTTTGTCTCAACTTCCATTTCATTGAGACTTACTTGGTATTGTGGACATAATATTCATTATGTGGTTTATCTACTTCCCTTTTAAGATAATTTTTCATTTTAAATTATAATTCTATTAAATATCCATATTCTTGTATCATGGAAATGATTATTACCTTATCCATATACCATTTTACATATGTTGTTTATTTTGAATGCTATTTTAACTGGAGAATATTGACAAATCTGTATCTTCTATTCAATAAAAATATAGAAAAGGAATATTTTTATTGAATTAAATCTATGTATGAAAAATTACATGGACTTTTAGTGATGGTTAGTCCCGGTATATCACTTCTGTGTATCGATAAGTCTCATGAGACAAAACAGTTGGCGACAAACCCTTTGTGTTTTTTTCCAAATAGAATCAGAATGGTTTCTACCCATAGAATTAAATTGTATTTTATGGTATAATGATTCATTTTCTAGATAAAGTACATCCACTAAAGAAGAATTTTCTTCATTCATTAATCATTTATTACATTCCATGGGATTTTCAATATGTAAAAATCTATGGATGCATTTCCATTATTAGTTTATTAATGGCTTGTGTTTTTCATATTATTTACATGTCTATAATGTCTATTCCTTATTGACTTTTATTTTCATTTTATTTATTCATGTATCCCTTACTAAGAATTTTATCTCACCCTTATTATTTTTCCTTTCCCTAGGTTATGAAGAAGAAAATCATGAATAAGATTTCAAGGGTGCAGTTTATTTCATACTATTATTCATCATGTTGTATTTTCTATCTTTCTCAATGTACTATGTGTATCATGTATGAAAACTAGTCTTCTAAAACATCTAAACTAATCAGTCCTTTGGGATTTATTTCTTGTAATCAAAAAAATAGAACAAAATAATTCACTATATCTGGGCTTCTAGGGTCGGGGTTGTACATTGTATATTACCAAAATCATTATTTATTTATTCCAAATTGATATATATGTATTTATTTTCAAATATAGGAATTAATGTTGCTTATTTTTAAGTATATAATTTGTTATGGTATGGTAATTCTAAATAACAGTCTTTATGTTTTCGATTACACAAACCAAGTAATGGAAATCGATAATGAAACCATTTCGAATGGATCATTCCACACCTAACTTTTTGTATCACTATCCATGTAATGTAAATGAAACATATTTGACTAAATTAAACCAAGATGGATATATATATTGTTTTAAAATAGATCCACTTGGTGTATGCCATGCGGGTATACAAAGAAAAATGACCAGATCCTCATTTAGTGTAAAATGTGAAAGGGACAAATATCTTCATGAATTTGTTCATATTGATCTGTGTGGACTGATTCCTGTGGAAAAAGGGGATGGGTAATAATACTTCATAACATTTATTAATGTTTTAAGTAGATATTATATGTATAATTAATGAGTTATAAGATAGATTCCTTTGACAAATTCAATGAATACAAGAATGAAGTTGAGAACTACATTGATAAGAATATAAAGAGACTACTCTTTGATCGTGATGTAATATATATTAATCAATACTACGTTGATTATTTGTGGTAGTTTGGGATTCTATCTCAACTCACTCATACTTATACACATTACTGGATTGGTGTCGAGAAAGTAGGAATTGAATCCTATTGGTTGTTGTGAGATCAATGATGATTCACGTGAGTCTTATATTATCCTTTTGGTGATTTTCTTTACAAACAACAGTATATATACTAATCTGAGTGTCAACTAAAGTGGAAAATTGTATTCCATACCAATTTTAGAGTGGTGTGAAACCTGTGTTTTCATACTTATATGTATGGGGTTTGTGAAGCATTTGTTAAGGCCTCTTTAGGTAACAAACATGCACTCTGAGGCACAAAGTTTATCTTTATGAGATATCCCAAGGATAAAAGGAGATACTACCAATAAAACCCTTAAGATAAAAAGGTTGTGGTTGATAGAAGTCCAACATTAATTTAGAAGGATCATAACTCAAAAATATATAGTTGGAGTGATATAGAATTTGTTTATGTAAAGGCTCAAGATACACAAGAGTTAGCATAGGAACTGATTCCACAAATCCTAGTGGAAGAAGAAGTTCTAGAGACACAATTACTACATATGAGTATAAGAGAGCTTAGGTAACAATAAGAGTATGGTTTTTTATCCACCAATTATGGTGGTTCATTATGATTTGATAATAATTAACCTATAACCTAAAATGAAACTATATGTGGCACTAATGTTCCTAAGTGTCAAGAAGCTATAAATTCTAAAATGCATCCCATATACCAAAACCAAGTATGGATTTGGATAGATCATAATTAAATGTAAATATCATTGGTTGTAAATTTAAATTCAAAAGGAAACTAGATATGTATGTACAAGTGAATACTTATAAGTCAAAACAAGTCGTATAAGTGTTCAAAAAACATCAATTCATAGACTACGATGAAACATTTTCACCAATTGAAATGTTGAAATCCATTAAAAATTTTCTTTACATAGTGGATTATAATGACTTTTTGATATATAAAATTGATGTAAAAATATCCATCCTTAAGGGGAACCTTTTGGAATATGTCAATAGGACACAACCTGAAGGGTTTGTGACTCAAAAGGATGACAACAAGGTATGAAAATCTAAAAGATCCAATTATGGATTAATGAAAGTATCCTGGTCATGGAACATTCAATATCATGAGTCAATTATGGAATTCAGTTTCATAAATAATGAATGTGATCCTTGTATATATAATCAATTTAGAATTAATTTGGTTGTTTTTATAATATTTTATATCATTGACATAATAATTATTAGAAATGAGATACCTGTCTTATAGTCTATTAATTACAGGTTAAATAAAGTATTCTCTTTGAAGGACCTAAGCGAACCATCATTTATTCATAGGATCAATATCCATTATGATATATCTATGAGGCTACTCAATCTAAGTCAAGGCATATATATTGATAATATACTGAAGAGATTTAGTATGGAACAAAACAAGAGGGTATTATTTCTAATGTCACATGGCATTCATCTTTCTAGGAAAATGTGTCCTCATGCACATGGGGAAATATAAATAATAGAAATTATTTAATATGCATCATTAATTGGTTTAGTCATGTATGTTATGTTATAACCAGGATATATGTTTTAATCACCTTCATTGTGATTTTTACATATCAAGATACCCTAGGTGACCACCATTGGATGGAATTATAGACTATCCATATGTTTATGAGGCATAATAATGATATTTTCTTTAGCTATGGAGGATATGAGGAACCTACCATTAGAAGATATACAGATTATAGTTTCCAAAGAGATCAAGATAATATTAAATTGTATCTGAGATACATATTCATTCTCAATGAAGGTTTTATGAGATGTAAGAGATCAAAGAAATCTATGGTCACATATTTTACAACAAAGTTTGAGTAAATTGTGGCTTTGGAGGTAGCTAACGAAGTAGTTTGGATATCACGATTTTCGAAATATCCTGACATGGTACCTAGAAGTAAAGATCATATCATACTCTATTATGATAATACTATAGTGAGGGATCTTAAAAAGGATCTACAGTCACATTAATAGATGAAGCCTTTAATTTGGAAGTATCGTATCTTGATGGATTTTTCACAAAGAGGTGAATTCATAATGAACAGAACATCCATGGAATAAAATATGGTGGAACCCTTGACTAAAGCCTTAACATAGAAGAAGTATGTTCATTATGTGGGGTTTAGTTGACTAAAAGTCATAGGTAGTTGGCTCAAGTCCAAGTGGGATTCTATTGGAGTTTATGTTCTAGAATAAACTATTTGTAATTTGGATTACATGTTTATTCAAAAAAATTAATATTAATAAAACATATTATTACATTTTTTTCATTATTATGCATTAATTTAATCTAATAATGTCTAAGAAGTTCAAAAATGGTAACTCCAAGAGGAGAGATTATGAGAATAGGCCCACCTATATGAATTCTACATGTTTATGTGTCATTATATATTCCATTATGTGAACGTGTGTAATGGTCCTTATACTTTAAGATTATTATTAATTCATGTCATGACTCGTGAACTTAGATTTATTTCCATAAAAAATGATGATAAATATTCACAGTAAAGTTGGGTGTGTCACAAATGATGTGTTATTAATTAACAAGTTGAGGAAGGGTTTATCCCTTCCATCATTATGGAAGATGATATCTTGGCCATTTTCTTGAAGTGGAATTGTAATATTAAATTCTATGTCCATGGTGTATCGAAAATATTATTTTAAATATTGAAAGAAATTAATTTCAATAATATATGTTGATGATGTGGATGTGAAACCTTCTTGATTATATATTATCATAAAGGGATTACATTTCGTAGTAAGAGTTCATGGGGTGGTTGTCGATGTTGTGACATCAACTTCTTCATATTTTCTTCATTGACCTATTGTTGGAAAAGAATCTTGGACTTTAGTAAATATTTCATAATTCCAATTAGAATGAAGAATAAAGATTCATAAAATAAGTGTTTCGGTTGATATCGATTAAATTCTATTTGAATTTAATCATTGGAAGAAATATTATTCTCAAGACCAAGGAATAATTTTATTTAATCTTTAATGATAAAAATTATTATCAAGGTAATAAATAATTATTTATTTATTGATAAATAATTTACTTAACTATATGAATATTAAATAAATATTTAATATCTATAATGTTAATAGAATACATATTTTATTCATTGAATATTTAAAAAATATTTATTCATCAAATTATGAATAAAATATTCATTTATGAATAAGTATTTGATAAATAATTACTCTGGTATTCAATAAATTATGAGAAGGATGAGTGGGCCAAGATCATGTCCAGTGATAAATATTAATTTTCAAGCTGGTAAAATAATATTTGTTATTGCATCAGTTACCTCAAGACAAAAAATATTATTATTATTATATGGCATGGGATAAGGAAACATTTATTATATTATTTAAGGTTCATTATTTATTTAGATAATATTTTAACTTAATCCCTAACAATATAAAAATATTATTATTTCTATTGTGTAGGTTTAATCTAGAATTGAGAATTGTTACGTACAAAAAACTTATCTCTATATTCCTTCTTCTTTTATCTTCTCAAGAACAAGAAGAACTCCTTCAAGCTTGAAGAATCCTAAAGAGATCAAGTTGAAAATATTTAAGATGATTGATCCACCAAGCTAGCTCCTAAAAATATATTAGTGTTGTTCAGAGATCAAAGGACCACATATGGATCACCAAGATAGGGTCTCTAATATGGGTCTTCCCTACGCAAAAAAGGTAATCTGAAAAAGGGTTTATGGATTATCTATATCACTATAAAATAATGATATTAAGTTGAGGTAATATTTCTTCAGATCAAATAGAAATTAATTTTAAATTTAACATTGAAAATACCCTCTTGGGGTTTTGGGCTTCCAGAGTCTATATTCGATGGAAAATTTTCATTGTTCTAAATGTTTTCATCTTGAAAAATCAGCAAATGATCCATTGAATCATACATAAAACTTTATGGTTTTACTCTCACCGAGTGCTTCTACTCTACCCAGAACCTCCAAGTTGTATCATTGGGGTCGAATTTTAAATTTACAATTATTTATTTTATTTTCTATTGATTATACACAATAGAGGTTAGATATTTAATTTCAATTTTTTCATTCTTTAATGTGATGTTTAATTAACATTATTTCAACATTTTAATTTTCATCTTTCAGGATTTATAACTTCATAAATTCTAAGAACCAATAGAGAATGATCAGAGATTCCATCAGGAAGTGATAAGAATTTTGGCCTATAGATTGGGTTATATAGCATGTAGCTCTAGTACATGTTGTGTTTCCAAGTGCACTGCACCTAGGCATTTCATGAGATACATGGAGCACCAAGTAGTAATATCATGTAGTGAATTAATTGTACACACCATGTTAATCGAGTGAGTCTAGCACATGGATGGTCAGATTACATGGAGTGTAAGTGGCGTACACATAGTGAAGTCGACACTGTTTAGGAGTGAAATTCATGCTAACTATGGTGTTTTCAAATACATGGTTTCAATACACATGAGGCGGACTAGATCATTAATGAGATATATGGTGTGTAGTCAGTTTACACATCATGTAACAAATTAATTCATATGTATGAGCTATATGTTTAGTCATTAGGAATGTCACTTGGACACACAGCTTTCAGACCTCATGGAATGTAACTCCTTAGTACATTCCATGTAGTCTTACTGAGATACATGTCGATGTCCCAACCATTTATCTCGAGCACATGGAAAATGGGGCACATAGCATGTGGCTGGTAAATAAATTTCATATAGTTCATTCGAGGTACACATTGAATCCCTAGGAATTTATCCTAAGTACACAGTAATCCAGTAACATGGAATGTAGCTCCAAAGTACACATTGTGTAATCTCCCAATAAAGGACAAAATTAAATTAAATTAAAATATTTAATTACATCATTAAAATCTAATTACACTCTTGGAACCATATGTGTTTGACTATGTAATAATGGTTTTAATGAATGAAAAATGATTAATTAATTTATTTTAATTGCCTTAATTTATTGGTCATTTCATTTTATTTTCCATGAATTTATTAATGATGGGTATCTCTAGGATAATATGGATGGTCATTAAGATGAAATAGAATTAATTAATTAATTAATTAATGTTTTTTTATGTTAATAATAAAGAATGAATATAAGTGAATGATAACCTATGTAATTTTATAAATTCAATACTTGTGTATTACTGATCATGAGCATGAATAAGACCTATGAATGTGTTGGTGTTATTTAATTTAATTTATTTCATGTTTTTACAACTATTTAATATTAAATTAAATATGATGGTTTGTGAGTCATTCCTCCCTCCTTTATTATGTTGGACATGTGTGTCCAGGGTGGTTTATGTAATACCCCTTAACCAGTCTTTTTGTTCCCCTCATCTACCGTTGAGTTATAAATACAAGTAATAAAATGAGTATCCTAAGGCACATAGAATCAGTTCCGGACAGAACCAAAAGGATGCCATCCCAAGTGATACATAGGTGGACAAGTGTAATTTTGAAACTCATCCTGTGACCAGCACAATGAGTTTTTACCTAGTTCATTGGTTGATTTATTGTCTTCATAATAAATCAACAATTATAAAAGATCATGATCTGGTCATTTATTTAATTATTTATTTCTATCTTATGCTCATTTATTTATGTATTTATTTCTATGTTATGCATTATTTATTTTATGGATGCAATATTGTGATCACATAAATAATTGGACTAATATGAAAATATTGAATTTAAATAAACATATTACGCATAATTATTTTTTCAAAAAAAAGGTTAATAACTTAAGTAAAACCCACTTAGCATTAACAACACATATAAAGACTAAAAGAATATTTATATATAATAAATCAAAATTCCTCATGTTAATATTAAGTCATTAGGCCTTTCAACATCTGAATTAAGATGAACCCATAGTTAATTTGTTGGTTTAGTCTATATTAGTGGCACTTTTAAATAACGGAAAGTCTTAAAAGGGATAGTGGGTCCAATTAGCCAAATATGTATTAGCATTAACACCATATGTCTATCCAATAAAAGTTGGGAGGAAGGTGTTTTGGAAATCTTAGTTAGGATTTCTGGATTGGGGATTCCACTCAACGAATCATTGAGCTGCCAATTTATAGTTGGCAAGACCACCTACCTAAATACATTCTTGTAATTTTTATGGCATGTGTCTAGATTATAAGAAATGAAATTTGGATCATATCCCCAATAATTTCTTGAGTGAATGGACATTTTCAATTCATCGATGATGGTCATTGAGACTTGATATAATAGTGGAAGACATAATAAAATTAATTTTATTATATCTGACATAAATTTTAATCACATAATGTACTAATAATATGATATTTTATAAATATATATTCATCATATACATTATCCCTATCATCAATATTATAGAAATAACAACTACTTACTAGATGTAACTTCCATGAATGGTTCAAATTTCTACAAGTTGTGTTGCGCCTTGTACAAAAATATTACACGATAGAATCCTCACAGCCTATTCCTCCTATATAGGATGTGAATGATTAAAATTTATCTATATATGATAAACAAATTAGTGAAACCTTCTATGTCGAGTGTTCAATGTTTTCACCCATGTGTAGTGAACTCATGATGTCTCGTGAAGACAAGGATCCTTGTAGGATGCACTAGAATATTTGGGGTATATAATCTAAGAGAGCTATAAAGGAATGATTTGAGATATACATGGTGCTATTTTAGTGTATTCTTAGATAAGGTATGCTAATTGGGCCTCATGTAGTCAAACTAATTGGCTAAATTAAAAAGATATAGGTTCTTGGGTTTAAATTTCCTAAAAAATTGTGCACTAATCTCATTTTTGAATCACTCCCTCAACATTTCACTAACTTTGTTGTTCATTTTAGTATAAATAACATTGAGAAGTCACTTCTTGATCTACTCAAACTACATCACCAAGTTCATAAGGAGATGAATCAACATATATACTTATGGTGAATAAGAGGAAATGCTAGGTGAAGAGCTCTAAGACAAATAATTCTTTGTAATTCACTTCCAAGAAGATAAATATTTTGGATAAAGTAAGGGAGAAATAATCCATATGTTTCAAATTTTTAAAGATGGTACACTAGAAAAAAAACTTTCTTGAAAAAATAATCAAGGTAAATTTTTAGGTGTGTTTGTTATTGAGTGAAATTTATATATTTCTATAAATTGGGTATTAAATACAGCATGTGGTGCTCACGTATGTATTCAAATACAGGAACCACATGCATATCATAAGATTACTTGAGTGGAGGTAGATATACAAGTATCCAAAGGAACCATAATTAATTATAGGGCTAATGAAAACTACCACCTTACATTGTCAACATTAATGATCTTGGTTTTAAATGATTATCATATGTGTATTATGTTTCTAAAAATATTATTTCTATATCTGGACTTGATATGGATAGATATATTTTTAAATTTTAGAATAAATGATTCCTTCTTATAAGGATATAATTTTTTAAGGGGATGAAATTTTAAATTATGGTCATTATTGTATTACATAAACCATGTAATGGAAATTGATAATGAAACCAATTCACATGACTTATACCTCACCCATCTATGAAATCATTGGTTAAGTCATGTAAAAAAACATGTTTTATTGAATTTCACCAAGATGGATATTTAAATTATTTTAAACTAAAACCATTTTGTGCATGTAATGAATTTTTACAAGAATGATTCACTAAATCCCCATTTATTGGAAAAGATAAAAGGTGAAAGGATTCTTGAATTTTTTCATACTGATGCATCAGGACTATTTATAGAAAATAAATTCATTTATATTAATTATGGATATCAAAATAATTATTTTGATACTTCCAAATTATGTGATTCATCCTCTTATGTGACCTTGAAACATATCCCTAGTATTCCACATCTCCCCGTAAACCATTGAGGATGACTTTTATGGGGGTTGTTATAATTATCAGTGGGCAGTACCATATAGCACCATAAAGATGTTTTATGATATTAAGTGATGTTTCTGGTTTCCATGTATGAAACATGAAATTGTTGATTTTGCCTCCAATTGTTATACTTATCAATAAGTTAAGGTCGAGCATCAAAAGCATCCAGGTTTTCATTAGCCCCTTCTAGTACCAACTTGGAATTGGGTTGAGATATATGTGTGCTTTGTGGATAATTTTTCAAAATTCCCTCAAGTAAATAATGTGATATCAGTTTTGCTTGGACGATTGGCTAAATAGGGTCAATATATTCTTATTTATGATACAAACAAATTTAAGGGATTTGGAAATTTATATGTCCGTTTGATCATTATATTGAATGGATTTCCAACTTTCATTAATTCTGATAGGGATCCCCAATTTACTTATTATTTTTGGTGGAGGTAATGATATCCCAAGTAATGTTGATAATGGAATACCATCCTGAAACGGATGGATATATGGAATGGAAAATTATTATTCTTGATGGAATGCTGGTGCTTGTGTCCTTAACTCTGGTGGAGCTTGGGATATCTATTTGTGATTGGCCAAGTTTTTATATAATAATAGATAATATTAATCCATAAATATAGAACCCTTTTAGGCTTTGTATGGAATACCATGTAAATATCTTTTCTGTTTTCCGAAGGTTGATAAAGATTCTGTAGTAATACCTAGTTTGGTTCATGAGATGGAGAAAAAGATTCAGTTTATCCATCATATAATAGTAATACATAGATATGTTATAAATCCTATATTTATCATCACCAATTCCCTTTAGATTTTGTATTTGTTGACCTGGAGTTTCTGAGAGTTTCACCATGTTTAGGTCACCAATGGATTACAATATAAGGAAGGTTAGCTCCCAGATACTTTGGAGAATTTGAGTATATTGAACATATTTGTATGGTGGCTTACTCTTTGGATTTTACACCATATATGACATTGATACACAACATATTCCACGCATCATATCTTAATAAGTATCTATCTAATCTATCAAATGGTTTAAGTTGGGAGGATCTGGATGTGGAAACTGATTTACTTGTGAATGAAAAATCAGTTTGTATTATTGGTTCTCAAATAAAGGTTGTTCACAAGAAATAAATACTTTTGGTTCAAGTGGTATGGAATGATGGTTTTAATTCACACAAGACATGAGAGCGTGAGGCACTGATAAGAGAATAGTAGCCTCATCTCTTTGATGTGAAGTATTTTTGATAGTATTTACTGGGGAAAAATATTTTATAGTGGGGAGAATTATAAAATCCAGAACTTTTATTTTAGGTATGGTCATTGGTTTTTTAATGTTTCTTCTGGTTTTTGATGTGTTGAGGACTTTTCGTGCTCTTTAGAGACCTTTTTGTATTAGTTTATAGAGTTTTTAATTGAAATATAAAGTTATTTAATTTAATGCTTACCCTTACATAATGAATGTGTTATGTGTGAGTGTAAGGAACCTCTACACATATGCAGGTGGTGTTTCATAAAGGTAAACTTGAATTTTCAAGTGTTACATAAGGGTAAAACGCCATGGTGTAAAGGTAAGGGTGAAATCATATGTTATTTATAAGGATAGAGTGTGTTCATAAGGGCCTTGTATATGGGTACATTCCATGTAAGTGTGTTGGGTAAGGGTAAAATTGTTCTAGGTAAGGGTAGGGCACTATGTAAGGTTCTTGTGTAATGGTAAATCGATCGTCGTGTAAGGGTATATTGGAGTTGCATTAGGGTAACCCATTATTTCTAAAGGAAGTTTAAAGGTATTATGGGTGAGTGAAATGCATGAGGGTAATCGACATAACCTTATGTGATAACCATGGTTTATATAAGGGAAAACAATGTTACCATTATGTGGCACACATTTAATGAAAAATATGTTTTTAAAATATGATTTATCTTCTTCTTCCTCCAGAAAAACCATTACTCCAATTTCGTTCATTCATAGGCTAGAAATATGTGAATCAAATTATTTTTTCCCATGAAAGGTTGTAACTAATATTTTAAATGATTTTAAACCCACCACATTCAAGAATATTTTGAAATGGAAAATTAAATAATTTTTTAATTTGGAATTTATTTTTCTCCTTCTACCATAACACCCATAGTATTTTTAATAGTACATGAACCTGTGTTTCTTCATTTTCAGTTGTCCTTTTGAGTGGAGTTTAGGGCATCCATCAGCAGAAAAAAAATATTATTTTTTCCATTGATCATCGGTAATTGACTTTATTTTATTTACATTTTTGGTTTCCTCAATAATGATATCTTATTTTATAATTAATATATGTAATTTCATACAATAATTTGTGTTCTTTAAAACCTTCCGTTATTTATTATTTCATGTTGGTTTTTATATAATTTCTAGCTTTTATTGGGAATATCGAAAAATGGTTTTGAAATGGCAGGGTATGTGTTATGGAAATCTTTAACAGTGGATGTTGGGAAATAATTATTGATTTTCAAAAAATTATTTTGATATTAACTTTTTATTTAAAATAGGGTTTTGATAAAATAGAAAGGTGTGGGATATATTTTATTATTTTTAAATGAGATTATTTGGTGAATTTTGATAAAAATTATTTGATATTGGTTTTTAAAATGAAAGGCATGAATTTTGATCAAAACCATTTGATGTTTATTTTTGAAGTGAATGGAAATATTTTTTTTATAAAGATATTTTGATATTAGTTTTTGAAATTAATGGAATGATTTTTAATCTTGAAATCAGGTCTGAATGAAATAAGGATTGAAATGATTTTTGAATGTTTTAATGAATTATTTCCTCTTATAATATTTGATTTACCTTGAAGAACATGGGAAAATGGGTAGTTTGGAAGGAAGAACACACACTAGGCTTGTATTATCTCTACCTAGAAGTGGATTAATGATGAAAATGCTAACTAAACTACTAGAAGTCATATATATTAATCCTTTGGGATCCTATTCAATTTTCCCCAAGTCTTAGAACTATTTTTTCCGACCCTAATCCTAAGAACAGGTACACATTGAGTGCCATACTTCACTAAGATGTGTTTTAATACCTAAATAAACCTATCACTAGGTCTTTTAACCCTGGTGTTATGATTGAAGATGATTTTACATGAAAGTGTATTTAGATATTTTACTTATGTCAGTTCTAATAGAAATTATTTTTCATACCTCTTTCAGTAAAATTTGATATTCATTCATATTTTTATGGAAATTCTCTCTATAGCTATTTTATTATTATCCATTAATTTTTTTTTCAAACATGTTTCAAAACGAACAGTGAAAATATTTATATTTAATTATTATTTAAAATAAAGAATAAATGTTTAATTTGATATGGATTTCCTATAATTGACTGGTGAAATGATATTATGCTTTTATCTCACTCCCTACCATTACCATTAGGTGTTTGTTGAGTTTTTTATGTTATTTACATGGAAAGTGAAGGCTCAACTCAATGGTGGAGGGTGTACCAAAATTACGGGACCTTTGGGATTTTCTATCACATGATGGTGTTTGTGATCCACCTTTTTGTGGAGTTCAAATTTCTATTTATGGGATTGTTCTTGGGTTTTGTGGAATCTTTACTCTTATGGAGTGTTTTTCATACATACTATATTATTAATTCTTATATACTTTTTTGATTTTCTAGGTAACTCTTGTGGTGGAATAATTCTCTCTATACTCATATTAATATCATAATGATTTTGGACAACCCATGGTGGTTAGTAATACCCTTTGGGTCTTGTCAGGGTCAGCTCAAATATTGTTTTAGCGGGTAATCCATGTAGGTTAGTGATAATCTTCCCTTGAGTATTAAATATTTTTAGTAATCTCTTCACAATTTTAACTTATTATTTAGGTTTAAAAAAATCATTTTTATCCTTTATGAATGATTAAGACTTTAATTTATTTTTAAAATACTTATTACTCCAGTCATCTAATTTGAAATGGTCTTATGATGAGATAATTATCTATTTCCCTTTCTTATCAGAATAAATATTTCCAAATTTATTTTTAGACTTCATCACATCTTAATTGAGTTTAGTATTATCAATTTTAAACTTATCTAGCTCATCTGTAACCTTTATAAGATCATCGTTATTTTTAATAACTTCACTTTTATGCTTTGAATAATTCTTATAAATATTCTGATATATATCCTCACATTATTCTATATAAACCTTTATCTCATCATACATTTCAAGAACTCTATTCTCATCATATGAATCTAACTTATAATTGGATGAAAATAAATATTTATTCCTCAAGGATAAAAAAAATAAATAACTCACTGATATCTTCCCCAATAAACATATTTATTTTATTATAGAATATTTAGAAACTTGAGCATAAAATGATTTAATTCTTTCATTATCATCACTATCATACAATGAATTATCGAATATAGTGTATCCACCACTAACTCTCCAAGTAAATAATGCCTTTATGTTTTCATTTTATTTCCTCTAAGATGATTTCTTCTAAAACCTTCCATATATTTTCTTCAAATTTAAACAATCTGATTGAATATGCTTGGGCTTCCTATATTCATAAAAAATAGTTTTCATTGAATATTTGTTGTCCCACTTATACATGTTATCTTTACTATAATATCTTTGAAAATTGTGATTTATAAAAATTCTCCTTACCATATTATAAAGTTTCTAATTTATATTTTAAAGATCAATATCATCATAGGATATTTTAGAATTTATTTTAGATGAATAGGGTTTAGAAATAAGTCCTTTGAAATTTAAAGCTCTGAAACATTATACAAATGAAACACCACTATTCTTATTCTTTTCATTCTTTGAATACCTTTTAATAATGCATTCATAATGAATTAAAGTTCACATTAGATCTTAAATAATTATCTTTGTGATATGTATCATATAATATATATTTTTTATTAGATTCTCATTATTTAGAAAGTATATCAATAATTTTTTAACAAGTTCATCGTATGAAATATCATTTTCTCCAAGATATTATAAGATATTAAATAATTTTATAAATATATAGTGGATCTTTCAAGTTGATTCTCTGGGAATAAAATAATAACTCTAATAATAAACTCTAAGAATAGATCAGTTAGTCTCTAAATACTTCGATGTTATGAAGTGTGTAAATTCAATATTTTTCCAAATTTGATACATAGTTTGACGATAAAAAAATTTATATAGGTTTTCCTTTTAATTGAATAATGTAATGTGTTAATCATATGAAAATTCAAAAGAAATTATTATATTTTGTCATGATTAAATGTTTACTCCATGTTATCTAGAATCTAATGACTTTCGATAAGCATAATAAAATTATCTACCCCAACATTAATGTTAAATTATTCTATATAATCATTCCAATATTAATTATCATTCATATAAAATATTATAGGCTTTTTAGGATTGATATTATTAATATAACCAATAGAAAAACCTAAAATCCTGAAAAATCATTTCTTTATAATGTAATTTCCATAAGGAAACTGGGAATCAAATTATGAAAAATATAATAGAAATTAAAAAATAAAATTAGGCTTAATTTTAACCAAAGATAACTGCTCGGATACTAAATATTATCCCAAAAATTAAAGAATTTAAAAATATAAGTGGGGGTGAATTATAGTTTATAATAAACTTATAATTTCCCACCCACCTCAAGTGTAATATGACAAAAATTATAAATTTCTAAGCAACCAATATATCAGAGTTAAAAAGTATAAATGCTGCAAAAATTTATACTACTAGAATATAAAAAACTATCAAAAATGTTATAAAGTACATTGGAAATTTAAAACAAAACACAAAGTAATGGTTAACATTTCAAGAACTACTATAGAGGGTATTATAAAAAGGAAACACCCTCTAATTCTGTGAGTTCTTTGCTATAACCAAATACAGAAAGGGATACTTTAACCAGACTCTCAATATCATTGTTCTAATCTATAACACCTGCTACTATAAATTTTTAGAAGGTATTATATCATCCTTTAAATGTATTCCCTCATCCATATACTTGTGTAAATGTACTCTTTCTTCTACAAAGGAATCCCTTGATCAAACTGATCAGTAGAAACTCTATTTTCCTCCACAGAACTCCTCAATCTCAATAAATTGGTATTATCCCACTTCCAAAAACTTGAATATCCTCAACACAATGGTAAAAAATAAAATAAATACGATAATAAAATATATTGAAAATAATTTGAAAATATTATAAACAAATTCTCAATGTGTAAAAACTCAAAAAGAAAAAACACTATAATCATAATCACACACAGAAAAAAGTTATGATGGGATTAAAAATGAATAACAACTCTTTAAGAAACATTATATTTCAAATCATTCTCCTTAAGTTGTAGAATATATTTTTAATAATATCTGTAACAAACTTTAACAGTCAATTTTTGATATATTTGGTTATATTGGTAGCTACATTGAATTTAGCTTCACATGTTTCATTGAAATAAAATATGTAACTTACAAATAGTATCATGACATCATAGTACATATATAATTTTTTATAAACTATGTCATAGTGTTATGTCTAGCATAACTTATGTGACTAGAAAATTTTAACTAAAAACATGAAATCGAAAACAACCACTTAAAGTTATATCAAATTTCTACATAATTGAATTATGATTTTCAAAGGAAATTATAATGTGATTAATTGACTCAAAACATGTATCCAACTGTTAAACCCCCAATAGATTCTATGATGTGAGTTTCATAATCCTCATACATGGTCAATGTCTTATGCAGTATGATCATGAAACATGGTATTTCTCCCACTTTCTCTATAAAACCTATTTTTTTTTGAAACAACGCATAATACATCAAAATAAGTCATAATTAACACTGATTTAATTTAAAATAACCCAAAGATAATTACTAAAAAAGGGTCAAATCAAGATATAATTTCCCAAAATCCTATAATAAATCAATTCACATCACTATGAGTATTTTCCAAACATTATTTTGTTATCTTCCCCGTGAGTTTTGAAAAATATATCTCATGTATAAATTGACTTGTTATAAATTCATACTCAAAATTGGTTATGATATAATTTTTTATTTAACTACCCTAGGTTATCTTATACAAACACATATGATAGCATGCCATAAGGCCTATAGAGAATTATAGATCACCATGGACTAGAACAAGTGTCGTGGTTATCAACCACATACTCTTGGGAAAGATTTCAACCACATTCCAATCAAATAATATTGTATTACATATCTACAAGAAAACTATAATGAATCACCCATAAATTGGGATTTAATTATTAAATAAAAATAATAAATTTAAGTAAATTTTAACCAAACAACACAAAACGAAAAAGAAATACAATAAATAAAATAATACATAATCTAAACAAAGCATTTGAAAATTAACATCAATTTTAAATTATAATAAATTTAAACAAATATTGAAGAATGAATCAAAAATGGATCATGCATCCCTTTATATGATATTTGATAGAAATGAACCAATAAAAACAAAAATAATAAAACAAACCACTCCACATGACACATAGTCACTTCCCTAGTGTAATGACCCATTCTTTTCATACATAGATAGTACATCTATGTAGATGAACATTGATTTAATAACATAAAAAACTATGCATGAACCATATTGGTTTAGTGTTTTTATAAACTTGGAAACAAAAACAACTAGTTCATAAAACATCTACATTGACTTCAACATATTCCTTCATAACTATAACCCTTTTTGACATATCATAATTAATACCTTTCATCATATCCTATGAAATGAAACAGAAGAAAAGCGTGAGATCATATTCTCAAAAAGGTTAAACAAGTAAGATATCAATCATAACATGAGTGTAAGGGAATAATAACATGAAAATAACATTTGAAAATTAAACTCTTCATATCAAAGATCATAGTCTTGAGTCTTGGAATAAATCATAGAAATTAAAATGACATGAAACCTAAAAGAACATGATCCATGACAGAATCATATTGCATAAGACATGGAATTGTGGCATACACAAAATCATAGAAAATAATTTCCTTAGTAGTCAAGGCTCTTTTCCAAAACTATCATAGTGGAATGGGTTAACTCCCCAAACCATCATAGTAGTGATGTTTTGATACCAATACAATATTGGTGGAAAAATTCCCTTACTAAACTAAGTTCACTCCACATTCTAATAATTCCTTACAGAATCGGGTTCACTCTACATTCAATTCCTATTTTACGGAACCGAGTTCACTCCCAATTCTAGTCATGTCTATCTCATGAGATATAAATCATTATCCAATGCATTCGAGAGATATATAGGTCCCACCCATCAGATAATAAAAGTCATACATATGTGTTCCAGAAAAACATAAATAATATTAGAACACATGAAAATAAATTCGGTTTCATAACCATTTCATCATAGAATAACTCATGGAAAAGAACCAAGTTTCAAAAATATCATGTCATCATAAACATAAACCAACAAAAAAATAAGTATTGTATCCTTTTATAATATACCCATTAAATAATAATTTGAATAAAATAATGTTTTCTTTGATGGAAAATGATTTCGATATATCACATGAAATAATTCTTTAAAATTATATCATTTCCATATTTAAATCATTTTTTAAAGATCCACACAATTATAAAGGAAAAAAAATTTCTTTGAAAATAACCATGAAATATATTAAAGGAAAAATCAAATCATTAAGGCGTCTTGACGTAGGTAAAATCCTCTCAGTCCATATAAGTTTTAAAAAACATTCCTTCCATATTTTGTCGGAAAATTCATAAAGAAACCTATTTAGAAAATGAATAAAATAATCCTTCCAAAATCTTTTGTAAAAAGTGAAACATGAGTAAAAAAACATTAAATAATAATAATAGAATAGTAAATCATATAAATAGTTTTATAAAACATTGATGTGGAATAAAAAATTAGTTCTAAGGAAAACCTCAAAAAAGATAACGTTTATAATAAAGTCCCTTATAAATATCATATCATTGAAGTGGGAATTAATAGAATGAATAAATTATTTTAATCAGATATAAATCAGTATAATACATGCATAAATAAAATTTAAGGTAATAAAAAGTCCTATAACGCATAATATTAACATTTAATATTAAATGAAGTATAAGTTTAACCGAATTAATGTAAATTGAGTTATGAAATTCCTTACTAATCTGTAATCTGTCAAATTATATACCCCATAAAAGTAATAATTTTTAAATGAAACATTTAGTAACTTGAATAAAATTATATTATTTATATGATATATCAAAGGGAGGTATATACACCACATACAATAAATAATTGGTGAATAAGACATATATCTCACATGAGTAATAGTGAGACAGGAAAACCATACCTCACTCTTCCCTTTAGTTTTTCATATTTTAACCTCCTATATACAGGTTTATATAATGTTATTAATTAATTCTAGAACTATATTCATATTTATAATACCTTATATGATACATTTATAACATCTTACTACTCATTCAATAATAATATTTCATCATTTTTATTATTTTGGTTGCATTAGTTTCATAGTTTTCATGGTGGGTTTGTTTTTGTATAATTATGTATTTTCTTTCCAAATGGAAATTATAAGAACATGGGTTTTTGGAACGGTTCAAAATCCAAACCCTATTAGATTTTTTGACTTGTTTCTGAGAAAATAGGGAAAATCTAGGAAGTTCTGAAAATTTTCAGATTACACATTGTGTACTCCAAAGTTCACACCTTGTGTGGGTTAGGCATATACTATCCGTGTGTTTCCCAAGTACATGTCATGTGGTGACTGTGTAATAATTTCATACTACACAGTGTGTAGTGTTACTTGACACGTCTTGTATCTTGCTTCCATGTACCTACTGAATCTTAGTTGTGTGTTGACATGTGTGGTGTGTCCAAGTTGTGTGGCTACCTCCGCTTAATTCCATGTATGGAAAAGCTACTACATGGCATTTAGTCCTTCATAAATGTTCTGTATTTTTATTTTTATTTGTTTATATAAGAGGGAATCATGTCTAATTTTAGAAGATGTCTTCATCTTCCCCAATTTTGGAATAGCTCTGTTGCGGAATCCCTAATAACATACCTTACCCTAGAATCATCATCTGATGTTCATTCTACAATCGGTTGGTGGCTATGGGATCACATCAGGAAGGATAATCTCGTACACCCTCTTTCATTCTAGTTTCTTTGCCTCACACACCGTAGATTCCATCTGAGTATAATTACTGGGATTTGATGCTAACGTAGATCAATGAATATCAACTTCGAATTGGAGCATGATATCGGACGTGCCTGCGTCTACGAGTCTTAGGTAGGTGGTGAATACATTCTTTCGTGTTTTTTTGGTCATTTGAGGGTTGTGACTTTTTAGCGTGACATCGGTTATTGAACGAGACCCTTGATTAATTACATTGAAATGACTATATACATTATGGGATATCATTGGGTATTCACTTTTCCTATTATTCTTGAGCGAGTCTGGGTTATAGGCTACTGGTCATTTCGGGAATTTTGGAAGAGGGTTCCAAAATGGTTATAACTGAATTGTTGTGAATTAAACTGCTGAGTTTGGATTGTTAGGAATTATTTCATTTGTTAGTGTATTTCAAGACCTTGATGCTGGTACGGATAGCACATGGCTAGTGCAATTAAACTATTTAGTTTGTTTTTCTTTTTTGAAGTTTTTCTTTGGATTATATGTATATGTGATGTGTGATATTGAATATAGTGGAACTTTTAGGTTATGTTGGAAAAGGCCTAGGTATCGTTGGGTGATGCTGATCACAGGTTGGGCTTGACCCGAATTACATTGGGTGGTTCTGACCACGGGATTGGGCGTCATGGATGTTGTCTTGAGGCAGTGTGACTGTAAGGTTGGGAATGGATCGACTTACTTGGATGGAGAGGCCATCAGACTTGAGTGACATGGTCATAGTGACATGGGGTTTCAGAGATGTTGTGGCTTGGGAATATATTTTGGTGATTACCGCTCACCCAGAACATTGAGTAGTGTGTACATAGGTAGACTCTATGATGATGTAGTTTTAACCACTCATTGGTTAGAGGGCCCTGATAGATGAGGTTAGGTACAATTAGTTTGGGGGTGCATTCCATAGGAAGCCATGTGGATGGCGAGGAGCCTTTAGGGGATAGTGTTGAGCCTATCGGGTTGGGGGAGGAGGCTCGCTGAGATTTGAGGGAATATATTGTTGTCCCTCTGGTTACTGATTTGAGGGAAGACATCGTTGTCCCTACAGTTACTGAATTGAGGGAAGAAATCGTTTCCCCTACGGTTCATGTTTCAGGATAGGCATATCTGCTCCTCTGGTTGTTGTGCCATAGGCAGATGTGGTATTTTGTACATGGTTACTATAGGTTGGGCGAGACTTCAGAACGTCAGTACTTGAGATACGAGGTTTCAGGAGGCACATGGGGTCTCGTTACATGACATATATTCTGGCGTTGACTGAAGCTGGTGATACATCATAGTGTCTACAGAGCACCAGTGGAATTTTTTTTATGTTTTCAAGGTATTGTTTAATGTTTTTCTTGTAAATTCATGCTTAATTAAACACTTATATTAAGTACACACCATTGGGTGGTATCCTACTGAGATTCATCTCGCACCCTGCACGTGCCCATAGGATCGTATGTAGACTTTATGGATTAACATGTAGGAAAGAGATCAGATTCAACTGCTGGATTGTATTTTCAATTTCATGGAGATGGTATGGACCTTGAGGTCTTAACTTGCTGGAGTTTACTTTGTTTTCCTTTCTTTCCTATATCAGCATGCTTACCTTGTTAATTGTAGCTAATGTTGGTTAGCCATTAGCATTCCATTATATCTTGACAAACTATGGATTCATGACTTGTCTGTTTTTGTAGTTGTTACATGTGGTTTTAGTATGTTGTTTTGTTTACCTTCCAATTAGGTTGTTTCTACTTTTCTTCTGTTGTTTATCTTCTATTGATGGTGCTTCCGCTCTGTAGGTCTCATTCGAGTCTACTGAGTTGTTTATTTCCGCTTCATGTTATATATTATTGCTCAGACCAGTACCAATATTATCCTCTAAGAGGGTAGATACTCCTCAATATACCTATTATTCCCTCTCTTTTAGTCAGCATCCTTTGGCATTTGGGGAAGTGTGCCTAAGGTAGTAACACCCGACTCGTTTAGCACTGTTCGGGTGGTTATTCCGATTCGGGACGTTATAGAAATAAAATGCCATAACTAAAATGAAATGATATTCATGAACTTCCAAAATTTTAAAAGGGACCATATATCATTTTTCCTTCTAATGTGAGGATTATTCATTTGATAAAATGTTAATGATAAATGTTTAGTTTATTTTGGCGGGTTTTCTGACCATCATGAACTAGTTTCATTTTATTTATTATTATGTATATATATTAATTCTATAATATGAAATTGGTTATTATATACCTATTAAAATCTTATTTAACCAAAATAACACTTGTATGTCCATCCTTGAAGGAGGTAATAGATAATGAAAAATCATTATCTATGGAGATGGTCAACTACCATAATTTGCACAATGGTTTCATTTTATTGAATAATAGGAGATAAGAAAAGGGGTGTATATAAGATATTACATTATAAATATAACATTATAGAATACACATCATACTAGGTCAATTATGAATTTATGGAAAAAAAATTTGTGGAGAAGGTAGAAGAAGAAATGATATTAAGAGAGTTGGTTTGAGAAAGTTATCTCTTGAATATCACCTCCTTGAAGGACCCCTTAAGGAACTTGGAATTGGTATTTGGGTGAGGCCAGCTTCACTTTAGAGGTGGGGAGAGTGGGGATGAGAGGTTTCGGTAGATATTTTAAAATATTCAAGTCTTGTGAGAAGAAAGGGGGAGGTTAGAAGTGGTATTTATACTTGAGTAGGGATGAGTTTAAGTGATCAAATAAAAATTATTTTATATTTAAAACCAACAACATTTGGGTGTCATTAATTCCAATTAATTTGGATGATAATTAATGTTATAAAGGATGGTTAATTTCTAGAAACACATCATAAACCCATTTAATATTGCATTATTTAGTTATTTTAATATTTTACCTTTTAACTTTAACACACTACATTATTTTACATATACTGTGGTAAATATATTTTTTACCATTGTAACCTTTATATGCCTAAAAATGAAAATTACAATATAATATAATATGAAAATCCTGATTAAAAATATGGAATCTATTTTTAAAATTAAAAACATAAAATTTACAAAATTACATTTAAAATTAAACTGTCAAAACGCAAAGAATAAACAGTTTTTTGGAAAAACGTGTTTTTAAGCACAAAAATGTACTTATACCAAAACAAGGTACAATATTTTTTTTAAAGTAATTAAATATATTTTATATAAATAAATAGTACAAATTTTACTTTTATATCAATTTTAAATCATTAAATTATTTTTAATTTTAAAGAAAATGAGAGATTTCTAAAAAACCGTATTTTTAACTATTCACCGAAAAATTAAACTATTCATAAAATTATCACAAATTCATTCTAAGACAATTTTGATATGATGAATCCAGAAAATATTTTAAATTTATCAAATGAATTTTATAAAATTTCAAAAAATTAATTATATTTTTTTCTCATAGAAAGCAATAAAAATAACTTTTTGAAGAAAACAAATATTTGAAAAATATAAAGAATTTACTAAAAATTATGTGAATATTCGAAAAAATAATTAATTTATTAAAAATGAGTTGGATTATTATAAATTTCAAAATGTGGTTATTATTATTCATTCTCTTCAATATAACGGTGAGTTTCTAATGGTGATGTTAAAATAATTATATTTTGGGGTTTGTTTAAGCTCGATGTTATGTGCAAAGTAAGCTATAAAATATATTAAATTTATCTAAAAAGAGATGTACCGTAAAATATTGGGATGTTACACCTAGAATTATCATCGTTTTTAACTCTCAAAAGAAACCTAAAGATCACTACCTAAAGAAGATGTTTTTTCTTATTACCTATATAATTTAAAACAAGGCCAATATACACACTAATGTGTTTTTTGAGGGTGTAAGAATAATTTACTAATAGTATAAAAATAATATTCTTTTACCACCCTTTCATAAACAAAACCACATATTCTAGTTTGAATTTAATTAAAATGAAACTCACACAAATGTTTTAAAAAAATGTATTTACATTAAAAAATAAATAAGGGTATGCCAAGATCAATTTTATTAAAAGGGAATCAATAATGTCAAAAAAATAGTGAGATGGTTTAATAAATCCATAGACTTCCCAAAAAAATCTCGAGTATCACATGAAACAATGGAGTATAAATTAGGATCTAATGATTACTTGTGATATGTACAAGAATAATGGATTTATCCTACTATTGGAGGTGCAAACTGATGACTTAAATTTCTTGATAAGAAACTAATTTTGTTCCCCCAATATAAATAGAAAATTATAAACTAAATGAGCCTATAAGTTTTTTAAAAATCATAAATAATTGTGTTAGATAAAGAAAAATTATACCTAGTAAAAACTATCTTACGAATTACACAACTTAGACACCTAGAGCCTCTATGAAAATTAAAAAACAATCAATATAAACAAATAGATTGATAAATAAATCACTCATTCCTCCCATAAATACCCTCTCAATGAAATATCCCAAGGCTCATTGGTAAAAAAAATGGACACCATAAAAATACATAATGTAGATTATCAATAATAATTTAACAATGAAATGACATAATTAAATCACATTTAATATCAAAAGAACACTTAGAACAATGAAATTCATTAGTAGTTGAAATTTCATACAAAAAAATATAAGGGTGTTTCAACAAACCAACACATTCTTGTTGAGTGGATCCTTTCAACTTTATTTATTTGTTTATGTTTTTATAATTACATTGACTCTCTCATCATTTCTTTATTGTTTTATTATTCTCATATCTCTTGTTAAAGGGAATAAATGATTTTATGTTTGATTCTTTCACTTCTTATATAAGAAAACAATGATGTTTATTTTGTTTATTGATTTATTTTTATTTATTATTCATTATTTATTCATATAATTCATTGTTATTTTTATTTTTTTTATTTTTTTGGATCTTTTATTTTTTCTCTAAATATTGGGTTTCAAAAAATTTCTTATGTTTGATATCATATGTATTCTTAGTGATGAGAAGAATATATTACATATCCTTGAAGAATATATTACACATTGAGAAAAATATATGACACATGGCTTAAAAACATCATGTTTGGATTTTTTTTGAAAAGGGAAAAAATTACATATCCAGTAAAAGATCTTACGTATTTCTCATGCTTAGTTTTTCACCAATGAGAATATCTTGTGCATTAGAATGAGATCTTAAAAATTATATTTCACATTACAATATTACTCTTACGATTTTGCAAGGGATTAAGATATCATAAGAATTTTATCTTATGTTGGAACATGACAATATGTTACATCCAACACACTGTCAAGTTGGATCATATCGTTTCTGAAGAGGGTGACACTATCTAAATTATTACTATGATAATTTCAAGTACTTCCAATTTATCATCAAGGATGAAATCGAGGCTACAAAGTGGAACCAACTTAATTGGCATTACAACACTCAATTTCACCACTAGTTTGACATTTCTATATATCGTGTTGTTATATGGCTAGTTCCTTTAGTTATATTAGTTCTTAAATTATTTATAAAATATAACAATGTGATTTTTAGTGGTTTAGAAGTATTTGATGCAGGATTGGATGAGTCATCTACTATAATCTCTAATTTTTATTCTATGAAGGTTAACACTATGTTGAATCCAATATACTATAGTTTTTTACTCAAGGATACAACATTATGGAAGCTTAATGCTGAGAGTTACCATGAGACTACAATTTAACGAATAAAGTACAAAGGTGTATCATGAGATCATTTTTTAGTGTTGTGTATTTTTAAGTAGATGTTGAGACTATGTTGAGATGATGGGAAAATGATTATGTGTATGTTTAGGTTATGTACTACATTGAGGTTACATTATGAATGAATGTATTTTCAGCATGTTTTCTTTGTTGGGTTTCAATATTCAAATTCAAAGGGTTAGTTTTTTTTATGGGAACTAAAGACTCTAATTAGATTGAAGAGTCTAGAAGTAATAAAGATACTATTTTTTTGTCTCATATATATATATATATAGGAGTATGGAAAGTGATAATAATTATAATTCTTATCATTATTCCACTTATAAGTCGGGTTGTAATAAGCCCATTGTTGAAGAGTTAAATGAAATATATTATACATATCATGAAGAAATTGAAATTTTTTCAAGGATATAAAAGTAGTTGAGTTAGGATCACAATACATTTACAAAGGAAAAGTAGAATATCACTCTAAAAAATGAAAATTTTATGGAGAGTGTTTCCAAATATGATAATGAGAAAGAGAAATTAAAGGTCATGAGAGATAAAATTTCTAAAATGGAAAAAGGGAATGAAAATTTGAAGAATTATTCTCTGAAAACAAAATATAAAATTTGTGATGATTTAGAAGCTATATAAAAGAAAAATGGGAAGCTTAATGATTTTTAAAAAAAATTAAAATAATTGTTTTTTATGTTTACCATTGGAAGTAAAAATCTGGATGGGTTTATTCGATTGAAAAAATATCAAGAACAAAAATAAGAATTGAACTTATTTTGATGGATATTACCATAGATGTATAAGTTCAACTTTTTCAACGGTTTCATCAAATATTTATTTTTGGGGTGGTTTATTTGGTTATTATGCAAGTTACTACTTTATACTATTGGATCAATCTCTTGTCAAAAGAATGAAATTATTGAAAAATCTTCTTATAGATTTAAAACACATAACCCTTTTATAAAATGGGATCCTAAAGGCTCTTTTTTAATCTAATTGGACCTAAGTTTCTTTTATTGCTCAATTGAGTGTATTCTATTATGGACAACATGAAGAAAATTAATTTTTTATCTAATTTTATACTATTATTTAATAGTTTATTACTAATAAATTGTCATTAGATTTACAAAATTTATTTTTTACATACTAACTCAAGACAGACATGAGCAGGGTGTTTAACCTCAGTGATGGTGTACTGCACGTGGACCAAGAAACTAAACTAAAAACAAGCAAACCAACAACATGAAAGTAAGACTAAATGTTTTAGATATTTTTATGTTTTCCAAATATGGAACAAATTATACAATAATGTTTAAGCAAAGATATTTACTATTTTTTGGTTGAAAATGAATTTCTTCATTCTTGGAGAATGTAATTGAGTCAATAGTCATGAAAATGAAGTCAGCCTCCTTTGTCAAGAATTTTAACAAGCAATCGATTTTATTTTGAAGTTCTTCACATACAAAATTAAATCGACTGCAAAATAATTTGAAGTTGAAATCATCCAAACCTCGTTGAAGAATGATTTTGGAGATCTACAAAAGAAGTGGATCAATTTTTAAACAATGAAGGAAAAAAGTAAAAGAAATGAACCAAGACAATCTTATCCCCCAAGCTGGGTTTTAGCCAGTAAAAATATTCAGAACAAAAAAATAAATAAAATTATTACAATGTTTAATGAGGATGATAGAAAGAGAAATGATGAAGAGTCTTCCCAAAATCTCTCACCCTGGATCAAGTTTCTTATTGTCCTGGTACCCTATCTCAGCTCTTGTCTCTAAGAAAAATGTGCATCCCCTTGAATGTCTATGTCTGCATAGTCCTGGGGTCCCCCCTTTCTTGATGTCCCTATTTTTTTCTTGGCATTCGATTCATCTTTGAATCGACAACAAGAGAATTCAAGCCCTGTCTCTGATCAATTTCTAAGGCACAGTCATCTTCTTCTCGATTTTCATCATTAAGGTCGATCTCTATTTTTCCTTAATCAAACTCCTCTTTTGATTTTGAGCTCATAATTACAAGATTCGGTCACATCTCATTCGAGCTTCAATTGGACTTGAATTTACTTCCGGCTTGGGTTGAAATTCAAACTCGGATATCATCTCCATCCTTGTCCGTTTCGAGTTCAGGCAATATCGAAGTTGTGTCGGCCTCGGTTTTAGGTATTCAACAGTAAAACTCGAAAACAAAAGGAAATAGGGAGAATGACAATGGGGGATAGATTTGGGGATTTAAACCCAATGAAGTACCCTGTAGTTATATTTAGGATGATTTATAAATCTAGGTCTTGCCTTGGGATTAAATCCCTGAATTGGCTTCTGGATGTCATTCTCCCAAATAGATGGGCTCCTCAAAATTATCCAACAGGCACCTACAAAAATAATACTATGAGATATTTTTCATCTCTATTGTATGATAAAGTAAAAAAGTTCTATGCGTCACATGAAAAACCATCTGAACACCTTCCAAATATCCGATGACTCCTAAAAATTAACAGTCTAATAGTCAAACAAGATTTTCCGCAATGAATTAAAATGAATTAAAAGTTTAAAGGAAATGCCCGTCAAATTACATGACTTTTAGAAACTTCACCAAAAAAATAAAAAAAAATTACATCAACATTAATTTTAAAAAAAAATAATAAAAAAATGGAAATCTAACAGTCAACACTTAGGAAAATATAATTTCTTGAAAATTATATTCTAATAAAATTTACTAGGAATATAAAAAATTATCCCAACAAAAGATATTCAAAATAAAAGACATGAAACATGAAAAAATTATTTCCAACACCTCAACACTTCATAAAACTAATATTTCAATAAAAACTCCATAAAATTGAATCAAAATATTAGACCTTAAAATATTAGAAAATAAAAGTAATGATTTTTGTGGCATGACCCTTTGCATTGGGTAATTGAGGGGAGGAGTTGACTTCATGGTGGTTCTCATGGATGACTTCAAGCTAGTGTTGGTGATGAAGTTCTTCAAGAAATTCAAGACAATACTGACACCACATTTATAGAAAATGATGATCATATAGGGGAGAAGCTCATTCATGGTGTCAAAAAAGGTATATGAAAATCATAACTTGTCTTTACTTTGTGTTATTTAAGTTAAGAAGGGATTCAATAAGGGATATGAGACCTTCTTGGTTTCTTTGAAAGAGGATGGTCTGATGGGAAACAACCATGAGTTTTCAAATGAGGCAAAGAGTGTGCTAAGGGAGTTTAATGATGTCATGCCACCAGAGTTTCCCAAGAAGCTTCCACCTAAGAAAGATTTGGATCACTATATTGATTTGCTTCCTCGATTGAGACCACCATACATGACACATTATTGCATGGCTCCACCTGAGTTGGAGGAGTTGAAGAGATAGTTGAAAGAGATGTTAGAAGATGGGAAAATCTAACCATCAATGTAACCATATGGATCGCCCGTGTTATTCCAAAAGAATCTTGATGGCCCCCTTGATGATGTGTGTGGACTATCGGGTATTGAAAAAGTCACAAAAAAGAAATAATATCCTATCTCATTGATAGTGGATCTCTTTGATCTATTGGGAAAGGCACCGATGTTCACTAAGTTGGACTTGAGGTCAGGATATTATCAAATTTTCATTTCCATTGAAGATGTGTTGAAGACCACATGCGTGACAAGGTACAGATCATATGAGTTCATTATTATGCCATTTGGTTTGACTAACACCCTAGCCACATTTTTTACTTTGATGAACAAAGTCTTCTATCAATACTTGGACAAGTTCGTGGTAGTCTAATTTAATGACATTGTTACCTATAGTGAGACAATGATAGACAATGTAAATCACTTATGAACCATGTTCAGGATATTGAGGGAGAATGAGTTATATGTGAAGAAAAAGAAGTGTTTATTTGTGTGGGATGAAGTTCTCTTTCGTGGGGCACAAGATCAAAGGAGGGAAGCTCATGATGGATCACGAGAAGACCTTTGATATTGATGAATAAGAGAGGCCAACCAAGTTTTTTGAGTTGAGATCATTCCTTGGGTTGGTGAACTATTATCGACATTTCATTTATGACTACTCAATGAAGGCGTCTCCACTCACCGACTTGCTAAAGAAAAACAAGCCATGGCAGTGAGAAGAGAAATTCAAGAAGGAATTTGAGAGATTGAAGAAGATGATCATAGAAGATCTGATCTTGAGTTTGGCGAATCCAAACAAGCCTTACAAGGTACAAAATGATGCCTCGTAGTTTTCTATTGGGGGTGTACTCATGAATTAAAGATATCCCATAGCCTTTGAGAGATGGAAGTTGAATGACACCAAGAGGAGGTACATAGTGCAATAGATGGAGATGAAAGTCATGGTACATTGTTTTCAGAGCGTGCAGACACTACCTCTTATGGTCGAATATTGTGGAGATGACTGATAATGTTTCCCTAAGCCACTTCCAAACCTATAAGAAGTTGACTCCAAAGAAAGCACAATGATAAGAATTGTTGGCTGATTTTGATTATTCTTTAATGTACAATCCTGAAACAACCAATGTGGTGGTTGATGCACTCTAAAGGAAGATAGTGTTCAAGCACCTATCATGTGACAATGATGGGATCTTGGATGGGATCAAAGAAGGCATGGAGCATGATCTTATAGCCAACAATGTCTTGCCCCTTGTAATAGAGGACATGATAAGGAGATCATGGGAGGATGATGACACTCATTATATAATAGGTAGAAGACTATATGTCCCAAAGTGGTAGAACCTGTGGAGGGATCTTATCGAATAGTTTAATGACTTGATATGGGAATGAAATCTAGGGCATCATTAAAAAAAACCTTGCTAGAGGGAGCATATTACTGGATAAAGATGGAGGACCATGGGAAGTCCTATGTGAAGAATTATCTTGTGTTCCAAGAAAACATTGTAGAAAATCAGTTTCCCAAGGGATTATTTTATCCATTTTTCATTGTGGAGAGGTCATGGGAGACAGTTACCAGGAACTTCATCATTTTATTACTGAAGTCCAAAGGGTATGGGAGAAACATTGTGGTCGTGGACAAGTTCTCGAAGTATGCCTCATTTATCCCAGCTCCATCAGATGTGACAGTAGTTCTCACTGCAAGGCTACACTTCAAGAATGTGTTGAAGTATTGAGGGATACCATGAAACATCATCATTGATTGGGATCCACAATTCATGGATAAGTTTTGAACTGGTCTCTTCTAATTATTGGGATCTAATATCTACTACTCTATTATATTTCACCCTTATATGGATGTGTAGACAGAGAGAGTGAATGTCTTAATGGAGCCCTAAATGAGGTAGTTTGTGATTTCCAACTATCGATATTGGGATATGTTTCTTGATGTGGCCCAATTATCCTAAAACTTTTAATGGAGTGAGTCCATGGGGAATAGTCCTTTTGTGGTTGTTACTAGACAACGACCCATCACTCCTCAAACAACAGTACTTGGGGAGAAGTACCATGGAATAAACCCTACCACCAACTCAATGGAAAATGAGTGGTATAACATGTGAACTTGAAAAGAACCCACTTCCACAAATATTCCAAGAGGATGAAGAAGTGGGCCAATAAGGGGAGAGGAGATGTGAGATTCTAGCCTGAGGAAAAGGTGATGGTGAAACTCTGTCCTCGGTAGCATAAATCATTCATGAGGTTTCACAAGGGCTTGATAATGTGATACGAGGGACCATATGAAGTCATGCACCGAGTTGGGGAGGTATCATATCATGTGGAGTTTCCTCCCAAGTTGAAGATTCATCAAGTCTTCCATTGAGCATTTTGAAGCCATAACATGATGACAGGAAGGACCCAAGTATAGGGGTGTCAACAATGACACCTACCATGGTTGTCGAGTCATATGAAGAGGAGGTAGATCTCATACATGATGACCAAACAGTTCCAATATGTGAAGTTCCATGAAGTAAGGAGTACTTGATCATGTGGAAGGGTCTACCAGAGTACGAGGAAACCTCATAAGCTACAGACAACTTGTGGATATACATGAAGGCGATTGAGGAGTACCATCAGGATGTGTCATGGACCTCACCAGAATTGGTGGGGGAGGATTTTAAACCTTGAAACATGGAGAGGAGGAATGGTTATGGGGTTTTCTAGAATCCTCTAGAAATATCTTCATCTCTACTAGGTTATGAAATATTCCATACTTCTCCAGAGTATTTCGGAACACCTCTTGGGCCTTGAAGGCTCCACAACATTCCTGATCTCTACACGAGGTTGTTGATCTCTACCGATTCTAGAGGGATCCATGTATATTCTAGTATGATAAAATTATCTAGAGTCTTATGGATGTGTACATATTCTATAATTTGGTTGACTTTTCCATCCAACCCTATATAAAGGGAGGGGCAACTCATTTGTAAAGACACATATAAGTTGCGACCAATTGAATGTTTCTATTGAAATTGTCACTTGTGAGGTTGTCACGAACTTCCCTTATTATCCTTACTTCTATTGTGAGTGTGGAAAGGTTGAACTCGGCGAGGTTGTGATTGAGGAACCTAGTTGGGTGCCTCACGAGAGTATGGGAGAAGGCCAAGTCCCATGAAACTATGCTCAAAATCACATAAAACCTGAATCATCGTCTGATTCGAGATTGAAAAAGGATTTCATGGCCTTACAAGTTTCCATCATCTAATCTTGAAAGATTTCTTCATCATGTAGTGATAGAGGTAGTGAGATTCCCCAAATCTAGTTGACTACATCCGAAATCCATGAGTTATTTCCTCATGAACATGGTGTGCATAATCTACTATGGTCTTGTAGCCATATCGTGAGGGGGTGATGAGGCCCTATTACCATCTTCAACAATATAAAACCATCAAAGGAATCAGGGAACAAAATATTTCTTCGATTATGAATTCGAAATTGATTAGTGCTTCAAGAGTTTTATTTCTTTCTTTAATCAGCTTTTTGAGTATAGGACCATTCAATTTTTCTCAGGTTATGGATTTCACAATATTATATAATAGGTTAGCAGATGGAGAAGACAAATTGAATATCGATGTGTGAATTGAATTCACTTTCCAACAGGGTTTGATCCACCCCCACTTTATTGGTGTGTAGTTCTCATTGGATGGTTCCCTCATTGATTTCATCAAGACCTAGGGAAAATGAAACACCAATTTTTGATAGCCACATAGCATTGATGTTGGAAGAAATATTTGCGTAAATTATGGGATTGAAGAAGAATTAAATTATAAGTAATCTCATCACAACTTATTTATAGATCAAAATCGGTGTGAATCACACTGATTTGATATCACCAATTCCGTAAAATAACACATTGTTTAGACCAAAATGAAACACCTTTTAGTGGTGGATTCCCGTTTGGATTTCAAAAAAGTAAAAATCCAACTGTTATGACTAAAGATGTTATTATATGTTTCTATAAAATATTTTTTTATTTTTTATTTTTTTTTATTTTTTTTTGTTATGTATATATATATATATAATATAAAAAGAAATAAAATAAATAAATATATTTATTTATTTTAAAAAACATTAAAATCATTTAGGAAAATATATATTGTTTATGAAAAATATAATTTCCAACCCCATTTTTTATAAGGGAGAAGCTTCGGAAATTCTAGCCATATTTATAATACTGGATTCACCAAAAATGTCCACCCCATCAATCCAAAAAAATGTTTTACCAATGAAAACATTTTATTCTCTTATTATTATATGAATAATATTAATAACAACCCCCCACTTTTATTTATAAATACCAACTCTTCAGATCACAAGTGAATCATTATACATAATAAGGATATCTTTGGAATTAAACCATTACATAGTATGAATACATCAACGTATTATCAAATTAACAAGTTATTGGAACATTAAACTTCTTAACCATAAAGATAAACCAGAGATATCGTATATACAATGATCTTTCGATATAATGTCTCATTTTATAGCCCTTTTAGGACATGTGCATATATCATTTTCATGAACTATCTAAATAACCCATTAACTCTAGTAAGAATCGACACCACTTCTAAGTAAACATAGGAAAACTATTACAATATTCTCACTTTATTAGAACACATAACTCATCGAGTATTATTATCTTGTTAAGAGTTTATAACTCACCCTCTGTTATAACATACGATATTGCCACCAAGTTGTAAGGGTTAAAATTTTCAATATCAAAAAACATATTCATAACTTTTTTTTACCCATTAAACACTTTGATTTGGATCCACATAAAGAGAGTGTTGGGTTTCCGTTGTAGAAATGATTTATTCTGTGGATTTTAACCCCATAACTTTATTACTTTCACGAATTATCTCTATCAGTAGATATCTTATAAACAGATCTGTAATGTTTTTACATGATCTCACATATAGAATTATTATGGTTCCATCTTGTAACAATTGTCTCACATAATTGTGTCTCAAACTTATATGTCTATAATTTGTATTTTACATGAAATTATTTTCTCTGGATGAAGTTACATCACTATCATCATTGATAGAGATAGTACGTATCTTAGGAGGCCACAAACTAATATCTAATAATAGATTCCTTATAATGCCCCAACCCCTCTAGACTGTATCCATAGCACTACTTGTTATATAGTCATAGTAGGAAGGAATTAAAATCTCGAAGGAATGATCAGTTTAGTATTCTTTAAGAAACTAGATACATAGAGTTAAAACAAATTACATTGGAAAAGGTTGAAAAATACTCTACATAACAAAACTAAAAACTACAACCACATGAACTCAATAAATGATCTTCTCTTCATCACCTGTCTGATGTAAACAATGAAAGGGGTGAGATAAAATGCTTAGTAAGGGTTACAAATAGTGGAAGCATGAATACAATATTAAGGTAATCATAATCAATCTGACATAATCAATATGGCATAGTGAATAAATGAAAAACTCACACCATTAATAAACTGAGAATGAGACTGCATCCATAGATTTTGTCATAGTGAAAACCTCATGGATATTAATAACTAAAAATGAATAAAGAGAATTCTTATTAATTTTATGTCATGAATCTGGCACGTGAAACCATAATACCATAAAAATGGTATAGTTCTATGGGTATAAACCCAACTAATTTTTGGAAACAAACTCGAAGGGTTTGTCGCCAATTGATTTCTCTCATTAGACCTACTAATGCATCGTGGGGATATAGAGGGCCACATCCACCACTTCATGTACAAATAATTATTTATAAATTGATTCAATACAAGAGAAATATTCCTTTTCAATATCTGTATAGAGTAGAATATATAGATTCATCAATATTTCCATAATTAAAATAACTTTCTAAATAAACACTGTATGTAAAATGGTATACAGTTTAGATAACAAACTTATCCACGATATGAGATAATGGATATAAATATAATTTCAAAGGAAATTTATCTCAAATGGGCAGTAGGTACACCACATAAGGATTATAAGGTGTATAATACAATGTTAGTTACAACAAAATAGCAGTTGAGATTAAGCCTATTACCACAATGTAATCGGTAGAATCATATGACCAGAACTTAAAAACCCTAAAATGAATCATTGAATAACATGAATATAAAGAGAATCATGTTATTATATATCAAATGTTAGTAAAAATGTACCACATAAAATATATAAGTGGTGAACAGTTAAAATCTCACAGAAATGAAACTGAGGTGAGAAACCCCTTACAAACATTTCGGCATAGTAACAAGTGTTATTGTGAGGGATTAATGAGAGGTAAAGGGGTATTCCATTATTTATATGTCACAAGGGATGTATGGGGGAGGTGTGAAAACATCCCCATCATTATTAATTACAAATAAATGGGCATAACATAAGGAAGATTCTTGAACAAAAGTGAGAGAGAGGATCCCTTACCTTACACTCAAAGGTGTTCTAGTTTGTTCTTAACGACCTGAATAATCAAATTTATCTTCTTTAATTAATAAATAAATAACCTCATAAACATTTAATTTATATGTTATAACCTTATTAAGTTCCTTAATGGATTTTTTTATGGGTTTAAGAGATTCAATTTTAATGTTTTGGAAGCATTTTCTTACTTGGTTTCATGATTTTTTACATGTATTAATGAATGGAAGTTCCTTTGAAATGTGTTTAAACATCCAGAATTATAAATATAAATTATTAGTGACATTAAAGAGATATAAATGATCTTATAATGATTCTGGTTATATACTATGAGGACGACTCATTCAATGATTTCAAAATAAACACTTGGATTTGGCATGGCGATTTTGTGCAAAATAAACTGGTTTTGTATTATTATCCCATATTATGAACATGTAAAGATTGAAGAACATTAATCAAGATAAGATACATATATTATGACCTGGTTCAACCATTTAAAAGTTTCATGAAAAGTATTTAATATAGTAATTCAAATTGAAAACCCGTCTTCCTTGAGTGTGATAAATTTACACATCTCGGATGGTGTTTGCATTTATTGTATAAAAGGAGGGGGAAATGGATATTTTGATGAAATATTCAATTAGCACAATGAAAATATAGTACCTTTAAGGTACTATAATTATCATGGAATTTTCATGAGGGGAGGTGAGAATGGAGAACAAAATAATGGAACTTTGTAAAAAAAATTGGAAGAAAAGAAAAGGAAGGTTCACCTCTTGAGTACTCCTCCTTAAGAATCTCCATAAGGCCTTTTTTTGCCTTTTGTTGAGACCAAAAGGACTTGGACGTGGTTAGAGGGCTTGGGAAGGGTATTCGGCAGAATTTATGTAAGTCCTGAAGCTTGAGTGGTGTGGGAAGAAGAGGGGGTGAGAGGTGGTTTATATAGTGGAGGGGAGAGGAGTTTTCTTAATATTATAATCATTAATTTATTATTTCCTCTCAAGGAAACCAATAGTGAGTATTACATGACCAATAAAAGTTATATATGCATGTCACTTCTAACCAATTGGGCATACATCAGTAGATCATCATCAATGACTCAATAAATTCCTTATTTAGCATTTATCGTAAATTATCGCATTTTACTATTCATCAAAAATATAAGTATTTCAGAAAAATCCCAAAAAATCACCCTAACAATTTCTCGACGTGTAGAATCCAAAAATGAAGTCCATTTTTGAAAAATAATTTTTTTAATATGATTAATTAAATATTTAAATAAAATAATTATTTAATCGAAAAATATAAACACTTAAAATATTCATCTTTATTTTTTAGGTGCCTAAATTAATTTATGCATTCAAGGGTATGGATACCCTTCATAAGAGTCATATTACTATTCATAAGGGTAAGTACTATTGGTAAAGGTTGTTTAATATTCATAAAGTAGATTACTAATCACCGAAAATTAAATTAATTCTATCAGACTCTAATTATCATCTTGATCACAATTGTGTATGTTAGATTTTTAAAATTCAAGTAACAGAGCTAAAGAAATATAAGTTTTATGGCTAGGTTATGGCTATCTCTTATAAGTAACCATGTTTTATTCCTTAAGGGCTTAGTGATTCATGAAATATAGGCTATAATTAGAATGTATTTAAGAGAAACATACCATAAAATATTTGTGGTGCTACATTCCTAATCCATTCAGTTTCATTTCCATATACCGCTAAGGTGATAAACATTGAATCCGGGGTCATATGTGAAATACATACTTGTTTATTACTTTCCCAAGACACAAAATAACCTCCAAGAGTAAAAAACCATCCAGATGTGGATTGGTTCACACCAATACTATTAATATAACTTATATAGTTTAATCCTTCTAATATAGTTCGATAATAATTATAGTATGAACTTAAATCTTTCTTCTTTCTTAAGTATCCAAATATTCTCATTATATATATCCAATGATCCACACAAGGATTATTAGTATATATAATAATTTTACATACCAAAATAGCAATATAAGGTTTAGTGAAATGCATTGCATACATTAAAGAACCAATTTCACTAGAATACTCAAGTTATACTACAGTTCTACCTGTATTTATAAATAATTTAACACTACAATCAAATGGAGTATTAGCATCCTTGAAACCATGATGATAAAATTTATTTAACATTTTTTAAATGTAATGAGACTAACTTAATGAATCACCCACACTATAATTTCTAACTTTAATACCTAGAATATTATCAACTATTCCAAGATACTTCATTTTAAACATGTAAAATAAGCAAATCTTTGTCTCAATTACAGCAATCATATTGGTTCCAAAAGTTAAGATATCATCCACATATAGACAAAAAATAACTCCATATTATTTTATAAAATTTGAATAAATACATTTTTATACATTTTTATAATTAAATACATTAGATAAAATAATAGAATCAATTTTTTCATGCCACTTATATGGTGCTTCTTTAAAGTCATAAATACATTTAACTAGTTTAAAGACTTTATTTTCATTACCTTGAAAGAAACCCTTCCAGTTTTTCCATGTAAATCTATTAATTTAACTCTCCATTTAAAAAATAAGTTTTTTACATGCAATTGATGGACATATAAATGATTAATTAAAGCTGAAAAAAATCCGTGTTGAACTAATCTGAAAACAAGAGCATAAGTATCAACAAAATAAATCTGCTCTTTCTGTATAAAACCTATTGAATCTAATCTATATTTAAAGGATCGAATATTACCATAAGAATAATAGTTATTTCTAAAAACCCATTTACAACCAAGAGGTTTTGAACCTCTTGGAAAATCCATAATGACACATGTTTTATTCCCAATAATGAAATACATTTAATCATTAATTTATTCTTTCTATAAAGAAAAATCTATAGAATTAATTGCTTATTTATAAGTCATTGGACCATCTTCTATAGTCAATACCATAAGACACTTATTCCGAAGATTATTATTTTGATCTCCTAAAACAAGGAAAACTACGAAATCAGGAGAAATAAAATCTATATGTAGATGTTTTTTCTTTCTAATTATGGCAATCCATTTAGGTTCGACTCGAGAATCATCATTATTCTCTATTATTTTATTTTAACTAGATGGAGTACATGAGATAGGGTTGTGAGTAATAACTTCCTCCACATCATCTTTAAAAAACTTATTTTCAAAAATCTCTACATCCCCTGGTTCAATAATTACATTATCTCCCAAATATATAATTCTATATGAATTTATATTTTCAACATATCTAAAAAACACCTTTAATTGATCTAGTACCAATTTTAATTATTCTAAGACCAAGAAATTAATAGTAATATTAACACTCCGAAACTTTAAAATAAGAATGACCAGGTCTTACACCTCTCTAAATTTCATAAGTGGGTAACTTAGTTTTCCAAGAGGAAATCCTATTATGAATAAGACAAAGAGCTAATAAAGATTCACCCCATAAATTTAATGGAAACTTATATTTATTAATAATGAAATTTACTATTTCTAATAAAGGATAATTTTTCATTTCAGCCAATCCATTTACTTGAGCTGCGTTTAGAGAATTACTTTGATGAATTAAACCATTTTCATTAAAAACTCGTTAAACTCACTCATAAAGTATTGACCACCTATATCTGAGTGTAATACTTTAATATTTTTGTTTAATTGGTTTTAAACTTCTTATTTACACTTCTTAAACATATTCAAGGATTCTCCCATTTTTCTAAGAATATATATAGGTAAATATCTACTGTAATCATCAAAAAAATTAATAAAATATCTTTTCCCTCCATGAGTAAATAAACCATTTAATTCATAAATATCTGAATGTACTAATTCTAATATATCAAAATGTATTTCAACACTATAAAAAGGTTGCTTCACTATTTTTGATTCTACATATGTGTCACATTTATTAAATTAATTTCCAAAGATAATTAAGTATAACGTCTTCATTAATTTTAATAAATTATTATTAAAATGTGTTAAACGATCATGACATGATTTAGAGGACTCAATCAAGTAAGCATAAAATGCATTCATATTATTAATGGATAGTTTATGAATGCCATCATTTGAGTACCCCTTCCCTACAAAAATTCCTCCCTTTGACAAGATAACCTTATCATATTCGAACGAAACCTGAAATCCCTTCTCACACAGAATATCAATAAAAATTTAATTCTTTCAAATTTTAGTTATATACAACATATTAAGAAGATTCAACATATTCCCAAAACTAAGTTATTTCTACACACTTCATTCTTCACTGAAACAGATGCCTATGTTATTTCCAAGGTTCACCTCCTATGTGATAGTAAAATCATAAATTTTTTTAAACGTTGAGCGATCCTTACATACATGTACTATTTTTTTCAGAATCAATCCACCATCTCATCTTCATCGAAGTCATATTGAATCTGGATATCATTGTAACTAGATTCACTCTATCCAGCATATTTTTATCGGGTTTATCAACATACTTTTGAGAGTGAAATTACCTTAAAAATTAATTTATTTTCCATAGAAAAATAATTCTCATTTTTTTCATGGAAGGATTTACTTTCTTCTTGAATTGTTGGGTTTTATTTTGACATGTAAGGAAGAGTTTTTTTGGGTCTCTGGAAAAACAATATTAATCTTGGTATCAAATTACAAAGCCTTACCCATGTCTCTCAACATGTTTTCTTCTTCAATGAGAATAAGCATTTTCAATAGTTCCATAGAAATATCAACACTTTTTTAAAAAGTGATTTTCCAAAATCATTCCGCATTGGTTTCAATTTAGCAATAATTGGACCATGGTGAAAAGTTTTTGGTATATTGATCTTAAGGGAATGAAGTTTATTTTATATAAGTTGAATCTCATGAACTTTATCTATCATTGGCTTGTTATCAACAATCTTCAAGTTTAGAAACATTGTAATAAGAAACTTATTGGTACCTTCTTCCTCATATTTTTACTTTAACCCGTGTTCATCCAATATCTCTCAACATGACTTCATTTGGATAAAATATTCATAAAGGAGATTTTATAAGGTGTTGAGAATATTTCCATGACACAAAATGTGATCGTATTAATGTTTCTTCCTCATTTCTTGAATGTGATCATCTTGAGTCACATCAACAAGTGTGCCATTGGGATTTAGAGAAGGGTCATTGGGAATGGGGAGAAGATTCAATTCTATAATGTAAAAAATATTGAACAGTATAGGAAGCAACGTTGTATTGTCTTTCAACCGAGAGAAATTGTTTCCATATAGACAATCAAATTTGACCATGTCTTGGTTCATCACTTTGAGAGATTAATAATAAATATTCATGGTTCTACCTTGGAATCAAAACCCTTTTGATTATTAGAAAAATAGGTAGGCAGATGGAGAATATAGATTGAATCACGAAGTGTAAATTTAATTAACTATCCAAAAGCTTTTGACCCACCTCAAAATTGTTGGTGTATAGTTCTCAGTGTATGTTTTCCTTGAGGATTTCACCAATATTTAGTGAAAATCGAACACCAATTTTTGATAGCCCCGTAACATTGATGTTATGAAAAATATCTAGGGAATTTCTTATATTGAAGAAGAATTAAATTATAAGTGATCTCATTACCACTTATTTATAGATTAAAATTGGTTTAAATCACACCAATTTGATCCCATTATTTCAGTCAAAGAACACCTTAGTTCAACAGAAATGAGAAACTTTTTGGTGGTGGACACCTGTTCAGATTTTAGAAAATGCAAAATCCATCTATTACGACTAATAATGTTATAATCCATTTTTCGTAAAAAAAATTATATATATATATATATTATAAATATAACAAAAAAATTACTAAATATATTTTTTTTAATACACATTAAAATCATTTAGCAAAAAATATATATTTTTTTATGAAAATTATAATTCCCAATATCCCTTTTTATAAGGGAGGATCTTTGAGAATTCTACCCACATTTCCAATGTGGGAGTCCCAAAAAATTTCCCACCTCATTAATCCAAATAAATAATGTTTGAACAATGAAAAAAGATTCTCTTATTATTATTTATGAATGAAATTAAGAACATAATATCAGTGAGGTCCGTCAATAAATATTCAAATTTCACTGCTTCTCTCAACATCTTCAATCGATGCTTCAGGGTCTTTTCATAATTTTTCTTTGGACAATCTCAGAATTGGGTCATCTTCCTTTTCATCATTGACAATATAAGTTTAGATTATTTGAAGCTAGAAGAGATCACAATTTTTACACAGTTGATCAAAAATTAGTGGTTGGATCATCTTCTTCAAATATTTAGTTCTCAAAGATTGTTAATTAGCATCAATCCATATTCCATGTATTTAGACCGGTTTTAGTGTCAAATAGTGTCTTGTCATTCAATTCATCTTCTAATCGACAACAATATAATTCAAGAACCATCTCTATAAATTTATAATGCACAATCATCCTCTTCTTGATTTCCATACTCATGGTCGATCTCTGTTTTTCCTTGATTGAACTCCTCTAATAATTTTAAGCTCAGATTGACAACATTCAGTTACATCTCATTTGGGCTTCAATCAGTTTTGAATTTACTTCAGTCTCAGGTTAATATTCAAACTTGGATATCATCTTCATTCTTAGCCAATTCGAGCTCAAGTGATGTTGAATTTCTATTTGCCTTAGTTTCATGTATTCAATAGTAGAACTTGAAAAGAAAAGAAAATAGGGAGAATGAGAATGGGGGGTAGATTTGGCCATTTAATCCCAACATTGTACCCACAGTTATATTTAGAGGGTGGGTTATAACTCCAGGTCATTTGTTGGGAGTAAATCCCTAAATTTTCCTCAGTATGAAATTATCCCAAATAGACAGACACTTAAAAATAGTCAAATGGGCACCTAAATAAATATACTATGAGGTGGTTTTCATCTCTGTTGTTTGATAAAGTAAAGAGTTCTATGCATTACATGAAATATCATCATCTGAACAGCTTCTAAAAATCCAATGAATCGTAAATATTAATAGTCTAAAGTCCAAAAATATTTACCATAATGAATTAAAATGAATTTAAAGGTGAAAATAAACACCATAGTCCAATTCCATTACTTTTAAAAACATCAATAAAAAAAATTATTATTTTTTCCATGAACATGAACTTAAAATTAGAATAATGAAAAAAGGGAAATATAACACTCAACACTTAGAAAAAAATAATTTCATGAAAAGTATATTTTGAAAAAATTAATTATGAATAGTAACAATAGTCGTAATAAAATATATTCAAAATAAAAGACATGGAACATGAAAAAATTATTTCCAACACCTGAACACATCATAAAAATAATTTTTCAATTAAAACTCCTATAAATTTAATCAAATTATTTTAATATAAAATATTATAAAATAAATGAAATGATCATTTTCAATTGAAAATAGATGAAAATATTCATTCATAAGTAAAAGAAATTATATTTCCCATTGAAAATGATCCTGAATCAAATGTTAACCATTATAAGAACATTTAATTATCAAAATTATTAAAATTTTAATAAAAATTATATCTCAAACTTATATAAAAATGGGGCAATATCAAATTATCCATAACTTAAAGTATTTCTTATCAACCCTCTCATGATAAAAGGTGACTTACCTCTAAAAATTAAATTATTTTAGTGGTATGTTGGTTTCTTGTTTTAGAAAAATGATTGAAATTGAAAATTTTGAAATGAATTAAACACACTTCAATATGCATCCAACTAAAACATTTAAACTTCTATTTTCTTCATGATGAACCAAACAAATATAATTTAACTAAGACTAAAGAAACACAACTGAAAGGATTAGTAGGAAAAGTAATTAAAAATAATGAATAATTAACCCATCTATCGGGAAAAGAATGAATAGTGAAAAGTTCAACCCTGATTAATATTTTCATCAATAGCCCATTTGGATGCATATCATATGAGTTTAATTTGAATCATAGAGTTCAAAGACAATGATTTTTATAACTCATACTAATAAAATTTTCCATGTTTTTTTCTTATAATAGGAAAATTAAATGATATACTCAACTAAATCTATCAAGTAATAGAAATTAACTTTCTTCCGGTTCATCACTACCTTCAATATTAAGAATAAAATTTTGGCCAATCGAAATTGATAATAGAATATTGAAAAAAACAAATTTTGGAAAAATTAAGGGTTTTGATGTGTACGACAATGGATACAGCTTATCACATTTAACCCATCACACACTTAAAACCCAAAAATGTCCCCAATGTTGAATCTCAATGTGGAAGAAACAATTTAAAAAAAATTTAAGTCAACCAGTTTTTATAATTTTAGAAGTTCAAGACCATGTTTTTATGAGTTATAGTAAGGTTTAATTTTTTTTCTAAAAAGAATAAAAACATCAAAGTATGCGAGTAATTTTCATTGATTACCATTCAAAATTTTTAACAAAATGAAAAGGAATTTCATAAAAATATAAATGCTCACCCTTTATGTTTTAAAATAATTTTCCAAAAAACTCAACGAACAACATGAAAATAAACTATTTAAGAACACTAATATAGTCAAAATATTAGGAGTGACTAGAAACATATTTCATAGTTATTTTCCCCATGAAATAACACTTTAAACTTAATTTTCGATCATTTAGCTTCATGAAGACATTAAAAAAATATTTGGCATCAAATGAGAAAATATAAGATGAATTAGTTAAAGATAAAATTCACTTGATAGGGGAATCTTCTCTCTATTTATTGTAGCCAAAGACACCCTCCCTCTTTTATTGAATAAAATCCCTTACATAATAAAATTCAGTACCTTAAAATTTAAGTCTTAACCATAGATCCTAGGAAATCAAAGCTAAAAAAGAAGTAATGATAATCTCGAGTTAAAAGGAATGGAGTTTCAAATTTCTTCAACTTAAATCTCAGCTTGATCTGTGTTAATTAATTTAAATCTAACCCAAAGGTTAACCTACATGAATAACTGAATTTTAATTATTTAGTTTTACTTCAGTGAAAGATTAATATTTTATCCCCTATATGGAAGAAACTCCCTTTAGATTCAACTCAAAATAATGCTTAAACATTTAACTATTAACTAAGTATGGTTTATTCGTTTACCCTAACAACTCTAAAGCTCCACTAACTAGAAATATAAGGATGGTGAAATGTTCATACCACTTTAACATTATCTTTCTTTATAAGAGTTTGAGTCTTTAATTTAGTAAAAATACTTTCTGACCAACATTAATGTCTCAATTTTAAATAATAAATTCATAAAAATCTTTCACACTTTCTTTATAAATTATTAAATTACCAAAATCCTATCTTCTAATCTCATAATATTCTCTCAAATCTAATAGTATTGACTAATAATAATAGTTAAAATAAAAATTCAAAGCCTCAATATCTCAAAAATACTACTCTTTAAGCTCCAAAAGCATGTTATAAGATTTCTTAAAAAGAAGTTTATAAGGAGACATCCCTATGGGAGTGTTAAATTTAGTTACTTAATCCCAAAAATCCTAATATAATTTTGAATACCAATCCTTCATGAGATTAGAAATATTTTTCTCTAATATTTTTTTGAACTTCCAATTTGAAATATCATCTTTCCTACTTGATTGAGGATGATAAGCAGTTCTAGTTTTATGAAGATATCCATATTATTCCATTAAACATTCAAACTTATAATTCTTATAGTGAATTTCATTGACTATAATAAAATATTTGATTACCACAAATATTGAAAAAAATTTATTCTTAAGAAATTGGATCACACCATTTTATTTCTTATTTAGAAGTGACCCAAATTCAAACCACATGGAAACATAATCAACTACCTCCAGGATGTAATCATTCCCATGGGAAAATGGAAATGGTCTCATGAACTCTAACCCACCAAACATAAAAAATTATACTTATAAAATTATTTTTTTAGGAAAATATTTTTTCCTACAGACATTCCCTACACTTTTACACTTATCACAATGAACTACCAAACTCTTAACATCCTTAAATTGTGTAATCCAAAAGAAACTATCTTATAAAATATTTTGAGTAGTCCTCTCTCCTCTATGATGGACACCCCATGGTGAATAATGATAATTTTCAATAATGGGTAACATCTATTACTCAGTCAAACACCTCCTAATAATACCATCAACGTGCCTCTTAAGCATTAAAGGCTCATCCCAAAAGTAGTATTTTAGATCAGTAGTGAATTTCATACATTGTTTTTATAGAAACCGAAATTCTTCATAAATAAATACTACATATTAATATCAGAAATATTCATTACCCGAATGGCCTGAAATATTTCAATTTTATTGATTTTTAAAACCCCCTTTCAAGGGATGAGGGGGAACCCATAGAAGGCCTGTAGGCTTAGTGACTACATGTCCCATAGGATTAAGAGACATTACATGACCTGAAGATCTTAGGAAATTCAACCAGACTATAACTATAACGAATCACCCCTCCCCAACATCTTCATCACGATGGTAGCTCTCCACCATTGCATGGTCGCAGGGCTTAGCTTCCCATGCCATCACATGCTAGTCCCGATGGTGCAGCCATACCCTCTCAATCTTCTACATCCATTGGTTCTTCTCTGGTGTGTGAACCTGCTCTGAATCCTTCTATGGGGCTGCTCCTTTTTTGTAGAGTCTGTCTGGGGAAACAGTAGGTGGCCCGAGGGCCTTGAAGTGGACCAAAAGCCTTAAAGGTTGTCTGAAATCTATGCTAACCCAAAGGCATGGGAGGCCCGAAGGCCTTAAGGACTCCAATCCCAAACCGATGGTCCAAGGTGAATAGTTTCGGCTACTACAATAGCTTCTATAGTAACTACTACATTTCCTACTACAGTAACTGCTATAGTACCCACATAGTGTATAGTACTGTTAAAGTTCCTGATGCAGTACTGCTACAGTGCCAATTACAGTATTTATACACTACCCTGGAAATATGCCTATGCCTAGTTTTGAACCTGGGTCTCATGGATTGACTTAAGGATACCTCACCAACTAGGATGAGGCTCAGGTGTATCAGAAAGAATCATGGCATATCAATATGATTCACTCTATAATTAAAAACGTTTAGTGTATTTGGAATCATGGAAACATAAACAACTAATACATAAACAATATACATCACTTACCATTAAATACTTAATAACTATCACCCTTCTTAGACATAACATACTTAAAATAATTCTCTCTAACCTTGAGGGTCATAATAAAGGGTGATATCAGATGATCAGTAAGGGTAAATATAAGAGATATAATTCAATGATCATAAAAGATCATAAGATAAAAGTAAGGTTATGATAACATAATATTAATAATATTAAATGATACTGATCAATTTATAGATCATAATCATTAAACCTGAAATAATGTTTTATCAATAAAAATATATAATACGAGTGTAAAATCATACATAATCAATCATGAGTAAGGAGAACGTATCATAAGAATAAAACACTGTTTTTATACCCATAATCATAGAAAATCATTACCTTTGTCAAGGATCACTTCGAAAACTATCATAGTGGATTGGTTTTACTCTAAATTCTATCATTTCTTTAGTCTAAGTTCACTCTCAATACTATCTTATTAGACAAAGTCCTTAACTGGACTGAGCCTACCCTATTATAGTTCTTATTATCCCATGATATATCATTATTTACCAAATGAAATGTAGGTATGTATAGTTATAGGACTAGAAATCACATAATGAAAACCACACATATGTTTGCCACATGATCATAAAACATTCATCATATCATTATATCATAACCCATGAAAAAGATACATTTTTCATAAAAATTTCATCATTATTATCATAAACCATCTAAATAAATAATAAAAATGGTAAAATAGTATCATATCACTATAAATCACAAGAAAAATAAAAATACATTGTTATGGATGAAAATACCTTTTAAATATCATTACGATGTTTCTTGAGTAAAATACCCTTTTATTTTGAAAACACTTATATAAAATATAAAAAAATACAAATTATTAGAGAAATATTTTCTTTGATAATAACTATGTAAAATTATAAATTAATCTTCAAATAGATGAATATTCATGATGGTGGGGAAAATCAATCAAGCACTATACGTTAAAACAAAGCTCTTCTCACATTTTTGGATAAAATTCAGAAGAACCACATTTGGAAAATGAAAAGAAGAATCCATATAAACATTGGTAAATAAATTAAAATATAGTTTAAAATAACATCAAATGATCTTTCTTTAATATTAAAAATATCATCGATATTTTAAATAAAATATAAACATGAAATAAAAGATCCCCGACCGAAGAGAAAAAATGAGATCATTTTTTCTTAAAAAAACTATTATGGTCTCTTGAGTACTTAAAGAGTTGAAAATGAAAGGGAAACATGAAATATTAAAAAAAATAACAACATTAGAATAAAATACATAATATGTGAGAGATATAGATAATATAATTTCTTCATTAAAAATTTAATCATAATCAATCCTGGTAAAAATGAGACTATAACATAAAACCCTTACTGATGGGGTAATATTGAAACATAACACCTGTGAAATAAATAACATCAAATGATACTTTAAAAATTATGAACATAATGATATTAATTTAATAACATATAAATGGGTTATTATATACATATCATAAAAGAATATAGGTTTATAACATCAAACTTATCTCCATGGAACAAAATTTAGATGAAGAACCCTTACCACTTTAGTAATTTTTGAATCAAAAGTAATTGGAATCTTGAAAATCATATCTCTTGGTAAATAAATTTTATTAAATAATATAATATTCCAAACTAAAATCATGTTTAGTATATACATCATATAAAGAATAAATTGGTTTGTAATAATAAAATGTGTCCCAATGAAGAGAAATTGAGATGAAACTCGTACCTCAAGTCCATCTTTCCTCACAAGCACTCTATCCTCATGTAAAATAAAATTATTTTTTTATAATTCAATACCAGAACCATAATAATACCTATAATACCATACATGTTTTATGTATAATATCTTATAAGCTTTTCATTAGCAATCCTTCCTTATCATCATCATTTCGGGGGTTAACTACTTCGTTTTTCGTGTATGTTTTGGTTCATCGGTTATAGTCCTTTCACTTTGATCGTGTTTAATTTATCTACAGAATGTTAATAATGATATAAATATAATATATATTCATTATATTCTTATTTATAACCATTCATATAAATCAGTGATGAAAAATTAATTACATCACTACGTGGAGATAGTAGTTCATATGCACGCATAGTAATGTTTCAATTTTTTGACGGATGGGATTAAAGTAAGATAAATAATAATTCACCTTTATAAAAACATTATTAAATTAAAATATAATATATATAAATTAATTATAACATATTAATCAACCAAGAATAATGGGGATTAAAAATGAATCATATCTCTATGTAGGGGAGGTAGTCCACATGTACGCATGAGTGATACTTTCTTCTCCCATTTGATAAAGAAAAGGTGGTAAATGGATGTTAAATAACCCTAATAATATCTCAGTATATTTATGATATTATATTAATCATTTTTTATGGAATAAAAATTTTATTGGATTTATAAGAAGAAATAAAATTGAAAGAGATTGATTAATATCTTAACATCTTCTTTGAGATTCTTTCTTTGTATTGCTCCTTAAGCCTTGAAGTATTGGACTTAAGAGAAGAACATAAGATATAGTTTTAATGGAAGGATTACAAGAAGGTTTTGGAGTAGGTATTTTTTAATTAATAAGTTTCAAATTTTGTGAACAAGGTAGGAGAAGAAGTTCCTTTTTATAAGTGAGGGGAGGGGCACACATGAAATTTTTTAACATATTCCAATGATTTAAGAAAAACTTATATGGAAAAGTTGCTAGAAATGGACATGGATTAAAATTTAGGATAATATAAGTTTTAAATATATTTAAATAACAATAATTTTATAGGTTTGGGTGATAATAATACCCTTATATCATTGTTTAACTCATATTAAACTCATTATATCCTTAACTGTGAAAACATAATTTTACTATTTTTACTATTCACAACGGCTAAAAATTAAGTTGAAAATATTAAATTATATTAATTATTCTGATTAAAATTATGGAATTAATTTTACCAGATTCACTTTTTATAAGTGGATGAATTTATTTTTATGTAATCCCAGAAACCGCAATGAAAAACATATTTTAGAAAAAAATAAATTTTAAGCATACTACTTAAATTACTCGCATTATTTTCCTTGTTAAAACCATAAAATGAATGTTAACATTTTATATTTAAAATATAATCTCTAAATTTCACTAAAACCCTTAATCAATATAGATTAATTTAATTTATTAAGATAGAGACACATTGTGTGCATAAAAAACGTTTTTAGAAAAATGTATAGTGTAATAATGATTCCTATGTAATTAATTATATTATTTATAATTAAATGAGACATAGGTTACATTAAGATTATCTAAAAAATATAATTGGGCTTTTATTTTAAAATAAATTTTTTTTTTACAAAAATTATTATTTTTCACTATTTTGTGAAAAAATAAATCGTTATTTATAAAAATCCTAAAATATCACCCTAAGATATTATTAATATATTGATTTAAAAACTAATATTAATTTATTAAAATATAATTTATAAAAATATTATAATTTAATTATAATTTTTTCATGTAAAAAAGTGATAAAATATAATTTTGAAGAAAACATTTTTTTGAAGAATAAAATGACATTATTGAAAATTTAGTACTTAGTTATTATAAATTAATCAATACATTTTCACTATTTAAAAAATTTTATATATTTTTTAATAATGTGTTTATTAATACTCATACCAACTAATTTAACAGATATGTTATAATAGTTTACTATACCGCGATTCATATAGACACGGGGTTGCGTGTAATGAACTCTATCCAAAGACATCATGTTTATTTTAAATTAAACAAATATACAATCTATAGGTGTTATAGATTTTTTGAAAATTATTTATAAATAACTCCATAGGCCATGAAATTTTTGAAATCTATATACCAAGCAGATTGTTTGACTGGTACAACAAGTAATTTTTTATCTAAAGTAATATTTTATCTAAAAAAGAAGAATTAATTTCCATAGGATCATCAGTTTACGTATTGGATAGCCTAGAAAAGTGTTAAACCATTATAATTTTATCTCCATGCTTATAATTAATCTATAAATTACGTCTTTCTTCAAAATAATCCATATAATGAGTCTTGTTTTAGACATTTTTTTGGAAATCATGTATTTTAATCTAGAATGGTCAGTGAAGACTACGACTTTTAACCTTATCTAATACTATATAAAATTATTTAAAGAAAAAAATACATCCAACAACTCCATCTCAATAGTTTTGTAATTCCTCTGGGAATTATCTAGAAATATTATATTATTTTACACCACATAAATCCTCTAATAATTCCTCTAGCCTAAATTTTCTCCAACATCCACATAACTTGCATTAAATTTGTTTTTGAAATGGACACTTCAACTATGTGTAGTGATGATGGGTGAAAAATTGAGTTTATCTTTAATAATATTAAAGGATTCAAAAAGATTTTCATCAAACAAGATTTGGGTATCTTTCTCCAACAATAATCATAGAGGCCTAATGATTTTAGAAAAATCATTTATGAATCTCTATTAAAAACTGGTATGACATAAAATGATTCTAACCCCCTTAAAAATCTCAAGATGGGGAATGTTTTGAATGAACAATATAATAACATTATCAACCTATATACCCATACTTTACACATTTTAACCAAGAATAATACCTTTAGTAACCACAAATTAATATTTATCTCAATTAACAATAGGATTGGTTTCTAGGAATCTATCTAAAACAAGTTCTAGGTTTTATAAAAAGCATTCAAATATACTTCCAAAAATGGATAAATATTCTATAAACACCTCTATGATCCTCTCAATCATGTTATAAAATATATAAATCAAAAAAATTTAAAGTTTTTTGGTGAACCCAATAATCCGTAGGGAATTTTTTGATAAGAAAATGTCCAAAAGGAGCAAGTGAATGTTGTCTTTTTGAGGCATTTTGTGTCTATAAGGATTGATTTGTATCAAGAATATCCATCCATAAAATAGAAAAATAAATTTCCTAATAAAATCTCAAGTGTTTGATCTAATAATAACATAGGAAAACAATCCTTCCTCATTTTTTAATCTAACTTCCTATAGTAAATACAGACTCTCTACATAGTTTCTTTTCTAACATGAATTTATTCATTTTTATTATTTATAAAAATAGTGAAACCCCTTTATTTGGAACTAATAAGACCAAATTGACCCAATAATTTCCAAAAATGGGACAAAGAGTCCCAAAATTAATAATCCTAATCACTTCATCATCAATTTCCTCTTTCATGTTGGGGTTGATCCTCTTTGGTCCCTTAGCTCTCAGTTTGTGACCCGATTACATACTGATTTTATTCATTAAAAATGAAGGAATAATCTCTTTTATGTTATAAATGGTCTATCGAATGGAAGTTTTAATCTTCTTCAAGTCATTAAAAAAATGCTATTGAATTTCATCTAGTTCCACATAAATTATGAAATAAAGTGAATAGTTCTTACCAAAAAATGTATATTTGAAGTGATAAGGAAATGGGTTGGGATTATGTTGTGGTTCCTCTACAATATAAGGTATACTTATAGGAATAGGTGGCCTAAGTTATTAAAAGTTTTTCTTAAAGTGAGTGTGAAAATAGGATTGATTTTGAATTTACAAAAAATTCATTGAGTTTTTCCTCACTACATTACAAAGATAACAACTCGCTATTTTCAAAACATAGATCTGATTTAAGAAAAATATAAATAGAAAAATCAACAAAGTGTCCCAAAATTTCTCCAAAATACTTATAAAAGTGATATAATTATTTTATTGAAGTAGGGAAAAACTCTTCAGATTTTATAAAAAATATTTTAGCTCAAGAACAAAAAAACATATTCTAAACATCTTTTTATAGTATGGACAGAGTGGTTTTCAATATTTGGTAAACCATTTGGATTTACATCTTTAACATTTTTAAAAAATTTAGGAAATTTATTTTCAATAACCAATTGGATTTCTTTAGTAATGGATTTTTAATCTACTTCATCATTATGATCTAATGAGTCTTATACATCCATCATTTCAAATCATTATTAATTCTCTCCAAATATTGGTTATTTCACATTTTTTAGGAAATTAACCTCTTATTGTTTCACCAAAAACATAAATTTCAATTGAACCATAGAAACATCAATAAAAAACCTCCCCATGTGGATAATAAAGGCCTACCAAGTATGATACGTACTTTCTTGTGTCACTATGTGTCTAAAACTAGAAAATAAATGGGTAAAAATATTGTTTTAACTCCTATAACTAGGTTATATACTCTTCCTATGTGATTCATGAAATACAGACCAACTTTAAATAGGATAAAATTAGTTTGATGTAATTATTCTAATCAAAATTATTGAAATAGTGAAAAAGAAAGAATATTTATGCTAAAACCAAGTTCATAAAGACAATTTAATTGACCACTTATAATGTAAATTTTTTTGATTTCATCCACCCCAACACTCGACTAAGCTAGTGGCATGTCCTGGAGGGCATTCTTGATCCGCATGGGTTGGAAACCAGTGTTTGGGCATCGAAGAACTCCTTAGGAGTGATTTTCCCACAAGAACAATAATCAAAATATAAAAACAGAGACATTTCAATATGAACATAAGTATGATAACCAATATCCAAAACAAGGATATAAAAGGGGACATATACAAGTATTTGGTTACATTTACATTTCAAATAAAACAAAAATGATCAAAATGGTGGAAAAAAAATAAAACATAATAATCCTCATGACATGGGGACCATCATCCACTATGTCACCACCATCATGTGTCCTAGAATGATAATAACAATCATGAGTATCCACCACCTCCAAATGAGGCCTTTACATTCTCTAAACAAGAGAGAAAAAAGTACACATATACCCAATGGGTATATGTTGTGTGTGAGTGAACTTTCCCAGAATAATCCCACCAGATGTTCCCTGAATGTTCATTACAAGATAAATAAAAGTGTTATTTTTAAGGATAAATGATTAATTTGATTTAAAACATTATTTATCTTTGAAAAAAAGTAATGATATAAGAACAATTAAAAGTAAGAGGAAATATAGTATATGAACCATGGTAATCCATTAAATTGCCATATTATTGGGATACTAGGAACAACATATCTTAGTGATCAAATACATCGCTTACCCTAAACAAGATGTTTGAGAGGACACACCCATGTTTCAGTAGTATTGATTCATGTAACAATATTTAGTTAGTGTTTCATCATAATTGTGCTAGAGAGACCTTGAGACAATGCCCTACGGGTCACCTAGATAAAAGTCCTAGTTGGTCTTCCTATGTGCCTAGGGTTCCAAATTGATTTTTTTCTATTTCAAGATCATATCAATAAGAATTTTTCCAAAAACCAACTCATCAAAAACAAATAATATCAATTCTAACCATTTTTATATCAGATAAACCATTTCCAAATATTTACATGCACTAACACCTTAGAAATCACATGTTTTCACACACTAAAAATTTTATTACACATTTTTAAATCAAGGAAATCACTTTTAAATCATAAAATAACCAAAAATCATTGAACCACCTACCGTTCCCCTTGAAATAACCACAAACTGGTTGAAAACTAAAATCTAATATAAGAGGAGATATTAGAAAATCAAGAACAAACCATAAACATCAAAAAAATCCAAGGAAACAATATTGAAACCACTCTGGGTTACCAAAACAACCGGATAGAAGAATACCCAATAAAGATGGGAGAAGAGACCAAATTAAGAGTAGAGGATGAACATACATGAATATTTTCTAATGATCCAATCCAAAATCTCAAGATATTTGGATCCAATATGATAGTAGAGAAGTGAAGAGGTGAACCTAAGTCTAGAATATTTGAATGGGAGAAATGGTTAAAAATCAGGGTAGGGAAAAATTGGAAAAATATATTTTTTGGTATGGGAATGCCATATGGTTTGGATGCACAGTTAGAAAAACCATGAACTGACCATGCGGGAACCTCTGTTCCAACGGGTGGAGGCTACATAGTTTGTTTAGGGATCGCACATGACCATACACTAAACTGTTTGGTATTTCTAGGCCTTCAGTCAAACCCCACATGGTTTTTAGAGGTTGGGGTATGGTTTCCCCTAATGTGTGATAACAATTTTCCACCCTCTAATTCTCCAAAATTCTCATTTTATATAAAAAACCTCCATAAAACTTATGTAATGAAATCATGACAAAAAATTAATTAAAAGTACATAAAAACACCATGGGTGTGATATATCTCCCCACCATGACACTTTCCGCACTCATAAAGTCAATCCATAGTTTGATTAGAGAATAAGTGAGGATACTATTCATATACCCTGGAATTATGTTCCCATGTCTCATTCTCTTTATTCTCATGCTTCCAAAAGACACAAACTAATGGAATTTATTTTCCTCGAAGCACTTTTACCTGGGAATCCAAAATTCATAATGACAATTCAATCACTGACAGATGGGGTCCCAGTTCAAGTTCTTCCCATCTCAGCACCTGGGAAGGATCCATATTATATTAATTTTATTGAAATGTGTGGAAAATATGATGAATCAACCATAACTGGGAAGGAAACACCAAGTGGTATTCCACCTTACCAATACTCTCATTGATCTCAATGGGTTTGAAATACCTCAGTGTAAGTTTCACCTACTTACTAAAATGACGATGACCTAAACAAGGTGTCATATATAGAAATACCTATTCACCCATTTAGATCTCTAAAGATTAGTATCGATGATCAATATAATACTTATAAATACTATGAGCTACCATTAGATTTTTCATGATCATCCAGATCTTACGGGTTGTCTCCTACATGATGCTCAGACCAATAAAGTAAGTCTCGCCCACTTCTATCTATCATAGAAGAGATTTAAATGGTCGACTATACAGTTCTTTTAAAGGATCCATCTTGATCGAGGATTGGTAACTATTGTTCTAAAAAAATTACACTAACTCGTTATGATGACCCCTTGAGCCATCAAAGTATAACATGTAGGCACACAAAAAATCTTCCAGAATCTAATTTACACACTTGTCCTAACTATCCATTTAAGGATAGTATGTCGTGTTAAGCCTGGCCTATAACTCCATTTCCTTCGGGGGGCCATCCCAATATTGAGAGGTGAAATTATGGTCCCTATCGGAAAATATATCAATCTAAAAACCCTTAAATCTCATAATCTCTTGAGAATACAACTTTCACATATATTCCACCTTAGTTGTGTCCTTGATCAAGATAAAGTGAGAGAACATGGTTAGAATATCAATAACCAACTAAATCACATTCCATCCCTAGGATGCATGGGGTAACCCGATTATGAAATACATTCCCACCTCATCCCACTTCTAGGTAAGAATGGGAATGGGCTGAACAAAGAATGAGTGTTTTTGGTGATCAACATTAACCTTCTGAAAATTATAGCATCAAGATAAAAATTTAGCTATATCATGTCTCATAACTAGCTAAAAACTAGAGATTCACATCATAAAACATTTTGGTGGCACCATGATGGATCGACCATAGAGACCAAAAATATTTATGAAAGGACACCATCCTCAGAGACATAAGTACAACAGAGAGGACTTTTGAAATAGTGAACCCCTTCATAAGAAAGCTACCATTCACTAGGAACATTACCACCATAAATAAGTTGCGTATACTACTATCACTACTCATATTTGGGCTACTATTCCTGAATCTACTCCATAATAGGGGGTCTCAACTGAAAGCTTTCTAAAAAAATACATCCACTTAGTTCTTTATCTTCTTGGAGAATTTGAGTGAATAGGGAATAAAACTCAACTCATTCATGGAATACCTTAGAGTCTTACTTATCAAAATTATTCTCAAGGCATCAACAATTTCATTTCCCATAAATAGGGTGTATAGGATGTTAAAATCTAACCCATGAAGGCACTCGATCCATCTCCACTATCTTAGGCTCAAATCCTTATGGGAGAAAATATAAATCAATATTTTTTAGTCTTAGTAGACCATAAACTTATCCCCAAAATGATAATGATTCCATCTTCATAGGACACGAATCACCACGAATATATCTAGTTCATGGGTTGGGTAATTCTTTTTGTGAAGTTGGATTTGGTGAGAGCCATACGCCACCACATGGTTGACCTGTATAAGATTAAAACCCAAATCCATGCTAGATGCATTATAATAGACCACATATCCCTATACCACCTCAGGTAAGATCAATATAGGTTTGGTGGTCATTCTCTACTTAATTTCTTCAAAATATTCATGACACTTCATACTCTAAGAAGAAATCACCCCTTTCTGAGTGATTGTTGTCATCAATGATGAAAGTTGAGAGAAATCTCTAAAAAACCACATGTAACACCCTACTAGACCCAAAATGTTTCTAATATCAAATACATTCCTCAAATCCTTACAATAAATTACTAACTTGGATTTATATGGGTCAATTGAAACCCCAAGTTTTTAGATCACATGTCCTAAAAAATTAACTTCCTGAATAAAAAACTACACCTCAATAATTTTTCATAAATATGGTGATCTCGTAGCATGCCTAAAATAATCTTGAAATGCTACATGTGCTTCTCTTGTGACCGTAAATAGTCAATAATTCATCCAAAAACACCATAATGAAGGATTCAATGTATCTATGGAACATCTGGTTTATTAGAGCCATGAAAAATGCGAGAGAAATTTTCAATCAAAAAGTAATTACCAAATACTCATAACAGACATACCCGATTTAGAAAGCTATAGTTGGAATATCTACTTATCTCAACCTAAACTATTGGTATCATAAACGGAGTTCGATCTTCAAGAACCACCTTTCTCCTTTAAGTTGGTCAAAAAGATCATCGATATTGGGAAATTAATACATATTCTTGATCATGACCCTAATTCATCTTCTGATATTTAATTCAAAATCAAAGGGATCTGTCAAATTTCATAGCAAAGAGCACTGGACTGATCCAAGGAGTGACGCTTGAGCAAATGTACCCAATGGATTCTAAATATTACTACTGTATCTTTAACTCTCTCAACTAGGTGGGGACTATATGATGTAAGAGAAGAGATATCATCTATCTCCCTAGTTCCAAATTTTGGGTGAAATCCCCATCACATATCCGAGGTAAACCTAAGAAATCCTATTGAAATACCTCAAGGAACACATCCACTATAGAAGGTAACCCACTCCCTAATCCCTTCATGTCATCCTCTAGTATAATGGAAGACATCATACCCGAAGTCCAACATAGCATTAGAATCATAGTTTTATATCATCCTAACCATAGATCCCATTCTCCCTGAAATACTTGAGTTCTCCCATTATGGGCTATGAACTTCACCCAATGAAAATAGAAATAGATGCGATACTTGAAGAAATTAAACCAATCCATCCCTAGGATCACATCCAAAGGATCCATTTCTAGGATAAGGAAATTCCATTTCATCTTAACCGTTGATAGGGATACAACACAAAACTAGCATAAAAAACCCTAGGCTTTCCTCCTATCAAGAGGTGTAACAAACACCATGCAATATTTTATAATATCAGGAAATGGTTTTAACAAATCCAAAAGATGATCAGAGAAAATGAATGAGAATCATTTTTATCAAATAAAGAAATTACCAAAGATGATGTAATATACACCATACATAGAACTGTTGTAGGACCTACATCTCATTCTAATGGTGAATGATCAATAGAATAAAGGTGATTCACATTTTTTTTTGTGTCTGTGGTTGACTAATAACCTAAGGTGCTGCTTTAAGTTGACTCTACTAATAATAAGATCCAACTTTTTCCACCAAATCAACTAGAATGAAACCCCATAGCTTTGTATAAATTAGACTTAGATGTTTTACCCCTGGGAACTATAGATCCTACACAACTCTGAGAAGGAGGGGAAACCCTATAGAAATTTTGTATAAGGACCATGTATCCACATAGATAGTATGACTTAGTTGGAGTCTGGAATTTGGACCACTCATGAAAACAATTTACACAATGATGAAACAATAAAAAAACACCACATACCGCTGCTGATGAAGGAAGTTTAGTGGATACCCATAGTTACTACAACCCATATTCCCTTTTTCATCATGATTAGTCTTATTCTTAGATGAGAAAATCCAACTTTGTCTAGAAACTGGAAGCATACCTGATAAGCCTGACATTCTGGCCTAGTCAATCTAGACCATCATAGATCAATCAAAAACCACTATAAAAGTCGTTAACATGAATAATAAAACGTGATATTAAATTTCAAACCTCAACCCCATTTCAAACTGTTGGGATTTTAAATTTTCCTTAGAGGCTACCTTGGGAGAAAAATGGACTAACTCTGCAAACCGGTTGGCATACTCCAATACTAAAACAGTCATCCTGAAATAGGTCTTGAAACTCCTGAGACTTAGGGAGAGATAAATCATTAGAGAAAAAATGTTATTTAATGATGAATTCCTATCATCCCATCTACACATTCTTTCCTTCCAGTTCCATTGACACCCACCACCTGCGGCTAGGGCATCCAACATTAATGTTGAATTCTTTACCTTAATGGAATCAGAAGTACTGAGGAACCTAAAAATCCTCACAATATTATCCACCCATTATTCCACATCCTATGAGTCTATGATTCCATAAAATTGAAGGGGAGGGGGTTAAAAGGAACTCCTGAACTTGATTCTTTTTCGAACCTAGTTCAACTTTATTAGTTTGAGTAGGACTAGAGAAAACTCCCTAATTTAGAGATTGGATAATCCAAACCACTACCTCAACTATCCTATGATAATTTAGTGATGGAGAACTATCTTAAACCTCTTTTAATGGATATACATGAGGTCTTCAGAGAGGTATAATGGTACACAATCAAAAAAAAGAATAAAACTATCAATACCTCAACCCATGGATAATCAATAAACAATATAATAAAATACCAACATAATTGATAGTAAAACCACACCAAACTGAGAAAAAATGTAAACCACTCCACCCTACTTTGGTTCCCTTTTGCAGTCTACAGCCGATGAATTACACCTTATGGTGGAGTCAAACCAAATCCCTAACTTTCCACAGTGACATAAGGTTTTTCATGAGGTGTGTCGGACAAACACCCCGCTCATAAATAAAACCTCAATCCCCAATAATGATAACCCCTCTCTATCTTTACCTTCCCTGATAACAAGACCCCAATAATATTAAAACCTACTCTGATACTATTTTGTCACAAAATAGTTTGGGATTCCATCCAACCAAAAACCCAACCCAGCTTGTGGAATGACCCAAAGGGAATTCCTGATCCCCATGGGATAGAAACTACTGCCTAGGCATCGAAGAAATCCTTGTTGATGATTGTACCATAAGAAAATCAATCATTATCCATAAAAAGATAAATTTCAATACGATGGTAAGTATTATAACCAACATACAAAATAAGGATCTATAAGCGGATATATACATGTATCAAGTTACGTTTAAATTTCAACCAAAACCAAAACAAACAAAAGTGGGTACATAAAATAAAATACAAGCCACCTCATGACATGAAGACCATCCTCCAAAATACCACCACAATCATGTGTCCCCAAAAGGATAAAAAATATCATGAGTATCCATTGGTTTTAAGAGAGACCTTACCAATCCCTGAATCAGACAAAAAAGGTCTATATATACCCAATGGTTATATGTAGGGTTTGAAATCTCCTTAATTATAGCATCCCACGAGGTGTTCAATACATATCCATTACAAGATATTTAGACATTCTAGTTTTAGGTAAAAGTAATAAATTTGGATGGAAATATGATTTAGCTTTGAATGAAAAGTAAATAAACAACTGTAATTAAAAGTAATAGAAAATTCAGTATAATCACCATGGGAAACCCCCTAAGTAGATATGTTATGGGGATAATTGCTACATTGTATCTCTATGATATAACATATCCCTTCCCATTCACAAGCCGTTGGAGAGGACACACCCATGTTCCAATGCTAATGAACCATGTTACAATATTTAGTTAGTGTTTCATCCTAATACTGCTAGATAGACCCATTCCAAGGCAGTTATGAATTTCCTAGATACTAGTCTTAGTCAACCCTCCTAGGTGGACATGGTTCCCTATTGCTCTGATCCATTTTAGGACTATACCAACACACCTTTTTAAAATATCCAACTCATCACAAACCAAAAATATCAACTCCAACCATTCTTGTAGGGGATAAGAAATTTCCAAATATTTACACACCCAAACACCTTATAAATAATACATTTTTACACACTCAAAATTTTGAAACACATTTAGAAAACAAGTAAATCACTTTTAATTCATTAAATAACAATTCATTATGGAACCACCAACCTTTCCCCTTGAAATCACCACCAACTAGGTGAAAACTGCAATCCAAGACAAGAGAAGATCCTATAGAAGTAGGAATTCAACATAAACATCAAAAACCAATCCAAAGAAACAATATTTAACCCACTATAGGTCTCCATAAACATTGATGAGAAGAAAATTTAAGAAATAATGGATAATATGCCAAAATATGAGGATTAAAAATGTTACATGAATATTTCTCAAATATACATTTCAAAATAACCCAATAATTAGAGCTAAGATGATAGTGGAATAGAGGAGAGGTGCACCAAGGATGGGGGAGTTGTATGGGTGAAATGAGGGTGTGAAATGGGTTAAAATCCTGGAATGGAATAATTGGAAAAATATATTTTTTTATTTAAATTGGCTGAACGGTTTGGTTGTACAGTCTACCAGACAGTGTGATAACCATGTGGGTGCCTCTATTCTAAGAGTTGGATGGAACACAAGTTGTATAGGGTTGGTACATGACCTTGAACATAACTATGTAGGCTCCCAAATATCTATTCCAAACCCCACACAGTGTTAAGAAGTTATTGCATGGTTCCCCTTAACATTACACCAACCACGTGACACCATCTAACACTCCATAATTCCCATATTTTTTTTTGAAAAAACAACTAGGAAAGCTATGGAATGAAAGTAACACCAAAAGAAATGAAAATTACTTGAAACCCACACTATGGGAATGAAACCACTATTCCCTATGGTGAATGGTATAACAAAACTTCTTATAAAATTTTGTTTTTGTTTTATTTTGAAGGACTATATTACACTCTTTAGTGAGGCTGTAAGTTGAAATATATTCCAATGATTTTTTTGTTTAGAAAAAATTTCTTAAGAGATTTAAAGTATTATGGAATAAAAATTAATGAGTTAATGATATGGATTTTCAATTAAATATTGTTTAAAATTACTAGAAATTAGATAACTTTTAGTTTAAAATTTTTGGGTTTTAACCTCTGAGGGATTGGAACGGGTGGTGAAAAATTCTTAAGAACAACATGAAATTTCCCAAGTAATTCTTCATGTTTTCAATTCCATTTGTTATTTTTCATTAATAATACTTTTTATATATGTTTAGGTGGAATAAGTTTCTTATTTTAGAATTAATGTTGTTTTCCAAAAATCTAGATTTAGTGTTACCCAGTTTTTGAGTTACATATTCTTCTAGATTCTCATGTTGAACATTAATAGGGTCATTTTTCACTTTTTATTAAGTTTTAAACCACTTAAAGCTATGAAACCCATGATATTATCCCAAGGATTAATTTATATAGTGCTTGTATGTTTTCCCATATCTATTGAAGTCATGTATTAAGCTCGATTCCATATTAGAGCTCAAGGTTGGGTATTATAGAATCAGTCTCAACTTTATCTGAATATTGTTGATCCTTTTATGAATCAAATTTTCCTAAAAAATGATGAAACACAAACCTAAATTCCTCTTGATAATTTTAGAATTTAGTACTTGATTGATTGTGTAATTTTTTTTGATTGATTTTGGAAACAATGGAAAATACATTATCTAAGAATTCTTTATTATTTATAAGAAAAATTGGGATGGTTCGTATATCTAGGATTTTAATTGGTAGAAATGGACCATATTTTGCTTGAATATTTGGATATAATCCCAAAAAATTAAAATTTTCATGGGGTTGGGTAGGAATATCAAAATTCAAGTCGTAGTTTATATTATCCCCAAATATTCCACACTGAGAAAATTATTCTCTAAGAGTCTAGTTTGGATTATGAAACCCCACTTTAATAGCACCTTGCTGAAAATTTTGGGTCATTAGAGTTTGGAGTTGATATTTTATCTCAAATAACTGATATTTTATTTCTATCTTTGAACCAATTTTTTTACCCACTATTTACTCCGCTTCCCCTTGAATTTATTTTGTGAATTAAAATCTAAATTGCTGAAAATTTTCCTAAGATCTTCATAAGTTTTATTAGTATAATTTTCCCCAATAGATTGGTCAACTATTTTCTAGCCTAAAGGTGATAATCCTTCATAAAAGTTATCCATGAGAAAATTGGAAGGGATTTGGTGATGAGGAAACCACCTAAATTGGTATCTAACCCCATCCAAGGCCTCATAATGGCCCCCTCCATCCTCTAGGAAGAAATTTTTTATTTTAATTCTATGTTATCCATTAAATATTTAAGAGTAACATTTCATTAAAAAAGAATCATACACTTGTTACCATGTCTCAAAATTTTCATGTCTAGAGTTAAGAACTGATTTCTAACAATTATATTTAAATAGAAAAGGAAAAACCTAATTTTCAAGGAACTGGTTTGGGCCCGAAGTCCTTAAGGAATTTGGGCCACCCATACCTTCAGGTCAGTAAGGATTTTGGGGCAACTTATGGAATTTGGGCCACCTTAATTCCTTAAGTCCACCTAATGTGCATATACAAATTAGACAGATTCTACTTGGAACAAGCCCCAAAAGAGGATTCAGGGCAAGGAACATTCACCAAAGCAGAGCTAGTATATTTAGAAGAATAAGAGCGTATGGAATTTTCCATCTATACCAGGCCTATGTACCTTTGTATAGGATAGCTAGTCTAGCATTCATGCAAAGGTGGAGAGCTAATCATGTTGCAGATTCTAGGGAGGGGCAGTTTCAAGTATACATAGTCTATAATGAATCCCTTTAAGACATTCAGGACCAGTAATTTCATGAAGAATATAGGCCATATTAGGGTAACCTTTCAACCCTTAAAAGGGTTATTATAAAAAATGAATACAAAAATGAAGGCCTTCAGGCCATTCTGGCTAATGAAGGATATGAATTCCTCATTAGGCATTCCATTGAATACATGAAACAATGAGTGGTGTGATTTTTTCCAACAATAATTTTGAGATATAGGATTAATAATATTATAATATGTATTTATTGGTAATTTAGGAGGTGGTTATTCTCTCATTCGAGGCCGCTCATAATTTTCTTGGTTGATTTTAGGTTGAATATTTTCCCAATTTTTAGAAAAATCTCTCTGTCAATTTTTTTACATTTTTAACATCTATTTTCCAAGATTTCCAAAATATTTTTCAATATTATGTTATATGGGATCTAAGTCTTGATAGGTAGATATTGTGTGTATGTAATAATTGATCATTATAAATTTTCTACAACACACATCAGTTTACATGTTTTCTTAAAAGTGATTTTATTGAATTTTTCTTAGTTATGAATTTTTTAATTTTTTTTGTTTTCTGTTTTTCCTCTTATATGAATAAATTCTTCCCTAGTAAAGGAAAAAAAACTTGATAATTTATAATTATATTTTCAAAATTTATTTATTACCTACTAATTCTAGATAGTGATGAAAAGGTTGTCAAACCTCAAGGAAGGTAAAGTGTGTGTGGACCAAGAAATAAAACTCAAAACAAGAAAAACAAAAACAACACAAAAGTATGAATAAATAGTTCGAATATATATTTTTTCCTATAATAATTCTATGATACACAGATAATTAAGAAAGGAAAATTTAAATTTTTTGGTTGAAATATATTTCTTCATTTATGGAGAATGTAATTGAGACAACAATCATGAAAATAAAGTCATCCTCCTCTTTCATAAAGTTTGAATTAAGTCAAATTTTTTAGTTTTTAAATTACAAAATTAAATACCCTGAAAATAAATTGGAAGTTTAAATCACCCAAAATACAATGAAGAATGGTTTTGGTGAACTGTAAAAGAAACAACTCTATTTTCAAAGAATGAATAAACAATGTAACAAAAATGAACTAAAAAATCTTATTTTCCAAGATTTGTTTTATCAAAAAAATATTAAAAACAAAAGAATTTTTATAATTTTAATCAAGTACAATTAGGAAGAAATAAATTGATATACGATGAAGATTCTCCCATAATCTCCCACTCTCGATCCAGTTTCACAACGTCTTGCAGCTCCACCTCATCTCTAATCTCTAAGAAAATTGTATAACTCATTGAATGATTGAATACTCTATGGAATAATGCATCCCATATTTTTTTTATGTCTCTATTTCTTGAATATATCAGAATTTTTAGTCTTGCTAACTTGTTGAATTTTTACAACACTTTTTTTCCTGGTGGAAAGAACCCCCCGTGACATTTATCTACCATTTTAATAATGGTTATGTGATAATAATTTTCAATTAAATATAAGTACTTCATGAGTATTCCCACCAAGAAACCCCTAACATATTTTAAACCTAGAAAAACTATAATTCATGTGGCCTCTTCAAAAAACCTTAATCATCTCACCATTTATCTTTGACAAATATAGTTCAAATTTTTCTTAATTATCAATTCTCTATCAATCTCATTCAAACTATTAACAATAAAGTTAAACATTTGGTTATGGTTTTTATTTGGAGGTATATGATTTTAATCACTTAAAACTCTAATCATATTCTAATTAAATAATAGTAAATCTTTTCACAACCATGCTAATTTCCATTATCAAAGCTCCAAATTGTCATTATGATTTACTTATTGATCCAGAGTAGGTACTCAAATTAAGTTAAAATTTTCAAGAATCCACCGAGTCATTTGTTCAAGAACATGGTTTGTGTAACCCACTACAAACTAGCATCCATATAATAAGGGACTGATGATTCCCCTTTGTCTTCTTCAATATTCTGAAGCTTCTAATATAATCAAAAAATGATAAATTTATAAGAGTCTTCTTCCAAAATCGAGTATTTTGTTAAGAGTCTTCTTTCATCATTTAATCAATTCATGGAGCATGGTATTATATTATTTTCCTCAAGTTTTTTATTCAAAATCAGTGAGGTCCATCCATGAATATCATCATCATCATCATGTAATTTTTTATTGAAAGAAGGAAAGGAGTACAACGATGAAAAGAAAAAAATAGCAAGAAGGAAATGAAAAGAAAAAAAAACCAGAAAGGCACGAGGGTATAGCTCCCCCCCATGTCCAATGAGGAATCTACGGAGGTCCGGAATAGTGAAGACCGAGTGCATCCCCTTTGATACATTCAATTCCATTGGGTTGGATACTAACCGCTGTGTGAAGGAACACCTCCTCCGTGCCATGGAAGTCCACTATAGCCAAGTGGTCTGCGACCTTGTTCCCCTCTCTCCATGTGTGAAGGATACTCACATTGGAAATCATCATTTTTCTACATTTCCTAATGACATAGCTAATCGACCATGTGGGTTCACCATACCCTTTCAAGTAGTTGTGCATGATTAAGGAGTCAGTTTCGATTTCAGAGATATCCAGGTCTTTTTGCATGCAGAGTCTAAGCCCGGTGAGAATCGCCATCGCCTCCGCCTGCAGAGAAGAGCCCTGACCCAATCTGGGCAAGAAAGCTAAATACACTGAACCGTTGTGGTCCCTGACAACTCCTCCTCCACGTAGGTCCCCTTGGACACACGAGCCGTCTGTATTGAGTTTCAATCCCACAGTTGGGGGATGACAGCATACCCATTTGGCTTCCCTTCTTCCCGGTGCCTCGTCCACATTGGAGGCCGATTGGAGATGGCAGAGAGTTGGAGTGACCTTCCAGGTCCCCATTTCCATGTTCAGGTCCAGTAGAAAGGTTTTATTCCAGAAAATAATACTGCGAGCCGACACCCCCGCGTCCTCGTGTCCAATTTATTCTGCGCCTACCATATGGTCCAGCACCCCACATGCAGTATCACCACACAGGCCACCCTCTCCGGCCCTGCTCCCTCAGAGCCTTGGAACCATTAAACAAGAAATGCAGGAGTAGACCCATCCGAGGGGAGGGGCGTATATAACTTCCCCAGGACCTTCCACACCTCTCATGCCCAGTCTCTGCCGATGAAAAGATGGACAGAGCTCTCCTCACTAGGGGTGCTACAGCATAAGCAGCTAGATGCAAGCTGAATACCACATCTGCGGATATTTTCATCAGTAGGAAGGGATCTATTACGAATTCTCCATGTGAGAAAATTGATCTTAGTGGGGATGATTTTCACCCAAAGGAGCTCATCCCAACCCACTGCGTGGATCTATCTGTTAATGATGCGACAGAAATCCTTCGAAGTGAGCAGGCCCGAGGAGGAGGAATTGAATACACATTTATCCTCCTCATTAAGCTCAATGAGTTGAAAGCACTCATGTTGATCCTTATCCAAAACCGAGAGGGTGAAGCTGGGGAAGAGACTGTCCTCCTTGAATGAAATATCTGTAGCCGGGCATCCAGGGAATCCCAGCACAGTACCTCTCCAATCCTGATGCCAAAAAGACAGATCCCCCTTCCCCACCATCCATCGAGATAAGGGACGAAGCATATCCATAATCAGAGCTATCACCGACCAGAGGGCAGAATGGTTCCTCTCTCCCGAGTCACGGATGCATGTCGCATACTCTTGCATGGTAGTCCCCCATAGGGTCCGTCGTTCCATTACACTCCATGGCAGCCTGGCATGCATGTAGTAAATGGTGTCCTTGAGATTACGAACGTCAATACCTCCTTCATTCACAGGCCACGCCATTTTCCCCCAGGCAACCTAGTGCTTATTCCTCCTTGAAAGAGGATCCCAAATGAAATTGGCAGGGATCATGTCGATCATTTTGATAACTCCCTTCAGGACGTTGATGGAGGATAGACCATGAATCGGAGATGCAACCAAAACGCTATTCACCAGGGAAATATGCCCGCCAAAGGACAAGAATTTGTTTTTCCAGTTAAAAACTTTATCAGAAACCCTAGTGCAGAGTGCATCGAAGTCACGGATCCGAAGTATCCCAGGCGAGACAGGTGCACCTAGATAGACCATCGGGAAGTCGCCCTTCTGGAAGCCGGGCATTCTACTAACAGTTTGCACTCTCTCCGCGGGGCACCTGTTGGAGATAAAGAAATCGCTCTTCCCCTTGTTAATGGATTGCCCACTCCAACGATAATACTCCTCCAGCACACTGATCAGGTTCCGAATTGATCTGCTCTTACCGTTCAAGAATAGGATGGTATCATCAGCAAACATAAGTTGTGATATTGTCGGGGCCCTCGACCGGCGGCGATACGGCAGGATGTCTCCCTTATTGAGGCTCCTCTGAATGAGTTGGCTCATAACGTCCTGAATGATGATGAACAACGATGGCGAGATAGGGTCTCCTTGGCTGATGCCTCGGGTAGACTTGAAGAAACCATAAGACTTTCCCATAAAGTTCACAAAGAGCCAAAGAGGAACTAAATCAGCGAAAGATAAGATCAACGTTCTGAGAACTGAGACCCATACCTGACAATACTCTGTTAATAAAGCTCCATTACACCTGATAATATGCCTTGCTCATATCCAGCTTAATGACCAAGTCAGAGCCATGGGTTTTGAAGTTGATGTCATTCAGCATCTATTGGGTGAGGGTGATGGATTCTTGAATCGAGCGGCCTTTGATAAACCCGTGTTTCTCCAGGGATATCCACCGACGGAGATGCACTGCCAGCCAGAAGTTGATGATACTATCCAAGGTCTTGTAGGGTACATTACTCATACTAACTGGGCGGTAGTGTGAGATGGAAGAAGGGATTTTGATCTTGGGAAGGAGAACGAGGGAGGTGGAACATGCAACTCTGGGGAGGCACCCCCCGCAAAAGAAATCTTGAATGGCAGAAATCAGGTCATCTTTAACCGTGTCCCAAGAGGTTCTGTAGAAAGAAGCAGGAAACCCATCAGGCCCCGCGGCACTATCCAGGTTCAAATACATAAGCGCATCCTTGATCTTAGGCTCCTCCGGCACGCCTTCCAGACTTCCATTGAACTGGTCGGACGCCAGGTTGGGGATCACGTCAAAAATATCCAAACATCACTTTTCTTGTCGAAAACATCAATCACTGCTGCACATTCTCTTCATAATTATTCATCAAAAAATATTAGAATCAAGTCATATTCCTCTTAATTATTGTATGATCATGTCATGGATTATTTAAACCCAAAATATCTCACAAGGTTTATATAGTTGATTGGAATATAGTGGATGTATTATATTCCTCAAGGATTTAGGTTTTGAATAGATTCACTTGGATTCAACCTGGATTCCATGGATTCAGATCGATTTCAGTGACAACTCACATATTAGTCATTGATCCATATTTGAGTCAATAATAATAGAATTTGATCCCATATATAATCAGTTTATGAGGCACTATTACATTATTATTGATTTCAATCCCCAAGGCTAAACTCTATTTTTCTATGATCAAACTCCTCTAATGATTTTGAGCTTAGAATGAAAAGTTTCGATGGAATTTTTTTTGTGCTTCAATTTGTCTCATATTTCCCTTAGGATCGAGCTAAAATTCAATCTCAAATATCATCTTTGTACTTAGTCGATTCGACCCCAGGTGACGTTGGTGTTTCCTCAGCCTCAATTTCAAGTATTCAAGGGTAGAGCCTAAGAAACAAATGAAATAATCATACAGGCTCCGTAAAATTATCCTCTAAGAATTTACAAGTTATACGAGGTGGATCCTCATATGATATTTGGATCATTTTTAAATTAAACTTCTTAGAGGTAATAAAAATATCTTGTTGGGACGCCTTTTAAAAATATTAAACGAGGTAGTTCTATCTATATTTCTTTATAATGTAAAAATACTTAAACATCCCCTGAAAAATTATCATCTGAACCACTACTTATAAAACTCCAATGACCCCAAAAAATTAACAGTCAAAAAGTCATAAAGGATATCCCACAATGATTTAAATGTTAAAAATAAACACTATAATCAAATTCCATGAATTTTAAAAAATTAAACAAGAAAAATAAAATTTTGTTCCATCAACATGAATTTAAAATTAGGATAATTGAACTATGGAAATTTAGCACACAACACCTGAAAATCTATAATTTATTGAAATTTATATTCTTCTAAAATTCACCATAAAAAATAAAAATAATCCCAATAAAATATATTCCGAAAAAATATATAGAACATGAAAAATTATTTCCAGCAACTAAACACATAAAAAAACTAAAATTTCAATTAAAAATGTAATATATTCAATAAACATATTTGACCATAAAATATAAGCAAATAAATTCAAATATCATTTGAAAATTAAGCACCCAAATAAATTTCATTTATAAATTAATGGAATTATACTTCCCATTGAACATGATTATGAATCAAATATTCATCATCATAACCAAATTTAATTATCAAAATTACAATAATTTCATCAAAATGATATGGTAAAAAGTAGAAAAACGAGGAAAAATTAGTTAATTTATAATTATTTGAATATATTTAAATATTTTTGTGCCACCTTATAGCATTTTTATTTTGTATAGGATAAGTTTACACGGGTTGAGTTATGAGAGTTGCATTCACTACATTATTTGTAATGTAAAGATAATAATTGGATTAAGGGGTGATAATACAAGTTTTTATTCAATATTTTTTTGATATTTATTGATATAATATCTGCCACATTAATTTTATTTGGTGGATTTAATGGAAAAATGTTTCTTGCGGTAGAATTTGGAAATTGCATGGAAATTCTTTTTTTACAATTTTAATATCACCATAGTATTTATGTTATAAAAGTTTCTGTATGACGAATTGTGACTTGAAATTTTACAGTGATATTAACCTATACATTTTATACATTTTTTATTCAGACTATGATTGTTGGATATCAAATTTGGTTGGAAAAAAGTAGTAATTAATGAATTGATGGACAGAATTTGGAAGACAGGACCCCACCTCACTAAAGTGCCCATAAATTATTAATTACTACTTGGATGAAGTTGAAATTTTTTGAGGAATTAAAAATATAAATGTATATAATTTCATTAAATTGGAGTGACACTTTGTTATAATGGTATGGTGGTCTAAAATACCTTTCAAGATAAAGTAATTTTTGGGACCAGATGATGCATGTACCATTTTTGGAATTTGAAACTCTATCCCCAAAAAATCTATTTAAATGATATTTTCACTCGTTGGGAGGAGTTTTATAGGGTTTTCGAATATCTTACAGAAAAGTTGAATCTTGAAAACATCTCACACGTCCTGGAAGAATTAAGGATTTGTGAAAAAATATCTTCCAAGAAGGCTCTCCTCTCCCACCTCCACTTTGTGTTACTATGATTTCATGATTTTAACTTGACTTTTTATTTCTTAAATCTTTTGTGTTCATATTTTTTAATATTATTATTTTTATTATTGGTTCTATAATATTGGGGTGGATATGATATAGTGTTTTCCCTTTGAATCCATTTCTTATGAAAAACATCTCCACGATGACAACTCTTCCAATGGAGGATTGATTTCGTTCATAGATGGTCTAATACCTACTCCCTTAATTTATTTATTTTGAATCCATAAACATACTATAACTAATAAATTGTTATCAATTAATTTATTTTTATTTTCTAAATAACTCCATATACTTTCACTTGACCATGAGGTCAGACTTGTGTAAATCGTGTGAGTGAAACATTAATCGCAAGATCCAATCAATTTGGGATAGAATTATAGGGTTCAAGTGTCATAAAAAAACTCAATTGATTATTAGATATAGGGAGTATATTCTTACCTAATTTTATATTGAACATAATTTGGATTTTGTATCACAATCAAATTATGGTACTACGATTGGATGTCCCGAAGTTAACCTAGGGCTCATTTTTTCGATATTTGTGGTCGTGTTAATTTCAATAGGGTTAGGGGGTAGAAAATATTAGGGGATCACAATTGAATTAATTATAATCATATGAGATAGTGATAAATGAATAGTGATGGGGAGGATTATATTTTCCACTTCCTCCCATATTAATGTTTTTAAAGAAGTTGTGTCCATGGTTGTTTCTCCTCCTTTATTTGTTTTGTTTATTGTCTAAAAATCACAACCAAACCCCAAAAAGTTTTTTCATTTGTTTTCGATTATTTTGTTGTTTTATTCAATACTATTAAGGGTTGTTTAATTAAATTTATCCTTGAGAGAATGACCTAATTCAACCACTATGCCACACTTAGTAAAATCACAAATATTTTGGAGAGTGTGTATGATAATTCTCATCAAATTTTAACCGTTATGAGAGAGGAAAGTTTTTTATTAATCCTATTTTAGGCATTTTCATTTTTATTTTTTCGTAATTTGTTTATTTTATTCTAATCATTTTCATTTCTGTTCTTTCTTCCCCACCACTTCTTTTTCGGACCATCAATTGAAACCTCATTTAATAATATTTGTGTTTGTTGATTTTTGGTTCTCACTTTTCTATGATTTATGACATGGTCCCACCCTGAGAATCTCTTTGATCTAAACCTTGAGATTGAATGTAGCCTTAGGGGTAAAATTATACAATCTCAATATATAAGAAATGTTTAAATTTACCCAATAGGGGAGCTCCTATACTTTTAGAATTTTGAAATAGGAAACCCATCTTAAATAAATATTAAAAAATATCTAATGGATGAAAACAATGACAATGAACATAATGAAACCATTTGAGAGTTGGATTCACGAGATGATAATTATCAACCAACATGAATTTCATACCCAAATATTGAATCCGACTTTCAATTAAAATCTAGATCGATACACATATTTCAAAAATTTCTTGGCCTCTTTGATGAGGATCCATACAAAAGATTAAAAGAATTCATTGCGGTTTGTTCAACACTAAAACCATGAAATTTCTATGAAGATCAAATTAAATTAAGATAATTTCCATTCTCACCTGATGGAACTAAAAAGATTTGATATATTACCTATATCCTAAAACTTCAACATATTAGAATGATTTGAAATGCCTTTTCCTATAGAGATTCATTCCAGCATCAAGTAAAGCATCAATTTTAAATGAGATCTCTGGAATCAAGAATGTAAAGGTAGAGTCAATTTATGAGTACTCAGAGAGGTTTAAGAAGTTATATTTATGTTTTTCACATTATAAAATCAGTGAGAAACTCCTTATCTAGTACATATACAGAAGTCTCTCTCCCATAGAGAGGATCATGGGAGATTCGTCATTAGGAGAAACATTAGTTTAAAACCCCCCAATGTATAATTGAGAATTTATTGACAAGATAGAACCAAATTCTCAACAATTCAGTGATTGAGGTACAATATATTTAAGGGGAGTACATCAGGTATGTCCCTCTACTATTGAGTAGCATTTAACTAATAAAAAATTTGATGAGTTGACATCTATGGTGAGATAGATAACATTGGCACAAAAAGGTTTTCCCCCCACTCTAGTGAATCTTTTGTCGCATTTTTAATGCACTAGACCATCCAAAAAATTGTTTCCCACAACTATAAGAGATAGAGGATTGTGAAACAGTGTTCCTAGGGAGACCATTTCTACAAAAATATGCACCCCCATAGAATAAGTATGATTCATTCGCACCAACTTCTAATAAAGGATGGAAGGATCACTCAGATATGGGGAATGGGTGTGAAAAACAAAAAAAAAAGGATCCTTTTCAACAAAAATTCTAACAACCTCCACCTTACTAGCGGGTTTTTCAAAAAACCTAATGGAGATTTGAATCCCAAGCATCCAAAATTCCACAATAAGGGGATCCAATACCAAAAGTATATTCTAACATTTAGGATCTTTTGAAACATATTTATCTTAATAAGTAGAATGAGTTGAAGATTCATGGCATGGAGTTTAGGGAGATAAATATTAAAAAGATCATTTTTTTCCAACACACTCCATGAAATGGTGAATTAGAAATCTGGAAGACTACCCTCCCAACCCACTACCAATCCAAAGGGGAATGTTAGAATCATCACATTCAGAAGTGGGAAGCAAAAAAGCGAGAAAATTATTCCTATTAGTCCACCAAGATTCACCCAACCATTAGAGATTACCCCATCATCCCTGGTCATTGAACAACCAAAGGAGAAAGGAAAATATAAGATAACAATTGATGATATAACTCAAAAATGACTTCCCTTTCCAAAACTTATTATGAAAACCAAAAATATGGCTGAAGAAGCAATGCAACAAGAGGTTTTGGACACATTCAAGAACGTTGAGATAAACAACCCCCTTTTTGAGGCCATTTTGAAAATCCCAAGGTTTGAAATATTATTAAAATATCATTCTACCAATTGAAGTGGGATCAAGGGAAACAAGAGGATAAATCTTGGAAAGAATGTTTTGATACACATTACACCAACTCAATATATGTCAACCAAGTGAAAGGATCCAAGGACATTTACTATCCCATGTACAATAGGGGTATTATACGTTTTTGAGGCTTTATGTGACTTAGGAGCTTACATAAATGTGATGATTCACTCTGTATTCTCTAATTTTCATGTTTGTGAGTTTAAGACGACAAGAGTAGTGGTATAGTTGTCTAATAGAGCTATATCATTTCTGATGGGAGTCCTTGAGGATGTACTTGTTCAGGTAAGAGACATGATCTTTCTAGAAGACTTTTATACTATTAACATTGTGGATGATCGTGTAAGTTCTCGTGATCCCATTATCTTTGGTAGTAACTTCTTTAAAGATACTAAAACTATCATAAATTCCCATTATGGTACACTTTCCATGGAATTTAGAGATGAAGTTGTTATATTTAATATTATAGAATCCATGAATTACCCTTTGGAGCACCATTTTTCTTTCACTACATCCCATTTTGAACAACCATGTAAAAACAACATGGATTTTTATTACCCTATTCTTATGGGGATAATTAGTATTGGTTCTAGTTTGATGTCGTTGAGCACTTTCACACCGATTTATAATGAAAAAACCTCACTTAAATTTGATTTTTATGTGGAATCTTATTTAGGTTTTGATCATGTCCACTCTGATTCTGACTTGGCTATTGAGTATACTGATGGATTTGATGGATTATTCTCATATTTTCATAATTTCTATTTTGATACTGATGTTCATTATGAAAATATCTCAGTTAATTCAATGTATCCATCCATAAATCACCCCCTACATTGGAACTCAATCCATTTCAACTATATCTTAAATACTCATACTTATTTAATGGTGATATATTACTTGTTATAATTACTAAAAATCCTTATTTTGAACAGGAAGAAAAACTTTTGAATCTTGTATGGGAGAACATTAGGGAAATTAGGTGGACGTTGGCTGACATATCAGGAATTAGCCACTCCATTCTCATGTATATGATTATTTTGGAGGATGGGGCTAAACCGATAAGAAAGCCACAAGGGATACATAATACAACTCTTATGGAAGTTTTGAAAAACGAATTTGAAAAATATATCATGGTAGGTATCATTTATCACATTTCAAATTCCCAGTGGGTGAGCCCCATCCAAGTTCTGACTAAGAAAAGTGGTGTTACAGTTGTTAAAAATTAGAGGGAGGAGTTAGTTCAAATGAGAGTGAAAAATAGTTGACATGTGTGTATTGTTTATAGGAAACTAAATAAAATCACATGAAATGATTATTTCCCCTACCATTTATTGATCAAATGCTTGATATACGGGGTGGGAAGACACAGTTGTTTTTTGAGGGATTTTCTGGTTATTTTTAGGTCTCTATTGCTTTGGAGGATCGGTATTAGACTACATTCACTTGTCCATTTAGTACATTTTATACCTAAAGATTCTATTTGGACTCTGCAATGCCTTAGGTTCCTTTCATATATGCATGGTGAGTATTTTTTTTGGATTTTCTAGAGACATGCATGGAGGTATTTATAAATTATTTTACAATATATGGATCCTCATTTGATGAATGTCTCTTTAGTTTAAGAAAGGTGTTGAATTTTTGTATTGAGAATAATTTGGTCATGAACTTTGAACAGTGTAATTTTATGGTAGATAATGACATTTTATTAGGTGATGTAGTGTTAAAATATGGAATAGAGGTTTCTAGATCCAAGGTATATATTATTTTATCCTTACCCTATCTTTTATGTGTGCGTGATGTTAGATATTTCCAAGGGAATTCACTATTTTATCGGTGCTCCATCAATGATTTTAGTTATAATTCTATTCCTTTTTCACGATTACATCAAAATGATTCTGATATTTTATTTGGTTATTGATTTACGTATTCCTTTGATGAGATAAATAAGAGTCTAACAACTCCAATGATCATGCATCCCCCATGGTGGGACTTTCTATTTGAGCTTATGTGTGATGCTTCAAACATCATAGTTGGAGTTGTCTTATCACATAAGGTGGACGGAAGTTCACATTTTATTTCCTATTCTTAGAGTACATTGGAATCAGCCCAATCAAACTATAGAACTGGGGGAAATGTGTTTCTTTCCATCATATTTTCTTTGGATAAATTCTATTTATATTTATTTGGATTTAAAGAAGTTCTTTTTTTCAACCATGCATCTCTGAGGTACTTCAGGAAGAATCCAAATGCAAAGACTCTACTTATCCTACGGATTCTCCTTCTTCAAGAGTTTGATATAGAGATAAAGGAAAATAAGCTTATATAGAAATCAGTGGCAGATCACATGAGTAGGATTAATCACACACTAGAGGCTGACATCTTGGACTAAGAACAACATCATGACACATTTTTCAATGAGAATCTTTATGCACTATATGGTACACATCTTTGGTATGCGGATTTGGTGAACTAACTTGTTTCTAATTAAATTCCTTCAAATTTAAAGAAACATAATGTCCAAAAATTTAAGAGCGAGTCTAGATTTTATGTGTGGGAGGATCCCTACCTATGGCACTTCTATAGTAATCAAGTTATTATGAGATGTCTTCAGGATTATAAGTTTTCATCTTTTGTGCATTTCTTTCATACACTTTCATGTGGAGGACACTTTAAACCCCATCAAATAACTAGAAAATTCTTATACTATAGATTATATTGGCCTAGATTATTTCATGATGGTCACCTTTTTTGTAAGTCATACACACATTTCCAACACATTGGAATTATTTCTTGAAGATATGGCAATCCTCAACATCCCATATTATTCTACGATATTTTTGATGTATGGGGAATTGATTTTATGGGTCATTTTCCTAGCTCATTTTGTTTTTTGTATATTTTGGTTTTTGTTTATTATGTTAGCATGTGGGTGGTGGCCAATTCACCTAGGACTTGTGATTATCGTTTTGTAGTCTATTTTTTAAAGGAACTTACTTTTTGTAGGTTTGGTGTACTGAAGGCCATCATCACTGACCAAGGTACACTTCTATAGTTAGAATTTGGATTCCCACCTTCATATGTTTGGGGTTACACCCAAAACATCAACACCATACCACCTATAGACATATATCTAGGCAGAGGTTTTAAATCGAGAGTTGAAACAAATTTTGGAGAAAATTGTACAACCGAATAGGAAGGATTGGGATAGGTGATTCGAAGATGTACTCCTAACTTATAGGAAGGCATACAATAATCCCATTGGTATATCACCATTTCAGGTTATTTTTTGGAAATCATTTCATAACTCCATATAAGTTGAGCATTGGGTATATTGGGCTGTAAAGAAATGCAATATGGATATATCCCAAGATGGAGATCAAAGAAAGAAGAAAATTAAATTGCATGAGGATATTCAATTTTCGTTATATGAGATCTCAAGGCTATATAAAGAAATATAAAAAGTATATCATGATAAAATGATCCAAAAAAGGGGGTCTCTTGTATGAGACAAAGTGGTTCTCTACAGTTCGTGATTGAAGGTAATGTATGGTAGGTTGTGTTCTAGATGGTTGGGACCTTATGTTGTATATAATTCTGTTCCATATGATGAAGTGGAGATAACTCAATAGAAAACAAGAAGGATATTTACATTCAATGTGTACTTGTTGAAGCAATACCTTGAGATATTCCCCACACATGCAGTTGATATCATCACACTACATGAGCCTGTTATCACTTGAAAACATTAGGTTGTCCATTACCCTATCACTTTTATGTAATTTTTCCAATTTTTAATTATTCATATCATGGTAATTTTATCAATTCATAAAGTCACAATGAGGAAAATGTATCATTTTAAGTGTGGAGGAGGGGATTGAATTATGGGTAGATTCCTTAGGATTTTTTTTAAGTATTTTTTATTTTAATTATTTCAAAAAAAATTAAATCAAAACATAAAAGAAAAATAATTTCACATGCCCATTAAATCCATGGAACTAATTGATATTGTAGGATTGATTTTTCAACCAGCATGGGAAGTATGTTGAGAATGGGAAAGTTTTCATCTTTGTTTATTGATTTTTGTGAAATTGAAAGTTGGTAAATGATATGTTTGATTGTGTTATTATAAAGGATTTGATATTTTTGACATCATTAATTGCTAGAAATTTGTGGGAAAATTATTTCATTTAATCTTTCCATTCACATCACACATATTCATAATTTTTGAGTTTCTCTTACGCAATTGAAGATATAGTTAGGGTAAGTAATAATTTTAAGCTTATAACATGGTATTTCCATATATTTGTTTCTCTTCAGATTATTTCCATCACTGTACAATATTGACCTATTTGTGTGAACCTAATATACAACTATTGTACACCCTAAAAAACAAAAAAATAAATAAAGTGAGTAGTGGAGAAATGTACAAGATGTGGAGATATTTAGGTCGGGAACTCAATGTTTGAATTATAGGAATTATTAAATTAGTGGGTTTTGGAATTTGATTTCAAAGTACGTTGAATAGGATCAATGGAATAGAATCAAGTATTAAGAAAAGTTTTTCATGAACTAAATATATTGGTTAAAGGTTGGACAGATGTGCTTGAAATGATCAGCACACACACATGAAGAATTTGTGGAACAGTTGACTCATAAGATGTTCTAACCTGATTAGTGTCATTTATATCATTGTATTTTGTTTTGATATAATTTTTTGAGACAATTACTTACAGATTTGTTGATATTGAATTATTTTTAGTGGATATTGATATGATCATATTGCCATCATGGATTGATAAATTTCAACATGCATCATTTTATGGATTACATTACAGAAGGTTTTGACTGAGAGTGAAAAGGGGTAAGGGTGGGGGAGTTGATAATACCTATTTTTATTGAATATTTTGTTTATATTTATTGATATTAATTTTCCACATTAATATTGTATGGATGATTTAATGGAAAAATGTGTTTTGTGCTAGAATATTGAAATTCCATGGAAATTCTGTTTTTACAATTTTAATAGTACCTTTGTATTTATCTCATAAAATTTAGTTTGTGTATAATTGTGACTAAAAATTTTAAAGTGATATTAACCTATAATGTTTATTCATTTTTTATTTAAACAATGATTGCAGGATCTCACATTTCTTTTGAAAAAATGGGCATTAATGAAGGAATGAACAGAATTCGGTAGACCGAACCCCACCTCACAAAAGTGGAAATAACATATTCATTACTACATTGATGCGAATGAAATTATGATTTTAGTTAAAGGAATAAATTTATAGCATTTAATAAAACTATAGTGACACTTGTTTTTCAAGAGTAGATGGTCTAAATTGAGGGTCAGTATGGAGTAATTTTTTGAGACCATATGGCGCACATACCCTTTTTGGAATTCGAAACCCTAGCCCTCGAAAACTATTTTTAAATGAGATTTCCACTCACGGGGAGAGTTGTTAGAGGATTTTTAAGGTTTCTAAGAAAGGGTGGAACCTCGAAACATCTCAAACCTCTTAAAAGAGGTAAGTATTTGTGAAAAGATCCCTTCCAAGAAGGCTCCCCTCTCCCACCTACACATTGTGTTTCTTTTTTTCATGATAGTAACGTGATTTTTTACTTACATAAATCCTCTATGTTCCACTATATTCCTATTTTTATTTTTCTTCTTGGTTCTGTAATAAAATATTGGATATTATATTGTGTGTTTCACTTTTAATCTGTTGTTTATGAAAAATGTCTCCATGATGATAACTCCACCCATGAAAGAGTGATTTAATTCGTAGTTGATATAATCTATAATAACTTAATTAATTTATTTTAAATCCGTAAACATAATGTAACACATAAATTGTGATCAATTAATTTAGTTTTATTTTGTAAGGAACTCGATCGACTTGCAGTTGACAGTGATGTCGGACTTGTGTAAATCGTGTGAGTGAAACTTAAATTTCAACATCCAATCAACTTGGGATAGAATTGGAGGGCTCAAGTATTATCCCCAAACTCAATTAATTATAAACTCTATAGATGATATGATTCCATAATTGTTTATTGACCATAATTTTGTTTTTGGATTATAATCAAAGTAGGGTGATATGTTTGGGTGTCCTAATGTTAACCCAGGGATCATTTTCCCAATATTTTTGGTAGTGTTAATTTCCGTAGGGTTCGGGTATTCACAAGAATAGGGGATCAAAATTGAATAAATTCTAATAATATGGGATAATGATAAATTAATGGTTAATGGGGTGTATTATATTGAATACATCCTCTAATATTGGTGTTTTTAATGTAGCTGTGTCCTTGATTGTTTCCTATCCTCTGTTTTTATTTTTTATAGTCTAAAAATCATAACCAAACCCCAAGATTTTGTAAATTGTATTCACTTATTTTATTTTATTTTCTTCAAGACTATTAAGGTTTGTTTAATTAAATTCCTCCTTTAGATAATGACCTAGGTAATCCACTGTGCTTCAATTAGTAAAATCTCAAATATTTTGGAGATAATGTATGGAAATGGTCATCAAGGGGTGTTATTTATTATTTTATTTGTTCTTTAATTAGTTTTTATCATTTTATTATTCATTTTTTTATAAGGGGATATATTTTTTAAATTATTTTATCATTTCAAATTAAGCATGGAATAATTTTAGTTATAAATTTCAGTATTAACATGTTATTTTTACTATTGGTTTATTTTTGGTTAAACGTAAGGGAGTATTCATTGAGTCTGTCTTTTTTTTTGGGAAATGTTTGTTATTTAGATTTTCAAGACTTTTTTTTATATAGGGGATAATTTTCTTTCATTAAATATCATCTTACCAAATTTATGTTTTTGATATTTCAGAAAATAAGGAGAAATGTTTGAGTTATTTGTTTTTGTAATTAACAAAAAGGGGGAGAATTTTGAGTGGGTACTTACTACTTTATTGATTTATGTTTTTATGATTATATTAACTATATAATTATGTATTAAATCTTTATTGTTATCGTATTATTCCCATTTCTCAAGTTATTGGAAATAAAGGATTCTACGTCGGAATCATACAATGATCGTAGAAGAAAATAATGATGATAAATTTTTTTATTGACATTATTATTTTATTTAATATTGTAGATTTATTATTTATTCATATAATTATTTATTATTATTGTTTTATTAAAATACAGAAAACATAGATTCTACCAATGGTTTGAAACAATTTTTAAAGGCCAAAAAACCGTTGGTATAAAATATAGCAACGGTTTTCCAAACCGTTGGATATGTAGTCATTGAGATATGGCTATAGAATGGATTATATACCAAAATATTCTTGGAAATGTGGGTAATGATATTCACCAATGGTTTAAAACCATTGGAAACATCAAAATTCATGTCTAAACCAACAGTTTCAAAACCGTTGGTAGAGAATTTTACCAACAATTCCTCACAAACTGTTGGGAAAAAATCAAGTAAAGGATCTTTACCAACGATTTGTAAACCATTGGTATATAATTTTACCAACATTTTACATGAATTCATTGGTATATGTTTTCTTTTCACACATACTCCAATAGTTTACAACCATTGGAATATGATTTATGCACCTGTAGCTGCAAGCTTGCCTCCCCCCTGTGCGCCTGTAGCCTCCCCCCTATGCACCTGGAGCAATGAACTTCCAGCAGTATGCCTACCTCCCCCCTATGAACCTGCAAAAAACTACACATGAAAAATTCCTAGATAATTCTACCTGTGCACCTGTACCAAACCCAACACACATACATAATTCATAAAAAAATTCTGAATATCAGAATAGTGTATGAATTCAAAAAGAATTCATACACATACACCAATTACCTGTAAGTATTTCCCCATGAAACTTAGAGTCAATCTACATTGTACACATAAATAGTTCTTTTTACAGGGGGAATAATACCCTTTTAGGGTTCAGACTCTCCCATTTTTCATATAGGAGTGGAAAAAAGATGGTGTCTGGGGGGTTTGTGGTGATGTCTAAGGGGGTAGGGGTGTCCAGGGGGGTAGGTGGGGGGAGGGTGTTCAAAAAGTGGGGTGGTGTCCAGGGGGTGGGGGATATCTAGGGGGTTTTGGGGTTCTATAAAGGGGGTAGGGGTGTCTAGGGGGTGGGGTGTCCAAGGGGTGAGGGGGTTGTCCAGGGGGGTTGGGGGGCTATTCGTGGGGGTGGGGGTGTCCAGGGGGTGGTGGTGGGTGTCCAGGGGGATTGGCGGCCTGTCTAAGGGGCAGGGGGTGTCCAGGGGGGGTATCCAGGGGGTAGGGGTTTCTAGTGGGTGGGGGTTTCCAGGGGTGGGGGTGTCCAGGGGTGGGGTGGTTTCCTGGTGGGTTGGGGATATCTAGGTGGTTGGTAGGGCTATCCAAGGGGGTAGGGGGTGTCCAGGGGGTGGGGGTATCTTGGTGGTGGGTGGGGTCCAGGGGGTGGGGGCTATCCAGGGGGTTGTGGGTGTTTTCTAAGGGGGTAGGGGGTGTCCAAGGGGAGAGGGGTTGTCCATGGGGGTGGGGTGTCCAGGTGGTGGGGTGGTGTCCGGGGGGTGGGGTTGTCTAGGGGTGGGTTTTCTAGGTGGTGGGGGTGTCCATGGGGGTTGGGGTGTATAGAGGGGGAGGGTGGGGGTGTCCAGGAGTTGGGGTGGTGCCCAGGGGGTGGGGCTGTTTAGGGGGTTGGGAACTGTCCAAGCCGGTAGGGGGTATCTAGGGGTGTGGGTGGGGGTGTCTGGGGGGGTGTCCAGGGGGGGTTTTGTTGGGGTGTGGGTGTCTGGGGGGTGTCCAGGTGGTGGGGTGGTGTCCAGGGGGGTTTATAGGGGGTGGGTGGGGGTGTCCAAGGGGGTGGGCTGTCCATGGGGGGGGGGGGGGGGGGGGTTGTTTAGGGGGTGGGGGGTTGTCCATGGGGGTGGGGTGTCTAGGGGTGGGTGTGGTGTCCAGGGGGTTAGGTGGTTGTCCAAGGGGGTAGGGGTGTCTAGGGGGTTTTCCTAGGGGGTAGGGGATGTCCAAGGGGTGGGGGTGTACGAGGGGATGGGGGTGTCCAGGGGGTAGAGGATGGGGGGTGGCTATCTAGGGGGTTTGGGTGATGTCCATTGGGGTAGGGGTGTCCCCAGAGGGTGTGGTGGGGGTGTCTAAGGGGTGGGGTGGTGTGCATGGGGTGGGGGATATCCGGGGGGTGGGGTTCCAAGGGGTTAGGGGTGTCCAAGGGGGTGGGTGGGGGGCTATCCATGGGGGTGGGGTGTCTAAGGGGTGGGGTCTTGGTGGTGGGGTGGTGTCTGGGGGGGGGGGTTGTCTAGGGGTTTGGGGGGGTTGTCCAAAGGGGTTAGGGGTTGTCCTGGGGGTGGTTTTTCCTGGGGTGGAGGTGTCTAGGGGGTGGGGGGATGTCCAGAGGGTGGGGGATGTCCAGGGGTGGGGTGGTGTCCAGGGTGGTGGGGGATTTCAAGGGGGATGGGGGTTTTCCAATGGGGTAGGGGTGTTTAGGGGGGTGGGGGAGGGGTTCCGGGGGGTGGGGCTGTCTTGGGCTGGGGGTGTCTAGGGATGGTGGGGGGGGGGGGGCTTTCCATGGGGGTGGGGGTTGTTCAGGGGGTTGGGGGGTTGTCCACGGGAGTAGGGGGTGTTCGGCGTGGGGGTCCAGGGGGTGGGGGCTATCTAGGGGGTGTGGTGGCTATCCAAGGGGGTGGGGGTGTCTAGTGGGGTGGGGGTGTTTAGGGGGTTGGGTGTCAAGGGGAGGGGTGAATCATTCACAGAAAATCATCAATTCGTGTTTTATTATATATAGATAAATAAATAAAGATAATGTAACCTACCTAATCACACATATATTCAGGCACAACAAATCATCGGATATCAAATGTCAAATATTAATAAAAAATGTAACAGATCAATTTTCCCCTCTTCACCATCATTTTCATCATCAACATCACTCACATCCTCATCGTCATTCCAATCATCATCTCCCTCATCCTCAACGCCCTCATCCTCACCCTTGTACTCCGCTTCGGCCTCCTCATTGCCATCTTCCTCCACCGATTCGGCCTCCTCTTCAATATCGTCTTGACCACCACTAGAACTGTAACCTACGGCACAATATATAGAACAAATCAATGACATATATTCATCACAAGCTATGTTGGACTCTGGTGGAAGTGTTGGGCATAAAACATACATCACTTTCATAAATGCAGTGTTTTCCCTAGAAGAATGTTTTTCCATCTCTATAGCCATTTTTCATCCTATTCTACCTTTGCCTATCCTGGTGGAACTTGGTGGAACTACAAATCATTCCTGAGGAGGGGAAATACCTTATCGAGACTATACTCTTCTCAAGTCAGCAACGTACTCTACCAGGGTGCTCATCTCCCAACACCTGATGTAAGTGATTGTTTGGACTAAAATTGTCAGGTTTATTAGAATCAAGGGCCTCTAAAGTATCCTATTACAAATATAAATATACTATTAAGTTACAAAATAAAAATAAAGATTTTAAATAAAAAAATTAAACCGTACAATCTGCTTCTCAGTCAGTTCATTAACCGCACTTCCATATTTCTTCCTTCGACTCAAGAAAAACGGTTTTTCTCATGGAACACGTACTTTAATATTCAATTTTTCCCTCTATAATGACATTGAATATAGGAATCCATAATTAAAAATAGGTTACCAATAATTAATTTCATATCTAAAATTATATAACAACATTATAAATTGAATAAATTATTGAGTAAATAGTAGAAAGTGCAGGTCAAAAAGAAAAATTATATACAATTATTATACATGATTCCTATCATGATCTACCATCGTAGTACGTCCCAATGTGTTGAGGTATTTTTTAGAATCAATGTTTTTTTATTTCTTGTGGATGATTCCTAAAAAATTCAATAGTACAAAAAATATTATTAACACAAAACTTAAAAAAATTCATTTAAATATCTCAAATGTGATTAATACCTTAAACCGGATAGTCGTCCAATGAGAAATAATCTATCGATAATATTCTATCAGATAATCATCCATGACTGGGACCATATCTATCTTTTTTCAAACTCTATCACTCCATAAAATATACAACTCATGCTTATAGTCTCTCTAAAGCTCACATAAATCCTTTAGACGTCCTGCCCGTGCACCCTCATCGTCGGGGAAATGAAACCAAAGCTGACACAAAAATATTAATTCATATAAATATAAAAACTAATATATTTCATTAAATACAACATATTTTTCTACCCATATCTCTGCCTAAATATTATCTTTTACATCATTTGGAAACTGTCTCCATGAGAGCGGGATGACATGAATGATGTCAAAGTATTTGGAAATAGTCACCAAAAAACTCCGACATTGTTGCCCTGTTTTTTCAATCATATGAATGTCTTCATTATAGTCCACGATCAACTACATGTGGCGGTTCCCCAATGCACACATGCATGTATTCCCCCACCCCTGCATCCTATCAGTTGACGTATCTGTTATAAAGGAAAAACCAATATTTTATAAATAAATGTTTTTAAAAAATAAATAATGGTATAAAAATTTCTTAGGGTTCTATAAATATACCTATGGCAATCTGATCAATGGGCACTGCTGGATCTGCAGAAACTGAAGGGACACCCTATGCATGTGGAGTGTGTCCCACTGTATTCTTCAAAGGGACAGACTCTGGTGGATCAGGAGTCAATGAAGATGGAATATAGAAGCTCAGAGAGAAAGAAGTAGAAGTAAAATTAGATGGAATGGATGGATGGTTGAATTCTAGATGGGGAGTTTGAATCATCATCGGATATGGTAAAGATGTGTGGTAAGACTTAGATGTAAAGGGTGGTGAAAACATGGGATGCCTAAATATCTGTGTTTCCCTAAAAACACACTGGTATCAGAATGTGGGATAGTTGGTATGTCAGTGGGAGGCGTAGGGTCTAATCGGGCACGCTGACCAGATTGCCTAGCTCTCATTCCCACCCCCACCCGTACAAACACCCTCATTACTAGGACCACTACTAGGATGCTCATAAAATAATTTTTTTTTCTAAGAGTTGGATCCTGCAAAAATGTTTAAAACTAAATTAATCACATGAAATTATATATTATTTAAATATATATATATATATATATATATATATATTTGAAATAAAATGCTCACTACATGCACTAGTGGTGGAATGCCCATCTTAGCCAAGCGACGATTGTTGTCCATTATAATTTTTTCATCGCCTCTCTTCAATTGTTTTCATTTCCTGCATTTGAAAAAAATATGGAAGTAATTAGAAAATTATAACTAATTTTTAACACAAAAAACAAAATAAATGAGAACGAATAGAGGGATTCATCGATAAATTATCTATTCATTTTTTAGGTGATCTTGAATATATATATATAATGAATTTACTGCATAATACAAAATGTAATAAAGAAATGTAATTACATAGTAGGATGGTTCTTTATCTTAGGTAGATGAGGTAGTTTTCTTAGAGTTATACTAATTTTATACATGGTAAATAAAACATTGAAATGTTCAATATTAAATCAATTTGAATTGTACCAACCTTAACAACCCAGGTAAAGCTAAACCAAAAGAATTGAGAATATAGATGATTTTATATATTTCCCACCATAACTTCAATTTCACAGTCAACTAAAAAAATTTATCTATTGGAGTCATCAAAAGTACTAAATGGATCATTTCCAATGGCAGTAGGGATGGTGTCAATTCCATCATCACCATCATAAAAAATATGTATTAGAATTACTTCAATAATGACATCAAATTCAGGTCTAAGATGGTCTTTGACCTAAAAAACTTGTTTCTCCATTGATTCCAATACATATGGTTCATCGGTAGCAATAGTGAAAGTCATATCAATTACTCGAAATCCACAATTATCAATAAATGTTTCGTGCCTCGTCATTGAATCAAACCACTAGCATTTCATCATCGTGACTCATCCATGAGTATAAGAATCCAATATTATTATTTTTTCAATGACTCCATGATAACCTACATTTTCAAATCATGGTCCACTATCAGATGCACTAGCATAAAAGTCTATTGTGGAAGTAATCATAACACCATCTTGTTGTGTTCTTATATTCTTTGATCATTTATTTATAATAAATATGTACCCATTTATAACAATTGATTTGCATTCACGAACCATGGTATTAGGACTAAAAGCCAAAGCTCTTATTCCCTCAGTGATAGATTCATCTTGAAAACTCAATACCTTAAATATAAATGATTACTAAACTTAATTAAATATTGATTTAATTATTTTAAACTGTAATATTTTTAACTCCAATTTTAACTAATAAAAAACTATTTGTTATGCTAAGTCTCCCCCTTCTTAAAGATAAAGAACAATTCTTTCTATTTATCATTGATTTATGTTCCCTAAAGATAAGAATAATAATATTTTAACAGATATATATATATAAGATAAAAAAATATTAAATTTACTTACATGATGTAGTCATCGAATAAATCACAGTTAAAAAAAATGTGTGAGGTTCCATCTCCTGCTCTTCAAGGATTAATGTGGTCAATATATATGATCCAGGAATTATTCCTATTTGAGGAAGTGATGGAAAACTAGGTCCAATTTTCTCATATTACGCTTCTTTATTTCTCATTTTTCTGTTCATTCTTATAGAAAGATCAAACAAATACACAGAGCATAAATCCTTACATTATTGAGCCAAGTAACCATTCAAGATAGAACATTCATGATAATTCATGTTTTGGACAAAAGACTATAATGTGTATATATTTATTTCAGTTGGAAGCATACAAAGAAAAAAAATAGTTCCTCTATGAAGTATTTGAGTTGGAATATGGACAGTCAGATGCAACATGCATGTGAAAAATGATGGAGGAAATATTTTCTCTAACTCACACAAAATTAATGGGGCATCTGCCAATATATTTTTCAAGAAAGAAATGGAAAACTTTTTAACACAAATATCTCTAAAAATGTAACAACCGAATAAAAATAACCCTTACATTATTGGACTGAAGATAAAGAATTTCTATTGGAATCAATTCATGCCGAAGGATGTGATAATCATGAGTCTTCAATGATTTTAGATTCAACTATATTCTATTAACTCATTTAGATATGTTACTTGAATATACATAAGGAACTCTAATAGTCTATAGTGCTTCCATAAATTTTTTTTTCGGTAGGTGTCATCACATAAGAAGAACATGGAAGTTGCCATTTATTTTCACTGATACACACAAGATGTAATTCCGGTCGGATACCCCAATCCAACAAGTCACGCCAAAACCATAAATCATATTTTGTGTTTCCCTTATCATTTAGAAGAATCAAAATCCACATTTCACTTATTTATTTTTCAATGTGCATTACGTCTAGGAAATGACATAAATAATTGGTTGACAAATAAGGAAAACAAAAGAAGATACTTCTCTTCTTCCAATTGTAACAGGTTTCAGTGGAAACATTCTTTCTTTTTCTAGATTTCATTTGACCCTTCCCAAATGAAAAAATGAAATATTTCAATACATTAAGAACATCGGTTCCGTACATACGCTAAGGTAGATCATCGGTCTCCTTGTTATTGTCAAAAATTTGACGATTATTTCTATATGGACAGTCCATTGGCAAGAATCATCGAGGTACCATAATACTAAAAGTACAGTGATGTTTCATTATTCTAGATCATGTATTCTTCATACAAATAAGACAAGATAGTTTTTCCTTTGGGATCCATCTAAACATCATTTCATAATAAGAAAAATTATTTATCTTCCGCATAAGCACATAATGCATTTGAAATCTGTATTTTGAACATGCATTGTATGTGTGTCCACAAAAAACCCAAAAAAGTTTCAACTCGTTTATTAAAGGTTGTATGTATACGTCTATATCATTTTCGGGATCATAAGGGCCATATATGAGTATAATCATGAATGTGAATGGTATTTTCATACACAACCTTTGGGGAAGGATATAAATGTCTATAAAAACCGGCCATGTGTTGTGTAAAGTAAGAATCTTCCCAAACAGATTAAAACCATAACATGAAAGACCCAGCCTCAAATTACGCACATCAACTACAAAATCAGGATATTGAGAATCCAATCTCTTCCATGAAAATGAATCTGTAGGGTTAACCAACACATCATTAGTATTCTTTCTCTCGGTATCATGACATCAAATTTTTATTGATATTTTATTATACATAAAAATATTATATAGTCTGGAGATCTATGGAAAGGGCCAGATTAATTTCTGTGTCACATGGGATGGTGTTCCATCAGCTTCTGGATTACAGCAGGATGTTCCACATTTTATACAGTCATTTTTTTCTGCAATTTCCTCCTATAATAAACTATAATCTTTTGGGAAAACATGAATTTTGTTTCTTGAAAATCAATGTTCCTCAAATAACTTCCATGACATATAGTGGTTTGAGGGAATATATGAATCATCTACAATTTAGTCCTTCAAGAAGGTAATAATGTAATCTATGGAATTATTATAAATCCCATACATAGTTTTCCCATAAAATATTCGGATAAAAAATTATAGATTTTTCATTTTACCACATTGTTGATATACTGGAATCGTGGAAACATCATTCTATTTTTTCACCCTAACAACATCATCATTTTCATTAGATACATCATGTGTTCTCATATCGAAGTCATATAGGGTTAGAATCCTTTATTTTTCATGATGATAAATAAACAAAAACAAGTCATATAACAAATTATCCAATCCAATCCTCTCATTTGGATCATCGTCAATTTGAGATTTCATTTTCTCCCCATCGCGATACCACACATAGTAGTTTTCATTAAAACCATATTTGGTTATGTGGTAGCTAACATCTTCATAGATCAAACAAGGTCTTCTAACACAATTGTAACATGGGCAGTGTATGTCACCACTATCTGAAGCATTGTGAAATGAAAAATTTAAATATCTCTCCAAATTTTTTTGAAAATTGCTTGAGATCCGATCAGTTTCATAAATCCAAACTCTATCTATTCTATAAAAAGACATTGTTATAATTCACTTCTTCAAAAGAAATTCAATAAGATTGAAGCTTCATCGAAAATATATTTACGTAAATGAGAATTGTTCATTTTATATGAAACCATAACCGACACACTACTCTATACGAGAAATGTAATATAAAAGACAAAAAATATTATATTTATAACAAAATATCTTGGAAGAAATTTACATGAGTGTACAAGAACATGTACACTTGTAGAGGAGAATTATTCCATAGTTGAGTAAATTTAAAATTGAATAAATTTTATATTTTATTAGATTATTTGAGTGATCACATACACTTCCCAAAGGGTTCGGGGTTTCTATAAGAGTGGGGGTGTCCGAGGGTGGGGGGATTTCCCGGGGTGGGGGGAGCAGTCCGAAGGTGGGGAGTCCAGGGGGTGTTCGGGGGGTGTCTGGGGGGTGTTCGGGGGGCTGTTCAAGGGGTGGGGGTTTCCAGGGGGTGGGTGCCTTCCAGGGGGTTCCCAAGGGGGTGGGGCTATCCATGGGGTGGGGGTGTCCAGGGGTGTGGGGTAGTCCAGGGGGTGGCGTGTCCAGAGGGTAGGGTGGTGTCTAAGGGGGCTGTCCAGGGGTTTGGGAGGGCAGTCTAGTAGGGTTGGGGGTGTCCAGGGGGTCGGTTGTCCAGGGGGTGGGGGTGTCCACCAACAAACTAGGGTCGCAGAATCCAATCTATATCCAATTTTATCATGACTTCAATCCTATTATAGATGACCAATAAAACTGTTGGTGTAAACCATGAATATCATACATATAAATCACAACACACTAAATTGTAAACACACCATCATATATCATGCATGGATCGAATTTTGTCTTCCACTCTAAATATCATACATGAATTATAAAAAAACACTTAATTGTAAAGACACCTCTAAATTTTGAGCTATGTATGTGGCTTATTGATGCCTTGAGAGACTAGCTGAGAGCTAATTCCAGGTAGTGATACAAGGTGTAAATATAGTATTATATAATTTTACAAAATTCTGTCTGTGTGTCAAATATGATATTTTGTATGTTTTTTAGTAATATGAGTCATGTTTCAATGGGACACCACTCATGGGAGTATGAGCCTTGTTATATCATTCGGTGATATAGAGTTGTACCAATGTTAAATATTTATGAGATCAATATGGATAGTGTATAAGAACCTGAGTGATATTTATTTGTTGAGATAACTTTTTCTTGGAAGGGTAATAGTGAGTGTTGGTATGAAACTTTAAGAAAATACTTAATGTGTGAAAGCAACTATAAATTGGTTATATGTGATTCCTATTTTTTGTAGAGTATCGAAGTGTACAGCCCACCCCCTCCCTGGACATCCCACACCCCCACACCCCTACAATCCCCTACCCCCCTACAACCCCACCTGGGCATCCCACCACCTGTAGACCCCCACCCCCACCTAGACAGTCCCCAACCCCACCTGGATAGCCCACCCCCACCCCCACCTAGATAGCTCCCCACCCCACCACCCCCACCTGAATACCCCCCCCCCACCTATATAAGCCCACCCCCACCTGGACATCCCACCACCTCCCTAGATAGCCCACCCCTTCTCCCACCAGTAAATCCCTCCTCGACCCCCCTGGACATCTCACACCCCTCCTTGGACAACTCACCCCCTCCCTATACATCCCACACCCCCATAGCCCTACAGCCCCCTACCCACTGTAGCCCCTGGATATCCAACCACCCTTGACACCCCCACAACCAACTGGACAGCCCACCCTGCACTCTTTGTATAACCCACACCCTCTCCCCCACCTAGATAGCCTACCACCACCCCCAGGACAACCCACACCCCTCCCCCACCTGGCCAACCCACCCCCAACCCTTGGACACCACTCCTCTTGGATATCCCAAACCCCCTCCCCCACCTAGACAGTCCACCCTAACCCTCTAGACATCCCACACCCCCTCCCCAACACCCCTGCATCCCCCATACCCCCTACAGGCCCCTACCCCCCAAACAACCCAGCCCCACCTGGACATCCCCCTACCCCCTACAGCCCCCCTTAGGATAATTTTATTCAAAACCATTTTAATAATTAAGAAAGGAAAACAATCATGCATTATACATTTCATTCAAAACAACCCATTCATTTTATCAAAACATTAAAAAATCAATTTATAAGGCTCTATGGGTTACTTAGGAAATTTCATTAGGGAAATGAGAAATCACATAAATGGTTAATTCCAATTTAAAAATTGGGCCAAACACTTAGGTGGTGGGGCGGTGTCCGGGGGGTCTTTCCAAGGGGGTGGGGTGGCTATCCAAGGGGGTGGAGGGGTTCTGGGGGGGTTACCATTGGGTGGGAGTGTCCAGGGGTAGGGTGGGGGTTGTCCTGGGGTGGGGTGTCCATGAGTTGGGGGTTTAAGGAGGTGGGGTATCCATGGGGGGTGGGGGTGCAGGGGGGTGACCACTGGGGGTGGGTGTCCAGGGGTTGTGGGGGGCGGGGGCTCTCCATCGGGGTGAGGAGTTTCTAGGGGGATGGGGGTTTCTAGGGGGTGGGGGTTGTTCAAGGGGTGGGGGTGTCCTGGGGGTGGAGGATTTTCATGGGGGGTGGGCAGGATGTAGGGGGAGGGGTGAGGGTGTCCAATGGGGTTTCTAGGGGGTGTGGGGTGGGGTGGGGTGGGGTGTTTTGGGGATTCAATACCCATATAATACGTTGAAATTTACCTATACCCAATCCAACCAATATCACAATTCCAATCCATCACCCAAAAAACAGTCAATTCATCCTTGATTTCACTACCCTTCCCATTATTCCTTGAACAAAAACTATAAATAAAAATCTAAATCATATTTTCAACTAAAATAATGTACATATAAACTATCATAAAACACCACTAAAAAATGTAAAACCATATACACCACTACCCCAACTCTCCCAAATCCCTTCACATGGACCATCCTTATATCCATTACCCACCTAGAGACCATATGACTAAACAAACCCTTTACCATCTTTGAGTGGGGATACATCTCACCCATAACCATTTGTTCATATATTTCATGAACTCTACATAGAGAAGTATTGGCTTTGAAGACATCTAATAAAATTATTCACACAATCATGACACTTTAAGTGTTGAAAAAAATAGAAAACAAGTCAAAGTGTTAGGTATACCATGAAACAGACTACACAAAACTCTAGTTTAGGCCAAATCAAATTAAAAAACATAAAAAAAATACAAAACATTAAAACTAAGATACCACTTACAAAATTGATGTGTATAAATAATAAATTTCTTGATTGAATATGAATCTATAGGGTGTAAGGAGTTCCACAGACTACAGAAAGAGAGTGCTTCTGGAGAGATTTATATTAGGGTTGAAATCACACAGATGGGGGAGATGGAGACGCTATGTATTTGGGGGAAACCATTTCCAATTTTTTTTAAAAATGTTGGGAAATATCTTATTTACAAATGATTTTTTGAAAACATTGGTATAAATTATTGAAATCAAATATTTACCAAAATTTTGAGTAAACCATTGGGAAATCATGTTTCTTAAATAAAAATACCAATGGTTTCAACAAACCATTGTTAAAGGTTTCTCTAAAACTAGTATACCAACGGTTTGTTCAATCCGTTGGCATAAAACCGTTTTGAAAACCTCCATTTCCACCAGTGTTATTATGTTGGATGTTCTTTTTTATCTCCTAATTTTGTGCTACATAATTATCTTTAACTCCGATATCTTATATATTCCTAGTGCTGAGAAGAATATATTATATACATGAAAAATATATTACACATGGCTCAAAAAGCAATTTTTTTTATTTTTTTAAAAGGTTAGAATATTACACATCAAGTTGAAGATTTTATGTATTTCCCAAGATCAATTTTAACTAAGTAGAATATATTAAACATTCTAGATATCTCTTATAAATTGTGTTATGAATTATGATATTACTCTTAAAACTATACCTAAGAATACGATATCAAGAGAACAATGTCTTAAGCTGCAACTTGACCTTAATTTATAATCAAAGATTTTTCAAGTTGGATATTGTGGTTCCAAAATGGAAAATTCTATATAGAGTGTTAGTTTAGGAATCTGAAGTACTACCAATGTATTTTTGAGGATGAACTCAAGGCTATGATGTGGTTCCAACATCATAGGAATTATGAAACTTTGTTTCACCACTAGTTTGACATTTCTATCTATTGAATTTAAATTTGGATTATTCATTCTATTATACTATTTTCTAAATTACTTATAAAATAAAATTATGTTACTTTTAGTGTTTTTGAATTCATTGAAATAGGATTGGATGAGTTTTATGATAGAATTTATGATCATTTTTCTATAATAGATAACACTATGTTGAAGAATATTTATTTTTTAATTCTTATATGAGGATAAGACATTTTGGAAACATGATGAAGACTGTTAACATGAGACTATGTTTTAATGAATGTAATATATAGGTGTATCATAAAAATATTTTTTGGTGTGATGTATTATTAAGATGATATTCAGACTTCATTAAAGTAATGAATGTACAGTTAAGTATATTCTGAGGTTACATTACACAGTATAATTCCTTGTTATTCACTAACATGAGGTCATGTTACAGATTAATATGATTTTAGGATACTTCTTTAGTTGGGTTTCAATATTTAAATTCTAATTGTTTTTTATTGGAACCAATCATTGTGATTTTAAGGAGTATTTCAAAAGTGTTTCAAATGATGATTATTATTATAGTATTTATATCTATATTAATTGTTAGTTTTAATTATTAATATTATTGGAATACTTTTATTTATATTATATTATATGAAAATATTTAATGAGATGATTCCATGTGAATAATTATCATTGATAGATAATGATAAGGACCAAGAATGTCTAATTGATTGTAAAATAGCCATTGATGTTATTTCTATTTAACGACCAATAAAGATAGACTCAATACACGCATGTTTAAACCTAATATTATTTTTTTTATTTAAAGTGCTATTGTACAATGAGATACATTGTTCAACTTATTTTTTTGGGGTGCTACTAGAATTCTCGATATTTGTTTCTTATTATTAATGGGATAAGGATAACTTTTTTATTATAACAATTTATCTAAAAATTAAATCTAGTTCTGTTTGTTTACTTTATTTTATCTTGGAGTTGTTTATATTGTATTGCATAACTTTATAGGATATACCTCCAATTAAAGATACCAATCATCTGACCCACCTGACCAAAAGGTAATCTTTTATTGGTAGTACCTAATCCAGTTTAAGGGAACTAGGTTACCACCACTAATTTTGAAAGACTTAGTTCCTTTTACTCCCAATAAAAGGTGGTTTTAGTTTTGGGGATACTTCTTTAGAATGTCATGGGTTATACTTGATCCAATGTAAAAACTGTGTTAGGGTTTCTCCCTTTGTAAAATCAAGTTTTTTTCTAACCCCGTAAAAGGTTATATTTATAATTGATATCTACATTCCAAGGATGTATTGTGAAGAGTAGGAATGTGGTCATTGGATGAAAATTAACACAAAATCCATGGTCTCTCTTGTTTACTTTTCTACAATCACTCTTTACATTTTCACTACATATATTTTCTAAGGTTTAATTATTGTATATATTAATCAAATATTTTAAAAAATATATTTTATGTCACTAAAATTATTTATTATTGAGAATTAACCCCCTCTTATATTTTCATCACTAATGGTGGGGCCTAAAAATATCCCCGTAAACACAATTTAAAACTTATACGAACCATTATAAAAAAAATAAATGAGGGTTTTTGTGTCCTGAAATTCAATTTTGAATGTCTAGGAATTTAGGTTTTTATATATATATGAGAGGTATAAAACCACATACCATAAATAAGTGGTAAAAAATTCACCTTTACCAAATAAAAAGAGATTAGTTCTTAGGAGGTAAATAGTACATATTAAAAACAAAAAAGACTAAATCTTTAGGAAAAAAACCTTGAAAGTTGTCCCCATGGTATGTTTGGGAAGGAAAAGGAAATAAAAAGTGAATAATTGAATATTAAAAAATGTATGGATAATTAAATTATTTTTTTAGGAATAATAACCCAAAATCAAAGAGAAATCATTAAGGAGAAATAAGGGGAAGATGATTCACTTGTTGAGGAACCTCCCAGAAGCCTCATAAAGGAGAAACAAAGATAATGAGGGAAAGATAACATAAATTAGTTTTAAAATTAAAAAATATTTCATTTATATGAAAATGAATATTTTAGTTATATCATCTCTAAGACTATTCAAGGATCCTAAAATCCATATTGGAATAAGATGTTTAACATTCATGGTCACCAAGCATGGTCCCACTAAGTATGCATTTGGACAATACATCCTGGTAAAATCTCTACAATTTCCAAAAAATGATATAAAATCCATATAAATCATATAAATAAGTTATTAAAAAATAAACACATAAAAATTTAAGCATGCGTGTCATATTAGGCCAGTCATTTTGGAAAATTTGGAGCTGATATGGTTAATCACAACTGTAAATTCATATAATATGTTTGGATGTGATTGTATGTGTTCTCACTATTATTTTGAGTAATTTTATAAAAGACTGTTGTTTGGAATGGGATCATTTTCAATATATGAAGATAGTAGAGTATTCATTCTGTCAGAGAGACTTCAATGATTAGTATTTAATTAGATATTTCATTTGTGGGAATTCATGGAGGGGTGAGTTGAGAGTCAATATGAAGAGATTTTAGTTAGTAATGTTTTAGGATAATTGAGAAAAAAATATGTTAGCATTTTGGAATTGATATTAAATTTATATTTGGGGAAAATTAATTGGTTATAGATACTAAAATATGATTCTTGGGGATGAGATGCATTATGGTGGGGTGTTTTGGAAAGAATCCAGTTTTTTTAGTGTATTATTAAGTTCGAATTTAGTGTTTTAATGAAATTATAAGATTAACATTAATAAACTATTTAATATTCAATTTAAGTATATGGTGTTCCTCCTTAAATATTTTACAAGTAAGACACTGCAATACAAAAAAAATTGACCAACTCATACCCTACCACTAATAATGAAAAATCAAATCCTGATTCATCATGGTATCCCCTGGGAGCATGAACCAACAACACTGGGGTATAGTTTCCATCAACTCCTACCTTAGGGAAATATGGAAAAACCTACCCACCATGGAGGCATAATGCTCTGCTAGAAGATTGAGACCACTCACTTGAGGTCTCCCCTCCATAAAGGCCCTTAACCAATCATTGGAACTTGGTGTCTGCCACATACTCAAGAAAAACATTTTCATTAAGAAAAGAGCCGTCTTTTATTGAATCTATGAAAAATTGTGCACCAAACTATTATACCCCCAAGCTCATCTCAATAAACAAACTCATCATATATAACTCCTGAATAGATTATTTCATGGTTTGAAGCATGATATCCAAATTATCTTTATGCTCCTCCTATGACTTGGAGTATAACAAAATATCATCCACAATCACAACAATAAATGATTCCAAGAACTGATAAAATATTCAGTTTATCAAATCCATAAACACTAAAGGAGAATTTTTCAAACCAAATAGAATAAATAGAAACTCAAATGCCCATACAGGTTTCTAAATGATGACTTAGGTATATTCTATTCTCATAATCTCAACTGGTGGTACCCTTATTATAGATAAATCTTTGAAAACCAATATACCCCTAAAAGTCGGTATGAAAGGTAATCAATCCTTTCCAAATGATATATATTATTAATAGTCACCTGATTCAACTTATACTAGTTAATAAAAAGTTTGAGGCTCCCATTCACCTTCTAAAAAAATAGGACAGGCGAAGCCCACAGTGACATGCTAGGATGGATAAATCCATTACCCTCTAGGTCCTCAATATCGACCTTAAGTTCCAGTAACTCAGTAGGTTCTATTCATTAAGATGGAATCAAAATATACGTAGTACCAGGGAGCGGGTATATTGCAATCTTGACCTCTCTGCGGGGCAACAAACTAGAAAAATAATCCAGACAGAACTTGGGGTATGGACACACCACCATAGGTATCTGAATACCAAATAAAGGGTCAACTGTATCAAGAAACATCTCTAACAACTGGCATGATATTACCCCAACATAAGGAACAACAAGCCCCACCCTTCTCGATCAAGATTCCCACTCACCCTAAAAACCCATAGTTACCCCATTAGAAGATCAAAACTAAACCCAATGATGATATTAATCTATATGGGCCTTACCAATAATCATCCAATACATTCCAAAAATAAATTTGAATATGTCGATATCAAGAACTAAAAAGTCACATACTGCCTAGAAGTCAGTTATCACCACCCAAAATGCGGGACACTTAAAAACCTTGTTTAGGCCTCTTTCCCAAAGATGTATAAAGATCCAAAAAGTACTACATAATCTCCAAACTGAATCCCAAAACATAAAAAAACTTTTATGATATAATATAATGATAATATTTTATATCGAATAAATATAGAACAATATAAGATGAAATAAATTTCGTACCTTTAACTGTAGTTAACCCTACTTCAGATCCCTTTGGCTCCGACTCCACTCCGTAAAGACATATGGTATCAACTCCCCCTAAGATTTATTAACAACATGAACATCTTCATTAACCTCTGTATATGACCCACCACCATAAGAAGCATCAGTTTGAACCTTTGAACTCTTGGTGAGAGTGGATCCTGTCTTATTACCCTGAGGTATACATTTTACTTTTTTAGATGGATATATCATCCAAAAATACGAAAATTCTTTAGAGAATCTAAATAATTATGATTTTTATGAACTGGATACACACACTGATATAAAATAATCTACTATTTTCCTAAATAATCCCTTAAAATAGATTTGAAGGAAAAAATCTACCTTTGTGCTATGTTTTCTGACGAAAATATACACCTTGGCTAATAATTGTCCAACTAAAGCACCAACCAAACAAGTATTTCAAGTTATGTATTCCTCAAAAAAAGTTTCTTTGTCAACTAACAGCACAAAGGTTGTAATTAACATGAGAATAAACATTGACCAGTTAATCTGGACACAATCCCAACTCAAAACACTGAGTCTTTAGGTACTCATTATTGTCCAGCTTCAATGCTAGATGCATCAACTCTGCAAAACAGTTGGAATAATCCAAAATGGTATGCTACACGCACTCTAATTTTAGAAACTACTAATTCTATTATTCATATAACATATTAGGGTAAAACCAATGATTAAATATTTTCATAAAATAATCCTAGGTATGATCCTCTCACAAATTATCTTTCACAAATGTTTCCCGCCATCTTCTCCTCGATCCCTTGATCATGCACAAGAAAAAACCCACCTTAGACTCTTGAGGAGTCTTCAAGAAGTTGAATATCCTCTCAATAATATCAAGTCACTCCCCATATTCTTTGGGTCCCTCACCACCATATAAGATGTTTGGATTCTTCTTAGTGAATTCCGAGCCATGATCCACCATACATCCTAGGTTTTTGACAGCCACTTGACCTAGAGTCTGAATAGTACAGATTATAGTTTTTAGAAAAGAAGATTCCACTGGAGGATTAAACTGTAGATCCTATCTTTAAGCTTCCTCTCTCATATTTGGAAGATATATTCTCAGAGAAATTTTGTAATAAAGAAAAAAAATAAACAATTATTTCGTGATAAGATTCTAAAATATCAATAAAACCTTCATAATATAGATCAATGCTTAAAAAAACTATTTTAATAAATTATGAATTCTACCATAAAAATCCATTAAAAGGAATAGGATAATTTAAATAAAATTCCCATATAGTTCATTAAAATAATCTCAAACCCCAAGTCTCTGGTAAAAGTCTCTAAACACCCATGGTAAATCAGTTTCAGTAACAAAAGTGAGCTGGCCAAGAACCTTTTCCAAACTTACTATCTAAATTCTGATGATCCTAACTTCTGTCTACCTAATAAAAAAACCAAAATTATATAGTGTTAATATACTTCAGGATAAGTCCTCTTGTGATACAAAATTTTAACCGACCAACCCAGGTAAACAAAACCATACACCTGAGCTATCCGTCACATGGTGAGGTTAAAGGACACAACATAATAATTCTTGAATATAACCAGAACAATAAATATAACCATTGTACAACATGAAATAAAAGAAATACAAAAAAATATAATCCAAACCAAAATAGGATAAACCAGAAAGTATGAAAAGTATCCATGTGACCAACAATCAACTTAAAGAAACCATACTATGAAAGATGAGAAGAAAGTAGAAGTTGGAATTATACAAGATACCCTTACATTTACCAAGATCCTATAATAAAATATCTAAACCCACCCATAGAAAAAAGTTGGTCATGAACACAAATCCTAATACGATATGACCACAAATTCTATACAAGTTATAATATCAAGAATGCAACAATTGTATATTTTAAAACAAAAATAGTTTCATAAATAATTATAATAAATCCAATCCATTTTTAAATCATTTTCCTTTGGTTTTTTCATAAAATCCAATCATATTATCAAGATAGAAATAGGATTATTAGAAATGATAAAAAATGAAATCATATCCATACATCATAAGGAAATAAACTGAACACATATCCATGAAATACCATCATGCAAAGCCATGTGTACAGCCTCATATAAAAACTTTTGAGCAATAATCCATGATAAAAACCATCATGCGATGAAAATCCATAAATGAAAAACACAATATCCTTTGGGATATAGCCTATGGGAATATAAATAATATACTTAAAAAGAGACCTAAACCTTGTAAAACATTGGATCTAACCCATATTTATTCCTGTCATAGTCTGTCCATATCAACGAAACAACCAATATTGGTGCCACACACACTAAGGATTACTATGTTTATTTCAAGATGAACCCAAGGTTACCAAAGTAAAAATATTCTAAAAATAAATTTCAAAACCATGATCAACATTTATAAATCATTTTTCAAAGCCAATCCAAACTGATTTTGTGTTTGAGAACCCCATTTCAGAATATAAAATTCATTTTTTAAAGTGAACCCCTTTAAAAACATTTATCTTTCAATGAAATCCCATGAAAGCAAAAATAAATTCAATTTAATCAAAAAATAGATGAATTTTTCAATACTACTAACCAATTCATAAAATTATCCCATCATATAGAAACAACTACTTCAAAATGGTATAAACCTAGCCACCATAGACAATAGTGATTAGAAACTAAGAGATCAACCTTTGAAAGATAAGTCACAACAAAAAACTACAAAGGATTGATAGAAACCACTATATGGTCGTGAATATGGACCATAAACATAGCTAATACAGTGTCAAGAATCAATGAAATGAATAACCAGAAAGAACGCTTACCTGTAGAGGTTCACCATAGCAACCTTGATGATCGATCATCAAAGGAGTGATTCAGAAGGAGTGAAATTCTCTAAAATATCATATGGAGAGATCTACGTTGATAGAGAGATGTTGAAGAGTTTAATGAAATTAAAATCACTCATACGTCACCCTAAAACCAAAACTCTTGAGATTTACCTGACTTATAAATTCATTACATGATGTGAATTCCATGAATGGTGAAAATGCCAAAAAACACTTCAAATTTTTATGAAAATCCAATTTTATTCATTCCATGGCATAAAATTAAAAATAACAGTGTGTAAAATTCTATCCATAAAAAAATTCATGAAATCTACATAAATACCATTTCATAGTTTGAAATCAACCAGCTGGCAGAAAATAGGCCAGTTATGCACAAAAGGTAAACACCATCTTCAACATTCTCTGAACTCGGGGATAACCTAGTAAATAATTTGGCACATTTATACTTGTACTCCATTAATTCAAACATACATACATACCTAAAATGTGGGCCACATCCATCGTAAAGGATCTACATCCCTAAGAAGACTGCAAACCTACCCCAGCAAGGATGATAAACAAAGCATGTACAGGGGAATACTGCAAGAACATAATAGGATGTTACACTGGACATCGTTTTCTAAGAAAATATCTTATGTTGTGGTCATGAAATATTTATGTTATCGCTATTTTATATAAATTATAGTATAATAAATATTTTCATATATATCCCAAATGACATTTAATGTTACTTTTAATGTTTTTGTCCATACATCTATTTTGGCTTATAAATTGAGAAAGATGAATATGTTAGGAATACCTCCATGCTGGATCCTCTAGTAGTCTATCAAATCTACCAGTGATAATTTTTTAGTCATTAGTATAAGATCCATAAAGTCTATCTTTTTCATGTTTTATTCACCTATACCTTAGGCCATCATAGTACCAGAATTCATGTCCAAAAGATCCATAAATATTACATCTATCCTCTTATTGATCCTTCAACCTAAATAATTACACTCCTATGAAAAACATATAACTATTGAAATAAAAAAAATCTTGTGAAATTAAAATAAGTGATATTTAAAACCAAAATATTACTATCAATTTTATATTGATAAGAATATAAAAATATAAAAATTGTTAATGTTCATATGATATTTTTGGTGTTTTTTAAATTTTATAATATTATAGTTTTTTATTTTAATTATTTTGGGGTTTTCAACCAAAAATAAATATAATCACAAAAACGTATCCAGAATAATAGAGAATAAAGTGATTTATGATTCCATATAAGTATATAGGGACCATAGTAACACAATATTGACATAGTATCTTGTGATTCTTTCCATTTGAAATGGTGTTGGATTACACTTATCATTGGTTTATTTTTATAAGAATAGTATAAAAAGGGTGGCTTGAAAATATATGAGATGAATGTGTATGGGAATTACTCCAACACACTATATAGGTAGGAATATAGCATGGATTGCACTTATAATATAGTTTAAAACCATGTAAACTCACCCTTACAGGAGTTACAACACTTGAATGGGAAGGAGAAATCAGTAAAACCACACTAACACACTTACTGGTCAGGTATGAACTATGATTGGACACTACTGAATAACATAGGATACTCTATGAATGTACCAAATGAATTTAAAATAAATATAAAGGTTCTAATAAGGCTTATCATCAATATTGAGTAGGATATTTAAGTGGAAACCACATTACAAAGTTCTATGCTACAACTATCCCACAATTTTGGGCATATTTTATAGGGTTTCAGACCCACACATGTGTAGGTGGTCGAGTTACACTATTTGTCATCATGTTCTAATGTCCTAATTTCTAGTTATTATTTTAATATTATACCATTTATCTATAAGTCTCACTCTCATATCACTTACAAAGTAGATAAATGGGTGAAGAATATTAAGAATAAATAATATGACCGTTACACGAAAGTTTTCACCAAGTAGGAAAAACATAATTCAATTAAAACTCAATACCACAGTAAACATTTATTAATGATCTTAGACACTCCTTAATAAAATATTACAATAAGAGAAGGGAGAAAAAAATTTATAAAATATTTTAGAGGACTCTTTAACTGCTCCTCCCAACTATAGAAATAGTCCTCTAGTAAATTTTTATACTAGATTTACACTTTATCCTCAGTTATGAACCATCCTTCAGACAATGTGATTCTTTGGTTCCCTAGAAAAACTCACCATTTTAATATTTTCTACTCCCCATTTTATAAAAATTATAGATATATCAATAAAAATTCACTTTCTAATGATTTTTACCTGTGTTTAATGACTTCTTAAATCAAATCCATGTTAACCACCTCTCATTTCCATTCCAACTTAATCCTAATAAATCAAACCCCTCCACACTTATCTTCTCACAATCGCACACTATGAAAAATATAGTTCCACATTTCATGATTTTTTTGAAATAATTTGTGTGGGGATGGATCCTAATCTTTCATTCCATCTATATGGATATGATATGACCTATATGGATCAAGTTAAGCATCTCTTACCATATTCATCATTCTATAATTCTAAGGACACTTCTGGATTATTGTGTTGATTAATCACAACAAATCTAATATTTTTTATAGAAATTATAAATGTTTTTTGATATGGTTATATCATATCAAAAATGGGGATAATCTATATTTCATAAATCCTATCACTTATACCAATATATGTATATCATAACAAATGACATCATCTTTTTAAGGACAATGGTGCATATATGATCTTCTCACTACCTGCATTGGAATCATGTGCTATGAAAAGGGGATGTCGCATGTAGATAATTTTTTTCATTGATTTCAGGAAGAATCTCAATCATGTCATATTTAGGATGGGGTATTGTAGTTTTCAATATTATTATATGAGAATTGTTCTTTATTTAAACCAAAATATAGAATCATTAACCTTTACTGTTATCTAGATATCGTATAGTGTGATTAAATCATTAGTTTCAATCTGTACAAGGGGATGAGCCTGTAAGGGGCTCTACGACACTAGGTTTCCCACCCGCCATCGTCTTCCTCTCCCCCGTTGTCTGACCTTCCCTGGTCTCTCATTTCGGTGTGTTTGTGACATCGCCTCTCATCGCGTGGGCTCATCAACATCCTCGACATCTTCCATTATTTCTTTCTCCTCCATCTAGCTTCGGACCTGGCTAGATTTTTTGAAGAGGCGTTATGATGGTCCAGGGTGCGGGTTATTGGTGCTTCGATATGGAGTTTCTGTTGCGTTACAAGTTGGTTGTTTGGGTTTTGGGTAGATCTGGTCTTCGGGTGCGGTTTTGAAGGCGGCGATAGGTTTTTCCCCACGTTTCTGTTGTCTTGTGTTGGTTGTGTTTTTGAATCCCTTCAGGTTTGTGGTAATGTTTTATTGTTTCTTCTGGTGGCGGCGAGCTTGGTGTTGTTTGGACCAGATCTTGTTGAAAAGGGTTTTTTGATGAGGATTGGTTGCAATTGATTGTTTTGTGGTGCTGAATATAGTGTTTTTTGGTTTCTTATTATCTGTTTATCTTGACAGGTGTTCGCCCTATTGTTTCTTGTGGTGTTTCTGTGATGCTTATGTGGTGTGATGAGGGTTTCAACCTCATTGAATTCGATGAAGTAAATGTTAGCATGATTTAGAAGGGATGATGAACTATTTTTCGGTGACGGGTCTCGCCGGTGTTCTGGTTTGGTGGCATTGCAAGTTTGGAGGCGATGCATCTAGGTTTTGTGGTTTTGGCTGCGGCGGCGAGGGCGGGTGGTTGATTGTCGTTGATTTAGAAATAACTGCGGCGATGTCGGGGGTGTGTCTTGAGGTGGTTCACTAATCAATACACCTCGTTCATCGTGTCTGTGATGATGGGTTTGGTTTTTTATTTTGAAATTTGAATCTGTTGTTGTTGTGATTTTCATTCTAGTTTTCGGGTTCCAAAACTGTCGTTTTATGTTGGATCAGTGTCTGTATGGTTTCTAATAAGCCATAAACCAGCTTCGAGAAAATATAAATAAATATATTGAAATCTGTACAAGTTGTAAGAAGTAAAATCTATAACTCCATTGGTTTTTATTTCCCATGAATACCCATATGGGTTAATTGTATTTGGAATTATATATAAATTATGATTATATATATTTATCTTTAGAAACAATGCATGTAGTTTTAGGAAATCTTATTTTCTAATGATGTCATGATTCCTTCAGAATTTCATATATTGTAGCCTACAATATGATTTTATTATTGATTACCACACCTTTTTTTCTTCAACAACCCTTGATTTCAATGATCCTATACAAAAAGTCATATATTACTTCCTAATATAAACTAAATTAATGATGTCATAAAGGTGTTAAACAATGTTAATTAATTAATTAATTAATTTACCTAAAAAATTAATTGTTAAAATAAAAAAAATTATTTTAAAAATCAATTATAAAAGTGTACTTTCAATTTTAAAACATATTATAAGAAAACAAATAAATATACTCAACAATAAAAGATGTTGATGAAAATTGGTAAAAAATTGTGTCCAACAATTACTTAAATTAGAAAATAAAGTTCATGTTTTCATAAATAAATATTTGAAACAAAAAAATTACCAAATCAATTAATTACAATTTTTTTTGAATTAAATAACTAAAATTATAATAAAAAATAACTGAAACATTTAGTAATTGTTTTCACTAATAATGTACTCTATTTGTTAATTTAAATTCATAGTATCCATGTCACTATACACAAATTATTATAATAAGAACCATGAGATTTTCTAGGTCTTTATTTGTTTCTTACATAGATATATTTTCTGCACCATATACATTAATATCTCATGAATGTTTGATAAACTCGTTTCCAAGAAGGATTATGAAATTACCCAAAGTATTTTGGAGTTGGATTAAAGGATAATTGTGATGATACTTGAGGGTATTTAAGGAGTTAATGAAGAGTTATTTTCTCTATTATTTTGTGTTATTTTAGTTGTATTATTGTATTATACATGTGATGAGACATGATTATTTCTATTGTCTTGTTGTATAATAAAAAATGAATTATTTTAAATTACTTTAGAGTTTTATTAATGTTTTATGGCATAATTTTTTATTGTTATAATTTTAAAATGATTATATATATTTACTTAAAATGATATGTAAAATAATAAATCACCCCCAAATGATACTCATAGAACCTCGGTGTTAGTCACAAAACTATAGTGATTAGGGATAATAATTAAGGCCTTATTTCATTTCAGCTCAGCAACAGGGTCATGATAGGGTGGGACATAACTAAAAAAATTCTTTTTAGTCTATTTAAGGTTTAATATACCAATCCTATAAAATTAAAAATAAACTGACCCCATAAAAATCAAACAACCATGCATATTTCCCAAACACCTATGGTAACTGATGCATTTCTATAATTATAAAATCCAAACATATTTATATAATATCCTTCACATTTCAAAAATACTATGTCCACTTCCACCAAGGTATAAATTCTTAAAAACCTCTACAATATCATTTTGAAATGCCTCTCTTAAGGAATGTAATGATTATCAATAGGTAAACTATCCCAAAACCTTAAGTGGGACCCCCTAACACTAGAGTTTGATGAAGAGTGTTATGGGTATACCCAAAACTACTTCAGTATGGTTTCCCTATAATTAAACTAATCTTCATGACATTATAATTATATAAAAATAATTACATGATATATTAATATATGAAACGCACCCATATCACCTTAAAAAAAGAAAAAAGTTATGTATTGGAGTTAAATTCATTAGTATTCACAAAAAAACACAATATATGTGATAAAAAATTATATAATATGTACTAATCAAAAAAATGAACCAATATACCGATGTAATGAAAAGGAATACCCTTTATAAAATGATATCATGTAATGTCCTAGAATTCTTAAACAACTAATTTATGTTTATTCAATTGTTACAAGGGTGTAGAGGGATTTTGAAAGTGATTTGGAGGGGGTGGATTGATTATTTTCTCTCTAAATTCCAAAATTTCATTTTTGGAAGTTGTAGTGTAGTCTATTTCAAGCCTACATTCATGAAGCATTATCTATTTTTATGTTTATTGTAAATAGGGAGTAAAATTCCCATTTTAAGGGAGTTTTCCTATTTTAGATAATTTAGTAATTGAAATACTTATTTTGGATTTGGGGAAATATGTTTTAAATCACTTGGTGACTGGGAAGATCTTAATAAAATCCCTTTGTAAAATAAGGAGATTTGGAATGCCCGTTTAGGTGGGTGGGGTGGAACTACACCATTTCAATATGGGATGAGTTGTGAGGGGTTAGGTTAATTTTTTGTATTTCTAATTTAATCCTATATGTATTTGTATTTCATGGGTTTTAATTTAATCCCATGTAAGTGTTAAATATTTAAAATAAAATATAATATGAAGTTCTCACTACATCATGGGTTTGGCTATTTAGGTCAGCATGGTGCGTAGAGGATTATAGTGTAATCCATGGGAAATAAGGAAGGGATAAATGCTTGTTTTAAGATCTATAGTGATTTTTTCATGGTTATGAGTTTTCTTTAGCACTGTTGGGTTTTTTGAAGTATATTGGAAATATCGAGGGAAGTTCCTTTATGAAATGGTGGTTCTTCTAAAGTGTCTGGGTTGAAGGTTTTTTCAAATATTTTGGGCACCCATGCGTCATGGTAGAAGTGAAACTTATTTTCAAATGGAAGAAATGGTTTTTTAGATGGGGTTAGTGGGGTATTCTATTTTTAAGACCTATAGTTTTGGATATTTATTTAACTGAGGTTGTAATGATTGTCTTGTAACAAACCATTCCATGGTGGATGTTGGTCAAGTTTAAATATAAATAGGGTTTGAAATTATTCATTGGGTTGACTATATTTATTTCTCTCATACCCTGACTGATTCTAGGAAACTTTTTTAGAGACTTTTAGTAATATGTTTATAAATATTAACCTTATGATTCATGATGTTATCCTTCTTTGATACAATGTTCTTTTTATCTTTGGTCATCAATTGCCTTCTAAGTGTATGGCTATGTTTCTCATAATGTCATGATAATGTGTTTCTTTGGTATAAGGTGTTGTTTGGTCAAGTTTTACTGGTAGTTTCTTATGGACACATTCTATAAAAAATCTTTTATGGTTTTTTGGGTTTTGATCCTCTTCTTCTTCATCTTTTTAGTGTTTCACCATCTAGGATTTGAAATTAGTAGGTGATTTCTGATATTTTTTCTTTCACCATTAATAACTGATTTCTTGGAATTTCACATTACCTTTTTGTAACTCCATGATAACCCAAAATCATCACTGGTTGATATATTTCTCTAATCTACTTGGATTCTCTTATACCACATTTACCTAATATGCTCTTTGTATCTCCCTATACTATGATACGTAAATTCCTTCCATGAATTCCATAATCTATAATCCTTTTTTTATACAACTCCAACCTTTCATAACAAAACATTTTTTAAACTCTTGAGATTACCATTGACACAGTATGTTCAAACCATTCCCTAAGGGTGAATGGAGATGTATTATCTTGGGGAAGGGGTTTTTATTTAATTTATATATTTCATTATCATATCCTTCACTTAGGCTCAATGTTTTGGGTTTTTATATGGGGTAAGATAATATTGTATGTTTCTTATTTATATATTATTTTATATTTATTATTCCATTTTTTCATGGTTTATATTATTTATTTATTTCTATATAATAATATTATTGTGTTATAATATCTTATGAATATTTTTTAAAAGAATATATGAATTATATTTTGGTATGTAAGAGAAAATTTGATCATGTTGGCTATATCCCTCTTTATGCCATATCAATATATTTATTTTGGTGAATTATGTTTATATATTCTTCTACATTAATTCTAATAATATTTTTCTAGGAAATGTATAGAAGATGTAAAAGAGAATTAACATCCAAATATTTTTATGAAATTGATGTGATAGAAAGTTTTTTGATAATGGAAATATGAATATGAACATAATGTGTGATTAGTATTAACTAATATGAATAATGATTAATATAATGGGCATCACTAAGGCCGATCAGGTTATGTCTTATTGTGGACTATTTTTGTGAGATATAGTTTTGGGTAAGTTTTTTATTAGTATTTCAATTCATTTCATTCAAAATTTGTAGATTAATTAAGGTTTTTTATAATAATTAAGTGATATAAAGAGTGTTGTCGTTGGTCCCTTTTATGTAGCCACCACCATGTAAGTATTCTCCTCCATTAAAATAATGTATCATGTTTAGGGTCAAATATGTAAAATTTAGAGGTCCTTTAAAGGAGGGTTCCTAGTGCTCCATCATAGGGTAATTATAATGGTTCTTTTTAAAGGATAAGTTGTGTATGTTATGATAATGGAAGGAATAAGTGTAAGGTTTTTTTCAAGTGAGTTGGGTAAGTTTAGGTGCTCGATTTAAGCATTTTAGTGGAACGGTGTGAGTATGGTTGATTCTAGGTAATTAATAGGGTATAATGGAATATATATTTATGAATTTGAAGTTCTTGGGTTCATTTTTCATAGTGGTGGAGCAATATGTTATGAGGCATGTGTTTTATTTATCTAAATATATGGGTTGATGTTTAAAACTAACTAAATGAGAAAAGAAATGGAATAATTAAATTAAATTTCAAATTAACATAACATTATTCCTAATTAAATAGATGTAGTGATTAATCAAATCTGTTATGACTTATTGTAATATAAAAAACAAATGAGGTAAATGGTATGATGAGAATCATTATTTTGGTAATGAATATTGCAAATGATTGTGATATCTTTTAGGATATATTGGCGATTTATGTTTCATTTTTACCATCATTTTTTTTCTTAATATTTTTTTGTCCATGGTAATCATAAATTTTATGGAGGTATAATTTGCTATGATATATTTTTATCATTTGAATTTGGGTTATGGGTTGTAGTGGCACATGGTATCGAAGTACACATAGAAATACACACATTTATGTGTGAGTGTAGGGATATAATGGATCAAGGTTTTCTTTCATGATGACATATATGATGTGAAGAAGGTTATATAGTAGTGTCTATAGAGATATGGTTTGGTGTTGATGATAAAATGGTTTAATGGTGATTTGGAATGCAATGATTTTTAGATTAATGTTTCATTCTCAGTATTCTGATCAGTTATTAAGGGCTAGTCTTACCAGATTAATATTGGTTTGAGTTTGAAGGGCCTCTGAACTGATTGGTAAGAGAGGTCGTAAATTTTATGAATATTTTTTTCTTATTATGTAGATAATTAATGGGTAATATTTATTGATATAAGTATATGGTTACTAGAAATTAAGTTAATCGTCGAGACTATTATACCCCACGATACTATATTCTCCCTTAATCTTGATTTCTTAAACTCAATTAATTATTATTGCTTTAAATTATTTTTATTGATTTTTAACATGTATTCCCTGATAGTCATTTCACATGGATAGTTAATTATTTAGAAATATCATCATATTAAGTACTCACAATTCCTTACCCTTCAAAAGTTTCCTTGATTTTTTTTATAGGGTAGTTAGAGGTGGATTGGGAATGTGATTATTCGGATAGATGGAGTGGATTTATAATAGGATGTTATTATTTTCCCTTATTTTAATATGTGTATTGTAATGTATAGATAAGTTGGGTATGATAATTTTCATCATTTTAGTTATATATATACAGTTGATTGGTAGTCTGGCTTTATTTTCCATGAATATTTTTGGTTGATTCCATCCATACATGTGATAGATATCCTAGGTGCTAGCCTCCAACTAGTGAACCCTTAGAGGTTATTTTTAGGTTCACTCTTTTCATCACTAACATCCTTAGTGGGGTTATAATGAAGAAGGGTCATGAAATTATTGTATCAATGATTTTAGTTGAGATATAGGATAAAGTTTTAAGCTCGACATAAGTGAGGATTCAATGGGTCTAGTAGGTCAATTGTGTCATTTAAATATTATATGTTATAATAGAATAGGATATTGGCTATGAAATAGGTATTTAGGACCCCTATGATCCAATTCAAGGACCAAGATAGTATACAAATCAAGATTAAGTGAAATTACACTAATTATAAAGGTATTAAATTTATAATGGTACATGCAACATCATAATCCATTACATTTAATATATTTTCATATTATAACTATATTGATTCGAATATTTATATTGATTTATATTTTTGTGGTAGTTTTTTGAAATTACCTTTATTTCTCAACTTTTTTTTTCTATGGTATACCAAATTTAGTTTATGTTTGATGCGTGTTAATTGATGAATGTAAAAGATTCAAGTGTGGGTGAATTTTTTTAAAAAGAATCTTTTGTTGGATTATTATGATTATTAAATTAATATTATTACATAATATTATTTGGATATTTATACATGTATAATAGATCATTATTATTATATACAACAATAAAAAATTTATAATCCCTTTTAATTATGCATTCCATTAATGATTGATTATTTATAATGTCTTATATTTTTTTGAATTCTAAAGTTTCCCAATATATAATATTATTACATGTGATAAATAAAACCTATAATATAGAAATTTTATTTGATTAAATGTAAAATGTAAATAACAGGTCATTTTATAGACGGGAATTCTATAATTATGATTTTTGTTACATTAATAGTCTACTGAGAACAATATGTCTAAATTTTCCAGAAGTTATGAAAGCATGCTATGATATATAATAAGTTGATCATTGATTATTCCATAGTAAGAATGATGTGTTCAACCTATTATTTAGATCGTATGTAATCAAATAATCATGACATTTTTCATTTAATTAAGATTCATTGAAACAAAGAATGTTATAATCTTATGTTAGTTTAAAGAAAAATGTTATGATTTTATAATAAAATAAATATGATGTAGATATTATGATTATTCTGGGGTAAGAGGAAAAAATAATATGATTATCTTATGAGTGACCCCATGAAATACTATAGGCATTTCCAGTTGAATATTATTTGTTGGATTGAAAATAATTTTCCTAATTAGTTATGTATTGATAATATTTTTTTCTTATAGATGAATGTTTAGATAACATGGAATTTTATTGATTATGTTTTGGTAAAATTATGTGAAATGGATTATTTTGATATTGTTCTTTATATATCTTATATGATTCTGATATGATGATTTGTGGTGAATGTGGTTAAATTTAAGTTATGGATATCATACGAGAAGATATTTTGGTGAATGGTATGCAGATTAGTGAAGTGAGTGTGATAATATTATAATAATGTGGGAAGTATGTATTGATATGATTAGTATGGTTATCCAATATATTTGTTTCTCAATGTATTATTATGTTATCTATAGTGTTTTTATTATTCATGTGATATGTGATTACATGGTTGTTGATATTTAATTAAAGATATACCATATAAATTTCATCAATATGTTAGGAATGGGAGGGAGAAAGAGGATTCTTGGAATATATAACTATTATTTTTTCAGTTCCAAGTTATATATAATTTTTATAGTGGATAATCTAACCATGAGGCTAAGATATGGTTAGAAGAAATTGGTTTTGAAGTTGAACTGATGAAGAATCCAGATCAATTTTGTGTAGATTGCTCAATTGGATTGGTTTCATGGAATAGCATGAATGTGTTGGAATATGAATCATGGTGACCCAGATGATATTCCTCGTGTAGTGTTTCTTGAAATATTTATGGATGAATTTATTTCTCATGTATATATATATATTTTTTTTTGAATGAGATTATAGATATCCAATAGGAAGAAGATAGTGTATGCATCCTTGAGAATCATTTATTAGATCAAATTAGCTAGTTATATACTTTTCTATCTAGTAAATAAGAATGAGAGCAACATTTATAGTTTAACATAAAACCATATATTTAGTGATTTTTTGTGGCCATTTATTTAAGCTCAATCGATGATGTGATGTATTAAGCACAGATCATTAAGAGATTAATTTTCATGAGATAAAGGTTAGGAAAATAACTTTTTTCATTTTTTTAGAGGGTTAGAGATGAATGTTTTATGTAGTGGGTATCATGTTCTATGTAAGAGGAGACTAAAATAATATTTTATAGTTATATAATGGCATAAATAATTGGTATTAGGTATGTTTCATAAATCATGAAAGTAGATTTATCCCATTATGATTTTTTAGGGTATCATCCTAATGATTTTATTGAGGTTCAACATGCTACCCAATCTTTGGTAGATAGTTATAAATGGATTAGAACTTTAGGAATGTCTTATAAATGTCATACACTATTTAGTAAGACCATTGTAGTGGATTTCAAAACCATTTTCAAATCATGTTTTTATTGGAATTTTAAAATTAATGTGAATGTATTTTCTTTGGAGAAAATTTGGGGTTATTTATAAGATGAATTTATTTCAATTATTATTTATTTAAAAAAATGGTTGTGATTATACAAGTAGTTATAGAGGAGTATGAGGTGATTAAATTAGGTTTTTTTTGTTTTTATTCTTCAAATGGTGATTTTTTTAAAGGAATCTCATGTGATTATGAGGTTTCTAGGTATTTAGATTTTTTTAAATGAGTTTTTGTTATAGCTCATCCATTTCCTTAAAGGTATTGATGATTCATTATTCCTATTTGAGAATCATATTCCCTTCATAAATAGGATTAGGGTTTTCTCTTATCTGTGTTTGGTTTTGATTCTTAATGAAAATAAGCATTTGAGATTTATCCAATGTAACAGCCCTGGTTTCTCATACTTTTAATTTGTGTTTCTCTAGGTTTTAGGGGTGTTTATAGGGAGTTTTATGGTTTATTCAAAGGTATATGGTTGATAGTTTTCTCTCTAAGGTCCAAAAAACCCATTTTGGATGTCATGGTAAAGTGTTTTGGGGATACAATCATAGAGCATTGGTCATTTTGGTAGTGGTGGAACCAAGGTGTGAAACATCAATTTTTAGGTAGTATTAAAATTTAATATAAGTTAGTTTAAATTACTAGTTTTTTATTTTGGGTGCGACATTTTTAAGGGAATGGTTCCTGAGAAGATCTTTGTGAAGTCCCAAATGTAAATTAGGGAGATGAAAACACCCATTTATGTGGGTGTACTAGTGTTGTGCCTTGTTGTGATGTGATACATTATTATGGGTTAGTTTAATTTAACATGTTTCTAATTTAATATAATATTGGTTAGTCTTATATGGGTTTTAATTTAATCTTATGTAATGATAGAATATTTTGAATTTAATCATATATGAGGAGCTCATCATGTTATAGTAATGTCAATTCTGGTGAGAATAGTGCCTTGAAAAATATGGTGGAATCCCTATAAGAAATGTGTATGGTATAAACACCCATTTTGGACCCATAATGATGTTATGTCATGGTTATGAGGTTTTTTCGACAAGGTCCGGTTTTTTAAATATGTTGGAAATGGTGAGGGTGATTCTACAACACCATAGTGGCTCTTCATAGGTGTCAAGATTAAAGATCGTTATAGATTTTTGGGGTACTCATACACAATTTAGGAGGTCAAACCTAATTTAAAATGGCCCAAATGGTCACTTAAAAGGATTTTATTCAATTTTTAAGACCTTTAGAATTGGATCAATATTTAACTATGGACATAATGTCAACTCATTGATATGACTTTATTTATCTCTCTTAGAACCTATCCACTAGAATGACCCTTTATTGAGATTTTTGGTTATCCATTTGTGGTTATTAACCCCTTAATTAAAAATTTTGATTGTTTTTTATCAATTGTTTTTTTCTTTATCCCCTCATACTTTCCCTGTTGAGTTTCTGGTTCCCTGTATCATGAAGTAATGAAAGCAGGTTCTTTTGGTCATTGGTGGTGTTTAGTTGTGTTATTATTGAGAGTTTCATTGGTTAAATTTATATGGTTGATCCTTTTAGTTTTATTTATACTTTATCCTTATATTATTCATCTTAAACATGTTTCATCATTGAATCATTGAAAGAGGGAGGAAATTTCTAGGATTTTATTTTATCATTTTATGTAATAAATTGTTTGGATTGCCATATTTTCATCAAATAACTCCTTAATTACCCTAAATCCCTACTGATCGATATGTTTCACATATCCCATTGGTTTTACTAAATCTATATTTCATTAAATTACTCAAAGTATCTTTTCTTATTAATACCAAAATTCCTTCCTTGAAATCCATAAGCTAAAACCATTTTTGTTCCACAACTCTAACCCTTCATAACTAAACTTTATCCTAATTAGAAATTGGCATATTGACATGGTAATTTCATACTCTTACCTCAATCTTGATGGAACTTATTTGTTCTGAGGTATACAGGTTTCTATTTATTTTATATATTTTTCATCTTACCGTTATCTCTGGATTAGTGTTATGGGATTTTTTTGGGGGATGTGAATATTGTTTGTTTCTTCATTATATCTTTATTTAGATTTATTATTACTTATTTATCATGGTTCCTATTATTTATTTATTTATTTATATATTATTATATTATTGTGTTATTTTTTTATAAATTATTCTTTTAAAGATGATATGAATTGGAAGTCAAAGGTTGATCATTTTCACTAGTTCCCTCTTCACTCTTTGTCGATATACTAATTTAAATGAATAATATTTATATATGTCAGTACATTTTTTTTAATAATATTTTGATAGAATATGTGTATTATATGGAAATGTGAATGACTATGTGATTATAGAGACAAAATTTATGTGATAGAAAGTAATTTTAAAATAGAAATATGAATTGGGAGGTAATATCAAATTAATTTTGACTAATATGAATAATTATTAAAGTCATTTAATATGGGTACCAATAGAGTTTGGGTGTCACTATGGTTGATTGGGTTCATTTATTTTTGTGACTCATTTTCTCAAGATAGATTTTGGGTTTTTTTGTTATTATATTTCTATTTCTTTCCATTTATTTTTGGTAGGTTATCTAGGTATCGTTATAATATATAGGTGAGATAAATAGTGTTGGTGTTGGTTTCTTTGAGTGTGGTCACTACCATATACTTATTTTCCTTCCCTATAATGATGTCTTTATTTTGGGGTTAAACAGAGAGAATTTAGGGGGCCCTTAATGGTGGGGTATAGTGTTCCTTCTTAGGGTGATGTTTTTGGTTGTGTTTAATGGATTGGTTGTGTGAGATAATAGATTATAAGGAATAATTGTATGAGTGTTTTTGGGGGATTTTGGTATGTTTAGTTTTTGGAGTTGGGGGTGGGGGGGTTACAGGTAAGTTGTGATGGGGGTATTTTGGGTAATGAATAGGATATGTGGGCCTATAAAGTTATGAATTTGAGGTTCTAGGGTGGAATTTTTCTTTGGGATAAAATGATAAGTTATGAGGTATGTGTTGTGGTTTATTAGAGATGTGGGTTGATGTTTAAAATTAATTAAATGAGTGTAGAAGTGTAATAATTAAATGAAATCTATAATTAACATATTGTTATTCCTAATTAAATGGATAAATTGGATAATCAAATGTGAGATGAATTATAGTAATACAACAAAAAATTAGGTAAATGGTAAGATGGAATTCATCATGATGGTAATGAATTTTCATTGGTTATGATATCATGTGTGATGTAGTAATGATTTCTATTTTTTGTTTACCATCATGTTCCTATTGAATATTTTTTATTTGTGGATACGATAATTATATATATATATATATATATATATATATATTATTTTGGTGGTATTTGATATGACGTGTTTTGATCAAATGAAATGAGGTTATGGGTCGTAGAGGATCATGATGTGGATGTATATATGTGTCTGTGTGCATTAATGGTTCAAGGTTATGTTTCATAAGGACACAAATGATTTATAGATAGTGATATTATTGTGGATATAAAGATGTAGTTTGGTTTTGAGGAAATGGTGATATGGAATGTTGTGATGTTAAGATTTTAATATCATTCTTGGATTCCTGATCACATAGTGTTGTGTTGTCCTCCTATATAATTACTGGTTTTAGTTGGAATGACCTCTATATTGAAAGGTAAGAGAAATGGTAAAATTTTCAAGACCCATTTCTTATTATGTGATAAAGTATTTTGCCTTGAGGATTGATGGCTAATATTTTTTACACTATAAAATACTCATAATAAATGAAATAAATAGGGGAGATAATGATATCCCAAGATATTGTATTCACCCTTGATCATGATTTCTTAAAATCCATTTTAGATTATAGCTTTACCATTTCATAGTTTATTTCACACATTTCTTCCCCTATACTCTTATCTAAAATGTATGCTAAACTATTTCTTAATATAAACCTACTATTTAATACAATGTGATCACCCCTATATAGTTTTCCTAAGTTGTTTTATAGGATAGTTTAAGGGAGTTTGGGGGTGTTTCTATTCAAGTAGGTAGAGTGGAGTTCTTGGAGGACAGTCATTCACTGTCCATAATTGTATTTTGTGAATTTGAATGTATATATTGGTTGGGTATTTGAATTGTTATATTTTTAGTTATATATATATGGATTTAATTGGTTGTCTCACTATGTTTTCCAAGGAATTTTGAGGGAAATGGATCCCATATTTTTGATAAATACCCTTGTTTCTATCTTCCAACTCATATTCAATTGAGGTGGCCTTTTAGGGTCCCAATTGTTTTCAATACTAGTTTAAGTGGGGTTCCAGTGGGGGGTGGTTCCTGAAATATCAAATTGGTCTCTTTATGGATTAAAAATAATAATAATAAAGTAACCCTAGAATCAATAATATTGGACCCATCCTACTCCACTATTTCAATTATTATATATAATCATCTACTATAGGGATATTTCCCTTCACTATATCCTGATGTTTAACATATGCATATATACACATATAAAAGTTATACATATGGAGGTTGAGTATATAAAAATCTGTAGTATTCCACTTGGGCACCCATCATATGATGATATTGTGTATAATTATTGAAATGATATGAAACCCCAAACATTGATGAAAGGAAAAATATCAAGTTATAACTAATAGAGTTTTAAAATAATTAAATTTAGATGACATAAGTGAAGATGTAAGATCAAGTATTTTTTCTTATGGTATGTTTTGTATATTTTTTAGTTTAAGTCCTTTCATTTGGTCAAGTAAGTGTTTCCCAAAGTTCATGAGAATGATCGGGGGTGTTCTGAGGGTTCGAGGCATGAAAGCTGAAGAAAAATGAATTTCTAGGTGTGTCTCATAGTTTTTGCATGGTTAGTGAAAATAGTGAGAAACATCCTAGGTAACCATGAGGCGTTGGAAATAGGCTGAGGCATATTTAAAACATGGTTAAGCTAACCATGTGGAATTATCAATAAACCATAAGAAGAGGTGATTTGGTGATAGTGGCTCATGCATGATTTGTGCAAGGTTTTGAATACCGTGTAGGTAAACCATGAAGCCTAGTAAAGTTGATAAATTTAAAAAATTACCACTCTTAGATTTTAAATTCTCACTGGAGATTTTCCTCCTTTCTCATTCCCTAAACCCTAGCGAAGAACAAGAGCATACAAGGGTAAATCTCCTTCAACTCTAGGATGTTTGGATCATCATAAGTTGTGCATAGATGCTCCAGGTTAAAGCCTTAATATGCAATTGAATCTGGATCTAAGGCCATGTTTGGGAGTGTGTTTTCTAATGGACTTGAGGTAGGTGGTCTATAAGTTATATCTCATAGTTTTTTTGTAGATTTTTCCATGTCCAACCATTTTATTTGTCACCTCTTGTTGTTTTTGGGTCTCCTTTGGTGTGGTTTGGTATTTTGGGTGTCTAAATGATAAGTATGAATGCTCATGGTCCCCAATGGACCCATCAGGGATGATTTGACCTATTTAGGGCCTTCCATGGGGTGTGTCGATACTTTCCAAACCAAAAATTTGATAAATAAGTTCTAGGTTATTATGAAAACAAGTATATCCATTATTGAGTATGTCAATATTCTTAATCGAAGTCCAAATGAGGTATTTTTTAATTGGGATTAAGGTAAGAGGCTCATAAAATATGTTATATATGCCTAAGGGAGTCAGTGCAGGTGAAATAGTGAATATTCTAAATTGATAATGGTATATGGAATGGGAAATATGTTTAAGGGGTTTCATAAGGGGATTTATGAATGTGTATAATGGGTTTATATAAGGGAAATATTGAATATGCTTAGTGAGCTAGGTTTGAGAATGGGAATTGGGATAAATGGGATAAGTGATGTGGATGAAAATTTTGTTAATGGGTTATGGTACAATATGATTTATCATATCGATTATTAGGGATTATGATTTTTGTATGTATCTGTTGAGTTTGGTTGTGGTGAAGTTGTGTGTAGGGAATGGATGGATAAGAATGTGCACATGGATTGAGGTGTGGGATAATGGACTGAGGCTCCTCCCACAAGTCAAGTTGGGGCAATGTACTAACTCCACCCACAATGCACAGGTTAGGGAAGGGGATGCAGCTCTATTCCCTTAATGGTTGCATTCCACCTGGACTGAGGCTTCGAGGTGAGGATATTGTGATATTCTGAAATGTTATCCCTAGTGAGTTAGAGACCTACTTATTACCTTATAAAAATGACAAATTCCTTGAAACCTGTGTGAATGATGTGAATTCACAACTTATTAACTCCATGATTGATGATGAACTAGTAATAAATAAGACATAATGAATTTGAAAATTGGTTAATATAGCTAAGTATAGATTTTTAACTATTGTCCCATGAATTGTATTTTCTTTTCTTGTTATTTATTTATACTCGCATGCACTATCTGTTAGACTGGAAATTATTATACACCATCGGTGGTGGCCTAATGAGTTGTACTCACACCCTTCTCAGGCTGACATTGGGTACTTGAGAAAATTTATTTCTAGTAGGTCAGGACAAGGGAAAGGGCCATATGTTAGGGGGTTGATTTGGACATGGGACATGAATGGATGAGGTCCCAGACATTGAGCCAGGACCATTTTTTCTATTCCGATGTTTGTATTTATTTTGGGTTTTTTTCACTTAGTATTGTAGCATGAAAAAACATAGTTACTGTTGCTTGTGGTTTGTGCCCAGTTTGGGAGATATTGGACTATGCATGTTATTAGTTCATTCCTATTGTTTCCGATATATATATTGTATTCTATTGTGTCGTACTCTGTTAAAGAGGGTATATCACCCCCACATGACCCATTAGACCCTCAATGATAGTCATAAACTTATGGCATATGACGAATCATGCTTGAGGTCATGTGACAACCGGCTCAGGGAATCAATTTTGTGGAACCCGTGTCGAGGATATTGCAAAGTGGCAGGAGAGGAGTTATTTTCTCTTTATTACTATTTTGGGATGGTAGAAAGGAGATTATGATAGTTTCATTCCTTGGTAATGAGCTTGTTCTTATGATTATCTAACCCAATTAAGGGTAAAACCCAAGTCACCCAGGGTAGGATTTGTTGTTCTCCTTGTCTGTTGTTACATTTGATGATATTTCAACATTGGGTGATGCATATGTGGTGTGTTATGACAGTTTTAGGATATTTTTCTCATGGATTTAATGACAAGAGTTTTTTCATTCATTCATCATTCTAGGTGCCTATATATATATGGGATATGCATCATAGTAGGCACACACACATGTTATAGGAGTGTGGGGCATAGAGGATAGAATGCATTTGATTTTCTTAAGAGTGGTGAAAATTGTGTCCAATGAAACAATACAAATGGATTTAAAAGGGGAAAATGTTAAATAATAATTAAGGAATTATAATTGATAAAGGGTGGTTTGTGAAATCAAATGTTATTGGAGTAAGTTGTGATGTGAGAATAGTTTTGAAATGATGTAGAAGGTAAGGCTTGTAGTCAAGTGAGTTAGCTAGCTCATGCTAGCCATGAAATTGGTTGGGATGGTCAAGGGTAGTGTGGCGAGTATAATAAAACATGTCTTGTCGGTGTATGTGAAATGGTTTTTTGGTTACTAATGAACATATTTCTTTTATATTTTTTAAATAATTATGTTTTATGTTATAAATATCATGTTTTGCATCGTAGAGAAATGCCTCTACGATGACGTGTTATGTTCAGGAGATATGATGACATTGCTGAGAATGCTCCCTTAGTAGTGGAGCAAGAGGATCCAATGGTTTAAGATTATAGGGAATTTTAGTTCCATGATGATATTCCTCATTTTATGTAGATGATGGAATGAGGCCTGGGGTGGGTTGTGCTGAGTATGTTCGAGATAACTAGGGAGTCTCAAATACAGAACCCTCCGACCATTAATGGAGAGGGTGGGCCAAAGGAGAAATATTTTTGGATAGAGTCTATCTAGAATATTCTTGATCATCTGGATACCCATATTGAGAAGAAAGTAAAGTTAGTAGCCTACATATTTAGAGCGAAAGCCAAGAATTGGTGGGATATTATGGTTCAGTTTGAGAAAACTAAAGGAATGTTATGGAGGGATTTTTAGGAAAAGTTATTGCAACATTACTACCTAGAAACCATGAGGTAGGAGCAGGTTGTAGAGTTTATGAGTTTGACATAAAGGGATGTGTCAGTGATGGATTAGGGTATCCATTTCACTAACTTACACCAATTCATCCCAATGATGGTTGGAGACAAGTAAACTATGGAAAAATTCTTATAGGATGGGATTAGCCATGAGATTAGGTCCCAGGTGAACATCTTCCATCTAAAGTAGTTTGCAAAGGTAGTGGACCAAGCCCTTATGTAATAATGGAACCTAAAGGGAGCTTTAGGAGGTGGAGTTATGTTACCAACTAGGAGGACATGTGGTATAGCCTCTGAGGGAAGGAATCATCATTCTGGAAGTTTCTAATAGGGTGAGACTGCACATAATAGTCATAAGAGAGGTATAGTTCCTCAGGGTGGTGATTAGGTATTCTATTATTAGAGTGGCAGGTTGGGCACATGCGGAGTAAGTGTCCCTAACCACCAGTTGAGTGGAAGCCCTATGGTAGGTTTTGGACATGTACAAAGGTTCTGCAATAACCCTTGGAAGCCGACCATAGATTGGAGTCAAAGGCAGATATTGAGTGCGGGTAAGGGATTGATCACCTTATATCAGGCAGGTAGTTGGAGCTCCACATTCCATACTAATAGGGGTGGTGGAAATGGAACTCTAGGATGAGAACATCCACACCATCATGACAGTACAATGTAGGGTACTTAGAATGGATCCTAGGTTAAGGGGGTAGGACATATTCATGCAGTTCAGTCTAAACCAGGAGGTGGTGAGGCTAGATCATCTACCATTCGAGGTATGATTCTTGTAGATTTCAAACTCACTAATTCTTTGCTTGACATAGGTTCCACAAAATCTTTTACCTCAAAAACATTTGTTATTATGTTAGGATTGTATATGGAACATGTTTGTGGGGGTTATTTTAATTGATACTCTTTTGGGGGTGTGAGTTTAGGATATCAGATGTTGTAGAGTTTTTCATTAGAGGTTGGTGATTATCATTCTATGTGGAACCTATTTTTCCTTGAGATGTTAGATTATGACCTGATCTAGGGTATGGACTTGATAGTGTTATATCATGCCCATATTGATTATCATCATCATAGGTTAATGTTCACATCTCTTGATAGAGAAACTTAAGATTTTTTTGATGAGTGGGATGTTCAAGAAGGTCATGCAGGTCCAATTTGTTAGCAGTTTGGGGAACTCATAGCCCAAGTGGCATGAATTATTGTTGATGATAGAGAGGTGAAGCAACATGACTTTCCTCATGTGGTGGATCAATTTTAGGATGTGTTTCTTGAGGATTTATCTGGACTACCACCTGAATGGGATGTGGACTTCAAAATCGAGTGGCTGCTAGGGGTAGAGCCAGTTTCTATTCCACCATATCGAATGGAACTAGTATAAATCCATGAAATGATGGTTCAACTGGTAGAATTGGAGAAAAAGTGATTTATTCGACCTAGTCTATCGCGATGGGGATCACCCGTGCAATTTTCTATGAAGGATAATGGGTCGTTGAGGTTATGTGCTGATTACAGAATATTGAATCAGATGATAGTTTAAAATCGATACCTGCTTCCCAGAATTGATGACCCATTTGACCAACTGATGGGTTCATTACTGTTCTCTAAGATGTATTTGAGATAAGGATACCATCAATTGAGGGTGAGACCTTCTGAAGTACCGTAGATAGATTTTCAGAGTAGGTATAGGATGTATGAATTTTTTGTGATGCCGTTCAGGTTGAACAATTCCCCATCAATATTTATGGAAATAATGAATCAGATATCTCATGCTTATCTGGATCAGTTCATGATTGTATTGGTTGATGAAATCTTTTTGTACTCACTAACTCTTGATGATCATGATAAACATCTTAACATTGTCTTGAGTACACAAATAGAACATAGGCGTTACGATAATCTATCTAAATTCCAGTTCTAGATTGATGAAGTGAATTTCTTAGGACACATCATTTCTAAGTTAGATGTGTCAGTGGATCTAGAGAAGGTGCAGGTTTTAGTGTCTTGGGATCAACCAAGGAATGTTTCCTATGTTTTCAGTTTTTTGGGTTTGGATGGTTATTACCAGAGGTTCATTGGTGATTTCTCTCATTTGGAAGCACCACTCTAAAGATTAACCAAGAAGGGTGTTATTTTTGAGTGTTCAAAGGCATACAAAACACGTTTTTAATAATTTAAGAAGTGGTTTATTACAACATCGATTCTGATCTTACCTAAACCTTGTAAGAAGTACACTTTGTTCTATGATGTGTCCAGTGTTGGACTCAGGGTAGTGTTCATGAAGGATGATCGAGTTGTAGCTTATGGGTCAATATAGTAGAGGACTCATGAAATAAATTACCCTACCCATGATCTTGATATATTTTTTGTGGTTTATGTGTTAAAGTATTGGAGGAACTACTTGTTTGGAGAGAGTTTCATGGTGTTTATTGATCATTAAAGTCTTAAGTACATTTTTTCTTAGTGGGATTTGAATTTTCGACAATGAAGGTGGGTTGAGTACCTACAATCTTTTGATTTTTAGTTGGTTTACACACTGGTAAAAGAGAATATTATTGGAGATACTCTAATTAGGAAGACTTAGAATCATGTGGTTCAAGAATCCAACATTGTGTGGAGGAAAATGGAGTTGTTTTCTAAGATGCACTTGGAGGTGCTGGATGGGAACAAAAAAATGAGCCCTATGTCTATAGTGATTACGTATTTTCTTTTGAGCTGGGTCAAGAAGATTCAGCTCAAGGATCCAGAGTGTTTGGTTATGATGGAAATTCTTAATTGCGGGGAGTCACCTTCTAGTTGGGCTTTTGGTGATGATGGAGTTGTCTATGTTCAGGTCCATATTATGGTACCGACGGGTGAACACAAATATTTGATGCATTATTTCTATGCATCAAGGAGGGAAGTATGTCCTGGCTTGACTAAAATGTATCCTGATCTTTGTTGGAAGTATTTTCGGCCGAGATTGAAGAAAGAGGTTGCAGGTTTTGTGTTGTGATGACTTACCTGTCAATAGGTGAAGGCCGATCATCAACATCCAGGTGGGTTATTATAGTCATTTTCCATTCTAAAATGGAAGTTGAATGTTGTAACATTGGACTTTGTAGCGGGTATTCTGAGGAAACCTTGAAAGAATGATGAAATATGGGTCGTTGTGGATCAGTTAACAAAATTTTCTCATTTCTAGCTGATCTATGAAACTTGTACCTTCGACCAGTTGGGTGAGTTATATGTTTGAGGAATAGTGTGGCTACATGGTGTTTTGAAAACCGTAGTTTTGTATTGTGATCCATGTTTCACATCTTGGTTCTAGAAGGGTATATAGAAGGAACTTGGTACCCACGTGTTTTTGAGTATGTCTTATCACCAGCAAATGAACGAGTAGTTAGAGTGTAAAATTCAGGTATTGGAGGACATGTTGAGAGCCTGTGTTCTAGATTTTGATGGTTTATAGAAAAAACACATGATGCTTGTTGATTTTTCTTACAATAATAGTATTTAGGATACAATTAAGATAGAACATTTTGAGGAACTTTATGGGAGGCCATGTAGATCTCTGTTGTGTTGGTTATAAGAAAGGGAGTCTAAGTTGTTAGGACCAAGTCTCATGCAGTAGACGTTCGAGAAGGTTCGGTTGATTTATAAGAAGATGTAAAGAACATAGATTAGGAATAAGTCATATACAGATCGGCTCCGTAGACCTGTTGAGTTCATGGTAGGCGATAGTGTGTTTCTTAGGGTGTCACCAAGGTTGGGTCACTATAGAATATATAAATAGGGAAAGTTGGAACCCATGTATTTGGGGTTGTTTGAGAACACAGAGAGGATTAGACTTGTGGTTTACTGATTATCTCTTCCACAACGGTATAGTTGAATTCACAGTGTTTTCATGTTTCACAACTCCAAAAATATCTACCTAATCCATTTGATGTGATAAAAGTTGAGGATGTGGAGTTGGGGGATGATGTGTCTTTTGAAGAGCATCTGATGAGTATTTTGGATTATAGTGAGAAGGTCTTGAGGGGAAAGGTTGTGCCTTTGGTTTTTGTTATATGGCATCATGGAAATGTCTAGGAAGAAAATTCAAAGAGATAATAAGATATATGGGCCCAGTGTCCTAATATCGTCACTTCAAAAACCCAATGATATTTAGTAAGAGCAGCTCGAGGACGAGTCATCCTAAGGTGGGAAGGTTGTATGATCTGAGATTTTTATTAAGGTATGTTTTTTTATGTTTCGGTTTAATTCGTTTATTTTGGTCAAGTAAGTGTTTCCCAAAGTTCATGAGAAGGCTTGAGGTGTTCCAATGGTTCGGGGCATGAAATAGGAGGAAAAAGTATTTTTTGGCTTGTTGCATGATTTTCACACGATTAGTGTAAACCATGTGGAGCATACTAGGTAATTGTGTAGCCTAGGACAGAGGCTTACGAGTGGTTACCGCACGGTTAATCTAATGTGCGGAATTCCTAGAAAACCATGTGAAGGGGTGATTTTGGGAAAGTGGTTCATACAAAATTTTCCCACGGTTTGGAAAATCATATTGGTAAATTATATAGCCTAGTAAAGTTGATAAATTTAAATAATTTCCACTTTGGTATTTTAATTATTCACTTTGGATTTCCCTCTTTTCTAATCCCCTAAACCATAGTGACAAACTGGTGCACCCAAGAGCATCCAATGGTGAATCTCATTCATCTCTAGGCCATTTTAAGCACTATTAGATACATATAGAATCTCTTTGTTAAATCCATAAGAAAAGGTTGAATTTGTATCATATAATATGTTTAGGAGTGTGTTCTCTAATAGATTTGAGGTAGGTGGTCTACAAGTTATATCCTATAGTTTTTTTGTATATTTGTGCATGTCCAACTTTTTCCTTTGTAACCACTTGTTGTTCTTGGGACTCTATTGATGAGTTTTACTATTTGGGTTGTCTAAATGATAAGTAGGAACCCTCATGGTCCCTAAGGGATGTGTCAGGGAAGATTTGACCCATTTAAGGCCATCAATGGGGTGTGTCGATACTTTATGCACCTAGAATTGGCGAAGTATGTTCTAAGTTGTTGTGAAATCATGTATATCCTATATTGAGTATGTTGATGTTATTAATGGAAGTCCAAATAATTTATTTGTTAATTGGGCTTGAGGTAAGAGGCTTATGAAATATGTTATATATTCTTAAGTGAGTTAGTTCATGTGAAACTATGAATATGCTAAACTGATAATGGTATGTGGAATGTGAAATATGTTGAAGGGGAATTCCTAAAGGGATTTATGAATGTGTATTATGGGTTTCCATAAGGTAATTATTGAATATTATTAGTGAGATAGGTTTGATAATGGGAATTGGACTAAATCAGATAAGTTATGTAGATGAAAAATGGGTTAATGGGTTATGGACAAATATGATTTATCATGTTGATTATCATCGACTATGATTGTTGTATGTATTGGTTATGTTTGGTTGTGGTGTTTTTTTTTATGGTGAATGGAAGGATAAGAATGTGCACATGGATTGAGGTGTGGGAAAAAGGAATTAGGATACTCCCATGGGTCGAGTTAGATTAATTCTATATCACCACACACAATGCAAGGGTTAGAGAAGGGGACATAACTCTATTCCCCTAATGGTTGCATTCCACTCGGACAAAGGCTTTGAGGTGAGGATATTGTGATGTTTTCAAATGTTATCCCTAGTGAGTTAAGGACCTATTTATTCCCTTACGATAAATGAAAAATTCTATGAACCCTGTGTGAATGATGTGAATACCTAACTTGTAAACTCTATGATTGATGATTAACTAGTAATAAATTATACATAATTAATTAGCACCTTGGTTAGTATAGCTAAGTAGATATTGTTAACTAGTGGTCCCAAAATTGTATTTCCATTTCTTGTTATTTATTTGTACTTTCATGAACTATCTATTATGTAGACACTGTTGGTGGTGGAATACTGAGTTTTACTGACACCCTTCTCGGGTTTCCATTGGGTACCCGAGCATATTTCATGCTTGCAGGTGAGGAAAAGGGAAAGGGACCTATGTTAGGGAGTTGAGTTGGAGATGGTGCATAGATGGATGGGGTTCCAGACTTCGAGTCAGGAAATTTTTTTGGATTCACCTCTTTGTCTTTATTTTGGGTTTTGTTCACTTGGAATTGTATCATGACATGTCATATTTACTATTTATTGTGGATTGTACCCAGTTTGGGATATGTTTGACTATGCATGTTATTGGTCGTTTCGTATTATTTCCTCTATTTATATTGTATTCTGCTATGGATTACTCTGGTAAAGAAGGTATAGTCCCCCCACATGACCTATTAGAACCTCCCAACTAGTTAGAAACCTTTGGAGTATGAGGGGTCACATGCGAGGTCATGTGAAGAACCATATTGGGGCACCGATTTAGTGGCATCAAGTTCAGGGATGTTATAGAAGAAAAATCCATATAGGTTCCAGATAGAAACCAAAACAACCCATATCAACATATAATATTATGAGTCTATTAAGATATTTCATATATCATAATAATCAATAATTAGTAACTCATATTAGGTAAAATTAAATTAGCCTCTGTAAGTATATCATCCTAAGAAACAACTAACAATTATCCATTGTGAGTCCTCATCCCAACAAGGATCAAGTTCCCATCATGAGTATCACATCCCATGACATAAACATTATTTATCCACTATAAGGAATATGTCCCACGTAATGATACAAATATTTCAATAAACCATTGTAAGGATCTAAACAATGTCATGATATAATACCATACCATATTAGTTCACAGGCATCAGGCAATGAATATATATAAAATAACATCATGGGGACTTCAATGATTTACCAGATGAATTCCATATATTTTCTGTATTTGGGACATCATCCTATGAAAAAATGTAAAATTTCCTTTTATGAGGACCTCATCTCAATAATTAACCACTAAATCAACCGCTAGACTATCTTGATCAATCATATCAGGTCCATAGACTACTTCTATATATACAAATGAGGTCTCATGTATACATCAAGATTACAAATATTGAAAAAATAATCCACACACAATGAATTTCATTATTCAAATTAAATAAGAAAAAATAACATCATATATATATATATATAATAACGAAGAGTACCTATAATATATTCTAAAAAATATCATTTATCATAGTATAATTAAAATAGGGAGTAACTCATATAAATTTATGCTTTAACCCAATAAAAATAAATAATAAACCCATTCAAACCCTTACTCGTGACCCAAATAAATATTTTACTCAACTGAGAAAATAAAAGAAATATTTTAGTAACTATTAAATTTTATTTTAACTATTTCAAGGATATTTCAATATCCTTATAAATTTATACTATACCAGACTACTCAAACCTCTTATAAATAACATCTAGTGATTTTTTATTGATCTAATTTGATGTCTTCACTCATCCATACCCTTCCAAAACACTTTTCAAAAAATAATTTATTTCAATATAATTTATAAAAATCTATTTTTTTGAAATATGACAATTTATTGAGACTAGATACCTTGGATATGATATATTGAAACCAATCTACTCAAGAACCCTCTAGGTCTAGGTTCCTAACTTCCCCAACCACCAAAAAAGAAAACTCCTAATTTTTTCTTCAGACTTGAATTTGAATCTAGAATAATGGGGGATAAATCAAAGATAAATCTATGGGAAAACATACTTATTAGCTTCATGAATAATATAAAAATTGTTATTGGAATAATCAATTTACGATTTATGTGGTTATGGAAGACCACTCTGTATCAGTCACTAAGGAAATGAGAGAGAAAATAAAGAATAATGGAAGAAGGGGAGGCATGATGGAGAGGTTTAAATATCTTATATTTATTTCTGAGAATCATAATAAACATAAAAGTTTCATAAAGTTCAATTAATATATACTTAATGTTATTCAAAACATTAACTCTTTCCCCTTTTTTATACCCATGTCCCACTGAAAAAGATATCAGGTCTAATTGTCATGTGGGACCTTTGGAAGGGGGTGTCCTAACTTAATTAGGACCCATTTGGGTGTGTGTGTTTGTGTAGTTTCTATATTTTTTAATATTTTAGTACCTAGTATAAATTAAATTCTTAAAATTTAGTTATTTAAATCTATTAAACAATTTATTCTCTTAAAATTAATATATGGCCCCATCGATGTTCAATTAATCACACTCAATATGGACTTAAAAATTAAATACCTTACTTCAATGGGGAATGCCATCAAGTAACATCTCTATTGATAGATATCTGATTCTTCACTCTTAATCTATTATATATATGGATTATCAATTACAAAAGGTTCCAAATTATAATATCTTCACCTTAGTTTATAGCATTAAGATGATAATTTATCATATAATATTCAGCTTTTTTGGTCTTTTATTATTATTTTTTTATTTTCCTTTTAGGATTAGATAGATAATATATCTTATGGATTAAACATTATTACTATGTAAATTCCCTCTCCCATTAAATAATATTTTATTAAGGTGTCTTTTCTTGCTAAAAAATTTAATATTTAAATTACCCAAATATATAGAGGGTTTCACAGCCTCTCAATGAACACATCCAAAAGGTAAATTGATGGTGAATAGAATAAAGAGTTAAAATACACATAACTAGGGAATTTTTTCCATGAATGTGTAATAAAAAATTACTAATCCACAACTAGAAGCTGTATATATAGTCAATACACAATGTAAGATAAACAATTCATGAATGCATGGTATAAAATCTTTCGAGTAGAAAAAACATTTCAAATCAAAATACATGCTAAAATATGTCTAAAATGAAATATCGTAGTAGTAATCATGAAATGATAAATAATCACTCACAATATCCTTCATTAACCATATATCTATCACCCATAAATTCCTTCTCTTCCAATACCACATCTCCCTCCACCACTTACAATGTGAAGTCCATATACAAAGTCAAATATATTTCACTGTACAATTAATCATGTATGGGTGAATATAAATAAGAATTAGGATATCCAAAGTGTTTATAAATACCAAATATAAGATCTTGTATACATAATACTCAAAATAGGCTACCCATGGACACTCCCTTAATCATTAGTGCATTTAGTTAAACATTAGGGTGGTTATACACCCTCATGAAAGGAAGCAGTCAAAGGAATTCCACAAACCATATCATGGATGGTCACACACTAATTATGTATAAATTGATATATGTAATACCCAAACATTACATTTCAGTCAATGGAGGATCACATATATCTATCATAGTTATTGTGTATAGGAATGAATAAAATGCATTATAACTAGGTATTTACTAATGGATATGAGTCATAGGGTCCTAGTGTTGGGGTCTCACCAAGAAGAAGTGTTAAAAGATTATATAACCACTAAAATAACAAGAACCCATCATGTGTTTCAAACATAAATAAATTTTTATTCCCATCATCTTCAAGATAAAATAGTCCACCATTTCATCTTCTATAAAAAAATCATTGGTTAAAAGGATGAAAAATCCAGATGTTTTCCCTGAGTCCCACTCATCATCTCAGTCACAAGAAAATTAAGGGAGATGATACCCACCCATTTCATAATTATTCTCTATGAAAATTAATAACCTATAGTATATAATAGGGTATTTTAATCCCCAAATCAGTACATCTCAATAAAACATCAATCTCAAAGAATAAGTTAATGGTATACAAGCCTATGGGACCTGATAAGAGTTCATTAAAGACCATAATCACGATAAGCATCATTAAACTATACTCATACTGTATTTATATGAAAAATATTATTTCAGATAAATCACCACACTATGAAATCAAAACATCTTATTAAAGGAAATAATTTTAATATACTCAAGAATATCAAAAAATTGAAATAATGTAATTTTTTTAATTTTTGTCATCATTTATTAGGTGTGTAAATCCTTCAAATATTAAAAACAACCATTATATATTATAAATTTGATTTAAAAATATCACAAATGTGATATATATAAAATATTCAATGAATTTGACTCTTTATGGGTCTCAAATGGACAACAGATAAATTTAGGGTAATAAATTTCAATTTCAAGATAAATAGGCCATGTGGAATATATAGGGTTATACGACATGCTATGTTAGAAGGGGAACCTGAAATAAATCCACATAGTGAGTTGGTCAATCATGAATGTGAAGTGACTTAATTTTAGAATATGTTATAATAGTCTAGGATCCAACGAACGTCTCTAATCATTCTTAACTAGTGACTTGGGCCTTTCCCAAGTCCCAACATCAACCACTTAGTATGATCAATAGGTTGGGACTTGGGCCACCACCCCAATAATTTGGTCTTCATATGGCTACATAAACTAAGAAATTTAAGGGTCACAGGTCAATTCAATTTAATAGATAATCCAATAACTCTCAGTAATCTCCCTCTTAAGACCCCATTTACAATCTTATATGACATGAACTACTATATTAACCAACCAAAAGGGTCGAAATAAACCCCTAAGGACTCCTGCTTTAATCCTAGTATCATTCCCTTTGTATCATCAACAAGATCCAACATATGGTCTTTAATTATGTTAATGCTCTCTATTAAATAGTTTTCCTTACCCAGAGTCATGAATTTTAAAATACATTCTATTTTTGGGGGACTGGTCTCCTATAATATCAACATTTAATTTCTTATTTTAATATATTATTTCTTTTCTTTTCTATTAGATAAATAATAAGAGGATTTTTGTGGGTGGATGAAAAGGAGAAGGCAAGGTAAATATGTGTTATGATAGTACAAGGTGCCCGTTTTGTGGCCCCAGGTACCCAGTGGTATCCTAGTGGCTGAAAGACTAGTGATAGTATCATCAGGTACCTGGTAGACCAGTATTAGGAACCTAGTGGCAGTATATATATTTTTTATTTTGACGGAAAATAGCCTTTTTACCACATAATTAAACCCCAAAAATTCCAATGGCATTGGATTTTAACCCCAAAAAATAATTTTTTCATTTCCATATAGATATCCCACATCTCCCATCCCTCTCTAGTCAACCACCATTGAACCAAGGCCTATTATACCTTTGATTGGTCATGGAATCTAGTCTTTGGAAAGGTATAGTATATAACCTCAAAATATTTTTTTCTTATTATATCTTTATGGAAATGGATATAATAAATTGCATCGCTAATTTAGGACTTGTGAAATTTATCAAGTCATTTTGATTCCTTTCAGTCATATTGGTGTTGGGACATAGCATAGGAAAGTCAAAGGTAAGCTTGTGGTTTTTGATTCCTCAACTCACTCTATTTGAATAATGGTAATTAAATCCCAAAATTTCCCTAATTTAGGCATGTTTAGGTGTTTAGATAGTTCCATCACCTTTTCCTCTTTACATTAAAGAATGTATTTAATTTTTTTACAGGTAAACCTTTTCTTACCCTCTTACTAATAGAGATTAGGATTCATAATGGTTTGGGGTTGAGTGACATGACACCTCAACCAGAATCACTCAATAGTATCCTTGGAGGAGTGTCAGATGATTTTAATCACATCTCTCTACACACTAGAGGCTACCAACTAGTGGGGAGGTCCTAAATAATAAATTAGGGTGTCTATACCATTTATATCTTAAATATCAACATAAAATAAAAAAATAAAATAAAATTTAAAACTAGATGATAACAATACGCATAAATAAAAATGTATCCATGTTATAACAAATGATTTTGTGGTCATATATTCATACATCCCAACTAATCACCCATTAATCCAATCACATATAAGAAATAAATTAAATAAAAAATAATCATGGAGGAGTTACTTCCACCGCCAAGACTCGTTAAAATATCATCTAAAAAAATTCTATCTATCTTTTATTACCTAAGATAATTCCCAACTAGTGTTTATACTAATATAATAGATATAATGTTTGTATATTCACCGTGGTGCACATACAAGGTTTGAGAAATACATCCTAGTAGGGTCTCACCAAGTTACCCAAATATATTACAATATATAAATGTTTATACATGATAAAAAATAATAATATAAATGTAACTACATAAACGAATTTATGTTGAGCCATCATGTGATAACCAGGATACCACAACACTGGACCACACCCGTCCTAATCACCTCTAGTGAACCATGCCCATTGAAGCCTCAAATATTATAAAACACATAAAAAGAAAGGAAAACATTGATGGATATGGAGGTACTAAGTAACTAGGAGTCCAATCCCACGAAATTTATTCATCATGTACCTTGGAATGAAAAACACCCATTTAGTGTAATCGACACACCACAATTCCATGGTCCCAGGCCAAACCCATTTCTGAAAAACATCATCATAGTTATTGAATTGAATATATAGAAGATCTTGGGGAGGGAAATAATGAATCCAACCTCCTACACAAGATAAATTATTCCACTAAGGTATAGGTCTCATGATTAATCATATATCTCAACATCATAAATAGTGATCTGAGGAGGAAATTATAATAACTAACCTATCAGACAAATCAAACCACACCATATCTAGGAATTTACCATGGATAGTCACATATCTCATCATCATAGGAGGAAATATATGGTGGTAATCAAAGGAGGGAATCTAATAAAGGATTATTAAAAGCCATAATCTCACAATAGTTAAACCACACCATCACTAGAATTGTACCATGGATAATCACACATCTTGAGTATCACCCACATCACATAAACCACTAATCTTTAATTCAAGGTGGGTCTCACATCATGTATATAATGCATCAAAACCTAGAATAAATACCATATCACTTAGTGTGGTCCCCTTAAACACCCACTCACTCAAGGTGAGTCCAACATCGAATCTTTTCTGGATATGTCTAGATCATATCTTTCCTTTTATGCCATAAACACAGAACTTACCCATATATCCTCACATGTTAATATCCTGAAGATAATTTCAATCATATAGGCCCACCATTATAGCCTATCAACATTCCCCTCTCCCCCGCAAGGCCATCATCTAGGTTCCCTAAACCCAACCATGTCTCTACCCATTCATGAAAACCCTCATCAATCACACCATAGTGACCCAAAACCTATATATTAAACCTAATCATGGCCTTAATAGTTTGGTTCTAAATAAAATTTCTATTTCCAAATCACAAATTGGTCCCACTAATCAAGGATCATCCTAATAAACTCACATCATATACCTTGGAAACCCAATTCCATGTTATCTAATAAACCACCTCTACCCTCACTTAGTTTCCATTACATATATCCCTTAATTGAATTATCAAATCCATCATCTTTCATCCCCCATATAGATCACATCTATCCCTAAAGAAGTTTTTTTAACCAAATCAAAAATTTAGACTCCAATCCACCCTTAAGAGGGAGTTCCCAACCATGCATGAGACATATGGCCACATCACCCATAATACCTAGGCCTAAGCCTCTCATGCATATTATACTATCCCAATGACACCAACCTCGTCTATCCACATCTAATTTCAAACCTAATAATCCTTCCTAGGTCCCTCATAAACACAACCAATATCTTTACCCCTGATAATATAATCGTCAGGTGTTTCCAAAATACCTAATGTTACAAGGATCACTTACACTCTCTTAGAGGATCAATGAAAACATATCTCTTAACCTAGGCCACCCTTAGTCCCCATAAATTTTAATTAAAACCATATTCTCATATAGGCATGCACAATCATTCACAAACAAGCATATGGATTAGTATAATAAAGACCACTTACTTCCACATAGGAGTTTTCAACCTCATCTAAGCCCTTCCAAGATCGTACCAAGATCCAACACTTTAATGAGCTTCTATATGAAGCCACAACACCGTAAATAATTATTTATAATTTTTTTCAATTAATTATGCAATCAAAACTGAAGATATATAATGACCACAACTCATCAAGCAACCTTCCATGGCTATAACCTCGAGAAATGGCATTCCAACCATCCATGGATTTCTTCTAATACAGCCATGAAAAAAATATCCATCATATTAGAGTGATTCTACCAAGATACAGTGAAATTAGCATACAACCCTAGTTTGGAGATACTAAAACTAGTGGCTAGTGAGGATGAAGAAGAAAATAGGAGGAAGAAGAAAATCCTACATTAAATTATAAGGGAAACAACCTCTAATCACCACATATCAAGGTTGATAAAATGGGGAATAGGAAGGGGATAGTATATCAATATCCCATACTCGTACATCTTAAAAATAATGAATCCTAAAGGGGAATCCCATTTTACTATCCTAAAAGACCATATAGCCTTGGATTTAAAAAATCTGGAAAAGTAACCATCACAAGGTAACCCTTATCTATCATAATGTGCACAACAATCTCAAGAATAAATAATGAACCTATACTTCACTCCATCATGGTTTGGCCTTCTTCCTTCATAGTGAAACCCCACTAGGTAACATGAGAAACATCACAGTGTTACCCCTAACTAAAAACAAGATTCCCACTCTATATTATCAAAAAAAATTAGAAAAGTATTAAACCCTTACATATTAGGACATACAATCATTATATATTTTCAAACTTTTTTAAAATTATAGATCAACCCTTTCATATCATCAGACCAACCCTTATATAAGGATATTAAAATTTTCTGACGTTTACTTGTCCAAGGGTGACATTTATGTATTGGGGACTTTACCATTTTTAATAAATTTACATATCAAAATTACCATTAATGTAATTTCTCATAATTTACAGCGTATTTAATTATGGTTAATCTGAAGGTAGAGATTTTTAGAGGATGACCTAAAGAGTTTGAAGGTGTTTAGGAGGGAAAAGGTGTGTTTTAGAGGATAACGGTAGCTCCTAATGGATACTCATGATGGTACCTCCACATAGTAGATCCTTACTATAGTAGACATAGTATAATACTGTCCTATAGTGTTATATCTTAGTAACAGCTCCTAGAATCAGTAGAATTAGTCAGGTGGTAGCTCCTGATGGTCACACCTAGTGGTAGCAGGATCAGGATGGCGGTGGCTCCTGACGGTAGCTCCTAAAGGAATCACTTAATTGTAGCTCCTAGTGGTTGTAGACTTTGTCTCACATAAGAATCTAGTGGTAGATTATGATGGTGGTATTTGATGGTAGATTCTGGTGATAGATTTTGATGGCAGCTTCTAATAGTAGATTCTTAGAGTAGATTTTGGTGGAAGAAGACTTAGTCTGGTAATAAATTCTGGAAGTAGCTTTGAGCGGCAGATCCTTATGTTATCACCAAATGTTTTCTCCTAACGTTTTCTCCAAGAATTATTTCCTATAGCACCTAAAAGTATCATGTTCCATTTTTTCTAGAATTTATAGTTTTTCCTTTTTTATTTTTTTTGATATAAAATGTTTTTAAAGACTTAGTTAAGGAAATTCAGAACAATTTAAAGAGAGGATATTTATTTCCATAGTTTCTTAAACGTCATAATATTTTAAATGGATCTTTAGCATGAATTTAATGAGACTTTAATTAATGTTTAATCATGTATGTGATAAAAAAATCCTAATAGTTTGGTATCTATTAATTCTAAAATAAGGATATTCCTATTATCCCTTCCTACTTTCTTTTCAAAATGGAAAGTGATGAAGAATTCCTCCTCAGAGTTGTGACACCCTATTGCTAGTGTTGGTTCATTTTCATCCTACAGATGTTCTATCCAATGTATTGAATAGCTGTTTTTGTGTAGTACATCACATGAAGCTTCTTTTTTCTATGTAGGGGAATTTTTCTCTCTCTCTATGTTGTATCATGTAGGATAAGTGTGTTTTTGTAACCTTTTATAATATGTTTTTCATCTGGATTAATGAAGATAATTAACTTGTTTAATATAAATTTGAGGGGAATGGAATGGTTCACATGTTTTTATAACCTTTTAATATTGTGATATTATGCTTATCTATTCTTGGTGTTCCACTAAAAATCATGGTTATTGGGATCCTTTTTTTCACTCCTATTATGGTATTAGAGTGCAACTATTTTTATGTTTGTATGATATCACCTTAAATGGAATTTTTTAATCACTCATTTCTGGTTAATGAAATGGTTTCCCATGGAAAATTCTACTTTCATGGGAATACCGTTAAAAGTAAAGTGGAACAAGGTGAAAGGCCCTTGAAAGAATATAAAAAATTATTGTGTCTTACTGTGGAATGTTTTGTGATTTGTGAATGTGTGTCATATTGTGTGGCCTTGCTATGGGGATATTTTGATGGAAGGTGGTGATCATTTGGTAGTTGTGACAAGGAGGTGGTTGTGGTTGTGATTGTGGCTATGTGGGATTATTGGCCTGGGGATGATGGACTATCTATTATTGTGATATACTATGTTGTGACAGTTTTCTGAGTATTAATGAAATTTAATAAATAATAGATTTGAGATAAAAATGGAATAGAAAAGTTTTGAATACGGGTTGAAATGAATAGAGACACTCAAAGCGAAGTGGGATATGTATTTTAATTGGTTTATTCTTATATAAGAATTAATAGGCTGGAAAAAAATAACGATCTGGAAAAATGAAATGGATGGGATATTTTAATCGAACAAATTGGTAATGTGAAATATATGGAAATGGATTTAACTGAGAAATAATATGAAATATGGATTGTGTTTTGTAGGGTGGTGTTATTCATTTAGTATTGAAATTGAAAGTGGGAGAGTTTATGAGGTGATGTCGATATGTTATGAGTTAGGATAATGTTATTCTTTTGAATCCATAGGTTGGGTTTGTGTGATATGATAATATATATATATATATACTTTATTTCCTTCGGATTTTCTATACTCACCCCATCCATTTTGAGAACCTAGTAATGACAACCAATAGTATTTGGGTGTTTTTTCCAATATCCCAGCACTGAGGATGGATGGTTGTTCACCCGCTCTTCCCTGCTCCCTCTTTTAGGTGATGGTGAAAATCGTAGGCCATTATGTCCAGAAGTCAAAAGCTCACTATAAATATGTGATGTGATGTGGTGGATCAAGTGTCTTTAGGCATGGTGTGATGTGAGGATCCAAGTGTTTTTGGGTGGGATGATGTGATGGATTATTGTGTGGGTCATACATGTTAGGAGGACGGTGTGAGGTTTATTTCCTTCATGTTAATAATACCCTACTATTCTGTTTATATATGTGATGTGATGTGTTGGAAAAGGTGTTTGTGGGTAGGATGTGATGTGATGCGATATGAGGAGATATTATACAGAAGATGTTGGAGGACTAGGATGTTCATCATTGGGGTTTGGGAGTGGCTAATCAGTGTGAAAATGGTGCAATATACCCGTTATCGATATTCTTCATATTATTTTATTATACTTGGATTCATTATTTGGTGGGTGTACCATGGTGAGGATGGTCTTAGTTTATTGGCCTATTTAGGTGCTATTTGATTCTGGTTTTTTCTCATGGGTGCATTAATATACTTGTTTCACCTATGCATGAGAGACTTTGATATTCCTACTGAGTATACTTGCATGCTCACCCTACGTATATAAAACTTTTTTCATATCATCAGGAGTATTACATAGACCATCAAGGATATTACTTGTTTATACCCCCAGAAAGTTTTTGCATTGGTGCTTCAGATTTTACATTTGGGTATTAACTTTGAAGAATTTTATCACTACCTATTTTATTTAAACATTCATTGTGGGATGGTTTGGGTTTTATTTGTATATTATGTCATATAGTGGATTTATGACTAATATTCTATCTATGATCCTATATATATTATAAAACTCAAGGGTCATTAACTCTCTCCTCTCATTGTGGTATCTATGGAGGGAGGGTTTATGAAACTTAAATATCATAGGGTGAATCTTATTCATTGAGACCAATAATTTTCTAGAACATTATATATCATAGTTATACCTACATATCATTGGGTCACTCTTATGTATCAAGTACTTTACATTTTTCTAACCATTATATACTATAGTTTCCCTTCCATATCATAGGAAAACTCTTAGGAGTTAGATACTTTACTAATTTCAATACAATTACATAATAGAGTTTCCCTTACATATATCATAAGGCTAATCTTACATATCGATGACTTTACTATTTCTAGACCCTTACATATCAGAGTAACCTTGATATATCATAGGGTACCCTAAAACTTATCCAAATTCTCATGTTATGGGTAATCCTAATGTATTAAGGGAGACCTTATATATTACTTTATCAAAAAGTTTCCCTTAAACATAAATGTTTCTCATTCAATATACCTTTATATAGAATGAATATTATATATATAGAGTGAAACTTACATATTTCTTTTTCAATGATTGACCTTTACACATACCATACACATACCTTTGTTACAAAATAAACATTATGCACACAATTTAATCCTTATGTACGATCAATTAACAAATTTTCAAAATCTTTTTTATTATAGAGTGACCCCGAGTTATCCCTTAAGTATGCAATGTTACTTTGGTACGTTTCCAATTTTTTCAATCTTCAAGTATTTTGACCATATACATGAAACACCCCAGACTCCAAAAATTACACCAACTACATAACACCACAACACCAACTTCTCATGGAATAACCTACACCTCATATCCCAAAAATTATAGTAGGTTCATATTATCCCTAATCTCACCTTACCCTCACACTTGAAAAATTACCCATTCCCTTGGACACATCTGAAAACATCTTCAAGAGTTGTTATGATCCTAAAAATCCCAATATAAATCCCATTTCTCAAAATTTCTACCCTCACCAGGACCAAAAATTAAAATTTCCTCCAAAAACAATGTCTCATAAATTTGTGGGTTATTATAAATCTTCACTATAACACTTATCATCCCCAAGAAACACCCAATAACATCTCTCAACTTCCAATCCATTGATCTGAATCACATACCATTCCTTGACCATGATTTTTAAAAACTATATAATATTTCCATAACATGTGCATCAAGACCAAATACACCATTTTTCTTCAATAATTCTTGTTCTAATCCCTGAAAAATGTTTTCTATGATAGTCCTTCTTATATAAACCCTACACACTTTAGATGTAAATATAACAGTAACTCTCCACATTCTATCATAGAAATTTGAACGTTTTTTCCCACATAAGTCTATACCACCAAGGTGAACTATTCACTAAATTTAGGATATCCACAATCCAAGCATTCCATTGTTCTACCCATGAAAACTATCAACTCCCATGCATTCTTTCACCCTAAACAATCAATAAACACTATTATATCCAAAAAACAATCACATGAGAACCCCTCTCATCACCATCACCAAACATAGAGATGGTGATCAACTACAATTTTCAATCCTAAGATGTAGAAGTGTGCATAATTTACTCATATACATGAGCATATAGTACTACCCACCAAAATAATCCACTCAAAAAGGATGATTCTAGGTCAAGGTTCCCCCACCATTGGAATTTTCTACCAAAAATAAACATCCTACTGTCTGAACCCAAAACAATTAAAAATATACACTCTAGATATAGGACTCATCCTCCTATAAAACTTATTGTCATATAAATCTGAAATAGTGTTCTTGAAATAGTTTCTACCTAACCACATATAATTCTTTAAAAAAGTATAATTCAGTCCTCCTCCAACTTTCCTTTCCCAAAAAATGAATGGATTTACCTGTCAATGCATCATCATATCACCCAATCATAATTACTTCACTCCAAAAGGAATAATAAAAACCATCCAAACACTGACACCAATGTTAGAACCCAACAATAGGTGTGATTCTACGATTGGGTTATCAATCAATTTTTTTCATTTTACTCTCTCCACAATCACTGAGGCACCTTTGATTTGACTTAGTCTCAGATCACACCAGATTTTATCCCTTGCATGGAATCGACACCCAGGATCCCTAAAAAATCACCTCTAAATTTTAAATTTGGTATTTACTAGGGAACTAGATCAAATAAAATTTTCATACACACTAGTATTCATGTGACATCTCGGCTATCAAAAAGTCTATTTCACTTCAAACATGACCATTCTGACATGAGGGGAATACATCCATGGATAATATGTTTCTACCCTCTAAAGGAATATCCTTATCATCAGCCTAATGAACCAAAATTTCCAATATCCACATACCACATCTAATCCATTACTAAAAACAATGACCATACATGAGAGACCCACCCATATATAACGACCAACATAGAACAAAAATCACTAACCATTTCAAGGTTTCTTATAACTTCATCCTTGACATTCTCCAAAACCCCCTCAAAACGGATTTCACACTCTCCAACTACCTATGGTATTCTCCCCACCATATTGAATCTCTTTACTAATCTCAAATCACCACATTGAATTTTTTCCACATCACACACATGTCTCTCTTCCTGATTCATTGTCATCCATTTCCATAAATCTTTTATCAAGTAAAATCCTATGTTTTTCCATTTCACAAAACTCTAATCCATCTCCAATTTCTACACTTACCATAAAGGGGAACCTCCCATCCCCATCCAAAACCTCAAGGCACCCTGCCAGAGTGTCTCATTGAATTCATCGATCCAAAATCCATGAAAAACCCAAAGAGGTTATAAACTTCTATTGATAAAACCCTAAGTGTGACTATGTTCCAAACACACCAATGTCCCATAGATTAACTCATAGTCACTGTGGATTGTGGGGTACAAAATACCATCATTTCTACATCACATAGGTTTTACTAGAACAAAAAAAATATCAATATACTCTTACACATCCCATTCCAACAATATGAAAACCACATAGGCACCATGTATAACTACCACGCACTTTCTATTTTCACATCATGGATTTTCCCCAAAAAATCATGAATACCCCACCATCCTTTTCCAAGGTAGGGTGATCCTCTAGAAGAACCCTCTAACTGGTACTTTTAAACTACTCAACTTGATCCCATCCAAACCAAACAGAAATAAACTCTTGTATCACCTGATCACATAATCGAACTCATGCTATAATGAGTTTTACACCATCAAACTTAGACTCACACACCTAAAAAAATAGATCATTCTTTTCTTACATGTCAATATCATCTTGCTAGAAGCACCCTATATTCTTCCTTTCCAAAAATATTGAGGTATCTAACTCATTTCTAGTCTAACAAGATGATAACTCGATACTTATGAATCATTATGAAACCATAAAGAATATACCCATGCTAAACCCATAATATACATAACCATATAGAATCTATATCCTATATCCTACTTAAAACCATACCCAAAAAAATAACATTAGGCATATGACTGATCCTGCTATCCAAATATAACCATGATACTTCATGTACATTACAACTCAAGAGCCTAAGGAATTCCAAATTCCTTTCTCCAAACCCATAAAGGGTATAAAACTCCTCAGGGAAACTCATGCCCAGTCTAAACTATATCCAAGGAATAACTAAAATGAATTGAACCATCATAATAAAATCTAATGACTGAACCACAACAATAAGGATCATTATATATCCCTTTCACCCAGGGACTATATAAACATCATTAGTGATCATCCCACCATATGTTCCACATGACCTATAATAAAAACTAATCATTAGTAAAAACCATAGTCTATTTGATTATATTTACACCAAAAAATTATATAGTAAAACATTATATAAGTTTTTGTTTTCACTTTATACAAATAAACAATTTATTGTATCTAGATCATCAATCACACAAAATAACATTAATTCCATGTGAATCCTATATTCCAAGTATAATTCATGTACACATACCTTTTCCCACTATTGGATAAGAATCATAAAAAAAATATCTCAATGGTAATTGTGAAAACCAAGGACACAATCCCATGACCTTAGTAACATGGAATTCCTACCAATGTGTCCATGAATCATCGTCTTTAGGTTCGCCTCAATTTCTAAGTCATCCTTTTCTATTTCTACTTGACTTTAAATGTTAATAAAAAATAAAAGATTCACTAGTACCACTTTCTGAGGCCTCAAGAATAATCCTTAAAAAATATCCTTACCGAATCACCACATGACATCAAGGATGACTCCACATATGATTGAGGCTTATGATTAACAGTGATATACTGAACCATACATTGGGGATGTAATTCCATTAATATCATAATTGAGATTACTAGGTGGATCATGAATTCCCGTAGATAGTGGGAGTGAATTAGTGGTGAGCAAATTTTATCAATACATTTACCTTATACTCTTTATTCACTTAAGTTTATTGATCCACTTTTATCAGTTAAGATATATGAATCATTACAAAACTCTTCCTCGCTATTTTACCATTATTCAATATAGATTATATAAGGAAAATAACACACATTTATTTTTATAAGGTGCAATATACATGTATTTTTATAAGATTCATCCTCAGTGTGAAAACCTACATCCTTAACATGGAGTCTCCCATCGATCCATGGGTTCTTACACTAATAATATATTTGTCAATTACAATTGAGGGATATATATAATACATCCCATAGTTGATATATCTTCATAAAAGATCCACCTATCTCCAGATAGGTAACTATACTAACTCTATTCAATTATATACTTTTCTTATCATTAAATCAAATATAAGATAAAGATGAAAGAAACTTCTTGAATCTTCATGTAGAAAATCTCCCTATGATAACTCCATTTGGTGTAATCTATTTGGGTGAAACTCTTCTTTCATCTAGTGTGACTCTATCCTATGTGCCTAGCCTTTTTTCTAGTATTCCTCTATTTAGTGTGCCTCTAAGCTCTACACCTGAATAATAAATGGCTCAACCTATATTTTATATTCCTCTATCCGGTGCACCTCTAAAAAATGTGTCTAAACATACATGTCCTATTCCTCTATCTGGTGAACCTAGAATCAATTCCTTCTCTAACCAGTACCTCTGTCCAATAAAATTTATGTCTATTATGCTTATGGCCTAAAAAAATCTGTACAATGTTTCTAATCAAAACCTCTAGCCAAAACATCTCTAATCAGTACCTCTATCTGATGCGTCTTCTTTAAATAAGTATTTCCTTGGTTGGAAACTTTCACTACTTCAACAAATTTAGTATATCAACTTATTTACATGCATGAATAGTGTCAGTATGTATTGTACCTACTCCTATTTATATAGGCACACTATAAGGGAAGAGTGTTGGAACTCAACTATGTTTTCCGACTCAACAAAAATTCCAATTTCAAATTTACCATTGATCTCAAATTTTCTAGATACTTCTCAACATTTCTAGAATATTTTTTAAGATTTCTGAATTCCCAAGAATCTAAAACCTTCTATGAATTTTCTTAACCCCAGTTTTAAGGAACTTCTTCAAACTTTAAAAACCATTCTAGATTGTATACTTTGAAATACCAACATGACATCATCATGCTATGAAATTTAAAATGTTATTGTAAAGATCCTCAGAACTCTTTCTGATGTATTTTTGTCTAATGAATTTGTTAATAACTCATCCATCCATTTATTTTAATTATTTTTAGTGAATTTAATATTTATCTATCCATTAAATCACCTCTCCAAAATGTACATTGAAAAAAAATCGTTCAGAAGAACTCATCTATTATTTGAATGAATCTCTTGAAATGCTTCCTCTTCCCAATACATTTATAAATTTTTAACTACAGAACTTTCAAGTTCCAGGCATAGTGAAAAAATGTAGTGGTGGGAAATATTTTAACATTTATTTTAATATCTATCTTTCCAAACCCCCAATATTGAGAATTTCACATCAAATTTATAATCAAATTATTTAACATTGGAAGAAAAAAAAACTTGATCTATGAATTATTTATTCTATGTTGATGCTAATCATCCAAAAAGACCCTTTCACATTTCCTTATTTATTATATGAGGATCTAATGATAGAATACCTCTAGTGGTGATCCACACATGATCCTTTGATCTCCGAGTAACGCCAATCAATTTTCCTGTGCTATTATGGTGGAAGTATTGTATTTTGTTATTCATTTTGATCATTCATCCTTTTATCTTGAAGTGAAATATCTTGTTTTTATCATTATTTATGAGACTAAAGAAAGGAGGAGTCGATATAAAGTTTCTTTAAGTGTAATAATTCCCATGTTTGTGATTTTTTGGATGCAATACACAATATAAATAACGTACAATTTATAGAGACATGGTTTAGGTTAAAATAATTATTTAATTTCATTTCAAACCATAAATAATATAAAAATATTTAATAAACCCAATGAAACATAATAATAATAATAATAATATTGTTATTTTTGGGGAATACACAAACTTGCACAGTAATAAATATTATTTAACAGGTTTGTTAATTAATATTTTTCATTGAACAAGGTCTTGGTCCATTCAAAATCCGATAGAATTTATTGATCACCCAAATAAATATTTAATTTAAATATTTCATTCACTAATATATATTTACTATTTATAAAATGTGAATAAAATTATCCCTCAGTCTTTAGAATATTAATTATTAATTTAATTAAATTCAAATATAATTTAATCGATATTATTTGAAACAATTTTTGTGTGACCCTCTAGGGTTATTTCTAGTTGGGATTAGATAAACATTTCAAAAGAAAAATATTACTATCTAGAAATGGGTTATGGAACCCAAGATAATGAAATTAATGTCACAATGATGATAACCTCATATGAATGCTCACTATGTAATATAATACCCTTATATCAATATCTTATCAAGCAGGTTACACATCTATGTCACTAATATATTTTCTCAATATGTATTCCTTTGACTATATGAAATAAACATGTCATTTCACCATTTCCATTCAATTTAATGTGATGGTTCTATTCTAATAAATGTACTGAGATATTATCTTCTATAGAGACGGAAGGGAAAAATCCTTCCTTGACGTGCCATTAATGACATATCAATCATGATGTACCCAATGTGACCTACCTCACCGCAAACATATATTATCACATTTGTTGTCATAAAATCATAGTGTGTGAGTTAGGATATGCATTAATGGTGATCTTAAAGTCTAAGGACCATTAAACATGCTCACATATCAAAATATCCAAAGACATCAAAACATGATTAATTCCTATGGGTGGGTCTGTTATGATCATCTTTAATCATGGAGATTACTAAGTGAAAAATTCATGAGAAGAAGCCTCATTCTCTTATGAGTACTCACAAAAGATATTCTATATAATATTTTTCCCATAATATAACATTATCTAACCATATAATTATATTTAATAATATCATCACAACACTTCAAGGTTCTCATCATAGTGGGAAACTACTATGACATTTTCAATGAGATGAATACTATAGGAAATTATTACATTAGAGTCATATAGAATAATGGAAATTATATAATGAGGAGTTTTATTAATATTCATTACACAAAATATATATGTAATCGAAGAAAAAATAGTTTTTCATAGGAAACTAACTCCAAAAAACTCCTTCTTGGACTGAAGCTAATTACCTATGACTTTTACTCTTCTAGACCTCACATGATAATCTTGTTTCTACTATTTTTAGTCTTTAGTCAAGGGGTCCAACACTTGGTCTTATATGGAAACACTTATCACTACAACTTCACCTCACTGATACAAATATCTCATTACATGATACTCTCTAAGTATGTGCTTCGTCTATTGATGTGACCTTGACTCTTTTGCGAGAGCCACCACTGTAGTATTATCACAATAGAGTGTGATGATATCTATACTACTAGGTACCATGTTAAGATATTATTTGAAGTTTCTCATCCATACTACTTATTTAGCTACCTAAAAATATACAAAATACTAATAATATTCTATAGAATTTGTGACCATAGACATCTTTGAGATATTACAACTCATAATGCATCCGTTCAAAGTGAAGATGTATCACATTTGTGACTTCATGTAAGCTTGATTAGTTTGGAAACTAGAATATACATATTCTATGATGAATATTTCTTTTTCTCCTCCATAAAAAATAAAAATATCCTTAGTACACCTCATATACTTAAGGATATTATTTATTGTAATCCAATGGCAATCACATGGGTTATCTTGATATCATAACACACTTAATGCATAGGAAACATCTTGTGTAGTACATAACATACCATACATGATTGACCTAGTCGCTGATGTGTATGGAATCCTTTCCATTCTATTTATTTTTTCATGTATCCAAGGACTCATTTTCATTGAAAGTTAAATTCCATGTGATGCTATAAATAGTCCCCTCTTGTATTGTTCTATATGGAATCTCATTAGTATAATATCAATTTATGTACATTTTCTTAGGCCAAAAAATCTCTTAGATCTATTCTGATGGATATTTATCCCAAGAATATATGATACGTCATCCAAGTCCTTCATAGAGAATTATTTAATCAACCATGCCTTAACAAACTATAAGACTTGTATTTTCTTTCAATTAATAATATGTCATCAACATATACTATTAATAAAATGAATGAATTCCCACTAAACCATTTTAATAGATAAGGCTCACACTAATTATTTGTGAAACCAAATTATATTTTAGATTCATCAAAATTAATGTTCCTTGACCTATAGTCTTGATTGAATCCATAAATGGATTTTTACAATTTTTATATCATGTTGGCATCCATTGGAGTCACAAACCATTTGGGTTGTGTCATATAAACATCCATCTAAAGGTTCCAATTAATGAAAGATATTTTTAAATCTGTTTTCCAAATCTCATAGTCATGGTAATCTATATTGTAATGTTGAATTATGAAGGATTTATACATTGCACTAGTGAAATTTTGTTGTTGTATCCAATGCCTTAACGATGTTTAAACCCTTTTTTAACCAGTCATGAATTACAGGTAATGAATTGTTATTTAATTTAAAATTTCTTCTTGAATACCCATTTGCAACACACATGATTTACATCCATTGGAGGATATACCAAAATCCATACTTGGTTTTGGTACATGGAATCAATTTCATAATTCATGCATCATTACCACTTGGATACATTTTTCCCAATTACAACTTCCTTGTATCTTAGAGGATCATTATTTTTATATAATAACGAGTCACCATCCTAGATGACTAGAAAACAATACCATTTGGTTTTTATAACATATTTAGTACTCCTTTGTTGTACTTGTGTCTTTGTAATAACTTCTTCTTCTATCGGGATTTGTGGAAATTGTTTCTCTTCCAAATATTGTGTATCTAGAGTATGGACTTTATTGAACTCAATATCTCTCCCACTATATCTTTTAGATACAAGATCCTTCTCAAGAAATGTGGGTAATCTATCAACCTAAACCATTTTTTAAATTATTTTATAGGTAATTTCCTCTTGTTTCATTGGGATATCCTATAAATATACATTATGTGACTTCAGGTAAAAGATTGTTATGTGAAGAGGCCATAACAGATGCTTCACAACCCCACACATGTAATTATGACAAGATGAGTTTCTTTCCATTCCATAATTGGTATGGTATACCATTTTCCACATTCATTAGAACTTTTTTTAGTATGTATAATGATGTTTATAATGTGTGTGGCCAAAAGGATAATGGAAGACTTGCATGACTCATCATTTATTTCATAATGTCTAATAAGGTATGGTTCCTCCTTTCTCTTACACTATTCAACTAAGTTGTATAAAGATGAGTGAGTTGAGATAGTATCCCAAAAAACTATATATAAACAATAAAGTCTTTATTAAGATATTATCAAACATGGTGTAATGAAGATACTTTTTACTAAGGCATGAATCATTTATTTTCAAATTTAATTCCTTGGTTTTGACTTAATATGAATGCTTGGTAATGCTATGGAAAAAAATGACGGTGTATGGGGCTTGTTCAAATCCTGGGTCCCTAGATTTCAGAGGAGGCCATTGGGCCACATGGTTAGTAGAAACCATGTGTCTGAGTATACATTGTTTGAGTAAACAATGCGCAGTGTCTTAATAAATTGCATGGGGCACATGGTTTTCCCTAATCACGCTACCTAGGCTGCCCAACATTAAATGCGATGTGTAATTTTTAATATTGTGAAAACACATGGGAATTGCATGGTTTATATAACCATAAACATGACTATGTGAGTGGGGGTCTTGATGCTGTACATGGTGTATGGTGGGTGCGTGGTTTGGCTAACCATGTATCAAAACCGTGCACCCATTACAAGTTGGGAAAATTAACCCTCTTTCTCTTAAGAGCTTTAAATTTTTAAACCACTCTCCTATTTTATTATTACTCTAGAAGTGTCCATCCCCTTTCTCTTGTTGGATCCATCCCATGTAATCCTATTAGGCTTTGTGATATCTCACCCATATAGACACTGATAGAGCCGCTATGAGTATCATTGGATATCCACTGGCTAATTCTTCATTCCTTAGGCTCCTACTCATTTTTATTTATATTAATTATTTTATTTTGGTGTGAGATCATATTCTGTATTTTCTAGGTGTTCAACCATTCTTATTTTCTCTTTCGATATAGACCAGACTAAGGTTCGATACTGGATAAGGCATCTACTATAGGTATTAGTTAGGTGGTCTATACCTTTTCCCTAAAGTATGGTTGTTTATAACCTATTTTTTTATTGTTCCACATTCTATATATTAACGGATTTACTTCCCAAATTTATAAATACTTGAGTTAAATGTTAAATTAATGTTTAACACATTCCATGGAAGCCTTATATAAGGTTTTAGGTTGTTGGACTCAACTTGTACCACCCATGGGGTGGGTTCTTCATTTTATTATGATTATTCCACCCCTGGGGTGTTTTGAGATCACTTTACATTATTGAGAATTAAAAAAGGTAATAAAGTGGATTGTTAAAGGTTGTAATCACCTTATAGATTATTATAATTTATATATGAAATGTATGAAATTGTTAATCCATTGGCTTGTATATGATTATGAATGGATTAATTAAATGATCAATGAAATGGTTTATGAAATGGTGAATGAACATGTTATGATGACAATCAGACTCATAGTATGGTAATGACGAATCAATAGGATTCCTTGGACATTTCTAATCCTTGGATCTAATGACCCACTAGGATTCCATTGAATTTTATACTCCTTAGATCTAATGAACCACTATGATTCCTTTAAAATTTATACTCCTTATATCTTATGACCCACTAGTATTCCTTGTAAATTTATACTCCTTGGATCTAGTTTATTTAGATTACTTGGATTGAATGGAAATTTCTAGTCCATGGATTCGTCTTATTGTATGCTGTGGAAATTTATACTCCTTGGATCATGGCCATGTTGGTCTAATAATAGATTACATGGAATAGGACATTGATGATGGTTACCAGGGTTTTATGTTTTCAAAAATGAGTTAGTTAATTGATTACAGCGAGCCTTGGTAGACTGGAAAATATCACATCTAATTTTTTTACTTTCATTTTCCAATACATACACACTACTTTATATTATTTTCTCAAAATGGTGTTGTTATAGACACCATTGTTGGTGTCCTGCTAAATTTTATCTCACACCCTTTTTGGACTACAGTTTGGTGCTCAGATAGACTTCATGGATGTAGTTAGAGACATGGGAAAGTGTCTGCTTAATAGTTCTTGATTGCTTGTGCATTACAGTAGTGGATCATTGGACTGGTTTATGGATAAAGATGCTATTTTTGTATAGTTTTTTTTGGTATTTAGTCTTTTTGATATATTTATTTTACTATACAATTGTTTTCATATATTTCCTATATTTTTTATTTCTCCATAACATACTCATCATTTTTTATATGATGTTTTCTATGTCATTGATTATTATCACTATTTTTTGAATGATGTACCTTCTATTTCTAGTTGATATTAAGATTCCGCCTTTTATTCATTTAAGATACCACTGTGTTACACTGATTATGACGGAATATTCTCCGCACCATACCATCAAATACCCTCACTACTAATTGTAATCATTTTGTGTATGGGGTGACACGCTTGAGGCCATGTGACCCACCGATATGGGGCACTGTTTAGTGGATCCCAATTTGGTACATTACAAAGTTGTATCAAAGGGGTATATTTTATTTTTTATTATAATTTTGGAATATTAGATAGGATATTAGTAATTATTTAGAGTTTTTTAATGATCCTTTCTTTGGAGTATCTAGCCCATGTATAGGGAAAATCCAAATTACTTGGGATGGGATGTGATGTTCTGTTTATTGCTATTATAATTGATTTGAATTCAACAGTGGTTGACTCAATTTATTCTCTATGTTCCTTATGATTATATATTTTTACCCTAGGCCTAGTATGACTTGGAAATATTTCATCATGAATCATTATAGTAACTTAAGTATTTACATGTCATGCATTATTCAATTCAATGTTTACTTACTATGTGTATTTCCTATTGCATGTTTGGTTCCCTTATTTCTATGTCCACATAATTATTCTATAATTTAATTAAGGGGCTTGATAAATAATTAGTTTAGATTAAATGGACACCATGCTTCAATTTATAAGGTATATGGACCCTTATAAATATGAATTGGTGATCCATATTGTGAAACATTTTAAAGAGAAATGATATATAAATGAGAATGAATTTAAGAAAAATTAAATTAAAAAATGAAATGGTCCCCATTAAATAGTCATTTAAATTTCAATTTAAACAGTGTTTTCCTCTATTATCTAAAATTAACACTCTGTATACAAGGAATTTGGTATTATAATAGAGAACGTGACCCTGACCCTACCATAGTAGTAGGAAGTATGTGGTATCTGTTACGTTATTATGATCCTCATGTATCTCAGAACAAGATTTCGGATCTAATAGAAGGGTGTGACTCATATGTAGGAAGGAGTTTATGTTTCTTATTCAAATATATAGATCATTTTTTGAGTCATGTTCTAGAAATTTTTAGTGATATTCCACTACAATGCCATCTAGTTGTGTTCTAGGAGGGTGGTGATGGACATGCTCCATAGGTGGTAGGCCTTAGGACACCCTTAGAACCTCTCATAGTTCCACATGATACACCACTTGTAATACCTATAATGGGTGTTGATTCTTAGTTCTGAGAGGGTTTCCTATGCTTTATACAATCTATTCATGTGGCCCCACGACTGGCCCTAACTATGGTAGAGTTGATATGTGAGTTTCAACTATATTATCTACCCATGTTTTAGTTGATGGTGGACCATAGGCTATAGATTCATGACTAGAGGAATTGATATATATTTTCAAGTATCGTGGAATGCATCAAAAGAGGAGAATAAATCTCTCAACGTATTTATTATAATATTGTTTTATGATATGGTGGGATGTTATTTCTCATATGGATCCTCATAGGGATATGTCCTGGAGGGATTTTCAATTGTCATTATATAATTATTTTTATCCCAAGACATCAAGGGCCAATAGAGCGAGAGTGTTTATACACTTGGAGTAGGGAACATTATCAGTCATGGACTATTATACATATTTTTACAGATCCCTAGTGTTTCACACCAATTCTATTTGGTATGATTTATCTTAAGATAGGATATTTGAGGATGGTCTTAGGTATGAAATCTGATCGCATATGAGTGTATTTCTTCTTGTAAACATAACTGAAATATTAAATTAGGCACTTATTATCGAGAGTAGCCCGAGGGAAGATGGGGGCATAGAGTAGTGTATTTTAACTTCTCTACTTAGTGGCACATTGTTAGGTGGTAAGAAGCGGCTCTTTGACACCTCTCATGAGGGGAATACCATCCAGAGGTTGATTGCTGGTAGATCTATTTTTTATCACCAGTGTGGATGGTAGAGTCACATGAGGATACAGTGTGATAGAAACCTAGTTAATTGTATGACAATATGATGGTACATCTATTGAGATTTTTCTAGACCTTCCCTCTAATAGACAGTGAGAGAGGGTATGCACCGACTCCACGTAAAGGAGTGGGGTTAGCAGCTTCTCATTAGGTAGACATTTGGAGTGTAACTGGACGATCAAGACAAGGTGGTGGTCATTGCTAGGGTAGTCAGAAACCATATTTATAGTGATAATAGAGAAGATATTTTTAGGGTAGGCAGGCTATATCTTAGGGTTGAAGATCAGGCCAAATATATACAGTGCAACCAATTCCTAAAGAGTAGAGTGACATACCTTCTATAGAGAGAGGTACTATTCTTGTAGCGTCTACATTAGTATATTCTCCTTTTCAATATAGGTTCTCCTCATTCCTTCATATATGTTCCGATTGTGGAGAAATTCGGTCTCAATGTTTAGTTTTACAATGGAGTGATTTCACTTGATAATCCTTTTAGAATTCAGTCAGAGAGTTTACATGAGTGGTGGGAGTTCACCCTTGATATTGGTGGGTTCTGATTCGTTTGGGAAGTCTTTTCTCTTGATATGATAGGGTTTGAAATCATTATCAATATGGACTAGTTGGTTACTTATCATGATTATACTGATTTCTATCACTGAAGGGTGACTTTGACATCACCATAGCGTGGGGTTTTTATTCACAAGGATGAATGAGATGTCCATGAGTGTTGAGATGGACCTGAGCATTGTGGGATGGGTGGGATGGATGCTCAAATTTATATCTCATATCTGGATGACCAGGGATCACATCAGGAATATTTCCATCCATATATATATTGTTTCATAGACATTTCCTAGATGAATTTTCAAGACTACATCATGAGAGTGATGTATAGTTTTCCATAGAGCTAGTTCTTGGAGCTACAATAGTATATGTCCCTCCTTACAGGATGGATACTATAGAGTTGCATAAGTTAAGAGGAAGATAGAGGAATTGGAAGAAAATAGGGTTTATATGACCCAATATTTATCCATGGGGTTCTATAGTTCTTTTTTCCAAGAAGGTAGATGAAACCCTACATTTATGAGTGGATTACCAAAAATTGAACTAGTCGATGATTAAGAACCGGTATCCCCTGACCTATATAAATGAACTCTTTCACCATCTCTACGGATCTTGGGTTTTCTCTAAAATTAATCTAAGAACATATTACCATCAGGTTTATTTTAGGCTCCCATAAATACCTCATACAACATTACATAGAAGGAATGGTCTTTCTGAGCATATGGTTATGTCATTCAGTATTAGGAATACATTGAAAATTTCCATGTAATTTTTGAACAAATTTTTCCATCCATATCTAGATTTTTTGTGGTGGTATTAATGGACAACATCGTAGTGTATTATCGCACTTAATATGACCACTCAAAACATATTAATACCATATTAAATACACTAATATTGAATCAGTTATATTATAATCTCCCAAAGTTCCACTCTTTGATGGATAATATTAACTCACTGGGTCATATTATCTTAGAGACTAGAGTATCAGTTGACCTAGGTAAGGTGAGAGCTATAGTTTACGGGTAGAAACCCATGAAAATATTTAATATATAGATTTTATTGGGGTTAGATAGTTATTATATGCGTTTTGTGTAGGACTTCTCACACCTAGAAACACCTCTTAAGGGATTGAACAAGAAGGCTGCAAATGTCCTGCCACCTTTGTTGACCCCGGCCAGTGGAACATCACCTTGGAACCTGGAGCTTTCCCAGTTGCTGCACTACTTGGAGTAGGACTGAAAGTCCATTGCCCTGCAGCAGGGCTGCTCTTTCTTGGAGCTTGTATAATGCTGCATTTTTGGTGACTTTTACATTATGGGATGGGTATTAGCTGCTAGCTTGAGGCATGATCTTCCCTCTTGGTGAGTTTGTTGGCATGCAGGGCCCTCTCTTCCTGGAGTTCTGGAGGAGATGGTACTGAAAGTGATGATGAAGGTGGCAGAATTGGTTCTCAAGCAGTAGAACACCTCCTGGACAGGAATGCGATTGGTGATGGAAATGCTGATAACGGTGATGGGGCATGATGTGGTGCCCAACACTGCTCATTATACAGATTTAGGATCATCCCCTGTAGCTGTAATGAGGAGTTTTGTTTTCTTGAAGTTGATTTGAAGATCCAGTTTGGCAGAGGAAGTTCAAGCCCAAGAGGCCAGTGTGCTCCTACATCGTTCTTCCTTTGGTGGCTTTAAAGTTCTTTTTTTCTCTAACTTTCTGCTGGTGTAAGCTCATTACACCTCATGTGTTAACTGTAACTCTTGTTTTATTTAATAAAATTTAGGGTCAGAAGCTTTGCTTCTGACTCGACTTGTCAAAAAAAAAAGAAGGGTGTAAAGTTATCATGGTACGAAGCATCTGAGATAACCTTTCTAGCGCTAAAAGGGAGACTAAATTCTGTGTCAGTCCTAAAAATTATATAATTGGGAATAATGTATACAATTTATTTTGATTCATCAAGAATCGGGCTAGGATAATTTATGATTTAGGTGGAGAAATTCATGGCATACAATTCACATTATTTGAAGCCACATAAGAGGAACTACCCAACACATGTTCTTGAGTTAGTCGTTGTTATCCAAAAATTATTATATTAGAGGAATTACTTACTGGAAGAGGATTTTTGGGTGTACATAGATCACAAAATCCTAAAGTATGTATTTACATAGTGTGACATAATCCTTATGCAATGAAGGTGGGTTGAATATCTGAATTCCTTTGAATTTGAATTTATCTATAATACTATGAAAGGAAATGTAGTTTCTAATGCACTGAGAAGGAGTAATTAGACATAGTTAGTTAAGGAGGCCAATTGAAAGAGGAATATAATGGAATTATTTTTTGAGATTCACTTGTAGGTGAAGGATAGTCACAGATATAATTTTATCTTATCCTTGGTAGGGACCTCTAACCTTCTATATTGGGTGAGGATGAGACAATTATTAGATCCTGAAGGATTATTCCTAAGGGATAATTTGAAAGGTGAGGACCCTCCACCTATTTAGAATGTTAGAGAGGAGGAAATTCAATGTATACATGGGAATTTCTGGGTTCTGGAATACATCTTATAGGAGTTGATGCATAAATTTCATGCCTCAGCTTGGGTAGTACATCCTGACATCAATAAGATGTATCAAGACATACAACGCTAATATTGGTGTACTTTTATAAAATGGGAGATATTCAGCTTTATTACATGGTGTTCCACTTTTTAGGAGGTTAATAAATAACATTATCAACAAATAGGAATCTTAAATCCATTGGCTATTCGAGAGTGGAAATGCGATGATGTCACAATGGATTTAATGATAGGTTTTCCTAGATCATCTCAAGGCAATGATACAGTTTGGGAAGTGTTTGATTGGTTGATAAAGGCCACCCACTTCTTACCTATTCAATAGAACTTCTTAGTGGATGAGATCAGGAGGTTATAATTCAAGGAGATTGTACATCTTCACAGAGCTCCATGTTCTATAATATCATAAATGGACACTAATTTCATGTCAAGGTTCTAAAATTGGTAGGAAAAGGCCTTGGGTACATAGGTAAATATGTTAAAAACATATCACCCTCATACTGATGGTCAGGTAGAGTATATGATTCTAGTGTTATGGGACATTCTTTGCACATGTTTTCTTTATTTGGGGGTTATTGGGAGAAACATATACCCATAGTTGAGTTTTATTACAATAAATCTTTTAGGTTTCCATCCATATGGATCCTTATGAGGCCTTATATGGTAGGTCATGTTAATAACCTATATTCTAGTTTGAGGTAGGGGAGGAAACACTCCATGGACCATGTATTTTTCAAGAGAATACTAAGAAATTTTTGCTAATCAGGAAGCTCAAGATGACCACTTAGTTTGGGAAGTAGTCATATGCCAACCTCCATCAACGAAATATTGAGTTTGAGGTCGGGGATCATTTTTTCTTTAATTTATTACCCTAGATAGTACCTTGATAGATTTAGAAACATGGGATGTTATATCCTCATTACATCAGTCACTTTTCAATTCTAAAGTGATTCAGGTTGGTAGACTATTAGATATAGTTATCTCAGAGGTATTGGAATATGCCTAATGTATTGCATATATCTTAGATTCACAAATATCATTCTGATCCATCACATATTATTCAGCCTTATGAGGTTGATTTGGAGGTAGATGTATCCTTTGAGGAGTATCATGTCTGTGTTTTTTATCAGGTCACAAAGTTTCTCCATGGGTGCCCAAGTCCTTTAGTGTGGGTGCTATAAAATCACATCCGATTATAGGAAGATACCTAAGAGTAAGAATATGACATACATTCCTAGTGGACAATTATTTTCTCATGAGATTCCTTATAACCCTCAGAAGACCAACTTAGGGATGAGTTTCTCTAAGGAGGGGTGGTTGTAACAACCTAATTATTTTTTAGGGTACATGGTTTGGACTAAATATGAATTCATGGCAACGATATGGATAAAATGAGGGTTCCTAGAGCTTGCTTGAAGATTTTATCCCTAGATTTCAAAGGATACATATGGGCCATACAGTTAGTAGAAATCATGTTGACTAGTCCATATAGTTAGAGAAAACTATGTAGAGTGTCTCAGTGTATAGAAGAGGTTGAATGATTTTCCATAACGGTGCAACCCAAGATGAATTCCTATAAGTATACTAAAAAACTTTTAATAGAGGGAAATTCATAGTCACAACTAAATATGAATTCCAACCATGAATCCAAACCAGACACCCTTTAATGCTTGTGTAAAATAAACCTTTTTTCCTTTAAGATATTTATTTGTTTAAACCTATCTACCCATTTGTTATTTCACCAGTAGTGGCCACCCCCTTTATCTCATTGGGTCTATCCCATGGAATACACCTAGCTTTGTGATATCTCACATGTCCAGACTTCGATCGAGTGATTTTCAGTCTCGTTGGATTTTCATCGGGGAGTTCATACTTAATTAAGATCCTTTTATCATTTTATTCTATCAAATAAGATATTTTGGTGTGAGATCATATGGCATATTTTAAGGATAGTCTTTTACTCTTACATTTTCTTTTGATCTAGTAAAAACTAAGGACCAATAATGGATGAGGCATATACTTTGATAATTATCTAGGTGGTATATACATTTTTCACTCAAGTATATTTGTTTGTAATTTTTTTACATTAGTCCACATGCCAAACCTTCTAGGCGTTTATATCTAAATTTATAACCCCTGAGTTAAATGTTAAATTCATATTTAAGACATGCTATGGCACCCTTATATACGTTTGGATGTTTTTTACCTCAACCTAAACCACCCATGGGGTGGGTTATTCCATTGAACATGATTATTCCACCTTTAGTGTGAGTTGGGATCACTTTCCAGTATTTGGAATTGAATATGGTAATAAAGCATATTATTAAAGTTTGTAAGAACCTTTTATCCACTTTCCATTTTTATATGAAAGGTTTAAAATGGATAATCCCTTTTTGTACATGATTTCTAAGGGATTAGTAAGATGGGAAATGAAATGTTTTATTAAATAGTTAATGAACTTTTTATGATGATAATGGTGTTTGTGGTATGACGCCAATGAATCACTAGGATTCCCTGGACATTTATACTCCTTGGATTTAGTTTATTTGACTCACTTGGATTCATTTTAAATTTCTACTCCATGGATATGACAACCCAATAGGATGCCTTATAAATTTCTACTCCTTGGATTTGAAGACCCACTAGGACTCCTTGGACATTTCTACTCCTTTGATCCATTTTATTTAGCTTACATAGATGCCTTCAAAATTTCTACTCCATGGATCTAGCTTAATTGGATGACTTTGGAATTTATACTCCTCAGATATTTTCTATGTTAGTATGATACTTCATTACACATAATAGGAAATTGATGATGATTGTCAGGATTTGTAGTTATACCATATGGTTTAGATTTTTTATTAAAGTGATTCTTGGTAAAATAGACAATATCACTTCTAATTTTATTACTTTCATTCTGTTATTCATGCACACTGATTCATATTATATGCTCGGACTATACATATTATAAACATTATTTATGGTGGTCTACTGAGTGTAATCTTACACCCTATTTGGGATACTATTTGGTACCAAGAAAAAATTCATGAATGCAGGTAGGGACAGGGGAATGTGACCACTTGACGGTTCTTTATTGATTGTTCATATAAGTAGGGGAGGATATGACCAGGATATGGCTCATGATGCTATCTAGGGATAGTTTCTTTTTGGTATTTTTTAATTTTGATAAATTTATTGTATTGGATGCATATTTCCATGTAATTCCTATATTTTTATAGATCTATAAAATACTCATCATTTTGTATAGGACATTCCCTTGTCTTTGATTATTAGTACTGTTGTCTAGATTATTTACCTTTTGATACTAGTATATATTTTTATTCTTCTTTATATTCATTTATGATACCACCATTCTACTCTGATTATGAGGTTATAGTCTCCCCACTGTATAATCATATAAACTCGCTACTAGTAAGAATACTCTATCCTAATGGGAGTCATGCTTGAGGCCTTGAGACCCATATGCTTGGGGCACCATTTATTGGCTCCTAGGTGAGGATTTTATAATGGTCTGAGTGATGTTACTTAATCTTCTTACCATGATGGTTCTCTACTTCATTCTTTTATTCCATGAATTTACCAAAATAATCTAACTAATTCCCCATTAATTAGACATATTCATATCTACTAATACCATAAATAAAAGTTATGAAGTATTAGTAACTACCTCTTGATTCAACCTAAAATTTTCCACACACATTGGTATAAACTAATTCAATAATCTCTTTAGCCCTTCAACATTTCCCACTAAATGGGTCTTTGGTCAGTTTTCTTTGTAAATATGTGTTACATACACCAATTGGATTTAGTAAAAAATATTATAAATATCCATCTTTATGTAATTCATTTAATCATTTTTAATTTAAATGGCCAAGCCAGTGATGCCAAAGTTGGGTGTAGTGTGATTCAAGTAGAGTAACTTCGTTATCAATTTCAATTACTTGGTTTGTGCAATCCAACAAATAAATAATGTTATTTAAATGCAATTTACCATAAAAAATGATATCTTAATAAAATAATAAACACTTAAACCTAAATTTGAAAATAAATACAACTACATAGAGTATGGATACATAAATAATGTTTTTGGTAACAAATGAAACATAATGAAAACCTTTCAAAAACAAGATAATTCTATTTGACAGCATGAGGTGGTAGTACCTGATAGCTACAATAGAAAATTTATCTCCATTGGTAGCTATTAAATCTACCCCTATAAATATTTCTAAATATACTAGGTATCTATATTATAATAGATATTTGAGCACCACTGTTATATCTGATAAACAATTTGTATAACTAGATTAATTGCACTCACACCCACAATAATCTTCCCCTTTATTCTTTGGATAGGTGTAGTTTTTATTCCAGTTTTCCTTATTTCCACATGATAAATAGACAAAATATTATTCACATTCTTTCCTCTTTATGTTCCTATTCTTGGAAGGGTGTGAAAAGTATTTTTACTTAGATCTCTTTACATGAACATTCCATTTGTTCACCATACGGAAAAAAGGATTTTCATGCTTTATATTCTTATCTACATGGAAAATGAGAGTAAGTAAATCTGGGGGAGGCATATTAATGATGTTCATATTAAAATTTACAACAAATATGGTGAAAATACGAGGAAGTTATAAAAGAATGAGTTCAGTTCCCAGTTCTTCTAGGAGTTTGAACCCCATAACATCTTGGCACACAATATAACTAATGATATTAACTATGTGGGGCTCGTATAGAATAATCACTGCATGATTACTCTAAATGAGTGATTTTGAAACCTCAACCCATTCTTATTTAACTCTCTCATATTATAAAACCCTAATTTTCTCAAACATTCTATACACATCCATGTTTTTGTGAGACATTATGAGTTCACTAGATATAGATGTAAGCATAAAACATTGATCATCGACCACATCACTCAAATGTTTTTCATAGACAAGAAACTATTTATCAATCACCACATTGGAGAACAGATCATGCATTGTGGATTCTAGCATGTAATATTTTGATTCATGGTGTAGCATAACTTGAAGGAATTTAAATCACTCCTTGAAGATACTGCTCATGAGGAGGTTTTATTTTTCCAATATTGATCGTACGGATACTTTGGATGATGCACTTTCCATTTTATTCTAAAATTAAAGAGAATATTATTAGTACTTTTTCTTAATTGTAAATTATGTGATAAATAATAAATTAATTGATTTTATTAATTAAATAACCCACTATTTTATAAAATATCAATATCCCTCACAATTGAACTCAATATGGCTAGTCTCAAATATATTCTAGTGGAAAGAATCCCCATTACCTTTCTTAATGATCCATACTTTTGTCTTGAAAAACATAAGAAATTAATTAGGTTGGAATGTTTTCCAACTGCGAGCATGAAACTCCTCGACCCGTTGAGGAGATTTCCCTATCCTAAAATCTTAACTTGGATTTCCTCAACACTTTCCTGCATGTTTGGATTTATCAGATTTTGGCCATTAAATCAATAAAGTCAACCCAAAACCCTCTTGATAACTCCATAATAAAAGTATGTGTCTAGACTTGGGCCATGTACTACACATAGTTCTATGGTTTCATTCCCAATCAAGTAATAAAGTCATAGTGTTATTTAATATAAGGATGAGGGATTTTAATTAATTATGCATGACTTTCATTTTGTTTTACCCTTTACAAGTATTTTTAATATTAAGTGGATGTTACTTAATTAATTAACAAAATTGGATAAAACATTTGTGCATAATACATTTATTTAAATTCCATATTTTTACTTCAATTAAATTATTTATGTGATCACGATCTTGCATCCAAAGAATAAATCATTCATAGACAAAAATAAAGAGATATTTCAATAACCTGACCATGATATTATCTAAGTTTTTATTTAATGAGAGGAAATTAAATCAAACTTTGACCTAGGGTAAATCAATCCTAGGATCAGTTTAGGATTGAGTTAAAAATTTCATTGTTCCCATCTTTGTATCTCTTGGGTCGACATCATTATGGTTCCATCTTGAACTACCTCAATGCGCCTTGGGTAAGTACATTAATTGAATGTAATTATTACTCACTCATAGGAAATGGGAAAAAGGAATGGTTATGGGGGATTACTTAAATATCCAAGGATATTAAGGTCCTATATAATAATAGAGTGAGAAATGACTCGCAAGACATCATATTTAATTCAATAAAAAATAATTTCAAACCCATGTAATCAATTAAATTAAAACATCCAACTCATACACAAATATTTTTCAATATCTTGAATAGTCATACATGCAATGTATACACAAAAGTATGTAGATAAAACTCATTTCTAATTCATTCTTTATTATTAAGATAAATGTGATTGAATTAGTTAATTAATTCCTTTTTATCTTAATGGCTATTAGAATCCTCTTAGAGATAAGCATCCCAAAGGTATTAAGGGAAAATAAATGGTAGAACCAATAATTGAATATTTATTACATTAAATTAATCAATAATTTAATATTCTTTAAAACCCTTTTTAAAAATTTCAAACACATATTGTTATAATAGAAAAACAAGGTTTTAATACTTGAATTTTAAATTTAATTTAATTTAATTCCATCAGTAATTGGATGAATAAATGGTGTGTACTATCCTACTACACACCATGTACCTTGGTTTTCGTGTATCCAGGATACATGTCAGGGGATTCTCAATGTTTTCTCAACTAGACTACATGGTGTGTACATGATAGCTACACACCATGTGTATTTTTTCTGTGTTCCTATGATACTTCACCTGGGTCTTCAATGTGCATCTCAATGGGATCACATGGTGTGTAAAAACTAGCTACATACCATGAATCCATTATATTGTGTGTCCAATTCTCCCGCTGAATGGCTTGGAATGTATTTCAGAAATAGAAAATGATGAAATACATAGGATTTATATCACATAAATTTCGTGTATATCATAAATACTCTAGGATTTTAGTCTCATGCGGTTTAACCATATATAATGAGAGCACGAATTGCGCAATTTACATTGCTTACATGTGAGAATTACATGATGTGTATACCATAAACATGCTATGTAATATGACACCCCATGTTTTAGGTTGTCTAATAAACATGTTTCCTACGTTTCACGTAATAACTTTGTGACATGTTGTATATCTTGTGGCATGTCCAGGTGCACCGTACTAGAGTACACGACTTGTACTCTGGCTACACATCATGTAACACTATCTTACTAGCCAAAACTTTAGATGTTACCAATGTAATCTCTGGTCAATCTTCATCTTTTATTAGACCTTTATGAAAATTAAAAACTGAATGAACATGATTAATATGTCTATAACATGTTAATTCAAAACCTATTAGAAATGAATAATATGAAATGAAAATTCATCCAAGATTGTGTATGGATCGACAATCAAAAAGATAATTATAAATTTAAACATAATGGATCTAATAACACTTATTGGTTCCGGTCATAGTGGAATCATGTGGTGGTGGGAAATATATTAAAATTTCTTTTAATATTTTGTTTCCTGAAACCCAGATTGAGAAAATTTCATGTAAAATTTAAAATTAATTTGTTTATTATTTTAAGAAAACAATACCTGATCTAAGAAATATTTCTTTGATGTAGATGTTGATAATTCCAAAATACTATTTTGAATTGCATTTGTTACACTATGAGGATCCAAGGATGGAATCCCACTAGAGGTGATCCATACATGCTCCTTTGATCTCTGAGTACTGCTAATAAATCTCTAGGTACCAGTGTAGTGAAGAGATTGTTTGTATTATTATTTTTGATAACTCATCCTTCAATCTTGAAGAAATATATCTTTTGTTTCTTATTCTTGATAGGAATTGGGAAACTAAGAGTTGAGAGTGAGTTTTTTTGTGAACAACAATTTTAATGTTTTTTTATTTTTGGATGAAATATAACATGGACATAATAGTCTATTTATAGAGATAGGGTGTATGTTAAAATAATTATTAAATTTCATGTTATAACTTAAATAATATATTAATCATCAATAAATCACATGACACATAATAATAAAATTAATATTATTATTTATGTTGTGCATGCCAACTTGTGTAATAAAAATTATTATTTATCTGTCTTGTTAATTAATATTTGTCACAGGACATGGTCTTGGTCTGTTCAACCTCGTATAGAATTTATTTAACACCTGAATAAATATTTCAATTAAATATTTCATTTTTGAATAAATTTATGTGATCAATAAATGTTAATAAAATTATACCTTATGCCTGAGAATAATATTTATTCAATGAATAAAATGTAAATAGAATTTAATTTAGATCATCACAAATACATAGTTTGTGTCTCTATAAGATTCTCTCTCATTACCATAAGTTGGGATTTCCTAAAGTAAAAGATATGTATTTAGCAATGGGTCGAGGTATCCAAGAGAAAGAACTTAAGGTAAAAATTAAGACAACCACATATGAATGCCCACTGTGTAATATAATCCCTTTGCATCAATATCCCATCAACCATATCGCAAATATATGTCACCAACCTATTTTCTTGATACATCTTTATTTGACTATCTAAAATAACCATATCATTTAAACATGGCCACAAAATTTAATGTGACAGTTATATTCCAATTGATGGGGTGAGATACCATAATCCATAATGATAGAAGGGAAAAATCTCAACTTATCCATTAATGACATGTTAATAATGATCCACCAAACATACCCTACCTTGACATGATTATATGGAATCTTGGTTTTCATATAAAAATATGTGTTTATAAGTCATTACATGAATTAATGATAATATTGAAGTCTAAGGACCATTACGCACTCTCGTATATTAAAATACCTAATGACCCCAAAACATGCTAAATTATTTATGGTGGGTATATTATTATAGTATCCAATATTGTAGATTACCAAGTTCAAACATAATGAGAAAAAACAAGATATGCTTATGAGTACCTCACCTGGCAGCCTATATATTATGTTTCCCATCATAGCATGCTATCTTATAACAAAAATATATTTAATAATGTCATCACATCACTTCAAGGTTATCATCATATAGGGGAATTGTGGTGACCTTATAAATGTGACATATTCTCTAAGACATTATTACATTAGATTCATATAGTAAAATGAATAATATGTAATAAGAAGTTTTATTAATATTAAATACATAGAATATACATGTAATCAACGTATAAATAATTGGTTCCAGGAAACCAACTCTAACAGAACATTAGTGCATTCCTGCATAGGATGGACTCATATTTGTTCATTCTACAATCTATATAGTATGGGTTGGAATATTTTTTATCTAATCACCCTCACTAGTATTAAAATTTATACTAAAATTTATTCAAAAAAAATATCCTTGTTCACCGTCACAACATCATCCAACCAATGACATCACATTTCTCTATTTGATGTTCATTCATCAGATGGATCTTTAGATGACCATAATGATCTATAAAACTCATCCTGGTGTTTCCATTGTTAAATTCATTCTTTGATCAAACATCCTTTATACTTCATGGATTATTAATATTTCAAGAATTTTAAAACTAATAGAACATAACATCAATTAAGGGTTCTAACAACTTCTTCTGGTAGGAGTGCATTTATATTTCCTCATCCAATGAAACATGTATCTCTATTTAATTTCATCCTATAACCACATCTGATCATTGAACATATTCATATGATTATCATTATAAATATCTATATTAAATTTCCATTTTTAGTGGGATATATTATTTTTATAACAAAACATTATTTGATGGTTTTTTGTATGATGTACTCAAACCAATACCCTTTATTCAAAAATATCCATGGTTTTCATGTCTTGGGGAAATTAGCTTCATTTAAGAAATAGTCCAAATAAAAAATTGGATACACCACACATTTGACTACATGGATAAAATTGAATTTTTCTTTGTCACTAAAACAAATGCATGGAAATCAAATACATAATATTGGAATTTGTAAAACCATTAACAAACTCGAAACATTTCACTACATAGAAACTATCTTTCGGGTATATCAACTACCTATTTTCATTTTCACTTGAGGTGTTGAATGTGTCATAACATTGTTGTAATGTATATAGACTTTTAATCATAGAAGGCTTCTCTGTTCAGTTAAAACTTCCCAACTATGTTTGGTATTTCATATTTAACATTGTATAATATCTATAACATAGATATTATCATAGCTTTATACTTATTTTCCCCTTTAGACATCTTGAACTTGAAAAAAATCATTAATGATGAATTCATGAAAAAATTCTACTAGAAAAAATAACCTTATCTTCTCCAGTTACATTATGTTTTGTCCATTCGATAACAGTGTGAAACTTCAACATTAGAGTTCTACTTCATCTATATCTTCTTACAATTTTCAGGTGATTTTCATATGGTAATATGTGTCTTTTAGCCTCACTCTCTGTCCAAAAACTTCATTCGTAGTTTCACTCCATTTGTACGAATGTGTAAAAATTCAGCTTATATTATGAGGATCTTCATGATATTAGAAACATTGAAGAATGTAATATCATTGTATGAATTTTTAAGAGAAATTTCATAAATTCCATAAAGAATGTTTCCAAAAATTCATAAGGATAGTTTCCTAAAATTGTATTGAAAACTTCATTAACATCCTTTGGCACTTCATATGGAAACATTATTAAAATCTATAAGGAAAATTTCCCAAAAGTCATTAGTAACTTATAAGAAATGTTTCCCAATATTCTTTAGTAACCCACTCTTCTTTTTTGTACTTATAATGGTTTTATCATTATACTAAATTCATTTAATAGACTTTTTTAATATTTTCATCTACTAAAACATACATTTTACACACATTTTCTTATCTTTCATAAGTATACTCTTTATATATGTCTCCTGATGATAATCAACTTCTTCATCAGAGATACCTTCCACCATTATAATAAACTTCTATATTTCTCAGGGGGGTTGAATATATTGATTAATATTTATTCTATTATATTTCACATCCATTGAAAGTTTAAAACTATACGTGAAGTGTACTTTTCATCCATAGAAGTAGCATCTCTTCTTGGATATAACATCTTTTATGACTATCTTCTGGGGTGTAACATTCTTATTAGATTATTTTTTCTTCATCCCAAGTTAGATTTATAATATATCTTTTTTTAATTTTATTTCAACATTTTTGGTCTATTTATATTAGAAGTACATGTGTTGTTCTTGGTAGAAGTAAACCAACACTTATCTTCAACATGACCATTTCTTCTATAATTAACACAAAAATCTTCAAGATATCCAAATCTGTTGGATGTCGATTGATCTTTCTTATTTTTATAATGTTGGGTATATATAGTTGAGTCTCTTTTTATTTCCACTTTCCTCCCCCTAAATGTTGGTTTTCCCTATTTTTCATTCCTTGGAATATTTTTCCAACAATTGGTATCCTTGTGTATAAATATTCGACAACCCCAATAATAACCAATGAACTCAGAATTCTTTTATTGTATTAAATTTTGGCTGGTGGATATTTTTTTTATTAAAGACAAATTTAGGGGAATACTTTCCCTTTTCCATTATAACTTTCACCTTATTAGAAAATGTGGGTTTTATAACTTTATTCTCCCACTTTTTCTGGACTTATAATTATCACTAATATTATAAGATTTAGTGATAAAAAATTCATTAGAGTATTAGGTAACCATTTTCTTTATAATATCATAATTTTTTTCTTGTGATTCTTTCACATTTATCCTACCAATTGATTGATTCTTTATTAAAGTAGAAATTTTCTTTGAAACATTAGAATTGATTATTTTTTAATAATTATGTGGAAAATAATATTGAGTAGATTTAATGTTTTTCCATATCACTAATTTCTCAAGAAACATTATATTTAATGTGTTCATATGATTTTCAAGATCCATTTATCTTCACGTACAACTTATAACTTTTGTATGTTATCTTTTGTAACCTTACTCATCTATATCAAGGAAAAATGAATCTTCTTTACTTGATTTTCATTCATCTATAATTCATCATTCTTCATGCATAGTAATTGTCTCTATCATGTTGTATGTGGTATTCCTCTAACTAGTGCACCTCTAAACTATGCATTTAAAAACTCTTCACCTCAATCAATGTTAGTTATTCCTACATCTGGTGAACCTCAAATAAATTCTCTCTCTAACCATTACCTATGTCCAATAAAATTTATTTTTGGTGTTCCTGTGACTATAGAAAACTTTTTCGGTGTTTCTAATCAAAACCTTTGGCCAGTACACCACTGATTAATACCTATATTTCATACTACTTATTCAACGAAGTATTTCCTTGTTTGGAAACTATCACTACTATAAAAAATTTAACACTTAATATTTTTTATGCACATGAAGAATGTTAGTATGTAATCTTCTTTATATAGTCACTTTATAATGGAAAATGGAAAGAAGTGAAATGTGGTTTCCTACTCAACCCAAATTCAAAATTTCAATTTATCACTTCTCTCAACTTAGATGGATGGTTCTTGACATTTCTAGAACATTATTTAAGCTTCATTAATTCTTCAACATCCTCAACCTTATATAAACATTCTTAACCTAAAATTTAAGGAACTTATTTAAAATTTCTAAACTTTCCTAGATTACATGATTTGGAAGATCAACTCAATATTTTCATGTTGAGGATGTTACAATGTTAATGTAATGTTCCTCAGCACTCCATCAGGAATATGTTTGTTTTATTACATCCTTAATAACTACTTCATCCATTGATTGCTACTTTTTCTATTTCATTTAATATTTCTCTAATTGGTAAATCACCTCCCAATAATTTACATTGACAAATTTTTTATGTCGGAATAACCCATATATTTTTTAACCGATACTCTTGAAATTTATACTCCTCTAAAACCATTCATAAATGTTTGACTGGTAATATTTCGTGCATTACTATATCCTATGGACTCACATATATTCATCTGGATATGTCTCTCTGATGGGTTAGAATCTCTCTTTTCGGTCACCCTAACTCAAGTTAAACTTCGTACGAGGCTTGGATCATTATACTTGATTTGGTTCACCTTCACAACAACATCCATCCAATGACATCACATTTCTATGTCTGAAATTCATTCCTTCTGTGGATGCTCAATGAATTTTTGTGATTTGTATAACTCTTCCCATTATTTCATTTTAAAAATACCTTATTGGACCAATCATCCCATCCACTAAACTGATTTGTAGGACATTGGGAATTTTCTAATAGATAAAACTAAACTTTATATCAGGGGTTGAAAAACTTCTTCTACTAAGAGTTCCTTCATATGTCACCATTTGATGACATCATTAATCTCCATATGATTTCATTATGTAACTTCATCCTATTATTTAACATGTTTGTATAATGATCTTCATAAATATCTAAAAAAACATTTCTTTTTTTCGTACATATTATTTTTCAAAAAAAAATGGACTAATAGTTCTTCATCTGATGTAATAAAACTATTATCCATCATTCAAAAACATCCATTGTTTCCATTTATTCATTCAATCAACTATGTTAAAGAAATAGGATATATAAAAATTTGGCTACATCATACAATTGAATTTGTGGATCAAATTCAATTTGAATGCATCACTAAAACAACCATTTCAAAATAATATTTTTAGAATGAAACTTTGTACAACCTTTAACAAACTCAACACCTTTCACTTTGTAGAAACTATGTGTTTGGTTTCTCTGCCACCTATTTTTGATATCACTTGTTCCATTGAACGTGTGATAAAATTATTGAAACTCATAAAGACTATTGTCTCATAAAACTTCTCCACATGGTTTCAACATCCTTAATCAATTCAGTATTTCACCTTTTACATTGTACAACCACTCAAACATTGATCTTCTAATGGAGATTTAATTATTTCCCACTTTGGGATTATTAAATGTTGAACAAACTCATCAGTAAGGAATTAATGAAAACTAGTTAATAGTAACAACATCCCTAGTTTGATTGATAACATTAGGATTTGTCTTTCTGATAAAAATTTACAGCTTCTACTTTCAACTTTTGTTACATATCTGACCTCTTACATTTGTTCGATGATGTGTGTCCTATAGTCTGTGTATGTTGGCCTCATTCTCTGTCAAATAGCCTCAGTACTATATTGCATCACTTTACATGAATGTTTTCAGATTCATCTTAGATCATGAGGATCTTCATGATGTTAGGATCTTTGAAAAATAACATAGAATCATTTTAATTTTGAAGCAAACATTAACAACATATATACATAATGTTTCCTAATTTTCATAAGGAATGATTCCTAACAACGTTTTTGAAACTTCCTTAACCTCCTATGAAACATCATATGAAAACTTACTTAATTACCATAAAGAATGTTTTCTGATATTATTTAAAAACTCATGAAAATTTGTCCTAAGCATCTCTAGCAACTCACTATTCCCTTTTGTAATTCTGATGGATTTACCTTTAGGAGAACTTACTTTATCAAAATTATTCAATATTCATTTCTTCCAAAACATACATATTTAACTCTAAAATCCATAGATAGTGCTTCTAAATCATACAAAAAAATTATTTATGGTAGCAGTATATTCCTACAAACATTACTTAGGAGGATTTACCTAAAGAATATTTACTTTAAACTTCCTAATTGGATTTAAAACCAACTATTTACAACATATACCATACATTGACATCATCATTCGATAATAACTTAAAAAAAGATCAATATATAATAAATAACTAAATAAAATTCACAATAGATAATAAAAATAAGTATAAATCAAAAATATATCACAACTAAAAAATAATTATTTTGTGGTCGTACAATCATACATCCCAACTAAGTTTCTACTGGGTTGATCATATATGAAAAATCAAAAAAATTTAAGGATCCTCTAATTCAATCCTTCATTATCACCTACATCCAACATTCAAATTCATATCAAACTGATCCTACCTAATTCACTACAAAACCTAAACATAGAAATATATAACATATATAAGTTTTGTACATGCATTAGGATGCTTTTGTATAGTTTGAGAAATATTTCTCTGTTGGTTCTAACCAACTTACCCTAATATATGTCATCATATACATCTGTAAATATAATGAAAATAAATAACTACAATATAACTATATACAATCATGCACTTTGAGTCATCATGTGCAAACCAACACACCATGACACCCAACCATACCTTCTTCGATCAACTTTGGTGACCCATGTCTATAGACTTACCAAAAATTAGAAATGATAAATAGGGAAAGGGAAAATAGTGCCATGCATAGGCATACAGAGTAACTTGGATTAGCATCCAATTACGTCAATTCTTTCTACACCTAGGAATGATGAACATACAGGTAACATATTGCCCCCTAGATCTCAATTTCCATGCCAAATACTATTCTAAACAACCACTTCATATATAGAATATCCTATAGGTTTTGATTTGAGGGGTGCATCACAAATACAACCCTATCATATAAGGTAATCCACACCATCTATAGGTGGGTCCCATAGCTACTCTCATATCTAGGAATCATAGGAAGAAATATATAAAGGGAATTCAAATAGCCAACCTCTCACACAATCCAAACCACACTATCAAAAGGTGGGTTCTATGGATGGTCACACATCTAGGGTGTCACCAAAAACACATCAAATAATCCCCTTTATTTCAAGGTGGGGTTCACATCATCCTTATACTACATCACAACCCAAAACAAATACCCTCTCACTAGGGTTGGTCCCCTCTAACACCCTCTTACATTTGGTGAGGCTATCATCAAGTCCTATATAACAATGTATAGATCATGGTTATCCATTTACACCAACAAATTGTCACTTACCCATCTATAACTATAATCTAATCTCTTTAGGATCATGTAGATCACATAATCACAAAATGTAAAACGTTTTGGAATTCACATATTTCCTATGAAGACATCCATAGTGTTCCCTAAACATAACCTAGACTATATAAATAGAATAGAAACCACATCAATCACCCTAGTGTGACCACATAATCTACATGGTCTATCTAACCTTGGCCATAAGAATTTGGGTCTAAATCCCCTTCAATTTCCATATCAAACCCTAGACCTGCTAACCAAGGATTTTCTAAAGAAAATTTCACTAATCCCCTTTACAAACTAGTACCAAACCACCAAGGCCACCCACACAACCCCAAATTGGGTTCCATATCACTTTTTTCCTTAGGATAATTCTCAAATACATTACACAGAGTAATCCCTCCCAAAAACAATAAATATATCCTCAGATGACAAATTCTTCTCATAGCACTCATCAAGACTCAAATCCACCCTCAAGAGGGGGTTCCTAGCCATGAATGAGTTGAATGGACATATCACCCATCAGTCCTAGGCATAATCCTCTCATTGATTTGATAACAACACTAGGAAACTTTCCTAGGATATCCAAATCAAATTTCAAACCCATGGAACCATTTTGGGTCTCTCTTAAACTCATATAACATTTAATCTCCCTTGGAGGAATAATCACTGTGTAATTAAAAAATACCCTATGTGAAATGGAGAATATGATCTCTCTCTATGGGGATCAATTTCACCCTATCATTCTACTTAGGATACCCAAAATCCCTATCCATTTCACCCTTACAAATATTCAATTGTTGGAATGAAAAATCATGCATATACAAGAACATGGTTAATGTTATAAGGACCACCTACCTCTATATAAAAGTTATTATCCTCATCCAATCACATTAATTCATCATCTAAGTGTGTACAAAAATATACCATGATATCAAGATTCTATATCAAGCCACAAAAATCTAAATAATAAATTTTAAATATTTATAATTAATTGTATGATCTAAAATAAAGAGGTATAATGGAAAAACTCAAAGAGTGACCTTCCATGGATGAAAGCTTAAGAAATGGAATTCCAACCACCCATGGAATTCTTATGGTACAACCATAAATAGAATTCCCAACACATCGGCCAGATTCCACCTTCCTCATGTGTAATCGACATCAAAGCCTAGCCCAAAGATATCAAAATCCATTCCTTGTGAGGAAGTAGAGGAACTAAAAAATAATAGGAAAATAATACCTTAAACAATATGTAATTCCACCTCTAGTCACCATATATCAAGAATGTTAAAAAGTGGGAGAGTATAGGGAGAGCATCTTAGTCTCACCTACATTAATGTCTTAAAATGAATAATCCAAAAGGGAAATTCCATTTTAGCATCCCAAAAGACCATCTTTCCCTCAATTAACTAAATTTAGAAATGGAATCCATCATAGTGTGACTCCAAAAGAGATCTAAACTATAAAACACATGCATTCAATTATTTCACATGAATAATTATTGAATCTCACACATAGTATCACAACCCTATGAACCGAATTTTTAGTGTCTTTGAATATTAGCTACATAAAATAATTATTCAAAAAAATTTGTGAATATATATCTACAATTTAACCACACTATACTCTCTTTTAGAATTATCATAAATTATTCCCATATCCATAACATGGGTAATAGAAACATAAAAACAGGATGAACTCAAATGCTCAGTAGGAAAAAACTCATCAATATGTCATCAAGGTTAAGATTATAATAACATATGAAAAATGATCATGGGAGAAATATTTAAAAAAAAGAATATGGGACAATAGGAGTTGACCATAAGTAATGATAAAAGAATATGTAATATCAAATTATCAAACATATACCATTTCCTAAGAGTGAGAAATCATGAGATAATAATCCTAATACATGGATCATAACAAAGTCCTATAACATAAAAAATTATATGAAAAGTAATAATAAATCATAACATTTTGAACTTAGATTTTTTACATTGTTTCCATGACCAATATTACGAACATAGCTAACCACATCATGTCTATTCTTAATCATATGAACATAGAAAAATTTGTTATGTTCACTCTAAACATCATAACCTTATAAGATATAAAACCTAAAACAATGAATTTGACTGATATATATGACCCCACTTATCAACATATCAATACATATGTGTTATATAGGATATTAATAGTTCATCATATGATGAAAATACCTAGAAAGAAAATTAGTTTTATATCATTTCCAAATGGTTTCTCATAACATGATATCAAAAGCATATCAGTCGATACAAAAAATCCAATAACACAAAATGAGTTTCTTATAAAGGAAGATATAGAGTGATTCATAAAACATAACTCCATATGAGATATATCCTTTGAACATAAAGAGGAAATTTTAAATGAAACATAAAAAAAGGACTTTATGAAACACATTTTAATATCACTGTAAATATATGAATTTATGAGTTGATTTAAAAAAGATAACTTTTGAGAAGTTTTCCTGAGTAATTTTTCAAACATTATTGAGTAATAAATATGAATAAATCTTCCTTGAATAATATATAATGGTTTTCCACAAAAATTTAGAGTGGGAGATAAAATATATGATCATTAATGGGAAAACATTTTTAATATTAAAAATACCATTATTGAAACCAACATCATTAAAAGAGTGATAAATATTCCTTTTTGAAATAGGTAAATAGAAATTTCAATATCACCTAAAATAAAACTAATATTTATTTAAGAATAAGAAAGGATTACATTGGTGGAAAGATTGAATATGGATATGAATTAGGCACAATTATATTTGGATTAAGTAGAGGTGAATGAGAAATCCAAACATGAATCAAGTAGATGGTATTCTTTCAAGGAGGTTTTGAGAAAGACTATATTGATACCCAAGTCTTCGACCCATATTTTGAAATGTTTTATAACAGAAATATCCAATAAATACAACCAATGTATCAAGAGGCCTAGTGCCTTTATGGAAGAAGTTACATAAATCATCAAAATGAAACTAAAATAAAATGTCATTATTTATGTTTCCAAAACATTATCTTAGATTCCGTTGTGTTTTTTAAACTTCCTTGGATAACTTGGTGAATACATAAAAGAAGGGGGTGAACAATAAATCCTAATAAGTGATTAAATATGAGGAAAAAACATAGAATATGAGTAAAAATGATTAACATGATATCATAAAGGACAAGTATAATGAATAATCATATAAAATAAAAATATAAGTAACATTACATTATAAGGTAATGGAAACATTATAATGTGGTAACAACATAAAGAAATAGATAAGCAGAATTCATTGATAAATACCAATACAACATCATAAGGAAGATGGAGTCCCCTTATGGATTAGGTTTACTACCCGATCCTGTACATATCATCTTATGAGAAAAAAACAATACAAAATGAATTAGAGTTCAGTATGGAAACACACATCATAACTTGTAAATGCATATATGTGGAAAAAATGGAAATCAAATGTAATGAATAATCATAATAATTATCCATGAAAATAAAAGGGACACAAAATTTTTCCTTATATTAGAATCAAAGTATATTTCATAAACATTAAAAAGAGAATAAGGAATTAACTATTTTTTACATTCATATCTGAATAAATAATCATAGTAATCAATTCTTCTTTATTCATTAAAAGACATTATGATTAAGGGTTTAGAATTGGGTATATATATGAACCTTCAAAATCATGTTGTATAGAATCAGTTAAAGTCTTTTAAATTAAGAATGAACATAGTGTTTTATTTGAAAAATAAAGGAAGAATATAATGTTTATACCTAAAATATTAATTTATTTAATTAAATAATTAATGGTAATAAATAATTTAGAATATTAATACATAAAATTACTAAGGGATATAAAAGTTACCCTTAATATTGTTTTATTTTAAAGAAATTATTTGAGAAATGAACTTAAGGCATGTATAATTCTATAAAATAAAGGGAGGATAATAATTCTATTAATATAAGATATATGTATACAAAATTTAGAATCATTAAATAACATAAATGAGTGTGATTATTTGAGTTGTAGGTATAATGTTCATAGCCTAAGGAAATTAGGGTAGTTCGAAGAAATCCCTTACCTTATGTCCATAATCATTCTGCACAAAAAATTAACATCCTGAATAATAAATTTAGATTAATTAATTACTTAATTAGGACCATTTTCCATAAATATTTATTTTAATATTATTATATTATGTTTATTTACAACCATTTCAATGATATATAATGTTTAATTTCATTATTCTGAGGCCATTCATCTCATGGTTCTAAGGCCTGGTCACTTGTGGATAATTATTAACGTTCCTTCCAAATGGGACTACAAATCTAGAAGTGAAATGAAATAATATTCATCTCCTCATAGAAATTTAAATGGACATAAATAAAAAAAAATTCTTGACATGAGTATGATTCATTTAGTATAAATGTTGTCGTGATATGTTCAGTTCATTTCAGTGATTTTACCGACCATCATGAATTTTATTCATTTTATCTAATTTAATGTTAACTAAACCCTTAAATAACAATAAATAATTTTTATTATACTTATTATTATCATATTTAACATTAATAATATTTCTATAATCATCTAAGGTGGTGGATAAAAACAAAATATCTTGTTCATGGAGGCGGTGAACCTACCATATTGTGAATAGTGTTTATATTTTAGAATCAATTTAGGGGAAGAGAATAGGATGGATGGTATATATTCAACTAAAAAAATTAAATTCAAATTTATATACCATACTTGAGCTATTATTCAATTTGTGATGTAATTTATTTTGTAGGATGAGGGTGAAAATTTTAAAAGGCTCGCTTGAGGGAATTACCTTCTCATTTGGATGTCTCCAATTTTGATAACACTTAAGAAAACATGGAATAGTATTTTTATAATACCATGGATTATAGGGACATGGAGTAGATATTAAGGGATATTTTGGTAGATTTTGAGTAATCTCCAAGGCTTATAAGGTGCGAGGAGAAGGGGTTGTGAAGGGTGGTATTTATAAGGGGAGGAGAGGGGTATTTTTTTAAATATTATATTAATTAGCTCAATAATTTTCATCACGACTAAAAATAGTGATGAGTAATATGACCATATATATTAATTAGTGCATGAGAGTTCAAAAAAATGGCCACTTACATCATTAATGACTCATTTTTCAAGTATTTTTCTTATTTTACAAATTGAAATATTTTGTCATATTTAATTATTAACCAAACCTTCAACTCTAATAGAAAAATAATAAAAAATTCACCATTAACATTTTTGGATGATTATATTCTTAAAATAAATTCAATTTTTTTCAAATAATTTATTCAATATGATAAATTTTATTTTAATTAAAAAATTTATTTATTTTATATATTCCAATTTAAATGACATAATCAATTTTTTTACCCTTTGAAAATGTACTTATGTTATCATAAAATTGTATTATCCTTTTAATATAAAATATTATTAATTTATAAACCCATTTAGTGAAAATAAAATTTATTTTAAATCATTGTATTTTTTATGAAAATGAAAATAAAACATTTATGCTTTAAAAAAAACATATTTTATCGTTTTTTAAAACATTTATTTACTTGAATGATAACATAAATATGTCATATATTCATTTTATAGTATAAAATAATATTATTATACAGTTACATAGGTGAGGATACAGGTCTAATGGTTAGGATACTATTCCTAAGGGTCAGATTACTGTTCCAATAGTCCGATTTGTAACAGATAAAAGGGCCCCATAAATTCTATAGATACTTAATAATTATTTCATTATTTTTTTCACTTATATTACCTCTCATGTTCATATATATTTTTATTTTCACAATTAATATTTTATTACTAATATTTTATTTCATTTCTAAAATGTTGTTCATGTGTGAGATTATTCTGGTGGATCGAGCAGATCTAAGTTCTCAAATTATTGTTATCTTATTTTCTATTTGTCTATACCATTATAATATTTTAAATTATTATTGTAATTTTATTCCCTACATGTAATTTTCAAATAAATTTAATAAAATTTTGTTGTTTTTATCTTGTGGTTAATTTTCTTTACATAATAATAAATTACTAAATATGACACATCTATATAATTATAAGGGGAAGTTCCATTGATAAAATTATAGGAAATTAATAATACTCCTAAATCATAAAATTTAAATCAATATTCATATTAATCTTGATACTTATATTCTAAAGATTATAGATTCTCTGCCTCTATTAACTATAATTCCCTTCAGGAGCACTTGGAGTCCCGTATGTTTTATCTTATTGGAAGGATCATCCTCGTAAAAGGTAATAAACCCTTGGAAGTGGCAGATTTGAAATTGAAACTGACTCATATATGATGTTTCAATGATATGAAGATAATTCCTACTCAAATGGGATATTATTATTTAGTTTTCTGATCAGAAATTCAGTTCTCTACATCCTGTAATCTCATATTACAAAATCATAATTTGGGAGTCTTTAGTATCTTAGATTGGGACATTAATTTCAATACTCATCTCTAGAGGCACACTAATGCTCATAATCTAGTGTAGATCCATGGTATTAACTAAATTGGAGATCTTCTTAAGATTTTCTAAATCTAAACTAAGGGTAATATAGGGTAGTATGATATTTTTTAGTACATGATTTTTTTTGAACTCCTGACCAAATTTTTCTATAATCATTTCCAATAAGGATAAAATATAATTTGAGTTCAATTTTTGAATTTAGGCCACCATTATTTAATTTCTGCAATCAGGTTTTCCAGGAAATCTAAAACTATAGGTATGTTCATAATCTTAAAAATAAAAAATATAAGAGATTGATGGATATCGGTCAGGAAGTAGGCTAAAAATGGAATATTGTTGAATCTTTAAAACCCCTTAAGACTCTATATAACTCAAATACACAACAATAGTTTTTATAAAAGTATGTTAATTATGGTAATAACATAATTCCCATTACCTCTATGGGAATGGAAGTAGTTGGGGATGATTTGGCCCCTCTGACTGGAGATGTGAACTAATATATGAAGATGGATAGTACACAGGTGGCCTTCTCAAGGAACTCTTCAAAGGAACACTGTAATCTTCAAATAAAGAAATCAAATAAAAGGTATGGCCAAGTAGTAAGGGTTGAATCCTTTATTGGAAAGTAGTGGAGAAATATTCTAGAAGAGGACATGGATGACTCATTGGAAAGAGGAACCTCACTCCCTAAATAGGATATTTCAAATGGTTATAAGGATACTATTAATATTGATGGGGATTCAATTTATAGTCTGAATACCTCTCTAGAAAACAAATTGAGAAAATAAAAAGAGTTTGGGGCTTGTACTTCATAAAAGTCCATCACTCCCTTCCAGATATAGATACGATTGGTATATGAAATCAGTGGATTGAATTATAATAATAAGGTTGGATAAGAGATTTGTGAACATTAGTTCTCTTGAACAGTTGGTGGAATCTTAATCCAAGACTATAATAAAAAATAAATCTAATCATGAACCTATCCTCACTTCCATTATTACTTAAAATTATAGGGTTACTTTAAATTTTATTTTAAATCATTCTTGGGTTAAGCATTTGGACTTTAGGAGAACTTTTCATGAGTTGTGGGCTAATAATGAATGCACTAATAACCTTTATTCTTATGCCCTTAAACTCAAAATCACAAATCTTGAGTGAAATCTTTGACAAAGGATTTATCAAATTTAATGGGAGAGACATTTTTATCCTAGAAAATGAGTTATAAAATCATTAAAACCATTATAATAGAGATTTTTCCATCTCTCGTCTCAATTAGGTGGTGTAAAACTCTTCAAAGTTGAATGATAAAATCACATTGAGGGAGGAAATCAGGAAGCATAATTTTATAATTAAATGGAAAATAGATAGTGATAGAAATAATTATTTTTTTAATAATCTTCAAATGGTTATAAAGGCATTGATCCCCATTTCATAATTTAAGAATAAAAGTGAATTTATCATGGGGAATAAGAAAATTATGAAGCACATTATTCCATTTTATAAATACCTTTTCAATAGTTGTTATCATTTTAAACCTTATGGTCTAAAAATGTCATTATTAAGGTAGTTTAACCCTATGAAAATGTGATGCTCACTATACCCCCAGATCTATCAGAAGTTATTACAACAACTTTTATATCATACTAGGGTGTGTTTTTGGTATATATAGATTCAGTAGTCTTTTTTAGAGAATTGATATAACACCGTGGATGATCTTATGAAAATGATTCTTATATTTTTCAGGAATAGAATCCTTCCCAAGGGAATTAATTCCTAATTACTATATCTTATTTACCAAAACTGATGATGATGATTCTCTCACCAAATTCAAAATGATGTTACTTTAAAATTATATTTATAAGATCCTTAGTAAGATATTTTTCAATAGGCTCTCTATTATTACTAACACAGTGGTGTCTCTTAACCAATATTGTTTTTTCTAAGGAAGAAGTATATAAGACTACATCCTTGTAGCCTTTGAAGGAAATAACTTATTTAGGAAACCTAGATGAAATCGACACATATCATTGAAGTTGGATGTGATGAAGGAACTTTATATTATCAATAGGGACTTTATGATTTAATTTATTTGATGTTTTGGATTTTTTGATTTTTTCAATGACATGATCCTCTAAATTTTCAAACCACCTGGAAATTATTCTTTAGTTAATGGAACCCTTGTTAGGTATTTCTATTGATCCTATGGTTTTAAATAGGGAAAACCTATTTTTTCAATTATTTTTTATCATTGATAGATATTATTTAGGAATACGCATATATGACATGGTTGATAAAGGAACTATTAAGCCCATTCAAAGTGGGATAGGGGTAACGAATCCTACTCATTTATTTCATATTTATGATCTCGTTATTTTTCTTCAGAGGGGGTAGGAAGAACATTGATTTCATGAAATATTTCATTAACCAATATGAGGGTATCGCTAACTAATTCATAAGATGTACTATGTCCCTAAAATTTTCTGCCATAATTTAAATTTTCATAGGAGTTATATTATCAATAGAATAATGGGAATCAAAGAGGAAAAATTTACCTTAATATATTTGGATATACCTCAATTCTAGGAATAGATAAAGGTTTCTCATTTTAGGGACAAATATAATAGAGTTAAATATGATTTATGTTTTGGAATGGAATGCCTCTTTTTCTTTCTAGAAATATCTCTCCCATCAAATATACTTTCATCCCAATGTTTTTTACACTTTTATACCATACAAATGGCCTACTACTTTGACCAAGAATCTGAACCAATGGTTTAGGAACTTCATATGGAGTGGTTATATGCCTCAAAATAAGGAAGTGATGGTGAAATTGAACACTTTTTATAATCCCTTAAAGGATGTTGGCATGGACATAAAAAATCATTACCTTCTTAATGATTCTATTCATGCTCAATTTCATTGAAGTCTCATTACAAAAACCTATACAATAATCAATTTTTAAAGAATTTTTTTGTCAAACGACTGGATTCTAGAAATATTCATTATATTCACTTATCTATTTGGCCTTGAATTAAAAATTCCAACTCAATGATGATGAATCAAAGAAGATGGATGGTCTCCATAAAACTTAACTACATCTTTTAGAAGGAGATATGGTTGGAAACTACTATAATCGAAGTATTTTAGGGTTTCACACTATACGTTGAGATCTATGATATTAATTATAGTGTTATGGACATGGTTATATATTCATAAGATAATCATCCTACTCCTATTATAGAGGATATTTACAATTATCATATCATTCACAATAATGATATTCAAACTTACGAAGCTGCAATGCATGATACTCTCAAATTTAATCTCTTATATAACTTTTTTATGGGATGGTATATGATAATGAAATATATGTTGAACCACTTTAATAAAACATTGATTTTTTATCCTATTTTTTTATTTTATAGAGAGAAATTTATAACAGAATTCCCATGGATATCATCTTCATAGGTATCATCATGAACCTCTACAAAGTATGTAATTCCTACATGAAGGGCCTAGATTTAATTGAAAATGTATTTTTTCAATTTCATTTTGTAAAATACATGAAATTTAGTTTATAATAATTTTGAATTTGGACCATCCCATTACATTTATCATCAACCACTGTTTAACTTCTATATTATCCCAAACCTTTCCCCCACATGTTTATCCTTCTTTGGATTTTGATTACTATAACTATTAATTTTATTTGGAGGAACAAAAACACTAGTAGGTACGATGGGAATTCAATTGACATAATCACAATCATGAGAAACATTTTACCTCCTATCAGGGATGTATCTTACATTAACCATGAAATGGATGGGAATTCTATCTAGGAACATTATGAATTTAATTGGATGGGCATTTGAGCCTCCTTTAAAATTTAAAATTGTTATATACCAATTTTACAAGAACCATCCATTGAATTATAGATCAACATTGACATGGATAAACTTTTAAAGTAAATATAAAGGATTTTTTGTGTGGTGGTATAATTAGGGTCTCTAAAGGAGGGAGCCTCTCATGTTTCAATAAGGACTATGAATTAAAAATAATAGGAGTAATTATGGAGATCTAGGTTTTGAGATTCAATAACTAGAATAAACTCTAGATTTAGAAAGATTCCTCCTGAATTATGTAGAATAAAAAGGTGAAAATTTCCTCTCCCTCTTAGAGGCTTTCACTGGAATGGGAGGACTGCAAGTATTATTGTATGCAAATAAACTTAGTGGTGCCTCATATTTATAGGCAGGGTAATAGAATTGTTGAATCATTAGCTGATTTGGTTGTTGGGATAGGAAGATGTAACTATATTTAGTCCATTATAAATTTGATTGGGGAACTTCTATTCCTTTAAATTAGTAAAAATAAATCTTATCAATTTTTATAAATATTTTTTCACTCTATATTATTTCATTACAGTGGCCTATTATTATTATTATTATTATTATTATTATTATTATTATTATTATTATTTCTTAACATCATCAAATTTTATAAGAAAATAGTACATCAAAGATGTTTTATTTTATGTATAATATTAATTCCCTATAAAATTTGTAGAAAAATTAATTTAAGACCATTATAGGATATAGGAAAACAATCATGTAATGTCGTGGTTAATGGCGAATAATTATGACTCAAGGAAAGAACTTGAGTCAAGAAAACGTATTACCATTAACTCGCGACTCCCATGAAATCTATTTAAACTCATGTATAATAAAAATATACATTATACCTTATTCATATATATTAACCTCTATTATCTTAAATTATAATAATTTATTAAAAATTTATTAATTCGTTATAGTTTATTTTCATCATCATATGTTCACTATTTTGATTATTTTGTGCATGTTTTTAAAATTTGATGTTGATTCCTATTTTTTGATACCAATTTAATCATTAAAATATTATTCAAGGAACTATAATATATTGCTTATAACTATTTTTAATGTTTTAATTTCATTACATGACAGATTTAGTTATGATTCATGAAGACGGAATCAGTGGAGCTTGTTTTAGTAAATATTAATGAAAAATTGTTTATATATTAATAAATATTTAAATATAAATATAAAAATTACAAAAACACTATAATTTCATAAAAATAATTTTAATTAATTATATAAATTATTATAATTATCCATGTGAGATGGTGATGAAAATGAAATATGTCGTTCCATAGAGGTGTTTCGCACATACACACAAACAACATTTTTGTTTCCAAAGAATGATACGAAGGGTTAAATTAATTTATCTTCCCATAATCTTAATCATTTTATAAATATAAAATTTATTTATTAAATATATCTTTCGAAACATCCATGTATGTTTGGGAAGAAAAATTAAACACATCGTTAATGGAGGTGGTACTCTGCATGTAACACAAACAACATTAGCAATTTTATAAGGAAACGAGGAAAGGTAGTTAATGGTTAATTTATCTATATAAAAATACCTATTTTTAATAATAATACTGATCAAATTATATTAATATATGTAAAATATATTATAGAATAGGTAGGATACGATAAAATGAAAGAATTATAATAGGGGATAAAATACTTATGTTGAAGAATTTGATTTATTTTTGGAAAACTTCTAGATTTAGAAGGGATTTGTGAAATATTTATTGACCATAAGCTCAAGAAGATGGGAAAATATTTTTTGGGAAAGAAATGAGTCATAAAATAGGGGGAAATTAAAAAATATGTGTTTTTTTAAGTGGTGGTGTAAGACTCCATTTATAGATACCCAGTTTTCACCTTGTAAGACTTTGGAATACTTATAAATATAACTATAGAGCTAGGCACTGAGACGATGTGAAATTCTGAGTCCTGATGTGTTTGTAATAAATTATAAAAATAATAATAAGTGTTTTTGTATAAAAAATGTGATGGAAACATGATATCTATTAAATAGTAGTTCAAATCAGAAATCTAAGTTCATGGTTGAGTTCAGAACATAGCCTTTACCATAGGCAGGGTATAATTTTTTCGGCATGAGACTTCAATGAGAAAAGTCACCCATGGGAAAATCATAAATAAAATAATTAAACATAATTATTTTGTCTCAAACAAAAAGAAAAATAAATTTTTATCAGAGACTTATATTGGAAATCTAGGACCGTCATTGAGTTTGGAATGGGTTGTTTTTAATAAGCGCGACATAAAAAGTGGTGGTGCAGGAATTTCAGATTTTGTGCCAAGTGAGACTTATATATATAGAAGTTCATGGAAATATGATTAAGGTTAAACCTTATTTCTCTTTTTATATCTACAAATTCTATTTATCTCTGATTTTTTATTCTATGGATCAAGAACGGATCATTGGAGAATCGAAGAAGAAGCAAGGAGAACGTGTTGACGACATCGATCAGATCGTTTCAAGGTAGGATTCGTGTTAATTTTCACACCTCTGATTTAAAATTCTAAGTATTTGTTCAGTTAGTCATCAATTCCATTGTTTTTAAAATCAAGGATATGGCCCAATGAACATGTCCATTATCAGATATCCTTTTTGAACCCCTTTTTGATGGTTCTTCATCTGTTCTTCGTGGATAATCGATGCTTATTTTTTGTCACAACCAAACACCAACAGATCGTTGAGTGGAGGATGGCGCTATGAAGCCCTTAAACTGTGGATCCTCAAACATGTCTCATTTTGATTTTATGACCACCAGAGTGGTCACAGTGGCTTGCGGAGGGATAAAGTGGTTCAGCTCCGACAAGAATGGAGGTTGACGAGCAAATCACACTGGATGACGGAAGGGTGAAGAGGTGGTAGCAACTTTCAGTGGAGGTCCTAGGTGGTGGTGAGCCATGGGAGCAAGTTGGAAGTGGAAGTTGGAGGCTGTAGCTGGGAGAGATAGGTGGAGTATGGGGCTTAGATAGCTAGATGAAGGATCCATAGGTGGTTGGACAGCGGGCCAACTATGGAGAGCGTTGGTAGAACACGGTCAGGCGGGGGATCTGAGGAGGTGATCGAGAAATGATGACCCATTCAATCAATGTCTTCAACATTGACATGAGAGATATGAGAGGAAGACCGGATGATTAGATGGTCAGTGTCGGTAGATGATCCATAGGCCACACAGTTTGTCGGGCCCACACGACTAGGTTGTGGGCCGACGGTCCGGGTTAGTCCATCCTGGTTTGGGCCCGAGCACTTTAAATTCCTGTATATTTTGATATGAGCATTCGATTCATGTAATGTCTGCTAAAACAACATCCTTGAGTCGAGTCAAACCATTTGAGCTGGTTTCTAGAATTCTGAATTTCAAGCCCAAAGGGGAGTGGCACAAAACACTTTCTTTATTAATAATAATTTTAATTATTATAATTCATGGTTCCTTCTTTTAGAAATAGCACCTGCATCCGAAGTCTGATTGATACACCGTCAGAGGCTCTGAAAACCTGATATTTAGGTGGAAATTTTAAGAATACTTTCATGTGTCTAAACCAAAGTCGAGGTGTTGTATGACAACCCTGCTTTTTATTACAACTTAAACATGCTTTATTACATAAAACTTCACTTGAAACAACAAGGAAGATCGATAGGTTTAGTGTCTTTGGGGCTTAGGATCATTACATAAAAACTTTAAACTTGAAATACAACATCCTTATTGAAAACTTCCTTTACATGACCACTACGTTCCTTCGTACTTAGCATTGCATGGGATAACCTGAGGACATGCATAAGAAAAGGGTGAGCTATAAAGCCCAGTAAGGGAGTACACAATGAATAACATGAGGAGTACAATACATGTTAGGCAATAGGCATATCAATAGAGCATAAGAGAGACATGAACATAAAGGCATGATAAAGCATGATAATCATAACATGGAAATGTGGCAACAACACTTAACATTGAATTAGCATGAGCCAAGGCTCATTGCACATGGAGCATGAGTAAACCCTCATTGCACTTGAAGCACGAGTAAACCCTCGTTGCACATGAATTAGCATGAGTCAACACTCATTGCACATGACGTATCATGATACTATACTTTACCCAATGCATTGGAGCGCTATCAGGGCGCACCCTTCTTAAACATTTCATTTCATGCATAAGTGTGCCACATGGATCATAAAACATGGATCCATAAAACATAATCATTTATTCCACGATAAAGGAATGTGGAATTCATACATGAATTTTTACAATCAATAAGCAAATGTGCATAAAGGTGAATACCCTTGATGGAGAAATGGGCATGGTATTCACTACACAATGATATTGGCTTAGAAAATCGGTGTGATTTCGGCAGCGTAACGGCGTGACATAAGAATTCATAAAAAAGGATGATGAGAGAGAAAGGGGTTCCTCATCATATTTACATGTAATGGACAGTAAGAAGGTCATATAGATACATTTCCCAACAACTGAAAAGGAATTTAGATTCATGATACAAAAGTATTGCTTGAATATAAAAGAGGGAAAAAAAAGGTTCCTTTCGGAATTTCGGCATAGTAACGGGTGTACATGGGAGGCATTTAATGAGAGAGAAAGGGGTCTCCCATCATTCAAACAATAAGAGGGCAGTATGGGAGAGGTGCGAAACCATACCCCAACATTCATAAATGAAATTAAAAGGGCAATACAACTTAAAGAAAATTAACAAAAATGAGAAAGGAAGAAAATCCCTTACTTGGAAGTGTGCTTCCAAAGGCTAGAGAGAGGCTTGTGAGAGGCTTCTTGGGAGCTTGGGGCACCTTGAGAGGATTCTAGAGAGAGTAGGGCATAGGTTGGACGAACTTCAAGGGCTTTGAGTGAGGAGGAAGTGGGAGCTTGGGTGGGTTTATATAGGAAAGGTGAGAGAATTCTTTATTATTTAGGTTTGGGACCCCTTATATTAAAATAATCAAAACCACAAACCATCCCATGGTATTAGCCCATGGTTTCTGGAAAAGGAAAGAGGAAAACAATATTTTACAAGGCCAAGGTCCGAACTTATTAAAAAATTAGGGTTGCTTATGTGGAGGTGAGTCACACTCCCATGGAAATTAATTTAAAAAGGCAAAGTGTTGAATAAGTCTTGAGGGCTTCATTAATGCTTTGAAAAGTGAGTCAAACAAACCCAAAACCTCATTATTTTAATGATAAAACATATATTGGCCGAACATAGGGATTATGGTATTTTATTACATCACCATTGGGTCATTATGATGTCATAAAACACATTATATATATAAATGGTATTTAATTTTTACCCAAAAATTTGACTGTCTAAGAAAATTATGAAAAATTCACCGTTGGATAATTTTGACGTCCTGATTCCAAAAATAATATTTATTTTATCTAAATAATTTTCTAAATATGTGAATTTTCACTTTTAAAATAAAAACCGACATTTATAAAAAAATTCACGGGTTTTGACAGAAATGGCTTTCAAACCTAAATAAAAATTTTAATTGCATTCATAAAATTATAAGATCATTTATATTTAATAAAAATTAATTTAATATTAATGATAATATTTTATTAAAATATTATTTAATTCAAAAATCCTTTAATTTAATAAAATATAATTCTTAATTAAATAATAACTAAAAACACCGTTTGTACTTTAAAAACTAATTACAATGTATCAAAAATGACTAGAAATTATATTCATTATTATATACAAAAATAATATACATGAACATGGTGCTACTTATTTGTTACATAACCCCTTAAAATAGCCGCATAAGACTTAAGGGTAAGGTGTGCGATGGTGACATACTCTTGGGGTTGCTCGGATAACATTGCTCGAGTAGTAATCTCAATCAACTTCCATTTTTCCCGTAGACGATCATGTTCGAGCTTGACTTGATGAAGCTCAGCTTGGGCTTGGTCAAGGGCAAAACCCAAAGATGCCACCTCCTTTCCGAGCTCCCACAAATGGGCTTCGTAATGGGCAATTCTACTGGATGAGGCCATCGCTTCCTTTGTCTGAGTAGAAAATTGGTTCGTTAAATCCTTATATTTAAACTACCCAGATGATCACTGTTCAACGACTATAAAAGTAACGGTCACAAATATTAACGTAAAACTTAAAGAAGTTGACATCTTATAAAAACATTTTTCATAAAGAAACATTTAACTGGATCAAGAGGGATTTTCCATTAATGAAACTTTGGGTCGTTACAACATTCCCCCCTTAAGAAATTTCACCCTCGAAATTTTCCTTTTCCCACACTAAAACAAATGTGGGTAACTTAGCTTCATCATATCCTCCAACTCCCAAGTTTCTTCTTCAAACTTGTGGTTTCTCCACAACACCTTGACGAGGGGCATTGTCTTATTTCGTAGAACTTTTTCTCTACGATCTAAGATCTTCACTGGTTGCTCCTCATAAGAACGATCGTCTTCTAATTGTACCACCTCGGAAGAGAGTACATGTGAAGGGTCTGGTATGTACTTCCTTAAGAGAGATACATGGAAGACATCATGCACCATGGCCAGAGTAGGTGGAAGTGCTAGTCGATAGGCCACATCCCCAACACGATCAATAATCTCGAAGGGGCCGATGTACCTTGGACTTAACTTCCCTTTCTTTCCAAACCTCATGACCTTCTTCCACGGAGATATGCGTAAAAACACCATGTCTCCGACTTTAAACTCAAGGTCTCATCGACGATTATCTGCATAACTCTTCTGTCGACTTTGGGCTGCCTTGATATGCTGCTGAATGGTTTTCACCTTCTCCACCATTTCTTCGTCCATTTCTGGTCAAAGAAGCTTACGTTCACCGACCTCATCCCAACATGCCGGTGTTCTACACCTTTTCCCATACAGGGCTTCATATGGTGCCATTTGGATGCTCGAGTGGAAACTATTATTATAAGAGAACTCAACTAGAGGAAGATGTTGATCCCATCCTCCTTTAAAGTCCATTTAGCACGCTCTCAACATATCCTCAAGTGTTTGGATAGTCCGCTCAGATTGGCCATCAGTTTGAGGATGATAGGCCGTACTGAAGTTCAGTTCAGTATTCATAGCATGTTGAAGACTCTTCCAAAACATAGAGGTAAATCTTGGATCTCGGTCAGACACAATAGATAATGGTACTCCATGCAACCGTACCACTTCCCTGATATATATCTGTGCCAGTTGATCCAAAGAGAAATCCTCTCGAATAGCAATGAAGTGTGCAGTCTTTGTAAGACGATCCACAATAACCCAGATTGCATTGTGTCTCTTGGATGTCCTTGGAAGTCCAGTGATGAAGTCCATGGTGATGTTCTCCCATTTCCATTCTGGTATGGGCAATGGTTGCATCATCCCCTTAGACTTCTGCCTCTCTGCCTTCACTTGCTGACACACCAGGCACTTTGATGTATATTCGGCGATCTCCTTCTTCATATTATCCCACCAAAAGTTTTCTCGGAGATCTCGATACATCTTTGTGCTCCCTGGGTGAATAGAGAAATTTTAACTATGTGCATCATCCAAAAGTTCCTTCTTCAGCTCCGAACATGATGGGACACATAGTCTTTTCCCAAACCGCACAATTCCTTCTTCATTAACATTAAACTCTGAGGATTTTCCCTTTTTTATAGCTTCCACTTTTTCTTGGATTCTCGCGTCATCCTTTTGAGCATCCTTTAACCTTTCCAAAAGAGATGGTTGGGCAATCATTTGTGAAAGGATTGATGATGTTCCCTTCTTTATGATTCCCACGTCCATCTTCATCAAGTCTAAGAAGATTGGATCCTTCTCAATTCTCATCATTGATAGAATTGCTGGATCCTTTCTACTTAGGGCATCCGCCACCTTGTTCGCCTTCCCAGGGTGGTAATGTACTGAACAATCATAATCCTTTATGAGCTCTATCCATCTTCTCTGGCGCATATTAAGCTCTTTCTGTGTGAATATATATTTAAGACTCTTGTGGTCAGTATATATCTCACATTTCTCTCCATAGAGATAATGCCGCCAGATTTTCAAGGCAAAGATCACCGCCGCCAACTCCAGATCATGCGTTGGATAGTTTCGCTCATGGATTTTCAACTGCCTTGAGGCATAGGATATCACTTTATCATTCTGCATCAGCACACATCCTAAGCCCTTCTTCGAAGCATCACTGAATACCACAAAAAGCTCCCCACTAGTGGGTAAAGTGAGCATAGGTGCAGTGATAAGCCTCCTTTCAACTCCTTGAAGCTTTCTTCGCATTAATCACTCCAAGAAAACTTTACTCCCTTTCGAGTTAGCTTGGTAAGAGGGTTGGACAATCGTGAGAAGTTTCTCACAAATCGTCGATAATATCCAGCTAACCCCAAGAAGCTACGGATATCAGTTACCGATGTTGGCCTCGGTCATCCCTCAATTGCATCTGTTTTGGAGGGGTCCACAGATATCCCATTGCTTGTGATGATATGGCCCAAGAATGAGACCTCCTTCAACCAGAACTCACACTTGCTGTACTTGGCATAGAGCTTCTCCTTGCACAAAGTCTCCAGTACATTTCTTAAATGCTCCTCATGGTCCTCCTTGGTTTTGGAGTATATTAGAATATCATCTATAAAGACTATCACAAATTTATCTAGGTAATCTCTAAAGACTCTATTCATCAAGTCCATGAATATTGCTGGAGCATTGGTGAGTCCAAAAGGCATTACTATGAATTCATAGTGCCCGTACCTTGTACGAAAATCAGTCTTGGGGATATCTTCCTTCTTCACCCTTACTTGATAATATCCCGACCGCAAGTCGACCTTGGAGAAGTATTGTGCTCCACGCAGCTGATCAAACAAGTCATCGATTCTTGGGAGAGGATACTTGTTCTTTATCGTGATTTTGTTAAGTTCACGATAATCGATGCAAAGCCGCATTGACCCATCCTTCTTCTTGACGAAGAGGACTGGTGCACCCCATGGTGATGCACTTGGGCGTATAAACCCTTTATCCAGATTCTCCTGTAGTTGTTTCTTCAGTTCTTCAAGCTCAACCACAGCCATTCTATATGGAGTCTTGGATATTGGTAGCTCCCCAGGTATAAGTTCAATTGAGAACTCAACATCTCTTCTTGGAGGAAGACCAGGAAGTTCCTCGGGAAATACTTCAGCGAATTCCCTCACAATAGGCATTTCTTCAAGGGTGGTTTCTTCCTTGGACTCAATCATCTGAGCCAGATATGCGTGCTCATAAGGTAGTAATATCCATGCTTGAGATGATGGAGCTAAAGTAGATTCATCTTCCTCCTGACACTTGTAAAGAATCGGGGGTCGGTTCTCCATATGGAGTGTGATTTCCCTCTCCCGACAATTTATGTTGGCTCTATATAAGGAAAGCCAATCCATGCCAAGAATTTCATCAAATTCCACCAAAGGGAGTATGACGAGGTTCGCCGGGAAATTCAATCCACAGATTATAACAGGGGAGGACTTATACTCATGGGATGCAATGATTTCCCCATTTTCCGTACTCACCGAAATCATTACTTCCATGATTTGTGGTGGTGCAGGGATTGTTCTACTAAACTTTTGAGATATAAAAGAATGCGTAGAACCTGAATCAAAAAGTACGTTCGCTATTCTTGAATGAATAACTAGCGTACCTGTCACCACTTCGTTGTCGGGGTTCACTTCGACAGAAGTGATGGCAAAAGCTCTTCCTTGCTGTCTTGGAGGTTGTTGATTGCCTCCGATAACCCTTGGATTATGGCACTGATTCGCAAAATGACCCGGTTCTTTGCATTTGAAGCATTGAACAACGCGTTGAGGTTCGAACGGAGCGTTCCTCCCCTCCGTCGCAGCCGCGGGTCCTTCTTGCTGACAGTTAACAGCTAGGTGCCCTTCTCTTCCACACTTGAAGCATTTTCTTGTCCCCCTAAGGCAATTTCCAGGGTGCTTTTTTCCACACTTTTGGCAAGTGGGGTGCTGGAATTTCTTAGCGCCGTTGGATTTATCCATCGGACCACCAGCATTGAAGTCCACCTTCCGCTTCTTGTCCCCATGATACCCCTGTGATTCTCCGATCTCCATTTGAACCTTGAGGGCACATCGGACAATTTCCTCATAGCTGTCGAAGTCACGGATCGCTAATGCTTTCCGCAAGCTAGGCTTCAGCCCACCAAAGAAGCGGTCAACCTTGCATTCGGGGGTAACGACAAAGCCGGAAGCGTATCGTGCAAGCCTTGTGAAGTTTGCCTCGTACGCTCCCACAGATTCCTCATCTTTCTGCTTGAGGGAAAAGAAGTCCCTTTCCATATTAAGACGGAGGGTGCGTGGAAAATATTTATCGAAAAACATCTTCCGGAATACCTTCCATTCCAAAGCCTCGATCTCCTTCTCAGGCTTCGTATTTTTGATCAACGTCCACCATTGATCAGCTTCACCCTCCATACGATAAGCCGCCAGGAGAACCTTCTCTTTTTCAGAGCATTGGAGGATGGAGAATATCTTTTCAATGGAGTTGATCCATTGTTCAGCAATCGTGGGATCGGATGATCCACTAAAAGTAGGAGGCCTTTGTCTCATGAAGCTTTCAATAGCGACTTGTTCTTTCTTAGGGGGGGTTGAACGTTCCTCTTGACCAGTGTTTCTATTCAAAACTTGAGTTAGCTGAGAGAGAAGCGTGAAAAAGTTCGCGATTCCCGCTCCCATTGGATTGGGCATCTCATAAGTACAATCATCACACTGATCTTCACAACGGTTGTTAGCCCGAGTTCTCCTATTACCGGCCATTGGCTGGAATAAAAGGAAAGTTAGGGGTAACACATAAAGGGTAATCCAAAGACAAAAGTTGATGACTTATAAATAAACTTTAATCTCTTTAACTCATGAGTCTATAGGATTCAATCCAGGCTTTTCATGATCTTCCTTCTAATATATATTCTTAGGGGCATTTTTCCCTTAATAAGGGTTCATACTAAGATTGTGAATTTATCAAAAACATATCCCCCGGGAGTGTCGTAACCAAGAGTGCAGCAAGGCCCGTTGTCGTGCACCAGTTCCCGTTCGAGTCTAGCTCAAAGCGGTGTTTTCGGGTTTTACCCCTAGGATACATCTGTGCCAGAGCCGCCTCTACCTGCTCGTATCCAGACAGGGATGTATTTGTTTGATAAACTACTTACTTAGTATTTACCAAAACTTAGGTATGTTTTTATTATGCTTAGTCTTGTATCTAAGGCTTTACTAGGGTTTCCTAATCCCAAAAATAACTAAACCTATCCTCTGATACCAACTATGACAACCCTGCTTTTTATTACAACTTAAACATGCTTTATTACATAAAACTTCACTTGATACAACAAGGAAGATCGAGAGGTTTAGTGTATTTCGGGATTAGGAGCATTACATAAAAAATTTAAACTTTAAATACAACATCGTTATTGAAAACTTCCTTTACATGACCACTACGTTCCTTCGTACTTAGCATTGCATGGGATAACCTGAGGACATGCATAAGAAAAGGGTGAGCTATAAAGCCCAGTAAGGGAGTACACAATGAATAACATGAGGAGTACAATACATGTTAGGCAATAGGCATATCAATAGAGCATAAGAGAGACATGAACATAAAGGCATGATAAAGCATGATAATCATAACATGGAAATGTGGCAACAACACTTAACATTGAATTAGCATGAGCCAAGGCTCATTGCACATGGAGCATGAGTAAACCCTCATTGCACTTGAAGCACGAGTAAACCCTCTTTGCACATGAATTAGCATGAGTCAACACTCATTGCACATGACATATCATGATACTATACTTTACCCAATGCATTGGAGCGCTATCAGGGCGCACCCTTCTTAAACATTTCATTTCATGCATAAGTGTGCCACATGGATCATAAAACATGGATTCATAAAACATAATCATTTATTCCACGATAAAGGAATGTGGAATTCATACATGAAACTTTACAATCAATAAGTAAATGTGCATAAAGGTGAATACCCTTGATGGAGAAATGGGCATGGTATTCACTACACAATGATATTGGCTTAGAAAATCGGTGTGATTTCGGCAGCGTAACGGCGTGACATAAGAATTCATAAAAAAGGATGATGAGAGAGAAAGGGGTTCCTCATCATATTTACATGTAATGGACAGTAAGAAGGTCATATAGATACATGTCCCAACAATTGAAAAGGAATTTAGATTCATGATACAAAAGTATTGCTTGAATATAAAAGAGGGAAAAAAAGGTTCCTTTCGGAATTTCGGCATAGTAACGGGTGTACATGGGAGGCATTTAATGAGAGAGAAAGGGGTCTCCCATCATTCAAACAATAAGAGGGAAGTATGAGAGAGGTGAGAAACCATACCCCAACATTCATAAATGAAATTAAAAGGGCAATACAACTTAAAGAAAATTAACAAAAATGAGAAAGGAAGAAAAACCCTTACTTGGAAGTGTGCTTCCAAAGGCTAGAGAGAGGCTTGTGAGAGGCTTCTTGGGAGCTTGGGGCACCTTGAGAGGATTCTAGAGATAGTAGGGCAGAGGTTGGACTAACTTCAAGGGCTTTGAGTGAGGAGGAAGTGGGAGCTTGGGTGGGTTTATATAGGAAAGGTGAGAGAATTCTTTATTATTTAGGTTTGGGACCCCTTATATTAAAATAATCAAAACCACAAACCATCCCATGGTATTATCCCATGGTTTCTGGAAAAGGAAAGAGGAAAACAATATTTTACAAGGCCAAGGTCCGAACTTATTAAAAAATTAGGGTTGCTTATGTGGAGGTGAGTCACACTCCCATGGAAATTAATTTAAAAAGGCAAAGTGTTGAATAAGTCTTGAGGGCTCCATTAATGCTTTGAAAAGTGAGTCAAACCAACCCAAAACCTCATTATTTTAATGATAAAACATATATTGGCCGAACATAGGGATTATGGTATTTTATTACATCACCATTGGGTCATTATGATGTCATAAAACACATTATATATATAAATGGTATTTAATTTTTACCCAAAAATTTGACTGTCTCAGAAAATTATGAAAAATTCACCGTTGGATAATTTCGACGTCCTGATTCCAAAAATAATATTTATTTTATCTAAATAATTTTCTAAATATGTGAATTTTCACTTTTAAAATAAAAACCGACATTTATAAAAAAATTCACGGGTTTTGACAGAAATGGCTTTCAAACCTAAATAAAAATTTTAATTGCATTCATAAAATTATAAGATCATTTATATTTAATAAAAATTAATTTAATATTAATGATAATATTTTATTAAAATATTATTTAATTCAAAAATCCTTTAATTTAATAAAATATAATTCTTAATTAAATAATAACTAAAAACACCGTTTGTACTTTAAAAACTAATTACAATGTATCAAAAATGACTAGAAATTATATTCATTATTATATACAAAAATAATGTACATGAACATGGTGCTACTTATTTGTTACATAACCCCTTAAAATAGCTGCATAAGACCTAAGGGTAAGGTGTGTGATGGTGACATACTCTTGGGGTTGCTCGGATAACATTGCTCGAGTGGTAATCTCAATCAACTTCCATTTTTCCCGTAGACGATCACGTTCGAGCTTGACTTGATGAAGCTCAGCTTGGGCTTGGTCAAGGGAAAAGCCCAAAGACGCCACCTCCTTTCCGAGCTCCGACAAAGGGGCTTCATAAGGGGAAATTCTACTGGATGAGGCCATCGCTTCCTTTGTCTGAGTAGAAAATTGGTTCGTTAAAGCCTTATATTTAAACTACCCAGATGATCACTGTTCAACGACTATAAAAGTAACGGTCACAAATCTTAACGTAAAACTTAAAGAAGTTGACATCTTATAAAAACATTTTCCATAAAGAAACATTTAACTGGATCAAGAGGGATTTTCCATTAATGAAACTTTGGGTCGTTACATGTTGGCCCCATAAGGCTCAGTTTTCTTGCTTTGTGGTGAAACTAGGTATCTATTTTGAACGAATGAGTAGTCCATCTCTGGTGGTTTTCCATGAGGTTCACAATGGATAAATCCATATAATTTGTTTTGGGATCGATGCATGGGACCCATTGGATGTAATTCGAGAGAAATGAGGAAAATTTTGACTTTTCCATATGATTTCCATTTGGGGATAAAAAAAATAGTTGACCTTTTATATTTATTCATAATTATTGCAACGATGTGATTTTTGGGAATACAAAGCTAGCTCGTATTCTTGTTAAATATGAAAAAAAAGGAATATTGGTGAAATATTATTTTTATGTGTTTGAAGAGGAGCCATGGATTGGGTTAGCTTCGACTCTTATGAGATTGGAGAATATGTAAGAAGGGATGTGGTCAAATGTTATAGATCCGTTTGAGGAGGTGTGCCAACGTAATTACACTTTTGGCCCACTAAATCAAAGATGAGAATCGTGCGCTTGTCAGCCTTCTGACTAGGCGTTTCAAATACTCTGGGAGTAAGATGGTATGCCTAGGGATACTTGTTCACTATTTAGTACCCATGGATGGTTAGGTATATGGTCGGGTGATGAGGTGGGGTCACATGTTATGTGGTCCCCACACATTCCATGTATTACTTTAAAAATCTCTTGTCTCTCATATATCCTTATTTTGCACTTGGATTTTAGCATTCGTGTATCCTATCCTGATTTTTTTTCCTTGTATTGTGGGATAGTTCCCTCCTTAGTGGCTTACGAGTTATGACACGAGATGTACCGTGTGTGACGCCTATCAGGGGAGACACCCTATGAATGTAGTAGTGCTTTATTTCCAAGAGGTACCATCCAACATGTATGGACGATGGGTAGCCTCTACGAACTTCTGTGAGATTGGAATCCCCTTAAGGAATCAAGGAGTGGGTATCCACTACGAATCCTATCAGAGTGGAATCCCCTTAATGCATCCGGGCGTGGGTAGCCTCTATGGATTCAATCAGAGTGGAATACCCCTGACGCCTCAGGGTGTGGGTAGCCTCTGTGACTTCTATCAGAGTGGAATCCCCCAGACTCTTCAAGATGTGGGTAGCCTCTATGACTACTATGAGAGTGGATTCCCCCTAACATACTAGGGTGTGGGTATCCTATACTTTGGGTTTATAATTTGGTTGTGTGGAACTGTGATGATATGTGGTTTCATACCTGTAGAATCTCAAGAAATAAGGACACTTTTCCCAAAAAGACACATCTTTTTGACGCTACCTAAAATTGTGAGGGTGAGACAGTGTCATCCAAAGCAGATAGTATTAAGGTGCGGTGATTGAGTCCCTTTGAACTTTTTTTAGAGGAGATGTTTGGGATTCTTGGAATTGATGATTACTTCTTAAACTATGGGCTACTACCTTTTCTTGGGATGATATTGTGAGATGTAGATCCCCTTACTCTCTCATTTGGGTGTCTTTTACTGAGCATATATATATATATATATTATATTTTTAGTACCCACTTTTGTGGTTTTGGTTACTCTCCTCCCAAGAGAGGTGAAGACGTGCAATGTATGACATGTTCTTTCCATGTATAGCTTCTCGAGGATGGAAAAGAGTACTCTTCTACTATATGTAGTGAAGAATCGATGAAATTTTCATCTTCTTTCCATTTCTAGCTCCTTTTTTTGGATGAGCTTACTTCACTCCCTCATAAGGTTGAGCTACACCCCTTTTTTCTATACCTTGTTCTATATACTTTTCCCATCTTTAGTACCTCTCTTGCTACTCTCTAGAGCCTTCAGGGCATCCTACTGAGTATTTTCATACTCACCCTTGCTTGGGATTTTCATGAACTTGGTGTGAAAATGTAGATGATAGACAGGTTGATCGTAACATCATAGGACCTTAGGGATATGAGGTTTTTGGATTACTTGCAGTGTTCGTAGCTTGGGATCTAGGAGTAGGGCTATCTTAACTGATTTAAATTTCCACCTGTTGTCGGGTTGTGGCATTTTTTTGGTTGGGTATGTATTTTTCCCCTTTACCTTTCAGTTTACATTCTATACTTGCACGGTTTAGAGGTCGATGCATGAATATGGTTTATATGTACCTATTTTGTATCTTGTTTCCTTTTCCATCTACACTTTTGCATTCATTTGTCAATGTGTGTGTGTACATGTTCTTAAGTAAATGCCTCCTCGAGTTTGTTATGACTTTGGCACTTGTCTCCAGCCCCAAGCCTATGGAGGAGGGATTGGTGTAGTTTTGACTTGAGCCCGAGTATGGTTCGGGTCATGACCCCTTTTATAACAGAATGGAATGCAGTATTATAAATACTTAACCATTAAAAAAACAGTCATTCTCAAAGAAAATTACTGTAAAATAAGATCAATTTCAAAGATAAGGTGATAAAGGGTAAAATTCACACAAAAAATTAAAATGTGGTATTTTTTAGGGATAATTGTGGTCATATCTATTGATTCAATCCCCCTTTTTACACTTTTAATCCTAACCATGGTGACAAACTTTTACCACGGTAACTTATTTATAGGACAAAAAATCTAGTTGAAATTATTAAATAATATTTATTATTATAAATAAAAATATGAAATCTATTCTAAAATATTATATTTATAGATGTGGAAAAAAACTAAATTTAATATAAGTATGAAAAACACAACAAAAAATAGTTTTTGTGAGAATATCCATTTTAAACATAAAATGATTTTACACCCAAATCATGTATATAAATTTTTCTCCTGAAAATTATTGGATTATGAATAAATAAATTAGATTTAGGTTAATTTAAAACTATTCCCAAAATAAACATAACCTTATGAATACATAAATAAATAAAATGATAAAAATAGCTCTTTTATTAGAATAAAAAACCACTAATGTTGTAAGGTGTTAAACACAGATTTAAAAGAAAAAAATAATATTTTTAAATACTGAATTTCACTCATTTTAAATAATAATTTGAAAATTAAAATATTTTATAATATTTTAAAGCATTCTTCTATCATAATGATTTGATAAATATAATAGTGTTTTTAAAACTACATTTTTCGATATTCATCTAAAAATTAACCTTTTAGGAAAATCCCAATAAATTACCCTAAGATAATTTTTATAAGGTAAATCCAAAGATTAATAGAGTTTTATGAAAATAAATTTATAAAAATTTTAATTATAAATTTTAAATTATATTATATTGTATATATAAAATCTATTTATTAATAATTATAACCCTTACTTTTTTCCATGGTTACATTTATATTTGTTTTATTGTCAAAAAAACTAAAATGGTTGATATATAATCAATATAACTTTTAAAAAATTTAAATTTTAATATATTATTCTTTTAAATAAGAGTAATTTATCTATTAAATAGTTAATAAAGAAAACTATTTTAGTTCAAAAAAATTTATATACTATGATTACAATTGTATGTAAATGATGGTTTTGCCTTTATAAAAATTACATTATCAAAATTTTACAATACTTTTATGATAATAAGACACTATAAATAAAAGGAAGTAAATTTTTTATTATCTTATGATGTTATTTTATTATAAAACATGTTAATTTATGTGTTAAAAGGTGAATTTTTGAGTAATAATACATGTACAATAAATATGGAAACAATTAGAAATTAAAGAAAATATATTATAAATTAAAAATTCATGATAAGTTATTCTTATTTTTAAATGGAATTTAACTATTCACCATATGTTTTATATAAAATGTGAAATTAATTTTAATCTGTTACAACTTTGTGACTATGAAAAGAAGTATCATTTTGTTTTATCCCATAAATTTAAATGTCTAAATTATCATGATGATTTGAAAAGATAACTTTTAATATTAATATAGTTATCAAATAAAAATATATATGTTAAAAAAATAAACATGAATAAAGTAAAATATAAATTAGTGTATATATATATAAAGGATGTAAGAAGGAAGTCGGATAAAATATAGGCTAGTGGTAGGCATTATGCCCTTATCACCCTTAGATTATGGGTTCGATCCCTATAACCAAACCGAACATGATGAGTTTTCACCCATCCTTTGTGCTATTTTTTTTAAATGAATTTTAAAAAACCAAATTTCATTATATTGGAAATTTATATAAGTAAATTAAATAGGTGTTAATTATTTATATAATGTTTTGGATAATATTTTATAAAATAAAAACAATGGGATGAATTTAACATTTACATATTCAATTTCGGATAGAAATGATCATTAGAATTTTGGGATGTTATGTTATACCCCCTTAAATAAAATGCTTCCTCACAATTTTAATTACTCCCATTTATGAGTATTTATCAAGGTTTTTTTAACATAGTCATTACACAATATATAATTTCAAATGATCTGTCTACCTTACTATCTCAAGAGAGACTGAGAAACAAATTTATTCCCATAACATTTCAGGAAATATCCCTCATGACTGGGTACTAAGACCCTTGCAATGGAACTAATTTTACTAAAGAGTTTACTGTTATCCTTGCCATGATGGGTTGTTTATCAGTTGTTTGAAATATGAAATGTTATTTTCCTATTTTTCTAAAAAATATAGATTCTCGGTGTAGATAACCTATCCATTTTCAAAATCATATAAAATTCATATAATGTAAGAATAATATGATTTTACCAAAGTGATTTATCACAAACATCAATACAGGATATAGGAATCATAAAAATAAAGGTTTTTATTTAATAAATTAATATCAGATTATTTGGATGATGTTTCTATTATATTTGAATACTTTCTAGACATAATAGAATGTGTAAAACCTAAATCTAATTAGACATCTATAAATACAGTGTATATAGTAAGTGTATATTAATTATCATGATCCACTTTAGTGATTATGAGGGCGTAATAACTTCCTTTCTTCCCTTATTATAAGTGGTTGTTGATGCTTATCATCTTTGTTATCTATTGGAATATAGAATTGAATTATATATTTTCCAAGTTACCCATATTTAAAAAATTGAACTATTAGTGGTAACATTGGATGAACTTTATTTCCCTTCGTCGTGTTAAGAAAACTATAACATCACACCCCTACTAATTGGAGAGAGAAGTGACAATGGTTCTACTAAGACATAGGTGGCATCCCCAAGACACCAAAGGGTGACAATAAATTCCAAGGGATTCAAGAATGCTGGTGGAAAATTTTCCCAATAAATATAATATAACTTGTTAAAAAATAACCATATCATCTAAGACAACAATATGATTCATGAAAAAAACCATGTATTCTCAAATACAGAACTACAATACAAAACATTAGAGTGATAACAAAAACATAAGATATCTACCAGAAAAGACCAATAATACAATTGGATAGAAAGACAACAAACTGGCATCAAGACAATCAACTCCCAACAAGCTCCAAGTTCAAAATCCACCTTCCTCAACATGGTATTAATAAGAATCACTGTGGAAATGATATACATTTCCTTTACCTATTTCCTGATAGATCAGATCTGAAAACACATTGAAGTTACTAAGAATGGGGTGAGTATAAAAGAAATAGGATTTCCTCAAATACTTCCTAACTCAGACCTCAAGGGAAAATATTATTATAAAAATTTATATAAAATAGTTTAAAAGTAGTTTAAAAATTGCATATCAAAGACAAAAAAATTTCAAGGAAATAAATAAACAAGAATTTAAAAAATTTCTCATTGATTTGGAATACCCATTTTTTATTTCCACACACAAACACACACGCATTCATGCCAAGAGATAGTTTCATACTCATGAGTTTTCTCCTATCTATCCACTAAGGATTAAAAAGTTTATCAAAGTGAAAGATCTCAAACAGCACACACCCCTTCTACAGGGACATTTCATGGTACCCAATGGTATACATCCCTTCTATAGGTTCATGTTGAAATCAATAAACCCACACCAACAATTTATTCCAAATCCCATTTCAAAAAAATTATCATCAAAACAAAGTATTTCTTAAAAATATTTTTTAATCATCTTCTGTGCATATAAACCATCCAATAATTTTAAAACCATCATTTTAAAATTATAAAAAATTGTTTTTTCAAAATATTCCCAATTCCCAAAATATACAAAGCCACGACCAAACAATATTTCCACCAAGATTCACATCAGTATTTCACTACAATTTCAAGAAGAAATTTAACTAAAACAATGACTTCATGTTATATGTCATGTAGATATGAGTTAAAAGATGGAAACCTCTCAAAGATTGGAAGAAATGTTTAACGACACTAAAAAACTCTAGATCTGAGCTTAGATCTTCTTCCCTTCAATATATTCAATCATAACTCGTCAATATTCACATCAACGAACAAAGATAAATTTATGATGAACTAGATATATGGATATGGTAGATACGATAAGAATAGATATAAGAATAATGGGTATTAAAGAGTACATACTAAAGATTTTAAATCATTAACACACTTCAATTCACCTAAAATTCACTACTGGATCAAAAGGAAAGGTCTATCAATATTTAGAAGGGAGTGGAATTATATATCCAAAATAATTTTCAAACAAATGAGGCTTATGGGTCTTAATTTGTTTTAGATACAATAGTTTTGGAGTGCTAACTGTATGCCACATTATTAGAATAAACATTTTGAAAAAATGTATTCCAAACATGAAATGCCACTATCTCAAGGAGTTACCTCTCATGGTTGGCCTACATGGTTAAAAAATCCCCAAAATTATTTTCTATCTATTTCAAGTGGTAATATTTCCCTTGGCCACTCTCATGATTTTCCAAAACGTGTTCCAAATGTGTGCCTATCTAGTTACTCCCAAAACATGTTGTACAATTTCTTAGGGGTGGTACATGGATTATACTAACCGTGAACCTCTAGAAACACCTCTAAAACTTGACTAAACCTCCCATAAACTTCCCAATCATAACACAATACCTTTTTAAGCTCAAATTACATATATAAAAAGTTATGTACCTTAATATTGGGGTGCTACATTCTCCCCACCACTGGTATTTCCATACCCCTAAAGTATAAAACCATAGGCATTCTTGAAAAGTTAGGTACACTCCGCTAACATTCCCTTTTCAAGATCTTATGTTGTATTCTACGTCTAACAACATTTCTATAAAATATAAACTAAATATAAGTTTCCCCCATGAATGATCTTATATTTCCTATTGAAAATCTATGTTGGCAGATGAATCAACATAAAATCTAGTACAATATTAACATGGTTCCATTGAATCACATGGTCAGGATCGGGTCGAAATTTTTTCAATTGAGACACATGATACAAGTTATGAACATAATTGAACTTTTTTAATAAATAAAAAATATAGGTGAAATCACCAACACATTCATATATCTAATGAGGGCCAATGTATCATGGGGATAACTTTCCAAGATTACCAAGATGACTATGCCAAATCCTTGGAGAGATCCTCAAGAAAACAAAATCAACTATCTAAAATAATAACAGTTGTATAAGATTTCCAATCCATACAAAACATCTCTATTATTTCTCAAATACTAGTTTCTCTATGCCCTCATTTTCCACACATTAAACATCTTACAATTCCTCATGACATTTCATTGGGTTCTTCTTCACAAATTTTTGACATGTAGGAAATTAAATCATTTTCACTTCGTGGTATTTATCTTCTAAAACATCCTAAAACTCCATTTTTCACCTATTTGGAAATTAAACATGGTTTAAGATAATAATAACAATTCAAGATGGATAATTAGGTATAACCATAATATTTCTCACTCCATCTCCTATCCTATTTTCTTTCTCAATGGGATAATCACCACATTGTCCTTCACACCGATTATTAACTAGGTTCCTCCTATTTCCAACCATTTACTAAAATAAAGGAATGTTATGAATGAGAGTACTTAATAAATAGAAAAATTATTAATGTAAAATATATAACTCATAAATATCATGTGTACTCTAACTTATTAATTTCTAAGATTCAATATATTTCTTCCATTCTATTTTCTTATTAGTAAATCTGATCTTAATATATTAAAATACCATATAAAAGTTCATAAATAGAATATGAATTAACCTAATAATATCCCCTAGTACTGTCAAACTTGGTGTGTAGTTGGGATTCTTTGTCCTGTACTAAGTGAGTATTGAGTTAATACTCAGCCAAACTTTTTAAGGGTTATTATTATAAGAACACTAACCACTATAGCTCAGATTCGGTGGTTACTTTACTAATTTTGAAAAAGAGATATGCCATCACATCTCAAAGGATAGAATAGTTTAGTAGTCTCAATAGACTAGGAATATACATAATTCATTAATTATATTTGTAAACATAAATTACAACAGATTGAAAGTAAGTATTCAACATCCTAGAACTTATTTAAAGGTTCCCTCTATATGTACTATGGAAAAGAAACAAAAATGGATTATCTCAAATTTTCAGTAAGGGTTACATACAATAGAAGCAATAATGAATCAATAAGTTATAAAAATATATGGAAAGATAAATAATTGAAAATATATTTCATTTAATAAAAAAATTGATCGCAAATAATAATATCGAAGGAATAAATGATGGCTGAATAATTCCATATAAATAACCACATTACCTTGAAGCTAATCCATAGAAAGTATCAATGTACTATTCTTATGGATAATAATAAATGAATTCTCAATGACAGAAATGATTAATATTGGATTTCATGATTTTATAAATCACAATATCTATACCGTCAAGATCTTTTGGTAATATAGTCTAAAACTATTGGTAAATACCCATTTAATACTAGCTTACTGATTTGTCTCATGAGACTTGTTGATGCATCGAGGGGAAATATAAATCCAGTCCCTAGACATCGCTGAAAATCAAAATCATTCCAAATATATCAAACTATTGATTTAATTCATTAATAATATGCCTCATCAAAAAATATCCATATTGAGTAACGAATATGGATTTATGAATATTTCCCTAGTAAATCAAATAAATCTAAAAGTAAACACTATATATAGAAATGGTAAACATTTTATTAAATAATCATATCCATGATAAAAAGAATATTGATATTTAAGATCAATGTAATGTATAATGGAAAATAATTAGTTAAACTAATTGTCTCAAGAAAATTTAAATTAAAAAAATTAATCATCGGATTATTGGTGACCATCAATTCGTTGGGAAAATATGTTTTTAATAAAATAATATCATTAGGATGATTAAATTAATTGGAATTGAAATATTAAAATTATTTTTCATAAATTATTTTTCATTATAAAACCTTTTAAAACATGAATAATAATCTAAATTTTTCAAAATGGTTATGGTGTTAGGGAAGTCAATTATCTCTCTATATGTTAAAAAACATTCCTTTTGAATTTTTGTAAAGAAAGTGGATAATGTAACTTTTAGAAAATATTAGAAAGATTACTTTCATAAAAAATTTTAAAATTAAATGATAAATTATAATTTCCTTGATGAATAAATTTAGTAAATAAAATTTATTTTGTAAAATAATTTTTTAAAACATGGACATGCAAGAAAGATATATCGAATTTAAAGGAGAAATAAAATTAGTTTTAATTTTAAACATTTCTTTGCTTGATATAAGTACCAAAGAGAAAAATATTTAGAATAAAATATGGAAACTCATTAAATATATATTGGATGAGAAACTTGTTTGATCTTTTGAAGGATAAATGAATATATTCCTTTAATGATAATAAAAGAAATCGCAAAAGAAAGTGGGATTATAAAATAGATTTCACCTCTTTGGTAAATTTAAAATTGTAAAACCTTGAAAGAATATACTTTAATTGAAACATTAATATTAATGAATAAATATATATTCATTATAAATACATAAAAGGGGTATTATAATCACAACATAAAAGATAATTGGTGCATAATAACAAATATGACCCATTGGAATGTAAATTGAGATGAAATCCCTTAAAATGGTTATACTCTTGAAGTGAGTATTAATCAATGAATTTATTTTGTGTATAAAAATTAAATATTCATAATAATGTTTAAATAAAGAATAAAATAATCAAAATTTATTTCACAACTAATATTATAATATAAAATTCAATTATGAATAAATATAAACCAATGAAAGTAAATTGAGTTATGAAATTCCTTACCACTTCATAACATTCAAGTCAGACCCCCCTGCATGGAATAATTAAAATTAATACTTAAAATACCATTATTTATAAATTATTAATGATATAATTTGTAAAATGGGATGTATATACACAATATAAAATAAATTAGGTGAATAATAATAAAATATTCCTCAATGAAGGGACATTAGGACAAAGTCATGTACCTGGAATTTCCCTTTAGTTGATCACATTTTAAAATCCTATATAATTTTTTTAAACAAGTTATTAATTTATGAAATAACATTATTCATATTAATAATATTATATATGATATTAATTTATCATCTTATCACTTTTTTAAAAGCATTTCATTATCACCATTATTTCAGGTGTTAACCGCTTCATTTTCTCATGAATGTTTTGTCATGAGAGATCTAGTTTTTATGAATAGTATAGTGATCCATTATATTCATATTCAAATTAATGATATAAATATCACATTTATTGATTATATACCTTTTTAGAACCTTTTTTTTATCATTTTACGTGGAAAATTAATCACATCTCTTTGTGGAGATGGTAGGTCGTTTGTATGCATGAGTGAAAATATCATCTACTTAATAGGTAAAAGTGTAAGGAATTGGATGAAATAATAAATTTATATAATTAATATAATTCCATAGGTATCATCTATATTAATTATTTCCATCATTATGACTATCAATGTGAGTTGGTTGTGGAAAAAAAATTACATCGGTTCATGAGGTGGTAGACTACTATACACACGAGAGATGACTTTATTTCCCATTTGATAGAGAATGAGATGGGTAAATATTATGCCATAAAAATGATAACATATAATTTTATATTAGATAATTTTTTTGTTATATTATAATTATTAAGAAAAAATTGATTGTGGAAAATAGGAAATGAAAAGAATGGGCTTAGTGAAGACGATTACCTTCGCATATAAAAACCTCCTTTAGATATCTTATTATAGACAATGGGTTTGTCTTTTAGAAATAACAAAATTACCAAAGATAATGTAATGATTTTGTGGAGATATTTTTTTAGGGTTTGGTTGGGATAAATTTCATTATATGTTTTATTAATTGAGGGGAGGATGTTCCCTTTTATAATTGAGGAAGAGTGAAATTTTTGTAAATACACAAAACTATTCAATAATTTGAAGTCAATTTCACTCCAAGTGACTCAAAAATTGATAAATACAGGGGTGGAGGGAAGGTAATTCTGAGGAAAACCTCCAATGAAAAAAAATAAACATGTTTTAAAATTTTCAACCCCTTATCCTCAAAGTTTACTTACTTAAACCATTTTAGTTTTCACTATGACAATTAGTTTTTTTTATTTACCTAAGTAATTGATAGTTTAAGCCTAAAAATAAAAGATACTTATTAGATAATTTATAAATAATGATTATAAAAATTAAAGACAATTTATCCAATAAAAATACTATGTTTTTGGAATGTTAGTTTTAACACATGCACATGTAATGTGAAAACCCAATTTTAACCTTAACCATAGTGATTGATTTTATAATTTTTATGGGCCAAGTAAAGTACTTGTAGAATGAAAAAGTCCCATAAAAAGACCATGATATATATTTTCAACAATTTACCATTAAATTATATAAATATGATATTTTTAGGAATTTTAAATCATTTAATAAAATATTATTTGTTAAAAAATATCATTAATGTCACTTTTGACACTTTTTATTTAATTTAATTTTAATAAAATCAAGAAAAATATGGAATTATAATATATTCCTTTACCGATTTTATAAAATTTTATATTTATCTACAAAATTTTTGGGACACAATAGTTTATACAAATTATAATAATTATAATATTTTCAAAATAACTATTTTATATTTGTTTTAATTAAATATTTACTACCTCCACATTGCATAAGATTTTAAGGTAATTGTTTCACTACTAAAATATAAAAAAAAGTAAAAATGTAAATAAAAATTATATATCCTTAAAATCATTATTTATAACTAAACAAACCTCTTTTATATCCCTATCTAAGAACATAAGCAATTTTTAAAAGTAAGAGAGTGATATTTTGTCTTTTACTTTAATTAAACTATCATAAATATCATAATCATGGACATATTCCTTAAAAATCTAAAATTTAAAGGAATAAGATGATATAGGGTCAAAATATTTTCATACAAGAGAAATAAGTTCATTTTTAGGTCATTATAACCCTTATTTCTTTAGTTTAACCCTTAGTAAACCAGTTTTACCCTTCATCGTGATGACCGATTTTAACTGTTTTTACTATTCATTATGTCCAAAATTAATTATAACTTATTAAATAACATTAATTGTTATGAATAAAAATATTTAATTCATTTTATCATATTTAATTATTATAGGTGTTTTAATTTAATTTATAAATAATTTTATAAATCCTGTTGAAAAACTATTTTTCAAGAAATGAATTTTTAAGGAATATATGATTTTATATTAACTATATGACTTTTAATATTCATAATACGATTAAAAAATAATATATTTATAAATATATATAATATAAATTTAATTTAAATCACTTATTGTTACGGTATATTTTAATTAATTAGAACGGAGAAACATTATACACTTAAAAACATTTTTAAAAAATATGTGTTCTTCTGAATAAAAATAAACTTTTACCAAAAAATTGGTTCAAATATAATTAATTTTTTTTAATTATATTAAATAAAAAATAATAATAATCATTTTAATTTTAAATTAAATTAAAGGCATATTGATTCGTTTTAAATTATTTAATTTTTTGAAAGGAAATGAGAGTTTTACAAAAAAAATAGTATATTTCACTGTTTATTGTAAAATCACTCCATTAAGAAAAATATCAAAATTGAAAAATAAGTTAATTTTTACATTATGATTTTAGAAATATATTTAATTTTGTAAAATATAATTTTTAAAATTTTCGGAATTATTTATATTATTTTATCATAAAAATAAACAAAAACATTTTTTGTGAAAAATAAATTTTTGAAGCATATAAATAAATTACTAGAAATTGGGTCCTTATTTACGAATATATTTTATTCATCTAAAATATTTATACTTAATTTTAAAAAATTGGTTATTTCTATTTATATCACCCATTTGAATGAAAAGGTTATAATATTCATATTTTAATAATATGATTTTTGGATTATTTATGCATGGTGGTGCTTGTCATTTATACTATTGAAAATAATGTTCTCCTTTTAAAATATTATGGATTTAAATTCTCCCCCACACTCAAAAATTTCAACCTCTCAATTTTATCTTATTATAGAAAATAAACGATTAAACATTTGAAAATTTCATTATGGAAAACTCACACAGTAGAAGGGTTAATAAAAATTCCTCTTCCAATGAGGGAAGGGGAAATATGAAGGTCATATGAAATAATTCATAACTTGGTTTCCAAGTAGGGTAATGTTGTAGGGAAGTGGAAATATAGACATAGAGGAGAAAAATAATTTCCAAGGACTAACAGTAAGTGATATGGAACATGGAAAAAAGAAATTTAATCACCATAAAACCATAAAACTGTGATAGGTTAAAAGACTTTTGATTCATCAGATATAATGTTAATATGAAAACATTTCATTTCAAAATCACTTTCCTAGAGTTGAGGAATTAATTTACCATCTTAACTATGAACATATGGAAATGTACTTAATTGATATCTTTATAGTTTATATGCGCAATTTCATCCTTTGGTTATGCTTCAATCAATGTTAACCTCATTTCTAACATTATAAAATGAATATCCAAGATGAATTTTTTTATGCCTCAAGTGATAAAATTAACATTTAATGGATCACAAGATACATAAAATAATAATAATCTATTCCTAATATCTTTAAATATTAACAAAAACCTAAATGATTATAATAATGTAAGATAATAAAAAAGTACAAACATTAATGTGAATAAATAATAGCACATGAGCCTTAGCTTGGTTGGTAAGGACTCTATAAGTGCATCAAAGCGATCAGGGATCAAATCCAGGTGGAGGCAGAATTTCCAGGGGTACTGTAGCAGTATTGTAGCAGGTATTGTAGCAGTACTATAGTAGGTACTGTAGCGGGAACTGTGCATTACTGTAGCAGGTACTATAGCAGAAACTGTAGCAGTCACTGTTTGGCACTGTAGTAGCTGGGAATATGCCCCTATTTGGGCCTTCGGGCCACCGATTTGGTCCCTAAGTCCTTTATGGCCTTTGGGGCACTCAGACCTTCGGGTCAGTAAGGCCTTAGGGCCACCTCAAGGCCTTTGGGCCAACTTTAATTACAGATGAAAACCAGACAACCTACAGGGAACAATTTTTACAAGGAGGATAAGCAAGGATTTTCCCCCGGAGCAGAAGCTAAAAGGATTGCAAGAATGAGAGGGTATGGAACCTACCATCGGGAAAAGCCTGTTCAAGCACGAGAATGCCTAGCCGAACATCCATGCGAAGGTGGAGAGCCGATTTCATGATGATGATGATGGGGAGGAGAAGTTCCAAGTAGTTAGTTAGGGTTGTATGTAATGTTTGGAGCCAACGGGAAATGAATTCCTCGAAGGCCTACGGTCCATGTAAAACTTACACCTACAGTCCTTGTAAGGGTTCCACCTCACCCCTTGAAGGGTGGATTATCAAAAATCAATAAAAAAATGAAGGCATTCGGGCTATTGGAGAATAAATAATAAATTTTACAACAATATTTACACCGACAGTTCAACATAGATTATTCCACAAATAAATAACTGTACAACCCAAATAGCCTCAATATTCTAAATGTAAAATAATGTTTCACCTCAATGGTTATATCATACTTGTATAAATACATAAGAAAAATGTCATTGAATTTTTCCCAAATATTCATTTTGATTAAATTTAATTGATATATGTACATCAAACTAATAAAATTCCTCCCATTATATAATTAATCACCTCAAAATAAAAACAAAGATTTTATCCAATAAAATGTTTCCCAAAATAAACTTAATATTTATCCTTCAAACCATTTAAGTAATAACAATGTCATACTAACCAATACATCACATATGCCAGTGATAGGTTCCACGCCCTTATCACCCTTAGGTTGTGGGTTGATGACCCACAACCTTGTTAGATGCCATGAGTTGTTACCTGGAAGGTGAGTTATCTTTTTTTCATAAAATTATATTAATAAAAACCCTATAACATTTCAAAAAATACAATTAATACTTTAAAAAATAAAAATATTCTTTTAATCAGTTTTTAACCTCAAGGATTTTCTATAAAACTTATTTTTCCCATAAAATAAAATAATCATATATTAATATTATTACCTTTACATGAATTATCATATTAAACCTATAGGTTATTAATAAACATAAAATTATTTCCACAAAATATAAAATCATCATTTCTTATATAAACTTCTCAAAAAACGTATGTTATACATATGGGTTACATATACCTAAAACATCAATTAAAACTTAATAAATTCCTCTAAGGTACTTTCATTATATAAAACATTTGAAGTGGTATATGTTCCTTTTAAAATATAATCAACTATAGACATATTAACCCCTAATAATGCCTAAAAATATTCAACTATCCTCATATGAATCATAATCTCAGTGTCTTTGGGTGTATCTTTATTTTAAAATCCTTAATAATATATTATAATGAAAACGTGAAATATCCAAATAATATTCCCAATGAGTGTCAAAATAAGAGTTCCATAAGGCCCATTGTGGTGCACTAGGTGAAGATCGATTTAAATCCAAATGCACCATTTTTGGAGTTATTACCCCCAAGGTAATACTGTTCTAGATCCACATCCACTTGTAGTATCTAGAAATAGATGTATTTATTGAAAAACCACATAATATTTACCTTACCAAAACATTATGATGTTATCCTATACTTAGAATTATCCTCAATGTCATTCATAGAGATATATACCCTAATCTATGTTTTCGTAAACATAGTTCTCTAAGTTTCTACTAAACATTATCTTATTCCAAATGTAAAGACCTCGACCGTAGAGGCCCAAAGTCAGTTTTTACTTTAATAATTTTGAATAAGATATAAGAAATCACATCCTAAAGGACCAAATAGATTATTAGTCTTTCTGAACTAGGAACATACTTGAGTATTTCATTACATTTGAAGACATAAATTATAACATAGTAAAAGTAAATATTATATATCTTTAATACCATTTAAATATTAATTCTTCACATCCTATGGAAAGGAAAGAAATTAAGGGTTGTCTCAAATGATTCGTAAGGGTTACATACATAGGATGATATCATGAATTAATAAGGTATAAAAACATGGAAAGGTAAATAACTGAAACAAATTCCATTTAATCAATAAATTGATCAAATAGAATAATATGGAGGGAATAAATGATGATCAAATAATTATATTTAAGTAATCTCATCATATTGATGCTAATCCATGGATAATATTTGTGTAGTAATCTCATGGGTAATAATAGATGAATTATAAATGAAGGAAATGATTAATATTGAATGTTAGGATCTCAGAAACCTTTATATCTATACTGTTAAGACATTTCCCCAAGATAGTTTAAAACCATGGATAAAGAACCATTTAATTCCATCTTATTTATTTATCTCCTAAGAGATGTCGATGCATTGAGGGGCTATAAAATTTTAGGCCCCACCCATTACTCCATATATAAAGTCTTCCTCTTATATTTAATGATTGATTTAACTCATGAAAAATATACCTCATAAAAAATAACTATATTTATTAAATAAAACAAATTTATAAATATTTTCCCAGTTAATAAAATACATTTTAAAGTAAAAAAGGTATATAGAAATGGTATAAAGTTTAAAAAATAATCATATCATTGATAAAAAGTGTATATATATTTAAGATAAATATAATTTCTATTGAAAAATGATCCCAACAAAGTGATTGTATCAAGTTAATGTTAATATTCATAAAATTAATCATGATATGAGAGGTGACCATTGATTCATTAGGAAAATAGGTTTTTCAATAAAATAAAGTCCTTTATAAGAGTAAAGGGAATGGTACTGAAATATTAAAATAATATTTAATAAATGAATTTTATTTTTAAAACCATTTATATAATTTAGAATGATCTAAACTTTATTAAATGGTTATAGTGGTAGGAAAGTCTGTTACTGTTGTATATGCTAAAAATACATACATTTTTGACATTTTGAAAATAAATTTGAAAATTTACCTATTTGAAAATAGTAAAAAGATTAATTTAAAACAATTTTTTATTAATTCAACGATAAATTAAAAATTCACAAATAAATCATTTGATTAAATAGAAAGACTCTTTGTAAAACAATTTTGGAAACATGGATATAGAAGAAAAATATCCTCAATTTAAAGAGAAATAAAATTGATTTTTCTTTTAAGAATTTATTTTATTGATTAAAGTAAAAAAGGAGGAATAGTTGGAAGAAAATATGAAAAATCCATATATATGAAATGTACACGAAAATTATTGGATCTTATATAGGATAATTGATAATATTCATTTAATGAGAATAGAGGAAATCCCAAAAGAAAGTGAGATTATAAAATAGATTCTTAACTCTTTGGTAACCATCTAATTTTAACCCCTTGAAATAAAAGAATAGAATTTATATATTAATAATAATGAATAAATAGGAATTAATATTAAATACATCAATAGGAAAGTATATACACTGCTTAAAATTTAATATGTACTTAATATCAAATATGTCTCAATGGAATGGAAATAGAGATGAAATGCATGATATTGATCATACCATTGATGTAAGGATTAATCAATGAATTGATTATGTGTATTAAACTCATGTATAATGTTTTTTAACAAGTTATGAATTTATAATATAACCATATTCATATTTTAATATCATTAATGATATTATTTTATCAACATATCACCTTTTTGATAATAATATTTCATTATTACCATTACTTTAGGTGTTAACTACTTCGTTTTCTCATGTATGTTTTTTCACAAAATTTCCAATTATTGTGCATTATATATAGATCAATTATCTCAAAAATTATATTAATTTTAAAAATTTCACATTTTTTTATTATATACCCTTGTTAACCACTATTTAATGTTGGACATGTAAAATGAATCACAATGCTCTGTACAGATAACAGGTTGTACATATGCATGAGTGATGATATCATCCCATTAATGGATGAAAGGGTAATAAAGTGGATGATATATTAATTATATATAATTAATATCATGTCCAAATTTTCATATATATTCATTATTTATATAGTTATTACTATCCATGTGACTTGATGATGGATTATAAATTACATTGGTTTACGAGGAGGTATTCCACCGTACACATGAGTGATGATTTTTTTCCTATTTGATAGAGAATGAGATTTATAATTATTATGAAATAAAGATAATTGAATCTCATTATATGTAATATAATCATTTTATTATGTTGTATTTGTTTATACATAGTTGAATGTGGAAAATGAAGAAGTAAAAAAGGAGTTTAGTGAAGATGATTACCATCACTTAGAAAACCCCCTTTGGATCTCTTATTAAAGACCCCAGAGTTGTTCTTTTAGAAATTCCATAAGCACAAGAATGTGGATAAAGATTTTTTAGACATTTTTTTCATGTTTTTTATATAAATGGATATAGATGTTTGAATAAATCAGGGGCGGGGTGCCCTTTTATAACTGAAGAGGAGTGACATTTTGGTAAATACCCACAACTGTTGAATAATGGGATGCCACTCTCACCCCAAGTGCCTCAAAATTGAATAAAAATTGGTAGGATTAAATTTATGGTCAATAGAAAACGCCAACATAAAATAATAAACTTTTTTTAAATATTTTATTTCCTTATCCTCTACATTTACATACTTTTACCATTTCAGTTTTCACTGGGGTAATTAGTTTTATATTTACCTAGGTAATCTATCCATTAATACTAAAAATAAATGTGCCTTATTATATAATTTGGACCCAAATATTCTATATATTAAATCCTATTTATCTAATAAAAATACTATGCATGTGGAAAATTAATTTTAATATAAGCACATGTAACGTGAAAAATCGTGTTTTAACCATAACTGTGGTAATTAATTTTTTACTCTTTAGGGGCAAAGGGAAGTTACTATAAAAGAAAAAACAACCCATATATTGACCATGGTTTATATTTTTAACCATTTCCCACCAAAAAATCTAAATAAGAGATCTTTAGGAATTTTAAATCATATAATAAAACATAATTTATTATAAAACATCATTAAATCTAATACTGACAGTATTCATTTAATTTGATTTTTAAAATATCAAGAAAAATATGGAATTAAAATATAAACCTTTAAAACATATAAAAAATGTTATTTTTACCAAAATATTTTTTGGGACACAATAAATTATTGCAATTATATTACTTTTAATATTTTTATTATCATAAATTTTATTTTCTTTTTAATTAAATAATTACTCCGTCGGCATTGCGTAAGATTTTATGGTAATTATTTCACCACTAAAATTAGAAATAAATTACCATGATAAATAAAAATTAGTCATATTTAAAATGAAAATTTATTAATAAAAATAACTCCTTTTTCATCCCATTGTGAACACATAATATATTTTTAAAAGAGAGTGACATTTCTCCCTTTTCATTACTTAAATTATTATAAAGGTCATATTCATGGCTATATCACTTAAAAATGGGAAATTTATAGAACATAGATGACATAGTGTCTAAATATTTACAGAAAATATTAATTAGATATGTTTTTAGGTCATTATAACCCTCATGTTTTTAGATTAACCTCTGGTAAACTTGTTATACCCTTAACCGTGGTAACATATTTTTACCGTTTTTACTTTTAAATATGTCCCAAGTTAAGGTGAAATTACTGAATAATATTAATTATGTTGATTAAAAATATTTAATCTAGTTTATAAAATTCAATTAATATAGGTTTAAGAATTTAATTTAATAACAAACCAATAAATCTCACCAGAAAACAATTTTTCACGAAATTCATTTTTCAAGGAAATAATGATTTTTTATTAACTATATAGATTATAATAATAATTATATGAATTCAAATTAAAATTTATTTATATATTTATATATACATATAATCTATTTATTTCGTTTAAATATATCCTCAATAAGGGTTACTTCAGTTAATTAAAATGGGGAAACATTATGCACTTGAAAATAGTTTTTGGAAGAATGTGTTTTTATGCATAGAAATAAACTTATACCAAAATCAGGTGTAAATAAAATTAAAATATAAATAATTATATTAAATATAACTTAATAACAATTATGGTACATTGAAAAATAAATTAATGAATAATCATACTTTTTATGTTACTTAATTTATTGAAAATAAATGATAGTTTAAAAAAAGCGATATTGTTCATTATTCAGTGTAAATTCACTCCTTTTAGAAAAATCCAAAATTTTTATTCTATTTTAACTAGGAAATGATGATTTCCAAAAACAATTAATTTTGTACAATATAATTTCTAAATTGATCATAATTTAATTAGATTTTTTTCTTCTAGAAAGAAACAAAATAATTTTTGATGAAAAATTTATTTTTGAATCATGCAAAGACATTACTAAAAACTGAGTCTTTATTTAGATGTAAATTTACTTCATCAAAAATATTTATAAATAATTTTTTTTATAAAAATTATTCTTATTCTCACCGCCAATTTTAATGGATAGGCTATAATGTTCATATTTATATAATATATATTGTGGGTTGTTTAAGCTCAATGTTTCATGTAGTATAAGCGATCAAACATAGTGTTCTTCTTTTAAAATCTATGTGTGTTAAAATTAACACTAGTTTCATATGTTCTATATCCTATATCCCCTTGTTTGTATCTAGAATGAGATATTATTTGTATGAAACAACACAAATATACTTCATTGAAAATTTAGGACATTTCCCTTATTTAGACTTATCCCTAGGGATATCATTGATGTTTTATAATACTAATCCATAAAAATAACTAAACCCTAATTTGATACCAAACGAGGTAACCCAATATAAAAAAAATAAATCAATCCATTATTTCACATGTATAATTATTTCATCTCACACATATCTGCACAACACCAAGAACTAAAGGTTTAGTGTCTTTGAATGATATCAACATAAAAAACTTATTTCACAACACTTGTGAATAATTATACATAATAAAATCACACTAGACCCCCTGATAGTAATATTACAAAGTATACTCATATTTATAACCAATAGAATGGAATCCTAAAATAAGGCTGACCACAATCACTTAGTAAAGGGAAAACTCATCAACATGTCATCAAGGGTAAGATCGTAAGCATATGAGAAAACCAAAAAATGAGAGAAATGTCTTATTAAAAATAAATTTTTAAGAATAACATTTTCAATAAGTTATGATTAAAGGACATGCAATCTCAAATCATCTAACATATATAATTACTTAAGAGTGATAAATCACGAGACAATAATTATGATCTACGGATTGTAACATAGTCTTATAATATAGAAATTTTTAATAATCATAAGAATATGAAATAATAATATTCATAACAAAGATAGTAGTATCATGTCCACAATCAATCTTTTGAACATAGCTAACTACATTATGTTCAGGATAAATCATGAGAAGAAACCTAAAAACATCATATTCGTGATCAAAATCATTATCTAGGATATATAAGATGATAAAAATGATTTTGAGGGATATATAGGACCCTATATATTAATATGATTAGATATTTTTTCTATATTATTTTAATCATTTGTTATATCATAAAAACCTAAGGAAATAAAATGGTTTTCTTATCCTTTCCAAATGGTGTCACATAATGTGATACCAAAAGTATATCAATTGAGTCAAAAAAAATCAGTCACCCAAAAGGATTAATTCATAAATGAATTTAGACGGTGATTCATTAAACATAACTTCATATGAGGTAGAAACATTGGGAATTAATTGGAAAATGGGAATGAAACTTTTTAAAAAACGTTCTTTAGAAAATATTTATTATCATCATCATAATGAGAAGAAGTTATGAGTTAATTTTAAAAAGATCAATTTTGTAACTTGTTCTAAATAAATTTTAAAATATTTTTTAGCAAGAAATATCAATAATTGATATTTGAGACATCCATAATGGTTTTACAAAGTAAATGTGGAGTGAAGATAAAATATATGATTTATAATGGAAAAAATATTTTTAAAATTAAAAATACCTATATTAAAACACACATCATAAAAAGAGTGATAAATATTCCATTTTAAAATAGGTAAATATTAATTATAAAATCACCAAAAATATAACTTATTTTTATTTTAATATAATAAAGGGGAATATTTACATAAATAGTGAATATACATATAGAAGAAAATAGCTCATTTAGATAGGTTATGATTCATTCTTAACATCATAAAATTTTATTAGAAAATAAATAAATCAAAGAAGATGTGTTTGATGTAAAAATATAATTCCCACAAAAATAAGGAGTAAAATATATATCATATATTCATATTATAGAATAAAACTATCATCTAATACCATATTCAAAGAGGAATAATTATTACTCAAGAAAAGAATTTGTGTTAAGAAAACCTCTTACCTTTTACTCCGGACTTCCACAAAAGATATTTAACCTCATGTATAATAAATATAACCACCAAAATAAACTATTTCAAAAACATATTAATATTTATTACCCTATAACCTATCCAACGATACTTATTTATTATTCATTTATTAGTTTGTTATAGTTTATTTTCAACATCGGTTGATAGCGATTTTGATTTTTTTTGCATGATTCAAAATATCGATGAAAATTATCATTATTTTATTACATGTTTATATTTAATTTATTATATAAGGTAATATAATATATTATTTATAATTATTTATGAAGTTTTTATCGCATTACAAGAGAGTTTTATTCATGATTCATGAAGATAAAATCAGTGACAATCTTCTTTCATTAATTTTTTTATGAAAAATGTTTATATATTAAATTAGTTAAATAATAACATAAAATATTAAAAAAAATATGTGGAAAAAAATTAATTAGTTATATAAATTATTATAATCATCCATGTGTGGTGGTTTGGAAAAATAAATTTTTCATTCCATGGAAGAGGTAGTCTGCATGTACACATAGATGATTTTTTTTTATTGCCATAAAATGTTAAGAAAGTAGAAACTATTTTCTATTTTTAGAAAATAAACCATGTTTTTATTAACATGTTTATTCATTAAATTCTAATTTTTTTACCAGACTTGTATGTTAGTGATTAAAAATAAAACATGTTGATCATGGAGGTGATAGTCTCCACGTAACACAAATATCGTTTTCAATTTTAAAAGGTAATGGGTAATAGTGGTTAATGGTTATTCAATATATATATAAATTCAGTATAATAATAATAATAATTTACAAATATTATAATGGGTAAAATTAAAATTTTAATTGTTATAAGAAAAAGAAATTGAAGAATGATTATAGAGGAGAAAATACTTATATAGAGGAATTTGATTTCTGTTTCGAAACCCTCTAGATTTAGAAGACATTATAAAGTTATTAGAGAAAAAAAATATCAAGAAATTTAGAGAGATTTTTTTGGTAAGTAAATGGAGTAGATTATAGGGGATAATAAAAAAATTGTGTAGCTTTGAATGGGTGATGAGAGGATCCTTTTATAAGTGAAGGGAATTGAACTCTTGTAAAAACTTATAACATTAAAATGAAATAAAGTCATTTCCAATGGTAAGTAGAATGATTATTAATATTTAAAATATGGAATCTAGTCTACAGGATTAAATTTATATAGGTGGAAAATAAATTTTAATATAATTATATAAAACACAACATAGAATAGTATTCTAAATGCATTTTTAAACATTAAAATTATTTTACACTAAAAACATGAATAAAATTTATTTTCACGAAACATATTAGATTATAAATATATAAATTATATTTAATTCACTTCAAAAAAATCCAAAAGTGAAATTAATATTTTTAATAAATAATTAAATAAAATGATAAAAATATTCATTTTATTAGAATAAAATACCACTTATGTTTTAAAGTGTTAATAATAGAATTATAAATCCAAAATAATATTTTTGAATAATTTATTTCACACCATTGAGTAAATATTTTTTAAATTAAAATATTTTACAAAATCTTATGTTATTTTTATATCAAGATGATTTCTTCAATGTGATAGTATTTTTAAAATTGTATTTTTCCCTATTAACCTAAAAATATGTCTTTTTAGAAAAAGACAAAAAATTCCCACTAATATATTTTTGACATGATGAATCTAAAAATGAAGCTTATTTTACTGAACTAAAATTTTAAAATTTATAAACTTTAATTTTAAATGAAATCATATTAATCATAGAGAAACTATTTATTAAGAATTAAAACTGTATATTTTGTAACGAGAGGTTATATTTATACTTCTTATATTATCATAATTGTTTTTTGATTTTTTGTTATTTAATTATTCTAAAAATTAATAGATTTAAATTTTATTCGAATTTTCTTCTTAATATGTGTAATTTAGCTTTTAAATACATAATAAAAATCAATTTTAGTGTAATAAAATTTACACACTATGATTTCAATTGTATTTAAATAACCATTTTACCTTTATAAAAATTAGATTGTCAATGTTTTTTAAAAATTTAATTATAATAATACCCTATATATAAGTATAATTACGTTTATAAATATTTAATAATGTCATTTTATTACAAATTATGATACATAATTTTTTTAAAAGTGATTTTTAGAATAAAAAAACATGATTAAAAAATACTGTAGAAACTATTTTGAAATTAAATGAACTATAATGTAAATTAAAAATTCATTATTTGGTATTATTTTTGTGTAAAATTCAATTTATCCATTCATCATATGTTTGACATATAATTTGACATTAATTTTAATATATTATGTACGAAAACACTTCTATTTAATAAATATTAATTCATGATTTATTACATAATATTTCACATAATTCAACCCAGAATATCAGTAAGTCTAGTTTATTGGGGAATTAGGTATATTTAACAAAAAATTAAAATAGTAAATATATCATCCTTATTGAAAAATTCCTTAACTTGTACAGAAAACTGCATGGGATAACCTGGGGACATACATAAGAAATAGGTGAGATATAAAGACCAGTAAGGGAATAAACATGACATAACATTAAAAAAGTAATACATGTTAGAAAATATGAATATAAATGGGGTATAAAATTAATTATAACCATAAACATGAACAATAATGCATGATATAAAATGATAGTCATAAATAAAACATGGGAAATGTGGAAACAACTTAAAACACTACATCATAAACATAGGTCAAGCCCAACTGCCAAGACATCATGATGGAAAAATTATGATGATGGGTTAGTTTCACTAACTAATCCTTTGAATGATGTCTCATGAGACTAAAAAATTAACCAATGCATTGGAGCGCTATATAGTTTTGGGTGCACCTGTCACTTTCATTTCATTCTCATGCTTAAGTGTGCCACATTGATCATAAAACATAGAATAATTTTTTTATAACATTTATTCAATGATCTAGGAATGTGTAATAAATACATGTATTTCCTCAATAATATAAGTATAATGACATAATAGTGAATACCCTTGATAGGAATTGGGTATGGGTATTCATTATACATTCGTTTGGCATGGAAAATCACGGTGAAATTTTGACAGCATAATAAGGGAGTATAAATATTCATGGGTGGGATTGATGAGATTAAAAGGGGTATCTCATAATTTTAAAATAAAAATGACATTAAAGGGGATATTCAAGAACATATCCCAACATTAGTAAATGTGGATAAAAGACATAAGATAAAGAAGACAATTGAATAAAGAGGAGAAGGATATCATCCCTTACTTTGAGAATGTGATTCAAAATGCTCGGAAGGAGATTCTTAAGAGATTTGGGGAACCTTAGGAGGGATCTAAAGAGGGTAGGTAAGTATAATTTTGGGATCCAATGATTTTTACTAAACATGGATGGGATCTTGGGTGGGTTTATATGGGAAACGTGTGGGGAATTATTTATCCTTTATCAAACATTGTCTTTTGACTCTCTATAATAAAATAACAAAAACCACAATACTTATCATGGTTTTTCCCTATGGTTTCTACCAAATAAGGGGTACTTTTAATTATTTTATTAGTTCAAGTGCCTAAATTATTAAAATATTACCCTTGGTGAGGTAAATGTGATTCATTCTCTTAAGGAACCAATTTTAAAACCCCAAAATATATTATTAGTTTTGGAGGATTCATAAAGGATTTATAAAATAAATAAAATAAATATAAATTCACAATATTTTAAGTGGAAGACATATATTTTATTCTGGATGCCCTTTATTGTATTTACTAAATCACTTTTGGGTCATTATAATGTAATTATTTGCACCATATATTTATACGGTATTTAATCTTTACTTGAAAATTCTATTGTCTTGAAAAATTATAAATAAATCAATGTTGGACAATTTCAACATTCTAATTCATAAAATAATAATAATTTTATTTGAATATGTTTCCAAATATGTTTGTTTTGACTTTTAAAATAATAATCAACATTTATTGATATATTTCTGGGTTTTTTGATAATAACATTTTTCGAACACTTATAAAAATAATATTTGACTTCAAAAATATCATATGATCATTTATATTTAATAAAAATTATTTAATTATAATATTTTATTAAAAAATTATTTATTTAAAAAATACATTAATTCTTCAAAATAAGTATAACAACCCCATATTGACATAAATTAACATTAAATAAAAATTTTGTAATTATTAAACATAATACTAATAGACACTTAAAGACCATATTAGTTTAGTGCCTTTGGAAACATGAAAACCAAAAAACTAGTACATAAGTGAGATATATTACATTCCACTAGGTTCTATAGGAATATAACCATTCTTAGACACATCATACATAATACATATCTTTCTAACCAAGGAAAGGAAATGTAAAAAGGAACAAGCTCAAATGTTATGTAAGGGTAAACCGGGGATACAACTATGCATAAACATGATCATAGAGGTATGATAATGTGATAAAAACATTATAAGATAAAATACTTTATTTCAAAGATCAAAAAAATTAATCATGGCATAAATATTGGAAGTTCATAAGACACAAATCATAAGGAAATAAATAACATAAGCCATAAAATCATATCATAGGAAAAGAATATAGAATTATTTAAAACATAAAAGCATATAATATGATTTCCATAGTATCCAAGACATATCTTCCAAGACCATATTAGTAGTATGGGTTCAATCCCCATACCATTTTGGTAGTCATGGTTCACTCCAATGGTTATTTTAATAGAATTAGTTCGCTCCTCATACAATCTTAGTAGTCATGGATCACTTCCAGGGCCAACATAGTAATCAAGGTTCACTCCAAAGATCATATTAATCTATCTCATGAGATATAAATCTTTTCCAAATTCATTGGAGGGAGATATAGGTCCTACCCATATAATAATTAAATCATACGTACATGTTCGAAAAAATCATAAACAATCATATTATAATCCCAAAAATGAAATGGGTATCATAAACATGAAATCATATCATAACATATGAAAAAAGATAAAGGTTTCAAAATCGTTTAATCAAAATAATTACCCATTAAATTAAGTGGGTTTCAGAAGAATATAACCCATTAAAGAGAAACAAGTTTCATAAACATCGTTCCATCAAAACATAAATTATTCTGAGAAATAATTTGAATGGAGACATTGAATAATTTACCCAAAAAAGTTACAAATAAAACTAATGTGTTTCATCATAGATGAGAAATAATTTTGAAAGATCTTTTAAAAAAATTCTTGAGGGAAATATCCAGTCTTCTTTTAAAATTTATTTTTAAAACTTAAAACCTTCTGAAATACATTTTCTTAAAATATAACTTTCAAAACTGATAATGGAATCCTAAAAATATTGAAATCCATTTTTAACTTTAGAACTTATAAAATAATATTGAAAGCATGTTGGAAACCTTTTTACTTGAAAACTTATTAAAGAATCTTGAAAACATTTTGAAAATTATTTCCATTGAAAATTTATAAAAGTGGCTTGAAAACATTTTGAAAAAAAAATTCCTTGAAAACTTATAAAAGATCCTTGAAAATATTATGAAAATACATTTCCTTTTAAAACTTATAAAATAATATTCAAAACATTTTGAAAACTATTTTCTTTGAAAATTAAATAATAATATTAAAAACAATTTGAAAATAATTTTCCCCAAAAATATATTTAAAAATTATAAATAAAGCTTGAAAACATTTTGAAAACTATTTCTTTTTAAATACTTTGAAAACATAGAAATAAATCTTGGATTTTTTTGAAAACTAATTTCTTTAAAATATGTTGAAAACAAAAATAGAAATCTATATTTTTTAAAAAAAACATTTATTTTAAAAAAATTTAAGAATTTATAAATAAATCTTGAAACTTTTTTGAAATCCATTTTCTTTGAAAATATATAAAATAGATTGAAAAAGTTTTGAAAATAATTTTCTTTGAAAATACATAGAAAAAAAGAATTTAAAGAATATTAGGGGAAAAATTTATGTTTCTTTTAAAATAATGTTTTAATCTTGCGAAGGAATATTCATGGGAATCTCGATCATGATGGTGGATAGATTCAGACAAGCCGAACATTCATTTTGTATCGTAAAACTTTTAGAAAGGTGCTTTGACCAGAAAACGATAAGAAGATTCATCATTGAAACCAATTTTTTTAAAAGATAAAATATGGGTAAATTTTTATTTTAAATATTATAGTATAATAATATAATATTTTTTTTATCCTTTTTGAAGACATGGTTTTGAAGAAACATAGATTTCCAACCAAAGAGAGGGTAAAGTCGGGCTTTCTTAAAAATGCATTCTTAACTATCTTATGTACTGAAGAGTGTAAAATGGTTCCAACACATGAAGATATAGTGAATAACCATAGTATATTATAATTATTGAGATTTATTAATATATGGATCATAATATTTCTTCAAAGTAAGCATAATCACAAGCAATCTTTAAAAGTGATGAAATTATTTCAATTAACTCTTACCACTAGGTAACTTTGAACCATACTTCCCATGTAATAAAATTAAATTACATGAATCATAAAATATAATGAAAGGAATGAGAATAATGATATAAAATTTAAAATTCATTATATACACCTCATGGAAAAATATGGGTGCATAGAATGGAATGTGTCTCAAATAAAGAAAATTGAGACAAAATTACTTTACCGATTTGGTAAATTTTGAAACATAAACCCCATAAAAGAAAGACAATAAAATAGATATATTAACTACCATAAATTTAACTATATGAATCATAGAATACATATATGTTTATAATATCCACCACACAAATGAAATAATTTATGATTAAGACATGTATCTCCTAGAAATAAAAAAGGTGTGATAAAATCCCCTTACCTTGTGTCTTGACTCTCATCATACTCATACAAAATTTATGTATAATAAATATAAGTTTATTATAAATATATAATAAAACCATATTATAATATATATATATATAATACCCCCATATTTTTCAATTATGACATTACATTACCTATGTGTTAACAATTCTATGTTACAGTTTCATTTCAGGTAATATGTGCTTTGTTCTTTGCATGTGTCTTAATTTGTTATATCTTTGGTCCTTATACTTAAATAATTATTTACATAATTTAAAAAATTATATAAATATCATATATATTAATTATTTTTTATTATAATAATTTAGATAATATAGAATTATGAAATGGAATACACCATTCCTGGAGATTGATGGTTGTACTTACGCATAAACGTTGTTTCTGTTTTATTATTTTATTGAAAGAAAGAAAGAAAATGAAATATATGTATATATGTATATAATATAATTAAATTAGAAATAGTACATCATATATATGATATAATTTTGGTAAAAACATCCCTAATACATTCCATATAGTGTGTGAAAGAATCACATTGCTTTGAGGGGGCGGCAGTCTACACTTCCTCAAACAAAATTATCATATTTACTCCAAATGTAAATTATAAGTATATGGGTTATAAAAGGATTAAATAATATAAAATAACAAATAAATATAATATTTAACAAATATAAATATTTTTCCATTATAATTTCCACCATTAGAGGTGGTAAAGGAAAAAATGAACAATCATCATTTCGTGAGTTGGTAGTTCGCCATACACGTAAACAGTATGTTTGTTAACCATTAGATGGAAGTGTGTGTAAGTGTAGGTATAAAAATTATCATAAAAAAATCACAGTATATTTAGAATATTTTTTATTACAATCATTTAATAATAATAGATTAGTGGTGGAGACTTGAAATAACATAAAAGAACTTGAGGAAAAATGTTTCTCTTCTTCGGGTAACTCCATTTGGATTGCACCAAATAGATTCCACGGATTGTTTTCTCCCAAAGGGAGAAATAAAAAAGGTAGGGAGATATATTGGTAAGTGAATTGGGAACATTTTCATCAAAAATTAGTGGTTTGAGAGGGGATATGAAGAGATAATGTTAGTGGCCTTTTACAGGGGAGGAAAAGGACACACTTGGTATTTTTTAAAACAAGTTATGTGTACCCATGTTTTTACCTAAAAAAAAGACAAAAATCAACCAAACTCAACTATTTAAGGTTAATGGATGACTATATTACTTAAAATGTGTTTTTTAAAAGTATCTATTTCATTTTACCCCTTATGTTTAAGGTTTATTACCTTATTAAGCTTAATTTCACCTTAATCATTGCTATTAATTTTAATTACTTTCACTAAGGTTTTTGGTCAAGACAGATATAGAACTTGTTATAAATTATAAATTAATATTATTATAAATATTTAATTCATTTTTAAAAATACCATTAATATAATTGGAACAAATTAATTTAAAAATAATCATATATATGGTATGATAATGCGGGTTTTTGAAGTAAAATCATTCAAATATTTGTTATGTTTTTATATTAAATTTAAATGTAAAATTGATTCCAAAGACATAAATAGGATTAATTTATAAAAATATGATGTAATTAAACTTTTAATACAATTTAAAATGTTATTTCACATGACATATAAATTAGATGAAAAGGGAGTTTTGAATTAAAATTCAGTATTTTTTAACTATTCATTAAAAAATGAAACCTTACAGATAAATACACAAAATTAGTCCTAACCTAATTTTTAGGGTTTTATTTAAAATATTAGGTTTATTTTGATATATTAAATCTATAAAATTTCAAAAAATCAGATCTAAAATGGGTTTACTTTTAAAAGGATCTAAAACTACCTTTATAGAAATATATGTTTTTATACATAAAATTGGGTTTGTTCTTATCTTATGCCTATAAAATAAATTGGATTAGTATAAATTTTTTTTGATTTAATATATAACATATAATACATTAATATCACTCACTAATTTCAATTAATTTAAATTGTTAAGACAAAACACCTTTTGGGAGCGTAAAAATAAAAATATATCCTGTATATTCAATTGGTTCTTATAGTTTTTGTCTAAATAATTAGTAATTTTTGAATTCATCTTATATTTATGTAAACCATATATTTTCATAAGTTGGATAATAATATTCATAACAGATATTTTAACGTCTAGGTTATATATTATTATATTTAATAAAAATATTTTAATAATATATTATTGTTCAGTAAAACTCAATATTGCGTGTTATATAAGCCATCGAGGAAATTCAGTATTACATGTAACATATAGATAAATATAATCTTTATGTTATGTGTAGTGCATGTTTAACTTGGTATTTCTTATAAAAATATAATCATAGTTATTTAATATAAGAAAAACTATTTTCAATGTTTCATGAACTGTAAAATATCAAAAACAATACATTAATTAAAAAAATTCACAAAATCTCAGAGTGTTACATTATACCCCCCATATAATTAATTTCACCCTCTAAATTATTCTAGGTTATCAAAGGTTTAACACTTGAATGATTATTTCATAAAAACCCAGATCGTAAAAATGAATACTAAAACTTTCTTTAAAAGGGGAAAGTTGGAAACATAATAGTTAACCAAAGTAAAATATATCTATGTTTCCACATAGGAGAACATAGGCAGAAAGTGAAAACATGGATACAGAAGACAAATATAACAATCAATTTTTGGAGTATAGTGATAGAGAACTTGGTTAGGAGAAGGTTAACAATCACAAATCCGTAAATCTGCAATTATTTAATGGACTATTTGATTCATCGAAAAAAAAGAACTAGGGTAAATTTTTTGGTTTCATGATTCATTCCCCAGAGTTGAATAATTTTCATGAGAAGTTATAATTACTCGAATTTATTCCCTTTCATTAGTAAAATCTAACCCTTTTTTTGTGACTTGAGCAATTTCAAATTCACCACTTTCACTAAAAACGAAGGTAGTTTTTTCATTCCTAAATCACTAAAATATCATGAGATCAATGATAAGTCATCCCATATCTATTAAGTTACTATCAACACAAGGTTGTTAGATCATTTCATCCAATATGCATAAATCCTCAAGTGATGTGATAGTACTTAAATCTCACAAACTTTATCCAAAGTTTAACTTAAAAAGTCCATAAATCATTAACCTTATAACCCTTTTGAAAGATAATAAACTAAAATTTTAGAAAGAAGGTCACAAAATTATCTTAACTTTGATCTCCCATATATAAAAAGTTTCTCTTGTTTGTTACATTAAAAAAATGTGAATATCCTCACCATATATTCTGTTGAAACATGGTAATAACATAAATAACCATATATCCTTCTCAAAAACATGTATACTCCCTTATTACAAAGATTACAGGATATATCCCTTTAATCGAAGAATTTTTAAACTTCGTCTATAATGAAATTTTATAATTTTTCAAAAAATACTTAATTGGTTCCAAGCTCATTGATATAATCCTATTTACTTTATCCAAATGAATCATCTCTTTATAAAGATAAACACAATTTTATCAACATATTGATCACATTAAGGGTAACCTTCCCTTAAAAATATTTAATTTTCTATGTCTTCATCACCATTCAACATATCCTTTTCAATCCTCAATAAAATCATATACTGAAAATATTTATATATTTCATGATTCTTATAAAAAATAATTGAATTTTAAAACATAAATACTTCATTCAAACAACGTTATTCTTCATCCAATACTCATACTTGATTAACTTATTCCATAACTACTCTTTCCTAGAATATGAAACATGAATAATTTATTGAGGTTCATCAACCTTAATCTAATCATGCTTCTTATTTTTAATGTAAAAATACTATAAGAACATCACATACATTTAACATGTGGTTTTTGGTCTCTTTATCTTCTAAAGAATAACCAATACTCATACCACCTTCCTAATAATCTTTATGAGATTTATACTTAGGAAAGAAATTTTCATATTTCCAATACTTTCCAAATATGAAACACTCAATATTAACCATTTTCTTTCAAGTTCTCTCCATTGACTAAAAAAAGCACCAGGTAAGAAACACATATCATATAAGAACACCACGTAATCATGAAAATTTACTTATAAAATCATAACATAGGATTAAAACATGGAATTGTGTCAAAAAAGTAATCATATAATATGATTTCCATAGAATCTAATACATCGCTTCCAAGACCATATTAGTAGCATGGGTTCATTCCCTATACCATCTTGGTATTCTTTGTACACTTCAATAGTTATCTTAGTTGCATGAGTTCACACCTCATACCATCTCGATAGTCATGGTTCACTCCCATGACCATCTTAGTAGTCAAGGTTTACTCCCAAGACCATATTAGTCTATCTCATGAGATATAAATCTTACCCAATACATTTAAGGGAAATATTAGTCCTAACAATATCATAATGAAATCATACATACATATGCAACAAAATCATAAACAATCATATCATAACCCATGAAATGAAATGGGTATTATAAAAATGTAATCATATCATAACCTATAGAAAATGATATAGGTTTAATTATAACTTCATCAAATTAACAACCCGTGAAAAGTAGCGAGTTTCAAACGAATACTACCCAACAAAGAGAAACATGTTCCATAAACATCATGCCATCAAAACATAAACTATTCAAAGAAAGAATATGAATGGAAACAATTAATAATTTCCCCATTAAGGTAGGAGTAATACCATTGGATGTCACCTTCTATGGGAAATAATTTTTAGAGATCCTTTAAAAATATTTATCGAAAAAAATATCATTTCTTCATTGTAAATTTCTTTTCAAACATAAAACCCTTTGAAAACAATTTTCTTAAATAATAACCATAAAAAATAATAATATAATAAAAAAGAAATTTTGAAAACCATTTTTCCGTGAGAACTTATAAAATATGTTTGGAAACATATTTGAAAAACATTTTCCTTAAAAATTATAAATGAAAATTGAATTTTTTGGGAAATTATTTTCCTTAAAAACTTATAAAACAAGCTTGAAAACATTTTGAAAATAATTTTCTGTGAAAACATATTAAATATTCTTGAAATAAATTTGAAACCATTCTCCATGAAAACTTATAAAATAATTTTTAAAAAATTTTGTAATCCATTTTCATTAAAAATTTATAAAATAATCTTGAATACAATTAAAAACCGATTTTCCAGGAAAATACTTTGAAAACATTTAATGAAATCTTGAAAACATTTTGAAAAACATTTATTTTAAATTACATTGACACACTATAAAGAAATATTGAAAATGTTTTGAAAACCATTTCTTTAAAATTACTTTAAAAATTTATCAATAATTATTTAAAAAATTTCAAAAACTATTTCCTATAAAATAATTTAAAAACTTATAAATAAATCTTGGAAATTTTTTGAAAAACATTTTCCTTAAAAATATTTAAAATAGAATCAAACCTTTTTAAAAACCAATTTCATTGAAAATACTTTGAAACTAAAAATATACATAATATTAGGAAATTTTATTCTTTTTTTAATTTTTTTAATCTTTTAAAGGAAGCTTCAAGGGAATTTTAGTTATGATGGTAGATTAATATGTACTTGCAGAACATGCATTTTTCATCGTAAATTTTTTTGAAAGGTGCCTCGGTTGGAAAACAAAAAAAGATTCCTTATTAAAAAATATTTTATTTAAAAAGTTTAAACATGGGTAAAAATTTATTTTGAATATCATAAGAGAATAATAGAATAATTTTTGAAACCATTTGGGGAACTTGGTTTTGAAGGAACTAAGTTTAACGACCGAATAGAGGGTAAAATCATGCTTTCTTAAAAACCCTTTTCTTAAATATTGTATATACAAAAGAGTGAAAATGGTACCAATACATGAAAATATAGTTAATAACCATATGGGATGAAAATTCATGAGATTTATTAAGAGATTTATCTTAATGTTTCATCATAGGAATCATAATCATAAAAAATCTTGAAAAGTGATGAGATCATTTCGATAAACTCTCACAACTTGGTAACTTTTAACAAGACTCCCCATGTAATAAAATGAATTTTAAAGAAGAAAAAAATATCATGAAAATAATTAGATTCATGAAATAAAATTTCAAAGGTAGTATATACACCTCATGGAAAATTATTGGTGCATAATATGGAATGTATCTCAAAGAAGGAAAATTGAGACAAAATAACTTTACCGATTTGGTAACTTGTGAAACATAAATTATATAAAATGAAGATCATAAAATGGATATGTAAATAATCATAAATTTAATTATAATAATAATAGAATATACCATGGTCAGTATACACACCCCACAAATTAAATGAGTGGGGATTAAGACATGTATCTCAATGAAATAAGAAGGTGAGATAAAATTCCCTCATCTTGTGTTTTTACTCGCATTGTACTTGTACAAAAATCATGTATGATAAATATAAGTTTATTAAAAATATGTTAATGAACCATATTATTTTATCTAATAAAACATATGGTTTTATTATGTCATTATATTACCCACTTTTAAACAATTATATGTTAAGGTTTCACATTGGGTAATATATGCTTTCTTCTTCGCATGTCTATAAATATGTTATATATTTGGTATTTATAATTGTATCATTATTTACATAACTTAATCCATGATATACGTTGAATATTATAAATGATTTTTTGAGGTTTAAATTTTTTTCAATTAATTAATAAGATGAAAAGTCAATGAGTTTTGAATTTGATGATTATAGAGTTGGTTTTTAGTTCCAAATAATAGATCAAAGTTGAATGCACATTGTTTACAAAAATGATTGGTAAAATCCATGAAAAATGCATTTTATTTTTCATGAGGGTTTGAAGTGATTTAATTTTAGGGTTGGTATGTGTAATATAGTTTGATATTTTTTAAATGATTTCATCAAAAAATTTAACCACACCTAGCCAGCCAGCTATGGGGAGTATCATCATAAGGGTAGATGAGTGCTAGCCTCGGGCCAACCAGTATAGCGGCTGAAGTATACAGAGGTTCATGTCCACATGGGTTCATGTGAGACTGATTAGAGCACCACCTTGTGGGGAAGAACTATGGTTTAGGTGGGTGTTGATGCGTTCCCACAAGAACCGGTACATGGCGGTACAAGGGGAGGGAGAGGATATTTCTAGGATGTTTCTTCCATGAAGTTTGTTATAAAGGATCCAAAAAGTGTGATATGTTTATATATTGGACTCATTAACAAGTTACTATAGATATATTTAAAAATCAAGTGTAAATATGACAATTTCTGATTGATCAATCGATTTATCCTAATTATGAATCTTCTCACCGAGTTCCTCTATCGTGAGATCTGTTCGTTGATTGTTGTGAGCCTTCTAATCAAACATTGGTATTAATCATCTCCAAAAATCCATTCAAGCAGCTTCTTCTCATCAGGATATCAAGGGAAACACAATTTTTATTGAATATTTATTCGAAGATCCTCATAATTTATTCATTGTTCTAAAAATACAAGGATGATCAAGATGTGATGCAACTTTATTTGAATCATGAAATGAAGATCAAACTGAATATATAATTGAATGTATCTCAGTGACTATATAAGGTTCTATGACATTTTCTGTTTCCTATAAATACCAATATATTAACTCTATTGAGTTGTTGAATTTTATAGTATCTTATTTCTAGTGAAAGAGAGCTCTGTGAATGTCTGGTTTTCGAAGGATCCCACACTACTACAGTTTGCGTGAAGAACACTAGAAACCATAATTATTCAGCATGTGCCTTGCACAATCGGATTGCATAAAAATGAAACTAGTTTCCACAAAGAAATAATTTTATCATTTAATGTGATACTCATTTTACTTGCAAAAAAATATAGAGCGTACACACTATATTTTTCAAATGGTTCGATATTTTTTCAGGTACGGGGTTTTAGTGTGTAAATGTTTGAGAAATAGTTTGCACATACAACATGTGAAGGTGTATTTTTATTTAGGTAGATTTAATATAAAGTAGAAAGTGTGATTGATTTTTGTGAATAAAATTAATGTGAATAAGTTGTGAAAGTGTTCTATGTATGTTCACATAAGACAGTGTACAAAAAGGAGGAAGGCTTGATCATACAATATTAAATATTTAATTGTGATTATTGTAAAGTAGTTGTACACACAAGGAAAAAATATTTCATTCACATGCACATGTAAATAGATATTAAAATAGAAAATTTTTGTGTGAAAAGGTGGATAATGTGTGTGTAAAAGAAAAATGAATTTTTAGTGCATGAATTTTATGCATGAGGTTTACAACACGGCAGTGAAAGTTATTTGTGTGTGCATGGGAGTGTTTCAACTCATTTACACATCACTTAAATAAGCATGTATAATTAATTTATAGTAGTGTTGGGAAAATATTTCTACTAGTGTTTTAGAAGTATTTTTTAATCTAATTTTTTAATGTTAAGTGAGGTCAGGTATTCTAGACAATAAATAATTCTTTCCCGCGCATTATTATATTGAGGCAGCTGATTATATTTAATGATCAGAAATATTTAAGTAAGTCCAACATCAGTGAAAAGGAACTTGAATTTTACATAGTCCAGTTTGATCCAACAATCTCATTGAGGAATATTATAAAATCATCCTATCAGTGTATCAAATATTTCTTGACTCAAGATTGTGAGTCTTCAGTGGAACTCAGAAGAAGTGGAAGTCTCGAGTGGGACTCTAGACTATACTGGTGGGATACTGGTAACACTGTGGGATGTAGAATAAAGATATTACTATGGGAATCAAGAGTCCCTAGTGTAGGTGGGAACTTGTAAACTCTAGTGATATTCTAGAGTGTAACACTATAAGACTTAGTGTTGATGGCAATGGGACTTTCCCTGGTTTTAACCATCTATATATAGTGAAAAAGCTGTAACCAGGGGTGATTACCAATTTTAGTAAGGATATAGGTCTTAGTAAAAATAATTTTAAAAATCATTGTCTATTTTTCTTACATTTTATCATTTATTTTATATAGAAGCTTATATGTAAAGATGAAGGATCAAGACGTTAAATAGTCAAAGAGGTTGGATTCAAAAGAAAGAATTTGTAAAGTAGTGTACCATTGATTCACCCCTATCAGTGGTATATAAATGATGCTCATAAACTTCAATAAATATCATGTATATTAATTATATTTTTATTATAATAATATATATAATATATAATTATGAAATGGAATACACCGTTCACAGAGATTATAGGTCGTACTTAAACTTGAATGTAATTTTCTTTTAATTATCGTATATAAAGAAAGATAGAAAATGAAATATATGTATATAGGTATATAATATCACTAATGTATCATTATTATGTCATAGATATCATAAAATATCACTAAACACGTCCTTAATACATTCCATGTAAGGTGTGAATGAATCGCACCGCTTTGATGGGGTGGTAATCCACACTTCTTTAAACAAAATTATCGTATTTACACGAAATCGAAAGTGTAAAGACATTGGTTGTAAAATTTTTAAATAATATTAAAGACAAATTGAATTTAATATATAACATATATCAATTGATTTTCCATCATAATTTCCTCCAGGAGTGGAAATATAGTAAAAATGAACAATCATCATTTAATGACGTGGTAGTTTGTTGTACACATAAACAATATGTTTATTACCCATTAGATGGAAGTGTGTGTAAGTGTAGGTCAAAAAATTATCATTAAAAAATCCTATTATTTTTATGATACTATTTTTTATAAAGTCTTGGTATAATAATAGTTGAGGGGGTGGAGAAAGGAAATGAAATAAAAGAAAATGAGGAAGAATGTTACCTCTTATTCGGGTAACTCGTTTTGGTTTGCAGCAAAGAGCTTCCTTAGATTGTGTTATTCCATATGGGATGATTCGATAAGGAAAGGGAGGGATTATGGAAAGTTTATTGGTCAGACCTTGGCTGAACCTAAGTGGTTTGAGATGTGTGAGTAATTGGGAGAGGTGGCACCATTTTATATGGGGGAACGGACTCACTTCGTATTTTTTAAAATAAGTTTTTTTTACCCATGTTTGTACCTAACAAAATTCATCAAGAACCAACCAAAATCTATAATGTAATGTTAAGGGACGAAGAGTGGCCATCCAATGGGTTTTGGACAATTTTCTAGGTCATTTTGGCCCTTAATTTTAAGGTTTATTCCCTTGTTAATCTTAAATCCACTTTACTCATTATAAATAATTTTAATTAATTTCATTAATATTTTTGGAAAAAATTAAGTTGACATTATGAGAGATTATAAATAATTCTAATTAAAAATATGAAATCCATTTTCCCAAATTCCATAAATATTAGTGGTAGAAATTAATTTTTAATTAATCCCACAGGTGGGAAGACAATGCAGGTTTTTGAACTAAAAACATTCTAATGTTTTTTGTGTTTTTATATTCAATTTCAATGTGAAATTTATTCCAAAGACCTAAATTAGATTAATTGTTAAAAATATAATCTCATTAAAATTTAAAACAAATTTAAAAATATAATTTATACTTATAACTGAATTACACAAAAAAGTATTTTTGAATTAAAATTTAGTATTTTGTTTGACTATTCATTAAAAATTTAAACCATATCGAAAAATACCAAAAATTAATCTGAACCTAATTTTTATGTTTCTATTTAAAAGATGAAGTTTATTTTGACATATTAAATTTATTAAAGTGCCATAAATTTGATCTAAAATGGGGTTTCCATTAAAAGGTGGTAACACTACCTTTATAAAAATATGGGTTTTTATGAAAAAAAAATTGGGTTTGTTCTTATATTATGTCTGTAAAATCCATTTGATGAATATAAAAAAATATATTTTTGAATATAAAACATATAAATTACATTAATATCATTCACTAATTTTAATTCATTTAATTTATTAAGACAAAACACCTTTTGGGGTATAAAATTAAAAATATATCTTTTATATTCAATTGGTTCTTATATTTTCATATCTAAATAATTTGTAATCTATAAATTAATCATATATTTGTGTAAACCATATATTTTCATAAGTTATTTAACATTATTCGTAATAGTTAATTTAACAGCTATGTTATATTTTATTATATTAAATAATAATATTGTAATAATATATTACTATTTGGTAAAATTTGATCTTACATGTTACAAAAGCTATTGAGGAATGTCATTATTGCATGTATTGTAAGATAACATCAGTGTTCCCAGTAAATAAATATAACCATTATGTTGTGTGTAGTGCATTATTTATTTGGTATTTCTAATAACACATGCCAAATTTAGTGCTTTAATATAAAAAATATATTTTTAGTGTTATGTGAAATGAAAAATATTTAAAACATTAAATTAATTCAAAAAAAAAAAATTCATAAAATCTTATGGTGTTATAATAAGAATATTGATTTAAATTTAATATAAATAAAATTTGTGTTTTATTGTATAAAAACCAAAAGTATATACAGAGTAACAATAAGAAGTAAATATACACATTATTATATTGAAAATAAAGTATAAATATTCATATTATTATTGTTTTGATACACATACCTTTAATACATTGAGAAAATATCTAAGGGTGAGGTATATGATGGTGATATTTTCATTGTGTAGTTTGGGGTACATGGTTTGGGTCATGATTTGGATGGGCTTGAACTTACCCCATAAACAGTTTCATTCACGCTTAAGTTATTAGTTCTCAACTTGGGCATGGTCAATGAAAATATCCAGAGATACATTTTCCCTTATAAGTTCTGATAAATAGGCTTCATAGGGTACAATCCTACTGGTTGAGGTTATCACTTCCTTTTTCTATGTCAATTGGATTTGTTAAAACCCTATATTTATACTATCATATCATCATTTATTGAAGACTATATTATCAGTGGTTATGATTCTTAATGGTATTTTAAATATTATAGGATATAATAGAACCAAATAAGTTCATGTGTGTTCTTTCACTATATTACATAATAATACATTTAATTAAGTCATAAGGGGAATTTTATTAATAAAAGTTTTGGTTGTTTCAATCTCCCCCCATTCAAAAACATCAACCTTGAAATTTTCATTTCACACACTAAAATAGATGAGGGTAATTCTTTTTCGTCACCTTATTCAGTTCCCATGAAACTTCATCAAATTTTTTCTTTCTCAACAACACTTTGACTAGGTGCATTGTCTTATTTCAAAGAACATTATCTCTACGATCTATGATCTTCATTGGATGCTCCTCATATGAGAGATCATTTTACATTGGTACCACCTCTATATTTTGTTCATGTGAGGGTCTAAAATGTACTTTATCAAGGGGGATACACAAAATACATCATGTACCAAAGAAGAGTTTGGTGGGAGTGACAATCAATAGGCCACTGATCTGATGTGATCAAGGATATCAAATAGACCAACGTATCTTGTAATAAGATTTCCCTTCTTCCCAAATCCCATGAATTTCTTCCATGATGATATATGGATGAATGCTACATCTCTAACATCAAACTCTAGGTCTCTTCAATGATTATCATCCTAGATCTTCTACAACCTCTGAGCAGCCTTGTTGTGTTGCCGAATAGCCTTGACCTTTTCTACTATTTCTTTGATGATTTCAGAACCTAGCAATTTTTGTTCCCCAACTTCATCCTAGAATAGAGTTGTTATTTACCTCTTCTTATAAAGGGATTCATAGGGATCCATTTGGATCATTGATTGTAAACTATTATTTTATGATAACTTGAAGAGAGGAATATTTTGGTCCCATAATTCTTCGAAGTCAATTGATCTTGGTCTCAACATGTCTTCAAATGTCTGGATAGTCCACTCGGATTGGCCATCAGTTGGATTGTCCCACCAATAAATCTCTTGGAGCTCAATATTATTTTTTTCTTCCTGGATGTATAGATAAGTTTAATCTATTTACATCATCCAAAAAATCCTTCTTTAACTCGTGATATGATTCTACACAAAATCGTGACCCAAATATTACAACACCTTCTTCATTAACATTGAACACTAAGGATTTCCATTTTTTATATCTTTCACTTTCATCTAAATTCTTACATCATCTCTTTGAGAATCCATTATCTTATATAAAAGGTATGTTTGAGAAATAATTTGTGAAATGACTGATGATGCTCCTTCCTTTATAATTATCATGTCCATCTTTTTTAAGTCTAGGAAGATCAGATCCTTCACAATTCTCATCAATGATAAAATTGTTGGATCCTTTCTACTTATAGAATCTTCAACTTTATTTTATTTCCCAAGATGGTAGTGGATTGAGTAGTCATTTTCCTTGATCATCTCTAACCATATTCGTTGGGGCACATTTATCTCTTTCTATGTGAATATATACTTGAGGATCTTATGATCCGTATATATTTCACACTTCTCCCCAAAGAGATAATGCCACCATATTTTCAATGTGAAGATCACTATAGCCAACTCCAGATCATGTTTTGTGTATTTCTATTTGTGAACCTTCAATTTCTTTAAAGAATAGTCTATCACATTGTCATTATACAATAACACATAACCCAATCCCTTCAATGAGGCATCGCTGAATAAGATGAAAATTTATCCACTTGGGGAGTGTGAGTATAGGTGTTGTGATAATCCTCTTCTTTAACTCCGTGAAACTCTATTAAAATTCATCATTCTAAACAACCTTGACACCCTTTAATGTTAGATTTGTTAGTGGGTTTGACAATCATGATAAATTTTTCACAAATTGATGATAGTACCGAGCTAATTAAAAGAAACTACAGATATTTATCATAGATGTTGACCTTAACCATCCTTCCATTGCTTATGTCTTTGAAGGGACCACATATATCTCATTATTTATGAAAATATTCCCCAAGAATGATACATCTTTCAACTAAAAGTCACATTTTTTGTACATGGAATAAATCTTATCCTTTTGTAAGGTATTTAGCATAGTCCATAGACGCTCCCCATGCTGCTCCTTACTTTTGGATTATATTATAATATCATCTATTAATAATACCAAATTTTTTTAGGTGATCACTGAAAACTATATTCAGTAAGTCCATGATTATTATTGGAGAATTAGCGAGTCTGAATGGAATCACTATGTAATCATAGATCCCATAACTTGTTGGAAAATAGGTCGTGTGTATATCCCCCTCCTTCACCCTAACATGATAAGACCCCGACCACATATCCACCTTGGAGAGTTATTGTGATCCATATAGCTGATCAAAAAAATTCATCAATCCATGGTAAAGGATACTTATTCATTATTTTGATATTATTGATACCACGATAATCAATGTAATGATGCATTGACCCATCTTTATTCTTGATGACGAGGACCGGTTCTCCCCATGGTGAGTCACTTGGGTGCATGAACCCTATATCCATATTATCATGGAGTTGTTTCTTCAGCTCTTAATGTTTCTCAATAGTCATTCTATAAAGATTCTTGGATAATGTTAATGCCACTGGTTTAATATCGATTGAAAATTAGACCTCTCATCAAAGAGGAAGACCATGCAATTCTTCAAGAATCACTTCAGTGTATTCCCTCACAATGGTCATGTTTTCAAGGATGATCCTTTCTATAGACTTAATCACTTTATCTATATATGCTTAATAATTGTAAAGTAATTTACATTCTTGCTATGTTTTTAAAAAATAAGATTCCTCCATCTCATTTCATTTTTATAGAATTAGAAGATGATTCATGATACTGGGGTTTATTTTATTATCGTGGAAATTTATGTTGGCTCTATAAAGGGAAAGACAATCCATACCCAAAAGTGCATCAAATTCTACAAAAGGGAGTATCACAATGTTCACAGGTATTTTCATCCCACAAATTTAAATAGGTGTGGATTTATATACTTAGGATGCAATAATTTTTCCATTTTTCATTTTCACTGACAACTCTACTTACATGATTTGTTGTGGTGTTTGAATATTTCTACTAAAATTTCATGATATGAAAGAATGAGTAGAACCAGAATCAAAAAGTACATTTACTATTCTTGAATGAATAACTAGATTACCTATCACCCCAAAAAAAAATTTGGATCCACCTTAGTGGTTTTGATAACATAAGCTCGCCCTTTCTGCCTTGGATGTTGTTGGTTGTCTCTAAGAACACTTTTCTTAGTGAATTGGTTTGCAAAGTTCCCTGGATTCTTAAATTTGAAGAAATTAAAAATTTACTACAGGTTGGATAGGGCACTATTTCATCCATTTCATTTTTGGTATTATATCACTGGTAATAACTAGCTATGTTTCCTTCTTTACCACACTTAAATCATTCCATAATTCCCCTTAGGTAACTTTTGGGGTGCTTTTTTCTACACTTTTTACAAGTGGGGTGTTGAAATTTCGTAGCAAAATTAGATTTCTCTATTAGACCATTATAATTAAACTCCAATTTTCACTTATTATCCACAAGATAACTGACAGATGCCTATCATAGGGCATGGAAAAATAAAATTTCTATGTTTTACCAGTACAACATAATGGATAACCATGGTTGTCTCACTTATGGAGCTTTCTCAATTTGTTCAGCTGCTTAATATAATACACCTAAGAACAAGTTATTTTTTGTGTGTTTTTTTGTAATAAAAGGAATTTAATAAAATAAATGAAATGAAAAATTAAATTGTAAATAACATGGAATGCTAAAAATAATTCAATTTGAGAAAAAAGGATCTTCTCCCGAGATAATTTTTAGGGAGCCCCTTCATTGAAAAGTTCAAATCTCCATAGTGAACTTACTTCATTGTATGTGTATACACCTCAATATAACCCTGTTATGAATGAAACGTATACTTATAAATAGACAAACATACCCTCCATTCACCACGTAAATTGAGGGAAAATGGTTTCAGATTAATTAGTTAAACTTTTGAAAACCATAGTGAGTATTACACCCCTATATATTACCCTTAGAATTAACTCAAAGAATATCAAAAACAAGGTCTCGGGTTCAACAAACTGATTAATACCATGGGATATTCCTCGGGTTAGTTACTCATAATCATGAGAACTAGATTTTATAGTGGTAAGATGAGAATAATGAAAGAATAAAATTGTGAGAAAATTTGGAAAAGAAAAGAGGGTATATGAGTGGACACAGAAATAAAAACAATGTATGAATTTGTTTGAAATATAAATTTCAATTGAAAAATAAAACGGAAATAAAGAATAAAAATAAATTAAAAAATGGGATGATTTTCATCTGTCCTCCCTCAGTGTAGATCTCCTCCTTGGGGCCTCAAATGGAATGGGATGGAATGGAAGGATTTCGGAAGGAGGGGCTCTCCTCCTTTTATAGGCTAGATGTTTCCTCTAAATGTTAGCAAATTTTGACCCATTAAATGGATTATTCACACATTTAATCCATAATAAAATTTGTTAGTAAATTTATTTTCCACTCAACCTCAACATTTCCGCATAATTTTCCACCAGAAGAAAGACTTTTGGAATAAATACTATGATTATATTTTTCTGGACAAGAGTTCCATAATTCTTCTTTAAGTGTATAACATCCAATGGCCCCTATAATGAGATAAAAACTGTATAAAATTAATTAGGTAGACACACATATATATACTATCTCATATACAGGTGAAATAACCTCAATTTCAAGTTTGTATACAGATTTATTCTTCTCTTATTGAGTTTGGGTTCATGTTGTCCGCCCGAACAACTTTTCAACTTAACACATTTTTCTGGGGCTCAAGATGGTCAAATAATATCTTTCTACAAAACACAAAATTGAAGAAAATTTTCAAGGAATCCTATAAGAAAATATTCATTAAAATTTTAATAATAATTTAAAATTTATTCCCACAATACCATTGGGATTAAAATCTGTTACAGTTACATAATTAATCAATTTTCACATTTTTTCTCAACACACACTATAAATCAAAAAATGATCCAAATAAGATAAAATTGATAAATTGGGAGGGGTTAAATAATTTAAATTCCTAAAAAATGTGCAAAATATTAAATCTATCAATTTACCCACACATAAACCATTCTTGTCCAAAAGTATAAAATCTCTATAAGGAATTCAGAGAACACCAATGTTACTAATATTCAAATTCTGAAGTAATAAAATCAATCAATTTTCATTATCAAATAAAAAATTCAAAAATAATCATTAAATATCAATTAAATTTCTCATTTTTCTATGAAACAATCAACTCATTCATTTTACTTTTCCCCTTTGAAAAATTGTGGAACTTTTTTTCATTCATTCATGCTCCTTAATTCATTATTATTATACATTTCAAATCATGATTTACCTCACCTGATTTCTTTCTCTCATCTCTCATGATACAATTCAAGTGGAGTTATTATCATATCATGAAAACGTTATTCATATCCATAATCATTTAAAGAAACTATTTTTCCAACATTTTAAAGAAAAAAAGAACATAAAATCATGAGGACATTCAATAAAGGTTCAAATGACTCCGAGGCTTCAGGTTTGTAGGATTTTATGCTTTAATAATTAAGGTTCAAGTATGGGGTTTATATCTTAAGTATAATAGATGATATAAAAAATAAAAGTGTATTGAAATAATCCCCTTCAAAGTATCATCTCCCACTTCCCTAAAACTCAAAGTATAATCATGATCAATGTAAACCATTATGAATGATCACTGGACCCGCTTGAATTTTTTTAGACATATTTTTTTAATTTTTTTAATTTTTATAAAGATATGATTAAAACAAACCTTAAATCCATAACATAACCACATATGATAAAAATAATTGGTCTAGTAATAGTGATTTTTTTTCCAAATCACAACCAATTTTTATTTAATTTTTTTATTTTTTTTCAAGAGAGAAAACAATAAAGAGTACAATGAATGAGATATACGATTATGGAAAATTATTCAACGAATGATTAATAGTAATAAATCAATTTACATAAATTTTATAAATTCAAGGCATGAAAAATTTTTGGTAAATTTTATTTACATGAATCAATCAATTCCTTCAAATAATGAGTCATAATTTCAATATCCATGATTCATTTTAATAATCCAATTCTTCATTTTACTCATTCAATTTCATTAACATTGAATTCAAAAACATGGAATCAATAGATTCCTAAGAAACTCATATTTCCTAGATAAGTCAATTCAAAAATTAATTCAGGTGTAGTCATAAAATTATTATCATTAATTCTCAAAACATGTTTTGGATTAAAAATATAAAGAGTTTAAAAGTATAAACAATAAAAAATGAACTCCCTTTAAGATGAAGCTTAATCCTTCTCTTCCACTGTATGAGGCCTCATTATACCATAAAGAACCTATAAAAGAAAAAAATCTCAATTATGAACAAGGATCATGTCATTAAAGCTCATAAAGATTAGAGTGAGGGGGTTACAAGATAAATTACTTCCAATTCAATTAAATTTAAATATAAATTACTAGAAATAATGTAAAGATAAATCTTGGTATGATCCCCCAAGTGGCCCCTAAATTTTTCTTACATCTAGAGGGTAGTACCAGCTATTATCCAAAGTCTGATCATCGTTGGGGATTCTTTGACATGAACCGACACATGTGAATTTTCACAACATCCAATTCTAAGTATCTATTGAGGAGGATTCCATGTATATAGTACACTAGATCCACCCCTTCACAATATGGTAAAAATTGCATGGATGTGGTAGGATAAAGTATGGAACCTCCTCCTACTTCGTTTCTACTTGTGCAATGTCTTATTCAAAATCCTATGGTTTCTCCAGATGTGCTGCATGAAAAGAATACTATAAGGGAGATTAAAAATTTAAATTTGAAGTATTAATTTCAAAATATTCAATTTTAAAGTATGAATCTTGCGGGTTTGGTTCTTTAGGTAGAGCCATTGGGATCTCTTCTTGTACTCCCTCCGGTAAATGTTCAACATCTCCATAGAGCTCCAAGTGTTCCTCAATAGGTGCATATTATTTTTCATAATATTCCTCTAGGATGTAATAAGATTTTGAAAAATTAGAAAATGAAAAAAAAATAAGAGTGATGCTCGAATTAGTTTCAACAAAATTAAAATAATTAGAGTTCAAGGATGTATCATCTCCTTGAGTTGGTTTGGATTTAATCTCCTCTTCAATTGAAAGTGACTCCTAGAGTTGATCTTCACTGGATGGAGGTAGGTAGTCAAGATCCTCCATCTTTTCCTAAAATTACACCTCTTGGGTGGTTTCTTCTTCTTCTAAAGCTAGAGAGATATGCAATCGTGGTGGCTCTTATTTTTTTAAAGGTTTAGAGAGATCAATTAGTTCCTCACATTCATTCCAGAAGTTATCTAGTTCATGTTGATTTCCAACATGTATCTTATCAGGAAATTCCTTTTCATCAATCCCTCCTTGAAATAGTTGATAGAGGAAAAATGAATCTTCAGGTACCTTCATATTTACCTCCTCTTGTTCTTCAATTTCAATGATGACTGTGGAAATTTCTTCCACCACTACCTCAAGTTCTTGATCGGGCTCAAGGTTAGGTTTTTATATCAATTTATTAACATAGTCAAATAAACATTCCATTTTTCTCCCCAAGTCATCCAGAGTTGTGCTAATCCTTTCCAACTGGTCATTTAGATCACTATAATCAACTTCTAATTCTTGATATTACACATGTGAGTAATCTTCTCATGTATAATAATTTTAATTTTAAGACATCATGTATATTTAATGGTTTTTAATAAAAAATAATTAAAATATATCTAAAATATGAAAATTGAAAAAGTAATGAAAATAACCAATTAGATCCCCAAAAATGGTCCCATTTTTTATGCATGCTTGTCGTAGGGAATGGGAAAAGAAAATTTGTTTGTTTTCCTAGTGTAGCATAGTGGCTTACTAGGTTCATCTTACTTGAGGATCTTTCTCAGTTTGTTCACCTACTTAATCTAGTGCACCAAAGAACTAATTATTTTTGTTGTTTAATTTTTTATGTAACAAATTGAATTTAATAAAATAAATGAAATACAAAATTCAATTGTAAATAACATTCAATGCTGAACAAAATTGAATTAGAGAAGAAAAGAAGTTTTCCCAAGATAATTTTCTGGGAGCACCTTTGTTGACCGGCATCAAATCTATTAAGTTAACACACTCCATTGTATGTGTGCACAGATCAATATACCCCAGTTATGAATAAAAAATACACTTAGCAATCACAAAGAATACCCTCCATTTACGACCTCAATCGAGGGGAAATGGTTGCAGTTTATGAAGTTAAACATTAGAAAACCACAGTGAGGATTGCACCCACTATAAATTATCCTTATAATTAAGTCAAAGAATATAAAAACCTTGCTATCGATTTAAAGAACTTGATTACTCCATTGGGATATTCATCAAGTCAGTTACTCATGATCATGAGTATTAGAGTTTATGGTGGTAAGATGAGAAGAATAAAATAAGAAAATAAGAAGAAAATTTGGAGAATAAAATAGAGTGGATGGGTGGAAAAAAAATAAAAAAAATGCATGATTTTATTAGATATAAATTACAATTGAAAACTAAAACAAAAATAAATAAAATAAAATAAATTAAGAAGAAAAGGAGGAGATTTAAAGCCAGCCTACCTCAATAAAGATCTCATTCATGGTCCCTTGGATAGAATGGTATGGAATGTAATGATTTGGGAAAGTGGATCTCTCCTTTTATTGGCCAGAATATATCCTTTGATAGTTTATGTGCTTTTTACCAATTCAATTAACTATTCTCCCATTTCATCCTTCATAAAAGTTGTTCTTAAATTTATTTTCTATTATCCTTCCAAATTTCAGCATTATTGGACATCGAAAATAGTTATAGAATAAATATTGATATTGTATTTTTATAGCCGAGAATTATAGAATTATTCTTTAAATTTATAACGTCTAATGGCCCCATTAATGAGTTAAAAACTACACAAAATTCATTATAGAGATTATTCTACAAGCCCTACTTCATATCCAGGTGTAATCATCTCAATTGGACGTTTGTAGCCCGATTTGTACATTAGTTATAGAGTTGGGGTCTCCGATGTCCTCCCAAACAACTTTTCAACTTGATTAATTTTTTCAAGCCTCAAGATGATCGAATCAACTCTTTCTTGAGAAGAAAAAATTGAATAAAATTTATTATGGAATCCTATAAAAATGAATCACTAAAATAGGAATAATAATTTAAAATTTATTCCCAAAATACACTTATGATTAAAATCTGTTAAAATTATAGAATTATGCAATTTTCAATTTTTTTCTCAAATCACACTATAAATCCAAAATTGATCCAAATAAGCTCAAATTAATAAACTGGGAGGGATTAAATAATGGAAATGAATAAAAAATTAGTAAAAAATTAGTTTTATCAAAAACCTTGAGATTTTATTATCTCTATTTCGAATTTTAGGGTATATCAGACAATTTCCTCATAGATATCAAATTATCGGATCATTTGGGATTTCATAGACTAGGTTTTATCCCACCGAAGAAGAGGTAAAATTTTAATTTAGGGGCAATGATAAAATTGAAGGTGGATCATGCATGTACTATGAAGTTTGACACATGCACCCTGATAGATTTTTAATCTTTTTTCTTGTGGGAATGGAAATCTATTTCCATTATAAGATACAGAGTGTGAGGAAAATATTTATAGAGAAACATTTTCCAGAATTCCTTCCACCCAATATCTTCAATATCTTTCATAGGATTCTTATTCTTGATCAATGTACACAACTTATTATATTATCCTTCATTATGATAAATAACCAATAGAACATTCACTTACATGGAACATCATAGTATGTTGATGATATTCTCAATGTAGTTGATCCATTTTTTCGTGATTAATGTGATCAGATGATCCATTGGAAGTCAGAGGACTTTGTCACATAAAGGTATCAATTAAAACTTGTTCTTTATTAGGGGGATTTTGGTGCTCCTCCAAATCTAGGTTTATAATCATAACCTAGTTCATCTGAGAGATTATCGACATCATGTTCAATATCCTTGCTCCCATAGGGTTGGGAATCTCAATGGGGTAGTCATCACTTTTCCCTTCATATTGGTTATTTACCAGATCCGTCCTATTTCAGGCCATAGGATAGAATAAAGGGAAAATTAAGAATGGGTATTTTTAAACTATTAAACACATAAATGGGAATCCAATTAAATTAAAGGTATAACTTATAAATTAAATGTATTTATTTAACATATGAATTTATATGACTCAATATATGTTATATGTGATCTATTTACTAACAAAGAAACTTATGGGCATTTATATTACATTAATAATGGTTTTTAATGAGATCGTTAATTTTCCATTTCTTATCCCCTAGGTGTGTCAAACCAGGTGTGCATCAAGGTCGGGTATCATTCACCAGTTCTCGATTAATACTAGATCAACATGGGTTTTTTGGGTTTTACCCCTATGTACATTTGTGAAAGATCCACATCCACTTTCAGTATCTAGAAATGGATGTATTTTCATGAAAAACCACTTATTCAATACTTTACCAAAATTTTGGGGGTGTTTTATTATTCTTATATATATCCCTAAGGCTTTCACTAGATATTTCTAATCCTAATCTGAAAAATAATTAAACTTTTCCATTGATACCAACTATGAAAATACTTCCCTTTAATTCATAACAAATCATGATTTATTACATAATAAATAACACAATAAAACATAGATGATCAAGGAGTATAGTGTCTTTTTGAATTAGGAACATTACACAATAACTTAAAATAGGAAATACATCATCTTTAATGAAAACTTCCTTAACATGCTCGTACTTAAAACGACAAGGGATAACCTGGGGACATACATAAGAAAGGTGTGAGATATAAAGATCATTAAGGGAATAAAAATGTAATAGTATGAAGAAATTAATATATATTAGTCAAGAGGCATATAAATGGGGCATAAAAGGTGTAATAATCATAAAAACGAACAATGAGGCATGATATAACATGATAATCATAAAGGCTTCATGGGAAATGTGGAAATAACTTAAAACACTTTATCGCAAACATAGTTTAAGGAAAACTACCCAAAAATCTAGACAGAAAAAATTCATATGATATATTAGTTTCACTACCTAATTCCTTGAATGATATCTCATGAGACTAAAACATTACCCAATGTATTGGAGTGTTATATAAATCTAGGTGCACCTATCACTTTCATTTCATTCTCATGCTTAATTGTGAAACATAGATCATAAAACATGGAATAATTTTTCATCACTTTTGTTCCAAAATCATGGAGTGTGGAATAATATCTCATGAGACTAAAACATTACCCAATGTATTGGAGTGTTATATAAATCTAGGTGCACCTATCACTTTCATTTCATTCTCTTGCTTAATTGTGAAACATAGATCATAAAACATGGAATAATTTTTCATCACTTTTGTTCCAAAATCATGGAGTGTGGAATATATAAATTTATTTCCCCAATAAAATAATTATAATCACATAAATTTGAACCACCTTTAAATGAATAAATATGGGTATCCGCTACACATTTGTTTGGCATGGAAAACCATGGTGAAATTGTAGCAGTATAATGGGGGTGTATAAATATTCATGGGAGAGATTTATTAGAGTGAAAAGAGTATCTCATAATTTATAAATAAAATTTAAAACATGTTGTATATTTATGAACATATCCTAAAATTAGGAAATGAGGATATAAGACATAAGATAAAGAAGATACTTGAATAAATAGGAGACGGAGATGATCACTTACCTTGAGAGTGTGATCCCAAATGCTAGGAAAGAGCTTCTTGAGAGATTTGGAGAACCTTGGGAGGGATCCATATAAGGGATTTCAGATTATTTACATTATATAAGGATTTTTAGTGAAGGGAAATGGGAGCATGGGTGAATTTTTATAGGAAATGAGTGGGGGGTTATTTATTATTTCTCAAACATAGGTTTTAGACTCTATATAAAAAATAAAAAAAACATATATATTCCAAGGGGTTTTTACCATGTTTTATATAAAAGAGGGTTGGATTTAATATTTATATTAGGCCTTGTTCTGAAATTATTAAAATATAACCCTTGGTGATGTGTAGGTGAGTCATGCTCTTAAGGAAATGATTTTAAAACCTTAAAATATTTTATAGGTTTTGGAGGATTTATAAAGGATTTTTAAAATAATAAAATAAAAATAAAATCACATTATTTAAAGGTAAAAACATATGTTTGGTCTTTTATACCATTTATAGTATTTATTATACCAATTTTGGGTCATTATGATGTTATAATACACACCGTATATTTATAAAGTATTGAATTTTTACCCAAAAATTCCACTTCGTTAGAGAAATTTGAAAAATTAACCACTGTATATTTTCAAAATTCTAATCCAAAAAAATATTCATTTTATCAAAATAATATTCTAACTTATTTAATTTTCCCTTTTAATATAAGAATAAACATTTAATGAAAAATGCTGGGTTTTTTTAAAATAACAGTTTTCGAACACTTATAAAAATTACATTTGACTTCATAAAAATTAAATGATAATTTATATTTAATAAAAAATATTTAATAAAAATATTATATTAAAATATTATATATTTCAAAAATCTATTAATTCATTAAAATAATATTTTTAATTGAAACTAAATACTAATACAATTTTTGTTTTATTGTATAAAAATAAAAATAAAAATTATAATGTAATGATAAGAAGTAAATGTAACCATTATTATATTGAAAATAAAATTTAAATATTAATATTATTGTGGTCTTATTACATATCCATTTAATAAAATATAAAATTCCCTAACTGGAAGGTGTGTGGTGGTGCGATTTTCATGGGGTGCTTTGAAGTACATGGTGTGGGTCATGATCTCGACGTGCTTGAACATATCCCATAAAGGGTTTTGATTTTTCTTAAGTTAATGGATCTCATATTGGGATAGTCAATGTAAAATCCCATAAATTATATCTACCACATAATATCTGATAAATGGGCTTCATAGGGTACAATCAAATTTGTTGAGTCTGTCACTTCCTTTATTTGTGTTAATTAGATTTGTTAAAATCCTATATTTATAGTAATCATATGATCAATGTTCAATGACTATATTATCAATGGTTATTATTATTAATATTCTTATATATATATTAGGATATAATAAAACAAAATATTTGAATGTGTTTTCTATCACCATAATACCTAATAAGACTTTTAATTCAATCATAAGGGGAATTTTGTTTATAAAATTTTCGGTCATTCCATTATGACATTGTGAATATAATAACATGTATCAAACAATATTAAACATTAAATTATAATGTTTAAATTACAATTATTATTTGAATATAAAACATTTAATAAAATTAATGTTGCTATCAAATAAAACTATATATTTAAATTTAATTGTGAATACAGTGAAAGAGATGTATGTTTATATTCATATAAAGTATTTAAGTGGGAAGCATGACAGAATATTGGATATTGGTAGGTGATGTGACCTTGTCACCCTTCAGTCATGGGTTTGAGCCACATGACCTTGTCGGATGTGATAGATTGTCAGTCAACATGTGAGTTTCACTTTTTTATAAAAATGAATTTAATAAATAAACATCCATTATACTTGAAAATTGTACAAGGAAACAACTTACATGATGATTATATACATAAATTTTTGGTTGATAATATTTAAAACAAAAATAAATAAATTAATTTTACATTTTTATATTCAATTTAGGATAGGTAAATTCATCAAAAATCATGTATTTTACAACCCATGTAGCTCATGACATGGAATAACTCTCCTAGTAAGAACCAATGAACTTGTACTCTAGGTCATCATAGATTTTTACACCACCTTCATGGTGATATCCCCTCTAGGATGCATAAGAAACATCAAGTAATGACCTTAGGCTCATGTTTTGATTCCTTCTCTTGACTCACACCATGATTTTTATATAGTCTAGACCCTTATGTATTATCCCTTAAAACCCTTTCCCATTATCCATATTTTTCCTGAAATCTAGATCAACCCTTATGTATCATCAACCCAAAGATTATGTAAGGAATTTATTAATTTTGTACCTTTACATATCCATGGGTGACTTATTCATATCAAGGTATTTACTATTTTTCTAACATTAACATATCAAAATGACTCTTACATATCACAGAGTGACTCTTAGGCACTAGGGAGTTTAATAATTTTATAGACCCTTATATATTGTAGTAACCTTTATGCATCATTTGAAGAATATTACATGTCAAGTAATATATAAATTTTCTAACCATTATATTTTAGAGTTACCCATACATATCATGTAGGGACTATTACATATCATGGTCTTTACCAATTTATGGACCTTTATGTAACACAGTGTGAATATTACGTATCAGGGTCATTACCAATTTCTAGAAACTTATATATCAGATTTACCCTAGAGTATCATGATGTGACTCTTACATATCAGAGATATTACTATATCTAGATCATTATATATCAAATTTACCATTTTACCTCACAGGGTAAACCTACACATCGTTAAATTCTCATGGTATGGGAAATGATTACGTATATAGGGTGAACATTATATATATCATGTGAAAATTATGTATGACTTTTCTACAAAGTGAACATTACACATGTAGGGTGATCCTTACGTATTCCTTTTCCATAGAATGGTTATTATATGTATAGGGTTTCCTATACACATGTAATTTCCACAATATGACCTTTTTACATGCAAGGTGACCCTTAAATATTCCCTTTCTACAAGTTATTTTTATACATTCATAGTGAACCTTACATATGTGGATAAAACCAATTTTAAAAATCTTACGCATTACAGTGTGACTCAGGGTTAACCCTTATGTATCCAGGGCGACTCTGTTACTTTTCCAATTTTCTAAATTACCTATAGGGTAACCTTATGCATTACACATCCTAGACTCTAATACATTTAACATATTACACCAATTTTACCACATTAACACAACCAATCTTAATAGTATAACCTACATCCTACAACCCAAAAATTATAGTAAGGCCACCCCAAAACTACTAAAACCACACATTACCACCCAAAACATCACTCGAGCCTCTCAATAACATCCAAAAACATCTTCTATAGACATTATAACCCTCAAAATTTCGATTAATATGAACATTTCATATATACATTTTTTGGTATTTTAATGTAATTATTTCTATAATTATTATGTTTTACTTGAGAATTTATGAATTTTTTAACATATTATATGATTCTTGGAAGGATGAAATAATATTTTCAAAAGGAAAAAAAGAGAATATTTTCACATGCTAAGGAAACTTCCCTCTGTAACAAGAAGTGGCGCAACATGAAACCAAAAATTAATGTTGGATTGAATTTGGACTACAATTGTATATATTAGACATTAACATTTTCAGATCATGATATCTACTCACATATTGAGTTTCTCGAGAGAATAAAAATTCAAAAGACTTATACCAATTAATGTTTCTCCTCAACAGGTCAGGAAATGAATATTCAGGGCCTATAAGCCAATACATGTATTTTGTTTCATCAGAGAAACAAATTTATAGAATACACCCCTTATCATTTCATTCCCTAAACTCCATTAAAGATGTAAATTTCATATTTGGCTAAAAATTAGATACGTAGACAGATGATTACTATTGAAGGAGGCACATATATTTGCACTAGTGGCCACTCCATAGGGGACATTTTGTGCTGGGAGTGACTTCAACAATGAAGTCCAGAGATGCACACTCCACCGTAGAGACCTATTACTACCATTCTTCACTACTAGTCATGTTTGTGTAACTATAATGTTTTTCCTTATCATGTTTAGAAAGAACAAGTGGTTATTTCTGTATCGATTAATGTGATAATAGGGAAAAGTTCTTCTAATGATTTTTTCTATTTTCTTTTCATGTTATGGATTTTTGTATATATATTTCTCAATTACAATTGTTCTTCTTTTTTTATTTAATAATCATTTTTCACAATATGAGGAGATTTTATTTTATTGCATCAATTAATTTCACTGGTTTGTGTGTGACCATTACATATCCCAATTTTATTATGTTTAAATTAGGTTTCCAGACACCTTATTATGGGATGTAACCTAGTATTTTTCTATTATAATGGTATGATTAGATGATTATTGAATGGTACCCACACCAATAATTTATAAAGACTCAATTATGATGCCAAATTATGAATGAAAACAAAATTTATTGATTACCTAACACATGAACATGAAATTTTCTGAAACTGGCATGATCCATATTTTTATTTCAATACCCAATCTATTTAAATTCTCTATTTCTCACTATATGTCGAAAAAATTAAACAATTTAATTTAAATTTTCATTAATTAATTTAGAGCATATGAACTATACCTATGTGTTTGAAACTCAGTCCTACTGATTACTATCTTTTTAGTTATATTTTTGGTGTTTTATAAAATATTAAATTTTTGTAGTTCTGTAGGTAATTAAAAATTCCCTTCATGTTGTCCCTGATCATAATCCCGATTCTCCAAATTCCCCCTTATTCTTGTCCAAAACATAAAATTCCCTTGACAAACAAAAAAGTGTAAATTATTAGGTCATTAAATGAAACCCAATATAATAATATTTTTTAGCTAATTTATGCCTTCGAGAAAAATTTTATTAGTGAAATTGGATTTTTTGGGATAATATCATTCTCTTTTTCCAAGATATCATTTAATGCTTGTGATACTCTATATGTTTTGTTACTTTTTATTCTTTGTCTTCATATGGTTATAGTTTCAATATATTTATTATGGTATGGAAGGTGAATAAATATATTTTATATAGTTTTACACTATGATTAAAAAGGGTTCATTATCTTGTTCTATATGATTTATTTATTGAACATATTATAAATATTTTTGTTTGATTTGAAACCATATTGGGATTATTAGTATTTTTACATATTTTTTTCTATAATCTTGGTTAGGTATCCATGAGTTGATGAATAGGTGGATATTATTTAATATTCACATAATTATTTGATATGGTATTCTATATTCTATTTGATGGGTAGAGATATCATCCTATCTATGTATACTTGACTCTGATTTCCTCAAGATGGGTTTTGAGGCCCTGACTTAGTATATGCACATCAGTGTATATATATTTGTGTGTGAATATATATATTCATGTATGTGGTATATATAGACGTGATATACACCTCCATTGATGATGGAATTGGTATTGTGTCTTAGATTTTGGGTTATTCCTAACGTAGGTATGTTGGGTATAGAACTTCCTGGTATACCGAGTTTGTTATTTTCTCTATTACCCATTTCAAATTACTTGTCGAACAATTTTTTATATTATACTTCTTAATTATATTATGTTTTTATTATTTCCATGTAGACTCACACTTATGAAAAATGTTTTAATGGTAGTTGGTTAGCACATAATGGGTTTTTTATACTGACACCCCACACATGTCCCTTTAGGACACATGAAAATGCCTTTATATGTGATATTTTTAAGGAAAAGGAACTCGAGCATGGAAGATGGTTTTACATATTATAAGTACCTTAGGTGTATTCATTCAAACTTCTATAAGGTTAGATGGAGTGTATAGACTGGGTCTAACTTAAGAGATTCTGGTTAATTTTCTATACATGGGAATTCTCACTTTTTGTTAAATAAGACTTGTTTTCCTGACATGTTATGTGGATAAGTTATTTTTCTTTTATTTCACCCCTTTTTCATAGCTTATTTCTATTTTGGATCCTGATTTAATGGGAATGAATGTAAATATATTGGTTGATAATTTTTTATTCTACTATCCAATAGAATAGATAATTTTGGGAATGTACCTACATTGTGGTCATTCAGGTTCATAATCCCCAAGGTTCATGAAATAATTTCCTCTCAACCCTCTATTTATTCATACACACATTGATTCTTTCTCAAAGAGAGAAAACCATATCCAAATTCTAACTTAATATAACTTAAAATCTACACTAGACATGGGTAATTGTTGGGTGTGCCTAAGGTGTTTTGGTGACCCGTCTCAATGTCATTTGAGTAATAGGGTAACATTCATTACAAAATGATATCAGAGCATGTTTAGGGCTCCTGGATATGGGAATGAGAGTATTTAGGTGATAATAATGTCGATAATCAAGAATTAATAGGGTCACATTCATTAGAAAGTGTTTCCATATGATTTTTTTGTCTTTCTATTTGAAAAAAATAATTATTCATATTAATTGTAACATCAATAATAAATAAATATAATTCAACTATGTAATTATTATGGATAAGTAGGTTAATATGGATCAATAGTTGATTCCCTTGGCTGGTAGTCCTTTTATACACTATTAATAGTTAGTTTCTTCCATATTATATTATGAAAAATATTTTGTTAATTCTAAATGATCTATTTATAATCTAACACACTTTTAAAAGAATTTATTAAATACATTTTAAAATTAAATATGTTTTGATAAAAGTAAGTGAATCTATGGGATAGAGGAATGAGTTTAGACATGAAATTTTTTATTGTATGTTTGAAACCCTAAGTTATATATTTAGGGTTTGGGGATATTAATACCATTATAGAATTTATTTTATAATATGTTTCCCAAAAATTATCTCCTTATAATATGTATAAAATAGTGAAAGATACTACACCACTATATTGATATGTGTTTAATCCTCATGTTCTACAATGACCTTCTCAACTCCTTCAGGAAGCTTATCATAAACCTACTTAGTGGGATACTACAACCTTTATTATAAAAAACTAGGTAATGTTAATAATAAATTTCAACCATTACTATTATATAGGAATAAGATTTTATAAATTCATATTCATTCTATGAATATTGAGTAATTTTTAAATTAGTATGAAATACTTTTATTAAAATCATTTTCTTATAAGGTTTTATTTAAACGTTTAATTCATAAATTTTAGAATTTTAACTTCGAAAAATTAAAATTATTTTTTAAATAATCATATCAAAATTAAATTAGGGTGATTTTTTTATATTTCTGAAAGTATTGATCTTTTAGAGAATAATGAAAAAATACCAATTTTTCTAAAACTACCTTTTATTTTAAATAAATAAATTAGTTTAAAAGGATCATTTTTATTTGAATTTGATATCAAAGTGAAATAAGTATTGTTTAGTAAATTATAATCTAATTTTTAACATATTTTTACTTGCTTTTGGTATACATACATCTTAGGCTTAAAAACAAATTTTTCTAAAAAATATTTCTAATTATGTTTTTTTTATATTAAATTAAATTCCTGAACATATAAAAAATGAATCATTAAAAATCGATTCCATATTTGGAATCATGAGGTCCATATTTACAGAATTTTATTCTTTAATTTTTGTTCATTATGAATGATGACCATAGTAATTATTTATCACCTTGGTAGGTGTGAATTGGTAAATAAGGTTAAAAACAATGTGATAAGGTATGAAATCTCCATAAAATGCCTTTATTTTACTATATAAGTGTGTTTTGAACTTTAATATTAATTATTTTAATATGTGAAAATTTATAGTCACTTTCTTTTGGGTATAATATTTATATTATTTTAAGTAAATATAAAGTCAAAAATGTCACTCTCTTTCTTTTAATATTTGTAATATTTTCTGAAAAGGATAAAAAAACTTATGTTGAGTTATAAATGTTCAATTTGAAGATAAATAATTTTTTAAACAAAAAATTTTATTTTTATTTTTTAGTGCAGTAAAAATTACCTTAAATGTTTTTTTAATAGAAATACAGTATTTATTCAATTAAAATAAATATAGAATAAATGACTTCAAATTATATTAAAATTAATATAATTTGAATAAATTATTTTGTTCCAAAAATTTATTTGAAAAAAAAAATAACATTTTGGGGATGTTTGAATGAATTATATTTTAATTCATTTTCTATCATGATGTTCCCAAAGTCAAAATAAATGAATACTTCCATAAAATACATTAATGGTCTTCTATAAAAAATGTTGTTTTATAAAATGGTTTTAAAATACTATAAATATTATCCTTATCCAGGTGAATGGGATATGGTTTAAAATATAAACCATGTTCTATTTATTGGAAATTTTTCATTTTATAGTTACTTTCTTGAATCCTTTAGTTTAAAAAACTTTGATACCATATTAGTAAGCAAAGGGTTAATGAGGAATTGAAACAAAAATATAATGGTGAAAACATTTCCTAAAGTTGGTCCAAATTCTATTAGATTAGATTATTTAAACCCACACTCATATTATATTCAATTATATCATTTTTATCTATTTTCCCATGAAAATAAATATATTTTAATTTAATACTTTATGAAATTACAAGAGTTCTTCTACCCTCACTTATAAACGGGAACCTACTCTCATATTTACTTATATTTTATTGACACTCTAGTATAGAAAATACATACCCAAGTCACTTCCATACATTCATCACCATGTCCTAGAGGCCTTTTTTTATTAAAAATTTCATCTAGGAAATCATTTTCCATAAACCTTATGAAATTGTCTCATGAAGATATATAGTTTTTCACTAAGTTTTTTCAATTTATTTCTTCTTCTACCTCATTCAGATATTTTTCAACCATGAAGATAATAATAGCATAATATTCTATATACTTATATGTTATTATGTTGGTGGCATACGATATATCCATGTTCAATCCCATGAAATGGTAAATTAATCCAACATTAGTGTGCACAACGGACCACCGCCTCACAGACCGATGTAATTTGTTTTCCATCACCACCTCTCACAGATGGTTATAGTGATTGATTTAAAATATATATATATATATATATATATATATATATATTATTTTCATGATATTATTATAATTATTTAAAGATATAATATCATCTATTATCTTATCTTTCCAACCATTGAAAAATGACAATGTCGTTTTGGTGTATGTGTGGATTACCACATCCAAGAAGCGATGTGATTCATTTTTCATAACCACGTAATAGGGATGTTATATATAGGTGTATTGAAATAAATTATATGATATTTGTTGTATAATAATTATTCTATAATGATAAAATAGTACTCACATTATTTCCATATTGATCATTGAAAAATGAAAATGTTACCCAGGCGTACGTACAACCTACCATCTCCATGTTTGAAACACGGTTCCTTTTTTATAAACATATTTCATGATTGGTTTTAAAAGTATAAGTTAATTATAAGAATGATAATTATATAAATATTTTATTTTATGTATAATTTAATAATGATATCATTTACCATACTCAAACTACAAAAATCCATTTTGGAAATATGAGCCAAATACCATCAAAACATCCAATGTAAACTTAATTAATTATTTAATTATAATAGACAGGGTAATAAATAAAATAAAAGGAATACTAAAATTGAAAAGGTACTTAATTGAAAAAATAAGAATAATAATTTTATTATTTAGTTATATGATTAACGTACATTATGAGCCAGACTCAAGGTAAGAGACACTTTAACTTAAAACTTCATTTTAAATGATTTCATGATTTATTTTCTAAATATTTTTTCCATGTCCATTTTATTAAAATTATTTTATAGATGTTTTTATATAGAAATAAATGAATTATAAATTAAAAATAATTTCACATTTTACTTTATTTCAATGCTTTTCAAAAGGGAATATTTTTACAGAATCTTTTTTCTTTCTTTATAAAAGACAAAAAATGTATTTTTTTTAACGTATATGGCTTCAATAAATTTTCCCACCACTGTAATAAATATTTGATGTTTGTATTACTTTATAAGAATTAGCATCTTAATTTAAAAACCCCCAATATCCATTTGTTTTGTATATTTTATTTTTTAAATGAGTTTTTAAAAGGAAATAGTATTTTAATATCCAAAAGTGTTTTGCATAAGGGATTAAAAGCTTTTTTGAAGGGTTTTTTATGAAAAGGTGTAAGAATAATTATTTTATTCATGATATGATACCTAAGAATTATATATGATAAATTGGTTATCCTAATATAGAATATAATATGGTTGATACTTATTGTATCTCTCTAACGCATTGGGTAATGTTCCTTATCTACAGAGGAAAGAAGGAGAGAGTTAATGGGGGATTTTCTCCTAAGGATTTTACTAGGGTGTAATTATTTCTGAAATGAGTTTAACAAGGGTTACGAATGAGATTCTATAATTTTCCTACAATGGATTTTATTTTCCTTTTTGGGTTTTAATTATTTTCCTTGATAAAAAATGTTTGTCTTTTCATGTGGATGCAATTTATTTCATACACTCAAAGAAACTGATGATGAAGGTAAAAAATTACGATTTTTTATGTTTTTCACATGGAAAAAGGATTTATTATTATTATTTTATATCCCTTGATGAGATTTTGGTTCCCATCCATCATTTTAATAATTTTTTCATAGGGTTTAAGGATGAGTAACAACAAAAAATAAGTCAAGTTTAAATCCATGAAGATTTATCCTAAAAAATAAAACATGTTTCTTTTTAATGTTTTTTATAATGGGAAAAATAGATGCTGAGTAAAACTATCCAATTTTTAATATATGGTTTTTTTATGCAAGTGATATGGCCTAATTCTCTAAAACTCTAAACCTTAAAGATACTCAAGATGTAAGAAGTAAAATTCTTGACTAAAACTCAATATTATATAATTTTTTAATGATGGGTCCTTATAATGTGGTATTTTCAATTCCATTATCCACTGAAAATTAGGGGTGATATATCTATTTAGGAATACGAGTAATGTATTTATATCCAATAGCATGTTTTCAAGAGTAATGAAACATCGTGTAAACACTAGGAAAGATTTTCTACCTTTATATTTTACGTGGAACATTGTTAGTGGTGGGATATTATACTCAAGAGTAAAAAAGAAAATGTTTATACATAAAGACCATCTAGGAGATATTATTTAAATAATTATACTTTAACACTCTACATTAATTGAAGGATCAAGAATTTATGGATCTCAGATAGGTTGTTATGTTTTCTATATAGTACACAACCAAATTTACTAATCTACTATGATTTCCTCTGTAGATGATTGAGGATAAGGATTAAAAGTATGGATTCTTTGAAATTGGTTTGAATAATCCACTATATAGACAAGTGTTTCTTTTCCAACTCACTACCTTTCCAAAAGTGGTACAAAAAGGATGTTCTCTCTGAGATAGGATTTATTGGATTTTTGGTTGCATGCAGTAATTTACTTGGTATCAACTTTGATGATGGGTCTTATAGTATCTAGATGTTCTATTGGGAGTAATTGAGAAGAGGTGTCTCTCACCTAGGAATCTAAGGTAATGGTATGACTATTTATCCTAGCATGGGAACACCTCCTATTCAATATCAAGAGTTTTTCCATTTGAGTCATATCAAGATTAACTGAACCATCGAGTCCAAGTAGTGTTATTCTTGTGGTCAGTAAAACTATCTTAAAAGGTTCTACATGAATATTATATATGAAAGTATTGGCCAGTGACATCATTTTTCCCCAGAATCAAAAGTGAATTTTGTTTCTTAGTCTACTAAACTTCATTGGCTACCCTCATGTATATTTAGTTTAAGATCCTAATAGGGAAGTTGGTATTTCTTATCTATAATGTAGTTTTATTTGTAAGTATTTTTACTTCTGGTTCAAAATGAATGTTTATGTAGGATGCATATCGATAAGTAATCATCTACGAAATCCCAAGACAAGCCTCCAACTATTATTGGTACAATTTTGATATCTTCTACTTTATATTTTTCATCATTTGATACAAGTCTGTCTCATTCATTTATTTCTTAGTATTTATTTTATATTCTAAAACATAAAGTGAAATATTGAATTTTATATATGATTCGGGATAATACATTGGGGAAGAGAATCGAGCAGACTAAGAAGTTCCTCTATTGTTCCCTAGTATATGTGTCTCTTAGGAATATTTTGGATATGATTGTTCCATATATGAAATCTTTATACATTATCTTGGGAAAGGACTGTCTAACCCATTTTCATGTATATATCAATTTCTATAATCAAATAGTATCCTTTTATCAACTTTTAATATTTAGTATGATTTTTAGGGAGGGTTGGGATTCTCGGATAGTCAATAAAGTTAGGATCATAGGAAAGTGGGAGATATTACCAGGAAGATGTATTCTATTTCTTAGTAGATATTAACACTATGGAGTGATAGGATTTACCACCTATATTTAATCATTACCTTGGTGTGTTCCCTCAATATTTTTTAGGATTACCTCTCTAGAAGAAAGTGGTGTTTGATATTGATATACAACTTCAAATAAAACCTATCATTATTCCACTATATCATATGTCTACAACTGATTTTAGAGAATTAAAAAATCCATATGCGAAGCATTAGTCTAAAAATTTCATTTTATTGAGTACATCTTCTTAAGTGAATCGATCCAGTTTTCCGAGAATACTAAAAAAAATCTAAATATCTATATAGATAATTGTAAGTTAAATCTGGTAATAATAATGAATTGGTATCCTTGTCATAGAATTAATAATTTATTTAATCAATTTGAGGGGTAAAAAGATTTTTAAAAAATAAACCAATTTTCAATCTATCATCATCATTATTTAAGAAAAAATATATTTAAATTACTAATTTATAAATATCATATAGACAATTAGGATACCCATTAATTCCTTGTTTAGTAACTAGTTCTCATTCTATGTTAATGGATTTAAGGTATAAAATTTCTCATTCATTCATAGACACATTTTTTATAGTCTTTATTAATACAATCCTTATTTATTCTAAATCCTGGGATGAGTATGGATGAAATATATAAATTGTATTGGAATCTGCATGTGAACATAAAATTTATTACATGTTATATAAATGTATATTCTAGATTGTATAATTTATGTTCCCCAAACATGTCACTACTAAAGATATAATTTCTATGGATCTCAAAAAAGTTGAGTCAGTTATGTCCTAGAAGATTCCATCAATTTTTTTTAGGTATGGAGTGTCCTTGGAATTATAGGATGTCAAATACATGACTTGTTTTAAAATTACATTTCCTTTAATTTCCATTCTTGCTTTATTTTGGGGGTTTCCATGCATTTTTGGAGGAAAGGGTGAGTTTTCAGGATTTGGGCCAAACCATGAGCCCATTTACAGATTTAAAAACTATTTTTTTTATAACTCTTTCATTTTTCAAAAAAATTCACCCATTCGACATCTATAATGTCATACCCTGACCTATTAACACCACAGAATCAATTTGGACCCTTCAGTAATCCATAATCATGGTGGATTAGGGTTTTTATTTAAGGAATTGGGCCATCCTAGAAGCCCATTTTCAATTTTAAAAAAAATAATAATTTAATATCGTAATAATTTTTTATGTACATTAAGTTATTAAAACTCTCACCTAAGACCAATGAACCTTGGTGCACCCCCATTCTCTTTTCCTCCACTCTGGAGTTCGTATGCATCGAGAAGTAGGGCAGAACTTCTTAGGATTTCTAAAATCATTTAGATTTAAAGAGGTAACATATTACCTTCATAACACATTCAATTTTTACTCTTATCCCCCATTTTAGTTCTACATTCACCTTATCAGACTTATTCTAACCTCACTTAAATTTTTGAACATTTAAAAATTTAGAAATTGGTGTATTTGGGGTGATTTCTTCAAGATACCTCAAGTAAGTAGGTATCCTTCCTTCTTCACCATATTTTCTTAGGGTTTCTTCAATTTTCTTAGGGTTTATTACATTTTTCTTGAAGTTCCTAATTTCTAGAAAGTGGGGATTCGAACCAAGGGTTTGATCTTGGGTTTCTTGGTCTATTCTTGTGGTTTTAGACTTAATTTAAGTCCCTCCTGGTGCGGCGGTGGTACGGTTGAACTTTTTCACAAATATTCAAGGGTTTTGAAACTTGTGGAATGTGATTTCATGTGTAAAAAATTCTAGATGATTTATATTTGATTGATTCCCATTTTAATGACACTTCTCCTTCATTATATTCACTACGAAATTTTTTTTGTTGACATTTGTTAAGAAAATGATTTTTAGGTACAAATTTTGTTTCAAATTTAGTGTTTTACATGTTTATTCTACTTTATTACAATTGTTTTTGTTTAATAACTCATGTAATGGATTTATAAAAAAATAAGTGCTGAAAATTCTCGTTTGGTGAATATGGGTATGCACATAGTGTTCAAATTGAAGTTTTTTCATGTATTTTGTGTGTAAAACATTGTTAATTTTTAGAAGTTATTCTATTGAAGTTCAAAAGGTTTTATGGACTAATGTAAGTGGTGAAAAACATGTCAATATACTATTTAGAGTTCATTTTTACTAGAAATGATGTGTTTATGTGATAACAGATTTTGGTAGCCTGTGAAAATGGTTTGAGCACAAAGGGGGAAGCCTGAGTATCTAGGAGGGCAGATAGGTACTAGTATGCTAGTGATATGGAGGGGTGTTATCCATGTTTCACTAAGAAAAATGGATAACGACAACACTAAAAACTATATTGATGTATGTTTTGGTCCACTAGGTTTTGGGAATATTCCATAAAAGTGGCTTGTTCACGAGAATAGATTTTTCTATGGTTATTATACATCGATGTACGAGGTACATGGGGCTCGAGACTAACTAGTTCTTAGTGGTAGTCTCGAGAGTAGTGACCATTGATTCTTGTATATTTATCATTGTAATATGGTGTTTTTGGCTAGAAAACATAGTATCTTACATGTTTTATTGAAATGTGCTCACTCATGGAAAATTCCCTTTGAAAACTTTTTTCATTTAAAAGTATCATTCTTTAGAAAGTATTTCCACAACTTCTTAATTATCAAAAATTTCAATATTTTTATATTGTATTACCTATTATATAGAATATCTTATTTTTATACTATTGTTCTTAGGATCACACCCTAATTACAGACCTTGGGTGTAAGTATACTTGATCATGTTTGACATAGGTGAATGCTAGGTCATGGGTGATGGTGGTTCGGGTTGTCAGTTTCCATCCATGGTGCGGTGTTGTGGAGACTGCTTGTGGGTGATTACCCTTTGTAGTGTGGAGTACTTGGGGATGTTTTTATTCTAATTTTATGTTTATTTAGACCTATTTATCTATTTTTAAACCTATGTATTGAGTTCTGTATTTTTTTAAATCTTGTTTGGTATGAATTTTCAGATTCAGTTTATCAATTGTTTTTTATGTTTTATGTATCCATACTTGGTTAAAACATTACCAAACCAAACTCTATGATACCCAAGCCCTTATTCCATCACATGGAGATAGGTAATTCCCTTTGGGACTTGTCATGGGCTGGTTTTGGTGTCGTTTTTGTTAGCGAACAGATTTTGTTCATGAAAAAATGGTATGAGAGGTGGTTAATGTTTTTTGTTATCTTATTATATTGGGATGAGTCGGGCTAGACATGATCTAGGACTATCTAGACTCATATTTTTGGTCATGAGTAGGGTTATTATCCCAAAACTCTCTTGTTAGACCTTGATTCACCATGGGAAATTGGAATTATTCATTTTATTTCACTTCCAGGTGAGACGTGGGGGATGAAGACTACATGTGGACATTGGGTGGGGGTGGGTTAGTTGTTTCTTTTATCGTTGTAATGTGTTTGGATTATTTATATTTGATGTTATTGATGATATTTTCATAATTTTTGTACTGATTTTGTTCTTGTGACTGTTGTATTTTGTAGCAACATGCCTCCCTAGAAAGCTCCCATGCACCCACGGGAGCAAGCCAGAGAGATTTATCCATCATCGCTTCATTATAGGCAAGTAGAGGTTGTGGATCGGGATGTACAAGTTGTAGGACACATAATGGATCCTATTCTAGCTCCTGTTATAGTGTATGAGACTGTTCTTAGGAAGGACAAGTCCTAGGAGTTTTTGAAAAACAATCCTCCTACTTTCAGAGGTAGCATAAAACCCTAGGAAGCAGAGGAATGACTTGAAAAGATCGAGCACATGTTTGAGTGCATAGACACACCTGAGGATGTCTGGGTGAAGTTTTCCTATTTTTTGTTAGAGGATACTATTGGAAGGTGGTGGGAATCAATACTTCACACTTGAAATAATGAGGAGATGCGCTTGGGATATTTCAAGGCCATCTTTAATAAACGGTACTGCATGAAGTCTTGACATACTCTAGATCCTAAGAGTTCAGGGATATTGTTCAGGGGGATATTTATGTGATTGAGAATGCCAACTGTTTCACTAAGATTTTTTGGTATGATCTTAAAATCATCTCTAATGAGCAAGAAAAGGCCCAGAGGTTTGAGAAAGGCTTACGACCAGATATATACTCCATGGTTTTCCTATTTAAGGTGAGGACTTGTGATGAGGTGGTTGGATGGGAGTTTATAGTAGAGATTGATCAAAAAGGGAGGGATGGTTTCTTTGGAAAAGTATTAGTAGTTTACAATGGAATCTCTTTAGAGAAGAAAAGGAAGTGAGAGGAGTAGGGGAAGAAGTGAGGTGGTAGTTCAGGCTACTCTTATAGGTAGTTTTCATTTTTTGCTTCTGATGCAAGATCTGTCATGTTCCACAAGTGTGGGAGGCCGAGGCACATCTGACTAACATTATAACTTCCTATGAATCCCTATTATCAATGTGGTTGTGTGGTTCAATTGCAGCTCTTTTGCGGGGTTTCACGTCAACTTTATAGTGGGGAAGGATTAGTGTATTCAAGAGGAGTGCTAGCTCAGTCAAAGCTGTCGAGGGTGGGGGATCTCGATTTGGTGGCCATGGTGGTAGTGATGGGTCATAGTCTAGTAAAATCCAATTTAGGGCACAACCAAAGACTATTGGTCATCCTTAGGAAGAGACCAGACATCTCTATGTGGTAAACCATGCACTAGCAGGATCATAGGCGGGACATTCAACTGTTCGAGGTACCGTTTTAATTTCATAATCTATAGTGGATTGTATTTTTGATATTGTTGCCTCTGTTTCATTCATTTCTTCCTATTTTGTGAACACGCTAAAATTTTATACCAATTTGTTATCTTTTTCAATGGATTTGGTGCTTCCATAGGGAAATAAGTAGTAGGGTCTCTGGTGCCCGTTGTGTGCACTTTCTATGTCAGGGGTTAAGATGGAGTGGGAACTCTTGGTCATAGATATGGATTTATTTGACATAATACTTGGAATTTATTATCTATTACACTTCTAGGCACATATCGATTGTTATAGGCATCGAGTGAGTTTCAAAACACCTGATGGGAGTTGTCCAGTTTTTCATGGGGAATGGGATCCTCGGTCGAGTCATGTAGGACCTCTACTCCTAGAGTTGGGAGATCTTGTTTTCTAGTTATCGTCACTCATGATAGAGGAAGATGGTCATGCTCCTCATAGTGTACAACCTCATGTAGTGAATAATTTTATGGAGGTATTTCCAGATGATTTTTCATGTTTTCCCCCAGAGCAGGATATTGAGTTCTTGATTGATCTGACATCACAAACAATGCTAATATCTCTTCCCTCATATCGCATGCCCCCATCGTGATGAGGATATTAAAGACACAGATGGAAAACTAAGAATACAAATTATTTTTTCTCCTGAGCACCTCTCCTTGGGCCACTTCTATGTTGTTTGTGAAAAAGGAAGACAGATCCCTCCTGTTGTGCATTGACTACCAGAAGATGAATAAGGTAACAATCAAGAACAAATATCCTTTGCCCCAAATAAAATACATGTTAGATCAGTTGAAGGGGGAAAGGTGGTTTCATAAAATAGATTTGGGTTTGGGATATCATCAACTAAGGGTGAAAGAGGTAGATATCCCAAAGATAGCCTTCCGAAGCAGGTACGACCACTTTGAGTACTTGGTCATGCCCTTAAGATTTAGAAATGGTCCAGAGGTCTTTATGGAAATCATGAACAGGGTGTTCCATCAGAATCTCAATTCTTTTGGTGTGGTATTTTTGGATGACATCCTAGTTTATTCGGGATCTGAGGATGAACATGAGAATCACTTGCGGATCATTCTGGGCACTTTGTGAGATCATCACCTCTATGAAAAGTTGTCCAAGTGCACTTTTAGAATCAGAGATGTGAAATTTATTGGGCATGTGATCTGAGAGAAGTGGGTTTAAGTGGACCCCAAGAAGATTAGTGTGGTTATTTCCAGTAAGTAGTCAAAGAATGTGTTTGAGATCATCAGTTTCCTTGGCCTGGATGGTTATTACTGGAGGTTTTTTCGGGATTTCTCTCGGCTTGCTTCACCGATTAAAGAACTCACCTGAAAAGGGGTGATGTTTTTATGGGCCCCATAATGTCATGCATCCTTCGAGGAGATGAAGAGGTGGTTGACTACCAAACCCATTCTGATTTTTCTAGAGGATGGAAAGGGGTATGTGGTATATTGTGATTCTTCATGTATGGGTCTTGGGTGTGTGCTTATGCAGGATGATCATGTGGTGGTGTATCGCTCTCACTAACTCTGACCACACAAAACGAATTACCCAAACATTGAATTAGATTTTTTTAGTTTTTATGCATGCTTTGATGACTTGGAATCACAACCTCTTTGGGTATATGTTGTTGGTTTACTCTGATCAAAAAATCTTGTCCTATATCTTCTCGTAGAAGGACATCAATCTGAGGAAGGGTTGTTGGATTGAGTACTTCTAGGGGTTCAACTTTGACATTTTCTATACCCTAGGAAAGTGTAATGTGGTGGTCGATGCCTTAAGCAGAAGATTCCCAGTGCAGTCTTTGAGGATGTCCAGTTATGAGTGGAATCTGATGGCACTCTTTGATTAGATGCATGTGGAGACCAAGGAGAAAAATGGGGGTGCGTTCTTGGAGAGATTTTAGTTGACTCCTTATCTCGTGGAGATAATTCATTGGGAACAGCCTAGTGACAATATTTGTCAATGGTTGAAGTAGTTTCTTCATAGTGTGGAGAGGTCTTCTGATCGGTCATTGTCTCTTGAGGGCATCATGTGATTTAAGGGTCGTTCAGTAGTGTTGTTATCTCTGTGGAAAGTGATGGTGTAGGATAGCCACCAGTCTCAGAGGGATATCCATCTGAGTGCCCCCAAAATTTAGTTTGATGTCTTTCGGCAGTTCTGGTCTCCTGGTACACGATGAAACATCATGAACTTCGTGGTAAGATTATACACATTCCAACAAGTGAAAGTAGAGCATCAAAGGCCCCCATGTTTTCTCAAACCATTACCCTTTCCTACATGGATGTGGGACAAGGTTTCTATGGACTTCATTTTTGGATTTCCTCATACACCTCGGGGTAATAATTCAATTTGGTTGGTGATTGATCGTCTAGCCAAATTATCCCACTTAATTCTGATCAAGGATATAGCTAAAGTGGATGAGTTGGGCCGTTTGTATCTTCATGAGGTGGTAAGGCTCTATGGTGTGCCACTAGCAGTTGTGTCATATAGAGACCCTCATTTCACTACTCAGTTTTTATAAGGACTTCAGAAGGCCTTGGGTTCTCAGATTAAGATGATCACGACATAACATCCTCAAATAGATTTTCAAATAGATAGGTTGAATGATGTTTTGGAGGACAAGCCCCATGCTTGTCTTCTAGGACTTAGATGTTCCTAGGATATCCATTTTTTATTTTTTGTGTTTTCTTATAATAACACTTACCAATAATTTATTTTAATGGCTCCTTTTGAGGTGCTCTATGGTCGGCCATGTCGGTCCCCCATTTGTTGGGTTGAGGTAGGTGAGACCTCACTGCTGGGGCTGAGTTTGGTGCAAGAGACGTATGAGAAGGCCAAGTTGATTAGGTAGTGCTTATTGACATCTCATAGTCACCATAAATCATATGATGACCAGAGGCATTGAGACCTATATTTCTCTCTGAGTGACATGGTATTCTTGAAAGTGGCCCCTCATCTAGGCCATCGTCGACTAGGAAATAAAGGGAATCTGAATCCACAGTATGTCGAACATTTTTAGATCACCGAGAATATTGAAAAGGTGTAATACAGGTGGCCTTTAATTCTCAGTTGATATCCATCCATGACGTCTTCTATGTACCCCAGTTGAAGAAATATAACCCAGATCCATCCTATGTATTGAATTGGGAGGAGTTGGATATAGAGCCTGATTTGTCTATTTTTGAGAGACCCATAAGAGTAGTTGATTCCTAAGAGAAGGTGCTTCATGGATAGTCTATCCCACTAGTGAAAGGTCCTTTAAAAGTATGGTAATTATGTCCACGAAACACAGGACCAGACATTGTGTGTTCATAAGGAGTACCCATTATTGTTTTCTGATAAAGCTTCAAGTTGACTTTTTGGGGTGGGAAGTCATTCATAGTGGATATAATTGTCACATACATGACTTATTTTAGAGGTAAATTTCATTTAATTTCCATTTTTCCCTATTTTGGGGGTTTCCCATGCATTTTTTGGGGAAAGGGTGAGTTTTCATGATTTGGGCCAAACTGTGAGCCCATTTCCAGATTTAAAAACCAATTTTTTTTCTTTTATAATTCATTAATTTTTCAGAATTTTGAACCCATTATACTTAAAAAATGGCCTCATTAGACCTATTAACACCACCATATCAATTTGGACCGATTAGGAATCCATAATCATGGTGTTTTTGGGTTTTTATTTAAGGAATTTGTCCATCCCAGAAGCCCATTTCCAGTTTAAAAAATTATTTATTGTCTTATTAATTTATAATTTTTTTCAGTGATTCCAACTCTAAATTGAGCACACTAACCCTAGGAACACCCCCATTCGCTTTTCCCCCTCTTTGGAGCTTGTATGGATCACTAATTAGGTCAGAACGTCTTAGGATTTCTCAAATCGTCCAGATTTGAAGAGGTAACTTGTTTCTTTCATCACTCCTTAAATTTTTACTTCTTTCCCCCAATTTCAGTCCTCATTTCACCGTATTATCCTTATTCAAACCTCACTATAAATTTTGTCTATTTGTAAATTTATCTACTGGTGAATTTGGGGAGATATATTCAAGATACATCAAGTAAGTGGGTATCCATCCTTCTTCCTCCCATTTTCTTAGGGTTTCTTCCATTTCTTCTTGAAGTTCAGAATGTACAGAAAGTGGGGATTCAAACATAGGGTTTTATATTGGGTTTCTTGGCCTATTTTTGTGGTTTTAGTCTATATCTAAGTCCCTCGTGGTGCGGCGGTGGTGCAGTTGAACTTTCGCACAAATATTCAAGGGTTTTGATAGTTGTGGTAGGTAATTCAATGTGTAATAAATGCTAGATGAGGTAGATTTTATTAATTTCCATTTTTAGGACCCTTATCCTTCATTATCGTTAATTCAAAAAAAACTTTGGTGATGTTTGTTAAGGGAATTATTTTTAGGTACTAATTTTGTGTTAAATTGGGTGGTTTACATGTTTATTCTAAGTTATGCCAATTGGGGTTGTTTTATAACTCATGTAATTGATTTATAAAATCGTTTTAGTGCTGAAAAATATGTTTTGGTGAATATGGGTATGCACATAGTGTTCAATGTGGGGTTTTTCAGGGATTCTATGTGAAAAAATATTGTTAAATATTTTGAAGTTATTCTATTGAAGTTCTAAAGGTTTTATAGACTAGTGTAAATGGTGGAAAACATATGTAGCTATTGTTTTGAGTCTATTATGAACAGAACTGATGTTTTTATTTTCTAATGTATTTTGGTAACATGTGGAAATGGTTTGAGCACAAAGGGGTAAGCCTGGGTTTCTAGGAGGGTGGATATGTACTAGTACGCTAGTAATTCGGAGGGGTTTTATCCCTATTTCACTGATAAAAATAGATAATGACAACAATAAATACTTTATTGATGATGGATAGGGACCACTAGGTTATGGGTATGTTCCCTACTAGTGGATAATGCATGAGAATGGATTTTTCTATAGTTACTTTACACCAAAGTATGAGGTACAAGGGGCCCGAGACTAACTAGTTCTTAGGGGTATTACCGAGAGTAGTGCTCATTCACTCTTGTATATTTATCTTTTACATATGGTGGTTTTGGAAAAAAAATTAGTTTACATGTTTTATTAAAATTTTCTCACTCATTGAAAATTCTCATTGAAAACTATTTTCATTTAAATGTTTCATTCTTTAGAAAGTATTTCTACTACTTATTGCTTATCAAAACTGGCATGCTTTTTATCTTGTATTTATAACTCTATGGAATATCATGGTGGTATCCTATTTGGATTAGTATCACACCCTACTTACACCCCTTGGGTGTAATTAGACATGATCATGTTTGACACTGGTAAAGGCAAGGCCTTGGGTGATGGTGGTTCAAGTTGTTAGTTCCCAACCATGGTGTGGTGTTGTGGAGACAACTTGTGGGTGACGACCCCTTATAATGTGGAGTCCTTGGGGAATTTTTTATGCTACTTTTATGTGTCTTTGGACCTCTTTATCTATGTTTAAACCTATGGATTCAGTTCATTATTTTTTTAAAGCTTTTTGGCATGAATTTTCATATTCGGTTTATCGATTGTTTTTTTTGTTTTATATATCCATACTCAGGTAAATCATTCCCAAAACAAAATATATGATACCCGAGCACTTTTTCTAGCCAATGGGGATAGGTAATGACCTTCAGGCCTTATCACGGGATGGGTTTGTTGCTAGTTTTTTTGGTGCCCAAATTTGGTATGTGACACGGGATAATATTATCATTTTATTTAAGTATTTTTAAGAATTTACTCAGCTACAGCTACTATGAATAATAATGGAAAGACATTCATTGAGTTTGACTAGCGTAATGTGAATTTCTTGGAGATGACACAGTGTTTTATCATTATTCTATTCTAAATATTACCTCAATCATGTAAAGGGTGTGAGGTGTATTTTGATGCATCGTCAATTAGAATTATTTTTATTCTCTTATAGGATCATTGGGTATTGGAATGTGGTTCTAGACATGTGTATAGTTAGGACATTAACTACCTTACCCATGACATAAAATTGGAAGTTGTAGTTCATTAAATAAAGTTATAGTGGAATTATATATTCATTGAATGATTTTTTTTATTTACTAATCATTAGAGCCTTAAATATATCTTTTCACAATGATATATGAATATGAGATAACATCTCTTTGTGGAGTACCTTCATTCATTTTGTTTATATATTCTGTATTTACATAGGAAAGTCAATGTAGTTATCAATTCCCTTGGTTGTAAGATTCAACATCAAATGGTGGACGAGGATAATGATGATTTATTTCGTGATTTAGGTCATGGTTAAAACCCATTTGGATGTTATTAGGGATCCAAGTGGAGTAATTATATGTTATATCAATCACATTTCATCTCTTTTGGAATTTGTCACAAACTCTAAGATCTCTGATCCTAATAGTATTATTATTCATGAGATACTTGATGGAATGGATATCCATGATAGGTTGTTCTAGGACTCTTTTTAATTAATACATGTCCATTGAATGATTTTCATACTAACTAGCCCAATAGAGGAGGTGATGAAGGAATATCATGATTCATGATGGGTTATAAATCGTAGGGTCGTGAATTTGTATTATGATGTTCATTAGTAGTTGAAGTGGACTATGATAAAAAATGATGTCATGTCATTTGTTTTACGATTCATTACATTTCAATGAGTGATAAAACATTGAAATCAAACTGTTGTTCTACATACATTTCCATAACTGGTATAGAAATGAAAAGAGATCACCATGGACTTTATGATAAACAATAAAAGAACTCCTAGAGGCTATGATATAGTGTGTGTAATTTAGGATCATCTAACCATGATATCTCACTTCCCACCTTTTAAATAATATTCTTATATTAATGATCTTAGTATATTATATGTTAAATATATCATGAAACTATATGGTTTACCATTTATCCTCATCTCTAATGGGGATTTGAGGTTAATGTCTCTATTTTAGTAAGGTATTTAATGATAATTAAGTTCATATGTGAAATAAAGCTTCTCTTTTCTCCTATATGGTGATATCCAAAATAAAAAATAATCCAGATTCTAAAGGATATGTTATGGGCTTATATCCATGATGATGGTGTCTCATGACTAGATCACATCTCCATGGGAAAATTTACTTATTACAAAATCTACCAATAATTTATTCAAATGGACCTACATAAAGAACTCTATGGATAATCATGGTTTTCACTTCTCTAATATAGATATATAGGTGAATAGTTTATGAACAGACCTAGTTTTATCCTTGGTATTATGTAATGGGAAATTTTTATTTGAAAATTTACCCTAACCACTCAAATATAGAAAAATATTTCTGACAATGGCTAACAGAGACTTTTAAATTTAAAACAGGTGATCATTGTTTAAAGGATTTTCAAATATTGGGTCATTGACAATTTGGTAAATCATGATTCTAACTCTAAGATTCTTCGACCATTTCTAACATTTGGTCTTAGTTAGGGGAATATATTTTTAACTTGTCTTAACTCAAAAATATATTGTTATGCATAACACCATCAATGTTTCTCAAATAAGGAAGTATATACCTGTCCTGACACAAGTGATATAAAATGAAGATTTTGTGCAAGAGACCAATTGATCCTATATGGATCACCCTATTTGTATCCTCAATTAGAGTTAAAACTTGATGTGGGGATACATTATAACTATTTTTTATGTTAGGTGACTGTATTTGAAGCATGTAGATGATACTTGGGATAGTGAATCCATATTAAAGGAGTAATAATCAAACATGTTTCCTCATAAGGTTGGTTGAAGCTTTTTAGGGATGATAAGACCAATAGAAGAAAAGATGAAAAGACTTTGTACATTTTGGGTGAGTAATATCCTATAATTTCAAGATTAAAACTTTATTTGAGTATATTTTTTTATATTATGATTTGGGAAAATAAATATATTTATTTAGAGAGAAGAAGAAAAGATAAACTTTATCTAGTGGTTGGGAAAATACATGGTGCCCGGTCAGGAGAAATGAAGTACCCAATCATTTCCCAGTGGATACAAAACCACTAATAACACCACCAGGTATCTAGTAGATCTAGACCAGGTACTTGATGGAACTAAAAAATTGCTTTTTATTTTAAGGTAAAATTTTCATTTGACCTAATATTTTAACTACTAAAATACTAATGGATCAATACTTCAACCCTAAATATTTAGTCTTTCCTCTCCATGGATCTCTTCCATATCTCCCTTACCTTCCTAGTGCTCCTACCTTAACCCTTGATCTGGTTTTTCTTTGATTAGTCATGGGATATAATATTTCATGAGATTAGATCCCTAAACTCCTCTAATATTATTTATCTTATTATTTCTTTATGGAAATTGGTGTAATCTATGGTTTCCATAATCTTGGTCTTATGGAATTCACCAATTCCTTTTGTTTCATTCTGATCAAGCTACTATAGAGACTTATCCTAGGTTAATTAAAGGAAATCTTGTGGTTTTTCTAACATAATTCACTTTTTTTAGGGAAGGGTTGAAATCATTACCTTTACCCCCATTATATTAGTCTAGGGGTCTAGGTGAGAGAATCACCTCTTCTTACTAACTTAAAGGATTCAATGAAATTTAATTTTTATAGGTGAACCCATTTTTCCTCTCAAACACATATACAGTTATCCTAAAAATTGTTTGGTATGAGTGAAACAAAATATAATAAAATTTAAATCTAATGAATGTTTTCTAAAATGGATTTATGGATGATGTTGAATAATTTTTGTTGATTCCATTAACTTTTTCCATAATAGTATTTCATACATGTGATAATATATGTGACATGTGCCTTGTTATGCCATTTATTTTCTTAGTCATTATTTCAATATGTTTATTGAAATATGGGAGGGGTATATTTAGATTATATATGGTTATCCAGTATGATAAAAAAATTCATCCTCATCTTCTACTCCATGATTAGGTTATTAATCACGTTTTGAAAATTTTAATTTTATCTCTAACCGTGATGGGCTTGTTTTTACATGTCCATGTTTTAATTATGATATTCGGTGGGTATACATGTGTATGTAATGGTAAAGACTCAAAATGAAAAGATAAGTTATTAGGTATACACCTAGATAGGTAGTGTTAGTTCCCTAACTATGAATACATGACTCTCTTTTCCCCAGGATGGTTCATTATGCCCTGAAATGGTACATACAGACACGCATATCTATGAGGGGGTAAATATATACACAAATGTGTGTTTGATTAATCCCTGGGCAACACTAACTCCAAGGGGTATTGGTAATAGTGTATAATTAAAAACAAGAAACCCCTAATTTAAAAACTATAAAAGTGTAGTATAGGATTTTAGAGTCCTAAAACTGAACTATAAGTAAAAATAAGGATCCTAACCTAGTGGATTGGTGTTGAATGTTGGTTAAAAAATTAGATGAAAAATAACTAGTGGAAAAAAATATTGGGAGAAACTATTGGAGTAACAATGTAAAAGGAATAGAGATAAAAATTGGGTTTCCAAAACTAATGTGAAAATAGAGTTACTGAATAAATTTAAAAAGGATGTTTCCCAAAGGTGATGGTTAATTAATATTTTTAATCAATAAAGGTTATTAATTAAAAAGAATTTTTGAAATAAAAAATCAACTTGGTCAGTGACAATTATAACTACATTTGTATATTTTATTCCTTTGGTCAAAAAAACCTTGTATGAAATAGATGTATTAAGTTAAATATCAAAATAAAACGTAGAGTTAAGCTCCACTCTCACCCTCCCACTCCCCTAAATTAGATTAGGGTTCATCCTCGTATCTTTATAACTCATTCTAGGTGACTAAGAAATAAGATAAAAAGGGGAACAATATCATATTAACCTGGAATGAGTGATTCATAAAATAAATTTATCATTTATGTTGAAGTATAATAATCCTAATCTCAATCCACCATCCCTAAATTTAATACTCACTCATGATTAATTTTTCATCCATCACAAGTGAAATAGTGGACTCTAGGGATGGAATGTCATGACCCGACCCACCGGGGACCGCCTGGCTGGCAGAAGTCCAAGCCACAACTCCCCCAAGCCCACCTCAGTATCCCAAGGTCTTGTCACCAATGCCAAAAGACATAAATAATATAGGTACATTTTCCTAATGTACCTGTATGCATGAACCCAACCATCCCCCTGTACAAATATATAGGATTGATTATAAAAGATAGTAACATATAGAGAAACAACCATGCATGTAATAACCTCTAGGGAATACAAGAGTTCAAATGTGTAATCTAAAAAGTAAAGAGGAAAAATACACACCCAACCATAAAGATGTCCCAACCTGTAAAATAATTGGAAAAGTAAATATTGGGAGAGCCCAAGTCCAAATCTACAAACTCTGACCACCATACATGGTCAAATATACCCAGGTGTCCTCTATATACCTCTATGATTTCCTCAAACCTGTCTATCATCTATGTAAGACATGAAAAATTGGGAAAATCCCATACAGGGGTTAGTATATACAAACCTTATAGGTTTCCCCAAAAACCGGAGGGGGAAGAAAATGATACATGATAGAAGTATTCAACCCAACCCATAGAAATAGAGAAATTAAATAAAACAATGGAAATATATATATATATATGCTCACAAAAGAATCATATATGAGAGAGAAAGGGGATCTCCACCTCATAGCCTAGCCCAGAAAAAGTGTCTTTCATTGGTTCCAAAGATGTCCACCAACGATGGCCAACGTCTTGCATGCATATCTAAAGGAGAATAAATGTAGATAAACACCTTTCCTCTATGTAACATAGTCAAGGGAACACAATCTTTAGGTAGAGGACCCATAACCTAGTATAATAGGAGTGTTCCACTTAGTAGATAAAAAGAGAACCCCTTCCCTAGTCCATTAGAGGGGTTCCACTATATGGATTGATAGAGGGACCATACCCTAGTCAATCAGGGGGTTACACTCTATAGGTATGGTAACTATTCCTTATCCCAAAAATATGGTTCCAGTCTATGGATTTATAGAGGATCCATGACCTAGTCTATTAGGGGGGTCCACTTTATTGGTTGAGTACTCATGTCTTGTCCCAATAAGAGGGATCCACTATGTGGACAGATAGAGGACCCACTCCTTAGTTCATTAGGGGTTCCACACTTTAGGTAGATAAAGTTCCCATTCCCTAGTCCATTGGGGGGGGGGTCTACTAAATTGATAGAGGACCCATTCCCTGTCCTAGTTGAAGGGTTCCACTTTGAAGATGAATAGAGAATCCACAACCCAGTACGTTAGTGGTTTATACTCTATGGATAGAGGACCCATTACATATCCCAGTAGGAGGGTTCCTCTATGATGATCTTATCTGATATTTACTATCATCGAGAACCTCATAAAGAATCATCACACTCAGAACATCTCAAATCATATCTTAAAATCCACTACAAAGGTCACCATCTTGTTCAACCTAGAAAAAAAATCAATATAGTATACTTGTATGCCAAAATCTATGTCCAAAAGAAGTAGATACGAGAGGTAGTAGTTACCCCAAAAATGGATTACATGTCATGAAAGGGGTCCACATAGTATATCAAACTTCTCCTCTGCCTAGACGTGCTCACACCAACACAAAAATCAATGTCCATGTAGTACTACATTGTGTGTAAGGGTACTACACAACATGTCTCAGCCACCTATGGTCGAGCCATGTTCCCCTAACCATTCCCATTTCCTTCATAACATAACATGGTAAGTTTCTAGTTTTCTAGTATCTATGTACTCCCAGACTACATTCTAGGTCACCTCCACCAAGTTAGATGGAATGTGGTGGTCCCACATGGAAAATTATTTTTAACTCACGAGAAAACCCTTTCCCCCGTAGCTGGGTCACTACATGGCATGTATTTATCTATCTACATGCGGTATAATAGAGGTTTTCATATAATTATAGATCTGATTTTTTCATATCAAATCCATGACCTACACTATGATCTCCACGATTTTACTGCACAAAAATGGTTGAAAACACCTTTGATTATATATTTTGGTCCTCTAATGGCATAAAATCCGAATCTTCATCACATGTACAAATCCCACATGCGTATAATCTATCTCCCATTCCATTTCCATCTCCACTTCAAATATAGGATCTAAGAACCCATCAACCACATCCCATGATTCATCCCTATTCATCCTTACATCATCAATCCATCAATTGAAAGAGAATCTTTCATGAATCAAGGGGTTTGATCATGCTCAAACCCACCCAACAATGTCAAACCATGACCTTGTATGCCAATTGGTGAAGAAAATGAATAAAGATGGGGGGAAGATATAGAAATAAAGGTGCAATAATCATTGGATAATAATTCTTGGACAATGAATATAAATTGGGGATTTTTAGGCTGAGAAACATGGCATAATTAAAGATAATGTAAAAGAATAATTTATTTCGATTAATAGACTCGTGAAAAGGATGAAATTAAATGTATATCAAAGGATAATTGGTTTTATCATGCTCAATATTTTAATCATGAGAGAGGAACCCACAAATTATGAGTCCTATGTTGATTTACATTGTTCTTTATTGAATAACACAACTTCCAACAATGGGGAAGATCCATTGAGATAGTTTCTCATTAATTTTCATTGATTTAATTTTCATTCAATCACCTAATCTCAATATTCTAATGAAGAACTATGGAATACTACTCTCAACTATCCCAGGGTTATGCAGATAACCTTGGAAACTTTCCATAACATCACACCTTTCAATGGAAAAGGTTCAAGGTTATTTAATGAACTAATCAAATTAATTAATTCACTTAACATACATGAAAATTACTTCTTTATCTAAACATATCACACCAAACAACATTAGTTCATTCCTTGGGTAAACCTCATGTGACAGATTAAAATATGGTTTAATATTTTCAATTCGAGATTCATTTAAGGATATATTCCATTATTTCTAAAAAAATGACGTGTCTATGATATAAAATGTATTTAATATTATCATAAAATTAATTTTGGGAACATATAGCCTCAGAATCACACTCCATATTAGTGTAATAATACAAAAATATACCTTCAAATACTTAAAATTCTTCCAAGGGGAAAATAGGGACTCAAAATTATTCCCTATTTCAATATTTTCTTCTTAGAAAAGTAAAAAACTAAGAAAAATGGATGGGATACTGATCTCGAATCTAGTTTTCCCACTACCAATATCTCTCCTGCATTATCCCATGCTTCCAGATCACACAAACCAAGGGAATTTTTCATATAAAAAGGATCCTCTCCTACCGATCCTCAATTTCCGCTAGGTGCTCTATGAAAGTAGTTAAATCCTTTATGTATAGCTTTTTCCTAGTCAATAACATGCATGAGATCACACATGTATCTCCATAGTTGTGACACATGGAAGATGTCATGCACCCACTCCAATTTTGGGAAAATGCGAGATAGTAAGAAGCCTTACCAACCCTCTAAAAGATCTCAAAAGGCCTGACGAACCTTAGGGATAACTTTCCTCCATATCTAAATATCTAAAATACTCATCGTGGGGAGACTCTTTGGAAAACATTTTCTCCCTTATCATAATCCTAGGGCTTATAATGCTAATCATCATAATATCTATGTCTACTCTGAGTTATCCCCATCCACTTGTGGATATCATGGAACACTCTATCATTACCTATACCATATCTGGTCTAAAAAAGAGATTCCTTACTGATATTAGTCAGGAATAATGGTAGCCTTCTGGGTCTCCTTTATAAGGCATCAAAAGGTTCCATGATGATAGTAGAGTGATATCAATTATTATAATAAAACTCTACAAAGGGTAATTGATCCTCCTAGAATTGTTAGAAGTCGAACACACATGTCGTCAACATATCCTCCAACCCTTGGATCGTGTGCTAGATTTTCCCATCTATCTAGGAGTGAAAGGTTATACTCATCCTCATCTTGGTCCCAAATTCCATTGTAGTCCTATACATAACTATGATGTGAACCGCACATCATGGTTAGGGAGAATAGTTAAGGGAAACCCATGAAGGAAGGTAATCTCCCATACTTATAAGTACCCTAAACTCTCCACAGAACATTACTCTTTAATAGAAAGGAAGTGTGAAAACTTCGTAAGTTAGTCAACTATAACACAGATGGAATCATGGCTTGTGACTATCTGCAGAAGCGCTATCATGTTGTCTGTGGATATTTCATCCCATTACTACTCCAAGATCTTAAGAGGCTATAAAAAACCTATCGTAAATTAGTGCTTAGCCTTCACCTACTGACTTGTGAGGCACTGAGAGATCAACACATCCATGTTCAACATTATTTCATCAAACAAAAACTACCACTCAAGGTCTTAGTATATATTATATACACATGGATATATAACAAAAGGATAGTTATGAAACTTCCTCATCACCTCATCTCGCATTGTGATAGAGTCTACCCTCCTTCCCAGGAAAATGATGACATGATTACCTCATTCCTAAAATGTATATAGTGAATCTTATGAGGATATATGGTCATTTAGGACCTAAAAGTTATTGTATCCCAATTTATCCTCCCTAAAACACTAGAGAAGAAGAGGATCCAACACTATCTTCTGAATAAATATTTCACCGTCCTCTACCAAGGTCAAATATAATGAAGCTAAATTCTTAGACACCAAATCCACAAAAGATTATTTGAATTCCTAATAAGGGAATCTACAACCATATTTCCCCTCCCTAGTGTATAGACTATCTAAAAGTCATATTCCTATTGGAACTCCAACCAGTACCTCTGTCTGAGGATCAGGTCTCTCTGGATGAAGAAATACCCAAGACTTTGATCGTATGAGTAAAGAACACATATCTCTCCCATAAGATAGTACGTCCACATCCTTAGATCAAATAATACCTATACCAACTCTTGGTCATGAGTCACATAGTTATTCTCATGGGGACTCAACAACCTCAACCCATATGTACTCACTTCCAACCTTTGTATCAACATGTTGATGATCCCAAATCTAGAGAAATATCATTATACTATGTAATCCACACCCTCCATGTGTAGTCTCAAAATCGGATCACTCAACAGCCTCAACCTAAACTCCTCAAAGGATATCTATAACTACTCAGTTTCGGTAAATGTATTCCCTTCCCAGTTCAGGGTGGTCAAAGTGGATACGATCCAATAGAAGTCTGCCAAGATCCTCCTATAGTACCCCCACAAATCGAAGAAACACTCTGCACCTCTGACAGGCTCTTGGGTGGATCCCATGAAAGAACCATAATAATATTAACTGAATCCACATCTATTCCATGATCAGAAATGACATGACCTAGAATGTTAAATTACTGGATCTAGAACTGGAACTTCCAGAGATTACCATAAAGATCGTGCTCCTAAATCTTGGTCTATGACCATCCTCAAGTGATCTTCATGCCCCTACTTTTCCATAGAGTATTTGAGCATGTCATCAAAGAATAAAACAACAAATTGGTCCAAGTATGGATGAAAAAATTGGTTCATTAGAGCCATAAACATGGAAGAGGTATTCATCGCACATAAATACATCATGAAGAACTCATAATGTCTATAGTGACATCTTAATGCTAGTTTCAGAATATCAAGCTTGTGAACTATCAACTATTGGTAGTAGGACTTGAGTTTGATCTTCTAGAACCATAACATTCCTCTTAAATGATCAAAAAGTTCTTAAATTCTTGATGAGGGGAACATTTTTTTATCAATGGCATGTTTAGGTGATGATGATCAACAAAATCCTATGAACTCTAATATGCCTTTTTCATGAACAAAATCGTAGTTTCCCAAGGGGAAAAACTATTCTAATAAAATCCTTCTCTTGAATTTCTTCCAACTACACCCTCATATCCTAGAGAAAATTAGGGGACATATGATATTTTTGCAGAAGATATAAGATCAGTCCATGGGAGGAAGTCGATGCAAAAATCCATGTCCCGTCTCAGAGGTAGTGTCATAATTTTCTCAAGGAAGACAACCATATAATCCTCTAGGACTGAAGGAATATAGATGTATAACGATACCACTATGCCTAGGGATAGACTCACCAACTTGTTAGTGATGGTTTTATTCTTCCTTATCTCAAGACCCAGCCTCTCTTCCATGAGAAATCTCTCACCCACAAAGAATAATCTCATCACATTAGTTTAAAGGCATATGAATCATTTATGGTGGTAGTCAATATGAGATCAAAAAATGGAGAACCATTCCATACTGTAGATGAAATCATAATTTCTCATCATGAAGACAAATATGTATCTTGAGAAACTATATCAACCATTAAATAGATCACACTTGAGGCATATAAATGATATCAAAGAATAATTCCACATAGGAACCTCAAGGAAAAGTTGTTGGGTAAAAGTCTCAATTGGGATCTCCAGATCTCGCACCAGGAGTAAAGAGATGAATAAATTACTCACAATTCTATCTACTTGTACTAAGGAAAGATTATCATAAAAAATCTTACCTATAATCATATCTTGATATACCAGGTCATAATCCTCCATAGCCTGTAGCTGCCCCTGACCCCAACCACCAGCACCCTGATCCGGAAGTGGTCCGCCTCATGGTGGTGGTAGAAGGAGATCATAACATCATCCACCACCCACAACTCCTCTTCATGGATCCAAACTTACTTCTCTTCCAACTCCACCTACATAGGGTTTACTCTTCCCTTTCCTGGGAGATCCATGATCACGACATTGCCTCTATCGTGGCGGTTTATACCTTATATACTTTCCCTCTTCAATAAATTGGATTGGTAAATTTCATTCCATGTAACCTCTCCCATCACATTAATAACATCAACCCTCTCTAGGATTCCATATTACTCTTCATGTTCCTTATGCCACATGAACACATGTCTAAGTCTGGTCATGATAAGATCTTCTACACTGAGACCCTTCCAACTAGTGCCCACTAGGTGCTATAGATGACACAACCCTATAATGCCCACCGCCCACAATAAAAACATGGAATACCTTATATAGGATTATCTATTTCAATAGTTCCTTATCTAACACTCCAGTGTACTTGGGAATTGCACAGGGGTACCAAAATGGCCTAGATGTCTTTGTGGTGACCCTGATCAAACTTATGCGCCTATAATTATCCATCCCGAATCATGTCGTGAGCAATACTATGTCATGTTATTGAAACTATAATCATAATTATGGACCATCATCCCTCCCTTTTGGTACTTTAGAAGATCATGAATCCACACAGATCATAGGAATTATGTGTAATACTCCCTAGGAAAAAAATGTTCGCATTTGATCGAGGAGAGTTTCAAATCGTTATATATCTATGTGAATAGACACAACCAGCACCCAGAAGCTATGTGGAAAAGACTAGATGCCATTTTAACCTTCTGATCGGTCAGTGTCTTGATAAGTATTAAAACATGAATAACAAAATCTATCCAATCCTCTACCACCTGGGGATCTATCTCATCATGGATCCATATTATCTTTTGGTGTAGGAACTCATAGAGTACATTAAGAATGCATGAATCCTTATCCTAATCTATTAGTATAATCTTCTAATTGAAAGGCTAGGATGTTGGTACCATCCCTCATAGAGGAAAGATCTCGTATGATGGACCCAAAATCGAGACTTCATTACTCGTCATATCATCATCAAAATACTGAATTGGTAACCTAACTAGAGGTATTCACTAAGGAATCCTTAAAACTAAATCCAGACATAACACAGTTAGATGAGAATATATATATATAGGGGTCTGAAAAAATAAGTACATTCAAAATACTCAATCCTATATGATGCATATACAATTTTTCCCTACAACAAATTTCTTGATATACTAAGAAAAAATTAGTTTTTTAGAGTCCCCGTGAATGGGTACATCATCCTCAACACCAACACCGAGTTCCTTGGCCTAGAATTCATACCCAAGATACTTTGACACTTTTTCTGTAATTCATGACCAAATCCTCATAATGGGAATACTCTAAACACCATCTCAAGGAAAAACCCACCTCTGATAATAATATTTCATGACCAACCCACCAAGGTCATCTTGGCCGATGAAAGGTTCAGCAATAACTACCATAAACCCACCTCTATAGGCTATGGTTAGTGTATAGAATAGAAAAGATTAACTAATATGGGAATAATTTTCCTAATGAACTTATATGTAATCACCCAACCATTTCCATACAGTAATGCAGAGGAATATATATAAAAGATAATAACATCTATAGTAATAACCATTTATGTAACAACCTATAGGGAATATAAGAGTAAGACATCGTAATATGAAAAGTAATGGTGCAAAATACACTCCCAACTAGAAATATATCCTAACCTTAAAATAACTTGAAAAGTAAATTTTTATGTAGCCCAACTCAAAATATATATTCTCCAACCACCGTATGAGGTAAAATTCACCCAGGTATCCCCTATGCTCCCTTTTAATTTCCACTGACCTATCTGTCATCTCACTAAGATAAAACATGTAAGTACCTCGACCCCAGTGGCTCATAGCTGGTGAGTTTTTTAAATTTGTATTGTGTACAAGCGATCAAATCCCAAAGGACTGAATAGTTTTGTATCTTTGGAAAAGTATATAAAAATATAATTTTTACCTTACAACATGAAATGAAATACAACATAATATCTCCATTTTAGACATCCTTATTCCCCAAGATTATCCCTACATATCAATAATAATATACATCTTGGAATCCTGGTAGAAAATAATACATAAGAATGGGGTGATCTCAGATTCTCATTATGGATCAACATAGAGTGGAAGCTATCATAAATAAACATAAACTTTATGTCTTGGTTAATAATTAATAACACGTTCCATTAAAATATATTATTGATCATAATATGGAAGAAATAGGAGCTTATCAAATAATTCTATGTAAATAATCACATGAGAATGAAAATTAACCATTGATTTTCTAATAGTTGAATAATCAAATGGATTATCAATAACTAATATGATAATGATGGAATTCATAATGTGGGACATCTTAAATATACCATCAAGGATTCATTCTAGACTTCATACATAATCTGGTAGGACATTAGCCAAAACCCAAACTACTTTGTATCAGGAGACCAACTACTGCATCAAGGGGCTATAGAGGGAACCACCCGACACTTACTAAGTCGAATGCATTCCAATTATGAAATGGGGAAACATAATCAACATATACATTCATAATATCATATGAAATAACTTTCCCCAAACAATAATCATAAACAATATAGTGAATCATGTTGAATGGTATCAAAATAGAACATACAAAGTCAAATTGGTCATAAACAATTCAATATAATATGGTAGATACTATCATTAGATATCAAAATTAATTAATCATAAGATCCAATAAATAGTGTTTTCATAGATTAAAATACCCCAATAAAGTCCTTGATAATTCTTGAGAGAAATACAACTTTACTTTGAAATCATTTATTTAAAAATTCACACATTTATATAAGGAAAATTTTTCTTTGAAAATAACCTTATAAACATGTAAAGGATTCCTTAATAAATTAATCCATCATTAAAGTAGAAAAATATGATCATTTTTAATGCTAAAAAACATTTCCTTTAAACTATGAAGAAACACCTAAATAATTATTTTTAAAATATTGTGTGCGCGTTAAACAAATGAATAGATTATGTGTATTAACTACAAATCCATATAAAACAAGTGTAAATACAACATAATATAATCAAAATTCATTTTAAAAATAATAATATAATGAAATACTCAATGGAGTAAAAGATTAACCCAAATAATGGAAATTCGGTTACGAATTCCCTTACCACTCTGTAAATAGTCGAACCGTATGCGCCATAAAATTAATGATCATCAAATTAAACATTTAATATAATGAATATAGAGAGATTCATGATATAATATATCAAAAGGAAATATAAACACATTAATCACAATAAATAAGTCGTGAATAAGGAATATCCCACATAAATAAAAGTGATATGAGAAAACCCTTACCTTAATTCCTGCTTAATTTTATCGCATTAGCTCCTCCTACATAATAAACATAAATTTATTTAAAAAATCACCCATAAGTTAATTATAGTAATTTATATTACTATATATCAATTATTAGCATTGTATTATACTTATTAATTTCAGTTTATGAAATTGAAGCTTTTTGATATCATGTTTTACTTTAAATTTTCCCTTTTTCAATAATTGTTATATTTTATTAAATTTCATTTATATATTATAATAATTAATTACAAAGGAATATAATTCATATAATTATATTTCTAAAATTTTATTCTACCCTAAATTTATTATGGTTACTTGTGTTGACATAGAAATGTATTTGAAGTTGGTTAACCATCCTTTGATGGGACATTATCGGGAGATCGGGAAGAAGATGTTTTAATATTATATATATATATATATACATATATATATTGTAGTATGATAATTACATTAGGTTTAAATTGTTAATATAATGTTAAGTTACAATATAATTAATCCCTATAATGTTTGTTTGTGAATGGGTTGGTGGGAAAATAATGAGAAGAGGAAGAATGACTAAAAAGAGAAAGAAGTGGATCAGAAGATTCTTAATCCTTGATCTAGCTTCTCTTACAAAACACTATAAATACTTTGGGATTGGATTTGTATTGCTACAAAACGTACCTATGAGTTATAAGAGGCTTAAGAGTCAATATTTTTGTAGATATCTGAATTTTGAATGGGTGGGAGGAGTGGTTTTCGAAGGGAAGGGAGTGAGGTTATTTATACTTGACAAGACGGGTATTTTTAAAATAAAATAATAAATAAAATAGTATATCCAAGGTAAAACATATAATAGTGATTTTTTGAAAATATAAATCATATATTAATATAATTTAATGATTTTAAGACCTAAAATACTCTTTATAATTCGAATTCATTAGTTATTTAAAAATTTAAGTGTAAATAAAGAAAAAATGTTATTTTAAGGAGTCACTTTTGACTTTAGGTCTTGGAAAGTTTTGTTTGGTTTGGAAACTGATTTTATTATATTTTAATGAATAATTTTTGAAATTAAATATACCAAGGTTAAAAATAAAGTTCAAGGAGGGATTATTTCATTATTACATCATGAATGATGTGTTATGAGTTACATAGATTATGTGATATCTGTATTTTTACTATTCACCCGAAAATAGAAGGATTTCAAAAAAATTACCAAAAAATAACCCTTGTATAATTTCAATGTTATGATATTAAAAATGGACTAAATTTTATGGAAATAATATTCTCAATATGATAAATTTAATTTTAAATTAAAATAATCATTTATTTTATAGTTTCATTTATAAAATAATTACAGCATCATTGTTGAATAATTATTTAAGGTAAATATTTCTTTATTAAAAATAAAAAATAAAATACCATGATGTAGTTAAATATTTTATATTTAAAAATAGATTCTATAGTAAAATATATCTTCTCCATAAAACCATAATAAAAATAATATATTTATTACAAATATGAATGTGACATTTTCTGATTTTCATTAACCTAAATAATATCAAAGCCATTTTCATGGAAAAGTTTCAATTAAATCACTAAAATTAAATCCTTAGGTGTTAAGGGTATAATATAAATCATCCAATAATATTAGGGACTGTTTTAGGGTAATTTAATAGTTGTTGTCAGTATATTTTTAACCTAAATTACCCAATTTATCCTTAATCGTGGTAATAAAAAAAATTACGAAAGTTAAAATTTATATTTTTAAAAAATAAAAGATAATTTTTTACTAAATTTATACTTTATGATACCAGATATGGAATCCATTTATCCAAATTCAAAATACATAAGTAGAAGAATTTATTTTAAAAATAAACTGATAAAATGCATTTAAAAACATTTTAAAAAAATGCATTTTTAAGCCAAAAAATGTACTTACACCAAAATAATGTGTAATGATGAAATGAATTATATTTTTTATAACTAAATATTTTTTAAGTTACATTTATATAAAGTTACGATCATAAATATACTTTTAATATAACAAAATTGATAGTTTAAAAAAAATGGTATTTTCACTATTCGCTAAAAATAAATATTTTCGGAAAAATACCAAAATTTCACCTAATGATAATTTAGAGATTATGAATTTAAAAATGATTTTTTTTCAATATAATTTATAAAAGTTTCAAAATTTAGTTTTAAAATAATTTCTCCATTAAGAGGTGGGAAACCCGCCTTTAGAAAAATGGAACCTTTTAGGCATAAAATTGGATTTATTCTTATCTTTTTCCTATAAAAATAATTTGGATGAATGTAAAAATATTTTTTTATATATATAATATATAAATTTTATATTTAGGTTAATACTATTCATTCTAAAAAATTTAATGGCGAGGTTATAATGGTCACATTTTAAATAGTGTATCATGGTTTTAAACTTGGTGTTGCATACAACATAAGTGATTGAAGATGGTAAATTTAAAAGAGACATACAATAAAATATTGGAGGGTTACACTCTCACCTCCTTAAATAAATTGGGTCCTCCTAATTTAAACATGTGATTGGTAATCATGGATTTATAATTTTAAAATACACTTTTGGAAGTCCAAAATTATAAAAAGTCTTAAAAAACTACTTTTTAGAAAGTGGGAAAGACAAATGTGAAGGTCACCACAAAATTAGGCATTTGAATAGGATAAAATTAGCGTGAATCAGAAATATGGACATGGAATAAAAATATAACCATCATGTTCTGATGGAGAGTGAAAAAAACATGGTCATCCGAATGTTAACCATCACCAGATCATAAATCTGTGATCCGATAAAATAGCATTGATTTCTTAGAAAGAAAAGTTAATGGATGACTTTTTTGTTCCAAAATACTTTTCTTAAAGTTAAGGTCTTATTTAAATAAAAAAATAGGATCCTATGAAAATAAACTTACCTGATTTTTTTCTATTTCATAAGAACAATCTCATCCATTGGCTATGTTTTGATCTATTCCCACTTCACATAGTATACTAGCAGATCAATGTTCATGATGATTTTTTTAATTCCTGAAGCACTTTAATGATTCATAATATCCAAAATCCATTCCTTCAACCTTTAAATGTTTGCAGAATCCAAAATGGTTACCACATGATATCAAATATAATAAATCATACTTTAACCTCAAAAAATAATATCCAATGTTTAACTCAATAAATTTCATAAGTAACTAATATAAATACTCGTCCAAAATATGTCTATCCAAATTCAAATACTAACCATTTAGAAGGATAGTAACTACATTTCTAAAATCAAATTATCATTAGATTGTGAAAAAAACATAATGTAACTATTAATGTAACATACCAAATATATGAATACCTTAATCTCCTTTAATTCTTTATGAAACATGCATGCTTCCAATAGTAAAATATGAGGTTGTTGAATGTAATCCTTAAGTCCAAACATCTAATAATTCTAGAATAACACAAACAATGAAATCACTAACCATCTTCATGGTCACCAATACTATCCCATAGAAATATATTTATTATTTTCTCAATATCAAGACACTATTTAGTGTTATCTTTCCCAATTCATGTTTTTTAAAGATCAACATGCAACAGAATCACTTCTCTTGATTACTGGTGTTATTCATCACATGCTTCCAATTCCTTAAAGAACAAGTACTATTGTAAAATCCTTATATATATCATTATTCTTATAAATATATAATTATTGATTGAATACTTCAATAAAATAATTCTTTAATCCAAACACAAGTATATTAGTCATTCCTCTTCATCTGTGGTTGTCGTATATTCTTGGCGATGATCCACTAGCATCTTTTGCGGTATATTCCTTTAACGCTTGAGGAATTTATTTTTGTAGTGTCCCATATCCCTATAGTTGAATCATTTTATATTGGAAACCTTTTTCTTACCCTTTTAATCACATGAACAATGGACTTTCTCTCCACAATTGTAGAAAACTCCAATTCCTTTTAAACAAGTACCTGAGTGTTTCTTTCCACCATTATCACATCTAGGGAAAATACTTGTTCTCTTCTTTCCATTATCTATATTTTTCTTAGAAGTACTATTGTTCCAGTTCTTCCCTTTGAGTCCATAATACTTATATAATTCTTTATTTATCTTATTTTCATATGATATTATGTCCTCATATGATGATAATGTTTGGGAGACTTTTTCCCTTCAAAAAAATTAATAAGACCATAAAAGGCATGATCCTTCTTACTATTTTGATCATTTGCATTCGTGAGGTTCCCATTACATTGCAGAGGTTCCATTTATAAATCAAGAAATATACTATATTAGATCATACCATTATGAAACATAATTTATAATCCCAAACCTAGTAAAATACTTAACATAAGTAGAAAAATTTATGAGTATCTAAACTCATAATCATGGTTTTTTTGGGATGTCCATATACAGTTATCCTCAAATTCAATCATAGTGTTATATTCAATAATCTAGTATTTCCTAAATATAGATTCCAAATTTTCTAATAATAATATTCTAATACCAACTATAAGGACCCAAATGCTAGTAGCATGGAGCTGATGACTTACATTATTACAATGGTACTAAGTAAAAGTGATTGCATCCCAAAGTACTAAATAGTTTAGTATATTTTGAAAAGTATATAAGAACATAATTGTTACATTACAACATGAAATGAAATATAACATATAAAATACATTTAAAACACCCATATTCCCATAGATTATCCTTTCATTTCAATCATAATATACATCTTGCCATCCTGCTAAAAAATAAGACATTAAAAGGGGTGAGATCAGATTCTTAGTAAGAGTAATCAAACATTTAGAGCTATCTTATATTAACATAAACAATAATTAAAGGCCAATAAATAATAACACATTCCCTTAAAACATTATATTGATCATAATATGTTAGCAATAAAATGTTATCAAATAATTTCATGTAAATAATCACATGAGAATGAAACATAACCATTGATATTCAACTAGTTGAATAATCACATTAATTATAAATAACTAATCTCATAATTAGGGAATGAACTATTAGGGACATCATAAACATATTTTAAATGATTCATCCAAGAAACATACATAATAGTGTAAGACATTAGCCAAAAACCCAAACTAGTTTGTCTCATGATATCTTCTAATGCACTGAGGGGCCATTGCAGCCGCCACCAAAAACTTACTAAGTCCAATTTATTCCTCATATAAAATGGGTGAAATATAATAAACATATACATTAGTAATATCATATGAAATAACATTACCCAAACTATAATCATAAACCATCCTGTAAAACAAGATGAATGATACCAAAATAGCACATCCATAGTCAAACCAATCATAAAAAATACAATAAAATATGGTAGATGATATCAAAAGAAATCAAACATAATAAATCATAAGATCCAACAAAGGGTATTGACATATTTGAAAATAATCTAATAAAATCATTGAGAAATTATTAATAGAAATACCACTTTAATTTGAAATCATTTACTTAAAAATAAATGCAATAACAAAAAAATGCCTTCAAAATAACTATATAAGATTCTAAATAATTCATTATAAAATTAAGGTTTCATTAAAGTAGTAAAATACATGCATTTCATATATTTAAAAAACTATTTCCTTTCAACTTTAAAAAAAGAAATATTTTAAATAGTATTTTTGAAATAAGGTTTAAACATTTTCCAAAAGATTGTATTATGCGTATTAGTTGTAAATACATATAAATTAAGTTGAAATACAACTTAAGATAATTAAACTTAATTTTAAAAATAGTCATAGAATTACATACTCAATGGTGTAGAAGATTAACCCGGAGAATGAGAATTGGGTTAAGAATTCCCTTACCACTCTGTAAACAGTCAAATTATATCACCCATAAAATTAATGATCATCCAATGTAACACTTAATACTTTGAATATAAAGATATTAATGATATGATATCTCAAATTTTAGTATATATACTATAATTACCCAAATTGTTATTTATAAAATTCCCCTTGTAATTTAATTAAATGTATTATTATGTAGTATGGTTATGGAAAGCACATGCACTTAGTTGGTTTAATTATCTCTTATAAAAGTTAATTTACCATTAAGAATCATTACCGTTGATAATATTTTTTTTTTGATAGTGATAACATTATTTTTATAAATATAGGGTTTTATCTAATCAAATTAACACAGACAAAGAAAGTGATGACCTCAAATAGTATAATCATACCCTAAGAATTCCATTTATTAGAGATTATAAGGGACATAGAATCTCTGAGATTTTCACTTGACCAAATTGAAGTTTATGTCCAATAACTTTATCATGATAGAAACCATTTACAATAGAAATTTAAGCTCATCATGATCACGACCCAAACCATGTATGTCGAACCACCCCATCAAAGTCCCACCATCGTACACCTTACACTTAGGATATTTGTTAGTGTATTAAATGTATATGTATAAAGACCCTATAAATATGAGTATGTACATTAATTTTACTAAAATAATGATCATATTTACCTCTTATTGTTACTTTATAAATGATTTTGATTTTGATTCAATAAAACAAAAAGTGTCTTTTTGGGAAATATTCAAATTCAATTAGGAAATTTAATTCGATGAATTAATGTATTTATAAAATAAATAATATTTTAATAAAATAATATTATTAAATATTTCTATTAAATATAAATGATTATATAATTTTTATGAAGTCAAATGAAATTTTCATAAGGGTTTGAAAACCTTTATTGTCAAAAAACCCATCATTTCTCAATTAATGTGGATTTTATTTTAAAATTGGAAATTAAACTATTTAAAAAATTATTTGGTTTAAAAAATTATTATATTTAGAATCATAATTACTAAATTATCCAATGGTGAATTTTCCAAATTTTTCTGAGACAATCGAATTTTTGGGTAAAAACTAAATACCTTATAAATATATGGTGTGTATTATGACATCATAATGACCAAAAAATGATGTAATAAAAAATATAAATAGTATCCATGACCAAATATATTTTTTACTTATAAAATAATTTCACTTTATGTTTATTTTATTAAATTTATAAAGCCTTTGTGAATCCTCCAAAAACCATTAATATATTTTAAGGTTTTAAAATCTTTTCTTCAATAGTATGAATAACTTAAACATAATAAAATGTATTATTTTATTAATTTAGTCCATTTTTTTTATAAAATAATTAAAAATAGTCCCATTTTGTGGAAACCATGTGGAAAACCATGGGAAGGTTTGTGGTTTTGGTTATTTTATAATATAGATTCCAAAACCCAAGTTTGAGAAATAATAAAGAATTCCCCACTCATTTCCTAAATAAACCCACCCAATATACAATTTATCTTCACTAAAAAACCTTATATTACACAATTACTCTTACCTTATATCTCTATAGTCCTTACAAGGTACCCCCAATCTCTCTAGAATCACCTCCCAAGCATTTGGAGTCACACTCTCAATGTAAGGGATCTACACCTTCTCTTCTTTATTCATGTTCCTTTATTATCTTATGTTATATTCATAATTCATAATGTTTTGATTTGTATTTACATGTCCATATTACTTCCCATTTTATATAAAAATTACTATTTACTCCTTTCACCCTCATCAACCCATTTTATGACTTTCTAAGTGACCTGATTATGCTGCCAAAATTTCACCGCAATTTTCTATGCTAAAACAATTGTGTATTGAATACCTTACCCATTTGTTATCAAGGGTGTTCAACTTTATACAAATATACTTCTCTGAATTGAGAGTTAAATTTATGTAATTTAAAATCCTTGATCATGGAATAAAATAATATTACTAATGAATCCATGTTTTCCAATTTATATGGAAAACAAAATCATGGTAATGAAATAAAAGTGAGAGGTGTGCCCGAAATTATATATCACTCCAATGAATTGGGTAATGTTCTGTCTCATGAGATGTCATGTTTTGATAGGGTGAAAACATTATTCCTTTATAGGAGTTTTTACATCATGATGTATTGATGTTTATCTTTGACCTACGTTTATGATGAAGTGTTTTAAGTTCTTGCCGAATTTCATATGTTACATTATGATTATCTTTCTATATCATGTATAATTGTTCATCTTTATGATTCATACAATTTTTATGCACCATTTATATTCCTATTGTATAAAATTTAATGTTATATTCATTTTATTCCTTGATTATTCCCTTACTGGGATCTATAGCTCACCCCTTTCTAATGTTTGTCCCCAAGTTATCTCATGTAGCTTTAAATGCAAGAATGTTTAGGATGTTTTCAATAAAGATAATGTTTTTACTATTTTTAATTTTTATGTAATGTAACTAATTCCCAAATAAACTAGAATTATAGATCATATGGGTTGTGTTAACTGTATCCTAATGTAATAAATTATGTGTTAACGTGATATAAAGTGCAGGGTTGTTATAGTTGGTATCAAAGGAAAGGTTTAGTTATTTTTTGGGATTGGGATTAGAAAAATATTGAAAAAGCCTTTGGGGTAAGACAAAGTATAAGAAAACATACCTAAAATATGGTATTTATGTATTAAGTGTTTTATCAATTAAATACATCCCTTTCTAGACATTATAAGTGGATGTGGCTCTGGCATAGATGTATATAAGGGTAAAACAGAAAAACACCACGTTGAGCTAGACTCAACCCAAAATTGGTGAATGACAAAGGGCCTTTCTACACACCTAGTTTGACACTTCCAAGAGATATGATTTTAAAAATTCATAAGATCATTATTAACCATTATTAAGGGACTAAAAAATACCCATAGGAATATATGTTAGGAAATATATCAAGGATAACATAGGTTGAAGCTTAGAAATTCGTAAATTAAGAAAATATATCTAAATAATATGTTATATATTTAATTTCATTGAATTAACTTCTATGTGTTTAATAGTTTAAAAATAATTGTCCTTAATTTTTATTTATTCTATCAAATGGACAGAAATAGGTGGAATTGGGTAAATAATCAATGTGAAGTGAAATGTGATGAATTCCCCAATGATACACTGAACTTTATGGTATTGGGAATTAAAAACATTGTAAAGATACTCTTTAAAATGAATCAGGTTATGAATAGAAAATTGGATTAGTAAGATCTACCAGATCCCCCTAAGAAAGAACAAGTAGTAATTGGGAGATTTATGGGATAAATGCCCTTGAATTTCAATAGATCATCTGATCCCTTAGTCATAGAACAATGGATCATCTAAATTAATAAGATCTTCTCTATCCTTTAAGGTTTTGAGCAAGACATGGTTCTACTAACTATTTATTGCATGGAGGTACAAGCTGATCAGAGGTAGACATTGTTCAAGAATATAAAGAATGCGGAAGATATTTATGTAATTGGGTGGAAGGAATTCAAGAAAATGATTTTCAAAAAAAAATTTCCTTACACTCTCCTACTTAATATGGATATGTATTTCTTTTCCCTAAAAAAATGATGAATCTATCGGGGTGTATGAAGAAAACATAACAATACTTCCATGATATGCCTTCACCTTTATTTTTACCCCCAAGTGCAAGGTTGACAGCTTCTATGGTGGGATAAAACCAAGTCTACCAAAATCCTTGGTGATTAAAGAATTTGATAGCTATGAGAAGTTTTCCAATGTTCCCTCAAAGTCAATATGGAGATCGGAAAATCTCAAGGGTGTCATGTGGGTAAGAAAAAAAAGACGAGTTTAATTCTAGTGTTCCAATGGAGAAATATAATACTATCAAGCAATTCTGACATCCCACTTGTCTAAGGTGTGGAAAGAAGAACCCCAAAAATTTCCTAAAGAGGTTGAGGAAATTCTTTAGGTGTGGGTTATAAGGGAACTTAGCTAGAGATTTCCAACAGGAGAAACCATATAATGAATTAGTGGAAAGGAATACCCCAGTCAACCCTTAGAGCACTATTCATTTCTTTAACTAATGGTAACTAGGGCACTTTGAATACCAAATTACCATGCCAAGGGTTTTCAGCGACAACCAAAAACCTCCAAGTAAGTATGGGAGAGATTTTTCCATCATATATAGTATGGTGGATCCCGAAAATGAAGTGGTGAACGGTACACTAGAAATTCATTCAAGAATATAAAATATACATTTTTTTTCTGGCTCTGCACATTCCTTCATATCATGAAAGTCTAGTAGAACTATTCAAACACCACCACTAATCAAGGAAGTGGGGTTGTCAGAGAAAACCAAAAATGGGGAAATTATAGCATACCAAGTAAATAACTCCTACGCAATCTAAATTTTCATGATGAACATCCCAAAAAACCTTTTATTACTCCCTTTGGTGGAAGTTGATGCAATAATTGGTATATATTGGATTTCCCTATAAATATCCAAAATAAATTACCGCGAGAAGGAAATCACTCTCCATATTTCTAGTCATACATCGATTTGATACAGTTGCAAGATGGATCATGAATCTTATTTTGTACCAACAAAGAAAGCTTGGATATTATTTCCATATGAAAAATAATACCTCAATAAAATGACTAAGTTGATGGAAAACGTCATCATTGAGACATGCCCATTGTTAGGGAATACACTGATGTGTTTCTCAAAGAATTTTCTGGTCTTCCAAATATCAAGTGGTTGAATTTTTAATCAAGAATATACCTGGAGTGTTACCATTACCCAAGACTCACTATATAATGGCTATTGTGGAACTTGAGGATCTAAAGAAACAAATATTAGAGAATCTAGAAAAGGGTTCATACTTCCATGTGCTTCACCATGGGGTGCACCAGTCCTATTTATCAAAAAAATAGATGGGTAAATTATCCTTTCATTGATTATCTTGAGCTCAAAAGATCATGATAAAGAAAAAGTATCATCTTACACAGATTGATGACTTTTTTTATTATCTACATATAGAATAATACTTCACTGTGGTGGATATGTTTTTGGGATATTATCAAGTAAGGGTGAATAAGGAGGATATCCCCAAGACTACTTTTCAAATAAGGTACGAGCACTATGAATTCATAGTAATTTCATTTAGACTCACTAATTTTATATAAATAATAAGGGGAATGATGAATATTTTTTTAGATATTACCTCGAAAGAATTTTGGTAGTATTTATAAATTATATTATAATATTTTCTAAAAGAAAGGAGGAACATGAGGAGCTTTTGGGCACTATTATAAAGACCTTATGAATGGAGAAGCTTTATTAAAATTATAAAAAATGAATTTTCTTATTTATGGAAGTCGCATTATTAGGAATATCATCACAATAAATTGGATATTGATGGAACATTCAAAGAGAAAAGCAATTTAAGGTTGGTCGAGGCCAACATTTGTGACAGATATCCATAGTTTTCTTATATTAGATGGGTATTATCTTCGAATTGTGAGAAATTTATCACAATTTTCAATCCTTATAACAAAGCTAACTCTGAAGGGAGGGAATTTATCTTGTAATTATGAATGTGAATATATAATCAAGGAGTCAAAAAGTAGGTTTATCACTGCACCTGTACTCACATTATCCATAAGTGGAGAACTTTTCATAGTATTCAATGATGCTTCAAATAAGGTATTGAGTTGTGTCTTGATATAGAATGAAAAATTCATAGCCTATGATTCAAGGTAGTTGAATGTTCATGAATAGGACTACATAATGCATGATCTAGTGTTTTATGGGGTGACATTAACTTTGAAAATAAGGAGGCATTATCTTCTTGGAAAGAAGTGTGAAATATATTAGGATCACAAAAGCCCCATGTATATATTCACACAGAAATAGATGAATATGCGCTAACAAATATGGTTAGAGTTGATCAAGGACTATGACTACTCAATTCACTACCATCATGGGAAATAGAATGACGTGGTAGATTCTCTAAGTAAAAAGGATCTATTAATTTTAACATTTCTAAGAATTGAGAACGATTTGATCTTCTTATATTTAAAAATGGTTGACATGGTAATCATAAAGTAAAGAAAATAATCAATCCTTTAACAAATTATTAGTCAAATATCTCTTCTAGAGATGTTAAATGATGATTAAAGATATTATGTAAGAATTCTGAAGAAAGTGGAAACAATAAGAATGGGTAAATCCTTGGATTTCAATGTTAATGAAGAAGGAGTTACAAGATTTGGGTCATGACTATGTTTACCATCAAATCCTGAGTAAAAGGAGTTGTTGGATGATGCACATAGTTTGATTTTCTCTATCCATCCTTTAATTACAAAGATGTATTGAGATCTCTGAGACCACTATTTGTGGGAAAATATGAATAAGGAGATCAAAAAATATGTATCAAGATGTCTTGTATCTTAGAAAGTGAAAGAAGAAATAAAAAACCACTAATATAATGAAACCATTACCCATACCTATATGGAAATGAGAAAACATCACCATGGACTTTTCACTAGACTTATGAAGACATCCAGAGGAAAGAATGATATATGGGTTATGGTGGATCATCATGCAAGGACTACACACTTTATTTCAAATTGAAAGGACTTCTCACTCAATGAACTAGTTAGGATATACATTAGAGAAGTTGTGAGGCCGAATGGAGAACCACTATTAATTATATCTGATTGAGATCCAAGATTTTTCTCTATGTTTTGGTAGAGTCTAAAATATTTTCTAAATACAAAGTTGAACTTCAGAATGAATTATAACCCCCAAAATGATGGCCAATTAGAGCATACAATCCACAAACACATGAGGACATTTTGAGGGTATGAACAACTGACTTCAAAGGAGAATGGCATCAACATCTTCACCTAGTCGAGTTCTAATACAATAACAGTTTCCACTTGAACATCCAAATGGATACCTATGAATCACTTTATAGGAATAGGTGATGAAAAATGCATACTGGGATGATTTTGGGGAACAAAAACTACTAGGTTCTGAAATGTTTCAGAAGATGGTGGAAAAAGTTCAATACCAATCTTAAACACATCTATGATACTTAGAGTTGGAAAATTAACTATGCTGAAAATCATCAATGAGAACTAGAGATTGGTGTTGGAGACAAGGTATTCCTAGAAATATCTCTATGGAAGAAATTAATGAGATTAAGAAAGAAGGGAAATCATAGTCCAAGATACATCATCCCCTTTAATATCCTTGATCTTATTAGAGTTGTGGCCAATTTACAAGCATTCCTACCTAACCTCTCTCAAGTACATGATATGTTCCATTTATCCCTCTTGATAAATTACATACCAAAAACCTTACATGTACTCAATCCATAGGTGGGGCCATTCAAGAATGGTCTCTCATATTAAGATTAGGCGGTGAAGATCTTATATCATAGAGGAAAAGTTCTAGGAAATAAGGAAATAAATTTGGTCAAAGTTCTATGGGGAAACCAAATGTTTGAGGAAGCAATGTGTGACCTAGATTAAGTGATGACAAATATTTACACTCATCTATTTTATTGTGGGAAATGAAAATTTCATGGGAAACATTTATGAAGGGGAGAAAATTCTAATGGCCTGAACTATTGTAAATAAAATTACCCATTTGATTTAATTAAATGTCTTTTTATGTAACAAGGTTATAGAAAAAACATGCACTTATTTGGTTTTCTAATATACTATTGGGTTTAATCAACCATTTAGAATCATTATAGTTGATAATATTATCATTGAACAGTGATCAAATTATTATTATAAATATAGGGATTACCAAATTCAATTGACATTGACAAAGGAAGTGATTACCTCAACCAGTAGGATCTTACCATATGAAGCAAATTTATCAGAGCTTATGAAGGAGATGGATTCTTTGGACTTTTCCCTTGCTCCAGCCAAATCTGAGATCCAATAACTTAAGGATGAGAGAAAGCATTTACATGATAATTTCAAGCTCATCCAGATTATGACCCAAACCATGTATGCCAAACCACCCAATGGATGTCTCACTATCACACACCTTACTCATAGGGAGTTTTTTGGTGTAATAAAGGGATATGTATCGAAACCCTATAAATATGATCATGTTCATTATTTTTAATAGAATAATGTTTATATTTTCTTCTTATTTTTACTTTATAAATGTTTTTAATTTTGATTTAATAAAATATTAAGTTTTTTTTTGGAAATATTCAAATTCTATTTAGGAATTTATTCTGATGTATTAAAAGATTTTTTAAATAAATAATATTTTAATTTAATATTATTATTAAATATTTTTTTATTATATAAAATGATTAAATAATTTTTATGAAGTTAAGTAAAAAATATTAAGGGTTCGAAAGATGTTAATATCAAAAAAACCAATCATTTCTTAATAAATGCTTATTTTATTTTAAAAGTGAAAATTCACATGTTTAGAAAATGATTTCGTAAAAATAAATATTATTTTTGGAATCATAACATTGAAACTATCCAATTATGAATTTTTTATAATTTTCCAAGATAGTCAATTTTTTTGGGTAAAAACTAAATTTTGTATAAATATACAGTGTGTATTAGGAAATCCTAATTGTTGGATCAAAATAATGATGTAGATGATCAATTACAAGAGGGGTTGAATTGTAAGTTTGAAAACATTTGTTTTTATCCGTAAGTAAAACTTTTTCTAACAAAGTTAAATAAGGTAAATTCACAATACCTCTTTCAGTTCCACTAAACAAACTTGCTAGGTTCTGAAAATATGGTTCTGGAAATAAAACTTAAAGAAAGTTTAAAAGGAAAAGATTCTACATTAAAGTGTATAAAATCTGACTTATGAGAGTATACAAAAGTGATAAGAAAGTATAAGAAGGTTATACTTTCTTCCATTATCAAAATACAGTGGAAATAAACTTGATACAAAACAATTAACAAGTATAAAATCTTTTAGCCATAGAGTAGGGTATCCAACAAAATTGGATAAAGGTCGCTTTATTTCTTCAAGAAATTATGTCTTACCCACACTTGGGTAAGCCCTCGATAAGAATATCAAAATCTGTCTTGTTATCCCCACAATCCCCCAATCTTTAAGGTACTCGGAACCTCTTTCTTCGTATCCATGGAAGTCCTCAAACATTTATGGTAGTAGACACCTCTATCTTCCTATCCCTGGAATCCCTTGATTGTACTCAGAAACAATCGGTGTCACACTAAGAAATCATAACAAGATGTTCAGTATGCACAAAGCATGAGAGTCTCTCTCTCTAGAAATCACTTCAACAACATGTAATCTCTAGATTGATTAACATGTTATGAGCTTGTTCAAATGAGCTCATATTTATTGTAACTTCTCCGATTGTTGGCTCCCTCCACCAATACACATATTTTTCCTTGAATTTCAGAGGGACTTGTACATGTGTCACTCAAATAATAGTTAGTTAGTAACAAATTTTATGAAATTGTTTCATAACAAATATAAGGAAAATCAAATTGCTTAACCAAATATATTTATCAGAGTCTAAGAAAAAATGGAATTTAGAATCTATCCAAATAATCATTCAGAGTCTATAAGATATGGAAATTTAGATTCTATTTTTCAAATCATTCAAAACTAGAATTCTAAGGAATTAAGAGTCTGAATTCAGAGGAATTTAGAGTCTGAATTCTGAGGAATTTGGAGTATGAATTACGAGGAATTCGGAGTCTTAATTATGAGGAATTCGGAGTCTTAATTATGAGGAATTCAAAGTCTAAAATTTGAGGAATTTAGAGTATGAATTATAAGGAATTCACGGTCAGAATTATGAGGAATTCATAGTCTGAATTTCAGAGAATTCAGAGTATGAATTTCAGAGAATTCAGTGTCCAAATTTCAAAGAATTAGGAGTATAAATTTTAGAGAATTTAAATTATCAATTTCATAGAATTGGAAGTCTGAAAATAGAATACTCTATAACCAAGGATTTATATGATTCTGAGGTTTTAGATGTGAAACCAAATATTTCCTTAGTAAAATGTGGAAGATTTAGAGAGACTATAAAAATGAACAATGAAAACATAGGTAAGGATAAAAATTTCCTTAGGGAAGGGAAATTTCCCTTATGAAAATAATCCTTAGGGAAAATAAAATTTTTCTTAAGATAAATTTTTTGTGATTTTCAAAACATAGGGAAATGGAAAATTCATATGGAAACCTTATTGAATAAAAAATATCCCCCTTTTTGGAAATCACAAATATCCTTACAAAAAATAATATAAGGTTATAGAATTTTTCTTTACAAACATAAAAGAAAAACTTATCACCCTTTACTTATGAATCATGATAAATATGAATAACACCCCATTAGGTTTTGAAATCCCTAAGGATCATATTCTAGACTTCCATAAAGAGATTTTTTTTCTTGCATAAGGAAATATCCTTTAATATTACTCCCCCTTAGATAGACTCTTCCTTAGGGAATTATTTTATTTATGTACTATTCTTTTTATCATTTCTTTCTCCCCTATTGTGATTTTCAAAAAGGAATTGGGAGAATGGAAAGAAATACGGTACCTATAATATTAGTTCTATAAAACAAAACATATGAAGAAAAACCATGATTTTCATTATGACTGGAAAAAAATTACAAGAAAGGTAATACAAGAGAAGATCAGACTTAAAGAAAAAATCAACCTTCTTTTTCATGCGGCATATTCTTATTGACAATGGTCTTCAACATTTTGAGCTCCTTTTGATCCTGTTCAAAACCATTGAGTAGTTCATCCTGATATTCATTTCTCTTCTCCAAAACTTTGATCTTTTCTTCCAGAGGCTTAAGAATTTATGGCTGAGTATTAAAGAGTTCTTCTTTATTACTGATCTTTACTTCAAACTCAATTTTGAGATCTCTTTCCCCCTTTATATTCAAAGCAACTGAATTAAGTTTCCCATTCAGATCCTTGTCTTCCTGTTTCCAAGATTTTTTTTCAAGATTGAACTTCTCAATAAAACTATTAGTAAGGTATTTGATATTGATATATTTGGTATCAAAAGTATCCTCTATAATATCTTTAATGTCATAAAATATTATAATATCTTCAATTGTGTTCTTAGACCACTTAGTAACTTCCTTGCATGACCTCTTATGTGCATCGTAACCGATATAAAGGGATTTAAAATTGGCTTCAAGCTTGAAATTTTTTTCCATAACATGGAAACAAAATCCTATTTCCGATTAAATAAATGAAGAAGCATATGATACCTCGAGTTAATACTTGAAAACAAGGTAATTGTATCAACCAATTTCTTCTGGGATTGAACTACAAAATCATGACCCATAGAGGATGATTCTGAATCAGATTCTCTTGTTAGTGAGGATTATCTCTCTACCTCAACAACCTTTCATTCAGATGATCCACCAACATATTTCTTAGACACCACGGCCTTCTTAGGTGTGTCAGCTAACATCTATTTTCCATTATTATCTATCAAAATGATCTTAGTAGCCTTTGGTGATTCATGTTTACTATCTAATAGTTGGAATATCTTATATTCCTTAGACTTTTCCTTTTCAAAATCTTCCACTAGGTTCCCTGGTTGAACAAAATCAAGTTTTCTGGTCTCTTATTTGAGGGTTTGTTTACCTATTCCTGACCTTTATCACCTTTTCATGGGATTGAAAGTTTAGAAGATTCATCCTGGGAAGTCTGAACAGATAATTTCTCTGAAGGACTCTCCTTCTCATGATATTCTTCAACTTGCCTTATCATGTCATATGTATCATCACTTTCTTCCTATTCTTCTCCTTCCACTTTCACTTCCAACACAATATCACCCTCTTCAATTGGTTCTGGAAAAAACACCATCTTTCCTGGAGTCTCTTCTGGTACTGGTTCATTGAGAAAAGTTTCTGGTACCTAAAACTACTCAGAAGATTTCTTAGTATCCTTGAGAAGAGATTGAACAATCTCAACTTTAGACATTTTCTTCTTTTCCTTCTTCTCTTTTTCTTTCTTCTCAAGTTCCTTAGTAGCCTTATTCTTTAATGATTTTTCCTCAGTAGGATCCAAGACAAATCTAGGATCTCCTTTCTTTTTCTTCTTCTTATCTTCTCTCCACTTATCAAAAACTTCATCTAGATAGGTGTTTTTCTTCTTAGATTTTGGAGGTGTTCATTGGGTTTCTTGAACTCTAAGAGTTTTTTCCATGGCTTCTGGTTCCTTCAGCTTTCTCTTCTTTCCACCCTTTTTGTAAGTCTCATCTACTTCCAGTTTTCTGGATTAGGCTTTGATCTCACTTTCAGACTAGTTATAAAATTCTCCAGATCTTCCATTGAAACTGACCTTCATCCTTCTCAAAGTATCATCACTAAGAAAAATGACATTGAAATATTTGGGCTTCGAAATACAAGGGATTTCGAGCAATACTAGACATAATAAAATGATCTTGGATAGGATTGTTGGATACATAATGATCTGTGATTTGAGGGTTCCATTTTTTATATTTTCAATCGTCAGCGAGATATACTCCACTATGTTTATCTTTATTAGGTTGACTAGAAAATCCAAAACATATATTTCACTTTTCTTTTAGGATTACTTGTCTCTTTTTATCATAATGAAAAATCCATGAACCCATAAAGCTAACATTTTGAATTTAGTGGAGAGATAGTTGATCTTTGGATTTTTTACTCCTTTGATTTTGAGGCACTCTATAGCTTTTTCTTTATCAAAACATCATGTCAGGTCAGGTATTTTGTGGGTGCAGAAAATGTCTTCTTCTTCATATGGTATTCCAATGATACTAGATAAGTTTTTGTAGAAAATAGAATAAGTTTTTCCATAACTTTTGAATAAGAAATTATCTCTCCCACTTTCATTAAAAAACATATAGATTCATAGAAATCAAAAGGCAACTTCAGATAAACTTGATCATGTCCTTTCAGTTTTTCTACACACAGGATTTCCTAGACATTCAAATTGATATACTTTGAAATGAGAGATTCATACTTTGAAAATATCTTCTGATCAACTAACCTTTATCTTTAGATTTTCTATTAATAAATTTCCTAAGTTGATGAAATTTGATTCTACGGGGTTGTTTCCAAAGACATTCGGAGTTGAGAAGATCAGAAATATAGAACAACGCTTAAGAAGAGAGGTAGTGCTTTGCCACGCTAGTCTTGAAAACTGATGTGGGACAACCATTAGGGGGCCTTTATATAGACATTGAGGTGATGGTCCATATTCCATGATTAATCCAACAGTTGAAACTAGATAAATATTATCTGACAGTTGAGATGAAAGTCAAAGAATAATATTGGAAGATTCTGATCATTTGATGTTTTTAAGATAGAACTTCATATTTAAAGAAAGTGAATCCAAAAATTTTGTTTAAAACAAGTGGAAAATACCAACATGTAAAATTTCCTTATGAATGTTTAAGTAAGGAAATATATATTCCATATTGATAGGAAAATTATTAGTAGTGAGGAAATTTCTTTTTAAATAACTTTAGAATATGAAAAAATTTATTAAAGAATTGAAATTTTTGAAATTGAGAAATTTTAGACTACAAAAAAAAATTATTAAGAAAAAATTTTATGTTCGAACAAAGTTTTCTACGAGAAATTTTAACTAAGAAAAATTTAAACTATGAAAAACTATAACTATGAAAAATTTTATCTAAGAAAAATTTTAACTATGAAAAATTTTAGCTATGAAAAATTTTAACTATGAAAAATTTAATCTTTGAAAAATTTTGAACTATGAAAAACTTTTACAACGAAAAATATTAACCATGAAAAATTTTAACTATAAAAATTTTTAACTATAAAAATTTTAAACTATAAAGTAAATGTCCTCCCCTTTTGAAAAGTTGTTTCTTAATGTAAGGAGATAGGATTCAACAAAAAGTTAATATGGAAGATTACCTTATATTTATCATTTCTAACTTTTGTTTATTGTATTCAAATATATCGTATGGTAAATATTTTTTGAAAATATTAGCAAGTTGATCTTGTATTCTGATAAATTAAAGAATGATATCTCCTTTTTGTGTGTGATACATAAGAATGTGATACCTAATATCTATGTGTTTTTCACAAGAGTGATGTGCAGGGTTTTTTTGTTAGGGAAATGGAACTAGTGTTATCACACAATATATGTATTCTGGTAAAACTCATGCCATAGTCGGTGAGTGTGTATTGCGTCCACAACCCTTGATCACAACAACGTCCAGCTGCTACATATTCAGCTTCAGCGGCAGAAAGTTCTGCTGAGTTTTGCTTTTTTCATGAACAAGAAACTAATGAATCTCCTATGAAATGACAAGTTCCAGATGTACTTTTACTATTCATTCTACACTCACCAAAGTCTTCAGTTTAAAAAAAATGAGAACAAAACCATTTCTATAAGTATAAAAGAGTCCTAAATCCATGGTTCCCTTTAAATAGAGAAAAATACTTTTTACTGCTTTTAAATGAGATTACTTAGTATTGGATTGATATCTTGCACAAAAACATACTGAAAAAAATAAAACTGGATGACTAGATATCATGTATAGTAAAATTTCAGTCATACCTCTAAATGATGGTTGATATGCTGGTTTCCCAACTTCATCATTATTAAGGGAATTTGAGGTACCGACTGGATTACATATACTTTTAGTGTTTTAATATCCATACTTTTTAAGAAGATATTTAATATATTTATGTTGAGATATATAAGTTCATTCTATTTTTTGAGAAATTTGAAAACCTAGGAAAAATTTTATCTCACCCATCATACTCATTTCAAACTCTTATATCGTAAGATTCGCAAATGAATCAGTTAATGATTTCTGATTTGAACCAAATATAATTTTTTTAACATAAATTTTAACCATCAAAACGTTTTTCTTATCTTTATTTATAAAAAGGGTTGGATTATAATCTCCCATAACATATTTTTTTCGTGGAAAAAATCTTGTAAGTCTAAAATACCATCCTCTAGGGGCTTGTTTAAGTCTATATAAAGATTTGGTAAGTTTGAAAACACGTTTATGATGTTTTGTGTCTTCAAAACCAAGAGGTTATTCAACAATAACTTCCTCTTGAACATATCTGTTATGGAAAGCACATTTTAGATCTATTTGGAAAAGATTAAAATTAACGAATGCTACAAAGGTAAGTAAAATACGAATAGATTCAAGCCTAGCTACTGGGGCATAGGTTTCTTCATAGTATATTCTTTATTTTGGATTATATCCTTTAGCAACTAATCTATATTTATTTCTTACAATGATTCCATTTTCATCACACTTATTTCTAAAGACCCATTTTACCCCAGTAACAGAAATTTCCTTAGGTCTCTCAACCAAGGTCTAGACTTTGTTCCTTTCGAATTCATTTACCTCATCTTGCATGTACTTTATCTAATACTCATCACCTAAAGATTCATCAGTGATTCTTTATTATAATTGGGAAAGTAATGTTAGATTTTCTAATTCATTTATTAATGAACTTCTAGTCCTTACAGGTTGATTTACATCACCAATGATAATGTCAGAAGGATGATTATTAAGAAACAACTAATTTGGATTTTTTAAAATCTGTTCATCAACATATGGTTTGAAATATTTTGGGGTAAATGCTTCTAAAATATTTTCTTAAAATTTTACTTATCAGAAGGGTTTTCTACCAATGGTTGATAATCAGTTTTTCAAAACACATTTGAGGATTTAGGTTGGGGTTGTTTAAAAATAAAAGGATTAGTTTCATCAAATTTAACATGCACAGTTTCTTCAACAGTACAAGTATTTTTATTAAAAACTCTATAAGCCTTAGAAGTTATAGAGTAGCCTAGGAAAATTCCTTCATCGGATTTGGGTGAAAATTTATATAGATTATCTTTAATATTCAAAATGAATACTTTGATACCAAATACCTTGAAGTATTAGATTATGGGTTTTCTACCATTCCACATTTCATAAGTGGTTTTTTTATAAAAGTCTAATCAAAACTCGATTTATAGTATAACAAGAAGTACTTATAGCTTCATCCCAATAGTGTTTAGCTATAGAATATTCACTCAACATGGTTCTAGTTATCTCTTTCTGAATCCGATTTCTTCTTTCAATAACACTGTTTTGTTGAGGAGTTCTTGGAGCTGAGAAGTTATGAGTAATACCTTTTTTACTATAGAAAGTTTCAAAATCGGAATTTTGAAATTCAACTCCATGATAATAATGAATAGTATTCAAAGGAATGTTTTCTCATTTTTAATTTGGGTTCTAAAAATTTTGAGATAAGAAAAAGCTTCAGAAATATTTTTTAGATAATAGACCCACGTTAATTTAGTGTAGTCTTTAACTAAGACAAATACATAATATTTTTCTCTAATACTTCCAGTTTGTGTTGGACCAAAAAGATCCATATGCACTAACTATAATGAATCAAAAGATTATACTTCACTGATTGATTTAAAACTTGATTAATGTTTCTTTCCAAAGTTAGAAGGATCACAAAATTTCGAAGAATCAAATCTATGCTCTGGTATATCCTTAACTAGTCTTTTCATTGAGATTTTAGATAATTTCTTAAGGTTTCAGTGTCCTAACCTTCTATTCTGTAACCAAGATTGATCTTCCATTGCACTAAGGAAAGGTGGATCTTGGCTCCTAAGGTCTTCTATGTTTAGTGTGTATATATTCTATTGTCTATGGGAAGAAAGAATAAAATCTTCCTTGAAATTGTGTACTAAGAATTTATCATTCCTAAAATTCACAAGGTAACCATCATCACATAATGGAATTATGCTAATGAAGTTGTGCTTAAGACCCTTAACAAATAAATCATTTGAAATTAATGTTTTTCCCTGTAGAAAAATGTTAACTATACTAATAATTTCTCCCTGAGCATTGTATCTGAAAGATACTTTTATTCCTTTCGTCTTGATAATATTTTCAAAGAAATTTTGATTACCAGTCATATGTCGAGAACATCCACTATCCATTTACCATGTATTGCAATTGGTACTTTCATTTTTTTATTGAAAATAAAAGAGTTAGACTTTTGGAATCCAAACTTTCTTGAATCTGGAAATTTTAGAAAGAAAAATTTTATGTATCCACATTTTCCTAGAAAAATAAGTTTTATGAAAACATAAATATTGAGTTTTATTTAAAGAACAATTTTTCACCTAATGTCCACCGCACTGACATTTAGTGCAAAATAGAGCACTTTGGGGAACAAAATAGTTATTACTAAAAACTGGTTTCGAATAAGTATAACCAAATCCAGAACTATTTCTTAAAGGTAAAATTTGGGAATACATCTTGTCAATATGTTCCTTACGTGGGGTAAAATTTGACAGACATTTCCTGAAGGAAAATATTTCTGAATTTCGTTTAATAGCCATATTTTTATCCTAAAAAATAGTAGTTTTAGTACTAGAGTTATCCTCTAAAATATTTTTATTAGAAATTACATTTTCAATATCCATAGAAAGTATATCCTTCTTATAATTAACTTCATCAAGATTTTCAGAAATTCTATTAAAATAAAAAGTTTTCATATCAAGATCCTTAAAAATATCTGATACTTGTTTGGTTAAAATAGATAATCTAGAATTTTCCTTTTCAAAATTTTTCTTGAGTTTAGAATTTTCATTCTCAGGAAGTTTAGAAAACCTATAAACCACTTCATAAGAAGGAAATGTAATATCTTTGGATGAGGAGGACTCATCTTCTGAAGATTCATAGTACTTATCATCAGTATTATTTTCATTCAAAGATACATTAGTAATATCTTCGGCATTTTGTACCTTGGCCAATAGATAATGATTTTCAATGGGTAGTTTGGCTTGTAGACCAAGATTATTCTATTCAAAAGATTCATACACTGGGGATTCATCAGATGAGTCACCACCACTGGAACTCCAGGTGTCATTAGCTTTCAAAATTTTCTTATCTTTAGCTTTGTAGTACATATTTATATTCTTCTCATAATTATTTTCCTTTCTATCCTTTTTCTTAACAATAGGACAATCTGGCCAAATATTCCCTGCTCTTTTGCATTCATATCATGTGACTTCCAAGCCTTTCTTGTCTTTTCTATCTTTCTTCTTATATCTATTCTGAAAGTCTTTCTTTCCAGCTATCTTTTTCATTCTTCGAGCAAGATTAGCTAACTCATTATCAGAATTTTCACTTTCACTAGATTCAGATAAAACAGTGACTTTCTTAGACTTGGATCTTGTAACCCTTTCTATAGACTTGTATTTTGTAGTAGTAAAGGCTACACTTCCATTTCAATTCTTATTCTTATTCATATCAACAAATATTTTCATTCTTGTCTCATGTGGAATAAGAGATCCCAAAATCTCATCAAGAGTAATTTGAGACACTTTTGTATTTTCATCAACGGCTATTCTTTTAATTTCTGACTCATTAGGCATAATATCAATAATATTTTCTATAAGAGCTTCATCATCAATTCCTTTCTCTTCCATAGACTGTAAATTATTGACAATGGTTATAAAAATTTGATGCACTTTGCAAACTGGTTCTCCATAGGGAAATAAAAATCCATGATATTCGGCTCTAAGCATAGATCTTTTAGTCTCTACAACTTTGGATGTACCAATATGTGTAACTTCCTATTTCATTCAAATGAAGTTAGAAACTTTACAAGAAGAAATTTGACTATATATTCCTGGTCATAGAACACAAAAAATTATTGTGTACCTTATAATTTAGTTGATATTCTAACTTTTCTTGGTCGGTGAAGGTTTTGACTTCATTTTCAAGAATTCTGTAATCTCCAATAAGCATTATAAAATTTTCTACTCCAGTATTAATAAAAAAATCTTCATTTTATCTTTCCAATACTCATAATCATTACTATCAAATATAGGTGGTCTGTTATGATTTATATTTTCAATCGAACCAACATTCATTCCTGGAATTCTATAAGAAAATATATTTCCACAAAAAACATGTTAATAGAAAATGTTTGTAAACAAAGATAAATATATCTAATTAAAAATTATGCAAGGAAAGTTATGTAAGAAAGTTTAGTACAAGGAAATCCTGATCAAGAAAACTTATATGTGAATATAAGTATTTCAGAGACCTCCTTTGATACCAATTTTAGGATCGAAATAATGATTTAGATGCTCAATTATAAGAGGGGGTGAATTGTAAGTTTAAAAAGTTTTGTTTTTAACCTTAATGAAAACTATGTTTAACAAAGTTAAATAATGTAAATTAAAAAGACCTCTTTTTATTCTACTAAAAACATTCTAGGTTCCGGAAATATGGTTCCAGAAATAAAACTTTAAGAATTTTTATAAGGAAAATTTTTTACCATATAGCATATATAATCTTACTTATTAAAATATAAAAAAGTGATACGAAAGTATAAGAAGGTTATAATTTATTACTTTATCAAAAATAATGTGGAAATAAACATGAAACAAAACAAGTAACAAGTATGAAATCTTTTAACCCAAATAGTAGGTTATCCAACAACCTTGGATAAAGGTCCCTTGATATATACTTTCAAGAAAGTCTGTCTTTCCCACACTAGGGTGAGCCCTCGATAGGAATATCAGAATCTATCTTGTTATCCCCATAAGTTCTTGGTCTTTAAGGTAGTTAGAACCTCTATAATCATATACCTATAATTCCACAGTCTTTTAAGGTAGTCAATACCTATGTCTTCCTATCCCCAGAATCCCTTGATTTTACTCAGCAACAATCAGAGTCACACTAAGAAATCAGAACAAGATGTTAAGTATGCACAATGAATGAGAGTCTCTCTCTCTAGAAATCACTTCAACAGCATGTAATATATAGATTGATTAACATGTTATGTGCTTGTTCAAATGAACTCTTATTTATAGGCACTTGTCCAATGGTTGGCTCCCTCTTCTAATTATCTTATTTTTCCTTGAATTTTGGAGGGACCTGTACATATGTCACTCAAACAACGGTTAGTTAGAAACAGATTTTATGACATCATTTCATAACAAATATAAGGAAAATCAAATTTCTTAACCAAATATATTTTTCGGAGTCTAAGGAAAAATGTAATTCAGAATATGACCAAATAATCATTCGAAGTCTATAATATATGGACATTTAGATTTTGATTTTTAAAGAATTATAAACCTGAATTCTAAGGAATTCAGAGTTTGGATTCTGAGGAATTTAGAGTCTGAATTTTGAGTAATTTGAAGTCTAAATTCTGAGGAATTTGGAGTCTGAATTTTAAGGAATTCAGAGTCAGAATTCTAAGGAATTATGAGTCTAAATTTTGAGGAATTTGGAGTTGGGATTATGAGGAATTCAGAGTCTGAATTCTGAGGAATTTGGAGTCAGAATTCTGTGGAATTCAGGGTTGTAATTCTGAGGAATTCATAGTCTAAATTATAAGGAATTCAGAGTCTGCATTTCAAAGAATTAGTAGTCTGAATTTTAGAGAATTCATAGTCTTAATTTCAGATAATTAGGAGTTTAAATTTCTGAGAATTTAGAGTCTGAATTTTAGATAATTTTGAGTCTGAAAACTGAATACTCTATATCCAAGGATTTATAGGATATTAAGGTTTTACATGTGAAACCAAATTTTTCCTTAGTAATAAAATGAGTTATATTTAGGCAGACTATAAAATGAACAATGAAAAAAAAGGTAAGGATAAAAATTTACTTAGATAATGGAAATTTTCCTTATAAAAATAATCCTTAGGGAAAATAAAATTTTCCTCAATATAAAGTGTTTGTGATTCTCAAAACAAAGAGAAATGGAAAAGTCGTAAGGGAACCTTATTGACTCAAAACTAATGACCCAAAATTGATGTAATAAATACTATAAAGGGTATACACTACCAAACATATGTTTTCAATTTAAAACAATTTATTTTTATTTTTATTTTATTAATTTTATAATGCCTTTATGAATCCTCAAAAAACCATTAATATATTTTAAAGTTATAAAAGTATTTCTTTAAGAGGTTGGTTCACTTCAACATAAGAAAGGGTATTATTTTGTTAATTTAGGCCATTGGACTTATAAAATAATTAAAATTACTCCAATTTATTAGAAACCATGGTAATAATCCATGAAAAGGTGTGTGGTTTTGGTTATATTGTTATATAATTTCCAAAACCTATGTTTGTGAAACAACAAAAAATACCCCAATTGTTTCCTATATAAACCCACCCAATATGAAATTTATCTTCACTAGAAAACCATGGATATTTTCCTTACTCTACCATACCCTCTCTAAAGTCCTTAAAATGTTCCCTAAATCTCTCAAGAATCTACTCCCAAGAATTTGGAGTCACACTCTCAAGGTTAGGGATCCCCACATTATCTTCTTTATTCATGTTACTTTATTATATTATACCTTATATTTCCAATTACTAATTTTGGGATATTTCTTTTACATTTCCCTATTAAATCCCATTTTATGTCCAATTTATTAGATACACCTTTCACTCTCATCAACCCATTTTATAAAATTTTATGTGATGCCATTATGCTACCAAGCGTTCACTGTGATTTTCTATTCCAAAACAATTGTGTAGTGAATACCTTACCCATTTAATATAATGGTTGCTTGTATTTATAAATTTATACTTATTTGACATGGGAATTACAAGTATTCATTCCAAACTCATTGGTCATGGAATAAAATATAATGATGAATGAATCCATGTTGTATGATCTACGTGGAACACTTAAGCATGAGAATGATATTAAATTTACGAGTGCACCAAGAATTATATTATGCTCAAATTAAATTGGGAAATGTCTAGTCTCATGAGACATCATGCTGGGACAAATAGTAAACATGATTCCTTTGTGGAACTTTTTCCATCATGGTGTCTTGGTAGTTATCCTTGACCTATATTTATGATGTGGTTTTTATGTTGTTTCCACATTTCCCATGTTGGATTTATAGTTATCTTGTTATATCATGTTTCATTGTTCAGGTTTAGGATTCCTACTATATTTATTCCCCATTAATATGCCTATTGAATTGCATGTATTATTATCTTCATGTTTTTTCATGTTTATTCACTTACTCGGCTTTATATCTCACCCCTTTCTTATGTATGTCCTCATTTTATCCCATGTGTTTTTAATTTTGAGCATGTTATGGTATTTTTCAATAAATATAATGTTTTCCCTATTTTAAATTGTTATGTAATGTACCAAATTCCCAAATACAGTATACTTCTTTATCTTATGGGTTGTATTAAGTGTAAACTTATGTAATAAATCATTTATTAATGTGAAATAAAGGGGATTATTGTAATATATACACCAAACACAATAAATAAGTGGTTAATAAGGCATATACCACAAAAAGAAAAGTGATATCAGAAAACCCTTACCTTTATTCCTTCTTAATCTTGTCACATTAGAACCTCCTGAATAATAAACTTATATTTATTAAAAAAAATTGACCCAAAAGTAAATTGTAGTAATTCATATAACTATTTGTCAATTATATTCATTGGATTATATTTATTAATTTTCAATTATGAAATTAAAGCATTTTGATATCATATTTTACTTAAAAATTCCCGTTTTGCAACGATTTTGAAATTTTATTAAATGTCAATTATACATTAGTATAATTAATTAAAAAATAAAATGATGAATATAATTACAGGTTTACATAGTTTATAATATCAACCCTTTATTATGGTTATATGTTTTGAATTAGGAATGTCTCTATAGGTCGTTAATCCTTCTTTGATGGGATATTACTGGGAGAGCGGGAAGATGTTTCGAAATTATATATATATATATATATATATATATATATATATATATATATATATAGAATATGATACTTATAGTAGGTTGAAATCATTAATATAAAGTTATATTGATACCTAATTTACCCCTTTAGAGTTTTTTTATGAATGGTTTGGTGGAAAATTAAATTTAAGAGGAACAATAATTAAAAAGAGAGAGAAGTGGATTAGACCTTACTTAAACTGTGGTGTTGCTTCTCTAGTACGACACAATAAATCCTTCGTGATTAGATTTTTATTGCTCCATAATGTCCCTATGGGTTCTAAGAGGTTTAATAGGAAATATTTTAGTATATATTTAGCATTGTAATGGGTGTGAGGAGTGATAATCCAAGGGAAGGTAGAGGGGTTATTTATACTTTAAGAGATAGGTATTTTTAGAAAAAAATATTGAATAAAATGATTTATCCAAGGTAAAACATTAAATAGAGATTTATTTAAAATATAAATCATATATTAATATAATATAATGAGTTTAATATTTTAAATCTCATTTATAATTTGAATTTATTATTTTATTATAAAGGAAAGTGGAAATAAAGAAAAAAATTTCTTCTAAGGAATCACTTTTGACTTTAGGTTTTGGAAAGATCATTTTAGGTTTGTAAATTGAATTTGTTTTATTTTAATGAACTAATTATGAAATTAAACATACCATTTATGAATATAAATTTATTTAAAATACTATTTCATTATTACATCTTGAATGATGTAATTTTATTTACCCAAGTTATGTAGAAAACTGTATTTTTACTATTCACCCAAAAATTGATGTCTTGTAGAAAAGTACCAAAAGATCACTTATGGATAATTTCAAAGTTATTATTAAAAAAATGGAATCCATTTTATGGAAATAATTTTATAAATATTATAAGTTTTATTTTTAATTAAAATCATCATTTATTTTATTGTTTCATTAATAAAATAATTATTGCATCATCACTATATAATTATTTAAGGAACATATTTCTTCATTAAAAATAAAAAATAAAATACCATGACGTAGATAAAATTTTTATATTTCAAAGTAATATCTATATTCAAATATATATTCTTAATTAAATAATATTAAAAATAAAATTGTCATTTAAAGTAAGAATGTGACACTTTTTTGATTTTTTATAATTTAAATAATATAAAATACATTTTCATGGACAAGTGACAATTAAATAACTCATATTAAAGCCTTATGTGTTAATTTTATAATATAAATCATACAACAACATTTGGGAATATTTTAGTATATTTTTATAGTTCTTATCATTTTATTTTTATCCCAAATTACCCAAATTACACTTAACTGCGGTAATGTTTTTTTCCAAAAAAAGTTAGTATTCATATTGGTAAAAAAGATACTTATTTACTAAATCTATAACTGATGATTCAAAATATGGAATCTAATTATCAAAATTCATAACAAAAAAGTGGAAGAACTTAATTTAAATTTATATCGATAAAATGCAACTAAAAACCTTTTTTTAAATGCATTATTGAGCCTAAAAATTTACTTGTACCAAAATAATAAATATTAATTAAATAAATTAGATTAGTTATAACGAAATAGTTTTTAATTTACATTTATATAAAATTAAAATCAGAATTATACTTTTTATATAATGAAATTGACAGTTTTATAAAAAAAATTATTCGTACTATTCACCAGAAAATAAATATTTTCAGAAAAATACCAAAATTCCACCATAAGATAATTTTGATATTATTATTTTGAAAATGAATTTTAATTTTATATATATAATTTATAAAAGTATAAACATTTAGTTTTAAAATAAGTGCGCTATTAAAAGGTGGTAAAACTGCCTTTAGAAAAATATTGTCTTTTATGCATAAAATTGAATTTATTATTATATTATATTAATAATAATCAATTGCATGAATGTAAAAAAAAATATTGAATATATAATATTTAAATTACATAATATTATTAATACTATTCATTCCTTCCCATTTAACCACTTGGTTATAATGATCACATTTTAAATAGTATATCATGATTTTAAACATGGTGTTGCATACAACATAAGCTATCAAAGATGTTAAATTTAAAAGATAAATACCATAAAATATTTTAGTGTTACATAAAACATGCAGGAAAATCCCATTAATGAGTGATTATATTCATACATAGTACGATGCCCTGAAAAAGGAGAGGGAAGTAATAAGATACATAATAGAAGTAGAAAACTCACCCCATATAAAGTGAAAGATAAAATCCAACAATAGATATGTATATATTCTCATAAAAGAAGCTCATAAGAGATATAAAGGGGATATTATTCTCATATCCCGGACTAAGAAAAGAGTCATGCATCAATTCAAAAGAGGTCCACTAACAATTCCCAACATCTCACGTGTCTATTTGAAGGAGAATCCAGGTGGATCCACACCTCACCATTATGTCGCACAGTTGAGGGGATACAATCTCTAGGTATAGTACCCATACCCTGGAACAAAATGAGGGTCTCTATTAGTAGATATAATAAATATCCACATCCTAGTTTGTATGGGGTTTTCCTCTCTATGGATTTATAGAATACCCACACCCTAGTTTGTCAGGGATTTCCACTCCGTAGGTAGATGAACCATTCCATGTCCTAGTAGGAGGGTTCCACTATGTGGATTGATAGAGGACCCACTCCCTAGTCCATTAGGGGGTACACTATATAGGTATAGGACCCATTCCCTATCCTAGTTGGATAATTTCAAACTATGGATAGATATATGACCCACACCCTAGTAAGCCAGGGGGTTCTACTATGTAGGTACATAGAGGACCCACACCCTAGTCCATCAGGGGGTGCACTTCCACTCTAGGGATATATGACCCACATCATGTCCCCGTATAAGTTTCCACTCTAAAGATGAATTGAGGACCCACACCCTATTTTTTATTAGGGGGCCACTCTATGTATAAATGACACATTCCCTTTCCCAGTAGGAGGGTTCCACTCTGATGATCTTGTCCAATATATGCCATCATTGAGCATCACATAGAGAAGCATCATGCTTGAAACATCTCTCATCATTTCTCAAAATCCACTATGAATCTCACCATCATTCTCTACATGGGAAAAAACTCAGGATAAGCTACTATGAGAATAAAATATGTGTCCAAATTAAGGAGATATGAGAGGTATAAGTTTCCACAAAAAATAATTACATGTCGTGTAAGGGGTTCACATGGATCTAGAATTGATTCTCTTCTTGTTCATGTCCTCTAAAATACATTACTTATTAGACATGTAGTACTACACAACATGTAAGGGTACTACATGGTGTGTCTCAGACACCCAGGGTTGAGTCGTGTTCTCTAGGCTATGCATGTGTCCTTAGGATCGTGTCTGTGTACACTAGATATGTGCTAGTACAAGAAATGTGTGTGGAAATGTCTATATCCATGTACCCCTAGAGTACACTATGGGTTTATAGATTTGAGTCACATGAGGTGTGGTTATCTCATATTGTGTTTCACATTTACCACACCCAAAAACCATAGCCTCCATAGCTGGGTCACTACACCATGTATTCATCAGACAACACGTCGTGTAGATTGGTTTTTCATATAATTATAGATCTTCTCTTCACATGTCAATTTAATGCCCATTTCCATGATCTTCATCATTTTACCAACTGAAAATAATGGAAAAAACTATGGTCATCGATTTCATCCTCATTTTGGCCAGAAATTGGAATTTTCAACACTTGTACAAATCTTTCATGCTTCCGATGCGTCTCCCATGCCATTTCAATCTTATCTTCAAATCCCTAATCCCTGAATCTATCAACTAAATCCAATGATTCATCTCCATTAATCCTTATATAATCAATCCATCCATCATTTGAAAATCTTCTATGAATTCGGGGGTTATATTGCACTTGAACCAACCTAACAATGTCGAATCGTGGCCCCGTACACCAACAATGAATAACGATAGGTGGAAATGAAAAGAAAAAATGGTATAAAATCATTGGCTAAGAGTTCTTGTCCAATTAATTTAAATTGGGAGTAGATGGGGTGATAAAAATATTATAATCAATGATAAACTAAAGGAATAATTTATTTCTTGTCAAGGGCTCTCGTGAAGAATTAAATTCAACACAGATCAAAGGATAGAAATTTTTATCATGCTCAATCTTTTAATCTTAAGGGTGGAAACCAAAAATGACAAGTATTTCCTTGATTCAGAATGATCATTGGTGAATAACACAATATCCAATGATGGGAAAGATATTTTGTGTTTACTTCACCGTGATTCTCCTTGATCATGTTGTTGTTCTATCACCTGATCCTAATCCAACAACAAATAATGGTGGAATCATCCCCTCAATGGTCCTAGGGTTATGATGTAAAACATTGAAATTAACTATACTAGTATATTTATAGAGTAAAAACGTTTAAGCTCATTTAATGAATTAGTTAAATAAATTATTTAATTCACTTAACATACCCACTAATAGATGCTTTATCCAAATTTCCCATGCCAAAAAACATAATATTGCACCAAGGGTAATCCTCACATTCTGTATTCAGTTGTAGATTCAGATTTTTGATTTGAGACTCCCTTTAGGATATATTCCATTATTTCTGAAAAACTATGTCTTTATGATATAAAATATATTTAATATTTTTATAAAATTAAATTTGGGAACACTCACTAAAAAAATGTGCACATTAGAGGGGGTTATGTTTGACATTATAAGGGGTTATAACCCCTTCTAAAGTCATTAGTTGTTGTTGTGAGGAACCGCCGCTAATTTGGTTGCCTACTTCCTTTAGCGGTGGTTTTGAGTAAGCACTGCTAAAGTATGTTGACGTTAGTGGCAGTTTCATTAGAGGGGGTTTAAACACCATCTAATGTTTAGATAGAGGTCAGAACCGCCACTAGTTGAAAATTTTTAGGGGCAATTTAGGGGTGGTTCAAACCGCCCCTAAAAATGGGTTTACATTAGGGGCGGTTCACAACCGCCCCTAATGTATTTTACATTTTTTTTCCAATACTCACTTCTCTCCCCACCCCTCCCCACCCCCAATTCCCTCCAGTTCCTACTCCATCCCCTCCGGTTCCCGCCCCCTGCAACATGCCCCCAACCTCCAGTTCCTGCCTAAGGCCCTCCGGTTCCTGAACGCCTCGTTTTCAGCCAACCTCCTCGGTTCTCGAATGCCTCATTTCTAGCCAGCCTCCCCGGTTCTCACCTACAGTTCCCGCCACCCGAACCGCATCTCTCCAACCAGCCTTCAGTTCACTCCACCTCCATAATTGACACACCCAAAGAAAAATTAAGACGTTGGGAATCGAACCATGCACCGCCAGGGAAAGTTTCCACCAGAATTCCCCTGCGTACCACTACACTAATTGGTTTTTGTTATATAAATTACATATTATTGTATTTATATATATTCAACTGTATATTATAATAAATATTGTTAGCATAATATATTTACATAAATTTCACTAATAATATATATATTATTTACTATATTTATTTGTATATTCAATTATATATATTATATATTTTATATTTATATATCACCTAAATATATTACACAAGTATATGTGTAAATATTGTACTTATACATGTGTGTGTGCGCGTGATAATAATAATATTATTAATTATTCTTATTCTTATAAAATCTATTTTTTAATCTATACAAATTATATTTTGGTTTTATAAATACCATACATTTATTTTATGATTTATATCAAATATATATTATATTAAATACATTTATATTATATATTTATGTAAATTATTTATATACTTAAATACATATTTTTATTATATATATAAGTATTTACCAAATATATTTATATAAGGTCTTTAAAAATATATTTATATATGGTCTTTAAATATATATTTGTATAATGTCTTACAATAAATATATTTATTATTATTTATATTAATAAATATATTTATTTTTATAAACTGTATAACATTATATAAAATTAATATATTATTATTATATGAAATACAATTTATAAAAATATTAATATTATATGTAATTAATATTATATTATATATAATTAATATTATATTATATATAATTAATATTATATTATATATAATTAATATGTATATTATATATAATCAATATTATTTGAAATACAATTTTATATTATATATATTTAATATTTATAATATATATAATCAATATTATATGAAATTCAATTTATATAAAACATAATTAATATTATATGAAATATAATTTTATATTATATACAATTTTATATTATATACAATTAATATTACATGAAATACAATTTATATAATGTATTTCAATACATATATTTATTATTATGTATATACATATATATTAGAATTTCAATAAATATTCATTAATATAAATTTGTTTTTATAAATTCTATTTCATATAATATTAATTATATATATAAAATAATGGCATAAACCTATTAGACAAAAATAAATTTATTATTACTATTATATAATTAATGAAAACTACAAGCTTGGGTTTTTATTTGATATATTTTTTTGATAAATTATATTTATGTATATATTTATATAATATATTTATGCTTTTATATTATAAATAATTAATATTATATAAAATAAAATTTATAAAAATAAACATATATTAATTTACATAATATTTTACAATTATATTTATGTATACGTGTAAATATAATTACATATAATCATATAAATATTTTATATAATATGTTCATGTAATGTATTTAAATACATTTATATATTGTGTTTTAATTATATATATATATATATATATATATATATATATATATATATTATGGAAGTTTCTTTTTTAAGGGTTTCACAACCCCTTTAATCTCTTAAATTTGAGGGGGTTTTGAACCCCCTCTAAATTAAAGACATTAGAGGTGGGTTTTGAACCCCTTCTAAATTAATGACATTAGAGGGGGTTTTGAACCCCCTCTAATTTAAAGACATTATAGGGGGGTTTTACCCCCTCTAATTTAAATATATTGAAGGGGGTTTTGAACACCTTCAAATTTAAGATATTAGAGGGGACTTTTGAACCCCTTCTAATTTAAGACATTAGAGGGGGTTTTGAACCCCCACTAAAATCCAACTAGATATTAAAAAAATAATGTTTAACAAATTAGAGGGGGTTCAAAACCCCATCTAATTTAAGAATTTAAGTGGCTCCATTACCCCCTCTAAATTTTATTATTAGAAAGGGTTGTATAAAATATCTCCCTAATTTTAGTAGAAAATGAATTTAGAAGGGGTTCATAACCCTCTCTAAATTCGATGATTGGAGGGGGTTGCGCAGAACCCCCTCTAATGTTACAAAAAATGAATTTATATGGGGTTGGTAATAACCCACTATAAATAACCCCCACTAATGTAATATTTTTTTGTAGTGACTGAGGATCATAATCACTCGATGTCTCAGTGCTTGGCCTAGAAAAAATTCCTTGATATGTTTCAAATTATTACATGAAAAAACTAGTGTCTCTATATAGAATAAATATACTTAAAGGAAGATAAAGAAACATGGAAAGAAAATAATGAAACTTTACTACTATTAATTCTTTCATATAAATCCAAAAACATGTTTCAATACATCAAATTCATAAAGGAATGTTTAAAGAACCTTTCAAAAGTCCTCTCTACAGATGTCTTTTTTACTTTGTTCACCCCCCTCTCTCATTGAGTTTCAATTTATAAATCCCATATAAATTTATTAGATTATAGATTAAATTGACCATCCATCACCATGGGGTATCAAATAATATTATGGAATGGAGAAATAAAAAACTAAATTTTCAATGAAGTTTTTGACAAGATCCATGATGAAAATTGATTTCAATGGAATGGTGGAAATGTATTTAATTCCAAGTATTGAGTATTTAATTATACAGGTTAATTCCATATAAGATTTCCAACTGTGTACTGACCATATTTAAAATATATTTGAGTAGGTTATAGTGAAGAGAAGGGTCATGGAATAGTGGTCAAGTGGGACAAGATCCATGGATCTACCATTTTACAACCCACTACACCATGGTAGATGGAATGATGTGCATGATACATTTTTCTCCTCAAATGAAAGAGTAAAAAATCTTTCATATCACTTGAATATTTTCAATGAATTAAAATATATCACCTTATTAGCTGAAACATTGAAAAAAATTCATCCTTAGAAGAATTTTACACATCACCGTGGAGAAACAAACCCAACTATGGTGTGATATCCACCCAACCATAAAATTTCACCAAGGAACAGTTAAGAAATGAGGATGTAACTCTTACCTGCATAAACATCCATGAATATGTGTACAAGGAGTGCCTCTCAATTTTTCCAAATCTCTATATCCATTCAAAGTATTACATATCATGGGTTGCAACATCAAAGGCTTCATTATAGTATAGTTTAATCATAAGTACTCTGATCTCACTCCCATTAAGGAACATTGTGGCATGGTTTATCAGGTTTCCCATGGTTCCTTTTTTTGATCTATAACTCTACTATTAATTCTTCAATCACACTATGGCTTGGATACTCTTGCACAATTTGTTCCCATTTTCTTTAAAAAAATCTATAAACCCCACATATTCCACTTTGTCATATCAATTCTCCATATTCTATTAAAAAATATGAATAAAAGAAGTATTTTATCAATAAAATATTTTTAAAATATTGAGAAGGGTTTTCATAATTCAAACTCATAAAACTCCCCCACATTTGATTACTTTCTTTTCATTGTGGAAAATATCATCATTAATTAAAAAACCACTCTAATTATGGAATCATTTTATTTGACACACTCATAAACATAAATTCATAACAGAGAATTCCAAAAACCCACAACTGACCTAATTAAATGTGTTCTAGTTATGCTTTAGACATAATTTCAATTCAATACTCATTTCCTCTTTCATTAACATTATCTATATTTTCATTAAAATCCATTACATTAATGAAAAACCTAAATATAAATTCAGTTCACTCATTACATTAGATCATTTGATCATAATTATGTTTAATCTCAAGTATATTCACTCTATCCATAGTCTTGAAAGTTATCTACATCTCAACAAATAAATTGAACCACAGAAATCCTGAGGACTTTGTATTTATGTTCCAAAAAATTCAAGGATAAGGAGAAGTTGGTATTGATGTGAAAATTACAATCAGGGCTGAAAAAGGTGTTAAAATGTCTTAAAGTGTAGTTTATAGTTTTCAAAAAAACTCAATAAAAGAAATTATTTCCTCCAACTTCACTTCAATGTACATTTTTTCCATAACCTCTACCCTAATTAATCACAATCTAGACATTTAATTTCTTGATAATTTTTCATTCTTATTTTTCAAATGGAATGCTTGTAATAATAGGTCTCACACCACTATAATTCAAACCAACTAGAACCAAAATCCCCACCACAAATCTCTAACCAATAATTTTTTAATAGTTATAATAATAAGGGAAGAGGTGCGACAAGTCTCAGTTCAATGTAAGGTATCCCATTTACTCATTTTTTCATTATTTTTATTTTTTTCAAAATGAACAGGATTCAATAAGGAAAAGTTACAACTATTTATGAACATTTCTCTATAATAATTAAGCGATCCAACCATCAAAATATTCATTTTATTTCCACAATTCTATTGACATCATGAAATTACCAACTCCATTATTGATATCAATTAAAATCATGAATTTATACCAATAAATATAGGAGGAAGGGAATGGTTTCTTGTAATAAAACATTCTACATAGTCATTTCAGGGCATTTAAGGCTTGTCAAATAATCAAATATAAGGGTTGGTCTTAAGATCAAATAGATTAAAAATTTCAATTGATGGCATTGATGATCATAATATGGATCCAAATCATGATGCTTTGAAAACATTAACAAGAAAGTTCTAGTGGTTATGAATATCCTAAGAATATCTAAAAAATAGGGTATAAGAAAGAGTGTTAACATGGATTAGAAACCTCTTGAGAATGGGAATCATAAAATCAAGAAATCGGGTCATGAAATTAGTACTAAAAATAATTCTACTAAATATAAATTTTCATTAATTTTTGTTATATCATCAGTCATTTAAAAAAAATCAAAAAAATAATCAAAATGAATCTTTTAAAATTTTCACTTATGTCTTCATTATTTTTTATCATGAATAATAATATTTTTCCACATGTAAAAATATTTATTCTAATTAACTTTGTATCATTGATAAATTAAGAGTAAAATATTCAAATGGGGTGAAGGCTCCCTACCCCACACATTATTTTCACATTTTCATTAATGTGTAAAACAATTTATAAAATATTCAAATATATTAAATTAAAATTATAAAATTAATGGTATAAAATGAATTAAAGAAAATAAATTCTTCCTAGAAAATGTAGCCTTAATTCCTTGATCCTCAAAGGAGGCAAAGAATCCAAATTCTGTAGTCAAATCATGGTGGGATCAAGAATAGTATATCAAAATTAAGTAGATCCATAGGACTACTACTCAAAAAAAATATGTCTATATAATCTAGTAATCATAAGAAAGATATATAATAAAGTCATAAATTTCATGGACACACAAGAAAAAATAAGAAATGGAATCCCAACACTATATAATAAGTAAAGTTAGATAAAATGTTCTAAGGATCTGCAATGTTCTCCCAGGTCTCGCTATCAAGAAGATATATAATATATATGAAGGGAGGTATAAAATTAGTGGACTTATTTTGTGTTGTTCCTGATTATGCTCAGAACTAGAAACAAAATCCGGGGTCCTAATAATATTCTCACTCAATGAATATTGGATCGGATCACAAATCAATAGGTAGGTCGTTTAGAAAAAAAATAGATCGATCTAGGGGGACTTCGGGGGGTTATTATGCATCTTCCCTTTAACCATACTTTGAGAATATAGGTCCAAATATAAATGTGTAGCAATACTAGGTGGATATTATAGGGCTCCCATAGGTGGGTCCTAATGAGTGGTCTACTAATAAGTATTCTAGAAAAATACTTTCCCACCCTACCCCATGTATTCATGATTATTTCATCAATTTCTATAATTATTTTATTTTTCCCACATGTCTTTGAATTTCAGGTGCTGGTGGTGTCCAATGAGCAAGCTCATGTGAATTAGGAGGAGTTGGGGGAGCATAAATGCTCCCTAGGGCCTCCCCCAAGACCATGTTGTCCATGAACTTTTGGTTCTGGAAAAACCATGGGGATCCCCACACAATGGAAATCCCTATGGAATGTTAGGGGTTTTCCCTATCCAAAACAGTGAGGTAGAAATCTCAACACAGTTATCTCTTGGTTCTTGTTTTAGATGAACTTGGGGGAGCAGCATCGACCAATTGTATTGGAGGACCACATTGTAGTGTCACCTATATTTTAAAAAATGGAATTAATTTTATACCACTCCATATTTTATCCCAAATTCATCACCCTCACCTCACCCTTTAATTCTCACCTTTCATGCCCCTGTTTGGAGGACCTACACACACACATCCCTTATTACTCCTCCAATTCTAGAACCTACCTATTTCAATATCCAATTTGATTCATTTGGGTTAGGATTATATTTTTTCCTTCTCCATATTCCATCCCCTCTAATTTTTCACCCCCTTATTATGTGCATGGATGAACACTAACCTAAATTAGTATATATATTTTTCAATTATTGGAACCTAGGGCTTGTATGATGCATCTAGAGGTCCATTCTAGTGACATTCATCGAAGGTTATGGATTCCAATATATTTATGGATGGTTTCCCCATTTTTAATGCTTTTAATTATAGAACCCTTAATTATTGTTCTTTAAACACATTTTTTGGATGTTTATTGATAAGAAGAAATATATATATGAATCTATTTATAATTGGAACCATGTTTTACCTGTATTAAATTGAATTTAATAGAATTTTTCTTTAAAATGGTGTGATTTCAAATTATTTGAAAACTGATTTTCATACCATGTTTTATATGTGTTTCCTAAATATCCCTTCCTCATGCATTTTGGTATTTTAAAAGGTGTTTTAGAATTTAAATTAATTTCTTAATTGGAAATTTAATTTTACTTGGCATTTCAAGAAATATTTGGAATTTCGTGTGTTGGAAAAGTATTTCAAATTTGATTTTATATAAAAGTGTGAGGTTTTAAAATGAATTTTTTATGAGTTTGGTAGTTATACACATATAAAAGGGTATAAATATATATGTATGTATATATATATATATAATAATGTACATGGGAGTGTGTGAATTTTTGAAATTGAAGACACACACACACAATTTTATTTGTTTATAAAAAAAATGAAAACATAAGAATTAAAATTTGGTACTCAAACTCAATTTCTAAATAATATTTAATGTGAATTTATAAATTTAATTATAATATCCTCTTTAGAATGATTTACCTTTCTTGTTATGTTTTATAAAGGGTGTCATAAATGTTTTATCCGTTATGTGATAAATTAAATGGTTAAAGAGGCTATTTTTATTTGATTTCTGGTGTGGTTTTCTATGACTTGTTTGAAAGGGGATAACACATGGGAACCTAATGGATATTTATGTAATGAATAGGAAAATTAAACTAGGAAGTGATCAACCCTACCAAGATTTTGGATTACTCAAAAACACTAACTAAATTAAATAATGACATGGATTGTTTACTTATGGGACTTTGTATTCATTCTCTATAATGAAACTTATATGAGAATAGTCATGTGTGGTTATATCACCAAGAGTAAAAGTACAAAACAATGAGGCCCAGCCATATTCGCCCTTGGATTACCCTTGGTTCTTAGTTTTGGATTTCTTACATTTGATTATTTCTTCATTTATTCAAATTGAAAAAATTATTTTTCCATTGAAATTATTTGAAACAGCATGTTAATGTATGTTTTTTCCTTCTTATTTACAATTTAAAACGTCTTTGGGAGATTTATGTTTATAAAAATATTTGTAAAATGGTTAAAAAATGGGGGTTTTTTTCAAAAATCGTAGTGTAAGCCGATGAAATTTGTTCTAAGTGATTTTTTTCATTTAAATAATACGAAATCGAAATATTATAATATGATATTGGATCTTGGTGTTAATGCAATGAGATTTTTTTTAATAATGTATTCCAAAATATAATAAAATGGATACTTTATTTAATGATGGTCCATGGTGTGTTGTTTCTCTTTGTATCACCTATCAGACATGTTTATCTTCAGGCATATTATCATTTAGATAACAAGTTATGGTTATTCTGTTGGTTTCTCATGGAGAAATTTTGTATGTGGTCAGATGGTGACCAATGGTCACATCATGGTATGTTGGTTTTTTTATATTTTATTTCTCCTTATTTATCAAATCATTAAAATAGACCTTTCTATTTTTTTATTTATCATTATTGGTAATGAAATATATCTTTGGAGGTTGTTGTAGAGTAAGGGTATATTTTTGTGGTGGGTGTTTGAGGGTGATTTGATTATTTACTTTTGTTTCTATGTTTAAACTATTTAAATTGGTTATATATTGTCGTATTTTTTTCCCATGGACCTCTGACAGATGGAGTGTCTATTCCCATATTTCTACTACTATTTTAATTTATTTTTGGGTATAAATTGTTTCCACATGGATTTATATTGATCCCTTGTCATTAGTTTCTAGCATATGGTTATCATGAATGCTCCTCAGGTATGTAGCGGGGCAACTTAGGTATCCGGAGTGATGGCATGTGTTAATTTCTAAAAACATGGTATCATATCCTAGTTTCTTTATAGAGACTATGTTTTGGAGCCCCACATTGTTATTTATATTTTTTGGTACACTAGAGACAGGGATGTCAAAACTCCTGAGGTAGGAGTGTGTAATGTGTCATGATCAATTACTCATTGTGAACCATGAGTTACCAGGGGATGTTAGTTTGTGAGTCTTTATTTTAATGATTTATTTATTCATTTATAGTGTGTTTTTTATGTATTTATGGTTTTTACTATTTTATTACGGATTTATAAATTTTTAAACAAATATATATGTTTTGAGGGACGACAATCGGAGCAAATCGACATCATGCAGTGAGCTTTTATAGCTGAGTAACCCATATAAATCCAGTGTGCATGGTTAATATGGCTCCAATGACTATTTCATGATTAGAGCATTAACTATTCATCCATATAGATAATCCATACACAAGAACTAGTACATCTTAAAGAAGTTTTGGTGTTGAGTAATGATATTGGTAGAATCATGATTAACATGTGCTAATTTTAAAAAGAAAAAATTATTGTCTTTAGGAAATTTAAAAAATGATTTATTTTTTGAACAAGAAATTTAAATGAATCTTAGAAATTTAAAAAATTAAAATGTTTAAATTTAAACTCTTAAGGTTTGTGTTAAAAAGTTTATTTTTTATTTAAAAGTGAAAAATGTATTTTTTCAAAAAAGAATTGAAAGGAGTTAGAGTTTTTAGATTCCAGAATGACTTAAATAAAGGATTTAATAAAATGTAAAATGATTTAAATAGGGATTTAAAATTTTTAAAGTAATATTCCGAGATAAATTGAAATGAATTTGGTACTCATATATTTATAATGAAATAAAAAATGGGTTGGTTTGTGAAAGAGATTTTTTATTTTTAAATGACAAGAGTTAATGTTTATAATTTTTTAAGAAACCTTATAAAGTAAAAATTTTATTGTTTTTTATTTGGTTTTCGAAAATAAACAGTGGTTTTTAAGATTCTAATTATTATTTAATAGGGGGAAACTTTATAAATTTGGATGTATTTTCATAGGAGACTTTGAATTTTGTCTCATATTAAAAGGGCCCATTGATTTTTTTGGTATTTCACATTCAAGGTGATAGTAATTGTAATTTATTAAATTTTGGTTTTCCCATTTAATAATGGTTTGCCAAATTTGGGATGTTTTATGTGTTGGTGTACCATAATTTAAATTTCACGTTCTTTTACTGCTTAGTTTTCCCTCGATTTTTTTTGTAGGATTCAAGGAAGTTTGTTTCATGGTATTTATTCAAGTTGTGTCCCTTATGGTTGAGAAGTGTGATACTTTGGTTAATGGTTTTACCATAGATTTTATGGTTTGTTTTAGTTTTTCTCTAATTAAAGTGGGGTCCATCTTATCAAGTTAATTATTGAAGAATTAGGGGTGTTTGATTTTTGATAGATTCCTTCGTCTAGAACCTAGTTTGGGAGTATTATCATATGAAGTAGATCTACTCGAGGATGAGTTTTTTGTTATCATGGTAGTGGGTTTTACTTTCAAGGTCCATCCCCAGATGGGTGGTGGCCTTACATCTCAGGGTCTTGATGAAGATTTTCTATCATAAGATAAGTAAATCCATTATTTTTTATAGTGTGTTGGGATTAAATAGTCTAAGTTCTTTTCTTCATGGTTGAGTTATTTTGATAGTTTTGTTTCTTGGGTGTGTCATGTTTTAGATTATGTGGCAGTCAGTGTAAACTTTTTTAGGGAGGATCTCTTGTTACTTTCTCTTATTATTCACTTTTCTTGGTCTATGAGTTATAGTTGTAATACTCTTGAATTCATGTTTTGGAGACTTATAAGTTTTATTTGGTGCACTAATTTTTTTTTACTATTTTCTTTGAGAACCTGTTGTAAATAGTCATTTGTGACGAGGTCCCGTCACAAATAACCCATTTCAGAAAATGGCATCACAAATAGTATTTTTCGTGATGAACCCTCACGAAGAATACAATCCATTTTTTAAAAAGTTATTTTCAATGGGAAGGTCCTCCTGTCAAAAATAATTTTTTTTGTAGGGAGGGATTACCAGTTGTAAATAACCTAAAAAATAAAAAATAAAAAAATAAAAAAAAATACAAATAATAAAACAAATATTCACAACAATACAAAATATGCACTATATAGAATTTTAAATGTACCAATTAATAAAAATATTTCAAATATATATATTAAAATGTTTTAAAAAAATACATAAATCACTGTCGAGGAGGGGTCATCTGGAGGAGGTCTTGGAGGGAACACCATCCCTAATCCATGAGTCTGATATCGCATGTACCCCATCTTCATCTCGTGCTGCAACTCCTGCCATCAATGCATCTCCTCCAATTATTATTGTTATTGTCAACAAATACCCTCTTTCTTCCAAAACATAATCTCTATAAGCTCACCTTAATCTTGAAACTGCTTTTCATACTGTTCATAAGATGATGATGATTCTCTAAGATCTCCTCTCAAGTTTTATTCTGACATTGTAGCGGTACCATAATAACTACTAAACATAAATTGAAAGCCAATACTGACAAATTATCCTTTCTTGAAGGCATAATGAGTTACCTACATCTATGATGGGTCATAAAATGTGGATGCACTAGTGGTCTGATCCATAGTCTTAGCCGGACTCTCATCTTGTTTTTGAGAAGTATCAACCTCATATAAATCCTTCAATTTAAATTTAAAATTAAAATAGTTAAAATATTATTTGTAGTTAATATTAAAACTCAAAAAATATACTGACCATATTATGCTGCTGGAGACCACCTGTAATCTCTCCAATGGTAGGATAAATGCACATCCTCTCATAAATGTTGAACTCCATAGTATCGGGATAATCTAAATCCTATATGAGAATAAAATAAATAGTTAAAACTTAAAGTTATATATTTTTTAAAAAAATTACTTACTATATATCAGATATGCGTAATGAATGTGTGAATACCAGTTCGATGCATCACCTCCTTCATCCCCTGATTATGTTAACCTAATTATCCTCTCCTATAAAAAGTATCTCTCATCTAGTACGAACATAATCAATCAAAAACCAGAGATGAGATGTAATCTGGTTGGTGTGTGTAGAAAGACTAATCAAAATCCATGAATCTCACTTTCCTTATGGATATTCTTCTTAGATTGAGAAAAAAAAGAGACAATAATCACACATACATACCTCCCATACCTCCAAAATGGAGGTTCATGTTCTATCATAGATGAGATACCATAAACCCTACAAATAATTAATATTATCAAATTAATAATTAAATAAATTTTCAAATAAATTTTATTCCTTTACATAATATCAAATGATCAAACATATGGTGTCGAACATTAATGAGAATCATATACCATGTCACCCATGCTCCATAAAAATAATTTTGTAGTATAGCACACCCTATCCAACAACTATAAGTGAAACGATATGAAAAATAGAACAAATAATCAAGCAATTAGTATATAAATAAATTAATGAAAATTAATGAAAACTAACTAAAATACACAACTAAAGATACCTTCACATGACTGGATCAAACTCAATACATGAACATCACTCAGTGATAGGGTCCGGAATCATTAATATCATAAGACCACGACCTCTCTGAATCATTGTGGAACCACCAATAGTCTGAGGGTCATATTATGTAGCATCATGCTCATCACTGGGTAGTGAATCCTCCTCCAACTCACAAAATAGATTAGATAAATTCCTATCAACCATTTGAAACATGATATAACTTTTGTAAGAGAATAGTTAAAAGTAAGTATTATATATATATAATATGATTATAACCATCATTTAATTGTGACAATCTTAATCTCCATCCTCATGTCATCAACACATCTCATCCTCCTCCTACTGCTACTACTATTGATGAGTCACATCCTGTCTGTCCCGGTTTTAGAAACCTAATGGAAAATTTGGACATGGATGTCACAAATTGGTCATTTCTAATCACCTGATTATAAAAAAATCTATGATTTAATAAAAATATGTAAATCATAGATTTTACAATCTTCAGGTGATGAAACTAATTTATGTCAACCATGTCCAAATTTTTCATTACATCAATTTATGTGAACCATGCCATGTGATCAACACATCTTCTTATCCTACTATTTCTGATGTTTTCATCGATGTTTCATATCCTATCTGCCCCAATTTTGGAGACCTAATGATAAATTTAGACTGGGTTTGCACAAATTGGTCATTTTTAATCACCTGAACATTGTAAATTCTATTATTTATAGGTTAATATTAGCTTTTAATAAATTTTATTACTTTATATTAAATTATATTAAAAATTAATGATAATTAGTGGTAATTAGAAATAATTACCTCTAATTACCACCAATTTATATTATACTTTAATATAATTTAATAAAAAAAATTCTACATTACTAAAATGGTGGAAATCGTAGATTTTAAAATATTTAGGTGATGAAACCAATCTATGCCAACCATGTTAAAATTTTTCATTTCACCAATTTATACCGATCATGGAAAAAAATTTCATTGATCTTCACTTATAAATTGACTACCTATTTCATTTTCTGTTTTAAAGTAATTTAAACTAAAAAATACTAAACATTACTAAGTACCACTAATTACCATTAATTTTTAATAATTAATGTGATTTAACATTTTTTTAATAATTACCAACAATATTTAATTATTATAGTGTTATTTCATTAATTTTTACTAATTACTACTAATTATTACTAATTATACCATTTTACAACTACTATATAATAATTTAAATAATTTTTGTTATTTTTAATAATTTTTAGTCATTACCAATAATTTTTATTAATTTTTATTAACTTCCACTTATTTTTATTACATTTTATTAATTAATGTGTTTTACTAGTATTATTAATTGAAACTTATTTTTACAAATATAAACTAATTTTTACTAATTACCACTAATTACTGCTAATTATTACTAATTTTTACTAATCATCACTATTTTTATAAAAAAAAATTATTGACAATAATTTTTACTAATTTTTATTGACTACGACTTATTTTTATAATTTTTTAATAATTTTGTTTGTTTTATCGATATTTATTACTAATTACCTACTATTTTTACTAATTTATACTCATCAATACTAATTACCACTAATGATCTCTGATTTTTATTTGTTTATTATGATTTATTAATAATATTTACTAATTCCTTTTTATTTATTACCAATTTATACAATTTATTGTAAATTTTATCAATTTATTAATTATTATCAATCTATAACAATTTATTGTCAATTCGTACAAATTATTAATAATTACCACTAATGAGTACTACTATTTAGTAGTTTATAACAATTTATTACTAATTAATACTAATTATTACCAATTAAAAATAATTAATACAAATTTTTACAAATTAATTACCAATTAATACTAATTATTACTAAATAATTCTGACTATTAATAATTAATACTACTTATTACTAATTCGCACAAATTATTAATAATTACCCCAAATTATTACTAATTAGCCCAAATTATTACTAATTACCACTAATTATTAAAAATTACACCTAATTATTAGAAATTTTTACTAATTATTTCTAATTATTCCTAATTATTACTAATTACTACTAAGTAATACTAATTAATACTAATTATTACTAATATTGTGTAATTACCAATAATTACAACTAATTATTAATTTTTTTACTAATTACCCCTAATTATTACTAATTACTACAAATTATTACTGATTACCCCTAATAATTACTAATTACCCCCAAATTATTACTAATTACCCCTAATTATTACTAATTACAAATAATTAAAACCAATTACCCCTAATTACTACTAATTACCCCTAATTATTAATAATTATTACTAATTATTACTAATTAGTACTAATTAGTACTAATTAGTACTAATTATTACTAATTATTACAACTTATTACTAATTAATACTAATTATTACTAATTTTGACTAATTACCACTAATTTTTAATAATTTTTACTAATTACCACTAATTATTACTAATTACCCCTAATTGTTACTAATTATCCCTAATTATTACTAATTATTACTAATTAAACCCAATTATTACTAATTAATACTAATTATTAGTAATTATTACTAATTACCACAAATAACCACTAATTTTTACTAATTAACACTTATTATTACTAATTACACCAAATTATTACTAATTAAAACTAATTATTACTAATTATTAATAACTATTACTAATTTTTGCTGATTACCCATAATTATTACTAATTATTACTAATTAATACGAATTAATACTAATTATCACTAATTAATACCAATTATTACTAATTACCACTAATTACCTCGAGCTACTATTAATTTTTACTAATTACCACTAATTATTAATAATTAACACGGTTTTTTACTAAATACCACTAATTTTTACTAATTTTTACAAATAACCACTAATTACCACTAATAATACTAATTTTTACTAATTACCCCGAATTATTACTAATTACCCCTAATTATTACTAATTTCACCGACTTATTACTAATGGCCACTAATTATTACAAATTAAAACTAATTATTATTAATTAATACAAATTAATTCTAATTATTTATAATTATTACTAATTATTAGTAATTAGTACTAATTATTTCTAATTATTTCTAATTAATACTAGTTATTAATAATTAGTACTAATTAATACAAATTATTAATTATTAATAATAATTATTAATAAATAATTATTATTATTTCTAATTATCACTAATTAGTGATAATTGAACCAAATTATTACACATTAAAACTATTTACTTTTAATTAAAAGTATTTCTACTAATTAAAGAAAAATATTTATAAAACTAAATAATGCGGAAAAAATAACTAATTCTAATTAAATATAATTACCGCTAATTAATTAAAATTATTACTGATATAAAATAAAATAAAATAAATAAAAACTAAAAATATTAAATAAATACCTTAAAACAGAATCTTTCATTGGATGAAAAGCTTGAAAGCTGCTCCACTATTAAATTTAAAACTTAAAAAAAGTAAAGAGAAGAATGTGAGAGTAGAGAATGAAAGAGAAGTTAAGAGAAGAGTGGAATGGAAAAGATTCGGGTGGGGGAATATATATGTAAGATCATTTGCGACAGGAGCTCTGTCGCAATTAGTGTCAGCTGTATTAGTTAAACGGTGATTAATAAGGGTATTTATGATGAGCCTTGTCTCAAATACCATTTTCCAATAGTTTATTTGCAACATGTGCAACTCCCCTTGAAAATAAAAAAAATGTTGGAAAACTATTTGTGATGACAATACATTCCCATTACAAATAGTATTCCCATATTTGGGCGTGCAGTGCACGGTAAAGGAATTTGTGACACGAATATCTTCCCATCAAAAATAATCCTTTTCCATTGACTATTTGTGATGAGTGGTTGACTTTTCACAAATACCTATTTTCCCCATTGGGGTGGAAATTATGGATGTGTCATTGACTGCGTGTTGTAGTTGAGTTCCCATGCATTAGAAAGTTTTTTGTGCGTGGTGTTTTCCCTTGAGATATTCTTTGGATATTTTGTTTTTTTGTGGAATCTTTATGGTGGGGAAACCATGTATCAGTAGCAGTCACCAATGGAATATCCACTGTGGTTTTTGGCATTCGTGTTTTGGATCTAAATGTGATTCAAGATTTATAGATCTTCATAGATTTGGAGATGTATTACGATTAGGTTGGGTATTGAGCCTTGAGTATTGATGGGGGCTATTTAGAGAAATTTTAATATGATGTAAAGAACACCAAAATCTATGTTTACTTATCCATTTTGGTAATTTTATTTGAAGCTCCCCACAGATGTGCATTTCGATGAGAGAGTTTCCAATAGTGGATTGTGGTATTAGATGATCTTTGAGAGGTGAGTGGAGTTTTGTTGTTGAGTGGGGTGCATTTAAGTTTATTCTATGGGTCTCATCTCAGTGGTGGTCGTAGTTTTTCTTGGTTTTTAAGGATCAAGTATTGCTTGATTAGGTTGAGTATTTCTCTTTACTAGTTCAATAAAATTAAATAAATATTTCTATGGGGGAAGAAACCATGATGGTGGGGAGAATCTTCACACCTTAACCCATTTTTCAGGGTTATTTCATCTGTTTATATAATTATCTTATTATTTCCCCATGTTTCTTGAATTTTCGGGTGGTGGTAGGGGCCAAGGAGCAAGTGTGGGTTCCATGGGAGTAGTCAGAAGATCTTGGAGGCTGACTACGACCTCCCCAATGTAATGGTGTCCTCAGTCTACCCATATTATCTAGAATATAGAGAGCCCCGCACAATAGAGCTCCCCGTGATGTTTTGAGGTTTTCTCTCTCTGAAACAATGAGGTGGGAACCTCTATGTGCTGCTCTCTTAGTGCTTATTTTAGATGGTCTCAGTGGACTGGTGTCATTTTGCGGTCTAGCTATACCACATTGTAGACTTTACAATATTTCCAAAAAGGGAAAAAAAATGAAATTACTTTTATACCCATCCCTATTTTACCCCTAATTTAAGCCCCTCACCTCCACTTTTTCCTCTCACACATAATTCCCATTCCAAGAGGACTCGAGTATGGTCCTCCCTTCCTCTGATTTTAGTACCCACCTCTTATGATTTTGAGTGTGTTTCATTCAGGCTAGGCTTATCCCTTCTCCTTCTTCTTCTTCTCATTATTCATCATTCCCTACTCATTTTTTCCTCCCCATTATTACATTCATAGATTGTTCAAACCCTAATATAAATTTGGTTTTTTTTGTTGGTTACTAGGGCTTGTGAAACTGGTCTTGAGACCCACTCTAGTGAAGTTTTTCAAAAGAGATGATTTCTACTCAATTTTAGTTAGGTTAACCCATTTTTATGGCTTTATATTATAGAACCCTTACTGATTATTCTTTAAAGTAAAGTTTTTAATTTTTATTTCTAATAATAAAAGTATCTATGAATATATTGGGAAGGTAAACAAGGTTTTACTTGGTTTCCATTGAATGAAATAGACTTTTTATTTCAAATTTTGTGTTTAAAAATTAAATGACAACTTCTTTTCATACCAAGGGTTTTATGTATTGCTCGAATGTCCTTTACTAATTTTTTTAGAATTTTAAAAGGTGTTTGGGTCTTTAAAGTGAATTCTTAATTAACACTTAAATTTTAATTTCCATTTCAAGTAATGCTTGAAATTCTAAGTATTGGAAAAGTGTTTCAAAATTGATTTTGAATAAAATTGCGATGTTTTCAATTACCTTTTTACAGTTTTTTAGTTATAAACATATAAATTGGTATACATATATATATATATATATATAAATTCACCTAAGAGTGTTTTTATTTTTTCAATAAGATACACACACACACACACACAGAGAGATATATATATATATATATTTGTCTGTGTGTGTAATAGAATATGGGTATAACGAGAAAGAAACCTTAAGTATCTAAATTTAGTACCAAATCTCGTTTTATAAATAAATTTTTATTTGGATTTCTATAATGGATTATAATGTCCCATTTGGAATGATTTTCATTGATTAATATGTCTTATATAGGTTTTTGAAAAAAAATTCCCCTTGATGTGAGAAATGAAATGGATAAAGAGGTTCATTGTGTTTGATTAATGGTATGGTAAGAAATGGATTGTTTGAAAAGGGATAACAAATGGGAACCCTGGGTATCTAGGTGGGGTGACTCAAAAAATTAAGCTATGAAAAGGTTTTCCCTCTCTATTTTTTGTATTACACTAATAAACTAAGTAAACTACATGATGAAATGGATTGGTTAGTACTGGTACCTTGGCTTCATCCACTCCAGGGACATGTTCATTGGAACAATTATGAATGGATTGATCACAGAGAGTATGAGGATCATAGGAAAATTTCTAACCTTAATCACCCTAGGGATTCTCACGATTCTTATTTTTGGATTTATAAATTTTATTCTTTCTTTCTTTATTTAATTTTATAGAAACATTTTTCTTTTGAAATTGTTTTAACTATCATGTTAAAGTATGTCATTTGTTTCCTTTCTTCTTTGAAAGATAAAAAATATTTTCAAAAGGGATGTCTCTAAAAATATTTTTAAAAAGGTTTAAAAATGGTGTTTTTTTCAAAATAAATATAATAAGATGATGAATTTTTTCTAAGTGGATACTCTCATTTAAAGAAAATGAAAAATGAAATTTAATAAAATAATATTAGATTTTCAATGTTTATGTATATAAAACCTATTTTTAAATAATGAGTTTAAAACTAGAATTGAATTTATTGTTAACTTAAATATGGTTCATGGGTGTGGATTCTATTTGGAATACCTAGAGTGCATTTTTATTCTTCCACCAATTATTTTTTCTGTTATAGGCTACGTTTTTTCTCCCGATTTCTCATGGTGCATGTTTTTCTATGATCAGACACTAACCTATAGTCATAAGTAGGTATGTTAATTATTTTTATTTGTTTTTTTACACTTATTTATGACATTGGACAATTAGGAATTTATTTACATACATTTATCATTATTGACGGGGCATTATACTCGTGGATGTTGTAGTAGAGTAAGTGGATTTTTTTGTAGCTGGTGTTGGAGGTTGAGTTGAGGGTTAGTTTTTTTATTATGTTAAAATTGATTATATATTATATTTTTTATTTTCCATTAACACTTAGAAGTATTATTTACAAATTGGTATTTCCCAAATTTCTACTAATAGTTTATTTTAATTTTTGTTTGATATCATTCCTTTCTAGATTTAATTTGATATATTATCACTGGTTTCTAGCTCAGTGCGAGAATGTTCCAAATCGGGCATCCGATGGAGGTACAAATCATGTTGGTTCAAAAACTAATGGTCAGGGGGATCTACCATGTAGAATGTGTCGATGGGTGGGAATATTTTTGTTCGAGAGTAGTTATAAAGTTATTTTCAGGGATTTGGGTGGACTAATATGGGGGAGACAGTGGGAAAGTGGCCAATAGTGGCACTAGTGGATCACTAAAATCAACCACCATGGGTTAAAAAATACAGCCTAAGGTGGATAAAATAAACTAAAATGTTGATACATAATTTCTTATCCATTACTCCTTTGTAATTAATATTGATTATGGAATAACTACATCTATAACTGAGAATTCTAGAGGAGCTCTGGTGTAGGAATTGGCCTGATACAAACTATCATATCCCTCATTAGTAGCAAATTGAACGACGTAATCATATTCCCAAACATGCAGATCAAAATCCTTTCATAGTATGACCAATTTGAATAACAAAGGTAGAATAATTCACTCAATCTTTCCAAGAGTGGTACGTATTCTAGATTCAACATAAACAACTAATTGGAGGGAAAAGTGTGTGATGAAGTTCCCTCCCATGATAACTCCATTTTTCTTTTTTTGTCCCTCAAACTAAAGTGAAACATTAGGGTCCATATTCAAGTTTTTTGTCCATAAATAAAATCTATAATGATCAAACCAATTTGAATACATAATACATAGTATTAACCCTTTCCTAGATAAGAATTGGTGATTTCATTATGAATTATCATAAGAAGTTCCATTTCCCATTTAATATTTTTTTGTAGCGTCATAATGGATAGTGGGATCATCTACCAAAAATTTCAAAATATTATATGTGTGAGACCTAATAGGATTATTATTCAATAATTTATAAGTATGGGTTCCCATAAGCTTTGAACTATAAATACCCAGGCTATCCTCAAAATTTTTGAATGTTTGTTTCAACTCCTTCTAACCCAACAAAAATGTGATAGACTCCATCCCTTTCTCTAAAGTGGTGAGGAACTCTAATATGAGTTTCCAATAGGCATACTACCCTAACTGAATTATATTATCAAGATGAATTCCTTCCCAAGGGTCATGGTCATTGAAATCCACAATAATCTATTCTATAACTTATAAATCCAAATTATTATTCGTAATAAGGGGTTTACTTTAAAATTCCTCCAAATTTAAGGGATGACCTTAATTACTAAATATAATGCATAAATGGAGGTGTTCTTGGGAAGAATAAATGAATTGATAGAATCTGAGGGAAGGGGATTTAGTTTGAGGTTGGTAAAGTTCATGGGGTGTGGATGCATATTGGATGGGTGTGGTTTTACGGGTAGTGTTAGTGGAATTGGTTTGATTATTCCATCAGGGGAAGTGGGTCACTTCACTAGTGGGGATTTTTTTAGGGGAAACTTTATACATGGGAGGATAGTTGTACTTGGTAGGGTTATTGGTTTTATATTTGGGAGTATTATTGGTTTTTTAATTGGGAGGAATATTTTTTTATTTAGGATAAGGAGGATCCATGTGATAGGAGGATGAAGATAGTGGGGTCGAGGAGGTTTCAAATGGGATGAGGATATTGTATAAAAAGGTAAGGAGGTGGTCTTTTTGTCTCATATCATGAAAAAATTATAGGAATGTAATTAATAAGTTCAGTATGGAGTTTATGAAGTCTATTTGGGTGATATGTTTAGAAATTAAGTGATCATTGAAAAAATATAGAATGGGGAAGTTCAAGGAAATTGCTAGGAAAAGGGTTAGAAGCTCTTAGAAATGGAGGGATGGAACGATATGGATGATCAATAGTTATCTTACATGGGTTAAATCATGGTTTGTAGGTTCAAAGGTAACCTTGGATAAAAGAGTGATGAAAACGTATGATTATGTGAGGTATGGTTTGTGGAATGAAATCTTAGTTTTGACTACATTTTTATAGCTTCACAATTCATTAAAACAAGAAATTTTGTATTGCATCATGGTTATCTGCTTCAAAATTTTAAAATTTGAACAATTAAATTCCATTCATTATTTAAGACTTTATTATGACATGGTCTCCTAATTATAAACCCCTTTAGAAACATAACTTGAAACATGACCCAATTGTTGTGGAATGGAGGTGAAACATTCTCTAGAGGACCTAGAATGTTCTAATTTTTGTTGATCAATGATATGAGGAGTGAATAGGGGCATTGTTTCATGGGTAATGGATCTTACATTACCTTTTTCTAACTTCATAGAATATTGTGGCATGACACACATTTTTTCGTCAACATGGATCTATAACATAATTTTTGACTTTGTCATGGTTGCCTCAAAATTGCTTGAATAAAATATTATTACTCCCTTAAATAACCCTTATGAGGCATGAAATCCAAATTATGTAATGTTAAAAATTACATTTTAAAATTCTTATCAACTCACCAACTATTCTCTACCACTACATTAGTAAACATTCTTATTTCATTGAATAGGTTTCAAATTCCCAATGGGGAGTCATGGGAGAAATATTAGAAGCCTCAAAACTAACTTCATGAGCTTAAAAATTGCTACTTCATGACTCAAAAACTAACACTATATAATTGAAAATAAAAAATGTAACTAGGTTTCCCCCCAGACATCACTATATTTAAAGTTGAAAAATAAACATCCTTTTCTCCTTATTCAATTTCTAGTGAAAGGAAGATCCCCACTTAAGTGTTTTTTATGTGTTTCTTGGGATGATGTATAATTAATTTTAAAGATGTTTCTTTATTATTATAAATATATACTTATATATGAGGGAACACTCATTTAATAATGAATGTTCCCAAACATCATGACCTCATATTTCATATAAATAATTAAAAATTTGGATTAAAAATATTACCATGTCTCTACAGTGAACTTATTTCCTTAAAATGCATTATTCAAGCCATTTTATTTTATTTTAATTGTAAATATCAGTGTTTGTATATGAATCCCATGGTATTTTTTCATTCTCATTAAATTATATAATTCCTTTCTAATAACCTATATCCTCTATCCAATTTATAATCATGACCTCCCAAAATGATCAATGGGTGAGCTCCAATGGAAGGAAGCGTGGTTTTCAATACACCATAAATAATGGAGACATCCACAACAATGTCTTTTAAGCTATTTCATAACCCCACAAAACAACATCAAGCTTTCCAAACCATTCATTTGGACTTAAACTCGTGATATTCTATAGAATCCTTTTTAGATATATATTTGATAGCTCTGTTTTCTACTAGTTTTCAAATGATAAGGGGTGATCATGTTGTAGTGAATCCAATACTTCTTCATCACATCCCTTAAGAGAATATTGATAAATTTAGTTCTCCTATCATTATTTAGTAGGTTCAAAAACACAAAACTAGATTATATACTCTTCTTTAGGAATGTGGTAACAAATTTTATATTTTTGGTAATGGTGGAATCTACTTTGACCTACTTTGAAAAGTAGCCTTCACCCAACAATATATTTGTGTGGGAGAATGAGTGATTGAAATGTCTCATGAATTAAATTCCCCAAAAATAAAAAATCTCAACCTCTATGATGGGGTTTTGGGTATTTTTATCTCTCTCCCAATGTTCTAAGTATGTTTAAAATGATCACATGATACCAAAAAGGTTCTTGCATCCTGGAGTAGGTATGACTAGAAAAATCTACTTTGTGAAATCTTGGCCATAATGTTCTCTTGTTTGTAGTGTCATCTAGTATGTGAGGAGTGGTAAAACTCCATTACACATTGAATTTCACCTTCAAGAATGAATACTCATATCATCCCGTCACTGAAATATTTAAATATTATGTTATCATCCCAGAATTATCAAAAAATTATAACTAAAAATGTTTTTGGTAATGGTAGTTGAACTATGGATAAAAATTCACTGTCTTTGAGTAGTACACAGTGTCAAAAAACCATATTCTACTTGTGAGTTCTACTACGAATAAATTATCATCCAAGAACCAATCCCAAATTTCAAATTCCTTTTCTATGGATAGATTAGATAATTCCATTCTCTAAATATTTTCAACAACAAAATTGTCTTACCCATTCTTATCCCAAACTTCAATGTAAAACTCTTTCATTATTAGAATCCACCTAATCATGTAGGGTTTTTTCATACTTATTTTTCAATAAGTATTTCAAAGCTTCAATATTTTTATGTACCGTCACTTAGGAGAGTATGAGGTAAGGTCAGAACTTGTGGAAAGAAAGGCTACTGTAATTAATTCCTTCTCTCTAGTGGTGATATTAAGATATGTCTCTATCAATGTTATTCTTGTTTAGTGGATAGGTGAAAAAATTATATTCCTCTATGGAACAATGAAACATCGCATAATAAAATCATTGGATTAACACGTCAACTCAAATGGTTCTACCCAATTTAGTGGTAGTAGGATAGGAGTAGAGATCAACCTTATATTCAATTCATTAAAAGATTCCTCACACTTTTCTTCAAATTTTAAATCATCGTACTTGTATAAAAGGTGAGTGATGGGCCAAATTATCTATGAAAATTCTTTTTGAAACCATTTTAAAAAGAAAACATTACCTTGAAAACATTGAATCTCCTATATTGTTGTTAGTTCTTACAAATCCTTGATCACCTTGATTATGTGTGGGGTCAATTACAATCTAATATTTAGAGATATGATGGCCAAGAAAAACTCAATCAATTAGCATAAAATTAAATTAATCTAATTTGTAAAATGGAAAGCATCATCAGAGATCTTGAGTACCAAGTAAATATTCAACAAAAAATATCAAAATATGACCCATAAACTAAAAATTCACCTATAAAAGGAACTCTTCCACCATCCCATGAAATATATGTTTCCTGAAATTATAAAAATTAGTGGGTACATTACACATTACAAAAAAATTAATTATTAGATAATTTTTCTATATCGAGGTGTAAAAATACTATTTTCTTAGTTCTCAGGTGCCATAGGAATTTGATTGTACCAAAAATATATATAAAAAACAATAACATTCCTTCCCATATAGTCTCTCTAACATCTGATAAATTAATGGAAGTGGAAATGTTACTTCCTGATTACAACATTCATTTTTCTATAATAAACACACACCCTTCATAACATCGTCATTTGGGTGGAGATAATCTCATCATTTGTATTTATTAATTGGATCTTATATAATACATTCAGTGGCATAAAATTTATATTTTCCCATAGATCACAAAGAACCTTACTAAACATGCATGACTCAATCATGAAAATAAAAGAAAATCTATTGACTCTCTGAGATTTGATGAATGTTTTTTATACGAATGAGAACATTATTAACTTAATGATGTCAAACCAAAGAACCAAAACCAATTTGTATTAGATTTAAGATACTTGATGAATTTGGAATATATTGGGAATTGTGTGATTAGCTATGTGAATGGAATATTTATGTGCAACTTCATGAAAACATCCAAAATAATTCATTAATCTTCCATTTTTCCATGGTTCATCCTCTCTAGGAAATGAAGATGTGGAAAATATGGTTTTACTTCTTTATTATTCATCATCTTATCACTGTATTATCTTCCTGAGTATCTTGAATATTTTCTTATCCTTACATAATTTCCTTCTCCTAACACATTATTTCAATGGATAAACTTTTTATTGTACATATTACTATTTTTATTGGAAATAAACTCCTCAAATAATTTATCATATGTTGGGCCCCACTACTGCACTTGCTCCTCACCATAAAATGGATTTCACCTACTGGGCCACCAAGTTCCACCAGCTTCCCTACAAACATGTAGTCCTCTACCCGATCACTAATCTAGGCCAAGAATTCTTAACAATTGAGTTATAATTAGACAAGATCCCAAAAATAGTGTTTCACCTTTTTGACATGGGCAGTAAAATTTATCCTTTCAACCCTTTAACATTTTGAGGTGTTACATTCTCCCCCCTATAGAACATAATCATCATTATGAACCCCATATCTCAACCCACACTTCTGGATGGGTTCCTCCTCTAATAACAATGTAGCAACTAGGACATGATATAGCACATGCACTCCACCTTAACCTTGGAATTGGGTCTTGTCTTGCTAAGTTCCAGCATTTTCCATGTAGACACATGGTCCCTTCCCTTGGGCCCACCCACATTCCCAAATGGGTCAACAGACTAATGATTGTCACCATTGGACAACACGTGTTCATTCTGGTGTGCCCTTACCTCACTCAAAATCTCTAAAAGAAACTTCCCAAGAGGTCACCCATCATGATCACTACCCTAGGACAAGCACACATAATTGTGGAGTTCTAATCAGGTAGGCTCTTGAGCATAAAGGTGCACCTTGTTTACATTATTAAAAACATTTATCCTTTTAACCCTTTAACATTCTAGGGTGTTACATGGCCTCTTAGTCATATTTTGGGAAATTTTACCCAATATATTTTCTATATTTCAGAGTAATACCTAACAATTCACTAGATAATTTTCATGCCTTGGTTTATTTTTATCAACCTGTTTGAGGTTTTCCTCCTTTTTCTTAATCTATTGGGTGGCTCGATCCTTAAAATAGGATTAGGATTCATATGTATTTGGTTGGTATGATTATTTCTATTAAAACAACGGTCAGGTTTTCTAGAATTACTATTTGGTAGGTCTAAGTGTATATTATACATGGGGAAACCCTGAATGAACAAGATTATGAAAATTATTTTTTCCTCCACCAAATCTCCAACCCTGATTCTATAAAACTAGATTCACTCTGAGTCTATATTGATTTTGGTTTGTATAATTGAGTTCATTTATAGTTTACACTATTCATATCACCCATTTAGGTGTCTTCTTCTCTAGATTTAAAATCAAATAAAAATATGAGGACCTTCACATATTTCACGCAAAAAAATATAAGGAGTCTCTAAGGGAGATCCTTGATTTTGAATGGCTGAAAATGTTTCTATATTATTAGACATGGCCTCAAGCAAAGTGGCCAAGTTATTTGGTCTAACTAGTGTAGTCTATTCTTAGACAAGCTGCTATCTCCTTCCCATTGTAAAATATATTTAGTTAATCAACTTTATTGACTTGATCTTATATTGGGGTATTCCTCATGAGTTCACCTCCTAACACTAAATTTATTATGGGTTGAGAGTTATTATACAACCCAAATTAGAAAGTTTGTAGTTGCAGCCACCTGGTAACTACCTAATGTAGGAACCTATATTTCATCTTCTCAAATCTCTCCTAAGTAATGTAGGACAATTCATCATCTCGCTATGTGAAATTTTTATATCACTTCTAATCTTTATCATCTTCACCAATGGAAGTTATTATTTCAAAAAATAATGTGTTATCAACTCCCATGTCATAATATACCGAAGTGTCTATGAAATTAACCAATAAATTTAATTCCCTATTGGTAAAAATGGGAAGGCCCAAAACTGGATGATATCTCTAGAGACTTTGTTATTCTCTAAGTACTCGGAGATGTCAATAAAATTTGAAATAGGAGTATTGGGGTCATTATTCAATATACCTTTGAATTTATCAACATATTAGACAAACTAAAGTACTATTGGATTTATCTCTAAGTTAATTTCTTGAATGTGTGGTCATAAAAATCTTTTATAATCCATGTGTTACAACCTCATACTTCATAATAAATTTATTTTTAAATAAATTTAATCTCTTTAATAGATTGTGATACACACAAGTATGAGTCTAAATAAACATTAATAGGGTGTACCATCTTAAACTAGACATTAAATTGGTGTGTATTAATAGTAATAAATAAAAAACGAAAATTATATGCTTTAAACATATAAAAAATAAATTCATTGGTAATCAATTGATTATAAATGAAAATAAAAAACATTTGAAAGTAAAAGAAAAGTATTTCTAAAAAACTGGTTTTATTTGTGCATTGCATTTTTATGTTAATAAATTAAAATAATAACTATATTTGAGTTATTATAATTATATTTATACATTATATGTTCAATCAAATGTTTTATCATTATTCTTATTTTTTTCTAAGAATAAGATAATAATAAATCCATTTTAATGCTAAAAACTATATTTTTTAAAATCAGTTTTATCTTATTTTCATTACTTATTTTAAAATTATTTTTTCACTTTTATAAACATTATTTTAAAAATGAAATATATGTTTTAGATCATCATTTATAAATTATCTTAGAGTGGATATTTGATAATTTTCTGAAAAGATTAATTTTTTCAATGAATCGTGAAAATATTTTTTTATTGAAAACAACATTTTCATTTAATTAATTTACAAATTTACATTAAATTTTATTTAAAAAAATTAAAATTAGTTCAATTATATTATATTTAATCTAATTTATATCATTTTAATCAAAATTATGTTTATTTTTTATATTAAAACCTTTTATACTTAATAAAACATTTCCTTTGGAAAACAGTTTTTTTCATCGTGCTTGTGGGCATAATTTTAAATTTAATTCTATAAATTATGTGAATTTAACTTGTTAAAATAGATTTAATATTTTAAATAAACATAAATAAAATTATTAAATAAGTTTAACTAATTTTTTTCAACATGAATAGTAAATATAGTAAAAATATAACTACCACGGTTAAGGTAAAAACATGTTTACAAAGGGTTAAACTAAAAATATAACAGTTGAAATGACTTAAAAACTTGTATAATTTTTAAGTAAGTTCAATTTTACATCCTTATATCATTTTATTTTTTGTGATGATTCATTTTTGAGCCACCATTTAGTTGTACAATTTGGGTATATTTTATTCTTTTCAAAATTCAAAGTGTATCCTGTCCTGCACTTATAAAAGGATACCCCCACTCCTCTCCTATCCACACTCCAAGATAACATCGGTTCAACAAAAAAATGAAGAAATAATTTATATAAATCCATCCCCATGGCCTATAGTCTTTTTTTTTATCATAAAATCATCCTAGAGAGGCTTTATTTATAAAACAAAAGAGCTTCTCCGAAGAAGATGTATAATTATTTACTAAGAATATTAATTTTATTTCATATTCTACCCCCTTAAAATCATATAAGAATTTGATGAAATAATAGAAAAAATGACTTCCATATATTGATATTTAATCATTTTAATAGGATAACCTATATTCATCCCTTCTTTCATGAAATGGGAAATGAAATTGTCAATCGTGTGTATGACGGACCACCGCCTCATAAATCGGTATAATTTATTTTCATCACTGACTCTCACGAATGGTTGTACTGATGGTTTTAAAGTAAATATATGATATTTTTACATAATTATACTTCTGAAATTATAATATAAAATATACCTTTTTACCTTCAAATCCATTGGATAACGATAATGTCATTCGTGTGTACCTGTAGTGTGTCGCCTCCACAAAGTGATGTGATACGTTTTTCATTTTATTTTGACATGGATGGTAATAGGGACAACTTTACTGATTATATATGATATATATGATATAATAATTATTTTTTAATTTTGAGTTATAATTTAGATTTCTTTCATTCTATCCATTAGAAAACAGGAAACTACATTCATGCGTACGTATGGTCTACCGTCATTATAAATGGTTTAATTCATTTTTCAATCTAAAATTTATGTATTAGTATATATATATATATATATATATATATTATTTTAATATCATGAAAATAATTCTATAGATGATAGAACAATGTTCAAATTAAAATGACCAAAACTACCAAACCAAAACATTCATGAAAAACAAAGCAATTATTACTCAGAACAACAATTTTAACAAAGAGTTGTTAATAAACAGGAGATAAAAGGATATACTTAAATAATATAAGGTATAATATATATTATTATTATTCCATAATATATATATATATATATAACAAATATATATTTATTACACAATAGGTTCAAACACATATGAAGGAAGTTAGGCTAGAGGTATCAGTTTCTCATCTCATATTTACTTAGATGAAACATATTCCATATTCACTAATTTCTTTTCTGTAGTTTATATATGTAAGAACTCGTTTTTTCACTCAGTTATGGATACATTAATATAATAACCCTTATCTTTATTTCACACTTAAACCTAATTTATTACATTAAACCTTCACTTGATACAACCTAGAAGATTAAGGGGTCTATTGTCTTTGAGGATTAGGAACATTACATAATAACTTTAAACCTAAAATACACATCTTTATTGAAAACTTCTTTTACATGACCACACACATTACTTCGTACTTAACATTGCATGGGATAACCTAAGGAAATTAATATGAAAAGGGTGAGCTATAAATCTCAATAAGGGATTAAATAATTCATAACATGAAGAATAAAGTGCATGTTAGGCAATAGGCATATCGATGAATCATATGAGATACATGAACATAAAGGCATGATACAACATGTTTATCATAAAATGGAAATGTGCCATCAACATTTAACATGATATTAGCATGAGATAAGGATAATTGCTCTTGGAGCATGATTAAACCCTATTTTCACTTGAATTATAATAAGTAAACCTACATTTCACTAGATGTACCATAATAATAATCTTTACACAATGACTATCAGGGTGCACCCTTCTTAATCATTTCATTTCATGCATAAGTTTGCCACATGGATCATATAACATAGATTCATTAAACATAATAAATAATCTCATGATAAAGGAATGTGTAATTAATACATGAAACTATACAATCAATAAGTAAATGTTCATAAAGTTGAATACCCTTGACAAAGAAATGGGCATGGTATTCACTACACAATTACTTTGGCTGGGAAAATCACGATGAAATTTTCGTAGCATAACAGTGTAACATACGAATTCATAAAAATGGATAATTATAGAGAAAAGTGGTGTATCATCATATTTACATGAAATATACAGTAAGAGGAACATATATGTACATTTTCTACCATATGTAATGGAATTTAGATTCATAATACAAAATAAGTTCTTGAATGTAAATGAGAAGAGATAAATTCCTTGTGGAAGTTCAGCATGGTAATGAGTGTATATGGGAGGAATTAATGAGATATAAAGAGGTCTCTAAACATTAAAACATAAGGAGGGAAGTATGAGGGACGTTTTTAATCATACAACAACATTTTTAATTGAAAACCAAAGGGCACAACAACATAAAAAATTTGGATCAAAATGAGAAAGGAAGTAATCCCTTACTTGGAAGTGTGATCCCAAAGGCTTGGGAGAGGCTTGAGAGAGGATTCTTGGTAGCTTTGGGTTCCTTGGTAGGATTCTAGAGGGGGTGGGGTAGATTTGTTTCAAGCTTAAAAGGATTTTTGAGAAGAGGAAGTGGGAGCTTGGGTGGGGTTATATAAGAAAAGTGAGGGAATTATTTATTATTTAGGTTTTGGACACCACACATTAAACTAATCAAAACTACAGACTATACCATGTTTTTTTCCCATGTTTTATTCAAAAGTTGATTGAAAACATTATTTTATAATTCTAGTGGCCGAACATCTTAAAATATTAGGCTTTCTTATGTGGAGGTGAATCACACTCTTAAGGAAATCAAGTTAAAAAGTTAAAATGCTTTATAAGTCTTGGAGGGTCCACTAAAGCTTTGTAAAAGAAATAAAACAAACCTAAAATCACAGTATTTTAAATTTAAAACATATATTGTCCGAACATATCATTTATAGTATTTTATTACATCACTATTGGGTCATTATGATGTCATAAAACACATTATATAATTAAACAGTATTTAATTTTTACCCAAAAATTTGACTATCTCAGAAAATTATGAAAAATTGACCTTTGGATAATTTCGACATCCCGATTCCAAAAATAATATTAATTTTATAAAACTAATTTCCTAAATATATGTTTTTTTACTTTTTAAAATAATAACTCACATTTATCGAAAATTCTTGGGTTTTGATAAAAACATATTTCAAAGCCTAATAAAAATCACAATTGTATTTATAAAAATTATATGATCATTTCATTTAGTAAAATGTAATTTATTAATAATATTTTATTAAAATATTATTTAATTCAAAAATCTATTAATTCATCAAACTATATTTCTTAATTGAATATTAACTAAAAATACTCTTTCTGCTTAAAAAACTACTTAAAAAGTAACAATAATAAAATTAATGTATATTATTTACTCTATACAAAAATAATGCACATAATCCTAGTGCTAGGGTCTTATTACATAACCCCTTATAACACCCGCATATGACCTAAGGGTAAGGTGTGCGATGGTGACAAACTCTTGGGGTGGATCAGATAACGTTTCTTAGGTGGTAATCTCTATAAACATCCACTTCTCCCAAAGGAGGTTCCGTTCGAGCTTAACATGTTGAATATAAGCTTGGGATTAGTACAGAGCGATGACCAGTGAAACCACCTCCTTTCCGAGCTCTGACAAATGGGCTTCGTATGGAGTAATTCTACTAGATGAGGCCATCACTTCCTTTATCTGAATAAATTGGATTTGTTAATGCCTTATATTTATACTAATTATGTTATCGCTATTCAATGGATATATTAACAATGATAACATTTCTTAATGGTATTTTTAAATACAAAATCATAAAACCAAATAAGTGCATATGTTATATAACCATTTTATATAATAATACATTTAATTAGATCAAGAGGAATTTTTGTTAATAAAAGTTTGGGTAATTACAATCTTCCCCCCTTAAGAAATTTCACAGTAAAAATTTCATTTTCCCACAATAAAACAAATTAGGGTAACTCTGCTTCATCACTTCCTCCGATTCCCACGTTGCTTCTTCAAACTTTTGGTTTCTCCACAACACCTTAATAAGGGGCATTCTCTTATTTCGTAGAATTTTTTTCCTACTATCTAAGATATTCACTGGCTTCGCTTCATAGGATAGTCCATTATCCAATGGTACAACCTTTGGATTGAGTACATGTGATGGGTTATGTATGTACTTCCTCAAGAGCGATACAGGAAATACATTATGTACTTGAGATAGGTTCGGTGGGAGTACTAGTCGATAGGCCCCGACTCCAATGCGATCGTTGATCTCAAAAGGTCCGATGTACCTTGGACTAAGATTACCCTTCTTATCAAACCTCATAACTCTATTACATGGGGATATTCATAGGAATACCATGTATCCAACATAAAACTCTAGGTCTCGTCGACAATTCTTAGCATAGCTATTTTGTCGACTCTGAGAAACTTTAATGCACTGCTATATGGTCTTAACTTTATCCACCATTTCATCTACTATTTCTAGACCTAAGATTTTTCACTCCCCAACATTATCCCAACATGTCGGTGTTTTTCACCTCTTCCCATAAAGGGTTTCATAAGGAAAAATTTGGATGCTTGAGTGGAAACTGTTATTGTAAGAGAACTCAACTAGAGGAAGATGTTGATCTCATCCTCCTTTAAAGTCTGTTGAGCATGATATCAACACTTCCTCAAGTGTCTGGATAGTCTACTCAGATTGGCCATCAATTTGAGGATGGTAAGTCAAACAGAAGTTCAGTTCAGTATCAAGAGCATTTTAAAGACTTATCGAAAACATAGAGGTAAATCTTAGATCTCAATCAGATACAATCGATAGTGGTACTCCATACAACCTTACCATATCTCTGATGTATATCTATCCCAGTTGATCCAATGAGAAATCCTCAAAAATCTCAATTAAGTGTGAAGTATTTGTAAGATGATCCCCAACAACCCAGATAGCATTTTTTCTTTTGGATTTCTTCAGAAGTCTTGTGACAAAGTCCATGGTGATGTTCTCCTATTTCCATGCTGGTATGGGTAATGGTTGCATCATACCCTTAGACTTCTGTATCTCATCCTTCACTTGCTGACATACCAGGACCTTTGATTTATACTCAGAGATATCCTTCTTCATGTTATCCCACCAATAAAGCTCTTGGAGATCTAAATACATCTTTGTGCTTCCTGGTCTAATGGAGAAATTCGAACTATGTGCATCATCCAAAAGTTCTTTCTTTAACTCCGTATTTTTTAGAACACATAGTATTGACCCAAATCTCACAATTCCTTCTTCATTAACATTAAACACCAAGTATTTCCCTTTTATGATAGATTCGACATTCGTATGGATTCCCAAATCATCTTTTTAAGAACCCTTTAACCTTTCCAAAATAGACAGTTGAAAAATCATTTGTCAAAGGATTGATGATGTTCCCTTATTTATGATTCCCATGTACATCTTCATCAAATCTGAGAAGATTGAATCCTTTTAAATTCTAATCGATGATAGAATCACTGGGCCTTTCTACTTAGAGAATCTTCCACCTTGTTCTCTTTCCCATGGTGGTAATGGATTGAGAAGTCATAGTCTTTGATCATCTCTAACCATCTTCATTGGTGCATGTTCAACTCTATCTGTGTAAATATATACTTGAGGATTTTGTGACCCATATATATTTCACACTTCTCCCCAAAGAGGTAATTCCTCCAAATTTTTTAAGGGAAGATTACTCCATCCCACTCTGGATCATGTGTTGGATAGTTTTTCTCATGAACTTTCAATTTCCTTGAAGCATAGGCAACTACTTTGTCATTTTACATCAGCACACATCCCATGCCCTTCTTCGAAGAATCACTAAATACCCCAAAAATTTCTCCACTTATGGGTAGTGTGAGCATGGGTGTAGTAAAAATCCTCTATTTCAACTCTTTAAAGCTCTCTTTGCATTCATCACTCCAAGAAAACTTGACTCCATTATGAGTTATCTTGGTAATAGGGTTTGAAAATAATGGGAAATTTACCACAAATTGGCGATAATATCTCGCTAACCCCAAGAAGCTATAAATATCTATCACCAATATTGGCCTCACCAATCCATCAATTGCAGCTATCTTGGATATATCCACAAGTATCCCATTTTTTGTGATGATATGACCCAAGATTGAGACCTCCTTAAACCAGAACTCAAACATGCTCTACTTTTCATAGATCATATCCTTTTGCAAGGTATCTAGTATAGTTTATAGATGCTTATCCTATGTTTTGGAGTATATTATAATATCATCTATAAATACTACCACAAATTTGTCGAGATAATCTCTAAATACTCTATTCATCAAGTCCATGATGGTTGTGGGAGCATTAGTGAGTCCGAAAGGCATTACTATGAATTCATAGTGCATGTATCTTGTTTGAAAAGCATTCTTGGGGAAGAGGACTGGTCAATGAAAAGGCGCATTGACCCATCCTTCTTCATCACAAAGAGGACTGGTGCACCCCATGGTGAATCACTTGGGAGTATAAACCATTTATCAAGATTCTCTTGTAGTTGTTTCTTCAGCTCCTCAAGCTCCACAACAACCATTCTATATGAAGTATTGGATATTGGAAACACCCTAGGTATAAGATCAATTGATAATTCAACATCTCTTCTAGGAAGAAGACTAGGAAATTCCTCTAGAAATACTTCAATGAATTCCCCCATAATAGCAAAGTATTCAAGGATGGTTGCTTCTTTAGACTCAATCATCTAAGTGAGATACACATGCTCATAGGTCCGTAATATCTATGCATGAGATGGTGGTGCTAAAGAAGATTCATCCTCCTCCTTACAATTGTATAGAATTAGGGGTCGATTCACCATATAGATATTTTTTTCCCTCTCACGGTGATTTTGGTTGGCTCTATATAAGTAAATCCAATCCATGCCAAGAATTTCATCAAATTCCACCAAAGGGAGTATGAAGAGGATACCTGGGAAGTTCAATCCAAAAATTATGATAAGGGAGTTTTATTCAGGGTATTCAATCATTGCCTCATTTTCTGTTCTCACCAAAATCTTTACTTCCATGATTTGTGACGGTGTTGGTATTGTTCTAATAAACTTTTGAGAAATAAAAGAATGTGTAGAACCAGAATCAAAAAGTATATTCACTCTTAAATGAATAACTATCATACTTGTCACCACTTAATTTTCGGGGTCCACTTCAGTGGTATTGATGGAAAAATCTCTCCCATGCTACCTTGGAGGTTGTTGGTTTCCTCCTAAAACCCCTCACTTAGGGAACTAGTTTCCAAGGTGCTATGGTTCTTTGTAGTTCAAGCAATAAACAACGCATTGAGGGTTGAATGGAGTGTTCCTCTCCTCTGTCGCAGCCATGGTTTTTTCTTATCCATAGTAAATGGTTAGGTTCCCTTCTCTTCCACAAATAAAGAATTTCTTCATCCACTTCAGGAAATTTCCAGGGTGCTTCTTTCTACACTTTTGGAAAGTGGGGTGCTAGATTTTCTTAGCACTGTTGGATTTACCTATCGAACCACCAGAATTGAAGTCCACCTTACGCTTGTTATCCCCATGATAATCCTGAGATTCGCCAATATCCATTTCAACTTTGAGGGCACATCAAACAATTTCCCCATAGATCTTGATGTCTAGGATCACTAGGGATTTTTATAGGCAAGGTTTTATCCCACTAAAGAAGTGGTCAACCTTGCATTCAGGGGTAATGACAATGCCAGAGGTGTATCATGCAATCCTTTTCAAGTTTTCCTCATATGCTCTGATGGATTCATAGTTTTTTTTCTTGAGTTCAAGGAAGTCCCTTTCCATCTTAAGTCGGAGGGTGTGAGGAAAATATTTTTCAAAAAACATTTTCTGGAAATCCTTCCATTCCAATGCCTCGATCTCCTCCTCATGCTTTGTATTTTTTTATCAATGTCCACCATTGATCAGCTTCACCCTCCATATGATAAGCATCTAGAAAACCATCTTTTTTTTAGAACATTGAAGGATGGAGAATATATTTTCAATGGAGTTGATCAATTGTTCAGTGATTGAGGGATCTGATGATCCATTAAAAGTAGGAGGACTTTGTCTCATGAAGCTCTTGACTGAAACTTGTTATTTCTTTGGGAGGGGGGTTGAACGTTCCTCTTGACCCATGTTTCTATAAAAAACATGAGTTAAATAAGAGATTATCAGGCCAATGTTTGTGATTCTCACTCCCATCAGATTGGGAATCTCATTAGAACAGTCATCACATTGGTCCTCGCATCAGTTGTTAGCCGGAGTCCTCCTATTACCGGTCATTTGATGGAATAAAAGGAATGTTAGTGGTAACACATAAAGGGTAATACAAAGAAAAAAATAGATGACTTATAAATTATTTTATTTCCTTAACTTATGAATTTATAGGCTTCAATATATGTCATCCATGATCTACTTAACTAGATATATTCTTAGTTGATTTTTTTAATTCTCTTAATAATATTTCATACTAAGATTATGAATTAACCAAATTATATCCCCTGGGAGTGTCGTAACTGATATTTCATCAAGGTCTGTTGTCGTGCACCAGTTCTTATTCGAGTCTAGGTCAAAACGGTGTTTTTGGGTTTTACCCCTTGATACATTTGTGCCAAAGCCACCTCTACCTGGTCCCATCTAGATAGGGATGTATTTTTTTATAGAGCCACCTTGCACAGTTGTCACACGACCATGTGGCCTAACTATACGAGCACCCCTTTTCCTAGGTACCTGTGCAGGGGTTGTCCATGGTTTGAAAAACCATGCAGACAAACCCTCCACATGCTATTTTCTGGGTAAAATTCCAGTTTTTCCCTTAATGATCTAATTAAATCACCCCTTCATCCCTAATCCACGTTTATGTGGGATTGACCTATTTCTCTCTCAATTTGGGGATTTTTGAATATCAAAACATCGAATTAAGAGATCTCCATCATCAAACATCTGATTGAGCTTTTGTTCATCATGATGGATTAACAACGGTAAGTACTCAAGTCCTCTTTAGTCATTCTCCTTCTCTTTCACTCTCGACCTAGGTATCCCCATGTGTGCATTTTCATATTTTCCTATATCTACTCTAATCCAAGGAAAATAAAGGGATGATACCGGAGGTGAAGCATCATAAAACCCTAAGGTGGGTGGTCTATAACTCATCCCTGAAGTTCATTGTTTTTAGATTGTTCGTGTGGGGCCCACCAGTTTTGTTGGAAGCCATTTATTACATTTACATTCCATGATTATACTTGATATAACTATATAGTTATACTCTTTCCAAATATGTGATTAGTTGTTATTGGTTACAACCACAACTCAATCTATCTCATGTCGAAGGATATGAAATAATTGGATTTTTAGTGTTTCGGCACATTTGATCCACCATTCGAGTGTTCCATTTCTTTTCCTTTCCTAAAGGTGAGTCTTCATATAATAAATGTATTTTTATTAATGAGTATTTCATAATGGCATGTACCATGTACTCTCATCACTTGACCCACCTATGGTAAGTGCATCAAATGATTATTAAATGTAAAATGTGGAATGGCATGTATACTAAGTATATAACTTGGCATTAAAAAATGAGATTGAATAAAGGTTACATATCTGTAGAACTCCTCTCCATCTTGATAGAAGGTAGAGGAGTGAACCTCTCTATTAAAATATTCCTTAATGGTTAATTAAGACTTGATTAAATGGTTGTAATGCTTCTTGGCCTATCCACACTATTGGAAGACAAGGCTTGGACTAATAAATAAATGGTTTCAACTCTACCTGACCTATCCATAATAATGGAAGGTAATACTTGAACCAAATGAATTATTACATGATTAAAATATCAAATAGGAATGGACTAACTCGATCTCACCTTAAATTCTGAGTGCAGAATACCTTGGGTCTTGGAAACCCCATTCTGATTCAATAATACGGTTTTCTTAGGTTAATACCAACCTAGAATCTGGTTCTTGTCTATTCCTTGGATGCCTCGTATACTATCGGAGGGTCCCTTTCATTATTATAGGATACCTCTGATACATTCCTGAGATCCATAATTGACTATTAGGTGCCACAGTGAAATCCCATAGGTCCCTATCTTTTATTAGCCCCGTTTTACCTTGGTTGATCACCTTGGACTCAGTAGGAACCTTATTATAGAATTCCTTGGATTATGCTCCTTATATTACACTATTACCCCTTATCTAGATGCAGATACTACATGGTTAACATTTTGTGAGATTTATGTTACCTTGTTTATTACCCTGGAACTCCCTCACTGAATATCATTTTCAGGTTACCTTGTTATATCTTGTGACCTTCACTACTTATACTATCTTGAGGATATTTCAGTGCTAGATATGGCTCACATGACCTATTAACATTAATTGGTAATTGATTAATTAATGAACTGGTTATATGTTCAGACCCCAGCCGAGGGCCGAATCAGATACTTGTGTATTTAGTTATATTATATTGCTTACTTTACATTTATATACATGCCTTCACACTGCTATATTCCATTACATGGGCTGGATGTAATAGAAACCATTGGTGGTGGCCCACTGAGATTAACTCACACCCTCCCCGAGTGTTGTTTGGTACTTTGAGTAGATTACATGGTTGTAGGTATTGACAAAGGGAAGCATGCAACTTCCAATACATGATTGTGTTCTGTTAGGATGGATCTTGATAGCAGATGACCGAGTTGGATCTAGAGATGCTTGGAGTAGTTCTTGTTTTATTTAACCTTGTTAAATGGTTATTCCTACTATCCTTTATCCATCTTTTTTAAGTTTTCTAGTGACATGAAATTACATCACCATTGTTCCATTTGATACAATTATTATTATTATTTTCATTTATCTACTACATCATCATTCTTCTACTGCTGATTTATATCATTTATATTTCTTCAACTATTTATTATTCCTTTAAATTCATTCTGTTGTGTTGCACTCTGCTAATGAGGGCACAGTCTCCCCAGATACATACCCTAGGTCCTCACTTCTAGTTAGCATCCTCTGGAATTCTAGAAGATGTGCTTGAGTCCATGTGGCCCATCGGGCTCAGGGAACCTGTTAAGTGGAATCCAGGTCCAGGACATCACAAATTTGTATCAAAGGAAGTTTCTTTTCTTGCTTTATTATCTGGATATAATAGATAGAAGAATAGTAATTCTTGGGACTGGGTCATAAGTTGTTCTTGTGCATTGTTAACCCATGCTCTGGGTAAAATCCAAGTTATCCATGATGCAATTGTTATTCCAATTTTTCTCATTACAATGGATATTATTTCACCATTGGATGATGCACATGTTGTGTGGTGTTGTTGATTTTTACTTATTTTGAAAAGTTTTTGCAACCTTATCCCAATTATATGAGGGTAAAGATCATTGTTACATGCATCGTTAAAGGCACATAGAGTTCACATGTCATGCATATTGTTATGCCATATAGGTGCATTTCACTAATTTGTATTTCTTGATATGCCTAGGATTGTTGAGTGATGTTGTGATAGTTCCTTATACTTGGATTACTTTGGATTTGATTGAGTGATTACCTATCTAAATTCATGAGGTGTATGTTCCCTCATGGGTTGGTATGGGTAATTTATCGAGTCAAGCCATTATACTATAAAAAAATGGGTGTTGTTTCTAGTGATAAGTGTATGAGAACTAATTCATCGGAAATGGATATCCATTAAAAAGTAAATCCTGAAATCTAAAATAAATTGGTTGCACATATTTATCCCTCCTTATCATGTTTATAAAAGGTAAAGGGGTGATGTAATGCCCCGACCCCAGCTACCCAGAGTCGGTGCATTACTTCGTAACATTGGCATGATCACAAAAGATCAAGTCTCGAAAGACCGATTAGTTTAGAAGCCTTGGAAACACTAGATACATTCATAAATGTTACATTACATCATAAAGTGAAAAACTACAATAACAAAGTCTCCATAGTCCACACTCATATCCACTTCTGACTATCCCTGCAGGTCATTCATAAAATACTTCTTCAAATCCTGGAAAATATTAAAACATTGAAAGGGGTGAGCTCAAATGCTCAGTAAGGATAACAATATAGCGGAAGCTTTCATAAGTAAACATAAACATTTAAGGCAATGTATAACTAAAACAAAAGCCTTTTAAACTTGCACTTAAACATAATATGGAAAAAGTAAAATGAAGTAATTCCATTTACATATTCACATGGATAGTCTACTGGTTGAATAATCACATGCAATATCAATAACCACTTTCATAATGATGGAATGCATAATGCCAGACTATCATAACCACGTAGCCAAGGCCTCGTGCCAAGACCACAAATAATATTTTGTCAAGGCCTCGTGCCAAGACACTACTTTGTCTCATGATACCTACCGATGCATCGAGGAGCTATAGCGGGATCCACCCCTCACTTATTAAGTCCAATTCATTCCTCATATGAATAGGTTTAAACATATCATAAACCATAACATAATCGTATCACATAAAAAATGCATAAAGGAAACATAACATTTCCACACTTCAATCACAAGATATCAATAAAACACATTGATATAATAAAAACTTTATCAAAACCATTTTCGATACCAAAATAAAATAAAAGTAAAACATGGTATTTATTTTTCTTTTAAAAAAAAGTTATGGCTTATAGAGGAAGCCAAAACTCAAATAATAGTCACGGTGGTAGAGAATTCATTGTCACCGCATACGTAAGAAAAAACATTCCTTTTGTCGTTTAGTAAAAACGCTTCATATAAAAAGATTCCTTTTGAATAAAAGTAAATGTCAAAGGGGTTTACACCGTATAAATGAAAGTTGTGTATAAAACCAAATATGCCCCAATGAAAAGAGATTGAGATGGAGTCCTTACAAAGATAATTTTTAAAATAAAATAGATCTATTATGTGTATTTACTATAAGTACACATATATAAAGTAAAAAAAATACAAGATAGGACATAATAATATCATGACATAATTTGAAAGTATGAGATTAACCCAAAGAATGGAAATTGGGTTAAGAATTTCCCTTACCTTGCGTCCTGTCTTGACTCGAACGTTCTTTAACCTCCTGAATAATAAACTAGAGTTAATTTATAATTGATTAAAAACCTTTTTAAAGTTTTTTATTCCTTTTATATCACTTATTACCATGTTATGACCATTATGTAATTATTTAAGTTAATAACGGTCGTTTTGTCGATCTTTGGTACTTGAGTCAAAAATAAACTTATTATAATTACAAGTTGTTCATGTGGTGAAATATCCATTATATCTAGAATTATATTCATGATATAGATATCATATATCTCATATATATCCATTATATACATTCATTCATAATATTACATAACATTTAGAGGTAAGAAATGAAATGCGCCGTTCATGGAGACGATAAGCCGTACGTACGCATGAACGCTACTTTCATTTATATTTCATATTTAATGGAATTAAATCATAATGATATAAAGGTATATTATAATTTCAGTATAATATCATATATAATATCATTTAATCCATCCATTATACATCCCACATATGGAATTAACGATTGAAATCACTTTGAGGGGGCGGTAGTCCGCACTTCATAAAATGAAAATATCGTGTTTACCCATAATGGAAACATTAAAGGTATGCCATAAATGAAAAATACAGAACCTTAAGTAAAACATAAACATATTATATATCATATATATAAATAGAGTGACATCTTAATGGCCACCTTTGAAGGTGTTATATGAGTGTTGAACAATCATCTTTTCGCGAGGCAGAATTTCGCCATCCACAGAAACAGTATGTTCTTTAACCATTAGATGTAGTTGTGTGTAATTGTAGCTATAATACCTATTATAACAACATCCTAGTATATTGAGGATACTGGTTTTGTTAAAAAATAAATGAATAAAACGAATTTAGGGGGTTGGAGAAGAAAAACAATACAAAATAACATAAGAGAAGACATTACCTTAAAATCGTGTAACTCTTTTTTGATTTGAGACAAAGGATTTATTGGGAAGAATTATGACCAACGTGAGGCTTCTAGGAGTAATATAGGGAAGTTGGGATAGTATTTGGGAAGATTTTGGCCGAACCAAATGGCTTGAAGGTGTGAGTAAGGTGGTAGTGGTGGGGGCCTTTTATAAGTGGAGAGGAGGGGCACTCTTGGAAAGTAATGAAATGTTACTTTATTATACAATTATTTTCGGATTATAAAGGTCCCAAACTTATATAATTAGAGTATAAGGTGATAAGGGTTCGAAATATTCTCATCCAATAGGCTTTGGACAAGTGTAATGCTTAGATTTTACATTATACTTCCATTTTATTAAAATTGTTAATTAATGAGGTAATCGCTGCATCATCATGGTGTCATAAATAATTTAATTTATTTAATGTTTAAAAATTATGAAAAAAATATCATGATGTAGGAAAGATTTTTATACTTCTAATAAATATTTATAGTCAAAAATATGACTTGTATAACCCCATTTAAAAATTGTTTTAGTAAAACAACTCATGTTTGTGACATTTTTATTTTAACATTAAATAAAAAGTTTTTAATGTCATTTTCCTACCGAAGTGGCTCCATGGGGTCCCCAAGTTGACCCATGGATTTTCTTGGTCGGCCATGACTCATCCAATAGGGGTAGGACAAGTGTAGAGGTATTTTCATATTTTTATAATATCATTTTTACCTTAAATGTCACTAATTACCTTTAATCGCGATTAATTAAACGTAAAAGTTACTACGCACCAAAAAATTATTTTAATCCCATTGAACAAAATTTTACTTCCTAATGACAACCATTAATGTCAGATTTTTAAAAATCAAATCACAGAAGTGGTAATATTTCATTTAAACGAAAAATCAGTTTTTTAACCACCACTTAGTGGTTTCACTATTCATCAAAAATTGAAGTTTTTCAGAACAATTCCAAAATTTCACCCTAAGATATAATTGATATTCCGAATTAAAAAATGATGTCTATTTTAAAAAATTCCAAACATATAAGTTCAATTAATTATATTTATAATTAATTCACGCTGTCACAACAAATAGCGTGTTTTTAAGAAACAATATATATCAAAATATTGACAATTGTTTATGTCCAATTTCAAAGTGAAATTAATTCTAATGAACACCATTGGATAAAATGGTAAAAATATATTCTAATTATACATTAAAACCACTCAATAGTATAATTTATTACTATAAATTATTTTTATTACAAATTTGTTTTAAGTATTTTTCACTATTCATAAAAATTTGGAAGTTCTCAGAAAATTACAAAAAATTCAACATAGGCTAATTTCAACATTCAAAATCCAAAAATGAAGTCCATTTTGAAATATAAAATATATATAATTTCAAAAAGTGGGTGTTACTATTCATAATGGCTATTTTTATTAGTCGTGGTGTGTTAGAATCTCGAACTTGCGTACAATGCAAGCTATTGCATTATTGAAAGAGAAGCGTATCGTGGAAGCTCGAGGTGTTACATTCTCCCCTCCTTCAATATATTGCATCCTCAAAATTTGAAATTTTTCTTTGAAAATAAAAGGTTGAAAATAGAAAATAACTTTGGGGAAAACCCATATCGGAAATAAGGTTAATAAAATTTATCCTTAATAAGAGGGAAATGGAAATGAAAAACTCACCACCAAATTATGATCTTGATAAGGAGAACATTGGTGGAAATTAGAGACATTTAATTGGAGGAAAAACGTAAATATTTGTAGGGAGTGATTGATTTCATCAATCACAAACAAGTGTAAAATTGAGGGCCTCAAAGGCTTCAATCTATGTTGATTTAAAATATTATCAGTTCAACAAGACATAAGGTATTAGGATAACACATTTTTTGTTTTAATTTCCCTTTACTAAAGTTTAAGAATTAATTTATTCATATAATAAGAGATAGGTGTATATATATTTATTCTTGACAAGTAGAGTTTCAACCTTCAACTAATTTCTACCACAAACTCATCTTTCACTCAAAAAGATAATATCACTCAAAAATATTATATTTATCCTAATCGTACAAGGTTACATACCATTTAGATTAGGAAAACTATTTTTTAATAACCAGGGACTTCCTGTAGGCTATTGGTAGGTAATAAAGGCCTGTCGCACTATGGTTGTGGATTTGATTCCTGCAGCTTTGTCTGACGTGACGGGTTATGCCCCACCCTGCAGGTTTTCCTTTTCCTAAAACTATAGTATTATAATATTCCAAAAATAATCTTCAGAAATGTTTTAACCTTAAACAATACTATCCAAAGATCAACTTAATCCATTCCAACCTTTATAGTTATCCAAAATACTTCTTCCCAACTCACAGTCCAAATTTTATAAGGAAGGTAAACATAATGAAGATCCTTTTTTCCACGTAACAACATGTGAACACCTTCATCATGTATTCTTTTAAAACACTGCAACATACTGAATTACCATAAATCCTTTTTTATTACATTCATGATCCCTTATTCCTTATAGAATACTAGATATACACCTTCTATCCAAAAATGTATACAAATCATTAATCAGTTTCAAGGAAGATAATAATATCCAATATAATTTATCCAAATCAATCATGTATTATTCCAAAATCACTATCTCGGTATTAGAACCATATTATGGTTTATCTTTCTCTCAACCATATATTTTCCAAATATTTAACCTGCTGTGGAGTCACTTTTCTTGGTTCCACACAATCTCAAGTCCTTAATGAAATAGTACTGTAGTACAATCCTTATATACTCCATAATTATTATAACCAGTACATCATTGATACAACACTCAAATGACGAAATTATTTAATAACAACATAAGAACTCTAATCATTCCTCCTCATCTGTGGTAGTATCATAACTTGATTATTATCCAATAACATCATTTGGGGCATACTCTGATGATTTGGACATTGGTTTGCGTAGTGTCCCCACTCCTTACAGATGAAGCATTGTACATTTGAAACCTTTTTCTTACCCTTGCAGTCACGCACTTGGTGTCCTTTTTCTCCACACTTATAACAAACTCCCAATCCCTTCAGGCAAGTTCCAAGGTGTTTCTTCCCACAGTTATCACATATTGGAAAATTCTTCTTTTCCCTCGTCCCATTATCCATCATTCTCTATTCCATCCTTTTCTTCTCCTTCATCCCTTTAAATCCATAAGACTCAAAGAATTCTCTACTTATCTTATTAACACATGATACTATTTCTTCATATGTTGAGAACACATGGGAGACTATTTCCCTTCTAAATGTTGGCTTAATACAGTGAAAGATATGATCCTTCTTACTCTTTGGATCATACGTATTGATGGAGTTCACATTCCTTCTACTGGGCACCATTTCTATACAATGGCATAAACTAGGTTATTTTATGAATCGAAATACATAACAACAAACTTGCAAAACACTTACCATAAATTGAACTATTTATGGCTATAATCCATAATCATAAAAATGTTTTCTTTGAGGAAGTATGTACTCATAAGCCCTTCATAATGGTTTTTAAAGAAAATGATAATTATCCTAAGCATATCCCCCGGGAGTGTCGCAACCAAGAGTGCAGCAAGGCCCGTTGTCGTGCACCAGTTCTCGTTCGAGTCTAGCTCAAAGTGGTGTTTTCGGGTTTTACCCCTAGGTACATCTATGCCAGAGCAGCCTCTACCTGCTCGTATCCAGACAGGGATGTATTGCTCGGAAAACTCACAAAATATCTACAATAACAAAATTCTAGGAATTTCTTCTATACTGATCCTCAAATTCTATCTTAGGGCTATGTGCTCTAATCAGAGTTTATCTAAATCTAGCTTCCAAGGTTAGTACTAAACTGCCTCTGATACCAACTGTAATGCCCCGACCCCAGCTACCCAGAGTCGGTGCATTACTTCGTAACATTGGCATGATCACAAAAGATCAAGTCTCGAAAGACCGATTAGTTTAGTAGCCTTGGAAACACTAGATACATTCATAAATGTTACATTACATCATAAAGTGAAAAACTACAATAAAAAATTCTCCATAGTCCACACTCATATACTCTTCTGACTATCCCTGTAGGTCATTCATAAAAAACTTCTTCACATCCTGGAAAGTATTAAAACATTGAAAGGGGTGAGCTCGGATTCTCAGTAAGGATAACAATATAGCGGAAGTTTTCATAAATAAACATAAACATTTAAGGAAATTTATAACTAAAACAAAATCCTTTTAAACTTGAAATTCAACATAATATGGAAAAAGTAAAATGAAATAATTCCATTTACTTATTCACATGGATATTCTACTGGTCGAATAATCACATGCAATATCAATAACCACTTTCATAATGATGGAATGCATAATGCCAAACTATCATAACCACATAGCCAAGGCCTCGTGCCAAGACCACAAATGAGATTTTGTCAAGGCCTCGTTCCAAGACACTAATTTGTCTCATGAGACCTACTGATGCATCGAGGAGCTATAGAGGGCTCCACCCGTCACTTATTAAGTCCAATGCATTCCTCATATGAATAGGTTTAAACATATCATAAACCATAACATAATCGTATCACATAAAACATGCATAAAGGCAACATAACATTTCCACAATTTAATCACAAGATATCAATACAACACATTGATATAATAGAAACTTTATCAAAACCATTTTTAATACCAAAATAAAAGAAAAGTAAAACATGGTATTTATTTTTCTTTTAAAGAAAAGTTATGGCTTATAGAGGAAGCCGAAACTCAAATAATAGTCACGGAGGAAGAGAAGTCGTTGTTGCCGCATACGTAATAAAAAACATTACCTTTGTCTTTTAGTAAAAACGCTTCGTATAAAAATATTCCTTTTTAATAAAATTAAAAGTCAAAGGGGTTTATACACCGTATAAATGAAAGTTGTGTATGAAACCAAATATGCCTCAATGAAAGGAGATTGAGACGAAGTCCTTACAAAGATCATTTTTAAAATAAAATAGATCTATTATGTGTATTTACTATAAGTACACATAAATAAAGTAAAAAAATACAATATAGGACATAATAATATCATGACATAATTTGAAAGTAGGAGATTAACCCAAAGAATGGAAATTGGGTTAAGAAGTTCCCTTACCTTGAGTCCTGTCTTGACTCGACCATTCTTTAACCTCCTGAATAATAAACTTGAGTTAATTTATAATTGCATAAGAACCTTTTTATATCACTTATTACCATGTTATGACCATTATGTAATTATTTAAGTTAATAACGGTCGTTTTGTCGATCTTTGGTACTTGAGTCAAAAATAGTCTTTGTATAATTACAAGTTGTTCATGTGGTGAAATATCCATTATATCCAGAATTATATTCATGATATAGATATAATATATCTCATATATATCCAGTATATACATTCATTCATAATATTACATAACATTTAGAGGTAAGAAATGAAATGCGCCGTTCATGGAGACGGTAAGTTGTACGTACGCATGAACGCTACTTTCATTTATATTTCATATTTAATAGAATGAAATCATAATGATATAAAGGTATATTATAATTCTAGTATAATATAATATACAATATCATTAAATCCATCCTTTATACATCCCACATATGGCATTAACGATTCAAATCACTTTGAGGGGGCGGTAGTCCGCACTTCCTAAAATGAAAATATCGCATTTACCCATAATGGAAACATTAAAGGTATGAAATAAATGAAACATAAAGAACCTTAAGGAAAACATAAACATATTATATATCATATATATAAATAGAGTGACATATTAATGTCCACCTTTGAAGGAGTTATATGAGTTTTGAACAATAATCGTTTCGTGAGGCAGAATTTCACCATCCAGAAAAACAGTATGTTCTTTAACCATTAGATGTAGGTGTGTGTAAGTGTAGCTAGAATACTTCTTATAAAAAAATCATAGTATATTTATTATACTGGTGTTGTTATAAAATAAATTAATAAAACGAGTTTAGGGGGTTGGAGAAGAAAAATAAAACAAAATAACATAAGAGAAGACATTACCTTAAAATCGGGTAACTCTTTTTTGATTTGAGCCAAACGCTTCCTTGGGAAGAATTATTCCCAAATTGAGGATTCTAGGAGTAAGATAGGGAATTTGGGAGAGTATTTGGGCAGAGTTTGGCCGAGCCAAATGGCCTGAAGGTGTGAGTAAGGTGGTAGTGGTGGGGGCCTTTTATAAGTGGAAAGGAGGGGCACTCTTGGAAAGTAATGAAATGTTACTTTATTATACAATTCTTTTCGGATTATAAAGTTCCCAAACATATATAATTCGAGGATAATGTGATAAGGGTTAGAAATATTCTCATCCAATAGGCTTTGGACAAGTTTAATGCTTAGATTTTACATTATCTTTTCATTTTATTAAAATTGTTAATTAATGAGGTAATCGCTGCATCATCATGGTGTCATAAATAATTTAATTTATTTAATGTTTAAAAATTATGAAAAAAATATCATGATTTAGGAAATCGTTTTATTTCTCTAATGAATATTTATAGTCAAAAATATGACCTGTATAACCCCATTTAAAAATTGTTTTAGTAAAACAACTCATGTTTGTGACATTTTTATTTTAACATTAAATAAAAACTTTTTAATGTCATTTTCCTACCAAAGTGGCTCCATGGGGTCCCGAAGTTTACCCATGGATTGTCTTGGTCGGCCATGACTTATCCAATAGGGGTAGGACAAGTGTAGAGGTATTTTAATATTTTTATAATATCAGTTTTACCTTAAATGTCACTAATTACCTTTAATCGCGATTAATTAAACTTAAAAGTTACTATTCACCAAAAAAATTATTTTAATCCCGTTGAACCACATTTTACTTCCTAATTACAACCATGAATGTCGGATTTTTGAAAATCAAATCACAGAAGTGGTAATGTTTCATTTAAATGAAAAATCAGTTTTTTGACCACCACTTAGTGGTTTCACTATTCATCAAAAATTGAAGTTTTTCAGAACAATGCCAAAATTTCACCCTAAGCTATAATTGATATTCCGAATTCAAAAATCATGTCTATTTTAAAAAATTCCAAGCATATAATTTTCCTTAATTAATTTTATAATTAATTTTCGCTGTCACAACAAATAGCGTGTTTTTAAGAAACAATATATATCAAAAGATTGACAATTGTTTATGTCCAATTTCAAAGTGAAATTAATTCTAATGAACACCATTGGATAAAATGGTAAAAATATATTCTAATTATACTTTAAAACCACTCAATAGTATAATTTATCACTATAAATTATTTTTTTTTTAAAAGTTGTTTTAAGTATTTTTCACTATTCATAAAAATTTGGAAGTTCTCAGAAAATTACAAAAAATTCAACATAGGCTAATTTCGACATTCTGAATCCAAAAATGAAGTCCATTTTGAAATATAAAATATATATAATTTAAAAAAAGTGGGTATTACTATTCATAATGGCTATTTTGATTAGTCACGGTGTGTTAAAATCTCGAACTTGCGTACAATGCAAGCTATTGCATTATTGAAAGAGAAGCGTATCGTGAAAGCTTGGGGTGTTACAGGTGAACCAGGAAATTTACTAAAAAATGACATGAAACTTATACATGAGAACTTACCGATAACTAACCTTGTAAGTAGGTAGTTTGGGGTAGTATGCCTTGGGTAGTGAGTATTCTTACATTAAATTTCCACTAGTGATTCTATCTTAAGTTAATAATCTTTTTCTAAAATGTGTGCTTGGAATCTGTAGACCAATGTCGCCGCATCGTCCTCGCATCCTTCACTAGGTGGGTGGTGATGACCATACTCTAGACATGGTGGGCTCTAATCTGCTGGTCTGACTTCTAAGAGTTCCACTTGAGGGAGAGCCTACATTACCTGATCTAGGAACTAATTCCCAAGTCTGTGATAGTTTTCTACATCTGATGTAGTCTATGCAAGGTGCTCTATGGGTTGCACCTACGATGCATGATCTGACCTATGAGTTCCAACTGTAATATCCTCCTACTTTTTTAGGGGATGGCGGTTCTCTAGTTACTGAGTCTTGGATAAAATCCATGTTGTCTATCTTTGAGCATCTGGAAATTCCTCTAGAGTGGATATTAAAGCTTACTACATATATGATTTTGGATTTGGGAAAGAATTGGTGGGATGTGGTTACCCAACCTGGTCGTCATCAGGGAATGTTATCGGTTGACTTCAAGACTACCTTTAAGGATTAGTTCTTTCCTTATCCACTGAGGGATTATAGATCTAGATATTTCATGCATCTCGAGTAGATTTCTATGTCAGTTTTGGAATATTCAGCACATTTCATGGATTTATAGTGCTTTGCACCACTTTTAGCTGGCGATGAGCTTTCACATGCTATAGGTTTTGAAGATGGGATCCAGTACACCATCCGAACTTCGGTGAATGTCTTCCACCTTCCTACCTTTTCTGCAATAGTTGATCAAGCCCTTATCACTATGCATAACTTGAGGGATGGTATGAGTTTCGGGTTTAAAGGACAAGTGTTGTGTCATGTTAGTAGTTCATTAGATGGCAGGAAACATTCCCTTGAGGTTTTTCACCAGGGCAGTGGCAGCCAGAGTATCTCATTTGATAGATTTGTGGTGTGTCATCAGTGTGGAAGACTGGGGAATAAGAATCCCCAATGTGATAGAGACCCTATGAAGTGTCGGGCTTGTAGTTGTATGGATCATCTTTAGTGATTTTGTAGGACCTTTCCACCAGTATCGAGTAGAAAAGTATCATAATCCTCTCCACCTACAAGAGCGGGTTCTTTTGCACCGCTTCAGGTGGGGAGTTGGAGTAGAACCTACTGGTTTGGCCAAGGAGGAGGTCACGGTCATGGTATTTCGACCCCTAATCACATGAAATGCTACTTGTGCAGTCATGATCGTGGTAGTATATCTTTTGTATAGGGTTGTGGATCAAGTCAGTTTCATGCCTTATAGCCAATACCTATGGATCAGGTTGTGGGACCATCTCTAGTATGAGGTCCTATTTTAGTATCCTCTACTATTATATCTATTTTTTTGATACAGGTGCTTGAAACTCTTTCATTTGTGTATCTATCATAGAAAGTGTCTGACTAAAGATGCAATATCACTATGGTGTAATGACCTACGATACACCATTGGGAATATGGATGGAGGGAATATTCCATTGCATGGACTATCCCCTTGAGGTTGGAAGTTACCCTTTCTAGTGGAATCTCTTTTTTCTCGAGATGAAGAGCTTAGATGGCATTCTCAGGACGAACTAGTTGGCCCACTATCATGCATTTGTAAACTTCTATCCTCGCAGGGTTTATTTTACATCAGCAGAAGGTAGCAGTTATATTTTCAAAGGTGAGTGGGATGTCCAAGCTGGGAGAGATGGACCAAAGCATCATGGTCTAGGTGGAGTGACCTCCCAGATTGAAAATCTTTTTGTGGGGGATTAGGGATTGCTTCAAACTGATTTCACTCCAGCAGATGATTGTTTCAGGGATGTCTTTCCTAATGAATTTTCTATATTACCTCCTAATATAGAGGTAGGTATTACAATTGATCTGGTTCCCTGAGAATCTCAAGTGTCCATTCCACTATACAGGATGGAACCTATAGATCTTCATAAGCTCAAGCAGAAGCTAGAGGACCTTGAGGCCATACGCTTTATATGGACTAGTATATCCTCTTGGGGTTCACCAATGCTTTTTTCCTAGAAGGCAGATGGAATCTTATGTCTATGCATGGATTACAGAATGTTGAACCAGCTTATTGTCAAGAACCATTATCCACTCCCTCGAATAGATGATCTATTTGACTAGCTCCAAGGAGCAAAGGTGTTCTCTAAGATTGACCTGAGATCAGGTGATCATTAGGTGCGATTCATACCATCAGACATAAATCATACAACTTTTCATAGTAGGTATAGTTTTTATGAGTATCTTGTAATGTTTTTCAGTCTTATGAACATGCCTAATATATTCATGGCTTTGATGAATAGGTTTTTCAACCCCAATTTGGACACTTTTTTTGTGGTCATTGTGTTTAAAATCTAGGTTTATTCTCACACTCATAACGACCATGCCCAAAATCTTGAGATTATTCTAAGTAAACTAAGAGATCATTATCTATATTCTAAGCTTACAAAATGTGACTTTTGGATCGACAAGGTCCACTTCTTTGGTCATGTTATCTCAAAATCAATATTGTGTGTAGACCTTGAAAAGGATAGTGTTTTAGTTTCCTAGGAGCATCCCAGGAACATGTTTGATATCATGAGTTTATTAGGGCTCACTGGATATTACATGTGTTTCATACAAGACTTCTCATGTATTTATTCACCTATTAATGGACTTACAAATAAGGGTGTTAAGTTCCTGTGGTCATAAGAATACGAGAAAGCCTTTCATGAGCTCAAAGGGAGGCATGTCTCAACACCGATTCTAATTCTTGCAGAACCTATTAAAGGTTATATTGTCTTCTGTGATGCATAGAATATTGGCCTAGGAGCAGTGTTGATATAGGAATACAAAGTTCTTGCATACAGATCTCAGTAATTGAGGCCTCATGAGGTAAATTACTCGACGAACATCCTTGAGCTAGTAGCATTTGTCCATGCCTTACGTTGGTGGAGGCATTATCTACTGGGTGGGAACTTTGTAGTGTATATAGATCATAAGAGCCTCAAGTATATCTTTTCTTAGCATGAATTGAACCTTATATAGAGAAGATGGGTCAAGTATTTACAATCCTTCAATTTTGAGCTTGCCTATATTCCTAGAAATGGAAATATGGTCACTGATGCACTGAGTAAGAAAACTTAAACGCAGGCCATACAAGAAGCCAGGGATGAATGGAAGTTAATGGCCCTCTTTTCTAAACTTCATCTGTAGTTTTATGATAGTAATGAGAATTCTTACCTCTCAGCCTTGACAGTTACATCTTCCCTCCTTGAGAAGGTTAAGAGTATGAAGTTTTCAAATCTTGATGGTTTGGTTCTCCATGAGAGTATTTCAGAATATAACCCACCTCTGGATTGTTCTTTGGATAGAGACGATGTCATGTGTCTATGTGGACATATATGGGTTCCTACAGATATGAGAGAGGAGTTTAGGAAAGATTCCCATGCTTCTCATTGCGTAGTTCATCTAGGAATATCTAAGATTTATCAAGATATGTGATGCCAGTATTGGTGGCCGGGAATGAAACATCGGATTAAAGGCTTCATCACTAGGTTTTCCACCTATCAGCAGTTGAAGGAAGAGCACCAGAGACCAAAAATCTTGTTACAGCTGCTTTCAATCCCAAAATGCTAATGGGAGGATGTTTCTATGTATTTTGTAGTCATCTTACATAGGTCACCAAGGGGTAGAGATGATATATGGGTAGTCATTGAGTGACTAACTAAATCATCCCACTTTATTCCTATATGTGAGACTTTCTCTGTTGATGAGTTGGGGAGACTGTATGTCCATGAGATCATAAAACTACATGGGGTTCCACATACTATCGTTTCAGATAGGAATACTCATTTCACTTCATAGTTCTAGAAGGGTTTATAGAAATCTTTGGAAACTCAACTGCTTTTAGGCATAGCTTTTTACCCTCAAATTGATGGAAAATCAGAACATACAATACAAGTTCAAGAGGATATGCTCCAAGCATGTGTCCTTGATTTAGGCAGTTCTTGGGAGAAGAATATCCCTCACTTCGAGTTAGTGTATAATAACAGTTTCTTAGTGATGAATAAGATGGATTATTTTGAGGCCTTATATGGTAGTCCATGTTGTTCACCCTTATGCTGGATAGAGTTAGGTGAGGCAACCCTTCTTGGTCCTCTCCTTATTCATGAGACTTCAAAATAGGTCCAGCTAATCAGGAAGCGTATGACTAATGTTCATTCTAGAAATAAATCATATGTCGATCGCCATAGACAACCACTTGAGTTCAAGGTTTGGGATCATGGTTTTCTTCAGGTATCACCCAGGCTTGGGCATAGATAGTTCAGGAAGCAAGGAAAGTTGTCGCATTACTATGTCGGGCCGTTTGAGATTCTAGAGAGAGTCGAGCCAGTAGCTTATCAATTACTACTACCTCAGAGGTACCATTCCATGAACGACGTATTTCATGTCACGCAGCTTCTCAAATATCATGATAACCCATCTCATACCTTTTTATCCCAAGGAATTTGTGTTAGATTCCAATGAAACCTTTGAATAATAACCAATATGCATCGTTGATTGAAGAATGAAGGCTCTTCGAGGAAACTATGTCCCTCTCGTATGGGTGCTATGGAAGCACGACCGAGTACACGATGAGACTTGGGAAAGGGAAACTTATGTCTGTTCCTAGTAGCCAAAGTTTTTATCAGATAGTGTTTCTTGACCCTTTGAAGGAGAACTCAGGTGGTGAGTTCTTTTAAGGGGGAAGACTATAAGAACCTGGGTTTTCACTCAGGTATGGATCCTTTAATTTTTGGTCTAAATATTTAATTTATACCTATTTTGGGTGCCTAATGATTTAGGAAAGGTTCTGAGGGTGTTCGAGGCTTTTCTAGAGCCAATAACACATCCTTTTGGAGAAAATAGATTCTTTTCATGGTTTAGAGTAAACCGTATAGGATTTTGGCATGGTTTTACAAACCATATAGAGGGTTTTTTTTCGGACAGAGCCACCTCTCACTGTTGGCGCATGGTCGTGTGGCCTAACCGTGAGGGTGCCCCATTTTCCCAAGTACCCATGCATGGGGTGCGCATGGTTTGACAAATCATACAGACCAAACTGTTTGGGAAGATCCATCCCTCATGGTTCAACAAACCATGCACAATCTATTTTCTGGGTAAAATTCTTATTTTTCCCTTAAAAATATTATTAATTCACCCCTTATTCCCTAATCTAAGTTTATGAAGGATTGGCCTATTTCTCTCTCAATTTGGGGATTTTTGAAGATCTAAACATGGAATCAAGAGATCTCCATCATCTGGTATCTGATCAAGCTTTCGTTCATCACATTGGATGTGCAACAGTATGTACTTGAGTCTTATTTATCAGTTATTCTTCTCTTTCACTCTCGACCTAGGTATCGCCATGTGTTAATTTTTTACTTTTCATATATCTACTCCGATACAAGGAAAATCACGGGCTGATATCGGAGGAGAAGGATCGTACAACCCTAAGGTGGGTAGTCTATAACTCATCCCTAATGTTCATTGTCTTTGGAATGTTCGTGTGGGACCCATCAGTTTCATTGGAAGTTGTTTCCTAAATTTACATGCTATGATTATACTTGATAGAACCGTAGGGTTATGATCTTTCCAAATATGTGATTATTTATTAGTGGTTACACCCACAACTCAATCTACCTCATCTCAAAGTATATGCCATAATTGGGTTTTTAGTGTTTCAGTAAATTTGAGACACTTCTCGAGAGTGCCTTTTCTTGTCATTTACTAAAGGTGAGTCTTCTTATAATAAATGGATTATTAGTAATGAGTATTTCATAAAGTCATGTACCATGTATTCTCATCACTTGACCCACCTAAGGTAAGTGATTCACATGATTGTTAAATGTGAAATTTTGAATGGAAAGAATACTAAGTATATAACTTGTACTTAAAAATAAGATTGAGTAAAGGTTACATATCCATCGCACCCCTTTCCATATTGATCGAAGGTAGAAAACTGAACCTCTATATTTAAATATGCCTTAATATCTAATTAAGACTTGATTAAATGGTTTAAATTCTACTTTTCATATCCACGCTAATAGAATAAAAGGCATGGAGAAATAAATAAATGGTTTCAACTCTACTTGACCTATCCACACTAATGGAAGGAAATACTTGAACAAAATAAATTATTACATGATTACAATATCAAATAGAAATGGACTAACTCGATTTCACCTTATATTATGAGAGGAGAATACCTTGGTTCTCAAGAAATCCATTCTGATTAAAGGATAAGGTTTTCTTAGGTTCATACCCACCTAGACTCTAGTTCTTGTTTATTCCTTGAATGCCTGGTATACTACCGTAGGGTCCCGTTCATTATTATAGGATACCTCATATACACTCCTTGGATAAATCATCGACTTGTAGGTGCCATGGTGAAATACCATAGGGCTCTGTCTTTTCATAGCCCCATTTTACCTTGGTTGATCACCTTGGGCTCAGTATGCGCCTTATTGTGAAATTCCTTGGATTACACTCCATGGATCACAATCTTACCCCATAGCTAGACTCAGATACTACTGATTTAGAATTCCATGTGATGTACATTACCTTGGTTATTACCCTGGAACTCCCTCACTGAATATCAATTTCAAGTTTCCTTATTACGTCTTAGGACCTTCGCTACTTATACTATAATGGGGAGATATTAGTTCTGGCTATGCCTCATGTGACCTACTAACATTAAATGGTAATTTCATAATTAATGAACTGGTTACATGTTCAAAAACTATCCAAGGGATGAATCAATTACTTTAGTATTTATTTATAATGTACTTCTTGCTTTACCTTTTATATGCATACCTACACACTGCTATATTCCATTACATGGGCTGGATGTTATAGAAACCGTTGGTGGTGGCCCACTAAGATTTATCCCACACCCTCTCCAGGCACTATTTGGTACCTGAAGTAGATTACATGGTTGTAGGTATTGAAAAAGGGAAGCATACATCTTCCAATACTAGATTGTGTGCTGTTAGGATGGAGCTTGAAAGTAGATGACCGAGTTGGATCTAGGGATGCTTGGAGTAGTCCTTGTTTTCTTTTAATTTGTGGAATGGTTATGCCTACTATCGTGCATCCATGTTTTTATAGTTTTCTAGTGACATGAAATTACATCATAATTGTTCCAATTGATACAGTTATTATTATTCTCTTTTATCTACTGCTTCAGCTTTTATACATTTTTTATTTATGTCATTTATATTAATTTCACTAATAAATATTCTTTTATATTCTTTACACTATGTTACACTCTGTTAATGAGTGAATATTCCTCCCATGGACACACCCTAGGCCCTCGCTTCTAATTGGAAGCCTCTGCTGTTTGGGAATATGCGCTTGAGGCTTTGTGGCCCAACGGGCTCGGGACACCCATTAAGTGGAATCTAGGTCTAGGATGTCACAATATACTACCCATTTGATATTTCACATCAAGAATATATTTATATTCATGGTATTTAAGGTTTTATTAAAATTTATTTGTTTTATAGTGGTTATGATTTAAAAGTTACTACAATGATAAGGGTTTATTTCACAATATCATCCTCATTCAGGATTGTTTATGTTTATGTCATCACTATGGAAATAATTCTATATTTCTATATTAAACCCAATATTTTTTTAAATTTTCATTTTTAATATAAATTAAAAAAAATTCCTTTCAATTTCATATCTTTATGTACTCAAGAATCAAAAATAATATTTTTAATGAAAATTGTCATTTTTTCCTAATTAGTTGGGAATCCATCTATTCAATTTCCATGTTTTCTAAAAATATTTTATTTTTTTTATTCTCCTATGATTGTTAAAATTCAACTTTACCCATGTTTAACATTTAAAAAAATGGTTTAAAAAAATAATTTTATATATTTCCAAATGATGTTTTTTAAACCTTTTTAAAATAGTGAGAATGGAATGTTTTATTAACAACATGTATAAAATTACTAGCCATCATGACCACTAATTTATTTGAATTTTACTTTAAATGTTTACAATATTATTTTCAAAGAAAATATAGTTACATAGGAATTTTTGACCACTGATAGGGGAGGGGTGAATTAGAAATTTCTTTTTACGAATTCATTTTTATTTCAATTCAACCCCTCATACTTGTTAATGTTCTCTATCCACTCAATATAATCTCTAAATATCACCTCATGTTTAGTAGTAATAATGGAGAGGGTGTAAAAAATATTTAAAAGGTTAAAAAACCCACTCCTTTCTGCAACCATTTATTCCCCTTGTTACAAATTCTTCACTATCAAACAAGTGATTTCAATGATCCTACCCCAACTGGGAGACTTCGTTTTCTTCCTGATCCAACAAAAATAATTCCACTAATTTCATATATGACTAAAAAACTTATACTCCAACTTCAATTGGGGATCCTTATACTCTTATATCCAACAATAAATCTTTACTTTATCTTAGAACCAATTGGAAGGCTTCACCTTTGATGAAGGATTGATCCACTAAAGGATGATCTCTGATCTTCCTCCATGAGCATGTAGGATCTAACTTTCTCATGTACTCTTTAAGTATATTTAATATCCTCTAACAAGTTTTTTTGTTCTCTCTCAATAACCAGTATCACCTATAATTTCTAGTTTCCTTAGGGAAAATATGCTCAGGCTTATTCTTCCTTATGCTAAAGTCCCAACTTCACTAAGATGTGTGAAGGTTGTGCAGACAAATTCTTCACAGATATTTTATAAAAGAATAACTTGCACTATCTCAACATAATTCCAATTCATTCATGAGTTTCATATAATCTGACACCATGTAATATTTATTTATATTCATTATTATCATTATTATATGATTCTTAATTATGTTTATGGTATCTCACTATCAACAACTCAAGCTTCCAAGTTCCAATGTGTATTTATCTTGGGTTCTTAAATGGTTATTCACATGTGAATGACTTTGAAAATAACATGAATTAATGTTCCAATATCCCCTACCTTCACATAATCTAAGTAAGGCTTTCCTCCTTCCTTCTCATGAAGAGTTTATGTGATATGTCAAGGGCTTCGTGTTTGTGCTTCGTGTGACAAGATGACTCTCCGAGAGTTCATTAGAAATACCTTCATGTGAAAAGGTTATTACATTGAATGATAAGAGGTTTCCATTGGTGCATCCTAGTTTATTTAGAATCACCAAAAATTATTCACATGGGTTCTTCTCAAGGACCTTCATGTAATAAAGAGTTGCTTCATGTAAAGTATTCACATAACAGAAGTTGTTTTCTACAAGTTCTTTCTCAAACCCTTAATGAGACTCAGATGTATCATGGGGTTTTTCTTCATGATACAATGGATATTTGTGGTGTATCCTAATCTCCTTATCATAACCAAATTGGTTCTTGAGATACTCCTTCATATGAATGAATCACTAGTGTACTCTATTTTTATGAGAAATTAATGTTTTTTAGCAACAAAACTATATGTTGTGCATTATTTTATATTGGAAAATTTTCAATTCCAATCATATATTTTTATGGAATTTCGAGGAATAATTCAAACACACAAGGTTCTAAATATATATAATTGAATGCTAAATATTTGGGATTATCTGTGCATTTCCATAATAATCATGAGGTTTTGTGATTGTTTCACATGATTACTTCATTGATCAAGTGATGTCTTGAGGAAAATCCTCCTGATAATCCAAAATAATTCATGAAATAATTCCAATAAAAGATGGAATATTCTCATTATCAATTATACATTAATTTTCATGTGATGAATTTATAGTTGTCTCCGTACTATCACATGATCCATGAACATTACACAATGTCACTGTGATTGTCTTTTGTTCTCACAAAACATTCCCATAATGGGTAGTTGATTATATCCATTTAGACAAGTGATATTAAGATAATCACATTATGGAATTATAGATTCATGTAATGGATTCATGTGATTTCACTATTCTTCAATCATTGAACATGTGTTCTAGATGATGTTACGTGAATAACTTTGGTTTGTTCTACCCTGTCTTAATCCTTATACACATTGAGTAGAGATGGTCGGTTGTATCAAGACTGTGTGAACACCCTTAAAAGGTCTATTGTTGAAGACAATTAAATTATTTTAATATTCACCACATGTTATATAATGGATGGTATTGATCACTCATATAATATGGATCATGTTATTTTTGTCATTTTAATGATGGAGGAACAGTGTCCACAACTCGTGCATCCCACCTCAGACGTGCACTTCATTATTATGTAGCTATATTGTTTAATACTCACCACTACAACATTCAAGATAGATATAAGGGATCAAAACCTATCACACCTTATACTTCACACCGAATGGTCATTCCCCACTTTCATAGGCCCACTAGCACCCTATGGTACCAATGGGTCCTACCCATGCACCATAGACATGAGTGCTCACATGTGGGCCTACAGATGGACTACCCACTCCTTAGACACCATGAAAACTCATTTCAGTATCTATCCCATGAGGTTTGACCCTCAGGTTCCCCTAGGTGTTGTTGAGGGCTATCCCTTGGGCGATTTTTTTGTTGGGAAAATTTTTAATATGAGGTTTATACATATATTTAGAAAGAATATAATTTTAAAAATGAATCTAAATACTTATTCAATTATAATTTCCTCATGCATAAAATATAAATATATTCATGCATCGTATTCTATTTTTTCACAACCTTCATTAAAATCATCATGTAATATTTTTTTAATTGTTTTGATTTCTTCTTCTTCATCTTGCAGTAAATAAATTTTCATCAATAATATAAGCATGTAACTTCATATCACTTAAAAATCATCACATTTTTCTCAAGGATAATTGTATAAGTGTGAAATTCAATTCCTTTAGATGAATCCATAATAATTCTCCAATCATCACCACTTTATCAACAAACACATATTATCTAATTATAAAAATGAAACCTAGGCTCAACAATCCAACCATTGTATTTGGTTATAAATATCAAAACACATCATTCAAGTAAATATGTGGTGTGAATTGTCTACCCTTTATTGAAAATAAATTTGGAACGGGTAAATGGGGTCTTATCAACTCATATTTCGTCTAAAAAATATGTTCTCATCCCTTTTAAAATTATCTTATTGAAAATTTATGAGAGAGGGATGATATCACATGTTTCTCATAGAAAAGATCCTATAGTTAATCAACTCTATGTATACATGTGATAACCTTATGTATAAAAGAATAGAGACACAACTAAGGTTGTCTATGTTGTCCATAAGATACCATGCATGTGAAATCATACTCATAATTTATCAATTGTAATTAAAGTGATTGGAATAATCTAATATATCAATGAAATTATAAATACTAAACACACTTCAACTAACCCATAAAAACGTTTAGGTGAGAAATATATAGCTCCCCTTTTGTCTCATTTTTTCATCAACCTAGAACTCACCCTTAATTTATATTATTAATACAATTTAGAATGGTGGATAAAATTATGATTTACATAACTCATCTTCCAATTCTATAAAGTTGATTAGAAGTTTCAATTTGAAAATGTAGTTAATATGTTATATATTAATCTCATTAATGCTCCCCCACATGGTATGTATCCATCTCCCTCAACTCCCAACATATTAGTACAAACACATTCATATATAAGGGAATAAGTATGGACCTTTTGTATTATCATAAATAAAATTTAGATAGAGATCTTACAATCAATATAGGACATTATTTTCTACCAATCTCATCAGAGTAAGATTTATTTGAATTATTATTTTTTGTTTTCAATCTCATTGATTTGACTATCATTTATCTTCCCTTATTCTTTTTGTGGAATAACTTTTTCAACCACAGTTTTCTATATTTTAATGTTTCCACATATAGATAAATTCTTATTAGTTTTCTCCCAATTTTATGAGAACACTTTATTTCCTTTAACTTTAACAAGTTTCGCATCAAACTCTAATTGTTTAGCTAGTTTCAATTGATTTAGACAAATAACTAGATATTCTTTCTTAAAATTCTCAATTTTATAAAAATCTATACATGACTTTTCATTGGTTTTATTTTGTTACCTATCCCCTTTTACAATATAGAGAACTTCTCCTTCCAACATTGTCACTCATACCTTATCTTTATGGCCTTCAAAACTGCATCTACCCCAAAAATTCTTACAAAATATAAAATTTGTTTTGTGTAGATAGTCATAGGGTAGTAATTTTCATAGATAGTTTTCTATAAGATTTTTTCCCTCAAATTATAATTGATCCCCACCCCCTTGATTATCATATAATTATTGGTAGACATGTTATTTGAGAATTTGTATGATTTGTGGACATGCTTACCACAACGCTAATAGAATCTTTGAAAGTTTATTATCCAAGCATGATTCTAGATGAATTCAGATCTGTGTTATTTTTTTTCTCTTGCAAACTATCCCTCACTGTTCTTTTGGGGGGTTGTGGCCTTCTTGGCATATTCATCCCCTTTCTTGATGTGGAATATTTCCTCTAATTATTCTTGAACCACATATCTTCTATTTTTTTCACTTATAAAATATTATAAATAATTTTTTAAATAGAACTACTAAATAAACATTTACCTTCTTCATTATTCGTGGGTAGATTCCCCCTTGCTCACAATAGATTTATTGAAATATTCTCTATATTTATTCAAATCATGTTAAACTGTGACACATATGGATTATTCCTCAAACAAATCTTCTTCTCTAGAAGTAAAATTCTCTTCAAGATCACATATCCTCTTATCTTGTTCAAAAAAAATTAATTTTTGAATCTTGTTCAAACTAAAAATATACACTTATTTCTTGATCAAATCCTCATTTTTATTAATCAATAGGAACTATTTATTCCTTTTTATTTTCAGTAGTTAATTTCTTATTTTCACTTTTCAATATTCCTTATTTATTTATTTTGATATTTTATATATTTTATTCACATATCTAATTGTTCTTTCAAAATCCACTCAACTTTTCTCATTATCATAGCTTTAAACACTATTTATATTTTTTCCTTCTTATTTAAAGCTATAATTTTACTCATATAATAATCTATGAGAATTTTGTATATTTTATCAAGATAAAAATGATTTCTTTCTTCCCAGTATGATACATTCAATCAAAATGATCTAGAAAATTCCTCATAAGTTTTTTGACAATGATAGGGTCTTCCACCTTCTCACTAAATCCATGAATGTTGATGACTATATAATTCAATATAGTGAAATATTTATCAATATTTTATTAATCATTCATTTTAATTACTCCTCCAAAATTTTATTTTGGCTTCCTTGAATTTGAAATTTCCTTCATAGATTCTTTTGAGTTTATCCCTGATCTCCTTGGAAGTCTAGAGACCCGTGACATTTTTGTATACCTTTTATGTTAGATCCATGAAGATTTAATTTTGAGCCTTTCTATATATCTCCATATTTTTATGATCAACTCGTGTCATTGAACCATCATAAAGAATGGCTGAAAAACCACTATTGCAATATCTCTCACTTCATGGATGAGTGATAGGAGATAGGGTAGCATCCTATTACTCCAACTATGATAATTCTTCAAATAAAATATTATAACACCTCAGATGTTGATAGAATTAAGATTCACCAAATGTAATAATGATTCTTGTTTATTTAGAGGGAACCAACCCTCTAATACCCACTTGTAGTGAACCAGGCTGGATGTACCACTGAGAGGGTATGAGTGAATCATTGGTTTCTTTTTATGTATTCCTTTTCTTTTTTGATTCAAAATCTTGAAATTTTTAAGGTTCTTAATCCACTCAATATTATCTCTCAATATCACCTCATGAGTAGTAGTAGTAATGGAGTGAGAGAAGAAAATAATACTTACATGGTTCAGCAAAAATCCTAATTCTTGCTGCTAATGGATATTCCCCTAGTTCCAGATTATTCACTATCAAAAACTAATTACAATTCTGCAACTCCAACCAAGATACTTTGTTTTCTTCTATATCTAACATAAATTATGACAATTCCTTCTATTATGACGGAAAAACATCTACTTTGGCTCCATTTAGAAGACTCTTTCTACTTCAGTATCTAACCAAAAGACTTTAGTTACTCTTAGTACCTACCAAAAGACTTCACCTTTGATGGAGGCTTAATCCACTATAGGATGATCTTTGATCTTTCACCATGATATTGTACTATTTGACTTGATCAAGTACTATTGAAGTATCTTCAACATCCTCTATGAAGTTTTTTGTCCTTGATCAATAATTCTAATCACCTATAATGATAAACTCTCTTAGTGAAACTATTCTCAAGATGATTCTTCCTTCTGCTGATGTCCCAACCTCACTAAGATGTGTGCAATATGGCAGCATAGATTCTTCATTGATATTTTATGAAAGAATAACTTTTACTATCTCAACATAATTCCACTTCATGCATGAGTTTCATTGTCACACCCCGACCAAAGACGCATATTATTTTATTCTTTTCTTGGTCCCACATCTTTTGGACAGAATTGTGTTTGGGTCTGAGTAAGAAATTTTTGAAGCTTTAACATTTTCAATGGGTCTCGGGCCAGTGCGTGGTCACCGTACTAGTAGCAGTGGTCGTGCTTTCAGTCCTGGGGAATGCGCAGTTTCTTGACATTTAAAATAACTAAATTTTATAAATTGTTAAACTTCTATGATAATATTATTTATGCAGATAATAATAATCATATCATTAAATTGATATAAATATTATTCTTATTAAATTTCTATTAGTATTATTTTATATTAAATTTTCATTAATATTATTGTTACTACTGTTATTAATTTTTTATTATAATTAATATTAATTTTCTTATAAATAAGATAAAGCCATAATTAAATATATTATTATTATTATTATTGGTTTGGTTTTAGTTTATTTATTATTATTATTATTATTATTTTAAGTTTTTTGTTTTTTTATTTGAAGATAAACCTTAAGGGGGGTTGAAACCCACCCCCCCCCCCTCTTCCTTCTACACACTATGCACGGCTCCCCTCCCCTCTCCTTCTAGAGGCATGTGGTGCCCTCCTCCTTTCCCTCCTCTTCGGTCCAGTGGCCTCCGCCACTCCAGTGTGACCTCATCTGGTGGTGCCCCTCCCCTACTCGCACGACCTCCGTTGGCACACCCTCTCTCTCTGATGACCTCCCTTTTCCCCTTTCTATTCGTGTAGCCACTACCCTCACGAACTCCCTCTCCGGCACTTCCTGATGGTTCACCCTCCTTAGTGGACTCCCACATCGCACCTCCCCTACCTCTGATGCCCTAGCCCTCCATCTAGTAGCCCACCTCTGGCCATTATCACACCTCCAACAAGTCTTTTGTGGCCCCTCCTTACGCGACATCCTCCTCGCTGACATTCCTCTCTTGTTGTGACCTCCCTTTCCAGCATTCTCCTGCTTCGATGCATGTTGTTTTTGTCAATTTTTAAGGGTTTTGGGAAAACCCTAATATTGGGGAATAATTTTTGTGTGTTTTTAAATTTTCTAGGGTGTGTAAGGGGTCTGAGAAGTTCTTTTCTCCCTTACATTGAAGTGATATTGTATTCGTGCACCTACGATGTAGGCGAATTTGCATATTTCATTTTCAGCGCACTCCTCTTATGCATGTGCTCTTTCATTTAGTTTTAAAACTTGATTCGAATCTTTTTTATGCCCTTAATTATCCTTCTATAGTGTTCTTGAATATTTTTTTAAAGTTGTTAAAAATATGTTTTGAGTCAGTTCCTGGTTTACATCTTCATGCGTCTAAGATGATATACATGTTTAAGTGCCAAATATTTCTTTGATAATTTTTTAAAATATAATTCACATTCCTATGGTATCCTTGTATAGTTTTTTGTGATGTTTTGGCATTGATGAAATTGGTTAAAATAGGTCTTTGTTTTAATTATTTAATTTAGTTTATGTTAAAGTAAATTGATGTGATTTTTAGGGTGTTGCCCTTTGTTTTGTTTTATAAAAATAGTGAAACGTGATTTGGGTTTTAATTATGAACTTTGTGATATTTGTAGGGTTGGTTTTTAAATTGTATCTTGATTGTTTTGTTTGGATTAAATTTTATTTTAGGTATTTTTGGTGTTTTTCAGTCCCGAGGATTTATCGTAGGGAGTTTTGGTCGGTTTTGAAGGCGCGCACGCATATTCCTTGGTATGGATATGTATAGATATATGTATATTCTATGTTCATGTTCCCTCATGGTTTGGGGAACTCGTGCATCAGTTTAATGATATATATATATATATTGAAGTGTGTGCATGCGAGCGATCTTTTGTTTGTGTTAGAAATCATGGTGTGACCACTATTTGAGGTTGGCGTTTCAATCCTTTATCTCATCCGGAGTTTTCCACATGAACTTTCATTATTTCATTTAATTTATTAATGTTATTCTCACCTTTATAAGCATGATATTTTATTCCTTGTAGCATTTTTTTATGATGGTCAATGGTGTTAAAAACAGATTTGAAATAGATTTTTGGTTATGTGTAAGTGTTTCCCTGCCCTTGCTCCCAATTTTAATCCATTTAATGTTTGTGTTTTCTTAATTAAATCTTAGATTATGTTTCACACCCCTATTATGTTTATAGTTAACATATAGAAGTGTTTTCCTATTGAAATATTTTATTACCAATGGATTTTTGGATGCTCCTCTATTTATGTACATGTTTATGCCTTTCCAAATTGGTTGGAACTAAATGCCTTTATCTTCAAATGGTATTGTTGGATGTCTTGAGTGGTGTTTGCTTGTAGAAACATTTTATGGAAATTGTTTTTCTTGTGTTGTTTAGTTTTATGGAATTTACTGTTTTAGTAAATATGATTTTGCGTGTCTCTTTGAATTAGAATTTTTCTCGAATCCTTGGTTTTATAAGAGGTTCTTGTCTTCTAAATGTTGTGGGTCTCTTTGTGTGTTTCTTTAAATTGTTTTGAAAATAAATACATGAGTATATTCCTGTTTGGATTTTGGTGTATATATTTTGTTGAGTGTGTGGTGTAAAGAAAGCTTGGTTTGTTTTTACAAAATTGAACATATTATCACTAAATACTTTTATGTCAATGCTTTGAAATGTGGAACATAAGGGAATGTTTATATTTTTAAATACAAAATTTGTGTCTATAGTTTTTTTTGAAGATCTTGTGTAATGTTTTTAAAAAGGCATTTGATTTTTTAAAACTAAAGGCCTGATTTACAACTCCAAATGTTTAATAAAGTGGTTTTGATAACCGAATGATGTGATGGCCCTGTTGGAACTTTATATGTTTGACATGTATTCATATGTGTGTGTGTGTGTGTGTCACGTACCGAGTCCGTAGCCCCTCCACTGGTGCCCCGTACCCGGTTCGCCACATGACCTCAAGCGCGTTTCCCCGAATACCAGAGGTTGCCGATCAGTAGCGAGGGCCTAGGTGAGTCGGTGGGGAAATTATTCCCTCATTCGGTAAGGTACACAAGGTAAGAAAACAACAATAAACAGCGGAAGCAGTAACAACATGCATAACAGCAGAAACCAAACAGCGGAAGCAATGTTGATATATAACTATGATGACAATGATGCAGCAGGTACAAGTATCAATGGAAAACAGCAAACACAACAACATGCTGAAATACAACTGAAACCAAGTGCAAAATAAAACAAAGTAAACTCCTCAGCATCGCGAGCCATGGCTCGGTCCCATGCTCCCCAGCTCCCGGTGCAATCAAGATCCTGAAGTAGAAGGGCGCTTGCCCTTATCCATACCTACAGCAACATAGTCTGCTTGGGCCCAAAAGCATGGCCCAAACAGGGTGTGAGATACAATCCCAGTAGTCAACCACCCAAAGATTTGTTCCTAACAGTCAATGAATACATGGCAGTACTAAAATAAGAAGCAGTAAACAGAAAAGCACAACAGCTACATTCCACAGTTCTAACAAGCATAGCACACAAGTAAGCAGCAAGCAACAAAAGTAAACAGGTAACCCTCTGGGTAGCTCTCACAGTCTAACCCCTATGGTTCAACCTCTAAGTGCTAGCAACCCTCTGGGAGGCACACACAGTCTCACCCCTCTGGTTCAGCTACGTAATTAAGCAGACTCTCTAGGGAAGCACTCACCGTCAATTCCTTCTATAGTCTCGTATCGTGCTAAAGGCTCTCTGGGGAAGCACTCAACATCAATTCCCCCTATAGCCCGCGTCGTAATTAAAAGACTCTCTAGAGAAGCCCTTCTGTCAATTCTCCACTTAGTCTCGCATCATGATTTAAAAGACACTCTGGAGAAGCCCTTCCGTCAATTCTCCCTTTGGTTTGCTACTCTAGGTTCTCACAGTCCTGAGTAACTAAACATGCTCAGTGCATGTGTATAATCCAAGTAAACCTCAAGAACTACTTGGCTATCAACTAAGGCTCCGCAGTAAAATAAATCAACAGTTCCACTATCCTACGACTAGGCATGGAAACTGGAAAACACCAAACAAGCAGAACAAGAATGGAAAAGAAAACTGAGAAAAAACAAAAAAAAACTCTAATCACAAGAAATAACCTCTACTAAAGCAATCAAGCAAAGCAGGAAAATAGCAAGGGCAAAATAGGAAACACGCAATACCCCGTTCAAGGGTATTGGTGGAATCTGCACATAATATTCATGAACTTTCAACTGAAAGGCACAAACCACCTACCTCGATCCTAGGAGATTGATATACGTGAACCTCGGCAACAGATTCCCCTTAGAACGGCATAGATCTGAGAAAACGCACAAAACGTTCATCCCATGATAACTTGGAAATGAGGAGGAATCAAGAAACAAGGCTAAAGCAGAAGAATGAACTCACCGTTGCGCTTCCAACTCAACTGACCGTGCTCGAATCGGAGAATGGAAGGTGAGGTGGTCATCCATCAAAGATCCAGCCGTACGGGTCACTTCGGACGGCCGAAAACTGGAGAATAAGGTGAATATGAGGGTTAGACGCGACCCCAGTCCGTTTCATGAAAAAAAAAGTACACGTCGTGAACTTTTAGATTACACGGCGTGTACTTCTAATTTTTCCGTACTCCGAAATAACTGGCCTCCACCTCAGCCTTACACACCATGTGTGTGGCCCGGACACGGCCTACACACGGCTTCGAGCCGGAACAGAGTACACGGCGTGTACTCAGAAAGTACACGGTGTGTACTTCTGGAATTTCCAGAAAATTCATTTTCTTCTCAAAAACTCTAGAAAAGGGAAAACATACCTGAAAAGAGATACGGGTTCTTAAAAACTTCCCCCCTTAAAGAAATTTGTCCCTGAATTTCCCTAACGAGGCGGAGAAGGAGAAAACCCAAACAGCTCTGGCCACTACGATCGAACATTGGCCTCCCTCTCCCAGGTCTCGTCCTATACTCGTCCGTGTTGTCATAGCACTCGTACCATAGGAACAGACCGCCCACGGAGAACCTTCGTACTACGATCGACAATCCGGATAGGATGCTCCTCAAAATGACGCATCTACTTTAAGATCGACTTCCTCAGGATGAAAGACGCGAGACGGGTCTGAAAAGTAGCGTCGGAGCTGAGAGACGTGGAAGACGTCGTGCATGGCCCGATTCCTCTGAGGTAGCTGCAACCAATAGGCAACCGGCCCCACTCTCTCCAAGACCTCAAACGGCCCGACGTACCATGGTGAAAGCTTACCCTGTCATTGAATCCTTTTGTGTCCCAACCTCGGTGCGACACGTAGGAAGACCTGATCACCGACCTCGAACTCCAGAGGTCATCTCTGCTGATCAGCATAAGACTTCTGCCGAGACTGTGTTGTAGCCATCCTATTCCGAATCAGCTCTATCTACTCTGAAGTATCCTGAACAAGACGAGGTCCCAGCAAAGCTGCCACTCCTGCCTCCAGCCAGCATAATGGTGATCGGCATGGCCTACCGTACAAAGCCTCGTATGGTGCCATCTAGATGGTCACCTGGAAACTGTTGTTGTAGGATAAATCCACCAGAGAAATATGCTTCTCCCAAGAACCTCCAAAGTCAAGGATGAAAGCTCGAAGCATATCCTCAACCACCTGGATCGTGTGCTCGGACTGGCCATCAGTCTGGGGATGGTATGCTCTACTCAAAATTACCTGTGTACCCAAGGCCTTCTCAAGTCCCTTCCAGAACCGAGAGATGAAGCGCGCATCTCTATCTGAATCAATAGAGTGTGGAACTCCATGCATAAGAACAATCTCTCTGATGTAAATTCGTCCCAGATCATCGACACTAAAGGTCTCCTTGATCGGCAATAAGTGAGAAACCTTCGTAAGTCTGTCGACGACAACCCAAACAGCATTGTTTCCCCGAGGTGACCTCGCCAACCCGGTCACGAAGTCCATCGCAACATCGTTCCACTCCCACTCTGGAATGGTTAACTGATGTAAAAGGCCTGCTGGTCATTGATGCTCTGCTTTCACCTACTGACAAGTAGAACATCTCAAGACAAAACTAGCAACATCTTTCTTCATACCTGGCCACCAGTACTCGAGATGAAGATCCTGATACATCTTCGTGATGCTAGGATGAACTGCCCAAACTGAGGAATGGAAATCCCTCATCAGCTCCTCGCGTATGTCTTCTGGCACCCATACGCATCCTTGGAAATGCAAGATCTCATCCTCGCCCACTGTCCATCCAGGAAGAGGGTCCCCTCCTGACACACTCTCCCGCAGGACTAAGCCTTCTGAGTTTGATAGGTGCCTCATCCATACCCGATCAAGTAGCATGGAGGTAATAGCTACAGAAGATAGAAAAGTTGGTCCCCATCTGTCGTGCACCTCTTGATGCATCTCAGAGAACAGAGCCATCAGCTGCCACTCACTACTGGCCTCCTGAACTGCCTGAATATTAGTTCTCCTGCTCAAAGCATCAGCCATGACGTTGCCCTTTCTCAGCGTATAGGCAAGCTCGAAATCAAAAGACTGAAGATACTCGACCCACCTGCGCTGCCTCAGATTCAGATCACGCTGAGTGAAAATATACCTGAGACTCTTGTGGTTAGTGAAGACCACAAAGTGCTCTCCCAGAAGATAGTGTCTCCAACAGCACAAGGCATGAACAATAGTTTCCAACTCCAGATCATGCGTAGGGTAGTTCCTCTCATGTGGCCTCAACTGCCGAGACCCGTATGCAACGACTCCATCTCCCTGTATAAGCACAACTGCCAGCCTGATACCCAAAGCATCACAGTAAACAGTGTAGCTCTTTCCTGGCTCTGGTAAGACTAGTATCGGTGCTGATTTCAACCTTCCTTTCAGCTCCTAAAAGGCTGACTCACAAGAATCTGACCATAAGAACTTCACCCCCTTCTTAGTCAGACCTATCAAAGGTGCTGCTAGAGAAGAAAAGTCCTGAATGAAGAATCTGTAGTATCCAGCCATCCCTAGGAAACTCTGTACCTCAAAGAAGTTCTTCGGCTGCTCCCAGGAAACTACAGCTCTCACTTTCTCTGGGTCCACTGATACTCCTGCCTCTGAGATGACGTAACCCAAGAAGTGAATCTGGTCCATCCAAAAGTGTCACTTCGAGATTTTAGCATAAATTTGATGCTCTCTCAGTGTACTCAGAACGATCTCAAGATTTGTGGCATGGTCGTGTCGAGTGTGAGAGTACACCAATATAACGTCCACAAAGTCCACGACGATGGAGTCCAAGTAAGGATGGAACACTCGGTTCAACAGCACCATGAAAACTGCAGGTACGTTCGTGAGACCGAATGGCATGACTGTGTACTCGTAAAGACCGAATCTGCTCCTGAAGGCTGTTAGAGGTATATCTGGTGGTCTAACGCGCAACTGATGATAACCAGGCCTCAAGTCGATCTTCGAGAACACCCGGGCTCCTCGAAGCTGATCGAGAAGTTCATCAATCCTCGGAAAAGGTGATCGGTTCTTCACCGTCAACTGGTTCAGCTTCCGATAATCCACACAAATCTGAAGGGTACCGTCTGCCTTCTTCGCAATCAGAATAGGCGAACCCCAAGGAGAAGTTCTGGGTCGGATGAAACCCTTAGCCTGTAGCTCCTCCAACAGCTTCTTGAGCTCCTGCAACTCAGGTGTGGCCATCCTATAGGGAGGAATGGACATTAGTGCCGCTCCTAGCATGAGCTCAATAGAAAAGTCCACCTCACGCTCCGGAGGAAAACCTGAAAATTCCTCTAGAAAGACATCCCTGAAGCGATCCAGCACTGGAGGAAAGTCCAACTATGGAGTCCCCTGTTCATCCAGATAAAGACTAGAAATCTGGGCTGTCACCCCTCCTAGACCAAGATGCTCGAGTCCTGGCCGACTCGCCCGAACATCCCATTCACCTCTATGATGGAAAGATTCACCTTCTGGTGAAATGAAACTGACTCTGCGGCGATAGCAGTCGATGAATTCTCGGAAGGGAATCAACCAATCCATGCCAAGGATGACATCATAGTCTGTCATCTCTAGGACATAAATATCCCATAAGAAGCGATACCCTGCAACCTCGAGAGGGAACTCTCTACACTGACGTACACTAGATGTACTCATTCCCAAAGGTGTGTCTAGTGTCAATGAGTCAGCATAAGAAAAGATGCAGAGTCCAAGGCTCTACACAATGGCAGTAGAGATAAAACTATGTGTATCACCGGTATCGAAAAGGGATGAAGATAAAACTGAGACTACTAAAATCGTACCTTGAACAGTAGAAGGGTCGGGATCCTGCTCATGATAATTATACTCCACTGCGAAAGATTTGCCCGTGTCGCGGCCCTGTGCCCCTGGCTGACCACTCTGAGCTGAACCTCCCTGCTGGTGCTGAGGGACTGGTGGCTGACCGCCATGGCCTCGACCTCCACCCCGGACCGAACGGCTGGAAGAACTCCAGTTCCCTGAATGGTGAGAGACTGGTGGGGCTGCTCCTGAACGAGGAGTCATGGAAGAACCTCGGTCACCTGCTGCTTGTGGGAAAACCTGGAAGAAATGCTGAAGGTGACCCAACTTGCCTCAAGATCGGCACTCCACGGGGTCTCTCTGGCACTGCGGCCTCGTGTGCCCTATCCGGCCACAATGGTAGCATGTCACCTGGCTTCTTGATGATGCGTCTCGCTTTCTCAAATCACACCGCGTAGGCTCCCTACGACACTTCTTGCTGTCATTTGAAGGAAATATAGCTCTGGAAGCAGAACCGCCCTGACTCGTAGCTCCAGAGTCTCTCAGATTGCGCTCCGCAATCAGGGCCTGTTTGACGATGGAAGTAATGGAATTAAACTGGAAGATGTTCACCTGTGAGCGAATCTCCCTCCTAAGTCCATCCACAAACTTCCTCGCCAAGAACACCCCACTCCCATCCCGAAGGGGTGTAAAATGATGCAGCTCAGTGAAATGATAGGAATACTCCATGACAGATAGAGTACCCTGCCCCAAGCTCATTAACTCTCGGGCTCGATCGGCCCTCAGGGTCTCCGGGTAGAAGTAGTCGTAAAACACGTGCTGGAACTCCTCCCAAGTCATACCCTACTACTGACCCGCCTGTGAGATCACATCCCACCACCTCTTGGTGGAGTCTCAGATCATGTAGGTGGAGAGATTGACCCGCCTCTCTGGTGGCGTCTCCAGATGCTCGAAGATAGTCAGCATGGTTTCCAGCCATGACTCTACAGCCTGAGGTCCTCCCTCCCCCAAGAACGTGGGAGGATGTTGTTGCTGGAAAACCCACGTCAACTCTGCCATAGACGAGGCAGGAGGCAGTGCTCCCTAGAAGGCCTGTATCATCCTCATGAAACCTTCCCTGAACTGTGCATCAGCGCCTGCAACTGGTACGACAACCGGTTCCAAAGCTGGCTCGGCTGTGGGATCGACAGGAAGTCCTTGATCAGCCCTTTCTGGCATCTGATCACTACCTGATGACAGACGTATGACCGGAGGACGTCTCAGAGGCATAGCTCTGAAAGATCAAAATCATGCCTTAGATCAGGAAGACAAGGACAGAGAACACAAGAGTACAAAACGGGAACAGGGGAAGAAAAACACACAAGATTGCAAAACAAGACTACACGGCATGTATAAAACTACACGGCGTGTCTTTTGAAACCACTAACATGGGCGTGTACCCCTACCCTACAAGTTGTGTACACTAAAAACTAGACAGCGTGTTATCCCCCACACATGGTGTGTACTTGAAAACAATTCCCCTACCCGAGTCTCATTACACAGCTAACCCACACGGTCCGACTCAACCCGAGACTACACGGCGTGTTCAAAACAAACACGGCGTGCACTAGACAAGGCTCTGGCGGTCCGTGTTGTTGAGTACACGGTCGTCTACACGGCTGGACCTTACATGGCGTGCTCCGAACAAGCACGGCATGCATAGGAAAAGGCGACACCATCCCGTGTTGTTCGTGACACGGCCGGGTACCTGGGCAAGACTACATGGCGTGTTCCAAACAAACACGGTGTGTGGAAAAGAAGGTCACGCCGACCCGTGTTGTTCATGACATGGTCGGGTACCTAGACAGGACTACACGGCGTGTTCCCTACGGACACGGTGTGTTCTACCCGAGCTTCCCTAGCCCGCGTTGTTAGTGACACGGCCGGGTACACGGCTCCGAACTCACACGGCGTGTACCAATGATACACGGCGTGTTCCCAAAGTTACTCCTACGACACCGTGTTCTACTCACACAGTCAGTAACACGGCCTGAAAACTACACGGCATGTCTCTAAAAAGTACACGCCGTGTATTCTGGGTTTTTCTGGGAAGTAGCTCAGAAACTGCGCAGAATTCCAAAAATACTAAAACAAGGGAAAAGGATGCCAATTTCCGATCCATGAGGGCCCATAACACCTCAAGAACCAAAATTTGGCGTTCATTTTTGAGCAAGAAACTGAACAACTGTTTTCTAACATAGCAGCATAGAATCGATCAAGCAACTATCACAACAGTATGCATAATCTACACAAAGTCTATCACTATAGCATTCAATCGCTAATGCACCCTAGATGGCATGGCAAGAATGCATGACATGTGATTTATACAAGTGCCTATATGATGCATGAGATGGCATACCCTCATCTCATCGGGTTGCGAGAAAAATAGAACCGAAATATCAAAACAATAACCGCACAAGTCATGTGAATCACTCTAGGTGAAAACATATCAACTATAAAACTCAAAACCAGCAAACTGCAATTTAACGAGGTAGTATGGCCTTTCCCTGTATATGGGTTAGCTAATCCCAAGCATAGCTTAATACCAAGTACCGAATCCGTCCTATCCCGGGCTAAAGTCTCCAAATAGTAAAGCAAGAGAAAAGAACTCCTCTGATACCACTTTGTAACGTCTCAAGTCCGGAGCCCCTCCACTGGTGCCCCGTACCCGGTTCGCCACATGACCTCAAGCGCATTTCCCCGAACTCCAGAGGCTGCCAACCAACAGCGAGGGCCTAGGTGAGTCGGTGGGGAAACTATGCCCTCATTGGTATGGTACACAAGGTAAGAAAACAACAATAAACAGTAGAATCAGTAACAACATGCATAACAGCAAAAACCAAATAGCAGAAGCAATGTAGATATATAACTATGATGACAAGGATGCAGCAGGTACAAGTATCTATGGAAAACATCAAACACAAAAATGTGCTGAAATACAACTGAAACCAAGTGCAAAAGAAAACAAAGTAAACTCCTCAGCATCGCGAGCCACAGTTCGGTCTCATGCTCCCCAGCTCCCGGTGCAATCAAGATCCTGAAGTAGAAGGGAGCTTGCCCTTATCCATACCTGCAGCAACATAGTCTTCTTGTGTCCAAAATCATGGCCCAAACAGGGTGTGAGATATAATCCCAGTAGGCAACAATCCAAAGATCTGTGCCTAACAGTCAATGAATACATGGCAGTACTAAAACAACAAGCAGTAAATAGAAAAGCACAACAACTACATTCCACAGTTCTAACAAGAATAGCACACAAGTAAGCAGCCAGCAACAAAAAGTAAACAGGTAACCCTCCGGGTAGCTCTCATATTATAACCCCTATGGTTCAACCTCTAAGTGCTAGAAACCCTCTGGGAGGCACACACAGTCTCACCCCTCTGGTTCAGCTATATAATTAAGCAGACTCCCTGGGGAAGAACTCACTGTCAATTCCCCCTATAGTCTCGTATCGTGCTAAAGGCTTTCTAGGGAAGCACTCAACATAAATTCCCCCTATAGCCTGCGTCATAATTAAAAGAATCTCTGGAGAAGACCTTCCGTCAATTCTCCACTTGGTCTCACATCGTGATTTAAAAGACACTCTGGAGAAGCCCTTCCGTCAATTCTCCCTTTGGTCTTCTACTCTAGGTTCTCATAGTCCTGAGTAACTAAACATGATCAGCGCGTGTGTATTATCCAAGTAAAACTCAAGAACTACTTGGCTATCAACTAAGGCTCCACAGTAAAATAAATCAACAGTTCCACTATCCTACGACTAGGCATGGCAACTAGAAAACGCCAAATAGGCAGAACAAGTATGGAAAAGAAAACTGAGCACAAACAAAAAAACTCTAATCACAAGCAATGACCTCTACTAAAGTAATCAAGCAAATCAGGCAAATAGAAAGGGCAAAACAGGAAACACGCAATACCCCGTTCAAGGGTATTGGTGGAATTTGTACATAATATTCATCAACTTTCAACTGAAAGGCACAAAACACCTACTTAGATCCTAGGAGATCGATATACATGAACCTCGGCGACAGATTCCCTTTATAACAATGTAGATATGAGAAAACGCACAAAACTTTCATCCCACGATAACTTGGAAACGAGGAGGAATAAAAAAAACAAGGCTAAAGCAGAAGGAAGAACTCACTGCTGCGCTTCCAACGCAACTAACCATTCTTGAATCGGAGAATGAACGGTGAGGCGGTCGTCCGTCGAATATCCGGCCGTACAGGTCGCTTCGGACGGCCGAAAACTAGAGAAGAATGTGAATATGAGGGTTAGACGCGACCTCGGTCCGTTTCATGAAAAAAATTACATGGCGTGTGCTTCTAATTTTTTCGTACTCCGAAATAACTGGCCTCCTACTCAGCCTTACTCACTGTGTGTGTGGCCCGGACACGGCCAGCACACAGCTTCGAGCCGGAACAGATTACACGGCGTGTACTCAGAAAGTACACGGCGTGTACTTCGGAAATTTCCAGAAAATTCATTTTTTTCTCAAAAACTCCAGAAAAAGGAAAACATATCTGAAAAGAGATCTGGGTTCTTACAGTGTGTGCGGGGGGGGGAACTCCTATATTAGGTAACCATTTATGGGTGAATGCAAAGGAATCATCTATGTTTGGGGAAGGCAAGTGCGGTGAGAGAAGTCACGCATGCGAGGACATTCCTACCTAAATAGTATTATTATTACCGCCATGGGTTCTTGGGAGTCTTATAGTTGATCGAGTGATGGGTGATTATCATCCCTGATTAGATGGTTTGGTACCCACTGGTAGGTGTATAGGCCAGATGGGGAGTGCTGCTGGTTTCTATTACTGTGGGGGAATCCAGTTGATTATAGACTTAGGAGTTTCACAATAAGCAGGCTGGTGGTTCAGAACCAAGTACGTCCTAGGGTATTCTAGGGCTGTTTAGGATCACCCATGGTTACTTAATTATTCACATTTCTTGTTTATTTTTCATCTATACCTGTTAGTTTATTTTGAGTTTGTATTGTTTAGTCATTTCTTTTATCACAACCTTGGTATTTTTATCTTGGTTTTTTTATAAAATGTTAAATTTTTTTATAAGTGGTATGTAGCATGTTTTGGGAATTATTTATATGGTAAAAACATTTTTCTTATTTTAAAATGTGAAAAATATACTTTCTTAATTTTATTTCAAACTTTTGATTATGGGATGCTTCGAAAGAGAACTTTTGGATTCAGTGGTTTATTTCTGGCATCCCTACTGAGAATGTTGGTGCTCATGCCTATTATATCTTTCCAGTTGTAGTTTAGTTTCTTGTTTAGGTTTCTGTTTCAGCTGCTCAATGTTGGAGAAGACTTGGTTCTGAGTTGGGTGGTGACCTGAAGGGTCACAAGGAGGTATGTACATTTATTTTCTTTTCGCTGCTATTTTTATTTTCTTATCTTCAATATTTATTAATTTGGTTATATTTTTTTCATGGGCCAAATCATTCCCAATGGTTATATTTTGATGCCCGGCACCAGTTGTCAGCCTGTGGGGATTGAGAAAGAACCTTGGACCATGCTGCGGGTCGGCTCGAGTGACCGACTCAGGGTCGACCCGGGTTGGCTCATGAAAAAACTGTATCATAGGAGGCCCTTATTATTTGGGGTGTCCAGTAGAAGTAGATTAGGACTACTGGGGCTCATGAGGTAGGTTTGGGGTTGGTTCCTGATCACCACCACTTGCGATGAGACCTAAGTTAACCGGGGTAGTCCATGATTTGAGTCTTTTGTCTTGGGTTATTTTGGATTGAGGGATGACAATGGGGGAGAATCAGTTCACGTTGTGGCCTCACATGGGGTGGTGACCCATGTGGAGTCCAAGTGCTCGGTTTAAGGTCCTCTTAGTGTTATTCCTTACTTAGGTCATGGCTCACCACCATTTTGTTGGGTTAGGCACAAACACTAGTTACTCATTCTGATGGTTTTTAGTTGGTTGTGTTACATTTTTAACTTAGTTGATGTGAGCGTGTGTTAAAAATGATAGTGATTTCGAAATGAAAAAAAAATAAGGGGGTTTCTTCCAAATTGTTTTTAAAATTAGTAAAGTGGGGTTTTAAAGATGAAGTGTATCGGTTTGGAAAAACTTGGTATGTTTTTGGATTTACTAAGGAAAAGAAGTGTTTGAACCTTAGAACTCTTTATGGAGGGTCACACGTGCGTGTGTATGTACAAAAAGTGTGGGGGTACTTGTTCATAGATTATGTGAGTGAGATTGAATGAATGCACATGTGATGGTTCAAAAGGCACCATAGGTGAGTTTTAAAATTTTACAAAAATAACGGTTTTGGAGAAGTTATTTTTTTTGTGGTTGTATATGTTTGTCTTATGGGCCTATTTCCCTTGGCTCCTGTTGTTTCTTTGATTGATTTTTGTCTTGACGACCAGTTGTAACACCCCAATATTTTTTAGTACGTTATATCTTCAAAGTAATTCAATAACTTGCACATCACACAACACCGAGTTCGAGCGCACCACGACTTACCAAACAAGACTTTCAAAAAGCAGTTGTGAATAGTAATAACTGAATTTTCAATTTTATATACTCCATATAATTTTATAATCCTTAATATGTGTTTCTTAGACAAAGTATAAGAACAAATTCATTATTTTACATAAAATAAGTATTTTTCAAAAAAAATGCAATTTTACTACCTTTTAATGGAGAACCCTTTTTAAAACCAATATTTGACACTTTTATATATTCAATTTAATGAAATTAAAATCTTCTTTAGAATAGTAACATAAAAATTTAGTTTGGATAAATTTTTGGAACTTTTCTGATAACTTTCATATTTTAATGAATAGTGAAAATACTAAATTTTAATTGAAAACAAAAAATTTAATAGAAATAATTTATAGTGTTAAATTACACATTTTAATGGTTTTGAATTATAATTATATAATATTTTTATCATTTAATACAATTTAGGTCATTATAAGTAATTTTACATTTAAATTTGACATAAAAACATGTCAAACTTTTCATAGTTTTTACTTTTTAAAACCCACTTTTTGGTTTTGACAAGGTTAATTAATTTTAAATTAATTAATGCAACATATATGTTTTGAATTTGGTAAAAAATAATTCATTTTGAATTTGGAATATCAAAATGATCTTAGGGTGAATTCTTGGTATTTTTCTGAAAATGTTAAATTTTTTAGGAATAGTTAAAAACACTGCGTTATTGTTTTAAACTGACTTTTTATTTAAATAATTATTTCTTTTATTTAAATTTATTTTATGTCAAAATAGATATTTAATACCAATATAAGTTCAATTTAAGACATTGGAGTCATTTTATAATAAAATTAGATGCATAAAATTTTATTCAACTTTTTAACGTCTTTTACCCACCTTTTAGGCACATTTAAAAATTTGCATAAAACGTAATTTTACTACTTTTGTGAATTTAATTTCAAAAATATGAGTGACGCGGTTGACATAAGTAAATAAAATTTGGTCGATAAGATGAAAATAATTTTTGGTGAATAGTAACTTTTGACTTTTATTTACCACGGTTAAAAGTAAATAGGATAATTAAAGGTAAAAATGGTATTATAATTACCATAGCACATGTCTTTATTCTATTGGGTAAGTGTATTTAAACCAAAAATAACCCTAGTATTAAAATATGATCCTTTTTTTCCACTTGGATTAGATTAGGTCATTTATTATTATTTTATTTAAAGAGGAGTTAAAAGTGTTAAATTCAAAGTTTAATAAGTAAACCATTATTAATATAGGGTTATACATTAGATAAATTTGACTGTAAATATTAATTAGAGAGATAAATTGATTTCATACATAATGGTATTTTATTTATAATTTTTAGAGATTAAATATTTAAAATTATTTATGACACAATGATGATGCAGTAATTACTTTATCAATGAAAGATTACAATAATTGATATTATAAATATAAAAATAAATGTAAATTGAGACTTTTGATGCCATTAATGAATTTTATAGGTTAATATTACATGTTATAGTTGATTAAATTTTTTTTTTGAAGTGATAAAGTTGTTATGCCATTAACAAAAAAATACCAAATAGTGTCAAAATTGACATAAATGTTTTTTAAAACAAATATTATATTATTAATCGATATAGTATTTCATAAAATCTAAGGTTCGGCCAAGGGATTTAGATAAGGTTATATATATCAATAATGAACTACTTGGGGTTCTATTTACTTTTAATTGTATGTTTATTAACCATTTATTAAATAATATAAGAGGATATGGTAAAAGTTAAACTATTTAAGAAAGAGTTAAATCTAAAAGATAGGGTTAATATGGTGACCTAAACTTGTATAAAACCTATTGGTTGAGAGTATTTCAACCCCTCCCCCACTTAGATTAAATAAATCAATTTTGATCCATTAGAAACCGAAAATGATTTTATAATAAAATAATATTTCAAACCTTTTCTAAAGTGACTCTCACCTCTCTTATAAAATGGTACTTCCCCTTCTCTCAAAATCACACCTCCAAAGCCATTTAGTGTGGCCAACCCCAACCCAAATACCCTCCCAACTTCCCTCACTTCAACCTAGAGGCCTTCCCTTGATCATAAAGCCATCCTAATGAGCAATTTTGTTCAAATAAAAAGGAAACACACAAAGAAGAGATAATTATTTTATCACCCCTTTCAAAGTTCTTTTCTTCTTCCACTTTATCTTTATTTGTTATTTCCATACCAAAATAATAATTCAAGTACATTATAAATACAGTGATTTTATTATAAATATGGTACAACCATACTCGTTATTATATCCGTCCTATGAATGATAATGTCCCCATGTGTGTGTACGTACGACTTATCGTCTCCACGTCGTGGTGTAATTTGTTATTCAACACTATGTTATTTGGATGAATATAATGATGAGTAATATGTATATAAATAATGAAAATAACATGATAATTTTCCTATAAAATTAATATACCATCCAATTCCACACCTTTAAATCATTAAGGAAAATATATCGCCGCTCGTGTGTACGTATGACTTGCGGTCTCCACGACACGATGAGATTTATTTCCAGGTTCAGCATTAAACAATGATTATAAAAATATATATTACTTATAAGTATGTTATATATGACATAATAATTCTAATTTAGATATATATATATATATATATATATATATATAATTGTGTACTTACATATGTCTTATTCACTTACTTCCGTTCAATACGATATGAAAACGGAAACAACGTTTATGCGTACGTACGGCCTACTGTCTCCATAAACGGTGTTTTCCATTTCCTATATCTAACTATTATAAATATTTATATTATAAATATATATTATATATAAATCATGTTTTATATTCTATAAGTATTTAAATCATTATCTAAATGATACGATCAAGAATAACAAGTTAAAACACGTACGATAAAGAAAGCGATTATTACCTGAAATGATAATTTAACATGGAAATAATTATTAAATGGGTAGTATAAAGTCATAAATTAATCATGTATTATAAAATAAATATGAACATGGTTCTGGTATAATTTAATAACATACAATGGTCATTATACAAGAGGTTAAATAAACCCTCGACCAAAGGAATGTAAAAGGTCAGGGTAAATTCCTCAATCTCATTATTATCTGAGATTGTTTATGTGTAAGTATTTCCTAGGACATATTTATTATCCATGTCAATGTTTCATAAATGTCATTTCAAAATGATTCTTGTAAGTTAATATTTAACTGGAACATCATTTTAAATGTTTTAAATATTTATTCTTCTAAATATTTTTCATTAATGTCCATGTTTTCAAAATGGTTTTAAGGATTTATTTATATGGACATGGTTGTTTTAAAATGTTAATTTCTCTCAAATGTTTAAAAGTGGTATGGGACTCTTTCATTCAGAAATAAATTTTAAATTACTTCCTTTATAAATGTATGCATTTTAAATGGTTTCACAAAAAGGGAAATTTCTCCCAAAAAGTTTTACTGGTCATTTTCTACTATGTCAACATCCTTTACTGGATATTATTCTTGATTAAGGTTAATTTATTATAATACAATCTTCCATATTATATTGAATGAGTTATGATATTTTTTTACTATGGATTTTCTATTTTATACCCTTCCTATTTTTTCATTGAAGTATTGACATTTCGTATGCTAGTTTTAATATGAATGTTTATATTATGTTTCAACATTTTCATATGAGGAATGTAGTGTATTTAGTAAGTAACCGGTGGGGACCTCTATAACTCCTTAATGCATCAGTAGGTCTCATGAGACTAACTAGTGTCTTGGAACAATCCCTTGACAAAAAAATTATTTGTAGTCTCCACATGAGGCCTTGACTATGTGGTAATGATGTCTGGTGTTACGCATTCCCTCATTATGAAATTAATTATTACATGCGATTATTCGACTAGTAGAATATCCATGTACATGTTTATATGGTAATGTTTGATTTATTTTCTCTGTATTATTTTCATTTTTACGTTTAAAAAGAATACTATTTTTATTACATATCTTTCATTAAAATTTTATAGCTTCCGCTAAATTATTTACCCTTACAGAGCATCTGAGCTCACCCCTTTTTTATGTTTTATTTTCCTAGGATTCCAAGAAGTGTATTATGATTGATATGCAGGGTTAAGATAAGGGAATAATGGTGTTCTAAAATTATTATTTATGTTGTGTTGTATGATATAAAGTGTAATGTAACATTCATGTATGTAATATATTTTCCAAGACTTCTAAACTAATCGGTCCTTCTGGACTTGATTCCTTGTAATCATGCCAATGTATTAAAATAATGCACTGACTCCAGGCTTCTAGGGTCGGGGTGTTACAGTTGACATAAATGGAAGTTTAGTACAAACCTTGGAAACTAGATTTAGAAAAACTTTCATTAGATAACATTACCCTAAGAATTAATTTGAGGATTAGTATAGAAGAATTTCTGAGAATTTTGGTAATGTATAGATTTTGTGTATTTTCCAGGCAACACATCCCTGTCTAGATATGAGCAGATAGAGGCGGCTCTAGAACAGATATAACTACGAGTGAAAACTCTAACAAGGAGTTTTGGGCTTGACCTAGGGTGACCTAGTACACGATAATGGGTCATGATGCACTTTTTGGTTACGACACTCCCAGGGGATATGCTTAAGATAATTCATATTTTCATTACAAGCCATTATGAATGATTTAGGGGTAAATACTTCCTCAAAAAACATTTTTTATGATTATAGATTATATTAATAATATTTTCAATTTATGTTAGGTATTTTACAAGTATGGAATTATGCATTGCGATTCATAAACTAACATAGTTTATTTCATTGTTTAGAAATTGTTCCCAGTTGAAGGAATGAGAACTCCAGCAATACGCATAATTAAAAGAGTAAAAAGGATCATATCTTTCATGGTATTAAGCCAAAATTTATAAGGGAAATAGTCTCCCATGTATTCTCATCATATTAAGAAATAGTATCATTTGTTAATAAGATAAGTAAAGAATTTTTTGAGTCCTATGGAATTGAAGAGAAGTTAGAGAAGAAAAGGATGGTAGAGAGAAAGATGGATAAAGGGAAGAGGGGAAAGAAGGATTTTACCATATGAGATAATTGTAGAAAGAATCACCTTGGTAAATTCTTGAAGGAAATGGAGTGTGGAGAAAAAGGACACCAAGTACGTGATTGTAATGGTAAGAAAAATGTTTCAAATTTACAATGCTTCATCTGCAAGGAGTTGGGACACTACGTGAATGAATGTCCAAATCATCAAAGTATACCCAAAATGATGCTATTGGATAATAATCATGTTATGATACTACCATAGATAAAGAGTAATGACTAGTGTTCTTATGTTGTTATTAAATAATTATTTAATTTTAGTGTTGTATCAACGATGTACTGGTTATATGGATTATGGAAGTAAATAAGGATTGTAATGCAGTACTGTTTCATTGAGGATTTGAGTTTATATGGTTATAAGAAAAATGAGTGTAACGCCCTAACCCCAGAAGCCTAGAGTTTTTGCATTATTATGTATCATTGTCATGATAAAAAAAGATCCTGTCTTGAAAGATTGATTAGTTTAGTAGCCTTGGAAGTACTAGATACATTCATAAGGTTTGCATTACATCATAAAATGGAAAAATACAAAAACATTGTTTCCATAGACAACAGTGAGATCCCATAGACTATCCCTGCAGGCCTGTCATAATATACTTCTTTGCATCCTGGAAAAAATAAAACATAGAAATGGGTGAGCTCAAATGCTCAGTAAGGATAACAAATAAGAAAACAATTTCATAAATAATCATAAACATTTAAGGAAATGTATAAGACTAAAACAAAAGCCTTTTAAACTTGAACTTCAGCATAATGTGGTAAAGATAAAATCAAATAAGTTCATTTACTTATTCAAATGTATATTCTACTAGTCTAATTATCACATACAATATCAATAGTCACTTTCATAATGTTGGAATGCATAATTCCAGACTTCATAACCACATATTAAAGGCCTTGTGTGAAGACTGCAAATAAGATTTTTTCAATGCCTTGTGCCAAGATGCTAGTTTGTCTCATTAGACCTACTGATGGATCGGGAAGCTATAGCGGGCTCCATCCGTCACTTACTAAGTCCAATGAATTTCTCATATGAAATGTTTGAAACATAACATGAACATTCATATTAAAACTAGTATACGAAATGTCAATACTTTATCCACAAACCATGAATGATATAAAAATAGCACATCCACAGTCAAATATAACTCATTCAATACAATATAGAATATTTTATTATAACAGATTAACCTCAATCGATAATAATGAAGGATATCGACATAGATGAAAATAATCATCAAAACTATTTGAGAGAAATATCTCCCTTTTTCTTGAAAACATTTAAAAGTCTCACTATTTATCAAGAATCCATTTAAAATAGATTTTTGAATCAAAGTTTCACATACCACATTGAAACTTTTAAAAGGAATTCTAATTTTAAAACATTAATTTCCATATAAATAAAACCTCAAGACCATTTTTAAAACATGGACATTAATGAGAAAGATTTATAAGAATAAATTTTTAAAACATTAAAAATGGTATTTTAGTTAGAGTTCCTAACCAAATGAGAGACGTTTTGAATACAAATAATTGAGGTAATAAAAACTTTATAATATCATGATAATAAAGGGATTCATGATATACTATGTCAATGTACAGTATATACACTAAACAAAAGTGAGTTGGCGTACAACAACAAAGAAGACTCAATGGAATGTAAGTTGAGATGAAATCTATTATAAATATCGTATCCTTAGGTAAAGGATAAATCAATGACATAATTATGTATGAAAAATATAAATACACTAAATATGATTTTATATTTATTGTAAATAAATCAAAGGACATTCACACATATTCTTGTAAAAACAACACCAAGGACTTGGATGTTTAACTCAATGAATGGAAATTGAGTTAAGATCAAGTTTATATAAATGAATTGAGAAATTATCAATGGAGTGATTATGTGGATAAAAATTATATCCACAAAAAGGGGGGTGTAAATTACTACATAAATAATAAATAGTGATTCCACATATAATCGTGGAGTAAAATAATCAATAAAGTGTTCGTAAAGCCCTCTAAGTAGAAATTGAAATTTGAAATTCCCTTACTAATTTGCTAACTTATGAAGCATAAAACCCATGAAAGAAGGATCATAAAATGAAGATTTAAATACTCATAAATTAAATTATATTATACCAATGATATAATCATGGATAGTACATACACCACACAAAAGGAAATAGTGAACAATATAGCATAAATCTCAAAGGAATAAAAAGTGAGATGAAAAACCCTTAATTTGTTGTAATAAATCGAGCCGTATGACCAAAATTTAATAACAAAAAAATGGATAACAGAATACCATGAATATAAAGATAATCATGATAATATATATATATATATATATATAATGGTAGTACACAATACACCACATCCAATAAATAAGTGGCGAACAATGGAAATCTCCCAGAATTAAAAGTGAGATAAGAAACCCCTTACCTTGTACTTTTCCTTGGTATAGGGTATGTTAATATCCTATATAATGGTTAAATAATTGTTATTAAATAATACAATAACCATATAAATTAATATTATATCATATATGATCTTCTAATATTGATATTTTAGTATTATCGTCGTTTCGGGTGTTAACTGATTCGTTCTCCTTTATATGCTTGGTTACGTAAGACATGTTTTTTATGGATGGGATGTATCTTATTAATATTCTGAATGATATTAAGTCTTTAAATACTATTTTTAATCATCAAATTAAAATTATTCTTGAATGGATATGATGGGGAATGAATCTCATTGAGTTCGTGGAGATGGTAATCTGTACGTACGCATGAGCGACAATATCATTATTTTGATATTAAAATCATATATAATTGGATGGTATATCATATATACAGAATCGTTATCATGTTCTATTTATTATTTACACCAATTATACATCATTATTATACCCATAAAAATAATAATGTATTGAATAACAACTACACCATGACGTGGAGACGGTAATCCATACGTACGCATGTATGTTGACATGTCATTCAAAGGATGAATAGAATAATGAATATAGTTGTACCATATTTATAATTACATCACAGTATATATAAGTTACTAGATTTATTATTTTATAATGGAATCAACAAAGAAATATTAAGTGGAAGAAGAAAGGAACTTGAAAGAGGTGATAAAATATTTACCTCTTCTTCAGGTTCTTCCTTGTGATTTGATGAAAAGGGCCCATTAGGTTGGCTTTATGGATAATGTAAGTCCTCTAGGATGAAGGTATAAGAGTTTTGAGGATATTTGGGTAGGTTTTGTCCAATAATAATGGCTTTGAAGGTGTGAATTAGAGATAAGGGGGAGTTCCCTTTTATAAGAGGGGTGAGGGTCACCTTTGGAAAAGCTATAAATATTATTTTATAATAAATTAATTTTCGGTTTCTAATGGATAAAAAATGAATTATTTAAAGACTATGGTGGATATGGGTCGATAAACACTCAACAAATAGGTTTTATATAGGTTTGGGTCACTATATTAACCATATCTTTTAGATTTAACTCTTAGTTAAATAGTTTGGTATTTACCATGTCTGTTTGTATTTTTATATTCTATGGTCAATAAACATACTATATACTTCCAATAAAACCCCAAGTGGTTCATAAAGGATACACCTATCATTATATAAGTATTTTGGCCGAACCTTATATTTTTAGTAATATAATATCAATTAATAATATAATATTTTTTTTAAAAACTCTTTTATGTCAATTTTGAAACTATTTGGTATTTTGTTTTTTCTAAATTCATAACATCATTATTACTTCGAAAAAAATTAATACAACCAACCCTAAAAAGACATATTAACCTATAAAATTAGTTTAATTCATAAAAAGTCTCAAATTACATTTATTTGGATATTTATAATATCAATTATTTTAATATTTCATTAATTAGGTAATTACTACATCATCATTGTGTCATAAATAAATTAAATTATTTAATATATAAAAAATATAAATAAAATACAATTATGTGGGAAATAGTTTTATCTTCCTAATTAATATTTATATTCTAATTAATCTTATGTTTAACCCTATATTAAAAATGGTTTTATATTAAATATTGAATTTAACACTTTTAACTCTTCTTTGAATTAAATAATAATAAATGTCCTAATAAAATCCAAGTGGGCCTAAAGGATCATATTTTATTCCTAAGGTTATTTTTGTTCGAATTAAACTTATCCAATGGAATTAGGACATGTTTTAGGGTAATAAAAATATCATTTTTACCCTTAATTACCCTATTTACTTTTAACCGTGGTAAATAAAAGTAAAAAATTACTATTCACCAAAAATTATTTTCATCTTATTGAACCACATTTTACTTACTGATATCAACCATGTCTCTCGGAATTTTTAAATTCAACTCACATAAGCGGTAAAATTATATTTTATGTAAATTTGCAAATGCTCCGAGGAGGTGGGTAAAAGACGGTAAAAAGTTCAATAAAATTTTATACATCTAATTTTATTATAAAATGACTCCAATTAATTATATTTAACTTATATAGGTATTATATATCTATTTTTACTTAATATAAATTTAAATAAAATAAATAATTATTTAAATAAAAAGTTGGTTTTAAACTATAACGCGGTGTTTTTCACTATTCATCAAAAATTGAATGTTTTCAGAAAAATACCAAAAATTTACCCTAAGATAATTTTTATATTCCAAATTCAAAAAGGAATTCTATTTTAACAAATTCGAAACATAGAAGTTTCATTAATTAATTTAAATTAATTCCCGCTGTCAAAACCAAAAATAAGGTTTTTAAAAAGTAAAAACTATCAAAAGATTGACATGTGTTTATGTCAAATTTTAATGTGAAATTACTTATAATCACCTACATTGTATTAAATGATAAAAATATAATCTAATTATAATTCCAAACCATTCAAATACATAATTTAACACAATAAATTATTTTGATTAAAAAATTTGTTTTCAATTAAAATTTTGTATTTTTCAGTATTCATCAAAATATAAAAGTTATTAGAAAAGTACCAAAAATTTATCCAAAATAAATTTTTATATCCCGATTATAAAGAAGAATTTAATTTAATTAAATTGAATATATAAAAGTGTCAAATTTTGGTTTTAAAAAGGGTTTTCCATTAAAAGGTGGTAAAATTGCATTTTTTGAAAAATACTACTTTTTTATCTGAAAAAAATGAATTTGTCCATATATTATCTCTAAGAAATAGATAATATGGATTCTAAAATTATATGGAGTATATAAAATTCAAAATTCAGTTAATACTATTCATAACTGCTTTTGAACAGCTAGTTTGGTAAGTCGTGGTGCGCTCGAACTCGGTGTTGCGTATAGTGCAAGCTGTTGAATTAAAGAAAATAACTTAATATGAAATATTGGGGTGCTACATTCTTCCCCCATTTTGGAAATTGCATCCTCTCAATTTTAAAATTGGGCTTGTGAACTTTATTTAAAGTCTCACATTATAAATAGAGTCAATATAACTATCTATTTAAAAGAATGAAAGAGAAGTACAAAGGTCACCCGAGATAAGCCACACTAGGATTCCATGTATGAAAACATGGATATGGAAGATAAAATAAGTGTCAAGTTCTGGTGTAGAGTGATATAAAACATGATTAGGAGAATGTTAACAACAAGAAAACCACAAACTTGTGATGAGATAAACTTTCATTAGTTTCCTAGTAGAAAAAGTAAACGGATAATTTTTTTTGTTTTAAGTTCCATTTCATAAAGTTAAGGAATTTATTTATGATATTTACTATGAACATAAAGAGATATACTTACTTTTTAAGTATAGATTTATCCTTTAATAAATTTCTACCATTAACTCATATTTTTTTCAAACGATGATTATTCAAGATGACTTGGTCACACCTGAAGCGCTAGAATCACCTTCTAGAGAATCAAATAATCCAAAAAGGATAAACTAAATATATTTACCTTGTCTTTAGAGATTAACCAAAATCGAAATGGTTATTAAAGGATCAGATGATCTCCAAAAATGATAATACTTTAGAGAAATAAATACTTATCTTAATTTCTAAAATTAAACCAACAATACCTGAAGTTCAATAAATACCATTCAATAAAAAATTGTCCTTAAAATCTATCAATATAATCCAAACTAATATTGAAACCCAAAACATAGAAGAATTTTATTATGTAGTCTTCCACGTTAAATTGTATTTCAAAATAACATCGATTACTCTTAAAGTCACATAGTTAAAACTAATTAACCTAATCACATATTCTCTATGATAGGTTAATTATTTCCATAAATAACCCAAATCACTATAAATACAAAATAAAAACATAGATAAAAATCCACCATTACTCCTCAAATGAAATCCCATAGTATTCTATTTTCCTTAGGAATATAGTATTCCTAACAGAGTGGACGTCTTCCAAAATAATATTTATCAATTAATCCCCAAATCATTTTCCGATACTAAGGATATCCATTTGATAAGACATAAGATCAAAAATCAACTTATTATTGATCAATAAAATCATTTAACTAAAAATAATTAGTCACACTAACCAGGGACTTCACGTAGTACAGTGGTAGGAGATAAATCCTAATCGCACTATGGTTATGGGTTTGATTCTTGCAGCTTTGTCCGATGTGATGGGTTTTCACATGGTCTGCGTGTTGTCCTTTTTCAAAAAAACTATATTTTATAAAGTTCCCAAAATGAGATAAATTCCTCAAAATAAATATAACATAATTTCCCCATAAATGTTATCTCAGACCTCGCATTTTCATCCAAAAATTTAATAACATGTAATTGCCTCAAATTCAAGGATAATATAAATCCAAATGGTTATTTATAACTATATCAACAATATAAAACACAATTCTTCCTAAAATAGCATTTTCACATAATAAATTGCAGGGTTACACATAAGAGAAAAGTCTTCCAAAGTAATCTCTTCAACAAAGAGCACTAATACATTTTAACATTTGACCATCCATTTATTTCCACACAGGTTCTTCCTTGACCAAGGGGTTATCCTATAGAATAGGGCATTCACTCGGTTAATTCCTAGGTCCCCTACATTTACAGAGAATGACTGTAAATGGATTCTTGTGATCATTTTTATTTTCTTCCATAATAATCTTCATTTATCCTCGTAAATTCTTTACTTTATGTCCTTTTTCCCACATATAAAGCATTTCTTTGTTCCATTAAGACACTTACCTAGGTGTCTCCTTCCACATTTCTTACATGATAGAAATTGAGCTTTCTTTTCTCCATGGTATCTACTGCTGAAGCTGTTATCATTCACCATCATTCTCTTCTTTGTTGAGTTTTGTATTTAGTTAATATATATGTTATTGATCATATTTTTAGAAAAATAATTCGTTATGAACACGATATCTTTTTCACCTATCAACATTCCATTCCATTTCTCATTTACTCCTTCGTGCCCACCTTGTACATCATGTTCAATGTTACTATGACTTCCTTGGAATCCATCCATTGACTAACACAAGAAAGCATATTGTGAGTCATAAAATCATTTAGAGATTATCATAACAGCTTATTTTCAATATAAAACACCTTAGGATTAACGACGGTTATTTATTCTCATCTTATATTAAAATCCTTTATATCGGTTTGTAAAGAGAATGTGAATTATCCTAAGCATATCCCCCGGGAGTGTCGTAACCAATAGTGCAGCAAGACTCATTTTTGTGTACCAAGATACCCTAGGTCAAGCCCAAAACTTATTGTCGGAGTTTTCACTCCTAGTTATATCTGTTCCAGAGCCTCCTCTACCTGCCCATATCCAGACAGGGATGTATTGTTTAGAAAACCCACATAATCTCTATAATACCAAAATTCTAGGAAGTTCTTCTATACTAATCCTAAAATTCTATCTTAGGGTAATGTGCTCTAATCACATTTTATCTAAATCTAGATTCTGAGGTTTGTACTAAAATTCCTCTGATACCAACTGTAATGCCCCAACCCCAGAATCCCAGAGTCGGTGCATTATTACGGATCATTGGCATGATCACAAAAGATCATGTCTTGAAATACCGATTAGTTTAGTAGCCTTGGAAGTACTAGATACATTCATAAGGTTTATATTACATCATAAAATGGAAAACTGCAACAACTTTGTTTCCATATAAAACACTGAGATCCCATAGACTATACCTGTAGGTCAGTCATAATATACTTCTTCGCATCCTAGAAAAAATAAAACATAGAAAGGGGTGAGCTCAGATTCTCATTAAGGATAACAAATAAGAGGAAACTTTCATAAATAAGCATAAAAATTTAAGGTAATGTATAAAAATAAAACAAAAGCCTTTTAAACTTAAACTTTATAATAATATGGCAAAGATAAAATCAAATAATTCCATATACTTATTCACATGGATATTCTACTAGTAGAATAATTACATGCAATATCAATAGCCACTTTCAAAATGATGGAATGCATAATGCCAGACTTCATAACCACATAGTCAAGGCCTTATTCCAAGACTACAAATAATATTTTTTCATGACCTTATGCAAAGACACTAGATTGTCTCATGAGACCTACCTCGGGGAGCTGTAGCGGGCTCCACCCGTTACTTACTAAGTCCAATGCATTCCTCATATAAAAATTTTGAAACATAACATAAACATTCATATTAAAACTAGAATACGAAATGTCAGTACTTTATCCACAAACCATGAATGGTATAAAAATAGCACACGCACAGTAAAACATAACTCATTCAATACAATATGGAAGATTTTATTCTAATAGATTAACCTCAATCGAGAAAAATGAAGGATATTGACATAGATGAAAATAATCATCAAAACTATATGAGAGAAATATCTCCCTTTTTCTTGAAAACATTTAAAATTATCATATAATTCCATGAATATAATGATAATCATGATAATATATATATATCAAATAGAAGTACACAATACACCACATCCAATAAATAAGTGGCAAACAATGGAAATCTCACAGAATTAAAAGTGAGATAAGAAACCCCTTACCTTGTAATTTTACTTGGTTGAGGGTACGTTAATCTCCTGTATAATTTTGAAATAATTGTTATCAAATTATACAATAACCATATACATTAATACGATATCATATATGATCTTTTAATATTGATATTTTAGAATTGTCGCCTTTTCGGGTGTTAACTGATTTGTTCTCCTTTATATGCTTGGTTACGTAAGAAATGTTTGTTATGGATGGGATGTATCTTATTAATATTCAGAATGATATTAATCCTTTAAACATTATTTTTAATAATTAAATGAAAATTATTCTTGAATGGATACGATGGGGAATGAATCTCCTCGTGTTCATGGAGACGGTAATCCGTACGCAAGCACGAGCGACAATATCATTTTTTTGATATTAAAATCATATACAATTGGATGTTATATCATATATAAATAATAATTATCATGTTATATTTATTATTTAAACCAATTATACATCATTATTATACCCATCCAAATAATAATGTATTTAATAACAACTATACCACGACGTAGAGATGGTAAGTCGTACGTACGCACGTATGGTGACTTGTCATTCAAAGGATGGATAGAATAATGAATATGTTTGTACCATATTTATAATAACATAACTGTATATAGAAGATAGTGGAGTTATTATTTTATAATGTAAACAACAAAGAAAGACGATGTGGAAGAAGAAAGGAACTTGAATGAGGTGATGAAATATTTACCTCTTCTTCTGGTTCTTCCTTTTGATTTGATCAAAAGGGCTCCTTAGGTTGGTTTTCTAGATAAAGTAAGGACTCTAGGATGAAGGTAGGAGAGTTGGGAGGATATTTGGGAAGGTTTTTTCCAAGACTAATGGCTTTGAAGGTGTTAATTAGAGAGAAGGGTGAGTTCCCTTTTATAAGAGGGTTGACAGGCACCTTAGGAAAAGCTAGAAATATTATTTTATAATAAAATAATTTTCAGTTTATAATGGCTCCAAAATGAATTATTTAAAGGATAAGGTGGGGATGGGTCTAAAACCACTCAACCAATAGGTTTTTGACAGGTTTGGGTCACTATATTAACCTTATCTTTTAGATTTAACTCTTATTTAAATAGTTTGACATTTACCATGTCTCTTTGTATTTTTATATTATATGGTTACTAAACTTACTATAAACTTCCAAGAGAACCCCAAGTGGTTCATAAATGGTACACCTATCATTATATAAGTCTTTTGGCAGAACATTATATTTTTTGGAATAGAATATCATTTAATAATATAATTTTTTTTTTAAAACTCTTTTATGTCAATTTTGACACTATTTGGTATTTTGTTTTTTTATATTCATAACAGCATTTTTACTTCGAAAAAAATTCATCTGACCAACCCTAAAATGTCATATTAACTTATAAAATTAGTGTAATTCATAAAAAGTATAAAATTACATTTATTTGGATATCTATAATATCAATTATTTTAATATTTTATTAATTAGGTAATTACTGCATCATCATTGTGTCATAAATAAATTAAATTATTTAATGTCTAAAAAATATAAATAAAATAAAATTATTCATGAAATAGTTTTATCTTTCTAATGAATATTTATAGTCGAATTTATCTTATGTGTAACCCTATATTAAAAATGGTTTAGTTATTAAACATTGAATTTAACACTTTTAACTCTTCTTTGAATTAAATAATAATAAATGTCCTAATCTAATCCAAGTGGATATAAAGGATCATATTTTATTCATAAGGTTTTTTTGGTCGAATTACTCTTATCCAGTAGAATTAGGACATGTGTTAGGGTAATAATAATATCATTTTTACCCTTAATAGCCTTATTTACTTTTAATCGTGGTAAATAAAAGTAAAAAGTTACTATTCACCAAAAATTATTTTCATCCTTTTGAACCAAATTTTATTTACTGACATCAACCGTGTTTCCTGGATTTTCTAAATTCAACTCAGAGAAGTGGTAAAATTAAGTTTCATGTAAATTTGCAAATGCTCCTAGGAGGTGGGTAAAAGATGGTAAAAAGTTCAATAAAATTTTATACATCTAATTTTATTATAAAATGACTCCAATGAATTATATTAAACTTATATAAGTGTTATATATCTATATTGACTTAAAATAAATTTAAATAAATTAATAATTATTTAAATAAAAATTCGGTTTCAAACTATAACGCAGTGTTTTTCACTATTCATCAAAAATTGAATGTTTTCAGAAAAATACCAAAAATTTACCCTAAGATAATTTTTATATTCCAAATTTAAAAATTAATTCTATTTAAAAAAATTCTAAACATAGAAGTTTCATTAATTAATTTAAAATTAACTCCTGTTGTCAAAACTGAAAAGTGGGTTTTTAAAAAGTAAAAACTTCAAAAGATTGACATGTGTTTATGTCAAATTATAATGTGAAATTACTTATAATCACTTAACGTTTGTTAAATGATAAAAATATAATATAATTATACTTACAAAACAGTCAAATACATAATTTAACACTATAAATTATTTCGATTAAAAAAGTTTTTTCAATTAAAATTTAGTATTTTCAAGTATTCATCAAAATATAAAAGTTATTAGAAAAGTACCAAAAATTTATCCAAAATAAATTTGTATGTCTTGATTCTAAAGAAGAATTTAATTTCATTAAATTAAATATATAAAAGTGTCAAATTTTGGTTTTAAAAAGGGATTTCCATTAAAAGGTGGTAAAATTGCATTTTGTGAAAAATACTTCTTTTATCTGAAAAAAAAATGAATTTGTCCTTATACTATGTCCAAGAAACACATAATATGGATTCTAAAATTATATGTAGTATATAAAATTCAAAATTAAGTTAATATTATTCATTACTGCTTTTGAACGGCTAGTTTGGTAAGTCGTGGTGCGCTCGAACTCGGTGTTGTGTGTAGCGCAAGCTATTGAATTAAAGAAAATAACTTACTTTCAAATATTGGGGTGTTACAGTGACTCAATAGAAAGTTAATTTTTTGGAAAATACGTGGTTGAAGGAAATATAAACCTTAATGTGGTTCTAATCCTGAGGTAGTGATTTTGGAATAAGATATGAATGATTTGGATAAATTATATTCTATATTCTTGATTACTTTGAAACTAATTAATTGTTTATTTATTCCATTATTGTTGGATTTAACAATATTTTTGGATATAAGGAGTATATCTAGTATTCAAAAATGAATAAGGGAGAATGAATGTAATAAAAAAGGTTTTATGATAATTCAAGGTGTTACCATGTTTTAAAAGAATACATGATGAAGGTAGTCACATGTTATTACATGGAAAAAAGATCCTTATTGTGTTTACCTTCCTTATAAATTTGGACTGTGAGTTTGGAAAGAAGTATTTTGGATAAGTCTAAAATTTGGAATGGATTAAGTTTGATATTGGATAATATTGTTAAGGTTAAATCATTCCTTAAGATTATTTTTGGATTGTTATAAAAAGGACAACCTGAAGGTTAGGTGGTAACCCATCACGTCTGACAAGGCCGCAAGACTTGAACCAGAAACCGAAGGGCAACAAGGGTACATCACCTACCACTGTCCTACATGATGTCCTAGTTTCTATAATGTAGTTTTATTTAAAATGGTTTGAAATATGAATTATAAATTACTTTTTTTAATCCTTATACAATTAGGTTGAATAGAATATTTTTGAGTTCTATTATATTTTTGGAGTGAAAGATGAGTTTGTGGTAGAAATTATTTAAAGGATAGAACTATACATGTCAAGTATTTTTTTCTTATTCGATGAAGAAATTAATTCTTAAACATTATGGAAAGGAACTTAAAACCAGAAATGTTTTTTCCTAATACCTTATGTTTTTTTGAACCGATGATATTTTAAGTCATCATAGATCGATGGCTTTGAGGCCCTCAATTTTACACATGTTTGTGATTGATGAACTCAATCACTCCCTATAAATATTTACATTTTTCGTCCAATTATGTGTCTCAAATTTCCACTAATGTTCTCCTAATCTATAACATAATTTAGTGGTGAATTTTTCATTTCTCTTTCCCTCTTATTAAGACTAGATTTCATTAACCCAATTTCTGATCTGGGTTTTCCACAAAGATATTTTTCTATTTTTTAACTTTTATATTCGAAGAACAATTTCAAATTGCGAGTATGCAATTTATTTAAGGAGGGGAGAATGTAACACCCCAATATTTCATAGTACGGTATTTCTTCAAAGTAATTCAACAACTTGTGTTACACACAACACTGAGTTCAAGCGCACCACGACTTACCAAACTAGTCATTAAAAAAGAAATTGTGAATATTATTAACTGAATTGTGAATTTTATATACTCCATATAATTTTAGAATCCATATTATGTGTTTCTTAAACATAATATAAGAACAAATTCATTTTTCAGATAAAAGAAGTATTTTTCAAAAAATGCAATTTTACTGCCTTTTAATGGAAAACACTTTTTAAAACCAATATTTGATACATTTATATATTCAATTTAATTAAATTAAATTCTTATTTAGAATCTGGATATAAATATTTAGTTTGGATAAATGTTTGGTACTTTTCTGATAACTTTTATATTTTGATGGATAGTGAAAAATACTAAATTTTAATAGAAAACAACTTTTTTAATTGAAATAATTTATAGTGATAAAGTATGAATTTGAATGGTTTGGAAGTATAATTAGATTATATTTTTATCATTTAATACAATGTAACTTATTATAAGTAATTTCACATTTAAATTTGACATAAACACATGTCAATCTTTTGATAGTTTTTACTTTTTAAAAACCCACTTTTCAGTTTTGACAACGGTAATTAATTTTAAATTAATTAATGAAAATTATATGTTTTGAATTTGGTAAAATAGAATTAATTTTAAATTTTTAATATCAAGATTATCTTAGGGTGATTTTTTATATTTTTTTGAAAACATTAAATTTTTATGAATAGTGAAAAACACTGAGTTATTATTTAAAACTGACTTTTTATTTAAATAATTATATATTTATTTTATATTTATTTTAAGTAAAAATAGATATATAATACCTATATCAGTTCAATTTAATTCATTGGAGTTATTTTATAATAAAATTAGATGTATAAAACATTATTGAACTATTTAACGTCTTTTACCCACCTTCTAGGAACATTTAAAATTTTGCATAAAACAAAATTTTACTGCTTCTGTGAATTGAATTTCAAAAATCTGAGAGACACGGATCATTATGTAAAATGTGGTTCAATAAGATGAAAATAATTTTTGGATAATAGTAACTTTTGACTTTTATTTACCACGGTTAAACGTAAATAGATTAATTAAAGGTAAAAATGATATTATAATTACCCTAACACATGTCTTAATTCTATTGGATAAGTGTATTTCAACCAAAAACAACATTTGGAATAAAATATGATCCTTTTGGTCCACTTGGATTAGATTTGGATATTTATTATTATTTTATTTAAAGATGAGTTAAAAGTGTTAAATTAAAATTTTAATAACTAAACCATTTTTAATATAGGGTTATACATAAGATAAATTCAACGATTAATATTAATTAGAAATTTAAAAAGATTTCATACATAATGTTATTTTATTTATAACATTTAGAGATTAAATAATTAAATTTATTTATGACACAATGATGATGCATTAATTACTTTATCAATGAAAGATTAAAATAATTGATATTATAAATATAAAAATAAATGTAAATTGGAGATTTTTATGCCATCCACGAATTTTCTAGGTTAATATTACATGTCTAGGTTGATTAAATAAATTTTGTTTAAAGTGATAAATTTTTTATGACTTTATCAAAATTACAAATAGTGTCAAACTTGACATAAATGAGATTTTAAAACAAATAGAATATTATTAATTGATATAATATTTCTAAAAATATAAGGTTCGACTAAAGGACTTAGATAAGGTTATATATATCAATAATGAATAACTTGGGTTCCCTTGGATTTTTATAGTAAGTTTATTAACCATTTATTATAAAGATACAAGAAGACATGGTAAAACTTAAACTATTTTACTAAGAGTTAAATATAAAAGATAGGGTTAATATGGTGACCTAAACGTGTATAAAACCTATTGGTTGAGAGGATTTCGACCCATACCCACCTTAGATTCGAAATAAATTAACCTGGATCCATTAGAAACCAAAAATGATTTTATAATAAAATAATATTTCAAACTTTTCCTAAAGTGACCCTCACCTCTCTTATAAAAGGGTACTTCCACTTCTCTCAAAATTACACCTCCCAAGACATTTGGATCAGCCAAACCCTACCCAAATCTCATCCCAACATCCCTCACTTCAACCTAGAGTCCTTTCCTTGAGCATAAATCCAACCAAAGGATCCCTTTTGTTCAAATCAAAAGGAAACACCCAAAGAAGAGGTAATTGTTTTATCACCTCTTTCAAAGTTCTTTTATTCTTCCACTTTCTATTTCTTTGTTATTTACAATACAATATAATAACTCCACTACCTTCTTAATATTGTGATGTTATTATAAATATGGTACAACTATACACATTATTCTATTCATCCTATGAATGATAATGTCACCATGTGTGCTTACGTACAGCTTACCGTCTCCACGCTGTGGTGTAATTTGTTATTCAAAACTATGTTATTTGGATGAATATAATGATGAGTAATATGTATATAAATAATGAAAATAACATTATTAATTGACTATAAAATTAATATACCTTCCAATTCCACACCTTTTAATCATTAAGTAAATGATATCATCGCTCGTGTGTACGTACGACTTTCCATCTCCACGACGCAATAAGATTCATTTCCAGGTTCACCATTCAACGATGATTGTAAAAATATATATTTTTAATAAGTATGTAATATATGAAATAATAATTATACTAGATATATATATATATATATATATATTTGTGTGTGTTTGTACTTACATATGTCTTATTCACTTACTTCTGTTCAATACGATATCAAAATGGAAACAACGTTTATGTGTATGTACTTCTAACCGTCTCCATAAACCGTGTTTTCCATTTCATATATCTATCTATTATACATATTTATATTCTAAATATATATTATATATAAATCATGTTTTATATTTTGTAAGTATTTAAATCATAATCTAAATTATACGATCAAGAATAACAAGTTAAAACACGTATGATAAAGAAAGTGATTATTTCCCAAAATGTTAATTTAATATGGAAATAATTATTAAATTGGTAGTATAAAGTCATAAATGAATCATGTATGATATGATAAATATGAATATGGTTCTGGTAGAATTTAATAACATAATATGGTCATTATACAGGAGGTTAAACGTACCCTCGACCAAAGGAAAGTGCAAGGTAAGGGTTAATTCCTTAATCTCATTATTATTTGAGATTGTTTATGTCTAAGTATTTTCTAGGAAATTTTTATTATCCATGTCAATATTTCATAAAAGGCATTTTAAAATGATTCTTTTATGGTAATATTTAACTAGAACATCATTTTATATGTTTTAAATATTTATTCTTCTAAATATTTCTCATTAATGTCCATGTTTTCTAAATGGTTTTAAGGATTTATTAATTTGGAAATGATTGTTTTAAAATGTTAATTCCTTTCGAATTTTTCAAAGTTTTATGGGACACTTTGATTCAAAAATATATTTTAAATTAATTCCTTTATAAATGTGATAATTTTAAATGATTTCACAAAAAGGGATATTTCTCTCAAAAATTTTTACTGATCATTTTCAACTATGTCAACATCCTTTACTGGATATTATTCTTGATTAAGGTTGATTTATTATAATACAATATTTTTAATTATATTGAATGATTTACGATATTTTTGACTATGGAAGTTCTATTTTTATACCCATCATGATTTATAGTTGAAGTATTGACTTTTCATATGCTAGTTTTAATACAAATGTTTATGTTATGTTTCAACATTTTCATATGAGGAATGAAGTGGACTTAGTAAGTGATTAGTGGGGCCCACTATAGCTCCTCGATGCATCGGTAGGTTTTATTTGACAAACTATTGTCTTGTCACAAGGACTTGACAAAAATTTTATTTGTATTCTTGGCATGGGGCCTTGACTATGTGGTATTGATGTCTGGCGTTAGGCATTTCCTCATTATGAAATTAATTATTACATTTGATTATTCGACTAGCAGAATATGGATTTTAATGTTTACATGGTAATGTTTGATTTATTTTCTCTATATTATCATCATGTTTATTTTAAAAAAGTATGTTGTTTTTATTACACATCTTGCATTAAAAGTTTATAGCTTTTGCTAAATTATTTTCCCTTACTGAGCATCTGAGCTCACCCCTTTCTTATTTTTTATTTTCCCAAGATTCCAATAATTGTATTATGGTTGATATGTAGGGTTAAGATAAGGTAATAATGGTGTTCTAAAAGGATTATTTATTTTTTGTTTTATGATATAAATTATAATGTAACATTTATGTAATCTATTTTTCAATACCACTAAACTGGTCGGTCCTTCGGGACTTGATTCCTTTTAATCATGCCAATGTATTAAAATAATGAACTAGCTTCAGGCTTCTAGGGTCGCGATGTTACACCAGTTTCGATGGTGATTTTTGGGTTTTTTTGAGTATGCCACCTGGAAAACCTCCAAAAGTTTTTAATGAGTTATGCCCAGTTCCCAGTTCTTTTTTTGTGTTGCCTTCTTATCCAGGTAATAGATGTCTGTTATAGTTATATATATTGTTCAGAAAGATAGTGTGTCTTTGGGTTGTTGGGAACTCCCAGGGTATTTAAGGTTTGTACCATCCTAGAGTTATTTGAGAGTTCCATTCTATACTAGTAAAGGTGGGATTCCTCATTGTTGTTAGATTCTCGTGTGTAGTTTGTGGGGGTCATCTCTTGTGAAGGTTCCCTATTTGGAAAGGATCTTCGTCTATACTGACTCCCAATTTGTTTGAACATTCTCCCGCATGTGACTAGCCTGGCTGGTTCAGGCATTCTAAGCCACCTTATCACATCCCTCTGAAGTCTTTCTACCGTGCGACTGTTCAGGCCACTAGGGAGAGTTATGAAAGAAGTATCGCTCGAGAAGAAGGAGTTAAGGATTAGAGGATGAAAATTCTTGACTATGAGGTAGGAGATGCTTCAATCATCAGGGTCCCATCCACAGGTCTTGGGGTGATGCTCGCACACAGTCTGGAGTTGCCGAGGGTGTGTGGAACCTCAGTCCGGATAATGTTTTCAGCAATGGGATGGAAATATCCAAAATTTCTTAGTTCTATTCTCATCGATGTCGTAATCTCATTCTTGTTGTGGTTGCATGATGAGCTCATTCCACCACAATCCAAGCAGTCTTATCTGCTCTTATTATGGTTTTCAAATCATTCGTTGACCTTGAAGGGTGTTAGGACCTGGAATAAATTGACCTATTCTGATTTTGAGTGTGTCTCAGTTGTGTTCATTAGGAGGGTGTTTCATTTCATGAAATTGATGGGATGTATTGAGTGAATTTTTCATCCTTAAGTTTATAGGTTGTTTCATAGCAAGATTTCACCAAAGACTCGGGTGTGTTGTTCGGTCCATGTGGGGAAAATGAATGAGTTTGGTTTGGGAGTTCCCACATTGCCCCCCCGGGGGGTGGTTTGTTCGGGATTAAATGGTTTTTGTGTTAGTGAATTATCGTGGTGTGGAGAACCCTCCCATGTTCCCCCCTCAATATTGGGTTGTGGTCCTCCTTGAATTTTTTGGGTGTGAAATTTGTTGGGAATGATCACCCCGAGGCTCTCAATTCTCTATGATTTTGTCTGGGCATGGACTCAAGTTATGTCAATAGTTGGCTTGGTGACCTTCTAGGCACAGAAAGTGTATGTGGTGGGGAGAATTGTTACACCCCAACCATAGAAGCCTATTATTTTATTATTTTCTTAGTCCTGCGTCTTTTGGATAGAGTTGGATTTGGGTTTGGGTTTGAAATTTATGAAGCTTTTATGTTTTTGGTGGGTCTCGTGTCCATGCAAGGTCACCGTACCGTTAGTGGTGCCTGTGCATTCGGTCCTGGTGAATGTGTGATTTCCCAAAACATAAAATAACTAAATTTAAGTGTTTAAACCATTATGATAATATTATTTTTGCAGATAATAATAATAATTATATCAGTTAATTTATATTAATATTATTTTTATAAAATTTCTATTAGTATTAATTTTTTATTAAATTTTCATAAATATTATTATTACTACAATTATTAATTTTTATTATTATTATTAATATTGTTCTTAGAAATAAGATAAATTAAGAATGAAATAAATTATTATTATTATTTTTGTTTTTTTTAGTTTATTTATTATTATTATTATTATTATTATCTTTATCTTTATCTTATGTTGTTGTTTTTTCTTTGAAGTGAAACCCTAAGGGGGTCAACCCCCCCCCCCCCCTCTTCCTCATGTGCATGGCATGTGACTCCCCTCCCCTCTCCTTCTAGCGGCACGCGGTGGCCTCCACCTTTCCCTCATCTCCGGTCTGGTGGCCTCCGCCTCTCCTGTGTGACCCCATCCAGCAGTGCACCTCCCTTATCATGTGACCACCACAGGTGCACCCTCTCCCTCTGGTGACCTCCCTCTCCCCCTTTTTGTTCGCACAGCCACCACCCTCATGGCCTCCCTCTTCATCACTTCCTAACAGCGCACCCTCCTTGGTGACATCCCGCCTCGCACTGCCCCTACCTCTGGTGCCCTAGCCCTCCGTCCAGCAGCCCACCTTCAGCCAGTAGCGCACCTCCACCTAGGTTTATCATGACCCCTCCTCTTGCAGCCCCTCCTTGCACGACCTCCTCCTCACTGACGTTCCTCTCCAGACGCGACCTCCCTTGCTAGAATTCTCCTACTTTTTTGCATGTTGTTTTTGTCAATTTTTACGGGTTTTAGCCAAAACCTAATATTGGGGGATAATTTGTGTGTGTTTATAAAATTTTTAAGCTGTGTGAGCGGTCCGCGAAGTTATTTTCTCCCTTCTATTGAAGTGTGGTTGTTTTCGCACACCTCTGAGGTAGGTGAATTTGCTTATTTCATTTCTGGATCACTTCGCTAATGTTTATTCTCTTTCATTTAGTTTTAAAACTTGACTCGAAGCTTCGTTTTTCTCTTAAATATCCTTCTATTGTGTTCTTGAATATTTTTTTGAAGTGGTTAAAAATATTTTTTGAGTTAGTTCCTTATTTAGGACTTCATGTGTATGCGATGATATGCTTGTTTAAGTTCCAAATATTTCTTTGATAATTTTTTAAAATATAATTTGCATTCCTATGGTATCCTTGTATAGTTTTTGGTGATGCTTTGGCATTGATGAAATTGGTTAAAATTGGTCTTTTGTGATTATTTAATTATGTTTTTGTTAAAGTACATTAATGTGATTTTGAGGGTGTTTCCCTTCATTTTGTTTTATAAAAATGGTGAAAATGTGATTTGGGTTTTACTTGTGAAATTTGTGACTTTTATAGGGTTGGTTTTTAAATTTTATCTTGATTTCTTTATTTGGCTTAAATTTTATTTTAGGTGTTTGTGGTGTTCTTGAGTCCTAGGGATTTATCGTAGGGAGTTGCGGTAAGTTTCGAAGGCGTGCACGCATATTCCCAGATATGGATATGTATATTATGTGTACTTATTCCCTCATGGGGCGGGGAACATGTGCATCAGTTTAAGGATATATATATATATATATATATATATATATATATGGAACCGCCTGCCTACGAGTGAGCTGTTGTTTGAGTTAGAAAGAATGGTGTGGCCATTGTTTGAGGTAGGTCCTTTCTCTCATCCGGAGTTTTCCATATATACCTGCATTATTTCATTTAATTTTTAAATGTTATTCACACCTTTATAATAATGATATTTTAATCATTGAAGTTTTTTTATGATGAGATTTAATTAAGAAAACACAAGCATTAAAAGGATTAAAATTGGGAACAAGGGCATGAAAACACCTACACATAACCAAGGAACTATTTCAAATCTATTTTCATTGAATTTTTTTTTTATAATGGTTAAAATTGTTAAAAATTGATTTGAAAGAGTTCCTTGGTTATGTGTAGGTGTTTACATGCCCTTGTTCCCAATTTTAATCCTTTTAATGCTTGTGTTTTCTTAATTAAATCTTATATTAGGTTTCACACCTCTATTATGTTTACAGTTATCTTATGGTAGTGTTTTCCTATTGAAAGATTTGATTAAAAATGGATTTTTGGATGCTCCACTATTTATGTGCATGTTTATGCCTTTCCAACTTGGTTGGAACTAAATTACTCTATTTTAAAATGGTATTTTTGGATATCTTGATTGGTGTTTTCTTTTAGAAACATTTTATGGAACTTTTTTCCCTGCATTGGTCAATTTTATATAACTTAGTGTTTTTGTATAAATGATTTCACATGTCTCTTTGAATTGGTATATTTTTCTAATCCTTGGTTTTATAAGTGGTTCTTGTTTTCTAAATGTTGTGGGTCTCTTCATGCGGTTCTTTAAATTTGATTAAAAATAAATCCATGGGTATATGCCTGTTTGGCATTTGGTGTATATATTTTGTTGAGTGTGTGGTGTAAGGAAATTCTTGGTTTGTTTTTATGAAATTGAACATAGTGTCACTAAAGGATTTTATGTCAATGCTTTGAAAAGTGGAACTTAAGGGCCAGTTTGGATTTTTAAATACAAAAGTGGTGTCTATAGATATTTTAGAATATCTTGTGCAATGATTTCATAAAGGCATTTGATTATGTAAAAATAAAGGCCCGATTTACAACTCCAAATTTTTAATAAACTGGTTTTGATAACCGAATGATGTGACGGCCCAGTTGGCACTTTGTATGTTTGGCATGTATGCATATATATATATATAAGTATATGGGGCACTACTATCTAGGGTAACCCTTTATGGGTGAACGCATAGTAAGTTTCCTTGTTTGCTGAAGGCAAGTGCGGTGAGAGGAGTCATGCATGCAAGGGACTTCCTACCAAAACAGTATTATTATAAACACTATGGGTTCTTTGGTGTCTTATAGTTGATCGAGTGATGGTTGCTTATCATCCCCTATTAGACGGGTTGGTACCTAGTGGTAGGTGTATAGGCCAGATGGGGAGTGCTGCTGGTTTCTATTTTTGTGAGGGAGGCCAATTAGTTATAGACATAGGAGTTTCACCATACGCCGGTAGATGGTTTCAAACCGAGTACATCCAGAGGTCTTCTAAGGATGTTTAAGATCACCCATGGTTACTTAATTATTCACATTTTTTATTTAATTTTATCTATACCTAATATTTTATATCCAGTTTGTACTGTTTATTCATTTCTTTTAGCACAACCTTGGTCTTTCTATCTTGGTTTTGTTTATAAAAAGTCAAATGGTTTTAAAAGTGGTATAAAACATGTGATGGGATTTATTTATATAGTAAAAACATATTTCCTATTTTAAAATGTGAAAAACTACATTCATACTTTTATTTCAAACTTGTGTTTATGGGATTCTTTATAAAAGAGAACTTTTGGATACAATGGTTAATTTCCGGCATCCCTACTGAGCTTCTTGGTGCTCACACCTATTATATCTTTCTATTTGTAGGTTCATTTTCTTGTTTAGGTTTCTGGTTCAGTTGCTCAATTTTGGATCAGACATGGTTCTGAGTTGGGTGGTTACCCTAAGGGTCACAAGAAGGTATGTACATTTTTTTATTTCTGCTGCTAGTTTTATTTTCTTATCATCAATGTTTATTTATTTGGTTATCTTTTGTTCATGTGCCAAATCATTCCCAACGGTTATATTTTGATGCCCAACACTAGTTTCCAACATGTGGGTATTAGGAACTCCCCCCTCGGGCCATGCCGCGGGTCGGCTCGGGTGACATGTTCAGGGTCGACCCGGGTTGGTTCGTGACATTCATGGAATCCAAAACCCAATTACATCCATTTATATTCTTTATTATCATTATTATGTTCTTTTAGTTATGTTTTGGTTATTTAAATATCGATACTTTAAAATTCCATGTTCCGAATTGTGTTTAGATTGGGTTCTAAAATGGTTGTTCATGATTTAATACCATTGATAATCACATGAATTCATGCACATCTATCCACTACTTTTTCATAATATAAGTAAGGATTGTGTCCTTCCATCATGTAAAGTGTTCACATGATATGTCAAGTGATTCACATATGTTCTTCACATGATAAAATGACTATCCACGATTTCTTTTCAAAGAAATGCACATGGTTAGAGGTGTTCATAGGTGTCGCCTATAGTGACCCTCACTTTTCATACATTAACTTTACATCACTTTTGAGAAATAATTAAATCATTATACAAATAGATTCCTATATACCATACAAGTATAGTTCCTTTGGAATATGGAAACATAAACACCGGTATATAAATGAGCTACATCATCTTCCACTTGGTTCTTCTTGACTATCACCCTTCTTAAACATATCAAACAAAATATGTATCTTCATAACCAATGGGAAGGAAACATAAAAATTGGTGAGATCAAATTCAGATTATTGGTAAATGAGGGAGATAAGTAAGTATAATCATGAGCATAAGGGTATGATAACATGATCATGAAAATAGAAGATCATACTCTACATATAAAAGAACATAAACATAAATCTTGGCATAAATCTTGGAAGTTCATAAGAAATGAATCATAAGGAAATAAATAACATAATCCATGAAAGCATAACTTATGAATAAAAAATGGAGTTATGGTAGATACATAATCATATATAATGATTTCCATATTAGTCAAGGAATCACTATAAATCCCATCTTAGTGGAAAAAGTCCTTTACTGAACTGGGTTTACACCCATCCAACCGTGTATTACTGAACTATGATCACTCCCTATTTCATCCCTTCCATCCCTATAATACTAAACCAAGTTCATTTCTCATTCTTTCCATGTATATATCATGAGATATATATATTTACCCAATGAATTATAGGGATATATAGGTACCACCCATCATATAGTGAAATCATACGTACATGTTCCACAAGATCCTTAAAAATAATATAATAACCCATGAAATGAAGTGGGTATCAAAAATATGTAATCATATTATAACCAAAGGAAAAATATATAGGTTTTATAATCATTTCATCAAAATCATAACCAGTGAAAATAAGTGGATTTGAAAAGTATATAACCTTTGAGAGAGGAATGAGTTTCATAAACATCATGTCATCAAAACATAAGCATTCAGAAAAAGAATATGAATGGATATATTGAATAATTTCCCCAAAATGGAATGAGTAACACCAAAAGATGTTATTTTATATGGGAAATAATTTTAAAGTTCTTTTAAAAAATCTTTGGGAAAATATCATTTCATCTATGAAAAATTCTTTTTCATTCATAAAACCTTTTGAAAACCTTTTTATTTGAAATTTTATTTAAAAAAACTATAAAGTAATATTTGAAAAAATAAAACCTTTTTAAATTTCTTTTTTCTTGGAAATTATTTTTAAGGATAATTTGAAAATTTTTCTTAAAACTTTTTTGAATACATGTTTTTTAAAATAAAATATATTTCTGATCGAAGAGAGAAATACCATCATATTTTAATAAAAAAATTTCTTAATTGTCTTAAGTACCAAAGAGTGGTAAAATGGTAATAATACATTGATATATCTTTAATTGATATATAATAAGTAATATCATGATTTTTCTTGACATATGGATCCTAATTTTTCATCAATGGAAGCACAAGTATAAATAATCTTGAAAAGCGATGGGATTGTTTCAATAAACTCTTATAAGTTGGTTACTTGGGATCATACTCTCCATATAACAAAATGAAATTAAATAAATCTTATAATATAATTAAAATAATTATATTGATGATATAACAAGTAAAATGGATGTATATACACCTTGAAAAATAATTTTACGTGTATAATAAAATAGGAGTCTCCAAGAAGGAAAATTGAAACAAAAATATATTACTGATTTGGTAACCTTTGAAACTTAAACCCCATGAAGTAATGATCATAAAATGGGTAGGTAAATACCCATTAATATAATCATAATAATATTATAAATCATTCATGGGTATTATACACAACACACAAAAGTAATGGGTGGTGAATAAATCATGTATCTCACGAAAATAAAATGTAGGATGAAATTCCATTATATTGTTTCTTGACTCTCCTCATACTCGTACAAGAATCATGTTTAATAAATGTACATTTTTTATATATATTTTAAAGAATCATGTTCTTATATATAATACCATATTTTTTTATGGTCTTATATTACCCACTTGATAACAATCCTATGTTAAGGTTTCACTTTAGGTAATATTCGCTTTGTTCTTCGCATATGTCTTAATTTGTTATATCCTTGGTCCTTACACTTATATCCTGATTTTTATAATTTAAACAATGATATAAATATAATTTATATTAATTATATTTGTGTTATAAAAATCTATATAATATATAAGTATTAAATTGAATACACCATTCACAAAGATGGTAAATTGTACGTACGCATGAATGTTGTTTCGGTTTTTATTGTCATACTGAGAGAAAGAATGTAAATGATATATATATATATATATAATTATTACAGTATCATTATTATATCATATATATTAAATAATTTCACAAATAACATCCTTAATAAATTCCATTTAGTCTGTGAGCGAATCATGTCACTTTGTGGGGGTAGTAGTCCACACTTCCTCAAACAAAATTATCGTATTTACACCAAATAGAAAGTAAAAAAGATATGTGTTGTAAAATTATTATATAATCATAAATACATAATAAATATAAAATATTACATATATAAATATATTTTCCATCATAATTTCCTCCATGATATGAGGTAAGGAATAATGAATAATCATCATTTTGTGAGGCAGTAGTTATCTCAACACATAAACAGTATGTTCGCTACCCATTAGATGGAGGTGTGTGTAAGTTTAGGTTTAATCCATGTCATAAAAACATACTATTATGTTGAATATTCCTTTTTTATATATAAATTTAATAAAGTGAGTGTAGTTGGTGGAGAAAGAAAATAAAAGAAAGGAGATTGAGAGCAGGCATTACCTCTAAATCAGGTAACTCCTTTTGGTTTCTGCCAAAACGCTTACTTGGATTGCTTTCTATACAAGGGGATGCTTCTTGGATTAATAGAGAGTTGTTTTTAAGTATATTGGGTACATATTTTTCTAACCTAATTGATTTAAGAGGTGTGAATAAGTGGGATAGTTGGTGGCGTTTTATAGGGAAGGGAAAGGACACACTTGGCATTTTTTAAAATAAGTTAGGTGTGCCAACATTTTTACCTAAAAAATTCACAAAAAATAAAAAAAAAATGAATACATTAAGGTAAATGGAAAAATAATAGCCAAAAATGGGTGTTGGAAAAGTTTCAAGGTTGTTTTGAGTCTTAAATTTAAGGTTTAGTAATTTGTTAACCTTATTTTTCTCTTAATTGTTGTAATTAATTTTAATCACTTTCACTAATATTTTTGGTCAAAAATAAAGTTTAACTTATTATAAATTAAAATATTTATGATTATAAATATGGAATCCATTTTTTCCAAATTATAATCACATTAGTGGAAGAAATTATTTTAAAAATAATTCTGCTAACGGGACGACACTATGGGTTTTAAAGTAAAGACATTGAAAAGTTTGTAAAGTTTTTATGCCCAATTTAATAGTAAAATTGATTCCAATAAACTAAATTGTATTAATTTATAATAATATTATATAATTAAACATTACAACCAATATAAAATATAATTTAAACTTATAAATTAATTAGATGAAAAGGCATTTTTGAATAAAAATTTAGTATTTTAACTATCAATAAAAAAATGAAACCTTATAGAAAAATACAAAAATATTATAATAACCTAATTTTTATGTTTATATTTAAAATATGAAGTTTATTTTGACTTATTAAATCTATAAAAGTTCAAAAATCTTTTGTAAAATGGGTTCTCCATTAAAATGTGGTAAAACTACCTTTAAAAAAATATAGGGTTTTAAGCATAAAATTGGGTTTGTTCTTATCTTATATCTATAAAATCTATTGGATGATTATAAAAAATATTTGTTTGAATATATAACATAAAAATTTATTCAATATAGTTCACTATTAGTAATTAATTAAACTTATTAATATAAATCATATTTTTTACATAAAAATAGTCTTTTATAAAATATATCCCTTTATATTCATTTGGTTTCTATATTCATTTCTAATTAATAGGTAAGGAATGAATTCCACTATATATATTCATAAGTTATTTAGTCCTATAATATTAAATTTAATAGCCATGTCATATCCTATTAAATACTAATATTTTAATAATGAATTATTATTTGGTAACACTCAATCTTGTGTGTTACACAAGCCATCGAGGAAAGTCAGTCTTGAGTGTAATGTAAGATAACCTCATATTTCCTTGCAAAGAAAGATAAAATTTATGTTTAATGCAGTGCATGATTAACTTTATGTTGTGTATAATGCAAGCCAAACAAAGTTCTTTTATAAAAAATAAACTATTTTTAGTGTTGCATGAATTTAAAAATATCAAAAAATTAAAATTAATTCTAAAAAAAATTCAAAAAATATTACGGTGTTACATTATACACCCCTTAAAATGAATTTCACCCTCAAAATTAATATAGGTTATAAAAGGTTTAATATTTGAAAGTTCATTTCACAGAAACCCCACATCGAAAAATTGAATCCTAAAACTTCCTTTAGAGGGGGAATGTTGCAAACATAATTGTTATCCAAAATAACATATAACTAGGGTTCCACATAGGAGAACATAGGTGGAAAGTGAAAAAATGGACTTGAAGGAAAAGGATAAATATTCATAGAGGGTGATAGAGGTCATCAATCAAAAAAAATTAATGATCAATAAAAAGTTGTGGGCCTCAATGTCATAAATATGTGGTGATTAAAAAGGCCACTGGTTCAACAAAAATTAAGGTATTAGGACAACGCATTTTTTTATCTTTATCATATATTTGAGTAATTTTTTTATTGACCAAGAATTTAAGAAAATATAATTACATGTTATGTTTCTATAAACAAAAATTCATTCTTTTTTATGCTACTATCTATTTCAAATTCAATCATTACTTTAATAAATGGATTTATAGAAATTAACATTGATTCCTGAAGTACTAAAATACACTTTTAGCTAATCTTGAGGCCCATAAAAGAATGAAAAGTATAACTATTTTTCTCTAACAATATTAAAAAAATCAGTATTGTTAATACATTAATATATGAACATAAAAAGTAATATTATTTTTTCATCATAAAAATTTATTCATCAAATAAAATTTTTCATTAACCAGGACATCGCATATTCCAATGGTTGGTGTGAATCCCTTGTTGTCCTTTGGTCATGGGTTTAAAACCCACGGCCTTTCCAGACATGATTGGTTTTCACCTGACATACATTATTCCTTTTTCTAAAACCAAAATTATATAATTTCCAAAATAAATATTATAGTAATCCTTCAAATAAGGTTAATCCGTAAATTTCATTTTAACAAAGGTTTTCAATACAAACTCATTACATAAATACTTCATCTGAATTTTAAAATATAAATTTACATAACTGGTTATCCTTATAACCATTCCAAAAGTTGAAAATAAAAAACATTATAATGAAAGTCACAAAATCATATTAACATTGACCCCCATATACCACAATGTATCTCTTAGTTGTCGCTTTCCAAACATGTGAATACCTTCAACATATATTCTCTCAAAACATGGTAGTAACCTAAATTACCATAAATAATTTTGGAAAACATAAATTATTCCTTATTCCAAAGGTTACTAGATATATTCCTTAAATTAAATAAGTTGTAAAAATCATCCATGATGAAATTGGCCACTTTTTCAACCAATCAATTCTAGCGAAATCTGTATCGTCCAATTTACTTATTCATATCCAATATATCATTATCCCAAGATCATTATCTCAAAATCATGAATTAATTAAAGGTTACCTTTATAATAGCCCAAGGATTATGTAAATGTACATTACATATCTTTTTCAGAATACTTAATACATTACACAAATTTACTTCCAAATATAGAATTAGTTTAGTGTATTTAGAAACATGGAACACATTATTCTAACATGGTGAAAGATTTTAAACATCTCCCATAAAGATCTTCACCTTTAGGTTTCCTACATAAAACATTTCTTTATATCCTGGGGAAAAGAAAAAATAAAAAGGGTGAACTAAATTCTTAGTAAGGGTAAACATGGAGAATATCAAAAAACAAAAATGTAAAAACATGAACATATATTTTGAATGTCAAAATCTTGAGTCATAAAATAAATCTTGGAAGTACGTAAGGAATAAATGATAAAGGAACATGAACCATGATAAAATATCATTATCATAAAACATTGAATTGTGTGTTACACAAAAGCATAGAAAATAATATCCATATTAGCCAAGTCTCATTTCCAAGACCATCAAAATGGACAAATTCCATTACTGAACCAGATTTACTTGTCGTACCAACCCTATATTACTGAACCGTATTTTCTTGATATTCTAGTCCTATATATCTCATGAGATATAAATATTTAGCCAATGAATTTAAGGGATATATTGGTCTCACTCATCTCATAATTAAATCATTCTTACATGTTCCAGAAAAACATAAAGAAGATATCATAAACAAACCCCAAGGGATAAAATGGGTTTCTTAAACATCATTCCATCATAACATAATAAATGTAAAAAAATAGATTTAATAAATAGAATCAAATCATAAAAATAATAAACCATAATAATAATATGGATAGTATACTTTAAACATATTATTAATCTTTTATGGAAAATAATTTTTGATAAAACACTTGAAGTTAATTCTTGAGGAAAATATCCTTTATTTATCAAAAATAATTATTTTCCTAAAACACTGCACAATTTTAAAATAAAATAATTTATTGGAAAATAACCCTAAAAACATGTAATATAATCTTCATGGAAATACGTAATTATGAAAGCATAAAAATCCATTCATGTAGTATAAGTTAAAAAACATTCTTCTTATACTTTTTTCGAAAAAGTCAAAAAGTACCTCGTATGGAAAATGAAAGAAAGATTCCCTAAAAAACCATTTAGTAAAAATTAAAAAATGGGTTAAAATGACTTTAAAAAACTATATTAGAATATTAAAAAATTTATTAAATCATTTTTAGGAAACATGGACATGGATGATAAATAAAACCTAGTAAATACTTATGTATAAACAATTTCAAATAATAACGAGATTGAAAAATTATCCCTTTCCTTATGTCTTGAATCACTTCACACCTGTATAATATTCCTATATAATAAATAAAAGTTTTTTATACATATTTTAAAAAATAATATTCGTGTACATAATACCATATATGGTTTTATTATGACCTTATAAAACCCACTTGTTAACGATCCTATGTTTTGGTTTTACTTCGGGTAATATTCGCTTGGTTCTTCACATGCGTCTTAATTTGTTATATCATTGGTCCTTATAATTACATCATGATTCCAGAATATAGATCATGATATAAATATCATGAATATATGGTATATTTATATTTTAATAATCTATAGCATAAAGAAGTATGAAATGGAATGCACTATTAATGGAGACGGCAAGTCGTACATACGCATGAACGTTGTTTCCGTTTTAATTGTCAGGTTGAAAGAAAGTGTATAAATAACATATGTATATATAAGTATGAATTTATATATAATTATTATAGTGTCATTTTTATTTCATATAATTTCACTAAACCCATCATTAAAACATTCCATGTGTTTTGTGAACAAATCACATCACTTTGAGGGGGTGATAGTCCACACTTCCTCGAACGAGATTATCATGTCAACACCAAATCAAAAGTAAAATAATATGAGTTGTATAAAGGAATAATGAAGATTAAATAAATAATAAGTATAATATAATTCATATATAAACATATTTTATACCAAAAATTTAACCATGATTAGTGGTAAAGGAAAAATGAAAAATCATCGTTTTGTGAGGCCTTAGTTCGTCATACACAAAAATAGTAAGTTCAATATCTATTGGATGGTGGTGTGTGTAATTTTAGGTCTAAAAATTATCATAGAAAATCCTAGTATATTGAGGACACTATTTTTTTCATACAAAAATGTAATAAAGAGGGTGGAGGGGTGAAGAAAGAAAATAAAGGGAAAGATCTTGAGAGAAGATGGTACCTCTTAATCGAGAAACTCTTTCTAGTTTATGCCAAAAGGCATCCTTGAGTTGACTTATGCCCAAATAAATGACTCTAGGAGTAAGTTAGGGAAGTTGGGATTTTATTTTATTAGATTTTGGGTGAGAAAAGGGGCTTGAGAGGTTCGAGGAAGTGGGTAGAGGTGGGTACCTTTTATAAGAGGGAGGAGGGGAACTTTACGAAACTCCAAAAAAATTAATTTATTATAAAATCAAAATAAATCCAAAAACCTCAAAAATTTCATTGTTTAGAAGCTTATATGAGTTAAGGTTATAATCTTATCAATCAATAAATTTTGGACAATTTTTTAATGTGAATATAAACCTTATCATTTTAATTTAACACTTAGTTATTCTATTTCATTTTAAATAGGGTAACAATTATTTCAATATTAAAACGGTGAAATATTTAAATATATGATTTAAATTAAGTAAAAAATAAATAATTTATATCATTTTAGACCATATAATAATAATTATATTTTTTTTAAAAGTTTTACGATTTTTAAATATTTTAATCAAAAACTGTACTGAAAAAACAACAATAGTGTCAATTTTGAAACTATTAAATTCGTGGATTTTTTAAAATATAAAGATAAGAAGTTATCATAAAAAATTATTTTATTATATCTCTATGTGGTATTGTTAATTTATAAAAAACATTGGATTTATTAATTGGCTCAAATTATATTTATTTTAATATTTTTAATAACATTATTTTGATATTTATATTAATAAAATAATTACTACATCGGTTATTTTGTAATTATTTAATATATTTATATGTTGGGTAAAAGTTAAAAATAAAATAATATTATGAATATAAAGATAATATAGTTATGAATAATACTTTTATTCTAATTTAGCTTATATAAAATCTAAAAGTAAGAATGTTATACTTATTAAATTATGAATGGGATAACTTTAACATCACTTTAAATAAAATAATTTAAATGTCACAATATCTTCCTTATGGGTCCAAATGGTCAATAACTCAACCCATGGATTATTATGGTTAATATATATTCTAAAAATAAGATTTAAGAAGGTTTTTGGGTATTTTGATAGTTATTAACATTTTAATCATAATTTTTTTATTGGTTTCTCATCAGTTAATAAATTTGTACATCATCAAAGTATAAGTCTTTAAGGTAATTATTTATTTTCTAAAAATTACAAATAAATTACCATGAAAATGAAAAAAAAAATTATATTTCAAATAATTATTTATAATCTAATTTGTCTGTTGTATAACCTTATATTAAAAATGTTTTACTTATTATGATTTGAGTGAGACATATTTAACTTTACTTTAAGTAAAATGTATTAAATGTCACAATCCCATCAAAGTGGATTACAATGGGTATAATTAAGATACAAGGATGGTTTAGGTCTAAAATCACTTTTCCAATCATATTAAGACATGTGTTAATGTAATTTTATGATATTATATTTACCCTTAATTACCCAATTTACCTTTTTATCGTAGTAATAAAATTTATTGAAGTTACTATTCATAATGCCCAAAAATAAAATAATTATATTAACATAAGTTGGACCTACTGATTCAAAATATGGAATAGATTTTGTAAAATTCAAATACAGAATTTTCAGTAATTAATTTAAAATTAATCTCATTGTTAGAAGGAAAAAATTGGTTTTAAACGTTTGAACATTGCAAAAGATTGAAATGTTTTTACATATGAATTCAATATAGAATTAATGAAAATAAAATAAATTATATTAACTGATAAAAATATATTCTATTTATACAATAAAATCCATTCAATACTATAATTTATCCATAAAAAGTATTTCAATGAAAAAAGTTGTTTTCAATTAAAATTTAGTGTATTTTTACTATTCATCAAAACATGAAAGTTATCAAAAAAATATAAAAAATTCTTCCAAATTAAATTATTATACAAAAATTCCAAATAAAATATTTATTTTGTTAAATATAATTTATATATGTTTGAAAAACTATATTTAATATTTGTGCCCCATCAAAAGGTGGGAAAACTGTATCTTTTTTTAAAACGTTTTTTATCCAAAAAAATTAATTTATTCTTATATCATATCTAGAAAACATATAATATGAATTTTAAACATGATATTGAATAATATATATATATATATATAATAAATTATTGAAATCCATCATTAGTGATTTCATTATTTTATTTGTGTTTAAATAGTTTTTCTAAAGAAACTTAATATTGTTAATACCTTCCATTATAATGACTAGGTTCTAAGGTAACATAATATTATTTAGTTTTTCACATAAACTTAGTCTTGCATGAAATGGATTCTGTCAAAAGAAATCAAAATTTTGTGTAAGACAATCCAAGCATAATGTTTTGAATACCGCAAGCTAAGACAATGTTTGATATAGCCCAAGAAAATCTTGGTGTAGCTTACAACACAAGACATAAAAGAAATTAAAAAGAATATATCTCATAAAATATCAGGGTGTTACATTCTAACCCCCTTAAAATTAATTTCACCCTCAAAATTCATTGAGGTTATAAAAGGATAAAAACACACTTCATAAAAACTAAAACTTCCTTTTAAAAATGAACAGTCTGAAAAAAATATTTCCCCAAAGTAAATAATTTTTTTGGAAAAGATACTAGAATAAATGAAATAGAAAATTACAAAAGTCAGAAAGTGGGGATTTTATTACAGTCATTCTGATAGATGGATGAGATCAGCAGGTAGGGTCTCCATGAAAGTACTATTGTTGTTAACACCTTTTTTGGCAAGACCATCTGCCACTTTTTTCACATCTCTGTAGGTGTGCGAGATGTTGTGATTAAGTCTTGAGAGGTGTTTTAGGAAAATGATCCATTTAGAAGTAAGATCCCAAGACAGGTGAGATATACCATGCCTAAGATCTTGAACGATGGTAGTTGAGTCACTTTCAATCCAAATATTGTTTCTTGTTGCATTATCAAATCAACTACACTGATGAAAATGTACATCTCTGCTTTGAGGGATGAGGCATGACCATATGAACCATAGCAGCATCCAAGAATGTTCTCATTGTGATCTCTACATATGATGTCGTATCCAGCAGGTCCTGGGTTTCCTTTTGAAGAACCATCCACATTAATTTTTATCCATCCAGGAATAGGTGGTTTCCAGAAAACTTCCAATAAACCTCTCATTGAGCGGTATTTTCCTTTGACTCTAATTTGCCTCAGGATGCAGAAGTCCATGATTGAGTTGTGGACAGTCCTTTTTCGCATGATTTCAGCTTCCTTGATCATAGTGTGGATTTTTATTTGAACTTCAAAAAAATTGAAAGTATTATTTTTGTGATTAATTGAATTTCTTTCATACCAGATAAGATGAATCGGTTCATCCACAACAGTATTTAAGAGCTGGTGAATTTGTGGAGAGGCATATATTGTAGTGCATCTTTGAAGCTATGATCCGATAGAGTCCAAACATGTCCATCTAAGATCAAAAATGTCAAAAATATATTTCCATAAAGTAGAAGCAGTAGAAGAGGTTAGAAAAAGGTGGTTCATGTCCTCTCTGTGTTGGTTACATATGAGAAATTTAGAAAAAATTTATATACCACACATCTGGAGGTTCCAATCTGTGGGGGTCCTATTGTGAGAGATTATCCAAATTAGTGTGATATGTGAGGGTCTAATCCATCTTTTGTTGAAATTTTTCAACCAGGAAAAGTGTAGTACCCCCGGTTTTTGGTATGTAACCCTTTCTTGATGCTTTTCATGGTTTTAAAGTTAAGGGTGATGAATGGGAGAGTCGGGAGAAATTGAATGAAGTTTTGAAGCAAAGGGGAAGCCACATGGATGGTGCACAGTTTGTCTAACCATGCGGACAAACCATGCATAGAGTGTCTACCGAGGTGGTGGCTAATGCACGGTTAGAGCATGTTTTGTCTAACAGTGCAAGAAAACCATGCGGACACTTAAACTATATCCTATAAAGGTGAATCTCACGTGTTTTTGGCTCTATGTGGCTCGTTTGTTCCTCCTAAGCATCCCTAACTCGGGATTTTGGTTCTCCTAAGGCCATAGAAGGTTCTCCCATCGTTCCAGAGGTGATCTGAAGTCCTCTCTTGGTGAATCGAAGCTGGATTCTTTAGGTGTGTGATCATTCTTCTTCTTTCTTGATCGGTTTCTTAGATATACATAGATCTACTTCTCCTATTTTCTCAGTTTCTTAGATCTACGCTTGTTATGGGTAGATCTAAGTGTTTGGATGCCAAATATGATGAGATTTGGTCTTGATCGTGCTAGGAGAAGAGATTTAAGGCGGGTTTTTGAATAATCAACCCAGTTTTCTTGATTGTTCTTCGTCCATTGTGGTTTTCATTAAAACCTTTGACGTAGGAGGCTTCACTCTTAACTCCTCTTGTTATAATTGATTGTCTTAGTTTCAAATTGGTTTATTTGAATGGTTTTGATTGTGAAAAGAATGGAATAAATCTTCTTTAGTGATGATTTATGGTTTTGATGTAATTGTGAAATCTTGGTTAATTGTTGTGCAAAGTGATTTGGCTTCTTGAATTTAAAATGTTGATTTTAAATTATGATTTCTGAAATTGTAAATGGTTTGATGAAAAATGGGTTTTCAATAAAAAGGGTGTTTTATTGAAATGGTTTGATATTGAAATGATTTTGATGGATTTGGTTTTAAATAAAATGGTAGTTTTATTGAAATGGTTTGGAATTGAAATGGTTTGAGATTGAGATGACTTTGATGGATTTGGTTTTCAATAAAAACGGAGTTTTATTGAAATGGTTTTTAATTGAAATGGTTTTGATGGAAATGGTTTTCAATAAAATGGTTATTTTATTGAAAGGGTGTTTTGGCATAAATGATGGGAATATGTGGTGTGTGCTCATGTTTCATGTATGAGGCTTGGTTGAAATATAACCTTGTACTCAGTGCCAAATTTGTAATGGCATATGGTAACTATATTTATGAGGCTTGGTTGAAATATGACCTTGTGCTTGGTGCCAAACGTTTAATGGAACAATGGTCACTACTTGTACGAGGCTTGGTTGAAATATGAACTTGTGCTCGGTGCCAAAGGTGTAATGGCACATGGGAAACAATTACCTTGTAACGACTTCGTAGATCGACGAGAGATTGCTCATGAGTATATAACTATCATAACGAAGCATGCATGGTTGGTAGCATGGGTTGGGAAATGGTTGGGTATGCCAAAAAGGAATTTTTGTGAAATGGTTCTTAAGCTTGTTCATATATTTTTCTAGAAAAACAAATTACTGGAAAATTGGTTTCAATTTCTCTTAGAATGCCTTTGGTTATGAATGGTTTTAGAAACTTGTTTATATTTAGTTATAAATTGCTTTTGAGAAAATGTTTCAAATAAACTATTTTTATATAAATGTGGCCAACTCTTATATCCTAGTGGTGTGAGTAGGGAATTCATTGGCGAAACCTACTAAGTTTTATACTCACCCCTGCTTTGGCACATTGGTGCTTTTGCAGATGTCATATTCTGGGACACAGGTAAAGGTAAAGAATCTTATTGCTAGTGGATTGTGGTGATGCTTGGGAGGTGTTGTGGAGCTTGCAGCTTGTGGAGCAAGGAGTTTTAGTGTCTTTTGAGAGTCCTGAGTTGTTCATCCACTGTGTACTTTCATGCTTATTTGGGTCTTCCTTTGTTGTGTACTTTGATGTAGTTTGATATAAATGAAGTGTTTATTGGTCTTTCATTTGATCATGCGTCATATAGTGAATGTTTGGTTATGGTTAGTTTATGGGTTTATTTCTTAAAGGGTAAATCATCCCCCACTTGTACTTGAAACCCTTTGGCATTTATTTCCAACCTTCGGCACCTTGGGGATGTCCCTTAAGGCCTAGTAATGACTCGTGGTAATCTCAAGACAATGAGAATTAGCGGGTCATTACAAATGGTATCATCTTGTTCGGTCCTTTCCTAAAAAGTAATCATTGATGTTCTTGGTCTTGGAGTTGATATTCATTATTTTCTATTGCTTGGGTTGAAATCTTAGACAGGAGTAGGATTGTCGGAACTTGAAATGTATAGCATAAAAGGACGTAGCTAAACTGTTTATACTGAACTTCAAGTTACCAGGGTTTTGGGTACATAAGTGTTTTGGATACACTTCTAGAATGTTGGTAAATATCATTGTCATGGGTTTAGCCAATGAGATGAGCATTACATGCATTGTAGAGGAATGAATTCCCACTAGTATTTCATATCTCATTGTGAGGAATGATTTTTTATTTTGTGCAAGGTGAGAATTTTTTAAAAAATGTAGAAATTGTTTTCAAGTAAAAGATTTTGTAAACAGGGTATTTGGTGTATTTTGAAAATGGGTTGATTTTAAAAAAGGAATGACGAATGTTTTCAAAAATGTTTGAACATGGGAAAAAGGTCATTTTGAAAAAAATGTTGTGATAGATGATGTGATAGAATTTGAAATTCTAAGCCATCAGTTGCTAGAGAGTGAGATTGATGGAGTTTGTTTTTTTTAGAAAATGGCACTCGGTATGCGTCGTCGAAACCAACCCGAAGAAGCTGTAGAGAATATGGTTGAACCTGAACCACAGGTGAAACAAGAGCTGGTTTAGAGTATTTTCCAAGATTTTCAAGATGTGGATACGGGGAACTGTAGGAATGAACCAAGGCATGTGGATTATACCATCCAGTTCATGAAGCAGAATCCACCGAACTTTTAGGGTGATGCTGAACCCAAAAAGGCGGAGGTGTCGCTAGGTAGGATGAATAGTATCTGCGATTTCATCTGCACATCATTAGATCTCATGGTCAAGTTGTCGACGTATATTCTTGATGATCTTGCATGTAAATGGTGGGATTTAGTGGTGCAGGCTAAATTGGATGAAGGACTTACATGGGAGGATTTTGAAGAATTGTTCAACAACCAATTCTATCCTCACAAGTTCAAGATCCAGAAAATGACAGACTTCTTCAGCTTGAAACAAGAGAGTCTCTCTGTCATAGAGTATGCGGCTAAATTCATGAACTTAGTCAATTTTTCACTAGAGGTTTCAGCAAGTGCCTCTTTGAAGGCACGCATCATCGAATCAGAGCTAAGGAAAGAGATTCGATTGAAGATTACGGTGATCTGTATTACGGGTTATACAGAGATGGTGAACAGAGTGACTATTTCTAAATGTGATATCTCGAGATCGATAGGAGGAGGAATTATGATACCTACGGGAAATGGTAGGAACTCAACCACTGGGAACAAGAGGAAAATGGATACCTATTTCCACAGTGCGAGGCAAATTAGAACCAGACGGCGGGATCAGTGAACCTTCCTCCATGACCCCGGAGCAAAGCAGGTTGCTTTCAACGTGGTTCAATTCACCACATAAAGTGAGAGTGTACAGCTTAACCTAGAGAATGTCACAATTGCAAGAAAATGGGGCATCTACAGCGCTATTGTAGAAATTCTCCAAGGTCGGGTGCACTTGACACTTCTTAGGCGTCACAAGCATCGTATGATTCGGCAGGACGGGGACAGTAGAATCAGTCTCTTCATCATAACAGAGATAACCATAGTGATTCTCGAAATACCATGACTCCTCAACTAGGGCAATATCAGCAAGGAAACAAGGATAATAGTGCAGCGATAAAGAAATTTTATGGAGCTGAGCAGATGATTGTTGATGATTAGGTTGGACCATCTATGGTGAGAGGTACAATTATTTTGAATTTTACCCTTATGCAAGTTCTATTCGATACTAGTGAATCACATTCCTTCATTTCTTCTCATGCTATTGACTTGCTATGTTTATAACTGGAAATAATGCCTTCTATTTTGAAACTGAAAACTCCTCTTGGTGAAAGAGAACATCAAGACTTTGTGTGTAGAAAATGTGATATAACTGTTGATAGAGCTGAGTTAAAATGGGACTTCTCGATGTTGGACATGGATGTCTATGATGTAATCCTAGTTATGGATTGGTTGACAATGTTTAAGGCTCGCATTGACTGTTATAGGAGAACGGTTAGTTTCACGACTGAGGATGGCATCAACCATCTCTTCAGAGGAGAGAGGATAGTAAAGAATGGTGAAAAGAACTTGTTGACACCAATGGTGGGAATGATCTCTTACCAATTGGCAGCGTTGACTTTGGAATCAATGGAAGAGATTGAGGAAAATAGTTTTTTAGCTGTTGTGGATCAATTTCCAAATTTCTTTCCCAACAACTTCTCAGGGTTACCACCTCTAAGGGAAGTGGAGTTTATGATTGATCTCCTTCTGGGGACCAGTCCTATTTCCCTTCCGTCTTATAGGATGGCACCAATAGAGTTACAGGAACTGAAAGTGCAGTTAGAGGAGATGGAAAGTAAGGGTTTCATTCGACCAAGTACTTCTCTATGGGTAGCACCGGTGTTGTTTGTGAAGAAGTAAGATGGAACTCTTCGGTTGTGTGTTGATTATTATAAGTTTAAACAAGTTACGATAAAGAATAGATATCCACTTCCATGCATTGATGATTTTTTCAATCAATTAAGGGGAGATCAGTGGTTCTCCAAGATTGACTTGCGATAAGGATATCACCAATTGTGAGTTCAAAAGGAGGATATTCCAAAGACAACTTTCAGAAGTAGATATGGCCACTATGAATACGTAGTCATGCCTTTCGTTCTAATGAATGAACCAGTGGTATTCATGGCTTTGATGAATCGGATTTTCAATAGTATCTAGATTCTATTGTTGTGGTCTTTGTAGATGACATTTTAGTGTATTCAAAGACAAGGGATGATCATGAGGTGCACCTAGAAACAGTGTTACAAATCTTGAGAGATCATTTTTTGTATGCCAAATTATCAAAGTGTGATTTTTGGATATGGGAAGTACGTTTCCTTGGCCATGTCATTTCTAAGAAGGGCGTTTCTATTGATCCTGAAATGGTAGAAGCCGTTATCTCTTGGAAACCACCAAAGAATGCATTCGAGATACGCAGTTTTCTTGGTCTAGCTGGTTACTATTGATTCTTTGTTCATGATTTCTCACGAATAGCTTCACCAATGAAAACTATGACAAATAAGAATGCTCCATTTCAATGGATGGAAGAATGTCAGAAATTATTTCTATGAACTGAAAGTTAGGCTTACATCGGCACCTATATTGATCTTTCTAGAATCAAAACAGGGGTATGTGGTGTATTGTGATGATTCAGGATCAGGGTTGGGTTGTGTTATCATGCAAAGAGATCATGTATTTTCTTATGGTTCAAGGTAGTTGAGGTTACATGAGAAAAATTACCCAACACATGATTTGGAGTTGGTTGCAGTCATTCATGCTTTGAAAACATGGAGACATTATCTCTTTGGTGAGAAATTTATTGTGTTTACGGATCACAAAATCATGAAACACATTTTCTCATAGTGATATTTGAATCTGAGTCAAAGGAGATGGATGGAGTATCTCTAGATGTTTGACTTTGACATTATGTACACACCAGGAAAAGGGAATTTAGTGGCTAATGCATTGAGTAGAAATTCATATGCTTAGTTGGCGAAAGTAGCATTAGATGAATGGAAATTGATGTCGATCTTAGCCGACATGCATGTGGAATGTGAAGACCGAGGTGATGTTGTTGTTTTCTTTTCAGCTACACTTGTTCCTGATTTAGTAAATATGATCAAAGAAGCACAAACATCTGATGCAGAATGTCTGGTTGTAAGTTCAAAACTCAATGGTGGGGAGACCATTAATGGCTGGAAACTTGATGGGGTTCAGTTTTGTGTTTCAGAGATCATATGATTGTACCTATGGTTTGTCAGGAACAAATCTTTCACTCTTACCACCATTCAAGATGGGCAGTTTATCCAGGTACACAGAAGATGTATAAGGTGTTGAAGGCGCAGTTTTGGTGGAGAGGCATGAAAAGGAAGGTGGTCGAGTTCATATCACGGTGCTTAACTTGTTAGTAGGTTAAAGCATAGCATTAGAGACCAGCTGGTATGTTACAATATTTACCTATCACATTGTGTAAATGGGATCAGATAGCAATGGATTTTGTTACAGGTTTTCCAAGAATGGTCCAGAAACACTATTCCATTTGGGTGATAGTGGATCGTCTAGCCATGTTAGCCCATTTCATCCATGTTCGTGAAACCCATATACTGGAAGATCTTTCAAAAATCTATATCCAAGAAGTGGTAAAGAGGCATGGTGTACCAGTGTCTATAGTCTCAGATAGAGATCCGAGGTTCACATCTCGTTTCTGGAAATCATTACATTAAACCCTTTGTACTCAATTGACTATGAGCACGACATATCATCCCCATATGGATGGGAAATCTGAGAGGACAGTAAAAATGTTGGAAGAAATTTTTCGGGCTTGTTTAATGGATTTTGGTGTATCATGGGAGGATAATATACCCTTAGTAGACTTATCATACAATAACAGCTATCAAGCCTCAATATGCATGGCTCCGTTTGATGCATTGTATGGGTTTCCTTATCATTCTCCACTATGCTGGGTGGAAACAGGTGAAAAATCACTAGTCAAACCAAGCCTTGTTCAAGAGACAATAGAGAATATCCAATTGATTTGAAAGAGGATGGAGATAGCTTAGAGTCATCATAAATATTATGTAGATCACCGTCAAATACTGTTGTCATTCGTTGTGGGTGATAATGTCTTCTTGAAGATCTCTCCAAGGCTTGGACATTGTCGTTTCAGGAATCAGGGAAAGTTATCTCCTAGATACATTGTCTCTTTTGAGATACTGTAATGGGTTGAAGAGGTGGAATATCGGTTGGCCTTACCACCACGGTTCAGTTTGGTGCATAATGTGTTCCATATATCTCAGTTGAAAAAGTATCAGCTTGATCCTGACCATGTTATCAGATGGGATCACGTAGACCTAGATCCAGATTCTTCATTGATACATATCCCGGTACGGATTGTGGATAGGCAAGAGAAATTCTTTCGGGGAAAAATCATCGTTCTAGTTTGGGTTTTATGGAAGCATGGTCAGATTCAAGAAGAGACTTGGGAACATGAAAAAGAAGTGAAAGAGAAGTGGCTAGAACTCTTTCAGCTGGGTAAAGGTTTTCTACTTTCCAATGATGGAAAGACCAATGGTGGGGGAGAATGTAGTACCCCCCAGTTTCTGGTATGTTACCATTTCTTGATGCTTTCATGGTTTTAAAGTTAAGGGTGATGAATGGGAGAGTCGAGAGAACTTGAATGAAGTTTTGAGGCAAAGGGGAATTTGCATGGACGGCGCATGTTTTGTCTAACCATGTAGCCAAAGCGTGTGTAGAGTGTCTGCCGAGGTAGTTTCTAATGAACGGTTAGCGCACGATTTGTCTAACCATGTGAGAAAACTGTGCGACCACTTAAACAAGATCCTATAAAGGTGGATCTCACACGTTTTTGCCTCTATGTGGCTCGTTTTTCCTCTTAAGTGGCCCTAACTCCATATTTTGCTTCTCCTAAGTCCAGAGAAGGTTCTCCCATTGTTCCAAAGGTGATCCAAAGGCTTATCTTGGCTAATCAAATCCATATTATTCAGTAATGTGATCGTTCTTCTTCGTTCTTGATTGGTTTCTTAGATCTACTTAGATCTACTTCTCCTCTTCTCTCAGTTTCTTAGATCTATGCCCGTTATGGGTAGATCTAAGTGTGTGTATGAAAAATATGATGAGATTTGGTCTTGATCGTGCTAGGATAAGATATCTAAGGCGGGTTTTTTGAAGAATCAACCTTGTTTTCTTGAGCGTTCTTCGACCGTTGTGGTTTTCATCAAAACCATTAAGGTAGGAGGCTTCACTCTCGACTCCTCTTGTTAGAAGTGATTGTATTAGATTCAAATTGGTTTATTTGAATGGTTTTGATTGTGAAAAGCATGGAATAAATCTTTTTTAGTGATGATTTATGGTTTTTATGTAATTGTGAAATCTTGGTGACTTGTTGTGCAAAGTGATTTGGATTCTTCAATTTAAAATTTTGATTTTAAATTATTATTGCTGAAATTGTAAATGGTTTGATGAAAAATGGGTTTTTAATCAAAAGGGTTTTTTATTGAAATGGTTTGAGATTGAAATGATTTTTATGGATTTGATTTTCAATAAAAAGGGAGTTTTATTGAAATGGTTTGGAATTGAAATAGTTTGACATTAAAATGAATTTTATGGATTTGGTTTTCAATAAAAAAGGAGTTTTATTGAAATGGTTTGGAATTGAAATGGTTTTGATGGAAATGGTTTTCAATAAAAAGGTGTTTTTATTGAAAGGTTGTTTTAGCATGATTGATGGGAATATGTGGTGTGTGTTCATGTTTAATGTACGAGTCTTAGTTGAAATATGACCTTGTACTGAGTTCCAAAGGTGTAATGGCGCATCGTAATTATATGTACGTGGCTTGGTTGAAATATGACCTTGTTCTTGGTTCCAAACATTTAATGGCACAATGGTAACTACTTGTATGGGGCTTGGTTGAAATATGATCTTGTTCTCGGTGCCAAAGGTGTAATGGCACATGGGAAACAATTACCTCGTGATGACTTAATATATCGACGAGAGACTGCTCATGAGTATGGAACTGTCATAACGAAGCATGCATGGTTGGTAGCATGCATTGGGAAGTGGTTGGGTATGCTAAAAAGGAATGTTTGTTAAATGGTTCTTAAGATTTTTTTGTTATGTTTCTGGAAAAATAACATACTGGAAAAAAAAATTTTAATTACTCTTGTAATGCCTTTCGTTATGAATGGTTTTGGAAACTTATTTATATTTAGTTATAAACTGCTTTTGAGAAAATGTTTTATATAAACGGATTTTATATAAATGTGGATAACTCTTCTATACTAGTGGAATGAGTAGGTAATTCATTGGGGAAACCTACTGAGTTTTATACTCACCCCTACTTTGGCACTTTGGTGCTTTTGTAGATGTCGTATTCCGGGACACAGTTAAAGGTCAATCTTCTTATTGATATTGGCTTGTGGTGATGCTTGGTAGATGTGTGGAGCTTGGAGCTTGTGGAGCATGGAGTTGTAGTGTATTTTGAGAGTCTTGAGTTGTTCATCCACTGTTTACTTGGATGCTTAGTTGGGTCTTCCACTGTTGTGTACCTTGATGTAGTTTGATATAAATGAATTGTTTATTGGTCTTTCATTTGTTTATGCATCATATTGTGAATTTTTTGTTATGTTTGGTTTATGGGTTTATTTCTTAAAGGTTAAATCCTCCCCCACTTGTACTTAAAACCCTTCGGCATTTATTTCCAGCCTTTTCCACCCTGGGGATGTCGCTTAAGGCCTAGTAATGACTCGTGGTACTCTAAAGACAATGAGAATTGGAGGGTTATTACAAAAAGTTATTATTGTTGGTAGTGACATTATGACTATAGTAAAGTTTAGAGGTTAGTAGACCATTATGGGCTGGTTCCCAGACTAAGAAGCCATTAGTGTTAACAAAAGTGTAGTTGTTGATAATAAAAGATATTTCGTTAGGTAGATCTAAATTATAAGAGTTCATACAGTAATTTATGGTGTTTTGTTAGTGTGAGACAAAGGGATGGGGTCTATCATGTTACAGAGAGGTATAACATTCCAGTTATCACACCAAAATATAAGAGAAGAATTCTTATTGATTATCCATCAAGATTTGGAAAAAAAAAATTGAGAAGCTATGTTTGATGGAAGGCTAAATTGATGAGTCCATAAGTGTGCTTACCTTTCCTGAGGTTATTATAAAATCTACCATGAAGGAACTCATAATTCTGAGAGTTGTTGCTCACAATATTCCAGGTAAGTTTATCTTGGAGGGATTCATTAAAGTGTTTGAGGTTTTTAATACCAAGTCCCCCATTATCAATTAGATTGTATCATGTTTTCCAGGAAACAGTGACAAGTTTTATTTCAAGTGTGTTCCCACTCCAGATAAAAAAATCTTCTGTTGGTCATTTTAATTAAATCAACGGTCTATTTTTACACCATCATAGAGTATACTATTTTAGATACAATTGTGTGTTTGACAAGGGAAATTATACTTTCCATCGAATCATTTTTCCCTTCCAGGAGGACCATTGGTTATTGATTTGATCAAAGATGTTGAGGAAGTAAGTGTTTTTGGGATTCCCCCAAAAAATGGGTTCCCCAAGATAGGTAAAAGGTAATAATTCTTCTTTTATACCTAATTCATTTATTACATCAATTTTACTAATGTCAGGGAAATGTTTTCTAAATAAAATGGAATATTTTATCCAATTTATAGATTGATCAGAGACCTCCTCATAATGTGAGAGTACATCTTTGAGTTTTTTAATATTTTTCTTATCTCCTTGGAGGAATAAGATAATATCATCAACATATAAAATATGAGAGGGAACAGTTAAAGTTCTAGAGTCAAATATGGGTTTTAATGTACCCTTATTGATCGAATCAGTGATAAGTCTGTAGAGGTAGTCTTTATAAATAACAAAAATGATGGTAGAGAGGGGGTCACCTTGTCTAACACCCTTTATACAATTGAAGTATCCCTTTGTGGAACCATTGATTAGAATAGAAATGAGAGTGGAGTTAAAAATAGTTTTTATTTTATTGACAAAATCATTATTAAATCCAAATACATAAAGAATTTTGAAGATGAAATTACAATTGATGGTATCAAATGATTTCCTAATATCCAATTTAATAGCAACACCTCCCCCTCTTTGATTATTTTTTAACAAGTTAGTACTTTCAGAGGAAATTCATAAACAATCTTGGATATTTATCCCCTTGATGAAACCAAATTGGTTCCAGGATATGCTTTTGTTGGAAATAGGATTCATTATCATTGATAGAAGCTTGGAAATGATTTTATACATGGTTTTGATTAGAGCAATCGGTCTAAAAAGATCAATCTCCAAAGCATTATCAAATTTTAGAATGAGTGTGAGAAATTGTGATTTATACCATAAGGGAGGAACCCATTAGTGGAGAAGTACCTAACAAGGTGACAAACATAATTGTAAACAATGTCCCAATGATGTTGAAAGAAATCATTAGATAAACCATTAGGTCCAAGGGCACTATTAGGATTTAAGCTAAAAACCACCTCTTTAATTTCGTGCTCAATTATAATATTGTCCAAGTTTTTATTATCATTATTCCCCACTAGGAGGGGAATGATGTCAGGCTTGATGTCCTTATTCTGAATAGGGCCATTGAAAATGATACTAAAGTATTTAGTGACATGATTGGTAAAAATATCTTCATTATCAATGATATTGTCCTAATCATTAAGTAAAGAAAGGGGCCTAAAATTCTTTCTAGCTCTTTGAAGAGCATTAAAGAATTTAGTGTTTCTATTTCCATCTTTAAGCCAATTGATTTTAAGAGTTTGTTTCCTGAGGTTGTCTTTCAAGGCCAGAAGGGAGTTGAGTTTATTACTGATATTTATTTCTTGATTTTTATCCCTAGTAAAATCATTATGGGTTGAGTCAGTTTGAATTTGATTAAGTTCATGCTCGAGTGAGTTAATTTCATTATTAGTTTGTTGGGTTCTATCTTTTCACCATATCTTTAATTTTTACTTCAGGAGTTTCATCTTCATAATGCAAGTAAAGGCATCATTTGAATGAATTGAATTCCAGGTGTCTTCGAAAATTTTATTACAATCTGGAATAGTGTTCCAGGCATAATTGAATCTAAAAGGAAAAATAGGCTTATTATCTCTAGTTTTTAGGCTCACCAGAATATGATGATGATCAGAATTTAGTTTAGGCAAGGTGATGCTGGATATGGTACTCCAATTATCAAGGGCCACAAAATTTGTGAAGGCTCTATCCAACTTTATTTCTAATACTCTACTATGTTTTTTTCTATACCAAGTGTATTTTTCACCAACAAGATTAATATCCACTAAGTTGTTAACATCCATACAAGATTTGAACTCTTTAGTGGAGGCACCCAAAATAAATCATTACTAAGTCTCTATGTAGGAGAACATAAGTGAGGATTGGGCCTAGAGGAAAAGAATAAATAATCATAGATATTTATAAAGATCATTGATCATAATAAAGTTAATGATCTAGTAAATGTTAATAATCAAAAAACAATAAACGAAAGAAGCATGTAAGAGATCATTAATATTATCAAAATGATGATAATAAGAAACCCTATAACATCACTACCCCTTTTCTTAATATTGAAGAATTTACATGAGAAGATATATGTACTTTATTTCAGTACAATCTCAACATTTGTCATGCCCTGAAAAATTTCTACTTTATAACTTATTAAATGAAATGAAGTTGAATTTTTCATTCCTAAAGTGTTAGATGATCATGATATCTTTAAATATAATGATAGGTAATTACATATTTCTTAAAAAATAGTTTTTACAGGTTATAAAATATGAATAAGTCCACCTATACTGAGATAATAAATTAATCTTACAAACTTCAACTAGATAATAACTTATACAATCCATAAATGATAACCTTACAATCCGTCAAAAATATGAAAATCTAAAACATTAGAAAGAGGTGAACTAAATCATCTTAACATTTATCTCACATATCTCATAAATAAGTACATTTTTATCACATTACAAACATGTGAATACCTTAATCATGTATTCTATTTATCATACATCCTTATTTAAAACATGCATGTTTCCATATTCTTAAGTTCAAAAATATGTAAACTTAATCCATGAGAGCATAAACCACTTTTCAACAATCCTTAATCTATTAAAAGGAAATCATTACCATCTAATTTTCTTATTCATGTCTAACATGTCATTATATGAACATCATTATCTCATCATCATTCTCATATTAAGGGTTATCCTTCCCTTAATCGTGTCTTTTCCAAAAAACACCAACTTATTACCTCAATCACTATTTATGTTTACTAGTAACATTTAGTATATTCTCTTATATCCTTATGGGAAAACTGAAATGGACCAATAAAAAGATGTTTCATTATTCTATAATACACTAAATGTACTTCAATAACATTATAATCTAATTATAATGCCTAAACACTCAATTATTCTAAAACTTCATTGTCATATGCCACATCAACAAAAGTAATCACATGTGACTTTCTTTTTCCTTTTTCCTTAAGATATTGCTGATATCAGTCATCATCATTAAACCTTGAATTTGGGAATTGGTTAGTATAATGCCCATTTTCCTTACACGTGTAACACTAAAATGTGGGAGGTTCACTCTTTGGATCTTTATATTTATTCCAATTATTTTGGTAGTAAAATTCATGATGACCTTCATTACCACACTTAAAACATTTATAAGTCCCCTTAATAAAATTTCCTCCATGTGTTCTTCCATACATTGAGCATAAATAAAATATAATCTTATTTTATCTGTAATTTTTAGAGTTTCATTTGAATTATATCCTTCTTTTATTATCATAACCATGATATAGATGGGAGAATGAATTCCCATTTTGTAAGAAGAATGAGAGGAAGGTAAAAAATGAAAAAGAAGTTATTAGACTCACCCCAATCCATGGATTCAATATTATATTTTTACCTCATATTATTGATAATGTTCCACCATATATTATCTTTACCTTCCAAGAGATAAGTTCCCAAATAAAAATTTTCACATTCTAAACAATATAGAATGAGAAATATCTTTTCAGTGGCATAGATCCATTTCTCATAAACAAGTTTATTGGTCATTCCACTAAAAGAATGTGGAAATTTCCTTAAGAACGATTCAAGAGAACTTAGTTCCTACCTTTGGTTATTTGGAATCCTACCAGGATTTGCAGTCATAGAAACAAGATTATTTTTTCTTGCTCCCATACCATTTGATTATTCTAGAGGAAAATCATTTCATTTCCCATTTCATTCATTATTAACAAAGTTCCTTTGGGTTCCATCCATTATCTAAAACCCAAAAAGAACAGTGTGATAGGAAATAATCATAAATGGAAAACAACATAATTATGGGGGATTACTTTAAATCTCTCACATATTAGGTTTAATCCTAGGTTATTAATGATCATCACCAGAATTATAGGATTGTAACATACAATTTGACTTATCCTTATGACATCCATAGACATACCATAAAAATATTTCTAGGGATCTCACTAAAGATTTCATATCCTAATTTCTAAAGGTTGACTAAACCTTAACACTAATACCAACTCTAACGACCCAAGGTTGATGTACATAGACATCACATTTCTTTTTTGGAATACTTAATACATACACAAATAGACTCCAAAAAATCAAATTATTTTAGTGTCTTTGGAAACTTTTAACACATTCTTCTAACTTGGTGAAAGGTCTTCAACATCTCCCACAAAGATATTCATCATTAGTTTTCCTACCTAAAACATTTCTTTATATCCTTGGGAGAATAAAACATAAAAAGGGTGTTCTAAAATTCCAAGTAAGGCTAAACAAGGAGAACATCAAACAAAACATAAACATTAGAATGTGAAAACATGAACATATATTTTGAATGTCAAAATCTTGAGTCATAAAATAAATCTTGGCAGTATGTAAGGAATAAATCATAAAGGAAGATAAAACATGATAAAATAGAATTGGAGTAAAAAATATAATTGGGGAAAACAAATAATCATAGAAAATAATTTCCATATTATCCAAGTCTCATTGAAAAGACCATCATAGTGGAAAAATTCCATTACTAAACCGGATTTACTTTTCCCTCCATTCCTTTACTACTGACCTAGATTTTCTTGTCATTCCAGTGATGTCTATCTAATGAGATATAAATATTTTCCCATTTAATTGGAGGAAGATATAATTCCCACTCATATTATAATGAAATCATTCTTAAATGTTCCACAAAAACAAAACACATTTATCATAAACATAACCCAAAGAATAAAATGGTTTTCTTAAACATCATTCCATCATAACATAATCCATTTAAAACAAATTTATTTCTTAAATATAATCCCATAAAAAACATAATCAACCAAAATAATAATAGGGATAATATACTTTAAACATATTCTTAATTTTATATGGGATATAATTTTGAAAAAACACTTGAAATTAATTTTTGAGGGAAATATCCTTTATTTTTGAAAAAAAAATCTTATCTTGAAACACCGCACAATTTTAAAAGAAAATAATTTCATTAAAAATAACCATAAAATTTGTAAGATAAGCTTCATAGAAATAATTTTTTATGAAATCATAAAAAACTATTCATTCTGTATAAGTTAAAAACATTCTTCTAGAACATTTGCTGAAAAAATTCAAAAAGTACCTCGTATGGAAAACAAAAGAAAGATTCCTTCCAAACCGTGTAGTAAAAAAGTAAAAAATGGGTAAAAATGAATTTAAAAGTACATAGGATAATAATAAATTAAATTATGAAATATTTTTTAGGAAACATGTATATAGATGATAAATAAACCCCAGTAAATACTTATGTATAAATAATCTCAAATAATAACAAGATTGTGAAATTATCCCTTACCATGGGTCTTGACTCTCTTCGTACTTGTACAAGATTCATGTATAATAAATATAAGTTTATTATAGATATTTAAAAAAAATATTCTTATAAATAATAACATATATGTTTTAATTATGGCCTTATATTACCCACTTGTTAATTATCCTATGAGAAGGTTTTACTTCAGGTAATATTCGCTCTATTCTTCGCACGTGTCTTAATTTGTTATATCGTTGCCCCTTATACTTATATCATGATTCCAGAATGTATATCATGATATAAATATCATATATATCTATTATATATATATTGAAATAATCTATATCATAAATAAGTATGAAATTGAATACACCATTCATGGAGATGGTAAGCCATACGTATGCAAGAACATTGTTTCTGTTTTAATTTTCATGATTAAAGAAAGTGTATAAATGAAATATGTATATATATATATATATATATAATTATTCCAGTATCATTTTTATATCATATAATTTTACCAAACCCATCATTAAAACATTTTATGTGGTGTGTGAATGAATCGTATCGCTTTGATGGGGTAGTAGTCCACATTTTCTCAAATGAAATTATCATATTAACACAAAATGGAAACTAAAATGGTATGAGTTATAAAAAGGAATAAAAAATCTTAAAGACATAATAAATATAATATAATACATATAAAAACATATTTTCCACCATAATGGCCTCCATTATTAGTGGAAAAATTAAAATGAAGAATCATCATTTTGTGAGGTCGTAGTTCACCGTACACAGAAATAGTATATTCAATATCCATTAGATGGTGGTGTGTGTAAGTGTAGGTAAAACCATTATCCTAAAAAATCCTATTTTTATCATACCATAATGGAATAAAGAAAGTATAGGGGTTGGAGAAGGAAAATAAATAAAATGAGATTGAGAGAAAATGTTACCTCTTAATGGGGTAACTCATTTTGGTTTGTGCCAAAAGGCTTCCATGAGTTACCTTCTTCCCAAGGAAATGATTCTATGAGTAATTTATGGAATTGGGATCTTATTTTATCATATTTTGGGATATATAAGGGGCTTGAGAGGTGTGAGGAAGTGGGTACAGGTGGTGTCCTTTTATAAGAGGGAGGAGAGACACTTTAGGAAACTCCAAAACCATTAATTTATTATAAACTCAAACCACATACAAAGACCTATAAAATTTCATAATTTAGAATATTAGATGATATAAGGTTGTAATTTCATCAAGAAATAAATTTTTTACAAGTATTTAATGTCGATTTAAATCTTATTATTTTAATTTAACACCTGGTTATTCTATTTCAATTAACTAGGGTAACAATTATTTCAATATTAAAAGGGAAAAGTATTTACATATTTGATGAAAATTAAATAATATATAAATAATATATATAATTTAAGATCATATCATAATTATTGAATATTTTTTAAAATGTTCTATTATTTTTAAATAATTTAGTAAAACATTGTTTTGATAAAACTACAGTAGAGTCAATTTTGACACTATACAATACATAGATTTTTAAAAATATCAAGATAATTTTTTATAATCTAACCAATTATTTAACTATATCCCTATGGTGTCTAGGTAATATATGAAGTTAAATGGGAATATTTATTATCTAAAGTTACATTTCTTTTAATATTTTTAATAACATTAATTTGATATTTCCATTAATAAAATAATTACTATATCAGTTTTCTGAAATTATTTAATATACTTATTTGTTGAGTAAAATTTAAAAAATAAAATATTATGATGAATATAAATATAATAGACTTAATAATAATAATTTCAGTATAAATTAAGTTTTTTAAAATCCAACATTAAAAATGTTATACTTATTAAATTATGAATGTCAAAACTTTAACATCACTTTAAATTAAATAATATAAGTGTCGCAATCAGTTCTATATGGATCCAAATTGTCAATAACTAGACCCTTTCATGATTATGGTTGATGTATATTCGACCAATAATAATTGGGAAAGTGTTTTTGTTTTTTCATGGTTATTAACATTTTAATAATAAATGTTTTATTGATTTCTCATCAATTAATTAATTTTTACATCATCAAAGTATAAGTCACTAGGGTAATTATTTATTTCCTAAAAATTAAAAATAAATTACCTTGAAATGAAAATTACATAAAAATAAATATGTATAATCTAATTTATCTTCTGTATAAACTTATATAAAAAATGGTTTAGTTATTAAAACTTGACTCAGCCATATTTAACTTTGCTTTAAATAAAATAGATTAAATATCCAAATCTCATCCAAATGGATTCAAAAGGGTATAATATCAACCCAAGTATAGTTTAAGTATAAAATAACTCATCCAATCACATTTTTAAAAGTTTTAAAGTTATTTTATAATATTATATTTATCTTTAATTACTCAATTTACCTTTTTACCGTATTGATAAAAATTACTAAAGTTACAATTCATAATGCCCAAAAATAAAATAATTATATTGAAATAATTTGGAATTACCATTTAAAAATATGGAAACCATTTTGAAAAATTATAAATATATAATTTTCAGTAATTAATTTAAAATTAATCATGTTTTCGAAATGAAAAACAGGTTTTTAAAAGTTAAAGCATTGCAAAAGATTGAAATGTTTTTACATCTGAATTCAATATATATTTAATTCCCATGAGCTAAATTATATCTAATTAATAAAATATATTCTATTTATAAATTAAAATCCTTAAATAATATAATTTTACCATAAAAATTATTTCAATGATAAATTTGTTTTCAATTAAAATTTAGTGTTTTTTTTACTATTCATCAAAACATGAAAGTTATCAAAAAAATATCAAAAATTAATCCAAAGTAAATTTTTATATCCCACATAAAATAAAATTTTTATGTGGTTAAATAGAATATATATATAAGTGTAAAAAACTATATTTAAAATTGGTACACCTTTAAAAGGCGGAAAAACTGCCTTTTTTTAAAATACTTCTTTTATATGAAAAATTGAATTCGTTCTTATATCTTGTCTAGAAAACATATAAGATGAATTTTAAACATTATATTGAATATTATATATATATATATATATTAAATTAATAAAATCCATTAAAAATGATTTCATTATTTTATTTTAATTTAAATAGTTTTTCAGAAGAAAGTTAATATTGTTCATAACTTCCATTATAATGACTAGGTTATATGGTAACATAAAAATATTTATTTGTTCACTTAAACTCTAACTTGCATGAAATGTATTATATCAAAAGAAATAAAATTTGTATGTAATATAAGCCAACCATAATGTTCTTTATGTCGCAAGCTAAGAAATTATTGCATATAGTACAAGCTAATCATGGTGTACCGTACAACACAAGATATCAATGAAATTAAAAATATATATATATATCTCATAAAATCCCATGGTGTTACAATATCCCCTTAATATAAATATTTCCTTTCCATGAAACAACCATTCAACATATCCTCTTCATTCCTTAATGAAACTTATAATGAAAATAATAATATATTTCATAAATTACATAATATAATATTTGAATTCCAAAACATAAATACTTCATTCATCCAGATTTATTCATAAAGAATTACTTTGGCTTCATAAAATTATTCCCTAATCCCTATTTCATAAAATATGAAATATGAATCTTGTCTTAAGGTTCCTCAAGGTCAATCTTATCATTCTTCTTATGATTAATTTAAACAATACCAGAATAAAGTCACATACCTTTCACATGTCGTTTGTGGTCTCTTTATCTTCAGAAGTATAACCAATACTCTTACCACCATCCTGATTATATTTATTATATTTCCACTTAGAAAATATATTATCATAATGCCCATACTTTCCACATCTGAATAATTCAATCTTAACCATGTTCTTTCTAGTTCTCTCTATTGACTAAAACCAGAAAGCACAGGGTGAGAAATGCAAATCATAGAATAAAGAAACATAATCATGAAAATTTTCATATAGGATTCCTAAATATATAAACATTCCTTAGTCTATGAAACCATAGTTTTATCCTAGGTTATTAATAATAAAATTACATTTAAATATTTCATGATGGTTCGTGAAGATTTTATTAATTTCCTAAGCATATCCCCCAGGAATATCAAACTAGGTTTGCTGTAAGGATTGTTTTCATATACCGAATTTCCCCAAGTTAGGCCCATGGCATCTTATTAGATTTGTTACCCCTAGATATATCTATTCCATATCCACATCCACTTGTAGTATCTATAGAGGGATGTATTTATTGGAAACCACTCACTCTATCCTTTACAAAAATTCCAAGACATTTTCCTATACTTTTCCTTTTTCTTAGACTTATCCTTAAAAATTTCCTTAGATTTATTAATAGGGTTTTCTCATCCTAGTTTCCAATGTTAAACTATAAATTTTCTCTAATACCAAATATACAGACCCTCTATTTTCATACATTTACATTACTTAAATTTTTTGTAATAGTTAAAACATAATACAAATAGACGCCGAAAGACTGTACTAGTATGGTGTCTTTGGAAACAAGGAAACATAAACACTTGTAAATAGATGAGATACATCATCTCCCAATAAGTTATTCTTGGAAAGAACCCTTATTAGACACGTTAAACATAAAAATTATCTTCATAACCTAGGGGAAGGAAACAAAAAAAGAATGAGATTAGATGCTCAGTAAGGGTAAACAAGGTTGATACATAATCATAATCATGATCATAAGGGTATAAGAACATGATAATGAAAATACAAGACCATAATTTACATATCAAAGAATATAAACATAAATCATGGCATAAATCAAGGATGTTCATAAGACATGAATTATAAGGAAATAAAGAACATAAACCAAGAAAGCATAACATAGGAATAAAAGGTGTAATTTTTACATATACATAATTGTATATAATGATTTCTATACTAATCAAGGAATATCTACCCATTCTATTTTAGTGGAAAAGGTTCTTTACAGAACTCGGTTCACACCCAGTTCCAACAATGTATTACATAACTAAGTTCACTCCTCTCCCAATCCCAGTTTTACTAAACCTAGTTCATTTACCATTCTATCCCTATAATGCTAAACTGAGTTCATTTCTCATTACATAATTTTATATATAATGAGATATAAATTTTTACCCAATGAATTGGGGGAGATATAGGTCCCACCGATATCATATTGAAATCATAATTACATGTTCTACAAGATCATTAATAATCATATCATAGCCCATGAAATGAAACAGGTTTCATAAAAATGTGATCATATCATGACCTATGGAAAAATAAATATGTTTCATAATCATTTAATGATAAGAAAAACCTATGAAAATAAGTGGGTTTCAAAATCATATAACCTGTGAAAGAGGAATGAGTTTCATAACATTATTTTACCAAAACATAATCCATCCATAGAATTAATATGAGTGGAAAAATTGCATAATTTCCATAGAAAGGCTTGATTAACACCAACAGATGTTATCTTAGATGGGAAATAATTTTTAAATATTTTCTAAAATCATTTCTTTGTAAAAATAGCATTTATTCTTTGAAAATATATTTTTAAAATATAAATACTTTTGAAAAAAAAATCATTGAAAAAATCATTTAAAATTTATAAATGAAGATTTGAAAATAATAAAAAAATATTAAAATAACTTTTCCTTTAAAATTATCTTCACGTATCATTTGAAAACATTTTTAAAAACATTTTTTAAAACATGGTCTTTGAAATAAAATAGATTTCTGACTAAAGAGAGAAATATGATAAGATTTTTCTTGAAAACAATTTCTTAATTATATTATGTAAAAAAAAGTGTGTAAAGTGGTAATAATACATGGATATATCTTGAATAAATAGGGGATAATGAAACCCATGAGTTTTCTTGAGAAATTTATTATATGATTTCATCTAAGGAAGCATAAGCATAAATAATCCTGAAAAGCAATGAAATTGTTTCAATAAACTCTTATCACTTGGTAAGTTGGGATCATACTATACATGTAAAAAATGAAATTATTTGAATCCAAAAATATAATTAAAAAAATATATTCGTGATATAAAATGTAAAATTGATTAATATACACCTTGAAAAATAATTTTAGGTGCATAACAAACATGTGTCTCAAAGAAGGAAAATTGATACAAAACTATTTTACCAATTTGGTAACTTTTGAAACCTAAAGCCCATGAAATAAAGATCATAAAATGGGTATTTAAATACAAATTAACATAATTATATGAATCATATAATTTATCCATGGTAAGTATACACACCATAGAAAAGGAATGGGTGGGTAATAAAGCATGTATCTCACATAAATAAAAAGTGAGATGAAATTCCATTTCTTTGTATCTTGAATCTCTTTGTAATCGTACAAGATTACTATATAATAAATTTAAGTTTCTTATAAATATTTTAAGGAAGAATTTTATCATATATAATATCATATATAGTTCTACTATGACCTTATATTACCCTCTTCTTAACAATCCTATGTTAAGGTTTCACTTCAGGTAATATTCGCTTGGTTCTTCGTATGTGCCGCTATTTGTTATATATGTTGTCCTTATAATTATACAATGATTTATAGAATGTACAAAATTATATATATATCATTAATATACATTATATTTTTATTATAATAATCTATATAATATAGAATTATGAAATGTAATACACCTGGAGACGGTAAGTTGTATGTACACATGAACGTTGTTTCCGTTTGTATTGTCATATTGAAAGAAGGTAAATAAAATATGTGTATATATATGTATATATATAAACATTATATTAGTATTATTATATCATATATATAATATAATTTCACTAAACCCACCTTTAATACATTCCATGTAGTGTGTGAATGAATCACATCACTTTGAGTGGGAGGTAGTCCGCACTTCGTCACACGAAATTATCGTATTTACACAAAATGGAAAGTATAAAGATATTTGTTGTCAAATGATTAAAAATGATTAAATAAATAATTAATATGATATATAATTCATATAAATATATATTCCATCATAATTTCTACAATGATTGGTGGTAAGGAGAAATGAACAATTATCGTTTTGTGAGGCGGTAGTTCACCGTACACATAAACAGTACGTTCGTTACCCATTAGATGGAGGTGTGTTTATGTATAGGTATAAATATTAGAATAACAACATAATAGTATATTTAATATAATATTTTTATTAAATCATGAAATAAAGAGAGTTTATGTGGTGGAGAAAAAAAATAAAGGAGCTTGAGATAAGTCGTTACCACTTAATCAGGTATCCCCTTTTGGTTTGTGCCAAAAGTATTCATTGGATTGCTTTCATACCATGGGGGGATTCTAGGATGATTTTTGGGATATTGGGAAGTGTATTAGGTATATATTTTCATAACATAATTGGTTTTATAGGTGTTAATAAGAGGGATATTTGGTATACTTTCATATGGAAGGGAAAGGACACACTTGGCATTTTTTAAAACAAGTTAGGTGTAGAAACGTTTTTACCTTAAAAAGTCATACCAAACCAAAAAAACGTAAAAATGGTAGGTTAATGAACTAATAATGGCCATAAAATGGTTTTTTTACAAATTTATAGGTTTTTTTGGGTCTTAAATTTAAGGTTTATTACTTTTTTAACCTAATTTTTCTCTTAATTGTTGTAATTAATTTTAATCACATTCAGTAATATTTTTGGTCAAAAAAATACATGAACTTATTATAAATTATAAATTATTATGATTCCAAATATGTAATCCATTTTTAAAAATTCTTATTACATAAGTGGAATAAATTAATTTTAAAATAATCCTGTTGATGGGACGGCACAACAGGTTTTTAAAGAAAAAACATCCGAAAGTTTGCTAAGTTTTTATACCCAATTTCAAAGTGAAATTGATTTCAATAAGCTAAATTTTATTAATTTATATGAAAACTATCTAATTAATCATTACAACCAATTTAAAATATAATTTAACCATATTAATAAATGATATGAAAAAGAAGTTTTGAATTAAAATTTAGAATTTTTAACTATTCATCAAAAAATGAAACCTTACAGAAAAATACCAAAAAATTATCCAACATAATTTTTATTCTTATATTTCAAATATGAAGTTTATTTTTACATATAAAATCTACAAAAGTTTCAAAAATAGGATTAAAAATGGGTTCTCTATTAAAAGGTGGTAAAACTACCTTTATAAAAATATAGGGTTTTAAGCATAAAATTGAGTTTGTCCTTACCTTATATCTATAAAATATATTGGATTATTTTAAAATATACTTGTTTGAATATAAAATATATAATTTTAACCAATATAATTCACTATTAGTAATTAATTTAACTTATTAATATAAATCGTCTTTTTCACATAAAAATAGACTTTTATAAAATCATTCCCTTTATATTCCTTTGGTTTCTATATAATTTTCTAATTAATAGGTAGCCAATTAATTAACCAATATATATTTATAATTTAGTTAATCCTTTAATCTTAAATTTAATGTTCATGTTATATCCAACTAAATAATAATATTTTAATAATTAATTATTGTTTGGTAACACTTATTCTTGCGTGTTACACAAGCCATCGAGGAAATTTGGTCTTGCATGTAACGTAAGCTAACCATGGTGTTATATATAGATAAAGCTAAAAAAAATATTATGCGTAGTGTAGGATTAAATTTTTGTTGCATATAATTTAATACATACATATTTCTTTAACATAAAATAATCAATTTTTAGTGTTGTGGAAAATAAAATATATTAAAAAGATTAAATTAATTCAAAAAAATAATTCAAAAAATATTGGGGCATTACACCACCTCCCTTGCTTTGCGTAACCAAAAAGGTTGTATGTGGGTTTCTCTAAAGAACCATCATATAAGAAATATTTTCTTCCCATATAGTTTTCATTTAACAGAAGGTGTTTTCTGTAAGTTCTTTATAAAACCCTTCATGAGACTTAGATGGATAATGGGTTTCTTCTTCATGAGATAATGGTTATTCATGGTTTATCCTTATATTCTTTGCATAACCAGAATGGTTTATGATATAATCATTTGTATAAATCAATCACTCATGTACTCTATGTTCACAAGAGCTCAATGTTTTCCCATAACTGAACTCTCATCCAATACTCAGTTTATATAGCTGATTTTAAACTACCTATATTTGATTTTTAAGGTGTATTGAGGAATAATTAAAATGACCAAGGATCTTAGTGTATCTTATTGAATTATGAAGCTATAAACTTATCTATACATTTCCAGAATGATCATGTGGTTTCATGATTACTACGAATGATCACTTTGTTGATCACATAATTCCTTGATGTAAATCCTCTTGGTAATCTCAAATAATTCATGAAATAATTCCTTCAAAAATTGGATGCTTATAATGATATAAGATATGTTCATCTTCATCTAAAAACTTCATAGTTATCACCCTATAACCACATCATTCAAGAACATCACACGATGTTTCAATGATTATATTTTGTTCTTGTGACACCTTCTCATGATGGGTGATTGATTATTTTTATTCGGATGGTGATCTTAAGATCATCACGTGATGGGTTTTTGGATTCCTAAGATATCTTCATATAATGTCATTGTTCTTCAAACATTCAATATGAATTCAAGGAAAAATTTTGGGAATTAATTTAGTTCATTTTACCTCATGTGAATCCTTCTACATGTTATGTGGAGATGGCCAATTATTCCAAGCCTGTGTGGACACACATAAATGGAAAAATGTGGACAAAAATAAGCTTATTTGAATATGAATTGTGTGGGATCCAACAGATAGTGGAGATCACTCATATAATACAACACATTTTATTTATGTTATTTTAATGAAATAAGAATGATGTCTTCTGCTTGAACATCCCACGTTAGACATGCCCTTTAGAATGTGTTTGATATATAATTAAATCATTTACGCAACACTATTTGTGTTGGATACATTGGATCATCACCCATAATAGCTTTCACTACACACAACATGGTTTGTGCCTCACCTATGTAGACCCACCAACACCCTACAGGCCCAATGCGGCCTACCCATGATCTATATACATGGACACGCACCTATGGGTATATACATATACCACCAACATCTTAGCTACCATGAGGACTCCTTTGACAGGATCACCAACGGGGGTTGGCCCTTAGGTCCCCATATGTGTGGTTGAGGGCTATCCCATAGGGGATTTTATGGTTAGACTAATTTTTATTTTGATTCCTATCCATATACTTAGATTGAATCTATGTATTAAATGGAATTCCAAAACTTCCTCAACAATAATTTCCTCATTCATAAAATATAAATATATTCATGCATGGTATTCCATTTTTTCATAACCACCATTAAAATCATCATGAAATAATTTATTAATTACCCAACCTTCTTTTTATTCATCCTATAGTAAACAAATCATGATCAATTAAACAAGTCTGGTAACTTAAGATCACTTTGAACAATCATTACATTTTTCAAGGAAACTTTTCCAAGAATGACATCCAATTCTATTAGATTAATAGATAATAATTTGAAAAGAATCACCACTTCATTAACTATAACATATTGAATTATTGACAATAAATAAAACCTAGGATCAACAAAAAAAATTCCAAAAATTCTATAAATTTTTAGTTTTTAAAAGTGATTTTCAAAGTGAAAAGGGTCTTTTCCTCAATAATGTTTTTAGTGAAATTTTTATGGTATTTCTATTAATCAATGGAAAAAAAATTATTTAACTTATTATCCACTAGGGATATGATATAATGATACCATCCTTATAAGTTCTTAGTATGGTTTATGATTATGTTTATTGATTTTGGTAATTATTAACAATTCCTTTTCTAGTTTTTTAATTTGAATGTTTACATTGATTATGTTTCACCCCTTTCAAATGAGGAATGAATTAGACTTAGTAAGAAATGGGTGAGGCCTGTTATAGCCCCTCGATGCATCAGTAGGTCTAATGAGACAAACTAGATTATGTATTTGGTTGAGTCATTGCCTATTTATGTAATTTGTCTTCGAATAAGGCCTTGGGAATATGTTTCTGATGTCCAACATTATGGGTTCCCTCATTATGTGATTATTTTATTAGTTATGATATCAGTGGATAAGTTTCATGATCATGTGATTATTTATATAGAATTATTTCAACATCATTTATTTTTCTCATATTATTCTTCTTGCTCAAGTTATTGATTAAATGGCATGTATTTTTTAGTTATTTAACTTTATATAATGATTGTAAATTATTTATTCATGATATATTACACTATACGCAAACCCTTATTGAGTATATGGTATATCTCATTTCTCATGTTTCCTTTTCCTAGGATTCCAAGAAGTGTATTATGATTAATATTCAGTAATATGATAAAGATAATAATGGTATTCGAAAATAAAATACTATGTTTTATTTTATGTTTTCAAATTTAATGTGACATTCAAGTATGTATCTAGTTTTCTAAGACTATTAAACTATTATGTCTTTCTGTATGTGATTCCTTATATTTTTACCAATATGATAAACCACTGAATTAGGGATACTATGGTTAGAGACTTTAAATTTGGGATCATAAGAAGGTTATTGGAATCCTTGGGGACAATATTTAAGGAAAAATAGATCATGGAATATGATGCTATAACTTAATTTGAGGATAAGTATATGTATAGGATAGCATCCTAATGTCTTATTATGGTATATATTATGTTTATTTACTAGAAATGTATCCCTATCTAGATACAAAAAGTTTATGTGGCACTATAACAGTTGTAACAAGGGATAATAACTTCGAAAATGATGAATTGGTGTTTTCCCCGATTGAAACATAGTGCCTGATGACAAACCTTGATGCACACATGATTTTAATCTTTCGATGGATATTCTTATGATAATTAACATTTTTTAACAAACCATTGTGATGGAATTAAAATAAAAATTTTGTTTTGAAAAATTCCCCAAAGAAACCATGTTTATGATTCTAAGATTAGCTATGCATGAAATTTTCAATTTATTTTAAGTGTTTCACCAGTTTTAGAATTATACACTATGTTTCATAATGTAATGATCTAATCTAGTGTATACCAATATTTATAAATGGAAAGGAATGGGAACCATATCAATGCACATAATCCATAAAGGTATTTCCCACCTAGAGAAGATAATGAAGTTGGAGATAGAGTTAGAGATAGAACTGAACAAATTATAACCATATTGGGGCAGCTTACTCAGGTTATAACCAAAAACATTCCCTATATGGAGCATCCAATTAATCCAAAATGCAGTGTAATAATATTAGACTACTCCATGCATCATAAAAATATATCATTTTATGGTAATACAAATACATTTGTAGCTAAGTAATGGATAAGTTCCTTAGATAAGATATTCATCACATTGGGAATTAATTAATGGGAAATGGTTTTCATTGAATTTTATCATCTCTCAGGGGATGAATATGAATAGTGGTAATTGATTCAAAAAACTAAGGGTGAATAATAAATATGAAACACAGTGTGGATGTATATTAAGGTACTATTTATAGAGAAAATATTTTCATTGCATGAAATTATTGGATATAGAGTGAAAATTCCTAAGTCTAATACAAAATTAATATAAACATGTTGCTAAGAATGAGTCAATCTTTACACGGTTATCAAGGCATGATACAGAATACGTTATTAATCAAAAGAGAAAGATTAATTACTTATTTTTTGGGATAAATACAATCCTTCAAATGATACTAGTCTCCCAAAAATTCTTATTATATGAAGACATATTGTCATGTTCTATAAAAAAATTCTTATTCATATGAATTTAAAGGGGTGAAAGATAAGAAAATTGATATTGAGCACTATGAAAAAAGAAATAAAGAAAATGTGATGAAGGGAAAGGTGGATTTTTTATCTTGTAATAAATTTGGAAGGAAACACTATGACACATGCTTACAGGGAATGAGAGTTTAATATAGGTGTGGACAGAAAGTCCTAAATGATCATTATTTGAAGAGCATTAAAGATGATTCCAATGTGAAATTATTCAACTGTAAAGAGATGTGGACCTATGAAAATTATTATAGAAGGCATCAAGAGAACTTTCCTCAGAAAATGGAAAGATAGTGAATCCAAGATTATGTTATCATAATAGATGACGTTTAAGTTCCTACTAAAGTGGTGGAGGGTACTTAATAATATTCTCAAATTTAGAAAATGATTCATCTGATTCTAGATCTTTTCACTATTTTATATCTTCTATGTTTTCTTGGAAAATTTGATATTTTCCTAGCACCTTTATAATTGATTTATTAGTCAAGAATCCTAGTGGAAGTCTAAACACAACCAAGATATGTTAGTCTGTTCCCATTATGACACTTAAATGTGCCCTATTTTCTAACCTCATTATTATACATATGGTTGATTTTTATATAATACATGGTATAAAGTGAATTAAAAATTATGATGAAATATTTTATTGAAAAGATAATAAAATTATGATTTATGATGAATATATAGTATTTTTTATCTTTAGAGGGGAGACCTCATCATACGAGTCATGTCTAGATTCACCCCCAATAGATCTTCTAAATGAGATTATTGGGGAAGAAGAGAATATAAAATCTATCGATGAAAAATGTAATATTCATAATCAGTTTGGAACTATTTTTCAATAATAAATTGATGTATTTCTTGAGGAATTTCATAGACAGACACCATACCATGAATTTGATTTTTTTATTGACTTAATTGCTAATTCAAGACCAATATCAAAAACTCCCTATATAATGTACAATGTGGAATTAGTGGATTTGGAGAAACAACTAGGGCAGTTTTGTAATATGGGATTTATACCCCCTAGTATTTCACATTAGGGATCCCTTGTTCTTTTGATTAAGATAAAAGATGAATCTTTGAGTTTTTTCATTGATTATAGGGAAATCAATGCTATTAAATTAATGAAAAAATATCATTTTCCTCACATTGATGACTCATTCAATAAACATCATGGTGATCAATATTTTTCAAAGATTGACCTTCCTTCCTTGTATTATAAATTGGGATTACTGAAGGTAGACATTCCAATGAAAGAATTTTGAATTTGGTTTGAACATTGCAAGTATACAATAATTCCATTTGGATTGACTAATGCACATTTATTTTTATGCATCTAATGACTATAATTTTAAGGGAATATCATGGTGATATTTTTGTGGTATTTATGGATTATATCTTGGTGTATTATAATATATATAAGCACCAAGAAAAGAAATTAAGGACTATTCTTGATACTCTTATAAGAAAAGAGTTGAATGGGAAATTTAGCTAGTGTGAATTATAGATTCAGAAAGATTCTTTTCTAGGCCATATTATCTCCAAAGATGGAATGTCGGTTGATACAATGAATAAAAAGTTAGTCCAAATGTGCAATTCACCAAAAAACATATCTATGGTATATAGTTTTATTGATTTGGTAGGTTAATATCATTTATTTATTCAACATTTTTCTCCCTTGAATAACACGTTAACAAAGATTACTCATAAAGGGGTTAAGTTTGTATTTATAAAGGGATGTGTAGAATGTTTAGAAGAATATAATAGGATATGGGAGAATGATAAAATTATGACTTTAACATCAGGAAATAATTGATTTGTGATATATAGTGATGCATTGAATAAGGTAATTAGTTGTGTCCTTATACATAATGATAAAGTGATTACTTATGCATCGAGTAAATTAACTATTCCTAATCAAAACTATGAAACTCATGATCTTCATTTTGTAGTATGAATATTTTCTTTAAATATATAGAGAAATTATATATATTGGAAAATATGTGATAAGTACATAGATCATAATATTCGAAAATAAATATTTTTCAAGAAAGAGCTCAATGTGCAACAAAGGTGAATACTCGAGCTACTTAATGATAATGATTGCTCAATACACTACCACTCAGGGAAGAAAAATAATGTAGTAGATGAATTGATGTGGAAAGATCATGGATTCTTGGAAAAAATATTATTTATAGGGATCATATGCTCTCAGATCTATTAAAGATAGATATGAGAATTATTAAGGGGACACATCACTCATTTTTCAATTGATTTTCAAACTATAAGAAAATATTTACCACTAGAGAACCTTACATGACTTTATATTAATGAATTTGTAAGAAATTATGGCTCACCTCTTTCAATTCTGTCTGATTATGATCCATGATTTACATCAAAATTATGGAAAATTATTTAAAAGGATCTTGATACTAAGCTTCATTTGAGCACCACTTATCACCCTCAACCCAATGGATTGTTCGAAAGGACTTTTCAAATGTTATAATACATTTTGACTTCATGATCTATTAACTTTCAATATACATGGGATCAGTGGTTACCTTTTTTATAGTTTTCCTACAATAATACTTTCCCTTAAAGTATTCAAATGGATCTGTATGAAGTATTATATGACAAGTGATTTCATACTCCAACTTTTTGAGATGAAGTTAGTTAAAGGAAGATTGTATGGCCAACACATGTAGAGGAGGCAGTGAAAAAGTTAAATACAATTAAACCTCATATTAATGTCGCCCAAATAAGAAAAATATTTATTCTAAAAACTAAAGGAAAAATTAGAAATTCCAAGTGGGAGATCACATTTTATTGAAAGTATCTCTATGTACAGGTGTTATTATTTTTGATAAGAAAGTTAAACTATCCCCTGGTACATCGGAACTTTTTAAATCCTAGAAATAATTGGAGTTTTGGCTTACTATTTGGAAATTCCACCAGGTCTCTCTAAATTACATGATGTTTTCCATATATCAATATTAAGGAAGTACATGTCAGACCCAACGCATGTGCTCACCTGTGTTGAAATAGAATCATAACTTGATCTATCTTACTTTGAATATCTTATCCAAATTATATAAAATAGAGAACAAGTGATGAGGAATCAGATTATTCTACAAGTAAAGGTACTTTGGAGAAATCATAAGATAAAATAGGGGATGTGGGGACCTGAAGAAATTATGATGAAGAACTACTAAAATATTTTTATGAAGTAAAATTCTTAAAAAAATTTGGATGAAATTTTTTGAAATATGGAAAATGCTACACCTCAATACTTTACGATATATTTCTTTTTATATAAATTTAATCTCTTCGATAGCTTGTGATACACACAACCCTGAGTCTAAATGAATTATAATAAAGTATACAATTAAAACTTAGCTATTAAATTAGTGAGTATTCATAGAACTAAATAATTTATTAAATTTATATGGTTTATACATATATAAAATAAATTTATTTATTATAAATTGATTATAAATGAAAATAAAAATCAATTGAAAGTAAAAGAATTGTTTTTCTGAAAAACTATTTTTATGCACACAATTTGTTTTTATATTAATAAATTAAATTAATAACTTTTTTAATGAATATAATGAAATTTATATGTTATATATTTAGTAAAATGTTTTATCATTCATCTAATATTTTATATAAGTAAAAGATAAAAATAAATCATATATTAAACTTAAAACTATATTTTTCTAAAAAAATGGTTTTTTCGCTTTTGTCCACTTATTTTAAGAGTACTTTTTCTAATTTTAGAAATTTTATCATTAAAAAATAATATTATTTTTTAAATCATCATCTCATCATTATCTTAGAGTTAATTTTTTATAATTTTCTGAAAAGAAAAATTTTATCAATGATTAATGAAAAAAACTATTTTTTATTGAAAACTACCTTTTCATTTAAAAAATTTACAAAGTTTTATTTTTTTAAAAAAATATTTTAAAAGTAAAATTAGTTAAATTATATTTTATTAAATTCAATTTATATCATTTTAATCAGTTTTATGTTGATTTTAGATATAAAAAAATTTATACTTAAGAAAAAATTTCCTTTAGAAAACTGCTTTTTTATCACACTGGTGGGTTTGATTTTAAATTAAATTCGACATTTTTTTTAATTTAATTTGAAAAAATGGATTCAAAATTTTTAATCATAATAATTAACATTATTTAATAAGGTAAACATATTTTTTGTTTATAATGAATAGAAAAAACAGTAAAAAATTAATTACCTTGGTTATGATTAAAACGTATTTACGAGGGGTTAAACTAACAAGATAAGGGATAAAATTGCCAAGAAACTTGTATAATTTATATTATATGTCCATATTTATACATTATATCATCTATATTTATTGACTGGTACAGTTTTTAACAATGTTTTATGTATGAAACATGGGTATATATTATTCCTTTTCAAAAATTCCAAGTGTGTCCTCTCACCCTCTTATAAATGGAAACATATTCCCCTCTCCTATCCAAACACCCAGATCCATTTGGTTAAGAAAATAATTTCAAAAATAAATTCCTTAAATCCATACACATGACATAGTGTGTTTGGTTTGATCATTGAACTATCCCAGTAAGTATTTAGATATAAACATAAAGAGGTTCTCTGAAAAAGAGGTATAGTTCTTGACCATGTGTCTTCATTTTATTTCTTCATATACACCATTAAAATCTTACCTTACAATAATAAAATAATAAAAATAGTATCTTAAATATAATGATATGCTGTTATATTAATTTCATAACCTATCTCCATATATTATTCCATCAATTGGGATATAAAACTATTGATCATTTGTTCAATAGACTACCACCTTGCGAACCTATGTAATTCATTATCCATCATCATATATAAAATGAGGATATATTTATATATTTAATGTATATATATATATATATGATATGTATCACATAATTATACTTCATAAATTAAAATATCACATATATCTCCTTACCTTCCAAACTATTTGAAAAGGATAACGTCGGTCGTGCGTATGTGTGGACTACCGCCTCCACAAAGAAATGTGATACATTTTTTATTTTATTTTGACATGGATAGTAGTAAGGTTATATTTAATGAATATATATGATATATATGATATTATAATGACTTTTTAAAGGTTATTTAATATTTACTTTCATTTTCTCTATCTATAAAAAAATTGGAAACATCGTTCATTCGTGCGTACAACCTACCATATCCATGAAAGGTGTAGTTTATTTCCTTGTATAACTTTTATGGATTAATATAAATACTTATATAATTAATATATATAATATTTATATCATTAATATAATTTTTGATATTATGTGACCATGTTCAAAGTACAATGATCAAAAATACCAAACGAAAACATACATGAAAAATGAAGTAGTTGTTTTCTAGAATAGAGATTTTAACAAAAAATTATTAATAAATGGGAAATAAAATGTTATAAGTAAATATTATATGGTATAATTTTCATTGTAACATAAATAAAAATATATTTCAATGAGATTATAATTATAATGACCCTTGATTCCTGCCTCTAATAGGCCCTAGGTTAGCGACAGTCACCAAGGGTATAAAAATCTCATGAAATGGGAGGCATTATGCTCTATAATAATATAGGTTCGGGAGATAAGATGAATCATCCAAAATAAAAAACATTAATAAATCTAAAAAGAAACCAAATCCACCCCCACAATGTATGTATAAATAAAACTGATATAGATAAAAGTCTCTAAAAGTATAATACCCAAATGTAATGTTATAACAGTGGCATAACAACTATCCATGGTCCAAGATAGTAATTTCCATCATGGTTCACATAGTCCTCATTGAAACATAAAATTTAGTTTATATAAATATGAAGATCATACAAGTATATCGAGTATGAAAACCAAAGTCTCTCATGCACATGTGATAGAAACATGATAATGAACCCATGAGAATACCGGAGAACCAACAAAAGAAAAACATGTCAAATATCCACCCCAACCTCACCATGGAATGATCACTAAATAACATAATCCAAGTAATATAATATAACATGAGTCATGTAAAAAAAGTGTAACTCACACTGCTTTCCCACTGGTATTCTGCTCTCACACACCAACATCATACCTCTTGTCACTTACATATCTATTATATTCCACACAACACACAATATCGATCAAAACACATTTTACCTAAAGAAACCTGGGCTCGCTACCCCATAGGCAAAATTCCATCACATCTCACCGGAAAACACATTGGCCACAACACATCCAAAACTATAACCATAGTAGTAGGGTATTGTGAAAATGAAGTAAATCAACCTCATTCCCTCCTCCTACCATGAACAACTCCCACTATAAGCCACCTCATCTCATCTCATCTAGCCCATAAACACCTATGATACATCACATCTCGCCCAAAGACACAAGGTCTTGCCACCCCAAAAGCACAACCACGTCACATATCACTCTAAGGGATATCCAAACCACTATCTAGTGAACTATTATACATAAGGACATCATAGTCTATGAAATACCTACCTCACCTAGAATAGAGAGTTAGAATGAGTGTGTACCCATTCATCTTTCCTCCTTATCGGATGTTGGAAAAAACACCCCCATATAAAAATTTAAGTGTCAGCACATAATTATCATCGCTTGTGGAGTGCATATAGAAATAAATATTAATATACAAGTTTATACATATATCAACACACACAAGACCAAAATATGGGTTCAAATAAAAACACTAACCAACTCACAAAATCCCCACTTTAATTTCAACCTCTAATTAAATAACACCACACAAACCAGAAGCCACATCATACACCACCAACCAATTTTATTATCCAGACCATTCACTTCATTATTAAGAATAAACAACATTTAACCACACTTCACACAATTTAATTAATAATCAATCAATTCTTTCACATTAATCAAAAAAAACCCATCCATTTCAATCATTATTAATTAATTATTCTATCACTACCTAGGAATATAGAATAAGAAACCACAAATCACAAACATCTTATCCTTCCCATAAATTCATCACCTCACCACCCCAAATGAATGAATGAAAAACCATAATCTCTCTACCTCAAAATAACGAAAAAACCACCACCTCACCACACCAAAAGCACAACCAAACAATCACCACCTCATCACCCTAAAATCATGGCCAAGAAACCAACACCTTACATCCCCAAAAGAACAGCCAAAAAACTGCAACCTCTCCGCACTAAAAACATTACCACATCTCCATCCCCACATTGCATCGTAAACACAAATCAATTCCCCACAATCATGAACACGCATCAAAGATCATTTATATATTTAAAAAGGGGGTTTTATCACATTTCATTTTTTTATGGATGTTATCATAGAATCCATAATCATGGGGAAACTATTTTATTATCCAAATATAAGTGGTTATCCAATTTTTATTCTAGGGTGACATCACAACAACCACAAAACAAGGGTTTCACAACACATGTTAATCAATGCAACAAATCCCCCAACAACCACCATTTTTGGTTGGAACTCAAGCTCGTTCAATCTCAATATCACAATAATATCAACGCTATAAAAAAGCATGTAAATCATTTCCCCTCTCCCTTAAATTTAAATTATCCAATTCTTTATATTTATTTAAGATATAACACCCATATCCCATAGATAAAAATGATTAAACCCCTCTTTCATGACACACAATAAAAATAAATGAGAGATTACAACCTCAAAGAAGATTTTCGAACTTGTCGTGCACCATAGGGTGAAGAAGAGATTCCCTAATAACACAAACGCACAAAAGAAACCATGTATCAACCTATAATACAGACAAGTATCATCTAAACACAACCCAAATCACACCCCAAACCAAAAAACACCACTATAGCATATCCTCATGGGAAAAACAAAGGAACACAACCAAAAGGGAGAGAAGGGATTATCACTGATATCCAATGAGGATCTTTCAGAACTAATGGATTGTATCAAGGGTTAGGGGGTGGAAATCATCTTGGGGAACATATGGTTCTTTATAAAATTAGTGGGAGAGAATCCATGATTGAATGAGAAATATTTAGTTGAGAGAGTACTTTAAAACCTATATCCCACCAGTTTCATGGTGTGTAATACATTTACACGGTGTGTAAACAACACATTTCCTAAAATTACAAATTTATTAAAAAAACTCATTGCCTCATCCTTTATTTAATACATGTCATGTATTCCCCTTTGTGACAACCCAAATTTTTTTTAGTGCAATTCCCCATGAGATTTAATTAAATGCATATAAAACACATACTCTTATATGTTTTTATTATATCCTATCAAATTTTAAAGACCGTTAAGAATCATTATCATTGATAATATATCCATATAATAGTTATATTAGGATTATTATAAATATCGGGTTTTAACAAATCCAATTTACACAAACAGAGGAAGTGATGGCCTCAACCAGTAGGATCATACCCTATTCATCCCATTTTTTGGACCTTCTAAGGGATATAGCCTCACTAGGATTCTCCATCAACGAAGACCAAGTTTAGATCCAATAACTTAAACATGATTTAAACTTTTTATATGAGTAGATCAATGTCATCAAGATCACGACCCAAACCATGTACATCGAGCTACCCAAGGAAAATCTCATTGTCGCACCCCTTACCCTTATGGAGTTTGCTGGTGTATTAAAAGAATATGCATCAAGAATATAATAATATGAATATGTATATTTTTTCAATAGAATAATTTTTATATTTACTTATTATCATTACTTTATAAACAATTTTATTTATACAATAAAACCCAATGTGTATTTTTAATTAGTATTCAGTTTCAATTAAGACGCATTTTTTGACGAATTAAAGGGGTTTTAAACAAATAATATTATAATAATATAATTTTATTAAATAATTTTTATTAAATATAAATGATCAAATAATTTTTTAGAATTAAAAGGAAATTTTATAAGTGTTTGAAAATTGTTATTGTTAAAAAAAACCCAATATTTCTCAATAAATTCCAATTCTTATTTGAAAAGTAAAAATTAAAATATTTAGTAAATTATTTTAATAAAAATAATATTATTTTTGGAATTAAGACATTTAAATTATCCAATATTGAATTTTTCATAATTTTCTATGATAGATGAATTTTCAGGTAAAAAATTAATACCTTATAAAAATATGATGTGAATTATGACATCATAACCAAATCAATGTTTTCATTTTAAAATAATTTGATTCTATGTTTATTTTATTAATTTAATAAATCATTTATTAATCCTATGTAACAAATAATATATTTTATGGTCTTAAAATCATTTCTTCAAGAGCATGACTCACCTCCACATCACCAGGGGTAATATTTTTAAAATTTTGTCCTTTAGCATAATAAAATAATTAAAACCAAACCTATTTAGAAAAAATCATTAGAAAAAAATATAAGAAGGTTCGTAGTTCATATTATTTTATTATATAGAGTCCAAAACCTATGTTTGAAAATTGATAAAGAATTCCCCACTGATTTCCTATATAAACCCAACTAAGAAACTGTTCCTCTTCACTTAAAATACATGGAGATTGTCCTTAATCTTAAATCCCCTCTTAGGATCCCTCTCATAGTTCCCCCAAGATCTAAACAAGATCCTTACAAGAATTTGAAATCACACTCTCTGGGTAAGGGATTCTCTCCTTCCCCTATTTATTGAAGTATCTTCTTTACCTTATGACTTTTATCATTATTAACTAATGTAGGGATTTGTTATTTTTCATCTCCCATAATGTCCATATTATTTATAAATTATGATATACCCATTAAAATTTTATAAATCCTTCCCGTGAACATTTATATGCCCATGTTATGCTATTGAAATTTCACTACGATTTTCCATTCCAAACAATTGTGTTGTGAATACACGTACCAATTTCATATTAAGGGTGTTCACATTTATGAACTTATAATTATTTATTGGGACCTATATTTATTTATTACACACTCCTTGGTCATGGAATAATATATTAAGATGAATTACTTCATAGTGTATGATCTATGTGGAACAATTAAGCATTATGATGAAATGAAAGTGATGGGTGTGCCTAGAATTATATAGAGCTCCAATGAATTAGGTAATGTTTTAGTCTCATGAGACATTAAGTAATTAAAGAGTGAATCTAATCCATAATTATACTTTTTAAATTATTATGTATTGGAATTTATCCTTGAACTATGTTTATGATGTAGTTTTTTAAGTTTTTTTACATTTCCCAGGATTCCTTTTATAATTATCATGTTATATCATACCTCATTGTTCATGTTTGTGATTCCATATCCTTTTATACCCTATTGATATTCCTATTTTCTAACATGTATTAATTTCTTCATGTTATACAATGTTTATTACCTTACTAGGCTTTATATCTCACTCCTTTCTTATGTACATCCCTAGGTTATCCCATTCGTTTTTAAGTAGGAGCATGTTAAGGAAGTTTTCAATAAAGATGATGCATTTCTTGTTCTAAGTTGTTGTGTAATGTATTTAGTTCCCAAATACACTAGAATTATTGATCTTCTGGGTTTTATTATATTAAATATTATGTAATAAATCATTAATTAATTTGTATTAAAGGGAATGTTTATCATAGTTTTCATTAGAGGAAAAGTTTAGTTATTATTGGGTTTAAGAGTAGAAAACTCAAGTAAAAACCTTAGGGATAAATCAAAGTATAAGAAAACATCCCAAAATTTTGGGAAGTATAGAGTATGTGTTTTATCAAAAAAATAAATCCATGTATGGATACTACATGTGGATATTTCTTTGACATGTATGTACGTAGTGGTTAAACTTGAAAACACTACATTGATCTAGACTCGATTGATAATTGGTGCATGACAGTGGGCCTTGTTGCACACCTATTTTTACCCTCATGGGGTATATTCTTTGGTAAATTTATAATATCATTATAATCCATTATTAAAGTAATAAAACAACTCCTATAAGATTCTATATTAGTAAATAGATCATGGATAACATAGATTGAAGATTATAAATTCATAAGTTAAGGATATACATGTAATTTTCAAGTTATCCCCTTAATTTTATTTTATTACTTTTTATGTGTTTAATAGTTTAAAAATACTCATCCCTAATTTTTTCATTTATTATATCCAATTTATATAAATATGAATAATCAGGTAAACAAACAATGTGTAAGGAAATGTAATGAATTCCGAAACCAGATGTCCAAATTGATGGAGGAAGGAATAGAAAACATTATGAAGATACTCTCTTAGATGAATTAGGTTGGGAATAAAAAACTAGATTAGGTGGAGTTCCCAAATCATTCTAAGAAAGAAAAAGGTGTAATTGAGACCTTTATAAAAAATCACTAATTCTTTTAATGGGTCATATAATCCCTTAATCACAGAAAATTGGATCCTCTCCATAAAGAATATCATCGCTTTTTTTTAAAGTTAATTCCCCAGTGTGGCCTTTTCAAACCCTCCACATAGAGAAACCCCCTCCCCCACGAAGGGGTAGCACCCAGAGGCAGCTCCCCAGCCGGGGAAGGAGTCGTTGCCAGCCGAGATGGCAGAGCGTCCTGAGGGTAACGGCCCGGCAGTGATGGTCTGTCACAGTGATCCATCGGCAATTGGGTCACACCTCATTTTTCCCGCCTAGAAGAATCTGGGAGACCTGGAAAGGTTGGTGGATCCTGGAGGAGAGGCTCGCCCTGAAAACGGACTCCCAGGATTCGAACCCTGAACCTCCCATAAAATGACCATGTTTTGGCAACTCACCTTCACCACCACACCACCACCGAAGTGTCATCAAGAATATCTTCTCAATCATTCAATGTTTCGAGAAAAATAAGGTTCTAATGGATGTTTATTATAAGGATAGATAATATGATCAGTGGTGAACATTGATCAAAAATAAGAAGCATAAGGAAGATATCAATGCTAAGGGGTGGAAGGAATAAGAGAAAATGTTTTTTGATAAATATTTTTCTCACACTCTTTGACATAAAATGGAAAAGGATTACCTTGAACTCAATAAAAATATGAAAAATATATTGGGAGTATGAGGAAAGCTTCAAAATACTTTCACAATATGCCTTTTTCTATGTATTTACCCCCAAATGTAAGGTTTGATTCTTCTTTGGTGGGCTAAAACCAAGTCTATGAAAATCCTTGGAATTCCATAACTTTGATCGCTATGAGGGAAATATCTGATGTTCTATCAAAGATAAAATGGAGATCAGTAAATCTCAAGGTCACCATGGGGATAAAAATCAGAAAGTGGAGTTTAATTATATAATTTTGAAGGGTAAATCAAACATTGATAAGAAATTTCAACATCCCAATTGTCAAAAGTGTGGAATGAAGAACCTAGGAAATTTCCTAAGGGGAACGAGTAAATGATTTAGGTGCGGGAAGGAAGGAAACCTTACTAGCGATTGATAATGGGTGAATCCCACTAATGAGATAAAGGAAATTAAATCTATATTAAACCCTTAGTGTATTGTTCATTTCTTCAACTACAAGGAACCAGGGCGCTTTGAAAATCAATGCACTAAGGGTTTTTGGAGACAACTAACAACCTCTAAGGAATAAAAGGAGAGCTTAGGATATCAAAACTACTAAGGTGGATCCTGACAATGAAGTTGTTACATGTATTCAATATATTCATTCAAGAATATAAAATTTACTTTTTAATTATGGTTCTATTCATTTTTTCATATCACAAAAGTTTAGTAGAACTATTCAAACACCATAAATAATCATTGAATTATATCTTTTGGAGAAAACAACAAGTGTGCAAATTATTGCCTCCTAGGTATATAGCTCCTCCACTATCAAAATTTATGTCATGAGCTTCCCAATTAACCTTTTCATAATCCCTTTTGTGTAATTTTATGTAATTCTTGGTATGGATTTAATTTCCCTATATAGATCTAACATTAATTGCTACGAGAAGAAAATCACTCTCCATATCATGAATTGTCCTCGGATTATATAAAAATTAAAGGATATTGATGAATATAATTTAGATCCAATATCTCAATCATGAATATTATTTCCTAGTTAGAAAGAATATCTAGATCTAATGATTTAGTCTTAGGAAAAGGTTATCCTTGAATACATGCCCATTGTGAGGTAATACGGTGAAGTGTTTCCTGAAGAATTGATTGGTCTTCCTATTAGATGTGAGGTTTTATTATCAATAGATATTATACCTAGGGTGTACCTATTATCTAAGACTCTGTATAGAATGGTTGTTGTTGAACTTGAGGATCTTAATAAACAACTATAGGAGTATCTAGAAAAAGGGTTCATACGACTAATTGCTTCACCATGGGGTCTAAAAATCCTCTTTATCAAGAAGAAGGATGGGTCAAAGCATCTTTTCACTAATTATCATGAACTAAACAAGATCATGACAAAGAAAAAGTGTCATATTCCATGTATTGATGACTTATTTGGTTAGCTATGTGGAGAACAATACTTCTCCGATGTGGATCTATGGTTGGGGTATTACCATGTTAGGGTGAAGAAAGAGGATATACCCAAGATTTATTTTCATATTGGGTATTGGAACTATGATTTTAAATTAATGCCATTTAGGCTTAATAATTCTTCAATAACCTTCATGGACTTGATGAATAGACTTTTTTTAGATTACCTTGATATATTTGTGGTTGTCTTTATAGATGATATTCTAAAATAATACTAAAGAAAGTAAGATCTTTAGGAGCATCTAAGCACTATGATAAAGGCCTTATGAAAGGATAATATTTATGCCAATTATAGGAAATGTGAGTTATGATTGAAGGAAGTCTCATTATGAGGGCATATTTTGATAATAAATGGGATATTTGTTGACCCTTTAATGATAGAAGCAATTGAAGGATGGATGAGGCCAAAATATGTGATAGATATCTATGGTTTCCATGGATTTTTTTGGGTACTATAATCATTTTTTACTAAATTTTTCATGACTTTAAAACCCTCTAACCAAGATAACTCAGAAGGTATTCAAGTTTGTTTGGTATAATGAATGCGAAGAGGGAATCAAGGATTTGAAGAAGAGGATTTTCACTACACCTATACTCACACAACCCACAAATGAAGAATTTTCATGGTATTAATGATTCTTTGAAGAAGGTATTGGGTTATGTGTTAATGTATAATAACCAAGGAATATCCTATTCCTCGAGGAAATTGAAGGTTCGTGAACAGAACTACCCAACACATGATCAAGAGTTGGTTGTAATGATATTTGTTTTGAAAATATGGGGATTTATCTCTTTAGGATGAAGTGTGAAATATATATTGATCAAATGATCCTAAAGTATATATTAAAATAGAAAGACCTGAATATGAACCAACAAAGATGGTCAGAGCTGATCGAGTATTATGACTCATCAATTTACTATAATCCTAGGAAATTGAATAAGGTGGAAGATTATCTAAGCATAAAGGATCCATCAATTATATCATTAATGAGAATTGATCAGGATCTAATTTTCTTAGACTTAAAAAGGATGGACATGGGAATCCTAAAGTAAGGAACATCATCAATCCTTCCACAAATGATTGCTCAGACATCCCTTCTGAAGAAGACAAAGGATGATAAAAGAGATGATGTGGGGATTCAGAAAAAAGTAGAAGCTATATGAAAATTGAAATCCTTATAGTTCAATGATAGCGAAGAAAGAGTTGTGAGATTTGGGTCACAACTATATATACCATTAAATCCTAAGATGAAGAAGGAGCTGCAAGATGATGAAAATATCTCAACCTTCTCTATCCATATGGGAATCATAAAGACATATCGAGATATCTGAGAGGAATATAGGTGGGACAATATGAAGATTGGGATCCCAGAATATACATAAAGATGTCTTGTATGTTAGAAAGTGAAGGCTGAAAGGAAAAAAATTCAAGGGGATGATGTAACCATTACCCATACCTACATGGAAATGGGAAAACATAACCATTGAATTTTTCACTAGTCTTCCCAATACATTAAGAGGAAATAATTATTTTTGGGTTGTGGTGGATCATCCTATAAATATTACACACTTTATAGTGATTCAAGAGGACTTTCCACTCAATCAACTTATAAGGACATACAATAGAGAAGTGGAGAGTATTCAAGGAAGACTACGATCAATTTTTTTTGATTGAGATCTAAGATTTACCCTTATGTTCTAGAAGAGTATTCAAAATGATCTAAATACTAAGTTTAACTTTAGCATGACTTATCAACCCCAAACATATTTCCAATCAAAGTGGACTATCTAGAAACACGAGGACATGTTGAGAGAATGCTCAATTAACTTTAAAGGAGGATGGGACTAGCATTTACCTCTATTCAAGTTCTTATACAATGAAAGTTTCAAATCAAGAATGAAAATATATCCCTTTATAGACCTTTATGGGAAGTTTTGTAAAACACATGAATGTTTTGATGAATTTGGGGAACTAAAACTGCTAGGTCCTGAAATGGTCAAGGAAATGGGGGAAAAGGTTAAGACCATTCAACAACACATCAAGGATGCTCAGATTCGATATAATAGCTATGTAGATAATTGTTTATGAGACCTAGATTTTGATGTTGGATACATGGTATTAATCCTTATATCTCCATGGAATAAAGTCACAATATTTGGGAAGAAGGGAAAGCTTAGTCCAAGATACATCGGTCCCTTTGATTTCCTTGATCGCATTGGAATGGAAGACTATCAACTAGCACTCACACCTAACTTATCTCAATTATATGATGTATTAAATGTATCCTTCCTGAGGAAGTTCATACTAGACCCCTGAAATGTACTCAAATCCAGAGGTTGTACCATTGGTGAATGATATCTTATCTGAGGATCAGCTGGTGAAGATCCAAGATCATAGAGAAAAAGTTCTAGAAAAATAAGACAATGCACCTAGTCAAAGTACTATGGAGGAACCACAAGTTTGAAGAAGTGATTTGAGTACTAGAGTAGGTGATGAAACAGAATTACCCTCATCTATTTTAGTGTAAGAAATAAAGTTTTCTAGGGTGAAATTTCTGAAGGGGGGAGGTTGTAACGATCCGAACTTTTATAAATAAAACCCCCCTAGCGATTTAATTAAATTTCATAGAAAACACATACACATATTTGGTTTTATTATATCCTATCAGATTTTAAATACCATTAAGAATCATTAACATTGATAATATATCTGTTTAACGGTGATATTATGATTAGTGTAAATATAGGTTTTTAACAAATCTAATTGACACAGAAAAAGGAAATTGTGCCCTTAACTAATAGGATCACACCCTATGAAGTCCATTTAATAGAGATTTATAGGGAGAAATAATCACTAGGATTTCCCCTTGACCAATCCCAATCTTATATCCAATAACATAAGCATGAGAAAACCCATTTACAGGAGAAGATCAAGAATTTCTAAATTAGGACCCAAACCATGTACACTGAACCACCTTGGGAAAATCTCACCACCGCGCACCTTACCCTTAGGGAATTTTCTAGTGTATTAAAGGGATATATACCAATACCACAATAATATGAATATTTTTATTTTATCTTCAATATAATAATGTCCTTATTTACTTATTATCATTACTTTAAACAATTTATATTTTTATACATTAAAACACAAATTCTATTTTTAATTAGTATTCAATTACAATTATGTTGATTATTTTGATGAATTAATTTATTTTTGGAAATAACTAATTTTTTAATAAAATAATATTATTAGCTAATTTTTATTAAATATAAGAAAACATATAATTTTTAAGAATTCAAATATAATTTTTGTAAGTGTTTGAAAATTTTTATTGTAAAAAAACCAAACATTTCTCAATAAATGTTGATTATTATTTTAAAATAGAAAATTCAAAAACATAGAAAATTATTTTGATAAAATGAATATTATTTTCGGAATCAAAACATTATAATTATCTGATGGTGAATTTTTCATAATTTTCTATGATAGACAGATTTTGGGTAAAAATTAAATATTGAATAAATATATGGTGTGCATTAAGACATAATAATGACCTATAAGTTGTGTAATAAATACTATAAAGGTTATACATGATAAAATATATGTATTAAATTAAAAATAATGTGATTTTATTTTTATTTGATTAATTTTACAAATACTTCATGAATCCTCAAAAACCTATAACATATTTTAAGGTTTTAAAATCATTTCTTTAAGATCATGACTCACATCCACATCACCATTGAAAATATTTTAATAATTTATTCCCTTTAATAATAAAATAATGGAAACCACCCCTATTTTTTATTAACTATGGGAAAAAATAAGGGTACTTTTTTTATTTTTTATTGTATTATATACAGTCCAAAACCTATGTTTGAAAAATGATAAATAATTCCCCACTAATTTACTATATAAACCCGCCTAATATCCCGTTTATCTACACTCATAATCCTTGGGGAACGTCCTTAGTCTTCCCTCCCCTCTCTGGGTCCCTCCTAAGGTTACCCCAAACTCTCAAGAACCTCCTTCCAAGAATTTTGTTTCACACTCTCACAGTAAGGGATCCTCTTTGTATCATCTTTATTCAAGTATCTTCTTTATCTTATGCCTTTTATCTTCATTTTATAATGTTGGGGTTTATTATTTAATATCCCTATTACCACCCATTTTATGTATAAATGATTAATTATCCCTTTCACTCTCATCAATCCCTCCCATGAACATTTATACCCCCTGTTATGATGTCAAAATTTCATTGTGATTTTCCATTCACAACAATTGTGTAGTGAATACCCATACCCATTTTATATCATGGGTGTTCACCATTATAAATTTATACTTATTTATTTGGAATTAAATGTATTTATTCCTCAATTCTTTTTTGTGTTAAAATATGATGATGGTGGAATCAATGTTGTATAATCTATGTGGTACACTTAAGCATGAGAATGAAATAAAAGTGATGGGTGAACTCAAAATCATATAGCACTCTATTACAATGGGTAATATTTTAGTCTTATGTGACATCATGTAAGGGATTAGGGACTAAACCTAATCATCATCATCATCAAATTTTTATTATGAATATCAAGGAGAAAGTAAAAGGAAAAAAAGGTTTGTAAAGGAAGACCATAGAAAAATAGAATCATGGGGGCCTATAATATTGAAGACTGGGGGCGTCTCCTCTAAGTATGTTAACACCCTCCGGCTTTAAACTATACAAGTCATGAAAGAATAAACACTCTGTAATAGGAAATTCCATCGAACCTAGGTATTCCATAGCTTTATTACCCTCCCACCATGTATGAGAAACTTTGATATCACCACCAATGATGCCCCGACATTTTCTAATGATATACGATATCGACCAAGGAATAATACCCTTCCCATTAATTGCATTATGCAAGAGCATAGAATCCATTTCAGCTTCATTAATCTCTAAATTCCTCTACTTAAAAATGTTCATCCCTATGAGCAAATCCATTGCCTCGGCAGGAAGTGAGTTACCCTGTCTGAGCTTAATAGAGAAAGCCAAGAAGACATGAACCCCCACTATCACAAACAACAACACCCCCACAAATCAAACCATCAACACACGAGACATCACTATTGAGTTTCAAACCCCTTGAAGGTGGGTGTCAGCATAACCAGTTACCCAGATGTTGATCGCATTGATTAGATAAAATCTGAGAATCTAGAATTAATTTTTGCAGAGAAGGCACCTCCATCCAATTTCCTAAAGCCCGGATGATATCCATGAGTAAAATTCTAATCTTGCAGATAATAAACCATCTGTTAGATAACACTCCATTATAGATCAATTTATTTCATGCCTGCCATAAACACCAACAGCCAGCATGAAGGATAATAGTACGAGCCACTCTTTTAATGCCTCTCACACTTGAGCCATGATACCAGCAATCAAGAAAAGGTTGGTCATCCATGATTGGATAAGATATATCAGTGAACTCTCCAAAATATTCCCACACCGCATGAGCTCATTCACTATCAAAAAACAGATGCTCCGAGTTTTGTTCTTTATGTCTAGTACAACAAACACATCTGGAAACAATGGGAATCCCACATCTATTAACATTTTCATCCGTAGAAATATCTCCATTTTGAATCATCCAGAACAAAAAATTATACTTTATGGGGATAGTTCTAACCCAGAGGGCTTCATTCCATGCATTAGTTATATCCTGCATATTCAAGGTCCAGCGATAGTCCTTTGTTGTGAAAATACCAGATGGTGAAGGAGTAAAGACACACTTATCCAGGTCTGAGGATAACTCAATGAGGTTTAAAAGGGTCTGTTTGTCACTATCCAAAATAGCATTAGTAAAAGAAAGGAATTCTCAAGCCTCCTTGAAGGAGATGTTTTTAGTAGGGCATCCCGGAAACCCAATATTCACCCCACTCCAATTTTGATGCCAGAACAAAATATCTCCCTTCCCAACAATCCAACGAACAAAGGAACCCAGAGATTCAATTATCAAACTAATACCTGACCAGAAAGAAGAGGAATTTCTATTCAATAAATACCTATCACCCACAAAATTTATATGCATATATCTTACCCATAACGTGCGATTTTCCAGAACTTCCCATGCGATTTTTTCATGCATACATGTAAGAGTATCCTCAAGACTACGAACATTTATTCCACATTTCTGCACCAGACAATCCACCTTACCCCATGACACCCAATGCCTCTTACCCTTAACTTTAGAATCCCAAATGAAATTGGCTAAAATTATATCAAATTTTTTTATCACCACCTTTGTAACCTTAACAGAATAGAGATCATGAATAGGGGTGGCCATAAGCACACTATTTATCAATGTTATTCTTCCTCCAAAGGATAAGTAGATATTTTTCCAATTGAGAACCTGAGCCATTACCTTATTGATCAAATAATAAAAATCACTAATTTTAAATCTCCCAAAAGAAAGGGGAGCACCCAGATAATCCATGGGGAAAATCCCTTTCTACATGTCCAAAATATGTCCAACAGTTGAAATCCAACCAGGCATACAGTTACTGGAAATATAAAAATATATTTTGTTCTTATTAATCCTCTGACCACTCCAAAGGAAATACTCATCCAGAACCATGTTTAAACCCAAAAAAGATCTACTTGAAGCATTAATGAAAATTATAGTGTCATCTGTAAACATGAGATGAGAAACTGAAGAAGAACCCATAATATACTGGTACTGAGAAATAACACCATTATTAAGGCTCCTATTAATCATCCGGTTGAGAATATCTTGTACAATGATAAAAACACTCGGGGAAATCGGATCCCCCTGTAGAAGACCATGGGTAGACTTAAAATAACCATAGTTTTTTCCCATAAAAGATACTGCCAACCAAGAAGAACAAAAGCAGTGAAAATTATATCAATGTTCCAGGAAGAAAAACCCATACCTGCCAAGATTTTGTTGATAAAACTCCATTCTACAAGATCATAATCTTTATTCATATCAAAATTAATAACCACATTAGATCCCCAGGTTTTGAGATTAATATCCCTTACCATTTCTTGAGCCAAATATATAGCCCCCTGAATATAACGACCTCTTACAAAACCATGTTGTTCCATTGAGATCCATCAAGGAAAGTGAACAGACAGCCGAGTATTGATAAGGCTGGTAAGGATCTTATAGGGCCCATTACACATACTTATAGGATGAAAGTGAAGGATAGAAGTGGGGTTCCTAGATTTGGGAATGAACACCACAGTGGTAGCACTAGCAACACGAGGAAACTTCCCAACTCGGAAAAAATCTTGGATTGCCTTAATAAGATCATCCTTAATAACCTCCCATGAAGACATATAGAAAGAGACAGGGAAACCATCTGGACCCTCATTACTATCCAGATTATTTTTTATCATAGAATCAAATATCTCTTTATCCTATGGAAGAATCCAAAGATCATCATTATCTTGCTCAGAAACACATTTTGGGATAACCTCAAAAATATCAGTGGGATCCCCTGGATATCCATTAGGTAGCTGGGCATTAGGACCAGCCAAGATATCTTTAAGATGATAGCTAGACAGGGCACCAATAACATCCCTGTCCTCTATAAAAGAACCATCTTCAAGTAAAATATTTGGACTAAATAACCTTTTCCTCTCCTTAATGCAGGCATGAAAGTACGTTGTATTTCTATCTCCCTCTTTTAACCACTTAATTCTCGCATTATCCCTGGCCAAACACTCCTGTTTTAAGATCATATTTTCCAAGTAATATATTTTTTTGAAAGGTCCTCATAAACCCAAACATTCCAACTTTCCTCTAGACTTTGTTCTATATGATCAACTTCTAGAATGATATTCTGCAGTTCTTTGTCCAGGGAAGGGAGATTTTTTTCCACACCTATAATCTAAGCTTAAGGAATCTAAGCTTATTATGAATTACATTCCAATTATTTCCTTGGGAGGGTTCATTCCAAGATTCCCTAACCAAATAATAAAAGTCCGGATTTTCATCCCAATACCGATAATATCTAAATCTCTTGTAATGATCATTCCCATAAGATAAATTGATCTGTAGAGGAGGGTGATTTGAAATACCTCACACCAAATGTACCACCTTAGTGTTAGCATACATGGATATGAAATGCATATTACCCAAACACCTGTCGAAGCGACTCCACGATCTGCGATCCCCCCTTTGATTATTATACCATGTAAACTTATCACCATGTAAAAAAGGTGAAAATTCATAATCACATAAAGAACGCTCCGCGCGTGTATCCTCTTCTTCATCCTCTTTTTCATCCCTACCCGACTATCACGGCGGGTTCACTGGTTCTCAACAATCATCTTCGGTGATTTTTGATCCGGGAACCTCAGTTGATCCTCAGGTTCTTCCTTTGTCATCTTCACTTGGTTCTCCTAAACATGAGATAGGTCCTTTACCTTCATTCAAGGAATTCCTATGTGACGGTGAGTCTTATTCTTCTCTGTGTTTTTCGTAAATTAATGTGGCCCAACCTCTAGTGATACGAGAGGGATCCAGGATATGTATGGATTTCCCCTTTTCGTCTTTTGAGGTGGCTTCGAGTTACTTGAGGTGGACGTTGGTTGCTCATTTTGGGGGTGTGAATCCATTGTACTCAGTATTTCATCTTATTGTAGATTCTTGGGGTCTTAAGATTCCAGCACATATATCTTCAATCCATTGGCAGTCCTACTGTCTTGTTCTAAATTCTTGGGAGGATTTCATTCTAGCATGGTGCTTTGCTCCTTGTTTAGTTGGCAGGTGACGATTCAGTCTATCCAGATGGTCTTCAGATGATCACTATGGTAAGGAGAACCCAGTGGCAGCGGTCTGGATTAATCTATCAGGTCTTCCACTTCCATTTCAGAATTAAGGGTTTCTGAAGATGATTGGGGATTCCCTTGGATAATTTTTGTGATCAGATATTAGTACCAAGTCCTGTGTTGATATGTCAATGGATCGAATCTGTGTGGAGTTGGATCTTTCTCATCTTGTGCCTGAAAAGCTTGTTCTTAGGGTGCAAGATTATTTTTCTTGGAATCAAGATATATTGTATCCTATTTTCCGGATATTTTGGTCTAAATGTCTACTCCAAGGGAATTCATTGCAGGTGTGCCAACGGAATAGAGATAGGAAAGGGCGTGTGATCAAAGATGATAGGTTTTCTTTGTCTACTGTGAATTTCTATGGAATAATACTGGATGAAAATTAGACCCCTGGTGATGTACTTTCTATCCCTTTTTCTGAGATACTGAATGATAAGGAGCAGGAAGATGGATTGTCCTGTAAAGAGATAGTTTCTTATATCACAAGTCCAGTGACCCAGGTTCAGGTTTGTAATGGCTTTCCATTCTTATTCAGGAACATGTTATTCATGGGATTTTGTAATATGGATTTTCTTCCAGGAATGTTGTTCCAATAATCTGGGCCTTTGATGTTACCTTTTATTGAATCTCAAGGTGCTTCTAAAGGGAGGGAGGATTCCTTAGGAGCGGCTCTTTCATCTACTTATTTTATATCAGAAGTTAATACTTCTACTCTGACGGTTACTTGTTTGAAAGGGCTGGTGGACTATTCTCCTTTAGTATAGAATGTTGGTGGGTCTAAATCCACTCTAGAAAGAAGAGGGAGATCGGGTCATTAGTATTTCTCTTCCCCCTCAGCTGTTCATATACCAAAATCTAATAGATTTTGTATGAGTTCTCATTCCAAGTCCCAAAAGTTGAGGTTTATATCCCACTTTGAGTTGGCTATAAGTTCTAGAGCCAATCCCAAAACCTTATTTTATCAATGATCCCAATTCTCATATGGAATGCCCGGGGTATTGGAGCCCGGATTAAGTTGGATTTCCAAAATTTAGAGAAAATTAAACACAAGACTGAACCTAATCTATCACAGGACTTTGTACATCTTTATATATTTGAAGTTATCCTTTACCTATTATTATGATGCAATGTTATAAGTTGTTTCCACATTTCCCATGTTACCTTTAGGATTATCATATTATATCATGCCTCATTGTTCATGTTTATAATTAAATCTCCTTTTATGACCCTTTGATATTCCTATTTTCTAACATGTATTAAATTATTTATGTTATTCCATTTTTATTTCCATACCAGGATTTATAGTTCACCCCTTTCATATGTTTATCCCCAGGTTATCCCATGCAGTTTTAAGTATGACCATGTTAAGGATGTTTTCAATAAATATGATGTATTTCGTGTGTTAAATTGTTATGTAATGTTTCTAATTCCCAAAGACACCAGACTTATAATATTTTTTGGTTATATTATGTGATATATTATGTAATAAATCATGAATTAATTTTTATTAAAGGGAAGGGTTTTCATACACTTACACAATGTGAACCTTTCTCATGGTGTCCCCTTCTACTGAGTTACAATCCATGAACTCACCAGCTGTACAAGATGTAATATAATATTTCACTTTGTGTCAACATTACATGATGTGAATTCCCTACATGCGATTTTAAGAACCAATATCATCCACCATAAACTCCTAAAACCTCCCCCAAACACCTCTATCCATGAAATCTAGAAAAGTAATGGGAACAGAACATTACATCAGATACCTAAAAAATTATTCCCACCCTCGAGAATCCAAAACCAAGACTAGATGGAAAGGTGTTTGAATTGAAACCTCATGAGATACCTGTCAAAGAACTCATCATACCTCAAACACCACAACCATCTAATCTTTCCAATCCAAATAGCCACCAAACATTTCCACGTACTCATAAATACACAACCACATCACCACAACCATACAAACTCCACATAGCCCAAACCGAAAAACACAAAAACCAACTAACTATGCCATCCTGGACACATGTATTAGGGAATTATATCCTCAATGTCAAGATACTATTCAATATATATGATACTGGATCACCTACATGAGTTCAATCACGTATTAGTATAATTCATCTCAATTAGGAATTAGGTCCTTCCCTTTTCATATGTCGAAAACATATCACACATCATACATAACATACCATGAAAAAAAATCATCTCATAAAAAATAAGAATCCAAATATCACATCATAAGAAAGAAAGTAAAGGAAAAACAAAAACAACTTTGGGTTATAGGAATTCATATGTGACTCTTTCTCCCAAGTACTCTCCTCTAGGACACTATTCCTCCACAACCCATGAACTAAAGGAATTTTCCATACATGGAATTCCTTCTTTTGAAGATCCTCGATCTCTACAGGCCTCTCCAAAAACATTGGGTCAACCCCAATATCCAAATCTCTCTATTCAATGATACAAGAGTCATGAGGAAGATACTGGAAATAATGATAGAAGTGTAAGACTTCATGGATCCTCTCCAACTGTGGTGTCAATTACAACCGATACACCACCTCACCAACTCTCCCAGCACCTCGAAGGCACCAAAAAACTTATGAGAAAGTTTATTCCCCATACTAAACATCTTATACCACATTATAGGTAAAACTTCAAGAAAACATGGTCATTAACCTCAAAATCCATTGTCCTCCTCCTATGATCGATATAAAATTTTTTCCAATCCTACACGACTTTAATACTCTCACAAATAGGATGAACCTTCTCTGTTGTGCTCTTCACCTCATAAGGTCTAAGAAATTTATGTAAAGACCTGTAAATTTCAAGAAAATTATTTTTCTTAATTTCTTTTGAATTTTACGAGTCCGTAGTTTCTGACGGTGCTTGATTCTGAGGCTCAGTGTGCCTGGAATCAATTTCTAAAGTTTTGTTCAAGTACGTTCAGTAAACGTACATGCAGGGTTTTCTATCTTTTGAACCAGTGCTCGGAATTGAAAACCAAGGACACCAATGAACTTTCAGCGCTGGTATTAACTTAAGGATACCTTTACTGAAATTTCATTTTATACAGGATGGAAGTTATAAATTCTCGTTTCTAATTAAAAATTAGAAATTAAATAAAAATGTGTGTGCAAAACATTTTTATTTGAAAGGTGGTTAAAGTCTCTAGGTGGAGGTTAGGGGTGGGGACCACCACACCCTAACCTCCCTTGTGAGGATATAATTAGGGTTGGGGACCACATTAGTTTAAACTCTTTAACTCCCTTAAACCCCCCCATAATCTTCTTTAACTTTTGAACTTCCCTCTTGATGTGCCAACTCTCCCTTTAATTAAATTGGAGCCTTTTTATCTCCTCTCTTCCATTTAATGAGACAACCCATCTATTAAATTAATAGGATGTAACTTAATGAATTAAAATATCTTTGAATTCATTAAGCCATACTTTTAATAGGTGTGTTATTTTTTTGATTTTGGTTGGAATTTTTACCTTGGGAAAGCTTTGGGAAATTGGAAAGAAAGTGTTCTTCCACGAAGAACATCTCCGATGAAGAACGTGAAGAACTTCTCCAATGACCACCATCCGCGATAAAGAAATAGACGACGTCCACAAAGAACATCTCCAACAATGATTCTTCCTCTTCAGATGCACCCCGACGTCAACGAAATTGACGTTCGTCTTCCGCGACACCGTCTTCCGTGACTACGATGAATGAACCTTGAATCGAGGTAGGGGTTTTTGTATAATTTTAATTGAATAAAATTATATCTCGTTCTTGATTAATTCTTTGGATTTTCTTTGGCCATTTGTTATCGCCTAACGCGGAGGGTGCGGGCCGAATGAACACAGCCTGACGACCCTTCGTTGGTTCTTGAATATTTTGGTGGTGGCGACCGGAGGCGGTGGAGATCGGCGGCGGCGGTGACCGGAAGCGACGGTCGCGCACCGGCCGTGTAGAGGAAAACCACATACTTCAACCATGGGATTCTCGGGCTGAAGAACCGATCAGCAATTGCTGATCGGTCTAGTGAACCGCGGCACAAGCAGGTGCCACGCAAAGGAGGTGTGTCCCGCATTCGTGGGCTGCTTTCTGAATGAACCGGCCAGCTACGGCCAGCCGGGCAGGAGACCATGACATCACTTGGAGCCGCGCTGCAGAGAAGATCATAGTCCGCGTTGGGCAGGTCGCTTCGACGGGCAAACCGGTCGGCCGCCTGCTGGCTGGGCTGAAGGAAATCGCGGCACCTATGGGCACCGCGTGCAGAGGAACTGCGGCCCACAACCACAGGCCACTCATGCTGGACAAAACTTGTCGGCTTCGGCAGGCCGGGCAGCAAGGAGGGGCAGTGCCGCTCGGCGCTGCCGGGCGAGCCGAACTGGCCCGCAACCCGGGCCAGGTCCGCGGGTGGGTCGCGCCCCACCGGGTCGGACCCGCCGGGCCGAGTCCTTGGGTGGGTCGCACTCCACTGGGCCAGGAAAACCCCCAGCTAGGTCGGACCCGCCAAACCGGGTCAGGCTGACCTGCCAGCCCACTATGCTTGATGGGTCGGGCCCGTTTCGCATAAACGCGAATATCTTCTAGACCACGCGTCCGATCGATGCACCATCTGCGGCACTGGGATCCTCGCGACGAGGTAGTCCTTCTGTCATACTCTAAGTGAGTGTTGGACAACTTTAGAAAACAGATGGGTTTGGAACGATCGTAAATCCTACCGGGCCCCTAAAACGGAAAAGCCAATAACTCTCAGACCGGGCGTCCGATTGACACGCCGTCTGTCGGGTTGGGTTGTTTTTTTACGAGACGGAACTTTGGGATACATCAACTATGGACTTCTTGATAGTTGATGTATCGACCCCTTTTCTCAAGGAGCATACCCTCCTGGAATCGAGCATGCTATGTGCGGGAACCCTAGAGCTGGTTGGGACTGCGATGACTACGTACTGGAATCCTCCGTGGGTTCGATGACAATGAAAATTGTATCGGAATAATGTGTGGGTTCGATAGTTCTAAAAGAGTATTTGGATGGTATCCTGTGTGGGTCCGACAGTTTAGATGAATCAGTAACTACATCTGATCATCTCTATTACTCTAGAATAGCTGGACAGTATCCTGTGTGGGTCTGATAGCTTAGACGAGATAGATGGACTGTATCCTGTGTGGGTCTGAAAGCTTAGATGAGATAGATGGACTGTATCCTGTGTGGGTCCGATAGCTTATCTGGACTATATCATGTGTGGCTTCGACAGCTTAGATGATCCAGTGGCTACATCTGATCATCTATATCTCCCTACAATTGTGGCATACCTGTGTGAGTTGAGTCATGTATTTCAACCATTATCATCATGGTGTTTGACTTTACTTCCTATGTGGACTGAGTTGTGCTCAGGCTCATGAGTTGGATCCGGATTGTGACTGGTAACTTAGGTATACGTATGGGCATATACCTAAGTAGGGTTGGTTGATACTTCGTGGTTATATATTTCTTTTTTTGCTTATCCTTAATGGATATTGTGAGACCTCGCGGGTCTCGGGGTCCCTACTGAGTATGTTATACTCACCCCTGCACGGTCTATTCCCGCACCTCGTTGTGTTGGATGCAGACGACGGACATCGCTGATGGAGGCTGAAAGCACCGTGACTGGATGGTACCCGGAGGTGGACCTTGCCACGAGTCGGCACACGGTGGAGACTGACGGACATGGTTACTGAGGTGTCCAATTGTACCTACCCTTCAAGTAGGAATCCCCGGAGGATGATCCAGGAGCTGCTCTTTACTTTCATCTGTTTGTCCCTTTACTTGTACTTGTTGTTTAGTTGGGTTTGTATAATGGCCCATTTACTTTCCAGCACACTCTTTTTTATTCAGTTTTACTTATTGTTTACTTCTTTTTGCGTACTCTATTGTGTTTGTTTACTTTCATAAAGGTGATGCCTTACCAGCTTAGGGATTTACGCCTTTGGTGCTAGTCGCCAGCCCCTGACCTATGGAAGGTGGGCTTGTGGTAGTAACGGAACGGGCCCCGAGGATAGGTCCTGAAAAATTAGTATCAGAGGAGGCGGTTCTACCGTAGAACTTATACTCTAATTCTTTTAACAGCAATAGTTTTAAGTGTTTTGGGTGTGGTTATTAGTTTAGGGAAACCGGTGTTGGTTCGGCGGTTGACGTATTCATACACCAGGACTCTGACCTTTGATTTCTGGCTAAGTGCACGAAAACACTGATTGAATGTGTGTTTTCTTTGAAAAGTTTTCTTTGTGATTACTTTTTGTCAACTCACCAGGTATTCTGTTTAATAGTGGTGCACCTGTTTCTTTTCAGGATGGCCCCATGAAGGCAGCCAGCTGGGGTTTCAAGTTACGTATGAGATGGTATCCCACCAAGCGACGAGGCCTTGGTGTAGGGCCCCATCAGAGCAGAGGCACCAGTGGTACCACTACCCACTGGTCCACTGATACCACTAGCCCCAGTAGAAGAGATTGCATGTCACCTGAGTTCGTTGCATGAGTTCCAGCAACAGAGGCCGCCCAGGTTCCGTGGAGATATGGACCCACAGGCAGCTGAGGATTGGTTGGAGGTTGTCGTGAGAGTTTTCAGATTGGTAGGAACACCAGATGACCTTATGGTGATCCTTACCGTGATTCTCCTGCATGAAGTAGAAGAAAGATGGTGGATCCATATGCTCTAGATGTATGATGAGGCATCTTTACTCTGGATGAAATTCGAGAGTCTCTTCCACTCTGAGTTTTTTCCAGCCACCCTTCGTGTGGTGTGGATTCAGGATTTACTTCATCTGCTCCAGGGTAGCATGACAGTAGCTCAGTACTCAGCGAGGTTCACTAACCTCTCATGATACTCCATGGATATGGTGTGGGACCCGTTCTTCAGGGCCTGGACCTTCGAGTAGGGACTCAGGCATGAGGGGCTTCGATGATTCTCCTCAGCATTCCGACGTAGGCGGGGGTGTTGGAGAGAGCCCTTCTAGTGGAGAGATTTCTCACTGAGCAATCACCAGTAGCGAGACCCACAACAGGGCGACACATATCAGATTCTTCTGCAGATGGCAGTAGATAGATGTCACAGAGGTCAAAGAGGACTAGGAAATTAGGTGGGTGACCCCAGGATTCGGTTTCGATTGTGCAGGGCACATGATATAGAGTCAGCTATATGAGGATCAAGCAGTGCTATGCATGCATCGGGCAGGTCCACAAGGCTCGTGACTGCTCGACCCGCCATGTAGATGAGTAGCAGACATTAGAGGGACCTCCCAGTAAGAGGCAAATGTTCGACCGTGGTGGACTGCCGAGAGTAGGCAGACGTGGCAGAGGAGCTGGCCGAGCAGTGGGTGGTGGATGATGTTTTGAGGCTCTACCACCACCACTACCAGTAGGTCCACCCCTACCACCGGGAGCAGGCGTACAGAGGTGGGATCAGCTCTAGGAAGTCGAGGCCTACGACCATGGTGCACCTGAGATGATTCGAGGTACTATCTGTGTCTACTCCACCCTTGTTGTAGTACTCATAGACACAGGTGTGAGTCATTCTTTTATTGCCGCTACCCTTGTTTGGATCTCAGAGATTCTGACGGATCTGTTGGCTCGATCCTTATGGCTAGAGACTCCTACGGGAGCAGACTCGATGATTATGCACTGGTTCTGGTAGTGTGAGCTTACTCTAAGAGGTGAGAGCTTCGGCTGGGATCTTCTTGTAGTAGCGTCGAGGCCTTACGACGTCATCTTGGGTATGGACTGGTTATCCATAGTCCATGCTTAGATTGACTATATTAGGCACAAGGTGTGGTGTATCCGCACGGATGGGACCATGTTCACCTTCACTGGAGAGAAGGAATCCTTTGCAGCGCAGGATGGACTTATTCAGAGGAGAGGGAAGCCGATCACACATCAGTTGGCTAGTCTCATCCCTGGAGTAGTTGATGTGTAGAGTCTAAGTTTTCCTATTGTGGTGGATCAGTACGCGGATGTTTTCCCTAATGACGTTCCAGGACTACCTCCTCGTAGAGAGGTAGACTTCTACATTGACATGTACCCCAGGACAGTACCGATATCTACTCCATTATATCGGTGGCTCCTGTCGATCTTCGTGAGCTGTGGGTACAGCTGGAGGACTTGCAGGGAATGGGATTTATCCGACCCAGTGTTTCACCCTGGGCATCACCGATTTTTTTCACCAAGAAGGCGGATGGGAGCTTGTGACTGTGTGTCAACTATCGTCTCTTGAATCAGGTGACCGTGAAGAACAAGTACCCACTCCCGAGGATTGACGACATCTTTGATCAGCTCAAGGGAGTATGATGGTTCTCGAAGATAGACCTCAGGTCAAGCTATCACCAGCTCAGAGTTTGAGACAAGGATGTGTAGAAGACGGCCTTCAGATGTCATTATGGCCACTATGAGTTCTTGGTTATGCCCTTCAACATAACCAATGCACTAGTAGTGTTCATGAGTCTCATGAACAGTATCTTCCATCCGTACCTCAATCATTTTGTCGTAGTCTTCATCGACGACATATTGATTTACTCGACTACTGAGGAGGAGCACGCCTACCATTTGCGGGTGGTACTAGATACACTCTGAGATCACCAGCTTTATGGTAAGCTCTCAAAGTGCCAGTTCTAGATAGTAGAGGTTCATTTCTTAGCACACGTCATCTCGGAGGCTAGAGTTGTAGTGGACCCAGTGAAGATCGAGGAAGTTCTTGCTTGGGAGCCATCCAGGAATGTGATGGAGGTGCGGAGTTTCCTGGGACTGGCTGGGTACTATCAGAGATTTTTTCCAGACTTCTCCAGAGTTGCAGCACTGCTTTCAGCTTTGATGAAGAAAGGGAAACCCTTCATGTGGTTAGAGAGATGCCAGCAGAGCTTTAAGGAGCTGAGGCAGAGATTGACCAGTGCGGCCATCTTGAGGCTACCAGAGGAAGGAGTAGGGTACGTAGTTTACTGTGATGCATCAGGGACCAGACTCAGGTGTGTCCTGATGTAGGATCGAGCAGTGATCACGTATGTCTCACGGCAGTTGAGACAACACGAGCAGAACTACACTACCCATGACCTGGAGTTTGCAGTAGTGGTCTTCGCCTTGAAGATGTGGTGGCACTATCTGATGGGCGAGCATTTTACAGTCTACACTGACCACCAGAGTCTCAGGTACATCTTCTCACAGAAGGACTCGAACCTAAGATAGCGGTGATGGATCGAGTTCCTTCAGGTCTATGACTTCGAGATAGTCTATACTCATGGGAAGGGGAAATTTGTAGTATATTCTCTCAACAGGAGATCGAGCATTCAGTTGCTTGGAGAGGCGACAGAGCAAATATTCGTGTTACAGATATCCTTTGTGGATAGAGATGGATCAGCCTTTCTTCAGTCTCTCACAGTCACTCCTCCACTTCTTCAGCATGTCAGAGAGGTAGAGCTGGGGACATTGACTGTGAGACACGACGTGCACAGATATCCTCAGGGAAGGCACCTAATGGGTTTTCTAAAGGTGGGGAGCACGTCATTTTCTTCAAAGGACGTACCATGGTACCAATTTCACTACAGGAGGAGGTGTTGAGGGACTTCCACACTTCCCCTCTAGCAGTACATCCAAGAGTGGCGAAGATGTACTAGGACCTTAGATGACAGCACTGGTGGCCAGGTATGAAGAAAGTAGTAGAAGAGTTTGTCTCTCGATGCCTCACTTGTCAGCAAGTGAAGGTGGAGCACTAGGTTCCAGTAGGCTTGGTTCGGCCCTTAGAGGTTCTAGAGTGGAAGTGGGATGGGATATCCATAGATTTCGTGATGGGACCTCCATGTACATCCAGAGGACATGACTCTATCTGGGTGATTGTAGACCGACTCACCAAGTCGGCCCACTTCCTACCAATCAGAGAGCAGGGATCAGTAAATAACCTGGGATGCCTCTAAGTTTAGGAGATCGTACGGCTTCATGGTGTGCCATCGACTATCGTCTCCGATCGAGATGCTCATTTCACTTCCCGGCTATGGAAGGGGGTACAAGTGGCTTTTGGGACGCAACTTCTCTTGAGAACCGCCTTCTATCCTCAGATGGATGGTCAGACTGAGAGCACTATTTAGACTCTCAAGTACATGATCCGTGCATGTGTCCTCAACTTTGGTTGTAGATGGGAGGATTAATTACCCTTGGTTGAGTTTTCATACAACAACAGCTACCACTCCACCATCGGGATGGCCCCTTACGAGGCATTGTACGGCCGATCTTGCAGATCACCTCTGTGCTGGACTAACCCAGGGGAGTCAGCACTTGTAGGAATATAGATGGTGCAGACTATGATGGAGAAAGTGTAGATCATCCAGGAGCGAATGAAGACTACACAGAGCAGGCATAATTCCTATGCTGATAGGAGACGGATACCAATGGAGTTCGAGGTTGTTGACCACATCTTTCTACGGGTCTCACCTCGACTAGGTCTACGGAGGTTTGGTCGAGGCGGTAAGTTATCTTGGCATTTTATCAGGTCGTTCCAGGTCCTTAGAAGAGTAGGTGAGGTGGCATACCGCTTTCCCCTTCCACCTCAGTTGCACTGGGTGCATGACGTCTTCCACGTATCTCAGCTAAGGAGATACGTGCACGACCCATCCCACATCATCGACCACGGGGAGCTGGATGTCGATGACGGGGTGACATTCACGGAGGTCCCAGTGGTGATCGAGGATCAACTGGATCAGGTCCTATGAGGATTGTCGATTCCTCTGGTTTGCATTCGTTGGCAGCATGGGAACCTCTAGGAGAGCACATGGGAGTGGTAGGCTTAGATGTGTGCTCAGTACCCCCCTTTTATTTCCCTAGTGTGTGTTATAGCTTTACGGGGACGTAAATCCCAGAGATGGGGATAATGTAAAGACCCGAAAATTTCAAGGAAATTTTTTTTCTTAATTTCTTTGGAATTTTATGAGTCTGTAGTTTCTAATGGCGCCTGATTCTGAGGCCTGGTGTGCCCAGAATTAATTTCTGAAGTTTTGTTCAGGTACGTTCAGTAAACGTATATGAGGGTTTTTTTATCTTTTGAGCCGGTGCTCAGAATTGGAAAACAAGGACACCGATGAACTCGCAGCGCCGGTATTCACTTAAGGAGACCTTTACCGCAGTTTCTTTTTATACAGGATGGAAGTTATAAATTGGGGTTACTAATTAAAAATTAGAAATTAAATAAAAATGTGTGTGAAAAACATTTTAATTTGAAAGGTGGTTAAAGTCTCTAGGTGGAGGTTAGGGGTGGGGCCCACCACACCCTAACCTCCATTGTGAGGATATAACTAGGGGTGCGGACCACATGAGTTTAAACTCTTTAACTCCCTTAAACCCCCTTAATCCTCTTTAACTTTTGAACTTCCCTCTTGATGTGCCAACTCTCCCTTTAATTAAATTGGAGCCTCTTCATCTCCTCCATTACATTTAATGAGCCAACCCATCTATTAAATTAATATGATGTAACTTAATGAATTCAAATCACTTTGAATTCATTAATCCATCATTTTCATAGGTGTGTTTTTTTTTTATGTTGGTTGGAATTTTTACCTTGGGAAAGCTTTAGGAAATTGGAAAGAAAGTGTTCTTCCACGAAGAACATCTCTGATGAAGAACGCGAAGAACTTATCCAACGACCACCATTTGCGTTAAAGAAATAGACGTTGTACACAAAGAACTGCGCCAACAATGACGCTTCCTCTTCAGACACACCTCGACGTCAATGAAATTGACGTCCGTCTTCCGCAACGCTGTCTTCCACGACTACGAAGAAGGAACCTTGAATCGAGGTAGGGGTTTTTGTATAATTTTAAGTGAATAAAATTATATCTCGGTCTTGATGAATGCTTTGGATTGTCTTTGGCCATTTGTTATCGCCTAACGCGGAGGAAGCGGGCCGAACGAACACGGCCCGACGACCCTCTGTTGGTTCCTAAATATTTTGGTGGCGGAGACCGGTGGCGGTGGAGACCGGAGGCGGCGGCGACTGGAGGCGGCGGCCGCACACCGGCCGCATGGAGGAAAACCGCATCCCACAACCGCGGGCCGCTCGGGCTGAAGAACCGGTCGGCCACTTCTAACTGGGCTGGTAAACCGCGGCACCCGTAGGTGCCGCATGGAGGAGGTGCGGCCCGCATCCGCGGGACGCTTACGGGACGAACCGGCCGGCTATGGCAGGCAGGGCAGGAGGCCATAGCACCGCTTGGTGCCGCACTGCGAAGAAGACCGCGGCCCTCGCTGGGCGGGCTGCTTTGGCGGGAAAACTGGCCGACTGCCTTCCGGCCAGGCTGAAGGAAACTGCGGTGCCTATGGGCACCGCGTGCGGAGGAATCATGGCCGGCAACCGCAGCCCGCAACCACGGGCCGCTCACGCCGGAAAAAACCGGTCAGCTTCAACCGGCCAAGCATCAAGGAGGGGTGGCGCTGCTCGGCACCACCGGGTGAGCCGAACCAGCCCGCGACCCAAGCCGGGTCCACAGGTGGGTCGCGCCCCATGGGGCTAGGCCAACCCCCTAACCGGGTCCTTGGGTGGGCCGCGCTCCACCAGGTCGGGCAGACCCCCAGCCGGGTCGGACCTGCCAAACCAGGTCAGGCCGACCCATCAGCCCACTAGGCTTGACGGGCCGGGCCCATTTCGCTTAAACCTGAATATCTTCTACACCGCACGTCCTATCGACGCGCTATCTGTAGAACTCGGATACTCGTGACGAGGCGGCCCTTTTGCGATACTCTAAGTGTGTTTTGGACAACTTTCGAAAATGGCCGGGTTTGGAACAAGCGTAAATCCAACCAGGCCCCTGGAACGGAAAATCCAATAACTCTCAGACCGGGCGTCCGATTGACGCGCCGTCTATCGCATTGGGTTTCTTTTGATGGGACAGAACTTCGGGAAACATCAACTCAGGACTTCATGATAGTTGATGTATCGACCCCTTTGCTCGAGGAGTGGAACCTCTTGGAATCGAGCGTGCTGTGTGCGGGAACCCTAGAGTTAGTTGCGACTGTGATGACTACCGTACTGGAATCCTTCGTGGGTTTGATGATGACGACAACTGTATCAGAATCTTGTGTGGGTTTGACAGTTCTGACAGAGTAGCTGGACTGTATCATGTACGGGTCCGATAGTTTAGATGAACCAGTAACTACATCTGATCATCTCCATTACTCTAGAATAGCTAGACTGTATCTTGTGTGGTTCCAACAGCTTAGACGAGATAGATGGACTGTATCCTGTGTGGGTCTGACAGCTTAGCTGGACTGTATCCTATGTGGGTCCGACAGCTTAGATGATCCAGTGGCTACATCTGATCATCTATATCTCTCTATAATTTTGGCATACCTATGTGAGCTCAGTCGTGTATTTCAACCATTATCATCATATTGTTTGACTTTACTTCCTCTATGGAATGAGTTGTGCTTGGTCTCGTGAGTTAGATCCGGACTGTGACTGGTAACTTAGGTATATGTATGGGCATATACCTAAGTAGGGTTGTTTGATACTTTTTGGTTGTATCTTTCTTCTTTTGCTTATCCGTAGTGGATATTCTGAGACCTCGTGGGTCTCGGGGTCCCTACTGAGTATCGTTATACTCACCCCTGCATGGGCTATGCCCGCACCTCATTGTGTTAGATGCAGACGACGGACAGCGCTGACGGAGGCCAAGAGCGCCACGACTGGATGGTTCCCGAAGATGGACCTTGCGACGAGTTGGCGCACGGTGGAGACTAACGGACATGGGTACTGAGGTGGCCAACTGTACCTACCCTTCAGGTAGGAATCCCCGGAGGACAATCCATGAGTTGCTCTTTACTTCCAGTTGTTTGTCCCTTTACATGTACTTGTTGTTCAGTTGGGTTTGTATACTGGCCCATTTACTTTCTAGCACACTCTTTTGTATTCAGTTTTACTTTGTGTGTACTTCCTATTGCGTACTCTATTGTGTTTGTTTACTTTCATAAAGTCAATGCCTTCCTAGCTTAGGAATTTACACCTTTGGTGCTAGTCTCCAGCCTCTGGCCTATAGAAGGCGGGCATGGGGTAGTCATGGCATGGGCCCCAAGGATGGGTCGTGTCATGTTACCTCCCCAACATTCATCTAATCTAATAGATAATTACACAGTCTCCCATACACTTCCTTATATGGATCCATTCCAATGGAATAGTGATAAGTATTATTATAATAAAAATAAATGATGGGTAAGTGCCATACCCAAGATCCACCAAATTCCAAGACTCATGCCCACAATATATCCACAAGCGCATGGATGGTCCACTCCATATGCCCATACATCTAAGGGTGGAAAGTAGTGATGAAGTGTAACTAGGTGCCAAAAGAATGTTGTAATCCCCTCTGAATTTGTGAGCTAAATGTGCTTCTTGATCAGAGATAATGGATCTCAGAACTTTATGAAACCACACCATCGCATTCACATACCACTTATGCAATGCATCCACTATGAACAACTCTTTAATCACTAAGTAGTGGATTGATATTATCAACCAATTCATGATCACCCAGATAACAACACAATATCCCTAATATTAGGGAAACACTATGATGAAATCCATCGATACGTTATCCTATTTCCATTTGAGAATATCCAAAGGTTGTAAAAAAAATTCAGTAACATGATACTCGACCTTCACCTACTCGAAAACCAAACCCCTCACCACAAACATTTCCACTGCTCATTTCATCCCAAGACACCAAAACTACATAATTTATCCACGGTAAATCTTGGAAACTTTTATGTGTACCACAAAAGTTTATATATGAAACTCATGAAGGAATCCATCAAACATCACTACCAGAATAAAAACCCTCACATGAAAAAACATTTGGTTCCAACCATCCCTCCAAAGCATCAACATGGCCAACATGATCACACATCACCTATGCCTCTGAGTCTCCCCATTGATACTCTTACACATGGTTCAATAGAGAAGACTACACCATAATCTTAAACATAATATCCCCTTCCACCATACACCCATTTATCTAAGTTCAATGCTGCCAACTCCACTATTACCCTCCAAGCATCCACAGACTCTCAAGAAACATCCTTTACAGAATTCCTACTCAAAGCACCAACCAAATTATTCCATTTTACCAAGGTTTAGGATATAAAAAATGTAACACCCCAAGCTTCCATGGTACGCTTCTCTTTCAATAATTCAATAGCTTGCATTGTACGCAAGTTCGAGATTCTAACACACCGCGACCAATTAAAGTAGACGTTATGAATATTAATACCCAATTTTTGAAATTTAATAAATTTTATTATTCAAATTGGACTTCATTTTTGGATTCGGAATATCGAAATTATCCTAAGTTGAATTTTTCGTTTTTTTCTAAGAACTTCCAAATTTTTATGAATAGTGTAAAATACTAAACTTTAATTAAAAACAACATTTTTAATCAAAATAATTTATAGTGATAAATTATATTATTTAGTGGTTTTAAAGAATAATTGGAATATATTTTTACCATTTTATCCAATGGTGGTCATTAGAATTAATTTCACTTTGAAATTGGACATAAACAATTGTCAATCTTTTGATTGATATTGTTTCTTAAAAACACGCTATTTGTTTTGACAACGGGAATTAATTATAAAATTAATTAATGAAACTTATATGTTTGTAATTTTTTAAAATAGAAATCATTTTTGAATTTGGAATATCAATTATAGCTTAGGGTGGATTTTTGGTATTGTTCTGAGAAACTTCAGTATTTGATGAATAGTGAAACCACTAAGTGGTAGTTAAAAAACTAATTTTTCGTTTAAATGAAACTTTACCACTTCTGTGAATTGAATTTCAAAAATCAGACATAAATGGTTTTCATTATTAAGTAAAATTTGGTTCAATGAGATGAAAATAATATTTTCTGAATAGTAACTTTTAAGTTTTATTAATCGCGATTAAAGGTAATTAGTGTAATTTAAGGTAAATATAATGTTATAATAATATGAAATTACCTTTACACTTGTTCTACCCTTATTTTATGAGTCATTTCCGACCAATAAAATACATGGGTCAACTTGGGGACCCCATGGAGCCACTTAGGTAAGAAAATGACATTAATAACTTTTTATTTAAAGTAAAAATAAAAATGTCACAAACATGTATTATTTTACTAAAACAGTTTTTACAAGGGGTTATACAAGTTATATTTTCAACTATAAATATCCATTGGAAATATTAAAATATTTCCTACATCATGGTAATTTTTTTATAATTTTTAGGCATTAAATAAATAAATTTATTTATGACACCATGATGATGCAGCGATTACCTCATTAATGGACAATTTAAATAAAATGAAAAGATAAGGTAAAATATAAGACTTACACTTGTCTAAAACCTATTGGATGGGTATATTTCTAAACCTTATCACCTTATCCTAGAAATATATCATTGTGGGACCTTTTAAATCCTAAAATCATTTCATAATAAAGTAACATTTCATGACTTTCCAAGAGTGCCCCTCCTCTCCTCTTATAAAAGTCCCCCACCTATACCACTTTATTCACACCTTCAAATCCATTTAGCTCATCCAACCTCTACCCAAATACTCTCTCAACTTCCCAATATTACTCCTATAAGCCTCAATTTTGGCATAAGCCTTCCCAAGGAATCCTTTGGCTCAAATCAAAAAGAGTTACCCGATTTTAAGGTAATGTCTTTTCTTATGTTCTTTTGTTTTATTTTGCTTCTCCAACCCCTTAAACTCTATTTATTCCTTTATTTTGTAACAAAAACAGTATATTAAATATACTAGGATGTTTTTATGAGAATTATTTTATTTTAACTTACACACACCTTCGTCTAATGGTTAAAGAACATACTGTTTCTGTGGGTGGCGAATTACTGCCTCAAGAAATGATGATTGTTCAATCTTCTTTTAACACCTTTCATGGTGGAAATTAAGATGTCCCTATATTTATATATGATATATATTATGTTTATGTTTTCCTTATGATTCTTTATTTTTCATTTATGTCATACCTTTATGATTTCCATTATGGGTAAATGTGATAATTTCATTTTAGGAAGTGCGGACTACCGCCCCCTCAAAGTGATTTGAATCGTTAATGCCATATGTGGGACGTATAAATGATAAAGAAAATGATATTTTATATGATATTATACTTTAATTATAATATACCTTTATATCATTATGATTTCATTCCATTAAATACAAAATAGAAATGAAAGTAGCATTCATGCGTACGTACGGCTTACCGTCTCCATGAACGGTGCATTTCATTTCTTACCTCTAAATGTTATGTAATATTATAAATGAATGTATATACTAGATATGTATGATATATATGATATCTACATCATGAATATAATTCTGGATATAATGTATATTTTACCACATGAACAACTTGTAATTATAAGAAGTTTATTTTTGACTCAAGTTCCAAAGATCGACAAAACGACCGTTATTTACATAAATAATTACATAATGTTCATAACATGGTAATAAGTGATATAAAAGTAATAATGAACTTGAAAAAGGTTCTTAAACAAGTAGAAATTAACTCTAGTTTATTATTCAGGAGGTTAAAGAACGATCGAGTCAAGTCGGACACGAGGTAAGGGACTTCGTCTCAATCTCCTTTCATTGAGGCATATTTTTTTATACAAAAATTTATTTTATATGGTGTATAAACCCCTTTTACTTTTACATTTATTCAAAATTAATCTTTTTTATATTAATAGTTTTACTAAATGACAAAAGGGAATGTTTTTTTTTGTCTTACGTATGCAGCGACAATGACTTCTTCGCCGCTGTGACCATTATTTGAGTTTCGGCTTCCTCTACAAGCCATAAAATTTTTTTAAAATGAAAAATAAATACCAAGTTTTACTTTTCTTTTATTTTGGTATTGAAAATGGTTTTATCATATCAATTTGTTTTATTGATATCTTGTGATTGAAATGTGGAAATTTTATGTTTCCATTATGCATGTTTTATGTGATACGATTATGTTATGGTTTATGATATGTTTAAAACTTTTCATATAAAGAATGCATTGGACATAGTATGTGATTGGTGGAGCCCGCTATGGATCCTTGATGCATCGGTAGGTATCATGAGACAAACTAGTGTCTTGGCACAAGGCCTTGACAAAATCTTATTTGTAGTCTTGGCACGAGGCCTTGACTATGTGGTTATGATAGTCTGGCATTATGCACTCCATCATTATGAAAGTGGTTGTTGATATTGCATGTGATTATTCGACTAGTAGAATATCCATGTGAATAATTAAATGGAATTATTTCATTTTACTTTTTACATATTATGATGAAGTTCAAGTTTAAAAGGCTTTTGTTTTATTTATACATTGCCTTAAATGTTTATGTTTATTTATGAAAGTTTCCGCTATATTGTTATCCTTACTAAGCATATGACCTCACCCCTTTCAATGTTTTAATTTTACAGGATGTGAAAAAGTATTTTATGAATGAACTACAGGGATAGTATGAGGGGATATGAAGAATATATGTTGTTTTAGGTTTTTTTAATTTATTAGGTAATGTAAGTCTTATGAATATATCTAGTGTTTCCAAGGATACTGAACTAATCGGTCTTTCGAGACTTAATCTTTTGTGATCATGTCAATGTTATGTAATAATGCACTGACTCTGGGTAACTGGGGTCGGGGAGTTACAGTTGGTATCAGAGGCAGTTTAGTACTAACCTTGGAAGCTAGATTTAGATAAACTCTGATTAGAGTACATATCCCTAAGATAGACTTTGAGGATTAGTATAGAAGAACTTCCTAGAATTTTGGTATTGTAGAGATTTTGTGAGTTTTCTGAGAAATACATCCATGTCTGGATATGACCAGGTAGAGGCAGCTCTGGCACAGATGTACCTAGGGGTAAAACCTGAAAACACCGCTTTGAGCTAGACTCGAACGGGAACTGGTGCACGACAACGGGCCTTGCTGCACTATTGGTTATGACACTCCAGGGGGATATGCTTAGGATAATTCCCATTTTCTTTCCAAACCATTATGAAGGGTTTATGAGTATATACTTCCTCAAAGAAAACATTTTTATGATTATGGATTATATCCATAAACTGTTCAATTTATGTTAAGTGTTTTACAAGTATGGAATTATGTATTTTGATTCATAAACCGATCTAGTTTATGCCAATGTTTATAAATGGAACCTATTGGAAGGAGTGGAAACAGTATCAATGCATGCACTCCATGTAGGTATTTCCATCCTACTCAAGATAATTATAGTGGAGCTGGTGATCCAACTGGTGCTGATTAGCTTATCACCATATTGGGACAACTCACTCAGGTTATGAATAATAACCTTACTCATATGGAGCACCCTGATCCGCAACGTGGAGGATCAATGTTAGACCGCTTCATGAGGCAACAACCTCCAACATTCAATGGGATTAAAAATCCCTTAGTAGCTGATCAATGGATAAATTCCATAGAGAAAATATTACATGCCTTGGGGAGTAGTGAAAGGGAAAAGGTTATCATGGTAGTTTACCGCCTCACTGGAGATGTTGATCAATGGTGTTCATTGATTCAAAACACAAAGGAAGATGATGAAGTATCAAATATGGAATGTAGGGAGTTCAAAGAGATTTTCTTAGAAAAATACTCTCCTCATGACCATCGAGCAGATATGGAAAGGCAATTTCTGAGTCTGAGACAAAAGGAGGATGAGAATGTCGCAAAGTATGAGTCCAACTTTACAATGTTAGCAAGGTTTGCTATAGATTATATATGTAACCCAAGAATTAATATCGATCATTTCTTTGATGGGTTAAAACTGTTTCTCTGTCGAGCATTAGTATCACAATATTTCTCAACATATGACGATATAGTCTCGTGTGCTATCAAGATAAAAAAGGAATTCTCTAAATCTTATGAAAATAAAGTAAAGCAAGAGAAGAAGAGAACAGTGGAACAAGAGACAGATAAAGGGAAAAAGGGAAAGAAGTATTTTCCATTATGCGATAAATGTGGGAAGAATCACCCTGGTACTTGCCTAAAAGGAATGAGAGTTTGTTATAAATGTGGAGAAAAAGGTCACCAGGCTCGTGATTGCAATGGAAAGAAAGAGGCTATCAATGTTGAATGATATAATTGTATGGAAATGGGGCATTATGAAAATGAATTTCTTAAGCGTCAGGGAAACTTACCTCAGAAAAGGCCAAGGGATCAAGGCCAATCTTATGTTGTTATTAAAGTTGAAGTGGAATAATTAATGTATTGGTGATTTTGGACTCAAGAACTATATTATGGTTATAAGAATAATTTGATATATATAAGTATTTTACTGAAGTACTTGTTGTTTTCATTAAGGTATTAATATGATGAATGTAGTCATATTTTTAGTATGTGACAATAAGAGAATCTTTACTTTGTTTGGGGAATCTGATGTTACAATTGATTTTGGAATTTAGAGATCTTTTAGAGAAAGTCTGGACAGAGTTATTTTGGATAACTATAAAGGTTGGAATGGATTAAGTTTAAAATTTAGATAGTATTGTTTAAGGTTAAAACATTTCTGAAGATTATTTTTGGAATATTATAATACTATAGTTTTAGGAAAAGGACAACCTGCAGGTCGAGGGATAACCCGTCGCGTTGGACAAAGATGCAGGAATCGAACCCACAACCATAGTGTGATAGGCCTTTATTATCTACCAATAGCCTACAGGAAGTCCCTGGTTATTACAAAAATTTTTTCCAAATCTAAATGTTATGTGTTAATATTTTGAACCTTGTACGATTAGGATAAATATAATATTTTTGAGTTATATTATCTTTTTGAGTGAAAGATGAGTTTGTGGTAGAAATTAGTTGAAGGTTGAAACTCTACTTGTCAAGCATATATATATATATATATATATACCTATCTCTTATTATATGAAAAAATTAATTCTTAAACTTTATAAAAGGGATATTAAAACAAAAAATGTGTTATCCTAATACCTTATGTTTTGTTGAACTGATGATATTTTAAATCAACATAGATTGAAGGCTTTGAGGCCCTCAATTTTACACTTGTTTGGGATTGATGACCTCAATCACTCCCAACAAATATTTACATTTTTCCTCCAATTATATGTCTCTAATTTCCACCAATGTTCTCCTAATCGAGACCAAAATTTGGTGGTGACTTTTTCATTTCCCTTTCCCTCTTCTTAAGGCTAAATTTTATTAACCTTTTTTCCGATGTGGGTTTTCCAAAAATGTATTTTCTATTTTCAACCTTTTATTTTCAAAGAACTTTTTCAAATTTTGAGGACGCAATTTATTGAAGTAGGGAAGAATGTAACACCCCAATCTTCCATGGTACGCTTCTCTTTTAATAATGCAATATCTTGCATTGTACGCAAGTTTGAGATTATAACACACCGCGACCAATCAAAGTAGCAGTTATGAAAATTAATACCAACTTTTTGAAATATAATAAATTTTATTATTAAAATTGGACTTAATTTTTGGATTCATAATATTGAAATTATCCTAAGTTGAATTTTTCTTTTTTTTTCTTAGAACTTCCAATTTCATATGAATAGTGTAAAATACTAAACTTTAATTAAAAACAACATTTTTAATAAAAATAATTTATAGTGATAAATTATATTATTTAGTGGTTTTAAAGTATAATTAGAATATATTTTTACCATTTTATCCAATGGTGTTCATTATAATTAATTTCAATTTGAAATTGGACATAAACAATTGTCAATCTTTTGATTGATATTGTTTCTTAAAAACATGCTATTTGTTTTGAAAGAGGGAATTAATTATAAAATTAATTAATTAAACTTATAACTTTGTAATTTTGTAAAATAGACATCATTTTTGAATTCAGAATATCAATTATAGCTTAGGGTGGATTTTTGGTATTGTTCTGAGAAACTTCAATTTTTGATGAATAGTGAAACCACTAAGTGGTAGTTAAAAAACTAATTTTTCGTTTAAGTAAAACTTTACCACTTCTATGAATTTAATTTCAAAAATAATATATACATGGTTTTCATTAGTAAGTAAAATTTGGTTCAATGAGATGAAAATAATTTTTGTTGAATAGTAACTTTTAAGTTTTATTAATCGCGATTAAAGGTAATTAGTGTAATTTAAGGTAAATATAATGTTATAATAATATGAAATTACCTTTACACTTGTCCTACCCTTATTTGATGAGTCATGGATGACCAAGAAAATCCATGGGTCAACTTGGGGACCCCATGGAGCCACTTGGGTAAGAAAATGACATAAATAACTTTTTATTTAATGTAAAACTAAAAATGTCACAAACATGTATTGTTTTACTAAAAAAAAATTACAAGGGGTTATAAAAGTTATATTTTCGACTATAAATATCCATTGGAAAGATAAAAAGATTTTATACATCATGATAACTTTTTATATAATTTTTATGTATTAAATAAATAAATTTATTTATGACACCATGATGATGCAGCGATTACCTCATTAATGAACAATTTAAATAAAATGAAAAGATAAGGTAAAATATAAGACTTTCACTTCTCTAAAACCTATTGGATGGGTATATTTTGAACCCTTATCACCTTATCCTCGAAATATATCATTTTGGGACCTTTAAAATCTGAAAATAATTTCATAATAAAGTAACATTTCATGACTTTCCAAGAGTCCCCCTCCTCTCCTCTTATAAAAGGCCCCCGCCTCTACCACCTTATTCACACCTTCAAAGCCATTTTTTTCGGCCAAACTCGGCCCAAATACTCTCTCAAATTCCCTTTCTTACACCTAGGATCCTCACTTTGGGCAGAAGTCTTCCCAAGGATGTCTTTGGCTCAAATCAAAAAGAGATACCCGATTTTAAGGTGATGTATTATCTTATGTTCTTTTGTTTTATTTTGCTTCTCCAACCCCTTAAACTCTTTTTATTCCTTTATTTTGTAACAAAACCAGTATATTCAATATACTAGTATGTTTTTATGATAATTATTTGATTTACACTTACACACACCTTCGTCTAATGGTTAAAGAACATATTGTTTCTGTGGGTGGCGAATTACTGCCTCACGAAACGATGATTGTTCAATATTCTTTTAACAACTTTAAGGGTGGCCATTAAGATGTCTCTATATTTATATATGATATATATTATGTTTATTTTTTTCTTATGCTTCTGTATTTTTCATTTATGGCATACCTTTATGATTTCCATTATGGGTAAACGCGATAATTTCATTTTAGGAAGTGTGGACTACCGCCCCTTCAAAGTGATTTGAATCATTAATGCCATATGTGGGATGTATAAAGGATGGAGAAAATGATATTATATATGATATTATACTGTAATTATAATATACCTTTGTATCATTATGATTTCATTCCATTAAATACGAAATAGAAATAAAGTAGCGTTCATGCGTACGTACGGCTTACCATCTCCATGAACGGTGCATTTCATTTCTTACCTATAAATGTTATGTAATATTATAAATGAATGTATATACTGGATATGTATGATATATATGATATCCACATAATGAATATAATTCTGGATATAATGGAAATTTTACCACATGAACAACTTGTAATTATAAGAAGTTTATTTTTGACTCAAGTACCAAAGATCGACAAAACGACCGTTATTAGCATAAATAATTACATAATGTTCATAACATGGTAATAAGTGATATAAAAGGAATAATGAACTTTAAAAAAGGTTCTTAAGCAAGTAGAAATTAACTCTAGTTTATTATTCATGAGGTTAAAGAACGATCGAGTCATATCGGACACAAGGTAAGGGACTTCATCTCAATCTCCTTTCATTGAGGCATATTTTGTTTTATACACAAATTTATTTTATATGGTGTATAAACCCCTTTTCCTTTTACGTTTATTCAAAAGGAATATTTTTTATATGAAGCGTTTTACTAAACGACAAAAGGGAATGTTTTTTTTGTCGTACGTATGTGGCGACAACGACTTTTCCGCCGCTGTGACCATTATTTGAGTTTTGGCTTCCTCTACAAGCCATAACTTTTTTTTATAATGAAAAATAAATACCAAGTTTTACTTTTCTTTTATTTTGGTATTGAAAATGGTTTTATCATATCAATGTGTTGTATTGATATCTTATGATTTAAATGTGGAAATGTTATGTTTCCATTATGCATGTTTTATGTGATACGATTATGTTATGGTTTATGATATGTTTAAAACTTTTCATATAATGAATGCATTGGAATTAGTATGTGACAGGTGGAGCCCGTTATAGCTCCTCGATGCATCGGTAGGTCTCATGAGACAAACTAGTGTCTTGGCACAAGGCCTTGACAAAATATTATTTGTAGTATTGGCACGAGGCCTTGACTATGGGGTTATGATAGTCTGTCATTATTCATTCCATTGTTATGGAAGTGGTTATTGGTATTTCATGTGATTATTCGACTAGTAGAATATCCATGTGAATAAGTAAATGGCATTATTTCATTTTACTTTTTCCATATTATGTTGAAGTTCAAGTTTAAAATGATTTTTTTTGTTATACATTGCCTTAAATGTTTATGTTTATTTATGAAAGTTTCCACTATATTGTTATCCTTATTGAGCATATGAACCCACCCCTTTCAATGTTTTAATTTTCCAGGATGTGAAGAAGTATTTTATGAATGACCTGCAGGGATAGTATGAGGGGATATGAAGACAAGTTTTGTTGTAGTTTTGTTTTACTTTATGATGTAATGTAAGTCTTATAAATATATCTAGTGTTTCCAAGGCTACTAAACTAATCGGTCTTTCGAGACTTGATCTTTTGTGATCATGCCAATGATATGTAATAATGCACCGACTCTGGGTAACTGGGGTCGAGGCGTTACAAAAAAAACATAATCCTGAAGAATGTATATCAATGTGTGCTTCAATAAATTTATATCAAATTGATAAAAGATATAACTCAAGATATTGTGATATGTGAACACCACAAACCACTATCTGATGAGGTAATGTTGCCACAACATCAGTGAAAACACAACTGCTTCTAGCTCTAGATCATGGGTGGAATAATTATTCCCATAGGGATGTAACTTTCTAGACCTATAAGATATCAACACTCTTTTCTACATCAATACACATCCGCATACCAAATAGGATGCCCCACAAAACACCTCAAATATCAGACCCTCCACAGACAATTGAATCACTAGAGTAGTGAAAAAATTCCCCATCAGGTAATAGAATTCTATCTAACACTGGTCATTCCACACAAAAATCATAGTCGTTCATAGTTAATACTATTAATGAGGATAAAAATTGAGAGACATCAAGAAAAACACTTTGATTATATACACAATGAATAATTAATTTGAAAATTTCCACCATGTTCTAGGGTTATTTTGAAAAAAAAAATATCCTTAACCTTCGACGGTTCCACAGCCACACCCTATTGAGATAGAAAATTCCCATGTAAATTCACCTCTTATGTATGAAACATATACCTGAAAAACATTCCATGGAGTTTGTGGCTTTGAAGAACTTGAAAGATACCTCCAATAATATTAGCATGATCCACATCATACTTTGAGTAGATTAAGACATAGTTGATGAAATTGTTTAGGAACTCATGGAACACAGAGTTCATACGCCCCATAAACACAGTTGTTGAATTCATAACTCTTAACAACTTGAATACATACTCAAATTTCCCATACCTTTTTTGAAGGTAGGACTTGGGATATAACCCTTATTCACCCTGAATAGTGATATCCAAACCACATATCTATCTTTGAAAAAAAATTCACCCCTCTCATCTGGAAAAAAATATCATATATCCTCAGAAGTGGGTAATGATTCATTACTATCACCTGATTCAACCAACAGTAATCCATAAATGACCACAGACTACCAGCCACCTACTTGGTGAACAAAACTGGAGCACCCAATGATGACACATTTTTATGGATAAAACCCTTCTACATTAGACCATCTATCTGAATCCCAAACCCCTAAAAATTAGAAGGTGTCATCTAATAAGGAACCATCAAAATTATAGAAGCACCAGGCTATAATTCTATACCAAAATAAACATGACGTAAAGGGGGTAGCATCACAACCACCTTGGGGAAACATCCAGGAACTCCTCCAAAACCCAAGGGACATCCACTATCCCAAAATCCATTTATTCTACAGAATACTCAACCATTAAAGAAATAAGTGTCTCAACATGCCGACTACCCACCTAAAACCCCTCCTTGCTAATGAAAACCACATGCCGCCCATCTAAATTTTAGAACAAAACACTCCTCTAAAAGTAATATATAACTCCAAATATGGAATAAAAGCATTAAATGCATTGGATGATATCTTATGGATGCATTTTCAGTAATAAAATATCCTCACCGGACTGATGTGTCCCCGTCATCATTATACACCCCAGTCACACATCAAACAAGTTGGTTTGGCCACTAAATGGTGTATTCAATACAAGGAACACATAAAGACTCTCTATATCTAGTCCCTAATCATCGAATAGAGTGGGAGAAACAAATGAGTACAAAGCTCCTAAATCAAACAATCCACAAACAAGGGTACTAAAAAACTGATTGTACCTATAAATATATCTAGTTCATATAGAACTATCGCTTCCACTACATACAACTGACCACACCCAGCTTCTCTACCTCTCTGCTAATGAACACCTCTATAGACATTCTCAGGTAGAGTTCCTTGAACACAAGTAACATCCAAATGTCAACCTATACCCAGTCCATCTCCCCTCAGAGGAGCATAATCCCATTTCCCATATTGCTAAAATGGTCTCACTAGAAACTACTTCTGAGGCTAGTAATGAACCTATATGCTTTCACAAAAAAAATCTCAATGATCCACTTGGTACTGGTTATGTTGATGTCCATGAACCCCACAAACAAAACACACTAGCATGATATCTCTTGGAAAATAACATAAACCACTAGGCCTAGAAGGATAAAATAGAAACTATCACTGGTGGAAATCCCACCTATACCAATAGTTCTTTCCCAATAGTTTGGAAAAATCATTGGAATAAAGAACATATACCAATGGTGGTGTGAAACTATTGGTATAGAGTAATATATGTTGGTTTTACCAATGGTTTTAGTGAACCTTTGGAAAAAAACCACCTCAATACCCAACGGTTCATAAAAACAATTGGGATAGACCTACCTAAAATTCCTCCTCTCACGACCCTCCTCCCATCCTGACTTCTCCTCATATCGCACCCCACTTCTCCATTCCTACAGCACCACTCCACTCTATCCCAAATCCCCCTCATTGCCGCTCCCATCCCTACTCCCCCTCATCGCTGCTCTCATCCCCCTCATGCTCCCCTTCTCCCATTCTAACTCCCCCCCCCCCCCCCGCTGCTTGTTGCTCCCTACTCCATGCTCATCGTCACTCACTCATCCCCCTCCTTATCATCCTCTCGTCGAGAATCCCCTCTGAGGTTTCACATCCACCCTAGTTTGAGCTTTCCCTAACCCGACGTGAATCCTCCCTAGCTCTAGATTTCCCTCACCCAACGTGAATTCCCCTAGGTCAAGAAGGTCAAGCATCCCCTCTAGTCAGGCATCCCACCTAGGTCAACGATCCCCTCTGGTTGAGCATCCCCTTCTACATTTTTATGATTCAGGTATTATTTGTCAGTGAGTCCCAAATAATCTTCTGGTATGGTTAATTGATTCATTGTTTAGTTTTAGTTTTCTTGATTCAATTTGTATCATTTTATATTGTTTCATTTATCTAGAATATTTGATTGATTTTTGGTTTTCTCAAAACAAAAAAAATAGTTATCATTATAGTGTTTGTAGATATAAATCATTGTAATTTCATATAGAAGATACCACCAGAAAATTATTTCTTTGTGATTTAGGTGAATAGTATATGATGTTTTTATAGTTTCATAATGAATATCATATTCTATGTGAAATCATTTGGACCTCATAAAAATGTTAAGAATATTTTCTGTGTAGAATTATTCATACCAGTGATGCTTTGTGAATGCATTTTTCATATGAATGGTGTGTCATAATTTTCAAATGAAAATTTTATCTAATGCATACTATTTTAATATGTACATGATGCATGTGAAGGGAAATTGGTTTATAGATAAATTTTTTTTTATTTTTTGATTCACATACAGTTGAATGGGTAACCATATTTTATTAAATTATACAGTGTTATATAGATGAAAAGTTCCTTATAAATATGGTATTAACTCATGGGAAAGGTGTTGAAACTTTTTTAGAGATGTGATTAATAAGAATGTATTTTTGTATTTTCTTCATGTTGTTTTTTAATGGAATAACAACACTATATGAAGGATTCATTTTTAAAAATTATTTTCCTTAAAAAAAATATGTGTGTGTGAAGTTCATGTTATTTGAAATTTCCATTTGAGTTTTGTTTTTATATCAACAAGTATGGTAATAAGGTGGGTTTATCAACTTCTAAGTTATAATACTAACTGAGGCTTTTTTCTCCACACTGGATCACTTTTCTTTGTAGCTCAAAAGTGTTTTATTTTCTTTTCATTTTCTTATTTATCACATTCTAAATATGTTTATGTTGAGGAAACATGGTTTTCCCTTCTTTCACATGTTCATCATTGTTTTAAAATTGCATATTCATTTGAGAAATTAGAGAACTCTCAATGTTTTCAATTTTTGGTTTATCTTTTTTTAACTCATTATATTATATGATCAAACATTCTTTATTACCATGTTCAACCTTCTTAATAGGTGTGTATCCATTTGTAGCAACTGATTTAGAACATGATAACATTATCTCCTTTCCCTTACCACTAATCAAATTATTTGGACTAGGAATCAAAGTCATACATATGAAAATTCCATGACCAACATAATTACTCCTTCAAAAAACATCTTCAACTACTTTTGATTTTCCTTAGGAAATATTTTAGGATCTTCTTCAGAAATTTCAACTGCTAATCCAATTATACTATCTCTTTCTTGGATGGTTTTCATTTTAAGTTTAAATTTTCTATCATAAACTTTGTATATCTTTATTTATATTTTTAAATAGTCTATACACTATCCATTTTTTATTCTATTGGAAATACACTATAAGGGTAAGTGGGAACCATCAAAAACACCCTTTAGCATCAAGTCACACCCTCAAAAAAATTTAAATAGTCCATAATGTAGCATTTCCTACTGTAATAGAAGAACATTCTCCATACTAAAACCCCATGATGATCATCTCTCTTTAATGACCACTTGGGAGTGTCTTTTTCTACTTTTCTCTTCAGTTTACACCTCAAGATAGACTTTTTCCCCTTTTTCCTACTTATTCAATCATGGAATCCTCTTGTCTTTAACATATGCCTCATTTTGAGTTTCTACATACCAAAATTATTCATAACAGTTTCCAGATATATTGCAATATTCACAAAAATTGTCTTGGTTTTCACCTATGTTTATAAGAGATAAATTTTTATTTATATGTGAAAACTAATTTTTCACAATAGTTTTGTTCTTAGTTTTAACTATTATATCATTTTATAATTCTCTTATACAACTTGTATTAGTATATATATTATACCAATAATCAATGTCCATGTTCCCAAACTTCCAACAATGCCAGTATTTTACAAAAAATCTAGTTTCTTTCACCATTGAGGTTTTTTTCTATATTTATTTCATTGATTTATTTGGATATATCAGCATAATTTTGGGATTGGTTTGGGAAAGTATTCTTCATACATATTCTCACTGCCACCCTTAATTTATTGGTGAGTTTCATTATATTTTATATCACTAGGTTTTTCATATACTTTGGTCTTTGTACAACACTTACTAATAAAAAGGACTTAGAAATTATAAATTTATTAGTGTAGTGGGATATATTATTCCATGAGGATGAAGTGGAGGAATCTCCAAATGTTCTATGGAATTATTTTGTACTAGTATGAATCTATTTTCATTATAAAATCTTTAATGTGAATTGAGTGGTAACAATTTTCTTCTCAGTTATTTGGGGAGGTTCATCTTGGGTTGATTCTAGATTCTTCGAGTTTTGGTCCAAGCTATAAGTAATTCATAATTTGGGAATATTTCTCTACCTCAAATAATTTTAATCCCTCTTAATAATATAATTTTGTTCTTTATTAATCTTGTTAATCTCATGTAGTAAACTGTAAAGATATTTCACCCTTTTAGTTTTCACATGTAGTAAAAAATCCTTGATATTCACAATGACTTTATACTACTCTTATAACATTCTATAATTTCCCCTTTATTACATTGATCCTTGTTTTTAGGGAATATCATGGTTCTTTTGGGTCTACCTCAGATATGATTTGGCATCCTCTGCTGAAGGCAAAGCATTTTGGATCATCTTGGTTCATCTGCCACCATTTTCAACCATTTGAGGTTGGTTTATTCTTCCCTCTTTTTGTGGCACAATTTAATTTGGGGCATTTAGTGATTTATGTGCCCATAAAAATCTATACTAGGTATGAATTACATGAATAATAATACTTTACATCATGCCCATATTATAATCTTCCTTATATGATATCATTCATTTCTATGTATTCTTTACTACAAATATGGAACCAATGGATATAATTATTAATATGGATTGACTTATTATTGTTATTTCCATGATCGACTAGAACCAAAATGAATGAAATTGTCCAAGATAATAAAAACAAAAACAAGACAAACTAAATCTAATGGAAATGTCCCAAAAAAACTTGTTTTGAGAAAAACCAAACTAAGTTGAATCTTGAGCCAAATTGATTATATACCATTAATAGGAAGAGTAATTTTTAATTAATGGGAATGTACTATTTATTAGTATCATTTTGAAACATGGATATGTTTCCCCCTTGCTTACAAGATCAGGATTTGACCCATGGGACGTTGTGGTTCTTATATGTTGGGAAGTGACATGTATAGTCTTATGAGATAGGTATGTTTTAGTTTTGTATTTATTTTATTTTATTTATCACATTGGCCACATAGGTCTTTTACTGCTTTCTATGGAGAGAGGGTAGTTGTATTCTGTGAAGTGGGCCAGAAGAGGTTCAGATTGATTCAGTCCACCAGCTTTGATATGAGGTAAGATTCTATGGTTACTACTTGTCTTGCACCTCAAGTATTTGGAGATTTTAGTGTTTTTGAATCCATATTATGTTTTCGATAGGGTGTTGGATCGTTCCATGTTGGTTTGGGTGGATTTGGTTCTCTGCTTCCAATAGAAGTAAGTATTTAATGTTGTTGGTTGGTTTCTCACTGGTTATGTATCCTCCTTTATGTGTTTTAAGGTTCTTAATATCCTTCGTGTAGTGCGTTGATTCATGCTCATTGGTTTCGAGTCGCCATGTCCAGGGAGAATAGTCTGTGTGTGCATTAGTAATTAAGTATATGTATGTTGGTTCCCCTGTTATGTGTATAGTCAACCATGGCAGTGATTGTGCATGTATGTGGCTAGGTGTGCCCATGTATATATATATATATATATATATATATATATATAAATGCATGTGTATGTGAGTGGAGACTAGTATATGCATGTAAGCATATGTGCAAGGATCCCCTTCCACATGCTCATGGACATGTGGGTGTGTGCATAGGGGCTAGGTGTCCTTGCATGTGTGTGAAGGTGCATATACCCAGTGGGGGAGCAGCGTCTTTTTGTTAGAAAGCTCCAAGAGACTAAGTGGACAACTTACACCTTGAGGTAGGGTCACTATCCTAGCCTCTTTAATTCAATAATGATTTAAATTTAATTTATCTTCTTTCTTAATTATGATTAATTATATTGAATTTCAAATCTTGAATAACTATTTTTTAATATAATTGTTTCATTTGATAAATAAATTCATGTTTTTATAATAAAACCCCTCCAACGGAGATGTGCTATCTGTGAAAACTCACGGTGTTAGTTATGTTGATCTAGTTTCTTAAATTATTTTATTTGATTTTTTCTAAATGAGTTTTAGAATAAATGTTAAATATAATTAACTAAATTGTGTGCTAAAGAAATTACATGATTTTATAATAAAACCCCTCCAACGGAGGTGTGATTTTTTCTAAACCAAAGAGACACTAATATATTTTTACATATAGATGTATACCTGGGAAAAGTAAATGTTATAAAAATAAAGAGACACGCATATTGTGTTAGATGTCATGTTCCAACTAGGACACCAAGACTCCATGTGTATTCGGGAATCGTGTGATAAATAGTTTTCCATGATACCTAACCATAAATACATTTTTATGAACACAAAACTTGCATAATTGTACCATCATACATGAAACCCATCCTATACCCAAATATGCTAAATAGGGAGTATCAATGATTACTCAACCACAACATGAATTTGTAGGATAGAGTCATGTATCCAAGCCCTAGACTACTACTTATCACTCAATATAGGTCATCACTCAACTCCCAACATCTATCGTACTACTAAATGTAGTTTCTCATAAAACTATATATCACATACCAACCTTCTCATTCAAAAAACATCCTTTTTAATACATTATAATCAATGTAATTCCATTTTATAAAATAATACCATATTAAACATGGTAGGTCTAATATCAGATTCCAAATGTTGCATTATAACTCATGGTTGGGTTTATCTAGAACCTTATCATTCAAGGTGAGTCCCTTATCTTGACCAATGCCTTATCAATCATGGTAGGGTTAGATATCATGTTATAATTTTATAACTTCATTATCACTCTTGTAAGGGTCCTTCAAACACCTTTTCACTAAAGGTGTTGTCATTCCTTAAGATATATCACTATACTTGTTAGAATTTGTCACCCAACATGTGTATGAAATAAAAAAAAGGAATTTTTTCTATATCATAGCTCACCAGATAGGTACAAGGTTCTAGTCACTCATGACCTATACCCCTATCTCAAAAATGTCTCACCATTCAAGTGCAAAATTTAAGTCCTCTTGGTACTCATATATCTTACATCAGGGAATCTACTAGATTCCTTGAGACTCAAATCAGTCTCATACCCAAAAAAGAAATAATTAACTCATGATGAACTCAAATACTATATGATATGCTTGTAAATTACTTGAATCCCAGTCTGCCTATGCTTACAAGTCCTCACCACCACACAAGTCTATCCTCTCAATCACATAGTCTAGACTCATCTCTCAAGGATTATCCCATGCCTCAATGCACATCTCATCATCCAACAAGACAAAGAGGATTATTCACCTCATGGTTGTCATAGTCACAAAATCACACCATGTCGAACCCTTATACATTATTATGTCATCCACATGGGAATCCTCTAGGGTCCCTCAGACCCGTCCTAGTCACTACTCACTAATAATAACCCTCATCCCACACACTATAGTATTCTCTCAGCATGTTGACCATTACTTAATTATATTCTCAATAATCTGGTCAAGAAACTCATCAAAATCATGTATTATAACCTATACCCAATAACCAAGTTCCATCCTAAGATAAATCACAACAAGACTATTGGAATTATAATGCCAATCTGTCTGACAATACCCAATACCTACACTAGAATCTCATCCTTCATCTCTTTAGCCAACGAGCATGTACCCGAGTGGTAAGGGCTCCCGCTTGGCATCCAAGAGACCCGGGTTCAAAACCGAGTGGAGGATATTTTCCGGGGGTACTGTAGTAGTACTATAGCAGTCACTGTAGCAGTACTATAGCAGTTACTATTCGGTACTATAGCAGACGGAACTATTCACCCGATTTGGGCCTTCGGGCCACCGGTTTGGGCCTACGGGTCTTCAGGGATTTTGGGTCATCAAAGGCCTTCAAGCCACAGGGCCTTCGGGTCATGTAGACCATGGAGTATCCCAGTTCACATAGAATAGGACCCAGAAGAGGTTCAGAGCAACAAGAGTAGTAGCCACCAGAAGTAGAGCTAACCGGATTGGAAGAATGAGATGGTATGGCAGCCGCCATCGGGACCAGGCACCATGCAGCTTTGTACGGGGAAATGCTAGTCGATAATCAATGCAAGGTGGGGAGCTAGGTGATCAATGAAGCAGAAAGATAGGGAGGGGCAGTTCAAGTGGGCTGGGACTATGGGTCCTGTATTGGGCATGGTATGCCTCTGGGCCTTCGGGTCATGTATTAAGAGTTTTTTGGGCCTTGTGCCTTGGGCCTACGGGTCATGTACGGGTTCCCCTTAAACCCTTAAAATAGGTATTATCCATAATAAAAATAAAAAAGAAGGCCTTCGGGCCATTCGGGGCATCCTTCATCTCTTTAGTTTAACTCTTAAATCATTAAATAGAGTAAAACCATTCATAATACATTTTATAGACTCAGAGGGACTATCCCACTCTAAGAACCCACAAAGATTCTAATCTATCCTCATAATTGTTTCCTCATCAAATGCCAGATGTACAATTTCCACACCTATCACTACAAGGCCCAATCCTCTTAGGAGTATTTTACTTGGTCAAACCTCTAATCTAGTCCGTACACATATCATATCAATTATAATACATATGTTAGACCACTCATATCCCAATCGATATCTTATCCACTTGGAGACCCATTGACAATGTGATTTCATTTCCATAAAATCACTGAATAACCTTCTCTAAACCTAGGAGTCTTATGAACACCATATCTATAAGTCTACTATGTTAATCTATTTCCTTTCATTAACCATCCTTAGAGTCCATGACTCCCGTGGAACAAAGTTATAATCAATCCCTTGGAAATCTATGACCGAATAATCATGTTAGTGTTTAAGGGTCTATAGAGGCTCTTAATACGTTCTTTATACACATTGAATTCAAATGTTTTTCTATGTTGATAATTTAAAATAAGGGATAAATCTACACATCTTGGAATATTTCACATGATTCCATAGATAAAAGTGGTTTCCTATGAATAAAAAATAATGATAGTATGTTATCATAAGACTCCATGAGATCTGATATCTTTTACCCTAGATAAGATACAGATTGGCGTAATTAATCAATTGATGTAGTCCCTGCCTCTACAGCCTATCATAGTGCCTCTACTTGGGTAGAAACATCATGTCTGGCCTGCTCTACCACATCATTAAGCCTATATTGTTCTCCTACAATCTTATTTTCAATATTCAACATGCAGTGTGGGTACAAAAACTCTTATTGAATCCTATTAATTTCAACACTCCCATCATTGAATGAATTTTGGTGAGTCACTAATTGTATTTAATGCTGGGGGAATTTTTCCAAGGCATTATTTTTATGTTGTACAGTCAAAAATGAAACATCCACTACTGATAGATTCAATTCAAACTCCTTATTCTCCTCTCTAATGGTGACCACATCCTTCATCCTAGCATGTAGTAATTGATATTCAAACCCACTAGAGCTGAGGGTTCTAAACATGTAGCAGAAGTCGTATAAATAGTCATTGAGCTCTTTAAAGGGCCCCTCTTTGATCATTCTTTATATCTCTCCCCACACTTTTTGTCTAATTTTTTTTATTTAATTTTAGATTACTCTAAACCTTAGCCTAGGCCTATCCATGTAACATATATGTATTCTAGAACAAGGTGGTGAGTGACGGACTAGTACTTTCATCCCTTGGTGAGTATGGTGTATATATGGCTTCTATGGGAAGAGATATTGAGGCCAAAGGACCTGGTATCTCTTATTCTTGGGGTGGAATTTCCATAATTAATCACATAAGGCCTTTTAGTAAATGTACATAAATAATTTTTTCAAATGAATAGCAATTGTGTTAACCATTGAGGATTTACCTTTTTTAGATAATGTAGTAGCTAGTTATTTCACCTCAAACTTGAGCCAAGGGATGAAATAAATGTGTTCCTATTCCATGCATCATTCATGCCCAGATGATGAACCTTCCAATGACACCATATGTTCAAGTAGAATTCTAGGGACACCACCACCCTAAAGGGGTTGAAGCATAAACAAAGGCTAGAAAATTTGATATAGACCCGATGGTATATCCAATTTTAGGATAAATGATTACCATCTCCCAGTGATTTTCCTCCATCCTGTATAGGTATATTGGAGAATAGTTACCCATATCATGAGGTTCTATGAGTGTTCACAATCATGTCAGATCAAAAGGTATGAGGAATATTTCTCCCACATCAGACATCAGGTTCAACCCTACTTGGACCTCAGTCGTTTTATACTCTCCTTGGACCTTGTCCAAGCCTAGGGGCATGCTGATGGGATGGAAGGTGTATCTTTCTTGTATATATAAGTTTTTTCCCTCTATGGAACTTGAATTGAACCAACACAGTTAAGCAGGACATGAACAAATACTTAAAAAAATTGATTAAAGTCAGAAAACGCACTACTTACTTGATGACTTTGGGTGAGGTTTCATATATGACTACCTCACACTACCCTCTAGGAAAATGTTTGTCTTGATTCCCACTATAAATGATACATAGTTATGTTTAGAAATCATGTATTTGACCCAACTACAAATACAATTTTCATTCCATCCTAGATCTTAGGGATAGTGAAAGACTCAAGTCGAGCCCCTACCCAACCTAATTCTTAGATGATTCCCCTTCCTCCGAGTATGATCTATATCTGTGTGAGAGGTTCAAATGGTTTTTCTTGGGTGGTAAGGACATACTAAATTCACATAATTAATTATTTCACATCGTAGAATTTCACATCCTTACGCACATGATCACGATCCTAATAGAAATACGCTAGTCCAAACACCATGACCATAAGAGCATTGCACTCATGCCTGAGGTGTTCCTAAAATTATCTTTGCTATGAAAACATGATAAGTTAATTTCCCCCCTATTTATTTATTTTATATCTATCCCCTTATTCCTTTCTAAAATACATTAAATATTACACCCCTACACTCAAGTATATATGACTTTAAGGTTTATCCCCATAGGTTAAAGTTTTGAGACCATAAACTAATCTATTTTTGGATCACCCTTCATCTTTCCACTAAATCATACCTAGATCCAATTTTTTTACCCTATCCACATGCTTGAAGGTGTAACCATAAGAGTACTTGAATAATTCTTGAGAATCTTCTCCCTTGTAATAACCTTCCTCTTGTCCATATACAATGAGTGGTGCTTGAATCAAGGAGTCATCATTGGACATTAGGCATGCCTTCCCATACACTAGAGGGTATCGATTAACAATGGGGTTCTGGGGTCGTACCATTGGAAGACTATACCCCATATCGGAGTGCACAATAATAGATGAAAATAAACCAATCAACATATATTATATAAACATTAGAGAACAAATGATAATAAATAAATGAATTAAAATTAAATACATAAAAAATAACACACACTAGTCTCCCACCAGATTTTCCCCATATATAAAAAAATATAAAAGGAAAAAAGAGACTCCAATCCATACTCGAGTCTCACATAATCTCAATAAACAAACCATCTAAACTTCTCCATCATTATCATGTAACAATGATCCTTTTCCCAATTTGATCCTATATGTAAGTAATAATTCTTCTCAGGGACCAATGCGTCATGGCCTCCCAAGGATGGTGAGAGTAAAACATACTAGGGATCCACTAATATAGTGTGATACATAAATAGTAAATGTGTGTTTGTGCATGTTATATTCTTAGATAAATAAATTTATAAACTATTTAATATAAATAAATAAATAACTATTGATCCTTAGGCTCTAATGTGACACTTTTGATTGACCACACCTACTTCGTATTATGTTGAAGTTTCATTGACCAAGTTAGGAAATGGTTCCAACTAGTATATCATTTAAATCCAATTCCCATTCTATTAGGTAAATCCAATATCAAATTAGTATGTTCAAGCAAAGTTTCTCATGTGAATGGCCCTTGGACATCTAATTGCAGCAAGCCCACAACCAATTCCCCCTAAGAAATCAAATACTATCATGTATAATGGTAAATTCCTAGACGTCCTGGGAAGTGAAATATCATCTAGTATCATAAAATTCCCATGATCCTAGGGAAATAGAGTTTCAATTTCCATAGAGTCGATTCCAAGACATCATGGGAATTCCCACATCTATAGTCTCATCATCAAATCTAGGGGGATTACATAAAGAATTCCATAGACATGAAGGATGAATCCCAGTATCCTAATAATTCCACACTCATAAGGATAAAGGTTGAATCTTTTCATCCTAATAATTCCACACTGATTAGGATCAATATTGAATCCCTTCATCCTAAGAGTTTCTATTTTTGATTGCAGTGAGTTTTTGAGTTTGATTGCAGTGAGTTTGTCTATGTTTTTTGTGTGATTACAGGTGATTATAGTGAGTTTTTGTAATTTTTTTGTTTGCAGTGTGTTTTCTGTGTTTTTGTAGGGAGTTTTTGTGTGTTTTATTTTTTATTGCAAGTTTTTTGTGATTTTTTTTGTATGCAGTGTGTTTTTGTGTGATTACAGGTTGCAGGTTGCCTGCGTGTTTTCTATTTGTTGTGTGTTTTCTATATGCTATATTTTTTCTATGTTTGCAGTGTTTTTTTGTGTTATTGCTGGTCGTAGGTTGTTTTTAGTGTGTTTTCTATGTTTTTTAGCATGATTTCAGGTTTCCTGTTGAATCCCTAAAATTTATTACTAGTTGAATCCTTGTTTTTATAGTTTATGGATGGCTGGATGTGGCTGCCTGGTTGGAAGTGGCTAGCTAGCTATTTTTATAGGTTCTGGATAATTTTTTTTAGGAGAATAGGAAATATAATAGTTTATAGAACCGTTGGTATATAGAGTGATTAGTACCTATATCCCAACGGTTTTAATGAAACCATTGGAATAGAGTGTGTTGTAGGGTGTATACCAATAGTTGCTAAACCATTGGTTTATACACATACCACACGACCTATGGAAACAGTTCACTGAACCATTACAATATGTGTATACCTACGGTTCAATGAAACATTGGTATAGTTGTATATCCATGGTTATTAACCTTTGGGATAGAAAATTTATGATGGTTGCATTAAACCGTTGAAATTTTAAAAATCCAGGAAACTATCCCAATGGTTCAAACTTGAACCATTGGGATATGGCTATCCCTACGGTTCATATCACAACGGCTTAGTGAACCACTAGGATAGAGTATCCTAGCAGTTTTGGGGCTCTGAAAAATGGTTTTTAACCATTGGTATAGGATTATTTTACAATAATGTGTTGAGGTCAACTTCTAATTGGTCAAAACCTCAAATTCCCTAGTATCTGAGACCTACCACTGTTAACATTTCAACTTAAGGAACCTTGATAGTCCCCCTCTTAGGAAACCCCACCTTGGGAGTGCATTATCATGATCACATCCACCTTATTATGAACCTCTAGATACATTGGTAACGTAAATGGAGTAACAAAATACTAGATAGGGGGATGGAGTGCCTCCTAAAGATATCTCACATGAGACTCCTCATCTGGAAAAAGAACAATGGAAAAACAAAAAGGGTCCTTGAACTTGATTCCCAACTCCCACACTAATACAATCCTATTATAAATAGAAATAATCTACTAACTCTTCAGTGCCTTTATGGTCAATGAAAGGAACTACGATCAGAACTTCTTTTGAAAGTCGACCCACAAAAAAACTTCCTCTTTCCACTCACCCAAATACAATACCCACCACTGACACACAATTCCCTACATCTAAATGACTTCCAATGTGACCCAATATTCCACCTAGTCCCGAATAAAACTGAAAGTGATCTTGATCTCATCAAGCTAGCTCACTACCTCTACATTTGTTACACTACCCTCATACTTCCATGAAGAATTATTCTAGAAATCGTGCAATATACTCAACAACAGATCATCCTCCTCAACTAGATAAACCCTCTTATGATTAACTATATTAGCCTATTGAACCTCAACTTCCTGAACCACAATGCATGAATAAATAAAAAACCAAAACCATCCCACAATGCATGAATAAATAAAAATGATACAGATAAAATTATCCAAAATTAAAATACCCAAAAGTAAAGTTATAATAGTGATACAACAAATATTCAAGGTCAAAACAAGTAATGTCCATCATGGACCATGTAGTCATAACGAAAACCAAAAAAATCAGTTTATATAAATACGGTGAGTGTAAAATTATACACAGTAGGAAAATCAAAATCTCTTGTACACATGTTAAATAATCATACTAATGCGCTCATTGGAAAATAGTATAACCAACAACACCTAAACAGATCTACAATCTATCCCAAACTCAATAAGTCGTGATCACCAATTAAAACATTCCATGTAATATAATATAACATGAGTCACATCATTAAAGGGTACACTGCTCCGCTTTCCTATAGGTATATTGCTCTCACAACTGATCATCCTACATCCTACATCCTACTTCTTCTATCTCTTTCAAATACCACACTACCTCATAAGCACAGTCACAACACATCTTGCTCGAAGACACCCAGGCTTTCACCCCATAAGAATAACCACACCACCTCTTGCATGAAAAAACCCAGGATACAACACATCCTTAACCATAACCAAAGTAGTAGGGTATCGTTAACATTAAGGACATAAACCTTGTGCCCTCCTCCTACTATGAACGACCTCCACTTTAAACCACCTCATCCCACCCATGGACACTTGGGCTCTACCACATATTACTGGAAAACACCAAGGCTTGCCTCCCCACATGCACAATCACATCACATCTCGCCTGAAGACACCTAGGCTATCACATCCACCTTCTAGTGAATTATCAAACCACTATCCATCATTGATTGTGAAACACCTACCTCTCTTGGATGAAGGAGGGGAAAGGGTGTGTACCCATCTATCCGTCCTCCTCACCGAATTTCAGGAAAATTACCCCCATAAAAAAATACAGGTGTCATCAAATAGAGCTAGACATGGGTGGTGTGAATATAGAAATCGTAAGGAATGTCCAAATATATACATATATCCACACACACAAGCCCTACCTATGGGTTTACTATAAAACACTGACCAACTCACAACATCTTAACTTTCACTACCACCTCTAAATGCATAACACCACACAAAGCACAATCCAGATCACACACCACTAACCAATTTCCTTATATTTCCCATTCATTTCATAATTAATAATCAACCACATTTAATCACACAACACACCATTTAATTATTCATGAGTCATTTCCATGAAATTAACCAACCAAACCCTATCCATTTCAATAATTATTAAACAATTATTCCATTAATACCTAGGATTCTAGCACAAGAAACCACACATCACAAACACCTCATCATTCCTATCGAACCACCATCTCGTCTCCCCAAAAGAATGGAAAAATAGCCACCATATTGCTGCCCCAAAAATAATTAAAAATAAACCACCTTGCTGCCCCAAAACCACATCCAAATAACCATCACCTCACCACCTGAAAAGCATGACAAAAATATCATCACCTCACAACCCCAAAACAATAACAAAAAAAACTACCAACTCACTACCCCAAGAACCATGACCACACATCACAACACATCCAATATCTTTTTTAGCTTTAAAGGTTCTTTTATCACATTTCAAATTATTTTGGGGATGTTATCACACAAGCTGTAATCCTGGGGAAACCATTTCATTAGCCAAATTTAAGTGGTTAGCTAATTTCTATTTTAGGGAGATATCACAGTAACCGCATAACAAGGGTTTCACAATTCATGTCAATCGGTGAAAAAAATTCCCCAACATCGACAAATGTTAGTGTTACATCATTACCATACAATCAAAATATCACAATAATATCAATGATATAAAAAAGCATGTGAATCATTCCCCCTCCCCCTTCAATTTTTATTAGCCAATTATTCAAATTTAATTTATCTGATGCAACCATATCCCATAGATAAAAAAGATTAAACACCTCCCACATGATACAAATTAAATAGAAATGAGATATTCCTTACCTCAAAGAAGCATTTCCAAAACGTTGTGAACAGAAGGTTGAAGAATATATTACCATAAACAACCACTAAACATGGGAAATCACAGAGCAACCTACACCCCAACCAATGAACATCAAAACATAGAAAAACATACACCCCAAACCAAAACAATACCACCACAATGAACCCATGGGTTAGTAATGAAAGAAAAACCAAAATTAAGAGAAAGGATTATCATCGATTTCCAATGGGGATTAACCAAAACCAACAAATTGAAGTGAGGTGAAAGGGGTTGGAAATTCTCATTTGGGTGTCTAGGGTTCATCCGTAATGAGAATAAGAGAAGATACATCCCAATGGAAAATGTTATACAAATAGATGAATTTAAAACTTGGATATCGCCTGTTTCATGGTGTGTAAACCACTAGTTTCCCAAAATTCCAACCTTCACTGAAGAGCGTGTCTCCTTAGCCTTTATTTAATACACATAGTGTATTACACTTACACGGTGTGAATTAACCTCATGTTTCCCCCTATACCATTTTTTAATCCATGAACTTGGTAGCTATAAAAGTTTTGAAACTCTATTTCATATCGTGTAAACATTACACAATGTGAATTCCCTAAAAAATATTTGTTTCCCCTCCATCCTCCATCAAAAACTCCTTAAACCTCCCTAGAACACCTCCAACCACCAAAAATGGAAATATAAAATGTCGGGAAGGAATGATCCATTAAAATAATATATTTGATTATTTTTTTATATATATGTATATATATAATAAATTTATATTTATTAAATAATAGGTTCAAACACATATGAAGGAATTGAGACCCATGGTAAGGGTTTCTCGTCTGACTTTTACTTTTGTGAGACATATTACATATTCACCACTTATTTATTTTGTGTGGTGTATTTACTACCACTTTGATATTTTATATTATGAATCTCTTTATATTCATGGTATTTAAAGGTCCATTGAGATTTATTTCAGCTTTTGTGTTTATGATACAAAAATTAACACTACTATAAGGGTTTATTTCACAATCTCATCATCATTCAGGATAGTTTATGTTGATTTTTACACTGGGAAAATCATTCTATATTTATATATCAATCCCAATATATTTTATTCTTAACTTTTTATTCCTATAAATTAAAAGTTTAACTTAAAATTTACTCTCTTTAATTACTTGATATACCAAAATAGGTTCTTAAGGAAAACTGACATTACCTTTCTTCTTGGCCAGGAATCTACCACTTCCATATCCATGTTTTTAAAAAATGTTTTTTGAAATATTTTTAACATTCTATGATCATTGTTAAAAGTCACCTTACCAATGATTGAATTTTTTATAAAATAATTTGAAAGTTTTTTTCTCATTTTCTGAATGAGGATATTTTTTACCATTTTAGAACAGTGATAAAAGAATATTTTATTTAAAACATGTAAGAAATTATGTTCCATCCTAACCACTCTTTACTTGGATGTTTCCTTTACATGTTTCTGTGATTCCTTTCAAAGAAAATTTTTCTCCTAATATTCTTGAAAATTTTATTTTCTATAATTGATTTTGAAATTGAAAATAGAATTTTCCTCAAGAATATTTTTAATGAAGTTTTTATGGTATTTCTATTTCACAACAACCATAATTATTATTTTACTTATGCTACACTGAGGATATGTTTCAATGATACCATCCTTATTGTCTCTCAGGATATTTTATTCTTAGTTTGATAGGGGATGTACTATTTTTATACCATTTTCCATATTAATCTTGATGGTTTCTTAGTATGTTTATTAAATGGGGAAATTTTAACATTTCATATACTAGTTTTCAATATTAATGTTTATGTTGATTATGCTTCAACCCTTTAATATGAAGAATGCATTGGACTTAATATGTTTTGGGAAGGTCCCTCTAATGCCCCTTGATAAATTTGTAGGTACCATGAGGCAAACTATCTTGGGTATTTGGATGATATCTTACCCATTTGTATAATATTTCTTAGCATAATGACTTATCAGTATGATTATGATGTCCTAAATTATTCATTCCCTCATTATGAGATTAGTTATTTATGTCCATGTGACTATTTGATTAGTTATGATATCTATGGATATGTTTCAAGATTATGTGATTATTTATATGTCATTATTTCATCATCATTTATTTCTTATATATTATTCTTAATTATCACATTATTCATTAAATGGTAATTTTCAGTTATTTATCCTTCCATGTTGATTATTACATATTTATTTATGATAGATTCTGATGTATACATACCCTTACTAAGTATCTAATCTCACCCCTTTCTTTTTTTCCATTCCCCATGATACTGAGAAGTTTGTTTTGATTAATATATGAGGATGTTCTAAAGTGAATGATGGTTTTCTCAAAGAAAATAAAATTGTGTATTTTACGTTTTCAATTTTAATGTGATATTCAAGTATGTTTCTATTTTTATAAGACCTATAAACTATTCAGTCCTTTGGGATGTGATTCCTTGAATATAGTTCCAATGTAATAAAGTAACCACCAACTCTGGGCTACTAGGTTCAGGATCTTTACACAATGACTATAAATAGAATATTTTATTCCATGAGTGTCAAATCTCTTAGAACTTTTACTACATTGAATATATTGGATATATATTCCCATACTATGTTGGATCCCTATATTTTTAACATTATTTCTCTTCAGTTGTGTGATAGATAATGCCTGATCCATAGGTGGGATTCGAGTGGATCTAGAAATATGAACATCTTGATCTCATGCATGGAGTGTGTATTATTCACCTATAATATTTAATAAAAAAATCCCATGCATTTCAAAAAGAACAAAGAGTGAAAACAAAAATAGGAGATAAAATAATGAAGCATTAAATCAATACTTGGTTCCCATGATAGTTCCATTGTCATGTGTTCACCATAAATGATGAAAAAAAAGATACATCCATAAGAATCATCAAATATCAAGAGGTTTGTGAGATTTTATTATTAAATACATAGAACCTTAAGCACTAAAACAATGAAATTTTAGTATAAGAATTCAGTGACCTAATGTTGAACCATAAAGAATGTATAGGATAATAACCTAGTGAATCATTATCAATTGTTGATTCATAAAAGTGGATGGAAAATAATTGGGTGAAACAAAAAATATTGGGAGCCCCAATAACAATGGAAATAGAAAAAAGATAAAACTTAGGTTTGTTAAAATCAAATGATAAATATAATTAACATATCGATTTCAGTGGATGTTTTTTAAAATTTGATGATTTATTTTTCTTTTGAATAAATAAGGCTAACTCACTATGATACTTCTTAAAATAAATAATCCAATTAGTCTATAATAATTAGAACTACACAATTTTATTGTATTCCTTTAGAAAAAATAACCTAGTATAATTTGGATGTATAGGGTTCAATCTAAAAAGAAAAAAGTTGGAGTTAAGGTAATATATCACTCTTCCACTCCCCTCTATCACAGTGGGGTTCATATATTCATTACCATCAGCCTCACTATGTGACTATGTTATGAGATAAAAAGAGAAAAATGTGATATTACTCTAACATGAGTGATTTAGAAACTGGATTAATCATTTATTTTGAAGAACAACCCCCTAACTCTTGATTTACCATCCCTTGAGTGACTACAGACTCATTTAGAATGGGTCACCCATCACAAATGAAATAGTAGACTCTAGGGGTAAAAGACACATACTCAAAGGAAAAGAAAATAGTAAAGTTTAGAAAGAAAATAATAAATCTTTACTACCATATATGATTCAATATCAATCCTCAAACATGATTCCAAATATCGAAGTCCCAAAAGAATTTTTCAATCACCCTTTGGAATTATTCTCTTATAATGCCTTTATAATTTGGTCACCTTCTTCTCTCCTTGAGTTTGAAATTCTATATCCCCTCTAATGTTGTTATATTATAGATTAAGGAGGAAATTTAACAACATGTAATTTCTAATAATATTACAACATGAATAAATAAAAACCTTTATTTTTCATGAAGTGTTTGACCAGATCCACAGTGAAATTTGGTTTTATGGTCTAGTGGAATTTTATATTCCTTTGAATATAAAACCTATAAAGATCTTGATTAATTACTTATAATATTTTTATCAATGGTTTAAATATATTTAAAATATCTTCACATATTAGGGAGTAGAGAAGTGTTGTAGTGTAGAGGTTAGGTGGCCTGAGTTCCATGGATCTACTATTTTGAGACCCTTTACAGTATAGTGGAAGGGATACGGTGCATATTCACTTTCCTTATCAAATGTATAAATTAAAAATATTATACATCCTTAAAATATTCATAAATAATTATTATGTATCCTCTTTTCATCTGACACATTTCAAAATTGTAAACCTTGGAATAGTGTTACATATCACCATAGTGAAGCAAACCAGTCTACAATGCAATTTCCATCCATATTCAAAAATTACATGAAAACCCCTTATAAAATGGGTAGTTAACTATTAAACGCATTGGAATTTATCCTTACATGTTTAGGGAGTTCCTTCAGAATTTTCCAATTATCCACATGTAATCATATTTTTACGTGTTATAGGTTGCAGGGTTAGAGGTCTCACCACAACACAACATAGTCATCAGTCCTTCCATATCACTCACATATTGGAACAATAAATTCTGGTTTCTTAGGTTTTATAGTGGTTTCTTTTCCAGATATAAAACTCAATTATCCTTTCTTCAATAATGATATGGTTGGGAGACATCAATTCAATTTAGTTCCATTTTTTAAAGAATCTCTAAATACCCAAAAGTCATTTTATTCCAACAATTAGCTAACATCCATTGAAAAATACACAGAATAGGTATTTTTTGTTTTAAAAAAACTATCGTTAAATGTTAGAATATTTTAGACTCATTATTATTACATATAGGTGTGTTACCTTCCCCTTTTGAAGATTGAATTTTTATTATGTCATATATTCTAGGCTAGGCTAGATTTAGGAATTCTAGGTATCGATGCTGAAGAAACATAAACATTTCATACATATATATTACATATTTTAGATGAATATTCTTTATATTACACAAACACACACCTAAGGATCATAATGTTGTAGTGACTTTGGATATTAGGTACACAACCTTCTTATTTAGTGAAATATCTTCAATTTTTTCTGCAAATATCTTCCCATTTTATACTCTTCATAGACATACCCTACATAAAAACTTTCTTCATAAACTATGGAAATGAAACATAAGAAAGGGTGAGCTTAAATGCCCGATAAGAGTAAAAAAATGGAAAATACTTAAACATAAAATGAGAAAAAGAGTATACGAACATAATAATAACATATGAAAACCATACCCTATATATCAAAAAATAGAATCTTCAATCATGGCATAAATATTAGTAGTTCATAAGACATGAATTATAAGAAAATCCATGAACATGATCCATGAGATAATAAAATTGACATAATACATGGAATTGTGGAATACACATAATCAAGGAAAAAAAATTTCATAGTATTCAAGGCCAAATTATAAGGAAATCATAGTGGAATGGGTTAACTCCCCAAACCATTATAGTAGTCAATGTTTACTATGAAGACCATCATAGCAAAAAAAGTCACTTATTGAACCATATTCACTCCCCATTCTAGTCCATTATATCTCATGAGATATAATTATTTACCCAATTCATTGGAGGTAGATATAGGTCCCACACTCAACATAATTAAAATAATACATATGTGTGCCACAATATCATAAAACATTAATCATATCATAACCAAGTAAGCGAAATGGGTTTCAAAAATATTTCACCATATCATAACCCTTGGAAAAGAGAATGTTTTTATAATCATTTCACCAATTAATCACAGTATAACCCATTAAAATAAGTGGGTATCATAATCATTTCCTCTTGGTATAACCTATAGAATATAAACATGTTTCATAAACATCGTTTCATTATAAACATAACCTATTTAAATAAAGATTAAGAATGGTACCCTTGTATCATATACCTAGTAAAGCATAAGTAGAATCAAAGGATATTATCTTAGATAGATATTAATTTTTAAAGAACACTTGGAACATTTCTCAAGGAAAAGAAAATTTTCTTTTTAAATAAAATTTTAAAACTAAAAATTAATAAAATATTTTTGAAATCCTTTTCTTTGAAAATAACATTGAAAACTTATAAAGGAATATTTGAAAGTAATTTAAAATATTTCTTGATGAATATGACTTTTCCATATTGATATTTTTTTAAACCTGAAATGTATTTAAAATCCTTTTATTTTAAAATAACCTTTTAAAATTTTAAATTAATAATCAAATAAAACAGTGGTCATGATAGAGAAAATCATGTTCATGTCATACATGTTAAAACAAATATTCCTTTCACATTTTAGGTAAAATAAAAACAACCATTATTTAGAAAATTAAATGAAAATTAATTTCAATTTTTTAAAAAAAATAAAAAAAGGGTAAAAATAAATTAAATAAAGCCTTTTTATAATGTAAAAAATTATTTTTTTAAACACTTTTATAAAACATGGTTTTTGAAGAAAGACTGGTTTTCTGCCGAAGAGAGATATAAATATGATTTTTATTAAAAAAAATTATTTAATACTCTAGAGTACATAAATAGAGTAAAATAAAGGGAAACATGTACACTCATGAAATAACAAAATGAGAATAAAATTCATGAGTTACTTGAGAGGTGGATCATAATATTTTAGCATCAGAAACATAGTCATAAATAATCCTGAGAAATGATGAGATTGTAACATAAAACATTTACCACCTTGGTAACATTGAACTATAATAAACTTGAAGGAATAAAATTATATGAAACTTAAAATATCAGGAGAATAAATAAATTTATGATATTAAATGTTAAAGGTTCTATATATACACTAAATAAAGGAAAATAGGTGCATAACATAACATATTTCTCAAGGAAGGAAAATTGAGACAAAAATCCATTACTGCTTTGGTAACTTTTGAGCCTTATACATCATGAAAGAGAGATAATCAAATGGAAATGTAAATATCCATAATTTTATTTATAATTTAAATAAAATACTTTCATGGGTATTATATACATCACATAAAGGAAATATGTGGTGAATATGGCATGCATCTTATAAAAGTAAAAAATGAGATAGAAATCCCTTACCATAAGTCCTGAGTTCCTTCACACACATTAGAACATAATTTATAGTTTATTATATATATATATTAAATAACCATAATCATATTTATCTTTCCATATATGATTTACTTAGAATTATCATTACTCTTTTGTGAATAACACCTTGTTAAAATTACCTTTTGGGTAATAAATTCTGGGTTTTTCACATATGTTTTGGTTTGTTATTTTTAGTACCCTTAATCTGATCATGGTTACATATATCCATAATTTTAACCATGATATTAATATCATATATATTCATTATATATATATTTATCATAATCCATAAAAGTTAGAGATATAAAATGAAATATCTCATTCATCGAGACGGTAAGTCATTTGTACGCATGAGCACAATTTCCATTTTCTTGATGGAATGAAATAAATATGGGTTAATGATATATTACTATTAAAAAATAACTTTTATGTAATATATATCACATATATTTATTTAAACTTGTCCTTATTACTTTCCATGTAAATCATACATGAAAAATGAATAACATCGCTTCGTAAGGTGGTAGGCCACCGTAAACACGAACGACATTATCCAATACCCAACATAATTGAAATTAAGAATGTATAGGTGATATAATAATTACATATGTATAATTATATTACAAATATTGTATTTATTAATTTAATATATCTTTATTACTATCCAATTAAATCAAAAAAACCACATCACATCGGTTTGTGATGTGGTAGTCCATTATACACACAAGCGGTGTTATTGTTTTCCAACAGGTCAGTAGGTAAGAAGTTATATATTTTATTATAATTATAGAGGTATCATAATATCCTAAATTTAATTTATAATCACAAAATATATCATTATATTCATTTTTGAGAGGAGGTTATGGAAAAGGAATAATATTGGTTCATGAGACAGTAGTCTGTTGTACACACGAATAATGATTTCATAAGACATTTGATGGAAGTTGAGATGGTTGTAGGTCATTAAATTAATATAAAAAATATAATTACATGAAGAAATAAAATAAAAGGCCCGGTTATATATGTTACATCTTCTTTGGATAACTTCTCTTGGTTTGAACCGAAAGGATTCCTAGGTTAGATTTTTGACGAAATACATGCTTATAGGATGAGATAATAAAAGTATTAATTTATTTGGAAATGTATTGTATGAACAAATGTCTTTGAAAGTGTGAACATGAGAGGATAGTGGTGGCATTTTATAAGTGAGCTGAGTGGAACACTTGAAATTTTTGAAAAAAAAAAGATTTACCCACGTTTTTTACATCCCAACAGGATCCAAAATTGTAAATTACAAAAAAATATAAGATATAAGTTCAATATATGGATATAAAATGGGTTTTTTATAAGTTTTTGGTCATTTTTAACCCTTATATGTTTATTTTAACACTCAGTAAACCCATTTTACCTTAACTATGGTAAATATTTTTAACTATTTTTGATATTCATTATGGTAAAAAATTAATTCTAAATTATGAGATAATAAAAATTATTCTTAGTCAAAATATAGAATCCATTTTTTCATATTAAATTTACATATGTTAAAATTTTAAATTTTAAATTAATCCTATAAACACAACAAGAATGTGATTTTCCAAATAGAAAATGTTCAAAAGTTTAAAAAGTTTTTATTTCCAAATTCAATATCAAACTGGTAAAAATGATGTAAAATGAATTAATAGATATATAACTGAACTAATTTTACATTTAAAACCATATTAAAACACTTTTAACAAGTTTAAATATTTTAAAATAAATGAAAATTCTTAATGAAAACCGATATTTTCACTATTCATAAAAAATATTATCTTTTTAGAAAATTGTCAAAAATTAAATCCAAGATAATTTTTATATTATAATTTAAAAAATGAATTATATTTTTTAAAATAAATTATATAAAATTGGAAAAAATAATTTTAAAATAAGTGCACAAAATGCGACAATACTGATTTTTAGAAAAATACATTTCGTAAGCGTAAAATTGGATTTATTTCTATCTCATGTCTAGAAAACACATAAGATTAATCATAATCATTTTATTAAATATTTAATATATAAATATGATTATATTCATTGAAAAAAACATTTTTTTAATTTATTTATTTTGAACACATTTGTTTTCATAAAAATATTTTTTTTCTTGAGAAGATTTCCTTTATATTCAAATAGTTTTTGTTTTCATTTATATTTAATTAGTCACCGAAGAAGTAATTTTATATACATGTTTAAGAAATATATTTTCCTAATTTATTAAAAACTATTCATACCCTCTATTGTGATGGCTAAATAATTACTATCATGTTTAATAATAATATTTTAATAGTATGTCATGTTTTTTTTATACTCAATGTTGTGTGTAACACAAGCTAAAATCAGTGTTATGTGTAAAAAAATATAATCTATATTTTTTGTAACAAAAAATACTAAAAATATTAAATTTATTTTAGATAAAATATTTCACTAATTATCAGGGTGTTATAGACCCTCCCATTATAGAGAGTTTATTAATTTCATTAGTACCCATGTAAAATTACTTGTTAAATCGTATTGTATATTATACCACCTATTCTTATATATTTTTATTGTTTTCATGTAACCTCATACTTATAAAATGTGGTTTAGGTATAGGTTATGACCACCGATTGGGTATGATAGACTTACACCCTACATGGGACACTAGAAGATCCATAAAAAATTCTATGTATATAAAACTAATAAGGGAAATTCACTCAAGTATGGGAGTTATTTTAACATGGTGTTAGCATCTTAGGTGGATTATTTTGGACCTTTTTTGGGATGAGGTAGTGGATACAATGGGTCTATCCTAATAGATTTTTATGAAGTTTCCACTCTTTAGAATTCTCACTTTTTCAATAAAATCCAAGTTTTACTACCACATTATGTTCATGTCTAATTTTTATTTAGTTTCAACCGTTTGTATAACCTATGGTTGATTTTGACCCTGATTTCATGGAAAATAATGTACATATATTGTTTTCAAATATCCTAATGAACAAATATTTTTGGGAATGTATCGATGTTGTGGCCATCCAGTTCCATCATCCACAATGGCCACGCAAAAATTTCAACCCAACACATTGTTTATTAATTAACTTATTAATTAATTTTAAAAGATAGAAATACATGTACAAATTCTATTTCAATTCAATATCATCATTTATTCCAAATTCTAAAAGTTTGGAGGTGTTCCTTAGGTGCTTTGGCTTCTAGGTTTCTTAGGATCGATTAACACATAATCTAAATAGTGGAAACAAAAAAACCCAAGAACCCAGATCTACCATACCTAAAACCAAAACCATGCTAAAACTAATATAAATAACTTCTCTATGTCCATTAAATTTATAAAAGGCCACTTATTTTTATTCTCTATGGTTGATAAATATCACTAAGGATTAATCAAAAGAATCCTTCCTCAGTGGTGTATCCACAGGTTTCACTGAATCACCCATCTCATTGTTAAGACTCTTCTCAAAACCATGATATAGTAGTATATCATAGATTATAAGTAAGAATAATGAATTGTTCTCCATAAAATATGATATAAATATTTTTAATTAATAAAAAATCAATTATGTCAGTAGAAAACTAAAAATATATTTCATTTTTTCTAATGGGGACATATATGTTGGTAAAACTACATTTTCTATTGGTAAAATGTTTTACCAACATATATGTCCCTATCACTAAATTTTTGGTGAAAACTCTATCACTAAATATTTTTGCAGTAAATAAAATAGTTCTATTACAATTATAATTATAGAAAAATATAATATATATGTTGCTTAAAGTGTTTAAAAATAGGTTATGGTAACAAATTTATCTGTTGGTAGTAATATTACCAACATATAATATATATTTATTTATAAATTAAATTTGAATAAAAATTATAAATTTTTATATCTAGTAAAATTTCATATTATAATTATTATTTGGTAATATATCATACATAAAAGATGATTTTAACACATGTTCAAACTTATAAAAACAATTAATTATATTAATAATAAAATATTTTATACAAAACACTAGATCCCCCAATCCCCCTCAGGCTAGATCCCTGGTACCCCCCCCCCATCTAGGACACTGATACATGTTATATAGTCAGCTCCAGCTCCAGTTCCCCACCCATGCTGTCTAGTTAGCTCCAACACCAACACCCCAACCATGCCCGCAACCCATCAAACTCCAGATCCATTGTTTCATCCATGCCATTTAGTCAACTCAAGCTCTAGTGACCAATTCCAGATAAAAGAATTTTTAACTTCAATAAGAGATAGAGGAGGTTTTGGTATATTTTCATGCACATCCTGATCCACCACCATGCCAGATGACCCAAGCTTGTTTTCATACTCCTCTATAATTCATCCATGGTCCTCCAACATCAACCTACTTTAGTAATAATTCTATAGAAAAATAGTAACTCACCAATTTATAATCAAAAGAACAAAAAAAATATATAAACTCAAGAAGTACATCAAGATGTACATTCGAAACAAAAACTCAACTTGTCCAAAAAAAAGAGAAACCCATGTTTCATATCATACTCCTCTTCCATCCAACCATGATATTCCAATATCAATTATCATTGTAGTGATTCACATAGGAAATCTATTTCTCTCATGCTCTTTGCAATGTTACCTTCACAATTTCCAACTATAGACATCAATATACCAATGGGATATCATCATTCATTCAAAATTCAAATTCATTTAATTTAAATTATAGGTGTTTTTTGAAAGAAGACTTACATTTTTGTAAGTGCTTTAATACTAACTGTTCCATGACAGAAACAATATTTACATTTCAATTATTTTGGAAAAGGAAATATTTGTTAAAAACTAGGTGACATATAACAAAAATAGGATATGCTTAAAGAATGAAACGCTAACCAAGATTAATTTAGTGAACTGGAGCTTGAAATTTTCCAATTATGGGACACCATGACACTATGATAGAATCACTGAACCACCCCCCCCCCCAAATAACATCACTGAGTGCAGTAAACTAGACCTTGAAACTTTCAAATTCTAGGACACCATGACACTGCGATAGAATGACTAAAAACCCCCCACAAAGAACAATACACTAGAACTCATGTATCTTCCTTCCATCCTTATTATCACAAGGTTATCAAACACTCCATCTCCATCTATATCCATATATTTATATCAGTAATAATTTACATAAAAAAATGAGAGTAAGAGTTAAAAAATACAATCAATATTCTAGAAAACTCAACTCAGACCTCTCTTAATAGGTCAAAACTGAGACCACAAACATCCAAGATGATGAGATGGTACTCAGATTCAGACAACTTCAATATTAGTCGATCAAAGAAAGAAGATAAAATAAATGTGACTCATACAAACCATGCTTCCTTTACCTGGGAAAGTAAAATAAGGGAAAATATCACAAGACGATGACAAGTATGGGTTCAATGGGTAGTCTAAATGAAATAATGACTTGGAAAAACCACTCCCTTCACCTGGATACCCAAAACATAGACAAATGCTATATCCATCATAAGATTTCCTGCTACAATAATGATCAAACACCCACAACCCTAAGAAAAAACATATTACACTCCCTTTCTTTGCCCCTGTCATCACATGGATTCAGAATCCAAGACACCTCTTTCCACAGTGCACCATAGTAACAAACCCAGCATTAATGAACACTCCAAATAATAGTCATTTCTCTACAACCACCCTCACTTGAATAATGTCTATGAGTATGGTGCTGGAGACCCATCACAAACACTGAAGCATCCCATTAAAAACCATCTAGGAATGCCAAATTACACCTAAAAACCTTGAAATAAACCATCAATGAACAAATATAATAAGAAAAGAAATGAAAAAATAGCCTATAACAAATGATAAAAACACACACACATCTAATAGGTGCATAATTGGAAATTTATCAAAGGCAATTCCCTCTATTTTTCACAAAAAATAGTAAATTAAAAGGGATACCATGAGAAATCATTTTGTTTCCAAACTACTAGTCTCACTAGTAAAGGTCACAAGTTAAGTGATAAAACCTTCAACCTAGAGATGATTAGTGATGATAAAGAACAAAAAAATCAATTTGAACCAAAAAACATGATGGAAAATCTCTAAGAAACTTCTTGAAACAAAAATAATAATAAATAAAATAGCCAACCTAATCATACCTCCTTAATCTGATCAAGTCATCACTCAATTAACAAGAGAAAATTATTATATCAATGATTCAATAAATCCAAAAAATATGGAATATCTAAAATATTTATTAATATCATTTTCAAATTCAGAAAATAAGTTGTCAGTAAACAAATTTGATAACATGTTTCATTCCATAGAAGTGTAAAGATGACCAGCGAATACTAGACCAAAATTATAATTTAATTGTATTATCAAATAACATAAACATGCAAGATAGATTTATAGTTTCAAAATGAAAATTGAACACAAAATTTTTAATTACTGACAATATTCAAAACAATATAAAAATAGTTATGATTCAATACACAAAATGAAATGATCTAAACAATGTTTCGATGGTCAAAACAAAATAGTTTGGGGCATAAAAAATCAACAATATCACAATTCTAATTATAAAACACAAACTAAAGCATAAAGAGTTCAAAGAAAATGAAATAATAAATATGATCATAAGTAACTAACCATGAAAATGGAAGTGACTGAGGCTAAGGTGATGAGATACTTGCTGTTGGATAAGAAAGCTCAACGAAAGACAACAAATATTGAGCCCAAGACCAGTGATAGAGGAATATAATATGAGCTCGATACCAGTGACAAAGGAACAATCCAAGGCTAGACCACTGATACAGACACATCTATTGCTTCCAAAAACACACATCCAAGCCTCCACCCACCATCGTAGATATCTATCATCGAAAAAAACAAATCACCACAACATAAAACCAAGGCACGCATATAGAGTCTGAGCCCAACACCCCTGGATAGCTAAGTAGATCCAACACCCCTAAAGGGTAGGAGGAAATGCTTAATCAAATTGGGGGGATGAATATATCCCCAAAATGGATCTTGGACTAACCAATATGCCTCATATGAGACATTAGAAGAGGGATGGGGGGAAGTGGGTCATGCCAGAGTTCACAGTTGAGAGGTAATAGCCTAGACCAATCAAAACTGAGGAAGAGGATGATTGACCGTAAATAGTCAAAGAGAGAACCAAACATAGTAAGAAACAACCAAAAAGATAAAGGAAAAATGAGGAACCCAAACCAGAGGCAACTTAAATACTGAATGGGGGAAGCAAAGGGTCTATGTGGCAAGAAGACACCACTGAGATAGAAAAGGCGAAACCCTAGATGAAGCGAAAGAGAGAGTGCCCCCCAACCGAGTGAGGAGTCATCCAACATCAAAAATACTAAATGGTGATTATGACAAGGGGATTTCTCATGAGGATACCACCGAGGGTGATGTTGGATTCCTACGAGGAGGTCTGCAAAGAACATTGGCCATGGGAAAAGCTGACAGTAGGGAATGAGGTCGGTTTGGGGGAGGGGATTTTTTTGACACACATTAGGATTTTTTTGTGTATACATTTATATATATATATATATATATAAGTAAATAATTAATTACTTTATATAAAAAATTATATTTCATGAGGGTAATGTTTGTATGTATCTATATATATATTACCAATAAAAATTACTAAATCATGGATATTTTAATTAATTATATATGTTTATTATCAAATGATATGCTTGTAATGAGTAATATATATATCAATATATATTTAATTTTTGAAAAAATATTTGATATTACTGAATAATTTATTAATAACAAATTGTTTTAATAATAAAATATTTTTTGGTAATAATAACAAATATTAAACAGATTCAGTTATCGATAAATAAACTATTGGTATTATTATGATAATAAAACAAATTTAAATTTTAGTAAAATATTTGTTGGTATTGATATAATAATATAAATAGATATATCCGTTGGTAAAAATAAATGTTGGTACCAAAAGTTAATATCAAAAGAATTTAATATCTATTGGAATTAATCATTTTTACCAACAAATATAATTTCTGTCGGTAATTTTTTGTTTGTAAAGGTAATTTTTTTGTAGTGGTAGAAGCCTCCATATATATCCTTTTGTTAGCCTCTGTGAATTTACTCATACAATTATTACATATGAATAAATACCATCAAATTATAAAATTTTAAAAAACCTTGTTCATGTTCACTTCTCCCATGAATTTTGACTAATTCAACACAAATAAGTATTACAGCCAATTTAGGGATGATTCATATATTAGGATTTGAAATTTCAAATCCATTCTAATCATAGGATGCTACTATATTTATATAATTTTAAATTTTTCATTATGGTTTAGCTAAGGCAGTTGGGAAATATCCTATATTTCTTCTAAGGATATGTCACAACTAAAGCATATGATTTTGGTTTATATATTTCATACAATATATTATAGATCAATTGTACTTTTTGATATGGGACAAGACACATTGTATGTGTAGAGGATTTAGGGAATAACTCCTTTAATCCATTACTTTCACAAAAGCATCATATGCTTAGTGACATCTCACCTTATATTGTATCATATACAATAAATTCTAAATCTTAACTGAAATCCTTTTAGATATCTTCCTAAACAATTTTGGAAATATTCCATCATCTTCACAATTTATCACATCATAAACAATACCATGTGAACATCCATCCAAAACTATTTTTTGATAAAAACTAAAATACTTATAACATATATCTCTTAGATAATCTCAATCCTAATTCACTCAACTAAAAATTGTGACCCCGTGGTCCTTTTTACAATTCACAATAAATATGGATTCTCAAATTCATAAATTAAAATAAAGAGTATCCTATATCAAAGAATCGATGTTTCTCAAAATAAAAAAGGGATCTAGTGTGATATTCATCACATAAATGTATATATATATATATATATATTTATATCCTCGAATAATTTAATATATAAGAATTCATTTTCATATGATCCCTTTTTCCAAGTCATAATGTAACCAACAAATATAATGTATTTCAATCTCATATAATTTCTCATATATTCTAGGTTCACTAATTATAGACTAACCAGATCAATCAATATATAACATGTTATTCGCCTTTATGTATAAGTACAAAAAAATCCCCACATTGTAATAGAAAATTAGATAATATGTTTTATATAACTATATTCATACACTTCCTCAATCTATCATAATCAAGGGCCTAAATTTCATGCACATCATATGAGAGATCAAATCCAATCTTTATTAAGATCCAACCGATAACCTAATTAGTGCCATACCCAACCACCCCCTGATTAACTAAACCTCGTAGATTATGTATGAAAGGTATAAAATAATAAAGGTTATCAATATAAGAATCTTTATAACCACCAATTATATACTAAAGATATATTTTATGATACTCCATGTGGTATACTTAGGTGTCCATCCAGTATAAAATATCAGTTTATTATAAATTCAATTCATATATTGGGAGGTAAATTCATGTAATATATGAAAACAATGTGATAATGTGGAGACTAACTTTTTTATTAACATGAAATATTTTATGTCATTAAATTCATATAATAAAATTAACAAATCCATACAATAGAACTCAACTAATTTTATCCCAAATGATAGAACACTATATCATCCTTATGTTTCCAACACTTTTAGGATTTTTTTTAAACTCATTGTATCTCTATGTAGTTCCTACCACATATCTATGTGACTATTTGAAAAAACCCTCTGACTAAACTCCTTTAGTGAGTAACATTTACATATTAATCCTTCTTGAACAATAACTAGTCTTAGTAATCATATTATTAATGTTTAACTCTTTAAATAATAAATAAAACTTATAAAATTCACAATATCAAATGTTAGGATATTAATTAATTTTATTTTCTACTTAGAACTCTTTTTGTGTTTGAATTTATCATTATTTTTCAAACGTTTCCATTAAAATTCTTCCTTGATATTCTTTTTAGTAATGATATGTAACTCTTTACATTATTTCTTTTCCAACACTTCCTAAACTCCTTTTGGATATAAAGTGATATTCACTTTGTTATGGTTACTATATATAACTATTTACATTTGTATCTATCAATATACCCTAATGTTTTTAGGATATTAAGAGACATTAAAATCTAATTTTTATTAGAAAAAAATACTTTATTTGTTGTACTTGAGCTTTTCTAAGTCCAATCATGCTCTCACCAGTCTCTTAGAAATCAAATTCTCTCCCAAATATCATGCTAAGAAACAAAAACATATTCTTGTTAGTAAATATATCTTATTTCATCACTGTAGGGATATTTAAAAAATAATTATATCCATACTATATATTTTATTAAATGTGTTGCAAGAGTTAATCTAAAAATAAGATATTATATTTTAAAATATGGCACCAATGGTGGTGGAATCAAATACCTTATATTTTAAAGAATATATAGATAAACTATTTTATCCTTTATAAAACTCTTTAATCCTTTCCTTATTTTGAAACATGCTATATAATCCAATGAATTATAAACCAAGTGTATCAGAATTATTAGCACATGTTGTTTATAATAACTATTTATTAATAAATAACTTCTCCTATCATATAATATAAGAAAAATAACTATAATTTTTTTTATATCAATATGAGCTTGAAATATTCCATTTCATTCTAAATTTTCCTAATAGAATCTTTTGATATAATATTTGAGTAAAAACTACAAGATATATCAATTCATTCCTAAATTTTGAACTCCTATCTATTTGAAACACTTGTACAATACATAGTTGGTATCATATACCCTTAAAAATAAAAGAATTGATTTATATTATCCAAATAATTGACCAAAATTTTCCTTATAGTTTCTAATAACCCTTCATGTAACGAAATGATTTCATTAAATGTAATTGTAACTAGATTATTCCATTCTAGGTAATTGTTACTCCTCCTTCATGCCACTTCCTTTATGATTCAATGACTTTGGCTTGCTATTTTAAGAAACACTACTAGAATTTCCAACTAAATTTACTTCTTCTATTTCAATGATTTAATCACAATTACTATTTATAAAACATAATAACCTAGATTTCACATGTCTATGTTGAACTAAACTCAACACATTGAGAAAATTGGGTGAAATTTTATTGAAATCATTTACATTTTCAGAATATTTCCAATAATGAAAAAAATGAATTCCCTAGAAAGAACAAGCCTTAAGGAATCCTCTAGTCCCTTAATGTCATAAACATTTATAATAATATTTAATATATGATTCAAGGCTAAAATTCATTAGGTTTTCTTGTATCTAATTCATTTGAAACATCATGTGAATTTATATACGATTCCCATAAGCATATGGATTTAAGTGTTTAAAAACATCCATGATTGCTAACTCAAGAAGGAGTTTATCAAACACATAGAATTTTAATTTCCCTTTCTTAGGAAATTTTTTTATGTTTATATAATATTATATTTATTTTCTTACACTAAGGTCCTTATTTTCTGATATTATTTTGAAAGTTAATTTTTATGATGATAATGTTATTTATCCATAATAGAAGTTTTTATCAGATAAGTATAATGTCTTGTATTCAATTAGTTTTCTTTTATTAAATGTTCTCCTACTAAAAGGATGACCCATTTATATTTATTTATATCCATCAGTGGGTGGAGATATATATTTCACTAAAAAATGATTCTAGTTTTGTGTTCGGCTCACCACATTGTTATTTAGGTAGGGAATCCTCTCAATCATATCATATATGACTATTGGATGGTTGAGTAAACAATTATTTTTCCAATAAATTATATGGATAAACTCAACATCATTTATAAGATATCCATTATAATGATTTATCATGTATGTGTAACCTAAAACTCACATCAGATTTGGTTACCTATCTCATAGGTTTAACTATTTCTACCATGCCTTAAAAAAGATAATATTACACCAGAACTAGTATATTATGTACAATCCATACTAGGGACCTCAATTATTGAATTATTACCTTATAAGGTCTGGAATAATGTGATTCCATGGAATATGGCTCTAGAATTAGGAATCTATGTAAAAACCACTAACTCCAACCTTTCATATTCAAATGAACTCAAGAGCAATGCACAATAGGCACTCAAAGAAAAACATGCAATGAATGGATATAAAGAAAAATAAAGAAACCAAAGGAATTTATTTGATTAATAAAAAGTACTAATCCAAAATAAAAAATAACTTCACTAGTATAGTAGAAAATTGATTAGAAAGGATGTGACTGAATTCAATGAATAAGCTAAAAAATATTCAACTTAGTCAAAAATTATACCTAGTGAAAGTGACCCCAAAGAAACATATAGAAACTATCATCTATTATTCAAAGTTCCATACCTAATAAATTAACAATAAATATACTTCCCAAAACTCTGATATTCATGGGAATCAAACCACTGAGTTAATGGAAATGACTGCCACCACTGGATCACTCTTTGAATAATGTATGCTTCTAAAGACTCCAAGGAATGAATCTTTTGTTTCCTTCCTAAGACTCTTATATATCATCAATAATGACCATTATTTAATTCCATTTCATATCCATAGAAACAAAACCCACATCAATGATAGATTCTGGAATTCATCCACTATATTTGGAATTAACACCCTCCAGAACTCACATTATCATCGCTACTATCAAAATATTAGTTCTCAGAAAACTATTGCATCTATATTTAGTGATAGTAAAAATTTGTGAAAGTTAATCCTTTTATAAATAATTATTACTTTTATGTAAAAAAAATTCACATAAATATTCAAAATAAACCAATTGAGAATAATTCTCAAGCTTCTTCACCAATTCCCCTAGATCACAAATACAATCTTCTATATTTATTTTCTCTAGTTATATTTTCCTAGTATTTCAAAGCTTCAGATATATTAATACCTCTAAGTTATCCAAGCTCAACTAAAGTGAAACAATGTTATAGTATTTACTAACATAATAATACTCTAATGATTTTTATTATGAAATAAAATCAAATATAGATTAAACAAGTATAGGAGAACAAAGTCCCTCTTAATTAAGGTATCATCATTGGACATATGAAAATTTTCTAATCTATAAATTTATTCCATATATCTTCCTAATTTTGGACCGCTTTAGCCTTTCATGTCTCTAAAATCCCATCCTCTACATAATTATAGATGATGTTATATTTCAGTTGAATATTCATTTTATAGGTGTGAAATTTCTAATTCATAGCCAAATACATTATTCGTTATCTCTTATAGTATAGCATGTTGTCTATTAATTCATTTTGATTTTCTTTAGATGTCCCTTTAACCACACCTACTCATTTACTAATTATTTTATTTCAACATAATTAGATTCTTTTTCTGATAGTGAAACTAAAAATTGTATCCATGACATCCAACTCAAAAACATTCATCCAAAAGTAAAGACAAAACTAGTGGTACACTTATCTTATTCATTATCTCCTATAAAGATAGAATCTTTAAAGAAATTCATGGGATAATCTATTATATAGCAGGGTACAAGATCAACTAAACCTTTGAGATATGTAAAGATCCACTTACAGACTCTCTATGTTCTTATACCAAATTCTCTATTACTCTTCTCAAAACACCTCTCTCTTTAGTGATATCTGGTCTATTAAAAACAAAATAATACGTTATAATACACACAAACAATGCATATGGAAGTTTTTCTATGTACATAGGCCCATCATTTTATTTATGTGTCTTCTATTTTAAAAGTATAAAGTGTATGATTAGGGGAATAATCACTGGCTTACAAACACTCACTATGATTCTCTATTTTACCTTATAGACATACCACGTCTGGGGAAGTAACAATGTTATAGAACTCATGTATCTTTTGATCCTCATCCCGAACGTATTCTTAGTATAACCAAGATCATTCATCTTAAAAAATCCAAAAAATTCACACTTCATATCTTCAAGACATTCCACCATATGTCTAGTAAAGAGTATGTCATCAATATAGTAAAGAATAATGATGAAAATCCCATAATCATACACCTTAGAATAATGGAAATGATTTTCATTGTTCTGAACAAACCCTCATTCCATAATGAAGTTGTTAAACTTATGATTCCATTATCATGGTGCCTAATTAATCCAATGTATAGTTCTCTTGATCTTTCACACCAAGACCTCATTATATTACTATATAAAACCATCTAGTTACACTATGTAGATTTATTATTCTAAATTTATATGAAGGAAAAAATTATTTACAACGAGTTTCTCAATAAAAAAACCTTCCAGGGAGACCACATTGAGCATCATTTGAATAGTTTTGTGTTTTAGAATATGGGAGAAAGTTTCACCAAAATCCACTTATTATATTTGGGGGAACCCCATCGTAACCATCCAATCCTAGTACTAAACTCTACCATCTTTGTAATGACCCTCATTTTGAACCAGACTAAAAACCAAGGGAATTTGAACTTCTCGTTTGCTGAACCAGTTATTTTGAAGACCGGGCTTCGGAACAAGGTTCCGAAGGTTGGAACCCTTCCTTTTAATGTTTTTGTCCATGAGAGAGGGCCCATTAAGTTTCTTGGGTGGCCCGAGAGGTTTCGGAAGCGCCAGACCCTTGTTTTTAAAAGAGCTGCAGAGGGCGCATGGTTGGCGCACGGTTTGGCTAACCATGCGGCCCAAACCGTGCGGCCTTATTAAAGGAGGCAATGTCTCGTGCACGAGCTGCACACGGTTTGCCAAACCGTGCGCCTAACCCGTGCAGTGGATGTCTTGGATTCGAAGGACTCTACACGGTTTGTGCACGGTTTGGAAAACCGTGCGGGTCAAACCGTGCGCGCGGGTGAGTTTAGTTTTTTAATTAAAATTAAAATAAAAAGAAAATAAAATAAAGAAAACATAATATAATCTCTCCCTCACCCACACTTGACTCAAACGAAGCCAGGGAGCTCCCCCTTTGAGCCATGCGACACCCTCCTCCGCTCGGCCTCCTCTCGATCGATCTCCTCCCCCTATTTTTCGGTTGTTTCTTCATCGGATCATCATGGTAAGCTCCCCTCTATCTCCTCCTCTCTCTTCTTGGCCTTGTTTCGACCTATTCATCACCCGGTGTGAATTGGACGAACGCCCTAGGGTTTAGGGTGATGCGTTTTTCGGCTTTCCTTTGACTCTAGGTCATACGGAAGGTCCGTTGGGATTCCTTGGTGCGCGTTCTGTAAACTGCCGCTGAAGGCGGAGCGGTTCGGGTGGGATTGGATCGTCGGAACAGTTTCGGGGTGAGGTTTTCACCTTTCCCTTTGTTTTTCACTTATTGAATTTGGGGATTTTGATGTTTATGAGTCCCCGACTTGTTGTTGGCAGTGTGTTGAGCTTCACAGTGTGGTTTCATCTTCGTTTTGGGTTGTCGCCAACACCCGAGTGCGTTGGACCTTTGGAGTTGGATTCGCCTTGCCAAAGCTTAGGCGACTCGCCTGCACAGGCATAGGTACATATTTATATGTACGTGGGTTCCCCCGGCGTGCGTATATTTTTGCATGGCAACAAATATACACATATGAGGCTAGTTGTCCCCATTGCATATGTAAAAAGTGCATGCGCATGTGAGTAGATACAGGCTTATGTGTATAAGCATATGAGTAAGGATCCTCTTGCGTGCGCTCATGGTCATGCGGAGCATGTGCATAGAGGCTAGGTGTCCTTACACATATGTGAAATCACATATGCCTCGTGGGGGAGCAGTAGTGGCAGCTTTAGTTAGAAAGCGCCAAGAGTCGGAGTGGACGGATGGATCCACCATGAGGTAGGGTCCCTCTCCTTGCCCTTTTATTTAAGTAAAGTGAAAGTGAATTTAATATTGAACTACCTTATTATTTTAATTCTTCATGTTTAGTTCCGGTTAAATGTTGTTGTCAAAATAGTGTGAATTGCAGGAATAAGATAAAAATGGTTGCCTGCTAACTAAACTAATGATTTAATAATAAAACCCCTCAATCATAGGTGCGTTGTTTTCAAGATAAAAAGTAGTGATAGACTTTTTATGATTTCCTGTTGGATTTTTGTGGTTCCTCTTTGATACCATGTATGTGAATTTTCCATGTTGGGACAAATAGAATGATATGGCCATGATACTTGAGTTAGGGTAAATTTGCCATGTTTAGGCAAATTGAGTATGATGATAACTATAGTGGGATGACTTAAGACCATATGACTTGTTTCCTCTAGAAGGTATCAAAGGGTTAAATAATGATAAACATATCCCTTAAGATGGGTTTCCTTAAGTATGAACATGAGTGTGTTCACTTGTGTGTATGTGGGATGATTCTTTGAATCCTTATAAGGTAATTCCATAAGTAGTATACCATAGACATGTTTCCATTTTCCTTATGGATGTGTCTTGAAATTCATTTTCCATGTGAGGCAAATGGGAGGGTTTGTTTAGGTCTTGGCTAGGATGAGTTATCCTAAACCCCTTTTATTATTTTAAATGCATGTTTGCTTGAAATGTGATTATGTGATATTGTGAAATGGAAATGCCATGTTTTATTGATATGAATGTTATAATAAGTGTATGCCTTATAAACTATCCTAATTAAATGATTAAGCTTCGGTCCAGGGGTAGACTATGAGAGAACCCCTATGATACAGCTTTGGGATAGGGGCAGACCGTGAGAGATCCCCTAATTAAATGATTAAGCTTCGGGCTAGGGGTAGACTGTGAGAGCTCCCCTATGATACGGCTTCGGGCTAGGGGCAGAACATGAGAGCTCCCCTAATTAAATGATTAAGCTTCGGGCCAGGGGTAGACTATGAGAGCTCCCCTATGTTACGGCTTTGGGCTAGGGGCAGACCGTGAGAGATCCCCTAATTAAATTATTAAGATTCGGGCTAGGGTAGACTGTGAGATCTCCCCTATGTTATGGCTTCGGACTAGGGGCAGACTGTGAGAGCTCCCCTAATTAAATGATACAGCTTCAGGCCAGGGGTAGACCGTGAGAGCTCCCCTATGTTACGGCTTCGGGTTAAGGGTAGATTGTGACCTCGTGCCCACTTTTTCCTACAAATGGGTGGGAGGCATGCTTACCCCACGCCATCTATGATCTGAATGCTTTTATATATATATAAATATATATGGTGACATGATCAGGTTACTTTACCGGCAATGAGATGAAGCTGGTATAACCGCCAGGTCTCCCTTGGGAACCTGGACGAGTGTTACTTTACTTATGCAATTTTGTTTACTTAATTATCCATACATACTCACTGTTTAATTATTATACACTGTCTGGATTGGGTTTGACACCGGTGGTGTCGGCCTACTAAGATTTATATCTCACACCCTACTCGGGACGCCATTGCACTGGGGTACCCAAGTAGACCTTCTTGCTTGCAGGACCTAGGTTGTATGTTGTGTTGTTTGTACCTGAGGAGTTAGGAGCAAAGGACCAAGTGGGAGCTTGGGATGATCAGGGGATCGCCGTCGAGCTTTGCTGTATTTTCTTTTTGTATTGATTGTAAAACATGATGTAATGTTTCCTGCTTTCAGAAATGTATCATCATCTGTACATGCATGCATTGTAAACTGGCGTTTTCCACCTTTTATAAAATGGATATTATTACCTATCTATCACTATTGTCTTTAAATTGATTACTACTTCCACTATTGAATGATATTTACTCTGATGATACCATTGCGTACTCTGACATGAGGGTATAGTCTCCTCACTCTCACCCCCCGAGACCCTCGCTGCTAGTCGGCAGCCTCTGGCGTATGGGGAGACGCGCTTGAGGCCATGTAACCCACCGGTCTGGCTACTAGTTGGATGGTAAGCCGGGTCGGGATGTTACAAAGTGGTATCAGAGGTTATTTCTTTTATATTTACTTACTGTTTTGGGGTGGTAGACAGAATATTAGGAAAGTGTCGGTGCTTGGCGAATAGCCGTTCTTGGGACTCATCACCTCACGTGCGGGAAATAACCAAGTGTCTTGGGCTGGGAATTGTTGTTCATGTTGTTTTCTATAATGTTTGACATGATTTCACATCGAGTGATTGTTCTATTTCTACTGCTTATGGTTTATGAAATTTCTAGAATCTTACCCTTGTCCTGATATGGAAAGGAAACTGCATTTCATGCACCATTATAGGCACATAGGGATTAACATGCCATGTATAGTTCCATGCCTTGTAGTTGCATCTTAGCTTTCCTATAAAATATGCTTAAGTGATTATATGCCATGCTTATGTGTTATAACATGTTTCTGTGATATAGCATGCTGCTGTATTTACTGCTTACAAGAACATGCTAGTTAAGTTTTGATATGTAAATATTTGAATGGGATAAAATATATTGGTTGCGATTACAAAGGGAGCCAGTTTTCAGTTGTAAGGTGTATGGGCGCCTTATAGCTGGGAAAAGGTAACTCGTGTAATCAGACCTTTGGAAAAGGCTGCTAAGTTTAAAATGTTAAAGTAATTTGTTTTCGATTAAAAAGGGGAGCCAAATGTCAAACTATAAAGTGTATGGATGCTTTATAGGTTGGTAGATGGCCACCCATATACTTGGGCCGTTGTATGTGAGCATGTTAACTTCTGAATTGGAATCTGGTTTTGATAAAAAGGGGAGTCAATTTTCAATCCATGAAGTGTATGGGCGCTCCATGAATTGAGAAATGACAATCCATGTTAAATGAAATGACCATGAGGTGTCTTGAAATGGGTTTAAAAGTAAGAATTGTGTGGATTTAATTTGAAATGAATTGGTGAATGTTTAAGTGCAACTGGACCCGAGTAGGTCGGTTGGAGAGTGTTATAAGAGATAACTCGGTTGGGGTGTTTGAAATTTAAAAAGGATTTGAATAACTTCTTTGGGGTTGATTTTTGGAAGAACCTGAGTTGGATAGAATGGGACCCTAGTAGGTCGCCCTTTTGTTTAATGGTTTTGTTTTGTTCAGTTGGTTTATAAAGACGGGATGTCTATGAATGTGAATGTTTTTAAAAGGAAGTTTTTGTGAAACATGCTTGTTTACTTTTTTGTGCAGTTGAAACTTTTGATGGTTAAAGTTTAAACAAGATAAAATGTTAAGGGCTTGGAAGTGGAACCCGTTGTGGTGTGTTGAGACCCTAGTGTAAGGGGTAGTTTTTGAGATTATCTTTGAGTTGCCTTGGAACGGGACCGTAGTTGTTCCCCGTGGGCCTTGTTTCCTTAGCGGTGTTTTGATGTTTGTATTTTGAGCCAAGCAACTTTGTTTCACATGAACCAGCATTAGGGTCGATGTTTGATCATCATGAGGGGGTAGCTCGTAGTAGGTACCACCCTTAGATTTTTAGTGCCATGTTGGTACCATGAGTTTTCTGACGTGAGGTTTCGTTCGGGTGTCGTGGTCCCTTATTTTACTCTTGTTTTTCGAATGACACCCTTGTTCGGATGGGTGGTCGTTGGGTTTTGACTTTCATTGCGGCTTTGGTTCATCTCCTCAGTAGAGTGGCCCGGTGTTAAAGAATCATTTCGTCCCAATGTTCGGGATGGATTTCTAATGACTCGTGTATTTTGACATGCTGGCTTCCTTGTTTTGGATCTTCTTCATTCATTTGGTGATGTGATTTTGGTGGAGGATTGTCACACGATCATTGGCGGTGTTTGTGTACAAGTGCATTTGTGAACGGCTAGTTTATCTTCTTTCCCTTCGACGACTAGGACTCTCCTAAGGTTGGGAGCATGTTGCGTCGAATCTGGTAAATGTGTCCATCCATGTAGAGGAGACAGTGCCTGGAATTCCTTCTATAAATGGGTCGATCGTGTTTGAATGCCTGTGAGGCATGCGAGTTTAAAACTTGTGGATGTGTCGGCAGTTGAAGCTGAGTTCTTTCCTTGAAGTCGACCTGTTGAGGTTCGACTGTTCTACCTTCCAGTAGTCTGGTATGATTAACTGGAATCTGTTTCAAACCTCTTAGTGTATTCTGTTTAGTGACGATCATGTCCCCTATCTTGTCCTCGTCCTAGATGCATTAAGATAGCGTTGGTCTTATCTGCGCTAATGCTTTGAAGCCGTTGGGCTTGATTGGATGGTTCTCTTTCGGCATTGCACGCGGGATGCGTGGATTATTTTGTGGTTTGATCTTGGAAACGTCATTGGAATTCGGGTGTAGGCTTCGGTGAATGTGTTTGTTCTAAATGTAAGGTTCCTTAGAAAAAGGCGTTGTGGTTCTGTTTGAAATACGTCAGCTGTTTGGGCCGAGCGTTCTTGTGAATAGTCAGCCGGAGATGGCTTGACTCGGGGTTCTTGTTTAATGTCTTCATTCGGTGACATACTGTTCTATAGCACATCGTCAGGTAAATATGAGTGCGGTTTGTGTTGGCTGGTGCCTTATATGAACAAATGGTCCGACTTGGGCCTTGAGGTCAATGGGAATTGACCATTTGATCTGTTACAAATCATGCTAGGAACGTCGTGGGAACGCTTGGGGCGTGCTTTGAAAGTTAATTCCAACGGTGGCCTGAACCATAGTTTGGATTTGGTCATTTAACGTTTAAAATCTAAGGTTGGAAGTACCTATGGCTAGATGCTTGGTGAGGAGACGACGGGTTCATGTCTCTGGGTAGATAGGCTCGGGAAGAGCTGTCTTGGTGTTTCGATTGGGAAACAAGCGTTGGCTCATGTTTTGGTGACTTAAGCACCGTATCGTTTAATGGATGCTTAAGGGTGTGTTGGAAATTTTTGAACGCAACGTGATTGTTTGAATGAAGATTCATGACCCTTGTAGGTTGGGTGATGGGTACGTTGTTCCCGAAGTCTTCTCAGGGATGAGAAGTTCTAAGGTTGGAAGGTTGTAATGACCCGCATTTTGAACAGGACTAAAAACCAAGGGAATTTGAACTGTTCGTTTCCTGAACCGGTCGTTTTGATGACCGGGCTTTGGAACAAGGTTTCGAAGGTTTGAACCCTTCCTTTTAATGTTTTTGGGAATGAGCGAGGGCCCGTTAAGTTTCTCGGGTGGCCCGAGAGGTTTCAGAAGTTCCGGACCCTTGTTTTTAAAAGATCTACAGAGGGCGCACAGTTGGCGCATGGTTTGGCTAACCGTGCGGCCCAAACCATGCGGCCTTATTAAAGGAGGAAGTGGCTCATGCACGGGATGCATACGGTTTTCCAAACAATGCACCTAGCCCGTGCAGCGGATGTCTTGGAGGCAGAGGACTCCATACGGTTTTCACACGGTTTGGCAAACCGTGTGGGTCAAACCGTGTGCGCGGGTGAGTTTAGGTTTTTAATTAAAATTAAAATAAGAATAAAATAAAATAAATAAAACCTAATCTAATCTCTCCCTCGCCCACACTCGACCCGAACAAAGCCAGGGAGCTCCCCCTTTAAGCCGCGTGACGCCCTCCTCAACTCGGCCTCCTCTCGATCGAGCTCCTCCCCCCATTTTCCAACCGTTTCTTCGTCAGATCATCACGGTAAGCTACCCTCTATCTCCTCCTCTCACTTCTTGGCCTTGTTTTGACATATTAGTTGCCCTGTGTGAATCGGCCGAATGGCCTAGGGTTTAGGTTGATGCATTTTTTTGCTTTCCTTTGACTCTTGGTCATACAGAAGGTCTGTTGGGACTCCTTGGTGCGCGTTCCGGCAACCGTCACCGAAGGCGGAGCGGTTCTGGTGGTTTCAGATCATTGGAATGGTTTCGGGGTGAGTTTTTTCACCTTTCCCTTTGTTTTTCACTTATTTAATTTGGGGATTTTGATGTTTATGAGTCCCCGTCTTGTTGCTGGTAGTGCGTTGAGCTTCGTTGTGTGGTTTTGTCTTCATTTTGGGTTGTCGCCAACACCCGAGTGCATTGGACCTTTGGAGTTGGATTCGCCTTGCTAGAGCTTAGGCGACTCGCCTGCATAGGAATAGGTATGTATTTATATGTATGTGGGTTCCCTCAGCGTGTTTATATTTGTGCATGGCAGCGAATATACATGTACGGGGCTAGTTGTCCCCATTGCATATATAAAAAGTGCATGCGCAGGTGAGTGGATATAGGCTTATGTGTATAAGCAAATGTGTAAAGATCCTCTTGCACACGCTCATGGACATTCAGATCGTGTGCATAGAGTCTAGGTGTCCTTACACGTATGTGAAATCACATATGCCTCGTGGGGGAGCAGCAGCGGCAGCTTTAGTTAGAAAGCGCCAAGAGCCGGAGTGGACAGATGGATCCCTCATGAGGTAGGGTCCATCTCCTTGCCCTTTTATTTAAGTAAAGTGAAAGTGAATTTAATATTGCACTACCTTAGTATTTTAATTCTGAAAGTTTAGTTCCGGTTAAATGATTTTGTGCAGATAGTGTGAATTGCAGGAATAAGATAAAAATGGTTTCCTCCTAACTAAACTAATGATTTAATAATAAAACCCCTCAATTAGAGGTGAGCTTTATTCAAGATAAAAAGTAGTGATAGACTTCTTATTCTTTCCTACTGGATTTTTGTGGTGCATCTTTGATGCCTTGTATGTGAATTTTCCATGTTGGGACAAATTGAATGATAGGCCATGATACTTGAGTTAGGGTCAATTTTCCATGTTTAGGAAAATTGAGTTTGATGATAACCATAGTGGGATGACTTAAGACCATATGACATGTTTTCTCTAGAAGGTATCAAAGGGTTAAAGAATGATAAACGTATCCCTTAAGATGGGTTGCCTTAATTATGAACATGAGTGTGTTCTCTTGTGTGTATTTGGGATGATTCTTTGAATGCATATGAGGTAATTCCATAAGTAGTATACCATAGACATGTTTCCATTTTCCTTATGGATGTGTATTGAAAGCCATTTTACATGTGAGGAAAATGGGAGGGTTTGGTTAGGGCTTGTCTAGTATGAGTTAGCCTAAACCCCTTTTATTATTTTAAATGCATGTTTGCTTGAAATGTGATTATGTGATATTGTGAGATGGAAATGCCATGTTTTATTGATATGAATGTTATAAGAAGTGTATGCTTTATAACCTATCCTAATTAAATGATTAAGCTTCGGGCCAGGGGTAGACTGTGAGAGATCCCCTATGAAATAGCTTCGGGCTAGGGGAAGATCGTGAGAGCTCCCCTAATTAAATGATTAAGCTTTGGGCCTGGGGTAGACTGTGAGAGTTCCCCTATGTTACGGCTTCGGGCTAGGGGCAGACCGTGAGAGCTCCCCTAATTAAATGATTAAGATTCGGGCCAGAGGTAGACTGTGAGATCTCCCCTGTGTTATGGCTTCGGGCTAGGGGAAGACCGTGAGAGCTCCCCTAATTAAATGATACAGCTTTGGGCTAGGGGTAGACCGTGAGATCTCCCCTATGTTACAGCTTCGGGCTAAGGGTAGATTGTGACCTCATGCCCACTTTTTCCTACAAATGGGTGGGAGGAATGCTTACCCCACGCCATCTATGATATGAATGCTTTTATATATATATATAAATATATATGGTGACATGATCAGGTTACTTTACCGGCAATGAGCTGAAGCTGGTATAACTGTCAGGTCTCCCTTGGGAACCTGTACGGGTGTTACATTACTTATGTAATTATGTTTACTTAATTCTCTATACATGCTCACTATTTAATTAGTATACACTGTCTGTATTGGGTTTGACACCGGTGGTGCCGGCCTATTGAGATTTATATCTCACACCCTACTCGGGCCGCCATTGCACTGGGGTACCCGAGTAGACCTTCTTGCTTGTAGTACCTAGGTTGTATGTTGTGCTGTTTGTACCTGAGGAGTTAGGAGAAAAGGACCAATCAAGAGCTTGGGATGCTCAGGGGATCGCCATCGGTATTTTCTATCTTTTCTTTTTGTATTGATTGTAAAGCATGTTGTAATGCTTCCTACTTTCAGAAATGTATCATCATCTGTACATGCATGTATTGTAAACTGGCATTTTCCACCTTTTATAAAATGGATATTATTGCATGTCTATCATTGTTGTCTTTCAATTGCTTATTGCTTCCGCTATTGAATGATATTTACTCTGATTATATCGCTACTTACTCTGACATGAGGTTATAGTCTCCCCACTATCACCCCCCGAGACCCTCGCTGCTAGTTAGCAGCCTCTGGCGTATGGGGAGACGCGCTTGAGGCCATGTGACCCACCGGTCTGGCTACCGGTTGGATGGTAAGTCGGGTCAGGACGTTACAATCTTTTTTTTCATTCATATGAAAAAACCCACTTTTTATGATGTTCCCTCTTTCCTTTCGGAAGTTTTATCATCTTTTGTGTATCAGAAGCATGGAAGGAATAAAAATATTTCTTTTTTGATAACTCCCCCTATAATGAGTCAGTCGTAATTTTCACTTATTTCATGCTTTTTATTTAACCATGATCTATGAGAAATATAAAGTTCATTTTGGAATCAATCAACTACATTGGTCTTTTAAATATGGCTGACTAGCTACCTTAACTTATGAGGTTCATACATTTCTTTACATCATGATTCCAAAACTATACCCCAAGATTTTTTTTCTCGGATTTTTTTGAATATTGGACCCTATTAATTCTAAAACATTATCAGTTCCTCCCACTCAAGAACATGGTAGTGCCACTCAGACACCATATTTTATGAACCCTAAGTAACTCAAAACTACCCTATATTTGCTTATCTAAACCTCAAATTTCTCTATTAGTTCCTTGTTATCAAGAGAATTCGTTACCTCATTATGTTCTTCAAATAATATCTACTCATTAGAGAGGATGTTTCAAACTTAGATAAACATCATTTGACTAATATATCATAGTTTTAATCCAAAATTTTCATCACTATGACCAACAAGATTACGTTTTTGGGACTAATCATAAAACCTATACCAATATATAGAATCAACATGGGAATACGTGATACATCTGATAACTTTAAATTAAGTAAGTTCAAACTTCTAATCATACTAGAGTTCTTCTGGCTCTCTCATTTATTATATAATTCATCAATTATAAAAAAAACATTCTACTTAGGTTTTCTAGTAATTGTCTTCTCTTTTGGAATTTCATTCATCCAATATAATATTTAAATATATCTTCCTCTATACTGAACTCTATTATCAAAACAAAGGTATCTCATTCATTCTATGGTCTTAGATTCTATCATGGATCTATATCTAATGAAATTACAAAAGGAATTAGAATTGGTTTTCAAGAAATACACCCACACCTTCTATATGGAATATTTAATGATGGTAATGCAATATAGTATGCCACTATCAGATCAAACAAATGGTAATCCCCATACATTTGTATGAATTAGATCAATCTTATGACCCATCAATGTTCTTTCATCTCAATTGAACAACACATTCCGCTACATTCCTTATATGCAAGTCCCAATTGTTCCATGATTTACATGGTTAAGATTTAGTAATCCCTTACCACTAATTTCCCTAAATAATTATCATTATTGTCACCAATATAGTCATGCCACAACTTTGTAGGTATGGATGTTGTTTCTTGGGAATTCATGATAACTTCTAGAACTCATGTTAGGTACAACATTATATCTTTCACACCATATTCCATCATAATTAAACCTCATATGATCTTCCACACACCACCTACAAAAATAGTAACACATAAAAAAATGGACTATACGAACAGAAATTTATTGGCAGATAATATATCTATTGGTAAAAATGATAATTTCCAATAGATATTAAGTTTTATTAGTATTAATTTTTAATACCAACACTTATTTTTACCAACTGATATATCAATTGATATTTATCATTCAAAATCAACAAATCTTACACCATAAGTTAAATCTATCACTTTACATACTCATACTATCCTTTTTTATTAACATGTGAATCTGTTAGTAATAATAACTATTAGCATCAAATTTTTTTCCATCAATAAAAATTGATATAATTAACCATATAATAACAACAAAAAATTTATCATTAAAAAATTAAGAGAACCCAATTTTTTAATATATTACTATTTTTACGACCAAAGACAATTTCCATTTTTTGAGGTCTTATTAAAAATATATCATTAACACATTTTAATTTTCAATTTTATTTAAATATCAATTGCATTTAAATTTGTTAATGTTGTTCATTTGATAATAATTTAAATAATTTTTATAAAATGGAATTTAAATCATTATGATATTTGATATATTTATATAAATGTTTGATATTCTCAACATAAATGGTAATTTAAAATTCATATTTAAACTTAATAGACATAATTAAATATAGTCAAAATAAACTCAAAAAATTAATAATTTAAAATTAATAAATAAAGAACATAACAATGAATTGATTAATATTTTTTTAATAATAATTTATATTCACATATTTATATTCTATTTTATATTAAATGAAAATTCATAATTTTTATAAAATTTTATACCATTCATATATATATTTATTATATCTTCAATTTTAAAAACTAAATGAAATTTGATATTTTATAATATTTTATATTATTTTTTAAAATCTTTAACAATCCCCAACCCTAATTCACTATCTCCCATGTGTGATCCACAACACCCATGCCTCCTCCGGTGACTCGCGGCCCTCTGTCGACGCTAACACCGCCTCTGACTTCACGATCCCCTACCTCCTCCCTGACCATCACTCCCCTCAGCACCCTTCGTTGCATCCTCCACAACTCTCCATCTATGCCACCCACCTCCATGCTAGATGGCTGAAGCTGGTGGTCATAATCCTATATAATTCATCCATGGTCTTCCAACATCAACCTACTTCAGTAATAATTCTATAGAAAATTATTTCTTCACAAATTTATAATAAAAAAACATAAAAAATATAGAAACTCAAGAAGTACTTCAAGATGTAAATTCGAAACAGAAACTCAACCAGTACAAAAAAATAGAAACCCAAGTTGCATCTCATACTCCTCTTCCATCCATCTATGATCTTCCAACATCATCTATCGTTGTAGTGATTCACATAGGAAATATATTTCTATCATGCTCTTTGCAATGTTACCTTCACACCTGCCAATTGTAGACATCAATATACCAATGGGATATCATCATTCATTCAAAACTCAATTTCATTTAATTTAAATTATAGGTTCTTGTGTGAATGAAGACTTACATTTTTGTAAGTGCAACAATATTAACATTTCTAAGAGAGAAACAATCATTATAATGTCAATTATTTTTGACAAGGAAAAAATTGTTAAAAACAAGGTGACAGATAATAATAATAGGCTATACTTAAAGAATGCAATGCTAACCAAGATGAATGTAGTGAACTAGAGCTTTAAAATTTTAAATTATGGGACATCATGACACTGTAATAGAATCACTACCCCCCCCCCCCCACCCAACGAACAACATCACTAAGTGCAATTAACTAGAGCTTAAAACTTTCATATTTTTAGACACCATGACACTATGATAGAATCACAGACCCCCCCCCCCCCACAAAGAACAATATACTAGAACTCGTGTATCTTCCTTCAATCCTTAGAGTCACAAGGTTATCAAACACTCCTCCACTATTTATCTGCATATATTTATATCAGTAATAAATTAAAAAAAATTAGAGAAAGATTTAAAAAAAATAAAATCAATATTCTAGAAAACTCACCTCTCACCTATCTTAACAGATCAAAACTGAGACCACAAACATCCAAGATGATGAGATGATACACAGATTCAGACATCTTCAAGATTATTTGATCAAAGAAAGAATATAGAATAGAGGTGACTCCTACAAACCATGCTGACTTTACCTGGGAAAGTAAAATAAGGAAAAATACCACAATACCATGACAATAATGGGTTCAATGGTTCATCCAAATGAAATATTGACTTGGAAAAAACAATCCCTTCACCTGGAGAACCAAAACATAGACAAATTCCATATCCACCTCAGAATACCCTACTGCAGTAATGATAAAACACCCACATCCTGGTTGAAAAACATAATACACACCCTTTCTTTTCCCCTATCATTACATGGATTCAGAATCTAAAACACCTATTTCCACACTGCACCACAACAACAAACCCAGCATTAATGAACACTATAAATAATAGTCATTCCTCTACAACCATCCTCACTTGAATAATGACTATGAATCTGGTGCTAGAGACCCATCACAAACTCTTCAACACAGCACTAAAAACCATCCATGAATGCCAAAGTACACCTAATAAACCTTAAAATGAACAATCATTGAAAAAATAAAACAAAATAATAAATTAAAACACAACTTGTAACAAACCATAAACACAAACACACATCTAACAGGTGAATCATTGGAAATTTATCAAACTTAATGCCCTCTATTGTTAGAAAAATTTATTAAATGAAAAGGGAGACCATGATCAATCATTTTGTCTTCAAACCACTAGTCTCACTAGTAAAGTTCCCAAGTTAAGTGATCAAACCTTCAATCTACATATGATTAGTGAAAATAAAGAACACAAAAAATCAATTTGAACCAAAAAACATGATGTAAAATCTCTAAAAAAAACTAGTTGAAACCAAAAAATAACAAATAAAATAACCAACCAAATCAAACATAATTAATATGATTAATTCATCACTCAATTACCAATATAAAATGATTAATTCAATGATTTGATAAATCCAAAAAATATGGAATATCTAAATTATTTATTAATATCATATTCAAATTCAGAAAAAAAAACAGTAAACAAATTCGATAACATATTCCATTCCATAGAAGTGGAAATATAACCAGTGAATACTAGAACAAAATTAAAATTTAATTGTAGTATCGAATAACATAAACATGCAAGATAGATTCATAGTTTCCAAACCAAAATTGAACTAATAATTTTTAATTCCTGGAAATATTCACAACAATATAAAAATAGTTATGATTCAATACACAAAATGAAATGATCTATACAATGTTTCAATGGTCAAAACTAAACATTTTGTGGAATAAAACAAAATCAAAATTATCACATTTCTAATTCTAAAAGAAAAACTGAAGCATAACCAGTTCAAGTAAAATGAAAAAATGGAGATGATAATAAGTGACTAACTAAGAAAATGGCAGTGACCAAGGCTAAGGTGTTCAGATACCTAGAGTTGGATGAGAAAGATCAACCCAAGACAACAAATATTGAGCCAAAGACCAATGACATATGAACATAATATGAGATCTAGAACAGAAATAGAGGAACAATCCAATACTAGACCACCGATGAAGACACCTCTATCGCTTCCAAAACACCCATCCAAGCATCCATCCACCATCAGAGATATCTATCATCAAACAAAACAAATCCCCAAAACATAAAACTAAGGAACGAATACAGAGTCTGAGCCCAACACCCTTGGACAACTAAGAAAATCTAGAACCCCTAAAGGGAAATAGGAAATTCCTAATAAAACTGAGGGGTCGAACATATCCATAATGGGGAGCTTGGACTGACTAATATTCCTCATAGGAGACATCAGAAGAGGGATGGGGGAAATGGTGCATTCCAGAGTTCATGATTGAGAGGCGATATCCTAGACCATTCAGAACCAAGGAATAGGATGATTGGACATCAATAGTCAAATAGAGAACCAAGCACAGCAAGAAATAACCACAACATGAAAAGAAAAATGAGGAACCCAAAAAGGAGGCAACCTAAATACCAAAGGGGGGAAGCAAAGGATCTATGAGGCAAGAAGACGTCACTGAGATAGAAAAGGCGGAACCCTATATGAAGTGATAGAGAGAGTTCCCCCCAACCGAGTGAGGATCCATCCCACACCAAAAATCCTAGAGATTGATTTTGACAAGATGATTTTGCATGAGGATGCCACCGAGGGTGATGTCGAATTCCTACGAGGAGGTCCACGAAGAACATCGGCCATGGAAAACACCGATAGTTGGGAATGAGTTCAGGTTGGGGGAGGGGAGTTTTTTGACATGTATTAGGGTTTTTTTGCATATACATTTATTTATTTATTTATTTGTTTATAAATAAAAAATATATATTGCATAAGGATTATGTTTATATGTATCTATATATATTACCATTAAAAATTACTAAATAATAGATATTTTAATTAATTATATATTTTTATTATAAAATGATATGCTTGTAATGGGTAATATATATAAATATATATATATATATTTAATTTTTGATAAAATATTTGATATTACTAAATAATTTATTAATGACAGATTGTTTTAATAATAAAGGATTTATTGGTAACAATAACTAATATTCAAGAGATTCATTTATAGATAAATAAATTATTGGTATTATTATGATAATAAAACAAATTTAAATGTTATTAAAATATTTGTTGGTATTGAACTAATAATATAAACAGATATATTTGTTGGTAAAAATAAATGTTGGTACCTAAAGTTAATATCGACAGAATTTAATATCTGTGGGAATTAATCATTTTTACCACCATATATATTATCTTTATGTAATTTTTGTTGGTATAGGTCACTATTTTTTTTTTTGGTAGTATCCTCCATATATATCCTTTTGTTAGCCTCTATGAATTTACTCAAACAATTATTAAATATGAATAAATATCATATAATTAAAACATTTGAAACTTTATGTTCATGTTCACTTCTCCCATGAATTTTGACTAATTCAACACAAATACATATTATAGCCAATTTAGGGATGATTCATACATTAGCATTTGAAATTTCACATCCATTCTAATCATAGGATGCTACTACATTTATATAAATTAAATGTTTCATTATGTTTATCCAAGGAAGTAGGGAAATATCCAGAATTTCTTCTTATGATATACCAAAACCAAAGCATATGATATTTTTTTGGTCTATATATTTCATAAAATATATTATATATCAATTGTACATTTTGATATGGGCCAAAACACATTATATGTGTAAATGATTCAGTGAATATCTACTTTAATCCCTTACTTGCACTAAATCCTCAAATTCTTAGTGACATCTCACATTATATTTTATAATATGCAATAAATTCTAAATCATTTTAGATATATTCCTAAACACTTTTAGAAATATTCCATCAACTTCACCATTTATCACATCATAAACAATACCATGTGAACATTCATCCAAAGCTCTTTTTTAATGAAAACTAAAATACTTATAACATATATCTCTTAGTAAAACTCAATCCTCATTCATTCAACTAAAAACTATGACCTCATGGTCCTTTGTATAATTGAAAATAAATATGGATTATAAAATTTATAAATTAAAATAAAGATTAGCCTCTATAAAAGAATTAGTGTTTCTCAATAACAAAAATGGATCTAGTATGATATCCATCACATAAAAGTATATATATATATATATATATACTTATATCCTCCAACAATTTCATATATAAGAATTAATTCTCATATGATCCATTTTTTCAATACATAAAGTTACCATTAGATATAATGTATTTCAATACCATATAATTTCTAATATATTCTAGGTTCACTAATTATAGACTGACCAGATCAATGAATACTTCACATGTTATTCACCTTTACGGATAAGCACACAAAAATCCCCACATTAGAATAGAAAAACACATAATATGTTTTATATAACTACATTCATACACTTACTCATTCTATCATAATCAAGGGCCTAAATTTCATACACATCATATGAGAGATCAAATCCCATCTTTGTTAAGATCCAACCAGTGACCTGATTAGTAGAATACCCAACCACCCTTGATTAACTAAACCTCATAGATTATATAAGAAAGGTATCAAAGAATAAATTTTATCAATCTAAGTATCTTTACAACCACCTCTAGTATACTAAAGATATATTTTATGATACTCTATGTGGTATACATAGGGGTCCGTATAGTATAAAATATCAGTTTAGTATAAATTCAATTCATATATTGGGAGGTAAATTCATGTAATATATGAAAAAAATGTGAAAATGTGGAGACTAACGTTTTTATTAACATGAAATATTTTTTGTCATTAAATTCATATAAGAACATTAACAAATATATACGTAAGAATACAACTAATTATATCCCAAATGATAGACCACTATATCATCCTTATGTTTCCAACACTTTTAGGATTTTTTTAAACTCTATATCTCTATGTAGTTCTTACCACATATCTATGTGACTATTTGACAAAACCCTCTGACTAAACTCTTTTAGTGAGTAACATTTACATAGTAAGCCTTCTTGAACAGCAACTGGTCTTAGTAATAATATTATTAATGTTTAACTCCTTAAACAATAAATAAAACTTATAAACTTCACAATATTAAATGTTATGTTGTTAATAAATTTTATTGTCTACTTAAAACACTTTTTGTGTTCAAATTTATCATTATTATTGGAACTTTTCCATTAAAATTTTTCCTTGATATTATTTTTAGTAATGATATGTAACTCTTTATATTATTTCTTTACCAACATTTCCTAAGCTCCTTTTGGATATAAAGTGAAATTCACTTTGTTATGATTACTATATATAAATATTTACATTTATATCTATCAATATACCCTAATGTTTTTAGGATATTAAGAGACATTCACTTATAATTTTGATAATAAAAAATCATTTATTTGTTGTACTTGAACTTTTATAAGTCCAATCATGCTCCCACTAGTCTCTCAGAAATCAAATTCTCTCCCAAATATCATGCTAAGAAACAAAAAATTATTTTTTAGTAAATATATGTTATTTCATCTTTGTAGAGATATTTAAAAAAATAATTAAATACCTACTATATATGTTATTAAATGTGTTGTTAGAGTTACTCTAAAAATAAGACATTATATTTTAAAATATATCACTAATGGTGGTGGAATCAAATCCCTCATATTTTAAAAAATATATAGATAAACTATTTTATCCTTTATAAAAATCTTTAATAGTTTCCTTATTTTGAAGTGTGCTATATAATCCAATGAATTATAAACCATCTGTATTTGAATTATCATCACATGATATTTATAATAACTCTTTGTTAATAAATAACTTCTCATATCATATACAATAAGAAAAATAACTATACACATTTTTTATTTATTTCAAAATGAGCTTGAAATATTCCATTTCATTCCAAGTATTCATAATAGAAACCTTTGATATAATATTTGAGTACAAAGTACAAGCTATATCAATTCATACCTTGATTTTAAACTTCTATATATTTGAAACACTTGTACAATACATAGTTGTTATCATGTACCATTAAAAATCAAAGAATTGGTTTATATTATCCAAATAATTGACATAGAATTTTTTTATAGTTTCTAAAAACCCTTCAGCTAACCAAATTATTTCAGTATATGTAATTGTTACTAGATTATTCCATTTTATTTAATCATTACTCCTCCTTCATGGCACTTACTTTATGATTTAATGACTTTGGCTGGCTATTTGAAGAAACATTACTAGAATTTCCAACTAAATTTACTTCTTCTGTTTCAATGATTTATTCACTCTTACTATTTATAAAACATAATAACCTAGATTTTACATGTCTAAGATGAACTAAACTGGACACATAGATAAAATAGGGTGAGATTTTATTGAAATAATTTACATTTTCCAAACATTTTCAATAATGAAAACAAAATGAATTTCCTATAAAGAACAAGCCTTAAGGAATCCTCTAGTCCCTAGATGTCATAAACATATATAATAATATTGAATATATGAGTTGAGGCTAAAATTTAATAGGTTTTATTGTATCTAATTCATTTGAAACATCTTGTGAATTTATATATGATTCTCATAAGCATATGGATTTATGTGTTGAATAACATCAAAGGTTGTTAAATCAAGAAGAAGTTTATCTAACATATAGAATTTTAATTTCCCTTTCTTAAAAAAAATTCTTAATTTTCTATAATATCATATTTATTTTCTTAAATTAAGGTCCTTATTTTCTAAGATAGTTATAAAAGTTAATTTTTATGATGATAATGTTATTTATCCACAATAAAAGTTTTTTTCCGATAAGTATCATGTCTGGTATTCAGTTAGTAGACTTTTATTAAATGTGCTCCAACTAAAATGATGACCGTTTTTAGATTTATTTATATCCATTATTGGCTGGAGATATATATTTCACTAAAAAATGATTCTAGTTTTGTGTTCGTCTCGCCACATTGTTATTTAGGTAGGGAATCCTCTCAATCATATCATATATGACTTTTGGATGGTTGAGTAAAAAATTATTTTCCCAATAAATTATATGGATAAACTCAACATCATTTATACATTATCCATTATAATGATTTATCATGTATGTGTAACCTAAAGCTCACATCAAGATTTGGTTACCTATCTCATAGGTTTAACTATTACTACCATGACCTAAAAAAGATAATGTTACACCAGAACCAATATCTTATGTATTATCCAACCTTTGGAACTCAATTATAGAATTATTACATTATAAGGTCTGGAATAATATAACGCAATGGAAGATGGATCTAGAATCAAGTTGTTAGGTAAAACAACCACTTACCCCAACCTTTCATCTTCAAATGAACTCAAGAGAAATGCACAATAGGCACTTAAAGAAAAACATACAATGAATGGATGTAAAGAAAAATAAATAAAAATAATAATTTATTTGATTAATAAAAAGTTATAGTCCACAATAAAAAAATAACTTCACTAGAAGTGTAGAAAATTGATTATAAAGAAGTGAATGAATTCAATGAATAAGCTAAAAAAATAATCATCTTAGTCAAGATATCACACCCAATGAAAGTGACCCCTATAAAATATATAGAAACTATCATCAATTATTCAAAGTTTCATACCTAAGAAATTAATAGTAAATATACTACCCAAAACACCGATATTAATGGTAATCAAAACACTCAGTCAATTGAAATGACTGCCACCACTGGATCACTATGAGAATAATGCATTCTTCTGAAGACTCCAAGGAATGAATCTTTTGTTTCCATCATAAGACTCTTACATGTCATCAAGAATGACCCTTATGTAATTCCATTTCATATCCATAGAAACTACACCCACATAAATGATAGATTCTTGAATTCATCAACCATCTTTGGAACTAACACACTCTAGCACTCACATTATCATTGCTACTATCGAAATAGTGGTTCTTAGAAAATTATTGCCTCTTGATTAGGTGATAGTAAAAAGTTATGAAATTTAATCCTTTTTAAATAAACATTAATTTGACAGAAAAACAAATTTTCACACCAATATTAAAAATATACAAATTGAGAATAATTATCATGCTTCTTCACCAAGTCCCCTAGATCACAAATACAATCTTCTGTATTTATTCTCCCTTGTTCTCTTTTCCTAGTATGTCAATGCTTAAGAGATCTAAATACCTCTAAGTTATCCTAGCTCAAATTAAGTGAAATAAAGTTATAGTATTTCCTAACATAATAATACTTCAATGATTTAATTATGAAACAAAATCAAATAGAGATTAAACAAGTATGTGAGAACATAGTCCCTCTTAATTAAGGTTCCATAATTTTCCATTTGAAAATTTCTTGATCTGTAAATTTATTCAACATATATTACCAATGTTTGTTCCCTTCAGCCTTTCATAGTTATAAAACCCCATCTTCCCCATCATTCTAGATGAAGTTGTATTTCAGTTTAATATTCATTATCTGGGTGTGAAATTTCAGATTCATAGCCAAATACATTATTAATTGTCTCTTATAGTATAGCATGTTGATATATTACCAAATTTTATTTTCTTTAGAATTAACATTAACCAAACCTACTCATTTCCTAATTTTTTTATTTCAAAATAATTATATTCTTTGTCTGATAGTGAAACTAACAATCATAACCATGACATTCGACTCAAAATAATTCATCCAAAAGTAAAGAAAAAATAAGCGGTACACTTATATGTGTCATCATCTCCTCTAAAGATAGCATCTGTAGATACTTTCATGTGATCATCTATTATATATAATGGTACAAGATCAACTAAACCATTGAGATATCTAAATATCCACTTATAGACTCTCTATGTTCTTATAGAAAATTCTTTATTACTCTACTCCACACACCTCACTCTTTAGTGATATCTGGCCTAGTAAAAACCAAGGAATACATTAGAATACCCACAAAAAATGCATATAGAAATTTTTCTATGTACTTAGTCCCCTCATTTTATTTATACGTCTTCTATTTTAAACGTATAAAGTGTATGATTAAGGGAGTACTCACTGGCTTACAAACACTCACTATGATTATCTCTTTTACCTTATAAGCATACCATGTATGGGGTGGTAACAATTTTATAGAAATCAAGTATCATTTGATCCTCATCCCTAACATATTCTTAGTATAACCATGATCATTCATCTAAAAACTTCCAAAAAATTCACAGTTTAGCTATTCAAGCCATTCCACCATATGTCTAGTAAAGCATATGTCATCAATATAGTAAATAATAATGATGAAAATCCCTTTATCATACACCTTAGAATAATGAAAATTATTTTAATTATTTTTAAAAAACCCTCATTCCATAATGAAGTTGTTAAACTTATTATTCCATTATTATGGTGCCTACTTAATCCCATGTATACTTTGCTTGATATTTTACACCAGGACCTCATTATATTATTATATAAAACCTTCTAGTTACTTAATGTATATTTCTTCCTCTAAATTTATATGAAGGAACAAATTATTTTCATCGAGTTACTCAATAAACAAACCTTCCAATGAGACCACATTGAGCATCATTTGAATAGTTTTGTGTTTTAGAATATGGGAGAAAGTTTCACCAAAACCAACTAATTCTATTTTTTGGAACCCCATCATAACCATCCAATCCTTGTACTAAACTCTACCATCTTCTTTTCACTTTATATAAAAAACCCACTTGTTATGAAGTTCCCTCATTCCTTTCAGAAGTTTTATCATCTTTTGTGTATCAGAAGCATGGAAGGAATAAAAATATTTATTTTTTGATAACTCCCCCTATAATGAGTCACTCATAATTATTAACTATTTCATGCTTTTTATTTACCCATGGTCTATGGGAACTAGAAAGTGCATTTTAGAATCAAAAAACAACATTGGTTTTTTAAACCTGGCTAACCGCCTTAACTCCAGAGGTTCATACATTTCTTTACATCATGCTTCCAAAAATATACCCCAAGATTTTTGTTTCTAGTATCATTTTGGAATATTGGGCCTTATTAATTATAAAACATTATCAGTTCCTCTCACTCAAGAACCTGGTAGTTCCACTCATATTCCATATTTATGAACCCTAAGTAACTCAAAACTACCAAATATTTTCTCATATCTACCTCATATTTATCAATTAGTTCCTTGTTATCAGGAGAATTTTTTACCTCATTATGTTCTTCCCATAATATCTAATCACTAGAGAGAATGTTTCAGAATTAGATAAACATCATTTGACTAATATCTCATAGTTTTAATCCAAAATTTTCATCTCTATGACCAACAAGATAACATGTTTGGGACTAATCTTCCAACTTATAAAAATACTTAGAATCAACATGGGCATATGTGATACATCTAAAAATTTTAAATTAAGTAAGGTCAACCTTATGATCATACCAGAGTTCTTTTGGCTCTCTCATTTATTATCTAATTCATCCATTCTAAAACACCATTCTTCTCAGTTTTTCTAGGGATTTTATTCTCTTTTTGGTTTCCATTCATCCAATATAATATTTAAAGATCTCTACCTCTATACTTAACTCTATTATCAAAACAAAGGTATCTCATCCATTCTTTGGTCTTAGATTTTATCATGGATCTCTATCTGATGAAATTAAAAAAGTAATTAGACTTGGGTTTCCAGAAATACACCCACACATTCTATATGAAATCTTTAATAATGGTAATGGAATATAGTATGCCACTATTAGATGAAAGCAATGATAATCCCCATACATTTATATGAATTAGATCAATCTTATGATCCTTCAATGTTCTTTCATCTGAATTGAACAACACCTTCCACTACATTCTTTGGATTCATCCACCAGTTGTTCCGTACTTTACAAGGTTAAGATTTAGTAATCCCTTTCCACTAATTTCCCTAAATAATTAACATTATGGTCACCATTATATTCATGCCACAACTTTTTAGTTATAGATGTTGTTTCCCTTGAATCCAGGATAACTTCTAGAACTCATGTTAGGTACAATGTTCTATCGTTCACACTATATTCCAACATAATTAAGCCTCATATGATCTTCCACACACCACCTACAAAAATAGTAAGACTACAAAGAAAATGGATTATACCAAAAGAAATTTGTTGATAGATAATATATCTGTTGGTAAAAATGATCATTTTCAATAGATATTAAATTTTATTGGTATTAATTTTTAATAACAACACTTATTTTTACCAATAGATATATCTATTGATATTGATCATTCAATATAAACAATTCTTTTCCCATTAGTTAAATCTATCACTTTATCATACTGATACCAATATTTTTTTATTAACATGTGAATATGTTAGTAATTATAACTATTAGCATCAAATCTTTTACCATCAATAAAAATTGTTACAATTAACCATTTAATAACAACAAAAATTTTATCATTAAAAAATTATGGGAACCCAATTTTTTATATATATTACTATTTTTACGACCAAATCCAATTTCCATTTTTTGAGGTCTTATTAAAAATATATCATTAACATATTTTAATTTTCATTTTTATCTAAATATCAATTCTGTTTATATTTGTTAATATTGTTCATTTGATAATAATTTAAATAATTTTTATAAAATGAAATTTAAATCATTATGATATTTGATATATTTACATATATGTTTGATATTCTCTACATAATTGGTCATTTAATATTCATATTTAAACTTAATAGACATAATAAAATATAGTCAAAATAAATTCAAAAAATTAATAATTTAAAATTAATAAATAAAGAAAATAAAAATTAATAGATTAATATCTATTTAATAATAATTTTTATTCACATATTGATATTCTATTTTATATTAAATGAAAATTAATAATTTTTATAAAATATTAAACAATTCCTATATATATTTACTATATCTTTAATTTTAAAAACAAAAAGAATTTTGATATTTTATAATAATTTATTTTATTTTTTCAAATCATTAACAATCCCTAACCCAAATTCACTATCTCCCATGTGTGATCCACCCCACCCATTCCTCCTCCAGTGACTTGTGGCCCTCCATAGACGCTAACGCTGCCTCCGCCTTCACGATCCTCTGTCTCATATGTGACCACCGCTCCCCTCGGCACCCTTCATCGCGTCCTCCACAACTCTCCATCTATGCCACCCAACTCTTTCATGACCCTCCACCTCCTCCACAAACCTCCACCTACGCCACCAGCCTCTTCCACCGCGACCCTCTACACCCTCCACATTGTTCCACAGGGTGGGTTTTCATGTGACTTTGTATTTTATATCATTAATGAAAATGGCTCCATTTCCTTGAATCATTGAGATCTTGGAATCTATAGATTGGACATAAGATTCCTTAATTTAATTTCATAACTTTTTGTTTCATCTCTATATTTCTTGTTAATAGATGAAATCAACAACAGGGCATTGAAGAGATTTTCACCAAGTATCCTAAAACTAGAGATGCCTCCCACTATCACCCATGACTTAATCAAATCTGATAGCGACAAGTGGAGGTTCCTCTCCAATGAAATTTCATGAATCTAGAAAGGCCAAATCCCTTCCCATGTCTTTGAATTTGAGGAGATCTATGTTGCGATAATGAAATTTGATCCCAATTTACTATTTGAATAAGTTGGGTTTTGAAGGGTGTACAAAGGGTGCCTCAAGAGCAGTAAAAATGTGCACTTTCTCCCAATTATTTTACTGTCTTTTGTATTTTTATTTGGATTATTTTTTTAACTATTCCTTAGTATGTGGATTTTAAGATACTGGAAAATATTGGATTACAAGGTAACAGAAAATCCATGGTGGAGGTCCTCATGGTGAACCTTCTTCCCCATCCTAGCCTCATGATCTTGGTAGGTTTTTGTGTTGATAGAGATCTGGTGATGGTTTTTTATGAATAAATGGTTCTCTAGAGGATCATATTCTTGGTATGTGTCTTCATTTTTCAATCATAAATTGCATAAAAATTATTCTTCCAATAATTCTTGACTGAAGAAACTTTTCCTTAGATATTTACCTACAACTATGAATCCCTTGGATTGAAATACCTAGATAAAAATTTCTAATGGGGAAACAAGCTAACGTGAATACATGCATGAGAAGGAAAACCTCAATGTAATATATCATGATTTCAAAGAATTGAACATATTTTTTTGATGAATTCAATCTAAATATCTCTTATTTTAGACTTCCCAGTCTCGATCCAACTGGGGATAGGACCCATGATTCCACAATAGCAATGGGGACCTTTGGATACTATGCTCCTGAGTATAAACTGACAATCCAGTTGACTACCAAATCTAATTTGTACAACATTAGTGTCATGTTCTTGGAGATAATTTCATGAAGGAGGGTTATTGAAAATATTGGTTCCACTGATGAGAATAATCTGGTCCTGTAAGTTATAATTTCAAACCTAACATCAAGTCTATATTATTATATAAATCAAAGAAGATGATCCAATATTTTAATTTTGTTTTTTTAATTTTGTAATTTTATCATGTTTTTACATGGTATCCAACATTTCATGTCTAAAACTTATAAAACCTTTGGCCTTTATGATATTTGTAGATTTATCTCTTGACATTTCAAGACATTATGATTCAAATTCGATTGAATCTCAATTCAATTTATTATGTAGATGCTAGAACATGTTCATCTTTGATTGTGTCGGGATCCCAATTATATGCATACAATCCAATAATTTCCTTTAAGACCATATTTAAAAATCTATATATAGCTCCTAAGGTTTTCATTTCACTAAATTGTTCTCCAACTATTGAATTAGGTGTCATTATCAATTAGAAATTCATGTTATTATAAATTGAAAGTATATTAACTTGATTGTAGAATTTGATAGAGTGTTCAAGATTATAAAATTTTGAATTATTTTTCACTCTAAATTGAAATTAGTGTCATTCTAAATGGTTTTTTTTCATAGGTTATGTGTCACTCTGAATTGAAATTAGTGATAGTGATTTTTTTGTTTCAGGTTTATCCAGGTGGACTTGATGTCAGAGATATAAAGAATGCTACAGAAAGAGGGGGTTGTGGAACCCCATTCTGTAGTTGCAGCACCTAATATATTTTGTTCTTCATTGGTTTTAGAAGTATCCATGGTGTATGCAGCTATGAATCCAAAAAAACCTGGTCTGGAGGACCCCTTAGAGAAGATTCACAAGATCCGGATCACACTTTCCTCAAAAAATGTCAAGAACATCAAAAAAGGTCTTCTATTGATTCTTTTAAAATATTTCTTATTTGATTTTATATATTTATTATTAATTATATTTTGATAAAATATGTAATATTTTATTCTCATTCCAATTTTGGGTTTATCAAATTTTGGGATGGATCTTTTTTCAAATAATTAGATATTTCTTCACTTAAAAAATTAGTTCTCCTGAGTTTTGATTTTACATTAACTCAATATGATTTGTATTATCATTGTATGTTGGCTCTCCACATGTACTAAGTTTAAGTGGAAGAACATTAACCACTTTAAATTCTATTTGAAATTAAATTTTTTCAAATTCATGTTCCAGAAATGAAGACTATATTCATCCATGCAAGAAATGTGATAAACGGATTCATTAATATGTAAAATCCTTCTTTTCCCTAGTCCCAATGGTATATTCTTTCTATTATTTTAGAAGTGACTTGTTTTCCCTATTTTTATGTTGTTTTAAATGGGTTCTATTCTAGTTCATGGGGCCATGGCCAAGAAGCTGAAAGTCAAGGGACTTGTTGGAATATCTACCAAGGTCCTTTACATAACTACCAGGAAGTAACCTTGTGGAGAAGGTAGTTTATAATTTCATCCTTGATCACTTAAAATTTTGACTTCAAATTCATGCTAAGTTACAACATTGTCTGTAATTAGACATTCAAAAAAAATTGGACTTTAAAGTTAGTGAATTATTTTAATATCATTTCTATAAATGTAAGTGATGGTTCAAGAAGGTTATGTCTGCCTTTTAATCCAAGAGTAGAGTTTTTCTGTGATCAAACAGGTTATATGTGGGTTTATATTCATATAGAAACATAACTCATATTGGAGTTTTTTTTATATCCCGATATTCTCTACTATATTTATTTTCTTTTGTATTAAAACTTGCATGGACCAACAAATGGGATCGGTTGGAACTACGTAAGCACAAGCTGGTGATATATATTTATAGCTCACTGAATGTGGTGAAGCAAATCATGTCCATCACAATAGATCTTAGGGTGGAGGTTGAGGTCACCATTTCTAATACTTCTTTAATTTCTTTGGCCTCTTTAACTCCAAAGGTGGGGAGAGATGAATTATATAATTTTATTTTGGAGAAACCCATTTTTTGGTGTTCGAATTCTGTCTCTATTAATGTTTTAATTTTTAATTTTTTTGGGGGTTTTAGTTGGTTTGGGAAACATTATATATGGATCCTAGATTACATACCTCCGATGAAATATCAACAAGGATGATAAAAAATACTTACTATGAAAATAATTTTTTATACCTCTTTATATTTTGGTTTCAATTCATGCATATATTTTACACTTATTTGAGTTGGATTTGACTCACTGGTGTTGGGGCATGGATGAGTTATTGGTGCTCACTTGTCCCTGGTGTGGCATGGATGGGTTGGAGTAGGCTCGCTAGTCCTGGGGCATGGATGGGCTTCTGGTGACTAATAGTACATGATGTGGCATGGATGGGTGATGTTGGATTGGGGGGATGGATTTTTCATTAATGGGTGTGAAGGATCCTATTAATGGGGGGATGGATTTTGTATTGATTCGTTTTGTAATGAATTTCAATATTAATATAACTAAATTTTTTATAAGTTTGAAAATGTGTTAAATTTTTAAATTATTTAATAATTAAAACAAATGTATTATATGTGATAAATTAATAAATATAATATGGAATTTTACTAGAAATAAATATTTATAATTTTTATTCATATGTAATTTGTAAAAAAATATTATATGTTGGTAATATTTTTACTAACAGAAAAATTTGTCATCAGAACCTATTGCTAAACACTTTAACCAACATATCTATTATCTTTTCGTATTATTATAATTGCAACACATTTATTTTATCTGTCGTAAAAACATTTAGCGACAGAGTTTTTACCAATAGTATAGTGACAAGGACATATATGTTTGTAAAACGTTTTACCAATAGAAAATGCACTTTTACCAACATATATTCCCCCATTGGAAAAAGTGAAATATTTTGTAGTGTAATTAAACTTTCATTATCAATAAATCTAATAGAAATTGAATTCTTCCCTAAACCTAGGATGTTTCATATTCCTTTCAAATGAATAATAAAAATTCCACTCAAATTCTCAAGTTCCATTTTACAAAAAACTGCAAGTGAACTTTTATCCATAAGGTGAAACTTGAAAAGGATTCTGGACCTATAATTTCACATGAATAAACATTTAGAAATTGGATAAAACAAAGATCTAGAATCAATAATCCTTTACTACATCAAACTCATGATATGTAGAAGAGAAGTTTCACCATCCCATTTAGTTGTGGATTTTACAACTAAAATTAAATGATACTTTATAGAATATTCCCACTTCTTATAGAAATATTATTATAGATGTCCCTTTATTTTTTAGTACCAACATGATGAATCAAAAGGACCAACCAACTTACCATGACCCCTATCTATTTTGTTTCCTAATATTATCCTATAAATACTTTGAGTAGAACATCCCCTATCCTAAGAAAAACTAAGCTCACCTTCCAAATTTATCAAAGAATCCTTCTTCTAGATATATTCATTTATTATTAGATCACAAATCTCATCAAATATCATGTTTTCTCTATCACTAAAGGTTCTCAAAATGATCAAACTCACATAAAATTTTTCCTAAAGAAATGATATAATAATCAAAGCCCCCATGGATTATGAAAAGATAATTCTAATGGAATTAAATTTACTCCATATCACATTGATCTCATTCAAATTATCAGTCACCAACCATCCTTCTCACATCCTCATACTAAAAATTCACCACAATATGAAAACTTTATTAATCATTGAAGGATTCTAACACAGGTTCACAAGCTTATACATCAATTATTTAGTTCTTCTAACATTATGGATGCCAAAGTCTATATTTTGAGCCAACATCATCTGGAAAACACCTAGTTACTTCATATTAATCCATTACCATTCCACCATTTCCATTACTTTTGGATTATTCCCAAGCAACGGAAGGTTGAGATCATTTGGGAATAGGTTTTCCTCTGCATGCATCCTTGAGAAGAAAATGTCTAAACCATCAAAATTTATCATCCTGAACTTGGTATCCTCTGATAAAATCTTCTAAAAATATAAAACTCCCACAAAATTAAAAGAGGGTAAATTACAAGTGCCTTATTGTTTTTATAAGTCTCTATCTAAGATACCCTTCAGAACTATGAACCAAGATTCAATGCCACTTATTTCACCAGAGGGAATATCCTCTAAAAAACTAACCTCTTGTCCTAAAGTATAGAAAAAGGAAACTTAAAGGTCCAAAAAAATCCACCATGTAAAATGTATCTAGAAGCAGGAATCTAGGAAAAATAGTCACGTACACTAACCACACACCTTCTGATGAACTCAAGAGCCACTCACAAAAAACACTCAATGTAGAATGTGTAATGAAAAGTATTAAATAAAAACAAAGGAACAAAACGAATTTACAGGGTTTAGAAAAAACCATAATTCATAGAAACAAATTTTCACTAAAAGAGTAAAAAATAGATTACAATAGAATAAATTGATTCTAAAGTATAAATTGATAAAATATATAGCTTAATAAAGAACACACCATATACGGGTGTCCCTATCTTGATATATAGAAACTATCATCCATCAATACTAGTTACCCCACCAAAAAATCCACATATAATTTATCCCTCATGGAAATTGTTTTTGTGGGCATCAAATCACTTAGTAATAGGGAATAAATGCCTCTACTAGATCACTCGATGAATAGTGTTTACTTCTAGAGACTAGAAGGAATGACTCATATGATTCCTTATGAAATCTCTTATGCTTATTCAAGAATTATCTTAATGTAATACCTTTTCATCTCCATAGTATTATCCATCATATCAATTCTTGCCACTGGAACTCATTCTTCAATTTTGGCATTAACACCCTCTCGTGCTCGCGTTATAATTACTACTTTCGGGTGACTAGTTCTATGAGAACTTCCACATCTATATCTGATGATAGAACAATGTACTAGAAGTTTCTCCATTTCTGGAAGCTTTATTACTTATCTAGAAAAATATTTTCTGACACCAAGTCTAATAAATAATCCATGGGACCCCTACTTTGGTAGAACCAACCCAATTTAATAATTGAGGTCTTGACATGTGTTTAAATTTTAAGGAATTTGACACTTAGTATTTTTAATTGGGATTTAATCTCACTGTAATGTCCCAGCTCGATGCCCACTTAACTTGTGCCTTGAGCTCGTGGTTCACATCGCCTCAAGCATGCCACCCCATATGCTAGAGGTTACCAACTTGCAGTGAGGGTGTAAATGTGGTATAGTTGGGAGACTATACCCTCTTATCGGAGTGGAACAATTGATAAAATAAATAAACATACAATAGTGTAAGTGGATGATATAAACATACTGAGAAAATAAACAAGTGTAGAATCATAAATAACTAATAAACTAACTAAATATAACAAAATACATTATGGTAGTGTCAATACATGAATGCATGGCATACTAATATAAAAAAAATGTAACATGGGAACATGCATACAAACATGTTAAACAAAAATAAAAAATAACAAAAGCCACTCCAATAGAATCACTAGTTAATTCTTGGTTCTCTACTCTAAATCTCTGACTATAAGAAAACATATCAACAACCAATAGTAAGACCTTCTCCCTTATTAAAACCTATAGACATATAATCTTCTTGGGTACCAAATTCAACCCGAGTTGGGTGTGAGATAAAAATATTAGTAGTCCACGACCAATGGTGTCTATGTAAAATAAAAGTAGTGCTCCAAACCAAACATTGTACAGTTATAAAAATAATAGGAAAATAATGTTTAATTGAATAACCATCCCACTCAGGTTCCTAAAGGATAACTGTTGGGTCTACCAACTTCAGCTCATAACCGGGAGTAATGTTTGATCATGTCAATATATATACATAATTTATATATATATATATATATATATATACATATATATTTATTTATTTATTCCATCCACCTATGTGAACCATGTATGTGGGGATATAAGTGTCCATATACCTGGAATACTAGTTACTAGATGGACTAGGGCATAACTCAGACATACATGAACAGTGTGATGAGGTTATAAGATCCAAAAATAGGGTACATGACCTACATCCCAATAAGAATTTGATACATCATACATGAAACTCAAGACGGTGAGTTATCCATCCTGTCATCACTCGGACAAAGGAACATGGTGTGTAAAGACCACCATCTTAACAGTTTCAATGGTGTGAGATATCATTCTCAATACACGATGTGAGGGAGTGTGATACCTAAATGATCAATAATCCATTACCATAATATAAAATACATAAAAAAGTTTATTAAATTAATAATATGACTCATGAGGCATTACCTTCCATGCATCTCATTTACTAAGTTGGATAAAAAACAAGGGTTCACAATTCAATTGATTACATTTGGTTTAAAATGAATAGTAGTGGTCATACCACCCTTATAAGTCATTCCATTTAATTAAATAAATTAAATTAAATAAGGGAAAACATTATTCATTATCCACTTAACTTAATTAACCCATTCAATTACCAAAGCATGGTAATTCAAATTATAAATCTTATTGGCTCACTTAGGAGGTGACAAAGTCAAATAAGGAAATTGAGTACTTGGGAAATTCCAAATATAGGTTGATCCAAACACCTAATAGGTGCCTTGGTTTCCATAAACCATTATACATCAAGGGAAACCCCATTTAATAATCAAGGTGATATCTAAAGATGCATTTTGGGAAATTTAGAAATTAGCTAAAAGGGGCAATTCAGTTTGGCACACCCAAGGGGTATCCAAAATGAGTCCAACAACCTATAAAACACTAAAAAATATTCAATAGGTGTGTATTAAGGTGTAAGAATCAATTAGACATGAATAAATCAATATAAATGGGATTCATGGAAAAATGAGGCATGTGGTAGAATAGTGTAACTATGGGGCATCAAAACTCAAAGGGAAAACAATGTGACCACCTACCTCAAGGCCATATAAAACTTCTCTCTTGATATCAGCATCAGATTCAAAGCAGGTCGGAAGAGATCTAAGAAATGTTCCAATACCCTAAAAATAGGGAAAATGTGCCAACACCTAAATGGCACAATAGATTTGAAGGATAACTTAGATAGGATGTAAGAGACTAGTAGAGATTTCAGAGACAGATCCAATGATTTTGACTAATCGAGGACCAGACATTGGACAAAAGAGTTTCTTAAAAGCCAATATATGGATAAAAATGGGATCTATGAGAGAGAGAATCTAAAATTAGGCACTATAGGAAGAAGAAGAAAGAATAAAAAGGTTAATGACTTCATTAATTGAAAAACATACTTTTCACAGCGCACAGTTTTCAAACTGTAGGCAATATGTACACAAGTCAATGATACTTTAGGGGCACACCACACGGTTAGGTGCATGGTTTGACTAACCGTACGTAAACTGTAGAAAAAGGCTCTCTTCTGAATCTCAATAGAACTGCACGACCATCTGCCTGGGATAACACTATTTCAGACAAACGATGTGGCCTATAGGTTCCCACTATATGCAACTGCATAGTTTCAGACAAACCATTTAGGTTGGGATGCACAGTTTCTCCAAACAATTAAGACTAGTATTTTCCCCATTTTTTTGGAACTACAGGCTCCGAACTAGCCTCTAATGCTCCTTGTACCTTCCCTAGGCTTTAGTGCATGTTTACCATGATTAATCAAAGTATTTTAATTAAATAACCAATGATCTATACCTTCATGAAAAGATATATCATTATAATATCCCCTTTTTAAAGAAACTCATCCCCGATTTGGGCTTCTAAGGGTAAGGAGGTATCATGGGAGAATACATCTGACCACTGAGTTAATATGTCATCTTCTAGTTCTCAGGTCATATCTTGTATCCAGTTGTGTTTTCATGACACCCATACCGAAGGAACTAACATGCCTTAGAGTTTCTTTATTCTCTGATCGACAATACGAATGGGATACTTCTTTAAGGAAGTATAAATATCTAGCTCAACCTCATATAGCTAAAAGATGTTTTATGGGTTTGGATAGTATTGGAGAATTTGAGATACATGAAAGACATCATGCATTGATCGATATATTTGAGGAATCTCCAATAGGTAAGGCACTGGTCCAATCCACATCACAACCTCGAAGGGTCCAACAAACCTTAGTGGGAGATTACCCTGCTCCTGAATATGTCTATGACTCAACCAATTTGAGACTCGCAAGAAAACCTGGTCTTCAACCTCAAACATGGGAGGTCACTAACATCTTTTTTCATACCACAACTATCTAGACTGAGCTATCATCATGTGATTTCTGATCAATTGGACCTACTCTTTAGTCTCCTGAAAAATATGTGGTCCAAGAAGAGCTTCCTCCCCTACTTATAGCTAGCACAGAGGGGAGTAGAAAGTCTTACTATATAAGTCTTCATAAGGATCCATCTCGATGGTAGCCTACAATATTTTGTTATAAAAAAACTCAAAAAGGTAAATTTTATTCAACCAAGAATCCTCCATGTCAAGGTCACATGTACAAATCATTTCCTCAAGAACCTAAATAGTTTTCTATGATTTTTCATCAGTCTTTGGGTGATAGGTTGTGCTCAGAAGCACCTATGTACCCAAGGTCTTCTACAATCACTAGAAGAACTGTGATGTGAAGTAAGAGTATCTTTCAGAAATGATATAATGTAGAACTCCATGAAGATTAAAACCTCCTTTATGTCCATACTTCATATCTCATCTACCGATAAGTTCTCCTGCACTGGAAAGAAGTGTGCAACCTTCATCAATCGATCGATGAAAACCCACACTATATCATTTCCTCGAGGTGAACTAGGTAGACTAATCATGAAATTCATCAAAACATCATCCCATTTCCACTTGGGAATGGACAATGAATGTAAAATCCCAACATGATATCGGTGTTCTTCCTTTACCTAATGATAGGTGGAACTCCAAGTGATGAAGTCAATTTTACTATTTTTTATATGAGGTCACCAATATTGGCATCATAAATCTCGATACATTTTGGTGGTACACGGGTGAACCACCCATGATGAGGTGTGGAACTCCCACATCAGGTCCTCTATAATTTATATTGGGGCCCATACACACCCATGGAACAATAAGGTATCATCCCCATCCATTGTCCAACCTGATGATGTGTCATCCTCTGAAATTATTTCCCTCAGGACAATGCCTTCAGGATCTGATAATCACCTCACTCTTACCCATTCCATAAGAGTAGAAGTAACAGAAAAGGTTGATAGGATAGTCTGACCATGGTCCTCCTAAAACACAATTTTAATATCTGAGAGTAATTACATAATATTTTATTCACTACTAGACTCATGAATTTCTTGGGTCTGAGTATTCCAACTCAAAGTATCGGGCACTGAATTTCCCTTTCCAAGTGTGTAGGAAATCTCGAAATCAAATGACTGGAGGTACTCTACCCACACGTGCTTCCTAAGATTTAGATCCCGATGTGTAAATATATACTTGAGTATTTTTTATCAATAAATTACACAAAACACTCTCCAAGTAGATAGTGTCTCTAACAACATAAGTCATGCACAACCGCATCGAGCATAAGATCATGTGTCAGGTAAATCTTCTCATGAGGCCTTAACTGATGTGACATGTATGTGATGACTCACTCATCCTACATTAGAATAACTCCAATACTGATACTTCATACATCAAAGTAAATGGGATAACTCCTACTTGGATCTAGAAGAAACAGTATCAGTGATGAATTCAAATGAACCTCTATCTCTTGAAAGGATTCTTCATATGACTATGACCATAATAATTTCACACCCTTCTTTCTCAACCTCTTAAACAGCACTTAAATGCATGATAAATCCTATATGAATCATCTGTAATATCTAGAAATCCCTAATAATCTCTGAATTTCAATGAAATTCTTGGGATACTCCTAGGAAACTAAAACTCTCACTTTTTATGGGTCTACTAAAACTCTTAAATCTGAGATAATGTGACCCATGAAGTGAAATTTATCGATCCAAAAGTTTCATTTACCAATATTGGTATAGATATAATGCTCTCTCATCATATTCAGCATGATCTCAAGATTTTTTTCATGGTCATGTCTATAGTGTGAATACACCCAGATATCCTTAACAAAAACTTCCATGAATGAATCTAGTTACGGGTGGAAAACATGATTCATAAGATCTATAAAGTCCACTGGTGTATTCTTAAGTCCGAATGGCATTATCAGGTACTTGTATAGACCATACCTTCTTCTGAATGATTTGATAGGTATTTTAAAGGACCTCCCAAGCACCTAGTGATAGAATGACCTAAAACATATCATTGAAAACACTCTCACTCCTCATATCTAATCAAAAAGGTTGTATACTCTAGGAAGTGGATATTAATTATTTATAGTGAGTTAGTGCAACCAAAATTATTCCATGCAGAACCTGAGGGTACCATTTTCCTTCTTGGCAAAAAGAACTAGTGAACCCCAAGGGGAAGTGTTGGGATATATAAATTATTCATCCTCCAGATCCTCTAATTTTCTCTTGAGATCTAGAAGCTCCTTTGGTTCTATCTTATAAGGAGGAATGTTCACTAGTGCTATTATTGGAATAATATCAATAGTTAATTCTACCTATTTCACTACAGGTATACTAAAGAAGTAATTTTTAAATATGTCCCAAAAATGATCCACCACATGAAGAAACACAGCAGGTCGTAGCCCCTGGTCACCCAAGATAAAACTGGCAATATGATCTTCCACATTACCTAGCCTATGTTGCTTGGGTCCTAGTCATGAATATTTCACATCCAATTCTCCATTATTCACGTTCTTACCATCCTATAGTGATGTAAATGTCACCCTATAATGATAATAGTCAATTTGGTCTTGATAGGGGACTAACTAGTCCATCCTGATGATTACCTCAAATCCCGTAATGTAGAGTATTGAAAGATTCCATATGAAAATGTAAGAGCTTATCTCAAGGGAAAATCCTTACAATGTTGAACGCCCTCTAATTTTATACCCAATGGGGTTTTAAGCATCGTAATTCCATGAAAGTGTTAAATATTAAGGGCCATACTTCCCATAACAGTCCCAGATATAAATAAGTGATACACGCCTGTGTCAAATAAAGAAGACATTAAATTAGAGCCTACTAGAATAATACCTCAAAATGTAGAAGGTATGACACTCATATCCTCTAGAATAGGATGGACTATATTTAACTGGCATGTACCATGTCTCTAAGTCACTACTTGACTCACTTGATCAAGCATGCTCCGCTAGAACTGAGAATCATAAGCTGGAATGCCTCTACCTCGACTGCCAACTCGGCTTGATCAACTAGTGGTATTCCATCTGCCTGCATGTCATTATCTTCCTAGACCTAATCCTGAATAAGTATTAGGTTCATATCCCAACTCTCTAGTCACTAAAGGGAAATTATGGAAGAATCATAGGATATGTGTCATCCTATCGTTCCCTCTGCACTCGACTCGATACCGTAAACACTGAGGTTTTGTTTTTCCTAATTTCCCACACTAGTGATATATAATAAAGTTATTTTCATGGGGATCCTAACTTCTAATACCTCCCCATGTATCCTCAAAATTTCTCTATTTCATAGAAGAACTAGTGGTAGCTATAGGTTCTAAACTACCCTAACATTCACCTTCAACTTCTATCAAGTTCCACTCTTTGATAAAGGTCTGATTGATGATTTCAGAAATGGTTGTCAACCTGAACAAATTGACCTTTGATCGGATGACATAAACCAACCCATTCTCAAATCACATGGTGTTCATCGGATCATCACTCTCTTGAGTAGTAGAGAACCATTGGATATCTATGAAATAATAATATTTCTCCATAACTGACGTGATCCCCATCTAGAGGTTTATAATCTATCTAGCTCCGTCAACCCTCAAATTCTTGGGAATGAAGTAATCATAGAAGATTGTCTAGAAGTCATCCTAGACCATATTACGATTCTGATCCATCAAGGTGATAGCATCCCACCACCTCTTGGAAGAATCTCAACAACATATATGTTTCTATTTTTACACTCAACTATAGAGGCATCTCAAAATGACCGAATATAGAAAGGATTTATTCAAGCCAAGAATACAAAACATGACGTCTACCATCCCCTAAAAATGTTGGAAGATGATACTTCTATAATTCATTAGTCAACTCTACTATGCTCGGGGTAGGTTGAATGACTCATTTCATATACTGCAACATATGTAGGAACCCTTCTTAGAACTGGGTTTCACTTCCCACATTAGGAACATGAAGAGGTTCCATAGGGGAAACTATAAGAGGTACCACTAGTTGCTCAAGGCCCACTACCTCTAGTACACGGTCATCACTGCCTTTAGGGTGTGAGACTATAGGATGTTGTGGTGACATAATTCTACAATGAAAAACAAAAACCTTAGAAGACATTTAAGTAACTGAAATGATTGTAGATAAGAAACTTGGACAAGTATAAATCCTTCCTATAGAAATGATCATGCCCCTATTCATACTCAAAAAGCTATGTCTAGTCAGTATAATAGACCATAACAGGTCACAAAAACGCAATAGATGCCCCAATACTCACTACTAAGGCTATATTCAGGTCTAAGTCTCTATGTTAGATATATATATATAAGATGGACATTTAAATTTTAGGAGTCATAATCATTATAATCATGTGATTTTTTAAATATAAATATACAAAAACATATTTAAATGGTTGAATTTAGTGTATTACCATTTCTGATCCCTAAGGGACCATACTTATTATGAACAAAAATATGGTATCCACTTAACCCACACAATAACACATTCCAACTTTTGTGACTGATTGTCCATATCTCAACGTGTCATAATTGTCTGCTTCTGGTGTCTGATTTAACCTATTCAGGAAAACATTATTAGGTTAAGGCAGGAACTTTAAGTATCAATTATGTTTTCCAATACCTATAATATGTTTCTGCACAATTTTATATATATAGGTAAATATAAATATGCACTAGGAAAATACATGCTCAAAATAGATGGGACATGAAAAAATGCATAGTATATTTGTCCTAGTGTGCCTAATAATGATTGAAAATATAATGAAAATCCCTCATTTCATTGGTACATGGTAAATAAATCATCATTTCAATCATACCAAAATTGATTACATCACAAAATAAGTGTGTCACCAAAGGATGAAGTCATATCAACCATAACAGGTGAAAGTCATAATAACAAGTTCCCATCCCATTTGATTTGGGATTCCCCTATACATGGGTTTACTACGTCCATACACAAGGTCAATTCCAAATCCCTTAACTCATAACCTCATGTATAATTCCCAAAAAAATAATACAAAGTAAATACAAAGTATATGATACCACTTTGTAACATCCCAACTAGGGGTCCACTTAACCCATGCCCTGATATGGTGGGTTACATGGCCTCAAGAACACCTCCCTGTATGCCAGAGGTCACCAACTAGTAGTGGGGTGTAAAGATGATATAGTGGGTAGACTATACACACTTATCAAAGTGTGAAAATGGATATAATCATTAAATATACAACATCGAAAGTGGATGACATAAATAGAATGGATAAATAAACTGGTGTGGTGGTGTAAATAACTGAGAAACTAACTAAATATAACCAAATCCACTATGGAAGTGTCAATACATGAATACATGTCATACTAATAGGAAAAACAGAAATAGGGAATGGGAATACAAGCATTCTAAACAACAACTACAAAATAACAAAAGATACTCCACTAGCATCTTGAGAGAATGCTAAGTCCTCTTCTCCTATGCTCCATTATAAGCAATCATATCAACAACCTATAGTAGGGACTTTCTTTTTATTAAAACCTATAGATATGTAATATTCTTGGGTACCAAAGGTATCCTGAGTACGGTGTGAGATAAAATATCATTAGGCCACCACCAATGGTGTCTATTCATAATCTAAGCAATTCTCGTAACTAAATAGTGTGTAGTTATAAACAGAGTAGGGAAAAATGTTGAAATGAAAAACCAGGCCACTCAGGTTCCTAAAGGTCACCTGGAAGTTATTCCTACTTCATCTCATATCCAGGAGAAATGTTAGATCATGCCATTATATATATTAATAATATATATATATAATATAGTTCTATATTTCATCCATCTATATGAACCAAGTATGTGTGGACGTATGTGGCCATATACAAGGAATTATAGTTGTGGGACGGACCAGTGAATAACTCAAACATCCATGACCAGTCTAACATGCTTATAATCTTAATTGATATGATACATTCCCTACATCCCAATAAGAGTGTGAGGCGTCATGCATGACACTTGGGATAGTGAGTGAGCCATCGTGTCATCACTCAAACAAATGAACTTGGCGCTTAAATCCCACTATCCAAACAGTGTCAATGGTGAAAGACATCATACTCAACCGTAAATGTAAGGGAGACTGATACCGCCATTCTCAACAATCCATTCACTACTAAAAAAACATTCAAGGGAAGTTCCACCCTTTATCATTGCTAGAAAAAAGCGTTGAAAATGGGGGGCTTTATCAGTGCTAAAAAAAGAACTGATAAAGCCCCCCCTATCATCGTTTTTTTAGCGCTGATAAAGGGGACCCCTTTATCATTTCCTTTTTTAGTAGTGCTGATAGGGGGCATTATCAGTGCTTTTTACTAGCGCTGATAAAATTTATATTTAAAAAAAATTATGAAAAATAATATATTGTTATATAAGAATATTTATATTGATATAAATATAATATATATTTTTTAAAATATGTTTTAGATAAGTATAAAAAGACTATTACGTTTAATATATAAAATATTTATTGAAAATGGCTGTAAAATATTTAAAAAAATATTATTAATTAAAAATTTCCTATTTATCATTGATTAATAATCATTTAATAACAATATGAAGACACAAAAAATCAAAAAATGAATAAAAGATCTAAAATAAGTTGAAAATGTAACTCAAACTTCAAACGGCCATAACTTTTGATTCGGGTGTCCGTTTGAGATCTATAGCATATAAAATCGAATCTTGTGATGATATATATGCGGTAATGATCCAAGGGAACCTTCAGTCACATTTTTCAAGGCCCAAAAAGGCCTATAAGTCCTCTAAAACTGAGTTTTTAATCAAGATACCCCGATTTTTTAACATTCAAACATGTATAAATTTTGATACGGATGTCCTCTAGGACTTTACCACAAATCATATCGAATATTGTTTCATTTTATTTTATTTGAATGGTTTTAGAGTTGAAAAGGACTTTTGGATTAGAAGTTATGGTCATTTTAACATTCTATGGATTTTCAAATACACATATATATGTATTAATTCGTAAATATATATATATATATATTTGTGTGTGTGTGTGTGTGTCTGTGTGTGTGTGTTGTATATATGTATTTATTTATTTATTTATTTATTTGTAAAGTCACATAAAAAACATATTTTATAAATGTATTTGAAACTAATCTTATAAATATATATTAATATACAAATAAATGTATGGATAAAAAATTATAACTAAATATATATATATATAATTTAATATATGAATAAATATATATATACTAATATATAAATAAATATATACGTATTAATATAACTAAATTTATTTTTAATAATATGAATCTATATTAATATACGAATAAATATAACTATATATATATATAAATATATAAATATATATATATATATTAATATAAATATATATGTGTTAATATAAATAATATATTTATATTAATATGAATCTATATTAATATATGAATAAATAAAACAATATATATATATATATATATAATTAAATAGAGAAAAAACGAAATGGCTTAGTGGTAAAGGTGAAGGCCCACAATGGAGGAGATCACGGGTTCGAGCTGGGGTTGAAGCAAGGAGGTGCACATGGGCATGTTGGGAAATGTGTGGGCAAGGTCAGCGCGTGGGGGAGAGTGGGAGGGGTCTTCCTAGTGCTGATAAAGGGGGGTTCAAGCAATGTTAAAAGATCCTCCCCACACATTATATATTCTTTTTTTTTAGTTAACTTTTATCAGCGCTAAAAAAAAGTACTGATAAAGGACCCTTTCATCATTGATTTTTTAGTGCTGATAAAGGGGTCTTTTATCAGTGCTTTTTTAGCACTGATAAAAGGGTCTTTTATCAGCACTTTTCTGAGCGCTGATAAAGGGGACCCCCTATCTTCGCCTCGATTAACATCACTTTTTTTAGTGATATTAATGCGCTTTTATAGCGCTAATAAAGTCGATATTTGTAGTATTGATTACCATCATATCAAAACCATATATAGGCATATTACATTTATAAGATGAGTCTTAGGGATTTACCTCTCATTAATCTCATTTACCAAGATCAATATAAAATAGGGCATCATAATAAAATTGATTGAATTTGGTTTCAAAAGAATATGTGTGGCCATACCACCCTTATAAGTCATTTTATTTGGTTAAATAAATTAATTTAAAGAATTAAAATCATCATTTATTATCCACTTAACTTAATTAACCCATTCATTTACCAAGACAATGCAATTCAAGTTATAATGCTTATTAGGTCACTTAGGAGGTTACACAGTCAAATAAGGAAATTTACTACTTGGAAAATTCCAACTATAAGTTGATCCAAACACCTAATAGATGCCTCAGGATCCATAAATATTCATACATAAATGGAAAACCCATTTAATAATCAAAATTATAGCTAAAGAGACATTTTGGGAAATTAAGCAATTAGCTTCAATGGACAATTCGGTTTGGCACAACCAAGGGGTGTCTATAAATGTGTTCAACCACCTATAAACAACTAAAAAAGATTCAATAGGCATATATTTAGATGAAAGGATCAATTATACATGAAGAAATAAATATAAAGGGGATGGTCAGAAATATATGGTATGTGACACAACAATGTAGCAACAAAGCATTAAATATCAAAGGTAAAATTATGTGACCACCTACCTTAAGGTTATAGATGATTTATATCTTGATATCAGAACCATATTTAGAGCAGGTTAGAATAGATTTGAGAAACATTATGAGGCCCCAAAAATAGGGAAAATGATCCTATACCTATATAGCTCAAAGAATCTGAAGGAAAACTTAGATAAGAGGTAGGAGACTATGAGAGCTTACCGAGATGGATCCAACACTTCTGATGGATCAAGGATTAAACTTTAGATGAAAGAGTTACTTAAATGCCTATATTTGTATAAAAATGAGAGCTATGGGATGGAGGATCTCAAACTAGCTACTGGAGGAATATGAAGAAAGAAAAAAAAAGGTTGAAGATTTCCTTAATATCAAAATTGACTTTTTACCTCAAATTAAGGGGGCACACGGTTTGAAAACTGTGTGCAAGTCGCTATTACTTAAGGGGAACACCACACATTATGACTAACCATGCAGAAAGAATCTTTCCCAAATCTCAATAACACCGCATGGTTGTGCACATGGGCCCACATGGTTTTAGATAAACCATGCGGCCTATAGGTTCCCACTGTCTACAACCAAATGGTTTCAGGAAAACCTATGCGGGCTGGGCTACACAGTTTCTCCAAACCATGTGGTCGAGTCTTTTCCCATTTTTTCAGAACTCCAGGCTCCAAACAGGCCCCATATGCTCCTGGGACCTTCACTAGGCCATAGATCATGTTTTTCATGATTAATAAGAGGATTCAAATTGAAAAAAACAAATGATCTATTACTTTATGAATAAATTGTTTATTACACTCATAATCCTGTTTTTTCCTTTACATGTATGCAAGATTTTAGTGATCTAGTTTAGAATTTTATTCCTTCTAAACAATCAAAATTTTCAAACCATATTTTTGTGTAATCCCTAAAAAAATCATAACTTGTATTACTAACCTAAATTAAAATATAACTATATTTACACACATCAAAATTCATCTCATGAGTAATGTATATGAAACTATTACCTTTAAAGTCATGGAATATGATGACATCTACAATTACCACAAGTTCAATCTTGGATTGACAGATATCTAACCCCCACTTTTCTAGAAAACATATAAGCCTTCAAACCAGTGAGTAGTCCAACCCAAAGGCCCACTGACTAAGGATACTTTACTCAATATAGAAGTTAATTTCATCATGATTCTAACACCTAATATTTATAAAATATAATTTTCTTCTTAATTCAAGTCTATAACCTAGAAAAATACAAATTTATAGTATAATAAAACTAAATCAATTATCACACCTAGCATGGAACTCCTTATATTTATGTGTAAAAATCCATAAAACTATTCTAACTCGTTAAACATAATTATACATTAATTCATAATATAAAACATTTATATCTATTGATAAACTAAAAATATAAATTAAATAAATGTATTATTTATAGCTTAAACATGAAATATACAATTTATGAACAATTCATAAATTAAACTAATTTTAAAAAATTTATAATTTAGATATAAATTAGGGAAATTACATAATAAAATAAATACAAACACTTTAAATCTTTTCCCAATGTAAACTTCTTCATATTATCATTTATATGAAATTTCACCTAAATATATGATTCTTTGAAGTATTAACTTTCTATATATAAACTATTCATAGATATTAAGTAAAAATTCAAAATATCACATATTTATTTTTTAAACCCTGATCATATGAATTATCAAAAATCATTTTAACATGGTTTTAATAATTTCTATGAATAATAAAATTTTAATTTAAACAATTCAAATTAAATATTATGAAAAAATATAATTTTAAATAAATATTCCTTTATATTTTTCATTATTCTATAATTTATACACTTTGTAAATTATGCTTAAAATTTCCACATAAATAATTTATGTACAAATAATAAGTTATTGAAACTAATTTTTAAATTCTATTTACTATTGAAAATTTACATTTTTTGAATATTTATTTATTAAATGTTTCAAAAACACCTAATAATTAATCATAAACACACAATAATTAATTAATTTATAAAAAAAATTATAAATTAAATAAATATCCCTAAATAAGTTTTTCTATTTTTTATAAACATTTTATAAATTATACAATTCAATTTTAAAATGAATTTTATAAAAAATAATTTTTTTCTAGTATATTGCATTCAATGATATACTGATATTGTAATTTGTGTCTAGTACTATTATATATTTTATTTTATGATAGATAATCCTTTGCTATAATATCATCCCCCAACACCTAGGTTTTATAGCATGTAATATCACTTATATCATGTATGCGATATAAAGGTATATTTTTTAAAATGTAAATTAGTGTTATGACCAATTATTATTCCATATAACGTACACCATGATATATAATAAAATGAGGAATTACAACTAATTCACCACCAATGATATCAAATATCATATATTGTGGCCTTATCATAGACAATGATATCTCATATCATATTGTCTAATGAAGAACAAATTTCCAACTGTTTTTAATGATATGGAATATTATGTAATTATGATAAACAAGTTTCTTCATTTCAAACATTATTTCAATAATAAAATGATCTTGGGTATCCTTGATACCAATATTGGGTTTCTTAGGATCGGTAAACACTTAATCAACATGATATAAACTACAAGAAACCCACAAACCAAGATCATCATTGTTTGAAACCAAAAGCATCCAAACATAAAATTAATAAATTATGTGAATACCTTACATCAATCAAAATCCAATGATCATTGTTCTTTAATATTTTTTCTTTATAAATATCACTAAGGAGTAGTCAAAATAATTCACCCTCCATGGTGAATACATGAATTTCACTAAATCACCCATCACATGGGCATGGACTTTATCTAAACCTTGATGTTCTAGTATCTCATGGGTGTTAATTAATAAAAATGAAGATATCTTATGGTTAAATTGTATAATCCTTGGGAAGGAAATAACAATCCATCATCTTGGTGGTAGTTTCCTCTGCATATATCTTTGGGTTATCCTCCTTGTGTTTACTCATCTGTTCATAAAGGGTGAGTAAATCCCATGTGGTTATAAAATTTTTAAACCTTCAATAATGCTATATTATCTCATACACCTCATCTAATTAAAAATATATAACAATGATAGCCAATTTAGGTAAGATTATAATATTAACCTTTAATGTTATACATTCATGAAAATCATATGATGTTATTATCATTATACAATAAGAAATGCAAAATTACTATATAGCCAAGGTAGTTGAGAAATATCAAATATTGCATCTTATTATATGAAACAAAAAAAGAATAAAATATTCATTTGTCTTACATATATCACAACATATGATATAGATAATTCATTCCTTAAGATATTTTCCAAAGAACATCATATGCGTGAAGGATTTGGGGAATATCTCTTTTAGTGGTGACCCATATTGTGGGCATTTGGGTAATTTGGTTATAGTTGTTACATTAATTCCTTTGGTTCTCCCCAATTCTCTCTCTCTTAATCTCAGTCAACATCAACCACTCCCACTAGTGATTATGACCCCTCAAACAACTATGACCTTCTAATCCCAAAGTTTATGCCCTTGTCATCAGCACAACCTAAATGCACTATTTTAGTGGTGGCTTTAGATATTATTTTATGGTTCATAAACCATTAAAAAATATTATTTAATATAATATTGTTTCTATATAAATCAAAATATATGGAATATATTTTAAAATATAATTAAAATCCATGAAAAATATTAACAAATTTTCCCAATGTTCCTACCATAGGTGGTCATCCAATGCTCTGTGAATTTTCGATTGAAATGTACTTATCTCAATGTTTATGCTAATTAATATCATAATATCCCACATTGTTTATGAATTATTCCTATATTAAACTTAAATATCTCATTGTGATACTATCATATGCACCCAATTAAAATGTTTTAATGACCCACATCATTATATGTTTGTAACTTTTGGGGGAAATTTAATTTTTGAGAGTTGGAGACTATGTGAGTTCAATATTTTGGAAAATGATATGGGTATTTTTGGGTGTTTAACAAGTTTTATAAAGTGTATTAGGGGAATAATAATGGATTGAAGAAGGGTGGTTTCATTTCCAAAAGAATATAACACCACTAAGTACCTAGTGGCGATGAACCGAGTACCCGATGGGGATGAGTGGATCTGTACATCTATCAACTCCCACTTGGTACTTAGTGGAGTGCATTGGTTACCTGGTGAAGTGAAGGCCATTATTGAAAAATAGTTTCACGGTTTTACTTTCATATTCATTCCCCTTTTTTAGGAATAAAGGGCCAACATGTGGGCTATTTGACCACCTCCTCCCTCTTTATTCCACAATCAATCCCCCTTGATTATGGGCAACACCTATAGTGATTCTATAGATCTTTAAGGTATAATTCCTTTTTTACTACATATTTACTCCTATTTCATAGTTTCCAAATAATTTTTGGGGATTCTAAGGTAGGTATTAGATGAAAATCCAACTAAATCATGATGGAATCATCCTGATCAAAGGGGATTTAACATGTGGTAGATAAAGGATGTTGATTAATTATGAAAAAAACCATTAGTCACTGTTTTGATTGAGGTATGTTATTTGTAAGATTTAATTATGGTTTTTATTTATTTAGGTGAAATTAATGGATGTTCAGGAACCTAATGATATAAATTTTATTTATGGACATATCAGAGACACGCCATGGACCTTTTTCATATTGTTGGTCATGGACTTAATGTCACAGTATTTCTTAGTGAGTTTTTAGAGGTTAGGTAATTTTTTTTAGATTTTTTAATTAATTATTAATGATTATAATTAAACATATGGGTGTTGTGGTATGATATATAATCACATGAAAAGGATGGTATTTTCCATGGTCTTAGACAAATACAAGAAATCATGGATTAGGGAGATAACTCTAAGAATAGTGTAGGTTGTCCTTATAGTATTGAATCACATGATAGGTGTATGTGTGATAGTGTGTACATGCATGGGGGTTTAGGTTTGTGTTATTTTAATAGGATCCATAGGTGTTCATATTTATGGTATGAATGAAGTGGAAACTCTTAGAAATGGATCAAGTGTTCTTCTAAGGGTTCAATGGTTTGAGGAATTCCTCGCGACTTTATTAACAAGGGGAGTGAATATTAGTTTCATGTGACAATCCTAGAATGGGTATTGGATTCTTAATGAGATAGTAAAAGTATAAGTTGGATATCCTTAGGATAATATGAGTATCCTAGTGATTATAGGTGCTACAATGGATCATTAAGGAAACTATTTTCATAGGATTTTTTAGGAACATCCCATTGTGATTGAGTAATTTTGTTGGATTTTTTGGAATGAAATAGGTCCTATGGGGATTGATGTTATTTAATGGGGATGGGTTCCTCTAAGATAGATTATTCATGAGTTTTTAATTGAGAGAAACATAATGGGGACCCTTTTGTGGGGTTTGGGTAATAATTTCATATGACATGGAAATTGGTTTCCAAGGTCCTTGAACATGATTGATTTGAGATAGTACTTGGGTATCAAGATTGTAATGTATTTTTGGTAAGTTGAAGTGAAAAATTGATGGTCCATTTTAAACAAGGATTAGGTAACACCTACAGGTAATGAGATCACTAGTGGGGTGTTGGGTGTGAGTTTGTATCCTTGGGTATTCATTAGGTTAGGTCTAAGATATTATGTTTTAAGTTTTATATTAGAAAACTATATGTATTGGTCAGTTTGATGTATCATGTCTTATGAGTCAAAGAATGGAATGTAATAATGGGACTATATGGATTAGTAAATAATGGATTATAATAAAAGGGGTTATGATTCGGGTTTCTAGAAAATAAATAATGATTTTGTATATGTGATACACTAGGTATGAGAGATACTTGCTGAAAGAAAATAATTGGACTATAAATTCCATTGATATACTTATTATTATAAAAAATTTGATTTTTGTATGATCATGAGTCAATGATTATCTCTAATTACATTTGAAAATTTAAATAAATATTAGGGTGGACTCATAGGTTCTCAATATTTTTATACGGAGGTTGTTTCATAGTCAACTAGATTTCCTTACATTATTTTTAGTGTCCATTGTTAAACCAACAGAGAGTTGAGGATTCCATTAAGAAATTATTATATAGCACCCATGGTTAGACTAGTAGGGCTCCTTAGAAGCTATATATTATTTATTTATTATCTCCCATTGTTAAACTAGTAGATATATATAGATGAAATCTATAATTTTCACCTTAAAACCCACATAAATATTGTAATATCACTTAATTATCCATCATAAAGTACTTTATAGCACCCATGGTTTGACTTGTAGGGAAATTGAGATGACATATAGAATTTTTTAGCATCTACGGTCAGACTATCAACTAACTTAGGATCCATAAGGTATCATTACCAATAGTATTAATGAATTTTATTCTAGGATTTAATTTGTAAATCAAGTGTTCTTTAATGGTGTTGTGAACATGGTTCACCATATATGGTAAACCAGGTAAATTCTGGTGTCGTGCTGACCAAGATAGAATATGATGACCAAGAGGTTTCACATGCATGTGGTATATTTCTATTTTAATCAACTTTATAAAAAATACAGTGGTATATTTTTCCATATATTACGAGTCCCATTGGTGGGTTTATACTGAGATTTATTTCTCAAACCCTAAATGTGCACCTAGTGGGCATGAAAACTTCAGTTCTAGTATGTACGTCTGATCCAAAATTATATAATAGATTAGGCTATTGTTACTCAATGTAGTTTAGTGATGGGATCATCAAGGGGAATGATTTTATAGTGGAACCACATCGTGTATTTTTTATTTTTTTTATTTTTGTATTTGACCGATCAAATGGGCGATTATCTTGATGTATATCATATTTTTTACCGACATTGTTCATTTTATATAGAATATGTGCATAATTATTGATTATTGTTTTCTTTTGACTATAATTACATATATGTGTCCACTCATTATCTATTTTGGTTGATGTTTATATTATTTACAAGATATTTCTTTGGTGATATTGTGAGTATAGTCTCTCTAATGTTAGTAATAGACTCTTTTTTCTAGTTAGTATCATCTGACACATGATGAGGCTCACCTAAGATATCCTACCACCATGAACTCAATCATTGTTCTAGTTAGGCCAATGATGGTTTGTTATAAAAAATCAAAGTATTTTTTCTTTTTATTACTATTTAATGACTTGATAGATTTCAATAGGAAATGTTTGAATCTTTGTATCAACATCAGGGTTATGCTTCATTAACAAATATCTGATGAAATTCCAAATTACCAAGTGTCTAGAATTATGGTTATTAGTTTTTTAATTATATTTGGGTTTTTTATTAAATTTTGATGTAGTGGTTATTGGTTTATTATCTTATATTTTTTCTAGAGTGGTAAAAGGAGTGTATAAATGCATCATATTTGGTACATAGGATAGACATGACATTTTTGTACTTGCATGTGATTCCTGACCTAGTTATAATAGAACTTTTAGTTTTTAAAAATTTCAATAAAAATTTAGTGTATTCCTATATAATTTTTTGGTGTAATTATATTCAAAAAGACAATTATTCTTCAATATATTTTTTCTAAGGTGATAATATTATCTTATGACATGTTATATGAATCTTATCATGTGTTATTATCTAGTTATGAAGATGAGATCATTAAAAAAATGTGTTGTATGATAAAAATTAGTGAGGAGGCCTTTGTATTAGATGCCTTGGGTATGTTTTGATGTCGTAAATTTATTAATAAGATATTGGTTGAAATTAATGGGATTGATCAGTTAACTATATAAACTCTAGAGGGTTGAGAATGCATGTGGAGTTTTTTGGGTTATTTGGAAGTGAATAACTAATATTTATTTTGATATTGTTGTTTTTTAGAGTATGGGATTTGTTAGATTCCTAGATAAGTGACCGTTCAGTTGGTAATAATTTATCCTTATTATGTTTTCTTATAGGGTGGTTATTTGTGGGGTTTATAATAATAAAATCATCTTGTATAGGTTTTATTCCTAGATTTCCTTGAGATATAAAATTTGGTAATGCTTTATGATGAATTAGGTTAACATGTAAGGGAAGCATAATCGGTTAATTATGCTTGTGGACCTAGGATAAGTAATATAAAACTCATATGATCATCCATCAAGGTTACTTATTGGGTAAAACAAGAGATTTTTTCCATTATTTATTAATAATTGATCAAGGTTAAAATAGGGATAAGTACTAGTGAATTGACTTTCTAGTGAGGTTTCAATGGCTAGTGGATAATGAATAATGGTTTCATGTGAGTACTTTTGTGAAGTGTGTTCTTTAAACTCAAGGGATGTAGGGGTTTTAAAATGGATTCATGAGCCCATTATTTTAAATACATCCTTGATATAAGTCTTGAGACTTTAGTGCTATGTAGTGGAGGATCATGGTTGGTTTTGGACTTGATATTTAATCATATATTAGTTATATTTGTTAGGTTATTCCATTTAGTTTTAAATAGATTAAATAACTATAAATTTTCATAATAAATTATTTCAGTGTAATTTTATGATATAGAAACTCATGGAATGGATGGTATTTGGAATTGGCTTGTATGAATATGGAAAATCATGGATTAAGGGTTCATATTTAAGAATGAAGTAGGTAATCCCTATAATATTTTACCATATTATAGGAATATTTTTTATAGTGTGTGCATGTGTAAGGGTTAATATTTTTGAACTTTGAATAATAATAGATAGAATTGGATTTTATAGGATGAGTGAAGTGGAACCTCATAACTTTAGATCAAGTTTTCTTCTCATGGTTCAATGGTTTGAGGAAGGCATGATGACTTTCTGTCTAGAGGGTGTGAGTGTGGGTTTTTGAAGATGAACACTAATTGGGTCTTGGAATATTAATTACATAGAAAAGTTCAATGATGGATACCCTTAATCTAATAAGATTATACTAGTGATATTTTCCCCTATAGGGGACCTATTAGGATATTTTGTTTCTTATGATTTGTTGGGAACATCCCTTTTAGGGTGAGTTGTGGACAAGGATTTTTTATAATAAAAATAGGTCCTCTAAATTTTTATGTAATATAATGAGGATGGGTACCTTTGAGATAGTTTTTTCATGAGATCTAATTTGAAGACAAACATTATGTGGACCCATGTGTGGGTTTTGGGGAATAGGTTTATATGACTTTCTAATGGGTTTACAAGGATTGACATGAATGCTTGATTATAAATGGTTCTTGAGTATCATGAACATGATGATAATATTTGTAACTGGATATTAAAATTAGACTCACCTATTGTTTCTAGGATTATGTAAGGACTACAAGCTATGATATAATCAGTGTGGTGTTGTCTATAAGTTAGTATCACTGGGTACAAACCATTTTATGTCTAAGTCGTTATTTTTTATGGTTTATTTTGAGAAAAATATATTCTCTAGTCAACTCAAATTATCATGTTTTTTTATTCATGGAATTTAATATAAGAATGATTATATTTGGATGAGTAAATGATGAGTTTTGATATAGTTAATGGGTCTATTTAATGGGTGATTAGCTTCCTGGTTATGAATTAGGATATGAGATGTATGGGGTATTTGATATACTAGCATAGTGATAGGACTTAGACTATAATTTCATTTATATATTTTTCATTATCATAAATTTTATATGTTTCATTTTGATCAGGAGGTGAAAATAATATTCAATGGTGGTTTGAACATTACAAAAATCCAAGGTTAGACATATGAGGTTCTTAATGCTATTATTTTACCAATGTTCCATGGTCTACCATATTGGATACCATTCTTTTTAGCACCCATGGTAATGCTGGTAGAGAGACTATGATTTCATCTAGTAGAATATCTTTAGTGCTCGTGGACATATCAACAGAGAGACCAGGACCCATCTAGAAGTTATTTAGCACCCATGGTTAGACCAACAAAGATCTTGGGAATCCATATGGTAATTCTTATTTAGTTCCCATGGTAAAATTGAAAGAGATCACAAGATACCATATGCTAGTTATTTTTAGAAACTACGGTCATATCGGAAGAGATCCTAGGATACCATCTAGATGTTATTGTCTAAAAACCATATTATGATTAGTATAGTTACCAATAATACATTTAACATTATTTAGTGTTTATAGATTGACCGAAAACTAGTCTACAACACCATCATGTGTTTTTACTGATGGTAAGACTATATGTTATTATGGTATTACCTTTTAAATTCTTATTATATTTAGAGATAATAAAAACGTGGTTCACCCAATATGATCAACCATGTAAGGGAGAGTGTCATGGTGGTATGATTAGGAAAAAATAAAATAAAATAATTTTTATCATATGTAATTTTTATCGTTTTATTTATCTTTTTTGTAAACACACTGGTATATCATAAGATATATTTGTGAACCCATCAGTGATTCCATAATGAGATTTATTTTTCACACCTAGTATAGGAACCCTAGTGGATATACATACCTTATATTTAGTATACAGTTCTGATTACAGGTTGTGCAATTAATCAAGATTGAGTTTCTTTATAGGGGTTTGAGATGGGATATATGAGGGGATTTTGGTTGTGGTAGTGAAACTTGGTCTATTTTTTATATGATTGGTCTGGTGGGTGATCCTTTAGATATATGTGATGTGTCTGACCTACATTGTTCATTTGATATGGAATGGGTAGATTTTTATTGATTATGGTTTTTGTTTGAATGTAATTACATAAATGTGTACCATGATTATCTATTTTGGATGATAATTTTACAATTTAAGTTATGTTTTTGGGTTGATATTGAGAGTATAATATCCCTAATGGTAGTAACAATCTCTCTCTATTAGCTAGCAGCCTATGAAATACGGATTAGAAATCTTGAGATCTTATACTACCATAGGCTCAACCACTATTCGAGTAGGGTCAAGCTAGGGTATTATAAATTTAAACAACATTTTATTTAAAATAGTTTCATTACAAATGAATGATGAATATATTCAATAGGATTATTCCATGTGTAATTGAAAAATAAAAACAAGTAAATATTCTAAAATTTTGAAATCCAACAGGTCATGGTACCATAAAAATACCATAACTACAAAAAACTATGGAAATGAAAAAAGCATAACAAAAAAGATTATCATTTATTAAATAAAATATAAAGAACTTTGAGATAAAATTGAGTGAATGGATAATAAATAAATAAGAGTATTTATAATAACAATAGTAATTATTAGGCCATTAGAATAGTAATATAACTATTAAGAGTAATAATATTATTAATAATTTATATTTCCCATATATAAAAAAATAAATATAAATCTTATAATACCATAAAATGATTTCATAAATTATGTAATTAAAGTTTTTAAAAGTTTAAATTTTAATAAGTTGTATTTTAACTTACGTAGTAAACCTTTAATTTTTATATAAATATTGGAATAACCTAATTTGGAGATTTATTTTTGATAAAATGGAACACATTTTTAGAATCAACACATCAATATTAGATTAGGGTAAATTTTTTATATTTTTCAAGAAAATGAATTTTAGGTAAATAGTAATAAAATGTTGTTCTTGTGTATATGATAAGTTTTATGACATGATTATGATTTAAAAATGGATCAGTAAATTATAAACCATTTTTAAAATATAAAATGTACTTTAAGAGTAAAGTAATGTATTTTAAAATAATAAACTTAATTTTTATAGCTATAAATTAGATTTTAAAGTTTAAATTATATTTTATTTTAATAAAAACAATATTTAATTTTTTTTACTTTAAATTAAATTGTTCCATCATGACATTAAATTATAAATGATTTAAAATTTGAAGGAAATATATATTTTTTAAAATGTTTTTATTTTTCACAAGAATTAACACTATTTATAGTCTTCATCCAAAATAATAAATTATTCAATATTTTATTCAAAAATACCCCTCTTATAATGACCCATAATTTATAAATGATATGTTTTTTCTAAATAAAAACATGTTGTATTATTTTATAGTATTACACATATAAAAAAATAGAAAAAACAAAAACACTTTGTTTTATTAATGGAGATCGTTACATTAGTCAACAACTGAACCCATGAAAATGATAAATATTACAATGGTAAAAAAATAGAGAATTGAACAACTATAATTGGAAAATTCATATCATCCCTATCTTATAGAATTACTGCTCCCGTGGCCAATACTATGGTAAAAAACAAAATATTACTAAATCAATCGATATTTTAGAAATAGAAAATATAGAAACTTAAGGGGAATTATGGTGAATGGTGAATAAAGTAATGAAGAGGTATTGGTAGGAGGTAATATGACCATTGGAATAGTAATGTGACTATTGGAATAGTAATGTTCCTATTAGGAATAGTAACCAGATCATTGGAATAGTAATTTGACCTCAAAATAATAAAATGTAATATAAATAATTTTTATAATTAGTAATTTAATAAAATATATATTTTTTAACATTATAAAATAAATAAAATTATTTAAAACTAAAATAAATTATAATAATTTATTTTAATATATTTCATAAAAATCATAATTTTTATATTAAAATTACCTATGTTAGAATATTATTTTGAAAAATTAAATGTCATCTATAGAATCACCATGTTGAAATTATATAAGTTTGATTTAAATGATATCATTCATGACGTAATAATGACCTAATCAATTCAATAATTTAAATCTCAATAAAAAAACATGATTAATAAGCTAAATAATCCATGAAATTCAATTTCCAAATATAAAAAAAATACTTTATAATATCTAAAAATATAAAGTGACCCTTTAAATTTATATTTTTTCATTTTTCTACATTCCTTTGGATTAAATAAATAATTTTTAATTTTAAGGAGTTTTAAAGTCCTAATTTCATGTTATTTTATTCTAATATATTCCATAATTTACAAAATATCACAATTACAACATTTACCCTAGAAAATATATTGTATTAAATATTTTATTCTCAAAATTACCCTTATCCACTAGTATAAATTCCCCTACTCCCTCCCAATGGAAAACCACCCCACTTCCACATAACAATTCCAAGGATCTACCCAAACTCACTCTATTAATCAGATTAGAATACTTAGGGACGTTATTGAGTAATCCAAATCCAAGAATTCAATGGGTTCAATGTTCTAGAAAATAATAAACACTAAGAAGCGAGTAAGTTCTCATCAAAATTTCTTCTCATTTTCCTCTATTATTCCTCCCTTTATCCATTCATTTCAAATCCAAATAGTATAAGATTTATTGAGAAGTATTTTAAAATTATATTAATGATTTTAAAAAAATTACTGATTATATTTATGAAATTTTTATATTTCGTACTTCTCTTTCCTCATATTCCGAAAATGTCTTGTCAATGGCCATTTAACAGACAATGGGTAGATTTCAAACTGTCTAATTATCACAACCATTTTGTATGATTTTAGTAATTTAATTATAATATATAAAGGTATAAATATATGTATTTGTAAGATTATTGAATTAAAATTAATAATATATAAATACAAATAAAGTAATATCATTAAATTGAAGAAATATGAGATATTTTAGGGAAAATATGGTATCCAAACGTTTTTCCTTTTACAAAGAGAACTAAGGGATATAATCCAATGATTATAGTTGATGAAGAGTGAAATAATGGAAATAGTTTACTGCTAGTTCCATGATTTAATAAACTTGTGTTTGTTATACATGAGGCAAAAAAGCAATTATATAACCACTTAATACTCTATGATTTATTTCCTTTTATATAAATTATGTCACTTCAATAGCTTGCAATGAACACAACATTGGGTTTAAATAAAATGTGACACTCTATTAATTTTTTTTAAACATTACCAATATAACATAAAAAATATATTTGAGGGTATGGATAAAACTTACTAAAATTTGATATATATATATATATATATATATATATATTAAAAAAATCATTGGTTATCTATTAAATTGAAATAAAAATTATAATTATTTTAAAATAAAATAGTTTTTTTCTAAAAAAATATTCTTTTTCAAAGAAAATAGTTTCATCTCACCTTTTTTCATGAAGCTCAAGCAGCCTTAGTAAATAATCATCCTTTCATGAAGATAAAACTATTTCACAATCTCACTTATCCTTCTTAAATCTCACAAGTTTTAGCTATTTTTTATAGCCCTCATGAACATTAATACATTTGTGATGCTTAAAAATTTTGATCATATTTTATATCTTTCGTGAACTTATTTTATTCACGAAGTATTTCACAAGAACAACCTTCTTGAATCACCTTCACAAATATAGTGCCTTTGAATCTTCATTATGGAATGATCTTCATTTATGAGGGTGTAGAGGCCTATTTATAGGTGTTTCATTACATTCTATAAGCTTCCATCCACATCATCACAATTTTGCGATGTTTTCCCATATCACTCATGATGTTATTTTTTTCATGAAGCACCATTGAAATTTCTCATTCCGGAAGATGCTCATAATCGCAGGGAGTACCGTCTTTCCTTCATGTTCTCGTGATTCTTCCTCATGATGATCCACACATTCACAAAATTCCCTTCACCAGACCCAGTCTTTGTGAAACTCTTGCATTTACTATATTTTTATAAGGCCTTCAAGTAAATCCAACTTTCATGATGGTAGATCCAACCTATAAATTTTGGACCTAAAAATTTGGAAAACACTACAAAATATTTCCCCCATATATACGCAATTTTTTGTACCACCTCTAGGGAATCCTTTCTTTTTTTCTCTGATCTTTGTCAAATTTTATAGTCCATAATCTCTATGCAAATCCACAACCGATCATGGAAACCTACTTTTTCAACAAACACAATAAACCCAAAAACATTGGAATGTTACCTTGAGGTTTTTTTTCAACATTATACTTACAGAATTTTAATACCACATAATCATTTTTATGCTCCATTAAATTTAAAATATGAAAATGTCAGTTATGTGTATGGTGGACTACCACCTCACGAAGCAATGTGATTCATTTTCACATAAGTTTTATATAAAATTTAATAAGTATAAAATTAATAAATATATGTGATATAAATGAGATGATATTGATTCTTTAAAATTAATATATCAGTCACTTATTTACCCATTCACTCAGTAAGGTAATGATATCATCACTCATGTGTATGTACAGCCTATCATCTCCATGAAGTGATGTGATTCGTTTTCCAAATCAAAATTTCATAAGTGGTTCTAAAAATTTATTGACTGAGTAAATATGATATTTATAAAATTAATATAATTCTATAGAATATGGATATATAACCTATACACAATAACTATAACTTTCCAGACAATACACACATGAGAAAATAAGGAAATTAACTCCCAAAACGATGAAAATAATGAAATATTATTAATAAGTGGGTGGTAAAATATAATAATATTATTATATATGATATTATAAGTTTTAATATAGATCTGGTATGAATTAATATCATTATTAAAAACATTATAAATGTATTTAATTCACATTAAACTAAAGGAAAACATGAGGTAATGGACTTCAACTCAATTTCTCTACATTGAGGCATATTCTATTTTTGTGTGTGTAATTTATATTATATTTAGTATATACTTCTCATTATACATGTCATATCATGAATAATTATTAATTTAGGGTATTATATTATTTAATTTTAATTATTTATTCTAAGGGTATTTGATTTGAAAATTACCAAGTGGTAAATAATTGTATAACTTAATTTATTTTCATTAGGTTATATTACTTTTTCATTATCTCAATATTATAAGGTTATGTGTGTAATGAATTTTGAAAATATAATGTTGTATTTAAACTTTTATTATGTATATTTACATTTTATACACATAGTCTATTCATTGATTAATTATCACTTCAAAATTTTCATCATTGTAAGGAATTTCATCTCAATTTCCTTTTCATTGAGAGAAATTTGTTAATTTTCACCTGTTCACTTTTGTGTGATGTATATACTAACTCTTTGATATATTTAAAATAAATACCTATTTATCCATGATGGATAATGATTTGATTCATGTTTATTAATATTTTTTGTATCATGGATATGAACATGTCCTAAACCATATACCATTGTTAAATATAGCGTTAACTTTTAAAGTTATTTGATTAACTATGAAAATATTAATAAATCTATGTTTTTTTCTCAATGTGGATATTTGTTGATAAGTCATATTATTAAATAATTAAATCAATTATTCAATATATGATGAATTATTTGGATATACCATGATGAGTGGGGCCTAAAAATTATATATCCCCTTAATGTATAGATAGGTCTCATGAGACAAATCAGTTAGCCAAATTAAACGGGTTTTTAAATATAGTTTTAAACCATCTTATGAAAGGTCATAATGATATAGGTATCATGATTCCTAAGATCATGAAATACAATATTTAATAATTTACATCATTGAGAATCTAGTTATTATTATTATACATGATGTTTTCCTAATGATTTTATCTCTGGATGCATTTCATTCTCAGTTTATTGATCAAATGTCATGCATGTTTAGTTATTTTCCTTTCCATATTGACTATTATTTATTGATTCGTGATATAATCCTCTATACATAACCCTTATTGAGAATTTTACATCACCCTTATTTTGTTTCCTTTCCCCAGGATATGAAGAATAAATCTTTGAATGAGTTTTCAATGATGTAGTTCATTCTGTTTTATTAAGTATTAAGTTGTATTTTCTATTACCAATGTATAATGGGTATCATGTATGTATATGATTTCCCAAAACAACTAAGTTTATTATTCCTTTGTTATTTTACCCCATTATATCTATGAAAATTTAATAATGTAGGCACCGACGTCAGGTTACTAGAGTCATCGTTGTTACAGTTGGTATCCTAGGATGTTTGGTAGAATCCTTAGGAACTAGATTATGGAAAAAAAAGATTAGTGAACATAAACCTATTACAGACTTTGAGGATAATTAGATAATAAAATACTAGTCTTTTTTAAGGAATATATTATGTGTTATTTTCTATAAATACATCCATATCTGGATAATATAACGGGATATAGTTCTAGCATAGATGTACATTGGGATAATAACTCTATAAAGGGTGCATTAGAATTGTCCCGATCATCACCTAGTGCGTGAAACTTGGACTTACTATGCACCTGGTTTGACACTCTCAGAGGATATTATTAGGATAATTCATATTTTCTTTACAAACCATTATGAAGAATTTGAAAATAAATATATCCCCAAAAGAAACCAAGTTTGTGATTTAGTTATTAACAGGGAATAAATTTTTAATTTATGTTCTATGTTGCACCATATTTATAATTATACATTATGATTTAAAATTCATAATTTTATGAGCTAATAAAGTATATTCCATTTCATAGAAATGGAACTGGGAAGGAATATGGGTTTCAATACTCATGTTCAATGTAGATATTTCCTTATTGATGAATCCAAAACAGGTTGTACTGGGACTGATAAAATTATGGATATATTAGGGAATCCTAATCAGGTTATGACAAATAACCTTGCCTGGATGGAGCAACCTACTCCATAGCATGATTATACTATATTGGGTCACATTATTTGAAATAATCCTCCATTAATTGGTGGGACTACTAATCCAATGGTAGCTGAGTAATGGATTAAGACTTTGGAGAATATATTAATGTCATTTGGATGTGATGAATAAGAAATAGTTACACTTGTAGTGTATTATATAAAAGGTGATTTTGATCAATAGGGGTCACTGATCTGGATTACTTTAGAGGAATAAGAAATAGAACTCAAGAAATGGAAACCTTCTAAAGATATATTATTGAAAAAATATTTCCCTCATGAAAAACAAATTGAGATGACAATAATGTTCCTAATATTAAAGAAAATTTAAGAACAAATTATTATTGATTATGAGGTTACCTTTACATGGATAACTTGGAATGTTATGGATTTCATACGCAGCATGGAGTTCAAGATTGATCATTTATTTTAAGGGGTTAAGTCAAGTATTTGAAGGGTGATGGTCTCTAAAACATTTTCATCATATTATGAAATAGTTTTATGCGCCATCAAAATAGATAATTAATTCTCTAGGTCTTATATATTCAAGGAAAATCAATATAATTAGAGGTTATTTGAACACTAGGAAAAAATTAATACATAATAGAAGAAGAAGATAACAAAGCAATTTTCACCTTCTAAAAATTATGGAAACAATCATCCTAGGAGATGCCTCGAGGGTGTGGGGGTTTATTATAAGTGAAGAGATAAGAATAATCTGGATCATGAATTCAAGGGGAAGAAAAAAATAAATGATGTTCAGTGATTCAGATGTAAAAAATGGGGTATTATTTACACCAATTTCCCAAGTGTCATGGTAATCTACCACAGAAGAGTCTAAGGGGAGAGGGACAAGGTTACATGATCACTAAAGATGATTTGGAAGTTTCTAATAATGTGGTGGAAGGTACATTAATCATATCTTCCAATTTTTAAAATGAATTATTTGTGTCTATATCCTCTCAATCTTTTATATCTATCTAATTTTCCATGAAAACTAGACATTTTATTTTCAATTTCAGGATGGATATGTCATTCAATACTCCTAGAGGATGTCTCACTGCAACAAGGATGTGTCAGTTATTCCCCATTATGATAAAAAAATCTTATTTATTTGTGGAATTTATTATTATATCAATGGTTTCATTGATATTATCCCTGGTATGAACTAATTTTCAAAATATGATGCACAATTTTATTACAAGGTGAAGGAAATTACAATTTTTGATAAAGATGTGGAATTCCTTATCTTTAGTATAAAGACTTAAAATTTGTGTCATGTTCATATCCACCCCTAGTAGATCATCTTAAAGATATTCTTTTGTAATAGGATAAGACATAATATATGATGGAGACAATAATATTCAAATTTTGGATTTATCTATTGTTCAAGAATACATTGATGTATTTCATATGTAATTACCTAGATATCTACTAAAGTGTGAAGTCAAGTTTTCCATAATGTTTTTCCCTGATGAAATACTAATATCAAAGACCCCCAATAGAATAGAAACATTAGAGTAAGTGGATATGATGAAACAACTACTAGAATTCTATGATAAGGGATTTATAAGCCCTAGTGTTTCCCCTTGAAGATCCCCTATTCTCTTTGTTGATAAGAATGATGGATCCATGAGGCTATGCTTTGATTATATGGAAATAAAATCCATTATGATAAAAAAACAAGTATTGTTTGCCTCGTATAGATGACTTATTCGGTCAAATTCATAGAACTCAATATTATTTGATGCTTGACCTATGATCTGGGTATCTTTAATTGAATTTAATGAATGAATACATTCCAAAGACAACTTTTTCAAATATGTATGGACATTATGAGTTTATTGTAATTCCATTTGGTTTGAATAATGCACCCACTATTTTATGGATCAATTTAATAGGGTATTCAAGGACTATATTGTTGATTCTTGGGAAATTATTGATGATATATTAGTGTACTCTAAAATATATTAGGAACATGAGAATCAATTACAGATAATTATTTAGTCTCCTAGAGGAAAATATTTATATAGGAAATTTAATAACTGTGATTTATATATTCAATAATTTTCTTTTCATAGCCATATTGTCTTTAATTATGGAATCTTGGTTGATCCCATTAAGAAAAAGGCATTAAGATAATTTCCAAAACAAAGAAACATAACTGAGGTATATAGTTTCATTAGATTGGATGGTTACTATTTTTGATTCATTCATAATGTTTCCTGATTGGATAACCCATTAACCAATCTTACACATAAAGGGGTTAACTTCATTCACACAAAGTAATGTGAAAATTGTTTTGATGAATTGAATAACAGATTTTTCAGTGCTCCAATTTTGAATTTACCCTTAGGAAATGATTGGTTTCTTATATATAGTGATTCATCAAATAAATGATTATATTTTTTATGAAAAATGATAATGTTGTTTGATATGAATCAAGGTAGTTGAAGACTCACAAACAGAACAATCCAACTCGTGATCTTGAATTGGAAGCTACAATATTTTCTTTGAATATATGGAGACATTATCTCTATAGTGAAAGATATGAGACAAACACATTCCCTAAAAGTCTATATATTTTTGCATAAATATCTCAACATGAGGAAATGTTGATTGGTTGATCTACTCAAGGATTATAATTTCTCAATACACAACCACCCAAAGAATGAAAAAATGGTTGTGGATGTTGACTCTCATGTGTCGTTGTGCATGAGTGAGAAAATTAAAATTTATAAACCTACTTACTAATTAGTATAGTGGTAAGACAGGGTCGAACCATAGGGAGGTTTAAAGTTGTGCATAGTGATCAACAAAAATAAAACAAAACAAAATCACAAAAAATAAATAATCAGAAATCTGATGGTGATGGTGTAATTTGTATGAAATGGTGAGGGAGTTTTGATATGTGTGTGGGTGAGTGAAAGAAGAAAAGAAAAAGAGGCAGATAGCAAGCAGATAGACAACAAGTAGTGATAACAACCAGTGGATGATCAAGGGTGAAATCAACTAGTTGGTTTCAATTCTACTTTCCCTTGTAAATGCACTTAAATCAAAGTGTCTGACACTTATTAAAAGATGTTGGATAGATTTTTTATCTAGTCAACATGTGATTAAATAATCTATAAATCTATTTCAATCGAATTGATTATTTGATCAACCAATGAGTAAAAATTAGAAGTCACAAAGTTAAAATTTTCATCTGAACTCAGGGAATCTCCCTCTCTCTTGAGCTTTATTAACTTTTTAGTTGAATTCTATAATTGAATCAGTTGAATTATGATTTGATCCAGATCATTTTTCACTGATTCTTAATGTTTTGAAAATGTGACTGTCCAAAAAAAGTGTGTGTGAGAGAGAGAAATCTAGAAGAAAAATAGTGCATGAACTAGGGAAAATTATATCTAACCAACTAGCCTATTCCCCCAGAGGATTTTATCTATAGATAGTGGTTTGAGTTAACAATGTAATAGAAATGAAACTAAATATGTTCATATTGAGAAAATTTCATAAAAACAGAGTAAGATGAAAAATTTATTGCTCTCCCTACTCAATCTCCAGATGCTCTGACTCTCTACACTGTTGCTCGATGGTGGATGAAGTGTCATCTATATCTCCCACCAAGGGAATATGGAATGGTATGGTGATCATCCTATATTTATAGAATCTTCTTGTGAAGTGTTTGTGAAGCCTGCTCATGGAAATGGTTCGGGATGGAGTTGTGGATGGATCGAAGTTATTCTGGATATCATGAAGTGGAAGGAAGTGGATTCGATTGATGGAAGTGAATGTTTCTCAAATGGAAGTGGTAATAGATGTGGATGTGTGTATGGTGATCTCAGATCTCTTGCTACTGAAGTGGTAGATGTGTCATGCGATCTTTTTCTCGTCACAGCAATTCCATGAATGGAAGTCTCTAGAATGTCACAGAAGTATTCTCCAGCCTCAACATAGTACTTTCACCATGTTGCCTCCTCGTCAACTGTCGCTAAAGTATATTGTCGTAAAAAACTAGAAAAAAAAGCACGCCACAAACCCCCCCAGAAATAGAATTCAAACAAAATAAAGTTCTAGAAAGAGAATTAGAAATTCAAACTACGTGTTATTTGTACTTATTATATGATAATATAAATAATTAAAATAAATAAAAAGTGAAAATAAAATAAAAATTAATTAAAATATATAAATAAATAATGAAAACATCTATTAAAATAATTAAATAAATTAAATAATAAATGTAATATTTATAATTAAGGTTAATGTAATAAATTATAAGAAACAAATGAATTGATATAAAATGATTTAATAGATTATTATTAGACTATATAAAAATTGATGTTATAAAATATATACAAGTATTATTAAATATACTATTTATAAATTATTAATATATTATATATTATTATTATATATATTTATATTACTATTATATAAATATGTAAATTATTTAATTAAGTAATTCTGTACAAAAAAAAATAAATGAATAATTAAAAAGATTAAAAAAATTATTACTATTAAAAAGAGAAAAATAAGAAAGTTATAATATAAACACCAATATTAGTTATGAGTGTTATCTACTATATATACTAATCTTGGCATTCTAGCAACCACGTGTCTAAACAATATGACTCAACCTCAATTTTTTATACGTGTCGATCGTTTGTAGCTCCACGTCGTGCCTCCCCACGGAAAATAATTTTTCTCTCTGCCTCCCGCAATCGCTCCCGCTGAGAAACTCATGGGTCTTGACCTACCGATCCCTCATCCACCCTCTTCTCTCGTCCTCACAGTCGCATTGTACCATTCATCTATCTCCGACCACCACCTCCCAGTTTCTAATCCAACTTCCACGCATTTCTGCTCCAATCTCCTCTTCTCGTTTTCTCCTATAGTTTTGACGTTTACTGGATTTCCTGGTCACGGTCATCGAAAAAATATTTGCGACCTAGGGTTCCCGCAGACTCCTGAAGCAATTGTCATCTACCTCTAGGCTTTCTTAAAGACCGACGTCTTCGCACTTCATCTTCTTTGTTGCACCGGTTGCAGCATAGTCATCCATCCTGCTGAAATGCACACTCGGACGTCCATGGTTCTTAATTGGTTCGTGATTCCCTTCAGCACCTCATCACCCCATCACCTTACTTCAGCTACCCATTATTGACACTCCTGGTTTCTCATCTTCTTCTCTGCCTACTCCCCATCTCCGGCAGTCGCCATCTCCTCCTGTTTCTGAATCTCCTCTCCAACCACTATTCCTACATCCCAGATTTACAACTGGAAATCATTTCCTCCCCTCGCCTCTGATTTTAGCTTCATCTTCAACCAAGTCTTCTACTCCATATACCACTGATCGCAGTTCCTTCATGTAAACCTATGTTTCGTGCCTCAATTATCGGCCCCCTCTACCAATGCAACAACCCACGGTGCCTCCGGCTTCTCCACCTCCTCCTCCGTCTGCTCTGCGTCCGGATCCTCTGCCTCCTCCAATTCTATTGTGGTGACCACGAATTGAAGTGGATTCCAAACTTCTTCCAGTTGTTATACACTTATGTGCAGAAACTCTATGAAATTGTCCAGGTATTCTACGCCAGTGCATCAATCCCACTTGAATTTTTTACTGCTACAATCATACATGCTCGGTTCATCACATAATCACTTCACCAATTTCACATACCATCACATTATTGTTGAATTTTATAAATTATTTTAGTTTTAATTAGTTAATTCTATTCATGCATCTTTTTTTGGATTTCACCTTTTATACATCCATTATTTGTTTACACAAATAGGCCTTCATCTCACAACCTTCATAGCATACAATGGTTTCTCATGTTTTTTGCAGCATTCCCCTAAGTGTCTCATCTATGAAAACCTAAGGCACATGGGAAAGGCATCATAAATGAACATGTGTCATGTGATCTTAGTGGATTTTATTATTTTAAATGTGGTCCATATAAATCATTCATGCATTAATATTCTTCTTTTCAGGGTTTGGATTTAAATACACATGCATTATATTGGGAACCAGATGTTTTAAGGTGTTGATGTTTTTAGAAGAAACTGATTATGAAGGATGAAGGATGGATTCAGTTTTGTCTTCTGTTGTTTAACATAAAAAACATAACACTATTTTAACACTATTTTTTTATTCTTTATAGGATTTTTTCATTTTATTTATATGTAATTGTTTCCCTATTAGTAATACATAGATATTTCTGGATTTCTCCATTCATTGCAATCCCTCTTTCATTCTGATTCTACTTCGAACATCAGGTATGCGGTCATTTATTATCGGTTCACCGCCTCCGACTATGGATCATAACCCCTATTCCATCCTATATCTTCTTTGCAGTTTAGGTTTGTGATTATCTCTTCTCATCTTGCTTACTCCGACTATGCATTGCATCTCCTATTCCCTCCGGCATCAGCTTCGTAGTTTAGGTATGAGATTAATTACCTATTCCAAAACCTAACACCTTGATTCTGAATTTGTCATATCATTTCACATATTACTTCAGGTTGAATTTTTTTTTCTGATTTTTCATGTTCTATTTTAAAATAAAAAAATTCTACTGTTCTTAATTTTTGGTCTGTGATCATATCTTCTCAGCTTGGTTCCTGCATCTCCTATTCACATATCAGGTATGAAATTAATTACCTATTCCAAAACCTAAATCCTTTGCTTCTACATTATGATAATCGAAAATCTAAATGGGATGAGTTTGTGTATTCTCAAAGGGTTATTCATGTGAGTGCACATAAAAAAATAAAATGGTAAGCAACATTTAATATTTGACTATTTCAAACAATAATATATAATCATTTGTTCAATATTGTGGGTGTTTTATATTAATTTTTTGAAGCCTATTATGTGGTATTTCAAGAGGTTTCTGCATCCAGATACATTTTCTCCATATGATTATATATTTATTTGGTATAAAGACTTAGGAGTTCAATATTTTGATGTAGAAAATCGAGCATCGCCTTATGATTATAATGTTGATGCAATAGTTAAAAAGGTCAGTGCTATTACCAATGTCATTTTTTAAATTTTTTCCACACATATTGTATGTATGATTGGATACACTTTCCATGTAGTTAACAAAAACCATTACAATATTTTTTTTTTATTATTATAATCAAACATCTGAATGGGAGGGGTTTGAGTGGTCTAAAAGGGCTATTCATGTGAGTGAACATTAACGGGTTTTTTCTCTCATGTAAACTAACGGTTATTTTTCTCTTTGAATTGTTTGCAATGTGTTTCTTCTATTAATTTCAGGAGATGGTTTCGCATTAAATAACATGTTTTTTCTTGGTATGGTGCCAATCCTGATGAAGTTTGTACCTGATTGTGATGGTACTGTCACAAATTTCTTCACATTATTAATGCTTTTATGTGTAAATGCATACTATTTTTTTATTCTTTTATTGATTAATGATGGCTTACTGGTGTTTTTTCCTTTCAATGGTTTTTGATGTGTGAATTCTATTGATTTCAGGATATGGGTTCGAATTTAAGAAAAGGTTTTTTCATGGAAAATGTGATGGTTCAGTTGAATTTGGTACCAGTAAATCCTACACTGCATCATATTTAAGCTTATTAAATTTTACAGAGTTATTATCTATTTGAGCCTTTTCATCTCTCAATGTGATGGATTTAATCATGTTTGGAAAATTAGGATGGATATCTACTTAGCTTTTTGAATTCATAACTGGTAATATTATCCTTTTAATGTCTTATTTTAATTATTGGTTAAAGATAACATCATGTTTGACTTTATTTAGCCTATTGGATCCATTAGAGTCTTCTTCTCTATTAGCATCACCTTCAAGTCTATTAGCATACACTATATATTGTTTTTTATGCACTAAAAACCTTATTCAGATATCTTACATATCTGGATCTCTGCATGTCACATACATAGATTATTTTAAATGTATTTTTATTTTAATTTCCATTAATGATTTGTTTTGGGGGTTTCCAAAGGTTTTATGGAGAATAGGTGAGTTTTCATGAATTGGGCCAAACTGTGAGCCCCATTCCAGATTTAAAAATAAATTTTTTTTCTTTTATAACTTTTTCATTTTTTAATATTTTTCACTCATTCCAACTCCTAAATGTTATAACATTATATATTAACATAAAAATTAAATTTTGGAGCCTTTAGAAATCCATAACCAAGGTTTATTTTGGTTTTTATTTAAGGGATTGAGCCTGTTCGGAAGCCCATATCCAGTTTTAAAAATGAATTTTATTTATTTAATAACTTATTAAATATTAGGTATTTTTCAGTGATTCCAAGTCCCACACGATCCCATTATACCCAGACGTTCCCCCAGCCTCTTTCCCCTCTATTTGGTGCTCTTAGGAATCGCGATTTAGGGACGAACTTCTTAGGGTTCCTCAAATCGTCCAGATTTTAGAAGGTAAGTTGATTCTTTCATAAATATTTTAATTTTTACTCTTTTCCCCCATTTCAGTCCCCAAATGACCTTATCATCCCCATTAGAGACTCTATATCAGGTTTGGTTACTTGTAGATTCAAAATTTGGTGTATTTGGTTTGTTTGATTCAAGATGTTTCAAGTAAGTGTTTCTTTCCTTGATTTCTTCACCTTCCTTAGGGTTTCTTTCACCCTTTCATGAAGTTCCTCATGTCCAGAAGTTGAGGTTCGAAGATAGAGTTTGATTTGGGGTCTTTTTGGTCAAATATTGTGGTATAGGGCTGGATTTATATTCCTTGAGGTGTGGTGGTGGTGCGGTTGATGTTTCGCACCATGTTTTGAGGGTTTTGACATAAAAGGTAGGTGATTCCATGTGTAATGATTTCTAGATGAGTTAGTTTGCTTGAATTATTTATTATTCATGTTCCTAATATGATTCATGTGGTAAAGGAAATTTTTATGTTGGATTTTGTAAAGCATTTGTTTTTATAGTTTCATTTTAGCTTAAAATTGGGTGTTTTTCATGTGCAACCATTTGGGTATTGTTTGGGTGTGTTTTATAACATATGAAATTGGTTTAATAAATCTTGTTTGGGATGAAAATTATGATTTGGTAGGGTATTGGTGTGCCATTAGGTCTTAAAGAGTTTTTTTTAATGGGTTTAAGGTGTAAAACTATATTGTACTTCTTGAAAGTGATTTTGAAAATGTGTGCTTTTCATGTGGATCTTTTGTGGTAATGTTTGAGGTGTTTGTATAAAACTTGGGGGTAGTTTAATAAATGTTTTTGGGACTTCAAATTCTGTTTTGAATTTGTATTGGTGTTATTTTTTCCTTGAAATATGGTTTTGAAATGGGTTTTATGTGAAAAGCTTTGGTACACTCTTTAGAATTGTTTTATGAAAGTTTTGAGTGGTTTAATGATTTATGTAAGAGGTGAAACCATATTGGAAAACTATTTTGGATTTTTTATACTTTCAAATGAACCATTTTAAATGTGAATAGGTCTTTCATATGATGTGTATCCTCTTGGAAATGTTTTATAATAATGTTTAATGGATTTGCAGAAATGTGAAAGAGGTGTAAACGTGATGTGGGCTGTTTGTGTGAGTGCGATGTGAAAAATGGATTTTGTTTATAAAAAGGGTTTTATCAAACATGTGAGTGGGATGTTATGTTATTTTTATCATATTTTTAGGTAATTCATAAAATTGTTAAAGGATTTGTTGGATTGTGAAAGTTATGCAAAAAGTGTTGTGGGCTATTTTGGTGTGAGTTTGATTTCAAAATGCATTTGAATGAAAAGTGGAATTTGTGACTTGTGTGATGTACATGGGGATGTTTGGTTAATGTGTGATGTGTAAGTGATATTTTCATGTTAAAACTATATTTCTTGGTTTTTTTAACTTGTTTGAACACAAAGGGAAAACCTGAGTATCTAGGTGGGTGGACGTGTACTAGTATGTTAGTGAATCTTTGGGGTTTGGCCTCAGTTTCACTTAGCAAGATCGATGCTTACAACTCTAACTAAACTAAGATGATGATGATGATTGGGGACCACTAGGTTATGGGTATGTTCCCTACTAGTGTCTCGTGTACGAGAACAGATATTTTTGTTGTGGTTACTCTCACCGAGATACGAGGTACCTGGGACCCACAGCTAGCTAGTTCCTAGGGGTTATTTCCTATTGCTTGTGCTCATTAGATCCTTTATACTTACCATTGGAATACAGTATATTTTGCTGGTAAAATTCAGTAGATTTTTAATTTATTTTAAAAGTGTTGATTCTTTAAATTAGTCCACTTGAAAACTGATTTTTTTAAGTTGCATCTTTTAGAAATTGTAACTAGAAATTACATGTTTTTGAAAACTTGCATGATTTTCATCTTTGAATGTTTATCACATGGAATATATTAGTGGTGGTATCCTACTGGGTATTGTCTCACACCATACTTACACCCTTGGGTGTAAGTAGGCTTGGTTATTTTTGTTGTCGCAAGTTTGGGTACAACTTTTGTGCCAATAGTTTGGGTTTTCACCGGTCATTCATGAAGCGGCGTTGTGGAGATGGATTGAGGGTGATGCCTCTTGCCATGTTGAGGTTCTTGGGTTGTTCATTTTTGGTTTTATAGCTTTGTTATAGTCTTTTTGAGTTTTTTTAGACTATGTAATTCAGTTCTGAATTTTTGTAAAACATTGTTTGGTTTGAAAAATCCAGATTCGTTTTATTTGATTCATTTGTTGTTTTATGTTTATAAACTTGGGTAAATTATTCCCAATTCTCATTTTATGATACCCATGCACTTGTTCCAGACCATGGGGATCGGGAACGCTCTTCGGGCCTTGTCACAGGCCGGGTTTGGTGCTGGTTTCGGTGGAGATCAGATTCAGTTCGTGAAAAAATGGTATCAGAGGAGGTTCTCTCTCTTTGGGTTATGTTATTTGGAGAACAGTCAGGATAGTATGGAGTTAGGATTTTCGGGACTTGGAATTTTGGTTATGATTAGTGTGGATGATCACCACATCTCATGATGGGATTCAAGTCTCTAGGTTAAGTCCGGACCTTTCTGAGTCCTTTGTTTTTCTTGGTTTAATGATGATTAGGGGAAATGAAAAGAGAGTTGGGTTAATGTTATCAGTAAGATCGCAGGGCCTGGAAAGCCATGTGGAGCTGGGGATATTCCTTAGAACACTCCCTGTGATAGTGAAGTGATTATAATATGGCCGCCAACCATATGTCCATGTCACCCACTGAAACTAGTTTCCTCTCGCATTGTCTTGTGTTCATTAGTTTTGAAATCTTGGAACTTTGGTTTTAAAGTGACTTGGATTTAAGAAGTGTAAAGTATTTGTGAAATGATTTTCAAATAAATATGGAATTGTTTGATTTATGAAATAGTGGAACTGAATATTCAGAATTATTTTGAAATGGAAAATTGTGTGCTTACACCTCTTTTGAAAGCAGAAACTATACTGAAGTTGGTTTTGAAAAAGTGTTTCCAATAGAGTTTTATAAACTATCATAGGGTGTTTTGTTGGGATGATATGTTATGAAATTGATGTGAATAACATGAAATTGAGTACTTGTATAAATGGTTGTGTCTTTTTGAAAATTTTAGTAATATTTGAATTGGGATTTGGATCTCCTGGTTAGCAGTTTTGAGAAAAAGGTTGTGTTGGTTAACCATTTTGGTTTTGAAAAATGGAAAGAATATTTGTTTTAACCTTTGGTATTTCCTTGAGTGACCACATGCATAGGGTTATATGGGATGATGGATGGTTGATGGCATGACTAGATGAGTGTCGGGATGGATATGAGGAGGGTGCCCAGTGTGGCACAAAAATATGCATGTGTGAGGCCCATGGGGTACCATTGGTGGATACGCTTACCGCTAAACCGTTAATTTTCAAAGAAATGGTTTTAAAGAAAAACATGACATCTTGATTAATAGTTTGGTATGCTTTGTATTATGGGTTTTTGGAAATGTTGATGTTGTGGGATGTTTTGAGTCCAAGAACCCCTCCTGTTTGAACTGTGTTTTGGGTTTGTGTTTGGTCGGTAAGTTGTATTGTAGGGACGGTTAGTGGTATCTTTTAAAAAATGTTTTGGGATGCCTTTATGGTGGTTTCCTTCATGTGTTTTGATCTGGTTTTTGGAATGTTTTGACCAATGGACCAGCTTGGTTGGGTCCTTGGGTTCTCTCATTGGATAAGGTACGCCCCCATTAAGGGTTAATGCACAACTGATGTTCAACCCGTATTGTTTCGCCATTGGAAAATCCTCCAGTTGATCTATATAAGGAATATTTTATCAATCATTGTTGATTGAGTCTACACCCATTTATTTCGTTGATTTTTAGATCCTCTTGTAGTGGGATAGATCTTGTGGAAGGTTGAAAGAGACCTTAGTTTCTTAGGTTTCCTGATTCATCAAAGGTGGAAGTGTTTTGTGGTTGTTAGTGTGGATGAGTGTCTTGATGGTGTATAATAGGGCCTTTGGGTTCTCCATAGTTTCTTTGAAGCAAGAGTTATTATTAAACCACCAATTTTGGGGTTTTGGTCACGAGAGGCTATTGTGTCCACTTTTTGGACTTGTCTGTTGTTTAGAGACTTGGTAGAAGGTCTCATTCCATGTATTGTTTCTATCAATCACAAGGGTCATATTCGTTGATGCATTGTGATGTTGTGTGCTCATTTGACTATAAAGTTGAAGGTCGCACAATCCTCATAGGTTCTCTATTGTGTTGGGAGTATGTCTCCTTTGGGAAAAACATCAAATCCTCTATCTTAGAGGAAGGTGTTTATATGTGTCATTCCCTTCTGTTGTTCCTCACCCAAAGAAACAAGGTGCGATGTGTGTGCATCTTCTGATCCCTTGTTTCAGTGAAATTTATGGTTTTGGTAAAGTGAGTTATAGAGTGTGTTATGTCTTGATGAACCCATCGGGGTATGCGGTGTAGTTTTTTGTGGCACCAAAAGAAGAAGTTCCACATAGGGGTTTCTATAGCCTAACTGTGATGTCGAAGATGGTTCAATATTTTGAGCTCTAGCCATAGGTCCCGGAGAGAATCTGGCGCGTAGTCAGGGGAAACCCCAGAGTCATTTAAACCCTTGTACAAAGTTCTATCCTAAGTATGAAAGATAGGAAGAGTTTAAACCTATGGTGTCATCATATTTCTTCTGTTGTTCCCGTTCAGTGGAAATAAGTGGAGGGTCTTGTACCCATCTCATCACACAATGTTATTCCCTCCCCCTTTGGTTTCCATTGTGTCTTTGGAGAATGATTGGAAATTTGGCTAGACAGGTTGAGCACACGGTTTTCACATGGTTAGTTGTAACTGTGCCCAAAAAAATAATCATGAAGATATAGGATCCACATAGTTATCGCATTGTTTCCCAAACTGTGCAGACAAACTGTGTGGTCGTCCCAACTCCTTAATTTTGGGGTCTTTTTGTGTCAGCCCACGCCGGTCAGTTAAGATGGTTGATTCTTGTGGTGGGTAGACCCAACATGGGTATCATGCATATTCTTTTGGAAATTTATAATAGATGTATACCCCTTGTACAAGGGAGTTTGTTCGAGCCTCCCCCTGTTAGTGTCCTGATTCTATCTCGGGGAAAAAAATTAGTTGTCTCTTATGGTGGGGAGCCCATTTGTGTCTCTTCATACGAGTAACTCAGATTTTTCCTTGGTCTTGTCTTGGAAGTAGGTATTATCATTCGGAGATATCTAACTACCTACATCTTCCATGGGTAAACATTGAGATTGGAGAGTCTCTGATGGTTTAGTTATAGTACGGTAAGTGTAACCTTGTTCGATGTTGTTGTTTGTTTGGGTAAATTGATTGAGTATTGTTCAGATTGTGTTTAAGGACTTTTAATTTGGGATAAAGCCTGAATGTGATTGATTGTTTCAATAAAGTGGTGTAAGTTTGGTTTGTGAGAGTATTCCTTCTTTCATTGATCACTGGAGGTGTTTTGGCCTTTGGGGGAGAAACCTGGCAAGGGAGTACCTCTTGGTTTCTCAGTTGGGTTTGGTTGTTGCTTTGGCCTTACTGTGACTTTTCGGGGTGGAAATTTTTCATGGTGGGTATAATTGTCACATACATAGATTATTTTAAATGTATTTTTATTTTAATTTCCATTAATTCTTTGTTTTGGGAGTTTCCAAAGGTTTTATGGAGAATATGTGAGTTTTCATGAATTGGGCCAAACTGTGAGCTCAATTCCAGATTTAAAAATAAATTTTGTTTCTTTTATAACTTTTTCATTTTTTAATATTTTTCACTAATTCTAACTCCTAAATGTCCTCCCATTATATATTAATACCACAATTAAAATTTGGATCCTTTAGAAATCCATAACCAAGGTTTATTTTGGTTTTTATTTAAGGGATTGGGCCTACCCGGAAGCCCATATCCAGTTTTAAAATGAATTTTATTTATTTAATAACTTATTCAATATTAGGTATTTTTCAGTGATTACAAGTCCCAAACGAGTCCATTACACCCAGACGTTCCCCCAGCCTCTTTACCCCCTCTTTGGAGCTCTTAGTAATCGTGATTTAGGGACGAACTTCTTAGGGTTCCTCAAATCGTCCAGATTTGAGAAGGTAAGTTGATTCTTTCATAAATCTTTTAATTTTCACTCTTTTTCCCCCATTTTAGTCCCCCACATGACCTTCTCATCCCCATTAGAGACTCCATATCATTTTTGGTTTCTTGGAGATTCAAAATTTGGTGTATTTGGTTTGTTTGATTCAAGATGTTTCAAGTAAGTGTTTCTTTCCTTGATTTCTTCCCCTTCCTTGGGGTTTCATTCACCCTTTCATGAAGATCCTCATGTCCCGAAGTTGAGGTTAGAAACTAGGGTTTGATTTGGGGTCTTTTTGGTCAAATATTGTGGTCTAGGGCTGGATTTATATGCCTTGAGGTGTGGCGGTGGTTCGGTTGATGTTTCACACCATGTTTTGAGGGTTTCGGCATAAAAGGTAGGTAATTCCTGGTGTAATCATTTCTATATGAGTTATTTTTCATGAATTACTTATTATTCATATTCCTAATATGCTTCATGTGGTACTAGAACTGTTTATGTTGGATTTGGTAAAGCATTTGTTTTTATAGTTTCATTTTAACTTAAAATTGGGTGTTTTTCATGTGCAACCCTTTGGGTATTGTTTGGGTGTGTTTTATAACATATGAAATTGGTTTAATAAATCTTGTTTGGGATGAAAATTATTATTTTGTAGGTTATTTGTGTTCCATTAGGTCTTAAAGAGTTTTTTTAATGGGTTTAAGGTGTAAAACCTTATTGTACTTTTTGAAAGTGATTTTGAAAACGTATGTTTTTCATGTGGATCTTTTGTGGTAATGTTTGAGGTGTTTGTATAACACTTGGGGGTAGTTTAATAAATGTTTTTGGGACTTCCAATTCTGTTTTGAATTTTTATTGGTGTTATTTTGTCCTTGAAATATGGTTTTGAAATGGTTTTTATGTGAAAAGCTTTCGTACACTCTTTAGAATTGTTTTATGAAAGTTCTGAGTGGTTTAATGATTTATGTAAGAGGTGAAACCATATTAGAAAACTATTTTAGATTGTTTATACTTTCAAATGAACCATTTTAAATGTTAATAGGTCTGTCATGTGATGTGTATCCTCTTGGAAATGTTTTATAATAATGTTTAATGGATTTGCAGAAATGTGAAAGAGGTGTCAACGTGATGTGGGTTGTTTGTGTGAGTGTGATGTGAAAAATGGATTTTGTTTATAAAAAGGGTTTTATGAAACATGTGAGTGGTCTGTTATGTGATGTTTATCATATTTGGAGGGACTTCATAAAATTGTTAAAGGATGTGTTGTATTGTGAAAGTTATGCAAAACGTTTTGTGGGCTATTTTGGTGGGAGTTTGATTTCAAAATGCATTTGAATGAAAAGTGGAATTTGTGACTTGTGTGATGTACAAGGGGTTTTTTGGTTAATGTGTGATGTGGAAGTGATATTTTCATGTGAAAACTATATTTCTTGGCTTGTTGAACTTGTTTGATCACAAAGGGAAAACCCGGGTATCTAGGTGGGTGGACGTGTACTAGTATGCTAGTGAATCCGTGGAGTTTGGCCTCAGTTTCACTTACAAGATTGATGATTACAACTCTAACTAAACTATGATGGTGATGATGATTGGGGACCACTAGATTATGGTTATGTTCCCTACTAGTGTCTCGTGCACGATAATGGATATTTTTGTTGTGGTTACTCTCACCGAGATACGAGGTACCTGGGACCCACAGCTAGCTAGTGCCTAGGGGTTATTTCCTATTGCTTGTGCACATTAGATCCTTTATAATTTCCATCGGTATACGGTATATTTGGCTGGTAAAATTCAGTATCTTTTGAATTTATTTTAAAAGTGTTGATTCTTTAAATTAGCTCACTTGAAAACTGATTTTTTTAAGTTGCATCTTTTAGAAATTGTAACTAGAAATTACATGTTTTTGAAAACTTGCATGCTTTTCATCTTTGAATGTTTATCACATAGAATATATTAGCGGTGGTATCCTACTGGGCATTGTCTCACACCCTACTTACACCCTTGGGTGTAAGTAGGCTTGGTTTTTTTTTGTCGCAGGTTTGGGTACAACTTTTGTGCCAACAGTTCGGGTTTTCACCGGTCATTCATGAAGCAGTGTTGTGGAGATGGCTTGAGGGAGATGCCTCTTGCCATGTTGAGGTTCTTGGGTTGTTCATTTTTTGTGTTGTACCTTTGTTATAGTCTTGTTGAGTTGTTTTAGACTATGTAATTCAGTTCTGAATTTTTTGTAAAACATTGTTTGGTTTGAAAAATCCAGATTCATTTTATTGGATTCATTTGTTGTTTTATGTTTATAAACTTGGGTAAATCGTTCCCAATACTCATTTTATAATACCCAGGCACTTGTACCAGCCCGTGGGGATTGGGAACTCCCTTCAGGCCTATCACGGGCTGGGTTTGGTGCTGGTTTCGGTGGCGATCAGATTCGTTTCGTGACACTGCAACAGGTATGTTTTCCTAAAATTCTAGAATTAACCTCCCTTTTTCCATCATTTTTTAGTTGTAGTTACACACTATATAAATGCAGGTAATTTGTCCTAAAATTGTGGATTAAACCTCCCTTTCGTCCATATATGACTGTAGGTAATTTGTTTTAACTATAGAATCCACTATATATTGTTTTTATGCACTAAAAACATATGAATATGATTCATATGAGATAATACACAAATTAGTCATTTTTAACTTCTTTGTCTACAGTGCCTCAACAATCTGCATCTCAGACAACAATTTATGTAGGATCAAACAAGCGAAAGCAAAGACCAGACTTCGGGAAATCTCCGCTTTCATTCTATAAGTATGATGTCATTGTTCTATTCTGAACAAAATGTTGGTTGTACAACCATGATATTCATCGTCTAACATATTCCTCAATAATTTCAGTATGTGACTGACGAAAACAATCTATCAGATTCAAGACTTGCCTCCTCAACAAGGTAATCATGGATTATTCTTTTACATATTTGAAGCCATTTAGTATGTATTTTCAGCAGCAAATAAGTACAGATTCTTTCTTAGTATCCTAATCTTCTAAGGTACCTCTTAATACTTATACATCCCATTTATAAAAATGATTATTTTTTCTACTAAAATTTGATATTTTGGTGACATTACAAAGACACATATTTATCATTAAACCACATATATTATTTATATAATAACATGATTATCAAAAAATCAGTGATAGGTTAGTGGGATTGAGAAAAATGTATTAAATCTTATAGAGAGTAGACGGGAAGAACACCAACTCTTTAATGTTTAAAGTATTGATCTAAGTCTGCGATATGCTCACATTTTGAATGATGGAGAATTTTCAAACCCAAACACTAATGATATGTACAGTCCCTGCTAAGGAAAACAAATCCATTCGATGTTTTTAGTTGATTTTCACTAAAGTCATTTGTGTGTATTTTTGACACTAAAAGCAATTAATTACATCCATCATGATTGCATGTGTGATTTCATTCAAAACAAATTAGTATACAACATACTGAAATATTTCAGTATGTTGTATACTAATGTGATCAACTGTGAACTTTCAGTATGTTTTATACTAATTTATTCTTCCTCCAAATACATGTGTTATGTCATTCAATTTAATTAAATGCATTTAATTACATGTCATAAAGTAGTTATTTGAATAGGGTGTTTTTCATTTTTCACATTCTCTATCCAATTTATCTTGACTTTTACTAGCATAACCTTGGAAAGTTTATAGTAAGTAGGAATTTCTTAGTTCTTCAATTTATTCCATCACATGTGTCTATTCTAATGCAAATTTCTACATAAGTAGATTCAATAATATATCATTGCAGCCAATTTAACCAATGGTATGAAAATATGATCTTAATACTTTAATATTTTTTCACATCTACATAATGTTTTATCTATTTACATTTATTCAGTTCTTATGAACATATACTTCCTTAAATATTTTTATGCAGGATGAAAACCATGCTGACTTTTCAAGGATTTCTGATCAACAAGACACCAATGTCGAGTACGTTTGATATTCCATTGATTTTTGTGAAGGAGTTTCTGAATCCACTAGAAGCCTGGATGTGTTCTTACAACATGTAGCAGTTGATGAAGATGCATATCAGAATGCAAAACTAGCTTCCCCTCAGATATTGGGTAAGAAAAGTAGGGGATACCGCCAAAATGGATCAATGATATAGTCATCTCGAGCCAGTCTGGTGAATGGTGAGGAAAGAAGAGCTTGAATATCACAACAACAAAATCAATCCATTTTCCTACCTCACCCCGAAAAAGTTGAACAATGTAGAAGGTTAACTAAAGATAATATAAGGAACTATAAGTGATGTCATCATTTCTCATACATTGTATCTTCATTTACAAACTCAAAATCCAAATTTTGGATTTTCAATTTATATTATATTATTATAAAAAATAATTTTTTTCCATTTTACATGGGGGAAGTAATATCATTTGGCAGATTGATCTGTGAAAATTGATTTTCCATCAATATAAACATTTTCCTTTAATAATATTATTTTATAATACAAAAGTTTTTTTATTTTATCGCTTCTTTGTATGAAGGCTCATACAAATAGCTAGTGGTTCCAATAGGAGCCTGAAGTGTTGCAGTGACCACCACATTGATGCTGCCTTTTTGTGCTCATTTAATGCTTTGTATTACATTTGTATTGATTCATTGGATGGTTTGTGCAAGTGACAAAACTCAATAGCTTAGCATTGAAGTATTCATTATAGTGGATTTGAAAAATGCATTACAATGGATTTATCTTACTTAAAGGTAACAAGTTGAATACTTTTGGTGGAATGAGTTCTTTACTATAGTAATTTCTTGTGTTAGTGTTATAGTTTAGTCCAGTTGTTGTTTAGTCGATAGAATGTTGATTCATAATAAGTAGTCTGAAAGTTGTTTTTCATTGAAATAGAGGTAGATTACTTTATTTGCATTCTTTTATTCAGATGATTTTCTTTACTTTATGAAATATTATTTCTATCTTGAGATGTCTTCAGTACAAAAAATAGATGTTTGTTGAGTGGTCAGTAAACTCTTTAAGAATTGAATGTTATACCGATAATCCTTCTCCTCATGCACATCCTCCTCATCGGCCTCCATCTCCTCTTCATTGGCCTTCGACTCTGCCTCTTCCTCCACCTCTTCCTCCTCTTACACCTTTGCCTCTACCTCCACCACTCCTCCAATATAGTTCGGAGGCCACTATTCATCACTTTATTTACATCTTCCACTCATTCCTTTTTTTTCTTCCTTTTTTTCCTTTCAATTTCACCCTCCTCTCCAATCATAATGTGGCCTTTACATATGATGATTACAAATTAAAAATATGAACTCCCTACTACAATACCTTTTAAAGACGCCACATCGAATTCTAAATGATACGTTATGTTTTTCTGTATCTATTTACATCATGTTATTTCCTTTTCTATCATTTTTATATATATTTTCGAATACATGTTCTTATTTTTCAATTAGATTTGAATCATAGCACAGTGCGTATGCACGGGTGAGGTACTAGTTATATATATTACAATATTTATATTATATGTTGTATATTAAATATAATATATAACATATATTATATAATAAAAAAAACAAGCAAGAGGGCTTTGGTTGGGGGGGGGGGCGACGGGAACCAAGGGCAAGAGGGGTTTTGGGAAGCTCGTGAATGGGGAGAGAGGGTTGTAGCTATAGGCGGCGCGGATGGAGGTGCCTAGGAGAAGGGATCGGCGGGGAAGGCATGAGGGTAGGTCATTGGCGGTTCAGGGTGTTCGTGGTGGCTAGAAGACCAGGGGGGACGCGCGGTGCAGATCTTTTCCGGAAAGGGAAGAAGGGTTCGCGCACAGGGGGTACGGCTGAGTAGAGGCTTCAGCGATGGCATCGGTGCGGCGAGGCAGGACTTTGGGTGCGGGTTCAGATCTGGTTTGAAAGGTTTTGATTGATTTCTGGTTCAATTGAATGGATTTTGAGTTTAAAACTGTGGTGTTTGGAATTTTTCCTCCGCTACTTCTATTTCGATATGATGGCGCTTTGATTCTGCTGATTGTGGTTGTGATGCTTTTCCTATTTCATTGTTGTTGCTGTGGATTTGTGTATTCTAGAGCCATCGGTGAGATAGGAGGAGATATGCGGTAGGGTGAGGATGCGCCAATGAGGAGGTGGATTAGGGTGAGTATCTATGAGACCGACACTGGAAAGAGAGTCGGTGAGACAAATTTTGAGGTGAGTCGGTAACAGGATGTCTCACCGGCACAGAGGAGGGGAGTGGAGGAGCAGCGTCGGCGAGACGAGACTGACAGGGGAGGATCGTTGTCGGTGAGACAGTCTAACAGGGAAGGGTGTCGGTGAGACGGACAGATAGGTGTGCGTCGGCGACTCGGGTAGTGGGGGTGCAGCAGTGACTTATTTTTGAGTCACCGACAATAGATCCCGAAATAAATTAATAATTTAATAAAACTAAAACTAAATTAATTAATTAGTAAAGTAACTAAATAAAATAAAAGTTAGAGCATTTATCACCAAAATAAAATTAAGTGCGGCTTGCAATTAGCTTTAACAACAAAACTAATTAAATCTGCTTGCATAATTTAATTAAACAATAAAATAAAAAATAAAGAATCAAAAAAATAAAAGAACTAAATTAAAATTAAGTATTAAAATACTTAAAGAATTGAATTAAATAGTTAACATTAACTTAATTATTTAAACACTAAAGTGGAAAAAATTATTTATTTACAATAAAAAATAAAGAATTAATGAGTCAAAAATTATATTAATGAAATGAATATTATTAAATTGAAAATTAATTAAAAAAATAATTAATTAATTAAATGGAATTTTTATTATGGAAAACAATGAAATAATGAAACTATTAAAATAAAGATGTAATTTAAACAAAAGAATAGAAAATGATTGTAAAGAATAAATTAAGTGTCATTGAAAAACAAAAAAATAAACACTAAAAACACACTTTTACACATGCATATATTTTTTACAATATAGTATACAGAATACAACAATTATTGATAACTCCGCAAAATACAATTTTTTTATATTGAAAATTTAATAAAAACTATAAAAATGGCTGTGGAAAAAAGTGTGAAAACATAGCCACATCAAACTCCACCACATTTAAAACCTTGTCCAAAAAAAGTACATGCCTTGAAATAAAAAAACAAAAAAAAAATGATTTTTGAGATTGAGTTCAAAAAGTGCATAACTAAACATATCAAAACGAGGAGCTAGAATAGACAGTGGTTCAGGCCTTTCAAAGGTGCATTCAAAAGTGGTCTTGTCTAGTTTCAAAAACTCACTAGAAATCAACGGTCTCCCAAACATGATTGTCAAGTATGTCATGTCTCATATATGAAATCATTAACTGTCCTACATCATTTCCAGTTCAAGTTCTGATTCAAGGAGTGGTGACAAGTTATATCTAGTGGAATTAAAACCTTAACCAAAGGCACCATCAATTCTCTCCTTCCCCTAGGTTCTAAAAATTAAAGTCCATTAATTTCATCACTTTATTGATTCAACACAAATGAATTTTAACTAAGTCAATTTCTCCCTTCTTCATTTGGGATCAAAATTATCCTCACCTTAATGAGTTCATTTTTGACAAAGACACTTTATTTTACTTTTTCCTATCCATATTCCATGTGTAGAGCACTGTGAATATCACTTTTCGGATTGAAATTGGCTTTATTTATTTACAGAAATGCACACATTGCACCTTGTCTTGAATACTCACCGTGGGATCCCATTTTCCCTATTTTACTCCAATTACAAAAGACTTAACTAAAAATCATTTATTTTGACTTCCTAAAGTGATCGAATATTTTTTTATAAAAATTTGAGTACCCTAATTTCTAGTGAAAAATTTTAGTTACCCTAAGTCACGATCCTCATTCCACAAGAAATATCTTATCCCACTCCCATTCTCAGTTCGTAAACAGAAAAATCCATAAAACAATGAACAAATCCACTCAGCAATCACTTATCCTCAACAATTTCAGAATATGTGCAACTCTCAACATCCAACAAGTAGTAATCCACTAGACATGATAGAATTAAAGTACCAACTAAGCCTCAAATGATCCTCAAGTGAAGAAATAAGTTGAAAATGTTGAATGATTTTGAATATTTTGAGAATATTTGACCATTTTTTGGTAAACAAACACAAACTTCATGTTCAAGAATGGAGAATTTGAAGTGACAAAAAATGACCCCTCTCCCCAACACATAAGACACAGAATTGTACCCAATGTTGGATCCAAAAGTTGTATATAGTACTCAAAGAATATTGACAATTTATCACTTTAAATAATGTTGAGGGGTAGCATGAATATTCAAAAAAAAAAAAATTCAACACCAAAAATAAAATAAAAGAAGCAAAATTTTCATATATAAAATTAAACAAAAAAAAATGATTTTTTATAGTTAAAAAAACACAATAGCAGTAAGACTTGCACAATTTAAATAGCAGAATGATGTCATGTGATGAATACACAGTAGCAACATAATCCAAGTGACTATTTGGGAAGTGGGTGCAAGTAGGTTTTACTATTAAGTTCAAATAAGTTTTCAACTCTCTAGATTAATATATGCAAGCACCCAAGCAGAATTTCAACTCTAAAAAGATTAAAAGGGGACTCCCCCACACTTAAATCATGAAGCATATTGTTAAATATGAGCAGATAAATAAAATTGAAAAATAGATAAACACTTCCATGGAAAATTAGGGCTTTGACCATAACTATCCATTCGAAATATCCTCTTTTACAGCACCATGCACACACTCCTTTCAACTACCACCAAGTTCAAAAAAGTGAAAATAAAAATACATACTTTAAAGTTCATGAAAAATCCAACCAAGGAATGGGTGAAAGAAATGTAATCCATATAATGTAGTGGATTTCTCCCTTGGTTTTCCTTTGTTGAGTTTCTGACAACAACAGTTCTCTCTCTCAAGTAGAAACAAATAATGAGACATCATCAAGCACACAAGAGGACACACTGGAGAACAACCAGCATGTGTTATTTTTATTTGAAAATAGAAATAAAAGGAAAACAACACAACAACCATGGGTTAGTTCCCATGAAACACTGAGTTTATAGTCCTCAATTAGACTGAAGCAGCTCATTCTTCCAGGATAGAAATGGCAGCCAAGCCCTCTAGCTGCCCTTCAAAGAAATGTTTTATCCTTTGTCCATTGACTAAAAATGGTCTGTTCTCTTCCCCTAGAAGCACCAAAACTCCTTTAACTAAAACTATAACATTGGTAAAGGGTCCTGACCAATTGGTCTTCAACTTTCCAGGAAATAGTTTCAGTCAAGAATTAAATAGAAAGACCCTCTCACCAACCTTATTTTTTATATTTTTAATGATAGAATCGTGAAAATACTTTTTTCTCTCGTCGTATATTTCATCATTCTCATAAGACTCCCTCCTTATCTCCTTCAGATCACTCAGATCTAACAACCTACTATCACCAGAAGATTTGAAATCAAAGTCGAGGGCCTTCACTGCCCAATAAGATTTCTATTGTAACTCAACATACAGATGACATGTTTTCCCAAAAATCAGCTTGTATGGTGACATCCCAATAAGAGTATTATAAGTAGTTTTTGTAAGAACCTGGATCTTCGTTCATGTATGTTTTTTTTTCTGGAGTTTTTAAGGAAAATAAATTTTCTGGAAATTTTCAAAGTACACACCGTGTACTTTCTTAGTACACGCCGTGTACTCTGATCCGGCTCGAAGCCGTGTGCTGGTCGTGCCCAGGCCACACACACGGTGTGTAAGGATGAGGTGGAGGCTGGTTATTTCAGAGTACGGAAAAAATTGAAGTACACGCCATGTACTTTCTTTTTTTTCATTAAAAGGACCGGGGTCACGCCTAACCCCAGTTTCGTCTTCTTCTTCTGTTTTCGTCTGTCCGAGAGCGACCGTATGGCCGGATCTTCGACGGGCTCCCGCCTCGCCGTTCGTTCTCCAATTCGAGCACGGTTGATTGTGTTGGAATCGCAGCGGTGAGTTCTTCCTTCTTCTTTAGCATTGTTTCTTGATTTCTCCTCGTTTCCATGTTATCGTGGGATGAACGTTTTGTGCATTTTCTCAGATCTGCGTCGTTCTAAGGGGAATCTGTCGTCGAGGTTCACGTATATCGATCTCCTAGGATCTAGGTAGGTGGTTTGTGCCTTTCTGTAGAAAATTGATGAATATTATGTGCAAATTCCACCAATACCCTTGAATGGGGTATTGTGTGTTTCCTGTTTTGCCCATGTTGTTTACTTGCTTTGCTTGATTGCTTTAGTAGAGGTTATTGCTTGTGAGTAGTGTAATTTATTTTGTGCTCAGGTTGCTTTTCCATGCTTGTTTTTCCTGTTGGGAATTTTTCCAGTTGCCAGACCTTATTGTAGGATAGTGGAACTGTCTCTTTTGATATGTTGTTGAGCCTTAGTTAATAGCCAAGTAGTTCTTGAGGTTTACTTGGATGATATACACGCGCTGAGCATGTTTAGTTATACTCAGGACTGTGAGAACCTAGAGTAGTAGACCAAAGGGAGAATTGATGGAAGGGATTCTCCAGAGTGTCTTTTAATTACGATGAAATACTATAGGGGGAATTGACGTTTAGTGCTTCCCCAGAGAGTCTATAGATCCACGACGCGGGCCACAGGGGGAATTGACGTTGAGTGCTTCCCTAGAGAGCCTTTAGCACGATACAGGACTATAGGGGGAATTGACGGTGAGTGCTTCCCCAGAGAGTCTTCTTAATTACGTAGCTAGACCAGAGGGGTGAGACTGTGTGTGCCTCCCATAGGGTTTCTAGTACTTATAGGTTTAACCATAGGGGTTAGGTTGTGAGAGCTACCCAGAGGGTTACCTGTTTTCTTCTTGTTGCTGGTTGCTTACTTGTGTACTTTACTTGTTAGAATTGTGGATTGTAGCTGCTTGTGCTTTCCTATTTACTACTTCTTGTTTATTTACTGCCATATATTCATTGACTGTTAGGCACAAATCTTTGGGTGATTTCCTACTGGGATTGTATCTCACACCCTGTTTGGGCCATGATTTTGGGCCCAAGAAGACTATTTGCTGCATGTATAGACAAGGGCAAGCACCCTTCTACTTCAGGATCTTGACTGCATCAGGAGCTGGGGAGCATGGGACCGAGCCGTGGCTCACGATGCTGAGAAGATTACTTTGTTTTTCGTTTGCACTTGGTTTCAGTTGTATTTTAGCACGTTGTTGTGTTTTCTGTTTTCCTTAGATACTTGTACCTGCTGCATCATTGTCATCATAGTTATATATCTACATTGCTTCCGCTGTTTGGTTTCTGTTGTTATTCATGTTGTTTACTGCTTCCGCTGTTTTTTTGTTGTTTTCTTACCTTGTATACCTTACCAAATGAGGGCATAGTTTCCCCAACAACCCCCCAAGGCCCTCGCTGCTAGTCGGCAACCTCTGGTGTTTTGGGAAACGCACTTGAGGTCATGTGGCGAACCGGGTACGGGGCACCAGTGGAGGGGCTCCGGACTCGAGACGTTACAAAGTGGTATCAGAGGATTTATTTTCTCTTGCTTTACTATTTGGAGACTTTAGCCAGGGATAGGACAGATTCGGTACTTGGCATTAAGCTGTGCTCGGGAGTAGCTAACCCGTGTACAGGGAAAAGCCATACTACCTCATTAATTGCAGTTCTCTGGTTTTGAGATTTTATAGTTGATCTGATTTCACCTAGAGTGATTCACATGGCTTGTGCGGTTATTGTTTTGATATTTCGGTTCTATTTCCATCACAACCTGATGAGATGAGGGTATTTCATCTCATGCATCATATAGGCACTTGTAGAAATCACATGTCATGCATTATTTCCATGTCATCTAGTGTGAATTAGCGATTGCATGCTGTTGAGATAGAGTTTTTGTAGATTATGCATGCTGTTGTGATAGTTGCTTGATAGATTCTATGCGGGTATGTTAGAAAACTATTGTTTTGTTCTTTGTTTAAATTGAACGCCAAAAACATGGTTCTTGAGGTGTTATGGGCCCTCACGGATCGGAATTTGGCATCTTTTCCCTCGTTTTTAGTGTTTCTGGAATTCTGCGCAGTTTCTGAGCTACTGCCTAGAAAAACCTAGAATACACGGCGTATACTTTTCGGTAACACGCTGTGTAGTTTTCAGGCCGTGTCACTGACCGTGTGAGTAGAACACGGTGTCATGGGAGTAACTTCAGGAACACGCCATGTAAGTTCGGAGCCGTGTACCCGACAGTGTCACTAACAACACGGGCCGGGGAAGCTCGGGTAGAACACGCCGTGTCCTTAGGGAACACGCCGTGTAGTCTTGTCCAGGTACCCGGCCATGTCACAAACAAAACGGGCTGGCGTTACCTTCTTTTCCACATGCCGTGTTTGTTCGGAACACGCTGTGTAGTCTTGTCCAGGTACCCGGCCGTGTCACGAACAACACGGGCTGACGTTACCTTCTTTTCCAAACGTCGTGTTTGTTCGGAACACGCCGTGTAGTCTTGAACAGGTACCCGACCGTGTCACGAACAACACGGGATGGGGTCACCTTGCCTATGCACGCCTTGTTTATTCGGAGCATGCCGTGTAAGTTTTAGCCGTGTAGACGACCATGTGTTTCACAAACACGGGTCGCCGAAGCCTTTTCTAGTACATTCCGTGTGTGTTAAGAACACGCCGTGTAGTCTCGGGTTATGTCGGACTGTGTGGGTTAGCCGTGTAAGGAACTCGGGCAGGGGAATAGTTCCAAGTACACGCCGTGTTTTGGGGTCAACACGCCGTGTAGTTTGAAGTGTACACGACTTGTAGGGAAGGATTACACGCCCATGTCAGTGGCTTAAAAGGACACTCCGCGTAGTTTTTATACACGCCGTGTAGTCTTGTTTTTCAATATTTTTTGTTTTTCTTTCCCTGTTCCCGTTTTGTACCCTTGTGTTCTCTGTCCTTGTTTTCCTGATCTAAGGTGTGATTTTGATCTTTCAGAGCTATGCCTCCGAGACATCCTCCTGTCGTACGTCTATCATCAGGTAGTGAACAGACGCCAGACATGGCTGATCAGGGACTTCCTGTCGATCCCCCAGTCGAGCCAGCCTTGGCACTGGTTGTTGTACCAGTTGCGGGCGCTAATGCGCATTTCAGGGAAGGTTTCATGAGGATGATGCAGGCCTTCCAGGGAGCACCGCCTCCTGCCTCGTCTATGGCAGACTTGACACGGATCTTTCAGCAGCAGCATCCTCCCACATTCTCGGGGGAGGGAGGACCTTAGGCTGAAGAGTCATGGTGGGAAGCCATGCTGACTATCTTCGAGCATTTGGAGACGCCTCTAGAGAGGCGGGTCAAGCTCGCCTCCTAGATGCTCCGAGATTCTTCCAAGAGGCGGTGGGACATGATCTCACAGGCAGGTCAATAGCAGGCTATGACTTGGGAGGAGTTCCAGCACGTGTTCTACGACTACTTCTACCCGGAGACCCTGAGGGCCGATCGAGCCTGGGAGTTCATGATCATAGAGCATGGTACTCTATCTGTCATGGAGTATTCCTCTCGTTTCACCGAGCTGTAGAGTTTTACACCCCTCCGGGATGGGAGTGGGGTGTTCTTGGCAAGGAAGTTTGAGGATGGAATCAGGCGGGAGATCCACTTGCAGGTGAACATCTTCCAGCTGACTTCCATCACTTCCATCATCAACCAGGCACTGATTGCAGAGCGCAATCTGAGAGAATCCGGAGCTGTGATCCAGGGTGGTTCTACTTCCATAGTTAGCTTTCCTCCAGATGATAGTAAGAAGTGTCGTAGGGAGCCTACGCGCGGTGATTTGAGGAAGCGAGAATCATCATCAGGGAGCCAGGTGGCATGCTATCAGTGTGGCTGGACAGGGCACACGAGGCCACAGTGCCAGAGAGACCCCGTGGAGTGCCGATATTGCGGCAATATGGGTCACCTTCAGCGTTTCTGTTAGGTTTTCTCACCAGCAGCTGGTGATTGGGGTTCTTCTATGACTCCTCGTTCAGGAGAAGCCCCACCGGTTTCTCACCATTCAGGAAAATGGAGTTCTTCCGGCCGTTCGGGCTGAGGTGGAGGTCGAGGCCATGATGGTCAACCACCAGTTCCTCAGCACCAGCAAAGAGGTTCATCTCAGAGTGGTCAGCCAGGGGCGTAGGGCCACGGCACGGGCCAGTCTTTCGCCGTGGAGTAGACTTATCAGGAGCAGGATCCCGACCCTTCTACTGTTCGAGGTACGATTTTAGTAGCCTCAGTTTTATCTTCAGCTCTTTCCGATACTGGTGCTACGCATAGTTTTATCTCTGTTGTCGTTGTGGAGAGCCTTGGACTCTGCATCTTTTCTTCTGTCAACTCGTTGACACTAGACACACCTTTGGGAACGAGGACATCTAGTGTACGCCAGTGTAGAGAGTTCCCTCTGGAGGTTGCAGGGTATCACTTCTTATGGGATCTCTATGTCCTAGAGATGACAGAATATGATGTCATTCTCAGCATGGACTGGTTGATTCCCTTCCAGGCAGTCATTGACTGTTATCGCCGCAGAGTCAGTTTCGTCTCACTAGAGGGTGGATCTTTTCTTCATAGAGGCGAATGGGACGTTCGGGCGAGTCAGGCGGGACTCGAGCATCTTGGGCTAGGAGGAGTGACGACCCAGATTGCTATCCTTTACCTGGATTATCATGGGACTCCACAGTTGGACTTTCCTCCAGTGCTGGATTGCTTCAGGGATGTCTTTCCAGAGGACGTTTTAGGTTTTCCTCCAGAGCGTGAGGTAGAATTTTCTATTGATCTCATGCCAGGAGCGGCACCAGTGTCCATTCCTCCCTATAGGATGGCCACACCTGAGTTTCAGGAGCTCAAGAAGCAGTTGGAGGAGCTACATGATAAGGGTTTCATTTGACCCAGTACTTCTCCATGGGGTTCGCCTGTTCTGTTTGCAAAGAAGGCAGACGGTACCCTTTGTCTTTGTGTGGATTATCGAAAGTTGAACCAGTTGACAGTCAAGAACTGATATCCTTTGCCGCGGATTGATGACCTTTTTGATCAGCTTCGAGGAGCCCGGGTGTTCTCGAAGATCGACTTGAGGTCCGGTTATCATCAGTTGCACGTTAGACCATCAGATATACCTCTGACAGCCTTCAGGAGCAGGTATTGTCTATACGAGTATACGGTCATGCCATTCGGACTCACGAACGCGCCTGCAGTTTTCATGGCACTGATGAACCGAGTGTTCCATCCTTACTTGGACTCCTTCATTGTGGTCTTCATGGACGATATCTTGGTGTACTCTCACACTCGACACGACCATGCCACACATCTTGAGATCGTTCTGAGTACACTGAGAGAGCATATGCTTTATACTAAACTCTCGAAGTGCCACTTCTGGATGGATTAGATTCACTTATTGGGTAATGTCATCTCAGAGGCAGGAGTATCCGTGGACCCAGAGAAAGTGAGAGCTGTAGTTTCCTGGGAGCATCCGAAGAACGTCTTTGAGGTACGGGGTTTCCTAGGGCTGGCTGGATACTACAGACGTTTCATTCAGGACTTTTCTCATCTAGCAGCACCTTTGACAGGTCTGACCAAGAAGGGGGCGAAGTTCTTATGGTCAGATTCTTGTGAGTCAGCCGTTTAGGAGCTGAAAGGGAGGTTGACGTCAGCACCGATAATAGTATTGCCGGATCCAGGCAAGAACTACACTGTTTACTGTGATGCTTCAGGTATCGGTCTGGGAGCTGTGCTTATGTAGGGAGACGGAGTCCTTGCATACGGGTCTCGGCAGTTGAGGCCACATGAGAGGAACTACCCTACGCACGATCTGGAGTTGGTAGCTGTTGTTCATGCCTTACGCTATTGGAGACACTATCTTCTGGGAGAGCACTTTATGGTCTTCACTAACCACAAGAGTCTCAAGTATATCTTCACTCAACGTGATCTGAATCTGAGGCAGCGCGGGTGGGTCGAGTATCTTTAGTCTTTTGATTTCGAGCTTGCCTATATGCCGGGAAAGGGAAACGCTGTGGTAGACGCGTTGAGCAGGAGAACTCAGATTCAGGTAGTTCAGGAGGCCAGTAGTGAGTGGAAACTGATGGCTCTGTTCTCTGAGATGCATCTGGAGGTGCACAACAGACGGGGACAGACCTTTCTATCTTCTGTAGTTGTTACCTCCACGCTACTTGATCAGGTACGGATGATGCAACTATTAGACTCGGAAGGCTTAGTCCTGTGGGAGAGTGTGTCAGGAGGGGACCCTCTTCCTGGATGGACAATGGGTGAGGATGAGATCTTGTGTTTCCAAGGACGCGTATGGGTGCCAGCAGACATACGCGAGGAGCTGATGAGGGATTTCCATTCCTCAGTTTGGGTAGTTCATCCTGGAGTCACCAAGATGTATCAGGATCTTCATCGCCAATACTGGTGGCCAGGTATGAAGAAGTATGTTTTTGGTTTTTTCATGAGATGTTCTACTTGTCATCAGGTGAAAGTAGAGCATCAGCGACCATCAGGGATCTTGTAGCATTTACCCATTCCGGAGTGGAAGTGGAACGACGTCGCGATGGACTTCGTGACCGGGTTGCCGAGATCACCTCAAGGGAATGATACTTTTTGGGTTGTCGTCGACAGACTTACGAAGGTTTCTCACTTCTTGTCGATCAAGGAGACCTTCAGTGTCGATGATCTGGGAAGACTTTACATCAGAGAGATCGTTCATCTGCATGGGGTTCCACACTCTATTGTTTCAGACTGAGATGCGTGCTTTACCTCTCGGTTCTGGAAGGGACTTCAGAAGGCCTTGGGTACACAGGTACTTTTGAGTACAGCATACCATCCCCAGACTGATGGCCAGTCCGAGCGCACGATCCAGGTGCTTGAAGATATGCTCCGAGCTTGCATCCTTGACTTTGGCGGTTCTTGGGAGAAGTATATTCCTCTGGTGGAGTTCTCCTACAACAACAGCTTCCAGGCGACCATTCAGATGGCGCCATATGAGGCTTTGTATGGTAAGCCATGCCGATCACCCTTATGCTGGCTGGAGGCAGGAGAGGCAGCTTTTCTGGGACCTCGTCTTGTTCAGGAGACTTCAGAGCATATAGAGCTGATTCAGAAGAGGATGGCTACAACACAGTCTCGGAAGAAGTCTTATGCTGATAAGCGGAGACGACCTCTGGAGTTCGTGGTCGGTGATCAGGTTTTCTTGTGCGTCGCACCGAGGTTGGGACACAAGAGGATTCAGAGACAGGGTAAGATTTCACCGCGGTACGTCGGGCCGTTTGAGGTCTTGGAGAGAGTGGGACCGGTCGCCTATCGATTGAAGCTACCTTAGAGGTATCGGTCCATGCACGAAGTCTTCCACGTCTCTCAGCTCCGATGTTACTTTTCAGACCCGTCTCACTTCTTTTAGCCTGAGGAAGTCGAGCTTGAAGCGGATGCATCATTCGAGGAGCATCCCATCCGGATTGTCGATCGTAGTATGAAGGTTCTCCGTGGGCAGTCTGTTCCTCTGGTACGAGTGCTATGGCAGCACGGGCGAGTACAGGACGAGACCTGGGAGAGGGAGGCTGATGTACAATCGCAGTGGCCAGAGCTGTTCGGGGTTTCTTCTTCTCCACCTCATTAGGGAAATTCGGGGATGAATTTCTTTAAGGGGGGAAGTTTGTAAGAACCCGGATCTTCGTTCTGGTATGTTTTCTTTTTTTTTTTCTGGAGTTTTTAAGGAAAATAAATTTTCTGGAAATTTTCAAAGTACACGCCGTGTACTTTTTTTTTTCATTAAACGGACCGGGGTCGTGCCTAACCCCTAGTTTCATCTTCTTCTTCAGTTTTCATCCGTTTGAGAGCGACCGTACGACCATATCTTCGACGGGCTCCCGCCTCGCCGTCCGTTCTCCGATTCGAGCACGGTCGATTGCATTGGAATCACAGCGGTGAGTTCTTCCTTATGCTTTAGCCTTGTTTCTTGATTTCTCCTCATTTCCAAGTTATTGTGGGATGAACTTTTTGTGCGTTTTCTCAGATCTACGTCATTCTAAGGGGAATCTGTCATCGAGTTTCACGTATATTGATCTCCTAGGATCGAGGTAGGTGGTTTGTGCCTTTTTGTAGAAAGTTGATGAATATTATGTGAAAATTCCACCAATACCCTTGAACGGGGTATTGCGTGTTTCCTGTTTTTCCCTTGTTGTTTGCCTGATTTTCTTGATTGCTTTAGTAGAGGTTATTGCTTGTGAGTAGTTTAATTTATTTTGTGCTCAGGTTGCTTTTCCATGCTTGTTTTGCCTGTTGGGCATTTTTCCAGTTTCCAGACCTTGTTGTAGGATAGTGGAACTATCTCTTTTGATATGCTGTTGAGCCTTAGTTGATATCCAAGTAGTTCTTGAGGTTTACTTGGAATATATACATGCGCTGAGCATGTTTAGTTATTCTCAGGACTGTGGGAACCTAGAGTAGTAGACCAAAGGGAGAATTGACGAAAGGGCTTCTCCAGTGTGTCTTTTAATTACGATGTGAGACTATAGGGGGAATTGACATTTAGTGCTTCCCCAGAGAGTCTGTAGATCCACAACGTGGGCCACAGGGGGAATTGACGTTGAGTACAACCCTGGAGATCCTTTAGCACAATACGAGACTATAGGGGGAATTGACGGTGAGTGATTCCCCAGAGAGTATGCTTAATTACGTAGATAAACCAGAGGGGTGAGAGTGTGTGTGCCTCCCAGAGGGTTTCTAGTACTTATAGGTTGAACCATATGGGTTAGGCTGTGAGAGCTACCCAGAGGGTTACCTATTTTCTTTTTATTACTGGTTTCTTACTTGTGTACTTTACTTGTTAGAACTGTGGATTGTAGCTGCTTGTGCTTTCCTGTTTACTAATTATTTTTTATTTACTGCCATGTATTCATTGACCGTTAGGAACAAATCTTTGGGTGATTGCCTACTGGGATTGTATCTCACACCCTGTTTGGGCCATGCTTTTGGGCCCAAGCAGACTATGTTGCTTCAGGTATAGACAAGGGAAAGTGACCTTCTACTTCAGGATCTTGACTGCATCAGGAGCTGGGGAGCATGGGACCGAGACGTGGCTTGCGATGCTGAGAAGATTACTTCGTTTTTCATTTTCACTTGGTTTCAGTTGTATTTCAGCACATTGTTGTGTTTGCTGTTTTCCTTAGATACTTGTACCTACTGCATCATTGTCATCATAGTTATATATCTATATTGCTTCCGCTGTTTGGTTTCTGTTGTTATGCATGTTGTTTACTGCTTCCGCTGTTTTTTTTGTTGTTTTCTTACCTTGTATACCTTACCGAATGAGGGCATAGTTTCCCCACCGACCCACCAAGGCCCTCGCTACTAGTCGGCAGCCTCTGGCGTTCGGGGAAACATGCTTGAGGTCATGTGGCGAACCAGGTACGGGGCACCAGTGGAGGGGCTCCGGACTCGGGACGTTACAGTTTTTTAGGCCCACAAAGCCTCATCCAACTTCACTCGCCAATCCTTCCTAGAGCTAAAAATTGTTTTCTCTAAAATCTATTTAATCTCTTTGTTTGAAAATTTTTCCATCCCACTAGATTGTAGGTGGTAGGTGGTTCCTATCCTATGAGATCATCCCTACTTCTCCATTGTTAGTAATGAAATATCTAGGCACACCAAACCTATAAAGATGATTTTTCTTGATAAATGTGACAACACTTGTAGCAGAATTATTAGGTAGAGCTACTTCCACAACCCATTTGGGTAGATAGTCCACAATAACCAAAATGTACTCATTCCCATAAGAGTATGGGAATGGTCCCAAGAGATCTAAGCCGCATACATCAATGATATTGACCTCCATAATTCCTTTTTTAGGCATCTCCTACCTTCTTACTACATTTCCCAACATTTGACACTTTTCACAGACAATAACCAAACTCCTAGCATCTTTTAACAAAGTAGGACTGTAGAAACTAGAATTTAGGATTTTTTTGAAAAGTTCTCTCTCCTCCATGGTGGCCACCCTAAGGTGATTAATGATAGCTCTCAAATATGGGCAACATCTCTTCCTCAACAACACATATTTTCAAAATTCCAACAGCACACCTCCTAAATAGAAGAGGATAATCTCAAAAATAAAACCTAAACTCAGAAATGAACCTCTTTATTTCATTTTGTGAAAGGTATTTAGACATAACACCAAATTATAGGAAGTTGTCATAGTCTGCAAACCAGGAAGACTACTACACAGAAGCAGCAAGTGATTGTTCATCAGGGAATGAAGTTTTGAACTCTTTTGGATCCTCACTATTGGTATTGGGTAGATTAGACAAGTGATATCCCACTACTTTTTCAGCTCCCTTTTAATCCTTAATAATAAAATCGAACTCCTTCAATTGTAGGGTTCATCTCATCAATCTGGGTTTTGAATCCTTCTTTTCCAGCAAGTAATCCAAGGCTTTATGGTCAGTGAAAATGATAACTCTAGACCCCATCAAGTACTATCTAAACTTTTCTAAAGAAAACATCACTGCGGCCAACTCCTTTTTCAGTGGTGGAATAATTATTTTGGGCATCATCTAGTAGATTGATATCATAATAAATTACATTTAGTTTCATATCCTTCCTCTACCCCAAAACTTCTCCTACTAAAAAATCACTAGCATCACACATTACCTAAAAAGGTAGATTTTAGTATGGGGAAGTGATCCTTGGTGAGGTTTTCAACTTCTCCTTGTGCATATTAAAGTATTCCGTGTACTTATAATAAAAAGGGTGTGTAATTAACTATAAGGTATCATAGGGTTCCAGTAATCGTATATACATCCTTAATGATCCTCCTATAAAACTATGCATGTCCCAAAAACATCTAATTCCTTTAACATTTTTTGATCGGGGGAACTTTTGGATGATTTCAACGTTGGAATTATCAACCTCCATTCCCCTCTTAGATACCTTGTCACCCAAAACTATGGCCTTAGTAGACATGAATTGGTACTTTTCCCAGTTCAAGACCAAATTGGTCTCTTGGCACCTTTCTAGCACAAGTTCTTGATTTTCTATAAAATTTTCAAAATTACTCCCCACTATAGAAAAATCATCCATAAAAACCTCAATTATCATTTCAATAATGTCTAAGAAAATTTCCATCACACATCTTTGAAAAGTGGATGGAGCACCACATAACCCAAAGGGAATCTGCAGGTAGGAAAATGTCCGAAATGGACATGTGTAAGTGGTTTTCGCTTAACCCTAATATGAAATGGAAATCAGGTTGTAACCAGAGTAACCATCAAGAATGTAGAAAAATTATTTTTCTGCCGACCTCTCTAACATTAGGTCAAAAAAATGGAATGGGAAAGTGTTTCTTTCTTGTGGAAAAATTGAACATTCTATAGTCCATTCAGACTCTCCATTTATTCACCTCTCTTCTTTGGATTTTCTCATTCTTCTCATTTGTGACCACTATCACTCCACTCTTCTTGGGGACCACCTAGACAAGACATACCCAGGGGCTGTCAAAAATGAGAAAAATTATTCCAGCATCAAGCAAACTGATCGCTTATTCTCTAACAAATTCCTTTATATTGTGATTGAATCTCCTTTGGGCTTCCATTCTAGGATTATAAGCATGTTCCATTGGAATTTTGTGCATACAGAAGCCTAGACTTATCCCATTTATATCATCAATTTTCCAACCCCTGAAAAACTTCTACTTCCTCAAAAAAATTAGTAGGTTTTCCTCTGGACCTTTCTCTATATTAGATGATATAAAAACAAGAAGGGTCCAACTCTCTCCTAAAAAATATTTGATATGGGAAGGTAGGGGTTTGAGTTCAAGAATGGGTGGTGACTCACTTGAGTGAAGACACTTGGGCCTGCATGGCCCAATGTCTTCATGCTACCTCTTAAAGAAGGATGTGGAGAAGGAATCCTCTTCATCACTAGAACTTCTAAATAAATTCTCCTCAAACATTGATTTTTATCTTGGTTAAATAATGCGATCCATAGAAAAATCATCCAGGTGCTCCAATAATTCTCCCTCAATCTCATATAAGGTCTCTCATTAGTTACTTGAGATGATCCCTATGAAAGTGGTAGTAGGGATCTCATGTTCATAGTTTATCTCCTCAATCATCCTTAGAAACTCGTCTTCTTCCTCATCAATAGTACCCCCAGAAACTAGTATCTCATCTTGGGGAAATATTGGGTGGGTGGGTTATTTTATTTTCTTAAAAAATATTCTTTTTTTCACCCAGATTGAAAATAAACTTACCTTAAGATTCATCCATCACAACTACCCCTATGGCTAGGAAGAAACTACTTATGATGATAAGTACCTCCTAGTCACACTCTATATCAAGAATCATAAAATCAACAGAAAAAATAGTTTACCTACTCCCACTAAAAATCATTAACATTTCCCACTAGATGTGTAATGGACCTATTAGCAAGCTGTAACACAATAGTGGTGGGCTAGGGAACTCCTAATATATGGTGATAAAAAAGTGATAGATTAATGCTAGCACCAAGTTTACACAATCATTTGAACTTACCCCCTCTATCCCCAAAAGTGCACGGTATGAAAAAGCTTCCTAGGCCCTGATGTTTAGGAGGTATCCTTTTTTAACACAGCACTATACTCCTCAGTTAGACTATAGGTATCAAAATCTTCCAAGGTATTTTTGTTTGAGCATATTTTCTTAAGTGATTCTAAGTATTATGGGCTTTGTATCATGGATTCAAGGAATGTGATATCAATGTTCAACTTCTTAGCCACTTTGAGAAATTTAAGCAGTTTGGAATCACGAGTTGGGTTTTTTATTCTTCTAGGAAATGGAATTATAGGGGAACGCTTTCTAACAATTGGGGGAATACCTACATCTTCCTATTCAATCATTTTATTCCCTTTATTTCCTTGGTTTTTCAAGCCATTTTGATTGGGTTTTGATCTGGAACAATAGGAACCAGTAGGTTACTAGTGCTGCTGTATAGTTTTCTAGATTCAGGATTTTCCAGATTCATAAATATTTTCATTTTCATCAGTTTGGGGATCTCTTTTAGGAACTTAATGGGTTTGGAGACCATTTATTATGGTCACATACATGAAATTTTCCCTATTATTTTATGCAGTGGTGTTGGGTAGCCTAACATTGTCTCTATTTCCCACACCCCAAGACAACTTCCCTATTCCAATTTCCATATTCTACATTCTGGAATCCATTATAATTTTATAATAATATTTTTTTGGTATTTTTTTCATCAAATCTCCCTATAAACTAGTGAAACATTTCCTTCACCTCATCTTTAGAATTGGATGACTCATCCTTGAGTTTGGGTTGGGGTTGGAACTACTGCCTAGGAGGCTGTTTGAATCCAGGAGGGGTAGCAGGTCGAAAGACTCCCTACTCCCTCCAAGACAAGTTCAGGTGGTTACTATAACCCTGATTATGGGTGATGGAAAATGTATCTTCCCTAGGATACATCCTAGGACCATACCCTACAAAACTGGCTCTCTCATGAGACTGGATAGGTAAGTCAAAGTTTGGACAGAAATTCTATGAATGGTCATACATGCCACAATGGTGACATTGCTCCCTAAGGGTGGTGTGGGTATTTTCATTGAAGAATACCATAGCTTAGGCTTCAACTTGAGTTATAGGGGGTAATTTCTTTCCAAACAATTATTCTCCTCCTAGAACACTTGTGATAGGAGTTTTGAGATAAGGTGTTGAAAATTTGTTTGAGCTCCTCAGTTTTCCTATCACTAAAGTCCCCTCCATTAAATTGATCCACCAAGGTTCATTGGTAAGGGGTTAGACTGTTGTAGAAAGTATCCATGAGTAATTGAGGTGTGCACTTGTGTTTAGGACACTTCCTAAGAAGTCCCTTATACCTGTCCCATGCTTTATGAAACAACTCTCCCTCATCTTGAAGGAATCTAGTGATTTTGTGCCTAATCTTAGATGTCAACCTCCTAGGATAGAACTCCATGGTAAAAGCATTATAGACTTGATCCCATGTGACAAAGATCTCCTCCTCTAACTATTGGAACCAATTTATATAATTTCTCTTGAGGCCAAATGGGGAAACTCTCAACTTAATCTCTTCCTCACTAAGGCATCACAGTGGTAGCTGCAGGACACTAAAATATAAACCCCTAATGATGTTAAGGTAGTCTTCATTAGGAATTCCATTGAAGGTTGGTAACTGACTCAACATGTACTGATTAATTTCGTAGATTCTTGACCTAGGAGAGATCCTAATGCATGAAGGGTTTCTAGACACAAAGGGAAGAAGGAATTCTCTTAGGTTGTGCCTCTCAATTGTTTCATTTCTAGGTTGGTTCATCGTTATAGGTTGGTTAAATCTTTTAGGAGGTGAATTGTTCATGTTTTCATTTTTGTTGTCTTCCATTTTAATTACCTGTTTGTTATTTTTAAAATCTTTCCAATGTATCTCAATATCAAGGTTCACAGGTTCTATGGTCTTATATTTTGACCTTGTGAGTGTACAACAGGTTGTTCATAGATTTTTTCTAGGATTTTTTTTTCTGTTTTCTAACCATTTTGTTTTGGTTTTTTTTTCATTTTTTTTGATTTTTTTAAATTTTTTTATGTTTTTTTTGTGAATTTTTGTTTTGTTTTTTTTAAAGATTTCACTCAGCCTCCCCGAGAACGGTATGAAATTTTTACTATCAGGCATCATTGAGAACGAGAAAACAAATTAAAATTTATAAATGCACTAACTACTTAGTATTTTGGTAATATAGTGTCGAACCACAAGGAGGTATAATGTTTTGATTATCCATAAAAAAAGAATAAATCAAAACAAAAGCACAAAAAAAATCAATGGTGCAATTTGATGGAGATGGCGTAATGTGTATGAAATGGTGAGTGAGTGATGATTTGTGTGGCAGTGAGTGTAAGAAGATAATAAAATGAGGAAGACAACAATAAGGAAGACAACAAGTAGTGATAAAAACCAATTCATGATGAAGCGGTAATTCCACTAGTCAGTTTCAGTTCCGCTTTCCCTTATTCATGCACTTAAATCAAAGTGTATAGCTCTGATTGAAAGTTGTTGGATATATTTTTCATCTGGTCAAAGGGTGATTAAATAATCTCTACATTTATTTCAATGGAATTGATTATTCGATCAACCAATGTGTAAAAATCATAATTCACGAAGTTCAAATTGTCATATAAACTCGGTTAATCTCCCTCTCTCTTTGTAACACCCCGAGATTTTATGAGAAATATTCTTCTTAATTTCTTTGATGTCTGGTGTTGTACGCTACACCAAGATTAGCTTGCACTATATGCAACACTGTATTAGCTTGTAGTATACGCAAACACTATTCTTGGCTTGTGTTTCACGCAAGAGCGACCTTCCTCAATAGTGTGTGTTGTACACAATACTGAGTTTCACTAAACAACAATATATTGTTATAATATTATTATGAACTAGACGTTATGAATAGTATTAACTACATTTTGAAGTTTATAACATTATCATTCATTTTATACATAATCTAGAACATGGTATGTGAACACAATAATTTTTTTAGGTAAAATAAGTATTTTTCAAAAAATGCAGTTCTACCACCTTTTGATGGCGCACCCACTATAAATCTTGTTTTTGACACATTTATGAGTTCAATTTGACAAAATAAACTTATTCATCACAGTAAGTATATAAAAATTTACTTTAGATAATTTTTGAATATTTATCTATTAACTTTCATATTTTGATGAATAGTAAAAATACGCTAAATTTTAATTAAAAACAACTTTTTTCATAAAGATAATTTATAAGGTTAAATTATAATATTAAATAGTTTTAAAGTATTAATAGAATATATTTTTACCATTTAATATAATTTAAGTCATTATCATTAATTTTACATTGAATTCATAGGTAAAAACATTTATATCTTTTGCAATGTTTTAACTTTTAAAACCCATCTTCTCAACAGTGGGATTAATTTTTAATTAAATACTGCAACTTCTATGTATTGAATTTGGAAAAATGGATTCCATATTTGGAATCAGTAGGTCCAAATTTTTTTAATAGGCTACTTTTTATATTTAGGCATTATGAAAAGTAACTATGGTAAATTTTATTTACTACAATTAAATGTAAATCGGGCAATTAAGGGTAAAAATAATATAATAAATTTACCCTAACACTTGTCATAATACCATTGGTTGATTATATTTCTCTTTAAACATAATTGGGTCGAAATGGAATCTATTGTAACCCACTTGTATGAGATTAAGACCTTCAATTTATTTTATTTAAAGGAAAGTGAAATATGTCTCACTCAAACTTTAATAATTAAAGTATTTTTAATTTAAGGTTATATAGAATATAAATTCAATTATAAATACTCATTTTAAAGCTAAAATGTTTTTATTTTTTATGGTAATTTATTTGTAATTTTTAAGAAATATATAATTACCTTAATAGCTTATACATTAATGATGCAGAAATTATTTATTTAGGGAAAAATCAATAATACAGTTTTTATTAAACTAATAATGCCCATAAAAGGCCCAAACACCTGACCAAAACTTATTGGTCATGTACATGTAAACCATAAGAATCCAATGATATAATATTTGACCATTTGGAGCACTATAAAAGCGATTATGACACATATATTATTTTATTTTAAATGATGTCAAAGTTTTCACATTCATAATTTAATAAATATAAAAATTTAAATGTTATGATTTTTAGATGATAAATTTGAGTAAAAGAATTATTATGGAAGATATTAGATTTATCTGCATCATAGTGTTTTATTTTTAATTTTTATTCAACAAATAATTATATTAAAAAAATAAACAAAAATGTTGTAGTAATTATTTAATTAAGAGAAATATCAAATAAATGGTTTTAAAAATATTAAAATAAATATTATATGAACAAATTAATGTGATCCATGAATTTTTTAGAAGCATATTGCATGTTAGGAATATATTAAATATTTTTTCTCGAATATAAATTCTTTTTTGATTTTATTTAAATTCAAATAATTGAATAGTGTCAAAATTGACACTATTGATATTTTATAAAAATAACATATTATTAAATTGTTTAAAAATAGAAAAAATATTTAAAAATTAGAAATTTAAAATTATATGGTATAAAATTTAATATGTATCTAATTATGGAAAATTAACAACACATAAGTAAGTATTTATAACAATTTAAATTAGAATTTTATTACCACAAATAAAATTAAATAGATTAAATAAGGATAAATCAAAATGATAAGGTTTAAAGTAAACTTAAAACATGTATAAATTTTATTTTTTGATGATATTACAACCCTATCTCATCTTATATTTGAATTGAGTGATTTTTGGAGGTTTTTAAGTGGGTTTTGATTTTATTATTAATTAATATTTTTGAGGTTTCCAAAAGTGCCCCTCTCTTCTCTTATAAAATGACACCTCATCCCTCTCCTCCTCACACAATTTTGAGCCTTCAAGCTCGGAAAATCCCTGCCCATTACTCTTCTCAACTTCCCTAGTCACATTCTAGAGGTTCTAGTCTTCTTAAAAGACCAACTCTAGTCCCTTAAGAGGAAACTTAAAGGAGGTGCGTCGAGGAAGAGGAGTCTCAGACACATATGGAAGAAATTGGATATAAGGTAAGGGATAATTAATCCAATATCATTATTATCCTTTATTTTTTATTCGTAAGTATTTAATGGGGTTATATTTATCATCCATGTCCATGTCTTCTAAAACTATTTCCATAAAATTATTACTATTATTACATGTATGTTTAAAGTCATTTTACCCATTTTTGACTTTTACCACATGGTATGGAAGGAATATTTATTTTATTTACCATACAAGGTACTTTTTTACTTTTCCAGAAAAAGTATTAGAAGAATGTTTTTTCTAACTTATACGACATGAATGGATTTTTACGGTTTCATAACGCTTTATTTCCATGAAGCTTCTTCTACCTGATTTCATGATTATTTTCAACAAAATATTTTTCTTTTAAAATTTTCATGGTATTTTGAGAAAAGAAAATGATTTTGAAGAAGAAATGATATTTTCCTCAAGAATTCATTTCATGTGTTTTATCAAAACTATTTTCCATATATGATGGTATTCTTTAATATGGTTATTATTCAAGTATAATGTCTCTATTATTTACATGGTTTGATTTTGTTTATGATGAAATTATATCCATTATTTTATATGGATTATGTTGTGATGGGATGATGTTTATGAAACCCATTTTATTCATTGAGTTATGATGAATGATTTATATTTATTTTGTTGAACATGAAATAATGATTTCATTATGAGATGGGTGGGACCTATATCTCCCTCCAATGCATTGGGTAAAGATTTATATCTCATGAGATAGACATGGCTGGTGGTTGCGCCCAAATTTACCCAAGTTGTATGGTGTAAGCGGTCATTGTAGTACGGCTTGGGTTATCGATCCTTAGAGACCTAAGAAGAAACCTAAGAAACATGCATTCTAAGAAGGTGATTTGATGGTGTTGATTTGGCTATGAAGTGACCAACTTTAGTTTGAATCTATTGGATTATTTGATATTTTAAAGACTTAAGTGAATTCAATTTAAAAGCATGAGTTGATCCTTGGTTATCGCATGAGGTGTATTGGATGAATTTCTTTTTAAATTATTTCAATGTCTTAAATTTGAGTATTTCCTTTAACGAAATACAACCATCCCAAATCACTCACCAATTTTGAGTTTTCACTATCCTAAGGAAAATCACCTATACACTTGGAGGATCATATTGATGAGCACTCCAAGGTAGAGGATTGTGTTAGCACTCGGGATTTGTATCCTTAAAATTGGTGAGTTTAAAGGATAACGTAAATCATTTAATTAAAATCTCAAAAATAGAATTGATTAAGAATTATTAAATTAAGAAATAACATCCAATTCACCCCTTTCTACTCCCTTGGATCAACCCATTAAAGTATTATCCCTCCATTGATGCTATTCTATCAATGAAAGTGGGTAGTAGACTTATGATGGTAGAATTGGAGAAGAATAAAAAAACAATCACTCCACCATTGTGTGAAGAGTTTCAAAAAAGATAATGTGAATAAACTCACTCCCTAAGGCAATGGTATCAACATGATATGGAAAAAGAAATAAGAAATTAATAAGAAGAATAATATGGTGATATTTTATTAATTAAATGAAGGTGAACGAAAGAACTTACTTGGGAGAAATTGACAAGCGATTAAAAAAATGAAATTATACAATTCAAAGAAAACAAAAACTTCCATTCCAAAAAAAAAATTTGATCCCCATTCCTTTCAGCATAAGCTCCTTATATAGGCATATTTGGAGACTTAGATACACCCCCCCACAATAAATTACATCTCAATTAATTTATAGAGTCAAAAGGAGGGTGAGAAAATTAAGGGATTTTGACATTTTGATGTTGACCTGTAAATTTCATCCAGATTCATCCACCATTTTGATGTGTGAATTTGGAATTGAAGGAGGCCGAATCCTGAGGGGTCATTTTAAGAAATTTGGAGCAGCCGTTTAGAAGTTATGGTCGAAATGGTGGGACGACTTTATGTGCATTAATGTCGGGCCCACCATTTAAATCTCAACTTCAGATCCCTTTATCATCATGAAAAAATCAGAATTAGCTCTGTCCACAGTTGAATAAAATGATCCTTATATTCTTCTCTTTATAATGTAAAAATTTGACCTTTATTGGGCTTGGTTTGTGGGCCCCACATTTGTTTGATGGGCCCTAGGCCCATTAGGATTTTTCCAGTAAACTTCTGTATTCATGAGCAAAAATCTCCACCTTCCCTTAGGATTCATCCATCAGACCTAAAAAATAAAATGTTCCAAATAGAGTGATAAATCATATCCCAAAATATCAAATTCAGAAAATGAATATAATGTTGTCCACAAACAAATGAATTATTGGACCCAAATTTTCATTTTAAACATGAATTGCTTTTAAGATGAGAAATGAAGTTCTATTTTTGTAATGCACTAAAAAAAATGTTTATGGACTTTGTAACAATGAATATAAAGATATTAACAATGAAAATTATCCACTTTTAGTGACTAATCACACCCCCCAACTTGAGTTTTGCTAGTCCCGAGCAAAATATATTACAAATATGAAATTCAAATCCCCTTTTCCCAAAACATTTTAATACACATTGCTCACCCAAAGACCTCATACCCAAAAAAATTATGAAACCCATCAAAATCATTTCAAACAAGATAGGTCCATAAGTATATACCAAACCCAAGCCCATTTCTTTGTTCAAATTCATCGTCAAATTTCATCCAATTTCAATTAAGTATGATAAAGTGTTGTGCATCACAAAATATATGGGGCCCATTTTATTGTTCAAGGGGAAAAAATGGAAGCTCTAGGTGGGAATTACATTAAACCTTAAGATGAGTATCCATTTTTTATTTTTATTATTTATTTTTTTGATGATTTTTTTAACCACAATAGATATGAAAAGACTAACTCTGGGCAAGAAAATTATGGAGTCACGATCCCCAATTGCCGAACACCACGCATATTGTCAATTTCATGCTCTACAATAGAGATATAAAGCCTAACTCTGGTCAAGACAACTATGGAGTCACGATCCCCAAGTGCCGGACACCACTCATTTGGACAAAACATTTCTCTATGTGGTCATATTTGTTTTTTGGATACTCAAATTAAACTAAAAGTGACCCCAGAACCCTATGCTATAATGAAAGGGACCCAAGAACTCAAATTTACACCCACGATCCAGTAGATGTGCATTGTGCCATTTTTATTAAGAGGATGAAAATGTAAACTTTGAAAAAATCACATCGGACAACCGCACTTTCCAAAAACTATGCTCATGAACTTAAACTTGCATTAAAATCAGAATCAAGGCATCCAAAATTTTTGATATCCAATTTCATAGTTTGCAATGTGTGTTATCATGTTCAAGGTTAATGGAATGTTTCTTTCCATGCATGTTATTATAAAAAAAATCAATTTTTTATTTCATCTACCCCCAACTTAGAATAAAACTGTCCCCAATGTTTAATGAAAAGAAAAGTTGGAAGGTGGTAGGAGAGTAGTTCAAAAAGGAAATTGAAAATGATAAACATGGAACAAATTCACCTAGTTTTTTTTTGAAGTTGAAGTTCATGATGCTCCAGATTACTCCTTTGATCTCTTGGGGGATGTAGGAACCTCCTTGATTGAACATGTATCACCCAAAACAGTCCCTGAACCATACAAAGAAGATAAAACCAGACAAAACAAACAAAACAACAATTTATTTAAAACCAAGTACTACATTTTTATGGTTTTCCCTACATTTTTAAAAAAAAATCAAACTGATGATACATTGTCTTATTTATATTTTCTGGGTAAGGTATTACTCAGGGATCACACTGTGTGACATGGATGAATATAGTGCTCCCATTTCATAACCATCCTTACTCATAAAAGAAGAACAGATCAACAATCTATTTTTTTAAATACCTACAAAAACATAAAATAAAATAAAATAAACTGATGATACATTGTCTTCTTTTAAATTTCAGGGTAAGGTATTACTCAGGGATCACACCGTGTGACACATATGAATACGATGCTCCCCTTTCATACCCATCCATATTCATAATAGAAAAACAGGTCAACAGTCTATAAAAAAATACCAAAATGAAGGAGAAGGAAGCAAAAGATGATTCATAATGATTGGAAACATGAAAACCACGGGTTACCTCCCATGAAATGCTTTTTTAACGTTGTTAGCCCGACATAGACCCTAAATCTATCAATTTTTCTTGGTTCATATGTTGGCTTAGTTAAATCCTCCTTGTTTTCTTATTTATTAAATGATTCAATGAATGGCTTTAACCTATGCCCATTGACTTTGAAGACATGACGACTTATGGGATCCTGAATCTCTATTTCCCCATGAGGTTACACATGATGCACTAGGTATGTACCGGACCATCTAGACCTTAGCTTTACTGGGTGTACATGAAGTTTTGAACTATAAAAGAGCACACATTTTCCCAGTTCAAAGTGTTTGAGTTTGAGATTTCTAGATTGGTGAGCTTGAACTTTAGATTTATTGATCCTTGAATTTTCATAAGCCTCCATCCTAAGTTCCTCGAGTTCATTAAGATCTGATTTCCTTTTTGTTTCAGCCAATTAAATGTCAAAGTTCATTTTTTTATTACCCAAAAGGCCTTATGCTCTATTTCAACAGGTAAATGACATGGTTTTCCATAAACCAATCTATACGGTGACATGCCTAGGACAGTTTTGAAAGTAGTTCGATATGCCCAAAGGGAATCTAAGAGTTTCTCTGACCAATCTTTCCTAGTGGGATTGACAGTTTTTTCAAGAATTTTCTTAATTTCTCTATTTTCCAACTCATCTTGACCGTTGGTTTGAGGATGGTATGTAGTGGAAACTTTATGAGTAATTCCATACTTAGAAATGAGTGAAGAGAATGGGTGGTTGCAGAAATGGGTTCCATGATCACTAATTATAGCCCTCAGAATTCCAAATCTAGAAAAGATATGCTCTTTTAGGAATCAGATCACAACTTGATGATCATTAGCCTTGGTGGGAATGGACTCAACCCATTTTGAGACATAATCAACAACTAAGAGGATGTAGAGATATCCCCTAGAGTTTGGGAAGGGTCCCATGAAATCGATTCCCCGGCAATCAAATATTTCAATCACTAAGATGGGAGTGAGTGGAATTTGATTCCTTTTTGTGATGGAACCTACTTGTTGACACCTAGGACAGCTTTAAAAAAATGTGTATGAGTCCCTTGAGAGGGTGGGCCAGAAGAGACCACACTAAAGAACCTTAGAAGAAGTTTTCTTAGATGAAAAGTGACCTCCACATGCTTCACTATGACATAATTTAAGGATGGACTCTTGTTCAGATTCTGGGACACACCTCCTAATGACTTGGTCAGGGCAGAACTTATAGAGGTATGGATCATCAAACACATAGTGCCTAACATCAGAAAAGAATTTCCTTCTAGCTTGAGTCCCCAAGAATTTTGGAATGACTCATGTAACTAAGAAGTTGTCTATGTCGGCATACCAAGGGCAGTCACTCATAGAGTATAAGTGTTCATCAGGGAATGAATCAGACACATCAAGGTGAGATGATTTTTCATTAAATTCTATCCTAGAGAGATGATCGGCTACAACATTTTCAACACCCTTTTTGTCCTTGATTGTGAGGTCAAATTCTTGTAAGAGAAGGACCCACCTAATCATCCTAGCCTTAATATTTTTTTTTTCTGGAATAGGTATTTAAACATAGAATGGTCAGTGAACACAGTGATGGGGGATCCTAAGAGGTAGGACCTAAACTTTTCTAAGGAAAACACAACAGAAAGTAACTCCTTCTTAGTGGTGGTGTAGTTGATTTGGGCATCATTTAAGGATTTTCTTGCATAATCAATGACATAAAGAGTTTTCTCACATCTTTGTCCTAAGACTGCACCTACAGTGAAGTCACTCGCATCACACATGATTTCGAATGGAAGGTTCCACTTTGGAGACTTCATAATGGGAGGAGAGGTGAGAGAGAATTTGAGGGTTGAGAATGAACCCTCTTAGCTTTCTGTCCAAACAAATGGAGCATCCTTTACTAGGAGAGCACAAAGGGGATGGGAGATTGAACTAAATTCCTTGATGAATCTTCTATAGAAACCAGCATGTCCTAAGAATGACCTCACTTTCTTAACAGTTCTAGGTGATGGAAGGTGACGAATGATGTCAACCTTTGCTTTATCAACTTCAATCCCCCTACTCGAGACTAGATGGCCTAGAACAAGTCCTTCCTTTACCATGAAATAGATTTTTTCCCAGTTTAGGATGAGATTTTTATCCTCACATCTAGACAAAACTCTATCTACATTCCTAAGACATCCCTCAAATGTATCCCCAAAGACAAAAAATTCATCCATGAAGACCTCAAGAAAATCCCCTACCATATTTGAGAAGATTCCCATCATGCACTGCTGGAAGGTTCTAGGGGCATTTCATAACCTGAACGACATGTGTTTGAAGGAAAAGGTGCCAAATGGTCAGGTGAATTTAGTCTTCCTTTGATCCTCTAGGGAGACCTCAATCTGATTATACCCTGAGTACCCATCTAAAAAACAATAGAACTCATGACCTTCCACTCTCCCAAGGACTTGGTCAATAAATGGTAAGGGGAAATGGTCCTTCTTGGTGAATGATTTTAGTTTTCTATAGTCAATGTAGACGCTCCATCAACTACTCACCCTAGTTGGAAGAATCTCTCCATCCTTATTGGTTATCACTATGATTCCTGCCTTCTTGGGAACCACTTGGATTGGGCTCACCCACTGAGTCTCAGTTATAGGATAAATGATACCAGCTTTTAACAATTTAAAAAGTTCCTTCCTTACTACCTCCATGAGATTAGGGTTGAGTCTCCTTTGAGGTTGATGACATGGATTTGAATCAGATTCTAGTACAATCCTATGAGTCCCTATTAGTGGTCTAATCCCAGGAATATCAGACAAGGTCCAACCAATGGCTCTCTTACGTTTCTTAAGTACATCTAAAAGCATCCTCTCATGATTGGACTCAAGAGAAGAAGAAATGAAAATATGTTGTGTTTGATTGTCCCCTAGGAATGCATACTTAAGTGCAGCTGGAAGTTCCTTCAATTCAAGATTAGGTTGGTTCATAATTTTAGTAGAAGATTAGGACATTGGATCAAGATCAATTTTGTTTCCTAGGGTTTTTGATATAATTGAATCCCCATGTGTATAAATTTCAGCTAAAAGATTGGTTTGATCAGATTTAGTGAAGAAAATTTGATAGGTCTCCATGAAAGTGGTTTCCGGAAAGGTTTTACTGATTTCTGGACCTAAGATTTAATCATTGGAGCAATCTGAAAGTGATTCTAGCCATGGAGATAAACTTCCTTCATGTGAACAAATGAAATTAATCTCTTCCTCACTTAAAAATTCCTTGAATATCCCTTGATGTTATATGGATTATTTATCAACGCATCCTATCATGTTTACTTCATGAATATCCTCATAATCCCCTATTTGTGAGATTTCATTATAGATGTTCAAGTCTAGACTCATGTTTCCAAAGGTGATGGTCATGTTCCCATTTCGGACTCGGATAACAGAGTTGATTGTTGTAAGGAAGGGAAAACCAAGGATGATTGGGGTTTGTTCCTTATTTCCTATGGTTGGATTGTTGTCAAGGATAATGAAGTTAGTAGGGTAGATGAAGTTTTCAACCTTTACCAGAACGTCCTTTAAAATCCCATTTGGAACCCTAATGCTACGATCAGCAAGTTGAAGTGTGACCAATGTGGGTTGGAGATCTTCTAGGCCTAATTGGAAGTACACATCATAAGGGATGAGATTGACACTAGCACCTAGGTCACATAAGGCTTTGACAACATTGTTTTCTCCTAGTTCAACATTGATGTAAGGGAATCCTGGGTCTTTCATCTTTGGTGGAAGGGTTCCTTGGATTGTTGTGCTAACATTTGCTGCCAGAAGGACTTGGTTCTTATGTGAAAATTTCCTTTTAAATGTGTAGAGTTCCTTTAGGTATTTTGAGTATGTAGGAATGGTTTGAATAGAATCGAGGAGTGGAATGTCCAACTTGACTTGTGAGAATATTTCCCTCAATGTTTCACTCAATTCAGGCTTGTTTTTCCCCCTTATGCGTTGAGAAAATGGTGCAGGTTGTGGGGTTGTTTGTTGAAGAGTTTTTTATTTCACATTGTTATCAATTTCTTCAGTTTGATATTGTGGTTCATTTGGATTTTCATTAGAGTTTGAAGCTTCACATGGTTTCTGACTTATTTGTTCAGGTTTTTCAATTGATTTCCCACTTCTTAGAACAGTCACAGCCTTTAGTTGTTCATGAGTTGTTTGAGTGAAACTTGTCTCTCCACTTAAATTTGAGGATGGTACCTCCTGAGTAGGAATGGGTTCCTTTCCAGTTTTTATGGTTTTAATTTCTTGTTTAATGGATGAGAATTATGAGTTCATTTTGTCCATTTGTTTGCACAGTTGTTCTAGTAGGCTTTGTGGAACAATTTGGGTTGGTGCTTGAGCTTGTTGGTTTATCCCAGGAGGATACTTTGGTTGTCCGATTGGATGTTGAATGGGTTGTTGGATAAGTTGTTGATATTGGACATGAGGATGTTGGAATTGGACCAGTTGTGGTTGGAACTGATTATGAGGTTGAAAGTTTTGTTGAGGGTATGGGTTGATACATTTTTGTTGTGTTGGTTGTTGATTGTCCTTCCAACGAAAGCCTGGATGGTCATTATACCTTGGATTGAAGGTGTTTGGGAATTGTAGCTTTTGAAAGTTCATTGCATTAACTTCTTCTGGTGGTCCTACTAAAAGAACATCCTTGATGGAAGGAATGGTTGGGCAATTATCAGTCTTGTGGTCATGCTTGTCACAAATTGTACAAACAAGCTCAACAGTTTGGGTTTTGTGGACCTTCCTAAGATCAATCTCCTCAACTTTCCTCGTGAGTGCAGCAAGTTTTTATCTAAGGTTTTCTTCTTCTCCAAGATTGTACATTTCACCAGATTTGGGTGCCTTTTCATAGTATGGTGATGTTCCCCATGTTTGGTTCTGTTCAGCAAGATTTTCTAGATACTCGTAAGCATCATTTGGGGCTTTGTTTTTGAAGGTTCCATTACACATCATATCAATGAATTGTTTGTTTCTAGGACCAAACCCTTCATAGAAAATTCTCACTTGTTCTGGATTTAAGAAACCATGGTGCGGTACCATGTTTAATGTGTCCTTGAATCTTTCCCATGTCTCATATAATGTTTCTCCCTCTCTTTCAAAAAAGTTTTGTATGATCTTTTTAAGTGCAATTGTTTTGTGATGGGGGAGTTTTTTTATAAAATTCTCGTTGAAGTTGGTCCCAAGAGTAAACGGATGCTAGTCTCAAATTGTTTAACCAATTATTTTCTCGGTAATTCAAAGAAAAAGGAAAAAGTCTCATTTTAGCAGATTCAATTTGATTTGGAGGGCACATGGTTTCAACAATGTCATTAAATTCTTTAACATGAAGGTAAGGCATCTCAGATTCCATCCCATGAAAGGTTGGAAGGTGGTTCAGGACATGGGGTTTGAAAACATATTGGGAATATCCTATGTTATCATGCCTAATGGATGAGGGTGCATTGGTCCAGGTTGGTGTGAGGTACTCATTCATGGTCGGGTCTGCAACAATTCCCATGTTAGGGTCTTGCTCATTATTTCGGTTCCCTCCCTAGTTTATGATTTGGTTTTGTGGGAGATTCTCCATTGCATCAAACTCAACTTCTGAATCTGGAGTATTGGGAATATTTGGATCTAATAGAAAAATACCTCTATGATTGCTTGACTCCCCAGCCCTAAGACTATCCACCCTAACTAATCTGTTTGAGTTATCGCGGGTGTAGGCGGACATGCGCCAAAAACTGTATTAACAAAAACTGTGACGTCACACTGTTCACAGTGAGGTAGGATACATTGGGTGCGTCACGAGTAATACCACTTTAATAGATAATGCGAGAAAGGATTTGTCCCTTCTGTTCCAAAACATAAGTAGATATCTCAGGCCCTTTGTTGGAATTGATATAGCCTAAATAAATCCATGTCCATGGTAAAGTATGGGCGGGTTCAATTCTGGAAAGTCAAAGAAAGAATAATTGAGTACGTGGGTTGATGACACTAGCATGCAACCCGCTTGATTCGAGATATCGTGACAAAGAGATTATATTACACGGTAAGCATTCGTATGAGGTGACACGTCATTGCGGTGTTAACTTCTTTCTCTATGGGTGCCTTGGCATGTTGCTAGATGCTAACCTTGGACTTTAGGTAGGCTCCGCATAATGCCCCTGAGAAAGAGACCTAGAGGGTCACACACTAAGTGTATCCATGTATCTCAGTTAAATATTAATTTAACAATTTAAATAAATATTATTCCCGATTGTGGTTTAATAATTATTTAAGGATGTTTGATCGCATTTATTTCGACACTAGTTATTCGAGAGAATATATTGTGGGTGAAATAATATATTTATTAGCGAGTAATGCAGTTACATTTATTTAAGAAATAAATAGCCATTACTCAAGGTCTAATAAATGTGGAGGAGGAGATAAAGAAAAGTGGGAAATAAAACTACACGCCGTTTATATTTAATATACACTCCGTGTAGTTTTATGGAAAACAAGTACATGTTGTGTATTAATGATTACATGGCGTGTAGTTTTTCTAGTTGGGATTTTGAGGAAATAATATCATTATTGTGATATTAATTATAATCAGCGTGGGCGTGTGTCAAGGAATTAATCATTCGACATGGGCGTTTTCAATAAGGGTTAATGAAATAAATAAAACACGTAATGCGTTTATTTATTGTCATAAATATATGACCTCAAACACGATTATAAATATCCTCACAACCCAAAAACTTTTCAATCAATCGTTTTGCACAACAATTCAGGAGAATTCTTTCATGGTTGAAAGAACTCCTTCCTCCAAGAACGCTCTCAAGACCGAGAGACCAAGGCGATCGAAGGTGGACATCGCAAGTGAAGGTTATTCTATGCTAGCACCCAGAGATCCCTTCGGTGACGTTCGGAGATACGTGTCACACGTGTGGATCACTGCTAGAGGAATCCTACACTTGGATTCTATGATTCAATGACAGATCATAGGATCGTGACTAGAGACATCAACAAAGAAATAATTCCACCAAGGTAATTCTTGTGATTTAATTAAATTAATTATAACCAACATATGATGATCCTATCTCTATGGTTCTGGAATTACCTCTTAAGTTTTTAGTTTTTTTTTTCTATTTCTAAGATTCAGCGTTTTAAATCATGACGAATCTTGGATTTAAAGTTGATTAAAATTAAAATTAAAGTTGGGAAAACCCACGCAACGCGCTTCTGCTACACCCAAAACCTACACAAATATCCGTGTTCCCTAAATTCCATGATCTATTTGATGGTTTCCCTAAAATTTTTATTTTGATAGTGGAATTCAATAAGTCCTTGGACCTCCTGGATCTAACCATGATTACTTGGTTCAAGTATAGATGACCTTCAGTTGACTTGTTTGATAGGTTCTCTTATGGGTCTTGGGATTTACATGAAAGGGATATATTGGGATTCCTCGACCACAAACACATTATGGTTTGTTTCTCTTTAAAGTAATGCCTGATCAAAGCATGTTCTAGTTCACCATGTAGTTACAAAGGATATCATTAATACCTCTTCATGTGGACTTATGATTTCTATATGATGTGTGACACTCCTTCAGTGGTGATTTGGGTTAGCTTTCTGGAACCCCCTTTACCCTTTTAAAACCCTTCGATTATTATAATTCCAAGAAAACTTGTCAGTAGATATTTGTGTTTCGATATTAAAAATCATTCATTTTTTCATCCTTTCAATCCCCGTGTCTATGTGGAAGTTGATGCATCATGATTTCTTGCTGAGTATGATTTGATTTCAATAGGTGAAGAGTTCCATTGTCGATATCTTATTTTTCATGAATCGTGGTTCGATTTTTTTTCCTACTATAAAAAAGTGACATTAAATGGTAACCTATATGTGGGGGTATAATATCCTTGATATATAGAAGGTTTTGAATTTACGAGGCAATCTAAAGGGCTCGGGGTCTAGTGTTGACGAGGGTTTGTCTATAAAGAGAAAATTGGGTGTATCTATAAACCTAAATTATGAAAAGGGAGTGCAGTGTGGAACACTAGAGGGTAATGCAATGGTGGTAAAATTTTTCAATCACTTGAGAGAGGATCTGGGTGATCCTAAGTCTTTTCTTCAAGCTCATGAGAATGCAGAGGTGGTGATGCCAGTTTGTATTATGGATCATCATAACACTCTTGGGGTCTTCATGGAGGGGATGTGCAATATGATAGTGGTAATAATCATGTAGTATAATCACTAATGATTGATGATGGGGGCCTCAAGACTCCCATTTCTACATCATATGTTGAGGCAGTACATTTGGGGAACAATATAAATGGTAGAGGTTAGGCAGTAACACCTAATGCACCAAGGGAGGGTGACACTTCAGGTGTAAAATCATAGAATATTTCCATGGGGGGTGAGTCCATGATTAGAACTTTACCATGAACGGAGTTGGTAGGTAATGATCATGTCAATATGTTTGAGGTATTGGTGGATGATGAAATTGATTAAGAGAATGAAGAAACTCAGGTTGTGCCTTCCACGAATGAGTTGGGGGTCTTCAAGAATGAGTCTGGTGAGGAGTTTTTTGCTCATTTTTTAAGTGATTATGTAGATGATTTATATGTTAGTAGGCTTCCCATTCCTAGAGGAGGAAAATACATAGGGGCAATAGAAATGGGAGAAAGGACTACTCATATTTTCTTATACCAATGGTTACATGATCTACCCAGAAATCAAAGGAAATGATGTCAGATAGTGATTCTAAGGCTCCTAAATTTTTTTCTCAGGAAGAGACTATTGATCTTGGGGTTGTCTTCCCCAAGGATTCTTTGACTGGTCAGCAGTGGAAGTCTGGTGCAGTACCTTAAGAATATCTGGAGCTATTCTTACACTCGGAATAAGAAATGGTTGAAGTATTTCATGTGATTAATTCTTATAAAGAAGAAGTTTAAAGGATGATGGGAAAGTTGTTAAGGGTGAAGTAAAATGACCAAAATAACACATGGATAGAAAATCAAGATATAAAATTGATAAGGGTATTCAATAATGGTAAGATAATCCAAGAGGAGTACACAAAATCTTGAGACAAGGTAGAATATCAATTTTAAGGTCTTTTAAAGGAATATCCAGATATTCAGGTAAACACTCTCACCTAGAATTTATTAATGGAGATTAATTCTGGTAGGCTTAAGTTTTCCTTTAATAGATTTGTTATTTCCTTTAGTGTCTAAGCCTTGTAGTTTCTCACTTTTTCTTGAAAAGTGTTTTGATAATAAAAAAGATAACTTTCAGTAAGGTAATACATATTATAAAAGTCGTTATTTATATATTTTTTAATAAATTTTCGTTATTAACTAATACTATGGTCATAAATCGAGAATTAACTTGTTTATAATGAAAAAATAGTTATATTGTGATCAATATATGTATCAGAACAATTTTTTTTTTCATAAAAAATCTAATTTCATATTAGTTGTTAATTAATATTACATATTACACTTGTATATTTTAGTTCACAACTAATATGTAACATGTAGAACTAATATTCATTTACTACAACTATATATGTTGATGGCAATAATATTTTAGAACATATTCAAATTTTGATCAATAAATATTAAAAGAAGGTCAACTATGTATTCTGACCAAAACATGTATCAATTCAAAACAAATAATTTAATATGACATGTGTTAGAACTAATATTAAGATACAAAATATATGTATTATAAATAATATTAAATATACTGTAATATTAATTATAATAACACAATGTTTGTTTTTAAACTTTTTGAAATATTTGTCCTAATTATATAATAATATTTATACATCATAATAAGTAAATATTTATCACAATATTAGTTGATAAATAATATTATATGCATATATTTTTGTCAATACACATTAGTAATGAATATGTATAAAAAATGAAATATTATAATTTCAAATTTGAACTAATATTAAGTATGTTGAATTAATATTATAGTTTTTCAAAAAATATATATGTAGGAAGCAATTAATAACATGTTATCTAAATTATTAACTAATATACATGTTTGAAAAACCACATAAACATGAATCATATAGTTGACCTACATGACACTACAAAATAAACAATGTTATAATTTCAGTGTTACACTTCAAATATTGATATAGATTATAGTGTAATGAAATAAAATACAATCATATTCGTATAGAAACAAACAAGTGAATGAAAAATTGGTTCACTTTATCCCAATGAAAATTTCTCTCAACAAATACCAAAATTAGTTGGTTGGGAATGAGGGTCATCAATTTTATTTATTTTTCATCTTAAATTTAGTAATAAAATTTGAGTTTTAATCTATTTTGTAAAAATTTGATTTTCAGTTTCTTGATAGCGTTACTTATAACACTTTGTTTAACTTTTAACCAATGATATATGGTTCATATTTATGTATTTTGGAAGTTTATACAATATTCTTATTATTTTGAACCCATATATTGAATTTTCCATCTCTATTGTACTTTCAATTAAATTATAGTACTGATTATTGATTCATTTAAAAATAAATTATTTTATGTTGAAAATTTTACTGTAAGATTTTGATGATGAAGATGCAGTAAAACTGGTAAACTGCAAATGATTTGGATTCTATAAGTTTATGCAGCACTAATATTCAACATCCCCTTCTGATTCCATTATTTTGTAGAAGGTATGAATTATGAACTTTCAAAATTTTTATTCATTTGTGGAATTTATACATGAATGTTTAGTCACATGCAGTTGCATAGGTGAAACATTATTGAGGAATCATTTTCAAATTGAAAAGTTTCTTCAATGTTTTCTTCTTAACTCTCTTTCCTAAACCCTAAGTTTATCATTGTACAAAATGGTTTTTCATATTTTGATTTAAGTATCATTTTAAATTGAATTTAGTGTAATTATTAATTAAAGTCAGTATTACAATATTATATAATTGAAATCAGTGTTACTAGATTACAAATTTTTTAGTTAGGTTTCATTATCAATTTAATGTATTGTTATTATCTATAGTTTTTGGTCACTTTTTAGATAATATCCTTGTTATTTTTTATCATACATTGTTACTTTATATTATTATTATGGTTTTGGGTTGTTTCCTTTTGTTGTGGTAACTAGTTAACTTATTTTAAAGTTCATTGGTTATTTTCTTATTGTGGTTAATAGTTATTTTAGTTATTTTTATATTTTTGTAGTCATTTGTTCTCTTTATATCATATGTTATGGAGGTTGTTGTGGTCCCTGGTTATATATTATTTTTATGGTCATTAGTTTTATAATATTTTAGTTGTTGATATCATGCATTATTATTTTTATATCCTTTTTAGATGAAAACTATTTTTAAGGAAAATGTTTGAGTGCTCAAATATTTTCTCATGATGGTGGTTGTCTAAAGTGGAGGCAGTTGGTGTGAGACACTACTTCAAACATAAAAGCATGTTCCACTATAATTAATGGGATGGTGGTGATGTTGTGCATGTTCTGATCCACTATAGCATATGATATATTGTGTTAAGGGTTATGGATTCTATATCTAGTTGGTTTTATGGCTTGATCACATCAGATGGAGCATAGAGTTCCAAGTCAGGTCCAATATAGGATACTTTGTTGTTACTTCTTCTTGGTGAGCATTAAAAGATATTTTTGGTGGATTGGTGCTAATATTAGAGTTCATTTGGTATATTTTCTAGACCTCCACTATTTTTTGTTGAATACATGGCTCATGTAAATCTACCATATTATGTTTTATACTTTTTGATTTCTGGGACCATGTTTACTTCTATTAGGGAAAGGGGTTCATGCTTCCATTATTCAATCATTAAAGTTCCTCATTCTGTTAAGATAAGGTATTATCATTGCCTAGTTCATAGATTCTTCAAATCGTTTCACTATTAATCATTTTATAAAACCAAACATAGCTGCATTTCAAATCATTTGGAAAGGAGGATTGATTGAGTTTTTTTAAACTATTATAGCCTAGTGTACCTAAAGTTATAGATATTCTGAACGTTGCAGACTTTTGAGATTCCCTCGAAGTCATTATCAGAGTTAGCCACCTCACACATGCTATATGGTGGATTTACACCACACATGAAAAGGAACCTCAAGTGTGTGAATAAGAGATGATTTTGGTAATATCCAAAAAAAATTAGAAACTCCCATGATAATCTTACTGAAAAAATATATGTAGTTGTTACTTTTTCCATTGTATAATTTGGAAGACTTTCGTAAGAACACAATTTTGAAATGTACCTAAAACATTAAACTGTATTGGACTTATCAACACTTTCATTGCAATATTTTTCAGATTTCAGTGATTCACAACTGAAATTATCTTAATTTATTGAACCAATTTTAAATTTGTATATTAATTCTTTGAGATATACTAGGGTTTGACTATTGGATGATTTATACTCTTATTTCTAGTATCAGTGTGTGATAGGGGGAGAATTTCTTCCCACCAAAACTATATGAAAAGGGAAATTCTTACATGAGTGGTGAACCAAAAAAGTGATAACTATCACACAGATGTCTGATTATATACACAAATAGAAGTCCAAGAAAGAGGACCTATAACAAATGTAAAGAAAGGGATATCACTAGTGAATAATGAAAATGACACCCATGTCACATACATCTATTTCCACCCACAAGTATAAGTGAATGAAAATGTATATGTAAGGGGAACTTATTATATACATGGATCCCTTTCCCATTGTGAACTATGACGATAGCACCTTATGTATGTGATAAACTTGTTTTTAAATTATTTTTGAACATGTCTTTACAAATAAAGCCTTAGTTTTTTGGAGTTTCATATAAACTAATTTTATAATCATTATTTAATAAATATAATAAATATATTATATTTAATAAATATTATAAATATAATATAATATTTTATCAATAAATATTATAATACCAACATAAAATATTTTATTTGGAAAATGATTTATAAATAGATATTGATTGTTGGTATTTATTATAATATTATTAATAATATTATCGATGGAAACAAAAATGTTTGTAATAATACTATCAATAGGTAAATCTATTGTATGAATCTGTTTCTGACATTTTAACCAACATATATATTATATGTTGGTAATATTATAATTAAAATAGAACTATTTTATCTCTCACAATAAGATTTCTCGACAATGTTATTACCAAAAATCTACTAACGGGACAATTTTTGTTAGTGAAACCCTTTAACAAGATAAAATGATATTTTACCAAGAGTTATACCCATGGAGTAAAACAGTTATTATTTTTTAGTGACTCATATAAAGAATGATTCAATTTTTTTATTGTCAATCACCTATTCAAAATTTTCACATTTCCTCTATATAAGGGAAGATTTACCTCTTGAGATCCTTATATGGATATATAATAATGAATTTTTAATAATTCATGGTGCACCTATTTCAATTTATTCCAGATCATGATCCCCATTTTACATTAAAATTCTGGGAGAGTCTTCCAAAAGTTCATGATACTGAGCTTCATTTGAGCACCTCCTTCCATTCTAAAACAAATGGATAGTCTAAAAAGAATATTTAGAAAATGGAATACAATATATTTTCATTTTCATAGGATTTTCAAGGTATATGGGATCAATATTTACCATTCGTATAATTTTCATATAACAATAGTTTCCATTCAATTCTTCAAATGGAGCTATATGAAGCATTATACAGAAAGAGATGACGTACTCCAAATTGTTGGGATAAAGTTGGTGAAAAGAAACTTGTTGAACCAAAACATGTTGAAGAGACAACAAAAATGGTAATTACTATTCATGATCACATTAATGAATCCAAAATTAGGTAAAAGGGTTATTCCAAAAATCAGAGGAAGGATTTGGAATTTCAATTAGGATATCATGTTTTCTTAAAAGTTTCACCATGTAAGGGTTTTATAAGGTTCATATAAGAGGGAAAGTTTAGACCTAGGTATAATGGACCCTTTAAAATCTTGGAATTAATTGTAAATGTGTCTTATTATTTGTAAATCTCACCAAGTCTCTCAATAGTACATGATATGTTCCAGATATCACTATTAAGGAAGTACATTCTAGGCCCAATGCACGTGGTAATGTTTGAGGAAATAGAATTGGACCCTGATCTATCTTACTATGAAAAAAAACTATATTATTGATACTAGAGAGAAATATCAAGGAACTAGAAAAATCAATTGGTAAAGGTATTTAAGATAAATCAAAAAATGGTGGAAGTAATGTGGGAACTGGAGGATGTTATGAAGAAAAAATACCCTCATCTGTTTAGTATGTAATATCTAATACATTTAGAGGTTGAAATTTTTGTTGGAGGGAAGACTGTAACACACCAAGAATTTATTATTTATTTCCATTTAAATAAACTTAATTTATATGATAGATTTTTATGCATGTAACACCAAATTTAAATGAAATGTGATATTCTATTATAGTATTATTTAAACATGACCATTATAATCTAGCCATTAAATTGGAGGGTTTGAATAGGACATAATAAATTATGAAAATTATATATAATTGAAACACATTCATTGGTTGTCTTGTAATTATAAATAAAAATAATATTCATTTTAAAGAAAAATTAATTGTTTCTTAAAAACTATATTTTTTTCCAAAGAAAACGGATTCGTTGCATCTTTCACACTTATTATAGAATTAAAATTTGAAACTTTTATAAATTATATTATATAATATTAAATATATTATTTATATCAAAATAAAACAATTATTTTAGGTTTAATTTTTGGTATTTTTATAGAATGTTTCATTTTTCAATGAATAGTGATAGATAATGATTCTTATTGAAAACTTCCTTTTCAATAATGTTATTTAAAACATTAAATTAAATTTTAAGTAAGATTTAAAGTAAAAATAGACCAATTATATTGAAATTAAACTAATTTAGGTAACTTGTATCAATTTTATGTTCAATTTCAATATAAAATATTTCTATACTTATGAGAATTTTCCCTTTGGAAACCAACTTTTTAATCATGTCTGTTGGTGTAATTTAAAATTGTATTTTTTTAATTTGAGAATTTTAATTTGTAAAAATGAATTAAATATTTGGAATAATCATAATTTATGTTATATAGTAAGGTTACCTTAAATTTTTACCATTATAAATTGTGAAAGTAGTAAAATTTAATTATCACCATTAGGGTAAAAACTGATTTATCGAGGGGGTTAACCAAAGAGGAGAAGGGTTAAAACGGCCTAAAAACTTGTAAGAAAACCCATTTAATGGATTTTTTTTGATCTTATAACCTATATATGTCATTAATGACCCATCTTGGAGTCTCTTGTCATGATAATAAGTTGTGTTTAATTGTTTTCAAAAATTCTATTTGTCGCTTCTCCCCCACTTATAAAAGTCCACCAATCTCCTCCCCTCATCCCACTTACAAAGTCATTTGGGTCACCAAATACCAACACAACTAACTTTAATAATTTCCTCCCCTAATAATATAATCCTTTTGTAAATCATAATGTCATCCTAGGAAGGATTTTGGTGTAAAACTAAGGAGGTCTTCTGTAGAAGAGGTAAAGTTCCTAAATGAGTATTTTGATTTTACTTATTATTCAACCTTGTTAAAATATTATTCAATAATTATAGTATAATATCAAAAATATATAAAATATAATTTTTTTATTATGTTAATTTAATGAAATATATCCATCTCATCTTCTATCAATTTGGAAACAAAATTGGCGATCATGTATACAGTGGACTACCACTTCACGAACCGATTTAATTCATTTTCCATCACCACCATTAAAGATAGATATAATGATGTATTTAAAAAATTTATATGATATTTAAGATATTATTATAATTATTTAATTTTAATATCACATATACCTTTATATTTTCCATTCCGTTTATATCATAATAATGTCGCTCATGCGTAGGATGACAACTGCCTCACGAAGTGATGTGATTTGTTTTTCAATTATTCTTTACATGGAATGTAATAAGGATAAAATAATTGAATATATGTGATAAATATGAGGTGATATTTATTATTTAAAATTAATATATCACCCACTTTCTTACCATTTCACTTGTTAAGGGAATGATATCGTCACTCATGCGCACATGCAACCTACCGTCTCTATGACGGAAAGTGATTCATTTTCCATGTACAACATTCATAAATGGTTGTAAAAATATATAAATAGACAAAATATGATATTTATAACATTAATATAATTATTTATAATATTAAGATATATCCTATTCATAAGAACCATAACATTCAAAATAAAAAACCCATGAGAAAACTAGGCAATTAATACCCGAAATAATGAACATAATGAAATATTATTAAAAAAATAGCTGTGAAATGTTGTAATAGGACAAAATATTATATTATAAGTATGAATATGGTTATTTATAAATTAATAACATGAATTAAACCATTATACATTATATTAAGTCATGTCCAACTCAAGGAAAGCGTGAAGTATTGAGATTCATCTCAATTTACCTTCATTAAAGTGTATTATATTTTTTATGAAAATAATTCACTTTATATAGTGTAAATATCATCCATTTTACTTTTAATATCAGGAATACTAAATAATTCATTTTATTTTATGTTTAAATTTTAATTATTTCAACTAAAAGTATTTGACATGAAAATTAAAAAGTGGTAAAGAATTTCAAAATATAGTTTCATTTGATTTGGTTATATTACTTATTAATTATATTTATTTTATATGGTTATGTGTGTAATGATTTTTGAATATATTATGTTGTATTTCCACTTTTATTTTTTTAATTTATATTTTATACGCATAATCGATTCATTGATTAATTCTCATTTCAACATTTTTATCATGGTAAGGAATTCTGTCGAAATTTCCTTTTCATGGGGACATATTTGTTAATATGAACTTACTCACTTTTTTGTGGTGTATATAATACCCCTTTGATATATTTAACATAAATAACTATTTAATCATAATAGTTAATATTTCAATTATTTTTTATTCATATTCTTTTCTTCATGGATATGAATATTTCCCTAATTATATAATATTCTTATATACGGTGTTTACTTTGAACGATATTTGATTGATTGTGGAAATATTGATAAATCATTATACTTCAATCAATTCAGATATTTTATAATGAGAAATATTATTAATTAATTAAATTTATTATTCAGTATATGAGGAATGCTTTAGACATGTAGTGATGGGTGGGTATTGAAATTATATATCACCTCGATACATTAATAGGACTCATGTGACAAATCAGTTGGTCCAATTAAATGTGTTTTTACCCATAGATTTTAAAACTTCTTGTTAATATTCTTGAAAGTATATGTATAATGATGTATGAGATCATATAATCCCATAATTAAGCATTTCCTTCATTATAATTCAATGATTATTTTTATCACTGATATTTTCACAATGATATTATCTCCAGATAGATTTCATTCTCAATTTATTGATTACATGGCATGTGTGTTTAGTTAATTACCTTGTAAAATTGATCATTCTTTATTGATTCATAATAGATTCCACTTTATGTAACACTTATTGAGAATTTGATCACACCCTTATTTTTTTTCCTTTCCTAAGTATAAGAAGACGTAATATTGGAATAAGTTTTCAAGGATGTAGTTCATTTTATTTTGTTATGTATTATGTTTTATTTTCTATACCTAGTGTAAAATGGGTATCATGTATGTATTTTATTTCTCCAAAACTACTAAACTAATCATTACTTTGATATTGTACCCAATTGAATCTATTCTAATGTAATAAAGTAGGAACTAGTTCTGAGTTATTGGATTCAATATTGTTAGAGATGAAATAAATTGGGATTTAATATAAGGGGATTGTCGAACCCAACTCATTTTTGAGTTATCTCTTATTTTGACATTATCTTTAATATTAAAGTTTCCATTATGTCCTTAAAAATTTATTTTACTATTATTTTTCTTTATGGGGATATACAAGCTTCTACCTTATCAAAAAAATTTCTATACCACTTACAATTTTTTTTCAAATTAACATTATTTTCCAAAACATTTTCTTGGACCTCTTGAGTTATTTCTTCTAAACTTAAGAATAATGTTTTTATGGAAAAAAATTATTTCTCTTATTCATTTTGGAACCCAAAAGTTTATTCATGAAATATCTCTTTATGAAACCTTTATGAACCCCATTCATTCCCATGAGTTTATTTCATGAATATGACTTCTATATGATCACTACCCATGTGGTATGCATGATTATAATCATTTTTTGATGTGATCAGTTGTCCGGGAATTATATATCCCTCTAATTCATTGGGTAATGTGATGTATCTCAGTATATTTTGTATTATGTGTGAAAATTAAGTAATATTTATTCACAATTATGATGTTACGATTTATACACATATGTTTTGTGTGAACCTGATACTATCTTTGTTTAAAACTATGTGTTTTATTTGACCACTATGTTATGATGTTTCTTTCATATTCATATCCTTATTACATGCCTTTTTCAAATTATTCCCTCAATATTATGATGATTATCCCATGCTTATAATATGATGATAATGATTATTCTCAACCATGTACTTTTGATTCATGTCTTTATTTCCTTCTATGTTACTAATCCCCTTACTAGGCTTTTACGTCAGCACTTTCTTTGATGTTTATCCTCAGGTGATTCCATGTACTAAGGATAATGTGGAATATTTTAGGAGGATAAAAAAGAAGGATTTAAATGATATCTGGGTTTTATTAGGTACAAGTTATGTATAAGCCTAATTTTCCCAAGATACTAAACCTTTTTATATGAGAATGTATTATTATTGTATCATTTATATCAATAATTATGTAATGATTAGGTAATAAAAAAATTGGTACCAAGACTATTATTTGGTATGTGAAATGGAGAACCATGAACCATGAAGTTGGAATGGTATGTAGACACTGTAAGAGGAACAGTTTGCGGAGCGAAGGAGGTTCGTAGTGAAGACATGTGGTTTTTAATAACACACGTTGTACACAGAAGGCATGATAGTTCATGGGATGGTGTGTCATTCGTGAAATTGAGGTGGAGTATCGAGAAACCGCAAAGGGATTCTTTTGTGGAAACGAGGTGGTGATTTGTTCCACTGCATAGGGAGAATGGTGGTACACGAACTGCCTAAAGATAATGGTTTGCAGGAGATATGCGATACGTGGTGAAGGTGGTTCTACAATGAGGATTTGTTAAATCTTGGTTTAATGGATTATATGGATATATTTTCCGATATAAGGATCACTAATCCCATATTAGCATGTGGCCCTGAGATAAAAAATCTAAGAGTAATTTGAAAAAATATGGAAGTAGTTCACATGAATAAAACTCTCACAAAGAATTTATTTAAAAATATAAAAAGAATTTGGAGAAGTCCATAATAGTTCATGGAAGACATTATATGGAGGAAGAAGGATAGTTTACAGGAAGACATGTCCACATGGGAGAAATAGTATGCAAAGGAAGAACTCCGTACATAGAGTTCTTGTAGAATGCGAAGAGGAAGAAGAGACAGTCCACAGAGTAGCGTAGTTCACAAAGGAATAATTTTCAATATGTGAAGCATGGTAGTATGTGGAGAAGGGTAGTACGTAGTAGAGTAAGGAAGTACGCAGAGTGGAAAAAATCATGGAGGAAGGAAATCAGTATGTGGAGGAAGAATGTTACTTTGCAAAGGAGCAGTTCAAGAACAATCAAAATGTGGAAAAGTGAATTTCATTTGTGGGTAAAAATAGAACTTCAACATAGAATCCATCTAAAATTATGGATGCATGATTTAATTCCAATCCACTGTAGAGACCATCAAGTTGATAAACTAAGCTGAGATTATTCCCAATGAAGTGAACAAGGGGAGGGGGTTAATGGAAGTGATCCATGGGATGTAGTGTTCCATACCTAGTACCTTATAAAGGGAGTGTTCCCAGAACATAGTGACTTTGCTATGATTTTTTATTCCAAAACTTGTGAAGATTAGTGTACTTTGGTATGACCGACAACCTTTTGGAGTATTCTCCTTGGACGTATCCCTTCATGGTGAACCAAGTAAAATTTATGTGTCTTTACTTTTCATGTGATTATTGGTTTTCTTCACTTTTTCATTAGATAGATTTAACAAGGTCCTACCAATGAGGGAACAAGATCCTACAGTTTAAAAGAAAAATTTTAAACCCTGATTCACCCCTCCCCTCTCAGGGTGTTCTGGGGTCCTTCAAAATCAAGGTCACTATAGTTAATAACATCAAATAGTTGAGTTAATTTGGGAATTAATGCTATAAAACTCATTGAATACCCTAGGGACAAGTCCATGTTTTAAGGTAAATATCCTGAAATGTTGGTAAAGTATAATAACTTGTGGTATCAGAACAATGAAATATCTATATGGATACTACAAGTTGATATGAATCTGGACCAAATATACCTAGGGTTAATGACCACACAAGGGCTACTGGGTATTAACTTTATCATCACTAGGTTCATGATAAAGAGGCCTTATTGCACATCCGGTTTGACATCCCCAGGGAGAAATGTTTCATTTAATCACAAAATATACATACACCATTTGGAAGGATATATAACTAAAATAATTATTCATCTTAAAGTTAAAAATATATTGAAGTACATAATCCTAGGAGCATCATTTAAGAAAAAGGATAAACATAGGGATCCAATAGTATACGGATTTTGAATTATTTTTTGATTGGAAATAAATTATCTATTCATGATTTATTAACTTATTTTTCATTTAATCCTTTTCTATTTCATAAACCAGTGGGAACTAGGAGAAACTACACTACATTGTTTTTCATGGAAAATGAAATACTTTTATGAATTAAATTATAAATGAAATGGGAGGTGAAGTTTAAAACATAGTTTAAATTATTACCCATCTACCTTAGGCTATGAGCAATAACTTAATTCTTGTGAGACATCCACCTTACCCAAAAAGAATAAACTATCCATAAATTCCTTTATACATAAATGATAATCAATGTTTAGTGGGTGTTCTGACCCACTTTTCATATAATATCATGTGAACTCAATGAGATAGGGCTTTTCTACACTCCACTGTTCTGATAACGAGAGGTTTACTCAGGTAGTTTATTATTTAGATGGATAGGTTGATCAAAAGTTGGTGTTGATAGAAAAAATGAAGAAAAAATATGTAATGGAAGAAATGGATTGTGAAGAGTTTAAGAAGATATTTCAGAACAATTATTTCCCTTAAAATTTTCATACAAATATAGATAGATAATTAATATAAATTAATAAAATAGAGAGTGAGTCGTCATGGATTTTTAGGTTAATTTCACAAGTATTTCATGTTACGCCTCAGGTTTTTTCATAAAAAATGATAGAAAATTGATAGATTATGCTGTGGCTTAAAACCGCACCTCTAGAAGGATTTAACCATCATGGAAATTGGGAGTTATGAATAATTAGTTTGATGTTTTCTCAAAGTATATATGGATTTAAGAGAATGATCCTAGGGACAAGGAGATTAGAAGATAAGAATGGAATTTCAAGCTAGTGAAAAATGAGTAAAGAAGATCCAACCGCCCACATGTCAAATATGTGGTAAGAATCATCAATGAAATTACCTCAAAGGTATGATTAAATGCTTCATGTTCATGAGATAAGGATACTGAGATCATGAATTTCAAAGACACATGAAGAAAATAGCCAATGTAGTGGAGGAATGAAAGGTACCTCCTAATTCACCACCCTCGGTTCAATGATTCAAATGTAATGGAAAAGGGTACTATGAAATAAAGTGAACTAAACCATGGTACTTTGAGGATAATAGATATCAAAAACCAAAAAATCTTAAGGAGTACGTTAAATCCTATTCCATCACCACCGCTGAGACATGACATAAAAATGATGTCATAAAAGTTACACTTAATATTCACTCAAGAATGAAAACAATTATATTTGATTCTTATTTTACACATTCTATTCTATCTATAAAGTATTATATAACTGTTGAATCATATCCCTAATTACATGAAGTATATATATCTATAAAAACACTCAGTTTTAAGATCAATGCAACCCAAGTGTTGGACTTTTCTCCTATTATCTTATGTGGGAATATTCTTCTGGAAAATAAAATAATCCTTTCTCTGGTGGAATTTGATGTTATACTGGGAAGGAAATTTCTCTTGCTATATATATCTCATATCATTTATTGAGAAAAGTAAATATCTTTCTATATTTTTAACCACCCCAAAATCCTATACAAATCCAAGGAAGATCATCATTCTCCTTTTGGAAATCCTTTAATGGTATGGGTGATAATAACCAGTAAAGAATAATATATATCCAAAATGGTTTTGTTAAAGTATAAGCACCAAAATTTAAGAAATTACCTTTATAATGTAATATACTGATGTATTTCTCAAAGTGTTATCCATCCTTCCCTCATATTGTATGGTATATTACTCAACAAAACTCATACTCAAAGCCACTATGATCTCCAAATTCCCCTATAATTTGGCCTGGATTGTACTCGAGGAGTTAAAGAAGTATCTATAAGAGCATTTTAAAAAAGGTTCCACACTCTCTAGTGTATCACCTTGGGGTGAATCTGAGCTATTTTTCAGGAAATACAATGGGCCAATGTGGTTGTGCATCGACTATAGGGAGCTCGATAAGATCTCCATAAAGAATAATCTTCCACTACGAAAATTGATGATTTTTTCAATCAAATTTGAGTATATTAGTACTTCTAAAAGGTGTATAATCATTATATATATCATCAACTAATGGTGAATATGGAATATATTCAGAGGATAGCCTTCTGTACAATATATATACACTGTGAGTTCATAGTGATTCACTTCAGTCTTATTAATTTCCATCCAATATTCATGGATTTGATTAATTATTACTTTAGAGACTACCTTGAAAAATTTATGGTAGTATTTATTGATTTTATTCTCATTTACATCAAGATAATGGAGGGTCATGAAGCGAATCTCTGGATTTTTCTAGTGACATTAAGAAGGGATAACATGTATTATAAGCTCTACAAGTGTGGATATTGGATGTAGAAAGTTGCATTCTTGGGGTATGCGATCACAAGTGTACAATGTTTTGTGGACCCTTAGAAGAAAAAAGGTAATTGAGGAATGACCTAGACCCTCAATCCTCATTGAAATATTTAGTTTTCATGGATTTTTTGGGTACCAAAAATTATTTTTGAGGAATTTCACTTGATTGATTATCCCACTAACTATGTTAACATGGAAATGTTTATTGTATTTCTAGATGGAAGAATTCAAGGAAAAAATTAAGGACCTCAAGAAGAGGATAATCACCATGATTTTACTCACTCTACCCTCAAGTGGAGAAGGGTTTGGGGGTATATTGAGATTATTCAAATAAAGTATTTGGTTGTGTATTCTTGTAAAATGAAAAATTGACATTATATTCCTCACAAGAGTTGAATATCCATAAGAAAAACTACCCGAAACATGTTATGAATTTAGTAGTTGTGATATTTACATTAATGATTTCATGACACTACCTCTATGGTGGGATGTGTGTCATATATATAGATCAAAAGAGTCTAAAGTATTTGGTCACATAGAAAGAACTCAACATGTGTCCATGAAGATGGTTAGATATAAATGTGGACTATGATTATGTTATTCACTTCCAAACTCAAAAGGTGAACAAGGTAGATGATTCTCTTAGTAGAAAATAAATAGCTAAACTATCCATGATGTGGATTGAGAAAAACCCTATATTCATGGATATACAAATGATGGATTGGGAAATAATAAGGCAAAGAATAATTATTACATTTACTAAATTATTACTCAACTATCTATCCATGAAAACATCTAGGAGGCATAAAGGGAAGATTTGGATCATCAAAAGATGGTGAAATCCTTAATGGGAGGGAAGATTCATGAATTCCAAATTGAGGAACAAGGTTTTATTTGGTTTTTAATGAGGTTTTTGTTATTTTATCACTTTATATATTGGAATGCATGTAGCCCAACATTCTTCATTCATCCTAGAAGTAAAAAAGATGTACCATGAGATTCAAGAGCACATCTAGTGGGAGACATGAAGAAGGATATTATAGAGTATATCTCTAAGTTCTTTGTATATTAGCAAGTTAAAGAAGAGAAACAAAATTATAATGGGATGATACAACCATTTTCCATACCCATATGGAAGTGGGTTAACATCACCATGGACTTTTCCACTAGTATCCCGAATAAATTTAATTGAAGTAATGTGAATGGGTTGTGGTGGATCAACACCCAAAGGCCTACCAATTCAACGCTGTTAAAGAAGATTTATCTCTTTAATTACTTAATAATATATCTAAAAAATAGTGGTAATGTTATATTGGGAACCACTTTTTACTATCTCTAATCATGATCCATGGTTTACTTATAAATTATAGGGAAGTCTCCAATATACTATTGATACTAAAATGAATTTCAGTACAAATTATCACACCCAAAATAATGGCCAATTTGAAAGGACCATTCAAATGATTGATGACATGATGAGAGTTTTCTCAATGGAATTTAAATAAATATGATATCAACATCACGAATTTATTGAGTTCTTATACAACAATAGCTTTCACTCAAGTATTGAAATGTCCCCATATGAAGAATTATATGGGAAGTGATGTATAAATTATATATATTGTGATGAAGTTAGTGAATAGAAGATAATTGGACCTAATATTATGTATATAATTCTATAAAATGTACAATCCATCAAATAATAAATAAAAGTTTCTGAGAGTCGGTAGAAGAGCTATGATGACATCCATCAAAGGGACATAGATTCTAATGTTAGAGGAAAATTTTTCCTTTTATTATCACCATGGAATAAATTAATGTGGTTTGAAAGGAAGGGAAGTCTCAAAATAATGTACATTAAACACATTGATATCCTTGATCATTCAACTAGAAATTCCACCAAACATAGAACACATTCATAATGTGTTCCATGCATATCTCTTGGGGAAGTAAATACTTGATTCCTTATAGGTACTGAATCTATAGGTGGAATAATTGGATCATGAACTCTCTTATGAGGAATAACTAATGAAGATCTTTGGCCATAGAGACAGTGTTGCATGATACATGAAAAGTAATATTGTAAAAGTTATATGGAAGAAACATAAATATGATTAGGTGACATGGGAACCTGAGGAGACAGTAAAGAAGAAGTACCATCATCTATTTTGAAATAATAATATGAGTTGAAATTTCAGTGATGGAATTTCCAATGGGGGGAAGAATGAAATATACCATACTTTATAAATGAAAAATGTTTCTTAAATAAATGAATGTAATATTATTTCATAGTATTGAACTTATATAACATATATAAAAAACCAACACTTTATTCCATTAATATAGATTAATACATTCATCGACAACTAAACCCATGAAAATTAAAAATAGTAAAATGGGACAAAAAATAAAAAAATTGAATGAAAAAATTTGGTTCAGCCCTTTATGTTATAATTATATCTCCCACATATAAAAATGTGGAAAAGAAACAAAATATTAGTAAACTAATCTAAAATTTAGAAATGAAAAACATAGAACCTTGAGATAAATTGAGGTTAATGAAAAATGGAGGAATGAATAGGTATTTATATGAGATAATATATATATATATATATATATATATATATATTTATATATATTAGGTTTTTTGGGATAAAATTACATTTAAATAGACACACACACATTCCTCACCATAGGCTAGAAAGGAAGTCCACAACACCCCCAATGAGACATCCCGCCCATCAATCCTTATTTCTTCAGAACATGTCATGTTGTTCCATTAGGAATGAATACCAATACATGGCCCAATGTACCCTTAACTGGACCAAAGGCCCAATGTAATTTCATTCCTACATCAAAATTCATGTGTCACTAGGCTAGTGTCATGCCTATATCACTGCATGCCTACATCATTCCTGTGCCACTACCTACCTGCATCATCTTTTGTGTCACCACCTGTATAGTATTGTAATAGTACATGTTCTCGTTAAGTCTTGAACCTAGGACCTCCTGGATGTGGGGGACCATTTCTTAGTACCACTCATCTGTTCTCCATAATATATGAGGTAATATGACTGTTAGAATACTAGTGTGATTTTTTAAATAGCAATGCGACTCTTTGGAATAATGACCTAACCATTGGGGATAGGTACCTGATAGTTGGAATAATATTTGACTTAAAAATCAAAACATATAGTGAAAATAATGTTAATAATGAGGAATTTAAAAAAATATAAATATTTTAATGCTATAAAATAAACACTAAGTTTAAAAAAGATAATAAATTATAAGAATTTATATTAATAAATTGTATATTTATGTATTTTGTAAAAAACATTATTTTAGTATTAAAATATTAAAATTAATTATATTAGAAAATTATTTTGTTAAAATGAATGTTACTTTAAAATCATCATTTTGAGATTGTCTAAGGTTTATTTTTTGATAATTTTCTTAAAAACATTAATTTTTAAGTGAGTATTAAAAATACAGTTTTTCCATAGTTGGTATGTGTTAAATGACATTATTCATGATGTAACAATGAAAAAATAAATCCTATACTTTTTCTCAATAACAAAATCATGATTAATATGTTAAATAATCCATGAAATTTTATTTCCAAACCTAAAAAGTATATTCCATAGTCTAAAAATTTAATGTTCCCCTTTAAATATACATTGTTTTTTCATTTTTATCCTTTACTTTTGATTAAAAAAATAAAATAGAATTATAAAGTGTTTTAAAGTATTAAAATCTTATTATTTTTAGATATATTTCATAATTTAAAAAAACACTATTATAATATATACCAAAGAAATTATTTTTTATTCAATATTTTGTCCAAAAATACCCCTCTCATCATATATAAATACCCCTATCAATTCCCTTGAAAACCCACTTCACATCCACTTATAAAATCAAATTATTTACCCATACCCCCACTATTAATCCTCTTATAATCCTTAGGGACTTTATGGGTTAAACCAACTCCAATAATTCAAGGGGTTTAGTGGCATAGAAAATATGCAACATTGACAAGTGTGTACATTTCTTCTCATTTTCCTCTTTAGTTCCTCTCTTTATCTATTCCTTTCAAACCCAAATATTATAATATTAATTGAGAAGTATTTTAATATTTTATTAATGTTTTCAACCTAATTTAAGGATTATATTTATGAAATGTTTATATTTCATACTTCTCTTTCCCCCTCTTTGGATAATGTCCCATCAATGGTTAGTTAACTTCCCACAATGATGTTTATAACACTCTAATTATAGCAACCATTATGGATGATTATAATAAGTTACTTATAATATATAAATTTCAAAATATTTTTATTTATAATTTTAATGATAAAATCATAATAATTTATAAATAACATCAATGCACTATAATTACATTGAATAAAATTAGGATATTTAAAAATATGATATCAAAATGATTCAAATAAAACAATAAAATAGTGAGAAATATAATCTAATGATTATAATTAATCAAGAGTGAAAAAAATGAACATAATACATTTTTTTCAATGTTTTAATAAACCTAATGTTATTTAATGGTAGGTAGAAAATAGAAGAAATTAATCAGTATTTATGAAAATAGGATCATCGAAACCAACTCCTCTTTTTAGTTATGTACTATTTTGACATAATTTTCAGTATGGATGTTCCTATTAGGCCCTTAATATGTCATTTAACTATTATTTTCCTTTTATATCTTGATATATATATATATATATATATGATTTTACCATGTTGAAATGTTTTCTAAGAAACTTACACTGATTTTTAAAAGATACTTTAAATTATAAAACCTCACATTGACTCCTCTTGAGATGTTTCTTCTCCACTCAATAATGGTGATGTTTTAGGAAACAAATTTATTCCACTTATAAATTTGGGAACCCCAAAGTTTATTCATGGAATTATAATTTTTTAAACCTTTATATAATTAATTCCTTTCCCTGGGTTTATTTCATCACTATGATTTTTATAAGATTCATTCACATATGTTGTACATGAACATGATTTTTGCATTGTTCACAACTATGTGTTGTATTTCACCTCTAGGTTATGTTTTTACATTGTTATACATATTCCACATTCCATTCCATTTTCAAATGATTTCTTCATCTTTTTTATTATGATCCCATGATTATGATATGATGATGATGATGACGATTATTCTCATCAATGTAATTTGTATTCATGCCTCTTATTCTTTCTATGTTGTCCCCCCTTACTAGGATTTTATCTCACTACTTTCTTTGATTTACATTCTCAAGTGATTACATGTACTATGGAGAACGTGATATATTTCAGGAGGATAAAAAAGAAATATTTAAAAAATTTCAATGTTTTATTATACACAAGTGATTTATGTGCCCAATTTTCCTAAGATACTAAACCTTTGGATCTGATAATGTATTATTATTATTTTATTTTTCAGAATATTGAATTAATAGTTATTTAAGAAATATCTGAGTCTTTGTACCTCCCCTTTTTCTATAAATACACCACTAATCCACTTATTTCCATCACATAAAAAACATATTTCTATTAAAAATATCTACAAAAAATATTTATAAACCATCCTTTCCATGTTTTTAGGGCCTAAGTCGAACCAAAAGACCCTCCTTCGAAGGCCCATGGTTCACTCCAAACAAGGCATCTTAAATAGTACGATGAGGTTTTCAAAACACATATATTTTCTTTTAAATTATACTCTTATCTAATAAATAGTTTATTTTATACATATAGTAACATGAAAATTGTATTATAATTATACTATAATGTATTTTTTAAAACCTTGTATTCTATTTTTTTCATAATCATCCTTAAAAACATCAATCACCCATTGTAGGTTTATACTTCTGATGTGGAATATGATGTTCTACATTTAACTCTTCATTTTTGGAATGTTCATAAAAGTGGATTTCATTTATTATTATAAAATTAACAATAATTTAATGTAAATTTTAAATTTCTATAATAAAAAATTAAAATACATTAATGATATTAAAATAAACTATAAATGCTTGATTAATTACATAAAACTTTCTTACCAATAAACACAACTCATTTTTTAATTATTTTAGAGTGTATAAAGAATAATTTAAATTCTATATAAATAGAATTACATGAATCTCTACCATGATACTTCTGAAACTTATTTAGAAAAGATAATTTATCATTATCATTACACAAAATAATCTTTGGAATTGAGGGCTAAACAACCCCAAACGTTTGAAATAGACAACATTTGTATAATAAAATAAAAATATAATAAAATAAATTGGTATAATATATTAAAAAGGTTCTCAATAAATAAATAAATAAATTTAATTATTTTATTTATGAGGTTAAAGGAGTATCCAAAGAGAGTCTATACAAGAGGTAAGGTGTTCTCTACAAAATCTACATTATTTTCATATATGATTTTTTAATTTACTATATTATCTTATATATCTTATCTCCAAACTCTTTAATGTATACCTTAATTTTTTATCCAATGATTTTTGGCACTAGGATTTTATAACTTTATAAATATCACACATCATGTGATTCTAGGTCACATGCCTAGTATCCTGAGATAGACTATCTTTATGAGTACCTCATGTACACTGTAATTCAATGTGTTTTTCCCAGACACAATGTTCCTCATCACATGAACCTTGTAACCCAAGAAAAATTAACTGGAATGCATCGATAGAACATTCCTAGATGCCCCATAATAACTACACACCATATATCCTATGAGAAACTATGTATAACCAGAAAGGACACTTAACACATACCTAAAGTACAAACCAACCAGCCAGATTATCTTTACATTCCATTTAACTCAAATAAATTTCATGTTCCAAAATACATTACATTTATTGGGAGTAAATAGTACATGAAAAACTTCACTAAATGCTCTAAATTTCATGTACCCTGCTACACATTTTTGGTACTATGAATTCACATGAATTGAGCAATGGAAGTACATGAACACTGGTTCCTGATATCTCTCCACATTGTGTACCCTACTATACATGTCTTTGACATGGATAATTGTATTACTCTTTGTTATTTCTCTCCTAGGTACCAATTTTGGATATAAAATTAGTGCATTCTTTGTATCTTCCAACATATATCACACCAGTACGATGATCTCATATATTAGAATCTTTTTATGTTATATTTACAGTACTTTAATTATATTAGTCCTATTAGGTTTATGAAAGGTTATGGGTGATACATCTAGGGTAGAAATTGATTTAGGTACCCCCCCCATGGGTTGGGGTTTAGTCCTCCACAAATTTTCTCAGTGTAATGAACCTTGGATTCCAAAACAATACAATGATTCTATATGGATAATTAGAGTGGTACTGTGGAAAGATCTCCAAGTTTAGGGAATATTTGAGAGTAGGTTATTCCCTATAGAAGGAAATAAAATCATTCCAAGTGGTAGTTCTATTGGGGTGATAGTGATTTGGAAATATATATAGATAGATGAAAATTTTGGTCATATTCATCAACTAACTTAGGTAATCTCCATCAAATCAAATTTTTTGATGGGCATCCTTTAGATGGTTATGATGGATGACTGGAAATAAGAAATAACTAAAAATGTTGGATATACGATTTAGGATGTCTTCATAGACACTCATGGTCATCAATATTGGCACAAACCATTTCCCCCTTATAGTGTATTTTTATAGGGGTTAATGATTCTAATTTATCTCTTAACCATATCCTTATGACATAAAACTCTTATTTATTGTGGTCATAATTTGTTCATGGATGTTAAGAGTATAACTTTTACCTTTATCGAGGAATATCGTTTGAAATATTTTTTCTAACCGCACACAATTTTGAGAGTTTAGAAGTTAACTTTAGTTGAGTTGGAAGTTTACATAACTAACCTAAATGATATCTCAGGGTTACCATGATTGTGTATTTGATTCCTACATCATCTTTCTTCATAGGTTTTACTGATAAATCTTACTAGTTATTGTATAACCAATATTATTTTTGAGAAATAATGTGTAATTTTTTTATCCTATTTAGGAAGTTTTCCCTTGGGTTCTACATGAACCTCCCAATCAGTGGTTCCAGGAGATTGAGCTTTGGTATATTTGGTAATTTTTATTATTTCATGAGAATGATTCTTTGTGGGTATCATTTGAGGCATTTTTGGGACATCTCAAAAAACATATTGATGTTTCTATAATTATTTATTTTCATGTTGTGATAATGAGGCCCATGTATTTTTTTATATGTCTTCATCGATGCCATCATGTTTGATCTAAAATAGAGAGTGGGCATACCAATTATTTAGAGATTATTTTTAACCTTATTCGAGGACACCAATGGTGTGGAAAACCATATCAGTGCATATTAAAAGGTTTGAAAAATACATCCATTTAACCATGATATTTTATATAGGGTTTTAGTGATTCATCTATGTTAAACTTTAGGTTCTAGTGGCCAAGGTTGTAAGATTGAGATAACGGTGTGGTGATAGTTGATTCCCTTTGTAAGTGTTTCTGTTCTCTATGGATAGTGGTGAGATCCAAGAAAATTTCATCAATGTGGTAGGACTCCATGGAAAACAAGATATGTTTTTCCTGGTTGTAATGATTCAAATATACTAATAAATGTGAGAGTCCCAGTTTGTTAACTTCAAATTTTGGATAATGTGGAATATTGTATTTACTAAAAATCCTTATGATGCATACCCTTAAAGGTGAGGAGTACAACATAATTCTTTGGAACTAATTAGTGAGTTTTTTTGAAGAATCATATTGGATGATACAATGAGTAGTTGTGAACTATGGTTCACTAGATGGTGTATAAGACCATGGTGGTGTAAAACTACAAGAGAATTAGAGTTTACTATGTGGTGAATTTAGCTACAGTGTAATGGATATTGATTTAATGGTTATGGTTATAGTAACTTTTTTTGGTTGCATTATTCTAGGTTATGTTGTTAATTGAGTAGGGTTATCATAACATTCAATCTCATCCACTTTAAAATGTGGTAAAATCGGTCCCTTATGATCATTGGGTTTATTTCATAGTGTTTTGAGGAGGTTAATGTTTTGTCTTGGTGTGCTCATCAATCACTTCTAAAAATATTGACCGAAACCCAACCAGGTGATATTTTATAGTGAAAGGAAGATTATAGGGAATTAGGGGTGTTATTGTGTGTTATCTCTTGTGGAATTATGTTTCTAATTAAATTTTGGGAGAATGACGCTCCCCCTAATAGTGACCTTGATAATGAGCCTTTTTAAGGATGATATTTTTGGTTTTTGGTTTTCTTAATGTTATGGATGACCTATGGTTGGAGTGGAATTCGATGTGAAATATTGGTATATTCCAAATGACACGATAATATTACTTTTCATAATTCATTTACAGGATATTCATGAGATTGGTGATTCATGTATAGAGGTGGGGGGTTTTTTCCTGAGTAGTTTTTACCTAGGTTTTCATAGGACCTAAAACTATAAGGGAGAATTATATATATATGATGGTGGTTTTATTTTATAGGATTTTTTTAATGTGCTTCTGATAAAAACCACATGTTTTTTTATTTTTGAGGAAGATAGGGTTTAAAGGTGGAGAGGATATAGCAATCCAGATTTTACATAAGAGATACTGAATTTATTTTTGAATATTGTGGGTTGGGTCCATTAAAGAGAATAAAATGATAAATTTTCCCAAGTGGTTTACCATAAAAAATTATGTTTCTTTTGAAATCAATACTCATTATTTATACTTTAAAATAATTTCGGTTTAATTACAAACCAGTTGATTTTTTGGGGATATTTAATATTTATTAAATAATTAAGTATTTATCTCATGATTATGAGATAATAATATATCTGTGTCAAACTAGATTTTAGTAATAATTCTTCTGAAAATAATAAAATATATTTTTAGAGGTGGTCATGGTGTTATTTTATATAATATCAGTTTTATGATCTTTTAAAAATAAATAATACATTAGATATATTATTTTTAGTTATGAATGTGTGTAAATTTAATAACTCATAAATAATATCCCAAATCTAAATCATAACATTGGGGTTATTTTTTTAATGGGGGAATTATTTAAAGATAACTATAATTTTTATGGAATGTCTTAAAACCCTAGGACCAAAAATTTTTGTGCCTAAAACTAAATGAAAAATATTTTTTTTATTTTTATTTATTTTAAATAGGGATGTTGTTGTGACATTTCATGATGAAATTTATAAAAAATTTCCATGTTTTCATGACATGTTGAGTAATATATTTATAAAGATAATTCTATAATATCTCAATTTTATCATGTAAACTCCATAATAGGAGGTTTTAAAATCATGATTCAATAAGGGGAATTAATTTATGAAATCTATATCTATGATTCTCCCCTGTATTAACTCTCCCTCATACTATATAGGAAAAACTGAATTCACCAAATTCATTATCCATTGATAGAAGATATTTGAGTGAAATTCACCTCACCCTCTCTATGATTAATGCAAGCAGTTCATGTTCTTGGTGTCCTTTATGGTTCTAGAGATAATGATGGTTGAAGGACATAGAGAGATCATCATGATTCAACACTATTTCATTAAGGTAGATTTCTTGTTGATTTATTCCCCATTTCTATGTTGTATTATTCAATTACCCTTTTCTCGTTATTGTATCATATGAAACATCTATGGTGATTAAATGAATAAAAATCATAAAGGTTTCAAAATATGATAAATTATCAAATATTTTTCAGTAATTTAATAAATGATTATTTTCAAGGAAAAATATTACTGATTTTAAATGGGTGAAAACATTATTTTTTTATTTTTCCTGTACCAATGTTTTTTGGATGTTATCAAATGAAAAAATATTTCTCTTATAATTCATCATTTTCAAAATTATTTTACTTATAATAAAATCATATGTGATAAAAATTATAATCATAAATTTTTAAAAACAATATTACTTTGATAAAATACTCTTTTCTCCTAAGACACAAGCAATGAAAATTATTATTTTTCCCAAACATTTCTTTTACACGAATCTGATTATTTGGGAAATTTTAGAAAATAAAAACAATGAAAAAGTAAGTAAATCAGATTTAATGTTTTAATTAAATTATTTTCTCAACAAATGAATAAAGTAAAATTTGAATTTATTTATATAATTTTATTTTATGATTATTCTCACTATTTTATTAAATTATTTAAATTCATAGTATGGGAAAAACTTAGGGATGAATCCTCTATAATCTTTAAGAATTTTCAATTATTGTTTCTTTTTAATAACCTAATGATATTTTTTCATGGTTTGGAATTTAAATAGTACTATTATTGTTTCCTTGAATAAAATAGTTATTTGATACATTATGTTATTTTTTATATAAATACTTAATATAAAATCAATTTTTCATTTAGATATTTTTCTATTATGTACAATCGTCAAATTCTTATCTCATACTCACACATTTCAATGAACATAGACATGATCCTATCCTTGAGAAGTAGAGTATTACTCCAAACAAAACCATCTAAAAAGTGTTCTCCAATTATTTTTTCTTCAGTTTAACATTGTGTTCGTGAGGATATTATGGAGGAAAATTAAAAAATTATGTTTTTGGGTGTATAACAATGTCTGTGTGGAAATAATCGAGTGTGGTTTGAAGAATTAGTGGCTGACAATGGGTTTGATGATGAAGTACGGATAAAACTCTTGTTGGAATGGTATTATGGAGGTCCTTTTGGCATTGGAGTTTGGAATAACCAATAACACATGTAATAACCTATATATTTTCAAGTTGTTATTTTATGGGGGAATTTGATTTTTTGGTCACAGAGAATGGGTTATTTTGAGAATCAAGATTTGTAATGAGATTCTAATGGTTGTAATATTTCCAAGATATATTTTAAGAACTGTGTTGAGGTTCAAGAGGTGTTTTGGGTTATCTTGAAAACATTGGAGTGGGCTCGAGGTGACCTTATTACTGATTTTGGATCTACGTGGCTCATCATTCCACAATGGATGCGGGTGGCACCACAATTATTATTAAATGGGAAATGGACATGTCACAATCAAGGGACACATATAATAGTGTTTTTTAGAGTTTTTTCTACAAGAAATACCCATATGAAATAGGTCATGTTGTGAAGGGGGAGTCATGCTAAGACGACAACCCTAATGAATAGGTCTATACACCATAACATTCTTCCTTTGAATTTCATGGAGGAAAATATAATTATTTAGTGGCCCCTAAATCATGTTGTACTAGCCTATAATGAGGATTTTCATAATGGGGTGCATGAAATCACTACACAATAAAGAGGGTATCAGTTCCTTGGGGACATGGGATTTAACTAAGAATAGGGTAATCATACTGAAACACATGAAGTTAGGTAGGGGTGAAGGTACCTCTCCCTAGGGGTGGTCATGATGTGACCTAGATGGGTCACACCAAAACCTTTCATCATTCATGGTATTTTTAACAGGGGAAAACCTAATATTTTAAGGTAGCCCCTTTCATGATTTTAGTTAAAAGGGTAACGATAGAGGGCCAATTTAGAAATATATCCCCCTTTATTCTTTATACTAAATTCCCCAAGGAAAGGTATGATTTAGGGATAATCCAAAAGTGAATTTTAATCATGGCCTCCTTCTCTTCCTGCATTCTATCACCCCTTTATATCCCTCTAATTATATAGATTTTGGGTTTGGGTTTGGCACTAATTCCACCATGCCTTACTAGAATTAGGGGGAACAATGTGGATTTTTCATGGATTGGATAAAGGGTATACTATGAGAGTGAATTCATGAGGTTATGTGCAGTTTTGATGACATAACGATGCATGATGAGTTTTCAGTTATTACACCTCTTTGGATTAAATTGGAAAATTAATTATAATTAATTACTTTGGTTTTATTATGTGAGATAAGATATTGGGAGATAATATCAGATTGGTTGAGTCATGGATGGTATTTTTTGAGGATGTGTAGAGTATATTGATAATTATAACTTCATGGTTGAGGTTTGTGATCCCTTCAATACAAAATTATAAGTTTTTTTTTGCATGAGTGTTCCAGTATGCATGTTTCCATAGGACATAGGAAAGGTATAAGGACTGATAGTACTTCCAAGAGAAATATATTACATAGTATTGAGCTTATAGGATATGTAATTGGTTCCCTTAATCACCTCGGGTGATTTGGGGTTTCTTAGAAACTAAGTTTCCAAGGGGAAATTGTACCATATGAGTTTTTGAGAGACCTCAGCTGGGTTTCATGATGCGATTAGAGTTTTGGGTAGCCCATGATAGATTCTTTAGGTAAATTTGGGAAGGAATGAGAGGCTTAGGCGTAATAGTTACTTGTAAGATAGTGATATATCTCACATATGGATGAGAACACCCTCTTAATGGTAGAGAAGTTGTAATACCTTGACTACAGTAACCCAGAGTCAATGGTGACCTGACTGCATTAGTACAAAATATAATATAGCACATCCAATAGGATCTAATAGTTTAGTAGTCTCAATATACTAGACACACACATGATTCCAACATTACATTGAAAATAAGAAATAATAATTAAATCTCTTATGATAACTTTATTATTTCTTCTATTATCTCACTTAAATCATTCTAAGTTTATATCTTGGTACCATGGGGAAAGGAAAACATGATAAATGGGGAGCTCAAATTCTTGGTAGGGGAAATCATACAATGAAATCTATCGTAGAATAAATAACACATGAATAATATGGAAGAGATAAACTATAATAAAATATTCTATATGACTGATATCATGAAAGGATAATATATCCATGGATGAAATATAAACATAAATTATAACATGGATAGCAGTAATTTATTTCATAATTGTAGAATTCATAATTCCAAACACTATAATCTTACCATCAAGGCCTCATGCCAATATATCATATATAAAAAGGTAATGAATTCTCCTAATACACAAGATATTTTGTCTCATAAAACATACTAATGAATTGATGGGATGTCTAATATATAAAACCACCTATTCACTTACTTCATTTAATGTATTCATGAGATACAAGAAATTAATAACAATAAAATACAAAGTCAACATAAACATTTATATTGAACTACGAACAGATGAGATGTTAATATTTTCCCTAGTTAATAAAAAGAAAAGTATGATCATAATCCATAAAAATAAAAAAGTGGTATGATATCATTATATTATGTCCCTATTGAAGAATAATAATCTTTAAATATTTATAAAATAGATGAAAACCAACTTTATAAAGACATAAGATAGTTTCTTTGAAAATAATAAGAAACATCCTATTATTCTAAAAATAAATTAAAACATAAAATTTTCAGAATAATGGGAATAAAATATTCTTTGAAAACTATGGAAACTTTTATAATAATCATGAAAAATAATAATGATTATTGTGGGGGAAAAGGTGGTAATTCGGTAAATGTTAAAAAAAATTCAACCTTTTGTAAAAAGAAAAAAATGACTTGTAGATAACATGTTAAAAATATACCTTTTAAAACCATGAATAAAAAGTAAAATTTAAATAATTTGGACCTTAATAAATAATATAATTATATAATATAACAAACTTGAATAAAAATAAATAATATGGATATGGAAGAGAATTATTCTCGATCATAAAAGAGGAATAAGGTTGGTTTTTTTATAAACATTATTTTGGGGGTTTTGAGTGAAAAAAGAGATAAAAAAGAAATAATACTTGAAAACATGGAAATGAATGTATTATAACAAAATATATGGGGTTTTTAATATAAATATCATATAATTAACCGAATATAAACTTAAATATAGACAATCATGAATAATAATGTGATTGTGAAATAAATCCTTTCCTCAGAAATCTAATTGGATAGATACACTCTAGTCTCCTGTATAATAAATTAAACTTCTTATATATATATATCATAAACATATTTGGATTTATCTTATAGGATAATAATAATTAATAATTTCTTTTTATCCATATATTAATAATTTTTTGTTAAAATCAATATGTGAATGTTACATGTTCCGCTTTCCGTACATGATTCAGTTCGATGGTTATTGTCCTTGCACATTAGTCATGGTTTCATAATATACATTATATTAAACATTTTATAATTATCTTGTTTATATATTAAATATACTTTTATAACCATCCATTAGAAAAATTCATGAAAATGAAATACATCGATTCATGGAGATGGTAGTCCGTACGTACACTTGAGTGGTGTTTTCATTTTTTAATAGATGAAAATTCAAAAAATTAGCTAATTTTTTACATAAAAATAATTAAAATATAAATATAATATTTATCCATTAATTTCATCCTTATGACCATCCATTTAGGTATGAAATGAAAAACAAATTACATTACTTCAAGGAGATGGTTTTCCATAGATATGCATGTGTGAAATTATAATTTTTTCAACAGATGAAAGGTTAAGAAGATAGATAATATATTATAATTAAATAATCATAATAATTAAAAAAACATATTATAATTTCAATAGTTTCATATTTATAACCATCCTTGAGAGATGGTGATTAAAAATGAAATACGTTGCTTCATGGAGGTGGTAGTCCACATGAACATACGAGTGATGTCTTCATTTCACATAGGATAAAAAAGAAAATGAAAAAGGGTTGTACCATATACATAATAAAATTTCAGTATATTTTATAAATAAAATTTATTATATCATAACAGTTACAATAGGTTTTAAGGAGGTGAAATAATAAAATAACTTGAAAGGACTTGGTTAAGATTTACACCTCTTCTTTTGAAAACCTAATTTGGATTACACCTTAATCCCTCTCAGGTTGGTTTTTTATACTAATACGTCTAAGAGATGATAAAGGAATATATTAATATATTTTGGAATGGATTGGATGATATTGTGTGCTAAAATTTTGTGAACATTATAGGAGTGGAGGATCCCTTATATAATTATGGAGAGTGGCACACTTGTTTTTTTAAAGTTGGGTAAAATCCCATAAAATATAATAAAAAAGGCAATACAAAGAAAATGAGAGGATGGGGCCAGACAGAATCACTTCCCTCATCAATGATATCAAAGACCATGTTTTTTCAAATCTTAGAGACAATATTTTTCTCTTCTTCTCAAAGGTCAATCTAATTTATACTCTGTCCATGCCCACAACCTCGACCTCTATAATAGATCTCTTCTAAACATATTTCCTATTGAAGGAGGATTTCAATATCTGTGTCATTAGAGTCAGATTCAATAAATATTTTAAAATCATCCATTCGAGCAGCCCAATCCAAATGTCCAAACCCCCGACCACAACTTCTTGGATGGTGACCTCACTTCTAATATTTAGTTTGTTTCTAGGATCTTTCCAGTTCTTCCTTACCTAGTCAGATACATCATAAACAGAGGAATTTTTCAAATTATTGTCCTGCATCTATTTGTCCCATAGAGTGTCTACGCCTTGTTCTACAAGGGACACCTTATATATATCCTTTCCAGTATCATCATAAAAGCGGACCATGCCCGAATTAGCAGATACTTTGGGTAAGGCCTCCACATCCAATGGGGAGGGATCAGGATTATTCTATTGGTTGTCATTGCAAATGGGATTAGTATTTATAGTGGAATCAAGTATGGAAGGTTCAGGCATATCCTTGTTAAGGGTTTCCACAATGGATAAATTTTTTATATGTGTTACCTTTTCAGTTCCATGTTCCACAATGTCACAGTTGTAGTCTATGTATTTTCAAAGAGAAGGAAAATCCATTTTAATGGCTTCACCAACATCAATTTTTACACCAATAGAATGCAAATCAACATTATGTTTGGGGTCCTTGAATTTTTTGGAAACAACCTTTTGAAAACCATCATTATCAACCATATTGTTCTCACCCTTTCTTTTAGTTTGGAAAATGAACTCCTGCTTCATATCAAAATCCACCCCTTCTTGAAGTTTGGCCACTATATCTGATTTATTTCTCTCTTCCTCCAAAGTAATGTCTTCCTATGAAGCAGGATAAATAGGTACAAGACCACCCGCTTCATTATTCTCTTCTGTGATAAGATCACTGGTAGAATTGTTGACAACCCCCTTCCCATGTATTAAATTGGAAACACCACTATGAGTTCAATTTGAGTGAGTAGATATCATACTAGGGACTATTTGTGTAACCTATTTTTCATATCCTTGCTTTAAAACATCTTAGAAAGAGACATTCCCAACCTTCTGGGACTTATCAGCAGTGATATTGCGCTGGTACACTTGTTTTTTCCTTCATGGGTCCATGCCATCTTAATTGTTTTTCACTAGATGATCTGCACATACTAGTAACATGGACATATTTCATGAAAATTTATCATTTTTAGTTCTTGTGAAAAATTTTAAAGGAGTGACCAATTCTAAAATAGCAATAATATAATTCTGGTAGCCATTCAAACTGGATAGTTAGTTCATGATTGAATTCCCCAACAGTAAGAATCTTGGTCAAGGGGCACTAAAATAATTTAATTTTTTAGATATTTGATAATGGTTGAAATAATATCCTCCAATGAGAATTAATATGATATTATGTGACCTAATCATAGGGTTTTAACCTCAATTAACCTATTTTACCCCTTTACCGTGTTGACAACATTTTTACCAATGTTTCTATTCTTAATGATGAAAATTGAAATAAAAATCATTAATAAACTTAAACCTTGTAATTAAAAATTTGAAATCCATTTATCAAGATTAAATTTTTATAATTTTATGATATTAATTTTAAAATAAATGTGAAAAATCCAATGAATTGTTTTTAGAAAAATTAATTTTAGGCAGAAAATTGATCTTATACCAAAATAAAAAACAATGCTAATTTCTATAGAATTAAATATATTATTTTTAATAGAATTAATATTATGTTAGTTTAAAACAAAATAAAAATGGCTTTTAAATAACTTTATTTAAATAATTTTTTTGATAGTTTTGTAAAAAATTCAATTTTTCAATATTTACCCAAAAATAAAATAGTTCGAAAAAATCCCAAAACAAATCACCACAAGAAAAACCAACACTTTTGAAACCAAAAATTATATCCATTTTAAAAAATTAAAATTCTAAAATAAATAAATTTTACTTTTATATTTAACAATAAACTATATCTATTATAATGATTAAATAATAGGATGTGCATTGAGCAATAGTAAAGGGATATGGAACTTACCTACTATAGGATAATATCATGTATTAAATTCTCCCCCTTAAATAACTTCTTACTTAAAATTGTGATAAATATAAATTCTTAAATATATGTGAGAAATTATACTTTAAAGCATCTTCAAGTTCCCATGTTTTCTCCTCCACTTTGTTATTTCTATAAATAACCTTCACTAGCCAAGTTATCGGATTCCACAAAACTTTGTCTCTTGTGGTATGAATTTGGGTAGTCACTTCATTATATGATAATATAGGTGAAAAATTTATTCCCTTATAGGTCAGAAAATGTGTTGGATATGACATATATTTCTTCAATAAATATATATATAATAGGTATGGTACTTTAGAGAGATTGGTGGAATTGCCTATCGATTAGCCACAACCCAAATTCTCTCTAAAATTTCAAACTTTTAAATCTAACTAGTGATTAAAATCCCCTTTTTAGAAAATCATATAACTCATTTCCATCAATACACCTTTAAGAAAATATGATCCATCACTTGAAATTATATACTATTCCTTTAGTTATCAATATAGCTCTTTTAATTTCTTTGAGATGACTTGATATGATTTTGAATAACCCATATTCTCATAGTTTTCTACTTGAAAAGTTATACGCTGACTATCTTCTATTATCTAATTTCTTCCAAAAGAGTTGGTGTATGATATCTATTTCCCTCTAATTATTTATAAAATTCCAACTAGATGCTTTAATGAAATATATTGTTTTATGAAAGTACTACTATAGGTAGATATTGATCCAACATAAGTTGATGGTCAGGTGAAAAAGATATCAGCCTTCATTCTAGTGTCTAAATAGTTCTTTCAGAATACCCTTCAATTTAAGGATGATAGGTAGTTATCAAACATATCTTTATATTAAAAGCCTCCTGAAAAATCCTCCATAATTTTTTCATTAATTGAGGGTCATGATAATATATAATAGACAAAGGGGAATCAAGAAGTCTCGCAACATCATTAATTTAGATCTAAGAAAGGCTATCAAAGGGTAGATATTCTCTCACATTTTGAAAATTTCCAAAATTGGTAAGGAAATAAGAAATGAACCATATTAAATTATTTATCCTAGGAGTCTTCAAAAGTATAGTGAAAAGGGATATATTAACATCATCCCACTTCCATATTGGTATAGGCATAGGCTTCATGACACCTTTGGGATGTTATATTTTGGACTTTACCAATTGGTGCACTAAGCATCTAGATAGATAGTGTGTAATTTCTATCATAATACCATCCCACCAAAAAAATCTCTCAAATAACTATACATATTTGTGATACCATAGTGTATGGATAAATTTGTTCAATATGTTTCATTTTTTATCTCCATTTTAATCTCTAGGGCTGACGGAACAGAAAACCTATTCTCAAACATCAACACTCCATATTTATAGATGAATTCAACTAATTTCCCATAGTTCACTACTTTAATATTCACCTATAAAACCTTATCATCCATGAAATAATTCTCTAATTTTTATATTAAATATGGTTTATTTATTTCCTATAAAAGGATTGATGTTTACCCTTACCAAAAAATTATGATATCTAACTTTACTAAATCCCTAGATATAAGGTCCTTGTTAATTCACATTACAGCTAGAACTCTATGGTCCCTCCTACTCAGTGAATCAACCACCAAATTATCCTTTATAGGGTGGAATTTTATCAAGAAATCATAGTCCATAAGTGTTTCTAACCATATTATTTACCTCATGTTGAGTTCTTTCTAAGATAATATGTACTTTAAGATTTTTTGGTCTATATATATGTCGCATATTTTTCTATAGAGATTGTGTAACACCCCAAGATGTTGTGAAATATATATTTTTGAATAAATTTAGTCTTTTTAAATACATTAAATTGCATGAAACACATAATTGAGCTTTCATTATAAGAAATACTATGCTTATCTTGTGTTACACGTAACACTGAGTTATCTTGAATTACACACACCACCAAGTTCTAAAAAAACGTGACATACTATTAAAATATTATTATTTAGTATGAAATTTATCATCTAGCCAATGGAATGGAAGGTATGAATAAGATTAAATAAATAATGAAAATATATGGTTTAATAAGGTATATATAATGAGTTATTTTATGGCCAATTAATTATTAATTAAAATAAAAACCTTTTGAAAATAAATGGAATCTTTTTCTTGAAAAATATTTTTATGAGCACAAACTTGTTTTATCCAATTAAATTAAATAAATCACTTTTATATAATTATTTTAATGATATTTATATATTATATATTAAATTATATTTTTAACAATTTTCTTAGGTGTTTTCAAAACAAGATATAATAATAAATCCAATTTTATGCTTAAAAAATCTACTGTTTCTAAAAAACAATTTTGTTGCCTTTTGAAAACATATTTTAAAATTAATTTTTTCCAAATTTAGAAAATTTATTTGAAAAAATGAAATTTATTTTTTAAATAATCATGTCAAAGTTATCTTGGGGTGAATATTTTATAATTTTCTAAGAAGATATTTTTTTTTGATTTATAGTAAAAAATATTGGTTTTTATTAAGAATGAACATTTGTTTTAAAGAATTTAAAACATAAAAAAAATATTTTAATATGGTTTAAAACATAAATTTCTTTCAATTACATATCTATTAATATATTTTATTCCATTTTAAAAAAATCATTTTTAATTTTGATATAATATATTATTAAACATTTGAACATTTTCTCTTTAGAAAACCGCTTTTTCGTCGCTTCTGCAGGATTAATTTTAAATTTAATTTTGACACTTATGTGAATGGAATTTGTAAAAATGGATTAAATATATTTATATATCACAATTTATATTATAAAATAAGTTAAAATTTATTTTATATCCTAATGAATAGTAAAAATAGTAAAAAATATTTACGACAGTTATTGTAGAAATGGGTTTCCTATGGGGTTAAACTAAAATGATAAGGGTTAAAAATGACCCAAAACATGTAAAACAACCATTTTATGGATATATTTAGACATTATATCTTTTAAATTTAATAATTTTATTTTTTTGGAGGTATATGGAATGTGAAAAATGTGGGTACACCTTTTTATTTTTTAAAATTATAAGTGTGCCACTCAGATCACCTATAAAAGGCCACCACTAACCTCTCATCTTCAAACTTACAAAACCATTTTATTGGAAAATATATAATAAAATAACTTACATAATTCTATAATATCATTCTATAAGCCTTATATTGTTCCAAAATCCATCCTAATAATCCATTTTTTGTGCACCAAAAGAAGTTGTTCGAACAAGAGGTAACGTGCCTACCGAGGGTTTTTTATGTCTTCATAAACATAATTAAATTATTACTAAACCATGATTATGTAATAAAATTAGTATATTAAATATACTGATATCTTATTATATTAATCTCATAACTAAAATCCTTATTCTCTTTCATCAAATGGGTTGAAAAATCATCATTCATTTGTAAAGCGGACTACCACCTCACGAACTGATGTGATTCATTTTCCATTACCACCTCTCACGGATGAATATAATGATGTTTTTTGAATATATGTTATATTTATGATAATATAATTATTTTATAATCATTATATCACATGTTTCTTCTTACCTTCAATTCCATGGGAATATGATAACATCATTTGTGTGTACGGTGGACCACCACCTCACAAAGCGATGTGATTTATTCACGCTTTACATTGAAGGTAATAAGGATGAGATTAATTAAAATAAGTAATATATATGAAATAAAAATTATTATATAATTTTAATATATTATTTACCTTTCTTTCTTTATTTTCTATGGGAAAATGGAAACAATGTTCATGCGTATGTAAGGCCTATCGTCGCCATGAATTGTGTATTTCGTTTTCTTTATCTAACATTTATGGATTACTCTAAATACATATATACCGAATATATATGATATTTATATCATGTATAAAATTATATATATTATGGAAATAATAATATATTAAGTGTACTAAAAATGATAAATCAAAACATACACAAAAAACAACGCATTTTTTTCCAGAAATGTGACTTTAACATGGAATTGTTAAAAAATAAGCAATAAAAGGTAATAAAAAAAAATAATATATGGTATGATATGTATAATTATGGGTTTTTAATAGATTTATAATAAACTTATATTTATTATACATGTTTTTTTACCACCAACAAAGGAAGCTGAGACTTATGGTGAGGGATTTTCATATCACATTTTACCTCTGTGAGACACATGTCATATTAACCACCTATTTATTTTATGTGATGTATATAATGACCATGAATTTATTTTATGATAATTCACATAAATATTATTTGGATTTAAATTTACATTTATGATCTCTATTTTATTGGTTATATGGTTCAAAAGATACCAAAGCGGTATGGGATTTTTGTATCAGTTTTCCTTTTTGAGACATATGTTCTATTATGCACCTACCATCTTTTATACTGTGTATATACAACTGAATTGACCTTAAATATCCTTAATTTATTTATTATCATGATATATTATGTTTCATTTAATTTTATTCTTTCATTGTGGCATACAAAAAAATTCTCTAGAGTGGTAAGAGTTTTATAATACAATCTCATCGTTTATCGGGATTTTTTATTTTTACGCTTTCGGTGATAAAATATTTTGAAATATATCACAATAAAATCATTCATATTATTATCCTATTGATATATATGAGAATATATGTTTTTTCTGGATTTTCCTCTCTTAATGTACTCAAGATTAAAAAAAACATTTTTAATGTAAACCAACATTATTTTTTTCTTCGATCGAAAAATACCTTTTCTTTTAAATCCATGTTTTCTAAAAATATTTTATAATTTTTTTAACATTATAAAAAAAATTATTAAAGAAAATTTTACCGATTTTTGAATTTTATACAAAATATTTTGAAATTAATATCCATTCCATTTTACAAACAATGCATGTTTGGATTTTTTTTAAAAAAAATGTGAAAGAATGATTGTTTTAATGTATTTGAAATGAATGTGATTTCTAGCATCATGATTTTTTTAAACCTACATTATATGAATAAATGGTTCTTTTGTAGTAAAATGTTTTTTTAAAAAAAAATTGGTTTAAAATAAATATTTTTCAAATTGGAAAGGATATTTTCCTCCATTATTTTTTTAAATTATTTTTAAAGCTTCCTTTATAAGATTCAAATGTTATCTTTAAAGAAAAGTATTTTAAAAATGTTTTATATTTTAAAAAGAGTTTTTCAATGTTTAAAGGATATATTTCTCCTGAAATGATCCAAGTGATCTTCCAAAATCATTTTCCATCTAGGATGACATCCTTTGATGTTACTTATGCTTTACTGGGGAAAATATTGAATGATTCTATCCTTATTATTTCCATGGATGGTAAATGTTCATGTTGATAAATTTTTTGTGAAGCCCATTTATTTTTTTGAGGTTATTCTATGGTGAATGGATGGGTTTTTTATGAAACTCATTTCCTTTACACGAGTTATGATGTTATGATATGATTAATGTTTTATGATACTGAGGCACACATAAGTATGGTTTTCATTATGAGAAGGGTGCTACATATATATCCATCCAATTAATTGAATAAAGATTTATATCTCAAGAGGTAATAAGGGTAATGAAGTTAGATTTCTTGATCCACTATGGGAAATGGGTGTGTATTGATCCACTATAAGAAATTAGTGTGCCCAAATCCACTATGAGAAATAGTATTGTTTGGATACACAATGGGAAATAGGTAATAAGTCCTAATCTAATATGTTTATGGTCTTGGTAGTTAACCTTAACATATAAAATTATTTTTATATATTTATAATGGTGCCACAATTTTATGAAATAAAACTATGTTTAATTATTGATTTTAATGATTTCTCACTCTTTTGGTCCATGTATTCTAAAATGATGATGTTTTATGCCATGAAACATGTTTATAATCTATGAAAAGTTATTCATGAATTTACTAAGTTATGTTCATGATAACATGACTGTATTCTTATATTATGATTTCACATGATCGTAGATTGATGTTTCCTTTTGTTAAGTCAAAAGTCCTATTTTGACTTTTATGTCTTTTGTTTTGGAAATCAAAAATCTCTTTATACTAATTTCTAAAATAAAATACTTACTTTGAATAAAATTTTTATTTCAATCGTACTAACTCTGTCAATCATACTGACTCTGCCAATTGTACTGACTCTGTCAATTGTACTGACTCTATCAATTGTAGTGACTCTGTCTATCATACTGACTCAGTCAATCGTACTGACTTTGTCAATCGTACTAGCTCTGTCAATCGTACTGACTCTATTAATCGAATTGATTGTGTCAATCGTACTGACTCTTTATATCATAATAAATATATTCATCATTACCACATTGTGCATCGTACTCACATCGCATCATATCAATATATTTCACTAAGTAATATCAATCATACTCATATTATCATTTTCATATATACTTTTTTCTTAACCAAAACGATGTCATGTTTTTTGTTTCAATATGACTGTTAAAATGACAGGTGTCCAAGTCCCTTTATTTTTTTTAGAGAAATATGACCATTGGAGAAAATATGACCATTTGAACCTAAGGCCTATAAATAAGGGGTCATTTGAAACTGAGAAATAACTTTTTGATCAACTATTACTTCTATCAAGTTCTATAGAGAGACGTTCTGATTTCTCTCTTGCTTCGTGCGAAAGCCTTGGAATTACAAAATGTGAACGACTCGTTCTTAGATTTTTTTATTTCTGAAAGTGCTTTGTTTTCCTTTGTGTGACTGATCAGGTGATAACGATCAAGGGCTGCTGGGGATAGGAAGATGGTGCGACCAATCATCATATCAAGAACTTTAAAGCATTTGAAAGATAGAGGTTCCAATTACTTGAAAAATCGAGGGCTTGCTGGGATATCAAGACGAACGTGATGATCATCGTATCAAGGGATTACCAAGGTGTTGGTAAGATAGACCTTCTATCCAAGGTGAAAATATACCCTTATCTTTGGGTTAAAAGAATTGTAATACTTTTACATTTCTACTATTATTTGTTTTTGAAAGGGAATTGTATTGTTTCCCCTTTCTTTTCATATTAAATTCAATTGTAATTGTTTCAATTACAATTCATATTTTATTAATAGATTCTTTACATTGTATGGTAGAATTTTTTTTCTTTTTTATTACTATGATCATTGTATTAAATTAGAATACGATTGTTTTACATTACTTATAGTATTAAATCATATCATATCTATCATATCCAATATCATTGTGGTAAATTGTATTGTTTGTGAATTTTATTAGTCTAAGACCTCTTATACTATGTTCTTTCATAAGTGTTTGAATTCAATGTTTTTAAACTTACAATTCACCCCCTCTTGTATCGTGCCATCAAATATACATATTCATTTCTATTACGATCCAACAATCGGTATCAAATGAGGTTTCCAATATTTTGTACTAGATATATTTTCTTTGGGAATATAATTATATTTATTTTACAATTTTTTGTTTGTAACTACTTACTACACTAACGTGTGGAGTGTAAAAGTATTGTTTTATAAGATGGCAAGAATGGATATTAGATAAATTGAAAATCTAAATCCAACTAGATCACTTATTTTATGGGAATGATTATAAGTACTAGAGAGATCAAATGAATAAATTTTTTATTAACACTGGAGTGGTCAACTTTATCATGCTTATAGAAGGATATAAAATACCAGACAAGGAAGTCTGTGCTTTCACCAATCAAGAGAAGCAAGAATGTCAACTGAATTACAAGGTATGCAATAATTTATTATTTTTTTATAACCAGGAATATATATAGTTAGATATCATCATATGAAGAATCCAATTGTATCTAGAAGAAATTGGTAGTCACAACTTTTGGTACATCAAAAGTTATAGAAACAAGAAGAGCAATGCTTCGAGCAGAATATCATGGATTTATTTTTTATTTTGGAGAAACAGTATGCAAGGTGAAACAAAGTTTTATGACAATCATCAACAGTCTATAATATATGGGTGAAAAGGGACTTTATGATGAAGAACTTGTGGACAAGATTATTAATATTATTCCTAATGAGTGGGAATAAAAAAGAATAACTATTGATGAAAACAGGAAAGTTACTCAAATCACTCTTGATGATTTATTTGGAACTCTACTTCAGCATGAGACAAGAATGAAAAGAGATGCCGATTTCAATAATAAAAATATTGGTAATGGAAGTGTAGCCTTTACTAAAACTTCCAAATTTAGGAAACCAGAAAGGGTAACAAGATTCACGGCTAAGAAAGTTGTCATATCCGAATCAAGTAGTTGTGATCCCTCAGATAATGAGTTAGCCGATCTTGCTCGAAGGATGAACAAGATTTTTGGAAATAAATAATTTCAATACAGATTCAAAAAGAAAGATATAAAATAAAATAAAGATTCTAAGGTCACTTGTTATGAATAAAAAATAGCATATAATATTAGACCAGATTGTCCTCTACTAAAAAAAAGAAAGAAAGGATATTTTTTTTTGAAAGAAACAAGAAAAAGTATTTCAAGTAAAAGACAATTTTTTTAAAACAAAATGATATTTGGAGTGAAATTGGTGGTGATTAATTAGAAAAATCCTCAGATTATGAATCTTTTTCTTAGAGAAATATAGGACTTATATCCAGACTACCAATTGAAAATCATTGTTACATGGATAAGGTACACAATGTTGAATCTCTTACAAATGTTTCTATAAATTACAATTACCCTGATAAGAAACATTATTATTCTTTGGATGAATAATCTTCCTCAGTAGAAGAAAATTTACCTTATTTTGAAGAAGTATTCCAATTTTCCAAATTACTTAAGAATGAAAATTCCAAACTCAAGAAAAATCTAGATAAGGAAAATACTAGAATAACTATTCTTATAAAAGAAATATAATATATTTCAAAAGATCTTGATAAGAAAATTCTTGATTTTGAGAGTATTTCAAAAACCCTTTAGGAAGTTAATTCGGAAAAGAATAAAATTTTTAAGGATCATGAAAATATAATTTCTGAGAAAAATATTTTAGAGACTAACTTTGGTTCTAAAACTAATGTTTCTGGGGATAAAAACATGGTTATTAAAATAAAGTTAGAAATATTCTCTTTAAGGAAGTGCTTATCAAATTTTACCTTAGGTAAAGAAAATTTTGACAAGATGTATTCTCAAATTCTACCTTTATGTAATCACTCTAGATTTGGATACAATCACTCAAAACCCATTTTTAGCAAGAACTATTTTTTTCATCAAAGTTCCTCATTCTGTACTAAATGTCAATGTGGTGGAAATTGGGAAATAAATTGTTCTCTTAATAAAACTCAATATTTATGATTTCACAAAGCTCATTTTTCCAAACAAATGTAGATATCGAATATTATTTTATCTTACATTTCTAGATCCAAACAAGTTTGGGTTCCAAAAAACAAATTGTTTATTTTTTTGGAAAACAAGAAGTGTACCAACAGGAATATTTGGTACATGGATAGTTGTTATTCTCATCACATGACCAGAAATAAAGATTTATTTGAAAATATTATTGAACCCAATGGTGGAAAAGTTAACTTCGGAGACAATGCTCAAGGAAAGATTGTTGTTATAGGTAATATTGTTTTCCTTGGTAAAGTTTTAATTTCAAATGTTTTTTTCAAAGGTATTAATCAGAACCTTATTAGAAAAAGTCAATTAGGTGATGAAGGATACCTTGTGAATTTTAGGAATGATAATTTTCTATTTCACAATTCCAAGGATGAATTCATTATTTCTTCTCATAGGCATGAGAATGTATACACAATTAATTTAGAAGACATCGAGAGCCATGATTTACCTTGATTAAGTGTAATGGAAGACCAATATTGGTTATTTCATAGAATGTTAGGACATTGTAACTTTAAAAACCTTTGTAAACCTTCTAAGAAAAGACTTGTTAAGGATCTATCATATATTAGGTATGATTGTTAAATGGTTTCTGATCCTTGTCAATATGGAATGAAACATAAAACTAGATTTAAATAAATCAATGAAGTTTCAACTTCTAATGCATTACAGTTAGTGCACATGGATATTTTTAGTCCTACACAAACTGGAAGAATTGGAGGAAAACACTATGTATTTTTTTAGTTTATGACTACACTAAATTTACATGGGACTACTTTCTAGAAAATAAATATAAAGTATTTTTAAATTTCAACACTTTTAGACCCCATGCTAAAAATGAGAAAAACCTACCACTAATAACTATTCGTAGTGATCATGGTGGTGAATTTAAATATTATGAATTTGAAACTTTTTGTAGTAGGAATTGTATTACATAAAAATTTTCAACTCCATGAACCCCTCAGAAAAATGGTGTTATTGAGATAAGAAATCATTTTATTCATGAAATGAAAAGAACCATGTTGAGTGAATACTCAATTGCTAAGCATTTCTGGGCTGAATCCGTTAGTACTAGATGTTGTACTATAAATCATATTTTAACAAGGGAATTTATTAAAAATACACCTTATGAATTGCCGAATAGCTGAAAACATAATGTGTCATACTTCAGAGTATTTGGATGAAAAATATTCATATTGAATGCAAAATATTGTTTACATAAATTCAAACCCAAATCCGATGAAGGTATATTTCAAGGTTATTACACAACTTCTAAGGCTTATAGAGTTTTCAACAATAACTCTTGTACTGTTGAAGAAATAGTGAATGTTAAATTTGATGAAACTGACCCCTTTTTTTTAAACAATCATTACCTACATCAACTGATGTATTTTTACAAACTGATTATCAACATATGATTGAAAACTCTTCTGATAAGGGGAATATTGAAGAAAATGTTTCTAAAACATTCACCCTAGAATACATTATATATTATGTTGATGAATAGGTTTTACAAAACCCAAATCAATTGTTACTTAGGAGTCATCCTAGTGATAATATCATTGGAGATGTAAATCAACCTATGAGGAGTAGAAATTCCTTGAGAAATGAAATAGAACATCTTTCTTTTCAATTTCAATTTGAACCTAAAACTCCTAGTGAGGCCTTAGGTGATGAAGATTGGATTAATGAAATATAATATGAACTAAATTAATTTGAAAGGAATCAAGTCTATACTTTGGTTGAAAGACCTAAAGAAACAACTGTAATTGGGGTAAAATGGGTTTTCAAAAACAAATGTGATGAAAATGGAGTCATTGTAAGAAATAAAGAAATACTTATTGCTAAAGGCTATAATCAACAAGAGGGAATAGACTATGAAGAGACATTTGCTCTGGTAGCTGGACTTATCTATTTGAATTTTATTAGCATTTTCAATATACTTTAATTTAAATCTTTTTCAAATGGTTGTATAGTGTGCTTTTATCAATTGTTTTGTACAAGAAGAAGTTTTTGTAGAACAACCTTCTAGTTTTGTAGATCGAAAACTTCTTGATCATGTTTTTAAGAATAAAAAAGCTTTGTATGACCTTAAATAATCCCTAAGAGCATGGTATGATAGACTTATAGGATTTATTTTATAAAAAAATTATGTGAAATGTATGGAGGATCCAACTATTTTTATAAAAATGGAAAACAATAATTTTTTTATTGTCCAAGTTTATGTTGATGACATTATATTTGGATCAAATCAGAAATCTCTAACTCATTCTTTATCAAATCTAATGAAATCTAAGTTTGAAATGAGTATTATGGGTGAGTTAACATTCTTTTTAGGGTTTCAAATCTCTAAAAAACTAGAAGGAACCTATATATCTCAACATAAGTATATCAAAGAATTACTCAAAAAGTATGGATATGACAACACTAAAAGTATTAGCACTCCAATCGGTACCTCAAATACACTTGATCTAGATGAAGCTGGGAAACCAGTGGATCAAACAACTTTTAAATGTATGATATGAAGTTTATTATGTTAAGTCAAAAGTCATATTTTGACTTATATGTACTTTGTTTTGGAAATCACACATATCTTTATACTCAATTATCAAATAAAGGACTTGCTTTGAATACAATTTTTATGTCAATCGTACTAACTGTCAATTGTACTAACTTTTTCAATAGTACTGACTCAGTCAATCGTACTAACTCTCTTAATCATACTGGCTCTTTCAATCGTACTAACTCTGTCAATCATATTTCTTATGTCAATCGTACTGACTCTTTCTATCATACTGACTATATTCATCATACCCACAATGTGCATCGTATTCACTTTGCATCATATCAATATATTACACTAAGTAATATCAATTTTACTCATGTTATAATTTTCAAATATCTTTTTTTATTAACCAAAACGATGTCATGTTAATTGTTTCAATATGACTGTTACAATGCCTGGTGTCCAAGTACCTCTGAGTTTTTTAGAGAAATATGACCATTGGAGAAAATATGACCGTTGGAACCCGAGGACTATAAATAAGAAGTCATTTAAAACAGAGAAAGTTCTTTTTGATCAACTATTTATTCTATCAAGTTATAGGGAGAGACATTGTGACCTATCTCTTACATCATGTGAAATCCTTGGAATTAAAAAATGTGAATGACTCGTTCTTAGATTTTGTATTTCAGTATGTGATTTGTTTTTCTTTGTGTGACCGATAAGGTGATAACAATCGAGGGATATCGGGGATAGGCAGACGGTGTGACCTATCATTGTATCGAGGGATTTTACGCATTTGAAAGATAGAGGTTCTGATTACCAGGAAAATCAAGGGCTTGTGGGGATAGTAAGATGGGTGTGCCGATCATCATATCGAGGGCTTACCAAGGTGGTGGCAAGAGATACCTTCTATCCTAGGTGAACTGATACTTTTCTCTTTGGGTTAAAAGAATTTTAATACTTTTACATTTCAACAACTATTTTTATTAGAAAGGGAATTGTATTGTTTCCCTTTTATTTTCATATTCAATTAAATTTTAATTGTTTCAATTACAATTCATATTGTATTAATATATTCTATACGTTGTATGGTAGAATTGTTTTCTTCTATATTGCTCTGATCATTGTAATCAAGTAGAATCTGAATGTTTTACATTACTTATTGTATTACATCATATCATATCTATCAAATCCAATATCATTGTGGAAAATTGTATTATTTCTGAATTTTATTAGTTTAAGACCTCTTAAACTAAGTTCTTTCTTAAGTGTTTAAATAAAATGTTTTTAAACTTACAATTCACCCCCTCTGGTATTGTGCCATCTAATATACATATTCATTTATATTACGATCCAACAATTGGTATAAAAGGAGGTTTCCAATGTTTTGTACTAGTTATACTTACTTTTGGAATATAATTGTATTTCTTTTACAAATTTGTGTTTATAACTACTGACTACACTAACATGTGGAGTAGAAAAGTATTGTTTTATAAGATGGAAGGAATGAATATTAGATAAATTAACAATGCAAATCTAACTAGACCACCTATAATTTATGGGAATGATTATGAGTACTAGAGAGATCGAATAAAGACATTTTTTATTAATACTGGAGTGTACAACTTTATCATGCTTACTGGAGGATATAAAATCCCCGACAAAGAAGTCAATACTTTCACCAATCAAGAGAAACAAGAATATCAACTGAATTACAAGGTACACAATAATTTATTATGTTCTATGATGAGGAATATATATACTCATATATCATCATGTGAAGTATCCAATTGTATCTAGAAGAAATTGGAAGTCACAAATTTTGGTACATCTAATGTTATAGAAACAAAAAGAAGAAGGCTTCGAGTAGAATATCATGGATTTTTTTCCTATTGGAGAACCTGTATGCAAGGTGCAACAAAGGTTTATGAAAATTTTCAATAGTATACAATATATGGGTGAAAAGGGTCTTGATGATTAAGCACTTGTGGACATGATTATTGATATTATTCCTAACAAGAGGGTATAAAAAATAATAGCTATTGATGAAAATAGGAAAGTTACTCAAATCAATATTGATGAGTTATTTGGCACTCTACTTCAACATGAGACATGAATGAAAAGAGATGATAATTTCAATAAGAAAAATAATGGTAATGGAAGTGTAGCCTTTACTACAACATCCAAAGCTAAGACACCAGAAAGGGTGACAAGATCCAAAGCTAAGAAAGTTGTCATATCAGAATCAAGTGGTAGTGATCACTCAGATATTGAATTATCCAATCTAGCTAAAAAGATAAAAAATATTTTTGGAAAGAAATACTTTCAATACATATTCAAAAAGAAAGAAAGAAAAAAAAGATTATGTGGTCACTTGTTATGAATGCAAAAGAGTAGGTCACATTAGACCAAATTGTCCTCTACTAAAAAGAAAATATTGAAAGGATAAACTTTCTGAAAGAAACCAGAAAAAGTATTTCAAGTCAAAGACAAATAATGTTTTGAAATCAAATGACACTTGGAGTGCAAGGGGTGGTGATTCATCAGACAAATCATTAGATTATGAATCTTCTGGTCAGAGAAATATATGACTCATATCCAGACTACCAATTGAAAATAATTTCCACAAAGCTAAGGTATACAATATTGAATCTCTTAAAAATGTTTCTTTAAATTCTAATTACCCATATAAGAAACATTATTATTCTTCAGATGAAGAATCTTCCTCATAGGAAGAAAATTTACCCTCTTTTGAAGAAGTATCCTGATTTTCTAAATTAATTGAGAATGAAAATTCCAAACTCAAGAAAAATATTGATAAGGAAAATACTATAATAATTGTTCCTATAAAAGAAATATTAGATCTTTCAAAAGATACTGATATGAAAATTCTAGATTTTGGAATTATTTCAAAAAACCTTGATGATGTTAATTCTGAAAAGAATAAATTTTATAAGGATCATGAAAATGTAATTTCCGAGAAAAATATTTTTGAGGATAACTATAGTTCTAAAGATAATGTTTTTTAGGATAAAACTTGGTTATTAAACTAAATTCAGAAATATTCCCTTTAAGGATGTGTCTGTCAAATTTTACCATGGGTAAAGAAAATTTTGACAAGATGTATTTTCAAATTAGACCTTTAAGGAATCATTTTAGATTTGGGTATACTCACTCAAAACCCATTTTTAGTAATAACTATTTTGTTCCTCAAAGTTCCCCATTCTGTACTAAATGTCAATGTGGTGGACATTGGGAAAGAAATTGTTTTCTTAATAAAACTCAATCTTTAGGATTTCACAAAGCTCATTTTTCTAAACAAATGTGGTTACCCAAAATTATTTTATCTAACATTTCAAGATCCAAAAAAGTTTTGGATCTGAAAAAACTAATTGTTTCTTTTTCAGGAAAACAAGAAGTGTACCAACAAGACTATTTGGTACATCGATAGTGGTTGTCCTCATCACATTACCAGAAACAAATATTTCTTTGAAAAGTTTATTGAACAAGAGGGGAAAAATTACCTTTGGTGACAATGCTCAAGGAAGGATTGTTGGAATAGGTAATATTGTTTTCCTTGGTAATGTTTTAATTTGAAACGTTTTTTTCAAAGGTCTTAAACACAACCTTATCAGCATAAGTCAATTATGTGTTGAAGGATACCATGTGAATTTTAGGAATGATAAGTGTCTAGTTCACAATTCCATGGATGAATTCATTTTTTCTTCCCATAGGAATGATAATATATACATAATTAATTTATAAGAACTTAGGATCCAAGACTTACCTTGCTTAAGTGCAATGTAAGACCAATCTCAGTTATTTCATAGAAGGTTAGGAAATTGTAACTTTAGAAACCTTTGTAAACTTTCAAAGAAAAGACTTGTTAAAGATCTAATGGATCTTAGGTATGATTCTTCAAATGTTTGTGATCCTTTTAAATATATAAAGCAACATAAAAATATCATTAAATCAATCAATTAGGTTTTAACTTCTAATGCATTACAGTTAGTGCACATGTATATTTTCGGTCCTACACAAACTGGAAGCATTGGAGGTAAATACTATGTATTTGTTTTAGTTTATGACTATAATAGATTTACATGGGTCTATTTTCTAACAAATAAATATGAAGCATTTTTCTATTTCAAAACATTTAGAGCCCAATTTAAAAATGAGAAAAACCTACCACCGATAACTATTCTTAGTGATCATGGTGGTGAATTTCAAAATTCAGAATTTGGAACTTTTTGTAGTAAGAAAGGTATTACTAACAATTTTTTAGCTCCAAGAACCCCTTAGCAAAATGATGTTATTAAGGGAAGAAATCATATTCTTCAGGAAATGACAAGAACCATGTTGAGTGAATACTCAATTGCTAAGAATTTCTAGGATGAAGTTATTAGTACTACATGTTATACTATAAACTGTATTTTAACAAGACCTTTTATTAATAAAACACCTTATGAATTATGGACTAGCTGAAAACATAAAGTTTCAAACTTCAGAGTATTTAGATGCAAAGTATTCATATTGAATACAAAAGATAATTTATATAAATTCGCATCCAAATCTGATGAAGGAATCTTTCTAGGTTATTCCACAACTTCTAAGTCTTATATAGTATTCAAAAAAAAAAACTCCTGTACTGTTGAAGAAATAGTTCATGTTAAATTGGTAAAACTGAACCCTTTGTTTTTAAACAATCCTTACCTACATCAACTGATGTATTTTCACAAACTCATTATTAACCTATGATTGAAAACTCTTCTGATAAGGGGAATACTCAAGAAAATATTTTTTAAACATTTACCCCAGAATACATTCTATCTTATGTTGATGAACATGTTTTATAAAAACCAAATCGATTGTTACTTATGAATCATCCTAGTGATAATATCATTGGAGATGTAAATCAACCTGTCAGGATCAGAAATTCCTTGAGAAATGAAATAGAACATCTTTCTTTTCTATCTCAATTTGAACCTAAAACTCCTAGTGAGGCCTTAGGTGATGAATATTGTATTAATGAAATGCAAGATGAACTAAATGAATTTTAAAGGAATCAATTCTTGACTTTGGTTGAAAGACCTAAAGAAACAACTATAATCGGTGTAAAATGGGTTATCAAAAAAAATGTGATAAAAATGGAGTCATTGTAAGAAATAATGAAAGACGCATTGCTAAATGCTATAATCAACAAGAGGGAATATACTATGAAGAAACCTATGATCCAGTAGCTATACTTGAATCTATTTGAATTATATTCGACTTTGCAACATACATCAATTTATACTTTTTCAAATGGATGTAAAGTGTGCTTTTATCAATGGTTTTGTACAAGAAAAAGTTTTTGGAGAACAACCCCCTAGTTTTGTAGATCCAAAACTTCCTAATCATGTTTTTAAACTCACCAAATATTTTTATGGACTTAAAAAATCCCCAAGAGCATGATATGATAGACTTACTGGATTTATTTTTCAAAAAATTATGAAAAATGTTTAGAGGATCCAACTATTTTTATAAAAATGGAAAGAAAAAATGTTTTTATTGTCCAAATTTATGTAGATGACATTATATTCAGATAAAATTAGCAATCTATAATAGATTCTTTCACAAATATAATGAAATCTGAGTTTGAAATGTGTATGATAGGTGATTTAACATTCATTTTAGGCTATCAAATATCTCAAAAACTAGAAGGAACCTATATATCTCAACATAATTATATCGAAGACTTACTAAAAAAGTATGGATATGACAACACTAAAAGTATTATCACTCTAATCGGTACCTCAAATACACTTGATCTTGATGAAGCTGGGAAACTAGTGGATCAAATAACATTTAGAGGTATGATAAGAAGTTTATTATGTTAAGTCAAAAGTCCTCTTTTGACTTTTTTGTATTTTGTTTTAGAAATCACAAATCTCTTTATACTCATTTCTCAAATAAAGGAATTAGTTTGAATATTGTTTTTATGGAAATCATACTTACTCTGTCAATCATACTGACTCTATCAATCAAACTAACTCTGTCAATCCCACTAACTCTGTCACTCATACTAACTCTGTCAATCATACATACTCGTTCAATCATACTAACTCTTTCAATCATTTTTATTGTGTTAATCATACTGAATCTGTCTATCATACTGACTATATTCATCATAACCACATTGTGCATCGTATTCATTTTTCATCATATCAATATATTGCACTAAGTAATATCAATTTTACTCATGTTATATTTTTCAAATATATTTTTTTCTTAACCAAAATGATGTCGTGTTTTCTGTTTCAATATGACTGTTACAATGTCAGGTGTCCATGTCCCTCTGAGTTTTTGGAGAAATATGACCATTGGTGAAAATATGACCGTTGGAACCTGAGGCCTATAAATAAGAGGTAATTTGAAACATAGAAACAACTTTTTGGTCAAATTTGCTTCTATCAAGTTCTAGAGAGAGATGATGTGACTTCTCTCTTGCTTTGTGTGAATTCCTTGGAATTAAAAAATGTGAATGACTCATTCTTAACTTTTGTATTTTAGTATTTGATTAGTTTTTATTTGTGCGAACGATAAGGAGATAACGATTGAGGGCTATCGAGGATAGGCAGACAATGTGACATATCATCATATTGAGGTCTTTTAATCATTTGAAACACAGAGGTTCTGATTACCAGGAATATCGAGGGCTTGAGGGCATAGAAAGATGGATGTGTCGATCATTATATCGAGGGCTTACCAGGGTGATGGTAAGACAAACCTTTTATCCTAGGTGAAAGGATACCCTTATCTTTGGGTTAAAATAATTGTAATACCTTTTCATTTTTGCTGCTATTTGTATTAGAAAAAGAATTTTATTATTTAGCCTTTCTTTTCATATTCAATTAAATTGTAATCATTTCAATTACAATTCATATTGTATTCATAGATTCTATACGCTGTATGGTTGAATATTTCTCTTTTGTATTACTCTGATCATTGTATTCAATTAGTATACGAATGTTTCACATTACTTATTGTAATACATCATATCATATCTATCAGATCGAAGATCATTGTGGTAAATTGTATTGTCTGTGAATTTTATGAGTTTAAGGCCTCTTAAACTAAGTTATTTCTAAAGTGTTAAAATATAGTGTTTTTAAACTTACAATTCACCCCCTCTTGTATTGTGCTATCTAATATACATATTCTTTTATATTACGATCCAAAAATTGGTATCAAAGGAGGTTTCCAATTTTTTGTACTAGATATACTTCCTTTAGAAATATAATTTTATTTCTTTTACAAATTATTGTTTGTTACTACTTACTACACGAAAGTGTGGAGTGGAAAAGTATTGCTTTATAAAATGGTAGGAATGAATATTAGATAAATTGACCATATAAATCCAACTAGACCACCAATATTTGATGGGAAAGATTCTGAGTACTGAAGATATCAAATGAAGACATTTTTTATTAATACGGGATTGGGAAAATTTATCATGATTACTGGAGGATATAAAATCCCAGACAAAGAAGTGATTACTTTCACTAATCAAGAGAAGAAAGAATATCAACTGAATTACAAGGTATGCAATTCTTTATTATGTTATATGAAGATGAATATATATATTCAGATATCATCATGTGAAGTAGCCAATTGTATATGTAAGAAATTGGAAGTCACACATTTTGGTACATCTAAAGTTATAGAAAAAAAGAAGAGGAATGCTTCAAGTAGAATAGCATGGATTTATTTTTCCTAATGGAGAACCTGTGTGCAAGGTGAAACAAAGGTTTATGATAATCATCAACAGTCTACAATCTATGGGTGAAAAGGGTATTGATGATGAAGCACTTGTGGACATGATTATTGATATTATGCCTAACGAGTGGGATTCAGAAAGAACCGCTATTAATAAAAACAGAAAAGTTACTCAAATCACTCTTGATAAGTTATTTGGAACTCTACTTCAGCACGAGATAAGAATGAAAAGGGATGCTAATTTTAATAAGAAAAATAATGGTATTGTAAGTATATCCTTTACTATAACATCCAAAGCTGAGACACCAGAAAGGGTGACAAGATCCAAAGCTAAGAAAGTTGTTATATCATAATTAGGTGGTAGTGATCACTCAGATAATGAATTAGAAAATATTTCTCGAAGGTTGAACAATATTTTTGGAAATAAAGACATTAAATACAGATTCAAAAAGAAATATATAGAAGAAAATAAAAATATTCTCTAGTCACTTGTTATGAATGAAAAAGAGTAGGTCTTATTAGACTAGATTTTCCTCTACTAAAAATAAAAGATAGAAATGATAAAATTTATGAAAGAAATAAGAAAAATTATTTCAAGTAAAAGACAAAGAATATTTTGAAAGAAAATGAAACTTAGAGTGCAAGGGGTGGTGATTCATTAAACGAATCCTTAGATTATGAATCTTCTGCTTAGAGTAATATAGGACTTATATCCAGACTACCAATTGAAAATAATTGCTACATTGATAAGGTACACAATGATTAATCTCTTAAAAATGTTTCTTTAAATGATAATTACCTTTATAAGAAACATTATTATTCTTCAGATGAAGAATATTCCTCAATAGGAGAAAATTTACCTTCTTTTGGTGAAGTATCCCAATTTCTTAAATTACTTGAGAATGAAAATTCCTAACTCAAGAAAAATATTGATAAGGAAAATACTAGAATAATTGTTCTTATAAAAGAAATATCAGATCTTTCAAAAGATCTTGATATGAAAATTCTAGATTTTGAAAGTATTTCAAAAAACCTTGATGATGTTAATTCTGAAAAGAATAAACTTTATAAGGATCATGAAAATGTAATTTATAAGAAAAATATTTTAGAGTATAACTCTAGTTCTAAAGCTAATGTTTTTTAGGATAAAAACATGGTTATTAAACTAAATTTTTAAATATTCTCTTTAAGGATGTGCTAGTCAAATTTTACCATGGGTAAAGAGAATTTTGACAAGATGTATTTTCAAATTCAACCTTTAAGGAATCATTATGGATTTGGATACACTCACTCAAAACCCATTTTTAGTAATAACTATTTGGTTCCACAAAGTTCCCCATTCTATAGTAAATGTCAATGTGGGGGACATCAAGAAAGAAATTGTTCTCTTAATAAAACTCAATCTTCAGGATTTCCCAAAGCTCATTTTTCAAAACAAATGTGGATACCCAAAATTCATTTATCTAAAATTTCCAGATCCAAACAAGTTTTGGTTCCGAAAAAAACTAATTGTTTCTTTTTTTAGAAAACATGAAGTGTACCAAAAATAATATTTGGTACATGGATAGTGGTTGTTCTCGTCACATTATCAAAAACAAATATTTCATAGAAAAGATTATTGAATAAAAGGTGGAAAATTTACCTTCAGAGAGAATTCTTAAGGAAATATTGCTAGAATATGCAATATTTGTTTCCATGGTAAGGTTTTAATTTGAAACATTTTGTTTGTCCAAGGTCTTAAGTACAACCTTATCAGTATAAGTCAATTATGTGATAAAGGATACCATGTGAATTTTAGGAATGATAATGTCTAGTTCGCAATTCCATGGATGACTTCATTCTTTCTTCCAATGGGCATAATAATTAATACATAATTAATTTAGACACTACAAAAAATGACTTTTACGAATAGAAAATTTGTGACATATATCATATATGTGGGTAAAAATGACCAATTCCAACAAATATTAAGTTTTGTACTTATTAAATTTAATTACCAACATTTATTTTTACCAACAAATATATATGTTGGTATTAATTGTTTAATACTAACAAACCCTTTACCAATAATTAAATTTTCCACTTTATCATATTAATACCAATATTTTTTTTACCAACAAATCAATCAGAAAATATTAATCATTATTACCAATAATTTTCTTCAACATACAAATTTGTAGACATTATTTATTCAATACGAACAAATAATTTTAAAATATTTTTTTTGAAATTATTAGTTAAACATTTAATAAAAAAATTATATTGATATTCAAAAAAGATAAAAACACTTATAAGATTATTTTATAACTTAATCATAGAAAATTACGTTGTCATCAATACAGAAATATTTTGAATATTAGGAATAAATTCTAAATCTGATTCAATATATATTATATTTGACATATAATTAAAATTATATTTTAAATAAAATTCAAATAATAAATAAATAATATTTAATAACCGTTCCATCAAAATAAAATGAAAAACGCGTTCCCACCCCTATCTTTGCACTACCCGCGCCTCTGATCTCCCCAAATCGTGGTATCCCTCTTGCACCGACTCTGACTCCTAGACCAATGATCCCTTCCTTTACTCACAAACACAGTTTATCGACATCACCCGCACCCACTACCACACCCACTTAGATTCTTCATCATCACTTACAACCCATGTCTTCCGATGCTCGATTGATTTTTTCCACTTTCAACAAAAATAATTAGGTATCTAGAGTAGCTGGACATAAACCCATATCTCAATGATTGAGCCTCTTATCAGGTAAGAACATTTTCTATTCAAGTTTTAGTCCTTTGAAATCATGGGCTTCTAGCGTTGGAATTGAATAGTAGTTAGGGTTTTAGTGAAATTCATATGAAACGTGTTTTCTATTTTTTGTTTTTATTTATTTTCCAAGAGATTTTTGTTTGATAATTGCATGAGTCTCCATATCCACTCAAGTTATTTGATTCAGACCTCCATACTTGTACGCATCAATTCTCTTTCCATACTTTTCCATTTTATTCTTTCATAGTAGAACTATAGTGTTGAAACAAAGGACACAAGCAGGGACATCATCAGATTCAGCCCACCCACTTCTTTATCTAATTTAATATCTGGATGTTTTTATTTTTTTTAGTTTATTTTGGAGGCACTATTTGATTTATACTGTTCAACTGGTGCTAAAAATATAAATAAATGGAAAGATAATTTGATAGATGACCTATTGCCATAATTTATTCCACCATTTTTACTACTATTTACATATCAATTGTTGCTCATAGAGAACCATATAAAGGTATATTTGTTGTTTCTTTTTTTGGCCTTAATTATTCTCAAATTTGTTAATGTGTAAATTTACTTGTTATTTTTCCCACAGATGGAGCATGTTTTCCAATTTATTTTCATTTTTGTGGAAATTGAAATTTATTACATTAGAAATTGGAGTAGCTAAAGCTAAATGTTTATGTTTATTTTTCATGACTGTATCACACTACTTTATAGAATTTGATACTTATTATTTTGAAAGCGTTATTTGCAACACTTATAGCCTATAATAAGCAGTTTGAATTGACTAACGATTTTTGTTTTGTTGATGAAAAACTTTCACATTTAAATTTCCGAAGAAAATAACTATGTTACCCAAAAAAACATTTTTTATAAGAAATACAGGAACATTCATCTATAAATTCTTATATAAATTACTCAGTATTTATTGAATAAAAACATAAACAACCAATCTACCGATGATCCAAGTGCCAGTAGATCAAACCATCCCACCAGACAAGCCGCAAACATAAATTCTAGTACAACTCCACCAAAAACTAACCAATCCATAATCATTTTTTTATTACAGATTCTTTTCACAAGAATGATGTAGAGGACCCTCACCTTCTTTTCAAGAAAAATTTTGATACCAAAATTAAATTGAAATGCCTTGATATGATGACCATGGTCACCAAAACCAATACCATAATCTGATGCTTTCTCTTCCAAAGCATTAAATTTTCTAGTGGTGAAGAATGTGACATGATAATAGTGATGATCGGGGGTCTCAATTGTAACCAGAACTTTAATTATGTTTGAACCAATGCATATGTGGTTCATAAGTCATCTAATATTGACATGTTATATTGCATCCAAACTAAGTTCCTTTTTTCCCTTTAAGATATGTTTTAATTATCTTCACTTTCACAACTCATTGGTTAAATTTTTTCAAATATATACACAAACAAATGTACTTTGGGGAAATCCCTAAAGAGTATGAACACCCCAACCCTTAGTGAAGAACACCTAAAAATTTCATATGATGCCCCTCTCCACAAATCAAATTTCAAATTTCATGTTGTAGCCACACATTCTCTAGCACTCTAATAAAATTTTTCATGAGATAGCATTTTCATAGTCCGTACACTTTGTCATCAGAAAACCTCTTCAATAGGAAGTTTTGATAATAAAATTTGTGAGGCTTTATATGGTCTTTGACTCATGGAAATGAAATCCTTTAGGAATAATTCTCTTTACAATCCTTGTTTGGTATAAACAAACACTTTTCTCATTTCACATACACATTCACATTCACACGGAATTTGCAATGAAAGACAATCGTCTTTATAGTTTGGATATTAATGTTCATAACCAACCGATATGTGAAATGTAAATATGCATTTCGTTAGATTATAGTTTGTAAATTAATGTTCATCACCAACCTATGAAAATGTGAAAGGTAAATATGTGTTTCATTAGATTATATTTTTGTGGGATGTAAACAATTTTAGCCAAGAAACCAATTTTATTTACTAATAAAATTTTAACATTTTTTGAACCCTTTGGCATGTCATTGATCTTCTAAAAGGACCTCTAATCATTTGAAGAAAATGGTTATTGATGATCAGAAACCGAACTAGGTAAATTTGAACCTTAGCGATGATGATATGGTCATATTATTACATTTCATGTTATGTGCCTTGTACAAGATTCTTATCAAGGATTGAGAAACTAAAATGATTTCCTATAATTCATTTTGAATTCAATCCAATGTTTACAATCAAAACAAGAAGAATAATTTCATGTATATTGAAATAATTTATAGTTGTATTAATCCTCTGTTCAATTTGTCTTGATTTTCTTTTTGTGATCCTCATCAAGAACCATATTAATAAAATTTGAGTTGTGTTGTTCCAATGTAAATTGAATATTGGGGTAGGGTTATCCTATTATGTAAATAGGTTTTCCAACCTAGTTGACCTAAAGAAAAGTTATTTCTTCCCTTCCAATAATCAATGGTGAGTTGTCCAATATAATTTTGATGAAAGATATTATATTAAAAAATATTATGGAAGGATATGAACATATATAATTGATTAAATCCATCACGTTATATTACATTGGCCTAGAGTAGTGATCCCAAAGAGTGTGTCTTGTGATGTGCTCATATGTTAGGTTTGCCTATATGAACTACATGGAATCTCCATGGCTTCGAGTATTGATCACTCTTTCTTGTAATGGTAAGGCCCGTTTTTTTCTATGAGACAAATGTCATAGCCCATCAATATATTCATCCAAATATCCATTATTTTGGTGACAGTTTTAAGGACCTATATGACTTATTGGATGTCACCCAGGATTAATGAGAGGAAAATATTAGCGAGAAATGGTCCTCCTATAAATAATAAGATATAGTTTTTAGGGTTTTCGATTACCCCTAAGATATTATTAACCATGTCGTCAAAGTTTCAGAACATAATCCTTCCATTTGAAAGTGTAGAACTCAAGTATTCAAGGGGATGTTGATTACTGAAATAATAGAATTATTTAAAGCACTTGAGTTCTCCTGTCAAATCATTTCAAAGAGGCATAAATACTACTTCAGTAAAAATTAAAATTTACCATCGTAATAATTTCTGATCCTTCTGCTACTCTTTTGGTAAATATGGTGTACTTGAGAAGATTTTTGAGGGAAAAGGTTATGTTGACATGTCCACAGCGGATGCAGAAAATTCTAAAAAACTAGAGAGGGAATTCCATCATGCAGTGGTGGTTTTCTTGAACCTCCTGTGTTAGGTAACAAAAAACTTGCTGAAGATGGCTAACTTGTAATCCTTTCTACTGGGGAAAAGGCTTTGTATGAAGAAGCAATCCCGACTTTCCGCATCATGCGAAAAGTCATTCTTCTTGGGTGAAGTTGGGAACGGTGAAAAAATGAAACTTGTTTAGAATATGAAAATGTGAAGCTTGATGAATTCCTTCAAAGAGGGAATCTATTTGACCGAGTGAAGTGGACTGGACCAAAATATACTTCTGGATTTATTGGAGTTGGGTGCATTTTTCAAACTGATGTTTAAGCTGAAGGGTCTGGCCATGATTAAGAATATCTATTCACTTGCATTTCCTCTAAACCACCAGCAGAATGACATGCCGTTAGCTATTTCCATTAGTGATGATACTGATGTATCAATGCCCATAGCTTCTGTTGCTAATGAGGCTTTCAAGAAATCCAAGGGCATGGGTTTAGGTGATAGTGATTTTTCAGCTCTTTATGAAATCCATGTTTTTTTTCAATGTGGATTTCTAGAAATCGGTACTGATTGTTTTAAAGACAAAAATCATAATTTCATAAATTTATTTCAAACTAGATTTTTTGGGATGTTTTTGGGAAAAGTCATTTATTTATTCTTTGGCACTTACCTACTGAAGTATTTATACTCACCACAATTGTGCTACTTACAACCAGCTATTTTTCAAATTCAGTTATGTCGAGGTTTATATATAGTGATGTATAGTTTTTGTAGATGGTGAAGACCTGAGGGTCACATGGAATGTGTGTCTAGTTATAATTTGGTTCAATTATGTTTTTTATTTTCTATTTTGTCTCGTTGCCATTGTATTTGGTATTGGTTGTGAATTTGGACATGTTAAATGGTTTATTGGATTCTCATGTTTATGTTGTGTGATCTGGTTTGTTTATGTATTGGTTCTTATTAGGATAAATAATGTGGAACCACACATTATTAATGAGTTATGTTTCTAGCAATTAGTTTGAAATTTTGGTGTAAGGAATTAAAAATCAATAGAAGAAGTGATAAGTTTGTGGTTCAACTAAAGAATTGTAGGTATACCTTATCTCTCAATGTCTCTAGATACATTTTACATTTTTGGATATTAATTCACTAACAAAAATGGGTTTAACAAAACATTATTCAGGAACTTGTACAACATCATTAATAGAAAACACAAGCATGGATGGTTCATTGGTCATTGGAGCTGACATGTTGGTACTGAAGCTAACTCGCTGGTGCTGATCGATGGAGTTGGGTTGCTGGGGTGGTGTTCGGGTGGTGGATCCTATTTAGGGGGTGGGGGTATGGGGGGGGGGTTAGATTTTTTGTATTGATTCATTTTTAATGAATTTTATTATTAATATAATTATTTTTTTATAAGTTTGAACATGTGTTAAAATTGTCTTCTATGTAATAATTAAAACAAATTTATTACATATATGATAATTTAATAAATATAATATGAAATTTTACTAGAAATAAAAATTTATATATTTTATTTAAATGTAATTTATAAACAAAAATATTATATTTTGGTAATATTTTTACCAACAGAAAAATTTGTCACCAAAACCTGTTGCTAAACACTTTTACCAATATATATATTATTTATTGGTATTATTATAATTGCAACGGAACTATTTATCTATCAAAAAAACATTTAACGATAGAGTTTTTACCGACAGTTTAGTGACAAGGACATATATGTTGGTAAAGAATTTTACCAACAGAAAATTTACTTTTACAAATAGATATGCCCCCATTGGAAAATGTGAAATATTTTTTAGTGAGAAGACCTTTGGAGCCAAGACTTACCTTTCTTAAGTGCAATGTAAGACCAATCTTGGTTATGGAATAGAAGGTTAGGACACATTAACTTTAGAAACCTTTGTAAACTTTCTAAGAAAAGACTTTTTAAAGATCTACTGGATCTTAGGTATGATTCTTCAAAGGTTTGTGATCCTTGTCAATATGGAAAGAAACATAAAAATAGATTTAAATCAATCAATGAAGTTTCAAATTCTAATGCATTATAGTTAGTGCACATGAATCTTTTTGGTCCTATAAAAACTGGAATCATTGGAGGCAAAAACTATGTATTTGTTTTAGTTGATGACTACCCTATATTTACATGGGCCTATTTTCTCGAAAATAAATCTGAAGCATTTTTCTATTTCAAAACTTTTAGATCCCATGTTAAAAATGAAAAAAACCTACCACTGATAACTATTTGTAGTGATCGTGGTGGTGAATGTCAAAATTTGGAATTTGAAAATTTTTGTAGTAAGAAAGGTATTACTCACAATTTTTCAGCTCTAAGACCCCTCAGAAAAATGGTGTTATTGAGGGAAGAACTTGTATTCATCAGGAAATGAAAAGAACCATATTGAGTGAATACTCAATTGCTAAGAATTTCTAGGATGAAGTTGTTAGTACTGCAAGTTATACTATAAATCATATTTTAATAAGACCTTTTATTAATAAAATACCTTATGAATTGTGGACTGGACAAAAACCTCAAGTTTCAAACTTCAGATTATTTGAATGAAAAGTATTCATATTGAATATAAAAGATAATTTATATAAATTTGCATCCAAATTGATGACAATATCTTTCTAGGTTATTCCACAACTTCTAAGTCTTATATAGTTTTCAACAAAAACTCTTTTACTATTGAAGAAATAGTGCATGTTAAATTTGATAAAATTGACTCCTTTGTTTTTAAACAATCCTTAACTACAGCAACTGATGTATTTTCACAATCTGATTATCAAACCTACGATTGAAAACTCTTCTGATAAGGGGAATACTCAAGAAAAATTTTTCTAAAACATTTACCCCAGAAGACTTTCAATATTATGTTGATGAAAAGGTTTTACAAAACCCAAATCAGTTGTTACTTAGGAATCATCCTAGTGATAATATCATTGGAGATGTAAATCAACCTGTCAGGACCAGAAATTCCTTGAGAAATGAAATCGAACATCTTGCCTTTCTATCTCAGTTTTATCCTAAAACTCCAAGTGAGGACTTAGGTGATGAATATTGGATTAATGCAATGCAAGATGAATTAAATGAATTTTAAAGGAATCAAGTTTGTAATTTGGTTGAAATAACTAAAGAAACAATTATAATTGGTGTAAAATGGGTTCTCAGAAACAAATGTGATGAAAATGGAGTCATTGTAAGAAATAAAGTAAGACTTGTTGCTAAAGGCTATAATACCCAAGAGAGAATTGGCTATGAATAAACCTATGCTTCGATAGATAGACATGAATCTATTTGAATTCTATAATCCTTTATAACATACTTCAATTTAAAACATTTTTAAATAGATGTAAAGTGTTCCTTTTTCAATGGTTTTGTACAAGAAGAAGTTTTTTGTAGAACAACCTCCTGGTTTTGTAGATCCAAAACTTCTTGATCATGTTTTTAAACTTTACCAATGATTTTTATGGACTTAAACAAGCCCCAAGAGCATGGTATGATAGACTTATAGGATTTATTTTACAAGACATTTAGCAAAAGGTACGGTAGATCCAACACTTTTTATAAAAATGGAAAACAAAAATGTTTTTATTTTCCAAATTTATATTGATGAAATTATATTTGAATTAACTCAGAAATATCTAACATATTATTTTGTGAATCTAATGAAATATGAGTTTGAAATGAGTATGATGGGAGAACTAAAATTATTTTCAGGATTTCAAATCTCTCAAAAAACAGAAGGAATATATATATCTCAACATAATTATATCAAATAATTAATCAAAAAGTATGTATATGACAACACTAAAAGTATTAGAACTTTAATTGGTACCTCAAATACACTTGATCATGATGAATATGGGAAACCAGTGCATCAAACTACTTTTATAGGTATGATAGGAAGTTTATTATAATTTACAGCTGGTTGTCCAGACTTAATGTTTTTAGTATTCTTATGTGAAAAATATCAATCAAAACCAAAATAATCCCATTTAAAATCTATGAAAATGATTTTCCAATATTTAAAAAGAACTTTGGATTTAGGTCTTTTTATTCTTCTGTAAATTATTTTGTTTTAAAATGTTTTTCAGATGCTGAATTTGGTTGTTATAGAATGGATAAAATGAGTACACTTGGAATATGTCATTTCTTAGGAGATTCTTTAGTTTCTTGGTCATGCAAGAAAAAAACACTCAGTAGCACTTTCCACTGCTGAAGCTGAATATATTGAAGCTAGAAGTTGTTCTGCTCAAGTGTTGTTGATGCAACACGCACTCACTGACTATGACATGAGTTTTTCCAAAACTCAAATACTATGTGATAATACTAGTGCCATAGCTCTTAGTAAAAACCCAACACATCACTCACGTACAAAACACCTAGATATTAGGCATCACTTTTTAGGGATCACACACAAAAAGGAGATATCATATTACAATTCATCAGAATGCAAGTAAAACTTGCCGACATTTTTACAAAATCATCACCTTATGATAGATTTGAATTTATTAAACAGAATATAGGAATGATCAAACTAACATAATCATTCACATCTACTTTCTATTTTTACATTTATTCTTATATTAAAAAAATCATTTTCCAAGAGTAGATTTTTTTTCTTTTTAATCTTTGTTTTAAATATTTTATAGTGTTTTATTTTAATTTATCTTAATTTTTTTAAGATTATCTATATTTGTTTTATTTGATATTTCATTTGGTTTCATTTTCATTTTGATATTTTGTTTTTGTTTATCATTTTTCCATTCTGTTAATTGGTCTGAGAGTTTTTTTCTATCAGCTTGACAACCTATGGCTATGACATTGTATTCTATCGGCTTGACAACCTATGGTAATGACTTTGTTTATCATTAGCTTTAAAACCTATAGTAATGACTTTTTTTTCCATTGGCTAGACAACCTATGATAATGACTTGGTTTTCCATCGGCTTGACAACCAATGGTAATGAATTGTTTTCATCAGCAATACAATCTATGATAATGAATTTGTTTTCCATCAGCTTGACAACCTATGGTGATGACTTTGTTTTCCATCGGTTAGACAACCTATGGTAATAACTTTTTTTCCATCGGCTTGACAACCTTTGGTAATGAATATCTAATAACTGATCATATTCTCTTTCTTTTTCATCGGTTTTATGTTTGACTATATTTTCTTTTCATTATTGTATTGTATTATGTCTTTACTTTCATAATAATATGAAACCAACAACTTACTTGAAATATTTGACAGGTACATTATTTCTTCTTTTTGTATTGTCTTTCTTTCGTGTTATTGTTTCTCAATTTTAATCTTTTTTTAATTTTTTTTTAAAAATGCCTCTTTTATTCTCTACCGTTGGATTCAATATTTTCAAATCTGAGCCGTAGAACACCAACAGTCATAAAAATTCTCCTATAAATAGAGGAACCCCTCCTTAAACCCACACTGGATTTTCATATTTCTCAGCCAAGCTCTGCCTCTCCTCCTTAAGAATCGGTACAATGTTTTCCTTTTCCACTCATATTTATATCTCTGTCTTCTACCAACACTCCTGCCACAATGTCTTCGATTACTTTCTCAGGGAAGGATTCCTTCAGTAAAAGGTAAGTTTCTTGGGATTTTTTGATAGTTTTGACTCAACAATAAGGAGGATTATTTTATTCCAAGGATGGGAACATCTGTGTGTTGAGAAACCTATATCTCATGATATGATTCTTGTTAAATAGGTTAGACAATTCTATAATACGGTTTTTTTGATAAAAATTTAATGATTAACTTTTGTACGATAGAAAATTTTCAATGTCTGTAAAATAAGAAACACACTTTATAAATGTTTCTACTAAAGGGTATTTGTTTTTCCCATCTCCTAAGCTACAAGAGGAAGTTGGTATGTTTAACAAAGAAATATTTGAAAATACATTGTTTATTATCGATGAGTAGAAAAGAAAAATAGCTTATCATTCTGTTGACAACCAGTTTATTGTCCTTTGGATGCAAGGGTTTCTAATTACAAGGAAAGGGGATAGGGAAAATCTTAAGGTTTCTGACATTTTTATGCAAGATTATCTAGTAAACATGAGAAAGATAAATCTCATAGGTTACATTTTTGAAACTATCAAGAATGTTAAGTATAGAGCAATCAAGTCTCGTCTTATCATGTATCCATCTATTCTCACAAAGTTAATTATTGAAACTTTGAAGTTTTGTAATATTCATCTGAAAAGGGAATTGAATGAGATGAAGCCCTCTTGGATAAGTAAGAATATGATGAAGAAATTGTATGTTTGTTTTGATGAAGAATCAAAACTCTTTGTCAAAGATATAGAAGTAGAATCAGAACCAAATCAATCGATACCAATGCTAATAGAATCAACTCCAACAGTTGTTTCTTATCAAAAGTCAGATCCCCAAATCAGTTCAAAGATGAAGAAGAAAACCAAATACAGTAAAGAGGTTGTAGACAAGTGGATAAAGGAGACAGAACAAATAAAAGAATGTGATCCTAAATTCGGTCTTGACCTAGCTGAAGCTCTAGATGAGAAGATAAGGGTAGAAGATAATCTATGAGATGCGAAGAAAAAGAATACTCTTTTAAAAAGAAAAGCTCAATATTTTAATGTTGCTAAAATCCTAAAAGGTTTTGAGTTGGAAAATTTTCAAATCACATATGAAGTGCAACAATAACCAATAGTACAGACTTTTCCAGAGAAAGAGAAATGGAAATAAAAAGTACAAGAAGTTTAGGAATCTAATGAAGAGGAAGAAGACTTTATTTTGGAATTTATTCAGAGTTATAATAAGAGTAGAGAAGAATCTTCTCTTAAAAAGTGAAGTGAATGAATACAAATAAATTCTCAGGCTGAAAAACAGCATTTCAAACCTTAGAAACTCAATCAGAAAGGATTCCTTATCCATTTAAGCAAATGGCTTAAAGTTATCATATTGAGAACGTAATTGTCAAAGGTGAAAAAGTGGAAGAAGAAATAGCGGAAAAATAAGTATAAAGGGTGAAAAAGGAAAAAGGGAATGGAAAAGGAAAATATCTTATTGAAGAATTGAGCCAATATAATGATCTTGAATCATACGATGATGATACTGATTCAGAACATAAAATTTACTTAAATAAAAGAGATTACATTGTTCATGCTTTGAGAAGAATTAAAAATACTATTCTTTATTTTCCTAGAATTGAAGGAAAAATTGAATTTATTATAGACAATCAAAAGAAGAAATTTGGTTCAGTAAGAGAGCTCAGAAAGAGAGTAATTTCAATAGAAGATAATTTAAAAGTTTTGAGTGATTGTTTTGTTGCTCATAAGAAGGCTTGCAATAAGATAACTAAGTGGTCGTACAAAATAGAAAGCATAGTAAATGAAAATGAGAAATCAATTTATGACTTGTGGAGGATCTTAAATGATCTTGATATTGCTTTTAATAAGCTTGGTAATGAAACAATCGACAGGTTGAATCAAATTCCCAAATCTCATGTTGCTGATGCTCTTTCATTGAAAGAATTTCAAGACAGGTTTAGAAATTTAAAATCAGAATTCTCAAAGGTTTCATCTTTAAAATATGAAATAGTTTTGTTAAAAAAAAACTTTGTTGGATGAAGAAAACAAGGTTATAAAAAATATAATAGATACTCTTGAAGAAGTGATTAGAGTGCAAGAAGATGCTATAAAAAACCAAGATCTGCTTTTTGCAGACCAACAAGAGCTTCTCAAATGTCAGGATGATTCTATCATAGATGATAATAAAGAGATAAATAATATGAAGGTCGTTCTTCATGAGCTGATCAAGAAATAAAAATAAAGGGAAAACAAAAGAACTTTTTGTTGTATCTTTCTTTCTGGGCTGTTCTTTCAATTTCTCTAAAATTTTGATAGTAATGCATTGTATGTATTCATTTATACTATTTTTCATTTTTTTTTCTCTCTAACATTTTCAGAACTCAAGATTACTCCATTATTTTTTGTAAATCACAAATGGGGAGAAATTTATATAAAAGAGGGACGAATGTTTTATAAAAGGAGGGAAAGTTTCACAAAGGGGGAGAATTGTTTATTGTAAGTCAAGGAAAATCTATGAATACAATATTTAGGAAAGTTTATACCAAAGGTGGAGTTAGTTGTATTCAATTCCTTTTTCAGAAGAGTTTTCATAACTCAAGGATAGATAAGTATTTATTCCTAGTTTTACATCATATTTTTTGCTTTTAAAAAAGGGGGAGATTTTTAAGTTAAAAGTCCTCTTTTGAATTTTATGTATTTTGTTTTAGAAGCCAAAAATATCTTTATACTCATTTCTAAAATCAAGGAATTACTTTGAACTTGGTTCTTATGTCAATCATACAAACTTTTTCAATCGTACTAACTCTGTCAATCGTACAGACTCTGTCAATCGTACAGACTCTATCAATCTTGTCGACTCTGTTAATCGTATTGACTCTGTCAATCGTACTAACTCTATCAATCATATTGACACTGTCAATCATATAGATTGTGTCTGTCGTACTAACTCTGTCTATCATACTGACTATATTCATCGTACCCACATTGTGCATTGTACTCACTTTTCATTATATCAGTATATTGAATTAAGTAATATCAATCATACTCATGCTATCATTTTCAAATATCTTTTGTTCTTAACCAAAAAGATGTCGTGTTTTCTATTTCAATATGACCCTTACAATGCCAGGTGTCCAAGTCCCTCTAAGTTATTTTTGGAGAAATATGACTGTTGAAGAAGATATGATCATTGGAACCTAAGGCCTATAAATAAGAGGTCATATAAAATAGAGAAATAACTTTTTGATCAACTCTTGCTTCTATCAAGTTCTAGAGAGAGACAATGTGACTTCTCTCTTTCTTCGTGTGAATTCCTTGGAATTAAAAAACGTGAAAGAGTCATTCTTAGAATTTTTATTTCAGTAAGTGCTTTGTTTTTCATTGTGAGACCGATCATGTGATAAAAACCAAGGGCTACTAGGGATAGGTAGACGGTGCGACTTATCATTGTATCGAGGGATTTCAAGAATTTGAAAGATAGAGGTTCTGATTACCTGTGAAATCAAGGGCTTATGGGGATAACAAGATGGAAGTTCCAATCATTGTATCGAGGTATTACCAAGGTGGGGGTAAGATAAACCTTATATCCTAGGTGAAAGGATAACCTTCTCTTTGGTTTAAAAGAATTATAATACTTTTACATTTCCACTGTTATTTGTATTAGAAAGGTAATTGTATTGTTTCCCCTTTATTTTAATATTCAATTCAATTGTAATTGTTTCAATTACAATCCATATTGTATTAATAGATTCTATATTCTATATGGTATAATCTTTTTCTTTTTAATTACTCTGATCATTGTATTCAATTAGAATACGATTGTTTTACATTACTTATTGTATTACATAATATCATATCTATCATATCCAAGATCATTATGGTAAATTGTATTGTTTGTGAATTTTATTAGTTTAATACCTCTTAAACTAAGTTCTTTCCTAAGTGTTTAAATGCAACGTTTTGAAACTTACAATTCACCCCCTCTTGTATTATTCCATCTAATATACATATTCATTTATATTATGATCCAATATATTATACTTGACATCCAGTCATCTAGACTTAATGTTTTCAGTATGCTTATGTGAAAGATATCAATCAAATCCAAAATAATCCTATTTAAAAGCTGTGAAAATGATTTTCCAGTATTTAAAAGGAACTTTGGATTTAGGTCTTTTTTATTCTTCTGGAAATGATTTTGTTTTAAAAAGTTTTTCAGATACAGACTTTGGTGGTTGTAGAATGGATAGAAAGATTAAAAATGAAAAATTTCATTTATTAGGAGATTCTTTAGTTTCTTGGTCATACAAGAAACAATACTTAGTGGAAATTTCCACTGTAGAAGTAGAATATGTAGCAGCTGGAAGTTGTTGTGCTCAGGTGTTGTGGATGCAACAAACACTCACTGACTATGGCATGAGTTTTTCCAAAACTCAAATACTATGTGATAATACTAGTTCCATAGCTCTTAGTAAAAACCCAGCACATCACTCATGTGCAAAAAACTTAGATATTAGGCATCACTTTCTTAGGGATCACGCACAAAAAGAAGATATCATATTACAATTCATCAGAACGCAAAAAAAAAACATGCTAACATTTTTACAAAATCATTTCCTTCTAATAGATTTTAATTTATTAAATATAATCTAGGAATGATTACACTAAAATAATCATTCACATCTACTTTCTATTTTTACATTTCTTATTACATTAAAACACTTTTTTCCTAGATGGGAACATTTTGTTTCTTTTTCTCTTTGCTTTACATATTTTGATGTTTTTTATTTTAGTTTATCTTAATTTTTTTAAGATTAGTTATTTTTTTTTATTTTATATGTCATTCAGTTTTATTTTTATTTTTTACATTTTGTTTTTTGTTTATCATTTTGACATTCTGTTAACTGGTCTAACAATTTTTTTTCCATTAGCTTGAGAACCTATGGTAATGAATTTTTTTCCATCATCTTGACAACCTATGGTAATGAATTTGTTTTCCATCGGCTTGAAAACCTATGGTAATGAATTTTTTTTCCATCATCTTGAAAACATATGGTAATGACTTTGTTTTCCTTTGGCTCGATAACCTATGGTAATGAATTTGTTTTCCATCGGACTGAAAACCTATGGTAATGAATTTTTTTTCCATAGGCTTGACAACCTATGGTAATGAATTTTTTCCATCACCTTGACAACCTATGGTAATGACTATCTGAAAACTGATCATATTCTCTTTGTTTTCCATCAGTTTGATGTTTGATTGTATTTTATTTTCATTATTGTATTGTATTATGTCTTTACATTCATAATAGTATGAAACCAAAAACTTAATTGAAATCTCTGACAGGTACATTATTTCTTCCTTTTGTATTTTCTTTCTTTTGTGTTATTATTTCTCAGTTTTAATATTTTTTATTTTTTTTAAAAATGCCTATTTTATTCTATACCGTTGGAATCTTTATCTTCAAATATAAATTGTTGAAGACCAACATTCCTAAAAATTCACTTATAAATAGAGGACCCCCTCCTCAAACCCACACCAATTTTTCAGATTTCTCAGTGAAGCTCTTCCTCTCCTCCTTAAGACTCGATACGATCTGTTCCTTTTCCATTCATCTTTATGTCTCAGTCTTCTACCAACACTCCTATCAAAATTTCTTCAAATACTTTCTCAGAGAAGGATTTCTTTAGTGAATGGTTATTTTCCCAAGATTTTTTTGACATTTATGACACAAAAATCAAGTGGATTATTTTATTACAAGGCTGGGAACATCTGTGGGTTGATAAAACTAAGTCTCAAGATTAGATTTTTGTTAAAGGGGTTAGAAAATTCTATAATATGATGTCTTTTGATAAAAATATTGTGATTAACTTTGTTGTGTATGATAGAAAATTTTCAATGTCTGTAAAATAGGCATCACACTTTGTAAATGTTCCTACTGAAGGTGATTCATTTTTCCCAACTCACAAGGTACCTGAGGAAGTTGGTACATTTAAAAAGGAAAGAGTAGAAAAGTCACTATTTTTTATCGATGAGGAGAAAATATAAGTAGCTCATATTTTTGCTGGAAAATTATTTTTTGTCCTTTGGATTCAAGGGTTTCTAATTACATGGAAAGGGGATATGGAAACTCTTTAGGTTTCTGACATATTTTTGCTATATTATCTTGTAAACATGAGAAAGGTAAATCTCAAGGGTTACATTTTTGAAACTATCAATAATGTGCTATCCGGAGCTATAAATTCTCATCTTATCATGTATCTATCTATTGTCACAATGTTCATTCTTAAAAGTTTGATGTTTTGTAATATTCCACTGAAAGGGGAATTAAAATAGTTGAAGCCTGCATTGATAAGTAAGAATATTCCAAAGAAATTTTATGTTCATTTTAATAAAGAATCAAAAATCTTTGTCAAATATGTAGAAGCAGAATCAGAACCAAATCAATCAGCATCAAATCAATTGACACCAATTCTAATAGAATTTTCTCCCATAGTTGTTGCTTCTCAAAAGTTAGATCCTACAATCAGTGAAAAGCTGAAGAAGAAAACCAAATATAGTAAATAGGTTATAGACAAGTGGAGAAAGGGAAAATAACAAAGAAAAGAAGGTGATCCTAAATTTGGTCTTGACCCAACTAATGATCTAGCTGAGAATATAAGGGTAGAAGATAATCTACAGGATGAGAAGAAAAAGAAGACTATTTTAAAACAAAAATCTCAAGATTTTGATGTTTGTAAAATCCTATAAGGAGTTGAGTTAGAAAGTTCTAAACTAACATAAGAAGTGAAACAATAACCAATAGTATAGACTTTTCCAAAGAAAGAGAAAGGAAAACAAATAGTGCAAGAAGTTCAGGAATGGGAAGGGGAAAATGAATTTCATTTGGAATTTCTTCAGAGTTCTAATAAGAGTAGAGAAGAATCTTCTCTTCAAAATAATAGTGAAGGAATACAACTAAATTATCATTTCGATCAAATAATAGTTCAAACCTTAGAAACTCAATTAGAAAGGATTCCATATCCAATTAAGAAAATGGCTCAAAGTTCTCATACCGAGAAAGTAATTTTAATAAGTGACAAAGTGGAAGAATAAAGAGTGGACAAAAAAGTAGAAATGGTGGTTGAGGAAAAAGAGAAAGGAAAAGGAAAACATCCTATTGAAGAATTGATCCGATCAAATGAACTTGAATTGGATGATGATGATACTGATTCGAAACATAAAATTTCCTTGAAGAAAAGAGATTACATTGTTCATGTTTTGAAAATAATTGAAAAGACTATTATTTATTTTCCTAGAATTGAAGGAAAATTGACATTATTATAGACAATCAAAGGAAGAAATTTGGTTCATTAAGAGATCTCAGAAATATTGTAATTTTGATCTTGCCTAAATTTACCCAAGATTCTAGGGTTATGTGGTCGCTTGTAGATTAGCTTGGGTTGTCGAATCCTCAAAGACCTAAGAAGTAACCTACAGACACGTACATTATATGGATTGTTTTTGAATATGAATTGGACAATATGGGTTGATTTTAGATTGTTTTAAAGGATCCCTTATAGATCTAAATTAATTAAAATTAATATAATGAGTTGATCCTAGGTTATTACTCAGGGTGAATTGTATGAATTCCTTTTTTAGCGATTTCAATTTCATTAACTCGAGATGGATTCATTCAATTAATTCAAACTAACATCATCACTTACTAATTAAAAACCTTAAAAAACACATTCTAATCACCTATAAACTTGTAGGATCATTTTCAAGAGCACTCCAATGTATAGGATCTTATTATCACATAAAAATGGGGTGAATAAATTCAATATGGAAGAGTAAGAGATAAAATCATTGAATAAATGAAACTAAAATAAAAGAAATTAATAAACATTTAGAGAGTGAGAAATAAAATCTAATCCAGTTTCTTGCTACTCCCTTGGATAAACCTACAAAAGAGTTATCCCTCCATTTATGACATGTTCTCAATGGAAGCGGGAAGTAGACTTACGATGGTGTAATTGAAGAAGTAAAAACAAAAAAATAACAATCACTCCACCATTGTGTGATAAATTTCACAAGGTTCCGGGTGAATAAATCCAAACCATGAAACAAATGTATCAATGTGATATAAAGGAAATAATAATAACATAAGAAGAACTTATATTAAGAATCTAAGATGATTTGAACAACTTACATGATAAATACAAACTCAAAGAAACAAAATCGCAACATAACATTTCAATTAAACAAAGAACCAAATATCCCCAACTAATCCACCAAGACTTCTTTAAATTGGAATTTTTTAGGAATTGGGTTGAGCCTAAAATAGTCCAAGTCTCCTCAACTAATTTTGGTAGGCCATAAGTGGGTGGAATGTTGAGGGAGACATGATTTTTCCACCCTTGACAAACAATCTGAGCTAACTTGCACAACTAAACAGATGTGTTAAAACGAGCATTTAGATGGCATAATTTTGGTGGGACATAGAAGACAAAATTGAAGATACAGATGGCCCTCAAGTGTCTGCAAAATTTCATCCCCAAATAGTTTATGTTTTTATAGATATGATCAAATATGTGGGCTATTTTTCTGGACCGATGAATCTGGCCCGAAATTTTATCTTCAAATTGGGCCGCATGAAAATCCATTTAAAACACCAAATTAGATCTTTTCACTGTTGCGTTCAATGTACCCCTTGATGACCCCTATCTTCATTCCAATTTTCAGAATTATTGGGCTTGGATTGTGGCCTCTACGGTCTCTTTATTGGTCTGCTATCCAGTTTACATGGCCCAAAATGTTGTTAATTCAAGACCAACATTGGTGGTATTATAATGAGGATATTCAAGTGCTCCAAAATCAAAAATTGTTCCTTATAGAATTGGGGCCCTGAAAATAATATATGAAAATAAAATCAAGATCATTTAGTATTTTAGGAGGTGTTCAAAAAAGTACCATGTAAAAGTACATTTTAAGAGGGAATTACAATAATAATGTGAATTAATGTTCAAAATATAAAATGAACTAAAATGGTGTTTATGAATAATAAAACACATGAATAAAATATATATTAACAATGAATATTAGACTCATTCAGTGGCTAATCACACCCACCAACATGATATTTTCTAGTCCTGAGCAAAAACATATGAAATTCGAATTCCCTTTTCCAAAACATTTCAATAAACAATGATCTCTAAGAAACCTTATAACAATGAATAATTAAACCCATCAAAATCATTTAATACAAGATAGTTTCATAAGAACATCTCAATCCCAATCCCATTTCTTTGTTCAAATTCATCTCCATATTTCACCCAACATCAATTAAGCATGATGATGTGTTGTGCATCACAATAGACATGGTGGTTAATATTTATTCAATGAGTAAATGATGGAAGAACTAGTTGGAATCACATTTCAATATTAAGATGAGTATTTATTTTTTTTGTATTTAGTTTTAGTTTTAGTTTTTGTTTTTCAATTTTTCCATGACAATTTAAATTGCACTCAATAGAGTCAACCCATGTAACGAGACTTTTCCAATGACTCTCAGGCTCAAAGACCTTAGGGAACCAAGATAATCCCACAGACTCAGGCATCATCTAAAGTTAAATCAGTCAAAAAAAAATTCAAATTACCACAAATAGAGATAAAATTACTAACTCTGGGCCAGAAAATTATGGTGTCACGATCCCCAAGTGCCGAAGGCCACGTATTAGATCCTTTCATTTATCTACATGAAAATTTATTGTTTTTCTTGTTTTTTTATTGAATACTCATATTAAAACTAAAATGATCACCAAATCTATGTTATTTATTTTTGGGAGCCCATGAACTCAAACTAATACCCCATTATCCAAAGGACGTACATTGTGATTTTTTTTATTTTGATGAAAATATATACGATTAAATTTTATATTAGACAGCCACACTTTCCAAAATCTATACTCATGAAATTATACATGGATTAAAATCAAAATCAGGGCATGCTAAATTATATGATATTTATTTTCAAAGTGTGAAATGTGTATTATCATGTTCGAGGTTAAATAAAATTTTCCTTCCACACATTTTTTTATACACACAAAATTAATAATTTTTGTTTTCATTCTTTTCATCCCCCCCATAATTAGAATAAAATTTTCCCCAGTATTTAAAGAAAATAAAATTTAGATGGGGTAGAGTTAGATTAGAGGAGTTATAAAAGGAATTTGAAATATGAGGATCATGGAATGAAGTCACCTGGTGGTTGAAGATGAATTTCTTGCTTCTTCAATTAAGTCCTTTGATATCCATGTCACTTGTAGAGTTCTCTAGTAGAAAAATGAAAAAAAAACAATATATATATATATAATAACAAAATTAAAATATAAGTTTATATACAAAAATTATAGAATAAGGAAGAACTATAAGATATAAGTCAATGGTAAGCACTTGCCCCTATTTCCCTTAGGTCCTAGGTTCGATTCCCCACCACTTCACTGGTTGTGACGGGGTTTTACCCATGACCTACGACAAGTCCTTTTATATATTTTTAATTATTATTATATTTTTTGGTATATTTATTTTAACCAAAAAACACATAATTATAAAATAAAATAAACTGATGATACATTGTCTTCTATTTAAATTTATGGGTAAGGTATTACTCAAGGATCACACCACATGACATGGATGAATATGGCACTCCCCTTTCATACCCATCCATACACATAATAGAATAACATGTCAACATTCTATTTTTTTAAATATCAAAATGATTTATTAATCCTATTTTAAAAAATGATTCACAGTGATTTGAAACATGAAGACCAAGGGTTTCCTATCATTTAGTTCTTTTGTTTAACATTGTTATCCTGACATGGATCCATTATCTATCAATTTTTTCTTGGTTCATAGGTTGGCTTAGTTAACTCAACCTCTGTTTCCTGTTTATTGAATGATTCAATGAATGGTTTTATCCTATGACCATTTACCATAAAAATGTGACCAATTGTGGGATCCTGAATCTCTACTGCCCCATGGGGGTACACATGATGCACTATAAATGGACCTGACCATCTAGACCAGAACTTTCCTGGGTGTAAATGAAGTTTGGAACTATACAAGGGCAAGAATTTTCCTAGTTCAAATTGTTTAACTTTAAGATTCCTAGATTTCTAGGATTTAACTATAGATTTATTAATCCTTGAATTTTCATAAGCCTCCATCCTAAGTTCCTCAAGTTCATTAATATCTAATTTCCTCTTTCCTTCATCCAAAGAAATGTCAAAATTCATTTTTTTGATTGCCCAAAATGCCTTATGCTCAATTTCAACAAGTAAATGGAATTATTTTCCACAAACCAACCTATATAGTGACATTCTTAGAATGTTTTTTAGAGCATTTTGATAAGCCCAAAGGGAATCCATATGTTTCTCTGACCAATCTTTCCAAGAGGGATTGACATTTTTTTCAAGAATTTTTCTAATTTCCCTATTTTCTAACTCATCTTGACCATTTTTTTGAGGATGGTAGGCAATGAAAACCTTGTGAGAAATCCCATAATTAGATATGAGTGAAGAGAATGGTCAGTTGTAGAAATGGGTTCCACAAATACTAATGATAGCTATAAGAATTCTAAATCTTGAAAATATATACTCTTTCAGAAATAGAATCACAACTTGATAATAATTAGACATAGTGGGAATGGCCTCAACCCATTTTGATACATAATCAATAGCTAAAAGGATGTATATATATCCCCTAGAGTTTTTGAAGGGTCCTATGAAATCAATTCCCCAACCATCAAAGATTTCAATGACTAGAATGGGAGTGAGGGGAATTTGATTTCTCTGGGTAATGGATACCAATTGTTGACACCGAGGACAAATTTTTCAGAATTGGAAGGAATCCTTAGTGAGGTTAGGCCAGTATAAACCACTTTGGAAGATCTTTGTAGTGGTTTTGTTTGTGGAAAATTGGCCTCCACATGCCTCACCATGACAAAATTTTATAATGTACTCTTGCTTAAAATCGGGAACACGTCATCTAATGATTTGATCAGGAGAAAACTTAAAGAGGTAAGGACCATCAAACACATAGTGTTTGGCATCAGAAAGTAATTTATTCTTATCTTGGGTCCCTAAGAATTTTGAAATGTCACATGTCACCAAAGGTTTTTCTATGTCAGCATACCATGGGAAATCACTCACAGGATAGAGGTGCTCATTAGGAAATGAATCAGTCATAGCAAGGTGATGTGAGTTGTCCTTGAATTCCATCCTAGAGAGGTGATCAGCTACAAAATTTTCAACAGCCTTTTTATCCTTAATGGTTAAATCGAACTTTTGAAGAAGAAGGACCAAACTAATCAATATATCCCGGGAATCTTGCATTTGGAAAAGGTATTCCAGGGTTGAATGGTTAGTGAAGACAATGATGGGTGATCCTAAGAGATAAGACCCAAATTCTTCTAAGGCAAAGAAAACAACCAAAAAATATTTCTCAGTGGTAATGTAGTTTATTTGTGAATCATTTAAATATTTTCTTTCATTAATAATAGAACATGAAGTTTTTTCACACAGTTTTCCAAAGACTTTTCCTACAGTGAAGTCACTCGCAACACACATGAGCTCAAAATTAAGTTTCCAATTTAGAGATTTCATGATAGTTGGATAGATAAGAGCTAACTTGAGTGTAGAGAATGATTCCCCACAGCTTTCTGTCTATAAAAATGGAGCATCTTTCACTAATAGAGAACAAAGTGGTTGAGAAATAGAGATGAAATTCCTAATGAACCTTCTATGGAAACCAGAATGTCCTAAGAAGGACCTCTCTTCCTTAATAGTTTTAGGATAGGGAAGGTGATGAATGAGGTCAAACTTAGCTTTATCAACTTCAATCCCTCTAACAGATACCATATGGACTAAAACAAGTCCTTTATTTACCATGAAATGTAATTTTTTACAATTTAGGATGAGATTATTATCCTCACATCATGACAAAACCCTTAAAATATTAAGAATGAATCCCTCAAAATTATCCCCAATGATGGAGAAGTCAACCATGAAGTCCTCTAAACAATCCCCAACCATGTCTGAGAAGATTCCCATCATGCACTACTGGATGGTACCAGGGGAATTACATAACCCAAAGGGCATGCGCTTGAAGGAAAAAGTGCTGAAATGAAAAGGGAATATTGTTTTCCCTTGATCCTATAAGGATATTTTGATTTTATTATACCCTGAGAATCCATATAGGAAGTAATAAAATTGATGACATGCCCCTCACTCGAGGACTTGATAAATAAAGGTAAAGGGGAAATGGTCTTTCTTGGTACAAGATTAGAGCTTCCTACAGTCAATATAGACTCTCCAACCACTACTGACCCATATGGGGCGAAGTTCACCATCCTCATTAGTGATCATAGTGATTCTAGATTTCTTGGGGATAACTTGAATTGGGATTACTCACCCACTCTCAGCAATGGAGTATGTGATACATACTTTCAATAAGTTAAGAATTTATTTCCTTAACACGTCCATAATATTTGGATTGAGTCTCCACTAAGGTTAAAGAAATGGTTTGGATTTAGATTCAAGAACAATCCTATGAGTTCCAATGACTGGGATAATCCCAAGAATATTAGAAAGGGTCCATCCGATTTCTTTCTTATGATTTCTTAGGACATCCAGAAGAATTATCTCTTGATTAGCTTCAAGAGAGTAAGAAATGACAAACAGGAAAGGCTTAATTGTTCCCTAAGAAGGCATACTTGAGTGATGAAGGTAAGACCTTAAATTATAGATCAGATCATTTATCAATTTCCATGAAAGGATTAGACTTTGTATTGAACTTAGTTTCTTTGTTCATATTTCTTGACCGAAGTGGTTCCATGCGAACATAATTTTTATCCACTATATTAGCCAGAGTAGTGTCATGAATGGGTATGGACTAAATGTTATTGATTTCACCCATGGTATCATTGATTGGTGATTCTAGAAAATCATCAATAAAGCTATCTGAAATAGATTAAATCCAATGAGACAAATTTACCTCATGTGAACAAAGAAAATCAACCTCTTCTTGACTTAAAAATCCTTCAATAATTCCTTGATGTTCCTCAAGTTCACTATAAACACTACCTATCCAATTTAACTCATGGATATATTCATAATCCCCAATTTGAGAATTGTCATTGTAGATGTTTAGATCAAGGATCAAGTTTCCAAAGGTTATTGTCATGTTCCCATTCATAACTCGGATGACTGAGTTGATTGTTGCTAAGAATGGATAACCAAGGATGATGGGGGTTTGCTCCCTATAACATAAACTTGGGTGATTTACAAGAACAATGAATTAATATGGGAAAATGAAATTTTCAACTTTCACTAAAACATCCTTTAAGATCCCCTTAGGTACTCAAACACTATGATCAGAAAGTTGAAGAGTGATAGATGTGGGTTGGAGTTCTTTGAGCCCTAACTGAAAATACATGGCATAAGGAATGAGGTTTACACTAGCTCCCAGATCACAAAGGGCTTTGACAACTTTGTTCTCTCCTATATCAACATATATTTATGCACATCCTGGATCTTTCAACTTTGTAGGAATGGTACCTTGAATGGTGGTGCTCACATTTTCATCCAAAAGGACTTGGTTTTTATGTGAAAATTTCCTTTTAAATGTTCCCAAGTCCTTAAGTTACTTTGAGTAGGCAGAAATGGTTTGGATTTATTCTAGAAGGGGGGTGTTCAACTTAACCTAAGAGAAGATTTCCCTCAATGTTTCATTCAGTTCTGGTTTATATTTTACTCTCATTTATTGAGGGAAGGGAGTAGGTTGTTTGATTGTTTGGTGTGGTTGTAGTTCCTTCACATTCTCATTGGGTTTTTTCAGAATCTATGGTTGGTTCTTCATCATTTTCATGTGTTATTGAAGCTTTTAATGGTTCTGGAATGGCTTGTTCAGGTTTCTCAATTGATTTCCCACTTCTTAAAATAATTACTACTTTGAGTTGTTTATGAGAGTTTTTTTGTGTAACTGGATTCTCCCATTAATGTTGAGGATGGTACCACCTGAGTAGGCATGGGTGCCTTCCTGATTTTAATGGTTTGTAGTTCATGTTTAAGGGCTGAGACTTCTGTGTCCATTTTCTCCATTTTTTTACACAACTGGTCAAGGATTGGAAGAGGGACAGATTGAGTAGGGGCTTGTGCTGGTTGGTTTATCCCAAGAGGATACTTTGGTTGTTGGATTGGCTATTGCATGGGTTACTGGATGGGTTTTTGGTATTATACAGGAGTATTTTGTTATTGGGCTGGTTTTGGTTGGAATTTCTTATGGTTTTGGAAATTTTTTATAGGGTAGTGGTTTGGTCCTTGTGATTGGCTAGGTTGTTGGTTATCTTTCCAGCATAAGACTTGGTGGTCATTATAACTTGGGTTGAATGTGTTTTGGAATTGGGGATTTTGGAAGTTTAGGTCATTGACTTTAGCAGGTGGTCCTCCTATAAGAACATCCTTTATGGATGGAATGGTTGGGTAGTTGTGTGTTTTGTGGTCAGGCTTGTCACAAATTGTGAAAACAGGGTCTACAGTTTGGATTTCATGGATTTTTCTAAGGTCTATCTCTTCAAACTTCCGAGTGAGTGCAACAAGTTTTTCCCAAAGGCTTTCCTCCTCCCTAATTATATTCATTATAGTAGTTATTTTTAGATTTTCAATATAAGGTGATGTTCCCCATGCTTTATTTTGTTTAACAAGGCTTTATTTGTACTTGTAAGCATCATTTGGGGCCTTGTTTTTGAAAGTTCCATTTCACACCATGTTAATGAATTGTTTGTTTCCCAGACCCAACCCTTCATAGAAAATTATCAATTGTTTAGGAATAGAAAAGAAATGGTGTGGAACCATGTTTAGGGTGTCTTTGAACCTTTCCCATGTTTCATAAAATGACTCCCACTATTTTTCAAAAATGTTTTGGATGTTCTTTTTAAGTGCAATTGTTTTTTGACAAGGGAAGTATTTTTTTTATAGAATTCTCTTTTCAATTGGGACCAAGAGTTGTTAGATGATGGTCTCAATTTTTTTATCCAATTTTTAGTTAAATAATTTAATGGAAAAGGAAATAGCCTCATCTTAGCTGATTCTAGTTGATGTGAGGGGGGGGGCACATGGTTTCTACTATGTCACTGAACTCCTTAATGTGAAGGTAGGGCATCTCGGACTCCAATCCATGGATTGTGGGAAGGTGGTTTAAAAAAGGGGGTTTAAAGATGTAGTTGGTATATCCTAGGGAATTGTGTCTAATGCATAAGGGGTAATTGGTTTAGGCATGATTGGGGTAGTCATTCATGGTTTGATTGACAGCATTCCCCATATTTGTGGTTGTCTCATTTGGATTTCCATTTTGGTTCCCACCAGGGTTTATGAGTTTGTTTCTTTAAATTGCTTCCATTAAAATGGGATCAATTTTTGAATCTAGAGTATTAGGAATATTGGGATCTAATGGAAAGAGTTCCCTTGGTGTACTTGACTCCCCAACCCTTGGACTATCCACCCTAACTAGACGGTTTGATTGGTCACGAGTGTATGTAGACATGCACCAAAAGGAAAAAAATGAGAAAGGGAAAAGATAATAGAATTTGGGTGAGAAAAGAAGAAATGGGGGAGAATAGAATGGTTGTTGATATGACTTACTTGGGTCCCCAACAGTGGTTCCAAAATTTAGCCTCTCCCAAATTTACCCAAGATTCTAGGGTTAAGCGGTCGCTTGTAGTTTAGCTTGGGTTGTCGAATCCTCAGAGGCCAAAGAAGTAACCTATAGACATGTACATTCTATGGATTGTTTTTTGGATATGAAGTGGCCAACATGGGTTGATTTTAGATGGTTTTAAAGGATCAATAACAGATCTAAATTAATTCAAATTAAGATAATGAGTTGATCCTAGGTTATCGCTCGGGGTGGATTGCATGAATTCCTTATTTAACGATTTCAATTTCATTAACTCAAGAAGGATTAATTAAATGAATTCAATCTAACCTCATCACTTACTGATTAAAAACCTTCAAAAACACATGATAATCACCCATAAAATTTTAGGATTATTTTCACGAGAACTCCAAGGTAAAGCATCTTATTATAATATAAAAATGGAGTGAATAAATTCAATATGGAAGAGGAAGAGAGAAAATCATTGTATAAATGAAACTCAAAAAAAAAGAAAATTATTAAAAATTTAGAGAGTGAGAAATAACATCCAATATAACCCCTTGATACTCCATTGGATCAACCCATAAAATAGTTATCCCTCCATTGATGACATGTTCTCAACGGAAGAAAGAAGTAGACTTATGAGGGTGGAATTGAAGAAGTAAAAACAAAAAATAAAGACCACTCAACCGTTGTGTGATAATTTTCAGAAGGTTCGTTGTGAATAAATACACAACTTGTAACAATGGTATTAACGTGATATAAAGAAAAATAGAATAATTGGAGAAGAAGAACATATATTAAGAAACTAAGATGAATTGAGCAACTTACATGGGAAAGACAAACTCAAGGCAACAAAATCGCAGCATAAAATTCCAATTAAACAAAGCACCAAAGATCCCCAAATCCAACAAAAATACCTTAAATAGTCATTTTTAAATCCTTGGGTCGAGCCTCCAATAGTCCAAGACTCCTCAATTTATTATTTTAGGCCATAAGTTTGTGTCAGTTGAGGAAGAGTTGATTTTTTCACCCTTGACAAACAATCCGAGCCAACTTTCACAACTCGAGAGATGTGTTCAAACGAGCATCTAGATGGTCTAATATTGGTGGGAAATATAAGATAAAAATAAATATAAGGATTTCCCCCAATATCTTGTAAAATTTAAACCCAAAATATCTTATGGTTTTCTAAATATGATTGTATTTGTTGGTGGTTTTTCTGGGCCGTAGAATCTACCCTAGAATTTTATCCCCAAATTGGGCCACATTAAACTCAATTTAAAACTCATAATTAGATCTTGTCACTATTGGATGAAATGTTACCCTTCATTTCCCCTATCTTTAGTTCAATTTTCAGAATTATTGGTCTTGGATTGTGGCCGCTATTGTCTCTTTATTGGGATGTTTTCTAGTTTACTTGGCCTAGAATGTTGTTAATTCAAGGACAACTTTTGTGGTATTTTAATGAGAATAAAGTTCTATATAATCATTATTTGTTCCTTATATCAGGGGGTTAATGAAAATAAAATATTAAAATAAAACCAAGATCATTTTTTATTTTAGGAGGTGTTCAAAAAATTACCCTGTAATAGTGCATTTTAAGAGGGAATTACAATCACATCGTGAATTAATGTTCAAAGTATAAAATGAACTAAAATGGTGTTTGTGAATAATAAAGCACATGAATAATATAAATATCAATAATGAGTATTATCCTCATTCAGTGGCTAATAAAATTTCAATATAAGTTGATTTAAAAGTTTGGAGTGATAGTTCTATTGCTCATAAGAAGGCTTGCAACAAGATGACTAAGTGGTCGTACAAAAAAATAAAGCTCAGTAAATGAACATGAGAATTCAATTGAATACTTGAGAATGATCTAAAATGATCTTTATATTTCTTTTAATAAGTTTGAGAATGAAATAATCAACAGTTTGAATTAAATTCCAAAATCTCATGGTGTTGATGCTCTTTTAGTGAAAGAATTGAAAGACAGGTTCAATGATTTACAATCAGAATTCTCAAAGGTTTCATATTTCAAAGATGAAATAGTTTTTTTAAAGAAACAAAACACATTGTTGGATGAAGAAAAAAAGGATATTCAAAACTGAATTTATACTCTTTAAGAAGTGATTAGAGTGCAACAAGACACTTTCAAAAACCAAGATCAAATTTTTCCACACCAGCAAGAGTTTCTCAAATCTCAGGATGATTCTATCAAAAATGAAAATAAAGAGATAAAGAAGATGATGGATGTTCTTCATGAGAAGATCAGGAAATAAAAACCAAGGTAAAACAAATGATCTTTTTGTTGTCTCTTTATTTCTTGGTTTTTCTTTCAATTTCTCTAAACTTTTGACAGTAATGCATTGTATGTATTTATTTCTGTTGTTTTCATTTTGTGTTTCTCTCTAACCTTTTATGAACCCAAGATTACCCCATTCTTTTTGTAAATAAAAAAGGGTGAGAATATATTATAAAAGTGGGAAGAATGTTTTATAAAAGGATAGAAAGTTTCACAAAGGTTGAGAATAGTTTATTGTAAATCAAGGAAAATCTACGAATACAATCCTTAGGAAAGTGTATACCTAAGGGGGAGTTAGTTGTATTCAATTCCTTTTTAAGAAGAGTATTCATAACTCAGGGGTAGATAAGTATTATTTCTAGTTTTACATTGTGTTTTTTTCTTTCCAAAAAGTGGGAGATTGTTATACCAAAAGTCCTCTTTTGACATTTATGTATTTTGTTTTGGAAATCATAAATCTCTTTATACTAATTTCTCAAATAAAGGACTTACTTTGAATAGAATTTTTATGTCAATTGTACTAACTCTGTGAATCGTACTGACTCTATCAATCGTACTGAATCTGTCAATTGTACTGACTCTGTCAATCATACTAACTCTATCAATCATACTGACTCTGTGAATCTTACTAATTGTGTCAATCGTACTAACTATGTCTATCATACTGACTATATTCATCTTACCCACATAGTGCATCGTACTCAATTTTCAGCATATCAATATATTACACTAAGTAATATCAATCATACTCATGTTATCATTTTCATATATCTTTTGTTGTTAACTCAAATGATGTCGTGTTTTCTGTTTTAATATGACCGTTATAATACCAGGTGTCCAAGTCGCTCTGAGATTTTCGGAGAAATATGACTGTTGGAGAAAATACAATCATTGGACCCTGATTCCTACAAATAGGAGGTCATTTGAAATAGATAATGATCTTTTTGATCAACTCTTAATTTTATCAGGTTCTAGAGAGAGACGTTGTGACTTCTCTCTTGCTTCGTGTGAAAGCCTTGGAATTACAAAACATGAATGACTCGTTCTTAGCTTTTGTATTTTAGTAACTGCTTTGTTTTTCTTTGTGATACTAATCAGGTGATAACGTATGAGTTTTGTTGGGGATAGGCAGACGATGCGACCGATCATCGTATCGAGGGCTTTCAAGCATTTAAAAGACATGGGTTCTAATTACCTGGAAAATCGAGGGCTTGCGGGGATAGCAAGATGGACGTTCTGATCACCATATCGAGGTCTTACCAAGGTGGTAGTAAGAGAGACCTTCTATCCTAAGTGAAAGGATACCCTCCTCTTTGGGTTAAAATAATTGTAATACCATTACATTTCCATTTTTATTTGTATTAGAAAGGGAATTGTATTGTTTCCCCTTTCATTTAATATTCAATTCAATTTTAATTGTTTCCATTACAATTCATATTGTATTAATAGATTTTATATGCTATATGGTAGAATCATTTTCTTTTGTATTTCTCTGATCATTGTATTCAATTAGAATATGTTTGTTTTACATTACTTATAGTATTACATCATATCATATCTATCAGATCCATGATCATTTTGGTAAATTGTATTGTTTGTGAATTGTATTAGTTTAAGACCTCTTAAACTAAGTTCTTTCTTATGTGTTTAAATACAATGTTTTTAAAATTACAATTCACCCCCCTCTTTTATTGTTCCATATAATACACATATTCATTTATATTACGATCCTACACCTTTTATTATCCTTACTAAGAATCTTAGATCACCCTTTACCGTGTTTCCTTCCCCAGGTTAGGTATAAATATTTAGGTAGGGTATTCCTAAGAGGAGTAATTTTTGGGAAGATCTTTGTGGGGTATGTTGAAGATCCTTCATGAAATAATAATATGGTGTTTCTAGTCTCTAAATATTGCAAACTATTAGAGTCCTTGGGTGTGTACAAAATTTATTGAATATTCATCTAGAAAAATGTGATATTTATGTATTAAATCATGGGTCATTATATTTGGTATCAAAGGAATTTTTTATAAAATATTTTGAAATTAGGATTAGAAAAATTTAGTTATATCCCTAGGTATATTCCTTAGTATTTGACTAGGGATATGTATTGGGATATCTCTAAGGATAAGTCTAAGGATAATTCTATGTATAGGAAAATATCTTGAAATTTTGGTGAAGGATACAATAAGGGGTTTCCATGAAATTACATCCTTTTCTAGATACTAAAATTATATTTTGATTTATAACAGAGGTTCCTAGGGGGAACAACTCTTAAGAGGGAATATTGTGCTAGAATATTTCATCACCTAGTGCATGAAAACAAGCCTTACTCCACACCTTGGATGACACTCCCAAGGGATATGCTTTTGAAATTCAAAAAATCATTATGAATAATCATGATATATTTGAATGATTACCATGAATGGCCTAGTAAAATTCTAAGGTGTCATTGATTGAAAAGAACGTTTCATGATTTAGACATCTTATAAATGTTTTTCAAGATTATTTGGTTTTCCACTATAATTATTGTTTCTCAAACTATGCTTTATAGTTTTGGTCAATGGATGGAACCTGAAAGAACCATGTTAATGATGAGTGTGATAGATAATGAAATGATTATACTCATGAGAAACAAAAAATTATGGGAGATATAATCAATAATATTACTTCTATGATCACACAACTTTTTCAAGATATAAATCATGCTAATATTACAAATTAGAAAGGGAGGGAACAATGTTATATTGAGTCCTTAATGAGATAACATCCACCTTATTTTACTGATTCTGTTGATCCACTATTTTTAAAAAAATGGATTAGTACCAATGAAAATATATTTTCCATTATTCAGTTTTTGGAGAAGGAAAAATTCATTTTGTTTATTTATCGTTCGAATGGAGAAGTATATCTGTGGTGGAATATTATTAAGAATGTGAGGGAATATAAATAAATTGAAACTATGGAATTAGAATAGTTCAAGGGGAAATTTCTCAGTATGTACTTATATCGTATTTTATGAAAAAAATATAGAGAAGTAATTATTTAATCTTAAGAAAAAGGATGATGAATTTTTTGGTATCTTTGAAGCTAATATTACAAGACTTGCAAGGAATTATTCAAGTTTAATCACCAGGCTTAAAATTTTAATTGACCAATTATTTAGTGTCCTAAAACCAAGACTTCAAAATTTCATGGCTTTAATATACCTTAGTATCAAAAAAAATCATTTGATGTGCGATAAAGGTAGAAAAAAATAGATATTCCCACTATTCCTATAGTTTTGATAATAAAATGAATATCGATTCTCATGAAATCTAAAATGGTGGAAATAAAATCTAGCCATATAAATGCTAGAAATATGGGAATAAACATCAAGGTAGTCAATTTAATGGAATTGGGTGGTGATTTAAATGCGTAAATGAAGTTCTTAAAGCATGTGAATGCCAAAATGTGATTAATTATCCAATTAATTAAATTGAGTAGAATAGCACACCAATTAATGTACCACCCACACTCTAGTGTTTTATGTACAAGGAGTTTAGGAATTACTTGAATAAATTCTCCAATCCAAGGGAAAATTCTTATGATAATCCAAAACAACCATTAAATAAAAAGGGAAAAGGGAAATCACATGAAATCATAATGGATAAAGTAAATCATGATAATTAGGGTACACTTATCCTCACTTCCTCAGATATTAATTTAAAGCATGATTTTTATGAATTATCCCTAGGAAAATATTATTATTATATCATTTAGTGTTATTTTATGTGATTGTATCCATCTCCATGGATTATGGAATAATGAAATCTCATTTGATATGCTATCAGTACAAGGATGAACCCAAAATTCTAATGGATTTTTTTATATGACAATATATTATATAAGGAATAAATGGTGAATTAACTTTTGGAAGTGTATATGTCTCCATGTAATATTAAATTAAGAGTTTTGGATACCATCATGGGTTTAAGAGTTTACATTTGATCATAAGTTCAAATTAATTGACACCCCTTTTGAGGTTTTATATGATGTAAGTTTACAAATATTAAGGATATTTTAATTTACATTATGGAAATACAAAACTTTTGTTTTTTATATGTTTTAGTGATAAATTTATTTAAGGAGGAATGAATTTACACTTTTGGTCCATAAGATTAAAGGTATTGGTAACATTTAGTATTTATATTATCTTTTATGTTGAAGTAATTATGGGTTGTAGTCAATCACCCTATGAAGCTAACACACTTTGTTAATATCGTAGAATATTTTTCTCTAGATCATCTTGCTAGAATATTCATTATAGAAGAAGTAAGGATGCATGGAGTTCCTCATTAAATTGTATCTAATTAGAATATGAAGTCTACCGCAATGTTTTGGTGAACTATTTAGAAATGTATTAATACCGAGTTTAGTTTTAGTACTATATATCACCATAAAAAAGATGGTTAGCCTGAGAGAAAAATTAAAACCCTAGGGTATATGATAAGATATAATTCCATGGATTTAAAATGTGGTTGGGATCAAAAATTTCATCTAATTTAGTTTTATTACAACAATAAATTTCGCTCAAGCATTTTTATGGCTCTTTATGAAGTCATTTATGTAAAGAAGTGTAGAACTCCAATGTATTTGAAGGAATTTGTAGAAATAAAGGTATTATGACCTATGAAAGAAGTTGAGTTGAAAAATAATTTTAGATACATTCAATAACATGTAAGGACAACAAAAATATGATATAATTTCTTTGTTCATAATCATCGAAACAACCTATAATTTTTAGTTGGGGAGAATTCCTTTCTAAGAAATTCTTCGTGGAAGAAAGAATAGAAATGTTAGCCCTAGGTATAACGGTCCCATTGAAATAATTTGTCATATCAGGATAATATATTGTCATTTAGGGCTTCCAAATAACCTCTCTCTTGTTCATGATGTGTTCTATGTACCTCACTTGAGGATGTAAATACCTGATATTACACATGTACTGAAATCAGAGTTCATACCACTAGATCCTGAACTTTCATATAAGGAACAGTAAATTGAGATTTTGGATCATATAGATAATGATATAATAAATAAGGTCACTCACATGGTCATTGTTTTATAAAAAAACACCTATTTGAGGATGATACGTGGTAACCTAAGGATGTAATGAGGTAGAAGTACCCTTAGTTTTTAGTACTAATGTGATTAATTTTGAGGGAGAAAATCATTTTTAGGGTGGTAGAATGTAACACCCCAAGATATAATGAAATATATATATTTAGAATAAATTAAATATTGTAAATATTTTTCATTACATTCAATACTTATTTTTGCTTTTGTTATATGAAACACTGATTATAACTTTCATTACATGCAACACTTTTATTATCTTTCACTACACACAACACCAAGTTTAAATGAAACGTGACATACTATTAAATTATTATTATTTATTATGATAGTTATCACATTGACATTAAAATGACATATATAAATAGTAATAACTAAGTTATGAAAATTTATGGTTTAATCATGTTTATATAATTAATTCGTTGGTGACCGATTAATTAGAAATGAAGATAAAAACCATTTGATAATAAAGTTAATCTTTTTCTGAAAAAACTATTGTTTTTCTCACAGAATTTTTTTATCACAATAAATTAAATAAAACAATTTTGGTTATTGATTTTAATAAAATTTCTATATTATAAATTCAATATAATTTTAAACATTTATCTTATGATTTTTCTAGATAATAAATAAGAATATGTCCAATTTTATGCATAAATTATATTTTTTCTAAAAAAAAACTTTTGTCACCATTTGTGCACTTATTTTAAAATTAATATTTTAAAATTTTTGAAAATTAATTTGAAAAAATTAAATTCATTTTTCAAATCATCATGTCAAATTTATCTTAGAGTGATTTCTTTATAATTTTCTAAGAGGATAAATGTTTCGATGAACAGTGAAAAATACTTGTTTTTTTTATGAATTGTCATTTTTAAAGAATTTAAAAATATCCAAATAATTTTAATATGGTTTTAAATGAAAATATAGTTCAATTATATATATATTAATTAAAATTAAGTCATTTTAATCAATTTCATGTTGATTTTTATATAATTTTTTTAAACTTTTGAACATTTTCTCTTTGGAAAACTACTTTCTCATCACGTCTATGGGATAGATTTTAAATTAAAATTTTACACTTATTTTAATGGAATTTGTAAAAATGGATTAAATATTTTTAATCCAAAAATTTTATATTATATAATAAGGCCAAATTAATTTTTTAGCATAATGAATTGTAAAATTAGTAAAAATTATTTACCGTAGTTAAGGTAAATGGGTGTTTACTAAGGGTTAAACTAAAAAGATAGGGGTCAAAATTGAACTAAAACATATAAAACACCCATTTTATGGACATATTTAGACCTTATATCAGATAGGTTCTATAATATACCATTTTTGGATCCTTTTGAAATTTGAAAAATGTGGGTGCACCTTTTTCTTTTCCAAAATTACAAATGTGCCACTCACCTCACTAATAAAAGGCTACCCCCTATAATCCATTATTCACACTTCCAAAACCATTTATTATAAAAAAATTACTACCAAAATAACTTAATTAATTCACCCTGCTTATCCTATAAGTTATATTTGGGTAATAAATTCAACATAATAATCCTTTCAGTGCAAACTGGATGAAGTAGTCCAAAGAAGAGGTAATGTCCCAAACTAAGCATTTTATTTTATTTTTTCCTACTGATCCTTCAATTATTTTTTAAAAATGATTATATAATAACCTTATTATATTAAATATACTGATATTTTATTATTTTAATGTTAAAACCTAAATCATTCTCATATTTCATCAAATGGGTTATGAAATCATCATTTGTTTGTATGGCAGACTACCGTCTCGCGAACCGATGTTATGAGTTTTCTATCACCACCTATCATGGATGGATATAATGATGGATTTATTGTTTATATATGATATTTGTGATATTATTATTATTTTATAATCATTATTTTACATGTTAATTCTTAACTTATATTTCGTGGGAATACGGTAATGTCGTTCGTGTATACAGTTGACTACCGCCTCGCAAAGCGATTTGATTTGTTCACCATTTACATAGAATGTAATAAGGATGTTTTTAACAAAAGTGTGTGATATATATGACATAAATATTATTCTTAAATTATAATATATAATTTTAATTTATTTCTTTCTTTCCTTCAGGAAAATGGAAACATTGCTCATATGTACGTACAACCTACCGTCTTCATTAACGGTGTATTTAATTTTCTATCACTAAATTTTATGGATACCTATAAATACATATATAATGAAAATTAATGATATTTATATCATTTTTAACATTATATATTTGATTTAATCATGATCAAAGTAAGAGTACCAAAAATTAAAAATGAAAGCATACATGAAAAACAAAGAAGTTGTTGCCCGAAACATGAATTTAACATGGAATTGTAAATAAATGGGTAATAAAATGTCCAAATTATATCATATATGTTGTGATATATATAATTATGGTTATTTAATATATTTAAAATAAACATATATTTATTATATATTATTTTCATACATGTATGAAGGAAGTTGAGACTTATACTAAGGGATTTCCTTCTCACTTTTTACTTCTCTGAGACACATACTATATTCACCACATATAACTTTTAAGTGGTGTATATACTTCCCAATAATTTATTTTATAATGATTCAAAAAAATATTATTTAGATTTACATATCCATTTTAGAATTTATCTTTCATCGGATCTATGGTTAAAAAGTAACCAAAGCGGTAAGGGACTTTTGTTTCTCTCAAGTTTCCTTCTTTGAGACATATATTATGTAATTCACCTATCATATTTTATGATGTGTATATAAAGCCCCATTGACATGTAATATCAGGAATTTATTTATTCTTATGATATTTTAATTCTCATTTAATTTTATCAAATCATTATGGAATACAATTCAAAGTTACCAAATTAGTAAGGGTTTTATAAATAAATATCACCGTCTATAGGGATTGGTTATGTTTATGTTTCCAGTGATGAAATGTTATGAAATATCTCTCCAAAAACTCAAGAATTTTATTATCCCCTACACATGTCATGATAATATATTTTTCCCTTCATTTTACTCTCTTTATTTACACAATATTCAAAAATAATGTTTTTAATGTAAACTAAATTTGTTTCTATGTTCGGTCGAAAAAACATTTTTCTTCTATATCCATATTTTCTAAAAAAATAAAAATGGTTTTTAAATTATACAAATTATTTGTTAAATAATATTGTACCCATGCTTAAGTTTTTTACTAAATATTTTGAAATAAATCTTCATGTCATTTTCTAAACAATTCCCCATTGTATTTTATAGAAACTATGTAAGGAATCGATGTTTTATTGTGTATGGAATGGGTGTTAAATCCACCGTCATGACCATTATTTTCTTAGAATATTAATTTATAATTTTAGAAGTTTATTTTCAAGTAAAATGATTTTTAAATTTTTTATGTTCTAAAAAAAATTTCAAAGAGGAAAATATATTTTCATCTAAAAACGAGCTAAATGATTTTTAAATATTCCCTTATAAGTTTACCAGTTTATTCTTAAAGAAATGGGTTTTTAAAATTTTTTATGTTTTAAAATGTGTTTTTCAAAGTGTAAAGGTGATATTTTTCAAGAAATGTTCCGTGCAACCTTTCAAAATAATTTTCCATATAAGATGACATCCTTTGATGCTACTTATGCTTTACTGGGGATAATATTGAATGATAACATCCTTATTATTTCTCTAGATGGTCAATGTTTATGTTGATTAAATGTTTATGAAACCCATTAAATTTTTATGGGTTATGGTATGGTGAATTAATGAAATGTTTATGAAACTAATTTTATTTTCAAGGGTTATAATGTAATGATATGATGATTTTTTAAAGATATTATGGCATACATAAGTATGGTTTTTATTATAATGTGTGGGTGACCTATATCTCCTTCCAATGCAATGGGTAAATATTTATATCTCATGAGATAAAAACTATAAATAAGTCGATGGGAATGATCCACTATAGGAAATATGTGTGTCATAATCCACTATGGTAAACATGTGCATCTTGATTCACTATGGGAAACAAGAGTGTCCAGATCCACAATGGAAAACAATTGATAAGTCCTAAGCCACTATGTTTATGGTCTTGGTAGTTATCCATAAGGAATGAAATGGTTTTTCTATATTTTTTATGGTTCCACACTTTTATGAAATGAGCTTATTGTTAATCATTGATTTGGGATTATTTCTCACTCTTATGGGCCATGTTTTCTGAGATGATAAAGTTTCATTCCATGAATCATGTTTAGGATGTATGAAACATTATTTATGAACATATTAAGTTATTTTCATGATTACATACCCTTATTATTATCTTATGATTGTGTATGATCATAGATTGATATCTCATATTTTTAAATTTACTAATCATCTGAGATGAACCTTTCTCATGATTCCTTACCTTGGTTACGAAGAAAGGTTTAAGTAGGGTATGCCTAAGAGGAGTAATATGTGTGAATATATTTTTGGGATATTTTAAATATATTTCATGAAATACGAATATTATGTTACTAGTATCCAAAGAAACTAAAATAGTACAGTCCTCAGGCATGTGTTTATGAAATGCATTGAATATTCATATAAAAATATGTGTTATTTATATATAAAATACTCAATTACTATAAATAGTTTCTCTATATATTTAAGTCAAAGATTATTTCTTCCAACTACAAATCATGATTTTTATTGTTCTATACATGGATATTTAATTTACATGATGCATAAGAAACCAATATATCATTCTACATAAGGACACAACCCAACCCTTTCTTTGATGCATTACTATATATTAAAAAATAATAATTTCCAAATTTAAAATTCAGTACTATTGAATTTACAAATATTCTCTTTATATATTCAAATTTTTTTCCAAATTCCACTAACCATGAAAATTTAACCCCTTGACATAATAAATCGGTTAAGGCATTGACCAATCTGTAATTTTTTTGAACAAGCCACTAATAGTGACCTGTTAAACCATGTTAGCTATGTATCCTAGTTAAATTTATTGTTATAGAACATTATTTGAACACATTTTTCTTTAAGGCATCAACATATATTCCATACTTATAGGTAATATGTCTAATAAGAGAAACTTCTAGAATTAAAAATTCACAATTACTAAATTTCCCATATAATTCGTTTTCCTTAGTATCAAAAATTATTTTCAAATGATCCTTAAATTCTTCATGCATTTAATATTATATTATTATATCATCAATGAATAATAGCACTAAGAAGTTATAAAGATAATACTTGAATATTTTATTAATCAAATATATAAAAATATAAAGTGCATTAAGAAATCTGATGAAAATTACCATAAACTCATAATGTCCCTACATCATATGAAATTTCATTTTTGGTATATCATCCTACTTCACCCTTAACTGATTATAATCAAAGTGAATATTTATCTTTTAAAAATATTGTACTCTATGATTTTTATTGCATAACTCATCAATGTGTGGAAAATGATAATTATTCTTTGTATTAAGGGTATTGATCTCCCTATAATCAATGAAAAACCATATAGACCCATCCTCCTTTTTCAAAAATAGGATAGGGGCTACCCAAGGTGAAACACTAGGGAATATAAATCGCTTATCATACAAGTATTGTAGTTGTTTATTTAATACTACCAATTCCACTAGTTCCACTATCTAGGGAGTCTTGGGTATAAGTTTTTCATTATGGATGATTTTAATAGAAAACTCAACATCAAGATCATATGGATGTCCTGATAAGTATTCTAGGAATACATCAATGTATTCCTCTATAAAATACACATCCCCTATCCATAAGATGTATTCTGTATTTGTAGATATTGTTTTCTCTTCCTCTCATCCCTCAATTTCATTAAGATTAGATATAGAAGGGGGATCGATAAAGGATTTAGATAATGAAGTTTCTCCCTTAAAAACAATGTATTTTATATCCCTTCATAAATAGTAATATTTTTATCTTCGTATTAAATTGTTTCATTATACTTTAAAATACAATACATACTGAGGATTATGTCAAATTAAATCATAGGTATGACATTCAAGTCTATAACTATGGAATATCATGGAATCTAAATGGATACAACTCGATATATACTTGTTTAAAAAATATTCCCATTATGTTTCATGATTGAAAAACCACTACACATAGTTCTAGGGGATTATTTAATTCTCTTAGTAAACCTGAAAGATATAATACAGTTTGTAGATATATAATGATATAATGAATTAGATAAGTCTGAGTTTATGATAAAAGTACCTTTTATTTCATAATTTAGGACTTCAACCTTAGTTTTAGTGATCACATAAGATTTACCATGATTTTTTATCTTTGTTTACGGTAAATTACCTTAACTCTTATAGAATTCATATGAATAGTTCTCCGTATCCTTATAATTGAAGCATTGTACATTGGTGTTTTATTTATTTACCTTAAAATCATAAGCCTAATAGCCTTTCTCTCTACACTTGAATAAAAGTTTCATTACCTTAAAGCATGTTCTAATTTGTTTCTTTCTATAATTATTAAATGATGTAACTTCTACCCTTACCTTCATCCTGTTTTCCATTTTACATTTTACAGAGCACTCAACTACCTACTTATTTTCTTGATTTCCCTAGAAAACATAATACTTAGAAAATTATTTCTCTATCTTGATGTCACTTGATGGTATATCCTAATATACTTATCTTTTTTATGAGTAATTAATTTATAATCCTAGGTTTTATCCCATAAAATAACTGAACAATCTTACTTCCTGGATTACATATATAATATACAACATGATTTTCTAAAATTTTTAACATAACTTCATATTCAGTAACATTTTCCTCTTCCTTTTACCTTATATTGAGAAATTTTCTTTCTATATCATCAAATTTCTCATAGGGAAATTATTTTTAAAAATAAATTTCCTTTAAATTCTTTTATTTTATACTCTTTATGTCCCATTACTCTTTAGTGTTTTTGATAAATGACCATCATTGATCAAAATCTCCATTTAGATAATAAATTACCATGATAAGTTTCTCTCATTCAATAATTCCCAAAGTGATAAATATCTTCTCTCATGACTTGATCAATTTCTCAAATACTAATGGATTAGTAGTATCATTTAATAATTGGGGTATTGGTGCATGAAGCAGACCAACATTTTATCACCGTGTTGGGGATTAGTTGGTTTCTCTATATATGAAAGATTATTGGTCATGACCTAAGCCAAAATACCTAATACAATTATAATCTTCTCATTTACAATACCAACCTCATTTTCATCAATGACATGATCTTGATGGAAATCCCCATATAGGTTATGGGTGTGGGTATGGATTTTGTTCCTTCTTCTAGTCTTCATCTCTCATCAATATTATATCCTATATTTTCTTATGAAATCGTGAATATTAAATAATAAAATATGATTCTAATGAAATTAAAACATTCTAGAATATTTTCTCGAATATCTTAAGGGATTAGCAAAATGTTCTCATTATGTTCTACTATGTTCTCCAAGATATAGTTTCGATAGTTTCTACTAAAATCTTAATGATACCAACTCTAACACCATCACTCAAGTAACATGTATCCAATTTGTACCTTAATAATTTCTATACAATACATTATATCACATCCCATGGGATAAAAAAGTTTAATACTCTTAGTAGGTGAGATACATACATGATTCTTACATTACATTCAAAAATATGAAAAAAACATAAAAATATAATGAGACAATTATTATTTATTTTATTATATCCATAAAATAATTTAATTTTTAATTATTGGTACCCTAGGGAAATTAAAAAATAATAAATATTGAACTCAAATTCTTACTAATGGAAAACATATAGTGGAAGCTATCAAATAATAAATAAAACATGAATAATATAGAAGAGATAAACAATAAAAAAAATATTCCATATAAATAATATAATGAGTGGGTAATATATCCTTGAATGAAAAAAAAATAAAAAAAAATATATATAATAATAACTGGTTCATAATGATAGAATTCATAATTTCATAAATCATAATTTTATCATCAAGGACTTGTGCCATGGCATCATACATAAGAATATAAGGCATTTCCAATATACCCAAGCTAGTTTGTCTTATGAGACCTACTAATTCATCACAGGGATATCAAATATCATTCCCAAACCATTCACTTACAAATTCCAATGTATTCATCATATGAATGAAATAAATAATAATAAAATACATAATCTACATTATCATTCATATTGAAAAACTAGCATAAAATATGTCAATATTTCCTGTAGTCAATAAATAGAACAACATGATCATAATCCTTGTAGAGAAATAAGGTATAAATTATCCTTATATTATATTATTAGTGATTTATAAAACCCATTAATTAATGTTAACATAGATGAAAAACTCTTTTACAAAAACATTATAAAGCCTATTTGAAAACAAGAAGAAATATCATTTAATTTTGATAGCATTTAACAACTAAAAATTACTAAAATAATAGGAATTTGATTTTACATTAAAAAATACATAAAATTTAAATTGAATATTGAAAATGAGTAATGGCTTTGATGGTGGGAAAATCCAGTCATATGGTAAACATTAAAAAACATTCTTTTCCCACTTCCGTAAATAGTAAAAATGACTTGTATTGAAAATATTAAAAATATTCATTTTAAAAACATGAATATGAGGTAATATTTCTATAATATTGACCTTTAAAATAATTTAAGTATATAAAAGAATATACATAAAGTAAATTAAAGAATATGAATATGGAATTGAAAGATTCCCAACTATAAAAGTGGAATAAGGTTATATTTTATTATAAAGTTTCTCTTGGTAGTTTTGAGTACCAAAAAGTGGTAAAATGGAAAGAATAATTTTAAAAACTATAAATAAATTTTTTTTAGAAAATATATGGGTTTTAATAAATAAATATCTTATAATTCCATTAATTAATACTTAAACATGTACAATCTTGAATACGAATGAGATTGTGAAGTAAACTCACACCTCAGACTTCCACTTGGTTGGAAACACTAAGATCACTAATATAATAAATTTAAACTTAATTTATGTCTATATAATAACTATATTAATATTTATATTACTATATATACTACTCATTAATAATTCCCTCTTACCGATTTTTAATAATTTTTTTGTTAAAATCAATATTTGAGTGTTAACCATACCATTTTACATACATGTTTCGGTTTGATGGTTCTGGTCCTTAAACCTAGGTCAACATTTCATCATATCTAGAATAGTAAATAGTTTATAATTATATTTTTTATAATTTAAATATACTTTTAAAACTATACCTTATAATTATTCATAAAAAATGAAATACAATGATTCATGGAGACGATAGTCCATACAAACACATGAGAGAAGTTTTAATTTTTTTAATGGATGGAAAGAAAATAAAGTAGATAAAGGTTTAATTTTATATAATTATAATAAAAATATTAATATACTATTTATTAATTTTATTTAACCATAATACCATCTATATTGTGAAAAAATTAAAAATTAACCAAATCGCTTCATGGAGGTAGTAGCCCACATGTACGCATGAGCGACACTATCATTTTTTCAACAGATAGAAGGGTAAGAAGGTATATAATGTATTATATTTCAAAAAATCATAATAATTGCATAAAATATTATAAATTCATTAATTAAATCATTATAACCAACCATGTGAGGTGGAAATGAAAAATGAAACGCTTCCTGGAGGTGGTAGTCCACACCTATGCACGAGCAATGTTTTCATTTACCATAGGATATAATGGGAGGTGAAAAGGGTTGTGATGTAAAAATAATAAAATTTAATTGTATTAGATATATTTATGTTATTATATCATCATTTCTTGATAGGTTTCAAGGAGTTATAAGAATAAATAAAAATAAAATAACTCGGTTAAGAATTTTTCCACTTCTTTGGAAAAACTGTTTTTATTTACACATTAATGCTTCCAAGGATTTTATTTTTGTGAGAACATGAACTATAGGATTTTGGGATGGAATTTATAATGGTATTTGGGAAGCTATTGGCCGATCTATAGTTTTAAATTTTTGTGAATAATTGAGGGAAGGAGGTACCCTTTTATAAGTGAATAGAGTGGAACACTTGTAATTATTCTTAAATTTTAAATATTATGAAGTGTCTTACTCATGGTCTAGTGGAACTAAAAAATTATTTTTAAAATATAATGTTATAAGGGAAAAAAATATCCTCACCCAATAATAATTAATATAATATTTTGCGACCTTATCACTTGGTTTTACCCTTAATTAATCTGTTTTACCCTTTACCATGGTGACAAATTTTTTACCAATGTTACTATTCAAACTTACAAAAAATTAAATTAAACACATTGTGAAATTTAAAACTCTTAATTCCAAACATTAAAATAAATTTTCAAGATTAAATTTTTAGAACATTTAGGAATTAATTTTAATATAATTCTAAAAAATGTAATGAAAAATAGTTTTTAAAAAGAAATGTGTTTTATGTATAAAAATTATCTTATATGAAAATAAATATAATATTGACACCTATGGAATTAATTAGGTTATATTTAATAAAGTGGATATCATTTTATTTAAAAAAAATCCAGAATAAAATGGGAACTTTAATTTACCTTATTTAAATAAAATAAATGACATTTTTTCAAAAAAAGATATTTTTGACTACTCAACTAAAAATAAACTATTTCTGAAAAATACCAAAAAATAGCCCAAGATAAATTCAAAAATATAAAACAAATAATGATACCAATTTTACTTAATTCAAATTGTAAAATTTATACATTTTTATATTATTTATAACCATGATTTTTTTATTATAGTGATAAAATAATAGGCTGTGTATTTGGAAATAGTTCAGGGGTGTAGTTTTTACCTGTTATTGAATTATATAGGGAATTACATGATTGAATTGGTGGGTTCCATGAGTGAGATAATTACTCTAGGACTAGATAAGGTGTAATGTAGAGGGTTTCCTCTATGTGATGGGGTTGTGATATCATCCAATAGTGACATGAGAGAGAATCCAACTGTCTATTGTAATATAGGGATTGGAAGAGGATATGGATCGACCTATTGAGGTTTATGTCATATAGAGCCTATAAGATAATATAATAATTTGGGTTGTTGGACATGGTTTAGTACTAGAGATTAGATATTGATATGGGACTAAAGGACACTGGTGGAGATGAGGATGTTGAGTAGTTTAGAATCACAGGTTTGTGAGACTGAACCGGTCTTGAAAAAGTAGCTCTATGAGGCCATATGAACACCGAGTTATACTATGATATGTGGGGTATTAGGTGACTAGCACCTTGTTGATGATCTAGTGATCTTGTGATATGAGTTTCAAGCCACACTTATTGTCACTTGTATATTCACTACCATGTGAAAGTGATTGATGATGGGTTGTATTTCAGATGATGGAAGGCCCTAAGGACCAAACATGCATTGAGTGAGAATTTATTATTATGACCCTTCCGTGAGTGATATGGTAGTGGTATAGTTGTATTGTGGTATCAGAACCTAAATTGAATGATAAGGTAGTGGTCAAGATATGAACCTCTCCATAAGTGAGAAGGTGTCGATTGAACAATATATTAATTAATAATGTAGTGGTTTGGTTGTGAAAGGATATTAGACCCTAATTTGAGAAATAAATTAGTTTTCAAGATAATAGCCTATCCGAGAGTGAGAAGTTGTTTTCATGGACATTATTGAGTGAGATTGTTATTTTATTATTGATGTGATAAGAAAAATGGGTAATGGATCCTACCTTGAGTGATAAGTTAGTGTTTGGGAATTGGAAACTGACATCACCATGAGTAAGAAGTTGTTAAAAATACATCTTTGATTGAGAAGGTGGGTTTTTTACATGGACACAAGACCCCACCCTACATCTTTGAGTAGTGGTCAAGACTTGTTGGACACCTTACCTTGCACCTTTTGGTATGGGTTCCGATTCAGTGAGACACCCTACACAGAGTCTTTGGGTGTTGGATATGATATAGGTTTAGTGGCATGGGGATGCTTCTACATGGACAATAGCTTAGAATGTAGGGTCGGGTCTTTTGGTGGCTTTGTTAGAAAATGGTGAACAAAAACCCACGATTTTATATTTATTTTAATTAATTATTTTATACTTGTATATACATGTAGGATGGAGTATATAAATGGAACATGGTGAGACCCAATATAGATGTATTTATCACACCCTGCATGGTCACTCTGGTGTGCATGAAAACCTTATGTATGATCTATAGGTCAATCCATAGGATGTGCATTAGATTGGGATGAGGTAGTTTAATAGGGTTTTATATATATGTGTTTATGTAAGGTTTATGGATGTAAGTAGATCCTATAATGTATTTTATTCATTTTTTATCTTGTGTATGTGATCAACCTAATGGACGATCAATGGGATGCTTGTTTGTATGACTAAATTAATTTTTGACATCACATGCATTTTTTTATTTCTTCTAAATACTCAAATGTTTACAGTCAACGATGTTTGGTTATTTATTATTTTATTGATGGATATGATATCAAGGGAATAGTCTCCCAAATACATGATTTGGGCCATCACCACTAGTCCGCAACCTCTATCATACATGGAGGCGCACCTGAGGTCACCTAGTGAGTCGGTCAATACACTAGTGAGTGGTCTGAGGGAAAGGAATTGTATGGTGGTATCATATCATCCATTTATTTTCCTTTATATTTGAGGATATGGTAGAAAATAAATAGTTAAATGTAAAATCTTATGATAGACCTCATACCAGTGAGTCATGAACATCATTTTAGTTGGAAGTCTAGTTTAGCTGGGTTACGAGATTATTGTTCTTGTTTTTTATTATTATGGTTGATATATTTATACAAATATGGTGTATCTACTAGAGATTTTTTTTTCTAGTTTGAATCTTGTCCATTGGTATAAGTAGGTATCTTCATGCATCATATTTGGAACATAATATTCTTATGAAATACAATTTCTGGTGTGTGATTGGGTTTTTTATGATATATTTTTAGATATTTAAATTGATAATAACAGATTATAAAGTGTTTTCCCAAAAAACATATTGGTGGAATTATACCGATTTAGACCATGATTTTCAATCGAAAGTGGTTTTCTAAAGGAATTTCATGTGGATATTATGGTGAGACATTCTTTGGTCATGATAATAAAGTCCCTCTATTCGAGGGATGTATATATACCCTTTAATGGTTGATGGAGGTGTCTAATTCCTTGTTGATGAACCCCAGTGGATTTAGTGAAGGTGAGGTATTCTTGATATATGATAGAAGATAGGCACTGTTTAACCTAATGATGTGCATACCCAACCTAGATACCAGGAGCTCCTAAGATTTTATAGGTAAGTATTGTTAATATTCTTGTCCCTATAGATCAATATCCTAGATGGTTATATCTAGGATAGACAGAACATGGTTAGATTCTTATAGTTTTGGAAGGATTATTTATTGGAAGGTGATCATGTGGTAGGCTTGGAATGAGTGAGAAGTATCTGGCCTCATAGAAGGAAATCATCAGGGATTACTTTTATATTCATGAGATTGATATATAATAGGATCATGGTTATTTTTTTAGTCATATGATCCAAGGTTTAATGGGATGAGACTCTTTTAAACATGAATTTCATTGTGTGATTTTATAGTATAGAATATTTTTCTTCTTTTGGTTTGAATGAGATCAATTTAGATTGAATGAAATAACCTATAAGAGGGTTCTGGGTGGTTTACTCTTCCAAGGATGAAAAGTTTATGTGTTAAAAAAATTTGGAAATGGGTTTTAATGTAGTTTTTTTGGTTTTTAAAATAATTTTTTTGATATAGTCTTAAGTTTTTTCACAAATAATATTTTTATTTCATTCATAAAAACTAATGTAAAAGATTATTTTTATCATTGGTTCATTAAAAATTCGATTTATAAATTGCCTCAACAGTGAAACATTTATGAGGTTTCCCACTCAATTATTCAATAACCAGAGTGAAACGATAATTTTGATATTTTTATGAAAAATAATCAAATTAAAAAGTTTTATTTAACATAAACTATTCAATAAATAATGTGAAACTTAATAAAAATTCATTATTGATGCCAATTATAAAATAAATGATGCAATCAATAATTTTTTTTAAAACAAATCCAATCCAACCTCCAAAAAAAACTAAGAGTTCCGAACATCAGATGCACCAGTCGAAAATTACACTAAGGAACAATTTTTTAACAAATATTTACATCACAACTTGTTTCTAATTAAAAATAATTTGTAATTGAAGTTTAATATTTTTAAACATACATAAAATAAAATTGAATTAAATCTGAGAAATAATATTCCCATGCTCCTCAGAGATTATTCAAGTCATTTTTATCATAAGGGAGAGGATCATGAAAATGATTCACATTATTAGTAAATTATTAAAAATTTATTTTCAATTAATTTTCAATATATATAAAAGAAAGTGTTATAATAAAATATAACCTTGTGGAAATTTATAACTATTTCAGTTGTTATTATTTCATTCATAAATATTAAAACATACTACCCATAGTCAATGAATCCTTGTGGTTTATTTCAATTCTATTTAAAAGGTGGTCATCAATTCAATTTAAGATAACATTTTAATGATTTTATAAATTTTAATACTTTAAAATGAAGTCATTATTACACACACATTTTTTATATTTATTTTCCTCTTTCCTCTTATCTCGTTATAGTGATTCCATACTCTATTTAAAAACTAAAATTATTAAATTAAATAAAATTTTATTATAATATATAAGTATTAAAATTTTCTAACTTTCATCTCTAATACATTTTTAATGTTTTCTCACATGTACCAATGTATAGAGAATATAGAATAATGTTTCCTTCGATGTGGAAAAAATACCCAACATCCAATGGCCACTAATATACAAAAATATAATATGAGTGGTTATTTATTAAAAAAATAACACTTTATGAAATACATGTTTCATATCATTTTATATATAGAAGCATCCATCACTTTATTGAATCATTATAACAATTATCAGATATATAATTTTTTATTTATTCATATTTCTTATTCTAGGTTATAGGATAAAAACATTGTGTTTCCATGAATCCATGAATTAAAGTCCTTTAATATTAAAAATAGGTATGAAGTTTTTTAATGTTTATATAATTGAAGTAAATATGATAATATACTTACATGGGAAAGATTTTCATCATTGTGAGACCTAATATATATGTAGTTGAAATCTCTATGATATCTCTCCTAGAAATTATCATCTTATAGTCATGCCAAAAAATTTATACACTCATCTACAATTCATAAGTATCACTCAATATAAATATATATTATGAAAATCTATAAATACCTTTAGAAATAGGAAGTGAAACTTATTGGGTCTCGTCATTTTTTTCCTTTCTATAATATATAAATTTACCTTTAGCTTATTCTAATAATATATATATATATATATATATATATATAATATTAAAACTAATTTAAAAAATATATGAAATAAAGTATGTAAATTAAGCATACCTTGGTGTCATGTTATTGGAAAATCTGATATGGAAAAATTAAAAAATATCCCCAATGCCTTTTCCAACTATAAATACCTCAATAGTAGAGAATGGTACTCTAGTTGATCCATCTATAATATCCTATATCGTTACCCTAAGATGATATTTATCCATATTTGGATGACTTAGGGTAACCCCAATATTATATATGAGCTCATATGTTCCAAATTATTTTGGGCATCCTCAAAATATAACTCATAATAGATGGAAAAATATGGGGGAGGAGGTGAAGTTGTGGGATATTATGGTGGAGGTTGAAGAGTATGATATGTTGTTAGTGGTGGGTATGTAGCCTGAAACTATTTATTCATGTCAAAAAATCAATTTTAATGATGGTCTAATCCCGTACTCTATAATATCTCCCATATCCTTAACCTTACCATCTAAAATGTCTATTTTGTTCTTTCTAAATATCATCCCTATAATAAGTTCCAGAATAAAGAAAAATATTTAAAAATTTATACACATATCATGTATCCACACACATGAACTGAGTGTTTAAGATTCCCTAATTTAATAATCAAAGTATAAATCCAACCCCCAGGTATAAATATGTCATGTGTGAACTAATCCTCAATTTAATCCCATATAGAATATTTGGAACATTTATTAGTGAAAATATTATATATAAATATGTTTCAATTACAAAGAAAATTTAACAATAATTGAAAAAAATTCAATATTTTGGAAACAAAACGAAAGAAATTTTTATTAATATTTTTTTAAGTTGTTAACTATAATAAAAAATAAGTTGAAAATATTTAAGAGACATGAAATTATATAAAAAATATTAAACCAAAATTAACTAAAAGATTATAAAAATCCAACTATTACATATATAATTGAATAGTGAATAGAAAATGATATAATTTTTTTTTAACAAACTCTTTATAAAATTAAAAATAATATATATAATATTTTCTAATGTTTAGTAATTAGAAACATATATAAATAAAACTAAAGAAAAAAATAATATATAATATTTTTTAAAATATGTGACTTCAATCACAAACAAAATTAAAAATATTATATATAACATTTTATAAGATTTAAAAATTTAAACAGAAAATAAATATATAACACCTATATTATTAAGATATTTTTGTTGAATTTTTTTTCCAATATTCCTTAGTCATGACTGTTCTGTACAAAAATAACCATGTGCATGAATTTTTCATCAATATCCTCTACTAATATTTCTATGAAAGTCAGTATGCCATCATAATTAAGTTTATCATCAGCAAATTATTCTTTTACCTTATAAAATGATAGACCACTTCACATTTGAGGGATCAAGAACATAAAATATTTAGTTCTCATTACTTTTATAATAAAAGGATCATATGTGTATTCTTGTCTATTCATATTTACTAGTGAAATACTGAATTCATAATTTTTAACACTATTGTTATAGATAACCCATTTTAAATTAAATTAATAAACTCCAAATTTAATGCAATCAATATTCCATATATCTTCAATAACTCTATAGTGAATATTGTGTTTTTTTCCTTATAACTGGAAAATAACATTGCTTCAACGAATAAAAACACACTCATATTTTTAAAAGCACCTATACTGTATTGATCTATGGTATAAAATGTGTGGGCATTGATATCATACTCCCAGAATGTTTTTAAATTATACTTTTGTTTATTTCCAACCATCTCAATGTATTTCGTGCATATGATTTACTATACTCAATCTCTTTAAACCATTGTAAAAAAGATTTTTTATCATCATTTAATATCGATTTTTTTTCAAATATTTCTATTTTAATACATTGGTATGAGATTTTATATATTTTTGAGCATCATTTATATTATTCAAGATGTATGAATTTCCCTTATTTATTTATTGACCTATAAATGACTTTGTTTCTAACCCATAGATAACATTTCCCCTAAAAATGAATCATTTATGATGAGATGTGAGCAAACCAATATTCTATACTAAAGTAAATTAATATATAAAAACCACTTACACTTCCTCATAAATATATTTTTAAATAATAGAGGATTCTAGTCAATATAGATTCTTAACATTCCCTTTCAATACCTTCATATACCTTTGAAAATTATACATACAATGTGGTTATACTAGATAAAAATGATTATCTCTCACACAAAATGAACCATTAAATGTTCCATGGTATCAAAACAATATATTAGTAATTACATTTCCAATTTACATAGTATATTAACTACATTTTTATCCAATTTTTTTAGTGAATTATGATCCATCACTTTATTAAAAAAATTATTGAAAAAACAACACACATTTATTACAGTCAATCTGAAAGTGATTGTTAGTATTCCATGTAATGAAACTAGTTGGATCTGTTTCATCATAACCTAATAAAATTGATATTTCAAGCCCATTAACTTCAAATATTTTAGTGATACAAAATTTTTTACATTTTAAGAATAACCATGTGGTACTTTGATACCATGGAGGCATTATTAAAAACGAATTTCTTCTTCTTGGATAATTTATAACAAGCTAGAGGTTGGTATGTTCAAGTTCCTTTAGGAGTGGGAGTAAACTCCAAATTTATTACCACTGATAATAAGTCCAATCTTTCAGTCAATCCATCATTTGTATCACCTTTAGTATATAACAATGTTCCAATCAAACTATCATAGACATTCATTTCAATATGCAAGAAATAAATTATGTTTATAACTTCCTAATATCTCTAATATGGAATTTTAAAAAATATTTATCATTTCTTACATATATTTCTATCATTAAATTTTTTTTGTGTCTTCTCAAATGTTACATCAATGTTTTTCACCCTCTCTAGATACTGATCTCTAGAAAAAAGATTTGGGGAAATATAAAATTCATGGGATCCATTTAATTCCTTTTTTAATCATTGATAGGTTTTATCCTTAGAAAAAAACATCACTTCCATATTTATACTCTTTTTTTCTCATGTTATATTTGATAATATGAAGGACCTTCTTCACAAATTGGGAAATATTTATACCCTTTAAAATTGTATCCACAAAATATATTCATATATCAGGAACCTATTTATAGTAAATATTATCATTGAATACAATTTAAAATATTCCAATTTATATATATTATAAACTATGAAACCTTCCTCCCATAAAATCTTAAAATTGTTAATTAATGGTTGAAATAAAACAACAATATCATTTCCAATATATTTTGGTCTAAAAAGCATCAAAATCAACAAGATATGTTTCCAATTCATGAAAAATTTATGAGATAAGTTCTAAATTAGAAATAAAATTGGGGATGAATTATTTCTACTACAAATGATTTTGATATATATTCATTCCATCTATGAATAGACCAAGATTGATTTTTCTAAATTCATTTACCAAGGTAGTAAACTATTGATCAATTTTCTTCCACTATGGACAATCATATCATCTAAGTAATTTTCAATCATATATTCACTCAATTTGATGTAATCCTAACCTTTTGGATTCATTTTAATTTTATAATAAACATATTAAATTAGGAATTTTATAAATATATCAAATTTACTTTATAGGGGTATTTGTAATTACTAAATCAACCTGGGATTTTATTTTATCATATACCATGATTTCCTGCATTTTGGACACTTTGACAGACTTTTGTATTCCTTAATGTATAGAACACTATAATTCTAGTATTCATGAATCATATTGTACCCTAAACACATCAGTCATAATATTTTATTTACCTTATAATGTGAATCTAAAAGATTGTTTTCTTTAAGAAGCATATCATTCAATGGATCTAAAAACTTTATAAAAAAATTACTACTCCATCCATTTCTAGACATCAAGTTTATCCATATTAACACCTTTGATAAAAACATAAATTTTAGGCAACTTGGATATAATGGGTTTTTAGCATTACCATATAGTCACACAATCATCAGTGATTTCTCAGTTTTCTCTATTCTAATATCACAATTCATTTCATCAATTTTCTTGGAGTTATCAACTCGAAAATTTTCATAATCAATAGTTCTTAAATTATTCCCAATTTCACAATGCCTAATCAAATGATTTCAACTTAGATTCAAAACATTGAAAATTAAATTATCTTTTTAATTTATCTATTTTTTAAGTTTTTCATATTTAAACATTTCAAACATGGAAAAAAATTGGCCATTTTTTGGAATATTTTTTTTGGGAAATTCAAAAAAAATCATCAACTACTTCCTCATATTCACTACTATCTTTCCTTACACTAATTCAACTATGGATCATTTTCACCAATTATAAATTTTAGATATTTAATATAAGATAATTTATATTGAAATTTAATTGCAAATTTACTTTTATAAATAATAATACGAATAAAGAAATATCATAATATAAATGACCAAATTATTTTTGAATGTCCATAATTTTTTATTTTTAACATATATAATGGGAATCTACACACATGGTTTATAATTAAAATAAAATATTTGAATAAAAAATTCTTTAATATGGTATAAAAATTAAGAAAATAAAAAAATAGGATAATGAAACTTCCATGCAAAAAGTGAAATAATTATATAATTCCATTTATTATTTGTTAAATTTAAGCAGTGAAAAAAATATTCCACATATAATATATAATATTGGATAGTGAGAAAACATGTGATTATAAAATTTATGATAGATAGAAAGGAATGAACAACCTAATAAACGATAATAATGTGAGAAAAATTTTGTTTGATTGATGGCCTTGAATTGAGACAGTTCATCAAATATTAAAATAATAAACTATTTTATAAATGAACATTAGAAGGGAATGATAAACCAAATAGGTGAATATTTATACAACAAATTATATAATCATTGGATGTATAACTTATTTATTTAGAAAAATGTAATAGTTGATTGTTATAGAATCATTATATAGTAATGTAAAATCCATTATTCCTATAAAAATTCATAGTTACATATAATTTATACTTCATTTTTTGAAACATGATGTATTATTTAAATAAATACTCATCATGTACATCATATTCCAATACAAACTTTAAGTGTTCTGACATATTTATTAGGAAATATAAAAATTTCACATACTCAACTAATATACCACAAAGTTATAGTATCATGTTTTATATAATCCACTATACGTACAACATTTAATATTATATGACTATTAGAGTATGACAACCATTCTTCACAATATAAATAATTAAATAGCCACAAACACTACATCATCAAATAATCATTGTATGATTCATGGATAATTAAATAGGATTTATGTCATCCATGACGTTACATAATCCTTTAAAAATTAATCAGTAAAATAAAAATACCTTATATTTTATAAAAAATACGAACTACGAAGAAATTTATAGAAAATAAAAACTGAAAAGAATGGAGGTTGTTGAGTATAGTGACAATGGCAGTCCTCAAGGAAATGGTTGTGGAAGCGGAGAGTGAGAGTGGAAAATTGATGGTGAGTGAGGGCGATGCCGATGATAGTGACAACAACTAATAAAAATAGATAACAAGAACAAGTGGTTTCAAAGAGGGATATTAGGTTTATCCAACATAGAAATTGAGCATGCAACTGAAATAAATAAAACATGGATTGAATTATTTCTTTTTTTAATGGTTTCCTACATTGTTTATCATATAACCGACTTAAAAATCTATTTTTAACATTAGTTAAAGAATATAAAACCTAGAAAATATATTTTCTATGCCTTTTATCCCATAACCAATGTAGAAAACATATTTACATGATATTTTATCTCTATTATCCAATAAACGATGTAAAAAATATTTTATAAACTTAGTTTTTTTAAAAATGTTATAAATGGGTTAAATTAAATACCTTTTCACTTTTATTGGAATGAATTTTTTTGGTAAAGGTCTCTATGGTTTAGGGAATGCTTGCAATGCTTGTGCATAGTGACTAATGGGTTGAAAATCAATGAGTAGTTGTTTATGGACTAAGAAACTATGTGATTGGTGAGACACTTTCGGACTGGGTGGACTGAGTTTTTAATAATTCTATGAGGTGTCCTTATAGTATGATCGTGATATAGTGAATGAATTGATGGTCCTTGGTTTGATCAATCTGAGTGTCTACTTAGAAAAAAGTTGTTGGATGTGCGATCATGGCCCAAAAATAGTAGCATGGATGTAATTATGGGTCGTATTAATTGTTACACTTGAGGAATTATTTAATATAATTCATATGGTCAAGAGTACACCATTGGATATTATAGGGTGTGATCCTCATTCTGAAATAATATCAGATGATGTCGAGGATGATCCTCTTAGTAACCTGAGAATGGGTTAAGATCAATGTTTTGTGATGGTTCTCAAGTATGACAAGAAACATTCACCTTAATTAATTATGTTTGGAAATAGATGAGTTGTGGGTTATGGATATTAGGTATTTTAGTTCAGTAAAGTGGGAAATAGGATACCACCACGATAGATAGCATTATATCAATCATGGGTGTATAAACCTTATAATGGAAGGGTCATGGATGAAATGAGACTACTTGGTAGATGTTTGAAATTCTATTGGAATAATGGTGGGTACTTAGATCTAATTATATAGGTTCGTTGTATAATACCATATGGGATTCATATATTGTGGTATATGGGGTATGAGAGTTAGCATTAGGCTCAAGAAGGAATTTCAAGTTATCTGAAAGTGAGTAATATTAGAGGTGTTTCAATTCTCAAGGTGAGATTTTGATGGTTGGAGTGGGTGGTAGTGGACCCAACTGTATAATTACACCAAGGGTCATGTTCAAACTTTTGTATGAGTGTTTATATGATCTCACAAACTTTAGGAATTAAAGAATTGTGACCGGGTGATGTGATAGCACATCAATGGATATAATATAGAATTTATTATATTGTTTATCCGTAAGAGTATTGACTAGTTTTTTTACATGTAATTTCATATTATGAGGTGGAAACCACATCAATCATGTCAATGGACCATTTTAAGTGTTTTTTTTCGATATGTGACTCTTATGATGGGGAGCACCAAGACTTGAAATCAAACTTTTTAAGTGAATCCTTATAGTGGGGGAAATATAAGCCTTAGTATGAATTGGTTGTTGGTTATTAAATGCCTTATCATGGATGGGACCTATTGATCACTGTCTTAGTGAAAGTGGTAGTGATGAGCTGGGGGAACATCTTTCAATGAGTAGTGTTCCTAGTGTTTTAACTTATATAGAGTGAACAGGTTTGGGGTTCTAGGTAAGAATACAATGAGATACTGGTGAATTAGAGACCATGGATTTTTAGTAATGATGGATGGGGTACCACCATAACTTATTGAGGATGATAAACATTATGATGGGTATTTTTAATGACTCATGGATTATTAGGTCATTATTTTATTAGGGAATTTGAATATTTGGTCCTGGAGTGGGGGAAATCTCAAGAATAAATATTCTTATTGGGATTTTTTCAGATCTATCAACTCTAATATATGTTTTTGGACATTGATAGAAACTTGGTAGGTTTTTTGGGTGCTCATAAGAACATTATAGTGGGGTTAGGATGACTCATTCATTGATTTTCAATGTAGGTGTCCTATCATGATGCAGTGGGTGAGTGTGAGGCTACAATGAAGGTTGAGTGAGAGGTGGCCATGTTGTGGCCAAGGGATTCAATAAATTTTAGATATTGTGTATTTTATATTATGGATATAACCTTAAAAATTGGTCTCTCTATGAAGGGGTAGTTTTATCATGATGGTGACCCTTGTGTTTTTTTCCTCTGATTTTTCATGTTGGAATAGTCAGTCACATAGTGACCCCTAAATCTTGTTATAGTACCGTATCACAAGGTTTTTCATGGTGAGGTGCATGAAGTTACAAAATCTTGTGGTGGAATGAATTTACTTTGAGGTATATAACTCTTCATGGAAATGGGGTGTCATTCCATAACCCGAATGGGCTACTTCTTACTGCAGTCTGGAAGGGTTGACTGACCTTCTTCCTTAGGGAAGTCATGATGTGACCCTAAGGGGTCACACTACCACCTACCCCATTAATATTTTTTTCAAATAAGGAAAGAACATTAATTTTTGGGTTATCTCCATTCATGATTAATCTTGAAGGGTTTTCAGGAGATAGCCATTTATGCCAATTATCCCACTTATTTTCCACCTATTTGACCCCCATGGTGAGGGAAGTTTTTTTAGACGATCTTATGGAATATTCTAGGTATGATCTTTCTATATTACTTCTCTACATACACCATTTGTTATCAATCTCCTTATAATGATGTTGGGATAGGTATTAGTAGTAATTTTACTAGATCATGGTGGAATTAGGTTGGAAAATGGGTCTTTTCTCATCTTGGATAGTTGATGTCCATAGATTATGAATGATTGGGGTTATGTGTAGTTTTAACAAAGTTTAATTCCATAGTAACATTTTTTTGTGATTATAAATCTTTGAATTAAATTATATATTTAATTATAATTTTTTACAATTTAATATTTTGGTGTTAGGGATTGAGATAGGAGATCAGGTGTTGATATGGTCTTGGATGAGGCATGGATGCACATGGTCATGGATGAAAGAAGCATTATAAGAATGGTGAATCCATGGTTGTTATTTTTTTCCCTTAAATGCAAAATTATATGCTTGTTTAAACATGATTGTGCTTACTTACTCATTTTCATGGGAATGAGGAAATGGACAAGGCCTGAGAGTACCCTATAGAAAGAGATAAGATTGTGTCAAGCCTCCTCGACATGGAATATTTTCACTTAAGAACCTTGGTGGAATTGGAATTGCATGAAAACCATGTCCCTAATGGGATAAGGCATCAAATGGGATGGAAAGAGTCTATGGGTAGGTCTCATGATGCAATAATAGTTACGGGTAGTCTATGATGGTTTCCCTAGGGGTTTTTTGTAGGAATGAGAGTCTTGGGACTAATTTTGACTGGTGAGATAGTGGTATGTATCACGTATAGATTAGAACACCCCCTTAAGGGTATAAAATCACCCAAGAATGTGCCATAAGTTGGAGAAGTACTCTAATACTAGATGATGTGTGACATGGGTTGTTTCTTCTAGGATATGGGCTTTGGAGAACTTATTAGAGAGATATGAGATATAACTTAGCTAAAGTCAGTGATATAATAATTAGAATAGTGTGTGGGCTGGCCACCTTGGGTTTATATCAGATGGATCAATGGGATGAGATATCATTATGGGGTGTAGGGTATAGTTTAGTGATGGTGATTAGAGTCCAGTATGGGTCTAAAGGACCGTAGTGTATTTTCATATGAGGGAGATAAGAACATTATGTTTTTAAACATGTTGTGATTATGAGACCAAAACATTCTTGAGGTGGTGGGGTTGTGAGGACATAAGAATATTGAGGTGTGTTATGATACATGGGGATAGGTATGTAGTGACTAGTTCCCTAGTAAAAACATATTGAACTTATGAAACTTTTTTTGTTATTTTATTGTTATTACATAAGTGTGATCGATAATATAAATGTGATTAGTAATGGTATACATTCCAGAGGATAGCATGTTCTGAGGCTTGGACTTTCCTTGATTAAGAAGGTATGGGAAGGGACCTACCTTGAGAGATAATGTAGTGGTTGGGTTGTGATGTGATATTGGAACCTACATTGAGTGGTAAGGTAGTGGTTAGAATAATGGCCTCACTATGATTGACAAGGGACCTTTTGAGCCCTATATTTAGTGGTAAAGTAGTTGTTCGGTGGTGATTGTTTCTGACGCTTTCGTCGGGGTGCACATCAATCAGTGGAGGACGTGCTGATTATTTCCCCACATTCCTACATTCCAAAGGTGGGTAACATCCATAACTTACTCAGGGATGTTTTATCCTTGATCGAAATGGGATGATGGGATGTCAGTTTCTCCTTCTGTGGATTCCTCCTCAAAACTTCTCACCTAGTTCGGGTCTCCCTTAAATATTAAGACATTATTCGCGAAAAACTTCTTAGCGCCATGTCTTTATGGATGTAAGTTAATTACATTTCTTCTATTAGGACATTCCAAGGGGTCAAGTCAGGGTAGCAACCTTCAATTAGGGGAGTAGTCACGTTGGACATCACTGACATGTTTGGATGTTGAAACACTAATGTATTTGGGTTTCTTCCCTTTATGATAGGGCTTCTTGAGGGCGTAAAAGCCTGAGGAATCCCACATCAAGTGCAGGGAATTATATGCCATAGGCATATATCTAAGTTTTTTCTTAGCTTCCCATGTTTAACACAGGTTATGCTATGATTTTAACATCTTTCAAAGATAGATCGGACTGACCAGAACACTGATAGGAGTGGATGAGATGGGTGCATCCTCAGAAGGAAGCACCTGAGAGTCATACTATATGGGTGGATCAAGATGTCCAATGAAGACAGATCTGAGGATGCTTGGGCCCCTATATAGGGGACACTATGGTTTACCGTTGGATGAGATTGAACCTCAGGGAGGTTTCCTACGTTCCCTGTCCCAAGAGACAAGGATCAAATCCACATAGTTCAAAAGGGGTATTAATTGGGGTGTGAATAGGGGAAAATGACCCATCGACATATTCATGATTACACAAGGATAGTGGCCAATCGCAAGGGGATCGCTCTTGGTTGGATGGTTATTGATTTCATGGGTCTTATGCATGGTTAGCTACCCGATTACTGCTAGGAGCAATAGGGATATGGGAGACATTATATCCCTGAGATGTGGCGGCCTGGTTAAGAATTAGGATGGATGATGGATGGTTGAGTGAAGTGGATGGAGAATGAGATGGAACCATCATGAATATGAATGTGATATTGGGATTGATCTTCGAAGAGACTTCCTACGTATCCCTATGGTGGGGAATCAAAGTCCATGTAGTATAGTGGGGCGATATGACACCTGATGAGGTGGCCCATGAGAATGGATGCATGGATGGGACCTAGAGGAAGTGGAACTTTCGAGATGGGGAATGAAATTCCCAAAGCACAGAAGCTCAAAGGAGAGACCAAGATGAGACATGGGTTATGGGCTTGAACCTCAGGGAGACTTCATACATATCCTTGTGGTAGATAATCAAATTCCATGTAGTTTCGGATAGGGCCTGGAATCAGGGTGTGTGCAAAGGACAGTGATCCGATAACATACTGGGGAATACACGTGGTTAGCAGCCTGGGAGTGGGTCTGACAGCATGGTGGGACCAAAGATGTGGGTCCCAATAAAGGGGACTATAATGGATTACCATTGGTGGGGATTCACAATGGTTTTCCACTGGTTGGTGATTAAAAAATCTTACTGTCGGTTGGGGTTGAACATCATGGAGGCTTCCTACATACCCAGTCTAGGAGACAAGGATTAAAACCCACAAATTTTATATAGAATTTCTAGTGTTTATGGTTTAAACTCATGGAGGCTTCCTATGTACCCTACCTAGGAAACTGAGATCAAATCCCACATAGTTATAATGGGTACAGTTTAGTGTCATTTGGGATGAAAAGGGGGCATACATTTTGACGTCATGTAGGATGAGGGTGAACCAACGTGGAGTTATTGGGACCGATGGGTGTTGGTATCTAACCTTAGGGAGGATTCCTACATACCTTGAATGGAAAGGGAAAGGATCAAAGCCCATATATCTTGGTAGGGAGGATACAATTTAACATCATGTGGGAAGAAGGTGAACCGACGTGAAGTGTTCGAGACCAATAGGTGTTTGGATTGAACCTTAGGGAGGCTTCCTACATATCCTTTTGGTGGAGATAAAAGTACATGTAGTTTGAGATGGGTGTATGGGGCTTAAGCTCTGAGGCATCCTAGGGAGGATTTCATGGTCAGTGCTTACTCGAAGCCCATGTGAGTCATTCTCGGTGTGAGAAACAAGAGGCTGCCAAGACTTGGTGATCACGTCATGAAAGGTGGATCCATGAGGAATAGATCAGGTCTTATGCATGGCTAGCAACCTAAGGATATGGATATTGGGACTTAATCTAGGATGGAGGCCCGATGGAGACAAATCCTAGAGGGAGAGGGACAAGATAATGAAGGTCTTGGTGCCCATATCTCCTCTAGAATTTGCGCACCAAAGAAGAAAGATGGAGTAGGGATGATACCTCCTACAAGAAAGTCTAGGGTCTTGAAAAAAGATAGTTTCCCTCCCCTGCAGACATATGCCACTCCCGCAAAGTGGATCTCATTCCATGTATTGAATTTTCTCACTCTCATGGAGACTAGTGGTTGTGGATAATGTCTGAGATAGGGATCCCCATGTATATTGCACGGGGTGAGGCCATAGTTTAACATCGTGTGCAAAGGACGATGGTGCTTAGCAGTTTAATGTCCTACAGATCAAACAAGGTGGGTTCACTTCACACCCCTAGGACTTACATAACTGATACCCACCCACCCTTCGGGAGGGGAAGGCATCAACAATTCCAGGGTGAGGCAGTTTTATGGAGTGATACATTAACAAGGTCATGTTAGTGTGGCTATGTGAAGAATTAATAGACGTTGGCATGACTATGTGAAAAAGCATGAGGCTAAGATACCAAATCTGAAGCACCATCCCAGGGACCTTGAAATCACTACGCGCAAGCCTGGAGGGCCGTACAGAAAAAGGGTCTGTGAAGCAAAAGGGTTCACAGAAAGGGACCTTGCGAAGCTCTAGTGCTATAAAAAGTGGAATGACTCTATGAAGGGGTATTCTTTGCGAAGTGGAGTGTCCTAGCCAAGGCATGGAGTATAGATGCATATGAAGGGTGCATTGAAAAGTACAAAGACATTCATAAAGTAGGAATTTGCAGAGTATGGGGGACCTAAAAAGCATAGCACTGGGAAGCAATGTACTTTCGGAAGCATAGTGATCTTGCCTTAGCATGTGGTTTACATGTTCCTGGAAGGTAATTCACAAAGCATATGTGATTTATGAAGACCCGAGTCCCCTTAGGGAACTCCTTCCTTTACGATGGCATTTGGGATCCATGAAGGGAATCCCTGTTTGAAGAGGGGTTGTATTTGAGCTAAGGGAAATGTACTTCACAATGCTCAAGTACTTTGAAGAGATAATTTTTTTCAATGACTCACAGAATAGAGGGCGCTTCATGATTTGAGAGCAGAGAAGACAAAATGTCAGGGTATTTATCCTTTGGGTCTGAGGGAAGCCAGGTATTTATAGGCAAGAGGTGGCATAAAGCAATACCAACTCATTATGAAGCCATGTGGTTCTTTTAGATCAGGAAAGGATTGCATCTAGTTTTTCATAACCATGGAGTTTACCATCATCCCATCCTCATTGTAGATCCCTACATAATTCTGTTTGTGGTGCTCATGGAGGTTTCCCTCAAGTTCCAAGGGATCATAGAGGCAATCTGGTTCCCTCTAAAGTGGGAATATTCCAGTTAATTGTGTCATTACCACAGAGCCTCCTATCTCTTTTACTATGAAATGACTACAAAGGGGGCTTCGGCTTCCTGTCGGCTATGGTGCTGAGGGGATCCGCGTAGGAACATTTTGAAGCAGTCCCTTTGGCATTGGTTTCCTCTTTGTGTATTTTCCCTTGAAACACATTTTCGTGCCAACAAATCCCCCCATGAAACATGGATATGTGGAGAATACGTGGGTCGAAGTATGAGGGTAGATTGCCAAAAATTTTAGGCTAATCTCAAAGAAATATCACGATGTAGGGTCTCGATGCAGAGAGGCGATGCGTGGGTTGAGAACGTCATGAAGCTTGCTACGGCCAGGCACGCCATGAACCTCAGAGGTATTCTATATAAATATAGGAGGTTGAACCCTCTTTTGTCTTTACTCATCACCACATTTTTGAATATTGTGCTCTCAATTCACAAATCTCCACACACCCTAAGACAGTTCTTTTCGAATTGGGTCGTTTCTACTCTATGGTGCATAGCGAGTGATCAGACTCCGCTATTGTGTGCTCCACAACTTGTGCCTGTGAGGTTTGTGGAAGGGCTCTATGACCTGCCTTTGCGACCGAGCTCTGTGAATGGGCTCTACAAAGGAGTTATGTGAACAAGAACAAATAATTCTAAAATTTTAAGATGGAATGGATCATGAGGGAGCTGTCAGGGGGTCTTTGCAGATGCTACCCAGTGGGATGAACTGGCTAATAACCTGGGCATTGGGGAGTATGTGTGGAGAAACTCATACCACAAATATTTGGTGGAGCGGTTGTCATACAACCAAAAGAACTACCCCTTATGAAAAATATAGCCTATATATGGATTTGGTCTAGGGGATGACATTCTCATTCCTAAAGAAAGAAAGGATGAGCCAACCAACTAGTTTAGGAGTACATCATTCCAGTTCTAGTGATTCAGGGCAGTCGACAGTCATACCTGGGAGGATTACACCCCTGTCAATTCTGAATTATTGTATAATAACATAAAAAGTTGATGGTAAAGCATTGAAGCCATAGGTATCTCCCCCACAGTACCACGCCATTCTTATGGAGGATTTGGGGAACCTAGAGAAGGGGTGGACTGATGAGTGTGATTTGTTCAAGGGGGAAACTTCATAGATGACTGGGCCTGGGCCTACTGGTTATATTCCTCTTGTGAGGATTTTAGGGTGGATCTGAGGTGAGTGGGCCTGTATGAGGCATCCTGGGCCTCCCAATTCCACATTTACTAGTCGAAGAAGCTAATGTTGGAGTTTCTAAGTAGGTGGTTTTCGAGGACCAACTTTTTTCATTTTCACCATGGGGAGGTTGGTATCAGCCTCTGGGACCTGTACCAAAACTTGGGGATTCCAATATTGGGGGTGATGTATGATGAGTTCCTCCCTTCTGTGAATACATGGGAGGAACCAGTGCAAATTTCTCCCCTGGAAAAGGATTTGATGGACCTGGTGCTGGGGGAGGATAAATAGTTAATGACGGAGGACCACTTTAAGTGGTGGTTCAGTCAGTTCTTGAATTCCCCTACATATGGGAAATTTTTTGTGAGGTATCCAAACTACCCAAATGGGGTAAAGCATATCAAGGAGCACTCCTACTATAGACTCTTGGAGGATAGCTAGTGGAAGACCTGGGGGATCAGCATCAGCACCAAGCATTAATTGGTGATTATGTTAGCTTCATTCATTTAAGTGATCATCTGCGACTAGATTCTTCTAGTATAGGACAAGAACACTAGCATGTGGTCGAGCATGTTTATCATGGCATCCATGTTAGAAATGGGGGAGTGGGTCAATCTGGGGATCCTGATGCTAGATAATATGTACAAAGTGTTGTGAAATATCAGTGAGGGGAAGAAGCTACATAGGGTGTTTGGGCCGTAACATCTTCTTTATGGGTGGATAGAGGAACACATGGACACATAAGAATATCCAAACCCCATTTACCCACTAGGTACAGTCTTCCGTCAGGCTATTCTAAATGCGGTGGGGAGTTTATTGACCAAGCTGACCCCGCCACTAGTGTTGAGCTGGGTTTGGAAGTCAAACAGGGTCAAATTCCACCTGTTACCATTTCCAAAAAGTGTGTTCTCTGATAACGGACATGAAATAGAGGATATTTTGTCTTCCTCTTAGACATTTGGGGTGGATTCCTGGTGGACTGGGTTGACCACGAGCCTCTTTATGAGTCATACACCCCGCACCATTTCATGAGTTAGTTCTGGTGTATGCAGTGGCTCACCCCACGGTACTTCCTAGGAGTGCTCTATGAGGACCATCCATGTGTGATGAGGAATATGTGGCTCATGTTCACATGGGAGGATGGGAAGATGAGGAATGAGTTGCCTCCGCCCACAGCTATCTATAGGCTACTGAAGGAGTATGCCAAGAGTTTGGAGGCAGCATACCCAAGAGAGAAGTTGAAGTGGCAGACTATCTATGCTAGTGACAAGGTCCCCCCTCAACCTCGAGGTCGGGGCCAGAAGGTGATAAGGAAATCCCGTGGTGGAGGGGTTGCATTAGCAGTAAGACCCACACCTAATGAGAGGCAGGCAGTAGCGGTGGACCCCCCAGTCATAGAGGAGCAAAGTCATCCAGAAGGGAGGCCACCCAGGGGGTTGTGTAGGATACCCACTCAGGCTCCGAGGAAGCGGCTGTGCCATATAAATATGCCTGAGGATGTTGTTTTCCTGGATTCCAGGGACATCTAGGATGTTAACAGGAAATTTATCAACCCTTCCTAGATATGGAACCATGTGTACCACCTCAGGATGAATTTGGAAGGAATCGGTTGTTCCAGGGCTGGTTTTTTAGTATCTCAGGTGGGGGGGGGGGGATAAGTACATTGCCGAGCTGCAGTACTTTGTGAACTCTCAGGGTTCTCCACATCAAATGATGGATTGAATGAATGTTTTTCTCAATTGAATGACTCCTCATCAATTGTCAGCCACCAAATTGAGGGATATCATCCCTCTACTAAAATAATTGAAAGGGTCCTCATGGGTGGAGGAGGCAGGTAGAGGGAGGCCTCTGGAGAAGGGTGAGGTCGCAAACTCAGAACTAGAAGATTTTGCAGAGGCTCTTGAGGTAAACCCTAAACCATTTTCCTGTAGTCCTCACCAAGGTCATTTAGGACTTCTCAACTAACATTTTACCTATACAGGATGACCTCATATACAAAACCCACTCCTGTGCAATAGTAGATACAGCTTCGAAACCTTGGGATTTGTACTTGTGACAATGACAATTACTATACATAGTGGGGCCACGACAACCTGGGTGGTTTAACTGGTGTATTCAGATTTCCCCACCATATATACAGGGTCGTGCCTCATGGTCCCAGCAGCAATTTCTCTGGGGAAAGATTGGATGTTTGATCTCTGTAAGTCTTCTCCAAAAAATTTTCAATTTTCCTTCATTGAAACAGACCAACTAACGTTTGTGTATTCTTAGATGCATAGTTCTTAGAATGTTGTGGGCCACCCTGGTGAGGATGTCTAGAGATCCTAGCACTGCCTTTCCTAGGGAAACTCTAGTGGTCATGGAATCAGATGTGCAAACTGACCATACTGTAGTGCTCTAAATCAAAGGTGGGACCGCCATTAGTATTGAACCTGAAATCATTGAGGTGGAATCCGATGATAGGGTTCAATCTGATAACATTGGGGTTAAACTGCCCGATTAGACACTATATGAATATCTTGTTGACAATTTACTAGATTTGTTCACTACATATAAACATACTAACCCTAAGGACTGGGACAAGATGGCCTCTGATGAAGAGGATAACATGGTCGTTCGTTTTTGTTCATATAAGTTGACCAAAAACTTCATCAGGGTGACCCCTCAAGTGTAGTGGATAGACCAAATGGGGAGGCTTCATTCCTGGCTATGAAAAATATGCTTTGGAGGAGCAGATTTCCATCTTCCTTATATGATAATCCAAGACTTCATGGAGGAGAAGATTCGGGAGCATGATCATGGCCTTAGTATAGGCTGGAAGCAAGGGAAATCGATAAATATAAAGAGGCTCTAAGATTCCAAAAATGAGATCCAGTGGTTGTGGGCGTAGGTGAACAAGTACTCTTCTTTACTCAATGAAAAATCAAGGATCATATCATGCCTTAAGGCCTTGCTGGAAGAGGCCAAAGAACAAATGAAGTGAGCCTCTGAGGAGATGGCTATCATTAGAGCTGATGAAGAGAGGCCCCAGATCTAAAATGATGATCTATGTCCTATTGTTATTGAGGAGTATCATGAGGTTAATAGGAAATAGGGGATCCTGGAAGCCACCATTCAGAGAGTGGTGAAGTTGGAATGCTCTATTGAAGTGGTTATCCCATCCATGGGAGTGGCCAGTCCTTGGGCTTTGTAATGTGTGTAAACTCATAAATGTACTTTCATTATTTTATTGTTTATTTTGGTTTCATGCATGAGTTCTGATATTTGTCCTTTGTTTTCTTCATTTCCATCAAATTCGTGAAATATCCAGTGATTGATCCCTAATCTCACATGGGTTCTGCCCAATGTGAGAAACAAGGGATGATCGCATCGTTATTCTGTTCAAATATGAGAGTTATAACCAAGCTTTGGGAATCCAGGGTCTGAGCAACTGACCCAGATTTTTAGAAAGAAAGAGGGAGGCATGACTAGAGAATGAAGTTCTCAGAACAGTCAAATTGTTGTTTTCCCAACGTGCTCTAGTGCACGAGTGAGGTAACGCTAGGGGTATTAGAATCAATCCTAACATAAGGGAGTGGAAAGTGTGAATCATGATACCCAAAATTGGGAACATTGTAGGGATGGCATGGCAATGAAGAATAATTGTTGACTATGTTCAAAACATAGTATCCCTATTGTATTAGCCAGAAATGGGGATAACAAATGAGGGTCGACCACTGACCATGTTCGGAACATGGGGTCTGACTCAAAATGTCATCCATTAGTCTTCCAGAATGTTATCCCTGAATAGTAGGCGAGCCATAGGCTGCGAATCCATACTATTAGGGGTTCCTTCAGGCATGAAAGAGGATGAGGGTCCAAATTAAGGTCATGCAATGTGTGGATGGTGGAGTGATGGGTTGTTCGAATGGAGTCCAACACTCTTGAAATTACATCATGGTGATGAAAACACATTAGGTGAGTGCATCGGTCTAATCGGGGATCATACCTTCTTCTAAACATGACCTATATAGTGAGGACCTATAATGTCTTGTAGTTTTACGTCATACTAATGAAGATGATAGACACATATTTTAACATCATACGACGAGGAAAGAGGCAATGAATGGTCCCTAAAGAAGGGAAAAGGCTAGGATGATCGTATAGAAGGTTTAAAAGCATGTTGCAAGATCGATGAACTAGAAATATAGATGTCACTACATATCCTCCTTGGGTAGGAATCATTCTATACATAGTTATTTTGGAATAGTGTGGTCAAAGACCAATGTTGATGGATAAAATTTTCTCTAGTGAGGAAGCTAATGCATACCATAATTATCATGGGGAATCCCAAACTTCTTTAGGGTAGGAGCATAGTTTGAAGTCATCTGTCAAGGACATGGTTACCCAGAAAGTAAATGTGTGGTGTGGTACTTATCCCCTCATGAATGAGGATCATAAGAATCCACACCAAACCACATATTCCCAATGGAATTATTTATTCCATAGACCATAGGTGGTCTGACTTGGGGCTAGACCCGAAGGAAAGTGTTCGGGCATTCCTACATACCTCATGAGGATGGGAATCAAGCCATACATAGTTCTCATGTTTCAGTTTAACGTCATGTAGGATGAGAGGAATGTCTTGTTTGTCTTCACTAGTATACATCCTACCAAAACCACTAAGCCCACGTGAGTCTTTCTCAGTGTGTGAAACAAGGAGTAGTGGTGGGATGTACATGGTACATGAAGGCATGCACTAGGGGAATTGCAACTCTAAGTTAATGACATCCTAAAATTATTGACCCACCTGCTTAACACGCATTAATGTGTGGAGGTGTAAAACTGATTGTGCTATAATCCCACTTGAACACAAGGGAGTGGAGAGATGTGAATCATGGTGTCCGAGATCTGGATTTCAATGATAGTGGCGTGAAAATAGAGGATAGATATTGACCATGTTCAAAAAATAGAATCTGTTTCATGTTAGCCTCATATGGGGCAAACAAATGAGGGTCAACTGTTGACAATGTTCTAAACATAGGACCTGTCGCAAAATGTCATCCAAGGTCTTTTGGGGAATTGGTCCAAGATGGTATGTAAGCCAATGTGGCATGAGACCAAACCATAAAGGGGGTCCCTTCAGATGTGGGGAGGATTGAGATCCAAATAAAGGTATCATGAAGTGCGGACATGAAACGAGGGAATTTACATTTGAAAACTCCACACTTTGGGTTCTTTTCCATGACACATTCGAGTATGCCAATGGGGCGTGTCAGATAGAGGGTGTCAAATACCTTTCCAAAGATAAGGGTCCAGGGGATTCAAACTCCTAGTTTAAGAGGAGACATGCTGCAAAACCCAACTTGAATGAGGATAATATAGTATGTATCACACCATGTGCTCCCATGGGAGATTTTTAGGTCAGGGGACGAAATGTGAAAGTTGGGCTAGGCCCAGGGCCAAGTGCCCATGCATTTTTACGCACCTCATTATGACGGGGATCAAGTCATGCATAGTTATTGAAGTTTCATGTTAGGTAACCAATGTTAGGAGAAATAATATCATGTAGGTATTCCCATGTACAAAAAGAAGCAACATTTCATAGATCATGTTTGTTCTTTAGGGTGGATGTGTTTTTTTGTGAAGCAACAAACCTAGGATAGAATCCGGGAATTTCCATAGGAATCAAGCCATATGTAGGCCTTGAAAAATGGCATGGTATATTACTGATACCAAACATGATGTAACCTTGAGTGAGGACACCACAATGTGGTGTTGTTTTTCATCGTGCGACCAGGAAGATGATTTCATAGTTAAGGGTCGTATGATAGGACCAGCCCATGCATACTAGCATCGCATAGCAAAGAATCAACAGTTTAATGTCATGTAGAACCCGGTATCAAAGTTTAAGGTCTTATGTCTTGGAAACACATAGAAGAACAAAGTTTTAGATGTAATATGTGAGGTGTGATAAAGAATACCCAACATGAATGGGGACAAGGTCCATTCCACACCGCAAGAAATTCTATGGGAGGAACCTCAAGCCGAGGGGACAAAAAAGATCTAAGGATATGGGGATAGACCCAAAGAAAAAATATCTAGGTGTTCCTATATTTCCTATGAGGATGGGAATCAATTCATACATAGTTCTGAGAGTAAATTTTGCATCATGTAGGATAAGAGGTAGGAGAGACTATCTCCTAAAAGGGAGTACGTGGTGCAGTTATTGCAAACCCAATGTGAATAAGAACATAGACCCACATACGCCACACCACAAAATCCTATTTGAGTTAGGGCCCAAAGGATGAATAGAAGAGTTAGTTAGTGGAACCAGATCTGGACCCAAAGATGAAATGTTTGTGCATTCCAACGTATCCCATAATGATGGGAATCAATCCATACATATTTCTTGAAAGGTGTCCTGTAGTTTAACGTCATAAAACCAGGATGTGGGGAGATCTTCATTTAAGGTTTTAGAGCTCAGACTGAAGGAAGTGAGACTCTTCTAAATGGGTATAAACCATGACCAAATTTCTAATACCATGTTAGCCATGCTTGATGTGGGAAACAAGGGCGGATAAGGTTTTCACAACATGTGGAATACATATAAATAGGGAAATAGTGCAGAGCCTCGAATGCCACCACACCATGGACTCGTCCTCTTAACATGAAGATGCACACTTAGGGATAGGACTAAGAGGGTCAAAATTCAACATGTAAATGATGGAGTGGAAAAGGATGTGAATCATGCAACCAATATTTAGGAATTAATTGGGGTGGAATGATGATGGAGGATAACTATTGATCGTGTTTAAAACACAGCATCCATGTCATGTGACCTGAAATGAGAGCAACAAATGAGTATCGAACACTAACCATATTCACAACATGGGACTGGTATCAATTTTTCATTCAAAATTCTTAGGGATGTTGGCCCATGATGGTAGGAGAGGACTTGGTCCTAGCATCCATGTTGTTCGGAGGTCCTTTTGAATGTGAAAGATGATGAAATCCCATATGAAGGAGAATATGAAGGATTAAAATGGGTGATAACATGTCTATGTAGAATCCAACACTCTAGGTCCTGAACCAGAGTGCTCCTGGGCACGTTTTTAAATTTCCAAAGAGGGTCAAGGGGCCCAATCTTGAGATTGGATGACATAAGAAGATGAGTGGATGAAAGGGGGAGGAAGAGCTCTCAAGAGGGATAGGTACATGGTGTGGCTACTACAAACCCAATTTTAATGAGGACATAATACCATACCACACCACATACCACCCTCCTAGAGGACCCAGGCCAAGGGGGAACATAGATGAGGAGGTTTCTAAGAAGCAGGGATAGACCCAGAGACGAAATGTCTGGGAGTTCCTACATATCCTATGGGGAAGGAATCGAGCCACACATAGTTATGGAAGATGGCATGCAATTTAACATAATGCAGTAAGGAAGAATATATGAGGGGGGATCTCAATGAGGAATGTGTATGGCATGGAGAATAACCCAACGTGAATGAAGACATAATCCCACATATGCCACACCCTTCATAATTCCTAGAGAGAACTCGGGCCAAGAGGCTGAGAGAAAGAATAGATGAACCCGGGCTGGACCCGAAGACAAAATGTTTGGGTTTTCCTATATATCCCATGAGAATGTGAATCAATACAAATGTAGTTCTAGAAGTGTCATGTAGTTTAACGTCATACAACAAGGACATGGTAGATCTTAGTTTAATGGTCATAGAGATTCAATTGTAGACGCATAGTTTAATGTCATGTGTGTGGGAAAGATGGGTAGAAAGGGTGAATCACCATTCCTATTATGTGAGAGACCATAGAATGGAAACAATTATTGAGGATAACTGCTAACCATGTTCATAATATAGTATATGTATTTTTACTAGAATGGGGACAAACAATGAGTGTTGACAACTGACCATATTCAAAATGTGGGACTTGTATCAAATTGTCATCCAAAATCCTTGGGGATGTTGGCCTGAGATGGTAAGAGAGCTTTGGGGCCTCAAATCCCTGCCGTTCGGGGGTCCTTTTTTCTGTGAATGTTGATGGAAACCCAAATTATGGGACATGTAAGGTGTGGTGGTACCTATGCAGTTTAACTTCTTGTGGTAAGGACGATGGATGGAGAGGTGTCTTAAGGGGATGTATGCGGCGTGGTAAAAATAGCCCAACTTGAATGAGGAGATAAATTCCACACCACACCACACAATCCTAAGTGATTACTTGGGCCAGGTGGGAGAAAAGGTTGAGGGACCTGAGGCTGGTCCACATACAGAAATTCCTAGCTAGTTTTTAGTTTATCATCATGTGGGATGAGTGTTGAGTAGTTTTACGTCCTTCATCCTAGATGGATCATGCAATTTAAAGTCATGCAAAGAGGATGGTGGTTATCCGAGTTTAAGTTCATAAAGCTCAAACCATGATTTTTGACCCTTTATGTGGGTATGGACTTACCAAATTTCCTAATCCCACTTGATCAATGCTCGGTGTGGGAAACAAGGAATGGGATCAGGTTCTTCACAGTATATAAGGGCATGATAATAAAGGAAAGGGATTGGGAGGGGTCGATCGCCCCAAGACCAACATCCCTGCTCAAGGAACGTTGACGTTTAGAGGGATAGAAGGGCAAAGTGAATCACTAAACCAAATATTTGGGACATATAAGGGTGGAGATAATGACGGAGGATGGTTGTTTACCATATTCAAAACACAACATCCATATCATGTGACCTGAAATGGGAACAAAAAAATGAGCATCGACCACTGAACATATTTTCAATGCAGGACATGTATCAAAGTGTCATCCTATATACTCGAATACATTTTCCCAAAACAGTAGGAGAGCCCTGTGGCCTAGCATCTCTATCGTTCGGGGGTCCTTTTGAATGTGAATTTTGATGGAGATCCAAATAAAGGGGATGAATGAAGCTTGAATATTCCCATGTAGTTTAACATCGTGTAGTAAAGACCAAATAGGTGAACAAGGGAAAACAAATCCCACCCCACACCATGTGTCTCAACCCAAGGGGAGATCTTGAAGTTTGGAGCTGGGCCTATGGATGAAATTTCCAGGCATTCCTACGTATCCTATAAGGATGGGAATCAATCCATACAAAGTTCTGAAAGGGACACATAGTTTAACATCGTGCAGTAAGGACGTGAGAGGATAAAATAATGGGTGGGGAATGTGGTGAAATCATTGTAAACCTAGTATAAATGGGGCCAATGAAGTCTACATGACACTATGCATGATCCTCCCAGAGACTATACCCAGGGGCTGTCAAAGAGAAGGATTTGGGGGATAGACTCTAAGACAAAGTGTTCGAGCATTCCAATGTATCCCATGAGGATGGGAATCAAGCCATAAGTTGTTTTTCAATATTTTTGTAGTTTAACGTCATGTGGTGAGGATGTGGGGAGATCTTATTTTAAGGTCATAGAGCTCAGACCATTTTGCAGTTTATCATCATGAAGGATGAGTGCTGGGTGGTTTTACATCCTTCAGCCTGGACGAATCATGCAGTCTAACGTCATGTGGTAAAGATGAAACAATTTAATGTCTTGTGGGACCAGTATAGATCTTAGTTTATGGTCATAGATCTCGTAACATAACAGTATATATTCTTCCCTCAGTTTTAACATCATGTAAGATGACAATGAAGTTTAACATAGTGTAGGATGGGTGCCGAGTAGTTTTACATCCTTCAGCTCGGATAGAACACACATTTTAACATCAAGTGGCCTAGACATCACAATTTATGATCATGTAGGATTGTGACTTTCTCAAAAAATTACTACTTGAGAGGAATTTTTCATTTATGGGAGGATTTATATGCTCACCATCCATGGTAACTAGGGAGTACATGCCATTGGGGTAACCCTTGTGAATGATGTAAGGTCCTTCCCAATTGGGATCCAGTTTGGGTGGTTTCCTACCAGGTATCATTGGAATTCTCAGTAATAACACCACGTCACCTTGAATGAAAGAACAGAGGAAAAATCTCTTGTTGAAAGCTCTGGCTATCTTGTTCTAATGACTTTCCAGATTTTTCAGGGCATGTGGCATGTTCTCATTGAGCACTTTCAGTTAATCTAGATGGATTTCAGCTACCTTTTCTGGTGTTTTCTAATCACAGAAATCTATTCTCAACAAGCTAAATTAAATATTGATGGAAAATACTGCCTCTGTTCCATACATTAGGGAATATGGGGTCACCTGAGTGTAATTACGATTCATCGTCCGATATTCCCATAGAGCATTGGGGAGTTTATCCAGCCAACTCTTCTTACTCTAACCAACCATATTTTGTAGAATGTTAGAGAGATTTCTATTGAATGACTCAATATTCCCATTTTCTTAGTTATGATAACAAGAAGTATGGTTAGAACAGATGTTGTACTTGGCATAAAAATTTTTCAGTTTGGCTTCCTGGAAGTTGGTCTGATTATCAGTGAGGATGACGCGAGGGACTCTGAATCGATAGATGGCATTGGAGCTCACAAATTCAACGATAGAACAGGACTTGACCTCCGTGAGCCGCACTACCTATTCCCACTTAAAAAAAATCCATAGTGGCCAGGCTGAATCTGCGTTTTCGAGCTGTCGTCAGTGGATATGGTCCCATGACATCGAGTCCGTAGACCAAAATGGACCAGGAGTACTTGGTTGTGTGGAGAGGCTCTAGAGGACAATTCACCAAATTATCATGGATTTTTTATGCATGGAACCTTTTGGAAAACTCGATACAATCACAAATCATAGCGGGACAAAAATAACCCAATCTTCAGATCTGGTGAGACTGTTTCAGCCCAGTTCGATGATCCCTGATGGAACCGACATGAACTTATTGCATGACTTGATAATTCTCACCTCCTTGAATGCAATTGAGGAGAATCACATCGAACCCATATCTGTAGGGAATCTTCTCAAGACTAGGGCCACATTTATGGGTAAACTGCAATGCGCACCATCAGATTTTATCATGCTCAGCTTGATCTGCTGGGAGATTACCGTGCTGGGGGTACTTGATAAAGTGGATCCTCCAGTCAGGAGTCACCTCCAACACTGCAGTAGGGGAACCTGGGGGTCTCGAAATGGAGGCTCCGACAGTAAGGTGGCTTACTAATAGAATATCCTCATCATCCAAAGTGACGGTAGTGATGACTCTTTGGTGTTCTACATGAATAGTAAAATCATCTAGGTTAGGTTATATAAGAGATGAATCCAAGCTGGGAAAGGCATCGGCTTGACCATTCTGGGAATGAGGGACGTGAGTAACTTCTGGCTGAGATGGGAACTGGGCCATCAACTGGAGGGTACGTTACAACAGTGGTATGAGCTCTAGATTTTTGACGACGTAGTCACTGTTGATCTATTTGATGACTACCACAGATTCCCCTTTCAAATGTATGTAGGGAAAATCAATCTCGAGGGCCAGCTTGAGACCAGTAATGAGAGCCAGATACTCTACCTCATTGTTGGAACAACCTTATGACAACAATAATGAATATGGTAGAAGAGATTGGGATAGAGTGATGAAGACGATACCCAGGCCGACTCTGTTGAGTCTGGGTTCATTGATTCTTCTACTGGTAGGTCTTCAGGAAGCACCATTAAAGTGAATTTTCCAATGTTGAATGACCTGGTCTACTGAAAGGACTACCTCATCATAAAAATCAAGATCCATACACTGGTCCATGGTAGATAGATGGGTGTCAAGGAGGTTTTCCAACACTTGTCCCTTAATGGACCTTCGGGGAGAAAACCTAATGTATAACTTCTGGAGGATCACTGCCCACTGAGCTAGACGACCTCTCAACATAGGGTGGTTCAGAATGTACTTCAGCAGATCCACTTAGGACACTAGCTATATCTCGTTATACTGCAATTAGTGTCACAATTTCTGCATTGTGAATACCAGGGAGAGGAAACTCTTCTCAATAAAGGAATATATGGTCTCTGTATCGAGGAGCATGCAGCTGAGATAGTACAGACTATTCTCTATCCCTTCATTGTTTTTCTGGGTGATAAGGGCATCAAGAGATCACTCTAGAGCAGTCAAATAAAAGACCATCAGCCTTCCAGAAACCGGTGGCATCAAAACCAAAGGTTGTAATAAGTACTTCTTGATTTTCTCAAAAGTAGTCTGATACTCTTCATCCCACTAATAACAAGCACCTTTCTTAATGAGTTGGGAAAAGGTATTATAATTTCCATCTAAATTTGTGATGAATCAGTATATATAGGCTAAGTGGCCTTGAAAGACTCAAAACACCCAGATGTTTCTCAGAGGAGACATCTGTTTGATGACCTTGATCTTCTCCAGGTCGATCTCAATGCCTCTATATATAGAAAAGAATCTGAGAAACCTTCTAGAGGTGACCCCTAAGGATCACATCAAGGGGTTCATCTTTAGATGGTGGGATCAAAGGAATCCAAACACTTTCTTGAGATATCTGATATGGTCCTAGAACTGGAAGTATTTGACCACCAAATCATCCACATAGAATTCCTCTAATTTCCCTAGGATTGACTTAAATATGCCATGCATGGCACGCTAGTAGGCGGCACCTTAATTCTTTAGACTGAAGGGCATCACTTGGTAGCATAAAGTACCTTGTGGTGCCCTGAAGTCCATATAATCTTCATCCTAAAGGTCCATTCAGATTTTATTATATCCGGAATAGCCATGTATGAAAGGAAGATCCTGGAACCCTACGGTGGCATCAATCAACAATTTTATCTCATGAAGGGAAAATCATCCTTCAAACAGTGATGGTTGAGATCTAGTAAGTCTATGCAGACTCTAATCTATCTGTTCTTCTTCCTGATGGGCATAATTTTGGATAAAAATCTGGGGTATTGGACCTCCTTGATGAATTTGGATTAGATGATATTATCAACCTCGACCTCAAACATGGCACTGTGAGAAAGGTGCAACTTTTTGGGAGGCTATTTGAACCCCCGATGATTTTCTGGAAGACTGAGATGGTGGATGGAGACCTGAGGTTATACTCCTAGAATCTCATCATAACTCTAGGCAAATACATCATGTTGTAGGTTTAGGAAGTCCATGTATTTATTTTTCTCTTTGACAGGAATAACGACACTAATCAATGTGGGTCTCAGATCTGTCTCGTTACTGAGGTTCACATGTGCCAATTCATCAACCATATTGGAAACACCCTCTTCAAAAGTGTTAGGGGAATCATCTAAATCTTATTCTCTATTCACAGTTGAGGGATCCTCAGTAGGAGTTGATTCTTTCGAGTCGGCAGATCCGGAAGGGACACTGGCGCTAGCCTGTGCGGTGGGGGACATCGTATCAGGGGACTCATGTACTGTTGAAACGATAGTGACAAAAGTTGTTGACCTGATCTTGTATGTCCTTCTGTCCAAGGGGCCACACATGATGATATCAAAGCAATAGTGGTGTGTTGGATTGATCTGGTTTATCCCATCCTGGAGAAACAATAAAGTATGTCGTATTGTCGTTTCCATGGGGAGGACTTCCTGATATCTTATGGGGGTAGGGGCTCTGGGACTACCTAAGCCTGATTCATATAGGAATATGAGGTAATCTTTCAATGTCCCATAGACTTGGTAATGTGATTCCCCCTCATTAGATAGACAACAAATAATTTCCCCAAATCCAAAGTTGTGGACTCCAATCGGAGGATCGAAAAGATATAGGCCTCATCTAGGCATGTCCATGGGTTGGTTGCAACTGTAGCGGGTCCAAACTCACTAGCTTGAATCTGCCTGTCCTTGATCTTGTAATACTCGACATCTAGATAACGAGATTCAAAAGGGGAAAAGATAGATGCATCACATTTGAGTACACCTACACGACCATTAAGGTAGTACTTAAGGCATTGGTGATATAAAGAGGGGACCACGCGTGTAGGTGGAGCCATGACCTACCAAGCAACACATTGTAGGTGGTGTCTTGTGAGACAACCATGAATTCCGTGCTAGATTCCAGGCCACTAAATTAGGTCTTCGGGTGGATCATTCCAACCAGTGTCTATTCCGACCTATCATAACCTTGAATTTTTAGGTCAGAAGGGCATAGATCATCCTCAGAAAACCCCATCTTTCAGAGTATCCAGGTCGGGATAAGGTTGATCCTAGAGCCTGTTTGGAAAAAGCAATGATGAAACTCAACTCCATTGAAGTGTCCAGTGATGTACAATGTGTAACACCCTGACCCCAGAAGCCTATAGCTAGTCTATTATTATGTATCATTGGCATTATCACAAAAGATCAAGTATCGAAATACCGATTAGTTTAGAGGCCTTGGAAACACTAGATACATTCATAAGTCTTACATTACATCATAAAATGAAAAACTACTAAAACATAGTCTCCATAGTCCACACTCATATCCCCTCAGACTATCCCTATAGGTCAGTCATAAAATACTTCTTTACATCCTGGAAAAAATAAAACATATAAAGGGGTGAGCTCAGATGCTCAGTAAGGATAACAATATAGCAGAAACTGTCATAAATAAGAATAAACATTTAAGGTAATTTATAACTAAAAAAAAGACTTTTAAACTTGAACTTCAGCATAATATGGAAAAAATAAAATGAAATAATGCCATTTACTTATTCACATGGATATTATACTAGTTGAATAATCACATGCAATATTAATAACCAATTTCATAATGATGGAATGCATAATGCCAGACTATCATAACCACATAGTCAAGGCCTTGTGCCAAGACTACAAATAAGATTTTGTCAAGGCCTTGTGCCAAGACACTATTTTGTCTCATTAGACCTACTGATGCATTTAGGAGCTATAGAGGGCTCCACCCATCACTTGCTAAGTCCAATAAACTACTCATATGAAATGGGTGAAACATAATCTAAACATTTGTATTAAAACTAGCATATGAAATTTCAATACTTTATCCACAATCTATGAATGGTATAAAAATAGCACATCCACAGTTAAACATAACTCATTCAATACAATATGGTATATTGTATTGTAATAGATTAACCTCAATTGAGAATAATGAAGGGATATCAACATAGGTGAAAATAATCATCAAAATTATTTGAGATAAATATCCCCCTTTTTTCTTGAAAACATTTAAAAGTCACACTATTTGTCAAGAAGTGGTTTAAAAATAGATTTCTGAATCAAAGTGTCCCATACCACTTTGAAACTTTTAAAAGGAATTTTAATTTTAAAAATTTAATATCCATATAAATAAATCCTTAAACCCATTTTTAAAACATGGACATTAATGAGAAAAATTTAGAATAATAAATCTTTAAAACATTTAAAATGATATTTTAGTTAGAGTTACTAACCAAAAGAGAGACACTTGAATACAAATAATTGAGGTAATAAAAACTTTTTAATATCATGAGAATAAATGGATTCATGATATACTATGTCAAAGTACATTATATACACCATATAAAAGTGATTTGGTGTATAACAACAAAGGAGTCTCAATGGAATGTAAATTGAGATGAAATCTCTTATAGAGACCGTATCCTTAGGTTAAGGATAAATCAACGACATAATTATGTGTGACAAATATAAATACACTCAATATGATTGGATATTTAGTGTAAATTGATCAGAGGACATTCACACATATTCTTGTAAAAACAACACCAATGAATTGGATATTTAACTCAACAAATGAAGATTGTGTTAAAATTACTCCTATCAAGTTCATATCGATGACTTCAGGATTTATCAATGGAGTGATTATGTGTATAAAAAGTATATCCACATAAAGGGGAGTGGAAATTATGACATAAGAAAATTAATAGTGATTCCACACATAATCTTGGAGTAAAATAATCAATGAAGTATTCGTAAAGCAGAATGAGTGGAAATTGAAATTTAAAATTCCCTTATCGATTTGCTAACTTACGAAACATGAAATAAGGATCATACAATGATGATGTAAATATCCATAAATTAAAATATATTACACAATGAATACAATCATGGGAATTACACACACCACATGCAATAAATAAGTGGCGAACAATGGAAATCTCACGGAATTAAAAGTGATATAAGAAACCCATTACCTTGTACTTTTTCCTTGATAGAGGGTAGTTTAACCTAATTTATAATTGTGAAATAATTTTTATTGAATTATAAAATAATCATATACATTAATATGATATCATATATGATATTTTAACATTGATTTGTTAATAATATCTTAGTATTATCGTCGTTTCGGGTGTTAACAGATTCGTTTTCCTTTATATTATTTGTTATGTGAGCCATATTTGTTATGGATGGGATGTATATTATTCATATCTGGAATTATATTAAGTCTTTAAAAATTATTTTTAACCATCAAATGAAAATTATTATTGAATGGATATGATGGGGAATGAATCACATCGTGTTCGTGGAGACGGTAGTCCGTACGTACGCACAAGTGACAATATCATTATTTTGATATTAAAATAATATAAAATTGGATGTTATATCATATATAAAGAATAATTATCATGTTATATTTATTATTTACATGAATTATGCTTCATTATTATACCCATCCAAATAATAATGTATTGAATAACAATTACACCACGACATGGAGACGGTAATCCGTACGTACGCACGTATGGTGACATGTCATTCAAAGGATGGATAGAATAATGAATATGGTTGTACCATATTTATAATAACATCAAATTATATATAATATACTGGATTTATTATTTTATAATGTAAATAACAAATAAAGAAGAAGTGGAAGAAGAAAAGAACTTGAAAGAGGGTGGTGAAATTATTACATCTTCTTTGGGTTCATCCTTTTGATTTGATCAAAAGGGCTCCTTAGGTTGTCTTTATGATCAAAATAAGGCCTCTAGGTTAACTTTAGGGAATTGTTGAGGATATTTGGGTAGGGGTTGGCCAAGCCAAATGGCTTTGAAGGTGTGAATTAGAGATAAGGGGGAGTGCCCTTTTATAAGAGGGGTGAGGGGCACCTTAGGAAAAGCTAGAAATATTATTTTATAATAAAATAATTTTAGGTTTTTAATGGATACAAACTAATTTATTTCGATGATAAGGTGGGGATGGGTCTAAAACAACTCAAACAATAGGTTTTAGACAGTTTTGGGTCACTTTATTAACCTTATCTTTTAGTTTTAACTCTTAGTTAATTAGTTTGACATTTACCATGTCTCTTTGTCTGTTTATATTATATGGTGAATAATCTTACTATAAACTTCCAAGAGACCCCAAAGTGGTTAATTAATGATACACATATCATTATATAAGACCTTTGGCAGAACCTTATATTTTTAGGAATATTTTTTTTAAAAACTCCTTTATGTCAATTTTGACACTATTTAACAATTGATTTTTGTTAAAGTCTTAAAAACTGTATTAATTCGAACGAAATTAATTTAAGAAATCCTAACATGTCATATTAACCAATTAAATTAGTGTATGTCATAAATACTTTCAAATTATATTTATTTTAACATTTATAATACCAATTATTTGATTCTTTCATTAATAAGGAAAATACTGCATCATTATTGTGTCATAAATAAATTTTATAATTCAATGTCTAAAAATTATAAATAAAATAGAATTATTTAGGAAATATTTTTATCTTTATATTGAATATTTATAGTCGAAAATATAACATATATAACCCTATGTAAAAATTGTTTTGCTAAAAGAAATATGCTTATGTCATTTTTGTATTTACTTTAACTTAATTAATATAAAGTGTCATTATCACTTACAAGTGGCTCCATGGGGTCCCAAAATAGACCAAAATATTCCCATGGTTGGATATGTATCAACCAATAGGGTTATGAAACGTTTTAGGGTAATTTAATATTATTATAATATTATTGTTTTACCCTTATTTACCAGATTTACCCTTTAACCGTGGTAAATAAAATATTTACCGAAGTAATTATTCAAAATCTCTAAAAATAAAAGTTACCTATTTACAAAATTTGTACCTCCTGATTCTAAATATGGAATCCATTTTTCTAAATTCAAAACACAGAAGTGGCAGAAATTAATTTAAAATTAATTCCTGTTGTCAAAACAAAAAGCGTGTTTTTAAGAAATAATAACTATCAAAAGATTGGCACTTGCTTATGTCCAGTTTAAATGAGAAATTATGTCCAATGACCAAAATTGGATTAAATGGTAAAAATATAATCTAATTATACTTTAAAATCACTCAAATTCATAATTTATCACTATTAATTATTTCGATTAAAAAAGTTGTTTTTAATTAAAATTTAGTAATTTTCACTATTCATCAAAATATGTAAGTTATCAGAAAAGTACAAAAATTTCACCCTAAGCTAATTTTGATATTTAGAATCCAAAAATGAAGTCCATTTTGAAAGATAAAATTTATAAAATTTCAAAAAGTGAGTATTACTATTCATAACGGCTAGTTTGATTGGTTGTGGTGTGTTAGAACTTGAAGTTACGTATAAAAAATCTACTATATTATTCAAAGAGAAGCATAACATGGAAGCTTGAGGTGTTACATAGTGGGATAATATTCCACTTTTGGGTAGAACCTTTATCTTCTACAAATAAATAGATTATGGTGTTGCATTCTTCGTGCTCGACTGTCTCAACATGGAAAGCTGCTGTAGTTGCTACCTTCATCTCAAACTATAGGGGGCTTCTTAAAGACTTGGTAAGGGATTCGTGCATATATGATGATAGATGAAGATCCTCAGGGATAGATATCCTCACAATGATGCTAGAAAGATGCTTCAGGATATCATACTTTCATGCCAAGCGTGAACTTCTACTGAAAGGAGGTCACTCTATGGTAGGAGGTATGGAGGACCCTTCTGGATGAACCAGCAACTGACTGGTGCTGGAAATGTCCCGCTGATCGCTAGTCGAAACACTTGTAACGACTTCTGGATGAGGTCTAGATGAGTGAGGTCATTACGTAATAGAATATGGTTGATCATGGAGTGGTCGAGGAGACTCCTCCAAATCAAGTAGCACAAATGGCAGTAAAGGTGGACCCAGTGAAATATGATTAGAAGGTTGCGTGTGTTGAGATTCATGTCGGGCCTATTTTATAGTTTTGGTTGCATTCATAGCTCGGCTGGAAGCACTGGAAAATTCCTGTTGGAGATTCATGTATTCGTGGTTCCGTCGACATTAGCATCAACAGGGGATGTTGGTACGATCCATCTGGTGATCTTCATCATCGGGAAACATGCAGGGGTTTACCAGCTCCATAGTGTTAACTAAAGCATACCCTTGATCGTCACATGAATAATCTTCCACCATTGGATGGATTCTGGTGTTAATCGCCATCTATGGGGGTGTGAATTCACCGAGAGTATGGGACGACGATGGCATCAGTGTGGGGATTTATTTCCCCTTGTGTCGCTAATGATTTCCCATATGAGAGGAGGAAAGATGAGATGTTTATGCCGAAGTACTGGTTGTGGATGACGTGGAGAATTCTAAAATCTCAGGTTATTTAAAAATGCTTGGATAATACAATGGGAATAGGCGACTACCTTACGGGACATCCATCTTTCATATTTTTGGGACCCATAGTTAAGAAATCATTGCAACTCACCTTCACTGTCACCATCGCTGTCAGGCTGTATAAATACACATGCCACCTATGTTGGGGCCAAAACTAACCTGACTATATTGTTATCAACCTGGTCCTAAATCTAGTCTTTAAACACATAGCACTTCTTGATTATATGCCCCAGGATCTGGTGATAGGGGTAGTAATTAGGGTGGTCAGTGAGATCCACCTCTTCGGGCCTCCTGCATTCTGGTAACCATATAATTCTATGTTTCATGGAACTTCAGAAATAATCGGGGACGTGAACCTCATTGAATTAGTAGGTCCAGTTCCTTCTATCTGGAAAGGGGGCTCTAGAAGTTTGGCCTTGAAGAGGCACTAGAGGAGCCTGTAGAGGATGTGGAACCTGGTAATCTCACCTAGGTGGTGGCGGTGTGTTACCTGGGGGCACCTTTTGATTTTGAGGAGGGAACTGCTGGGTCGGAGGCCACACCTAAGGTGGTGGGCCTCTGCGAGGCTGTAGAGGTGGCTCCACTGGTAATAACTCCAGCTACCTAGGGGCCTCTATTTGCACAACAATGGTGGGCTCATCCTTTGCATCCCTTATCACGGGAACTACATGAAGAAATGGATGTTCCTATTTGGCCTACTCCAAAGCTTCTTCTAGGCACTAGGCTTTATCAAAGAAATCTTGGAATCCCTTGATGAATTCCAGGAGATGAGAGTGGGGACTAGTTCAATTTTTACATTACCCACACACATTTTCACCAATTTTTCCTGATTCATCTGCATATCCTTGGAGTAGGTGAGGCCTTTCCACCAGGTGAAAAAGTCCACAATGCACTCGTCAGGCCTCTTATTGCACAAGAAGAGGTATTTAATACTCATCTTTCAGGTGATGGAACTGAACTGGTAAAGAAAATACCTAATAAGATCCTTCCATCTCGCTACCGACCCAATAGGTAACTAGTTATACCAGACAAACAAATGGCCTTATAATGTTAGTATGAAACACCAGAGTTTGGCGGCCTCCTATAGTGCTAGAGTTCCCAACATGGATCCACACCTTGAGATGAAGTGGGCCAGATACTACAGCGGATCACCTGTCCCATTGAAGAGGGAAATTTAGGGTTCCCAAAATCAGGGGGTGCTAGTATATCCTCCACCCATGCCGGGTATGGCTTGCCATCAGGCGAAATTTCCACATTTTGAGTTTCCAACGCCTCAAGACGAGCAATGAGCACTTCTATTGGATCATCTGGGTGGGGATTCTTGTCATGAAAATGGTCCTTGACCACCAGTGCATTGGCAGGTTCTTCAATGTGATAAGTAGGCACAGAGGCTCATGGAGGGGCTGGTGGGATGACCTGTAGAGATACTAGGAGAATGACATATGGAGTGGTTGGGGTAACCTTAGTAGGGTCCCATTGATTATCAAGCCACTCAGGTGGATTTGGTGATACATATCACACCCTCATTCCATAAGCTCAGTTTTCTACCCTTTCTATGTGGGAAAGATGGTCATGGTCAGCCAGAGGAAACTCGCTGGGGGGGGGGGGGTTATCTACCCCTGCTTCCCCGATTGAGGATCACCGTATTCTGGTCGCCGATCTGCATCACATTCAGTAAGGAGGTCATCGACCATCTTCTTATGCTCTATGAGCTGTTGACACAACAGAGTCTTTTTGGGATCATCTTCCATCTTCTGCACTGAGGTAGATGGGTCAGAGGGTTTGACGGTCCCAAGATACTCTTGGCCCCTATTGGGATTCCGACCAAGGGATAATGACTCAGTAGGAATGGGAAGACCCATTAGATTTATCTACTATCGAGTAACCCATACTAGTGGATCCAATAGGCGTGTCACTCACTAGGGGTAAAGTTCTCACCAAGGAGTTCTATATGGTTCTCTTCCTATGATAGGTCGACCATGTTAACCATGACTCTACCTGGAGGCATATCCTCAATATCACCAGGCATGTCGGGCTAGAGTCAAAAAGAAATGAAATGAAGGGCCCCATACTACACCCAACCCTGGAACTAAACATGGGGGAAGCATCCTTGATAATCCTATGGAGCACTTTAATTCCCTGGACGCATCGTTTCTGGAGGGTCTGATGGTGACCGGGTGACTCAGGGCACTGTGCCACAGGGATCACGACCATGTCGACCATACGACATTATTGTCCAATATCTTTATAGTGTGCATTACTCATGGGGTAATCCACTCACTGATAATGGAGATGGAAGTTCATCGCCCCGATGGTCTGCCAAAAACATATGAATTCCTATAGGGTAAGTGATTTCGGTGCAATGAATTTCACGGTTTCAACTGGACATATCATCTCTGGGAAATGGTCTGCCACAAGGATTTCCCACAAACTCCTTAGGTCAGACTCAGGGTCCGGCCCTTGGTTGCCCCATTCGTCAACTAGGGGAAGCTGGGGAACTGGTAGCAGCACTCAAGAAGACCACTGAGATGGTATACTAGCTGGTAGAGAATATGAAGACCGAGCTAACAATCAACCACATCTTGGGTTTTCTTGCAAAGAATGCAATGACAGAGCCTCCACATCCTAGTAAGACAGACTGTAAACCCTAGTTTCCTGCATAGAGGCCGCAGTTATTGATGGTGTTCCATGCCATTTCTCATCCTACATCAGTCCCTATAATAGCTCTAAATTATCTCTGGTTAAGGTATAAAATGATTTTGTTTTTGATATGGAGGATTTCATGGGAAGGACCTTGAAAGAGGAAAAATCTTCCTTCTCTTTGAAGTATCTTTGGAGGGAGACAAAAATCTGGTGGACCTCACATTTTGGAAGGATTGGGCTTATATGCCTCATTCCTGCCTTGGCCCTTGACATGGAAGATCAGGGTGAGGCTCTATTATCGAATCACATTCCAACTCATAATTTGAGAAATATATGGGTTTAATCGCTGTTTGAAACTTCTCGGTATTCATCTTATGGCGGAAGTGACCCACCATCCTACCCTGGCATGGTTCTTCAGGACAGGGTAGGTTTTTGACTCAAGAATGACCTTCGGCCAAACCGATGTAGGGGTGGCAAGGACTTCAACCTAGGTGAGCCAGGGTGTGTAGAGCACCCAGGAAAATTTCAAAGGGAACATGGGGAGGACCTCTGTATCTGCTAACTGGCACGCGGAGAGAATCTATGCAGGGAGTGTTGGAGTGGGTTGTACCTCCACTAAAACTGGGATTAGTATGGAAAATATATTCATGTATGTTTACCTTAGTAGTGATGGTATGAGGGGGTCTTCATATTGATCAAACTGAACATGGAGAAGACCTATGCACTGGGTTCCAATGAAGGGAGGAAAACCTCTACTTATCTAATTGACGAGATGAATATGACCATCATCGTTTTCTATAAGAACATGGGGAAGACCCCCACAATGATGGTTGACTGGATAAGGAGGATCTTTGCATCGACTACCTGTGATAGGAGGAACAACTCCATACCTGAAGTCACGGGTGTGGAAGAGACTTCCATTCAGGATGTTAGTGTGGTAGGGATGACCTTCGTTCAGATTGATAGTGGCATGGGGAGGACCTCCATGCCAAACATGGGAGTGGGGAGGACCTGATCTCTCATTTTTGGTGGCATGGGGAGGACCTTTATACTAGATGTCATCACTATGGGTCGGTCTGCAATAGACGCCACCTATATCAGTGACAATGAGAGTTGTCCCAACCTGCCCGTGGGGTGGTTGGGGCCTCAATCCGGGTAGGGAATATAAGTAACCCTATTTAGTATAAATGGGGGAATTGATGGTATGTTTTGGTAGTGGAAAAGGCCATGGTAGTCATTGATGGTGACACCCCCTGGCGGGTGTCCTCCTCAGTTTGTGACTGATGTTGGCATCCGGTTAATCGGACTGGGGCCGATGGTGTGGGTGCATAACTCACCCTCTCCTTAGCCTGTTGGGTCAGGTGGTGGTGTTGATGCAGCCTGGTGGAAGCCCTCCTTAGAGGCCCTTGGGAAGGGATCACAACTGGGTTGGCTCAGACATCTTTTACCTCATTAACATAGGGGAGGTAGTTATCAAAGCATTCCGGGGAGAGGCTCCTAAAATGGTTGTAGGTTAGAGTGGGGAGCAGTGGAAACCTATACAGCCCTTGGGGATAGCGGTAACGATGAGGATCATAAGACTCTAGGTCATATCAGGCCATATCTCAAGGTGGGATAATTTTTCTTCCATAGATCTCTGAATGAGGTCATTAATAACCCTCATATGAATGAGTTCAGATGGTGAAATGGGGTGTGGGTGCCCGATGGTCGTGGATGTGGAGGCCATCAAAGAAGAGATGAGGCTGTGTGGGATTGTCAGGTTGGTGTTGCCTCAGTCCTTGCATCAGTGGGTAGGTGGTGATCAGTTTCCAATAATATCCTAGGTCCTGCAAAACTGTGAGACTCAACCATTAGTGATGAACGAAGGAAAGCAACGACTAGTGCCATATTGTCATCCTGTATCCCATTGTTTGTAAGAAGGATCCACACTAACAAAATTGTAGACCAGGATTTCCAATGTTTAACTGAACCAATCTATGGTGAAATTTACACCATGCCCACTATTTTCATGGTGGGACCTAGTGCCGGATAACTAGATCTGGTGACATGCTTATCCACTGATGTCTCGAATGCTACTAATCACCACATTGAGAAGAAGAAGTTCACATTAGGTTCACCATTTCTTTTTATGATGCTTTCACTGGGGAGTGCTTCAGTCGGTGGAGGATGTGCTGATTGTTTCCCCACATTACCACTTTCCAAAGGTGGGCAACATCTTTAACTTACTCAAGGATGTTTTCTCCTTGATCAAAATGGGATGATGGGATGTTGGTTCCTCCTTCTGTGGATTTCTTCTCGTAACTCGTCACCTAGTCTGGGTCTCCCTTAAAGATTAATATGTTGTTTGTGAAACTAATCCCAGATCCATGTCTTCATGGATTCTGGATAATTACACTGCTTCTGTCAGGATATTCCAAGGGGTCAAGTTAGGGTAGCAGCCTTCGGTCAGGGGAGTAGTCACATTGGATATCGCTGGTGTGTTTGGATGCTGAAACAATGATGCATCTAGGTTTATTCCCCTTATGATAGGGCTTCTCAAGGACACAGAAGCCCACGGTATCCCACATCACGTGTGGGGAATTATATGCACTAGGCATGTCTGTGAGGTTTTCCTCATTCTTCCATGTTTAACATAGGGTATTCCACAAGTTTAACATCTTATGGAGATGGATATGACTAATTAGAACACTTATAGGGGTGGATTAGATGGGTGCATCCCCAGGAGGGATCACCTAGGAGTCCTACTAGATGGGAGGATCAATAAGTGCAATGAAGAGGGATCTGAGGATGATTGGGTCCCTATAAAGGGGACACAAGGGTTTACCGTTGGCTACTATTAATCCTCGGGGAGGTTTCCTACATACCCTGTCATGAGAGATAGGGATCAAATCAATGTATTTTGAAAGGGGGATGAATCGGGGTGTGCATAGGAGACAACGCACAGAGAAATGTTGGGGATTTTGTGTGGATAGCGGCCCATCACAACAGGATTTCTCTTGGATGAATGGTTATGGATTTCATGGGGATTATGCATGGTTAGCTACCCGATTGCTACTAGGAGTAGTGGGGATGTGGGTGACATGATCTCACTTGGATGTGGTGGCCTGGGTAAGAATCAAGATGGCTGACGGATGGTTGACTGAAGTGGATGGAGAATGAGATGGAACCGCTGTGAAGATGATGGTGATATTGGTATTGAGCCTCGAAGAGGATTCCTATGTATCCCTGTGGTGGAGAATCAATGTACACATAGTTCAGTGGGGCGATGGGACACCTGAGGAGGCGGACCGTGAGCATAGACTTATGGATGGGACCCAGAGGAAGTGGAACTTTCGAGTTGGGGCATGACCTTCCTAAAGCATAGAAGCTCAATGGAGAGACCCTGATAAGACATGGGTGATGGGATTGAACCTCAAGGAGGCTTCATACATATCCCTGTGGAAGGGAATCAAAGCCCATGTAGTTCAAGATGGGGCCTAGAATCAGGGTGTTCCCAAAGGACATCGACCCGATGAAATATGGGGGCTTATGCATGGTTAGTATCTCGTGAGTTGGTCTGATGCCACAGGAAAAGACTAGAGATTTGGGTCCCAACAAAGGGGACTAAAACGGATTATCATTGGTGGGGGTTCACAATGTCTTGTTGCTGGTTATAGATTACAATGGATTACCATCAGTTGGGGTTGACCCTCATGGAGGCTTCCTAAGTACCCAGTTTAGGAAACAGGGATCAAAACCCATGTAGTTCGTATTGAAGTACCAATGTTTGGGGTTTAACCACAGGGATGATTCCTACGTTACCTACCTATGAGATAGGGATCAAACCCCATGTAGTTCGAATGGGTATATTTTATCCTCATGCAGGATGAAAAGGGGGTATACAATTTAACGTCATGCGGGATGAGGGTGAAACAACGTGGAGTGGTCAGGATCGATGGTTGTTGGGCTTGAACCTTAGGGAGGATTCCTATGTACCTTTCTTGGAAAGGTCAATGATCAAATTACATGTAGTTTGGGAGGGAGGATATAGTTTAACGTCATGTGGGATGAAGGTGAATTGATGTGAAGGTGTCAGGACAAATAGGTGTTAGGCTTGAACCTCATGTAGGCTTCCTACATATCCCTATGGTAGGGAATCAAAGTCCATGTATTTTGGGATGGGTGTTTGGGTCTAATGTGCTGAGTAAACCCATGGAGTATTTCATGGTCTTTTATTACTCTAATCCCACGTGATTCATTCTCGGTGTGAGAAATAAGAGCCAGCAAAGACCTGACGATCACGTTGTGAAAGGTGTGTTTATTATGAATAGAGCAGGGCTTACATGTGGCTGGAATCCCTAGGAGATGTTAATTGGGACATAATCTAGTATACATTCCCAACGGTAAAAAATAACAGAGGGATAGAGATGGGATAACAAAGGTCCAAATACCCATATCTCCTCTAGAATTCATGCACCGAAGAAGAATGGAGGAGCAGTGGTGCAACCTCCCATAAGAAAGGAAAGGGGCTTACACCAAAATGGTTTCCCTTCCCCATGGACAAATACCACTCCATCAAAGAGGATAACATTCCATATAATGAATGATCTCACTCTCTTGTAGGCTAGTGGGTGTGGGGAATGTTTGATATGGGGTTCCCCATGTATATTGTGTGGGGAGAGGCCATAGTTTAACGTCATGTGCTGAGGATGATGGTGATTGGCAGTTTAACGTCCTGCAGCTTGGACACGGTGGGTTCACTCCACTCCCCTAGGAATTACATAACTGATACCCACCCACCCATGGGGAAGTTAAGACATCAGCAATTCAATGGTGAGTCAGTGTTATGGAGTGATCCATTGAGTGGCTCACATTAGTGTGGTTATGAGAAGAATTTATAGCTATTAGGGTGCCTATACGAAGAAGGAAGAGTCTATACAACGCAATGTAAAGCATCATCCTAGGGACCTTGAAATCACTTTGCGTGATCCTAGAGGGTTGTATGGGAAAAGGTTCTGTGAAGAAAAAGGGTTCACAGTAAGGGACCTTGTGATGCTCTGGTGCTCCACAAAGTGGAAATACTCTAGGAAGGGGTATGATTCACGAAGTGGAGTAGAATAGCCTAGGCATGAATTATAGATGCATATGAAGGTTTCTTCAATAAATATAAAGTCTTTCACAGATTAGGACTTCACAGAGCATGGGTTCCTTGCAAATAATAGCACTACGAAGCAATGTACTTCACGAAGAATAGTGATCATACCTTAGCATGTGGTTCACATGTGCAGGGAAGGTACTTTGAGAAACATAAGTGCTTTGTGAAGAACCAAATCCCCTTAGGGGTCTCCTTCCTTTGCGATGTCTTGTGGTCTCTACGAAGGGCATCCATGTTTGAATAGGGATTGTATTTGAGCTAAGGGAAATGTAGTTCGCAATGATCAAGTACCATGAAGAGCTCATTTTTCTCAATGACTCATAGAGAAGAGGTTGCTTTGCGATTTGAGAGATGAGAAGGTGAAAGGTTGGGGTATCCATCCTTTGGGTCTGAGGTAAGCTTGGTATTTATAGGCAATAGGTGGTGTGAAGCACTTCCATATCATTGCGAAGTCATGTGGTGCTTTGTGATTAGGAGCAAATTTCGTCAAGTTTGTTGTAATCGTTGAGTCGACCGTCATCCCCTCCTCAGTGCTGAGCCCTCCTTAATTCTCTCTACGGTGCTCGCAGAGTCTTCCTTCAAGTTCCAAATGATCTTATAGGTGTTCTAGTCCCCTCCCCCTCGTGGCATGAAGCTTTTGGTCAATTGTGTCAAAACCGTGGAGCCTACCACCTATTTTACTCTACGATGACTGTAGAGGAGACTTCGACTTCGTGCCAGTCACGTTGCTGGGGGATCCTCAAAGGTGCTTCACGAAGTAGACCCTTTGGCATTGGTTTTCTTTTCACGTATATTCCCTTGAAACAAATTTTGGCACCAAAAGTGATATTATATTAGACCCTACACTGAGTGATAATGTAATGATCTGAATAATTCCCTTACCTTGAGTGACATGGTGTTGACATGACTACATTGAGTGATAAGGTCAGACCAGTTGTGATGTTATGTGATATGGTGGTTATTGACTATATCATAAGTGATAAGTTAGTGATCTAGACTTATATTTCAACCTCACCTTAAGTGATAATGCTTTGGTAGGACCTCCATGAGTGAGAAGCTGAGTCCAGGATTTAGATGCAAGACCCTACCCTATATTTTGGGTAGTGGTTGAGACTTGGTGGACACCTTGTCCTACACTTTCCTATATGGGTTGGATTTAGTGAGACAACCTACCTTGAGTATTCTGGTATTGGGTAAGATACAATTTTGTTTTGGGATGAGATGGATTCTACCTCGATGATGGCTAAACAGGTAGGGTTGGGGGTCTTGGTGGCATGGTCAGAACACAAAACTAAACACATAATGTTTTTTTGTTTATTTTAGTTATTTATTTTCCTCATGAAAACATATATATGATGTAATATATTACGGTAACTTGGTAAGATCATACTAATATAAATTTCTCACACTTTACATGGGAATACTGGTGTGTGTGCAGACCTTATGTCTACTTTATAGGTTAGAGATACATATTTTTAGTTGATCAAGTTGGGGAAGCTCAACAAGGTATTTGATATAGGATTTTAGGTGAGTATTAGGGGGGTATGTAGAGCCTCTTGTTTATTTTTTTTCATTTTTTATCTTATTTATGTGATTGGCCTAGTAGATGACTAGTGGGGTGTATTCTTGTATGAGTACATTACATCTTTTTATCATATAGACATATTTATTACTTCTTCATACTCTAGGTTTTAATGAATATGAATTTTTATTATTATTTATAGTGATAATATCAAGGTAGTAGTTTTAATAACAAATGATTTAAGCCCTCACTACTAACCGAGATCCTGAAGTAAATGGGGAGTTATGTCAAAGGACTCATATATCTATCGGCCCGAGCATGATATACATGGACATTACATTAATTTTGTGGAATACTTAATTCATGACACAAATAGACACCCAAAGACCGTATTAGTTTAGTTTCTTTGGAAACATGGAAAATAATTTTCTAACTTGGTGAAAAATCTTCAACATATCCCACAAAGATATTCCCCTTTTGTTTTCCTACCTAAAACCTTTCTTTTATATCCTGGAGAAAAGAAAACAAAAAAAGGGCGAGCTCAAATGCAGTTTAAAGGTAAATACTGAGAAAATAAAACAAAACATAAACATAAGAATGTAAAAACATGAACCTAAAGTTTAAATATCAAAATCATGGGTCATGAAATAAATATTGAAAGTATATAAAGCATAAATCCCAAAGGAACATTAACAATGATAAAATAACATTTGTATAATACAGGGAATTGTGGAAAAAAAGCATATAATATGATTTCCATAGTAGCCAAGGCATTGCTTCCAAGGCCATCCTAGTGGACAAAGTCCTTTACTGAACTGGGTTTACTTGTCGTTCTAGCCATGTATTACTGAACCAGATTTACTTATCATTCCAGTCCTATATTACTGAATCAGATTTAATTTATGTACCTTTCATGTTTATCTCCTGATATTTAAATCTTTACCCAATGGATTGGAGGGATATATAGGTCCCAACCATCTCATAATGAAATCATTCTTACATGTTCCACAAAAAAAACATAAACCATCCATCTTAACATAACCGAAGGAACAAAAAATGGGTTTCTTAAACATCATTCAATCATAATCCATACAAAATAAATGGACTTCATAAATATAATTATATCACACACCCAATAAATATAATTAACAATAAGGGTAAAACATAACCCGTTTTCATCTTAGATGGAAAATAATTTTGATAAAACACTTGGCCTTAACTCTTGAGGAAAATATCCTTTCTTCATCAAAAAACATTTTCTATTCTAAAAATGTTGTGTAATTTGAAAAGAAAAGAACTTATTTTAAAATAAACATTAAATTGTGTAGAGGAAGCTTCATGTAAATAAGGCATTATGAAGACGTAAAAATCCATTCATGCCGTATAAGGTAAAAAAACATTATTCTCATACGCTTGTTGAAAAAGTCAAAGAGTAGCTCATATGGTAAATAAAATAAGGATTACTTCCATATCATGGATTAAAAGTCAAAAAATGGGTAAAAATAACATTAAAAATAGATATAAGAATAGTAAAAATTTTATGAAGTCATTTTTATAAAACAGGGATATGGATGATAAATATATCCTCAATAAATAATTAGGTATAAAAAATATCAAATAAAAATGAGATTGAAAATTTATCCTTTACCTTAGGTCCGATTTAATCTGTATGTGCCTGAAACTCTTGTATAGTAAGTTTAAAAATAGTATTAACTTTTAACATAACCATAATAATATTTATTATGTCATATATGATTCACTTATGAATTTATATTACCCGTTTATTTATCAATTCCATGCTAAAGCAACGTTTTGGGTAATAATCATTTTATTTATCATACATGTTTTGACTTGTTATTCTTGATACTTTTACTTAGATCATGATTTACATAATTTTAGAAAGTAAAAAATGAATTAAATATCATATATATTTAGTATATAAATATATAATAGAGATATAAATTAAATGAAATACACCGTTCATGGAGACGGTATGTCGTACGTACGCATGAATGATGTTTCTGTTTCCTTATTGAATTGAATGGAAGAAAGTAAATTAAACACACACACAGACATATATATACATAAATTGAGTAGAATTATTATGTTATATATTTCATTATTATTTATTATATATACCTTATAATCATTATTTAATGCTTAATGTGGAGAATGGATCTCATCGTGTCATGCATACGGTAATTCGTACGTACACACAAGCGACGATATCATTCCTTTGACAGTTAAATAGTATGGAATCAGATGGTATATGAATTGTAAATAAATAATATAATTTTATATTCATTATTTAAATCCATTATACTCATAAATATACCCATCCAAATTAAGTATTGTTGAATAAAAAATTACACCCTGGCGTTGAGACGGTAAGCTGTATGTACGCACACATGGTGATATTGGTTTTCGTAGGATGGATATAAGGAGGTATAAGGTTGTAACATAATTATAATAACATATAATCATGTAGAATATACTGTATATATTAATTTAGTATAGAAACAACATAATAATAGGAAGTAGAAGAAGAAAATAATTTTGAAATAGGTGATAAAACAACTACCTCTTTTTTGGGAATCTCCTTTTCGTATAGACAAAAGGGCTCCTTAAGATGGCTTTCTGCCCAAATGTTGGCCCCTATAATGAATTGAGGGAAGTTGGAAGGAGATTTGGGCAGGGTTTTTTTGAGCGAAATGGCTTTGGAGGTGTGATTAAAAGAGAGGGAGAGGTTCCCTTTTATAAGAGAGGGGAGGGGAACCTTTGGAAATTCTTGAAATAATAATTTATTTTAAATTCATTTTCAGTTTATAATGCTCCCAAGCTCATTTATTTAGAAGATAATATGATTATGGGTATAAATCTTCCCAACCAATAAAATTTATACATGTTTTTATTTTTATTTTAAACCTTATCATTTTGATTTATATTTATTTAATATATTTAATTTTATTTGTGGTAATAATATTATAATTATTAAATGGTTATAATTTTTTTCTTATGTATTTTAAATCTTCAATAATTGGATAATTTATGACATTTTAGACCTTATAATTTTCACTTTTTATTTTTTAAATAATTTTTTGTTTTTTAAATAATTTTATAATATGTTAATTTTATAAAATATCAAGTGTAAATTTTGACACTATTCATTTATTTGACTTTAAATAAAATCCACATAGAAGATAAATTAAAAAAAACAATTAATACACTCCTAACATGTAATAGAGTCTTAGAAATTTAATGGAGAACATTAATTAGTCTATATAATATTTTTTTAATATTTTTAAAACCATTTATTTGATATTTTTACTAATAAAATAATTTCTATATCACTATTGTGTCACCATTAATGGTAATTATTTAATATATAAAATTTATAAATAAATTCACATTATGTATATAATTTCATTATATTTTTGTATACTATTTATTTTTGATGTTTTATTATGTTTATCACTATATTAAAATTATTATACATATAAGATATATGGGAGTGACATGTTGTCACCTTCTTTTGTTTTAATTATAATTACATAACGTTCATGGAAAAAGTACATTAAATGAATCAATTATGACCCATAGGAGATATTAGTAGACTTTAATTCATCCAATACAATTTTTGTAGTTTTTAGGGTAATTTTATTATCTTTATCATATTTTTAGTTACCCTAATTTACCTGATTTACCATTAACTCTTGTAAAGAAAATTATCATAGTTACTATTCATAATATCCAAACAAATAAAATTAACCTATTAACATAATTTGGAATCACTGATTCCAAATAAGGAATCCATTTTTAATAATTTAAAACATATAATTGGAATAAATTATTTTAAAATTAATTTCCATTGTCAAAAATAAAAAAAACTGGTTTTTAAGAAGTAAAAACTTATAAAAATACTGTCATGTGTTTGTGTCCAATTCAAATGTGAAATTATATCCAACAACCAAGATTATATTAAATGATAAAAATATCATCCAATTTCACTTTATAACCAATTAAAAATATTATCTAACTATATAAATAAATGAGATGAAAAGCCAGTTTTGAATTAAAATGCAGTATTTTTCACTATTCATTAATATATGAATTATATCAAAAAAATACCAAAAAATTAAAAAAAGTAAATTTTGATGCCCTTATTCTAAATAATAAGTTTATTTTGTCAAATTGAATACATAAATGGGTTAAAAAATATATTTAAATTGGGTTCTCCATTAAAAGGCGACAAAACTGCATTTTTTTGAAAAATATTTTTTTATCTGAAAAATTGAATTTCTTCTTATATAATTCCTATAAAATACATAATATTAAGATTAATGTTATATAAAATTCAAAATGTGGTTAATACTATTCATAATTTCTATTTTATATCCCATTAAATAATAATATTTTAATAATATATCATTGTTTAGTGAAACTCGGTATTGCGTACAATGAAAGCTATAAAGGACGGTTGCTCTTGCAAGTAACGCAAGCCAGTAATAGTTTTGTGTATACAGAAAGCTAATATTGTGTTGCGTATAACTTAATATAATATTAGTGTAGCGTAAAACACAAGGCATTAAATAAATTAAAAGGAATCTATCTCATAAAATCTCATGGTGTTACATTATACCCCCTTAAAATTAATTTCACCCTTGAAATTCATCATGGTTATTAAAGGTTTACTAATTTAAAGTTTCTTTCCTAGAAACCCACATCATAAAAAGGAATACTAAAACTTCATTTAAAAAAGGAAAGTTAGAAACATAAGGATTACCCAAAGTAACTCATCACTGGGTTTCCACATAGGAGAACATTGGTGGTAAGTGAAAAAATGGATATTGAAGAAAAATATAGCCATCAAGTTATTATGGATAGTGATAGAGAATAAGGTTTGGAGAAATTAAACTACTAGAAATCCATAAATCTTTGATGATTTAAGGGACTATTTGATCCATCAAATAAGAAGGTACTGGGAAAACATTTTTGGTTTTCAAGATCCTATTCCTAAAGTTGAAGAATTTTGTATGAGAATAAATACTAAATTGATTTTGGACAATATCACAGTTGTTCGTGCTTTAAAAAATTTCCACTTCATCTCTTATTTAAATAAATGAAGTTTAATTTTTAATTCTTGAAGTGTTATAAGATTAGGCGATAGAATGATAGTTCATTCCATATGTCTCAACAAAAAGGATAGTACAGGTAATCAAATATGCATAAGGCCACCTATAGTGAGATAATAAATTAATCTAACAAACTTCAACTGGAATATAACTTATACTATCCATAAATGGATAACATTAAAATCCTTCTAAAAACATAAAATATAATTTTTTTTGAAAGTTTTGAACTAAATCGACTTGACATTTATCTCTCATATCTCAAAAAGGTAGTTTTTGGTTGTCACATTCCAAATATGTGAAAACCTTAATCATGTATTCTCTTGAAACATGATAATAACATGAATTACCATATAAACTTAGTGAAAACATGAATTATGTCAAAATTAACTATTTCCACATACCAAAAATGTTAAAAATTCTATATACTCAAACCATTATATCACGTTTTACTTATATCATTCATGAGCTCATTAATACTATCAAACATCTCATTATCTTCTTATCCCTTCATTATGTGCATATCATGTGCTTTACAAAAAAATTTCAATCACTTTTCATATTTACTGATACAATTCAACATATACTTTCAAATACTTAAAGAAAAACAATAGTGTAACAATCCTTAGATGTTTCTTTATTCCATAGTACCATAAAATTACTAATACAAAATTATTCTTCATAATCATGTAATTATTCCACTATCTTCTTAATCCAATGATCGAGATTCATCGTTTTATTACTTAACACTTCTTTTATCACATATATCATTTTTAGTCTCTTCATCGCCATCAACATAAATACTACCCATACAACCATGCTAATTCTCTTCATGATATTTTCCATTAGGGAATCAATTTTCATAATGCTCGTACATTCCACATTTAAAACATTTAACCGTCATTTATTTCTTAGTAATACCATTATCCTTGTCTACTGTGTTAACTGAACCTTTTCCTTTGCAATTACTATCATTGTGTCCTTTTACACACCAAAATCATCTTCCAGTTTCTTTGAAACATTCTCCTTGATTCCTCTTCCCACATGATTTACATGAGGAAAATTGAACTTTATTTCCTCCATGATCACCATGAAACTCTATCACTCTCTTATTATCTAGGTTAGTAAACTCACCAAATTTGAGATTATAGGTCATATTATGATATTAATAATTAGGAATAATAACAATTTTTTACCATCCAATTCCCATTTCATTTGGTTTCTCATGAAGAATATCATTCCATTCTCCCTCATATTTTTATTAACATGAATCCTCCTATTTCCAGCCATTTTCTAAAACCCAAAGAGAATACTGAGAGAGGAAAAAAATCATACTAAGAAAACAATATAATCAAAGGAGATTACTTTCAATCTCTAACATCTTATATTTAATCCTATGTTATTCATTATTTTTACCATAATTCTAGGACTGTAACATATAGTTATACTTAACCATAGGGGAATCCTTAGACATACCTTATAAATATCTATAGGGATCACACTAAAGTATTCGCATCCTTGTTTCTAATGGTTGACTAAACCTTCGATCTTATACCAATGATAATGACCCGAGCATGATGTACATGGATATATTACTTTTGCGAGATACATAATACATGACACAAACAGATTCCCAAATACCGTATTAGTTTAGTGTTTTTGGAAATTTGGAACATAATCTTCTAACTTGGTAAAATATCTTCAACATATCTCATAAAGATCTTCCCCTTTTTTTTCCTACTTAAAACATTTCTTTATATCATAGAGAAAAGAAAACATAACAAGGGTGAGCTCAAAAGATTTGTAAGGGTAAACATTGAGAACATAAAACAAACCATAAACATAAGAATTTAAAAACATGAACATAAAGTTTAAATATCAAAATTAGGAGTCGTGAAATAAATATTGGTAGTACTTAAAGCATAGATAAAAAAGGAACATTAACCCTGATAAAATAGCATTGGTATAAAACATGGAATTGTGGGAAAAAATAAGAACATAATATGATTTACATAGTATCCAAGGCATTTTTTCCAAGAAAATCATATTGCATCAAGTCCGTTATCAAACTAGTTTTACTTTACATTCTAGCCATGTATTAGTGAACTGGATTTACTTGTTGTTCTAGCCCTATATTACTGAACTGGATTTACATTTTGTTCTATTCATGTTTATCTAATGAGATATAAATCCTTACTCAATGCATTGTAGGGATACATAGGTCCCACCCATATCATAATGAAATCATTCATACATGTTCCACAAAAAAACATAAACCATTTATCATAGCATAATCCAAGGAACAAAAAAATGGGTTTCTTAAACATCATTCCAATATAATCTATACAAAATAAATGGATTTCATAAAAATAATTCCATCACAAAAAAATCAAATCAAAGTAATAGTATGGATAAAAACATAACCCTATGTCATCTTATATGGAAAGTAATTCTGATAAAACACTTGATATTAACTCTTGAAAAAAATATCCTTTATTCTTAAAAAATTCTTTTCTATTCTCAAAATTGCATGAAATTTTAATAGAAAAGAATTTATTTAAAAATAAACTTTAAATTTTGTAGAGGACTCTTCATGGAAATAAGGTGTTCTAAATACATGAAAATAAGTTCATTCTGTATAAATTAAAAAAAACATTCTTCTCGTACTCTTGTCGGAATAGTCAAAAAGTACCTCGTATGTAAACAAAAGAAAGAATCCTTCCATAAAATGAAGTAAAATTCAAAAAATTGGTTAAAATGAAATAAAAAATACATATAATAAAATTAAACATTTTATGATAAAATTTTTATAAAACATGGATATGGATGATAAATATATCCCCAGTAAATACTTATGTATAAACAATCTCAGATAAAATTGAGATTGCAAAAATATCCCTTACCTTACATCCAATTTCTTCTGTATGTGTCTAAAACTAATTTATAATGGGTTTAAAAATATTATTAAATTTTAATAGAACCATAATAATATTTATGATATCATATATGATTCACTTATGACTTTATATTACATGTTTATTTATCAATTTCATGTTAAAGTAACATTTTGGGTAAAAAAAGTTTTATTTATCATAGGTGTTTAGACTTGTTATTCTTGATCATATTAATTATAACATGATATAATTACTTTAATAATGTAAATAATGATTTATATATCATATATATTCAGTATATAAATACATATAATAAATAGATAAATGAAAAGAAATACACCGTTCATAGAGACGGTGGGTCGTACATACGCATGAACGATGTTTCTGTTTCCTTATTAAATTGAATGAAATAATTTAAATGACTTATATATATAAATAAATAAATTTGAATTATTATGTCATATATTTCATTATTATTTATTATATAAACCTTATAATCATTCTTGAATGGTTAACATGGAGAATGAATCTCATCACGTCATACAGACAGTAAGTCTTACGTACGTACGAGCGATGATATCATTCCCTTGATGGTTAAATATTATAGAATTGGATAGTTTATGAATTTTAATGAAATAATATCATGTTATATACATTATTTAAATCCAATATACTCATAAATATACCCATCCAAATTAATTATTGTTGAATAACAAATTACACCACAGTGTGGAGATGGTAAGTCGTACGTACGCACACATGGTGATATTGTTATTAGTAGGATGAATTTAAGAAGGTATAAGGTTGTACCATAATTATAATATCATCTCATAATGTAGAAAATTCTTTATTTATTACTTTATTAAGGAAAAAACATAAGAATAAGAAGTAGAAGAAGATTTGTTTTGAAATAGGTGATAAAACAATTACCTATTTTTTGGGTATCTCCTTTTGGTATGAACAAAATGACTCCTTAATATGGATTTATGACCGAAGGGTGGCCTATAGGATCAACTTATGGAAGTTAGGAGGATATTTGGGTAGGGTTTGGCCAAGAAAAAGGGCTTTGGAGGTGTTATTAAATTAGAAGGAGCGGTGCCCTTTTATAAGAGAGGGGAAGAGAACCTTTGGAAAGTCTTGAAATATTAATTTATTATAAATTAATTCTCACTTTATAATTCTCCCAAAATCATTTATTTACAAGATAAGATAATTATGGGTCTAAATACTCTAAAAAAATAAAATTTATACATGTTTTATTTTTATTTTAAAACTTATCATTTGGATTTATACTTATTTAATCTATTTAATTCTATTTGTGGTAATAATATTCTAAATATTAAATGGTCATAAATATTTACTTATGTGTTGTAAATTGTCTATAATTAGATAATTTATAAAATTTTAGACAAATAATTTTAACTTAGTAATTTTTAAATATTTTTTGTATTTTTAAATAATTTAATAATATGTTGTTTTTAAAAAATATCAATAGTAAAAATTTTGACACTATTCATAAATTTGACGTTAAATAAAATCCAAACAGAAGATAAATTAAAAATAATATATTTAATACACTTTTAACATGTCATAATCGCCTATAAAATTTGTTTACAACATTAATTAGTTCATATGATATTTAGTTCAATATTTTTAAAACCATTTATTTGATATTTATATCAATAAAATAATTTCTACATCACTATTGTGTCATCATTAATGGTAATTATTTAATCTAAAAAAATTATAAATAAATTGGAATGATGTATATAATTAAATTATCTTTATGAATACCACTTATGTTCGAATTTTTATTATGTTTATCACTATATTAAAATTATTATACTTATAAGATATAAGAGAGTGACATGTTGTCACCTTCTTTTGTTTTAATTATAATTACATCACTTTCTTGGAAAAAGTCTACTAAATGAATCAATTACGACCCATAGGTGACATTTTCTGACTTTAAACCATCCAATAGGATTTTTGCAGGTGTTAGGGTAATTTTATTATCTTTATCATATTGTTAGTTACCATAATTTACCCGATTCACCTTTAATTGTGGTAATTAAAAATTATCGTAGTTACTATTCATAATATCCAAAAAAAGTAAAATATTAACATAATTTGTAATCACTAATTCCAAATATTGAATTAATTTTTCATAATTTAAAACTCATAATTGTAAGAAATTAATTTAAAATTAATACTCATTGTCAAAAACCAAAAAGCGGGTTTTTAAGAAGTAAAAACTTATCAAAAGATTATTATGTGTTTATGTCCAATTAAAATGTGAAATTACCTCCAATGACCAAAATTGGATTAAATGATAAAAACATAATCTAGTTATACTTTAAAACCAATTAAAAAGATAATTTAACTATGTAAATAAATTACATTAAACTGAAATTCTGAATTAAAATGCAGTATTTTTCACTATTCATTAAAATATGAATTTTCTCGAAAAAATACCAAAAATTCAAAAAAAGTAAATTTTAGTGTTCCACTTACATTGAGTAAGTTTATTTTGACAAATATAATATATAAAATTTTTAAAAACTATATTTAAAATGGGTGTTTCATCAAAAGGTGGAAAAACTACATTTTTTTTGAAAAATACTTCATTTATATGAAATATTGAATTTGTTCTTATATAATGTACAGGAAATACATAAAATTATTGTTAATGTTATATAAAATTAAAAATAAGGTTAATAATATTCATAAAAGCTAGTTTATATCCCATTAAATAAAAATATTTTAATAATATATTGTTGTTTAGTGAAACTCGGTATTGTGTACAACACAAGTTATCAAGGATGGATGCTCTTAAGTGTAATGAAAGATAAGAATAGTGTTATGTATACTATAATCTAATACTTTGTTGAATATAGAATAAGCTAATAATTATGTATCATACAACACAATATATCAAAGAAATTAAAATGGATCTGTCTCATAAAATCTGAGGGTGTTACAATACCACCCTGGCTAAGGCACTATTGAGTGGTCTTTAGATAGAGAGTTATAAAGGGGTTTGAGTTAAAGGAAATAATGTGTTTCAAAAAGTTCTGTGAGAATGTGGTTCATAATTACTGATTAGACACAATGCAACCCTCTAGATTACATGTCATGTTGCTCATGAGATGTTGCTATAGGGTTTTTCTATTTTATAAATATCACATATCATGTGAATCCACATCACTTTCCTTGTATCCCAAGATAGAGTGGCTTAGTTTGTACTATGTGTACAACCCTAGTGAACATGTAGGTCCCTAATGCTATGTTACACATCACACATGTCTTGTACCATGGGAAAGATGGATCGACATATATGGGAAGTGCATACCCAGAATCCTTATAGGTATTATATATCATTAATCTAATGAGATTTCATGTATAGCTAATGAGGCCACTAAACACGTACCCAAACTACATGTCGGCTACCTCGAGTATCTATACACACTATGTGCCTCATATACAAGTCATATACCTAGATACACTATTTGGATTGGGCATTGAAAGTACATGACCAGCCTAACATAGTACTTTACACACTGTATTCCAAACATCACATGTCACTTACTCTTAATTCACATGATTCAGTTATGGAAGTACATAAACAGTGTTTCATGAGATCCATGTGTTCAATGTTTAATATTGGACATGTCTTCCACTAGTTTAACTATAGAATTATTCTGGATTTATCACATGGGTACCAGTTTTGGACATATAAATAGTCAATTATTAGAATCTTACCATATAGATAACACTAGTATGATTATCTTAGATATTATATATTGTTCAAATTAAGGTCCAAGTAGTTTGAATATCTTACCTCTATCAAATAAATAGAAGTTTGTAGGTGAGATTTTTGGAGTAGAAATTATGTTTGGTAAAACCCCATGTATTATGGAATGGTCCTCCGCATATGGGTTTTGAGTAAACAACTAGAGACACACACATGGTAGGCCACAATAACCCATATGATTGATGGATTTTTGGTACTCCTCTATATTTCAATGTATAATCCTTAATCAGTGTATTTAGTTCTCCTTTTTATGTTAGGGAACAATCCTTCATTATTGGAGTCAATACTCCGATGTATTTTGGGTCATGGTCCTCCAAGGGAGTCAATTACTCCCTTGTATCTTAGAATTGAAATGAATTATTGGTTTGTATTTACTTTTTTAGGTCATCCTACTATTTAGGTTTATACTCATCCATGAATGGGATTTATTCCCACATGTGTTTTAGGTATATAGTTATTTCATTATACAAAGATTACATTCAAGGATATAGAGATATTAAAGTTAGAGGTGGTTTTATAGAGTAGCTAATGATGGTTCATAGTGGGGATAATTATTGAAGGATTCCATTCCAAGAGATCCCATCAAGATGATGTTATATCCAAAACATGGAGTCAGTTAAACCTAGTTTTTATTTTATTGTGTATATATATATATTTCCCTTTCTGGTTTTCACCTATTTGGAATTTTACTTGGAAATAATGTTTTTTATGACATTGTATAAAGTTCAATTATTATATATCTATCTAAAATTTTTTGTACTTTATTTTGTATTAGTGATATATTCTTTTCTTAGGTTGTAATAGGAAAAGGCCTCCTATATATGGATTTTCCTTATTAGTTCTAGTCACTAGCTCCTGGTTTATTAGAGGGAAGCTTGGGGTGTCAAACTCATCTTAACTCCATCTTGGGTGGGGTGTTGGTTGGTCAGATTATGTCATTAAAGCTTAGATACTATGATATAAAATCTAAAGGATATTGGAATCAAATTATTCTACTGATATATTTCTAATACAATAATAGCCTCCCCTTAATCATTCATATGGACCCATTTAGATCTCTTTATGAGAAAAAATATAGAACTCTAATGTGTTAGTATAAAATTATTGAAACAAAACTATATGGACTATAAATAACAGAATATATAATAAAGACGGTAAAATCCATTCAGAAACATGTCATAGGATCAAATATTTGACATAAGAACTATTCTAACAATCATTGGTTGGATATAGATTTTGTGGTCAGAGATAATTTTTTACATCAAATATCTCAATATAAGTATGTTATGAGGTTTGGGAAGAAGGGAAAAATAATTCCTAGGAACATTACCCCCTTTGAGAATCTTTTTCACGTAGGAGTTATGGATTATCACCATTCCATTCCATAAATCCAACCCCAAGTATAAAACAGGTTCTATTTATCCAATTTGAGGAATTACAGACCAAATTCCTCCCATGTGAAAATCTTCACGTGGTGAAATCGTAAAATGATTTACTTTATAACGACAAAACAATAGAGATCTTAGATCATAGAGATAAAATGATATGAAAAACTCATTTTTCCAAAGAGATATGGAGAAATTATAAGTATGAGAATAAAAAATGGGAAACTGAGGATATAATGAAACAAAGTTCCCTAATTTATCGTTATCCTAGAGTTTTAGTTAAAGTTTTGAGGAAGAAATTTCAAATGGGGGAATAAGGAAACATCTCATGTTTTTAATGAATGCTTCTTCTCTGAAACACTTATGTATCATTTTTATATTATCATATAAACACATTAAAAATGTGAAAATCATTTTATTTCATATAATAAAATTGAAAAAAATGATGAATATATTACATAGGATCGGTACAAGTACAATTTGGTAATTAAAAAAAGTAAAAAATATAATTAAAATTTAGAAAAAAATTGTTCATGGTCTCCTAGAATGACCAAAGTTATGAAAATCATTGTAAAAAATACACAAAACACTATAAATAATATTTTCATTTTTAAAATTAAATATATAAAATTTTGGCTAAAAATTGAATGAAAAAATATTTAATAAATTAGAGTTGTTTATAGGGAATATTGTAATTATCTAACAGATTTAATTATAACTAACCTTTCGAACAGTAACTTGACCATTGGAAATAATAAAATTCCAAATAATTAATTTTTACCATCTATAAAATAAATAAATATAAATTTTATAATCTTATAAAATTATTTAACAAAATAATTAACTTAGATAATATATAAGTGTAAATTTTAATAAGGTATGCTTTAACTTGTTTAGTAAAACATTGATTTTGACATTAAAATTTAAGAATTATAATTTCTTAATTTATAAAAAAATGATAAAATAGACTAAATTTTTAGAATCACCACATGAAAATTATCTTTGGGTGAATATTTTATTAAAAAAAATAAAATTTAAGTGAATAGTAAAAAATAAAATTTTTCTTATATAATATGATTTTTGACATCATGTAAAAATAACATGATAATTTATAAAAAAACATGAATTAAATTATATTTAAATAGTAAAATAATTTTTTAACAACAATAAATTTTATTTCCAAATGTATAAATAAATACTAAAAGTATATTTTATATTCTATTTTGATAAAAACCAATATTTGACTCTTAACTTAAATATTGTGATGATACAATTTGGATTATTATGTGTTCAAATGTAAAAATATTTTTTTAATTGAACACTATTATTACTCACCGTAATCAACACTAATCATATTCTTAAGCCAAAATAATATATTATTTAGGATTTTATTAAAAGTAAAACCTCTCATTTTCTAATAAATACACTCATTATCCACTTATTTCCCTCACGTCCAAAACTTATTCCTTTTCAAAATCTCTATAAAATCTATTTATAAGCCATATTATTCATTTTTTGATGATTTGGTCTAACAAAAAGACCCTCCTATAAAACATAAACCTCACCCCAAACGAAGTGTCTCAAAGAGTAAGGTATGGGTTTCAAAACCCATGTGTTTTCATGAAATTATATACCATTATAATTTCATTAATCTCTACCTTAATAATTCTAATACTTACTAAAACTTTGTACAAAGACAATTGAACATCGTTATTACATCAAAACATCATTGGGACCGAGGCTCAAATAACCCTAAACAATCAACATGAAAGAAAAATAATATAATAAATAAATAATACAGGATAATAAATTGAATATAATGAATAAAATGATTATGAGGAATGTAATTAATAAATTTAATTTTACAATTCAGGAGGTTAGAGGTGTATCCAAATAGAAATGATACTCGATGTAAGGGTTGTTCTAATAAATATTCATTCCTTTCATGTATAGATTCATTATTGTCTATCTTAACTTTTATGACTTATCTTGAAATTATAGAATTCATAAATTTTGGTTTTCTATTTATCTTTGAGGTTTTTTTCATCTTCTCACATCACTAATTTATTTATAGTTCATACTTTATATTGTTCTTATGGATACTCTCCCATTATTTTACTTCCATTTAGTTATATTCTCTATATTTAACTATCTCTCTACCTCCTAGTTTATCTCTTTCTTGTATGATCCAATTCTGCTCTTTATACTTCTTTTTGATTTATTTTTCTCGAGACATGCATGTATTTATGGTCCCATTCCTATTATTTCTTTAAGTCAAACCCTATGATGTTTATAATGGAAACTTTTCCATTATTTTCACCCTATCTTCAATTCCATATCTGTAATTTACTTAACCCTTATTTTTATATTCATGGAATAGGATTTATTATTATTATTTTATTTTTACCTTTAAATATCCCAAATGATATATTTCTTTCTTATTTTGGGCTTCTATATGGAACACTATTTAACTATTGTTTGTGACATTATTGTGTACCTAATTTCTATCTCATCATCTTATTTAATGTTTATACTTGATGTATGTTTATATTATATAAGGTATACATATATATGACATATTATGATGCAATGGGTGGAATCATAATTATACATCCCCCTAATCTATTGAGTAATTTTTTCATCTAATAGGAAACTATGTATAGTGCACAAGCTGTCTACTTAGAGCATTATATTATGATGTCTTGGAAGCAAGTCTTGACTTATGTTTATGCTAGAATATTTTATGTTTCCTCTAAAATCATATGATTCTCATCATTACCATATTTCCAGGAAATCATTAAATTATGTCATGCTTCTATGTCATAATTTACGGTCCTCATATTTCTTGATTAAATGTTATGATTATTAACACATATGATATCATACCCTTTTGATTACACTAATTTATCCCATTATTTTACTTTTAACTCACCCTTTTATTTTATATAATCCCCTAGGATATCACATGTATATTTTATAGTATGACGAGATCTAAAATCACATGATGAATATGGAAATAAATTTTTTATATTTTCTTTGAAAATATTTCATTACACACCTAATATTCTAAAGAAACTAGACCTCTAGTTTTTGTGTGTGTTTTTATTGGAACCTTAATGGTATATATTGGATTTATTGAAAATAAATTTTATATTGTCTATAGTTATCATTTGATTTCATGATTTATATGAAATTTGTTAAATAAAGTAGTGATGTATAAGGGATTGTTGTGGATTCATACTTATAGAACTCACAAGGGTCAGTTCGAATTGGAGGTCAAGGTTGATAAGACAGTTATTGAAGAAAATATTTATTATGATTTATCTGATAAAATATGGTTTAGTTTTTGGAAGAAATAATATTTGTATATATATATATATACGAGTCATATAAGCTATTTTTTGGAAAATTGCTTCATCTCCATATGATAATGTCATGTCATTGTACAAAATTAAATGAAATACATGGAAACATTGATCCAATACAATACATGTATCAAATATAATAAAAGACCAAAAAGGAACTTCCTCTATCTTTCATTAAATAGAATAACATTGTCATATGCTCATCTACTCGTAAGTAGATACCAAATTGAGCATCATGTAGTGTCATCTTGACTCGATCCCTACCTGTATCCATGAAATTAGTCCACCTATCCAATGGAGGAATGATAAAGGTATGGGATAAAACTCAGTAGGCCACCACCAAAAGTTCCTGAAACAAGTCCTGTATGTGTATAAATAATGGGAAATTTTTTATTATATCACTATTATAACTATTAGAAATGTAATGTATCAAATGAACATGTGATTCTATCTATCCAAACATGGATCCTTGTGAACAATAATCAAGTACCTATAATCAAGGGGAAACTATAATCCAAAAAAATTACATTATGATAAAGAATCCAAAATGTCCTATTCCATGTAATAAACTATCTAGCATGAAAGGAATAGATATAATGATAAACTGGCCAAGGAGTACTTGTTAAGACCATGTAAAACGTGTCACCTCAAATTAAAATTGATGCTCCAAATTAAAAAAAGGTCATTAATTCACATGAAACGTGTAAAGACTCATCACATCATATACCCTTCAAGGTATGAACCACTCAAGACATGCACCCAACAACTATTACACGATGTGTAACCTAGTTACATGGTGTGTAACCCTCCTAGAGCCTACATAAAGACCTAGTTAAAGATAAGAGTCCAAGAAAACTTTTCCTTCACAATTATAGGTATCCTCCCAATTCAAACTCAACAATACCCAGAAAATGAAAAGGGAAAACCAGGACATGTTTAATGATGCACCTATGAGTTAGTTAACATGATGTTACAGTAATTGTATAACCATACAGTCAAGGACTTGTTCCAAGACACTATATTGTCTCATGAGACCTATCGATGCATCAAGGGGATATAGCAGGCCTCACCAATCACTTACTAAGTCCAATGCATTCCTCTTATGAAAATGGTGAAACAGAACATAAAGATTCATATTAAAACTAGCATATGAAATGTTAATACCTTAACCATAAACCATGAATGGTATAAACATAGCACATCCATGTTCAAATATATGATAAACTTAATCAACTCCTTGATCGTTGTACCAAGGGTGATAAATTTACCTGATTCGACTAATGTATTAATGGGATGATGTACCCAAAGTCTAAACACACCATGGGGGTGAACAACTCATCACCCCTTATCTCATAACTAAACAATAATATACCATCATCCCAATGGACTTCTGGTGAATGATACATCACAAAACTATACAATGAAACCATACTATACACTTTTTTATCAACGTTAACTTATAAGACTCATTGTTGATCCTCCTAATTAGAATCAATACCATGATGTAGATAAGGTAATTTGAATTTAGGAATTACTCCATGCTAAATTATCATGATCGATAAATGCTTGGTCAAGATATTCTTTGGCATGCCGATCTGAATCAAATCATATCTTCTGACCATGAAAATACTTCACTATTACATTCCTTAATCATTTTAATGAATCTTATGAATTAACTTTACCACTAGATTTCCTTTTGAATAATTCACACTTACTTGTTATACTAATCCCAAAAGCCTTGTGGAATACCTTTATATATAAAGGTCTCTTGGTAACACCCCGCCCCTACCTCATTGGCTTGAGGAGGTAGTGAGGGTTACTTGGCCTTAAACGACGTGCCCAAGGCACCAAAGGCTGTAAATAAATGCGGAGGGCTTCAAGAACTAGTTGGGGAATGATTTTCCCTTAAGACAAAACCAACCAGACCATCCACTGTCAAACACTATATGATGCGTTCACTTTCAAACCCAAACATGTATTCCCAAAAGACAACCAAGTTGTTCCACAATACAACCCAAAACCAATACAACCAACCATATCAGAGTACAAGCGGGAAATAAACAACAAACACTATGAGCCATGACACCACCATAGCTCCACACCAAGATCCAGGCTCCAAGCTCCACCGAGACATCACAATGCACCACTAAAGGAGGGAGATTACTTACCTTTTTCCACGTCGTGATACACAACATCTGAAAAGACAAAAATGTTCCAAAGTAGGGTGTGAGTACTAAAACTTAGTAGGATTTTCCCAAATGACTTCCCTACACATGCCACTAGGATAAACCATTAGCGCATTTATATAAAATAGTTTATATAAAATAAATCACAAGTGAAACCATCTTCATAATCCAAACAAGCCCTTAACAAGCCATCACATCCAACCCAAGCAACCAAGGGAAAGCCAACCAAATATGCCACAAGCCATCTCATCATTTACACATTAGAACAACAATTCCATCTTACAAAGCAATTCACAACAAAACAACCAAAAACCAAACGGTGGAGCTTCCGTCCAACCCGTTCACCCATTCACACTTTAGTGGCACTTCCCATCCACTTACCATTGATGGTGGCCCTTACATCCTCTATCTATACCCTTTTTATAGTGGTACTTATCGCCACTTCCACACAACATTCCAAACAAGAAAAACCAAGCATATAACCCACCAGGGTCACAACATCATGCAATCAACCCATTCCATTTCATATCAACCCACTTCAGTAAATCACCCATTTATTGAAAATCATTTTCCATGTTAAACAACATTTCAATAAAACAACCCTGTTATTGAAAAATATTCCATCAATTATTTTCACAAATCAACCATAGCATCCCATTTTAAAATCTCCATTTTAAAATCCATAACAAAAGAATTTCACCATAAAACCCCCTTTTCCCCAAAAATCCCCAAATGGAATTTCAACCAAATTTTCACATCAAAACAAAATTAATTTCAAGAAAAACAAATTAATTGTAACCAAAAACCACTAGCTCTAACCAAGTGGAGTCGAGATAGAATCCACCTACCTTTAGGGTTCTCGAGAAATCGACCCACAAACAACTGTGCCTCAAATCCGGCGAACGCACCACCGAAACCTCTCTAGATCCCTTTCTCTAGCATCCATAAGCCTTAAAATCATCATCCAAGGAAACCACAAACCTAGATATACACAAAAAAAGTGTATATATAGAAAACCAAGAAAGAGAGAATAAAGGATCTAGAGAAAACCAAAAGAAACCATGGGAGAAGACTTACTTGGGAGAAATCACCGTCAAACCACCTTGAAAACCCTTTGATTTGCTTCTGAAATGAATTGGAGAGCCCCTCTAACCCTTCAGAACTAAAAATCCCAAGTGATTCATGAGTGGGAGGAAGTTTGGAGTGAAATAGGTTAAGCCCAAGGGAGCTCGGAACTTATAAACCTATTTTTAAGTGGCCGCATTGTTAGTCCGCATGGTTTGGAAAACCATGCGCTAACCATGCACACGCTACTGCCTCGGGAGTAAGGGTCCACACGGTTTCCTCGCACAATTTGGAAAACCATGCGTAGGCCATGTGAAGCCTATTGTTTCCCTTACACGGTTTCCTGGAGAATCCATACGGTTTCCACTAACCGTTCTCAAACCGTGTACCCCTTTAAAAGCCTCCAAACTCATCAAAAAACCCTTCCAAACTCTCCAAACCTATTCCCAACTCATCCCAGGCACTTTAAACACATAAAAAAGCATAAACAAAGGCCACATACCTCAAAGTAGGGGTACTAAATTCTCCCCACCATTGGACTTTCTGTCCTCAGAAAGTAGTGAATCCACCCTTTGCCAAAAGAGCTCGGGCCATTGCTCAACCATTTCTTTATCCTACTTCCAAGTCTCCTCTTGAATCTGACCATGCTGCCCCAAAACACAAACTAAACCGATGCTTTTACCATGAAAGACTTTCTCTTGCCTATCCACAACCCGCACTGGCACGTGAACCAATGAAGCATCCGGTTTTAGCTCAACATGATCCCATCGAATCACATGGTCACGATCCGGCTGATAATTTTTCAACTGCGACACATGAAACACATTGTGCACCACACTGAACCTAGGTGGAAAATCCAAATGATAAGCCACCTCACCAACCCTCTCAAGAATCTCAAAAGGCCCAATATACCTTCGAGATAACTTTCCTTGCTTCCCAAACCGATGATGTCCCAACCTAGGAGAGATCCTCAAGAAAAAATGATCACTCACCTCGAACGACAACGACCGTCGACGATTACCCACATATGATTTCTGACGACTCTGAGCCGTCTTCATTCTCTTCCTGATCAATTTGATCTTCTCCATAGTCTCCTAGACAAGGCTTGGTCTAACCATTGAGGACTTACCCGTTTCCACGCAACATAGTGGAGAATGACATGGCCACCCATACAACGCTTCAAACGGAGCCATCTGTATGAATGCCTGATTTTTTTAAAGGTTGGGGTTGAAGACTAAATTTATTATTTAAACCAAAGTCCTATTTAGACTAGGTAGAGGGTGAACCATTACATAGCTCGAAGGCCCAATGTAACAACCCAATATTTTATAAAAAAAAATATTCTTTTTAATTTTATTAAAGTCTTGTGTTGTACGCTACACCAAAAGGAGCTTGCACAACACGCATCCTTGACTTGCCTTGCATTACACGCAATCACGACCTTCCTCGATAGCGTGTGTAATATGCAATACCGAGTTTCACTAAACAACGATATGCTATTAAAATATTATTAAAACTAGCCGTTATGAATAGTAATAACCACTTTTTAAAACTCTGTAAATCTTATTTTTCAAAATGAACTTCATTTTTGGATTCGGAGTATCGAATTTAGCCTATGGTGAAATTTTGGTACTTTTCGGATAACTTTCATATTCTGATGAATAGTGAAAATTACTAAATTATAATTAAAAACAACTTTTTTAATCGAAATAATTAATAGTGATAAATTATTAATTTGAGTGGTTTTAAAGTATATTTAGAATATATTTTTACAATTTAATACAATGTTGGTCATTGGTTGTAATTTCAGATTTAAACCAGACATAAACAAATGTCAATCTTTTGATAGATATTGTTTCTTAAAAACACGCTATTTGTTTTAACAGCGGGATTTAATTATAAAATTAATTAATGCAACTTCTATGTTATGAATTTGGTAAAATAGACTTCATTTTTGAATTCGGAATATGAAATATAGCTTAGGATGAAATTTTGGCATTTTTCTGAAAACCTTCAATTTTTGATGAATAGTGAAACTACTAAGTGGTAGTTAAAAAAAACTGAATTTTTCATAAAACTTAATTTTACCGCTTCTGTGAATGGAATTTCAAAAATCCGAGAGACACGGTTGATATCAGTAAGTAAAATGTGGTTCAATGAGATAAAAATAATTTTTTGGTGAATAGTAACTTTTTACTTTTTTTTACCGCGGTTAATAGTAAATAGGGTAACTAAGGGTAAATATGATATCAATATTACCCTAACACATGTCCTAATTCTATTGGAAAAGTGTAATTCGACCAAAAATAAACTTAGGAATAAAATATGACCATTTAGGCCCACTTGGATTAGATTAGGACATTTATTATTAACTTATTTAAAGAAGGGTTAAAATAGTTAAAATCAAAGTTTAATAAGTAAATCATTTTTAATATGGGGTTATACATAAGATAAATTCGATTGTAAATATTCATTAGAAAGCTAAAAATATTTAATACATGATGGTATTTTATTTGTAATTTTTAGACATCAAATAATTTAATTTATTTATGACACAAAGATGATGCAGTAATTATCTTATTTATGAAATATTGACATAATTGATGTTATAAACACCAAAATAAATGTAATTTGAGAATTTTTATGAATTCCACTAATTTTCTAGGTTACTATGATATATTAATGTTGATTTAATCAACTTGGTTCGAACATTTAATTCTGTTATGACTTTCACAAAAATCATATATCAAATAGTGTCAAAATTGACACAAAATAGTTTTTAAATCAAATATTATATTATTAATTATTATTTTATTCCTAAAAATCTAAGGTTCGGCCAAATGACTTAGATAAGGATATATATATTAATAATAAACAATTTGGGGTTCGTTTGGCATGTTATAGTAAGTGTATTAACCATATAGTGAAAGAAAACAAAAAGACACGGTAAAAGTTAAATTATTTAACTTAGAGTTAAATCTAATTGATAAGGTTTAAAATAAGATCCAAACATGTCTAAATTTGATTGGTTGATGAGATTACAACCCTATCTCATCTAAGCTTCGAATATGAGTCATTTTTGGAGGTTTTTAAGTGGGGTTAGATTTATTATAAATTAATATTTTTAAGAATTCCTAAGGTGCCCCTCTCCTCCCCTATAAAAGGACACCTCCTCCCCCTCCTCCTCACACCAATTTGAGCTCTCAAGCTCGGCCAACCCCTGCCAAAATCTCTTCTCCACTTCCCTAGCAACATCCTAGAGGTTCTGGTCTTCCTCAAAGACCAATTTTAGTACCCTAAGAGGAGGTCTCAAAGAGGCGCTTCAAAGAAGAGGTAATTACCGTTACCAATTCTTTCATCTTTATTTCTTCTTCCACTTCTTCTTATTAGGTTGTTTCATTATGAAGTAATAACATCAGTATCACTCATATACTGATATGTTATTATAAGTATGAAACATCCTTATTTCACCATCTATTCATCCTACGGAAAAAGAAATCACCGCGCGTGCGTACGTACGGAATACCGTCTCCACGCCGTGGTGTAATCTATTTTCCACCACCACCTTACATGGATGGGTATAATGGTGTAAAGAATAACTATACATAGTTATTACAACATCATATTGATTCTGATATATTGTATAATCCACTCCAATTCAATTCAATATTTATAGAAATGATATCATCGCTCGTGCGTACGTACGGACTACCGTCTCCACGACGCGATGAGATTCATTCTCCATGTTAACCATTTAAGAATGATTATAAAGTATATATAAGAAATAATAATGAAATATATGACATTATAAAGCTACTGGATTTATGTATATATATATATATATGTATGTCATCTACTTACTTCCATTCAAGACAATAAGGAAAGGAAAATAGCGTTCATGCGTACGTACGGACTACCGTCTCCATGAACGGTGTTTTTCATTTCATTTATCTATCTATTATATATATATATACTGAATATATATGATATATAAATCATATTTTATATTCTGGAAGTAAGTAAATAATGATATAAGTAATAATAATGTCAAGAACAACAAATCAAAACACCTACGATAAATGAAACGATTTTACCCAAAATGCTTCTTTAACATGGAATTTACAAAAGAACGGGTAATATAATGTCATAAGTGAACCATATATGATATCATAACAATGAATATGATTCTGTAATAAGTCAATAACATGATTTAAATCATTATACAGGAGGTTCAGACACTTACAAAGCAAGTCGGACCTAAGGTAAGGGAAATATCACAATCTCATTTTTATCCGAGATTGTTTATTCGTAAGTATTCACTGGGGTGTATTTTATCATCCACATCCATGTTTCATCAATATGTAATATTATTTCCATCCACCTAAAATTGTTTAAATCCATTTTTACCCTTCGGTGAGTTTTTAGTAATATGTATGAAAGGAATCTTTTGTCGTACGAGGTACTTTTTGACTTTTCCGACAAAAGTACGAAGAATGTTTTTTTTACTTATACGGCATGAATGGATTTTTAAAACATTGTTTCCAAGAAGCTTCCTTTACAAGTTTTCAAGTTTATTTTTAATCAACTTCTTTTATTTTAAAGTTGTATGACATGTTATGAAAGGAAAAATGTTTTTGAAGAAGAAATGATATTTTCCTCAAGAATGGAGTTCAAGTGTTTTATCAAAATTATTTTTCATCTAAGATAATAAAGGGTTCTGTTTTTATCCCTATTATTAAATTGATTTGTTCATGTTGTGATGGAATTATTTTTATGAATTCCTTTATCTTATATGAATTGTTTTATGATGTCATGTTGTTTAAGAATCCCATTTTTATTACATGGGTTATGCGATGAAGTATGATTTATGATTATGTGGCACACATAAGAAAGGATTCATTATAAGATGGGTGGGACCTATATCTCCCTCCAATGCATTGGGTAAAGATTTTATATCTCATGAGATAGACATGGCTGGAATGGTAGGTTATACCGGTTCAGTGAAACAGGACTGAAACGAGGGTTACTCGATTCAGAAAGGGACTTTGTCCACTAAGATAGTCTTGGCAATGAGTCATGACTAACAAGAAATGATTTTCCATGATTATGTGTGCATGCCACAAAGTTTCAAGTTTCATGTTATGATTATGGTGATCTCATTTTCACTTCTATGATTTGTTCCATGTTAAGATATTATGATCTCTTTTGCAGGTTATGATTTTCAAAAAGATATGATATGATTTTTATTTCTTTTGTATACCCTTACTGAGCATTTGAGCTCACCCTTTTATGTTTTCTTTTCCCCAGGATATAAAGAAAGGTTTCAGGTAAAAAAAGGGGAAGATCTTTATGGGAGATATTGAAGATCTTTCACCACGATTAGAAGATTACGTTCCGAGTTTCCAAAGACACTAAACTATTACGATCCTTGTGTGTGTGTGTTTTTTTTATGTACTAAGTATTCCGCAAAAGTAATGTAAAGTCTATATACGTCAGGCTTAGGGTCTCTACAGTTGGTATCAGAGGGAGGTTTAGTCAACCTTTGGAAACTAGGATGCGAAAACGTTAGTGAGATCCCTAGAGATATTTCTAAGGTATGTCTAGGGATGTCCCTAAGGTTAAGTATACGTATAGGTTATAGTACTAGAACTACGCTAACGATCATAGAATTAAACCTAAGATGTTATATGTTCAAGGTACTCCACCTTTATTATGTTGTTTTCCCTAGCATGATTTTTGCCTCTCACGCTATTCTTTTTGGGTTTTAGAAAATGGCTGGAAACAAGGTGATTCACGATAATGGAGGATATGATGGACAATGGAATGATATTCTTCATAATGAAATGGGATTTTGAAGTCCAAACATAATTATTATGCCGAATCAGCAATCTCATAATATGATCAATAAAGTAAAATTTGGTAAGTTTCCTGACTCGTCTAATAAGAGAAAGATGGAGTTTCATGATGATCATAGAGGAAAGAAAGTTCAATTTCCCCTATGTAATTCATGTGGGAAGAGGCATCAAGGAGAATGTTTGAAAGGAACTGGAAGATGCTTTGGGTGTGGAAAAGAAGGACACAAATCCAGTAAGTGCAAAGGAAAAGGTTCAGTTAACACCAGGGATGAGGATAATGGTATTGCTACGACATCAACACTGGTTAAATGTTTTAAATGTGGAATGTACGGGCATTATGCAAACCGATGCCCTAAGGGAAAGTCTCATGAAGATAATCAGTATGGTCGTATGGGAAGTATTTATGTTGATGATGATGAAGAGACTACAAATGATATGTGAGATGAAAGAATTATTGAAGCTCGGTCAATGGTTTAAGAAGGTAGTGGAATGATTACATGTTTATCAAGTGTAATGTTGTACTATAGAATAAAAAGACATCTAAGGATTGTTACACTGTTGTCTTTCCTTAAGTTTTGAAAGTTTATGATGAATGGTATGAGTAACAATGAAAGGTTATTCAGATATTTTTTGGAAAGTGGATGATATGCGCATAATGAAGGGATACAGAGAATCTAATATGTTTGATAGTATTCATGAGCTCATGATTGATATAAGGACTAAGTGATATCATGGTTTGAGTATATAGAATTTTGAGGATTTCGGTATGTGAAAAGTGTTAACTTTTAACTGCATTCAAGTTTTCACTAAGGTTCAATGGGTATTCAAGAGAGTACAAGATTAAGGCCTTTGAATGTTTGGAATGTGACCAACAAGATATATCTTATGATATATGGGGATCAACGATAGTATTAAATCTCTGGTAATCGTTTTCACTATATTATGAGAGTGGACTGCAGTATTATGGATAAGCCTAAAGATTAGAATGGATTATGTTAGACATAAGTTAGTATTGTTTAAGGATAGAAGTTTTTTCGATATTATTGATGGGATGTTATAGTAATATAGTTTTAGAAAAAGGGACAACCTGCAGGACGGGCGACAGCCCATCGCGTCGGACAAGGTCGTAGGAATCGAACCCACAACCGAAATGCGACTGGCCTTTATCGCCTACCACTGGCCTACAGGAAGTCCCTGTTTAGTAGAAACTAGTTTTATTATATTAAGCAGTATGATATATGAAGTATAAGTCCATTTTAGGAACTATATATGATTAATCTCACTATAGATCGACTTATGTATATAATTTTTGCTAACCTTTTGTTTGAGACAGATGGAATGACCCGTCATTCTATCACATGATCTGCTAACACTTCACGAATAACAAATTCAACTTCATTTATTTAAGAGATGAAGTGGAAATTGTTCTAGGCACGAACAATAGTGAGATTGTACCAAAATAAAGAAAGAATTTATTCCAATTCAAATTTTCAACTTTAGGGAAATGATCTTGAAAACCAAAAATGTTGTCCTAGTGATCTTATACCTGATGAATCAGATGGTATCTTATATCATCACAAATCTATGGATTTGTGATTACTGGCTTTTCCATAGCCATGTTCTCTACCACTCTCCATCAGAACATGATGGTTAGATTTCTCTTCCATATCCATATTTTCACCTATGTGGAAACCCAATGATTAGTTTATTTGGGTAACCGTTACGTTTCATACTTTTGTTTTTTAAAGATTGGTTTTGATATTCCTATTTACGATGTGGGTTTCTATTAAAGAAACTTTCGAATAGTAAACCATTTATAACCCCGACGAATTTCGAGGGCGAAATTCATTTTAAGGGGGGTAGAATGTAACAGCCCAAGATTTTATAAAAAAAAATATTCTTTTTAATTTTATTAAAGTCTTGTGTTGTACGCTACACCAAAAGGAGCTTGCACAACACGCATCCTTGACTTGCCTTGCATTACACGCAATCACGACCTTCCTCGATAGCGTGTGTAATACGCAATACCGAGTTTCACTAAACAACGATATGCTATTAAAATATTATTAAAACTAGCCGTTATGAATAGTAATAACCACTTTTTAAAACTCTGTAAATCTTATTTTTCAAAATGAACTTCATTTTTGGATTCGGAGTATCGAATTTAGCCTAAGGTGAAATTTTGGTACTTTTCGGATAACTTTCATATTCTGATGAATAGTGAAAATTACTAAATTATAATTAAAAACAACTTTTTTAATCGAAATAATTAATAGTGATAAATTATTAATTTGAGTGGTTTTAAAGTATATTTAGAATATATTTTTACAATTTAATACAATGTTGGTCATTGGTTGTAATTTCAGATTTAAACCAGACATAAACAAATGTCAATCTTTTGATAGATATTGTTTCTTAAAAACACGCTATTTGTTTTAACAGCGGGATTTAATTATAAAATTAATTAATGAAACTTCTATGTTATGAATTTGGTAAAATAGACTTCATTTTTGAATTCGGAATATGAAATATAGCTTAGGATGAAATTTTGGCATTTTTCTGAAAACCTTCAATTTTTGATGAATAGTGAAACTACTAAGTGGTAGTTAAAAAAAACTGAATTTTTCATAAAACTTAATTTTACCGCTTCTGTGAATGGAATTTCAAAAATCCGAGAGACACGGTTGATATCAGTAAGTAAAATGTGGTTCAATGAGATAAAAATAATTTTTTGGTGGATAGTAACTTTTTACATTTTTTTACCGCGGTTAATAGTAAATAGGGTAACTAAGGGTAAATATGATATCAATATTACCCTAAAACATGTCCTAATTCTATTGGAAAAGTGTAATTCGACCACAAACAAACTTAGGAATAAAATATGACCATTTAGGCCCACTTGGATTAGATTAGGACATTTATTATTAATTTATTTAAAGAAGGGTTAAAATAGTTAAAATCAAAGTTTAATAAGTAAATAATTTTTAATATGGGGTTATACATAAGATAAATTCGATTGTAAATATTCATTAGAAATCTAAAAATATTTACTACATGATGGTATTTTATTTGTAATTTTTAGACATCAAATAATTTAATTTATTTATGACACAAAGATGATGCAGTAATTATCTTATTTATGAAATATTGACATAATTGATGTTATAAACACCAAAATAAATGTAATTTGAGAATTTTTATGAATTAAACTAATTTTCTAGGTTACTATGATATATTAATGTTGATTTAATCAACTTGGTTCGAACATTTAATTCTGTTATGACTTTCACAAAAATCATATATCAAATAGTGTCAAAATTGACACAAAATAGTTTTTAAATCAAATATTATATTATTAATTGTTATTTTATTCCTAAAAATCTAAGGTTCGGCCAAATGACTTAGATAAAGATATATATATTAATAATAAACAATTTGGGGTTCTTTTGGCATGTTATAGTAAGTTTATTAACCATATAGTGAAAGAAAACAAAAAGACACGGTAAAAGTTAAATTATTTAACTTAGAGTTAAATCTAATTGATAAGGTTTAAAATAAGATCCAAACATGTCTAAATTTGATTGGTTGAGGAGATTACAACCCTATCTCATCTAAGCTTCGAATATGAGTCATTTTTGGAGGTTTTTAAGTGGGGTTAGATTTATTATAAATTAATATGTTTAAGAATTCCTAAGGTGCCCCTCTCCTCCCCTATAAAAGGACACCTCCTCCCCCTCCTCCTCACACCAATTTGAGCTCTCAAGCTCGGCCAACCCCTGCCAAAATCTCTTATCCACTTACCTAGAAACATCCTAGAGGTTCTGGTCTTCCTCAAAGACCAATTTTAGTACCCTAAGAGGAGGTCTCAAAGAGGCGCTTCAAAGAAGAGGTAATTACCGTTACCAATTCTTTCATCTTTATTTCTTCTTCCACTTCTTCTTATTAGGTTGTTTCATTATGAAGTAATAACATCAGTATAAATCATATACTGATATGTTATTATAAGTATGAAACATCCTTATTTCACCATCTATTCATCCTACGGAAAAAGAAATCACCGCGCGTGCGTACGTACGGAATACCGTCTCCACGCCGTGGTGTAATCTATTTTCCACCACCACCTTACATGGATGGGTATAATGGTGTAAAGAATAACTATACATAGTTATTACAACATCATATTGATTATGATATATTTTATAATCCACTCCAATTCAATTCAATATTTATAGAAATGATATCATCGCTCGTGCGTACGTACGGACTACCGTCTCCACGACGCGATGAGATTCATTCTCCATGTTAACCATTTAAGAATGATTATAAAGTATATATAAGAAATAATAATGAAATATATGACATTATAAAGCTACTGGATTTATGTATATATATATATATGTATGTCATCTACTTACTTCCATTCAAGACAATAAGGAAAGGAAAATAGCGTTCATGCGTACGTACGGACTACCGTCTCCATGAACGGTGTTTTTCATTTCATTTATCTATCTATTATATATATATATATATACTGAATATATATGATATATAAATCATATTTTATATTATGGAAGTAAGTAAATCATGATATAAGTAATAATAATGTCAAGAACAACAAATCAAAACACCTACGATAAATGAAACGATTTTACCCAAAACGCTTATTTAACATGGAATTTACAAAAGAACGGGTAATATAATGTCATAAGTGAACCATATATGATATCATAACAATGAATATGATTCTGTAATAAGTCAATAACATGATTTAAATCATTATACAGGAGGTTCAGACACTTACAAAGCAAGTCGGACCTAAGGTAAGGGAAATATCACAATCTCATTTTTATCCGAGATTGTTTATTCGTAAGTATTCACTGGGGTGTATTTTATCATCCACATCCATGTTTCATCAATATGTAATATTATTTCCATCCACCTACAATTTTTTAAATCCATTTTTACCCTTCGGTGAGTTTTTAGTAATATGTATGAAAGGAATCTTTTGTCGTACGAGGTACTTTTTGACTTTTCCGACAAAAGTACGAAGAATGTTTTTTTTACTTATACGGCATGAATGGATTTTTAAAAAATTGTTTCCAAGAAGCTTCCTTTACAAGTTTTCAAGTTTATTTTTAATCAACTTCTTTTATTTTAAAGTTTTATGACATGTTATGAAAGGAAAAATGTTTTTGAAGAAGAAAGGATATTTTCCTCAAGAATGGAGTTCAAGTGTTTTATCAAAATTATTTTTCATCTAAGATAATAAAGGGTTATGTTTTTATCCCTATTATTAAATTGATTTGTTCATGTTGTGATGGAATTATTTTTATGAATTCCTTTATCTTATATGAATTGTTTTATGATGTCATGTTGTTTAAGAATCCCATTTTTATTACATGGGTTATGCGATGAAGTATGATTTATGATTATGTGGCACACATAAGAAAGGATTCATTATAAGATGGGTGGGACATATATCTCCCTCCAATGCATTGGGTAAAGATTTTATATCTCATGAGATAGACATGGCTGGAATGGTAGGTTATACCGGTTCAGTGAAACAGGACTGAAACGAGGGTTACTCGATTCAGAAAGGGACTTTGTCCACTAAGATAGTCTTGGCAATGAGTCATGACTAACAAGAAATGATTTTCCATGATTATGTGTGCATGCCACAAAGTTTCAAGTTTCATGTTATGATTATGGTGATCTCATTTTCACTTCTATGATTTGTTCCATGTTAAGATATTATGATCTCTTTTGCAGGTTATGATTTTCAAAAAGATATGATATGATTTTTATTTCTTTTGTATACCCTTACTGAGCATTTGAGCTCACCCTTTTATGTTTTCTTTTCCCCAGGATATAAAGAAAGGTTTTAGGTAAAAAAAGGGGAAGATCTTTATGGGAGATATTGAAGATCTTTCACCACGATTAGAAGATTACGTTCCGAGTTTCCAAAGACACTAAACTATTACGATCCTTGTGTGTGTGTGTTTTTGTTATGTACTAAGTATTCCGCAAAAGTAATGTAAAGTCTATATACGTCAGGCTTCAGGTCTCTACACCCAAGGCCATGTGGCCCAAATACAAGGCTTGAAAGCCCATTTTTTGGCCCAAAGGACCCCTTGGTGAACAGTACTACTACAGTACCTGCACTACTATAGTACCTACTATAGTACCACCGCTGGTACAATTCATGCAACAGTTCCTCCTCCACTAAAGTGTCACCGCTGCTACAGTACTGCTACAGTACCTGAAAATTCTCCCTTGCCCAGATTTGATCCTGGGTCTTTTGGATTCCAAGCATGAGCCTGTACCACTAGGGTACAGGCTCGTTGGCATATGGATGACTGATAACTGTTATTGTATGAAAACTCAACCAATGAAAAGTGATCCTCCCACAAGCCAACAAAATCCATAACAAAATCCCACAACATATCCTTCAGAGTTTTTATTTTCCACTCGGATTGACCATCCGTCTGAGGGTGATATGCCGTACTCATGGTCAACTTAGTTCTAAGGTCTTGCTATAAGGATTTCCAGAAACAATATTTAAACCTCAGATCTCTATCTGATACAATCGAAACTAGAACACCATGCCTCTTTACCACCTCCCGGATATATATTTTGGACAGATCCTTCACCGTATGAGATTTATGAGTCGGGATGAAATGGGCCAACTTCGTTATCCAATCCACTATCACCCAAATGGAATCGTGCTTTCTGATCGTTCTTGGGAGACCTGTGACATAATCCATCGCTATCTGCTCCCACTTCCAAATAGGGATTGGTAAAGACTCCAACATTCCTGCTGGCCTCTGATGCTCTTCCTTGACCTGCTGAAAAGTCAAGCATCTCGAAACAAACTCAGCTACACTTCTTTTCATACCAGCCCAACAGAACTATGCCTTCAGTGCTTTATACATTTTCTGAATTCCAAGATGAATAGGACACCTGGAATGATGATACTCCCTGAGAAGATATTCCTAATAAGTAACTGGTACAACCATCTGATTCTGAAAACACAAAACTGAATCTCCCTTCAATTACCAACCCTCAATGGTCTCCCCACCATTGAGTCTCGACCCCATGGTCACACACTCAAAATTAGATATATGTGCCTCTTTAACCAGGCCAACCAAGTTAGGAATCAACAAAACCAGAAAGAAGACCACTCTATCACCCTAGTCCTCACATTCCAAACGCATATCAGCTATAACTGACATCAACTTCCACTGGTCTGATGCCTATTTTACCACCTAAGCATATGATTTTCTACTTAATGCACCCGCCACAGAATTTCCCTTACCCGGTGTGTACATCAAGTTAAAATCAAACATCTAGAGATATTTCATCCATCTCTGTTTCCTCAAGTTCAAATCCCTTTGTGAGAAAATGTGTTTCAAGCTTTTATGATCTGTATATACTATGAATTTCTCACCTAAGATATAATGAAACCACACTTTCAAAGCATGGACCACTGCTGCCAACTCCAAATCATGAGTTGAGTAGTTCTTCTCATGCACCCTCAACTTCTGTGAGCCATACGCAACCACATGATTCCCTTGCATGAGAACGCACCCCAACCCTGATCCTGATGCATCACAATACACCACTTACCCTTTTCCAGGTTCTGGAAAAACCAAGATTGGTGCTAATGTAAGGCGACCCTTTAGCTCTTTGAAACATTGCTGACACTTCTCATTCCACTGGAATGGAACATTCTTCCTTGTCAAAGCTGTCATCGGCGAAGCCAACTGGTTGTGCCCAAATTTACCCAAGTTGTATGGTGTAAGCGGTCATTGTAGTATGGCTTGGGTTATCGATCCTCATAGACCTAAGAAGAAACTTAATAAACATGCATTCTAAGAAGGTGATTTGATGGTGTTGATTTGGCTATAAAGTGGCCAACTTTGGTTTGGATTGATTGGATTATTTGATATTTTAAGGACTTAAGTGAATTCAATTTAAAATCATTATTTGATCCTTGGTTATCGCATGGGGTGAATTTGGATGAATTTCTTTTTAAATTATTTCAATGTATTAAGTTTGAGCATTTCCTTTAACAAAATACAATCATCCCAAATCACTCAACGATTTAGAGTTTCAACTATCCTAAGGCTAATCACCTATACACTTGGAGGATCATATTGATGAGCACTCCAAGGTAGAGGATCGTTTTAGCACTCGGGATGTGTATCCTTAAAATTGATGAGTTTAAAGGATAACGTAAATCATTGAATTAAAATCTCAAAAATTGAATTGATTAAGAATTATTAAATTAAGAAATAACATCCAATTCACCCCTTGATACTCCCTTGGATCAACCCATTAAAGGATTGGACCTCCATTGATGCTATTATATCAATGAAAGCGGGTAGTATACTTATGATGGTAGAATTGGAGAAGAATAAAAAAAATCACTCCACCGTTGTGTGAAGAGTTTCACAAAAGATAATGTGAATAACCTCACTCCCTAAGGCAACGATATCAACATGATATGGAAAAAGAAATAAGAAATTAAGAATAAGATGATGATGATGATATTTTATTAATTAAATAAAGGTGAACAAAAGGACTTACTTGGGAGAAATTGACAAGTGATTACAAAATGAAGCATACAATTCAAAGAAAACAAAAACTTCCATTCCAAAAAAAAATATTTGATCCCCATTCCCTTCAGCATAAGATCCTTATATAGGCATATTTGGAAACTTAGATACACCCCCACAATAAATTATATATCAATTAATTTATATAGTCAAAAGGAGGGTGAGAAAATTAAGGGATTTTGACGTTTCGAAGTTGACCCGGAAATTTCGTCCAGATTCGTCCACCATTTTGATGTGTGAATTAGGAATTGAAGGAGGCCGAATCCTGAGGGGTCGTAGAAGAAAAATATTCTCGCCCTTCTGTTATCTATGATGTGTATAAATTTCAGGAAATATGGAGCATCTTTTTAGAATTTAGGGTCAATATATTAGGACGACTTTATGTGCATTAATGTCGGGCCCACCATTTAAATCTCAACTTCATATCCCTTTATCATCATGAAAACTTCAGAATCAGCTCTGTCCATAGTTGAATAAAATGATCCTCATATTTTTATATTTATAATGTAAAAATTTGAGCTTCATTGGTCTTGGTTTGTGGGCCCCACATTTGTTTGATGGGCCTTAGGCCCATTAGGCTTTTTCCAGTAAACGTCTGAATTCTTGAGAAAAAATATCCATATTCCCTTGGGATTCATCCATCGGACCTAAAAAATAAAATGTTCAAAATAAAGTGATAAATAATATCCCAAAATATCAAATTTAGAAAATGAATATAATGTTGTCCACAAACAAATGAATAATTGGGCCGAAATTTTCATTTTAAACATGAATTGCATTTAAGATGAGAAATGAAGTTCTATTTATGTAATGCACTAAAAACAATGTTTATGGACTTTGGAAAAATGAATATGAAGATATTAAAAATGAAAATTAGCCACTTTTATTGACTAGTCACACCCCCCCAACTTGAGTTTTGCTAGTCCCTAGCAAAATATATTACAAATATGAAATTAAAATCCCCTTTTCCCAAAACATTTTAATACAAATTTCTCACACAAAGACCTCATACCCAAAAAAATTATGAAACCCATAAAAATCATTTAAAAGAAGCTAGTTCCATAAGCATATCCCAAGACCAAGCTCATTCATTTGTTCAAATTCATCTCCATATTTCATCCAATTTCAATTAAGTATGATAAAGTGTTGTGCATCACAAAAGATATGAGGCCCATTTTATTGTTCAAGGGGAAAAATGGAAGCACTAGGTGGGAATCACATTAAACCTTAAGATGAGTATCCAATTTTTTTTGATTTTTTTTATTATTTTTTAAGCACAATAGATATGGAAAGACTAACTCTGGGAAAGAAAACTATGGAGTCATGATCCCAAAGTGCCGGATGCCATGTATTTGGACAAAACATTGCTCTACGTGGTCATAATTTTTTTTTGTTTTTTGTTTTTTTGGATACTCAAATTAAACTAAAAGTGACCCCATAACCCTATGCTATAATGAAAGGGACCCAAGAACTCAAATTTACACCCATGATCTAGTAGACGTGCATTGTGGCATTTTTATTAAGAGGATGAAAATGTAAACTTTGAAAAATCACATTGGACAACCGCACTTTCCAAAAACTATGCTCATGAACTTAAACTTGCATTAAAATCAGAATCAAGGCATCCAAATTTTTTGATATACAATTTCATAGTTTGCAATGTGTTTTATCATGTTCAAGGTTAATGGAATTTTTCTTTACATGCATGTTCTTATTAAAAAAATTATTTTTTTATTTCATCTCCCCCCCAAATTAGAATAACACTTTCCCCAGTGTTTAATGAAAAGAAAAGTTAGAAGGGGGGTAGGAGAGGAGTTCAAAGAGGAAATTGAAAATGATAAACATGGAAACAATTCACCTGGTTTTTTTGAAGTTGAAGTTCATGATGCTCCAGATTACTCCTTTGATCTCTTGGGGGATGTAGGAACCTACTTGATTGAACATGTATCACCTAAAACAGTCCCTAAACTATACAAAGAAGAACAAACCATACAAAACAAACAACACAACAATTTATTTAAAACAAAGTACAACATTTTTATGGTTTTCCCTATATATTTTTTTAAAACTAAAACTGATGATACATTGTCTTCTTTATATTTTATGGGTAAGGTATTACTCAGGGATCACACCGCGTGACACCAATGAATACGGTGCTCCCCTTTAATACCCATCCTTACTCATAAAATAAGAACAAATCAACCATCCATTTTTTTTAAATACCTAAAAAAACATAAAAAAACTGATGATACATTGTCTTCTTTTAAATTTCTGGGTAAGGTATTACTCAAGGATCACACTACGTGACACAGATGAATACGGTGCTCCCCTTTCATACCCATCCTTACTCATAAAATAAGAACAGGTCAACATTCTATAAAAAAATAACAAAATGAAGAAGAAGGAAACAAAAGATGATTCAGAATGATTGGAAACATGAAAACCATGGGTTTCCTCCCATACATCACTTTTTTTAATGTCGTTAGCTCGACATAGACCCTAAATCTATCAATTTTTCTCTGGTTCATATGTTGGCTTAGTTAACTCCTCCTTGGTTTCTTGTTTATTGAATGATTCAATGAATGGTTTTAACCTATGACCATTGACTTTGAAGATATGACCACTTGTGGGATCCTGAATCTCTATTTCCCCCTGAGGGTACACATGATGCACTAGGTATGGACCGGACCATCTAGACCTTATCTTTCCTGGGTGTAGATGAAGTTTTCAACTATACAAGAGCACACATTTTTCCAGTTCAAAGTGTTTGACTTTGAGATTTCTAGAATGGTAAGCTTGAACTTTAGATTTATTGATCCCTGAATTTTCATAAGCCTCCATCCTAAGTTCCTTGAGTTCATTAAGATCTAATTTCCTTTTTGTTTCATCCAATGAAATGTCAATGTTAATTTTTTTATTGCCCAAAAGGCCTTATTCTCTATTTCAATAGGTAAATGGCATGCTTTTCCATAAACCAATCTATACAGTGACATGCCTAGGACAGTTTTATAAGAAGTTTGATATGCCCAAAGGGAATCTAAGAGTTTCTCAGACCAATCTTTCCTAGAGGTATTGACAGTTTTTTCAAGAATTTTCTTAATTTCTCTATTTTCCAACTCAGCTTGACCATTGGTTTGAGGATGGTATGTAGTGGAAAATTTATAAGTAATTCTATACTTAGACATGAGTGAAGAGAATGGGCGGTTGCAGAAATGGGTTCCATGATCACTGATTATAGCCCTCAGAATTCCAAATCTAGAAAAGATATTCTCTTTTAGGAATCAGATCACAACTTGATGATCATTAGCATTGGTGGGAATGGCCTCAAGCCATTTTGAGACGTAATCAATAGTTAAGAGGATGTAGAGATATCCCATAGAGTTTGGGAAGGGTCCCATGAAATCAATTCCCCAACAATAAAATATTTCAATCACTAAGATGGGAGTGAGTGTCATTTGATTCCTTTTTGTGATGGACCCTACTTGTTGACACCTTGTACAGCTTTGACAAAATGTGTATGAGTCCCTTGAGAGGGTGGGCCAGAAGATACCACACTGAAGAAACTTAGCAGAAGTTTTCTTAGATAAAAAGTGACCTCCACATGCTTCACTATGACAGAATTTAAGGATAGACTCTTGTTTATATTCTGGGACACACCTCTTAATGACTTGGTTATGGCAGAACATATAGAGGTATGGATCATCAAACACATAGTGCCTAACATTAGAAAGGAATTTCCTTCTGGCTTGAGTCCCTAAGAATGTTGGAATGACTCTTGTACCTAAGAATTTGGTGATGTCAACATACCAAGGGTAGTCACTCATGGAGTATAAGTGTTCATCAAGGAATGAATCAGACACATCATGGTGAGATGATTTTTCATTAAATTCTATCCTAGAGAGATGTTCAGCTACAAAATTTTCAACACCCTTTTTTTCCTTGATTGTGAGGTCAAATTCTTGTAATAGAAGGACCCACCTAATCAGTCTGGCCTTAGCATCTTTTTTTTTGGAATAGGTATTTCAGCACAGAATGGTCAGTGACCACAGTGATGGGGGATCCTAAGAGGTAGGACCTAAAATTTTCTAAGGAAAACACAATAGAAAGTAACTCCTTCTCAGTGGTTGTGTAGTCAATTTGGGCATCATTTAATGATTTTCTTGCATAAGAAATGACATAAAGAGTTTTCTCACATCTTTGTCCTAAGACTGCACCTACAGTGAAGTCACTCGCATCACACATGAGTTTGAATGGAAGGTTCCAATTTTGAGACTTCATAATGGGAGGAGAGGTGAGAGAGAATTTGAGGGTTGATAATGAACCCTCATAGCTTTCTGTCCAAACAAATGGAGCATCCTTTACTAGGAGAGCACAAAGGGGACAGGAGATTGAACTAAATTCCTTGATGAATCTTCTATAGAAACAAGAATGTCCTAAGAATGACCTAACTTCCTTAACAGTTCTAGGTGATGGAAGGTGATGAATTATGTCAACCTTATCTTTATCAACTTCAATCCCCCTACTCGAGACTAGATGGCCTAGAATAAGTCCTTCCATTACCATGAAATTGTATTTTTCCCAGTTTAGGATGAGATTTTTATCCTCACATCTAGACATGACTCTATCTACATTCCTAAGACATCTCTCAAATGTATCCCCAAAGACAGAAAATTCATCCATGAAGACCTCTAGAAAATCCCCTACCATATCTGAGAAGATTCCCATCATTCACCGCTGGAAGGTTCCAAGGGAATTGTATAACCCGAACGGAATACGTTTGAAGGAAAAGGTGCCAAATGGACAGGTGAATGTAGTTTTCCTTTGATCCTTTAGGGAGACATCAATCTGATTATAACCTGAGTATCCATCTAAGAAACAATTGAACTCATGACCTTCCACACTCTCAAGGACTTGGTCAATAAATGGTAAGGGGAAATGGTCCTTCTTTGTGAATGAGTTTAGTTTTCTATAGTCAATGTAGACCCTCCATCCACTACTCACCCTAGTTGGAAGAATCTCTCCATCCTTATTGGTTATCACTGTGATTCCTACATTCTTGGGAACCACTTGGATTGGGCTCACCCACTCAGTCTTAGATATAGGATTGATGATACAAGATTTTAACAATTTCAAAAGTTCCTTCCTTACTACCTCCATGAGATTAGGGTTGAGTCTCCGTTGAGGTTGACGACATGGCTTTGAATCAGATTCTAGAACAATCCTATGAGTCCCTATTAGTGGGATAATCCCAGGAATATCAGACAGGGTCCAACCAATGGTTATCTTATGTTTCTTGAGGACATATAAAAGCATCCTCTCATGATTGGATTCAAGAGAAGAAGAAATGAAAATAGGTTGTGTTTGATTGTCCCCTAGGAAGGCATACTTGAGTGCAGAAGGATGTTCCTTCAATTCAAGATCAGGTTGGTTCAGAATTTCAGCAGAAGATTGGAACATTGGATCAAGATCAATTTTATTTCCTAGGGTTTTAGATAGAATTGAATCCCCATGTGTAGAAATTTCATCTACAAGATTGGTTTGATCAGATTTAGGGAAGGAACTTTGATAGGTCTCCATGAAAGTGGTTTCCGGAAAGGTTTTACTAATTTTTGGACCTAAGATTTCATCATTGGAGCAATCTGAAAGTGATTCTAGCCATGGAGATAAAATTCCTTCATGTGAACAAAGGAAATTAATCTCTTCCTAACTTAAACATTCCTTGAATATCCCTTGATGTTCTATTGATTCTTTATCACCACATCCTATCATGTTTACTTCATGAATATCCTCATCATCCCCTATTTATGAGCTTTCATTATAGATGTTCAAGTATAGACTCATGTTTCCAAAGGTGATGGTCATGTTCCCATTTCGGACTTGGATAACAGAGTTGATTGTTGCAAGGAAGGGACGACCAAGGATGATTGGGGTTTGTTCCTTATTTCCTATGGTTGGATTGTTTTCAAGGACAATGAAGTCAGTAGGGTAGATGAAGTTTTCAACCATTACCAGAACGTCCTTTAAAATCCCCTTTGGAACCCTAATGCTACGATCAGCAAGTTGAAGTGTGACCAATGTGGGTTGGATCTCTTCTAGGCCTAATTGGCAGTACACAACATAGGGGATGAGATTGACACAGGCACCTAGGTCACATAAGGCTTTGACAACATTGTTCTCTCCTAGTTCAACATTGATGTAAGGGCATCCTGGGTCTTTCATCTTTGGTGGAAGGGTTCCTTGGATTGTTGTGCTAACATTTGCAGCCTGAAGGACTTGGTTCTTATGTGAGAATTTCCTTTTAAATGTGCAGAGGTCCTTTAGGTATTTTTAGTATGCAGAAATGGTTTGAATAACATCAAGGAGTGGAATGTTCAACTTGACTTGTGAGAATATTTACCTCAATGTTTCACTCAATTTAGGCTTGTTTTTCCCCCTTATGCGTTGAGGAAATGGTGCAGGTTGTGGGGTTGTTTGTTGAAGAGTTGTTTCTTTCACATTGTTATCAATTTCTTCAGTTTGATCTTGTGGTTCATTTGTATTTTCATTAGATTTTTAAGCTCCACATGGTTTCTGACTTATTTGTTCAGGTTTTTCAATTGATTTCCCACTTTTTAGAATAGTGACAACCTTTAGTTGTTCATGAGTAGTTTGAGTGAAACTTGTCTCTCACCTTAAATTTGAGGATGGTACCGCCTGAGTAGGCATGGGTGCCTTTCCAGTTTTGATGGTTTTAATTTCTTGTTTAATGGATGAGAATTCTGAGTTCATTTTGTCCATTTGTTTGCACAGTTGTTCTAGTAGGATTTGTGGAACAATTTGGGTTGGTGCTTGAGCTTGTTGGTTTATCCAAAGAGGATACTTTGGTTGTTGGATTGGGTGTTGAATGGTTTGTTAGATAGGTTGTTGATATTAGACATGAGGATGTTGGAATTGGACCGGTTGTGGTTGGAACTGATTATGAGGTTGAAAGTTTTGTTGAGGGTATGGGTTGATACATTGTTGTTGTGTTGGTTGTTGATTGTCCTTCCAACGAAAGCCTGGATGGTCATTATACCTTGGATTGAAGGTTTTTGGGAATTTTGGCTTTTAAATGTTCATTGCATTAACATCTTCTAGTGGTACTCCTAAAAGAACATCCTTGATGGAAGGAATGGTTGGGTAATTATCAGTCTTGTGGTAATTCTTGTCACTAATTGTACAAACAAGCTCAATAGTTTGGGTTTTGTGGACCTTCCTAAGATCAATCTCCTCAACTTTCCTCATGAGTGCAGAAAGTTTTGCTCTAAGGTTTTCTTCTTCTATAAGATTTTACATTCACTAGATTTGGGTGGCTTCTCACAGTATGGTGATGTTCCCCATGTTTGGTTCTGTTTAGCTAGATTTTCTAGATACTCATAAGCATCATTTGGGGCTTTGTTTTTGAAGGTTCCATTACACATAATATCAATGAATTGTTTGTTTCCGGGACCTAACCCTTCATAGAAAATTCTCACTTGTTCTGGGATTAAGAAACCATGGTGCGGTACCATGTTAAATGTGTCCTTGAATCTTTTCCATGTTTCATAGAATGTTTCTCCCTCTTTTTGAAAAAAAATTTGTATGATATTTTTAAGTACAATTGTTTTATGATGGGGAAATTATTTTTTATAAAATTCTCATTGAAGTTGGTCCCAAGAGTAAATGGATGCTGGTCTCAAATTTTTTAACCAATTATTTTCTCGGTCTTTCAAAGAAAAAGGAAAAGGTCTCATTTTTGCAGATTCAATTTGATTTGAAGGGCACATGGTTTCACCAAACTCACTAAATTCTTTAACATGAAGGTAAGGCATCTCAGATTCCATCCCATGAAAGGATGGAAGGTGGTTCAGGACATGGGGTTTGAAAACATATTGGGCATATCCTATGTTATCATGCCTAATGCATGAGAGTGCATTGGTACAAGTTGGTGTGAGGTAGTCATTCATGGTCGGGTCTGCAACAATTCCCAAGTTAGGGTCTTTCTCAATATTTCGGTTCCCTCCCTGGTTTATGATTTGGTTTTGTGGGAGATTCTCCATTGTATCAAACTCAAATTCTAAATCTGGAGTATTGGGAATATTTGGATCTAATGGAAAAAGACCTCTATGATTGCTTGACTCCCCAGCCCTAAGACTATCCACCCAAACTAATCTGTTTGAGTTATCGCGGGTGTAGGAAAACATGCGCCAAAAGAAAAAAAAGCGAGAAAGGGAAAAGATAAGAGAATTGGGATGAGAAAGGAGAAATAGGGGAGAAAAGAAAGATGTTCTAATGTAACTTACTTGGTCCCTGGCAATGACGCCAAAATTTGATTGCGCCCAAATTTACCCAAGTTGTATGGTGTAAGCGGTCATTGTAGTACGACTTGGGTTATCAATCCTCAGAGACCTAAGAAGAAACCTAAGAAACATGCATTATAAGAATGTGATTTGATGTTGTTGATTTGGCTATGAAGTGGCCAAATTTGGATTGAATTGATTGGATTATTTGATATTTTAAAGACTTAAGTGAATTCAATTTAAAATCATGAGTTAATCCTTGGTTATCGCATGTGGTGAATTTGGATGAATTTATTTTTAAATTATTTCAATGTCTTAAGTTTGAGTGTTTCCTTTAACAAAATAAAATCATCCCAAATCACTCACCGATTTAGAGTTTCAACTATCCTAAGGCTAATCACCTATATAATTGGAGGATCCTATTGATGAGCACTCTAAGGTAGAGGATCATTTTAGCACTAGGGATGTGTATCCTTAAAATTGGTGAGTTCAAAGGATAATGTAAATCATTGAATTAAAATCTCAAAAATAGAATTGATTAAGAATTATTAAATTAAGAAATAACATCCAATTCACCCCTTTATACTCCCTTGTATCAACCCATTACAGGATTTTCCCTCCATTGATTCCATTCTATCAATGAAAGAGGGTATTAGACTTATGATTGTAGAATTGGAGAAGAATAAAAAAACAATCACTCCACCGTTGTGTGAAGAGTTTCACAAAAGATAATGTGAATAACTTCACTCCCTAAGGAAATGGTATCAAAATGATATGGAAAAATAAATAAGAAGTTAAGAAGAATAATAATATGATGATATTTTATTAATTAAATGAATGTGAACGAAATAACTTACTTGGGAGAAATTGACAAGCGATTATAAAATGAAGCATACAATTCAAAGAAAACACAAACTTCCATTCCAAACAAAAATATTCGATCCCCATTCCCTTTAGCATAATATCCTTCTATAGGAATATTTGGAGACTTAGATACACCCCCCAAAATAAATTACATCTTAATTAATTTAGAGAGTTAAAAGGAGGGTGAGAAAATTAAGGGATTTTGACTTTTCGAAGTTGACCCAGAAATTTCGTCTAGATTCATCCACCATTTTGACATATGAATTTGGAATTTAAGGAAGATGAATCACGAGGGGTCATAGAAGCGAAATATTCTCGTACTTCTGTTCTCTATGAGCTTTAAAAATTTGAGGAAATTTGGAGCAGCAGTTTAGAATTTATGGTCGCAATCGTGGGACGACTTTATGTGCATTAATGTCAGGCCCACCATTTAAATCTCAACTTCAGATCCCTTTATCATCATGAAAAAATCAGAATTAGCTCCGGACACAGTTGAATAAAATGATCCTCATATTTTTCTATTTCTAGTTAAAAAATTTGAGTTTCATTGGGCTTGTTTTGTGGGCACACATTTGTTTGATGGGCCTTAGGCCCATTAGGCTTTTTCCAGTAAACTTCTGCATTCTTGAGAAAAAATATCCATCTTCCCTTGAGATTCATCCATCAGACCTAAAAAATAAAATGTTCAAAATAAAGTGATAAATCATATCCCAAAATATCAAATTCAGAAAATGAATATAATGTTGTCTACAAACAAATGAATGATTGGGCCCAAATTTTCATTTTAAAAATGAATTGCATTTAAGATGAGAAATGAAGTTATATTTATGTAATGCACTAAAAACAATGTTTATGGAATTTAGAACAATGAATATAAATATATTAACAATGAAAATTATCCACTTTTAGTGACTAATCACCAAACGTGAAAAATCACAAACAAGACGCCGATAATACCCAACTAGGCCAAGAAAACTCTATATCTCAAACACATTCTTTGGTGGTTTCCATGAGATAACGACCTATATATTTTCTAGGTCCACTAAAACACCTCTTTTATAAATCACATGGCCAAGAAAACAAACTTCCCGTATCCAAAAGTCACACTTTGACAATTTGGCATACAACCGATGATCCCTCAAGATCCCCAGTACTATCACCAAGTGCTTCTCATGCTCCACCCTTGTCTTTGAATACACTAGAATATCGTCTATAAACACCACCACAAATGAATCCAGATATCTCTGACATATCTGATTCATCAATTCCATAAACACCACAGGTCCATTCGTTAGACCAAAGGGCATAACCACATATTCATAATGGTCATATCTACTTCTGAAAGTTGTTTTAGGAATATCGTCCTTCCTCACCTGCAATTGATGATATCCCGGCCACAGGTCGATCTTGGAGAACTACTGGGATCCCCTCAACTGATCGAAAAAAATCATCAATTTGTGGAAGTGGATATCTATTCTTTATCGTAACTTGGTTAAGTCTATGATAATCAAAACATAGCCTCAAATTTCCAAACGCCTTTTTCACAAACAACATCGGCGCTACCCACAGAGACATGCTAGGCCGAATAAACCCTTTGTTTTCTAACTCTTCCAACTAGACTTTCAATTCCTGCAATTCATCTGGTGCCATCCAATAAGACGGAAGTGAGATAGGACTGGTCCCCGTAAGGAGATCAATTGTAAGCTCCACTTATCTTACGGGAGGTAACCCAAATAATTCTTTAGAAAAAACATCCATGAACTAATCCACCACTGTTGGAAGAACATTCTACTCAAAACAGTCTAGTGATTCCAATGACAACACTGCCAATTGAAATGATAACATACCCACTGCTGGTGCCAACAAGCCCGTTGCACCATGTCTTTCATGCCTCTCTCCTCTAAACATATGCCTAACACCATCATGTGTCGTAAAATCCATTGTCTGGGCATCGCAATCGATGTGGGCCTTAAAATACACCAACCAATCCATTCCCAGGATTACATCATACCCATCCATATCAAGCATTGAGAAATTCCACATTAGATCAACCTCGCCCACAATGATACAACATTCACTACACAAGAAGGATCGACACCCTCTTCGACCCAGAGTAGTTTGAAGTTTCAAAACCAAAGGCATCATTTCTGCCCTTAAACCCAACAAATCAACCACACGTGCAGCAATAAAAGAGTGTGAATCACATGTATCAAACCGCACTTGCATCAAGGTAGAATTTAAAATAATAGCACCTCACATCGTGGATGGTCCCAACTGATCATCCACCACAACCTGCTTAGCTCCGAACACAAGTTTGCTTGCCACACTCTGCTCTTTATTGCTCTTCTGAGGCGTCATGGTATTCCAAGAATCACCATGACCCACTTTACTTTGCTGACAAGGGGTATGCTTCTGTCCTCATCCCGTTGAAGCATACGATGTCTGCGATCTCTGAGGAGTGTCACGTGCACCCGACCTTGGAGCATTCTGACAATAACACTGCAGATGCCCCATCTGCTTACAATTATGACATGCTCTAGGTTGTGCCATAGAATCCCGCTTGATGTAGTTCATAGAACCATACTGAAAGCATCCCGGCTTGCTCTGGGGCATCGAAGGAAGATTTACCGATCCTAACATCGGGTTATATTCCATATTCCTGCCCTAGGAATAAGTTTCCCTCCTTCACTTGAACCCAGCGTTAGATTTCCCACTATTCCCCATGGGTACCACCATGCTTCCTCCACCTGGAGCACCCAATAAATCCCGCTCAGCCACCGAGGATCTATTCACCATCTATGTGTAATCATCTATACACAACAACACTATATTTGAATGGATTTCTTGCCTTAATACCACTTCAAATATCCTTGACTTCAACGATGTGCTACCCTCCACCTTGGGTGCAAACTACACTACATTTATAAACTTAGTTGCATACTCCATCACCGACAAAAGCTCTTGCTTCAAACTGAAGAAATCATTCGTACACTTAATTCTGAATGTATGTCGGTAGAATTGTTTATTAAAAAATTCTTCAAATCCTTCCCACATTATACCCTAGTCCATCCCTATTTGGACTACCAACTACCACCACTGAAGGGAAAGATCTTCCAACATATATGTGGCCAACTTCACTTTTAACTCTACCAGGGTTCCCAAGAACTCGAAGATCTTGTTCATTCTATTCAACCATGCTTCTGCCCTTTCCAGATCTGAATCACCCCTGAATATGGGTGGATTCTGCTTTTGAAACTGGACCGCATGATCCACATTCCTTGGTTTATATACTTTGTTTCCACTTTCCACATCTTGGAAATCTTACACTATACTCTGCATAACTACTGGTTCACCTGAGGCCTAGGTGCTACCACATTCTCAGTATCCTCCTCTGGTTGGTCTCTACGATGCCTAACCGGTGCCATTTCTATAAACAAAAAACAAACAACCATGAGTCTCACTTTTGTATACATCACGAAATCCCATTTCAAATCACATTACACAACACTATCGCACAAGGATTTCTACAAGTTCACATTTTCCACATTGGCCATGTTTTACCATTTTGAAAACCAACCCATTTTCAAAATACCGATTTATTCACATTACAATTTCACACATTCATATCACATCATAAATCATTATACCACAATGATATATGCATCCTAGTGGGAAGTCATTTCTACCATGCATGTCATTCTCATCTCATTGGCTACACCCACGACAACAAGATATCCAATGCCTATAAGTGTCTCCAAAACACTTATGTACCCAACTCCCCAGTAACTTGATTTTCAGCATAAAATGGTTAGCTATTTCCTTTTATGCTATAAATTCCAAGTTCCGACATTCCTATGCCTTGCTACCATCCCGACTCAAGGAATGCACCACAACGAACGTCAATACCAAATTTGAGAATCATCTCCAAAGGACCAAAAAAACCGATACCACTTGTAACACCCCACCCCTACCTCATTGAATTGAGGAAGAGGTGAGGGTTACTTAGCCTTAAGTGACATTCTCAAGGCACCAAATGCTAGAAATAAATGCCGAGGGCTTCAAGAAAAAGTTGGGGAACGATTTTCCCTTAAGATAAAACCAACCAAACCATCCACTATCAATCACTATATGATGTATGCACTTTCAAACCCAAACATGTGTTCCCAAAAGACAACCAAGTTGTTCCACAATACAACACAAAACCAATACAACCAACCATATCAATGTACAAGTGGAAACTAAACAAAAAACACTATGATCCATGACACCACCACACCTCCACACCAAGCTCCACGCTCCAAGATCCACCGAGACATCACAATGCACCACTAAAGGAGGGAGATGCCTTACCTTTGTCCATGTCACGATACACAACATATGCAAAGACACCAACGTGCCAAATCAGGGGGGTGAGTACTAAAACTTAGTAGGATTTACCTAAATGACTTCCCTACACATGCCACTGGGATAAAACTGTGAGCACAATTATATAAAATACTTTATATAAAATAAATCAAAAGTGCAGCCATCCTCATAAGCCAAACATGCCCTTACCAAGCCATCGCAACCAACAAAAGCAACCAAGTGAAATCCAACCAAATATGCCACAAGCCATCTCATAATTTACACATTAGCACAACAATTCCGTCTTGCAAAGAAATGCACAACAAACCAACCAACAACCAAACGGTGGAGCTTCCGTCCAACCCATTCACCCATTCACACTTTAGTGGCACTTCCCGTCCACTTACCATTGATGGTGGCCCTTCCGCCCACTATCCATCCCCTTTTTATAGTGGTACTTCTCGCCACTTCCACACAACATTCCAAACAAGCCAAACCAAGCATATAACCACCAAGGTCACAACATCATGCAATCAACCCATTCCATTGCATATCAATCCACTTCAATAAATCACCCATTTATGGAAAATCATTTTCCATGCCAAACAACATTTCAATAAAACAACCCTTTTGTTGAAAACCATTCCATCAATCATTTTCACAAATCAACCATAGCGTCCCATTTTAAAATCTTCATTTGAAAATCCACAACAAAAGCATTTCACCATAAAACCCCATTTTCCCCAAAAATCCCCAAATGGATTTTCAACCAACTTTGCACATCAAAACACAATTAATTTCAATCCAAACAAATTAACTGTAACCAAAAACCACTCGCTCTAATCAAGTGGAGTCGATATAGAAGCCACATACCTTTAGGGTACCTGAGAAATCGACCAACGAACAACCGCGCCTCAAATCCGGTGAACGCACCACTGAAACCTCTCTAGATCCCTTTCCTTAGAATCCATAAGCCTTAAAATCATCATCCAAGGAAACCAAAACCCTGTATCTACACACAAAAAGTGTAGATCTAGAAAACTAAGAAAGAGAGAAGAAATTATCTAGAGAAAACCAAAAGGAACCATGAGAGAAGACTTACCCGAGAAAAATCACCATCAAAGCACCTTGAAAACCCTTTGATTTGCTTCTGAAACGAATGGGAGATCCCCTCCAACCCTTGAGAACTGAAAATCCTGAGTGATCCACGAGTGGGAGGAAGTTTGGAATGAAATAGGTTAAGCCTGAGGGAGCCCGAAACATATAACCCTATTTTTAAGTGGCCGCACGGTTAGTCCGTACGGTTTGGAAAACCGTGTGCTAACTGTGTGCACACTACTGCCTCGTGAGCAAGGGTCTGCACGGTTTCCTCGCACGGTTTGGAAAATTGTGTGTGGGCCATGTGAATCCTATTATATCCCTTGCATGGTATCCTGGAGAATCTGCAGAGTTTCCACTAACCGTGCTCAAACCATGCACCCCTTTAAAAGCCTCCAAACTCATCCAAAAACCTTTCCAAACTCTCCGAACCTCTTCCCAACTCATCCCATGCACTTTAAACACATAAAAAGAATAAACATAGGCCACATAACTCAAACCGAGGGTACTACATTCTTAGTCTAAACTAAAGACAAGAAATAGGTGATGAATAAGGTACATCTCACAGAAATAAAAGTGCGATGAGAAATCCCTTACCTTATCTCTAAAAGCTTTATGCACAGGTACTTATTATCCTGGATAATCAAATTAGATTAATTAATTACTTAATTCTAAACCTCTATAACATATATTTGATTTATTATAATTTAATTAAGTTCATTTATGGAAATTATGATGAGTTGTAATGTTTAATTTTATTTATCTGGGTGGAGACGATGCTGATCCATGAGTGAGTGTGGGAATTTAACATCATATCATTACGATCACTCTAGTAATTAACCCATCAGTATATGTAAGTGGCCATAAAAAATAATAGTTAGAAGAGCAAGGATGTTTATATATAATTGATAACTATTTATGTTTTGGTTACTTTATAAATTTCTAATTTAATTGAATTATTAATTATAATGTGATAAAATATATAACAAAATAAATGGAAATTAATTGATAAATTAAATAAATTAAATATTTTATTATCAGATCAAATTTGATAAAATTAGTTATCCCATCCCTAGGATTTTTTCCCCAAAATTATTACCATCCATCCATAATTTTTTTTATAAAAATTACATTTCTCTTTATCAATTAAAAAATAAAATACATCAATGTAAAACTATCGAAAATGAATATAAATACAGTAAAAATTTATTATTATAGTGGAATTAAATTTGTAACATTGTCATAAAAAATACGTATAAAACATGTAAATGTTTTTTGGTACGTATAATATATATTCAAAATAAAAAAATTCATTATAAAAATACACAATACCTTCACAAAAAAATTATCATTTCATAAAATATATCACAGGACATTTAATCAGATGATATAACAAGCATTTAAAACTACAACAGAATTGATGCTATAAGTTTAATGATGATGTATGTGCTGATTAAAATTGACAATTATCATTGGTTGATTAGTTTTATATATTTAGAAATTAGGTTTCTTTAAATATTTCTTTGGATGAATGTGATTACTTGATGGAATGCATATTAGACCTCAAGATATGACTTGAAATCCTCTCTTAGATATCCACGTCTTGTATGAATGATTATATAAAAATCTTAAATAGATATAAAATAGTGGAAAAGGAAATCCTTTGGTATAATATTGGAGAGAATATGTTTATACATATAGTAACATGTGTGGACTTTAGTGACGGAAGCAAGAGGAAAAGGGATACCTACACCCAATGAAGAAAATTAATAGATAATCAATACAAGAGGTCAGTTTCATTTCGTCCATGAATGAGTAAAAATATAGGATGTTTAAATTTTTTTCACTATAGAACATGAAGAGAAACTATATGAAACCACCACTAGGTTTTTATAGATGCTCTAAAATAGGATTACTATGAATTAATGTGCTGATTCTCTGAACACAGTTTAGGGGAATGGATTTAATATTACATAGAACTCTCATTCTAAGACCTGATGATCATGTCAGAGGGCAATGAAGTGCTTGAAAGACCAAACATTTTTCTGTGGGAGACCTATGAAATCATAGGAATGGCCACCAATGTGATTCATTATACACATAAAGGCCACTAACACATGAGGGGATCCATCCTGTATATCTTCCATCATCGCGGACATGACAAACTCCATGTACACAGAGGATCCTCACACATGAATTGAATTTTCATTAGGTGATTTTTATTACATACAGGACCCGACATATGATAAAATCTAGCTCAATGTCTTTCCATAGGTGACTGTAAGCCCCTCGAACCTACATTGAACCCCATCTCGATGTCATCACTTTTTGAGGAATCTACGTCTAACAAGAACCATTCAAGCATCAAATCATCCCACTGGGATGAAATTCCCATTTTTAATTATTATTGCCTTACATAATACAAAACCTGACTCAACATCTTTCATTTCAAGGTGCACTGCGTCCCCCAAGACATTCCCTGATTCTACTTCAAATCATATCACTCTGATCACATTGACTATAAGTGATTTTCAGTTAATAGGACCTGACATGTGACAATCCCGAGTACATTGTCATCTCTTTTTTAGTGCACTATGTCTAACAATTCAAGACCAAGCCATTGGACGAATCATTAAACATGGACATCATTGTCTAGAGTTGATTTTCAATACCATTGGACATGTCATTCAGTGGCTCTAGGCATGCAGAAAATTCCCCACACCAAGGGGGTTCTCTAACCCCTCCCCCCTAAAGATACATTTATGTATTTCTAGTTATACCACTTGGAAACATCAACATTGATGAGGAGACATACTTAGGGGTTTAGACAACCCAGAGGGAAATGCAGCGCGTGAAAGACCACATGTGTTTCCCCAAAAGACCAATGAAAACCTATTAATGGCCACTGACATGATCCCTTATGCACATAAAGTCCATTGACATTTCATGGAATTTTTCCCTCATATTTTCCATCACCGCCAACATGAAAGGCCTCGTGTCCATAGCAGATCCTCATATAGGAATTGAATTTTCTTATGTGACTGTCATTATATACAGAACCCAAAATATGAAAAAACCAAGATCAATCTCTTTCCATAGGTGACTATAATCCCCTAGACCCTACAATAAACCCCAGATCGATGTCATAACTTTTTGAGGGATCGATGTTTAGAAAACACCAAGACAACATCAAATCATCCCACATGGATTGAATAATTTTTTCAGCCATTAAGATATCACAAGCTACAAACTCCATCTCAACTTCTTTCCTTTCAAAGTGCATTGTGTCCCCCAAGACAAGACCTAATTCCACTTTAAAATGTATCACATAGTTCACATAGTCTATATGTGATTTTTAATCCATAGGACCTGACATGCGACAAACCCCAACTCATTGTCATCGCATTTCAGGCTCACTATGTCCGACAAGACTAGACCCAACCAACAAACAGGTCATCAAACTTTGATGGAATTGTATTTAGGTGATTTTCAACATCATTGGACATGACATTCATCAGCTCTAGTTATGTAGGACAAGCCCCATGCCTAGGGGTGTTTTCTAACCCCTCCCCCCTAAAGAGACATTTATTAATCTCCATTTATCCCACAAGGAAACATCAGCATTGACAAAGATACATACTTAGGGGTTTAGATGACCCAGAGGGAAACACAGGACAAGAAATACCACATGTTTCTCCCTGTAAGACCTATGAAAACATAGTAATGGCCACTAACATGACCCCTTATGCACATAAAGGCCACTGAAATGTATTTCCATCTGTCCCTCATATCATCCATCACCATCGACATGTATAGCCCCATGTCCATAGTGGATCCTTACATAGGAATTGGATTATCCTTAGGTGATTGTGATTACACATAGGACCCAACATATGACAAACCCAAGATCAATTTATTTTCATAGGTGAAAGTAAGCCCCCGGAACCTAAAAAAATCCCTATCTTGATTTCATCACTTTTTGAGGGAGCGATGTCTAACATTCACTATTCCAAAATCAAATCATCCCACATGGATTGAATTATCATTATCATCCATTAGGATATGACATGCTACAAACCCCATATCAATGTATTTCCATTAAAGGCCCACTACGTCCCCCAAGATAATCCCTGAGTCCACATTTACTCATCTCACTCAGAAGGAATTGTCTATATGTGATTTCCAGTCCATAGGAACTGACATGAAACAAACCTCAACCCATTTTCATTGCTTTTTAGACCCACTACGTCTGACAAGACATGCCCCAAGACCCAAAAAGATCACCAAACATGGATGGAATTATCTAGAGGTGATTTTCAATGTCATTGGACATGTCATTCATCGGATCTAGGAACACATGGAAATCCCCATGCCCAGGGGGTCTACCAACACCTCCCCCCCCCCCCTAAAGAGACATTTATGAAATTCCAGTTATCCCACCAGGAAACATAAACATTGACGAGGATACATAGTGAGGGTTTTAGACGACCCAAGGGGTAACAGAGTTCATGAAATACCAAACATGTTTCCCTAAGAGACCTATGAAAACATAGGAATGTCCACTAATGTGATAACATATGCACATAAAATCCACCAACATGTCATGGCATCTGTACCTCATATCTTCCATCACTGTGGACATGACAGACCCTAGTATGTTCCTATGCTGGGTTTGAGAAAAAAATAATAGTGTATCATCAAGGACAACTATATACACCAGTATATGTGTTTGTATAAACGATTAAAATATATAAATAATAATAATTGACATTGAGTCTTCATGAAAAAACATTTCCACTTCCACATCCAAATTGATACACACTCCATCTGTGACTGTACATTAATCCAACAGTAGATGTGGTCATAATGACCCAAAAATAAATTTTATTAGATTTAAAAAACATAAAAAATTTCTATGAAAGTGTCAAAAATTGAAAATGAACTTTTTTTCATGACATAATAAGATAATTCCCTCCAAATAATTTTTGGCATGTTGGATGAGTCCTCAAATCAATCCTACATGAAATTATATAAAATTAATAAAAGTTGGGTTTTATGGATTTAAATTTCATGAAACGAATTCCAAATGGTTAAAACCTAGTAACCAATAACTGATTATGATGAAATAATAGGAAAATGATTATAAAATATTTTGTGAGATGTATTCCTTTAGAAATCTTATTTATTGTGTCATGACCTATAAAATGACCATATATTATATCAACATCAAAGAAAAACAACCATTATTTAATTTGTTTCTTCTGGAAATATTCCACACATCATTCAAACATACTGGGCTGTTAAAATGATCAAAAAAATATTTAACTATAAATAATGATATAAAATATATTATAAAACAATGAAAATATTAGATTATCATTAAATCAATTATTTATTCCATGTTTATATTAATAAACCATGTTCCACAAAAAATGAGTTTTCATTATGGGATATAAAATAATTAGATACTACTTATCATTTAAAATAAATGTGCATCAAAATAAATTATAGTGGAATTGTTGTGTACATCATTTTCCTCACACTAGGTTCCTAAAACATAATTCTAAGAACACCAACACCCTCACTCAAACTTGGAAACACTCATGATTGTATCACCATGCCATAGAAAAAACTATGTTTTTTGTGGATTCATTTGAAATGAGATGGAAATAGAAGAAACATTATAAAGACAATTGTTTTTTTGTCAGTTTACTTTACATGAGTTTTGTGGTTTTGGAAGATTACAAGATGTTTTATTGTGAGAAACATATTTCACTATATAAGTTTGGCAGAAATATTATTTAATTTGAGAAGAATTTTGTAAGTTTTTTATCATTAAATAAACTCCATATTAGTGACTAAAAAGTTCATGTGAATCATTATGTAATATTTGTATGAGTCATTTCATATAATACATATAGAAATAACTAAATGATTAATTAAGGTATTAATGTATGAGTAAATAAAGGTAGCATATGAGTAGCAATAATGAGTCATCTATGTATGAGTAACAATGTATGAGTGGACCCATTACTTTAAAGAGTGTCTCAAGAAATAATAATTGAGATTTTAAAGGTGTGGTTTTTTATAATGTTTTAAAGACATAGAATATTGTTGAGATCATAGTGATATTGAAATAATAAAGGAGAATGAATCATAATTTCCATATCTTAAGATATGTAAAATATATCTTATAGACATATTAGACTGGCTGGACTATGTTTAAAATTAGAAGGTATTCTAGGGTGTCTCCATATTTTGTATTTAACGTATAGAATTTTTTAAATTTGGAAATTATGAGGTCTATAAGAGCATGAATGGGAGAAAACATGAGGATAATATTTGATAAATAATTATATATTTAAAATATGGAAATTAATATCACGTAGTTACTTTATCATCTATATTAAAAGAAGAAGTAAGAACAAGAAGGGAAAATCATTAAATTATTATTTACTTTATACATATATTCATTAAGAGAGAAGAAGATACCTTTCATGATATTAGGGATTTAAATTATAAAGTTAAGAAGAAGTTTATCAAAAGAAGAGATTCATTAACCATATCTGTTTTATTAAAGGAGGGATTCTCTAAGGGAGTTTTTGTTCACTACCACAACTATTAGTAGAATGAATAAGTGACCCGGGATTATTTTGGTGTGGTATTATATCAATAAAAAGATAAAGGAGTTGTTGATACAATGTTGGGAGTCCATAACTTGACTATAAAAGATATTTTCATGAAGTTCATCAGTGAATTTAACAAGAAATGAATATTAACTCAGTTACATATATGATTCTAATTATGGAGATTCCTACATGCCTATAAACTATTGTCATTCTTCCCTAGATTAGTTCCCAAAGGATCACAAAGGCTAGTTATCTTTTGTTTTGAAGTGATCTAGAACAAAAATAATGTAAATATATTGATCTTGGGCCTAGAGTGACCATATTCATTTTATATACACCAAAATAGATAACTAGTGGATTTTGTAACATTGAAGCATCTTCAAGGTGTAATCCCTCAATATAGCCTGTTGTGGATAAACCAAGTAAAAATATTCATATCCCTGGAATGTTTACTTTACTACATTCACTTATCAAATTTCATTGTGTTTGTGAGTGAAGAACATGAATATATGGTTGAACGTTGTTCCCACTGACATGGGAACAAGATCCCAAAGTTAATATTCGAAAAATAGGTGAAAATTGTTTTAGTTTCTCTACAATATAATTCACCCACCCACCCACTTCTTAGGGTTCCTCTGGGCCTAAAAAGTTGTATTAAATCATAATGTTTCTGTAACACCCTGGATAAATGATGTATATGACATTTTAATATTTAATAATATTTATGAATTATATATTAATTTTACTTTAAAGGGGTTTCTATGTTCGATAGCGTACCCGATACGTAACAACGGGTTTCTTTGAAATCTTACATTGCACACTAATAATATAATATTATTATTTTAAATGATAGTTAACTCCAAGATGTTTTATTACCAGTAATGAACAAAACTAACTAAAATATGATTATACATGTTTTTTGAATGTATTTACATTTATCCAATAAAAATTAGAGGCTTAAAATGCGAATGAATCTAATTTTAAGCATAATTTACATTAAAAGGTTGATTTACCGCCTTTTAATGGAGAACCCTCTTTAAATATAATTTTGGTCACTTTAATAAATTATATTTGAACAAATAAAATACTTCTTTATAATGTGGACATCAAAATTTACTTTGTGTAAATTTTTGGAATTTTTCTGATAAAGTTCATTTTCTAATGAATAGTGAAAAATATTGTATTTTAATTCAAAACTATGTTTTAATCTAATTTATTTATATGGTTATATTATCTTTTTAATTTTTTTTTGAAGTTTAATTAGAATATATTTTTACCATTTAATCCAATTTTGGTCATTGGAATTAACTTCACTTTGAAATTTGACATAAACAAGTATCAATCTTTTGATAGTTATTGTTTCTTAAAAACACGCTATTTGTTATGATAACGGGAATTAATTTTAAAATTAATTAATGCCAACTCTATGTTTAGAATTTGGTAAAATAGGCATAATTTTTGAATTTTTAATATAAAATATATCTTAGGCTGAATTTTTGGTATTTTTTCTGAAAAACTTCATTTTTTGATGAATAGTGAAACCCCTTTGTAGTAGTTAAAAAAACTGACTTTTTCATTTAAATGAAATTTTACCACTTCTATGAATTGAATTTTGAAAATAAAACATACATGGTTTTTATAAAGAAGTAAAATTTGGTTCAATAAGATGAAAATAATTTTTTTGGTGAATTGTAACTTTTGACTTTTATTTACTACGGTTAAAGGTAAATATGGTAATTCAAGGTTAAAAGAATATTATAATAATTCAAAATCACCTTAAAACTTTTAATAACCTTATTGGATGAGTAATGGCCGACCATGGACATCTTTGGGTCTATTTTGGGTCCCCATGGAGCCACGTATGAAAGATAATGACACTTTAGACTAATTAATTTATTGTAAAGGCAAAAATGACAAAAACAAATATCTTTTAATAAAGTAATTTTTTATAGTGTTATATAAGTAATTATTTTGACTATAAATATTAATTGGAAAGATAAAACGATTTCCTACATAATGGTATTTTTTTATAATTTTTAGGCATCAAATAAATTAAATTATTTATGACACAATAATGATGTAGTGTTTACCTCATTAATAAATGATTTAAATAAATATGATTATAATGATTAAAATATTATCCAAAACATGTCAAATTATGATTGGATGATTTTATTTCGAATATGAATCATCTTATATTCTACTTTAATTATTTTTGGACCATTAGAAACCAAATATCATAATATAATAAAATAATATTTTCACACTTTCATAAAGAGCCCCTCCCCCCTATAAAAAGACACCCCTTCTAACCAATTCCTCACACCTCTCAAGCCTTTTGGATCGTCAAAAATCTTCCCAATTAAGCTCCCTACATCATTATACTCTTCCTATAAGCATTAACTTAGGTATAAGGCACTTCAAGAAGTCCTTTGGTTCAAGCCAAAGGGAGTTACCCTAATTAAAGGTAACAATTTCTTTTAAATTGTTTTCTTTTATTTTACTTCTCCTACCCTTAAACTCTTTTTATTAATTTCTTTTGTAACAAAAACAATATCTAAAATATAATAGGATGTCTTTATCATAATTATTCTAACTACACTGACACACACCTCCATCTAATGGGTGAAGAACATAATGTTTCTATGGATGGAAAACTAACGCCTCACGAAATGATGATTGTTCGATTATATCCTACCGCCTCTCATGGTGGCCATTAAAATGGAACTATATTTATATATGATATATATTATGTTTATGTTTTCTTTATGCTTCTTTAATTTCCATTTATAGTATACCTTTATGGTTTCCATTATGGGTAAACGTGATAATTTCATTTGAGGAAGTGCGGACAACCGCCCCCTCAAAGTGATATGACTCGTTAATACCATATGTGGGATGTATAAAGGATGGAGTTAATGATATTATATATGATATTATACTGGAATTATAATATAACTATTTATCATTATTTTTTAATTCCATTAAAATAATAAATAGAAATGAAAGTAGCGTTCATGCGTACGTACGACTTACCGTCTCCATGAACAGTGCATTTCATTTCTTACCTCCAAATGATATGTACTATTATAAATATATATATATAATGGATATATATGATATATATGATATCTAAATCATGAATATCATTCTGTATATAATGAACTTTTGACTATGTGAACAACTTGTGATTGTAAGAAGTCCATTTTTGACTAAAGTACCAAATATCGACAAAACAAACGTTATTAACTTAAAAGATTACATAATGTTTATAACATGGTAAAAAGTAATATAAAAGTAATAATAAACTTGAAAAATGTTCTTAATAAAGTAGAAATTTACTTTAGTTTATTATTCAGGAAGAACAAGGAACAAACGAGTCAAGTCGGACACGAAGTTAGGGATTTCTTATCTCACTTTTAATTCCATGAGATTTCCATTGGTCGCCACTTATTAATTTAATGTGGTTTATTTTGTACTACCATTTGATATATATTATCATTATTTTCATTATATTCATGGTATTATGTGATTAATTTGGTTTTTATTAACTTTTGGTCATACGACTCAGTTGATTACAATGTGGTAAAGGGTTTCATCACACTTTTTATTCCTCTGAGATTCGTGCTATATTTTCCATTGTTTCCTTTTGTGTGGTGTATGTACTACCCATTATTATACTCTTTCTATAATATAATTTCATTTATGAGTATTTACATCTTCATTTTATGACCCTTCTTTCATGTGGTGTGTGTTTTGTAAGTTATCAAATCAGTAAGGGAACCTTTCACCCTCCTCTTTTTAAAAGAATTATTTTTGTTATGTCATTTAATTTACATATTATTATGTTGGGATATGTTATTATATATCCTTATTGATGTAAATTTTATGTCCATGTGAGGATATACCCTTTTTTATCTCATCAAATCATTTTCTGAATTTTAATGTGACGTTGTTAGGCTATTGAATTTTTCTAAGGGACTTCATCTCAATATCCTTTCATTGAAGCATATTTTGTTTTAATACACAAATTTATTTTATACACTGTATAAACACCCTTGAACTTTGAAATGGAATATTTTTCTATGAAGAATTTTACTACACAATAAAAATTAATGTTTCTTTTAACCTAAGTTGTGACAACAACCTTTTACGTCGTTATGAGTATTATTTGATCTTTGGCTTCCTCAACAATATGTAATGTTTTTAAAAGAAAATAAATACCATATACTCTTTTATGTATTTTGGTATTGAAAATGGTTCTGATAATGGATTTGTTATGTCAATATATTTAAGTGATGTATTGTGATTGAAATGTGGAAATGTTTTCTTTCCTTTATATTTGTTTTATTTCTTATGATTTTATAATGGTACTTGGAAATTTGACGGGTGGTTACGTGATAAACCAAATGATGGGTGGTGTTGTTAATACTAGGACAGGGGTTTACGTTATAACCTCTAATGCATTGGGTATGGAAGTCGGCCGTATGATTATTCCATTTAGTGATATGTGTGGAAGTCGACTGTATGGTTATTTCATTTAAGTATTTTTATGGCCAAAGTTACCTTTATATGTTATGTGTTCTTTATATTGGTTTTATGGTAATATTTTGGTTACAAAAGGGTAAGTAATGATATTTTATTTAGTTAAGAGTATTTACTACTTCATAATGGTGAAAAGTATTACTTATGATAAAGTATTCATGGTTTTCCTGTTGTTTTGAAAAAAAACTAACAATTTTCCTTCTTTTTATATCCCTTACTGAGATTTTTATGCTCATCCCAAGTTTTTTAAATGTTTTTCATAGGAAATAATGTGGAATAGGTTCGAGGATGGGATCAAGGAAAATTCATGCTGTCTTAAACATGGAACTAGACATGACTCTTTTTTCAATAGTTCATGTTTTGTAAAAAAATGGAAACTGTGTAGACGTGTCTACTTTGTAATCTCCTGAGATATAATAGTTATGTACTAATTATCTAAAACTCTATACCTGAAAAGATCCTCAATGTGAATTATTCATTTAATTCAATATTATTTAAGGTTTAAGGTCGGGTCCTTATAGTTGGTATCAGAGGTCGGTTTAGATAACTTTAGAGGTTAGGGTATTCTTTAAGAATAGGTGACATTACCATAATGGTTAGGATTTCTGAAAGAGTCATAGTTTTTTAGATAAAGTTAATGAGTTTAAGATAACATGAATAATTATATCTTAGTATTTACTCTCCTCATAAGATATTATATGATGATTTTACTAATATACTCACACTTACCTTTATGGTTTTAGTCAATGGTTGGATCTAGCAGGCATCAAAGTAACAATGGATGTGAAGAAAACTATGATGGTTTTATGAATGAGAAATTGAAGGAAATGGAAGATGAAATGAGAAATATTGTGGTTATTCTCAATGAACTATCTATAGTCCTGATTGACCACTTTAACCATGGTGATTTTTATAAGGCATCGTATATGCGAAAAACAAATCCCCACGGAAGTTCAGGTAATAATCTTAAAGGTATGTAAGTTGAAAAATTTATGTTTCAAGGATGTGTAAAGAAACACCCAGGAAAATGTTTCAAAGGGACAAGAAGATTCTATAGATGTGGAAAGGAAGGTCATAAAGCAAGAACTTTCCATGGAAAAAGGAAGCATCCAGTTGACTCTAGGAAAGAGAAAGAAGTTATTTCTGAGGGATCAATTGAATGTTTTAAATGTGGTGTGCATGGTCATTATACAAACACATGTCCTGCGAAGAAGTTTTGGGAATGGGATCACCAGGATCGTAAAAATATTTTCTTACCAATACCTAATGCCATTCCGATTGAGGATGAAGCAACTGACAATGACCAATGAAAGGTATGGATTATTTCTTAACATATGTTTTGACATTATTGAATCTTAGGATATGAATTGTGATTTTGTTTTTAGGAAAGAATTATTTCAGAATAATTTGGAAAGGAATGGTTAATTGATCATGAAGAATGTTTAATGAGTAATAAGTCAACATATATGGGATTCAAGTGTTATGGTATATTTTAGGATGGTGAAATTCCTAAAAGTATCAAGGATCTTTTGATGATGGGAATTACATTAGAAGAATTTTTATAGTATGTGTAACACTGATGTTTGATATATGAGAATTTTATTCAAGGAATAATTATATTTTCTTTTGTGTATATAGTTATAAAGAACCATTTGGGTTTATATGATCCTTGAATTTGAGGAAATTATAGGTTAATACATTTCTGGGATGAAAAATGAAAGTTATTATAAAACCTTCATGGTTAAAATATGTTATGGTTATTTTTGATAAATTTATCTCTTTTTGTGAATGCTATAAAATTATATAGTTTTGAAAAATGGACAACACGCAGACCGTGTGACAACCTGTCACATTGGACAAAGCTATGAGAATTGAGCCCACAACCAAAGTGCGACTGGTATTTATCACCTACCACTGGACTACATGAAGTCCCTGGTTTGTATGGCTAATTATTTTTAGTTAGATGGTTTTTTGAATCATGAATAATTATATTTTGGGTTATCTATGGAAATGATTAACCTATCATGGAGGATATGTGATTAGGTTAATTACATTTCAATATGAGACTTTAAGAGTAACTGATGTTATTTGGAGATAAATGTTAAGATTAATCTTGGAAGACTATGTGATTAGAACCTTTTGAGATTTGGGTTTCAATCTTAGTTTGAATTACTTTGAAGAATTTTATGGATAACAGTGTATTGAATGGTCTTTGTTGAACTTTGAGTTTTGTTTGACAAATTTTGGAGATTAAGAGTAGTTTTTTATATAAAAGATTATCCTTTTTGGGGATTACCTAATCTGGTGCTAACCATTTTGGTTTTGGTTAAGGTCTAAAGGCATGGGAAATATATAGTTCAAATTTTATGGATTATGTGATTCTATCTAAGTTGATTATAGTGCTCTTAATGTGAAATAAAATCATCCTGAATACTCATTGTTTGGAGAAAATATGAGTTTGTGTTAGAAATCGAGTAAAATATGAACGTCTACATGAAAAGTAAGTATATTTACTTATGTATTTAGTTAAGATCATAAATAAATTTCTCAATGAAAAGTAACTTAAAAAAACCTTGTCTCTTAACTTTTCCTACTGGGGAATCAAAGACTGTTTAACCCATCACAAGTTTGTGATTTTCTGGTGGTTAACTTTCTCCTAAACATGTTTTATATCAATCTCCATAAGAACATGATGGTTTGTTTTCTCCTCCATATCCATGTTTTCATGGAATCCTAGTATATATTGTCTCAGGTAACCTTTTTAATTATCTTTCTTTATTTTAAAGTGATAGTTTTATTGACTCTTTTTTCGATGTGGGGCTTTCAATGAAGTTCCCGGGCTCAATTTTAAAATTGCAAGGATGCAATTCCCAAAAGGGGGAAGGATGTAACATCCCGGATAAATGAAGAATATGACATTTTCATATTTATTAATATTTCTATATTAAATATTAATTTTACTTTAAAGGGGTTTCTATGTTCGATAGCGTACCCGATACGCAACAACGGGTTTCTTCGAAATCTTACATAGCATACTAATAATATAATATTAATATTTTAAATGGTAGTTAACTCCAAGGCGTTTTATTGGAGGTAATGAAAAAAACTAACTACAATATGATTATACATGTTTGTTAAATGTATTTACAATTATCCAATAAAAGTTAGAGGCCTAAAATGTGATTGAATCTAATTTTAACCATAGTTTACAATAAAAGGTCGATTCATCGCCTTTTAATGGTGAAACCTCTTTAAATATAATTTTGGTCACTTTAATAAATTTTATTTGACCAAATAAAATCCTTCTTTATAATGGGGACATAAAAATATACTTTGTGTAAATTTTTTGGAATTTTTATGATAAAGTTCATTTTCTACTGAATAGTGAAAAATATTGTATTTTAATTCAAAACTGTGTTTTAATATAATTTATTTATATGGTTAGATTATCTTGTTAATTGGTTTTAAAATATAACTAGAATATATTTTTACCATTTAATCCAATTTTGGTCATTGGAATTAATTTCACTTTGAAATTTGACATAAACAAGTATCAATCTTTTGATAGTTATTGTTTCTTAAAAACAAGCTATTTGTTTTGATAACAGAAATTAATTTTAAAATTAATTAATGCCACTTATATTTTTAGAATTTTTCAAAATAGAAATACTTTTTGAATTTGGAATATAAAATATATCTTAGGCTTAATTTTGGTATTTTTCTAAAAAACTTCAATTTTTGATGAATAGTGAAACCACTTAGTAGTAGTTAAAAAAACTGACCTTTTCATTTAAATGAAATTTTACCACTTCTGTGAATTGAATTTTGAAAATCCGACATACATGGTTGTTATCATGAAGTAAAATGTGGTTCAATAAGATGAACATAATTCTTGGTGAATAGTAGCTTTTAACTTTTATTTACCACGATTAAAGGTAAATATGGTAATTCAAGGTTAAAAGAATATTATAATAATTTAAAAATACCTTAACACTTGTTATAAACTTATTTTATGTGTAATTTCCGACAATGGGAATCTTGGGGTATATTTTGGGACCCCATGGAGCCACTTATGAAAGATAATGACACTTTAGATTAATTAATTTCATGTAAAGGCAAAAAAGACAAAAACAAATATCTTTTAATAAATTAATTTTTATATGGTGTTATATAAGTAATATTTTTGACTACAAATATTCATTAGAAAGATAAAAATAATTCCTACATCATGGTATTTTTTTTATAATTTTTAGACATCAAATAAATTAAATTATTTATGACACAATAATGATGTAGTGTTTAACTCATTAATAAATCATTTAAATAAATAAGATTATAATGATTAAACTATTATCCAAAACATGTAAAATTCTGATTGTAAGATTTTATTTCTAATATGAGTCATCTTATATTCTAATTTAATGATTTTTATACCATTAGAAACCAAATCTCATTATATAATAAAATAATATTTTCACACTTTCCTAAAGAGCGCCTCCTCCCCCTTATAAAAAGAGACCACTTATAACCAATTAATCACACCTCTCAGGCCTTTTGGCTCATAAACACTCTGCCCAATTAAGCTCCCTACATCCCTATACTCCTTCTAGAATCCTTAAATTAGGAATAATACACTTCAAGAAGTCCTTTGATTCAAACCAAAAGGAGTTACCCAAATTAAAGGTAACAATTTCTTTTAAATTGTTTTCTTTTATTTTACTTCTCCAACCCTTAAACTCTTTTTATTACTTTATTTTGTAACAACAACAGTATCCTAAATATACTTGGATGTAGTTATGAGATGTATTCTAACTACACTAACACACACCTCCATCTAATGGGTGAAGAACATAAAGTTTCTGTGGATGGAAAACTAACGTCTCACGAAACGATGATTGTTCGATTATCTTCAACCACCTCTCATGGTGGCCATTAAAATGGAACTATATTTATATATGATATATATTATGTTTATGTTTTCTTTATTCTTCTATAATTTCCATTTATAGTATACCTTTATGGTTTCCATTATGGGTAAACACGGTAATTTCATTTGAGGAAGTGCGGTCTACTGCCCCCTCAAAGTGATATGACTCGTTAATACCATATGTGGGACGTATAAAGGATGACGTTAATGATATTATATATGATATTATACAGGAATTATAATATAACTATGTATAATTATGTTTTAATTCCATTAAAATAATAAATAGAAATGAAATTAGCGTTCATGCGTACGTACGACTTACCGTCTCCATGAACAGTGCATTTCATTTCTTAACTCCAAATGAGATGTACTGTTATAAATATATATATAATGGATATATATGATATATATGATATCTGAATAATGAATATAATTTTGGATATAATGAAATTTTGACTATGTGAACAACTTGTGATTGTGAGAAGTCCATTTTTGACTCAAGTACCAAATATCGACAAAACGAACGTTATTAACTTAAAAGATTACATAATGTTTATAACATGGTAAAAAGTTATATAAAAGGAATAATAAACTTGAAAAAGGTTTTTAAGAAAGTATAAATTAACTTTAGTTTATTATTCAGGAAGAAAAAGGAACAAACTAGTCAAGTCAGACATGAGGTAAGGGGTTTCTTATCTCACTCTTAATTCTGTGAGATTTCCATTGTTCACCACTTATTAATTTCAAGTGGTGTATTGTGTACTTACATTTGATATATATTATCATTATTCTCATTATATTCATGGTATTCTATTATTTGTTTGGTGGTTATTAACTTTTGGTCATACGACTCAGTTGATTACAACGTGGTAAAGGGTTTCATCTCACTTTTTATTCCCATGAGATTCGTGCTATATTTACCACTGTTTCCTTTTGTGTGGTGTATGTACTTCCCATTATTGTACTCTTTGTGTAGTATACTTTCATTTATAAGTATTTATATCTTCATTGTATGATCCTTCTTTCATGTGGCATATGTTTTGTATGTTACCAAATCGGTAAGGGAACCTTTCACCCTCCTCTTTTTAAAATACTTCTTTTTGTTATGTCATTTAATTTACATCTTATTATGTTGGGATATGTTCTTCTATATCCTTATTGATGTAAATTTTATGTCCAAGTGATGAGATACCATTTTTTTCTCATCAACTCATTTTCTAAATTTTAAAGTGATGCCATTAGGCTATCAAATATTTGTAAGGGACTTCATCTCAATATCATTTCATTGAAGCATATTTTGTTGTAATACATGACTTTATTTTATAATCTGTATAAACACCCTTGAATTTTCAAAGGGAATATTTTTCTATGAAGTGTTTTACTACACAACAAAAAGGAATTTTTCTTTTAACATAAGCGGTGACAACGACCTTTTCTGGTGCCACAAGTATTTTTTGATCTTTGTCTTCCTCAACAAGCCGTAATGTTTTTAAAAGAAAATAAATACCATATACTATTTTATGTATTTTGGTATTGAAAATGGTTTTCATAATGGATTTTTTATGTCAATATATTTAAGTGATATATTGTTATTGAAATGTGGAAATGTTTTCTTTCTTTTATATTTTTTATGTCTTATGATTTTATAATGGTACTTGGACATTTCACGGGTGGTTACATGATAAACCAAATGACGGGTGGTGCCGTGAATACCAGAACGGGTGGTTACATTATAACCTCCAATGCATTGGGTATGGAAGTCGGCCGTATGTCTATTCCATTTAGTGATATGTGTGGAAGTCGACTGTATGGTTATTCCATTTAAGTATGTTTATGTCCAAAGTTACCTTTATATGTTATGTGTTCTTTATATGGGTTTTATGGTAATATTTTGGTTACAAAAGGGCTAGTAATGATCTTTTATTTAGTTAAGAGTATTTAATACTTCATAAAGGTGAAAAGTATTACTTATGATAAAGTATGCATAGTTTACCTATTGTTTTGAAAAAAAACTAACAGTTTTCCTTCTTTGTGTATCCCTTAGTGAGCTTTTTATGCTCATCCCAAGTTTTTGAAATGTTTTTCATAGGAAATAATGTGGAATAGGGTCAAGGATGGGATCAAGGAAAATTCATGTTGTCTTAAACATGGAACTAGACATGACTCTTTTTTTCAAGAGTTCATGTTTTGTAAAAAAAATGGAAACTGTGTAGAAGTGTCTACTTTGTAATCTTTTGAGATGTAATACCCATCAAGCTCATCCAAAATCAATGCTTCTGACTATTTATTAATAAAATAAAAGAGTATAGAGGAGACAAGCGGGGTCAAACAAAGGGACTTTCCCTCATCTATCAAAGCACAAAATTAAAGATCATAATAAGACATATCATTCCCATAATCAGAGTCATCAGCAGTTTCCCATTCAGATTGGGACTTAACCTAATTAAGGATCTTAAGAATATCAGAATTAAACTTTCCTGATAGCTTGTAAGATCAAGTACACACAGTGCGAGGTGTATTAGAGTAATCCTTCCTTGGACTTTTCCTCGAGGTAGTAGGAGTGTGATCAACCTCCCCTTTACCAGACATGAGTGCATCTTTGAATGAAGTAGGCCCACCACTACCCGCTGCAACCCCTTCTGCCTCTAAGACGTCAACCCACTTCTCAGATATTCTAGAGGAATTCGGGAGATTCTGAATCTACTGATGACAATCAACCTGTTTACCAGAGTTAAAATTCATCTCAGCAGTCTCATCACGTAACAAACCTGCACTAGGGATATCATTCATGCATGTATTTGAGGGATTAGTGCAAGAAGGATACCCTACAACAGAGAGAGTAATATTTTTCCCAGTCCCAACTAATCCAGAGGGAGTAACTACACAACCATCCGGAATGTAATCCACTTGGAAACACCAACCCACACAATAGAAGGAACACTCATCGGGGATGTAGAGTTTTGATGAATATTAGAAGGACAACTATTGGCTCTCAATGGTGACAAGTCAACCATCAGTTCTTTCCCTTTTGAAGGCAACTGATGTTATTCTGCAGAATCTAACACATCATCCTTATTGGAAGAGGGCTTGATGTTATGATCAAGGGGCTATGACACATCCACATCATTCCTCTTTGATTTCCTTCTACAGAGGTTGGATGGACGACCCTTCATCCCAACGTTCTCATAAGAAATACGTCTCCCACACAGTTATAATGAATGCCCAACCACCATACATTCATTACAAAAAAGTGGCTTTATTTCGTACTCAACATAAATTTTAATGTCATATGTCGGAGTGGAAAGAGTTACCTTGTCAATCAGGGTGGAGCTAAGATCAATCTCCACTAAAATCCTAGAAAAGTGTCCAAAATGAACACTCTCAGTCTCCTTGTCAAGTCGTATAGGAGTCCCAATTGTCGTGCCAATATCACGCAGAATATTTGGGTGCCAAAGAACCCAATTAAGACCATGAAGATGAACCCATACCTGGGAAAAAGCATTACGTGCATGCAAGGCATTGAAGTCCAGAGACCATTCATGAAGGTGGAGCCAACCCAGCTTCAAGTAAAGAGATCCAGTGCTCCACGCATGCATTTTAGAAGCATCTGAAGGAAAAATACAGTGAAAAAAACCACATCCAAGAGAAACACTCCTCCAATCAGAGAAACCCCACAAAAATGAGATCCATCCGACCAATTCATTGAACCTCCAAAATTTCTGACCCTTGTGCAAAACAAGACGTGAAATCTGAGAGTTTTTCCCGATGACAATACTTTTAGAAAAGACGCTAGGACTGGCCTCAACATGTGCCAATGACCCTTTTTGAATAATTCTTCCAGAACACAAGCTAGTGAAAGACCCAGATGCAAACTTCAGCACATCATTTGGATTGATCCTCCGCGAAGTAGAAAAAAATGAACCAGAAGGTAACATTACAGTATCCAATTTGTTGGATTCATCACAAACATCTGAAGACAAAGAGTTCTTCAGAGGAAACTTTGGATCAGACTTGGAATCCCGACCTTGTGCGCCTCCATTACCGAGAATTCCACGAACCAAATTCTGAGATATGAGGTCAACGCCGACAACACGATCCTGCAATCCACCATCGAGCTGACTGCGGACAACACGCTCTTGTACAACACCATATACTGGGTGCATGCAGTCACCAGGATTCATCGCACCATCCTTCTGGGAGACAGACCGGACATCAACATCTCGAGAAGCGTTAGGTAGAGATGTCGGAAGATTCAATGTAGAGGTGCAACCATCAAGCTGTTGGAGACCTTCCTTCCTGACGGATCTGACTCCACCAGCTAGAATCACGGAGCCAAGGAAATGGGGAACCGACATCGCAAACCCTAGGGAGCTGAAACTCCATCGCCGCGGAGCTCCCGCACCCCCCGACTTGCCATCAACTCTCTTTTGAGATGTAATAGTTTTGTCATAATTCTCTAAAACTCCAAAACTGAAAAGATCCTAAATGTGAATTATTCATTTAATTTAGTATTATGTAAGGTTTAAGGCTGGGTCCTTATAGTTTCAATCTTGGTGTTTATGATTTGAAGTTTATTTTTGTTTTGTTTTCCATATGGAGTCAGTAATAATACCAATAATTTTCAATGATTTAAAATTTCATGGATGAAAAAAGGAGTTCATGTCTTACATGGAAACTTTTATGGAATTCATTCAGGAAGTGGTTCTTGATGGAATTGCTTTGTTCATTTGGTATGAAGTAATATTTGAAATGGACCAAGGAAATATAGAGGATAATGATTATATTAATAAATAATTAAAGGGTGATATAAATAAGATATTTACTATAAGGATACTCATTGAAAATTCTATAATGATATATGAATATTTTTGGAAGACTTATAAGGTGATGAATATTTATTGAAAGGTTTTCATAAAACTAGTCACGATAAAAAACCAGATGAGGTGTTCCTTATATTTAAAAGTAAAAAAGATGAAAAATAAGATGGATCCTGTTCAAAATAATGACTCTATAACCAAGGTGATTAAATTTAAATATTTTATTATATCTAAATTTAATAAATTTTTAGAGATCACATTCAAATATAGTATTTCATATTCTCCATTAATATTTAAAGAGAATAAATATGAAATGGAAAAAACATTTGGATCCTAATATGGAGGGTTATCTTACGACACTCAAGGGGTGAACCATTCCTTAGAAGAGAAGGTGGATCAATGGGATATTATTCATAAATAAGATCTAGCACTCATTGAAGAACTGTGAATGGAAAACAAGAAGCTGAATAGTCTTAATATGGCATTGAATTTTTATATAAAGAATATTAGTTCAAATAAGAAGTTGAGAAGTGATATTCTAGAAAACATTTCCTTGGAAATCAAAAATCAAATATCCATGGTGAAGGAGTTTATGGAAATTATTCATCCACTAAAACCTTTTTTGAAAGAGAGGAGACAATATGGAATGGAATTATCCTCAAGAAATGATGAATTGGATGTCCAACTAATGAATATATATTAAAATATTAAGTAAATTACAATGAAGTTTAGTTTCTTAAAGGGAAAATGAAATATAGTGGTTCTCATTATGATAGCTCTAATAAATGAAGAAAAAATTATTAAATTTGGAATCTATAATAAAAAAAAAGTTGTGTTCACAATTTGGAGGAAAATTATAAATAAAGTGTTACTTCTATGGAAAGGTAAGACACATCATGGGAGTGTGACAAAATGACATGGGGATTAATAGAATAATACATGTTATACCAGGACTTAACTTGGAAGGTGACCCCTTAAGGTATGATTTCTATGAAAAATTATTCATATGTTCTAAATATAGGCATTTGGAAAGGCATTGTAGTTAGAACGAATCAAGAAAAGTCATTATTAGAACCTCTACTCATGTGAGAAAAAAAAGAAAGTGGTTATATAGGAAAGAATATTATTGAGCTATAAAACAATTTTAATATTTTGGGGAAGAAACATAAGACTTATAAAAGGGTGTATCAAGCACCATGACTAGTTTACAGATAGTATCCATTTTTTGAAAGAACCATGAAAAACTAAAAAGTGAATAGTTCTTATAGTTTTTAGTGATACTGAGAAGAAGTATCCAACAAGGAAGAATAAGTCAAAGGTGGCACTCATGGCCATCAAAGAAGAAGCATGAATAAGTGTTCAGATAGAAAATACTCTAAGATAGAAGATTAATACTACTGCAAATATCCTCTGATAGGGGAAGAAGTGTGATGTAAGAATAAGTGGTTGGGAATCAAAGGTTTAATCATGAACTAGTGGGATCATTCTCAATATAAAGGAAAATCCCATGTTAAGAAAAAATCTGACCATAGAGAATATTCTTAAATAAGGTAATATTGATGAATTTGTGGAATTCCTTTACTAAAATATAGAAAGGGGATAGGAAATTTTTTAAGAAAAGATTAATTCCACTAAGACAACCCAATTTTCTAAATTTGAGTAAATATAGTTTAACCAAACCCCTATGTGGTTTAAATTCTTTCGAATTATTGTTTAAATTTATTTTGAATTATATGAGAGATAAAATTTTAGGGGTATATAATCTAAGAATATAAACATAAACTGGATAAAGGAAAATGTTAGTAGAGTAAGATAATTTCTTTCAATAGTTTTAATAATTGAAGTTGGTTGAATTTAGAAACTAAGTCTAAAAAATGTATGTAGTAATGAAGTTTTTTATGATTTTGATGAAGAAGAGCCTAATATGGTTGAAACCTGGTGAATTATGACATGATTTTGTGTATCATGTGATATCATGTTGAGTCATCATTGAAAAAAGTGATTTCAAGCTAGAAATTTTGTGGAAGGATACCACTAAAATAAGGAGGATATATTGAGATAACAATAGTGTTGAACCTTATATTTATTTATTTATTATCAAAAAATTAGGATCATTAATTCATGGTTATAGGATTGTAAATGTTTTTTAATTTGAGGAGTTATTCCCAATAAGTGGTTTCCCTAAACTAAAAAACACATTGAAATTTATAGTGGTAAATTGAATGGGGAGTTGATGGATAAATCTTTATTAATAAGAAAAATATCACTATATTGTATAAATGATCTTTGATTTCAAGTGATATCACTAATTGAATATGAAAATGTGGTATCCATTGACTCAATATTTGACATCCAACAAGTGGTGTGTCTCACACTCATGAGTTCTAAAGATAATGTACTTATAGTTTTTTCAGAAGGTGACTGAGATCAAAGGTTTGGTTTTGTGGTAGAAAGTGATAGGTTTTTAACTTCAAATATTTTCAAAAAAAACATAGTGGGTGACATGGATATATTTTAGAGAGATAACTTAATCTCATGTTTCCAAAACTAATCTCAGTCTCATTGGGATTAGAGGATTTATTGACATCCCACATGTAACTTGTGATTTTACTCACTGAAATGATTTTTATTAGTAGAGTAAAATTTAACTATGTGTTTCAAAGATGGTCAGGATAATTTTTCTATAGTTGGATAGTACAAATATATATTCATAGAAAATGTTAGGAACAACTACAAGTTAATCAATAAGTTGTTGAAGTTAAAATAATAACATGGAGATAAATCTAACGGGATTATTGAAAAATGGATAGTTTTTATGAAGATGAATATTTCTCGACATGTAATTAAAAAATAAAGGGGGATAAAGGTTAATGGTTTTTCCCCTTGGATCTAATAAATGAAGTGGGAGAAAATTTGATGTTCAATGTAGATTGATTTTACCCTTTTTATTTCATTGTCAATAAGGGGTTGAGAGAATACACCTCCAATCCATGGTTTTTTAATGTTATAAGAATTACTGTATTTTGTTAAGTTTTATTTGAGTTCATATTATTAATAAAATCCATAGGGGTTAATTTTTGGAACCTTAATGATTTATACTTGGTTTTTTGAAAATATACATTATGTTGGGAGGAGTTAGCATTAGATTTCATGCTTGATAAGGAACCTATTAAATAAATTGGTGGTGTTTGGAGGATTTTTTTGGATTTATCCTTGTTGGAATTAGAAGGTATAATTTGAATTAGATTTCATGTTTGATAAGTAAGTAGTTGAAAAAAATATTTTAGGTGATTTATCTAGAAATAGGTTTTCTTTTTTGATAATATGTAATATATATATAAGTTATATAATCAGTTTTTGTAATAGTCCATTATCCACCTTTATATCTTCCTTACCTATGTATGAGTCATATATTATGAGATAAGTTGATTTTGGAAATCTCTTTTAAGTTTTTGTGAACTAAAAAAGAGGGTAAACACTCAATTGAGAACTACCCAAGAAACCATGAAAGAAGAGACAACCATCTGAGATTAAAAAAATGCCAAGGAGGATGTATTATATAATGGAAAATATAGATGAGAGAACACCCAATTTTGGTTGGTAGTGGGTGGATAAGGTTAAAACCACTATATGGGGAGGTACGATAGACCCATCAGTTAGGGAGGCCCTACTATATTCATTTAGGAGGTTTCTAATTCATGTATAGTAATTAATAGTGTGGCATGACAAGCATATTTTCAATGTGGGATGTGAAGTAAGTGTGTACCATTAATCATTTTAAATATACACATATGGAAATAAATAGAAACGGGATCACTATTTTCATAACCTACCATATCCCTGTGATGTATGAATGACATTGACAAAACTAGAACCCTTTTTTGAAGATGTAAATGACCGTGATCTAATCCACAGACCAAATAAAAAGTCCATTGTGCATAGAGATATTTTTGAAATACGAAGGCGATATAATCTTTTTGGCGAAGAGGAGTGTTATACTATCAGTATAGTTTAGATGATATTTTGGATTTGTAATATTTGAGGTTAATACAATATGAGAAATTGGTTTCACCATATATTTTTAAAAGAAATATTCGTTGTGTTGAGATAAAGTTCTTACGGTTGGTTGAGATTCGTATGAACTTTGACTGAGTGACTAAAAAGTGTGTGTGAATCATTTCAGAATCATTAAATGATTCATTTCATATTATTATTCCAGAAATATATTTATTAATAATTCAGGGATATATATATGAGTAACTAATAGTTTTGTTTGAGTAATAAGAATGAGTCATCTATATACAAGTGACATCATATGAGTGGACTCATTCCTTTGATTATTCACTGAAGAAGGAGGACTCAAATTTTTATGGCGTGAATAATGTGGAGTTATTAAAACTAGGAATACTATGAAGATTTGAGAGATTGTGAAATATTATAGGATGAATCAAAATTTCCATATCTTAACATATGGAAAATATCTTATATTTTGATATTAGAGAGGTTGGATTGAGTTTAAAAGAAAGAGTTTTTCTAAAGTGTTTCCATATTTCCTATTTCATGTAGATAATTTTTTAAATATAGAAAGTATGTGGTTTATAAGAGATTGAATGTGAGAAATCTAGAGACCAATATTTGAGAAATAATTCCACATTTAAATTATAGAAAGTAATCTCATGTGGGAATTTAGTCTTCTATAATAAGGTAAGATCAATGAAAATCTTATTCACATGATACATCTATTTGTTAATAGAGAGTAATAGAACCTACATTATATTGAAATATGAATTCTAAAGTGAAGATGAAGTTGATCAAGTGAAGTGTTCCATCAACCATATCTATTTTGTTAAAGGAAGGAGTCTAAAAGAAAATTATTGTGTACTACCACAATTGGTGGTTGAATGAATAAGTATTACCCGATCATTATTATGAATTATTATCTCCATATATTGATAAAGGAGTTTTGTATATTGAGTTAGGAGTTATCAGATTTTTTATGAAGGAGCTTCTCATAAATTTCAATAGTGCAACAAAACCGAACTGAATATTCACTTAGATATATTTCTATTAATGATCATGGAGAGACCTAGAAGTCTATAAATTTTTGGTGTTCCTCCCTAGAGTAATACATAAAGGATGAGAAGTGGGATTGATATTTGGGAATGTAGTGATATGGAACTAAATCATTTTAAAGGTACTGAGGCTTGGCATGAAGGGACCATATCTATTTTTTATCTTACAAAATAGTAAACTAGTGGGTTTTGGAACACTAGTGCATCATAATTGTGAACTCATTTTTTATAGCATGGTTTAGGTTAACAGAGTAAAAAAATCACATGTCCATTGTATTTCTTATTTACATAATTAACTTGAGGGACTTTGGTGAGATTTTGAATGAATAAAATATGGACAATAATTAACATGGTTCCTAATAATTTGGTAATAATATATAAAAGGAGGAAATATGTAAATATTTTAAAACTAATTTAATCAGCCTACACCCTAATTCACCCCCACCTCTAGTCTATCTTGGGATCTATCAGTTTTTTATATGGTTTTATGTGAAAAAATGTGTAATTATATTTTTATGAGATATGGGTTTTTATAATGGTAATTATATATTGAAGAATCTATTTATAGACAAAATAGTTTTCTTTAAAAAACATCATTATTATTTATTTCTATTTATTCCTTGTCATTGATGTGTGAATTATCATGTAGATGCCTCTTGAGATAGAAAAAAGGGAATACATTATTTACATTATCTTTCTATAGTGGAAACATATAAAGAAAGACCATAATACCCACTCTACTTAAAATTTAAATATACCCAATGAATATTGTAGAATATTCCAAATCATAACAAAGGATCCTTACACCATGATATAAATAAACCATTGTAAATACATGGTTTCCCTATTCAAATTGTAATAATATTCACCTCTAGTCCATATATAACTTTTCTCCATACTAAAAAATTTTCATCAACTAACAAAATTCCATCATATTCTATGTATACTACCTTAAAATTTTGAAACCAAACTTCATTGGCTCGCTAAACTCTATCCAAAATTACTTAAAAAGTTCCATAATAATAGTATATTTCGGGTTTTTTTGAATAAAAAATCAACTATAGGTAATTTATCATCCGAAAATTCTATTAAATAAATCATAAAATCATAAAAAAATAATCTCATGATTAGATAGATTTATTTGTATCCCAATTAGTTTGATGATAAAATTGCATCCTCAATAATAGTTTTTTTGAAAGGCCCCTTAAAATTACTCCATAATTAATATAAAAAATGAGAATATAGATCATATATTATTATTGAGGGTAATCAGTAAAGGAAAAAAATCTTATTAAGATAAATTCATCCATATCTATCCATTTAACTCTACCTTTAAATAGTTAAAGTTTTATTTCATAGTTACAGCCTCAATGATTACCTAGATGGTATCATTGTCCTTTTAAGAATGTGAGATCATAATCATAAAATATATTTATATATAATGCAACATACATTATAGGCTACTCAATAGATGGACTAATCATATAGTTAATTAGTAGTAGATATTTACATTTTGTCATTTAAATGACCACGTTTTAAACATAATAGTTTTTTTATTCATCCTTAACCACCAATACTATAATTGGATATCTTGGAACATATTTATGGTACCAGTATACACATATATAATGGAAGTGTGAAACTTTCTCAATAACTCCTCTATAACATTAGTTATCACCCCCACTTGGATCAAGAAGAGAATTTTATGATCCTATCCTTTAGAAAATTGATCAAAATCATAAAATAGGATAATTTTATGTCACCAAATAGTACAACCATTTTCATAATTTTTTCTATAAATTATTCAATAAGCGTGGGAATCATCGTCATCATACTCAGGTAAGCTACATCACTTTAATTTATTATGTCAATATTACAATGTGTTTCATACCATCTCCATCCAGACCTCATATTCCTACATCACCTTTTGATTCTCAGACTTTTGGTTTAGGTTTTTTGAAACCATGTTGTCTTTAAAATGGGTATAAATAATATCAAATCCACAACACATTAAAAAATTAATCCATATTCATTTTCTAATATTAAAATATTGATGAAAGAAGAAATATTTGATCATCTTGTGATCTATATAAATTATAAAATACACCTTGAGTATATATTTTCTCCATGTATTCTATGAAAATACCATTTCTACCAACTCTAAATATAGAGTAACATTTTTCTGGTCAATAGGTATTAGATGACATGAACCATACACAATCATTGTCTTTCTCTACATAAAAATGTAACATAGTATTTTCCCTAATGTATCAAAGAATACAATATACTCTACTCCATCCTTAGGAAACATCGACATTATATCACTATCAAATATTTGATTTATATTAATGAAATTTACAATACATTTGTTTATCCATATTAATGGTAGCATATTTTTATAAAATTGAGCCATAGGTAATGTAATCGAAGAGTTATTTGTGAAAAATTACCTGTAATATCCTTATAATCCAAGAAAGTTTCACACCTTAATATAATTTTTAAGTGTCTCTTAATCAATAATAGGTTTACTTTATTATGTTTTGATGTTCAATATGAAAATATTTGAATAACAAGAGAATAAAATTTCCTAAATTATTTTTGAGAATAAATTTTATTCTACTCATAGTTTATCTTTTTTTTATTTTCTTATCTTCATTGTTACCCATAATTATTTATTTATGATTTTATAAGCATTAATAAATTACCATGAGAAGTTTGTAGTGGAAATATAAAAAATTATCTTTCCCTAAACACGGTCCTCTAGTGGAGTAAAAATATCTTAAAAATTGGAACTAAAATTGATATTCTATTAGTATAATATTCCTTTATCTAATATTTTCACTTAGAGGTGAGGTTTAGTATTTTTGGGTTTTGAACCTTAAGTGGGCCTATTTTTTCTATATATAATCAGAACATCCACCCCCCAAAAAAATTTGATATAAGGACCATGGATAACTGATATCATGGAGATAATAAAGAGATTTGGAGGTCTCTCTAAATATATGATTGTTGATCCCCCTTGTTGATTTGTTTTTTTAAATTTAATTAATGCATAAAATTTATATTATATAGTTTATAATAATAGTATGGTTTTTATTATTATAATTATTATTTTATTATTCTCAAAACAATTATGGATAGTAATTTATGGTCATCCTCCTTGGTGACCAACTTTACTAGAGGGGTCACATCCATATCCACTCCACTGAAATCACAACCATCGATCACACCAAACCCAATGCACCAAAGGATTGAGATTGTTTTGGATAACATAATGTTTTTACATAATAGCTATGTTGGTGGAGGTATATAATCATGAGGCTAGTGAATAAAAAGTACTAAGAAAATTCTAAAAATGTGAGAGAGGTGGGGAGGGGGTGAGAGAGAGTCTAATAAAAAGGGTTTGGTGAAGAAGGTGAGAGTGGTGAGAGGCGATAATGCAATTTAGTGGTGATGGAGGTAATCAACCATATGTAATGAAGATCTAGACTTTATAAAGTGAAAATATTACCTAACAGGGTAGGTTAGGTGACCATATTATTTTCTAAGATATGGGATAAAGTAGATAGGGTATTCTAATGATTTTTCAATGGTTGCGAGTTGAAACATAGCCAATAATTATCAAGAAAACTTTATCCAAATGAGGTGGGTATATGGATTAATGTTACGTAAAATATATCCATATATTACCAAAAAAATAATCTATCATGGAAAAAAAGTAGGTCACCAAATTTCTTTTCTTATCTAGATATAGATAAAATTAATAATTTTTCACCTAATGATCATTCAGTAAAAACAAGTTGTTCATTTTAATTTTTTTCATGCTTATTTATATTGTGAGGTTACTAAAAAAATTAGAAAATATAAAGGGATTTTTAGTATTTTAATTTTTTATATATTGAATTTATTGATGACTCGGGAGGGGGAAATTTTTATCTCAAGAACCTAATTTTTAGTTAAATTAATATTTTGGATGTAGACGTGTGTGAGTGTAGTTTGAAGATAGTTATGACAGTAAAGAATCACAAGGGGTTCCCTATATAACCCATTATCTTGATAAACCCCTGATCACCCATCTATAATGATTATTTATAATGATATTATGTTTTTATGATTTTATTAGAAATGAAATATAGTAATGAACCCTTTATGGGTTTGATAAACTATGAAATTCCAGTGTGATTGATAAGATAAAAATAATCATTTCTAGATTCTAAACTCAATATAATAGTTTTATGTGATAGTATTGGGATAGTATTATCATATCCCTCTTTTTATCTACTACATATGGTTAGTTTGGATAGAATTTTCTCCCACTATAGGTAGGTGTTATTCAATGATTCTTTAATTTATTTTAATTTTATAATAGACATTTGAAAGAAAATAAGTTGGTAGTTCATTATTTTAACCATCTAGGTTCAGTATAGGTGATGAATTAATGAATTTTATCTCCAAATATATTGATTTTTATTAAATTTTTATCTACCTAAAAATCAAAAAATTATTTAATTATATTTCTGGTCAAACTTCCTAGAGGAAAAAACACTGATGAAATTGGTGATGGATTGGTTTGTGATAATCATAATAACCTAAGGGAGATGTGTCTAGTGGTTTGACTTTCTATATATAGTGATGTTGGTAGTGATATTGATTTTATTTCCGATATTTGATATATTGGACAATGATGTTGATATTGATATCTATTCCTTGAGACAGTAATGTGAATGGGTAAACAAAATATTTATTTAATGGTTTTTTCTTAATTTTTAGATAATACTATACTGGAATGTCACCTCAAGTTCTTATTGGTGAAAACAAAATTCTAATATGAGATCTAGATTCCCATGATTTAATAATGAGAAAACATGGAGGCAGGTAACATTCTATATGTCGTGAAATGAATAAAAAAGGTCCTCGAAATTATTAGCGGGGTTTCAAAACCCCTTTGTCCAATACAAATTGATAAAGTGAGTTCCCTTCACTTATAGATTCAATTATCCTATTGAATATACTTACACTTAACAAGGAAGTGTTATTCACAATAATTAATCATCTATAAAGAGTTTTTATATCTATTTATGGTAGACAATTCTACTACTATTAGGGTTTTGATCATTTATGGCCCGATTTTGAGGTGTTTATCTTTATAATATTTTTTATTTGGGGAGAGATATTTGTGGTGAGATTATTGTTGGTTAGTTTTGGTGAGTTATATTTATTAATGATGTTTTATAGGTGAATAGTATTATATTTATATGTATGTGACATCTTATGGTATATTCTGAGTGAAGAAGTTCATAGAAAATGTTTAACCTAGATCACTCATGGGTGGTATAGAGCAGCGAGGTCAAAAAAAAATTATTTTGATTTCATTTGAATTGATTATTTTATATACTCAAACTCAAATTTATTGTTTCCCATTACATGGGGAGTCTTATTGAATTATTATATTCAGCAATATATGTGAAATTATATTATGATATACATATGGTTATATAGACAATAACTTTTTCATAAGATCATAGGGATCATGGGCTAAGTGGTGCCTTTTAGAAGAGGTGACTCAATGGTGATCATAGATATATCTAGAAAGAGGGTTATTTTTCTATTAGTTTAGGTGTTTAATCTAGGTTATCATTTAAGGGATCAAAACCTATATTTTCTAGGATATTACATTGTAGACATTATTTTTTATTAATTTTAATATGTTATTTTTTTCTTATTATTATATATTATTATACATATTAATTTTCATGGTTACATTTTACATGTTCATTATTGGTGATTTAAGGTTTCATAATTATGGTTACTATATATAAAAATCTCAAACTTAAGTTTTAATTTCCTATATTTCATGTCATTGGACCCAAGACTATTAGAAGTGGTCTTGGGGAGCACTCTCAACTTTTTCACCGACTCGAGTTAGGTCCCAGTGGGGTTGATTCATGCTAAAGTACTATAATTTATTGTTTATCTTATGATCCAAATTTGGAGAAATAATATGTGAGGTTTATTTTGGAAAACTATGGTAGAAAATAGGGATGAATTTGAGTTTATAGAATTATTAATAGAGAATTTTTCGATTGGTATGTCCATTATAGAGGTGATAAATCATGATTGGTATGAATTTTTCTTTTAATAGGGTATTTGTTTTCATATGGATTTTTTAGAAAATTATAATCACATGTTCTAAAGTTATATATTCTTTTCATTATGAATAAATACAAATTCATTATTTCTATTGAATTTTATTCATTTTCATGTGAAACTATCAATTATAGTCATGAGTTGAGAATAACTGGCTATGTACCTATTGGATTGTCACTAATGATTATCCATAAGGATAATTGGGACTTTATACAAGGACTTGGAATTGAGGGTCCTGCACCAACTTCCATATCAAGGAAATTTCTCATTATCGAGATTAAGATAACTCATGTTGGTGAGACATTTTATATGTTTCAGGGTATTAATCTATGCATGTTATGGAGTGAGATTTATACTAGGTATAGGAGCCTCCAAAAAAAGATTGGAAATTGTTTTCCCCTAGTGAAGAAATACATATATCTATGACATATTTTCAAGATGAACCTATTTTATCATTCATAGTTAGGAGGTAGATAATGATCCTTTAGCTCTGTATTATAGAATAAGTGAATTTAAGAGATCCAAACCTTTCTTACAAGAGCATTGTTATTTCCCAATATTGATAGTGGATTGATTATCGAAGTTATAAATTTTTTCACAATGTTGTGAGGGATTTAAGGAGCATGCCTCGATAACTTAGTTTTCTAAATATATTAAGTGATTGGATTATGATAACCCATTGGTAAAAGTGAAAACTAATAGAAGAGTTTCAACCTATAATATGACATCACTACTTATAAGTTTTAGTTTGGGTGATCTAGATTGTGATAATATTAATGGATCATAGATTTAATCCATCCAATGGACCGAAAGCCTTCATTTTTGATTTATTTTGATAATATACCTTTCAATGGGTGAGTTAGAACCCATACAATTCTAGTAGAAGTAAGTATTACATGGCCTGTAGGCCTTATTGGAATTCATTTCCCTTAGGCTTCAAAAATTACATACAATCCAGACTAACTACTTGGAACTACTCTTCCCCAGCATCTTCATCGTGAAATAAGCTCTCCACCTTCGCATGGCTGTTCGGATAGGCTATCCCATGCATACACAGGCTTATCCAGATGGAAGGTGTCATACCCTCTCATTATTTAAATCAGTGTAGCTTATGATGTGGTGAAAGATCCTTTCTCATCCTCCTATAGAGCTTGTTCCTTGTTGGTTTTCTGGTTTTCATCTGCACATAAGGTGGCCTGAAGGCCTTGAGGTGGCCCAAATGCCTTACTGGCCCAAATGCTTGGGTGGTCCGAAGGCCTTAAAGGACTCAGGGACCAAATCTGTGGTCCAAAGGCCCAAACGGGAGAAAATTCCCGGCTGCTACAGTGCCAAACAGTGCCTTCAACAGTTCCCACTATAATACCAACTACAGTATTGCTACAGTACCTCAAAAAATTTTCCTCCATCTATATTTGATCCTAGGTTTCCTGGATGCACTTAAGAGTACTCACTAACCGGGATGAGGCTCATGTGTAGATCATAGATTTTATGAATAATGGTTTCCATGATTTATTATTAATAAGGAATTTGTATCAGCTAGATGTTTGAATTTTTCTTGATTTCGATGTAACATGCTAAGACTGAGATTAAATGAAATGAAATACATATTATAATAGTATTATGTGTAACTCATGAATAACCAAGATATCATATAACTTCATTTTGGTGAAACTGACTTTAGAATGTGTCATTATCTAGAGAAGATATGACATATCTGCAAATGTGGCCATCTCATCCACATAAATTAATGATCTTATCACATTAAAAAACATACTCAAGGCCTTTTAGGTGTAGGGTTTTATATAATTATGATAAAACAATATGTAATTACCCACACTAGATTACTCTAAATAGTATCTATACTTGTTCACCATGTGGCCACTGGTGCACCACCCTATATATTGGTGGTTACCGACTAGAAGCGGGGTCTAAATTAGTTTCATGTGGAGACTATAACCCCTATATCAGAATGCATAAAAACAATATAAATAATGAAACATCATACAAATGTTAGTATAAAGAAATAAAAAAATCTAACATTCTATAATAAAATGGAATGTCGCATATAGACTTGTATAATATGCTCAGATACCACAACTGATAACCCATTGGGCTGATCAAATATATAGTTCAACAAAAGAAATGAAATACAAGGCTCTTATATAACACTAATCCCAAACTATATACCCAAACTCTATGAATATTGAATTGATCTATCTCAATCCTAAATTCCATATTAAAATCTCCACTCAATTATGAAATCTTGGTCCTCTTCCCTATCCACTATGCCTTGTGATCAACTTGAATGAAGACATTAGCTCTACATGCACAATATGGTTCACATAAAGGGGTTGAGAAATGAATATCAACAATACACCTCCAATGGTATCCCAATAACCTATTGTCATAAGTGTGTGATCATTAAATATACCCAATCTAGTAAATAAATAACTGGAATAGAAATAAATAATATAAAACACCACTGATCCTTAGGTCAGTAACCACAATCAATTTCACCTACTTCATTTAGTGCCACAATGACTATGAGAACATTTTGGGGACCTTTTTAACAATATTATCACAACATACCCAAGTAAGTATACATAAAATTGGGGCCACACCCATCAACCATCATCAATACTCAATTCCCATACCATGATCGATCATACTTTTATTGACAAATATTATAGTGTCTCTGAGGATCAGAATCACTTCAAGGGATCATTTCTCAATGGTCTGGGGATCCCATGATCATGCCTCCATCATAATGAGTATAATATACTAGGGAATCACAAATAATACCGCATATTCAACCCCTCATGCTAAACACCATGGTTGTACTAGGGAATTTTCAATGTTAGGTCGACATCTAATTCCTATGAGGGGGGGGGGGGGATCCTAGGAAATCTTACATGTCTTGGTGTGTATGATTCATGGGTAACCTAGGAAATCATAGGGGATACACTTATTGTATCACTTGGTGATTATCATTGGCATCCAATATCTCATGTCTTGTTAGTTGATCCATCTCTGGTGTGTCCACCTAATCCCAGGGTGCATCATATGCATGAATCAAGGGGGTCTGACAGTCTCCCTAGGGATTTACAACATTTTTGATCTAGGATATATGCTTTTAAAACCCCTCATACAACCATTTTAATCTTTGGAATTGTGGGAATTCATATTGGTATACTATTATCTTAATTCGAATCATGACACCTGATAATTCTCAATGGTATTATAATATCAGGGGATTCCCTACCATCCTGGGCCTTCCTGTATACATGGCCACTCACGCTTTGATGTTGGACACAAGGTACCAACTCTAGCAATATACATCCAAATTTACCAAATCACTATATTCTATCCAATCATGGAATCCATACCCTATATACCTCATGGTCATATCCCAAATATACAGGGCATCACAGGGTCTCACCCATGTCAACGAGTGATTCCGGGGCATCTTAGGCAATCAAAATAGTGTTAGATCAAAAGGTCGATTCCTGAGTATCCTAAGAAATCACATATACTAATAATAATAATAAAATAAATCATATCAATGGTTATCCAAATTCCTACTACTATCACCATCATCTTAGCCTCTTCGGGCTTACACATTAGTTTGGGTTTTGGGGAGACAACCAAAACCGTCTCTATCCATAGTCACATACACCAACTCATGTTCATCTCTCAAACGGGAACCCATAGGGGTCCCATAGACCATTATTTCATTATATTCATACCACTATGTATCCTTGATCACAACTATTATCTTGAGCTAATTCCCAACACTCATATGATATCTCATCCCTCGACATGTTCAAGTCCATCAATCGGCTGCATATGCCTCAAGGGTATACCTCATTAGAGGTTGCCTAGAGAAATGGATCAAGGATCATACCTATCTTAAGGGTCACTCTATATTGGTCAACTCACCATGAGTAGAACAATAATTAAAATAGTTTCTTATGTCTCAAAGGTCCTTATATGGCCTACTAGGTAGATATCACAAGGGACATGGCCTCAAGACCATCACCTTTCAAAGTAACTCTAGGTTGTCCCAAACACCCAACCTATGAGTCCCATAAAAACAATAACTAGTCCCCATACACTGGGGAAAGTCTCATGATAACACCAACTATGTACCTTGGTAGTCCCATTCCACATCCCCCAATTATTCGAACAACCATTATCTTGGTATCAACCCATGTCTCTCTCAGGAGGCCTCTCGATTCAATCATTAGATGAATAACTTTTCCATAATAACTTACTCACCATGAACCATCTCTTTTTTGTCCTCAAAACACCTCAAATGTTCTACTATCATGTTCTATGAGGAATAAATACTCATAATGGACTCCTCTTGATCCCATTTCAAGTATCGGGACATAAAATCACCCAAAACCCATCAAAAGGAATAGTATATAGTGTTTTCATCCATGTACATAGATTTCACTCTCAAAGACGCACCTGGGCATGTACCTCAGCTGGAATTAGCATATAAACCTAATTACACAATGTGTTTTTAGCAATACATGGTGAGTAACACACATGAGATACATGGTTGTGTGCATTACATAATCTCTGGACAAGTCCTTCATATGGCCTCTAGATATGTAATGTACAATGGGTATGGTTGTGTACCCTACACAACTATATACCCCTGCACATGGTGTATTTTCTGGTACTCAACCATATCTCAGATCGAACAATATGAAATTTCCACATCAACTATATGTCATGCACTCCTCCTATTAAACCCCCACTAAAAAAGAATATCACACAATATGTGTTTTTGAAAACCACATGTCGTGTAGTCGGGTTTCCCAAATATAAATCCCTCACAATGCTTCTAAAACCCCTGTTTTACCCAAAATTTCTTCATGGGGGTCTCGTGTCACCCCAAGTAAAAAAAATAAGGCATTAAAAACTAAAATAAATAACTTTATAGGGATACAATTCTTAAAAAATAAAATAGGAAAACCTCTGGGGGAAACACCAAATCTTTTTGCCTAAATTCACACCACACACACACACACTTCTGATCCAGGACCAGACAAGCTCCCCAATGGTGATCCCACCTCCCTCCCCCTCTTCCCACCCTCACACAATATGTTTCATGAAACAAAATATCCATAAGGGTTTGTATGTAATATGAAAATTTAGGATAATATAAATCAAAATGGAAAAAATGAAATGTAAAAAAGAAGAAAAGATAAAAGAAAAAGGAAAAGGGGTTCATCCCCAATCCCAACACTCATGATGAGGTTATTCCTTTCCTCAGTAAAACCACCCATTCTAGAATAATCAATGTAGTTGAAATATAAATATGAAAATACATTCAAAATATATCACTCAACAAACATGCATGAATAAATTAAGATTTAATTTATTAAATATTAAATATTCCACCAAAATTTGAATAGATTAGAATTCCACCAGACTCCTAACCTAGGGTAAATACCCTATTCTAGAGCCATTGGATGGGTTAGATAAATTATATGTGATCATATTGTATGTTAAATTTCAATTATCTCCCTAATAGGAATACTGAACAAAAAATTAAATATTATGATCATTTTCACAATAAAAAACACAAGTATTTTCAATATTCGCACTAGAGAACTTCCCATCCTCGAGAAGCCTTGGTGGTCACCCACCTCCATGATTTCAATTAAAAAACTTAATCAACTTATGTTATCACAATTTTCCAAAAACTAGGCTCTTGATGTCCATATCTCTCTCCCAACATGATATACATTCAACTGAAATCGATATGTTACTGGTCTCACAAATAAAAACCAAGTTTCATAACCCATGGGATGGAAAACATATTATGTAATGGATGGATGTAGACAAACTACTCTTACCTGAGTGCTAACGTGAAAGAATCAACCTCCCATTTTCATCACACCACTAGTGGAAACCATCATGCACAATAAACCAAATAAAATAATGATCACATATTCTAATGTCCTATGGTGTTATGCCCACCAAACGGCCTTCCTTACATCATTCATCAATCGACGAGCTCAAAAGTCTGTGATGGCTACACCACTTAGGTTCCTCGAGACCCAAATAAACACAATGGACCCAAACCCAGTCCAACTGACATAGTGCATAACCCACATGTGCATTCCTTCATGGAATTAGTATTTTCCTATAAATCCCTACCATCCACCACTCACTTCCTTAGGGAAGAGAAATTCTCAATGAAACTCTCGTAGGTTCTCAGGATCACCTAATCTAAGAACCAAGAACCTAAATAAACATAACAAAACCACATACCATGCTCTCAACACAGGTTAGTTACAATAACCCTGAGCATCCTCTACATTCTTATTCAAATTTGGGCACGTAAATTTTGAGAAACTTAACAACAAACTTATCCACCATTCAGTGAAATTTCAAGTCACGTGTGTCCATCCACTCTCTCACCCACATATTAAATGCATCCGAATAACAAGTCCGGGCACCCAACCATTATGGAATTCAAAATCTAACCTTAATAACAAGGCTCTCCTAGGGCCCTACATTCCAAAGCACTAGCAATCAAGGTGTCATTCTCATTAAACCTCAAGGAATAACCATGATTACACCATAAACACTATTATACATCACATGCATCGATCAAAACCCAAAACATATACCCATTACCTTCCACTCTAATTCATTAACATGATCGATCCACCCATATCATGGGTCACTATTGAGAAACACTAAGAACCGGTTCACTGATACACTAAGACACATCTCAAGGTCTCTAGGTCTCCCACCTAGTCCAAAAGCTAGGTCCTATCTTAGGTTACATCTCGCAATACATCATCCAAGCTCTCATCTTAACAAACTATAGAATCTGACATAATAAATTCCCTATTGAGGGTCCAATATCCATAATAGAATCCCATAGAAAATCCAATGCCTATAAAGGAACTAATCATCACTGATCATCTTCCTAAGGGACTAGTCCCTTAAGGATCAAGACTCATCCAGGGTCATAAATACATAATGACATCATCATGGATGATCCACACTAATGAAAACCAGATACAATATCTTGGATAAGTTGGATTCCATTCCAAGATATATAATGAAACACTATATAATTTGTTGGTGTATCTTTAAATAACTTCGAATATGGTTACCTCACATCAGCATAATCACTCAACAGGCCCCACCCAGTTAATATTCATATCAAATAACCATAGCCACAAGATTCAGATAGATAAAATTTCATTCCATGTTATATGGAAAAAAACCATATATGTTTTTACTGACAGTTTAAATAACCAAACCCAAGAAATGGAAACCCACTAGGTGTTTCCCATTATAAATTTTTTTGCCTCACTAACCTACTAGGGTAACTCCATATTCCGCACATATAGGGACCATATCATTGTGATAAAAAATCATCACACCATAGATCAACACGACCTTCCATTAAATGAAAATACTTTTTCATGACACTCTATCTAAGTATAATTTCACCATTTTCTTATTCAAGAAAACATTTTATGATAACTTTTTGACACTTTAAATAAATGAACGTATCATTAGTGATAAAAATAACACAAAATCCTCTAAATTTCTTGAAAATATTATATGTTGAATCATGATGCATGAAAATTCCTCTTGGGAACATAATAATATAAATAAAAACTTGGATTTCTTTCCCAAAAAAGGATTCCATAATACACCAACCCAGTATATATCAAAGGATCTAACATATCCCTAAAACTCTTAGGTACATACTAATATAAATAAAAACACCTATGACACCACTTTGTAACATCCCTCCCCAGCTCACTCTGAATAGTAGCTAGACCGATTATCCATGTGTCCACATGCATGCTTCACCATATGATAGAGGAAACCAATTAGTAATAGGGGACAAATGTAATATTGTGGGGAGACTATACCCCATATATTATAATTCATAATAACTATATAAATAACCAAAAATCGTACAAATCATATTAAATAGAATGAATAAATAAATTGAACATGCTATAATAAAATGAAATGTTTCATACCATCATAAATTATCATGCTCACATATAAAAACTGAGTGCATGTCAGGACAATCACTTATATAGGATAAAAAAAGAAATAAAATACAAGGATTTACTGAATCTTTGAGCCCAAACAACATATATTTCTTCCATGAAAATTAGAATGATCCAACTCAATCATAAACACTACTTGAGTATCTCCGCTTGATCATGAAATCCTAGGCCTCCTCCCTATCCACTTCACCTTGTTCTCAACCTAAAAGTAGACATCAGGTCTACACGCATGCCATAGTGCATGTACAGGGGGTGAGAAGTGAATCTTACTAGGAATCCCCCAATAGTGGACATATAACCTACATTATTTATTTTAATTTTATGAAATATTCTTATCATAACCATGAAATATTTGTAATGGAGATAAATAATAAAAACAAACATCAATCCATTGGTCTATGACCCTAATCAACCATACCTGCTTCATCCAGTTCCAAAATATCTATAATCATGTCATGGGGACCATTCCAACCATAGTACCAAAACTTACCCAAGTGATTATACATAAAACTAAATCTATTCTAAAAAACCACTTTCAATCCTTAGGTCCCAGACACTGATCGACCATACCAACCTTGAATAGCACCAGATTGTCACTAAATTGAGCATCTCCTCAATAAAACCAATGGGAATTCCTTATGGATTATACACCCATTCCTCCAACAGGATGACTAGAAGATCCTAGGAAATAATTAGGGAATACTCATCCTCAATCCCATAGGTTAAACCCCACAGTAGTACCTGGGAATTCTCAATGTCAAGATGATGTTGGATTCTTAAGAGGGGGGTCCTAGAAAATCTTATACATCCATGTGCCACTAATTCCTGGGTGGCCCTTGAAATTAAATGGAATACCCTCCATGGATGACATGGTTATTATCTTGGGAATAAAATATATTTTAGATCATTAATAGAATCATATCTACTATGTCCATCTGATCCTAGGGATATCTCAGTCATCGATTGAGGATATCCAATAATCTCTATTAGAATTTCCAATATTTGTGCTTGGAGATATATGACCAAATAGAACCTCATACTTACATTTTAATCCCATGAATCACTATATTTCACAATGGTTTATAAGTACCACTATTTAAATCCTAACACCTAGTCATTATCAATAGTATTACAATATTATAGGAATCCCTACCAACATGTACCACCTATTGGCACCCACTCTCACATTAACTAAATCAATGGATGATATCCAAGCTAGGAATATTCCCCCACATACCATGAGACTAGATCCCGAGCATATTGGGAATCCTAAGGTATCATGAATGTGAACATATTTTTCCTAGGAATCTAGAAAAATCACAATAGTTCTAGGCCCAACGTTTGATTCCCAGGCATCTTGGGAAATCACTTGCGATAAAAAAAAAATATATCATGGGATTTTTGAATGCCCATTCCCATCACCATAATATTAGACATACTAGGATTTTACATCTATCTGTGTTATAGGATGATACACCCAACCATATCTATCCATAGTCACATACACCCGCTCAAGGGTTGTCTTCTAAAGGGACACTCACATAGGTCCCCTAGATCATCATTATAATGGTGAAATCCCACTCAATATCATTGTTATTAACTGGTCTCTTAGGCCAATTCCATAAACACAAAGGACATCCCATCCCTCAACATCATCAAGGTTATATACCAACCTCATAGGCCTCAAGGGTACACAAAACTAGGGGTATTCCGAAGGGATGGATGAAGGCCCATCCCAATATCCAAGGTCACTCTAGACTAGTCAACCCACCGAACCCATCTTAATAATCCAAATTGATCCCATGTGTCTCAAGGGTCTTTACATTGCCTACTTTTCAGATCTCACAAGGGAGATTACCTCATACCCACCCCTTTTCAATTCACTCTAGGTTGTCTTGAACAACCAACCAATTCATCCCTATGAAACTATAATAAGGTATTATACACCAGGTCTAGTCTCACACTAACACCAAACAAGAACTCTAGTAGTCCCATTCCACATCCTCAAATCATTCAGAAGACCATTATCTGGGTCTCATCCCATGTATCTCTCAGGATAAATATAAAATCAATCACTGGAGGAATAAATTATTTTTTATAATTCACTCACCCTAAATCTTAACTGAGAGTAATCAAAACACACCGTGGGTTCCACCATCAAATTATAAATGGAAATAAATACTCATAATGAACTCCTATTGAGTACATTTCCATATTTAGGTAGAAAAATAACCCAAATCCCCTTAAAAGGTATAGTACATATTGTGTATGTTCTCATACATAGCATGTAATCTCAAATCCCAACCTAGTCATATAACTCAGCAAGAATTGGCATGTAATACACTGGAACATGATATGTATCAGCACCATAGAAAATGTTACCCACATGGTTTAACTAGTATTATGGATCAAAAGGTATATATACAAGTCCCTTGAATGGCCTTTGGACATGTCCTATAGATAGAGTCTAGTTGTGTACCCTATACGGCCATGTACCCTCATATGCGATTTCTAGCCACGTACTCAGATGGACCCTAGATCAACCTACATGGAAATTCCAAATGGAGTACATGTCGTATATTCCCCTTCTTCAAATTTATCTTAATGATAAGAATATATAGAATGTGTTCTTGAAATCCACATGCCCTGTAGTCAGGTTTCGCAAACAAAAAGTTACTGTGATGCACCTAAAACTCCCATTTTATCCAATATTTCTCCCTGGGTGGTCTCATGGATCCTAGAGAAACAAAATAAACTCTTTAAAAATTAAAATTAACTATCTTATAGGGATATATTTCTTATTATATACAACAAGACTACCTCGGGGTGAAAATAATTTAGCTTTGGGTCTAAATCTGCACTGCGCGCCCACCAAGCTCCGATCCATGTCCAGAAGAGCTTACTGATGGTGATTTCACATCTATTTACCATTACTCAGCCAAACCCACTATCGACTGAATGAAATATAATAAATGGCAGGAAACAAGAAAAAGAAAATGAAAAGAGGGGAAAATAAATAGAATAAAAATTAAAAGGAAATAAAAAAACGGTCTCAGGCCCAACACCAACACCAACACTAAGGATATACCTCATGTAGTAAATCCCATCATTCTAGATTCATCGAAGGGGTAAAAATGTCAATCAAAAACTCAATTAAAAATATATCACTGGAAAAACACAACTTGATAAACTATTATAAAATTAAATAAATATGAAATTTTACTGTGAAATTCGAATGGATCAAAGTTCCACGACATTCTATCACAAGGGAAAACACACTATTTCATGTCCAATGGAGGGGTCCAAAAATTATCCAAGATCATTTTATGGGGGAAAATATCTATTTTACCCCTCATGATAATCACAAAAAAATTCAAAAATTCCACTGATTTTCCCAGCCTAGAAAAACATGGGACTTTACACATTAACAAAAAGGCATGTATTTTTAAAATAATGGAAATTTTACCATTATATAATCAACAAATTATTTTATAACATGTCTTCAAAATCTCCCACTAATTCTACACATAATATACCCTTCTTGAAATTTCATACTTTTTTATCTTCTTAGCTATATGAAATGAAAACATATGAAAGGGGTGAGCTTAGATGATCATTAAGGATCAAAAAAAGAGATAACAATCAAAGATAAAAAGTGAGAATCACATGAGTTTATGGGTATAATTAAGATAACTAATAAAATCATACACACAAAAATCATAGGTCATTAAATATTATTGACATAAAAGGAGACATGAATCAAAAGAGTGGGTCAATAAACATGATCTAGGGTAGAATAACATAGTTATGAGAATATGCATAAAAGTATGTAATATTATAGAAGAAAACATGGAAATATGGTAATACAAAAATCATATGAAAACCTTTATGAGAAAACCCATTATTTAGATACATATGTGAACAAAATAATTATGTACACAACTGAAAATTGAGAAAAATCATTACGCCCAAACATGTGTGAAAAAACTCAATATGTCCTCACTTAATAGATTATGAGATATAAACATAAATAAATGAATTGGAGGTTGATATTTGACCCCACTCATCATCATCCATACATAATTGTGCCACATAAAATTAGTCATCATATCATAAAGATCCCAATCAAGTAAATTGGGTTTTATATTCTTTTAAAATGGAGTCACATAAGGAAAACATTCACAATTCACTAAGTAATCATAACATGATAAACCCATAGATAATTAATGGGTATCCAATGACATCATGTAAATTTATAGGTAAATAACATTCAATCAAGATAATGAAGTCCATGGTATTTAAACCATAAAGATAAAGGGTGAACAACTAAGGAAATAATTTCCCTAATAAATCAATACATATATTCTAGGTGAACACCATTAAATAAAAGGAATAAAAAATTGGGTATTCATGTAGGGATGTCATTAGAAGAAAAATAATGTTTATACCCTTTAAGTATTAGGCAATGCAGAGGCAATGATGGATCATTTCCATGATATAATAGAACATTCACAATCCATCTAAAAAAGAAGGTGGATGGTAATATTTTAATAATATCGTACAATCAAGCATGAGACGTATTAAAGGAAATTAGCATAGATGAAAACACTTTTTAGGAGTTTTAGAAGAACCAATTGGAAAATATGAAATTTCTTTGATCTTTTGAAATAAATTTAAAATATATATATTAGAAAAAAATGAGAAAAATAATTTCTTTTTGAAAACAGGAAAATATAGAGGGGAAAATTTATATAAAGTGACATATTTAAAGAAAATATATGTTTCTATGGAAGTAAAACATAAAAATTGTCTTTATAAAATATTTTTAACATAATCATAAAAACATGAAGTTTTAGGTCACATTCAGAAGTTTTTTTAAAATGGCTAAATTGAAAAAATTGAAAAAACAAATTTAAAAATGAAAATTCAATAATATATCCTTTAAAAGACATAAATTTTATCAAAATAAATGTGGGTTGGAAGATAAAACACTATTTTTACATGATGTAAAGCCCTTTAAAATATTTTGAAATAATTTTTTTAAACATCCCGATCATAAAAAGTAGAATAATTTTTTATTTTAAATTTGGGTAAATAGAGTTATAAGAATAATAAAAAATAATCTATTTTATATTTCCCAATAAAAGAGGAGAAAATTATTCGGAATTAGATTATAGACATGGGATAAAATATTCATTAGTAATAATGGGAGTTATTCTTACCAATGTTGAAATTTTATTTAGGTAAACATTTTATCAAAGAAAGTGGTTATTGATTATGAGAATTAATTTCAAAAATAAAAAAAGGAAATACCATATAAAATTATAGAATATTAGGATCAATGAAAACTTTAAAGGTATATTCGTGTAATAAATACTATGACCTAATTAATTGTAAATTGAGTTGATGAAACTCTAATGAAATTGGTAATAAAAGAATCAAAGGACATTGAGAGGAATTTAATAAAATGGACATTAGAATCACATAAAATGAAAAATATTTTCATATTTTAAAGAAAATGAATATTTTATAAACTATATAAAATTAATTATGCTGAACAATTTTGGACATGGCCTATGGAGTTGAAAATGAGACAAAAAAATAGTTACCTTATTTCCTTGCCTAGTCAGATACACTATAAGATCCAATATAACAAACATAAATATCTTAATCACCTATTTTAGAATCTTTTTTCATATAAATAACTATTGATAAACTTCATTTATAATTATTATCTTCAGGTATATCAGTTTTTTATTCACTATTTTCAATATCGGGTGTGAGTAACCTTGGTCGTTTTGAAATAGTTTTGTAATTGTGTTTTTTATTTATTATTATCCTAAAATTCATCATTAAAAATCATAAAAGTTTTTTAAATTTATTTTTTATAATTATTTATAATGTTATAATTTCATTTTATGTGAATTTTTATTACGATCGTTAAATAATAATTTGGTGTTGAACATGTTTTGGTGATTCTTAGTGAACAAAGGGTGTTTTCTTAAATATTGAGTTAAATTTTTATATTACCATAAAAAAATAAATAAAACTAATTATTTACTTATTTATAACATATATTACTCAAAATTAAATTCCTATATTCATCCATGTAGTAAATTTATAGTATTGTTCAAGTAGGTGGTCAAATCGATCAAAACATAATCATGCCTTGATTAATGGATGATTATGAGGTGGTTTGGTTATAATATCATTATTATAGAATCATAATGGTCATATTTAGTTTTTATTAGTGTGTTATATCAAAATTTTATATAATTATAATATTAATATAAACTAAAATTAGTTATTTCATAGTATAAATAAATCATTTTTTCTCTCTTAGAACTATCTTTTTTATGGTTGAATTTACAACAATTGTTTATTTCTTATATTATTAATATATTGAACAATTTTATTTAAATAGTGATAAAAAATTCATAAAAAATATATTTATCCATTAAAATCATTCTCATTACTATCCATATAAGGTGTTTATAAAACCAAGAAAAGAAATTGACCATTCCATAGAGGATGTAGTCCATACGTTATCATGGATGATGATTCAATTTTCCATAGAATAGGGAAAAGGAGTAGTATGGTTTAAATTTCAGAATATTAAATATGAAATAAATATCATAATTATATATTTAATTTCTTATTAATATCCTCATTTTAAGTCATTTAAGTAAAAAAACATGTTGTGTTGTGGAGGCGGTAGTCCGCACAATACACAGTTAACAGTTGTTTTTTGGATAAAAAAGGGAAAAAGGTGGTTGATTCTTGTAACATCATTTCAATAAAATAAATAAATAGTAACTAAACTTATTTTATCATTTTAATATGATTTAATGTAATTTTAGGAATAAGTAGTGCACATAAATAAATAGAAACGAGGAAAGAGAATTTAAAATTTTATACCTCACTTCTTGGATTATCTCATTTGAAAAAGGATTAATCCCTTTAGGAGTGGTATTTTGAGAAGAAAATAACAACATGAGGATATATAGGAATGATAATTATACAATTTTTAATATGTCAAACTGAATATAGGGGTTTTTTTGTAAGCTTAAGTGAAGATAAGATAGCCCCTTTTGTAATTGAAAAGGGTTGGAATTTTTTTAATGCCCAAAACTTTTTAGTAATGAGAAGTAACTCTTAAGAAAAGTGGATCAAAATATGATATATAATATATATGAGAGTTGAAAAATTCATGGAAGGCCTATAAAACACATGTTTGGAACATTTTTTTAGGTTTTTATCTCTTAGATTCTTTACTTTGACGATTTTATCTTATACAATGGTAACTAGTTTTTACCTAAGGTAACTTATACTTTATGCCTAGATATAAAATTAAACCTATTAAATAATTTATCCCTAATGAATTCAAATTATAATTATATTTTATTTTATTAAATTTCTAATATTGATAAAAATTAATATTAAAATTCTATATGTATAATGTATTAAAAATGATTTTTTGAAAAATATTACTTAAGTTCAAAAATATAAAATATGGATTTTTAAATTAAAACCAACATTTTTATAATTATAAATTCACATATAAAATAAAAATTTGGTCTTATAAAATGGTATCATGAATTTTTTTATTCATACTTATATACTAATAATTTCATAAAATTCATGTTATTAATAAAAACAGTATTTTGAATTATTCACCTAAAAATCAATTTTTTAGGAAAAATACCTAAATTAATATTAATATAATATATCCATGATAAATCTAAAAATGAATATAATTTTTCAAATTAAAATTCTAAAATTTATAATTCTTTTGATTGAAAATAAAATATATAAATAAAATTTATTTTATTAAAAAATAACTTTTTTAAACATCAATTATTTTTAATCTTCTTTTATATAGATTTATAAATAATTAAATATTGATATATTAGATTATAAATTTAAATATTAATTATTAAAATAAAATTTTATATATGATAAATTTAATTTATTAAAATAAAATTCCCCATTTTTAAATTGTTCATCGTAAGTCGTCCTTTTTAAAAATATTTGTTGAATAAAATAATAATATATAATTATTTTATATTATTATTTTCTTTTTATATACTAATGATTATATTATTCATGTAATTAAAATATGTAACATTTTGTTTTAGATGGTTGTTATGTTAATTTGGTGTTGCATGTGACAAAAGCTATTGAATATGGTATTAATTTAAAGTACCCAAAATCTAAAGTTGTTATATAAGAGACCCTTTGATGGAATCTAGAGCAAGGTAATTAGTGTGATGACCATGTATTGGAAAGCCTAATGGTATTTGGTCAATTCTCTACAATACCTAAAGTGTGCATCATATTCACTAGAGGCTGGTGTAAATGCTTGGGGTCAAGTATTACTCAGGTTAGAGGTGGATTTTCCACCTTATAAATAAGGAAACATCTAGCATCGAGACAAGATGTCATGTGGCACAACTAAACCCTATCTTTATTATATAATTATACACCTATCCACCAATATAATTTGGAATGTGTACTTAATAATAAAGAGGTAAACAACATATCATATACCAGTATCATACATCATAAAATAGGGTCAAATACACCAACAATGTACAATGCATAAATAATTATACAAAAAAATATATTTTTATAATATTGTATAAGAAAACTATGGACTAAGGGATAAAAAAGTATCCATGGTCCGAATCCCCTCAAAAAAGTGTTGGGGACAGCCGATGTGTTTCCCATAAGATAACTCATCATGCATCAAAAAGGAATCTCCCCAGCCCCCATGATCCTGATTTGTCTAGGCCCCATTATTGAGTGCCTTTACCATACCTAAATCATTAATAAAGTGGTATTCACTGATGTTGATAAGGGTGTATATAGGGCATGAGTATGATAACTCAGAATGCGGTAACCACCTCACCCCTAACAACCAATCGTAAACTAGGTTATATACTAGAAATGATATAAATATAGTGGAATAATTAACCAATAAACATATAGAACACCATATAGTTTTTCATGTTAATTTACATTATAAACTAACTCTTTACTAGGGGAGGGACCATACCTACATAATTTCTTCAAGCCTCAGTTGTAACACCCTGAAATTTTGTTAAATATTTTTTTCAATTAAATTTAATATTTTTGATAGCTTGTGTTATAGGCAACACCAAGTTTAGCTTTCATTATACATGACCCCTAGTTTATATTGAGTTACATGAAACACCAATTTTATCTTTTGTTACATGAAAGACTGTGTATACCATGATTTACATGCTACACAAAGTTCAAACGAAATGCCACATACTATTAAAATATTACTATTTAACATGATAGTTTTCACATAGCCATTGGATTGGAGGTTATAAATAGTACTAAATAAATTATGAATATATATATTTTTAAACCTATATATAAAATTAATTCTTTGGTATCCAATTAATTATAAATAAAAATAATAGACATTTGAAAATAAAGAAATCATTTTCGGAAAACTATTTTTTTTGCACAATCACGTTTTATCTCAATAAATAAAATAAATCACTTTATGTGAATTGTTTTAATGAAATTTATAAATTATAAATTATCTCAAAATTTTTAAAATTCATATTATGTGTTTCTATGCATGAGATAATAATAAATCCAATTTTATGCTTTAAACTTTTTTTTAAAGAAAAAATATTGCAATTTGTGAACTTAATTTTTAAATTAATTCCTCCAAATTTATAAAATTTATTTTGAACAATTAAATTTATTTTTGAAATCATAATAAAAAAATTTCTTAGGGTGAATTTTTTATAATTTTTTTAGAAGATAATTTTTTGATGAATAGTTGAAATATTGGTTTTTATTTAATTTTTTTTTTCTTATAAAACTTTTAAAAACTTGAAAAATATTTTAATATTATTTTAAATGTAAAATTAGTTTAGTTTTAAATTTATTAATTATATTTTTGTTATCATAAACAATTTAATATTTATTTTTTATGTTAAAACCTTTTAATCTTATGAAAATTTTCTTTTTGGAAAACAATGTTTTGTCGCATCTGTTGGTTTAATTTTAAATTAAATCCTACCACTTCTATAAATTTAATTTTTAAAATTGGATTAAATATTTTTAGTAATAATAATTAATATTATATATTAATTTCAACATAATATTTGGCCATTTAATTTAGTAAAAATGGTAAAAATAAATTACCATAGTTATAGTCAAAAAGGTTTATCAGGGAGTTAGACAAAAAGGATAAGGGGTAAATAACCAAAACACCTTTAAAAAGATCATTTTTTTACATATTTTTCCCTTATAACATATAATTATTGATAATGACCCATTTTTTGTCTTTTTGGGATCTAAGAAATGTGGTTATACTTTATTCACTACATGTGTGTCCTCTCCCCCACTTATCAAAGGACACCCTTTATCCTCTCTTATTCACACTTCTAAAACCTAATGGTTCAATAAATACCTACCAAAATACTTTCATTAATTACATAACCTCATACTACAGACATTTTTTATTATAAATCCCTCCTAATATTGATTTAGGTATAAACCTAAACAAGTTCTCTAAAGAAGAGGTAAAATTATTAAAATTGTCTTTTTGTATTATTTTTTCTTCCATATCCTTAAAATATTCTCCAAATATGATGATATAATAACACAATGATATAAAATATAAAAATATTTTATTATTATAATGTAATAATAGACATCCACCTTTTCTTTTATCAAATGTAAAATGAAACGGTTGATTGTTTGTACGGTGGACTACCACCTCACGAAATGTTGTTATTCATTTTCCATGACCACTACTAAAGGATACATATAATGATGTATTTAAAGTTTATATATGATATTTATGATATTATTAAACATATGTAATTATTATATAACATATACCTTCTTAATTTTTATTCAGTGGGAATATGATAACATCGATTGTGTGTACGACGAACTACCACCTCGCGAAGAGATGTGATTTGTTTTTCACAAACACTTTACATAGAAGGAAATAATGGTAAATTTAATAAATATATGTGATATATATGGCATAAAAATTATTTTTTAAAGGTAATATATTATTTAACTTCCCTTTGTTTCATCCATCGATAAAATGGAACTAGCGCTCATGCATACGTACGACCTACCGTCTCCATGAATGGTGAAATTCCTTTTATATCTCTAATTATAATGTATTAATGTATATAATTATATAATGAATATAAATTATATTTATATCATGGATAATATTATTAATATTATTGAACTATGATCAAAATATAAACACTGGAAATACAAAACAAAAACATACATGAAAAGGGAATCAGTTATTACCTAAAAAGTTATTTTAACATAGAATTGTAAATATATGTATAATAAAAGGTAAAAAAAATCATATATGAAATAATACATAATAATATAGTTTTTTAATATATTTATAATAAACTTAAATTTATTATATATGAGATTATAACATTGACGAAGGAAGTTGATACTTATGGTAAAGGAATTTCAACCCAAATTGTCTTCTTCGATACATATTTTATATTATGAACTTATCTTCTTTTATGAGGTGTATATATAGCCCCTATGACATGTTATATCAGGAATATCTTTATGATCATGATATTTAATATTTCATTTGATGTTATTATTTAATGGGTCTTATGATTCGAAATTTACAAAAGTGGTAACGGTTGGATGTTACAATCTCATTGCTTATCATAATTCTTTATGATTATGCTTCCAATGATGAGATATTATGATACAAATATTAATAAACACATTTATTTTATTCTTACATGGTTATTTATATGGAATTAATGTTTTAATTTTCATTTTCTTCTCTATAAAGATTAAAGAGACTAAAATAATGTCTAATAAAAAAAATTCTTTATTTCTATCCTTGGTTGAAAACGCTCTTTCTTCCATATAAATATTTTCTAAAATTTGTTTTAATGAAATATTTTACTATTCTAAAATGATTTTTTAGAAGTATTTTTAGACATTTTTGAATTTTTTGATTTTTTTTTAAAATTAAATCTCATGTATTTTTTCAAATAAGGCATGATTGACTTTTACCACTAATTTTCAAGGATTATATTTTAAAATGTTTATGGGAAGAACATAATTTCCCAACATCATGAATATATAATGTTTTAAAATATATTTTATAAGTTTAAAAGTTTATTTTCAAAAAAAATATTTTGAAAATGATGTATGATTTTTTTAATTTAATAAAAAAATTATTTTTAAATAAAAAATGTTATTTTCCTCAAGATATGTTCCCATGGATCTCTCAAAATAATTTTCCATATAAGATTACATACTATGATGTTACTTAATATTTATTGAGGATATGATAAAATTTTACTATACACATTATTTCAATGGATGGTTTATATCTATGTTTATAATATGTTTACAAAACCTTTTCCTTTTCCATGGGTTATTCTATGGTTAAATGAGTAAATGTTTATAAAACTCATTTTTTCCAAGGGTTTTGTAATGATGAAATAATGAATGGTTTATAAAACTCGTTTTGTTTACATGGGTTACACTATGATGAATGTTTTATGAAACTCATTCCTTTCATGGGTTATGATATGATGAATGCTTTATGATCCTAGGGCACACAAATATATGGTTTATGTTATGAGTTTGACCTATATCTTTGTATAATAAATTGGATAATGATCAACATTATTTAGCCTCAATGGATACATAGGAAGTTATATTCATCCTAAAAGATGGTACAAAAGAGGTTATCCCAAGCCAAAAAGAGATTACATTGGATGTTATCCCAAGCCTAAATCAAGTACACTAGTGGTTAGCCCAAGCCTAACATGTTATGAATGTCATGGTGGATATTCTTGACATAATATTCTATATGAATATGTATATTCCAGAAATATATATCTTATGAAAATGTTATAATATTATAGATCATGTTATTTAATTCCTTTATGATTTAGGTCTAATGAAATTCCATGATTTATGCCTTGAATAATGTTTATGATCTATGATATGAAGGGTTTGGTTTTCAAATGTTAATATCTTTTTCTCATACCATTATGTCCATATTATTAATATGTGATTATATATATCTCCATTTTTTACCCTTTCTGATAATTGAAGCTTAATATCTATTATTTTTTCTTTCCCAGGTTATGAAGAGAGTTTTTATGTCTGATATGTATAAAAAGGGTGTAAGATATGATGAAATTAGCTGAAGAAGATGCATTTCACCTTCAAACTAGTTTTTTATGTGCCCAAGTTTCCAAAGTCAATATACATAAATGATTATTTAATGAATCATTATATTATGTAATGAATACTCATCTATTAAGAGTTAATATTTATGTATGAGAAGTTTGGTTCTTTACAATTGGTATCAGAGAAAAGGTTTAATTAGAATTAGGAAACTAGGAAGAGAAAACATTTGTGACAACCCTTAGGATAAGCCTAAGTATAGGATAATATCCTAACGTTTTGGTAAGGAACAAATTATGTGGTTTCCTTGAAATACATCCACGTTTCGATACATCAAGTGGATGTGATTTGGAATAGATGTACCAAGGAGTTGTAATTTGGAAATAAGGGTGCCAGCCTTGACTCAAGTGTCACATGGTACATGAAAAAGAGCCTTACAACGCACCTAGTTCGACACTCCCAGGGGATATTCTTTGGTTAATTTGTATTTTCACTATGAACCATCATGAATTATTTAAATAGATAATGACTATAAATGACCTTGGTTAACCCTAAAATTACTTGGTTTAAAATTAGGTGTAATGATTAAAGATATTATATAAATTATTTTTCTTGATTATGTGGTTTCTCACTATGATTATTATTGATCACATTACGATTATGGATTTTAGTCAATGGATCATACATTCTAAATAATTTTTTCATACTTACATAAACATTAAGTATTAGAGAACCCACTTCATAGCCTCCCAATGTTCTCTCCCAATATTTAACATGTACCTACTAATATCTCCCACTACTTTTTTAATGTTTTATCGAGTAAAAACCAAGGAATACATCAATTTTTTAACAACTAACACAAATGGAATATTTCCAATTTAATTGGCCTTTGGTTTAATCTATGGTTCTTTCTCCATTGTCTATTTCAAATGTCAGACCAGGGGTGTGGTATATAGCTTCACCTAGCTCATGCTAAAGTGCTCCACCACATTCCAATTCTAATTTGATTGGATCGAGTAAAAAATATCAAAACTTTAAGTCTCTCATAATCAAAATCCCTATAATTCACTTCATCGGACTTTGAATCTCTATAATGAAACTTTCAAATAGTTTATCCTATAACTCATTAGTCCTTTCCTTTACCAAATCCAAAATCAAAATATCGTCAACATAAGGAACTGAGAGGATGAGATTTATATCATCAAATAACTCCTTATAATAGTAATTATTAACATTTATTTTAATGAACTTATTCACCTTAATCAAATCATTCAACTTATTATTTGAATTCCATGATTCTTTATTCAAACATTAAATTATCTGGTTGATCTAGAACAAAAGTCCATAATTCCAATGCTCCTGTAAGCTAAACTACTACTCCTTATAAATTTCCTCACCTAATTATCTCATGAAGAAATGTTTTACTCACATCCAACAACTCTATGTTAGTTCCTTCCAATGTAATCATACATAACGCTGTCCAAATAGATATATGGTAAACTATATTTGAAAAAATATATTAGAAATAAACAGCATCAATTTATAGAAACCCTTTTATAACTATCCATTACTTATACCACTTTATATCAATCAATTCTTCCCTCATCCAATGCACCCATTTGTTTTGAAAAAATTTCATCTGAGTAGGTCTCCCCATTATCTTTCGTGTTCCAGACACAAGGAGGAAATTTATTTCATCACCTGTAGATTATACTCATTGATTATATTATTTCAAAATTCTTATAAATCCCAGGATCTTTGGATTTCCATTGTTTATGAGATGAAATTAGTATAGATCACTCAATATCTTGGAGCAAAACTCAATTAGATATCTATAGTTGTACTTGTAATTATGATACTTCTGGTACTACAACTTCTGGAGAGTTTTCTTTTGGATATTTCTCTTGGGATTCCACAATACTTCAGTTCTCTATTATTTTAGGCCTCAATAAAACATCATAATTTGACTACCTTTTGTATAACAACCCTGCTTTTATTTCACACTTAAACATAATTTATTACATAAAACCTTCACTTGATACAACATAGAAGATTGATAGGTCTAGTTTATTTAGGTCTTAGATACATTACATAATAATTTAAAACATAAAACTCAACATCTTATTGAAAAAAACCTTTATACAACCACTACATTACCTCATACGTAGCATTGCATTGGATAACCTAAGGACATGCATAAGAAAAGGGTGAGGTATAAAGCCTTGTAAGGGAATAAACATGGAATAACATGAGGAATACAATACATGTTATAAAATAGGCATATAAATGGATCGTAAGAGAAACATGAACATAAAGGCATGATAAATCCTTATAATCATGACATGGAGATGTGGCAACAACATTTTACATGATATTAGCATGAGCCAAGGCTCAATGCACGTGGACCATGAGTAAACCCTCATTGCACATGAAGCACGAGTAAACCAAAATTGTACTTGAATTATCATGTGTCAACACTCATTTTCACATGATTTTTCATGATACTATACTTTACCCATTGCACTGGAGCGCTATTAGGGTGCATCCTTCTTAAACATTTCGTTTCAAGCATAAGTGTGCCACATGGATCATATAACATGGAATAAATCATCATCACAAGTTATTACATGATTATGGAATGTAGAATAAATACATGAAAGTACCATTAAATATGTATTTTTTTCATAAAGGTGAATACCCTTGACAGATACATGGGTATGGTATTCACTACACAATGATCTTGGCTTGGAAAAACATTGTGCAATTTCAGCAGCATAACAGCGTGACATAAAAATTCCTAAAAATGGTTGATGAGAGACAAATGGGTGTATCTTCATATGTAAAAGAAATAGACAATAAGGGGGGTCATATAGATTCTTTTCCCAATAAATGTAATGGAATTTAGATATGTAATACAAAACAATTGCTTGAATGTAAATGAGGAGAGATAAATTCCTTACAAAATTTCAGCACGGTAACTAGTGTACATTGGAGGCATTAATGAGAGAGAAAGGGGATATATCTTTATTCAAACATGAATAGGGAAGTATGGGGGAGATGATAAATCATACCCCAACATTTATAATTGAAAATAAAAGGGCATAACAATATAAGGAATCTTGGACAAAAATAAGCAAAGTGAGAATCTATTACTTGGAAGGGTGATCCCAAAGGCTTGGGAGAGGCTTGAGAGAGACTTATTGGGACCTTGGTGTAACAACCAGAATTCAGAGCCACTCAACAGGTGACCCATACCCAATTCTCCAAATGACCTCCAACACATTTCCCCGAAAGCTAGAGGCTACCGACTAGCAGCGAGGGCCTTGGAGAGTCATTGGGGAAACTATGCCCTCGTTTGGTAAAGTACACAAGGGAAAGAAAATAACAGTCAATAGCAGAAGTAGTAAAAAACATACAATAACTGAAATTAAATAGCGGAAACAATGAATATATAGTAATGATGATAATGATGCAGCAGGTACAAGTATCTAAGGAAAGCAGCAAACAGAACAATGTGCTGAAATACAACTGAGAAAAAAGGTACGGAAAGTAAACAACAACTTCTGCAGCATCGAAAGCCTAAGATCGGTCCTATGCTCTCCAGATCCAACCAGAAATCATGTACATGAAGTAGAAGGGCCACAATACCTATCCAGACCTGCAACCATATAACCTGTTTGGGTCAAAAATAAGAACCCATACAGGGTGTGAAACTAATCCCTGTAGGCAACCACCACAAGATTTGTGCCCTACTGTCAATGAGTAATATAGCAGAAGTAATGAAAGTAAATGTAGTAATGAACTAGGAGTACACAAGTAAAAAATCCTACCAATTACCATTCACATTAATTTAACAATTAATTCATTCATTTAATTAAACAACCAAGGAATCTAGCAAATCTCTCTATTCCTAGGTAAACAGGTAACACAGATGGCATCAAAAGACTAACTAAACAAACAAGCAGGACAATAGATCCAAGCATGTGATTTGGCTTGGTAGACTCATTTAAACCAAACAAACAATACATATTCACTCTAACTATCTGGGAGGCTCAAACTAGTAGAACTCTATAGTCAAATAAACATACAAAGGCACAGACACTCTAGGAATCTCTCACGTCGATTCCCTAGTGGTCTTGCAACGATAGCTACAGACTCTCTGAGGAAGCTCTTATGTCCAATTCCTCTTGTGGTATTGATACGTTCATAAACTAAGGACACTCCTAGGAAGAACAAAGTCCAATTCCTATAGGTTCTGTGTACCAAACTAATTCCAACATACCCCCTAGGGAAGCACTTAATCGTCTATTCCCTCTTTGGTCTCCCACACCAGGTTCTCACAGCCCTGAGGAGTCTAGTCGTGCGTAATCGACTGTCAGCAGCCCTAAGTAAGTTTAACAACTACTTGGATAAAAGATAAAATGCATCAGAAGCATGAAAACAATAGGCAACACAAGCAATCAGTTATAACAAGCAAACTAGCAATTGCAATAGGGTTTTCCTTGCAGGAAAACTGTGCCAAATGGAGAAAAACATCCAAACAAGGATAAAACCCATGGGGTGATCTTAAAACATGAAAAAAAGCATATATTATTATCAATTAATATTAATCTAACAAGAAATATAATGCAATTAAACAATAGGACCAAAATCCCTAACCCGGGATACCTGAAACATGGGAATCCGACACTTTTTCACAAAAACTCCAAGACATTCAACATAAGGAAACAAACCACCTACCTCAATCATAGGAGATCAATATACTTGAACCTCGGCCCGTGAATTGGCCTAGGATGGAGTAGATCTGCAAAAACTTCTAAAACGTTCAACCTATGATAACTCTCATTGGAGAAAGAATAAGGAAATGTGGCCAAAGAAGAACCAAGAACTCACCGCTGTGATTCTATTGCAACCGAGGACGTTCGATTCGGATAACCGGTGATGGATAAGAGGATAAGAGAAGATTCAGCCTCCTCGGACACTCTAGATGGAATTAGGTGAAGATGAAGATGGAAATAAGGATTAGATGCGACCCCAGTATGTTTAACGAGATAAAAAAAAGTATACGGCGTGTACTTCTGGAGTACTTGGCGTGTACTTTCCTTTTCCATACTCCAATTTAGGTGGCCTCCAAGTCACCCTTACACGGCCGTGTGTGTGGCCATGACACGGCTAGCACACGACTTCCAATGGCATTGATGAACATGGTGTGTACTCATAAAGTACACAGCGTGTACTCCGAAAATTTTCATATTTTTCTATTTTTCTCAAAAACTATGAGAAAAGGAAAAACATACCTAAAAAGAAGATCCAAGTTCTTAAAAACTTCCCCCCTTAAATAAATTCATCCCCTAATTTCCCTAACAAGGTGGCGAAAAAGAATCCTTGATTAACTCTAGCCATTGTGATCGCATATCGGCCTCCCTCTCCCAAGTCTCATCCTGTACACGGTCGTGCTGCCATAGCACCCATACCAAAATAATAGACTGGCCATAGAGTACCTTTTCACTATAATCAACAATCCTGATCGGATTCTCCTCGAATGACGCATTCTGCTTCAGCTCAACCTCCTCGGGTTGAAAAACATGAGACGGGTCTGAGAAATAGCGTCGAAGGTGAGAAACATGGAAGATGTCGTGCATATCCTGGTACCTCTGAGGTAACTACAACCTATAAGAAACCATCCTAACTCTCTCCATAACCTCAAACAGCTCGATGTATCTCAGTGAAAGCTTTCCCTGTCTCCTGATCCTTTTGTGTCCCAACCTCGGGGTAACACGTAGGAAAACCTCATCTCCGACTTTGAACTCCAATGGTCATCTCCGCGGATCAGCATGAGATTTCTGCCAATAATCTGCAGTAGCCATCATTTTCTGAATCAACTCCACCCATCCTGAGGTATCCTAAACCAGACGAGGTCCCATCATAGCTGCCTCTCCTGCGTCCATCAAACACAAGGGTGATCGACACGACCTACCGTACAAAGCCTCGTAAGGTGCCATCTGAATAGTTTCTTGAAAAGTATTATTGTAGGAAAACTCCACTAAAGGTATATGTCTCTCCCAAGAACCTATAAAATAAAGGATGCATGCTCGTAGCATGTCCACTAGCACCCGAATTGTGTGCTCTGACAGGTCATCTATCTGGGGATGGTAAGTTGTACTCAGAAGTACCTGTGTACTCGAAGCCCTTTGCATCCCTTGCCAGAAATGGGACGTGAAGTGGGCATCCCTATCTAAAATGATAGTACTCAGAACCCCATTCAATAGTACAATCTCATGGATGTACAACCTTCCAAGCTCATCAACACCGAAGGTCTCCTTAATCGGTAAGAAGTGAGCAACCTTCATGAGCCTATCAATAACAACCCATACTGCGTCATTCTGATTAGAAACTAAATGAGGCTAATATTCATTTTTAATATATATAATATTCATGTGATTTATTATTCATAAACACCATTTTAGTGCATTTTACACTTTGAACATCATTTCACATTATGATTGAAATTCCTTCTTAAAATGCAATATTATGTGGTACATTTTTAAACATCATTTAAAGTACCCAATGATTCATCTGATTTTAAGGAATGTAAGTAACAATAATTTAATTTTATATTTTTAGAAATTGATATAAAATTTATTATTAACATTTTTCATTCATGGATCAATGGATAATTCATGGAATAAGATTGGGATATTTTGTGATGAAAGGAAACAATTCTAGAGAAGTCATATTGGACACCAGTCCACTGATTAGAATGTGAGGCCCAACATACAGGCTAAATGAAGCCCAACTTTCGTGGTATGATAGAATACATATAGAGGAACAAATAAGTCTTCATGATCTGGTGCTAATTAGGCCTTCATTGTGGTTATTCCGGCGGCCCAATTTGAAGATAAAATTCTGGGATAGATTCTATAGCCCAGAAAAACAGCCCACCATAGTACATGTATCTCGTTAACCATAAACTATTTTGGGATAAAACTTTACAGACGGTTAGGGGAAATCTGTAACTTAACTTTTTTCATCTATGTACCACTATAATTTTTCCATCTAGAAGGTTTTTCAGGCGCATCTGTTTGGTGTAAGAAAGCTGGCTGCCACCTTGGGTTAAGGGTAAAAATGTCTCCTCTCCCTTACTTTCCACCATCCTAGGCCTACCATACTCAATTGGGATCTTTTGTACTGTTGGAGGCTCGACCCAAGGCTCCCAAAATTCTAATTTAAGGCAGTGGTGTTGAAGGAGTCTATCATCTATGATCTTTGTTTCATTTTAATGTTATTATGCCAATTAGATGTTGTAATCGCATTACTTCAATTGTAAGTTCCTTGAATTAACTTAGTTTCTCTATAAAAGTTATTCATATTATCTTTTTATATTCTTCTTATTATCAATTTTATACCATTTCCTCAAGGTGTGAACTTGTTCATACCAAACCTTGTGAGATTATTCACACAACAGTGGGGTGGTCATTTTTCTTTTTATTGTTTTCTTTACCTCTTCAATTCCTCCATCACGAGTCTACTTCCCGCTTCCATTGAAACCATAGCATCAATGGAGGGATAACCCAATTATGGGTTGATCCAAGGGAGTAGAAAGGGGCTGTATTGGATGTTATTTATCACCCCATTAATGTTTAATCACTTCTTTAATTGAGATTTTTATTTGATGATTTTTAAACTCCATCGTCCTTGTTGAATTTAAGGCCACACACTTCAAGTGCTAATACGAACCTTTACCTTGAAGTGCTCAAAACATTTATCCTTAAAGTGTATAGGTGATTAGTATTAAAGGGTTTAGGTATTAAAAAAGTAGGTGATGATGTTGTTTTATCTTCTTAAATGAACCCATCTCAAATATAAGAAATTGAAATCATTGAAAAGGAAATACGTCTTATCCACCCCAAGTGATAACCTAGGATCAAATCACTCTTTTAAATTGAATTAACTTCAGTGTCTTAGACTTAACATAAACCCATATAAAATCAACCCAAGTTGGCCACTTCATAGATAGAAATATTCCATAGAATGTACGTGTCTATAGGTTTCTTCTTAGGTCTCTGAGGATTTGACAACCCAAGAAAAACTACAAGGACCATTCTACCTTCATCTCTTGGATAAATTTGAGTGTGAATCACATTCCCTCAAGGTGATCTCAGTAACTCTGTCACGAAGTCCATCACAACATCATTACACTTCCACTTGGTAATGGGTAGATACTGTAAAATCCATTGTGGTCGCTGGTGCTCCGCCTTTACCGGCTGACAGGTGGAACACCTCATGACAAAACCAGCAACATCTCTCTTTATAGCTAGCCACCAATAATAGCAGTGTAAATCATGATACATCTTAGTGATGCCCGGATGAACTTCCCAAACTAAGGAATGAAAGTCTCACATTAGCTCCTTGTGTATATCTGATGGCACCCATATGCGTCCCTAGAAACGCAAGATCTCACCCTCGCCTACGGTCTATCCGGGAAGAGGGTCCTCTCCGGACACGCTTTCCCATAGGACTAGGCCTTCCAAATCTAATAGTTTCTTCATGTGAACTCAGTCAGGAAGGGTAGAGGTAACAACTATAGAGGAAAGAAAAGTCTTCCCCTATCTATCGTGCACTTCCAAATGCATATCAGAGAACGGAGCCATATGCTGTCACTCACTACTGGCCTTTTGAACTGCCAGTATCTGAGTCCTCATCCTCAATGCATCAACCACTGTGTTGCCTTTCCCAGGTGTATAGGCAAGCTGAAATTCAAAGGACTGAAGATACTCGACCCACCTGCGCTGTTTCAGATTCAGATCATGCTGAGTGAAGATGTACTTGAGACTTTTTTGGTCAGTGAAAACCACAAAATGCTCTCCCAGAAGATAATGTCTCCAACAACATAAGGCATGAAAAACTGCTGCCAGCTCAAGATTGTGTGTCGGGTAATTCCTATCATGTGGCCTCAACTGTCGAGACCCATACGCAATGACACCATATCCCTGCATAAGCACATCTCCCATCCCGATACCCGAAGCATCACAGTACACAGTATAGATCTTGACCCGCTCTGGTAAGACTAGTATCAGTGATAAATTCAACCTCCCTTTCAGCTCCTGAAAGATTAACTCACAATAATCTGACCATAAGAACTTTGCACCCTTCTTGGTCAGACCTGTCAGCATTGCTGCTAAGTGTGAAAAGTCCTGTATGAAGCGTCTGTAGTATCTAACCATCCCTAGAAAACTCCACACCTCAAAGACATTCTTAGGATTATCCAAGGAAACTACTACTCTCACTTTCTATAGTTCTACTGATACTCCTGTCTCTGAGATAACATTACCTAAGAAGTGAATTTGATTCATCCAATAATGGAATTTCGGGAACTTATCATATAACTGATGCTCCCTCAGTGTACTCAGAACGATCTCAAGATGGGTAGCATGGTCATGTCAAGTGTGAGAGTAAACCAAGATATCATCCACGAAGACCACCATGAAAGAGTCTAAGTATGGATGGCACACTCGGTTCATCTGTGCCATGAAAAGTACAGGCATGTTGATGAGGCTGAACGACATAACCATATACTCGTATAGACCATATCTGCTTCAGAAAGCTGTAAGAGGTATATAAGATGGTCTAACGCGCAACTGATGATAACCGGACCTCAAATCGATCTTCGAGAACACTCAGGATCCTCAAAGATGATCAAAGAGGTCATAAATCCTAGGAAAGGGTTATTAGTTCTTGACTGTCAACTGTTTCAGCTTCTGATAATCCACACAAAACCTAAGTGTGTTGTCTGCCTTCTTCACAAACAGGACAGGTGAACACCAAGGAGAAGTACTAGGTCGGATGAAACCTTGTGCCTGCAACTCCTCCAACTACTTTTTGGGCTCCAGAAACTCAGGTGTAGCCATCCTATAAGTATTAATGGGAACCGATGCCACTCCTGGTACAAGATCAATAGAAAAGTCTACCTCATGCTCCGAAGGAAAACCTAAAAAGTCCTCTGGAAAGACATCCCTGAAACGATCCACCACTGGAGGAAATTTTAACTATAAAGTCCCCTGGTCATCCAGATATAGACTGGAAATATGAGTTGTAACTTCTCCTAGCCCATGATTCTCTGGTCCTGCTCTACTATCCAGGACATCCAACTCACCCTTATGAAGAAAAGATTCACCCTCCAGTGACATGAAACTCACCCTACAACGATAAAAGTCGACGAATACCCGAAAGGGAATGGGCCAGTCCATTACGAGAATGACATCATATCCTATCATCTCTAGGACATATAGGTCCCATAGAAAGTGATACCCAGCGAGCTCTAGAGGGAACTCCTTGCACCGATGTACAGTAGCCATCCTAGTCCCCAACGGTGTGTCTAGTGTCAATATGTCGGCAGAAGAAAATAAACAGAGCCTAAGGCTCTCCACAATAGCAACAGAGATAAATCTATGCGTACCACCAGTATCGAAGAGAGTAGAAGATAAAACTGAGGCTACTAAGATCATACCTCCAATTGTAGAAGGTCCAGGATCCTGCTCCTGATGAATCTGCTCTACCGTGAAAGTCTGGCCTGCACTGCAGCCCTGTGTAGCATCCTAAGATCCCTGAGCTGACCCTTCCTGAGCCTGACCACTGTGTCCACGGCCTCTACCCTAGCCTGAACAACCTGAAGAACTCCATCCCCCAGTCTGCTGTGGAACTGGTAATCCTGATCCTGTACACGGAGTTGAAACTGATCCTCCTTCACTAGCCACTGGAAGGAAAACCTTGCAGAAACACTACAGATGAACCATCTTACTGCAAGATCGGCACTCCACTAGGTCTCTTGAGAACTAAGGCTTCTAATGACCTCTTTTTTCACACTGATAGCACTCTACTTGGTTTCCAGAAGGAAGATCCCATCTACTAGAAGAAACACCTCACTTCCTCGGGTCACCTCATGTAGAATCTCGGTGGCGCTTCTTGCTGTCTATCTGAAATGAACCAACGCTGGATGTTGAACCACCCTGGTCCACAAATCCAGTCTCCCTCAGATTTCTCTTCATGAAAAGCGCCTGGTTGACTATCAGAGTAACATAATTCAACTTAAAGACGTTCACATGTGATCAGATATCCAGTCTGAGGCCTTCCTCAAACTTCCTCGCTAAAAACAACACGTCATTCCCCAGAACGGGAGTGAAAGGAATACTCCATAACTGTGAGAGTACCCTACTATAGGTTCATGAACTCTCTGTCTCTGTCAGCCCTCAGCATCGCTGGATAGAAGTATTCATAGAACGTACGCTGAAACTTGTCCCAAGCCATAGCTTGTTGGCGACCTGCCTGCGAAACCACATCCTGCCATCTCTGGGAGGAATCTCACAACATATAAGTCACGAGCTTCACTCTCCTCTCCAGAGGTGTCTTCAGGTGCTTGAATATGGATAGCATGGCCTCTACCCATGACTCTGTAGCCTGTGGTCCTCCATCCCCTGTCAACATGGAAGGATGCTGCAGGTGAAAAACCCACGACACCTCTGCCATAGATGGGGCAGGATACTGACCTCCCTAAAATATTTTCATGAATATAATGAAACCCTCTCTGAACTGAGTGTCGGACCCAGTTTCTGGAATCACTACAGGTGCCATGTCCGAATCAATAGGTGGAACTACTAGTAAACCCTGATCTGTCGTATCAGGCGTACGGTCACTACCTTGCAACTGACGGACAACCGGAGGACATCTTGGTGCCATAGCTCTGAAAGGTCAAAAGCACACCTCATATTCAGGATTAACAAAGACAAAAAAACTAAAGGCATAAGAAGGAAGAGGGAAAATAAGGCATTCAAGTTATGAAAAAACATGACTACACGGCGTGTTCTTTCCCTACACGATGTGTTCCCTTAGGGAATTCACTTGGGCATGTACTTTACCTAAAATGGTCATGTAACACCCCAAATACATGGTGTATTGTCCTAACACACGGTGTGTACTTGAATCCTCTTCCCTGCCTGAGTCCTTCTACACGGTTAAGCCACACAGATCCTCTAAGACAAAACTACACGACGAGTTCAAGGAAGACACGACGTGTACTAGACATGCCTTACCTGGCCCGTGTTGTTAGAGACATGGCCTTACACATGGTTGACACTACACGGCGTGTTCCAGATGGACACAACGTGTACGAGGAGGGGTAACAACGACCTGTGTTGTTCGTGAGACGGCTGTGTACCTAGATCAAACTACACGACATGTAATATTTAGACACGGTGTGTATGTGAAAAGATAACATGACCCGTGTTGTTTGTGACCTGGCTAGGGTGCCTATTTTATACTACACAGTGTGCTAAACTAGTACACGGTGTGTTCCGACAAGATTTTTCAGAACCCCTTGTTTCTTCTCACACAGTCAGTGACACAGTTTAAAAATTACACGGCATGTATTAATAAAATACATGCTATGTATTCTGGGTTTTTCCAGGAAGTTGCTCAGAAACTGCTCTGAATCCCAGAAAACACAGAAAACAAGAGTTAAGGTGCCAAATTCCAATCTGTGAGGGCCCATAATCTCTGCAAATCAAAGCTTGGCATCTTATACAAGTTATAACAAGGAAAATAGAAAATGATCCACCAAATTCCAATCCTCAAGGGCCCATACACCTCTAAGAACAAAGTTTGGCATCCATGTTAAGAATCACTAAACAAACGAGACCCTATCAACATAACAGGTATTCTATCACAATAAATATCACAATAGCAAGCATAGTCTATCAAAAATTCTATCACAACAGCATGCAATTTCTAATTCAATTTAGATGGCATGGAAATATGCATGACATGTGATTTTCTAACAAGTGCCTATATGATGCATGAGATGGCATACCCTGATCTCATAGGGTTGCAACAAAATAGAACCAAAATCATATAAACAGTAATAACACAACACAAGTGCACCACCCAACGGTGAATTCAATTAAACTGTAACATTTGAAAAACTCGAAAACTGCAATATTCAAGGTAACCTGGATTTTTCCCTATACATGGGTTCTAGAACTACTGGGCACAACTATTTACCATTTAACTATTCTGTCATATCCCTATCAAATGTTGTTAAATAGTAAGTCAATAGAAAAGAAAAGAAATTGATCTGATACCACTTTGTAACGGCCTGAATCCGGAGCCACTCAACTGGTGCCCCATACCTGGTTCGTCACATGACCTCAAGCACATTTCCCTGAATTCTAGAGGTTTCCGAATAACAGCTAGGACCTTGGAGAGTAATTGGGGGAAACTATGCCCTCATTTGGTAAAGTATAAAATGGAAAGGAAATAACAGTCAATAGCAGTAGCAGTAAACAACATACAATAACTGAAACTAAATAGCGGAAACAATGAATATATAGTAATGATGATAATGATGCAGCAGGGACACGTATCTAAGGAAAGTATCAAACACAACAAGGTGCTGAAATACAACTGAGAAAGAAGGTATGAAAAGTAAACAACAACTCCTACAGCATCGCAAGCCTAAGCTCGGTCCTATGATCTCCAGCTCCAACCAGCAATCATGTACCTGAAGTAGAAGGACCACAATCCCTATCTACACCTGAAACCATATAATCTATTTGGGCCAAAAAGAAGGACCTAAAAATGGTGTGAGACTAATCCCAACAGGCAACCATCACAAGATTTGTGCCCTACCATCAGTGAGTAATATAGCAGAAGTAGTGAAAGTAAATGTAATAATGAACTTGGAGTACACAAGTAAAAAATCCTACCAATTACCATTCACATTCATTTAACAATTAATTCATTCATTTAATTAAACAACCAAGGAATCTAGCAAATATCTCTATTCCAATGTAAACAGGTAACACAATAGGCATCAAAAGACTACCTAAATGAACAAGAATGCCAATAGATCAAAGCTTGTGCTTTGGCTTGGTAGACTCATCTAAACCAACCAAACAATCCACATTCACACTGACTCTCTGGGTGGCTCAAACTAGCAGACCCCTATAGTCAAGTAAACATAGAATGGCACAAACACTCTGGGAAGCTCTCATGTTGATTCCCCTGTGGTCTTGCAACGATAGCTACAAACTCTCCAAGGAAGATATTACATATAATTCTTCCTGTGGTCTCAATACGTACATAAAATAAGGACACTCCTAGGAAGCATGAAGTCTAATTCCCGTAGGTACTACTTAAAAAACTAATTCCAACTGACCCCTAGGGAAGAACTTAATCGTCTATTCCCTCTTTGGTCTCTCGCACTATGTTCTCACATCCCTAAGTAGTCCAGTCATGCATAATCGACTGTCTGCTGCCCTAAGTAAGATTAGAAACTACTTGGATAAAACCTACAATGCATCAAAAGAATTAAAACAGCAGGCAACACAAGCAATCAGTTATAACAAGCAAACTAGCAATTGCAATAGGGTTTGCCTTGTAGGAAAATTGTGCCAAATGACAATAAACATCCAAACAAGGATAACACCCATGGGGTGATCCTAAAACCTGATAAAAAGCATATATTATTATCAATTAACCTTAAGCTAACAATAAATCTAAGGAAATTAAACAATAGGACCAAAATCCCTAACCCGGGATACATGAAACATGGGAATTTGGCACTTTTTCACAAAAACTCAAAGAAATTCAACATAAGGAAAAAAACACCTACCTTGATCCTAGGAGATTGATATACTTGAACCTCAGCCCGTGAATCGGCCTAGGAAGGAGTAGATCTAAAAAAACATCTAAAACGTTCAACTTATGATAACTCCCATAAGATAAAGAATCAGGAAACGTGGACAAAGAAGAACCAAGAACTCACCGCTGTGATTCTATTGAAACCGACGATATTCGATTCAGATAACTGGTGATGGATCGATGGCTTAGAGAAGATTCGGCCTCCTCGGATGCTCTGGATGGAATTAGGTGAAGAAGAAGATGGAAATAAGGATTAGACACAACCCCGATCCATTTAACGAAATAAAAAGAAAGTACATGGTGTGTACTTCTGGAGTACATGGCATGTACATGACTTTTCTGTACTCCTCTTTAGGCGGCCTCCAAGTAACCCTTACACGGCCATGTGTGTGGCCATGAAACGGCCAGCACATGGATTCCAGTGGCATCGAAGTACACGGCATGTACTCATAAAGTACACGGCGTGTACTCTGAAAATTTCCAGATTTTCCTCTTTTTCTCAAAAACTACCAGGAAAGGAAAAACATACCTGAAAAGAAGATCTGGGTTCTTACACTTGGGGAACCCTAGTAGGATTCTAGAGAGATGATTTAATAGGTTGGAAGAACACTAAAGGCTTTTATTTAATAGTAAGTAGGAATTTGGGTGGGTTTATAGAGAAAGGAGAGGGAATTCTCTATTATTTAGTTTTGGACACCTCACATTAAACTAATCAAAAACACAAACCAGACCATGATTTTTGCCCATGGTTTTTTCCAAATGGGAGTGGTAAACAATATTTTATAATTACAATGTCCTAAATTATTAAAATAATAGGGTTTTTTATGTGGAGATGAGTCACACTCTCAAGGAAAACAATTTAAAAATCTGATTTTTTTTATAAGTCTTGAAGGGTCCACTATAGCTTTGTAAAATAAATCAAACAATCCTAAAATCAAATTATTTTAATGTTAAAACATACATTGGTCGAACATAATGTTCATATTATTTTATTACATCACAATTGGGTCATTATGATGTCATAAAACACATTATATATTTAAACGGTATTTAATTTTTTACCAAAAAATTCGACTGTCTCGGAAAATTATGAGAAATTAATCATTGGATAATTTTGACACCCTGATTCCAAAAATAATATTAATTTTAACCAAATAATTTTCTAAATATATGAATTTTAACTTTTAAAATAAAAACCAACATTTATTGAAAAATCATGGGTTTGGACAAAAACAGCTTTCAAAAATTAATAAAATTTACAACTGTATTCATAAAATTATACAATCATGTATATTTAATAAAAATTAATTTAATAATACTATTTTATTAAAATATTATTTAATTAAAAAATCCATTAACTTATCAAAATAGATTTCTTAGTTGAATATTAACTAAAAATACTATTTGTGCTTTAAAAACCATTTACAAAGTAACAATAATAAAATGAATGTATATTATTTATTATATACAAAAATAATGTACATAATCATAATTCTAGGGTCTTGTTACGTAACCCCTTAAAACACCCGCATAAGACCTTAGGTTAAGGTTTGCGATGGTGAAAGACTCTTGGGGTGGCACGGATAACATCGCTCGAGTGGTAATCTCTATCAACTTCCACTTCTCCCATAGCTGGTTCCGCGCAAGCTTAACGTATTCAAGATCGTCTTGGTATTGGTCAAGAGTGAAGTTTAATGACACCACCTTCTTTCTGAGCTTCGACAAATGGGATTCATATGGGGAAACTCTACTGGATGAGGCCATCGCTTCCTTTTTATGAGTATATTGGATTTGTTAAAGCACTATATTTTTACTAATCATGTAATCACTATTAATGGATATATTACCAATGGTCAAAATTCTTAAGAGTATTTTAAAATTCAAAACATAAAACCAAATAATTATATATGTTTACATAACCAGAAGAAGACATTTAAATAGACCAAGAGGAATTGTCATTATTGAATATTTGGATCATTACAATCTCCCCCCCTTAAGAAATTTCTCCCGCAAAATTTTATTTTCTCACACTAAAACATATGCAGGTAACTTTGATTCATCACTTATTCTTATTCCCACATCAATTATTCAAACTTTTGGTTTTTCCACAACACCTTGACAAGGGGTATTGTCTTATTTCATAGAACTTCTTCTCTACGATGTAAGATCTTCACTGGTTGCTCCTCGTAAGAAAGATCATCCTCTAGTTGTACTACCTATGAAAAGAGTACATGTGAAGGGTCTGGTATATACTTCCTTAAGAGGGAAACATTAAATACATCATGTACTTTGGTCATGGTAGGTGTAAGTGTTAGTTGATAGGCCACAGCCCTGACACGATCGAGAATCTCAAAGTGTCCGATGTACCTAGGACTTAACTTCCCCTTCTTTCAAAACCTCATGACCTTCTTCTACGGAGATATGTAGAGAAACACCATGTCTCTAACTTTTAACTCAAGGTCTCATTGACGGTTATCTGCATAACTCTTTTTTCAACTTTGGGCTGCCTTGATATATTGCTGAATGGTTTTCACCTTTTCCACCATTTCTTCGACCATTTCAGGTTCTATCAGCTTACACTCACCGAATTCATCCCAACACGCCAGTGTTATACACCTTTTCCCATAAAAGGATTCATATGGTGCCATTCAGATGCTCAAGTGGAAATTGTTATTATAAGAGAATTTAGCTAGTGGAAGATATTGGTCCCACCCTCCTTTGAAGTCTATAGAACATGATATTTACATATCTTCGAGTTTCTGGGTAGTTCGCTAAGATTTTCCATCAGTTTGAGGATGACAGGTCATACTAAAGTTTAGTTTAGTGCGTAGAGCATGTGGGATAATTTTCTAGAACTTCGAGGTGAATCTTGGATCACGATCAGATACAATAGATAGTGGTACTCTATTCATCCTTACCACTTCTTTGATGTAAATCTATGCAAGTTGATCCAATGATAAGTCCTCTCAAATCACAATAAAGTGAGCAGTCTTTGTAGGACAATCCACAATGACCCATATATCATTGTTTCCTCTGGATGTCCTTGGAAGTCCAATGAAAAAGTCTATGGTAATGTTCTCCCACTTCCATGTTGGTATGGGTAGTGGTTGCATCATCCCCTTATACTTTTTCCTCTGAGCCTTCACATGTTGACATACCAGGCACTTTGATGTATATTCAGAAATCTCCCTTTTCATATTGTCCCACCAAAAGTTTTTCAAAGATCTCGATACATGTTTGTGCTTCGCTGGTGAATAGAGAAGGTTGAGCTATGTGCGTCATTCAGAAGCTCTTTATTTATCTTTAAATCAAATGGTACAAATAATCATGACCCAAATCTCACAATTCCATCCTTATCCACAATGAACTCTTAGAATTTCCCATTTTTTATAGATTCCACCCTTTTTCAGAATTTCCACATCCTTTCTTTGAGAATCCTTTATTTTCTCTAAGAGGGTTGGTTGAGAAATCATTTGATAATGGATTATGTTCCTCCCATAATGATTCACATGTCTATCCTCTACAAATCTAAGAATATTGGATCCTTCTCAATTCTTGTCAATGATAGAATCGGTGGATCCTTTCTACTTAGATCATCCTCCACCTTGTTTTCTTTCCCAGTTTGGTAATGGATTGACCAGTCATAATCCTTGATGAGTTCTATCCATCTTTGTTGGCACATATTAAGATCTTTCTTTTTGAATATATATTTGAGGCTCTTGTGATTAGTATATATCTCACACTTCTCTCCATAGAGATAATGCTACCATATTTTCAATGTAAAGATCACAGATGCCAACTCTAGATCATGCTTGGGCTAATTTTGCTCATGGAGTTTCAGCTACCTTGAGGTGTAGGCCATCACTTAATCATTCTGCATCAACCCGCAACCCATTCCCTTCTTCGAAGCGTCACTAAATACCACAAACATTTCTGCACTCGTGGGTAATGTCATCACATGCATAGTGATAAGCCTCCTTTTCCACGTGGTGATGCTCTCTTCACATTCATCACTCCAAGAAAACTTTACTCCCTTCCTAGTTAGCTTGGTAAGAGGGTTGGACAATCGTGAGAAATATCTCACAAATTGGTGATAATATCCAGCTAACCCCAAGAGGCTACGGATATCCATTTTTGATGTTGGCCTCATCCATCCCTCAATTGTAGCTATCTTGGAGGGATCCACTGATATCTCATTACTTGTGATGATATGACCCAAGAATGATACCTCCTTCAACCAGAACTCACACTTTTTTTACTTTTCATAGAGCTTCTCCTTCCGCAAGGTCTCTAGTACAGTTCTTAGATGATCCTCATGATCCTCCTGGGTTTTTGAGTATATTAGAATATCATCTATAATGACTACCACAAATTTTTCGAGGTAATATCTAAAGAATTTATTCATTAATTTCATTAGGAAATCTGGAGAATTAGTGATTCTGAAAGGAATTACTATGAATTCATAGTGCCCATATCTTGTACAAAATGTAGTCTTGGGGATATCTTCCTTCTTCAACCTTACTTGATAATATCCCAATTGTAAATCTACATTGGAGAAGTATTGTGCTCCATGCAGCTGATCGAACAAGTAATCAATTCATGAAAGAGGATACTTGTTCTTTATTTTGATTTTTTTGAGCTCAAAATAATCAATGCCAAGGCGCATTGACCCATTCTTCTTCTTGATGAAGAAGACTGGTGCACCCTGTAGTGAAGCACTTGGGCGTATAAACCCTTTATCCAGATTCTCCTGTAGTTGTTTCTTTAACTCATAAAGATCCACAACATATATTCTATATGGAGTCTTAGATATTGGAAATTCCCAAGGTATAAGGTCAATTGAAAATTCAACATCTCTTCTGGGAGGTAGATAAGACAATTCCTTAGGAAACACTTTAGCGAATTCCCCCACAATAGGCATGTCTTCAAGGATGGTTGCATCCTTGGACTCAATCATCTGAGTGATATACGTGTTCTCATAGGGAAGTAATATCCATTCTTGATATGATGGAACTGAAGAAAATTCATCCTCCTCCTTTCACTTTTAAATAATTGGGGGTCGATTCTCCACTTGGAGAGTGATTTCCCTCTCATGGAAATTTATGTTGACTCTGTATAAGGAAAGCCAATCCATGATGATAATTTCATAAAATTCCACCACATGGAGTATGATGAGGTTCTCTAAGAAGTTCAATCCAAAAATTATGATAGGGGTGGAGTTTTATTCATGTGATTAAATGATTTCCCCATTTTCCATACTCACCAACATCATTACTTACATGATTTTTAGTGGTGTTGGGATTGGTCTACTAAACTTGTAAGATATAAAAGAATATGTAGAACTTGAATCAAAAAGTAAATTCACTATTCTTGAATGAATAACTAGCATACCTATCACCACTTCGTTTTTGGGGTTCACTTCGGTGGTAATGATGGAGAAAGCTCACCCTTGCTTCCTTAGAGGTTGTTGGTTTCCCCCGAAAACCCTTTGCTTAGGGCACTGGTTTTCAAGATACCCTATTTCTTTGTAGTTAAAGAAATGAAAGATGCATTGAGAGTTGAACAGATCATTCCACTTCTCTGTCGCAGTTGTGGTAGTTAATACCAAGGTTTTCTTCTCTTCCACACCTAAAGCATTTCCTCGTCCCCTTCAAGCATTTTATGGGGTTCTTCTTTCCGCACCATTATCAATTGGGGTGATTGATCTTCTTAGAACCATTGGATTTATCCATCAGACCTCCATAATTGATGTCCACCTTACACTTATTATCCCTATGATACCTCTGGGATTTTCTGATCTCGATTTTGACCTTGAGGGAACATCAGACAATTTACTCATAGCTGTCGAAGTCACGAATCGCTAGGGCTTTCTATAGGCTAGGTTTAATCCCACCAATGAAGCGGTAAACCTTGAATTTGGGGGTAATGACAAAGCACGAGGCATATTGTGCAAGACTTGTGAAGTTTTCCTCGTACTCTTTGACAGATTCGTCATCTTTTTTCTTAAGGGCAAGGAAGTCCCTTTCAATCATAAGTCAGGGGGTGTGTGGCAAATATTTTTCAAAAAACATCCTCCTGAAATCCTTCCATTCCAACACCTTGATCTTCTCCTCAGGCTTCGTATTTTTTATCAATTTACACCATTGATATGCTTCACCCTCCATACGATAAGCAGTCAGGAGAACCTTCTTATGTTCAGAACATTGAAGGATGAAGAATATCTTTTCAATGGAATTGATCCATTGTTTTGCGATTGAGGGATCAGATGATCCATTAAAAGTAGGAGGCCTCTGTCTCATGAAGCTCTCGACAGTGACTTGTTCTTTCTTGGGGGGGGGGGGGTTGACCATTTGTCTTGAACCATGTTTCTATTAAATTCTTGAGTTAACTAAGAGAGTATCATGAAAAAGTTTGTGATTCCTGCTCCCATCATATTGGGGATCTCATTAGAACAATCATCGCATTGATCTTCACATCGATTGTTAGCTCGAGTCCTCCTATTACCAGCCATTGGATGGAATAAAAGGAAAGTTAGGGGTAACACATAAAGCTTAATCCAAAGAAAAAAAATAGTTGAATTATAAATTAAATTTATTTCCTTAACTTATGAATCTATATACTTCAATATATGTTATCCATGATCTACTTTCTAACATGTATTCTTAGAGTCATTTTTTTAAATTTCCTTAATAATGGTTCATACTAAGCATATTAATTTACCAAATCATATCCCTTAGGAGTGTCATAACCAATAGTGTATCAAGGCCCATTTTCATGTACCAGGATACCCTAGGTCAAGCCCAAAACTCCTTGTCGGAGTTCTCACTCCTAAGTACATCTGTGCCGGATCCACCTCTACCTGCTCGTATCCAGATAGGGATGTATTTTATTAATAAACCACTTACTCAGTACTCACCAAAACATAGGGATGTTTTTTTATTATTCTTAGTGTAGTCTCTAAATCTTTACCAAGGTTTTCTAATCCTAATCTCAAAAATAACTAAACCTATCCTCTGATTCCAACTTTAACAACCCTGCTTTTATTTCACGCTTAAACATAATTTATTACATAAAACCTTCACTTGATATAACATATAAGATTGAGAGGTATAGTTTATTTGGGGCTTAGGAACACTCCATAACAACTTAAAACATAAAATAAAATATATTATTGAAAACATCCTTTACATGACAACTACATTCCCTCATACTTAGCATTGCATTGGATAACCTGAGGACATGCATAAGAAAAGGGTGAGCAATAAAGCCCAGAAAGGGAATAAACATGGAATAACATGAGGAATACAATACATGTTAGAAAATAGGCATATCAATGGATCTCAAGAGAAACATGAACATAAAGGCATGATAAATCATGAAAATTATAACATAGAGATGTGGAAACACCATTTAATATGATATTATCATGAGTCAAGGCTCATTGTACATGGAGCATGAGTAAACCCTCATTGCACATGAATCATGAGTAAAACCTTATTTCACTTGAATTAGAATGAGTCAAAACTCATTGCACATGACGTATCATGATATTATACTTTACCCAATGCATTGGAGCGCTATTACGGTGCACCCTTCTTAAACATTTCATTTGATGCATAAGTGTTCCACATGAGTCATATAACATGGAATCAATCGACATCATAAGTTATTCCATGATTAAGTAATATGGTTTAAATACATGAAAGTACCATTAAATATATATATTTTCATAAAGGTGAAAACCTTGATAGAGACATGGGTATGGTATTCACTACACAATGATCATTTCTTGGAAAAATAAGGTGCAATTTCCGCAGCATACCGGCGTGACATAAGAATTCATAAAAATGATTGATGAGAGGGAAATGGGTGTCTCCTCATTGTACATGAAATGGAAAATAAGGGGGTTCATATAGATACATGTTCCAATAAATGTAATGGAATTTAGATACGTAATACAAAATAATTGCTTAAATATAAATGAGGAGAGAGAAATTCCTTACGAAATTTCGACATGGTAACAAGTGTACATTGAAGGAATTAATGGGAGAGAATGGGTATATATCATTATTAAAACATAAATAGGGCAGTATGGGGGTGGTGGGAAATAATTTCCCAACATTTATAATTGAAAATAAAAGGGCATAACAATATAAGGAAACTTGTATATAAATAAGCAAAGTGAGAATACCTTACTTGGAACTATGATCCCAAAGGCATGGGAGGGGATTTAGAGGGACTTCTTGGGAGATTTGGGCGCCTTGGGATGATTCTAGAGAGATGATGGAAAATTTTGGATGAACTACAAAGTCTTTTAGTGAAGATTAAGTGGTAGCTTGGGTGGGTTTATATAGGAAAGGAGAGGGAATTCTTTATTATTTAGGTTTGGGACACCTCATATTAAACTAATCAAAATCACAATCCATCCCATGGTTTTTCCCATGTTTTTTTCCAAATGGGAGTGGAAAATAACATTTTATAAGGCCAATTTAATAACATCTTAAAAAATAGGTTTTCTTAGGTGGAGGTGAGTCACACTCTCAAGGAAAACAGTTTAAAAACTTGAAATGTTTTATAAGTCTTGAAGTGTCTACTAATGCTTTGTAAAATAAATCAAAAAAAAACATAAAATCGCATTATTTTAATGGTAAAACATATATTGGCCAATCTTAATATTTATAGTAATTTAATACATCACTATTGGGTCATTATGATGTTATAAAACACATTATATATTTAAACGGTATTTAATTTTTAACCCAAAAATTCGGCTGTCTCAAAAAATTATGAAAAATTCTCCGTTGGATAATTTATACACCCTAATTTCAAAAATAATATTCATTTTATCCAAATAATTTTCTAAATATCTGAATTTTCACTTTTAAAATAAAAACCGACATTTATTGAAAAGCCATGGGTTTTGACAAAAACTACTTTCCAACCATAATAAAAATTACATTTGCATTCATAAAATTATTTGATCATTTATATTTAATTAAAAGTAATTTAATAATAATATTTTACTAAAATACTATTTAATTCAAAAATCCATTAATTTATCAAAATAGATTTATCAGTTGATTTTTAACTAAAAACACTATTTCTGCTTCAAAAACTATTTACAAAGTAACAATAATAAAATGAATGTATATTATTTATTATATAAAAAAATAATGTACATAATCATAATGCTAGGGTCTTGTTACATAACACCTTAAAACACCCGTATAAGACATTAGGGTAAGGTGTGTGATGGTGACAGACTCTTCGGATGGCTTAGATAACATCGTCGAGTGGTAATCTCTATCAACATCCACTTCTATCATAGGCGGTTATGCTCATGTTTAACGTATTCAAGCTCGGCTTGGGATTGGTCAAGGGCGAAGCCCAATGACACCACATCCTTTCCAAGCTCTAACAAATGGGCTTCTTATGGAGAACGTCTACTAAATGAGGCCATCACATCCTTTATTTAAGTAAATTAGATGTGTTAAATCCCTATATCTATACTAATCATGTGATCATTGTTCAACGGATATATTAGTAATTGTCACAATTCGTAATGGAATTTTAAAATCCAAAACACAAAACCAAATAAGAAAATACATTTTACGTAACCATAAGAATACATTTAAATAGACCAAGAGGAATTTTCATTAATGAATTTTTGGTTCATTACATTTTGGAATATCTTCGAGATAGTATATAGTTTCTATTAATGACCTACTTCTTAAATTCTCTAGAACATTCATAACATTATGGAATCAATTTTGTTACATCCCATCCATGATTTACACTAAGAAGTAAATAGATCTGGCCACTATGTGACCTCATCAATTCCTCCCCACATGTCAGAGGATTGTGACTAGCAGCGGGGGAATAAGGGTTGATAATAGGGACACTAAACCCAAATATCATAGTAGCAATAACAACAAAAATAAACTAAACATCTTCCATAATAGTAAAAACTAGAGTATATGGGAGGAATAAATATACAGAATACACATAGGAACTACCACATCTCAAAACTGCACCATATTCCAGTCACCATTCCCATTCAATCTATCATGTTCTATAAAGATACTTTGGGACTCCTCCCAATCTTATCCAATGAATGCTGAAAGACACCTAGGTACCCAAGTGAAATGGCCACACAAGAAGGGTGTGAGTGCATAACTTAGTAAAAAATCACTGACATGGTCCAATATAAAGCTAGTAAATGTAGTGATATGTTCATGTTACATAGTTTGAAAAATAAATAAATATATAAATAATGAAGCATATGATGAATTATAAATATATAACCACCTTCAATAATTGGGAGAAACATGATGCCTGATATTGACCATACATGATTCATCTAGTGCCAGATATCTCAGCCCATAGTACCATAATCATGTATATAAAAAATGGGCACACCATATCTGATGAAAAAGTCTATGGTCCCCCAATAGGACATAATAATAATGGGAACACCATACCCAAGTCACAACATCCAAGGTCCACAAAACAAATATAATAATAGGCCTACCATGTCCTTAAAATCACCTCAAGGTCCCCCAAACATGTCATAATAATGGGAATAAATGATCTTTGGAATCACATCATGGTCCCCCAATTGTATAAAAATAACATTCATACGATATCCTTAGAACCATTTCCAAGGTCCAACAATAATATAATAAGGGGCATACTAATTCTTTTGAAAAACATCATGGTTCCTCAACCATGTCATAAACAAGTGTATACTAGATTATTGGAATCACATCAAGGTCCCTCGACTATATAATAATAAAAGTCACACCAGATCCTTAAAACCATGTCCATGGTCCACTAAAATATAATAATGGGAATACCAGATACATGGAGTCACATTAATGTCCCCTAACCATATGGTAATAATGGTCACACCAAATCCTTAGATTACACCAAGGTCCCCCATTAATAATTATAATCATTACATTTAATCAATTTCATTAATTAAATGTTAGACATTTAAATCATGTATTGAATATTATGTTAAATACTAAGAATCCTAGGGAATATCAACTAATCATTAACCAACACTTTTCTAGGGTAAATTCACATCACTCATGGGTACACATTCCTCAATAACCACCCAAACACAATGTGGATATTGTGGAATTAAAATATCACTCGGTATAGTATTTGGTATAAGGTGACTCCCTCATATGGCATTAACTTGTCTATCACCACTCTAAACCCAAGGGAAATACTTAGTCACCTACCTCTAAATTCATTCATTTCTGGATCAGGCCATCTTTCCTGAAGACTCTAAGCCACCTCACAATTTTGTAGTTTTAATTGGGTCTAATTACCCCAATTCATAACTCATCCTTACTTAAGAGGTCTACAGGAACCTATCAATTCCAAAAAAATTATATAATTATTTATTTTGATCTCTAATAGGGTTGAAATATCACATGGTACACAATTAAAATTAAATTCATATCCATCATCATTCGTGATGTCCATCCATTACAAAAGGGTCTGTTATGTCCCTTGATACTTTTTTCATTCTACATATAGGCACTCTATTTAATTTAAAGTAATAATTCATAATAAAGTAATATATTAATTAAAGGTAAATGGCCTATAATGGTGAGACCATATATCACATTTAATATCAAAAGAATAAATAAACTACATAATCTATAATGTAATTATTAAGGACCACCTACCTCAATTGATGTTTTCCCCTCATTAATACATTTCTTTGCAGATCTAATTAGTTTCTCCGTGATTCATCCACAAAAAACCAACCATACCCCATCAAATAGAGGTCTTATCACCCTCTAAGGAAATACAATAAATCAATTATAACGGTTTATAATCAATTAAATTATTTAATTAAAATAGGTGGAAATCCTAAACCACATTGATGACATCCACTCACCAAATCTGTGTCCAACCACCAATAGATGGTCTACCACACATCCCCAGCAATATTATAACAAACTTTCCAAACATTTCATATTGAAAAAATCTCCAATTGAATTTAATTTAAAGAATAAAACCTCAATACATCTAATGATACAATATACCTTCAACAAAATGCCGGTAAATGGTATGAAAACACCATCTTGAGTCATACTCTATGTATGAAGGGGTATAGACCAAAGAAAAATGACTGTTTCATTGGTCAAAATCACATTATTTCATAAAAAAATTAACAAAAATCATGTGTCAGAATACATAAACCAAAACAACATGGGACATCTTAAAATCATCTTCTCATGACATCCTCAAGCCTAGCCTATCTAAAAACCCATTATTCTTGGATGATTTCTCCATGGTCTAGTGAAATAATACTCAAATCCCTATCAACAAATGAAGGAATATGATAATCCAATGAAAATAATGAATAAGGGGAAAATAATCAATGTTCATACCTTTAATTATCCATGAAAACTATTTCCGAATCCCCCCAAATCAATGGTAAAAAATTGAGGAAGAAGAGAGGTAGAAGCTGGTTGAATGGCCCTCTCCCATATCCATCTTCCTCCAAAATATTATCGAGGCTCATCACTAAAAAAGATAAAAATTACACTACTAAAAAAGAACCAAGTAAAACCCCATCAAAAAATCATTTGAGTTAACCTGTGAGTTGGTTGCCCATCAGCTTTCTAATTTGGGTTCATTGGTTGACTGGTGGCTACTATAGAAGTATGGCTACCTCAGCCTCTACTCTATCACTCTCTCTAGTTCTTGATCTCCCTTATGATCCTCATTTTATGACCAAAATCATAATTTTGAGATTTCTTAACTCACATAATATCTTTATGGGTCCTAACTCGGAAAAAACCATCCACTAAATGAAAAATTAAAATTACTCTTGAATTTTATAGCATGTCAAGATATATAGCATTAAAATCTCCCGATTAGAACACTTCTCATCCTCGATAAGTTTATACAATAATTTATTCATAAAACCCAACTTACATCAACTAGAAATTCATGATTAAACCATAATGTTTTTCCTTTTAACATTGAATATTCTTTCACAATGTAGTTCAAAACACACTATTCATAATTCATTAAAATATAAACCACCACTTGAAATCATCCTAAAATTTAAAGTTGATGCTTTATTTTTACATGTACTTCACAATAATTCACCATGTTATCAATAGATCCACTACTTGACCAATAGTAATCCCTATTATGGTGTTCCCCACCTCAGAAATAGTTTATCCAATGCATCCTTGGTGGTCTAATGACCTACTCAGTATGGTTCCCATATTTCTATAAGAAATATCAAATAGAACATTAGCCCAAAGTTAGAACCACTCTTTTTTTACAATTTTTAATATGAGTGGATGACCCTCACCATCCAAGAATAACCTTTAATATACTACATTTCCTTATAAATCCCTAATAAATTCCTCAAAACACAATTTTCATCTCCAAAACACCAATCTAATGAGTTTTGATTCCCATCACATCCAATATCATGAAAAATCACCAATCAAACCTCCAATATCTAACTTATCCAAAAATGATCAACTTCAGGAACTAATATGCACATAGAACACTTGTACTTGATGTCTTATATCCCATATGAGTCCCATGTTCATCCAATAATGCCCACCGAATTTCATCTATAACTTTTAGTGGAATTTTATGGTCAATTCCTCAACCAACAAACTCATTATCATTCCATTACACATTATTGATTCATCATTGATCCAACTCACACTCAATTAACTTTAAAACCATGTTGACCATAATTATAAAATTGGATTGCCTTCTAATATCACTTAGGTATTTCAAATATGGTGTTAATAAAATATCCATATATAATCAGATTTATCTAATAAACATCATGAAAATACCACTTTGAGTATCAATAATCTAGCCTCATAGTATCAATTATCATCCAACATGAGGGTCAAGATTCCATGACCAATCTAATGCTCCACACCATAGAAGTATAACCGAGAACAAACACTGAAACATAATTCATCAATCATTCCTAGATTAAAAGAATATCATCCATGAATCCACTAGAATTCCATCAATAATGAGGGACACACCCTTTAATAACATATGATGTACTCCACACCATATTAATTTACTTATATTGTTCTCATAAAACCTTAATATGTTCAAATTATACATATGTTTCACTCCTCTTAAGATATACTCATCACCATCAACTCATGAAACCATTCTATTTGCAAAGTCATCATCACTATAGAGGAAATGCATCACATTCCTTCACTATAAGAATTCATGTTGTGAACCATATTTCATGGTGTGAACTACTGAATGGTGTAAAAGTGTTGTTCCCAAGTCATAAATCCCCTAAGAAAATCATTTAATTCACCCATACTTTATCTGAACAATTTCCCTTTCTAAAACCATAATTTAAAGGTTTCATTCATAATCAATGCTCCCAATCCTTTTGTGCATTAGTTCTTATTTGATGCCCAACTCAACCTCAATCGATCCAAATGGTGTATGATCTTGTATCACCCATAACATGACTGTGTAAAATGAGTTTATAAACCTTATTTCTAGGATCATTCCCTCGATCCATTGACCATACACTCAGCATATCAATCTTACCAAACTAACCACCCTTGGTACTCTTATTCAGAATTGGGAATTACACTCATGCCATGTCTGTCACACAACTACCGATCGATTTTCAAATTTTTTAATAAATCAAAATAATCTACCTATACTTCCACCATAATTATGAAGTCATATCAAAATTACATAGGTCCAAGTATCCTACCTCTCCTACCCATGAATTCCCACTTTGATACCAAAAGCAATGACATTCAAACTGCATGTTATTAAAAAATTATTATAAAAGGAATTCTTGTACTATATAACTGGTAGAAACTCATGTGCACCATTCTCATGAATTGACACACCTTATCATTATTATTTTATACAAGGAATTAACATTCTTGCGTCAACCCCTTTATTGGGTTACCTTCAAATTTCACATCTCAACAATAGAAGGGGAAAACATCCTGTTTCTCAATCATAACTCTCATCTCACCAATGTACTAATCTAATCTCAATGCACTATTATCTATTGCTTAACCTAGGGTTCATATCCCACATAGGCCAAATATCATGGGTAACTCCTCTATGTTTCTACATTTAACGTCATGTGACAACTCATGGTCAAACTATTCGCTCTAGGTCCTCTTGTAACATAAATGTATTAGTCATCACATGACAAGACATATTCCAACTCATGAAACTAATTCTCACCAAGAACTCACCTAAAAGACAACCCCCTTGAGAAACATGATGTCATATGTCATCATATATATATTTAAAGGCATCATCCCTGGTGATCCCTATCAATTAACAACAACCCTGTTGTCAAATCATTTGGTTATTAATAATTTCTGTTATCAGAATTAAATTTACTCAAAATTGAGGGTCCATCACTAAAGAATCGGGTGCTTGTACACACCTATCAAGTGTTTATATGAATTATTACATTGAGTTAGTGCATATTTTTCATCGTTGGGAACCATTTCATAGATCCACATAACCTCCCATCAAAAGGAAAAATATCTTGGTCTAAAAGAGTATAATTCCACCAAGAAATTATATAAAAACATGTTATGAGATATTGTGGAAATTTTAAATAGCTTAACTCTAATATTCAATAAAATAACACACAAGTGGGAGCATCTCATATGAATCCAACATACCAAATAGGATTCATTGGATTCCACTTACCAACACACCAAGAGTAAAAAGTATATTAACTAGCCTCTTTCCAATGGGACAAGAGAAAAAATCCATAATAAATAATAAAATAAACATAATGAAAAAAAAAAGTAAACATCAATCCAAATCCCCTAGTAACAAGGAATTCTTACCAATAATGTTGTTCACAATGAATCAATCCGATATCCATCACTAGATCCAACACATTCATATATCTACTCTCTATTAACCCATAAAACTAAGAAAAGAAAAGGAATACTCTAATAACACTTTGTATCATCCCCTCTACATTTCACTCTAATCAATAACAGGATCTGGTCTCTACATAACCTCAAACACACCAACTTGTAAGACAATGTTTTCTGAATAGTGGTAAAGGCATAAATTGTGAACATTGGGTGACTAAACCCTCATATAATATTATCAATAACGGTGTAAATAGATTTGTAACATTATGCCACCTTCCTTCATGTACATCTTGACTCTAGTATTTATTCCCTTTTTTGTTTGGGTGAAGTTTGGTCCCTGAGGTAATAAATATCTTTTGTCAGAAAAATGAATTAAATTTTGGTGATGTATGTTTATTTGAATTAATGGATTCTAGGTATAAATGTGTTAAAGGATTTAGAGGGAATTGGGATGTTTTTTGGATTTTTGTATGGGTTTTTCTATTAGGTACTACCTACATGATATATTTATTATATAAATGTCTTGCTTTTGACATAAGTTCAGTGTTGAGGACAAACTATGGAAACCCTTTGATCCATAAAACATTTTATGTCATAAAATCTATTCTTATGATATAAAACCATTACGCCGGATAAGTTAATCTGAGCTATTTTTTTTAACATAAATGAGTTATGGTAAATTTATAGTGAAAGGGTGATATTTATGTCTTAAAACTCTCATGAACAGTGGGTTTTATTCAATGCTCTCCCATAACTCCCTTATTTTTTAATAGTTTTTTCATCTCCCTCAAGAATTAGTTTTGACAACGAGTTTTTGGGTATTTCTCTCAACTCTAGATCACTTTTTCTATATAATTTGATCACTGGTGTGGTGAGTTCTATTCCTTTGAGTATGTGTGATCTCCTTTCCCATTATTTTTCTTACTGATCTTAGTTTGGTAGTGGTGTGTGTGATGTGGTTTTTTTAACTTCTAACCATTGTGATGCAATATTGATTGATACTTTTTATTTTCCCCCATTCCTTGTCTTTTAGACTCTATTATACTTGTCTCCAATCAATTTTATCGATGTAGATTAGGTTTACTCAATTCTTGTTCAAGGTGTATCCATACCGAAGGTTCTAATTCATGAATTTACTTATGTTCTTTTGAATTCATTTAAGGTTTTCATTGGAATTGATTGAATTTGAACAATGTATTTGTTGGAAAATATAATTTTTTTTAAAAGGGTTTTCTTTAAAAATGGTTTTTACTCACACCAAGTATTTTATTAAATACTTTATATTGTGTTTTTGGTTTTCAAATAGATTTTTAAAGACTTAGAACATTGGGTTACCATGTGTGCATCATGAATAAATTTTTCACTCTTTGTGTGTATAATTCCACAAGAGCTTTTATGAAACTTTAGTGTGTGTAATTCCATAAGAGTTTATATTGGTCGGATCCACCTTAGGCAAATATTAAAGATTTTATACATGACTTTCATGTATACCCATAAGTTAGAGACAAAATTGTGTGATTTTTTGTTTGTGGATTATTTATTACATGATGGTATATTTCATGGTTATTTTTCACATGTTTATCTATATATATGGTTGATTTCCTTCCTTATTTTTATATTCTTAGATTTTTTTAATATGGTATGTTTTATGAAAATAAAATGAATAATTTAAATAACAGTTTATTTTATGTGAATTATTTACAAACTAGATTTGTTTTAACGCTATAACTAATTTATTCTAGATATTAGAAATTTTATATATTCTTTGGTGGTATCCTACAAGGATTTTTTTTCTCACCCTATGTTTCCCTTTAGGTACACTACCACAAAATTGGGTTTCTACAGTGCCACCCTTTAACAGTGCTAAAAAAGCACTGACAAAGGGGGTGCCTTTAACAGCACTAAAAAAGCGCTGATAAAGGGTATATTTCACAAAAAGATCATAAAAAATAATCTATTGATATATAAATATATAAGTATATTTATAATGATATAAATATAATATATATTTTTTAAATATGGTTTAGATAAGTATAAATAAACATTTCCACTTAATATATAAGATATGTAGTGAAAATGGCTTATAAAATATATTTAGAAAATTATTAATTAATATTTTGATAATTATTATCGACTAATAATCATTTAATAACAATTTGAATACACAAAAAATAAAAAAATTAATAAAAGATCTAAAATAAGTTGAAAACATAACTCAAACTTCAAACGACCATAATTTTGACCCGGATGTCCGTCTGAGATCTACAGTATATCAAATTGAAGCCTGCGGAGATATCTACATGCTATTGACTAAAGGGAACCATAAGTCACATTTTTAGGCCAAAAGGACCATAAGGCATCCAAAACTGAATTTATAGTCCGAATACCCAATTTTTTTAACATTCAATGGAATTTTAGCCTCGTTTTTAGGAGTCTTTTTGACCTTTTTCATTGGGGACTGAATTTATTCTGAGGGGATACATTTACATTGATATTATTTCTTTGAAATTTTATCATTTATTCACAATGTAATTTTATTTATAATCAATTATATAACAATATATACATATTTTTTATATATTCACCCATAAAAATTTAATTTTATAAATATATAATTAAAAATATTTACATATAATGTATATTTCTCAATATATTAGGCTTATCTAAATAAAAACAAATATCTATTTTATTTAAAATACAAATATATTTATATTTATATACCTATATTATGTGTGTGTGTGTGTGTATTTATGTGCGTTTGTATTGAAAAACTAATATATATTATCTATGTATTCTAAACATATGTATATACATATTAATATATAATATTTGTAAATATATATAAATATGTATATTTATAATTACAAACACAAATATAATATAAGTGTGTGTGTGTGTGTTGTATATATGTATTTATTTATTTATAAACACGCACAAAAAGCATATTTTATAAATGTATTTAAAACTGATCTTATAAATAAATATATATTAATATACGAATAAATATATAGATAAAAATATAAATATATATAAATAAGTAGATATAAAAATATATTAATATATGAAAAAATATATAATTATATAAATATAACTATATATGTATATATATGTATATATTTATGTATATATATGTATATATTTATTTATATAGATGTATATATATGTATATATATGTATATAGATATATATATGTATAGATATATATATTAATATACAGATATATATAAATATATATACATTAATATATATATATATATGTTAATATTAATATATATTAATATACAAGAAAATATAACTATATATATATATAAATAGATATATTAATAAATGAAGAGAAAAGAAATATGGTGGAGTGGTAAAGACTTAGGTGCGCAGGCAACAGGTGTTGAGTTCGAATCCAAGGGGAGGCGGGTCGTGCGCGTGGGTGAAATAAAGGCTAGCACTGTTAAAGGGGGTGGGGTTGCGGCTGGGGCGTGTGGGCTGGGGGTGGCTAGGGCATGCAGGCTGGGGGTGGTGGCGCTGTTTAAGGGGGCTTAAAGCACTGTTGAATCCCCTCCCTAATATGCAAAAATATATATTTTTTTATTTTTTTAGTTTTTTAACTTTTATCAGCACTTTAAAAAAAGTGCTGATAAATGGGTTCCTTAACAGTGCTAAAAAAAGAACTGATAAAGACCCATTTATCAACGCTTTTTTAGAACTGATAAATGGGGTCTTTATCAGTGATTTTTTTAGAGTTGTTAACGAGGACCCCCAATCTTCGCCTCGATTATTAGTGCTTTTTTAGCGCTATAAATGCACTTTTCTAGCACTAATAAAGGCCATATTTGCAGTAGTTGTAGTTTTAGATGTTTTTTATAGGACTCACATAAAGGGAAAAACGTTATGTGGCATGTTGGATTCTATTGTTATAAACATCTTCATGGAGGGATGTTTTGGTGCTAATGAATGTTCACATAGGGACTTGTTTAGACTCATCATGTTTTTTTTCTTTCGGGTTTTCCCAATTATTCTTGACTTTGTATTTATCATGGTTATGTTATCTTTATTCTATGTTGTACCCTGGTGTTTTTTTCTTTTTCATTTTTTTTATGAGACATATTCCTTTCACCTTTCTTTTAATTTTCCATTTGGTGGACTGTCTGGGGTACTTTCCTAGTTTCCCTGGGTTTGTTCGTGAAAAATTATTATCAAAGCCATTACCTAGCCAGAAGTGTTGTAACACTTCTTGGGTTTGGTTTAGTGTCTTAGTAGACTAGATTTGGGACTATCCTAATTTACATAGTAATTGTGGAAAAGGGTCCTAGAAAACTCACTTTCATGGTCGAATCCAAGTTATCATGGGTGGTTAGGGATCTTTCCCTGAATGAGGCTTGGTAGTTGGAGTTATTTGGATAAACAGGATTTGGGATTATTTAAATGGAAATTTTCCTTTCTTAAGGTGTCATATTTTTTGAGAAAAAATCAATAATTGTAAGAACAAATAAGAATACAATAATCAGGTCCTATGATTATTGAATTTTCACATGAAATATTGGTTTTGGTATTGTGAATATTAGGCAATGTATCCTAGAATATCTCTTCTAAATCTAAGTTAAGAGGCTATAAGATAGGTTCCACAGGTGAATCCTTTAGTGCACCATTCTTTTCTAGTATTTGTAATCTACACTCTTCAGAATTTTGTTCAAGCAGGTGTCGGGAACCTGAGATGAGTAGTGGATCACAGCTCAAAATTTACTTAGAATCATCTACCTATCTTATATTGTAACAAATGACCCCAAGAATATAAATAGTGGATTGAGAAGATTGATAGGATCTTTAAATTTATGAAGACTCCAAAGGAATATGATGTGGGTTTTTCCATGTATATGCTTAAGGATCAAAGAATGTGATTGTGTGACTCTATTGTGAAAGCTAAGTTTCATGAGTATCTTACTTGGGAATCCTTTAAGAATGTATTCAACTAGAATTATTATCCTAAGATGTAATGAGATACAAATAATCGATAGTTTCTAACCTTATAGAAAGGTGAGTGTACCATTCTATAGTATTCCACTCATTTTTCTGAGTTTGTGCGTTTAGCATCAGAGCATTTGACCAATGATTATCTAAAGGCTCAGTGGTTTTTGTTTCAGTTGAATGTTGATGATCAGTTAATGTTTATTCTCACATACCTTCTAAATTTTTTGGATGTAGTAGATAAGGATTCTTTGGAAGAGTATAACATAGCTAGAAAAATAGGTTTAGGTGGAGCTTCAGTTGGTACTGTCATTTTCAGGGTGTATCTTATGGCTAGAAAAGGAAGCGCAATGGTAGTTAGTCTTATTATAGAACAGTTTCATGGGATTCATCAGGAAAATAATATTTGTTTCTATCATTTTAGAGGCCCTATTCATTCCAAGACTAATTGTATAGAGGCTCCCAATACATTTCATCATTGTCGATATTATGTCCATAATAAGTCTTTTTGTATAAGGATTTTTCATGTAAGTAAGGTCAGTACACTATCACCAAGGGTTAGTAGGTTCATACCGAAGCTTCTGAGGGTGGGGGGTATTATCCTCAAGCTAAGGAGGACGTTTTTGTGGATAAGAAATCTCACAGAGGAGGTGAGACTGGAAATATTTATAAGGGGGAGTATGAAAAAGTGGAATCTGAAGCAAGGATGGATAATGATAGACCTATAGTGTCTATTTAGTGTTCTATGGTGTAATAATTTTTTTGATATAGGTGATAATCATTCTATTATATCATCAAATATAGTTGAAATAAGGGGGTTTCATTGAGATATTATGACATTCTTGTTGGATCTTTCCATTCCTTTGGTAAATAGTTACGAATAATGTTTCAAGTACCAAGCATGGAGAGTTATGATAAAAAACCATGAGGTGGAGTGGCACTCCTTAGTGGTTTATATTGATATCATGGACCTAATTATTTTCATGGATTGGATGACTAGTATTAAGGACCATGTTGTTTTTTATCACCATTATGTTTAGTTTTTTATATCTGTATGGAATCAGTCATGTATTTCAAGGTGAGTGGGATTCTAGGTTTAGGAGATCAAACTATATTGTTCCTTATTCTAGGGTGATCCAATGTCAATTGTTTGAAATATTCCAAGATTTTATTGGACCTTGTTTTAGAAATTGTATTTTTATTGTGGTGTTTGTGTGCTCCATGTATTTCTAGAGGATTTTTATATTCTACTACCGTAGAGATAGGCCAATTTTACCATATACACACTACCTAGGATAATTCCCATTTATATGAAATTTTATCGTATAACACCTTCTGAGTTGGTAGTATTTAGGGTCCATCTTGTAGGCCTTAAGGCTAAGGGATTTATTCATCCTTTCATATCACCATGTACGTCACTTATCCTCTTTTTTGGGAAGGTATAAGGGAGAATCAAACTTTTTATTGATTATTGAAAGTTAAATTAAGTGAATTTCACGATAAAATATCTCTTACCTAGGATTGATGACCTATTTGTTCATCCTATAGGGGATCATAGGTTCTTCAAATATTGACATATTTTCATGGTACCACCAGTTGATATTCTGAGGAAAGGATATACCTAAAATATAATTTAGGAGCTACTATAGGAATTTCCAGTTTCTGGCTATGCCATTTGGTCTCACTAACTTTTATGAAGTATTTATGGCATTGATAAACATGATCTTTAATTATTTCTTAGACTATTTTATTTTTGTGTTCCTAGATGATATTTTGGTTTACTCTAAATCATATGTTGATCACATAGATCAATTTTACATCATTCACAAAACCTTTAGGGAACATAGCTTGTATGGTAATCTTTCCAAATGAAATTTTTGGATTAAAGAAGTCAATTTTATATGTAATGTTATATTAGAGTGTGGAATATCATTGGATCCTAAAAAGTTATAGGGATTTATGTATTGGTAGTGGGCGAGAACTGTGTTTGAGATCTGAAGCTTCTTGGACTTGGATATTCATTATGGGAGGTTATTTCATGAATTCTCTAAGCTTGCATCTTTAATGAAATATTTATCCCATAATGGTTTAAGGTTTGAGTGGAATGAAAATTTTCATATATATTTTGAGCAACTAATTTTGACGTTGAATTTGGATATAGTCTTGATTCTTCCAGAACTTGGTTCTGGTTATGATGTTTTTTGTGATGATTTTAGAATAGGTTTGGGGTGTCTTTATGCATCGTAAATATGTGGTAGCCTACGGATCTCACCAGATATTCCCTCATGTGAAGTAATAGCCAACCCACAATCTTCAGTTAGTGGTGTTCATGAATACACTAAAAACATTGGGTCACTACCTCTTTGGTGAGTGGTTTATGTTATTTTCAAATCACAACAACCTTCGGTATATTTTCCCTCAGAAGGATATTAACTTTCAATAGGGACATTGGGTAGAGTATCTTATAACTTTTTATTTTTGACATTTCTTATGAACTTGGGAAAGGGGACATGGTTGGTGATGCACTAAGAAGGAAATTATTAATACAAGCACTAGAGGAATCAGGGAAATAGTGGTCTCTAATGAGTTTGTTTTTTGAGATGAGCTTGGGAATGGATGAAGATGGTGGGAAGGTGTACTTGGATTCAATAATGGTTGACTCATCATTTAATAAATATTTTTGGCTCGATCAAGTTCTTGACACTGAGTGTAAAAATTTAGTGAAATCCTAAATGGTGGGGATACCTTGGGTGAGTGGTCTCAGTATCCGAGTGGTTCCTTTCATTTACAATGTAGGTGGTTGTTCCATTTTTATTGAGGCATGAGTTATCCGGAATTATACACCATTCTTGTTGATATTTACTAACAAGAAGTATCATGACTTGAGAAATTGGTGTTAGTAGTTAGGAATGAGGTAGTATATTAAAGGTTTTTTATCATGATGTCATACATTTCAGAGAATTAAAGTGGATTAATAGAGACATACTGGTTTACTACATACCTTACCCATTCTAGTATATAATTGGGATGATATTTCCATGGACTTCATCATCGATTTACCATGGACTCTTAGTGAGAAAAAGATGATTTTTGTGAACATTTATCGACTCATGAAATCAATACATTTCCTCCCTATCAAGTAGATGATGAAAGTGGAACTTCTCTAGGTCTTGTAAGTTTGATTGGCTATATAAATTTAGGGGTTCCCTCTGTGATCATTTCTAATGAAGACCTTAGGTTCAAATCTAGGTTTTGGATAGGGTTTTAAGAGGTGATGGGTTCCCAATTGAAATTAATCGTAGATAATCATTCATAGATATAAGGATAGATAAAGAGATATATTTAGGTTCTTGAGGATATTCTTTGGCTATGTGCACTTAATTTTGGTTTTTCTTGGGAAAATAATTTTCCTTTGGTTGAGTTTTACTATAACAATAGTTATCATACCTCAGTTGAAATGGAACCCTTTTAGGCTTTTTTATGTGTGGCCATGTATATCTCCCTTGTTTTGGGTAGAGTTGGAAGAGTGGTCCTTGGTTGGGCTATGACTTTTCCAGGAATTGATGGAAAAGGTTCAATTGATCCAAAGTAAATTGGTCACAAAATAGATTCTCCAAAAATCTTATACATACCATCATCATCAGTCATTAGATTTTATGGTTAGTGATCATTTTTTTCTCATAGTTTCAACTATCTTGGAGTACTGTTGGTTGGGTAGAGAGGATATGTTGGTACTGAGGTTTTTTGGACCCTTTGAGATTGTGGAGTGTGTTGGAAATGTGGCGTATCAGCTGGACATACCATTTTTTTGAATTTGATCCAGGATGTGTTTCATTTTTCCTAGCTGAGGAGGTATTGGTTGTATCCTTCCCACTTGAATGAGTGGGAGGATGTTGATATTAATCCTGAAACCACTTTAGTTGAACAACTAGTTCATATAATGGATCATTGAAATAAGTTATTATGTGGTAAAATAATTCCCTTGGTCCATGTAGTATGGTAGTGTAGATAGGTAATCCACGATATATGGGAGTGGGGGTTGTTGATGAGGAATTAGTGGCCTTCACATTTTGTGAGTCCATGATCATGAGGAATTTTTCGGGATAGAAAGATTGTATGGTAGAGATATTATGAAATTTAATTACCATCCTTCAAGTACTTCTTGACTATATCCTTTATTCCCTTTTTGGGCGAGTTTCATGCGCTACAGGGACATAGATTTTTTGTTGAGAAAATGACCCAATGTTTGGGGATGTATGTTTGTTTAAATTAATGGATTCTAGATATAAATGTGTCAAAGTAATTGGAGGGAATCAGTATATTTTTGGATGTTTCATACAGGGGTCAATATTTGGTACTACCTTTAGTAGATATTTACACCATAAATGTCATGGTTACGGCGTAAGATTAGTGCAAGGTACAAACTATGGAAACACTTCGAGTCTTAAAAATTTTTATGTTATAAAAGAGTTTAACATCATAAAACCCACTATTTAAATGTAAATTCTTCTCTTCGGATATTTTAATATAAGGCAACATGTGTTCTAGAATAAATGAGTTCTTATAAATTTATGGCATAAAACTGATATTTATGTTGTAAACCACTCATTCCCAGTGGGTTTCATTCCACATTATCACATAAGTTCCTTTGGTTTTTATCATTTATATATATCTCTAGAGACCTATTTTCTCTTAGGTGTTGTAGGGTCTTTCTCACTACTCTAGGTCGATTTTCTTGGAGTGTTTGATTGTCAGTTTGGTGGTTTTTTTCCTCCAAGTACATGCGATCTCATTTCCCCTTGTTTTTCCTACGGATCTTGGTTTGGAAGTAGTGTGTGTACTATGGATTTTCTAAGTTCAAATAACCAAGATGTGATCTTGATTTATCCATTGAAGTTTTCCCTCATGCCTAAGGCGATTATGTTTCCTCCATTATTGAGGTAGTTGTATTTATACAAGTGGTTTTAATTCAACAATTTCTCTATATTCTAGTCAATTTCTTTACATTATTCATTGAAATGGATTGACTTCAAATCAGAATGGATTTATTGAAAAATATAATTTTTTAAAGGGTTTATATTTAAAAATTTGTGTGCACTAAGTGTTTGATTGAATTCTTTAAAGGGTGGTTTTAGTTTTGAAATGGATTTTGACAAACTTAGCACATTGGGTGACCTTGGGTGCATCAAGAATATACTTATAATTATTTGTTTTTGTAATTCCAAAAGGGGTTTTATATCAATTTAGTGTTTTTTATTCCACTATAGGTTATATTGGTTTGATCCATCTTAGTTCTATATTGGGGCTTTTCTTCATGTATAGCACATATACCCTTAGGTTAGAGCCCAAATGATGTGCTTTTCCATTTATGGATTATTTATCAAATGATGGTATATTTCATGTTTATTGTGAAAATACTTATCTATATTTTTGGTTGATTACCTAAATTGTAGACATATTCCTAGATTTTTTTAATATGGAATGTTTTGTGAAAATCAAAGGAATCTTTTAAAAAATGGTTTATTTTATGAAAATGCTTTGTAAAATGGATTTATTTTAAATATATAACTGATGAATTATTGATGTTAAAACTTGTGTATATTATTTGGTTGTGTCCTACAGGGATTTATTCTTATATCCTAATTTTTCCTTTAGGTGTTTGAAGATTTTTTTTGAATCAAGTAAAGGGAAGGGTGTTATGTAGCATGTAAGTTTCTCTTGTTATCATTGTGTTCTTATATGGATAGTTTAGTGGTGATTGATGGTCATATAGGTACTTGTCTAAACATGTTAAGTTCTTATATTTATAGTTTTTCCCATTTGGCATGACATTGTATTTATCATGGTTATTTTCTCTTTCTTTCATGTTTACCTTGGTGGTTTTCCTTATTCATGTTTATTATGAGACTTGTTATAACCTATTTTGTTTTAATTTTCCATGTGGTGGACCATCTTGGGTGGCTTTACAAGTTACCTTTGGTTGTTCCATGAAAAAACTAAACATCATCCACAATAATAATAATTAGATTATGTTAATGGGAAAAAAAACACAAAATTCATCAATAGTAAATAATGAAGTGTAACATATAGTCATACCAAAAAATGATTTCCCACCACACCGGTCATGAATACAAAATAAAATAAATAACTAAAATACACTGAGAATATACCACATTCTTAATCCACAAATAATCTTAGTTACTCGTACCATATAAGTAATCTTACAAACAATGAAGGTTTCCCGGGTACACAAGAGCAACATCCTCCCATATAGGGTGTGACTGCATAACTTAGTAGGCCACCACCAAATAAATCTCATATATATCCAGAAAAGTAGTGATATGTCCATGTTACATACTTACTATGATAAATAAATACATAATTGTGAAGGTTTAGAAAATATGGGCACACTATAACTACGGATAAAGTCCAAGGTCTCCCAACAACATATAATCATCACAGGCATGTCAGGTCCATGGAACAACATCTATGGTCCCTCGACATTATAATAACAGGAATACTAGATCCTTGTAATCAAACTAAGGTCCTCCAACCATATCATAATAGTTTCCTTACTAAATCCTTGGAATCACATCAAGATCCCCGATCATATTATAAAAACGAGTACACAAGATCCTAGGAACCACATCCATAGGCCCCCCAATAATATAATAACGAGAATACCATATCCATATAATAAAAACAAGGTTTCTTAACCATATCATAATAATGGGAATACAAGATCCTTATAATCATATCATGGTCCCCCAACTATATATTAATTATGGGCATATCAAATCATTGGATCCACATCTAAGGTTCACTAAAAATATTATAATGGGCATATTCTATCTTTAGAATCATATGAAGGTCTCCCAAACATATGATAATAATTTTAATAACAAATCCTTCGAATTATATCAAGGTCCCCCCACAAAATTGATAATCATCACATATAATAAATTTTATTAATTAAGTGTTCAATGTTTTACTCATCTATCGGATCCTAGAAGACATCCTTAGAATCCTTGTGAAAATCTAATAATTAGTAGTTAACACTTTTCCATGGGAAACTCCCATCACTCAGGGGTATAAATCCCTTTGTTATAACTCAAACAATATGTGGATGATCCATACTCCCAATGTCACTCAGTCTAGTCTTTGGTCTAAGGTGACACCCAATGATAACCAATTTAAGTCTTTTAACACTTCCAACTAAGTGGAAATAGTATGAAACCTATCAAGGTCCTCTACGTTCATTAATTTATGGATTGTGTTATCTATCTTGAATAATCTAATGCAATTCACTATTCCATATGGAAAATTGGGTGCCAATTATCCCAATGCATAAGTCATCCCTTCTGAAGGGGTCAAAAAAACCTATCATGTCCACTACATTCACAAAATAATTTATTTAGTACCTCTCATGGGGTTCACATAACACAATAAACATGATAACAATTAAACTCTCTTCCATCGGGGGTCGGGATGCCCAGCTAGCGTACAAGGGTCCATGGTGGCCCTTGACACTTGGTGTATTCCATATATAAGAAATTTATTTAATTTAAAAAAAAATTCATTCTTAATAAAATAATATATTAAATCAAGGGTCAATCGCTAGTAGTGGTGAGACCATATATTATATGTGAAATCAAAATCATAAATAAACTACATAATCCAAAGGGTAAGTCTTAGGTACCACCATCCTCGATCGAAGTAATCACCTCATTAATTCACAACTTTAAGAATCTTCCGAGGCTCTCCAATATTGTTCCATGATCAATCGACCCCCACTCATCAATGAGAATCCTTATCTCAATCAAATATATAACAAAAAAAATTATAATGTTTTATAATAAATTAAAATTTTAATTAAAATAGGAAAAATCCTAAAATATCATAGGCAACATACGCTCACCAGAACCACATCCAACCACCCATATAAGGTTTTCCATGAATCCCCAAAAACATTTTGGGAAAAATCCAGAACACATAACCCCAAAATAATTTCCAAATGAAGTTAATTTAAAAGTAAATCCTTAATATATTCAGTGATGCAACATAACTTCAACAAAGCATCCGGAAATAGTATGCAATAACCATCTTGGATCCTTATCTATGAAAAAGGAGTTAAATCCTCAAGTTAAATGATTGTTCTGATGGTAAGCTTCGCCCAATTTTATTAAAAATCCATAAAAAGTTTGGTGAAACATACCTTAACTGAAAAGACATGCGATAACTAGAAATCATTATCTCAGGACACCTTTTTAGATAAGTTGAGAAAAATCCCTATCATTTTAGTACGACTTCACACAGCTTTAAGGAAATCATCATAAATCCCTTTCCTAAAGTAAAGGATGTTAAGTGACCAATGAGAAAAAGAAATAACCTATTAAGAATAAATGATCATAATTTTAATTAACCATTGAAATCACCCCATATCAAGGGAAACCAATAGAGGAAGGAGAGGGTGAGAATCTAGCCAAATGGCCCTCTACTAAGTGTCTTTTCCTTCTAAATATTGAGGGGACACAACAAAAAATAAATGAAAAGGACCCGGGTAAAAAATCCTAGTAAAGCCCCACTAGAGATCCTTAGGAGCTCATCATCCTATAGGTGATCCTAGGAAGCTTGTTAAAACATTGACCAACCCAAATAGGAGATAATAGTGGGCCATCGACTAGTCAGTGGCTGCTTCATTAGTTAGTCCACCTCGACCTCTACTTTTCTACCATCCTAATCTCTTGGGCTCCATTATGACCCTAATTTCAAGACCAAAACCATTATTTTCATATTTCCTAACCCTCAGAATCTCATTACGTGTCCCAAATCACAAAATAAACTATCCATTAAATGAAAAATTCACATTCCTCTTTAATTTCATATCCCTTCTAGACATGTAAAAATACACATTCGGTTTAACATCATCCTCACATGATACTTTTTTATTGTCATCATTATCTACTAATTTCTAACTCTTCTATGGAATTTATTCCTAAAGGATCACATTATATATTCTAAAAACCTTTTTAGTGTTTTTTTCCTAGTGTCAAAAACCAAACTTTTCATCTCTATAGCCAGTAAAGTAACACACTCTTGAAAAAGCCACCAACTTGTCTCTTTATTTGGAATCAACATAGACTTGAAAAATTACATTGAATACTTTTTTATTAGTTAAATCCAATTTCCATCTAGAAAAATATACTTCCAAAAGTTCTTACCCTAATAGTGAACAAAAAATCTTATTAATTAAGTATGGCATGTAATTCAACACTTTTACCTAGAACACCATGGGTAATCCTAAGTGAATTCTCATCATCTATGATATTTTAACCAGTATTTAATTCATCGTCTCTATAATTTTTTTACAAAAATATCCAGTATGGTCTTCTCAAACCATATACCGTTCCAATAGAAAAATCACTAAAATTATATTCATCTGTACTCCCCACCATTATTAGACCTTAAGAGTTTTTATTTTCATCTAGTCTCCATTTCCATCATGTATGTCAGTTGTAAAATGATTTAAAAAACCAAAAAACCTTTTCTTGAGAAAGAACTCACTTGCTTTTCATATTGTATCATTGATAAAATTCATGAGGTATAGTGATCCTCTGTAATAAGGAACCATTGTTGGCCCACATATGTTTGTATATTCTAAATAAAACTTATAGTTATTTAGTGTATAACCTTCAATTTATAAGGGAACCTTCCACTTCTTCCCAAGAATGCATTCCTCGCATGTTACTTACTACACGATTCTAGATTTTTGCATCCAGTTGTCAATGAATTTGTTCATTATCTTCTCACTAAGGTGACACAAATAGTTATACCGTAACATCGTGGAAGTAACCTATCCAGTATGCATCATACTGTCTAAGACACCTATGGGGTATAAAGTCCCATCCATCACTCCTATTTATAAACCATGTAATCACATGAAATATTCTACTATATATCCATGAATATTGTACAAAAACTCATGTGGTTTAACTATCCAATGGAAATTAATTTTTTACTTAACCTTTGGATATTTCAAACTCCCTAAAAACATAACAAGATTATACTCCATATCCTAAAAAAATTTCCCCAATACCAACTATCTTTAGAGCTTGATCATCTTCCATATATAACATTCCAAACCATTATGCCTCCTCTCTCATGTATTTAGTGAAATGATGATATGGAGTCTATATCCCAAGAATCATGTGAACAAGAAATACATAAGTGTAAGAAACTATTATCTTATACCATAGGATTGGTGTATCCACTTCAAGAGATATATCTTCTAAAATTCATCCTACACTCATTATGATCCATTTTATTGTAAAATTTCATAGTATAACTCTAGAACGTGAGATCACCTTCCATTGAGATATTCATGCATCGACTTCCACTTTATTTAAATTTTGTTTGACCCTTCTATGATGTGTATTTCCCTTTTTATACTAAACTATAAGAATTTCTTATAGATGAATAGGTCTCCTTATGAAGAAGTTATCCATTATAGATAATGTCTCTAACATATTCCAATATAAGTTCATTCTTCCTACTTGATTTGCTCAAAATGAAGACAATCAGATCCTAAAATTCAAGGGGATATGAGAATAAAAATAATTACCATTCATAATCTCTAAAGTTTACCTTCTCTGTCTCCAATTGACCTCTAATCATGATGTATTTTTCAATATAATCAACAAAAAACATCCCTTCTCACACCCTCATGTAAAATAGTCTCCTTAGAAAAAACACTTTACTCATCTCTATGGGATTATAATATATGTAAATGAGGGTATTATTAATTTTTTATATGGTCTAATGTTTTTGGAAATTATATTCCATATAATGAGCTAATGACATCTGTATCAACCCAATGGTTTTCTTATCTAACCTCTTCCTATGATGAACCAACCTAGGTAAACCAGACACGTCACCTAAGATAGCATGCTAAAAGGACTGAAATGTGTTCCCAATCAATGCAGGATGGGAAACACCCTGAAATTTTAGAATATATTTCACATTATATAAATTAAATGTTTTGATAGCTTTCATTTCACACAACATTGAGTTTAAATGAACAATGATATACTATTAAAAATATTATTTTTGAAATTTGTAACCTAGTTATTAAAATTTGGGGTATGAATAGAAATAATCAAATTAAAAAAAATTATAAAGTTTTTAGATGAATAAATTATATTTTTAGTAAATTTATTATATGCATTAAAAATAAATTTTTCCTCAAAATTGTTTTTTTCTTTTTGTGAATTAATAACATAATTTATTTTAGCTGATTTTAGAAAATTTATTTGAAAAAATAAAATTATTTTTTTAATTATATTTTCAAAATTATCTTAGAGTAATGTTTTGATAATTATCTAAAATGGTAAATTTTTCAATGATTAGTGAAATACTTATTTCTCTTCAAAAGAGTCATTTTGTTTCATCCATTTAAAAAGAAAAGTTTTTTAAACGGTTTAAAAGTAAAATTAGTTCATTTATATTACTAAAAAAATTATGTTCACTATAATAAAAATTAAGCTTTATTTTGGGGTAAAAATATTTTATAAATATGAAGACATTTTTTATAAAATACAGATATACATCGTGCTTTACGGGTTTAATTTAAAATTAAATTCAGATCCATGAACTAAATTTAATAAAAAGGATTCAATATTTTTAATAATAATAATTAATATAATTTATATGGTAAAATTAATTTATTAATTATGAATAATAACCTTGGTAAATATTTTTCACCTTATTAAGGGTAAAAGATGCAAAACTAGGTAAAAAATATGGGGTAAATTCTTAAAATCTATTTAACAATTTCCTTTAATATATTTTATGAGTGGTTTTCAAAGAAATATTTTAAAGGAATTAAATAATTTATTTTAAAATATTATTTTGAATTTGGGAACCAAAGATGGTCCTTTTCAAAAGATAATTTATATTTTATTCAAATTAAAGTATATTTGTGAGTCATTGCAATTAATGGCCTGGTTGCAAGATGTTATTCAGTTTTGGATTTCTCCCAAAGTATAAATTATTAATTTTTATAATATATAACCAATAAATTTTTGGAAACCAATTTTTACTTTATTTCAAGGTGAAATTAATTTTACTTTAAATTCATGTATTTTCCCAAAAAAACTGTTAATCATGTGTTTTTTGTTTTTATATTAAATGTTATTTCTTCTACCAATCAAAATTAAATATGATGAAATAGTTTCAAAATTTATAATCCTCATTTCCCAAATTTTTTATAATTCCTCTTTTATTTTTGGTCACATTCTTAAGTTATCATGGTAAAAATTTAAATTACCATGTTTAAAGTTAAAATGGGTTTAATGTTTTTTATATATAATATTAGACTTAAATTGATTCAAAAACAACCCCAAATCTGATTGTTTGAGTTTATTTCAACCCTAAAATATTTTATATTTTAATTTGGGGTGCCTTGGTGCCATTTTTCTTCGATTATGACCTTTATGTTATTTTAATAAAATAATTAATAAAAAGTGTCACTCTCTTGACTTTAATATCTATAAATTTTTTACATAAGGGTAAAACTAGGATAAGTTCATTTATAAATGTTTTTCTAATAGAAAAATTAATTTTTCTATCATGTTAATTTATTTTTAACTTTTAGTGATTGAATAATTACCTTATTTTTTACACAACATCAACACAATATTTATTCAATTAATAGAAAAATAAAATAAATGATTTTATAAATGTTAAAAGTAATACAACCCTAATGAATTATTGTAATCCAAAAAAATTAGATAAATCTAAAATTTTAGGGATTTTTTAAAGGTTTATATTTTATTTTCATTAGTATCTTGAAGAATTTATTTCAAAGTAAATAAATACTTTCAAAAAAGATATTAATGATATTTTATAATAAAAAATATTTGTTTAAGTGATTTAAAATTCCTAAAAAATTATATATTTGTACATATAAATGTGATGTGTTTTAAAATATCAACTATAGTCCATTTATATCACACTTTTCCTTTTATGAGAACATTATAGACCATTAAATAGTAGAAAACTTTAATATTGTAATAATTGGAAAATTGATCAATGGGGGGTAAAACTAAGAGACAGACCTTAAAAATAACTTAAAAATGTCTAGACATTATATTTTTTGATTATTTAAATTATCCTTATAGTATTTTATAAATATTTACATTTGCAGTCACTTGATTATAAAAAATATTTTATATTATATTAATACTTAAATAATTACCAGAGTGACCCTCCCCTCACTTATAAAAGAGAACATCTTCTCCTCTCTTCAAACACAATTTAGGCCTTATAGAATTCCCAAGCCCTACCATAATACCTTACTATATTACTTTACCACATCTTAGATATTATTTTCATTCCAAAATACTACACCTTAAAATATTAAGGTGTAATACAAAAGAGGTTTCTCAATGAAGATGAGTTTTGAATGCTTACAAAGCAATTTGGACCTAAGGTAAGGGTATTCTCATCTCACTTTCGTTTCTGTGAGACATATTCCATATTCACCAATTTTTTATTTTATGTTTTGTATATACTAACCATGAATTTATTTTATGATTATTCTCATAACAATTATGGGGATTTACATATCCATTTAATGTTCTCCCTTTCATGAGGTTTTGATTTGAAAGTTACCAAAGTGGGAAGTGATTTATGTTTTAATGCCATTTTAATCAAGATTTTTTATTCTTTAATTTCTATTGATTAAATTATATGACCATTATATAATAATAAAATTTATTTTTTTATCTGGTTATGCATGGAGAATACATGTTTTCCATTCATTTTCTTCACTTTAAGTATTCAAGACATTGAAAGAATATTTTTAAGGTAAACAGATTATGTTTTAATATTCAAACAACAATATTCTTCATCAATTTCCATGTTTTCTTTAAAAAATCAATAATTTTTTTATTGTCCTATGAATGGTTAAATTCATTTTTACCCATGATTTAATTTTTATAAAATTGTTTCAAATGAACCTTCTTATCATTTTTTGAATGAGGTGATTTTTAAATTTTACAAAAAATATGAAAGAGATGTTTATTTTAACACAACTTGAATGTGATTTCCTACCATCATGACCACTCAATTTTTTTTACGTTTCCTTTACAAGTTTATAATTTTATTTTCAAAGAAAATTTTGTCCTTAATGATTGGGAAATTTTTAGATATTAATGAGTATTTTCAAAATAAATATTTAATTTTCTTAAATAAATGTTCTAGAGATATTTTAAAGGTATTTTAAACTATTAAAACACCCATTGATGTTACTAGGAATATTATCCAATGATACCATCCTTATTCTTTCTTTAGATATTTTATGATGATGAAATATTGATGATATTTATTATTTATTTAATATAAAATCATTGTTGACTTATTAATCATTTTTAGAATGAATTATATTGGTAATTTAGAATATGAGGAATGCATGTGATGTGAATGTTATGGGTGGGCCCCGGTTATAGAAAGCCTCTTGATACATTGATATGTCTCATGAGAAAAAATAGATTGGAATGATGTATAGGTTGAGGTTGTATGATCTTGTCATAACAGTTGGGTATTTGGTGTATGCATGATAATATAGTGATAATGTCTAGGTTAATAGGCCTTAACAGAATGATAATTTCTTGGTTGAGAGGCTTTGATGGAAAGAATAACTATTCCTTGGTTGATATGACTTAGTCATAAATGTCCAAAATTAGGCATTTGTTTTATTAAGAATTAAATTTTATTTATCCATGTGTTTGTTCTGTTGATATTTTCCATGGATTCTCATTAAAATAAAGTTATTGATTGAATGATATTTTTTTGATTATCCACTCTACTAGGTAAATTATTCTTTATTTACTCATGATATCTTCCGTTGTACCTAAACCTTACTAAGCATCATAGACCACCCTTTTTTTCATTCCCTGGGATATAAATAAGGATATTAGGAATGATATCAAGAAGGAAAGAATGTTATTTTGTTTTGTGTTTTTATATTTCCAATTTAATATGGGAATCATGTATGTATCTAGTTTACCAATACAACTAAACTATTCAGTCCTTGGGAACTGTAAAAATTAGGGAACATAACCTTCAGATGGAATTTGAGGATAAGTCTAAGTATAGGATAACATCCTAAAATTTTGAGATTATGCGGTTTTATGAGAAATGAAACCCTGACTAGATACTATAATTGGACAAAGTTTTATAACAGATTCATATAGGGGTAATTAATGTGAAAATAGTTGGTCAATTATATCGCATACATTATTCTGGTGCATGGTGAATGAGCCCTTACTATGAACCTCTTTTAATACTCCTAAGGGATATGCTTGGGTTAATTTATATTTTAATTATTAAATATTACAATGAATGAGATAATAGGACCTATAAAAACCTATGATATGATATAGTGATATGGTATAAACCAAAAGTATCATGGTTTGATAAGTCTAATGTTTTCTATAAGTATAAAGTCATAGATACCCCTTTATGGTTTTATGTGATTGGTGTTTAACTAGTTTAAGGATATTTTGGGAGACATTTATGTGAATTCAACCCTTTGGTTTAGTATATGTTTTAGTAATAATGTTATTTGAGGAATAATGATTTCATATTTTTTAGACATAAGTTTAAAGTTATCGATAAACTTTAGGGTTAATATGATCATTAATGTTAAGATAATAATAGTCAATTATATTATTTGATATTATGGGAAAAAATAAGTTATATAGATATCCTTAGTGGTTAAAAAGTGATTCAATGATTAATGTTATTTTTAATGATGTTCATCGTATTTTTTGGAAAACTATAGGAAGTATATTAATATTTTTTTAGAAAAATAATAAACTGTAGGTCGGAAAAACAACCCATCAAATCTGGAAATACTAGAGGGATTGAATTGATAATTGAAGAGTGACAAGGGTGTAGTTCCTACCACTAGACTACTTGATGTCCAAGTTAGTATGGAAAAAGAATTATTTTGAAATATTTAATAGATAATGACTAATTTGATTCAGGGAAACATATTATAGGATACTTTTTTTTGAATTTTTTCAATATTTAGGTGATTAATGATATTTTGGGACATGTTTTATTGGTTTTGGGTATATATAACCATCAGGATTAATGTAAAATATAATTTGGAAATATTTCTATTATGTTTTTGGAGATATATTGTGAAGTATATGATATTAAATTTTACGTTAAAACTTTCTTTAATTTTGAGGTTACTGAGGTTACTTGGGATATTGGGTTACTTATTAATCCATGTCAAAACATCAGTTTTCTTGTTGAGATTTGGATATTAATGTATAATTTCTTCATATAAAGTTTTATTAATTTTGGGTATTATCATAAATTGTGATAACCATTTTTTTATCAAATAAAAGGGGGATATATTGTTATTATTTTATGAATTATGTGATCCATTGGAAGTTTATTTTATTGCATCATGCATGAAAAAATCATTTTGGATGCTCATTTTTTGAAGAAAATGATGTGATTATAGCAAAAATTGATTAAAGGATGAAATTATACATTTAATGTAAGTATATTTCCTTATTTTATTAGTATATGGGGTAAAAAATTTCTAACAATTATAAAAAGTATCGTGAAATAAAATAATTATACTATTACATTCATTTATAATGAATCAAAGGCCTTTTTAAAACCTCATTGATCTATGGTTTTCTTGCCATTAAAATTTTCATGACCATATCATAAATTCCCATATATCAGTTCTTGAATTTTTGTTTTATCCTCCATAACTATATTTTAACTTCCCACCAATGATCTCTTTATTTGTGAACCCAAATATGTGATATTTCAGGTAACATTTATTGTAACAACCCGAGATTTTATGAGAATTATTTTTTTTAATTTCATTTATTTCTTGTGTTGTATGCAACACCAAAATTAGCTTGTGCTATATGCAACACTATTATTGCCTTTTGTTACACACAATTTCAAGTTCGTTTTGTGAAATTATTCTACGCAACATTAAGTATAGATTTTGTTTAATGTATAAATGAAATATATTTTGATTATGTTATACGCAACACCAAACAGAGCTTTCACTACACGCATCCCTGACTTGGCTTGCATTACATGCAATCAATAACTTCCTCGATAGCGTGTGTAGTACGCAATACCGAGTTTCACTAAACGATATATTATTATAATATTATTATGAACTAGCCGTTATGAATAGTAATACCCAATTTTTGAAATTTTATAAATTTTATCTTTCACAATGGATTTCCTTTCTGGATTCGGATTTTTGAAATTAGCCTAGGGTGAATTTTTGGTATTTTTATGAAAACTTTCAATTTTTGATGAATAGTGAAAACACTGGGTTACTACTTAAAACCTGACCTTTTATATAAATAATTATTTATTTTATTTAAATTTATTTTAGGTCAAAATTGTTACATAATACCTATATAAGTTCAATGTAATTCATTGGAGTCATTTTATAATAATTTTAGACATATAAAAATTTTATTGAACTTTTCAACGCCTTTTACCCACCTCCTAGGAGAGTTTGAAAATTTACATAAAACATAATTTTACCGCTTTTGTGAGTGGAATTAAAAAAATATTAGAGACATGGTTAATAACAAGGAGCAAAATGTGGTTCAATAAGATAAAAATATTTTTTGGTGAATAATAACTTTTTACTTTTATTTACCACGGTTAAAAGTAAATAGGGCAATTAAGGGTAAAAATGATATTATTATTACCCTAACACGTGTCCTAATTCTATTGGATAAGTTTAATTAGACCAAAAACAACCATAGGAATAAAATATTTCCCTTTAGGTCCACTTGGATTAGATTAGGACATTTATTATTATTTTATTTAAAGAAGAGTTAAAATAGTTAAAATCAAAGTTTAATAACTAAAAAAAATTTAATATAGAGTTATACATAAGATAAATTCCACTATAAATATTTATTAGAAAGATAAAAATATTTTCTATCTAAAGGAATTTTATTTATATTTTTTAGAAATTAAATAATTTAATTTATTTGTGACACAATGGTGATGCAGTAATTACCTAAATAATAAAATATTAAAATAATTGATATTATAAATACCCAAATAAATGTAATTTGAGACTTTTTATGAATTAAAATAATTTTATAGGTTAATTTGACATGTTTTTATTGATTTAATTAACTTTTTTTGAACTAATCATGCTGTTATGATTTTCACAAAAATCAATTACCAAATAGTGTCAAAATTGACATAAAATAGTTTTTTTAAAAACAAATTATATTATTAATTGTTATTTTATTCCTAAAAATCTAAGGTTCAGAACAATTACTCATATAAGGTTATATATATTAATAATGAACAACCTGGGGTTCATTGGGATTTTTATAGTAAGTTTATTAACCATATAGTGTAAGAAAAAAAGAAGACACGGTAAAAGTAAAATTATCTAACTTAAAGTTAAATCTAAATGATAAGGTTAAAATAGTAACCTAAACTTGTCTAAATTCTATTGGTGGAGAGGATTTCGACCCATCCCCACTTTATCTTCAAAATAAATCAATTTGAAGTTATTATAAACCGAATATGACTTTATTAAAAAATAATATTTTAAGTTTTTCCAAAGGTGCCCCTCTCCTCCCTTATAAAAAGGCCACATCTTCCCTCTTCTCTTCACACCCTTTTGAGCCTTGAAGCTCGGCCAAACCCTACCCATTTTCCTTCTCATCTTCCCTAGAAAAATTATAGAGTTTCGGGTCTCCTCAAAAGACCAACCCTAGTGCCTTAAGAGGAGGATAAGAAGAGGCACATCAAAGAAGAGGTAATATCCTTTACCGATTCTTTCCAATTTATTTCTTCTTCTACTTATTCTTATTTATTTGTTTCATCATAAATTAATAACATCAGTATCACTCATATACTGATATGTTATTATGAATATGAAACAACCCAATTTCATCTTCTATTCATCCTACGGAAAATGAAATCACCGCGCGTGCGTACGTACGGAATACCGTCTCCACGCCGTGGTGTAATCTATTTTCCACCACCACCTTACTTGGATGGGTATAATGGTGTAAATAAATAACTATATATTATTATTTTAAAGTTATATTGATTATGAAATATTATACAAACACTTCAATACAATTCCACGATCATGGGAATGATATCATCGCTCATGCGTACGTACGAACTACCATCTCCATGAACGTGATGAGATTCATTTTCCATGATTAACCATTCAAGTATGATTGTAAAGTATATATAATAAAAAATCATGAATTATATTACATAATAATTATACTATATTGATGTACATATATGTTTCATTTACTTAATTCCATTTAATTCAATAAGGAAACAAAAACAGTGTTCATGCGTACGTACGACCTACCGTCTCCATGAACGGTGTATTTAATTCCATTTATCGATCTATCATATATATTTATATACTGAATATATATTATATATAAATCATGTTTTAAATTATGTAATTAAGTAAATCAGGATATAAGTAATAATATCATGAACAACAAGTCGAAACTCGTACGATAAATGAAACGATTTTACCTAAAACGGTGCTTTAACATGGAATTTACAAAAGAACGGGTAATATAAAGTCATAAGTGAACAATATATGATATCATAACAATGAATAAGATTTTTTAATAAGTCAATGACATTATATAAATCATTATATAGGAGGTTTGGAAACATACTAAGCATATCAGACATAAGGTAAGGGATAATTTTGCAATCTTATTTTTATCCGAGATTTCTTATATGTAAGTATTTAATGGGGTTATATTTTTATCCATGTACATAAAAATGTTTTTCATAAAGTGTTTAATATTCTTCCATTTATTTTTAAAGTCATGTTTACCCCTCTTTGACTTTTACATTGTGTTATGGAAAGAATCTTTCTTTTGTTTACCCTACGTGGAAATTTTTGACTTTTCCGACAAAAGTACGAGGAGAATGTTTTTTTAACTCATACGGCATGAACGGATTTTTACGGTTTTATAACGCCTTATTTTCATGAATATTACTCTGTAAGATTTCATGACTATTTTCAACAAAATCCTTTTCTTTTAAAATTGCATGGCATTTTTTGAAAAGAAATTTATTTTAAAGAATAAAGGATATTTTCATCAAGAATTCGTTTCAAGTGTTTTATCAAAACCATTTTCCATTTAAGATGAAATTATTTCATATGTGTATGTTTCAAGTATAATGTCTCTATGATTTACATGATTTAAATTCTCTTATGATGAAATGATATCCATTTTTTTATATGGATTATGTTATGATGGAATGATGTTTATGAAACTCATTTTATTCGTTGGGTTATTATGAATGATGTATGTTTATTTTGTGGCACACGAAAGAATGATTTCATTATGAGATGGTTGAGACCTATATCTCCCTCAAATTCATTGGGTAAATATTTATATCTCACGAGATAGACATGTCTGGAATGATAAGTTAATCTGGTTCAGTGATACAAGACTGGAATGAGGAGTGAACTCGATTCAGAAAGGGACTTTGTCCACTAAGATGGTCTTAGCAGCAATTCATTGGCTAATATGGAAATCATAACAAGTTCTGAATGGTTTCCACAATTATATGATTTATTCCCATGCTATTTTATCAATATTGATGTTCCATTATGATACATGCCTTATGTACTTCCAAGATTTATGTCTTTGCTCAAGATTTTGATGTTTAGATTTTATGTTCACGTTTTTGCATTCAAATGTTTATGGATTATTTAATGTTATATATGTTTACCCATAATAATAATTTGAGCTCACACTTTTTATGTTTTATTTTCCCAAGGATATAAAAAAATATTTTAGGTAAGAAAACAATAGGGGAAGATCTTTACGGGAGATGTTGAAGATATTTCACCACGATTAGAAGATTATATTCCGAGTTTCCAAAGACACTAAACTATTATGGTCCTTTGGTGTCTATTTTTGTTATGTATTAAGTATTCCACAAAAGTAATGTAAAGTCTATGTACGTCAAGATTTGTGCCTCTACAATCGGTATCAGAGGAAAGGTTTAGTCATCCTTTGGAAACTAGGATGTGAAAACTTTAGTGAGATACATATAGATATTTATAAGGTACGTCTAGGGATGTCCCTAAGGTTAAGTATAACTATATGTTATAGTACTAGGATTACAGTAATGATCAGAGAATTAAACCTAAGATGTTAGATATTGAAAGTACTTCCCCTTTATTAAGTTGTTTTCCTAGCATGATTTTTTCCTCTAAAACTTTTCTTTTTGGGTTTTAGACGATGGATGGAACCTGAAGGAACCGTGTTGATCAATGTAATGGAAAATGCAATGATTGTCCTCCCAAACAACCAAATGTGATGGGAGATGGAGTGAAAAATCTTATTTCTATACTTACACAAGCTATGAATCATTCTGGATTTCCAAATGATTAGATAAGGGAACAATATTCTATTGAGTCCTTCATGAGGCAATGTCCACCCTCTTTAAATGGGATTTCTTATCCACTTGTTTCTGAACAATGGATCGGTACCATTGAAAAGATATTTTTCATACTTCGCTGTTCGAAACATGATAAAGTCATTCTAGAAGTTTACTGTTTAGAAGGTGAAGCAGACCAGTGGTGGACTCTAATTAAGAATACAAGGCCACAAGATGAAATTGAATCCATGGAATGGGACGAGTTCAAGAAATTGTTTTTCAGTAAGTAATTCCCTCGTATTCTTCGAACAAAGATGGAAAAGGAGTTCCTTGAGCTTAAGAAGAAGGATGATGAATTTTTTGGTATACACGAAGCAAAATTTACAAGACTTGCAAGGTATGCATCTGGTTTTATCATCAAACCTGAAAGTAAAGTTGATCGATTTTTCAGTGGCTTAAAACCAAGTCTTCGAAGGGCATTAGCTATAAGAGACTTCAGTAGCTATGAAGAAATTGTGCATTGTGATATCAAGGTAGAACTAGAAGTTGGTGTAACATATAAATCTCATGGTTTTGACAAGAAATGAAAGAAGGAGTTCAAGGAAAAACCTCAGAACAATGGTGAAAAGAAGTTGAATGTTTCTTTATGCCCAACGTGTGGAAAGAAGCATGGTGGAGATTTTCTAAAAGGTACTAGAAAATGTTTAAAGTGTGGAAAATAAGGTCATCAAGTAGCTGAGTACCGAAGTAATGGGAAAAAGGTTTCTAGTGACACGAATAGAGAAAAGACTACAGAAAACGCTCCACCAACAATTCAATGCTTCAAGTACAAGGAAATGGGGCATTATGCTAGTCAATTCCCTAATCCAAGGGTTAATTATGATCAACGTGAGCAACCTCTTAAGGAAAAGGAAAAAGGGAAGTCACATGCGATCAATATTAGCAATTTTTATTATGACAATGATGTGGTGGAATGATTATGTGTTTATGTAAAGGGATTCCAAAATATTGTTGTGGAATCTCATTTATAGTATTGTGGAACATTGAAATATCTATGTAATGGTTTATTGTGGTTTTAGATAATTATATGGTACTGGTAACCATGAAAAGTGATTCAAATATTTTGGAAAGCAGATGATATGCGCATAATGAAGGGATAAGGAGAAAGTTAAATGTTTGATAGTATTCATGAGCTCATGAATGATATAAGGACAAGACTATATCGTGGTTTGAGTATATAGAATTTTTGGATTTTGGAAAGAGTTAACTTTTTACAGCATTCATGTTTTCACTAAGGTTCAATGGGTATTCATTTTTCAAGAGAATCCATGATTAAGGTATTTAGATGATTGGAATGTGACAAACAAGATATATGATGGATAAATTATGGTATTCATGTGCTTTCTATATGATCTTTTTAGTAATCGTTCTATTTATACTATGAGTTTGGAAAGAAGTATTTTGGTTAAGCCTAAAGAATGGAATGGAATATGTTGAACATAATTTAGTATTGTTTAAGGCTATAATTTTTTTCGATATTATTTATAGAATGTTATAATAGTATAGTTTAAGAAAAGGGACAACATGTAGAATGGGCGACAACCCGTCGCGTCGGATAGGGTTGCGGGAATTGAACCCACAATCGAAGTGTGACATGCCTTTATCGCCTACCACTGGCCTACAGGAAGTCCCTGGTTTGTAAAAACTAGTTTTATTTTATTAATAGGTATGATATATGAACTATAAGTCCATTTTAGGAACCATATATGATTAATATCACTATAGATAGACTTATGTATTTTTGATAACTTTTTCTAACCTTTTGTTTGAGACGAATGGAATGACCTATCATTCTATCACATGATCTGCTAACACTTAACGAATGACAAATTCAACTTCATTTCTTTAAGAGATGAAGTGGAAATTTTCCAAGGAACGACCAACGGTAAGATTGTACCCAAATCAAGTAAGTATTTATTTTAATTAAAAAATTTCTTCAACTTTAGGGAAATGATCTTGAAAACCAAAAATGTTTTCCTAGTGTGCTCACATCCGATGAATCAAATGGTACCTTAGATCATAAAAAATTTATGGCTTAGTGATTGTTGGTTTTTTCATAGCCATTTCCTCTACCAGTCTTCATCAGAACATGATGGTTAGATTTTTCTTCCATATCCATATTATCACCTATGTGGAAACCCAGTGATGAGTTAATTTGGGTAACCATTATGTTTCTTGATTTACTTTTTAAAATTAAGTTTTATTATTCCTTTTTACGTTGTGGTTTTCTATGAAACAAACTTTCAAGTAGTAAACGACTTATAACCCCGACGAATTTTGAGGTCAAAATTAATTTTAAGGGGGGAAGAATGTAACAACCCGAGATTTTATGAAAATTATTATTTTTAATTTCATTGATTTATTGTGTTGTACGCTACACCAAAATTATCTTGTGCTATTCGCAACACCATATTAGCTTGCAGTATATGCAACACTATTCTTAGCTCATGTTACACACAATTTCAAGATCGTTTTGTGAAATTATTCTACGCAACATTAAGTATAGATTTTGTTTAATATATAAATGAGATATGTTTTGATTATGTTATACACAACCCCAAATAGAGCTTTCACTACACACATCCCTAACTTGACTTGCATTACACGTAATCAATACCTTCCTCGATAGCGTGTGTAGTACGCAATACCGAGTTTCACTAAATGATATATTATTATAATATTATTATGAACTAGCCATTATGAATAGTAATACCCACTTTTTGAAATTTTATAAATTTTATCTTTCAAAATGGATTTCATTTTTGGATTCAGAATATCTAAATTAGCCTAGGGTGAATTTTTGGTATTTTTCTGAAAACTTTCAATTTTTGATGAATAGTGAAAACACTGGGTTACTATTTAAAACCTGACTTTTTATATAAATAATTATTTATTTTATTTAAATTTATTTTAGGTCAAAATTGGTATATAATACTAATATAAGTTCAATGTAATTCATTGGAGTCATTTTATAATAATTTTAGACATCAAAATTTTGTTGAACTTTTCACCGTCTTTTACCCACCTCCTAGGAGAGTTTGAAAATTTACATAAAACTTAATTTTACCGCTTATGTGAGTGGAATTTCAAAACTCCAATAGACATGGTTAATATCAAGGAGTAAAATGTGGTTCAATAAGATAAAAATAATTTTTCATGAATAGTAACGTTTTACTATTATTTACCACGGTTAAAAGTAAATAGGGTAATTAAGGGTAAAAATGATATTATTATTATTACCCTAACACATGTCCTAATTCTATTGGATAAGTGTAATTCGACCAAAAACAACCTTAGGAATAAAATATTTCCCTTTAGGTCCACTTGGATTAGATTAGGACATTTATTATTATTTTATTTAAAGAAGAGTTAAAATAGTTAAAATCAAAGTTTAATAACTAAAACATTTTTAATATAGGGTTATACATAAGCTAAATTAGACTATAAATATTCATTAGAAATATAAAAAGATTTCCTACTTAATGGTATTTTATTTATAATTTTTAGACATTAAATAATTTAATTTATTTATGACACAATGGTGATGCACTAATTACCTAAATAATGAAATATTAAAATAATTGATATTATAAATACCAAAATAAATGTAATTTGAAACTTTTTATGAAATAAACTAAGTTTCTAGGTTAATATGACATGTTAGTATTGATTTAATTAACTTTTTTAGAACTAAACATATTGTTATGATTTTCACAAAAATCAATTACGAAATAGTGTCAAAATTGACCTAAAATAGTTTTTAAAAATAATATTATATTATTAATTGTTATTTTATTCCTGAAAATATAAGGTTCTGAAAAATGACTTAGATAAGGTTATATATATTAATAATTAATAACTTGGGGTTCTTTTGGCTTTTTATAGTAAGTGTATTAACCATATAGTGTAAGAAAACAAGAAGACATGGTAAAAGTAAAATTATTTAACTTCAAGTTAAATCTAAATGATACGGTCAAAATAGTAACCTAAACTTGTCTAAATTATATTGGTTGAAAGTATTTCTACCAATACCCACTTTATCTTCTAAATGAATCAATTTTGAGCTATTGTAAACCGAATATGACTTTATTATAAAATAATATTTTAAGTTTTTTCAAAGGTGCCCCTCTCCCCCCTTATAAAAAGGGCACCCCTTCCCTCTTCTATTCAAACCCTTTTGAGCCTTGAAGCTAGGAAAAACCCTACCCATTTCCCTTATCATCTTCCCTAGAAACATTATAGAGGTTCTGGTCTCCTCAAAAGACCAAACCTAGTGCCTTAAGAGGAGGATAAGAAGATGCGCGTCAAAGAAGAGGTAATATCCTTTACCGATTCTTTCCAATTTATTTCTTCTTATACTTCTTCTTCTTTATTTGTTTCATCATAAATTAATAAAATAAATGTAACTAATATACTGATATGTTATTATAAATATGAAACAACCCAATTTAATCTTCTATCCATCCTACGGAAAATAAAATCACAGCACGTGCGTACATACGGAATACCGTCTCAACGCCGTGGTGTAATCTTTTTTCCACTACCACCTTACTTGGATGGGTATAATGGTGTAAATAAATAAATATATATGATTATTGTAAAGTTATATTGATTCTGAAATATTATACAAACACTTAAATACAATTCCACGATCATGGGAATGATATCATCGCTCGTGCGTACGTACGGACTACCGTCTCCACGAACGTGATGAGATTCATTTTCCATGATTAACCATTCAAGTATGATTATAAAGTATATATAATAAATAATCATGAAAGATATTACATAATAATGATACTGGTTTTATGTGCATATATGTTTCATTTACGAAATTCCATTTAATTCAAAAAGGAAACGAAAACAGCGTTCATGCGTACATACGGCCTACCGTCTCCATGAACGGTGTATTTCATTCCATTTATCGATCTATCATATATATTTATATAATTAATATATATTATATATAAATCATGTTTTAAATTATTCAATTAAGTAAATCAGGATATAAGTAATAATATCATGAACAAAAAGTCAAAACTCATACGATAAATGAAATGATTTTACCCAAAACGGTGCTTTAACATGGAATTTACAAAAGAACAGGTAATATAAAGTCATAAGTGAACCATATATGATATCATACCAATAAATATTATTCTTTAATAAGTCAATGACATTATTTAAATCATTATAGAGGAGGTTTGGAAACATACGAATCATATCGAACATAAGGTAAGGGATAATTTTTCAATCTCATTTTTATCTGAGATTACTTATACGTAATTATTTACTAGGGTTATAATTTTTATCCATTTCCATAAAAATGTTTTTCATAAAGTATTTAATATTCTTCCATATATTTTTAAAGTCATTTTTACCCCACTTTGACTTTTACATTGTGTTATGGAAAGAATCTTTCTTTTGTTTACCCTATGAGGAAATTTTTGACTTTTTCGACAAAAGTACGGAGAGAATGTTTTTTTAACTTATACGACATGAACGGATTTTTACGGTTTTATAATGCCTTATTTTCATGAAGATTAATCTACAAAATTTCATGAATATTTTCAACAAAATACTTTTCTTTTAAAATTGCATGGCATTTTGTGAAAAGAAAACGATTTTAAAGAATAAAGGATATTTTCATCAAGAATTCATTTCAAGTGTTTTATCAAAACCATTTTCCATTTAAGATGACATTATTTCATATGTGTATGTTTCAAGTATAATGTCTATATTATTTACATGATTTCACTTCTATTATGATGAAATTATATCCATTTGTTTTATATGGATTATGTTATGATGGAATGATGTTTATAAAACCCATTTTATTCGTTGGGTTATTATGAATGATGTATGTTTATTTTGTGGCACACGAAAGAATGATTTCATTATGAGATGGGTGGGACCTATATCTCCCTCCAATGCATTGGGTAAAGATTTATATCTCATGAGATAGACATGGCTAGAACGGTAATTTAATCCAGTTCAGTGATACAGGACTGGAACGAGGAGTGAACTCGATTCCGAAAGGGACTTTGTCCACTAAGATGGTCTTGGCAGCAATGCCTTGGCTACTATAGAAATCATAACAAGTTATGAATTGTTTCCACAATTACTTGATTTATTCCCATTCTATTTTATCAAGATTTATGTTCCATTATGATACATGCCTTAAGTACTTCCAAGAATTATGTCTTTGCTCAAGATTTTGATGTTTAGATTTTATGTTCAAGTTTTTACATTCAAATGTTTATGGATTGTTTAATGTTATATATGTTTACACTTACTGAGCATTTTATCTCATCCTTTTTTTGTTTTATTTTCCCGAGGATATAAAAAAAGATTTTATGTAAGAAAACAAAAGGGGAAGATCTTTACAGGAGATGTTGAAGATCCTTTACCACGATTAGAAGATTATATTCTGAGTTTCCAAAGACACTAAACTATTACGGTCCCTTGGTGCCTATTTTTGTTATGTATTAAGTATTTAGAAAAAGTAATGTAAAGTCTATGTACGTCAAGCTTTGGTCCTCTATATTTATGTTTCCCACTTTACCTTTTGAAAAGATTTTTTTTATCTAGATCAATGATGTGGATTTTCAAGAAAGGTCAAAACATTGATAACCAAAATAAAAGTTTAAGGATAAAATTTATTTAAGGGGGTATAATGTAAGACCCCATGATTTTAGATTATATTTCTATTTCAATAAATTTAATTTCTTTGATAGCTGGTATTACAAATAACACCGAATTAAAATAATTTCATGATATAATTTTAAAATATTTTTTCTAACCATTACAAACTAGACATTAAAAATTGTGGTATGAATAATAATAATAAAATAAAGAAATATGTATAAATTTTATATTAAGATATTATATTATTAGTAAATCATTAGTTTCTTTAAAAATAAAATTTTCCTCAAAAAGAGTTTTTATTGACTTTTGCCAATAAATGATATATTTAATATATTCTAATTTTAGAAAATATAATAAAAAAATTAACTTTATTTTTTAATTATTATTTCATAATTTTCTTACATAAAAGTTTTAATAATTTTCTAAAAAGATTGATTTTTTGATGAATAGTGAAAAATACTGATTTTTCTTGAAATCTGCCTTTTATTTCAAGATGTTACAAATATTAATTTTATTTTAAAATGGTTTTGAAGTAACATTAGTTAATTTATCTTATTATTAATCCAATTAAGGTCATAATATTAAATATTATTCGTTATTTTGGTATAAAATCTTTCTATACTTAAGAAGTCATTTTTTTCTGGAAAAACAATTTTCTTAATGTTTTTCTAGTTTAATTTAAAATTAAATTCTACCAAATATATGAATTTAATTTAATAAAATGAATTCAAATTTTTTAATAAAAAAAATTAATACAACGAAATATTTTCAAATTAATGTTATTTCATTATAAATAGTAACCTTGGGAAATATTTTTCTCCTGAGTAATGGTAAAAGAGATAGAACGTGGTTAAAATTATTGGGTAAAAAAATAAAATCTACTTAATATTTTCATTTATTATATTGTATGAGTGTTTTTAAATCAAATATATTTTAAGGGATTTAAATAATTTGTCTTAAAATATTTTTTTTGAATTTGGGAAATTATGTTTGACTATTGTGAAAGATAAGTAATATTTTACTAAAATTAAAAACTATTTTTGAGTCTTTGAAATTAATAGAATGGTTGGATGAGTCTATTAGGTTTTTTATTTCTAAAATAGTATAAAAACGTACCTTTTCTTTTTTATTTAACAAAAAACTTCATTGAGACCAATTTATTAATTTATTTCAATTTGAAATGACTTTTACTCTTAAATCAAGTATTTTCCAAAAAAACTATTTTTCATTTTTTTTCATTCTTATATTAAAATTAATTTCTTTAAACTATAGAAATTAAATATAATAAAATGTATTAAAAAATTTTAATCCTAATGGACAAATTTAGTTAAATTTTCATTTTAAATTTGGTCATATAATTAAGTTATTGTGGTAAAACATTTAAATTATCACAGTTAAGGATAAAATGGGTTTAATGTGGTTTAACTTGAATATAAGGATTAAAACATACCCAAAACTACTCCATTTTTGATTTTATTAGATTTTTTAACCCTATAGAAATTTATATTTTAATTTTTAGTACCTTGGTTTTCAATGATTATGACCATTATATTATTTTAAGAGAAGATTAAATAAAAAAATTCACTATATTGACTTTAATATCTATAAAATTTTTACATAATGATAAAAATAAGATACATTTAATTAAAAAATGTTTATTTTATAGATTAATTAATCTTATTTACCATGGTAATTTATTTTTATTTTTATTTATTTAATCATTGCCTTAAATTATTATATAACACCAACATCATATTTATTCAATTAATAGAAAAATAAAATAAATGATTTTAAAAATGTTAAATGTAATAAACTTTTCATGCAATATCATGTTCCATGAATTTTTTAGATAAATAAAACATATTAAGGATTTTTTAAAGGTTTATATTAAAATTCCATAACTATCTTTATGGATTTAAAGTCAATGTAAATAAATAGTTTAAAAAATTAAATTAATGATTTTATATAATAAAAGATATTTTATTAAATGATTTAAAATTCATAAAAATAATATATTTAACCAATTGAATGGGTTATGGTTTATAATATAAATCATCGTCCTTTTATGGATCACTTTTCCTTTTCTAGTAACATTATAGACCCATAAATAGTATAAAATTTTAATAATGGTAATTTTCAAAAGGATTAACATGGGTTTAAACTAAGAGATAAGGATTAAAACAAAACATAAACATGTCTAAATTTTATTATATTATTTGATTTCAACTAATCCTTATAATATCTTCTAAAGTTTTCCATTTGGAGTTACTCTATTATAAAAAATACTAATTTATACTAATTTAATACTTTAATTAATTCCAAAGTACAGCCCCCTCACTTATAAAAGAGCACATCTTCTCCTCTATTCCTCACACCTTTGGAGACTTCTTGCTCAACCAAGCCCCACCATAATACCTTGATATATTTATTCACCAAATCCTAGAGAATATTTTCTTTCCAAAATAACATCCCTTAAAATATTAAGGTGTAACCCAAAAGTGGTTTATCAATGAAGAGGAGGTTCAAACACTAATGAAGGAAATCAGACCTAAGGTAAGGGTTTTCTCATCTAAATTTTGTTTCCATGAGACATATTCTGCATTCACCACTTATTTATTTTATTTTTTGAGTATAATTCCCACTAATATATTTTATTATGATTCTTATGAAAAATATAGGAATTTACATACCCATATAAGGTTATCTCTTTCATGGGGTTTTGATTTGAAAGTTACCAAAGTGGTAAGAGATTTATGTTTCAATAACATTTTAATATGGATAGTTTCTAATTTAATTTAAATTGAGGAAATTATATTATCCTTATCTGATAAATCCCTTTTATTTTTATTCTCCTTTGTTTATTTGAGAATACATGTTTTCCCTTATTTTCTCTAGCTTTTAGTACTAAAGAGACCAAAAGAATTAATTTTAATAAAACCAATTAAGTTTTACTATTTAATAAAGGATATTTTTTTTCCATTTCCATGTTTTATTTAAAAAAAATAAAGAAGTTTTTACTACTATCTTACAAATGTTTAAAGTCATTTTTACCAATGTTTTAATTTTAGAAAAAAATCAATGGAATCTTTTTGTTGTTTTCCAAATGTGGTGCTTTTGACTTTTTACGAAAATGTGAATGGAATATTTGTTTTAACATATATTAAATGAATGGTATTTCCTATCATCATGATGAAAAAAATATTAAACTTCCTTTATAAGTTTCCATATTTATCTTCTAAGAAAATTATTTCTTTAATATTTAGGAATTTTTGAGATATTAAAAAGTTATTTCAAAATGAAAATAATATTTTAATAAATAAATTTATAGTGATATTTCAAAGGTTTTATAAACTATTAAAACACCCATTTATGTTACTGGTAATATAATACAATAATAAAAAATTTATTCTTTCTTTGGATGGATTATGTTGATGAATTATTCATGAACCATATTCTTGATTTAATATAGATTATTGTTGACATAAAAATCTTTTTCAGAATGAATTTTAAGGATAATTAAAAATATTAGGAATGCATTGGACATAAAAATGATGGGTGATCCTGATTATAGATATCACGTCAATGCATCAATAGATCTCATGAGACAAAATAGTTTGGCATGATGTATAGGTTGAGGTTATAATATCTTGTTATAATTGTTGATTATTTTGTGTATGAATTCCATTTCAATGATAATGTTTTGGTTGGGAGGCCTTTACATAATGGTAATGACTTTGTTCATAGGACTTGATGGTATGATTTATGATTTCTTAGTTGAGAGGCCTTGGTCATTAATGTATAGTATCATGCATTTCCTTAATTATGAATTCAATTTTCATTATAAACGTATATTTCTATATTGATATTAGCCATATATTATCATTGAACTCAAGTTATTTATTGAATGGAATGTGTTTTTATTATCCACTCTATCATGTTAATTATTTCTTGTTTACTCATGATATATTTTGTTGTACATAACCTCTACTGAGCATCTAATCTCTCTCATTATTTTTTTCTTTCCCTGTGATATGAAAAAGGATATTATGAATGATATCATAGATGCAAGAATTATCTTATGGGATGTTTTTATATTTCCAATAAAATATGGGAATCATTTGTGTTTCTAGATTACCAAGAATAATAAACTATTCAACCCTTTGGGAAATGTTCACTAGTATCTAGTGTCAATAACAAAAAGTAATCACCAACTCTGTCCTACTTGAGTCAAGGACATTACATGTTAGAGAAAAGCACCTGGGTATCAGAACACATTACCAAGGGAATTATTTCAGGCTAAAAACACAACACAACATGTCTCATATATAATAAGAAAATGATAAACAATGTACATCATGGAATAAGAGGTGTATAACCATGAAACATAACAAAACAAATCTATATGGAAAATCATGGAAAGAGACCAAAACCAAAACCAAAACCACGTATCCATGTGACCATCAATCAAAATCATCCAAACCCACCATGAAAGTGACATAAACCAAGTGAATTCATCAAAATATATTACACCATTCTATTTACCTATATCTTATAAAACCAAATCTATATACACCTGAAGGAATATACATGATGTGATGAAAACACCCTGTTGGATACCACTATAAATCTACACAATGTATATCAAAATAAAACTATTAGTTCTAGAATTAAAATAAAATAATTTTTATGAATAGATTTAATTATAAAAAATCATTCATAAACTATCTTTTTATTTACGATAAAACATGTAATATTTTAAAAAACCAAGAATATAACAGAATTAATGAATGATAAATATAGGGAAACAATCAAAACCATCCATGGAAACTCATAAGATAAACATGTGAGATATGAAATAATAAAAAAATGTTATCATACATAAAACCAAGATCAATTGGGTTTTTTCCTATGGTAATACATAAATAGGACATGAAAGAAACACTATCTAGTGTAAAGTGAATCCAAAAAAATATTGAGTCCCACCATAGTCTATCGGTGTCACAACAAAAATATCTAGTGGTTTCATACCAAATAGAAATGTGAATATATCAATAGCCCAGTTCACCCATGGTTTTCATGTTCTATGTTTTCTCAAAACTTTTAAGAAAACATAGATATTTAAAAAATAATTTCAAGAATAAATTCCTTAATACTCTCATGCTTCAAACCCCCACCCCCCTTTTAGATTAAAAACCATATTTGAGTCATTTCATTGACCACATGAAGTATGTAAAACATATTTTACAAAAAAACCCTTTCAACTTGTTGTCCATTCCGCCAAATATGTAATTTCACAAAGAATCCCTAATAGACAAAAAATAAACCATTTTTAGATAAAAAACCAAATGAAAATATAAGAACTATAAGGTATCCCATTAAAAAGAAACATCACATTAAGACACATACCTTGCGAATGGGGAAATCAAAGTAGCCTTTCATAATAGTTATTGGAAATGAATATGTTGATATCTCTATGAGACTTTGTTAATAACAAAAAAAAATGAAGGAATGGTCGACCCTGAGCCACTACTCGATAAAGGAAGAACATCCATAACCCTTCTTGGAATTGATTAGATCTGAACCCTATAATGAAGAAGATGGAAATTAATTAATATAGGGGAAATAAAGTTAATAATTCATTAAAATTACACTTTTAATGATCATATATCTTCATTAAGAGGCCTGAATTCCCATTGAAAATTAGTTCTCAAATCATCCATTTTAAATTATGAAATAACCATCAACATAGCCTGTTATTTCCCACCAATACATGGTGTCCTATATCACACCAAGCTTGAAGAAGTGATATTGTGACATATCATGGCGTGGTGTAAAAAAATGGTCCTTTTAGACCCACTATTCCCTCCACTATGATGTGGTTGTTTACAATTTGTTCATGGTCTACAATAAAACCCTAATTATCCAACTCCTGAGACCAAACCTCGCCATAGGAATGTTAGTCCTACCTATGCTTCATAGGTGGGCTCTATGTATAAAAAGTCACACACCACAATATGTTCCTTCTTGTGGTGAACCTAAAAATGACCAAAAGTCACCCTAATCCATTAACACCATCCAGGACTTCCTAAAAACCCTTAGCACAAAAAAGATAGATAAAATTAGATTAAAATAAAACATACCTATGTCCCATAGGGTGTCATAGTTCACCCTACCATAACAATTTTTCTCCCTATAAATCACTCATGACTCTAGACTCACAAATAGATAAGTGCACTATTGTATCATCTGTTATTCATGTTATCATTTCTCATGGTTCTCCCATATATACTCTTATACTAAGGGAATCATTTTACCATGCATCACCATATTCTGATGATCTAGAATATGAACTATTTTCTCAACCACTGACGTTTTGGACTTAAGATAAAAATCTTCTAATTATGTAACATGAGAAGGGTTTAGTTGATATCCCATTAATTGGAAAACATTAAAGACTTTTGGAATCAATATCAAGCGAGACATTAAGTAACAGGTATTCAAAATTTCTAAGAAATTCGATGATATTCATAGGTATAATAAATCTAGATGCTATTTTACCTGTCTTCCAAAAATAAAACGTCCCAAATGATGAAAAAACCTAAGAAATATGTGACCACCTACCAAAAACTCTAATGGAAAAATATGACAGCGTGTATATGATTTCTGGAAACTCTGAGCTATATCTTACCTCTTTTGGATAAACTGTGCCTTCTCCATAATCTCTTAAAAACTAGATACATCCAAAAAATTCCCTCTTAACCTAACATAACACAAATTAGACCTTGATGGACTCCCACAAAACACTTTATAGGGATGCATTTTAATCAAAACCTGAAAAGGTTTTTATAGGAAAACTCTACCAAGGGAACATGTTACTCCCATGAAGCACTAAAATCAATAACTCATTCCCAAAAAATATAATTTAGAATTTTATCAGCTCAATCATTCTATCTATCCATCTAAGTATAACAAACTTCAACTAGGTACCTATTGACTCATGTAAAATTTTACAAAATCTTGATGTAAAATATAGATATCTATCAGAAACAACACCCAAAAACACTTCATGAAGCTTAATGATATCTTGTATATACAGGTTATCAATCTCTTATACCCTTTTAATCTCCTTAATAGGAAGTATATGAGCTTGATTTAATGATTTTGTCAATGATTAACCAAATGAAATTTTTTCCGTTAGGATTACATGGTAAATTGGCTACGAATTCCATGGATATCCCATTACACTTCCATAAAGTAATGGATAAAGGTTTCAACAAACTAGTAGGTATCTGGTGATCCACCTTAATCTTCTAGTAGGTAAGACATCATGATACAAATTCTAAAATTGACTTCCTTATCCCTAGACACAACTATCAACGCATTAAATCATGATATATCTTATATTTACCAGGGAGTATGAACCCACTAAACTGATATCCACTATCCATAAACACCTATCAAAAAATTTGTATAATGAACAATATAACTAGAAAATGAATGACAATGTTAAGATACTAAGTCTAGTCACCTCAGGTCTCCCCATCATAAATGATTTAATGAAAATGTTAACAATTAGTGTTTTTTTCTTGTCCAATACAAATATAATCATCAAAATAAGAATAAAATTTCACAAAATATAAGCCCACCTACCTACCAATTTCTTATTTAGTCATGTGAATATCGAAAAATAGACTCATAAAAGACCATAGTTCCACTAATACCTTCAAATATTGAGTCATTAACTTCTTGCTCAATGCATCGATGGCCACATTACCTTTTCTAGGTGTGTCTGCAATATTATAATCAAAATTATAAAGATACTCAAACTAGAATCTCTGTTATAGGTTAATATCCCTCTGGATAAAAATGTACTTTAAGTTCTTAGGATCTAAATAGATAGTAAACCAATATTTTAAGAGATAATGGCACCATGTCTTTAGAACATTCATTGCTTCAACCAATTCAAGATCATGGTTCATATAATTCTTCTCAATATGGTGTAGTTTTTTAGAGATATAGGATACCCCATCTTTCCAATACATCAAAAAATATCCTAATCTCTTACTAGATGAATCAAAAAATATATCATAACCAAAAATAGACTCTAAATGAATTAGAAAAGGATCTGAAATCAACTGTAAGAACCCGAGCTTTTGGAATGGGTCAAAACCCCGACCCTGTTTAAATTTTTGACTGGTTTCTGAAAAAACTGGACTAAATGGGCAGTTTCTGGAAATTTATAGACTACACGCCGTGTACTTTAAGTACACGCCATGTATGTGTAGGCGAGTGACCGGCCATGTGCTCGTCGAGTACATGTCGTGCAGTGACCGTGTAGAATTTTCTTACTACACGGCATGTAGTTTTGAACATGTCGTGTATACCCCTAGCCGTGTGAGGTCATACATGGCGTGTAGGCCGCTGGCTGGGTAGAACTAGGTACACACCGTGTTCCCTTTGGACACGCCCTGTAGTCTGGCCATATATGAGGAATATACATGGCGTGTGGGCAAGTCGGTGAGGTAGGGAAGAGGAACCACGTACACGCCGTGTACCCTTAGGTACATGTCGTGTACCCTTGTCGGCAGGTACGGAAAGTAATTTGGAAAAACCTTTCCATCTTATGAACAGTTAAATGAACCATACACGGCGTGTAGTCCCAAAGTACACGCCGTGTACTTTCTTTTTTTCACTTAAAATGGGAAGTATCCTCGTATTGAGGCAGAACCACATCTCCTCCGCCCGGATACGCGAACCAGGCCAGCCGAACCTATCTTCCCCTCCCGATCTGCTGTCTGAGACCCATTTCGAGCTCTGATTAGTGCGTTGGAACCCCCTCAGTAAGGCCTCGATTCCTCTTTGTCCATTTTGTTTGATTTTCATTCTACAAAGAGTTATAGGAATTTGAGTGGGTTTGAATCTTTTGTAGATTTACCGCGTTTTAGACTGAATTGGAGGGTGTTACTAGAGGAGTATCATCGTGTGAGTCTCAGGTAGTTGGTGCATACTTCATTTTGTGTTTTTGTGGTTGTTTGGGTAATGCGGCCTTCGGCGTGTTTTCGGGTATTTTGAGCAGGACCCGTTTTATCTGCTTTTTCATACGGTAATGCTTATGGGACCTCTAGGATGCTTTTGGGTATGCCCGGTTACCAGTTTGCGTGAGCAGGGACAGGTGAGGGGCCATTGCTTGTCGGGGCATTTTGGCTGGGGGACGCCAAAATGGTTTTAACTGGAATGTTAATGTTATAAACTGTTAGTTTAATTTATTGATGTTTTAGATAAATTATGGAGGCATTTAAGTCCTCAGTGCTAGTATGGGACAACACCTGGTAGAGTCCAATTCAACTATTTAGTTTGTTTTTCTAGTTTATGTTTTCTGTTTAAATATGTATATATGAAATTGCTGGATTACATCTTCTGGACCTTTTTGGGTTGTGTTGGGCTTAGCCCGGTTACACTTGAGTGATGTGATCACAGGTTGGGGCTTTGCCCGAGGTACTTTGGGTGTTTTTGACCACGGGATTGGGCGTCATGGACGTCGGCTTGAGGAAGTACGATTGTCAGGTTAGGAATGGCCCAGGTTACTTGGATGGTGAGGCCATCGGACTTGAGTGACATGGTCACAGGGACACGAGGTGTCAGACGTGTTGGTGGTTTAGGTACTATTTTGGTAGTTACCGCTCACCGGGACTTTGAGTAGTGTGCACACAGAGATACTCCGGGATGAGGTGGTTTTGACCACTCGTGTGGGTAGAGGCCCCCGTAGTTGCGGTTAGGTATTTTGGTTGGGGGTGTTTGCCGTAGAAAGCCACGGGGGAGGTGAGGAGCCTTTAGGGAATGGGCGTGCCTTCGGGACGTCGGTACTTGAGACACGAGGTGTCAGGAGGCACATGGTGCCGGTTTACTATTTTTGGGCGTGCCTTCGGGACGTCGGTACTTGAGACACGAGGTGTCAGGTGGCACGTGGTGCCGGGTTACACAACAGAGATTCCAGCGTTGGCCGAAGCAGGTGACGCTCCATGGTGGCTGTTGAGCACCAGTGGAGTTTGTTTTTATTTGTGCATTGCACTGATTACTGCTTTCCTTGTAAATGCATGACTTCTTAAACACATATATTTGGTACGCACCATTGGGTGGTATCCTACTGAGATTTGTCTCACACCCTGCACAGGCCCTTCCGGAAGCGTGTAGACTTTATGGATTTACGTGCAGGAAAGAGGCCAGCTTCAGGAGATGGGATACATTAGTTGTTTCCTAGAGATGGTATGGACCTTGAGGTCATACCTAGTTGGGGTTTACTTTGTTTTGTTTACTTTTCGGTATTGGCATGCTTACTTTTGTAGCTACTGTTGGTTAGCCATTGGTGCCCTTTTATATTCAGTTGTGTATGACCTTCTCTGGATGCATGTTTTACTGTGCAGTTGTAGTTACATGTTCTTAGCATGTTTTTCTATTTATTTCCGCTGCTGTTGTTATATTTACTACTTCAGTTGTTTATCTATATTGATTATGCTTCCACTCTGTGGGTTTGGTTCGAGTCTGCTGAGTCTTCCTTTCCGCTGCATCTTTACTATTATACTTGGACCAGTACCCTTATTGTGATCCTCCGAGAGGGTATAGCCTCCCCACTATACCTAACAGACCCTCTTTGCTAGTCATAAGCCTTTGGTGTTCGGGGAGGTGCGCCTAAGTTAGTAACACCCGACCCGTTTGGCACTGTTCAGGTGGTTGGTCGGGTCCGGGACGTTACAAAGTGGTATCAGAGGAGTTCTTGACAGGGATTTAGTAGCATCGTTTTACTGGTTACTAATGAGTTTGAGGATTCTCGTTTCTTTCTGTTGGTTTTACTATTTGGGATATGGTATACTGGAGATAGTTTGTTACAGGGACTGGGTTTCTAGCTTGTTCTTGGGTGCCTGCAGCCCCAGGTATGAGGGATGGACCTAGTTGTTGCGGGTGGGAATTGTTGTTTGCTTTTTCATAGATTACAGTTTATATGATTTCCAACTTGGTGGCTCACTTTATGTGTGATTTTTTTGATTATGATATGTGACCCTTGACCCGGTGTGGTAAGGGAAAATTGAACCTTTTCCTGGTATGGCAAGGCTTGGTTTCTTGGCTTTTGATAGGCACATTTTTAGGGTATTTCAATTTCATAATTTCACGTATGCTTTTTGAAGTGATAATTCCATGTGAATGAAATATCAAATTCCATGCTTTATATGCTTTAAAATGTGAATTGGTGAAATTCCTGATAGAACTGCTAGTTGTGCAAATGAGTATGCCATGCTTTATCTTTTTTAGAATTTCATGTTGCAGGATATTTGGGTCTGACTCTTACGAGAATAGGAAGGTACTATGATTGAGGCAGTGTAACTGTCAGGATTGGGTGACACGGTCGTCAGTTTGAGGCAACATGAGTTATCGGGACAGGCGTGGCCCGAGGTACTTTTGATACTTGGATCTGTTGAGGGCGGGTAAGGAGGCCATGGGGTCGGGATGCCGTGGGGCATGGGTTATGGTGAGGGGGAGTAAGGGTAGTTGTTATGCACTGCCTTTTTCTACTTTCCTTATCTGCGTAGAATATATTGTTATCTATATATGTGGGATGTCTGGCCATTTATGGTATTCAGTGGGTTACTCCTTCATGGCTCGATGGAGCGTCAGGAAGGAGATGATACAGTGCCGCAGGATCAGGGTCAGAATTCAGTACAGGTAGAGCACGAGCCGCAGGTACAAGCTCAGGGACAGGATCAGGTTCAGGATCTAGTGCAGGCAGGACAACAGTTGGGTTTGGCATCATTTGGGTCGTGGCTTGACGAGCAGCTCCGAGCTAGCCTGGTACGTGTTTTTCAGGGGATTGACAGAGGCACGTAGGGTACAGAGCCTTCTATGGCGTATCTGACGCGGGAGTTCCAGTCACAGCATCCATCGCTTTTCCAGGGTGAGGGTAGTCCACAGGCAGCTGAGAATTGGATAGAGAGTATGCAGATGATCTTCGAGCAGCTGGAGACGCCTCCAGGGTAGAGGGTCAAGCTGGCGACGTACATTTTTAGAGGACCGGCGAAGCGTTGGTGGGACATACAGGTACAAGCTCGTACGCATGAGGGATTGGCTTGGAAGGACTTCGAGGATAGGTTTTTTGAGCACTTCTACCCAGAGACACTGAGGGCAAAGAGAGCTCGGGAGTTCTTGAGCCTTCAGTAGGGAGACATGTACGTCATGGACTACACAGCTACTTTTTCTGAGCTATCTCACTTTGCACCTGGTATGGTAAGCGACGATGGAGTAGGGTGAGGCGCTTCGAGGATGGCTTACGACACGCCATTCGGGTCCAGGTGAACATCTTCATGTTGGGTTCTTCCTCCAAGACGTTGAATCAGGCACTCATAGTCGAGGGCAATGAGAGATAAAAGTCTCACTTGGGCAGGGTGACGGCTTCAAGTGATGGTTCAAACAATAAGAAGTGAGGACGAGATGAGTTCCAGCAGGGCAGTCAGGCCCGGGATTCAGCTATACCACTTTGTGGTAGTTCTTCGGTGATTTTCTTCCAGTGGGGACAGCCGGGTCATGTTCGGGATCAGTACGATAGGCCTCCGAAGGAGTGCCGGGCATGTGGACAGGACAGTCATCTGGAGAGGTTTTGCAGGCAACCTTCTCAGATAGCCGGCAGGCAGGGACCAGGACAGACATTGGTGTCTAGAGTTGGCTCAGGTTCGTTACCCGGAGAGGGTAGTTGAGGTTCAGCTATGCATGGAGGTCGTGATAGAGACGGTGAGACCCAGGTTAGGGGTTAGTGGCTGGTGACCGGAGCAGCATCGGGAGATCAGGCGTCAGGCATCCGTGTTTCAGGCCAGATGCACGCCGTGGAACTGCCAGAGGCTGGGCATTCTGGTGAGCCGACGACGGTTGGAGGTACACCATGGTGTGGCCGTGATCTCCATGTTTCGTTTTTGGAATGACCTGTACAGGCATGTCTGTTTTGAGTGCACGTGGTGAACAAGATCTATGTGGACTGACTAGATGCTAGTAAGTGGGATTGGCACCATCTCTGGTGCGTGATATATATATATATATATATATATATATATATATATATATATGAGGTGTCGTGGGCATCGGGGCATCGTGGATGCGGGTTACTTGAGGTGATAGGCACCAGGACCTCGTGGAGGTGGACACCAATGCGGTGCGGGTTACGTAGGGTGTTAGAAGCGACACAGAAGCACCAACATGGTGTAGGGGTGACGATGCATCACGGGAGGAATATGCGTCCAGAAAAGAGGTTAATAAACCTTGTTTTCCTTAAGTTTTGTTGGTTGAGACCGAGTAGGAAATTCCTAAGGTAGGGAGCCCCTTGAGGAATTTAGCCAGAACCTTGGGACTGGGGTAGTCCAGGTTGTTTAACTGGGATGGGTGTGTTCGGTGCCATCTCTGAGTTTCTTTTGGTAGCTCGGGGACGAGCTAAGTTAAGTTGGAGAGTTTGTAAGAACCCGAGATTTTAGAACAGGTCAAAATACCGACCTTGTTTAAATTTTTGACTGGTTTCTGAGGAAACTGTATTAAATGGGTAGTTTCTAGAAATTTCCAGACTACACGACGTGTAATTTAAGTACACTCCTTGTATGTGTAGGCGAGTGACCGGCCGTGTACTCTCCGAGTACATGCCATGAAGTAACCGTGTAGAATTTTCTTACTACATGGCGTGTAGTTTTGAACATGCCGTGTATACCCCCGGCCGTGTGAGGCCATACATGGCGTGTAGGCCGTTGGCCGGTAGAACCAGGTACACGCCGTGTTCCCTTTGGACACGCCGTGTATTCTGGCCATGTCTAAGGAATATACATGGCGTGTGGGAAAGTCCGCGAGGTAGGTAAGAGGAACCACATACACGCCGTGTACCCCTAGGTACCTGCTGTGTACTCTTGTCAGCAGGTACGAAAAGTAACTTGGCGGAACCTTTCTGTCTTATGAACAGTTAAATGAACCATACACAACGTGTAGTCCCAAAGTACACACCATGTACTTTCTTTTTTTCACTTAAAATAGGCAGTAGCCTCATATTGAGGAAGAACCTCATCTCCTCCGCCCGGATACACAAACTAGGCCGGCTGAACCTCTCTTCCCCTCCCGATCGTCCGTCCGAGACCCGTTTCGAGCTCTGATTAGTGCGTTGGAACCCCCTTGGTAAGGCCTCAATTCCTCTTTGGCCGTTTTTTTTATTTTCGTTCTAGAAAGAGTTATAGGCATTTGAGCGGGATTGAATATTTTGTAGATTTACCGCATTTTAGACCAAATTGGTGGGTGTTACCGGAGGAGTAGCATCGTGCGAGTCTCAGGTAGGTGGTGCATACTTAATTTTGTGCTTTCGTAGTTGTTTGGGTAATGCGGACTTTGGCGCATTTTCGGGTATTTTGAGCGGGACCCGTTTTATCTGCTTTTTCATGCAGTAATGCTTATGGGACCTATGGGATGCTTTTAAGTATGCCCGGTTACTAGTTTGCGTGAGAAGGGCCGGGTAAGGGGTCACTGTTCGTCGGGGCATTTTGGCCGGGGGATTCCAAAATGGTTTTAACTGGAATGTTAATGTTATAAACTGTTAGTTTAATTTATTGATGTTTCAGATAAATTGTGGAGGCATTTAAGACCTCATGGCTGGTATGAGACAACACCTGGTAGAGTGCAATTCAACTGTTTAGTTTGTTTTGCCAGTTTATGTTTTCTGTTTAAATATGTATATATTAAATTGCTGGATTACATCTGCTAGACCTTTTTGGGTTGTGTTGGGCTTGGCCCGGTTACGCTTGAGTGATGCTGATCATAGGTTGGGGCTTTGCCCGGGGTACTTTGGGTGGTTTTGACCATGGGATTGGGCGTCATGGACATCAGCTTGAGGTAGTACGACTATCAGGTTGGGCATGGCCTGGGTTACTTGGATTGTGAGGCCATCAAACTTGAGCGACATGGTCGTAGAGACACGAGGTGTCAGACATGTTGGTGGCTTAGGTACTATTTTGGTTATTACCACTCACCGGGACTTTGAGTAGTGTGCACAAAGAGATACTCTGTGATGAGGTGGTTTTGACCACTCGTGTGGGTAGAGGCCTCTGTAGTACCGGTTAGGTATTTTGGTTGGGGGTGCTTGTCGTACAAAGCCACGGGGGAGGTGAGGAGCCTTTAGGGAATGGGCGTACCTTCGGGACGTCGGTACTTGAGACACGAGGTGTCAGGAGGCACATGGTGCCAGGTTACTATTTTTGGGCATGACTTCGGGACGTTGGTACTTGAGACACGAGGTGTCAGGAGGGACATGGTGCTGGGTTACTATTTTTGGGCGTGCCTTCGGGACGTCGGTACTTGAGACACGAGGTGTCAGGTGGAACATGGTGCCGGGTTACACGACAGAGATTCCGGCGTTGGCCGAAGCAGGTGATGCTCCATAGTGGCTGCTGAGCACCAGGGGAGTTTGTGTTTATTTGTGAATTGAACAGATTACTGCTTTCCTTGTAAATTCATGACTACTTAAACACATATATTTGGTACGCACCGTTGGGTGGTATCCTACTGAGATTTGTCTCACACCCTGCACGGGCCCTTCAGGATGTGTGTAGACTTTATGGATTTACATGCAGGAAAGAGGCTAGCTTCAGGAGCTGGGCTGCGTTAGTTATTTCCTGGAGATGGTATGGACCTTGAGGTCATAACTAGCTGGGATTTACTTTGTTTTGTTTACTTTTCTGCATCGGCATGCTTACTTGTTGTAGCTATTGTTGGTTAGCCATTGGCGCACTTTTATATTCATTTGTGTATGACCTACTTTGGATGCATGTTTTACTGTGCAGTTGTAGTTACATGTTCTTAGCATGCTGTTCTGTTTATTTCTGCTACTGTTGTTATATTTACTGCTTCTGATGTTTATTTATATTGATTATTCTTCCGCTCTACGGGTCTGGTTCGAGTCTGCTGAGTCTTTCTTTCCGCTGCATCTTTACTGTTATACATGGAACATTACTATTATTGTGATCCTCCGAGAGGGTATAGCCTCCCCACTATACCTAACAGAGCCTCGCTGATATTCGGCAGCCTTTGGCATTCGAGGAGGTGTTCCTAAGGTAGTAACACCCGACCCTTTCGGCACTGTTCGGGTGGCTGGCCAGGTCTGGGACGTTACATCAACCTCTTATTCAATTCCTCAAATTAAATTTTACTCTTAACATTCCATTAATACTTATCAACATTACAGGTTAACTCTATCATAGGAGATGAAATCTTGGCTAAATCTTGAACTATATTCCTATAATAACCAACCAAACCCAGTAACCTTTGAATCTCAAAAAAATTCTTGGGTTTCTCCTAAGTCATCGTTACCTCTATATTTTCAAGATCTATAGTGATTCCTCTTTCAGATATAACATATCCCATAAACTTCACATATTAGATCTAAAACTATAATTTATAAATATTTCCATACATAATTTTTTCTTTCAGGGTTCCAAGAACAAAATCTAGATGATCCCTTTGTTCTATATTTATTGTGGAGTACACTAAAATATGATCAATAAAAAACAACCATGAAAGATCCCATGAATTGATGAAATATGTGATTAATACAAACCATAAACACTAAAAGAGAATTAGTAAGGCAAAATTCCATGAAAAAATACCCATAAGGTCTATAACTATTTCTGAATGTTGTCTTGGGAATATCCTTTAATCAGAGTCTTGGCTGGTGGTACCCTAATCACAAATCTATATTATAAAACTATTAGGATCCCTTATGTATATAATATAGATCACAAATACTTAGAAAAAGGATAATTTTTTCTTAACAATCACCAAATTGATATTTCAATAATCAACACAAAGTATGAGGATTCCATCTACCTTCCTTATGAAGAGAATAGATGAAACCCAAGTTGACACACTTAGATGAATAATTTTTTCCCTCATGATCCCAAATATAAAACTTAATTTCCTTTAACTCAATAGGTTTCATAAAATTAGATATAAATGATAAAATATTTATACCCTGATGTAGCTCAATAGTAAACATGACCTCTCTCTAGGCGGTTTTCCATAAAAATCATCAGGAAGTACTTTAGGGTACTCATTCGTAATAAAAGGAATTAGACCACATAAATTTTAGTCAGAAACAACAATAACCATCTTCAAAAACTATCATGGTATAATTCCAATGTCATGAATAATAGGCCCCACACTAATATAACTAGGATCTTTTTAACCTTGAAATATATGAGTAACCCCATTATAAGATATAAACTGAACTCAGTGATGATAAAAATTTATCCAGGCTTTAAAAAAACTATCCAATCATTTCCAATAAGTATGTCTAATATATAAAGATAAAAAACAAGGAAATTCCATATGACCTAATAGTTAGTGATCTTAACCTAGCATTCAAAACATTTAAAACCCTGATCCTTACTATTTTCCAAAGGAGTGGAAAGAAGCATGATAAATGGAATAAAATCTTTTCATAATCCTATCACATCAATAAACTACTCATAGTATCTTGACCTAATTTGGGTTCCAATGGTGCATACTCTGTAGGACAAAGGCATCCTACCTTAGCTTGTCCCTAATCATTCTTCACTAGCAAATTATCTCTCTTTTCATGAGAATGATATCCATCACCTTTTTCTATATTTGAGTGATACTAGGAGCCTCTAGTAAGGGTGGATCCATATTTACTTCCTTATAATACTTTTCTATAAAAATTATTAAGGTAACCATATTTTCCACAAGGATAGAAAATCATGGGTTCTTCCCTATGATCAGGATTAGTATGACCAAGTATTCCACACTGGTAGCAAGACACCTTGTGTTTTCACAAATAATCCAATATAATTGATCGAAACTTAATCTAAAAACCCTTATTGTACATAATTTTTTTTTCCAAAGAATGAACCATGGATACCCTCTATTTGAACAGAAGATCCATTAAGACCTTTCTTTATAGCTAGGTGTACCTCATCCAAAGACACTTTATTAACTACCTAAAATAATTTTTCATGTAACATGATAATGATAATTGATCATATCTCAAGCTTCATACCCATCTCCAGTCATCTAGCCATGGGGTTATCAATAGTGATAGGTTTTGGACATAGATGAACCAAATCAGTGAAATGAGTAGCATACTCCATCATTGAATGGCCTCATTGATCCAATGTTTTAAACTACATAGACTTTTCCATACACAATATATCAAGATAGAACTATTGATTAAACGGCTTCTTGAAAATTTTCCAAGTAAGTTCCTCTTGTAATTTATCACTCACTATAGAAACCCTACATTTTTTAGATCCTTTAATCATATAAGTTTAAAATCACACCATAGAGTACTCAAGAGTCTTCAAGAATTGTAAAATACTCTATATTCTCAAAATTTATTCCTCTAGTTATTGGGTCCTTTTTCACCATGAAATGTTGGTAGATTTTTTTTTGGTAAAATACAAAGAATGATTTGACACCCACATGACCTAGGGACTAAATATTATATATTATTGTTCCAACTAAAGTAGGTTCGACTGGAGGTTTTTCTATGGGTATTTCTCAATGGTCCAATCCCTTCGATTTGAAGAGATTATTTTAGGAGGCATTATATATTATGAAAAATAGAAGACACATAATTATCAATTGATTAAGACATTGATGGCCAGTATAAATACACATAAATTTTCATCTAAATAAACCCCAAATCAATCTCAAAATATTAATGAAAAATCTAAAACCACCAATGGTAACTCGATGTCAGATTCAAAAGTCAGCTGGCTAGGAACCCTTCTACACATACTACTCAAGTCGTAAAGGTCCATAATTCATTATACCAACCATTCCTAGAAAAAAAAACTCCCTATAATACCAATTTATCATGATCTTAACTCTTTGAGTAATGAAATTGGTCATATGAACCCATGGGGATCCTGTAAAAATTTAGTTTTCATCCCAATAAACCATAGGATATTACCCACAAAGGTTACATATTATACTAATGAATTTCCCCACATGAAAAATCTTATTCTTTCTATGTTATTTTTTATGGATTTAATATGATTATAAAATAGTCATATAAAGTGAAAGTAAACCCAAAAACAAAGGATATCTATTATCAAGAAATCAACATGTAAATAATCTAAAAAATAGAGTACCTATAAACTTTGTATAGAATAATCCATCCTATTCATTGATAAAGGAGATTAATTGATGGATATCACAAAAAGAAGTGGAAAAATGCACCCTAACTCCAAGATGATACACTTGAAAATGGATCGGTGATCATATCAAGAGGATTATTGAGCAACTGAAGGAGTTATATCACTTTCTCAAGTGAGATGAAACATTCTTTGGAATAAGAGAGATTCATAATAGGTTTATACACATCATACACCCAACAAGAGAGGATATCATCCTTTTATATATATGATTCTTTATTCTCCTCTAATTCATAATGCATTTTATTCATTTCTTATTTTTGGGGTATAATTCATTAATTTTTTTCAATGAATTTAATGAATCACCTTTAATATAATAGTAATAGATTCTAACTGATGAATAAACCATTTGGGAGAAATTAATCATATATATATATCATACATATATATATTATATCCATGCATTGCATGGATGAAAAATACATGCATTACATACATATATTAAATGTACACTTACATATAATATCATATTATATATATATTTCATGCAACATATGCATGTGTACGTGTATCTCAGGAAAGTATATTTTAGTGAACATCTAAAAATCTATCACTTGTACTAAAATCCCATAAGGATTTTATATAAACATTAAAAACTCTTTGTGAATCCATATAAACTCTTTTAGATATGGTTTTTAATTAAACTCTATTAATTTGGAACAAACAATTTTTCCAAAATTTTATCCTTATCCAGGGGCCAAATTGTGTAACCATGTAGACCTTAGTAGTGTAACACCTCGAGATTTTATAAGATATATTCTTTTTAATTTCTTTTATATCTTCTATTGTACGCTACACCAAAATTAGCTTGTGTTATACGCAGCAACAAAGGAGTCTTGCACTACACACAACCCTGACTTGGCTTGCATTACACGCAATCAAGACCTTCCTTGATAGCGTGTGTTGTACGCAATACCAGGTTTCACTAAACAAAGATATATGGTTATAATATTATTATGAACTAGCCTTTATGAATAGTATTAACTAAATTTTAAATTTTATAACATTATTATTCATCATACACATTTTCTAGAACATGGTATGAGAACAAAATAATTTTTTCGGTTAAAATAAGTATTTTTCAGAAAATGCAGTTTTGCTGCCTTTTGATGGAACACCCATTTTAAATATAATTTCTAACAATATTATAAGTTAAATTTTAAAAAATAATCTTCTTATTTTCAATCAGGATATAAAAATTTACATTGGATAAAGTTTTGATATTTTTCTGACACAACTTAAACATGCTAAATTTTACTTAAGCACAACTTTTTTCATCGAGATAATTTATATGGTTAAAATATAATAGTAAATTGTTTTAAAGTATAAATAGAATATATTTTTACCATTTAATATAATTTATGTCATTATAATTGATTTTACGTTGAAGTCATAGGTTAAATCAATTCAATCTTTTGCAATGTTTTAAAGAAAAATCCGTTTTTTTAGAATGAGATTAATTTTTAATTAATTATTGCAACTTATGTTCTTTGAATTTTGAAAAATGGATTCCATATTTGGAATTAGTAGGTCCAAATTATGTTAATAGGCTAATTTTTATTTTTGGACATTATGAATAGTAACTATGGTAAATTTTATTTACCACAGTTAAAGGTAAAATAGGTAATTAAGGGTAAAAATAATATTCTAAAATTACCCTAACACATGACAACATTCCATTGGATGACTAAAAGTAGACCCATATCACATAAGGGTAGGAATAGATTAATTTTATGGACTTTTGACCATGAAAATAATTTAATTATTATTAAAACCAAAAAAAGTGACAACATGTCACTCTCTTAAATATTATAAGTATATTAATTTTACTTTATTGATAAAATTCATGAAACTTAGAACATGAATATTATATAGAAATATAATAAAATTATATACATCATTTGAATTTATTTAGAATTTTTAGGTATTAAATAATTATCATTAAAGGTGACACAATAGTGATGTTGAAATTATTTTATTGACCGAAATATCAAATAAATGGTTTTACAAATATTAAAATAATATTATATGAACTATTTAATATTATCCACTAATTTTATAGATAAATATTACATGTTATGAATCTATTAAAGCTTTTAGTTCGGACATATCTTCTATGAGGATTTTATTTAAATTCAAATAAATGAATAGTGTCAAAATTGACACTATTGTTATTTAAAAAAAACATAATATAAAATTGTTTAGAAATCAAAAAATATTTAAAAATTATAAATTAAATTTAAATGGTCTAAAATTTAATAAATTATCCAATTATGTACAATTAACAATGAATAATTAATTATTTATAACAATTTAAAATTTAGAATCTTATTACCAAAAATAAAATAAAATAGATTAAATAAGGATAAACCAAGTTGATAATGTTTAAAATAAATTCCCAACATGTCTAAATTTTATTTTTTGATTATATTACAACCCTATCTCATCTAAGATTCGGATTTGAGTCATTTTGGAAGTTTTTATGTGGGGTTTGAATTTATTATAAATTAATATTTTTGAGGTTTCTAAAGGTGCCCCTCTCCTCCCTTATAAAAGGGAACCTCCTCCCTCTCCTCTTCACAACACTTTGAGCCTTCAATCTCGGACAAAACCTACCCATTTATCTTATACACATCCCTAGAAACATTATTAAGGTTCTGGTCTTCTCAATAGACCAACTCTAGTCCCTTAAGAGGAAGCTTAAAAGAGGTGCGTCGAAGAAGAGGTAATCTCCTCTACCGATTATTTCAAGTTTCTTTCTTCTTCAAATTATTCCTCATTAGTTGTTTCATTATAAAGTAATAACATAAGTATATATAATATTCTGATATGTTATTATAAATTTGAAACAACCCCATTTCACCTTCTATCCATCCTACGGAAAACGAAATCACTGTGCGTGCCTACGTACGGAATACCGTCTCCACACCGTGGTGTAATCTATTTTTACACCACCACCTTACTTGGATGGGTATAATGGTGTAAATAATAACTATATATGGATATTATAACATCATAATTATTATGAGATATTATATCATCCACTCCAATTTCATTCAATAATTATGGGAACGATATCATCGCTCGTGCGTACGTACAAATTACCGTCTCCACGACGTGATGAGATTCAATCTCCATGTTAACCATTAAATAATGATTATAAAATATATATAATGAATAATAATGGCATATATAAAATAATAATTCTACTGTATTTATGTATATGTTATTTACTTACTTCCATTCAAGTCAATAAGGAAAAAAAACAGCGTTCATGCGTATGTACGACCTACCGTCTCAATGAATGGTGTGTTTCATTTCATTTATCTATCTTTTATATATATATACTCAATATATATGATATATAAATCATTTTTTACATTCTGGAAGTTAGTAAATCATGATATAAGTAATAATAATTTCAAGAACAACAAGTCCAAACACATACGATAAATGAAACGATTTAACCAAAAACACTGCTTTAACATGGAATTTTCAAAATAACGGGTAATATAAAGTCATAAGTGAACCATATATGATATCATAACAATGAATATGATTCTGTAATAATTGAATGTCATTATTTAAATCATTATACAGGATATTCGGATACATACGAAGCATATCTGATATAAGGTAAGGGATAATTTTGCAATCTCATTTTTATCCGAGATTTCTTATTCGTAAGTATTTACCAGGGTTATATTTTTATCCATGCCCCTAAAAATGTTTCCATAACATGTTTAATATTATTACATGTATTTTTAAAGTCATTTTTACCCATCTTGACTTTTACTTTGTGTTATGGAAGGAATCTTGCTTTTGTTTACCATACGTGGTACTTTTTGACTTTTCCGTTAAAAGTATGAGGAGAATTTTTTCTTTAACTTATACATGATGAATGGATTTTTACAGTTTTATAACGCCTTATTTTCATGAATCTTAATCTAAAATATTTCATGACTATTTTAAAAAAATCCATTTCTTTTAAAATTTCAAAGCATTTTGTGAAAATAAAATGATTTTGAATAAGAAAGGATATTTTCTTCAAGAATTCATTTAAAGTGTTTTATCAAAACCATTTACCATCTAAGATGAAATTATTTCATATGTGTATGTTTCAAGTATAATGTATCTATGATTTACATGTTTTCACTTTTATTATGATGAAATGATATCCATTTGTTTTATATGGATTATGTTATGATGGGATGATGTTTATGAAACCCTTTTTATTCTTTGGGTTATGATGAATGATTTATGCTTATGTTTTGGCACACGTAAGAATGATTTCATTACGAGATGGGGGGGACCTATATCTCCGTCCAATTCATTGGGTAAAGATTTATATCACATGATATAGACATGGCTGGAATGGAAAGTTAATCTGGTTCAGTGATACAGGACTGGAACGAGGAGTGAACTCAATTCTGTAAGGGACATTGTCCACTAAGATGGTCTTGGAAATAATGCCTTGGATACTATGGAAATCATATCAAGTGCTTATTGGTTTTCCACAATTACATGTTTTATTCCCATGCCATTTTATCATGATTGATGTTCCATTATGATCTATGCCTTATGTACTTCCATGTTTTATGTCATTGCTCAAGATTTTGATGTTTAAACATTATTGTCATTTTTTTAAGTTAAAATGTATATGGTTTGTTTTATTTTCTCCATGCATACCCTTACTGAGAATTTGATCTCACCCTTTATATGTTTTCGTTTCCCCATGATATAAAGAAAGGTTTTAGGTAGGAAAACAAAATGGGAAGATCTTTATGGGAGATGTTGAAGATCTTTTAGCATGATTAAAAGATTATGTTCTGAGTTTCCAAAGACACTAAACTATTACGATCCTTGAGTGTTGGTTTTTTTATGTATTAAGTATTCCGAAAAAAGTAATGTAATGTCCATGTACATCAAGCTTGGGTCTCTATAGTTGGTATCATAGGAAAGTTTTAGTTAACCTTTGTAAACTAGGATTCGAAAACTTTAGTGAGATCCCTAGAAGATATTTATAAGGTATGCCTAGGGATGTCCCTAAGGTTACATATAAGTATAGGTTATAGTCCTAGTGTTACTGTAACGATATTAGAATTAAACCTAAGATGTTAAATATCAAAGGTACCCCCCATTTATTATGTTGCTTTCCCTAGCATGATTTTTGCCTCTCACACTATTATTTTTGGGTTTTAGAAGATGGCTGGAAACTGAAGGAACCGTGTTGATCAATGTAATGGACAATTCAATAATTTTCCTCTAGAACAATCCAATGTTATGGGAGATGGACTGATAAATCTTATTTTTATACTTACACAAGCTATGAATCATTCTGTACTTCCAAATGAGCAGATAAGGGAACAATATTCTATTGAGTCCATCATGAGGCAACGTCCACCTTCTTTCAGTGGGTCTTCTAATCCACTTGTTGCTGAAAAATGGATCAGTACCATTGAAAAGATATTTTCCATACTTCCCTATTCAGAACATGAAAAATTCATTCTGGATGTTTACAGTTTAGAAGGTGAAGCTGACCAGTGGTGGACTCTAATTAAGAATACAAGTCCCCAAGATGAAAATGAATCAGTGGAATGGGATGAGTTCAAGAACTTATTTTTCAATAAGTACTTCCCTCGTATTCTTAGAAAAAATATGGAAAAGGATTTACTTGAGCTTAAGAAAAAGGATGATGAATCTTTTGGTATATACGAAGCGAATTTTACAAGTCTTTAAAGGTATGAATCTGGTTTTATCATACAACCTGAAAGTAAATTTGATCGATTCTTTAGTGGCTTAAAACAAAGTCTTTGAAAAGCATTAGCTATAAGAGACTTCAGTATCTATGAAGAAATTGTATGTTGTGATATCAAGTTAGAAATGGAAGTTGGTGTTACATATCCATCTCATGGTTTTGACAAGAAAAGAAAGATGGAGTTCAAGGAGAAATCTCATAACAATGGTGAAAAGAATATGAATGTTTATTTATGCTCAAAGTTTTGAAAGAAGCATGGTGGAGATTGTATAAAAGGTACTAGAAAATGTTTCAAGTGTGTAAAATAAGGTCATCGAGTAGCTGAGTGCCGAAGTAATGGGAAAAAGGTAGCTAATGATGTGAATAGAGAAAAGAATACAGAAAATGCTCCACCAACACTTCAATGCATCAAGTGCAAGGAAATGGGGAATTATGCTAATCAATGCCCTAATCCAAGGGTTAATGATGATCGACGTGAGCAACCTCTTAAGGCAAAGGACAAAGGGAAGTCAAATGAGATCACTATTTGTGATGTTGAGTATGACAATGATGTTGTGGAATGATTAAGTGTTTATGTAATGGGATTTCAAAATAGTATCATTGAATCTCATTTATAGTATCATGGAATTTAGGAATATCTATGTATTGGTTTTAAATAATTGTATGGTACTGGTAACAATGAAAAGTGATTGAAATATTTTTGGAAAGCAGATGATATGCTCATAATGAAGGGATAAAGATATAATGAAATGTTTGATAACATTAATGAGCTCATATAAGGACAAAGTGATATCATGGTTTGAGTATATAGAAATATTGGGATTTCGGTATGTGGAAATAGTTGAATTTTGACAGCATTCATGTTTTCACAATGATTCTATGGTAATTCATGTTTCAAGATAATATATGATTAAGGTGTTCGCATGTCTGAAATGCGATCAACAAGACATATCTTATGATATATGAGAGATAAATGATGGTATTCATGTGCTTGTTATGTGACCTTTCATGTAATAATTTTCTTTATACTATGAGATTGGACAGATGTATTTTGGATCAACCTAAAGATTGGAATAGATTATGTTATACATCAGATAATATTATTTAAGGATAGAACTTGTTTTTCAATATTATTTCTGGAACGTTATAATAGTATAGTTCGAGAAAAAGGACAACATGAAGAATGGGTGACAACCCATCACGTCGGACAAGGCTGTGGGAATCAAACCCACAACCGAAGTGCGAGAGGCCTTTATCGCATACCACTAGCCTACAGGAAGTCCCTGGTTAGTAGAAACTGGTTTTATTTTATTATGCAGTATGATAAATGAAGTATAAGTCCATTTTTGAAATCATATATGATCAACATCGCCATAGATGGACTTATCTATATTTGATAACTTTTTCTAACCTTTTGTTTGAGACAGATGGAATGACCTATCATTCTATCGCATGATCTGCTAAAACTTTATGGAAGAAAAATTCAACTTCATTTATTTAAGAGATGAAGTGGAAATTGTTCAAGGCATAAACAACAGTGAGATTGTACCAAAATCAAGTAAGTATTTCTTTAAATTAAAAAATTCTTCAACATTAGGGAAATGATCTTGAAAACCAAAAATGTTATCCCAGTGCTCTCATATCTAATGAATCAGATGGTACTGGTCTCACCCAAATTTACCCAAGTTTTAAGGGTCAAGCGGTCGCTTGTAGTGTAGCTTGGGTTGTCGAATCCTCAGAGACCTAAGAAGAACCTTTAGACACTCAACAAAAAGAGATGGATTTTTGGCTATGAAGTGGCCAACTTGGGTTGATTTTATATTGTTTTTAAAGAGAACTAAAAGATCTATGTGAATTTAAATTAAGAGAAAATGAGTTGATCCTAGGTTATGGCTCGGGGTGGATTGAATGAATTCTCTTTTTTTTACAATTTTAATTTCATTAACTCGAGAAGGATTCATGCAATGAATTAAAACTAACATCATCACTTACTGATTAAACACCTTCAAAACATATGATAATCACCTATACACTTGTAGGATCATTTTCATGAGCACTCCAAGGTAAAGGATGTAATTAGCACATGAAAGTGGGGTGAATAAATTCAATAAGGAAGAGGAAGAATAAAAATCATTTAATGAAAGAAACTCAATTAAAAGAAATTAATAACATTTAGGGAATGAGAAATAACATTAAATCCAGCCCCTTGATACTCCCTTGGATCAACCCATAAAAGAGCTATCCCTCCATTGATTACAAGTTCTCAACGGAAGCGGAAGGTAGACTTATGAGGGTGGAATTGAAGAAGTAAAAATAACAAAAATAACAATCACTCCACCGTTGTGTGAACAAAATCACAAGGTTTGGTGTGAATAAATTCACACCTTGAGGCAACGGTATCAAGGTGATAAGGATAAGAACAGAACAAGAGAAGAGTAAGAACCTTTATTGAAGACTAAGGTGATTCGAACAACTTACATGAGAAGGAAGAACATTACAAAGGCAAATTGGCATAATAACATTACAATGAAAAGAAAGCATCCAACCTCCCAAACTCCATCACCACTACTGCCTTAAATAGGAAAAAATGAAGCCTTGTCCGAGCCCCCAACATCCCATGTGCCTTTAATTAATTATGTTGGGGAAAGGTGGGTGGAACATTAATGATGAGACACTTTTCCACTTCTTGCCCCGAAGTTGCAGCCAGCTTGCATCCACCGGAAAGACGCGCCTCAAGGACCTTCTAGAAGGCCGAATTGGAGTGGTCCATAGAAGACGTAAATGAATCCCCGGATGTCCCCTAACACCATGTAAAATTTCAGACCAAAATAATTTGTGGTTCTGGAGATATGATTGAAATGGTGGGCTGCTTTTCTGGGCCGCAGATTCTGGCCCAAAATTAAATCTTCAACTTGGGCCGCCTTGATCACCACCATTGAGGACGGATTAGCACTAGCTCCAGAAGAATGATTTTTTCCCCTATATGTCTTATATCCTTCCATAAATTTTGGGCTTCATTGGGCCTGTATTGTGGGCCCCATAGTCCGATCAGTGGGATGATATACAATCTGCCTTCTCCAGAATTGTTTCCTTTAATCGCCAAATATCTTCCTCATACTTTATTAATAATCCATTGATCCCTGAATAAAAAATGTTCATAATTAAGTGAATATCAAATTAAAACATGGATAGTTACATTCTTTAAAATCAGATGAAACATTGGGCCTAAATTGGTGCACATTAGGCATGAAGTGCACAAATGATGAGAATGAGTGTTCAAAATGTAAAATGCACTAAAATGGTATTTATGAATAGCAAGGAACATGAAAACTACATATATTAGCAATGAATATTATCCTCTTACAGTGGCTAATCACACCCCCCAACTTGAGTTTTTCTAGTCCCGAGCAAAATATATCTCACAAAAATGAAATTCGAATGCCATTTTCCAAAAACATTTTAATACACATTTCTCACCCAAAGATCACATACCAAACAATTATGAAACCCATCAAAATCATTTAAAACAAGGTATGTCCATAAGAATATCCCAAGCCCAAGCCCATTCCTTTGTTCAAATTCATTGCCATATTTCATCCAAATTCAATTAAGCATGATGAAGTGTTGTGTGTCACAATAGACATGGGGGTTCATTTTCATTCGAGGGAGAAAAGATGGAAGCGCTAGGAGCAATCAAATTTTAATAATAAGATGAGTACTCATTTTTTATTCTCTCTTTTTTTGTTTTTTTTGTTGTTTTTTTTTCAATTTTGCCATGGTAATTGAAATTGAACTCAATCGAGTCAACCCATGTAGCAAGACTTTGCCGATGACTCCCAGGCTCAAAGACCTTAGGGCACCAAGTGAAGCTCACATACTCGGGCAGCATCTCGAGCTAACTCAATCAAAAACAAATTCAAATTACCACAAATAGAGATAAAATGCCCAACTCTGGGCCAGACAACTATGGAGTCGCGATCCCCAAGTGCCGAAAGCCACACATTAGGTCAATTCATTGCTCTACGCGCAAAATTTTTTTTTTTTTTTTGAATACTCATGTTAAAATTAAAATGATCGCCAATCCTATGCTATTTATTATGGGTCCACAAGAACTCAAACTAAAACCCCACAATCTAGAGGATGTGCATTGTGTGTTTTTTTTAAATGGATGAAAATATAACAGTGAAAAATCACATCGGACAACCGCACTTTCCAATAACAATGCACATGAACATAAACTTGCTTTAAAATCAGAATCAAGGCATGCAAAATTATTTGATAACCAATTTCAGAGTTTGGAATGTATGTTATCATGTTCAAGGTTAATGGCATTTTTCATTCCACACATTTTCCTTCATCTCCCCCCCCCCCCAACTTGGAATAAACTGTCCCCAGTGTTGAAAGAATTGAAACATAGAAGTGGCAGGATAGAAGTGCAATGAAGACATTGAAAATGAAAATTATGGAATGAAGTCACCTGGTAGTTGATGTTGAAAATGCATTCCCATGTCTCCCTTCAGTTCTGGTTTATCTCCCAATGGCTTGGACGATTGTGACCAGCTTTTCCCAATGACCTATGACATGCCTTAAAAAAAATATAAAAACATAAATTGATGATACATTGTCTTCTCTTAAATTTCTGGGTAATGTATTACTCAGGGATTACACCGCGTGACACGGATGAATACGGTGCTCCCCTTTCATACCCATCCTTACTCATAAAAGAAGAACAGGTCAACAATCTATTTTTTTTTAAATACCTACAAAAAAGATAAAAATAAAATAAAATAAAATAAACTGATGATACATTGTCTTCTTTATATTTTCTGGGTAAGGTATTACTCAGGGATCACACCGCGTGACACGGATGAATACGGTGCTCCCCTTTCATACCCATCCTTACTCATAAAAGAAGATCAGGTCAACAGTCTATATTTTTTTAAATAACAAAATGCAGAAGAAGGAAAAAAAACGAGTCACAAAGATTAGAAAGATGAAGACCACGGGTTGCCTCCCGTGCAGCGCTTTTGTTTAACATCGTTAGCCCGACATGGATCCTAAATCTATCAATTTTTTCCTGGTTCATAGGTTGGCTCTGTTAACTCTACCTCTATTTCCTGTTTATTGAATGATTCAATGAATGGTTTTAACCTATGACCATTGACTTTAAAAATGTTACCACTTGTGGGATCCTGAATCTCTACAGCCCCATGAGGGTACACATGATGCACTATGAATGGACCTGACCATCTAGACCTTAACTTTCCCGGGTGTAAATGAAGTTTTGAACTATAAAAGAGCACAGGTTTTCCCAGTTCAAATTGCTTGACTTTGATATTCCTAGATTGGTAGGCTTTAAATCTAGCTTTATTTATCCTTGAATTTTCATACGCCTCCATCCTAAGTTCCTCAAGTTCATTAAGATCCAACTTCCTCTTTTCTTCGGCTAAAGAAATGTCGAAATTCATTTTCTTGATTGCCCAAAATGCCTTATGCTCAATTTCAACAGGTAAATGGCATGCTTTTCCATAAACCAACCTATATGGGGACATTCCTAGGATGGTTTTGAATGCTGTACGATATGCCCAAAGAGCATCCAAGAGTTTCTCAGACCAATCTTTCCTAGAGGGGTTGACAGTTTTTTCAAGAATTTGCTTAATCTCTCTATTTGCTAACTTAGCTTGACCATTTGTTTGAGGATGGTAGGCAGTGGAAACTTTATGAGAAATTCCATACTTAGACATGAGTGAAGAGAATGGGCGATTATAGAAATGGGTTCCACGATCACTGATTATAGCCCTCGGAATTCCAAATCTAGAAAAGATATGCTCTTTTAGGAATCGGATCACAACTTGATGATCATTAGTCTTGGTGGGAATGGCCTCAACCCATTTTGAGACGTAATCAACAGCTAAGAGGATGTAGAGGTATCCCTTAGAGTTTGGAAAGGGTCCCATGAAATCAATTCCCCAACAATCAAAGATTTCAACGACTAGAATGGGAGTGAGGGGCATTTGATTTCTTTTGGAAATGGATCCTAATTGCTGACATTGAGGACAACTTTTGCAGTATTGGAAGGAATCCTTAGTGAGGTTCGGCCAGTATAAACCACTTTGGAGGACCTTTGCAGTGGTTTTCTTTGTAGAAAAGTGCCCTCCACATGCCTCTCCATGACAAAATTTTAGAATGGACTCTTGCTCAGACTCGGGAACACATCTCCTGATGATTTGATCAGGACAGAACTTGAATAGGTAAGGATCATCAAACACGTAGTGTTTGATATCAGAAAGAAATTTCCTCTTAGCATGGGTCCCCAGGAATTTTGGAATGTCACCCGTCACCAAATGGTTTGCTATGTCAGCATACCAAGGGAAATCACTCACTGAATAGAGGTGCTCATCGGGAAATGAATCAGACACAGAGAGGTGGTGTGAGTTGTCTTTGAATTCCATCCTAGAGAGGTGATCAGCTACAACATTTTCAACACCCTTTTTATCCTTAATGGTTAAATCGAACTCTTGAAGAAGAAGGACCCACCTAATCAATCTAGCCTTGGCATCTTGTTTTTGGAAAAGGTATTTTAGGGCTGAATGGTCAGTGAAGACAATGATGGGTGATCCTAAGAGATAAGACCTGAATTTCTCTAAAGCAAAGACAACAACAAGCAGCTCTTTCTCAGTGGTGGTGTAGTTTATTTGTGCATCATTTAAATATTTGCTTGCATAAGCAATGACACATGGAGTTTTCTCACATCGTTGTCCTAATACTGCTCCTACAGCAAAGTCACTTGCGTCACACATGAGCTCGAAAGGAAGTTTCCAATTTGGAGATTGCATGATAGGTGGAGATATAAGAGTTGACTTTAGTGTAGAGAATGATTCCTCACAGCTTTCTGTCCATAAAAATGGAGCATCTTTTACCAATAGAGCACAAAGTGGTCGAGAAATAGAGCTGAAATTCCTAATGAACCTTCTATAAAAACCAGCACGTCCTAAGAAGGACCTCACCTCCTTAACAGTTTTAGGAGAGGGAAGGTGACGAATTATGTCAACCTTAGCTTTATCAACTTCAATCCCTCTACCAGATACTAGATGACCTAGAACATGTCCTTCCCTTACCATGAAATGGCATTTTTCCCAATTTAATATGAGATTCTTATCCTCACACCTTGACAAAACCTTTTCAACATTTAGAAGGCATCCCTCAAAAGTATCCCCAAAGATGGAGAAATCATCCATGAAGACCTCTAAACAATCCCCCACCATGTCCGAGAAGATTCCCATCATGCACCGCTGGAAGGTACCAGGGGCATTACATAACCCAAAGGGCATGCGCTTGAAGGCAAAAGTGCCGAATGGACAAGTGAAGGTCGTTTTTCCTTGATCCTCTAAAGAGACTTCGATTTGATTATACCCTGAGAATCCATCTAGGAAGCAGTAGAATTGATGACCCGCCACTCGCTCTAGGACTTGGTCAATAAAGGGCAAGGGGAAATGGTCTTTCTTGGTACAAGAGTTGAGCTTCCTATAGTCAATACAGACTCTCCATCCACTACTAACCCTTGTTGGAAGCATCTCTCCATCATTATTGGTTATTACTGTGATTCCAGCCTTCTTTGGAACCACATGGATTGGGCTAACCCACTCACTCTCAGCTATCGGATAGATGATACCAGCTTTTAACAATTTCAAAAGTTCTTTTCTCACTACTTCCATGAGATTAGGATTGAGTCGTCGCTGAGGTTGACGACATGGCTTTGAATCGGATTCTAGAACAATTCTATGAGTCCCGATAAGTGGGCTAATCCCTGGAATATCTGATAGGGTCCATCCAATGGCTTTCTTGTGTCTCCTAAGGACATCTAGAAGCATCCTCTCATGATTGGCTTCAAGAGAGGAAGAAATGACAACCGGAAAGGATTGATTGTCCCCTAAGAATGCATACTTGAGTGATGAAGGTAAAACCTTAAATTCAAGATCAGAGTGGTTATCACTTTCCAAGAAAGGATGAGACTTTTCATTGAACTCAGTTTCTTTGTTCACATTTCTTGACAAAATTGGTTCCTTGTGAAGAGAATTTTCATCCACTAAATTAGCTAGAGTAGTTTCATAAAGGGATATGGACTCGATGTTATTGATTTCACTCATGGTATCATCGATTGGTGATTCTAGAAAATCATCAATAGAGCAATCTGAAAGAGATTCAAGCCAAGGAGACAAATTTCCCTCATGTGAACAAAGAAAATCAATCTCTTCTTGACTTAAACATCCTTCGGTAATTCCTTGATGTTCCTTGAGTTCACAATCAACACTACCCATCCAATTAACCTCATGGATCTCTTCATCATCCCCAATTTGAGAGTTTGCATTGTAGATGTTCAAGTCTAGACTCATGTTTCCAAAGGTGATGGTCATGTTCCCATTTCGGACTCGGATAACAGAGTTGATTGTTGCAAGGAAGGGACGACCAAGGATGATTGGGGTTTGATCCCTAGGACCTAAGCTTGGGTGATTGTCAAGAACAATGAAGTCAGCTGGGTAAATGAAATTTTCAACTTTCACCAAAACATCCTTTAAGATCCCCTTTGGAACTCGAATACTACGATCAGCAAGTTGAAGAGTGACAGATGTGGGTTGGAGTTATTCAAGCCCTAACTGACAATACATAGCATAAGGAATGAGGTTCACACTGGCTCCTAGATCACACAAGGCTTTTACAACTTTGTTCTCACCTAGTTCAACATTTATGTAAGGGCATCCCGGGTCTTTCATCTTTGGGGGAAGGGTTCCTTGGATGGTTGTGCTAACATTTGCTGCCAGAAGGACTTGGTTCTTATGTGAGAATTTCCGTTTAAATGTGCAGAGGTCCTTAAGGTATTTTGAGTATGCAGGAATGGTTTGAATGGCATCGAGGAGTGGAATGTTCAACTTGACTTGTGAGAATATTTCCCTCAATGTTTCACTCAATTCAGGCTTGGTTTTCCCCCTCATGCATTGAGGAAATGGGGCAGGTTGTGGGGTTGTTTTTTGAAGAGTTGTTTCCTTCACATTTTTATTAGTATCATCAGTTTGTTCATGTGTTTCATTTGAATTTTCATTAGAGTTTGAATCTTCAGGCGGGTTTTGGACTATTTGTTCAGGTTTCTCAATTGATTTTCCACTTCTCAAAACTGTCACAGCCTTTAGTTGTTCATGAGTTGTTTGAGTGCAACTTGTCTCCCCCCTTGATGTTTGTTGTGGAATGGCCTGTGTGGGCATGGGTGCCTTTCCAGTTTTTATGGTTTGAAGTTCTTGTTTAAGGGACGAGACTTCTGAGTTCATCCTTTCCATTTGTTTGCACAGTTGTTCAAGGATTGGGAGAGGGACAGATTGGGAAGGGGTTTGTGTTGGTTGGGTTATCCCAGGGGGATACTTTGGTTGTTGGATGGGTTGTTGGTATTGGACTGGAGGATGTTGGTATTGGACTGGTTGTGGTTGGAATTGGTTATGGTTTTGAAAATTTTGTGTAGGGTAGGGGTTTGGTCCTTGTGGTTGGCTAGGTTGTTGGTTATCTTTCCATTGAAAGCCTGGGTGGTCATTATACCTTGGGTTGAATGTGTTTGGGTATTGAGGCTTTTTAAAGTTTAGGGCATTGACTTCAGCAGGTGGTCCTCCTAAAAGAACATCCTTGATGGATGGAATGGTTGGGCAGTTGTCCGTTTTGTGGTCATGTTTGTCACAGATTGTGCAAACAAGGTCTACAGTTTGGATTTCATTGATTTTCCTATGGTCTATCTCTTCAACCTTCCTAGAGAGTGCTGCAAGTTTCGCCCTAAGGCTTTCCTCTTCCCTAAGTGTATGCATTCCAGTAGTTCTTTGAGGCTTTTCAGAGTAAGGTGATGTTCCCCATGTTTGGTTTTGTTCAGCAAGGATTTCTAGATACTCGTAAGCATCATTTGGGGATTTGTTTTTAAAGGTCCCATTACACATCATGTCAATGAATTGTTTGTTCCCCGGGCCCAAACCTTCATAGAAAATTCTTACTTGTTCAGGAATAGAAAAACCATGGTGTGGAACCATGTTTAGTGTGTCTTTGAACCTCTCCCATGTTTCATAAAATGACTCTCCCTCTTTTTCAAAAAAAATTTGGATGCTCTTTTTTAGTGCAATGGTTTTGTGATGGGGGAAGTATTTTTTGTAAAATTCTCTTTGCAGTTGGTTCCAAGTGTGGATTGATGAAGGTCTCAGGTTGTTTAGCCAATTTTTAGCTCGATCCTTTAATGAAAAAGGAAAGAGCCTCATCTTAGCAGATTCTAGTTGATGTGGGGGACACATGGTTTCAACAATGTCGTTGAACTCTTTGACATGAAGGTATGGCATTTCTGACTCCATCCCATGAAAGGTTGGAAGGTGGTTTAGGACATGGGGTTTGAATATGTAGTTGGTGTCTCCTATGAAATTGTGTATAATGCATGAGGGGGCATTGGTCCAAGCTGGAGTGAGGTAGTCGTTCATGGTTTGATCAACTACATTCCCTAAGTTTGGAGCTTCTTGGTTTTGGTTTCCCATTTGATTCCCCCCAGGGTTTACAATTTGATTTTGTGGATGACCATCCATTGGACTTGTTTCAAGTTCTGACTTTGGGGTTTCAAGAGTATTTGAATCTGATTTAAATAATCCCCTAGGTTCACTTGACTCCCCTATCCTAGGACTATCCACCCTAACTAGTCTGTTTGAGAAATCGCGGGTGTAGGCGGATATGCGCCAAAAAAAAGTGAGAAAGGGACAAGATAAGAGATCTTGGGTGAGAGTAGAAGAATGGGGGTGAGGAAAGAAGGTTTTTGTCTAAGGAACTTACTTGATCCCCGGCAACGGCGCCAAAATTTGGTCTCGCCCAAATTTACCCAAGTTTAAAGGGTCAAGCGGTCGCTTGTAGTGTAGCTTGGGTTGTCGAATCCTCAGAGACCTAAGAAGAACCTTTAGACACTCAACAAAAAGAGATGGATTTTTGGCTATGAAGTGGCCAACTTGGGTTGATTTTATATTGTTTTTAAAGAGAACTAAAAGATCTATGTGAATTCAAATTAAGAGAAAATGAGTTGATCCTAGGTTATGGCTCGGGGTGGATTGAATGAATTCTCTTTTTTTTTACAATTTTAATTTCATTAACTCGAGAAGGATTCATGCAATGAATTCAAACTAACATCATCACTTACTGATTAAACACCTTCAAAACATATGATAATCACCTATACACTTGTAGGATCATTTTCATGAGCACTCCAAGGTAAAGGATGTAATTAGCACATGAAAGTGGGGTGAATAAATTCAATAAGGAAGAGGAAGAATAAAAATCATTGAATGAAAGAAACTCAATTAAAAGAAATTAATAACATTTAGGGCATGAGAAATAACATTCAATCCATCCCCTTTCTACTCCCTTGGATCAACCCATAAAAGAGCTAGCCCTCCATTGATTACAAGTTCTCAACGGAAGCGGAAGGTAGACTTATGAGGGTGGAATTGAAGAAGTAAAAATAACAAAAATAACAATCACTCCACCGTTGTGTGAACAAAATCACAAGGTTTGGTGTGAATAAATTCACACCTTGAGGCAACGGTATCAAGGTGATAAGGATAAGAATAGAACAAGAGAAGAGGAAGAACTTTTATTGAAGACTAAGGTGATTCGAACAACTTACATGAGAAGGAAGAACATTACCAAGGCAAATTGGCATAATAACATTACAATGAAAAGAAAGCATCCAACCTCCCAAACTCCATCACCACTACTGCCTTAAATATGAAAAAATGAAGCCTTGTCCGAGCCCCCAACATCCCATGTGCCTTTAATTAATTATGTTGGGAAAAGGTGGGTGGAACATTAATGATGAGAGACTTTTCCACTTCTTGCCCCGAAGTTGCAGCCAGCTTGCATCCACCGGAACGACGCGCCTCAAGGACCTTCTAGAAGGCCGAATTGGGGTGGGCCATAGAAGACGTAAATGAAGCCCCGGATGTCCCCTAACACCATGTAAAATTTCAGACCAAAATAATATGTGGTTCAGGAGATATGATTGAAATGGTGGGCTGCTTTTCTGGGCCGCAGATTCTGGACCAAAATTAAATCTTCAACTTGGGACGCCTTGATCACCACCATTGAGGACGAATTAGCACTAGCTACAGAAGAATGATTTGTTCCCCTATATGTCTTCTATCCTTCCATAAATTTTTGGCTTCATTGGGCCTGTATTGTGGGCCCCATAGTCCGATCAGTGGGATGATATACAATCTGCCTTCTCCAGAATTGTTTCCTTTAATCGCCAAATATCTCCCTCATACTTTATTAATAATCCATTGATCCCTGAATAAAAAATGTTCATAATTAAGTGAATATCAAATTAAAACATGGATAGTTACATTCTTTAAAATCAGATGAAACATTGGGCCTAAATTGGTGCACATTAGGCATGAAGTGCACAAATGATGAGAATGAGTGTTCAAAATGTAAAATGCACTAAAATGGTATTTATGAATAGCAAGGCACATGAAAACTACATATATTAGCAATGAATATTATCCTCTTACAGTGGCTAATCAGTACCTTAGATCATCACAAATTTATTTCTTTGTGACTATTGGATTTTTCAAAGTCATGTCCTCTACCACTCCCCATCAGAACTTGATGGTTATATTTCTCTTCCATATCCATATTTTCACCTATGTTCTTCTATGTGGAAACTCAGTGATTAGTTAATTTGGGTAACCGTTACATTTAATAATTTAGTTTTTAAAGTTAAGTTTTGGTATTCCTTTTTACAATATTGTTTTCTATGAAAGAAACTCTCAAGTAATAAACCATTTATAACCCCCAACGAATTTTGAGGGTGAAATTCATTTTAAGGGGGGAAAAATGTAACACCCCGATATTTTATAAGATATATTATTTTTAATTTCTTTCATATCTTCTGTTTTATGCTACACCAAAATTATCTTGTGCTATACACAACAACAAAGGAGTCTTGCACCACACACAACCCTGACTTGGCTTGCATTACACGCAATCACGACCTTCCTCGATAGCGTGTGTTGTACACAATACCAGGTTTCACTAAACAGCGATATATGGTTATAATATTATTATGAAATAGCCGTTATGAATAGTATTAACTAAATTTTAAATTTTATAGAATTATTATTTATCTTACACATTTTCTAGAACTTGGTATGAGAACAAAATAATTTTTTCGGGTAAAATAAGTATTTTTCAAAAAATGCAGTTTTGCCGCCTTTTGATGGTGCACCCATTTTAAAAATAATTTTTAAAAAGTTTATAAGTAAAATTTTAAAAAATATAATTCCTCTTTTGAATTAGGATATAAAAATTTACATTGGATAAAGTTTTGATATTTTTCTGACAAAGTTCTTATTTTGATGAATAGTAAAAACATGATAAATTTTACTTAAAAAACCTTTTTTCATCCAGATAATTTATATGGCTAAAATATAATATTAAATTGTTTTAAAGTATAAATAGAATATATTTTTACTATTTAATATAATTTATGTCATTAGCATTGATTTTACATTGAATTCATAGGTTAAATAAATTCAATCTTTTGCAATGTTTTAAAGAAAACCCTTTTTTTACAACGAGATTAATTTTAAATTAATTACTGAAACTTATGTGTTTTGAATTTAGAAAAATGGATTCAAAATTTGGAATAAGTAGGTCCAAATTATGTTAATAGGCTACTTTTTATTTTTGGGCATTATGAATAGTAACTACGGTAAATTTTATTTACCACAGTTAAAGGTAAAATAGATAATTAAGGGTAAAAATAATATTATAAAATTACCCTAACACCTGTAAAAATTATATTGGATGACTAAAAGTAGAACCATATCACATAATGATCAGAATAGATTAATTTTATGGACTTTTGACCATGAAAATAATTTAATTATTATTAAAACCAAAGAAAGTGACAACATGTCAGTCTCTTAAATCTTATAAGTATAATAAATTTAATTTAATGATAAACTTTATGAAACTTCGAATATGAATAGTCTCCAGAAAGATAATAAAATTATATACATCATGTAAATTTATTTATAATTTTTAGGGATTAAATAATTATCATTAAAGGTGATGAAATAGTGATGTTGAAATTATTTTATTGATCGAAATATCAAAGAAATGATTTTAAAAATATTAAAATAAATATTATATTAACTATTTAATGTGCTCCACTAATTTTCTAGATAAATATAACTTGTTATGAATCTATTAAAGCTTTTATTTCGAACATATCTTCTGTGAATATTTTATTTAAATTCAAATAAATGAATAGTTTCAAAATTGACACTATTATTATTTTATAAAAATAACATAATATAAAATTGTTTAAAAATAAAAAAAATAATGAAAAATTATAAAATAAAATTTATAACGTCTAAAATGTCATAAATTATGCAATTATGGACAATTAACAACACATAATTAATTATTTATAACAATTTAAAATTTAGAATCTTATTACCACAAATAAAATGAAATAGATTAAATAAGGATGAAGAAAGTTGATAATATTCAAAATAAATTCCCAACATGTCTAAATTTTATTGTTTGATGATATTACAACCCTATCTCATCTATTATTAGGATTTGATTCATTTTGGAAGTTTTTATGTGGGGTTTGAATTTATTATAAATTAATATTTTTGAGGTTTCCAAAGGTGCCCCTCTCCTCCCTTATAAAAGGGAACCTCCTCCCTCTCCTCTTCACAAAAATTTGAGCCTTAAAGCTCAGCCAAAACCTGCCCATTTCTCTTCTACACTTCCCTATAAAAATTTTGGAGGTTCGTTTTTTCTCAATAGACCAACTCTAGTCTCTTAAGAGGAATCTTAAAAGAGGTGCGTTGAAGAAGAGGTAATCTCTTCTACCGATTCATTCAAGTTTCTTTCTTCTTCAACTTCTTCTTCTTTAGTTGTTTCATTATAAAGTAATAAAATAATTATATCTAATATAATGATATGTTATTATAAATATGAAACAACCCCATTTCACATTCTATCCATCCTACAGAAAACGAAATCACCGTGCGTGCGTACGTACGGAATACCGTCTCTTAGCCGTGGTGTAATCTGTTTTTCAACCACCACCTTACTTGGATGGGTATAATGGTGTAGAGAATAACTATATATGGATATTATAACATTATACTTATTATGAGATATTATATCTTTCACTCCAATTCAATTCAATAATTATGGGAACGATATCATCGCTCGTGCGTACGTACGGATGACCGTCTCCGCGACGCGATGAGATTAAATCTCCATGTTAACCATTAAAGAAATATTATAAAGTATATATAATAAATAATAATGGTATATATAACATAATAATGCTACTGGGTTTATGTATATGTTATTTACTTACTTCCATTCAAGTCAATAAGGAAAGGAAAACAGCATTCATGCGTACACTACTAGAAATCTGACCTTTCCCAACACTTCTATACCAACGGTTTGTAAAAACAGTTGGTATAGGTCCCCTTTCCCAACGGTTTGGCCAAACCATTAGGAAAGCCCACTTTGAGGTCACTTTTCCCAATGTTTTGCCAAAACCGTTGGGAAAGGGTATGGCTTTCCCAACAGTTTGTCCAGACCGTTGGGAAAGGGTATGGATTTTCTAACGGTATGGCCAAACTGTTGGGAAAAGTATACTTTGAGGCCACATTCCCAATGGTTTTTCCAAACTGTTGGGAAAGGGTGGGTACCTATCCCAATGGTTTATCTAAACCGCTGGTATAGGTCCCCCATATACCAATGTTGCTCCCAAAATCAAACGACCTATACCAACGGTTGTCAAAACCGTTGGTATAGGTCGATAACAACATTTTTTAGAACCGTTGGTATAGGTCCTTTGATTTTTTATCGAATCTTCTTACCGAGAACATTATATAAATAAAAATTTAAAATAATTTGGATAATACATATATATATTTATGAAATTATGTTCACAAAAGTCATATTAGGTTAAGGGTTAGGTCGTTCAATGATATACTAGAGGTCCTGGGATCAAATCCCATCGAATGTTTTTTTTGAAATACATATACCAATAGTTTTATGGAATCGTTGGTATAGATTTTCATATAACTTATACCAACGGTTTTCAAAACCGTTGGTATAGGTATATACCAACGGTTTTCCAAAAACAGTTTGTATAGACCTATCCCCACGACTTACTTGCCAACGGTCCTCCAAACCGTAGGTATAGGCTATAGCAATGGTTTGGAGGCCTATACCAACAGTTCCAAACCATTGGTATAGGTTAGTTTTCCAGTAGTGGTACGTACGTCCTACCATCTCCATGAACGGTGTGTTTAATTTCATTTATCTATCTATTATATATATGTACTGAATATATATGATATATAAATCATTTTTTAAAATCTGGAAGTTAGTAAATCATGATATAAGTAATAATAATATCAATAACAACAAGTCCAAACACGTACGATAAATGAAACGATTTAACCGAAAACGCTGCTTTAACATGGAATTTACAAAAGAATGGGTAATATAAAGTCATAATTGAACCAAATATGATATCATAACAATGAATATGATTCCTAAATAAGTCAATGACAATTTTTAAATCATTATACAGGAGTTTCAGATACATATGAAGCATATCAGACATAAGGTAAGGGATAATTTTGCAATCTCATTTTTATCCGAGATTGCTTATTCGTAAGTATTTACTGGGGTTATATTTTTATCCATGTCCATAAAAATGTTTCCATAAAGTGTTTAATTTTCTTCCATGTATTTTTAAAGTCATTTTTACCCATCTTCACTTTTAATTTGTGTTATGGAAGGAATCTTTCTTTTGTTTACCAGACGTGGTACTTTTTGACTTTTCTGTTAAATAAGAAATGATATTTTCTTCCAGAATTCATTTCAAGTGTTTTATTAAAACCATTCTCCATATAAGATGACATTATTTCATATGTGTATGTTTCATGTATAATGTATATATTATTTACATGGTTTCACTTTTCTTATGATGAAATGATATCGATTTTTTTTATATGGATTATGTTATGATGAGATGATGTTTATGGAACCCATTTTATTCTTTGTGTTATGATGAATGATTTATGTTTATGTTGTGGAACATGTAAGAATGATTTCATTATGATATGGGTGGGACCTATATCTATCTCCAATGCATTGGGTATAGATTTATATCTCATGAGATAGACATGGCTGGAATGAAAAGTTAATCTGGTTCAGTGATACAAGACTGGAACGAGGAGTGAACTAAATTCTGTAAGGGATGTTGTCCACTAAGATGGTCTTGGAAATAATGCCTTGGATACTATGGAAATCATATCAACTGCTTATTGGTTTTCCACAATTACATGTTTTATTCCCATGCCATTTTATCATGATTGATGTTCCATTATGATCTATGCCTTATGTACTGCCATGTTTTATGTCATTGCTCAAGATTTTTATGTTTAAACATTGTTGTCATTTTTTAAAATTAAAATGTATATGGTTTGTTTTATTTTCTCCATGCTTACCCTTACTGAGAATTTAATCTCACCCTTTATATGTTTTCTTTTCCCCAGGATATAAAGAAAGGTTTTAGGTAGGAAAACAAAAGGGAAAGATCTTTAGGGAAGATGTTGAATATCTTTCACCATTATTAAAAGATTATGTTCTATGTTTCCAAAGACACTACACTATTAAGATCCTTGAGTGTTGGTTTTTTTATGTATTAAGTATTCCTCAAAAGTAATGTAACGTACATGTACGTTAATCTTGGGTCTCTACAGTTGGTATCAGAGGAAAGGTTTAGTTAACAGTAGGAACCTAGGATCCGAAAACTTTAGTGAGATCCCTAGAAGATATTTCTAAGGTATGTCTAGATATGTCCCTAAGGTTATGTATAAGTATAGGTTATAGTCCTAGAATTATTGTAACGATATTAGAATTAAAACTAAGATGTTAAATATTTAAGGTACTCCTCATTTATTATGATGTTTTCCCTATCATGATTTTTACCTCTCACACTATTCTATTTGGGTTTTAGAAGATGGCTGGAACCCAAAGGAACTGTGTTGATCAATGTAACGGACAATGCAATGATTTTCCTTCAGAAAAAACCAATGTTATGGGAGATGGAGTGAAAAATCTTATTTCTATACTTACACAAGCTATGAATCATTCTATACTTCCAAATGAGCAGAGAATGGAACAGTATTCTATTGAGTCCTTCATGAGGCAACATCCACCTTCTTTCAGGGGGTCTTCTATTCCACTTGTTGCTGAACAATGGATCAGTACCATTAAAAATATATTTTCCATACTTCCCTGTTCAGAACATGAAAAAGTCATTCTGGTTGTTTACTGTTTAGAAGGTGAAGTAGACCAGTGGTGGACTCTAATTAATAATACAAGGCCCCAAGATGAAAATGAATCAATGGAATGTGACGAGTTCAAGAACTTATTTTTCAATAAGTACTTCCCTCGTATTCTTAGAACAAAGATGTAAAAGGAGTTCCTTGAGATTAAGAAAAAGGATGATGGATCTGAAGGTATATACGAAGCGAATTTTACAAGGCTTGAAAGGTATGCATTTGGTTTTATCATCCAACCTGAAAGTAAAGTTAATCGATTCTTCAGTGGCTTAAAACCAAGTCTTCGAAGGGCATTAGCTATAAGAGACTTCAGTAGCTATGAAGAAATTGTGGGTTGTGCTATCAAGGTAGAAATAGAAGTTGGTGTTTCATATCCATCCCATGGTTTTGACAAGAAAAAAAGATGGAGTTCAAGGAGAAATCTCTGAAAAATGGTGAAAAAAAGATGAATGTTTCTTTATGCTCAAAGTGAGGAAAAAGCGTGGTGGAGATTGTCTAAAAGGTACTAGAAAATGTTTCAAGTGTGGAAAAGAAGTTCATCGAGCAGCTGAGTGCTGAAGTAATGGGAAAACGGTAGCTAATGATTTGAATAGAGAAAAGAATACAGAAAACGCTCCACTAACACTTCAATGCTTCAAGTGCAAGGAAATGGGGCATTATGCTAATCAATTCCCTAATCCAAGGGTTAATGATGATCTACGTGAGCAACCTCTTAAGGAAAAGGACAAAGGGAAGTCACATGTGATCACTATTTGTGATGTTTAGTATGAAAATGATGTTGTGGAATGATTAAGTATTTATGTAATGTGATTTAAAAATAGTATCATTGAATCTCATTTATATTATCGTGGAATTTTGGAACATCTATGTATTGGTTTTCAAAAATTGTATGGTACCGGTTACCATGAAAATTTATTGAAATATTTTTGGAAAATAGATGATATGAGCATAATGAAGGGATAAAGAGATAATGAAATGTTTGATAATATTAATAATCTCATATAAGGACAAAGTGATATCATTGTTTGAGTATATAGAAATATTGGGATTTTGGTATGTGGAAAGAGTTGACTTTTGACAGCATTAATGTTTTCACAATGATTCTATGGTAATTCATGTTTCAAGAGAATACATTATTAAGGTGTTAAAATGTCTGAAATGCGATCAATAAGATATATATTATGATATATGAGGGATAAATGATGGTATTCACGTTCTTGTTATGTGACCTTTCAAGTAATCATTTTATTTATACTATGAGATTGGACAGATGTATTGTGGATGAGCCTAAAAATTGGAATAGATTATGTTGGACATCAGATAGTATTATTTAAGGATAGAACTTGTTTTTAGATATTATTTTTGGAATGTTATAATAGTATAGTTTTAGAAAAAGGACAACATGCAGAACGGGCGACAACCCGTCACGTCGGACAAGGCTGTGGGAGTCAAACCCACAACCGAAGTGCGACATGCCTTTATCGCATACCATTGTCCTACATGACGTCCCTGGTTGGTAGAAACTAGTTTTATTTTATTATGCGGTATGATAAATGAAGTATAAGTCCATTTTTGGAATCATATATGATTAACCTCACCATAGATGGACTTATGTGTATTTGATAACTTTTACTAACCTTTTGTTTGAGACAGATGGAATGACCAATCGTTTTATCGCATGATCTGCTAATACTTCATGGAAGAAAAATTCAACTTCATTTCTTTAAGAGATGAAGTGGAAATTGTTCAATGCACAAACAACAGTGAGATTTTACCAAAATCAAGTAAGTATTTATTTTAATTCAAAAATTCTTCAACATTTGGGAAATGATCTTGAAAACCAAAAATGTTTTCCTAATGCTCTCATATCTGATGAATCAGATGGTACCTTAGATCATCATAAATTTATGTCTTTGTGACTGTTGGCTTTTTCATAGCTATGTCCTCTACCACTCTCCAATAGAACTTGATGGTTAGATTTATATTCCATATCCATATTTTCACCAATGTTCTCCTATGTGGAAACTCAGTGATTAGTTAATTTGGGTAACCGTTATGTTTCATAATTTATTTTTTAAAGTTAAGTTTTGGTATTCTTATTTACAATATGGGTTTCTATGAAAGAAACTCTCAAGTAATAAACCATTTATAACCCTAACGAATTTCGAGGGCGAAATTCATTTTAATAGGGGTAGGATGTAGTACCCCGAGATTTTATAAGATATATTCTATTTAATTTCTTTCATATCTTCTGTTGTACGCTACATCAAAATTAGCTTATGCTATACAGAGTAACAAAGGATTCTTGCACTACACACAACCCTGACTTGGCTTGCATTACACGCAATCACGACCTTCCTCAATAACATGTGTTGTACGCAATACCAGGTTTCACTAAACAACGATATATGGTTACAATATTTTTATGAACTAGCCGCTATGAATAGTATTAACTAAATTTAAAATTTTATAATATTATTATTCATCTTACACATTTTCCTGAACATGGTATGAGAACAAAATAAATTTTTTGGGTAAAATAATTATTTTTCAAAAAATGCAGTTTTGCCTCCTTTTGATGGAGCACCCATTTTAAATATAATTTTTGACAGGTTTATAAGTTCAATTTTACAAAATATACTTCTTCTTTTGAATCAGGATATAAAAATTTACATTGGATAATGTTTTGATATTTTTCTGACAACGTTCTTATTTTGATGAATAGTAAAAACACACTAAATTTTACTTAAAAACAACATTTTTCATCAAGAGAATTTATATGGTTAAAATATAATAATAAATTGTTTTAAAGTATAAATATAATTTATTTTTACCATTTAATTAATTTATGTCATTATCATTGATTTTACATTGAATTCATAGGTTAAATCAATTCAATCTTTTGCAATGTTTTAAAGAAAAACCCTTTTTACAACGAGATTAATTTTAAATTAATTAATGCAAATTATGTGTTATGAATTTAGAAAATTTGATTCCATATTTGGAATCAGTAGGTCCAAATTATGTTAATAGGCTACTTTTTATTTTTGGCCATTATGAATAGTAACTACGGTAAATTTTATTTACCACAGTTAAAGGTAAAATTGGTAATTAAGGGTAAAAATAGTATTATAAAATTACCCTAACACCTACCAAAATTATACTGGATGACTAAAAGTCGACCCATATCACATAAGGGTCGGAATAGATTAATTTTATGGACTTTTGACCCTGAAAATAATTTAATTATTATTAAAACCAAAGAAAGTGACAACATGTCACTCTCTTAAATATTATAAGTATAATAATTTTAATTTAGTGATAAACTTAATGAAACTTAGAACATGAAAAGTCTCCAGAAATATAATAAACTTATATACGTCATGTAAATTTATTGATAATTTTTAGGTATTAAATAATTATCATTAAAGCGGACACAATAGTGATGTTGAAATTATTTTATTGATTGAAATATCAAATAAATGGTTTTAAAAATATTAAAATAAATATTATATGAACTATTTAATGTCCTTCACTAATTTTATAGACAAATATGACATTTTTTTAATCTAATTAAAGCTTTTATTTTGAACATATATTTTCTGAGGATTTAATTTAAATTCAAATAAATGAATAGTGTCAAAATTGAAACTATTGTTATTTTATAAACATAACATAATATAAAATTTTTTAAAAATCAAAAAAATATTTAAAAATTATAAGTTAAATTTATATGGTCTAAAATTTCATATATTATCAAATTATGGAAGATTCACAACACATAAGTAATTATTTATAAAAATTTAAAATTTAGAATATTATTACCCCAAATAAGGTGAAATAGATTAAATAAGGATAAACCAAGTTGATAATGTTTAAAATAAATTCCCAACATGTCTAAATTTTATTGTTTGATGAGATTACAACCCTATATCATCTCAGATTCGTATTTGATTCATTTTGGAAGTTTTTATGTGGGGTTTGAATTTATTATAAGTTAATATTTTTGAGGTTTCCAAAGGTGCCCCTATCCTCCCTTATAAAAGGGAACCTCCTCCCTCTCTTCTTTGCAACACTTTGAGCCTTCAAGATCAGTAAAACCCTGCCCATTTCTCTTCTACACTTTCCTAGAAACATTCTGGAGGTTTTTTTCTTTTCAATAGACCAACTCTAGTCCCTTAAGAGAAAGCTTAAAAGAGGTGCGTCGAAGAAGAGGTAATCTCTTCTACCGATTCTTTCAAGTTTCTTTCTTCTTAAACTTCTTCTTCTTTAGTTGTTTCATTATAAAGTAATAACATCAGTGTATCTAATATACTTATATGTTATTATAAATATGAAAAAACACCATTACACCTTCTACCCATCCTATGGAAAATGAATTCACCGCACGTGCATACGTACGGAATACCGTCTCCACGCCGTGGTGTAATCTGTTTTTCCACCACCACCTTACTTGGATGGGTATAATGGTGTAGAGAATAACTGTATATGGATATTATAACATAATACTTATTATGAGATATTATATCATCCACTCCAATTCCATTCAATAATTATGGGAACGATATCATCTCTCGTTCATATGTACGGATTACCATCTCCACGACGAGATGAGATTCAATCTCCATGTTAACCATTATAGAATGATTATAAAGTATATATAATTAATAATAATGGTATATATAACATAATAAAGCTACTTTATTTATGTATATTTTATTTACTTACTTCCATTCAAGTAAATAAGGAAAGGAAAACAGCGTTCATGTGTACGTACGGCCTACCGTCTCCATGAACGGTGTATTTCATTTCATTTATCTATCTATTGTATATATATATATATACTGAATATATATGATATATAAATCATGTTTTACATTCTGTAAGTTATTAAATCATTATATAAGTGTTAATAATATCAAGAACAATAAGTCCAAACACATACGATAAATGAAACGATTTAACCGAAAACACTGCTTTGACATGGAATTTACAAAAGAACGGGTAATATAAAGTCATAAGTGAACCATATATGATATCATAACAATGAATATAATTTTGTAATAAGTCAATGAATTTTTTTAAATCATTATACAGGATTTTCAGATACATACGAAGCATATCAAACATAAGGTAAGGGATAATTTTGCAATCTCATTTTTATTCGAGATTTCTTATTCGTAAGTATTTACTGGGGTTATATTTTTATCCATGTCCATAAAAAAGTTTCCATAAAGTGTTTAATATTATTACATGTATGTTTAATGTCATTTTTCCCCATCTTGACTTTTTCTTTGTGTTATGGAAGGAATCTTTCTTTTGTTTACCATACGTGGTACTTTTTGACTTTTCGTTTAAAAGTACGAGGAGAATGTTTTCTTTAACTTATACGGAATGAATGGATTTTTACGGTATTATAACGCCTTATTTTCATGAATATTAATCTACAAGATTTCATGAATATTTTTTAAAAAATAATTTTCTTTTAAAATTGCACAGCATTTTGTGAAAAGAATATGATTTTGAATAAGAAAGGATATTTTATTCAAGAATTCATTTCAAGTGTTTTATCAAAACCATTTTCCATATAAGATGAAATTATTTCATATGTGTATGTTTCAAGTATAATGTATCTATTATTTACATGGTTTCACTTTTCTTTTGATTAAATGATATCCATTTGTTTTATATGGATTATGTTATGATGGGATGATGTTTATGAAACCCATTTTATTCTTTGGGTTATGATGAATGATTTATGATTATGTTGTGGTACACATAAGAATGATTTTATTATGAGATTTGTGCGACCTATATCTCCCTCCAATTCATTGGGTAAAGATTTATATATCATGAGATAGACATGGCTGTAATGACAAGTTAATCTAGTTCAATGATACAGGACTGGAACGAGGAGTGAAATCGATTCAGTAAGGGACTTTTTCCACTAAGATGGTCTTGGAAATAATTACTTGGATACTATGGAAATCATATCAAGTGCTTATTGGTTTTCCATAATTAAATTTTTTATTCCCATTCCATTTTATCATTATTTATGTTCCATTATGATCTATGCCTTATGTACTGCCATGTTTTATGTCATTGCTCAAGATTTTAATGTTTAAACATTATTGTCATTTTTTTAAGTTAAAATGTATATGGTTTGTTTTATTTTCACCATTCTTACCCTTAGTGAGCATTTGGGATCACCCTTTATATGTTTTCTTTTCCCCAGGATATAAAGAAAGGTTTTAGGTAGGAAAAAAAGGGTAAGATCTTTATGAGAGATGTTGAAGATCTTTCACCATGATTAAAAGATTATGTTCCGAGTTTCCAAAGACACCAAACTATTACGATCCTTCAGTGTTGATTTTTTTTATGTATTAAGTATTACAAAAATGTAATGTAATTTCCATTTACGTCAAGCTTGGGTCCCTAAACGTAGTGTTGAAAACAACTATGAGATACCATTTTCATAGATATAATCAAAGATTGGCCTTTAGCAAAGAATCAGTGCCACTCAATCTACTAAGGGGTCTGGTGGGATCTCCATAAAACATACTCATATATCTATAAAAACATTTCCACCATAAGGTGAATCACATAAATGATATATATAACTATATAATCTATTTTTTCATGACATCAACTGACCACTAGACATAGAACATATCAACCTAGCATTGGCCACTCATTATTTCTTGATTCATAAAAAGAATGACCAAGTCAATGAATAAATCATAATTCATTGATTTATCTAATAAGAACTCCACATGTCACCTATCTAATTAGTTTAACACAAAAAATGTAAAACAACTAATCATGTACATGCATTTCCTTGGTCTAATTAATTCAAGATCCACGTGTATTTAAATTTTCAGTCATGTTCACAAATCTTAATGTGGTTTCACACCAACCGAAGATATGATCAGCAACATACCCAACTACCCCCATATTAGCTAAGTTCGTATGTTGACTTAAGTGAGTAGGGTATCAATGTATGAAGGTTCTCATGCTATATATTTTACTAACCTTAGGTAAGAAGTACTAATAATAAGCATACGCCCCTAGGTATATCTATGAATGAATGATATTCCATGAGACCTACTTTCATGGATTATTCTAGGTAATAAGTCTCTACTTATTACCTTAATAATCTATTATTTATATCACATATACAAAACATTTAATGGATACAATAATCTATTAAAGTAAATATTAACATATCATCATCACCCATAATATTTAATGATTATCATCAATTAGAGATAACATAATGTTTGTACTTTGAGGGGTTATTTATCATTCAACTGGTCTTGAAAAATAAATTGTAGCACACATGAATGAATGATAAATGGATATTTTCATTATTATAAATACATTAAATGTTTACAAAAAACAAAAAAAAATACTTTATATGTTAAACACATAGAGATATAACATAACCCTCAAGTAGTTTCTATAAGAATGAATTTTATTTTCTAAACATTACATCCATATGTTATTACTATCACATCCCTATGTGACCATATCATAAAATACTCCCACTAACCTCTTAGTGAGTAAGATTTATGAATCACACTAGCTTGAATAATGATGAGACATAGGAATTATATTTTCGACACTCAATATTCAAACTCCTTAACTTAACAAATTCAAATGTTACAATTTTAATTTTTTTTTGTAAACTTGGGAATCTTTCTAAGTACATCATCACTATCCTTGGAACCCTGCATCGAAATTTTTCCTTTAAATATTTTTTAAATAATGTAACTATTTACATTATCAATTTACAAGTAGGTCCCAAACTCTTTTAGGATAAAGTGATATCCACTTCATTATGGTAACTAATGTAACTCTTTTCATTTATTTTTTCTTCCATACCTTAAACTATTTTAGGATACCCATTGATACACATTATGTATTGGATGGTATAAACCTTTAAGTAATAGTGATGTTAAATTGTTATGGTAACTAAATTTAAATCTTTACATTTTTATTTAACATCACATGTCCTAAAATTATTTATGATATTAACTAAAGAATAACCATAATCTCAGACTTGTATAATAATTAATTCACCATGATATTGACTTTCTCGCAATAACTAAATTTATCTATTTACATTTTTCTTTACTATAAAATATAATGACTCTTTTTTATATAAAGTAAATAATCACTTAAACTAAATATTGTGAAATATTATAATGTTAACTTTAAACTTATAAAAATTTAAAAATACTCCCATTAGTCTCTAAGACACTATATTCTCTTCATAATATCTTTCTAAGACAAAAAAATCAGTTTGTGTTTTAGGAAATAACATATATTTACTTTTAGTAGGAATATATAGAAAATAAACTATTTTTTCATATCTCAAATTCAATTTTATGTGTTTAGAGTATTTCCTTAAAAAATAATTTTTTTTTTTTGAAAATATGCCACTATTGGATGAGAATAAAATTCCATAATATTTTAACAAATAGCCGGATAAGCACTTTATCCTAGATAAAACACTTTTATCCATATCTTCTTCTCAAAACCTGTTATAGAATCCAATGAATCATAAACCCACTATATAAAATTAATCATCTCATTTTTTTATAATATCTCTTTGTTAATATCTCTTGTCATATAGGATAGTGAGATGAAGATACACTTTCTTTACTTAGATTTACCCAATCCTGATAAAAATATTTATATTAAAATTTATGATTTAGAAACTATTTACTTCATCACTTGAATAAAAACTATGTTCTATTTAAAATAATCCTTTTATTTTAAACTATTTTATATTTAAAACAATTTTAAATTATACATTTGGTATCATATAGTCATAAAAATTAAATAATTGATTGGTATAACACTTATACCTAACATGGATATTCCATGGAGTTGCCAAACCTATTTAGGTATTCTGGATAATCCCATCATATGGAATCATTACACCTTCTTGATAATAATCATAAGTTTAAAATAACCATATTTGTATTCTTGAAGAAATATTATTGGACTTTCTAACTTTATCTCTTTCGAATATGAACTTCTCCCTCCTTGTACTATCTGTGTAGTAATAGAACATAGACATCATTTGCTCATTTTATCTATTCTCAACATTTTGACAATTTTGGGTTAAATTTTCTTGAATTAATCAATCTTGTTGTAACATTTTAAAGATGAAAATAGAATGAATTCCTTAACCAGAATGAGACTAATCATAACTTTCTTAGTATCCCCAATAATATTCAATCATTTTGAATATCATTTACATACCCAATCATATTGAGTATATGAGATGATTATAAAATTTATACAGTAATTTTGTATTAAATGCCTTTGAAACCTTAAATGAATATTTTTGTGCTTCCATAAACATCTATATTGACTTGTTGAACAATTTCAACTATTGGTTACTTAAGAAATAATTTTTCTAACAAATAAAATATTTCTCTTGCTCAAGAAATTTTATAAATCTATAAGTATTAGGAGTTTCTTAATTTAATCTTATCATTTAAATGATTATTATAAATTTTAGTTTGATTATGATGATACAATTATCTATAAAAAATCTTTTTATCAAATGAATATTGTTTCTTATATATTTTCATTCAAGGATTTAAAAGAAAGTGCTTCCACTAAATGTGATGACCCCATACATCATATCTATTTTGTGAGACAAGATCCATATTTCATCATAACTTACATCATTTATCATGTAATCTAGTAATGATTATTTAAGTAGGGAATCATCCCTATCATAAGAGTTATTATTCTTGGATAATTAAGTGGATAACCACTTATCCAAATCCATCATATGGATTCACTCAACTCTATTTCACTATTACCATGACTGGTAGTGGTTTCTAGCTAGTGGAACTGAAAGAAAAAACCAAGAAAAATCCAACGAATGACAATCAAAAGACACTCATGCTAATATTAAAATTTCCCAACATGAAAATCATGAGTTACTTACAGCTTGATTGCCTTGAAAAAGATAATCCAGGGGTACTCATGATGAACTTTAAAGTAAATGGTTGGATGATCGAGGCCATGATAAGTGTTTCTTTGGAAGGAATCTCACACTTAAGTATTTGTGGGGGTTTCATTTAAAGTATCACCCATTTAGTATACATAATTTGAATATTAAATTCATAAATATTACTTATAATGTAACAATTATCTTCTCATATTTTATTTTATTTTTGTTTATGCATTCTTTTAATGATTTAGTTTTAGATTCCCTATTTGATCCATAAAACTAATGTGTTCAAACCATATAAATGGTTAGGCTTTACACAACCCAAAAGTATGTTTTATTAATCTAAAAACAATATCCAAGTATATTTATACATATCCAAACCATCATATTCATACAGTACATGAACACTTCTTGTAAAGATATAGAGTTATCTGAGATTGAAAAACTCCACATGAGTAGGCACAAAGTGAAAGATAGCCAAACCCATTCACTTTTCTATCCAAGGAAATCATCCAATAAAATAGGTGGTCTGACCCCAAGTCCCTCGACCTTATGAGACTTTACTTAACAGATAATCCAATTCAAGAAAACTCTAACACTTAATATGAAAAAATTATTCCTAATAACTATTCTCAAAATAAAAACAAAGAAAACAAAAAAAGGCCTAGGTAGATGAAACTAAATTTTATTATATAAATCTTAGAATGATATGAAAGGCTCTATCCTATAATATTTTTAACATATAAATGGGTGTACATAAAATTCATATTTCATATAAAATTTTCTAAACATGAATATCAAGGAAATTTAACAAATAAATAAATTATTTATTTATTTTCCAAAACATGAAAAATTATAATCAAATAAGTGGTAATATATCATAATATGATAGAAATTTTCCTATAATAGCCTAAAATATATACATATCTCCATTTCATAAAATAGATAGAAACACTATTATGATGAATATATATAATCAACTAAACTCTATAAACACATGAATAATTCATCAGGTACAAATACTTTACCATAAAGGAATAAAGAAACAAAGGATATAAAGAATCCTATGAATAATTGAATCACAAATCACTGAGAAGATCCTACATATTTCATGTAATCTTAGATTAATCTCCTACCATAGTGTTCACCACCACCATTACTCCTAAATTTATCACCAAGAATCAACCTCAGTTAGCTTTGAACATGCCACAAAAACTCTACATCTACCCAAACCATCTTTGAACCATTTCTTCATTTACACACACAAAAACATGTGCAAGAAGTGGTCCTATTTAGGGTGAGTATAAAAATATCCAATAGAAATCCCCAAAAACCATAAAGTAAACCAAAATAAATTAGTTATCTCAACTCCTGATATGGGAGATGGGGAGGAGGAAAACAAATAGAAAAGACCAAAATACCAAGTCAGCTCAAAGATCTCAGCACAAAAGTGTATCCCGGTGAAATAAAAAGAAGGAAAATACAGATATTCCATATGGAAATAATTATAAAGGATGAAATAAAGGTCTCAACCATCACCAATCCAACCCTCAATAGTCATACAACATAATAAAATTAAGAATCATTGAATAAAAAAGAATCCATGAAGATTGAATTTGATTGCTAGTTGTGTATGGAATCTTAAATGTAACCCCTTCATGACTAAGGAATAACATTTCTTGCCAAAGTATATAATGTATAGACCTCCAATAACCACACCACTGTTATAATCCATGAAGGGTAGACCCCTCATCATTGAAGTATGGTCATTAGTTGGGGGAGCACCACACCCTATGGTCTATTAATACTGTATCACTAAACAAGTATATAAAATACCAATTAAAATCAATCCACTGACATATCTAAAACTATAGTGTGGGACCCACACCTCACCGATGGGTACTTGGCAGCTGAGAGGGTACCTACCCCGATGAAGAACCAACTTCCTATCTGAGGTGTTGGATGAGGGGTTACCGACTATGTAGATAGATGAATCATTTCATAGATGTGTACGATTGTTACCAACCCTAACTGTATAATGGAATTTGGGGGGGGCACACCCTATTATAACTATACACCTATGAGGGATTAACCCCTTCATCACTTAAAAGATAACATGTGATCCTCTTCATCATACATACACAACTAAATACTAAATCATTGTATATCACCTCACAAATGGCCTTATAGAGCCAAAAAGATAACAACATTATGATCTACAAAGAAAATATAGAGGATATTATATTTATTTTTTGAAAATGGGCATAATATGAAAAAATTTCATTTCATCTTATCAAACATGAGAGATGATATGTGATAGCACCAATGTTACATGCCATGAGTTGGATTTAGGTACCACATATTGGTCTTGAATCATCCATATTTATGTCTCGGTCAAAATTTCACAAATAGATTTTATGTCTAACACCTCAGTATAAAGATAGAACTGAAAAAAATCTAACGATTATGATAATACTATTATTATCATTATTATAAAATATATATATGTATGTGTGTGTATGATCCAGTAAGGGGAGGGGCACTGATGCCTCTACCAACCTTTCACACGAACTACATAGTCCTTTTTTATTCGATCATTTTCTCTTTTTTATATATTTTAATAAAATAATAAGGGGTAACTTATCCCCTCTGTGTACCAATCACTTGCAACAAAGAATCCCAAGGTCATCACCATCCTCCCATCATAACTTCATGGTTACTACTATCATGGACCCTTACTGGTCAGGACACCACACCAAGGTTCATCACCACCATCCTCTACCTCTCAATTATAAGGCCACCTAGTGCTAGCACCAATCATGCCAAACCACCTACTGTCCATGCCTCTCCATCATTTAACTTCTCACCGCAATCATCTCTCTGAGAAACTACACCACTGTCTAGCCACCTTATCAAGTTTCCATACTTTTATTTTAATTTTCCATCACTAGGGTCACTGGTCCTTCATATATATAGGAGATAAGGAATAGATATAGTAATAGATAAATATAATATAATTTTAGCGAATCATGAGACCGAGAGAGGGGGAAATCATTGCATTATTGTATCTTGTTATTTGGATATCGAATTCTCACAACCATGAAAAATTTTAGTGATGAAATTTGTCAACCCAATGCAATGAATCCATGGAATGAGATTATTGGTATTCAAGAATGAAGGTATATCAAATATTCAAAAATAATAAATCAAACCCCAAGGACTTCCAAAAAGAATAGTGGAAAAACACATAATAAATATTTTCAATTTAAATTCATTGAGAATAGTGCATATTAAAATCAAAATTCTCTAACTCAAGTTGGGTTAATTACTGATAATTAGTTCATATATAGTGGGTGAAATTGATGATTAATACATCAAATTCCATCATAGTATCATGTTCTTCGATCCATTATTGACTCTGCCAAGAATATCATCTCTCTCCACCTCATATATCCAGCGTTTTCAATGAAAAAATAATCTAATCAAGATGGTAAAATATAATAGAATATTTATAGGATAAGAGTACATTGTTTTCTATAAACTCACTAAATATTAATATTAGTTAATCAATTCACTCTCTATAAAAAACACAAGGTCTTGATGTGCTACAATGTTATAAAATACCTAGGATAAAACCTCCATTACAAACTCAATCACAGTGTCATTTTTACCATATGATACTCTATTATGAATATATAATAAATTTAACACAATTATATTTGTGCATACAAAAAACATTATTTTTATTCTATATAAATTTTTATCAAGGTCCTACCTTGACCAAAATTTCATATTGGCTCAAACTGAGGATAAACACCACACCTTGGAGTTAATAAAACCATCTCATTGTTTTTATATGGTCATATGAAAGGTTGAATTTAGAATTTCCCCATAGAAAGGTATCTGGACTCTATAACTCAAAATTACTCTAAGTCTTGACCATGAAAAAATAGATTCAAAATCTCGAAGTATTGACTCTTTTTCTTCATAAAAAATTAACATTGTAGCAATACTCTTCTTCCCTATATTGATAAAATTAAAAAATGGAATTCTCTTATTGTGTAGACTATTTATCTTCATTCAAGGAAACAATGATATTATTTATTCTTAACACTCATTACTTTAACACAATCATGATATAATAATTGTAATTCTCTATGGATCTCTCCCCTTCCTCTAATTATAGAAAAAATAAATCCTTAATACGTTCAGGATCTTCTTTTCTGTCACTTCTGAATTGGATATTCAATATTCTTCTCCTATATTCTCTTATTTTTCTACACTGAATATATCAATATAATTTTATTTTCTCCTTAAAATATATAAGTATTTATATATGTATTCATGAAACTAAATCCTTGATCTAAGGGTTGGTATCATAACAACATCTTCTGATTATTTATAATCATGCCAAACTTCCAACTTTCAAATTTCTACTAAAACTGCCTTTTTAGTATTAACCAAGAGGTGTGAATTTAACATCTAAAATATATGGCATTGTGACCTTTAAATTTATTAATTTCCTTATCGATTCACATAAATCCATCCCCTATGGTATTTAAATATTAAATTCTCAATAACCTAACAAATTTCTCAGTGAATTTATCCGCGTGATTTTCCTTAAAGATAATAGTGTATTTCTCTAAATGATAAAATTGACCAACAATGATTTGTTTCTTTAATTTCCATAGTAAATAACTCTTCTGGGAAATATTTACTCAAATATAACTCTCTCTATTCTTACCTACCCATTTCCACAACACCAAACATCCCAATACTTGACATGATATCCTCTATAATGTGGTTCATTTTAGTTTCCCATTTTTTAAAAGTACTCTCTATTAATAGTATGGTTTCAATAGTACCAGTTTTGGGCCTCCTCATGTCATATACATAAATCCCCAATGTGATATCCATAGCATAGTGTAAGACTATTCACTGTTTTGCAACTAATACTAACATGGTTCTATTATCCATGGCATGAACACTTCTTCAACCACCCGATTCAATTTGTGTAATCCCTACATGGTATACTCCATGGTGTGGGACTCATTATTTCTACATTTTATGGAAAAAATGGATTCTAATATAGTTTTTTCATGTTATAATGGGTGTTTTGAATCAACAAAATTCAATTTATCTCCATATATTTTATAATTTGAATAATTTTTCACATATTTAAAATCCCACATAAAAGTTTCGTTTGTTCATTTGGAACTTAATAAACCAAAAATCGACATCTATGGCTTGAATTCCTCATATGGTTCCACCCCACAATATGGAAACTTTTCTCATGCTGTCAGCTTGTACTGAGACTCTACCCCTCGACAATCCTCAACCCATGGTAGGCTCTATGTTCCTTTATAGCCACTCTGGACATGCTATTGTTTATCTCATCCACTACTTCAAATATTTGTTTTATCCAGTGGTGTTATCTTGTGTTTGAAAATATTTTGTACTTTTTATTTTATTCTTTCTTCTTTTCCCTGACTTACACCAACAAATTTACTCATTGTGGTGAGGAAAATATCACCACAATGTGGTGTACTCCTACTATTTAAAAAACTATAATTATCAAATTAAATTCAATAAATTTCAAATGCCTCTAACTCCTCTTTAAATTTTAATCCTTATAATATAACCATTACCTTGATCTATAATAATATAAAGATGTATTCCTCCACTAATTTTATACATAAATAGATATAATAGGTTCACATAATAGGATTATCTGAAAATGTCATTATTAGGTATTTAATTTGTCAGCATCCAACTTCGAATGTCAACAAATCTAGCACACAACCCCTTGGTTGTAATATCCCCCATCGATTTCACTAATAATACTACCATAATTCCTTCTTTTCTTTTTAACACAAAATATTACAAAAATGATATATTTATTTATGGTGTATTTAACTCATTCAACTTTTTTTAACAGAATAAAAAGTTTCTTATTCTCTATAATTTTAATCTCAATCATCTCCCCCTTTATCATAGAATCCCATAGAGGTTTCTTCAAAGTTATACTCACCCATTGTTCATATTTTCAAAAGATCTCCATAGGAGTCTTGGTGGGATAAGAAGATCCTCTTCAACTTCTTGAAATATAGATTGTGAGATAATATTATCCCCACATTTAATTAATACATTTCTAGCCAATTTGAAACCATATGTTGATATCTAGAAGCCTCTTAGGTTTGTAAACCATTTGTAAACCATCTTTCAAAAACATGGCTCTATTAATACAACTTCTAAATCATCCAATGTTCTTTAGTTTTTTTCTTTCTATAAAATCTTCACAACTTTTGTCTTGACCACTTTTCAAATTCTTCTTTGTCTCTTTTCTCACCTTTTAGTACCATAACCTATAAATAATTTAAAATTATTTTATTTTTAATATTTTTTACACTTTCCTATCTTCAGCTATGCTTTACTCTCATATTTTTAGTGAGTGAAATAACCGTTTCGCATTTGAGTCATTAGAAATTATCTAAGCCCAATTCATTGGAGTGCTATCAGGGTGAACCCTTCATAAACATTTCATTTCATGCATAAGCATGTCACATAGATCATACAACATGGATTCATTAAGAATAATAATTTATTCCATGAAAAATTAATGTGGAATAGATAAATATGAGTCCACAATCGATAATTACATGATCATAAAGGTGAATACCCTTTATAGAGATATGGTTAAGACATTCACTACATGATTATTTTGGCATGGAAATTTGTGGTGCACTTTCGGCAGCATAACGACGTCAAATAGAAATTCATAAAATGGGTTGATGAGAGTGTAAGGGATATATCATAATTTATGGATAGTAATTTGGTATATAAAAACATATCCCAAATCGAGAAATTGGAAATTAAAAGTCATGACATAAAAGAGGTGCTTGAAGAAAAACGAGAGAGGGAGATCGCTTATGGAATTTAGAAATAGTAATGACTTAGGTTGTAATGCCCCAACCCCTCTAGACTGGAGATGATGCACTAATTTTTATATTGTCATGGTTATAAGGAATGAAAATCCTGAAGGAATGATCAGTTTAGTAGTCTTGAAGTAACTAGACACATATATGTTACTCAAATTACATTGGAGAAGTTTACAAAATACAATACATAACGAAAACTAAAAACGGCATCCATAAGAACTCAATAAATGATCTCCTCTTTGTCACATGTTGAAAGTAAACAATGAAAGGGGTGATATCAAAAACTCAGTAAGGGTTACAAATAGTAGAATAATTAATACAATAATAAGTGAATCATAATCAATCTGAAATAACAATATGGCCTGGTGGATAGATGAAAAACTCACACCATTAATAAACTGACAATGAAATAGTATCCATAGATTTTGTAGTAGTGAAAACCTCATGGATATTAATACCTGATAATTAATAAAAAAAATTCTTATTATAAATATGTCATGTATCTGGCACATGAAACCATAATACCATAAAAATGGTTTAGTTCTATGGGTAGAAATCCGTTTGATTTTTTGAAACAAACTCAAAGGGTTTGTTGCCAACTGATTTGTCTCATGAGACCTACCGATGCATCGAGGGGATATAGTGGGCCCCACCCAACACTGCATGTTCAAATAATTCTTTATACATTGATTCAATACAAGATAAATATGCCTTTTCATTATCTGTATAGAGTAGAGTATACAGATTCATCAATATTTCAATAATTAAAATAACTTTCCAAAGAAACATTGTATGTAAAATGGTATACGGTTTAGAAAAAAAACATATCCATGATATGAGATTATGGATATTTAATATAAATATAATTTCAAATTAAAATTTATCTCAAATTGTCATTAGGTACACCACATAAGGATTATTAGGTGCACAGTACAAAGTTAGTCACAAGAAAATAGTATTTGAGACAAAGTCTCTTACCATAATGTAATCGGTCGAATCATATGACCAGAACTTAATAAACCTAAAATGAATCATCTAATAAAATGAATATAAATAAATTCATGTTATTATATATCAAATTTCAGTACACTTATACCACATACAAGAAATAAGTGGTGAACAATGAAAATCTCACAGAATTAAAAGTGAGATAAGAAACCCCTTACAAACATTTCAGCATGGCAACGAGTGTTATTGTGAGGGATTAATGAGAGGTAAAGGGGTATTCCATTATATATATGTCACAAGGTCAGTATTGGGGAGCTGAAAAAACCTACACCATCATTAGGAATTAAAAATAAAGGGGCACAACATAGGGGAGATTCTTGAACAAAAGTGAGAGAGATGATCCCTTACCTTATGCTCGAAGGTGTTCTTGTTTGTTCTTAATGACCTGAATAATCAAATTTATTTTCTTTAATTAATAATTAAATACCTTGTAGTAAACATGAAATTGATATGGTATAATCTTATTAAGTTAATTAATTTCCTTTTTAATGGGTTTAAGAGATTCAATTTTATTGTTTTGGAAGCATTTTCTTACTTGGTTTCATGATTTGTTTACTTGTATTCATGACTGGAAGTTCATTTGAAATGTGGTTAAACATCAAGAATTGTTAATATACATTATTAGTGACATTAAATAGATATAAATGATCTTATAATTATTCTGGTTATATACCATGAGGATGACTCATTCGATGAGTTAAAAATAAACGCTTGGATTCGGCTTGGCGGTTTTGTGCACAATAAACTTGTTTTGTATTATTATTCCATATTATGAATGTGTAAATATTTATAAACATTAATATAGATAAGATAAATATATTATGACCTGGTTCAACCGTTGGAAAGGTTACATGACCAGTATTGAGGATACAAATGCAAATTGAAAACTCGTCTTCCTTGAGTGTGATAAATTTACACATCTCGGACGGTGTTTGAATTTGTTATATAAAGGGAGGGGAAAAGAGATATTATGATGAAATATTCCATTATCACAATGAAAATAAAGTACATTTAAGGTAATATAATTATCATGGAATTTGAATGAGGGGAGGTGAGAATGGAGAACAAAAGAATGGAACTTTCTAAAAGAAATTGAAAGAAAAGAGAAAGAAGGTTCACCTCTTGAGTACTCCTTGAGAATCTACTTAAGGAATTTGTTTTTGGACTTTTTGTGAGACCAGAAGGTCTTGGACATGGGGAGAGGGATTGGGGATAGTATTAGTTAGAATTTAGTCAAGTATTGAAGCTTGAGTGGTGTGGGATGAAGAGGGGGTGATGGGTGGTTTATATAGTGGAGAGGAGAGGAGTTTTCTTAATATTATAATCCTTAATTTATTATTTCCTTTCAAGAAAACCAATAGTGAATATTACATGACGAAGAACAGTAATATAGGCATGTTAATTCGAACCAATTGGGCTTAAATCAGCAGATCATCATCAATGACTCAATAAATTCCTTATTTAGCATTTATCGTAAACTGTCGCATTTTACTATTCATAAAAATTTTATGTATTTCAGAAAAATCCCAAAACTTCACCCTAACCATTTTTCAATGTGTAGAATCCAAAAATGAAGTCCATTTTTCAAATATGATTTTCTAAATATGATTAATTAAATATTTAATAAAAATAATTATTTAATCAAAAAATATAAACCCTTAAAATATTCATCTTCATTTTTAAGGTGCCTAAATTTGTTTATACATTCAAGGGCATGGATACCATTCATAAGAGTCATATTACTATTCATAAGGGAAAGTTACTATTCATAAGGGTAGGTTACTATTCATAAGGGTAGGTTACTATTCACTGAAAATTAAGTTAATTCTATTAGACTCTAATTATCATCTTGATCACAACCGTGTATGTTAGATTTTTAAAATTAAAATCACAGAGCTAACAAATATAAGTTTTATATCTAGGTTATGGCTATCTCCTATAAGTAACCATGTTTTGTTCCATAGAGTCTTGGTGATTTATAAAATATAGGCTATAAATAGAATGTATTTTAGAGAAACATACTATTAAATGTTTGGGGTGATACATTATTCCCTCTTTCGAAAATTTTGTCCTCGAAATTTTTCATTTATAAAGCCCACCAAAAAGATGTGGGTGGTTCTTATTCATAACATCCTCAGTTTCCCATGTTGCTTCCTCTATATTCTGGTTTTTCTAAAGAACCTTAACTAGACGAGTTGTCTTATTTCTCAATACCTTCTCCCTTATGTCCAGAATCCCGATAGGCTCTTCACAGTATGATAAATCATGTTCCAGTTCAATTTCTTCATATGTGAGTACATGCATTGGGTATGGTATGTATTTCTTCAACAACGACACATGGAACACATCATGAACCATGGAGAGACTTGGCGGCATTGCTAAATGTTAAGATACAGCTCTGATTATTTCCAAAATTTTAAATGTTCTGATGTACCTGGGGCTCAGTTTCCCCTTCTTACCAAACCTTAAGATACCCTTCCATGGAGATACTTTTAGACGGACATGATCTCCCACTTGGAATTCCAAATCCTTTCTTCGGTTGTCATCATAACTCTTCTACCTACTTTGGGATGCTTTTATATGGGCTTGTATTGCCTTCACCTTTTCCATGGAATCTTTAATAAGTTCTGGGCCTATATTTTTTCTCTCACGAACTTCATCCCAACAAGTTGGAGTTCGACATCTCTTTACATATAATGCTTCATATGGATCCATTTGAATACTAGAATGGAAACTATTGTTGTATGAAAATTTAACCAAAGGAAAGTACTGATCCCATATACCTTGAAAGTCTAGAGTGCATGATCTTATAATGTCTTCCTGAGTTTGAATAGTCCTTCCAGATTGTCCCTCAGTTTCAGGGTGATAAGAAGTACTCATACAAAGCTCAGTATTCAAAGCCTTCTGGAAAATTTTCCAGAATTTTGATGTAAACCGGGGATCTCAATTAGACACAATCAATAAAGGTGCACCATAAAGTCTTAAAAATTCATTAATATAAAGTCTTTCCACGCACTCAAGTGGTAAATCCTCTCTTATTGGAAGTAAATGTGATGATTTTGTAAGACAATCAACAATTACCCATATTGAATCATTCCTTCTCGGTGTCCTCGGTAGTCCAGTGAAAAAATCCATCATAATGTTATCCCACTTCCACATAATAATAGGTATAGGTTGCATCACTCCTTTCATAATTTGTCTCTCTACCTTAACTTGTTTACAAACTAGACACCTTGAAACATAGTCAGCAATTTCACACTTCATATTATCCCACAAAAAATGTTCCTTCATATCTCTATACATCTTTGTGCTAACCAGATGTATAGATAAATTTGAGCTATGAGTATCATCAAACAGTTCCCTTTTTAGCTCAGGTACTGATGGAACACATAACCTCTTCCCAAATTTTATAACTCCTTCCTCATACACGAAGTCTTCCAATCTCTCATCCTTGACAGCATTAATTTTCTTCTACATATTCTCATCATTAGATTGAGATCTTTTTATCTTCTCTAGTAAAGATGGTTTAGAAATCATTTGAAAGAAGAAATATGTTTCCCCTTCCTTAACAATTACCATATCCATATTTAGTAGATCCATGAATATAGGATCTCTCTCAATCCTCATTCGATTTAGAAGTCCGTGATCTTTTCAGTTTAATGCATCTGCCACCTTATTTTCCTTTCCTAGGTGGTAGTGTATTGAACAATTGTATTCTTTGAGTAACTCGAGCCATCTCCTTTACCTTATGTTGATTTCTTTCTATGTAAAAATTTATTTCAAACTCTTTTGGTCCGTATAAATATCACATCTTTCTCCATAGAGATAATGTCTCCATATTTTCAGAGCAAAGATTACGGCTATTAACTCAAGATCATGAGTTGGATAATTTTTCTAATGAGTCTTCAACTATCTTGATGCATCAGCAATAAATCTATCATTTTTCATAAGGACTCAACCCATTCCATTCTTTGATGCATTGTTATATATTAAAAATCCATCACTTCCAGATGGAAGTGTCAAAATTGGAGAATTTAACAATCTTATTTTCAATTCCTCGAAGCATTTTGTACATTCTTTTTTCCACACAAACTTAACTCCTTTACATGTAATCTTGGTTAGTGGGTTAGAAAGTCAGGAAAAATTCTGAATGAAATGCCGATAGTAACCTACTAAACCAATAAAATAGCATACCTCAGTTATGTTTGTTGGCATGGGCCATTCTTGGATTACCTTTGTCTTTACAGGATCAACTAGGATTCCATCCTTAGAGACAATATGGACTAAGAAAGAAACTAATTGAAGCTAGAATTATCACTTTCTAAACTTCCCATGTAATTTGTTTCTTCTAAGAGTTTTCAGAATAACCTGCAAGTGATTCTCATGGTCTTCATAGCTTTTTGATTATACTAGGATATCATCAATGAATACCACAACAAAGTTATCAAGATATTCCTTGAAAAATCTATTCATTAAATCCATGAAAATAGAGGGTGAATTTTTCAGGAAAAAAGGAATCACTGTAAAGTCATAATGCCCATACCTAGTTCAAAATGTTTTCTTAGGAATATCTTCCTTCTTCACACATATCAGATGATATCTGGATCGAAGGTCAATCTTAGAAAAGTATTGAGCTCCATGAAGTTGATCAAATAAATCATCAATCTGGGGTAGAGGATACTTATTATTTATCGTAATATCATTGATTTCCCTGTAATCAATGCATAGCCTCATAGATACATCTTTCTTCTTGAAAAAGTGGACAGGGGCTCCCCATGGAGAAACACTTGGTTGAATAAATCCCTTTTCACTCAATTCCACTAGTTGTTTCTTTAGTTCCACTAATTCCATGGTGGCCATTCTATAGGGAGTCTTTGATATAGTTCTTGAACCAAGAATTAAATCAATAGAGAACTCAACTTCCCAATCTAGAGGATGTCTAGTTAAATCCTCTAGAAATACATCAATATATTCTTGCACTATGTCCACATATTCAATTTTAATATTTCCTTCCTCAACAATAGATATTGGGTTCTCTTCCTCTCTAAGAATTTCATTCAATAGAGCTATTGGGGGTGGGTCTAGATAAGAATCAGATAGATAGGTCTCTACTCTAAAGATAAGAGATTCTACACCATTTTCAAAAATTGTAACTACATTTTTCTTACAATATATCTTCACATCATAATTTGATAGCCAATTCATACCAAGAATTATATCAAATTCAATCTTTTTTATGACAATAAGTTTAGAAACTAAAGCATGTTTTTGTGTCACGAGGGGGACAAGTTGACATGCCTTTATTGCAATGATGCATCCCCTAGGAGTTTTGACTGATAACTCCTTTATTAAATCAAATTGGACATGTCTAATTTTCATGGAAAATGGGAAGATATAAATGAATTCGATGATCCATAATCGAATAAAGTGTTGGATAAGTTTTAGGAAGAAATTAAATTACCTGCCACCACATCATTAGGAACTTCAAATTCCACAGTTGTAATCGCATAAGATCTCCCTTGATTCTTGGCTTTTTCTGAGGAATGTTTCCTTGGCACTTAGGACACTCATTTGCATATTGTCCCCTCTCTCTACAATTATATCATTGAATATATTCAAATTGTTTCTCCCCCTTTCATTCATGATATAGATGACCCTTTTCTCTACACTCATAGCAGACTCTCATGCCTTTTAAGCATTTCCCGGGATGATTCTTTCCACAGTTCTTGCATAATGGGAATTTCTTCATTCCCTTGTTCTTCATTGGCACTTCACCTTTCCCTTTGTTATTAGATTACCTCTTTTTATCTTGGTTTCCCTTGAACAAATTTGATCACACAAATTCCTTCTCTATTTTGATGGCACTTAATACAATTTCCTCATATGATGAAATTTTTTGAGAAGATAGTGCCCTGTGTAGACTTGTCTTAATACCTTCAAAGAAATGATCAATATTGTCTACTGAGTCACGTATGTATTCTACAGCATACCTAGATAGCCTTGTGAAGGTAGCCTCATACTCTGCAACACTGTCTTCTTCCCTTTTCTTTAAGCCAAGGAATTTCCTCTTCATTTCAGTTCATTGCTCACAAGGGAAATATTTTTCAAAGAATATTTCCTTAAAATCCCTCCATTCCATATCTTCTATTTATTCTCCCACCATGGTATTCTGAATCAAGTACCACCATTGATCAATTTCTCCCTTGAGACAATATACTACCAGTACTACCTTTTCATTTTCATTGCATCTTAATGCCATGAATATATTTTCAATGGACTTGATCCATTGTTTGTAACCACTGGATTAGTAGTCCCACTAAAATATGGGGGCTTCTACCGCATAAAATGATCCAACACAGGTGTGGAATGGTTATTAGTTACAACCTGAGTATGTTTTCCCAATATGGTCATGTTCTGATCTACTCTAACATTGATTGTGTTGACTTACTCAGTGGGGAGATCCCTACCTTTCCCACAAGTATTGATTCACCTTCTTCTATTAGATGCCATTTCTAAATAATGGAACACAGTATATTAGGGTATGATTCATAATTTATAATATTAACATAACAAAATACATAGTATAAATTGAGATCCTATGCATGGCTAATCCCATAATCAGAAAAATGGTTTCTTTGAAGAATAATTTACATTTCAATCCTTCATAATGGCTTCTAAAGAAAACATGAATTATCCTAATCATATCCCCTAGGAGTGTTGTAACCAAGAGTGCAGCAAGGCCCGTTTTCATGTACCAGGATACCCCAGGTCAAGCCTGAAACTCCTTATCGGAGCTTTCACTCCTAGGTACATCTATGTCAGTGCCACCTCTACCTGCACGTATCCAGATAGGGATGTATTTGCTAGAAAGATCCACATAATTTATTCCTTAACAAAATTACAGGATGTTCTTGTACATTCATCCTCAAATACTACCTTAGGTATTTGTTCCTAATCTACGTTTTCTAATCTAGTTTCCAGTTTTGCTACTAAACTTCCTCTGATACCAACTATAATGCTCTGACCCCTCTAATCTAGAGTTGGAGCACTACTTTTTATATTGGCATGGTTATAAGGAATGAAAATCCCGATGTAATGATCAGTTTAGTAGTCTTAAATAAAATATATACATATACTTTACTCAAATTACATTGTAGAAGTTTACAAAATACAATACATAATGAAAACTAAAAATTGCATCCATAAGAACTCAATAAATGATCACCTCTTTGTCACCTGTTGAAAGTAAAAAATGAAAGGGGTGAGCTCAAATGCCTAGTAAGGGTTATAAATAGAGGAATCATGAATACAATAATAAGTGAATCATAATCAATCTGACATAATCAATATGGCATGGGGAATAGATGAAAAACTCACACCAATAATTAACTGAGAATGAAACTGCATCCATAGATTTTTTTCATAGTGAAAACATCAGGGATAGTAATAACCGATAATGAATAAATAAAATTATTATTATTTGGAAATCATGTATCTGGAACATGAAACCATAATACCATAAAAATGGTTTAGTTCTATGGGTAAAAACCCGTCTGATTTTTGGAAACAGACTCAAAGGGTTTGTCGCCAACTGATTTGTCTCATGAGACCTACCGATGCTTCGAGGGACTTTAGCGGGCCCCACCCACCACTGCATGTCCAAATCATTCTTTATACATTGATTCAATAAAAGATCAATATGCCTTTTCAATATCCTTATATAGTAGATTATACGAATTCATCAATATTTCCATAATTAAAATAACTTACCAAATCAACATCATATGTAAAATGGTATACGGTTTAGAAAAAAAACATATCCATGATATGAGATTATGGATATTTAATATAAATATAATTTCAAATGAAAATTGATCTCAAATGGGCAGTAGGTACACCACATAAGGATTATTAGGTGCATAATACAAAGTTAGTCACAATAAAATAGTAGTTGAGACAAAGTCTCTTACCACAATGTAATCGGTCGAATCATATGAATAGAAATTAATAACCCTAAAATAAATCATTAAATAACATTAATATAAATAGAATCATGTTATTATATATAAAATGGAAGTAAACTTATACCACATACAAGAAATAAGTGTCGAACAATGAAAATCTCCCAGAATTAAAAGTGAGATGAGAAACCCCTTACAAACATTTCTGCATGGTAACGACAGTTATTGGGAGGGATTAATGAGAGGTAAAGGGGTATTACACTATTTATATGTCACAAGAGAATTATGGGGTAGGTACAAAAACATACCCCATCATTAGGAATTAAAAATAAAAGGGAACAATATAGGGGAGATTCTTGAACAAAAGTGAGAGAGAGGATCCCTTACCATACGGTCAAATGTGTTATTGTTTGTTCTTAACGACCTGAATAATAAAATTTATAATCATTAATTAATAATTATTGAACCTTTTAAACAATTAATTGATATGGTATAATCTTATTGAGTTCATTAATGGCCTTTTTGATGGGTTTAAGAGATTCAATTTTATTGTTTTGGAAGCATTTTCTTACTTGGTTTCATGATTTGTTTACTTGTATTCATGAATGGAAGTTCATTTGAAATGTGGTTAAACGTCCAGAATTGTTAATTTACATTATTAGTGAAATTAAATAGATATAAATGATCTTATAATGATTCTGGTTATATACCATTATGATGACTCATTCGATGAGTTAAAAATAAACGCTTGGATTTGGCTTGGCGGTTTTGGGCACAATAAACTTGTTTTGTATTATAATTCCATATTATGAACATGTAAATATATCAGAAAATTAATCACAATAAGATATATATATTATTACCTGGTTAAACCATTCAAAAAGTTTCATGACCAGTATTGAAGATAGTAATGCAAATTGGAAATTCATCTTCCTTGAGTGTGATAAATTTACACATCTCAGACGGTGTTTGCATTTATTGTATAAAAGGAGGGAAAAAAGAGAGATTATGATGAAATATTTCATTAGCACAATGAAAATCCAGTACAAGTAAGGTACTGGAATTATCATGGAATTTTTATGAGGGTAGGTGAGAAGGGAGAACAAAATAATGGAACTTTGTAAAAGAAATTGAAAGAAAATAGAAAGAAGGTTCACCTCTTGAGTACTCCTCCTTGAGAATATTCTTAATGCCTTTTTTTCCTTTTGGTGGGACTAGAAAGTCTTGGAAGTGGGGAGAGGGCTTGGGGATAGTATTTTTCAGAATTTAGGCAAATTTTGAAGCTTGAGTGGTGTGGGAGGAAGAGGGGGTGAGGGGTGGTTTATATAGTGGAGGGGAGAAGAGTTTTCTTAATATTATAATCATTAATTTATTATTTCTTCTAAAGGAAACCAATAGTGAGTATTACATGACCAAGAACAGTAACATTTTCATGTGACTTCGAACCAATTGTGCTTACATCATAATATCATCATCAATGACTCAATAAATTAATTATTTATCATTTATCGTAAATTATCGCACTTTACTATTCATAAAAAATTTAAGTATTTCAAAAAAATACCAAAAATTAACCATAACCATTTTTTGATGTGTAGAATCCAAAAATGAAGTCTATTTTTTTAAAATAATTTTCTAAATATGATTAATTAAATATTTAATTAAAATAATTATTTAATCGAAAAAATATAAACACTTAAAATATTCATCTTTATTTTTGAGGTGCCTAAATCCATTTATACATTCAAGGGTACGGATACCAATCATAAGATTCATATTAATATTAACAAGGGTAAGTTACTATTAATAAGGGTGGGTTACTATTCATAAGGTTAGGTTACTATTCACCGAAAATTAAGTTAATTCTTTCATACTCTAATTATCATCTTGATCACAACTGTGTATGTTAGATTTTTAAAATTCAAATCATAGAGCTAACAAATATAAGTTTTATGGCTAGGTTGTGGATATCTCCTATAAGTAACCATGTTTTGTTCCATAGAGGCTCAGTGATTCATGAAATATACGCTATAACTAGAATGTATTTAAGAGAAACATATCATAAAATGTTTGCGGTGCTACATAGGTGGGGTTCCAAATGATGTAACTCCCCAACCCCTCTAGGCTGGAGCCGGTGCATTACTTGTGATATTGACATGGTTAGAAGGAATGAAAATTCCAAAGTAACGATCATTTTAGTAGTTATGAAGAAACTAGATACATATATGTAAATCAAATTACATTGGAAAAGGTTACAAAATACAATACATGACAAAAACTAAAAACTACAACCACAAGAACTCAATAAACGATCACCTCTTCATCACCTGTTGATGGAAAACAATGAAAAAGGGTGATCTCAGATGCTCAGTAAGGGTTACAAATAGTGGAATCACGAATACAATAATAATTGAATCATAATCAATCTTCCATAATCAATATGGCATGGTGAATAAAAGAAAAACTCATGCCATTAATAAACTGAGAATAAAACTGCATCTATAGATTTTGTCATAGTGAAAACCTCATGGATAGTAAAAAATGATAATGAATAAAGGTAATTCTTATTAATTGTACATCATGTATCTGGAACATGAAACCATAATACAATTAAAACGGTTTAGTTCTATGGGAAGAAACCTGTCTGATTTTTTAGAAACAAACTCGAAGGGTTTGTCATTAAACAGATTTGTCTCATGAGACCTACCGATGCATCGAGGGGCTATAGCGGGCCCCAACTACCACTGCATGTCCAAATAAATCTTTATACATTTATTCAATACAAGATCAATATGAATTTTCAATATCCGTATAGAGTAGAGTATACAGATTCATCAATATTTCCATAATTAAAATAACTAGTCTAATAAACATCATATGAAAAATGGTATACTGTTTAGAAAACAAACATATCCATGATATGATATTATGGATATTTAATATAAATATAATTTAAAATTAAAATTGATCTCAAATTGCAGTAGGTACACCACATAAGGATTATTATATGCACAATACAAAGTTAGTCACAATAAAATAGTAGTTGAGGCAAAGTCTCTTACCACAATGTAATCGGTCGAATTATATGAACAAAACTTAATAACTCTCAAATGAATTATTTAATAACATGAATATAAATATAATAAAGTTATTATATATCAAATGGTAGTACACATACACCACATACAAGAAATAAGTGGTGAACAATGAAAATCTCACAGAAATTAAAGTGAGATGAGAAACCCCTTACAAACATTTCGGCATGGTAATGAGTGTTATTGTGAGGGCTTAATGAGAGGTATAGGGGTATTCCATTATTTATATGTCACAATTTAAGTATGAGGGACGTTAGAAAACATACCTTTTCATTAGTAATTAAAAATAAAAGGGCATAACATAGGGGAGATTCTTGAACAAAAGTGAGAGAGATGATCCCTTACCTTACGCTCGAAGGTGTTCTTGTTTGTTCCTAAAGACCTAAATAATCAAATTTAGCTTAATTAATTAATAATTCCAAAACCTTATAATCATTTAATTGATATTTTATAACCTTATTAAGTTCATTAATGTCCTTTTTGATGGGTTTAAGAGATTCAATTTTATTGTTTTGGAATCATTTTCTTACTTGGTTTCAGGATTTGTTTACTTGTATTCATGAATGGAAGTTCATTTGAAATGTGGTTAAACATCCAGAATTTTTAATATAAATTATTAGTGACATTAAAGAGATATAAATTATCTTATAATGATTCTGGTTATATACCATGATGTTGACTCATTCGATGAGTTAAAAATAAATGCTTGGATTTAGCTTGGCAGTTTTGTGCACAATAAACTTGTTTTGTATTATTATTCCATATTATGAATGTGTAAAGATTATAGAACATTAATAAATATAAGATACATATATTATGACATGTTTCAACCATTTAAAAGGTTTCATGACTAGTATTTAAGATAGTAATGTAAATTGAAAACTTGTCTTCCTTGAGTGTGACAAATTTACACATCTCAGACGGTGTTTGCATTTATTGTATAAAAGGAGGGGGAAAAGAGAAATTATGGTGAAATATTCCATTAGCACAATTAAAATACAGTACATTTAAGGTATGGGAATTATCATGGAATTTCTATGAGGGGAGGTGGTAAGGGAGAACAAATGAATGGAACTTTGAAAAAGAAATTGAAAGAAAAGAGAAGGCAGGTTCACCTCTTGAGCACTCCTCCTTTAAAATCTCCATAAGGCCTTTTTTGCCTTTTGGTGAGACCAGGAGGTCTTGGACGTGGGGAGAGGTCTTGGGAAGAGTATTTGGCAGAATTTAGGCAAGTCTTGAAGCTTGAGTGGTGTGGAAAGATGAGGGTGTGAGGGGTGGTTTATATAGTGGAGGGGAGAGGAGTTTTCTAAATATTATAATCATTAATTTATTATTTCCACTCAAGACAACCAATAGTGAGTATTCCATGACCAAGAATAGTAATATATGCATGTGAAATCGAACCAATTGGGCTTACATCAGCAGATCATCATCAATGACTCAATAAATTCCTTATTTAGCATTTATCGTAAATTATCGCATTTTACTATTCATAAAAAATTTAAGTATTTCTGAAAAATCCCAAAAATTTACCCTAACCATTTTTCAATGTGTAGAATCCAAAAATGAATTCCATTTTTTAAAAATAATTTCCTAAATATGATTAATTAAATATTTAATTAAAATCATTATTTAATCGAGAAATATAAACACTTAAAATATTCATCTTCATTTTCAAGGTGCCTGAGTTCACTTATACACTCAAGGGTATGGATACCATTCATAAAATTCATATTACTATTCATAAGGGTAAGTTACTATTCATAAGGGTGGGTTACTATTCATAAGGGTATGTTACTATTCACCGAAAATTAACTTAATTCTATCAAACTCTAAATATCTTCTTGAACACAACCGTGTATGTCAGATTTTTAAAATTCAAATTACAGAGTTGGAAAATTTAAATTTAATGGCTAGGTTATGGATATCTCCTATAAGTAACCATGTTTTGTTCCATATAGGCTCAGTGATTCATGAAACATAGGCTATAACTGGAATGTATTTAAGAGAAACATGCCATGAAGTGTTTGGGGTGCTACAAATGAGGGGGAATAAATGATCCCTAATTCACATTAAATATAATGGATAGTAGGTAATTTATTATAAAAGGATCAAAAAATAACCAGTTGAAATTAAAAAACAAATTTCAAACAAGGTTCTTGGATTGAAATGAAGTGAGAAAGGTGAGGATCCCTTACTTGGATTTGTGATCCCCAAGGCTTAGGAGAGGCTTCTTCGGAGCGTAGGGGTACCTTGGGAGGACTCTAGAGAGTATGGATCTGAGGGTGGTCTAATTTTTAAGAGCTTGAGTGAAGATAAATGGGTTCTTGGGTGGGTTTATATATGAAAGGTGGGGGAATTATTTATTATTTTGGTTTTGGGAACTACACACTAAAATACTCAAAACCACAAACCATCCCATGGTTTTTCCCATGGTTTCTGGAAAAGGGGAGTGGTATAAATTATTTTATAAGGATATGGTCCTAATATATTAAAATATTTCCATTTTTTATGTGGAGGTGAGTCATATTGTCAAGGAAATGATTTTATAATCTTAAAATATTTTATATTTCTTGGAGGATTCACTAAGACTATATAAAATAAATAAAAAACCTGAAATTACATTATTTTAAAGTTAAAAACATATATTTCTCTTAATATACCTTTTATAGTATTCTATTACATCACTATTGGGTCATTATGATGTCATAAAATACATTATATATTTATACGGTATTTAATTTTTACCCAAATATTTGACGATCTCAGAAAATTATGAAAAATTCTCCATTAGATAATTTCAACAAACTGATTCCAAAAATAATATTCATTTTATCTAAATAGTTTTCTAAATATGTTAATTTTCACTTTTATAATAAAAACTAACATTTATTGAAAATTAACGGGTTTTGACAAAAACAGTTTTCAAACCTTAATAAGATCTATATTTGACTTCATAAAAATTATATGATCATTTGTATTTAATAAAATTAATTTAATAATAATATTTTTTAAAAATATTATTTAATTTAAAAATCCACTAATTCGTCAAAATATATTTCTTAATTGAATTTTAATATTAACCAAAAATATTATTTGTACTTTAAAAATCATTTACAATTTAACAATAATAAAATGAAAGTATATTAATTATTCTATACAAAAATAATGCACATAATCATAATGATAGGGTCTTGTTAAATATACCTTTATTACACAAGCATACGCCCTAAGAGTAAGGTGTGTGATAGTGGGGCTTTCATGGGGTTATTTAGTGAACATGGTTTGGGTCGTGATCTTGATGAGCTTAAACTTCCCCCATAAACAGTTTCGATCATGCTTAAGTTATTGGATCTTAACTTGGGATTGTTCTATGAAAAATCTTAAAAATGTTATCTCCCTCAAAAGCTCTGATAAATGGGCATCATAGCATATGATCCTACTAGTTGAGTCCATCACTTCTTTTATCTGTGTTAAAAGGATTTGTTAAAACCCTATATTTATACTAGTCATGTGATCATTGTTCAACAGCTATATTATCAACGGTAAGGATACTTAATATTCATTTAAATCCAATTGTATATAATAAAACCAAAGGATTTCATGTGTTTTCTATATCAATAATACATTTAATTAAATGAAAATGAATTTTATTCATAAATTTTTAGGTCGTTACATTAGGTTCGGAGGCAAGGAAAGTTACTGTCGAGGTTCATAAAACATTTTAAGATCATGTAGAGGGTTATCCCTATTTCTTATCAACTATCTCTTCCATAGATATATGACATGATGCATGAAATTTTTCATGTCTCTCATATTTGACTATATAACTCAAACCCACCTCAGGTTATCGATATTGATGAAGTAGAGATGGAGGTTTATGCTTCTTTTGAGGAGTGTCCCATGCATATTGTTGAACACAATGAGAAGAACATATAGGGGAAGTTCATTCCTGTAGTAAATCTTCTATGGAATCATGTATGGAATCATGAGTAAACTTGGGGACATTAGAAATATTTTCATGCCTAATGGCCATAACTTTTTATCAGGGAGACTGAAGGATCATGGGAATCTAGATTGATGATAATCTAACCTGTGGAGGGGAGGTTGTAAAACCCTACCCTTGGGATTAGAAAATTTTAATTTTAACATATTCCAAAACACATTAATATTATCCTTAAATAAATTTCTAATGGGTTTTGGTGGTCTTAGGGTTGTCCTATAGGTTTTGGGGTTTGGAATTTTATGTTTTTGGGAAGTAGGAAAGGGTGCACGGTTTGAGCTAACTGTGAACCCAAATCATAAGGGATTAAAAAGAGAGGATCACGGTTTACTAAATTATGTGAGGAGGTCCAAAAACACTATAAGGGTATTACACCTTATTGAAGATGTTCCATATAGTTTTTTCATGGTTTGAAAAACTATGCGCTTAACCATATTGGGAGAGGGGACTTTGGACAGTGATGTTGTACGGTTGGCACATGGTTTGGACAACTGTGTGGAAACACTATGTACCCTACTAGAATGTGGGGAATTTTACCAAATTTTTCTTTTGAACTCTTACCCATTTTAAACTAATTTTCCACTCAAATTTGGCTAAAAACTCACCTCTTTTGCACCCATTTTCTCCTCTCTTCCTTCTTGGAGAATCTCCTTCAATCCTTGGCCATTTTGGATTTCTATTAGTGAAATCAGTCTCTCAGGGTGACAATAGTGGAAAAAACGTTTAACATGTCGGTATTTTTCACGTCGGTTCTATATAACCGATGTGAAAAGCTGTACAAATCGATTTATCACATCAGTTATTGTATAACTGACATAATAAATCAATGGGAATCAATTTTTTACGTCGGTTATAAAATAACCAACGTAAAAAAATACTAATATTAGGTTTATCACGTCGGTTATAAAATAACCGATGTGAAAATCGAATCTGGGCTCTTTATCACATCAGTTATTTTATAACCGGTGTGATAAAGGAAATCTCAGCAATTTATCACATAGGTTATCAAAAGAACCAACGTGATACAATATTTTATACATAGTTTATTAAATAACTGACGTTATAAACATAAAAAATGGTTTATCACATCGGTTATTAAATAACTGATGTGATAAAGCTTTTAAATGATTTATCACGCCCCGTATTCAGTCATTCTGTTTTCTTAAATCGAGCGACCTACGACTCGTCTCTCTCACGCGGAAAACCTAGAAAGCATTCTTCTAAGTCATTCCCTCTAGCTTCATTTTTCCAACATCATTCATCATCTTCATTATCACCAGATCTATCAGGTCGACTGACAACACTCAAGTAAGCCTCACACGGGTCAGTTTTAGTTTTTTATTTTTCACGATGCCCTAAACTAATTTTTTGAGATGTTATTTTTATATCTTTGTTCTTACTATCATGTAAGTTTCATAGTGTTCATTTATACCATTCTAAATTATTTTCTGGAAAAATAAACCATGGAAGTGATATCATGAAAATTTACGATTTTTGGGTGTTCTATCATGTGTGTGCGCACGTACAAGGGGTGTCCAAGGGGGTGGGGGTTGTCCAAGTGGGTGGGGTGTCTAGGGTTGGGGGTTGTCCAGGGGGTGGGGGTGTCCAGGGGGTGTCAAAGGGGGTGGGGTGGTGTCCAGGGGGTGTGCATCTGTCCAAGGGGGTACGGGTGTCCAGGGGTGGGGTAGTGTCCAGGGGGTGAGTGGGTTGTCCAAGGGGGTGGGGGTGTCCAGAGGGGTGGGGTGTCTAGGGGGTGGGGCTGTCTAGTGGGGTGGGGGTTGTCCAGAGGGTTGGGGGGCTGTCCAGGGGGTGGGGATTTCCAGAGGGGTGGGGGCAGTCCAAAGGGTTGGGGGGCTGTCCAGGGGGGTGGTGGTTTCCAGGGGGTGTACAAGGGTTGGGGGTGGTGTCCAAGGGGTGATGGGGCTTTCCAATGAGGTAGGGGTGTCCAGGGGTAGGGGTGTTTTTGAGGGGGTGAGGGGGATGTCTAGGGGTGGGGGTGTCCAGAGTGGTGTCCAAGGGGGTGGGGGTGGGGGTGCTGTCCATGGGGGGTGGGGGTGTCCAGGGGGTGGGGGTGGTGTTCAAGGGGTGAGTAGGTTGTCCAAGGGGGTATGGGGTTTTCAGGGGGTGGGGTTTCCAGGGGTGGGGGCTATCTAGGGGGTGGGGCTTTCTAAGGGGGTGGTGGTGTCCATGGGGTTTCCAAGGGGTGGGGGTAGTTTCCAGGGGTGAGGGGGCTTTCCAAGGGGGTGGGGGTGTCCAGGGGGTGGGGGCTGTCCAGAGGGGTTGGGGGCTGTCTAGGGGGTGGGGGGTTTTCCAAGTGGGTGGTGGTGTCTAGGGGTTTTCAAGGGGGTGGGGTGGTGTCCAGGGGGTTGAGGGGACTTTCCAAGGGGGTGGGGGTGTCCAGGGGGTGGGGGTGGTGTCCAGGGGGTGGGGGTATCCAGGGGGTGGGGGTTGTCTAGAGGGCTTGGGGGGCTATCCAGGGGGTGGGGGCTGCCCAAAGGGGTGGGGTGTCCAGGGGTGAGGGTGGTGTATAGGGGGTGAGGGGGATGTCCAGGGGGTGGGGGTGTCCAGGGGGTGGGGGCTGTTTAGAGGGGTTGGGGGGGCTATCCAGGGGTAGTGGTTGTCCAAGGGGGTGGTGGTGTCCAGGGGGTGTCCAAGAGGGTGGAAGTGGTGTCCAGGGGTGAGGGGGCTTTCCAAGGGGTGGGGGTGTCTAGGGGTAGAGGTGGTGTCCAGGGGGTGAGGGGGCTGTCTAGGGGGTGGGGTGTCTAGGGGTGGGTGCTATCACGAGGGGTTGAGGGGGCTTTCCTGGGGTGGGGGATGTCTAATGGGGTAGTGGTGTCCAGGGGGTGTCCAAGGGGGTGGGGTGGTTTCCATGGGTGAGGGGGATTTCCAAGGTGGTGGGGTGTCCAGGGGGTGGGGGTGGTGTCTAGGGGGGTGAGGGGGCTGTCCAGAGGGGGTGGGGGATGTCCAGAGGGGGTGGGGGATATCCAGGGGTGGGGGTTGTCCAAGGGGGTGGTGGTGTCCATGGGGTGTCCAAGGGGGTGGGGGTATCCAGGGGTGGGGGTGGTGTCCAGGGGGTGAGGGGGATGTCCAGGGGGTGGGGGATATCTAGATGGTTTGGGGGATGTCTAGGGAATGGGGGTTGTCCAAGGGGGGTGGGGAGTCTTGGGTGTGGGGGTGGTGTCCAGGGGGTGAGGGGGATATCTAGGGTTGGGGTTTCCAGGGGGTGGGGGTTGTCCAAGGGGTTGGTGGTGTCCAGGGGTGTCCAAGGGGGTGGAGGTGGTGTCCAAGGGGGTGAGGGGGCTTTCCAAGGGGTGGGGTTGTCCAGGGATGGGGGTGGTGTCAAGGGGTTGAGGGGTCTGTCCAGGGGGGTGGGGGTGTCTAGGGGGTGGGGTTTGTCCAGAGGGGTTGGGGGCTATCGAGGGGGGTGGGGGATCTCAGGTAGTCTATACCAACGGTTCCTGTAGAATCGTTGGTATAGGTTTATTGCAATGACCATCATTCCAATGGTGTGTGAAACCATTGGGGTATTCTATCCCAATAGTTTCAGGGGCTATCTGAATGGTTTCAATTCATTGGAATATGTGTAATTTTATGTAGTGAATGTATACATATTTTAATATTTATATTTAATATTTTTTTTTTACAGAAGGGTGAATTTGGTATCTAGTTGCAGAAGGATGTATTCTTTGTGTACCTTAAGAATAAAGGATCCAAGATGAGTTTAAAACTATTATATCTAACTATACTTTTTTAAAATCATTTGCATGCATATTTTTTTCGAATATGAATAGATTTTTTTTGTATTTCAAAATTGTTTTACATTCAAATTATGATATTTTTCATATAAATATATATATTTGTCTTATCTTAACAAGATATATAATTTTGAGATTTTTTATAGTTAATAATGAGTCGAAGTTGGATTATGACACATCGAATTAGTAATGAATATGAGGAAGGATTTGATTGCTTTTTTGAATTTTCTAAACGAAATGTTCTAAGAAGTGACATTTTTTCTATCCACACCTAAAATGTTTTAATATAAAGAAGTTGGAAAGTATAGAGATCAAAGATCATCTAATTTGTCATGGTTTTAATCCAAGTTATAGCCCTTGGATTTGGCATAGTGAAACTAGACAGAATGTCAGATCTATTGATGATAATGATTCGCCAAATGGTAATTCCGATGGAATTGAAGAAATGATTAGTGATATTGTAGCAGAACAAATTGAGATAGAACCGACAATTGAATGTCTATATGGTGATGCTGAAAAACCATTGTATCCTGATTCTATAGATTTTATGGTTTTTTTGTGGTGTTAAGACTGATTAACCTGAAGGTGAAACATAGATGGAGTGATATAAGTTTTACAGAGCTGCTATAATTTTTGAAAGACATTCTTCCAAAAGACAACAATCTTATAGATTCACATTATAAGTCCAATAAAATATTATGCCTGATGGGATTGGGATACAAGAAAATACATGCATGTCCAAATGATTTTATGATATATAGGAAGGAATATGAATTTCTATCCGACTGTCCTAAATGTGGGACATCACGGTATAATTTGAAAGAAAAATCATAGGCTGGTGTAGAGATTACAAAGATCCCTTCCAAGGTATTTTGGTATCTTCCTACAATTCATCGTTTGAAATGTTTATTTGCTAATTCACATAATATAAAAAGGTTAATATGTCATGCTAATGAGCATATATGTGATGAAAAAAATGTCATCCAGCTGATTGTCCACAATGGAAGAAAATTGATGAGCCGTATCCTAAATTTAGAAATGAAATTAGAAATCTCATACTAGGGTTGTGTACGGATGGGATGAATCCCTACTGAACCCTCAGTAGCACACAGATTTCATGGCCTGTTTTATTGATAATTTACAACCTCTCTCATGAAGTTTGTATGAAGCGTAAATATGTCATGTTGAGTATAATTATCTTTGGTTTGAAGCAACTTGGAAATGATATTGATGTTTTCTTATCACCATTGATTGATGATTTGAAAATTTTATGGGAGGATGGTATTAGTGTGTATGATTCTTATAAAATGGAATATTTTCAACTGCATGCAGTGCTTCTGTTCACTGTAAATGACTCCCCAACATATGGAAATTTGTCTGGATATAGTGTTAAGGGGAATAAAGCATGTCCAATTTGTGAACAACGTACTTCATATTGTCAATTGCATCATTGGATAAAAACAGTGTACATGGGTCATCGAAAGTTTTTCCCTATGGATCACTCTTATAGAAGACTAAAAAAGGCATTCAATGGCTCACAAGAATTTGATACTGCTTCAAAACCTTTATCCCCGGATGTTTATTTTGAGAGGGTGGAAAACCTTGATGTGACATTGGGAAAGACATAGAAATCTGGTAATGATAGACATATTTGGAAGAAAAGTTCAATATTTTTTGAGCTACCATATTGGAGATATCATGAAGTTAAACATAATATTGATGTCATGCACGTAGAGAAGAATATCTATGATAGTTTTAATATAACATCAATAAATATTAAAGTAAATAAAAAAGATGGGTTGAATGAAACATTAGGATTACTATCAATGGGAATGTGTTTGTAATTAGCTCCCACTCCTAATGGAATATGAACATTTCTTCCCCCGGCTTTTCATAAATAATCCAAGAGGGAGAAAATTAGATTTTTTCAGTGTCTTCATGATATCAAAGTGCCTCAAGGTTATTCTTCAAATGTAAAAAAATTTGTCTCTTTGAAGGATTTGAAGTTCATAGGTATGAAATCCCATGATTTTCACGTCATGATGCAACAACTTCTACCAGTTTAATTGTGTGCAATATTTCCCATCCATGTTAGAAAGACTATAATGAAGTTGTGTTATTTTTTAAATTCAATTTGTAATAAGGTGATTGATGTGAATTCTTTGAACATTTTGGAAAAGATGCAATTTCTATACTTTGTCAATTGTAAATGCATTTTCCTCCATCTTTTTTCAGATATAATGGTGCATTTAATGATTCATCTGGTTAGAGAAATAAAGCTTTGTGGACTTGTATATCTTTGTTGGATGTGTCCTTTTGAAAGGTATATGAAAATATAGAAGGGGTATGTTAACAATCCATATCAACCTGAAGCCTCCGTTATTGAAAAGTATATTTTTGAGGAGGTTGTGGAGTTTTGTACGAGCTACTTGGCTATGGTGGAGCACATAGGTTTGCCTCCATCTTGCCATGAATGAGTTAATAATAAGGGAAAGGGGATTCATGGCTTGAAAGTCAAATCGTTGACAGCTGAACAGATGAAGAAGTTAGAATTATACATCTTGAATAACATAGTCAATGCTCAACCATATATCACATTTCATATTAATGATTTGATACAATGTCATCCAAAGAAGAAAGAAATGTGGATTTTGAATGAGCACAACAAAATATTTTTTTAGTGGTTTAAAAAAACCTTGCTTGGTAGATCGAATGTATCAGAGACATTAATATGGTTTGTGGGTGTTCCATGTTTAAATGTGATAACATGGTCTGGTTATGTCATTAATGGCTATACATTTCATACAAAATCTTAGGACAATAGAAGTGCAGTTCAGAATAGTGGTGTATTGGTGTTTACAGAAGAAATGCATTTTTCGAGTTCTAAAGACAAAAACCCAATTTCAGCATCAAGTGTATATTATAGATTCATTGAAGAAATATTGGAGGTTTATTAATTTAAAATTAAAGTTCATGTTTTTAAATACAAGTGGTTTATCGGTAACAGCAATGTCATACAAGATGAATTTGGAATGATAGTTGTTAATATGAATAGATTGGAAGACACGGCAGATTATTTTATAATGGAAACACATGCAAAACGTATTTTCTATGAGGTTGATCAATCAGATATGCAGTGGTCTATTATTTTACAAGGGAAAAAACAATATGTTGGTGAGGATCAACTTGTTGAAGATGTTGATTTATATAACATCCCTACTTTCATGGAAATATTAGGAAAACATAATGATGAGCATGTTGAAGACATGGTTTGGGCTATAATAAACGATCATGACAAAGGAATTTGGGAAAACAATCCATTTGTACATTCCTAATATTACATGTAACATATGTTTATTTCTTGTTTACATTTATTATTTTCATAAAATGTTAGATATTGTAATTTTTTTATTAAAATGCGTATTAAAACAAATAAGTAGAAGTTTTTGTTTATTTTAATTTTTTCTTGTTTAGTTTATCATGTTTACCATTACGTAAATTATATATCTATTGTTTTTGTTGAATGACAATTAATTTACCATTTTTACCATGTTTACCATGTTTACCATGCCTACGATGTCTATCATGTTTACCATGTTTACCATGTTTACCATGTTTACCATGTTTACCATGTTCACCATGTGTACCATGTTTACCATGTTTACCATGTTTACCATAGTTTACCATATTTTACCATATTTTACCTTTACATAACTTATATATTTATTGATTTTGTTGAATGAAAATTACACTACCATGTTTACCATGTTTACCATATTTTCCATTGTTTAACATGCTTACCATATTAACCATGTTTACTATTACATAACTTAGTTCAATTTTTCATTTTCTATTTACATTAGTCTTGTAATATTTGAATTTGTATATTTGTGAACTTACGTTTGTTTTTTTATTTGAAGGATATTGACAGATCAATCAGTTGATCAACCACTTGGAGATGAGCATAATGATCATACCATTGGGGAGGAACATTCACATGCTCCTCTTGATGTTCCCCAATATTCCTCATGTGCTCCCACAACGACAAAGAGTTTAAGAGTTGGTAAACATGGGTGCACACATTTACCAAAATTATCACTTGCTCATACACAGGACCCGAGGATACTCATTGAGTTTGACGATAATGATATTCCTAGAGGTCTAAATGAAAAATATTTTAAGAGTTTTGTATCAACTCAGGGTAAGATAAAAGTAAGCATTTTGTATGATGATTGGAGAAGTGTGGACAAAGCGATAATATCTCAGTTGTCAGAGACAATTTTAGTAATATCATTTTCTATTTTTTTCTTATTATTTAAATGTTTCTAGTATAATATGTTTTACCTCTTCTTTATTAGATGACATCTGATATTTCTGACATTGGAGGAGTCAGGAAGAAATGTTTATCGATGGATGCTAGGAGATGGAGGGATTTGAAATCAACTCTCACATCAAATTTCATTTTTGGTCATAGGATTCAGGGAAATCCATGACGTATATATCCTTTCATATATGAAGACACATGGAGATAGTTTGTTGAAAGTAGAATAAAAGAATCATTTTTGGTAAGGTCAATATAAACTTTTATAATCTTTCTTATATAAATGATCTTATTAATGTTTTGTTAATGATTTTTTTTCTTAATTTACATAAAACAAGGAAATATCATCAGGAGATCCAATCTAAAAATGTATACCCTTGTAGTTTATCTCAGGGAGGTTATACATTATTGGAAGAACAAATGATGGTGGGAAAATTACAAAAACTAAGAGTTGAGTCTTTAATCTTTGGAGAGGTTTCTCCTCCATCCCCTCCATCTAGACATGAAAAATGGAAGAGATCTTGGATGGGAAAAAATGGGAAATATCTTTCGAAAGATTCGAGAATCGTAGCTAATATGATTGTAAGATATTTATTTTATTTATTTAAGTTAACTATATTCTTCATATAATTTGAATCATTACAGAAATGTTTAATTAATTAATACAGGATTCTCTTGAGGAGCAGAGCTCACAAGGGGTATTTACAGCTATTGGGAGGTAAGATATTTTATCTGCAACATTGGGAAACCTGTGCATCCTGGTCGTGTATGAGGATATCTGACAGGTGTATCAGTAAGAAAAGTGTTTCCATGTTCTTGGACTTCTTACATTGAGGGTGTTTATAAAAAAAAATAGAATCCTTGGAGGCTGAATTTTATAATATTAATGTGATGATAGAGGAAAATATTAGAGCATCGGTACAGTCTATGTTTGCAAACATGCAAATACAATTTCAGACTACAACTCCCACTCATCCACCTCCCCCTGCAGACCCCATTATTTATCCTCCACCTCCGCCAGTAGCTGCCACTCCCCAACCTCAACCTACGGACCCCATTTTTTAACCTACTCCTATGTCGTAGCTTCCTACTTATTTCGAGTTTTATTTTGATGATCCTCAACATCATATAGCTGCATATGGGCTGGTATATTGTATAGGAGATATAGTTCATCATCAACAGTTAGAGGTAGAGCATCATAGGGTCACTATAAAGGATATTATAGATAGATGATCTTGAGTACCATTACCTATAGATGAGGTGAAGACATTTGGACATAGTATCAGCCATTTTTTAATTTGGACATCCAGACTTCTACAACTCATTACCATAGAGGTATGTATGTTATATCTTATTTTTTATTTTTTTTATTAAAGTTATTTTAACAATTGAAAACTCATATATTATTCTATTTATTTTTACAAGAATATTTCAAAGGTAAATAAATACTCTCTAGAAAAAAACAAATACAAATGGTTATGACATCAGATACATATTCTAGTAGTCTTGATAGATTTTCAAGATATTCAAATTTTTTGGCGGATCATTATGAGTTTCCAATGGAAGATAATGTTTGTGGACGTGAAATAAATGTGTGGATTTTGAAAAATGATATCATGGAGCTTGTTATTGGAGATTAGTTGGGTATCAACGTGGTGTAATTTTTTTCCATGTAAGTCTTAACACCTTTTACCTGTATTATATTTATTAAAAATGTATATTTAGGTCTATTTTGTATTAGGTATATTTATAACATGTGTGATAAGAATGAGAAGATAGATGTATATGGATTCATGGACCCGTATTTGATTTCCCCTGAAGCACATGCATTGGATGAGGAACAAAGAATGCTTTATATTGCTGAAATATTTGAACAGAATATAATCACATAGTGTTCGATGATTCATTTTTTTGAGAGGTATGAAACATATATCTAGAAATGTTTTCATTATCTTTTAACATTAAAAACCACTAACCTTAAATTTTCTTTTATCAGTGATCATTGGATGTTAGGTGTTTTTTCCAAGGGATAAAACACTTTATTGGATATGCTCTGTCCATAGAGATGTACGGGAAAGTTTTAAGAATATGTTGGAAAAGTAAGTTTCAATTTCTTAATAGTTGTATATATTATAATGAATTTTAAATTTATCCCATTTTTATTATTTTCTAATAGGGGATGGGTCTACTTTTGAAAAAACACAAAGAAAAGGAGTGTCAAGATCAAATATGTAAAAGTAAAGGTAAATATCAATTTATAATTTGTAATTTTTGAAGTAATACATAAAAATAATATTTTTAAATTACACTCATTTAAACAAAATTTTCATGAACAACAAGACATCATCGAATGTAGATATTATATGTTAAGATTTATGTATGAAATAATTACAACTGGAACACTTGTGATCTTTGACCTGGTAAGATTTCCTTTTAAACTTTTCCATAATATTTCATTTGATTTATTCATTATACATGTTAACTACTATCCTTTTAATTTTTAGCTATTTAATGACCCTAAACCCAATAGTGCTCAAGATGTCAAACATTTACAAGTGGAATGGTAAAATTATTTTACAGTTTTGATTGGATTTTAGTTTGTTTCTAGTGTAAAATGTAATTTTGAATATTGTTATAATAATTGTTTATTTGGTAGTCATTTAGGTTGGATTTAGGTTTTTTTTAGTTGACATTGTAAGTTTTGAATATTATATATGTAAATGTTTAATTTTTCTCTACTTCTTGTTTTGGTCTTGTTCTGATGGTTTTTCTGGTATGGATCTTGGTCTGGGGGGTTCAGGGGTGTGGGGGTGTCCAGGGTGTCCATGGGGGTGGGAGGGTGTCCAGGAGGGTGGGAGGGTTGTCTAGGGGAGTATGAGCTATCCAGAAGAGTGGGGGGTTTTCCAGTGGGTATCCAGGGGTGTGGGGGTGTCCAGTGGGGTGGGGGGTTCTAGGGGTGTGGGAGGACTGTCCAGTGGGGTGGGGGTGTCCAGGGTGTCCATGGGGGTGGGAGTGTGTCCATGAGGGTGGTAGGGCTATCCAGGGGAGTGGGGGCTATCTAGGAGGGGGGTTTTATAGGGTTGTGGGGGTGTCTAGTGGGGTGGGGGGTTCTATGGGTGTGGGAGGGATGTCCAGGGGTGGGGGTGTCCAGGGTGTCCATGGGGGTGGGAGCGTGTCCAGGAGGGTGGGAGGGTTGTCCAGGGGAGTGGGGGTTGTCCAAGAGGGTGTGGGGGTTATCCAGGGGGTTTTTAGGGGTGTGGGGGTGTCCCGGGGGTGTGGGTTTCTAGGGATGTGGGAGGGATATCTAGGGGTGTGGGGGTGTCCAGGGTGTCCATGGGGGTGGGGGTGTCCATGAGGGTGGGAGGGATGTCCAGGGGGTAGTGGCTGTCCAGGGGGTTTCCAGGGGTGTGGGGTGTCTAGGGGTGTAGGAGGGCTATCCAGGGTGTCCATGGGGGTGGGGGTTTCCAGGAGGGTGGGAGGGATTTCCATGGGGGTGGGGTTGTCCATGGGGTGTTCAGGGGTGTGGGGGAGTCCAGGGGGTGGGGATTTTCAGGGGTGTGGGAGGGTTGTCCAGGGGTGTGGGGGTGTCCATGGGGGTGGGGGTGTCTAGGAGGGTGGGAGGACTATCCAGGGGGTGGGGGCTATCCAGGAGAGTGGGGGCTATCCAGGGGGTGTCCAAGGGTGTGGTGTGTCGAGTGGGGTGGGGGTTTCTAGGGGTGTGGGAGGCTATCCAGTGGGGTGGGGGTGTCCAGAGTGTCCATGGGGGTGGGAGGGTGTCCAGGAGGGTGGGAGGGTTGTCCAGGGGAGTGGGGGCTATCCAGGAGGGTGTGGGGGTTGTCCAGGGGGTTTCTAGGGGTGTGGGGGTGTCCAGTGGGGTGGGGGGTTTCCAGGGGTGTGGGAGGGAAGTCCAGTGGTATGGGGGTGTCCAGGGTGTCCATGGGGGTGGGATGGTGCCCAGGAGGGTGTCAAGGAGGGTGGGAGGTTGTCCAAGAGGGTGGGGGATATCTAGGTGTGTCCAGGGGTGTGGGGGTGTCCAGTGGGGTGGGGGATTTTTAGGGGTGTGGGAGGGTTTTCTAGTGGGTTGCGGGGTGTCCAGGGTATCCATGGGGGTGAGAGGGTGTCCAGGAGGGTGGGAGGGCTTTCCATGGGAGTGGGGGGCTGTCCAGGAGGGTGGGGGTTTCCCAGGGGTGTGGGGGTGTCCAAGGGGGTGGGGGTTTCTAGGGGTGTGGGAGGGTTGTCCACGGGTGTGGGGGGTGTCCAGGGTGTCCATGGGGGTGGGGGTGTCCTGGAGGGTGGGAGGGCTATCTAGGGGGTGGGGAATGTTCATGAGGGTGGGGGCTATCCAGGGGGTTTCCCGGGGTGTGGGGGTTGTCCAGTGGGGTGGGGGGTTCCAGGTGTGTGGGAGGATTGTCCAGGGGTGGGGGTGTCCATGGGGGTGGAGAGGTGTCCAGGAGGGTGGGAGGGTTGTCCAGGGGAGTGGGGCTATCCAAGAGGGTTTTTTGACTATCCAAGGGGTTTCTAGGGGTGTGGGGGGTCCTGGGGGTGGGGGGTTTCCAGGGATGTGGCAGGGATGTCCAGGGGTGTGGGGTGTCTAGGGTTTCCATGGGGGTGGGGGTGTCCAGGAGAGTGGGAGGGCTGCCTAGGGGGTGGGGGTTGTCCAGGGGGTTTCCAGGGGTGTGGGGGTGTCCAGGGGGTTGGGGGTTTTCCAAGGGTGTGGGACGGATTTCCAGGGGTGTGGGGTGTCTAGGGTGTCCATGGGGGTGGAGGTTTCTAGGAGGGTGGGAGGGCTTTCCATGGGTGGGGGTTGTCCAGGAGGGTGGGGCTGTCTAGGGGGTGTCCAGGGGTGCGGGGGGTTTCCAGGGGGTGGGGGGTTTCTAGGGGTGTGGTAGGGATGTCCAGTGGGTTGGGGGTGTCCATGGTGTCCATGGGTGTGGGAGGGGGTCCAGGAGGGTGGGAGGGATGTCCAGGGGAGTGGGGGTTGTCCAGGGGGTGTCGAGGGGTGTGGGGGTCCAGTGGGGTGAGGGGGTTTCCAGGGGTGTGGGAGGGTTGTCCAGGGGAGTGGGGGTTCCAGGGTGTCCATGGGGTGGGGGGGTTTCCAGGAGGGTGGAAGGGTTGTCAAGGGGAGTGGGGGATGTCCATGGGGTGTCCTGTGGTGTGGGGGTGTCCAGGGGTGGGGGTTTCTAGAGGTGTGGGAGGGTTGTCTAGTGGGTTGGGGGTGTCTTGGGTGTCCATGGGGGTGGGAGGGTGTCCATGAGGGTGGGAGGGATATCTAGGGGGTGGGTGTTGTATAGGAGGGTGGGGGAAGTCCAGGGGTGTGGGGGGTGTTTAGTGGGGTGGGGGTTTCGACGGGTGTGGGGGGGTTGTCTAGTGGGGTGGGGGGTTTTTGTCTGGTTTCGGTCTGGTTTTGGTCTGTTTTTTGTTTGTTTCAGGTCTTCTTTAGTAGGGAATAGTTGTGGTTGAACGTTTTTATTTAAAAAATTGGTTTTTATGTCGGTTATTTTATAACTGACCTAAAAAATGCATGGGAATGGGTTTTAACATGGGTTATTTGAAAACCGATGTAAGAAATGCACGGGAATGGGTTTTTATGTCAGTTATTTCATAACAAACCTAATAAATGGAATGGAATAGATTTTTACATTAGTTATTTTATAACAGATGTAGTATACATGTTTTCACGTCGATTATTTTTTAACCGACGTAAAAAATTCTTGGCAGACTGGTTTATCACATCGGTTATTTTCATAACCAACATGATAAACGTTTTGGAGGCATAGTTTATTAAATCAGTTATATAATAACCGATTTAATAAAGTATATACTACATCAGTTATTTAAAAATTGATGTAATAAATCATGACTCCGAAGCATTTTCCATGTTGGTTTTTGGGAACTGGCATGAAAAATGCTTCGAATTTCTGGTTTTTAGGTCAGTTTTAAAATAACCGACATAAAAAAACAATTTTTATAACGTCTCCTATAATAACATCGGACAAAATCCAACATAAAAAATAAAAAATAATGGCCGTAAAAAAAATTCTTCACTACTGTGATTCTATACTTTTTTTCTTATATTTTCTTGGCTTCTTTCACTTTTAGTTGTGTTTCAATGGTTTTACCTAGTTTCACATTTTTCCAAGGTAATATCTCTCTTAATTTGATATCTCCCTTTATAATTAAAATCCATGATCGATATCAGGCATGTGGCCTCTCCTAGACCTAAGGTCGGTGACCTCTATGTATTTACCATAGTCGTCTTACTTTCCCTCTAGTTTTATGTGCTTTTTCTGAATATGGGATTTCATGTTTTATTTTGAAATTTAATTTAAGCCTTAAAACATGACATGTGCATGCTATATTACCCTCTTATGAAATTGTAATTGATTTATAAATTGGTTCTTCATGGAAGATGAACACGGTATTGAAATGGAAATGTTTTTCCCTTTTTATAGTACCTTCAATTGTTTTTTTATTTTAGAAAATACTAAATGATTTTGGAAAGAACTTTGTAAATGGTTTTTGTCTAATGTGACCTTTCCTCTTTGATTCAAAATTGGTACTTATGGTTTTTATTTGAAAATGGGAATTGGAATTTAATTAGAAATTATAGTTTTAATGGAACCTATTATGTTTTGTATTATTTTATAGCTATGTTGGTTATTATGGTTAAACCTTGGTTGAACGTTTCCCTCAGGTGGGTGTTGGTTGTTAAGAGTAAGCTTGGGGTGAATACTACCCTAGGGTGGATTTTGGTTTTCATGGTTCTACTTAGGGGGTGAATGTTACCTCCTAGGTGGATATTAAGGCCCTATGGATGGGTATATTTACCCAAAGTGTTGCATAGTACGAAATGTGGGTATATTTCCATGGTTAGGTGTAGTTTGGGTTTCTATAGTATTCCAAACATGCTTAGAAACATATGGCACTAGTCAAATTAGGTGAGTCCAAAAAAGACCCAAACAAGATCAATGTATCACTAAGAGGGGGGTGAATCAGTGATATCTTTTTCTTTTATGTTATCTTTCTTGCATAAAAATCTCTTCATATTATAAAATAACTATCGCTTTTCTAAAAAAACATTATCACATCCACGTGAACATAATAATTTACAAGGTTCACTATTCAATAAGAGTATCTAGTCCTTATCATGGTTTGGAAATATTCCAATAACACAAAATCCACTATAAAAAAATACTTTTGTGTGGATATAACAAGTAAGAAATACCCTTACACTTCTGTAGAACTATGATCAATACAATAGTGCATGTTACTCTTATATCATGAATGATGTAAAATAGTTTTCTAATAAGTTAAGAAACCTACACCAGTTGGTTCCAAACAATTCATTATGTTGCTACAATATCTTCTACTTTTGTAGATTCTTCACTGCACAATTATTCTCATTCTTATTTAATAGAAGGTAGAAACAACTCTTATATACTTTTCACAAAAACTTGTTCTGATGGATTTATCAAATTACTCAATTTGATTCTTCTATCTAGAATACAAATAAAAAAAGATACTCCACAAACAACTCTGAACCACTTCTTCCTTTCCCTGGAAATTTCATTCTAATTTCATGGTCCTACCTAGTAACACTTTCCTTGCTCTTCTTCTTTTTGGAAAAATTCCTTAGGAAAACTATATTTAGAAACTTTTCTTTACTCACAAAACCTTCAATTCTATCACTCTCTCCCGCATGTGAACAATGTCATAGTATGTTGTACTTTGACCTCTATTTATAGGTGTGATAAAAACGGAATAGTCATAAATCCAATTTCATTTTCCTATTCAACCAAATCTCTAGAAACTAGAATTCACATTTATTTTGAATACATATTTGAATATTTCAGCACTTCTCAAATCATTTGTATTTATATAAAAACTTATTTAATCTTCTCACAACTTCCTCCTTCTTTGAATATACAAACATTTCTCCAGTCTTATAAAATTTTCATTTAGATGTAGTTTGTCACTCTGATTTTCCTGATCCAATTGAAAACATTAGAAAGTGAAGAATTAAATTATGATGTTCCAATTGAACCTATTATTCCATAAACATTGTTGCAACTTCTATATACTGTTAAACCCCTCAACAACACTTCAGCATCTTCAAAACAATTTCCTTTATTTTTTCGACAAAAACCTGGACATATGACCCCACATCTAATGACGTCCAGCATTCATTGACTTACTGGTGTTAGTATGTGTCTTATGGATCAGTCTTTGTTTCCCTCCAGCATATTGGTGTTACATATAGTCTAATGACTCTGAACCCAATTGAAATAATTTATATATTTTTGAAAATGGTTGACTACATTGTTGGGATTCATCTAATTGATGGGTCACTAAAACTATTTCTATTCATCGGTCCAAACAACTCCAAATTACTCATCTATGTTAACAAATTCTTTACTTATATTCACAAACAAAATTGGATTTTACTATGATAGATCTCTACATATGATTCCCTATGGATACCAACAATGTGTCTAATGGATAGGTGTCAGAACTCATCTAATGGATCAGGGAGACACAATGTCCAATGGACCAGTGTTAGTAGTGACTTATCTCTTCCTGATTCTCTCCAATCTATGATTTATCCTATGAATAAGTTAATTTTATTAATAAGGTATTTTTATAAATTGGACATTCCAATGTATCATTCCATCATCACTTCATAAAAACTTCTAACTTTAGCATCTTCAAACTTCCCAGCCTTTAAAAAACTGCATCCGGTGATCCTCACACTAATGAACTGCAACTGGAAGACTTTGAATTTGTAATAATGATTCTTACAAAAAATTCTACATGTATCAGGACTTTTTCATGATGTTAAGAAAATTAAAATTTTAAAAGCATCATCTGAATTACAAAACATTTTCTCCTCATTTCTTTCACAATGCTTGGATCATAAGTTTTTCAAACAACATTTGATATTGAAAATTTTCAAAGTATTAAAACATCATAAAGTTTGGTATAAAATATCTTTAAATACATTCATACTTTTATAAACTTTCTCATATATATCAAAAACTTCATTTCAGACACAATGTGATTCTAGAAACCATTTCACCCGAAACACATCTCCATAACAAAAAACCTCAAATGATGGAATTTCTTATCAAACATGTGTCTGATATTATGAGTATGATTCTCCTTTAATCTGATAACCAATACATAATAAGTGAATTTATTTTTAATAATGACAATAAAATATAGAAAAAACAGAAAAAAACTACTTCCAACATCGTAAAATAACTTCCAACCAACTTGGTCCCAACAATATCCTCCTATAGATTTAGTTGTAAACCAAGATTCATAAATCACTAAAAATTTTAACCTCATGATACATATATATAATTAATAATTCTATGTTTATGTGATTAAACTCATTGTAGGAAACAAGAATCATTGACCGAAAAACTATGTTTTCCTTAAGTAGTGTCTTAAGAAACTTCTTGTTCATACTTTCACTTCATAACTTCTTTCACTTTCCTGTAAAGAAGTTTTCTACAAACACTCCAAAAAAACTTTTAAAATAATTAACACACTTACATGAGGAGTTCACATCTTACCCAAAACTCCTACTAAATACATTATTCATTAAAAAATTTAGCACATGTCAATGGATAGATTTGTGAAACATAATTTTTCTCCCCCTTGAAAACACAATCCAAAGACTATATGAGAGAGGTGACAAATACACATACCTCAAACTTGGAGATAAATAGTTTGCATTACCTTTTTCAACCTTATTTTGATAAATTCTTACTTTGGTAAAGCTTTTGTGAAAATTTCAGGAATTTGATCCATTATAAGAACATACTATAGCTTGAGTTAATTCCTCTACACATTCTCTTTGATGAAGTGATATTTGATATCAATATGTTTTGAATGATAATGCTGTACTATATTTCTTGTAAGGTTTATGGAACTCTAATTATCACAACCCAGGAATATAAGTAACTTCACTTCAAAAATTAAGTCTTCTAACATAGTCTTCACCCACATAAGTTGTGTTTCATCTTGAGTGGTAGGAACATACTTAGCTTAATATGTTCTAAGAGTTACTAAATTTTGTTTCTTAGTATGCCAACATACAAAAATTTCCCCCGGAAATAAAACATCACCAGATGTGGATATTCTATCATCAACACTTACTAATAAATTAGCATCTATTAAGACAAACAAATAAATTCTTTCTGAGCTATCATACCTGATTTGTAAATCTATTGTTCCTTTGATATATCTAATAATTCCTCTTCCAGTCTAGAGATGTGATTACTTTAGAGCACTTTGAAATGTTTCATATAAGGTAACAGCATAAAAAATGTCTAGTCTTGAGGTCGTCAAATATAACAAACTCCTAATTATATTTTTAAACTCTTTAGAGTCAACTACTTTACCTTCTCCATATTAATTCAAATTCTTTCCCACTAAAATATGTGTGGAAAAAGGTTACAAATTTTCTATTCCAAACTCATTAAGAAGTTCCTTGGCATAGTTTTCTAGATAAAGGAAAATGTATTTATTCTTTTGTTAGATTTTTAAACCAAGAAAGTATTTCATTTCACCAAGAAAGGACATTTCAAACAACTTATTCATTTTTTCATCAAACCTTTCACAACTTCTTTCATAATTACTAGAAAAGATAGTATCATTAACATATACAATAACAATGAGGGAAATTTCTTGAATTTCTTTGATTTATAGATTACTATCAACTCTCCCTTTCTTAAAGTTAAACTTTCTTAAGAAGTAATCAAATTTGGAATACCATTCCCTTAGAGATTTCTTTATCTCATACAAGGATTTCATTAACTTGAACTCATAAATTTCATCTTTCCAAAAAACAAAACCACACAGTTGTTTAATATAAAAATATTCATCAAGTTATCCAATTAGAAATTCCAACTTCACGTCCATCGAAAAAAATTTATGACTTTGTTGTGAAGTAATTGAAATAAAGATTCTAATTTTTTCTAACCTTTCCATTGGAGAAAAGGACTCATCAAAATAAATGCCTTCAATTTGTGAGTAACCTTTTCAAGCCAATCTTGATTTTTTTTTCTTATCACTTCACCATGTTCATTAAACTTTCTTGAGAATAACCACTTTTTAACAATAACATTTTTTCATTTGGTTTGGGTACAAGTTACCAAGTATCATTATTATCAATTTTATACAAATCTTAATTAATAGCATGAATCCATTCTATATTCTCAAATACTTAATTAACATCTTTTGGATCAAATTTTGAATAAAAATAAGTATTTGAAACAAATATTTATGTTCTTTATGTTTGAACCTTTTAATGTTAATCACCAATAATTTTTTGATCTTCCACCTATTTCCTCATCCTAGGATGAGATGTAAAAAATTCTTCCTCTTCGCTAGAAATAGTTGAGTCTAGTTCTTCCACCTTACTGGTATCACAATTGTTGGAATCCTTTTCATGTTTCTTTGAAATAATTCTTTATTATTATTCATCTTATTCATCTTCATGTGTTTGTGAATCATATTCCTCATATTTTTCAAGAACTTTTACATAAAAGAAGTCAATAATTATTCTTATATCTTTGTTGAAACATCTATATCTTATTCCATCCAAAGCATATAAAAGAAAGATTCCATATTCACCCATCTAATCAAACTTTCCAACATTTCTGCTTTTGTTATTTATGATGTAGGGACTCCCAAAAACTCATACATGTTTCAAACTTGTAGTTTTATCATAGAAAATTTCATATATAGTCATATCAAAACTTGTCCTATAGAATCACAAATTACAAATATAAAAATTTGTGTGCATTTCTTGCCTCTTGAAATAATGAGAAAGATTGCACTCAATCCACATTGTACAGCCCATATCAACTAAACTTGTATTCTTTCTTTCAACAACAACATTTTTTGGGGTGTTTATGGTGTAATGAACTCATTCCAAATTCCCTGATTTTCAAGATAAATTCTAAAATCTTTATTATTGTATTCACAAACATTATCATTACACAACTTATTCAAAGAATAATCACATTCCTTATCATCACTTCTCCTGAAACACTTAAATATTTTTAGAGATTCTGAATTATGTTTCAAATACATACTACAAGTAATGCAAGTAAAATCATCAATGAAATAAATGAAGTACTTATCTATGTAAGTTTATTGTTTTCTTATTGGAAAAAATATATCTGAATGAATTAGTTCCAAAGGATGAGTTGAATGAATATCAATTTTCTTATGAACAAAGTTTTTAATCTTCCTTTTCAGAAAAATTGAACAACACCATTCTCTTCTTCTTGACATATAAGTAATGTCATGAAAACTTCCTCGCTTTGATAACTTTATAATGTTTCTATAAAACATATTTCCCAACATTTTAGGCCACAAATAATTTTCTTTCATCATACTTAAGTAACATTAATTCTACACTTAACCAACTTAAAACAAGTTTCCTTTTGTGTGTTGAACTTTTGTAAAAAAAATTCCATCTTCATATCTTTTCACAACAAAACCATCTTTTCTAAAAAAAACTTCATTGCCTTCATCACAAATTTGGTAAACAATCAATAGATTTTATTTAAACCCATAAAAAACAAATATTTATTGGATTTCAATTTTCTTATCTAATAATAGTTGATCCAACACCTTTGATTCTGAGAGATTCATCATTTCCAAACATCATTGTTCCTTATTTGAAATATTCTAAATTATTCAACATTTTCAAATCTTATTTCATATGAGAAAACACCCACTATCCAAAATCCAAGTTGGTTCTCCTTTTTTAGATTTGATATAAGATTTTACAATAAGATTTGTTTCTTTCCCTTTATCTTTCTTTACATCTAGATTATTAGAATTGTTATAAACATGTCATTGTATAGGTAAAAAAAAAGACATCCTTTTGCAAGATGTATAGGTTGTTTACATATTTCACAAATAGTTTCTAGAGTTTGGAACCTATTATCAACATTCGAAACATATTTTTTGTAATTCATTATTTGAGGGGATTGAATCCCCCTAAAAATTTTATTTCTGTAACTCATGGGATAATTTTAATTATATTGGTTAAACCAACACATATTTTCCATATTTCTAAATCCACCATAATACTAGAATTATACTTGGAAGTAATACTTTCCTTTGTAACTCCCATACTATCCAGAGTTATGAACATGTTTTTTAAAAACTTTATTATATTTCATATCAGAACTTTTTATATCCCAAAACTTTCTATTATCACCCGGACTCTTCTTCTTCTGTCATGATTTCTTTCCAACTTTATCAGAATCAGTAGTGGTAGAAACTTTTGTTTCAAAGTTAGATATTTTAGAAACTTTTAAACTACCAAATTTGATGGTGCAGTCCATATACACAATTTTAAAATCCTTCTTATTCTAAGAAACATTTTTAATTTTCTTTTTAAACATTAAAGGTAACATTTGTAGATCCTTCTTAGTTTCACCCTTTCAAGAAATTTCACCAATTTTGGAGATTGAGTTCTTGAAACTTGTATCTCACTACTCAACTTTAGAAAAATTTTGTTGAACAAGTTCTAACTCTTCCTCCATTTCTTTCAACTTTAATTCAAGATTTTCATTTTGATTCTTTTCTTTTTTGAGAGACTTATTTAGACAACCAACCACTTCCAGTAACTTAGATTTCACTTCAAGAATACATACTTGGTTTCTTTTTTTAGGACTTTCATTATTTAAATTTATGATTTCTCTTTCATGTCTTACTATCTTTCTAAGGAATTATTTCAATTCCATCATTAGGTAAAACTATAACTCAGACTATTCTTCTTTATAGATACTACTTCCAAACTCTTAATTATTAACTATTTCTATAAATTTATTTTCTCGTAGAACTTGAGTAAACTTTTATGATTCAAATTAATTTTCTTCATCTTTATCATATTTACACATAAATATTCTCCTTTTCAATTTGGATAAATTTTTATCTTTTCCCTTGTAATTAGGTTTTGATTTATGACCTTGTTTCTTCCAATATATTATTGTACTTATTTCATCTTTATCACTATCTTATTCATTCATTTTGGGGGTAAATTTGTAGAAAAGTTCCCAAAATCACCACATTCAAATAATTTTAGGGGTAGCTTACCATTATACTTCATTGTACCTCTTTTCACATTTTTAGAAAATAAGAATAAAAATTTATCAAGATTGTTACTAACCTCATTTTTGGATTTAGAATCACCAACATATTAATATTCAAGAATATTCATCGATTTTACTTTCTTAGAATCCTTAAAGGAAATTTCTCAATCAACTTTTGTTTTTATTTTTATAACTTTTTACCTTCTCATTTCATAAGTAATAAGAGTACTATGAAGTTCATCCATAGATAGAGTTTCGGGATCTCTATCTTCAAAAGATGAAACTTTGACATCAAACTTATCTTGAAGAATTCTCAAAATCATTTGAACAATATTTGAATCTTCTATCTTCTCACCAAGAAATATTATGGTGTTAACGATATCATTCACCCTTGTAAAGAAGTCACCAATATATTTATACTCACCTATTTTGATATCTTTAAACTTCGGCCCTTATATTTGTAACTTGGATTTATTCACATTTTTATTGCCTTCATAAATGTTCTTTAACGTTTCCTAGATACCTTTATCATTATAAAATCCCTTTAATCATAAGGATTTCACTTTCAAAAAGTGATGAGATTAAACCATACTTAGATCTTCCATAATTCTCTATATTATTCTTATTCCCAGATGTAAGTGGGACATATTCCACAAGAGGAGTAAATAAAACTGTAACTACTTCCAAAACATCAGACCCAAGATACATAACATATGGAAACATCCAATCTTTCTAGATATGATAATTATTTCCATAAAATACTAGAATCCACTTAATGTTCAAACAATTCAAATTCTCTATAAAACTCTTAAAACACTTCAACAAAGAGTAAACAAGGGAAACATTGGATATGATACCAATTGAAAAGGCCCAAGCAGGATCAATGTATCACTAAGAGGGTGAGTGGATGAATTAGTGATATCTTTTTCTTTTATGTTATATTTATTTTACAATAACTTTCTCCTCCTATTAAATTATTATTACTTTTCTGAAAATAAAAAATTCACACATCCATAGGAACATAATAATTTACAAGGTTCACTGCTCGATAAGAGCAGCTAGTCCTTGGAATGGTTTGTAAATAAAACAATACAACACAATCCACTAGAAAATAATACTTTATGTGGATACAATGAATATGAACTACCCTTAAACTTGTTTAGAACTATGATCAATAAAATAGTGCATGTTATTACTCTACCATGAATGATATAAAATAAGTTTTCCAATAAGTTAAGAAACCTTCACCATATGGTTCCAAACAAGTCATTGTACTTCTTCAATAACTGCCACTTTTGTATATTCTTCAAAACATAATTCTTAACTTTCTTACCCAATAGAAGGTAGAAACAAATCTTATGGACTTCATAAAAAACTCATTTTGATGGATCTGCTCAATTCTTCAGTCTGATTCTTATTTCCAGAAAGAAAAATAAGAAAATATACTTTAGAAACAATTATGAACTACTTTTTTATTTCCCTAGAAATGTCGGTCTAATCCGCTAACCACTTCCTTACACTTATTATTTCCAAAAAACTGCATGAAGAAAACTCTATCCAGAAACTTTTCTTCACTCACAAAACCTTCAGTTCTCTTTTTCTCTCCCACACATGAACAATGTTAGATTAAATTTTACATTGACCACTATTTATAGGTGTTCTAAAAATGTAATGGGTGCGAATCCAAATTCATTTTACTGCTTAACTGAATTTCACATTAATTGAGAATAAATATTTAACTATTTCATCACTTATCAACACATATAGATTTGTCTCAAAACTTCTCAAATCTTCTCACAACTGCAACCTTCTTTGAACTTATAAAAATTTATTCAGTCTGATTGAAATTTTTATTTTGATACAGTTTTTCACTCTGATTTTCCTTATCCGTTTGAAAAAATTAAAGATGGAGACTTCCATTATGATGTTCTGACTAAACATATTCTTCCATAAACATTGTTTCAACTTCTATAAACTTTAAATCCCCTCAAAAACACTTCAATATCTTCAAAACAATTTTCTTTATTTGATTAACAAAAATCCAAACCGATGATTCTTCATCTGATGAAGTCCAGTGTTCGATCACTTATTGGTTTTAGTATGAATCTGATGGATTGGTCTCTATTTACCTCTAGTGTATTATCATTTCTTCTGAAAAAATGAATTTTAACCCAATTGAAACAATTCAGAGATTTTTCAAAATGGTTTACTATATTGTTGTTCTTCATCTAATTGATCAGGCTCTAAACCGCTTTTCATTCATCGGTCCAAACAAATCCAACTTAATCATATGTTTAAACAACTTCTCTACATATTTTCATAAAAAAATTGTGATCTTCCTCCTATATAGCTCTGAATCTGGTGCCTTGTGGATACCAACAATTTTTCTAATAGATCAGTGTCAGAACTCCTCTGGTGGATTGGTGGCACACCGTGTCTGATGGACTAGTGTTAGTAGATAATTATTTCTTATAGATTCTCTAAAACTAATTATTGATCCTATGAATTCATTCAATTAGTGAATAGGATAGTATAATGAATCATCCAATCCAAGGGATTGGTCGATCGTCACTTCAGCAAAATTTCTAACTTCAGCAACTTCAAACTTCTCAGCATTTAAATAAAAATGGTATCCAGTGATCCTCACACCGATTAACTACGGATGGAAGACTTTCACTTTTTAAACTTTATTATTCCACAAACTCTTTCATGTATCATGAATTTCTCATGAAATTAACAAGATTAATATTGGCATAGCATCGTCTGACTTACAAAACCTTTTCTCCTCATTTCTTCCACAATGCTTGGATCACAAGTTTTTTAGAAAAATTATGATATTGAAAACTTTTAGATAAAAAAGAATCATCATGTTTGGTATTATATATATTTAAATATATTAAAACTCTAATAAAATTTCTCATACCAATCAAAAACCCCATTCAGGACATAATGTGAGTCTGAAAACCACGTCCCGTAGAAAACATCTCCAGAATATAAAGCCTCAAATGATAGAATTTCTTGTCAAACATGCATCTGATATTCTGATTATGATTATCCTTTCATACAATAACCAATACATACAAATTGAATTTATTTTTTATAATAAAAAAATAGCGCAGACTACTTCTAGCATCCAAAAAACAACTTCCATCCAACTTGGTCCGAACAAGGCAAACCTTGGGTGTCACCATAGATCCTAGGTTCAAATTTTTATTTATTTATTTATTATCTTATTATATAACTTTTATATATGTACATTCATATGAAATAACTATTTTATGATGAAATATTTATGGATTCCATTGGTGGTGTCCTATTGAGTTCTACTCATGCCCTTCTTGGGATATTGTGTGGTAGCTAAGCATATTTCAAGGATATAGGTAAGTATAAGGGAAAGAACTTAATTTCTAATGATAAACCACATACAAGGATGGAGCTAGGATTGACGTTGGGGTAGATATCAAGCCATTTTTTAGTCTTGATACTTTTACTAAAAAAAATTCATTTATATTAAATGCATATGACTTGCGGCATGTAGTCTTGACTTGTTACAGTATTATTTTTGGGGCATTATACGAGTTATGTCTTGTTTTTTGTGATTGTATGGTTAATAGCTTGTGATGGTATATGATGTATGTTACCTACATTATTTACACTTGTTATTATACTTTGACCATGAGGATATATTCTCCCCAAGGAACTTAATTAGACCCTACACTGCTAATAAGAAGCCTTGGGAATATGGGGAGGTGCGCTTAAGTTGATATAGTGCCCCACCGGTTTGGTACCAATCAATGGTATGGGGCAACAGGGCGTTACATAATATAATTATACCAAAATCATAATGATCATATATATTGTTTATTATTGTGATATATTATAATTTTAATATATTATAAACCTATACAAAGTTGTTTCATATTACGAAGAAATCATTTTTTCTATTTGAATGATCTTTTGACTATTGAATTTACCTCGGTTTTTTATTACTCATATAGATAATAGGTTGTCCAGTTTTTATTTCTATAACCATATTAATTACATAATAATAATATTTATAAATTAAAATCATTATCACAACCAACTTATAAGTAGGTAATGAAAATAAAAATGGAAATCAATCATTCCATGGATGCAGTAGTCCACACGTACACATAGATGAGGATTTCATTTTCCACAGAACAGAGAAAAGGAGTAATATAGTTTATTATTTAAAAATATAAAATATTTCATAAATATTATAAATATATATTAAATTCACTTATTTTCCATCCTTATAAGGTGGTGAATAAAAATGAAACATGTTACGTCATGGAGGCGGTAGTCTACACAAACAAACAAAAAAGGTTTCATTTTTCTTAATAGAAAAGGGAATGGTGGTAAATGATTATACCATCATTATAATGACATAAAACTATACTTATTATACTTATTTTATCATTTTAAGATAGTGTAATTGAATTTGAGGAAGAATATGTGCATATGAATAAATAGAAATAAGAAAAGAGTGGTTAGAAATTTATACATCACTTCTTGGATTATCTCCTTTACAAAGGGGGTTAAGCCTTTGATGGATGGTATTTTGAGAAGAAAAAAAACTTTTGAAGGTGTATAGAAATGTTTATGAGAGTATTTGGTGGAGTTTTTTTGAACTAAGTGTGTTTTGGTGTAAGGGGATGTGGGGATAGGTGTTCCCCTTTCATAAGTGAAAAGGGATGGCATTATTGTAAATACCCAAAACATTTCAATAATGAGAAGTCACTCTCAAGGAAAGTATCTCAAAAATTAAGGAAATAATGGATATGGTAAGTTATATGGTCTATAAAGTCCTCAACTACCCATTACTAAACATGTTATAAAAATGTTTAGGGTCTTTCCCTCTTGGTTAAACCCTTTTTACCCCTTTTGATTTTTACTAAGATAACTAGTTTTTACCAAAGTAATTTATCCTTTATGATTAAAAATAAATTATTAATTGTTAATTAATTTATACCAAATGATTAAAAAATTTAAATATATTATTTTATATTACTTTTATAAATATTTTAAGAATTAATTTTAAAATACTAAATGTATAATGAATTAAAAGTAGTTTTTTGAAAAACATAGCTTGAGTATAAAATGTAAAATTTGGGTTTGTAAATAAAAACCAACAATTTTAAAATTATAAATTCAATTATAAAATACATATTTGGTCTCATAAAAAGGATTCATGAATTTATAACCCATAATTATATACTAATAATGTCATAAAAGTAATTTTATACGTAAAAATAGTATTTTCACTATTCACCTAAAAAATTAATCTTTTTGGAAAATTCCTAAAAAATAATTTTAAAAAAATATTAATATTATAAATCCAAAAATAATTTTTACTTTTTAAAATTCAAATTATTAAATTTATATATTTAACTTTTAATTAAAAAGATGAGATATAATGAAAAATTGTTTTTATAGGAAAATTAATTTTTTAGGATATTAACCATTCTCATTCATATTTCCTATCATTTAAGAATTAAATTAGTATTAAAAATTTATTCATATAAAATGTATTTTATCATTATTAATCAATATTTCTTATAAATAGTAATGTATATCACATAAAAAGTTAATATTTAGATAAATACATTTCTAAGCTTAAAATGATCGTATTAGTTCACTACTGGAAAAATACCCTATACCAATGGTTTGGAACCGTTGGTATAGGCCTCCAAACTGTTGGTATAGCCTATACCAACGGTTTGGAGGACTGTGTCCAAGTAAGCCGTGAGTATAGGTCTATACCAACGGTTTTGGGAAAACTATTGGTATAGACCTATACCAATGGTTTTGAAAACCGTTGGTATAAGTAATATGAAAATCTATACCAACGGTTCCATAAAACTATTGGTATATGTATTTCAAAAAAAATATTCAGTGGGATTTGATCCTAGGACCTCTAGTTTATAATTGAACAACCTAACCACTAATATAACATGACTTTTGTGAACATAATTTCATAAATATGTATATTTATTATCATAATTATTTTAAATTTTGATTTATATAATGTTCTCGGTAAGAAGATTTGATAAAAAATAAAAGCACCTATACCAACGATTCTCAAAACCGTTGTTATAGACCTATACCAACGGTTTTGAGAACCGTTGGTATATGTCCTTTGATTTTGGGACCTATACCAAAGGTTTGGCCAAACCGTTGGTATTGGTCCTCCCTATACCAATAGTTTGTCCAAAAATGTTGGTATAGGTCCATATAAGTGACATATACCAACGTTTTTGGCCAAATAGTTGGTATAGGTCCAAATTAATGAACTATACCAATGGTTTGGCCAAAACCGTCGGTATAAGTCATATTTCCAGTAGTGGTTGTTTTAACTATATCAATTGAATTTCATAGGTATTAAAAGTAACCATTTTATTCCTTTATATAAATAAATTATAAATTGGACACTCCTATTTATTCCTACTAATTTAACATCTAGGTTTTAATGTCCATACTTAATATTTTTATTTCTATCAAAATATATTTCGTTTTTGTTTAAGTTCGGCGTTGCCTATAGAGTAATCTATTGAACACATTGACTTATTTAAAGGAAATCATATATTAAAATCATGGGGTGTTACAAGTGAATTCATTTATTTACACCGTATGATAAGATAATTTTTTAGTTTGGGGAACCACCTTATTGGAAATTCTATTTTCTTCTAGCAGCTTCTTGGTATCATAAAAGTAGTCAATTGGTACTATATCATTAATATAATAAAAAACAAGAATGTTATCTATAATCATAACAAAATTATCCTCCAATATATATTATCCTTATTAGTGGTCGAATACCACTCAAAAATGTCCTTTTATCACATATTGGTCTCAATGGAAGAATGTTACCAATGGAACTTTTAAATATGACTGAGACACTTCATTTGATAAAGATCAGTCTGTACAACATTTTTTCTTCCTTATTCCGACATGAAACTCTATATTTTTCAGGAAAACCCAAAATTGGTCGATTTTAACCAATTTTTAAGTCTTGATACCAATTGAGACTTTAAATATTTTCTACTCCACTTCGTGTATGCATATTCTTTTCAACTTAAACAAGTAACATCTTTTAGAACAATTGTGTGTTTTCTCATTTTATCATAATCATAATATGAATACATCTACATTGAATTCATATTTATAATGGATTATATCTTCCCCTAATATTTCATTACTTTTAATAGATATTAGAAACATTTAACACCTAGGAAGAGTGGTACCTCCAAACATCCTCAATTTGAGGATTGTGGTTAGCCATCAGATGAAACCCATTTTCTTCTAATCTTCTTCCAATATTTTCTCTAGATTTCTCCTATTGTGTAACCATATCTCAAAATTTTTGGAACTGAACTCTTATTCTCAAGCCACTCGGTATTTATCTCCTTAATAAGAACAATATCACCTATATAAGTTTATTACTTTAATACATCATCTCTGTATTATTTTCCATGATTCGTTATCCATGAAAGAGAAACCCCAACATCCTTTTGAGTATAAGTGGGATGATTTTACCATGGTCTTTATGGTTGGGTTTCCAAGGAAACTTTGGGGTAATGATTCATTGAGGGTGATTATAGATCTCTTGACTAACTTTTCTCATTTATTTTCTATCTAAGAAACTTTATTAGTGTATGATCTGTTAAAAATTAAGTCTATGAGATTGTGTCATTGCATGGGGTCCCTCATACTAGTTTCTAGGATATATATTTTTATTTCACATCTCACTTCTGGTAGGGGTTATAGAAGGAACTAGGTAAATAGGTTATTATGAGAACTTCCTACCATCCCCAAACTAATGGGTAGTTAAAGAAAACCGTATAGATTCTTGAGGAAATGTTGAGAGGATGTTTCCTTGATTTTTGGGGATCTTGGGAAAAGCACTTATCCTTGGTATAATTAGACTATAATAATATTTATCAAGTGACCATTCATATGTTTCCTAATGAGGATTTATATGGGTGACCATTTTATTCAACCTTGGTCTAGCTGAAGGTGGGAGAGGCAAAAATGATTGGACTAAGTATTATACAAGAGATAGATGAGAATTTTTAGCTAATCTAGAGATGAATGGATATTGTGTGGTGTGGGAAGAAGTATTATGAAAATATACATCATTGACCACTTGATTTTGAGATAGGTGACTGGGTTTTCCTACGTGTGTCAGTTACATTGGGACACCATCATTTATGGTGGTAAGGTAAATTACTTCCAAGGTTTGTGGGGACATTTGAGATTATAGAGAGAGTTGGACCAGTGGTGTATTGGATGGACCTTCAACAACACTTTAGTGTGATTCATGAAACATTTCACATGTCTTAACTTCACCTTTATTTTACAAATTTTTCTCAAATACTCAATACCAATGATGTTGAGCTTGAGTTTGATGCATCCTTTGAGGATCATTTGGTTCATATAGTTTTTCGTAGTGGGAACACTCTTCATAACAATATAGTTCTTATGGTATATATGCATTGGTATCATGGATGTATCTAGGATGATATTTGGGAGTGAGATTCCAATATGCAGGCCAAGTGGCCAGGTTTATTTATAGATGAGATTTGATCATGCTTGGGAGTGTATCTCAAGGACAATCTATTGTACGATGGGGATTTTGTAAGACCATGACCCTTCATGAGGTACATATCATTTATCTTTTTAATAAATTCATGTAACTTCCTTGTATGTGCATGTTTTTAGAGTTAGGAGGGGTACTATGAGTGTTTTGTGTGGTTTGGGCAGGCCTAGGAGAGTCTAGGAATCTCCAGGCCTTAACTTGTATAAAGTCATCCAATGTAAATAAATCACACCCTAAAATTATTAGGATTCATACCCTGAATTTTTTTCACACCATTAATTATTGGGGTAGGCATAACATCCACCCCTAGAATCTTTTTTCCCCCAAATTTAGGTTACATAGAATCTTTGGGTGTTCTACCTATATTTTCACTCTGTGAACCATTTGTTCACACTATGAAACTTCACCTTGGTAGTTTTTAAAATACTTTAAGTGGGGATTCAACAAGAAAACACTAAAAAACTCTCCCTTGACTCCTTACATGATTTTTGGGTGATGTTTTCTTCCTAAGGATAGTACTTATTTGTTTCTTGGTCGATCAAAGTTTCATTTTTTTGATTGATCCCTATAAGTATTTATAACATAATTTTAGCCCAATGCTCTCCTTTATTTTATCTCCCAATGATCATCAGCATGTACATGTTGGATAATGGGATATCTAAGAAGGTCTTATATGACCATATTGTCAGCAACTGGGTGAGGTGACTACCCAGGTCATGGATATGTCATAAAAAGATGGTGGGTTTCAATTATATTTTTCCTCCCATGGTATATCGGTTCTATAATGTGTTTCTAGAGTAATATATATGAATAAAACCTAAGAGAGGGATAGAGTTCATAATCGAGCTTATGTCAGGTGTGGAGAAAGTTTCTATTCTTCCTTACAGGATGGTTCCTTTAGAGCTATGGGAACTTAAGATTCAACTAGTGGACTTGGAATCCAAAGGGATAATCAGAATTAATACCACTCCTTAGGTATCTCTAGTCCTTTTTTCTAAAAAGGCTAATGGTTCCTTGTGTTTGTGTGTTATTTATAGGAATCTAAATCAAATGATGTTTAAGAACCAGTACCCTTTCCCTCATATCAATAGATTATTTGATCATTTGATAGACTCTTTGGTATTTTCTAAAGTTGATTCGATATTAGGTTATTTCCATGTGAGGGTGAGACCATCAAACATACCTCTTATATCTTTTAGGAGAAGATATGGTTCATATGAGTATCTGGTTATGTCATTCAACTTGATGAGTGTGACAGCTATATAGCCCTAATGAATTGGGTATTTCATCGATTTTCATATTCATTCATGGTCATTTTTTTATGATATCATTGTATAATCTAATTCAAGGGATGGATATGCTCATTATTTGGAGATAGTATTAGGTATACTAAGGGAGCATCGTATTTATGCCAAGATCTCTAAGTGTCATTTATGGATGGACCAAGCTCATATTTTGGGACATGTTATCTCTAGGGATAGTTTATTTATTTACCCAGATAAAGTTAAATTTGTGGCTTCTTAGTATTTTCCCAAGAACTTGTTTGACATATATTGATTCCTAGGATTAGTAGGATACTACCAGATACATATTAAGGACTTCTCTCACCTGGAAGTTCTATTGATAGTCTCGACTAAAAAGGTGGTAAATTTTGTGTGTTCTGACTCTTGTGAGGATATATTTCAAGAGAAGAAGAGTAAACTGACTATGGAACCTATCATGAAATGACCCGGGATACCCTCAAAGACTATCACCCAACCCGATTCATCACATACCCAAATGGAATTCCTGATCCCCATGGGATGGAGACCAGCACCTGAGAATCAACAATAACCAGAGGGAATGATTTTTTTCAACCTGAAATAGAAGACGTGACATATATATACTTAATAGAAACAAATAATGAAATAATAAACAGAATAAATATATATTCCATGACTAAAATAAAATAGTATAAGAGATACAAATCAAGTAGTTAGAAAAAAACCCAAAGTATAAGTCCAAAACTAAAAGAAAAACCCCAAAACAAGAAACAGCTACTCCATGTGATAAGAAAGAAATGTCCACTATTTCACCACCATTTACCCAAGATGAGATGAAAAAAACTCACCGCCTCACTATTGTTCCTTGTCTCTCCTTACATCAAAACACATAACCATGTCTACAAACTACCAAAGGGGTGTGCACAGTGTGAGCTAAATAGGCTCAATAATATCCCACCTAGGTGTTACATATCAATTATCTATACAAAAAATAAAAATATTCTCATTTTAAAGAAAAAATAGCATGATAAGCAGTAAATATGTTTTAAATAAAATCATAGTTAATATTTCCCTTTTCCATAATTCCAAAACAAGTCAGAGAAAATAGTTTCAAATCATAATTTCCATAAAAAATTATCAAAGTTAATCAGGTATATCAAATCAAAAACAATAAAAAGATAAATCACAAGTCATTCATGCCAAGGATCATAATGGGTTAGGCTAACAGACTACTCATACCAAAATAAATGATTAGTTTATAACCAAGACCTTAGAACATAGGCTTAATAAGTAGAGGAACTCCCTATGAGTAACCCCCCCCCCAAATGTCAATCAAGTCCCTAGAACAACATGCCTAAGGATTATAGGAACACCCCATGAATGAACCCCCTAGTAGAAAAAATGGACGATGTTCCCTAGATACACCTTACACCTAAGTACCCAAGGATTCCCTTGTGTTATATTGTCCCAAAACAATTCAAAGGGTTTTTTATAATCAATTTCAAACAACCCTTATTTTATCAAACCTACTTTGAAACCCCATTTTGAAATGATTTGAAAACACCAATTTTCTTTTACCAAAACCAAGTTAAAACCATATTTTATATAAAATCCATTTACACACACAAAAAAATCATGATAATTTATTTAAAAATCAATTTATAAAATAAGAGAACTCATGGTTCATTCAACAAAGGCTAGAGATGAAACCACCTACCGCAAACTAGGGTTACACACGCCTACAACAAGATCCAAAAAAAACTGAAAGGAATGAAAATACAATAAAAAGGCCCTATAATTGATTATCACATATTAGAATCATATTAAAAAACGAAAAAACATGGAGGAGAGTATAGATCACAACATACCTCGAAGAATATGCACCTGCTACACCGCAACAAACATTAGACCATCTCCTAGAAGAAGATCGTACAATGGATATTGAAGGAATAAGAAGTCATTATCAACACATGATCAGAACCACATGATTTTAGATACAAAAATGAAACCAATGCGACTATTGTGACCAAAGGCAATGAATAAGAAGAAATGTCTCTTACCTAGAGAGAAGTGATGTAACCACCGTAGAGATCAAATAAAACATGAATAAATCTAAAAGGAGTGGAGATCACCCAAATTTCATAGAAGAGACCAGGGTTTGAGGTAGGTAAGATAAATAGATAAAGAATTGGGATTCAGGCTTGTAGGATATAAATCCTACTAGGCATAGAGGGTTTATGTTGTAAACCAGGTATTTACAGTATAAAATCCCCATAAAAATTTACACAGAAAAACATTTCACCTAAAGTTAGAATTACTAACAAATATATTTAAAACGTAAAACATTATTTATGGTGTAAATATACTTACACTATAAACCATTTTCACATCTTTATCCTCATTACCCATTTATGCCATAAACTACACATTTACATCATAAATGTGCCCTGCAGGATGCAACTAGCCCATGATCTGCTAAGAAACTCCCAAAACAAATTTATGATTCCCAAAAAACCCAAAGAACACAATCTCAAACATAAAAAAAGGGCTTAAATTTTAAGTAGGATGTTATAATCTCCCTTTCATAGGACTTTCTATCCTTGATAAGTTATGCTGAAGAAGGGTTCTCCTAAAAGAGGTGAGGCCACTGCTCCCTCCCTGATGACTCGCACTCCCAAGTCACGTGAGAATAATATCCATGTCATCATAAAACTATATACAATGGGATAGAATTTCCATGAAAAACATTCACTTAAGAATCCATGATCTTCACTGGTTTCTCTACAACTAAAAATTCTGGCTCTAACTTGATCTCTTTCCAAATCAAAACATGAGAGGGATCGGGATGGTACTTCTTAAGCTAAGATGTGTGGAAAACATCATGGATACCTATTAGCTGAGTTGGTCGTGAAAACTGACATGTAACCTACCCAAGTTTCTCAGTGACCTCAAATTGTCTAACATATCTTGGAGCTATCTTTCCCTATTTTCTAAGATAATGATGACCCATCCGAGGAGAAACTTTAAAGAAAACCTCATCACCTAAGAAAAACTCCAAAGGATGGAATCAAAGATCTATTTACAATTTCTTATAACTCTTCATTGTAACCCGACATTGATGTATATTCTAATTCCTCACTCATGTCTTCTGAATGAGACTCATTCCCACAAGAGAGTTATCACCCACCTATTTCAAACAAAGATGTGATTTTCATGGGTAACTTTAGAAATCCTCAAAAGTAGCCATTCTAATCAATGATTAATAACTATTTTTATAATAAAGCTCAACCAGTACTTGATGGAAATCCCAAGATCCATCATAATATAAGAAGTAAGAGTGTAGAATATCCTCTAGGATCTTAATAGCGCACTATGTCTGACCATCCATCTATGGATGGTAAGTTGTACCCAACCTGCCACAAGTCCCCATTACCAGTTAGAGAATCTTCCAGAATTGGGAGGTAAACATGGGATCCCTATTCGTGAAAATGGCAGAGGGAATCCAATGTAACCTCACAATCTTCTACACATACATCTTACAAAGATCCTTAACTTTAGTGGGGTCCCTGATCAGAAAAAAATGGGATTATTTCCTCAACCAATCAACTACCACCCAAATAGCATTCATTCCTTAAGGATTCCATGGTAATCTGACAAAAAATTCCACATACACCTTATCCCTTTTACAAACCAAAACTGGAAGTGTCTAGAGAAATGAATAAGGTTTCAGATGCTCTACCTTTATCTGTTGGTAGGTATAGCAATGGGACACAAAATCGACAATTTCATGCTTCATACTCATCCACTAGAATCATTGTATCATGTCATAATACATCTTCATAGTGCCTAGATAAATGGACCATAAAGAACAAAGATAGTGAAACAAAACTTAACTCCTCATAGATCTTGGGATGAAAAACTAATCCCCAAAATATATAATATAATCAGAAGGGAGAGACCAACCAGAATTAGTCTCCCCACCATAAAGTGTTCCTCTTATTCCACTAAACTCATCATCCTACTACTAAATTTGTAGAATAAACTCAAGGATAGATGATGAAAACTGAACACTAGTCATAATCACACCTAAAACATCATCTTTAGTGTCTATATTCAACTGAGTGAAGATCTCTATCAGGTTTCACTCAGCCTTCGATTCCAAAAAATCGTGTGATAGCACCATACTTCTAAGAGAATTTTTAGTGGTATTACCATTTCCTAGGGTGTAGGTGATGTCAAAATTCAATTTATAAAGGTATTCCACACACTGCTTATATATAAGATTCATGACTTTATGAGAAAAGATATATCGCATACTCTTAAGGTCATAAATAATATGAACCTCTCTACAAAAAAGATAGTGTCTCCAATAATTGAGTGCATACATAACCGTGGTGAGCTTTAAATCATGAGTGGGGTAATTTTTCTGATGCTTCCAAAGCTAACAAGAGTTATAGGCCACAACAAGATCATCCTTTATAATAACACAACCCAAAACTATACCAAAATCATCACAGTACACCACATACCCCTTACTAGGCTCAAGTAAGATTAAAATAGGTGTCAATGTCAGAATTAATTTCGGCTCATCAAAATAAGTATGAAACTTTACATCCCATATGAATTTAACCCCTTCCTAATAAGAGTAGTCAAATGTGACACCAATTTTTAGAAATCCTTGATGATCTATCAATATCATCCAGCAAGTCCAAGGAATCTATGAATCTCAAAGATGTTTTTTGGATCTTCCCATGACAAGACAGTCTTCACCTTATTAGGATCAACTGATAAGCTACATTCAAAAATCATGTGTCCCAAGAACATCACTTATTGGATCCAGAAAGTATATTTTGAAATATTTATATACAAATGGTGATTCCTTAGGATTTCAAAAACCAAACTTAGATGGTTCTCATGCTCACGCTTGGATCTTTAATAAACCATAATATCATCTACAAACACAATGAAAAAATTTTAGGATACTGATGGAATATCCTATTTATCAAGTCCATGAAAACTATAAGAGCACTAGCCAAAACAAAATGCATCATAAGTTATTTATAATGGCTATACTAGCTCTTAAAATTTATCTTAGGTATATCAAACTCCTGAACCCTAATTTGGTGATAACTTAACCAAAGATTGATCTTCAAAAAAAATCTCCCTTTAACTAATCAAAAAAATAATCCACACAAGGAAAAAGATACTTATTCTTAACCACCACCTAGTTCAACTACCAATAGTCCATGCATAATCAAAGTAAAATTTTCACCTTATTGGAAAAGGGAAATGGGGATAACCATAGAAAAACACTATGGTGAAAAAAATCCTTCCCCATCAGATCATAAAAATTGATCTTGAGCTCTTTTAGCTCTAATGGTGCCATAAGATATGAGGGAATCCAGATCGATTGTGTACTCAACACCAGATCAATCATAAACTCCACTACTCTCTTTAAAAGAATACTAGAGAATTCATATGGGGAAAAGTTATGAAATTACCAGACAATCAAGGGAAGATCAACAAGATAAGAAACACCATCAGGATCAAGTGTAACAGCAGACAACAAACCCCTAATCTTTAGGTGGGAAGGTCTTGCATGACCAGAACTCTAATCTCATTCTCCTTGAAACACATGAGAGCACCCATAGATAGTAAGGAATAATAAACATCTGTGATAAAATTAAACGATATAATAATGAGTGAAAATAAAATCCATATGATGATGATGTCAAACAAATCCAGATCGAGGGTGATGAAATCCCAAAATAACACTGTGTCAGATATTCATAAATAAAAATAAGTAAATCAAACCCTTGTTCTTTACCTTTTCCAAGAGGTGTTTATAAATCCATGAAAAAGTACATGATCTCCATTTTAAGTTTCAAAACATCAAAAAAACAATCCTATATAAATTACTGGGAAGTACTAGTATCAAATAAATCATTTTCTATAGAATATGCAACAAGTATGGTACCTCCCACTTTACCTGGACCTGTGTCAACCTATATTGAAAACTCATCAACTAAATGAAGTTTATTCACTCCTAAGTATTTTATCTAAATCAATATGGAATTTTAATCTTCTTACTATGACACAGTGGACTTTGAATCCAATGATCCCTGACAATAACGAGGCATAGACATAGCCTGAAATAATTGTTATATATGGACATAGTGTCCATAACTATTGACCATCTTCCCAAGTGAAAAAAATAACATCGGGTGTACCCAACCTTGCTACCCTGATAGCTAGTCATGGTAACACTACTAGATGTAACTAATGTTTCAAAGGATACCCACTTCTAATAACCACCTCCACCACTCATATGATGCTCATGTCACTTCTTATTCTACCCATGTGTTCCACTAAAGCTTCCATCGGGTGGAAGAAAAAAGTTAAAATATCCAATCATGCATTTTGTGTCCATTTATAACATCACTTTCCTATCTATCATCTCCACATAGGTAGAAAACTTCAATATAAATACCTATGATCTGATATTTTGTTGCAAACCCTACAAGTAATTCTAAACTTTTAGCTGATCTTTCTTAATTACCTCCAGAGAAAAACAAACCAACTCTATGAACTGATTAGTGTATGCTAACACCAAATCCTCTCCCTACTATAAATAGATGAACTCCAGAGACTTTTACATTATCAAAAACTCTATATATATCTTCTGGAAGAATAAGGACTTGAAACCCTTCCAGTATAATCCCATGTGCATATCTAACTATACCATGGATTCCCTTTATAGCTTGTTGGGATCCTCAAGTCTGAACACTTTCTACTTCACCTTGATGGACTTATTTGTATCCAAGAATTCAAATATTTGATTGATCTTGTCTATAAAATCCTCTACCTATTAGGTCTCATTCATCCCTTAAAGGACTGGGGCTTCTCAATTAAGAAATCCCAAGATTGACCCATTTATCCTCCAACTCCTGGATGTACCTCAATAACTATTTTATAGACTTTAGATGCATTATGGTCTATGACATTAACTGCCCACATGATAACCTCTATAAGATTCTGATCTAAAGGATAATTCTCTTCAAGATAATCAATATCACCCACTTGTGGAACCCATGGAAGATGTCATAGAGGCATATCACTACATTATGAAAATAGAAAAAATGATAAGATAATAAAATAATCTCATATAAAACCATAAAACCATAAGAAAAATATGGAATTAATATCAGTAACTCAACACTGGAGACAAACATCCCAACATCCCATGGTAACTTGAGTCTCATCATAGAAATAGCTTATCATGTACTCACCACAACCTACCTCTCAAGTCCTGAAAATCCTATCTTTAGACTATAAAACATCCCAATATAATGACTCTTGAGGAAAAACTAACCTATGATTCTACTTTTTCATGAACTTATCCAAGATTTCCTCAAAAAATGGAACCTGACCCAATTTTTCACATACCCTAAGGGCATTCCTAATCCTCATGGCTTGGAAACTAGCACCCAGACATCAACAACAACAAGATAGAATGGTTTTTCCCAAACTGAAATAGAAAACATGGCATATAAATACATTAATAAATAAACATAAGAATAATAAATAGAAAAAATATATGTGTCATGACTAAAATAAGATAGGAGAAGCGATACAACTAAAGCAGTTAGAACAAACCCAAAGTACAAGTCCAACAACAAAAGAACAAAACCCAAAATGAGAAACAGCTACTCCATGTGATAAGAAGTAAATTTCAACTATCACACCACCATCTACCCAATATTAGCTGACCAAAACATCACCACATCACTATGGGGCCTTGCCTTTCCCTGCATCAAAATACATAACTAGGTATACGAATTGTCGAAGGGGTGTGATGGGTGTGAGAAAAATAGGCTCAGCAGGATCCTACTTAGGTGTTCCATGTCAATTCTGTATACAAAAAAATACAAATATATTCATTTTAAAAAAAACATGGCATGATTAGTGGTAAATTATTTTTACAAAAAATCATGGTAAATATTTTCTTTTTTATACAATTTCAAAAAAAGTTAGACAAAATAGTTTAAAATCATAATTTTCATAAACAATTATCAAATTCAATCAAGAATATCAAATCCAGAACAAGAAAAAGCAAAATCACAAGTAAGTCATGCCAAGGATCACAATATATTTGGATATAAAACTATTCATTCAACAATCAATTACTAGTTCAAAACTAAGTCCTTAAAACACAGACCAAAGGATCATAGGAACACCCCATGAGTTAACCCCCCAAAAATTTCAATCAAGTCCCTAGAACAATGGGCCTATGTGGAAGGGGAACACCCCAAGAGTGAACCCCCCAATAGTAAAAATGGATGATGTCCCCTAGTTGTACCTTCCACATAAGTAACCAAGGTTTTCCATGTGATTTATTTTCCCAACATATTTCAAAGGGATTTTCGCAATCAATTTCAAACAACCCTTTTATTTTATCAAACCTTCTTTGAAAACCCATTTTGCATTTATTTGAAAACACCCATTTTATTTTAACAAAATAAAAGGAAAAAAACTATATTTTATTTAAAATCCATTTACACACACACAAAATCATGCCAATTTATTTATAAATCAATTTATAAAATAGAATTAATCATGGTTCATTCAATAAATTCTAGAGATGGTACCACCAACCTCAAACTCAAGCCATAAATGCCTATAATGGGATCCACTAGCACTGAAAGGAATGTAAATAAAAAAATGTGTCTCCAGATCTGATTCTCATATATTAGAATCACATTCCACAAACAAAACAGATGCCAGATAGTATAGATCAAAACATACCACTAAGAACATGCACCTGCCACACCACAACAGACAAAGAATTGGCCCCCAAAAGATAATCGCACAACTGATCTAGAAGGAATTAAAAATAATTTTCAGCACATGATCAACACAAAATGATTTTAGATCCATATACATAGCCACTATGGCTACCATGAACAAAGGAAATGAAGAAGTATAAAGGTATCTTACCTAGAGAGAAGGGATGCAACCACCATGGAGATTGAGCACCAAATAAAGCAATCTGGAAAGAGTGGACATCACCCAAATAACTTGGAATATCCTAGGGTTTGAAGTAGGTAAGAACAATAGAGAAGGGATTAGGATTCATGCTTACAGTGTATAAAACCTACTAGGAATAAAGGGTTTACATCATAAACTAAGTATTTATGAAATAAAATCCCCATGAAACATATACATAAAAAAACACATCACCTCAGGTTAAAATTATTGGCCGATATATTTTTTACATAAAAAAGGATTTATAGTGTAAATTGACTTACACTGCAAATTGTTTTCATGGATTGATCCCCACAGCCTATTTATGTCATAAACTAAGAATTTACACCATAAATGTACTCTGTAAGCTACAACTAGCCCCAATTCTTTTGAAAAAATCCCAAAAATTTCTTGACGCCCACCAAACTTGAAGAAAGAACTCTCAATAATAAAATAGATCATACCTTTTATCCAGGATATTACAGCACCAATCATGACCCTACCTGATCTTGTTAGGGAATATAGCATACATTTTGATGCATTGGGGTCAGGGTTAGATAATTTATTATGTAGTGAGGTTGTGTTGTGTATTATAGGTCATCATAGTTGAGGTTGCATGAAAACACTATCATACACACAACCTCAAGCGAGAAGAAGTAGTGAATTATCTTATATGTTAGTGAAACTACCTACTAGGTGAAATTTTCATAGTTTATATAGACCATAAAAGATTTAAATTCATATTCTCAAAGTGGGATTTTAATCTTAAGTAAAAAAGGTGGGATGAGTACCTATAATATTTTAATCTTTAATTGTCGTATACCCCTAGAAAGGGAAGTGTGGTTGTTAATTATTTAACTAGTAAGACTTAGGCTCGGACTATTCAAGATTATAGAAGTTAATAACTATTAATAGATCACATTGTTGAGATGCATTTAGCTATCCAAGAGCATATAGGGAATGCATCCCTCACGTCACTATTAATAGTGACTTCATTTATTAAATTTATTAATAGAAGATAGTTATCTGATTTGAAGCACTTGGATCTAAGGTATACTATTTATGGTGGGTAGTCATCACCCAACTAGTTTATTAAGGAAAATTATATTATTTATATTCACGGGTTCTCCTTTATTTCTCTAGGAATATAGGAAAAGTTGATAAGGGAGTCCTGTGATTATAAGTGTGTATTATACCCAGGGATAATCAAAATGTATCATGATCTATGAAGATAGTATTGGTTTTTGATAGATATTTTTTTCATGAGGTTCTCCACCTGTCAGTAGGCGATGCATAAGAACCAGTGACCTATTGGTCATTTGCGGTCATTTCATATTCCTGATTGCAAGTTAGATGATGTTACCATTGAAATTTTGGTTGGGTTTCTAAGCACACCCTAGGGTAATGATTCCATGTGGGTGATTATGGATCTCTTGAATAAGGTCTCCCATTTCATGCCTATCTAGGAGAACTTCTTAATGGGTGATCTTATAAAGCTTTATATCCATGAGATTGTACAGTTGCATGGGATTCCTAATACCATTGTATCATGCATATATTTTCATTTCATGTATCTATTTTGGATGGGGTTATAGAAGGAACTAGGAATGTATGTTCTTCTGATCACTTCCTAAAATGTCCCAATGGATAGGAAGTTTGTAACACCCCAAGCTTCCACGATATGTTTCTCATTCAATAATGCAATAGCTTGCATTGTACGCAACATAGAGTTCTAAAACACCGCAACTAATCAAAGTAGCCGTTATGAATAGTAATAACCAATTTTTAAAATTATAGAAATTTTATATTTCAAAATGGACTTAATTTTTGGATTCGGAATATCGAAATAAGCCTATGTTGAATTTTTGGTATTTTTCTGAGAACTTCTATTTTTTATGAATAGTGAAAAATACTTAAAAGCAAATTTTTTAATCAAAATAATTTATAGTGATAAATTATACTATTTAGTGGTTTTATAGTATAATGAGAATATATTTTTACCATTTTATCCAATGGTGGTCATTAGAAATAACTTAACATTGAAATTGGGCATGAACAATTGCCAATCTTTTGATATAAATTGTTTCTTAAAAACACGCTATTTGTTGTGACAGCGGGAATTAATTATAAAATTAATTAATGCAACTTATATGTTTGAAATTTTGTAAAATAGACATCATTTTTGAATTCGGAATATCAATTATAGCTTAGGGTGAAATTTTGGCATTGTTCTGAAAAACTTCAATTTTTGATGAATAGTGAAACCACTAAGTGGTAGTTAAATAACTGATTTTTCGTTTAAATGAAATATTACCACTTCTGTGATTTTATTTTCAAAAATCCGACATACATGGTTGTCATTAAGAAGTAAAATGTGGTTCAATGAGATTAAAATAATTTTTGGTGAATAGTAACTTTTAAGTTCTTAATCGCGATTAGAGGTAATTAGTGTAGTTTAAGGTAAAAATAATGTTTTAATAATATGAGATGAGATTGACACATGTCCTACCATCATTGGATGTTCCATGGCCGACCAAGAAAATCCATGGGTCAACTTGGGGACCCTATGGAGCCACTTTATTTAGAGAATGACATAAATACCTTTTATTTGATGTTAAAGTAAAAAATGACACAAACATGAAATGTTTTACTAAAACAATTTTTACATGGGGTTATAAAAGTCATATTTTTGACCATAAATATTAATTAGAAAGATAAAAAGATTTACTACATCATGATGATTTTTTTATAATTTTTAAACATTAAATAAATTAAATTATTTATGACACCATGATGATGCAGCGATGACCTCATTCTTTAATGATTTAAATAAAATGAGAAGATAATGTAAAATCCAAGGCTTACACTTGTCCAAAGCCTATTGGATGAGTAGATTTCGAACCCTTATCACCTTATCCTTGAATTATACAAGTTTTGGACCTTTAGAATCCGAAAAGCATTGTATAATAGAATAAAATTTCATTACTTTCCAAAAGTGCCCCCCCCTCTCCACTTATAAAAGGCCCCCACCACTCCCACCTTATTCACACTTTCAATCCATTTGGCTCAGCCAAACTCTACCCAAATACTCTCTCAACTTTCCTCCCTTACTCCTAGAAGCCTCACTTTGGGCAGAACTCTTCCCAAGGAAGCCTTTGACTCAAATCAAAAATATTTACCCGATTTTAAGGTAATGTCTTCTCTAATGTTGTTTTGTTTTATTTTGCTTCTCCAACCCCTTAAACTCTTTTTATTCCATTCTTTTGTGACAACACCAGTATCTAAAATATAATAGGATGTTTTTATGACAAGTATTTGGTTTACACTTACACACACCTTCGTCTAATGGTTAAAGAACATACTGTTTCTGTGGGTGGAAAAATACTGCCTCACGAAACGATGATTGTTCAATATTCCTTTAACACCTCTAATGGTGGCCATTTTGATGAAACTATTTTCATATATGATATATATATTATTTTTATGTCTTCCTTATTCTTCTGTATTTCTCATTTATGGCATACGTTATGATTTCCATTGTGGGTAAATGCGATAATTTCATTTTAGGAAGTGCGGACTACCGCCCCCTCAAAGTGATTTGAATCGTTAATGCCATAAGTGGGATGTATAAAGGATGGAGTAAATGGTATTATACATTATATTATACTGGAATTATATTATAACTTTATACAATTATAACATCATTCTATTAAATACGAAATAGAAATGAAAGTAGCGTTCATGCGTACGTACGGCTTACCGTCTCCATGAACGGTGCATTTCATTTCTTACCTCTAAATGTTATGTAATATTATAAATGCATGTATATACTGAATATATATGTTATATATGATAACTACATCATGAATATAATTCTGGATATAATGGATATTTCACCACATGAACAACTTGTAATTATAAGAAGTTTATTGTTGACTCAAGTACCAAAGATCGACAAAATGAATGTTATTAACTTAAATAATTACATAATGTTCATAACATTGTAATAAGTGATATAAAAAGGATAATGAAATGGAAAATGGTTCTTAATAAGGTATATATTAACTCTAGTTTATTATTCAGGACGTTAAAGAATGGTTGAGTCAAGTCGGACACGAGGTAAGGGAATTTCTTAACCCAACTTCCATTCTTTGGGTTAATCTCCTACTTTCAAATTATGTCATGATATTATTATGTCCTATTTTGTATTTTTGCTTTCTTTATGTGTACCTATAGTGAATACACATAACAGATCTATTTTATTTTAAAAATGATCTTTTTAAGGACTTCGTCTCAATCCTCTTTCATTGAGGCATATTTGGTTTTATACACAACTTTCTTTTATACGGTGTATAAACCCCTTTGACTTTTACGTTATTCAAAAGGAATCTTTTTTATACGAAGTGTTTTACTAAACGAAAAAAAATGGAATGTTTTTCTTTCCGTACATATGCGGCGACAACGACTTCTCCGACGCCGTGACCATTATTTGAGTTTCGTCTTCCTCTTCAAGCCATCACGTTTTTTTTAAAGAAAAATAAATACAAAGTTTTAACTTTCATTTATTCTGGTATTGAAAATGGTTTTGAAAGCATTTTTATTATATCAATGTGTTGTATTGATATCTTTTGATTGAAATGTGGAAATGTTATGTTTCCTTTATCCATTCTTTATGTGATACGATTATGTTATGGTTTATGATATGTTTAAACCTATTCATATGAGGAATGCATTGGACTTAATAAGTGACGGGTGGAGCCCGCTATAGCTCCTCGATGCATCGGTAGGTCTCATGAGACAACTAGACGTGGAATTGGCTGAGGCCCTTTCCCAATTTGATTTATGGTTTTGGCCGAGGCCTTAATCATTTTAGACGTCATGGTCGAGGCCTTGACAAAATGTTTCAGAATGTCTGGCATTATGCATTCCATCATTATGAAAGTGGTTATTGATATTGCATGTGATTATTCGACCAGTAGAATATCCATGTTAAGAAATAAATGGCATTATCTCATTTTACTTTTTCCATATTATGTTGATGTTCAAGTTTAAAAGGCTTTTGTTTTAGTCATACATTGCCTTAAATGTTTATGTTTATTTATGAAAGCTTCCGCAATATTGTTATCCTTACTGAGCATCTGAGCTCACCCCTTTCAATGTTTTAATATTTTCCAGGATGTGAAGAAGTATTTTATGAATGACCTGCAGTGATAGTCAGAAGAGGATATGAGTGTGGACTATGAAGACTTTGTTATTGTAGTTTTTTACTTTATGATGTAATGTAATGTTTATAAATGTATCTAGTGTTTCCAAGGCTACTAAACTAATCGGTCTTTCGAGACATGATCTTTTGTGATCATGCCAATGTTACGAAGTAACACACCGACTCCGGGTAGCTGGGGTCGGGGCGTTACAGTTGGTATCAGAGGCAGTTTAGTACTAACCTTGGAAGCTAGATTTAGATAAACTCTGATTAGAGTACATAGCCCAAAGATAGAATTTGAGGATTATTATAGAAGAACTTCCTAGAATTTTGGTATTAAAGAGATTTTGTGAGTTTTCTGAGCGATACATCCCTGTCTGGATACGAGAAGGTAGAGGCGGCTCTGGCACAGATGTACCTAGGGGTAAAACCCCAAAACACCACTTTGAGCTAGACTCGAACAGGAACTGGTGTACGACAACGAGCCTTGCTGCACTCTTGGTTACGACACTCCTGGGGGATATGCTTAGGATAATTCTCATTTCTTTACAAACCACTATGAAGGGTTATGAGAATATACTTCCTCAAAGAAAACTTTGTTTTTATGATTATGGATTATATCCATAAAATAGTTCAATTAGTGTTAAGTGTTTTACAAGTACGGAATAATGTATTTTGATTCATAAACTAATCTAGTTTATGCCATTGTTTAGAAATGGCACCTAGTGGAAGGAATGTAAACCGTATCAATGCACGCACTCCGTGTAGGGATTTCCCTCCTGCTCAAGATAATTATTGTGGAGCTGGAGATACAACTGGTGCTGATCAACTTATTACCATACTGGGACAACTCACTCATGTTATGAATAATAACCTTACTCGTATGGAGCACCCTGATCCGCAACGTGGAGGATCAATGTTAGACCACTTCATGAGGCAACAACCACGAACATTTAATGGGGGTACAAATCCATTAGTAGCGGAGCAATGGATAAAGTCCTTAGAGAAAATATTCCACGCCTTGGGGAGTAGTGAAAGGGAGAAGGTTGTCATGGCAGTTTACCACCTCACTGGAGATGCCGATCAGTGGTGGTCACTGATTCAAAACACAAAGGAAGATGATGATGTATCAAATATGGAATGGAGGGAGTTCAAAGAGATTTTCTTAGAAAAATACTTTCCTCGTGACCATCGAGCAGATATGGAAAGGCAATTTCTAAGTCTGAGGCAGAAGGAGGATGAGAATGTCGCAAAGTATGAGGCTAACTTTACAAGGTTAGCGAGGCATGCTGGATATTATATACGTAACCCAAGAAGTAAGATTGATCGTTTCTTTGATGGGTTAAAACCATTTCTCCATCGAGCTTTAGTATCACAATACTTCTCATCGTATGAAGATATTGTCTCGTGTTCTATCAAGACAGAAAAGGAATTCTCTAAGTCTTATGACAACAAAGTAAAGCAAGAGAAGAAGAGAATGGTGTAACAAGAGATAGATAAAGGGGAAAAGGGAAAGAAGGATTTTCCATTATGCGATAATTGTGGGAAGAATCACCCTGGTACTTTCCTAAAAGGAATGGGAGTTTGTTATAAATGTGGAGAAAAAGGTCACCAGGCGCGTGATTGCAAGGGAAAGAAAGAGGCTATCAATGTTGAATGCTACAATTGTAGGGAAATGGGGCATTATGTAAATGAATGTCCTAAGCGTTAGGGAAACTTACCTCAGAAAAGGCCAAGGGATCAAGGCCAATCTTATGTTGTGACTACAGTTGAAGCGGAATAATTAATGTATTGGTGCTTTTGGACTCAAGGATTATATTCTGGTTATAAGAATAATGTGATATATATAAGGATTGTACTGCAGTACTTTTTGATTTCAGTAAGGTTTTAATATGATGAAGGTAATTATATTTTTAGTATGTGACAATAAGAGAAACTTTACTTTGTTTGGGGAATCTGATAAATTGATTTTGGAATTAAGAGACCTTTTAGAGAAAGTCTGGACAGAGGTATTTTGGATAACTATAAAGGTTGGAGTGGATTAAGTTGATCTTTGGATAGTATTGTTAAAGACTAAAAAATTTATGAATATTATTTTTGGAATATTATAATACTATAGTTTTAGGAAAAGGACAACCTGCAGGGTGGGGCATAACCGTCGCGTCGGACAAAGCTGTAGGAATCGAACCCACAATCATAGTGCGACAGGCCTTTATTTCCTACCACTAGCCTACAGGAAGTCCTTGGTTATTACAAAATAGTTTTTCTAATCTAAATGTTATGTGTTAAAATTTGGAACCTTATACAATTAGGATAAGTGTAATATTTTTTATTTCTATTATCTTTTTGAGTGAAAGATGAGTTGAAGGTTGAAACTCTAATTGTCAAGCATAAATATATATATACCTATCTCTTATTCAATGAATAAATTAATTCAAAAACTTTAGTAAAGGGATATTAAAACAAAAAATGTGTTATCCTAATACCTTATGTCTTGTTGAACTGATGATATTTTAAATCAACATAGATTGAAGGCTTTGAGGCCCTCAATTTGACAGTTGATTGTGATTGATGACCTCAATCACTCCCTACAAATATTTACATTTTTCCTCCAATTATATGTCTCTAATTGCCACCAATGTTCTCCTTATCGAGATCATAATTTGGTGGTGACATTCTTATTTCCATTTCCCTCTTATTAAGACTAAATTCTATTAACCTTATTTCCGATGTGGGTTTTCCACAAAGGTATTTTCTATTTTCAACCTTTTATTTTCCAAGAAAAATTTCAAATTGTGAGGACGCAATTTATTGAAGGAGGGGAGAATGTAACACCCCGAGCTTCCATGATACGCTTCTCATTCAATAATGCAATAGCTTGCATTATACGCAACTTCGAGTTCTAAAACACCGCAACTAATCAAAGTAGCTGTTATGAATAGTAATAACCACTTTTTAAAATTATAGAAATTTTATATTTCAAAATGGACTTCATTTTTGGATTCGGAATATCGAAATTATCCTATGTTGAATTTTTGGTATTTTTCTGAGAACTTCCATTTTTTATGAATAGTGAAAAATACTTAAAAACAACTTTTTTAATCAAAATAATTTATAGTGATAAATTATACTATTGAGTGGTTTTAGAGAATAATTATAATATATTTTTACCATTTTATCCAATGGTGGTCATTAGAATTAACTTAACATTGAAATTGGGCATGAACAATTGTCAATCTTTTGATATAAATTGTTTCTTAAAAACACGCTATTTGTTGTGACAGCGGGAATTAATTATAAAATTAATTAATGAAACTTATATGTTTGTAATTTTGTAAAATAGACATAATTTTTGAATTCAGAATATCATTTATAGCTTCGGGTTAAATTTTGGCATTGTTCTGAAAAACTTCAATTTTTGATGAATAGTGAAACCACTAAGTGGTAGTTAAATAACTAATTTTTCGTTTAAATGAAATATTACCACTTCTGTGATTTGATTTTCAAAAATCCGACATACATGGTTGTCATTAAGAAGTAAAATGTGGTTCAATGAGATTAAAATAGTTTTTGGTGAATAGCAACTTTTAAGTTCTTAATCGCGATTAGAGGTAATTAGTGTAGTTTAAGGTAAAAATAATGTTTTAATAATATGAGATGAGCTTGACACATGTCCTACCCTCATTGGATGTGCCATGTCCGACCAAGACAATCCATGGGTCAACTTGGGGACCCCATGGAGCCACTTTAGTTAGAAAATTACATAAATACCTTTTATTTAATTTTAAAGTAAACAATGACACAAACATGAAATGTTTTACTAAAACAATTTTTACATGGGGTTATAAAAGTCATATTTTTGACCATAAATATTCATTGGAAATCTAAAATTATTTCCTACATCATGATAATTTTTTTATAATTTTTAGAAATTAAATAAATTAAATTATTTATGACACCATGATGATGCAGCGATGACCTCATTATTTAACGATTTAAATAAAATGAGAAGATAATGTAAAATCCAAGGCTTACACTTCTCCAAAGCCTATTGGATGAGGATATTTCGAACCCTTATCACCTTATCCTAGAATTATACAAGTTTGTGACCTTTAGAATCCGAAAAGCATTGTATAATAGAATAACATTTCATTATTTTCCAAAAGTGCCCCTCCTCTCCACTTATAAAAGGCCCCCACCACTCCCACCATATTCAAACTTTCAAGCCATTTGGCTCGGCCAACCTCTGCCCAAATACTCTCCCAACTTTCCTCCCTTACTCCTAGAAGCCTCACTTTGGGCAGAACTCTTCCTAAGGAAGCCTTTGGCTCAAATCAAAAAGAGTTACCCGATTTTAAGGTAATGTCTTCTCTAATGTTGTTTTGTTTTATTTTGCTTCTCCAACCCCTTAAACTCTTTTTATTCCATTATTTTGTAACAACAACAGTATATACAATATACTATGATGTTTTTATGATAAGTATTTGGTTTACACTTACACACACCTTCGTCTAATGGTTAAAGAACATACTGTTTCTGTGGGTGGAAAAATACTGCCTCACGAAACGATGATTGTTCAATATTCCTTTAACACCTCTAATGGTGGCCATTTTTATGACACTATTTTCATATATGATATATATATTATTTTTATGTCTTCCTTATGCTTCTTTATTTCTCATTTATGGCATACTTTATGATTTCCATTATGGGTAAATGCGATAATTTCATTTTAGGAAGTGCGGACTACCGCCCCCTCAAAGTGATTTGAATCGTTAATGCCATAAGTGGGATGTATAAAGGATGGAGTAAATGGAATTATACATTATATTATACTGGAATTATATTATAACTTTATACAATTATAACATCATTCCATTAAATACGAAATAGAAATGAAAGTAGCGTTCATGCGTACGTACGGCTTACCGTCTCCATGAACGGTGCATTTCATTTCTTACCTCTAAATGTTATGTAATATTATAAATGCATGTATATACTGAATATATATGTTATATATGATAACTACATCGTGAATATAATTCTGGATATAATGTATATTTCACCACATGAACAACTTGTAATTATAAGAAGTTTATTGTTGACTCAAGTACCAAAGATCGACAAAACGACCGTTATTAACTTAAATAATTACATAATGTTCATAACATTGTAATAAGTGATATAAAAAGGATAATGAAATTGAAAATGGTTCTTAATAAGGTAGATATTAACTCTAGTTTATTATTCAGGAGGTTAAAGAACGGCTGAGTCAAGTCGGACACGAGGTAAGGGAATTTCTTAACCCAACTTCCATTCTTTGGGTTAATCTCCTACTTTCAAATTATGTCATGATATTATTATGTCCTATTTTGTATTTTTACTTTATTTATGTGTACCTATAGTGAATACACATAATATATCTATTTTATTTTAAAAATAATCTTTTTAAGGACTTCGTCTCAATCCTCTTTCATTGAGGCATATTTGGTTTTATACACAACTTTCTTTTATACGGTGTATAAATCCCTTTGACTTTTACGTTATTCAAAAGGAATATTTTTTATACGAAGTGTTTTACTAAACGAAAAAAAAGGGAATGTTTTTCTTTCCGTACATATGCGGCGACAACGACTTCTCCGCCGCCGTGACCATTATTTGAGTTTCGTCTTCCTCTTCAAGCCATCACGTTTTTTTTAATGAAAAATAAATACAAAGTTTTAACTTTCATTTATTCTGGTATTGAAAATGGTTTTGAAAGCATTTTTATTATATCAATGTGTTGTATTGATATCTTTTGATTGAAATGTGGAAATGTTATGTTTCCTTTATCCATGTTTTATGTGATACGATTATGTTATGGTTTATGATATGTTTAAACCTATTCATATGAGGAATGCATTGGACTTAATAAGTGACGGGTGGAGCCCGCTATAGCTCCTCGATGCATCGGTAGGACTCATGAGACAACTAGACGTGGAATTGGCCGAGGCCCTTTCCCAATTTGATTTATGGTTTTGGCCGAGGCCTTAATCATTTTAGACGTCTTGGTCGAGGCCTTGACAAAATGTTTCAGAATGTCTGGCATTATGCATTCCATCATTATGAAAGTGGTTATTGATATTGCATGTGATTATTCGACCAGTAGAATATCCATGTGAAGAATTAAATGGCATTATCTCATTTTACTTTTGCCATATTATGTTGATGTTCAAGTTTAAAAGGATTTTGTTTTAGTCATACATTGCCTTAAATGTTTATGTTTATTTATGAAAGCTTCCGCAATATTGTTATCCTTACTGAGCATCTGAGCTCACCCCTTTCAATGTTTTAATATTTTCCAGGATGTGAAGAAGTATTTTATGAATGACCTGCAGGGATAGTCAGAAGAGGATGTGAGTGTGGACTATGAAGACTTTGTTATTGTAGTTTTTCACTTTATGATGTAATGTAATGTTTATAAATGTATCTAGTGTTTCCAAGGCTACTAAACTAATCGGTCTTTCGAGACTTGATCTTTTGTGATCATGCCAATTTTATGAAGTAACGCACCGACTCCGGGTAGCCGGGGTCGGGGCGTTACAGTTGGTATCAGAGGTAGTTTAGTACTAAACATGGAAGCTAGATTTAGATAAACTCTGATTAGAGCACATAGCCCAAAGATAGACTTTGAGGATTAGTATAGAATAACTTCCTAGAATTTTGGTATTATAGAGATTTTGTGAGTTTTCTGAGCGATATATCCCTGTCTGGATACGAGCAGGTAGAGGCGGCACTGGCACAGATGTACCTAGGGGTAAAACCCGAAAACACCGCTTTGAGCTAGACTCGAACAGGAACTGGTGCACGACAACGGGCCTTGCTGCACTCTTGGTTACGACACTTCCGAGGGATATGCTTAGGATAATTCTCATTTCTTTACAAACCACTATGAAGGGTTATGAGTATATACTTCCTCAAAGAAAACTTTTTTTTATGATTATGGATTATATCCATAAAATAGTTCAATTAGTGTTAAGTGTTTTACAAGTACGGAATAATGTATTTTGATTCATAAACTAATCCAGTTTATGCCATTGTTTAGAAATAGCGCCTAGTGGAAGGAATGGAAACTGTATCAATGCATGCACTCCGTGTAGGGATTTCCCTCCTGCTCAAGATAATTATTGTGGAGCTGGAGATACAACTCGTGCTGATCAACTTATTACCATACTGGGACAACTCACTCAGGTTATGAATAATAACCTTACTCCTATGGAGCACCCTGATCCGCAACGTGGAGGATCAATGTCAGACCGCTTCATGGGGCAACAACCACCAACATTTAATGGGGGTACAAATCCATTAGTAGCTGAGCAATGGATAAACTCCTTAGAGAAAATATTCCACACCTTGGGGAGTAGTGAAAGGGAGAAGGTTGTCATGGTAGTTTACCGCCTCACTAAAGATGCCGATCAGTGGTGGTCGCTGATTCAAAACACAAAGGAAGATGATGATGTATCGAATATGGAATGGAGGGAGTTCAAAGAAATTTTCTTAGAAAAATACTTTCCTCGTGACCATTGAGAAGATATGGAAAGACAATTTCTAAGTCTGAGGCAGAAGGAGGATGAGAATGTCGCAAAGTATGAGGCTAAATTTACAAGGTTAGCGAGGCATGCTGCAGATTATATACGTAACCCAAGAAGTAAGATTGATCGTTTCTTTGATGGGTTAAAACCATTTCTCCTTCGAGCTTTAGTATCACAATCCTTCTCATCGTATGAAGATATTGTCTCCTGTTCTATCAAGACAGAAAAGGAATTCTCTAAGTCTTATGACAACAAAGTGAAGCAATAGAAGAAGAGAATGGTGGAACAAGAGATAGATAAAGGGAAAAAGGGAAAGAAGGATTTTCCATTATGCGATTATTGTGGGAAGAATCACCCTGGTACTTGCCTAAAAGGAATGGGAGTTTGTTATAAATGTGGAGAAAAAGGTCACCAGGCGCGTGATTGCAAGGGAAAGAAAGAGGCTATCAATTTTGAATGCTACAATTGTAGGGAAATGGGGCATTATGCAAATGAATGTCCTAAGCGTCAGGGAAACTTACCTTAGAAAAGGCCAAGGGATCAAGGCCAATCTTATGCTGTGACTAAAGTTGAAGCGGAATAATTAATGTATTGGTGCTTTTGGACTCAAGGATTATATTCTGGTTATAAGAATAATGTGATATATATAAGGATTGTACTGTAGTAATTTTTGATTTCAGTAAGGTTTTAATATGATGAAGGTAATTATATTTTTAGTATGTGATAATAAGAGAAACTTTACTTTGTTTGGGGAATCTGATAAATTGATTTTGGAATTAAGAGACCTTTTAGAGAAAGTCTGGACAGAGGTATTTTGGATAACTATAAAGGTTGGAGTGGATTAAGTTGATCTTTGGATACTATTGTTAAAGGTTAAAAAATTTATGAAGATTATTTTTGGAATATTATAATACTATAGTTTTAGGAGAAGGACAACCTGCAGGGTGGGGCATAACCGTCACGTCGGACAAAGCTGCAGGAATCGAACCCACAATCATAGTGCGACAGGCCTTTATTTCCTACCACTAGCCTACAGGAAGTCCCTGGTTATTACAAAATTGTTTTTCTAATCTAAATGGTATGTGTTAAATTTTGGAACCTTATACAATTAGGATAAGTGTAATATTTTTGATTTCTATTATCTTTTTGAGTGAAAGATGAGTTGAAGGTTGAAACTCTAATTGTCAAGCATAAATATATATATACCTATCTCTTATTCAATGAATAAATTAATTCTTAAACTTTAGTAAAGGGATATTAAAACAAAAAATGTGTCATCCTAATACCTTATGTCTTGTTGAACTGGTGATATTTTAAATCAACATAGATTGAAGGCTTTGAGGCCCTCAATTTGACAGTTGATTGTGATTGATGACCTCAATCACTCCCTACAAATATTTACGTTTTTCCTTCAATTATATGTCTCTAAGTTCCACCAATGTTCTCCTTATCGAGATCATAATTCGGTGGTGACTTTCTTATTTCCATTTCCCTCTTATTAAGACTAAATTCTATTAACCTTATTTCCGATGTGGGTTTTCCACAAAGGTATTTTCTATTTTCAACCTTTTATTTTCCAAGAAAAATTTCAAATTGCGAGGACGCAATTTATTGAAGGAGGGGAGAATGTAACACCCCGAGCTTCCACGATACGCTTCTCATTCAATAATGCAATAGCTTGCATTGTACGCAACTTCGAGTTCTAAAACATCGCGACTAATCGAAGTAGCCGTTATGAATAGTAATAACCACTTTTTAAAATTATAGAAATTTTATATTTCAAAATGGACTTCATTTTTTGATTCGGAATATCGAAATAAGCCTATGTTAAATTTTTGGTATTTTTCTGAGAACTTCCATTTTTTATGAATAGTGAAAAATACTTAAAAACAACTTTTTTAATAAAAATAATTTATAGTGATAAATTATACTATTTAGTGGTTTTAGAGTATAATTAGAATATATTTTTACCATTTTATCCAATGGTGGTCATTAGAAATAACTTAACATTGAAATTGGGCATTAACAATTGTCAATCTTTTGATATAAATTGTTTCTTAAAAACACGCTATTTGTTGTGACAGCGGGAATTAATTATAAAATTAATTAATGCAACTTATATGTTTGGAATTTTTTAAAATAGACATCATTTTTGAATTCGGAATATCAATTATAGCTTAGGGTGAAATTTTGGCATTGTTCTGAAAAACTTCAATTTTTGATGAATAGTGAAACCACTAAGTGGTAGTTAAATAACTGATTTTTCGTTTAAATGAAATATTACCACTTCTGTGATTTGATTTTCAAAAATCCTATATACATGGTTTTCATTAATAAGTAAAATGTGGTTCAATGAGATTAAAATAATTTTTGGTGAATAGTAACTTTTAAGTTCTTCATCGCGATTAGAGGTAATTAGTTTAGTTTAAGGTAAAAATAATGTTTTAATAATATGAGATGAGCTTGACACATGTCCTACCCTCATTGGATGTGCCATGGCCGACCAATACAATCCATGGGTCAACTTGGGGACCTCATGGAGCCACTTTAGTTAGAAAATGACATAAATACCTTTTATTTAATGTTAAAGTAAACAATGACACAAACATGAAATTTTTTACTAAAACAATTTTTACATGGGGTTATAAAAGTCATATTTTTGACCATAAATATTAATTGGAAAGATAAAAATATTTCCTACATCATGATAATTTTTTTATAATTTTTAGACATTAAATAAATTAAATTATTTATGACACCATGATGATGCAGCGATGACCTCATTATTTAACGATTTAAATAAAATGTGAAGATAATGTAAAATCCAAGGCTTACACTTGTCCAAAGCCTATTGGATGAGGCGATTTCAAACCCTTATCACCTTAGCCTCTAATTATACAAGTTTGGGACCTTTAGAATCCTAAAAGAATTGTATAATAGAATAACATTTCATTACTTTCCAAAAGTGCCCCTCCTCTCCACTTATAAAAGGCCCCCACCACTCCCACCTTATTCACACTTTCAAGCCATTTGGCTCGGCCAACCTCTGCCCAAATACTCTCCCAACTTTTCTCCCTTACTCCTAGAAGCCTCACTTTCGGCAGAACCCTTCCCAAGGAAGCCTTTGGCTCAAATCAAAAAGAGTTACCCGATTTTAAGGTAATGTCTTCTCTAATGTTGTTTTGTTTTATTTTGCTTCTCCAACCCCTTAAACTCTTTTTATTCCATTATTTTGTAACAACACCAGTATCTAAAATATACTAGGATGTTGTTATGATAAGTATTTGGTTTACACTTACACACACCTTCGTCTAATGGTTAAAGAACATACTGTTTCTGTGGGTGGCAAAATACTGCCTCACGAAACGACGATTGTTCAATATTCCTTTAACACCTCTAATGGTGTCCATTTTGATGAAAATATTTTCATATATGATATATATATTATTTTTATGTCTTCCTTATGCTTCTGTATTTCTCATTTATGGCATACTTTATGATTTCCATTATGGGTAAATGCGATAATTTCATTTTAGGAAGTGCGGACTACCGCCCCCTCAAAGTGATTTGAATCGTTAATGCAATAAGTGGGATGTATAAAGGATGGAGTAAATGGTATTATACATTATATTATACTGGAATTATATTATAACTTTATACAATTATAACATCATTCCATTAAATAATAAATAGAAATGAAAGTAGCGTTCATGCGTACGTACGGCTTACCGTCTCCATGAACGGTGCATTTCATTTCTTACCTCTAAATGTTATGTAATATTATAAATGCATGTATATACTGAATATATATGTTATATATGATAACTACATCATGAATATAATTCTGGATATAATGGATATTTCACCACATGAACAACTTGTAATTATAATAAGTTTATTGTTTACTCAAGTACCAAAGATTGACAAAACGACTGTTATTAACTTAAATAATTACATAATGTTCATAACATTGTAATAAGTGATATAAAAAGGATAATTAAATTGAAAATGGTTCTTAATAATGTAGATATTAACTCTAGTTTATTATTCAGGAGGTTAAAGAACGGTTGAGTCAAGTCGGACACGAGGTAAGGGAATTTCTTAACCCAACTTCCATTCTTTGGGTTAATCTCCTACTTTCAAATTATTTCATGATATTATTATGTCCTATTTTGTATTTTTACTTTCTTTATGTGTACCTATAGTTAATACACATAATAGATCTATTTTCTTTTAAAAATGATCTTTTTAAGGACTTCGTCTCAATCCCCTTTCATTGAGGCATATTTGGTTTTATACACAACTTTCTTTTATACGGTGTATAAACCACTTTGAATTTTACATTATTCAAAAGGAATCTTTTTTATACGAAGTGTTTTACTAAATGAAAAAAAGGTAATGTTTTTCTTTCCGTACATATGCGGCAACAACGACTTCTCCGCCGTCGTGACCATTATTTGAGTTTCGGCTTCCTCTACAAGCCATCACGTTTTTTTTAATGAAAAATAAATACAAAGTTTTAACTTTCCTTTATTCTGGTTTTGAAAATGGTTTTGAAAGCATTTTTATTATATCAATGTGTTGTATTGATATCTTGTGATTGAAATGTGGAAATGTTATGTTTCCTTTATCCATGTTTTATGTGATACGATTATGTTATGGTTTATGATATGTTTAAACCTATTCATATGAGGAATGCATTGGACTTAATAAGTGATGGGTGGAGCCCTCTATAGCTCCTCGACGCATCGGTAGGTCTCATGAGACAACTAGACGTGGAATTGGCCGAGGCCCTTTCCCAATTTGATTTATGGTTTTGGCCGAGGCCTTAATCATTTTAGACGTCTTGGTTGAGGCCTTGACAAAATGTTTCAGAATGTCTGGCATTATGCATTCCATCATTATGAAAGTGGTTATTGATATTGCATGTGATTATTCGACTAGTAGAATATCCATGTGAAGAAGTAAATGGCATTATCTCATTTTACTTTTTCCATATTATGTTGATGTTCAAGTTTAAAAGGCTTTTGTTTTAGTCATACATTGCCTTAAATGTTTATGTTTATTTATGAAAGCTTCCGTAATATTGTTATCCTTACTGAGCATCTGAGCTCACCCCTTTCAATGTTTTAATATTTTCCAGGATGTGAAGAAGTATTTTATGAATGACCTGCAGGGATAGTCAGAAGAGGATATGAGTGTGGACTATGAAGACTTTGTTATTGTAGTTTTTCACTTTATGATGTAATGTAATGTTTTTAAATGTATCTAGTGTTTCCAAGGCTACTAAACTAATCGGTCTTTCGAGACTTGATCTTTTGTGATCATGCCAATGTTACGAAGTAACGCACCGACTCCGGGTAGCTGGGGTCGGGGCATTACAGTTGGTATCAGAGGCAGTTTAGTACTAACCTTGGAAGATAGATTTAGATAAACTCTGATTAGAGAACATAGCCCAAAGATAGACTTTGAGGATTAGTATAGAAGAACTTCCTAGAATTTTGGTATTATATAGATTTTGTGAGTTTTCTGAGCGATACATCCCTCTCTGAATACGAGCAGGTAGAGGCGGCTCTGGCACAGATGTACCTAGGGGTAAAACCTGAAAACACCGCTTTGAGCTAGACTCGAACAGGAACGGGTGCACGACAATGGGCCTTGCTGCACTCTTGGTTACGACACTCCTGAGGGATATGCTTAGGATAATTCTCATTTCTTTACAAACCACTATGAAGGGTTATGAGTATATACTTCCTCAAAGAAGACTTTTTTTTATGATTATGGATTATATTCATAAAATAGTTGAATTAGTGTTAAGTGTTTTACAAGTACGGAATAATGTATTTTGATTCATAAACTAATCCAGTTTATGCCATTGTTTAGAAATAGCGCCTAGTGGAAGGAATGGAAACTGTATAAATGCATTCACTCCATGTAGGGATTGCCCTCCTACTCAAGATAATTATTGTGGAGCTGGAGATACAACTAGTGATGATCAACTTATTACCATACTGGGACAACTCACTCAGGTTATTAATAATAACCTTACTTGTATGGAGCACCCTGATCCGCAACGTGGAGGATCAATGTCAGACCGCTTCTTGAGGCAACAACCACCAACATTTAATGGGGGTACAAATCCATTAGTATCTGAGCAATGGATAAACTCCTTAGAGAAAATATTCCACACCTTGGGGAGTAGTGAAAGGGAGAAGTTTGTCATGGTAGTTTACCGCCTCACTAGAGATGCTGATCAGTGGTGGTCGCTGATTCAAAACACAAAGGAAGATGATGATGTATCTAATATGGAATGGAGGGAGTTCAAAGAGATTTTCTTAGAAAAATACTTTCCTCGTGACCATCGAGAAGATATGGAAAGGCAATTTCTAAGTCTGAGGCAGAAGGAGGATGAGAATGTCGCAAAGTATGAGGCTAACTTTACAAGGTTAGCGAGGCATGCTGCAGATTATATACGTAACCCAAGAAGTAAGATTGATCGTTTCTTTGATGGGTTAAAACCATTTCTCCGTCGAGCTTTAGTATCACAATCCTTCTCATCGTATGAAGATATTGTCTCGTGTTCTATCAAGACAGAAAAGGAATTCTCTAAGTCTTATGACAACAAAGTAAAGCAAGAGAAGAAGAGAATGGTGGAACAAGAGATAGATAAAGGGAAAAGGGAAAGAAGGATTTTCCATTATGCGATTATTGTGGGAAGAATCACCCTGGTACTTGCCTAAAAGGAATGGGAGTTTGTTATAAATGTAGAGAAAAAGGTCATCAGGCGCGTGATTGCAAGGGAAAGAAAGAGGCTATCAATTTTGAATGCTACAATTGTAGGGAAATTGGGCATTATGCAAATGAATTTCCTAAGCGTCAGGGAAAATTACCTCAGAAAAGGCCAAGGGATCAAGGCCAATCTTATGCTGTGACTAAAGTTAAAGCGGAATAATTAATGTATTGGTGCTTTTGGACTCAAGGATTATATACTGGTTATAAGAATAATGTGATATATATAAGGATTGTACTGTAGTAATTTTTGATTTCAGTAAGGTTTTAATATGATGAAGGTAATTATATTTTTAGTATGTGACAATAAGAGAAACTTTACTTTGTTTGGGGAATCTGATAAATTGATTTTAGAATTAAGAGACCTTTTAGAGAAAGTCTGGACAGAGGTATTTTGGATAACTATAAAGGTTTTAGTGGATTAAGTTGATCTTTGGATAGTATTGTTAAAGGTTAAAAAATTTATGAAGATTATTTTTGGAATATTATAATACTATAGTTTTAGGAGAAGGACAACCTGCAGGGTGGGGCATAACCGTCGCGTCGGAAAAAGCTGCAGGAATCGAACCCACAATCATAGTGCGAGAGGCCTTTATTTCCTACCACTAGCCTACAGGAAGTCCCTGGTTATTACAAAATTGTTTTTCTAATCTAAATGGTATGTGTTAAATTTTGGAACCTTATACAATTAGGATAAGTGTAAAATTTTTGATTTCTATTATCTTTTTGAGTGAAAGATGAGTTGAAGGTTGAAACTCTAATTGTCAAGCATAAATATATATATACATATCTCTTATTCAATGAATAAATTAATTCTTAAACTTTAGTAAAGGGATATTAAAACAAAAAATGTGTTATCCTAATACCTTATGTCTTGTTGAACTGATGATATTTTAAATCAACATAGATTGAAGGCTTTGAGGCCCTCAATTTGACAGTTGATTGTGATTGATGACCTCAATCACTCCCTACAAATATTTACGTTTTTCCTCCAATTATATGTCTCTAATTGCCACCAATGTTCTCCTTATCGAGATCATAATTCGGTGGTGACTTTCTTATTTCCATTTCCCTCTTATTAAGACTAAATTCTATTAACCTTATTTCCGATGTGGGTTTTCCACAAAGGTATTTTCTATTTTCAACCTTTTATTTTCCAAGAAAAAATTCAAATTGCGAGGACGCAATTTATTGAAGGAGGGGAGAATGTAACACCCCGAGCTTCCACGATACGCTTCTCATTCAATAATGCAATAGCTTGCATTGTACGCAACTTCGAGTTCTAAAACATCGCGACTAATCAAAGTAGCCGTTATGAATAGTAATAACCACTTTTTAAAATTATAGAAATTTTATATTTCAAAATGGACTTCATTTTTTGATTCGGAATATCAAAATAAGCCTATGTTAAATTTTTGGTATTTTTCTGAGAACTTCCATTTTTTATGAATAGTGAAAAATACTTAAAAACAACTTTTTTAATCAAAATAATTTATAGTGATAAATTATACTATTTAGTGGTTTTAGAGTATAATTAGAATATATTTTTTCCATTTTATCCAATGGTTGTCATTAGAAATAACTTAACATTGAAATTGGGCATTAACAATTGTCAATCTTTTGATATAAATTGTTTCTTAAAAACACGCTATTTGTTGTGACAGCGGGAATTAATTATAAAATTAATTAATGCAAATTATATGTTTGGAATTTTGTAAAATAGACATCATTTTTGAATTCGGAATATCAATTATAGCTTAGGGTGAAATTTTGGCATTGTTCTGAAAAACTTCAATTTTTGATGAATAGTGAAACCACTAAGTGGTAGTTAAATAACTGATTTTTCGTTTAAATGAAATATTACCACTTCTGTGATTTGATTTTCAAAAATCCTATATACATGGTTGTCATTAATAAGTAAAATGTGGTTCAATGAGATTAAAATAATTTTTGGTGAATAGTAACTTTTAAGTTATTCATCACGATTAGAGGTAATTAGTGTAGTTTAAGGTAAAAATAATGTTTTAATGATATGAGATGAGATTGAAACATGTCCTACCCTCATTGTATGTGCCATGGCCGACCAAGACAATCCTTGGGTCAACTTGGGGACCCCATGGAGCCACTTTAGTTAGAAAATGACATAAATACCTTTTATTTAATGTTAAAGTAAACAATGACACAAACATGAAATGTTTTACTAAAACAATTTTTACATGGGGTTATAAAAGTCATATTTTTGACCATAAATATTAATTGGAAAGATAAAAAAATTTCCTACATCATGATAATTTTTTTATAATTTTTAGACATTAAATAAATTAAATTATTTATGACACCATGATGATGCAGCGATGACCTCATTATTTAACGATTTAAATAAAATGAGAAGATAATGTAAAATCCAAGGATTACACTTGTCCAAAGCTTATTGGATGAGGCGATTTCAAAACCTTATCACCTTAGCCTATAATTATACAAGTTTGGGGCCTTTAGAATCCTAAAAGCATTGTATAATAGAATAACATTTCATTACTTTCCAAAAGTGCCCCTCCTCTCCACTTATAAAAGGCCCCCACCACTCCAACCTTATTCACACTTTCAAGCCATTTGGCTCGGCCAACCTCTGCCCAAATACTCTCCCAACTTTTCTCCCTTACTCCTAGAAGCCTCACTTTCGGCAGAACTCTTCCCAAGGAAGCCTTTGGCTCAAATCAAAAAGAGTTACCCGATTTTAAGGTAATGTCTTCTCTAATGTTGTATTGTTTTATTTTGCTTCTCCAACCCCTTAAACTCTTTTTATTCCATTATTTTGTAACAACACCAGTATCTAAAATATACTAGGATGTTTTTATGATAAGTATTTGTTTTACACTTACACACACCTTCGTCTAATGGTTAAAGAACATACTGTTTCTGTGGGTGGCAAAATACTGCCTCATGAAACGATGATTGTTCAATATTCCTTTAACACCTCTATTGGTGTCCATTTTGATGAAACTATTTTCATATATGATATATATATTATTTTTATGTCTTCCTTATGCTTCTGTATTTCTCATTTATGGCATACTTTATGATTTCCATTATGGGTAAATGCGATAATTTCATTTTAGGAAGTGCAGACTACCGCCCCCTCAAAGTGATTTGAATCGTTAATGCAATAAGTGGGATGTATAAAGGATGGAGTAAATGGTATTATACATTATATTATACTGGAATTATATTATAACTTTATACAATTATAACATCATTCCATTAAATAAGAAATAGAAATGAAAGTAGCGTTCATGCGTACGTACGGCTTACCGTCTCCATGAACGGTGCATTTCATTTCTTACCTCTAAATGTTATGTAATATTATAAATTCATGTATATACTGAATATATATGTTATATATGATAACTACATCATGAATATAATTCTGGATATAATGGATATTTCACCACATGAACAACTTGTAATTATAATAAATTTATTGTTTACTCAAGTACCAAAGATTGACAAAACGACTGTTATTAACTTAAATAATTACATAATGTTCATAACATTGTAATAAGTGATATAAAAAGGATAATTAAATTGAAAATGGTTCTTAATAAGGTAGATATTAACTCTAGTTTATTATTCAGGAGGTTAAAGAACGGTTGAGTCAAGTCGGACACGAGGTAAGGGAATTTCTTAACCCAACTTCCATTCTTTGGGTTAATCTCCTACTTTCAAATTATGTCATGATATTATTATGTCCTATTTTGTATTTTTACTTTCTTTATGTGTACCTATAGTTAATACACATAATAGATATATTTTATTTTAAAAATGATCTTTTTAAGGACTTCGTCTCAATCCCCTTTCATTGAGGCATATTTGGTTTTATACACAACTTTCTTTTATACGGTGTATAAACCCCTTTGACTTTTACATTATTCAAAAGGAATCTTTTTTATACGAAGTGTTTTACTAAACAAAAAAAAAAGGGAATGTTTTTCTTTCCTTACATATGCGGCAACAACGACTTCTTCGCCGTCGTGACCATTATTTGAGTTTCGGCTTCCTCTACAAGCCATCACGTTTTTTTTAATGAAAAATAAATACAAAGTTTTGACTTTCCTTTATTCTGGTATTGAAAATGGTTTTGAAAGCATTTTTATTATATCAATGTGTTGTATTAATATCTTGTGATTGAAATGTGGAAATGTTATGTTTCCTTTATCCATGTTTTATGTGATACGATTATGTTATGGTTTATGATATGTTTAAACCTATTCATATGAAGAATGCATTGGACTTAATAAGTGAAGGGTGGAGCCCGCTATAGCTCCTAGATGCATCGGTAGGTCTCATGAGACAACTAGACGTGGAATTGGCCGAGGCCCTTTCCCAATTTGATTTATGGTTTTGGCCGAGGCCTTAATCATTTTAGACGTCTTGGTTGAGGCCTTGACAAAATGTTTCAGAATGTCTGGCATTATGCATTCCATCATTATGAAAGTGGTTATTGATATTGCATGTGATTATTCGACCAGTAGAATATCCATGTAAAGAAGTAAATGGAATTATCTCATTTTACTTTTTCCATATTATGTTGATGTTCAAGTTTAAAAGGCTTTTGTTTTAGTCATACATTGCCTTAAATGTTTATATTTATTTATGAAAGCTTCCGCAATATTGTTATCCTTACTGAGCATCTGAGCTCACCCCTTTCAATGTTTTAATATTTTCCAGGATGTGAAGAAGTATTTTATGAATGACCTGCAGGGATAGTCAGAAGAGGATCTGAGTGTGGACTATGAAGACTTTGTTATTTTAGTTTTTCACTTTATGATGTAATGTAATGTTTATAAATGTATCTAGTATTTCCAAGGCTACTAAACTAATCGGTCTTTCGAGACTTGATCTTTTGTGATCATTCCAATGTTATGAAGTAACGCACCGACTCCGGGTAGCTGGGGTCAGGGCGTTACAAAGTTAGAGCAGACCATATATATTCTCAAGGAAATATTGAGGGAATGCATCCTTGATTTTGGGGGATCCTGGGAAAAACACTTTTACTTAGTAAAATTCACCTATAATAATAGCTACCAATCAATCATTTAGATGGAACCTTATGAGGATTTATATGGGAGGTGGTTTTATTCGCCCTTATGTTGGATAAAGGTGGGTGAGGTGGTGATGATTGGACTAGGTCTCATATGGGAGAAAATTGATCATGTTTCATTAATCTTAAGATGAATGGTGAATGTGCATAGGAGATTGAATTCTTATGTAAACTGACATTGCTGACTTCTTCATTTTGAGATAGTTGAGAAGGTTTTTTTACTTGTATCACCTAGATTAGGACATCAACATTTACAAAGGTAGTATAAATCAGTGCATAGGTTTATTGGACCATTTGATATTGTGAATAGGGTCAACCCAGTGGCATACTAGTTGAATCTTCCATAATGATTAAGTATGATGAATGATGTGTTTTACATTAATCATCTTCACCTTTATTTACATGATCTATCTCACGTGATCAATATAGATGATGTTGTGCACAATGATGATGTGTCCTTTGATGAGGGTCCAGTTCATATAGTTGTTTATAGTAAGAAGACTCTTCATAGTAAGGTAGTTCTTCTAATTTGTATATAGTAGAAACATGGGTATATCTAGGAGGACACTTGGAAGTGAGTGTCTAATATGTAGTCTTAGTGATAGATTTATTAACTAATGAGGTTTGATGATGCTTGGGAGTGCTTCTCAAAGATGAGCTATTATATGGTAGGGAGGTTGTAAGACCCGAACCCTTGATGAGGTATGTATCCTTTAATTTTCGATGAGATACATGTAAATTCCTTGGATATGCATGTTTTTAGTGTTAGTATGGGTTTTGGGAGTGCTTTAGGTGGTTTTGGGGGCCTAGGAGATTTTGGGAAGATACAGGTCTGAACGTGTAGAAATTCACCCCATGAAAATAATTCACCCCCAAAAATTCTCAGGATTTACACCCTACCTTTTTTCACACTTTGAATTATCAGGATAGGTAGACCATTCTCCCCCTAAATTTGTTTCACCCTAATAATTAGGTGAGATGGACTCTGTCGGTGTTCTTCCAAAATTTTCACACCATGAAACTTCACTGGGGTAGTTTTTAAAATGTTTTAAGTTTGGATTCACTCGGATACCCTTCAAATTCCACCCCCCCCCCAATCCCCTTTCATGATATTTGGGTGATTTTGGCTTCCTAGGCATGTTACTTCTTCATTTCTTGGTTAATTTATGCATGGTTTATTGTGGTTGATCACTCTTTGCTAGCCTAACATCATCATAGCCCTATATTATTCTTTATTCTGGTTTCTTTTCAATGGAACCATATTAGGATTAATTTAGGGCTGGTTTTTGGGTTTTGGTTCATTGGTCTTATTGTAGGAGGTGATTATTAGAATTTTGGATTCTCCATGATTGGGGTAAGTGGTATTGGATTTATCCCATGATGTTTTTCCATTTTATAGTATATAAAATGTATGTTTCTACACCAGTTTTTCATGAGTTTGACCTATAAAACAAATTTAATATAAAAAATCCAAATTAAGGCTTAAACCCACTAAAGATCATAAATTTTATATTTTTTATTTTAAATTATAACTTTTAACACCCCATTAGGGTGTCATTGGGTTATGTGATGTTTAGTTATTATTAAAGGGATGTTTAAGAGGAGTCAAGAAAATGAGAGTGAACCTTGGGTATAATGGTGAGGGTTCCTATGATGTGTTTTTGGACCCTTGGGGTTTTAGTTAACATGAAAACCCCATGTAAATTATTTATATGAGTAAATTAGCATGTTTCTTGATAAATTAAATGATTGGATTTTATTTTTGAGATCCCTTCTTATTTTATAATTAAATTATTTATCTTTGAAATTAAATAAAATGGAAATTTTCTTAGCTATGGACTTGGTCCAAATGATACTTAAGTGGAATACATGGATACATATTAGACTATTTAAATAAGTAGAAATGTCAGGATGAGCTCCTTAGTTTCTGTATGATACGTGATGCTAAATAAGTGGGAATGTTGGGATTATATTCTTCAATTATTTATGATACATGATGTTAAATAAGTGGGAATTTCATGATGATTTCCTTATATTTTTTATGATACATGATTCTAAATAAGTTGGAATGATAGATGATCTCCTTGGATTATGTATGATACATGATTCTAAATAAGTGTCAATGTCAGGATGATCTCTTTGAATTTCATATGATACATGATACTAAATAATTTGGAATGTCATGATGAGATCCATGTATTCTATATAGTATATGAGTTAGGAATTCTAGGATGATTTCCTTTGATTCCACAGGATACCTGATGTTTGGGAATGTTGGGATGAGCACTTGGATTCTATATGATACATGATGTTCAAGCATGTCGGGATGAGTGTATGGATTTCATGTGGTGACTATGGTTGGAAAGGTCATTTTTATGTGCTTAGAGACATCTAGCACTAGCTAAGGTTGGTATGCTCAACTTGGGAGTCATCAAAGAGCATGAGGATTGAGGGTATTTTATTTTGTTTATTCACATGATTTTATCACTTATTTTATGGAATAGATCATTATACACTATGATTTATCAAACTAAATATTTTCTTAGACATAGTTGGTGGTGACCTACTAATTCATTCTCATGCCCTACTTGGGCCACTGGTTGGTACCCAAGAAAACTTTATGGATGAAGATCTGGACAAGAGAATTCACCTATAGAAGATACTTGATATGGGATAGAATAGATATTTGGAGTAAGGTATCAAAATATTACTCATACTTATTGGGGTGTCTTGTAGTTTTTGTCCCTTTTTATTCTTTTGGTTATTTTAGACTTGTACATATGACATTTTTACTTGTATGAATCACTGATGGGTGTACATTTCATTTTTTTTATAACATGGGTTATATGTTTATATTCCACTTACTTTATGATTTTATTTTCTTCTATTTTCTGGATGGATGATACCTAACTTATTTACTTCTATGTTCATTATCTAATAATGAGGTCATAGTCTCCCTATAGTATCCTCAAAAACCCTCCGCACTAGTCGGAGGCCTATGGTATACTAAGATGCATTCTTGAGGCCTTATGGATACTCAATTATGATACTCTTAATTTTGAACTAGGATGAGGATGTTACACTTAGAGATTAAATTCATAATTCCATATAACTAATTTCATTACATAAGCTAAGACATTATTATCATAGACATCGTGATCTTATCCCCAATGACTTGTGTCTAGTTAATATCATGATCTGGGAAGGCATACACAAAATGACCCAACCTAGTTTGTCTCGAAATACATATTAAAGCATCGAGGGGATATCTATATTGGTCACCACCCATAATTAATTAAGTAAAATTCATTCCTCACATGAAGGAATTAATAAAATATAAAATACATAACCAACATTCTGTGGTAATCAATAAACATCCATATTGAAATAAAAATTATACAGATTATCAATATTTCCTTAATCAATAAATGGAAAATATTTTTATGAATCATCCATAAAACTAACACAATATGGAGTAACTGTATATTTTAAGTAAATAATTTCTCTAATCAATATATGTATGGTATCTTAGTGAATTCACTTCAAATAATGTAATAAAAATAGGGTATTCATATATGAAGGTAATTGGAAGAAAAATCATGTCTACAAGAGAGGATGATTTGGAAAGAAAAGGGTATTGATAGATTTATAAAAGTTGAATAAACAATAGGAAAATATTATGAGATTATTTAGAAAGTAATTCATGGAAAATATATATACCACAAAAAGGAAACAGGTGGTGAATATGAATCATATCGCAATTAAAAAAAATTGAGATGCAAACACCCTTACGGTAATGGTAATGTAAGAATAAAAAGAACATTAGAGGGATACCATGAAATTAAGATATAATGAAATGACATATATTAATTATACATGAAGGAAATTGGGTAGTGAATACACCATATAAAATAAAATGTAGTGCATAATATCAAACATGCCTCATAGAATTGAAATTAGAGACAAATAACACTTGGGGTTTATAAAATTTCGAATCAAAACCCCATAAAGGATAAAATTTAAAATGGATAATTAAATACCATGAATAATAATAGAATAAATATATAAAAAACCATACAATAGAAAACATGGTGTATAACATAAACATGTCTCAAGGAATTGAAATTTGAGATAAAGAGCCCCTTATGCATTAGAAACTTTCGAATCAAATCTCCTTGAAGGAGAAATAGATGGAAATTGAACTTCAAATAACATGAAATTAAATTCATGGTATAATATAACAAGTAGGTATTATATACACCATATAAAATTAAATTGTTTCATAATAATAAAGAGGTCTCAAAAAATATGAATTAAGACAAAGAAACCCCATTCATTTAATATAATATTTGAGGTAAGAATCATTTGATAATAAGTTTATAAATAAGAATTATAGAACCCCATAAAATAAAGAGGAGATAAAAAAATATTCATTATATAAAATAAATAAAACTTCGAATAATATAGTTCAATAAAAAAAGTTTGTAACTCAATGGAAGAAAATTAAGTTAGCATAAACCCTTACCTTGATTTCTGACTTCCACTAAAGTGCTTGAATATTTTGTATAAAAAATAACTATATTAATCACTAATTTAAAAAAAAATTATCTATAAGTTTTTAAAAAATCCATTTATAATTATTATATACATGTATATTATTTTGATATTATCTATTTTTAATATCAGATGTGAGTAATCATGATTGCTTTGAACTAGTTCATAATAGCGGTGTTTTTATTCCTAATTATCCCAAATTTAATGATTAAAATATCATAAAATGTACTTTAAATGATGATTTATATTTATTTTTAATGTTATAATTTCATTCTATGGTATTTTTAGTTACGTTTCTTATTGATAAAATTGGTGACAATCATTTTTAGGTGATTTTTAACAAATGAATGGTGGTATATTAATTAATGAGTTTAATATTAATTTTACTATTAAAAAACAAAAATAAAATATTTATTTTGTTATTTATATAACATATTATTAGTAATTAAGTTCTCATAGTCATATATGGTATTATTTTATATCATTGTTCAAGTAGGTGGTTAAACTGACTTAAACATGAACATTCCATAATTAATGGATGATTATGATTATAAAATTAGTTTATTGGGGTAATAATATTATTATTCACTACTGGAAAAGGGACCTTTCCCAACAGTTGTGTACCAACGGTTCAATGAACCGTTGGCATATCTTGTTTTTCCCAACGGTTTATAGAAACCGTTGGGAAAAACCCCTCAATGCATAGTTTTCCCAACGGTTTCATACAACCGTTGGGAAAGATAGGTTTTTCCCTTGTTTTCCCAACGGTTTATATGGAACCGTTGGGAAAGATAGCTTTTTCCCAACGGTTCTAAGAACCGTTGGGAAAAGTGGTGAAGAAATCTTGTTTTCCCAACGGTTCTATGGAACCGTTGGGAAATGTTGGTCATTCCCAACGGTTTTTAATAACCGTTGGGAAAAAAAAGCCCCAAATACCAAATCGAGCCAGCGGCCTCCCCACATTCCAAAAGCATTCAGTTCGTGTCCTCCTGGAGCGATTCCTTGCAGAAGGACCTCCCAATCCCCACATCTTCCATCAGATCAGAACCTACCAGGTTAGACTCCTATATTTTATCTACGATATAGTTCCAGCTCTTATAAATCATATACTTCTATTCTTGATTTCGTTATTCCCAATTATTAGGGTTTTTGTAAAAATTTATGATTGTTTCATGGTGGTCATGTGCACCACTATAGGTACATTGATTCACTAATTTATTTTGGTATTTCCATAAAATTCGAATACAATTTATTAATGAATCAATGTTGAGTGTTAACATGACATTCATGTTCTTTATTTAAAGTGTAAACAAATACTTATATAGAATTTCCTTGTAAAACCTGATGGTTTAACTCTAGTTAAATGGAATCATAATTTTGTATGTTATTAATATTTAGTAATTGGTGAGGTGAATCATATATGTATATGAAAAATGGATCAAGATCATTTAGTATTGGATAGAATTATTCCCTAGTAATGTGAGACCCTTATGTTGTGGGGTGAGTATGGAGTAGTGAGATATATTGCTTGTTACTTACCTTTTTTCAATTCTATGAGGTAATGATGGCATGCACTAATTTTTTGAGATCTGTCAATGTTTTTATGGTTTTGATAGTGATCCATGATGTGTATCCTAGTATGTAAGATCCTGTTGGGTATTAGACCCTAGATTGGGTGAATTTGTATGCGGTAGGGTGCTTTCTAGGATGGGTTGTAGTGATGTGATGGTAACTTATGAGAGGGGTGGGTCTTACTAATGTGGATTCATTCTATATCATAAGCATGTAAATATAATTTGTATTATGATAACTCAATGTGAATGATGTGTGATCAAATATTGTCTTATCCTGGAGAATTCCTTATGATATATTGATATGGTGGCATGAGTGATGATGCATGTGGTGACATGACCAACATACATGTGTTTCATGGTTAGTGATCAATTAGGTTAGTGATCCTATGATCATTGGGATGTGACTCTCAATGATTCAAGAAGAGTTATTAATATGATAACATGAGGGTGTGTTCCTATTTGGTTTTATCTAGACTTGTAGTATAGTATTGGAGTTGAGTTATTTTTATATATTATCTGTTTTTATGGATGTTGTCTTTTAGTGGTTGTGTGTTTGGGAACCCCCCTCCTTCCTAGACCCTGGAACCCCCCCCCACCCTCCTCCCTGGACCCTGGACAGCCCCGCCGAATAGCCCCCCAGACAGCCCCCCGGATAGCCCCCCCCCCCCACCTTCCTCCCTGGACCTCGGACAGCCCCCCAGATAGCCCCCCGGACAGCCCCCCCACCCCCACCCTCTTCCTTGGACCTCAGACAACCCCCCCCCCCGAATAGCCCCGGACAGCCCCCGGACAGCCCCCCGAACAGCCCCCCCACCCTCCTCCCTGGACCCCAGACAGCCCCCCCAACCCTCCTCCTTGGACCCTGGACAACGCCCCGAACACCCCCCGGACAGCCCCCCACCCTCCTCCCTGGACCCCAGACAGCCCCCCTACCCTCTTCCTTGGACCCCGAACAACCCCCCGAACATCGTTCGGCCAGTTTGGACCCCCCCCCACACGCATTTATCAAGCGCGTGGAACGCTTAAAGAACACATAATGAGCCCTACCGCGCAGACCGCACGTCCGATTGATGTTCCGTCTACGCGTGCACGTCGCGAATAATAATTGGATTGTTTTCCTGTGATTTCAGGTCAATCCGATGTCGTCCGCTGTGAGTTTGACCGTTAGACGCCCGTTTTGGCCCTTTATGATACCATAACGGCGTTCCCGGTCACCGCGGGCACACGGCACGTCCGATTGACGTGCCGTGTGCTCGACCACATCACAATTCACTCACCCTTTGATGTCGTCCGATTTCAGGCCATTCGGACTTCGTTCGGCCAGTTTGGACCCCCCACGCGCGTTTATCAAGCACGTGCAACGCTTAAAGAACGCATAATGAGCCCTCCTGCGCAGACCGCACGTCCGATTGACATTCCGTCTGCGTGTGCACGTCGCGAATAATAATGGGATTGTTGTACTGTGATTTCAGGTCAATCTGATGTCGTCCGCTATGAGTTTGAATGTTAGACGTCCATTTTGTCCGTTTATGACACCAGAAGGGCGTTCTCGGTCACCGCGGGCACACGGCACGTCCGATTGACGTGCCTTCTGCTCGAACACATCACAATTCACTCAACCTTTGATGTCGTCCGATTTCACGCCATTCGGAATTCATTCGGCCAGTTTGGACCCCCCCACGCGCGTTTCTCAAGCGCGCGCAACGCTTAAAGAACGCATAATGAGCCCTCCCGCGCAGACCGCATGTCTGATTGATGTGCCTTCTGAGCGTACACGTTGCGAATAATAATGGTATTGTTGTCCTGTGATTTCAGGGCAATCCGATGTCGTCCGCTATGAGTTTGACCGTTAGACGCCCGTTTTGGCCGTTTGTGACACCAGAACGGTGTTCCCGGTCACCGCGGGCACACGGCACGTCCGATTGATGTGAAGTCTGCTCGACCACATCACAATTCACTCACCCTTTGATTTCGTCCGATTTCAGGCCATTCGGACTTCGTTCGGCCAGTTTGGACCCCCCACGCGCTTTTATCAAGCGTGCGCAGCGCTAAAAGAACGCATAATGAGTCCTCCCGCACAGACCTCATGTCTTATTGACGTTCCGTCTGCGCGTACACATCGCAAATAATAATGGGATTGTTGTCCTGTGATTTCAGGTCAATCCGATGTCGTCCGCTATGAGTTTGACCGTTAGACGCCCGTTTTGGCCGTTTTTGACACCAGAACGGCGTTCCCGGTCACCGCGGGCACACGGAACGTCCGATTGATGTGCCGTCTACTCGAACACATCACAATTAACTCACCCTTTGATTTCGTCCGATTTCAGGCCATTCGGACATCGTTCGGCCAGTTTGGACCCCCCACCCCCACGCGCGTTTATCAAGCGCGTGCAACGCTTAAAGAACGCATAATGAGCCCTTCCGCGCAGACCGCACATCCGATTGATGTGCCGTCTGCGTGTGCACGTCGCGAATAATAATTGTATTCTTGTCCTATGATTTCAGGTCAATCCGATGTCTTCCGCTATGATTTGACCGTTAGACGCCCGTTTTGGCCCTTTATGACACCAGAACGGCGTTCTCGGTCACCGCGGGCACACGGCATGTCCTATTGACGTTCCGTCTACTCGACCACATCACAATTCACTCACCCTTTGATGTCGTCTGATTTCAGGCCATTCGGTCTTCGTTCGGCCAGTTTGGACCCCCCCACCCCCACGCGCGTTTATCAAGCGCGCCCAACGCTTAAAGAACGCATAATGAGCCCTACCGCGCAGACCGCACATCCGATTGACATGTCGTCTGTGCGTGCACGTCGCGAATAATAATGAGATTTTTGTCATGTGATTTCAGGTTAATCCGATGTCGTCCGCTATGAGTTTGACCGTTAGACGCCCGTTTTGGCCGTTTTTGACACCAGAACGGCGTTCCCGGTCACCGCGGGCACACGGCACGTCCGATTGACGTGACGTCTGCTCGACCACATCACAATTCACTCACCCTTTGATGTCGTCCGATTTTAGGCTATTCGGACTTCGTTCGGCTAGTTTGGACCCCCCACGTGCGTTTATCAAGCGCGCGCAACGCTTAAAGAACGCATAATGAGCCCTCCCATGCAGACCGCATGTCCGATTGATGTGCTGTCTACGCGTGCACGTCGCTAATAATAATGGTATTGTTTTCCTGTGATTTCAGGTCAATCCGATGTCGTCCTCTATGAGTTTGACCGTTAGACGCCCGTTTTGGCCGTTTTGACACCAGAACGGCGTTCCCGGTCACCGCGGGCACACGGCACGTCCGATTGACGTGCCGTCTACTCGAACACATCACAATTAACTCACCCTTTGATGTCGTCCGATTTCAGGCCATTCGGACATCGTTCGGCCAGTTTGGACCCCCCACCCCCACGCGCGTTTATCAAGCGCGTGCAACGCTTAAAGAACGCATAATGAGCCCTTCCGCGCAGACCGCACATCCGATTGATGTTCCGTCTGCGCGTGCACGTCGCGAATAATAATTGTATTCTTGTCCTATGATTTCAGGTCAATCCGATGTCGTCCGCTATGATTTTGACCGTTAGACGCCCGTTTTGGCCCTTTATGACACCAGAACGGCGTTCCCGGTCACCGCGGGCACAAAGCATGTCCGATTGACGTGTCGTCTGCTCGACCACATCAAAATTAACTCACCATTTGATGTCGTCCGATTTCAGGCCACTCGGTCTTCGTTCAGCCAGTTTGGACCCCCCACGCGCGTTTATCAAGCGCGCGCAACGCTTAAAGAACGCATAATGAGTCCTCCCGTGCAGACCGCACATCCGATTGACGTTCCGTCTGCGCGTGCACGTCGAAAATAATAATGAGATTGTTGTCATGTGATTTCAGGTCAATCCGATGTCTTCTGCTATGAGTTTGTCTGTTAGACGCCCGTTTTGGCCGTTTTTGACACCAGAACGGCGTTCCCGGTCACCGCGGGCACACGGCACGTCCGATTGATGTGCCGTCTACTCTAACACATCACAATTAACGCACCCTTTTATTTCGTCCGATTTCAGGCCATTCGGACATCGTTCGGCCAGTTTGGACCCCCCCCCCCCCCCACCCCCACGCGTGTTTATCAAGCACGCGCAACGCTTAAAAAACGCATAATGAGCCCTACCGCGCAGACCGCATATCCGATTGACGTGCAGTCTGCTCGTGCACGTCGCGAATAATAATTGTATTGTTGTCATGTGATTTCAGGTCAATCTGATGTCGTCCGCTATGATTTTGACCGTTAGACGCCCGTTTTGGCCCTTTATGACACCAGAATGGCGTTCCCGGTCCCCGCGGGCACACGACACGTCCAATTGACGTGCCGTCTGCTCGACCACATCACAATTCACTCACCCTTTGATGTCGTCCGATTTCAGGCTATTCGGACTTCGTTCGGCTAGTTTGGACCCCCCACGTGCGTTTATCAAGCGCGCGCAACGCTTAAAGAACGCATAATAAGCCCTCCCATGCAGAACGCATGTCCGATTGATGTGCTGTCTGCACGTGCACATCGCTAATAATAATGGGATTGTTGTCCTGTGATTTTAGGTCAATCCGATGTCGTCTGCTATGAGTTTGACCGTTAGACGCCCGTTTTGGCCGTTTATGACACCAGAACGGCGTTCCCGGTCACCGCGGGCACACAGCACGTCCGATTGACGTGCCCTCTGCTCGACCATATCACAATTAACTCACCCTTCGATTTCGTCCGATTTCAAGCCATTCGGACATCGTTCGGCCAGTTTGGACCCCCCCCCCCCCCCCCCCCACGCGCGTTTATCAAGCGCGTGCAACGCTTAAAGAACGCATAATGAGCCCTTCCGCGCAGACCGCACATCCGATTGATGTTCCGTCTATGCGTACACGTCGCGAATAATAATTGTATTCTTTTCCTGTGATTTCAGGTCAATCCGATGTCGTCCGCTATGATTTTGACCGTTAGACGCCCGTTTTGGCCCTTTATGACACCAGAACGGCGTTCCCGGTCACCGTGGGCACACGGCATGTCCGATTGACGTGCCGTCTGCTCGACCACATCACAATTCACTCACCCTTTTATGTCGTCCGATTTCAGGCCATTCGGTCTTCGTTCGGCCAGTTTGGACCCCCCCACCCCCACGCGCGTTTATCAAGCGCGCGCAACGCTTAAAGAACGCATAATGAGCCCTACCGCGCAGACCGCACATCCGATTGACGTGCCGTCTGTGCGTGCATGTTGCGAATAATAAATGGATTGTTGTCCTATGATTTCAGGTCAATCCGATGTCGTTCGCTATGATTTTGACCGTTAGACGCCCGTTTTGGCCCTTTATGACACCAGAACAGCGTTCCCGGTCACCGCGGGCACACGGCACGTCCGATTGACGTTCCGTCTGCTCGACCACATCACAATTCACTCACCCTTTGATGTCATCCGATTTCAGGCTATTCGGACTTCGTTCGGCAAGTTTGGACCCCCCCACGTGCGTTTATCAAGCGCGTGCAACGCTTAAAGAACGCATAATGAGCCCTCCCATGCAGACCGCACGTCCGATTGATGTGTTGTCTGCGCATGAACATCGCGAATAATAATGGAATTGTTTTCCTGTGAGTTTAGGTCAATCCGATGTCGTCCGCTATGAGTTTGACCGTTAGACGCCCGTTTTGGCCGTTTATGACACCAGAACGGCGTTCCCGGTCACCGCGGGCACACGGCACGTCCGATTGACATTCCCTCTGCTCGACCATATCACAATTAACTCACCCTTTTATGTCGTCCGATTTCAAGCCATTCGGACATCGTTCGGCCAGTTTGGACCCCCCACGCGCGTTTATCAAGCGCGCGCAACGCTTAAAGAACGCATAATGAGCCCTCCCGTGCAGACCGCACGTCCGATTGATGTGCCATCTACGCGTGCACGTCGAGAATAATAATGGGATTGTTGTCCTGTGATTTCAGGTCAATACGATGTCGTCCGCTATGATTTTGACCGTTAGACGCCCGTTTTGGCCGTTTATGACACTAGAACGGCGTTCCCAGTCACCGCAGGAACACGGCACGTCCGATTGTCGTGCCGTCTGCTCGAACACATCACAATTCATTCACCCTTTGATGTCGTCCGATTTCAGGCCATTCGGACTTCGTTCAGCCAGTTTGGACCCCCCACGCGCGTTTATCAAGCGCGCGCAACGCTTAAAGAAGGCATAATGAGTCCTCCCGCGCAGACCGCACGTCTGATTGACGTGCCGTCTGTGCGTGCACATCGCGAATAATAATGGGATTGTTGTCCTATGATTTTAGGTCAATCCGATGCCGTCCGCTAAGTGACTGTATTTTGTTTAAAACGGACACCATTTTAAGTACATACGGAAAACCGACCAAACGGATTCGGTTTCCGTTGAAACTTTAGGAGAATGATCCATGGGTCATATGTGACGTGTACGAATCAACCCCGCCTCAATCGGAGACGTGGTGTGGCCGACACCACTCAAAGTGTCCGTCTTTTGTTTCAAAAGGACGTCATTTTAAGTGAAAAGCATCAACTGACATACGAAAAACCGACCAAATGCATTTCGAATCTATTGTTAATTTATCCCTACAATCCATGGGGTCATATGTGATGTATACGAGCCAACCCGGGATGAATCCGAGTCGCGGTGTGACCGGGATCAGTCTAAGTGGCTCTCTTTTGTTTAAAAGGGACATTTTAAGTACATACGGAAAAACGACCAAACGGATTCAGTTTCCATTTAAACTTTAGGAGAACGATCCATGGGTCATATGTGACGTGTACGAATCAACCCCGCCTCAATCGGAGACGCGGTGTGGCCGACACCACTCAAAGTGTCTGCCTTTTGTTTCAAAAAGACGTCATTTTAAGTGAAAAGCATCAACTGACATACAAAAAACCGACCAAAGGCATTCGGACTGTGTTGATACTTTAGAACAAGGATCCATCGGTCGTATGTGACGTGTACGAGTCAATCCCACCTCAATCCGAGGAGCAGTGTGGCCGAAACCGCTCTAACTATGTCAATTTTGTTTAAAATGGACAGGATTATAAGTGAAAAGAACAACTGGCATACGGAAAACCAACCAAACGCATTCCAAATCTGTTGATAATTTATCCCAACGATCCATGGGTCATATGTGATGTGTACGAGCCAACCCGGGATGAATCCCAGTCGCGGTGTGGCCGGGATCAGTCTAAGTGGCTCTCTTTTGTTTAAAACGGACACCATGTTAAGTACATACGGAAAATCGACCAAACGGATTCAGTTTCCATTGAAACTTTAGGAGAAAGATCCATGGGTCATATGTGACGTGTAAGAATCAACCCCGCCTCAATCTGAGACGCTGTGTGGCCGACACCACTCAAAGTGTCTGTCTTTTGTTTCAAAAGGACGTCATTTTAAGTGAAAAGCATCAACTGACATACGGAAAACCGACCAAATGCATTCGGATTGTGTCGATACATTATTAAAATGATCCATGGGTCATATGTGACGTGTACGAATCAACCCCGCCTTAATATGAGGCACGGTGTGGCCAGAATCACTCTATGTGGCTCTCTTTTGCTTAAAATGGACAACAATTTAAGTACATACGGAAAACCGACCAAACGCATTCGGTTTCCATTGAAACTTTAAGAGAACGATCCATAGGTCATATGTGACATGTATTAGTCAACACCGCCTCAATCTGAGGCGCGGTGTGGCCGGAACCACTCAAAGTGTCTGCCTTTTGTTTCAAAAGTACGTCATTTTAATTGAAAAACATTAACTGACATACGGAAAACCGATCAAATGCATTCGGATTGTGTCGATACATTAGCACAACGATCCAGGGGTCATATGTGACGTGTATGAGTCAACCCCGCCTCAATCTGAGGCGCGTTGTGGACAGTAGCACTCCAGGTGTATGCATTATGTTTAAAATGGACATTACTTTAGGTAAAAATATATGGTATACAAAAAACAGATCAAATTATGAATTGACTTCCAGATTCCACATATAATTATCATCTAAATTTTAAATTGAATTCTAAATGAATTATGTATGTTTATAATTACGTTATCAATTCTAATTTAATTATGGATGTGTATAGTTCTACCATTATATGTTAAACGTGTTTGAATTTGTTCTCTATATGTAAGTGTTAGTTGGTTATTGCAGGTACAATAATTTTATATATGTAAGTGTTAGTTTATTGCAGGTACAATAATTGGATTGAAAAATGAGAGGGAACCCACAAAACCAGACCTGGTGGTGGTCAAATTGGAGAGCTGGAGCTGCTGGCCAAATTGGGGAGCTGCTGGCTGATTTGCCCAGCAGAGGCTATGCCAACGGTTCAAAACCGTTGGCATAGAAACTCTAGGATTAGTTTTACCAACGGTTCATAAAACCGTTGGTAAAAAACCTTTCCCAACGGTTTAGAACCGTTGGGAAAGAGTAGAGTTTGGATATTTCCCAACGGTTTTCTAAACCGTTGGGAAAAACATGCTAATTTGAAGCCTATTCCAACGGTTTTTGAAGAACCGTTGGCATAGGGTAATCTTTCTCCACCATATGCCAACGGTTCAGTGTAAACCGTTGGGAAATGTTTTTCCCAACGGCTTACTTCCCTACGGCTAGAAGAACCGTTGGTATATGTTATACCAACGGTTGTCCAGCCTTTCCCAACACTTCTCAACCGTTGGTAAATGTTTTATTTCCAGTAGTGATTTAAGAATAATAATAATATTATTTAGATAATTTATGGTTTTGAAAGATATTTTAGAAGTTTTTGATAAATAAGAAAGAAACTAGATGAAAATGGGATGCATTACTTCATGGAGGCGGTAGTCCGCACAACATGTAGTTAACATTTTCATTTATTTTGATGGAAAGAAGATGCATTGTAATTTTTCTATTCATAATAATAATTATATTATATTGTAGTATCCCACCCCAAGTTCCACTCAATAGTGACCAAGATGGTGGCTACATGATCTCAAGCACAAATCCACAAACACCAGAGGCTATCGACTAGCAACAAGGGTCTTGGGTGTGTCTTTGAGGAGAATATTCCCTCATAGATCATTGTAATCATAGTGATAAACAATGGATAATAAATAGTGGAAGCATATAAATAAGAATATAGTAGCCGAAATAAAAGGAATAAGTCATGTAATATAGGTAAACAACTGGTAGAACTAGAATGACAATATTATATACAAAAATAATGATGATGGCATGTCATGAATCTATACAAAAATGAGAGTATAGGGGAAATAGGGGTACAAGCATATACCACATGATAAAAAAACTACAAAAAGGAAAAAAACTACTACACAGCATCTCGATAATAGGATCGTTCCTCTTCCCCAACTCCATCCTAAGTAGTAATAAAATAAAGCATCGGAAGAAGCACACTTCCCTTTATCTATAACTATGATCATAAAGTCTACTCAGGTACCAAATGGTTCCTATGCAAGGTGTGAGATATAATCTCAGTAGGTTAGAACCAATGGTTACTAGGATGATCCATTTCATGCAATAAATAAAAGGAAGTGTTCCATGATAAATAAAAATATGGAATTAAATAAATTAACAATAACATCTCGGTCAGGGTTCCTAAATGGACACCCAACTAATACCACCTACCTCGGCCTAGGCCGGATGTCTAAAAATAGGTGCCTATGTAAGGTAATATATGTATATATACAAGGGACAAAGTAAACAGGGAAATCCAAGAATGCATACCCCCAAGTTTTTACTTCATCTTGGGGTCCAAATTACATGTTATCATGCAATTTCTCATAATTATATATATATATATATACAAGATGTATCACATATGAAATGAGAAAATCTATCAATCCATGAATTCCAATTGTGGAGTCTGATCTCATCCAAGGTGATCTAAACCAAATCCCAAGGGTTTCTATAGAACATCAAATATAACCAATGTCATCAAGTCCATCCAAGGAAACCCATACGGTGTCACTTGTATCACTCAAGACATGGTGACTCTGATCCCATTCCAAGTATATCACACAGGGGAATAGGTATCACCCAAGGCATGGAATATATGTCCTTATAAATGTGTCCATCCTTGATTTCTCCCCTGGGGAACCAACCTATCTCATGAGTATAAGTAAATATGCTCAGTGATCCCATACCTGGAAAGGAAAAGTATCACTCATGGTGCATCAAGAGTATCCATCTGAGAATGGCGAGTCTATCCATATAATCCTTAATTCAGGAGCCATGTTCTCTCTCAGACTATAATAGTAATCCATAGCAATAAATCACATATCACAAGGTAGAGAATTTATAATTTCAATACATTAACTAAATATCTCAATCCAAAAGCTAACAAGTTATTTATTCATTCCAAATCATTTTATAAATAGGTATAAGGCATTAAACTCATGCATAAGCTTTAGGAAACAAGATATGGTCACTAGGAAACATTCCTTAAGCATAAGCAATAGGATACAAGCATAGAAACATGCATGTACATGCCTCTACTCACATTTCATCAATGAAATTTAAATAAACCAAGCTTACAAGCATTAAATGAGTACAAGTCACAACATAAATGTTAGCATGACATAAGGCATGAAGCAAGGTATCCATCCAAATTGAACTTAGAAATTTAAATGTAAGTCATATGGAATTCAATGTAAAGCATCAAACATGATCATCTAAATATAAGGTGTGAGGAATAAGGCTTAAGGGTCACTCTCATGGCTAACCATTTACCTTAATTCAAATTATAACAAGGGAATTTGAATCAAAACCCAACCCACGTGTGGTTTTTAATCAATTGGGCTATAGATGAAAGGGGAAACCAAGGTGGGCATACCCAAAGGGATAGACAATGAAAAAAGAACACCCCATAGATGGGTTTCTCTATAATGTAGAGTCATATATGACATGTAAAACCATTTAGATTAATTTAATATGCAAGAATGAGGCATCACCAAAAGGATCCGGCAAGGGGTGCTATGGTGAGACCTCTAAAAAGCCACAAAACAAGTGGAAAAAGTCATAGACCCCTTACCTTGAAATCGTAGTGCTCCACTCATTTGATAACAAGCCTTGATTCAACCTAAAACTGGATAAAATCAAAAGATTTGTCAAAACCCCAAAAATAGGTCAAAATTACATCACACAAAAATAGTGAAATGGGTGTAAGAGATTACTATAAATGGATGGGTGCATAAGGTAGAACAAATTAAGGGATTTTCGTAGCTTTTTTCAGTGAAGGAATCAGACCGTGGAGGAGGGAGATATCAAAACCCTATGAGAGGGAGGAGGAGACTACCATTCCCCAAGGGGGAGACCAAAATCCCAAGTGAAGAAGTATGAGGAGATTAAATAGGGTAAAAATATATCATTAAGGTTAGTTTGGGTATTTCATCCAAATAGCAGGGGTCAGATGGTTTGGCCACACGGTTGGACAAATAGTGCACCAATTATGTAGTAGGTTTTGCTTCAAGGGGGAACACCACACGATTAGGCATAAGGTTTGACTAACCAAGCATAGTCCATACAGAACCTCACTGTTTGAAACCTATAACTTGTTACACAATCATGTTCCTAGGGTTGCACAGTTATATAAAAACTATGTGGCCCTATACACCCCATTGTCTACTACTGCACAGTTTGGGGAAACCATGAAATCTGGGTGGCATGGTTTCCTCTAACTGTGTGTCCCAGTCTTTTTCTTCCCTTTTCATGGCTCTGGGCTCCGAACGAGCCCCAGAAGCACCCGAGACCACCATTAACTTATTAGGAATTGATATCAGGGACATTTTAATGAATTTAAACCAAAAATTAGATTTTTCTTACCTTTGGATAAATCTAGGATTTTACATATATATTTCACATTTATTCTTCAATTTCACCCATATAATCTCTGTATACAGTAGGAGGTGAAAATGGAAGTCAACGTTTTGTGGTGGTGGTAGTTCACACAACACACGAATGATGGTTTCATATTTCTTAATAGAAAAGGGGATAGGTGGTTAATAGTTATTCCTTTAGAATAATAAAATTAATTATAAAAAAAATATTTATGTTATTATATATGAATTATAATATTTTATTTTGGAAATTCAAAAATAAAATAAAAGAAGTACGGGAAAAAAGATTACTCGCTTATAGGACTAGGGATTTCCATTGAAAGAATCCTTGGAAATAGAGGTTTTAGGCCAATATCTTGTGACCAAATTCTCAAGGAAAAGTAATAGTATTATAGGGTAAGTAATAAAGTTATATTTTTATATGGAAATATAATTTTTAGGGTGGTATTTAAGGGGTGGTGAGAGGCCCCTTTTAGAAGTGGGGAGAATGGAAATTTTTTATATATTTCGACTTAATATAAATAGTGTACATGTTTCACATGCCAAGACGACTAAAAAATTCCAATAATGGATTTTAGGATAATATAAGGTCTATAATCCCTCAACCATTCATTTTCACATATTTTTAAAACATTTTTTAAGTCCTTTACTCCTAGAATTTTTACTTTTACCATTTTTGGTTTTACTTTGGTAACTAATATTTACCGAAGTAATTTAATTTTTAATTCCTAAAAATAAAATGGTATTTATTAAATAATTTTTAACTAATGATTATAAATATTATATATATTTTATCATATAACATTTATATTTCTAAGACAACTTAATTTTAACATTAGCGCATGTAACGAGTAAAAACCCATTTTTTGAAAAAATGTATTTTTAAGCTTAAAATTTATGTGTAGGATAAAATTATAAATAATTTTGATTTATATGATATAAATTAGTTTACTATAAAAATAAATAAAATTTATTTGGCTTAAAAATCAATCAAAAACCTAATTTTACCAAAATAATATTTAATTAAAAGGAAATACCAAAAATAGTTTTTTTGTTTGATAATATTACTTAAATTCATAAACTATTAAAGATGTGTTCTTAAATTCATAATATTATTTAAAAAATATTTTTTTAATCCTTAAATAAATATTTGATCAATTAAAATGTTTTATAAGCTTCTATGTCTTGCTTATACACTGATAGTCATAAAATTTACAGTTTTGGAAAAAACTGTATTTTTCACTATTCAACTAAAATTAAAATATTTTAGAAAAATCCCAAAAATTAATATTAAGATAATATTGACATTATAAATCTAAAAATTAAGATTATTTTTTCAAATTAAAATTATATAATTTTAGAATTTAAATTTTAAGTAAAAAACATAAAAAATATAATGAAAAATGTTTACATAGGAAAATAACTTTTTAAAAAATATTAAATATTATTATTATTATTTCCTATAAATTAATAAAAAATTGGTGTGTATATATTATTCTTTTTAGTAATAAATTTTATCCATAATGTATTTAGTATCATAAAAAACAAATTAAAATCTAATTTTTAGAAAGGTTACATTTTAAAGCATAAATCAGTCTTATTAGTTATTTATCTACACTAATTGAGCTTCAATAAATGCCTTAGTATTAATATTTAACTTTATTTTCATTTCTATATATATTTCATAATTTGATCACATTTAATTTTTCCCACCAATTCTATAGTTATATTTTAATGGTTATATAACGTTTTGTAGTTCATTTTGGCCCAGTGTTGTGTGTGAAGAAAGCTATTGAACACGTTGGGTTTATATATATATATATATAATTATATAATTATATATATAATTTAAATTATTGTGGTTTTTTAAACTATTATGTTGTAAGATAAGTCTTTTTCATGTTTTCTTGTTGGTTTTGATGATTAAAACTTCAGATTTTATCATTGGGATAATAATAAATGAAAGTTTATCAAAGTTTAGAATGTCCTATTCAATGAGAAGATCCTATGGAAGGATCATAACCAGATTGAAGATGATGTTTGGAGTAAATAACCAATAAATTTCAAGGTTGATCATAATAGAGGTTAGGTGGTTTTATATTGTTTAGGTAGCATAGAAGGTAGAAAGGTACAACCAAGTTATGGAATGAAAGATATTGATCAAGTTCTAGAAGCACTAGGATTTGTTGTACTATAATGCTCAAGGACTACTGATGATCGACACAGAGTTTTGAAAATATAGGTTTTTAAATAATTTTAACCTTATGGATTGATTTTTCTACCAAGTTCAAAAAACTAGTGAAAAGGTTTGATTCTATAATGCGCCATATACTACCTATGGATGGTGGAGAACCCAAAATCCTACATAAGTCAAGAATTTTGAGTGAATCATTATAATAGAAGTTAGAAAATAATGAATCTTTATATTCCTTCTATGATTCTAATATATAGGAGCTAATTAAATTATAGACAGGTAAGAGGGATTGATAGACCAAATGATTTAATTTTCTAAATAAGGAAGTAGATTATAGGAAATAGTACAAGGTGTAGTAAATAGTGAAGGGATTTCAAAAATTGGAAGGTTTGGATTATAGTTAGATTGTATCCCCTATTATAAAATGCATAATTATTGAAATGGTGCATATCCTGGTTTCTATGGGAGTTTTATTTCTTGAAAAACTGGTTGTCGGTAGTACTTTATTTCACTGAGATTTATAGGAACAGATCTACATAGAGAAATTATAAGGTTTCATGTAAAACATAATGAAAGGTCTAGTGTGTGGGCTCAAATGGAGTTTGTATAGTCTTAAGTAGGAACTAAGATAATGGAACTAAATATTATATGCCTTCATGGAATAATGGAAGTTTTTTCAATGTAATTTGGATCATTTCTGTTACTAAAAGGTGTAAGATGATGGGAGTTTCATCATTATACTTCTTTATATGGATGACATGTTATCAGTTGGACCTATTATTGATTGGTTTAAAGACTTAAATTTTTATTCTTCCAAAATATTCCATATAAAGTATCTTGGTTCAATAAAGTGTATATTCTGGATGAGGATTAAAATAGACTTAATGTTCATAACTTTTTTCCTAACTCAGTCAGAGTACATCCAGAAGGCCTTGGGTTGATTTGGAATAAGAAAGTAAAAACCTATGACCTCCCCCTGGTAGTACATTTTAAAATTTCCAAGGGAAATTTTCCTTGAATACATGAAGAGTTCTCATACATGGAAAATGTTTTACATGGATAATATTTGGGAATTATTATATAAGTCATGGTTTATACAAGGCCTAATATCGCACATTCAGTTGGTGTAGTTAGCATATTCATAGAAAATTTGGAGAGGGAACATTAGGAGGATGTTAAGTGGATTATTAAGTATCTCAAATAATCAATGTATTTGGAAATATACTTCAAAATATATGATATATTATAAGGGTTTGTGGATTTTTGACATTGAAGGAGATACAGAATCAAGGAAGAGATCCATTTTCTTTGTATTTACTTATGTAGCACTGCCATGAGCTAGATATCAAAACCATAACTTGTAATATAATTTTCAACCATGTAATTTGAGTATATTATAGTATTATAATAAGGGAAGGAGTTTTTGTGGTTGAATGATTTTTTGTGAAAATCTGAAGAATTCAAGAAATTAGAAAATTGTTCTATTATAATAAAAGTGTGGTTTACTTATCCAAGTATCTGGTGTTTCACTCATAGAAAAAACACATTCATCTTAAGTACCACTTAATCCAGAAGCTTTTGGAATAAGTAAAGCTAAAATTATGAAAGGTGAGTGTGATTAAAAATATAGTGGACATGCTGACTAAATTCATAGTCTAGGAAATTTTATAGTAGTTTTATGCTTTGTGGGTCTTGGATGACTAGTGGTCATGGGATCAAAAAAAGTAAAAATAGAACTGAATATTTGAATAGAATATGATATGTTTTCGAAATATGGTGAATTTCGGCCTCGTGGACTTGGTGGTGAATCCTTGAAAATGATTCTCATGTGGGATATTTTTATCATTTGTATGAGAATTAATTTTCTAAATAAGTATTGTAACTTCATGAAAGGAAACACTTTTGGAAGTATGATGTAGAACCAGATGAAGTAGTGGAGTGTAATTACTATCTAGAACTAGTACAAATGGAAAATTTTGGAAGTATAGATACAATATGATGAGTTACAGATACATGAATTGTTCACTGGATTTGTAGGTTAAGTAAGTGAATTCAACAGGTAGCTAGTGATAACTGTGATCAAGCAGGGGTTATCTGTGAAAATCATATGGTAGTAGAAACAATGTAACTAACTGGTTTTTGTAGAGATTAGCTATAAATATATGGGTAGGGTCACTTTTACTGTGTATTTTTTCATTAATAACATTCTTATGATTTGGAGTGAATGTGAGGACTTATTCCATTTATCCTAAGTAGAATACCTATATATAACACTTATAACTCGATGGGTGTTTATTCTATTATTTTATCTTCTTTTAAAGTTTCTTATTTCCCATGGAGTGGGACTTGTTCTAAACCATTTAAATATATGTGTTTGGTGTTGAGTTCTTCACTTTTTTTTCTTGTTTTTATTTTAGGTGTGTACTATGAGTTATACCTATGATGGTTCAGTGTGTGGATAGGGTATGATACCTCTTAGTTTGAATACACTAATTTCATGGTGTCATGTATTTCAACCCTTTCAAATTATCTTATTTTTCATCTGAGGTTCTAGAGTTTGGTTCATTATGAATCATGGGTAACTGTGAAACACTTGTTACCTACACTTTACCTATTATAATTAGTCATAGGGAGGAACACTCAGCCTTATTATCGGCCTAGGTAGGGTTTTAATAGGGTCATATCATATTGAGAGACTCCTTCATTTAATGAAGGAGTTATATTCAAGTTGATCTGAACCAGCTAAACTCCCTAAGTCATAACACTCATCCCCCCTTCCAATTAAGGTACTGACATGTTATAGATACAAGACAAGTTTTAGGGTTATAAACTATGATTCATATAACTATTGGATTAACTATTGAGGAAAGAGTTCATTGGATGTTTCTTAGGGATCATCACAAAATAAATTGATATAAAGGTATGATTCAATAATGAATATGGTATTTTCTTTATTTCTTATAAATTTATCCTAAACCTATTTTCATATATTATAGGTAAGATTTAGTTTTTTTATTGCACTTAAACATATTGTATTTCCTCAAAACTCTTCATCTTCAACCATTCTATGAAATTTGTTTCTCAAGAGAACATATTAGTATTTTTTCCTGTTGATCTTCTTTATATACAAATATTTAATTTCTCATGAAATTCCTTTCATATATTATTGAATTATATCTATGGTAAGAGTAGATAAAAATATTATCATAATACACATAACTTATTTTATATAGTCTAAAATGATAACATTATACATGTGATATTCAAACTTCGTAAATCATGATAAATGTTGATGCACATTTACAACATCTCATTTTTATCCATGACTTCCAAAAAAATAGTACATGCTGCCATATCTCTTTATTTTAATCCTTTTTCATATTCAAAGTCAATAATGGGTGTATTTCCTAACTTTGGTTCAACACCAACATAACAATGGATAATTTTTCCTATGAATTATGGACTTTAGTTCATATGGATATCTTCTATACTTGTTATCGTTTCAATGTACTTAGTCATGATATCTCAGTCTCCTGCCATCAGTTTATCATAGATGGAATATAAAGAATCTCCCAAAATAAACTTACAATTCTATTTTTATTGATGATATTTCTTTATTAAATCTAATTATTCATCAATATCCATGACTCTATTAGGAAAAATCCCTTATAGTATTTTATGGTTGTGTTTTTTGATAATTTTGGTGTGTTGAGATTTCCAAAGAAGGATCAAGAAGTCTAACCATAGAGTTTAGGAAGAATATAAAAGAAGTTGTATTAGTTATACCTTAAGTATAGAAACCACACTATAATATCCAAATTCACTCTATAGAACATCATGTATCAAGTTAATGTTTTTTGGTTGATGGAATGTTTGATCCATGTTGGAAAAGACCACACCATGATGGAGCTATGTCAAATGAATATGAGTCTACATAGGAATAACTCATGGTTGTATAAGATTATGTTTATAATTTATTGTTCCACAAAGATTTAGGTCATTCCATAATAGATCTATGATATAATAACCTATTCTCAAGAATTTTATTGTGGGGAATGGTCTGCATCATTGAATCTTGTGTTATATTGTGACACATATTCTATGTGATTAAATCATATCCATGTAATAATTGTTCAGGAATGCTCAAATTGTGATCACACCACTATCATTGTGGTTTCACTATGAAGTAAAAGGAGATATTTCAAATATTCTGCCTACAATAAGGGTGCGACACCATGGAAGGAGGCATGCACCATGGTGAGCTAGTCAAAACTGAACCCTAGTTTTTTCAACTTGAAATGTTTTGTAGAGTCTTATTCATGATTCTTAGAGGTAAAGGTATGTGTTATATGAATAAGGTTCCCATGAGATGGAGGTGTAAAAATTGGAAATGGAATCATTTTATATTTTTCAAGTGAACAAGGTCACTATGTCATGAAGCTAAGGGTCATGACACACTATAGTTGAATCAATGAAATTCTAGAATTCCAAGTTCCTATCTTCTAAGAATCATAAAGGATTTTTTCAAGGTGGATTTTGAATCTGGATTAAAGTCCTAACTAAATGAATTTTCCCATCTAAATTAAGGTGAATTCATAAACAATTAAAGGGGGAAAATTTAGGTTCTCTCATTAATGGAGAGATATCTTTCTATATAAAAATTATAAGGAAGATCTTGAGAAAAATGTGAGATAATCTAGATATATGTTGGAAAGATAAAGAGAATATGGAAGGGGGTATAGGAGTCTATATTTTTTGGATATTTTTGGAGTTACTCATGTGGATGAAGGTGGAGCTGATTGATGAAACATTGATGATGTCATCTCATTTTTAGTTCATGTAAGATCAATAAAATTTCACTTATAGGAACATTGAGCTTTATAAGTGATTAAGATCAGTGAGATATCTACTTTTATGAGGGTTATAAACATGGAGGGTTAGTGTATCCACTCTAAATTATAAGATACAAGTAGTGCACTTAGTGATTTTTGTATATCATCACATCACCATTGTATACTCCTTGTATTAACCCATTACTGGTGAACTAAGTAAAAAAATTTATCCCTTTTTACTCGATTTATCACTTCATATCTATCATAAGGGAGAGAGGTGTTCCTGCTAACATTGGAACAAGAATGGTGGAAAGGTTCATTTGAAGAAATTGACATGACCTAATTCACCCCCCCCCACACACACACACACAGGTTATTTACCTTCATAAGAACCAATAAACGGTATCATAGATGAAGGTTATCACTATATTTTTCTCTATTTGTATCCATGGAAATGATTTTCAAACACAAGGGAACTCTGATATTTGATTGAAATAATTTCAAATTACTGAATAATCAGATGAAACATTGTTTCTAATCATTAGGAATAGATATATATATAGATTCCATACATGGGATCTTAGTCAGAAAGGAAAATATATCACTGTCAAAGAAAGATTGAATGGATCTTGATGTTGAAACTAAATGAGTCAATGATTTAGAAGGATCTTTTCCTAATGTAATCTACACAAAGTTAATGTTGTGTAAAACATAATACTCTATGTGGTAAAAACTTCTCAACATCTATAAAAGTGACTCCAAGGTACATTAAGCTATGTTATAGGTTTTTTGAAATAAGTAAGAGGACTTGAGGAGGCACCTAAATTCATATTTTGATGAATTTTTTGATTAGGTGAGCATGATTATGGAATAAATGAATAGACTTATATAATCCTTTGACATTATCAAGATCAAAAAAAGGATCATGATAATATTTCCACCATTTTTCAATGTGAAGGTATTGGTAATCAAAGAAAAATACCCAAAAGAGGTGATGAAGGATATAATTTATAGCACTCTCATTCCAAATGAGATGAGGAACAAGGAAAATAAGTCCTTGGATATGGAAAAATATGAATAAGTGGAATTAATGGGAATAAAAAAACACACATTAGAGGTTGATCTTGAAGATAGGTATGTTTATGAGGTGATGCATTTCTTTTCTTCATCTCAAAAGGGGGAAAGGAAAATTCAAATTCATGATTACACTTTCTTGTTTCTGGTGTGAAAAATTTGAGAAGTTCACTAAAAAGTATCGAAAGAAATTCTAATATTATCATGTAGATGAATTATCCATGAATAAATAATCTAAGGATTTCAAATGAAAAATGATTTTAAAGCATAAATTTGTTAAAAACATCTTACTTTCATAAGAATATGTTAACTCAGGATAAATGGAAGTGGAATGAATTTAGGACTATAAAGACCTCAGTGAGTATGAACTTGAGGCTATAATATATAAACCACAACCAGAGGGCAGTGATGATCAATACACTAAAGTTTAGGTGATATTTGATCACAAGGTTCAATTAGAAGCTGTTCGTGAATAAATTGACATTTTTAAGGACAACAAAATCCAATGAATCGGTACATGATTCCAAGAATTATATAAAGTAGTAAGAAGAAGATAATTCTTATTTAAAGGTGTAAATTGAATGGCTAAAATCTATAAATTCTGAAAACTTAGAGAAACAGATTGGGTATACACTCAAAATTAAATATAAGGCCTATATTATTGATGTTTTGACATATTCTATGAAATATCATGTCAAAAGAATTTAGAAAATCAAAGGAGAATTCATAAAGGTAAAATAAAATATAAAAGATCAATAGAGACTTCTAACTCCTAGAAGGACATCAGGAAGTTAGAGTGTATAGGTAGATGAAAAAGTTAAGGAGGAGCATAGTGTTTCAATAGTAAAATTATAAAATTGCCCACAAGTGAAGTGTCTCAAAAATAGAGTCAAATATATTTAGTGGATTATTTATAATAAAAAGGTAGTGATGTTTGATTCAAGGTCACAAGTTCTCACTCCCTCAAAGAAGGTTTATTTGCATGACTCATAAAAGACCCGAAAGGCCACAAGTGGAGTAGTGAATACATGCAATAATACAAAACTAATCTGATTCTATTATTGTGGATAGATGGGGAATGCATAGTATAAGTGTTCCATATAAAATCAGACCTTCAAGGTATAATATAAATAAAAAAATGAGAAAACATTATTGCACCCAATATATTTTCAATGGATTTTTTGTGTGAAGGTTATTGACACAAATCCATGAATTTTTCATCAAGGGTGTAAAAATATGTGCTAAAAAGACTCAAAAATAAATATCTTAGCAGATGGAAGCATCATCAAGTAGGATAAAAAAATAATAATAAATTTGAATCCTTGAAATATTAGGTTGATCCAATATAGTTGGAGTCGTAACATTCTTATTTTCTATTAAAGTGTGATGGTGGACATGGATCAAGAGAGAGAAAATCTGAGAAGGCTAGTGCCACTAAAATTTCATTGAGGGAAATATATTGATCTAGAGTATCGATCCTATAAAATGGATGTTATTTTCATATAAGTGTAAATAAATATCTTGTCATGTGAATCATATAAAACAAAGAATGGGTATTTAACTTTGTTAATGATGAAGTTTTTAAGAATATTGACTCTAAAAAATCTATTATCGAAGATAAGTAATGAGAGAGATTATAGATTTATACTATAAATTTAGAAATAATAAAGAAGGGAGATTTAAGATTATATCTTGTTGGGGTTTTTTGGAGTTTATCATATGGATGAAGGAGAATTTGATTGATACACCATTTATGTTCTAATATCATCCTTGGTTCAATGAAGATCAACATGGTTTTACTTGGAATAGTTTTAAGATTTATGAGTGATTGAGAGTAGTGGAAAATTTACTTTTGTGAGTGTTATAAACCTATAAGGTCAGTGTGGATACTTCACGTTATAAGATACAATCAGTGTGCTTACTAATTATGGACATCAATGCATCATTATTGTACACTCCTTAGATTATCCCAATCTGAGTGTACCAGTTAAAATTTCTTTCATCCCTATTCACTTCCATTGTCACTTTATATATGTTGTGAGGGAGATATATATTCCTATTGATGGGGTAAAATGATCATTGGTGAGGTTTTTTTTGAATAAATTGACATACCCTAATTAATCAACCCCCCCCCCCCCAAGGTATTTACCTGTATTACAAACAAACTCTTTAAATATTATCTTATAAATGGGAAGATAACTCATTTATATTGCCACATTTTTTAGATCAAATAATTTTTAGTTTTTTATTGTTGATATTAACTCCTAGAATTTTGTTTACTACTCTTCATGTCTTTCCTTGATCCCATATATGACTTCAATAGACCTTTTCTTCATTTATATCAAAAAAATTATCTTTATCTTTAAACAATCAAGATGATTATCATATGATTAATTCTTGGTTTTGAGTAATGAAACTTCCTATTGAATATCCTGATTCTTATTTTCTAACTCTTGGTTAGCATTATGAATATCACTATATTCTTTAGATATTATCTTATTTATCTCAATTTTTTATATGCACTATGAAACTTATACCTTATATCACATACCTCTTTATCATCATTAATATATCTATGTTCTTTATTAACATTACACAATTGGTCTTTTGATAATTCTATTGATTCATTATAGAAGGAATTATCTCTCATCTATTCATTTATTATAGTTATCAAATATATTTATTCAATGTGTAAATGAAGAGTTTCTTTTTAATTTCTCACTAAATAGAATTACTCTATATATCTACAGTCATTAAAATTTAAACATGCCTTTTCCCCTTTCTTCTTGATATTTTTATTCTTTTTTTTATAATGGATCATTTTTTAATTACATAAACTTATAAAAATTTATAAAATATTAAAAAAATATTAAAAAAATTATATATTTTAATTTTAAAATAAAATTTATATGAATATTTGGGTATCAATAAAATATATAATCAACAATTATGACCTAATCTCTAATAAAATTTGTTAGGGCCAGTGGCTACTAGAGACACTCTAAGAGGGAGATAAATTAGGGTGTGACATATTTTAATAATATTTACCCTTTTTAATAATTTTAACTTAATTAAATATCACTACCTATTTATATTTTGACCTTGTTGTTGGTAGAGTTTCCACTTAATCTCTTTATTATTTTTGTTTGGTTTCTTAGCCCTTTTTATATTGAATTTTATTTGATTTTTTCATAGATTGCTTTACTAAATCTAACTAATATAATATTGAATAAGTTAATGAATTCTCATATTAACTTGTTTCACCTTTTATGTGGAGCTTTGTTTATTTCACATGGATATCTCATTATTTTCATGAATAAATCCACTTAGGCACATCAAATTATGGGTTTGGGTAAGGCCACTCCTCACTAAAACTTTAAAAATTTATGTATTTCTCACTACCACCCAAGGACTCACTACCCTAAATAGGTTTTACTCACTAACTATACAAAGAATTTATAAATTTCTTTACAAAATATGAATTATTTTACACGTATGATGCATCAAACATGGATGTGTGTTAATGTAACCTCATAGAGAATCTTTTGTATCATTCTTCTCCTTAGGATAAAATATTTAATATATACCTTAAATTTTCTTCACTTTTTAGAGTTCTTATATATGTAATGAAGTACTCTTTCTACACTTAAAAGGTTCAAAAATCTTGAACGGGCATCGCCTACTTATTTTAATAGAATATTCCTTATATTTTCAACATGGTCTATTTTCTTTTAGATGTTTCTTATATATGTCTCCCCTTATATGAGACTCATTCCTTTATTATAAAGTAATTTATATACTCATGTTATATTTTCTTTAAGGCTTATTTAATCCTTGTACATATTCTCAGGTTAATAGTCAATCCTCATCCATATTTTTATTTCCAAACATGAAGAGGGTGGATTTAAGGTAAATTGAAACTGATTTTATTTGAAATAAAATATCTAAAGTATTAAATTTCATAAATGTTATTTTTTTTAATGGAAAATGAGTTAAAATAATAAATAATTTATAGCATAGTCACCATACCCCTATTGTAAATCGAGGATATGTTATATTTCACTTGATAAAAAAACAAGTATAAACTTTATATTTATAATAACACTTTTATGTGTTATAATATAAAAATAATGATTGATGTTTCTATGATAAAATCCAAATTGATCAATTGGATCTTATCACTTCCTCTATCCCACATCATGTGTTGTGGAAGGAGTCTCATGTAAATAAAAAGTGATAGCTTGTTGATGAAAATACACAAAAAAAAATATGGGAAGCATGTATAATTATAAAATACAGGAATTTTATTACTATTTTAAATTTTGAAACACAATAATGACAATTGTGATTTTATATCTAGTTCAAACACAAGTGGAGTTGGATAACATAGGTGAACATGATCAAAACTTGGTGGTTTTACATCACCCAGAACAGTTTGGAAGTGTTAAATGGATGGGTTTTAAAGCCCCGCTAGGAAACTATTTTAGGAAATCCCAAATACAAGTTCATTCTAAGAAGGAATTTAATACTAAATTTATGACCTTATAGGGTAAAGTAAACAAACGAAATGAAATACTAATGAAAAAAAATAAAATAATAATATAAAAAAATTATATACTAATGAAACAACAATATTAAGCATACCAATAACCACAATCAGATCCACGAACCCTAAGTTTCAAGTGTAATATTTTCCATAAAATGCACAAAATTCCCAATGTATGTATTTTAAATTTATATTTTATAGTATGTTTCCAACAAACATGTATTGGTGATTTAATTTTTAAAAAATATTTTAGGGTGAAATTGATTGCCTCTTATATCTATTAACACCCATGCACTATGTCACTTCAAGAGGTATGGTGTACAATACATAAGGTGATAACCATTATGATATATCATTACCAAAGCATCAATTAAGATTCTGGATTCAGGTATCTATTGTGCTATGAGTTAGGCTACAAGTTCTTATTGATGATTCTTATATTCAAATGGTGAAATAAGTAATTATAACTTTCATAACATTTTCGTATAATTTTATAATTCCATGTGATAATAAAGGGATATTTCATTTTCAGCCTATATTATATCCAATATATTTTATGATGAATAAAAAAATTATAAACTTTTGAATGTAATTAAATAATGAAAAATAAAAAATGGTTCAAGTGAATCTAAGGGATCAATTTCAACATCATGAAATTTGACTAAGACCCCTACTTTTTCCTCATCATTGAATCTGACTCACTTAACGACTTTACAAAATCTTAGAAAAATATATGAAGTGTGAATTAATATTTTTATAAGACATTCATGAAATAGAGATTTATGAACATATTAGTTTTGATATTATAAATAAAATTCTTTAACACGGTTGTCAAGGACCCTCCATAGTCAATGTATATATGAGGTATGTTGTCATAATTATTAAATCAAATTATTGATGTGTTATTTTTATTAAATTTAAATTATATTATTTTTATTCTAGGTGTTTATGTTATAATTACATAGTCCCATGATAAGTTGATCATATTTTTTCACTTGTAAGTCCTCATATTTGTTCTATAGAAGAATGTAATGTGAAGTGGGATGAAATTTTAATAAGAGAATAAGAAATTTCCAAAAATGTTTCATTAAAAATAAAAGGTTAATAAAAAAAATTAATACATACAATTAAATAGAAAAACTATATAATTTTATTACTATTATGCTAAAAATTTCTTAACATGTAGTTATTATTAATTTTTAATTTTTTTATGGATCACTGGATGCTAATTATAATAAATTAAATTAATTTGATGATATATTTTAGGGATCCAATGCTTGGATGTTAGAAAAATTCTCCACACATTATATCCCTTTTTAATTAGTAATACACTCTATTTTAAACATTTTATATAAAATCATTCAATTATATATTTTAAGATATGTATTAGCTTTCATATTTTCTTTGGTAGTGAAGCGTTAATGTATCGAACACTACATGGTTTAAGGAAAATAGGCACAAACAATGAACTAATATATTACTATAAATGGTAATCTATTCAGGTATATATAATAACATTTCATTATTAGAGCATATATTATAAAAAAAATTATTATAATTCAAAAAAAAATTTATAGTATACAAACCAAGAAAATTACTTTAATTATGGATACCTCATTTATAAATTTATAAATTATGTTCTAAACCAAGAAACAACTAATATCCCCTTAAAGGCACCTATTATACATGTTATTTTTTAATATATACACTTTTATTTAAAATATTTATTATTTATTTATTTATTTATTTATTTTCAATACTATATGGATAATAGTGATAAATAATTTTTAGAGGATGAAATTGATTCATTCAGGGATGAATGGGTAGGTCACATTATGTCACAATGTTTACAAAAATACTGAAGAGGTATTTTTTACTGCTATTTTTTTATTTTTTTTGTAATCCAATTTTTGACATGTAGGAACAAACCACATGTCATTCTGATGTGTGTGTGTTCAAAATTATATAAATTGAATGTTTCCATTTTAAGTGTTATCTAAGTTAAAAAATTATTTCACATTCTCAAAAATAATAAAAGAATATCAAATTATTGTAAAACTCTTAGAAAATGGTCATTGATTAATTTGTAACTTGTAGGAACAAACCACACATCATTCAAATGTGTGGTGTGTTTGAAATGACTAAAAGTTTGTTTTCCCATTTTAAAAGTGTTATATATGTTAAAAATGTGAATCATGGATTCAAAAGTGATCAAATAAAACTCTAGGTGATGAAATTGTATGTTACCTAAAATTATAAGTGAATCATAAGGATGCATCCTCAAAATAAACCAAGTTTTTCAATTCATTTTTGAGAGAAACTATATAGTTTCCATAAAATTTTTCATTTACCAAGGGGAAACCATCAAACACCATTAGAAGGAAGCTTTATTCATGATCAAATAGAAAAAATTCACTTGGGGACTTATGGACATTGTTAATTATCAATAATTTATTACTTTGAAACATTTTAATAATATTTTTAAATGATATAAAATATTTAATAAATTATAGAATTAAAAAACCATGTTAGATGAAAATGAGTTTATATAAGGAGATGATTTCAAATTTTCAATGACTAGTTGGTAGTTTTCTGTCAAATCCATCCACCACACGAAACAACTTGAGTTCATTTTTCTATGAAAAAATATCTTTTATAGTAATTATCATCAATTAAAGTTTAATAATTGTTTGGCACCACTCTAGACCTGATCAAACAACACTAAATCTTTAAGGGACTTGTTACCCCGAGAAAGTGCATGTTCTCAATTTAAAAGTTGTATTTGAGTAAAAACCATTTGTCACATACTCAAAATAAATTAAATGAGTATAGATTTTAATGGTATTATAGGATAATGATCATCAATTTATTTTTTACATGTAGAAATAATCCAAAATCATTATAATGTGAATTGTTGTTAAAAATAAAGAAGAATACATTTTTCAATTTTAAGTGTTATCTAAGATAAAATGTACATCATGGGATTAAAACAAAACAAACTAGATTAGAATATCCCGAAACTAAAGGGAAATAGTATTTTAATAATTTTTAATTTAACACTAAATGTTTTAGGAAATATTTTTTTTCTTTAAACTATATATATTTAATTCTTAAAAAAAGTATTCTTATACAAGAATTAAACAAGAGTTAAAATTAAGTTCTATAAGCTATGATTCAAGTTAACAACACTTTATTAAATCATAATAAAATATTACAATAAGAGTACATGAAAATAAGTATAACATTACATGGGTAGTAACATACCATGGATGATTACATCCATTAAAATTGCATATATTAAAATGGGATGATAAATAGAAAATAATGATATCTCTACAACTAGAAAATCCCTTGAATTATCTTCACTCTTGAGGATCACCTTTAGAAAAACTAAACCCAAAATGATAAATAACGAGATAAAAGGATAAATCATGTTGTGTGTAACACCGTGACCCGAACCACTGAGTCCAAATTTGAGTTTTATGTGACCTGATGTGTGCATCCTCATACGCAAGAGGAGAATGACTAATAATGAAGGTCTAATTCTATCAGTGGAGATACTATACCCTTAGTATCATGTCATAGGAAAAATAATAATATAAAATACTATAAATAAACAAATAATCACAGTAAACATGCATAAAATTAAATAACCAAAATGTCATATGGAATACATGTCATACAATAATAAATAAACAAGCTCTCAAAGTGGCTAGTCAAACCAGAGTATATCAAGTGCAGAAAAGTAAATGTAACAGAAATGGTTGTAGTATGTCCCAACATTTCCACCATCTGAAAGCCTTCATCTCCTCAAATCCCATTCATAGGTCCCTTTACCTTCACTATATCCCTAGTCATGAAGTCTCCACATGCGTCGAGATGCATGTGTATGGTGTTAGTAATAAACCCAATAAGACACTACCAATTCATCCTTAAAATAAGTGAAAAAAACATATAACAAATTATGAAATTACATAATTAAATACTCAAATAAAAATAAAATCACACATATTTTGAGTTTTTGTGTGCTAATCAAGCCTCCATGAACCCCATCCCCCCTACTTAAGCTCAATCTTAGCAAGGATGTTAGGGTAACTCAAACCAAGTACTACCTTTAAGGAAACATTGCACACCCCCACCCTGATGGTGGTTGTTATCAATAGCATCATATAACCCACCCTAATGGTGGTCATTATCCATGACTCTTAACACTCCACCTTGTCAGTGGTTGTTATCCTTTAATGGTTGTAAGTCCCACCCGACATGTTTGATGTAATTGGATGACTCAAAAACCCCCTGCATTGCATTCTCTTACTTTTTCTAAAACAAACATATTCTCATTTTTGGACCAGATAGATGGAAATAAAGACTACATAGGGTGAATAGTCCTTTAAAACATTTAACATAGATAATCAAATAGATTTTAATATTTTTGTGTTGTGTTCATAATATAATGTAGTGTAAATAAAATAAGAAAACGGTATTTTTATAGTAGTTCAAATCACCAAGATACACTACCCTTTATCTTCTCTACTCATAGATAATTTTAGTACCCACTATGAATCCACACTTTTAATGGTGTGATAACATATTTAAATGTGCTACCTTTTATAATACCCAGAGGCACAACCAATACCTGACTTTTTATAGGAGTCACAACCTAATACGACCTGAATTTTCTTTGGGAGTCACAACCCAAGTACATTACTTTTGGTTGTTAGAATAACCAATATGAAACTTTTTTTATTGAGAAAATTATAAATTGACTCTTTATAAAAAAAAGAATAATAAAATATTTAACAATGAAAACCCAAAATAAATTTAGAATAGAAGAGGAGTATATAAAGATGGATGTCAATACATCTTAAGAAATTTGATCACTTCAGTGGTAGATGATCAAATGATACATTCCTCCATGGTCTCATCAATGAAATTATAGTCATGATAGGTATTTGAAACTTTTCAATTATCGTATAAATATTTTAATTTTCCATATATCTCATTGTTAAATAAAGTTAGTTGATTTTATTTAATCATGTTCCCCCTTGATCACATTCCAATAGATAATACCACATCATTAACTTTAAGATATTCTTAAGTATGGAGAAGTGTATAAATAACTATTCATAGTATGCCATAGGTTAGAGAATAATAGTACTTATAATAATACCATTTACCTATAATTTGAATTATTTTTATCATTATTATATAATTCCCACACTCTTTTATTACTATATGAAATGAATCTAAAACACTTTAAATATAATCCTTATGTATCTTATAATTAAAAAAACAATTAGTAATATATCAAATAAATTTTAATGAATCAAAAAATCACTAAAATAGAGAATCCTTACACAAATACCACATGTGAGTTTTTATAAAGAATTTATACACAAAATATTTAATCAATTCAACTGTTTATTTTTTTAATAAATAAAATCAATTTATAAATAAAAATATTTTTCATAGAGTTGAAGCAATGAAAAATGAATTTTGTTGTTTTAGTGTTTTGGGAAATAGTCACACATTTTATAACTAATGTAAGAATATAATTTTTTAACCAATGGTAGAAGATGCTTGCTACTACTACCACTGATATAGAGGATCTTCTACCACTACTGTTTCTGCTACCATTAAAGGTAAGGTGTTACCACTGTTGCTATTGTGCTAACTCTATAACAAATAAACATGCTACTGTTACTAGTGTACTTCCACTAAAAAAATAAACATTCTACCATTACTGTTGGAAGGAGCGCTACTAGTAGAAGAAGATACTACCATTGTTGGAGATAATTATAACCATTAAGAGAGAAGTATTGTCGTCAAACTTCAACCGAAATATTACCATGAGGAATCATGTTATAATTGTAAAGGTGATAATATCCAAGGATATAAAATATTAATATGTGATGCAATCCATACAACACGGAAGAATAGACTTGGACAAAGATAAAGGAGATGCATGTGTTTGGCTATAGCTTTACATGGATATACCTTTATAGAGGTGCCCTTGTGAGGATATACCTTTATACTGGTATCATTTTACCCTTACACATGTAACAAAATACTTGTTCTACCCTTATGAGAGTGATGTTGTGATACCGTTACATAGTATTGGTACCCTTACACGGGTTACCTTTACACCGATTACCCTTACGCAAGTTATGGAAATTCATTGGTACCCTTACACACCTCTTCTTGTACCCTTACATAGTGGAAGTACCCTTACACAACTACACTGGAACCCTTATGTAGTAGCAGTACCCTTAAAAAAACTCCTCTAGAACCCTTACATGAGGTTCAGAATAGTATGGTTACCATTATGTAACTCCAAAATTTTCAAATCTACCTTTACGCAATTACATAATTTTCAAAGCTACCTTTAAGCACCAATGGAGTTACCTTTACATAGAAATGGAGTTACCTTTACACAAGGTTTCTATTTCCCTTTATGCATCTCCTAGCTACCTTTAAATAGTATATGGAAAATGCAAGTTACCCTTATGTAAATCTATTTTTCCAATATTAAAACCAAGTTATTAAACTAAAACAATTAAAAGGGTAAATATTATTAAACATTGAAAATTAAAACATACTATAAGATAATAAAACTAATTAAAACACACATGTGATATAAACATTAGAATATTTAAAACAAATATATATATAATTAACACACATGAATATATTAAATAATTTAAAGCATATGAGATATAGATTTAAACAATATCATATAAATTAACACATGTATATATGTTATAAAATTTAAAATACAATAAATTTGAGGTATTTGAAATCAAATAAGGCACAAATAACTAATTAAATAATAGGAACCCAAGTTCAAATACTAATAGTCTCCCCCTTTTTATAAATTAAAAAAATTGAACATTTAATTAAACTTTCAAAAACATTCTCACCATTTTTGAAATTTATTAAAAATAAATAAAAATTAAATTCCTAAAACATTCTCCCCCTTAAATAATAAATAATTACAAATACCTAGATTTGTAAATATTAAGAATTATTATAAACAAATTATTACAAAATAATATTCAAATGCGTAAATATCCCCTAGATAAATACATATAAAATATAAATATTTATCAATATTTAGACTATGTTAGACACAATAATAATAGTTTTATTAGAATATAGAAAAATACTTATATGTGAAAATATTTTAATAAAATTAAAGAAAAATGAATTTGAATTATAACACAAAGTATAAAATTCTCATGAAAATTATCAAAATATTATGTTTCTAACATATCAAGTTAAAACTTCATTTTCTCAAATCATATTTAATCTAGTGGTTTGGTAAATATGTATGTAAGTTGTTTTTCAGTTAGAAAATATTCTAAACTAATATCTCCTTTATTTACATTATACCTCAAAAAATGAAATCTAATATATATTTGTTTTGTTCGAGAGTGTTTCAAAGGATTTTTAGAAATTGAAATATCATTAGAATTATCATAGAATATTGTAATTTTACCAAAACTAATAATAAAATCACATAAATTATGTTTAATCCAAATACATTGATAAAAACAACTAGTAGAAACAACATACTCAGCCTCATCTATAGATAATGCGACTAATATTTTTTTATAACTCCATAAAATTAAATTCTTATAGATAAAATGACACATACGTTTTGTGCTTTCCAATCAAGCTTACTACCTCCAAAATAAGAGTCATAATATGATAATAAATCAAAAAAATTATTTGAATAAAATAAACCAAAACTAATAGTTCATTTAATTCGTCTAATAAATCTCTTAGCAATTCTAAGATGACTTTTCTTAGTGTAAGAACTCGGATCTTCTTTTCAGGTACGTTTTCCTTTTTCTGGAGTTTTTTGAGAAAAATGAATTTTCTGGAAATTTCAGAAGTACACACCGTGTACTTTCTGATTACACGTCGTGTACTATTCCCCGGATCAAAGTCGTGTGCTGGCCGTGTACCCAAAAGGTACACGCCGTGTACTTTCTTTTTTTCATTAAACGGACTGGGGTCACGCCTAACCCCCAAATACGTCTTCTTCTTCAGTTTTTGACCATCTGGAAGTGACCGTACGGCCGGATCTTCGACGGGCTCCCGCCTCGCTGTCTGTTCTCCGATTCGAGCACAGTTGATTGCGTTGGAAGCGCAGCGGGGAGTTCTTCCTTCTGCTTTAGCCTCGTTTCTTGATTCCTCTTCGTTTCCAAGTTATCATGGGATGAATGTTTTGTGCATTTTCTCAGATCTACATCATTCTAAGGGGAATATGTTGTCGAGGTTCATGTATATCGATCTTCTAGGATCGAGGTAGGTGGTTTGTGCCTTTCCGTAGAAAGTTGATGGATATTTTGTGCAATTTACACCAATACCCTTGAACGGGGTATTGTGTGTTTCCTATTTTTCCCTTGTTACTTGCCTAATTTTCTTGATTTATTTAGTAGAGGTTATTGCTTGTGATTAGAGTATTTTGTTTGTGCTCAGTTTGCTTGCCATGCTTGTTCTGCCTGTTTGGCGTTTTGCCAGTTGCCATGCCTAGTTGTAGAATTGTGGATTATTGCCTTGTTATACTATTTAGCCTTATTTGATAGCCAAGTAGTTCTTGAGGTTTACTTGGACAATATATATATACACGCGCTGAGCATGTTTAGTTATACCCAGGACTGTGAGAACCTAGAGTATTAGACCAAAGGGAGAATTGACGGAAGGGCTTCTCGAGAGTATCTTTTAATTACGATGCGAGACCAAGGGGAGAATTGACGGAAGGGCTTCTCCAAAGTGTCTTTTAACTATGACGCGGTCCACAGGAGGAATTTATGTTGAGTGCTTCCCCAGAGAGCCTTTAGAACGATACGAGACTATAGGGGGAATTGACGGTGAGTGCTTCCCCAGAGATTATGCTTAATTACGTAGTTGAACCAGAGGGGTGAGACTGTGTGTGCCTCCCAGAGGGTTGCTAATACTTAGAGGATGAACCATAGGGGCTAGACTGTGAGAGCTACCCAGAGGGTTACCTATTTTCTCTTTTGTTGTTGGCTGCTTACTTGTGTACTATACTTGTTAGAACTTTGGATTGTAGCTATTTGTGCTTTTCTGTTTACTGCTTCTTGTTTTAGTACTGCCATGTATTCATTGACTACTAGGCACAAATCTTTGGGTGATTGTCTACTAGGATTGTATCTCACACCCTCTTTGGGCCATGATTTTGGGCCCAAGTACGCTATGTTGTTGCAGGTATAGACAAGGGAAAGCATCCTTCTACTTCAGGATCTTGATTGCACCAGGAGCTGGGGAGCATGGGACCGAGCCATGGCTCGCGATGATGAGGAGATTATTTTGTTTTTCTTTTTCACTTGGTTTCAGTTGTATTCCAACACGTTGTTGTGTTTTCTGCTTTCCATGGATACTTGTACCTGCTGCATTATTATCATCATTGTTATATATCTGCATTGCTTCCGCTGTTTGGTTTCTGTTGTTATGCATGTTGGTTGCTACTTCCATACTTTATTGTAGTTTTCCTACCTTGTATACCTTACCGAATGAGGGCATAGTTTCCTCACCCACTCACCAAGGCCCTCACTGCTAGTCGTAAGCCTATGGCGTTCGGGGAAACATGCTTGAGGTCATGTGGCGAACCGGGTACGGGGCACCAGTGGAGGGGCTCCGGACTCGGGTCGTTACAAAGTGGTATCAAAGGGGTTATTTTCTCTTGTCTTACTGTTTTGAGACCTTATCCAGGGATAGGACAGATTTGGTACTTGGCATTAAGCTGTGCTCGGGAGTAGCTAACCCATGTACAGGGAAAAGCCATACTACCTCGTTAATTGCAATTTTCTGGTTTTGAGATTTTATGGTTGGTATGTTTTCACCTAGAGTGATTCGTATGACTTGTGTGGTTATTGTTTTGATATTTCAATTCTATTTCTATCGCAACCTGATGAGATGAGGTTATTCCATCTCATGCATCATATAGACACCTGTAGAAATCACATGTCATGCATTCTTTCCATGCCATCTAGGGTGAATTAGCGATTGCATGCTGTTGTGATAGGATCTGTGTAAATTATGCATGCTGTTGTGATAGATTCTTGATAGATTCTCTGCTGTTATGTTAGAAAACTGTTTGTTTTGTTCTTTTCTTAAAAATGAACGCCGAATTTTGGGTTCTTGAGGTGTTATGGGCCCTCACGGATCAGAATTTGGCACCTTTTCCCTTGTTTTAGTGTTTCTAGAATTCTGCGCAGTTTCTGAGCTAATGCCCAGAAAAACCCAGAATACACGTCGTGTACTTTTTAGATACACGCCGTGTAGTTTTTAGGCCGTGTCACTGACCGTGTGGGCAGAACACGGTTTCGTGGGGGTAACTTTGGGAACACGCCATGTACCAGTGGTACACGTCGTGTGAGTTTGGGGCTGTGTACCTGACCGTGTCACTAACAACACGGGCCGGGGAAGCTCGGGTAAGAACACTTCGTGTCCATAGGGAACACGCCGTGTAGTCTTGTCCAGGTACCTGGCCGTGTCACGAACAACATGGGCCGGTGTGACGTTCCTTTCCACACGCCGTTTTTGCTAGGAACACGTTGTGTAGTCTTCTCCAGGTGCCCGGTAGTGTCACGAACAACACGGGTCGGCGTGACCTTCTTTTCCACATGTCGTGTTTGTTCGGAACACGCCGTGTAGTCTTGCCCAGGTACCCGGCCGTGTCACGATCAACACAGGACGGTGTCACCTTCACCTATACACGCCTTGTTTGTTCGGAGCACACCGTGTAAGGTTCATCCATGTAGAAGTCTGTGTAATCAACAACACGGACCGCCGAATCCTTGTCTAGTGCACACCGTGTTTGTTTCGAACACGCCGTGTAGTCTTGGGTTGAGTCGGACCGTGTGGGTTATCCGTGTAAGGAGACTCGGGCAGGGGAATATTTTTCAAGTACACGTCGTGTGTGGGGGTCAACATGTCGTGTAGTTTGTAGTGTACACGACTTGTAGGTAAGGAGTACTCGCCCATGTTAGTGGTTTAAGAAGACACGTCATGTAGTTTTATACACTTCGTGTAGTCGTGTTTTGCAATCTTGTGTGTTTTTCTTCCCTTGTTCCCATTTTGTACTCTTGTGTTCTTTGTCCTTGTTTTCCTGATCTAAGGTGTGCTTTTGATCTTTCAGAGCTATGCCTCTGAGACGTCCTCCAGTCATACATCTTTCGTCAGGCAGTGATCAGACGCCAGACAGGGCTGATCAGGGACTTCATGTCGATCCCCCAGCCGAGCCAGCCTTGGCACCGGTTGTTGTACCAGTTGCAGGTACTGATGCACAGTTCAGGGAGGGTTTCATGAGGATGATGCAGGCCTTCCAGGGAGCATCGCCTCCTACCTTGTCTATGGAAGACTTGACGCGGGTCTTTCAGCAGCATCATCCTCCCACGTTCTCGGGGGAGGGAGGACCTCAGGCAGTAGAGTCATGGCTGGAAGCCATGCTAACCATATTCGAGCATCTGGAGATGCCTCTAGAGAGGCGGGTCAAGCTCTCCACCTACATGCTCCGAGACTCCTCCAAAAGGTGGTGGGACGTGATCTCACAGGCAGGTTAGCAGCAGGCTATGACTTGGGAGGAGTTCCAGCGCGTGTTCTACGACTACTTCTACCCGGAGACCCTGAGGGCCGATCAAGCCCAGGAGTTCATGATCTTAGAGCAGGGTACTCTATCTGTCATGGATTATTCCTCTCGTTTCGCTGATCTGCAGTGTTTTACACCCCTTTGGGATGGGAGGGGGTGTTCTTGGCAAGGAAGTTTGAGGATGGACTCAGACGGGAGATCTGCTCGCAGGTGAAAATCTTCCAGCTGACTTCCATTACTTCCATCATCAACCAGGCACTGATTGAGGAGCACAATCTGAGAGACTCTGGAGCTGCGAGTCAGGGCGGTTCTGCTTCCAGAGCTAGCTTCCCTTCATATGACAGCAAGAAGCGCCGTAGGGAGCCTACACGCGGTGATTCAAGGAAGTGAGACGCATCATCAGGCAGCTAGGTGACATGCTACCAGTGTGGTTGGACAGGGCACACGAGGCCGCAGTGCCATAGAGACCCCATAGAGTGTCGATCTTGCGGCAAGATGGGTCACCTTCAGCATTTCTTCCAGGATTTCTCACCAGCAGCAAGTGACCGGGGTTCTTCTATGACTCCTCGTTCAGGAGCATCACCGCCAGCTTCTCACCAGTCGTGGAACTGGAGTTCTTCTGGCCTTTCGGGCCGAGGTGGAGGTCGAGGCCGTGGCGGTCAGCCACCAGTTTCTCAGCACCAGCAGGGCGGTTCAGCTCAGAGTGGTTAGTCAAGGGCGCAGGGCCGCGGTGCAGGCCAGTCTTTCATCGTGGAGCAGACTTATCATGAGCAGGATCCCAGCCCTTCTACTGTTCGAGGTACGATTTTAGTAGCCTTAGTTTTATCTTCATCCCTTTTCGATATTGTTGCTACGCATAGCTTTATCTCTGTTGCTGTTGTGGAGAGCCTTGGACTCTGCGTCTTTTCTTCTACCGACTCGTTGACACAAGACACACCTTTGGGAACGAGGACATATAGTGTACGCCAGTGTAGAGAGTTCCCTCTCGAGGTTGCAGGGCATCACTTCTTATGGGATCTCTATGTCCTAGAGATGACAGGCTATGATGTCATCCTCCTCATGGACTGGTTGATTCCCTTCCAGACAGTCGTTGACTGTTATCGCCGCAGAGTCTGTTTCATTTCACCAAAGGGTGAATCCTTCCTTCATAGAGGCGAATGGGATGTTCAGGTGAGTCGGGCGGGACTCGAACATCTTGGGCTAGGAGGAGTAACAACCCAGATTGCTAGTCTTTATCTGGATGATCAGGGGACTCCACAGTTGGACTTTCCTCCAGTGGTGGATCGCTTCATGGATGTCTTTCCAGAAGACTTTTCAGGTTTGCCTCCAGAGTATGAGGTATACTTCTCTATTGAGCTCGTGCCAGGAGAGGAACTAGTGTCCATTCCTCCCTATAGGATGGCCACACCTAAGTTGCAGGAGCTCAAGAAGCAGTTGGAGGAGCTACAGGCTAAGGGTTTCATCTGACCTAGTACTTCTCCTTGGGGATCGCCTGTTCTGTTTGCAAATAAGGTAGACGGTACCCCTTGGCTTTGTGTGGATTATCGGAAGCTGAACCAGTTGACGGTCAAGAACCGATATCCTTTGCTGAGGATTGATAACCTTTTCGATTAGCTTCGAGGAGACCGGGTGTTCTCGAAGATTGACTTAAGGTCCGGTTATCATCAGTTGTGAGTTAGACCATCAGATATACCTCTGACAGCCTTCAGGAGCAGGTATGTTCTATACGAGTATACAGTCATGCCGTTCGGTCTCATGAACACACCTGCAGTTTTCATGGCGCTGATGAACCGAGTGTTCCATCCTTACTTGGACTCCTTCGTCGTCATCTTCGTGGACGATATCTTGGTGTACTCTCACACTCGACACGACCATGCCACACATCTTGATATCGTTCTGAGTACACTGAGATAGCATCGGCTTTATGCTAAAATCTCGAAGTGCCACTTCTGGATGGATCAGATTCACTTCTTGGGTCACGTCATCTCGGAGGAAGGAGTATCTGTGGACCCAGAGAAAGTGAGAGTTGTAGTTTCCTGGGAGCATCCGAAGAACTTCTTTGAGGTACAGAGTTTCCTAGGGTTGGCTGGATACTACAGACGCTACATTCAAGACTTTTATCATCTAGCAATACCTTTGACAGGTCTGACCAAGAAAGGGGTGAAGTTCTTATTGTCAGATTCTTGTGAGTCAGCCTTTCAGGAGCAGAAAGGGAGGTTGGATTCAGTATTGATACTAGTCTTGCTAGAGCCAGGCAAGAGCTACACTATTTACTGTGATGCTTCAGGTGTCGGGCTAGGAGTTGTGCTTATGCAGGGAGATGGATTCATTGCGTACGGGTCTCTCCAGTTGAGGCCACATGATAAGAACTACACTACGCATGACCTGGATTTGGCAGATGTTGTTCATACCTTGCACTATTGGAGACACTATCTTCTGGGATAGCACTTTGTGGTCTTCACTGACCATTAGAGTCTCAAGTATATCTTCACTCAGCGTGATCTGAATCTGAGGCATCACAGGTGGGTTGAGTATCTACAGTCTTTCGATTTCGAGTTTGCCTATACGCCGGGAAAGGGAAACACCGTGGCTAATGCGTTGAGCAGGAGAACTCAGATTCAGGCAGTTCAGGAGGCCAGTAGTGAGTGGAAACTGATGGCTTTGTTCTCTAAGATGCATCTAGAGGTGCATGACAGACGGGGACAGACCTTTCTATCTTTTGTAGTTGTTACCTCCATGCTACTTGATCGGATACGGATGAGGCAGCTATCAGACTCGGAAGGCTTAGTCCTACGGGAGAGTGTGTCAGGAGAGGACCCTCTTCCTGGATGGAAAGTGGGCGAGGATGAGATCTTGAGTTTCCAAGGACACATATGGGTGCCAGCAGACATACGTGAGGAGCTGATGTGGGATTTCCATTCCTCAGTTTGGGTAGTTCATCCTAGTGTCACCAAGATGTATCGGGATCTTCATCGCCAGTACTGGTGGCCAGGTATGAAGAAGGATGTTGCTGGTTTTTTCATGAGATGTTCTACTTGACAGTAGGTGAAAGTAGAGCATCAGCGACCATCAAGCCTTTTACAGCAGTTACCCATTCCGGAGTGTAATTGGAACGATGTTGTGATGGAATTCGTGACTGGGTTGCCAAGGTCACCGCAAGGGAACGATGCTGTTTGGGTTGTCGTCGACAGACTTATGAAGGTTGCTCACTTCTTTCCGATCAAGGAGACCTTTAGTGTCGATGATCTGGGACGACTTTACATCAGAGAGATTGTGCGTCTGCATGGAGTTCCATTCTCTATTGTTTTAGATAGAGATGCGCGCTTTACCTCTCAGTTCTAGCAGGGACTTCAGAAGGCCTTGGGTACACAGGTACTTTTGAGTACAGCATACCATCCCCAGACTGATGGCCAGTCCGAGCGCACGATCCAGGTGCTTGAGGATATGCTCCGAGCTTGCATCCTTGACTTTGGTGGTTCTTGGGAGAAGCATATTACTCTGGTGGAGTTAACCTACAACAATAGTTTCCAGGTGACCATTCAGATGGCACCATACGAGGCTTTGTACGGTAGGTCATGTTGATCGCCCTTATGCTGGCTGGAGGCAGGAGAGGCATCTTTGTTGGGACCTCGTCTTGTTTAGGAGACTTTAGAGAAGATAGAGCTGATTTGAAAGAGGATGGCTACAGCAAAGTCTCGACATAAGTCTTACGCTGATCAGCGGAGACAACCTCTGGAGTTCGAGGTCGGTGATCAGGTTTTCCTACGTGTTGCACCGAGGTTGGGACACAAAAGGATTCGGAGACAGGGTAAGCTTTCACCGCGGTACGTCGGGCCATTTGAGGTCTTGGAGAGAGTGGGGTCGGTCGCCTATCGGTTGCAGCTACCTCAGAGGTATCGGGCCATGCAGGACGTCTTCCACGTCTCTCAACTCCGACGTTACTTTTTAGACCCTTCTCACGTCTTTCAGTCCAAGGAAGTCAAGCTTGAAGTGGATGCGTTGTTCGAGAATCATCCAATCCGGATTGTCGATCGTAGTACGAAGGTTCTACATGGGCGTTCTGTTCTTTTGGTACGAGTGCTATGGCAGCATGGGCGAGTACAGGATGAGACCTGGGAGAGGGAGGCTGATGTACGATCATAGTGGCTGGAGCTGTTCAGGGTTTTTTCTTCTCCGACTCATTAGGGAAATTCGAGGATGAATTTCTTTAAGGGGGGAAGTTTTTAAGAACCCGAATCTTCTTTTCAGGTACGTTTTCCTTTTTCTGGAGTTTTTTGAGAAAAATGAATTTTCTGGAAATTTCAGAAGTACACGCCATGTACTTTCTGAGTACACGCCGTGTACTCTTCCCCGGCTCGAAGCCATGTGCTGGTCGTGTCCGGACCACACACACGGTGTGTAAGGCTGAGGTGGAGGTCGGTTATTTTGGAGTATGGAAAATTTGAAGTACACGCCGTGTACCCAAAAAGTACACGCCGTGTACTTTCTTTTTTTTCATTAAACGGGCCGGGGTCACGCCTAACCCCCAAATACGTCTTCTTCTTCAGTTTTTGACCATCTGGAAGCAACCGTACGGCCGGATCTTCGACGGACTCCCGCCTCACTGTCTGTTCTCCGATTCGATCACGGTCGATTGCGTTGGAAGCGTAGTGGGGAGTTCTTCCTTATGCTTTAGCCTCGTTTCTTGATTCCTATTTGTTTCCAAGTTATCGTGGGATGAACGTTTTATTCATTTTCTCAGATCTACGTCGTTCTAAGGGGAATCTGTCGTCGAGGTTCATGTATATCGATCTCCTAGGATCAAGGTAGGTGGTTTGTGCCTTTCCGTAGAAAGTTGATGGATATTTTGTGCAATTTCGACCAATACCCTTGAACGGGGTATTGTGTGTTTCCTGTTTTTCCCTTGTTACTTTTCTGCTTTTCTTGATTGCTTTAGTAGAGGTTATTGCTTGTGATTAGAGTATTTTTTTTGTGCTCAATTTGCTTGACATGATTGTTCTGCCTGTTTGGTGTTTTTCCAGTTGTCATCCCTAGTTGTAAGATTGTGGATTGTTGACTTGTTTTGATGTTGAGCCTTAGTTGATTTCCAAGTAGTTATTGAGGTTTACATGGATGATATATATATACACGCGCTGAGCATGTTTAGTTATACTCAGGACTGTGAGAACCTAGAGTAGTAGACCAAAGGGAGAATTGATGGAAGGGCTTCTCCAGAGTGTATTTTAATTACGATGCGAGACCAAGGGGAGAATTGACGGAAGGGATTATCCAGAGTGTCTTTTAACTATGATGCGGGCCATAGGGGGAATTGATGTTCAGTGCTTCCCCAGAGAGCCTTTATCACAATACGAGACTATTGGGGGAATTGACGGTGAGTGCTTCCCTAGTGATTCTTCTTAATTATATAGCTAAACCAGAGGGGTGAGACTGTGTGTGCCTCCCAGAGGATTGATAGTACTTAGAGGTTGAACCATAGGGGATACACTATGAGATCTACCCAGAGGGTTACCTATTTTCTCTTTTTTTGTTGGCTGCTTACTTGTGTGTTATACTTGTTAGAACTGTGGATTGTAGCTGTTTGTGCTTTTCTGTTTACTGCTTCTTTTTTTAGTACTGTCGTGTATTCATTGACTGTTAGGCACAAATCTTTGGGTGATTGCCTACTGGGATTGTATCTCACACCCTGTTTGGGCCATGCTTTTGGGCCCAAGCAGACTATGTTGCTACAAGTATAGACAAGGGCAAGGGCCCTTCTACTTCAGGATCTTGATTGCACCAGGAGCTGGGGAGCATGGGACTGAGCCCTGGCTCGCACTGTTGAGGAGATTATTTTGTTTTTCTTTTGAACTTGGTTTCAGTTGTATTCCAGCACGTTGTTGTGTTTGCTGCTTTCCATGGATACTTGTACCTGCTGCATTATTATCATCATTGTTATATATCTGCATTGCTTCTGCTGTTTGGTTTTTGTTGTTATGCATGTTGGTTGTTGCTTCTACTATTTATTGTAGTTTTCTTACCTTGTATACCTTACCGAATGAGGGCATAGTTTCCCCACCGACTCACCAAGGCCCTCGCTGCTAGTCGGAAGCCTCTAGCGTTCGGGGAAACGCGCTTGAGGTCATGTGGCGAACCGGGTACGAGGCACCAGTGGAGGGGCTCCGGACTCGGGTCGTTACACCTAGGATTTGATAGAAATATAACACACACAAAAACTAAAAATATTATATTTGGTCTATATGCAATCAAATAAAGTAAACTACCTATCATGACTCTATACAATTTAACATCTACACACATTCCAGATTTATCCAAATCCAATTTGTAATTTCTACTCATTGTTGTTTTAATAGGCTTCCATGAATAAAGGATAAACCTTTTAACAAGGACTTTATCATACTTGGATTGATTTAAGAAAATACTATTTTTTTCTTCGGTTAATTTACAAACCAAGAAAAAAATTCAACTCTCCCATTAAGCTCGTATCAGACTCACTAGTTTATTTATAAAAATAATTACAAACCAAATAATTTTTAATACCAAGTATTATATCATCAATATATATTTTTATAATCAAAATATAATTTGAAACATTCATTATAAACTAGGTAGGTGTAAATACCCCGATCTGAGTAGCCCAAAGTCAGTGCCTTACCATATTACATCGGTACTATGAACAAGCGATCACATCCCAATTTACCGAATAGTTTAGTATATTTTCAAAACTAGATACAAACATAATTGTAATATTATAACTTGAAATGAAATACAATATATAAAATCCTTTGGAAACCTCCCTATTCTACTAGATTACCCCTACATGTCAAATATAATATACATCTTGTCATCCTAGGGAAAATAAAACATAAGAAAGGGGTGATCTCAGATGCTCAATAAGGGTAAACAATACGGATGAATCTATCACAAATAAACCTAAACAATAAGGCAAGGTGAATAACTAACAACACATTCCATTAAAACAAAAACTTGAGCATAATATGAAAGAAATAAAACTTGTTTAAATAACGCCATATAAATAATCACATGAAAATGATAATTACCCATGTAAACTCTACTAGTAAAATAATCACATGTATTATCAATAACTAATCTCATCATGAGATAATTCATAATGTGGGAAATCATAAATATACCATCAAGGTGTTATCCAATAAGCCTACATAAATGGGTAAGGCCTTATCCAAAACCCAGTCTAGTTTGTCTCGTGAGACCTACCAATACATCGAGGGGCTATAGCGGGCCCTGCCTGACAATTACTAAGTAAAATTAATTCCTCATATGAAATGGGTAAAATATAATCAAATTATAAATTCATATTTAAACTGGCATATAAAATGTAAATAATTCCCCCAATCACTAAACATAAACATAAATTATCTAGAGTAATATGGTGAATGGTATCAAGATAGTATATCCCCAGTCAAAATACTCATAAACCATTCAATAAAATATGGTAGATTGTAACATAACATATTAATATCAATTAATCATAACATTCAATAGAGGGTGTTGAAATATATGAAAATACTTTAATAAAATCATTGATAAATTCTTGAGAGAAATACCCTTTTTATTTTGGAAATAAGAGTTATTTTGGAAAATCCTTCGTATTTTTCATAAAATCATATTAGAAACATGTATATCACAAAAAAGAAATGTAATGAAAAATGAAATTACATTTTAGGAATATTAAAATAATATCCACACTAAAATTTGTCATGAAAGAGGTATAAGACAATGAAAGGGAGTTCAGTTTGAGAATCCCCTTACCACTTTGTAATCAGTCAGACCGTATACCCCATATAAGTAATAATTATTAAATGAAACATAAAATACCATGAAGATAAAGGGATTCATGAGATGATATATCAAAGGGTAGAATACATACACCACACACAAGGAATAAGTGGTGAATAAGTCATATCTCACATAAATAAAAGTGAAATGAGAAAACCCCTTACAAAGACTGTATCATTAGAGTGAGTATAAATAAATGAAATAATTTTGTGTGACAAATGTAAATCCAAAAAATAAAAGTGGAAATAAATTATAAAACAATCAGAGTTCATATCACACATATTTATATCATAAAATAACCAATGACATAAAATTTTAACCCAATGAATGGAAATTGAGTTAAGAAATCTCTTACCTTATGTCTGAAAGTGTTCTGCACTTGCACTTAATATCATAGATAATGAAATTAGATTAATTAATAATTTAATTCATAACCTCTTAAACATTTATTTGATTTATTATAATTTTATTAAGTTCATTTATATCATTTTTTAGGAGTTTTATGATTCAATTTTGTCATTTGTTAATGTTCGTTTCCTTGGTTTCCATGATTAGTTCACTTGTATACATGTATGAAAGATCATGTAAAATGGGAATAGTTATCCAAAATTGAAATTATATGTTATTAATGAACTTTTAGAATATTAAATGTTATTATATATCATTTTTTTCAGATATGAGGATTATTCATTAGATAAAACATTAATGATAATTGTTTAGATTATTTGGGCATTTTTTCAATCATCACGCACTAGTTTTTTTATTAATTAATATGATGTATATGTACTGGTTCCATAACACTAAATAAGTTTTAATATAAATTTAAAAAAATAACCATCATAATTTTTTTATGACCAGCCTTGAAGGTGGTATTAGAAAACAAAAAATCATCATCCACAAAGGTGGTGAATTAACACCTCACGGATGATGTTTACATTTTTAGAACAAAAATGGGAAGAGAAGATAATTAATGGTGGATATACCACTAACATAATAAAATTAAAGTATATATATGTTACTGGATTTATCATGTTACTTTGTATATGGTAGGTGAGGGAAGAATGATAAAATAAAAAAAATTGAAAGCGAGAGAGGGAAGGTTTTACCTCTTAAGTGTCGTCTCCTTGAGAACCTCCTTGAGGGACTTGGAAATGGTCTTTTGGTGAGACCAAAAAAACTAGAATGTGTAGAATATATTTGGGAGATTAATTGGGAAGAAAATTAGGAATATACAAGTCTTAGGAGGTGTGATAAGAAGAGGTGGTGAGGGTTGGTATTTATAGTGGAGAAGATGGGTGTTTTTTTATTATTTTATTCATTGGTTTGTTATTTTTTGTCAAGAATATAAATAGTATTGATTATTATGACTAAATACAGTAACTAGAGTATGTGAGTTTTAACCAATGTGTTATTACCTCATCCATACATCATCCATGACTCAATAATTCATTTATTTACTTATAATGTGAAATACTGTAAATTACCATATTTCACTATTCATTAAAAAATCAACTATTTTAGAAAAAACCAAAAATTTCACCCAACATATTTTTTGACATGTATATTTCAAAAATGGACTCCATTTTATGAAAATAATTTTCTAAATATGGTAAATTTAACTTTTAAATAAAATCATCATTTATTCAAAAAAACAATGCTTGTAATATGATAATCGATTTTACAACACTTAGAAAAATTAATTGTGGTCTCATAAAATTATCTAATAATTATAATATAAAAAAATATTAATTTATGTGTCTATTTTATGAAAATAAATTTTCTTTTAAATTATTATATTAATCATAAAATTGTAAATAAACATTTACATTTTACAAAAATACCAACACTTAATTTATCATTTTAAAAATATTAATTTAATTATTCCATGATATCAATATATCATATTTTCATATATGGTATACCTAAATTTTATTTATACTTCCATAGGTGAGATCTAATTCAAATCATAAATATAATTTTAATATAATGAAATTTATACTTATATAAAAATTGGTATTTTTTACTATTCATTGGAAAATAAATATTTTTAGAGAAATACCAAACTTTCACCCTAAGGATAATTTTGAAATTACCATTTTAAAAATTAAGTTTATTTTTTTCAATATAATTTATAAAAGTGTCAAAATTTAGTTTTAAAACAAGTGCACCATTAAAAGTAAGTAAACCTGCCTTTAAAAAAATAGTCTTTTATGCATAAATTAGATTTATTCCTATCTTATGATTATAAAAATAATTTGGATGAATTTGAAAATAAAAAATTCATGATGTGGTTGATATTATTCATTCTTTCCATTTTAACAACAAGGTTATAATTGACACATTTTAAATAGTATATCATGGTTTTAAACTCAGTGTTGTGTGCAACATAAGTTTTCGAAGATGTAAAATTCAAAAGAGACATACCATAAAATATTGGGGTGTTAAATTCTCCCTTAATTCAATAAATTACATCTTATCAATTTAAGCTTGTGATTGATAATCATGGAGTTGTCATTTTAAAATACCCTTGTGTAAATACCACATCATAAAAAGGATTAATAAAACTTCCTCTTAAAAAGAGGGGAAGGGAAATGCAAAGGCCACCACAAAATTTGGCATTAGAATAGGATACCATTATTTCGAAGTGAAAATATTGACATGGAAAAGAAATATAACTATAAATTTATGATGGAGAGTGATATAGAACATGGTCATCAGAAATTTAACCATTATAAGACCGTAAATATATGATCAGTTAAAAGACTATTGATATCTCAGAAATAAAAGTAAATGGATAATGTTTTTGTTCCAAAATTCTTTTCCTAAAGTTGAGGGATTATTTTACTATACAGATAGGAACTTGAGAAGATAAAATTACTTTATTTCTTTCCCTGAAATAATCATAACCCCATCCTTTAGTTGTGCTTTGATCAATTTCCACTTCATTTATTAAACAAAGAGATAAATGTTCAAGATGAATTTTAGGAATGAATAACCTTTATCAACATATCCATAAGTCATTAATTCAACCTTTAAATATTATCAAAAACCAAAATGGTTATCATAGGTAATCCAATATGATAAATCATACTTTAAGTAAAAGTAATAATATCCAAAGTTCAAATTAATACATTCCATAAGTATTTAACTTAAGACTCATTCAAAATACTTATGTCCAAATTCAATGTCCAAAAAAAGTCTCTAAATTTACAAAATAAACTCAACACTATATTCCACAAACAATATAATGTAGCTCTTATTGTCACATACCAAATATTTGATCTCCTTAAAAACCTTAATGAAAACTTTCATGCTTCCAAATCCTTAAAGACTAAGTATTGTAGTAAAATCCTTATATATCTCATGATTCTTATAACCAGATCACCACTGATGAAATAATTATTGATTCTAGATACACAATAACTTTAATCATTCTACTCATCTTTAAACCATTAACTATGCTTCATTACCTTATTCCACAATACCTCCTTCCATTCATTTGTCTTTTGTTGTAATGACCCACTTATCCACATTGGCTTGAGAGTAAAATGAGTCATTACTAGGCCTTAAGCGACATCCCCGAGGCTCCAAAGGCTAGCAATAAATGCCGAAGGGTTTCAAAACAAGTGGGGTATGATTTACCCTTTTAGAACATACCACAGAGCCAACAACCATAACCAAACAAATCAACTAAATGATGCATGATAAAAGCTAAGACAACTCAACCATTTATTTTATCATAAACCAACCAAAAGTACCATAACAGAAACCAACACTAAAACAAAGTAAACAGAGGAAAGATAAATTAAAAGACTATAAGACGGAAGCCCAGTTCCATGCTCCACAAGCTCCAAGCTCCAACATCATGAACCAGCCCAAGAATCACGAATTCGTGCTATAAACATGTGACACTTTACCTTTTCCAACATCCTAGTATATGACATCTGCAAAAGCACCAACGTGCCAAAGCAGGGGGTGAGTAATGAAACTCAATAGGTTTTCCCCGATGACTTCCCAACCCATGCCTATAGGATAAAACATGTTAGCACAATTATATAAAACAATTTATATAAAAAAAATTCCAAAACAGTTCACAATATAACAAGTTCCATGTCAAAACCATTTTCCAACAATAACTATCTTTCTCAAGAAAATCAACCAAGCAAAGTTTCCAATCAAATTCCCATTTCTATTTTTTCACATTCATTCCATTTCACAAATCCACACAACCCACCATGCATGCAACCTCAACCTCCCTATACTTGCGAGTGGTGAGTTATCCTTCCAATAAGCCGTCACTTAGTGGACTATCTTGATGAGGGTACTTCACGCCCTTATCCGTCCCTTTGAATGGGGGTACTTCTCGCCCTTATCCATCCCAACCTTTTGATGGGGGTACTTCTCACCCTTATCCATCCCAATGCATATGAACACACACCACAACCCATGCAAATCCATGCCAAAACCAAGTGTGTTCAAAACCTTTCAATAAAGCATCAAAACTTTTATTGAAAACCATTTCTTTCAACCAGAAAAACCACAACCAGTTTAAAATCACCATTTTAAATTCACTTCAACAAACACTTTCCAAAAACATACAATTTCCATCACCCGTTACTAAAAAGGGGTTTAAACCATTCTTTCACAGCAGATAAACAAACCATTTCAATCAAGGAAAACAATTTGAAACTAATCCTTCAAGTTCTAAGAAAGAGGAATCAAGATTGAAGCCACCTACCTCAAAAAATTAGGTGAAACCAACAACGGACAAAGAACGCCAACAAAACCGAGTCAACTACTCCCCAAAACCTCCTTAGATTCCTTCCCCTGGTACCAAAAAAACCAAAACCCGACTTAAAATTCATCCACTACCTTAGATCTACCCACCTTGGGCGTAGATCTAAGGATCCATCAAGAGGGAAGAAGGAGATCTAAGAAAACTAAAGGAAACGAGACTTACCTTGATCAATTGGCCTCTAAACGCCAAGGAAAACCTCTGGATCGCTTCCAAAACTCTTGGTAAGTGTTCTCCCACCTTAACCAGAGATAAATTCCGAGTTAGGGCCGTCTAGGAGAAAAAACGAGTGGGTTTAAAGATAAAATGGATTAGATCCTTAAAAATAGGATCTAAGTTGACCTTGCGCATGGTTAGTCCGCACGGTTAGTCAAATCATGCCCAAACCGTGTGGTAGTCACTACTTGGAAGGGACACTCTACACGGCCTCCTCGCATGGTTTTCCCAAACCTTGCAAACACCATGCGGTCTCCTCTGTCCAAAGTGACCACCACCTGCACGGCTTCTGCATGGTTTGGGAAACCCGTGCGAAGCCCGTGCGTCGCCACTTTTTTCCCTTTAACACTTTAAAAATCTCCAAACTTTCCCAACCATTTCTCATATGATTCATGTACTTAAAAGTATAAAAAAAGGGTTACTTACCAGAAACTGGGGGTACTACATTCTCCCCACCATTGGCCTTTCTGTCCTCGGAAAGTAGAAAACTATCGCTTGCTTGAAAGAGTTCTGGACACTGCTCTTTCATTTCTTTCTCGCGTTCCCAAGTCTCTTCATGAATCTGACCATGTTGCCACAAAACCCGCACTAGACCGATGCTTTTTCCATGCAAGACTTTATCCTACCTATCCACAATCCGCACCAGAATATGTACCAATGAAGCATCTGGATCTAGGTCAATGTGATCCCATCTGATCACATGGTCAGGATCGGGCTGATACTTCTTCAACTGAGATACATGGAACACATTATGCACTACACTGAACCGTGGTTGTAATTCCAACCGATACACCCCCTTTCCAACCCGTTCCAGTATCTCAAAAGGGCCTATATATCAAGGAGATAATTTTCTCTGCTTCCCAAAACGATGATGTCCAAGCCTTGGAGAGATTCTCAAAAATACATGATCACTCACCGAAAATGACAACGGTCTTCAGCGATGATCTGCAGAATATTTCTGATGACTCTGTGCCATCTCCATCCTCTTTTTTATCAATTGAATCTTCTTAGTTGTTTCTTGGACAAGGCTCGGCCCAACTAGTGAAGTCTCACCTGTTTCCACCAAGCATAGTGGAGAATGACAAGGACACCCATACAATGCTTCAAACGGATCCATGCGTATTGAGGATTGAAAACTGTTGTTATATTAGAACTCCACTAAAGGCACGTGCTCTTCCAACAAGCCACCAAAATCCATTACACAAGCCCGCAACATGTCTTCCAATGTCTGTATCATCCTTTCGGATTGTCCATCTGTCTGAGGATGATACGTCGTACTCATATTCAACTGAGTTCCCAGGGCTTTCTGTATGGATTGCCAGAAACGAGATGTGAACCTCAGATCTCTATCTGAGACGATAGACTCTGATACACCATGCCTCTTTACCACTTCTCGAATATAGATTTTTGAAATATCTTCCACCGTATGAGTTTCATAAATAGGGATGAAATGGGTTGACTTGGTTAGACGATCCACTATCACCCAAATGGCATCGTGTTTCCAGAACGTTCTTGGAAGATATATAACAAAATCCATTGCTATCTAATCCCATTTCCACATTGGGATAGGTAAAGATTGTAACATAACAGCTGGTCTCTGATGCTCTGATTTAACCTGCTGACAAGTTAAGCACCGTGAGATGAACTCGGCCACTTTCCTTTTCATGCCACTCCACCAAAATTGTGCCTTCAATGCCTTATACTTATTCTGTGTACCTGGGTGTACATCCCATCTTGAATGGTGGTAAGAATGAAGGAGTTGTTCCTAAGAAATTAAAGGTACAACCATCTGATCTTGAAACCACAAAACTTAACTCTCATCCAGCTTTCATCCCTCAATGGTCTCCCCGCTATTGAGTTTTGAACTCATTGCAACACAGTCTACATCGGATGCCTGTGCCTCCTTTAATACCTCCACTAAATCAGGAACAAGCGCAACTGGAAATAAAACTGCAATATCAGCTCGTTCTTCACATTCCAAACGCATGTTGGCTAGGAACGACATCAACTGCCACTCATCTGAAGCTTCTTTCACCAACTGAGCATACGAATTTTTTCTTAATGCATTGGCCACCAAATTTCCCTTACCCGGTGCATATATCAAGTCAAAGTCGAACATTTGAAGATACTCCATCCATCTACTCTTCCTTAGATTCAAATCTTTCTATGAGAAAATGTGTTTCAAGCTTTTGTGATCCGTAAACACAGTAAATTTCTCATCAAAGAGATAATCTCTCTATGTTTTCAAAGCATGTACGACTGCAGCCAACTCCAAATCATGTGTTGGGTAATTTTTATCATGCACTCTCAACTGACTTAATCCATAAGTAACCACATGGTCTCCTTGAATGAGAACACAAAACAACCGTGTTCCCGAAGCATCACAATACACCACATACCCCTGTCCTAATTCTGGAAAAATCAAGATGGGTGCTGATGTAAGGCGAACTTTAAACTCTTGAAAGGATCTCTGACATTCCTCATTCCATTGAAATGCACTGTTCTTACTTGTCAATGTTGTCATAGGTAAAGCTATACATGAGAATTCATGCACAAATCATCGGTAATAACCAGCTAGACCAAGAAAAATTCATATTTCAAAGACATTCTTCGGCGGTTTCCGAGAAAAAACAGATTCTATCTTTTCTAGATCCACTGAAACACCTTTCTCAGAAACAACATGGCCCAGAAAGCGTACATCTTGTATCCAAAAATCGCACTTTGATAATTTGTCATACAACTGATGGTCTCTCAAGATTTCCAACACTATCTCCAAGTGTTGTTCATGCTCATCCCTTGTTCTTGAATACACCAATATGTCGTCCACAAACACCACAATAAAAGAATCCAGATATCATTGAAATATATAATTCATCAATTCCATAAAGACTTCTGGGGCATTCGGAATACCAAAAGGCATGACTACATATTCGTAGTGGCCATATCTGCTTCTGAAGGTTGTCTTCAGAAAATCCTCCTTCTGAACTCGTAACTGGTGATATCTTGACTGCAAGTCAATCATAGAGAACCACTGAGCTCCCCTAAATTGATCAAATAGGTCATAAATTCAAGGAAGTGGATATCTATTCTTTATCATAACTTGGTTAAGTTTACGATAATTCACACATAGCCTCAAAGTTCCATCTGATTTCTTTACAAACAAAACCAATGATTCCCACGGAGACATGCTAGGCTGAATAAAACCTTTGTTTTCCAGTTCTTCCAACTGCACTTTCAATTCCTTTAACTTCGTTGGTGACATACTATAGTGAGATAGTATTGGTACCTAGAAGGAGATCAATTGTAAACTCCACTTATCTTACAGGTGGTAACCCTGAGAATTTTTCAGGAAAAACATCAGGAAATTGATCCGCGACTACTGGAAAACTATCATTCACGATATCGTCCATCGATTCCAAGTTTAATGCAGCCAACTGGTAAGAGATTGTTGCCACTACTGGTGCCAACAAGCCCATTTCACCTGCCTTTACCACTCTTTCTTCTCTAAAGAGATTCTCGATGCCATCCTTAGTCACGAAACTGACTATTCTGCTATAACAGTCGATGTGATCCCTGAACTCTGTCAACCAATCCATACCCAGGATTATATCATAGACATCCATCTATAGCACAGAGAAATAACATTTCAGCTTAGCTATATCAACAGTAATAGAACATTCTCTACACAAGAAGGCTCTACATTCTCTTTCACCGAGAGAAGTTTGAAGTTTTAACACAGAAGGCATCATTTCAAGTTTTAAGTTCAGCAAATCTGCAATACAAGAAGCAAGAAAAGAATGTGATACACCATTATAGAATAACACTTGCATGAGGGTAGAATTCAAAAAAAATTACCTCTCACCGTAGATGGTCCATACTGGTCATCCACAATCTCATGTTCCGCTCTATACAATTGATTTGTTGCTGCACTTTTCTCCTTATTTCCTGGTTGAGATTGCCCTTCCTGAGGAGTCATGGTATTCCTGGAATGACCATAGCTAGCCCTATTCTGCTGGCAAGACTGATTTTTCTATCCTTGCCCTGTCGAAGCATAATATGCTTGTGACACCTGAGAAGTGTCACGAACACCCGACCATGGAGCATTGCGACAATATCGTTGAAGATGCCCCATCTTGTTGCAATTGTGGCATGCTCTCAGTGGTGTTGTACAATCTCGTTTCATGTGATCAATTGATCCACATTGAAAACACCCTACTTTCATCATGGGTAGTGGAGGAAGATTCACTGATCCAACCGTCTGATTCTGATTCGCACTCCCACCTTGGAAGTAGGTGTCCCTCTTCTGCTTGTTCCTAGCATTAGAGTTCCCACCCGTTCCCGTGGGTATCATCATACTTCATCCTCCCATAACTCCTGAGGTGTATCTTTCAGATATTGTTGCTCTGTTTACCATCTCTGTATAATCCTTAATACAGAGCACAGCTATCTTCGAGCGAATCTCCTGTCGCAACCCTGATTCAAATATGCGTGCCTTCAGCGACACACTTGCAGCAACTTCTGGTGCAAAGCGCACTAAATTCATGAATTTAGTCGCATACTCTGTGACAGAGAGATTATCTGTAAGAACCCAGTTTTTTCTGTGAAAGACTTTGGAATATTCTTAATATTATTTCAGAGCAGCGCCCTCAGACGGCGTGCGATTCCGAGCCCCGGAGTGGCCGGAATTAAATTTTCAGTACGTTCACACTGGAAACGCCAAATAAATGCGATAACTCCTAAACGGTGTTATAGATAAGAGATATGAGTGTACGGATGGGTATGTAATGGGGTTTGTACCCTAGGAACGACATAAAACATGTCGGCGCAGGATTTTTGGACCCCTCGCCCGTTTCTGGAACGTTAAACGGATTAATTAATTAATTAATTAATTCGTTTAATGTTGAAACGCAAGTATCTCTTAAACGGTGGCTCGGATTAGAAAACTAAGGGCACCGTTGAGTCCAGAACGTGCTTTTTACCCTAGTAGGGTTGTAAGTTTTGCGGGTGCGGCCCGTCTGTGAAAATGGACCCAGGGGCGTTTTCGTAATTTGGTGGCCTCGGGCGCTAAGTTTAATAACTTTTGAACGGGGTCTTGGATTAAAATTCCAAGACCTTGGTTGTGCTCGAGAGGTGGTGTTTGGCCTAGGGGAGGCTTAACCTCGACTCTGTCGAAGGTTTCGGATGCGGGTTAAATTACAGGTTTAAATTAATTAAATTTTTTTTAATTTTATTTAAACCCTCACCCCCTTCCCCCTCCCTTGTTCACCCCCTGGCGAATCCCTCCAACCCACTTCCCTCTCCTCCTCCACTCCGGCGAGGAAGCTCCAGCAAGGTGACGGTGCGGCGGCGGATCCTCTGTGAAGCTTCGGGCAACGCCCAAGAGGTAAGAGTTATTTCGTTTTCGTTTTCAAATTCCCGCAATATTTGAGCACAATTTATACTGTCGAATTGTTGTCCGATCATCGATTGAATCCCACGGATGTGTAGTATAAGTTCTGAGGTTTCCGACGCTCTTCTCAGATCAAAATTCCGAGTCCCGGGGTGCCCGGGGCAGCCCCGGGAAGTTCCGGCTGAATTTCTGGTTTTCCGGCGAGCTCCGACGGCGGAGCGGCTCCAGGCGGCAGCTCCGGCAGGCGGCGGGCTCGGAGGCGGCGGAGGAGGCCGACCATTCGGTCGGTCAGGCGGCATCTCGCTGGTGCGGGCCGGCTCGGGCTCGCCGGCTGAGGGCACCGGCCGCGGGCGCCGGCGAAAGGGGACGGCCGGGGTCGCGCTGTGCGACCCCGCGGCTGGATAGAGACCCGCGCGACGCGGGTCTCCGCGTGCAAAGCCGACCGGCCGTGTCGGCCAGTCGGTGGAAGAGGCGCTCGCACGGCGCGCGAGCGAGGTGGCCTCGTGGGAGGCAGCTGGGCCACGGTCCCAGTGGGCCTGCCGGAGCGGGCCGGTCGGAGCGGGCCGGCTCGAGGGGGGCGGACCGGCCGGACCGGGCCGGTCTGGCCCAAGAGGGTCCCCCTTTTTTTGAAAAATGTTTGGACGCCCGCATTTCGAGCTACGGTCATCCGTTTTACGCACCGTCTGCGGCGGTGTGGACCTGATGCAGAGGTGGACCTTTTGATATGGTTTCAGGAATTTTTAATTCCCGAAACGAGGGGCCTCGGAGGCGCGACGCATCTTTAAGTGAATTGTCGTTTTTCCGGGGGAACTTATTTTGGATGGCGCGGACACACCCGACGTCCGTTTTGAGCGCCGTCAGTGGCGTTGGGACCCTGACACAGAGGCGGAGCTTCCCAGGGTAGTTTCAGGCGTTGAGTCTGAAGTTGAGGTGCAGTCCCCACGGCCTGTCTTTTGAGCTGCGTGCAGCGTTTAGCGACTTTATCATCGAGCGCCCGTTCGGGGCATGCGAGCAGTCGATTCTAGATGTTTTTCTGAGGGGATTGCAATGGCACAGTCTGCCCGCTCTAATTCTGCACAATGGTGCGGGCCCCACGAGGGTCGTTTGGGTGTTGATGGTGATTTTCCATCTCCTTCACCGGGCGACCGTTTGACACAAGTGAATAGTCCAACTCGTGTACCTTTTCGAGAGGATCGCAACGGTGTGATCCGTTGGCAGCGCTTCGGGACCGGGGTGTGGGTCCCGCGTGGTACCGCTCGTGCGCGGTAAGCCGGAATGTACCTTTTTCCCTAGGTATCCATTCCACTCAAGTGATTAGTGCCCTTGACGTGTTTTTCTGAGAGCATTTCGATGGCGCAGTTCGCCCAGCCTTTTTCGGGATCGTGGTGTGGGTCCCACCCGGGCTGGCTATGGTGAATAATACCCTTTTCACCGGGTGTCCGTTTTGGGCGATTGAGTACTCGATCCCGTGTGTTTTTCTGAGGGGATCGCAGTGGAATGATCCTTTTGTTCAGTTTCGGGATCTTGGGGTGGGCCCCACACGAGTTTGGTTACGATGAATAGTATCTTTTTCACCGGTTGACCGTTTCGGGCGAGTAAGTAGTCTATCTCGCGTTTTTTTCCATGAGGATTACAATGGTGTGATCTTTTTGGTTGTGTGGGGCCTCTTGCATGATCTTATTAAATGTGGATCATGAAAGGTGCTCCGGTGGAGGTTTGTCATACCTTGTTTGTAGCGGACCCTTGGCGTGTGATCGCGCACTCTTGGGAGAGTGATATAAATGATTCACAAGATTTGGTTGGTCGTGCATGGGCCTTTGAGGTGGAGTTGTTAAGTCACACCTTCGCGTTGACGTTGGGTGCCACGTGCACGATAGCCTTTGGGCTGGAACGTGGTATATTCTGGAAGTATACGGGAACCCTTGGAGGTACATGTGGTTGTTTGTACCTGAGGACGTTTGTACACTTAGTTGGGGTTGAGATGCGGCCACACGTTGGGTGGGCCCCATGTGCGTGTCGGGCTCTGCTTTACGTACTTTGACCTCTCGCGACGTAGAGGGTCCTTCTGTGCTCGTTTATTTGACTAGCAAGGTGGAGTTTTTCCCCTGGCTCAGTGCTCGTTGGTTTGACCAGCAGGGTTGAGTGGTATCCCCCTAGCTTCATTCTCGATGGATCAGTCGGTAGCGGTGCTAGTGACACCCAGTGCTGGAACAGGCACTGAACCTCTTTTGGGTGAGTTGTTCTGGAGTTGGGTGGTTGCGTGATACCCACTCCGTGTTTGGTTGGCCAGTGTTGTACCCTCCAGTGGAGATGGCCATAGCAGTTCTGAGTTTTACACTCTAGTAGGGCTGGGCAGTGGGTTACTCATCGGCTTCTAGGGTCTACCCTCCAGCAGAGACTGGGAAGTGGGTCACCCGATGCTCTTAGGGTCTACCCTCCAGAAGAGACTAGGCAGTGGGTCACCCGACGCTCTTAGGGTCTACCCTCCAATAGAGACTGGGCAGTGGGTCACCCGACGCACTTAGGGTCTACCCTCTAGCAGAGACTGGGCAGTGGGTCACCCGACGACCTCTTAGGGTCTACCCTCCAGCAGGGCTGGGCAGTGGGTCACCCGTTGCCTAGTTCTAGGTCTACCCTCCAGCAAGGCTGGGCAGTGGGTCGCCTGTCAACTTATTCCAAGTCTACCCTCCAGTGGGGCTGGGCAGTGGGTCGCCTGATGATGTATTAAGGTCTACCCTCCAGCGGAGATGGGCAGTGGGTCGCCTGACGATATATTAGGGTTTACCCTCCAGCAGGGCTGGGCAGTGGGTCACCCGATATCTGGTTATGAATTACCCTCCAGCAGGGCTGGGCAGTGGGACACCTGTTGGCCTTCTAGGCTTAGTCCTTTCTACTAAGCTAGCCTGTGGCTTTCCTCCGTGTTTACTGGAGTGGGACCCTTGGTTATATGGGTCATTGTTGTGATGGCTTTGACTTTGAGAAGACCGCTCGACTGCAAGGCAGTGACGAGGTGTGGTTTGACTTTCCCTAGAACTCTCAAGTACGAGGGGTGCTTTCCCCACCAAGATGTGTTCTTGTGACGCGATCTAAAACCGTGTGGGCGAGTCAGTGCCACCCAAAGCGGATAGTGTTGAAGTGCGGTGATTGAGCCCCTTGGCTTGCGATTCGAGGCAGACGTGCGGGATGCTGGGCATCAATGGAGTTTACTTCTGGGACTATTGGCGACTCAATTTTTTTGGGCTGAGCTACGGGATAGAGATCCCCTTACGACCTTGTTCGGGCTTCTTAGTGAGCATGTGAATATGTATATACCTTGTTCTGGTACCCACCTCTTGGGTTTGGTTACTCTCCTTCCAGGTGAGGCGAAGACGCGCGGGGTATGCCACGTGCTTTCTGTGTCTAGATTCTCATGGTTGGACGAGTCTACTCTCCTACTATAGGTAGCGAAGACTCAACGAGAAGTTCATCTTCTCACCGTTTCCAGCTCCTTGTGTCTGGACGAGTCTACCTCCTTTCTTTTGTTGGGTTAAGATGGACTCTCTACTGGTATTCTACTGCACTCCTTGTTGTATTCCTTTACTATTCTTTTCGCTCTACTGCTCACCCTTCAGTACCTCCTTTGTTTCTCCCTCGAGCCTTCGGCATATCCTACTGAGTATTTTTATACTCACCCCTTCTTGGGCTTTGCCCGCACTTGGTGTGCCCTTGCAGATGACGGACAGATTGGTCGTGACGTCAGAGGAGCTTAGGAGCTTGGGAGCTTGGACCGCATGCGGTGGTCGTATCCAGGTTCCAGGTGGGAGACATGTCATCTATTTCTTTTTGTTTACCTGTTGCCGAGTTGTGGCATTTTTGGTTGGGAGCATGTTTTTCCCCTCTCCTTTTCTGTTTACTTTGTACTGTAGTGGTCGATGCACCTTTGTGGTATATTTATAGCAGTTTCCCATTTTTTTTTCTTTTTTACTCTGCACTTTTTCATTGAGTGTGCTGCGTGTGTGTGCGTACAGGTGCTTAGGCAAAGGCCTCCCCGAGTTTTTGTACCTTCGGCACTGGTCGCCAGCCCCTGGACTATGGAGGTGGGCTTGAGGTAGTTGTGGCTCGAGCCCGGGTAGGGTCGGGTCGTGACAAAGTGGTATCAGAGGTGGTTCGTTCCTTGGGACGTTGTTCGGATGTCCCTAAAATAAAAGGAATTGGTTGGGATATAGGGAAACCGTGTTAATGTGTCTTGAGAGAGGCTCTCAGGCCAGGGAGTCTAGTGATGGTGCGGCGGCCGACGTATCCATTCACCAGGACCTTAATAACCCGCTTGTCGACTCGGCATGCTGAGACACTTGTTTCAGGGAAAATTTGTTTGTGCATCACATAGGATTGAGACTTTGACTGTCCTTCTTGAGTCAGCTCCCCATCGTTGTTGTTATTGGTATATACATATATGTTCATCTGACCGCAGCACTCCTTGATAATATTCAGGATGTCTCCGCAGAGATAGCCAGCCAGGATATCAGCTTTGGTTCGTGACGATAACCCTGTGAGCTATGAGGCCACAGTCTAGGATCCATCATGAGAGCTCCTTTCTCTGGGTGGGGGTAGCATCACCCCCACCTGTTGAGCAGCATGCAGTTTCAGCAGAGCAGGCGGGACTTGAGCTGAGGTTGAGCGTGCTCCATGAGTTCCAGCGGCAGAGACCGCTGAGGTTCAGTGGTGATCCAGACCCTCAGGCAGAAGAGGTTTGGCTAGAGGCAGTGGTTAGCCTTTTCAGACTTGTGCAGACGCCGACAGATCAGAGAGTGGCTTTGGCAGCCAGCCTTTTCCATGGATCAGTTTGGTGTTGGTGGAGTCTAGTGACTGAGTTTCTTGATGAGTCGTCTCTTTCATGGGGCGACTTTAGTTTTTGTTTTGTGAGGAGTTTTTTCCCTCCTGCTTGCACTCCGTTCGGATTCAGAAGCTCCATCAGTTTCAGCAGGGAGGGATGACGGTGGCCGAGTAAGCGGCTAGTTTTGCAGACCGTGCATGCTTTTACCCGAACTTGGTCCATGACAACAACATCCGAGCATGGAAGTTTGAGCAGGGTCTCTGCCGAGAGATTCGTGTTGTCATAGTACCCTTGGGCATTTCCAAATATGTCGGGGTGCTAGAGCAGGTGCTGGTGACAGAGATCTTTCTGTCACGTTCTGGATTCGGTGGTGTCAACAGGCACGTTGGAGCCGAGACGTATGTCGCAGCTAGTGGGCGTCGGCAAGAAGAACCTCGACGCAGGTGGATTTCTGACAACCGGACTCAGGGGCATAGTTGTACACCATAGTGGCGCCGGAGGGCACCAGTGTAGCCCAGAGAGAGTCGGTGCTATGCTTGTGACGGGCGAGGTCACTTGGCACGATACTGCCCGACCCGAGTTGCAGAGAGCTTCGGGCAGGCAGCAGGTGCACCACCACGACGGAGGCAGCGCCGTGATCGGAGTAGTGCCCAAGGAGGTGTCGCTAGTAGAGGAGCGGGAGGATCTCTTAGTGGGGGACGGCTTTAAGAGGTCTTCTCATCACCACTAGGTGGTCCACGTTAGGCTCCGGGAGCTGACAGTTGGGACCACGGACAGTAGTGAGCTTTGGATGTCTACGATCCTGCGGAGCATGAGGTGGTAAGAGGTACGCTCTATAACTCTTCTACTTATTGCAGTAGAATTGTTAGAATCTGTGTGTGGAATGCTTTTCTCCCTGCTCCTTGCCTGAGATGTTACCAGGGTGACGCAGGGCGTCAGGTGTAACCCTATGTTGGTAAGGTAGAAGGCGTGGAACCCTTCTCTTTAGTCGACAGTAGCGACTCCTTCTCCTTTCGAGCATGTAAGAGAGTCTTGGTTGCGAGACATCGACTGTGAAACCGTGCATGACCAGATATCCTTAGGTGTTTTACCATATGGATATTCTGAAGGAGGGAATCACCGGGCCTTGTTCCAGGTGCGGGTGGTGATTCCAGTTGCGGTGTGCGACGTAGAGGTTTGACTGGGGAGGTGAGATACCCCAGAGGTCCATCGGACTGTTTGAGACCGTGCAGAGGGATGGTGAGGTTCCCTACCGCCTTGCCCTAACCCCAAAGTCTGGAGTGGGTGCACGACATCATCAAGGGCCAACCTCGCGTGAATAGATCAATCCTTCAGTCTGTGTGCGGTGACACAGAGCTGTGCGTGGGTTCTTCTGGGTATGGGAAAGCCAGGTGTGGGCTTAGTACCCTGTGTTGCTCCCTAGTTTTTCTTTTCAGGGACGAAAATCTTGAAGGAGGGAATGATTTAAGAACCCGGTTTTTGCTGCGAAAGACTTTGAAATATTCTTGATGTTATTCCAGATCAGCGCCCTCAGACGGCGTGCGATTCCGAGCCCCGGAGTGGCCGGAATTAAATTTTCAGTGCGTTCACACTGGAAACGCCAAATAAATGCGATAACTCCTAAACAATGTTTCAGATCAGAGATCTGAGTGTATGGATGGGTCTGGAATGGAGTGTTTACCCTAGGAACAACATAAAACATGTCGGCGCGGGACGTTTGGACCCCTCGCCCGTTTCTGGAACGTTAAACGGATTAATTAATTTATTTATTTATTCGTTTAATGTTGAAATGCAAGTATCTCTTAAACAGTGGATCAGATTACAAAAACGAGGGTATCGTTGAGTCTGTAACGTGATTTTTACCCTAGGAGGGGTGTAAGTTTTGCGAGCGCGTCCCGTCTGTGAAAATGGCCCCAGGGGCGTTTTCGTAATTTGGTGGCCTCGGGCGCTAAGTTTAATAACTTTTGAATGGGGTCTCGGATTAAAATTCCAAGACCTCCATTGTGCTAGGGAGGTGGTTTTTGGCCTAGGGGAGGCTTAACCTTGACTCTGTCAAAGGTTTCGGATGTGGGTTAAATTACGGGTTTAAATTAATTAAAAAAATTTAATTTTATTTAAACCCTCACCCCCTTCCCCCTCCCTTGTTCACCCCCTGGAAAATCCCTCCAACCCACTTCCCTCTCCTCCTCCACTCTGGTGAGGAAGCTCCGGCAAGGCGACGGCGCGGCGGCGGATCCTCCGTGAAGCTTCGGGCAACGCCCAAGAGGTTGGAGTTATTTCATTTTCATTTTCAAATTCCCGCAATATTTGATCCTAATTTATACTGTAGAATTGTTGTCTGATCATCGATCGAAGCCCACGGATGTGTAGTATAAGTTCTAAGGTTTCCGACGCTCTTCTCGGATCGAAAATCCGAGTCCCGGGGTGCCCGAGGTAGCCCCGGGAAGTTCCGCCCGAATTTCTGGTTTTCCGGCGAGCTCCGGCGGCGGAGCGGCTCCAGGCGGCGGGCTCGGAGGCGGTGGAGGAGGCTGACCCTTCAATAGGCCGGCCGGCATCTCGCTGGTGCGGGGCGGCTCGGGCTCGCCGTTTGAGGGCGCCGGCCACGGGCGCCGGCGAGAGGGGACGGTCGGGGTCGCACTGGGCGACCCTGCGGCTGGACCGAGACCCGCGCGACGCGGGTCTCCGCATGGAAAGCTGACCGGCCGTGTCGGCCGGTCGGTGGAAGAGGCGCCAGCGTGGCGCGCGGATGAGGCGGCCTCACGGGAGGCGGCTGGGCCGCGGTCCCAGTGGGCCGGCTCGAGCAGGGCGGACTGGCCGGACCGGGCCGGTCCGACCCAAGAGGGTCCCCCTTTTTTTAAAAATGTTTGGACGCCCGCATTTCGAGCTACGGGCGTCCATTTTGTGCGTCGTCTGTGGTGGCGCGGACCTGACGCAGAGGCGGACCTTTTGATATGGTTTTGGGAATTTTTAATTCCCAAAACGAGGGGCCTCGGAGGCGCGACGTGTCTTTAAGTGAATTGTCATTTTTCCGGGGGAACTTGTTTTGGACGGCGTGGACACACCCGACGCCCGTTTTGAGCGCCGTCAGTGGCGTTGGGACCCTGACACCGAGTCGGAACTTCCCATGGTAGTTTCAGGCGTTGAGGCCAAAGTTGAGGCGCGGAACCCACGACCCGTCTTTTGAGCTACGTGCAGCGTTTAGCGACTTTCTCATCGGGTGCCCGTTCGGGGCGTGTGAGCAGTCGATTCTGGATGTTTTTCCGAGGGGATTGCAATGGCGCAGTCTACCCACTCTAATTCCACACGATGGTGCGGGCACCACGAGGGTCGTTTGGGCGTTGACGGTGATTTTCCATCTCCATCACCGGGCGACCGTTTGGGACAAGTGAATAGTCTAACTCGTGTACCTTTTCGAGAGGATCGCAACGGTGTGATCCATTGGCAGCGCTTCGGGACCGGGGTGTGGGTCCCGTGTGGTACCGCTCGTGCACGGTAAGACGGAATGTACCTTTTTCCCTGGGTATTAGTTCCACTCAAGTGATTATTTCTCTTGACGTGTTTTTTCGAGAGCAGTGCGATGGCGCGGTTCGCCCGGCCTTTTTCAGGATCGTGGTGTGGTTCCCACCCGGGCTTGCTACGGTGAATAGTACCCTTTTCACAGGGTGTCCGTTTTGGGCGATTGAGTACTCGATCCCATGTGTTTTTTTGAGGGGATCGTAGTGGCATGATCTGCTTGTTTAGTTTCGGGATCTTGGGGTGGGCCCCACACAGGTTTGGTTACGGTGAATAGTACCTTTTTCACCGGTTGACAGTTTCGGGCGAGTAAGTAGTCTATCTCGCATGTTTTTTCGTGAGGATTACGACGGTGTGATCCGTTTGGTTGTGTGGGGCATCTTGTGCGATCTTATTAAATGTGGATCATGAAAGGTGCTCTAGTGGAGGTTCGTCCTACCTTGTTTGTAGTGGACCCTTGGCGTGTGATCGCACACTCTTGGGAGAGTGATATAAATGATTCACAAGATTTGTTTGTCCGTGCCTGGGCCTTTGAGGTAGAGTTGTTATGTCACGCCTTCGCGTTGACGCTGGGTGCCGTGTGCACAATAGCCTTTGGTCTGGAACGTGGTATACTCTGGGAGTATACGGGAACCCTTGGAGGTACATGTGGTTGTTTGTACCTAAGGATGTTTGTACGCTTGGTTGGGGTTGAGATGGGGCCACACGTTGTGTGGTCCCCACGTGTGTGTCGGGCTCTACTTTACATACTTTGACCTCTCGCGACGTAGAGGGTCCCTCTGTGCTCGTTTGTTTGACCAGCAGGGTGGAGTTTTTCCCCTGGCTCGGTGCTCGTTGGTTTGACCAGCAGGGTTGAGTGGTCTCCCCCTGGATTTGTTCTCGATGGATCGGCCGGTAGCGGTGCTAGTGACACCCAGTGCTAGAACAGGCGCTGAACCTCTTTTGGGTGAGTTGTTCTGGAGTTGGGTGATTGCGCGATACCCACTCCGTGTTCGGTTGGCCAGTGTTGTACCCTCCAATTGAGATGGCCAGAGCAGTTCTGAGTTTTACCCTCCAGCAGGGCTGGGAAGTGGGTTACTCATCGGCTTCTAGGGTCTACCCTCCAGCAGAGACTAGGCAGTGGGTCACCCGATTCTCTTAGGGTCTACCCTCCAGTAGAGACTTGGTAGTGGGTCACCCGACGCTCTTAGGGTCTACCCTCCAGCAGAGACTCGGTAGTGGGTCACCCGACTCACTTAGGGTCTACCCTCCAGCAGAGACTGGGCAGTGGGTCACCTGGCGACCTCTTAGGGTCTACCCTCCAGCAGGGCTGGGCAGTGGGTCGCCCGTCGTCTAGTTCCAGGTCTACCCTCCAGCAAGGCTGGGCAGTGGGTTGTCTGTCGACTTATTCCAGGTCTACCCTCCGGCGGGGCTGGGCAGTGGGTCGCATGATGATGTATTAAGTTCTACCCTCCAGCGGAGCTGGGAAGTGGGTTTCCTGATGATATATTAGGGTTTACCCTCCAGCAGGGCTGGGGAGTGGGTCACCCGATATCTAGTTATGAATTACCCTCCAGCAGGGCTGGGCAGTGGGACACCTGTTGGCCTTCCAGGCTCAGTCCTTTATACTAATCTAGCCTGTGGCTTTCCTCCGTGTTTACCAGACCGGGACCCTTGGTTATACAGGTCAGTGTTGTGACGGCTTTGACTTTGAGCAGACTTCTCGACTGCAGGGCAGTGATGAGGTGTGGTTTGACTTTCCCTAGAACTCTCAAGTACGAGGGGCGCTTTCCCCACCGAGACGCATTCTTGTGACACGATCAAAAACCATGCAAGATAGTCAGTTCCTCCCAAAGAGGATAGTGTCTAAGTGCGGTGATTGAGCCCCTTGGCTTGCTGTTCGGGGCAGACGTGCGGGATGCTGGGCATTGATGGAGTTTACTTCTGGGACTGTTGGCGACTCGCTTTTCTTGGGCTGAGCTATGGGATAGAGATCCCATTACGACCTTGTTCGGGCTTCTTAGTGAGCATGTGAATATGTATATACCTTGTTATGGTACCCACTTCTTGGGTTTGGTTACTCTCCTTCCAGGTGAGTCGAAGACGCGCGGGGTATGCCACGTGCTTTCCGTGTCTATCTTCTCGTGGTTAGACGAGTCTACTCTCCTGCTATAGGTAACGAAGACTCGACGAGAATTTCATCTTCTCACCATTTCCAGCTCCTTGTGTCTAGACGATTCTACCTCCTTTCTTTTGTTGGGTTGAGCTGGACTCTCTACTGGTATTCTACTACACTCCTTGTTGTATTCCTTTACTATTCTTTTCGCTCTACTGCTCACCCTTTGGTACCTATTTTGTTTCTCCCTCGAGCCTTCGGGGTATCCTACTGAGTATTTTTATACTCGCCCCTACTTGGGCTATGCCTGCACTTGGTGTGCCCTTGAAGACGACGGACAGGTTGGTCATGATGTCAGAGGAGCTTAGGAGCTTGGGAGCTTGGACCGCGTGCGGTGGTCGTAGCCGGGTTCCAGGTGGGAGACCCGTCAGCTGTTTCTTTTTGTTTACCTGTTGCCGGGTTGTGGTATTTTTGGTTGGGCGTGTGTTTTTTCCCTCTACTTTTATGTTTACTTTGTACTGTAGTGGTCGATGAACCTTTGTGGTATATTCATAGTAGTTTCCCCTTTGCTTTTCTTTTTACTCTGCACTTTTGCATTGAGTGTGTTGTGTGTGTGTGTGTACAGGTGCTTAGGCAAAGGCCTCCCCAAGTTTTTGTGCCTTCGGCGCTGGTCGCCAGCCCCTGACCAATGGAGGCGGGTTTGGGGTAGTTGCGGCTCGAGCCCGGGTAGGGTCAGGTCGTGACATTCTCCTGCTTCAGGCTGAAAAAAGTATGTTGTTCTATGGATCTTGAATGTGTGAGGATAGAATTTTTTATTGAACAATTCCTAAAATTCCTCCCCGCCCAGGCCTTGATCCATCTTAGCATGCACCACTAGCTCCCACCACTTTCGTGCAAGATCCTACAGCATATACGTCGCCAACTTTACTTTTAGTTATGCTGGTGTGCCGATGAAATCAAATATAAGATTCATTCTACTCAGCCACACCTCCACCCTTTCTGGTTCAGAATCACCCCAAAAGATGGGTGTATTTTGCTTCTGGAACTAGATGTAATGGTCTACATTCCTTGACTCGTCCCTCCGATTCTCTATGTCCACATCCTGAAACGCTTGAACTATACTTTGGACTAGATGTTGGTTCACCTGTGGCTCAGGTGCGACCACATTCTCCACAGCCTCTTCCATTTTGTTTCTATGACGCCTAACAGGTTCCATTATCTATAGAAAGAATGCACGTCGTCAGTCTCACTTCCTAGCTACTGAAGTATTATCATTTCAATTTCTATCACATCACTATCACAACATTGATTTCAAACCATCAAGCTTTTCCACATTTACCCATTTCTAAAAAAAATCTTTTCTTTCTTTTGAAAATCAATCTATTTTCAAAATACATCAACCATTCTCTTTTCAAAATCTTTCATTTGAAAACAAGTTCAAAATTTTTAGAAATAACGCTTTTGCATCAAACTATAATCCATTTCTCAAAATGATATATGCAATCCTAGTGGGAAGTCATTCCTCTAATGAATTTCATGCTCATCTCATTGGCTAAACCCATGACAATGAGATTTGGTATCCTATAAGTGTCTCCAAAATACTTATGTACCCAACTCCCTGGTAACTTGAAGTTTAGAATAAAAAGGTTAGCTACGTCTTTTTATGCTCTAAATTCCAAGTTCTGACAATCCTACTCCTTCCTAATATGACTAACCAAGGAATAGATATGTAATAATTCAACGCCAAGACCAACAAAAACTGATGACTACTTTTTCTACAAAGAAAGGAACAAGTTGATTTCATTTATACCCCAAGGACCAAACAAAATGATACCATTTGTAATTACCCGCTTATCCTCATTGGCTTGAGAGTACAACGAGTCATTACTAGGCCTTAAGCGACATCCTCAAGGTGCCAAAGTCTGGCAATAAATGCCGAAGGGTTTAAAAACAAGTGGGGGAAGATTTACCATTTTAGAACATACCACAGAGCCAACAACCATAACCAAACAAATCAACTAAATGATGTATGATAAAAGCTAAGACAACTCAACCATTTATTTTATCATAAACCAACCAAAAGTACCATAGAAAAAACCAACACTAAAAAAAATTAAATAGCGGAAAGACAAATTAAAAGACTACAAGATGGCATCCCAACTCCATGCTCTACAAGCTCCAAGCTCCAACATCACGAACCGGACCAAGAATCACGAAGTAGTGCTATAAACATGTGACACATTACCTTTTCCAACATCCCGGTATATGACATCTGTAAAATCACCAATGTGCCAAAGCAAGGGGTGAGTAATGAAACTCAGTAGGTTTTCCCCAATGACTTCCCAACCCATGCCTCTAGGATAAAACATGTTAGCACAATTATATAAAACAATTTATATAAAACAATTCCAAAATAGTTCACAATATAACAAGTTCCATGTCAAAACCATTTTCCAACAAAAACCATCTTTCTCAAGAAAAGCAACCAAGAAAAGCTTCCAATCAAATTCCCATTTCCATTTTGGCACATTCATTCCATTTCACAAATCCACACAACCAACCATGCATGCAACCTGTACCTACCTATACTCATGAGTGGTGAGTTATCCTTCCACTAAGATGTCACTTAGTGGACTACCTTGATGGGGGTACTTCACGGCCTTATCTGTCCCTTTGGATGGGGGTACTTCTCGCCCTTATCCATCCCAACCTTTTGATGGGGGTACTTCTCGCCCTTATCCATTCCAATGCATATGAACACACACCACAACCCATGAAAATACATGCCAAAACCAAGTGTGTTCAAAAACTTTCAATAAAGCATTAAAACTTTTATTTAAAACCATTTATTTCAAGCAGAAAAACCACAACCAGTTTAAAATCACCATTTTAAATTCACTTCAACAAACACTTTCCAAAAACACACAATTTCCATCACCTATTACTAAAAAGGGGTTTAAACCATTCTTTCACAGCAGATAAACAAACCATTTCAATCAAGGAAAACAATTTGAAACTAAGCCTTCAAGTTCTTAGAAAGAGGAATCGAGAGTGAAGCCACCTACCTCAACAAATTAGGTGAAACCAACAATGGAAGAATAAGGCCAACAAAACCAAGTCAACTACTCCCTAAAACCTCCTTAGATTCCTTCCCCTAGTACCAAAAAAACCAAAACCTAACTTAAAAGTCATCCACTACCATAGATCTACCCACCTTGGGCGTAGATCTAAGGATCCATCAAGAGGGAAGAAGGAGATCTAAGAAAACTAAAGGAAACGAGACTTACCTCGATCAACCGGCCTCTAAATTCCAAGGCAAACCTCCAGATCGCTTCCAAAATGTCTGGTAAGTGTTCTCCCACCTTCACCAGAGAGCAATACTGAGTTAGGGTCATCTAGGAGAAAAAATGAGTGGGTTTAAATATAAAACAGATTAGATCCTTAAAAATGGGATCTAAGTTGACCCCGTGCATGGTTAGTCCGCACGGTTAGTCAAATCATGCGCTAACCGTGTGGTAGTCACTGCTTGGAAGGGGCGCTCTGCACGGCCTCCTCACACGGTTTGCCCAAACCGTGCGCACACCGTGCGGTCTCCTCTGCCAAAATTGACCACTACCTGCACGGCTTCCACACGGTTTGGGCAACCCGTGTGAAGCCCATTCGTCCCCACTTTTTTCCCTTTAACACTTTAAAAGTCTCCAAACTTTCCCGACCATTTCTCACATGCTTCATGTACTTAAAAAGTATAAAACAAGGGTTACTTACCAGAAACCGGGGGTACTACATTTGTAGTCTCTTAATCATCAACAATATAACCATTACTCGTATAACCTTACTGATTCTAACCATTGACTAAAACCTAAATCATAATATGAGAAACACTAATCATAGAGATATAGTCATGAAGAATAGTTTATTGGATTTCTAAATCATGAAATCTACATCTCAATCTATGAATCCTTAGGTTTAAATTAGGTTATACATGGTATTAAAAAATATATAAGATGATATCCTATACTTAGAATTATCCTTAATGTTAGTCATAGGGTTATATTCCCTAATCTATGTTTTCCTAAAATATAGTTTCCAAAATTTCTACTAAACTTGCTCTGATACCAACTCTAAATACCCCAAACCCAGTAGCTCAGAGACAGTGCTTTACTTTATTAAATTGGTACTATGAACAAGTGATAGCATCCCAAAGGACTTAATATTTTAGTAGCTATGGAAAACCAGATAAAAACATAATTGTTACATTACAACTTGAAATAAAATACGACATAGAAACTCCATTAGAAACATCCCTAATATCCTAGATTATCCCTACCTATCAAACATAATATACATCTTGGAATCCTAGGGAAAAAATAAAACATAAGAAAGGGGTGATCTCAAATGCTCAGTAAGGATAAGTAATATAGCGGAAGCTATCATAAATAAACGTAAACAATAAGGCAAGGTGAATAAATAACAACACATGCCATTAAGACATTAACTTGAGAATGATATTTGAGAAATAAAATATGATAAAATAACTTCATATAAATAGTCACATGAAAATGATACTTACCAATGGATATTCTACTAGTTGAATAATCACATGGATTATCAATAACTAATCTCATGATGAGTGAATGCATGATGCAGGACATCACACTACTACAAAACTGTCATTTAACAACACTGGTATTTATAAGTGCTACAAAAAAGTACTAATAAATGGAATCTTTATCAGCACTAAATAAATCACTGATAAATTTAACCTTTTATCATCACTTTTTTAGCACTAAAAATGGAATCTTTATCAATGCTTTATTTTTATCACTGATAAATGGTACCCCTTATTAGCGCTTTTTTGTTAGCACTGATAAAGGGTACCCTTTATCAGCGCTTTATTTTTAGCATAGATAAAGGTCTGAATTGAAGTGCCCAGATCAGTGTGAATCACTGAGAGGGGGAGGGGGTGAATCAGTGATCCCTTAAAACTTTTTACTAATTGATTCTTAATCAATTAAACCTCTATGGATGGTTAAAGCCTCGATCCACTCTTCTTGTATCTCTCACCTTTCCACGAATGATGCAGTAAAGAAAAGGCACAGGACACAAGGATTTACAAGGTTCGGCACCAAAGTCCTACATCCTTGCCATGCTCTCCCAGCATGGATTCTCCCATTATAATCTGTTAGTATTAAAATGGTCGATACAGCTTCCCACCGTATCTCTCCTGAGTCCCACAGGAGGGTCTTTATACTGCTTCACACAGTGTTACCAGAGTCCCACTGGCCTGCTCCAGAATCCCACTGAAGACTTCTTCTCCCTGAGTCCCACAGGGTCTTCTCCTGGCTCCTCAAGTCACACGAGTAGCTCTTCTTCTCTTTAATTTTCTTCAAGTATCTTCAGAAGTCTGGGATAAAGACTGCTGGCCTTGCTCTGTACCTCTGATCACTTGTGATGATCAGGTCTTCTCGTCTTGCTCAGGCTTTATCACCTTCTTCTAAGGATGACCTGGCCTCTCTCCAACTACTGAATACTCAGACAACTGATATCTTTAACTTCAGTCTGGTCCAGTCTCAGTGTAATACAACTTCATGCACTGAATGCATGGAAACTCTGATTCTTCAAGATCCTCTGGTCTTGGTCAACTCAAATGCACACAACCAGATTTGTCTTTGTTCACATGTGCATGTGCATGCATGCATGCATCCACTCTCCTCTTTCTCCTCTTGGTGCAATAAACCCTCAAAGGGTGTAGTCACTTTAAGCACACACCTTTTCCATAATCTTCACACACTATATTCAAATTGTTCACACACTTAGAAGTGTGTTTTACTTTAGTGTGGAACTTCTTCTTCTTCTTCTAATGTGTATACACTTTTAGTGCACACACTAGGCTTCGGCCTTCACTTGTTTTGAACAAACAATTTATTCTTCGTTTTGCACACACTTAAAGCTTGGCCTTTCACTTCTTCTTGCACACACACAAAGTATTCTTTGTTCTTCAAAGTGTGCACCCACAAGGTTCAAGTCTGCTCTCTCACTTCCACACACAACCAAGCCTCGGGTTCTTCCTCTTCAATTTTCACACACACATCAAGTGTATTTGTCTCAATATACCCGAACTCAAACTAGGCACGCAAGGAGGTGTGGCCCTCTTCTTGTCTTCAAATGCCGCGCAGGCTCAAGTGTGCAAGGGTGCAACACTGCCGCGGGCGCTTCTGTCGCACAAGCCTCAACGAACCACGAAGGCGCGCAGGTGATGCGGCTCGGCTCCTTCCTGTCGCGCAAGGGATACGCGCAGGGTCTCCTCCAACTTATTTTGCGCAAATATGCGCAAAAGGGACTTCACGAAGCCAAGGGTGGCTTCGGGCTGCTTCGTCGCGCAAGTGGGTTGCGCGGAGCTCCAAACTTCACGAGGCACAAAAGGCTCTCACGGGACTTCAAATATTCAAAGGATCAGCAAGCATAAACGAGAGTTCAGCCTCTCTTTGTATAGGCAGTAGAAGCCTCTGTCCTCCACGTGAGATATCTTTCGAAACCCCGAAGATTTCGGTTCTTTAAAGATTTTTTCAAATCTCGTTTCTCATCTGTTTCACGCGGGTTCTCTCTTCTTTTTATTTTCCTCCTTTTCTTTCACCTCTACGTGCATGGAACGTGTGCATGCCTCTGTTTAGGCCCATGCATGCAAAGCACGAACCTGCGTGGCCTCGGCAGCTTCGTTTGCCTCGGCCTCGACTGAATTCATCATCCAACGTGTGCATGCATATTTTATTGAATGTATATGTTCCTTACGGAGAGACGAGCACAATGGTGCCTTCGGCTTCGAGAAAGACAGCCGGGAGCTCGAAAACATCTCTCGGGATGCTCCTGGTTCGAACGGAGCTCGCGGGAAGGCCTCGGCATGGCTGGAGGTTGAGGACGATCGGCAGATGCATCGGACAGTTAAGATCTAGCGCGCGATTAGATGGGCGGCTCAGATTAGATCGTGTGCGGCGCGATGCATCGGGCTGCCGAGATCTTCCGCGAGATCGCCTGGACGGCTGAGATTTGCTCCCGGGGATTTTTCCGCGTCCCACATCGAAACGGCGAGCGGTTTTTCCGCGGTTTATCAACCATCCGCTCCCCCAGCCGGCTCAATTGAATCTCCTCCCCTCTCGGTGCCGCCCCGCACCGAGTTCTCTCTGCGGGCGCGCTCTGCGCCCACTCTGCTCCCTGCGGGCGCGCCACTGGCGCCCACTATGCTCCTTCGGGCGCGCGCTCTGGCGCCCATGCTGCGCAGGACCTGATCCCCTGCGTGGCCCGGCTTACACACGGCCGCGGCCTCTCGGGCTGGCCCCATGGGATCCCCTTGGGCGTGGTGACCTAGTCCCACATGTGCCTTGGGTTAAACCCTTAAGGCTGGCCCTTGGTGGCTAATTTTTTTGCTTGAATATACACTAAGTATACAAAGTACTTAACTGTAAAATGCCAAATGCCACTTCTTCCTTCTTCATTTTTCTTCTTCATTAGAATTCCTCCATCCTCCTCACATATACTCAATACATAGAATGTGGAATTCCCGAAGGGTGTTCTTCATCAACCGAGCTCCTGAATCACAGAATATTCAATGTTCTTCATTGATCCAATCAGAGATCAATTGGATCTCCTTCAAATTCACATGCACTAAGTGATAGTGCATGGACTTCTTCAGCTCACTTCATCCACTTAGGAGGTGTGGATGGATCATCTTCATCTCCTCATGCATTGTCTTAACAATGCATGGTCTTCTAACATTGTTGTGACATTGTATCATCAGGATACAAGTTCTTTGAACTTAAATACCAGTTCAACAATCGTCAGATATCCACAGAGAATGTTTCAACCACATCTCCTATGTCACTTAGTGAATCTCCTAAGTGACATGCATCTTAGTACCATGGCCATTCTCCATTCATCACCAACACCATCACATCCTTTGTCATTCGCATATTGAAACTCCTTGACATCCATCCATTCATTCCTTGACAACAACATACCTCATTGACAACAAATGCAACACAGTGCACTTCAATCTCCCCCTTTGTATTTGTTGGCAATACACTAGAGAACATATGAATGGGTCAATATGTGTGCCAATATTTCTCCCCCTTATTGGCAACCAAATGCAAAGATGTGGTGTGGTTCTCTTTCAAAAATCTCTTCCTCCCTTTGAAAAGTATTTTCTTGAAAAACACTGAGAGAGGGATGATGTCACATGTTCTCTTTAGCAAAGAACCTTTAGTAAATCAACTCTAAGTCTACTTGGGCTAACTCGGTGTAGAAAACAAGAGTGATATGACCAAGGAATTCAAAGCTGTCCATAATTCTCTACACATGTGAGATCATGCTTAGGGGTTGAATTTTTTTCAGATATTCAATGAATTGCTGAATCCTGCACATACTTCACAAAACACATTAGAATGTTCAGGTGCAAAGATAAAGCTCCCCCTTTCATCTACTTTCTCAAGATGATATTAATTTCAGAACATCATCTTCTCCAGATTGGCTCCCCCTCAAGGGGTGCACTCCATTCTGTCCAAACCATCCTCCAGTTGAGAATGATCATCATCTTCAATTCCCTGCAATGTCAGCACATGTAAATACCAATAGTATAAGGGAATAAGATGGAACATCCTTGGTTCATCAATGTGAACAAAAAGGTTGAGAAGATTCTCTCAACCAAGATGTCCCATTTTCACCATTCTTCACACTTGCACATCTGATCTTCATTGATGATTGTGCTGGTGTGGTTCTCAAAACATCTTCATGTGAAACCTTCTTCTTCCCTTTTGCTTTAGCAATTTCCAGAGATTCATCTTCAACTCTTTGTAGTTCTCTGGCAAGTTGCAACTGATGTGGCCATATGACAAGTAAATCATTTGGAAGAGTGGCCTCAGTTTTGGAAGTTCCACATGGTTCTTTGGATGCTGCTAAGCTACCTCTCTTAGGCAACTTATTTTCAATCAATCCCTTATTCTTCTGTATTGATTGTATTTTGGAGTTCAGTCTGCTTCTATTTAGTTTCATGGATTCTTTACAAAGGTCCATGATGTGTCCTTTCTTTCCACAGTAGAAGCATGTTTTCTTGGTGGTCCTTCTGGATGCATCACCCTTCTTTGATTTCAATTCCAAGGACTTCTCTTCATTCTTCAAACTCTTCTTGGGAGCATCTTCCACTTTCTTCTGCTTGCTTCCCAAGGAATCTCTCTTACCCAGGTTCAGTGATCTTCTCTTCATTCCAGCTTCGGATACATTCGGAGATTGATATGTATCAACTCTTTGACCACTTTTGCAACCATCCCAGATGTTGTCAAGTAATCCAAATCTATTTGCAGTAAACAGATGTCTCTGGACCTGTGGATGTTGCTTCCTTCCTTCTGGCTTGCTCCCCCTTGGCATGGGCTTCCTCTGTGCTTTGGCATTCAGTGGATTGTACCAACAATCCTTTGCACAATGTCCATACTTGTTACAACACCAGAATTGTCCCACGAATCTTGACCTCTTCAGTCCTTCTGATTGTAGGGTACTCTTCTTGACCTATTGTGCTGTTTCAGGAGAGCTCTGCTTCTTTACTGTCTTCATCCATATTTTTTTGGAATTATTCTTCCATCCTGCACTTTTTGTGGAAACACAATTAGAAGCATCAGTACAAGATGGTATGGATGGTACCTTCTTTTTAGAAGTTGTTGCCCTTTTATTAGAGGATGTCTTTCTCTTAGAATCATCCTTCTCAAAGCTTACTTGAGTAGCAACATTTCTTCTTTCAGCTGACTGGGAGGATTCAGCTTTGGGTGATTGCAGATTTTTCAATATCACCTCTAGTTCGAAGCATTTCATATTGAGGGAGTTCTTCTCATCCTCAATAGTTCTTAGCCTTCCTTCCCAATTTTCTTTCAGCTGTTCTAACTGGTCTTCATGCACCTTCTTCATTTCTAGCAATGAATTGTCAAGCTCCTTCACCATTTTGACTTTGTCTTCGAGTTGAGCATATCTAACATTCATTGACACTTTGTGCAACTTCTCCAGTGCATGGAAAACTTCTTTGATCATTATCATAAATATTTCTTTCTCAGAAAGGCTTCTTTGCAATTCTTCAGCAGTGTCTTCATATCTTTCATTGAAAAGAGAAACTGTTTCATCTTTAGCCTTCACCAGCTTTCTGAGAGTGTTGGTTATGCCAACCCTTTTAGCCAACTGATCTTCCATTGTATTGGCTTCTTCTTCTAGCTGTAATTTTTCTTCTTGAAGTTCAAGGATGCCTGTAGCTATACACATTGCCACTTCCTTGGGGACTGTCTTCTGAAGATATTCGATTGCACTTTGAAGATCATTCATTATTCCAACTTCATCACAGCTAGGACAGGCTTTCTTCATCTTCTAGGCCTGTTTCTTCTTTCTATTTTTCTGAGTCTTGGAAGATATCTCCATTTGAGGCTGGTTGCTCATTTCCTCAAATCTGCACTTCATAAAGACTCCCTTGGATCTTTTAGAGGGAACCTTCCTCTGATACCAATTGAAGTGCCCAAATCAGTGTGAATCACTGAGAGGGGGAGGGGGTGAATCAGTGATCCCTTAAAACTTTTTACTAATTGATTCTTAATCAATTAAACCTCTATGGCTGGTTAAAGCCTCGATCCACTCTTCTTGTATCTCTCACCTTTCCACGAATGATGCAGTAAAGAAAAGGCACAGGACACAAGGATTTACAAGGTTCGGCACCAAAGGCCTACATCCTTGCCATACTCTCCCAGCATGGATTCTCCCATTATAATCTGTTAGTATTACAATGGTCGATACAGCTTCCCACCGTATCTCTCCTGAGTCCCACAGGAGGGTCTTTATACTGCTTCACACAGTGTTACCAGAGTCCCACTGGCCTGCTCCAGAATCCCACTGAAGACTTCTTCTCCCTGAGTCCCACAGGGTCTTCTCCTGGCTCCTCGAGTCACACGAGTAGCTCTTCTTCTCTTTAAGCTTCTTCAAGTATCTTCAGCAGTCTGGGATAAAGACTGCTGGCCTTGCTCTGTACCTCTGATCACTTGTGATGATCAGGTCTTCTCGTCTTGCTCAGCCTTTATCACCTTCTTCTAAGGATGACCTGGCCTCTCTCCAACTACTGAATACTCAGACAACTGATATCTTTAACTTCAGTTTGGTCCAGTCTCAGTGTAATACAACTTCATGCACTGAATGCATGGAAACTCTGATTCTTCAAGATCCTCTGGTCTTGGTCAACTCAAATGCACACAACCAGATTTGTCTTTGTTCACGTGTGCATGTGCATGCATGCATGCATGCACTCTCCTCTTTCTCCTCTTGGTGCAATAAACCCTCAAAGGGTGTAGTCACTTTAAGCACACACCTTTTCCATAATCTTCACACACTATATTCAAATTGTTCACACACTTAGAAGTGTGTTTTACTTTAGTGTGGAACTTCTTCTTCTTCTAATGTGTATACACTTTTAGTGCACACACTAGGCTTCGGCCTTCACTTGTTTTGCACACACAATTTATTCTTCGTTTTGCACACACTTAAAGCTTGGCCTTTCACTTCTTCTTGAACACACACAAAGTATTCTTTGTTCTTCAAAGTGTGCACCCACAAGGTTCAATTCTGCTCTCTCACTTCCACACACAACCAAGCCTCGGGTTCTTCCTCTTCAATTTGCACACACACATCAAGTGTATTTGTCTCAATATACCCGAACTCAAACTAGGCGCGCAAGGAGGTGTGGCCCTCTTCTTGTCTTCAAATGCCGCGCAGGCTCAAGTGTGCAAGGGTGCAACACTGCCGCGGGCGCTTCTGTCGCGCAAGCCTCAACGAACCACGAAGGCGCGCAGGTGATGCGGCTCGGCTCCTTCCTGTCGCGCAAGGGATGCGCACAGGGTCTCCTCCAACTTCTTTTGCGCAAATATGCGCAAAAGGGACTTCACGAAGCCAAGGGTGGCTTCAGGCTGCTTCGTCGCGCAAGTGGGTTGCGCAGAGCTCCAAACTTCACGAGGCACAAAAGGTTCTCACGGGACTTCAAATATTCAAAGGATCAGCAAGCATAAATGAGAGTTCAGCCTCTCTTTTTATAGGCAGTAGAAGCCTCTGTCCTCCGCGTGAGATATCTTTCGAAACCCCGAAGATTTCGGTTCTTTAAAGATTTTTTCAAATCTCGTTTCTCATCTGTTTCACGCGGGTTCTCTCTTCTTTTTATTTTCCTCCTTTTCTTTCACCTCTACGTGCATGGAACGTGTGCATGCCTCTGTTTAGGCCCATGCATGCAAAGCACGAACCTGCGTGGCCTCGGCAGCTTCATTTTCCTCAGCCTCGACCGAATTCATCATCCAACGTGTGCATACATATTTTATTGAATGTATATGTTCCTTACGGAGAGACGAGCACAATGGTGCCTTCGGCTTCGAGAAAGACAGCTGGGAGCTCGAAAACATCTCTCGGGATGCTCCTGGTTCGAACGGAGCTTGCGGGAAGGCCTCGGCATGGCTGGAGGTTGAGGACGATCGGCAGATGCATCGGACGGTTAAGATCTGGCGCGCGATTAGATGGGCGGCTCAGATTAGATCGCGTGCGGCGCGATGCATCGGGCGGCCGAGATCTGCCGCGAGATCGCCTGGACGGCTAAGATTTGCTCCCGGGGATTTTTCCGCGTCCCACATCGAAACGGCAAGCGGTTTTTCCGCGGTTTATCAACCATCCGCTCCCCCAGCCGGCTCAATTGAATCTCCTCCCCTCTCGGTGCCGCCCCGCACCGAGTTCTCTCTGCGGGCGCGCTCTGCGCCCACTCTGCTCCCTGTGGGCGCGCCACTGGCGCCCACTATTCTCCTTCAGGCGCGCGCTCTGGCGCCCATGCTGCGCAGGACCTGATCCCCTGCGTGGCCCGTCTTACACACAGTCGCGGCCTCTCGGGCTGGCCCCATGGGATCCCCTTGGGCGTGGTGACCTAGTCCCACATGTGCCTTGGGTTGAACCCTTAAGGCTGGCCCTTGGTGGCTAATTTTTTTGCTTGAATATACACTAAGTATACAAAGTACTTAAGTGTAAAATGCCAAATGCCACTTCTTCCTTCTTCATTTTTCTTCTTCATTAGAATTCCTCCATCCTCCTCACATATACTCAATACATAGAATATGGAATTCCCGAAGGGTCTTCTTCATCAACCGATCTCCTGAATCATAGAATCTTCAATGTTCTTCATTGATCCAATCAGAGATCAATTGGATCTCCTTCAAATTCACATGCACTAAGTGATAGTGCATGGACTTCTTCAGCTCACTTCATCCACTTAGGAGGTGTGGATGGATCATCTTCATCTCCTCATGCATTGTCTTAACAATGCATGGTCTTCTAACATTGTTGTGACATTGTATCATCAGGATACAAGTTCTTTGAACTTAAAGACCAATTCAACAATCGTTAGATATCCATAGAGAATGTTTCAACCACATCTCCTATGTCACTTAGTGAATCTCCTAAGTGACATGCATCTAAGTACCATGGCCATTCTCCATTCATCACCAACACCATCACATCCTTTGTCATTCGCATATTGAAACTCCTTGACATCCATCCATTCATTCCTTGACAACAACATACCTCATTGACAACAAATGCAACACAGTGCACTTCATGAATAAATAAAATGAAATAATTAAATAAATTAAAAATAAAAAATGAGTTTATTAAAAAAATATTACAAATTTTATTAATTAAATAATTATTGATAAAAATGAATACATTGATTATACATTATTAAATATTAAAAAAAATATTAATTAGATAATTATGATAATTAAAGTTAATAAATTGTATATATTAAATATATAGATATATATTAATGTATATAAATATGATTTGTATATTAAAATATATTTATGCGCTTTATATTGAATAGTCATATATTTAGTGAATAATGGTTTATAATTAAAAATTAATATGAATTAAAAATATTGATTAATTGTATAGTGTAATGGACATCTAATTGAATGTGTCATTTGATTTTTCAATTTAACATAGATCAAATGTGTGTTATATTTATTTCATATATACATAATTAATTAATTTTTATATACAATGCACACACACAAAACTTATCCATTTTTTCAATATCGTTAAAGTGTACTTATTTTTAATTTATTCAATTTCACTCATTTTTACCATATATGCATATGAATTCACTTAAAATTAGATATAAATATTATTTTTCAAAAATATTTCTATAATTATAAAGAAATAATTATAAAATTATAATAAATATATTTAAAATGGAATATATTTACTATATTTATATTTATATTTATTTATTTACTATATATATATATAAAATTTTTTTATATCTAATTATAATTATAAATATTTTATCATCGCTTAAGTAATAAGTGATAATAAAATTAATTTTTATCAATGTTTAAAATTTAGGTACAGTTCCCCAACATGGAATCTATAACACGCTTCTTTTAGTAAATTTTTGAAAAACTTAAGGTGGTTTGTTAAGAATATGTTAAATTTTCATGTTACCTTTATAGAACCATAAACAAAAATCCTTTCATTATAAATATAAAATAAAAAATTAATTATGTTTTCATAACAATCCATGATATCATTTTATATCATCCTTCGTGTTGGTGGTTAAATTGACCCAAAAAATAACATGTAATAATCAATGGATGAGAATTAATATGAAGTTATTTTTATTGTAATATATTTTTTATAGATGTATAATTATATTATTTTGAATTTATTAAAGTGGTAAATTAGTATTAGGAATAGGTGGTTGAAGAAGATAAATGGAAAAGAAATATAAGAAGTTTTTAATTACATAAATTAAATCATATCTTCTATTGAAATATTTCTTCGTATCGAGTAATTTAGGACATCCTATTGAAATTAGGAACTCTAAAAGGTGTAATGGATGAAAATTATAAATATTATTTGTAGCTTATATTGAGGGATCATAATTTTAGTTGTTATTCTAAAAGGGTGGTGGAGGGGTTCCTATATAATTGAGAAATAGTGTTATTTTCTCAAATACCCATTCCTTATTGTGTGATAAATAAAAATATACATCTCATGTGGATCCAATGTCAAGAAATAATAGATATGTTTTCTAAATTACCTATAAATATTAAGTGTGGTTATGCATCATAGAAAATTAAATAAGGATGAGTTGTCTATAACTTTCACCTTCAAATTGATTCATAGGGTAACACCTTCCATAGTTGAGTAATTATTTTATTAAATCCAATTACCCATTTTCTTCAACATACTAAAATTCTTTGAAACAATCAAATTTTGAGTTTCCATTATTAGAATTTTCTATAACTTTCACCTTTGATAATAAATATCTTATGTGTATTTATTTATATATTTTACAAAATTAATCTTTTATGAACCAAATAGGATGGACATAAATCAAAAATGTATTCATACTAATCATTTGAAAAATGATTATGAAGATAGAGTTAAAGAGTTTATCAAGTTTGCAAGTGATCATGCAGACAACCCTTCTAAAATCATATTTCCATGTTTATGTTGTTGTTATTCAAGAAAAATTAATTCGGAAGAGTTGGAAGAACATTTTATTTGTCACTAAATAGATCAAATCTATAAATGTTGGACTAAACATGGGGAAAATTGAATGTGGACACCGATTGGGATGATACTATGGTTTATAGATCATTTGATATGAATACCTTTGTAAATGATGATGGAGATCGCATGAAAGAAATGACAATGGCAATTGAAGATAACCTTCATGATTGTAAAAAGTTGTTTGAGAAGTTAAATAGTTGTTCCATGAAACCATTGTATACTGGTTGTACTAAATACATAACACTTTTATCTTTATTGAAGTTATATAATTTGAAATCTGGTAGCAGATAGAGTGAAACTAGATTTACAGAACTACTTGGTCTCCTGAATGATATGATACCAGAAGAAAATGAACTACCATGTTGAACATATGATGCTAAATTAATGTTACATTCAATGGGAATGATCTATAAAAATATATATGATTTTATAAATGATTTCTTATTACTTCGCAAAGACCATGAATCACTCATAAAATGCCCAAAGTGTGGTGCAGATCGATACAAGAAAAATGAATCAAGTCCTTCAAAATCTATATGGAACTTTCCTATCATTCCACGGTTTAGAAGACTATATGGATTTCAAGAAACTGTGAGTAAATTAACATGGAATGTATATACGAGAATTAGATATGGGAACCTAAATCATATAGAATATTATACTCAATGGAATAAAATTGAATACGAGTTTCCTGAATTTAGAAATGAGCTGAGAAACTTGCATCTTGTGTTATCTACAGATGGAATAAATACTTTTGGGGTACAGAGTAGTACTCACAGTACATGGCCTATCATGTTGGTAAATTATAAATTTCCCCCATGGTTATGCATGAAGCACAAATACATTATGTTTTCTATACTTATATCTATACCAAATAATCCTAATAATGATATTGATTTCTATTTGGATCCATTGATTGAATATTTGAAATTGATGTGGGATACAGGTGTTACAATGTATGATGCTCATAGAAGTGAAGAATTCACATTGAGGGCCATGTTGTATGAAATGATAAATGAATTCCCTACTTATGTAAATTTATCAAGCTATAGAATTAAATAAATTTTGGGGTGTCCCATTTTTGAAAAATGCACATACTCAGTTCGGTTGAAACATTTCTTGAAGACTGTGTTTTTAGGACATTAGAAATTTTTACCTCGATGACATAAATACTAATCATGGATGACAGTATTAAATGGTAATATCAAATAAGGTACAACTTCATCTCTAGTAATGGGTGATCAACTGTACAATAAAGTAAAAAATAATTGAACTTTTTTGGTAAACTATTTTCAAAAAACCTTAAAAAATCTGTTTGGAAGAAGAGATTAATTTTCTTTGAATTTCCATATTGGAATTGTTTGTATGTCAGACATTTTCTTGATTCCATGCATGTAGAAAAAAATGTATTTGATAGTATTATTGGCACATTGCTAAATTTTTCTATAAAAGTGAAATATGGCATCAAGGCTAGTTTATAATTGATTGAAATGGGGATAAGGGAAGAGTTGGCACTGGTGAAGGGTAAAAGGTGTACTTTTCTTCCTCCAATAAGTTACACTCTATCCAGATAGGAAAAATTATAATTTTTTCTTTTCCTTACTAGTGTAAAAGTTACAAAATGGTATTCATCAAATATCAATAGTGTCATGTTAATGACTAATTTTGAAGTTATAAGGACTAAAATCACATGACTATCATGTTTTGATGCAAGATTTAATGCCTTTTTCTTTCTGTTGCATTCTGACTCAAAATGTATGACATAAATTAACAAAACTATACTTATTTTTCAAATCCATATGAAGTAAATTTGTAGACCTGGAAAAGTTTCCTATTATGAATAAGGATATTTCAGTCATATTATGTGAATTAGAGATGTTCTTACCACCATAATTCTTTGATGTAATGGTCCACCATATTGTTCACTTGGTTAGAGAGTTTCAACTATGTGATCGTGTCCATTACAAATAGATGTACCCCATTGAACATTATATGAATTTTTTTAAAGGTTATGTCAATAATTGAAGTTAGGAATAAGGTTATATTGCATAATTATATATATTTTAAGAAGCTATTGAATTCTGTAACTATTACCTATCAGATTTTGAAAGCATCAGTCTCCCAAATTCTCATCATAGTGAGCACCTTCTGGGAGAATGGATTTCTGGAAGAGATGTTGTTACAATTACCTTGACAGAGTGAGAGAAATATAACCTTTAAATATTACATAATAGTGAAGATGTTGATCCATACATTGAAACTCGTAAAGAAATTCTTAGATATTTGAATCCATCAAAGGATGAAAGATGGATATCAAATACATATAATCAATAGTTTATAGGATAGTTTAGAGATCAAATTTATATAGAGTTATATGAAAATATGAATTCAATTGTCGAACAACTTCAATGGACAGACATAGGGCCAAATGAAAATGTTATATCTTACACCGGTTTTGTAATCAATGGTTATATATTCTATACAAAATAACATGATGAATTCAGTACGATTAAAAACAGTGGTGTTACACTTGGGGTTGAAATGATGCATATATCTGGTTCCAAGGATATAAATCAAATTTGTGCAAATATGTTATATTTTGGCATTACTAAATAGATATTTGAGTTGAATTATACAATATTTCAAGTTCCTCTTTTCCATTGAAAATGGGTTGACAATATCAATGGTGTGAAAGTCGATGAAATGGGATTTGTGAAGGTGAATTTTAGTATGGAATGGGAAAAAGACGATCCATTAATAATGGAATTACAAGTAGTGAAAGTATTTTATGTCTCTAATATAACAAACAAGAATTGGTCAATTGTCCTACCAGGGACTAAAATAAATGGAGAGTCAGATGAAAATTCAATCAAGGATGACCCTTTAATTGGGATATCACAATCCGTTCATATCAGTCCCAATGTAGAAAATGTATTGTAAGTTAGAGGGGACTATAAATAGGGAATTTGGATTCTTGATAGAGGAACTAAATCCTTGAAACCATTAAAAAATAGAGTTCAATGAGAAGGTAAAAGTTTTTTTTAATATATTATATTTTTCATCGTAATATTATATGTTATATATTACATTTACATAATCTAAATTAAATGTTTGAATGCTTATGAAAACAATGTCTTATACACATTATGATGTTACCAATCCCTTGGAAGAAAAAACTATAATGAAGGAAACCCTTTGAAAATATGTAAAGGTAATGTTACGATATACTTTCTCTATTTTACAAAAAAAATATATAATGGAATGTTTATTTAATTTTTATTATTTCTTCCTAAGTTTTTCTATTTTAGAATATTTCGGTCCATGTGTCATGCCTTCACAAGAAGAGAAACGACATTGTCTCTACTCAATCATAGAGGTAATATTGATGTTTTCACAGTAAAATCATTGTCCATATAATTAATGTATTGTTTCATATTTATGTTTAATTTATTTATTTTTAGTATTACTCACATAATAATTGGTTTCTTAGATAAGAGGATTATTTTGTTCTATTTGGGGTGTTTTTTCCATCTTTTATGCCTTTCTACACCAAAACCTCTACATAATTATTCTCCCTCAAAATATTTTCACCCCTACAGTGTTGCATTTATCACTTTCTTTCAAGTTCTCTCCACTGCCATTGAAGGAAGTGTAAGGATACAGCCTCTGCTTAATTACATAGGTAATATTGATGTTTTCATAGTAAAATAATTTTCCATATAATTAATGTATTGTTTCATATTTATTTTTAATTTATTTATTTTTATTATTACTCACATAATAATTGCTTTCTTATACATGTGGATTCTTTTGTTCAATTCAGGGTGATCTATCCATATTTCATGCCTTTCTGCAAAAAAAACTTCCACAGACTTCTTCTCCCTCAAAACCTTTCACCCCTACAGTGTTGAAATTTATCACTTTCCTTCAAGTTCCCTTCACTACTCAATCGTAGAGGTGATATTGATATTTTCACATTAAAATCATTGTCCATATAATTAATGTATTATTTCATATTTATTTTTAATCTATTTCTTTTTAGTATTACTCATAATAATTCTTTTCTTATACGGGTGGATTATTTTTTCAAGTTGATGTGGTTTATTCAAAGATGCTCATGCATTTTTGGTAGTTAGAAAAATAAATTCAATGGAAATCATGATAACATTAATAGTTAGTATTGTTTTGAGACTTTGGTCTATGTAGAAATTAGTTTCACCTCAATCCAACACATGATGCAACCGGTATGACTCCAAGTACTTATTTTTATTTAAAATTGATATTAATTTTAGTAAAAAAGAAAATTGAAATACTCAAAACTGAGAAAAAATATTCATATTGTTTTTATACTTTAATAAAATGATCCATAATTCATTTTTTATGTGTAATAATCATCCAAACCTCAATATGATACACGATGTGACCAATATGACTCAATGTGTCCATTATGATTTTAAAATCAACATTTGACTTTAAAAAGTGTCACTCACTAAAAACCGTGAAAACATGCTCATATTTTCTTGATAATTTAGGGCATTGATTCAAAAATAATTTTTTATCTGTAGAAATCAGTCTCATGTCAAACTGATACATGATATGATATGTATGAGTCAAAGTGTGTGTTTCAAGTTTAAAATGAAATTTTAGTAAAAAGGACAAGTATGTACTCAAAACCAAGAAAACACATTCAGATTGGTTTGATACTTTAGAAAAAAAATCTATATGTGATTTGGAATGTGTGTGAATCATCTTCACTTTAATCTGATGCATAGTGTGACCGATATGACATTAAGTACATATTTATTTAAAATAGACATCAATTTTATTAAAAAAACAAATTAAGCTACTCTAAACCAAAAAAAACACATTCATATTGTTTTGATACTTTATGAAAATGATCCATAAGTTATTTAAGACATGAATGAATCATCTTCACCTCAATCTGATACATGGTGTGATGGGTATGACTCCAAGTGTGTGTTTTTATTTAAAATTAACGTAAATTTTAGTAAAAAGGCCAACTGAACTACTGAAAATTGAGAAAAAGAATTAAAATTGGTTAAATACTTTAGTAAAACTATTAATAAGTCATTTTTTATGTGTATGAATCAATTTCACATCAAAATGATACACGATGTGATCAGAATGAGTCCAAAGTGCATGTTTCCAGTTTAAAATGACATATTAGTAAAAAAGACAAGTGACGTACTCAAAACTAAGAAAAAACATTCATGTTATTTTGATACTTTAGGAAAATTATCCATAAGTCATTTGAGATGTGTAGGAATCATCCTCACCTCAATCTGATGCACAGTATGACCGATATGACTTAAAGTGCATCTTTTTATTCAAAATTGTCATCAATTATAGTAAAATGGAAAACTATACTACCCAAAACCAAGAAAAACATTCGTATTATTTTGAAATTTTACAACAATGGTCCATAATTAATTTTTGACATGTAGGAATTAGCCACACCTTAATCTAATAAATGATGTTCCTGGAATGACTCAAAGTGTCTATTATCTGTTTAAAATTAACATTTTAGTTCAAAAAGTGTCACTCACTAAAAACCAATCAAACACGATTGGATTTTATTGATAATTTAGGAAAAAGATTCATAATTAATTTTTGACATGTATGAATCTATTTCACATCAAATCGATACACGATGTGATCAGAATGAGTCAAAAGTGCATGAATCCAGTTTAAAATGACATTTTAATAAAAAAGTTAAGTGACGTACTCAAAACTAAGAAAACACATTAATACTATTTTTATACTTTATTAAAATGGTCCATAAGTAATTTGGGACATGTAGGAATCAGATACACATCAATCTGATGTACAGTGTCACCAATATGACTTAAAGTGCATCTTTTTATTTAAAATTGTCATCAATTTTAATAAAATAGACAACTTTCCCACTCAAAACTGAGAAAACACGTTTGTATTGTTTTTATACTTTAGGAAAATGATCCATAATTCATTTTTGATGTGCAGGAATCAGCCTCACCTTAATTTGATACACAATGTGCCTGATATGACTCAAAGTGTTTGTTATCAGTTTAAAATTTACATTTTAGTACAAAAAGTGTCACTCACTGAAAAAAAAATAAAACACGCACAAATTTTCTTCATAATTTAGTAAAATTATTAATTAGTTGTTTTTGACATGTAGGAATCCATTTCACATCAAACTAATACATGATGTGATCAGAATGAGTCAAAAGTGTGTGTTACCAGTTTAAAATAAAATTTTAGTAAAAAAGACAAGTGACATACTCAAAACCAAGAAAACACATTAAAATTGTTTTGATAATTTAGGAAAAATATGTATAAGTCATTTGGGATTTGTAGGAATCATCCAAATCTCAATTTGATGCCTGGTGTGACTGATATGACTCAAAGTTCATATTTTTATTTAAAATTTTCATCAATTTTAATAAATTGGAAAATTTTCCTACTCAAAACTAAGAAAAAACATTATGATTGTTTTGATAGTTTACAAAAACAATCCATAAGTAATTTTTGATGTGTAGGAATCATATTTACCTCAATTAAAAATGTTATGTGCCTATTATGACTCAAAGTGTCTATTATCAGTTTAAAATCAACATTTTAGTTCAAAAAGTGTCACTCACTGAAAATAGATAAAATGTGCTCAAATTTTCTTGATCAATTAGGATAATGGTTCATAAGTAATTTTTGATGTGTAATAATATATTTCACATAAAACCGATACACTATGGAATTTTAATGAGTAAAAAGTGCGTGTTTCCAATTTTAAATGACATTTTAGTAAAAAACACAACCGACATACTCAAAACCGAGTGAACACATTCATAATTATTTGATACTTTAGGACAATAATCCACAAGTCATTTGAGATGTTTTGGAATCAGCAACACCTCAATATGATACACAGTGTGACCAGTATGACTCAAATTACATCTTTTTATTTAAAATTAACACTTTCTGTTAATTTATTTCTTTATATTATTACTAATATAAGAATTGTTTTCTTATATAGGTGTGTTCTTTTTCTCGAGCAAGGGTGGTTTGTTTGGAAATAGCATGAGTCAGTTTAGGATTAAAATACAAAGTAATATTGATTTTTTTGAATGTATGTAATAATTTGTATTTATGTAATTGTACAAACCAATGTTTAAATGTCTATAATATAGTGTTTTTTCTTGTGTTTGTGTTGTAAATTTCATTTCATTTAAATCCTATAATGGGACTTTTTTTTGTTGATATATGGTGTGTGTTTTGTGTTGAGTTGTGCTATTATAGCACATTTTAGTGGTTCTATAGTGTGTTGTTACAGAACACTACAATATATCCCTTTATTAGTGCTTTTATAAGTGCTGATAAAGGTCTTATTTATCAGTGCTTTTTTAGCACCGATAAAGGATCCCTTTATCAGCACTTTTTCAGTGATGATAAAAGACTTGGGATTTTAACCTCACTTATGTAGTCATCACTTTTATATCATTGATAAAGGTCATTTCTATCACTATTAAAGGCCTATTTTGTAGTAGTGTAATAAGCATACCATTAGGGCCTTGGACAAGATGTATACATAAATGGGTAAGGCCTCAACCAAAACTCACTCTAATTTGTATCATGATACCTATCGATGCATCAACGGGCTATATTGGGTCCCACTCAAAACTTACTAATTACAATGCATTCCTCATATGAAATGGGTGAGACAAAATCAACTTATATATTCATATTGAAACTAGCACTTGAAATTTAAATAATTTCCCCAATCAGTAAACATAAACATAAACTATCCATAGTAATATTATGAATGGTATCAAGATAGTACATCCCCAGTCAAAATGATAATAAACCATTAAATAAAATATGGTAGATGGTAACATAAGAGATAAATATCAATTAAGAATAAGATTCAATAGAGGGTGTTGAAATAGTTGAAAATACTCTAATAAAATCATTGAGAAATTCTTCATAGAAATACACTTTTTATTTTGGAAAGAATGGTTCTTTTGGAAAATCCTTTGTATTTGACATAAAATAAAATTGGAAACATGTATATCACTAAAAAGAAAAGGTAAGAAAAAAATGAAAATATGTTTAATTAATATTAAAATAACATCCATAATGAAATTTGTCATGAAAGAGGTATAAGCCAATGAAATGGAGTTGGGTTCGAGAATCCCCTTACCACTTTGTAATCAGTTGAACCGTATACCCCATATAAGTAATAATTATCAAATAAAACATTGAATACTATGAAGATAAATAGATTCATGATATGATATATCAAAGGAAAAAATATATACACCACACACAATGAATAAGTGGTGAATAAGGCATATCTCACATAAATAAAAGTGAGATGAGAAAACCCCTTACAAAGATCGTACCATTGGAGTGGAGATAAATCAATGAAATAATTATGTGTGAAAAATATAAATCCACATGATAAAATTTGAAATAAATTATAAAACAATAATATTTCATTTCATACATATTCTTGTCATAACATAACCAATGACATATAATTTTAACTCAATGAATATAAATTGAGTTAAGAAATCCATTACCTTATGTCTGAAAGTGTTCTTCACTTACACTTAATGTCATGGATAATGAAATTAGATTCATTGATAATTTAATTTAAAACCTATTCAAAATTTAGTTTATTTATCACAATTTTATAAAGTTTATTTATATCCTTTTTGATAAGTTATAAAATTCAATTTTGTTGTCCAGGGGTGTTCGTTTCCTTGGTTTTCATGATTGGTTCACTTGTATACATGCATCAAAGATCATGTAAAATGGGAATAGTTTTAAAGAACTGAAATTATATATTATTAATGAACTTACAGAATATAAAATGGTCCTACATATCATTATTTTAGATATAAGGATGATTCATTAGATAAAATTTTAATGATAACTGTTTAGATTATTTTGGCGTTTTTTCGATCATCACGTGCAAGTTTTGTTTTATTAATTATTATTATGTTTATATACTAGTTATAAAACAATAAATAATTTGTAATATAAATTTTAAAATTTTTTATAACCATTATAATAGTTTTATGACCAACCTTAAATCTGGTATTATTAAACAAAAAATCATTGCCCACGAAGGTAGTGAATCGACACCTCACAGATGATGTTTTCATTTATAGAACAAAAAGGGGAAGAGAAGAGAATTGATTGTGGATATATGATTAACATAATAAAATTATAGTATATAAATGATACTATATTTATCATGTTACTTTGTATAGGTTAGGTGAGTAAAGGATAAGAAAAGAAAAGAAATTGAAAGAGAGAGGGAAGGTTTTACCTCTTGCATGTTGTCTCCTTGAGAACCTCTTTGAGGGACTTGGAAATGGTCTTTTGGTGAGACTAGAAATACCGTAACATGGGGAAGAGGTTCATGAGATTAATTGGGAATATAATTATAAATCTATAGGGGTTATAATGTTTCATTATAAGTATAAGGCCCCAGCCTTAAACCTTACTTAATATTGAGTTAATACAAGATTACTCATTGAGGATCTTTTCAGGTTTAGAGTTTTAGAGATTAGATCATAAAACTTACATTACATTCGACATTTAAACAAAGTGGTTACATAAAAGATAGTATTAATTTTTTTCCATCAACGAAAACATATTTAAAAATAAATCATGGATTATTTCTTGACACTTCCTTGAAACTATGATCATATCATGTACCTTTCCCTTGACCTGTGAAAAACATTTCAAAAAAAACTTGGGATGAGCATAAAAATATCAGTAAGGGTTATAAAAAAATATGGAAAGGAAACATGAGTTAATGTACACATAAGAATCAATGAAATCATACTTTACTCATAAAACATAAGCACTTTAACATACCTCATCAAATCATGAATAAATCCTAGAAATCATAAGACATAAAGGTAACTTGAGGCATTCATAACATTCTTACGTAGGGAGTAACCCTCTTGATTGCGTTTAGAATACCCACCACAGTATATTCCCTAAATCTCTTCAGAGAAACCTTAACGTTTCACTACTTCGCATTACCCAATGCATTGGAGAGCTATATCGGGCTCACCCACCCTTAGTTTATCACGGAACCACCCGTCTTCATAACAATGCCCAAGAACCATAACATAATCGTACCATATAATACATGCATAAAGGAAACATAACATTTCCACATTTCAATCACAAGATATCAATAAAACACATTGATATAAAAAACCTTATGAAAACCATTTTCAATACCAAAATAAAAGAAAAGTAAAACATGGTATTTATTTTTCTCTTAAAAATAAGGTATGGCTTATAGAGGAAGCCGAAACTCAAATAATGGTCACAGCGGTGGAGAAGTCATTGTCGCCTCATACGTACGACAAAAACATTCCCTTTTGTCGTTTAGTAAAACGCTTCGTATAAAAAAGATTCCTTTTTGGTTAAACGTAAAAGTCAAATGGTTTTATACACCATATAAAATAAGGTTGTGTATAAAACAAAATATGCCTCAATGAATGGAGATTGAGACGAAGTCCCTTACAAAGACGTTATCCTTGGTTTAAGGATAAATCAATTACATAATTATGTGTGACAAACGAATACACCAAATATAAGTGGATATTAAGTGTAAAACAATCAGAGGTTATTCACACATATTCATAGAACGACATATTCAAGGAGTACAAGTTTATCCCAAAGAATCAAATTTGGGTTAAGAAGTTACCTGGCAAAAATTTGACAGCCTAACAGCATCACTACAAAATTCAGAAAATGAGTTGATGAGAGATAAAAAGGGTATCTCATCACATGGACATAAAATTTAAATCAATAAGGATATATAATAACACATCCCAACATAATATTATGTGAATTAAAAGACATAACAAAAGAAGTCTTTTAAAAAGAGGAGGGTGAAAGGTTCCCTTACCGACATGGGTATCTTTTGAGACATGCACCCCGTGAAAGAAGGACAATAAAACATTGATGTAAATACTAATAAATGAAATCATATTACACAATCAGTAAAATAATGGGCAGTACATACACCACTCAAAGTAAATTGTGGAAAATGTAGCATAAATCTCATGGGAATAAAAGTGAGATGAAAAATCCCTTACGAAAACTCGGCAGCCTAACGGCGCCACTTAAACTTCCAAAAATGGATTGATGAGATCAAATAGGGTCTCTAATAATAGTAACATAAAGTTTACAGAAATAGTAATATAAAATAACATCCCACAACATAACAAAGAGGATCTTAAAAGAAGTGACATAAAGGAGAGTACTTAAAAAAAAAGAGGATAAATCTCTTACGAAAATTCAGCAGCCTAACGGCGCCACTCAAAACTTCCAAAATGGATTGATGAGAGAGAATAGGGTATCTAATCATATGAACATAAAAATTACAGTAATATTAATATAAAAGAACATCCCAATAACAAGAAGTATGAGATTTAAAAGGAATGACATAAAAGAGTACTTAAAAAGAAAGAGAGGAGTAGGATCCCTTACCTCAAGTCCGACTTGTCTTGTTCGTTTCTTTATATTCCTGAATAATAAACTTTGGTAAATTTATAATTGCATAAGGACCTCCTTTATATATTATTATTCAGTTAATATCACATATTATAATGTTATAATAATTGTTTAGTAATGTTAGTTCATATCAGATGTTTTTGCCGATGTTTGGTACATGAGTCAAAAATGAACTTGTTTGAAAAATGATTGTCCATGTAGTTATAAGTAAATAATTTCCAGAATAGTATTAATGATTAAAATATCATATATATATCTAGTACATATTCATTTTATACTATTCCATATCATTTGGAGATAAAAAACGAAAATCACCGTTCATGGAGACGGTAGGCCGTACGTACGCATGAACGCTACTTTCATTTTTTCTTTGTCATATTAATTGAATTAAAAATAAATGATATATATATATATATATTATAATTCCAGTATAATATATATGTTATATAGGTCACATATGTTCATTAATTTCATTCTTTATACATTCCATGTATTGCATGTACGAGTCACATCACTTGAGGGGGCGGTAGTCCACACTTCCTCATATGAAATTATCGCATTTACACAACATGAAAAGAATAAAGGTATGGTTTAAATATAAAATACAGAAGAATATAGTAAACATAAATACCATATATATCATATATAAAATACAGTGACATCATAATGGACACCTTTAAAGGTGTTAAAAGATTATTGAATAATCATCGTTTCGTGAGGCAGAAAATCGCCAACCACAGAAACAGTATGTTATTTAACCATTAGATGAATGTGTGTGTAAGTGTAGCTCGAATAATTATTATACAAACATCCTAGTATATTGAAGATACTAGAGTTGTTACAAAAGAAATGAATAAAAACATTTTAGGGGGTTGGAGAAGCAAAATAAAACAAAAGGACTCAAGTGAAGACATTACCTTAAAATCGGGTAACTCCCTTTGGTTTGAGCTCAAAGGCTTCCTTGGGAAGCCTTCTGCCCAATGTGAGGCTTCAAGGAGTTAGAGAGGGATTTGTAGAGACAAAATGGGCAGGGTTTCGCCGATCCAAATGCTTTGGAAGTGTGGGTAAGGAGGTAGAGGTGGGGGCCTTTTATAAGAGGAGAGGAGGGGCACCCTTGGAAAGTAAAGAAATGTTCCTTTATTTTAGAATGAGTTTCGGATTTTAATGGTCCCACATTGATGTGTTTCGAGGATAAGGTGATAAGGGTTCAAAATCCACCCATCCAATAGGTTTTGGACATGTGTAGGTCTTATATTTTACATTATATTTCCATTTTATTTAAATCGTTAAATAATGAGGTCATCGCTGCATCATCATCATGATGTCATAAATAATTTAATTTATTTAATGTATAAAAAATATAAAAAAAAATACTTTGATGTAGGAAATATTTTTATCTTTCCAATGACTATTTATAGTCAAAAATCGGACTTGAATAACCCCATGTAAAAATTGTTTTAGTAAAACATCTCATGTTTGTGTCATTTTTACTTTAACATTAAATAAAAAGGTATTTATGTCATTTTCCAACCAAAGTGGCTCCATGGGGTCCCCAAGTTGACCCATGGATTGTCTTGGTCGGCCATGACACATCCAATTAGTTTAGGACATGTGTCTAGGTCATTTCATTTTATTAAAACATTATTCTTACCTTAAACTACACTAATTACCTCTAATCGCGATTAAAAACACAAAAGTTACTATTCACCAAAAAATTATTTTAATCTCATTGAACCACATTTTACTTCTTAATGACAACCATTTATGTCGGATTTTTGAAATTCAAAACACAGAGGTGGTAAAATTTCATTTAAACGGAAAATCGGTTTTTATAAGTACCACTTAGTGGTTTCACTATTCATCAAAAATTGAAGTTTTTCAGAAAAATACCAAAACTTCACCCTAAGATATATTTGATATTCCGAATTCAAAAATGATGTCTATTTTACAAAATTCAAAAAATATAAGTTTCATTAATTAATTTAATAATTAATTCCCGCTGTCAAAACAAATAGCGTGTTTTTATGAAACAAAATGTATCAAAAGATTGACACTAGTTTAAGTCTGATTTCAAAGTGAAATTAATTCCAATGACCACTATTGGATTAAATGGTAAAAATGTATTCTAATTTCACTTTAAAACCAATTCAAAAGATAATCTAATCATATAAATAAATTAGATTAAAAAGAGGTTTTGAATTAAAATACAACATTTTTCACTATTCATTAAAAAAATGAACTTTATCAGAAAGATTCCAAAAATTTACACAAAGTAAATTTTGATGTCCCGATTCTAAATAAGAATTTTATTTTTTCAAATATAACACATAAAGTTGTCAAAAAGTGGATTTAAAAGAGGTTCGCCATCAAAAGGCGGTTAATCGACCCTTTAAAGAATATTAGAATGTTTACGCTTAAAATTGGATTCATTCGCATTTTTAATCCTCTAGCATTTATTGTAAAGAGTAAAAATATTTGAAAAACATATATAATCATTTTTTAGTTAGTTCTGCTCATTCCCGCCATTACGACGGCTAGGCGTTAACTACCATTTAAAATAATATTATATTATTATTAGAGTGCAACGTAAGATTTCCAAGAAACTCATTGTTGCGTATTGGGTATGCCATCGTGCATAGCGTCCCCTTTAAAGTAATATTAATATTTTATTCACAAATATGGATAAATATGAAAATGTCATATTCTTTATTTACCTGGGGTGTTACATTCTTCCCCCCTTTTCGGAATTGCGTCCTCGCAATTTTTAAAATTGGGCTTGGAAACTTCATTGAAAATCCCACATCAGAACAAGAGTCAGTAAAAAAATAACTTTAAAATAAAGAAAGATAAGTACAAAGGTCACCCGAGTTAACCTATACTGGGATTTCAAGTATGAAAATATGGACATGGAGGAAAAACAAAGGTTCATGTTTTGATGGAGAGTGATAGTAAACATGTCTAGGAGAAAGTTAACCATAAGAAAATCACAAACTTGTGATGGGTTAAATGGTATTTGATTCACTAGTAGGAAAAGTTAATAGACAACATTTTTGTTTTAAGTTACTTTTTAATGAGGAATTTATTCATAAGGAAACATAATCCCTTATCATGTTGACTTTCAACTTTTATTAGATTCCTTACACAAACTCATATTTTCTCCAAAAGACGAGTATTTAGGAAGACTTGTTCACATTAAGAGTACTATAATCAACTTCTAGAGAATCACCTAATCCACAAAAGAGAACTATATACTTCCCATGTCTTTAGAATTTAACCAAAACCAAAACCAAAAAGGTTAGTACAAGATCAGATAATCCAGAAAAGGATAACCCTTTATAAAAAAAAATCTATTCCTAATCTCCAAAATTTGTCCAACAAAACCCAAAGTTCAACGAGGACCATTCGATAAAAAATTTGTCCATAAAATTATTCAAAGTAAACCAAACTAAGATTTAAACCCAAATATTTGAAGGATTTAGTCACATAGTCTTCCAAGTTAAATCGTAACATTTATCTCCAAACAACATCAGTTGCTCTTAATGTCTCGTATTGAAAAGTAATTAACCTAATCACATATCCTCTATGATAGGTTAATAAATTTCCATAGATAACCCAAAATCAACTTACTCTTAATTCATAAAATCATCTAACTAAAAAGAATCAGTCAAACTAACCAGGGACTTCATGTAGTCCAGTGGTAGGCGATAAATACCAGTCGCACTTTGGTTGTGGGTTCGATTCCCGCAGCATTTTCCAACGCGACGGGTTTTCACACGGTCTGTGTGTTGTACTTTTTATAAAACTCTAAAAATAACCCCAATATGTTTTAACCTCAATATTTTCCTTATACCTCTCATTTTCATTCAAATTTTTTATGATCTCAACATCTTAATTCTTGAAGTCTTATTTCACCACCATAAGATAAAATAAAACGGTTCCCAAAATGAATAACAACATACCTTGATCATGGCATCCACTCGGTTTCATCGTCATCTTTCTCACGTAGGTAGAAGTCCCATGCATTACAATAATGATTTAGAGATCTTTCAAAATCATTTGTTTCCTCCATCCAAATACACCTTGTACAATATGGGTCATATGGGTGTTCACAGAAAAATAGTTTTGGAAAATAATCATGTATGACATATAATTCCAAAACATCTGATAAAACATGATTTCTATAAAATAGTCGGACAGAATTTGAGTTAAAACTTTCTTTATTGTTCCTTTTAAAATACCATATGTATGTGCTGAGAGACTATATTTTAAAAGAAAATATAAATAGGTTGCACAAGGGTCTCCTTCCTCATCACCATTTTTAAAATCATAATATGCTTCAAATTCTTGTGATAAGGTAAAATATTTGAAAATACCTTGATAATATTTTACCTTTCTTGAAAATATGAGAATATTGTGAAAATAGTATTTGTCTAAAAACAACCCATGATCCACGATGATAACGAGGTATAGTGGAGGTGTTTGATATCTCAAACAACTGCTTGCAAGTGAGTTGTATGCTATAAAAAGTTTCACAATCATCCAAACATGACTTTGTAATAATTATTGCAAGATTGTCATCAGGAAGAGATAGGAATGTCGTTTGAGATCCTTCTCCTTCCATTCGTAACTGACTTTACTTTACCTGAAAAAAGTTATAAAACAAGTATTTAACTGAAATAATAGATATAGAGACTAATCATGTGTCTAACAAAAACTCCTAATCCCTTAAGTTGTCTAAACCGACCTCTGATACCAACTATAAGGCCCTAGTCTTAAACCTTACTTAATCTTGAGTTAATACAAGATTACTCATTGAGTATCTTTTCAGGTTTAGAGTTTTAGAGAATTAGATCATAAAACTTTCATTACATTCCACATTTAAACAAAGTGGTTATATAAAAGATAGTATTCATTTTTTTCCATCAACGGAAACATATTTAAAAATAAAGCATGGATTATTTCTTGAAACTTCCTTGACACTATGATCATATCATGTACCTTTCCCTTGACCTGTGAAAAACATTTCAAAAAAAACTTGGGATGAGCATAAAAATCTCAGTAAGGGTTATAAAAAAATATGGAAAGGAAACATGAGTTCATGTACACATAAGAATCAATGAAATCATAATTTACTCATAAAACATAAGAACTTTAACATACCTCATCAAATCATGAATAAATCATAGAAATCATAAGACATAAAGGTAACTTGAGGCATTCATAACATTATTACGTAGGGAGTAACCCTCTTGATTACGTTTGGAATACCCACCACAGTATATTCCCTAAATATCTTCGGAGAAACCTTAACGTTTCACTCCTTCGTGTTACCCAATACATTGGAGAGCTATATCGGGCTCACTCGCCCTAAGTTTATCACGGAACCATCTGTCTTCATAACAATGCCCAAGAACCATAACATAATCGTACCAGATAATACATGCATAAAGGAAACATAACATTTCCACATTTCAATCACAAGATATCAATAAAACACATTGATATAAAAAACCTTATGAAAACCATTTTCAATACCAAAATAAAATAAAAGTAAAACATGGTATTTATTTTTCTTTTAAAAAGAAGTTATGGCTTGTAGAGGAAGCCGAAACTCAAATAATGGTCACGGCGGTGGAAAAGTCGTTGTCCCCGCATACGTACGACAAAAACATTCCCTTTTGTCGTTTAGTAAAACGCTTCATATAAAAAATATTCCTTTTTGGATAAACATAAAATTCAAAGGGGTTTATACACCGTATAAAATAAGGTTGTGTATAAAACAAAATATGCCTCAATTAATGGAGATTGAGACTAAGTCCCTTACAAAGACGTTATCCTTGGTTTAAGGATAAATCAATTACATAATTATGTGTGACAAACAAATACACCAAATATAAGTGGATATTAAGTGTAAAACAATCAGAGGTTATTCACACATATTCATAGAATGACATATTCAAGGAGTACAATTTTATCCCAAAGAATCAAATTTGGGTTAAGAAGTTCCCTTGCAAAAATTTGAAAGCCTAACGGTGTCACTACAAAATTCAGAAAATGAGTTGATGAGAGATAAAAAGGGTATCTCATCACAATGAAATAAAATTTAAATCAATAAGAATATAGAATAACATATCCCAACATAATATTATTTGAATTAAAATACATAACAAAATAAGTCTTTTAAAAAGAATAGGGTGAAAGGTTCCCTTACCGACATGGGTATCTTTCGAGACATGCACCCCATGAAAGAAGGACAATACAACATTGATGTAAATACTAATAAATGAAAGTATATTACAAAATGAGAAAAATAATGGTCATTACATACACCACTCAAAGGAAATTGTGGCAAATGTAGCATAAATCTCACGGGAATAAAAGTGAGATGAAAAATCCCTTACGAAAACTCGGCAGCCTAACGGCGCCACTTAAAACTTCCAAAAATGGATTGATGAGATCAAATAGGTTCTCTCATCATATTAAAATAAAGTTTAAAGAAATAGGAATATAAAATAACATCCCCAAACATAACAAATATGAGCTTAAAATAAGTGACATAAAGGAGAGTACTTAAAAATAAAGAGAGAGGATATATCTCTTACGAAAATTCGGCAGCCTAACGGCGCCACTCAAAACTTCCAAAATGGATTGATGAGAGATAATAGGGTATCTAATCATATGAACATAAAAATTACAGTAAAAGTAATATAAAAGAACATCCCAATAAAAAGAAATATGATCTTTAAAAGGAATGACATAAAAGAGTGTACTTAAAAAGAAAGAGAGGAGTAGGATCCCTTACCTCAAGTCTGACTTGTCTTGTTCGTTTCTTTATATTCCTGAATAATAAACTTTGGTCAATTTATAATTTCCTAAGGACCTCCTTTAGATATTATTATTCAGTTCATATCACATATTATAATGTTATAATAATTTTTTAGTAATGTTAGTTCATATCAGATGTTTTTGCCGATGTTTGGTACATGAGTCAAAAATGAACTTGTTTGAAAAATGATTGTCCATGTAGTTATAAGTAAATAATTTCTAGAATAGTATTAATGATTAAAATATCATATATATCCATTAAATATTCATTTTATACTATTCCATATCATTTGGAGATAAAAAACGAAAAGCACCGTTCATGGAGACGGTAGGCCTACGTACGCATGAACGCTACTTTCATTTTTTCTTTGTCATATTAATGGAATTAAAAATAAATGATATATATATATATATATTATAATTACAGTATAATATATATGTTATATAGGTCACATATTTTTATTAATTTCCTTCTTTATACATTCCATGTATTGCATGTACGAGTCACATCACTTGAGGGGGCGGTAATCCACACTTCCTCATATGAAATTATCGCATTTACACAACATGAAAAGAATAAAGTTATGGTTTAAATATAAAATACAGAAGCATATAGTAAGACTAAATACCATATATATCATATATAAAATATAGTTACATCATAATGGCCGCCTTTAAAGGTGTTAAAATATTATTGAACAATCATCGTTTCGTGAGGCAGAAAATCGCCAACCACAGAAACAGTATGTTCTTTAACCATTAGACAAAGGTGTGTGTAAGTGTAGCTCGAATACTTATTATAAAAACATACTAGTATATTGAAGATACTGGAGTTGTTACAAAATAAATGAATAAAAAGAGTTATGGGGTTGGAGAAGCAAAATAAAACAAAAGGACTCAAGTGAAGACATTACCTTAAAATCGGGTAACTCCCTTTGTTTTGAGCTCAAAGGATTCCTTGGGAAGACTTCTGCCCAATGTGAGGCTTCAAGGAGTTATAGAGGTATGTTTAGAGACAAAATGGGAAGGGTTTGTCCGAGCCAAAGGTTTTGGAAGTGTGGGTAAGGAGGTAGAGGTGGGGGCCTTTTATAAGAGGAGAGGAGGGGCACCCTTGGAAAGTAAAGAAATGTTCCTTTATTTTAGAATGAGTTTCGGATTTAGTGGTCCCACATTGATGTGTTTCGAGGATAAGGTGATAAGGGTTATAAATCCACCCATCCAATAGGTTTTTTACATTTTTAGGTCTTAAATTTTACATTATATTTCCATTTTATTTAAATCGTTAAATAATGAGGTCATCGTTGCATCATCATGATGTCATAAATAATTTAATTTATTTAATGTATAAAAATTATAAAACAAAATACTATGATGTAGGAAATATTTTTATCTTTCCAATGACTATTTATAGTCAAAAATCTTACCTGTATAACCCCATGTAAAAATTGTTTTAGTAAAACATCTCATGTTTGTGTCATTTTTACTTTAACATTAAATAAAAAGGTATTTATGTCATTTTCCAACCAAAGTGGCTCCATGGGGTCCCCAAGTTGACCCATGGATTTTCTTGGTCGTCCATGACACATCCAATGAGGTTAGGACATGTGTCTAGGTCATTTCATTTTATTAAAACATTATTCTTACCTTAAACTACACTAATTACCTCTAATCGCGATTAAAAACATAAAAGTTACTATTCACCAAAAAATTATTTTAATCCCATTGAACCACATTTTACTTCTTAATGAAAACCATGTATATTGGATTTTTGAAATTCAAAACACAGAGGTGGTAAAATTTCATTTAAACGGAAAATCAGTTTTTATAAGTACCACTTAGTGGTTCCACTATTCATCAAAAATTGAAGTTTTTCAGAAAAATACCAAAACTTCACCCTATTCTATATTTGATATTCTGAATTCAAAAATGATTTATATTTTAAAAAATTCAAAATATATAAGTTGAATTAATTAATTTAATAATTAATTCCCGCTGTCAAAACAAATAGCGTGTTTTTATGAAACAAAATATATCAAAAGATTGACACTAGTTTAAGTATGATTTCAAAGTGAAATTAATTCCAACGACCACTATTGTATTAAATGGTAAAAATATATTCTAATTTCACTTTAAAACCAAATAAAAAGATAATATAATCATATAAATAAATTAGATTAAAAAGAGGTTTTAAATTAAAATACAACATTTTTCACTATTCATTAAAAAAATGAACTTTATCGGAAAGATTCCAAAAATTTACACAAAGTAAATTTTGATGTCCCGATTCTAAATAAGAATTTGATTTTGTCAAATATAACACATAAAATTGTCTAAAAGTGGATTTAAAAGAGGTTCGCCATCAAAAGGCGGTTAATCGACCCTTTAAAGAATATTAGAATGTTTATGCTTAAAATTGGATTCATTCGCATTTTTAATCCTCTAGAATTTATTGTAAAGAGTAAAAATATTTGAAAAACATATATAATCATTTTGTAGTTAGTTCTGCTCATTCCTTCCATTACGAAAGCTAGGCGTTAACTACCATTTAAAATAATATTATATTATTATTAGAGTGCAATGCAAGATTTCCAAGAAACTCATTGTTGCGTATTGGGTACGCCATCGTGCATAGCGTCCCCTTTAAAGTAATATTAATATTTTATTCAAAAATATGGATAAATATGAAAATTTCATATTCTTTATTTACATGGGGTGTTACAATAAGAGGTGGTGAGTGCTGGTATTTATAGTTGAGGAGAGGGGTGTTTTTTGATTATTTTATTCATTAGTTTATTACTTTTGCTCAAGACTTTCAATAGTATTGATTTTTGTGACTAAATAAAGTGACTAGAGAATTTTAATTCAAACCAATGGGTTTTTACCTCATCTATACATCATCTATGACTCAATAATTCATTTATTTACTTATAATGTTAAATACCGCAAATTACCGTATTTCACTATTCATCAATAATTCATCTATTTTAGAAAAATACCAAAAATTCAGCCTAAGCATTTTTTTACATTTAGATTTAAAAAACATTAATCCATATTATGAAAATAATTTTATAAAATGATAAATTTAACTTTTAAATAAAATAATCATTTATTTGAAAAATTTTGATTTTAATATTATAACTGATTTTACGACACTTTGAAAAATTAATTATGTTCTCATAAAATTATATAATAATCATAAGACAACAAAATATTAATTTATGAATATATTTTATAAAAATAAATTTTCTTTTAAATAATTATATAAATCATAAAATTTAAAATAAACATTTATATTTCACAAAAATATCAACACTTAATTTATCATTTTAAGAACATTTATTTACTTATTCCATGATATAAATATATCATATTTTCATATATGAGATACCTGGTTTTTATTTATAATTTCATAGGTGAGATCAAATTAAAATCATAAATATACTTTTAATATAAGAAAATTGAGAGATATAAAAATTGGTATTTTTTCACTATTCATTGGAAGATAAATATTTTAAAAGAAATGCCAAAATTTCACCATAGGATAATTTTGACATTCAAATTTTAAAAATGAAGTTTATTTTGTTCAATGTAATTTATAAAAGTGTAAAAATTTAGTTTTAAAACAAGTTCTCCATTAAAAGGCGGTAAAACTACCTTTAGAAAAAAAATAGTCTTTTATGCATAAAATTGGATTTATTCCTATCTTATGTTTATAAAAAACATTGGGATGAATTTTAAAATAAAAAATTTATAATGTGGTTAATAATATTCATTCATTCCAGTTTAACAACAATTTTAAAAGGGTCTCATTTTAAATAGTATATTATGGTTTTAAACTCAGTGTTGCATGCAACATAAGCTATCGAAGATGTTAAATTTAAAATCGGCATACCATAAAATCCTAGGGTGTTACATTAGGATCAACTCTTCCATTAACAAAATCATTTTGCAATAAAAATTGAGTTAGTTGCTCATACCAAGATCTAGGAGCTTTCTTAAGACCATATAAATCTTTAATAAGTTTAAAAACATGATTTGTAAATTTTTCATTTTCAAATCTATGGGGTTTTTTAACAAAAATATATTTAGAAATAATTCTATTCAAAAATTAACTACATAAATCCATTTGAAATAATTTGATATTTTTAAAATAATAAAATGATAATAAAATTTTAATAGCTTCTATCCTATAAATATGAGTAAAAGAATCTTCAAATTCAATTCCCTCTTCCTGAGAATAACCTTGATCCATTAGTCTTTCTTTATTCTTAACTAAGTTTCCATCTTCACCAAATATATTTTGAAAAAGTCACCTAATTCCTATATTTGTTTATATTTTGTTAATTCAACCAAATACCAAACTTTAATTATTTCAAATTTATTTAGTTCTTCATGCATATCATTAATCCATTTTAAATCATTTAAATCATTATGAATATTATCAGGCACAAAATCAGTAACAAATGCAGAATTATAACAGTAATTTAAAATCGATTTCCTAGTTTTTATTCCCGATTCAAAATCTTTGATTAATTTTTAAATATTATGATCTTTAATATTTTTACACTCTTTATTATTAGTTTTAGAATATATTTTATCCCCCTCAAGTGGTGAGTTTTTATTTTCTTGATTATTATTTTTATCAAAATTGAATTCCCTGAATACTTCATCATCTTTATTTAAATATGAATTCTTCTTTATAATTTTATTTTAATAAAATTTAAACTAAACATACTCTTCAATAACTAATTTTCTCTTATTGAAAACTCTATATGATTTACTAGTGTTGCAATAACCTAACAACATTTTTTTATCACTTTTATAATCAGACTTATCTAAATTATTTTTTGTATTTAGAATAAAAAATTTGTAACCAAACACCATGAATTATAAAATTTTAGATTTAAATGATTTAAAAAAATATATGGGATTTTATTTAAAAAAATTCTAATTGAAACTCTATTTAGAACATGGAAAGTTGTATTAACATCTTTGGCCCAAAAAATATTTAGGCATATTAAATGCAATAAGTATTGATCTATCCATTTCTTGAATTGAACTATTATTTATTTCAATCACACCATTTTTTTGTGGTTTCCTAGGGGAATAAAAATAATTTTTTTATCCATTTTATTCCCAAAATGTATCAAATTATAAATTAACAAAATTACCACCTCTATCACTTATGATAGAGAATATTGGAATATTTTTTAAAAATATATATATAATTTTATAAAAGGCACAATATTTTGTTATAGTTTAACTTTTATGTAATAAGAAATAAATCTAGATGAATATACTATAATAATTAACTATTACAAATACATACTTCTTTCCACCTAAACTAGTATGTTGTATAGGAACAAATAAATCAAGATGTATCAATTCAAGACATCTAACAGTGCTAACAAAATTCACAGATTTAAATATTTCCTTATGTTTTTTACCCTCTAATCATGAATCACACACAAAAAACTTACTTGTATTTAACTTTATAAATTATAGAACCCTTTCATGCTTTGGAAACTTGTGAAACAGTCTGAATTTTTCATGTCCAAGTCTCGTATGCTGCAAAATACCATCTTCCTTAATAGAATTTATACACTTAGATTTCTATTTGGTTATATCAGAAAAATAAAGTGTAAAAATTATATTTTCAAAACTTTAAATTTATTATTTCAATTCTCAGGTCACTTATTTAATCTAAACTATATGAGAAATATCATCCTCTAAAAAATTATTTCTTTTCCTTTATCTTTTTTTCTTTGTATTTCTTTGAATATTTAATTTAGGAAAAATCATTCATGATGTGAAATATCTTCATTTACTCATAACAGGTTAAGTCTAAAATGTCATTATTATTCCTATTATTACCTTTTTTGTACTCCTTTTTGTTCTTTCTTTTGAATTTCATTTTCCTACTTTTTTCATAAACTTGTAAAGCTTATTTATAAAATGATTCATCTCTTTGTCACATTCCTAGAACTCAGATTCAGAAGAGTTAGAGGATTCATTAACATTAGATTTAAAAGAAATACTTTTCTTCTTTATAGACTCCTCATATATAATGTTTTTCAATTCAATTTTATAATAAAGTAAAGAACCAAATGGTTCATCTAAATTATAGTCTTTAAAATTATTACTTTCATTGATCCCTAATTTATTTTTATGTCATCTTTATGTTAATTATTTTAGTTCCATTTCTACTAGACTTATATTATCTATTACTTCTCCAAGTTAAATCGTACCATTTTTTAGGCTTATAAATTAGTGAAGCATCTAGTCCACTAATTCATATTCTCCCATATTGAAATCCCAATATTATACTTGAATCATTCCCAACATGGTTCTTTTAAACTTTTCTATCCCACAGTGAGTAAATTATATAATTATCTAAATATTATGGGATATCTCACATGATGAAACATGTTTATACATGCTTTTACTTATAGCACAATACAAAATATTTTTTAATTTATAATTCAAAAAATAATTTACGATATCATTAAATACAAGTGTCTCTAGATCATATTTGGGTAGATCATATGGTTTCTACATTTTTATATAATGATCTACACTTAACTACTTTAATTTTTATTCCATTCATTCTTTCCAATACCCATAATCAATTCTATCAAAAAATGGGGGATTTTGAGGTATCCAGCCATCATTTTCATTAGTAACTACCATCTTCAAGAATTAATCTTTATTCCTTAAACTATTTTGTCTAGGATATTTAAGTTATTATAATAAAAAACAATCAACAAAACCTATATCTAAAGGAACCAAACTCTAATACAAATTTTTAGTCTAGATAGATGGTAATAATGGAAAAGAGATGGGTTTAATAGTCCTTTAAAACTTTTAACAAAGATAACTAATCATATTTTAATATTGAATAAAGAATAATATTGTACAGTGTTCGGAATATAATACAGCTGAAATAAAATAAGAACATAATATTTTTATTTTAGTTTGTATCACCAATATTATACTCTACTCTTAAATATTATCTTCTTAGAGAGAATATCAATACCCACTATGAAACCATATTTTTAAAGGTGTGGTATCCAGTTTATAGACACTAATTTTACGATAACTGAAGTCCCAACCAATACCTGACTTTTTACAGGAGTCAAAAACTAATCTGGCTTGACATTTCTTCTAGATTCACAACCAAATAACCTTCATTTTTTAGTATAATAACCAATGCGGGACTTTCTTTTGAATGGTAAAATCATAATCCAACTCTTTATAAAAAAATAAGAAGAAAAGATTTAGCAATGAAAACCCAAAAGAAATTAAGAATAATAGTATAGAAAATAAAGATGAATGTTGATGAAGCTCAAAAACTTTTATCACTTCAATAGTAGGTGATGAAATGATAAATTTTTTCATGATCACATCAATAAAATAGTATTCATTATATTAAGCACTTTTCAACTCTCATATGAATGTTGTACTTTTCTATATGTCTCATCATTGAAAAAAATGTACCAAGTTTACTTAATCATGTTCCCCCTTGATTTTATTCCAAAGGATAATATCGCAACAGTAAATCTAATATCATCTTGAGTTTTAAGGAGTGCCTAAATAACCAATCAAGGTATACCACAGGTAAGATAATAATAGTACTTGGAATAATATTGTTTACTTGTAATTTGAATTATCATGCTCATTATCATAGAATTCTTATGCTCTTTTATTCTTGAATGAAATGACTCTGAAACACTTCCAATATGATCATAATATATTTTAAAATTAATAATATATTAAATAAAATTTTATTAACTTAAAAAATATCTAAAAAAGATCATTGTTACACAAATAATGCATGTGAGTTTATATAAAGAATTTATGAACAAAATATTTAATCAATTCAGCCATTTATTTTTTAATAAAGAAAACTAATTTATTAATAAAAATATATTTTTATAGAGTTATAGTAATTAAGAATGAATATCAGTTAATGTTGTGCTACTATGAAACGGTCACACATTTTATAAAAAAAAGGAAGTAGATAATTTTATTACTAATAGTAGAAGATTATTTATAACACTACTACTAAAACAAAGATCCAATACTGTTTTTGTTTCTGCTACCATTGAAGGTAAGGTTCTATTATTATTATTATTTTCTATCACTAGAACAAATAAATATGATATTGTTACCATTGGAAGGATTGATACTAGTATAATAAGATATTATTGTTGGAGGAGAGTGGTTCTATCATTAAGAGGGGAGTTCTTCCATTGAACTTCACCCACACTACTACAATGAGAAAACATATTGTTGTTGTGAAGGTGATAACCTCCAAGGAGAAGAAATGATTGGACATGATGCAAACCATTCAGGATGGAAGAACATACATGGATGAAGATTAAGGATATGCATGTTCTTGGATATACCTTTACATAGTTATACCATTACGTAGGTACACTTATGCGACTATACCTTTATGAAGGTATCTATTTAACCTTACACGGGAAATAGAAGACTCGGTCTACCCTTAAGAAAGTGATGTGGTGATACCCTTATGCAATTTTAGTACCCTTACATGGGTTACCCTTATGTAGGTTATATAAATTCACGGGTACCCTTGCACAGCTCCACCGGTACCCTTACGCCACAGTGATACCCTTATGCATCTCCAATGGAACCCTTACGCAGTGGTAGTACCCTTACACAACTCCCTTGGAACCCATATGTGAGGTTTGAAATCATGTGGTTACCTTTATATAACTCCAAAAAAATTAATCTACCTTTAAACAATTACATTATTTTCAAAACTACCTTTACACAATTGTGGAGTTACCTTTACGTACTATTGGAGTTACCTTTACATAGCAATGGGGTTACCTTTATGTAAGGTTTATGTTTACCTTTATGCATCTCCTAGTTATCTTTACATATTATATGAAAAATGAAATGTACCCTTGCATAAATTTGGTTCCCCAAAATTAAAAAAAATTATTCAAATAAAATAATTAAAAGGTTAAATATTATTACACATTAACAATTAAAACATACTACATACTAATTAAACTAATTAACATGCACATGTGATATAAACATTAGAATGCTTAAAATAAACTTGTATATAATTAGCATGCATGATTTTATTAAATAATTTAAATAATATGAGAAATAAATTTAAAAAACTCGGTATTAATTAACATGTGTATATATGTTATACAATTTAAAATACAATAAACGTGAGGTATTTGAAATTTAAAAAAAATAATTAAATATTAACTCCTAAGTTCAAACACTAACACTCATTGAATACATGGTCTACTCCCACATCAACAATCATGTTTGTGATATGAATTATACCATCAAATAAGCCATAGATTTTAGCCCTAATTACTTCTTCACGTTTCACCTCTAAGGGGTTATCTAACTAAGGATGAATATTCTAGTTATCATGATACCTAAATCATGGTTTCATAGGCTATGTAACACAATAATAAATACATATCATGGAAAGTAACAATAAGGAATATCAAGAAAAAATATCAAGAGGCTACACACAACTATATGATCACAATCAATCAAGGTCTCAAGGCCACTCATACACCCACATGCGAACATATAATAAGCAAGGGTTATCATGAATAAACATAAATGTCATGGAAATGTCATACATAAGGCCAAAAATGGTAAGTAACTTCTTACCTCAAGGTTTTCGATGTCAAGGTCAAGGTTTATCAAGGAATCATCACTCAAACCATGTACACATGTTCGTCAACTCAAACTGCCTACCAAGTATTCCTAGAAGAAATTCTATTATTTTATTTCTAAAAGAAATAAAATACCACATGTGATAATAGATTATATCTCCTAGATAATTTCTAAATTATTGATTTAATCTAAATCATATATTAACCATTTCTTCCTTACAAAAAATTATAATTCCACATATGATAAGAATTTCCTCTCTCTAGAATAATCTGAGATAGGTAAGAATATTTATTATTATTCATTTCCTTAATTCTGGATTATTTTCATTTTAAGAAATCATTTTCATTTTCTAAAAATATTTGGAAATATAATTTCCAAAACTAACTATGAAATGACTTTATATAAAACTTACCTCGTTTTTATCTTTTGAAAACACAGCACCCAGAATATTGGGGAGAGGGTGAGGTTCTTCCACACCTAGAAAATGGATGATGAAATCATAATGTTTGTATAAGGTTTCAAAAAACTTAAAAAATGGAATTTTTATATTTCTCAGACTCAATATAATACCCAAAAACCAAAAGCAACAAGGTTCATATATTTTCAAGAAGGTAAATTATGTACAGGTTCACAACAATAAGAACTACAAATCAAAGTCATCATTTAATTTGACTTTAAAAGTAATATTTAATGTGGATTCATAAAGGAATTTTAATCTTCAAACGAGTCAAAATAATCAATTCTCGTGATTTAAGGAATTTAAAATCATCAAATGCATTTCAGTTTCATGTTAGGTATGGAAAATTATAAAAACAGGTTTAAAAACACTTTTTCACCAAAAGGGGAATTGTATAAGGGTAATATGATTTTACCCATATGAAACTATTAAGTGTCATGTTAGGGTATTGTTTTTCCCTTACATATACCATGGAAAGAATGAGTTTCCCTTATGCAATTCATCCCTACCCTTAAGAACCCTTTAGAAACTAGGATTTACCCTTATTCATCCTTTAGAAAAAATAAGTTACCCTTACATATCCTTTAGAAACCAGGATCTACACTTATGTGACTTTGAATTTACCCTTACACAACATATAGTAAATTCATTTTCCCCTTACATAGTTTTTGGTTACCCTTACACACCTTTATAACTCCGTCTTACCCTTACACAGTGTATAGGTTACCCTTATACAACCTTTAGAAACTCCAGCTTACCCTTATGGAACATATAGGTTACCCTTATACAACTTAAGTAAGTAGGGGATTACCCATACGTGAAGCCCTTCCTACCCTTATGAAAACTTGGGAAGACCCGTGGAATTACCCTTAACCTTACACAGTGGTTGGTTTACCCTTACACAACTCATATAATTTAGGATTTTTCCTTATGAAACTCTCAAATACTAGCCTATATAAGGGTGGAAGACTTTTTACCTTTATGTAGGCACTATTCCATATTTGAGGGTAAAAAACTTGAAATTTTTTAAATTTACACAAAAATGGATTATAGATTAAAACCAAGAGGGGGTTTTAGAACCTAAAAAACTGAGAATGTTACATTATGAAGTCTAAAATTAAAATTAATGGAATGAGAGTTGTAATTTAATTTGTAAAAAATGATTCAATCTATAGTGAGTAATGGTGGTAGTATAGTAATTATAAAGGGAAATATGGTCATTGGAAATACGATTGTTGGAAATATGGTGGTTTGAAACATGATCATGAGATATACATGTAGGAATAAACACACAAGTGAATGTCTCAGAGTAATGGGAAGATGTTTTGGGTATGGAAAAGAAGAAAAAAAATCAAGTAATTTCTAAGGAAAAATGAAAAGTTTGGTTAACACAATGGATGAGAATAATAGTCTCCCTAGGGTATAATCTATGGTTGAATTTTTTAAATGTGTAAAGTATGATCATTATAAAAATAAATTTCTTAAGGGGAAATATCATAAATATAATCAACAAGGTTGTAAGAGAAATGGCTATATTGCTTATGATGAAGAGACTACAAATGACATATGAAAGGAAGTAAGTATTAAGGAATAAGATGATGAAGTAGAGTTAATGGTTTAAGAATGAAGAGGAATAGTTAAATTTATTGTGTATTTGGATTCAAGAATTTTCTTGTATAAGTATTTTATCAATGATATTTTCGTTATAAGAATCATAAAACATATAAATATTATGCTACAGTGGTTTTTCTATAAGGATTTTAAGAAAATTTTTGAATGGTACCAAAAAAATTGATTTAGTGGAAAGTTGAACTTTTAAAAAACACATGATTAAGGGAATATAACCCTAAATTTTTTCTTTATGTTTTGATAACAATGATACATATTTTTTTATGGTATGGTATTTGTGACATTGAAATTGATTAGTGATTTAATGGATTATGTTATCTTTGCTGGAGTTTACTGCATTTTTTGAATTATGGAATAAATTTGATAATTTAAGATTTTATTTAAAGAATAAGGAGAAAAATAATTTTTGGAATCATGCATGTTTTCATTAAGTTTTTATTATGATCATGGTATTCATATATTTTGAATGTGAAATTAAGAGCCACTTTATATTTTATAGGGAATATAATGTTGATTTAGTGACCTTTCATCTAAATTTTTGGAATTTTAATTTGGTTAGACATATTTTGGATGAGATTTAATGTTAACTATTTATAAAATTGATTAATTTGAACTTTGGGTTTCACTATTGAGGTTTAGAGATTAATTTATTATATTGGGTAACATATGCTAACCATTTTGGTTTTAGTAGAGACAGGAGGAATGACTTATCATTCTTTTATAGATCTTATGATACGTTAAAAGTTAATTTTAGTGCTTCAGGTATAAAAAATCATTTTTTTTATATTCATTTATTTGAGTAAGATATGAAGTGTAAATTGATGGAAGAAAAACCAATGGATGAAATTATACTTATGAAATATAAATATATCAAGTAAGTATATTTCTGTATATTCTTATATAGTAAAATAATTTCTCAACTTTAGGAAAAGGATCTTGAAACAAAAAAATTATCATATTACCTTAATATCTTATGGATCAAATAGTCTTTTAAATCATCACATATTTATGGTTTTTAGGTCCTTAACTTTCACTATAATAAAACATGCCTTTATCAGTGATATAAATGGTCTTTATCAGTGATAGAAAAGTACTGACTACGCGAGTGACTTTAAAATATTGGGACTTTTATCGGAACTTATAAAATGTTTATAAAGGGATATACTATAGTATGTTGTTACAACACAATATAGCACCATAAACACACCATAAACACATCATATATCAACAACAAAAAGTCCAAATATAGAATTTAAATGAAATGAAATTTACAACACAAATACCAGAAAAATATATATATATTATAAACATTTAAAACATTGATTTATACAATTACATAAATACAAATTATTACATACATTCAAAAACAATCCTAACCATCAATGTTACCATGATTTCCATTGACTTTCTTTATCGAACTACCAACACTACATGAGTAGTTTTGAACAAACCACCTCAACTTGAAAAAAATAATCCACCTGTATAAGAAAAAAATTATTATGAGTAATACTAAAAATAAATAAATTAAACATAATTATGAAATAATACATTGATTCTATAGACAATGATTTTACTATGAAAATATCAAGATTACCTATGTGATTGAGAAGTGGTGGTAACTTGAAGGAAAGTGATAAATAAAAATACTACAAGAGTGAAATGTTTTGTGGGAGAAGAAGTATCTAGAAGTTTTGGTGGAGAAATGGATGAAAGATGAACAGAGAACCCAACTCAAATAAAATAATCCACCTTTATAAGAAAAAAAATATTATGTGAGTAATACTAAAAATAAATAAATTAAATATGCATATAAAACAATACATTAATTTTATGGACAATGATTTTACTGTGAAAACATAAAAATTACCTTTTTCATTGAGTAGAGGTAGTGTCGTTGCTCTTCCTACAAAAGTAGTTGAAAGAACTTGAAGTAAAGTGATAAATGTAACACTGTGGGGGTGAAAAGGTTTTGAGGGAGAAGAAATCTATGGAAGTTTTGGTGCAGAAAGGGATGAAATATGGACAAAGCACCCCAACTCAAACAAATGAATCCAAATGTATAAGAAAACAATTATTATATAAGTAATATTAAAAATAAATAAATAAAACATACATGTGAAAGAATACATTAATTCTATAGACAATGATTTTACTATGTAAACAACAAAATTACCAATGTCATTGAGTAGAGGCAACATCATTGCTCTTCCTGCAAAGGTAGTGGAAAGAACTTTAAGTAAAGTGATAAATGAAACACTGTGGGGGTGAAAAGGTTTTGAGGGAGAAGAAGTATGTGGAAGTTTTAGTACATAAGGGGATGAAATATGGACAGATCACCCAAACTCAAACAAAACAATCCACCTATATAAAAAAAATTATTATATGAGTAATACTAAAAAGAAATAAATTAAACATAAATATAAAACAATACATTAATTATATGGATAATGATTTTACTATGCAAACTTAAACATTACCTCTATGATTGAGCAGACACAATGTCATTGCTCTTCTTGCAAAGGCATGACACATGGACAAAAATCTTCTAAAATAAACGAACTCTTCAAGGAATAATGAAAATTAAATCAACATTACATTATATAATTTTTCAGTAAAATAGAGAAAGTATATTGTAACATTACCTTTTCATCTATCCAAAGAGTTTCCTTCATTATAGTTTTTTCTTCTGATGGATTGGTAACATCATCATGTGCATAAGACATTATCGGCATGAGTAGTCAAACATTTAATTTAGATTATGTTAATGCAGTAGAGAACATATAATATTATGAGGGAAAACATAATATATTAAAAAACATTTTTACCTTCTCATTTAACTCCCTTTTTTTAAAGGTTTCAAGGATTTGGTTCCTCTTTAAATAATCCAAATACCCTCTTTTGGTCCCCTGTAACATACAAGACATTTTCTACATTAGTACTGGCATGAACTGATTGTGATGTCCCAATGAAAGGGTCATCCTCGATTGAATTTTCATTTGACTCAACATTTTTTTAGTCTCTAGAAAGAAAAACATTCAATTATTGTTTGTTGGATCAGATACATAAAATACTTGCACTTCTTGTGATGCCATTATGAATAACTTGTCCTTTTTCCGTTATACACTGAAATTCACATTCACAAATCCCATTTCATCAACTTTCACTCCATTCATGTTGTCAACCCATTTGCAATTGAAAAGTGACACTTGAAATGTTATATAATCCAACTCGTATATCTATTTGATAATGCCAAAATATAACATATTTTCATAAATTGGATTTCTATCCTTTGAACTAGATATGTGCATCGCTTCACCCACAAGTGTAACACCACTTTTTTTCATCATACTGAATTCACTGTTCTCTTTTGTATAGAACCAATAACCATTTATTACAAAACCAATGTAAGATATAACATTTTCATTTGGTCCTCTGGATAGCCATTGAATTTTTTCATCAATTGAATTCATATTTTCAGATAACTCCTTATAAATTTGACCTCTGAACCATCCTATAAAATATTTATTATGTGTATTTAATATCCATCCTCCAACCCTTGATGGATTCAAATATCTAGTAATTTCTTTGTACGCTTAAATTTATGGATCAACATCTTCACTATTATGTAATATGTAAATATGTGATTGATCCTGCTCTGTCAAGGTAATTGTAACAACATCTATTCTAGAAATCCCTTCACCCATAAGGCATTCTCTATGATGAGACTTTGGGATACTGATGCTTTCAACATCTGATAGATAATAGGTATAGAATTCAATAGCTTATTCAATAATATATCGTTATGAAATATAACCTTCTCACCAACTTTGATTCTTGAACTACCATTTCAAAATATTCATATACCATTCAATGGGGTATATCCATCTGTAATAGAAAGGACTGCATATTTAAACCTCTCTGACCAAGTGAACCATTAGGTGGACCATTATATCAAAGAATGATGGTGGGAATAACATATCTAACTCATATAATATTATTTCAATCTCCTTATTCATGATGGGAAACTTCACTAGGTCTACAAATTTACTATATATGGATTTGAAAACGATGCATAGTCTGTTTAATGTATGTCATAAATTTTGAGGCAGAATATAATGAAAAGAAACAGGCATTAAATATTGCATCAAAACATGACAGTCTTGTGATTTTAGTCCTTTTAACTTTAAATTAGTCATTGACACAACATTCTTGATATTTTATGAATACCCCTGTGGAACTTTTACACTAGTAAAGAAAAGGAAAAATTGCACTTTTTTCCTGTCTGGATAGAGTGTAAGCTACTAGAGGAAGAAAAGTCCACCTTTTACCCTTCACCAGTCCCAACTCTTCCCTTATCCCCATTTCAATCAAGTCCAACCTAGCCTTGATTTCATCTTTCATTTTGCCAGGAACATTTAGTAACATTCCAATAACACTGTCAAATACATTTTTTCTACATGCATGACATCAAGAAAATGTATGACATACAAAAAAATACAATATGGTAATTCAAAGAAAATTGATCACTTCTTCCAACCTGATTTTTTATGGTTTTTTGAAAATGGTTTATCGAAAATAGTGTCAATATTTTTTACTTTTTTTTATAGTTTATCACCTATTACTGGAGATGTTGTTGTACCTTGTTTGATATTCCCATCAAATGTTGTTGTCCAGGATCAGTATTTATGTCGTCGAGTTAAAAATTTCTAATGTCCTAAATACATAGTATTTGAGGAATGTTTCAACTTAATTGAGTATGTTTATTTTTTAAAAATGGGACACCCAAATATTCCTTTAATGTTATATCCTAATAAATTTTCATAAGTAGGGAATTCATTTATAATTATGTGCAGCATGGCCCTCAATATGAATTCATCACTTATATGAGAATCATACATTGTAACACATGTATCCTATATTAATTTTATATCTTAGATTAATGGAGCCAAATAGACATCAATATCGTTACCGGGATGCTTCGGTCCAGATATAAGCAGAGACAACATAATGTATTTGTGCTTCATGCATAACCTGGCGGTAAGTTATAATTTACCATTACGATGGGACATGTACTATAAGTACTAATCTTTACACCAAAATGATTTATTCTATCTGTAGATAACGCAAGATGAAATTTTCTCAAATCATCTCCAAATTTAGGAAACTCATAATAAATTTTCTTCCATCGAGGAGAATCTACTGGATAACGTAGGTTCCCATATTTAATTCTTGTATCTACATTCCATGTTAATTTTATTACAGTTTCCCGAAATCCATGTAGACTTCTAAACCATGGAATGGTAGGAAAGTACCATACATATTTAGAAGGATTTGAGTCATTTTTCTTGCATCGATCTACGCCACACTTAGGGAATTTTATGAGTGATTCATGGTCCTTGCGAATCAATATGAAATCATTTGTAAAAGCATGTATTTTTTTAGAGATCATTACCATTGAATATAAAATTCATTTAGCATCATATGTTTGGCATGGTAATTCATTTTCTTCTGGTAGCATATATTTTAGAAGACCAAGTAGTTCTGTAAATCTGTGTCCCTCCATCCACTGCCAGCTTTCAAATTATATAACTTCAATACAGCTGATAATATTATATATTTTTTACAACTAGTATACAATGGTTTCTTGGAATAGCTATTTAAATCCTCAAACAACTTTGGATAATCGTGAAGGTCATCTTCAATTGCCATTTTCATTTATTCCATGTGATCTCCATCATCTTTTTCAAAGGTATTCATATCAAATGATTCATAAACCATAGTATCATCTGAACTGATGTCGACATTCAGTTTGTTCCCATCTTTAGTCTAACATTTATAGATTTTTTCTCTTATGTGAAAAATCAATTGTTCTTCCAACTCTTCCAAACTAATTTTTCTTGAATAACAATAATGTAAACATGGATAGAGGATTTTAGAAGGGTTATCTGTATGCTCTCTTCAAAACTTGATGAACTCTTTAATTCCATCTTCATATTATTTTATCAAATGATTATCATGCATCCATTTTTTGTTAATATCTATCCTATTCAGTCCATAAAATATTAATTTGATGTAATATATAAATAAATACACATAAGATATTCATTGTCAAAATTTAATGTTATAGATAATTATAATAAGGGTAATATGGATCGTTTCTACTAGAATATCTGAGCGCCTAGATATTCCAAATCCAACAATAAGGTCTGTTGTAATTTGAAAAAATAGAGGGAGATAAAGGTAGATAATAAATGATATTATCATTAAACTTTATAGGTGTAAACCAGAAGATGGATAATGTAATGACCCCAGCCTGAATTACCCACACAACATGAGGTCAAATCATCTTATGACCTCTAACACACCTCAAAGTAACTAAAGTATTATTTAAACTTTGGGTGAAAAAAACCATAAATGGGAGGTGGTCCCCCCCCCAAATAGAAACAATTAGTACTAGAGGTTGAACAAAATTCTAGCATGACCCTCGGGGTCAATGGACATGTAGACCCAGAATCGTCATTACCCAATATTGGCATACTTGTTAGACAAACAACTATGGAAATAAATGATGTAATATCTATATAGACACACATACATATCATTCCAGTATAAAAACTCACTTATAGTCTATAAGAAATATCAAATATATAAAAACCTGATATTCAAACATAACGTGAACTATAAAGGCACCATAATGATTCAAAAAGTGAAGGCTTGATGTGATAAAACCTCATGTGCTTAAATGGGGATGACCCCTTTGAATCTTCTCCATAAGAAAACTAAGGACCATAGTGAATTCTAATAGGAACTAGATCCTATGATACATATAACCAATAGAGAAACATACATCACTCAACTAACTTGGTTCCTGAAAAATAGCATCTGAAGCTGTATGTCCACTGAGGTTCCATGAAAGGGGTCATCATATATATAATAATTAGAGAACCACCAATGTGCCTCAAATAAGTTGTTAATAAATAATAATATACATGAAAATTCCCCCCTCACTCGACTGGGGTGGTAAGGGTGGCGAGGGGTTTGGGGCATGGTTGCGAGGTCAAATCCCTGGGCCGGTGATTTACCTATATTTTCTTTGTCGTGTTGTGTGCCACTTTCACGGTTGTACCCAATTTTTAAAAAAGAATATACATGAAAATTTCTACAAATTTATATAAATATATGAAAAAATTATTTAGTAAGAAGATACAAAACATAGTAGTAAAAAAACAATGAATAAATCCAAGGTTCGGTGTCAGATATAAACAACAGATCATACATCAGTAGTCAATACAAACTACACACCACAAATCATTCCCTAAAAAATATATCATAAACAAATCGTAAAAAATGGATCATACAAAAATCATAGAAGAAGAAATCAAAAACTAAACGAAAAATACACAAAGAAAATAGGAAGGTCGACCTTTCTAGATTGAAAAAAAAATGTGATCCTTTTCAGAAACCCTAACTGCAATCGAACACTAGATTTTGGATGAGATGTTGGAGAAACTAGAGGCAGTCAAGTGGAATGATTCAAAATTTGATTCATCGAGGAGGAGCACCGGAAGCAGGTGACTTCCACGGAAAGATTCTATATTGTGATAGGTTCGTAAATGGTTGGGGTTTTTAAAATAGATCGAGAAACTTTTATCAGTGCTTACAAATAAGCACTAATAAAGTAAATATTTATTAGTATTAAAGTTATAGTACTGATAAATATTAATTTTATCATTGCTTTATTTAGAGCTGATAAAGGATTTATAATTATAATTATAAAAAAAAAATTAATATTTATATATACTTCATAAATATATATAAATATAAATATAGTACATATATTTCTTTTTAAATATATTTATTATAATTTTATAATTATTTATTTATAATGATGGAAATATTTTTTAAAAATAATATTTATATCATTATATATATTTATATAATTATACATATATATATTAAACAAATATATATATAAATATAAATATAGTAAATATATTCATTATTTAAGTAAATTTATTATAAATTTAATAATTATTTAAATATATATAATTATTTATTTATAATTATATAAATACTTTTAAAGAAATGTTTATTTATTTATAATTATAAATGTATAAATATAGTAAATTTACATTTATAAATATATTTATTTATAAATATTTTTCTAAAATTATATTTTTAACATTATTAATGAATATCTAATTTTAAGGGCATGCATATATGTTAAAAATGAGTGAAATTGAATAGATTAAGAATAAGTACACTTTAATAATATTGAAAAAATGGATAAGTTTTGTGTGTGTGAATTGTATATAAAAATGCATTAATTACGTATATTTGAAATCAATATAATGCACATTTGATCTATATTAAATTGAAATATCAAACGACGTTCAATTATATGTTGAGTACTGTGAAATTAGTTAATATTTTTAATTCATATTAATTTTTAATTATAAAACATTATTCAATAAATATATGACTATTTAATGTAAAGCCCATAAATATTTTTTAATATATAAATCATATTTATATACATTAATATATATCTATATATTTAATATATAAAATTTAAAAACATTAATTATCATAATTATCTAATTAATAAAATGTTTAATATTTAATAATGTATAATCAATCTATTCATTTTTATCAATAAATATTTAATTAATAAAATTTGTAATATTTTTTTAATAAACACATTTTTTATTTTAATTATTTTATTTTATTTATTCGGACCTTTATCAGTGCTAAAAATGCACTGATGAAATCAATATTTATCGGCACTGATAAAGGGCACCCTTTATCAATGATAAAAATAAATCATTGATAAAGGATACCCCTTATTAATGCTAAAAATAATGCGCTGATAAAGGATACCCTTTATCAATGCTAAAAAAAGCACTGATAAAGGTTCCCTTTATCAGCGCTAAAAAAAAGCGCTGGTAAAAGGTTAAAATTATTAGTGCTTTCTTTAGCATTGAAAAATATGCCATTTATCATCATTTTTTTCTAGGACTGATAAATAACAACGTTGTTAAAGGCATGTATTGTAGTATAGTTTCCTTTGATCATTCACTTTATTATGATCAGTGATTTTTATCACACTCTATAATTATTTATGTTTTTCTTTCATGTTTTTATCTTCACTTCCCACCAATGTTCTCATACTTATAAACCAAGTTATGCGTTATTCTAGATGTCCTTTATACTTCCCCTTATCTCTTATCAAGTGGATGTTTTATTATCACTTTTTACATTGTGGGTTTCCAATAAATTTAATTTCAAATTTCAAACCCTTAATTTTTTATATTAAGATTAAATTGTGAAGGCGCAATTTATTTAAGGGTTTAGATATAACACCCCGAAATTTTAAAAGAGGAACATCATGCTCGAGATTTTATATGGCATGAAACACCAAGATTATAAGATAATATAACACCCTAATACATTATGATATATTTCTTTTTAAATGAAACACGGTACTCTATTAAAATATTATTATTTAAACATTACCATTATAACCTAACTGTTAAATTGGCGGGTATGAATAGGACTAAATAAATTATTAAAATTATATGGTTTACACATGTATAAAATAAATTCAATGCTTATCTATTTATTATAAATAAAATAATAATCATTTGAAATAAAAATAAATGTTTTCTGAAAAACTTTATTTTTCTAAAAGGTGGTTTAGTCGCACTTTGCGCACAGAATTTTAAATAAATTTTTAAAGATTTTAGAAAATTTATTTGAAAAAAATATACTTCATTTTTTAAATCTAAATTTCAAAATTATATGTGGGTTTATTTTTGTGATTTTTTTGAAAAGATTAATTTTTTGATGAATAGTGAAAAATACTGATTTTTATTGAAAATTGTCTTTTCATTTAATTTATTTATAAAGTTAAATTATATTTTAAATTGGTTTAAAATTAGTTAAATTATATTATAATTTAACTAATTCAGGTAATTTTAATCAATTTCATAATGAAAATTGATATAAAAACTTTTTAAACTTTAGAATGTTTTCTTTGAAAAAACTGTTTTTCGACACGTCTGCGGGTTTAAATTTAAATTGAATTATGTCACTTATGTGAATTGAAATTGGAAAAATGGATTAAATATTTTAATAATAATAATTTATATTATATAATAAGTTCAACTTAATTTTTGACCATTATGAATAATGAAAACAAAAAATAACAATTATTATAGTTAAGGTTAAAACGGGTTTACCGGGGATTAAACTAAGAAGATAAGGGTTAAAAATGACCTAAAACATGACCAAACCCCATTTTATGGAAATATTTAGACCTTATCACCTATAATTTTTTATAATTACCCATTTTTTAGTCTTTTTTCATGATAAAAATGTGGGTATCACTTTATCTTAAAACATTTTATGTGTGTCATCTCCCCCACTTATAAAAATATACCCCCTCTCCTCTCCTCATCATGCTTACAAATCCATTTAGATCATAAATTACCAACCCAAATCCCTTAATTATTCCTTTAAAAACATCATAGATTCCTTTGTTTGGTCATAAATACAACCTATGAAGGATTTTGATGCAAACCTAAAGAGTTCATCCGAAGAAGAGGTAATGTTATTAAACAAACGTTTTATTTTATTTCTTCTTTCACCACCATCAGAACTCATTAAAATAAGATTATATAATAAAAATAGTATATATAATATTATTATATTTTATTTTTAAAGACCCATAATTTCTATGTAAATTTATTTTAATTATATGGGAATTTTACGAGTCCGCGAAAATTGACGGCGTGTGATTCCGAGGCCCGGTGTGCCAGGAATGAATTTCTGAACTTTTTTTCGAGTACTTCGAGTACGTTCACTAAACGTGTGAGTGGGTTTTTGTAAATTTTGAACCGGTACTCAGAATTGAAATCTGAGGACACCGTTGAACTCACAGCACCGGTATTCGCTTAAGGAGACTTTCACCTCAACGGCAGTTGGTCAAGGGTGAAAGTTAATTTTTGTGTTTTTCGTGAAAGAATAAAATAAAATAAAATGTTTAACATTTTTATTTGTAGAAACCCCCCCCCCCAATTAAATTCTAGTGGTGGGGACCACCCGAACCCCCCCCCCCCCCCCCTTAATGGGAGATAACTCTTGGACTTCCTCCCATAAATTAATTAGGCCAACTCCCCATTTAATTTTTAGAGACAACTAAAAATTAATGAAATGTGTCAGTATTTTAATTGTGCCATTATAATTGATCTAATTAATTTAAATTATATTGGAACCTATTTCCTTTGGAAGGATTTGGGTTGGCAAAGGATAAGGTCAGAACTTGTGGAGGATCATTCTCTCCAATGAAGAACACCTCCCAACGAATATCTTCTTCAACGAAGAACGCGCCACCTCCAACGTGGGATGTCTTCAACAACGACGAACCGACATCCGCCCTTCCCTCCTCATCGATGTCAACAAACCTCCGAGGTAGGGGTTTTTTTATTCTTCGTGTTTTATTTTGAATTAATCATCATGATCTTCCTGCTACCAAAATAATGCGGAGGAAGCAGGCCAAACGAACACAGACTGATCCCTCCGCCATTCTTGATGGTTGGTGTGTTCTTCGCGATGGAGGAGGACGTCGACCTACACCGGTGGGGAATGGGAATGGAGGACGGCACCATGGTCAGCCAAGATGAAGTCAATAGCGCAACCGCACCATCAGAGAAGGGTCGAGACCCGTCGGCCGCAGTGGAGCAAAGGCGGCGGTCGGCCGCATGACGGGGGGCGGCGGCGCGCATCTGCGCCGCCCAGTGAGGAAGGGCCGCGTCTTGTGCCGCAACGATTAAGGGAGGATGATTAGCCAAGCTGGCCTTCGGAAAAGGCATGGCGCATGACTGTGCCATGCAGAGAGGATGGCTGGCCATCCGGCTAGCTGCGGTGGACCGCCGCCCCGCCGCACCGCCGCCGCCCCACCGCACCGCGTCCACCCTGCGCCGCAGCCTCCCCGCTCCACGGGCCGCCTAGCATGGGTCAGGTCAAGCCGCGGTTTGGGCCAGGTTGACCTGAACTGGGTCGGCCCAAACCGGTTCGGGCTGGGTCTGTCCGACCGGGTCGAACCGGACTCTGACTAGTTTCGACCCATCCCATACTTTTGGCCATAACTTTGGCAGCGGGCATTCGTTTGATGAACCGTCTACGGCACCGGAAACCTTGGAGAGAGAAGGTCCTTTTGGTATACCCACTTGAGATTTGGATAAAGTTGGGGTACGGTCCGGTTGGATCGAGAACAAATCCAACCGGGCCCTCGGGACTAAAAGACTAATAACTTATAGATCGGGCGTCCGATTGACGCATCATTTGTTGAGTTAAGACCCTTATTACATGGAGGTCCTTTGGGATACTTCTTCTTGGGACTTCGTTTCAGTTGTATTATCGACCAATGGATTGAGGAGTGGACCCTACCAGAGACAAACGAGCTTAGTGCGGGAACCCTGTAGCTGGCTATGACGATGTACTAGTATCCTGTGAGGGTCTGACGATGTGGTAGGATCTTGTGTGGGTATGACAGAGTACTAGGATCCTATGTGGGTCTGAAGATATACTACGATCCTCTGTGGGTCTGATGATGATTTAGTATCCTTCGTGGGTCTGCCTCTTAATAGAGTAAGATGATTCAGTAGTTACATCTAATCATCTTTACTATTGTACCTAAGATATACCTGGTGTGAGTTGAGTCTGTACCTATGTGGTACTTTCTTTCGTGGTGATACCTTTGTGGTATTCTTCTGTGTGGCATACATGTGTGGTACTTACCTTCGTGGTATTCCTTCCTTTGTGGAACAGTTGAGCTTTGGGCTTTTGAGTTGGACCATGTGTTTCCTCGTGACTGAGATGGGTATACTTGATAACTTAGGTATATGTATGGGCATATACCTAATTAGGGTTTTTAGTTGATTTCATGCTATGTGGTTTATCCTTTGTGGATTTTGTGAGACATTGAGGGTCTCGGGGTCCCTAATGAGTATCGTTATACTCACCCCTGCACAGGTTATGCCTGTACCTTGTTGTGTTTGGTGCAGACAACGGACAGCGCTGACTGAGGACGTGGGTACCAGGATTGGACGGTGCCTGGAGGTGGACCATACGGCATGTCGGTACGCAGAGTAAACGAGCGGACGTGGAGTGCTGAGGAGGCGATATGTACCTTCCCTTCAGGTAGGAACCTCGGAGGATGACCCAGTAGTTGTCTTTCTCTTTCTTCATTTGTATTGTATTTCAGTTATACTTGTACATTTACTGTTGGGCTTGTATTCCAGCCCTTCTTACTTTCAGCACTCTTTTTTCTATATAGTTTACTTGTGTCTTCATCTTTTTGTGTGCTTGGTTGCATTTTTTTATAGGATATAAAGTCAATGCCTTCCCGGTTTTATGGGATACGCCTTACAGTGCTAGTCGCCATCCCCTGACCTATAGAATGCGGGCTTGGGGTAGTCATGGCATGGGCCCCGGGGGATGGGTCGTGACAAATTGGTATCAAAGGTGGTACCCAGCCTTCAGTGCAGTGCACTACTTGGGTTGATATGTAGGGCCCACAATGAGGATGTTGTCCTCTAAAGGGGGGGTGATTGTAACACCCTCAAATGATAAAGGGTTAAATTACTAAATGATATGACTCATGTCAACAAGGTGCACCTTCCTTTTCGGAAGCATGCCTGATTAGAACTCCACAGTTAAGCATGCTAGGTTTAGAGAAGTGTTCAGGATGGGTGACCTTCTAGGAAGTTTCTCAGGGTATGGGTGAGTGGGGACAAATCACACTGGAAAGGACATGTGTTGGTCTGTGGGGACTATCATTAGTCAGATGACCCGTTCGGGCATGTGGGTGGGCCTCATGGTGGGGACCACGTGTCTGTGGGGCAACTGGTGGGCGGGGCCCAGTTGTCACATTTGGTATCAAAGGAGTCATTTCTACCGTATAACATTGGACTCTGATCTTTTTAACGACAATATTTTTAAGTGTAGTGAGTGTGGTTGTCAGTTTAGGGAATCCAGTGTTGGTTCAGCAGTCGACGTATCCATACACTAGGACCCTGACTTCTGATTTCTGACTCAGTGCACAAAACAATGATTGCGTGTGTGTTTTCAAGAGTTTTCCTTGTGATCTCTTTGAGTCAGCTCACCAGGTATAACTTTTTGACTGTGGTGCACCTATTTTTTTTTCAGGATTCCTCCACGCAGACAGCAATCTAGGGTTTCGGGTATAGTACGCACTAATAGCCCACCGAGTGATGAGGCCTCGGTGTAGGGCCCTCTTCCAGTAGAGGCACCAGCGGAGGCACCAGCGGTACCATTACCCATTGGTCAACCGATGCCACTAGCCCTAGTAGCAGAGGGTTCACGCTGCTTGAGAACGTTGCACAAGTTCCAATGCTAGAGTCCACCCAGGTTCAGGGGAGAGACAGACCCACAGGTGGCTGAGGATTGGTTGGAGGTCATGGTGAGAGTCTACCGACAGGTAGGGAAACTAACTGATCTCATGGTGATCCTTGCTGCCAGCCTTCTATAGGTAGCAACAGGCAGATAGTAGAGCTTGATGCTCTAGGTTCACGATGAGGTGACGCTTCTCTGGGTAGACTTCGAGAGCCTATTTCGGGCAGAGTTTGTCCAAGAAACTCTACGCAGTGTGCATACAGGAGCTTCTTCATCTGCGGTAGGGCATCATGATTGTGGATCAGTACTCAGCAAGGTTCACTAACCTCTCACGCTACTCCACTGATATGGTGCGGGACCCATTCTTCAGGGCCTGGGCCTTTGAGCAAGGACTCAGGAGGGAGATCAGGGCTTTGATGATTTCTCTTAGCATCCCGATGCAGGTGGGGGTGTTAGAGCGAGCCCTATTAGTGGATATTTTTCTTGCTGAGCAGTCTCCAGTAGTGAGACCCACCGCTAAACATCACGTAGCAGAATCTTCTACAGCTGGTAGTAGACAGATGTCACAGAGGTCCAAGAGGACCAGACCTACTGGTGGACGACTGCATGACTCAGGATCGGTTGTGTGGGGTATCGGAGACAAAGCCAGTCATACGAGAAATAGGAAGTGTTTCACATGCATTGGTTAGGGTCACATGGCTTGTGACTGCCTGACCCATCGTACGGATAATCAGCAGATGGTCAAAGGATTTCCAAAGTAGAGACAGAGGTTTGATCAAGGATTTCCGTAGGGATCAGGTGGACATGGTAGAGGAGCTAGCTGTGTAGTTGGCGGTGGGCAATGATTTGAGGTATTACCGCCACCACCACCAGGTGGTCCACCGCGACCATAGGGAGTAGGTGGAAAGGGGCAAGCTTAGCTCTAGGCAGTTGAGGCCTATGACCATGGAACTCCGTAGATGATACAAGGTACGATCTATGTCTACTCCACCTTAGTTTCAGTACTTATAGACACATGTTCCAGAAATTCTTTTATTTCCACTACCCTCGTTTAGAGCTCAGAGATTCCAATGGAGATGTTGGCTCTATCCTTACAGCTAGATACTCCTACGGGGGAGGATTTTACGATTATGCAATGGTGACAGCAGTGTGAGCTTACTCTAGGAGGTGAGAGCTTCGGCTGAGATCTTCTAGTAGCAGCATCGAGGCCTTACAATGTCATCTTGGGTATGGACTGGTTATCTATAGTCCATGCTCAGATTGACTATATTAGGCACAAAGTGTGGTGTGCCCGCATGGATGGGACCAATTTTACCTTCACCGATGAGAATGGATCCTTTGCAGCATAGGATGGACTTACCCAAAGGAGAGTGCAGCAGATCACTCATCAGTTGGCTAGCCTTACCCTTGGAGTGGTTAATGTGGGGAGTCTGAGCTATCCTATAGTGGTGGACCAGTATGCGGATGTCTTCCCTAATGATGTTTTGGGTCTACCTCCTCGTAGAGAGGTGTAATTTTACATTGACTTGTACCCTGGGATGGAACTGATATCTACACCAGCATATTGGATGGCTCCCGCGGAGCTTCGTGAGCTGCGGGTATAGCTGGAGGACTTATAGGGGAAGGGATTCATTCAGGCTAGTGTTTCTCCTTGGGCAACCCCGATTTTGTTCACCAAGAAGGCGGATGGGAGCTTGAGACTTTGTGTCGACTATCAGTGCCTGAACTAGGTGACCGTGAAGAACAAGTACCCACTTCTGAGGATTGATGACCTCTTTGATCAACTGAAGGTAGCATGGTGGTTCTCAAAGATAGACCTCAGATCAGGCTATCACCAGCTCAGAGTGCGATATGAGGATGTGCAGAAGATGAATTTCAAATGTCGATATGGCCATTACGAGTTCTTGGTTATGTCATTCGGTGTAACCAATGCTCTAGCAGTGTTCATGGGACTCATGAACAGGATCTTTCAACAATACCTTGATCGCTTTGTGGTGGTCTTCATTGATGGCATTCTGATCTACTCAGCTACTGAGGAGGAGCATGCCTATCATTTACAGGTAGTACTGGACACACTCCGAGAGCACCAGCTTTATGGTAAGCTCTTGAAGTGCCAATTCTATATCCGAGAGGTTCACTTTCTGGGACATGTCATCTTGGAGGCTGGAGTTGCAGTGGATCCAGCGAAGATTGAGGTTATACTTGCTTGGGAGCCACCCAGGAGTGTGACGGAGGTACGGAGTTTCCTGGGTTTGGCTGGATACTACCGGAGGTTTTTACCAAATTTCTCCAGAGTTACAACACCTTTATCAGAGTTGATGAAGAAGGGGCAACCCTTCGTGTGGTCGGAAAGATTTCGGCAGAGTTTTCAAGAGCTGAGACAAAGGATGACTAGTGCCCCCATCTTGAGGCTTCCGGAGGAGGGCTTTGGGTATGTAGTCTACTACGACACATCAGGGACCAGGCTCAAATGTGTCCTGATGTAGGAGTGATCAATTATTGCATATAGTTCTTGACAGCTGAGACAACATGAGAAAGATTAATCTACCCATGACCTGGAGTTAGCAGCAGTGGTATTCATCTTGAAGATGTAGAGACATTACTTTATGGGAGAGATTTTTACAGTATTCTCTAATCACAAGAGTCTTAGGTATATCTTCTCTCAGAAGGACCTGAACCTGAGACAGCGACGTTGGATTGAGTTTCTCCAGGACTATGACTTAGAGATAGTCTATACTCCTGGGAAGGGGAACATTGTAGAAGATTCACTCAGTGGTAGATCTAGTATACAGCTGCTGGGCGAGGAGACGGAGCAGCTGGACGCTTTGCAGATATCCTTTGTGGATCGAGATAGAGCATCTTTTCTTCAGTCTCTTACAGTCACTCTCCCACTTCTTTAGCGAGTCAAGGAGGCGCAGTGTGAGGATACTAACTACGAGGCTCAACGTGCTCAGATATCCACAGGACATGCACCTGATGGATTTTCTGAAGGTGGGGAGCACGTCATCCTTTTCAAAGGACGTACCATGGTACCAATGTCATTTCGGGAGGAAGTGTTGAGGGAGTTTTACACTTCTCCACTAGCAGTACATCCAGGAGTGGAGAAGATGTAACACGATCTTCTACGGAAGTACTGGTGGCTAAGAATGAAGAAAGTAGTAGTAGAGTTTGTTTCTCGGTGCCTCACTTGTCAGCAAGTGAAGGCAGAGCATCAGGTACCAGTAGGCTTGGTTCAGCCTTTAGAGGTCCCAGAGTGGAAGTGGGATGGAATATCCATGGACTTCGTGACATAACTTCCACGTACATACAGAGGTCATGATTCTATATGGGTGATCATAAACCGACTCACCAAGTTGGCCCACTTCCTACCGATCAGATAGTAGGGTTCAGTAGAGAGATTGGGGCGCCTCTATATATAGGAGATTGTGTGGATATATGGAGTACCCTCATCGATTGTCTTCGATCATGATGCATGTTTTACTTCCTAGCTATGGAAGGGGTTGCAGGAGGCTTTCAGGACGTAGCTTCATTTGAGCATCGCCTTCCATCCTCAGACGGATGGCCAGAATGAGCGGACCATTCAGACCCTCGAGGACATGCTGTGTGCTTGCGTCCTCGACTTCGATCGCAGATGGGAGGATCAATTTCCCTTGGTGGAGTTTACGTACAACAAGAGCTATCACTCCACCATTGGGATGGCACCTTTTGATACATTGTACAGACGACCTTGAAGATCACCTTTGTGCTAGAATGACCTATGGGAGTCAGCACTCGTGGGACCAGAGATGGTACGGGCTACCACAGAGAAAGTGCAGATCATCCAGGAGTGGATGAAGACAGCACGGAGCAGGAACAAGTCTTATGACGACAGGAGATGGAGAACTCTGGAGTTCGAGGATGGAAACCACATCTTTCTACAGGTCTCACCCCAATGAGGTTTACGGAGATTTGGTTGCAGCGGAAAATTATCTCTAAGGTTCATTGGACCCTTCCAGGTCCTCAGTAGAGTTGGCGAGGTGACATACCACTTAGAACTTCTCCCTCAGTTGCACTGGGTGCACGACATCTTTCACGTATCCCAGTTGAGGAGATACATGCACGACTCTTCTCACATCATCGACCACGGTGAGATGGACGTCAATGATGGGGAGACATTTATAGAGGTTCTAGTGGAGATTTAGGATCTATGGGAGTGGGTCCTTCATGCGCGTTCGATACCTCTGGTGCGCATTCGCTGTAAGCATGGGAACCTCCAGGAGAGCACATGGGAGTGGGAGGCTCAGATACGTGCTCAGTACCCCCAATTGTTTTCCTAGTTTGGTGTTGTGGATTTCGGGGATGCAAAGCCCTAAGGTGGAGAGAATGTAAAGACCCAAAATTTCCATGTAATTTTTTTTAATTATATGGAAATTTTATGAGTCTGTGAAAATTGACGGCGTGTGATTCCGAGACCCGGTGTGCCCAGAATGAATTTCTGAACTTTTTTTTAGGTACGTTCAATAAACGTGCGAGTGGGTTTTTGTAACTTTTGAACTAGTGTTCATAATTAAAATCTGAGGATACTGTTGAACTTGTAGCACCGGTATTCTCTTAAGGAGACTTTTACCTCGATGGCATTTGGTCGAGGGTGAAAGTTAGTTTTTGTGTTTTTTGTGAAAGAATAAAATAAAATAAAAATGTTTAACATTTTCATTTGTAGAACCCCCCCCCCCAAATTAAATTCTAGTGGTGGGGACCACCCGAACCCCCCTTTAATGGGAGATAACTCTTGGACTTCCTCCCATAAATTAATTAGGCCAACTCCCCATTTAATTTTTGGAGCCAAGTAAAAATTAATGAAATGCGTCATCATTTTAATTGTGCCAATATAATTGATCTAATTAATTTAAATTATATTGGAACCTATTTCCTTTGGGAGGATTTGGGTTGAAAAAGAAGAAGGGGAGAACTTTTGGAGGATCATTCTCTCCAATGAAGAACACCTCCCAACGAAGATCTTCTTCAATGAAGAACACACTACCTCCAACGTGGGACGTCTTCAACAACAACAAACCGACATCCGCCCTTCCCTCCTCATCGACGTCAACAAACCTCCGAGGTAGGGTTTTTGTTATTCTTCATGATTTACATTGAATTAATCCTCATGATCCTCCTCCTACCGAACTAATGCGGATGGAGCGGGCCAAACAAACACGGCCCGATCCCTCTGTTGTTCTTCATGGTTGGTGTGTTCTTCACGATGGAGGAGGACGTCGGCCGACACCAGTGGGGCACGGGAATGAAATTCAGCACCACGGTCAGCCACGACGAAGGTGGCAGCGTGACCGCACCACCGGAGAAGGGTCGCAGCCCATCGGTTACGGTGGAGGAAAGGCAGCGGCCGGCCGCACAACGGGGACGGCGGTGCGCGTCTGCGCCTCCCAGTGAAGAAGGGTCGCAGATTGTGCCGCAGTGACGAAGGGAGGACGGCCGGAAGAGCCAGCTGTTAGAGAAGGCGCAGTGTGCGACCGCGCCTCACGAAGAGGATGGCTGGCCATCCGGCCAGCCGTGGCAAACCGCCGCACCGCGGCCGCCCTGCCGTGTCGCAGCCACCCCGCCACACCGTGACCACCCCACTCTGCGGGCTGCCCAGCGTGGGCCAGGTCACGCCACGGGCCAGGCCAGACCCAATGGTTCAGGCTGGGTTGACCCGAACCGGGTTGGCCCAGGCCAGGTTGGGTTGCGTCGGTCCGACCAGGTCGGACCGGACTTGGACCAATTTCGACTCATCCCATACTTTTGTCCATAACTTTGGCACCGGGGGTCCATTTGACGAAACGTCTACGGCGCCGGAAACCTTGGAATGAGATAGTCCTTTTGGTATACCCCAAATGAGATTTGGATAAATTTTGGGTATGGTCGAGTTGGATCGACCACAAATCCAACCGGGCCCTCGGGACTAAAAGGCTAATAACTTACAGACCGGGCGTCTGATTGAGGCACCGTCTGTTGCGTTGAGACCCTTATTACATGGAAGTCCTTTTCGATAATTCTTCATGGAACTTCGTGGTAGTTGGAGTATTGACCAGTTGCTTGAGGAGCGGGCCCTCCCGGAGACAAGCGAGTTTAGTGCGGGGACCCTGTAGTTGGCTGTGATGATGTACTAGGATCCTGTGTGGGTATGACGATGTGCTACGATCCTCTGTGGGTCTGATGATGATTTAGGATCCTTCTTGGCTCTACCTCTTAACAGAGTAAGATGATTCATTAGTTACATCTAATCATCTTTACTACTGTACCTAAGATATAACTGGTGTGAGCTAAGTATGTACCTGTGTGGTACTTTCCTTCATAGTGATACCTTGGTGTTATTCTTCTGTGTGGCGTACCTATGTGGTAATTACCTTCATGGTATTCCTTCCTTTGTGGAACAGTTGAGCTTTGGGATTTTGAGTTGGACCATGTGTTTCCTCATGACTGAGATGGGTATACTTGATAACTTAGATATATGTATGGGCATATACCTAAGTAGGGTTGTCAGTTTATTTCATGCTATGTGGTTTATCCTTTGTGGATTTTGTGAGACCTTGAGGGTCTCAGGGTCCCTACTGAGTATCGTTATACTCACACATGCACGGTCTATGCCCGCACCTTGTTGTGTTTGGTGCAGACAACGGACATCGCTAACTGAGGACGTGGGTACGAGGACTGGACGGTGCCCAGAGGTGGATCATACTGCGTGTCGATACGCAGTGGAGACGGGCGGATGTGGAGTGCTGAGGAGGCGATCTTCACCTTCCCTTCAGGTAGGAAACTCGAAGGATGACCCAGTAACTATCTTTATCTTTCTTCAATTGTATTTTATTTCAGTTGTACTTATACCTTTACTGTTGGGCTTGTATTCCAGCCCTTGTTACTTTTAGCACTATTTTTTCTATACAGTTTACTTGTGTTCGTATCTTGTTGTGTGCTTGGTTGCATGTGTTTACAGGATATAAAGGCAATGCCTTCTCAGTTTTAGGGGATACGCCTTTCGGTGCTAGTCGCCAGACCCTGGCCTATGGAAGGCAGGCTTGGGTTAGTCATGGCACGGGCCCCGAGGGATGGTTCATGACATTATTATTTTAATTTCATAACCTATATCCATCTACACTTCAATAAAATGGGAAATGAAATCGTCTATCGTATGTACAGCGAACTACCGCCTCACAAACTGATTAACTTGTTTTCCATCACCACCTCTAATGGATGTATATAATGATGGATTAAATATATTTATATGATATTTATGACATTATTATACCTCTATAATTATTATATTACATATATCTTCTTACTTACCATTCTGTGGGGGGGTATGATAACGTCGCTTGTGTGTACGGCAAACTACCACCTCACGAAGCGATGTGATTCGTTTTTCGCTTACGATTTACATGGAAGGTATTAAGCATAAATTTAATTAATATATGTGATAATTATGACCTAAAAATAATTCTTTAAATATAATATCACATCTAACTAATTACCTTCCAATCCATTTGAAAACAATAGCGTCGCTTGTGCATACATGTGGACTACCACCTCCACGTAGTGATGTGAAATGTTCTTCATTTTATTTTTACATAGATGGTAATAAGGATGTATTTTATTAATATAAATGTTATATATAAAATTATAATGATTCTATAAAGTTTAATTAAAATTTATTTTTTCTTTTATTCCATCTGATAAGAAAAATGGAAATAGTGTTCATACGTACGTACGGCTTACCATATCCATGAACGGTGTAATCCATTTTCTTTCTTTAACTTTTATATATTACTATAATTACATATATAATGAATATATATGATATTTAAATCATTTTTAACATTCTGGAGATGATGGATCCATGATTAAATTAAAATTACCAAAATTATCAAACCAAAACATACATGAGAAACAAAGCAATTATAACCTAAAGCAGTGATTTTAACAAAGAAATGTTAATAAACTGGTGATACAAGACTATAATTAAATCATATATGGCTTGAAATATAACATTATGGTTATTTAATATATATATAATAAACATAAATTTATTATATAGGAGTTTTAAACACGTATGAAGGAAATCGGACCTGAGGTAAGGGTTTCTCCTCTCACTTTTACTTTAGTGAGACATATGCCATATTCACAAATTATTCCTTTGTGTGTTGTATATACTAAAAAAAATTATATTTTATATCATTAATATATTTATATTCATGGTATTTAATGTTTAATTTGAAGTTATTTCTTTTATGTGTCTTGTAATTCAAAAGTTACCAAAGTGGTAAGGGTTTATTTCACAATCTCATCATTATTCAAGATTGTTTATGTTTAAGTCTCCATTGGGAGAATTATTTGATATTTATATCTGAAAACTAATATATTTTATTCTACTAAGGTTATTAATAAAATTTTATTTTAATAGTACCATTTTCCTCTCTTTTTTATTTAAAATGATTGAGAAAATGTTTTTAAGAAAATTTGACTTCATTTCTCTCTTCGGTTGAAAATTATTTTTCTTTCAAAACCATATTTTCTAAAAATTTATTCAAAATTGTTTTTAATATTATTAAAATTATTTATTAAAGACATTTTTACATAGGTTTTACTTTTTAAAAAAGTTTGAAAGGAATATTCTTATCATTTTTCGAATGAGGTACTTTTTACCCTTTTACAACAATATGAAAGGAAAGTTTTTTTAACTTATACAACATGTACTAAATTTCCGACCATAATTATCACTCAATTTTTTAAAGATTATTTTACAATTTTCCAAGTTTATTTTCAAGAAAAAATATTTTCAATATATTTTTTGAAATTTTAGTTTTAAAAATATTTTCAAAGTGAAAAGGTTATTTTCCTTGAGAATGATTTTAATAACATTTTTATGGTATTTTTATTCATTAATGAAATCAACACTTTATTATAATTATTTTCCAATGTGGATATGTTTTATTGATACCATACTTATTGTTTCTCTGAATGGTTTATGATCAGTTGACTAGGATGTAATATTTTGATACCATTCTCTGTATTACTTTGAATGGTTTATGATTATGTTTATTGATTGGGGAAAGTATTGAAATTTTGTATGATAGTTTTTTTATAATAATGTTTATATAAATTATTTTTCACCCCTTTCATATAAGGAATGCGTTGGACTTATTAAGTGATCGGTGGGACTCGCTATAGACCCTCAATGCATCAGTAGGTCTCATGAGACAAACTAGCTTGGGTTTTTGGCCGAGGCCTTACCCATTTATGTAATATGTCCTGGAATGATGCCTTGAAAGTATGGTTGTGTTGTCTATAATTATTTTATTCCCACATTATGATATTATTTATTGATGTTTTATGTTATTATTCGATTAGTTAGAATATCATTAGTTAAGTTTCAAGATCATGTGATTATTTATATGGCATTATATGATTATCATTTATTTATACCATATTATGATCAAGTAGTTGATTGAATGGAATTTGTTTTAGTTATTTACCTTTCTATATTTATTATGCCTTATTTATTAATTATAGCTTCTATTGTACGTGTACCCTTACTGAGCATCTGAGCTCACCCCTTTCTTATTTTTTATTTTCCCCAGGATACCAGCAAGTGTTTTATGATTGATATACAGGGATATGCTAAGGAGAAATTATGGAGTTATAAAAAAACTTTGTGTATTTTATGTTTTCAATTGTAATGTGAATTTTAAGTGTGTATATATTTTACCAAGATTACTAAAATATTTATTCCTTAGGGGTGCAATTCCTTGTATCTTATTCCAATGAAATAAAGTAACCATCAAATCTAGGCTACTATGGTTGGGTTCTTTACAAATATAGAAAAATTAATATCATTAGTATATTTAAATGTTATTATATTGATGGAACAATCATTATATATCTCTGTCTCATTCATTGGAAAATAGAAATGTCTCATGTGTTATGTGTGGACAACCACCTTTATGAACAATATATTTTATTTTTCATCACCATATTACATGGATGGTAATGAGAATTTATTCAATGAATAAAAATGATATTTATGACATGGTTAATATTTTATAAAGATAAGTTTTTCATTATATTATTATCTATATTGTTATTAATATACTACCTTTTTTGTTAGAAAATACCAAAACAAGTTTTCTACTAATTTCATCTTCATGAATAGTAAATAAGAATCTCATAGAATCAAATTAGAAATTTATAAATCATTATGTAACATCTATTCTAGTATATTAAATAATCTAGGAATAATGAACTTGGTATCAAAGAATGAATATAAACATTATCATTACAAAGCATGTGTAAAACAATCAAAATTATTGGTCCGAGAAGATATCAAGATGGGGGAGTGAATTTCCATTTTAAAAATTAAAGTAAAAGGAAAATATAAATTCAAAAATTAAAATTATTTTGAAATGATAAATAAATAATATCACTATGGGAAAAATGGTTAATAGCGATGGGGTATTTGCGACGGGAATTATTCCCGTCGCAAATAGTTTGGCGCGAAATGCGCGCCAAACCGCGCGAAGGCTATTTGCCATGGGGTTCTATCCCCGTCGCAAATAACCGGCGGCGGTTAAAGACTATTTGCGACGGGACTGCAGTCCCGTCGCTAATACCCAGGCGGCAGGGGTTATTTGCGACGGGACCCGTCGCAAATAACCATTTTTAATGTCGCGCATAATTAAATGCGGTCAAGGTTATTTGCGACGGGGTTATATGCCCATCGCAAATACCCCGGCGGCAGGGGTTATTTGCGACGGGTCCCGTCGCAAATAACCGTTTTAATGCCGCCCATAATTAAATGCGGTCAGGGATATTTGCGACGGGTTGTCCGTCGCAAAAAAGCCCATCGCGATTAATCCAACCTATAAATACTGCCAACCATTACAATTTCCCCACTCTCAACTCTCAACCGTTCCAATTTTTTCACTCTGAATCTTTTACGACTTTTAGTTGTAAAAAAAATTTTCCGACTTCGAGGATTCAGTTGGTGGTGTTCTACAATTACAGCGGCTCGACATTGACATCAAGTTTAAGGTTTTTATCTGAATTTTAATTTAATATTTATTTTATTTATTATATTTATTTAGTTTAAATTTTTAGATTTTTTTTTCTGATTTCTAATTAGAAATAATTATGAATAAGTATTAATAATTAACAGTAATTAGAGACAATTAAACACTAATTAATTTAAAATAGTTAGTTGTAATTACAATTAATTAGCAGTAATTATGAAAAATTAAAATTAATTTGAATTAATTAATAATAATTAGAAATAATTAACATTAATTAGTAATAATTTATAATAATTACCAATAATTAGTAATAATTACTAATAATTAGTAATAATTACTAATAATTCCCAATATTCAATAATTGCCAATATTTGTCAATATTTGTCAATGATTTTTCCAATAATTACCAATATTTACCAAGAATTGCAAATAATTGTCAATATTTACCAATAATTAGGAATAATTACCAATAATTAGGAATAATTACCAATAATTAGGAATAATTACCAATAATTAGGAATAATTACCAATAATTAGGAATAATTACCAATAATTAGGAATAATTACCAATAATTAGGAATAATTACAAATAATTACCAATAATTACCAATAATTAGTAATAATTACCAATAATTACCAATAATTACCAATAATTAGTAATAATTACCAATAATTAGTAATAATTACCAATAATTAGTAATAATTAGTAATAATTACCAATAATTAGTAATAATTACCAATAATTACCAATAATTAGTAATAATTAGTAATAATTACAAATAATTAGCAATAATTAGTAATAATTACCAATAATTCGTAATAATTACCAATAATTAACAATAATTAGTAATAATTAACAATAATTACCCATAATTAGTAATAATTACCAATAATTAGTAATAATTAGTAATAATTATCACTAATTACCAATAATTAGTAATAATTAGAAATAATTACTAATAATTACCAATAATTAGTAATAATTAATAATAATTACCAATAATTAATAATAATTAGTAATAATTACCAATAATTAGTAATAATTAGTAATAATTACCAATAATTACCAATAATTAGGAATAATTACCAATAATTAGTAATAATTAGTAATAATTATCAATAATTAGTAATAATTACCAATAATTCGTAATAATTACCAATAATTAGTAATAATTAGTAATAATTAGTAATAATTAGTAATAATTACCAATAATTACCAATAATTAGTAATAATTACCAATAATTACCAATAATTCGTAATAATTACCAATAATTACCAATAATTAGTAATAATTAGTAATAATTATCACTAATTACCAATAATTCGTAATAATTAGTAATAATTACCAATAATTAGTAATAATTAGAAATAATTACCAATAATTAGTAATAATTACCAATAATTACCAATAATTACCAATAATTACCAATAATTACCAATAATTCGTAATAATTAGGATAAATTATCAATAATTAGGAATAATTCGTAATAATTAGTAATAATTAGTAATAATTAGTAATAATTAGTAATAATTAGTAATAATTACCAATAATTACCAATAATTACCAATAATTACCAATAATTACCAATAATTACCAATAATTACCAATAATTAGTAATAATTACCAATAATTAGTAATAATTACCAATAATTAGTAATAATTCGTAATAATTAGGAATAATTACCAATAATTAGGAATAATTCGTAATAATTAGTAATAATTAGTAATAATTAGTAATAATTACCAATAATTACCAATAATTACGAATAATTAGTAATAATTACCAATAATTAGCAATAATTACCAATAATTAGCAATAATTACCAATAATTAGTAATAATTAGAAATAATTACCAATAATTACCAATAATTACCAATAATTACCAGTAATTAGTAATAATTACCAATAATTAGTAATAATTACCAATAATTAGTAATAATTACTAATAATTACCAGTAATTACCAATAATTATTAATAATTAGTAATAATTAGTAATAATTAGTATTAATTTGTAATAATTAATAATAATTAGTAATAATTACCAATAATTAGTAATAATTATCAATAATTACCAATAATTACAAATAATTAATAATAATTAGTAATAATTAGTAATAATTAGTAATAATTACCAATAATTAGTAATAATTACCAATAATTACCTATAATTACCAATAATTACCAATAATTACCAATAATTCGTAATAATTAGGAATAATTATCAATAATTAGGAATAATTCGTAATAATTAGTAATAATTAGTAATAATTAGTAATAATTAGTAATAATTAGTAATAATTACCAATAATTACCAATAATTACCAATAATTACCAATAATTACCAATAATTACCAATAATTACCAATAATTAGTAATAATTACCAATAATTAGTAATAATTAACAATAATTAGTAATAATTACCAATAATTAGGAATAATTAGTAATAATTAGTAATAATTAGTAATAATTAGTAATAATTAGTAATAATTAGTAATAATTACCAATAATTGCCAATAGTGTCAATATTTACCAATAATTCCCTATACTTGTCAATATTTACCAATAATTAGGAATATTTACCAATAATTAGGAATAATTACTAATAATTAGGAATAATTAGGAATAATTACCAATAATTAGGAATAATTACCAATAATTAGGAATAATTAGCAATAATTACTAATAATTACCAATAATTAGTAATAATTACCAATAATTACCAATAATTACCAATAATTACCAATAATTACCAATAATTACCAATAATTACCAATAATTAGTAATAATTACCAATAATTAGTAATAATTACCAATAATTAGGAATAATAACATTATTACATTATTAGTATATATTATTATTAATATTAAAATAATATAATTTTCTATATTATATAAAATTCTTCTTTCATCTGTGTGTTTTCTGTCTCCACATGTAATATTTGCATTCTTTTTCAAAATTATCAACCTACTCACCAATGGAGAGGTGAAAGTGAATGAAAATATTACATGTGGAGACAGAATTTTAAACACACAGATGAAAGGAGAATTGTATATAATATAGAAAATTATATTATTTTAATATTAATAATAAAATATACTAATAATGTAATAATGTTATTATTATATAATTAATATTTATGAAAAAATAATATTAATATTATTAAAATAATAAAAAATTTATATAATATTAAAATTATCAATATTTGTAACAGGTTTTGCTTTATTCTCAACATATTCAATTCTTAAAGGGTCAATTTTTAGGTTTATCTCAATAAAAAGTTTGCGCCAGTCATGTATGATGTAAACTCTATAATTATCCTTGCTTGAGTGTTTTTTCTAACAAATTATTCAAAACCAGTAATGCTTTTATATTTTATAGAAAAATATGGAACAGCGAGGTCGTCAACAGTCATTATTAGATGACCGCATATGGATAAATCAACGTAGAAATCCAAACGGTTCTGGTTTAAATCCAGTATATATAGAGGGTGTGGAGACTTTTTATCATTTACAGCATCAAATCCAGAATTTGTTTCAGAAGGCAAAATAAAATGCCCTTGTCGAAAATGTACATTGAGAACGTTTGACACGTTTGACAAAGTGGGGGGACATCTCTTGCGTTTTGGTTTTCAACCAGATTATGTTTTTTGGTATCAACACGGTGAACGCAGTTCCAGAGTAGGTGATACCAACTTCATTCCGGATCCATCCCGGTTTCAATATTTAGTACATGATGTTGCAGGTTCATCTGTTCAACATACAGAAACTCCGGATGATATAGATTCAAATCCTGAGTTGGCACCATCTGAATTTTATGAGTTGTTGAGGTCTGTTGAGGATGCATTATATCCTGGCTTCAAGATGAAAAAATTAGAAGCAGTTGCAAAATTTATGGCTATCAAATCAGATAACAGAATGTCAAACACCTGTTTTGACCAGATATTTTCTTTGCTTAAAACACTGTTACTCGAAGGAAATGTTTTGCCTAAAAATTACTATGAGAGTAAGAGGATGGTTTGAAATTTGGGACTTACTTGTCAGAAGATTCATGCATGTTCAAATGACTGCATTTTATATTCTGGGGAAAATGAGTCGTTGGATAGTTGTCCCCCATGTGGGCAACTGAGATATAAAGAAGGGCAACATGGGAAGTCTGGTTTGATTCCTGTAAAACAGTTGAGATATTTTCCGCTTACATCCAGACTTCTGCGTTTATTCATGTCTAAGAATACAGCGACAATGATGTCATGGAATAAAGCGAATATTTTAACTGATAAAAGCTTCAATCATCCAACCGATGGTGATTCATGGAAACATTTTGATAGAGTACATACATCCTTTGCTTTAGAAGCTAGAAATGTTCGACTCGGACTTTCCACTGATAGTTTCTGTCCGTTCAGATCTTATGGTAGTCAGTATTCATGTTGGCCTATTTTTTTAACTCCGTACAATTTACCTCCATGGATGTTGATGAAGGAGCCATATATCTTTTTGACTTTACTAATTCCAGGACATCCGAAGAAGAATATTGATGTTTATTTGAAACCATTGATTGATGAATTAAGTTTATTGTGGAGTACTGGTGTCAGTACATATGATGTTGCTACGAAACAGAATTTCATACTGAGAGCAGCATTGATGTGGGCAATTAGTGACTTCCCAGCTTATGGGATGTTATCTGGCTGGAGTACACATGGTCAGAAATCATGTCCTTTCTGTATGGGAGAGAACAAAGCATTTATGCTCATTCATGGAAAGAAACCTTATTATTTTGACTGTCATCGCAGATTTCTTCCAGCTGATCATCCTTTTCACAGAAACATTTCTCATTTCAGAAAAGGAACAGTTGAAAGGGATGGACCTCCAAAAATGCTATCAGGTTCGGAGTTAAAATCAGTCGTATTTTCATTACCTCCCATCACTTTTTGTCCCACAATAAACCAATAGAAAATTTCTGGTTTTGGGAAAGAACACAATTGGATTAAACTTAGCATATTTTGGGATTTGCCATATTGGTCTGATTTGTTGGTCCGCCACATGTTGGATGTCATGCATATTGAGAAGAACTGTTTTGATAATTTGTTTCATACAGTTTTGGATACGCCAGGAAAGAGCAAAGACAATGTAAATCCACGTTTAGATCTTGCCCAAATTTGCAGGCGTCCAGAACTGGAACTGTTTGAGAATGTCAGAATATAAAGGTTACTGAAACCAAAAGCAACTTATACACTGTCTAAAGAAAACCGTTTATTATTTTTTCAGTGGATTGCAGATTTGAGACTTCCAGATGGTTGTGCTTCTAATTTGGGTAGATGTGTAAAGAATGGTCATATTACTGGATTAAAAAGTCATGATTGTCATGTTATAATGGAAAGACTTCTACCAATTGGATTAAGAGTTCTGTTGAATTCTGTGATTTGGGATTCCATAACAGACATGTCTCATTTTTTCGGGACATTTGTGCGGCTACAGAAGATTATGATGCTCTATGAAAACTTGAAGAATATGTTGTTGTAATTATATGTAAACTGAAAAAAATATTTCCGTCGTCTTTCTTCGACTCAATGGAACATTTGATGTTACATTTTCCATATGAAGCCAAATGTGGAGGTCCAATACAGTTTCTATGGATGTACCCATTTGAAAGACGCATGCAAAAATTGAAAATAAAAGTACGTAACAAATCATATGTTGAAGGATCTATTGCAGAAGCTTATTTGCAAGAGGAAATATCTTTTTTCTGCTCCCATTATTTTGAATCTGAGTATCCTTCAAAACACAACCGAATGGGACGGAACGAGAGGAATATTAATGAAATCGATAATCAATTATCTATTTTCAACCAGCCAGAGCTTCATTTTGGTGGAGTTTATGAACGCTAGCTTTCAGATGATGAACATCACAGAGCTCATACGTATGTTCTGCTCAACTGTAAAGAGATGACATCAGTTGTACTGTAAGTGTTTATATCACTTATTCTATCATTTATGTTATAGTAAATAACTTTTTTTTATAGGTTGTATGATAATCATATCAAGAAACAAATTCCACAAATTACAGCAGCTGCTCTCGAAGAACGCCGACAGAAAAATTTCTCTCAGTGGTTTCAAAAACTGGTAACATAAATTCTTTATCTTTTAGCAACTCATTCAATGTATAGTTTACTATATTGATAATTATTTCACAAATTTTTAGGTGTCTCGACATGCTGATAAAATTGACAAATGGATGTGTATATTGAGTAACCCACCTTCCAAACTTGTTAAAACTTATAATGCATATGTGGTGAATGGATTTTGATTTCACACACATGCATATGGGGAATCAAAAAAAAACAATGAACAGTGGAGTTAGCTTGAGAGGATCTCATCATTGAGAAAATGAAGTTGACTTTTATGGCATACTTGATGAAATCATTGAACTCTGTTATCTTGGACAACATTACATAACCATGTTCAAATGTCGGTGGTTGGATACAGAGAGAGGCGTGCGTGTTCATCCGACTCATGGAATCATCGATATTAAATGTAAAAGTGTTCTCGCAGTAAATGAACTGTTCTTATTGGCTCAGCAGGCACATCAAGTTTATTACGCAAAGTACTGTGCTACATCAAGAGACTTGACTGATTGGTGGAGTATAATAAAAATCAAAATTCGAGACAATCAGTTTAGTCAAAGTGAATATGCTTTCACTGATGTGCAAAGAATTGAAGTTTTTTAAGAGAGTACTCAAAATCAATCTTTTTTACAAAGAGACATGAGTATCGATGATGACACCCCACATTTAAGAGTTGGTGATGACAATGATGTTAATGATGTCACATATGAATTTGAAATGGTAAGAGATGAAGTAACTGGAAATCGAATGGATATCGATGATGTTGAGGAGGAATATGAAGATGACATTTACATATATGAAGATGATGATGAAGATGAACACTGATAGAATTCCATGGTAGTTATATACAATCATAACTAATATATATGTATATATAATAGTAATTATCAATTATTTGCTAACAACATTAACATTTTCTATTTCAGATGGATGACAACGCATTTCGTGAGTTGGCGGATGCTGACCTGCCTTTCGATGCGGATGAGTTGCTGGCAGATGGCCCTCAGCCTGTAGGCGCTTTAGGGAGTACGCGGAGGGGGCACGGTCTTGCACGATTGATGATTCCTGACCCCTTCCCCGAGCGACGTCCACGTCTTGGGTTTGATCCACGCACACAGAGGTGTGATAACCTGTGTGATAACCTGTGGATTTGACTAAGATTTCATTAATATATTCACATAATAAATGTTTATTATTTTTACAGTTTTCCGTATATAGCAGTCGGACAGGGCAGCGCTATTTTGCGCAACTATTTCTCTCAACCTTGGACCACATGGGAGCATATTCCCATTGATGTGCAGCAGGCCATGTTCGGCCATTGGTTGGTACGTACGTAAATAAATAATTTTTATTTTGAAAATTATTTCATTTCTAACTTGATATTTTGATTTATTTGTAGGGTTTATGGTATCCGATCGAGGATACCATGCGTGACGCCATCCACGAGGCATGGGAGGTGGCCATGCGTTATCGCTTTCATCAGTTTTTGCACAATTTAAGAAAAGATTCCACGAAGAAAGCAGGAGTGTCAGATTTTGACGAGTCATGTAGAGCACACTGACCAGAGTACATTTCATCCCACGTATGGGATGGATTATGTGTGCACTGGTTGAGTGATTCCTTTTAGAGGAGATCATCGGTGGGGAGGCAGAATCGGGGGAGACAGGAGGTGACTCGTCGAGCTGGGAGTTGTACTTTCAGTACTCATAGACAACATCTGGTACGTACATTATTTATAAATATTTTATATAACTATAAATATTAACAGTTTATTTTTTATTCTTATAGGCTGTCGAGCACCCCGATATTACGGAGTACGACGTATATCTGAGGATGTATATTGATCCTACTACTGGAGAGATCATAGGTGATCGTCAGCGTCACATCGTGGTCAGTATTATTTGTTTTCAAGTTTAAAAATTAACTGCATATAACATATTCACAATTTTAATTTTAAATTGCAACTACAGGAGTCATATGAGGCCGCAGCGTCACAGACCCAGCCTGGGAGTCAGGTCGAGTCATCAGATCAGACCACTGGCCGTCAGTTTGATGAGGCGGCATGGATGCAGGCCACTCAGTATGCCTTCGAGAAGGGCCGGGTAGTTGGTATCAACTCTCGACTGACTCCCGGAGATTATTATGGCAGTGCTGCGATGTCGGCATCCAGCTCGAGAGGAGCTCGTGCATCTTCTTCTGCTACACAGTATGAGGATCAGTTGTGACCTCAGACTGCACTGATAGAGAGTCTCCGACAGGAGCAGGAGCAGATGCGTCAGCAGCAGCAGCAGCATGAGGAGGAGCGTCGACGCCAGCAGTAGCTGTACGAGGAGCAGATGAGTCGGTGGCAGCAGCAGCAGCAGGAGCAGATGGAGTACATGCGCCGACTCACTCATGCTTTAGGGATGGAGTTTCCTCCACTAGCATCTCCAGATCCCCCCCCCCCCTCCCCCCCTCCCTCCCCTCCTTCAGACTATAGTTTGTTTTTATGTTATAAAGTTTGTTAAATCAAAATATGGATTTTTTTCTATTCGTAGTTTCTGTCTCATTATAAAATATTAATAATATTATATTTTGAAATAATATTATTAATATAAATAATATTATTATTTATATTTTATAATATTAAATTTTATATATATATTAAAATTTTATAATATTATAATTTAATTATATTTTTTTGTAATATTTGAATTATTTTAATATTTGAATGTAAAATAATTCTATTATTTTTATATTAATTAAAATAACTTATTAATATTTTTTTTATTTATGAATTATAATTCTAAAATTATTATATTAATTAAAATCATTTATTAATATTTTATTATTTTTTATTTTTGAATTATAATTATATTATTATTATATTAATTAAAATAATTTATTAATAATTTATTATTTTTATTTGTGAATTATAATTCTATTATTATATTAATTAAAATCATCTATTAATATTTTTTTATTTTTGAATTATAATTGGATTATTATTATATTAATTAAAATAATTTATTAATAATTTATTTATTTTTATTTTTTTATAGTATTTTCAACGGGATATTATGCCCATCGCAAATAGTATTATTATTATATTAATTAAAATAATTTATTAATATTTTTTTAGATTTTTTTAAAATAGTAATTGTGACGGACCCGTCGCAATTACTATTTTAAAAAGTTTTCACAAATATACGGACTAATATTTGCGACGGGAAGGATCGTCGTCGCAACTAATACTTTTAGCGATGGGTCTGTCGCAAATAATTGTTGTTGCGATGCCGTTTTCCGCAACGGGCTATTTGCGACGGACACCCGTCGCAAAAGCCTATTAGCAACGGGATCCCGACGTAAATGTCCCGTCGCAAATGCCATTATTTCCAGTAGTGTATGATAAATTCAATGAACAGATAATTGATAAATCTGATAGGTATTAATAAAGCAAGTAAGCACAACAGAAATGATCTTGTCGAATTTATGAAATCTTGTGTATTGATGATAAATAATGCAAGTGATAAAGTAAAGAGAGAGAGTTTAGAAATATATCAATGTGAGACCTTATGTATCCACACCTCAACTCAAGAGTTCAATGTTATTAATCCCTTGATTTTTTTGGTGATCAAGAAACTTTTCCCTCGTAGTTTTTTTTTGACCACCCTTTAGAACATTTTTGGTAGCCAAGGAACTCATCCCTAACTTTTGTAGAGTGAGAACCCATTATATAAATGTGGTAATAATAGAGAGGTTTTATTTGGAAAAAAACATTACAAATTTTCTCAAAAAATATTTTATGGATGATTAGAATTTGGGATGTGTGATTTGAGAGAAATCTTGAGAGCCTTAGAGTGATTGAGAAAATAAAATTGATATTTTAGAGGATTTTGATAATGAAATCAATTCAACATCAATTTAATCAAAGAGTATTGTTGGAAACCAGTTTATATCTCAAAGGTTACAAGGTTATCCTTTTATAGCCTCTAAAAGGATCAAGAATCTTCTGGAATTATTTGGGGAATGAATCCAAATAATAACATCATAAATATATATTTGACCACATTCAATGTACTCTCAAAAATAATAGCTTTGATGCCACTGGATACCCAATATCCTCAACCAAATATCTAATGAACTACCTAGAACTTGATGCTACTAGAAGTACCCCACCGGTTAACTGGTGTACCTCCACCAGGTATTGAGTTTCACTCCGAGATCTGTGGGTGATTATGACTTCACTGCCAGCTGGTCGATACAGCCTGTTGTTACCCCTCTTCAAAAGTGGCATCTTACACTTCCTTCTAACACCTTATATAGATCATAAAACATAATTTCAAGGTCTTAAAACATGAAATAATACTATACTAATCCTTCAAAAATAATTAAAAATATATTTAAGATGTTAGTGATTCCCATCACTTAGTATTCAAAATAAATAAATAAACTCACTCAAATTAAATTGTTAGAAACATAGGTGAGTGTTTATGATCCTAAAAACACCATGACCGAGTGATGTACAATAATCTCCTCCTTTTTTATGATCATAAACACTAAACATAAAAATTAAAAAATAAATGTAAATCAAGAGTGAAAAATATAAAAAATTAAATCAAGATATCAATAAGATATTATATATACTCAAGGAGTAAATACATCTAGCATGTCATTAATAAGAGAAAAAAATTAAAGTAATTTAAATAAAGTTTAAAAATATATATTTTCGCCTTTATAAAATAAAAATTTTAGAAAATTTATTCCCCTTTGAAGTCTAATAAATTCAACAAAACTCTCCCCCTTTGTGATTATCAAAATGAAAATAATGAGAGGAAATAGAAACTTTAAGAAAAACTCAAAGAAGATTTTGAAAAACCCAAAATGTATATTTTAAAAATATATATATAATAGATAAAAGGATTTTTAGAAGAATAATAAAAAAATATTTTGAAAACACACATTAACTTCCAAATACCCTTTTTAAGAGGAGTGTTAGATAGGGGAAAGTTAAAATAATATAGAAAGGGAATAATTAAAGATAAATAAAAAGAAAGAATATGTGAAAGAATAAAATTTTTACATACAATTTTCGTGGCATAATTTTACTCAAGAAATGGTTCTACCTCCATTGATTGATTACTTCATTTGAAAGAGCTTGAAAAATATCCTTTTGAGGTGAAACATATTTAGGAAGCATCCTTCAATTTCCATTTCATCAAAGAAAACATAATAATTTTGTTATAGGGATAAGTATACATAAAAATATTTACTCATCACTAATATTCCTTTAATATCAATAAAAAATTTAAGAAAAAGGAGTATACACATAAATATTTTTAAGGGTTTTGAAATATATATATATATATTAAAAACCATTAATAATATTATAAAAATTATTTACTTTTAGAAAATATATTTTTGAAATTTTGAAAATAATAGAAGACATTTTGAAAATAATTTGAAGAGAAAAGTAAGTTTTAAAAAAAGATCTATCTTAAGAAAATTTTAAAAATTAAATAGGTAATACTACCCCTCAAATAATAGAATAATTGATATAAAGGGATCATATCCAAGAGAGAATAAATAAAATAAAAAGAAATTATTATTTTAAAAATAAATTTTAAAAGGATTTCTCTAGTTTTCCAAGGTCAAAAAAAGAGCATCAAAAGTGTACCATTCCTAAATCACATTTAATGAATTTGAAATGATTAATTTATAGGGTTTTAGTGAAAATATCAGTGATTTTATATTCCATACTAATAAATTCCAATAATATATCACCCTTTTGGAATTAATCTCTTAATAAATAGTGTCTAAGGTCAGTCTATTCTATGTGAGATTGTTGTATATGATTTTTGAAAATATTAATGGAACTAGTGTTATCACACTTAATAGAAATATGGTTATATGTAATCCCAAAGTCTAAGAGAGTGTGTTACATCCATATTATTTTGACACAACAACTCCCAGTGTCTATGTATTCCACTTCGGCTATATAAAGAGAAAGGGAGTTCTTCTTCTTATTACTCTAAGAGGTGAGGGATTTTCCAAATAGGTGTAAAGTCCCAATTGTACCCTTCATATCTAGTTGGCATGCTCCAAAATAAGCATTAAAAACTAATTAATTGAAAAGAAGTCCCATTTGGATAAAACAAACCAATATTTTTAGTTCCATTTATATACCAAAAAATACTTTTAACAGATTTGAGATTAGATTTATTTGATTTGATTGAAAATGAGCACAAAGATAAACACTACACATGATATAATTCCAAGTTGTGGTAAGGTAAAGTAGACTACCAATCATACTTCTATAAATATTATTATCAATCGGCTTACTAGATTCATCCAATGTAATATTAAAATTTGTACTCATGGGTGTACTAATTTCCTTAATATGATCCATACTGAATTATTTTAAGATTTCATTGGTGTATTTTCCTTGGTTTAGAAAAATATCATCATTTCTTGGAGAAATTTAAAAATCGATAAATAATTTGATTTCACCCATAAATCTCATTTCAAATTCCTTTTTTATTAAATATAAAAATTAAAAACAAATCAATTCACTAGTTGAGCTGAAAATCGCATCATTGATATAAATTTAAACGAGTTAAAAATTGTTTGACATGTGTTTTAGAAAAAGGGTTGAATCAAATTTTCCTATTTTAAAACCATTTGATAAATAAAAATTTGAAATATTTTTAGAAGAATCTTAGGATGATTGTTTTAAACTATAAATAGTTTTAGTTAATTTGAAAACATGATTTAGAAGATGAGAATTTACAAAAATAGGTGTTTATTCCACAAAAAACATTTGATTAACAAAACCATTTAAAATGATCTTTTGATATCAATTTGAAAGATTTTATAATTTATATGAGAGAAAAATGTCAACAATATTATAATTGATCTAGACGAGCAACAGGTGAAAATGTTACGCTATAGTCAATTCATTCTTCTTGGTTATAACCTTAAGCTACTAAACAGGCTTTATTTATAGTGATATTACCAATATCATCTAGATTATTCCTAAAAATCCATTTATAGTATATGATAGGATGATTATTAGCTATTTCCCTGATATTATATACTTTATTTTGAGTTAATTGATATTGTTACTCTTGTATGGTAAGAACCCAATCTTCACCATTAAGGGCATCATTGAGGATTTGGGGTTCTAGGTGAGAGAAAAATGCAAGGTGTTCAAACTCATTTAGGAACAATATTCTAGTGTGTGTTCCCACTTAAAAATATCTAATAAATTTTTCAACGGGATTGTCTTTAGGTATTTTAAAAGATTTTGGAAAATAATTTGAATGAGATTCATGTTCCTCTTTAACTTATTTATTTTAAAAATATTCATTCAAAAAATAATTTTCAAAAACATTTTAAGAGAGATATTTTGGGAAATTTTCATCAAAAAAAGGTTTGGTACTTACACCATTTTAGTCCTTTTTTTAAAGACTCGGTGTGCTTTATTTGAGTTGGATTACAAAATAAATATGCATTCATCATATTTTGAATCAAATTTTCCATGATTTTCTTTAGTCTTTAGAATAAAAAAATTTCAATAAAAAACTTTAAAAAAGTTGACTTTGGGTTTTTTATTTTACCAAAGTTCATAAGGTGTCCTTTCAAGAAAATTTCTTACATGAACATGATTAATGATAAGGCATGAAATATTCATGGCCTCATCCTAGAAATATTTTGGTAAATTAAATTCATTTAAAATAGTTCGAGTTATTTCTTGGATAGTTCGATTTCACCACTCCACTAAGTTGTTTTATTAAGGGGTTTAAGGAGAAGAAAAAGAATGATTATAGCCTTATGAAGAACATAAATCATTAAATTTCATGTTGTTAGATTCTCTATCATTATCACTTCAAAATGAAATAATTTTAAAATCTTTTTTATTTTCAACCTTTTTAGAAAACTTGAAGAAGGATTTGCAAGATTCACTTTTTTGAGATAATAAATAAGACCATGTGAATCTTATAAAGTCATAAAAAATAACAAAAGTATAGGATTTACCTCATATACTTTCAATTTGATAAGGACCAAATAAAACAAGATAAATTAATTCAAGATATTTTGAAGGATAAATTCCTTTTTAGATTTAAAAGAGTATTTGTGTTGATTACAATATTAGCATGCTTTATCGACCATGTAATCATTGAAATGCAGTTTGGGTAGATCTTGTACTAGTTGATAATAGTTGAGTTTAACAAATGTGTGTGTGCCACAATGAACAAGGCATATATTCCAAATCCATGACTCGTTAAATTTTTCACTCAACCATTTTATGTTTTGTCTGGTGAGTTATTTTAAATCGATTGTATAAAAAAATTGAAAATCAGTAGAAATAAATAAATATTTTTCTTTTGAGTCAAAAACTTTGCAAATATCATTTTCAAAAGAAATTTTAAAACCACTATCATACAACTGACTAATGATTAGAAAATTTTGTTTCAAGCCTTTGAAAAATAAAACATTTTTAATAAGAGTTGAGTTAGAGAAATTTATGGTACCATCACCGATTATCTTACCCCTAGAGTTATTAATGAAGGTAACATGTCCTTCTAGTTTATAATTTTTTATTGAATTCAGATAGGTCACCACACATGTTGATGGGTTTCATATGATCGTCTAATGATCACATGCAACGGAAGACAACCCAAAACACTGTAGATCTATCTTCAAGAAATTAACATGTAAATAATACTATAAAATAGAGCACCTAGAATTAACAAATTGAAGAAGTTTTGATTTTCCTTACATAGATAGTGTTTGAGAAGGATCATGAGGAGAAATGAACAAAATCACCCTGCCTTTAAGGGATTGCAACGTCCAATTGATCCATGATTGTATCGTGGCGATTCCCGAGAAACTGAAGGAATTCTAGTGCCTTCTCAGGTGAGATAAATAGTTCTTGGTAAGAATATAGAATTGTAAGATGCATATACACATTTCACACCACACACACACAATAGGAGAGGATCTCATCCTCTTATATAGTCGAAACTCAATGCATCTTCCTATTCATAATGCATCATATGAATTTATGACTATTGGTTATAATTCATTAAAAGTTTTCAATGAATCTAATAAAGATCATTTAATCCATTCATAATGGATTTTAACTATTTAATAAACCATTCAAGAGAAATAAATAATATATATATATAATTTCTATGCATCGCATGCATGAGAAATACATGCATCACATAAAAGTATTAAATGTACACTTATATATATAATATCAAATTATATATATATATATCATGCATCATATGCATCATATGCATGTGTGCATGCATCATATGAATGTGTGCATGCATCATATGAATGTGTGCATGCATCATATGCATGTGTTCATGCATCATATGCATGTGTTAATGCATCATATGCATTTTTTCATGCATCATATGCATGTGTATTTCAGTGCATATCCAACAATATCCCGCTTACACTAAAATACCATAAGGAATTTATGTAAACTTCATAACTCTTTATGAATCTAACCAAACACTTTTGGATATGGCTTTTCATTAAATATATCTTCATTTTAAAAAAACCATTGGTCTAAAAATTTATCCTTATCCAAGGGCCTAACTATGTGACCCTATAGGCCTTAACGACAATGATAACAACTAGAAAATCCATATTTCATAAATATAAGTAAAGATTAGCCTCTAACGAAGTGTCAGTGCTACTGAAGCTATAAGGGGTCTGGTGTGATCTCCATCAAATATACTTATATCTCTATACAAACATTTCCACCCCAATGTGTATTGTATACATCATATTTATACCAATATAATCCTTTTTCTATAACATCGATTGACCTCTAGACGTGGAACATTTCATTCTAGTATATTCATCTCATATTTTCTTGATTCTCTGAAATAGACTGACTAAGTTAATGAATATATCACATGACATGAGTAGAAGGTTGAAGGTGATCGCGAGCTCTCTTCGCCGGCTACCTCTCCGATGACCTAGCTCGGATGCCGATTGATCCTGCTCCCCCCTCCCGTTCGGAGGGGGGAGTCTCGCGCTTTCCCTCTGATGAGAAGCGTCAGCCTCCTGCAAATCCCCTCCCTCCTTTTACAAGGATCTCTCTTGCGCCGAAGGTCCCAGCCCTTTTCCGTGATGCTCCGCAGTTATCTGCTCCCGGCGGAGCTCAACAGTGCCTCAGACCTCTGCAAGTTCACCCTAGTGGCTCGGTTTCGTCTTCAACGGCCTTCGACTGAACATTTTGAGCAATTTGTCCTTGATTCTTGGAAGTTGCAGGAGCGTGCGGTCGTCGGCTTGCTTGACCGGAGACATTTCATGATCCGTTTTGGATCTGAAGATGATTTGATCACTGCCTGGTCCAGGGCCCCTCGACGCTGCAACGGATCTCCTTTCTACCTGTTTCGATGGAGTTTTGACTTCCATATGCGGCGCTATCCCTCGACGTTCGCGGTTTGGGTAAGCCTTCCTAGACTTCCGCTCTCCTTTCAAAATCCGTCCATTCTTTGTGCGATAGGAAACTTGATCGGGAGATTTTTGTGTTCTGATTTTCGCACTGAGGTTGTTTGTCATCCGATTTGCCCGAGGATATGTGTGGAAGTGGATGTTTCCAGGGCGCCGGTAAGCTGGATCTAGGTTACGGATGAGCAACAGTTCCGCTGGAAACAGGAGGTTGTGTTCGATTCGTGGATGGATTACTGTACGTCGTGCGGCCGTTTCGGTCATTTGGAGTCGGTGTGTCGCAGTGGTCGAACGAATGCCCCCCTGGTGAACACGAGCGGAGATGCTGTCAGTGAGAGCTTGAGCAAGAATGCGGGGATGAAAGCCACTGTGGAGGGGTCCTCACGATTGATGAAGGTGAACATCAGTGGAGGTGATGCTGGTATTGGCTTGTACAGGGATGCGAATGTGGAGGACACTGGGAATGAATCGACAGTGGGTAGGGGGGACATCGGAGACACTAGTCGGGCTGCTGTTCTTCCTAACAGCAGTGCTGTTTTGGGGGCGCAGCTGGGTAATGATCAGCTGCAGTGGGCGAATGCGGCTCCTGCATGTGCTCCTGGTCTGAAGTCAGCGGTGGTGTCCCAAAATCCTTCAGTGAGGCATGTTTTCCAGCGATTGAGGAACGAGTTGGGGGCTGGCCAGCAGCATCTGCCGGAGGCTAAGGAAATGCAGGTGATTACGACTTCCAACCGGTTTGATGGTCTGGAGATTGAGGAGGTACCTGCTGCTGTTGAAAGGGCTCTTCCGGCTGAGGATGTTCAGAATGCGCAACAGCTTGGAGATAAGGATGGGGGTGCAATGGAGTGTCTTGACATTGTGCCAGTCCCTCAACATCTCTCCCCATTGGATCAGAACAGGCAGTCTCAGATTCTGGATGAAGCGAAGGACTTTGGCCGCAATGAGTTTGGTTCCGTGCTGGTTAGGGGCAAATGGGGAGACATTTCTGGAAGTGATAAGGAAAACTGTGGTGTGTGTAGGCCCTCGTTCAGTGATATTGTCCAGAGCGGAAGAAGGAAAGAAGCTGAAATTGATGGCACGATGACTGCTCCACCTAGGAGAAAGCCCAGGAAGGATTATTCTCAATTACCCAAGCCAATGGCCATCAGGGCATCGGTTAAGAGGGATAATGGAACCCTTCCGGTGGCAGGTTTGCAGCATAACAAGGAGCTGTCTTCGCTGGAAAAGATGAAACTTAGGAAGAAATATGCCAAGATACTGAAAAGAAAAGAAACGTCTTCAAAATGGGAGTCAACGAATACAGAAGAAGTGTCCTACTATGGGTATGGAGGAGGGGATGATTACTATGACATGTAGTTTTGCTGTTTTTCTGGACATGGTTGGCTGCAGGCAAGATGTTCGCCTGCAGCCTTCTCCTTTGCTTCATGTACTTTTTTTTTCATTGAATAAATGGTCAGAGGTCTATCCTCTGACTGAACTTTCCTGCTATATCACATGACATTAATTTAAATAATAAATACATCACATGTCACTCATATAAGTAGTTAAACACATTGTATGTGAAACAGCTAAGCATATCCATGAATTTAATCACTCTAATTATTTCAAGGGCTAGATTTATTTTCTTGTCATACAAGTGGAAAAATATCATCTTGATTTCACTCCAATCGACAACATGATCAGCAACATACCCAATCACCCCCATATTAGCTAAGTTCATGTGTTGACTTGCATAATTATTATATCAATGTATGAAGGTTCTCATGATATTTTTATTTCCAACCTCATATAAGAAGGATTTCTAATAAGAATACACCCCCTAAGTATATCTTTTATTGTATGACATTTCATGAGATATAATTTTGTGAATTAGTCCAAGTAATAAGTCTATACTTATTACCTTATGGATCTATTATTTTTATCTCATATACAACCCTTTTTAATAGATATAATAATCTATTCAAGCTAATATTAACATATCATCACATCCCAAATCACTCTGTGATGATCAAAAATTAGGGATAACTCAAAATGGTACTTTTAGGGGATATTTATCATTCAACCATTTATAAAAACTAAATTTCAACATGCATGAATAAATGATAAATGGATATTTCCTTTATTATAGTTACATAATATTTTTTCAACCATTACAACCAAAAACTTAAGAGATTCTATATTAATTTTATATTATTGATTTAGAAATGGTTTTTTAACATTACAACCATATGTAATTCCTATCACATCCCTATATGACCATCTGATAAAATACTCACACTAACCTCTTAGTGAGTAACTTATATGAAGTAAGCTAGTTTGAATAATGGTGAGATTAGGAATCACATTCTTGATGTTCAATTATTTTAACATATATTCAAAATCTTTTACATCATAACATAAAATGTTATAATATTGTCTTCTATTTTCTACTTATAACTCTTTCTAAGTACGTCATTATCATTGTTGGAACCTTGTCCATCAAAATTTCTCCTTGAAATATTTTGTAAATAATGTAACTATTTACATTATCAATTTACCAGCACATCCTAAACTCTTTTAGGATAAAGTGATATCCACTTTGTTATGGTAACTAATGTTACTCTTTAAATTTCTCTTTACTGACATACCATAAACTCTTTTAGGATACTAAGTGATACACTTTGTGTATTTCCTAGTATAAACCTTTAGGTAATGGTTATGTTCACTTGTTATGGTAACTAAATAAAACTCTTTACGTTTTTATTTACCATCACATATCCTAAACTTATTTAGTATATTAATTGAATAATCACTATAATTTTAGACTAGTATAATCCTTTAATTAACAATGATATTCACTTTCTCATAGAAACTAAATATAACTATTTACATTTTTCATTACTGTCATATATCCTAACTCTTTAGCCGCTTCGGAAGTGGTGTAGTGGTGAATGTGAGGGAAATAACTACATGGTTCTTTTGGAGGTACTAAGTTTGAATCCTGGAATTCCACCTTTTGGATGAAGCTCTCCCTCGAGATCTACTCGCCCTACCGGGTCACGCAGTTTTTGATTGGGTGGGGAAAATGAGAAGCAACCCACCCATGCTAACAGATTGCTTGACGAACCATCACTACCTAGGTTGTTACCCTCTGGGATGCTCTATCATCTTAGCTGGAAACGGATCCTTCCCAGATGGGGATCTCACTGGAGTGACCTCTTTGTGGGGGGGTTCCTTGTATGGAGGGTTTTAAAAGGCCACACATGGGAATTCCATTTTAAAAAAATGTATCCTAACTCTTTAAGATATAAAGTAAATAATAACTTAAACTAAATTTGGTACAATATTTTATTTGTTAACTTTGAACTTATCTAAGTTCAAACATACTCCCACTGGCCTGTTAGACACTACATTCTCTTCAGAATATCTTTCTGATACAAAACAAAAACTGATTTGTGTTTTTGTAAATAACATTTATTTTCTTTTAGTGGTAATATAAGACAAATAAACTATTGTTTCTATATATAATATGGAATTTTATGTGTTTATAGTATTTTCTTGCAAATAAATATTTTATTTATTAAAATACACCACTATGGGTGGGAATAAAATTCCTTTATATTTTAATAAATATCTGGATAAAAAATTTATCCTGGATAAAACACATTTATCTATACCTTCTTCTCAAAACATGTTATAGAACCCAATGAATTATAAACCCATTATATACAATTAATAATCTCATGTTGTTTATAAAAGTTCTCTATTAACACCTTCTATCATATAAGAAAAGTGAGGGGAAGATGCACTTCCTTTACTTAGATCCATACAAGATTGATAAATATCTTTGCATTCAAATTTATGATGTAGCAACTGTTTACTACATCGCTTGAATTCAAACCAAAAGCTCTTTAAATTATTCTTTTTATTTTAAATTCCTATATAGTTACAAAAATTGTAAAACATATACTCAGTTTCATATATACTTTAAAATAAAAGAATCAATTTCTATAACATTAATACCTAACATGGACATCCCATGGAGTTCCCAAACCCCTTCAGGAATTCAATATAATCTCGTCATATGGAATCATTACTCCTTCCTAATAATACCCTTAGGTTTCAAATAACCTTAATTAGATTCCTACAGAAATATTATTAGACTTTCCATCTTTATCTCTTCCAGTTTTGAACTTTTAACTCTTTGTAATGTTGGTACAATACCAGAACTTAGGCATCATATCCCTAGTTTGTCTATTCTCAACACTTTGAGATTATCAGGTAAACTTTTATTGAATTAATTCATCTTGCTTAAACATTTCCATATATAATAATAGATTTAATTCCTTAACTAGAATAATAATTATAATAATTATTAATTATCTCAAAATATATTCAGTCATATTGAATATTATTAACATACCCAATCATATTGAGTATATGAAACTAGACACTAGTGAAAAAAAATAGGTTTTCACATCAATTTTTCTAGGGTTTTAACATTGGTTACCTCGCAGTGTTATTGCAGGCAGCATTATAAATAATTTTTTCATGTAGTTTAATAATAATTGAAATTATAAATGTGACATATTTGGAGGTGGTTTTCCACATCTATTATATTAAAAAAGATGTGGAAAACTATGTATTACGTCAATTTTAAAATAACCTACATGATAAGTTTTCTAAAATTCTTCCTAAAAACCACCTAAAAATACATATTTGGAGGTGATTTTCCATGTCATTTATGTAGAAACTAATGTGGAAAGAAATTTATCACATTGATTTTTTGAAAAAACCTACGTGATAATGTATTCATCGCATCGATTTTTAAATAACTGACGTGATAAATCTTATTTTTAAATTTTTCACATTAGTTGCAAAATAAACGACATGAATAATAATTTTTTTAACTAAAATAAATAAAATGACCACCCCAGTATTAAAGTAACATACCAAAAACAGATAAATAGTAGTAGCAAAACCATAAAATAGCATCACAATATTAATTCATTTTAACTTTACAATTTAAAATTTAAACATTACAATGTATATTATCAATAAACTAAAACCCAATCAGGCCTATGAAATAGTCTACTCATTCTATTTGTAAGTGTCTTAGATCTTATCCAGTATAAGGTTAAAGTTCATCAAAAATATACAAACTAAAAAGATATCATTGATCATTTATTATGAATATAATGAATGAAAAATTAAAGGAAAGTTTTATAGAAAAATCTAACCTTCTGGAATTTTATAATTATCCCAATTGAAATTATTTCAAGCATAAATCTTAGAAAATAGTATCCACATTCCTTTACTCATTCTTGAAGATGAAACTATTATTTAAAAAATAATTTTTTAATTCAAAATAAAATTTTATGTACTTTCACCAAAATGTAGTAATTATAAATGAGAAATCACATTTTATTGTACATATTTGATATGTGCACTCTTCTTTCTTATTGTATCTCTAAAGTAAACTCATGACCTGTTTGAAAATAATTCATATTAAATAAATTTAAATTTCATTATAATATATAAAATTATTCAAATATTCAAACATACATGTTCAATACATTCTTAAAATTATCTCACATGTCACCATGGATAGGGAATGTCTAGTAAGATGTTTTCTCTCTTGAAAAAAAACACCAAACATCCAATGGACATTAATATAAAAAAATGTCAATAGTTATTCAGTTCATAAATATAACACTTTATGAAATATATGTTTCATTCTCTTGAAGATAAGGAAGCATCCAACACTAAACTATATTATTTTGAAAAATTTGTACAATATAAACTATTCTTTTCATATCACTCATTATCATAGCTATAGGTGAAATAAATTGTAGGTTCATAAATCCATATATTGATGTTGTATCATGTTGCATGAAATCGTATAAAGATTCCAAATATAAAACAAATATAAGTATTAAGTTTTAATAAATTAAAATTAATGAAAGATATATGATAATAAACTTATATGGAAAATACCTACATCTTGTTTATTCCTAACTCATTTCTAGTTACAGTCTCAATGATATCTTTATTTAAAATCATCACAGTAATTTCACACCCACAAATTTTATCAACCATTGGAATGGAATAAAATTCCAACAAAAAATTTTAATATGTTGATAATCTTTAAATTCCAAAAGAAGTTGTATCTAAATTCATAACAGCCTGTACTTTTTATTGTCTATAAATTATATCTTTACCTTTAACTTATTTCTTTAAAAAATATATAAATATATAAAATTTAAAATTTTAAAACAAATTTAACACCAATATAAAATAAAGGATATAATCTATACATACCTCAATGGTAATTTTTCAAACAAGTCTAGATATCCAAACTAAAAAATGGTCAATACTTTTTCCAACTATAGTGACATCATCTATAATAAATGGTATTATTTCTTATCTATATGTAATATCTTGTACAGTGACCCTAAGATTCTCTATCTCTATTTATTGATGATGAAAAATATCCTCAATATAATATATAATCCCATATATAACAACATGGTGTTGGTTATCCTTAACATATAACTTACAATAAATGGGAAGCTATGAAGGAAGAGGTGGAGGAATGGGATCAGTATGCAGAGGTGGAGGAGTGTGATCAGTAGCCTGAAACTATCTTTTCATTTCTACAAACATCGATTCTACCAATTATTTGACCCTGACCTCCATTTCCTCACCAAAATCCCGAATTTTAGATTATAAATCTTTTATTTTTATTTTATAAACATCCTACATTTAAGAAGCTTTAGAATGGACAAAAAAAAATTTACCGATACGCCTACTGGGTATCCTCATGCACGACATGGGTATTCAGGATTTCCCAATGTAGTAGATAAATTATCCATCCTACCCTTAGCTATGAAGGTCCCTTATATGCTCTTCTCATTAAGGGATTCCTATGTATAATATTTAAAAAAATCAGTAGTGGATCACAATATATATATAATTTATTTAACTTAAATCACATAAATAAATTAAATAGATTCTTATAATCCTCTCAGCTAAAACCCTCAAATCTTCTGTAAGATATTGTCCCTTTTTACTCATATGGTCCCTCTTCCATTTTTCATGTCTAGTTGGGGGGGTTAACCTTTATGGAGCCTCAAGACTCGGCTCCCAATTTTTAAAATTTTTATATTGTCATTTGTTATTCCAATAACGTATACCATCCACAAGAAAAAATATGATGATATATGTTTTTGGATTATACCTCCTAATGAGATCTCCTCATTTACTATAAATTAAGAATAAATATATCATTAATATGATAATTAATATAAAAAAACTTCTAATAGAGAATATTGAACTTAACAAAAACTCTTCTTGTTGTTTACTTTCAAAAAAACCGCTTCCATGTATCTTCGTCTATAAATGGATATATATCACACATAGATTTTAATTTTTTCTACCCCCAAAAATTAAATTTTATGTGAGGGTTGATTTAAAAACCATCCATATCCTATCATCCAATCCTAAATATCTCCTCCTGAATCCTCTATTATTAGTTATATCATATGTCATCTGATAATAATGGGGGAAATTTATATTAGTAAAAACATTTCATGATAAGTAAAATAATAACAAATGAGATTACCAAAATTGTCTCCCAGAATTGAGATATTGTCACTTTTTCAACACTTCTCTAATCAGAAATCAAAATACTAAATTTTTATTCGGCCTTCACTATAATAAAGGTATTAAAAAATTGAATTTGGACCCCTAGGAATATCTTTATCATCAAATTAATCTGGTATCCTTTGGTCCCAGCTATAGGAAACTAATAATTTTGGTAAACATGTGATGCCACATATAAAAATCCTCAAAGCCTTCTCTCCCCATATAGAAGTAGATGGATCCTGTGTAGAAGGATGGGTAGGCTCCTTAATAGGAGTATGTGTATGGTCCTCCCCAAAATTTTGTGTACGGTCTTCCCCAGAATATCATGGTGAATCAAATATTTCATCTGCCACTATCCTGTAAATCAAAGTAACCAATAATTAGTGCAAAAATATGCAAATCCATCTATTACATAAAAAAATTAAATGAAAAATGAAAAAATTATCCAATAAAAAGTAAACTAAAATAAACACATTTTTATTCATATTTTTTAAATTAGTTAACTAAAATGAACATTAATAAGAGATTAAATAACATAGGTGAATGAAAACAAATCCAAATGTTATATAAAAATTTGAATAACAACTTTAAAATGATATAAACAAAATAATGCTAATAAAACCATTATTTATCATATTTTTTAAAGCATATCCAATGTAATGTGCCATTATGGAGTAGAGTTACACCAAAATGGGGCATGAATAGTAAAAATTCTCCAACATATTATACCATTTTTTACACCAAAAATAATATTATTTGAATATACTCTTGTATAAAAAAAATTATTTTTGAACATATTAAATTATAATTAATTATTTTTACATAAAATCGTCAAATATAAAGTAATGTAAGGGTAAGCATGAGTTAAGTAAGGTAAAACTAAAATAAATAAACTAATTTAAACAAAAAAATAACTTATTAGTTATAATATGTGCTTTAATAAAAAAATAAAACTAATATATCTAACATTTTATGAAATTTAAAAAAGTAAACAAGAAATAAATATGTGTTGTCTGTAACATTAGGAAATTAAATAAGGATTTTTTTCCAAAATTCCTTCCACGTGATCGTTCTATATGTAACAAACCATGTATATAATATTCACTTCAATATTCTCTATTAATATTTCCCTGGAAGTAGTGATTTCACATAAATCACCATCTTCGTCAAGTTTTTCATCACCAACATACTATTTTTTTTCTTGTAAAATGATATATCAATGCATATTAGATGAATAAATAACATATAAAAAAAATTCATGTGTTTCTATGATAAAAGTATTTGTTGTTGTATTCCAATCTATTCATATTAACTAGTGTCATATTGAATTCATTGTGTCTAATACTATTGCTACTGATAACTCATTTTAAATTAAACATTAGAACTCAAAATTTAATGCAATCAACCAATCATATTTTAGCAATAAATTTGTAATATGCACATGATTTTGAGATTGAGTTTTTGTATTTGGAACTCGAATAATTCATTTCTTCTATAAATACCAATACAATACTATTCTGAACTGCACTTCTATTATCCTGATCTTTCGTATGAAATTTATAGCCATTAATGGCATACCCAGACCATGTTATCAAATTTATACTTGGGAACCCGCTAACCATCTCAAATTTTTTTATGCATCTGATCTACCATTCATGGTCTCTTTAAGCCATGGTAAAAAAAATTACGCTCATTAAAAATCCACATATCTTTATTCTTTAGATAACATTGTTTTAACACATTAATATGAATTGTTATATATAGTTGAGCATCATTTATGTTATTAAATATGTATAAATCAATCTATTTTATCTATTCAACTATCAATGGTTTTACTTTCAATCCACAAATCCTCTTTCCCTCATAATTGACTCATTAATGGCAAGATGTAAGCAAACCGATGTACTCCACTACAAACAAGTATCTTGTAAAAAACTTGGAAACCTCCTCAAAAATATATTTCTCAATAATGGAAGATTTAGGTCAATATGGTTTCTTAACATATCCCTTAAATATATTCATATACCTCTCAAAAGGATACATCCAACATAGATATAAAAGTCTATAAAGCTTTATTTCTTACACTAAATGAACCATTAAATTCACCATGATATCAAAAAATATGAAGAAAAATATATTTCTAGTTGAAAAAGTATAGAAATAACATCATTCCCCAAATTATTCAATGAATTAAAATCAATCACCTTCTTAAAAATTGAATTGAAAAAATAACACACCTTCATGATAGCCATTATGATAAGGATGGGAAATATTCCACGCAATGAAACTAGTAGGATTTGTTTCATCGTGTCATGACAATCATGAGATTTCATACCTATCAAATTCAAATATTTTAGTGACATTAAATTTTTTACATTTGAAGAATAACCCTGCAGCACTTTTGATACCATGAAGATGTTCTTAAAATCTAATTTTCTACCTATTGGATAATGTATGACAAGTTGGAGGTAGGTATTCTCCTCTTAAATTAGGATTGGGAGAAAACTTTAAATGTATTCTCATTAAGAGTAAGTACAATCTTTCATTCAACCCATCTTTAGTCTTTCCTTTAATATATAAAAATATTCTAATCAATTTATCATGAATATTATTCTATATATACATCAAATCAATGTTATGTTTGACCTCATGATATCTCCAATATGGAATTTCAAAAAATATTGAATGTTTCCTACAAATATTTATATCATTACCTGATTTTTTTGTCTTTTTGAATGTGACATTAATGTTTTTCACCCACTAAAAATAAAGATTGGTGGGAAAAGGTTTTGGAGTAATATAAAATCCTTATGAGCCATTGAATTCCTTTTTTAATCTTTAATAAGAGTGATCTATAGACAAAAACCTTTAATGACCCATGTATATCATTTTTCCCCCATGTTGTAGTTGATAATATAAAGTCTATTGTTCAAAAATTAGACAAGTTTTATCCCCCTTAACACTGTATCCAGAAAAATTTACATATGTTTAGATTTTATTTATAGTGAACATAATAATTTCATGCAGTTGAAAATATTCCATTTCATAAGAATCATACACTCTAATAAATTTCTCCCATAAAAGTTTAAAATCATAAATTAATGGTGACAAGAAAACATCAATATCATTTCTAGACTATTTTGGTCCAGAAATCATTAAAATCAACATGATATATTTCTTCTTTATACAAAATTTAGGAGATAAGTTGTAAATTACCAATAAAACATGTCATGAAATATGTTTTCTACTAAGTATTCGATATAGATTCATTTTTTTTATGCATAGTCCAAGTCTGAGTTTTCTAACTTCATTTATGAATGTAGAAAATTGTTGATTAAATTTCTTCCACTATAGGAAATCATCTAGATGACATAATTTTACATAAGATATTTGTTCATCTATATTCCATTTTAACCTTTTTTTAATTATTTGAATTTGGAAATAAACATTTCAAATAAGGAATTATAGGAAGATACCAAATTTCCTTGGAAGGAGTCTCTATAACTACTAAATCAGATTATGATTTTTTTTCAACTTATATCATGATGTCTCACATTTAGGACACTCTAAAAGACCTTCATATTTCTTCTTATATAGCACATAGTAATTTAGTCTGGCATGTAACTTATTGTACCCCAAACCCATCGAGAATAATATTTTCTTCATATTATAATGTGAATCAAGAAGATCATTATCTTTAGAAATTATGTCTTTCTACAACTCCAACAAGTCTGTAAAACTCTTGTCGCTCCATCCATTATTCGCTTTCAAGTTAATCAATCTTAACACCATTGATAAAACTATAAATTCCATACAACTTGGATACATTAGTTTTTCAGAATCACCATATAGATGCTAAATTATTAGTTATTTCTCAATTGCTTCTACTTTAATATCATGAATCATTTATTTAATTTGATCAGAATTTTCATCTTGAAAATCATCATCAACAATAGATCTATAATTATTCCTAGTTTCACCATGCTAAATCCAAGGGTTTTAAATCAGATTAAAAGCATGAAAAATTAAATGATATTTGATTCCTCTACTTTTCAACTTCTTTATATTTAAACATTTTAGTCATGGATATAAAAACAAGTTTTTATTTGAAAATTTTAATTTAGAAAATTCCAAAAAAAACATTGACACCTTCTTCATATTCAATACTTTTTCTTAGTGTAGTAATCCAACTATGACTCATTATTACCTATAACAATTATCATGATTTGAAAATAAGTTATTATATTTTTAAATATAATTCCAAATTTACTTTTATAAATACCAATAAAAAATATCATAAAATTTTTCATAAATAAAACAAATTCAACATATTTGATAAAAAAATATCACTTTGAACAAATTTAATTATCATTATTTCATAAAAAATCAAAATGTATTGTGTAATCAGAATAATCACCTAAATATATTAAAAAATTATAATCCATTATACATTCAAAACGTCCATTACAATTTAGACAAAAAGCATACCTTAGACATGAATTAATCAATAAAATAAAATTACTTATAACACAAATTCATCAAATAATTATTTAATCAAACCTTAATCTCAAAAAAAAATCATACATCGATTAAAAAATACCTCAGATTCATAAATAATCAGATTATAAAATAAAAATAAAAAAGCGATGAAAAAATATTAGTGGTGGCATAGATAATTCAAGAAAACAATCCCAAAACAACATTAATCAATTAAAACATGCCTTGATGCATGGAAAATAAAAATAATAAACACAAACCAAAAATATATACCAGACAAGGGATGAATGAGAAGTCAATGGAAATGAAAATATGGCATAGAGAGAGAGAAAGTGGAAAGTGGTGATAGTTGAGGGTGGATGAAGGTGGTAATGCTAAATTAATGAAATTAGAGTCCACCAGATCGAATAATTAAGGGTTAGGGTTCCCCGCGTGAGAGAAAAAAGATCATTTTCATGATAAAGAATGACCCTGAAATGATTCTACCTGATGTTTCATAAAAATTTAAAAGGTTTATCATATTGTTTATTCAATAATCGGTGTGATAACTCATATTTTTAACATCAGTTATTAGATAACTGATGCTGAAAATAAAGGATGTATGTTTTTCACATTAGTTATAAAATAATCGACGTGAAAAAAACATTTATTATATCAGTTATAAATAACTGACATGAAAAACATGTTGTTATAAATATATTTTTTTACTATTTATAATTTCTTGGGTAAATTTGCATTAAATTCCTTTGAAACCTTAAATGAATCATTTCATGTTTCCATAAGAATATAGATTCACTTGTTGAATAATTTCAACTATTGTTTACTGAGGAAGGAATTATTATAACACATAGAATATTTATCTTGATCAAGAACTTTTATTAATCTATCAGTTTTAGGATTTTATTATTTTAAGATTCTCATTTCAAGGATTAATATAAAGTTTAGTTTGATGATGATGATGATACATTTGTCTATAATTGAAATTTTTATCAGATGAATATCACGTCTTATATTTTACATCAAGGAATTTTAATGAAAGGTCTCCCATTAAGATTGATGAACCTATATGTCATAATCATTTAGTGTTCTAAGATCCATATTTCACTAAGAAATGAGTTGGTTATTGCATTTATCTCACCGCTAAGTTATTCAGGTAGGGAATCATCCCAATCACAACATTTGTGACTCTTGGATAGTTGAGTGGATAACCCTTTATCTAACTCCATCATATGGATTCACTCAACTCTATTCCTTCATTGACATAATCCTATTAGGGCATCCCAACTAGTGTAAACCAAATAAAATTCCAAAAATAGGCTAACAAAGGTCAATCTAAGGGAACCCGGTTATGGAATTACCTACCCAAAGATACTCCAGAATCACTCATTACCTGATTTCCTTGCACAAGATAACCATGGCCACCTAGCTATGTTATGAACTACCTGGTTGGATGATCGAGGTCTAGAAAATTGTATCTTTGGAAGGAATCTCTCACTAAGTATTTGAGGGTTTTTCATTTTTAAAGTCTCACCCATCTAATATACATCATATTCATATTAAATTCATAACTATTACATCTAAGTAATAATTATCTTCCCATGTTTAATTCCCTCTTTAAGTATGTATGATTCTAATGATTTAGTTTTTGGAATCCCTATTATAACCACCAAATTAATGTGTTCGCACCATATTAATGTGTAATTATTTACACAACCCATAAGTTTGGGTTAATCACCCAAAAACAGAAGTCATGTATATTCATACATATCCAAATTCATCATATGCATAAGGTACATGAACCCTTCATGTAAAGGCATGGAGTTATATGATATTTACAAACTCCACATTATCAAGACGAGATCAACAAATAGCTAACCCCATTCACTTTCCTAACCAAGGCAAGCCTCTAGGAAAGTAGGTGGTCTGACCCTAAGTCCCTCTACCTGGGGAGACTTTTCTAAAGAGATAATTAAATTTATGAAAACTTTAACACCTAATATGTAAAAACTATGACCAACAATTATTCTCAATATCGTAACTAAAAATACAAACTGAGGTTAATGTAGATGAAAACTAAATTTTATGATATCAAATCTAGCGTGATATGCAAGGCTATACACTAGAATAAATTTATCATATAAATGGGCATACAAAATATTCATATTTCATTAAAAATTTACTAAACATGAATATAAAAGAAAATTTAACAAATAAATAAACAATTTATTTATTTTCCAAAACATGAGACAATTTTTAACTATTCATAAATAAATTCTAATTATAAAAATTCTATAATGTAGTAAGAATATAAAAATTTTATATTTATTTCAATATAAACCCCTTTATATTTTATATTATATGGAATTTATATGATATTTCATAAATTATAAACATTTTATAATTAAATATCTATTATATAAACATTTTATATAATCTAAATATCATATATTTTGTAACTTATACACACTTTATAAATCACCTCTTATGGTTTCTAAATAAAACTTCTATTTCTAGATCATAAGGCATGCCATTTAATTTTTCAAAATGTATTTTAAAATATTAACCTTTAATATTTGGTAATAATGTTTCATAAACATTTATTTAATTAATTTTAAATAATTTATAATTAATTTATTAATTTTTAAAATCCCTATAAATTAAATATCCCAAAAATACCTTTTAACGTGATTTATAAGAAATTTATAAACCATTAAAAACATTTAATATGTTAAAAATAATTTTTTTAAACAATATTTTGCTTACCCTTACGCAGAATCCTTATTCTACTTAAGGTTATCCCCTTATTACCCTTACAAATATGCTCTGCCTATGGGTAATAGATGTTTTTAAAAGCCTATGTAAATGTAATTTAAGGTTGCCTTTACGCATCCCAATTGAAAAAACCGTTACGTAAATGTAATACGCAAATTACCTTTACACGGATCCCTGGAATAAAGGTATTACCTTTACGCAACTACTTTGTGTATAAGTAATGCCACTGTTTCTAATTCTATGTAAAAGTAAGCATCAAGGACCTTTATACAGTAACTCAAATACCCTTACATGTATGGGTAAAGCGTCGAATACCTTTACGTAAAACCCATTTCTTAAGGTATTACCTTTACATAATACATTTGTGTAAAGGTAACAATGAGGTTACCCTTATGAAAATCTTTTTCGTAAGGGTATCACATAAGGGTAAAGTCATATCTACCTTTATGAAACAAATCACATAATGGAATAACATTTATGCAACCTACCTTCATAAGGGTAAATCATATTTACCCTTACACAACTCACGTAAGGTACTGTAATCATCCTCTATTTTTATAAAAACAATGTTTTTCATTTTTCATTGAAAACCGGTATTTAAAACTTGTTTAATTCTTAAATAAAATACATATAATACCAATTATGGGTTTAATATGATCATCTAATGATCATATGTAGCGAAATACAATCCAAAACACATAAGATTTATCTTCAAGAAATTAATGTGTAAATAATACTATAAAATAGAGTACATGGAATTCAAAAACAACAATAGTTTCAATCTTCCTTACATGGAGAGTGTTTAAGAAGATCATGAGGAGTGGTGAATAAAAACACTCTGCCTCTGAGGGAGTACATCAGCCAATGGACCCACAATAATATTGTGAGGATTATTGAGAAACTAAAGGGGTGTTACCGCCTTCTCTAATGAGATGAATAGTGCTTGGGAATAAGATCTAATCAAAATAGGATTATACACATCACATACCACACACACCCAATAGGACAGGATCTCATCTACTTATATAGTCGAAGTCTGACGCATCTTTCTATTCATAACACATCGTGTTCATTTATGATTGTTGGGTATAATTCATTAAATTTTTTAATGAATTTAATGAAAATAATTTAATCCATTCATAATGGATTTTAACTGATGAATAAAACATTCAAGAGAAATAAAATATATATATATATATATATATATATTCATGCATCGCATGCATGAAAAATACATTCATCACATGCATGTATTAAATATAAACTTATATATATAATATCATATTATATATATATATCAGGCATCTCATGCATGTATATTTTAGTGTACATCAAACATATTTATCTTGATAAACCACTTTATAGGTACCATATTGATTCTTGGGTATTCCTTGGAAGACACTTTTCCTATCAAAATCAAATGACTAAAGGTTTTGGTACCCAAATGAACTTAGGTCTGTTGATGTTATCTAATAAAGATTTTGGAATCCATATTTACTTAGTATGAGGTTTTATTTTGGAAATATTTCATAAAATATGGATTGATTTTGTTCCCCCATATCATGTATTCTTATAATCACATTCATATATTAAGTGACCAGTTCTTTTATAATAATTACAAAATTTATCTTATGAGTATCCTTTAATAAAATGGATTTTTATAGGTGCATGCATGATTTGATAAATTAAGACAAACCCATTATTATCCATGTCTTTGAGATCCCAAAATTTTATTTAGATTATTTTCACCTTGAGTGAATTTGGAAAGAGAACTTTTGAGGTATTTAATGGTAGGTTTGAGTTTATTGATAGATAGTTGATTTATAATTTTTATGGATAATTATTTTTTTCCTTGAAGAGAAGATCCTTATGTTTTTTAATTTTTTTCATTTTATTTAAGCACTTTCTTATATTTCTTATCAAGATCTGTATATAATGCATCAATTTGTTGAAAACCATTTTTGAGTTGATCATAAGTGTATTTTTGGTCTTCATAATTGAGGTTTCTTAAGAAGAAAGAAGAGGATGAGTAGAGAGAAGAATTGGGAGAATAATATGAGGAGGAAGAAATAGAAAGAGGGTTACTAACCTTAATTACTTCATCAAAATGTTCCATAATTCACTTAAGGATTGAGTCACTTAAAGAAGTTGAGGGTGCTAATTCCATGGATTCATCACTTGCACTCTATGTTGTGACTTTGAAGTCCTTCTTACCTTGTTTATTTTCTTTTATATTATTTTTATATATGGGGCACTCAAGATTAATGTGATTGTTTTTCTTGCATTCATAGAATGTCACTTAAAATTTTGAATTTTGACTTTCCTTCTTAGATCGATTGGAAATTTTCTTCTTCTTGGAGAAATTATTCATGTTTTTAGTGAGTTGAGAAAAGACTTTAACTTCACCTCTAGATGAATAATCATTTGTAGCTTTGAGTGTGATTGTTTTCTTTACATATTTGGATTCATTGGTCTCTTTCTACACTTATCATTTCATTATGATTTTATACATCATTAGGGATCTGATGAGTTCGTCCACCGCCATTTACTTCACATCCTTGGATTCTTATATGGTAGTGAATTTGGGTGCCCAATTTCTTGGAAGGACCTAGAGTATATTTTTTATTAGTGTTTTTGTAGAAAAATTATCACCGAGAGACTTTATACCATTGTAAAAATTAGTAAACCTCATAAATATTCTAGTAATAGATTCATTAGGATGCATAGATAAACTTTCAAAATATTGATAATACATATTCAATATTATGTCTTTTTCTTTATCCAGGACTTTGTGAGTGACTTCAAGTAATTTCCATATTTTATAATTCATTTTTCAATTAGAAATGTGAATAAACTCATTATGATCAAGACCATAATGTAAGGCCTTCTTATATTTGTTATTAAGTTAAAAATACTTAATATCATTGAGAGTCCATCTATCTATAGGTTCTTTAATTGGAAAATATTATTTCATAACCATTTTTTATACAAGGTAACTAATACAACCAAGAAGGGTTGGCATGCGATTTTTTCAATAGGAATAATCAGTTCCATAAAAAACAGGAGCATGAAAATAAGGGGGTGAATTTCCCTTTTAAAATTTAAAGCAGAAGAAAGAGATAAATTAAAAATTAAAATTATTTTTAAATGATAAAGTAATAATGATATAATTTTTATGAAGTGATAATTGATAAATCTTATACATATTAATATAATCACAGTGGAAATTATCGTATCAAGTTTATGAAATTATGTGTATTGATGATGAATAATGCAGGTGATAAAGTAAATAGATGGAAAACTCAATTGATAAGAAGCTTGATAATATATTAATGTGAGACCCTGCATCTCCAACCATATACTCAAGAGGTCATTTTTATTAATCCCTTGATCTTTTTGGTGATCAAAAAACTCATCCATCACAATTTTGGTTTGTGAGAACCCTCTTGAGCTTCATCATTAGTCAAGGAACCTATCCCTAACTTTTGTAGAGTAAGAATATATTATAAAAAGGTTATTAAAAGAGAGAAGTTTTCTTTTAAAAGCCTATTAAAAATCTTCCCACAAATCTATCGTATGGATGATTACAATTTGGGATAAGAGATTAGAGAGGAAGGGTGAGATCCTTTGATTGATTAAGAAAAAAAATGGTTCTTTGAGAGGATTTTGAGAATGTAAGCAATGCAGCATCAATTCAATTAGAGGGAATTATTGGAAACTATTATGTATCTCCAAGGTTTTAAGGACCTCCTTTTATATCCACTAAAATGATTAGGAATCTTTTTGGAATTTATCAAGGGTAATGAAGCTGAAGAAGTCTGTCATGAATGCATATTTGAACACATTTAATGCACTCTTGGGATAGAATCTTCAATGCCAATGGATACTCGGTAGCCTCCATTGGGTATCCAGTGGACTACCTAGAACTAGGTTCTACTGTAAGTCCCCCACCAACTAGCTGGTGCACCTCCACTGGGTAGTCGGTGGCACTTCTAGAGTTGGGGGAGCTTCTATCTTCACCATCAGTTGGTCGGTGGCACTCCACCAGCTAGATTTTGTCACTCCACCAATTGGATGTTGGGAATTCGACACACTAGGGAGTATTACATAATGGAAATAGTTGCTTGATGCCCTATATCGGTGTTCAGTGTAATCTGCTACTACCCGTCTTCAAAAGCGGCATCCTCCACTTCCTTCTAACACCTTCTATTGATCTTCAAACTTGATTCCAAGGTATTGAAACATGAAATAAGACTAAACCAATCCTTCAACAAGACTTCAAAATATCTTAAATATTTCAATGATTCCTATCACTTGGTATTCAAAATAAATACTAATGCTCACTCAAATTAAATTGTTAGAAACATTGGTGAGTATTTGTGGTCAGCAAACACCATGAGAGAAAGAGATATATACAACAAAAACACTAACATATGATGATGAAAATAAAGAATAACTAACTAATAAATATATAATGAATGATTATGATTAAAGAGTGTAAAAGGTAATATATTTGAATAAGGTTCATAAATAATTAATTAAGATGGTTTTTTTATCATATATGAGTTTAGAGTGTGTCTAACTAATCAAGAATCCAATGTAAGAGTTTTGTCGACTCAACCTCTTTTCCATTGAGTCGTAGTTTTCTCCCTTGATTATATTATTCTAAGTTTATTGTATTCTTCCATTTCTTTACATCATGTGGTAATTTCTATCTCCCTCTAGGGAATTGATATTTTCTTATCAAAATATTATTTTTTATGTATTTCTTTCTTTAATAAAAAAATATTATTGTTAATAATAATTATCATTATCTCTAATAAACTCTTTCTTTTCCATGTCCATATTCATTATTTCCACAAATGTATTATTTTGAAACCAAAATATATATTATCTCATGTGATATTCATATTTCTATTCTCCCCTTCTCAAAAGGAATTTTTTTATCCTTTTTATGATGTGAATTTCAGTAAAGTTATTTTAAAATATTGAAAATAAATTCCTTTATGGTCATATGTTTTATCTTTCACTCCACATTTCCTCTAGATAATGTTTATATACTTTTCAAGTCTCCATTATTAGGATTTATTTCTAAATAATATTTGAAAAATTATTCATGTCAAATGATCAAAAATTATCTTTTAGAAAGTGACTTGAAACTTAATCTCTTTACGAGAATGTTCAGAAATGATTTTTAAAGACTCTTTATATTTCACATCCATTTTTCTATTTAACTCCAAAATATCTATAAACTATGGGGTTATGTTTCATGAATATCCCTTTAAATTCACTTATGACATACTCATTTTGTATGATTGAATGACATATCTAACTCTTATTGTCATATTATGAGATTCCATTTGAAAAGATATATAAAACCCATTTTCTTTCCTTTGGGTTTTCATTATATTATGTATGAATGATTTAATATGGAACGCATGTGTATGGATTGTCATTATGTGATGGATAGTCCCTATATAACCCTCAAATTCATTAGGCAAAGCTTTATATCTCATGAGATAATAATGGAAAACTAGTAGTGATGCTCGATCCACTGTGGGAAATTGGTAGTGAATATCGGTCCACTATGTGATGGGAAATAAGTAGTGATGCTTGATCCACTATGATATGATGGTCTTGGTGATTAACATTCGCCAGTGATATGATTTTATATTCTTATACATGTGTCAAACTATTATTCTATGAACTTATTCTTATGTTATTCTCCCTGACTCATGTTTATTATCACATGTTTTTTCACTCTTATGACATGGTTTATGTTTAATCATTTTAGGTTACAAATTTTTCCATCATGTTTTATGGTTAACTCTTATTCTTCCATATTCCTTTTTATTAGATATTTCTATCATGTTCATGTTTTATTACATGTTTATGATCTAAATTATTAATTAATCTTTGATAATAGTTTTTTTTACTGAGCATTTGAGCTCACCCCTTCTTTTGTTTCCCATTTAATTAGGGAATTGCATATAGGATTATGTGTAGGAGGAAATACTATATAGAAGTATTGTGGGAGGTTTTGAATCAATTATGTGAAATAATATTTTTTTATATCCAAACTCTAAAGATATTAAATCATTGTTTCTCATGGTTGTATGATTATTTGTGAGATGTATTGTCTAAGTTGTGAAAATGATTTGAATTTTATACAAGTTTATCCTAGTTTATCACATTCGATATCAAAACCTATTTGTAAAAAAATATGTTTTTAGCACCAAACCCAGGAGTGTAGGTATAGGGTGTCTCATGTAACATATAGAAACAAACCCAAATTCATTTCAACATGTGGTGTGGTCAAAATTATTGAAACTATTTTTCCCCATTTTAAAAGTGTTATATAAGTTATAAGAATGTATAAAATTACCAAAACTGAGAAAATGACAATGTTTTATTAAAAAACTTTTGGAAAATAAACATCAAATCATTTGTTACCATTAATAATAAACCACACATCATTCTAATACACGGTTTTTTCAGAATGACTGAAGGTTCTTTTGTCTTTTCTTGTGTTATCAAGGTATAAAAGTGCAAGTTACATACTCAAAACTAATCAAACACGCTCATATTATTATGAAACTATAGGAAATAGTCATTGATTCATTTTTAACATAAAAAAACAAAATTCATGTAATTTTGACATGTGGTATAGTTGAAATGACTAAAAGTTTTTTTTTATTTAAAAAGTGTTATCTAAGTTAGAGGTGTGTATCAGATGCTTAAAACCAAGAAAAAAATCTCATATTATTTTGAAACTATTGGAAAATGATCATTGATTCATTTTTTATCATTAGGAATAAAACACATATTATTCCTACACATTATTTTATTGAAATGACTGGAAGTACATTTTTTTGTTTTATATATTATCAAAGTTAAAAAACACATGTCACATACTCAAAATTGATCAAATAAGATCAATTTATCATGAAACTAAGTGAGAATGTTCCTTGATTTGTTTTTTATATATAAAAACAAAATATATGTTATCTTGACACATGAAATGGTTGGAATGAATGAAAGTGTATTTTTTTATTTTAAGTGTTATTTAAGTTAAAAGCATACACTAGATGCTCAAAACCAATCAAGTGATATTGGTTCTGACATAAACTCAAAGAAAACAATATTGGTTTTATTTTTAACTTATAGGGATGAAACTTACTTCAATAAAACATATTGTGTGTTTTTAATGATTAAAATTTCATGTTTTCTATTTAAATGTGTTTTTTAGTTACAAGCATGTTTCACGGGCTCAAAACCTTAAAAACAAGATCATATTGTCATGAAATTCTATAAAATTATTTTCAATTCATTTATGATCTGTAATAATGAACCACACATCATTATGACATGTAGTGTTGTTGGAATGAATGAAAATGTGTGTTGTGACATCCTAAAAATTCCTTTATATTATTAATAGAATAACTCTTATTTTATAATGACTGATTTATTATGATTATATAGAAATACTATTTCATTTCATAAGAACATTAAACCTCATGTGTTGATATGGACTACTACAATTAGGAATAGTAAATAGATATACACATAGAATAATAATAGATTAACCAAAATAAACTTCATAGGTTTGAATCTCCCCATACAGATCACTACAATCATAATGACCATAAAAAAGAAAGAGAAACGTCAAGAAAATAATAGACATTATGAAAGGATGTGTAAGAACCTCTGTAAGTAGTGAATGATGAAGTTATAATGATGGTGTATTTATAGGGAAATATATTCATTCATTATTATGAACGTTAGATAATATGGTCGATTGTCATTGTAACCGTTAATCAATAAAATAGTTGGTTATTATTATTGTTGGTTATGAAAATGCAATAAAACGACTATTGGGATTATGAAAGAAGAAACCAAAATTATATTTTTGGAAACTATAAATATATTTAAATTATGTTAAAATTATGTTTTATGAAAAAATAATAAGTTTTAAATAGATATTATTTTCATGAAATAATCTTATAAAACACTTTTTAAATTATAATATAAATTAATGAAGTCCTAAGTAATTTTTATAACGGTTAGACAGTTTACTATGTCATAAACACTGTAAATTTTTAATAAATAAGGATTTATATTTAAAAGTTAAAGGTATCATATTTATAAAATTATTTTGATAAAAAAAATATATAATTTTTAGACTCAATACATCATAATTAACTTAGGGTGAATTTTTGATAATTTCCTGACAAATTTGAATTTTTGGTGAAAAAGTGAAAATTACTGTTTTATGAGTACCTTGATGTTATGAATTCATAATGATGTGATCATGATTAAAAAATTTATGAAAAAATTTATTCAATCAAAATTTCATTTAACAAGTACAAAAAATAATTTAAAAATATCATTTTAAAATTATAAATTTATACTTTACATTTTAGAACTAAAAATTGTATTTTTGTGATAAAATTTATTTTTTGATTTGATGCATTAAATGGGTTGGTTTTAATGTGATTTTAAAATTTGTAAGGATTTTAACAGCATTAAACTCTCACTCACTAGTTAATAATCTTTTAAATTAGTTATAATTTATTGCATATATAGGCGGTAGGCTTATATAATAAAATAACCAATATTTTAACCCTTAAAACCACCCCTCCACAAGTACAAATAGCCACAATTTCTCCCATTACTATCCACTAAAAATAAATTGAGAAAAAAATTTCTCTACCTATCCCTCTCTAAATTCCTCCTAAGTTTTCCCTAGGCCTCTAAATTTTCTCTCTCTAATACTAAGAAACATCCTCTCAAGGTGAGGTTTCTCCTCAACTTTTTTCAATTCAAGTGCTTCTTTTGTATAAGCCTTTGGATTATCAATTTATTTTGTTTTCAAGTGTTTATAAACACCCCTATTTGTGTGACTATGATGTATTGTTAATGAGAGGCTTCCTTTCACTCTCATTAAACTCGTTTCAATATCCCTTTTACATACTCATTATGTTGTTGAAATAAACCCTTTATTTTCCATGCTATATTTTGATGTCATGAATAACCAAACCTATTTTCATTCAAGGGTATTCATTTATATGTATCATTTAAATATTTATTTGGTACATCCATTTATGAAACCCACATTCCCTACTCATTGTTTGGAAATGATATGTGATTATGATTCTCGATTGATGTGGCACGCATAATGTTAGATATGAGGGTTGCTCCCTGATAGTGCTCCAATACATTGGGTAAAGAAGTAATCACTATGGATTAAAAGTTCATGATATCTTGGAAGTATGTATTAGTAATGTTTTATGATACCTTGTTCAAAATACTTGGTAATATTCTTTACAACACCTTAGCGATGAGCTTTGGTGATATGTTTATGAATGTCTTGTGTTTATGTTATAGCAACATTTCCATGTTATTACTCATGTTATTATGTTCATGTACTTATGTTATGATTCAAGTTATTATGTTTGTGTTATTATGTTATGATTAATGTTTCACCTATGATGTTTTATTATATTTCTCATCACTTATTAGGCTTTATCCCCACCCCTTTCATTTGTTTTTTATCCCCAAGAAATCCTATGATGTGAGATTATCTAGGATGGGATAGTAAATAATCCTTTCAAGAGAGTTGAAATTTTTTTATGTTTTATTTTATGTTCCATGTACATATTGTACTATGAACTTAGTTTCCAAGACACCAAACCTAGAAAGGTCCTTCGGAGTTATTTATGTAATATTTTTGAAGGTTTCGGGTGCAGCGGAAGCGTGTGGGTGGATGTGCCCACTTGGATTTTTGTCATTAATAATGATCAATCCAGGATCAATACGATGATAAACGCCAGTCTCCACGGATCGAATCACAGAAATAGACAAAGAAGAAGGTTTGTCCCAGAACCACAAACAAGGATCGTTACAGGTTGATTATAATTAATTTAATTAATTGAAAAGAAATGCCTTTTGGGTGTTCTTTCTTCGTTAATGTTCTTGATCACGTTCCGATGTGATTCGTCATTGCGTCGCAGAATCCAAGTGTAGACTTCCTCTAGTGGTGATCCACACGTGTACCTCATATCTCGGGATGTCGCCATAGGATTCTCTGGGTGCTATCATGGAGAAACCTTTTCTTTCATTGTCCGCCTTAGATCGTCTTGATCTGATGGAAGAGGATCTCTCTCGATCTTGAGAGTGTTCTTGGAGGAAGAGGTTCTTTCGGCCTTGAAAGAACTCTCCAGAATTGTTGTGCACAATGATTCTCTTGTGTAGGAAAAGAGTTGGGGTTGTGAGGATATTTATAATTGAGTTTGAGGTTGTATATTTATGAATATAAACGCATTACGCATTTCATTTATTTCATTAACTCTTATTGAAAACCCCCATGTCGAATAATTAATTCCTTGACATGCGCTCACACTGATTATAATAAATATCATTTAATAAAACAATATTATATCCTCAAAATCCCAACTGAAAAAACTACATGGCGTGTAATAATAAATACACGGCGTGTACTTGTTTTTCATTGAAAACTACACGGCGTGTACATTAAATGTACACGGTGTGTATATCTTGTTTTCATTTATTCATTTCCTTTTCAAAATAAAAACTACACAGCGTGTAATAATTAATACACGGTGTGTACTTGTTTTCATTTTATTCTTCCTCCAACATTAAAACAATTTAGGCTTCCTTGAATAATTATTAAACCACATACAGGAATAATCTTTATTCTACTTGAGATACTTGAATACACTTAGTGTGTGACCCTCTAGGCCTCTTTCTTGTTGGAATTAGGCGGGCTTGCCTAAAGTTCAAGATTACTGTCTAGCAACGGGTCAATGCACCCAAGAGAAAGAAGTTGACGCCGCATTGACGCATCACCTCATACGAACACTTACTGTTTAATTTAATCCCTTTCTCTCGATATCTCATCAAGCAGGTTCCATGGCAGTGTCATAAACCTATATGCTTGATCCGTCATTCTTTGACTACTTAAAATAAACTCGTCATTTACACCATGGCCATGGAATTTAATGCGACGGTTCTACTTCAATCAAAGGGCTGAGATATCAACTTCCATAAATGGAAGGGAAAAATCCTTCCTCGACTTATCCATTAACAACATGTCACTTGTGACGCACCCAACGTACCCTACTTCTCGCCAACTGTCTGCGTGACGGTTTTCGTCAGTAAATCTAAGTGCGCGAGTTATGACATGAGTTGATGATAATCTTCCAGTCTAAGGACCATTACACACGCTCGTAGATAGCAATGTCCAATGACACCAAGACATGCGGAATTGCTATTGGAAGGTCTGTTCTCATAATCTCCCATCTTGGAGATTACCAAGTGCGAACTCCATGAGAGAGAGTCTCGTCTTCTTACGAGTACTCGCACATGACGGTCTGTATACTATGTGTCCTATCATAGTATTCCATCCAACCGCAGAACTTTATTTAAGAATATTGTTATATCATTTCAAGGTTCTCATCAAATCGGGGATCTTCCATGACCTTATTAATGCAACAAATATTCCAGGACATTATTATATTATAGTCATGCAGAACAATGAACAATATATAACAAGTGAACATTCATGTAATCAAATTATAAAATAGTTGGTTCTTAGGACACCAACCCTTACAAACTCCCACTTGGACTAGAGCCAACTGCCTATGACTTTTAGTCTGCTAGACCTCACATGATGATCATGTTTCTGCTGATTCAAGGCTTTAGTCAAGGGGTCTGCCACGTTGTCTTCTGTGGAAATACTGCTCACTACAACTTCACCTCTCTGAGAAAAATCCCTCAAGAGATGATAATTCTGAAGTATGTGCTTTGTCCGCTGATGTGAACTTGGCTCTTTTGCAAGTGCCACCACTGCAGTATTATCACAATAGAGTGTGATAAGATCTTTACTGCTCAGTACTACATCTAGATCTTGGATGAAGCTTCGCATCCACACTGATTCTTTATCTGCCTCAGAAGCTGCGATATACTCGGACTCCGTTGTAGAATCTACCACCACACTTTGTTTTGAGCTCTTCCAACTCACTGAACCTCCATTCAAACTGAAGATGTATCCAGTCTACGACTTCATGTCATCTTGATCAGTCTGGAAACTAGCATCTACATGTCCTCTTATGACTAGTTCCTCATCTCCTCCATAAACTAGGAACATATCCTTAGTACACCTCAGATACTTAAGGATAGTCTTGACTGCCATACAATAGAGGTCTCCTGGATCATCTTGATATCTTCCTACCACACTTAATGTGTAAGCAACATCTATCCTCGTACACAGCATAGCATACATGACTGACCCAATCGCGGATGCGTAATGGATCCTTGCCATTCTTTTTCTTTCCTCATGTGTCTGAGGACACAATTTCTTGGAAAGATGAATGCCATGTGACACTGGAAACAATTCCCTCTTGTATTGTTCCATACTGAATCTCTTCAGTATCTTGTCAATGTATGTACTTTGACTCAGGCCCAGTATTCTCTTGGATCTATCACAATGGATCTTGATCCCAAGAATATATGTTGCCTCGCCCAATTCTTTCATGGAGAATCATTTATGCAACCATGCCTTAACTGACTGTAAGACAGGTACTTCGTTTCCAATTAGTAATATGTCATCAACATATACTATTAAGAAAAAGAGTGCACTTCCACTAAACCTTTTATAGACACAAGGATCACATTCATTCTTAACAAATCCAAATTCTGTTACAGCTTCATCAAAACGAATGTTCCATGACCTTGATGCTTTCTTTAATCCATAAATGGATTTTTGCAACTTTCATACCTTGTTGGCATCCTTAACCCTTCAGGTTGTGTCATGTAGACATCTTCCTGGAGGTTCCCGTTAAGGAAAGCTATTTTGACATCCATTTGACAAATTTCATATTCATGGTAAGCGGTAATGGTCAATAGGATTCTGATGGATTTCAGCATCGCAATTGGTGAAAAGGTTTCATCATAGTCAATTACTTGACATTGTCTAAAACCTTTTGTAACTAGTCGTGCCTTGTAGGTGCTGACTTGCCCCTCCATGTCCAGTTTCTTCTTGAATATCCATTTATTACCAATAGGCTTTACATTAACTGGAGGGTCTACCAAAATCCAGACTTGGTTTTGGTACATGGAATCCATTTCAGAATTCATGGATTCTTGCCACTTGGCAACGTCTGTGCCTTCAAATGCTTCCTTATAGGTAAGAGGATCATCATTGTCAACCAATAATGAGTCACCATCCTCGGTGACAAGAAAACCATATACTTCTGGTTCTCTCACCTCTCTCGTGCTCCTACACAGTTCTTGTGTCTCTGGAACAGATTGTTCTTCCATGGGGCTTTGTGGAATCTGTTCTTGTACCAACTCCTGTGTATCTTGAGCCTCAACTTCATCGAATTCTATCTCGCTCCCACTATCTCTTTTGGAGATGTGCTCCCTCTCAAGGAATATGGTGTGTCTTGCCACTATAACCTTTTTGTATGAGGGGTTGTATAGGTAATATCCCTTTGTTTCCTTGGGATATCCTATAAAGATACACTTTGTGCCTCAGGGTGCAAGTTTGTTACCTGAAGAGGCCTTAACAAATGATTCGCTACCCCACACATGTAAATTCGATAACATGGCTTTGCGTCCACTCCATAACTCATATGGAATACCATTTATCGATTTAGTTGGTACTTGGTTTAGTATGTGTGATGCTGTTTTTAATGCATATCCCCAAAAGGATAATGGAAGACTCGCATGACTCATCATTGATCTCACCATGTTCAACAGGGTGCGGTTCCTCCTTTCACTTACACCATTCCACTGGGGCATATATGGAGGAGTGAGTTGAGATAGAATCCCAAACTCCCGTAAGAAATCAATGAAGTCCTGATTAATATATTCTCCTCCTCTGTCTGAGCGGAGTTTCTTAATCTTCTTACCAAGATGGTTCTCAACTTCATTCTTGTATTCTTTGAACCGATAAAAAGAATCTGACTTATACCTCATTAAGTAGATATATCCATATCTACTAAAATCATCAGTAAAAGTTATGAAGTGTGAGAACCCACCCCTTGCTTCAACTGGAAATGGTCCACACACGTCTGTGTGAACTAATTATAGAAACTCTTTAGCTCTTTCACCTTTCCCATTAAATGGGGCTTTGGTCATTTTTCCTTTTAGACACACATGACATACACCAAGTGGTTTTAGTTTGAAATAATCTAAATACCCATCTTGATGCAATTTTGTCAAATGTTTCTCGTTGACATGACCTAGTCGGTGATGCCAAAGTTGGGTGTGGTATGATTCATGTGAATTTAATTTGTCATCGATTGCCATTACTTGGTTTGTGTAGTCTAACACATAAAGGTCGTTATATAAATGTTCCCTACCAAAACAAATTCTATCTTTATAAAAGTAGCATCATCCACTTCCAAACTTGAAGATGAATCCATCAGTATCTAATATGGATACTGAAATAATGTTTTTGGTTAGAGAGGGTACATAATAACATCCTTTCAAAACCAATACCATCCCTGTAGGCAATGTGAGATGGTAGTCTCCGACAGCTACAGCAGTGAGTCTGGCTCCGTTGGCTGCTGTAGATCTACCTCCCCTCGATCAATCTTCTTGAATCTACTTGGTTTCTGTATTTGGATAAAGATGTGAGCACCACAAGCAGTACCTAATACCCAATTTGTAGAAACAGATAGATTGCATTCGATGAAAAACGCACCTAAAGCTTCCCCTTGCTTTCTAGGTTGGGTGCAGTTTTTCTTCCAGTGTCCCTTCTTTCCACATGCAAAACAAACAGCCTCATGTTCTCTTGCCTCCCCTTTGATCTTCTTTTTCTTGGAAGGCCTTGAAGAAGCTTTGGGCTTAATGCTCTTCGCCTTCCCTTTCCTTTTATTCACCATAAGGACAGAAGGCTTTTCACGCTTCATGTCATTATCTACTTGGCGAATAAGGATAAGGAGATCAGATAGAGACTTCTCAATGTTTTTCATGTTGAAATTAACAACAAAGTTTGAGAAGCTCTGGGGGAGTGATGCAAGAATGAGATCGGTGCCCAGTTCTTCGGGGAGTTTAAACCCTAGAACCTCCAAGCGCTCAATGTAGCCAATGAGCTTGACTACATGAGGCCCAGCTGGGGAACCCTCTCCAAGATTTATCTGAAATAGAGCCTTGGATATCTCAAACCTTTCCTGTCTTGCTCTCTCCTGGTATAGAACACGGAGGTGCTCAAGCATGATATAGGCATCCATGTCTTCATGAGACTTCATGAGCTCACTAGACATCGATGATAGCATCAAACATTGAATGTTGAGAGCGTTGTTCAAATTTTGATCATAGACCAGGAAATATTCATCACTCACCCCTGGGGCAGGAGAATCAGGAAGTGAGGACTCCAGCACGTAAAACTTTCATTCATGGCGTAGGATAACCCGAAGGCACCTAAACCATTCCTGAAAGTTACTGTCGGTGAGGATATTGTCTTTATCCAGAATTGATCGTAGAGAAAATGTGGTTGACGAGTTTTTCATTTCGATTCTACAAATTAAAAGAGAATATTTATCCGTACTGTCTTGATTACATTTTATGAAAAATAATAAATGAATTTATTAATTCTCCCACTATTTTATCAAGTCTCAATGGCCCTCACCATTGAACTCAGAATGTCCAATTGCTTTGACATTCTAGTGGCAAGGATCCATATTCCCCTTTGCATAACCCTAACAAGGGTTGGTCAAGCTATTTGAAGGTATTTAGGTAGGCAGGTCTTTGCAAACTGTGAGCTTACAGTTCCTTGATATGTTGAGTGGACTCCCCAATCCTGAAATCCTAACTTGGATTTCCTTAACTCTTGCCTCCAATATTACATCAAGTCTAGCAAGGGCTACTTCTCTTGATGTAATATGGTTAAGTCAACCCGAAACCTTTCATAAGGGATTCCTTTATAAAATTAAGTGTCCCAACAAGGGTTGGTCAAACACATAGTTTTATTGAGTCTTGCCCTTAATCAAGTAACGGAAGGCTTGGTCTAACTTAATATGGTATTGAGAAATTTTAATCTTTTATGCGTAGTTTCGCATTATCACATGCTTGTTAATATTAAGTGATGCTTGCTTAAGTGATTAACCATGTTCCGATAATGTTTACGCATAGTCCGGTTTTTATTTTATTCCATATTTGCATGCTTTCTCATTTTATTAATTATGTGATCGTGACAACACATACATAATAAATAAACCATGCAATCAGATAGAAATAAAATAAGATGCCATGATCATGAGCTTCTATTGGTTAGCTTATCTAGCGGTTTTGATAAGCTAACCCTGACCTAGGGAAAACACCTTGAACCTGTTGGTTCGTGTTTTGAAGCTCCCACATGTCCACCTTTGTATCTTCTTTTGTCAGTTTCGCCTCGGATTAGAAATTTGAACCATCTCCTCTGGCTTGGGAGATCCTCCATTACATGGGTTTACATTAAAGAAACCATGGGCACGCAGGCCCTACATTTTATTGGAAGAAGGATCGCAGGCCAAAAAAATTAAATTAAATAAATTTAAATGAAATCATACACATACAAAGGGTCTTTGGTCTAGATCATGTTCATCCATAGCATGCAACAACATTTACAAATATTTAGAATTCAAATTCTTTTAATCGTTCTTTCATTTAAGATAAGTCGCGCTCGAATTCAATTAATTATGATCTTATAATTAGTCAATTCTTTATCTTAAATTCCTTTCTGAATTTCCTTGAGATTCTTCTCATCTATATTCCTTGTACGGGTCTTTGTACATTAAAGGAAACATGGTGAAATTCCATTTCTGGAAACTACACGGCGTGTAGTTTATAATTACACGGCGTGTATTTCTTTTCACCCTTTATCCAAAGTACACGCCGGGGATTTGGCGTGTTTTCTGGAAATTTTGGATTACACAGTGTGTAGATAAATTATACACGGCGTGTACTTCCTTGTTACGCGGTAACCGGCCTGGCGATCCCATGTACGCGGAACACAGCTTCTCCTTGTACACGGTTTCACCTTGGCCAGATCGGACTACACAGCATGTTACTCCAACATACACGCCGTGTATTTCGATTTCCACGCGTCATTCTATTCTGGTCAACACGGCATGATTAATACTTAGTCATATTCAATTCACATGGTGTGTTTTGGTGGACCAGTGCTGGTTCATTGAACCTAAGTACACGGCATGTAGTTTTAATTACACTTCATGTAATCCCGTGTTGTACAGACAGAAAGAGCGGCTCCTCCAGATGAGTTCCTCGTTTTTATTTTAATCAAAAATTAAAATTAAAAGGTTGTTTCTATGATATGAATCGAGAAACGAAGGAGGAAGAATAGATCTCATTTATTCAGATTAATAGAACGATTTATTTCGAATTGAATCAAATATAAATGTGTAAATTATCAATGAAAATTAAATAACTGTAATCAACGTTGTAACCTCCCTCCGATACCATTTGAAGGTTCTGGGCGCAGCGGAAGCGCGTGGGTGGATGTGCCCACTTGGCTTTTTGTCATTAATAATGATCAATCTGGGATCAATACGACGATAAATGCCAGTCTCCACAGATCGAATCACAGAAATAGACAAAGAAGAAGGTTTGTCCCGGAACCACAAACAAGGATCGTTACAGGTTGATTATAATTAATTTAATTAATTGAAAATAAATACCTTTTGGGTGTTCTTTCTTCGTTGATGTTCTTGATCACGTTCTAATGTGATTCATCGTTGCGTCGCAGAAGCCAAGTGTAGACTTCCTCTAGCGGTGATCCACACGTGTACCTCGTATCTCGGGACGTCGCCAAAGGAGTCTCCGGGTGCTAGCGTGGAGAAACCTTTGCTTGCGTTGTCCGCCTTAGATCGTCTTGATCCGATGGAAGAGGATCTCTCTCGGTCTTGAGAGCGTTCTTGTAGGAAGAGGTTCTTTCGGCCTTGAAAGAACTCTCCAGAATTGTTGTGCACAACGATTCTCTTGTGTAGGAAAAGAGTTGGGGTTGTGAGGATATTTATAATCGAGTTTGAGGTTGTATTGTTATGAATATAAACGCATTGTGCGTTTCATTTATTTCATTAACTCTTATTGAAAACCCCCGTGTCAAATAATTAATTCCTTGACATGCGCTCATGCTGATTATAATAAATATCATTTAATAAAACAATATTATATCCTCAAAATACTGACTGGAAAAACTACATGGCGTGTAATAATAAATACACGGCGTGTACTTGTTTTTCATTGAAAACTACACGGCGTGTACATTAAATGTACACGGCGTGTATATCTTGTTTTCATTTATTCATTTCCTATTCAAAATAAAAACTACACGGCGTGTAATAATTAATACACAGCGTGTACTTGTTTTCATTTTATTCTTCCTCCAACATTTAAACAATTTAGGCTTCCTTGAATAATTATTAAACCACATACAGGAATAATCTTTATTCTACTTGAGATACTTGAATACACTTAGTGTGTGACCCTCTAGGCCTCTTTCTCGTTAGCATTAGGCGGGCTTGCCTAAGGTCCAAGATTACTGTCTAGCAACAGGTCAAGGAACCCAAGAGAAAGAAGTTGACACCGCATTGACGCATCACCTCATATGAACGCTTACTGTGTAATTTAATCCCTTTGTCTCGATATCTCATCAAGCAAGTTCTATGGCAGTGTCATAAACCTATATGCTTGATCTGTCGTTCTTTGAATACCTGAAATAAACTCGTCGTTTACACCATGGCCATGGAATTTAATGCGATGGTTCTATTTCAATCAAAGGGTCGAGATATCAACTTCTATAAATGGAAGGGACAAATCCTTCCTCAACTTATCCATTAACAACATGTCACTCGTGACGCACCCAATGTACCCTAATTCCCGCCAACTGTCTGCGTGACGGTTTTCGCCAGTAAATCTAAGTGTGTGAGTCATGACATGAGTTAATGATAATCTTCCAGTCTAAGGACCATTACACATGCTCATAGATAGCAATGTCTGATGACACCAATACATGTGGAATTTCTATTGGCGGGTCTGTTTTCATAATCTCCCATCTTGGAGATTACCAAGTGCGAACTCCATGAGAGAGAGTCTCGTCTTCTTACGAGTACTCGCACATGACGGTCTGTATACTATGTGTCCTATCATAGTATTTCATCCAACAGTAGAACTTTATTTAAGAATATTGTTATAGCATTTCAAGGTTCTCATCCTAGCGGGGATCTTCCATGACCTTATTAATGCAACAAATATTTTAGGACATTATTATATTATAGTCATGCAGAACAATGAACAATATATAACAAGTGAACATTCATGTAATCGAAGTATAAAACATTTGGTTCTTAGGAAACCAACCCTTACAATTTTTTCAAGGGATTATGATTAAAATCATGAAATAAAAGGTGGATCTCCATGGTTGGCATCAAAGGGTGGTTTAGTTATTTGTGGAAATTGGGACTAGAAAACATTAGTATGAGCCCTATGGATAAGTCTAAATTTTGGAAAACTTCTTGAAATTTTGGTGAAGTATTTTTTGAGTGGTTTTCAAGCAATAAAATCTCTGTCTAGATACTATAAGTGGATATGACTCTAGCATAGTTGTACCTAGGGGTAATAACCCTGAAAAGGGTGCATTAGGTATTAAATCAATCATTACCTGGTGAGTGAAAAATAGGACTTGTTTTTCACCTGGTTTTACACTCCTAGGGGATATGCTTTGGTCATCATATTCTTTTTGTGAACCATCATGAAAGGATGTATAGAAGTGTAAATTCTTCTTTTTAAAGAAAGAAAATATTAAAGTATATGATCCTAGAAGAAGATGGGGTAAAAAAATTCATGATGATGTTATCCCATGTTATGAATAATAACATGAACCATGTAGAGTGTTTATCCTAACCTAGGAAAGAAAAACTAACTATAGAATCATTCATGCGTTAACGACCACCATCCTTTTGTAGACCCTATGGCCTTTGATTATGGAACATTGGATAAGTACTATCGAAAAAATATTTTTTACCACACTGTTCTGAGTAAGATAATATCACTTTGGTTTCTATCATTTGTAGGGAGAAGCTGATCAATGATGGACATTGATTAAGAACACCAATCTCATGGAATAAATTAATGCTATGAAGTGGTAAGACTTCAAAAAGATATTTTTCAATAAGTATTTTCATCACACCCTATAAACAAAGATGGAAATAGAATTTCTTGAGTTAAATAAAAAGGAAGGTGAATATGTGGGAAGTTATGAGATGAACTTCATAATTCTTGTGCGTTATGCTTCAATCTTTGTCATCGATTTTGATGGGAAGATCAGTAGATTCGTTGATGGAATGAGACCTCATATATGGAAAATTTTTGCAATCTGTGACTTTGAGAGCTATGAATAAATAGCATGATGTGCTCTCAAAGTAAAAATGGGGTTTGGGGATGCACAGTGATCCCAGAGACAAAATGATAAAAATAAAAAGATGGAGAATTTTTTTGGAAAGGACCTTGACCATGAAAAGGAAGGGAAGAAACTACAACATCCCTTATGCAACAACTGTGGAAAAGTCACTTAGGAAATTATATTTAAGGAAGTGGTGTTTTTTATAAATGTTCAAAGTCTGGCCACATTGCTCGAAACTGTCATGGAGACACAAATAATCTACCCCTTTATAGCGACCCGGCCTTTTCTTACATTACTATTACATCATTTCAAAGATAAAAAACATAATAGTGTTACACATGGAGGATCCAGAGGTTTATTGTCTTGGGCAAACTAGGACAACGCATAACAAGTACAACATCAAGCATAAAAATTCATTTAATCTCTTCTTCTATATCTTCTTAGTAGAACTTGTCCTCTCCTTAGTACATGTAGCCACCTGAGGATATACATCAAAATGGGTGATCTAAAAGCCCAGTAAGAGGATAGATAAGAACAATATAGCATGGGGTGAGCATAATCATGAAGAAGATCTTGAATATGAGAGGAGCATAAATAATAAACTTGAAATGTGGCAAAGCATAAAAAATGAAACATCATGTCTTAGTGGTTAACTACCACGCATACTTGTGAACAAATCTAGCATCATGTTCACGCATCATTTCAAATTTACTCATGAGATTCATCACTTTACCCAATGCATTGGAGCGCTATATAATTTTGGGCGCACCCGTCACATTTAAACATTCATATTGCGCTATATAATTCCGGGCGCACCCGTCACATCATAACATTATCATTATCATGCTTGCCACATAGAACACATATCAAACATGTACATAAATAACCCATGGAAAGGAATGGGTTTCATCTCATAATAACACATTCATAAGCTTTGGGTTCCCAAAAGAAAGAGGGAACAACATACTTGATATAAGAACCATCAACCTTGAATGAGAGGTAAAAGGTGAGATCTTGAAAGAAGAGTTCTTTTGGAAAACATTTTGATGGACATAAAAACCAGTGACAAACATTTATATCCCAAAAAAGTAAAGGAAAAGATGAACAAAAGACCTTTGAGGAGTAACCATATCAAAAATGGAGTGAAAGAGGGAGAACCCGAAGGAAGAAAATTGGGTTCGAGATTTCCCCTTACCTTGTACTCGAATGCCTCCTTCTCTTTAATGTCCTGTATAATGACATTATATTCATTAATTAGAAATTCCAGAACCTTTTATACATTAATAGGGTTCATTATGGTTTCATTATTTCATATTATGTTCCTTTGGATGACTTATAGAGTTTAAAAACTTTGTTCGGGGATGTTCGTTTTTATGGTTTTCTTGAACGGTCCACTTGTATTCTTAAATTGATGTTTGGGTAGATCATGGGTAAACATACAGAACTGATATTACATGTAATTAATGATATTACAGAAGATTTAATGATTTTATAATGAGTTATATTAGATCCATGTGGACGAATCATTAGATAATAATTAAATGAAGATTATTTGGGTTAATTTGAGCGGTTTTTGGATCACAACGAACTTGTTTTAACTTTTCACTTAGTAGTATGGCCATAGGTTATTTCCAGAACTTAAAATAGAACATAATACATATAACATATTCTGGTTCAACCATAAAAATGGTTTCATGACCAGATTTGAAGGTAGAAATGGAAGAAGAGAATATGTCGTTTTTGAAGGTGATAAATTATCACCACATGAACAACGTTCTATTTAATAAAGGAAGAGGGAAAGGGTGTGGGGTGATATAATATACCATTAGAATCATAGGATTACAGTATATGTATAATACTGGAGTTACAAAACAATTTTTATGAAGATAGGTAGGGAGATATCAAGAAAGGAACTTGAACTTGAAAGGAAATTAAAGGAGAAGAGGGAGGGAAATTACCTTTAGAATCCTCCTCTTAAGAACCTCCTTAAGGGCCTATGCTTGGTCTTTTGATGAGACCAGGAGCTCTTGGACGTGGGGAAGGGGCTAGGAGAGATGATAGGGCAGAGGTTAGACAATGCTTGAAGCTTGAGAGGTGTGGTTTGGCAAGAGGAGGGGGAGGGCTTATTTATACATGAGGAGGGAGGTGTTTTTGGCATAAAATATTAAATAAAATAATATATCATAAGTTAGACTTGTAATAGTAGTTTTTTGACATCCTAAATCATATATTAATATAATAAAATTCGTTTTAGGCTTTAACTCTTCTTTATAATCCGAATTCATTACTTTATTAAAAGGAAAGTGAAAGAAAGAGAAAAAGACACTTTAAGAAATCACCTTTTTGACTTTAGGCTTTGGAAAGTTCTTTTTAGGTTTGAGAATTGAATTTATTGTATTTCAAGGAAAAATTTATGAAATTTAATATGTTTTGGCCGAAACTAAAGTTCTAGAATGTTTATGTCATCATTACATCATTAATGATGCAATTTAGTGTACACCGATTATGCGAAAAACTGTATTTTTTACTATTCACCCGAAAATTGAAGTATTTCAGAATAAACCCAAAAATTTACCCCTACCATTTTTCGATGTGTAGAATAAAAAAATGATTTCCATTTTTCAAAAATAATTTTCTAAATATCATTAATTTAATATTTAATTAAAACCATAATTTACTTAAAAAAACAGTTTTTAAAATTAAAACTGATTTTGCAGTTCTTTCAAAAATTACTTAGGGTCTTATAAAATTATCTAAAAACTATTAGACATTGATTCAATAATTTATGAATATATTTCAGGAAAATAAATATTCTTTTAAATTAATTAATTAATTATAGTTAATTATTTATGACTTATAAAATACCAAAAACGTTTACTAAGGTCAAATTATCACTTTCTATGTTGTCTAAATTTTATTTTATTATTCATAGGTAATGTTACTCTTATTTACTATTCATAAGGTTCATATTACTATTCATAAGGGTAGGTTACTATTCACTAAAAATTATTTTTGTTTCATTAGACTTCAAAAACTATCTTGAACACAACCGTGTATATTGGATTTTTAATATTCCAAACATAGGGGTGACAAAATTATGTTTAATTGTCACTTATCACATAGTAGTTCATTATTTTGTGTTTTTATGACATAGATATAAGAAGGGAATTTTCCATTGAAAAACATTGGGTCGTTACATTCTTCCCCCCTTAAGAAATTTCGCCCCCGAAATTTCACTTTACACAAACAGGTGAGGGTACTTCTCCTTCATTACCTCTCCTGGTTCCCACCATTTTCTAAAATAGAAAAGGTTAGGACAAAACATAAGTAAACAAGTCATGAATAACTTATCCTTTTAAATAATTATACCAAAAACATAACATATGGGATCCCTAGGTAAATATCCTTGTGTGCATATTTGTACTTAGTCTCATGTTAGAGGTTTTCTTTATGTTACACTAATCCTAATTCCCAAATTAACTAAACCTTTCCTCTTATACCAACTATAGCGACCCAGCCTTTTCTTACATTACTATTACATCATTTCAAAGATAAACAACATAATAGTGTTACACATGGAGGATCCAGAGGTTTAGTGTCTTGGGAAAACTAGGACAACACATAACAAGTACAACATCAAGCATAAAAATTCATTTAATCTCTTCTTCTATAGCTTCTTAGTAGAACTTGTCCTCTCCTTAGTACATGTAGCCACCTGAGGATATACATCAAAAGGGTTGAGCTAAAAGCCCAGAAAGAGGATAGATAAGAACAATATAGCATGGGGTGAGCATAATCATGAAGAAGATCTTGAACATGAGAGGAGCATAAACAATAAACTTGAAATGTGGCAAAGCATAAAAATGAAACATCATGTCTTAGTGGTTAACTACCACACATACTTTTGAACAAAGTTATCATCATGTTCACGCATCATTTCACATTTAGTCTTAAGATTCATCACTTTACCCAATGCATTGGAGCGCTATATAATTCTGGGTGCACCCGTCACATTTAAACATTCATATTGCGCTATATAATTCCGGGCGCACCCGTCACATCATAACATTATCATTATCATGATTGCCACATAGAACACATATCAAACATGTACATAAATAACCCATGGAAAGGAATGGGTTTAATCTCATAATAACACATTCATAAGCTTTGGGTTCCCAAAAGAAAGAGGGAACAACATACTTGATATAAGAACCATCAACCTTGAATGAGAGGTAAAAGGTGAGATCTTGAAAGAAGAGTTCTTTTGGAAAACATTTTGATGGACATAAAAACCAGTGACAAACATGTATATCCCAGAAAAGTAAAGGAAAAGATGAACAAAAGATCTTTGAGGATTAACCATATCAAAAATGGAGTGAAAGAGGGAGAACCCGAAGGAAGAAAATTGGGTTCGAGATTTCCCCTTACCTTGTACTCGAATGCCTCCTTTTCTTTAATGTCATGTATAATGACATTATATTCATTAATTATAAATTCCAGAACCTTTTATACATTAATAGGTTTCATTATGGTTTCATTATTTCATATTATGTTCCTTTGGATGACTTATAGAGTTTAAAAACTTTGTTCGGGGATGTTTGTTTTTATGGTTTTCTTGAACGGTCCACTTTTATTCTTAAATTGATGTTTGGGTAGATCATGGGAAAACATCCAGAACTGATATTACATGTAATTAATGATATTACAGAAGCTTTAATGATTTTATAATTAGTTATATTAGATCCATGTGGATGAATCATTAGATAATAATTAAATGAAGATTATTTGGGTTAATTTGAGCGGTTTTTGGATCACAACGAACTTGTTTTAACTTTTAACTTAGTAGTATGGACATAGGTTATTTCCAGAACTTAAAATAGAACATAATACATATAACATATTCTGGTTCAACCATAAAAATGGTTTCATGACCAGATTTGAAGGTAGAAATGGAAGAAGAGAATATGTCGTTTTTGAAGGTGATAAATTATCACCACATGAACAACGTTCTATTTAATAAAGGAAGAGGGAAAGGGTGTGGGGTGTGGGGTGATATAATATACCATTAGAATCATAATATTACAGTATATTTATAATACTGGAGTTACAAAACAATTTTTATGAAGATAGGTAGGGAGAGATCAAGAAAGGAACTTGAACTTGAAAGGAAATTAAAGGAGAAGAGGGAGGGAAATTACCTTTAGAATCCTCCTCTTAAGAACCTCCTTAAGGGCCTATGCTTGGTCTTTTGATGAGACCAGGAGCTCTTGGACGTGGGGAAGGGGCTAGGAGAGATGATAGGGCAGAGCCTAGATAATGCTTGAATCTTGAGAGGTGTGGTTTTGCAAGAGGAGGGGGAGGGCTTATTTATACATGAGGAGAGAGGTGTTTTTGGCATAAAATATTAAATAAAATAATATATCATAAGTTAGACTTGTAATAGTAGTTTTTTGAAATCCTAAATCATATATTAATATAATAAAATTCTTTTTAGGCTTTAACTCTTCTTTATAATCTGAATTCATTACTTTATTAAAAGGAAAGTGAAAGAAAGAGAAAAAGACACTTTAAGAAATCATCTTTTTGACTTTAGGCTTTGGAAAGTTCTTTTTAGGTTTGAGAATTGAATTTATTGTATTTTAAGGAACAATTTATGAAATTTAATATGTTTTGGCCGAAACTAAAGTTCTAGAATGTTTATGTCATCATTACATCATTAATGATGCAATTTAGTGTACACCGATTATACGAAAAACTGTATTTTTTACTATTCACCTGAAAATTGAAGTATTTCAGAATAAACCCAAAAATTTACCCCTACAATTTTTCGACATGTAGAATCAAAAAATGATGTCCATTTTTCAAAAATAATTTTCTAAATATCATTAATTTAATATTTAATTAAAACCATAATTTACTTAAAAAAACAGTTTTTAAAATTAAAACTGATTTTGCAGTTCTTTCAAAAATTACTTAGGGTCTTATAAAATTATCTAAAAACTATTAGACATTGATTCAATAATTTATGAATATATTTCAGGAAAATAAATATTCTTTTAAATTAATTAATTAATTATAGTTAATTATTTATGACTTATAAAATACCAAAAACGTTTACTAAGGTCAAATTATCACTTTCTATGATGTCTAAATTTTATTTTATTATTCATAGGTAATGTTACTCTTATTTACTATTCATAAGGTTCATATTACTATTCATAAGGGTAGGTTACTATTCACTAAAAATTATTTTTGTTTCATTAGACTTCAAAAACTATCTTGAACACAACCGTGTATGTTGGATTTTTAATATTCCAAACATAGGGGTGACAAAATTATGTTTAAAGGTCACTTATCACATAGTGGTTCATTATTTTGTGTTTTTATGACATAGATATAAGAAGGGAATTTTCCATTGAAAAACATTGGGTCGTTACACCCTTAATGCTGACAATAGTGGAAAGATAGTGCAAGCACATCCTATAGTGTATTTCTTTAAGTGTGGAGAGCTTGGGAACTTTGTTAACCGATGCACAAATATGAGGGGTGTCTAATGTACATTGGACCATTTGAGGTTGGACACAAATCTCGAGGGATAAATTTCATGTGGGGGGAATGTAACATCCTAAAAATTCCTTTATGTTATTAATAAAAGAACTCTTATTTTATAATAATTGTTTTATTATGAGCACATAGAAAGACTATTACATTTCATAAGAACATTACACATCATGTGATGATATGGACTACTACAACTAGGAACATTAAAGGGATATACACATAGAAGAATAGTAAATTCACTAAAAGAAAATTCATGGGCTTGAATTCCCCCATAAAGATCTGTCTTGCCAAAATGATAGTAAAAAAGAAAAAGAAACTTTAGGGAAAAAAATAGACATTATGAAAGTTTGTGTAAGAATCTTTATAAGTAGTGAATGATTAAGTAAAAATGATAGTGTATTTATAGGGAAATATGGCTATTCAGCATTATGAATGTTGGCCAATATGGATGATGGAAATTGTGACCATTAATCAATAAGACAGTTGGTTATTGTTATTATAGGTGATGAAGATGCAATAAAGCGACTGTTGGGATTATGAAGGAAGAGACCAAAATTGTATTTTTGGAAACTATAAATATATTTAAATTCTATTCAAAGTATGTTTTATGAAAAAATATATAATTTTTAAATAAATTTTATTTTCATGGAATAATCTTATAAAACAATTTTTAAATGATAATATAAATTAATGAAGTCCTGGGTGATTTTTTTAATGGTCAGACTGTTTACTATGTCATAAAAGCTGTTAATTTTCAAAAAATTAGAATTTTTATTTAAAGTTAAAATTTTCATATTTAGAAAATTATTTTTGATAAAATAAATATCATTTTTGGACTAAACACGTTATAATTAACTTCGGTTGAATTTTTGAGAATTTTTTGTCAAGGTTTTTTTTTTGTGAAAAAGTGAAAAATACCATTTTTCGAGTACCATAGTTTTATGACATCATTGTGATATGAGAATGATTGAAAATTTTAGGAAAGATTTTATTCAATCAAATTTGAATTTAAAAAGTATAAATTTTAATTTAAAAATGCCATTTTGAATTTAGAAATGTATACTTTACATTTTGGAACCAAAAATTGGATTTTTGAGATAAAAATTATTTTTGGATTTGATGTATTAAATGGGTTGGTTGGAAGTTGAATTTCAAATTTATAAGGATTTGAACATCACCCAAATCTCACTCACTCATTAATAATCCAGGAAATTAGATATAATTGATTCCACCCATGAGTGGTTGGTTTATACAATAAAATAACTAATATTTTAACCCTTAAAACCGCCCCTCCGCAAGTATAAATAGCCACCTTTTCTCATATTCTTGTCCACTTGAAACCCATTGAGCATGAAGTTCATCTCCCTATACCTATCTAAAGCCCTCTCAGGGTATTTCTAGGCCTCTAAGGAGTCTCTCTCTAGCTCTAAGAATCATCCTCTCGAGGTAAGGGTTCTCTTCCTCCACTTTTTCAATTCAAGTGCTTCTTTTGTATAAGCCTTTTGATTCTCAATTTATTATGTTTTCAAGTGTTTATAAACACCCTCATTGTTGTCACTATGATGTCTTGTTAATGAGAGACTTTATTTCACTCTCATTAAACCCATTTCAAGATCCCTTTTGCATACCTGTTATGCTATCGGAATCAACCTTTGATTTTTCATGTTATATTTTCATGTCATGAATACCCAACCCTATTTTCATTCAAGGGTATTCATTTATATGTATCATTTAACTATTGATTGGGGACATCTAATTATGAAAACCACATTGCCTACTCATGGGTAAGAATTGATATGTGCTTATGATTCTTGAACAATGTGGCACACATAATGTTAGACATATGAAGGGTGCGCCTAGATAGCGCTCCAATGAATTGGGTAGAGAAGCAATCTTTAGAGATGACATGTTCATGATACCTTGTTAGCATGTCTTGGTAATATTTTATGATACCTTGATCAAAAGCCTTTGTAATATGTTTTATGACACCTTAGTGGTGTGCTTTGGTGATATATTTATGAATGTCTCATGTTTATGTTATAGCCACATTTCCATGTTATATCTTATGTTATTATGTTCATGTACTTACATTATGCCTCAAGTCTTATGTATGTATTCTTATGTTAGGCTTCATGTTTCACTTATGATGTTCTCTTACATTGTTTATCCCTTACTAGACTTTATACTCACTCCTTTCATTTGATAAATGTTCCCAGGAAATCCTATGTCGTAAGATGATCTAGAATAGGATAGTAAAGATGTCTTTCAAGAGAGTTGAAATTTTGTATGTTCTCACATGATGCAGTCTTTATTCAGTTATCTATTTGATTTTTTCTAATCGTTTTAGCCATAACAAATACTTTTAATATATAAAATTATTGTAATTTAATGAAATGTAATTATTATTTTGAAAATAAACTGAAATGTATATTGCAAATTTATTATTGAATTCTTCAATTGTTTGTTTTTTTATTTGTTGCAAATTTATTTGTTACTTTGTTTTTTTGGGTGATGCAGCGCTGGATTGTCGATGCAATGATCAACGCTACAAATCACGTTTTTAAAGGCGTTAGAAATTTGTTTTGTCAACGCTAAAAAAAATGCTAACATGTTAAGCACTCTTAAAAGTCGTGACCTTTATCAATGCTATCAAAAACAATGATAAAAAAATCATTTATCAGTACTAAAACCAAAGCGCTTATAAAGGTTGTTTTTATCAGTGCTTTTGTTTAACGTTGATAAAATTAGAAAAATATTTTTTTTAAAACTCCGTTCAACCCAGCACTTTTATCAGTGTTTTGACCCCACTTTATCATTGTTATGTGCCCCTTGTGTGCCTAGTTACATATATGTGTTTATTTACATATATTAGAATATAAACATGAATATATATTTGTTTACACACGCATAGACTTGACCCCACGACTTGCTCCTCACCCCCCAAACTCTTACCACCCAACTACCAAGAGTGGGACGCATACGTATTAAAATATAAACATCACAAGGTGTGTGTGTGTGTCCGTCTATATTAATACATTTTTAAAAAGTAAATGAAATGGATAATGTTTTATTTTAAATAAAATGAATAATAAATATATATTCCATTTAGTTTATATATTTTAAAATCTATTTTTATATAAATACGTTTAAATATTTATTTACACAATTGATTTATTATATGTAAATATATGCAGATATGAATATATTTAATTATAAATAACAGTACAATATGAAAAACAGTAAAATATAAACACTACAATATCCTTGATTGTAAAACTTGAGAATAAATTTAGTTTTCAATCAAAAAAGACAAGACACCCTCAAAAGAGGTTGAAATTCCATCACATGTTCAAAAATTAAGAAACCTGACAAAAAACTCAGTTTTGGAGGTCTTCCTGACATTTTTTTATCTAAAAAAACACCAATCGAAATTCATACCGGTCATCATGTCGTACAAATTTTCGCAATATTTGATTTGATATGTGATAGAGCACAGACACTCGGATCAAAAGTTATGATCATTTGAAGTTCAAGTCATGTTTTCAACTTATATTAAATTGTTTATTAATTTTTTAATTTTTTATATCTTCCAATTGTCATTAGATAATTATTACTCAATAATAATGAGCAAATTATTAATTAATATTATTTTTAACTATTTTATAAGTTATTTTTCAATAAATATCTTATCTATTAAGTGTAAATGCATATTTAGTCTTATATAAATCACATTTAATAAAATATATTACATTAATATCCACATCAATATATTTATATATTAATATATGATTTTTAAAGATACTTTTTTTTTAATGAAATATAACTTTTATAAGTGCTAAAATAGCGGTGATAAAGGTCAACATTTATCATCCCTGAAAAAAATCACCGATAAAAGGGATTTCTATTATCACTAAAAAAAGGCGCTAACAAATATACGTTTTTATCATCTTTTTTTAACGTCAATAAAAGTATCATTTATCATCAATTTTAATGAGTGCTTATAAAGACACTTTATCAACATTTTTAGTTACCACGGATAAAAGTAGAGTGCTTGACATCGCGATCTCTAGTATTGGATCAACCAAAACACTAAAATATCGTTGATAAAGTTGTGACATTAGATCTAAATTTCAATTCTTTTTTAATATTGATAAATGTCCTTTTTTAAGACGGATAAACAACATACTAATATTAAAAATGAGATATGAGATGTTTGTTTTTTTTAATATCATGAATGATATTGAAAAATATTTAGATTAACTTTTCTATATATATGAAAGAAAAATTATATTAATTTTGATCAACTATTTTTTTTGAAACAAATTTAAATCAACAATTACTTTTATCATTGTTATTAAAAAAACTTTTGGGGAACACAAGATATGCTGCCTGAATTATGATGTAGCGAGGGAGTCCATATTTATGCCACGCAATCACACCACCGCGGCACAGCATCCCAACCGTTCATAATTTCATCCCGCATTTGAACGGCCCAATGATGAAGAACTGAATGATTGAGGGAAGCCCATTCCAAAATCCTCCATTTTACTCGCCCTCGGAAATGATGGCGAAGTATTATGCCATATAAATAAATTCTTAAAGGTATATATTTTACCTTTGCACATATTTTACGCATTCGATCTTTAAGCAATTATGAGCATTAAATAAAAGAAATATTATCATTATGCCGTCTGCTTTAATAAATTAACTGGGGAGGGTCTGCTATTTTTTATACTCCTGCCTGGCCCGTCTCCTCCCTCTCCACCTCCACATCTGACTGAGACACCGAGTTTCATCGCAGACCTCGCCAACCTCCCGAGAAATCCAGAGACACTTGGGGAAAGAGACGGCGGTGGCGTCACCTCACTACTCCTAACCGAGCGCTCTCACCATTTTTCCCTGCTGCTATTTTCTGATCCTGTTTTCCTTCTCGCGATTCCCGTGATTGTTCTTCGACTTTTGTTTGGTCCTGAGCTCAAATGGAGGGTACCATGGCAGATTACGACCTCAAAGTCTGTGGTATCAGTTAAGAGCCGTCTAGGGCTTCCTTCGAACGTCTCGCTCTCTGTAACTCTTTGTCTATCAGCACTCCCTCTTTTTACCCCGAGAATGGGCTGCAGCAGTATGTTCTTTGGGAACTTGGATTCTTATAGGAAGAGGAGTGGAGGGCTGCGGACGAAGCAAGCGGGCAGAGCGTCGTGCCGTGGGAGTTAGGCTTCACCCCTAGGGTCGACGACAAATGTACGGTCTCCGGGGCTGAGCTGTGTCCATTCTTTGCTCTTCGATTTGTTCCAGAACGTTTATCCGTTTCGTCGCCTTTCCATTTGCTCGCTCTCCCGTGATTTGGTTTCTTTCGAAGCCAGAGCCATGGGGCTTCTGTTAACGGAAGCTCTCAGGAGTCTCTGTGGGCTGAGCCACTGGTGTTACGCCGTTTTCTGGAAGATCGATCACCGGAACCCTAAGTAGGTTTTCTCAGATTGTGTTGAAATTTTCTAATTTTTCATTAATTTCTTGTTGTTTTTGTTGATTTATCATTCGAAATCCTCTGCCGTTTCCCGACAAAAAAATTATTCGAATCTCTTGTTCCCGAGCCTTTCCTTGTACGTTTTCCCTGTTTCTGGTTCGGGTTTCTGAGATTGGCGCCATTCTCAGATTTGACAATACATACTACTGTATGGCTTTATTGACCATCCCTGCCATCGGGTTGTCTTTGTGTGGGATTTTACCCCTTGTTTTTGGAATATTATGCTTGTCGGCTCTGTCTTTTGTGCTGTCATCCAAAACACCCTCCTGTTTCAGTTCGTGATCCCTTAAATCCTAGATCAATTTGCGGATTCCTTCTGTCTTTCTTCAACTGTCTTGTATGCCAACTTTCACATATGAATTTGTGACTTCACAGGCTGTTGATATGGGAGGAATGCCATTATGAGCAGACACAATGTCCTGCTCTTACCCGGGTTCCTGGAATTGACATCTCTGAGATGATTTTGGAAGAGTGGCAACAAGGCTGGGTTTCTGCTGGAAGCCATGAATCCCAGAATGGTTTTCAACATGAGACCACCATTTGCATACTCATTGAGAAGATGCTGTTGAGCAACCGTGTTATCCTTGTTGGAGAAGGGTATGCCTATCTTTCTCTGAACAGCCATGGCTGCTGGAGTTTCAAGTGACTGTTGAGTGATTGTCCTGTGTGTTTCTCAGGTTAGTTGGCCGGACTGCTTTCACAGGGGAGCGACAATGGATTCATTCACATAATTACGTTACAGATGCTTGCCCACCAGAGGTATCTTCAAGTAATGAGGTGCATCTGCAATTTTCAGCCGGCATGCAGGTCTGTCCATGATTATTGGTTTAGAATTTCCTTTTTTCGTTTGAATCTCTTGAATCACTGTGTTTCTCTGTGACTTGCAGACGATTGCAGTTATCCCTATCCTTCCATACGGTGTTGTCCAGCTTGGTTCATACTTGTCTGTAAGTTTCAGCTCTAGTTTCCTGATTGATTTGAATGAAATTCACTTTGTAATTTTCATTATTTTGTGGGCGCTGCTTCTTTGGTGTTATCTATGTAGCTGTATTTTCTCTGAAACTCCGTGTTTGTCATTGCTACATCAGATCAAGGAGGACATCGGATTTGTGAATGAAGTGCAGAGGCTTATTCTTCAGTTAGGATATGTTCCCGGAGCTCTTTTTACAACTGAGGACTCTTTACCAAAGATTGGAACTTTTGTTCCAGTGCATCCATCCAGAGATTGTAATGTTATGAATTACGCCCTAACTTCTGGTAGCTTCAACCAACAGAGTAATCTGGACAAGCATTCCCCTTTAATCAAAGCCGCAATGAAGCAGAAACATTTTTTCAGAAGCCAGCCCAGAAATGAACCTTTGGGTACTGAACTGCTTCATAATTCTCACTTGGGTTCTGCCATTGACAAGTCGCATCATATAGGATTGTTGCCTGTTTCACGTCCCCTTTCGGAGACAAGCGGATCCGCTAATGTTAGTTCGTCAAGCTCAAATTTTGTTCCAAATGGCATGGTTTCTATCTCAGAGACTGCAAAAAACACGAATCTGCCACCTAGAAAACGACCTGTTGAAGATGATCCATTTCAAGCTCTCAATGTCCCTTCAGCGCGCCTGGATGAGCACCTCCTGGGTGTGACTGAAAATGTTTTTTCTGACCTGTTTGATGTTTTGGGTTCTGATTTTAAAACTAAACCACTTAGCGGGGAAATGGAGGGGAAAACAGTTTATGAGAAAGATGAAGGGTTCAGTTCATGTCTAGTTAGTGAAGAAATTTGCAAAAGTGGGAGCCTTTTTGGGACTGCTACTACAGACCATCTTTTAGATGCTGTGGTCTCAAATGTTCAGTGTGCCACTAAGCAGCACTCAGAAGAAACTGCATCATGCAGGACAAGTTTAAGCAATGTTATGCAAGAAATGTTTGACCTTCAGAGACCCTCGAAAAAATCTGGGTTCCAAGAGGGTTCCATTTATGGATCAACTGTGGAGCAGGGTCATAACAATAGCAGTGTTTCAACGAAATGTTCTAACACGAAGCCAAATCGCAAGAGGCTTAAACCGGGTGAGAGCCCTCGGCCTCGGCCCAAGGATCGGCAAATGATCCAAGATCGTGTTAAAGAACTCAGGGAAATTGTACCAAATGGAGCAAAGGTAATGCCATTTTCTTGCTGATATTTTTCCTCTGGATTGTTTTTTTGCAGTTTTTTGAGACGGATTCTCGCTGTTTTTGTGTGGTGTGAACAGTGTAGCATCGATGCACTGCTGGAACGAACCATCAAGCACATGCTTTTCCTGCAAAGTGTCACGAAACACGCAGACAAACTTGGGCAGAGTGATGAGTCCAAGATCATCAGCAAGGAAGGTGGAATACTTTTAAAAGACAACCTGGAAGGGGGAGCGACTTGGGCATTTGAAGTCGGTTCACAGTCCATGGTTTGTCCAATTATAGTTGAAGATCTGAATCCACCCCGTCAAATGCTGGTGGAGATGCTCTGTGAGGAGCGAGGGTTTTTCCTGGAAATAGCTGACGTAATTAGGGGATTAGGGTTGACGATCTTGAAGGGGGTGATGGAGGTGCGGAATGGCAAGATTTGGGCCCGATTTGCAGTCGAGGTATGGCGTATTTACCGTATTTCCCATCGATTGATTGTTTTGATGTTTTAGGTGATCAGAATCGCGCGCCTGCAGGCGAACAGGGATACGACGAGGATGGAGATATTCATGGCGCTCGTCGGCATTCTTGATCAAACGACAACTACCGGTCCCTTGCCGGCCGAGAAGGATGACGCGGCGGCGGCGTTGCACCAGCCCTGCCGCCGATCTGCTTCGATGCCCTCACCGGGCGTGCATGGGGGCTTTGGGTGAGGCGCCTTGTTGAGAGCGGGCTGTGTTTTGGGCTTGCCGTGACTGACATGGATGTGGAGGCCGGGCGAGTCACCCGTGGCGTAACCTGACTTGATCGCCGGGGGTCTTAACCCGATTTGACTTGGCATTGTAATAACCCAGTTGTTGAATCTTTCTTGGTGTAGTTAAAAAATCATGTAGTGTGACATGTTTGTATATTGATTTAATGCCACGATTAAAGAATAAAACCAACTCCTATATGAAAACAAATATCGTAAGCACACGATTTTTGATGTATAAGAGTTTTTATTTAATGATTTGAGGTTTTAAGATTAGTGATTGCTTTTAATAAAATGGAATAGAATTTTGGAATCAATGATTTGATATTAAATGCAATTAAAATTTTGAACATTGTCATAAATAGAAAAATTTGTAAATGAATAGTAAATATAGTAAACTATGATATACAATTTAATATGGTAAATATTAGAGTAAATGATATCACACAAGTAAACATAATATAATTAGATTCCACATAATTAAAATATTATTTATAGTTAAAAATAATAATCACTATTGCAAGTATTGGATAAAAAATATATCTTATTTATTTTTTTATTAAAAAATATCACCATCTTCCACTCATAAATGTCCACTACTTTACCGCATTCTCCCTAGATCAAACACATATTTCTCATTGATATTTCTAACTATATTTCTCCTTCTCATAATTAGAGGACTTTTGGATGACATAAGACATGAAAGTGTATCTTATCCTTTTGAAGTTTCATGCAAAAATTATTATTATTTTACATATTTTCTTTTCATTTTGGTTTTAACATCCCTATTTTGTGTTGTATAATCACTAAATATTTGCTCTTATACATATGGTATGATGCTTATGGAAAATCTAGGAAGCTCTTTCTAGAAAAGCAATATCAGGTATACTAGATTCAACTCTTTCAACAACCTTCAAAAGTACTATCGACAATAATAATTGTTGTGTCGAAACCTGCAATCTGAACGATCCAACCTTCATAACCTCAAATGCGAAACAACGACATCAGAATTTCTGGATCGCCACGACACCACCAAAGCAGTGTATCCAAAATTGAGAATCCCCGCACCCCACCCACGCACAGGTCAGCACACCTGGTGTTGCACTCAGACAAGACAGTCTAAAGACCAACAAATAAGAAAGAACAGAGAACTCGAGAAAAACAAAAACACAAAACACACAAGATTAACGTGGTTCATAACTTGATCCTGCTCCACAAGAGGAAACACCGCAACATTATATTAATGAGACAAACACTAGGTTACAAGGGTCCTATCTTCGAGTACCCTACCATGAAACAGAAGAGGACAACAATGCTACTAGCAGCAAACACCTACCACAAGCCCTTCCGTTGAGATGACCACCAATAGTGAACTGAAGTTTGTAAGGGTTGGTGTCCTCAGAAACAACTGTTTTGTACTTTGATTACATGAATGTTCACTTATTATATACTGTTCATTGTTCTGCATGACTATAATATAATAATGTCCTGAAATATTTGTCGCATTAATAAGGTCATAGCAGATCTCCGCTATGATGAGAACCTTGAAATGCTATAACAATATTCTTAAATAAAGTTCTGCGGTTGGATGACATACTACGATAGGACACATAGTATACAGACTGTCATATGCGAGTACTCGTAAGAAGACGAGACTCTCTCTCATGGAGTTCGCATTTGGTAATCTCTAAGATGAGAGATTATGAGAACATACCCGCCAGTAGTAATTCTGTATGTCTTGGTGTCATCAGATATTGCTATCTGCTAGCGTGTGTAATGGTCCTTAGACTGGAAGATTATCATTAACTCATGTCATGACTCGCGCACTTAGATTTACTGACGAAAACTGTCACGCAGACAGTTGGCGGAAAGTAGGGTACGTTGGATGCGTCACGAGTGACATGTTGTTAATGGATAAGTCGATGAATGATTTGTCCCTTCTATTTATGGAAGTTGATATCTCGACCCTTTGATTGAAATAGAACTGTCGCATTAAATTCCATGGCCATGGTGTAAACGACGAGTTTATTTCAGGTAGTCAAAGAACGACAGATCAAGCATATAGGTTTATGACACTGCCATGAAACCTGCTTGATGAGATATCGAGACAAAGGGATTAAATTACACAGTAAGCGTTCGTATGAGGTGATACGTCAATGCGGCGTCAACTTCTTTCTCTTGGGTGCCTTGACCCGTTGCTAGACAGTAATCTTGGACTTTAGGCAAGCCCGCCTAATGCAAACGAGAAAGAGGCCTAGAGGGTCACACACTAAGTGTATCCAAGTATCTCAAGTTGAATAAAGATTATTCCCGTACGTGGTTTAATAATTATTCAAGGAAACCTAAGTTGTTTTAAATGATGGAGGAAAAATAAAATAAAACAAGTACACGTCGTGTATTATTAAATGTACACGTCGTGTAGTTTTATTTTGGAAAGGAAATGAATAAATGAAAACAAGATATACACGCCGTGTACATTTAATGTACACGCCGTGTAGTTTTCAATGAAAAACAAGTACACGCCGTGTATTTATTATTACACGCCGTGTAGTTTTTCCAGTCGGGATTTTGAGGATATAATATCGTTTTATTAAATGATATTTATTATAATTAGCGTGAGCGCATGTCAATGAATTAATTATTCGACATGGGGGTTTTCAATAAGAGTTAATGAAATAAATGAAACGCGTAACGCGTTTATTTATTGTCATAACTCTACAACCTCAAACTCGATTATAAATATCCTCACAACCCCAACTCTTTTCCTACACAAGAGAATCGTTGTGCACAACATCTCTGGAGAATTCTTTCAAGGCCGAAAGAACTTCTTCCTCCAAGAACATTCTCAAGACCGAGAGAGATCCTCTTCCATCGGATCAAAACAATCTAAGGCGGACAACGCAAGCAAAGGCTTCTCCACGCTAGCATCCGGAGAATCCTTTGGCGACGTCCAGAGATACGAGGTACACGTGTGGATCACCGCTAGAGGGAGTCTACACTTGGATTCTGCGACGCAACGACGTATCACATCGACAATGTGATCAAGAACATCAACGAAGAAAGAACACCCAAAAGGTATTTCTTTATAATTAATTAAATTAATTATAATCAACCTGTAACGATCCTTGTTTGTGGTTCCAGGACAAACCATCTTCTTTGTCTTTTTCTATGATTCGATCCGTGGAGACTGACGTTTATCGTCATATTGATCCCAGATTGATCATTGATAATGACAAAAAGCCAAGTGGGCACATCCACCCACGCGCTTCCGCTGCGCCCGGAACCTTCAAATGGTATCAGAGCGAGCTTACAACGTTGATTATAGTTATTTAATTTTCATTGATAATTTACACATTTATATTTGATTCAGTTCGAAATATATCGTTCTTTTAATCTGAACAAACGAGATCTATTCTTCCTCCTTAGTTTCTCGATTCATATCACAGAAACAACCTTTTAATTTTAATTTTGATTAAAATAAAAACGAGGAATTCATCCGGAGGAGTCACTCTTTCTGTCTGTACAACACGGGATTACACGGCGTGTAATTAAAACTACACAGGTTCAATGAACCGGCACTGGTCTGCCAAACCACGCCGTGTGAATTGATTATGCCTAAGTATTAATCACGTCGTGTTGACTAGAGTTGAACGACGCGTGGGAACCGGAATACACAGTGTGTATGTTGGAACAACACGCCGTGTAGTCCGATCCGGTCCAGGTGAAACCGTGTACAAGGAGAAGCCGTGTTCCACGTACACGGGATTGCCAAGCCGGTTACCGCGTAACAAGGAAGTACACGCCGTGTATGATTCATCTACACGCTGTGTACTCCAAAATTTCCAAAGTAGAGAAAACACGCCAAAGCCCCGGCGTGTACTTTGGAAACAAGGTGAAAAGAAATACACGCCGTGTAAATATAAACTACACGCCGTGTACTTTCCAGAAATGGAATTTCACTAGGTTTCCTCCAATGTACAAAGACCCGTACAAGGAATATGGATGAGAAGAATCTCAAGGAAATTCAGAAAGGAATTTAAGATAAAGAATTGATTAATTATAAGATCATAATTAATTGAATTCGAGCGCGACTTATCTTAAATGAAAGAGTGATTAAAAGAATTTGAATTCTAAATATGCGTAAATGTCGTTGCATGCTGTGGATGATCATGAGCTAGACCAAAGACCCTTTGTATGTGTATGGTTTCATTTAAATTTATTTAATTTAAATTTGTTGGCCTGCGAGCCTTCTTCCAATAAAATGTAGGGCCTGCGTGCCCATGGTTTCTTTAATGTAAACCCATGTAATGGAGGATCTCCCAAGCCATAGGAGATGGTTCAAATCCCGAAGCCGAGGCGAAATCGATGCAAGAAGATACAAAGGTGGACAGGTGGGAGCTGCAAAACACGAACCAACAGGTTCAAGGTGTTTCCCCTAGGCCAGGGTTAGCTTATCAAAACCACTAGATAAGCTAACCAATAGAAGCTCATGATCATGCCATCTTATTTTATTTCTGTCTGATTGCATGGTTTATTTATTATGTATGTGTTTTCGTGATCACATAATTAATAAAATGAACAAGCATGCAAAGATGGAATAAAATAAAAACCGGACTATGCGTAAACATTATCAGAACATGGTTAATCACTTAAGCAAGCATCACTTAATATTAACAAGCATGTGATAATGAAAAACTATGCATAAAGACTAAAATCCCTCAATACCATATTAAGTCAGAGCATGCCTTCCGTTACCTGATTAAGGGCAAGACTCAATAAAACTATGTGTTTGACCAACCCTTGTTGGGACACTTACTTTTATAAAGGAAGCCCTTATGAAAGGTTTCGAGTTGACTTAACCATATTACATCAAGATAAGTAGCCCTTGCTAGACTTGATGTAATATTAGAGGCAAGAGTTGAGGAAATCCAAGTCAGGATTTTAGGATTGGGGAGTCCACTCAACAGATCAAGGAACTGTAAGCTCACATTTGGCAAAGACCTGCCTACCTAAATACCTTCAAATAGATTGACCAACCCTTGTTGGGGTTATGCGAAGGGAAATATGGATCCTTGCCACTATAATGTCAAAGAAACTGGACATTCCGAGTTCAATGGTGAGGGCCATTGGGACTTGATAAAATAGTGGGAGAATTAATTAATTAATTCACTATTTCTCATAAATTGTAATAAAAAAGTACTAATAAATCTGCTCTTTTAAATCGTAGAATCAAGATGACAAACTCATCAACCACATTTTCTCTGCGATCAATACTGGATAAAGACAATATCCTCACCGGTAGTAACTTTCAGGAATGGTTTAGGCACCTTCGGGTTATCCTACGCTATGAACGAAAGTTTTACGTGCTGGAGTCCTCACTTCCTGATTCCCCTACCCCAGGGGTGAGTGATGAAGATTTCTTAGTCCATGATCAACATTTGAACGATGCAATCGACGTTCAATGTTTGATGCTATCATCAATGTCTAGTGAGCTCATGAAGTCTCATGAAGACATGGATGCCTATAGCATGATCGATCATCTCCGTGGTCTATACCAGGAGAGAGCAAGAAATGAAAGGTTTGAGATCTCCAAGGCTCTATTTCAGAGCAAGCTTGGAGAGGGTGCCCCATCCGGGCCTCATGTATTCAATCTCATTGGCTACATTGAGCGCTTGGAGGTTCTAGGGTTTAAACTCCCCGAAGAACTGGGTAGCGATCTCATTCTTGCATCACTCCCCCAGAGCTTCTCAAACTTTGTTGTGAACTTCAATATGAACAACATTGAGAAGTCTCTGTCTGATCTTCTCATCCTCATTCGCCAAGTGGACACTGACATGAAGCGTGAAAAGCCTTCTGTCCTCTTGGTGAATAAAAGGAAAGGGAATGTGAAGAGATTTAAGCCCAAAGCTTCTTTAAGGCCTTCCAAGAAAAGGAAGATCAAAGGGGAGGCAAAAGAATAGGATGATGTTTGTTTTGCATGTGGCAAGAAGGGCCACTGGAATAAAAACTGCACCCAGCCAAGGAAGCAAGGGGAAGATTCAGGTGCATTTGTTATCGAATGCAATCTATCTGTTTCTACTAATTGGGTATTAGATACTTCTTGTGGTGCTCACATCTGTATCCAAATACAGGAACCAAGTAGATTCAGGAAGATTGATCGAGGGAAGGTAGATCGACGAGCAGCCAACGGAGCCAGACTTGCTGCTGTAGCTATTGGGGACTACCACCTCACATTGCCTACGGGGATGGTCTTGGTTTTGAAAGGATGTTATTATGTACCCTCTGTAACCAAAAACATTATTTCAGTATCCAGATTAGATACTGATGGATTCATCTTCAAGTTTGGAAGTGGATGTTGCTATTTTTATAAAGATAGCATTTGTTTTTGTAGGGCACATTTATATAACGACCTTTATGTGTTAGACTACACAAACCAAGTAATAGAAATTGATAAAAAAGTTAATTCACATGACTCATACCACACCCAACTTTGGCATCACCGACTAGATCATGTCAATGAGAAACATTTGACAAAATTACATCAAGATGGGTATTTAGATTCTTTCGAACTAAAACCACTTGGTGTATGTCATCCGTGTCTACAAGGCAAAATGACCAAAGCCCCATTTAGTGGGAAAGGTGAAATAGCTAAAGAGATTCTAGAATTAGTTCACACAGATGTGTGTGGACCATTTCCAGTTGAAGCAAGGGGTGGGTTCTCGTACTTCATAACTTTTACTGATGATTTTAGTAGATATGAATATATCTATTTAATGAGGTATAAGTCAGATTCTTTTGATCGGTTCAAAGAATACAAGAATGAAGTTGAGAACCAGCTTGGTAAGAAGATTAAGAAACTTCACTCAGACAGAGGAGGAGAATATCTTAATCAGTACTTCATTTAATTCTTATGAGAGTTTGAGATTCTATCTCAACTCACTCCTCCTTACACACCGCAGTGGAATGGTGTAAGTGAAAGGAGGAACCACACCCTGTTGGACATGGTGAGATCAATGATGAGTCATGCGAGTCTTCCATTATCCTTTTGGGGATATTCATTACAAACAGCAGCGCACATACTAAACCAAGTACCAACTAAATCGATAAATGGTATTCCATACGAGTTATGGAGTGGACGCAAAGCCATGTTATCGAATTTACATGTGTGGGGTAGCGAAGCATTTGTTAAGGCCTCTTCAGGTAACAAACTCGCACCCTGAGGCACAAAGTGTATCTTTATAGGATATCCCAAGGAAACAAGGGGATATTACCTATACAACCCCTCAGACAAAAAGGTTACAGTGGCAAGACACGCCATATTCCTTGAGAGGGAGCACATCTCCAAAATAGATAGTGGGAGCGAGATAGAATTCGATGAAGTCGAGGCTCAAGATACACATGAGTTGGTACAAGAACAGATTCCACAAAGCCCCGTGGAAGAACAATCTGTTCCAGAGACACAAGAACTGCGTAGGAGCACGAGAGAGGTGAGAGAACCAGAACGATATGGTTTTCTTGTCACCGAGGATGGTGACTCATTATTGGTTGACAATGATGATCCTCTTACCTACAAGGAAGCAGTTGAAGGCACAAACGTTGCCATGTGGCAAGAAGCCATGAATTCTGAAATGGATTCCATGTACCAAAACCAAGTCTGGATTTTGGTAGATCCTCTAGTTGATGTAAAACCTATTGGTAATAAATGGGTATTCAAGAAGAAACTGGACATAGAGGGGAAAGTAAACACCTACAAGGCACAACTGGTTGCAAAAGGTTTTAGACAACGTCAAGGAATTGACTATGATGAAACCTTTTCACTGGTTGCGATGCTGAAATCCATCAGAATACTATTGTCCATTGCTTCTTACCATGACTATGAAATTTGGCAAATGGATGTCAAAACAGCTTTCCTTAATGGGAACCTCCAGGAATATGTCTACACGACACAATCTGAAGGGTTTGTGACTCCAAAGGATGCTAACAAGGTATGCAAGTTGTAGAAATCCATTTATGGATTAAAGAAAGCATCAAGATCATGGAACATTCGTTTTGATGAAGCTGTAACAGAATTTGGATTTGTTAAGAACGAATGTGAGCCTTGTGTCTACAAGAGGTTTAGTGGGAGTGCAGTTGTTTTCCTAATAGTACATGTTGATGACATATTACTAATTGGAAATTAAGTTCCTGTCTTACAGTCAGTTAAGGCATGGTTGCATAAATTCTTCTCCATGAAAGACTTGGGCGAGGAAACATATATTCTTGGGATCAAGATCCATCGTGATAGATCCAAGAGAATGCTGGGCCTGAGTCAAGGTACATACATTGACAAGATACTGAAGAGATTCAGTATGGAACAACCCAAGAGGGGATTGTTGCCAGTGTCACATGGCATTCATCTTTCCAAGAAAATGTTTCCTCAGACACATGGGGAAAGAAAGAGAATGTCAAGGATCCCTTACGCATCCACGATTGGGTCAGTCATGTATGCTATGCTATGTACGAGGCTAGATGTTGCTTACGCATTAAGTGCGGTAGGCAGATATCAAGCTGATCCAGGAGACCGCCATTGGATGGCAGTCAATACTATCCTTAAGTATCTGAGACGTACTAAGGATATGTTCCTGGTTTATGGAGAAGATGAGGAACTAGTCATCATAGGACATGTAGATGCTAGTTTCCAGACTGATCAAGATGACATGAAGTCGCAGACTGGATACATCTTCAGTTTGAATGGAGGTGTAGTGAGCTGGAAGAGCTCAAAACAAAGTGTGGTGGCAGATTCTACAGCAGAGTCTGAGTATATCGTAGCTTCTGAGGCAGCTAAAGAAGCAGTATGGATGCGAAGCTTCGTCCAAGAGCTGTATGTTGTACCGAGCAGTAAAGATCCTATCACACTTTATTGTGATAATACTGCAGCGGTGACACTTTCAAAAGATCCAAGGTCACATCAGCGGACAAAGCACATACTTCGGAAGTATCATCTCTTGAGGGATTTTTCTCAGAGAGGTGAAGTTGTAGTGAGCAGTATTTCCACAGAAGACAACGTGGTAGACCCATTGACTAAAGCCTTGACTCAGCAGAAACATGATCAACATGTGAGGTCTAGTGGACTAAAATTCGTAGGCAGTTGGCTCTAGTCCAAGTGGGAGTTTGTAAGGGTTGGTGTCCTCAGAACCAACTATTTTGTACTTTGATTACATGAATGTTCACTTATTATATATTGTTCATTGTTCTGCATGACTATAATATAATAATGTCCTGGAATATTTGTTGCATTAATAAGGTCATAGAAGATCCCCGCTATGATGAGAAACTTGAAATGATATAACAATATTCTTATATAAAGTTATGTGGTTGGATGACATAATACGATATGACACATAGTATACAGACCATCATGTGCGAGTACTCGTAAGAAGACGAGACTCTCTCTCATGGAGTTTGCACTTGGTAATCTCTAAGATGGGAGATTATGAGAACAGACCCACCAGTATTAATTCTGCATGTCTTGGTGTCATCGGATATTGCTATCTGCGAGCGTGTGTAATGGTCCTTAGACTGTAAGATTATCATTAACTCATGTCATGACTCGCGCACTTAGATTTACTGACGAAAACCGTCACGCAGACAGTTGGCGGAAAGTAGGGTACGTTGGGTGCGTCACGAGTGACATGTTGTTAATAGATAAGTCGATGAATGATTTGTCCCTTCTATTTATGGAAGTTGATATCTCAGCCCTTTGATTGAAATAGAACTGCTGCATTAAATTCCATGGCCATGGTGTAAATGACGAGTTTATTTCAGGTAGTCAAAGAACGACAGATCAAGCATATAGGTTTATGACACTTCCATGAAACCTGCTTGATGAGATATCGAGACAAAGGGATTAAATTACACATTAAGCATTTGTATGAGGTGATACGTCAATACGGCGTAAACTTCTTTCTCTTGGCTGCCTTGACCCGTTTCTAGACAGTAATCTTGGATTTTAGGCAAGCCTGCCTAATTTCAATGAGAAAGAGGCCTAGAGGGTCACACACTAAGTGTATCCAAGTATCTCAAGTTGAATAAAGATTATTCCCGTACATGGTTTAATAATTATTCAAGGAAGCCTAAGTTGTTTTAAATGATGGAGGAAAAATAAAATAAAACAAGTACACGTCGTGTATTATTAAATGTACACGCCGTGTAGTTTTATTTTGGAAAGGAAATGAATAAATGAAAACAAGATATACACGCTGTGTACATTTAATGTACACGCCGTGTAGTTTTCAATGAAAAACAAGTACACACTGTGTATTTATTATTACACGCCGTGTAGTTTTTCCAGTCGGGATTTTGAGGATATAATATCGTTTTATTAAATGATATTTATTATAATCAGTGTGAGCGCATGTCAAGGAATTAATTATTCGACATGGGGGTTTTCAATAAGAGTTAATGAAATAAATGAAACGCGTAACACGTTTATTTATTGTCATAACTCTATAACCTCAAACTCGATTATAAATATCCTCACAACCCCAACTCTTTTCCTACACAAGAGAATTGTTGTGCACAACATCTCTGGAGAATTATTTCAAGTCCAAAAGAACCTCTTCCTCCAAGAACGTTCTCAAGACCGAGAGAGATCCTCTTCCATCGGATCAAAATGATCTAAGGCGGACAACACAAGCAAAGACTTCTCCACGCTAGCACCCGGAGAATCCTTTGGCGATGTCCAGAGATACGAGGTACACGTGTGGATCACCGCTAGAGGGAGTCTACACTTGGCTTCTGCAACGCAACGACGGATCACATCGACAACATGATCAAGAACATCAACGAAGAAAGAACACCCAAAAGGTATTTCTTTATAATTAATTAAATTAATTATAATCAACCTGTAACGATCCTTGTTTGTGGTTCCGGGACAAACCATCTTCTTTGTCTTTTTCTATGATTCGATTCATGGAGACTGGCGTTTATCGTCGTATTGATCCCGGATTGATCATTGATAATGACAAAAAGCCAAGTGGTCACATCCACCCACACGCTTCCGCTGCACCCGGAACCTTCAAAGTTTACTCACTTCGCTATTATGGAACAAGTGACCGTCACCTACCTATTTATAAGTGAGAATCTGTAGCAACCCATTGGTTTTTCTGGTGTCACTGCCATCCAATTTTCACGGAGAACATGACGACCATCGACTTTCCTGCTAGTGTACCGCCTCAACTTCGGATCCCCAGTGAAAAGTGGAAGTAGTTATTTTAATCTTACATAACATCAGAGTTACTCTTATGCATTGTCAAAGTTACCCCTACACAAGCCAAATCACTTTTTCCGCACTTCCATCATCATCTAATCAGTCATCACTATTGGTATAGCATCCCGCCTTTTTATCACATAAACTTTCATTACATTTCACAAAACCGAGGATCTTTAAGGTTTAGTGTCTTGGAAACCAGGAACTTAAAACATGAAAACATAAAACATTCTTCTTAAACACTTGAAAGGCTTCTCCTTATGTTCATCCTAGGTTCATTACTACATCTCATAACCTGGGGACATACATCAAAAGAAAGGGTGAGCAGAAGGCCCAGTAAGGGAAACAAGAGAAACATTTTACATGTGAACTTGATATACTTCAATAAGGTCATGAAAATAACTTTAAGGCATGAGGAAGAAATCATGAGATATATCATAATAAAAATAAAATTTTTCATAACTTGAAGATGTGGCTACAACATTTAATATTGACAATCATTTCATTTCACCAAGGTCCATCCCCAAGGTTTCATTAAAAATTACTAAGGTTATTCACCAAGGTATCAGTCTAAAAAGTCATCTCTAGAGATTAAGTCTTTACCCAATGCATTGGAGCGCTATCTGGGCGCACCCTTGACATGTCTTTATTATCATGTGAGATAAATATATAATCATCAATCATTTCATAAACAAACCATATAGCATAAAATAAATGGGTTTCATTTCATAATCATAACGTTTTAAAAACTGCTTTAAAGACATGATCTTTACGTCACTTTAAACCCACGGAAAAGGGAAAGCGGGTTTCATGTATGTAAATCCCAGAATTTAAAATAGAACATTTTGATATATATGTAAATACCCCTGTATAAATAAGAGATTTGAGTATTCACTTTATAACATAAAATAATTTTGAGAAAATAGAGAGGCATTTTGAGACGAAAATTCTGAAGCATAACGACTATGTTTCAGGTTTTTAGAAAACATTGAAAAGAGAGGGGACATGGGTCAAACATTCATAAATGAACCATAAAATAGTAGAGGGACAGAATAATAAGGATATATGAACATGGTAATGAAATTTGAAAATATACCATATGAAATGAAGAACATGAAAGGAAGACAAAAATAAGATTTCTCTTATGAGAATTCGGCAGCCTAACGGCGTCACTTAAAACTTCAAAAAATGGATTGACGAGATCAAATAGGGTCTCTCATAATATGAACATAAATGATCAGTATGATAGATATAGAGATAATACCCCAACATAATAAAAAGGAACTTGAAAGACTTGACATGAAAGTAGATCTTGAAAACAAGAAGGGTGAAAGAACCCCTTAGAAATTCGGCAGCCTAACGGCGCCACTTAAACTTCAACAAAAATGAATTGATGAGATCAAATAGGGTCTCTCATCATATGAACATAAAATATCAGTATGATATATATAGATATCATACCCCAACATAATAAAAAGGAACTTGAAAGACTTGACATGAAAGTAGATCTTGAAAATGAGAAGGGTGAAAGAACCCCTTAGAAATTCGGCAGCCTAACAGCGCCACTTAAACTTCAACAAAAATGAATTGATGAGATCAAATAGGGTATCTCATCATATGAACATAAAAGATCAGTATGATAGATTTAGAGATCATACCCCAACATAATAAAAAGAAACTTGCAAGACTTGACATGGAATTAGAACTTTGAAAAAGGAGAAAGGTGAAAGAACCACTTAAAAATTCGGCAGCCTAACGACGCCACTTAAAACTTCAAAATACTGAATTAAAAAGATCAAATGGGGTCTCTCATCATATGATAATAAAATATCAGTATAATAAATTTAGAGATAATACCCCAACATAATAAAAAGGAACTTGAAATACTTTACATGAAAATAGATCTTGAAAAATGAGAGGGAGAAAGAATCCGTTACAAAAATTTCGACAGCCTAATGGCGCCACTTAAACTTTCATAAAATGAAATGATGAGAATAAGAGGGGGTCTCTCATCATATGAACATAAAAAGGACAGTATAATTAATATAAAAGAACATCCTCCAACATAAGAACATGGATCATAAAAGAAATGACATAAAAGAGATCACTTGAAAAGAAAGAGGGGTCAGATCCCTTACCTTAAAACGTAATTCTTAAAACTCAAAGGTTTGGACCTTGAGGGCTTGGGGGCACCTTGGGAGGAATCCTTGGGAGGTAAGGAGACCAGAACTTCGTTGAGGATGGTTTTGGAGTCGAAAGGATGAGAGGAGGGCTTGGTATTTATAGGGAAAGTGAGGGACAAGGCATTAATGGCCAAGAGACACCTCAAAAGTGGTTTTCTCAAAACCATGTGCTCTCCCATGATATTTCTCATGAAGTTAGGCCACATGGGGCCCCCAATACAATAATTCATCACCTTTGGTCGGCCAGCCCATAAAATATCTCATGATATCATCATGACACAGTTATGATGTCATTAAACATACCGAAACCCTAAAACTGTATTTTTACTATTCACTGAAAATTCAACTTTCTCAGAAAAATCTCAAAATTTCACATTAACCAAATATCAATGCTCTGATTTCAAAAATGAACTCCATTTTATAAAAATATTTTTCTAAATATTTTTAATTTATTTTTTTAAATAAATACACTATTCACCGAAAATTCATTTTTTTCAGAAAAATCCCCAAAAATTACCTTAACATAATATCGATGCTCTGAGTTCAAAAATGAAATCCATTTTATAAAAATAATTTTCTAAATATTTTTAATTTAATTTTTAATTAAAAAACACTATTCACTCGAAAAAACTAATACTTGAATAATAATTTATGAAACCGTTATTTAACCATTTTATTGAATCACATTACTTAATCAAGGTGCCTAGATTATATTAATACTTTCATTAAGTGAGATTACTAATCCATTTGTTCACATTACTAATCCTAAGCATAAAATCACTATTCATAATTTACTATTCATAAAAAATCAAGTTGATCTTATTAGACTCTAAATTTCGTACTAAACATAATTGTAGAAGACAATTTTTCGAAAATCATTACACATTTTTAATTATTTAAGGTTTACATAAACATTTTTAAAATATCATTTTTCTAAGATTCACAAAAAATATGCATACTATATTTATCCGGTCATTTGAAAATTCATAAACTTCATCATAAGAAGAAATCCCAATTTTTATTTAAAACAAAGGATTACACAAGGCAACTACGGTCTCCTTACATAACCCCTTATCACACTAGCATAGGACCTAAGTGTAAGGTGTACTAAGGTGAGAGAATCTGAGGGAGGCTCGGCCAACATCGCACGAGTAGTAATTTCTATCAGTTTGAACTTCTCGCAAAGGCGATTCCGTTCTAGCTTCACACGATGAAGTTCAGATTGGGTTTGGTCCAGAGCAAAGCCCAGTGGTGCTACCTCCTTCCCAAGTTCTGTTAGATGGGCTTCGATCGGTCCAAGACTACTGGGTGAGGCCATTGAATCTTCTTTCTATAATAATTAACCAAGATTACTTGTATTTAGAGACAATAATCGAAACGTTTAGTTTACAACGGTCATATTGACCAATGGTCATATAACAGTCAAAACCCAACGGTCTCATTTTAATTATACTCATGTTATCAAATGAAACATTTTTTTGAGTATAAAAATAAAATAAAATAACACATAAAATTAGGAAACAATATTTATTCAAAATTTCGGGTCATTACAATTGGTGCATCCTAAAGTCACAGACTCTACTTGGTTCTGGTGAACTGTCTTCATCTTTTTCCAGTCTGGAACTTCCAGAAATCACTCCTTTCGGACTTTCTAACACTTAACCATAAAAACATTATCACACAAAAACCCAACAATCTCTCACTTGAAAACTGTTTTCATAGGTCAAGTCTAACAATCTCCCACTTGAAGACTGTTCTCAAAGATTCACTCCAAGTCTATCTGACCACTTCTGAAATATTATATCCATCTTTTTATTTCATTTTCCCTTCCTTTGCTACAACAACACTATGGCCTATAACATCTTGCACAACTAATTTCATCAATTGAGACATGCCTCTTGACACCCAATATGAAGACGACTTTCAACACAAGACAACAAGGATCCACATGTTCACGGTCATCCAAGCCCCACTGAGGAACACACCACCCCATACTTCCAAACTATGACAACACATTCCGTTTCCATGAAACACCTCTAATTACTCAGTGAATTTTCCCCCACAATAATTACCTTGAGCACTATTTGAATTTTTTGAAGACCCTCAACAAGCTAAGTCGTGTACCTTGTCCATGGCCTCACTCCCACTAGACCATGTATTCCCAAAACTCCACCCCGAGCTTCTGTAATATGAGAGAAACTTGGTACTATTAGATTCAACGATACCAATTGAATGCAACATTTATCTGAAACTTATTTCGGAATGTTTGGTATCATCGAAACTATCACACTCTAAAATTTTTGAAACCATTGGTCCATTGCTCAATTCAACCACAACACATATTGGTTCTTTGCTCCCAACTACATTTTCAGAATGGTTTCGATCCTTCCATAATATAACCTCATCGCATAGGATATTTCAGACTTTGATAACCTTTCATAAATCACTATTCCAAATATGGAAAACAAAGTCTTTATCGCTATACCCAACAAAGAAACACACTTGTGACTTTTGGATTGTCTTGACCCGACCCAATGGGGCCCGATCCATGACTACCCCAAGCCTACCTCCAATAGGCTAGGGGCTGGCGTCCATCGTCGAGTAGGTATATCACACACATGGGAGGCCTTAGCCTATGGTACTTGTATGCACGCACCAACAAACATCTCCATGAAACAGTATAAAGATAGTAAAACTGAAGAGAAATTCATGCATATATCTACCCCACAACCAGAGTATAGAAGAAGTATTGAAAGCATAAAAAGGGAAAAAAATACATGCCCACCAAAAACTGAAAAAGCGTCCAACCTACTTAGAAGGAGGGGGTTGCTGAAAAATGCAATTTCCGGAAAGTTCCTCAGCTAAGCATCGACAAACACCTCAGTCGGTCTAGCTCACTAAGCTCCGCCTGCTCTGAGTCCTCCTAAGACTTCATCAAAAGACCTGTCGTCAACACAAGACGTAATATGTGTGAGAAAAGGCAATGTAGGGGTGTGTATAACAATACTCAGATGGTGCCTTAAATACCAAAAAACAAAAGGGAGAGGTTAAAAGACAACAATTTACTCGACCCAGCCAGAGGGAACCCAAATGAGAGAGAAACTCCATTTCAACCATCCTTGGCTATACATGACTAGTAAGCCCATACCACATGGCGTGTCAACCAAGAGTTGTGACAACACCAAAAGGGAACCCAAAAAACACCCAAATATACTCGTCTCAGACTCCAAGTCTCATGAGGTCCCGACCTCATAACTAGCTACAAGATTCCGCTTGAGGCTCAAAGGTAACACTCATCTAGGAGAACTCACTCCATGAGCCCTTCCATCCTAAATGGATCTCATCCGAGAGATACACTCCATCAGGAACAACTTTTCCTTCCCATATGGCACATCTGAGAGATCACACTCCATCGAGTATCACAAAGTCGATGACACACCCCTGCCATCCCAAGTGGTATATATATGAGAGAACATGCTCGTCAGATCTTTCCACAAAGAAAGTCACGCTAGAACCCAAAAGATCTCGATACTCAGATAGGGTATCTCACCCATCCTTGATGGGGGATGCTACTAACCCTACTGGAACCACAAAAGGTCTCATCACTCAGAAAGGGGATCACACCCAGAACCGCTGGGGGACACCAAAAATTCAGTCTGGAATACTGAAGACCACATCTCTTCAGATAGGGGATCACTCCCAGGACCACTGGGGGACACCAAAAACCTAATCCGGTAACCCATTGATCTCACTCAGAAAGGGGATCATATACAGTACTGTTGGGGGACACCACAAACCCAATCTGACATCCCCAGAGATCATTTCTCTTCGACAGGGGATCGCCATCTGTGTAGTGTTGGTCACGATGATTCCACAAACCCCACTTGGTATACTACAGGAAAACGGTCATTTCGCGGCGGTTTTAAAAACCACCGCTAAATGTCTTAATTTTTTTTTAATTTTTTTTTAAAAATTTTCGAGGATTAGCGGCAGTTTTTTAAAAAACCGCTGCGAAATAGTGGCGGTTTGGGTAAAACCGCCGTGAAATGAAAGGAAAAAAATAAAAAAACAAGAGAAACTCCGAAATCACTAAAACGACCATAACTTTTGATCCGAGCATCCGTTAGAGCACCACAACCAGTCAAATCGAAGCTCATGAAGAGATCTAGAGGCACATATAATCAAAACCATGAGACAGCCTAAGGTGCAGAAGATACGAGAGTTATAATAAAGTTGAAAAAAGTTTTTCAACTTCAAACGACCATAACTTTCGCTCCGGGTATCCGTTTGGGCTCTACCACATATCAAATCGAAGCCAGCGAAGAGAGATAAACACCAATTCAACAGAAGCAAGATTCTGTCTTGTTTTTCAACCCCAAAACCCCTCCAAAGGCCTCCGAAACCCCATTTCCGTCACCGGTGTCCCGTCGAACTTGTCTTCAAACGGACCTAAATTTCGATCTGCATGTCAGTTCAGACTCCTCCTCCTTCGAGATCATAGTTCGTTCCATGATCTTCAGTTTGACTGGTCGCGACGCCGACATGGACTCCTGGATCATAAGTTATGGCCTTTTTAGTGGGTATCGGGTTTGTTATGTTTTTCGATGCCTCGTTTCTAGCACCCGTTCCCCGTTAGTTTTTTTAAATGGTCATAACTTCCGATCCACCAGTCTATTCGGTCACTTTCACCTATCATCTCAAAGATCATTTGAGGATCTTTGATTTGACTGGTCGCGGATCTGGAACGGACTCTCGGATCATAAGTTATCTCCCTTAATGGGAATGACATGTCATATTGTGATCATTAACATTGTTGTTTGATGGATGAGGGCATGTTTGTTTGTTTGACCCCGCCCGCCTCTTTTGTACTTTTCCTTTCTTTTTAATAAATGGTCAGAGGCCTTACTTCTGGCTGGACTTGTTTGTTTGCTATGGCCGTTTTGATGGGTTTTAACGGTTGCTCCATTTATTACAGTTTATTTGGGTTTCCATGATTTGTTATCTTTATCAATGGTTTTTATGGGTTATTATGATGATTATGTTGAATTCTTAAGGGGTTTTCCAGAGTTTTCATGAGTTTTCATGCGTTCTTATGCTTTCTAATGCTTCCTTCTTCATGCTTCTCTAACTCTTTTCACGCGTTTTCATAATTTTTCATCCCTTATCACGTCTTTTCGTACTTTTTCATGTGTTTCATTTATTATTTATTATTTATTATTTATAATATGCTTTAATTTATTTATTATCTATTATTTGTTACTGGTTATTTATTATTTATTATTTATATTTATTTATTATTTATATTTATTTATTATTTATTATTTATTATTTATTATATATTATATATTATATATTATATATTATATATTATCATTAATAATGATATTTGTTACTGGTTATTTATTATATATTATATATTATATATTATATATTATATATTATATATTATTATTAATAATAATATTTTATTTATTATATATTATATATTATATATTATATATTATATATTATATATTATATATTATATATTATATATTATATATTATAACTTATTTATTATTATTTATTGTTTATTATTTATTATTTATTGTTTATTATGTATTATTTATTATTTATTATTTATTTATTTATAATTATCAATTATGTGTTATTTATTATTATTATTATTTATTATTTATTATTTATTATTTATTATTTAATATATATGTATTATTATCTATTATTAATTGTTGTTTATTATTTATTATTTATTATTTATTATTTATTATTTATTATTTATTTAATTATAATTATTAATTATGTGTTATTTATTATTATTCTTATTTATTATTTATTATTTGTTTAATTATAATTATTAATTACGTGTTATTTATTATTATTATTATTATTATTTATTATTTATTATTTATTATTTATTATTTATTATTTATTATTTATTATTTATTATTTGTTATTTATTATTATTTATTATTATTTATTATTTATTATTTGTTATTTATTATTATTTATTTATTATTATTTATTATTTATTACTATTTATTATTTATTATTTATTATTTATTATTTATTATATATTATATATTTTATTTTATTTTTAGTTTTTATTCATTATTTATTATTTATTATTCATTATTTATTATTTATTATTTATTATTTGTTATTTATTATTTGTTATTTATTATTATTTATTATTATTATATATTATATATTATTTATTATTTTTAGTTATTATTTATTATTTATTATTTATTATTTATTATTTATTATTTGTTATTTGTTATTTGTTATTTATTATTATTTATTATTATTTATTATTATTTATTATTTATTATATATTATATATTATTTTTAGTTATTATATATTATTTATTATTTTTAGTTATTATTTATTATTTATTATTTATTAATTATTATATATTATATATTATATATTATTTATTATTTATCATTTATTATTTATTATTTATTATTTATTATTTATTATTTGTTATTTATTATTGGTTATTTATTATTATTTATTGTTTATTATTATTTATTATTATTTATTGTTTATTATTTATTATTTATTATTATTTATTATTTATTATTTATTATTATTTGTTATTTGTTATTTGTTATTTATTATTATTTATTGTTTTTTATTTATTATTTATTCTTATTTATTATTATTTACTATTTATTATTTATTATTTATTATTTATTATTTATTATTTATTATTTATTATTTATTATATATTATTTTTATTTATTATTTATTATTTGTTTATTATTATTTATTATTTATTATTATTTATTATTTATTATTTATTATTTATTATTATTTATTATTTATTATTATTTCTTATTTATTATTATTTATTATTTATTATTTATTATTTATTATTATTTATTATTTATTATTTATCCTTATTTATTATTTGTTATCTATTATTATTTATTATTATTTATTATTATTTATTATTATTTATTATTTATTATTTATTATTTATTATATATTATATATTATATATTATATATTATTTATTATTATTGATTATTATTTATTGTTTATTATTTATTATTTATTATTTATTATTATTTATTATTTATTATTTATTATTATTTATTATTTATTATTTGTTTATTATTATTTATTATTATTTATTATTTATTATTTATTATTTATTATTTATTATTTATTGTTTATCGTTTATTGTTTGTTATTTATTATTTATTATTTATTATTTATTATTGATTATTTATTATTATAAACAGTAAATAATAATTAATAACATAATAAATAACTAATGAATCAATAATTATTAATTATTAATTATTGGTTATTAATTATTGATTATTGCTTATTGTTTAGTTATTATTGAGTTTATATCTATTAGTTACGTATTATTTGTTTTTTCAATTAGTATATATAAGTATATTAAATTCTGTTTATTAACCACATGACGAGTTTGGTGGAGTGGTAAAGTCTTTGGAAAATATGTAAGAGGTTAGGGGTTCAAATCTCACCAAACGCAGTATTTCTTTATATTGCACATGCATGTGCGTGGGCATCAGCATGCATGCATGGATAAAGTAAATAAAGTAATGCGAATTAAATGAAATAAATAAAATAAATATGAAATAAATAAATAAAATACGAAATAAATAAATAAAATAAATAAAAGAAATAAAAGAAATAAAAGAAAATAAACAAATAATTTAAAAAAGTAAAAAAAAAAAAAAAAAAATCAAAAAACCGCCACGAAACGTTCTACGACGATTTTGAAAACCACTGCGAATAGTTTCCCGACTTACAATTTAGTGGCGGTTTTGAAAAACCGCCGCCAATCGATTTAGCGGCGGTATAAACCGCCGCGAAACGGAAAAAAAACTGCCGCTAAATCCTCATTTTTCCGTAGTGGTACAACTCCCGAAGCAGAGGATTGTATTCCCAATGATAACACAAACCCTACTAAAACTGACTTCTAAGTAGGGGATCATATACTCGACGATGCCACAACCCTACTAAAACTACCCGCTACGTAAGGGATTGTATAACCGACAATGCCACAAACCCTACTAGGCTATCCCATTAGATGGGGGATCACCGCCCATGTAGTGTTGGTCAAAACTATACCAAGAACCCAATATAGAGAAAACAATACAATAGAGGATCCTGATATGGCCTCCTGAGATAGATACACTAATCAATTTGAGCTCATCTTATCAAGGGGATCACAATCTAGTGCTAAGGATGTAATTCCACACTGTACCCTCACAGGGATAGACTAAGAGAGTCACTCAACTGCTACTGGTCCAAACTTCACTAACCAAAGTGACCCAAAATATCACTTCACATCGCATCTCAAAGACCCAAACCATGGAAACCATCATGTTCTATACAGAAAACTGCCCAGGATAGGCTACTCATGAGCCTTCATCCGAGTCTAGAAAAAAGAGATACGCTAGGTGGAAGTCTCCAAGAAAAGTACATAGTGTGTACTGGGGTCCACATGACATGTGACCCCACCCGAACACCTGGACGTGTCCTCTGTAGCATGTCTTAGCTGGCCATGTGAGCTTACATAGTGTGTACATGTTGTACACGACATGTCTCGCCTCACCTGGGCCTCCGGCCGTGTCTTTCCCCACACAACTCAACCACCCGTGTCTCAACACATGACTTATACCCATGGTACACAACATGTCTCAACTAACTGGCCTCTTAGTAATTTCATCTACTCGTGATTGACACCCCGTGTCTGTTTCACTAACCGTGTACTTCCACATAGCCATGTCCCTTGACACGACTACCTTAACCATGTCCCTCAGCCACACAACCTGGGATCACTACATGACGTGTGACTCCGATACACAATGTGTAGTCCCCCAAAACCATCTCCCTCGAATGGGAAGAATACACAACATGTGACCCTACACTACACATAGTGTGATTGGGAATTCCAAATGGGAATTCCCTAAGAGCCTCCAGAATCACCTCAGTTTCCCCCCAAACCCACAGATCGACTCCTAAGGGATCTCTAACAATCGTAAAAAGGCTCTAAACACCTCAAAGAATGAATATAATGGGGGATCAAGACTTAAAACTCAAATATTCCTACCTCATGGTGAAATGTTGAAGTTTTGAGTGCAAATCCATGCTCTGAATCCACTGCACCATGATTTAAGAGAGATTACTGTCAAGAACGAAGATCGAAGACACCTTTTCTCCTTGGTTTCAACTCAGTTCATCCTTCGCTTCAAGGGGGAGAGGGGTTCAAATCCTCTCTTTCATGCACAAAAAATGGGGGAGGGATATTAATTTAATTTTATTAAATAAATATCCTCCATTTAACACCCCACCAATGACTCACCTATGACCTAACACCGGGTGTTTACAAATTTTTTGTCATACCTAGAGAAAACACCATGTTCTGAACTCAACTGTGATCTCATAATTTCAATCCAAGACTCCGATCGGGAGTTATTCCACATTTCCAAAGAAATTGCAAGTGCATGATAAAATATATTTAATATTTTTAATATCACCACACCAAGGCTCTCTAGGCCCTAGAATTTTACACCAACTCAACGCTTGATTTCAAAAATATTCTTATAAATATTCCAAAGTCTTACACAGCAAAACCCAAGTCACTAAATCCTCCCCAAATTAAGTATTTTTTCCTCGAAAAGAAAAATCCCAAGTAGAAGGAGTAAAACTAATCTCTCCATTGGGACTTCCATGCCATCGAGCTCACTAAGGGTTCCCGTCCTACCTATAAGCACGTAATTAGGGGAACCACAAGGTAAAACCACACCCAACATCCATATCAAACCAGAATGACATCATGAAACTAGCGGGAACATGTCTCCTCAACTGTGATAGGTAGAAAAACACCAAGCACCCTATCCATCCGTAGTCATAGGGTCTAGCAGTACACCACTTTGCTAACCTGATGCAGAACAATAAAACCTGATAGTACTCATCCATCCCTGGATGAATTGTACCACATCCCCATAAAGTATCTCATGTACAAATATGATGAAAAACACATGAGGGTACCAAAAAATGACACATGACTTCCCAAGTTCATAGTGGGTCTTACCAAGCTCTCCATGCAAACCTCTAATATACAACCCCACCCGAACACACAAGTCAAAGGAACTCGTCTACCACACCTCGACACTATCCAATTTGGGTGGAACTTACTCACCCACATAGTTTTAATCATGTCACAAGAACACATATTAGTGATGGAATCATCCCTCTTCCTCGTGCATCCAAATCCATGTCAAACAATAACACAGGGTTCTACTAATTCTCCCTATCACCATAGACCAGCCTCAAGAAAGAAGTGGTAAGAAAAGAGTACCAAAAAATAGTGTCTAACAATATTACTGAAAATAATAAAAAGGACATAGAGTTCACCTCTAGTCAACCTCATCCTTCGGGTCATAGGCCTTTGTGGCCTATAGTTGTCCTTGCCCCCATCCTCCTACTCCTTAAGCCTGGAACGAACCACCTGGGGGTGGTTGTAGTACCCTCGGTTTGAGGTATATAGCCTTTTTATGATTCTTTATGTGTTTAAAGCACATGGGATGAGTTGAGAAGAGGTTGGGAGAGTTTGGAATGGTTTTGAATGAGTTTGGAGGATTTTCTTAGGGAGCACGGTTTGAGCACGGTTAGTGGAAACCGTGCGGATTCTCTAAGAAACAGTGCAGGGGGAGACAGTAGGCTTCGCACGGCCTATGCACAGTTTTCCAAACCGTGCAAGGCAACCGTGCGGACCCTTTCTCTCGAGGTTGTAGCGTACGCACAGTTTGTCAAACTGTGTGAGCTAACAATGCAGCCACTTAAAAGTAGAGTTTTTAAATCCAGGTTCCCTCGGGATTGACCTAAAACACTCCAAACTTCCTCTCACTTGATCCTCACTCGGGATTTCGGGTTCTCAGGGGTTGAGGGTGATCTCCCACACGTTTTTAAAGAAAATCGAAGAGGTTTCAAGGTGATTTTAAGGTGGTTTCTCCTGGGTAAGTCTCTCCTCTCAGGTTCCTTGTGTTTTCCTCTAGATCTACATCTCCCTCTTTCTTGGTTTTCTATATCTATACTTGTTTTGTGTAGAACTAGGGTTGTGGTTGCCTTGGATGATGATTTTAAGGCTTATGAATGTTAGGGTAAAAGATCTAGAGAGGTTTCGGTGGTGTGTTCGCCGGATTTGAGGTGTGGTTGCTTGTGGGTCGATTTCTTGGGAACCCTAAAGGTAGGTGGATTCTCTCTCAAATCCACTTTGTTAGAACTAGTGGTTCTTTATTACAATTAATTTTTTGTGCTGAAAAATTAATTGTGATTTGTTGTGAGAAATTGGTTGGAATTCCCTTGGGTGATGTTTTGGGGATTTTTGGGAAAAAGGGGTTTTATGGTGAAAGGCTCTTGATGTGGATTTTAAAATAGAAATTTTAAAATGGGTTGTTGAGATTTATTTGGTAAAATGGTTGATGAAAAATGGTTTTCAATAAATATGTTTTTATTGAAATGTGTTTTGGCATGGAAATTGGTTTTCAATAAATGGATGATTTATTGAAGTGGATTGGTATGAGATGGAATTGGTTGATTTAATGTTGTTGTGACATTGGTGGGTTATGTGTTTGGTTTTGATTGGTTGAAATGTCATGTGGAAGTGGGTGGGAAGTCTCACTATAAAACACTACAACATAAAACACATTTAGTGGCGGTTTTGTCGTGGCGGTTTACAAAACCGCCGCTAAAACTTTCGGTAAAAAGATTTAGCGGCGGTTTATTAAAAACCACCACAAAACCCATTTAGTTTTTTACATCGGAGACACTCCCCCCCACCTAAGCCAACATTCTCCCCCCGACCCCAAAAGGATTCTCCACCCGATGATCGCGAACCCTAGCTCCGCTCCCCTCTGCTGCCCTCCCGTGCCGCCGGTGACCTCACCGCCGGTCGCTGTGACCCCACTTCTCCCCCCGATACCCACGATGCCGGTTTCTCCCCTGACCCCATCGAGTTCGTACCCTATGTATGCTCCCCTCCCCTTCCGCTGGTGGGATCATCCTGTTACGGTGGATTTTGTGTGTGTAATGGTTAGAGGAATCTTGTGGAGGAAAAATGCATAAGGTTTTATGTAGTTTCATTATTGTTGAGTCATTTCCATAATTTATTTTGGTTTATCATCAAATTTGGATGAATTCATTTAATGGATTGAATTAATATATTTGGGTTTTGTTTAGAAATGATCTCAGAGGTGTTCCAAGAGTGATCCATACCCCATTTATTGAAGTTATAGTGAGGATACATAATTGATGATATGTCCCTAAAGTATGACTAATTGGATTAATATGGATTAATTATCTTAATTAATTATTATTGCTTTATAATATATGTTGTAATTTTATGAGTTAGGGGATTGAGATGGTGTTGGTTCCTAGAGATGGCTTTGATGAGGATGAAATGAGATTTCTTAAGGGGATAACTCTATGGTCAAGGTAGTTTATGACTAATATTACCATAGGATATGGTTATGCATTTATTGTGTGGATTGAAATTTCATGTAGGTGGGTATGTGACATGAATGGGATCCATGAGTTATTTACCTTATGAGACATGAGGATATAGATTCATGTTGGGTTCATAGAATTCCCTTTAGTATGATGCATTGATTATACAACCATTGATGGCTATGTTATATATGTGAGAGGCTTAACTATAGGGAAATTAAAACCCCAACAGGGTGTCCATCATGTATTTATGGGTCAAGTTATCTATAAAGGTCTTGTTTTAGGTAATTGATTCTCTCCTAAAGAAATGTATAGGGGTGAGGCTATGGGATGGTGTGGTAATGGTCATATATGGTATGATAATCTATGAGAACATATGAATGACCCAATATGGAACCAAGTTAGGTTCTTTTGCTCGATGAGCAATCAATATGGACTATATGGATAATGATAGGTTCTCCAAACCTTATGAGTTGGGAATGTGTCCCTTGACAGACATTTATCCCTTAGGTAGGGGTGAGATACCTAGGGAATGGAACCATAAGCGGTGTCTTTATCATCCACATTAATCAATTTGCACAATATCAATATAACTTCAAAATTAGATTTATCATGTCAATAACAACTTACCAATCACACTGAAACCACACTAATGATAGTAAGGGAATAACTACTTCCTCTAAATTTTTCTTCTTATTAATGGTCTAATTCTACTAAATTCAGTGCTTGATATCCCTTGTTATAAACCAGATTCAATACGACATCATTGATTCTCTTAGTTAAAACTTGGAAACCTCTTTTTATTCTAGAATAATCCCCTTTTTTATGTATTTCTAGATTCAACAAGTGACTTTACTTCAGCATGAAACTTCTAGATCAAGTTTTGAAGAAAAAAAGTGGTTTCTTAACACCACTTACTGATTCATGATCATCCATGACATGTTTTGATCATATTTTATATCAAATGAGACTTGAAATAATTATTACATCACTTATTTCATGCATTTTTTGGATTTAATCAGTTCTTCCTTTAGTTGAATAACATGTACTTTATTAGTACATCCACCCCATGGATCATATCTCACCATAAATATTGGGCCACTTCAAACAATAATTAGAATTATTTAATTTAATGGGAGAGGGGAACCTACAAATTTCTTAAGTTGATTAATGTGGTTGGACTTTGTTCACTCACCCTAATCTCCCAATTTAATTCTAATCCTTTGTGGTGGTACTACTTTATATGACACCACTAGTGGGAGATTTACCATATGTATTGATATAGGAAAACCTTATGTAACATATTTATATATTATTTCAACTAGTATATATGAATCTATTTCCCTATTTAGTAATAGTTATGTGTTTTAATTTTTTTTAATATTGTGTAGGCACATTGTGATATACATGGATAAAAGCTAGATCACATTACCGAGGAACACACCTCAGTATATTAAGGGTTTGAATGAGTTTTTAGATTTTGAAATTTCCAATCGATCCGTTGAAGGGAGAATAAGATGTCCATGTCCTAAATGCAAATTTAGAAGATGGTTGAAGAGATATGAAGTTTATGAACATTTAATGTTGAAGCAATTCCCTGGTCAATATTTGCGTTGGATTTGGCATGAAGAATTGAATGTTACAGAAAGGTTGATCACTGATGTCAATCCACATAATGACCTCCCAACTTCGTCGACAATGGAAAATGAAATGAAAAGCCTTAAAAATGATGCATTCGGGACTTCAAGAGACCACCATCAACATCAAAACATATCAGAACAACCAGATGAGGGTGCTACAAATAGCAATGAGACAAGTGATGTTTTTGAGACTGTAGGACAACCATATCAAGATTGTAACATATCAGTGAATCGTCCTCTTGATTCTGTGGAGACTAATGTAAGAGAAAACATCACCGAGGAAAATACATTCCATGATTTAGTTGACGATGGAAATCAATAGTTGTATAGTGGATGTTTTAAATATTCAAAACTTTCTTTTATGCTGAAGTTGTACCATATCAAATGTCTATGTGGAATTACAAATAAGGAAATGTCCATGATATTGGAATTTTTGCATGATTCATTTCCTGAAGCAAACATCCCTGAGTCTTTTTATGATATGAAAAAAGTTGTTAACATGCTTGGTCTGAATTATACAAAAATACATGCGTGTCCCAATGATTGTATGCTTTATTGGAGAGAGGATTCAAGTAGGCAGGGTTGTAAAAAATGTTCTTCTAGATGGCAGTCAATGGGTGATGTTAGAAGTCTGAATCAACATACTTTCATGAAGAAGAAGAAAAGGAACACACCTTCAAAGGTTTTGCGTTACTTTCTTTTAAAGCCTCGATTGCAAAGATTATTCATGTCATCGAAAATCGCTGAACACATGAAGTAGAATTATGTAGATAATAACAATGATGGGTTAATGAGACATCCACAAGATTCACAATTGTGGAAGAAATTTGATTCATTACATCCAGATTTCTCAGCTAATCCTAGGAATGTCGATTGGGATTGGCTACTGATTTATTCAACCCATTTGGGACTTTGAGTACCAGTTATAGCATTTGACCAGTTGTTTTGATCCCTTACAATCTTCCCCCGTGGATGTGTATGCAACAAACTTCTTTTATCATTTCTATGATTATTCCTTGAAAAAAAAATGCCTGGAAATGATATTGATGTATACTTTCAACCTTTGATTGAAGAATTACAGGAGTTGTGGAGCAACGGTGTTGAGACATTTGATACTTCTTCTAAGAAAATGTTCAAAATGCATGCTGCTTTAATGTGGACTATTAGTGAATTCCCTGGGCTTGGGAATTTATCTGGTTGGAACACTTACATGGGTTTGGATTGTCCTGTTTGTAACTTTGATTTTGAGCCTAAACGGCTACCTCACAGTAGAAAATGGTGCTTCTTGTGCCATTGAAGATTTCTCGATGCATCTCATAGATTTCAGCTGAACAGATCAAAGTTTAACAGTTTCATTGATCGTAGACCACCTAAAAAGTTTCTAATTGGTTATGAAATATTGACACAACTTGGAAATGCTGAAACATAATTTGGGAAGGTTCTTCATTTGAATGATAGTGGGAAATGGGTTCGAAGTGCATCGTCAAGCGAACTCAGAACGCAACAATGGAAGCAAAAAAGTATATTCTTCAAACTTCCGTATTGGGAATTTAATTTTTTGCGCCATAATCTTGATGTGATGAATATTGAGAAGAATGTCTGTGAAAATTTTATTTTCACATTTATTAATGAGCATATAAAGTTTAAGGATCATCTCAATGCTCACAGAGACTTACAATCAATGAATATAAAACATGATCTCTGGCCAGATGAGAATGAAAATTATCCTTCGACAATTTTTGCAATGAAAAATAGGGATAAAGATACATTCCTTCGAATTTTAAAGAATGTTAAGGTATATAATGGGTATTAAAGTAACATATCGAGGTATGTTGACTTGAATAATCGTAAGTTACATGGATTGAAAAGTCATGATTCACATATTTTGTTACAACAGTTACTACCATTGGCATTGCGTACATTATTACCTGAAAAAATTACTGCTGTTGTACTCCAATTATGCACATTTTTTAGACAACTATGTGAGAAATATCTACATCCATTTCAGCTTCACAACCTCCAAGAGAGGTTTGTATTTACCCTTTGTGCAATGGAGATGATCTTTCCTCCATCGTTTTTTACTGTAATGATGCATTTAACTGTGCATTTGGTTGAGGAAGCTAAATTAGGAGGCCCCATTCATTATAGATGGATGTATCCAATTGAGAGGTACTTTATTTATATGTTTTTCAGTTAAGTAAACAATTTTTGGCACTTAATTAAATGAATAATTATGTTTATTTTATTTCGCAGATATCTTGGGCATTTGAAATCATACGTGAGAAATAAAGCTCAACCAGAAGGCTCTATTGCTGAAGGCTATTTGGATGAGTAGTTTCTTAACTTTTGTTCTAGATACTTGGATGATATTAAGACAAGATTTAATCAAGTTGTACGTGTTAACGACACATCGACTCAATCTCAAATACATCAGAAATCAAAAATATTTCCTGCTATTGGCTGATCAGTTGGGAGGACCTCAAATGTGACACTGATAGAATTGGAATTATTACTGGCACATAGATATGTGCTGCTAAATAGTGAAATTGAAGATACATTTATTTAAGAGTTTAGGATACAAACAAAATACAAATGAGAGGCTGAACACGAAATGAGAAAGATATAACGAAAGCTGTTAATAAAGAGCTTGTAGAATGGTTTTCACGACATGTAAGTTCCTAAATATTGAAATAAATATGTATATTTCTTTTTTTAGATCATGAATACTGATACTCAAACAGAGGTGTCATAAGATTTGAAGTTTCTTGCTTGAGGTCCTCTAAAACAAGTTAGAAAGTTCGATGCTTACAATGTGAATGGATTTAGATTTCGTACAGTCGATCGAGAAGAGGGTTTGAAAACACAGAATAGTGGTATATTTGCATTTTCTGAAGTGGAATACTATGAAAAAATGACTGATATTATTGAATTAAACTACCACAGGAATTTTTCAGTTGTTTTATTCAAATGCAATTGGGTCGATTTTATCAGAGGTGTTAAAAGAGATTCCTTGCAATTTACTTCTGTGAACTTCTCTCGCTTGATGGATGTGGGTGATCGTGAACTGCATGATCCATATATCTTATCATCGCAAGCAAAAATGGTATATTATGTGAATAATATTGTGGATTAAGGGTGGAGTGTGGTTGATCACGTAATATAAAGAGATTTGTATGATATGGGTGATGAAGTGGAAGATTTGACCTCTGAAATTGAATCTCATCAACAACAAGAAGCAGGATTATTTGTCCATCATGATATGGAAAATATTAGTCTAGAAAGGATGAATGAAGTGGATGAAGTAATGGAGCAGTAAATAGATATGATTTAAGGGGAAAATGATTGTATGTACAATTATTTATTCATTCAGTAACCACTTATTTCATTTATGCAGTCATTCATTATCATTGTTATGTATATTTTTTTTTGTTAGTACTGGGAATCTATTATCATTTTTAATTTTTTTTTCTGTATAATTTTTTTGAAATATATGTTCTGAACTTAATTTTATTTGATTAAATGACAGGAATTCCAAGGAGTAAGCGATACACTTTTTCATCCACTACTGTGACAGATGATGATCAATCTATCTCCCTCCCTTGGCATCTAAGCCACCAGCTGCCTGCCCACCTACACCATCTCTCACACCCTCTATGAGCGTCCCTGCACCATCTCCCCCTAAACCATCTCTCACACCATTTGTGAGCGTCTCTTTAGAAGCTGAGTCATAGACTCCCCCTTCAACAGCCTCATCAGTCGGGGGGCGGCACACCACTTCCAGTTCATCACGGACATACTGGAGGGTCACTGTCATAGGTACAAATTTTAATTAAATAAATTTATTGAATTTTGTTTATACTATTTTTTTGCTCATTGAAGATGAAAAAAATGAAATCGCGGAGAAAAACATAAAAAGTTCAGATGTTTGGAATATGAATAGAGCGAAGATAGTCATGCCATTTTATGCTTATGGGATCTCTACGGATGATGCCACAGGGTTACTTGGCCAGATTATAGGCCAGCTGGTAGCGAAGCCCATTTCCCTTCCTATTTATTATGATGATTGGAGACATATGACTCCAAGCTGAAAAAATGAAGTTTTTTATTCCCAAATAAAGGTAATTTTATTACATTATGGTTTAATTGAATGTCATGTTACTAATATGTTCAAAATGAATTTATGTATACAGCTGTTCTTCCACTTTACAGTTGCTGATGTGATAGCACGGAAGTGGATGTTGAAAAATCTTGGTAAGAAATAGAAATATTTCAAATGGATATTTTGGTGTGATGTCAATGATACTTCATTGACCGTGCAATAAATTTATGATAATCTACCTAGTGGGGTACTGAAATAATAATGGAAAGTTTTTGTTGACAGACATCGTGATGAGAAGCGGATGGTATTGAAATATATATTATTATATTATCCTTATTTTACATTTATACATGTATATAAAGAGGATATGACACTGAATACATTACTATTAAATTTCATTTTATTTATTTCAGGATCTCTCAATAAAGAATGCATCAAGCTGGGAAAAGAAAGTCATCCCTCACACTGTGGGCTCAAAAAGATTTTCTAGAAGCCGATCATCTCTGGTAATCTTTTAATTAGTTTAAATATTTATAAGAAAATATTATCTGTTTAATATATTGAATTGTTGATTTATCTTTTCTTAATGTAGTCACAGAGTTTAGGGCACTAAGCATCCCGAACTAAACTGTGGTTGGATGTTCACAAAAAATCAGATGGAAGCTTTATTAATGAGCCTGCCAAGGAAGTTGGGGTATGAAGTCAATTTTTTATTATAATAACTTATTATCAGTTTTTTCTATGTTAATATATATTGATATTTGATTTATAGGTAAAAATTAAATAACTATGGGATGCCAATCCTGGGCATTCCTACTCAGTCTCCCAGGATGACCCGGTTGCCAAAGTCCTTGGGAAGGAGCATCCTGGTAGAGTGTGTGGGATGAGTTTGGGACTCGTACCATCTAAGGTTTTTAGCAGGCCACCGGGGATGGCAGCTGCATCTACTTCTGGCTGTAGTCATCCCATATCCGGAGATGCTAAGAAAGAGATTGTTTCTCTACAAAACACAGTTCACGAGCAGGGAGATCAGATATCCGCGTTGCAGAAAGAGTTGACTGAAATATGTCAACAGATGAGAAGATATTCCCCCAGTGGTACTGTATTGACTGGTGGTGAGAAGGTAAATCAGAAAAATTCAAAATCATTTAGTTTTAAATCTTTTATTGTTTTTAAGTTTAAATATAAATACGCAACACTATTTAATTTTCAATATAATGTTCTTACAGGTGGTAACTGGAAGTGGAGATGGAGGTGGAGAGGGTGACGATATGTGTTCATCATCGGACAATGATTAGTTGTATTGTTTATATGTTGGAGTTGGAGAGGGTGACGATATGTGTTCATCATTTGTTTATATATGTATCATGTGTGGCACATAGTTGCCACCAAACAATTTCATGACCTAACATTTTCTTGATTTTTCATGTTTCCTTTATGTATTTTATTGATTTCTGATGTTTCCTTTTATGTCTTGATCTCTTGAGTGTGGTTTTGGTATTTAGTTCAGGGGAGAGGGTAGGGTAAATTGGATAACAATCCTTATAGATTGAGATCTTAGGTTGTCAAGATAATGCTGAGAATAGAATAGGTAATAGTACTAAAATACCCATAAGGATTAAATTTTACAACCTAGTTGCAAGTCACCTCAAGAAGGTAATAAGAAGTGTCTAAGATATCATAAGTCTTTATGTACCTGAACTACTTAAACTTCCCATATTATGTATTTCCACCTAGAATAATAGTGGGTCCTATACAATGAAGAGGTGCACACTTTAGTTTAGAGAGTACTAAACCATTGTTTCAAGACAAATTTTCTAAACCCACATCACCTCTTAGAAACAATATCAAGGATGCCAACCACACAAAGTCATAGGAGTGTCACCTTTTAGTGTACTAACCCAATTGGAGGACCCAAATCTCATTGAGAAAACCACATTGAAAGCAGTGGTACCTATCTCCCAAGATAGATGACCTACACATCATTGGTGAGAGAGTTCTAAGATTTATGATCCATTATATGGGGGAGCCACACCTTGTCAGGTCCAAGAGAGAGTTGATTATATGCCTTAACTTGGAGGACCCAGAATTTGAGTATATGGGGGAGAATTCAGTTTTGTTAAAGGCGCGTGCCTTAGGGTGCCTTGGCGAGGGGTGAGGCGAGGCGCAGCTTGAGCGCCTTGTCATAGGTAAGGCGAGGTGACCTCACTAAGGCGCACCAAAGGCGCGCGCCTCACGTACCATCTTAGGAGGCGCTAAGGTGCAAGGCGCTGTAATGGCGTGCCCCCTGAAATAAAAAAACCAGACATCCCTTCTAAAAAGCGGCAGTGACGAGGGTGGAAATCGTGGCTATAGATACAGCAGACAGGGGCGGTGAAGATCGGGGTAGGATAGAAATCTGGGGTACAAGCAGAAATCGGGGTACAAACAGGGGAGGTGGAGATTGGGGTAGGAAATGGAGATCGGGGGTGGGTGAGGTCGGTCAGTAGAAATTGGTGTGCACCACTGGAAATCGGGGTAAGTTCAATTAAATAGAAAATTTAATATATTAATAAAAAAACATAACATACTATAAAAACATCACTCACCGGCACCTCAATTCCATTGAATTTGATTGAAAATATTAATTTTTATTTTTTTTATTTAATTTAAGTTTATTAAAATTTTAAATATTGTTTCAAACTATATATAATTAATTATCTGCACATGCGCCTTATTTGCGCCTCACGCCTTTAACAACAATGAGAGTATCAAGTCCTATGAAGAATGTAGGATACCCATGCCTTATAATCAACACATTTACAAGGGAGTAAACAACCCCATGTATTCTCCAATCATCTTGCCCAAACATAGTCATTAGACCTATAGAGATAAAGAACACAAATTTATTGAATTTTTAAAATTTTCACCTCTAATTCCAAAGAGGATCATAACACTGTGATATATATGGAAAATGCATCGAATGGACTACTCACATTCCAATATCCAAGTATCAATATGGAAAATAGGGAAATACTATAGAATTCCCAATATATTTAATTTACTATCATTTAGACAACATGTATGTATTAGGTTACAACTAAGAGTTCCACTAATGTCTCTATAGTGTGAAGTCAACCTCGACTGCATGTCCTTGTGGGATGATCAATTTGCGGGACCTATGATTTAGTTAGGAATGTATCTCTAATACACACAATCATGTTATCCCAATATATATGGTGTGTTATCCAATGATACATGAAATGTGAATCTACAAGGTTAGTTAGTGTGTATAGCCATTACCTTATTCATGTTCCTAAAATTATACACAACATGTACCCCTACCAATATGACATGTTTGGACAGGAATAAATCCTCTTAGTGCGGATTTTGGTTTCCACTATGATATGTGAAGCTCAAAAAGTAAATTAATGTGGTTATGTGTCTACCAATTGAACAATTATGTAGATATGATTTCTTGTTTCATACATATTTAATAATTTTTTGGATTCTATGTAAATTCTTATTTAGAAATTGTTCATGCATGTATAGGTTGAATAATGATAAACCCCTTTGATAAAGGTGTGTTTGATTATGTCTTGTCTTGTCTTATGAATAAAATATGTTCCATGGTTTATGAAGTGAGAAGGAATATGGGAATAGTATGTGTTTATGTGGGAATACTTGGATATGTATGCTTTTCATGACCCATCCTACCTGGCCAGAGCATAATACGACCCTTAAAAACATTTACGATGGAGATTGGTTGGCTCAAGTTGGAGACACACCATCACGTCCAATATTGATCACTATGAGTACACAGATCCATGTGGATTCTATATTCTTTTAATTGTTTTTTTTCAGGACACTGGTACAGAAGCTGCTATTTTTTTTGTAACTATGGTTTTAGCGGCGGTTTAAACTACCGCTAAATGTAAACATTTTTCAATTAGCAGCGGTTATAACCGTCGCTAAATGTTATTATATTTTCAATTAGCGGTGGTTTTAACCGCCGCTACAGTGGCCCATCTTCCGCGCGAAGTTCACGGCGGTTTTAACCGCCGCTAAAAAAATTAATCCCCTGGCTAGGAAAACCGCCGCTAAAAGCCTCATAACCACCGCTAAATGAGTTATCTATGACGGTTTCAAAAAACCGCCATGAAATGTCTATAACCACCGAAAATATTGTCCCGACACACAATTTAGCGGTGGTTTTTGGAAACCGCTGCAGAAGCATATAGCGGCGGTTTAAACCGCCGCTAACATCGAATTTTCCTGTAGTGAAAGGTGATGGATAGTGGTCGGAAGAACCACCATATGAGTAGTGGTTGAGAAGTACCACTAGTTGTGAATGGGTGAATGGGTTAGGCAGAAGTCCCACCGTTTTGGTTGTTTTGGTGTGAATGGGTGAACGGGTTGGGTGGAAGTCCCACCGTTTTGTTGTTTTGTTGTGCATTGCTTTGCAAGTTGGAAATTGTTGTGCTAGTGTGTGAATGATGAAATGGATTGTGGCATGTTCGGCCGACTTTACCTTGGTTGTTTGGTTTGGGGTGTGATGGTTTGGTAAGAGCGTGTTTGGATTATGTAAATGGTTGTACTTGTGATTATTTTATATAAATTGTTTTATATAAATGTGCTAATGGTTTTATCCTAGTGGCGCGTGTAGGGAAATAATTTGGGAAAAACCTATTGAGTTTTAGTACTCAACCCCTACCTTGGAATTTTGGTGTCTTTTTAGATGTTTTGTATTGTGATGTGGGCAAAGTTAAGGCATCTCCCTCATTTAGTGGTGCATTGTGATGTCTTGGTGGAGCTTGGAGCTTGGAGTTTGGTGTGGAGATGTGGTGGTGTCATGGCTCGTAGTGCTTGTTGTTTGGTTTCTGATTGTACTCTGATGTGGTATAGACATGTCTAGTTGTATTGGTTTTAGGTTGTATTGTGGTACAACTTGGTTGTCTTTTGGGAATGCATGTTTGGCTGTTTTATTGACATGCATCATATAGTGGTGGTTAGTGGATTGTTTGGTTGGTTTTTTCTTAAGGGAAAATTATTCCCCAAATTGTTCTCGGATCCCTCGACATTTATTTCCAGCCTTTGGCATCTTGGGAATGTCATTTAAGGCCAATTATCCCTCCCCGCCTCCTCAAGCCAATGAGGTTGGGGTGAGGTGTTACAAGTGGTATCAACTTGTTCGGTCCTTTGGTGTTGATCATTGGTTTGGATTTGAAATTCGTTGTGGTATATTCCTTGAGTCGGGATGGTAGCAAGGTGTAGGAATGTTGGAACTTGGAATGTATAGAATAAAAGGATGTAGCTAAGCCTCTTATGCTGAAATTCAAGTTACTATGGAGTTGGGTACATAAGTGTTTTGGAGACACTTATAGGAATTGGAAATCTCATTGTCGTGGGTGTAGCCAATGAGATGTGCATGGAATATAAGGTAGAAATGAATTCCCTCTAGGATGAATATTTCATTATGGTATAATGATTTATGGTGTGATATGAATGTGTGAAATTGAAATGTGAATAAATTTGGTATTTTGAAAATGGTTTGGTTTTCAAAATGGTGAAACATGGCAAATGTGGAAAGGTGGAAAGCCTCATTGTGATAGTATTGTGTAATGTGATTTGAAATTGGATTTTGTGATGTCTATGGAAGTGAGACTCATGGTTGTTTGTTTTATGTTTATAGAAATGGCAGCGAGTAGGCATCATAGAGACCAACCGGAAGTGGCTGATGAGAACATGGTTTCACTTGAGCCTCAGGTGAACCGGTAGTTAGTGCAGAGTATAGTGAAAGATTTCCAAGCTGTGGAAAGTGGAAACAAAGTGGATGAACCAAGGCATGTGGATCATACGTTTCATTTTAAAAACCAGAACCCACCCATCTTCAGGGGTGATTCATATCCATAGAGGAAAAAAAATGGTTGAATAGAATGAACAAGATTTTCGAGTTTTTGGGAACACCGATAGAGTTAAAAGTGAAGTTGGCCATGTATATGTTGGTAGATCTTTCCATTCAGTGGTGGGAGTTGGTATTCCAAGTAGGGACGGACCAGAGCATGATGTGGGAAGGATTTTAGAAATTGTTTAATAAAAAATTCTACCCACATAAGTTTAGAATTCAGCGCACGACTGATTTATTCAGTATGAAGCAAGAGCATATGTCTGTGACGGAGTATGCAACTAAGTTTATAAACTTAGTGAGATTTTCACCCGAGGTGGCGGGTAGTACATCGTTAGAAGATCGTATCTTTGAAGTGGGGTTAAGGAAATAAATCCGTTCAAAGATAGCAGTACTGTGTATAGATGATTACACAGAGATGGTGAATAGTGCCTTAGTGGATGAGCGGAATCTGTTGGGTGCTTCGGGCAGAGGAATCATGGTGGTACCCATGGGGAATAGTGGGAAATCTAACGTTGGGTTCAAGAGAAGGAGGGACACTTATTCCTAGGGTGGGAATATGTCATATAATCTGATGACAGGATCGATGAATCTTCCTTCGAAGCCCCAGAGCAAGCCGAGATGTTTTCAGTGTGGTTCGACGAGCCACATCAAGCGAGATTGTACGACACAACCTCGAGCATGTCATAATTTTAAGAATATGGGGAATATGCAACGTTATTGTCGGAATGCTCCAAGTTTGGGTGCACATGATACTTCTCAGGGATCGCAGACGTCGTATGGTTCGATGGGACGAGGGCAGCAACACACCCCTCGTCAATAGAGTAAAGTGGGTCATGGTGATTCTTGGAATACCACGATGCCTCAGCAAAGCAATAAATAGCAGTGTGTGGCAACAAAGGCATTGTTCAGAGCCGAGCAGGTTGTGGTGGATGATCAGTCAGGACCATCCATGGTGCGAGGTACTATTATTTTAAATTCTACCTTGATGCAAGTGTTGTTTGATACGGGTGCTTCACACTCTTTTATTGCTACATGTATGGTTGAGTTGCTGGGTTTAAGGGTAGAAATGATACCTTTGATTTTGAAACTTCAAACTCCTCTGGGTCGAAGAGAGTTTTGAGTCTTCTTGTGTAGAGCATGTAGTATTGTTGTGGGTAAGGTTGAGATAACCTGGAATTTCTCAGTGCTTGAGATGGATGGGTATGATGTAATCCTGGGAATGGATTTGATGGTGGTGTTTAAGGCCCACATCGACTGTAATGAGCGAAAAATGGATTTTACGACACATGATGGTGTTATACATCTCTTTATAGAAAAGAGGCATGAAAGTCAAGGTGAAACAGGTTTGTTGGCACCAGTAGTAGGCATGTTATCATATTAGTTGGCGGTGTTGTTGTTGGAATCGGTAACAGGTGTTGAGCAGAGTGTTATTCCGGTAGTGGTGGATTAGTTGCGGGTGAGGAAGAAAAATATTCCCAAAACAGCTTTCAGATGTAGATATGGCCATTATGAATATGTGGTTATGCCCTTTGGTCTAACGAATGCGCCAACGATGTTCATGGCATTGATGAATCAGATATTTTAGAGATATCTGAATTCATTTGTGGTGGTGTTTGTAGATGGTATTATAGTGTATTCAAAGACAAGGGTGGAGTATGAGCAGCACTTGGAGATAGTACTGGGGATCTTGATGGATCAGCGGTTATTTTCCAAATTGTAAAAGTGTGAATTTTGGATACAAGAAGTTCATTTTCTTGGCCATGTGATTTCTGAAAGTGGTGTTTCAGTGGATCTGGAAAATATAGAGGATGTTATCTCATGGAAACTTCCAAAGAATGTGTTTGAGATACAGAGTTTCCTTGGTGTAGCTGGGTATTATCGGCGTTTTGTTCATGATTTTTCACGTTTGGATTTACCAATGACATCTTTGACAAGAAAGAATGTTCCATTCCAGTGGAATGAACAGTGTCAGTAGTGTTTCAAACAGCTAAAGGGTCGCCTTACATCAACACCAATCTTGGTTTTTCCAGAACCAGGAAAAGGGTATGTAGTGTATTGCGATGCATCGAGATCAGGGTTGGGGTGCGTTCTCATGAAACAGAATCATGTGGTTGCATATGGATCACAGAAGTTGAGGGTGCATGAGAAGAACTACCCAACTCATGATTTGGAATTGGCAGCAGTGGTCCATGCTTTGAAAGTGTAGCATCATTATCTCTTCAGTGAGAAATTCACGGTATATACAGATCATAAGATCTTGAAACACATTTTCTCACAAAGGGATTTGAACTTAAGGCAAATGATATGGGTGGAATATCTCTAGATGTTTGATTTTGACTTGATGTACACACCGGGTAATGGAAATTCGGTGGTGGATGCATTAAGTAGAAAATCATATGCTCGGATAGTGAAACAGGCATCAGACCAATGGCAATTGATGTCGGTTATAGCCGATATGTGGTTGGAATGTGAGGACCAGGGCGATAGAGCGGTCTTCTTTCCAGTTTTTTTGATTCCTGACTTGGTTGTCCTAGTTAAAGAGGCACATATATCTGATTCTGAGTGTGTGAACATGAGGTCGAGACTCAATGGTGGGGAGACCATTGAGGGTTGGCAACTGAATGGAGATTCAGTTTTGTGTTTTCAGAATTAGATGGTTGTACCAATTTCTTTTCAGGAGGATCTTCTCAGGGTGTATCATCATTCTAGGTGGAATGTTCATCCTAGAATTTAGAAAATGTATAAAGCATTGAAAGTGTAGTTCTGGTGGGATAGTATGAAAAGAAGTGTGGATGAGTTTGTTTCGAGATGCTTGACTTGTCAGCAAGTCAAGGTAGAGAATCAGAGGCTAGTGGGAATGTTGCAGTCTTTACCAATCCCTGTTTGGAAGTGGGAGAAAATAGAGATGGATTTTTTCATAGGTCTCCCAAGAATGGTCAGAAAGCACGATTCCATTTGGGTGATAGTGGATCGACTAACAAAGTCAACCCATTTCATTATGATTCGTGAATCTCATACGGTGGAGGATCTGCCCAAAATCTATATCCGGGAGGTGGTAAAGAGGCATGGTGTTCCAGTTTTGATCGTATCTGATAGAGATCCTAGGTTTACATCTCATTTCTAGAAATCCTTGTAGCAAGACCTTGGGACACAGTTGACTATGATCACGATGTATCACCCTAAGACGGATGGTCAATCTGAGAGGACGATACAAAATCTGGAGGATATGTTGCGGGCTTGTGTTATGGATTTTTGTGGCTCGTGGGAGGAGAAATTGTCGTTGGTTGAGTTCTCATACAATAACAGTTATCAGGAATCCATACATATGTCTCCATTTGAAGTGTTGTATGGGAGACCGTGTCGTCCACCACTATGTTGGGTGGAAACGAGTGAGTCTTGATAGTTGGACCGAGCCTTGTCCAGGAGACTATGAAGAAGATCAAGCTGATCAGAAAGAGAATGAAGACGGCTCAGAGTCGTTATAAATAGTATGTGAATCATCATCGACAGCCGTTGTCGTTCAAGGTGAGTGATCATGATTTCTTGAGGATCTCTCCTAGGTTGGGACATCATCAGTTTGGGAAGCAGGGAAAGTTATCTCCAAGGTATATTGGACCTTTTTAGATTCTTGAGCAGGTTGGTGAGGTGGCTTATCATTTGGATTTTCCACCTAGGTTCAGTGTGGTGCAAAATTTGTTTCATGTGTCGCAGTTGAAAAAGTATCATCCAGATCATGACCATATGATTCGATAGGATCATGTTGAGCTAGAACTGGATGCTTCGTTGGTGCACGTGCCAGTGCGGGTTTTGGATAGGCAAGAGAAAGTATTTCATGGTAAAATCATTGGTTTAGTTCGTGTCTTGTGTCATCATGACCAGATTCAAGAGAATAATTGGGAGTGGGAGAAAGATATGGTCGAGCAATGGCCCGAACTCTTTCGGTAATGGGTGGGTTCACTACTTTCCGAGGACGGAAATACCAATGGTGGGGAGAATTTAGTACCCCCGATTTGAGGTATGTAGCCTTTGTTTATGATTCTTTATGCGTTTAAAGTGCATGGGATGAGTTTAGAATAGGTTAGGAGAGTTTGAAATGGTTTTGAATGAGTTTGGAGGCTTTTCTTAGAGAGCATGATTTGAGCACGGTTAGTGGAAACCGTGCGGATTCTCTAGGAAACCATGTAGGGGGAGACATTAGGCTTCCCACGGCCTGCGCACGGTTTTCCAAACCGTGTGAGGCAACCGTGTGGACCTTTTCTCTCGAGGCAGTACTGTGCGCACGGTTAGCACACGGTTTGTCAAACCATACGGGATAACCGTGCGGCCACTTAAAAGTAGGGGTTTTAAATCCAGGTTCCCTCAAGATTGACCTAAAACACTCCAAACTTCCTATCACTTAAGTCTCACTCGTGATTTCAGGTTCTCAGGGGTTGAGGGTGATCTCCCACATGTTTTGGAAGAAAATCTAAGAGGTTTCAAGGTGATTTGAAGGTGGTTTCTCTCGGGTAAGTCTCTCATCTTGGGTTCCTTGTGTTTTCCTCTAGATCTACATCTCCATCTTTCTTGGTTTTCTAGATCTACACTTGTTGTGTGTATATATAGGGTTTTGGTTTCCTTGGATGATGATTTTAAGGCTTATGAATGTTAGGGGAAGGGATATAGAGAGGTTTCAGTGGTGTGTTCGCCGGATTTGAGGTGCGATTGCTTGTGGGTCGATTTTTTGAGAACCCTAAAGGTAGGTGGCTTTTCTCTCGACTCCACTTGGTTATAACTAGTGGTTATTTGTTACAATTAATTTTTTGTGCTGAAAAATTAATTGTGATTTGTTGTGAGAAATTGGTTGGAAATCCCTTGGGCGATGTTTTGGGGATTTTTGGGAAAAAGGGGTTTTATGGTGAAAGGCTCTTGATATGGATTTTAAAATAGAGATTTTAAAATGGGTTGTTGAGATTGATTTGGGAAAATGGTTGATGAAAAATGGTTTTCAATAAAGATATTTTTATTGAAATGTGTTTTGGCATGGAAATTGGTTTTCAATAAATGGATGATTTTATTGAAGTGGATTGGTATGCGATGGAATTGGTTGATTGCATGTTGTTGTGACATTGGTAGGTTATGTGTTTGGTTGTGATTGGTTGAAATTTCATGTGGAAGTGGGTGGGAAATCTCACTATAAAAGGTGATGGATAGTGGTCAGAAGAACCACCATATGAGTAGTGGTCGGGAAGTACCGCTAGTTGTGAATGGGTGAACAGGTTGGGCAGAAGTCCCACCATTTGGTTGTTTTGTTGTGAATTTCTTTGCAAGTTGGAAATTGTTGTGCTAGTGTGTGAATGATGAAATGGATTGTGGCATGTTTGGTCGAATTTCCCTTGGTTGTTTGGTTTGGGGTGTGATGGCTTGGTAAGAGCGTGTTTGGCTTATGGAAATGGTTATACTTGTGATTATTTTATATAAATTGTTTTATATAAATGTGATAACAGTTTTATCCTAGTGGCATGTGTAGGAAAGTCATTTGGGGAAAACCTATTGAGTTTTAGTACTCAGCCCTTGATTTGGCATGTTGGTGTCTTTGCAGATGTTGTGTATCGTGACGTGGGAAAAGGTAAGGAATATCCCTCCTTTAGTGGTGCATTGTGATGTCTTGGTGGATCTTGGAGCTTGGAGCTTGGTGTGGAGATGTAGTGGTGTCATGGATCATAGTGTTTGTTGTTTGGTTTCCACTTTTACTCTGATGTGGTGTAGACATGTCTGGTTGTATTGCTTTTGGGTTGTATTGTGGTACAACTTGGTTGTCTTTTGGGAATGCATGTTTGGCTGTTTTATTGACATGAATCATATAGTGGTGGTTAGTGGATTGTTTGGTTGGTTTTGTCTTAAGGGAAAATCGTTCCCCAAATTGTTCTCAGAGCCCTCGACATTTGTTTCTAGCCTTTGGCATCTTGGGAACGTCACTTAAGGCCAAGTATCCCTCACCGCCTCCTCAATCCAATGAGGTAGGGGAGGGGTGTTACAGTGGTGGTGTCAACATCTCTAATCATATACCACATCCTTATTCTATCCCTACTTCTCTGTCACATCCTTCATCATGCGGAACTCCATGCTCTAGACGTTGCCTCTTCCAAGGTGGTCCATTGACCATCTCCCTCTCAGTAGCACAATGGGTTAGAAAATCTCGAGAAAGATGTACCTATCTGTTTCAAGTGTAACACTGCCTCTCCTATGAATGACCAAAATTAGTCTAGAAGTCCTAATCCTCATACCCTCTATCCTAGGATCATCTCCTTAAGTGTTTCACATGCCTGGATCCCTAAGACTGCCGTCAGCTACCCATTTCTGAGGTCTCTACTCCCGTGTGCCTAACACTAATAGTCAGAGTTTGCTCAGACAGAAATCTCTCCACCACCAAGGCAGTAAATCACTCTAATATAGGTGGAAGTGCACAATGGTACCACTGACACCCCGATCTCCTGAAAAAATCATCACTCGAAGGTCCATTCTATGAAAAATGGATCTCAAACCATATCAATGGAGTATCATGAAAGGTCTGTGAACCTCTCCAAATAATCTACCATGAACATGTTATCCTTTAGAAGATGTAGAATCTCCTAGATACATACCGATATCAACATGGATGGATAAAACTCTTCCCTGAAGAGCCACTAAAAATCTTCCCAAGAGACCTTCACCTCATCACGGGTCTATATCACTAGACTCCACCATCACCTGACCGAGCCCCATAGAAGACCCTCCACTAGGAAAACCATATAATCAGGTGGTTTCCTCACAAGGCAAAAAGTGCACATGACTGCCACAAGCCATTAATTAGCTTCCTCAGGGTTTGGATCACCCTAATACTTCAGAGTTCATTACCTATGGAACTCATGTAGTGCACTCAGTCTATGCACATCTTCGGATTGTAGTGTTGGCACAACCTACTGCTCAACAGGTGGTGTATCAACTATAAGACCACCTAGAGGCACTACTTTGGGACCAATTCCCTACACTGAAGCCTCAACACTCGTCAGATCATCACCACAATCCAACCGTTGAATCCTATTTGTCTATCATCGTGGAGACATCTTGAAATAAAACCAAGACACACCACGATCAAAGAGTATATCTGGGGAGCTGACTTAAGAATGACATAGAACCCACAACATAGTACTATACGATGCATGTACCAAAATTTCCCTATGACCAGTGCCCTAATGTATCAAGTCAACAAGAAAGTTATCAGATTATTGGTGAATTGATACATTGCTTGCCGTACCAACACTAGAGACCCTAGTCAGAAAGCCAAACTTGAAACACTTTAACACTGTCACTATGTAACCCAAACCAAGATCACAGCTAGAAAGCCTCTAAAATACGGTCCCAAAGTAGAAACCACTTTGATACCACTCTTTAATGAACCGAACTAATGGGGATTGATCTATGACTACCCCAAGACCACCTCCAATAGGTTAGGGGATGACATCCAGTACCAAGTAGATATATCATGCACACGGGAGGCCTTAAACTATGGTACCTATATACACAAATCCACAAAAATCTCCATGAAATAGTGTAATAATACTAAAAATAGAGATAAATTCATGCATGCATCTATCCCACAACCAAAGTATAGAAAAAGTTCTGAAAACGTAAAAAGGGAAAAAATAAAAGCCCGCCAAAAACTGAAAAATCTTCCAACCTACTCAGAAGGAGGGGATCACTGAGAAATGAAACCTCTGGAAAGCTTCTCAACCAAGTACCAAAAAACACCTTGGTAGGTCTAACTCACTAAGTTCCACCTACTCCGGGTCCTCCCGAGGCTCATTTGAAAGGCCTATCATCTACACAAGATACAACATGTGTGGGGAAACCCCATACACGGGTGAGTATAACAATACCCATTAGACACCCCAGATACCCAAAAATAAAAGGGAGCAACTAAAAGGAAATAGATCACTTGACCTAGCCAGAGGGAACCCAAACAATATAGAAACTTTATCTCAAACATCCTCAGCTATACACAACTAGTTAGCTCATACGACATGGTGTTTCAACCAAGAGATGTGACAACACCACAAGGGAACCCAGAAACACCTAGATATAATCGTCTCAGGCTATAAGTATCATGAGTTCCTTATCTTATAACCATCTATAGGATTCAACTTGAGGCTCAAAGGTAACACTCATCCAGGAGAACTCACTCCATGAGCCCTTCCATCCTAGATGGATCTCATCTGAGAGATACACTCCATCAAGAATAAATCTTCCATATTAGATGACATATCTGAGAGATAACACTCCATCAGGAATCCCAAAGATGATGTCACATCCCTATCATACCAAGTGGAATATATCCGAGAGAACATGATCATTGGATATATCCATGAAGAAAGTCATGTTGGAACCTAGCAGATCTCGATACTCTGATATAGGATCTCACCCATCCCTGATAGGGGACGCTATTAACCCTACTAGAACCATGAAAGGTCTCATCACTCAGAAATGAGATCACTCCTAGAACTGCTGGGGGACACCACAAACCCAGTCTGGAACACTGAAGACCACATCTACTTAGATAGAGGATCACTCCCAAGACTTCTGGGGGACACCACGAACCCAATCCGATAACCCAAAGATCCCACTCAGAAAGGGGATCACACACAATACTACTAGGGGACACCACAAACCCAATCTAATATCCCCAAATATCACATCTCTCAGATATGGGATCACCACCCATGTAGTGTTGGTCACACCAATTCCAGAAACCTCACTTGGTATAACTCACATAGTAGGGGGATCATACTCTCGATGATACCAGAAAACCCCACTGAAACAAACTGTTGAGTAGGGGATAATATAATTGATGATGCCACAACCCTACTAAAACCACCTGCTATATAGGGTATTATATAACCAATGATTCCAAAAACCCTACTGGGCTATCCTGCTAGATGGGGGATCAACACCTGTGTAGTTTTGGTCATGATGATACCAAGAACTTGATCTATGGAAAATGATATGATAAAGGATCCCACTCTAGAATACCTGAATAGATACACCAACTCTATCTAATCTCATCCTATTTAGGGGATCAAAATACCATGCTAAGGATGAAATTTCACACTATAACCTCACAGAGATAGACCAAGGGACTCACACAACTATTGCAAGTCCAAATGTTACTAATCGAAGTGACCCACAACATCACCATGCATTGCATATCAAAGGATAAAATTGTGGAAACCATTGCATTATACATGGAAAACTACTAAATATGGGCTACACACATGCCTCTATCCGAGTCCATAAGAAAGAGATATGCTAGGCAGAAGTCCCTAATAAAAGTAAACAGTATGTACTGGGGTCCACACGATGTGTGGCCCCACTCGAACACCTGTTCATGTCCTATTTAGCATGGATTGGATAGCCATGTGAGCTTACATGACATGTACATGTAGTACATGGAGTGTCTCACCTCACCCGGGCCTTCGACCGTGTATTTACCCACACAGATCGACCATTTGTGTCTCAACACATGATGTATACCCCTAGTACATGGCGTTCCTTGGATAATCAGCCTCTTGGACATGTCATCTTCCCATTCCCATGTCCGACACCCCATGTCTATGTCTATAGCCGTGTAATTCTACACAGATGTGTCCTTTAACACGACTACCCTAGCCATGTCCCTTGGCCACATAACCTAGGATCACTACACGACATGCAACTCTGGTACATGGTGTGTAGTTCCCAAAAGTCATCTTCTCTAACCAGGAAGAACACATAATGTGTGAAACTACACTATACACTGTGTGATCGGGAATTCCGAATGGGAATTCCCTACGAGCCGCCATAATCATCCCAGTTTCCCTCTAAACCCACAGATCGAGCCCCATGAGATCTCTAGCAATCATAAAAGGGATCTAAAATTATCAAGCAACACATATAAAGGGGTATCTATAATTAAAACTCAAATAACCTACCTCATGGTGAAATGACAAAGTTTTGGGTGTCGATCCATGCTCTGAATCCACTACACCATGATCCAGGAGCAATCATCATCAATATTAGAGATAAATGGCGCCTCCTCTACTTGGTTTCACCTCAGTTCGTCCATCACTCCAAGGGGGATAGGGGTTAAAATCCTCTATACCATGAACACAGAAGGGGAAGTGATATTGATTTAATTTTATTAAATAAATATCCTCCATTTAACACCCCAACAACAAATCTTCTCCAACCTAGCACCCGACGCTGAAAAAATTTATGTCACACCTAGTGAAAATGCCACGTTTTGAACTCAACTGCGATCTCAAAATTCTGATTGGGAGTTATTATATGCTTCTAAATAAACTACATGTTTGATAAAATATATTTAATATATTTAATATCACCGCACTGAGTCTCTCCCGACCCCAAAATTCCACTTAGAATCAACGCATGGTTTAAAAAATACTCCTAGAAATATTCCAAAGTCTTACATAAAAAAACCCATGTCACTACATGGATTCCCCCTTACTAGAATTGACATAGAGGTAGGCATAAATTACAAAAACTTTTAGGTGGGAATTGTCAACTATCCTTCCAAAAAAGAGTTCTTCTAGAAGTTCATGTCCTGATGAAATAGAAGGATTTCAATTCAAAACATAAGCAGCATGGATTATAGTATTTTACCAAAATTAAATGGAAAACTAGTATATAATATCATGCTTCTATATTTACCATGTCATGTCTGAATCATATGTATTGTAACACCATTTTCCAGTATCTATAGTACGTATTTATCACACTATATAAATTTTCACTAGCAGAACATCCTAAACTATATTTTTCCAAACTCTCCAGCACCATTATACCTCAAGAATTTAAGCTTACTTCAGTCTATTTTTCCACTATGGATCTCCATCCAATGAAGGTTCTAAAAACATTATACATTTTGTTGAGAAATAACACTAACACTTTTTTGTGTTGCATCACTTATGGAGGTATAATAGTACAGTGATCCACCGGGAGAGTGAACTGGGGTTGTCCCCCATCCATTCATATACACCATCTCAAGATTTTGTTTTTTCAGTGTCTTACCTTCCACATTGAAGGAAATATTCCACTGTTTTCCAAGGATTCACTCCTTGTATGTTCTGAACTCCATGTGACCATGTTTCAACACACTATTAGAATTTAAGACTTTTATCCATTTATAAACCATGTGATTGAGATGATCATGCCACAAACTCATAAGTCCAAAAGATACTTCTTGAGCATGCATCACTCCTTCTAAATTCCCAATTTGATATAATGTTCCATCCTTTAAAACTCTAGCCACCACCATGGAATTCCATGTTAATTTCCACACGCCATCTGAAAATGTATTATAGAAACTTGTGTTGTATAGATATCCTACCAAATTGGGAATTTAGAAGGAGTGAAGCATGCTCAAGAAGGGATAAAAGTTCTAAATGGAAGATGCATCACTTCTTGAGCATGCATAACTCTTTCTAAATTCCCAAAGTTAATTATCCACGAATCAATTAGACCAAAAAAAATCACTAGTAAACAAAAACCCCTAGATACAGGATTTATGGAACTTCCAAGAATGAAATTTCTAGGATAGACCTTTAGGTCCCAATAGTTCTTCAAATTTCCCTATCTTCCACAATGTTAGCATGTAACAACCCAAAATTCTAGACCTTATAAAACTAATGTTATGTGCAATAACTTTCATTACATGCTACAACCAACATAAAAAAACCACAACATATTAATATAATATTATTAATAAATCTACAATGAACACTAAGATGGTAAACCATTAACAGTTATTAACTTTATCAGGTAAATAATTAATATGAGTTAATATTGAAAAATGATATTTTCAATAAAAGTCATTTCCTTTATGTTATGTATTTTATTTTAAAATATAAATTTACAAATTTTAGAATTTACTTTTGATAAAATAAAATTATTTTTTAAATTCCTCACATAAAAATTAGCTTAGTATGAATTTTTTACTTTTTTTCTGAAAAGGTTGATTTTTAGTAAAAAAATATGGTTTTTTTGTGAAAATTATAATTTTTATGATTTTATCATTATGTAAGCATATCCTAGAAGATTAAAAAACCATTTAATTAGTAAAATATGTATTTAAGGAATAAAATTATTCAATTTATAATATTCTTTGAACTAAATTATTCTTTTTCCAACATTTTTAGAACTAAATTAAAATGTTACTTTAATAAAAATGATCTTCGATCTTTTCTTCTAATTAATTGTTTTGATGGTAAAATTAGGTTTTGACTTGATTTGAAAGATGCCTACATTTTTTTAATAATAAACCAATTCATTTCATAAAAATTAGTATCTATCATAATCTTATCTTGTATATAAATTTTTAAACTTAATAACATATTTTTCCTAAGAAACCAGTTTTACGCATTATGTGTGTTTATTTTAAAACATATCAAACCATTAAAAATTTTATATGGTAAAATTATTGAAAAATTTTAAATCAAAAAGTTAAAATTAGTTAAAATTTATAATCTTAATTTTTTAAATGATATCAATTACTATGATTAAAAATTAATTACCAAGGTAAAAGTAAATTAGAGTAAAAGTTAAAAAGTTAAAAGAAAAAGCCTAAAAATACTCTAGGTTGTCTCCAAAATGAATGGATGAGGATAATATCGACCCAAAAACACTCATTCTCCACTTTCTTCCATTTTAGATCCATTTAAATTTGGATAGTAACATTACATTTTTGAAAATGTAATGATTACTTCCAAAACTACCCTTCCCTTCACTTATAAATGAGTAACACTTACACCACTTCAAGACTCATCTATCCTTAGAATTTATTGTTGAAACTTTTACAATTTTATCCTCATAGAAATATATCCCATTTACATAATATTTTTCTCAACTTTATTCCTATTAAGGCCTTCATTTCCAAGGAGTTTTCCAAGAGAAAACTCAAGCATCCACCATGAGTATTACTTTTTCTTAGTCTTTTCTTTTACTATAATCCTTACTAAAACATCACTAAACAAATTAATATAATTAAATAAGTATAATCATTACACTAAAATGTTATTATATTAATTATAAATCAATTATTCAATCCTTTCCATCTACCAAGGAAACAAAATAACCTCGATTGTACACATGTGCAGACTACTGCCTCTACGAAGTGATGTTGTTCATTTTTTATCACCGCCTCTCATGGCTAATAACAAAGATGGATTTGGTGAATTATAAAGTTACATTACAAAAAAAATGACCCGATTACAGGGGTTAATTTTTAGTTTAGAAGGGGTTATAACCCCCACTAAACAAATTAGAGGCAGTTATGAGGAACCATTGCCTACTCCTGTGCCCATCATCTCCTCTGGTTCCCCCCCACAAACAACTCCCTCATACTGGTCCCATCCAATTCCATCCTAGGCGTGCTCTATCCTGTTCAAATGCCCCAAGAACTCCCCACGAAGTATCGTCTAGTTCTCCTCCCCGAACACGGCCCCCCACCTACCCATTAAGCCCACCATAACAATCAGTGCAGAATGACTTTTTTCTAAAATTTGAGTGCAGGAGGATTTGATCCGCAATTTTCCTTGACAAGCGGATTATGACTGTACCACTATGCTAGATTGGTTTTTGTTTATATTATGTATATCAGTGTATTTATATATATTTATTTGTTTATTAAATTAAATATTATTTTCATGATATATTTAAATACATTAAATATAAAACCTATATATGCATTTATATAATTTATATGTCTATATTTTCATTAATACATTCATTTAAATATATATATGTATATTCATATAAATATATATATATATATATATGTATATATATATATTTTATGCAAACTATAAATTATATATTTGCATATATTTAAATAAAATTATGCATGTATGTATTTATAAATACTTTTATATCAAACACAAATGTGTCTTTATATATTTATTTATAATTATCTATAATTATTTGCATACACGTATAAATAATTATATATTACCCAAATTTATTATGCATATATATATATATATTATATTTATATGTATACAATTACAAAAATGTTAAATATATATATATATATATATATATATATATATTACATATTTATATGAATACAATACATTATATATTTTATAAATGCATTTATATGTATAAAAATATTATATATATATATAAATAAAATTTTATGAATATTTATACATCTATACACATATTTATATTTATATTTATATAGTTATATCATGTATACACATATATATTTAATATATAAATCTGAATACTTATATGTATATTAATATAAATTTATTTATTTGCATATATATATATATATAATGTATTTATATATTTAATAACAACATATATAAAATATATATGTCATATAATACAATCTATATATTTATATAATTATTTGTATATACTTACATTTATGTTTTTATATATATTTAAATTTATTTAATGTATTTATATAAAAATATTTATATAATATATCTACAATTTATACAAATATTTATATTATATATAATTAATATTATATGAAATAAAAGTTACAGAAATATTTTATATGAAATAAAATTTATACAAATATTTATATAATGTTATATGAAATACAATATTATATTATATTTAATTAAGAAGTATATTATATATAATTAATATTATATAAAATACAATTTATACAAATATATAATTAATATTATATGAAATAAAATTTATACAAATATTTATATAACGTATTTTAATACATATATTTATTATTATATACATTAATATATATGTATTTCACTAAATATAATTGTATAATATTGTGTACATTAATATTTATTTATTTTTATAAATTGTATTTCAGATAATAGTAATTATATATAATATAAAAGAATTAACATATTATTTAAATATATAAATATATATTATATAAATTATAAAAACCATAATCTTGGGTTTTTATATAATATATTTATTAAATAAATTATATATACTTATATATTTATGTAACATGTTTATGATTTTATATTATATATAATTAATATTATATGAAATACAATTTATACAAATAAATATATATTAATGTACATAATATTATACAATTATATCTATGTATGCATATAAATATAATTAAATACAATAATATAAATATTTTAAATAATATTTTTATATAATGTATTTAAATACATTTATATATAATGTTTTAATTATATATACATATATGCATTCATATAATTGGAAATATATCATCTAATTAAATGATATATATTTATTTACTAAATCAATTTATAATTAATATGGTATACTGCAATATATATAAAATAATTATATAATATACATAAATTTATATGCAATAAAATATTTTATAATAAAATATATATAATATCAATATAATATATTTATATTTAATTTTTTATATATTATATATATTCATATACATAATATAATATAAATGTATTTTTACATAAATATATAATAAAAATGAATTTAATATAATATATGTATAATATAAATCATAATATAAATGTATAGTATTTATAAAACCATATATAAATTTTATATATCTGAATAAATATATTTATAATTACATTTATATTATGTATACCAATATTTATATATATATATACATTTTTGTTTATATGTATAAGTTTTTATTTACAATATTTATATAATGTGTGTATATATATATATATGTTTATAATGCATTTAAATACATTTATATAATGTGTTAATGTAATATATATATATATATATATATATATATGCACATGCACACACACACACATTATAGAATTTGAATTTATATGAGATTTATTTTAAAAAATAAATAAATATTTAGAGGGGATTAAAAAACCACTCTAATCAAAGGGATTAGTGGCAGTTCATGAACCCTCTCTAATGTCATAAATTATAAGGGGTTCAAAACCCTCTCTAATTTCATAAATTAGAAGGGGTTCAAAACCCCCACTATTTTCATATATTAGAGGGGATTCAAAACCCCCTCTAATTCCTTAAATTAGACAAGGTTCAAAACCCCATCTAATCTAAGGGATTAATGGTGATACATGAACCCCCACTATTTTAATTTTAAAAAAAAATTCCATTATATACATATAGCATCTAATATACAAATGAATAATATATATATATATATATATATATATAGTGCCTCTAAAATCAAACCTATAGCATCACTAATTAATTATTAAATTAGTAGCAGTTTTGATATAAACATCTCTAAAATCCAACCAAAAATTCAAAAAATAAATCTAAAATTTTTAGAGGGGGTTGTAAACCCCCTCTAAATTTTATGGTTAGTGGGGGTTGTGCAGAACCCCCTCTAAAATGAATTTAGAGGGGGTTGTACATAACCCCCTCTAAAAAACCGCTTCTAATATGCTATTTTTTGTAGTGTTATATATTTAGAGTTTATAACTCTGAAATGATAATTTATCTTATACCATCTTTCTATCCATTCATTGAGAAATTAGATTGTTAATTGTGCATACATGTGGACTACTGCTTCCACGAATGAAAAATTTCATTTATCATAACCACCCATCATTGATGGTTCTAAGAATATTTTTAATGAGGATACATGATGTTAATGAAATGTTTAATCTTCTGTATATATCACATTATCATTATGTAAATACATCCCCTGACACATTAAATCATTATAACACATTACCATTTGGGTCGATTTAACCACATATAGAAGCGATGTTATAACGATTATGTTATAAATGATTATGAGATGTCATATAATGGAAATATCATTTAATAATGATATATTTAAGTTTTTTTAATGATTCTAGATAGTCATTTCTAATATTTAAAATATTTATTAATATATCACCTTTGGATTGTTAAAAATGCCGAAAACTAGTTCATTGCAGTTTCCATTTTCACAAGCCTTATTAATGTCTTTCACCTATTAAATATGGAACTAAAGTAATCATTTAAAAATATTATTATTATATATTGAATGACATTGGAATGAAAAACTTGAAACCACTTACTAAGAATCAATTCCGTTTTCCTGAAGTTTGTACAAAACAAATAACCGAAAGTTATAACACCCGATAATGAAAATAAAATATAATCAGTTAATTTATATATAATACATGGTTATAAAATAATTATAAAAGGGTATTATGTTTATTTTATGGTTTTGAGATAAGTTATTAAGATATTTATTTTCATTATACATGAGGCTAGATCACAATCAAGTAAGCATGATTACAAGGTAAGGGTTTCAGTCACAATTTCCTTTCATTGAGGCATGTTTATGTTATAAATCATGTTTAATTTTATATGGTGTACTTACTAACTCAATTTTAATATTTATATCATGATTATATTATATTTCATGATATTAAATGTTCCAATTCATGTTAACTTTCTCATGGGGTTTTTGGTTCAAATGTTCCAAAATTTATAAGGTTTTTCATCTCAAATCTCCTTATTTGAGACACGTTTGATACTATGCACCCAAGTTCATTTATGTGGTGTATATAATGACTATTTAAGATATCATATAATGAATTATATTTTAATCATGGTATTTTAAATTCAATTACAATCCCACTCTTTCAAGGGGTTTTGATTAAAATGATACTCAAGCATAAAGGGCCCTTTGTCTCAAACTTTAAATCATCGATACATGTTTATATTATACACTATGTTTCCTTTTTATGGTGAATAATACTCATTTTATTTCATGATATTTAATATCCAAATCATGTTTCCTTATTCAAGTGTCCCAATAGTAAGGTTTTTTGGTAAATCAACTTTCATTCATTGAGCTGTGATCATTCTATTAAACTTATGTGATAAAAGTTGGGTAAATTCTACCCTTTGATTGTATTATGTGGTATACTTTCATTATTTTTTGGGGATTTAGATTCCTACTAAATAAACCATTTGAAAAATATTTCCCACTTCTTAGGTTATAATCTTTTTCAACCATCCACCTTCTTCCTCTAGATGGGTTATGATTATGTTATCCCTTTTATTGACATGGGGAAAAGTATTACCATTCAATATATTGTTATTAAAATATGGAAAATGATTGGAAAGTTGACTATTTATTGTTTAACCATCCTATTTATTTCTTTGGATGGGTTATGAAAATGTTATCCATTTTATTGGTATGATGAAAAGTATTGACATTCCGTATATTATTATTCCAAAAAGGATGATGATTAGAAAGTTGACTATGTATTGTTTAACCATCCATTTTATTTCCCTAGATGGGTTGTGATCATGTTATGCATTTTATTGACATAGGGGAAAGAATAGAAATTCTTGATTATTATTGATTTCTAATACAGGTTTATTATATATTGATATTCCATATTATTCATTATATGGATAACAATGTTTTTATTCATCTATAGGTTCCTTAAGTAATGGTATGAAATGTCTTGATGACTCTTATAGCGAATGAATTTAACTTAATAAAGTGATGGGTGGGGCCCTAAATTATATATCCACTTGATATATTGATAGGTCTCATGAGATAAAACAACTTGGGTTTTGGTGTATACCTCTCCCCATTTTAGTATAGTGTCTTGGAACAATTCCTTAATAGCATGTTTTTGATAATTGACATTATGAATTCCATCAGTATGAGATCAATAATTATTTTTATCCATGTTTTCACTTATTTTCATGGATATGGAATGCTCTAAGTTTCATTATATTATGAAATTAATCAAATTATTTATTCCTTCCATATTATGCATTCCATGCTATTGTTTTTAACAAACCTAGTTATATGTTTCCCTTACTGAGCATTTGAGATCACCCCTTCTTATGTTTCATTTTACTCATGTTATAAAGAAAAGAATTTCACATGATATTACTAGAATAATAGAATGTGTATGATATTTTTGAGAGAATTTGAAGACTTATTATGGATTAAGTAGTTTTTTATATAGTGAAAAAATGTCCATTAGTTGAGAAATACATAGACCTTTTTAGTTTATGTTTTATCCTAATTATCTAAATATATAAACCGAAAAGGTCTTGGAATATATTAAATGTAATATTTTATGTAATTAATTTAATCACCAGACAGTTATATTTGGGTTACTATAGTTGGCATCAGAGTAGATTTTAAATAACTTCAGAGATTAAGTTTTTTATTGAGGATAATTTAAGGGTTGATAAGTTACAATTGATCATAATTTAAAAGGTATAGATATCCCTTTAGGTTTGTTGAGGTAATATTTAATATTTTAGTGATTAGGATAAGATAAATTTAGTGAAAACCCTAGGTATGAGTCTAAGGGACAAGTTTAAGTATGGGATACCATCCTAAAATTTTGGTAAAGTAGAGATTGTGTAGTTTTCCCAGAAATTACATCCCTGTCTAAATGATACAGGAATATGAAAGCTTTATCATATATTTACCTAGGGATAAAAACCCTTAAAATGAAATATTGGGCATTAACTTAATCTTCACTTGGTGAATGAAAAATAGGCCTAACTTCACACCTGGTTTGACACTCTCAGGAGGATATTATTTGGTTAACTCATGTATTATTTATGAACAATTATGAAGGATTTGAATATATTATTAAGAAATTTGATGATGAGAACCTAATAGGAAAATTACCATGTAACATCAAAGATTGAATGAATAGAGACATTGGTTGAACCAAAAGTATCATATGTTAAAAAACAAAGGTGTCATTAGAGAACACAATTTCAATTGAGGTTTTAATATTCATATTTTGGATATTTTCATAACCATTTTTGGTTTTAGTTTTTGGTTGAAGAAGGATCACAAAAATGAAGCTGAATAAGGTATGTGTCTAGAAACTCCCACCTCTTATATCCAAATATGGGAGTATACTTAAATGATAAAATATTATTATATGATTAAAAATTGAGTCTCCCTAACTTACCTAAGGTTGTGGGGATAATATATTAATAGAAATTAAATCCTGATTATTTTATCTATTTTCATTAGTGAGTGATATTTTAGAGTATCCAGAAAGTTATTGAGGATTATATGAAACATATAAGGAATATTCTTCAGTAGTTTTACTTTAAAGGTTTGTAAATAATTATTAAATAGTATTGGTACCCTAAAGTGTGATTTAATGCCAATGTCATATTTTTAGATATAACTATTTAAAAACATGTGGTTGAGGATGGATAACTCTTAGGTTTAATATATACTTGATTTTTAAGTAATAAAGTGTTGAGTTATTTTAGAATAAGTAAGTTAGATAGTATTTGTAACCTTGAGATTGATAGTTGATTCATGATATTTTTGAGGTCACTCTCATTTTTTGTATTATGGTATATATAGGCTAATATGCAATTTTATGAACTAGTGGTTAATACTATTTGAGGATTGAATATATATTTTTTTTGGAAGAATATATGATTTTTATGGTTTTATTCCTGGAAGATATATGTTATTATAGGAATGTATTTTTATTTAGAATATATGATTAGGACATGTACATACCTAGGCATATGATTATATAATGTTGTTTGAGGAAAATATAAGCATCTTGATCTAGCTTAAGATAGTAAGATACATATATAATTAGAAGTTATATATTATTTTATAATGCACCTAACTATCTTCATTAGTAATCAATAATTGGAATTTTGAGGATGAAATTCCTTTAAGGGGGGTAGAATAAAACAACCCAAAATTCTAGAACTTGTAAAACTGATGTTATGTTTGATAACTTGTGTTACACACTACACTTAACATAAACAAAAAAAAAACATATTAATAGAACATTATTTATAAATATATAATAAACACTAAGATTCAAAACCATTAAAATTTATTACCTTTAGAAGGTAAATAATTAATAAGAGTTAATATTGAAAAAATCTATTTTCAATAAAATTCATTTACTTTATATTATATATTTTTATTTAGAGCCTAAATTTACCTATTTTAGAATTTAAAATTGATAAAATAAAATTAATTTTTGAATTACTCATATATAAATTCGATTAGTATGAATTTTTGAGTTTTTTTCCTAAAAATGTTTATTTTTAGTTGAAAAATATAGTTTTTGCAAAAATTATAATTTTTATGATTTTATCATTATGTAAGAGCATCCTATAAGATTAAAAAATCTTTTGAGTAAAAAAATTTATATTTAAGTAAGATAATTATGAAATTTAAAATATTATTTGAACTTGGAAAACCTATGTCCAACATTTTTAAAAATAAATTAAAATGTTACTTTAGTAGAAACTGTTTTTGGTCTTTTCATTTAACTAAGTGTTTTGATGGTGATATTCGATTTTTAAATGACTTTAATGACACATAACTTTTATTTATTTTTATAATAAACCGATTTATTTCATAAAAATAATTATATATTATAATCTTATCATGTACAAATTTTTTTAATCTTAACAACACACTTTTCCTAAAAAACTATTTTTACACATTATGTGTGTTTATTTTAAAATTAACATTTAAAAACCTTAGAAATTTTATTTGGTTAAATTATTTAAAAAATTTAAATTATAAGGTTTAAATTAGATAATATTTCTAATATTTATTTTTTTAATTGATATTAATTTTTATGATTAAAAATTAATTACCAAGGTAAAGGTAAATTAGTCTAAACATTAAAAAGTTAAAAGAAAAAACCTAAAAACACTCTAGGTTGTATGAAATATGAGTGTAGATAAAAACACACACAAAAACTTCCCCTTTATTTTTTTTTCATTTTATTTCTATTGACCTTTGAATAGTAACATTACATTATTGAAAATGTAATGGTTACTTCCAAAACCACCTTCCCTTCACCTATAAATGAGTAACACTTACACCAATTAAAGAAAAACCTATCATTTAAATTTATTTTTTAAAATCTTACAATTTTCTCCTCATATAACCCTATCACACTTCCATAAGATCTTTTACACCTTAGTTTTCTTAAGGCCTTCATTTTGAAGGAGTTTTCCAAGAGAAAACTCAACCATCCAACATGAGTATTTCTTTATCTTAGTCTTTTATTTTACTCTAGTCCATACAAAATCATATGTAAAATTATTAATATAATTAAATAATTATAATTATTATAATAAAATGTAATTATTTTAATTATACAATAATTATTCAATCATTTTCATCCACTAAGAAAACAAAATTACATTGATCGTATGTACATGCAGACTACCGCCTCCACGAAGTGACATTTTTTTTCATCACCACCTCTAATGGATGGTAAAAAGGATGGATTTTATGGATTATAATTTTATATATGTCACATTTATAACTCTATAATGATAATTTATCATATACCATCTTTTGGACCATTTGTTGAGAAATGAGATCATTAATTGTGTGTACGTGCAGATTACCGCCTCCATGAATGATGAATTTCATTTTTCATCAAAAAACACAATTTATGTTTCCAAGAATGGATTTAATGTGGATACATTATGTTAATGAAATGATTAAGTTTCTATATACATCACATTATCATCATGTAAATACATCCCCTTGCTCATTAAATCATTACATCACATTAATGTTTGAGTCAATTTAACTGCCTATGTAAACGCTTTTATAATTATTATGAGATGAAATATAATTTTAATATAATTTAATAATGACATATTTTATATGTTTTAATGATTCTGTATTGGTTTTGTTAATATTTAAATTAATTATTAACATATCACCTTTCCATTGTTAAAAACATCGAAAAATAGATCATTGTGATTTCCATTTTCAAAGGCCACATTCATGTATTTAACCCATTGAAAATGGGACTAAATTAATCATTAAAAAAATTATTATTATATCTTTAATTATCTGGGAAAGATGAACTTGAAACCACTTAGTGAGAATCAGTCCCGTCTTCATGAAGTTTTTACAAAACAAACAACCAAAAGTTTTAACTATCGATAATGAAAATAAACTATAATTAGTAAATATATTTGTAATAAATGTTTATAAAATAATTAAAAAGGGTAGTATGTTTATATCATGTTTCTTATACAAGTGATTAAGATATTTATTTTCATTATAAAATATGTTAGATCATGATCAAGTAAGCAGTAATACAAGGAAAGGGTTTCAGTCTCAATTTCCTTTCATTGAGTTATGTTTATGTTATACATCATGTTTAATTTTATATGGTGTAATTATTACCTAATTTAAAATATTTATATCATGATTATATTATATTTCATGATATTAAATGTTCCATTTCATTATAACTTTCAAATGTTCTAAAAGTTGTATGGATTGTTATATCAAATTCCTCTCTTTGAAACATGTTCGATATTATGCACCTAATTTAATTTATGTGGTGTATATACTACCTATTTGAGATATAATATCACTAATTATATTTTAATCATGGTATATGAACCCACTAATTAAATTGGTTTTGATTAAAATGATACTCAAGCCGCAATGATCCTTTGTATTAAACTTTGAGACATGTTTATGTTATACATCATGTTTCCTTTGTATGGTGAATCACATTCCTTGTATTTATTGGGATTTACTAGAAAAATAAAATTTTCTTATTCAAGTATCTATTGATTTAATTGTTTCCCTAGTAATAAGGATATTTGATAACTTAACTTTTATTCATTGAGTTATGACCATTCTACTGAGCTTATGTCATATAGGTTGGGTAAATTATTCCCTTTAATTATATTACATGGTAATATCTCATTATTTTATGGGGATTTACATTACTAAAACACAAACCATTTGAAAAATATTTCCCACTTCTTAGGTTATTTTATTTTACAACCATCCACTTTCTTCCTCCGAATGATTTATGATCATGTTATCCCTTTTATCAACATGGGGAAAAGTATTGACGTTCCATATTTTTTTATTCCAATATAGATGATGATTGAAAAGTTGACTGTGTATTTTTTAACTATCATCCTTATTTCTCTAGATGGTTTGTGATCATTTTATCCCATTTATTGGCATGGGTAAAGGTATTGTAATTCTATATATTATTATTCCAATAAGGATGATGATTAGAAGGTGGACTGTATATTGTTTGACCATCCAAATTCTTTTCTCCAGATTAGTTATGATCATGTTATACCTTTTATTGACATAGGGTAAAGTATTGACATTTTAGATGATCATTTACTGCTAATATGGGTTGATTATATATTGAGATCCCATATTTTTTATTATACGGATAACCATTGTAATGGCTCGGACCTCTCCGGTCCATTCCTTTGTGAAAATGTGGTGCTAGAGGTGTTCCGAGAGGTCAAGGTGACTTGTGGGTGCATTTGGGTGGACTTTTAAGGAAATCTAAAAGGTTATGGCCATCGCACGGGAGGCGCACGGTTTGCCTAAACCGTGCGGCCAAACCGTGCAAGGCTGTTCTTTGAGGTAGTGGCTAACGCACGGTTATCGCACAGTTTGTCTAACCGTGTGGACTAACCATGCGAGAAGTGATTGTCGAGGCAGAATCTAACGCACGGTTAGCGCACTGTTTGTTAAAACGTGCGGACTAACCATACGAGCACTTAAAGTTAGATCCTAAAATTGTGGATCTAACTCGTTTTTCCTTCAATCACCTCATTTAATCCCCTAATCGGCCATAACTCGAGATTACCTTTCCTTGGAGGTAGAAGAACCTCTCCCAAGCATTTTGGAGGCGATCCGAAGGATTCTCTTCGCGAATTGAAGCTAGTTTCTCGAGGTATGTGATCCTTTTGTTTGGTTTCTTAGATATACATAGATCTACTCCTCATATTCTCTTGGGATCTTAGATCTATGCCCGTTATGAGTAGATCTAAGCGTGTGGATGTCATTTATGATGAGCTTTGGTCTTGGTTGTGTTAGGAGAGGAGATATAAGGAGGATTCATGGAGAATCGACCCGATTTCTTGGGCGCTCATCGACCGCTGTGGTTTCCCTCAAAAACCTTTGAGGTAGGGGGTTCGTGGCTTCTCTAATTGTTTTTGTGCAATCGTAGAGTTAGTATGATTTAGTCCTTTAGATCACAATGGAATTTACCTAATTAAATAATTGAACCGGATTAAAATAATTAGTGATCGCATGTTGTTTCTTTGTACCATGATAACGGTTCGCCTCTTTATTTTCTAGATAGTGTGATATATATGCCTTTCTTGTTAGCATGTTGCTCTTGATGAAATTGATAAAGAACGTAAATCCGGAATTAATTGATAATTAATTGGCTAAAGATAAAGAGGCATGTAAATGAATCCGGTTGTTGTTGTTGTGGATGTTGTTCCAAATTGATGTTAATCAAATTGATGCCGATGTACGTGATTAACTTAGTTGGTTGGTAAACCTAAAATTTGTTGGTGGTTGTTGTTTGAGGGCCGGATGCCTTGTTAAAGGGCCAAGAGACCAATTTGATGTGATGTTTGTTTTCCTGATGCTTGTACTGTGCTGTGACCCTAGAGGGGTGTTGTGATATCTTGTGTTGTGATGTGACCCTGGAGGGGTGTTGTGATATGTGGAGGCAGGGAGGCCTTGTGGTTGTGGCAGCGGATGACGCCTAGAGTGGCGAGATGCATCGGTTTATGCATGTGGGTGTCGGGGAGGACACCAGAGATGATGGAATGGGTTGGATGTGGTTGTTGGATGCTTGGTGCTTTGTTTGGTTGTTTTCTTCTTTACTTTTCCCCACTAATCAAGGAAGTTGGTTTTTCTTACCCTACTTCCGAAAGGGGTGAAGACGCGTGGGGTATGCCACGTGATTTCCGTGTTTAGCCTCTTGAGGAAGAATGGGCCTATTCTCTTGCTATAGGCAGAAAATACTCAACGGGTAGTATATCTACTCACCGTGTTGAGCCCCCTTGTGTTTAGTAGCATAGGATGCTCTTATAGAATGCCTGAGAATAGGGGAAAGTAATTATGAAATGAAAGTTTGATTAAATAATGATAATCCATGGGGATGGAGATGCTGAAACTTAATGATGAGGTTGAGAACTTTTGAAGGGACAGTGGGTTCTAGATGTGCTGTTAATGGAAATTAATGTGGAATTGTTCTTGGTTAATTAATGTGTAAATAATTAATTAACATAAAGTGGAATTGATGAAAAAAAGGGATGAAGTAATCTAATGAAGTTATTTAACTGGTTGTGTGCTTATAGGATTCCTAGTCTTAGAAATAGTATCCCGGAGTCCGAGAGACGTTAGCTTCAGTTGAGGCTAAGACTAGGTTTTTCCCATAGTGTGGTTGTGATATATATATTATGTACTTTTTGTGTTTCTATACGCTACTCCACCCTGTCGGTAAGGGAAACCGACACCCTAGATATTCTGAGCCCTGGGGGGGGGGGGGTGTTTTCCCCAACATTCTGGTGGGAGGATGAATGGTTGACTACCCCCTTTGACCCCACTCTCTTCTCTTGGTAGTTACTAGTGTCGTTGGCACAACGGTTAGTTTTCCCCATATATGTGTGTAGAGGGATGTAATGTCTTGTGGTTATTTCCACACATATATTCTGGATGTAGTATCCTATGAACTACTATAGGTGTAATGTGTATAGGCTGTGATGGATTGAGGATCCTTACGCGGTGTATGGGCTGTAATGACTTGAGGTACAATACCCGACGTAAGATACATGTTATGCGGGCTATGGTGTCTCCTGGAACCTACTTGGTTACTTTTGTTTGTGACGATGGTGTGGAGCTTAGCCCAGGTGTCTGCGAGTAAGCCATTGTGGTGAACGTGGTGCAGATTGTGGAGCTTAGCCCAAGTTTATATAGGCAAGCCTTTGGAGAGAGATGCACAAGACGTATGTCGTTGGGGAAAAGCAGAAAAACAGTGGGGAAGTAGTAGCAGGGTACCCTTGATATTCTTTATTATATGATATATTCATGTATGCATTACTTGGTGAGAGTATCCATGGTGAGGTTGGGATCATAGTATACCTGTTAGGTGACGAGTTAGTTTCACTGTTGTTCACTGTGCTTTATAATGCTTTATTTACATTTGCACAAGAGGCTTCGGGGAGGATCCTACTGAGTATCCTGTTATACTCGCCCTACATATATATAAACTGTTTTCAGGTCACTTGGAGCAGGTTGCAGGTCAGGCTGGTTACTACTAGCTTGTGGTTGCAGGAGCTGTTTGGGATTGTGGTCACTGCTGTTTTTACTTTCTTTTGGGTACTTGCAGTTTTCCCCTTTTAGTTGTAGTACTTTTGCATGACATTATGTATGCACTTGGATTTTATTTTATACTTTAGTTCTGAGTTGGAGTTGGTTGGTGTCTATCTTATCTCTCTCTTCCGCATGTGTTCTCTTAGAGGGTAATGCCTCCCATTTGTGTGTTTATTATACCCTCGGTGCTAGTCGCCAACCCGGGGCCTACTGGAGGCTGGACTCGGGGGTCATTATCTCCCTTTTCACATTGCCATCCTAGGAGGGGTACACTTTGTGGGGAGGGGGTCGTGACAGAGTGGTATCAGAGGCAGGTTGAGGGATAGGATAGAGTTTGGAGTTAGGAACATGTGAGGTTGCATGGGTTGGTAGGGAAACAGTGTCATTCATGTTTAGCAAGTGAGGTAAAAACTGGAGACCGGCTGAGACATAGGCGTTTAGGGCCCCCTATGATCTGTTTTACGGACCTTTAAGTTTACAATGGCTACTAAACAGGGTGATACTGGTTTCAGGATAGAGACCTAGGAAAGGATCATGCATCATTCTTCTTTGTGCCTATGTTTGAATGGATAGACCTTGGGATAGGTTAACCTAAAGCAAATGAAAGAAAAAAATTAATTAATTAATGTTGAGTCTTCCATATTCTAGGATTAGGAGCTCTAATTGTTTTTTATTTTGTAGGTATGGATCCAGGTCGACGTCCTCATCAGGTTTTCATAGAAGACGTTCAGTAGGCTGTTCCAGCAGGTCGCCACAGGGTAGAGGTTGACGACGATGACACTTGGAGGAAGACACTCTGAGAGTTTCAACACCAGAGTCTGTAGAAGTATGAGGGCTTCGTTTCAGATGCAGTCATAGAATAATGGTTGTAGGAGGTCGAGATAGGGTTCAGTTCGATCTGTGCTCGGAAGGATCACTGGGTGTCCTTGGTTGTGACGAAGCTACATGGAGTAGTAAGGTAGTGGTGGTTGTTGTTCCTCAGGGATCGTGAGGAGTCAATGACCTCATGGGAGGATTTCCGAGAAAAGTTTAGAGCCAAGTTCCTTTCTTCGAATGTGAAGGCGTCTATTCTCTAGGAGCTTCTTACCCTTCGATAGGGGAGCTCCACTGTTCGAGATTTTGGAATCCATTTCAGGAACCATTTACGATATGCTTCAGACCTGTTACCAGATGAGGAGGCTAGGGCGAGGCATTTCGAGGAGGCTTTGCATCCAGAGATCCAATTCCAGGTCACCCCATTTATGTTAAACACATATCTTGAGGTGTTAGAGAGGGCATAGGTTGTTGATAGGACTTTGGCTAGGACCAGATCATCACGAGAGGGGGATCAACATGATTCCTCACAAAGCAAGGCTATGGTTTGGGGTTCCCGGTTTTTAGGGCAGAAGAGTTTCCGTTCAGCCGGGGGTAGGTCCCAGCCCTTCACATATCTTTTCTCTGAAGGCATAAACTATCAGGCCTATGGAAAGGGATCAGGCGCTTTTTTTTCTTTTAGTGGTCATGGTCATCAGCAACGGGAGTGCTCGAACTTTCAGAGCGGTCATCATGCACCGGGCGCTCCGCTCCAGGTTCCTCCGTTGAGGCAGTTCCAGCCGAGGCAGTAGTAGCAGGTTGCACCAGCTTTCAATCACTAGAGGGGAGATGGGGCGGGCAGAGGAAAGCCCCATGACGCTCCCTGTCCTCAGAGAGCAGAGCACGGCCATGGTGGTGGTCGTCATCAGGGTCATAGAGTCCGTGGAGGAGGCCGTGGTCAGCTTCATGCTCTAGCATTGCCAGCTCCAGACGAGCCAGACGTCGTTCGAGGTACCCTTTGCTTGTTTTCTACCTTGGTGTATTCCTTGTTTGATTCAGGAGTGACACACTCCTTCATATCACCTACCCTTGTCCATGCCTTGGGGCTTGAGGTAGAGAGGCTTCCAGTTCCCTTGGCGTTGACTACACCAGTTAGAGGTCGAGTTGACTTATTTGAAGTATGTAGAGATTGTGAGCTAGTATTGGGGAAACACTGCTCTTGGGGAGATTTCCTATGTTTACGAATACAACCATATGATGTCATCCTCGGCATGGATTGGTTGTATTCGGTGAAGGCTATTGTGGATTGCTATAGGAAGAAGGTCGTTTTTTTTGATGCAGATGGAGAGAAAGTGGTGTTTGTTGGTGAGAGATATCCTCAGATGGGTCACATGCGAGTTCCATCCTTATCAACCATGGCCTCTGAGATGATGCCGAGTTCTTCAGAGGTTCGGAAGTTGGCGTTTCCTAGGTTTGTAGAGGAGTACCCTGATGTTTTTCCAGAAGAGGTTGTATCCTTACCCCCTCGACGAGAGATCGAGTTTGGGATCGAGCTACAGCAAGGAGCGTCTTCTATATTTATGTCTCCGTATAGGATGGCCCCTTATGAGTTACGAGAGCTACGTATACAGCTTGATGGTCTGTTGCAGTGCGGTTTTGTTCGACCAAGTGTGTCACCATGGGGTGCACCAATTCTGTTCGTGAAGAAGGCCGATGACAGTTTACTGTTTTGTGCCGATTATCGTTGCTTAAACAAAGTGAAAATAAAGAACCGCTATCCTCTTACGCGGATCAATGACTTATTCGATCAACTGAAAGGTGAAAGTTGGTTCTCAAAGATCTACTTGCGGCCAGGATATCATCAAATGCGTGTGAAGGATGAAGATATCCTGAAGACTGCTTTCCGTTGTCGTCATGGGAATTATGAGTTAGTTGTAATGCCATTTGGTGTGACGAATGATCCAGAAGTATTCATGGGATTAATGAATGCTGTGTTCCGTGAGTTCCTGGACAAGTTCGTTGTAGTTTTCATCGACGAAATCCTTGTGTACTTTACATCTGAAGAGGAGCATGCAGAGCATCTACGAGCTGTTTTGGGAGTTCTTCGTCGACATAAGATGTTCATAAAGTTGTCGAAGTGTGATTTTTGGGATCGAGAAGTCCGTTTCTTGGGGCATGTTGTGTCCCAACAAGGAGTAGATGTGGATACATCGAAGATAGAAGCTGTTGTGTCTTGGGAAGCCCCCAAGACAGTGTCAGAGGTGCAAAGTTTCCTTGGTCTCACAGGCTACTACAGGAGGTTCTTAGCCAATTTATATCGATTTGCAACTCCTCTGACGACTTTGACCAGGAAAGATCAGGATTTCATATGGATTGATCAGTTTCAGGAAGCTTTCGAGTATCTAAAAGGGAATTTAGTAAGTGATCCAGTCCTTTGTCTTCCAGCTGAGGGAGTTCAGTTTGATGTTTTCTGCGATGCTTCACATCTGGGGTTAGGCTCTGTGCTCATGTAGTAGAGGTCAGTTGTTTCTTATGGGTCTCAGAAGTTGCGTCCCCATGAACACAACTATGCCACCCACGATCTTGAGTTGGTATCCGTGGTGTTTGCTCTGAAGTTGTGGATACATTACCTCATTGGTGAACGCTTTTTGGTTTTCACTGATCATAAGAGTTTGAGGTATGTTTTCTCCCAGCGTGACTTGAACTTGCGGTAGTGTCGGTGGATGGAGTTCTTACAGGAATAAGACTTTGAAATATCATATACACCTGGAAAAGGGAATGATGTAGATGATGAGCTGAGCCGAAAGTCACGTAGTGATGCTGTGCGTGAATCTGGTGATTACTGGAGGGTAATGGAAGAAATTTTGGCATTACATCTTGATATAGGAGAAGTCAGAGGTAGAGGCTGTCTTTTTCAGATAACGGTGCAGTCATCCCTGATGTAGAAGGTGGAAGAGTCCCAGTTGGGGGATCTTGAGGTGGAGGTCTAGAGAGACCTAGTTGTTTGTGGTGAGTCCCCTGATGGTTGGTCTGAAGATGAACAACACAGAGTGTTGTATCATGGAAGGCGTTTTGTTCCCTTGGAGATGCGTGATACGGTCCTCAATGAGTTCTATGGTTCTCCTTTATTGGTGTATCCTGGTGTGACAAAGTTGTACCGATCCTTGAGGAGTCAATTTTGGTGGCCTGGGCTGAAGCGTGCGGTTGCTGAGTTTGTGTCTCAATGTTTAGTCTGCCATAAGGTAAAGTCTGAACACCGTGTTCCTGGTGGTCTTCTCCAGCCATTAGAGATTCCTCAAAGGAAGTGTAAGGAAATCTCAATGGACTTTGTTACAGGTTTATCTAGAGCTCTGGGAGGACATGATGCTATTTGGGTGGTAGTGGATCGTTTAACAAAATCGGCCCACTTCATAGCAATCAAGGAGTCGAGCTTAGTGGAAGTTTTGTCGAGGAAGTATCTGGAGGAGGTGGTGAGAATTCACGAAGTCCCTAGGAAGATCATTTATGATCGAGATCCTCATTTTACCTCTAGGGTATGGAGAGGTCTCCAGCGTGCTTTCGGTTCTCAGCTATGCCTTAGCACTGCTTTTCACCCTCAAACGGATGGCCAGATAGAGCGAACCATCCAGACTCTTGAAGACATGTTACGCTCTTGTGTTCTTGATTTTGGAGGTTCATGGATGAGGCACTTACCCTTGGTGGAGTTCTCTTAAAATAATAGTTTTCACTCCACCATCAGTATGGCGCCGTTTAAAGCCTTGTATGGACAGCCTCTCCTTTCTCCGTTGTGCTGGACTGGGGTCGAAGAGTCAGCAATTCTAGGACCGGAACTAGTGAAGAATACAACAGAGATAGTTCAGGTGATTCGTGAGAGGATGAAGGCAGTGAAAGATCGTCCGAAATCATATGCTGATCAGAGAAGGAGACCCTTAGAGTTTAATTTTGGGGATAATGTGTTTCTGAAGGTGACTCCCCGTCATGGGCAGCGAAGGTTTGGTCGTGGGAGTAAGCTTTCTCCCCGATTTGTTGGGCCTTTCGAGGTGTTAGCTCATGTTGGAGCTGTGGCGTATTGAGTAGAACTTCCACCATAGATGAGTCAGATATATGATGTTTTTCATGTATCGCAGCTATGTCGTTATCTTCATGATGACTCTCACATCATCGATTGGGGAGAGATCGATGTTGATGATGATTCCACCTTTGAGGAGCGACCTGTGGAGATCCAAGACCGCAAAGAGAAGGTGTTGCACGGGCGATCCATCCCTTTAGTTCATGTCATGTGGCGACACGACGACTTCGAAGAGAGTACTTGGGAACGTGAGTCAGAGATACGCGCTCAGTACCCAGAGTTGTTTGATGTTTAACTCTTTTCGTGTATCATTGTAACTTATGTGGTTGTGGGACTTTCATGTTTATGAGATGGCATCCTTTTTTTCTTTGGTTGCTTGATCTCTTTTGAGAGGTATCTCGTTGGGTGGTTGTTTAGACCCTGTTTCGTTTTCTCTTTAGGTGGGTTTTGGATTCTTGAGGACGAGAATGTTTTGAGAGGTATCTGATGTAATGGCCCGAACCTCTCCAGTCCATTCCTTTGTGAAAATTTGGTGATCGAGGTGTTCCGATAGGTCAAGGTGACTTGGGGGTGCGTTTGGGTGAACTTTTAAGGAAATATAAAAGGTTATGACCTTCGCACGGGAGGTGCACGGTTTGCCTAAACCGTGTGGCCAAACCGTGCAAGGCTGGTCTTGGAGGTAGTGGATAATGCACGGTTAGCGCACAATTTTTCTAATCGTGTGGACTAACTATGCGAGGAGTGATTGTCGAGGCAGAAGCTAATGCACGGTTTGTTAAACCGTGAAGACTAACCATGCAGAAACTTAAAGTTAGATCCTAAAATTGTGGATCTAACTTGTTTTGCCTTTAATCACCTCATTTAAGCCCCTAATCGGCCATAACCCGGGATTACCTTTCCTTGGAGGTAGAAGAACCTCTCCCAAGCATTTTGGAGGTGACCCAGAGGATTCTCTTTGCGAATCGAAGATGGTTTCTTGAGGTATGTGGCCCTTTGGTTTGGTTTCTTAGATCTACGTAGATCTACTCCACTTCTCTCAGGATCTTAGATCTACGCCCGTTATGGGTAGATCTAAGCGGGTGGATGTCATTTATGATGAGATTTGGTCTTAGTTGTGTTAGGAGAGGATATCTAAGGAGGATTCATAGAGAATCGACCCGGTTTCTTGGGCGCTCATCGACCGTTGTGGTTTCTCTTGAAAACCTTTGAGATACAGGATTCGTGGCTTCTCTAATTGTTTTTGTGAAATCGTATAGTTAGCATGATTTAGTCCTTTAGATCACAATGGAATTGACCTAATTAAATACTTGAACCGGAATAAAAGAATTGGTGATCACATGTTGTTGCTTTGTACCGTGATAACGGTTCGCCTCTTGATTTTCTAGATAGTGTGATATATATGCCTTGCTTGTTAGCATGTTTCTCTTGATGAAATTGATAAAGAACGTAAAGCCGGAATTAATTGATAATTAATTGGATAAAGATAAAGAGGCATGTAAATGAATCCAATTGTTGTTGTTGTGGATGTTGTTCCAAATTGATGTTAATCAAATTGATTCCGATGTACGTGATTAACTTAGTTGGTTGGTAAACCTGAAATTTGTTGGTGGTTATTGTTTGAGGGCCGGATGCCTTGTTAAAGGGACAAGAGCCCAATTTGATGTGATGTTTGTTTTCCTGTTTCTTGTGATGTGATGTGACCCTAGAGGGGTGTTGTGATATCTTGTGTTGTGATGTGACCCTGGAGGGGTGTTGTGATATGTGGAGGCAGGGAGGCCTTGTGGTTGTGGCAGCGGATGACGCCTAGAGTGGCGAGATGCATCGGTTTATGTATGTGGGTGTCAGGGAGGACACCAAGGATGATGGAATGGGTTGGATGTAGTTGTTGGATGCTTGGTGCTTTATTTGGTTGTTATCTGCTTTACTTTTCCCCACTGCTCAAGGCGGATGGTTTTGCTTACCCTTCTTCCGAAAGGGGAAAAGAGGCGCGGGGTATGCCACGTGCTTTCCGTGTTTAGCCTCTCGAGGAAGATTGGGCCTATGATATTGCTATAGGCGGAAAATACTAGATAGGTAGTATATCTACTCACCGTGTTGAGCCCCCTTGTGTTTAGTAGCATAGGATGCTCTTATAGAATGCCTGGGAATAGGGGAAAGTAATTATGAAATGAAAGTTTGATTAAATAATGATAATCCAAAGGGATGGAGATGCTGAATCTTAAGGATGAGGTTGAGAACTTTTGAATTGACAATGGGTTCTGGGTGTGCTGTTAATGTAACTTAATGTGGAATTGTTCTTGGTTAATTAATGTGTAAAGAATTAATTAACGTAAAGTGGAATTTATGAAAAAAAGGGATGAAGTAATCTAATGAAGTTCTTTAACTGGTTGTGTGCTTATAGGATGCCTAGTCTTAGAAATAGCAGACCAGAGTCCGAGAGACGTTAGCTGCAGTTGAGGCTAAGACTAGGTTATGCCCATAGTGTGGTTGTGAGATATATATTCTGTACTTTTTGTGTTTCTATACGCTACTCCACCCTGTCGGTAAGGGAAACTGACACCCCGGGGATTCTGATCCCTGAGGGGGTGTCTTCCCCAACATTCCGGTGGGAGGATGAATGACTGACTAACCCCTTTGACCCCGCTCTCTTCTCTTGGTAGTTACTAGTGCCGTTAGCACAACGGTTAGTTTTCCCCATATATGTGTGTAGAGGGCTGTAATGGATTATGGTTATTTCCACACATATATTCTGGATGTAGTATCCTATGGACTACTATAGGTGTAATGTGTATAGGCTGTGATGGCTTGAGGATCCTTACGCGGTGTATGGGCTGTAATGGCTTGAGGTACAATACCCGATGTATGATACACGTTATGCGGGCTGTGGTGGATCCGTGAACCTACCTGGTTACTTTTGGTTGTGAGGTTGGTGTGGAGCTTAGCCCAGGTGTCTGCGGGCAAGCCTTTGTGGTGCACGTGGTGCAGATTGTGGAGCTTATCCCAAGTTTATATGGGAAAGCCTTTGGAGAGAGATGCACATGACGTATGTCGTTGGGGAAAAGCGAAAAAACAGTGGGGAAGTAGTAGCGGGGTACCCTTTATATTCTTTATTATATGATATATTCATGTATGCGTTACTTGGTGAGAGTATCCATGGTGAGGTTGGGATCATAGTATACTTGTTAGGTGACGAGTTAGTTTCACTGTTGTTCACTATGCTTTAGCATGCTTTATTTACATTTTCACAAGAGGCTTCTGGGAGGATCCTACTGAGTATGCTGTTATACTCACCCTATGTATATATAAACTCTTTTTCAGGTCACTTGGAGCAGGTTGGAGGTCAGGCTGGTTACTACTAGCTTGTGGTTGCAGGAGCTGTTCAGGCTTGTGGTCGCTGCTGTTTTTACTTTCTTTTGGGTACTTGCAGTTTTCCCCTTTTAGTCATAGTAATTTTGCATGACATTACATATGCACTTGGGTTTTCTTTTATACTTTAGTTCTGATTTGGAGTTGGTTGTTGTCTATCTTATCTCTCTCTTCCGCATGTGTTCTCTTAGAGGGTAATGACTCCCATTTGTGTGTTTATTATACCCTCGGTGCTAGTCGCCAACACAGGGCCTACTGGAGGCGAGACTCGGGGGTCATTATCTCCCTTTTCACATTACTGACCCAGGAGGGGTAAACTTTGTGGGGAGGGGGTCATGGAAACCATGTTTTTATTCAGCTAGATTTTCTTTAAGGAATGGTATGAAATGTCTTATTAACTCTTATAGTGGATGCATTGGATTTAATCAAGTGAAGGGTGGGGCCTGAAATTATATAGACTCTTGATGAAATGAATGGTATCATGAGACAAAATAACTTGGTTTTTGGTGTATACCTCTCCCCATTCCAGTATAGTGTCTTGTCATAAGGCTTTGACAACGTGTTTTTGATGTTCGACATTATGCATTCCATTGGTATGAGATCAATAATTATTATTATACATGTTTTCACTTATTTTAATTAATATAACATGCTCTTAGTTTCTGTTGATTATAACATTATTTAGATTATCAAATCCCACCATATTATGTTTCCATGCTTATGTTTTTGAAAGATCTTGTTACATGTTTCCCTTGTTGAGTGTTTGATCTCACCCCTTATTATGTTTCCATTTACCCAGGTTATGAAGAAAAGTATTACACATGATATGACTAGAAGAATAACATGTGTAGGGGATTTATGGGAGATGTTTATGACTTATTATGGATTAATTAATCTCTTATATAGTGAAAAAATATCCATTAGTTGAGAAAGACATGGTCTTTGTTAGTTTTTATTTAATCCCAATTATCTAAATCAATAAATCTAAAAGGTCTGTAGAATGTATGTAATGAAATATTTTCTGTAATTCATGTAATCACTGGATGGTTAAGTCTGGTTTTCTATAGTTGGTATCAGATAAGGGTTTAGAAAACTTTAAATATTAATATGTTTTTTGAGGATAATTTAAGGGTTAATAAGTTAGAGTTGATCATAATTTAAAAGGTATAGATAACCCTTTAGGTTAATTGAGGTAATAATTAATATTATAATGGTTAGGATAAGATAAATTTAGTGAAAACCATAGGAATGAGTTTCAGAGATAAAACTACTAAAAATAAGGCCTTTAATAGTACTATAATAAGGATTTGTTAGTGGAAAAAAGATCTGAAAATCAGAGTTCCCTTAAAATCCCTAGGCATTTATTAGAGCTCTTCCTAATATTGATAAATGGATCCTTTATCAATTATCTTTATAGAACTGATAAAGGGGCATACTTCTGTAGTTTTCTATTAAAATTACAGCACACTCCAGCATAAAAAATAGGAATAGAAAATATAGAATATAATTAAAATAAAATTTACAACAAAAATACAAGAAAAACACTATATTATAGACATTTTAAAAATTTATTTTTACAATTACATGAGTATGTAAAATTTATCAAAGACATTAAAAAACATCAATGTTCCTTTATCTTGGGCCCCCGACCCCTAGTCATGCTTTTAGTTTTTGAAAAAACCACCCAAACACTAGTAAAAGTATACACCCGTATAAAAAAAATTCTTATGTTATTAATTCTATAAAAAAATAAATTAAACACAAATTGTAAATTTTAAACTAAAAACATATACTTTGAGTCATACTAGGCACACCACATATCAAATTAAGTTGTGGTTGATTCTTATACATCACACTATTTCTTGTTGTTCTCAAAAGTAGGTGATCTTGAATTAACTCACATATGTGGTGATAAAAAAACTCACTATAGATGTGATCCAATTCAAGATCACTTGCTTTTTGAGAATAAGACTTCAACTATTACACTATTTCTTATTTATCTTCAAGCATTATCTTTATAAAAATTAACTAAATAAGTATCAGATAAAAATGATAAGGAAATTAATTAAGTAATAGTAGATAAAATTATGAGAAAACAATATAATCTTGTTTTTCTCACTTTTTCTTATGTGATACACACTTTAAACTAAAATGAAACTTATATATTGAAAACACCCATTCAAGTCATACCAACCACATCATGTGTCAAATTGATGTGCAGTCAATTTCTATATGCCATAAATGAATTATGGATCATTTTACTAAAGTTTAAAAACAATATGATCCCATTTGCCTAGTTTTGGCTAGTGATGTGTGTTTTAAACTAAAATGACACCTTTATATTGAAAACACACACTTTGATTCATATTGATCACATCATGTTTCGGATTTATATGCGGTCAATTATTACTCATCAAAAATAAATTATGGACCATTTTCTTAAAGTTTTAAAAAACCAAACTCATTTTCTTGGTTTTGGCTATTTGATGTGTGTTTTAAACTAAAATGAAATTTTTTATTGAAAACATGCACTTCGAGTCATATCAACTGAATCATGCGTTAGATTAATGTGAGGCCAATTCCTATAATTCAAAAATTAATTATAGACTGTTTTCATAAATTTTGAAAACAATCTGATATCGTTTAATCAGTTTTGGAGATGTGACACACGTTTTAAACTAAAATGAAACTTTTGTATTGAAAACACGCACTTCAAGTCATACCAACCACATCAGATGTCAAATTGATGTGCGGTCGATTCCTACATGTGTAAAATTAATTATAAACCATTTTAATAAAGTTTAAAAATAATTCAAGCTTGTTTTCTCAGTTTTGTCCATGTGACATGCAATTTAAACTAAAATGACACTTTTATATTGAAAATAAACACTTCGAGTCATACTGATCACATCGAGTGTCAGATTGACATGCAGTCAATTCCTACACATCAAAAATGAATTATGTATGATTGTAATAAAGTTAGAAAATAATAAAACCTCATTTTCTTGATTTTGGCTATGCGATGCATTTTAAACTAAAATGACACTTATATTGAAAACATGTACTTTGAGTCATACCGACCACATCGTGTGTCAGATTGGAATACAGTCAATTTCAACAGATATAAAATGAATTATCGATCATTTTACTAATTTTTGAAAAAATATGATCTTTTTTCTTTATTTTAGTGATGTGAAATGCATTTTAAACTAAAATGAAACTTTTATATTAAAAGCACACACTTCAAGTCATACCAACCACATCGGGTTTCATATTCATATGCAGTTTATTCCAACATGTCAAAAATTAATTATTGATCATTTTACTAAAGTTTGAAAACAATTTGGGCTCATTTTATTGGTTTTGGTGATGTAACATGAATTTTAAACTAAAATGACTCTCTTATATTGAAAAAACTTACTTTGAGTTATAACAGCCATATCATGTGTCAGATTGGAGTACAATCAATTCCTACATGTGAAAAATGAATTATGGATTGTTGTCCTAAATTTTAAAAACAATTTAAGCTCATTTATAGGGTTTGGAAATGTGTCATGCATTCTAAACTAAAATGACTCTTTTATATTTAAAATACATACTTGGAGTCATACCGACCACATTAGGTGTTTTATTGACATGCAATTGATTCATACACATAAAAAATTAATTATAGATCATTTTCCTAAAGTTTGAAAAAAATATAATCCTTTTTTTTCTTGTTTTTATCAATGTGATATTTTTTTTCAAACTGAAATGACACTTTTGTATTAAAAACATTAACTTTGAGCCATACCAATCACATCATGTGTCAGATTGATGTGTAGTCAATTCCTACAAATAAAAAATGACTTATGTATAGTTTTCCTAAAGTATCAAAACAATCTAAATTTATTTTCTTGGATTTTATCATGTGATGTGTGTTTTAAAGTAATGTGTAAATTTTAAAAAATAAGTATCAAATAAAAATGATAGTGAAAATAACTAAAAAAAGTAGATAAAATGATGATAAAATTAACTAAATAAGTAGTAGGAATTCACCTCTTCATGATGTTTGTATACATTTTGATGCCATGTATTCTGCCCATTCATTTCTAAATAAATTGATTTCCTTTATTATACTTCTCCTTGGGAAACAAATCAAAATCAATATATATAGGCATTACGATACTAATGATTCAAATCCCAAGTGTATCTATAAGGTCATAGCCTATACTAGATCACAAACATAATAGGTAATCACCTAAATTTGATATCGGCAAACATTTTGACACCATATACTCTGTTCACTCATCTATAAACAAATTTACTTCTTTTGAGTACTAAAAGTGTTGGAAATATTAGTAGTAATGAGAAAATATAGAAAAATAAATGATTAAGAAATATTTTTAATGATATTGTAATTACCTTAAAAAATTACCTATTTGGGGATTCTAGTCTTTTGATGGTATATGCCATCTTTCAAAAATTTAAAAACATTATATCCACAATCATTTCTGTTATCTTACTTCATACACTATAGAAACATTGACCAAAATAAGTAAATTATTTTGAAATATGTTTTTATAGTTAAATATTTCTATATATACCTTAATATGTTTCCATTTTAATAAATCCATAGGCATATTATGTTCAGTGATTGAGCTCATACCATGATTTACCCTATATTTATAGATTTCCTTATCATAAAAAAATTCTCAATAAAACAAAAATTGAAACATAAAATTCAAAGTTTATCTATAAAATATGGATTAAAATGTATTACAAATTAACAATACACATCACATGTGGTCGGTCTGTTGGAAATCTATGCATTGGATCCAAAAAATAAATATTTAAGATATCCAAATTTATTGCTATCAACATCCAATAATTTCTAAAAAATAAAACAAGTAATGAAAAAAGAAAAATATATTTTATATGATTAGATTATATAGTTTTACCCATACATTATAGGCATCAACAAGAGTCTACCATATGTTATTTTCTTCTCTAACCCCTCTATTAGTTTTTTTTTCATATCAATTTCTTTCACTTCCAAATAAATTTCTTGTGTAGAAATGATAATAGGATTAATGAATATAAATCATGATTCATATGGTTTCCCTTTATATAGTAGTAATATAAATTCCTATAGAAAATATGAATAGTTATTAACTTTAATGAACATAGCAGAACATTTTTTTGGTTATAAGGATTATGAAAATGTACCTCTTGTATGTATTCACAACTGAGACTCCCATCCATTCAAACTTGTGAATATCATTTATACTCTTAAGACCAAACACATATATAATGAAATTTCCAAATATTTATTATTTATATTGAATATAGGGAATATATCCATCTTTGAATTTGGTTTCTGCATGAAGTTGTAATGTTAATATACTCTACAGTATAACTGAAGGGGAGAAGGTACTCTTGTAAAGTACTTTTTTCTTGGTTGATTCACTGAATTTTCTTGATCTGACCTTCTATTTCCCCATAATTTTATTAATTTGTAATACCATACCTCAATTCAAAACTTTTTTTCACCAAATTTTATAGGTTTTAATTTTATTTTTTTAAAGGAAATACCTCATATATCTTTATAAGATTATATGGTCATGCTATGAAAGTTACAACAACATCATTGACTATTGTATTATCCATATCATCAAGTGGAATAGGAAACTCAACACTTGTCTCTTGATCTACTTTAATCCCCACTCTCATTTGATCTTTTTAAAGTTATTTTTTATATAACACGTCATTAGGATATTATACACCACACCCAATGCAACAAGGTGATGCATGAGCATTGATAGATAGAAATCACATACCACTTCACCCTGTAGAATTTTAGTAATATAAATTTATCATAAGTTGTTTGATCCACATTTAGGATAAATAATAATGAAAAAATTGATTACCTCGGGTAGGTATGTGTTTGAGGGTAATGATTATCCTCAAAGATGTTGGGGGTCATTTATCTCTTTATGTCCTGATAATTATTCCACTATTAGTTCGCTTTGATCCTTTCATATATATTGGTTTTCCAAACTAAACTAGAAAATAAAATCCCGCAAAGCATCTATTTTCACATGAAATGCTTTCATAATTTGATATATATATTATTAAGGATTTTTATTCTTGAAATATGTTCAAGGTGACACTCCAAAATCTATACCTCTAACATGAACATATTGTTCTGGATGCTTAAAATCTACTGAAAGTAGTTTTTCATCAGGTATGATCACTGCTGATTATTATGTTTAAAATATATACAAAAACATATAAACATAAATATATATTTTTATGTAATACTTTTATAAATCATAACAAATTTCTCTTATGTCATACTTACACATGGTTCCCATAATAATTGAGTGTTTTCATCAACTAGTTTACCCTCCTCATTTATATTGGCCTCCTTTCATAGCATATAATGTGGGATAGAAGTGGCTTTAGATTTTGATTCATCAATATTCATATAAACTAAGGAACATATGTTGTTTCATATCACATAAAAATTTTATTGTATATTTTAAATACATACCATTTTCTTCTCTAGTGAAGTGTACCCCATTATTTCTTTATGATAGAGGTACATTGATTTTGATGCACATTTTTTATTTTTAGTACTCATTTTCTATTTTATAAATTAAAAAAATTGAATCAAATTGGATAAAATAAATAATGTAAAATAATATATTATTTACTACAATGCACCTAAAGTTATTTCTCATCACGATGACCTATGAAATCATTCAATATTTTCTACTTTATAATTATTTAATACATAACTGGTGGGTGGGGCTTTACTTTCCCCTCAGCATCCCTAAGATAAAGCTTGGTAAGAAGTGTCTAAAAGCCTATATTGGATTTTATAGTAGCCATTAAGACACATTTCTTACAAAATTAATCTAAAATAAATGAACTCTATAAGGGATAATGAAAAGTAAATCAATGTTTCATTATATAATATTTGGAAAAATAGAGAAAGTATATCATAACATTACCTTAATATCTTCCCAAATGGTTTCCTTTATTACAGGCTAAACATGGAACCATGAATCTATATTAATTAGCACATTCATTATCATTGTGACCCCAACATAACTAATGAATATTGACTTGTTGGGGTCAATAGGTTAGCTGTGTTGATTCCATCCAACATCAAATTTTATACCCTTGCTTCTTGACTTGATAATTTTAGTCAACACAGTTATGCTATTCCATTCTAGTTTTTTCATCAATGTGTTGTTGATCCCCTAATAATTCTACAGCTTTAACATCAACGGTCTATTATTCCTTAAGATTGGAAACACCATCATGTGTAAAATTCATTATCTACATGAGTAGTCAAACATTTAATTCATATTACATCAATACAGTAGATAACACATAATATTATAAGGAAAATCATAGTATATTAAAAAACACCTTAACATGTTCATTGAACTCTATTTATTTTATTTAAATGCTGAAGGGATTTGGATCCTATATTAAGAATCTAAATCCCCTCTTTATGGTCCCCTCTAACATAAAATACATTGTCTACACTGGGACCACCATTAAATGATTGTGATCTTCTAATTAAAGTGTTATCCTTGATTTAATTTTAATCTAACCCTATAATTGTTTTAGTTATTAGTAGGACAATTGTCCAATTCTTATTTTTTAGATCAGAGACATAAAATACATGTACTTATTGTGATTCCATTATGAATGACTCATCCTTATACCCTTCCACACTAAAATTCACCTTTACAAATCCCATTTCATCAAATTTCACTGGACTCCTATTTTCAACCCATTTAAAATGGAAAATTAACAATTTAAATGTTGTATAATTCAACTCGTATATCTATTTGATGATTCCAAAATATGAAACATTTTCATAAATTGGATTTTTATCCTTGGAACTAGATATGTGCATCACTTCCGCCACAATCATAACTCCACTATTTTTCATCACAATGTGGTCATCATGTTCTTTTGTATAGAACATAAAACCATTAATTAAAAAACTATTATAAGATATAATTTTTTTATTTGGTCCCCTATCTAACCATCAAAGTCATTCAACAATTGAATTCATATTTTCAGATAACTCCTTATAAATATAATATCAGAACCATCTTATAAACTATTTATTATGTGTATTTGATATCCATCCTTCAGACCTTGATGGATTCAAATGTCTAATAATTTATTTGTGGGATTCAAAATATAAATCAACATCTTCACTATTATGTAAAATGTAAAGGTGATCTTTCCACTACTCTGTGATGGTAATTGTAACAACATCTCTTCTAGCAATCCATTTTCCAATAAGGCATCCACTGTGATGAGACTTTGGGAGACCAATTCTATAAATATATGATAGGTAATCAGTAAATAATTCAATATATTCTTTAACAATATATCATTCTACAATAAAAAATTATGGTTAAATTTGGTTCTTGACGTACCCTTTCAAAATATTTATATACCATTCAATGGGGTATATCCTTATTTAATGGACAAGACCACATAGTTGAACCTCTATAACCAAGTAAACCACCAGACGGACCATTATATCAAATAATGTTGGTGGTAAAAACATCTATGATTCACATAATATGACTGAAACCTTATTATTTATTATTTGAAACTTTTTTAGGTCTATAACTTTATTGTACATAGATTTTAAAAGGAAGAAGAGTTTGGTTAATGTATGTCATACATTTTTAGATAGAATGCAATATAAAGTGATGATCATCAAATCTTACTTCAAATCATGATAGTTATGTGATTTTAGTCCCTGTAACTTCAAATTATCCATTGACATGACATTCTTGATATTAAATGAATACCCCTATGGAACTTTTACACCATTAAGGAAAATGAAAAATTGAAAATTTTCTTGTCCGGATAGAGTGTAAGATGCTAGAGGAATAAAATTACACCTTTTACCCTTCATCGATGCCAAATATAAACTTATACCCATTTCAATCATGTCCAACCTAGCCTTTATTCCATATTTTTTTAAGGAATATTTAGTAATGTGCCAGTAACACTATCTGGTAGATTTTTTTCTACATGAATGGCGTCAAGAAAATGTCTGATGTACAAAAAATTCTAGTACAATTATTCAAAGAAAATTGATCTCTTTTTTTAACCTGATTTAATATGGTTTTTAGAAAATGGTTTACCAAAAATAGTTCTAACATATTTTACTTTATCGAATAATTGATCACCCATTAGTGGATATGGTGTTGTAACTTGTTCTATATTCCCATTGAATGATGTTGTCCTGGATTAGTATTTATGTTATCAAGGTAAAAATTTCTAATGTCCTAAAAACACAGTCTTCGAGGAATGTTTCAACTGAACTGAGTGTGTGCATTCTTATCAAATGGGACACCCCAACATTCCTTTAATATTATATCTTAAAAAATTTCCATAAGAAGGAAAGTCATTTATCATCCCATACAACATGGACCTCAATGTGAGTTCTTTAATTTTATGAGCATTATGAATTATAACACCTATACCCCACATCAAATTCATATATTTTATCAATGGATCCAAATATACATAAATATCATTACTGGGTTGTTTTGATCCATATATAAGCAGAGACAACATAATGTATTTTTACTTCATGCATATCCATGGAAAAAAGTTATAATTTACCAACATAACTGGACATGTACTATGAGTACTACTCTATACACCAAAAGGATTTATTCCATCTATATATAATTCAATATGGAAGTTTCTCAACTCATTTACAAATTCATTATACTTATAATCAATTTTATTACATTGGGGAGATATAGCTAGATGGCATAGTTTCTCATCTTTAATTATTGTATATGATTTCCATGTCAATTGTCTCATGGTTTCCTAAAATACTTAAATTAATCAAAACTATGGAATGATAGGAAATTACCATACAAATTCCAAAGGAATTGATTCATCTTTCTTGTATCAATTCATTCCACACTTAGGGGAATTTTATGAGTGATTCATAGTCCTTGAAAAAAAATATGGAATCATTTGGAAAAGCATGTATCTTTTTTAGAGATCATGTCCATTGAGTGTAGCATTCATTTAACATCATATGTTTGAAAAGGAAGTTCATTTTCTTCTAAAATCATATCATTCAGAAGACTAAATAGTTTTTTTAAAGATTGTGCTATTTCATCCACTACCAGATTTCAAATTATATAATTTCAATAAAACTGGAAATGTTGTGTATTTAGTAAAACTAGTATACAAGGGTTTCTTAGCACATATATTTAACTTCTCAAAAAACTTTGGAAAATCACAGAGGTCATCTTCAATTTCTATTGTAATTTCTTCCATACAATCTACATCATCATTTACACTGGTATTCATAACAAATGATCTATAAATAGAAGTATTATCCCAATCAGTGTTCACATTTAGTTTTCACCATATTTAGTATAACATTTATAGCTATGATATATTCTATAAAAAATCAAATGTTATTCCAACTCTTTCAGACTATTTTTTCTTGAACAATATTAACATAAACACATAAAAAGGATTTGAGAAGGTTTGTATGCATGATATACTGTAAACTTGATGAATCATTTAATTCTATATTCATAATATTTTATCATACAATTAGTGTGCATATATTTTTGATTCATATCCATCTTATTAGGTTCATAAAATATTCATTTGGTATAAAAAATTAATAAATACACATAATATAGTCATAGTAAAAGGATAAAGTTATAGATAATTATAATAAGGGGAACTCAACATTTTAATGTTATAAGTGATTATTCCTAACAAGTTATCATTTTACACAAGGGTGACATGAAAATAAATAACCTAGGGTAAACATGTGATTGTTGGTCTAGGTTCTTGATTTGATACAGTGTAAGAAAAAAGGCAGTAATTATTAGATGAATTATGTAACCTTTCTAGGTGGGAGTATAAAAAGAAAGAGGATTTTATGTTTATTCATTTCTTCACTTAGTACATGGTGGGATAGGTGGTGTTTCATTGATAGTCTGAGTGGAGATTTAAAGGTGTGGGAAAGTTCAGGTAAATTTCACCTATTAGTGACCAAATGTCACTAGAAAAACCTATTTATTTTAATGATTACAAATCATGTTTTTTATGTTTCAAACAAGTTTAATGTTTTATGATAGTAAATAATTTTCTAGTAAAATTGTGATTTTTGGGATAAGTGAGAATGTACCATTAGTTAAGATAGATATATCATTAGTTCAAATTGATCTTCATTTAGAACATATACCACTAGCATTCTACTACCAGACACATCTACCACTAAGTGCATCTTCCGTCAGTATGATCTTCCACAAGTACTGATCTACCATTAGGAAAAATCTACCACTAGTTGATCTATCTTTGAATATATACCACTAGGTTCATATTCTGTCAGCATGATCTTCCATCAAAACCAATCTACTATTAGGGAAAATCTACCTCTAGTTGATCTACAACTGAATATTTACCACCATGTTCATCTTCCTCCAACATGATCTTCCGCCATAATTGATCTACTATTAGGATAGATCTATCTTTAGTGAAGATCTACTGCTAGATGAGATACCACTGGGACGATCTACCATCATATGCATCTACCATTATCCAATATACCATCATCTAATCTACCTCTAGGATGATGCTACTGCTAGAGTACTACTAGGATTTTCAGATTAAATTTAATATTTAATCTCTCCAATGACTATTTTATCGAATTAAATGTATTTAGTCACACATGGATTTAACAATCATTATTATTAAACACCTATATGGATGCATTAAAGAAAAATTTATAATTTCTTGATTTTTTTCTTAGTATGAGGATTCAGGTTATATTATCATTATTCTCTAATGAATAATTTAACCTAGAATGACATAAATTCATAAGATCTCCATCATGTGAAAAGAGAGATTCATACCCAAATAACAATGAAATTCATATGCTAAATCAAAGACAAATCCTAATACCCCTATGTGTGTAAGAACTCGAAACATCTATAATCTAAAAATAGAAGGATTTTCCAGACCTTCACGACACTTTGTTTTACTGCATATATTCTGACACTTGTTCAAGCTTCTTTCAAAGATAGATTCGAAGACCTATGTACATTTGAAGCTATTCAATTTTAGTTGCATAATATTTTCTCATTCTTAATCTATTACACTTTCATTTATGATTTATATTTTGAGATATGTGTTGCATTACTCTATTTATCTATACACACTATATCCTACACTGAACTGGAGTGTGCTTGAAACACTCTCTCAAATTTATTTATTTATATACCCATGACTATTGTGGAAGAGGTCATGTGTGACCTGTATTTTCTTTCATAACACATATAACTTTGGAAGAGGATTTTTGACTGGATAGCCTTATGATCAGTTGTTTGTAAAAACCAATCCAGGTTGTGGATCAATATTATTATTTAATAAAATGATTGGTAGTGAATGATTTCCAAGTGGAAGGGATTAAGTCTCTGCTTGAGACCAAACCCCTTTTTTAAATTCCACTTTGTGTTTTATTAGTTTTATTTTGTGTATTTCAAAGTTCAAAACTATATCTGTTGTAAAATATATAACAAAACTTTACTTTGATAGTTAATATTAACCTATGTTTTATATAAATTATTTGATCAAGTAATTTACTTTCAAAAGTTAAAGTAATTTCAAATATTATTTTAATTGAGAATTTATCCCACTTTGAGGAGCTATTTGAAAAGTAAAAATTATATATTTCTATGTTTTTTATTAGCTGGCAATGTTTATAAGATTGGGGTATTTAAATATTAAATTATTTTTAAACATAAATTTTATTGGAAGCTAAATTCACCCCCCTATTGAGTTTTATACTGGGACCAACAACTGGTATCAGATTAGATTAAAAATATCAATTTTTACTCTGATATAGTTATAGATTAAAGATATTAAATTTTTATTTATTATAAATTTTATCCTTTATGGATAATTATAAATAATGAAAAGTTTCTACTAACATACCTCTTTATTTTAATGGAAATAAATATAATAAATGGAATATTAAAATGAAAATACATATTGAAATCATGAGATTTGAAATTTATACTATCATTAAGAATAAATATGAATTACCCAAAAAAACTAGAGTTGAATGGAGTGATCCTACTAAAGTAGATTATAAAAACATCTATAAAGCTATGAATTCTTTATACTATGCTTTATGATATGAATAGTTTAATATAATATCTACCTGTACCACTGTATTTGATATTTGGGATACCTTGGTTATTTCTCATGAAGGAACTTCAAATGTTAAAGAAATAAATTTTAACACTTATACTATTAAATATGAAAATTTTAAGATGAAACCTGAAAAACCAATTCATGATATGTATTCTAGGTGAAATGATACTGTGAACATGATACATTCACCAGGGAAACCAATTACTATTAAATATCACATGATCTAACTATTAATATGTTTATCCAACATATGAAGAGGAACTCTAGTTTCAATTATAGAGTCATATGATATAATTAAGTTTCTTCTTAAAGATATAATGGTAAAGATCATGATGTATGAATAGGAACTTAAAGTGAACATAGAAGAATAATATAAAAAAAGTGGCAGTTAGTTTATTTCAAGACTTTTGGATAAAAAAGGGAATATTAAAGAAGACAACTCAAGTGACAAAGAGTCATCTTTTAACAGTGATGAATAAATGAATCACTTAGCCAAGAGATTCCAAAAATTTTACAAAAGAAATAAATTCTTCAATAAATCAAACTACAAAGTTAACTATGAAAATGGAGGGAATTGGAGAAAATATTGGAAAAAGGATGATTCTACAAATTAAATGACATGCTATGAATGTAATAGAAAAGGTTATATCAAAGTAGAATATCCTATGCTAAAGTATAAGAAAAATCATGAGAAATTCAAGAAATATAATAAGGATATAAAAGAAACTTGTAGTGCATCAAAAGATAGTTCAAGTGATTTATAATCAAGTAGAGAAGATAAGCATGAAAGATCCAATATGTGTTTTATGAAAAACACATTTGAGGTATCTAATATTTTTCATGTATCTCCTATTAAAAATTACAATCTTTATAAAAATAAAAATAGTGATGACAACATGTCTAGTAAAGAAATTTTTTAATATTATAATATGCTGGAAGACATATTTAATGAACTTAAAGATAAGTATAAAAGTTTAAAGAAACACGATTCATTGTATAATCACTTTAAAACTGATCTTAGTATATAAAATGATAAAAAATATCAAATACTAAAAGAAAATAATGAGATAAAATTGTCCAAAGAAAAATTAAAAATGGACACAGAGAGATTCATAAATGGAAGAAATATTTTAACTCGGATTATTTTAAGGAAAACTTCACCTAAGTATACCATAGGAATTGGATACCAAACTGGATAGAGAAAGATCAATAATACTAAATTTATTTCTAGTTCTACCAGTACCGTGAATACTCAATACTCTTAAAAACCTAATAAATTTTTTATTTCTAAAATCCTCAGATCTTCCTATAAAAACCTTTTAAAAAATTATGGATTCCTAAATCGCTTATTACTAACATTTTTGGACCTAGAAATATATGGGTTCTAAAATCATTTTTGGTTTAAATATTTTTATAGGAAACCCACTTGAAGAGTACCAGTAATCACTTATGGTATCTGGACAATGGATAATCTAGACACATGAATAGGGACTAATCAAGTTTCAAGAACCTAATCAAGGTTGATGGTGGTCATTTCACTTTTGGTGACAATTCCAAGGTAAAAATAATTGGTCTTGGTCAAATTGGTAATTCTAATACTATTTTAATTTCCAAAGTATTATTTGTTAATGGATTAGAGTATAATATTCTTATCATCTCATAGTTATGTGATGATGGTTTCTATGTTAAATTTAAAAATAATGATGCAATGTTTTTAATTTTGAAAATGACTTATTTTTCACTTATTTGAGGAATTATAATGTATATGTTGTTAATTTAGATTAACTACTTGAAATATTCCCTTTAACAGCACTAAAAAAAGGATTTATCAGCTCTAAATAAGCACTAGTAATTTGAGAAATGTTAAAGGTTAGGCTTTGTCAATGCTCACAAAAATCACCGATAAAGGGGGCCTTTATCAGTTCTTTTTTAGTGTTAATAAAGGGGGCCTTTATTAGCACTTCTTTTTTAATACTGATAAAGGGGGAATTTTTTTTTTCAAAAAACTATGAGTCTCCCCTTTGTTAGCACTTCACCCCTTATCAATGCATCCCCCCTTGTATCAGTTCTTTTCACCCACTTTCCAACCACCCCTTTATCAGCACTTCCCCACCACCTTTATGAGCACTTTATGAAATTACAACAACCTGTGCGTGCCTAGATTTGATCTCTGTACCTTTACTATGGAACTCAAATTACTTTACCACTACACCAAGATATTTTATTTTCTATTTAAAATATTTATGTTTATATATTTATATTTACATATATATTTTTATTCATATACTTATATAATTATTTTTAAATACATCTATAAAATATATGTTTGTGTGTGTGTGATATATATATAATCTTATATTTATTTAAATATATTATATATTATATTCATTTACATATACTATAATATAATATAAATATATATATGTTTATTAATACACACATATATGTATATATAAACATTACATATATTCATATATTTTAATAATGTAAAAATGGTTAGATATTATTTTAAATAAATTTTTAGAATATGTATATATATATTTATATATAAATTTTATACATTACATATATATTTATATGATTATATATTTATTGAAAGTTAAATTTTTATTCAAAAGAATCACTTTTTAGGAAAAGTGAGAAACTGAAATAGTTAAAAGCAAAGGGGTTAGTTAACATGGTAATAGATCAAAAAATCATTAAAAACGAGACTAAAATTATTAGAATCGCTTACCCTATATAGACCCCAATGAAGTGTGTGTACATTGTAAAAAATTATAAAACTTAAAAATCATAATATCAATATGAATGTAATCCATAGGAATAAATTTAGTCTCCACTGAAAAAAGACAATAATACCCCTTAAATGTGTCTGAAATTCAATCGAATGGTAAAAAATTAGGATACCCCAAATAAAAAAATCAGTTTTAGAAGTCTTATGGGAATCTTTTTGGCTTAAAAAAACGTGATTATGTGTTTCATTGTATCACCATGGAATAGATATTTTCATAGGATTCGATTTTATATGTGGTAGAGCCCAAACAGACACCCAAATCAAAAGTTATGGTCATTTGAAGTTAAAGTCGTGTTTTCAAATTATCTTATAAAGTTCATTAATTCATTTAATTTTTATGTCATCTAATTATTATTAAATGGCTATTAATCGATAATAATTAGGAAATTATTAATTAATAATTTTATTTAATTATTTTATAATCCATTTTAACTAAATATCTTATATATTAAGTGTAAATGAGCATTTAACCTTATCTAAATAATATTTCAAAAAATATATTATATTTATATCAATATCAATATATTTAGTTATTAATATATTATTTTTAAAGATTTTTTTGAAATATAACCTTTATCATCTGTCTCACATCATCGATGATCGTTTCATGAAGGATCAAAGGATGAACCTCTCTAGATTATCCACACACACTTCTAGAATACATGCGTATGCCATTTTATGAATTATGGGTGCTAGCGCGAAGCTCTGATGATTTCTTTGACTTCATGATGATCACTTCAATCCTATGACTTTGATACATAAAGGTGTTCTTGGATCGTTTGCTCAGATATAGAATTTATATCTCAAGGATTTGGGAGGAGATAGAAGCCCTCAATTCCAACTGATGAATAGTTGATGGAATAAACTTCTCCTCGGCTTATATAGTGGATGTCTAAAATACCCAGTTAGGGTTCCCCGACCCCCATATATTTAACGTCCACTAAATATGTAATAAATAAATATCATGATAAAATAACTACGTCATAAATATTATTTATATTTTATCACATAATTGTAATATATATTAAATATATTAGATGATAAACCTGAGTCATTAAATTGGATCATAATTACAACTAATATTAAATGAACCTTAAATATTAAAATAACATTCATTAATATAATATTATTCCATGTATTTACTTAAATATTTTTTAATAATTTTAATAAATAAATTCAACCCAATTATTCTATACTATAATAATAATGAATTTATTTATTATTCAGTGATCGATAAAACTTAGGAAACACTCATACCCTATGGTGGGTCCCACCATGTCCTATATACCTATTCATCATAATATGAGTGATTCTTGAATATTCTATTATGTGTGACCCTCCAAGCCCATATCTCCATAACAGTGAATAATATTCACAGACCAAAAGTGGAGTCTAGAAACCCATCAAGGCCCCTAAAGAGACAAGTAATAATCATAACAACGACAACCAACCTAAAAACTTTCACTATGTAATATAATCTCTTTGTCATATGATATCTTATAAAGTAGGACAAACACTTATGTCATCATACTTTCTTGATTTATTATTTTCTGATCCAACTTGACTAACTTACCTTCAACTATGATAGCCATTGATTTATAAAGGTACTACCATCCTGATTAACTAGGACCGAGACATCACGTTTTCAACTTGGAATTGATAAATTCTATCTTAATCATCCATCCAATTCCATACCACCAATGACATACCCAACATAAGATAACTATTTATGAATTCAATGCCATGTTTTTTCCTTGCATCAAAGTATATGATCAAATGGAACACATTGATAACGATCTCAAGTTAGGAGACCAATACACATGCCAATAGATAGATACAACCAATGAAACCCAAAACATGTGGTGTTACTATTGGTGGGTCATTTCTCACAATATTACCTACTAGATATCACTAAGTGTGAACTTCATAAGAAGAATTATCAATACCTACGATCCCCCAACACCTGATGGTCATACATCATTTGTGTCCTGTCAGTATGATGTATCTTGACCATAAAATATACCTTTAATATTAATATAATAATATCACTAGGTTCTCATTATATCCTGGGAAATCATATAACCATTTGATAGGACACATAATCTAAGGACATTACTATAAATACAGTAAATGAATAAGTATAAACACTATTCTGTTAATATAAAAACATGAATATGTCAAACCGTATACATGTAATAGTAATCAAAGTACATACATAAGTTGGGTCTAGGGAACCCACTTTCAACACTACCACTTTCACTAGATACAACTGTTAACATGTCTCAATAATCTATCTCTCACATGAGAATCATGCTTCTATTGATGAATGTATTTAGTCAGATGGTCTTCCATACTATCCTCTGTGGATACTCTATTAACTATGACTTTTCCTCTCTAAGTAAAATATTTCAAGAGATAAAACTTCCTAAGTATATTATTTATCCTCTGGTATGACCTCAAATCATTGGAAAGCACCACTACTATAGTATTTTCACAATAAACTAGAATAGGGTATGCTCATCTAGGCACAAAACCAATGTATGAGACAATATGTGTATCCCAACTACCTTCTTAGAAACACCAGAATCCACTATATACTTGGATTGTATTATATAATCTACAACCATAGGTTTCTTCAAGCTTCTCTATATCACTTCACCACCATTCATGAAAAAGACATATCCTGACTGTGATTTTAGATCATCACGATCCATCTAAAACTAGAATCAGTGTATCCTATCACTACTAGTTCCTTATCTCCTCCACACACAAGGAACATATCATTTATACGCCTTAAGCACTTCATGACAGTTTTGACAGCTTCCCAATACATCTCTCTTCTATTAGCTTGATATCTACCCACTATGATTAAATAAAAGGCAACATAAAACCTATTACATAACATGGCGTACATGATAAATCCCAATATTAAGGAATAATGGATTCTTATCATTATTTCATTATCATACCATGTTTGTGGACACATTTTCTTAGAGAGATTGATACCATGATACATTGTCAACAACCCTCTCTTGGATTGTTCCATATTGTAACTTTTAATCACCTTTTCAATATATTTACTTTAACATAGCCCAAAAAACCTTTTAGATCTATCTTGATTGATCTTGATCCCTATAATGTAGGATTCTTCACCAAATTCTTTCACAAAGAAGTATTAATTCAACCAAGTATTAATTGACTATAATACTTACACTCTGTTTCCTATAATTAATATGTCATCATTATATAATACTAGAAAAATGATGGAATTTCCATTAAAATTATTATAGACACATGGATCAATTTCATTATTTATTAAACCAAATTTTATTATAGCCTCAAAAAAATTCCATAATCATGATGCCTGCTTTAATCCATAAATGGATCTCTATATCTTGTATAGTTTACTGACATTCTTTCTCTTAAAAAACCCATTAATTTGAGTGATATAGGCATCTTCAACCAAATTTTCATTTATAAAATCAGTTTTTACATCCATTTTTTAAATATCATAATCGTGGAAGGTTACTATCTCAAGTAATGTTCTAAAAGATTTAAGAATCACTATTGGTGAGAAGGTTTCGTCACAGTCTATACCTTGAATTTTCCTAAAACACTTCACTACCAGTTTTTATTTATAGGTACTTACTTTACCATCCATGTCCAACTTTTTCTTGAATACCCATTTTCACCCAATGGGTTTTACATTAGTTGGAGGGTATACCAAAATAAAAATTTGATTTTGATACATGGACTCTATCTATGAATGCATAAAATATTTCCATTTATTATCATCCTTACCTTATACTAATTACTTATAAGTTATAGGTTCATCATTATCAAGAAGTAATGTGTCACTTCACTCAGTGACAAGAAAACCATAATGCACTGGTTCTCTAATCTCTCGAGTTGACCTATGCAGTACTTGTGTCACAGGAACGCCTACATCTCCAACTATATCTTATAGAGATTGTTCTCATACCTATTATTATATATCTATAGCAACAACTTCATCAAATTAAATCTACTATTTCCATTAGAAATGTGTTATATTTATAGAAATATGAATTTTCTTTCAACATTTAGTTTTCTATCTGAAGGGTTGTATAGGTGATATCCTTTGATTTCTTTAGGATAACCTATAAAATTGCACTTTGTGCTTCAAGATACTATTTTTTCACTTATTATAGTCCTATAAAAATCCTCACACCCTAATACACATATGTACGATATAATGGGTTTATTTCCATATCAAAACACATATATAATCCCATATGTAGTTTTAGTTGGGAATCAGTTAAGAGTATATGCCATTGTCTACAAGCCGTATCCCCAAAAGGATAATGTAACAGTTACCTACCTTATCATTGATCTAACCATGTCAAGAAAGGTCCTATTCCTCATTTCACTAACACCATTACACTATGGTGTATAAGGAGGAGTGAGTTGGATACTATCCCACACTCCTTTAAGTGATCAATGAAATCTTAGTTAAGATACTTTCCACCTAGATTCGAGCAGAGTGACTTAATCTTCTTACCAAGATTTTTTCATACTTCATGTTGGAATTCCTTAAACATATAAAAGGAATATTACTTATACAAAATTAAGTATATATATCCATACATACTATAGTCATCGGTAAAATTAATGAAGTTTGAAAACCCACCTATTTCATCTACTAGAAATGGACCACATACGTTCGTATGAATTAATTCCAGTAATCTAGTGGCTCTTACTCTCTTCATAGAGAAGGGTGATTTGGTCATTTTCTCTTATAAATAAGCATGACATACATCCAATGGTTTTACCTCAACTAAGTCTAAATACCCTTCTTGATGTAATTTTTGTAAACAAATTTCATTTACATGACTAAGCTTAAAGTCCCATAGGTGGGTGTTATTTGAGTCATGTTTGTTGGTTTTTTCATTGATTGTAAATACCAGGTTTTCAAGTTCAAGTATATATAAACCATTTCTAAGATGAACCATACCATAACACATGTCATCCTTATAAAAAAATAACATTTATTTAAAAACTTGAAATAAAATCACACGGTGTCTAGACTTGACATTGAGAGTATGTTTCTGGTAACCAAAGGAACATAATAACAATTACTTAATACAAAAACCAAACCACAAGGAAATTTTAGGTGATAATATTCCATTTCCAAGGATGCTAAACTCACACAATTTTTAGTTTAGAGATCAAATTTTATTTTTTTAATATTATTGAATCTATTAGGTTTCTATGTATAAATACAAATTTGTGAGCCACATTCCATATTTGATACCCAACTTGTAGATAATGATAAATTGCATTCAGTGAAAAAAATACCTAAATTAAAATAATAACCTTGATTCTTCTTTCTAGCTATATTATTATTCTTCTAGTGGAATTTCTTGGGACATGAAAATCAGATAGCCTCTTTCTCATTTCCATCCCTCTATATCTTTAGATTTTTGGAAGGATAGTGCACTGATGTCTTTGGCCTGAACTTGATCTTAGACCCCTTAGAATTTACCTTACTTATCTTGTTCACTATAAGTCTTGAGGAATTGGTATTCTTTATATCATAAATAGCTTGGAAAACTAAATACAAAATATCTAGGAGTGAATTTTTCATGTTAATCATATTATAGTTAACAATGAAAGTTGAGAATCTTGATGGTAAATATGAAAGAATGAGATATATCACTAGTTATTGGTTTAACTTATACCCAAGGGCTTAAAGTCTCTCAATGTATCTGATCATCTTGAGTACATGTGGTCCTAATTGATTCTTTTCTGCTATCCTACTCCTATAAAATGTACTTTATATTTCATACCTTTCTTTCCTAGCTCTCTGCTGATATAATTCTTGGAGATGAGTTAACATCTCATAGAAGTTTTTGTCCTCATTATTTTTTTACAATTGAATGGACATTGATGAAAAAATTATACACTTTACATATAGTGCATCATCTACATGTTTTTTATATTTATCATTATCCATATTTTTTTCTCCTTGAGTGGGATAAACAATAAGTGAGGGCCCCAAAACATAAATCTTATTCTCTTGGAATAGTAAAATTCACAAGTGCCTATACAACTCCTAGAAGTTATGGCTAGTCAAGATATTTTCTTTATTCGGTATGGATCAAAGTGATAATGTTCTGGTGGTGTTAGTGATTTCTATTTTGAACAAAAACAATTAAATTTAGCGGTTATTACTTAATCTTGATTACTAATTTATACATTATTAATTCATTTATTAAATCATTAAATGTCTCCAACTATTTTATTCAAATATAGTATCCCTCACTACTAGATTCAGAATACTCTATCATTTTAGTATTCTAGTGGAAAGGATCATTGAAACCTCCCCTCATAGTCTACAAGATATGGCTACACCAATACTCGAAGAGTTCCAAGTTAGGTACTTGACTGACTAACCACATTAACTCGTAGTTCCTTGACCTATTGAGTAAAGTCTTATCTTATCATAATAATAACCTTGACTCCCACAACACTTTGCCTCTATAGTGATAAAAATATCATTACGACTACTCATTTTATACCAAATTTAGTCAAGTCAACCCATTACTCTCATAAGAACTCTCCAATAGAAGGAGGCACCCTCAACTTTGGCTGATGATCACCCCAAACTTCTGATTTTGTTCAAATTTGTGCGATGGAAGTCATTATGACTTAATATATCTTTGAGGGATTTTTAATATTTCTTGATTAATGAAATCCATTTCTATTAAATATGTTCAAAATATGTTTTCATGATCACAACTGAACATTCATTAATAGAAAAAAAATTCATCAAATATTTATGCATTTTTATTTTTTATTATTTTATATATTCTCATAGTAAACATGAAAATGCATAAAACAACAAACAATAAATAAAGTGCTGGGACCAAGTTAACTGGAATTTGTTTCTGGAAGCTTGAAGAAGTTTATATTGAAAGTGTTTTATTTTGTTTTCAAATAGAAAGAAATAACTTCACTTTAGAATTTTTGGTAATCAGACTCACCATTGTAATCAAAATATCAGATGCAAATTTCTCAAGAAATTCCATTAGTACATGAAGATTTTTTTGGGAGAAAAGGTTCATCAGACTCACCTTGGGTCTGAAGTGAAAGTTTAAATCATAATGAGGAAGCGTATTAGTGTAACATCCCAGGTAAATAAAGAATATGCCATTTTCTTATTTATTAAAATTTGTGAATTAAATACTAATTTTACTTTAAAGGGTATTCTATGTTCAATGGAGTACCCGATACACAACAACGAGTTTTTTTGAAATCTTACGTTGTACACTAATAATATAATATTATTATTTTAAATGGTAGTTTTTGTCTAGACGTTGTATTAGAAAGAATGAATATAACTAACTAAAATATTAATATACATGTTTGTTAAATGTTTTTACATTTATCCAATAAATTTTAGAGGCTTAAAATAAGAAAGAATCCGATTTTAAGCATAAATACTCTAATATTCATTAAAAGGCCGATTTACTTCCTTTTGATAGAGAAACCTCTTTAAATCTAGTTTTGGTCACTTTTATATGTTCTATTTTACAAATTAAAAATCTTCTTTAGAATCGGGACATTAAAATTTACTTTGGGTAAAATTTTGATATTTTTATGATAAAATTCATTTTTTAATGAATAGTGAAAAATACTGTATTTTAATTCAAAACTTCCTTTTAATATAATATATTTATAAGGTTATATTATCTTTTTAATTGGTTTTAAAGTTTAATTATATTATTTTTTTACCATTTAATCTAATTTTGTTCATTAGACATAATTTCAATTTAAAATTGGACATAAATAAGTGTCAATATTTTGATAGTTATTATTTCTTAAAAACACGTTTTTTGTTTTGACAACAAGAATTAATTTTAAATTAATTTATACCACTTATGTGTTTTGAATTTTTAAAAATGGATTCCATATTTGGAATCAGGAGGTCCAAATTGTGTAAATAGGTTACTTTTATTTTTATACAATATGAAGATTTATTTCAGTAATTTTTTTACCATGGTTAAAGGGTAAATCTGGTAAATAAGGGAAAAAAATATTATTATAATAATATAAAATTACCCTAACATGTTTCCTAATCATATTGTATGATACATTTTAGACCATGGGAATCCTTGGGTCGATTTTGGGACCCCATGGAGCCACTTGGGAGTGATAATGAAACTTTATATTAATTAATTTACAGTAAAGACAAAAATGACTTAAATATATATCTTTTAGTAAATAAATTTCTACATAAATTTATATAAGTTATCTATTCAACTATAAATATTCATTTTAAATATAAAATTATTTCCTACATCATGTTATTTTTTTTATAAATTTTAGACATAAAATAAATAAAATTATTTATGACACAATAATGATGCAGTGTTTACCTCATTAATGAATGATTTAAATAAATAAGATTATAAAGATTAAAAAAATATCAAAAACCTGTAAAATTCTTATTTTATGATTTTATTTCGACCATTAGTCATCTTTTATTTGACTTTAATAAGTTTTGGACCTTTAGAAACCGAAAATCATTATATAATAAAATAATATTTTTAAACATTCCCAAAGAGCCCCTCCTCCCCCTTATAAAAAGCCCTTAATTATAACCCATTCCACACACTTCTCAATCCCCTTGGCTCATTAAAACTATGCCCAATTAATCTCCATACATCCCTATACTCCTCCTACAATCCTTCCCCTAGGAATAAGGAAATTCAAGTAAACCTTTTGGTTCAAACCAAAGGGAGATACCCGATTTAAAGGTAACGTCTTCTCTTAAGTTCTTTTGTTCATTTTACTTCTACAACCCCATAAACTCTTTTTATTACTTTATTTTATAAAAAACCAGTATCCTAAATATAATAGGTTGTTTTTATGAGAAGTATTCGAACTAAACTTACACACACCTCCATCTAATGGGTAAAGAACATACTCTTTCTGTGGACGACGAACTACTGCCTCACGAAACAATGATTGTTCAATCTTCTCCTACCACCTATCATGGTGGCCATTATGATGGAAATTTATTTATATATGATATATATTATGTTTATGTTTTCTCTATTCTTATGTAATTTTTATTTACAAACATACCTTTATGCTTTCCAATATGTGTAAATACAATAATTTCATTTGAGGAAGTGCAGACTACCGCCCCCTCAAGATGATATGATTAGTTCATGACATACATGGAACGTATAAAGGAAGACATTAATGAAATTATGTAACATATATAACATATGATATTATACTGGAATTATAATATACCTATGTATCATTATGTTTTCATTCCGTTAAATATGAAATAGAAATGAAAGTAGCGTCCATGCGTACGTACGACTTACCATCTCCATGAACGGTGCATTTCATTTCTTATCTCCAAATGTTATGTAATATTATAAATAAATATATATACCAGATATATATGATATATATTATATCTAAATCATGAATAAAATTAAGAAGATAAAGGAATTTTGACCACATTAACAACTTGTAATTATAAGAAGTTCATTTTTGACTCAAGTACCAAATATCGACAAAATGACTATTATTAACTTAAATGATTGCATAATGTTTATAACATGGTAATAAATGATATAAAAGGAATAATAAACTTGAAAAATGTTCTTAATCAAGTATAAATTAACTTTAGCTTATTATTCTGGAGATTAAAGAACGAACAGGTCAAGTTGGACACGAGGTAAGGGGTTTCTTATCTCACTTTTAATTCCGTGAGATTTCCATTGTTCACCACTTATTTATTGCATGTGGTGTATTGTGTACTGAACTTTGATTTATATTATCATGATTCTATTTATATTCAGGGTATTATAGGATTAATTTTGCAGTTATTAACTTTTTTTCATACGACTCGATTGATTACAACGTGGTATGGGGTTTCTTATCTCACTTTTAATTCCGTGAGATTTCTATTGTTCGCCACTTATTTATTGCATGTGGTGTATTGTGTACTTAAATTTGATATATATTATCATGATTCACTTTATATTCATGATATTATATTATTAATTTGGTGGTTATAAACTTTTTTCCTTACGACTCGATTGATTACATCGTGGTAAGGGGTTTTCATCTCACTTTTATTCCCATGAGATTCATGCTATATTTGCCACTATTTTTTTGTGTGGTGGATGTACTACCCATGATTGTATTATTTTTGTAATATAATTTAATTTATGGTTATTTACATCTTCATTGAATTATCCTTCTTTCATGGGGTGTATGTTTCGTATGTTACCAAATCGGTAAGGGAACCTTTCACCCTCATCTTTTTAAAAGACTTATTTTTGTTATGTATTTTAATTTAAATATTCTTATGTTGGGTTATGTTATTATATATAATTATTATTTTAAATTTTATGTCCAATTTATGAGATACAATTTTCTATCTCATCAAATATTTTTCTGAAATTTTAAGTGATGCTGTTAGGGTGTCAAATTTTTGTAAGGGAACTTCTTAACCTAATTTCAATTCATTGGGTTAAACTTCTACTTATTGATTATGTCCTGATATGAATATGTGTGAATGACCTATGATTGTTTTGAAATTAATATCAAATCATATTGAGTGTATTTATATTTGTCACACATAATTATATAATCGATTTATCCTTAATCTAAGGATACCGTCTTTATAAGGGATTTCATATCAATTTACACTCCATTGAGACTTCATTGTTGTTTTGTGCCAATTCACATTTATATGGTGTATATACTGTCCTTTGACATATTATATCATGAATAAATTTATTCTCATGATATTATAAAGTTTTTTATTAAATGTTATTCCTCAATTATTTGTTTTCAAGCATCTCTCATTTGGTTAGGAACTCCTTAAATAAAATATCGTTTTAATGATTTAATCTTCTAAATCTTTCTAATTAATATCCTTGTTTTAAAAATGGTTTTAAGGATTTATTTATATGGACATTAATGTTTTAAAATGATAATTCCTTTAAAATCTTCAAATTGGTATGGGACACTTTGATTCAAAAATCTATTTATTAAATGTTTTAAATGATTTTTGAAAATGGTTTGATAAAGAATTGATTATGTCAATATATTGAAATAATATATTGTAATAGAAATGTGGAAATGTTATCTTTACTTTATTCTTGTTTTATATGTTATGACTACATTATGGTTCTTCGACATTGTTTATGAATATGGGTGGTTCCGTGATAAACCTAGGGCAGGTGAGCCTGATATAGCTCTCCAATGCATTGGGTAGCATGACTTAGGTAAATGTTAATGTTTATACTAAGAGATTTAGGGAATATACTGTGATGGGTATTCCAACGCAACTCCCTACGTAGCTATGATAGCTATAATGTAAGTATGTTTTGGATACCACAAGTTAACTTTATGATTTATGATTTCTATGTATTATTCATAAATATTATGATTTCATGGGGTATGTTATGATTGAAAAGTATGGTTTCATTGATTTGTATTTATTGATGGGTTAATGTTTCCTTTCTTTTTTTATAACCCTTACTAGTTTTGTATGCTCATCCCAAGTTTTTGAAATGTTTTTCACAGGACTTAAAGATGAATAGGGTCAAGGATGGGATCAAGGAAAAGTTATGCTATCTAAAACTTGGAACTAAACATGTTTCTTTTTAAGACTTTTTATTTTATGAAAAAAATAGATACTGAGTAGTAGTGTCTACATTTAATTTTCAAGTTGATATGTAATAGTTATGGCCTAATTCTCTAAAACTCTAAACCTGAAAAGATCCTCAATGTGAATTATTCATTTAATTCAAGATTATGTAATGATTTAATGTCGTGTTCTTATAGTTGGTATCAAAGGGTAAGTTTAGATAACTTTAGAGGTTAGGGTGTTATATAATCATACATGACATAACCATAATGCTTATCATATTATAAAGAGTCACAATTATTTTAGAGGTGATAAATAGTTATTACATTTTGGGGTGAAAAATGAAATTTATTAGATAACCTTTGAGGATAAAATATGTTATGGTTATTTTTGAGGAATTTTTATCTTTTTTTTGGAATGTTATAAAATTTTATAGTTTTTGAAAAAGGAAAACATGCAGACCATGTGACAACCCTTCGCATCGGACAAAGCTGCGGGAATCAAACCCACAACAAAAGTGCGATTGAGATTTATCACCTACCACTGGACTACGTGAAGTCCCTGGTTAGTATGATGAATTATTTTTAGTTAAATGATTTTATGGATCTAGAATAAGTTTATTTGGGATCTTATGTTTTATCAAATGGACATACTTAGTATAGGAAAGTGATTTGGTGACTAAGTAATAAAGGTTATTTTGAAATGCATTCTCTCTTTTGGGAACACTATATGCTTAAGGAAAATAAAATACTATGGGATTTAATTTATGGAGTAATGGTTAAAATATTATTTTGGAAGAATATATATTTTTATTATGGAAATAGGTTGATTTGGGTTATTTATGGAAATTATTAATCTATCATGGAGAATATGTGTTTAGGTTAATTACACTTCAGTATGAGACTTTAAGAGTAGTCGATTTTTTAGAGATAAATGTTAAGATTTATTGTGGAAGACTATGTGATTAAACCCTTATGAGTTTTGGGTTTCAATCTTAGTTCGGATTATTTTGAAGAATTTTAAGGAAAATTGTATATTGAATGGTCTTTCTTGAACTTTGGGTTCTTCTTGTTGAATTTTGGAGATCAAGAGTAGTATTTCTTTCTATAAAGGATTTTCCTTTTGGGGATTATCTGATCTTGTACTAACCAATTTTGGTTTTTGATGATGTCTAAAGATATGGGAAATATATAGTTCATCTTTTGTGGAATAGGTGATACTCTAGAAGTTTATTCTAGTGCTTCAGGTGTGACCAAGTCATCTTGAATACTTACCGTTTTAAGAAAAGATAAGTTTGTGGTAGAATTTTATTAAAGGATGACACTCTACATGACAAGTAAGTATATTTCCTTATGATATTAGTTTATTTATTAATAAAATTCTTCAATTCTATGAATAGGACCTTGAATCAAAAATGTTATAAGATCTATTTTATCATCAGAATTTTACCCAACCACAACTTTATGTTATTGTGGTGGATAAATTTCCGCGATCAAGTTCTTTATCACTCTCTATTAATCTATGAGAGTTTCTATTCCATATCCATGTTTTCATGGAATCCTAATATCTGTTGTCTCGGGTAACCTTTGTACTTCTCTTCCTTTATTTTAAAGTGATATTTTTATTGACTCTTTTTTTGATGCGGGACTTTCAATGAAGTTTTCAATCCCAATTTTAAAATTGTGAGGACGCAATTCCCAAAAGGGGGGAAGGATGTAACATCCCAGGTAAATAAAGAATATGAAATTTTATTATTTATTAAAATTTTTGAATTAAATATTAATTTTACTTTAAATGGTATGCTTTGTTCAATGGCGTACCTGATATGCAACAACATGTTTCTTTGAAATCTTACGTTGCATACTAATAATATAATATTATTATTTTAAATGGTAGTTAACGTCTAGCTGTTGTATTGGTGATAATGAATATAACTAACTACAATATGAATATACATGTTTGATAAATGTTTTTACATTTATCTAATAAATTTTAGAGGCTTAAAATAAGAAAGAATCTGATTTTAAGCATAAATACTCTAATATTCATTTAAAGGTCCATTTACCGCCTTTTGATGGAAGACCCTCTTTAAATATATTTTTGGTCACTTTTATATTTTCTATTTGACAAAATAAAATTCTTCTTTAGAACCGGGACATCAAAATTTACTTTGGGTAAATTTTTGGTAGTTTTTAGATAAAATTCATTTTTTAATGAATAGTGAAAAATACCGTATTTTAATTCAAAACTACCTTTTAATATATTATATTTATAAGGTTATATTATCTTTTTAATTGGTTTTAAAGTTTAATTATATTATGTTTTTACCATTTAATCCAATTTTGGTCAATGGACACAATTTCACTTTAAAATTGGACATAAATAAGTGTCAATCTTTTGATAGTTATTATTTCTTAAAAACACGCTTTTTTATTTTGACAACGGGAAATAATTTTAAATTAATTTCTTCCACTTATGTGCATTGAATTTGTAAAAATGGACTCCATATTTAGAATCAGAAGGTCCAAATTATGTAAATATGTAACTTTTATTTTTATACAATATAAATATTTACTTCAGTACAAATTTTATTTACCATGGTTAAAGGGTAAATCTGGTAAATAAGGGTAACAAAATATTATTATAATAATATAAAATTACCCTAACATGTTTCATAATCCTATTGGGTGATACATTTCTAACCATGGTAATCCTTGGGTCGATTTTGGGACCCCATGGAGCCACTTGGGAGTGATGATGACACTTTATATTAATTAATTTAAAGTAAAGACAAAAATGAATTAAACATATATATTTTAGTAAATAAATTTTTACATAAAGTTATATAAGTTATATCTTAGAATATAAATATTAATTTAAAATATAAAACGATTTCCTACATCATGGTATTTTTTTTATAATTTGTAGACATCAAATAAATATAATTACTCATGACATAATAATGATGCAGTGTTTACAACATTAATGAATGATTTAAATAAATAAGATTATAAAGATTAAAACAATATCCAAAACCTATCAAATTCTTATTGGATGATTTTATTTATACCATTAGTCATATTATATTTAACTTTAATAAGTTTTGGACCTTTAGATTCCGAAAATCATTATATAATAAAATAATATTTTTAAAAATTCCTAAAGAGCCCCTCCTCCCCCTTATAAAAAACCCTCACTTCTAACCCATTCCACACACTTCTCAAGCACCTTGGCTCATCCAAACTCTACCCAATCCCTACATCCCTATACTCATCATATAATCCTTTCCCTAGGCATAAGGCAATTCAAGTAAACATTTTGGTTCAAACCAAAGGGAGATACCCGATTTAAAGGTAACGTCTTCTCTTAAGTTATTTTGTTTTATTTTACTTCTCCAAACCCATAAACTCTTTTTATTCCATTATTTTATATAAAAACAAATATAATAAATATACTAGTATGTTTTTATGATAAATATTCGAACACACTTACACACACCTCCATCTAATGGGTAAAGAACATACTATTTCTGTGGACAGTGAACTACTGCCTCACGAAACGATGATTGTTCAATATTATCCTACCACTTCTCATAGTGGTCATTATGATGCACTATATTTATATATGATATATATTATTATTATGTCTTTTCTATGCTTCTATAATATTTTTTTACAAACATGCCTTTATGCTTTCCAATATGTGTAAATACGATAATTTCATTTGAGGAAGTGCGGACTACCACCCCCTCAAGGTGATATGATTCGTTCATCACATACATGGAACGTATAAAGAATGGATTTAATGAAATTATGTAACATATATATCATATTATATTATACTATAATTATAATATACCTATGTATCATTATGTTTTCATTCCATTAAATATGAAATAGAAATGAAAGTAGCGTTCATGCGTACGTACAACTTACCGTCTCCATGAACGGTGCATTTCATTTCTTATCTCCAAATGTTATGAAATATTATAAATACAAATATATACCATATATATATGATATATATGATATCTAAATCATGAATATAATTCTGGAGATAATGGAATTTTGATCACATGAACAACTTGTAATTATAAGTAGTTCATTTTTGACTCAAGTACCAAATATCGACAAAACAACCATTATTAACTTAAATGATTGAATAATGTCTATAAAATGGTAATAAGTGATATAAAAGTAAAAATAAACTTCAAAAAGGTTCTTAATCAAGTATAAATTAACTTTATCTTATTATTCAGGAGATTAAATAACGAACGGGTCAAGTCGGACACGAGGTAAGGGGTTTCTTATCTCACTTTTAATTCCACGAGATTTCCATTGTTAACCACCTATTTATTGAATGTGGTGTATTGTGTACATAAATTTTATGTATATTATCATGATTATATTTATATTCATGGAATTCTGTGATTAATTTTGTGGTTATTAACTTTTTGTCATATGACTCGATTGATTACAACGTGGTAAGGGGTTTCTTATCTCACTTTTAATTCTGTGAGATTTTCATTATTCGCCACTTATTTATTGCATGTGGTGTATTGTGTACTTCCATTTGATATATATTATCATGATTAACTTTATATTCATGATATTATATGATTCATTTGGTGGTTATAAACTTTTTTCCTTACGACTCGATTGATTACAACGTGGTAAGGGGTTTTCATCTCACTTTTATTCCTGTGAGATTCATGCTATATTTTCCACTATTTCCTTTTTTGTGGTATATGTACTACCCATGATTGTTATATTTATGTAATATACTTTAATTTATGGGTATTTACATCTTCATTTAATTATCCTTCTTTCATGGGGTGTATGTTTCATATGTTACCAAATCGGTAAGGGAACCTTTCGTCCTCCTCTTTAAAAGACTTATTTTTTGTTATGACTTTTAATTTACATATTCTTATGTTTTGGATATGTTCTTATATATCCTTATTGTTGTAAATTTTATTTCTAAGTGACAAGATACCATTTTATCCATCATCAATTTTTTTTTTCTTAAATTTTAAGTGACGCCGTTAGGCTGTCGAATTTTTTTAAGGGAACTTCTTAACCCGATTTCAATTCATTGGGTTAAACTTCTACTTTTTGATTATGTACTGATATGAATATGTGTGAATGAAATATGATTATTTTACACTGAATATCAAATCATATTGAGTGTATTTATATTTTTCACGCATAATTATATAATTGATTTATCCTTAATCTAAGGATACCATCTTTATAAGGGATTTCGTCTCAATTTACACTCCATTGAGACTTCATTGTTGTTATGCACAAATTCACATTTATATGGTGTATATACTATCCTTTGGAATATTATATCATGAATACCTTTATTCTCATGATATTATAAAGTTTTTATTAAATGTTATTCCTCAATTATTTATTTTCAATCATCTCTCATTTGGTTAGGAACTCCTTAACTAAAATATCGTTTTAATGATTTAATATTATAAATATTTCTCATTAATGTATATGTTTTCAAAATGGTTTTAAGGATTTATTTATATGGACATTAATTTTTTAAAATTCTAATTCCTTTAAAAGCTAAAATTGGGTATGGGACACTTTGATTCAAAAAATCTTTTTATTAAATGTTTTAAATGGTTTTTGAAAATGGTTTGATAAAGAATTGATTATGTCAATATATTGAAATAATATATTTTAATAGAAATGTGGAAATGTTATCTTTAATTTATGATTGTTTTATATGTTATGACTACGTTATGGTTCTTCGACATTGTTTATGAATATGGGTGGTTCCGTGATAAACCAAGGGTGGGTGATCCTGAGATAGCTGTCCAATGCATTGGGTAACATGATGGAGGTAAACGTTAATGTTTCTCCTAATAGATTTAGGAAATATATTGTGATGGGTATTCCAACAATACTTCCTACATAGCTATTATATCTATAATGTAAGTATGTTTTTGATTCCACAATTTACCTTTTTGATTTATGATTTCTATGTGTTATTCATAAATCTTATGATTTCACGAGGTATGTTATGATTGAAAAGTATGGTTTCATTGGTTTGTATTTATTAATGGGTTAATGTTTCCTTTATTTATTTTATAACCCTTAATGAGATTTTTATGCTCATCGCAAGTTTTTGAAATATTTTCCACAGGACTTAAAGATGAATAGGGTCAAGAATGAGATCAAGGAAAAGTCATGCTGTCTAAAACTTGGAACTAAACATGTTTCTTTTTAAGAGTTTTTATTTTATGAAAAAATGGATAATGAGTAGTAGTGTCTATATGTAATTTTCAAGTTGATATGTAATAGTTATGGCCTAATTCTCTAAAACTCTAAACCTAAAAAGATCCTCAATGTGAATTATTCATTTAATTAAATATTATGTAATGTTTTAAGGCCAGGTCCTTATAGTTAGAGTTTTAATGGATCTGATGTAAACCTAGTGATGATTTTATATTTGGTAAGTTCAAAAAAGTCATAAGTGGTATGGGAAACTCGTGGTGCAATCCTTATGAAATAATGGGGGAGAACAAGTGATTCCAATCAGTTTGAGGTTTTGTTATAAATAAAGAAGTCTTTGGAAGGATGAGAAGTTACAATACTTTCCAATGTAATCCAGAAGATGCTTTTCTGATCCTAATAATTCTCACAATCATGAGGAATTTATGATTACTAACAGTAGTTTGTAGAAGAAAAAATTTGTGAAGTTAAAGATTTATGGTCTTAGTTCATCGGTGTGAGATCACCAGATGCAAAATTGTTTGAAGGATATGAATTTTTTTTTGGAACATAAGAATATGAAGATACTAGTTTTAAGTCAAACCAATAAGACAAATGATACAAATCTTCATAGAAAGAAGTTTATGAATACTGGAAGTTTGTGTGTATCATAATCAGAAAAATAAATAAGTTACTCTTAACACTGGTTCATCGGACATGGTGTACCATCAATCATCAAATTAATCCTGAAACTGATTATCAGACGTAGTGATGGTTTTAAATGATAATTGAAGGTGGAAAAGTTTTTTTAGGAATACCGGTAAGTGGAGATTTTTGAGACTGATGAGAAAGTATAAGTAGTTGGGACCAATGAAAAATGGGATCAGAGATCAATAAAAAATATAGTCAACTATTTTCATCATGTTATTTTTTTTATTTCAATTGGTATAATTGATAATAAATCCATTATTTGTTTTCATAAAATGGATTTGGATTAATTAGACAAAATGTGGTGCCAACTACCAGACTGGAGGTGACACCGATCCATTGGAGGAAGATAAAGACTAATTAATCAGATGCATGATGACACTGATACTTTATCAGAAGAATGATCATCAGTTTAAGGAAAATAAGAAAAGGATAAATGTTTTAAAGATGGTACTGAAGTGTTTCTGAGGAAGTGAAGGAATATTTAGAATTTTCAACCATGTTTATGGAAAAATAAATCCAATCAAATTATAACTGAGAAGTAAAAATGTTTCTGGAATAATGGTTTCAAAGTCTATATCTAACAATTGGTTCAGAGAATTATAATAATTTTTTTATCTTTAAATTGGTTTGGAGAAATATAATGAATAATAATCTGTTGTGTATATGTATTTATTGTAATGAATAAATCGTAAAGAAAATCATAATTGGACTGAAGAATTGTAAAAAAGTTTGAGGATAACTGAAGTCATGAGAATATTCGAGAAGGTTTGAGAAGAATCAAGAAGATTTTAGAAGCACTGAATAAGTCAAAGATTAATTAGAAATGAAGAAGAAATTTAATTTTTGGGAAAATTTGGTTAAGAAGGAATTTTTTTAGAATCCTACCTAAACCACTTTTGTTACACCTATAAAAGGAGGAGAGTACTTTGTACTTTATAATAGATCGGAACACTATTAATATTTATAGGAAGACATAGAATATATGAAGTTTTAGAGAGAAAAGGTTTCTAGAGAGATAATTCCTAAGGAATTTTTTCGGATAGAAGAAGAAGAAGAAGAAAGATCATATTCAGTGATTATTAGATCAGACTAGGTTGGACTTTGTTTTCCAGACTGAGGCATAAGTATTTCATAATTGTTTTAGTGGTATTTTGGAAGGCTTATATTTTCATATTGAGCAATCAGACTGAAGAATCAGACTGGATATCAGACTGAGTATCATTACAAACTCTAGATAAGTTATTACCTACTAATGTGTAGAAAAGTGAATTATTATTTTTAAGATTATATTTGTGGAAGTTTACAAGGAAGCACAATAACTTCTTTTTTGAAGAAATTGGTGAAATTTTCTTAACTTATTACACAAATTTTTATTAAATAATTTCATGCTACTTTAATAACATACACAATCGTATTGAACATAGCGCTACACAAGTGTAAGGGTATATCCTACTTGTTGTATCTGTACAAAAGTATTATTTTCTAGTGGATTGTATGGTATTTGATTGTTTCCAAATCACACCAAGTATGTAACTAATATTTTTGAGTAGTGAACCTTATAAATTCTTGTGTTCTTGTAGATGTGTGATTGTTTTGTTTCCATCAAAGTGATAAATATTTAATAGGAGGTAAAGGTTTCCTTAAAAGGAAGGAAACTTAAAATAAAAAGATATCACTGATTCACCCCTCCCCCTCTTAGTGATACAATGATCCTGGCTAGGAAATATCAATTGGTATTAGAGTGAAGGTTCCCTTTGTTCACTCTTTGCTGATTTTTTTAAAGAAAAGTTTTTATGAAGAATTTTAATTTTGTGAACAGTAAGGGGATTCCAGTATTCTATGGTAAGAACTATCATATCTGGAAAGATAGAATGTTTCCTTATATTATGTATCTTGGGTGTGATTTTATTTAAGATTAAATAAATGGATTTACTCATATTTATGGAAAATTTTCTCTCACATTTTTTGACAAGAAGAATATTGATAATGATGGAATAGATACAAATTCTTTTTTGTCATCACTTTCTGAAAGTGTGTTTCTAAGAGTGAATGTTTTTTACACTTCCAAAGGTATCTGGAATAATCTTAAGAACATTTATGATGGAAATAAAAAAGTGAAAAAGGAAAAGTTATTAATATGGAGACTAAAGTATAAAGATCTCAAAATGGGTGAGTATGAATATATTGGTGACTTCTTTACCAGGGTGAATGAAATTGTTATCACTATTATATGTCATAGTGAAAATTTAATTTTTTTTAATATTTTTGAAAATATCTTGAGAATTATTTTTGACAAGTTTTATGCCAAAGTTTCCTCATTGGAATATAGATAACCATAAACATTATCTCCAGATGATTTTTATAGTAATCCCATCACTTATAAAATGATAAGGGAGAAATTTATGAAAAGAAAAACAAAATTTTATAGATAAATGTATTTCAAGTATTCAAATAAATAAAATCCTAAGAATATTCTTGAAGAAGAATAATTTGGATATTCTAATTCTTAAAATGTGGTATGTAAAAATCTTGATGAGTTTTTATCCTTGTTTTCTAAAAATGTGAAAAAGGTATAGGTAATTATAAATGGAAACTTACCATAAAATGTTTTCATTGTGGATCCATTTGTCACTTTGTGACTAATTTTCCTCAAATAAAGAAAGAATATGATAGCTTTGAACATGAAATAAGGCCAAGAATATCATGAATGAAATAGGGTTATAAGGATAAATCTTATCCTAAAGGTAAAGATAAAAAGTTATCCAAATCCAAAATTAAAAGTTTTTTGTCTAAAGACGATGAAGAATATGACAGTGAAGCCGAATCTGAAAAGTCTATTGAGAAGGATGGAGAGAATACTTTCATTGTTATAGTTAACTATGAAGACTTCAGAATTAGCAGTTTTGAAGAAGAAGAAACTCAATTATAATTTTATTTAAAAGAAGAATTAAAAGAACTCATGGGAAAGATTGGAAGGCTTGTAAAAGAAATCAGGAAATTGAAAAATGAAATTTCCTTAATAAATAATATAGAATTTTTTCTTGATGATAAAGTTAAGATACTGGAAGAGATTTTTTATTTTAAAAAATCTATTGAGAATGAAAAGAATCGAAATGAACATCAGGAAGTAAAGCTGATGGAAAAAGAAGAAGAGTTGGAACCTTTTCAACAAAAAAATTCTAAATATGAGAAGAGGATTACATGTTTTAAGAAATATATTTTTTAAGTTAGTGAAAGTTCTAGAAAGGTTGAATCTAATAAGGATCAAATGTTACCTTCAAAGGTTAACAAGAAATATGAAATTGTTTCTACAAAGAAGAAGACTGGGAAAGTTATGTATGTGGACAAAACCAACAAAGTGGAGATGTTAGAAGTTTCTAAAATTCATGAGTCTGAAAAATTTTATACTAATTTTGGTTTTGATAAGGCTAGAAATAAATACGAGTTTAAAAATAATATTCTGAGTGGTAATTAAAATGTTTTTGGAAAACAAAGTTTTGATGAGAAAGATAAAAAGTTTGTTAAGAAACATGCTCACAACTCCAGATAGTATGAAAGATACAGAGGTAAATATTCTTTCGATTGATACTGTTGGTATTTTGATGGATTTGGGAATATAGAAAATATATGTTGTTTTAACCAAAAACATTACTATTATTCCCTGAATTATAGATGGAAAATTTTGAGGAGGATTCAATCCTCTTAAAAGAAGAATTTTGGGAAGGGTGTTTTGAATAATCTTGATAAGGTTAGTGTGAAAGTTTAAAATAGATTCCAACCTTTGGAAACTATTTTTGAAATATGTGAAAAACCTAGAAATATTGAAAAAGGTTATCTTGTTTTGTTACTAGAACAACAAAATGTTCTTAACAACTCTCAGAAGTTGGATGTGCAGAAAGATACAGGGAAAGAAAAGGCTCTTATTATAGAAACAACTCTCAAGGATACATAAGGAGAACAACCTTGGATCTTGGATAATGGGTGTTCTTATCATATGAAATGATTCTTAAAATTTTTTAATAATGTGAAAGACTTAAAATAAGGAACAATTAAATTTTATAATGATTAATCCCTTAGAATCAAAGGTATTGAATTTTCTATTATTGGGAAATAAAAATTAAATTTCAAGAATGATTTGTTTGTTGATGGGATGAAACAAAACTTGCTAAGTGTTTCAATTTTTTTTGATGAAGGTAAAAAAGTTATTTTCATAAAATATGGGTTTTTTGTGAAAAGAGAGGAATATTTAAAAATAGTTACAAGTGTACAATCTACAAAATTAAACTTGTTACAAGTTGGTGAGGTTCAAAGCTCTTGTTACTTAGGCATGGTGGAATAGAATCAGTTGCGGAATAAAAGGCTGGGACACATGTGTCAAAGTAACATGAGAAAGTTATTAAAGCTATATAGTGTTCATGGAATTATTAATATTTCAAGAAGAATAGATTGGTGTTGCATAATTTGTTATAAAGTAATTATTACAAACTCAGTGCATAAAAAAGTTGAAATTTGTTCATAAAGACCCATGAAACTTATTCATTTTGATATATGTGGAACAATGATCAAATAATAAACTCATCGAGATAAGTAATTTATTACTTTAATTTATGAATTTACTCACTTTACTTTTGTTATGTATATGAAACATAAGTCAGATGCTCTGAAAATGTTTAAAAGTTCAAGGAGGAAAGCTGAGAAGGAATGTGAGTATTCAATAAATAATTTAATATAAAAAATGTTAGTGAATACAAAAATGAAGAGTTTTAAAGTTATCTTAAGAATAATGGAATTTAGAATGAGTTCAATACAACTTACACACCTCAACAAAACAGTGTTTCTAAAAGGAAAAATAGAAGTTTGGTTGAAATGGGAAGAACTGTGTTACTTGAACATGGTCTCTCTCATTACTTTTAGAGGGAATCCATGAGAACTGATATATATATATATATATATATATTAAAACATATTTTTCTATAGTCCAAGTTCATATATGGATCCATATGAAATTTTTTATGACAAAACTCCAAGTTTGAAACACTTAAGAGTTTTTGGGAGTCCATGCATCATAAAAAAGAAAGGTGAAAACCTTGGAAAGTTTGAGAAGAGAGGTGAATATAGAATTTTTCTTGGATATGCTTCAGAAGGAATAGGGTACAAATGTTTCAAAAAATATTCATGGATATTAGTTGAATTTTTTGATGTAAAAGTTATTGAAAATTATGAGGAATATTCTAAACAAATTCATATAGATAAGAAATATGAACATGATGAAATAATTTTTTATTAACAATTATGATAAGGATGAAAAGAATTGTAACCCTACTCAAGAAAAATAACCAGACTCATCTATTTTTAGAGATGAGTAAGAATCTAAAAAATCTCATCCTAGGTGAAGGTGGCAAGTGTAATCTCAAAAACATAATTGGTTATCAACATAAAAGGGTTCAAAAAAGAATAACATCAAAAGTTATTACACATACTTCCTTGTATTCAAAAGTTGAGCCGAAATATGTGATTGATGCTTTTGAGCATCTGGAATGGGTTTAAGACATGAATGAAGAGTTTGATCAGATATAAAATAATGATACTTTGGAACTCGTACCCAAACCAAATGAAAAAATGTTATCGATACAAAGTGTGTTTTACAGAACAAGTTGAATGAAGATGGTGAATTAATAAGAAACAAATCAAGATTAGTGTAAAAAGGTTACTCATAGATAGATATAATTAACTTTGATAAGGATTTTTCTTTAGTAGAAAGGTTATAAATAATTTAAATCTTTCTTTCTATTATTGTATGATGAATTTAAATTTTTTTTAGATGTATGTGAAATCATCATTTCTGAATGGGGATCTTGAGGAAGAAGTGTATATTGAACAACCATGTAAATTTTTTATTAGGAAGGATGAAGTTTATGTGTGTAAATTAAATAAATACATGTATGAGATAAAACAAGCTTGGAGGTCATGGTATTCCAAATTGGATACCCACTTAAGAAAGATGAGTTTTAAGAAATGAAGGGTTGATAGTAATTTGTACATCAAAGAAAGTAAATAATTTTCCCTCATTGTAATTATTTATGTTGATGACATTATCTTTTCTAAGAATGATGAAAGATCTTGTGATAGATTTTTTGAATAGAATAAAAAGTTTTTTGAAATGTCCATGTTGGGTGAAATGAAATACTTTCTTGGGTTACAAATCTCACAAAAGAAGAAACACATATTTATTTCTCAAGAAAATTATACTATGTAACTTCTCAATAAGTTTGGCATAGAATATTTGAAACAATTTTCCACACCAATTTCAGTGGGAAATAATTTGAATAAATCTGGAGAAGGCAATAACATTTACCCTAAAGAGATTCATAAGTTTATTGGAAGTTTGTGGTATTTGAATGCTTCAAGACTCAACATTTTTTTATGCTATTACCTTATGTGCAAGATTTTCTAGTTCTCCAAAATAATCAGATATATTAGTTGGAAAAATAATTCTAAGATACAAATGCACACCAAATTTTAAAATCAGGTGTGATAGCTCAGAAAGTATTGATTTTTTTGGGTATTTAGATACTTATTGGGTAGAAAATGTTGGTGATAGAAGATCCACATATGGTGGAGTTTTCTTTCTAGAGAAAATTTGTGTTAGTTGGCATACAAAGAAAAAAAATTTAGTAACTCTTATCATGGATAAATATGAGTATGTTTCTTCCACTCAAGATTCTACCCAACTTATATGGATGAAGACTCATTTGGAAGACTTACTTGTTGAATTAAAGTTACCCTTTCTCCTGGGTTGTGATAATAAAAGTTCCATAAAACTTAAAATAAATATGGTAAAACATTCTTGTTCAAAACATATTGACATAAAATACCACTTCATTAAAGATCATGTGAAGAATAATAAATTGAATCTAGAGTATGTTCCTACATTGGAACAAGTTGATAACATATTCACCAAGCCTTTATCAAAGGAATCATTTTACAAATTGAGGTTGAACATGGGCATCCATCCCCTTTCACATCATGGTTGAGGTATGTATATTTTACCCCTCTCTCATCTAGTATTTGGATAGTGTTATCAAGGGAGATAATTGTTTCATAAATCTATCCATTAATATGTGCTAAACCATTTAAGGAATCATGTATGTAGGGGGAGTTTCCGATAAGCATTGAACTCAAAATTTAATTGTGTGAACTATTCTAACAGTTTTTTGGAGTGGTTGTAGAAAAAATTTTGTTTACAAGTAAGTGTAAGAAGAGAAGAAAGATGTGAATAAAAACTAAATATGATTCATGAGTCACTACTTTTGGACAACTTTGTTTTGCTGTTAATGATTCTTATTTCCTACAATCAGTTTTCTCACATATTTTTAAAATTAATTTATAAGTAATCCATATCTTGAGATTACAAAGTTCAGTGATTTATAAACCTTGGTTGAAAACAAAATCCAAATGGTAAGATTGTTGGGACCAAGTTGACAAGAAGTTGTTTTTGGAATATTAAAGAAGTTTTTGATGAAAGTGTTGTGTTTGGTGTCAAAGATAAAGAAATTAATTCAATTTTTAATTGTTGGTAATAAGAATCACCATCATAATCATAAGATCAAATGAAAAATTATCAATAAATTCCATTATTTCATGAAGATTGTTTCATGGAGAAAAGGTTCATCGGACACACCTTGGGTCTAAAATGAAAGTTTCGATCATAATGAGGAAGTGTATCAGAGTCTGAATAGATCCAATGTAAACCTAAAGATTTTTTACTATTTATTAAGTTGACAAAATTCATAAGTGGTCTTGGAAACTTGTGATGAAATCATTATCAAATAATGGGGGAGAACAAGTGCTGCTAATCGGTTTGAGGTTTGGTTGGAAAAAAAGAAGTCATTGGAAGGATGGGAAGTTAAAATACTTCCCAATGTAAGCCATATGATTCTTTGTCAATCCTAATTGTTCTCAAAATCACGAGGAAGTCAAGATTACTAGAAGTATTTGTTAGTAGATGAAACTTTGTGAAGTCAAATCTTTTCGGTCTTTATTCATCAGTGTGAGATCACTAGACACAAAATTGTTTGAAGGTTGTGGAGTTTTTTTCGGAACATAAGAAGATGAAGATGGTAGTTTTTATTTAGACCAATAATCCAAAAGATAAAAATATTTAGAGAAAGAAGTTTATGAATACTTTAAGTTTGTGTATATCATAATTTGAAAAAGAAAGAATTTTCTTCTAATATCAGTTCATCGGACATGGTGTTCCATTGATCATCATAGTAATCCTGACACTGATCATCAGATGCAATGATGGTTGAAAAAGGGAATCATAGGTAAAAAAGTTTGTTGAATAATATTAGTAAGTAGATATTTTTGAGACCGATGAGAAATTATAAGTTTCTAGGAATAATGGAAAATGAGATCAGAGATCAATCAAAAATACAGTCAACCATTTTCATCATGTTGAATTGTTTTGTTTCAATTGGTACAAGTGATAAGAAAGATATGATTTGTTTTCATAAAATGGGTGAAGGTTCATTAGAAAAAATGTAGTTCTGACTACCATACTGAAGGTGAAATTGATCCATTATAGTAATGAAAATACCAATTCATCATATATATGATGACACTGATACTTCATTGGATATCAGATCATTGTTCTAAGGAAAATAAGAAAAGGAGAAATGTTTTGAAGCTGGTACTGAAGTGTTTCCAATCAATTGAAGGAATATTTAGAATTTGTGACTTTGTTTAGGAAAAAATAACATAAATAAAAGTATAACAAAGAAGAAAAAATGTTTATAGAATAATGGTTTCAAATTCTATATATAACAGTTGGTTCAGAGCATCAGAATAAGTTTTTTATCTTTCAATTGGTGCGGAGAAATGTAATGAATAATCTATTATTGTACATATTTCTTCATCATAATGAAGAAATAATAAAGAAAATCCAAATAATACTGAATACTTGTTAGAAATTTTGAGGCCAACTGAAGTCATTAGAAGATTTGAGGAGGTTTGAGAAAAATCAAGAAGAGTTAAGAAGCGCTGAATAATTTAAAGATGAAGTGGAAATAAAGGATAAATTTAATTTTTGGGAAACTTTAGTTAAGTGGGAAAACTTTTAATAATCCCTTCTAAACCACTTTTGGAACAACAATAAAAGGAGGAGAGTAGTTTTTACTTTATGAAAAATATGAACACTATTCATGTGCGAATGAAGAGAGAGAGAAGTTCTGAAGTTTTAGAGAGAATAAGTTTATAGATAGAGAATTATTTATGATTTTTTCTGGATAGAATAAGAAGAAGAAGGAATATCATATTTAGTGATTATCAGACTAGACTGTGTTATCAAACTGGGAAATTAGATTGATATTTTTTGACTGAGGTAGAAGAATTTTAGAATTGTTTCAGTGGTATTAAGAGAGGCTTATATTTCCAGACTGAGCAATCAAACTGAGGAATTATATTAGAAATCAGACTAAGTATCATTACAAAGTCTAGATATGTTTTTACCTACTACTATGTGGGAATGTGAAGAATTTTTTTGAAGATTATATTTTTGAAAGTTGAAGAGGTAGTATAGTAACATGTTTTGAAGTAACTAGTGAAAGTTTCTTAACTTGTTATAAAATTTTTTATTACACCATTTCATGCTACTTGAAGCACATATATTATTATATTGAACATAGTGCTATATAAGTGTAAGGGTATATCCTACTTATTGTATCCAAACAAAAAAATTATTTTCTTGTGTATTATGTGGTATTGGATTATTTCCAAACCATACCAAGGATACACTGATCATGGATAAGAAATATAATAAAAGAAATAATTATTCAACTGGCTAAGAATCGGGCTGCATAATTTAATATAGTGGGATGGGGATTTAAAAATTTTCATCACCAGAGTGAAGAAACTTTATCATCTCTAACAATCCAAGCCCTGGTACAGTCTGAGGATCAAACATGAATTATTCAAAGCATATAAATTAAAATAGAATGAGAACCTTGTTCGAATCAAAGTGTGCTCATCTATTGCACATCTCCAGTGACTGTTTCATGAAGGATCTAATACTGAACCCCTATAGATCATCCACACATGCTTCAAGAATCCATACATATTCTGTTCATTGAATTTCAGGTGCTAGCGTGGAGATATGATTATTTCTTCAACGTCATGATGATTAGATTGATCTCGTGCCTTTGATCCATGAAGGCGTTCTTGGATTGTTCACTCAGATGGAGCATTTCACTCTCTAGGATCCAAGAGGATAGATAATATCTCAATTTCAACTAATGAATACTTGATGGAATGATATTATCCTTAACTTATATAGTGTCTGTCTAAAATATCTAGTTAGGGTTCCCCAACACCCATATATTTAATATCCACTAAATAAGTAATAAGTAAATATTATGATTAAATAACTAAATCATAAATATTATTTATATTTTATCACATACTTGTAATATATATTAAATATATTACACAATAAACCTAAGTCATTAATTTGACCTATAATTCCTTCTAATATTAAACAAACCATGAATATTAAAATAATATCTATTCATATAATATTATTCAACATATTTATTTAAATACTTGTAAATAATTTTAATAAATAAATCCAACCCAAAATTATATACTTGAATAATAATGAATTTATTTATTCTTTTGTGATCGATAAAACTTGGACCACACTTGGAACTCGTGGTGGGGTCTACCATGTCCTATATACCTATTCATTATAATATAGAATATTCTTGAATAAACTATTGCATGTGACCCTCTATTCCCTTATCTTGATAAGAGCGAATAATCTTCAAAAACCTAGAATAGAGTCTAACAACCCATCAAGGCCCCCAAAGAGACAATGAATATTCATAGAAACCAAAACCATACAATGAACATGCACTGTGTAATATACTATCTTTTTCATATGATATCTCATAAAGAAAGACACACACTTGGGTCATCATCATTTATTGCTTTGTTATTTTTTTATCTAACTAGACAAACTTACCTTTGACTACCATGTCCATGGATTTATGAAGTTATTACCATATTGATTAATCAGGCCTAAGATATCACTTTCTCAACTCAAAAGAATTTTTTTATCTTTATCATTCAACTAAGGCCATACCACCAATGAAAAACCCAACATAAGATACCTCATCATAACTTTAATTTCATGGTTTTTTCCTTTCATCAATTTACGTGATCAAATGGAATACATTGATAATGATCTCAATTCAAGAGACCAATACACATGTTAGTATATATGAACGAACAATGACACCCAAGACATGTGGTGTTCCTATTGGCTAATGTGTCATTATGATCTCACCTAGTTGAGATCAATAAGTGAAAAATTCATGTGAAGAAGTCTCAATGATTATAATATCCCTACACCTAATGGACACGCATCACTGTGTCCTGTTAGTATGATGTATCTAGACCATATGACATAACTTTAAGATTACTATCATAGCATCTTTAGGCTTTCATTATATCCTGGGAACTTCTATAACCCTTTGATATGACACATAATCTAAGGAAATTATCATAAATATAGTGTATTCAAAAGTATAAATACAATTGTAGTAATATAAACACATGTATATTTAAAACAATATACATGTAATGGTAATCAAAGTACATACATAATTTGGGTCTAGGGAACCCACTTTCAACACTCCTACTTGAACCAGACCCAACTGCTAACATGTCTCAATATGCTATCTCTCAAATGAGAATAATGCTTCTACTGAGAAATGGATTTAGTCAGGGGGTTTACCACATTATCCTTTATGGATACTCTACTAACTAAAACTTCACCTCTTAGAGTAAAATCCCTTAAGAGATGAAACTTATTAATTATATGTTTTTTCCTATGGTGTGGCCTAGGCTCTTTGGAAATCACCACTACTATAGTATTATAATAACAAATTGGAAAAGGTTTCGCACTACTAGACATAACGTCAATGTTAGAGACAAAGCTATATATCTAGAATTCTTTCTTATCTACATTAGAGGTAAATATATACTCATATTCTACTATAAAATCAGTGACTATGGGTTACTTCGAGCTTCTCCAAATCACTTCTCTAGTATTTAGTAAAAATACATAGCATGGATATGATTTTAGATCATCATGATATTTCTAGTAACTAGAATCAGTGTATCATCTCACTTCTATTTCCACATCTCCTCCATACCCCATGAACATTTCCTTTATATGCATCAATTACTTCATGATAGTTTTGACAGCTACCCAATAGAGCTCTCCTGGATTATCTTGATATCTTCCCACCATGATTAAATAAAAACCATCATCGAACCTAGTATATAACATGAAATACATGATATATCACACTTTTAAGGAATAAGAGATTCTACTCATTCTTTCAATCTCCTCCTGTGTTTGTAGACACATTTTCTTGGAGATATTGATACCATGTGACATTGGAAAAACCCTCTATTAGATTGTTCCATACTGTACCTTTTAAGTAACTTGTTAATAAATGTACTTTGAATTATCCCAAATAGCATCTGAGATCTGTCTTGATATATCTTGATCCCAAGAATTTAGGCTGCTTAACCTAAATATTTCATGGATAATCATTCATTCAACCAAGTATTAACTAATTGTAATACTTTTAATTCATTTCCCATAATTAATATGTCATCAACATATAATACTAGTAAAATTATGGTATTTCCGTTAACCTTATTATAGAAACATGTCTCACTTTAATTATTGACAAAACCAAATTCTCTTATGGCCTCATCAAAATGAGCATTCCATGATCATGATATTTACTTCAAACCATAAATGGATCTTGGAAGCTTGCACACTTTATTGGAATTATTTGACTTAAAAAACCTTTGGTTTGAGTCATATAGACATCTTCAACCAACTTCCCATTTAGAAAATCTATTTTGAAATCCATTTTACAAATATCATAATCATGGAAGGATGCTATTTCAAGTAATATTCTGATGGATTTAAGCATCAATACTGGTGAGAAGGTTTCATCATAATATATGCCTTAACGTTTCTTAAAACCCTATACTACCAGTCATGATTTATAGGTATTTAATTTATAATCAACTTCTATATTTTTCTTGAATAACCAATTTCTCCCAATGGTTTTTACATCAGCTGGATGATCTACCAAAATAAAAACTTGATTTTGGTATATAGATTCTATCTATAAATTTATGGAATCTTTCCATTTAGTAGCATAATTTCCTTATAATAATTCATAGTAGGTTATAGGATCATCATTATCAAGGAGTAACGTGTCACCATAATCAGTGATAAGAAAAGTATAACACTCATTATCTAACCTCTTGAGTTGACCTATGCAGTACTTGAGTCTTAGAAACAACTGCATCTCCCACTGTCTCTTGTGAAGATTGTTCCTATACCAACTCTTGTGCATCTGGAGCATTAAATTCATAAAATTAAATATTTATCCCACTATTTCCATTAGAAATGTTTCCCCTTTCTAGAAATGGTACTTTTCTTGACATAATCACCTTTTAATCTAAAGTTTTGTATAAGTAATATCCTTTTTTTCTTTACTATAACCTATAAAATTGAACTTTTTCTTAGAGATTCTAATTTGGTAATTAGTATAGTCATGAAAAAAAATCCTCTCATCCCCATACACGTATGTGTGAAATAATGGGTTTCTTTCTATACCAAAACTCATATGGAATACCATCTGTAGATTTAGTTAGTACCTAGTTAAGAGTATATGCCATTGTATATAAGGAATATCCCCCAAAATATAATGTAAGAGTTTCATGATTCATCATTTATCTGACCATGTTGAGCAAGGTCCTATTAATCCTTTCACTAACACTATTTCACTTCGGTTTATAGAGAGGAGTGAGTTGGATACTATCCCACACTCCTTTAAGTGATCAATTAAAGATTTTTTAAGATACTCTCTACCTCTTTCTGAGTTGAGTGCCTTAATATTCTTAACAACTTGGTTTTCTAATTCATGTTGGTATTTCTTAAACATTTGATAAGAATATGACTTATACCGCATTAAGTAAATATATCCACACCTACTATATTCATCGGTAAAAATAATGAAGTATGAAAACCCACCCCTTAATTACACTATAAATATACATGTAATGGACCGGACCACTCCGGTCCATTCCTTTGTTGAAATCGATGTGGTCAACACGGCGCGCGTAACAATGATAATTATTAATGATAAAAACGAAGAAGATTTTTTTTTAAAAAAAATTAAAAGATGTTTTGTCAGTTTATTATATTAAATAATAATGATGGTGATATAAAGTGCGTGATTAATTAAATTAAAAGGGGTTTTAATTCTAAATAAGAATTTAAAAAAATAAGGCGTTTAGTTTAATATTAATTGAGAAATTGTTGGAATTAAATTAGAATAATAATAATAGGTGTTGTGTTATTAATATTATTCATAATATTAATGAGAAATTAATAAAATGAGTTATGATATTTATTGCAAGTAAATAAATGAAGATGCGTAGCGTAAGCGTTATTATTATTATGATGGCTTGAAAATATTTGGTGTTAATTAAATTAAAATGGTTTTAGTTTAATCAATGTGAAATAATAGAAATATAATTGAATAATTAAATTGACGTATGTTACGCGACATTGATGTGGCATGGTTGGATTCAGATATCCAACGCGGTGGTTTAATGTAGTCAATGCGATGAGCATAAATATTATTGTTATTAAAAATAATAATGGCGATGAGTTAATAAAATGAAATAATGAATTGTTATTATTATTATTGAAAAAGAGTAATAACAATGATGACGTAAAACTATGTGCGAGAGATTAATGAAATTAAATGTATTAAAAAGGGGTTGAATATTTAAGTTATATTAATTTCGTTTTTTCATTTAATTCAATTAAATGAAATGGTTTTGAGTCACATGGAATGGTTTTAGTTTAATATAAGAATAATTATGGTAATATAATTTAATGGGACTAAATTTGAACATTAATGATGGGTATTATTAATATTAATTTTATTAATAATGGTATTGAAGTGAGATTGGAGAGAGATTACAAAGTGATGGAATAATAAAGAAAATAATAAAAACCATAAAGGAATGAAGGTTGGGGCATGTTGGGCATGGAATTAGGAAGGGAGGCGCCACTTTTGGTGTAGTATTAATTATTATTATGATAATAATTTTGGAAATAAGGTGAAATGAAAAAAATTGAAATCTTATGATGTGCTGGGCGTGAGGGGAAATAAAGGGGCATAAATATAATTGTGATTGGAGAGAGAAATTTTAAAATATAATAATGATTAAATGATAATAATGATAATATAAAAGTGGAGTCAATCATGGGGGCTTATGCGCTTCACTTTAAGACATGTTGAGCGTGGGTTCTTATTTGAGGTGGAAAGAAAATAAGTGTTAAATTAAATTAAATAATATAATAATAATGTTTTTGTTTTGGGTTATATAATCTTAATTTGACCGTAACTTCTTCATATGGTGTCGGAATGACGAACCGTCAGCGGCAGTGTAATCCTGTAATTAAGACGGTCATTTTAAGACCAGTGATGGATACCTTTTTATGAGTTATGTCTCGGGTCAACGAAACACACATATTAATAAAATTAACGTCTTATTATTAAAACGCGTGGAAACCGCGTGACGTGTCGTGTGTTGACCAGTCAAAACGCGTAACGGGTGTATGGTCACACCATGTATTCATCAATACACGCTGCATACTGTTTTACCTATTCGTTGCCTATATAAGAAAGGGTCGCGGATTATTTCCAGACCAACCGTTTCTTCTTCGCACGACGATGCTCTTGGACGATCGAGAAGTATTCCTCCTCTAACTTCTTTGTCCGAGCTCCGAATTACGATCCGTCAGCGGCCACAGGATCGTAGAGACGAGACGAAGCTTCTAAGCCCAGAATTGTCACCTTTCCTTCCGGCCTTCCTTCTCTAGCTTCCATCCTAGGAGGCGTTTGTCGGGTTTGGAGAAGGCGAAGGACACCGAAGGACGTCGTCGGAAGCGACGTGATCAGGACCTTTTGAGGTAGGGATCTCACCTTCGTCTCTCTAATTTGTGTATCATGTGTGGCGGGTATCCTTTTGTTCTCATGAGAAATGGTTGAACCTTTAAATAAAGATAATAACTGGTTAAAGAATGGGGTTGGGAAGTTAGTGATTGTTGTTACCTTACTTTTTATATCCTGTGATATTATATTTGTGAATTGAATGAGCTTCTACCTACTGAAAATCACAGTCGTTGGGGGCCTTTGCTTACGCAATTAAATGTTGCCCTCTCCTTCTGTATTTTCTTATGGATGGAAACTTCATGAAATGTGGAAATTGGTTAATCACGTAAAGTTGACTTTTTAAATGAAAATCTAGAACCCTTGTGTGATCACCCCGGTTGAACCAAAATGGAATAATGAACATGTGGGTGTTGGCTTGGTTACGTGGCATGTGTTGGGGGTGTTTTGTGGGCTTTTGTGGTTTGGGTGAGCAGCGGGGCTGCGACGTTTGGGTGGTGATATTATTGGAATGGTTGATGGTGGAAACGTGGAGGTGTGAAATGCTTTGTAAATGATGGGGTTGAAATGGGAAGTGGTTGGTTGTGGAAAATGCCTTTATTTATGAAAAGTGTTTTGATTATGAAAAGTGTTTTGGAAGTAAAAGGTGTTTTCAAATGCGGAAATGTTTTTTGTGTGTAAAGGGTTTTATGTGTGGAACTTTGAAATAAATGAATGATGGAATGTTGTATGGTTGTGATAATCTTTTGTAAATGAAATGGCATGTGGTTGCTTGCGTTTTCCCTAACCTTGGTTGTGGATGGCAGGGATATGTTTGTGAAAGGTTTTGTCTGGATGATAGTTGCCCAGTAGTAATAATTGTTAAACCATTGCATGAAACATGAAAACCTAAATGGGATTGGGGGATGATTGTTTGGTTGTTGATGCATGCTTCGTGGTAGCAGTGCCGAGGCACATGCTCAGTTTCTCTTTTTAAGAAGCCATAGGTTGGGCTGTGTGTTTGGTATATGTATATATATAATTGTATCTTTGTGTTTTGTCGCACCACACCCATGTCAAGCACCTAGTGCCGAACACTCCCATTTTATGGGAGAGGGTGTTCCCCCTTAGTTACTAGCTCCTTCCTACTCCTTCTTCCATAGGCTATGATGGCTTGAGGTGACCTTACACCCAAGACTTTTCGGGTAGGTCTCAGAGGCTGTGATGGCTTGAGGCGACCTTTAGCCCAAGACTCTTCGGGCAGGCTTACCGTTCCCAAGAACCTTCGGGATGAGGCCCAGGTGTCTGCGAGTGGGTTAGTGGTTGTGGCCCAGGTGTGTGCGGGCGAGATGCGTGGTTGTGAGGCCCAGGTGTGTGCGGGTGGGATGCGTGGTTTGGCCCAGGTGTGTGCGGGCGGGAAGAGTGTGGTAGCGTCAGGACGTTTTCCGTTAGGAAGAGCAGCATCTAATTAAGTGGGAAATGGTGCGGGGTACCCAATACTTTTGTTCTATATATATACTAAACTTGTTTGTGTTACTTGGTGAGTGTGACCAGTGAGGCTGGGTGGATAGTTTTTCCTTGTTAGTTTCTGGTTCTTCTGTTTTCTCACGGGACCTTAGGGTGTCTCCCCACTTGTGCACGAGAGATTTAGGTTTCCCTACTGAGTATACTTGTATGCTCACCCTACGTTTACTTTCAGGTTTCCAGGAGGACTACCAGGGCCGTGCGGGACCCTACTAGTCGGGCAGTTGGAGTTGTTGCAGTTGTTGTTCTCTTGTTTTCTTTGGCATTGTACTTTTGAGCTTCCTTGTACTTGTACCTTGTTATAAAAATTGTTTAAACATGCATGTGGGCTTGGTTTGGGTTTATTTATATACACTTGTTCTTTTCCCTTTTTGGTGGTTGACTTTTCCTATTTCCCGATCCAAAATAATAAAAAGGGTAATGCCTCCCATATTTTTGAAAACTCATACCCTTGGTGCTAGTCGCCAACCCGGGGCCTACTGGAGGTGGGACTCGGGGGTCATTTTCTCCCTTTCACCATTGCCAGCTCAGGAGGGGCATCTTTGGTGGGAGGGGGTCGTGACAGAATGGTATCAGAGGTGATGGTTGAGAGATAGGATGGAGTCTGGAGTTAGGCACAGTGAGGATTGCATGGGATGGTAGGGCAACAATGTTCGTTAATCTTGGTGCATGACATAGGCCAGGGAAGACTGGTTAGGACACGAGATTTTAGGCCCCCCCGTGATCTGATGCAAGGACTCTGAGCCTACCGAACGACCAAGTGAGACTATATTGATTGCAGGGTGGAGACCCTAGGGGAGGTACATACATCATCATGTTTGTGTTTTACTTTATTTGGGTGTTCTGGGAAAGAAATTAAAATAAAATGATAATTAAAACTTTGAGTTTTTCATTACTACTTGGGCTTAGGCGTTCCCTGGTTACCGAACAACTATGGCACCTGGACATCAACAGAACGGCAGAGGAGTGGGACACAGACAGTTTCACGCAATAGAAGTGGCAACCCTAGCAAGGCCAGAGATCGAGAGGGATGTTTCCGGTTTTACTTAAATTCTCTCACTTATGTTTTGTTTAAATTCAAGATCATCACACTCCTTTGTTGGAACTCTTTTGCTCATTCTCTGGGCCTGGACCTTGTTTTTGTGAGTTTTTAATGCTATATTGTTTCCCACTTTTCATTAAATGTACGTGAAGAGCCCTATCATGTGGGGAGGGGAAGACCTAATCCCTAATCGAGACGCATTAATGTGGATGCGATTTAACCCGTGCAGGCGAGTCAGTGCCGCCTAAAGCGGATAATATCTCGACATGGGAGAAGGAATTCCTCAAGCCATGTGTCCGGGCAGTGTGTGGGTTGTACGTTGTTGGGTGCAGTGTAAGTTGGAAAATCCTAATATATGGAAGTGGGAAGGCTCAGTCCTTAATCGAGACGCATTAATGCGGATGCGATTAAACCCGTGCAGGCGAGTCAGTGCCGCCTAAAGCGGATAATATCTCGACATAGGAGAGGGAATTCCTAACTCACATAATTAGGGTTGTCGGTTGTTTCTTGTTATGACAAGAGGCCTGAGAGGTATCTTAAGGGGTGGTTGTTCGGACCTTTCCCCCTTTTATGGGTTGGTTTTAATTCTCGAGGACGAGAATGTTTTGAGAGGTATCTGATGTAATGGACCAAACCCCTCCGGTCCATTCCTTTGTTGAAATCGATGTGGTCAACACGGCGCGCGTAACAATGATAATTATTAATGATAAAAATGAAGAAGATTTTTTTTAAAAAAAATTAAAAGATGTTTTGTCAGTTTATTATATTAAATAATAAAGATGGTGATATAAAGTGCGTGATTAATTAAATTAAAAGGGGTTTTAATTCTAAATAAGAATTTAAAAAAATAAGGCGTTTAGTTTAATATTAATTGAGAAATTGTTGGAATTAAATTAGAATAATAATAATAGGTGTTGCGTTATTAATATTATTCATAATATTAATGAGAAATTAATAAAATGAGTTATGATATTTATTGCAAGTAAATAAATGAAGATGCGTAGCGTAAGCGTTATTATTATTATGATGGCTTGAAAATATTTGGTGTTAATTAAATTAAAATGGTTTTAGTTTAATCAATGTGAAATAAAAGAAATATAATTGAATAATTAAATTGACGTATGTTACGCGACATGGCATGGTTGGATTCAGATATCCAACGCGGTGGTTTAATGTAGTCAATGCGATGAGCATAAATATTATTGTTAATAAAAATAATAATGGCGATGAGTTAATAAAATGAAATAATGAATTGTTATTATTATTATTGAAAAAGAGTAATAACAATGATGACGTAAAACTATGTGCGAGAGATTAATGAAATTAAATGTATTAAAAAGGGGTTGAATATGTAAGTTATATTAATTTCGTTTTGTCATTTAATTCAATTAAATGAAATGGTTTTGAGTCACATGGAATGGTTTTAGTTTAATATAAGAATAATTATGGTAATATAATTTAATGGGACTAAATTTGAACATTAATGATGGCTATTATTAATATTAATTTTATTAATAATGGTATTGAAGTGAGATTGGAGAGAGATTACAAAGTGATGGAATAATAAAGAAAATAATAAAAACCATAAAGGAATGAAGGTTGGGGCATGTTGGGCATGGAATTAGGAAGGGAGGCGCCACTTTTGGTGTAGTATTAATTATTATTATGATAATAATTTTGGAAATAAGGTGAAATGAAAAAAATTGAAATCTTATGATGTGCTGGGCGTGAGGGGAAATAAAGGGGCATAAATATAATTGTGATTGGAGAGAGAAATTTTAAAATATAATAATGATTAAATGATAATAATGATAATATAAAAGTGGAGTCAATCATGGGGGCTTATGCGCTTCACTTTAAGACATGTTGAGCGTGGGTTCTTATTTGAGGTGGAAAGAAAATAAGTGTTAAATTAAATTAAATAATATAATAATAATGTTTTTGTTTTGGGTTATATAATCTTAATTTGACCGTAACTTCTTCATATGGTGTCGGAATGACGAACCGTCAGCGGCAGTGTAATCCTGTAATTAAGACGGTCATTTTAAGACCAGTGATGGATACCTTTTTATGAGTTATGTCTCGGGTCAACGAAACACACATATTAATAAAATTAACGTCTTATTATTAAAACGCGTGGAAACCGCGTGACGTGTCGTGTGTTGACCAGTCAAAACGCGTAACGGGTGTACGGTCACACCATGTATTCATCAATACACGCTGCATACTGTTTTACCTATTCGTTGCCTATATAAGAAAGGGTCGCGGATTATTTCCAGACCAATCGTTTCTTCTTCGCACGACGATGCTCTTGGACGATCGAGAAGTATTCCTCCTCTAACTTCTTTGTCCGAGCTCCGAATTACGATCCGTCAGCGGCCACAGGATCGTAGAGACGAGACGAAGCTTCTAAGCCCGGAATTGTCACCTTTCCTTCTGGCCTTCCTTCTCTAGCTTCCATCCTAGGAGGCGTTTGTCGGGTTTGGAGAAGGCGAAGGACACCGAAGGACGTCGTCGGAAGCGACGTGATCGGGACCTTTTGAGGTAGGGATCTCACCTTTGTCTCTCTAATTTGTGTATCATGTGTGGCGGGTATCCTTTTGTTCTCATGAGAAATGGTTGAACCTTTAAATAAAGATAATAACTGGTTAAAGAATGGGGTTGGGAAGTTAGTGATTGTTGTTACCTTACTTTTTATATCCTGTGATATTATATTTGTGAATTGAATGAGCTTCTACCTACTGAAAATCACAGTCGTTGGGGGCCTTTGCTTACGCAATTAAATGTTGCCCTCTCCTTCTGTATTTTCTTATGGATGGAAACTTCATGAAATGTGGAAATTGGTTAATCACGTAAAGTTGAATTTTTAAATGAAAATCTAGAACCCTTGTGTGATCACCCCGGTTGAACCAAAATGGAATAATGAACATGTGGGTGTTGGCTTGGTTACGTGGCATGTGTTGGGGGTGTTTTGTGGGCTTTTGTGGTTTGGGTGAGCAGCGGGGCTGCGACGTTTGGGTGGTGATCTTATTGGAATGGTTGATGGTGGAAACGTGGAGGTGTGAAATGCTTTGTAAATGATGGGGTTGAAATGGGAAGTGGTTGGTTGTGGAAAATGCCTTTATTTATGAAAAGTGTTTTGATTATGAAAAGTGTTTTGGAAGTAAAAGGTGTTTTCAAATGCGGAAATGTTTTTTGTGTGTAAAGGGTTTTATGTGTGGAACTTTGAAATAAATGAATGATGGAATGTTGTATGGTTGTGATAATCTTTTGTAAATGAAATGGCATGTGGTTGCTTGCGTTTTCCCTAACCTTGGTTGTGGATGGCAGGGATATGTTTGTGAAAGGTTTTATCTGGATGATAGTTGCCCAGTAGTAATAGTTGTTAAACCATTGCATGAAACATGAAAACCTAAATGGGATTGGGGGATGATTGTTTGGTTGTTGATGCATGCTTCGTGGTAGCAGTGCCGAGGCACATGCTCAGTTTCTCTTTTTAAGAAGCCATAGGTTGGGCTGTGTGTTTGGTATATGTATATATATAATTGTATCTTTGTGTTTTGTCGCACCACACCCATGTCAAGCACCTAGTGCCGAACACTCCCATTTTATGGGAGAGGGTGTTCCCCCTTAGTTACTAGCTCCTTCCTGCTCCTTCCTCCATAGGCTATGATGGCTTGAGGTGACCTTACACCCAAGACTTTTCGGGTAGGTCTCGGAGGCTGTGATGTCTTGAGGCGACCTTTAGCCCAAGACTCTTCGGGAAGGCTTACCGTTCCCAAGAACCTTCGGGATGAGGCCCAGGTGTCTGCGGGCGGGTTAGTGGTTGTGGCCCAGGTGTGTGCGGGCGAGATGCGTGGTTGTGAGGCCCAGGTGTGTGCGGGCGGGATGCGTGGTTTGGCCCAGGTGTGTGCGGGCGGGAAGAGTGTGGTAGTGTCAGGACGTTTGCCGTTAGGAAGAGCAGCATCTAATTAAGTGGGAAATGGTGCGGGGTACCCAATACTTTTGTTCTATATATATACTAAACTTGTTTGTGTTACTTGGTGAGTGTGACCAGTGAGGCTGGGTGGATAGTTTTTCCTTGTTAGTTTCTGGTTCTTCTGTTTTCTCACGGGACCTTAGGGTGTCTCCCCACTTGTGCATGAGAGATTTAGGTTTCCCTACTGAGTATACTTGTATTCTCACCCTACGTTTACTTTCAGGTTTCCAGGAGGACTACCAGGGCCGTGCGGGACCCTACTAGTCGGGCAGTTGGAGTTGTTGCAGTTGTTGTTCTCTTGTTTTCTTTGGCATTGTACTTTTGAGCTTCCTTGTACTTGTACCTTGTTATAAAAATTGTTTAAACATGCATGTGGGCTTGTTTTGGGTTTATTTATATACACTTGTTCTTTTCCCTTTTTGGTGGTTGAATTTTCTTATTTCCCGATCCAAAATAATAAAAAGGGTAATGCCTCCCATATTTGTGAAAACTCATACCCTTGGTGCTAGTCGCCAACCCGGGGCCTACTGGATGCGGGACTTGGGGGTCATTATCTCCCTTTCACCATTGCCAGCTTAGGAGGGGCATCTTTGGTGGGAGGGGGTCGTGACAATACATCAGTATGAATTAATTCCAGTAATTAATTGGCTCTTACTCCCTTCCTAGGGAAGGGTTATTTGGTTATTTTCCCTTTTAAACATGTGCAACATACACCCAACTATTTTCACTCAACCAAGTCTAAATACCCTGCTTGATGTAATTTCTATAAACACATTTCATTTACATGACCAATCTTAAAGTACCATAGGTGGGTTCTATTTGAGTCATGTTCAATGTTTTTTTCATTGATTTTCATTACTATGTTTTTGAGTTTAAGTATGTATAAACCATTATTAAGATGCTCCATACCATAACACAGTTCATCCTTATAAAAGATAAAAAAAATTATTTCCAAACTTGAAATAAAATACCATGGTGTCCAAACTTGACACTAAGATTAAATTTATGGTAACTGAAGGAACATAATAAAAATTAATTAATATAAGAACCAAACCACTTGGAAAATTTAGGCGATAATCTCCCATTTACAAGGCTACTAGACTCACACCATTTTCTTCTCAGAGATCTTATTCAAATTTTGTAATATTCTTGAATCTACTTGGTTCCTGTATATAAGTACAAATGTGTGATCCACATGCCATATACAATACCCAACTTATAGATAATGACATATTGCATTCAATGAAAGAAATACTAGAAGTAGAAGTGTCACCTTGCTTATTCTTCCCAACTTTACAATTCTTCTTCTAGTGGCCTTTCTTTCCACATGAAAAGTAGATATCCTCCTACTTATTTCCCTTCCTCCGTAATTTTTTTTGTCTTTTTGGAAGGATAGTGCACCGGTTTCTTTAGCCTATACTTGAACCTAGACCCATTATCCTTATCCTTCCTTCTCTTGTTCACCATAAGGACCTAAGAATTTTTATTCTTCATATCCTTATCAGATTGTTGAACAAAATAAAAAATATATAGGAGTGACTTTTTCATATTATTCATATTATAGTTAATAATGAAAGTCAATAATCTTGACGGTAAAGAGGAAAAAATGAGATATAATTATAGTTCTTGGTTCATATTGAACCCAAGGGCTTTATGTCTCTTAATGTACCCAATCATCCTGAGTACATGAAGTCCTACTATATTCCCTTCTGGTAGACTACACAAATACAATGAACTTAATACCTCATACCTTTCTTTCCTAGATCTCTCCTGATATAATTCTTAGAGATGTGTTAGTATCTCATTACTCATGTTTTTTTCTTCAATTGAATGGAAATCAATGACAACATGATAAAATATACCTCTTGTGCATCATTTACATGTTTTTTATATTTATCTTTATCCATATCTCTTACTGCCAGAGTGGGCTTAGTAGGAAGTGAGGACTTCAGCACATAAAGCTTCCTCTCTTGGCGTAGTACAATGCACAAACACCTGAACCACTCTTAGAAGTTATGAACATTTAGGATATTTCATTTATCTATTATGGATTTTAGTGATAATGTTCTGATGGTGTTGGTGATTAACATTTTGATCTAAAACAATTAAATTTTTAAGTTTTTACTTTATCTTGATTACCGATTTATATATTACTAATTAATTTATTAAATCATTAAATATCTCCCACTATTTTAACAAAATCTAGTATCCCTCACTACTAGATTCAGAATACTTTTTTGATTGATTATTATTGTGGAAAGGATCCTTGAAACCTCCCCTCATAGTACAAAATCTATAGATACACCAATACTCAGAGAGTTCCAAGGTAGGTAGCTAACTAGTCACCCCCATTATCTCATGGTTTCTTAATCTGTTGAGTAAAGTCCTATCTTATCAAAATCATAACCTTGATTCCATAAATGATTTTCATCTAAAGTGATAGAAATCTAGATATGGATACTCCTTTTCAACCAAATTTAGTCAAGTAAACCCATTACTCTTGTAAAAACTCCCTGGTAGTAGGAGACACCCTCAACTTTGACTGATAGGCACCTCAAACACCAAGTTTTGTTAAAATTTGAACAATAGAAGACATTAAAAATTAATATATCTTTGAGGGTTTTTTTAAATATTTCTTGATGAATGTAATCCATTTCTATTAAATATGTTCAATCTATATTATCACACTCACAAATAAACAAACATTAATAGAAAAACATTCATCACATCTTTATTAATTTTTCATGTTTATTATTTTATGTGTTATTACAGTAAATATGCACATGCATAAAATAATAAACAATGTATAAAGAAAATAATTAACCAATTGGTCTTGAGCATTGGGGTGTGCATAAGAAGTCGGTGGGCCAAATATTTAAAATTTTTCATCATCAAAGTGATGAAACATTGCTGTATCTAGCGATCTGAGCCCCGATACAGTCTAAGGATCTCATATGAATTATTCAAAGCACATAAATTAAAATAGAATGAGTATCATGTTTGAATCGAAGTGTGATCATTTTTCACTCATCACTAAAGACCATTTCATGAATTATCTAAAGGAAAACCCCTTAAGATCGTCCACACACACTTCAATAATTTGTATATTTACCGTTCATTAAATTGCATGTGATAGCACAGAGCTCCGACAATTTCTTTAACATCACTATGATCACCTCGATATCGTGCCTTCAATCCAAGAAGGTGTTCTTTGATTGTTCAATTGGATGGAGAATTTCTCTCTCTAGGATTTAGGAGGAGATAGAAGCTCTCAAATCTAACCAAATAATAGTATATTAAATGATCTTATCCTAGACTTATATAGTGGATATCTAAAATACCCTATTAGAGTTACCCAAACATTGTATATTTAATGTACACTAAATAAGTAATAAATAAATATTATGTCGCACTAACTATGACATAATTATTATATATATTTTATCACATACTTGTATTATATATTAAATGTATTACATGAAAAAGATGATTCCTTAAATTGAATTGTAATTCCCGCAAATATTAAACAAATCTTGAATGTTAAAATAATATATGTTCATATAATATTATTCTATGTATTTACTTAAATACTTTTAAATACTTTTAATAAATAAATTCAACCCAATTATTATATACATAAACAATAATGAATTTTTTTATTCATCGGTGATCGATAAAACTTGGACAACACTCAGACCCTGTGGTGGGGTCCACCATGTCTTATATACCTATTCATCAGAATAGAGAATATTCTTGAATACACTATTGTGTGTAAACCTATTGGCCTTTTCCTTCATATCCTTGAATAGTATTCACATACCAAGAGTGAAGTCTATTAACCCATTAAGGACCCTAAATAAACATGGAATAGTCATAACAATGAGAACCAACCTACAAACACACACTATCTAATATAATATCTTTGTTATATGATATATCATAATGAAGGATGTACACTTATGTCATCATCCTTTCTTACTATAGTATTTTTTGATCTAACTAGACAAACTTACCTTTAACTACCATGACCATGGATTTATAAAGGTACTACCATCTTGATCCACCAGGGCCGAGATTTGAATTCCTCAAATCAAAAGTGAAAAATTCTAGCTTGATCATTCAAATAATGCCATACCACCAATGATGTATCCAAAACAATATAACTCACCATGAATTCAATTTCATGGTTCATTTCCTTGCATAAAATTATGTTATCAAATGGAACACATTGATAATGATCTCAAGTGAGGAGAAATAAAAATGTTCATAGATAGGAACAACCAATGACACCTCAAGCATGTAGTGTTCCTATTGGTAGGTCTATCTTCATGATATGACCTACTAGATATCACCAAGTGAGAAATTACTAGGAATAAGTATCAATAATTATGAGCCCAAAAAACTTTATGGCCACACATCATTTGTGTCCTATTAGTATGATGTATTAGGACCATAGGAAACAACTTCAATATTACTATTATAGTATCTCTAGGTTCTCATTATATCCTAATAACTGCTATAACCATTTAATATGACATGTAATCTAAGGAAATTACCATAAATATATTAGATATGGAAGTATAAACACTATTTTGGTAAGATAAACACATGTATATGTCAAACTTTATACATGTAATAGTAATAAAAATATATACATAAGTTGGGTATATGGCACCCACTTTCAACACATTGATGATTATACCATGTTGTATCATCTTTGAGAAGTATGTTAGTTGAAAGTAAAGCTATATATCAATGATAATATGATCACATTGACCATGTATAGATTGAAATATGTAATTTAAACTAGTCCTCATGTATTCTGGATGATAAAGTACATTGATTGACTAGAAGAATTAGGATTCAAGTCGAATCACTAACTTTTAGTTTATCTCATTCTCTTATCCTTAACACCCAATTTCTATAGTTTTATGGAGATTTGTAACATGAATAGTATGTATAAACCACTTAAATATATTTTGGGATAGGTTCTCTAAGAATAAGAGAAATCAAATAAAGTTAATATTTAATTCTTATGGAAAAAAATAAGATATAAAAGGAAAAAAGGCCAATTATAAGCACACTTCTAAAGGTACATTCACAACTCCCTTAAAATAAACCAAATATAAAGAGGGAGAACATTGAACAAGAGGATATTTTCTTCACATGTGGAAAGATAGGTCACTGTAAAAGAAACTACAATAAATTTAAGAAAAATAAAGCACAATATTTTACATTAGGTATATTCATCATTAAATGTAATATGTTAGTTATAATCCTTAGGTATTAGATAAAATATATCACTTACATATTTGGGTATTAATATAGAAACCAAGGAAGTTAAGAAACATTACTAAAAGTAAAGGTGTGTTCTTCTAGTGGTTAAAAAATATTATACCTATATTAGTGGAGATAATCACAAAACTTTTTTATTTCTAAGTGAATGATTATTTTTAAATGATATTTAAACCCACTTTTTTCTATAATTTAAAATTTATTTTTGTGAAAATTTAATAATTTTAAAGTTTATTTTTACCCTCACATGTGGAAGAGGGCCTACGTAAAGAAAAAAATATATTCTACAGATACACATGAAGATTTTAAGGAGCTTCATAAAGGTAATAGTGAGTTTTCATGGGTTACATAAGGGTAACCTCTTTTTTTGAAGGGTTATGTAATGGTAACCTCTTTTTTATTATTCCCACATAATGTTAAGTTGGTGTTTTTATAGGATGTGTAAAGGTAGACATTTATTTTCAAAATATGCATAAGGGTACCTAGGCACTATATAAGGGTAAGTCGAAATTCTTATACACTATGTAAGGGTAAATTTGGAGTTATGTAAGTGTATATTTATGGTTTCAAGGGCTGTATAAGGGTATGTTTGATCTATGTAAGGGTAAATATTCATTTTTATGCACTGCATAAGGGTTAAATACCCATGTAAGAGTAAAATCCCTTACTCTCACATGGTGACTAGGATTTGTGTAAGGGTAAAACCGTGTTACCCTTACGCAACGTCCTTCTTGGGGAAAAATGTTTTAAAAACCCTATTTCTTTCTTCTTATCAGAATGTTATTGTGACTCATTTTTGATTATTTTAAAATCCTAAAATCATGGAAATAAATTATTTTACTCATTTAAAATAATATCCCATATTATTGAATATTATAAACACTCTAAAATTAATAATTTCCTAAAATAAAAATTAAATGATGAATTTAATTTTCATTTTTTAATAATATGAATATGTATGAGAGTTTCCTTTTAAAAATATTTGAACCCTTATTGCATTCTTTTTTGGGTATTCCCTTATATCTGAATAGCCTAGAACTTCTTTATCCAAGATTTTTGAAGACTTATTTGTATTTTTCTTCAAATTTCATGGTGGGGAAAAACCCTTCATATCTCTCTTTTCCATAGGTTGGTGAAGTGTTTTAAGGGAATAATTTCTAGGAATCCTTTCATGAGAAATTTTTGAATTATTCTATCCTAAGATTTTTTGAAATTGATTAGGAATTATTGAAATGATAATAACCCAAGAATTATTGAATAATAATTATAAAGAGAGACTACATTATTATCTTGGTTTATTCTAGATAGATAGAATATTATAACATATGATTTTATAATTATTATTTGAGGAAGAAATTTATAGCACATACATTGGAATAATTTGATAATTTAGAAATTATCCAGGAGAGATAAACTATTATTTCCTGTGGTATTTTATTTCTTTTGGAAGTAAAATAATATAATCGATTCTAGGAATCATTTCCAAGCAGTTTAACCTGATGAATATGTGGATGTGATTCTAGTGATGTTTCCTTGATGAAACTTGGAGTTCTTAATCAGATAATTTTAGGTTGGAAGTTACTTACCATTTAGGTCTCTCATTCACACATGTTTCCTTGGTATAATTCTTATGTGGACATAGCCTGTTTACTGTGCTTTATTGTGATCACATGTGTGTGTGTGTGTATTATGTGAGACCATTCTGATAATGATTCTATAAGTATTTCCAGAGTAGCATGTTTCTATGCTTGATGATAATCACATGTTGTTATGTATTGCTACTATATTCACATGATGACATGTATTGTTTGTTTTTTATTCTCTATCATGTTATGTGTGTTACCATGCCATGGAGGTTGTTATTTGTACTTAAGATAGGTGGACTGTCATGTGATGTCTACCCATTAGAGTGGGAGTGCACATGGCTTATAATGGAGATGATGATGGATATGAGAATAGGGTAGAGTAATGAAGTCATGTAAGCCTGACATAAGGAATAATGTTAGGGGAATGATGGCATGGAGTCCTGACCTGAGAAACACGTTAGGGGAATGAAGGCCTAGGGGCCTAACCTAGGGCATAGATGGGGAATGACAGTCTGAAGGCCTGACCTATGATGAATTTGATATGTGAAGGTTTGGGGGAATGATCTGACTCAGTGCCTTGAGAGCACCAGTATACATGTTACAAACCTAGTGGATTATTCTTTCTCACTATGACATCCTATTATTATCCTACCAGTATAGAGATAAAGAAGGTATGATTGAGGGACTATGGTGTATTGGTTAGTGCACAACCACTCCGTACACATGGTATAATTATTATTCTTGTTATATATTTATTAATTTCATGGAATACACTTGTTATACTTGAGAACACTTGTTAATAACACATTGTTGGTGTCTTAATAGGTTTATTACTCACACCCAGTATGGGAATTTTTATGCATGCACAGAATTCATGTATAGGGATTCAAGTATAGGCAAGGGTACCATGGCTGATGGCTTAGTAGAGGAGTATGGAGCTAGTAGTGGGCTGAAATTGGATTCAGAATACCCCACTATTTTATTTATTTATTTATCTACTGCTTTTACTACTCTGGTTTGGCTTTCCACTTTGGGATCTTTTTTATAACCTGTGTATAACATATTTTAATTTTCGAATGATACTTATATTATTCTATTTATTATATTTTTTTTTATTTGTGTTGTGACATGATAATAAAGGTATAGTTACCCCACTAATGAACTTATACCCTCACTTACTAGTTGGCCTCTCTTGTGTATGGGGAAGCATGCATGAAGTAATGTGCACTCTGATTCAGACCAAGTGGTTTGGGCCAGAGTGTTAGAAAATGGTATCAGAGCACAATTTTCTATTTTAATTTTTGTATGAACCCAAAACATGGTATAAAGGAGATATCTATGTGGGAATAGAGTAGGGAATTTTCCATGTGTCTGTCCATCTCATGTGTAACCGAACTCTGAGTCTTTGTTGAAGGGATTGATATTATAGTTTTACGAGATTTTTGGTTGCATTCATACATCATGATTAGGAACGTAGGATCACATTCCATATATATACATGTTGTTGTGATTCATATTAGTTCATTAATTTAATGACTTGAATTGTGATATCAATTTGGGATAGAATTGTATTATATATTATGTGATATATTTGTTTCCATACTGTTATGATATATCTGTGATGGAATTAATAAGTAGAACAAGAGTGTGCTTTTGTGTTTGTATATATATATGACCATGAATGATGTGTAGGGATAGAGACCTTGGTTAGTGCTAGGAGGGATATACCTTGGATTGTGTGTAGACTCATAGTAGGACCTTTTTGTGATCCTAGATACTAATTGGGATCTATCCAAATGCTTTAAATTTTCCTTCGAAGTATTTCATTCGCGTTATAGAAGATATTTCCATGACCTAGTCTTATGGTACTACTTGTGAATTAGAGAAGGATGATCTCTCAAGGGTGTATGTTTATTCTTTACCACCAAACATGTAGGAGTATATAACTAAGTAAGCTCACACACCTGCACCATGGTTTAGGTAGCATGAACACTTTAGGCAGAATTATTTCTCTTAGTGCCCATCCTAGGAATAAGAGTTCAAAACTATGGTTGAATATTCCATGAATTTCAACTTCATAATTATTCATACTTCTAGGGCACCACATTCCCTCAGTATTCTAAGGAATGGGTTGAAATCATTGTCGGAAAATTTTAGTTAGTAGAGACTCTAAAGGATCAGTAAGTTAAGATAGTAGTTTTCTTAATACTAGTGTTACCCATTCCTTCATATCTACTCAGGTAGTTGCTGGACCTGACTTACCAATAAAGTTATATTATGAGTTAAATTCCATTGATACGCCATTGGGAACAAAATTGGACCATATTCAATGATTCATAGAGTGTACTTTATTAATCTTCAGTTATGGGAATTTGTGGGATTTTATGATCCTAGATATGATGAGATTTGATGTGATTCTTGGTATAGATTGGTTAGATATCTTCCAAGTTCACATTTATTTCTATTAGAGATGGGTATTTTTTACTTCTCTAAAGAGAGATAAATACATAATTATTAGATGGTGGGAACTATGAGTAGGTAGTATTGGTCATACTTGAGTCATATTGGGTTTACCATGGTGTATATGGTGGGCTTGGATCTTTCAACAGGATCAGTGGAAACCCCATCGCCTTTTTCTCCAGTTAGGGTTCACTATCATGATTTTTTTTCTAATGACTTCAAAGGAATTCCCCCCCTGATATATGAGTTTAATTTGAGATATATTTCATGAAAACTGAATAACCATTTTGATACACCCTTATCATATTCCTCTAGATGAGATAAAGGATCTCAAGGTGTAGCTTAAGGACTTAGAGGTAGTGATGTCCTAAATGCATCCCCAAAACATGTTCAAGATTAGGAGATTTATCGGTTTAGCTGGATACTACCAACATTTTATCAAAGAATTTTACCATTTATCATTACCTATACCTACACTGAAAAACAAAGGAATGAAGTTCCTATGGGAGGTGCAGTGTGGAGAGGATTTTCTTGAGTTGGAGACGACTAAAACACCAGTGTTGATTCTTCCTAAGCCAGGTAATTGGATATTTTGTATACTATGATGCATTAGGTTTGGGTTTAGGAGAGATAATTATGTATAAGAAGTATATAATAGCTTATGGTTCATGTCAGTTGTGACCCCATGATTAGAAATATCTTACTCATGTCTTAGATATGGAATTAGTGATCTATACTCTGAGGTGTTGAAGAAACAATATCTCCAATGAGAGGGTTGTTTTCTACATCGAATAAAAGATTCTTCACTATATATTCACACAGAGGGACTTGAATATGAGGAAAAGGCATTGGGTAGAGCATATAAAGATTTTTTAATTCAAGATGACTTATTCACCTAGTAAGGTAAATGTTGTAGAAGATGATCCTATCTATAAGGCACATGTAGATGAAGAGTTTGGTAAGAGGCCTTCTGAGGGACAGTGTCACCTAATGAACCTGTTGGATGAGTGGAGAATAAATGCTTCCAAGTATTAGGGATCAATGATGTGTGATCAATTGGTGGTCACGTCCTATTTAGTAGACCAGGTAAAATATATATAGAAGTTATAATTAGAGTGTGATGTGATGTGGGAATAACTTACTAGAGGTGACCCAATACCTGTGTTCCTATTAGATGATGAAAATGTGATACTTGTATATGAGAGAGTTGTATTAAATTATTCCATCAGGTAATAGTTTATTAGAGACTTACATAAATATATGTAGGTGGTACATTCTAGTACGAAAAATATGTATCACGACTTTCAGTGATAGTTTTGGTGGCCATGGATAAAGAGGGACATTGCAAGATTCGTTTACAGATGCCTTACCTACCAGAGGGTAAATTTCAAGCACCAAAATCCTGTTAGTTTTCTCCATCCACTTACAATTACCATGTGGAAGTTATAGGACATCATAATGGACTTTGTGATGTGGTTACCCAGGAACTTGAGAAGTCATGACGTTGTTTGTGTGATTGTTGATCAGCTGATGAAATTTTCTCATTTCTTACAAATATGTGATAATCACTATATAGGTGATATGAGAAATATATATTTCTGTGAGATCATAAGATTACATGGAGTTACTATTATAATTTTTTCTGATAGAGATGTATGTTTCACGTCATGGTTTTTGTAGGGATTGTAAAAAGATTTAGGTACTAAACTAATATTGAGAACTATGTGTCATATTCTAACTGATGGATAGTCTGATTAGATGATTTTAATACTATAGGATATGATTCAATATTATTCCCTTGACTTCAATGGATCTTGTAATGAGAACCTAGAATTTGTGAAGTTTTCTTACTACAATAGTTTCCAAGCATCTATAACACCATTTGAGGCTCTCTATGAATGGATATTCCCCTCACCGCTGTGTTGGAATGAGGTGGGTGATGCAACATTTATTGGGCCTAGTATTGTGTAGGATAAATTAAAGAGGGTGCAGTTGACTAGGAAATGGTTGGAGATCACTTAGAGTAAGTAATGATCACATAGAGACCAAAAAATATGACCATTGGAGTTCACTATTGGTGATTGAGTTTTATTGAGAGTGTAACCTTGGCTGGGTAATCTCCATTTACTAAAGTATAGACAAATTTCACCATAGTTTTTTGGATCCTTCATGATCACTGAACATGTTGGGACGATGGCATACCATTTGTACCTTTATCCACATTATCAAGGCATGTATGATGTGTTCATTGTTTCATTACTTCAGAGGTACATGCCCGATCCTGCTCATGTTATAAACTATGAGGACATTGACATGGAGAACGATTCATCTTATGTGGAGTGTCTAGTGTGGATTATATACTAGAGTTAAAAGTTTTTTTGGGAATATGGTTCTACTTCTTCAGATACTATGGAAGAGTGGACAAATTGTAACATATCATTACCTTATTTCAGGTATATTTTACCCCTTTTTTGATTGTAATTTATTTGGGACATTTTATGGGGAGTTTTTTAGTGAAGTTTGAGAAAATTTGGAGCTTTATGGGATGGTTCATGGTTGGCACATGGTTAGAGAAATCCATGCAGTTTGGCCTGAAAAACTATGCGACTAAGGTTGAGCCACTAGAAGGGGGAACACTATTTGTCCAAACATTGTAGCCTCTCCCTAAAACTATGAAAATTTGAATAGTGAGTATTTTCATGGTTGAAACATGTTTAAAGTAACCATGTAAAAAAACTATACACCTCAAATAGAATCCTAGTAAGTGTGCATGGATGGGGTTCTCAGTTATAACTAACTATGAATCCCATACAATAAACTGCATGTGCATTTTTAATTTCATAATTTTTTTATTAAAAATCATGGAACCTCTATTTTAACTACTAGACACAAAAAATAACCCCTAATTCAATCCATAGGTTTTTAGAGTCTCTCTAAGATGATTTATTGGATCCTACAACACCTTATCTTATGAATAAAAGTGATGGTGGAAGATTAAATCCCTCTTCAGTAAGTGTTTTCTCCTCTTAATGGTTTTATTTTGATCCCATCTTCTCTCCTTCTAATAGAGTGATAGATCATCATGTTATTAATGGATATATTCTCAGTTGTGATTTATCTTGATTCTAGGTTTATCTTCTTGATCTTATTCACCTCTTTTATCATTGACATTCCCATTTCAGGTGTTGTTTTGATCACATGGTTAAAGGTAGGTGGTTCCACAAGGATTTACCCTAAAATGGAAACAATATTTTTTTATTGAATTGAAATGAGTTTTTAAATTATTTTTAACCTATATTTGAGATGATTTGATGTTTTATTTAGAAAGGACATGGAAATTCTGAAAATCCCCCAATTTTAATGGAACTGAAATTGTTGGCTGTATTTTGAGAGAAATTATGGCTTGAATTGAATGATGATTTGATAAAATTATTTTATTTTTATCCTTTAGAAAATTTTATGAAATTGAAATATGATTTTAAAGTCATGAATTAGATGAAAACCCATGATTTAGTTTTGAAATGAGAAAGGAATATTGAAACTAAAAATGGGTAATTGAACTATGATTTATGAATTGATTTGAAATGATTAATTTTATAATGATTTATTAATTGATTGATTGAAGAACATGTGAGCCTAAATAGTTAGTGGGTTATTAGTATAATCATTCTATGACTTAAACTCCCTTACAATGGATCGATAATAAAAACACCAACTAAACAAAGTTTGGCATGATTTACCATAATGGTTCCCCTAATGGGGTATAAAATGATTTCCCATAATGGGTCCCCTAATGAGGTGTTGATTTGAGTGTGAAAAACTATCTTGATCCATGTTGGTGAATGATAAGTGTGAGGATCCTATAGCCACATAAAGGTTGAGGATGTACTTGATTCATGGGACCTAGAGCGATAGAGGGTGGAGATGTCATCCACCTATTACTCAAGTTTTTCTAAGATTTTATTTAATATATGTTGTTTCCTTGATGATTTACTATTATGGGTATTGTTTTAACTATTTTATTCTAGTACTTTATCCTTTAGAAGTGTTGAAATACCAACTTGTATCTTTTATATTCCACTGTTTGTGGAAAAATCATTCCAATGGGATTCATGTTTGATGACAGGTGCTAGTTTCCAACCCGTGGAGATTGGGAACACCCTTGAGGCCATGTTACTACTGGATTGGGTATTAGTGAACCTAAGTATCTAGGCTAGTTCACGATAAAGTGGTATCAAAGGTGTGAGGTTTTTCATATTTCCTTAACATTGGTATGCAGATCGGGTTGTCCTGGTAGATAGGATATAGTATTTTTAGGACTTAATAGGTAGTTATGATTGAGTTTTTGGCTAAATATCATAGTAACAAGGCTTAATTCATCATGAGTGCTTGATAAAATCATATTTTATGAATTTTTTGATTTGATTCTAGTATTTTGCCAAAAATATTGATCTGATAAAGTTGAAATCCTAAATTTGAATTCTGTTGATGGAATTGGTATTATTGTATCACTTGTTTGAGTTTATTATCTATGTATCCTTGTGATGTTTTAATGTCATCTGTTGATGTTGTGTAGCATCATGAATTTGAGAAAAAAATTTAATAGGCCATAAGGGGAATCTACTAATGAGCCATAGTGAGAAAATCCTACAGTGGATCAAAATCTTGTTGAGATAATGGTGTGTGATGTCCATGCTCTGAGATAAGTACCTGCACCCATTACCATTTAGGCTTTGAAAGTGGAACCTCAAATGGATAAATCAATATATTTTTATCAATAGTTTATTCTTCATAATGAAACATGTTTCCAGGTCTATAATGATCCTTAAGAGGTTGAAGATTGGTTGAGAAAGATTGATATTCTTTTTGAGTTCTTGGAAATTCCTAATTCAATTAAATTTAAATGTTCCACCTTCATGTTTGTGGGATATAACAGGAGATAGTGGGTTTTTATTATGATGAAAAAGAAACATAAAGGTTTGGAGTGGAATGTATTTATATTCCTTTTTCACTAATAAGTTCTATCCAGAATCTCTAGCCTTGGCAGAGTCTGTGGAGTTTCTCATCCTTCAGTAGGGTGATATGACAGTGACATAGTATGCACACCATTTTGATGAACTTATTCAGTTTTCTTCTGAGGTGGTGAAAAATGAGAAATATATAGCTAAGATATTTGAGATGGTTCTTCATTCTAACATCTGATATTAAGTCTTCATGTTGAATCTCACTTCTTATACTGAAATATTGGATAGATATTTGATGGCTAAGCTAGAACTAACTGGTAAGTTAGGGTTGAGATGAGTTCCTTTTTCTCCCAATAGCAGTTGTATGAATTCCTTTAAAGGGAAAATAAATAATGATTATTCTCATGTGGTTCTTGATAATATTCATCATCCAGAACTCCTGTAATTCATGGCATAGGAATTATGACTTTCATTCAGTTTGTTAAGGTTGGGAATTTTAAATGGGTTTACACTGAGGCACCCTATATTTGTAGTTCATTTTGATGATTAGGTAATTTTGAGAAGTTATACCATATCTTTTATACTCTACATAGTGGCATGAGCTAATTAACAACTAAAATTACTATGGTTCAATTATGTACTTCAAGAACTAAGGGGTTCCAGCCACATGCTTCTAGGAAAAATATTCTTTATGTAGTTGAAGAGTCTCCAAAGGAAGTGGATGTGGGTCCAATGACTGTGAGAGGTACCATCACTATAGCTCCATATTTAGTGACTGTTTTATTTGAAACATGGTATATCTCACTCATTCATATAGACTCATGTTTTTAATTTTGTAAATATTTCTATAGAGATTTTATCTTATGTGATGGATATTACTATACCCCTTGCAATGAATATAGATAAGGGTAATTGATGTCCTGCTAGTGTTTTATCTCTGTTAGAGATTGAGCTTAGCTATATTTTTTTGGTTCTCTACATGAAAACTATTGAAATCATTCTCAAAATGGATTGACTAGTTTATAATAAGTCCCAAATTGATTGTTACCTTTGGAAGGTCTCCTTTACTGTTCTCTATGGGGGTGTTCTATATTTTTAGGGAGAATGGGACCTGAGGTCGAGTAGAGATGAACCATATTTTCCAAATTTAGAAAGGATAATATCATTTTTTTTCTTCTAACTTGGAGCGGGAATCTTTGAATGATGATCTCCCTCCAGTTTTTGTTGAGTTTCCGGACATATTTCTAGATAAATTTTATAGTTCAACATCAGTATGGGAAGTAGAGTTATCTATTGATTTGGTGGAACTTATCCAATTTATATTATTTATTACCATATGGAACCATCTAAATTGAAAAATTTGAAGTCTTAGTTGGATGATCTTCTAGAGAAAAGATTTATATACCTGAGTGTTCCACCTTAGGCAGTGAATCTTCTTGTTGTGAATAAAGTTGATGGGATACTTATTAATTATGTTTATTACCAGAAACTCAATTGAGTTATTGTATAGAAAAAGTATTTGTTACCAATAATTTATGTTTTATTTGATCAGTTTAAAGGGGTGAAGTGATTCTCAAAGTTTTATCTTCAGTCTGGTTATCACAAGTTAAGAATCAAATAATCTAACATTCAAAAGTGTAACTTTTAGAGTAGGTATGGCCATAATGATATCTTGTTATGACATTTGGTTTAAAGAATTATCATTCAGTATTTATGGATTTGGTGAAATTAATATTCCATGAGTAACTCAATTCATTTATGGTGGTATTTTTGGATGATATTTTGGTTTACTTCAAAACTGAGGGGGATCATATGCATTATTTGAGATTAGTTATAGAAATATTGAGAGATCATAGAATTTACATGAAGCTTTCAAAATTTAATTTATGTATTTAGTAAGAAAATTTCTTGAGACACATGGTCTCCAAACATGGTATTTTAGTTGATTCTGAAAAGGTGAAGGCTGTTATGACATGGGAGAAACCGTGAAATGTTTTCAAGATTCAAAGATTCTTGGGATTGGCGGGGCATTACAAAAGGTTCATCTAATATTTCTTCAAGATGGATTCTTCAATGTTTATTCTCACTCAAAAGGGTGTGAAGTTTTTGGGGGATGTGAAATTTCAGAGTTTTTTTGATGAGTTGAAATGTATTTTGACTTCTTCTCTAGTGTTGACTCTTCTAGAGGTAGGATAGGGATATGTAGTCTTTTGTGACACATCAGGTTTTGGTTTGGGATATGTTCTTATGTAGGGTGATCACATGGTATCCTATGGTTCTAAATAGTTTAGGCAACATGAGAAGAATTATACAACCCAAACCTTGAACTTATAGATGTTATGTATACTATTAAGAGTTGACAACATTACCTTTTTAGAAAAAGATTTATATTTTATTCTGGATAAACAAATTTGAGTTATATATTCTCTTAAAAATATTTTAATCTTCAGTAGAAGTGTTGTGTGGAGTAGCTATAGTCTTTTAATTTTGACATTACATACACCCCTGGTAAGGTGAATGTCACCATTGATGCCTTGAGTAGGAAAATTCTGACCTAGGCCATGAAAGAATCATAATAAGAGTGGAAACCGATGGATCTCTTTTCTTAGTTGCATTTGGGAGTATGGGAGGATGTGCCCAAGATCATTATGATGAATTTATAATTGAACTCATCTCTTATTGAGGTGATTATTTAGGAACATCATCTTAATGATGAATTATGTGGCATAAAGGACTCTCTCTATGGTGGGTAGAACTTTGGTGAGTGGTCATTATGTTCTAAGGGTGTCTTATGTTTTCAAAACAAGTACATTATACTTTTTATAGTAAGAAAAGATATGATGGGGGATTATCGTAATTCATAGTGGGTGGTGAACCTAGGAACAAAAAAGATGTTTTATGATATGTGAAAATTATTATGGTGACCTGATATGATATGAGACATCACTAAATTTGTTTCCCATTGTTACACATGCTAGTTGTTCAAAGTCGGGCACTAGAGACATCTAGGATTTCTTCAGCCACTCCTAGTGCTGACTTCAAAGTGGGGCGATATTTTTATGGAATTCATGGTTGGGATACCATGTACCCCTCAAGGAAAGAATGAAATATGGGTAGGGATCAATTAGCTAACCAAATTGTTTCACATTATACCCATTCAAGATATAACCAAAGTCGAAGACTTGAGATATCTCTATGTGTAGGATATTGTGAAATTTAATGGAGTTCCATATGCTATAGTTTTTGATAGGGATACCCCTTTTACTTCTCATTTTGGGAAAGGTCTCTAATAGGAAATGGGATCCCAGGTATGTTTAATCATGACATATCATCTATAGATGGATGACCAGACTAAACAAGCTATAAAAATTCTTAAAGACATACCAAATTATTTTGTTCTCAACTTTGGTGGAACATGGGATGTCCATTTGGGACCAATTGAGTTTTCTTACAATAATAGTTACTAGTACAAAATTTGGATAGATAATTTTGAGTATTTTTATGACCGACCTTATAAATGTTCATTTTGTTTTTCATAGATTACTGATGCTTCCTTGATTTGACTAATTTTGGTTGAAGAGATAATGGTGAAGATTATGTTGATCCATTCGAAAATGGTTACAAAATAGAGTTAGTATAAATCCTATTATAATCATCATCAATTAATATTGGAGTTTTCTATTAGAGACTAGGTTTTTTTTAGAGTTTTATATCGGTTAGGTCACTAACATCTTAGTAAATAGGTATAGCTTGTGCTAAGGTTTGTGGTTCCTTTTGAGATTGTTGAGTAGGTGGTAAAGTGTATTACTATCTAGAACTTCCACTATAGTTGAAGTCAATACAAAATTTGTTTCATATATTATAGATTAGGAAGTATCTTTATGACCCTTCTCATGTATTGATATGGGAAGATATTTATGTTGAGCCTGATTTATTCATGACTGAGCATCCATCCGGGATTGTTGATTATAAGATAAAGGTTCTTTTTGGAAAGACGATACCTTTGGTCCATGTGCTATGGAAGCATGGTTATGATATTTATGATACTTGGGATCATGCATAACCGATGAGAGAGTATTGGCATCATATATTTGATGTGTAATCCTTTTGATAGGATTTTAGGGGACATAAAGTGTTTATGGTGGGGTGGTTGTAATATCATGCTACCTTATTTATGATATTTTTTACCACTTGTTTTGACATTAATTTATTTAGGCCTTATTCTAGGGAGTTTTTGTTGAAGTTTGAGAAAATTTGGATCTTTATGGAGTAGTACATGGTTGGAACATTGTAAGGGAAAACCGTGTTGTTTTTCCCAACAAACTGTGCGACCATGTTTGAGCCACTAGAAGGGGGAACATGGTTTATCAAAACCATGTAGCCTATCTCTTAAACTGTGTGGATTTTAATAGTGTGTATTTTCATGGTTGGAACATAGTTAAGGTAACCATGCATCCAAAATATTTTCCTTAATTACAACCCTAGTAAAGACACATAATTACTAGTAACCATGTGTCCAATACAACAAACAGTGCATGTGGTTTTTAATTCCCTCGAAAATATAATTAAAAATCCTAGGACCCCTCATTTTAATGTCTAAACACCCCCACTTGACCATAATTTTATCCATAGGATTTTTAGGCTCCTAAGAGGATATATTGGCTCCTCCAAACCCTTATATTGAAAATAAAAGTGTCGACGAAATATTTGATCCCTCTATAGTAAGTGTTTTCCCCTCTTGATGGTTTCCTTTCAATATAATCTTCTCTGATTCTAAGAGAGTCATAGATCATTATGCTATTGATGTATCTAATCACCTTTATGATGTATCTTTATTCCAAACTTGTTTTTTGATCTCCTTATCCCTTTTTCTCATTGGTCTTCTCGTTGGGGGTGTTAGTTTGATCACATGATTAAAGGTATGCAATTCCATAAGGATTTTCCCTACAATTGAAACTTAGATTTAATTTATTGATTTTAATGAGTTTTTAAATGATTTAAAAATCTAATTTTGAGATTATTTAATACTTGATTTGAAAAGGGAATGAAAATTGTGAAAACTCCCCAATTTCAATGGAATTGAAATTATTCTGTGGAAATTATGGCCTAAATTGAATGATTATTTGATGAAATGATTTAATATTTATCCTTGATAAAATTGAATTAAATTGAAATATTATTTTAAAGGCATGAATTTGATGAAAACATGTGATTTGGTTTTGAAATGAGAAAGGCATTTTGAAATTAAAAATGGCCAATTGAACTGTGATATATGAATTGATTTGAAATGATTGATTTTATCATGATTGATTGATTGATTGATTGAAGAACATGTGATCATGAGTATCTATAGGGGTTATTAATATAATCATGATAAGACTCTGACTATATATTAATGTATAGATTATAACAACACTAAATGAACCAAGTTCAGTATGATTTACCACAATAGGTCCCCTAATAGGGTGTATATTGATTTCCCATAATGGGTCCCCTAATGGGGTGTTTATTTGAGTGTGAAAACCTATCTTGATCCATATTTATGAATGAAAAGTGTGAGGATCCTATAGCCAAAAACTAACATATCTCAGGGATTATGAGCATGGTTTTTTGTTATGTAATTGATTATACATTCAATTGATTATATAATTATTTTATTCATGACAATTGATTTATATAATTATTTTTATATAAAATGGTCATTTAAGACTTTTTTGATATATCTTCCATCATTTGATTTGAAAGAATGCTTTTTTGAAAATATATAAATTCATTTCCATGCCTTATTTTATTTAAATTTTAATCATAAATGGTTTATTGTTATTGTATTGCTTATGGAACACTTGGTGAGATCCTACTAGGATGTTTATCTCACACCCTAACTTTTATTTTGGGAATTTGTAGATTATCTTATGAAAGGTCTAAGAAAATGGAAATCACCACATGGAGGTGGTATATGTACTTGATTTGTCAGACTAGGAGTGATGGAGGTGACTTTTGGAGATGTTATCCACCTATTACATGGGTTTTTTGAGTTTTTATTTGATAGATATTGTGTCCTTGATGATGTACTATTTTGGGTAATGTTTTAACTATTTGATTATGGTAAATTCTCCTTGAGGAGTGTTGACATACTGAATTGTATATTTTATCTTATTCTATTTTTGAAAAAATTGTTCCTTTGTGATTCATGTTTTATTTTAGGTGCTAGTATTCAAACCATGGGGATCAAAAATACTCTTCAGGCCATGTTTGTGTCAGATTGGGTATCAATGTACTAGGGTATCTAGGCTAGTTTTAGACATAGATCCAGAAGGATATGTGGGAGTGGTAGTCAAAAATTTAATATTAGTGGCCTGATTGGTTCAATAAATACCTCTAGAGATACTTCTCAAGGATGATAAGTCATTAGTGGGGGAGAATTGTAACATTCTTAGTTTTTAAATAAGTTTTAAACCCTCTTTGCCTATAATTTATAAGTTTTTTTTTGTGAAAATATAATATTTTTCAAGTTTATTTTTACCCTGATATGTGGAATAGGGATTAAATAAAGGTAAAGAGTATTTAACTATAAATAAGAGGATTTTAAGGAGGCATGTAAAGGTAACATGGATTTTTCATGGGTTATTTTAGGGTAAACTCATTTTTTGAAGTGTTACATAAAGGCTAATTCCTTTTTATTCTACCTATGTAAAGGTAAGCTAGTGTTTTCATAGGCTAAATAAAGTTAACCCTTTATTTTGAAAATATTAATAAGGTTACCTAGGTGCTATGTATGGGTAAGGTGGAATTCCAATACACCATGTAAGGGTAACTTTTGGGTTGTGTAAGGCTATCTAAATGTTTTCTAGGGCTGTATATGGGTATGTTTGAGCTATGTAAGGTTAAAAATGATTTTATTTACACTTTATAAGGGTAGGTGACCCATGTAAGGGTAAACCCCCTTACTCTAACATGATTTATAGGATCTATGTAAGGGTAAAACCATTTTACCCTTACACAATTCCCTTTTTGGGGAAAAATGTTTTAAAAACCCTTTTTCTTCTTCTTCTTATCACACTCCTGTAGATAATTTTTAACAATTTTGAAAGCATAAAATCAGAGAAATAAATTATTTAACTCATTTAAAATTCACATACAATATTATTGAATATTACAAATTCTCCACAATTCATAATCTATTAAAATAAAAATTAAATGATGAATTTAATTTGTGGTTTTTAAAGCTGTGAATTTGTACACGGGATGCCTTCTAAAAATATATAAACCCCATTGGCCTTAGGTTTTTGGATATTATTACATCCAGGAATCCTATAACTTCTTCATACATGATATGTGAAGTCTTATTTAAATTTTTATTCTAGTTTATAGATGGTAAAAAACCCTTCTCCCCTCCATCTTCCATAGGTTATTGAAACACTTTAAGGGAATAATTTACAAGCATCCTTCCATGAGCAATTTGTGAATTAATCTCTCATAATATTTTTGAAAATTGATATGATATTATTGAAATGATAATAACCTTATAATTATAAATTAATAATAATAATTATATACTATATACTTATCTCAGTTTATTCTAGAGAGATGGAATATTATTGCATGTGGTTTTACAATTATTCTTTGAGGTAAAAATTTCTCGCACATGCGTTGGTATAATTTTATTATTTGGAAATTATATAGGTGATAGAAACAATTATCACATGTGGTGTTTTATTTATTTTGGAAATAATATAATATAATTTTTTCTAGGAATCCTAAGAGTGCAGTTTTTGCTGACGGATACATGGACATGATTCAGGTGATGTTTCCATGAGGAACCTTGACTTTCTTCATCAATGAAATTTATATAGGAATTTATTTACCTTTTGGGGATCTCATTTACACATGTTTCCTTGGTATAATTATTTTGTTTTCATACCTTATTTACCATTCTTGACTGTGATCACATGTGGATGTGTGTGTAGATGGTGAGACTGTTCTGATGTGAACTATATGATTATTACCAAAGTAACTTATTGCCATGTTTGATGATGATCACATGATTTTATATTTTTCTACGATATTATCTTTATGATATTCATTTATTTCCTTGTATGATATATATTTCTATGCGTGTTACCATGAATTAGAGGTTGTTATTGGTACTTGAGATTGGTGGACCATTGTGTGATGTTTACCACTTATAGGGGAAGTGTACATGGATTTCAATAATAATGATGATGCACCTGAGAACAAGGTAGGGTTATGAAGAATTAAAGGCTTGAACCAAGGCAACAAGTTATGGGAATGATGACCTAGAGGCCTAATCCGAGGCAATGTGTTAGGGGAATGATGGCATAACCTAGGGCATAGATGCAGTATGATAGCCTGGAGGGATGACTCAGGAAAAAGTTGGAATATGATGGTCTTGGAGCCTAACCCAACTTGATTCCTTGAGATTGTTGGGAGATATGTTACAATCATAGTGGATTATTCTTTCTCACTATTACATCCTATGATTATCCTACCACCATGTATCTAAAGTAGGTATGACTGACTATCTATTGTGGCTTGGTTAGTGCATAACCACTCAGTATGTGTGATATGATTTTTATTCTTATTATGGATCTATTAATGTAATTAAATACACTTTTTATACTTGAGCACACTTGTTAAAAACACAGTGGTGGTGTCCTACTCGGTTTATTACTCAAAACTTTTATGGAAATTTTGATGCACGTGTAGGCTTTATGTATAGGTATCCGAGTAAGGGTAAGGGACCCATAGTTGATGGCTGAGAAGAGGGACATATAGCTAGTAGAATAACGATACATACTCTATATGACCCTATTGTTTTATTTATTTATTTATTTTTTCATTACTTTTATTACTCTGGTTTGTATTTCCACTTTGGGTGCCTATTCATTACTTTTATGACTAGTATACCATCTTTTAGTTTCCACCTGATGCACTGATTATCCTATTTATTATATTGTTTTATTATTATTTGTTCTATGACAGGATACTGAGGATATAGTCTCCCTACTGAAAAAATTATACCTTCACTGCTATTTTTCAGTCTCTTGTGTATAGGGAGTTACATATTAGATCATGTGGAACTCTAGTTCAGACTTGACGATTTAGGTCATGGTGTTAAAAAAAAAATAATTGAATTTTGTTTATGGTATTCCATACACAACCAATAGTTTAATAGTACATGAATCATTAGTAATAAATTATGAATAAAATGTAATACTCATACCCATTTGTGGAAAGATAAATATTTTTCAATTAAAAATATAAGTAGTTGTCAATGATATACCCAGTACAATATTTAGTCTCTCTTGAGCTAAGAACCTTAGGTATTATTAGAAAAACTACTTATAAAGCTTTAGACAAATAAACCTTTAGAAATAAAGGCCTTCCACAAAGCTCCCTAAATTAGCTCAGATAGATAGTATGAAATATTTCAAATAGAATCTAGAGGTAAATTCACATACTTTAAGAGATTCTTTTAAGTGATTTAAGTGATGTAAAAGTGAATAAATCAATATACTTGGAAAAGATATTGGATCCTTAGAACATTATTTTCAGATCATATCTTAACCAAGTATTTTTTGACCATTAAAATGTAGATTATATTTATTTCTAAACTCACATTTCCTTTTAAGCATGAGAAACATGATATTAGTAAAAGAAGGACCAATGATGAGTCTTACATGAATACATTGATCATTAAAATTTGGAGTGGATTTATTCCTAAGCTCACATTTCCTTATTCACATCTATTCTATAATGTAAGTAAAATATGGATCAATGATGAGTTTCATATATCATGTAAAATATTCCATTATCTTTTTAATACATGCTTCAAAAATTGAGATTTTATCCCATAAACATATGATAAATTTAATAAAAAATGGATATCATATGAGTTATATCATGAAATAAATCCATTATGTCATAAATCATGTTTTATTAATGAAAATATTTTGTTATGGATAAGTCAATAAACAAAAATGCATAAAAAATAACACAAAGTGCATCTAAGATAATTACCCTAAAGGTTTTTTATGATATTATATAAATCCCTATGGTAGAAAATTTATAGTCAAGTGATAAAATATATTTATATAAGAGGGTTTATATTTCTATTTGAGATAGTGGGAGAAAATTAGCTCGGATAAAGTCAAGGCTAGAGATACACAAATAGTTGGCATAGGAACAAGTTCCACAAGATATCGTGGAAGGTGAATTGTTCCAAAGACACATACTATATAGGAATTATAAAACCAAAGTGAGATAAATTTATTATCACCAAGTAAAGGTGATATATTATTCAATAATAATAATTAATTTTAATCCTACAAGGAAGAATTAAATGATAATAATATATGTTTTACAAGTTTATATGAATTAAAAAAATGGATTCCATGTACCAAAATTAGTTTAGTATTTTAGTGATTTATCTAATTGATATAAAGATGATGGTGCGTATTTAAGAGAAACTATACATGATTGGTACATGCACCATACCAATAAGTCTTGTTTGGTTATACCAAGTCTTCATACTTAAATCCATTAGAAATATACTTGTCATAGAAACTTTCTATGATCATAATATTGTGCATTGGAAGTCAAGACCACATTTCTTGGAAGGTGTCTATATGACATAAAAGGAAAAGTTAGAGACACCAAATAATGCTAATAAGAAATGAAATTTGTAGATATTAATTTATGTATTAATGAAAACATAATTATCATAGAATAATAATTTGTAAATAAAGTATTCTAGGTGTCTATGAGGTCTTAGTGGGAGTTCCAAAATATTCTAAGTAAAAATATGTTGATAAAATATGGAAAATAACTATTAGTATTATAGTAAGTTAAGGTTGGGTTGAAAGTAACTCTAAAAATATTTAATTAACATAGTGAACCAAGTTATAGGGAATAATATCTATTGTGATAGATCTAGTGGGTTTCTTAGACCAAGAAAAAGTACATATATTGAAAATGTATTAGAAAAATTCGAGATAGAATTTTTATAAATGTAAAATTACATAAATATCTCCAAAAAGATATTTATAAGACATAGGATGAGATTAAAATGATGAGTAAAACTATATATGCTGCCATGATGGATTTATCACATATTACATGATATGTAATAAATATAATATTTTCAATACATACATTATAGTATGAAAAAAATCAAATAAATTTAGGAGAACTACATGTTAAGCATTCAAACCTATCCAATACTACTTGATAAAGTAAAAAAGATATGTAATTGGTTCTTGGATAGGATGAAACACTAATTAAAAAGGGGATTAAAACTATTATTCGTATGGATAAATTGATATAATATCACATTTAGGATAAGAAAATGAGAAATGGAATCTCATTCAAGCTAGTAGTAACCATATTTACAAATACTGAGTATGTTGTGGATTCTGATTTTTTTAAAAGTATAATTATTATAATTATTGGAATCATACCATAGGTACTATCCAATATTTAAAGATTATGATAAAGGACAAAAGGGATTATACTTGGACATATAATCTCTTGAGGATTTTTAATCAAGGAGGAAAAGTGAGAGACAAAAAAGTAGCCATGTCAAAAAATGTGACAGGTCCAATGATAAAATACATAACTTAGTATAAGTATAAGATTATCTTGTGAGAGTTAATAGGTTGATTGTTAGAAATTTGGATCTAGTGTAAGTGGGATTATTGTAAAAGTGGGTTCCTTGGATCCAATTTGAAAAGTACTTTTTGATTACCAAATCATGTATATAGAGAGTTATACATTTTTATACTTACCATAATTATTTCTAAACTTATGTATCCACTATTTATATGGTAATTTACTTAGATTATTCTTCATATCAACATGTCATAACATTTTATAGTTATAATGAGAACCTTGGGAGACTATGATATTAATCATAAACATATTTCCTATGGTCTAGATACATCATACCAAGTAGACGAAAATGATGTTTTAATATTAGGTGTTGATGGATCCTAATAATTGAAACTTATTCTCATGAAGTTCATCTATAGTGATATAAATTAGAGGAGATCATGAGGACTGAATCACTAATAAGAACACCAAATGTTTCAAGTGTCATTAGTTATTCTTATTTATGAGAATGCATATTTATCTCTCAACTTGACATCACTATCAATGTATAACATTTGATCACACACTTTGATTCAATAAGAAAACCATAAAATTTTTATCATGGTGAGGTATCTTGAGAAGTGTGAGTCATTTATAGTATAAAATAGGTTTAATGTACAAGAAATAATCCATCGCTTCTGATAATAAGAGATATATCAGGCCCAGTTGACCAGGATGGTTTCACCTTTATTAAATCCATGACCATGGTGATTGAAGTTAATTACATCTTGTAATATTTCAAATAGATAAAGTAATAAAGGATTATTACATGAATAAAATGTCTTTCTTTATGAGCTATCATGAGAAAAAGATATTATATTACACAACATGTGTTCATAAGAGGTTATCATTTTTATGAAAAAACCTTATATCCTTAGGGGCCTTGGTGTGTTTCTAGACTCTGATCGTAGTATGTGATTATTACTCATTACAATCAAGATAAGGGCCTAGAGGGACACACAAATGTGTATTCATAATCTTGAAAAATTCTAGTGAATTTGAGTTTAGGACATGGTGAGCCCCACGATGAGGGTTAGGTAATTTCTGAGTCTATACAACTAAAAAATAAATAAATAAATTTAATATTATTCAAGTTTATAATAAAAACTTTTGAATTTATTTACTTATTATATTCACAAGTTATTTAGTGAATATAATGAAAAATATTTTCTAAATGAATATTAAATATTTAACATTCAATTTTTATTTAATATTTTTGGGAGATGTAAGTTGAGTTAATGAATCATATTTTATCACGTAAAACAATTTATATGCTACAAGTATGTGATAAACCATTAATTAAATTTAAGACAAAATTTTTAGTGAAATTTGTGTCATTTTTTGTATGTTTTAATGGTTAATTTTTATAAGTACCTAAAAAAATTTTATGGAAGTTATAACCTAAGTATTAAATTTTTTTTAAGACTCAAAATGCGAGAGTGAAGTGCTTGATTGAATTATTTCTCATCTCCCCCTCCTTCCTAAGTCTTAGAGAGAGAAATTTAAGGGAAGATCAATAATTTTTCGATCCAAGTTTTTGGAATGTGTGTGAACAATCTAATGGGTTCTGGATTTTCTTTCTTCAAGTGACAATTTTTGATGAAGATAAAAACATGTTTCCAATCAAAATCAGATGAGGTATGTTTTTTATTAATTTTTTAGATTTTTTTCCTTCATGAATAATTTAAATTTCACAAGATCTATTATTGAATATGTGTAGGGGTTTACAAATTTGATTTCTTGAAATAAATACATACCCAAAAATTTTAAAATACCATTTTTATGCTTCCATAAAGCCCTAGGTTCTTTCATGTAATACCATCCATTTAAAAATGATTTATAAATGTCTGGATGAGTGTGCATTAATTTATAGTATAAATAAATATTATTTTATATATGTTTAATCATATTAAATGTTCAAAATAAATGATAAATTTATATGAAAGAATATATGAATGTTAATACTCAATTTCCACATTAATCACACAATATGATTGATCCATATCATATCATTTGTGACATATTTAGTTGAAGTGGAAGATTTATAGAGATATTCCCTAATGAAAATATGTATATAATGTTTATTTGATTATATAATAGTATAAGATATACATATGTTTTGTTGTATTTTATTTTGGAATCAATGGAATATCACTTACCTTTGAAATATATCATCAAATTCCCCATGTATCACATCATATATAATGCCTTGTGAATACTCATCCAAAACTACCTTATAATAGGCTCTAAAATGATTTTAGAGAAAATTTATGATTTTTATAAAATTATATCCCCAACAAATCAACCAAAAAGTTTGAACCCGTGAGAATTTTTCATCATTGAAAACTAAGATGAATTTATAAATCCATAAATGTAATCAAAGAGTGGCCTCTATCAAAGAATCAATGCAACTCAATCTATAAAGGAATATGAAATGATCTTCATAAAATACATGTATATTTATATTTATTTCCACTAAATTTATCATATATAAGCATTCATAATCATATAATCCCTTTTTATTGAAATTTAATGACCATGGTACACATAGTATGTCAATCCCATATAAACACCTCATATGTTCTCGATTCTACAAGTATCAATTGAATAGGTTGATAAATACATCACATGTAATTAATTTATGCTAATAAACACATCTCATACCCCTCAACCAAGTAGATAAGAATATAAAATGAAACTTATCTAGGAATGAACAAATATTTACTCAATATCTCTCAATTAAGGGCCCAAATGCCCTACTCATCATACGAGAGGATGAATCCCATCTTGATTAAGCCCCAAACTGATGACATGATTGAAAAAACTTTTACCATTTTCATTCTTCACTATCATCATGGAACTTGAGCTTGGACCTCCCATGTCCTGCTTAGAAATCCTCAACACATTGAGGTGATTAGGTAATGTTCTGTTAAATTCATTCATATTGAAATTTATAATAAACTGTCGAAATTTTTTCAAAAATAATATAGAATGAAGTCAGTGTTCAGATTAAGATTGATAGGTAACCCTAATGTCTACAACTCATTATCATACCCAATCATATTGAGTATATGAGTGGAGACTAATATACCTTCTACCAAATTTCTTCAAAATATCACCTTCGATACCTCATACCTATTATTCTTTGATTGTTTCTGATAAATCATTTTCAAGTTGTCTACCATCTTATAAAAATCCATGTTTTCACATTTATTTTTAAACTTATGTTCCATGGTTAAAAACATGAGAGTATAGAATTCTATTGAATAATTTAAATTCTTGTAAAAAATATCCATGTCTATTTTTTAATGTAATCACTAGTCAATTTCTTAGTAAGGGGTTTCTCCAACACATAGAACTTTCCTTCACACTTAAGAAAAATTCTAATTGTTAAGTACCAGTCTAGTAAATTAATTCTATTAAGTTTTTACATATGTTAGATAAATCTCAAGGTTCAGTTAAAATATAATTATAATTATATTTTTATATATAATAAGATATTTTAGAAGAAGAGTAACAAGTTGTATGTTCATTTAATAAGGACATTTATTAAATATTCTCCAATTTTAATGATGACCTTTTGGAACCAAGGTGATTTGGGATGATGTTTCATGTTGATTTTGTATTTTTTTACAATCCTTTTTAGATTTAATCAAAGGAGTTTGGAGATCTTAGTATATAGTTATTAAATAATGCAAGCATAGGGGATTAAATTAAGAATTTTATTCAATAAAGTTTTTTTTAATTGTTTTCTAAGGGTGTGAAAATTAGAGGTTTTGGAGAGTATTTTCATTTGTATAAAAGAGATGGAATGTTTTCCATGTAGTCAAGTACAAAATTCACATAGTCTAGTATGAAACACATATAAGAATTTCATAGAATAGGTTCTCAAGTATAAAGTACATGGACCAAAAAGTGGATCACATGACTCATGCAATCGAGTACGCAGTTTTCATTAGGAGTTAGTAGTCTGAATTGGAGGTCCATGATGGAAAATTTTAAAATGAAGTTCTTGGTGAGAATGAATATATAGTGGAGTATGTGGATGAGTACTAGAGTACATAATCCAAAGGTGGATATTTTTATCCAAATAAAAATCTAGTACATCGTTTCTAATATGGAGTATGTGATAGGTATTTTACAAAGGGTTGAATAGTAATTTTGAGGATTAGAGAAATCTATGTTGTAATTTTCCTATAAATATCTCAATAATCCTTTCATTAAGTATATATTATAAGTTAAAAAGAAGATCCAATAGTTTATCTATAACTTTTCCATGAATATAGACTGTGAAGGGGGGCATGAAATCCATGGGGTTAATACACAATGATCAGAAACAACCTACAAGGTTGAGTACAAAGTACATGGAGTGTAGTATATAGTGGAAAAAGGAAGCTTGAGAGGGAGATACACATATTAAAAAGTGAGGTCCCTGAATTACAGTATGTGGTATATGAGGTTGAGTATGTGATGAACGAGGTTCCACATGGTTACTTCACATAATAAATATTTAGGTGGGTTTTTTTCACATGAAGATATTGTGGTGGTGGGGGGGTACTTTTAGAGATAGTAGAGTTCATTGGAGCATCAAATCTAGATTTTCATGATGTAAATAAAATCACACTTTCTTTATAATGTGGTACCAACCTTCAAGTTGATAAAATTAGGTAGAATTTAACCATAACAGGGAAAAAGGAGGATTCGATGAAAGTGATTTGATGAAAGTGATTTTATGTAGGAAATGTGTTTTCCCAGAATTAATTATAAAGGAAGTGTTCCTAGAATGAAGTAACTATGGATGGATAATTTTAATCCAGAAAAAAACTAGTAAATATTAGTGGATCCTGGTATAACCAATCGACATATACTTCTTATACCATTCCTTAGTGGTGAACCAAGAAAAATTGTTGTGTTCTTTTTTATTTCTTCATTTATGTTTTTGGTGAATGCGCATTTCAATTAGGAAATTTTAATGAGTTCCTAACAAAAAATAGACAATATCTATTTTAATAAAAATATTTTTTTTCACCCTAATTCAACCCTCCCCTCTCATAGAGTCCTAGGGTATAGTAATTGATATTATAGCATAGGTTTTAGACATTAAATATATTATATGAAATTATTTAAGATGAATAATTTAGTAAATTCTAAATGAGTTCCTATTTTTAATAGAATAAACTAATATATTTAGAAGAAAATAATTATATATTCTCTTCGATCAATTGAACTAGAAGTGATTTATTATAATTTAAATGAGATGGTAGTTAGTGATTCCATAGGACATCCCATGAATGAATTTGATATGAAATGGTTGGATACTAATTCCAAAGCTCAAAATTATTTATTTATAGATCAGTCAGATCTAATTTATTTGAAAGTGATGATATTCACCAGTTGAAAGACTGCAAGGGGGAAATTTTCTAATACATATGAAGGTGATAGTAAAGTAAAGGAGGGAAAAATATAGTTACACCATAATAGATTTTATGATTTGAAAATGATCCCATACGAGAATGATGATAGATTATTCATCTGAATCACTAATGTTGTTAGAGTTATTTGAGGACTTGGGTAATAGATAAATGTCATGAACTGACCCACCTAGGTCCACATGGTTGGAAAAAGGCTGATACAATAATACCCCAAACCCACCTCCAATTGGCCAAGGGCTGGTGACCATTTCATAGTAGAAAAAACACACATATGGGATGACTTAGGATATGGTACTTGTATACAAACACACACACATACATCTCCATGCAACAATACAGAAATAATAATACAAATAATACCAAAATGCTTGCATACATATATATCCCAAAACCAGAGCACTTAAAGAATGAAAATGAAAAACTAAAATCCCACCAAAAACTATAAAGTGTATAACCTACTCATATGGAGGGTACTTATGTCAAATTTAACCACCTATACACACCTCAGTCTATCTAGCAATCTAACATCTGCTTTCTCTGAGTCCTCCTAGGACTCCATCAAATGGAATTTCATCTGAAGAATACAAGATTTGATTAGGAAGATCCTATGTAGGGGTGATTATAACAATACCCATTAATCACCCTAAAATCCCAAATAAATGGTGGAAAATGAAAGGAAACAATCCACTCAACCCCAAACCAGAGGAGGAAACCCAAATGATAGAGGAAAAAAACTCCAAATCATCTGATCCTGGACTATAAATTTCTAGTCAGCTCATCTCCACTTGGTGTGTTAATCAAGATATGTGAAAAAATGGAAAGGAATCCTAGAATAACCCATATATACTCATCTCAGACTCAAATTATCATGAGGTACCAACCTCATAGCCAACCACAATATTTTACTTGAGGCTCAAAGATATTGCTCTACCTGTAGATCTGACTCCACGATCCTTTACAACCCCGATAGAACTCATCCATGAGATATCAATCATTGGGTAAAACTATATCTACCCGATGGAACTCATATGAGAGATCCCAATCATCTGTTATTTCTAAGACGATGTCACATCCTTGCCATCCTAGGCGGCATACCTCTGAGGGCACATTCTCATCAAGTCTCTCCATAGAAAGTCACACAGGAACCTAGCTAATCTCGAAACTCAAATAGTGTATCTCACCCTTCCCTAATGGGGGAATCCTCAAAAACTACCCGAATCCATAAGATCTCATCACTTAGATAGGATAACACACCTGGAACTGCTGGGGGACACTAAAAACCCAATCTAGAACTCTAGAGATCATAATGCTCAGATAGGGGATCACACCCAGGACTGCTATGGGATACCAAAAACCTTATTGAGTCTTAGAACCATGATACAGAGATAGGGTATCATACCCAGGACCATTGGGAGATATTGAAAATACAATATAGATCAAACCTCAAATTAGGGGATCTTATGGAAGATGATGCCACAAAATCTACTAAAGATGACACTGAGTAGGGGATCATTTAACGAAGATGCTACAAATCCTACTGAAACCACCCACTAAATAGGGTATCATATACTTGAAGATGATAAAAACCCTATTGGGATAACCTACTAGATAAGGTATCTCTACCTTGTTTGATGTTTATGAAGATTCCATGAACCCAATCTAGGGAAGTTGATACAATAGAGGATCCCACCCCAGACTCTAGGAGGGATACACCAACTCCATACGAGATCATCCTATCAATGGGATCACAATCCTATTTCGAGGAAATAATGCTGTAATATACCCTCATAGGGATAAAGCAAGGGATCTCACTCATTATAAAGGGTATATTATAAAAATATAATGGAGTCATGGAAACATAAAAACTATAATATAAGTGTGATACCTTATCCCCCCCTAGGGTCTCTATAACTACCACGCTTCTTAGACACGTCATACATAACCTCGAGAAAGGGAACCTAAAAAAAGGTCGATTATAGATCCAAAGTATTGGTAAAAAGGGAGATATTTAATAATAAACAAGATAATTAGGGTATGATAACAAGATCATAACATTATAATATCATACCCTGTATATCAAATATCATAAACAATAATCCTAACATATATATTGGAATTTCATAAGACATTAATCATAAGGGAGCCAAGAGAATAAGACATGAAAGAATAATAGAGGAATAATTCATTGAATTTAGAATGACCCATAAACATGTAATATTAGTCCATATTAGTCAAGTCACATTTTCAAAAAAAAAAATAAGGGACCTTGTTGGGGACTACACCTACTGGGTGGGACACACGATCATCTATAGTCGTAGTCCATTCCATTTAAGGGATACAGTTTCCCTACCATCCCATAGTGGATCATGATTCCCCATATTCCATTAGTGGATAAGTTTTCCCCATATTCCCATATTTGATAAGGATTACCCATATTACATAGTGGTCCAAGAATGAATAATTGATTCCAATCATTATCACACTAAATATAAATCTTTTCCCAACACATTGGAAAGAGATATAGGTCCCACCTATCACATAATAAAATCATACATACATGTGCCATAAGATAATAAAACATTCATAATATCATGACCCATATAATGAAATTGGGGTCATAATCATGTAATCATATCATTTACTATAAAATCATGATCATTTCATTGATTCATAACCCTTTAAAAGATGAAAGTTTCATAAGCATATGACCCGTGAAAGAGAAATGGGTTTTATAACCATCATGGTACAAAAACATAATACATTAATAAAAATTATATGTATGGAACCTTAGGGTAATTTCCCAAAAATAAATGAGTGACACCAAAAGACGTTATCTTGTATGGAAATTAATTTTTCAATATATTTTAGAAGTATTTATTGAGTAAAATATACTTTCTTATTTGAAAAATTCTTCCTAAAACATAAAACATTTTTGAAAACGTTTTTCTTTGAAAATAACATGAAAATTAATATAAGAGGATATAAAAAACAATATATATTTTTTAAACACCTTTTCCTTGAATAATATATAAAAATATAATTTTACAATAATTTTGCAAGAATTTTTTAAAATAAGGTTTTTAATAAAACATTTATCCAACTGAAGAGAGAAATATGGCCAGATTTTCTTAAAACATTTTCTTAATTATCTTAAGTAAAAATGTGTGAATGAATTGTACTAATAAATTAATAAATTAATAATATACATAGGAGAATAAAATTAATTATTATTCTTGAATTATGGATCATAATTTATCTTTAATTAATGAATAATCCTAACCAATCTCTATAAATGACGAGATTGTTGCAATAAACACTTATGACACGGTTACATCAAATAAAACTCCTATTGTAATAAATAAACTTTTATGATCCTTAAAATACCATTAGATTATATATATTCCCGATATATCATTCCAAGGTTAGTGTATATACCTCATATAGAAATATTGGTGCATAACATGGCATGGGTCTCAAAAAAGAAAAATTGAGACAGAATTACTTTATCGATTTGGTGAATTTTGAAAAATAAACCCATGAAAGGGTTATAATTGATTTGATATCTAAATAACCATAATATTAATTAAAATAATCACGGATTATATTATTTGGTAGTATCTACACCACACAAATGAAATGTAAGAACCCGTGTTTTTCCAGACTGTCGTTTTGAGCAGAAATTTGAATTTTTTGTTATTGGATGCTCGTGAGGGGTAAAATGGTCATTTTAACCTACCATATGATCTTGGATAATTTTTCTGACCACTCTGTTGGTCCCGGAATAGGGTGTTTACCCTAGGAAAAATTTTTGGTGGAAATCTGAGCTGTTTGAATTTTAGCAGAATATTTAATATTTAATCTTATTAAATTAAATATTAAATTATTCGCACAGGTTAATTTGTCAATAACTTCTAAACGACGTGTAGGATTGAGATTCTGTCTACGCCATTGAGTCTGAAATGTGGAGTTTAGCCTAGGGGAGGCATAAACTCATGTCAGGCGCCGAGGACGGCCCGAGCCCCCTTTTCTTCCTTTTCTTTTCTTCTCTCTTCCTTCCTCCTCCTTCTTGCACATGCTCCATATGCACTCCTCCTTGGCCATGTCTTTTGGGGGATTTTGATATTGATAATTAGAGAGATTTGGGAGGCAATAGGGGTACCGATTTGAAACTCTCGGCGTGTTGAGTCGGCGTGCGGCAACCGGGAGCCGTGAAATCAACCGAAGATTTGGCGGTTTCCACCCAAAGGTAGGGTCATTTATGTTTTCTCTGTATATCCACTTTAAAAATGTTTTTAAGTATTTAAACCCTTATATTTATTTATTGTTATCCCATGGGGCTCGATCTGTTGTTTCGGGGGTGAAAACAGGCGTTTCGGGCGTTTTCAGGGATTTCCCGTCGGAAAACCCAGAATACACGGCGTGTATTCCAGGGGTACACACCCTGTGTTCTTCCCTTTTGGGTACGATGATGTTTTCTTAAGTACACTCCATGTACTTTGAGAACACTTTGTGTAGTTGGTGGCCGTGTGAAATAGAACATGGAATAGTGGTTTTTAAGGAGTACACGCTGTGTACTATAAGTACACGCCGTATAGTGGCACTTGGGCATGTGTTTTAGTGAAAAAAAAACATGGGATGAATTTTTGTGAATATTACACGCCATGTGTAGTAAAGTACAAGCCATGTACTATTACACAGGCAAACCTAATGTGTTCTGGCCATGTGCTCTGGCCATGTACTACTTCAGTTTAGTAATTTTGGGATATCTTATGCTCTGGAAGTCAGAATTGGGTGTGTGAGTATTCGATTCTGATCGTATTTCCATGTACATCGAAATGGTGGAATCCTTTTGAAATTTATAGGTCATATAAAGGGGGTTTTGGGGTTTATATCTAAATGGAGGTGTTCTTCCTTCAGTTATCAAGTTCAGTTGTCAACTGAGAGTGAGACTTGGCGTGGATGATATGTTGGGTGTTCGGACCAACTTAGTTTAGACCTTTAATAGTATATGAGATATGATCTATCTCCCATTACATAATATTTAGAGGAATTTTCCCTTGTGAGACGTTCCCTTCTAGCCTATGAGGCTTTGAGATCGAGTACTTCTAAGGATCCCCTGAGGGATGCCTTTGCTTGTGTGCTGACCCAGGGAGTCCCTTATAGGATCTCTCTCTTGTTCTTCCTTTGACATGAACCATGCTATGGAATTCCTATGTTGTCCTTCCTTTTAGGATCTAGTGTATAATTCCTACATTGATCTTCTCTAAGGATCCCGCGTTGGATGCCTTCTCTCGTGTTTACGTGGAGGATCCTGAGTATGATGCTTCCTTTGTGTTTGACTTGAGGGACCCAGGGGGTGCTCATTGTTTGACCGACCCTGAGTTGTTATGTCGGGTTTGGGTAGAGATGGTAATTGGGTGTCACCTAGTACCCATGCCAAAATGGTGATCCCTTTGGGCTTTGGATGTATTGTTGGGTTGGGCGTTCGAGCCACCTGCACTGTTTGTTTATATCTGACTTGGTTTGCTGATGTTGTAGTGTTTACCAGAGGTGCTTCCTGGTTGGTGGTTGCTGAGTCTGATGCGATGCGTCTTTCTTGCTTGTTTGGATGCCTACATTTCCTTGTGTTTCCGAGTAGAGGTGGTTTGATTGTAAATAGTGTAGTTTACCTTTTTGTGGATGTGTTTTCCCATGTTGTTTAATTTTTGACCATTTGGTATAACTTTGCCTATTAGGCTGCCTTGTTTCCATGACTAGTATTGTTAGGATTAAGTGGTTGTATTTATGACATGTTGTTATGTTGTAGACTATTATCCAAGTAGTTCTTGAGATTTACTTGGGCCGATACGTGATGCTACACTTTCTTGACTTACACAGGGCCGTGAGAACCTGGTGTATAGACCATAAGGAGAATTGACATTGAGGAATTCTCCAGAGTGTCTTTATAATTATATTATGTAAGACCACAGGGCGAATTGACGTTGAGTGATTCCCCAGAGTTTATGTAGTTCCTCGATGCGGGCCACAGGGGTAATTGACATTGAGTGCTTCCCCAGAGAGCCTTTAGTACGATACAAGACTATAGGGGGAATTTACAGTGAGTGCTTCCCTAGAGAGTCTATGCTTAACCTGAACCAGAGGGGTCAGACTAAGTGTACTTCCTAGAGGGTTTCTTGTGTTTCTAGGTAGGACCAGAGGGGATATGCTGAGTGTACTTCCCATAAGCTTACCTATTTTGTTATCTGCTTGCTTGTGGTTTATTGGTTGAACTAGAGGGTTACTTGTTTTTGTTTAGCTTGTTTAGAGACTTAATTACGACGTTGGGCGAAGAAGGTACATGTCGATGGGATTAAGAACCCAGATATTGACTTAATGATACACAACTTGAGTTGGATGACGTCCAGCTCAATGCCCTTGCACAGGATGTCTAGGAGATTGGGCTTATGGTCCCAAGGATCGACTACTAATGTTATTCTTGTTATTTGAATCACTTAATCATTAATATTCATATTTATGTATAGGTGTATAGGTATGGGACTATACATGTGTACGTATATAGATATGGACATCCATGGTGGCACTTGCCTAGTTGATAGGGATTTCATACCCTGAGTTCGACCATGGTTTCACTTTGGTTTACTTCCTTTTGTTGTGTTCCAGCGATGCTAAGCACAATGTTGTTGAATACACTTTAAGCAGCACAGTTATAGGTTGCTTGTCAGGCTGCCCTACTGAGATTATTTCTCACCCCTACACATGCACCTCAGTGTACGTGTAGAAATTATGTCTGATTTTCAGGATGGGCATGAGTTGCATGGTGGATAGGTAGGAGGGCCAGTGTTTCATGATCGAGTAGAGCTGCTCGAGTGGTTCTACTAATCGGGCTACTGCAGTTCGACAGTGTCTGGAGATCAGGTATGTGGATTGGATCGGAGTTAGTAGCAGAGCCTTGTACTTTTACTTTAAGTTTCTTTTGTACTTGTATCTGTATGGTCGTCCCAGTGGGTGACCGGTATTGTATTGTATTGCATAACTTTTCGGGCTTTTAGAACATTTCATTATTTCATCTTGTTCTATTTCAGTTGTTTATTGCTTCTGCAAACTATCCACTTCCGCTATGTATGATACTTAATTATTTCCACTGTTTTCTTACTCTAGTATGAGGTCATAGTCTCCCCACTATCACATCCTAGGCCCTCACTACTAGTCGGCAGCCTCTGGCGTATAGGGAGGCATGCTTGAGGCCTTGTGGAGAACCAGCTCGGAGCACTGGTTTAGTGGCTTCCGGGTCAGGACGTTACAAAGTGGTATTAGAGGAGTTTTATTTCCTAGTACTTAATATTTGAGATATGGTAGACAGGAGTATTAGGAATGTGTCGAAACCTATGATGGATATCGGGCTGGTGCATCAAGAATACTTGTTCCGGTAAGAAGTCCTAGTTGCCAGGGTTTGGGATTGCTATTCTGATTTTGTGATATTACAGTTGTATATGATTTTCGCCTTGAGCGACACATATGTTTTGTGGTGTTTTATTTACTATGGATCTCTAGATCTTGGCTGTTGGTAATAAGCCCAGGATAGATTTTGACTCTTGGCCAGCAAAGGCAAGATGTGTCTCATGCATCATACTAGGAACGTAGGATTCACAGCATATAGGCCTGCTAGTGTGTGTTTTTATTGACGACTGAGACCTTTGGGTTTGCATACGCATACTTTTTACTCTGATGGCAGGTCATGTGGATCCATGTTGAGGCGTTGGTGTGAAGATGATGACTCATTCCTCGTGCACAGGTGGTGTAGTGACCCTAGTTGGTCACTGTGGCACGTGATGCCTTTCTATTTACCCCCTTTATTGTGTGTTGTTTCTCTTGTCTGTGGTTATCTAGTCGGATCATTGAGAATGATGTCAATATATACCAAGGCTTTTCTTGTGAACTGGACCTCCTTGTGGTATTCCCATATATGGATACCCGATTAGTGTCAGTTCAGTTTCTTTTCTACTTGGGTTGTGAACTCCAGGGAGTAGTTCCTTCTAAGGATGCTCAGAGAGGATCAGGTCCCTTATAGGTTGTGTTTCGGTTTTGACTTTTGTTAGTCATTGTGATATTTACCATCTTCTGAGATGTTGTTGATATTTTGGGCTAGGTGGTTAGACCTTGTGACCCAGTTGTGATGATTTTTCTGTAGGGATAAGGGGAAGACCTAGAGACCCTTGGTTTTGACTCGAACCTTTGTAGGTCGATGTCTGTTCTGTTCTAGGTAAACCTGTGTGAAAATGTTTGACCCATGCTTGAATCTTGGTCAGGTTTTGGCAGGATGTTAGTGTGGCTTGGAGGGAGCTGGGCACGCCTTTAGTGAAATCTTAGTGTTATCCTATTAGAGATGATCATGCACTATCTTGATTCGTCTTGAGTATGATGAGAGAGCTTTGACCCTACATAGAGATCCTTTTTCTTTCTTAATGTTCATCCATGTGGCGGATGGAACCTGTTCTAGTTGTGCTCTTGGAGTAGTGTATGGAAAGCCATATGGTGGGGAGTTCACCACTGGCCTTTTGAGGGTGGTTCTCCTTGATTAGGTTAAACTTTGGTGCTTCAAGGAGCTTTTCAGCTTAGATTTGTTTTCTTTTAAGACGACAGAAAGGGTATTCCTATGGTGGGGAGTACCAGTTTGGTCGTAGTTGAGTATCTTCTATGTAGAAGGTGGTGGATAATGATATAAGGCTAGTTATTGGATGGTCCAGATAGCTTGGTTGTGCAGATGATCAGGTTGGGAGCATGGATGATGGTCCTTTCACTAGGCTTCTCAGGGACGAGAAGATTTATGGTGGGGAGTTTGTAAGAACCTGTGTTTTTCCAGACTGTCGTTTTGAGCATAAATTTGATTTTTTTGCTGTTAGATGCTCGTGAGGTGTAAAATTTTCATTTTCCACTACCATCTGATCTTGGATATTTTTTTTGACCACCCCGTTGGTCCCAGAATAGGGTGTTTACCATAGGACATGAGTTTGGTGGAAATCTGAGCTGTTTGAATTTTAGTGGAATATTTAATATTTAATATTATTAAATTAAATATTAAATTATTCACACAGGTTAATTTTTCAATAACTTCTAAACAGAGTTTCGTATTGAGATTCTGTTTGCACCGTTGAGTCCGGAATAGTGAGTTTAGCCTAGGGGAGGCATAAACTCATGTCAGGCGCTGGGGCCGGCCCGGACCCCCTTTTCTTCCTTTTCTTTTCTTCTCTCTTCCTTCCTCCTCCTTATTGCACATGATCCATATGTGATTATCCTTGGACATGACTTTTGGGGGTATTTGGATATTGAGAAAGAGAGAGAGTTGGGAGGCAATAGGGGTATCGATTCGAAGCTCTCGGCGCGCTGAGTCGGCGTGCGGCTACCGGGAGCTGTGAAATCAACCGATGCTTCGGCGGTTTCTGCCCAAAGGTAGGGCCGTTTATGTTTTCACCATATATACCCTTTAATTTTTTTAAGTCTTTAAAGCCTTATATTTATTTCTTGTAAGCCCATGGGGCTCGATCTGTTGTTTCGGGGGTGAAAATGGGCGTTTCAGGCGTTTTCAGGGATTTCTCGTCGGAAAACCCAGAATACACAGCATGTATTCTAGGGGTATAAGCCCTATGTTAATCTTGTTTTGGGAAGGTGAAGTTTTCTTAAGTACACACCATGTACTTTGAGTACATGTCCTGTAGTTGGTGGTCGTGTGACTGGCTGTGTGAAATAGAATACAGAATAGTGGTTTTTAAGGAGTACACGCCGTGTAGTGGTACTTGGGAATGTGTTTGAGTGAAAACAAACACAGGGTGACTGTTTTTGAATAGTTCACACCATGTACAGTAAATTACATTCTGTGTACTATTACACAGGTAGGCCCAATGTGTTCTGGCCATGTGCTCTGGCCATATACTACTTCAGTTTAGTAATATTGGGATATCTTATGCTCTGGAAGTCAGAATTGGGCATGTGAGTAGTTGATTCTAATTGTTTTTCCACATAGATCATAATGGTTGAATCCTTTTGAAATTTATAGGTCATATAACTGGTGTTTTGGGGGTTTCTATCTAAATGGAGGGGTTCTTCCTTCAGTTACCGAGTTTAGTTGTCACATGAGAGTGAGACTTGGCATGGATGATAGGTTGGGTGTTCGGACCAACTTAGTTGAGACCTTTAATAGGATATGATCTATGAGATATCTCCCCTAAGGTATTATTTATAGGATTTTCCCTTGTGAGATGTTCCCTTATGGACTATGAGGCTTTGAGACCAGGTACTTCTAAGGATCCCCTGAGGGATGCATTTTCTTGTGTGCTGACCTAGGGAGTCCCTTATATGATCTCTCTCTTATTATTCCTTTGACAGGAACCATGTTATGGAATTACTATGTTTTCCTTCCTTTGAGTATCCATTGTAGTATTCCTCCCTTTCTCTTCTCTAAGGATCCCGCGTTGGATACCTTCGCTCGTGTTTACCTGGAGGATCTCGAGTATGTTGCCTCCTCTGTGTTTGACTTGAGGGACCCAACGTGTCCTCATTGTTTGACCGACCCTGAGTTGTTATGTTGGGTTTGGGTAGAGATGGTGATCAGGTGTCACCTAGAACCCATGTCAATCTGGTAATCCCTTTGGTATTTGGATATATTGTTGGGTTGGGCGTTTGGGCCACCCGCATTGTTTGTTTATATCTGACTTGGTTTGATGATGCTGTAGTGTTTACCAGAGGTGATTCCTGGTTGGTGGCTGCTGAGCCTAATGCGATGCGTCTTTATTGTTTATTTTGATGCCTACTTTTCATTGTGTTTCTGAGTAGAGGTGGTTTGATTTTAAATAGTGTATTTTACCTTGCAGTGGATGTGTTTTCCCATGTTGCTTGATTTTTGACCATTTGGTCTAGATTTTCCTATTAGGCTACCTTGTTTCCATGCCTAGTATTGTTAGAATGGAGTGGTTGTATTTATGACATTCTATTTTTTTGTAGACTATTATCCAAGTAGATCTTGAGGTTTACTTGGGCCGATACGCGATGCTACACTTGCTTGACTTACACAGGGCCATGAGAACCTGGTGTATAGGCCATAGGGATAATTGACGTTCAGGGCTTCTCCGAAGTGTCTTTATAATTATACAATACGAGACCACATGGGGAATTGACGTTGAGTGCTTCCTCAGAGTGTCTGTAGTTCCTCGACGCGGGCCACATGGGGAATTGATGTTGAGTACTTCCCTAGAGTTCCTTTAGTACGATACGAGACTATAGGGGGAATTGATGGTGAGTGCTTCTCGAGAGAGTCTATTGTTAAGCTGAACCAGAGGGGTCAGACTGAGTGTACTTCCCAGAGGGTTACTTGTGTTGCTAGGTAGGACCAGAGGGGATAGGCTGAGTGTACTTCCCAAATGGTTACCTATTGTGTTATCTTCTTGCTTGTGGTTGATTGGTTGAACTAGAGGGTTAATTTTTTTTGTTTAGCTTATTCAGAGACATAATTATGATGTTGGCCAAAGAATGTACATGTCGATGGGATTACAGACCCAAATATTGAATTAATTATACATGGCTTGAGTGGCATAATGTCCAGCTCAATTCCCTTGCACATGATATCAAGGAGATCGGGCTTATGGTCCCAAGGATCGACTGCTAATGTTGTTCTTGTTATTTTAAAAACTTAATCATGAATATTAATATTTATGTATAGGTGTATAGGTATGGGACTATACATGTGTACGTATATAGATATAGAAATCCATGGTGGTACTTTCCCAGTTGACAGTGATTTCATACCCTGAATTTGACTATGGTTACACGTTGGTTTACTTCCTTTTGTTGTGTTCCAGCGATGCTGAGCACATTGTTGCTGCATAAACTTTTAATAGTATAATTATAGTTTGCTTATTGGGGTTACCTACTAAGATTATTTCTCACCCCTGCACGTGCACCTTGGTGTACATGTAGACCTTATGTTTGATTTTTAGGTTGAGCATGAGTTGCATGGTAGATAGGGCTAAGGCCCAATGTTTCATGATCGAGCAGAGCTACTCGAGTGGTTCTACTGATCGTGCTGCTGCAGTTGGATAGTGTGTGGAGATCGGGTATGTGGATTAGATCAGAGTTAGTAGCAGAGCCCTATACTTTTACTTTCAGTTTCTTTTGTACTTGTATCTCTATGGTCGGCCCAGTGGGTGACCAGTGTTGTATTGTATTGCATAGCTATTTGGGATTTTACAACATTTCATTTATTTCATCTTGTTCTATTTTACTTGTTTATTGCTTTTTCACTCTGTTTACTTCCACTGTGTATGATACTTAGTTATTTCCGTTGTTTGCTTACTCTAGTATGAGGGCATAGTCTCCCCACTATCACACCCTAGGCCCTCACTGCTAATCGGCAGCCTCTGGCGTACGGGGAGGTGCGCTTGAGGCCTTTTCTCGAACCAGCTCGGAGCACTGGTTTAGTGGCTTCTGAGTCAGGACATTACATGAAACATGTGGGGGATAATCTATAAATCTCATAGAAATAAAAGTGAGAATAGAAATCCCCTTAAACAATTTCTTGGCTCATTTTATACTAGTTGAAAAATCCTATATAATTAATAAAAGTATTTATTCACACACCAAATAGACGTATTGTTATATATAATAACATAAATTATGTTACTTATGAGTTTATATTACCTATTTATTAACTATTCTGTGTTATATTTATGTTTGAGGTAATTGCTGCTTCAACTTTCACATGTTTTAATTTGTTATTTTTATGGTCATCATACTTATATCATATTTTATAGAATTTGAAACATTATTTTAATATAATATATATTAATTATATATTTATTTTCAATTATATATGAAATATAAAAATATAAAATGGAATGCACCATTCATGGAGATAGTAAGGCATAGGTACTCATGAAGGTTATTTTTGTATTCTTATCATATTGAAAGAAAGAATGTAAATGAAATATATGATTATATATATATAATTATATCATAATAATTATTTAATAAATGTCATATATGTTTACTAAACCCATCATTAATACATTCCATGTAATGTGAGAATAAACCACGTCTCTTTGTGGAGGCAGTAGTCCATACATCCACAAACGAAGTTATCGTATTTAAAAAAAGGGAAATAAAGATGTTGTGTGTTATATAACAATTAATGAAGAATAAATAGATAATAAATATCATATATATAATATAGAAACTTATTTTCCCTCATAATTCCCATACATGGGAGGTGGTAATGAAAAAAAACAAACAACATCATCTTATGAGGCGGCAGTTAGTCGCACACAAGAACAATATGTTCGTTACCCATTAGATAGAAGTTTGTGAAAGTGTATGGATAACACTTATAATGATATAATCTCAGTATATTTGTCATAATGGGGTTATTATATAATCATTGAATAAGAATATTCGATGTAGTGGAGAATGAAAATAAAACAACAAATCATGAGGAAGAATGTTACATATTCTTTGGGTAACTAGTTTTGGTTTACACCAAAGGAATTAATTGATAGGATGTATAGCAATGTTAGGTATATAAAAATAATTAAGGGATCTTGGTAGATTATTTTATTAGATCTTGGAGATCCAAATTTCTTTAGAGGTGTGAATAAATGGGAGGGATGATTTTCATTTTATATTTGAGGAGGAGGGGAATTCTTTAAATTTTTTAAAAGGGAATTCCACCCACATTTTCCACATAAAAGTGGCTATATTAATGGATGAAATCCTACAAGATGGATTCCAGGGTCAAAATATTAACTTAAAAGGTCGTTTTTACATGATCTTATGTCATTTTTTCTTTTATGATTAAGATTTAGTCCTTTGTTATGCTATTTTTTATCTCAATCACTATAATTAATTTTAATCAGTTTCACTTATCATTTTGGTAAAAAACAATGTTTCCATAATTATAAATTATAAATTATAATGAATATAAATATGGAATACATTTTTCCAATTTCTAATCACTTATGTGGAAGGAAATAATTTAAATTTAATCCCATATATGAGATGACGAAGTGGTATTTTTTAGTCAATTTCCAATCACTTATGTGGAATGAATTAATTTAAATTTAATCCCATAGATGAGACGATGAAGTGGGATTTTCTAGTAAAAAGGTCAAAAAGAATGAATTGTTTTTATATCTGATTTCAATGGGAAACTGATTCCAATGACCTAAATTTGATTAAATCATGTAAAATTTATATAATTAATTATGAAAATCATATTAAAAGTGAAATAAAAAATATAAAAAAAATAATATGAAAAACTGATTTGGAATTAAAATTCAGTATTCATCAATATTCATAAAAAATTCTATTTTTTAGAAAAATATGAAAAATTATCCCTACGATAATTTGGAAAAAATTAATTCAAAAATAATTATTATTTTAATTTTTTTTCAAAATGTTTCATAAATAAATTCTATTATTCTTCATATAAGGATATATAAAGTAGTTCATTTGAAAAAAATAATATTTTCAAATTTATAAAGTCTTTAAACAAATAACATGTTTTATTATCAATATGTTTTATTTATATAAAACAATTATAAGTTATATTTAACAATTAGTTATTATTATTCATATTTTTTTAAACTATTATGTTATAACTTTATTATTTAAATAATTATAATAATAAAATGTTTTTTCTTAGAGACTTGGTCATTCACATAACACAGGTCAGGTCAGTGCTGCATGTTGTGAAAGAATACTTTTTTGTTGAGTATAACAAAATCGAAACTTGGATTAGCTTGAAACCTAATAAATCTATTAAAAATTAATTTATTCAAAACAAAAGGTTCTTAAAAACTTGGGGTGTTACATTTTACACTCCTTTAAATAAATTTCACCCTGTAAATTCATTATTCTAATACAAAAATTAGGATACTTATTCCTCATTATGTACTCAGTTTCCCACATAACCTTCCATAAATGGTGATTTCTCCAAAAAAATTGACATCATGAGTGGTCTTGTTTCAAATAACATTCTCTATATGATCTATAATTTCAACCTTTTGTTCCTCGTAAGATAGCTCCTACTAAAACAGTATGTCCTATGAGTTTAGTATATTTGAATGGTTCGGTATGTATTTCCTCATGATAGATACATGAATAACAGAAATGACTTTAGAGATATTTATATGATGTTCCAAGGAATAAGCTACTATCCTAATATGATCAATAATTTCAAATGGACTGATATACCTATGACTTAGTTTCCCTTTCTTCTCGAACATCATAACCTTCTACCCTGGATATATTTCTAGAAACATCTTCTCTCCAACATAAAATTCAAGATCACACTGTCAGTTATCATCCTTACATTACATCAAAATTTCAAATTCCTTGATATGATACTGAATGGTTCTAAAGTTCTCTTCCATTTCATTAGCTATCTCAGCTCCCAAAGGCATTATTTCTCTTGATTTATCCTAGACAAATGGAGATCAAAATTTCTTCCCATAATGTTATTAAAAAGGATCCATCAGAATTCTTGAATGAAAGATATTGTTATAAGAAAAATGAACTAAAAGTTGGTGTTGATTCCAAACACATTTGAAATATAATTAAAAATATATCAACATATCCTATAGTGTTTCAATTATTCTTAATGAATTTCCATCATTATAAATAATATATATAGTGCTGAAACTCAATTATGTATCATGTTCTATTTTATGCCATCTCTAGAAAATTGAGGTAATCCATAGATCCAAATGAGATATAATGTAATGTGGTGCTACATGAAACCTTACCACATCCTTAATGTATAACCAGGAAATATGATCTAGAGAGAAATATTCTCTAATAAAAATGAACTATGCTAACATGGTAAGGTGATAAATTACGACCCATATAGAATTAATTCCTTTAAAGGTTTTGGGGAGTCTAATAATAAAATCCATAGTGATGATCTCCAATTTACAATTTGGTATGGGTAATTAATGTAACACCCCCTTATACATTTTATTTTAATCCTTAACATGATGGCATACAAAGTAATGAGATACAAACTCTTAATGGAATCACTCATGATGTATTCTTTCAAATCTATATACATATTCATACTTCAAGGTTGAAAATAGAATGATGAACTATGGCCATACTCTAATAACTACTCAAATCTGGTATGGATGGAATGAAAACATGGTTCCTAAACCTCATCATTCCAACATGATCAAGGTTGAACTCCTAATAATCATTATCCTTATTTTAAAGCTTTATATCTTCCTTTTGTGCGTATTTGATATTCACTTGGATAGGGAGATGAATATTTAATTGAGAAAGATAATATTTTACACCTTACTTCAAGATTTCCAAATCCACCCTTTGGAAATGTAGAAATATAGGATCTCTTTTTATCTTCATCATGGATAGGATGGAAAGATCCTTTCATCTCAAAGCATCATCCACCATGTTCTCTTTTCCATAATGGTATGTATTGATCATTCATAATCCATTATCATCTCAAACCATATTCTATAGTTCATTTTAAAATACTTATATATGAATATATATTTCACAGTTTTATAATCAGTATATATATCACACTTTCCCCATAAAGATAATGCCTCCATATCTTTAATGAAAATTTACCATAGCTAACACAAAATCATGAGTTTGGTAATTTTCCCCATGGATCATCAACAATCACACAATATACATGATTACCATTTTATTATGAATAAGAAAACATCACAATAAATTTTTTGATGTACCACTATATATTAAAAACCCTTCTCCACTATAGGGTAATGTAATCATAGGTGTGCTGATCAAAATTCAGTTTAGTTCCATGAAATTTTCTTCACATTCATCTGTTCAGAGGAACATGGCACACTTTTGAGTTAACAAGGTTAGAAGATTATATAATTGTGAAAAATTCTACTCAAATCATTGATAATATTCAAATAAACCAAGAAAACTACAGATCTCAGTAATCATGGTTCGTCTTGGATTGAATTTAATAGCTTCCATATCTAATGGATATAATATAATACCCCCTATTGAGATTATTTGAATCTAAAATGAAACATTTTCCATCCTTGATTCAAACATTTTAAATTTTTCGTACAAATTCTTTAAACATATGTTATTTAGTACAATTATAAAGTGTCATTCATACACTTCCTTTATCATTGAATATATAAGGTTATCATCATTAAATAATACCACAAATTGATTGTGGTAATATCTAAAGGACCTATACATAAAATCCATTAGGACGGTATGAGAATTAGTAAGACAAAAATGAATCACTATACATTCATTATTTCTATATCATATATGGAATGTCGTATTGGGATGTCCTCTTTCTTTACCCTTAATTAATGATATCTAGAATGATATTTGATCATGGAAAAGTGTTAAGATGAATGCTGTTGATCAAAAAAGTCCTCAATTTGGGGATGAGGATACCTTGATCATTATCATGTTTAACTCTTTATAACCAATGTAAGATCATATTTATCCATCAATATTTTTTATGAATATAATATGTACACACAAAGGTGACACAATTAGCTAAACAGATCCCTTATCAATGATTTCTTGATGTATCTTCTTTAATTCATGAAATTCAATTGGTTCTATTTTATAGGGAATCATTTAAATTTGTTTGTAAACAATTATGATTTCTATTGAGAACTTATCTTAATGTTTCAGGGCATGGTTAGGAAACTCTTCTAGGAACACATCCAAAAATTCCCAAATAATAGGAATATCATCAAATTCATGTTTCTCTACCACCACTTGTGAAAAACATGCCATTTGAATGGGAATTAATAACCATACACCTGATATAATTTCCATAGTAAGTTCATACATATCATCCAACTGATAGATGATCATGTGTTCATTTGAACTATCAAACGTAACACCCTTTACTATAAATTTATTGTCATATTTATATAGAGAATGAAAATACATTTCTAAGTTGACATCAAATTCAACAAGGGGAAGGATAAAAATATTTTCATGAAGTATATTCCCACAATTGTAAACTAGAGAGGAATTATATAGATGAGATGCAATTGTTGTACAATTAGGGATTTTCACTGATAAATCCACATTTTTTCATTTGTATGGAATCTTAATAAAATTATAAAATTATATATATATGTCAATGAGATGGTAGATCCTGAATAAAATAATACATGAGAAGTTTGAGATTGGATGATTTATGTCCCATTCACCACTTCATTAGAACATCCTTAATTAGAAATAGTGATCACATGATATTTCTATATTTTTACTTATATAAGGGCATACTAATTCCTATCATCATCTCCAACCCTCGGGTTTTGTCACTTGTTATCATAATGTCCATTATCCTTACATAGGAAATATTGAAGTTTGGGAGGGGTATTCTATGTAGATTTCACTCTATTTTCATCATTTGATAGCTTATTTCCATTAGTTCGACAATCAATTTCTTTATGGCATTCCCTTCTACGCTTATAGAATTTATTATACCCCACAAAACAATGCCCTCTATTCTTCTTTCCACAAATGGAAAATTATGGAAGGATTATCTTCTAATCTTCATGATTTCTAAATTTTCTATTAAACTCCATCCTTCCTTTCACGTTAAAACCATGAGATTGATATGTATCTCTAACATTCATTTCAACATTGAATTCACAACACACAATATATTCATATTTAAAAATGTCTATTATGACCAATTCCCTTATTAGAATTATATTTAATCCACTGAATAACCAATAAAAATTATATTCTAGTTATATTATAATACCAGAATCATACCACACAAGTCTTGTGAAATTATCCTTGTAAATAATGAGAGATTCATCAGCCTTTTTATTCAACTAATGGAAGAGATTTTCCATATTCATATATAGAACATGAGGATTGTAATTATTGAACATATTATTTAACTCATCCTAATCCATGGATTCAATTTAATATTCTTTTTGCATATTATTGAATACATTCAACCATTGAGATGATTCACCATCTAACAGATAGACATATATAATGACTTTCACATGTTTCTAATAACAAATAATTGAGAATATATTTTTAGTGGTACTGATCTAGTGTTTAGAAATATGTGGATCATAATACCCATTTGAAAAATGTGGACATTTCATCATGAAGGACTCAATAGATTGTCATTCTATTAATTTCTCGTTAGAAATATATGCATGATTCATAGCTTCAAATATTAGTGTGAGTATAGAAATGGGGTCTTTCATTCTATATCCTATAGAATTTTGGATGCTCAAAAGAATAATAATTGAATTTTCCATTATAGTCACCAATAACATGGTTGCTTCTAGATCCATATATTGACTAAAAGAAAAAAGAATAGAGTAAGAAACAATTATCATATAGAGGACCCACATAATAATGAATAGCTACATATAATATGTCTAAATTATGACACCATATTTAATCTATGAAACCTTTTTTATCCAAGTTTATTAATATTCATGTTATTTTTAAATCCATTATGTTTTTTCATAAAGTGTTTGTGAATTCCCAAAGCATACCCCTTAGGAGTGTCAAAGCAGGTTCCATTAGGTCTATTGTCATGTACCAGGTTACACTTGAGTCAGGCCCAACACACCTTTTTGGAGTCTTTACACCTTGGTATACCTATTACTAAACCATGTCCACTTATATTATTCATGGTATGATTTATTTCTTGGAAACTTCTCGCTCAATCCTTAATCAAAATTCTAGGAAATTTTCCTATACTTTTAGTTATCCAAAGAATACCCTTAGATACTTCCTTAAATTTCAAACAAAGGTTTTATCATCCTCGTTTCCAAAGTATTACTAAACTATCTCATTGATACAAAATATAGCGACCCTCTCTTTTCAAAAATTAACATTACATCAATATAGTGGAATAGATAATACATTTCACAAACAAACACCCAAATACTATATATGATTAGATTCTTTAGAAACATGGAAATATAAACAATGGTACATAAGTGAGAGAACTTATCTCCAACTAAGATATCCATGACTATAACACCACTTAGAGACATGATACATACTACATATCTTCATAACCTAGCTAAAATAAAATATAAAAATGGGATATCTCTAATGCTTATTAAGTGTAAAAAAGGGAGTTTTTTATGAATAAATATGAGCATAACGATATGAGAATCTCATCATAACATTAGAAGACCATACCCTTAATATAAAATATCACAACCTTGAATCATGGAATATAGATTGGTAGTTAATAAGACATGAATAATGAGGGAATGAAGACCATAATCAAGGAAAGCATAATATAGGGATAAGACAAGGAATTTTTTCTAGAAAATAAAAATGTAATATCATTCTATATAAGTCTCAGATCATTTGAAAAAACATGTTAGGGAACTAAATTTGGACTAAAACTACTGGTAGGGACACACAATCATCCCTAGTCACATTAGTTTCCATGTCAGGATCAAGTTTCCCTATCTTTCCATAGAGGATCAGGTTTCCCCATCATCCCATAGTGGATCAGGTTTCCCCATTCTCCCATAGTGAATTGGGTTTCCACATATTCCTATAGTGAATTGGGTTTCCCCATAATCCCAAGTGGATTAATCTAATTGAATTTATTCCCATAAATTTATCATGAGATATAAATCATTAAAAAATTCATTGGAGAGAGATATAGGTCTCCCCCATCACATAATAAATCATACATACATGTTCCATAAGATAAAAAACATGCATCATATAATGAATCATAAGACTAAATGGGTTTAATAATCATGTATTTATATCATTACCAATGAAAAATAGATATGTTTCATTATAATTTCCTCAAATCATAATTTATTAATAGAAGCGGGATTCATAATCATATAACCCGTGAAAGAGAATATATTTTCATAACCGTCATACCATAAAAACATAAACCATTAATAAAAATAATATGAATTAAACCATTGAAAAATGTACTAGAAATACATTGGTGACATAAAAATTAATTATTTTATATGGAAAATAATTTTTGATGATCTTTTGAAAACATTTCTTTATGAATATATCCATTCTCTTTTAATAACACTTTTAAAACATGAATCATTTTTGAAAAAAAAATCCTTGAAAATAGATTGAAAATATATAAAGGAATATTTTAATAACCATAAAACATTTTAAAAATAAATTTTAATTTATATTGATATCATATGATCATTTTAAAATAATTCTTGAAAACATTTCTAAAAACATGGTTTTGTAATAAAATAGGTATCCGACTAAAGAGAGAAATATGGTCAGATTTTTTAAAAAACATTTTCTTAATTATCATAAGTTACAAATAGTGGAAAATAATACTAATACATGAATAAATAATGAGTAAACATAATAAATTAAAATAAATTATTGTTTTCAAATTATTGGTCATAGGATTTAATCAATGAGAGCATAATCATAAATTATTCAGATAAAGGATGAGATTTTGGTGATAAACTCAAACCACTTGGTATCTTTGAATAATACTCCCCATGTAAGAAAATTATATTACATGAATCATAAAATACCATTAAATGTTTTAGAATCATTATATAAAATTTTAAAGGGATGCGTAGACACCTCATAGAGGAATTTATGTGTATACCATGTCATGTGTCTCAAAGAAGGAAAGTTTAGCCAATATTACATTTCTGATTTTGTAACTCTTGAAAAAAATACCCTATGAAAGAGAGATGATAGATTAGATATGTAAATATGTATAAAATTAAGTATAATTATTATAAATTATATTCATGGTCGTTACATACACCACCTAAATGAAATGAGTTGTAGATGTGGAATAAATCTCATCGAATTAAAAGTGATATTAGAAATCCCCTTAAATTATTTCTTTACTCTCTTCATAATCATTAAAACCTCCTATATAATAAATATATGTATATTTTAAAACTTATAGATAACCATATTCTTATATTTAATAACATATTAAATTTTACTTATTACTTTATATTACTTGTTCATTAAAAATTCCATATTAAGGTTTCATTTTCGGTAATTGCTGCTCTATCTTTCACGTATCTTAATCTGTTATATTTTTTTGTCCTCGTACTTATATAATAATTTCATAAATTTAAACCATGATGTAAATTTATTATATTTTAATTATATATGCATTAATAATAATCTATTAAATATTTAAATATAATATTTAATACACCGTTCATGGAGATGGTAGGTCATACGTACGCATGGATGTTGTTTCTATTATCTTATTATATTGATAGAAATAAAGAAAATGTCATAGATGAGTATATATATTATAATTCTAGTTGAATTATTATTTCACATATATAAAATATTTTTATTAAAACCATACATAATCCATTCCATGTAATGTGTCAACAAATCGCATCGCTTTGGGGAGGCGGTAGTCCAAATATCCACAAATGAAGTTATCGAATTTAAACAGAATGGAAATAATAACGGTGCGTGTTATATAATAATTATAGAATAATAAATAAATCATAAATATAACATATTTAATTTAAAATCTTATTTTCCATATTAATTCCCAACCATTATATGTTGTAAAGAAAAATGAACAATACTGTCTCACGAGGCGGTAGTTCACAGTAGACAAAAATGGTAAATTTATTACCCTTTTAAGTGGATGTGTGTAAAAGTGTAGGCATAAGGCGTAAAATAAAAAAATTATTATTTTTGGATAATTATGTCATCATATAATCATGGAATAATATTATTTAATTAGGTGTATAGTGAAAATAATACAAAAGAGTTTGGGTAATATTTCCACCTCTTCACTAGGTAACTCCTTTTGGTTTGAACCAAAGGTGTTCCTATGTTGGATTTCTATAAAAAATTAGGGTTATTGGATTATATGACAGATTTGGGGATCTTATTTTATCATAGTATATTTTAGTATAATGTCTTGAGATGTTTTGACTAAATTTGAGGTTTGAGTTCAGTTTTATAGTGGAGAAAGAGTGGCATTTTTGTAAATTTTGGAAAAAGGAATTCCACCCACATTTAACCCATGAAAAGTGGATCACATAATAGATAAAATTAGGTAAAAGGTATTATAGGTTATAAATATAAAAATCCAATGGATTTTGTAAAAGATTCTAGGTCACTTTTGGAATTATGTTTAAGGATTAGTCTGTTGTTTGACTAATTTTTCTATTAATTACATTAATTTTTTTTAATAATTTTCACAAATAATTTTGGTAAACAACTATGTAAAAATTATAAAAAATTAGAAATTATTATTATTCCAAATTTTTATTCCATTTTTAAAATCATTAATCACAAAATATGAAGAAATTACTTTAAATTTAATCATGTATAAGGGACGACAAGTTGGTTTCTAAAGTAAAAAAAGGAACAAAAGATTAAAATGATTCTATATAAAAACTATATGTAAAAATGGTTTAAATGGACTAAACATGATTAATTGATGTTCAATTGATCTATTTATATTTCATAACCATGTTTATTGATCCATTTAATATATATAAAATTATATGATAAATTAGTTTTGAATTAAAATTCAATATTTTACACTATTTATCTTTAAATGATGTTTTTGTGAAAAATAGATAAATTCACTATAATAGAAAATTTATATTATTAATTAAAAATTTAACTTTAACATAACAAAATAAATTTATAAAATTGTCTAAAATTAATTTTATTATTTTTCATAGAAGGACATAAAAGAAAGTTCATTTTATAAAATGGTATTTTCAAACATATAAAGCATTTACCAAAAATTACATATTATATAATTCATAACTTCTATTTATAAAAACCCATTGTAAATTATATTTCAAAATTAGTTATTAATATTCATATTAAATATTAAAATGGATATTTTATAACTATCTAGTTTGTATAAATAAAGTTATAAAACATTGGTTCCTAGAGACTTAGTTTAGCATGAAATGAAAACCATGTTGGTGTTGTGGGTAACATAAGATTAAATTGTCTTATTATATAGTTATATAATAAAATATTGTAGCATGAAATGAAATACATCAAATTAAAATTAATTTATTTGAAAAAGGATAAAAAAACTTGGGGTGTTGCAATTATAACCCCTTTATTACCATTGACCATAATTACCCAATCATCAAACAATATATTAATATTAATGTCTTTGTGTTTCTTGAAAGTTATGTCCCAAAAACCATTATTCATTTATAAATTCACTCTAAAAAATATTTAACCGAATGGGTACATGTACATCAATGACATATTAAATCAAAAAAATAATTTCCAATAATTTCACTTATCGCATGAAAATTCCATAAAATTAATTCAAAATATATTACATATTACATTAAACATATGATCATCATTAAGTTTATCGACCCATAATTATAAGTATGCAGACATAAATCTGAAATATTCCACTTTATTTAGACTATAATTTTGTTTTTATATTTCATATTATCTTCAGGGTTTAAATTTAGATAATTTAGTCATAACTAGTATATAAAAACCATATATTAATAATTGGGAACTTCTAATCAGTGTAAATTATTTCCAAAATAAAAAACATTTAAATAAGAATATGGTTTTATTTCATGAAAAATATTTACAATGCTAAACATGAAATCCTTATTGTTCTTACACATCCATAACCCCTACCAAATATATTTTAAAACATTTTATGGGCACAAAAAATCCCAGTGATGCATATAAAAAATAATAATTCAATTAGTGCAATGAAATTCTCAGGATCCCAAATTTTTTTACATTTATCAAAATTTCTCCATCAAATTAAATAATTAACCATTACATAAAAGACACACATATCATTATAAAAAAACCATAAATACTATAACATTAAAATAAAATAACTTTTTTTAGAAACATTGATCATTATATTCATATCCAAAGTCAGAAATTAATAGAGACTAATTAAATATAAAGTAGAAAATTACATGGCTAACTCACTACTTCCTTCTTAATAACAAAATTAACATTAACTAATGATTTTTTTAATATATAGGTGCACCCATATTATATTATATATTAGAATCAAATATCATATATACATTATCAAGAAAAACCATGAATATGAGTTCTATCAGGATAACCTATTTTAGAAGCTATATCAGGATGACCCATAATCATCAATAGTTATCAATTACCATATCATGAATATACAATTTTATTATTTCATATTTTATCATAAAACCCATGAATACTATTATCAACTCATATGAAACACAGTTGTTGGATTTCAATATATCATTTCCATTGAGAATGAAATATTTAAACCTAAAATAACATGAATAAAAGGTTTATATTTATTGAATTAATTAAAGCATGTGAAGGATGAAAAAAATTGAATTACTGATTATGTTGGTGGGAAAGGATATTGACATTATACATGTTAGAAAATAACAATCCTTTTTGTCTTTGTGTGAATAAACTTAAATTATTTTCGGAACAGATTCATTTCGACAACATTTGATTGAAACTCAAAACATATATAAAATTTAATTTATGCCTATTTTAAGTCTATATATGTAAATTAATTTTTTTATATTAAAAAAGATACATGGAATAAAGGAATATTAAATGTAAATATTAAATGAGTAATTTTAAAAGAACGTCCCTTTCCTCGAGTCTCACTCATCAAGTCGGTTCATTAACATCCAGAATAACAAAATTATTTTAATTTATTCATTTTTTATTAATAATTAGAATATTTATTATTCCATATACTTTATTTTATATAATTTTATTTAAAATAATTTAATCAATTACGTTGATGTCATTTTTTTATGATATTTTTCTCAAACATCTGAAATTACATCAGTAAGTTGACTATGGTAAAAGAGGTCATTATTCCATCATAAGTAAAATAATAATAATAAAAAATTTATCATATTGAAATATAATATAAACTTTTAATATCAACCAAGAATTATGGTTTTGAAAAATAAAATATGTTACGATCTTGGAGATGATATGTTGGACATGCATATGAGTATCATGTCCATTTTTCAACGATCACAATGGAAAAAAGGATTGTATTATTTTATATGTAAAAAATATTTCTTAAATAAAATATTATTTATTAAAATATATTTATATATATAATCAATTTGATGTGGTTATGAAAAAATGAATGACATCGCATTTTTTAGGTTGTAGAACACACATATTCACTAACGACCTTATCATTTTTCAATAAATGGAATGTTAAGAAAACACATGGTATATTAATTTTTCATAATGATAAATATGTATTTAATGTAACATATATATATATTCCGTAATTATAAATATCATTGTGAGGTGGTGATGGAAGTAAAATTGCATCAGTTCGTGAGGTGAGAGTGTGTTGTATGCATTAATGATAGTTTAATTTCCCATTTTATGTCAGAGGAGGTGGATATAAGTTATTATACTAAAATAATTTCATATTAGTATGTGGAGAATATTTTTTTTTGTTTCATAAAGTTTGATGAAAATTTTATGAAGGTGGAAGTAAAAATAAAATGATTTTTTTTGATTAACAACTGTACCTCCTCTTCGGGAAACCATGTAAGGTTTACACCAAATGCATTCATAGATTAGTTTTTTGAACAAAATATGGAATCCAGGTCTTGTGGATGGATTTAAGAAAATTATTTTTGAAGATCATCATTTAAAAAAATGGTTTTCTCTGTGTGAATATAATAAGATAACAGGATTCCTTTTAAATTTTATGAGAGGTTCACTTTTCGAATTTAAAAAAATATTAAATTTTTAAAATATGTTTCTCAAGGACAAAGGGATTAAAATAGATAAAAATAACACTTAATCAATTTTCCATAAAACTTCATTGCCTTTATGGATTGAAAAATAATCCATACTTTTCTTTCATTATCTTCATGAATATTATAATATAGAAAAATATCATTAATAATGACAACTACAAACATATCTATATAGACTTGGAAAACTCTATTCATGGGATAAAAATATAGAGTTTCTGAATTTCAAGAACCAAAGGGAATTAATAAAAATTCATAAGTCATATATGTAGTCTGAAACATTTTCTTTAGAATATATTCCTCATTCAACATTAGCTGATGCTACACTAAAAAAGATCATTTATTTAAAATAATCCACTCTAAAGAGAATAAAAAAATCTCTAATATGAGGGAAATGGTACTTTTTATTAATATTGATGCTATAAAATGCCATATATTAAATTAAAATTCCTATTGAACCATCCTTTTTTTATAAAAAAATCAGATCTTCAAATGGTGATGTGCTTTTGTGACTAAAAATTTTATCTTACAACTATTAAAACATCCTATTCAACTAAAAATGAACTATTTCATCTATTTGATAAGGGGGTTTGAAATAGGATGTTCATCATGAACTAAGGTAATAGTAAACTCAACCTCATAATTTCTAATAAAAACAAGAAAATCATCAGTTATTATATCAATAAATTAATTAACTACTATAAGATCATTAATTTTAACTGTTTCAATCATTTCTACATCATGAGATAGGTAAAATTCATTATTATATCTTGTGAATTTCTCAGCAACATAATATTCAATTAATGATATGAAATCATTGAATATATCATTCATAGATTTAAAAATTTTCATATCATGTTGAAAAGAATAAAGATACATACACTAAATGATATGAAACTATACTAGGGTAACTCCATCAAAAAATTTATGAATTACCTTATCAATAATAATAGTAGGAAGATTTATATAAATCACGATTTATTTAATATTTATACATGGAGTTTTCACAAAACAAATTATATCTTCTTTCAATGATAAAAAATTCCTATTTTAGTTTAAATTTTCTCCAAAATGTGGGAATTTAATGATATAATGTCAAATAGGGTATTGGTATTATTCAAATAAATATGTTAAAACCCTATCTATAATTCATTAGATGGAATAACATCAACCATCATAGTATAAAATTATTTTTACAATCTTTTTTTTCATTCAATTTTGTTGAAGTACACACTAATTGACTATCTTCAGACAAATGTTTTCATAATACCCAACTCATTTCAACTGAAAACCTACATTGTTGATTGGATATCTTCCATATTATTATTTTTTTCCATACACTTTTCATTGAAGTTGAGTTCCTTATGACCAATATTACCACACTAGAAACACATTCGTGATCCTATAAAACATTTTATTACATTTCTTTTACCACAAAAGGAACATGATAAGGGATTACATAAATATTTATATGTTTTCCACTTCTTAATTTCTTAACAACTTGACCGTTTTTTACTTTTTCTTAGGAAAAAGTTGTTATAAAACTCCATCTTCTTCTCCTATACACAATAAAAATGTTTCTCATAATTTTTAAATTCTTATTATTCAAAATCTACTCATAAAAAAGATTTTAATCACTAGAAAAATCTATAAATCTTATTATCATGATTCTTAATAAAATTTGGTGCATACATTACCAGTATTTTATAATTTACTTCATATGTGGATATTGTATATTTATATTCTTACCCAAATTCCATGAATTTTTTCTCCATTATGAGTCTAACAACATTAATGAAATATTTCTCCAGAAAAATATTTTTTAATATATCCCATTGCATAGGATCAAGCTAAACTCTCTAAATATTTTATTCATAACAAAAAACCTCTATCGATAATCTTTCCCATAAAAATTATAAATGAAAAGAGATACATTTCCATGGTTTGAACATCAAATGACTTTAAATTTCATTTACACTAAATTAATCCATCCTATAGCTACAACTATATTTAAGATTATACCATAGTTTGGAGGGTTTAATTTCATGAAATACCCAACCATCGAAATTTTACTAAATATTATTTCTAGTTTCTCTCAAAAATGGAAAAAAATGCCCTTTATAGTCCAAATCAACTAAGATATTACTACTTTAAATTACATAATTTTAGTCTAGATAATTTATGGAAGCCGATATAGAAGGATATCATCCTCTTTAATCCTACAAACCCTAGAATCCCTATTTCATTTGGGGGAAACCAATATGGATTTATATATATTAAACAAACCTACTAGGTAATCTTCAAATGCTATAGCATTGCAACATAACCAATAAGAAAATTTTTTCATGGTAATTAAATTAATATTATCCTAAACTCTAATGATATCTAAACCATTCCTATAATAACAACTACAATGACCAAAACTTAACCATGAAATATTCTACTATATTTAGACATGCATATACATTCATACATTATTGGGAATCCATATGGTTTGGTATTTAAAATTATTAGGTCATAAATCATACATAATAATTCCATATATTATAAAGTGGGAAATTTTAATTTGTATCTATTTTTACAACAACATAATATGTGTTTTGATAATGACATTTTAATTTTATGATAAATCTTCATGAATTTAGACATTATTTCAACATTGTTCATACATGACCATAAAAATGATGAAAAAAATTCCATATCAAGGGATGACTAGAATGTTCTTAGTAAGTGACATAAAATGATTTCATTTAGTTGAATGAAAAACAGGTAAAATTTATACCATTATAGTATTTTTTTCACATAAAATAAATCATTTTCACATGATAAACACATATCATATGATCAAATAAAAACATTTAATATCATAAAAGGAAAATAAAAAACCATTTTTGAAACATAGAGCACTATATTAATAATTGATGTAAGAAATAAATTGACCCTAGTGAAATACATAGTAGAAAAATCCATGGTTCTCTCCCTCATTTTATCAATAATGGAAAATAGAACATGAAGTAATGCACTAGATCACTATTTTCTCACACCCATTACACAAGCTAAATCATTATCACCTGTTTTATAACCTATATCAGCATCACCCATCATCATGAAAAATATTAGGGTCACCCATTATATAAGATGTATCAGGCTCACACATCATCATCTACAGTAAAAATGTATTATATCATGGTTAATAAAATTTTTTAGTCATATTTTATTATAATACCATTGAAATCTATTTTTAAGCCTTATGAATTTGTTCGAAATAAAAAACACTCATTCCTTTTAGAAACCTACTTTAAAAACAAAAATACCATGAATATGGGGTATTTCATGGAAGAAAGTAAGAATAATTTTAAAGGAATAAATTTTTTAAATAGGGGATATTATGGTGGAAAAATATATTGATGTTGTATTTGTTAAAGTAAAACATTCCCTTTTTTTTATTTTTGTAAGGTAGGATAAAGGATTATGTAAGAATATTATATTTGAAAACCTTTTAATGAAATTTAGAAGATATATAAAATATCCTTTATAATCATATTATTTCAATGGATATAGATTAAAAAAATCAGTATAAAAAAATATGGAAAATGATTAAAATTAGCGGGATGGGGGACTTTAATGGTGTATTCGTAAAAGAATGTACATTACCTTGAGTCCATCTCATAACATACATTATTTAACATAAAAAATAATTTATTATTATTAATTATTTACTTTTTGAAGAAACTATTCATGTTTCATATTGACCTAATTTTATTTTATACCACATTATATTAAATTACTTAATAAATAATCTTTACATCAGATGTTTTGATGATATTGAGCTCATAAGTCAGAAATGACTTCAGTAGGTTGTCTACTGTCAAAGGGGTAATTATACCATAATCTATAGAATTATTATAATGATATAATTTATATATTTATAAATGAATTATACATTTCATATCAAAAATAATATATGGTTATGGAAATGAGCTATATTACAAGCATGGAGACAATATGTCATACATATCCATGAGTAATGTTTCCATTTTTCATCAATCACTATGGAAATACGATATGTATTAATTTATCATTACAGGATGATAATTATACAATTAATACAACATTATCTCTTTAAATATACTTATATATTCCATACATGTGATTTGGTGAGAAAAAAAAATCACCTCACATCATGGATATGTTATTCCACTCGTACATAAGAACGACGTTCTCATTTTTCAATAAATTTTAATGTAATAAATTATATGGTATTTAAATTTTACATAACGATAAATATGTCGTAAATATAATATTTTTTTATATTGATTATATCATTCATAATAGACGTGAGATTCAGTGATGGAAAATGAATTACAATGGTCCATGAGGTGGTAGTCCACTATACCAATGAATGATAGTTTTATTTCCCATTTGATAGAAGAGGAGATCGATATAGGTTATGCCACTTACATAAAAAATATATTTTTATATACATTTATTCTATTATTATTTCATAATTTGATAATAATATTTTCAGGATTTTTCAAAATAAATAAAATTAAAATTCTAGATTAAGAACTATACCTCTTCTCTGAACAACATCTGAAGGATTACTCTAAACACATTTGTTAGATTGTTTTAATGATCAAACTACGGAATCAAGGTCCTGGGGATGGATGTTAGGATGGTATTTGTGTAGTTATTGGGCAACCCATATGGTTTTTGATGTGTTTCGGAAGGAGGATAGGTGGTTACCTTTTTTATGTGAGGGGTGACTTTTGAAGTTTCTTAAAATATAAAATTAATATGAATTATTTCTCAAGACCAAATGGATCCAAAGAAGGATGATTCCCCTTTCCAACACATGAATACATATAATCATCCTATTACCAATGGCTTTCTAGATAGGGATTTATATAAATCTCATTATTCCACCACCAACATCATCTATAATATCCATTCATTAAATATAAACTAAAACATTTTGATGTAATATATAAAATTAAAGAAAATTAAACAATCAAAATACACTGATAAATTCTTCATCCTCAACTATTAATGACTTGGAACACGAGATCATTTAACTAATTCATTTATATTCAATTTATATAGATAATTAATTTGAGGTGTAACTAGTTCTTACATCATATCATGATAAAAATAGTAATACTGGAACCATGGTATGGAATGGAATCATGTATTGATGATTATAATAATAAATATGATTTAAGGTAATTACCAAGGAATCCTTAACCATAGAGTTCAAGACAACTAAGTAACTACATGATGTATGACTAAGGGATTCTGAGTGTAATCCATGGGGAATTACCCATGGAATTCCCATTTATATATTTCAAACATATTCAAAGTATCTTGTCCAATATAATCACGATATTATTATGATTGGGCCCAATGGGGTGTATCAATGGTTCCACATTACCGAATACATCAATATGTATTTATAGTGTGCATTTGACGCATACTAATATCTGGAAGATAATAATGTAATCCTATGGAGTCATAATGGGAATCCACTAGTAGACATGGTCTATGTTCCAATTTTGATATATCACTTAGAAAATCTGATTTTTTTTCATTTGAGTAATAAAGGAATTTCCTCAGAAATCTAGTTCTAGGTAATGTCTTAAAACTCCTATAAATATAGAATGCTGAATATACAATAGAAACCTTATAATTAATTCATTATATAAAATAGGTCATGTTATACTCTTCCATCTAAATAAATAATTTTTTTCATTCAATTTTCTTACATATAAGTGCAATGGATAAAATGACATGAAACTGTTTAGTATTTTAATTAATTAATAATTAATTAGGTTCACCCCACAAACTTTCATTTAGAATGACAATGAAGGAAATGGATGTGCAACCGAATGAAATTATGATATATTAACTAGGGCATGTTATAAAAATAATTATACATTCCATTTTAAATTTTATAGTTTCAATCCTTAATTTGAACACATACATTTAAATGGTAAAGTGGTAACAAGCCATTTATTAACCATTAATAATTTATTCAATTAATTAAACACTTAAATTTATAAAGGTAATGTCAAAAAATAAACAAAACATTGGCATAGATCACTATAAAAACAACTAAAGGAATATTTAATAAAGAACCATACTTAGGTGGATGTAATTTTGGTCGTAACCTCTAAAAGGATTTATAAAATCATGAAACATGCTCTAAATTACATGTTTAATGATTATATGCATCACATATTAACTAAATAGTCAATGCATGTTCAAATCAGAATGCACACAATGATGGAAGTTTTTATAATGTTGGGACTTTACGGACAAGTCATAGACCACCATGGTTGATCCTAAAACAAACTCCTTGTATAGTACCATCCTTTAATTAATTCATGATCGGAATAAAATGGATGAACGAATAAACACCATAAAAATAGCCCATATGAACCTAAATAAAGATAGCATCATCAAAAGGATGATGATTGAAAAAACGATCCTAAGGATCAAAGATTGTAGCTAGAGGAATCCAACTAGATTAATTTTCTGTTGATCAGACAATGAATGATAAAGATATTGAAAAACATATTTGAGGGAGGGTTATGAGAACATGTGGGATGAAGAAGACCAATGCATAATGGAATGATAAAATACAGAATATGGGAACATTTATAATTCATTAGTGTAATTTTATTTATTTTACCCAAAAAAATGGGCTCATAGTTTGGCCACATGGTTGGACCAATTTTACACCAACTATGAATGGAATAATACCTAAGGAGAGTAAAACTTGTTTAGGACTCATGGTTTTAGAAACATTATTCCCACCATGAAAAACACATACACTACATTTTGATTCCATACCCACATGGGATTGTGGATCTAGGAAAGTATTTTTGGAAACTCATGAACCCTCATGGGTCCTCTATGTATCCCAATATGTTATGGGGAGATAGTGAATATTGGTCACATGGTTTGTACAAACCATGAAACCTAGTGTTGTTCTCCATTGGTCAAGGTTTTGATATTCAAATAAGTCCCGAGCACCCCTGAAACATTCATGAACTCGTTGAGATTCCATATTAGGTAGATAAGAATTAATTATAGTGATATTTAAGGTATTAATACCAAAAATAAAAACTAATGTACTACAATTTGTAACTTTTCTTATTATATAGTTATCAACGAAGGAAATTATTTTTATCCTTCCCATGAAATTTTACCTAATTTGTTAATTTGATTTTGATGATTCATGGGATCCTACATACCTGAATGTATATAAATACATGACTATTATAATACTATAATTTAGAAGATTTATTGTTTTAATTTCTCCTGATAAAACAATAGTTTTTAATTTACCTAACAATAAAAATCGATTCCTTCCAAAATAATTTTTATCTACCCAATTCAATATGTACTTTTTCCATAATTTCAACAATTCTTATATTAATTTATTTCAAAAACTCCATTGTGTTATTGAGTATACGGGGTTCTATATTGATGTATTATCCCATACATCTCAAGATATAATTCAAAGGATTTTATAGTGTATATATTCATATTATAATGTATCAGTGTCATGATGAATCTACCAATATCTCTTTCAAATTATATCATATAGATAACAAACATATCAATTGACTATTACATGTTCATTAAGAAAACACATTTTTCATTCTTATGAAATCATAAAAAATATCAATAAATACAAGTCACATTTTTTATTTTTTTCAAGAATTGTCCCAGGTAAACCCTAAACTGGTCACACAAGCTGGCCTGCATCAAGGCCTAAGAGGTGTTCCCGATCCTCCGAGTCCGAAAAAAAGCACCAAGGGATTCAACACAGTGAATATGGGAATGATTTCACCCACTATAAATAAATAAAATCAAAATAATAAACATATAAGAAAACCAAAATCAATTTGATTTCCAAATATATAAATAATTTACATTTATAAATTAAAATAAAACAAACTGAACAAAAACTACATAAGAAAACACATACTAAACCTGAAAACCCCACATATCCACGAGACCCCAGAGGTCGCTCTACAATCTGAAATTAGCTATAACCAAATTCAATCGAAAAAATATTTAACCTACAATTGAAAATAAAAAAACATTATAGGAATGTGTATTAAAACACAGTAGGATGTCCCAAATTGTTCTATTCCCAATTTATATCCTTTAAATAATGAATCATTGATTTTTAGGTGTGAATTACAAACTATAAAAATAGGGTTTTCCATAATTTTCATTTCAATGGAAGGAAATAAAAACCCATTTTCCTCACTTTTTAAAACATGTCTTATACCTAGAGGCATGTTATGTTAATAGAGACGAAGGATAAAAATAACCATGTAATAAAACTATAATTTTTTACTTATAAAAAGAAAATGGGAAAACACATGTTCATTAAAAATTTATTTCATAAAACCTATTTAGAAAAACTAAACTTTTACAATTTTCCAAAAGAACACCCAAAACCATGAATAAGAGTGTAGTCACACAATGGGGGAAATGTATAATTATTTTAGTGTCGGAGCAACATGTGAACACCAAAAATATTAGAGGTGAACTAGAGCATATTATACACGATACTCAACCTAAATGAATACCATACTAGATGACATTATAACTTTGTAACGCCCGACCATCGCTCTACCTGGCCTGGTTGAGGGGGTTCGATCCCATATAAACAAACCCATGTATCCACCTTGTATGGGAAAATATCTAGTAAAATAACATAGATAAGTGAGGAAAAATTATCATAAATCATCTATTCTATGTTAGGTTCCCATTCTATGTTCGTAAGGTGGTGTTTCAAAGAATGAATGAAAAAAGTCACACATACATATATACCATTATACACTAACACAACTAGATCCCACCTTATCCTCATCAACAACCATCACATCCCTTAAAACAATAATCACATAGGTGGAGTCCCAACCCGAGGACTTTCCCACCCATTTGTCAATAAACTAGGATATGGTTCCCTCATAGAGGGGTTTTCCAAAGAACTAATTAAAAATTCCATATGGTCTTTAGAGAATTTTCAAAAAACATTTCATTTTATAAATAACCACAAATAATCCATTTCTATAACCAAAAAACCCTTTGGAAATCCATTTTATCAATCCAACCCCCAATTCAATACAAAAACACACTTATAAGGGAAAATGGGAATACTATTAAGCACTCAATGTGAAAAACACATTTAAAAGATAATATAATCCATTTTAACATCAAAAATGCATTATAAACAACCATAAATGACTTAAAAATTCACTAATCACTTAAAATATCCAACCAAGAAATTTAACAAACACATGTTTTGAAAAATCTTCTCTAACCATTCCAAAAAATCACAAATAAATGGAAACCATAAAATATAACATGATGTAATTTATTTAACAAAAACACAACTATATTTTACAGTTAAGGGAGGTTAAAACAATAATAAATCAATGTAAACCTAATTTTAAGGGAAATATTCAATGGGGTCCAACCTCAAGGATGAAGAAACTTCAAGAATCCAGTGTGATACTTCAATCGCACCACCACCGCAACCCAGGTGTAACACCCTGAGATTTTTTGAGATAGATTATTTTTAATTTCATTATTGTCTTATGTTGTAAGATATACCATGATGATATTTCTCTATATGAAACACTATATTATCTTGCATTATATGCAACACTATAGATGGATTGTGTTACACACAAATTTCAAGTTCTTTTGATAGAATTAATTTCAAACTACATTGAGTATAGATGTTGTTCAATGTATAAAAGTACAAAGTTTGGATTATTTTATACACAACATAAATGAAGTATTTCACTAAACTCATAACACACTTGGCTTCCATTACCCACAAGAGGTACCTTCCTCAATAGCTTCTGATGTTCGCAACACTGAGTTTCATGAAACCACGATATATTAGAAAAATATTATTATGTAATGGGATATAAAATAGAAATTTTTAATATTATTAATCATATTTTGAATTTTATATAACATTAACATTCATCTTATGTATTATCTAGAACATGATATATGAACAAATTCAATTTTTTAGATAAAATAGGTATTTTTTAATGAAATAATGTTTTTCACCTTTTGATGGTGCACCAATTTTAAATATAGTTTTTAACATGTTTATATATTCTATATGAAAAAATAAACATCTAACATGGAAGTGGGATTCAAAATTTATTTTTCTGGAATTTTGGTATTTTTTGATAACATCATATTTTAATGAATAGTGAAATATACTACATTTTTATTCAAAACTGCATTTTCATATAATTTATTTATATAGTTATATTATTATTTTAATTGGTTTTAATTTTTAATTGTATTATGTTTTTATCATTTAATGCAATTTTTTTCATTAGAATAAATTTCACATTTAATTTGGACATATACGCATGTCAATATATTGATTGTTTTTACTTCTTAAAAAACAATATTCTAGTTTTGACAAGAGTAATTAATTTTAAATTAATTAAAGAAACTTCTACATCTTGAATTTTGGAAAATGATTCCCTATTTAGAATTAGTGGGTCGAGATTAGGTTAGTATGTTACTTTTTTTGGACATTATGAATAGTAACTACGATAATATTTATATACCATATTTAAAAGTAAATAAGGTAAATTAGGGTAACGAACAATATGATAAAAAAATAAAATTATACTAAATCCTGAAAAAATCCAATTGAATAAATTAAAGATGACCAATATCACCATAGTGTTAGAATTGATTCATTTAACATGCCTTTTTCTATGAATGTGATGTAATTATAATTAAAACAAAAGAAAGTGATAACACATCACCCTCTTATATCTTATAAGCATAAAATTTTTCATATAGTGATGAATATTAGAAAACATAAAACACAAATAGTCGACATAAATATAATGAAATTATATACACCATGTTAATTTATTTATAAATTTTACTGATTAAATAATTACCCATAATGATGACACAATAGTGATGTAGAAATAATTTTATTGATATAAATATCAAATAAATGGTTTGAATAATATTAAACTAAACATTATATGAACTAGTTAATTTTCTCCACGAATTTTCTAGGTGAAAATAACATATTAGGAGTGTATTAAATATTTTGGTTTGAATTTATATTCTATGTGGGTTATATTTAAAGTCAAATAAATAAATAGGGTAAAAATTGACACAATTGATATTTTATAAAAATAACATATTATTAAATTATTTATAAATCACAAAATTTGTTAAAATTACAAGGTGAAAATTTTAGGGTTGAAAATTTCATAAATTATCCAATTATGGAAAATTTAAAACACATAAGTAAATATTTATTACCATTTAATATTTATAATTTTATTACCACAACTAAAATAAAATAGATTAAATAATGATAAATAAAAATGATAAGGTTTAAAAGAAAATAAAAACATATATAAATTTTATTGGTTGAGGGGTTTTTGACCGATACTCATCTTATCTTTAAAATAACTGAGTTTTGGAGTATTAGAAAACAAAAATCAATAAATAATAAATTAATATTTCAAGACTTTCAAAAGGTGACACTCCCATCTCTTATAAAAGGGAACCTCTCATTATATTTTAATAACACCTCAAAATCCATTTAGCTTGAATAAAACCTTCTCAACACTCCTCCCAAAATCCGTAAATTCCTTCTAGAGGCCACACCTCTAGAAGAGATCCATCCTATGGAGAATTTTTGTGCAAATCAGAAGGAGATACTCGAAAAGGAGGTAATTTTTTTATAACCTCTTCCTTAATTCTTTTCATCTTCTACTTCCTATTCTTATGTTGTTTTCTTAATAAAGTAATAAATACAGTGTCTTATAAATTCTGAGATGTTATTATAATTATGTTAAAATCTTATAACTCCTTTATCCATCCAAGAAATATTAATATCACCATGCGTGCATACGTAGGGCTTATCGTCTGCACACCGTGGTGTAATTTTTTATTCAAAAATACTTATTTTGGATGTTTAACATGATGAGTTTAATGGATTTAAATAATTAATATAACATGATAATTATTTTTTATAATTAATATAACATCCAATTTCATACCATTTAACCATTAAGTGAATGTTATCATCGCTCATGCATACGTATGGCTTACCATCTATATGAAACGATGAGATTCATTCTCCACATTAATCATTCTAGAATAATTATAAAGTATATATAATATATAATCATGAAATATATGAAATAATAATTCTACTAGATTTATATATATATATAAATATATACATATATATATATATGTCATTTACATTCTTCCATTCAATTCAATAAGGAAATGGAAAAGCGTTCTTGCGTATGTACGACATACCGTCTCTATGAATGGTGTATTCCACTTACTTTATTTATTTTATTTATATATATACAGAATATTTATGATATATAAATATTCGTTTACATTCTGGATTTAAGTAAATCATGTTACATGTAAAAATATCATGAATATGAGGACAAAACATGCATTGTAAATAAAATGATTATTACTCAAAACGTTGATTTAATATAGAATTGATAAATGAATGGGTAATATAAAGTCATAAGTGAATCATATATGATAACATAAATATTATTATGGTTATATTACAAGTTAAAAATATGATTAAACCCGTTGTACATGAGTTTTAGAAACCTATAGAATAAATCGGAACTAAGGTAAGGGATAATTTCACAATCTCATTATTTTTTGAGATTGTTTATACATAAGTATTTACTGGGGTATATCTATCATCCACATCCATATTTCCTAAATATTTATTATTATTTATATTATTATACTATTTTTTAATATCAATTTTACCCATTGAATAATTTTTATTAAACGGTATTGAAGGAATCTTTCTTTCATTTTCTATATAAGGTACTTTTTAGCTTTTATGGTAAGAGTACAAGAAGAATATTTTTTTAACATATACAACATGAACATATTTTTAAATCTTCAGAAATAATTATTTCCATGAAGATTACATTATTCTATTTCAATTTTATTTTCAAATAAGTCCTTTTCTTTTAAAATTTCTAAGTATTTTGTGAAAAGAAAACAATTTTGAAGAAGAACGGATGTTTTTCCCAAGAATACAGTTCAAGTGTTTTACCATAATTATATTCCATCTATGAAGACTATCTCTAAATAGGGTTATGTTTATATCAATATTATTACTATGAATTGATTGTGTTAATGAAGGAATGATATTTTAAATGGATAATGATATGATGCATTGATGTTTAAGAAACACATTTTATTTCTTGGGTTATGCTATGATGAATGATATATGTTTTTGTGGAACATTTAAGAGTGATTTCATTATGTATTGTTTGGGACCTATATCTCCCTCTAATTAATTGGGTAATGATATATATCTCATGAGATACACATGACTAGAATGACAAGTAAATATGGTTTAGTAACACAGGGGTGGAACAACATGTAAATCCAATTCAGTAATACATGGCTGGAATAAAAACTAAATCTGGTTTAGTAATACATGAATAGAATTAAAAGTAAACCCAGTTTAGTATTACGTGGCTAGAATGACAAGTAAATATGATTCCACAATACTTGGCTGGAATGACATGTTAAGTCGGTTCATTATTGGACTTTTTCCACTATGATGGTCTTGGCAGCAGTGACTTGGCTACTATGGAAATCATATTATGTGTTTATTTTCTTTCCAAAATTCCTTGTTTTATGTATTTATTATTTTATCACGGTTCGTGATCATTTATGACTTATGCCCTATTAACTGCCATGATTAATTTCATGACTCAAAATTTTGATATTCAAAATTTATGTTCATGTTTTTACATTCTTATGTTGATGTTTTGTTCGATATTCTTCATGTTTACCCTTACTAATCATTTGAGATCACCCTTTTTATGGTTTCTTATCCCTAGGTATAAATAATGGTTATAGGTTGGGAAACTAATGGGGAATATCATTATGGGAGATGTTAAATATCATTCACCAAGCAAGCATAATGTGTTAAGAGTTTCCAAAGACACTAAACTAATACTGTCTTTTGGCATCTATGTTTGTCATGTATTATGTATTCATCAAATTAAATGTAATGTACATGTAAGTCAACTGTGGGTCTTTACTATCAGTAACAAAGTGAAGGTTTAGTCAATCGTTGGAAACTAGGTTGTGAAAATAATAGTTAGATCCCTATATATATTTTTATGGTATGTCTAGGGATGTCCTAAGGATAAGTCAAGTATAGGATACAATATTAGTATTTGTGTGATAATCATGAATAATATAGGATTAAACATAAGATATCAATGGTTTATATATTATAATAAATTTACCTTAATTATGGGCTTTTTAATCACAGATATGTATTTTCCACACATTACTTTATGGTCTTAGTCTATAGAAAGAACTACATAGATCATGGTTAACCATTAAATTCTGTAGATGTGGAAATTAGGGGAACTAGGAAGATAGATTTCCTAAGTTGAAATATCATGAAGAGAATCATGATAATGGTACAAGTATTAGTCATTCTACTGAGGATAAAGATATTTTAAATAACATGTGAAAGTTATGTGATATTCTTCCATTATTGTTTACATCAAACCTATGAAACATGAGGATGAGAAACCTTAAGACATGATTCATATTATACGAATGAATAAGATGATTAATCTTGAGTAATGTTTTAAGAATAAAGTTAGACGAATTAGGTGTATATGTTTCTGATATCAAAGATTATATCATATGAATCATGATACACACACACACACACACACATATATATATATATGTGTGTGTGTGTGTGTGTTTTCAGTACAAGTTTTTAATTAATTATTGGAAAGGATATGTTGAATACTTCTAAAATATAGAAAACTGATTTAAGGGTATGGTGATATACTTGGAAAACACGTGATTAAGGGGAAGATAACCCTTAATATGTCTCTTATGTTAAGATTATGATTCTTGGATAAAGATATGTTGGATTTTAATAAGTAAATTAGATGATTCTATTTTTTTCAGATCTAATTATGTTGTTATTGATAAGAGCATTATTTTATCATAGATGAAGTATACATCTTGTTGGGACTTAAAGAATATATCCAATATGTTTTGGAATAAGGAAACTTGAATGTCTTCAATAAAGATATATGGTAATTTAGGCTATTACCATGACTCAAGAGATTGCATGATGAGGTCATTAAAATGTCTGGAAGGTGACCAACAAGATATATCTTATGATATATAGAGAATAAATGGAGATATTCACATGCTTGTTATATGACCTTTCTTGTAATTGTTTTTTTGTACTGTGATTTTGGGTAGAAGTATTTTGGATAATCATAATGGTTGGAATGGATTATGTTGGAAATCAGATAGTATTGATTAAGGCAAAAACCTTTTTTAATATTATTTCTAGAATGTAATAATAGTATAGTTTTAGAAAAAGGATAACCAACCGGATGGGTGACAACCCGTCGTGACGTACAAGTCTGTGGGAATCGAAACCCCAACCAATTTACGACAGGATTTTATCACCTACCACATGCCTACGGGATGTCCCTAGTTATTATAAATTAGTTTTATTTTATTTAGGCAGTATGATAGATGATGTATAAGTCCATTTTTGGAACCCTATACAATTAATCTCACCATAGATGTACTTATGTATATTTGATAACTTTCGCTATCCTTTTCGTGATAAAACAGATGAAATATCCTATCAATATATTTATGGATCACATGATCTGCAAACACATAAAAAATGACAAATTTAATATCATTTTTATGAATTGGAGATGAATTGGTAATTTTTTAAGGAATGACCAATTATTATATTATACAAAAATGAACTAAGTATTTATTATCGTGTTATTCATCTTTAAGAAATGGATATTGAAAACCAAAAATGTTATCCTAGTAACTTATTATATAATGAATATGATGGTCCATTAAATCATCACAGATTTATGGCATTCTGGTTGTTAACTTTCTCCAAAAATTGTTATCTATCACTATCCATCAGTACAAGATGGTTGAATTTTTCTTCCATATCCATGTTTTCACTTCCCAACTATGTTCTCCTATGTGGAAACTGAGTGATGAGATACTTTATGTTACCATTAGTTTTATAAATTTAATTTTTAAAATGATGTTTTAGTTTTCCTTTTTACAATGTGGGTTTCATTGAATGAAACTTTCAAGTAGTAAACCTTTTATAACCCTGATGAATTTCATGGGTGAAATTCATTTTAAAGGTGGTGTAATGTGACGCCCCGAGATTCTATGAGATAGATTATTTTTAAGTTCATTAATTCCTTCTGTTTTATGATACAAAAAATTGAGGTTTCACAATACACAACATTGTATTATATTGCATTATATGCAACACTATACTTGGATTGTGTTACACAAAATTTCATCTTCTTTTGATATAATTCATTTCATGCAACACTGACTATAGATTTTATTCAATATATAAAATAACCATGTCTAGATTATGTTATACGCAATAAAAAAGGAAGCTTTCACTAAACGAAACAATAACATTGCTTTCATTACAAAGAAGAGTGACCTTCCTTGATAGCTTACGTTGTATGCAACAACTAGTTTCACGAAACCACGATATATTATTAAAATATTATTATTTAATGGGATATAAAATAGAAATATTGAATAGTATTAAAAAAATTATTAATTTTATATAACATTAACAATACTTTTATGTATTTTCTAGAACATGATATAAGAATAAATTCATTTTTTCAGAAAAAATATTTATTTTTCAAAAAAATGCAGTTTTTCTTTCTTTTGATGTTACACCAATTTTCAATCAAGTTCTTAACACTTTTATATATTCTATTTGAAAAAATAAACATATTATTTTTAAGTGGGGAATCCAAATTTACTTTTCTTGAATTTTTGGAATTTTTCTGATAAAATTCATATTTTATTGAATAATGAAAAATACTACATTTTAATTCAAAACTAATTTTTCATATAATTTATTTATAGAGTTATATTATATTTTTAATATATTTTAAGGTTTAATTGAATTATTTTTTTATCAATTAATAAAATTTTAGTCATTTTAAGTAATTTAACATTTAAATTGGATATAAATGCATCTTAATCTTTAGATAGTTTTTAATTATTAAAAACCCAATTTATAGTTTTGAAAATAGGAATTAATTTATAATTAATTGATGAAACATATTTGTTTTGAATTTTGAAAATGGATTCCAAATTTGGAATTAGTGGGTCCAAATTATTTTAATAGGTTACTTTTATTTTTTGGATATTATGAATAGTAAGTACGGTAATATTTGTTTACCAAATTTAAAGATAAATCATGTAAATTAGGGTAAAAAATATATGATAAAGATAATAAAATTGCCCCAAAACCTTCCAAAATACTATTGGATGAATTAAATATTCCATATATCAACCAAGGGCAGTAATTTATTCATTTAATTGAATTTTTTCCATGAAAGGGATGTAATTATAATTAAAACAAAATAAAGTTACAACATATCACTCTCTTATATCTTATAAGTATAAAAATTTTAATATAGTGATAAACTTTATAAAACATCAAAAATAAATAGTCTTTAGAACTATAATGAAACTATCTACATCATGTGAATTTATTTATAATTTTTAGAGATTAAATAATTACCATTAATGATGACATAATAGTGATGTATAAATTATTTTATTGATAGAAATATCTAATAAATGGTTTTTAAAATATTAAACTAAATATCATATGTACTAATTAATGTTCTACCTGAATTTAAAAGCTGAAAATTACATGTTAAGAGTGTATTAAATATTTTGGTTATAATTAATCTTATGTGTGGGTTTTATTTAAAGTCAAAAAAATGAATAGTGCCAAATTTGACACTATTGCTATTTTATAAAAATAACATATTATTAAATTATTTTAAAATCACAAAAAAAAAATTAAAAATTGAAACGTTAAACTTTTAGGGTCTAAAATTTTATAATTTATCCAATTAAGGAAAATTTACGACCCATAAGTAAATATTTATAACCATTTAATATTTATAATTTTATTAATACAAATAAAATTAAATAGATTAAATAAGGATAAATCAAAATGATAAGGTTAAAAATAAAATCAAAAAATTTATGAATGTTATTTGTTGAGTTGATTTAAACCCAAACACATCTTATCTTAGAAATAAATTATTCTAGGAGCATTATAAATTGAAAATTAATTTGTCATAAATTAATATTTCAAGAATTTTCAAAGGTGCCCCTCCGCTATCTTATAAAAGAGAACCTCTCCTTCTCTTTTAATAAAACCTATAAATCCCATTGTATTGGGAAACACCTACCCCAATATCCTCCCAAAATCCCTCCCTTTCTACTATAGGCCACACTTTAGGCAAAAACACATCCTAGGGAGACCTTTTGTGCAAATCAAAAGGAGATACTCGAAAAAGTGGTATTTTTTTATCACAACTTCCAAAATTATTTTCTTATTTACTTCCTATTAATTTTTTATTGTCATAATAAAGTAATAAATATAGTGTCTTATACATTTTTAGATGTTATTATAATTATGGGACAAGCATATACCACCTTTTATTCATCTTACTAACAACAATAGCACCATACGTGCGTACGTACGACTTACCGTCTCCACACCGTGGTGTTATTCTATATTAAACAATACATAATTTTCATGGGTTTAATGATGAGTATAATGGATGTAAATAAATAATATGACATGATAATTATTAGTTATAATAAATATACCATCCAATTCTATACCATTTAACTATTATGTGAATGATATCATCGCTCCTGCATACGTACGGTTTACTATGTCCACAACTCGATGAGATTCATTTTCCACGTTAACCATTAAAGAATGATTATAAAGTATATATAATAAATAATCATGAAATATATTAAATAATAATTAAACAAGATATATTAAATAAAAAGCATTCATGCCTACGTATGACATACCGTCTCCCAAAACGATGTATTCTATTTCATTTATCTATTTTTGTATATATTTTTCTATACTAAATATTTATGATATGTAGATAATTTTTTTACATTCTAGAAGTAAGAAAATAATGATCTATATAATAAGATCATGAATAACAAGTTAAAACTTATATGGAAAATAAAATGATTATTACCCAAAAAATTGCTTTAATATGAAATTGATAAATGAACAGGTAATATAAAGTCATAAGTGATTAATATATGATATCATAAATATTATTACAGTTTTATTATAAATTAATAATATGTTTAAAACCACTATATAGGTGTTTTAGACACATATAAAAGAAATCATATCAAAGGTAAGGGATAATTATTCAATCTCATTATTTCCAAAGATTATTTATACGTATGTATTCACTGGGGTATAATTATCATCCAAATCCATTTTTCCTAAATATATAATATTATTTATATTTTAAACTATTTTTTAAAGACAATTTTACCCATTGGAGAATTTTTATTAAACGTTATGGAAGGAATTCTTCTTTCTCTTTCCAAAAGATGCACTTTTTGACTTTTTCTACAAGGGTATGAGAAAAATATTTTCTTTATCTTATATGACATGAACAGATTTTTACGTCTCCATTGATCCTTATTTCCATGAATATTACATTACATGATTTAAAGTTTATTTTCAACTAAATTATTTTCATTTAAAATTTTGCATTATTTAGAGAAAAGAAAACGTTTTTAAGGAAGAAAGGATGTTTTCTTCAAGAATTAATTTCATGTGTTTTACCAAAAATACTTCCCACCTAGGATAACTCTCTCTAAAAAGGGTTATGTTTATTTCCCTATTATTAGTATGAATTTATTATATTAATGATAGAATTATATTTTAAATGGATAATATTGTGATGTAATTAATTTTAGGAAACCCATTTTATTTATTTGGTTATGCTATGATGGGTGATTTATGTTTTTGTGGAATTTGTAAGAATGATTTCATTAAGAGATGGGTGGCACCAGTATATCCATATAATTCATTGGGTACTGATTTATATATCACGATATAGACATGACTGTAATGAAAAGTAAATCTGGTTCCGTAATAATGGGATGAAATGACAAGTAAATCCTGTAAAGTAATACATGGCTAGAATGAAAAGTAAATCTAGTTTAGTAATACATGGATATAACAGAAAGTAAATCCGGTTCAGTAATACATGGATAGAACAACATGTAAATTTGATTTAGTAATACATCGTTGGAAAAGAAAGTAAACTTGGTTCAGTAATGGTCTTTGTCCACTATGATTCTCTTGGAAGCAATGTCGTGGCTACTATAGAAATTATATTATGTCCTTATTTTCTAGCAACAATTCCATGTTTTATATCAACATTATTTTATCATGGTTCATGATTATTTATGTCTTATTCCTTATGAACTGTCAAGATTTATTTCATGAATCATGATTTTGATATTCAAAATTTATGTTCATGTTTTTAAATTCTTATGTTTATGTTTTGTATGTTGTTCATCATGTTTACCCTTATAAAGCATTTGAGCTCACCCTTTTTATGGTTTCTTTTGCAAGGGTATAAAGAAAGGCTATAGGTAAGAAATCTAAGGGGGTTGATCATTATTGGAGAAGTTTAAGATCTTTCACCAAACTAGAAGAACATGTTTTGAGTTTCCAAGGATACTAACCTAATGCGATCTTTGAGAGTCTATTTGTGTCATATATTTTGTATTCCACAAATGAAATGTAATTTCCATGTATGTCATGCTTGGGTCATTACTCAGGGGATACAATATACGACCTAAAACATTATGATCGAACCAAAAAAATTAGGTTTCCACCCTAAAAATAGGAACACTAGATGGTATAGATAGGGAATCCTAAAGAAATAGAGGTAAAAGCCCAAAATACAGAGAAGGATGGAGATATTGGACACTTGATAAATCATAGAAGAACCACAAAAATTTGGAAAGAAATTGAGGCCCCATTGGAGGAGGATAGAAAGGGAGATGCACCTATGGGGGAAGAACATGAGGGAGGGGAGAAATGAGGTGTAAGGAGGGTTAAAATCAAGTAAAGAGAGAAAAATAATAAAATTTTTAATGACCTAGAAGGACACACAGTTACTCCACACAATCTTCTAGACTGGGCAGTAGCCATGTGACTTCTACTACCGAGGGAAAAGGTAATGTAATGCTACTTGGGACTTACCGTACAATTGTGAAGTATCCAAGTTGTCGGTTCTGTAACCTACAACCTCATTTGAAAGACCATGTGGTAACCATGAGGTAATTATACTCAGGGTACCTTCCACCCCTAAAAACAAAAAATTTACCCTAATCTCAAGAAAATTCCTAAGGAGTAGAGATAGACCAAGGATAAAAGAGGAGAACCTTCCAAAAACTCCAAACCGTCACGCCTGGTCCCTGAGAAAAGAACTGAAAACCAAACCAAGATGGGCCCAAAAATGAATTTTAGAACCCAGGTGTCACAATTCTCCCCACCATAATTATTTACTCCCTAGGAAATCCAACCCAATGAAAAATCTGGAAGCAGAACCACTACTCCATTACAACTCAAAGAAATTCCAATGAATGACAAATGAGGAGACTAACAAAATATACACAATTAGAATAAAATATGACATGAATAATTAGTGGGAGGAAATTGTTCTCCCAACTATGTGCCACCCACCTCACGAGTTTAAACACCTCCAATTGACCAGTTTGAGGACATACAGATTTTAACCACCCTTAAAGCAGCCTTAAAACACAATATCCTGAACGATATGAAGAGGAACTCAACCATCCTCTCAAAATCAGATCCGAGCTAAAAACAAAACCAATGAGTATATTATAAAACCTTATTCTAACCCAACACTGTAACACTCACATACCAAAATTTTAATGAAAAGGAGAACATAGGATTAGGTGGTCCCGTACAAGACCACCCACTACCAACCAATACCATGAATTAAACTGATACACCGACTCAGGGAGTCTGGAATGGATTCCTCACCATAAGAGATTGGCGTACAATACTTTTCTTATGGATATGGTTTCAAAAATACCCACAATGGGTCTCCACACCATAAGAAATAATGAGATTTAATTAACATGAGATCATTCCTACATAGACAAAAAACCACTACCATAAGGGGAGGGGAGGGAAGGGTCCATCCAATGGACCATTAGAGACATGACAGACATACACCAACCGCTCAATATTCCCCAGGAAACCACGAAAAAACCAAAAATAACTATCACATTTCAGATACAAGGTCTATTGAAAGGAGGACCACATTAAATGGAACATAACTAATGAGATATTTAGGATGGAGAGACCCAGGAAACTATATAGGTGGCTTAATCAACCTCCACCTGCAACATAGAGAAAAAACTGTAAACCTAAGACTCTCTACACCAACGGGGATCCCCTGACTATGTGTCATCTTCACTCTGAGACCTAAGGCTGGAAATCTAATTATTAAAGCATCTTCTACATTGTAGTTTGGATTTAGAAACTCTTGAACAGAACACAATGATAAAAACATCAAGAGACACACATCCATTGAAATATAAGGTCACAATGATTCGATAAAAAGCATTCTTACAACATAAGGAAAAGGTACGACCATAGAATGCCACCATATCTGACTATTATAGAAACAAACATTACAACAAAAGAGACCCAGAACTATCCCAAAATAGTTCCCTACTTCTAAAAACATGTTGGGGTTTCCTTCAATGTGGTGGGTCTGACTTCATGGTTCTTCTTAGAAACACTATTATAGAACAAATTTAGTTGAAGAAAATATTCATAGGTGTGGTAGGTTCATGGATCACTTGGGAACAATGGTATCTTATCACTGATAATTTCACACTACTAATAGGTCACAACATTTTTCCTTGAAGAGGTTAATTAGTGGTCTGAAGTCCTCTTAATACTCATACCTGCACCACCATCATCGGGCTACTTTTAATTCTTCTTAAAAAAATCATCTTCACCTCTTTCGAAGATTAGAGGTGGATCAGGTACATCAAGTCCTCTTCATAGAATATCTTCAACATGAAATTCTTTCCTCACCACATCAATGAAGGTTATTAGTTTTAGCTCTTCATCCTCTGACTGCAGCTAAGGATGAATCCCAAGACTTATATTCTGAGATTTCATGGGATCATTTATAACATACCATGTTTCATATTGAGCCAGGTTAAAAAATAAATGACACAATTCCAACACCAATCCAACACCTTGTGGAAGGCCAAAAAAATCCATCAAATTCCCCACCTCTTTCATCCTAGAGAATTTATACTAGATGAACATAGACATAATTAACTTCCAAGTAAGATCTTTTCAAGGAATGATTCGAGAAAAAGACTTCCACCATCTCCTGGATGGGCCTTTGAACATAAAAGTAGAAAACATTACAATCAACGACTCAGGAAACAGAAGGAAGCTAATGTCCCTATCAATCCTCCACATCCACTCCTCTGCCTCAAGAGGATCCGATTGACCATAGAAAAGGGGAGGGTTTAACTTCTGAAACTCGAGAAAATTTTCTATAGTTTGATCAACACAAGTGTTCACTAGTGATGTACCACCTAGATCTGCATCGTTGGTATCCATAAAACTATTATGGGGGTGGATAGTAAGAAACAAGGGAAACAAGGAACATAATGAAAAAAAATCCATCAAAATGGATCATTCACATCAAGCATAAAAAATGAAATGATACTTTCCAAAAAACAAGGGACACAGTACACCACCACAAGCTATCTAAATAGTAAATTTTCCCTTAAATAACACTGAAAAAGAAAACTGGTTTGAAAGAATTGCACATCCACCATTGGTGTCCCATTGGCTTTACCCATGAACATTCTCAAGCCAAACCAGACAGACAACCATTTTCTCACAAATATATATGCATTTCATCACTGATAGAATCTCTAAAGGTAGAAAATTTAACTTACCCATACTTTTCAAAGAAGAAAATTGGATTTTCAAAAACCTATACCCACAAAAATATGCAATCCCATCCAAATATCAGTAACATTTTTTCAAAGAAAAACCAATCATTCAATCAAAATAATTTTCATTTTCCTCAAAAATTCATTTCAGAAAACCCAATTTTATACCTACCAAAACTAAATCATTTCCATTATAAATTCATTTTTTCAAAATTCCAAAACAAGAATTTTTGAAACAATTTTTATAATTGAAGAATACCCTAATTATTCAAAATGGGGAAACTAGCATTGATGGGTGACTTGGTCCTATGGTTGGTGGACATATTCTAGTCACGTCACCATCCCATAAAGAATTACAGGGTAATTTACCTAGCTCCACATGAGTTTCTAGGCCCTGAAAGCTCATAGAAGTCATTACCCAACTATATTTTTATTTCCCAATACCAAAAAATCCACAAGAACCAATAACACTAAAAAACTCAGACATCCCAGGGTATCCCGAGGTTCAGAATGAGTTATAGTTTGCAATGCCATTCCTGCACCTACACCTTGAGATCAACAATCATACTCATTCAACCTTGGTATCCCCAAGTGACAATGGGTGCTCAAAATTCATGGTCCAAAAAAGATAATACCTGCTCTAATACCATTTTGTCACAAACCAGCCCAGGTCGACCCCGAACTAGACACTGAATCCGGGCCAGGACTCGGCCCGAGAGGCATTCCTGATTCTCCAAGACCGGTGACAAGGACCAAGTGCATCAAAATAGTGATGATGGGAATGATTTCACTAAATATAAATAAAAAACAACCAGAATAAACATAGAATCAAACCAAACACAAATTGATTTAAGAGTTTTAAATCATTTTTGTTTAAAAATTAAAATATGACAAACTAAACAAAAACTAGACAAGAAAACTCAAACTAAACCGGACAACCCAACATCTTCATGTGACCCTTGATGTCACTCTCCCATCCACAACCAACTATCAACCAAGGTTCTCAGACAAAAGCCAAAACCTATTGTAGGAACTAAAAATACAAGAATACATTATAGTCATGAGTAATAAAACTTAGTAGGTAGGCCCAAATTGTTCTTTACCCAATGAATATATTGTAAATAAAGATTTACTGATTTTCATGTTTGAAATAAAAAAAAATAAAAATAGGTTTTTCCATACATTTCATTTCAATGGAAGAAAATCACTACCCTTTTCTGTCACATTTAAAAAAAAGGCTTAGTCATGGAGGAAAGTTATGTTCATAGGGGAGAAGGATAAAGTGAGCCATGTAAGAAAAAAATAAAATTTCCTTATAAAGAGAATTTGGGAAAATTCATGTTCATTGAAAATATTTTTCTTGAAGCCTATTTAGAAAATATACACTTTCACAACCTTACAAAAGAACACCAAAAACCAAAAACAAGTTAGTATAGTCACATAATGAGAGATATGGATAACGATATTAGTGTTTGAGCAACACGATAACACATAAGAACACAGAGGAGTACCAGAATGTAAAATACATGTGACTCATACTAAAGGAATTCTCTACTCAATGACATCATAATGCCCTAAAGCCCGACCATCTCCCTACCTAGCCTAATCGAGGGTCCCGATCCCATTGTAATAAACCCAAGTATCCACCTACTATGGTCTACTAGCTAGTAAAATAATGTTAAATAGTGTAGAAAATGTTATCAGAAATTCCCTTTTCTATGTCAGGTTCCCATACTATGTTCATAATGAGGTATGCCAAATAATGAAAGCAACAAGTCAGACTTACATATAAACCATCATACACTCCCATAACGAGTACCACCCTAGCCTCCTCAAGAATTAGACAATGAATTAAATAAATAATCACATGGGTAGAGTCTAAAGCCAAGGACATTACCACCAATTTTTCAATAAAATTGGGAATTGCTCCCTCAGAGACGAGTTTCTCAAAGAACAAATTCAAAATGAAAAATAGTTTATACAACAATTTTCACAAAACAATTCATTTTATAAATAACCACACGCAAAGAATTTCCCAAACCAAAAACACCTTTTGAAACCCATTTCATCAGTCCATCATGCCATTCAAACTGAAAACACACATATGAGGGCTAAAACAACAAACAATTAAGCAATTATTGAGAAAACCTCATTAAAAATCTCAAATCACCCTTTTTAACATCACCAATGCATTTATGTAAACCCAACCATGCCTTTAAAAATCACTAACCAATTGAAAGAGCCAAATGGCCTATTTAACAAACACTTGGTGTGAAAAATTCTTTCCAACCACTCCAAACAATCACAAAACAAATGGAAACCATCCAATTTCACATGATACATGTAATTTAACAACAATACAAGCTTATTTAACAATTAAGGGGGGTGAAAACATCAAGAAATCTATGTAAACCTAATTAAAAGGGAAATATGAAATGGGTTTCTACCTCAAGGATGAAGAAATATTCAGAATCTAGGGAGAAAGATAAATCACACCATTTCCACACCAAAGGTAGGTAATTTTTGACCTAAACCAATTAGATCGAATCCAAAAATTTAGGATTCAGAGCAAAAAATTTGAACCCTAGTCGAGGGAGAGATGGAATCCCAACAAAATGGAGGATAAGTATCTAAATAAATATAATGAATGATATAATGGAAACATACTTTTTGAATTGTGCTAAAACGAACGAAGTACAACAAGAAATTGAGGCCCCTAAGGAGGAGTATTGAAGGGGAGGCGTTCCTTGGGAGGAAGAACTTGAGGGAGAGGAGAAGTGAGGGGTAAGGAGGGTTAAAATCAGGAGGAGAGAAGATAATACCCAAATTTTTATTGACATGGAAGGCTGCATAGTTAGTCCGTATGGTATTTCTAATCATGCAGTAGTCATACGACAACTACTTCTGAGAGAAAATGCACCACATAGTGAACTGGGACATACCAAATAGTTGCGTAGTAGCAATGCGATAGGTTCTATAACCTACCGAAGGGTTTTCTAGACCATGTGATTACTGTGCTCAACATACTTTCCACCCTAACCCCTGAAGGTTCCGGGCGCAGCGAAAGCGCGTGGGTGGATGTGCCCACTTGGCCTTTTGTCATTAGCAATGATCAATCCGGGATCAATACGACGATAAACGCCAGTCTCCACGGATCGAATCATAGAAAAAGACAAAGAAGATGGTTTGTCTTGGAACCACAAACAAGGATCATTACAGGTTGATTATAATTAATTTAATTAATTATAAAGAAATACCTTTTGGGTATTCTTTCTTCGTTGATGTTCTCGATCACGTTGTCGATGTGATCCGTCATTGCGTCGTAGAAGCCAAGTGTAGACTCCCTCTAGCGGTGATCCACACGTGTACCTCGTATCTCTGGATGTCGCCAAAGGATTCTCCGGGTGCTAGCGTGGAGAAGCCTTTGCTTGCGCTGTCCACCTTAGATCGTCTTGATCCGATGGAAGAGGATCTCTCTCGGTCTTGAGAGCGTTCTTGGAGGAATAGGTTCTTTCATCCTTGAAATAATTCTCCAGAGATGTTGTGCACACTGATTCTCTTGTGTGTAAGAAAAGAGTTGGGGTTGTGAGGATATTTATAATCGGGTGTGTGGGGTTATAGAGTTATGACAATAAATAAATGTGTTACGCGTTTTATTTATTTCATTGACTCTTATTAAAAAACTCCCATGTCTAATAGATAATTCCTTGACATGCGCCCACGCTGATTATAATAAATATCATTTAAAACAATATTATATCCTCAAAATCCCGACTAGAAAAACTACATGGCGTGTAATAATAAATACACGGCGTGTACTTTTTTTTCATTGAAAACTACACGGCGTGTACATTAAATGTACACGGCGTGTATATCTTGTTTTCATTTATTCATTTCCTTTCCAAAATAAAACTACACGGCGTGTACATTTAATAATACACGACATTTACTTGTTTTATTTTATTTTTCCTCCATAATTTAAAACAACTTAGGCTTCCTTGAATAATTATTAAACCACATACGAGAATAATCTTTATTCAACTTGAGATACTTGGATACACTTAGTGTGTGACCCTATAGGCCTCTTTCTCGTTGGAATTAGGCAGGCTTGCCTAAAGTCCAATATTAATGTCTTGCAATGGGTCAATGCACCCAATATAAAGAAGTTGACGCCGCATTGACGTATCACCTCATACGAACGCTTACTGTGTAATTTAATCCCTTTGTCTCAATATCTCATCAAGAAGGTTTCATGGAAGTGTCATAAACCTATATGCTTGATCTGTCATTCTTTGACTACCTGAAATAAACATGTCGTTTACACCATGGACATGGAATTTAATACGACAGTTCTATTTCAATCAAAGGGCCGAGATATCAAATTCTATAAATGGAAGGGCCAAATCCTTCCTCAACTTATCCATTAACAACATGTCACTCGTGACGCACCCAACGTACCCTACTTCCCGCCAACTGTCTGCGTGTCGGTTTTCGTCAGTAAATCTAAGTGCGCGAGTCATGACATGAGTTAATGATAATCTTCCAGTCTAAGGACCATTACACACACTCGCAGATAGCAATATCAAATGACACCAAGACATGTAGAATTACTACTGGTAGGTCTGTTCTCATAATCTCCCATCATGGAGATTACCAAGTGCGTACTCTATGAGAAAGAGTCTCATCTTCTTACGAGTACTCGCACATGACGGTCTGTATACTATGTGTCCTATCATAGTATGTCATCCAATCGTAGAACTTTATTTAAGAATATTGTTATAGCATTTCAAGGTTCTCATCATAGTGGGGATATGCTATGAACTTATTAATGAAAAAAATATTCCAGGACATTATTATATTATAGTCATGCAGAACAATGAACAATATATAATAATTGAACATTCATGTAATCAAAGTACAAAATAGTTGGTTCTCAGGACACCAACCCTTACAAACTCCCACTTAGACTAGAGCCAACTACCTATGACTTTTAGTCCGCTAGACCTCACACGATGATCATCTTTCTGCTGAGTCAAGGCTTTAGTAAATGGGTCTGCCACGTTGTCTTCCGTGGAAATACTGCTCACTACAACTTCACCTCTCTAGGAAAAATCCCTCAAGAGATGATACTTCCAAAGTATGTGCTTTGTCCGCTGATGTGACCTTGGCTCTTTTGCTAGTTCCACCACTGCAGTATTATCACAATAGAGTGTGATAGGATCTTTACTGCTCGGTACTACATTCAGCTCTTGGACGAAGCTTCGCATCCATACTACTTCTTTAGCTGCCTCAGAAGCTGTGATATACTCGGACTCTGCTGTAAAATCTGCCACCACACTTTGTTTTGAGCTCTTCCAGCTCACTGCACCTCCATTGAAACTGAAGATGTATCCAGTCTGCGACTTCATGTCATCTTGATTAGTCTGGAAACTATCATCTACATGTCCTCTGATGACTAGTTCCTAATCTCCTCCATAAACCAGGAACATATCCTTAGTACGCCTCAGATACTTAAGAATAGTCTTGACTGCCATCCAATGGCGGTCTCCTGAATCATCTTGATATCTGCCTACTGCACTTAATGCGTAAGAAACATCTAGCCTCGTACATAGCATAAAATACATGACTGACCCAATCGCGGATGCGTATGGGATCCTTGCCATCCTCTTTCTTTCCTCATGTGTCTGAGGACACATTTTCTTGGAAAGACGAATGCCATGTGACACTAGAAACAATCCCCTCTTGGACTGTTCCATACTGAATCTCTTCAGTATCTTGTTAATGTATGTACTTTGACTCAGGCCCAACATTCTCTTGGATCTATCACGATGGATCTTGATCCCAAGAATATATGCCGCCTCGCCCAAGTCTTTCATAGAGAAGCATTTATGCAACCATACCTTAACTGACTGTAAGACAGGTACTTCGTTTCCAATTAGAAATATGTCATCAACATATACTATTAAGAAAACGACTGAACTTCCACTAAATATTTTGTAGACACAAGGCTCACATTCATTCTTAACAAATCCAAATTCTATAATAGCTTCATCAAAATGAATGTTCCATGACCTTGATGCTTTCTTTAATCCATAAATGGATTTATGCCACTTGCATACCTTGTTGGCATCCTTTGGAGTCACAAACCCTTCAGGTTGTGTCATGTAGACATCTTCCTGGAGGTTCCCGTTATGAAAAGATGTTTTTACATCCATTTTCCAAATTTCATAGTCATGGTAAGCAGAAATGGCCAATAAGATTCTGATGGACTTCAACATTGCAACCGGTGAAAAGGTTTCATCATAGTCAATTCCTTGACGCTGTCTAAAACCTTTTACAACCAGTCGTGCCTTGTAGGTGCTAACCTGACCCTCCATGTCCAGTTTCTTCTTGAATACCCATTTATTACCAATAGGCTTTACATCAACTAGAGGATCTACCAAAATCCGGACTTGGTTTTGGTACATGGAATCCATTTCAGAATTCATGGATTCTTTCCACTTGGCAACGTCTGTGCCTTCAACTGATTTCTTGTAGGTAAGAGGATCATCATTTTCAACCAATAATGAGTCACCATCCTCGGTGACAAGAAAACCATATTGTTCTGGTTCTCTCACCTCTCTCGTGCTCCTATGCAGTTCTTGTGTCTCTGGAACAGATTGTTATTCCACGGGGTTTTGTTGAATCTGTTCTTGTACCAAATTCTGTGTATCTTGAGTCTCGACTTCATCGAAGTCTATCTCGCTCCCACTATCTCTTTTGGAGATGTGCTCCCTCTCAAGGAATATGACGTATCTTGCCACTGTAACCTTTTTGTCTGAGGGGTTGTATAGGTAATATCCTCTTGTTTCCATGGGATATCCTATAAAGATACACTTTGTGCCTCTGGGTGCAATTTTGTTACCTGAAGAGGCCTTAAAAAATTATTCGCTACCCTACACATGTAAATTCGATAACATAGATTTGCGTCTACTCCATAATTCGTATGGAATACCATTTATCGATTTAGTTGGTACTTGGTTTAGTATGTGTGCTGCTGTTTGTAATGGATATCCCCAAAAGGATAATGGAAGACTCGCATGACTCATCATTGATCTCACCATGTCCAACAGGGTGCAGTTCCTCCTTTCACTTACACCATTACACTGCGGTGTGTAAGGAGGAGTGAGTTGAGATAGAATCCCAAACTCCCGTAAGAAATCAATGAAGTCTTGATTAAGATATTCTCCTCCTCTGTCTGAGCGGAGTTTCTTAATCTTCTTACCAATATGGCTCTCAACTTCATTCTTGTATTCTTTGAACAGATCAAAAGAATATGACTTATACCTCATTAAATAGATATATCCATATCTACTAAAATCATCAGTAAAAGTTATGAAGTACGAGAACCCACCCCTTGCTTCAACTGGAAACGGTCCACACACATCTGTGTGAACTAATTCTAGAATCTCTTTAGCTCTTTTAATTTTCCCACTAAATGGGGCTTTGGTCATTTTGCCTTGTAGACACGCATGACATACACCAAGTGGTTTTAGTTCGAAAGAATCTAAATACCCATCTTGATGTAATTTTGTCAAATGTTTCTCATTGACATGACCTAGCCGGTGATGCCAAAGTTGGGTGTGGTATGAGTCATGTGAATTAACTTTGTTATCGATTTCCATCACTTGGTTTGTGTATTCTAACACATAAAGGCCGTTATATAAATGTACCCTACCAAAACAAATGCTATCTTTATAAAAATAGCAACATCCACTTCCAAACTTAAAGATGAATCCATCAGTATCTAATCTAGATACTGAAATAATGTTTTTGGTTATAGAAGGTACATAATAACATCCTTTCAAAACCAAGACCATCCCCGTAGGCAATGTGAGGTGGTAGTCCCCGATAGCTACAACAGCGAGTCTAGGTCCGTTGGTTGCTCGTAGATCTACCTCCCCTCGATCAATAATCCCGAATCTACTTGGTTCCTATATTTGGATACATATGTGAGCACTAAAAGCAGTATCTAATACCCAATTAGTAGAAACAGATAGATTGCATTCGATAACAAACGCACCTGAAGCTTCCCCTTGCTTCCTTGGCTGGGTGCAGTTTTTCTTCCAGTGACCCTTCTTGCCACATGCGAAACAAATAACATCCTGTTCCTTTGCCTCCCCTTTTATCTTCCTTTTCTTGGAAGGCCTTGAAGAATATTTGGGCTTAAATCTCTTCGCCTTCCCTTTACTTTTATTCACCATGAGGATAGAAGGCTTTTCACGCTTCATGTCATTGTCCACTTGGAGAATAAGGATAAGAAGATCAGATAGAGACTTCTCAATATTGTTCATGTTGAAATTAACAACAAAGTTTGAGAAGCTCTGGGGGAGTGATGCGAGAATGAGATCGGTACCCAGTTCTTCCGGGAGTTTAAACCCTAGAACCTCCAAGCACTCAATGTAGCCAATGAGCTTGACTACATGAGGCCCAGCTGGGGCACCCTCTCCAAGCTTGCTCTGAAATAGAGCCTTGGAGATCTCAAACCTCTCATGTCTTGCTCTCTCCTGGTATAGACCACGGAGGTGCTTGAGCATGCTGTAGGAATCCATGTCTTCATGAGACTTCATGAGCTCACTAGAAATAGATGAAAAAATCAAACATTGAACGTCGAGAGCATCGTTCAAATGTTGATCATAGACCAGGAAATCTTCATCACTCGCCCCTGGGGCAGGGGAATCAGGAAGTGAGGACTCCAGTATGTAAAACTTTAGTTCATGGCATAGGATAACTCGAAGGCGCCTAAACTATTCCTGAAAGTTACTACCGGTGAGGATATTGTCTTTATCCAGTATTGATCGCAGAGAAAATGTGGTTGACGAGTTTTTCATATTGATTCTACAAATTAAAAGAGAAGATTCGTCAGTACTTTCTTGATTACATTTTATGAGAAATAATAAATTTTATTAAGTTTCTGAATATTTTATCAAGTCCCAATGGCCCTCACCATTGAACTCGAAATGTCCAGTTTCTTTGACATTCTAGTGGAAAGGATCCATATTTACCTTCGCATAACCCCAACAAGGGTTGGTCAAGCTATTTGAAGGTATTTAGGTAGGCGGGTCTTTGCCAATTGTGAGCTTACAGTTCCTTGATCTGTTGAGTGGACTCCCCAATCCTGAAATCCTGACTTGTATTTCCTCAAATCTTTCCTCCAATATTACATCAAGTCTAGCAAGGGCTACTTCTCTTGATGTAATATGGTTAAGTTAACCCGAAACCTTTCATAAGGGTTTCCTTTATAAAAGTAATTGTCCCAACAAGGGTTGGTCAAACACATAGTTTTATTGAGTCTTGCCCTTAATCAAGTAACGGAAGGCTTGGTCTGACTTAATATGGTATTTGAGGGATTTTATTCTTTATGCATATTTTTGAATTATCACATGTTTGTTAATATTAAGTGATGCTTGCTTAAGTGATTAACCATGTTCTGATAATGTTTACTCATAGTCCGGTTTTTTATTTTATTCCATCTTTGCATGCTTGTTCATTTTATTAATTATGTGATCACGACAACACATACATAATAAATAAACCATGAAATCAGACAAAAATAAAATAAGATGACATGATCATGAGCTTATATTTGGTTAGCTTATCTAGCAGTTTTGATAAACTAACCCTGACCTAGGTAAAACACCTTGAACCTGATGGTTCGTGTTTTGCAGCTCCCACCTGTCCACCTTTGTAAATTCTTGCGTCGGTTTTGCCTCGGCTTCGGGATTTGAACCGTCTCCTCTGGCTTGGGAGATCCTCCATTACATGGGTTTACATTAAAGAAACCATGGGCACACAGGCCCTACATTTTATTAGTAGAAGGCTCGTAGGCCAACAAATTTAAATTAAATAAATTTAAATGAAACCATACACATACAAAGGGTCTTTGGTCTAGATCATGATCATCCATAGTATGCAACGACATTTACGCATATTTAGAATTCAAATTCTTTTAATCATTCTTTTATTTAAGATAAGACACGCTCAAATTCAATTAATTATGATCTTATAATTAATCAATTATTTATCTTAAATTCCTTTCTGAATTTCCTTGAGATTCTTCTCATCCATATTCCTAGTACGGGTCTTTTTACATTGGAGGAAACCTGGTGAAATTCAATTTCTGGAAAGTACACGACGTGTAGTTTATAATTACACGGCGTGTATTTTTCTTTTCACCATGTATCCAAAGTACATGCCGGGGCTTTGGCGTGTTTTCTGTACTTTGGAAATTTTTAGAGTACATGACGTGTAGATGAATCATACACGGCGTGTACTTCCTTGTTACGTGGTAACCGGCCTGGCGATCCCGTGTACGCGGTATGCGGCTTATCTTTGTACACGTTTTCACCTGGGTCGGAACGGACTACACAGCGTGTTGTTCCAACATACACACCGTGTATTCCGGTTTCCACACACCGTTCTATTCTGGTCAACACGGCGTGATTAAAACTTAGGCATAATCAATTCGCACGACGTGGTTTGGCGGACCAGTGCCGATTCGTTGAACCTAAGTACACGACGTGTAGTTTTAATTACACGTCGTGTAATCCCGTGTTGTACAGACAGAAAGAGAAACTCCTCCTAATGAGTTCCTCATTTTTATTTTAATCAAAATTAAAATTAAAAGGTCGTTTCTGTGATATGAATCAAGAAACAAAGGAGGAAGAATAGATCTCGTTAATTCATATTTATAGAATGATTTATTTCGAATTGAATCAAATATGAATGCGTAAATTATCAACGAAAATTAAATAACTATAATCAACGTTGTAACCTCCTCTGATACCATTTGAAGGTTCCAGGCGCAGTGGAAGCGCGTGGGTGGATATGCCCACTTGGCCTTTTTTCATTAGAAATGATCAATCCGGGATCAATATGACGATAAACGCCAGTCTCCACGGATCGAATCACAGAAAAAGACAAAGAAGATGGTTTTCCCGAAACCACAAACAAGGATCGTTTCAGGTTGATTATAATTATTTTAATTAATTATAAAGAAATACCTTTTCGGTGTTCTTTCTTCGTTGATGTTCTCGATCACATTTTCGATGTGATCCGTCGTTGCGTCATAGAAGACAAGTGTAGACTCTCTCTAGCAGTGATCCACATGTGTACCTCGTATCTCTGGACGTCTCCAAAGGATTCTCTGGGTGCTAGCGTGGAGAAGCCTTGGCTTGCATTGTCCGCCTTAGATCGTCTTGATCCGATTGAAGAGGATCTCTCTTGGTCTTGAGAGCGTTCTTAGAGGAAGAGGTTCTTTCGGCCTTGAAATAATTCTCCAGATATGTTGTGCAAAACGATTCTATTGTGTGTAAGAAAAGAGTTGGGGTTGTGAGGATATTTATAATCGGGTGTGTGGGGTTATAGAGTTATGACAATAAATAAACGCGTTACGCGTTTTATTTATTTCATTGACTCTTATTTAAAAACTCCAATGTCTAATAGAAAATTCCTTGACATGCATCCACGCTGATTATAATAAATATCATTTAAAAAAATATTATATCCTCAAAATACCGACTGAAAAAACTACACAGCGTGTAATAATAAATACACGACGTGTACTTGTTTTTCATTGAAAACTATACGGCGTGTACATTAAATGTACACGGCATGTATATATTGTTTTCATTTATTCATTTCCTTTCCAAAATAAAACTACACGGCGTGTACATTTAATAATACACGGCGTGTACTTGTTTTATTTTATTTTTCCTCCATCATTTAAAACAACTTAGGCTTCCTTGAATAATTATTAAACCACGTATGGGAATAATCTTTATTCAACTTGAGATACTTGGATACACTTAGTGTGTGACCCTCTAGGCCTCTTTCTTGTTGGAATTAGGCAGGCTTGCCTAAAGTCCAAGATTACTGTCTAGCAATGGGTCAAGGAACCCAAGAGAAAGAAGTTGACGCCGCATTGACGTATCACCTCATACGAATGCTTACTGTGTAATTTAATACCTTTGTCTCAATATCTCATCAAGCAGGTTTCATGGAAGTGTCATAAACCTATATGCTTGATCTGTCATTCTTTGACTACCTGAAATAAACATGTCGTTTACACCATGGCCATGGAATTTAATGCGACAGTTCTATTTCAATCAAAGGGACGAGATATCAACTTCCATAAATGGAAGGGACAAATCCTTCCTTGACTTATCCATTAACAACATGTCACTCGTGACGCACCCAACGTACCCTACTTCCCGCCAACTGTCTGTGTGACGGTTTTCGTCAGTAAATCTAAGTGCGCGAGTCATGACATGAGTTAATGATAATCTTCTAGTCTAAGGACCATTAAACACGCTCACAGATAGCAATATCCGATGACACCAAGACATGCGGAATTACTACTGGCGGGTCTGTTCTCATAATCTCCCATCTTGGAGATTACCAAGTGCGAACTCCATGAGAGAGTCTTGTCTTATTACGAGTACTCGCACATGACGGTCTGTATACTATGTGTCCTATCATAGTATGTCATCCAACCACATAACTTTATTTAAGAATATTGTTATAGCATTTCAAGGTTCTCATCGTAGCGGGGATATGCTATGACCTTATTAATGCAAAAAATATTCCAGGATATTATTATATTATAGTCATGCAGAACAATGAACAATATATAATAAGTGAAAATTCATGTAATCAAAGTACAAAACAGTTGGTTCTCAGGACACCAACCCTTACAACCCCCCCCCCAAATTTCACCAAAAACTGATGGAAAACCCCAAGGAGGAGAGCTTGTCTAAGGTTAAAAGCGGAGAAAATCCCAAAATCTCAACCTGGTCACACCTGGTCCCCAGGAAAAGAATCAAAAACCATACTAAATTGGTACCAAAGATGAATTTCAAAACTTGTGTGTAACAATATTATTGTCTCATAGTACCACAAAAATATATGTTAATTTAATATAGATGTGTTGATGATTGTTTCCCCACTCTTTTGTGCTTATGGTTAACCATTTTACCATTCTAAATGGGTGTATAGTCTAGACCACCATATTGGGTAAATTGAGGAAAATAAAAAAAATATATTTTCTTTGGAGATATTTATAAATTTTTTGACCAATGTGTCCATTTATTCTATTCCACATATTGTTATCTCCCTTACTATAGAGATAATTGGATTTACTAGGATCGAAAATCTGAAATAATTTTCTTCTAGTACATTATCTCCTTAAAAAAATATTTATATCATTAAATCTCTTAATTATACAACTTTTATTATAGAATATTACATGATTTCCATCATAACATAACTGAACGACATGAAATAAGGTATGTATTAAACCGTCGATAAATAAATATGGCCATTCATTTTGACATGATGTTTAAATATCTACTGAAAATATTGTCTTTATTTTTAACGAGCTCTCAGTATCTACTGTCATATATGAGGATTTCCCACTACCCTGAATTTAGGTTCTACCCCTTTTACAGGATTTTATAGAAACATTCATAATATATGATTTCATGGTCTTCCATCTATGTTGAATATTATCTTATTTTGTAATTTTTTGTTTTTGATCTAGAACCATTTTCTAACATTAATTTTCATGGTGACCTTTCTGGAAACATATTCCACATGTTTCCTCAGGTCCTTTAAACCTTTTTTTTGGTTAGACATCACATATGATTATTCATTTTTTTTCTCATAGTGTTTTCACTCATAATGTCAGAGAAACTTCCACAATATTTTTTCACATAATGATTTATAGGGGAGACATGTTATACAAGAATACAAGATGATTATGTCCATATGTTACAAAACACTAGTAGTATCCCCTGAAATTTGATCTTTCTTAAATAAAATTGATATCGTTTGAATGGTCACATATGATTTTGAAATAATACCAGACTAAGTTTATATAGGATTTGAGGAAAATTTATTTCTCTGGTTACTCTCCACCATCTAGACAGATGTAGACTTCTTCAATGTGTTTTCTATACCTATATATTTTGAAACATTTTATATAGGATTTGAGAAAACTTTCTTTCTCTGGTTACTCTCTTTTTTCAACTACTTTTCTTCTTTTTTCATGAAATTTATTATATCTTTTATAAGATTTTCCTTTTAATTTAAATTGTGGGCATTCTTTTTATTTTTCTTCATCAAATTCTATATTTTTCTTATTTATTGTAAAATCTACACCAAAATGTCAAATGCCTCCACAATTTTTTTTTGAATTCTATTATACCTCCCTTTTCCAATTTTAATAATTTTATATATGAGAGCCTAGAAATTCGTAGGATTATCACTACTCTCATCATCTTCATCCAAATAAATCAGGTAGTAAAATATAACTTCTACATTTATCGAAACCGTATTCATAAAAATCTTTTTTTTTCTAAAATCCACTTTATATGTTAGTGGTAACCGCACAATACATAATTCAAACACATCAAAATTCCAAACATCACCAGATGTAAAGCACAAAAACCAGATTCTGAAAAACAGAAGCAACCCGGTACATCATCGTTTACCACCAACTCAAAAAACATCATGTCGTTCAACCCATACTGCCAACATTCCATCACCATCCGTAACCAAAATCACCCACTTGAGAACAACTTGAATTAAAAGTTTCAAAATTTGAACTTTAAATAAACACCATCATAATGCCTCGTTTGAAGAGGCACCTCGAGCCGCACACCTTGACAAAGGTAACTCTCCAACACTGAACCATAGGCCTTGATCCGGGGTAACCCTTGTCAGGCGTCGATACACCACCATCATCAGCTGCCCCTCCCCGCCGACGTCGATAACCACCAGAGCATTCAAAATGTAAAATAAACCTTCAACCGTCAATACCTATGTCGTCGAGAAAGGCACCATCATAACATTTTTGTATCCACCATCCGAAAAAAAATCAAATGAAACAACTTTAATAACATTGTTGTATCCACCAATGAAATTCACCATCGAAGAATTCAAGGGAGAAAAATGGATCCAGTCATGAAAGAAACACCATCGGTTACCAAATCCCACATCCCAAAACCACGTATTTTTCAATTCTTCAGATTCGACTGGGAGAGGAGCAAAGGCACTTGGGGTCAGAGTAGGGATTTGAGCTGCTGAGATGACCTGTGATAAGAAAGCTAGACCAAAACCAAGAAACACTAAACCCAGGATTCATCACACACAGAAAACATCATACTGGAACCACCACATCTCATAGTGAGGACAACAGTGGATGAGTCTCCTGGAAAACGGTCGACTGATCATACACACTTCCCAAAGCCTCTATGAAACCACCGTTGCTGACCGACTCAAAGAGAGAAGAAGGAATAGGAAGCCAGAGCAACGTTGAAAACAGACTATGGTCTCGACAGAGAAGCACATCCATGGCCGCCAACCCTGAAACAAGGAGTGAAGAAAGTAGGAGCAGACCGACCCAGGTAGTTCCATGAGGCTCATCAACCACCAAATCGTGAAACCCAAAACCAATTTTTACCATAGCTCAAAATCCGACCTAGAGAGGTGCTGAGGAACATGAGGGAAGAGCTACAGAAAGATCATCCGAGAGAAAAAACATCAGACAACCTTCATTGGGATCCTAGGAGAACGAGAAGAAAAACACGACGACCCGAAAGTGAAAGACCAAATAAGTCACGTAGAATAAAGAAGGTAGGAAGAGGTGAGAGTAGGGGAGGAAAAAATAAGATGAATAAGAACGGAACAAGACACGCCATAAACTCAAAATCGAAGGGTTTCAAAAGAAACCCTAGGAAAAGCCGCGGACGAGAGGAGAACCGGGAGAGAAGGGAGACATTTTTTATCTTTCCGCCTCATTATCGAAACCGTATTCATATCTTTGAAATACAGTAAATCATTTCCATTTTTCTTGTAGACTAATGCATTTCTTAGCTAATAATTTAGAATATTATTATGAAATTCATCATCACATATCTCATGTATTTCTTACAAATATGAAATATTGGAATAAAATATTTTTTGATGCTTATCAAAACAATTTTTTGTCTATAGTTGAATCATCATATTGTTTTACCAAAACTGTTAATGTGGCTAACATTCTTGTTTAATATTTTGAACTAGTCTTCAATATTCTCACCTTAATCAATTCTTATATATTGAAAGCTTTTCATCTAGATTTATAGATATAAATATTTGGTACAATTGTTTCCTACATTTATATTTTCTATTTTCCCCAAAATACCTTAGTTGTATTTAGAACCATCACTTTGGCCAATATTTTTATAATTAAGATTGTAATAAATAATTTCTTACCTTCCCATCATCCTCATGAATTATCTTATCTTCATATCATTCAATTAGATGATACCCAATAGTGACAAAATCATGTACGTATGTCCCTTTTTATTGGAGATAAAACAATATATTATTCTTCACCTAATGAAAATTACTTCCATTGAATAAAGGAACTCCCCTATAAATAATAGATTTATTAATCTGTATAATAGACTTCTGGTGAGGGGAAACTCAAGGGAACCTAGTTTTCTCCTATATCAGTTGTGATACCTATGTTATTGAGGGAATTGTTGAGATGGGATAATCAGTATTACATATATCTTATTCATTTTAAAAAAAATCTATATTTTGAATAACAACCCTATAATCGATTGTGGTTTTGATCCACACTTTAATCAAACTCCCTTTATCATATGTAAGAAAACATATACTCACAACATCGAATGTGTTGTTACAATTTTTGGTCATGTTGTGACAGCCATCTACTTACCATGATAAACCTATAGTTATTTCAAGGATTTTCTTAACATGAAAAATTATAGTGATCAAAATTGTGGACCAATTTTCATTTAATATTTCATACATGTATTATCTACATCTTGTAAAAGATATATGAATTTATGTATTCTGAATAAATATATTATTCAAAAAGCATCATGATCATGATGAATTAAAGTATCCTCTTTAATTTAAATATTTCCCAACAACAAATATACATATCATATTAAAATATTATTTAAAATTCATGAATTATATTAGATTATTATCAAGCATATTGGTTTAATTACCAATTCATTAGTATAATATAGACATGCATGAATCCATTCATGAATGTAATTTGTTTAATTCCTCTATTTCCATGCTAACAAACATCTGAACACCTATGCCATTATATCTCTTTTTAATCAGTGTTTACTACCTTAACATGGTCCATGAGGTCTTCATAAGTCTATATCTTTATGAAAAAAGATGATTTTTAAGGAATGACTCATGTATCATTTTGAAGACTATAAGGGTTTGTGAACCTAAAAAATATTTCATTGAAAATAGTTTGAAATATTAAAATATATTCTTCACATGACTATTTCAATCCTGGATCATCCCTTCATGAAGGGTTTTTTCACAATGCTCTATTTCAAAAAAATGATGGTTCCCTCAAAATATTTTAGTAGAATCATTTTCTAACATGGGATGCTTTGAATTTATAGTAAAAATTTCACCCTTCATTCTCTGAAAAAATAATTGTGTTAAGGACCAAAATAAATTATTAAGTTTCATATCATGTCATATCTTAATGTTAATATTACAAAATAATTCAGTATTTAAAAACATCACACTTGTTACCATAAAAATATATATAAAATCATGGAACCTTATTATAGATTTATTTTTGTGGTCTTCCTTATTCTTTTGAGATAAAAAAATCATGTTCATGAGATAGTATCACATAAATAGTCACATCCATGAACTCACACTTATATATAATACTCAAAGAAATCATGTCTATGTTAATGTAATGCAATATCTGTATATTATTTCTTTAAAACATGGATATCATTCATATGTGGAGAAGTGAAAAAGATTGATCATTTCAGTAATGATTTTACACCATGGAAATCAGTGTTACATATGTGACTTTGACTCTTAATATCATAAAAAAGTATCTTCTCCACTATTACCTAGATTCTAAAACATTGTAAAATTAGTCTCAATATTTAACTGACCTCGCATGATCAATAAAATCACAAGAATGGGACTTGTTTGATATATGTGGAAATAGACTGATGAATTCAAAATTCTCCAACACATGAAAATACCCAAAGAGGCTGAGGTTGAAGATGACACTACAATGTAAATATGTGAAACAAAATAATATCGATCTTACATCCTATGTTATTTTCATAAAAATTTTAATTCAAAAATAGTTACCATGTTTCACTCATCCCAAATATATCATTAGATCCTTTGGAAACTTCTTAATAAGTCATTATTATTAACTAACCATTCAATATGACATTGAGGTTGACATCATAAACATGTTTTACAAAACATAAATGGGTTTGGCTAAACTGATCACACCCCATGCACAACCAAAACACATAATTTGGGGACAAAGTGCAAAATTTTTACATATCCATGTCCGTAGGAACTCAACTCCTTCTTCAATAGATATCAGGTTGGGTTAGTTCTCCCTTTTGGTTGAGATCCAACTCATGTAACTATGATATTGAGAAGGTCATCAAGGATTTTCATGTTTTAGACAACTTTTTTTAAATATAAATCCCAAAAAAAACTTAATAAACACATGGAAATCCTTTTAAAATATTTAAAAATAATTTTCAATAATTCATCATGTAAAAATAATATATTAACATGGTCTTAATTTTCTTTTAATTCATCATAAAATTATTCCTCATTGAATTAAATCAAAATATTATTCAAATCTTATCAAGTAATAAATCTTCATTTAAAAAAATATATGTCCTTATTATCAAGATGTAGTAAAAAATTATACTTTACTGTCACAATTATTGGGTGAAAATAATTATAATTTTTTAAAAATTTAAATGGTTCTTTAAAAATGATAGAAAAATAAATGTCCCTTTCTAGAGGTAACCTGGAAAAAAATATTTAAAAACTCACGATACATATCCACCATTATATTAAGAAAATAACGAGAACACATCTTATTAGAGTAATGAAACATCTCTGATAAGAGAAGTGAGATTGTTTCATCATGAATAATGATATGGCCCACTATCCTTGATCATGGATACACCTCACCTAGTATGATGTTGGTAACCCATAACAAAATAAAATATAAAACCAATTAAAAAAATCATTTATTTTAAATCTAACTGACCAATCAATTCTAATTATGAGGACAATGATATCATGTTCAAGAACTAGAAAATTTAACTTGGACTTATAGTCAGCGATCATGACATGGAACTCTGCAAATTTGATATGTTGTTATTTCCTTTATTCAAAGTGAGTTTAATGATACTTCATGAATAGATTATATTAATAGAATAATAATATCATAAACATACACATAGATGATGTAAATGAACGAGATTCACATGTATAAAACATATCCAATACTATAGTGGATGAAGCAAAACTCATTTCTCTCGAAGCTGCCAACATTGATTTAGATTCCGCAGGTGCATATTATACTACATAATAACTTCCTTCATTAGCTCTTACATGGTTTTTTTTACTGCGCCTATATCCAAATTTATATATCAGAATAAGACATCCCTATGTCTAATACATCCAAAAAATATAGATCCTTTGGTATGAGTTCATTCATCTTTACTACCTTGGGGAATTCTTCACCAAAAAATAATTTATTGAATGGAATAACCACAATGATAGAATATACTTAGTTCTACAATATAATCAGGATATGTATGGTATGTAAATTTTTTGTAATAGAGTAAACTATAGTTCTAAATAGATGAATCCACTAAAACTTATCCTGATGTAAAAGGAGCACCCTTATTATGTTTTCTTTTATAGCAAGACAATTCACTAATGTTATCCCATCAAATAAATAAAGCTCCACAAAAACCTATCCCCCCATATTGGTCATACTTAACCACAACTAAATTATCAACGACCATAGAAATGTTTTTCTGGTGAAATGTAATCAAAATATGTTGAATATCATCCCTCAAACCCATCTAAGTCATCATGTAATAAATTTAGTCATTATATATAAGCTATGATGATAAGTTCACTAACTCAGTGAAATAAGAAGCATTCCCCCTAAATAAATGTTACAAATTTTCAAAATTCAAAAATTAACCATGTCTTCTCCACCTAAAATAGTTTATGATAAAAATAATGATTGAATACCATCTTGAATTTTGTCCTAGTAATATCCTCATGAAAAAAATTCTTTCATAACGGAGTCCCACTATTTCCTTCCTTGTCCTATAAGATTATATGTGGTGAAACCCAAGTTTTTTCATCTAGAGTCTTCAATAATTTGTGGGATCCTTCCATCCATTCAATACATTTTAATAGTTTTTGTTTCTCTTGTCACCATGAATGATAGATATACTCTTCTTGGGAAATTCCTAATCATTTTTCTATTTGTTCCTAGTTTCCAACTCTCTAACCCAAAGTCTGGATTTTTTGACAATTGATTCCACTAAATAAGGTTCTACTATAGTTTTTTAAGGTGGAAAGTTTCTCATATATTACACTCTTAGACATAGAATAGCTCTTGTAGGAGGCATTATTTATTAAACAAAAAATAAATCACCAGATTTGAAAAGGAACATAACTCAAGATCAAAACACGAGCTTCAATAATTGGAATTAAAAAAAATAAACTGTAACAATTAAATGAAATAATATATTCATCAAATGATATATATAAAAATTAAAAAAAATAATAAATGAAATGTTTCATTTAAATACAGAACAAAATTAGGATCATTTTAGTAGCCTCAAAACCTATATCATGATTAACGAAAGATCCATATCTAGCCAAGGTATCTGAAGATCAAAATTGGAAGTAAACTGGATATACTCCCCTCTATAATTAAAACCATATTTCCAAGGGGATAACTTAGTGCCACAATAATCCCCATACCAAAAATGGTTTGTGTAATCAGGCCAAAAGTTTTAAATTGGATCTGAAACCATTTATTATGAACTAATAATAAAAGACAAGACATCCCACCTTATGTGGATCATCATAAATTAGTTAACAATATGAAACTATTTCTTTGTTTTATGTATGATAGGAAAGAGAAAAAAATAAGAGTACACCATGGATGATAATGGTAAAAAACCAAAGGACACACAAACAAATAAAAATAGCTAATCTCATAAACAAAACAAACTGTGACTAAATCCAGGTCTACAAGGGACCATTTCTCACTGCCCCCAACTCATCATGATGATGACATCAACCAAGAGTAGACAGAAAATGACATTATTCTCTTCCCTTTACATGTTTTAAATAATACCAAATCTACATATTACTAAATGGAATATGAATGGAGTGAAGTCAAAACCTCATAGGATACCATAATAAATAAATACAATGTACTTAACTATAAAATAGCTAGTTCTATATTTAAAACAAACATGTTTGATAAATAATTTGTAACGCCCCGACCCTAGTTACCCAAAGTCGGTGTATTATTTTAATACATTGGTATGATTACAAGGAATAAAGTCCAGAAGGACCAATCAGTTTAGCAGTCTTGGAAAATAGATTACATAAATGAATGTTACATTACACTTTATAACATATAACACAACATAAATAATTTAATATAAACGCCATTATTCCCTTAGCTGAACCCTGCATATCAATCACAATACACTTCTTGGAATCCTGGGAAAAATAAAACATAAAAAGGGGTGAGCTCAAATGACCAGTAAGGGTAAAAAATATAGCATAAGATAACATAAATATTAAGCATGCTGAATAAATGAAACCACTTGCCTTTACCAATAATAAACATGAATAATTTTATGGCAGGAATATGAGCTGAGTAAATAATGTCATAATAAAACATAATCATGGGTATTCTACTAGTCGAATGACTACATGAACCATCAATATTATATTCATAATGAGGGAATGTATAATACTAGAATTTAATTTTTGTGTCAAGGCCTTGTTCCAGGACCTATGGGCTAACTATAACCGGACCCAAACCTAGAGAGTCTCTGTAACCGGACTCTATCCTGGAGAACCTCTGTAACCGGACTCTAACCCGGAGAGCCTCTGTAACTGGACTCCATCCTAGAGATCCTCTATAACCGGACTCCATCCCGGAGGGTCTGTTATAACCGGACCGCAACCCGGAGGGCTTACTTTTACCGGTCCTTAACCCGGAACATACTAGTCCAATACATTCATCATAAGAAAAGGTTGAAATATAACATAAACATTTGTATTAAAACTAGCATACGAAATGTCAACACATTAACCATAAACCATGAATGGTATAAAAATAGAACATACATAGTCAAACATATCTTAACTCATTCAATACAATATGGAATATTGTATTATAATAAATCAACTTCAAATAAACTTAAAATCCATCAAAGGATGTTGACATAGATGAAATCAAAAACCTTTTTTAGAGAAATATCTCTTTCTATTTTGAAATCATTTAAGAGTCGAATAATTATAAAGAAAACATTTATTTTGAAAATATTCTTATAATCTTTTATGGGAAGCTTCGAAGATGTTATAACGGCGGAAAATATCCGCACCTATCGTATAAGTTAAAAAAACATTCTTACCTTAATTTTGTCGAAAATGTTAAAAGTACCTTGTTTGGAAAACGACGGAAAGATTCCATTCAAACCATTTTATAAAAAGTCAAACAAGGATATAAATGAATTTAACCCATAGTCTAGTAAATAGTAAAAATGTTTTGGAATATATTTTTAAGAAACATGGATGTGGATGATAAAGAGGTCCCAATAGATAATTACATATAAACAACCTCAGATAATGAAGAGATTGTGAAATTAAACCTTACCTCGTTGTAATCAATCGAGTCGTATGAAAAATAGTCAATAACAACCAAATGAATCATAGAATATCATGAATATAAAAAGGATTATTATAATATATATCAAATGGTAGTACACAATACACCACATGCAATAAATAAGTGGTGAACAATGGAAATCTCACGGAATTAAAAGTGAGATAAGAAACCCCTTACCTCATGTCCGACTTGACCCGTTTGTTCTTTAATATCCTGAATAATAAAAAAAAGTTAATTTATACTTTCTTAAGAACCTTTTTCAAGTTTATTATTCCTTTTATATAACATATTACCATGTTATAAACATTATGTAATCATTTAAGTTAATAACATTCATTTTGTCGATATTTGGCACTTGAGTAAAAAATGAACACCTTATAGTTACAAGTTGTTCACATGGTCAAAAGTTAATTATATCCAGAATTATATTCATGATTTAGATATCATATATATCATATATATCCAATATATACATGTATTTATAACAGTATATATCATTTTGGAGTAAGAAATGAAATGCATCGTTCATGGAGACGGTAAGCCGTACGTACGCATGAACGCTACTTTAATTTCTATTTCTTATTTTAATGGAATTAAAACATAATGATACATAGGTATATTATAATTATAGTATAATATAATATATAATATCATTAAATCCATCCTTTATACATCCCACATATGGTATTAACGAGTCTTATCACTTTGAGGGGGCGGTAGTCCACACTTCCTCAAATGAAATTATCCCATTTACCCATAATGGAAACCATTAAGGTATGATATAAAAGAAAAATACAGAAGTATTAATAAAACATAAAAATAATATATATCATATATAAATACAATTCCATCATAATGACCACCATGAGAGGCGATAGGAGTTAATTGAACAATCATCGTTTCATGAGGTGTTAGTTTTCCATCCACATAAACATTATGTTCTTCACCCATTAGATGGAGGTGTGTGTAAGTGTAGTTAGAATAATTCTAATAAACACATCCTAGTATATTGAGGATACTGGTGTTGTTATAAAAGAAAGGAATAAAAATAGTTTATGGGTTGGAGAAGTAAAATAAAAGAAAAGGAGTTAAGAGAGGTTGTTACCTTTAATTTGGGTAACTTCCTTTGGTTTGAACAAAAAGGACTTCTTAAAGTAACTTCTACCTAAGGTAAGGATTCTTGGAGGAAGAGAGGGATGTATAGAGATTAATTGGGTAGAGTTTGGATGAGCCTAAAGGCTTTAGAGGTGTGATTAATTTGTTAGAAGTGGTCTCCTTTTATAAGGGGGAGGAGGGGCTCTATAGGAAAGTGTGAAAATATTATTTTATTATATAATGATATTCAGTTTATAAAGGTCCAAAAATAAATAGGGTTGAAGATTACTAATGGTTGAAATAAAATCATCCAATAAGAATTGGACATGTTTTTTATATTATTTTAATGTTTATAATCTAATTTATTTAAATCATTTATTAATGAGGTAAATACCACATCATTATTGTGTTATAAATAATTTAATTTATTCGATGTCTAAAAATTATAAAAAAAATACCATGATGTGGGAAATATTTTTATCTTTCCAACGAATATTTATAATCAAAACGATTAATTATATAACACCATATAAAAATTAATTACTAAAGGATTTTTGTTTCTGTTAATTTTGCCTTTACTTTAAATTAATTAATCTGAAGTTTCATTATCATTCATAAGTGGATCTATGGGGTCCCAAAATCGACCCAAGGATGCCCATGGTTGGACATTACTCATCAAATAATATTATGACATGTGTTAAGGTAATTTAGAATTATTATAATATTATTTTTACCTTTAATTACCTTATTTACCTTTAACCGCGGTAAATAAAAGTCAAAATTTACTATTCACTAAAAATTATTTTTATTTTATTGAACCACATTTTTCTCCTTGATATTAACCGTGTCTCTAGGATTTTCAAACTCACAGAAGCGGTAAAATTAAGTTTTATGTGAATTTTCAAATTCTCCTAGGAGGTGGGTAAAAGATGGTGAAAAATTTAATAAAATTTTTATATATCTAAAATTATTATAAAATGACTCCAATTAATTAAATTGAATATATATAGGTATTATGTATCTATTTTTACATAAATTTATTTAAATAAAATAAATAATTATTTAAATAAAAATTCAGTTTTAAACTATAATTTAGTGTTTTTCACTATTCATCAAAAATTGAAAGTTTTCAGAAAAATACCGAAAATTCATCCTAAGATAATTTCAATATTCCTAATTCAAAAATGAAGTCTATTTTACCAAATTCAAAACATATAAGTTTCATTTATTAATTTAAAATTAATTCCCGTTTTCAAAACCAAAAGACGTATTTTTAAGAAATAATAACTATCAAAAGACTGGCACTTGTTTATGTCCAATTTCAAAGTGAAATTACTTAAAATTAGAATCATTGGATTAAATGGTAAAAATATAATATATTTATACTTACAAACCATTAAAATTCATAATTTAACACTATAAATTATTTTGATTAAAAAAGTTATTTTTAATTAAAATTTAGTATTTTTCACTATTCACCAAAATATGAATGTTGTCAGAAGAATACCAAAAATTTATCAAAACTAAATTTTTATCTCCTGATTCTAAATAAGAAGTTTATTTTGTCAAATTGAATATATAAAAGTGTCAAATATTGGAATTAAAATGGGTCCGCCCTCAAAAGGTGGTAGAATTTCATTTTCTGAAAAATACTTCCTTTATCTAAAAAATTGAATTTTTTCTTACATTATGTCTAAGAAACTAATAATATGGATTATAAAATTATAGGGATTATATAAAGTTAAAAATTCAGTTAATACTATTCATAACTGCTTTTGAACGACTAGTTTGGTAAGTCGCGGTGCGCTTGAACTTAGTGTTGCGTGTAGTGCAAGTTATTGAATTACTTTAAAGAAATAACATACTATGAAATAATGGGGTGGTACATTCTTCCCTCCTTCAGTAAATTGCATCCTCGCAATTTGAAATTGTTCTTTGAAAATAAAAGGTTGAAAATAGAAAATACCTTTGTGGGAAAACCCACATCGGAAATTGGGTTTATAAAATTTAGTCTTAATAAGAGGAAAGGGGGAATGAAAAAGTCACCACCAAATTATGATCTCAATTAGGAGAACATTGGTGGAAATTAGAGACACATAATTAGAGGAAAAACATAAATATTTATTGGGAGTGATTGAGGTCATCAATCAAAAACAATTGTAGAATTGAGGGCCTCAAAGCCATCAATCTCTGATGATTTAAAATATCATCCGTTCAACAAAACATAAGGTATTAGGATAACACATTTTTAGTTTTAAGATCTCTTAACTAAAGTTTAAGAATTAGTTTTTTCATATAATAAGAGAAGAAGAAAAATATACTTGACAAGTAGAGTTCTATCCTTTAACTAATTTCTACCTCAAACTCATCTTTCACTCTAAAAGATAAAAATATTCTTTTTATCCTATTCATATAGGGTTAAAAAAAATGAATTTATAATTCAACTATCAGACCCTTTTAAAAAAAGAAACTACATTATACAATCTAGGGAATTCACGTAGTCCAGTGGTAGGTAATAAATCCTAATCTCACTATGGTTGTGGGTTTGATTCCCGTAGCTTTGTCCGACACGACGGGTTGTCACATGGTCTGTGTGTTGTCCTTTTTATAAAAATCCTAAAATAACCTTAACAATAGTATCTTAATCCATTCCAACCTTTACACTTATCCAAAATAAATATATCCAAACCCACAGTACAAAATTTATAAGGAAGTTAAACACAATGATGTTCCTTTTTTCCAAGTAATAACATGTGAACACCTTCATCATGTATTATTTTAAAACTTGGTAACACCCTGAATTACCATAAAACTTTATTGATTATATTCATTCTCCCTTATCCTTTATATAATACTGGATATATTCTTTATATTCAAAAATATTGAATATTCCAACAATAATGAAATAAACAAACTATTAATCAGTTCCAAGGAAGTCAAGAATATCCAATATAATTTATCCAAATCAACAATCTCTTATTCCAAAATCACTACCTCAGTATCAGAACCATATTATGGTTTATCTTTCTCTCAACCATATATTTTCCAAAAATTTAACCTGTAATTGAGTCACTTTTCTTGGTTCCACACAATCTCAAGTCCTTAATGAAATAGTACTGCAACACAATCCTTATATACTCTATAATTCTTATAACATGTACATCATTAATGCAATACTCAAATGACACAATAATTTAATAAAAACATAATAAATCTAATCATTACTCTTCATCTTTGGAAGTATCATAACTTCATTATTATCCAATAATAGCATTTGGGATATACTATGGTGATTTGGACATTGATTCACATAGTGTCCCAACTCCTTGAAGATGAAGCATTGCACATTGGAAACTTTTTTCTTACCTTTGCAATCACACACTTGGTGTCCATTTTCTCCACACTTTTAACAAACTCCCATTCCCTTCAAACATTTACCAAGGTGATTCTTTCCACAGTTATCACATATGGGAAAATCCTTCTTTTCCCTCTCCCCTTTATCCATCTTTCTCTCTTCCATAATTTTCTTCTCTTGCTGCCCTTCAAAGCCATCGGACTTAGAGAATTATTTAATTATCTTATTAAAACATGATACTATTTCTTTATATGTTGAGAATACATGGGAGACTATTTCCCTTCTAAATGTTGGCTTAATACCGTGAAAGATATGATCCTTCTTACTCTTTGGATCATACATATTGCTGGAGTTCGCATTCCGTCTACTGGGCGCCATTTCTATACATTGGAATAAACTAGATTAGTTTACGAATCGAAATACATAATTCCAAACTTGTAAAACACTTAACATAAATTCAGTAGTTTATGGATATAATATATAATTATAAAAATGTTTTCTTTAAGGAAGTATATACTCATAAACCCTTAATAATTATTTGTAAAGAAAATGAGAATTATCCTAAGCATATCACCTGGGAGTGTCGTAACCAAGAGTACAACAAGACCCATTGTCGTGCACTAGTTCCCGTTCGAGTCTAGCTCAAAGTGGTGTTTTCGGGTTTTACCCCTAGGTACATCTGTGCTAGAGCCGCCTCTACCTGCCCGTATCCAGACAAGGATATATTTTCTTGGAAAAATCACAAAATCTCTACATTACCGAAATTCTAGAAAGTTCTTCTATACTAATCCTCAAAGTCTATCTTAGGGCTATGTATTCTCATCAATGTTTATCTAAATCTAGTTTCCAAGGTTATTGCTAAACTTCCTATGATACCAACTGTAACGCCCGACCCCAGTTACCTATAATCGATGCATTATTTTAATACATTGGTTTGATTACGAGGAATCAAGTCCCGAAGGACGAATCAGTTTAGCAGTCTTGGAAAATATATTACATAAATGAATGTTACATTAAACTTTATAACATACAACACAACATAAATAATTTAATATAAATTCCATTATTCCCTTAGCTGAACCCTGCATATCAATCACAATACACTTCTTGGAATCTTGGGAAAAATAAAACATAAAAAGGGGTGAGCCCAAACGCTCAGTAAGGGTAAGAAATACAGTGGAAGATAACGTAAATATTAATCATGGAGAATAATTAAAACCACATGCCTTGACAAATAATAAACATGAATACTTTTATGGAAGGAATATGAGCTGAGTAAATAATGTCATAATAAAATACAATCATGGGTATTCTACTAGTCGAATGACCACATGAACCATCAATATTATTTTCATAATGAGGGAATGTATAATTCTGGAATTTAATTTATGTGTCAAGGCCTCTTGCTAGGACCTATGGACTAACTGTAACTGAACCCAAACCCGGAGATCCTCTGTAACCGGACTCTATCCCGGAGAGCCTCTGTAACTGGACTCCAACCCGGAGAGCCTCTGTAACTGGACTTCATCCCCGAGAGCCTCTATAACCGGAATCCATCCTGGAGGGTCTGCTGTAACCGGACCCCAACCCAAAGGGCTTACTTTTATCGATCCCCAACCCGGAACATACTAGTCCAATACATTCATCATAAGAAAAGGTTGAAATATAACATAAACATTCGTATTAAAACTAGCATACGAAATTTCAACACATTAACCATAAACCATGAATGGTATAAAAATAGAACACCCACAGTCAAACATATCTTAACTCATTCAATACAATATGGAATATTTTATTATAATAAATTAAATTCAAATAAACTTAAAATCCATCAAAGGATGTTGACATAGATGAAATCAAAAACCTTTTTTAGAGAAATATCTCTTTCTATTTTTAAATCATTTAAGAGTCGCATAATTATAAAGAAAAAATTTATTTTGAAAATATTCTTATAAGCTTGTTAGGGAAGCTTCGATGATGTTATAACGGCAGAAAATATCCTCACCCACTGTATAAGTTAAAAAAACATTCTTACCTTAATTTTGTCGAAAAGGTTAAAAGTACCTTGTTTGGAAAACGACGGAAAGATTCCTTTCAAAACATTTTATTAAAATTCAAACAAGGATATAAATGAATTTAACGCATAATATAGTAAATATTAAAAACTATTTGGAATATATTTTTAAGAAACATGGATGTGGATGATAAAGAGGTCCCAGTAGATAATTACTTATAAACGACCTCAGATAATGAAGACATTGTGAAATTAACCCTTACCCCACTGTAATCAATCGATTCGTATGAAAAATAGTCAATAACAACCAAATGAATCATTAAATATCATGAATATAAAAAGGATCACGATAATATATATCAAATGGCAGTACACAATACACCACATGCAATGAATAAGTGGTGATGAATGGAAATCTCACGGAATTAAAAGTGAGATAAGAAACCCCTTACCTCGTGTCCGACTTGACCTGTTCGTTCTTTAATATCCTGAATAATAAACTAAATTTAATTTCTAATTGCTTAAGAAAATTTTTAAAGTTTATTATTCCTTTTATATCACTTATTACCATTTTATAAATATTATATAATCATTTAAGTTAATAACGTTCGTTTTGTCGATATTTGGCACTTGAGTCAAAAATGAACACCTTATAGCTACAAGTTGTTCACATGGTAAAAATTTAATTATATCTAGAATTATATTCAGGATTTAGATATCATATATATCATATATATCCATTATATACATGTATTTATAATAGTACATATCATTTTGGGGTAAGAAATGAAATGCACCGTTCATGGAGACGGTAAGCCATACGTACGCATGAACACTACTTTCATTTCTATTTCTTATTTTAATGGAATTAAAACATAATGATACATAGTTATATTATAATTATAGTATAATATCATATATAATATCATTAACTCCATCCTTTATACGTCCCACATATGGTATTAACGAGTCATATCACTTTGAGGGGGCGGTAGTCCGCACTTCCTCAAATGAAATTATCACATTTAACCATAATGGAAACCCTTAAGGTATGATATAAAAGAAAAATAAAGAAGCATGAAGAAAAAATAAACATAATATATACCATATATAAATTCAGTGCCATCATAATGGACACCATGAGAGGTGGTAGGAGGTAATTGAACAATCATCGTTTCGTGAGGCATTAGTTTTCCATCCACAGAAACATTATGTTCTTCACCCATTAGATGGAGGTGTGTGTAAGTGTAGTTATAATACTTATCATAACAACATCCTAGTATATTGAGGATACTGGTTTTGTTATAAAAGAAAGGAATAAAAAGAGTTTAGGGGTTGGAGAAGTAAAATAAAAGAAAAGAAGTTAAGAGAAACTGTTACCTTTAATTTGGGTAACTTCCTTTGGTTTGAACCAAAAGGACTTCTTGAAGTGCCTTCTGCCTAAGGTAAGGCTTCTAGGAGGAGGAGAGGGATGTAGGGAGCTTAATTAGGCAGAGTTTGGATGAGCCTAAAGGCTTTATAAGTGTGATTAATTGGTTAGAATTGGTCTCTTTTTATAAGGGGGAGGAAGGGCTCTTTAGGAAAGTTTGAAAATATTATTTTATTATATAATTATATTCGGTTTCTAAAGGTCAAAAAATCATTAGAGTCGAATTTAAGATGAATAATGGTCTAAATAAAATCATCCAATAATAATTGGACATGTTTTGGATATTATTTTAATATTTATAATCTAATTTATTTAAATCATCTATTAATGAGGTGAATACTGCAACATTATTGTGTCATAATTAATTTAACTTATTCGATGTCTAAAAATTATAAAAAAAAACTATGATGTAGGAAATATTTTTAGTTTTCCAATTAATTTTTATAGTAAAAAATATTACTTATATAACACCATATAAAAATTTATTACTAAAGGATTTTTGTTTATGTCAATTTTGCCTTTACTTTAAATTAATTAATCTAAAGTGTCATTATCATTCATAAGTGGCTCCATGGGGTCCCAAAATCGACCCAAGGATACCCAAGGTCGGTCATTACTAATCAAATAATATTAGGACATGTTTTAACGTAATTTTGAATCATTATAATATTATTTTTACCTTGAATTACCCTATTTACCTTTAACCGTGGTAAATAAAAGTCAAAAGTTACTCTTCACCAAAAATTATTTTTATCATATTGAACTAAATTTTACTCCTTGATATTAACCATGTCTCTATTATTTTCTAAATTCAACTCACAGAAGCGGTAAAATTAAGTTTTATGTGAATTTGCAAATTCTCCTAGGAGGTGGGTAAAAGACGGTGAAAAATTAAATAAAATGTTTATATATCGAAAATAATTATAAACTGGCTCCAATGAATTAAATTGAACATATATAGTTATTATGTATCTATTTTTACATAAAATAATTTAAATAATATAAATAATAATTTAAATAAAAATTTGGTTTTAAACTATAACTCAGTGTTTTTCACTATTCATCAAAAATTGAAAGTTTTCAGAAAAATACCGAAAATTCACCCTAATATAATTTCGATATTTCGAATTCAAAAATGAAGTATATTTTTCCAAATTAAAAACACATAAGTTTCATTTATTAATTTAAAATTAATTCCCGTTGTCAAAACCAAAAGGCATATTTTTAAGAAATAATAACTATCAAAAGATTGACACTTGTTTATGTCCAATTTCAAAGTGAAATTACTTACAATGACCAGAATTGGATTAAATGGTAAAAATATAATCTGTTTATACTTCCAAACCATTAAAATTTATAATTTAACACTATAAATTATTTCGATTAAAAAGGTTGTTTTTAATTAAAATTTAGTATTTTTCACTATTCACCAAAATATGAAAGTTATCAAAAGAATACGAAAAATTTATCAAAACTAAATTTTTATCTTATGATTCTAAAGAAGAAATTTATTTTGTCAAATTGAATATATAAAAGTGTCAAATATTGGATTTAAAAAGGGTTTTCCCTCAAAAGGTGGTAAAATTTCATTTTCTGAAAAATACTTCCTTTATCTAAAAAATTGAATTTGTTCTTATATTATGTCTAAGAAACTCATAATATGGATTCTAAAATTATAAGGATTATATAAAGTTAAAAATTCAGTTAATACTATTCATAAATGCTTTTGAACGACTAGTTTGGTAAGTCATGGTGCACTTGAACTCAATGTTGGGTGTAGTGCAAGTTATTGAATTACTTTGAAGAAATAACGTACTATGAAATCATGGGGTGTTACATGATTTAATTTTAAAAGATTACAAAAAAACATTAATTGTCCACATTAAAATATATAATATTTAAATATATAATAATATGGACATAAAATTGTTTGATAACATACAGAGAAGTTTCAAGGAATATTTATATATCAATGGATTAAACACATGGTAAATGAACTATGATACAGAACTAAAACTATGAATAAAACACAAATGGGATCTATCCTATTGGAATACGTAATAAGGAAACATAGGGAACACTATGCTCGGTATAATATAAATCCCTAAAATATTGATTTCCTTCAAAATTTATCTGTATGAAAATAATAATGCCTTTTAGTGACAGAATCACTAGGGTTTTCATATGTCAATTACCCAATGAAACAAAGGATCCCTTGTTCTCTCATGTGCTACATTTCATCAAAAAAAAATTAATAAATCATTTTCAAAATTTTATAATAAATTTTCCACAAGAAAATTATCACCATTACCATGCTTGAAAATCTATTTTTGATTAAAACCCATCATCATGGAATTTAAACGAACACTAGTAGTGCCTATAATTTTTTTAATGAAAATCCACAAACATTTGAACCAAGAATATATTTTATAAAGAATATCCCATAAATTTCAAATCATTGAATTTCTTAATCTAAAAAATGTATTTTTATATAAATAATGAATATATCATGAGAGAAAACAATTGTACAGAAAAACATACGTCAACAAAGTAGGAAACATTGTCACTTTGGAAAATGGTGATTAGAAATTTAGTGTTTGTGATCCTCATGATACCAAATCAACACGGACTACCGTGATAATTCAAGTACCACCCTAATAATTTTCTTGACAATTTAATAATGTATTGAAACCTTCCCAAAATCGACTGGATCTGAAACCCTAAGAAAGGGAGGAGGTAGAACGATATAATAGAGGTGAATTAAAGATTAAGAAAAATTAAACATCCCAAAAAAATAATCATAGATGCATTAATAATGATTAAAAACTCCCCACTAGAAGATTAGTGGCTAAATTATCCTTTTAAAATTGTAAATAAAATCACTAATATTACTTGGTTTTTTCTCCATAGATAGCTGGTCTAGATCCAACCAATCTTAGGATACCATACATGTTTTCCCATTATGATGTGGTGTAGAAATGACAATAGTTTACACCAACCATTCTCATAACAATTTCATGGTTGTGGCCATTGTAGTCATAATCCCTTTGAAGACCCCCTCCATCCGACACAAATGACCATTCCTCTGAATCTGTGTTTTGTAACTAACTATTTCACATAGGTATTTCCCTATCTTGACATGGGTTGTACTAGGATGTTGACCTACCTTGTAGTAAAGTGAAGTTAATGTACCAAAATAAAACATTCCTATGACTAGGGGTATTTTACTATTTATAATTTTTTAAATGTTTTTATTAATTTATAAACTCATATTAATCATTACAAAATAAAATTAACTATTTTCAAAAATTATATTTGATGTATTTAACATTTAGTTTTTTAAATTAATTTTATCCAATTTCAGAAATTTTTAAAAAATAAAATTCTAATTTAAAATAAAAATATAAAAATTATGTAATGTGGGAAATTTTACTTTTTTTAATAAGTGATATGTTATATTTGGTATGAACTAGTTACCACAATATATTCCCAAATGTTAAAAGTAAAAGTCTAAAATTGGAAGACATAAAAAATGTTACAAAATTATGTGGTAATGTATGATAAATACATAAGTGTACTTTATATCTTCATATAACCATTTTTTCTCAATTTTGGAGAAATATTCATTTAGAGAGACTGCCCATGATTGAAAACATTTTGGTATTTACAAAAAAGAAATACATTTTCCCTTATAAAGGGGTACTTCTCTCCTCACTTCCACTCTCATAAAATCCCACATAAATTATCACAATCACAACTAAGTAATCTCTTATAAATTCCTAGCCACCATTATGAGAATTGGGTGATCTCAGAATTACATCCCTCAATGACTTGATCCCATTCACAAATGAGATAATTCATGTATTGTCATATCAATTTATAACCGATTCATTATCATTACTATATCGTTATGTTCATACCACATTCCAAAAATGTCATTAGAAAATATTAAAATGCTTAAATAAATATAATAAATACATTTTTATGTTATTTTAATTATATTACAACCACTGACACACTTTTTTCTCTTTTATTAAGATAATAGAATCTATTAATTTTGTTTAGTGTGGACTACCGCCTCTATGATTTAATAAGTTTTTCTCCTTCACCATATTTCATGGATTATATTCATATTTAATTTAATATAAGTGTATAATATTTAAGAAATATTAATCATTATAAAATGATTATCCATCTTATCCCCTTTCCCAATTCTTTGGATAATGAAGTCATTATCCATTTGAACTTATGCACTACCTTCTATAAGAACAGATCGATTTTTTTCTTTTCATCACTGACTTAAATTTCCTTCAATGAGAATAAGATTATGGGAAAATATGTTTTTTATAAAATTATTAATTTTCCATTATAATAAATTGGAAAACCAATTATCAATATAAGGAATAAGTAGCCATGGTAAATTCAATCGTTGAAGAGAGAGTTACAGGAGAATCAAATGATTTCATTAGAAAATAAAATAAATTCATATATGTTATATTATTTTATAAATCCATAAATTTTTTTATCTCCAACTAATAATCACTATAAAATATTATTATTCTTCTAGTATAATTATAGTATAAGTAAACCACCTCATAATAATCAATTATTCACGATTTATTTATGTTTGGGTAGGTTTAACCATATATTTGAACAATGCCATGAATTTATATACTGTTTTACAATATAAAAATAATAAATGTTTTAGTATGATATAAATATGAAAATAATAATTTATTTTTAATCATGGAAATGTTAAATGAAAATTTTAGTCATTATATATGAAATCACATGTCACTGGTTTTGAATACCTGAAATATGGTTTTATTTATTTTATATTTAAGTATACTGAATAAAACACTCATTAAAAGAATTTAATTTATTATAAAATATTATAATTGGATCGTTAAATTAATTTTAATGATATTAGAATCAATAGAGTTTTATCAAGAATGATTACCAGGATAATTTTTAGGAAACTAGTCAAAGAGAGTAAAGATTAAGTACTCCTGATATTTAAAATAATTAATAAATAACTATGATTTTTTTATAGATTATAATAAAAGTAAATTATATAAGTAAATTATATGATTAAGGTTTTTAAATAATATATTTTTATGGTAAGTTTGTAATATTCTATGTTAGACTGCATTTTAGCGACAAATGTGTTCGATTAAGGGCTTCTAGTCTCAATTTTCACACCCTCAAGACATATTTCATAATATACACCATATTTTACTTGTAATGATATTTATAATACCCATTTAATAATTTTATAATTTTTATCTCATTATTAATTTTTTTAATGATACATTTTACATTATATCCTTTAATGTGTGTTATATTAAAAATCCGCAAAATTTGTATAGTGTTTTCTTAGTCTCAATTATGATTCTATGAGATATGTCACCTATTATACAAAATTTATCCTTTCTATATAATCTTATTAATTTAATGTCCCATAAATTTTATATAAATTCATTCATTGTAATTATTTTTATATACTAATCCAAATCATGTCCCCTTCTTAAAATTCATTTTAACTTAGGTGTTACCCGAATTGTAAGATTTTTTATTAATTCAATTTTATTTTAATAAAACGGATGATTCAATTCATATTATTAAATATAATATTGGAAAATTTTAACCATTTATTATATTATATATAACTCTCCTAATGTTAAATTTTTTACCATAGACCCCTTTCAAATATTTGTCATCTCATATAGGTCATTTCTTATAAGGGATATTTGTAAATTAAATAATTCATCCTTAGGTTATAATGAATCAGAATGAACATTTATTTTATATGATTGATTTATCCCACCATTATGTTTTCATACATGGTAATTTATAAACTAATTTTAGAAAATAGTTTTTCAATACAAAGCTTCTATTATTACTCTTAATAATAGGGGATTCCAATAAAAGTATTTTAAATGATTTAAAAATGTTTCATTACATTCATTATCAAATGTTTCATCATTATATCTATGTTTATTATAGAAATATTAATTTAATATTCATGGATACACTATCAGAAGTTATTTCAAAAAGTGTATGATTTATAAATATTTTTCATTACCTTTTCTATAGTTACTATATAAAGTTAAATGTTTGTATATATTTTACATTAGTGTTAAAAATTATTTCTAAAACCTCTTTTAAATTTTTTCCACCATTTTATTTTTCATATTCAAATGGATATTCCCTCATATTATTTATCTTACTTGATTTATTCTATAATAAATTTATGTATTAATAATATGGGGAATTGAACTCATGAAATCTATAAATTAGGTTCTTTATCCATCCTTGCGTAATACTAGTTAAAGAATTATAATAGAAGGATATTTTTCTTCTATGTAAATATCCTTTTATGTTTCCTTTCTTAAAATGGGGATATGTTCATTTATATTAATCCACTATAATTCTCTAGAAGACATATGTAATGTTCATTTATATCCAATATATGATTCATCAGTATATTTTTCTCACCGAACCAATCACCATGAAGAGATATAACCTTTTTCTAATTCATTACCATTATTAATACATTATTTTCTATTCATTTTATAGAAAGGGGTTCACCAAGATTTCATGGATTAATTGATTGAGAATATAATTTTCTAAACCATACACCAATTATCTATGTGTTATAAATTCAATTTTCTTTATTATCATGATTGAATTGAATTTACCTTGAATGTCACGGACTATCATTGGTTACACCATTATTTTCCATGGGATAATCATGTAATGATTATTAAGGGAATTAATAAATATTTTCATATGTGAATCCATTATAAAATTATATACACCCCATTTTCATTTCTTGGGTTTCTTATTCAATAAAAATATAATGATTTTGATTTCAATGTTCTATGAAACCCAATTTTAATTTATGATTTTAACGATGAGATGGTTATATGTTTTATCATGGAACACAAGTGTATTTTTAATCTTTAATTTACATGAGGTCCCTATATATCCATCAAATTCATTGGGTAAATATTAATATCTTATTATATAATGGAGAATTGAGTGATGATGGATGATATAACTGGGAAACAAGTGGTGATTCCTAGTTCACTATAAGAAAATCAGAGTGAAGTATAACCCCTTAAGGGTAATAGGAGAGTGAAGCCATATTATATTATGATTCTTTTCCTTTTGATGTTCCTAAAATCCAAAGTAAACATTGTTTATATGATACATGGAATTTTAAGGATGTATTTTTATATAATAAAATTATTACTAACATATTCTATTTTGATTTTTTTTTCATGTATCATTATTATAAACATATTCTTATCATTTTGTCACTTACTATCTTGATTACTATCATTTATTTTTATCCTTACAAAGCATATTTATTCAACTCATTAACTTTTTTTTTCTCTTTTTCCTGTAATAAAAAAGGAATACATATGATTTGTCTACAAATGTATCTTCTATCAATAATTTTAGGGAGATTTTGAAGTCTTGTTATGAATTAAGATGTTTTTTATATAGTGAGATAAATGTATATTAGTTTATAAATACATTATTTTTTTACTTAATGTGTTATCCAAATTCTCTAAAATTGTACCCCTAGAAGGACATAATAATGTATTGAAATGAAATATTTTAATTTTGTTATGTAATTTATATGTTCACATATATGGGATCATATACTATGAAAACAACCAGTGTGAATCAGGATATGTAATGACACCAGGAAAACCTTATCATGGAGAATACATAGTTTAAGGTAATGATACATAGACAATGGGGTTACATGATTATGAATTCGTACATCATTGAACACAAAAGGTGATAACAGTTTGAGGAATGTAAGTGTGAATAATTTATCAATGATTGTGTCCATTTCACTATCAGTTGGGTAATAGGGGACCTGGTAGAGTCATGAGGAATCAAAATGACATAGGGTGAAATATAATGATCTATATTAGGTCTGTGAAAGAATACCTAGGTTTCATAATATATCCCATGGAATAGGAGTCATTCATGGTGTAGTTAAATGGATAGAGTCCCCTTTTGGGATTTTTCCCATTCTTATAAGAATATGGGATCAATACATGGGTTCTCTAATGGATATATGAAGCAATGTCAATTTTAATGGACCCTAGGCATCATAAATTGTGTTAAACCTAGAATCCTCTCCCATATAAATATGGTTCATGCATAGAGGAAAATGGAACCATACAAGATTCAGGTGGAGTTGGGGGAATGACATGAGTTAGATAATCAACCAATTATCCAAGATAAATAGGGGTGGATCATGGAGAATAATCCATAAAAATTAATCTATACGTCATTACATAACTCATATTGGAGGAACTATTCCACAAATACTTCCAATAAGTTCCTGGTTTCTTTCCAACATAGGTATGAAGTATTTACATATGCGATAATAGAGATATTATAAATCATAATTTCATGAAATAGAACCTAATACATATTGATTTATTTTATAAAAAATGGACATTCAATTCAAATTTTACAATTGAAATTTATGGCACTTCAATCATTCAAAAATTGTACAAAAAATTCTAATCCCATGCTATTCATGGTTAGTATGTAAAATAATGATTAAATTTATCTATTAATGTTAAAAAATAGAACATATAATGAAAAATGAGTCATTGTTGGATGAATGAATCAACCACTAAATGAATCGCTAAAAATGGATAGACTAGTTTTTTGGTACGCAATTAGCCTAGTCCACCCTTCTGATATAGTGAATGGTATGTGATGGTCATACTAAGAGTTATTAAATTATATTTTAGAATAGGGGATTAATTTAATATAAATTATTCCTTATGAATTCATAATTTCATGGTATGTTTCGGGTAGGTTGGATATTACCACAAAACACATTCTCTACACATATAGCATTTCCAAAGAGTGAATAATGTGAAAAAACAAGGGTCCACCATCGACCGTGTTTTCAAAACATAGTAATAATTTGTTTGATATCATAAATTCTCTAGGAGATATATCCTATATGTTAGGTGGGCCATTAGTTCCTTTTTTCATCACAAAATGTGGATACTATTATGAAATGGAATTTTTATGGGGAAAATCAATTTCCAGGGACAAAAAGTGTTGGGATTAATGAAAAGGGTCAGAGAAGAATTGAATCTCCCTTGTAGAACACTATTCTACAAGAGTCATATCAGTGGAGTGAAAATTTCATGTGAGAGACACAAAACCACTAGAACACTTAATAAGATTTGACCATGATTTCATATCATCTATGTCGATCAAGAATATAGTAGATTTTATGTTTAGCTAGAATGATCCACATGGTCATGTCAGTTTAATATCATTTAGAAGAATAAAATGGGAACACTTTATATTGAAAACTATAAAGAAAAAACTAAATATTTGTAAGGAATACAAATTATGATATAATAGACCTTGAAAATATAATCCATGTTACCTATATTTAAGAATCTTAGTAAAAAAAGGCAGAACTATTTATATGTCTTTAGAGAAACAACCCAACTTGGATTGGGATGCCTAATGTTGGTTTAGATATTTTTTGGGGAGTGAATAAAATTTATGGTTTTTATACATGTACCAATGTAGGGGAAAACTATAAGGCTTTGGTGATGTAAGAAAAACTTGAATTCAAGGTACTAATTCCCTCATAAAACACAGATATAATGTTGACATAGTTTAAATTCCTGAATATATGAAAGAAAAAGAATTCCATTTGAGGTTTTGAAACAAGTATGAAGATAGTTAATTTTCATTCCAAGTTTAAGGGGAACAATTATATAATGATTATTTATATGTGTTTAGGGATAATTGGGAACATGGGGATAATGATATTCCTTTTAATTTATGTGGAACAATGAGACAAACGAGTGTTTATAGGATTTTCTGGGGGGGATATGGTAAAAAACACATTCATTATGCCTTTAAAATTAGAAATGCACCTTTTTTAAAGAAATTAAAGATTATGGAATTGAGAGAGGAGGGTTTAATTTTCCTCAGGACTCTCATACCAAGTTATCATCCAGATGAGCATTTTTACCAGTTTCCTTTGGTAATTTAGATTCATTTCATTGTTACTATATGGATTAATGATTAAGGTCACCATAAATTGACCATTAATTAGTTTACAACTAGGTTATACATTTTATAAAAGTTTAAATTATATTTTAGGATTATAGATTCTAGCTAGAGTGAAGGTATCATATATAGAAACAGACAGACGAAAATCCTGACATGATTGGAAGGCACAATGCTAATATGAGAACACCCCAGGTTTTTATGTATTTTTTTTTCAATAAGTTAATTTTGGTTTATTGTGGTCCATGAATCAAAATTTTCTTTATATAGCTTGAATTAAACATGACACCAAGTTCATATTACAAGATATGCAACATCGAGTTCTGCCAAAAATAGTATACTAATATTATTATTTAATATGATAATTATAACCAAAACATGGGAATGGAATGTATGAATTGAATTAAATAAATTTTTAAAATGTATTTATAATAAATGTATAAAATTAATTCAATGGTATACATTAATTTTATATGAAAATAAACACTAATTGATAATAATGTAAATGTTTTATGAAAAAAATATTTTTTTATAAAAACAATTTTGTTGCATTTTTTCACACATATATTAAAATTAAATTTTTATGATTTTATAAAATTAATATGATTAACTAAAAATAATTTTTTGAATCGGCATGTTGAAATTATGTTTGGAGGAATTTTGGTATTTTTCTAAGAAGCTACATTTATTTGATGAATTGTTACACGTATGAAATTTCATTGAAAAATGTTGTTACAATCAAATAATTTACAAATATAAACAATATTTTAATTTAGTATTAATGAAATATGAGTTCAATTATATATATTTTAATTACATTTAAGTCATTGGAATTATATTTTTATTTAATTGATATATAAAAATAGCTTAGAAATATAACCATTTTCACTTTAAAACCCCTCTTCCTCATTGTATTTTTAGGATTAGTTTTGAATTAATGTATTTTTTTTAATGGGATTTGGAAAAAGGGATTCCATATTTGAAATCAAAATATTTTACATAATCCAAAAAGGTAAACATAATTTTTGACAAATATTATTAATGAAATTAGATAAAATTATTTACTTTAAATTGGGAAAAGGGAAGAGCATACATTGTGATTTTTCATTTAACATATGGGGTAGAATGTACAAGAAACATATCAAGCCAAAATTTGGTAGATATATTTATACCTTACACCTTCTTTGATCAATATTCATCCATTATTGGAATTGAGACCCCATATTTTCAGGAATAAATATTTCATCTTAATAGATGAATATTTCATGAAGTACACAAATACATCTTCAAGGATCACAATAGTTTATTTCCATTGGAACGTGGGTTAACATTCTGGTTACAAATTCCATTTAAAGGTTCCCCATACTTGGTTGACCACTTGGCCTCAAGCGCATCTCCACAAATTCACAAGGCTTATGATAAGTAGTGAGGGAATAGGTGTGATAGTGGGGAGACTATGCTCTCATTAGAAGACTGTAACTATTCAAAAAAACAATAACAGTGTTGTAGAAGAAGCAGTAACTCTCTACAACAATATATAATAGTGGAAGACTAATAGTGTAAATAAACCATAATTCATGTCATACACAAGATGACGATACATGTCAAATTTAACCAATACAACAACCCGAATTAGAATATAAGTTAAATGTAGTATCCACATAACAAATGTAAAAAAAGACCAAAGGATTCAAAGTAGCAGCACAATCCTTAGCTTAGTCCCATGGTCTCCCGCTCCTAATAATCATATGAAGTACCTGTATAAGGGATCTTTCCCTTATCATTACTTGTAATCATATTATTTTTTTTTGAAAAAAACGACCCAAGTAGGGGGTGAGACTAAATCAATGTAGGAAACCACCCAAGGTCTATTCCAATCCAGCAGTGATTATATATAACAGGAAGTGTGCAATATGAATATTAGTAATAATATAAGAACTCAAAATAAACATCATACATACTATATATTTCATTTACATTCATTTAATTTATTAATTCAATTACATTGAAATTATTTGTCTTGAGATCTATAATATTCCAAACACCCCCTTTATATCTTCTAGCTCAACAGTTTCCTCAAAAGGTCATCCAAACAAATACAAGTGAATACTAAATCCAAGCTTGTTATTTTTCTTAGAATACACATCATAAGTTATTTATTTTGTAATTCAATTTAGAACCTAATCCCGTCCATGAAATTCCTATGTTTGAATTCAAGTGTCACTCCAGGTGCTATATTAACCAACACCCTACACACCCATCCCTAGAAAACCTCTCAAAAAAATAGTATATCTTTAGGTGAGGTATAATTCTAAGTCATCGGAGCCCATCCTTGGAGGTCCTATAATGAATTTCCAACTATCACCCATGAAATATTATCAAATGCCCCTTTTATCCATACATGGAGTCCCTAACATGGATCCATGTACCACTGAACATATAAATCTATCCTCAATAAGCCTATCTATGGAATCCCTCAATAGATCCAGGTATCAGCCACAACATAATCACATTAACCATTGAGTCCATCCATGGAATCCCTCAATGGATCCATGTGTCCCTCTAGTTATAAAGGTCAATAGTAACAAGAGTAATTCCATGGAATCCTAAAGTTAATCCATGTGTTACTCAAGGATATTATCATATAACAATTTCAATTCCATTTAAACATTTCATTTTACATGACAAGGTCAAAACAAAGATAATCTATTATCAAACTCACCTAAAGGGGTTACTCATGCACTATCCAACCTAATAAGGATTTTATTTTAATTAATTGATGTGGGAATATCAAATATATTAAAAAAACATCTATAATAACCTAATAAATGGACTTAAAATCATTTAAATTACATGGGAATATAATATTATCGACCATCCTAATCATAATTTATCCATTTCATGGCATGGTGTTAGTTAATCTATAAGGGATAACAATTCAAAGGTCACTCAAATACTCTTATGGGAATTTTTAATATAAAAAGATTAACTAAACAATCAAAACATGACATGGAATCATTATAATATAACTCACATGGTCAAGATCATAATTATGGAAATTTAATCCATAGCCCTTACATTACTCATGTGGTCAAGGTTACACAAATCCAACATGCTTAAATAATAAATGGCATAAAATGGTCAAGGAAAAGTAAACCATCACATAGCCTTTAACCAATTCAATTAAAATCTATCAACATTACAATTCTATTAATAGTTAATTCCATTTTTAACAACCCAAAAAGGATAAAAGTCATTCCTTATAGTCATCCATGGATAAATTCAATAAAGTGTCTTTTAGGCCACATCACCCATCAGATGGTTCTTAATCAATGTGTACACCATATAACATTCATAATAATGGCTATTAAATTATATAAACTAGGATAGGAAAAAATAGGTTTCAATTCCTATTTAAGGTGATGCCCCAAAAATGGGCGCACTACACTCTGTCATATATAAATAGTTCAACATTTAGTGAAAGGCCTGATACCAATTACATTAGGTTCATTCTAGATAGATAATCATGTATCAAGATTTGAATCATCCTAGATTGGATGAAATATTAAAAATGTATGAATAATAGGAAATTAAGGAATATGATCCTAAATAAAAAAAATCACAATTAATATCTTGAAGAACTAGGAACAACTAAAAAGGAATCATGGCCTTATCGATATGAATTTGGTGAGACAGACAACACTCAAATCAGGGCATGGATCGAAAGGGGATCTAAAACATATCATACACTCAAATTAGATCTCACAAATTTTATATTTTTTGATCAATGAATAATGTAAAATGTATATTAATTTATAAAATTTCATGGGGAAAACAATCATTTTACAAAAATTAACAAGGTCACATGGTTTACACACACAATTTTTCAAAAAGTGTGCAAATTCTCACAATCTACTATAAGAAAAAGGGGAGCTCATGTGGTTGTACAACTCCCCCTAGATAGTTTCATCAAGCAGTGTGGCCTATGGGCCCCCACTATCCAGCCTCAAATAGTTTAGTCATACCATGTTTCCTATCCCGAATGGTTTGAACTATCTGTGTGCTTGGAATAAAACACCCAAAAAATTGGGTTTTGGGCACCCAACCAGCCCCAAAAACCCTTGATACCTTTAGACCTCAATGGGAACTCATATTAGTCTATTCATAAGAATTTATACTACTAATTAATTGAAAACTCAAGATTCTTACCTCAAAGAAGAACTGAGTTCTTACAATCTTCCCCCTTATAGAATCTTGTCCTTGAATTTCCATTAAAAGGGTGTTGACGAAATATCTGAGAACAACTACATCCACTGTGATCATACATCAACCTCCCTATCCCAGGTCTTAGCTTACACTCTATCATGATACGATAGTACCCATATCAAAGTAATATTCTTGGATCAGATAACCTTCATGCGATGATCCATAATTTGTATAGTATGCTCCTCAAAGAATGAATCTACCTATAACAAAACCTCATTGAGTTGAAAAGTATGAAAAGGTTATCAATAGTAACATCAACGTTGTAAAATGAGGAAGACATCATGTATATCCTATTACATATAAGGTAACTACTACTAATAGGGTATTATCCCAACTCTCTTGGAAACCTCGAACGACTCATTGTATCTAATTAAAATCTTTCCCTATGTCTTGATCCTCCAGTGTCCCAGCCTTTTCAAAACACATTGGAAAACAAGATTCCCTACCTAAACTCTAGAGATCTTCTTCAGTGATCAACAAACTATTTCTGATGAGACTGTGCTATAGACATCTACTTCTAAATAAACTGCACCTATTTTGTGGACTACATAAAAGATTAGGTCCCAGTATATGTTCCCCTCTAGCCTCCATCCATCATAGGGATGATCGGCATGACCTACCCTACATATCCTCATAATGTGTAGAATGAATAGAATGTAGAAAGATATTATTATTGGAGAAATAAACTATGGGTATTTACCTCTCCCAGGAGCCCCCGAAATCTGTGACTCATGTCCACAAAATGTCCTCAATCACATGAATCATGCGCTCTGACTGGCCATATGTATGGGGGTGGTATGTCATGCTCCTAAGAATAGGTGTAACAAGTTCCCTTTGTATCCCATTAGATAAATAAAAATTAAATTGGGTATCCCAATATGAAATGATAGAATGAGGGCCCCCATTTATTCATACAATCTCATCAACCTAAAAATTCCCAAGCTCATTAACAATGAAGGTTTCCTTGACCGGTAGGAAATGGGAACCCATCCTGAGTTTTTCCACAACAATCAATATAGAATCATTACCTTAAGGAATCATACATAAAATTTTCAAAAAATCCATCATGACATCATTCCATTTCCACTCATGAATGGGTAAGCACTGTAAGAGTCCAGATGGTCGCTCGTGTTATGAATTCACCTACTGATAGGTAGAACACCTCATGAAAAAACCAGATACATCTATTTTTAAGCATGGATACCAATACATATGTTTTAAATCCTAATAAATATTCCTGACACCATGATTCAATACCCATACAGTGGAATGAAAATCTTGCAACAATTCCTCAGACATGTATGTTTAAACCTATATGTGACCATGTAAAAGTAGAATCTCATCCTCTCCTACAGTTCATCCAAGAGGACAGTCCTCTTCGTCCACACTATCCCATATAACTAGGCCTTCATTAGCTCATAGTTACCTCATCCACACTCTATCTAGTAGGGTATAGGTAAAATATAAGGATGATAGATACATTTTCTCCTGACTATGATGAACCTTCAAATGCATCTCCGAGGGAAATTCCATAAGCTTCCACTCACTACTGGCCTACTACACTTCCAATATCTGAGTCCACATTCTCAGTGCATCAGAGAATGCCTTTCCATTACTAGGCTTCTATGCTACTTGAAGTCAAAGGAACGGTGGTATTGGACCCACCTTTACTACCTCTGGTTCATATCACAATGTATAAATATATATTTGGGGATTTTGTGGTTTTTGTACCAAAAAAATGTTGTCCTATTAAGTAATGTCTACAAAAACACAATGCATGAACAACCATAACTAACTAATGATCGTGAATAAGGTTACTCATATCATGTGTGTTCAACTACTTAGTCTCATACACCATATCTCGTTCCACTTGCATAAGAACTTCTCCTACCCTGATAACTGACGTGTCATAGTACATAGTGTAACTGCTGCCTGGATCTATAAAAATCAATATTGGTTCTGAAGTCAATCTCCCTTTCATCTCCTAAAAGTCGGTCTCACAAGATTCATTATAAACATCCCTTGCACCATTCTTAGTCTAGCCTAACAATGGTGATTCTAATCATTAGAAGTAGTTTATAAAACATATTTAGTACCTGGATATCCCTATGAAACTCAACAAATAAAACTTGTTCTTGGGATTCTCCTAGGAAACTACTCCTCTCACCTTCTATGGGTTCACTAACACTCCCCTCTTAGAGATGAAGTGACATAAAATTAGAATTTGATCCATCCAAAAGAGGCCCTTTGTGATCATAGAATATAACCGATGCTACCTATGTGTATTCAAAATTATGTCATGATGTTTTTCATGGTCGCGTCAATTGTGAGAATACACCAAGATATCATCCATGGAAACCATGAAAAATGGGTCAAAATAATGATGGAATAATAAGTTTATTAGTTCCATGGAGACTACTAGCTCATTCATTACACCGAATGACATTATCAAATACTCATATAAAAAATACTTTCTCATGAAGGTTGTGAGAGGAATGTATAATGTTCTGACATGCACCTAATGGTAACCAGATCTTAGATAAATCATTGAGAAAACCCAAGATCCTTGAAGCTAGTCAAAGAGTTCATCTATCTACAGTTGAGGATACAAATTCTTAACCATCAGCTTGTTTAATTTTTTCAACCCACTCATAGCCTATGAGAATCATTCAAATTTTTCTAATAAAGGACTAACGAACCCCACTGTGAAGTACTAATTCACATGGAACCATTTTCCCCTCTATCCTCTAGCTACCTCTTCAGCTCTTGAAACCCCATCAGAGCCATCCTATAAAGAGGGATGGATACATTTTCTGCTATTGGTACTATATCTATAGAGAACTCTACCTCTCTCATAGGTGGTAATCCTAAAAATTCATCATGGAAGGCATCACTAAAATAATCAACCTATGACAACCCTGCTCTTTATTACACACTTAAACATGATTTATTACATGAAATTTTACATGATACAACATAGATGATCTAGAGGTATAGTGTCCTTTGGGATTAAAATCATTACATAACAACTTAAAACACGAAATACAACATCTTTATTGAAAAATTCCTTTACATGACCAATACACTCCCTTATACTTAGCATTGCATGAGACAACCTGAGGACATGCATAAAAAAAGGGTGAGCTATAAAGCCCAGTAAGGGAATAAACATGGAATAACATGAAGAGTACAATACATGTTAGATAATAGGAATATCAATGTATCATAAGAGAAACATGAACACAAAGGCATGATAAAGCATGATAATTATAACTTGGAAATGTGGAAACAACACTTAACATGGAATTAGCACGAGCCAAGGATCATTGCACAAGGATCATGAGTAAACCCTCGCTGCACATGAAGCCCGAGTAAACCCTTTTTGCACTTGAATTAACCTGAGTCAACAAACATTTCACAAGACATATCATGATACTATACTTTACCCAATTAATTGGAGTGCTATTAGGGGGCACCCTTCTTAAACATTTCGTTTCATGCATAAGTGTGCCACATGGATCATAAAACATGGATTCATTAAACATCATAATTTATTCCATGATAAAGGAGTGTGGAATTCATACATGAAACTATTTAAACAAAAAGTGAACTTTCATAAAGGTTAATACCATTGATAGAGAAATGGGCATGGTATTCACTACACAATGACTTTGGCTTTGAAAATCGCGATGCAATTCCAGCAGCGTAACCGCGTGACATAAGAATTCATAAAAATGGTTGATGAGAGAGAAAGGGGTATATCATCATATGTATAAGAAATTTAATGTAAGGTGGTCATATATATACATTTCCCATCAATTGTAATGGAATTTAGACTCATGATACAAATTAATTACTTGAATGTAAATGAGGAGAGAGAAATTCCTTACGGAATTTCGGCATGGTAACAGGTATACATGGAAGGAATTAATGAGCGATAAAGGGGATATATCATTATTCTAACATGAAGAGGGAAGTATGGGGGAGGTTCTAAATCATACCCCAACATTTATAATTGAAAATAAAAGGTCATAAAAATATAAGGAAACATGGACATAAATAAGGAAAGTGAGGATCCTTTACATGGAAGTGTGATACCAAAGGCTAGGGAGGGGTTTCAGAGAGACTTCTTGGGAGATTGGGGAACCTTGGGAGGATTATAGGGAGGGTATTTCAGGGTTTGTTCCAACCCCAAAGGCATTTAGTGAAGAGGAAGTCGGAACTTGGGTGGGTTTATATAGGAAAGGAGAGGGAATTCTATATTATTTAGGTTTGGGACACCTCACATTAAACTAATCAAAACCACAAACCAGACCACGATTTTTGACCATGGTTTTTTCCAAAGGGGAGTGGAAAAAAATATTTTATATGGCCATTGGATGATCTTCTTAAAATAATAGGGTTGATTATGTGGGGGTGAGTCACACTCTCAAGTAAAGAAATTTAAAAAGAAATTTTTTTATAATCCTTATAGAGTCCACTAATGCTTTGTAAATAAATCAAACAAACTCAAAATAAAATTATTTTAATGGTAAAAAATATATTGTCCGAACATAATGTCTATAGTATTTTATTACATCACTATTGGGTCATTATAATGTCATAAAACACATTATATATTTAAACAGTATTTAATTTTTACCGAAAAATCCGTCTGTCTCAGAAAATTATAAAAAATTCACCATTATATAATTTTGATGTCCTTATTCAAAAATTAATATTAATTTTATCTAAATAATTTTCTATATATGTGAATTTTTCCTTTTTAAATAAAAACCGACATTTATCGAAAATTCATGGGTTTTGACAAAAACAGCTTTCAAACATTAATAAAAATTACAATTGCATTCCCCAAATTATACGATAATTTATATTTAATAAAAATTAATTTAATAAAAATAATAATATTTTATTAAAATAATATTTAATTAAAAAATACCTTAATTCATAAAAATAATCTTCTTAGTTGAATATTAACTATAAATAGTATTTGTACTTAAAAAACTATTTACAAAGTAACAATAATAAAAAAGAATGTATATTATCTATACAAGAATAATGTACATAATTGTAGCACTAGAGAATTTTTACATAACCCCTTAAAACACCCACATAAGAAATTAGGGTATGGTGTGCGATGGTGACAAACTCTTGGGGTGCCTCAGATAACATTTCTCATGTGGTAATCTCTATCAACTTCCACTTATCTCGTAGGTAGTTCTACTCAAGATTTACGTATTCAATCTCAGCATGGGATTAGTCAAGAGAAAAGCCCAATGATTCCACCTTTTATCTGAGCTCCAAAAAATGTTCTTCGTATGGGGAAAGTATACTGGATGAGTCATTCTCTTCATTTTTCTGAGTAAATTTGATTTGTTAAAGCCCTATATTTATACTAATAATGTGATCACTGTTCAACGACTATATTGGTAATGGTCACAATTCTTAGTGATATTTAAAAAAAACAAAACAAAGAACCAAATAAGTTCATACATTTTACATAACCATAAGAAGACATTTAAATAGACCAAGATAAGTTTTCATTAATAATTTTTTGGGTTGTTACAATCTTCCCCCCTTAAGAAATTTCACCCTCGAAATTTCTTTTTCCTACAAAAAAACAAAAGCAGGTTAATCTGCTTCATCACTTCCTCTGATTCCCACATCACTTCTTCAAACTTGTGGTTTTTCCACAATACCTTGACGAGGGGAATTGTCTTATTTCGTAGAACTTTTTCTCTACGATATAATATCTTCACTGGTTTCTCCATGTAAGAAAGATCATCTTCCAACTGTACTACCTCTGAAGAGAGTACATGTGAAGGATATGGTATGTACTTATTTAAGAGGGATACAAGAAATACATCATGTACTTTGGCCATGGTAGGTGGAAGTTATAGTCGATAGTCCACAACCCCAAAACGATCAAGAATATCGAAGGGGATGATGTACCTAGTACGTAACTTCCCTTTCTTTCCAAACATCATGACCTACTTCGATGGAAATATGTTTAGAAATACTATGTCTCCAACTTTAAACTCAAGGGATTACTGACGATTATGTGCATATATCTTCTTTCAACTATGGGATTCCTTGATATGCTACTAAATGGTTTTCCCCCTATCCACCATTTCTTCAACCATTTCTGGTCCCATCAGCTTACACTCACTGACTTCATCCGAACAAGTCGATGTTATGAACCTCTTCCCATACAGGGCTTCATAAGGTTCCATTCAGATGCTCTAGTGGAAAATGTTATTATAGGACAATTTAACCAGAGGAAGATGTTGATCCCAACCTCCTTTAAATTCAATTGAACATGATCTTAACGTATCATCCAGTGTCTGAATAGTTCACCCAGATTAGCCATTACTTTAAGGATGATATGCTGAACATAAGTTATTTTCAGCATCCAGAGCATGTTGAAGACTCTTTTAAAACATGAAGGTGGATCTTGGGTCTCGATCAGATACAATAGATAGTTGTACTCCATGCAGCCTTACCAATTCCCGGTTGTATATCTATGCCTGTTGATCCAATGAGATATCTTCCCGGATTGCAATGAAGTGTGAAGAATTTGTATGATGATCCACACCAAATCATATTGCATTGTTTCCTTTATATGTCTTCGGAAGTCCAATGATATAGTCCATGGTGATGTTCTCCCATTTCCATGCTGGTAAGAGAAATGGTTACATCAAACTCTTGGTCTTCTACCTCTCTACCTTCACATGCTGACACACCAGGCACTTTTATGTATACTCAGAAATCTCCTTCGTCATATTATCCCACCAATAATGCTCTTGGTGATCTCGATACATCTTTGTGTTTCCTGAGTGAATAGAGAAATTGGAACTATGTACATCATCTGAAATTTTCTTGTTCAGATCCGGACCTGATGGAACACATAGTCTTTTCCCAAATCTCACAATTCCTTCTTCATTAACAATGAACTCTTAGAAATTAACTTTTCTTGTAGCTTCTAATTTCTTCTGAATTCCCACACCATTCTTTTGAGCATCCTTTATCCTTTCTAAAAGAGATAGTTGAGCAATAATTTGTGAAATGATTGATGATGTTTCCTTATTTATGATTCCCATGTCCATCTTCATCAAATATAAGAAGATTGGATCTGTTTCAATTCTAATGAATGATATAATTGTTGGGTCCTTTCTACTTTTAGCATCCACCACCTTATTTTCTTTCCCAGGGTGGTAATGTATTTAGCAGTCAGAGTCTTTGATCATCTCTAACCATCATTGTTGGCGCATGTTGAACTCTTTCTGTTTGAATATATACTTGAGGCTTTTGTGGTCCGTATATATTTCACAGTTTTACTCAAAGAGATAATACCACATAATTTTTAAAGTGATGATCACCACAACCAACTCCAGATCACGTGTTGGATAATTTTTCTCATGAACTTTCAATTGCCTTGAAGCATAGGTAACTAATTTTTCAATTTGCATCAACAAACAACCCATGCCCATCTTTGAAGCATAACAGAATACCACAAAAATTTCTCCACTAGTGGGTAAAGTGAGCACATGCGCAATGATAAGCATTTTTTTGACTTCTTGAATCTTTTTTTCGCATTCATCACTCGAATCCAAGTTTACTCCCTTTTGAGTTATCTTGGTAAGAGGGTTGGACAATTGTGAGAAATTTCTCAAAAATCGTTGATAATATCCAGCTAACCCCAAGAAGCTATGGATATCTGTTACCAATGCTGGTCTCGTCCATCCCTCTATTGTAGTTGTATTGGAGGGATCCACAAATATCTCATTGCCTGTGATGATATGGCCCAAGAATGAGACCTCCTTCAACCAGAACTCACATTTGTTGTACTTTTCATATATCTTCTCCTTTTTCAAGGTCTTGAGTATAGTTCTTAGATGTTCCACATGATTCTCCTTGGGTTTGGAGTATATTAGAATATCATCTATAAATAATTCCACAAATTTGTCAAGGTAATCTCTAAAGACACTATTCATCAAGTCCATGAAGATTGCTGGATAATTATTGATTCCGAAAGGCAATACTATGAATTCATAGTGCTCGTACCATGTATGAAATGCAGTCTTTGGGATATCTTCTTTTTTCACCCTTACAAGATAATACCCTGACAACAAATACCCCTTGGAAAAGTATTGTTCTTGACGTAGCTGATTGGAAAAGTCATCAATTAGTGGGAGAGGATACTTGTTCTTTTTTGTGATTTTGTTAAGCTCACGATAATTGATGCCATGGCTCATTCACTCATCCTTCTTTTTGATGAAGAGGACTGGTGCACCCCATCGTGAAGCACTTGGGCATATAAACTCTTTATCCATATTCTTCTATAGTTGTTTTTCTTCGGCTCCTCAATCTCTACAACATCCATTATATATGGAGTCTTTGATATTGGAAACTCCCCAGGTATAAGGTTTATTGAGAATTCAACATATCTTCTAGGAGGAAGACCAGGAAATTCATTGGGAAACACTTTAGTGAATTCCCTTATAATAGGCAGGTCTTCAAGGATAGTAGCCTCTTTAGACTCAATCATCTGAGCCGAATAAACATACTCGTAGGGAAATAATATCCATGCTTGAGATGATGAATCTAAAGAAGATTCATCTTCCTCCTTGCACTTGTACAGAATCGGGGGTGAATTCTCTACATGAAGGATGATTTCCCTCTCATGAAAATTTATATTGGTTCTATATATGGAAATTCAATCAATGCCATGAATTGAATCAAATTCCACTAGAGGGAGTATTATGAGGTTCTTTGGGAAGTTCAATTCACCGATTATGATAGGGAGGAGTTATATTCATGGGATGCAATGATTTCCCCATTTTCCATACTCACCAAAATCATTACATCCATGATTTGTGGTGGTGTTAGGATAGTTCTACTAAACATTTAGGATATAAAAGAATGCGTAGAACCTGATTCAAAAAGTACGTTTATTATTCATGAATGAATTACTAGTGTACCTGTCACCACTTTGTGTTAGGGGTTCACTTTGGCGGTAGTGATGGAAAAAACTCACCCTTGCTGCCTTAGAGGTTGTTGGTTGCCTCTGAAAACCCTTGGATTAGGGAACTGATTTGTAAGGTTCCCTGGTTAATTGCTGTTAAAGAAATGAACATTGTGTTGAGAGTCGAACAGAGAATTATTATCCTCTATGGCAGCCGCAGATTTTTCTTTCCAATAGTTAATATCCAGGTGCCCTTCTCTTCCACACCAAAAAAATTTCCTCATCCCCTTTAGGCAATTTTTGGGGTGCTACTTTCTGAACTATTGGCATGTGGGGTGCAGGATTTTCATAGCACCATTGGATTTATCCATCAGACCACCAGAATTGAAATCCACCTTATGCTTCTTATCCCCGTGATACCCCTAAGATTCCTTAATCTCCATTTCAACCTTGAGGGCACATCAGACAATTTTTTCATAGGAGTCAAAGTCACTGATCACCAGAGCTTTCTGCAAGCTAGGTTTCATCCCACCAAAGAAGTGGTCAACCTTCCATTAAAAGGTAATGAAAAAGATAACAACATATCATTCAAGCCATGTGAAGTTTTCCTCATATGCTCCGATGGATTCGTTGTCTTTTTTATTCAGAGCAAGGAAGTTCTTTTACATCTTATTCCAGAGGGTGTGTGGAAAATATTTATTGAAAAATATCTTCTGGAAATCCTTCCATTACAATGCTTTGATATCCTCCTCAGGCTTCATATTTTTTATCAATGTCCACCATTGATCATCTTTACCCTTCACATGATAAGCAACCTAGAGAACCTTCTCTTGTTTGGAACATTGAAGGATGAATAATATATTTTCAATAGAGTTGATCCATTGTTCGACGATTGAGGGATTATATGATCCATTAAAATTAGGAGGCCTTTGTCTCATGATGATTTCAATAGCGACTTATTCTTTCTTGGGGGGGGGGGCTGAACGTTCCTCTTGACCCATGTTTATATTTAAAGCATGAGTTAACTGAGAGATTATCTTGACTAATATCATGATTCATTCTCCAATTGGATTGGGAATCTCATTAGAACAGTCATCACATTGATCTTCACATCGGATGTTTTCCCGAGTCCTCCTATTACTGGCCATTGGCTGGAATAAAAGGAAAGTTAGGGGTTACACAAAAAGGGAAATACATGGAAAAAATAGATGACTTATAAATAACTTTTATTTATTTAACATATGAATCAATTGGATTCAATCTAAGTTATCCAACATATATTCTTTGGGTATTTTTTTTAATTCCCATAAAGATTGTTCACACTAAGCTTGTGATTTTACCAATGCATATAATCATCAGGAGTGTCAGAACCAAGAGTGTAGCGAGGCCCATTGTCATGTATGAGGATACCCTGGGTCAAGCTCTAAACTCCATGTTGGGGTTTTCACCCCTAGGTACATATATGCCAGAGCCGCCTTTACCTGCTCATATCCAGACATAAATGTATTTTCTTGATAAACCACTTACTCAATACCCACCAAAACATAGGGATGTTTTTATTTTACTTAGTCTTGCATCTAAGGCTTCACTAGGGTTTTCTAATCATAATCCCAAAAATAACTAAACCTTCTTTTGATACTAACTATGACAACCCGAATCTTTATTACACACTTAAACATGATTTATTACATGAAATTTTACTTGATACAACATAGAAGATCTAGAGTTATAGTGTATTTGGGTTTTAGGAAAATTACATAACAACTTAAAATATGAAATACAACATCTTTATTGAAAACTTCCTTTACATGACCCCTACATTCCCTCGTACTTAGCAATTCATGGGATACCCTGAGGACATGCATAAGAAAAGAGCGATCTATAAAGCACAATAAGGGAATAAATATGGAATAACATGAGGAATAAAATACATGGTAGAAAATAGGCATATCAATGGATCAAAAGAGAAACATGAACATAAAGGCATGATAAAGCATGATAATTATAACAAGGAAGTGTGATAACAACACTTAACATGGAATTAGCATGAGCCAAGGCTCATTGCTCATGGAGCATGAGTAAACCCTCGTTGCACATGAATCATGAGTAAACCCTAATTGCACTTGAATTGTAATTATTCAACACCCATTTCACATGAAGTATCATGATACTATACTATACCCATCGCATTGGAGCTCTCTTAGAGAGCACCCTTCTTAAACATTTCATTTCATGTATATGTGTGCCACATGGATCATAAAACATGGATTAATTAAACATCATCATTTATTCCATCATAAATGAGTGTGTAATTAACACATTAAACTCTTTAAACAATATTTAAATGTGCATAAAGTTGAATACCCTTGATAGATAAACGGTCTTGGTATTCACTACCCAATGACTTTGTCTTGGAAAATCACGGTGCACTTTCGGTAGCGTAACAACATGACATAGGAATTCATAAAAAAGGATGATGAGAGAGAAAGAGGTGTCTCATAATATGTTCATGAAATTGATATTAATTGGGTAATATATATACGTGTCCCATCAATTGTAATGGAATTTAGACTCACTATACAAAAGAATTACTTGAATGTAAATATGGAGAGAGAAATTCCTTACAGAATTTCGGCATGGTAAGAGGTATACATGGAAGGAATTATTGAGAGAGAAAGGGGAAATATAATGAATAAAACATGAAGAGGGAAGTATGGGGGAGGTTTGAAATCACACCCCAATATTTATAACTGAAAATAAAAGGTTATAACAATATAAGGAAACTTGGACATAAATAATGAATGTGAGGATCCTTTACTTGGAAGTGTGTTCCCAAAGGCTTGGGAGGGACTTCTTGAGATCTTGGGGCACCTTGGGAGGATTAAAGAGAGATAAGGGAAGGGTTTAGTCGAACTCCAATGGCTTGGAGTGAAGAGGAAGTGGGAGAATGGGTGGGTTTCTATAGGAAAGTAGAGGGAATTCTTTATTATTTTGGTTTCAGACACCTCACATTACACTAATCAAAACCACAAACCAGCCTATGGTTTTTGCCGATGGGTTTTGTAAAAAGGGAGTGAAAAATAATATTTTATTAGTCCAATGTCCTAAATTATTAAAATAATAGTGTTTCTTATGTGGAGGTGAGTCACACTCTCAAGGAAAACAATTTAAAAAGACAAAATGTTTTATAAGCCTTGAAGGGTCCACTAACGCGTTGTAAAATAAATCAAACAAACCCAAAAATCACTTTATTTTAATGGTAAAACATATATTGGATGAAAATAATGTTTATAATATTTTATTACATCACAATTGGGTCATTATGATGCCATAAACCACATTATATATTTAAACAGTATTTAAATTTTACCCAAAAATTTGATTGTCTCAGAAAATTATGAAAAATTCACTGTTGGATAATTTAGATGTACTGATTAAAAAAATAATATTCATTTTATCTAAATAACTTTCTAAATATGTTAATTTTTACTTTTAAAATAAAAACTGACATTTATCTAAAATTCATGGGTTTTGACAAAAACAACTTTCAAACCAAAATAAAAACTATAATTGCATTTATAAAACTATACGATAATTCATATGTAATAAAAAAGAATTTAATAATAATAATAATATTTTATTAAAATATTATTTTATTCTAAAATCCATTAATTCATCAAAATAGATTTCATAGTTTAATATTAACTAAAAATAAATTTTTTTCTTTAAAAAAAATTTACAAAGTAACAATAATAAAAAGAATGTATATTGTCTATAAAAGAATAATGTAATTAATAGTAGTACTAGGGAATTGTTAAATACTCACTTAAAACACCCTCATAAGACCTTAGGGTAAGGTGCGCGATGGTGACCGGCTCTTGGGGTGGCTCCGATAACATTGCTTGTGTAGTAATCTGTATCAACTTCCCCTTCTCTCGTAAGCAGTTCCGCTTGAGCATTACATATTCAAGATCGGCTTGGTATTAGTCACGATAAAATCCCAATGATGCCACCTCCTTTCCAAGCTCTAAAAAATGGGATTCGTATGGGGAAAGTATACTAGATGATGCCATCGATTCCTTTTTCCGAGTAAATTGGATTTGTTAAAGCCCTATATTTATACTAATCATATGATCACTATTCAATGACTATATTTTCAACAGTCACAATTCATAATGGTATTTAAAAAAAAATAAAAACATATAAGTGCATAAATTTTACATAACCATAAGAAGACATTTAAATAGAGCAAGAGGAATTTTCATTAATAAATTTTTGGGTCGTTACATAACCACTAGAGGGAAATCAACCTGACCTGTTCCCGGATCATCTAGATATAAACTCTTAATATGGTTTGTCATTATACCCAAAACATTATTCTTGGGTCCATCTCAGCTTTCCTGGACATCCCATTCTCCGTTGTGAAGAAAATCTCATCCCTCTAGTGGCCTGAGACTCACCGTGCAGTGATAACAATCATCAATGGAAAAAAGGGAACCTAAAATTCCATCCTAATAATTACAGCAATGTCAGTCATCTAAAGGATGTAGAGTTCCCATATGAATTGACACACACTAATCTCAAGGGGGGTACTCCCTACACTAATGTACACCATCCATCCTAATCAATAACAGTGTGTCAAACATTTTAATTCTATCATAAGTAAAAACATAGATCCCAATTCTCTCCAAAATAGGAATGGATATAAATATATATATAGTGCCTATATCAAAAAGTGCAGATGATAAAATAGAGGCAAATGAAGTAGTACCTATAATAATAGAATTTCTTGGATCATTCACATGCTGGGTATTTTTCACTACATATGATTGTCCTATACCATGCACCTCTAATACTTCCTAGCTACACTGAGTTGATCCATCCAGTTTTCTATGTAAACAAGGGGTCTTGCTAACACAACCATGACCACCACCTCAGCCTAAATTGTGTGATGTACCCCAGCTCCCAGCTAGATGAGGAGAATTATACCTTACTCTTGAACATGTATTCTATACAGGACCTACCTCACTAGGTGTTGGGGGAAATGTTTTTTATAATTTTTTTAGATGGACAATATTGTTGTAAGATCAAAAATTTACTATGTCCATTGTACACTATGGCCTCATATGTCCTAGCCTAAGAAACTAGTAGAACCTCACACGAATATCTATATAGATATTTTAATTGCTAATATCACCACATGGAAGATTCATACGATGCTTCCTATAACCGGTTGATGAAGTACTAGACCATGGTGTCAAAATTCCACAGATTGCACCATTAGATTCCCTCAGGTTATACCCTTTGATAAGTGCCTGATTCACATTTCCATAGTTGTTAATATGATTACATTAACATGTGATAGGATTTCATACCGTAGATCATACAAAAATCTTCAAGCCTATGATAACTTCCCACTCATCAGAATAGGCGCGTAATGCTTGAGCTAAGTAAAAAGGTCCAAGTATTCAATAACCAATAACGCGCCCTTCTCCAGGTGTAAGAACTCCCATGGTCCTTCTGTCTTCAAAGTATCTAGATAGAATTAATCATAGAAGGCCATATGAAACTACATCCATTATATCTATCGATGATGATCAGTCTGAGTGTTAACATCCCAACATCATATGGAAGAATCAGGAAACATATATGTAGTGAGATTTACCCTCTTCTCAGGTGGAGTCTCTAAATTATTGAACATATACAGTATGGCCTCAATCCATTACTCTTCAGCATGTGCTCTTCCATCCCCCAAAATCATGTCTTGTTGCTGCTGCTAAAACTCAATCATCGAATCTGCAATAATCGGGGCAGGTCATGATGATCCCTCAACTGTCTTAATGAACCACTTAAATCCTTTATGGAACTGTGAATCAACACCCCCATCTAATATAATAGTTGGTTCCATAATAGGAACTACTAGAGGTTCCATAGGTATCCTATGGCCTATGACCTATAGAGTGTGATCATCACCACCCACCTGGGGTACCCCTAGAGGTCTACGTGTTGTCATGGCTCTATAATTCCAATCACACCCCTCAATATAAGGTCATTATCAAGGTTTTCATATCAAAAGTGTAGATATCAAGACAGGACCTGAAAAACCCATCCTATATAATAAATCACACCTATTATAGCCCCATGGGTTAGGTCTTGTGTCATGGAAGGGAGAGATACTACCAAATTCCCACTACTAATGTGGGGTCTAGGCAAGTTCTTTATTGAAAGACACATCAGTTTAAATTGCTTTCATATTCATTTCAAATTAATTTGAGTTCACATTCACGTTCATTGAATTGATACTCATATAATATTTATCACATTATCTAAAAAAGGGTGAACTAATGGTATTCTAAATTCCGATCTATGGGGGACCACAGTCCCCAAGAATCAAATCTTGGATTCCACCTATAGATTATCATACCAAATTTCACATTAAGGTTAAACCATGATCCATCAAATTTCATTCTAAGAGGGCCCAGATATCATAGGGACCAAATCTTGACATCAATATATTTCAAACCATAATATATAATAATATAACTATCACAACAACAGTAATATGTATCATGACATCTATCACAATAGCATGAAACATGCAGTTCTCTCTAAATGGCATGGAAAAAATGCATGTCATGTGATTACTATCAAGTGCTTATATGATTCATGATTTTTAATTACCTCATATCATTGGGATGAAACATAATATGACCTATTATAATATAAAAAATGACAAAATAAATAAAGTGTGTCACCCAGCAGTTAAAATATCTCAACTCTAATATCTCAAAAATCTAGAAATCAAAAATCCAATTCGAGGAAATTAGGATTTTATATGTACAAGGGTTAGTTACACCCATGAAAAGATCATTTACAAATTACTATTACTTCATATCACATTATACTATTTCCAAATAGAAAATCAAACTAGAAAAAATATTATAATACCACTTTGTAACATATCGGTTCTGAATTCTAATCATTGGTGTCCCCTATCTAGTTTCCACATGGAGTCAAGTTCATTTCCACAAATGCCAATGCTGCCGACTAGTAGCAAGGGAGTAGGTGTGATATTGGGGATACTATTACCTTATTATTAGTGTGTAACATAGAAAAAAATAGTGCAATTTTAGAAATAGAAAATACATAAAACGAATATAACAACATAAGACTGATAGTATAAATAAACCTGAAGTCATATCATAACAAGATAATGACACATTCCACATGTTCCTAATAAAATAGAAAGAACATGAATATAAGGAACATTTACAATCCATATAGAAAGAGTGAAAATTCCAAAAGAATCCCAATACCTTCATAATCCTAGGCTTGGTCCCATTCTCTCCTTCTTGTAAGTAGTATATCATGTTCCTGTAAGTGGTAACATTCCTTTATCATTACCTGCAATCATATAATATATTTGTGCACAAAAAATGACCCTAATATTTTGTGAAACTAAATAACCATAGGAAACCCCCAAATGTCTATGAAAATAAGTCTGTGAATATATATAGAAGGCGGTGTGTAATAATAATAGCACTAAGAAAGGAAGAATGTAAAAGTTACATCCTATAGAGTCTATCTTTCATTTAGATTCGTTTATTTTATAAAATCAATTACTTTTAATTTATATGTTTTAATATCTGTATTGTTCCCCACATCCCCCAAATCATGGGTAGCACAACAGATTCCTTAGAAGATCATATAAATAAATACAAGTGAAGATTGAATCCAAGATTGCACAACGTATTGGGAGACATGTCATAAGTAATTTCTTTTATAATTAAATTCAGAACCTCATCCCATACCTAGAATTCCAAATTTTTTATTCATGTGTCACTTTAGGTGCTATATCAACCAACACTCTTTAATCCCATCTCAGGAGAACCTCTCAAGAACCTAGTATTGACCTATTTCAGGTATAAGAAAATGTCATCTGAGTCTATCCTTGGCGGTCCTATAAGGAAACCCCATATATCACCCATGAAATATAATTAATTTCTCCTCGATCCCACCAATGGAATCCATAACATGGATCCAAGTATCACTTATCATATAAATCCACCCTCAAAGAGTCTGTCCATGGAATCCCTCAATGGATCCACGTATCACCCACAACATAATTACATCAACAATAGATTCTTTCCATGGAATTCCTTAGTGGATCCATGTATCACACAATGTATAAAGGTCAATAGTCACATGAGTCCATCTATGGAATTCTAAAGTGAATATTTTTGTCACTAAAGACTATTATCGTTTAACCATTTCAATTTCATTTTAACATTCCAATTGACATTCCAAGGACAAAACCAAGACCATATATTATCAAAATCATTTCAAGGGGGTGACACGATCATTGGAAAGCCTAATAAGGATTTTCCTTTCAATTCCTCATCTGAGAATATATCATATAATAAGAAACAAATGTATAAAAAATGAATACATGGATTTAAAATCATTTAACTTATTTGGGAATATCATAACATCAAGATTCCCATGCTTTATTGATCTATTTCATGCCATGGTCTCAATTAACTCACAAGGGATAATAATTCAAAGGTCATTCAGACACTCTTATGGTTATTTTAAATATAACAAGAATAACTATCCTATCAAGGTGTCACATGTAATTGTTATAATATAAATCACATGGGAAAGACCATAATTAGAGTAATTTAATCCATAGCATTCACGATACTCAGGTGGGAAGGAAAAACAAATCCAAAATGCTTAAACATGAAATGGAATACAAGGGTCAAGGGGAACTCAACCACCCCATAAACATTTAACTAATTAAATTACAATCAATCATCATTGAAATTAAATTAAAAATCAATTCAATTTTTAACAACAAAAAAAGTGTTAAATGGATTGCCTCATAGGAATCCTAGGCTAAAATCCACAAATGGTCATTCAAGGTAGCTCACCCATGGGGTGGTCCTTAATCAATGTGTACAACATAAAACATTTCATAATCATGCCTACCCAATTACCTAAACCATTTTATTATACAATAGGGTACAATTATAATTTAAGTTGATTCCCCTAAAATGAGCTCCCATAACTATAAAATATATAAAAATATTGACATTTAGTGAATGTAATGAGACCTCCTACCTTAGTTTCATGCTAGATAGCTCATCTAGTATCGAGATTTCATTTTTCCATGTTTGGAAGATTTATGAATAATGGGAGAAAATGGGAAAATAAGGAATGTGATCCTATATACAAATAGAAAAAATATAAATATAGAATAATGAACAATGGCTAAAAAGAAATCCAGGCCTTAAAAATACGGATATGAAGAGAAAGATGACACTCGTATCAATGCTTCGATGGAGAGGAGATCAGAAATCCTAGAATATGCTAATATTAGATCTCCAATTTTTCCCTTTGTCATGCCACAATGAAGGGAGAAAGGATTTTATGTTATAATCATTTTATGTTAAAATGGTTATTTTAACCAAAATAATTGGGTCACACGGTTTAGGCGCATGTTTTTAAAACTATGAACTAAGTTTCACTGTTAACTATAGGAGAAATGGGTACTCTAACAGTTTACAAGCATGGTTTACAAATTGTGTGCAGAATGTGCATAAAAAATCTATCAATTTTGATGAAAACTGCAGATCATTCACATTGTTGTTCAGCTCCTCCTGCGCAACTTCATTAAACTGTGTGGCAGGTAGGCACCCATTGTCTGGACTCACATGGTTTATTCGGACTGGGTGGTCTTCCCCTCATGGTTTGAACAAATCGTTTACCTCGTACAAAACACCCAAACATTGGTTTACAAGTTCTGAATCAGCCCCAGACACCCCTAATACCTCTATGAACTAAATTTGAACTTACATTAGGAGAAAAATAAGTATTTAAAATAGGAACTGATGAAAAAAAATCATGATTTGTAACATAAATAAGAATTGGTTTCTTACACATGGATATATAAACAATTGTTTCAGAGTGAACTACATCATCTCAAACTAGGTTATTCATAACTGAAACCTTCTTTAGACTAATAATACAAAATACATTACTTCATAATATAGGGACAATAAACATAAGAAATAGTGAGCTCAAATTCTCAGTATGTTTACACATTAGAGATATAGAAACAGAATCATGAGCATAAGGGTATGAGAAATATATCATAAAAATTTAATATCATACCTTTCATATCAAATATAATAATTATAAGTCATGGAATAATGATAGGATGTTCATTATAAAAGAATCATAATTAAATCAAAGAGAATAATCCATTAGAGAATCACATAAATATATGACATGAAATTGTGAAAAAACAAAATAATATAAATGTTTTCCATAATAGCTGATGAACACTTCCAAGGATGACAAAATGGAATTGATTCACTCTAAAAATCATCATAGATGTCAATTTAATCTCCAAATACCATCATAGAGAACATGGTGCCTTACAATACTGGTTTCACTTTCCCTTCTAGCCATGATTATCTCATGAGATATAAATCATTAATCAATTCGTTGGAGAGAGATAATGGTCCCACCTATCACCTAATGAAATTATACATATATGTTCCAAATGATAATAAAACATTAATTGTATCATAAAATGTAAAAAGTAATTTGGTTTCATAAAAATTTCATCATATTGGAAATTGTGGAGAAGATATAGGTTTATAATCATTTCATCATTTCCCATTATATGAACTTATTTAAAAGGAATGTGTTTCATAATAATTTCATCATGGTGTAACTTATGGTTGAGAAAAAAGTTTCATAATAATATTTTCATCAATAATATAAACCATTGAAATTACTAAGATGAATAGTATAATTGGATGAAATTCTATTTATCATATTAGTAATATGAAAGGACGTTATCTTATATATAAGATGATTTTTAAATATCACCAAGAACATTTCTTTTGGAGAATAACATTTCATTGAAAATAAATATATTAGAACATGATATTCCTAAAATACTGACAAAATATTCGTTTAAAATAATATTTAAAATTTATAAAGGTGTCTTTAATGAATGGAGTGGTCATAAAGGATGATAAATCTGTAAATGACGTTGGAATAGAAAAGATTACTTTTACATTGTCAATTCAAGTCAAAATTCATTTTTTGAACACGAAAAGAATACTAAATTTAAAAAATCATATATCTTCAAACATTTGTTCAAATTTTAATTTATGAATCATAGGATAATATTAGAACATTTAAGATATCATTTTTTGGAAACATGGTTTTTAAAGAAAACATATTTCTTACCGAGGAGAGAAATAAATAAGTATTTTCTTGAAAAAAATTTCTCAATGGATTTGAGTACCATGGACAAGAAAACAGGTACTATATATTATAAAATAATTTATAACCATGGGATCATAAAATTCATGTTTTTATGGAGGAATATATATTAGTATTTCATCATTAAAAGTATAATAATAATCTATCTTTATAAACAATGAGATTGTAACTTAAAATCGTTTCCCCTTGGTAACTTTGAATCATAAGCCCTCATGAAAGAATAATCATTAAAAAGAACATAAAATATCATGTTAAAAAATAAATTCATGATATTTTATGTCAAATTGTATGTATATACACCTCATAAAATAATTTATGTGTATAATATATCATATATATGAGAAAGGAAAATTGAGACAAAATTCTCAATCAACTTTGGTATCTTTTTAATCGCAGACCCCATGAAAGAGAGATCATAAAAATTATTTTAAATTAACATTATTTAAAATTTAATAATAACAATATTCATTCATTATATTTATATAAGCCACATAAAATAGGCGAGTTCTGATTATGGCATGTATCTCACCGATATAAAAAATGAGATGAAATTATCTTACCTTATGTCTTGACGTTCATTGAACACATTCTAACCTACTATATGGTAAATAAAAATGTATTATAAATATTTAAAATAATAAAATTCATATTTTTAATATCATATATTATCCATTTACAACTTATTATAACCAATTTGTGAATACTCTCTTATTATTACTACTGCTTCGGGTGTTAACTGCTTGGTTTTCTCATGTGTGTTTTGTCATTAATGTTATGGATCATGAACATAGGAAATTGTTATATCATCCACACAATTTTAATAATTTTAAAAATATAATATATATAATATTAATTTAATATATAAATAGTATTTCTAACTAAAAAAATTAAAAACATATCACATCAGTTTGCGAGGTGGTAGTCCTCCGTACACACAAGTGATGCCATCATTTCCTATTTAAAGGAAGATGATATGTATATACATCATTCCCATGACATAACATCATTTAAGTATAAATTATATAATTTTTTATTATATGATAATGATATAATTATAATTTAATGGTGTGGAGGGAGATATAAGAAAACCGCTTGATGATGAACATTACCTTCCTTCAGATGAGTTCTTTTGGTTTTCACCAAAGGCTTCCATTAATAGGATTTAATTACAGTAAATATAATTTAGGATGAGTTTGTTTAATTTTTTATTTTATGTGTATAGTTATTTTATTAAATAATGTATTTTTAATGATTGAAGAAGAAATTATATGGGGTGGCCTTTTATAAGTTAGTTGAGCGACACATTTGTAAATTTTTTAAAGGTAGAATTATACATATGTTTTATTCATTTTAGAAGGACATAATGACAGAAAAATAAATATTATTGAATTTATAAGGTCTAAATATTCCCATGAATATTTATTATGATAAGTTTATAGGTAGTTATGACTCTTAATTTTAATGTTAAATCACATGATAAACTCAATTTTTCCTTAATTGGCGTAATTAAATTTAAATGATTTCACTATTAATTTAGGTAAAAAATTAAGTTAAAAGTATTATATAATATAATTTATTCATATTAAAAATATGGAATCTTTTTTTACAAATTCAAGGAAGATATGGTATAATTTAATTCCAAACTAATCCCACAAACTCAATGAGAAATCAGGTTTTAATCTGAAAATGGTCAATTTTTTTAAAAACATTCATATAAAAATTATATCATAATATTATTCCAAAGTCCTAAATTCAATTAATAGATATATAATTGAACTAATTTTAATTTTCATACAAATTAAAATTTAAGTTATATTTTTAAAAATTTATATTGAAATAACAATTTTCAAATAAAAGCAGCATTTTTAATGAATCATCAAAAAATGAAACTACTCAAAAATATACCAATAATTCACCATATGCTAATTTGGATATTCTGATTTTAAAAATTAATATTATTTCATAAAATAAATTTTATAAAATTTTCATGTATTAATTTTAATATTAGTTCAGAAAATTCAATAACCCTACTTTTTAGAAAAAAAAATTTTATAACAAATTTATTTCATTATCAATTGGTTTTTATTTTAATTTATAAAAAATTTAAAACTAATGAATACATTTTTAAATTTTTTAAAACATATGTTTTCATATATTAGTTAATTATATTTATTCCCTATATTACAGTGACTAGGTGATAATTGTCATATTAAATAATAGTAGTAGTATATTGTTATTCGGTAGAAATCAGTGTTGCGTATAAAATAAGCAAAAATTGGTGTTGTGTGTTGCACATGATATTGAAGGAATTAGTTGTTTCATGAAATGAAACATATAGAAATTTTATATTTTAAAGAAAATTAATTCCTCAAACCTCATGGTGTTACATTCTACCCCATTTAAAATTAATTTTTCCCACGTAATTCATTCACTTTAACAAAAAATTTGGGATACTTCAGCCTCATCGCATCCATTGGTTCCCAAAAAGCTTCATCAAACTGGTGGTTTCACCACAAACATGGACCAGGTGTGTATTCTTTATATATATAACCTTCTCTCTTCGATATATAATATCCACTCGTTGGTCCCCCTTATGAATGATATCTCTCTTGTGGTATGACCATTGACATGGAAAAATTCTTAAAAACCATTTCTCATCAAATAAAAATTCCAAATCATACTTGTGATTATCAAAATTAATTTTGTACTTAAATTTATCTTCATTGATGTGTTATTATGTGGCTAAAACCTTATATTACATTTCATCAGCCAGCTCACATCCCAATAGATTTCATTCTCCAACACCATTTCATCATGATTGAGCTGTACACTTCTTTCCATAAAGGTATTGATATGGAGACATCTTAAATCGTAAGTGAAATTGATTATTCTATGGATACTCAAATAGAGTAATTTTATTATCCCAACCATATTTGATATTCATAGAAAAGGAAATCAGCATATCATATAGTGTATGAGTTGTTCTCTCATACTATCCATCAGTTTGAGGTTGATATATAGTACTAAAGCATAACTCATTATCTGGAGCTTTTTGAATTCTTCACAATAACAATGAGTTAAACTATGGATCTAAATCATATATAAGTGACTGTGGAACTCCAAGGAATCTTAAAACATACTTTATATATATCCTTGAAGGATATTCATGATAAAAATAATCTCCAATAGATATGAAGTGTGAGGTCTTACTAAGGAATACGACAATACCCAAATATAAATATTATCTTTAGGAATTATAGGGATCCCTACAAAAAAAATACATTATCATGTTTTCCCATTTATATTACGGTATGGGAAATGTTTTTAAAATCCCCTTAGACATATGACTCTCAGCCTTTACTTGCTGACATGAAAAACACTAAGATACAATCTCAAAAATATATCTCTTCAATCTGTCTATCTAGAAATATTATTTCTGATATCTATACATCTTTTTACATTCACGATGAATAAATAATGAAGAAATATGAGCTTCCACCAAGAGATCCTTCATTAAATATGGTATTAATGGAAGACAAACACCATTACTGAACCTTATTATTTCATCATGATCAATTTTATACTTAGGAACGTTTCTCACCATCTTATGAAGATCTACATATTCATTATGTTTTCCTTTTATCCACACATGAATAGATGCTTGAACACTTATTTTAAAAATAAAATATTTCATCCCTTCCTGCAATATTTCAAGAACCACCCTTTTATAATACATAAATATCGGATGTTTTGTGATCCTCTTCATTGATATGCTAGAATGATCATTTTAACTCAAATCATTTACCTCCTTGTTCACTATACCATGGTGTTAATGTATTGAGAAATTATAATCTTCAATTAGATCTAGAAATCATCTACGGTTCATATTCAACTACCTACATCTGAATATATACATTATGTTTTTATTGATATATTTATATATATCTCACTTATAAATGTAATGATAATGCCTCCTCATATTTAATGTGAAGTCTACCATAGCTAACACCAACTCATGAGGTGGGTGATGTTTCTCACAAACCATCAATTTTCATTAGGGATTAGTTATAACCATGCCATTTTGTAGTAGAATTCCATACAATACCAATATAGATGCATCACCATAGATTAAATACCCTTATTCATTATAGAGTAATGTATTTATAAGGGAACTAACTAATATTATCATTAGTTCCTTGTTGTTTCCATCACATTCATCCATTTAATGGAATTTGGCACCCATCCATGTTTTCCTGGGGAGAGGATTTTATAGTCGAGAGAAATTATCCAAAAATCACGAATAATATCCATCCAAACCAAGAAAAAATCAGTTATAGTTCACTATTTATGGTATAATCCAAATTTCTATGACTTTTATATTTGATGGATCTATAGGTATACCCTCTGTTGAGATTATGTGGCCCAAAAATGAAATCTTTTACATCGAAAATCCACAAATTAAATTTTTTTCATAAATTTTATCCTTCTTAAGGGTCTTTAGTACAATTATAAATTGATCATCATACCCTTCCCTTATCATTGAATAAAAACTAATTAAATCTATAAATACTAAAGAAATTACTATAGTAGTCTATAAAGACTATATTAATTAAATTCATGATGATAGTGGGGGAATTTATAATTACAAAAGGCATCACTATATATTTACAATGCCCATATATTGAAAAAATGGTTTTATTGGTTATAACCTCATTATTAATCTTCAATTTATGATATAGAGGAAAAGATTCAATCTTGGAAAAGTATTTATCTCTATACAGTTGATCAAACTGATCATCAATATGGGTTAGAGGATACTTGTTCTTGCAGGTTATCTTCTCCAGTTTAGAAAAATCCATACAAATTTGAATTGATCCTTATTTATTATTAAAAAACATAATAATTTCACCAAAATGTGTCATAGTTGAAAAAATTAATCTAGTTTCAATATTATCTTGGATTTGTTTCATCAATTATTGTAACTCAATTGGGGAAATTTTAAAGGGAGTCTTAGAAATAGTTGAGGCACTATACATGTGTTCTATTTTGAAATCGTCTTCCCAATTACATGGGAGACTAGGAAATTGATCTGGAAACACTTCAAAAAACCTACTAAAAATAGATATATCTTTGATGTTTTGTTTCTCTTGAACCATCTTGGATAAACACCCCATCTGAAAATGGAATCAGGACCCATACAGTGGATGTGATTTCCATCAGATGTTCATATTTATCATCGCACTGATAGATGATTATAGTTTTATTTGGAAGGTCAAAAGAGGATTTTATTCCTTTTAAATTGATGTGATATATCTATATAGAAATAAAATTGATTCCTAAGATAACATAAAATTAATCCAGAGAGAGAATCAAAAGATTTGTTGGAAGAAAATTATCTGGAATGTCCAACGGATAAGAAATATTAACTTGTGATGTGATAATAATTCTATTAGGGTTTTTTACATCAAATTCAATGTCTAATCATTATAGTGGAATCTCAAAAAAAAAATATATTTTTTTAGATATAATAGAATGGGTAGACCAAAAATCAATTAACACTTGAGAGGTTCTAATGTTTATGATAAGTGTACCTTTCACCTTGTCATTATAATTTCCTTGGTCGGAATTGTTAATCATAAAAAATTTTACATTCTCCCATGGCTTAAAAGGTTTATGATGTCAATCATCATTGTTAACAATCTAAATTTAAGGAACTGGTTAGCATAATGATCAATTTTTTACACATGAATCAATTATGTATTTGTGGTTCATTTTATGGATCTCTCTCTATCTATTCACATCATTATGTTTCTTTTAACAATTTCTTAAGTATTTAATTTCCTAAAGACATTCATTTCCCATAATTAAAACATTTCGTGGTACTTTTAGTAAATATTCCTGCATATTTATTTCCACAATCTGAGAATAAAAGAAAACTCATTTTATTTTCCCATTGGTTTTTATATTATCCCGAGAAATGCATCTCTCTATTATTATCAAAACCATGATATTGATATGTAACTCTGAGATCCACTTCCCTCTTAACCACACATCAAATGATTTTTTTATATTTACTAGTCTCTTATGGATAATTCCCATCATATACACGGTTTCATTCCACTAATGATTTGATCAACCTTTCTATCAATTTGGTTGATATTACAAGAATCATATATCATAAGACTTTTGAAATTTTCATCATAGTTACAAAAAATATTCATCATCCATTTTCTTTATCTCATGATAATAATTCTCAATATTATTTTAATAATATGGAGACATTTTTGATTGAAAAACAATTTCATTAAATTTTCCCAATTAATTGATTAAATTTTATCCTAATGGATCATGTTCATTATTATATTACACTATTGATCACTTCAACATGAAAACAATAGAAATCAAAAATAACATTCTCATGTTTCAAACACTAGATATTGGGAAATAACTTTTTAGTGGTACTGATCCAATTATCATCCACTAATATTTTAGAAGACCCAATAAAAATTAGTGGATGTTTTCTAATTAAGGACTCAATAGAATGTTGTTCCCTAATTTAATGATTTGGATGTCTTGCATGATTCATAACTTTTGAATGCTTTGTGATCATAGAAACCAGATGTTGTATTAAATCTCCCTTACAATATAGTTTCATAGGTTGAAAATGGTTTCATTTTACATCACATTTAGTATTAACATGGTTCCTTTGGGTTCCATCCAATGACCAAAACCAAAAACTATAGTGTGATAAACACTAATCAAAGTAAGATAACCACATAACCATGAGTAATTAATTTCAATAATTTAAATATGACGCCATATGTTTAAACTATGTCATTCATGATCATATACTTTTAAGATCCTTCTTAATGGTTTTTAAAGAATATATGGATTAATAATACGGTATACCTAAATAGTATCAAACTAGATACGTAGTAAGGCCCATTCTCATGCATCAATTCTAGATCGAGTGTAGCTCAATATGGTGTTTTCAAGGTGGTAACCCCATGAAACTTCTATGAGTGAACCATAAAGAAATATACAATCTGTAAATGGATTTATTTCATTATAAACCACCCAATATATTACTCAAAAAAAATTTAGGATGTTATCATATAATTAGTCATATGTTAAATGTTTTCACTAACATTTTCTCATACAATATTACAAATGTTAGCTAAATATTTCTCAAAATAACAACTATGGAAAACATTAATTTTCATATAACTATTTAATTTTAATAGATATATTTTAATTTTAAATCCCCGATCTTAGTTACCTATAGTTGTTTCATTATTACATAACATTTTCATGATCACAATAGATCAAGTCTCGAATGACCGATTAGGTTAGTATCCTTGGAAGTACTAGATACATACATAAGTTTTACAATACATTATGAAATGGAAAAACAAAAAACATTGTGTCCCCATTGAACACACTCATATCCCTTATCATATTACTATAGGTTAATCATAATATACTTCTTCACATCCTAGGAGAAATAAAACATTGAAAGGGGTGAGCTCAGATTCTTAGTAAGGATAACAATATAGCAGAAAATATCATAAATAAAAATAAACATTTATAGAAATGTATAAGACTAAAACCCAATAATTTTAAGCATAAATTTCATCCTAATATGGAAAAGATAAATCAAATAATTCCATTTAATTATTCACACAGATATTCTACTAGTTGAATAATCACATGTAATATCAATAGAAAATTTCATAATAATGGAATGCATAATGCCGGACATCATAACCACACATTCAAGGCCTCATTCCAAGACAACAAATAAGATTTTTTCAAATCCTTATGCCAAGACACTAGTTTGTCTCATGATACCTACCGATACATCGAGGAGCTATATCATGCTCCACCATCACTTACTAAGTCAAATACATTACACATATGAAAATGTTGAAATATAACATGAACATTCGTATTAAAACTATCATAAGAAATGTTAATACTTTAACTATAAACCATGAATGGTAGAAAAATAACACATCCTTATTCAAACATATCACAAAACCTTCAATACAATATGGAAGATTGTATCATAATAAATCAACTTCAAACATGTGTAAAATCAATCAAAGGATGTTAACATAGATGATATCAAAACCATTTGAGAGAAATATCTCTTTATATTTTGAAATAATTTAAAAATCATATAATTATAAAAGAAAACATTTATTTGGAAAATATTCACATAATTTTGTAAGGGAAAATTCTAAGGTGTTATAATGGCCGAAAATATCCACACCTACCGTATATGTTAAAAAAACATTCTTACCTTAATTCATTGAAAAGGTCATAAAGTACCATTTTTGGAAAGCGATAGAAAGATTCCTCTCAATACATTTTATAAAAATTCAAATGAGGGTATAAATGAATTTAACCCATAGTGTAGTAAATACTAAAAATGTTTTGAATTACATTTTTATGAAACATGAATGAGGATGATAAAGAGTTCCCAGTAGATACTTACCTATAAACAACCACGGATAATGAAGAGATTGTAGAAATAACCCTTAACTTGTACTTTTCCATGGTCTAGGGTAAGTTACCCACCTAAATAATAGTTAAATCATTGTTATTAAAGTATAAAAAAACCACATACGTAAATATGATATCATATACAATCTTCTAATATTTCTTTGTTAATAATATTTCAGTAGTATCATTGTTTAGAGAGTTAACTGATTCATTTTCCTTTATATGTTTTGTTATGTAAGTCAAGTTTGTCATGGATAGTATGTATTTGATTTATTATCCATAATTATATTAAGTTATTTAAACATCATTTTTAATCATCAAATGAAAATTATTCTTGAATGGTTATGATATGGATGGAATCTCAACGCGTTCGTTGAGATGGTAATCAGTACGTACACAAGAGACAAAATATCATTATATTGATGGTGAAATTGTAAGTAATTGGATGGAATATTACATATACAGAATCATTAACATGTAATATTCATTATTTAAATCAATTATACTCATTATTATACCCATCTAAATAATTAATTTTTGAATAACAAACTTTACGACGACGTGGAGATGGTAAGCCTTACATACGCACGTATGGTGACATTGTCATTCATAGGATGGATAGAATAATGAATATGGTTGTACCATATTTATAATAACATTAAAGTATATAGATTTTACTAAGGTTGTAATTCTGGTATGGAAAAAACAATGAGAGAGGAAGTGGAAGAAGAAAATAACTTTTAAAGAGGTGATGAAATTATCACCTTTTCTTCAGGTCTTTCCTTTTGATTTGATAAAAAGGGATCCTTAGGTTGGCTTTATGATCAACATGATTCCTCTAGGTTGAAGTGAGGGTAGTTGGGAGGATATGTGAGTAGGGGTTGGCCCAGTCAAATGGATTTTAAGGTGTTATTTTGAGAGAAGGGGTAATACCCTTTTATAAAAGAGGTGAGGGTCACATTAGGAAAAGCTTGAAATATTATTTTATTATACAATCATATTCGGTTTATAATGGCTCTAAAAGAATTTATTACGAGGATAAAGTGGGGTTGGATTTAAAACCTTTCAATAAATAGGTTTTATATAGGTTTAGGTCCCCATATTAACCTTATATTTTAGATTTAACTCTTAGTTAAATAGTTTTACTTTTACCTTGTATTCTTTTATTATTATAATAAATGGTTAATAAACATACTATAAAATTACAAGATAACCCCAAGTGGTTAATTATTGATATATATAACCTTATATAAGTCCTTTTATATATCCTTGTATTTTTAGGAAAACTAAATCAGTTAATAATTTAATATTTGTTTTAAAAACTCATTTATATTAGTTTTGACAGTATTTAGTATTTAGTTTTTGTAAAAGTCATAACAACTTTATCACATCGAATGAAATTTATTTAATCAAACCTATCATGTTATATTATCCTTGAAAATTAGTGGAATACATCAAAATTCTTAATTTACAATTATATTAATATTTATAATATCAATTATTTTAATCTTTCAATAATACAGTAATCACTACATCATCATTGTGTCATAAATGAATTTAATTATTTAATGTCTAAAAATTATAAATAAAATACCATTATATAGGAAATATTTTTATATTTATAATTAATATTTATAGTTAAGTTTATATTATGTATAACCCTATATTAAAAATATTTTAGTTATGAAAAATTGAATTTAACACTTTTAACTCTTCTTTAAATAAAATAATAATAAATGTCCAAATCTAATCCAAGTGAATCAAATTGGATCATATTTTGTTCTAAAGGTTTATTTTGGTCGAAAAACAATTATCCAATAGAATTAGGACCTGTGTTAGGGTAATTATAATATCATTTTTACCTTTAATTACCCTATTTACTTTTAACCCTAGTAAATAAAATTCAAAAGTTACTATTCAAAAAAAAATTTCATCCTATTGAAGAAAATTTTAAGTACTGATGTTAACTGTGTCTCTTGGATTTTTGAAATTCAATTCACAGAAGTGGTAAAATTACATTTTATGAAAATTTTCAAAATGTGCCTAGAAGTTGGGTAAAAGACGTTAAAATGTTCAATAAAATTTTATACATCTAATTTTATTATAAAATAACTCCAATGAATTAAATTGTACTTATATATGTATAATGTATCTATCATTAACTAAATAAATTTTAATAAAATAAATAATTATTTAAATAAAAAATAGGTTTTAAAAAATAACGTAGTGTTTTTTACTATTAATCAGAAAATATTTTTTTTTATAAAAATACCAAAAAATCACCCTAAGCTAATTTTGATATTTCTAATAAAAAAATGAAGTCTATTTTGATAAATAAAATTTAGAAAATTTCAAAAATTGGGTATTACTATTCATAACGGCGAGTTTGATTAGTCGTGGTGTGCTTGAACTCGAAGATGTATACAACACAAGAAATTGAATTATTCAAAGAGAAGTGTACCGTGGAAGCTGGGGGTGATACATTCTTCCCTCCTTCAAATAATTTCATCCTCGAAATTTCTAGAATACTACTGCATAAAAATATTCGGGTGGTTCTTTATCATAAGTTCCCCAGGTTCCCACATTGCCTCTTCTATATTATGGTTTCTCCATAGAACATTTACCAGATGAGTCATCCGATTTGTCAACACTTGTTCTCTGGTATCAAGAATCTTGACAGGCTCTTCACAATAAGATAGATCGGGTTCCAATTCTATTTCTTCATAGGTGAGTATATGCATTGGGCCAGGCATGTATTTTCTCAAAAGTGATATGTGGAACACATCATGAACTTTAGAGAGACTTGGAGGAATTTCCAAATGATAAGATACAACTCCACTTCATTCTAGAATTTCGAAATGTCTGATGTATATAGGACATAATTTTCTCTTCTTACCGAATCGTATAACACCCTTCTATGGAGATACCCTCAAGAAAACATGATCTCCAATGTGAAATTCCAAATCCTTACTTCTGTTACTTGCATAGATATTTTTCCTACTTTAATATTCTTTGACGTGGGTTTGTATAATCTTCACCCTTTCTATTGTTTCCTCAACAAGTTCTGGGCCTATGAGTTTTCTTTCACCAACATCAACCCCAACAAGTTGGTGTGCGGAATCTCATTCCATATAATGCTTCATATGGTGCCATCTAAATACTTGAATAGAAGCTATTGTTATTGAACAATTATAACTGAGGTAAATATTGATCCCACATACCATGAAGGTCAAGTGAGAAAGATCTCAACATGTCTTCTAAGGATTGAATAGTCTGTTCTGATTGTCCATCAGTTTGAGGGTGGTAGGCAGTGATCAAACAAAGTTCAATATCCAGGGCCTTCTGAAGACTTTTCTATATTCTTGATGTAAAGAGGGGATCATGATTAGAGAAAATTGATATGGGTAATCCATGAAGTCTTAGAACATCATTATTATATATTCTTTCTAAATTATTAAGTGGTTAATCTTCTCTTATAGCAAGAAAATGTGCTGACATGGTAAGACGATCTACAATGACCCATATTGCATCATTCCTTCTAGGTGTCTTTGGTTTCCCCATGATAACGTCCATTGAAATATCATCCAATTTCTACTCAGTTCTAGGAATAGGCCGCATGACTCCTCCATGATGATTTCTTCCAGCCTTAACATGTTGAAAAATCATACATCTTGACACATAATCTTCAATCTTCTTCTTCATGTTGTCCCACCAAAAATGTTCCTTCAAATCTAAATATATTTGAGTGCTACCAGGGTATATAGAGAAATTAGAGCTATGAGCATCATCCAAAAATTCCCTTTTTAGATCAGGTATGTCAAGAGCACAAAGTCACTTCCCAAATTCCAAAATCCCGTCTTCATCTACAAAGTCTATCAATATCCCATCGTTCACTGCTTTAATTTTATTTTGAAACTCCTCATCATTAGTCTAAGAACATTTTATCCTTTCTAGTAAAGATGATTTGGCAAAAATTTGAAAAACTATTGATGTTTCACCTTCTATGATTATTCCCAAATCCATCTTTACTAGATCCATGAACATGGGATCCCTTTTAACTCTCATCTTGTTCAAAACTCCATGATCATTTCTACTCAAAGCATCTTCCACCTTATTTTCCTTCCCAAGGTGGTAGTGTATAGTGAAATAATAATAATTGAGTAGTTCAAGCCATTTTATCTACCTCATGGTGATTTATTTCTGGGAGAATATATACTTCAAACTCTTGTGATCAGTAGAAATCTCACATTTTTCATCATAGAGATAGTGTCTCCATATCTTCAAAGTAGTGATTACAGTTGCTAACTCAAGATAATGAGTGGGATAGTTTTTTTCATGAATTTTTATATGTCATGGTGCATAGGAAATAACTCTATCATTCTGTAGAAGGACACAACCAAATCCATTTTTTGAAGCATCACTATAAATAACAATCCCATCATTCCACGATGGTAGAGTCAAGATAGGAGAATTGACTAACCTTCTCTTCAGTTCATTAAAAAATTATCCACACTCTTTTTTTTTCAAACAAATTTATCCCCTTTACGTGTTAGCATGGTTAATGGGTTTACCAAGAGAGAAAAATATTGGATGAAAATAACATATTAAACAAATAAAACTACACACCTCGATTATACTCGTCGGTGCTGGAAATTCATGTATTTCACTTGTCTTAAAAGGATCAACAAAAATTCCATCCTTAGAGACAATATGGCCATGAAAAGAAATCTCCTGAAGCCAGAATTCACTCTAGTTAAAATTCCCATATAATTCATTTCTTCTAAGTGTCATTAGAATAGTGCACAAATGATTTTCATGATCTTCATATCTTTTGGGGTAAACCAGGATATCAACAATAAATACCACTACAAAGTCATAAAGACATTCCTTTAAAACTCTATTAATTAGATCCATAATTATAGAGTGTGCATTAGTCACCCAAAAGGCATTACTGTAAACTCATAATGCCCATACCAAGTACGAACTGCTATCTTTGGAATGTCTTCCTTCTTCACCCACAACCGTTGATATCTATACCAAAGGACAATATATGTAAAATATTGAGCTCCATGAATTTTGTTGAATAAATCATCAATGAGAGGTAGGGGATACTTGTTTATTGTTACAGTATTGATCTCCCTGTAGTTAATTCACAACTTCATAGATCCATCTTTCTTAATCCCCAAAAGGATAGGGGCTCCCCATGGAGAAACATAGGGGAAAAGAAATCCTTTTTTACTCAATTATTCTAGTTGTTTATTTAGTTCCACTAATTCCACAGTATCAATTCTATAAGAGGTCATCAATATGGGCCTTGAACCAGGTATTAAATCAATAGACAACCCAATTTCTTGTTCTGGAGGATGTCCAGGTAAATCCTCTGGAAACACATCAACATATTCTTTTACAAAATATACGTCCTTCTTTTGAACATTCCTTTCCTCACCCATAGTTATTTCACTCTCTTCTTCCCCAATAATTTAATTTAGTAGAGCTACTGGGGGTGGATCTAAATAAGAATCAGATGGTGACATTTCTTCTCTAAATATAAGGTATTCCTTATCATCATCGAAAATTGGAACCTCCTTCTTACAATAATATTTGTCATCATGGTCTGAAAGGCAATCCATACCGAGGATTATATCGAATTAAATCATGGTTATAAAGATCATAACAATAGATAAATCACATTTATATGCCCTAATAGGAGATGATTCACAAAAAATTGTTGCAATGATACTTCCCTTAGGAGTTTTGACTGACAACTCCCTCGTTAAATCAAATTGGAAATATCTAATTTTCTTAGAAAACTAGGATGATATGAAACAATGCGATGATACATAATCAAATAAATCATTGGATAAATTTTAGGAGACCATTAAATTTCCTACCACCACATCATTTAGAGCTTCAACATAAGTAGTAGTGATCGTATAAGGTTGACCTTGCTCCCTTGGACATTTCTTAGGTATGTTTTTCAGATGCTTAGGACATTCATTTTCATAATGCCCCATTTCTCTATAATTGTATCATTGACCATTGAAAACCTCTTTCATTCCCTTATAATCATGAGCTTAGTGGACTCTTCACCACACTTATAATAGACTCACATTCCCTTCAGGAAATTACCAGGGTGTTTCTTCCCACATTTGTTGCAGGATAGAAATTAAAATTTTCCCTTCTTTCCCTTATTACCATATCTAGAGTGGTCAACATATATCTTCTTATCTTGCTTTGAGTTGAAGTTATAAGACATAGAGAATTCCTTTTCTATCTTGATAACACATGAGACTATATCTTCGTATGACGAGAATGATTTTGACACTAATTCATGATGAAGAAATGGGTTTAAACCATCAATGATTTGATCAATCTTACTCCTTGGGTTATGTATATAATTTGATGCATTCCTTTCTAACCTTGTAAAGTTATCCTCACACTTTGTGACATTCTCAGATTCCTTTTTACTGAGACTCATAAATTTTCTTTCCATATCAGATCAATGGTTATGAGGAAAGTATTTTTCTAGGAAAAGTTGTTAAAACTCCCTACATTCCATATATGATACTTATTTATCATCCATTGTGTTTTTAATTAAGGACCACTATAGATCTGCATCTCTCGTGAGGCGATAAACTACCACTAAAACTTTTTTCCTTTCGCTACTCCCCAAAGCATGGAATATTTTCTCTAAGGAACTTATCTATATCTCAACTACAAATGGATTATAGCACCATTTAATATTGGTGGTTTTTTCCTCATGAAGCGGTCTAAAAATGATCCTCTGCATTGTGGAACAGGGTGCTCCATACGTGTATGTTTATTATTCATAACCTTAGCGAGTTTTCACAGTTTGGTTATAAGTTGTTCAGAACCACTTGCATCACTAGATCCACTATAATTATCTTTAGTAGGGGGGAAATACCTACATGGATCATGTTCATTGATATGGTTTTCATTACTTCCACTAGGTGCCATTTCTAAAAAATGGCATAGACTTGATTAGTTTATAAATCGTAATACAGAATTCCAAACTAGTGAAATACCTAACATAAATTGAACAGTTTATGAATATAATATGTAATCAAAAAAATGTTTTATTTGAGGATGTATTTAATCATAAATCCTTCATAATGGGTTGTAAAGAAAATGTGAATTATCCTAAGTAAATCCTCTGGCAGTGTCATAACCAACAGTGTAGCGAAGCCCATTGTCGTGTACCAGGATACCCTAGGTCAAGCCCAAAACTCCATGTCGACATTTTCACAACTAGGTATATTTGTGTCAGATCCCCCTCTACCTGCTCGTATCCATAGAGGGATGTATTTCTGGTTAAATTCCAAAAATATATACATTACCAAAATTCTAGGAAGTTCTACTATACTAACCCTCAATGTCTATCTTAGGGTAGTGTTATCTAATAAGTGTTTTTCTAAATCTAGTTTCCAAGGATTGTAATAAACTTACTCTGATACCAACTATAACACCCCTAACCTTGTTACCCAGAGTTAGTGCATTATTAAATAACATTGTCATGATCACAAGAGATCAAGTCTCAAAATATAGATTAGTTTAGTAGCCTTGGAAGTACATGATACATACATAAGTTTTACATTACTGTTGGTCAGAGTGGATACTCAAGAGGGGGGGGGGGTGAATTGAGTTCCAATTAAAATTTCTGTTAAAAATATTTCTCTTAAAATCCCCCTATTTAAAAACAAAGTTAAACTGTATTGAATTTATACAGAGTGTAAATGTTCAATTAGTTTCTCAAAGATTGATTAGTTCTCAGTTAACTTAATCATAAGATGAAATTAACTTTTAAAACTAACTTACTGGTTTATAATATGTATAAACACTTACTAATTTAACTATCAAAGTATCTTTAAAATAGTTTTGTATTTTGAAGTAGTTAGCAGCGGAATAGGATATATATATATATAGTATACTTATGATTTAAACTAAAATGCACAGTAGATGTTACCAATAGGTTCAGTCTCAAGCCGATACTTAGTCCTCTAAATAATTTACATAAAATGATCCACACCCTGGATCAGAGTAAACAATAGTGAACACATTTTCTAGGTACAAAGACCTGTATCACAGTTCTATGTGGGAAAACAAACATCAGATCACAGCTGTCCAGGTCTTACTCAACCTCTACCACTATCCATAGTGGGAAACAAAGTGTTAAGTAGTTTGAGTGATGATTTAAGAATCCTCCAGTTTAGATCAGGAGACTATGTGTGTGTAAAATAAACAGGGTACACACACTACTCAAAATGTAAAGAAAGAATCACTAAAGAAAATGTGAATGAGTTTAGAAAATCTTTAGTGATTGGCAGTGCATCCCTGGACTCGTTTGATTGGTCATAAAATCTTCTGAGTCCTTCTCTGGTTTTTCTCTGAAAAACAGAGTGTCGTTTTCTTCCTTGTTCCAGGTATAGCTTATCAGCTTGAGTGCATGAAGTGTTTGTTGTAGTTCTTCACTCAAGATGTAGCTTTTGGTTTCCTTCAGAAGAGTGGCTTCAAGTATATCCAGGATACTTTGAGTATGGATGAAGCCTTTTGTGAATGCACCATGTTTGAATGTTGTTGAGCCCTCTTAGTTTATTGTGCTCTCTATATGCAACCGCTTCACTTTCTATCTCTGTGTAATCTTGGATAGCTCTTTATCTTCCCTTTTATATCTTTCAGCTCCGACAAAAAGGAATGATTACTTTTTGCATGGGTACTAGGTATGGTTCCCTAACATGTCAACAAATATCATTAAATAACATTAACTGCATTAAAAACATCAAATATAACCGTCAGCTTAATAAATAAATAGTATTGAGAGAATAGAGTTTGACTTGTTGGTCAATCATTAGTAGCCTTCTGTTGGTAGACGTGTGCAGTGGACTTTGTGTAGCAGGACCTTCCATCAGTAGCTATTTTGAACTTTTATTGGTAGCTATATATATCAGTGACTTCATTCTATCAGTATCTCTTAATCCATTGGTAGCTCTTGATCCATTGGTAGCTCTTGATCCATCGGTAGATCTTGATCCATCGGTAGCTCTTGGTCCATCGGTAGCTCTTGGGCTATCGGTAGCTTGATGTATCAGTGACTATGTACTTTTATCGGTAGACTATGTCGGTTGCTTCATATCAGTCACTAGTCTGTGTATCAGTAGGCCGGTCGGTAGCACGTATCGGTAGACTTACTCTTTCGGAAGACTTCTATCAGTAACTGTCTGTGAACTGGTTCTATCAGTAGACTTCTTCATATCAGTATCTCTATACATATCAGCGATCAAGTGGATACTAGAAGACTTAAGCATACCTGTAGACCTGTTCTATCTGTAGCTTGGTTTCTGTCGGTAGCTCTGTACATATCAGTAGCCTTAGCTTATCGGTGACTCTGTCTATCGGTAGACTAAGTACCGGTAGCTCTGTTATCAGTAGCTATATACAGATCAGTGACAAACACTTATCTGTTTTATGAAAAACATATCCGATTGGGTTAGAATTAATTTATAACTTATATAAACATAGATAACTATTGATTAACATATCTCAAGGGTTATTTTAACATTATTATCATTTTGATAACATAATATCATATATTGAGAGAATTTGAATATAGATAAACATTTATTGGGATTATCAAAGTATGTGAAGGCATAATTGGGATTATCAAAACAGGTGAGGTCAACAATCTCCCCCTTTTTGATAATCACAACTTATGATATTATAGGTTTAAAATAATGATTAATTGTATCAGAGATAGAATTAAATGCAATTATATCATAGGGGAAAAGCATGGTAGCTTTTCCTTAGATAATATGTCTCCCCCTAGGTGAATATTTCTCCCTCTTTGATACTTAGTAATATTTCTCCCCCTTTATAGAAGCTTTGTAGAATATTTCTCCCCCATTGTGATAATCAAAAAGTGAGAAACAAAAAAATAGAGAAAGGAACACAATGAAAAAGAAAGGAAATCCACTTGTATTATATTTTGTAAAAAGGTACATAGATAGAAAACAAAATACAAGGGATTCCTATCAAACATGCTGGCCACATTTTCAATCCACATCCTCAATGTGAGATTTTCCCTTTGAATCAATAGAGGATTTAGGTGGTGTGGATTCAGGTGAAGGCTTTGGAATTTCAGAGATGATCACAGGAGGCTGAGCCACTAACACTGTTCCGAGCCTGTACTGAGGAGTTCTTTGAGTGATCATAGGTGTGAGGATTCAAATTGCTTGGGTATGAGTCATCTGAACAGGAGAAGCAGTAGAGGCAGAGGCAGGTAGGAATGGAGGTATAATCACTAGCCTAACATCAACATGCAGGAAAGGAAACAACAGACTTATGAAATCCATAATTATTCATCCTCCTCTCTCCATAGCATATATGAGGTCATCCTTGTTCTCCATAAATTTTTCCAACGCTGGAGTCAATTCCCTTAGTTTACTGACTTACTCTCTGAAGGCTTGATTGACAGGAGGCAACTTCAGATTTTCCAACAGAAGTTTGAATTGATTGTTGAATTGATGCTTTGTGTAAATCTTTTGGAAATAGGAGTCCACTTTTTCTTTCACTTATTTCTGAGAGGCAGAAGCTTCTCTCATATAGTCTTGGAATATATTCATTATTTATCTAGATAAATCTCTAGTAGAAATCACAACTTTTCTCAGTTCAGATGAGTCCACAAAGCCACTGGTTGAAACTGAACCAAGCTCCTCCTTCATCATAGCTCGAATCTGATTCAAATCCATTGAGGGTTTAGAAGCAACAGAACCAATAGAGAAAGTTACTCTTTCCTTGATGTTTTTGGTCAACCCACTGATAAGATTTTGGACTTGAGAATCCTGGGTTTTAACATGATCTTTCATGGAGGTTTTAAAACCTTCTAACACTAAAACCACCTGACTTAAAACTCTCTTGACATAGGCTAAGTCCTTGTATGTTTGAGATTTTGAAGTCATGTAAGAGTCCAAAGAGACAACAGATTTATTTAGATCTTCAATATCTGCTTCCAGTCTAGATATTTGAGTTTGGAAATCTTTAACTTCTTCAACTATTTCTGTCATAAAGGTTGACAAATTACAATCGAGAGAGAGTTCAAAAGATCTTTCCAACATACTCATCTCTTCAACAAAACAATGCTTCATCTCAGCAACTGAGGCACTAAAAGATTTTTTCAGCTCATCCTTTAAGGATTCAAGGTCATCCCTGGTGATCATATCAGCAGGAGCAACTGCAATAGGTACTCTTTCAGATGCTAAACTGACCAATAAGTCAGTCATGGTCGATTGAATTGATGATACCAGAGAAACTTCCATCTTCTTTACCTCTTCCATAAAACTATCCTTAAGCTTTTTCTTCAAAGTATCCAGGTCATACATTCTGACCACATTTTCAGGTGGCAACTTAGACTCAACATCATAAATGATTTTTGGTCTATTTAGAGATGCTTAATTCTCAGAATTAGGATAGTCTAAACCACAGAACACAAAACCTGGGTCTTCTGCCCAGTCCTCAATATCAACATCCACTGTAACACTTCCAAACTTGGTTTGATGCTCCCCCTCAACTGGTGCATCCTCAAGTAAAACAACAACATTCTCAGAAGCATTCTCAGAAGGTCTTTCTTTTTAAGATAATCTTCTACTATCAATTCTTTATCTGCAATAGCTGGAGGGTCTTCCAAAATAGGCAATGGTATGTCAACTTCATTTGCATCCTTAGCAGGCACTAAAGATTGTCCAATCACTGAACTAAGGCTCAAATCAGCTGACAGAGATGCTTCACTTTCTTGAGTATCTTATTCATTCTCTATAGCAGCCACTTCAATATCCTCTAAAGCAGCTTCTTCCTTATCTGATTTTTGTTGATCAAGATTTTCAGGAGCTGGGCTAGGAGGTAGGTCAGGGTCTCCTCCTTCATCAGTAGAGGACTCTTCCTCTTCTGAATCATCACTATATTATGGCTCCTCTTCATCAGGTCCCAAACCTGGATCCCTCACATCCTTTGTTCTTGAAGGATGATCCACAGGATTGAACTTGTCATACACCTTCTTGTCATCAGTGACCCATTATCCTCTCCATGGGTTCCAATTTATTTTCATGTCTTTTCAAACTGTACTGGTGACACAGAAATTGTTCCTTACTACAACTGTCTGATCTTGAGACTCAGATATTCCTTTCACTTTGATCATTACTGAGATCAACTTGGAAAAGAACAAGGCATTGGTTTTTGACTTAGGTCTAATCATATCCTCCATTTGAGTCATCAGCAATCTGCATAGATTCACCTTGACTCCATGTCTCAAAAGATGCAGGAGATAGATATCCTAATATCATAGTTTTTCTCTGGACATTGTTTCTATCATTTAGGAATCATAAAATAAATAAATAAAATAAGATAAAGTAAGAAAGATTCAGATTCTAGCAGTAGACAGAAGTTTAAAATAGCACACTCATCAGTAGGGTTTATCGGTGAGAATTTACATCAGTGAGGATTTACATCGGTGATGATTTACATCGGTGAGGATTTACATCGGTGAGGATTTACATCGGTGAGGATTTACATCATTGAGGATTTACATCGGTGAGGATTTAAATCGGCGAGGTAGCTACCGATCAAGGTTAATCATTCCCAACTCATGTCTAATGTAACTTAACATATCCGAACTCAAAGGTTTGGTGAAAATGTTAGCTAATTGATGTTTAGTACCTATAAACTCAAGAATAATATCACCCTTTTAGTAATGATCTCTCAAGAAATGGGGCCTTACATCAATGTGTTTGGTCCTAGAGTGATACACAGGGTTCTTCCAAGTGTTTATTGCACTAGTTTTGTCGCAGTTGATAGAGACATGCTTAAAATCATATCCATAGTCCAAAAGAGTGTGTTTCATCCACATAATTTGTGCACATAAACTACCAGCAGCTATGTACTCTGCTTCGGCAGTAGACAAAGATTTATAATTCTTCTTCTTACTAAACCAAGATACTAAGGATTTTCCCAATAAATGACATGTTCCTGATGTTCTTTTTCTATCCAACATGCAACCAGCAAAGTCAACATCTGAATAACTCATTAACTCAAAGGATTGTCCTTTTGGGTAAAACAAACCTAAGTTTACAGTGTGTTTAAGATACTTAAAAATTCTTTTAACAGCAAGCAAATTAGACTCTTTTGTATTATCTTTAAATCTTGCACATATACATACACTAAACATAATATCTATTAGACTAGAAGTAAGGTAAAGTAAGCTTCCAATCATACCTCTGTAATTGGTTTGATCCACTGGTTTCCCAGTTTCATCTGCATCCAATTTACAGACTGTACTCCTAGGAGTTTCACTTTCCTTAATACTATCCAGAACAAAACGTTTTAAAATATCCTTTTTATATTTACTTTGATTCAAAATAATATCATTTTCATTTTGAAAAACTTGAAATCCAAGAAAATATTTGATTTCTTCCATTAAACTCATTTCAAATTCATTTTTCATACTTTTTGAAAAATAAGTACATAAAGACTGTTTAGAAGATCCAAAAAATAATATCATCAACATAGATTTGAACTATTAAAACATATTTAGAAATTCTTCTAATAAAAATAGTTGGACCAGCAATCCCTTTAGTAAAACTCTTTGAAATAAGAAAATTACTAAGTCTATCATACCAAGCTCTTCGAGCTTGTTTTAAACCATATAAAGCTTTATAAAGTTTGAAAACTTGACTTGGAAAATGAGGATTAGTAAATCTAGGTGGTTGTTTAACAAAAACATCTTCAATTATTAAACCATTTAGAAAAGCACTTTTAACATCCATTTGATATAACTTGAAATTCATATGAGCAGTATAGGAAAGTAGAATTCGAATAACTTATAATATAGCTACAACTGAAAAGGTTTCCTCATAGTATATACCTTCATCTTGACTATATCCTTGTGCAACTGGCCAAGATTTGTTTCTAACTATGTTTCCTGACTCATCAACTTTGTTTCTAAAAACCCATTTAGTGCCTATTGTCAAAGTGTCCTTGGGTCTGTCAACTAATTCCCAGACTTTGTTTCTTTCAAATTGATTTAACTCTTCTTGCATATCCATTACCCAAAATTTATCATTTATTGAATCATTGGAATTTTTAGGTTCTAGCTGTGAAATAAATTCTTGATGTTCAACCTGGTTTCTTAGAGAAGCTTTAGTATGTGTCCCTCTATCAGGATTACCCACAAAAACATCCAAAGGATGATTCTTTAGAATCCTTGTTGATATAGTAATGGTAGGACTAGAAATTTCAGGTACATTTGTAGGTTCGGGTTTTATAGCAGCAAATTCTTGAATATGTCCAGAACTGGACGTTTTTACAGCAGGTTCTTTAGTTTTATCATTAAGGTCCAGAACAGTCAAATATTCTTCAAGATTTTCAAGAGAGGTTTTAGGCTCATGTGGATCAGTCTCATCAAACTTTATGTGAAAATATTCTTCCACACTTTTGGTTCTTTTATTAAAGAATCTATAGGCTTTGATAGTTAAATAATAACCAAGAAAAATTCCTTCATCACTTTTAGAAGCAAACTTGTCAAGATTATCCTTTGTATTAAGAATAAAAACTTTGCAGCCAAAGACTCTGAAGTAACTAACTTTAGGTTTTCTATTATTCCATAATTAATATGGGGTCTTATTAAGAATATGTCTAATCAGTACTCTATTAATAATATAAGAAGCGGTATTCATAGATTTAGCCCAAAAATAAATAGGCAGGTCATACTCGTTAAGCATGGTTCTTGTAATTTCTTGAAGGGTTCTATTCCTTCTTTCTACTACACCATTCTGCTGAGGTGTCCAAGGAGCAGAAAAGTTGTGACTATAGCCATTGTGTGAGAAATACGATTCAAATTCATGATTTTGAAACTCACGACCATGATCACTTCTCAGAGTTTTAATCTTAAGTCCACTGAGGTTTTCTACAGATTTAGAGTATTTGATGAAGTAAGAACAAGCTTCACTTTTGTGAGCTAAGAAGTATACCCAAGTATATCTAGAAAAGTCATCTACTAGGACATAGACATAGTGCTTCCCATTTATACTAGAAACTCTAGAAGGTCCAAATAAATCCATGCGAACCAACTCAAGAGGTTGAGAAGTTGAAACTTCTTTCTTTGATTTAAAAGAAACTTTATGATGCTTTCCCTTTTGACAGGGATTAAAAACTTTGTCTGATGGGAATTCAAGTTTAGGTAGGTCTCTAACCAAGTTCTTCCTAGTCAATTTTCTAAGTGAGTGGATGTTGTAGTTTCCTAATCTTCTATTCCAAAGCCAAGACTCTTTATGAAAAGCATTTAAACAAGTAACATTTTTCTTAGCTAAATAATTTAGATCCACAACATAAACATTTTCATTTATTAAAGAAGAAAATACTAAAAAAAATTTAGATTTAAAAACATTACAAGAATCATTTTCAAACTTGACATTAAAGCTATCATCACATAATTGAGAAATACTTAAAATATTGTATTTAAGTCCATCAATAAATAAAACTTTAGAAATCAAAACTGAATCAATGTTACCAATCTGGCCTAGGCTGATGATTTTTCCTTTAGAATTATCACCAAAGGTGACATGGACTCCATCAAATTTTATTAAGCTTTTGAAGAATGAATAATCTCCAGACATGTGCCTTGAACATCCACTGTCCAATTACCATACCTTCTTGTGAGAACTCTTCAAACAGGTCTCCTATAAAATAGATTAAAAAAAATGATTTTGGTACCCAGATCTTCTTGGGTCCAGAAAGGTTAGCAATCAAAGCTTTAGGTACCCATATTTGTCTTATGAGTTTCATATAATTTACAGAATCAATAGATTTTGAAAGATAAAAATTATTTGATCTATAACCATATGAATAACTAGTTGAAGCATAGGAATTTACACAACTGGAATAAGCAGAATTTTGTCCAGACTTAAGAATAAATCGAGTTTAAGTGAACTGTCTCTGTCTAGGTTGGTATCCCAAACCAGTAGTGTACTTTGGTGAAACTTTTTTTCCTAAAATTAGAGTAAGTGAATCTTTTCCCTTTGTGAACTTTTCTAAGTCCTTTCTAAGTTGCTCATTAGACATTTTCAGTTCAATATTTTCCTTTAACAGTTGAGCATTATTTTCTTTTTCTATATCAAAGGTAGATTTAACATTAACAGTGAGAGCATGCTGTTTCTTTAGTGACTTATATTTTTCCTTAAGTTCATTACATGTTTCTTCCATCATATTACAATATTCAAACAATTCATCCTTAGAAATAATTTCATCAGTGTCTAAATCACTATTATTTCCAGAAAAATAATCATTCAGCATAGGGGAAACAGGTACCTCAGAGGTATTAGTCATGAAGCACATGTTGGCATGATTCTTTTCAGAGTTAGAAACTTCAGATTCACTTGTACTGTCCTCTGAAGCACTCCAAGTAGCTTTCATGGATTTCTTGTACTTATTGTCCTTATAATCATGTTTCTTTTTGAATTTTAATTTTGGACAGTCAGCCTTGATGCGTCCTTTCCTTTTTCACTCATAGCAGACTATATCATCTTCCTTATCAGATTTCTTACAATCCTTTTTCCAATGACCCTTGTTGTCATACTTTCCTTTGTAGTTAGATTTTCTGAAGAACTTCTTCTTTCTATAAAACTTCTTGAATCTCCTAGATATTTGGGCCATTTCAGCATCACTTTCTGAATCCAAATCTTCACTGGTTGAACTTTCAGTAGGTGCATGCATTTTCTCCTTGTCTTTTCTCATTGAAGCAGTAGACTTGAATGGAACAGATTTTCTCTTGGGTTCATCATCTTCTTCTTTATTTACCTTAAGTTCTTCCTCATACATCATTAATTTACCAATAAGATCTTTTACAGGTAGAACACCAATGTCACATGATTCTCTGATTGAAAAATAAGTGCCCCTCCATCGATCTTGTAGACATCTCAAGATTCTCATGATTTGTTCCTTTGCTGGAACAACATTTCTAAGTGAGCTCATAGTATTGAAAATCTCATTAAACCTGAGATACATGTCAGAAATAGGTTCATCAGTCTTCATTTTAAAATTATCATATTTAATAGTATAAGTATTTAATCTCATTTCTTAAACATTGGTTGTTCCTTGATGAGAAACACCCAAAGTATCCCATATTTCATAAGAAGTTTTCAAGCAGATACTCTATTAAATTCTTCATCTCCTAGAGCACAATACAGGGCATTCATAGCTTTACAATTATTATTGTAAGTAGTCTTTGTATTTTCATCCTAAGTTTTTCTTTCAGTTTCTGGAATTTTATATTGAGATTCTATAGCAGTCCATATATCAAAACCCATACTCTCTAAATGTATTTTCATTTTCTGTTTCCACTAGGCATAATTGGTACCATTGAAGAAAGGTGTTCGGTTAGTAGCATCACCCTCTAGTCTATTGTCCATAACTAGATTTTAGAAAATAGTTTTAAGGAGATAAAATTTAGAACTAACAAAAATTTAAGATCTTTAAATATGCAACTAAAATCACAGTTGAAAAACAGAATGTTTTGAAAATTTGTATTAATAAACAAACCTTTGATACCAAATGTTGGTCGGAGTGGATACTCAAGAGGGGGGGTGAATTGAGTTCCAATTAAAATTTCTGTTAAAAACATTTCTCTTAAAATCCCCCTATTTAGAAACAATGTTAAACTATAGTGAATTTATACAGAGTGTAAATGTTCAATTAGTTTCTTAAAGATTGATTAGGACTCAGTTAACTTAATCAGAAGATGAAATTAACTTTTGAAACTAACTTACTGGTTTATAATAATTATAAACACATTCTAATTTAACTATCAAAGTAGCTTTAAAATAGTTTTGTATTTAAAAGTAGTTAGTAGGGGAATATGATATATATATATATATAGTATACTTATGATTTAAACTAAAATGAACATCAGGTGTAACCAAGAGGTCCAGTATCAAGCCGAGACTAAGTCCTCTCAATAATTTTCATAAAATGATCCACACCCTGGATCAGGGTAAACAACAGTGAACACACTGTCTAGGTACAAAGACCTCTACCACAGTTCTACGTGGGAAAAAAAACAACAGATCACAGCTGTATAGGTCTTACTCGACCTCTACCACTATCCACAGTGGGAAACAAAGAGTTATGGAGTTTGAGTGAGGATTTAAGAATCCTCCAGTTTAGCTCAGGAGACAGTGTGTGTGTAAAAAAAATAGGGTACACACACTGCTTGAAATGTAAAGAAAGAATCACTAAAGAAAATGTGAATGAGTTTAGAAAATCTTTAGTGATCAGCAGTGCAGCTCTGGACTCGTTTGATTGGCCATAAAAGCTTCTGAGTCCTTCTCTAGTTTTTCTCTGAAAAATAGAGTGTCATTTTATTCCTTGTTCCAGGTATAGCTTATCATCTGGAGTGCATGAAGTGTTTGTTGTAGTTCTTCACTCAAGATGCAGCTTGTGGTTTCCTTTAGAATAGTGGCTTCAAGTATATCCAGGATACTTGGAGTATGGATGAAGCCTTGTGTGAATGCACCATGTTTGAATGTTATTGATCCCTCTTAGTTTATTTTTCTCTCTGTATAAAATCACTTAACTTTATATCTTTGTGTAATATCAACTAGGTCTTTATTTTCCCTTTTATAACTTTCAGCTCCGGCAAAAAGGAATGATTACTTTTTTTCATGGGTACTAGGTACGGTTCCTTGACATGTCAACAGATATCATTAAATAACATTAACTGCATTAAAAACATCAAATGTAACCATTAGCTTAATAAATAAATAGTATTGAGAGAATAGAGTTTGACTGGTTGGTTATTCATTAGTAGCCTTATGTTGGTAGACGTGTGCAGTGGACTTTGTGTAGCAGGACCTTCCATCGGTAGCTCTTTTGAACTTGTATTGGTAACTATATATATCGGTGACTTCATTCTATCGGTAGCTCTTAATCCATCAGTAGCTCTTAATCCATCGGTAGCTCTTGATCCATCGGTAGCTCTTGATCCATCGGTAGCTCTTAGGCTATCGGTAGCTCGATGTATCGGTGACTCTGTACTTGTATTGGTAGACTATATCAGTCGCTTCATATCAGTCGCTAGTTTGTGTATCAGTAGGCCGGTCGATAGCTCGTATTGTTATACTTACTCTATTGGTAGACTTCTATCGGTAACTGTCTGTGAACTGGTTCTATCGGTAGACTTCTTCATATCGGTAGCTCTGTACATATCAACGATCAAGTGTATACTAGAAGACTTAAGCATACCGGTAGACCTGTTCTATTAGTAGCTCATTTTCTGTTGGTAGCTCTGTACATATCGGTAGCCTTATCTTATCGGTGACTCTGTCTATCGGTAGACTAAGTACCGGTAGCTCTGTTATCAGTAGCTATATGCAGATCAGTGACAAACACTTATCTATTTTATGAAAAACATATTCGATTGTGTTAGAATTAATTTATAACTTATATAAACATAGATAACCATTTATTAACATATCTCAAGGATTATTTTAACATTATTATCATCTTGATAACAAAATATCATATATTGAGAGAATTTGAATATAGATAAACATTAATTGGGATTATCAAAGTATGTGAAGGCATAATTGGGATTATCAAAATAGGTGAAGTCAACAATTACATTATGAAATAGAAAGAAAACAACATTGTGTCCCCTTTTAACACAGTAATATCCCTTAGCCTATTTCTACAGGTTAATATTAATATACATCTTCACATCTTGGAAAAAATAAAACATAGAAAGGGGTGAGATCAGATGATCAGTAAGAATAAAAATATAGTGGAAACTATCATAAATAAGAATGAACATTTAAGGAAATGTATAAAACTAAAACACAAGCCTTTTAAACATTAACTTCATCATAATAAGGAAATGATAAAACATATAATTCCATTTACTTATTCACAATGATATTACACTAGTTGAATAATCACATGTAATATCAATAGCCAATTTCATAATGATGGAATACATAATGCCAGACATTATAACCACATTGTCAAGGCCTCGTTCCAAGACTACAAAAAAGATTTTGTCAAAGCCTTTTGAAAATACACAAGTTTTTCTCATGAGAGCTACCAATGCATCGAGGAGCTAAAGGGGGCTCTAATCCCCACTTACTAAGTCCAATGCATTCATCATATGAAATGGTTGAAACATAACAGATTCATTCATTTTAAAACATGAAAACGAAATGCTAATACTTTAACCATAAATTATGAATGGTATAAAAATAAAACATCCATAGTCAAACATATCACAAAACCATCAATAGAATATGGAAGATTTTATGATAAAAAATCAACTTTAAATAGGTGTAAAATTAATCAAAGGATGTTGACATAGATGAAATCAAAACCATTTGAGAGAAATATATATTTCTATTTTGAAATAATTTAAAATTCACATTATTATAAAAGAAAACTTTTATTTTGAAAATATTCTTATTATCTTTTAAGGTAAAATATAAGGTGTTTTAATGGTGGAAAATAGTCGCACCCTCCATATAAGTGAAAAAAACATTCTTACCTTAATACACCGAAAATGTCATAAAGTACCTTGTTTGGAAAGCGTTGGAAAGATTCCTTTTAATACATTTTATAAAAATTAAAATGATGGTATAAATGACTTTAACACATAGTCTAGTAAATAGTAAAAAAATTTGAAATTCATTTTTAAGAAACACGAATTTGGATGATAAAGAGGTCCATGTAGATACTTATGTTTAAAGAACCTCAGATAATTAAGAGATTGTAAAATTAAACCTTACCTTGTACTTTTACTTGGTTGAGGGTACATTAACCTCATATATAACAGTTAAATAATAATTATTAAGTTATAAAAAAACCACATACATAAATATGATATCTTATATGATCTTCTAATATTTAATTGTTAATAATATTTCAGTAGTATCATTGTTTGGAGAGTTAACTGATTCGTTTTCCATTATATGTTTTGTTACGTAAGTCATGTTTTTCATGGATAGGATGTATTTGATTAATATCTATAATGATGTTAATTTCATTAAACATTATTTTTAATCATCAAATAAAAATTATTATTGAATGGTTACGATGGGGAATGAATCTCATCGTGTTCGTGGAGACGGTAATCCGTACGTACACACGAGCGACAATATCATTCTATTGATGGTAAAATAATATGAAATTGGATGGTATATTACATATACAGAATCATTATCATGTTATATTCATTATTTACATCAATTATAATCATTATTATACCTATCCAAATAATTAAGGTTGCATAAAAAACTACACCACGACGTGGAGACAGTAAGCCGTACGTACGCACGTACAGTGACTTTGTCATTCATAGGATGGATAGAATAATGAATATGATTGTACCACATTTATAATAATATCATAGTATATATAAGGTACTGGAGTTATTATTTTAGTATGGATACAACTAAGAAAGAGGAAGTGTAAGAAGAAAAAAACGTTGAAAGAGTTGATGAAATTATTACCTCTTCTTCAGGTTCTTCTTATTGATTTGATCAAAAGGACTCTTTAGGTTGTCTTTGTGATCAAATTAATGAATCTATGTTGAAGTGAGGGTAGTTTTGAGGATATTGGTTGGTGGTTTGGCTGAGTGAGATGGCTTTGGAGGTGTGATTTTGGGAGATGTGGAAGTACCCTTTTATAAGAGAGGTGAGGGTCACATTAGGAAATGCTTGAAATATTATATTATTATACAATAATATTCGTTTTATAATTTCTCAAAAAGGATTTATTTTGAGGATAAGGTGGGGATAGTTCAAAAACCTCTCAAAAAATTGGTTTTAGACAGGTTGAGGTCAATATATTTACCTTATCTTTTAGATTTAACTCTTGTTTAAATAGTTTATCTTTTACCATGTATTCTTGTATTATTATAATAAATGGATAATAAACATATTATAAAAAGACAAGATATCCCAAACTGGTTCATTTTTGGTATATATAACCTTATATACATCCTTTGGATGTACCTTTTTTAAGAATATTATATCAATTAATAAGATAGTATTTGTTTTAAAAACTCATTTATGCCAATTTTGACACTATTTAGTATTTGGTTTTTGTGAAAGTCATAACAACTTTATGACTTCAAAAAAAATTAATTTAATCAACGATAATATGTCATATTAAACTATAAAATTAGTGGAATAAATTAAAAGTCTCAATTTATAATTATATTAATATTTATAATATCAAATACTTTAATCATTCAATAATATGGTAATTACTGCATCATCATTGTCTTATAAATAAATTTAATTATTTAATGTCTAAAAATTATTAACAAAATACCATTGTGTATAAAATATTTTTATATTTCTAATGAATATTTATAGTCTAGTTTATCTTATGTATAACCATATATTAAAAATGTTTTGGTTAAAAAATTTGAATTTAACACTTTTAACTATTCATTAAATAAAATAATAATAAACATCCTAATCTAATCCAAGTGGATCATATTTTATTTCTAAGGTTGATTTTGGTTAAAAATAACTTATCATATAAAACTATGACATGTGTTAGGGTGGTTATAATACCATTTTTCCTATACTTAAACTATTTACTTTTAACATTGGTAAATAAAATTCAAAAGTTACTATTTACCAAAAAATTATTTTCATCCTATTGAACCACATATTACTTACTTATGTCAACCATGTCCCTTGGAATTTTCAATTTCAATTCATAGAAGTGATAAAATTACGTTTTATGCAAATTTGAAAATGTGCCTAGAAGGTGGGTAAAAGTCGTTAAAATGTTTAATAAAATTTTATACGTCTAATTTTATTATAAAATGACTCTAATGAATTAAATTGAACTTATATAGATATTATGTATCTATTTTGACCTAAAATAAAATTAAACAAAATAAATAATTATTTAAGTAAAAAGTAGGTTTTAAATAATAACGCATTATTTTTCACTATTCATCAAAAATTGAATATTTTTAGAGAAATACCAAAAATTCACCCTAAGGTAATTTTTATATTACGAATCCAAAAATTAAGTCCATTATGATAAATAAAATTTATAAAATTTCAAAAATTTGGTATTACTATTCATAATAGTTAGTTTGATTGGTAATGGTGTGTTAGAACTCGATGTTACGTACAACACAAGCTATTGCATTATTCAAAGTGAAACATACCATGGAAGCTTGGAGTGTTGTAGTCATTGCATTACACTACTAAAGATCCATAAAAAAAAGCTTATTCCTTTTGGAACATGGATACAGAAATAACTATTTTGTAATTTAACAAAGTATTCTCGCTCTAGGTTCATAATAACTAGATCCTTCAGAAAACATATCACATGGAATAAATTTCATTATAACCTAGGGAAAGGAAATATAAGGAAGAATGAGATCAAATTATTTGTAAGGGTAAACACCAGTGATACAAAAATATAATCATGTGCATAATGCTATAAAAACAAGAGCATAACAATTGAAGATCACACCCTACATATCAAATATCACAAGCATGATTCAATGCATAATTATTTGTAGTTAAAAAGACATCAATCACTTTGGAATAAAATATCATAATATATGGTAGAATAACATATGCATAATACAAGGAATTGTGGTAAACACATAAGAATATAAATGATTTCCATAATATCCAGGGCCACTTCCAAGGCTACCATACTAGACTATGTTCACTCCCAAAACCACAATAGTTGTCATGGTTCACTCCAAATACCATCATGTTGGAAAAACTCCCTTACTGTACTAGGTTTAATCCTTATTCCAGCAATTCCAATATCATTAGATATAAATCACTTCCCAATTCATTTGAGGGATATATAGGTCCCACCCACCACATAATGAAATCATATATATGTGTTCCAAAAGATCATGAACCACTCATCATATCATGATAAATAAAAATGACATCAGTTTCATAAAAATTTCATTATATCATGACATTTGTAAAATATAAGGGGTCATAATCATTTAATTATTCCAATGTATCATTACCTATGGAAAAACTAATTTGTTATATTGGAATTTCATCATGGTGTAACCTATGGAAGTGAAATAGATTTCATAATAAAAATTAACAATTTGTTTAAAGAAAATGAATAGTATCTATGGATCATTTTCACATTAATGCATGAATATCATCAGTGGTCATTATCATAGATTATAAATTATTTTGAATGATCACATAAATCTTTTATTAAAGAGAATAATCTTTCACTGAAAATTCATTTATTAAAACTTAATATTCATAAAATTTTATTGAAATTTTTTTCATTGAAAATAATATTTAAAAATTTTAAATGAATCTTAAAATAATTGACTGGTCATGATGGATGATAATTTTGAACATTATATATACATAAAAATTAAGATTCCATTGAAACTGTCAGTAGTGGGTGAAAAATCCTAAATCAAAAAACATAAATAGGGATCATTTTATATCCCTTAGGTAGAATGTAGGACATGGTAAAAAATGGCTTGTATGAATCGTGGTAGAATAGTATATCATTTTATAAAAATGTTTTTGAATCATGGTATGATATAAAATAGATGTTTTACTGAATGGATATATAAAGTATTATTTTCATTAGAAAATGTTATAAATTATTTTGAGTACCAAAGTGTATAAAAATGATACTTTACTGGAAAAAATAATTATTAAAAATAGTAAAAGAAAATTCATGTGATTATTTATTAATAGATCATAGGATTTCATCCTTGTATTCGTAATCATAAAAAATCTCGATAAATTATGAGATTGTAACATAAAATCATTTCCACTTTGTATGTTTGAATCATAAACCACGATGAAGGAAAAATCATTAAATGGAACATAAAATATCTATAGAATAAATAGATTAATGATATTATATGTAAAAGGGTATGTATATATGCCTCATCAAATACAGGAGGTGTATAATATAACATACGTCTCAAGAATGTGAAATGAGACAAAAATCTCATACCGCATTGGTATCTTTTGAATCGTAAACCCTATGAAAGATGGACCCTAAGATTTATTTTAAATACCATTATTTTACATTGTAATCAACATAATATATTCTTTAGGGATGTATATACACCATGTAAAATAAGAAAGTAGTGAATTGGTCATATATCCCCCAAATATAAAAAGTGAGATGAAATTATCTTACCTTATGTCTTGAATTTCTTTGAACACATTACAATATATTTAAAAAAAATTAAATTTATTGTTATTATATAAAATAATAATAATAAATTATTTGAAACCATATATAATCCTTTCATACATTCTTACCACCAATTTTTTAATACTCATTTACTAGTAATATTGTTTCGAGTGTTAACTACTTTGTTTTCTCATGGATGATTTATCATGAATATTTAGGATCATGAACTTATAAAATAGTCCAATATTCTTTTGAATGTAAATCATGTTATAAATATCATATATCATCATTAATATATACAAATAACATCCAAAAACCCAAAAAAACACATCACATATGTTCTAAATGTTGTAGTACACCATACACACGAGCGACATTATCCTTTCCTCAAATAGATTTTAAATCCCCATAATTTACATAGTAAGAATAATAATATACATTAATGGGTAGTACATACACCACAAAAATAGTGTGTGGTGAAAATTACCTACGTTTCATGGATATAAAAAGTGATAATAATTTCCCTTACCTAATATCTTGGTTTTTTTACACACATTTAGGACTTATGTATAACAAATATAAATTTATTATACATCTATACTAGAATCATATTCAGACTTTTAATACCATATATGATCTATCAAAAACTTGTTATCATACATTATTTAATACCCTCTTATTATTAATATTTTTTTAGGTCTTATAATTACTAAATCTTCATATTATTTAAGAATTTCATATGTCCAAAATCGGGAACATACATGATAAAAACTGCGTGAGAAATCAAGGCAGTTAACACACAAAACTATATAATTTCACTAACTTTTCATATTCATGTGATATATTCCCTATTCATCACATGATTCAATTTCTTGGTGTATGTAATGATAATGAACATATATTATTATATCTATCCTGAAAATTACAAGTATTTAGAATTCATTTTTAGATATCTCTTTTTGGGGTTTACGATTCAAAATATACAAAAGCGTTATGAGATTTTTGTCTCCATTTTCCTTCATGATACATATGTTATTTTATAAATTTAATATATATTATTAATTCTATATACATATCCTTATATATATTATCATTAAGTTATTTATTATGATGATAATTTATGTTTCTATTAATTATTTTACACTCATGGAAGCTTACAATTACCTGATACCAAGTTTAATAGTCATCACATTACAATCTCACCATTTATCTAGATTATTTATGATTATGATTCTAACAATTAAATCCTATGATATATTCCCAAAAAAAATAATGAATTTTCTTCCCATATAGTAATTCATGATATTTTCATGTATATTACCATTTCTAACTTTTTGGTAGTCAAACCATTTGAGAATTTTTTTATATGAAAATATGAATTTGTTTCTACCTTTACTCAGAAATATGTCATCCTTCAAAACCATGTTTATGAATAATGGTTTAAAATTTGTTTTATTATTCTCCTATAGCTCTTAAAATTAATTTTTACACATGTTTGACTATATACCAAATAGTTCTAAAAATAATTTTCATTTATTTTTCCAAACATGTCACTTTTTACCACTATTGATAGTGGAAAAGGGATCATTGTTTTGATACGTAAGTCAGGTATAGAATTATCCAGCTTCAAGAACAATCTATTAAAAAAAAATAATTTATGAATTTTTAATATTATATTCAAATAATATATTATCTATAATATTTATTAATATAATGTAATTATAATAGGATTTTCGATGAATGGATATTCTCCTCATGAAATGATCCATGTGACCTTTCAAAAATAATTTCTATATAAGATAACATCCTTTGATTGATACTAATTCCTTAATTGAATATTATCCAAGGAAATTATTGGATTTATTCCAATTAATGGTTTATATTAATGTTGAAAAGATGATTACAAAACCTATTTTTATTCCAAGGGTTACACCAATATTTAATTATTAATAAATTTATTATTTTTTCAATGGGTCGTGCTATGATAAATGGATGAAATTATTATGGACCTATCTCTTTTCCACATTTTATGGTATGATGATATTATTATCAACCAATATAATTTTTATGGTTCAAGACATAATTAATGTTTTATGATCTTGTGGCATATATATGTATCATTTCATTAAATGAGGGGTGGGACCTATATCCATGTCCAATGCATTGTGTAAATATTTATATATTGTGAGATAGTCATCGATGGAACCTGGAGTGAACCTGATATAGTAAGGGAATTTATACACTATGATATTCTTGGTAGTGAATCATTATAATAATGATGGTTTCAGTTGTGAGAAAATTCCACTATATTATCCTTGGATATTTTGGAAATCATTTATATGATTATGTGTTTTCCAAAATTCAATATATTGTTGCCTATTTTATTCTCTCATGTCTTAAGATCATTGATTCTATTACCATTCATTTCTTATGAAAATATAATCTTTCTTCCACGACTCTAGATAAATATAATTGATATTTAAGGTATGATATTCAATTGTTATGCTCTTGTTATTATACCATTATGCTCATTATTTTGTTTCTGTATGTCTCTTGTTTTCCCTTAATGAGAAATTTAGCTCATCCTTTCTTGTCATTCCTTTCCCTAGGTTTGTAAGAAATGTATTATATATGATAATTCTATGGAAGGTAATAGTTAGGAAGAACCTAGTGGGATACAATTTTGTTTACTAATGAATTATTTTTTTATGTATCCATATTTCCAAAGGAATTAAAATATTATAATACTTGGATGCATATTTATATAATATAATTAATATTTTTCTATTTAGATGAAATATTTATCTATAAAAACACATGGTCACCATAAATAAAAATTACATTTAATGGGTATGAACGTACTTTAAGTCAAGAACCATGGATAAGATAGGTTGTAAGGTCCATAAATCAAAGAAGGAAAAACAAAACTAGATTTAACTGGTGAGCCCAATGCTATAAAGACTAACTAAATATGGCTGAAAGGGGAAATTCAATTTAAATTCAAGATTCTAAGACTAATGGGGAATGGTATCCATTATGCGATTAAGAGTGAAGAAATTATAAATGTTAATGGTAAGATAATTGATAAAATATGTTACCTTCAAAGGATATAATGATAATTAATGGTCATGATTCTCATACCAATGAATTAATTCTGATTCTAAAGATAATTAAACTTTTACCATAGTAGAAAATGATAAATAGTTATATTGTTTGAACAGATAGTGGTAATGGAATCTCCCTAGAAAGAGGGAAAAATCTTAACATGAATGCTGTGAAAGGGGATCCAACATGCTAAATCCCTTAGTAAGACATACCATGAAGACATTGAAAAAAATTATTAAGGTTATCATGGTAACAAAAATGGAATGTGTAGTTCATTTTTATACAACAAGGACTTGTAGGGAGTCTCATATGTAGGATACACCATAATCATACGATGAATGGTCCCCTAGATCCTATGACACCATGTGATCAATTATTAGTATATAAAAATAAATGTATAATAGGATTACACATTTAATATAACATCATAGTATAGTGGAATAAGGGTTAAGGTTAGAACCATCAATCATATAATATATGTGACGAAAAAAATCTTTTTTTTATTTAATTAACATATGAAAATAACTTTCCCTAATAACATGAATGAGAGTAGGAATGAGATAATACTGAGGTAATTTAAATTAAATATTAAAATATGAGCGTTGATTATGTAAATAAAAAATTTTGAGAACATGATCAAATGCGAGTGGGAAAGGGGTTTTGGATTTATTTTGACCAAGTGTGAAATGAAGGTTCCATTACCACATCATAATGAGTGTGAATAAGAAAATTATGTTTTCCTAATAGTCTAGTATTCAAAATAGGAAACATATCATTTTATTCTCAAAATTACTCTATGATATGAAACCTATATCATAGGTAGTCCTTTGGAGAATTGTTCCATCACTATTGGGGATTATATTTGGAAGTGGATAACTGGTGGAGATCCAATTCAATATTTGCACAGCTTTTTGTGTTAATTGAATATGATGTTCGAGTATATTTGAAATATCTCATGGTTATTCATTTATTCATATTAAACATCATCAGTCATGAAATTACAGACCATGGTTGAACTATTATCCTGATATAATCATTGTCAGGATCATCAACATAAATAAGATTACCCAATGGAGGGTATATGTGATATGAAAAAATAATGTTCAATATGATAGAAATAAAATATGGGACCAAAATAGGTGATTCATTCATCTATATTTATCATAAAAGAATGTAATCGAGCAACACATAAATCTTCAGAAATGGTGTGGTAGGAATCCAAAGCTATGAAAAGATATTGTATTAGGCATGGACCCCCTTAGCACCTTGTAGGTTAATGCAAAAATATATGGACATAAATGTGTAGTATAACATCATGCGATAAGGATATAAAAAATTTAGTTATACATCATAAAATGAGGATGATGATTATACAGTTTTAATGTCATGTGACCTTGATGAAGAAAATGTGGTTTAACATTTCACATTGAGGAAGAATATAGGGTATATTGATTTTCTATATAGTATGAATGGAAAATTTGAAGTTGATGCGAAATAAAAACCCAACGCTACCAAAAGAATCTCAAACAGAGGGAAGAATGTTTACCCATTTTAATGTCATAATTTTTGGACTAATGTTGAAATGATATGAAATTTATATTCTTATAGTAGAGACTAGTTGAGGATCATTTTAATGAAATTTTTTCTTAATTGTGTCAATTATGGTATACCAAATCCCATAATTGCACACGAGTCAACCTAAATGTGTAAGATAATTAGAATAATATGGTAACTCATGTCACAAGAGAACACATGGTATGAATGAATGATACATGGTCATAATGTCACAATAAACACATAAAAATTCCATTTTAGAGGACTAACCACTTGCCCGGTTTTCTATTCTAACAAACATGGTCAATGAGTTAGTAACACCTAGGGTGCTTGGATTCTACCAAAATAATGGGGGTGTGTGAGACAAAAAAAATTCACCTCCATGATTTGAATCACATGGGAAGGTGATAGATGGGTTGAGGATCCCCACGGACCATGATTTAAATTATGTATTTAAATTATATATTTACTTTATTTACTTTATTTACTTTATCCATGCATACCCATGCCCATGCTCATGCCCATGCAATATAAAGAAATACCGCATTTAGTGAGATTTGAACCCCTAACCTCTCGCATATTTTCCAAAGACTTTACCACTCCAGCAAGCTCGCCATGTGGTTAATAAACGGAATTTAACATACTTATATATACTAATTGAAAAAACAAATAATACATAACTAATAGATATAAACTCAATAATAATTAAACAATAAACAATAATCAATAATTAATAATAATTAATCAATAATTAATAATTATTGATTTATTAGTTATTTATTGAGTTATTTATTAATTTATTATTATTTACTATTTATTATAATAAATAAAAAATAACAAATAAATTATAATAATATCTACATATATTATAAAATTATGAAAATAATATAATAATATAATAAAATTACGAAATTAAAATAATAATACAATAAAATAATAATACAATAAATAATAAATAATAAATAATAAATAATAAATAATAAATAATAAATAAAAAACAATAAACAAAAAACAATAATAAACAATAATAAATTTTAATAAATAATAATAAATAAATAATAATAATAAATAATAATAAATAATAATAAATAATAATAAATAATAATAAACAAATAATAAAGAATAAAGAATAAAGAATAAATATTAAATAATAAATAAGAAATAAGAAATAATAAAAAATAAATAATAATAAATAATAAATAATAAACAATAAATAAAAAAATAAAAAATAAAAAATAAAAAATAATAAAAAATAATAATAAAAAAATAATAAAAAATAATAAAAAATAAAAAATAAATAATAATAAATAATAAATAATAAATAATAAATAATAAATAATAATAAATAATAAATAATAATAAATAATAAATAAAAAAGTATTAAATAATAAATAATAAATAATAAATAATAAATAATAAAAAATAAAAAATAAAAAATAAAAAATAAATAATAAACAATAAATATTAAAAAATAAAAAATAAAAAATAAGTAAAAAAATAATAAACAATAATTAATAATAGATAATAATAAATATATAATAAATGACAATAAAATTATAATAATAATAAATAATAAATAATAAATAATAAATAATAAACAAGACTAAATAAATAATAAATAAATAATAATACATAATACATAATACATAATATATAATATATAATATATAATATATAATATATAATATATAATATTTAATATATAATATATAATATATAATATATAATATATAATATATGATATATAATATATAATATATAATATAAAATATAAAATATAAAATATATAATATATAATATAAAATATAAAATATAAAATATAAAATATATAATATATAATATATAATATATAATATATAATATATAATATATAATAAATAAAATATTAATAATAATAATAATAAATAATAAATAGTAAATAGTAAATAGTAAATAATAAATAATAAATAATACATAATACATAATAAATAATAAATAATAAATAATAAATAACAAATAATAAATAATAAATAATAAATAATAAATAATAAATAATAAATAATAAATAATAAATAATAAATAATAAATAATAAATAATAAATAATAAATAATAAATAATAAATAATAAATAATAAATAATAAATAATAAATATAATAAATAACAAATAATAAATAATAAATCAATATAAATAATAAAGAACCAATAACAAATATTAATAATAATAATATTTTATTAATAATAATAATAATATTTTATTAATTATAATAATAAATAATAAATAATAAATAATAAATAATAAATAAATATAAATAATAAATAATAAATAACCAGTAACAAATAACAGATAACAAATAAATTAAAGTACATTATAAATAATAAATAATAAATAATAAATAATAAATGAAACACATGAAAAAGTATGAAAAGACGTGATAAGGGATGAAAAATCATGAAAACGCATGAAAACGGATGGAGAAGCATGAAGAAGGAAGTATTAGAAAGCATGAGAATGCCTGAAAACTCATGAAAACTCTGGTAAACCCCTTAAGAATTCAACATAATCATCATAATAACCCACAAAAAACCGTTGATAAAGTTAACAAGTCATGAAACCCAAATAAATAGTAATAAATAGAGTAACCGTTAAAACCCGTCAAAATGGTCATATAGTGACAAAAATATTGGACTCACATTAATGAGAATAACTTATGTTCCGAGAGTCCATTCCAGAATGGCGACCAGTCAAATCAAAGATCCTGAAATGATCTTCAACCTGATAGGTGAAAGTGACCGAATGGACCGGCAGATCGGAAGTTACGACCATTTTAAAAAAAGATGACGGGAACGGGTGCTAGAAACGAGGCATCGAAAAACATAACAAACCCGATACCCACTAAAAGGCCATAACTTATGATCCAGAAGTCCATGTGGGAACCGCGACAAGTCAAACTGAAGATCATGGAACAAACTATGATCTAGCAGGTGGAGGAGTCCTAACTGACACGCGGATTGAAAGTTAGGTCCGTTTGAAGACAAGTTCGACGGGACACCGGTGACAAAAATGGGGTTTTGGAGGCCTTCTAAGGGGTTTTTGGGGTAAAAAAAGACAACAGAGGCTTTCTTGTGTTGAATTTGTGCGTATATCTCTTCGCTGGCTTCGATTTGATATGTGGTAGAGCCCAAACAGACACCCAGAGCGAAAGTTATGGCCATTTGAAGTTGGAATTTTTTTTCAACATTATTATAACTCTCATATCTTCCGTACCTTAGACCGTCTCATAGTTTTGATTACATATGCCTCTAGATCTCTTCATGAGATTCGATTTTACTGGTCGTGGTGCTCCAATGTACTCCTGGATCAAAAGTTATTGTTGTTTTAGTAATTTCGGGGTTCACATGTTTTTTTATTTTTTTCTTTTCATTTCGCGGCGGTTTTACCCAAACCGCCCCTATTTTGTGGCAGTTTTTTAAAAAACCGCCCCTAATCCTCGAAAAAAAATTTAAAACATTTCATGGCTGTTTTTAAACTGCCGCAAAATACTGGCCCGAAAACTATTTAGCGGCGGTTTTTAAAACCGACGCGAGAAAACCTCCGCGAAATGCCCGTTTTCCTGTAGTGAGAGGCAGACCTTTAGAGTGTCATTTCATCAACATATGGGTTAAAATTATGATGTGTAATATGATAAGGATTTAAAATATCAATAAATCATAGTGTGTAATAGTTAGGGAAGATATATTCTTGTAGAAAAAAATAAAAAGGAAAATTTTCTTCAATGTATTCATCATGAAGTAGTGAAGTATCAAGGAAAGAATTGGTTTAACATATTTTTTAGTGTTCCTAATACTGATTCATGGTAGATTATGAATCCCTACACATGATTAGTGTTTTTCATGAAAAGTGATCTCAATAGTATGCTAATTGAATTTAGTCAGGGGATAAGATATCTGACATCAATAAGTATCACATGGTGATGGAATTTGGGATTTTTTTTCATAATTATGACGTATTAGAACACCAACACCAAATGATGTGTCATATGGTTGAGAAAGGATTGAAAAGAAAATTTTATAGTATAAATATCATATAGTAAAATGGTATGTATTCATTTTATATTCACGTAGATCAAACCAAGGTGGTCTATAGTTTAAAATATTACATTATGGGAAATATAGAATTGAAAGCTAAAATAGACAAGGTATAATTCAAAGATACTTATTTTTAGGGGATGAATTATGTCTTTTCGGTCCTTTACCAAAGAAAAATGTTGGCTCCTCATTTTTACTACATGTGAATATGATGTTAATATCTTTTCAATTTAGTTTCATATATCTTGGAAAGTAGCAGTGAAGGTAAATTCCATAATGATACGATGTTTATCATGAATTTTAAGATCATATAGTGAGGATAAAATCCATAAAATATTATTTCATGTGTCATTTACATAGATATAATGTAGTTTATGTTTAAATATGTTGGAATTCTCTAAACTAATAGGAAAATAATTCAATGTATTTGGATAAGCCTCGTATTGGAGGGAGGTGTGATTTTCTCCAAATTAATGGTGATCTGTGAATTTTATCCATTTGAATTAAGAAAGTGAATAGTGAAGGGAACTCATATTTGGGTTCAATTTTATCCAACATCATTAAAATTATCATGGGAATCCTCAATTCAAAATTCATTTCACATTGGAGGAAGTATTAATGGTATACCATTTTATATAATTTAATGGAAACTATGTTATATGGAAACTGGAGGAAATGTAGTTCTTAAATCATGTTCAAATCAAGGGCCTCCATTTATTCCTAGTGGACCTAATACCACTTTATTGTTGTTAAGTGATATTATATGGAATTATAAATTAATGGAAGCTTGAAATCAATGAGAAACACTACTTCAGTTCAATATATGAGGGAGTGATGAGTGACATGGGTGGATGTCTAATTTAGCATCTAAAATGACCATAGTTAATTAGAGAGTTCTTTTATAAGAAACCTATTTTTTGGACAACCATCCATTACATAATGATATATTGGGTTTCTTTATTATAAAACCACATTATAACCATTTTCTAAAGCATGATATAAATTAGTGTGGTTTAATTAGATGTTGTATTGAAAAAACACATTCTTTTGAAAGTTTCATCTGTATTATTACCATTTTCCAGGAGAATAGTTCTAGTGATTCCTAACTATTGGATGATGTTGGATATCATGGACCAAATCATAGTTGTTTACCTCATAGTTTGGAATGGATCCATCTAACATTGAAAATATTCGATGAAACAATACATGACCCTATACTTTTGGGTTATTTATTTTAGGCAGGGACCAATAAAATCATGTCCCTAAGTGGTGAAGGAAAAATGATGTTTTTAAAAATGAGATGTGACACCCCAAGAACTTGTGATTATTTTAATGGTAATTTCTATGTAATGTCTATTACCTAAACAAAATTTATCTTTTATGAAGAAATAATAATATTATGCAATGAAATAAGCACATGAAATGGATGTAAAGAGGTTTATTCAAATAAGAACACTATAGTGTTTACAACACACTGAGATCAAAGAGGGAAATAAAAATAACCAAATATACCTATTAAAAACCATATCAGGATTACCGGGAGACCTCACAAAACAATGAGAACCCCGATAAAATAATAGGGATCCTTAGCATTCTCCATAATAAACATGATAACAGCCAAAGCCACTACGACTACACTGAGCATCAACGGTATGAAAAGCACCTTCTTCTTCTTCTTCAATCACCTTAAGCTTGAGACACCCCGATACAAGGTTTTATATGGCACCAATTTGACTGTTACCTCGAGTAACCATTGGGTACCTAATGGCTATAATTATGGCCGTTAGTCTTATGATGTTTTAACTAAAGAACAATTAAGTACAACTTCACGATATGATTTTAAAATTATAAGATAAAACCCCAACTACGTTATGATTCTTTGAGTTTCATATAAGTTTTTAGAAAAATAATAAATATTTCGAAAATAGTTTTGAATTTTTTTTATTTTAATATAAAGACTTTCATTTCTTAAATAGTGTTACAAATTATGTTTTATATCTTCCAATCAAATTATGTTTTTGATTAGACCAAGTTTTCTATAGTTATCTTATAGGTTAGTAATTCTCAATTTATAATTCTAATTAAACCAAGTTTTGACCCTTATAACGCTAGTATAAGGATTATTATTTGAATTATAACATTTATGTTATAGGTTTAATGGTTATAGACAACCTTGGAAAATACTTTTGAGACTAGGTCCAATGTGTGAACATTAATCTCATAATGCTTAATAAAATCTATGTTTAAAAAGAAGATTTTTTTTTTCTATATAGTATAATTTATTTTTCCTTTAAACTTCAATTTTCATTTATTTTTTTTAGTTTTATAAAAAATATAATCCCGATAGGGCCAAACCTTAAGGCCGGGACAAGGGAGGTGGCACACATAGGGTGGATGATCCTAGCCCTCAGCCCTAGCCTGGGCCAGCCCGAGCTCGGGCATGGGTCTCTCAAAGAGTTCATGTGTGTACGCAGCATGGGCGTGAGGCCGCAGTGTGCATGGGAGCACGCAGAAGCGATTGTGTGCGCACAGCGCGGGCGTAAGGCTGCGTATGCTTGGGTAGGTCGAGGCCTACGGGGGAGGCGAAGGCCCGTGTGTAAGGCCTCCTGTGTGTGTGCGGTGTTATTACCAGCATTGCGGGAGGTCAAAGATTATAAGGGAGGCGAAATCAGCTCTCTGTTTCGATGTGGGAAGCAAAATTTCGAGCGAAATGAGATTCTGGCTGTCAGATCACGTCGCGCGTGATCTGGGCCGCTGATCCTGTCTCTACCTTCAGCTTTCTGCTACTACGACTTTTCCAGCGGGTTTTTAAGAAATTTGATCAGGCTCAAATTAAATCTGACTCATCCTTACTTTTATAAACCATGGTCGTACCCCATCCCTTGGATCAAAGTCAGACGTGATCTAGGCCATTGTTTTTCCTCCCTGTTTTCTTCCAGCAGCGCTGTATTCTTCCCCGCATCATGCCCTGAAACAGTAGCCATACACCCTGTTTTATCACCATTTTCTTCACCTTTACAGCCACCAGACCCTCCACCCGATTTCCACAGAGACCCCTCCCTCTAATTTTTTTATTTCATGTCATCCTCAGATCCCATGCAAGTTGAATATTAAAATATATAATATATATGTTTAGTTATATAAAATCATCCGAGGAATTCAAAGGTCCTCCCAGCTCCTTGCACCAAGATTTCAACGGACCTCGACTCTTCCTCTTGGGTTTTCAGTGCCTTTCTGAACTCCTCCTTCTCCTCAAGATAAGGTAGGGGATTTATTTTTCTTGGTTGGTTATTGTTAATTTTTATGAATATGTATACTTATAGTCTTATAAAAGAAATATATATCATCATGTGGGTTGAGGTTAATTCTCTCCTTAATTAAGTGTTGCAGGATCTTGAGTTATAGGGTATTAATAAACCCTAAGCATGAACATCCCATGGAAATGAAATTATTTTGTTTCTTTTTCCTTAAACGAATATACAGTTATATGCATATACATTTATATATATTAAAATATATAAATGTAATATACACAACCCTCGGTTTTGAATAAACACCATATTCCCGGGATAAATATTTTCCAATGTTGAGTTAATGAAAAGACAAAATTCATGGAGTCTTTTAATACATGATTATTAATATTCTTAAATATGTATATATAGTATAACCTTAATTTTCAATACATGAATACATAAGGGTTAATTTGGCCACATTACAGTTGTTATAAATGTGTGTATATATTTATATATATATACAAATATTTCTTATTATGTGTACATGAGATAAGTATTATTTAAATTATAATTATTGTTTCCGTTGTAAACTTAGGGTATAACCAGACATACATACATAATTCAATATAATTCTATATTAAGATATTAAATATGATATATAATCTTTAAATAAAGTAAGGGTTTAGTCTTTGTCTTTCTTGGTTTAAGTTGTATGAACATGTATATAAATACATATATATTTGAATTTGCCTGTAAAACTAGTAAACATCATCATACGACTTGAGATTATATTCCTTAAAAGTTGCGGGGTTTTGAGTTATAATATGTTAACAAACCTAAGCATGGAAACCCCTTGCAAATCTATTTTATGACTTAAAAACATAATAGGTTATATACATATACTTGTTTATGAAAATATATAAGAATAATGTACACAAACCTTGGATTTGCAAAACCTTCATATACCCATGTTAAAGATTTCTAAGCTTGAGAGTCAAGTTAATGAAGAATCCAGCCGTATGGATTCACTTGTGTACTAAAGTTTCATATCGAATCATGTATGCTTGTATACACATAATATAAATGCTACTTTTTTTTGAAACAAATCAATATTTGTACCCTACTAATTTAATTCATGTTTTTGATAAATATACAAGTGTGAAATTAACTTAAATAAGAACATTGTGTATTATTGATTTGTATAATCGGCTACATGGGTACGTGCGTATGAATACCAACATGATCCTCTTATGTATTTATAAAATTTCTATAGTTTACGAAGAAAGGATTAAACATAGGTATTCAAATGTTTTATTTTTTTCTTGACTAATTCCTACTTTTATGCACGCCCATTTAATAAATATTTTACACCACATGAAGCTCTAATCATGGTTTTCCAATTACTTACTTTTTATATGATGAGTTCATGAGTATAGATATGGGAAGCTCATGACCTCATATTTATATTACCAATTACTCTTTACCCATTATATTAAATGATAAATATTTAAGGCCGAGTTTCATACCTTCAAGTTTTTACCAGAAGAGTTTGAGATAATGTGAGTATAGTAAACCCCATGAAATGATATATTTACCTCTTCATTTATTATGTTAAGTTTATCTTTTCATTTAATAAGGAATTTTCTTGATTAATATGGTTAAGGACTTCGTCATTTTAAGCAATCAAAATGGTATTTCTTGTGTGTTAGTTGGAATCACAGGTACTCTTAGTACCAGTACTAATTAATGGATTAACCACACAATTCATTGTCTTATGCTAGAATCACTACATATTCTTAAAAGTGGAGGACTGTAATAGTAAGCTTATATGACCTATTCTTAGTTTGTGGATTTAATTGTTCAAGGTGGTGTGTGACATCTTGAATAAAATGTAAGGTGAAATAAGAAACCATGTAGGTAATACACTTGGTTTGATATGTGATATGTAATTTAATAAATCAAAGTAGATTGTGCACTTTGATTTAGAGGTATGAGGAATGCATTGGACTTATTTTGTGATAGGTGGGGCCCGCTATACCTCCTCGATGCATCGGTAGGTCTCATGAGACAACTAGTAGGGGAATTTTCCGAGGCCTTTCCCAACTATGAGTTATGGATTTTGGATGAGGCCTTAATAACTAGATGTCTTGGCCTAGGGCTTGACACAATCCGACATATGCATTTTTCCTCATTATGGAAATGTAATTTAATTAACTAGGAAAATATTTAACTAGTAGAATATTCGGTTAAAGAGCTTATGGGATTCGGCTGAGGCCTTAATCATTAGACGTCTTGGCCGAGTCCTTGACAAAATGCTTCAGAATGTCCATGGTTAAAAGCCGTTACTTAGAAGTAATCAGAAAACTAAAAGTTTATGGCATGTCATATGGATAGAACATAGTGATTTTAGTATTTGATGTTTGAAATTAAAGTGTTTACCTTTATACGCAACTCTGATCATTCATCACACTTAAATGTTTTATTTGTGATTACGTATATTCTTATGTCATACTTGTTAGAATTTCTTTTATTCAGCATGCCTCTATTTGAATGGTGTATCCTTATAATTCTGATACCATGTTATAATTGAGCACCTTTATTATGTGAACATGTGTTGTAACTTTTATTTAAGAAGATTTTTTTTGTGAAATAGTTTAAAGAATGTTTTCAAAAATTTTAATGGATATTTTAAATCCCCTTACTGGGCATTCTTATGCTCACCCTACGTTTTAAATGAAAATTTTCAGGTATCAGTCATGTCTTCAATAAAGTTTCACAATGTAGCTAGTTTCCCATAACCTGAACCTCACGATCCTATGTAGCATGGGACATGATGTGATATTTGTAAATGAATGTGATGTAATAATGGTACATCATGTCTCATGGGCACCGGCTCTAGGGACTCAGGTGCTGGGTCCTTACAGTTGGTATCAGAGGATAGGTTCAGACAATTCTGGAAAACCAGGTAATAAAAAATATGTAGCTATGACTGAACCTTACTAAGTGATTTTGTTATAACTTTCAGATGGCAGATGAAAATGTGCCTACCAATCTATTATCACTCCCCACTGAGGCCCTAGAGACCATTGCGTCTTTATCTAGATAAGAGAATTTTCTTAACTATGATCATATCCACATGACATGAAAACATCTGTATGATGTGTCAAATTCACCTCGGGTGCTTCAACTACACCGTGGGTTAGGATTTGATTACCTTCTTATGATGATGACCCAATTCCCCTCCTATGTATGTCATGGGAGGTACCATGAGGGACTTTTTCGAGTTTTTACAGTAGGTGAGGACTTTGGATTTATGGCCCTTGACACTTTTCAGGAAGCTGCTGCTGCCGGTGACCTCAGAGCGGCCTATCTTTGTCAAATCTTGAACTACGGCTTCTGTGGATAATTGTTGGACTTCGGAATGTTACAAGATGATTTCACCTGACTATCTTGTAGGAAAAAGTGTATTTTGATGTCTCCCAACTTCATACCCCTCATGATACACTCCGGAGACGTCACATGTCCCCCCATGAGTTTAACCCGGAATGCTCAACCCGTGTTTGTTTTGAAGAGATAGAGAGTTTTGATTCTCTATGTGGAGTTCATGTAGTAGGTCAATAGGGGAACTCGAACACTGATGTTTAGTAATAAACTTATGTTTTATTGAAATATTATCTTTTCCATTCCAGTCTTTACTATATCTGAACATTCAAAGTGAATTCTCACAAATATGTTTTCAGATGGTCAGACAAGAATATATCGCATCTCTACCCAATGAGATATTAGAGGATATCTTAATCAGAACGTGAACCGTGGACTATCCTTCTTTCCTCAACCTGTGAGGATCATGTCAACAAATGTTTGGGTTTTCTAACAGCCCTGATATCCTTCGTTCTTGTCAAGAGAATAACCATGTATTCCACTCTATCACCTTTACCCAACTACTCTGTTATAGGAAAAGAGGGACATACTTTGAGGGTATTTTTCAGTGTTTCACACTGAGACAAAATTTTTCTGCCAGAGCATGTTTCCTAGTGGCTGCCCAAGATGGGAACCTCAGAGAAGCCTTTATGTTCCAGATCCTAAACCTTAGTCTGTTTAACCGCATAATTCTAATCGAATATCTTGAGCGAAAAGTAGTACGGTGGGGCATCATAGAATATGTCCATTTAGACATCTCTGAACTTTGTATTGATCAAGACTTTATGTGGAAACCTGAGTCCAGAATGCATGGTCCGGAGTTCAAAACATACTTCTCAAGGTGTATCTGGGCCAGAGAAGCAGAGGAACTGAATAACAACCTGGGTATTCCATTAACTGAGCCGAATCTCCTGTTTTGGTGATGATAATCATTTGGGAATTTTCTTTTCCGGTTTGTTAATAGAATTGAGAAGACACAATTCTTTGTAGAGGGGAATAATGTGACACCCCAAGAACTTGTGCTTCTTTTAATGGTAATTTCTATGTAATGTCTATTACCTGAACAAAATTTATCTCTTATGGAAAAATAATAATTTGATTCAATGAAATAAGCACATGAAATGGATGCAAAGAGGTTTATTCAAATAAGAACACTATAGTGTTTACAACACACTGATATCAAAGATGGAAATCAAACTAACCAAATATACCTATTAAAAACCCTATCAGGATTATTGGGAGTCCTCCCAAAACAAAGAGAACCCCGGGAAAATAATAGGTATCCTTAGCATCCGCCATAATAAACATGATAATAGCCAAAGCCACTACGGATACACTGAACATCAATAGTATGAAAAGCACTATCTTCTTCTTCTTCAATCACATTAAGCTTAAGACTCCCCAATACAAGGTTTTATATGACACCAATCCAACTGTTTCCTTGAGTAACCATTGGGAACCCAACAACTATAATTATGGCCGTTAGTTTTATGATGATTAAACTAAAGAATAATTAAGTACAACTTCACGATATGATTTGAAAATTATAAGATAAAACCCCAACTAAATTATGCTTCTTTGAGTTGCATATAAGTTTTTAGAAAAATAATAAATATTTAGAAAATAATTTTACAAATATTTAATTTTAATGTAAATAGTTTCATTTCATAAACAGTGTAACAAATTATGTTTTATATCTTCTAATCAAATTATGTTTTTGATTAGACCATGTTTTCTATAGTTATCTTATAGGTTAGTAAATCTCAATTTATAATTCTAATTAAACCAAGTTTTGAACCTTATAACGCTAGTATAAGGATTATTATTTGAATTATAACTTTTATGTTATAGGTTTAATGGTTGTAGACAACCTTGGAAAATACTTTTGAGACAAGGTCTAACTTGTGAACATTAATCTCTTAATTATTAATAAAATCTATGTTTAAAAAGAAGAAGAAAAAGTTTCTATATAGTATAATTTATTTTTCCATTAAACTTCAATTTTCATTTCTTTTTTTTAGTTTTATAAAAAATATAGGCCCGCTAGGGCCAACCCTTATGGCCAGGTTAAGGGAGGCAACACACAAAGGGTGGATGAGCCTAGCCCTCAAACCTAGCCTGGGCCAGCTCGAGCTCTAGCATGGGTCTCTCGAAGAGCTCATGTGTGTACGCAGTGCGGACGTGAGGCCGTAGTGTGCATGGGAGCATGCAGGAGAGCTTGTGTGCACGCAGTGTGGGCACAAGGCCGTATATTCTTGGGTAGGCCGAGGCCTGCGGGGGAGGCAGATTCCCATGTGTAAGGCCTCCTGTGTGTGTGTGGTGTTATTACCAGCATTGCGGGAGGCCAAAACTTATAAGGGAGGTGAAATCAGCTCTCTGTTTTGATGTGGGAAGTGAAATTTCGGGAAAAATGAGATCTTGGCCATCGGATCACGTCGTGCATGATCGAGGCTGCTGATCCTATCTCCGCCTTCGGCTTTCAGCAACCGCAGTGCTTCCAGTGGGTTTTTAAGCCGTTCGATCAGGCTCAGATTAAATCTGAGCTGTCCTTACTTTTATAAACCATGGTCGTACCCCAGCCATTAGATCAAAGTCAGACGTGATCTGGGATGTTGTTTTTCCTCCCAGTTTTCTTCTAGTGGAGCTGTCTTCTTTCCACGGAATGACCTGAAATAGTAGCCATACACCCTTTTTTATCACCATTTTTCTTCACCTTTACAGCCACTAGGCCCTCCTTCACCTGGTTTCCACAAATACCCCTCCATATAATTTTTTTATTGTGTGTCGACCTCGGATCCCATGCAAGTTGAATATAAAAAATATATATAATATATAGGTTTAGTTATATAAAATCATTTGAGGCATTCAAAGGACATCCCGACTCCTTGCACCAAGATTTCAACGGACCTCGAATCTTCCTCTTGGGTTTCCAGTGCCTTTCCAGACTCCTCCTTCTCCTCAAGAAAAGGTAGGGGATTTATTTTTCTTGGTTTCTTATTTTTAAGTTGTATGAATATATATACTTATACTCTTGTAAAAGAAATATATATCATCCTATGGGTTGAGGTTAATTCTCCCCTTAATTAAGTGTTGCAGGATCTTGAGTTATAGGGTATTAATAAACCCTAAGCATGAACATACCATGAAAATGAAATTATTTTGTTTCTTTTTCCTTAAACAAATATACGGTTATATATATATACGTTTATATATATATGAAAATATATAAACGTAATAAACACAACCCTCGGTTTTGAATAAACATCATATACCCAGGATAAAGTTTTTCCAAGGTTGAGTTAATGAAAATCCGAAATGCATGGAGTCATTTAATACATGATTATGAATGTTATTAAATATGTATATATAATATAACCTTAATTTTCAATACATGAATACATAAGGGTTAATTTTTCCGCATTATGGTTGTTATAAATGTGTGTATATATTTATATATATACAAATATGTCTTATTATGAGTACATGAGATAAGGATTATTTAAATTATAATTATTGTTTCCATTGTACACTTAGGGTATAACCAGAAATACATACATAATTCAATCTAATTCTATATTATGATATGAAAGATGATATATAATCTTTAAATAAAGTAAGGGTTTAATCTTTGTCTTTCTTGGTTTAAGTTATATGAACTTGTATATAAATATAAATAAATAAATAAATAAATATATATATATATATATATATATATTTGAATTTACTTGTAAAACTTGTAAACATTATCATACAGTTTGAGATTATATTCCTTAAAAGTTGCAGGGTTATGAGTTATAACATGTTAACAACCCTAAGCATGGACACCCCATGAAAATCTATTTTATGCCTTGAAAACATAATCAGTTATATACATATACCTGTTTATGAAAATATATAAGAACAATGTACACAACCCTCAGATTTGCATAACCTTCATATACCCATGTTAAAGATTTCTAAGTTTCAGAGTCAAGTTAATGAAGAATCCAGCCGTATGGATTCACTTGTGTATGAAAGTTTCATATAGAATCATGTATGCTTGTATACACATAATATAAATGTTGTTTTTTTAAACAAATAAATATTTGTACCCTACTAATTTAATTCATGTTTTTGATAAATATACAAGTGTGAAATTAACTTAAATAAGTACATTGTGTATTCTTGATTTGTATAATCGGCTAAATGGGTACGTGCGTATGAATACCAACATGATACTCTTATGTATTTATGAAATTTATATAGTTTACGAAGAAAGGATTAAACATAGGTATTCAAATGTTTTGTTTTTGTCTTGACTAATTCCTACTTTTATTCACGTCCGTTTAATGAATATTTTACACCACATGAAACTCTATTTATGATTTTCCAATTTCTTACTTTTGATATGATGAGTTCATGAGTATAGATATGGGAAGCTTGTGACCTCATATTTGTATTACTAATTACTCCTTACCCATTATATTAAATGATAAAGGTTTAAGGCCGAGTTTCGTCCTTCATGTTTTAACTAGAAGAGTTTGAGATAATGTGAGTATAGTAAACCACATGAAATGATATATTTACCTCTTCATTTATTATGTTAAGTTTACCTTTTCATTTAATCAGGAATGTTCTTGATTAATATGGTTAAGGACCTTTTCATTTTAAGCGATCAAAATGGTATTTCATGTGTGTTAGTCGGCATCACAGGCACTCTTAATATAGGTACTAATTAATGTCTTAACCACACAATTCATTGTTTTATGCTAGACTCACTACATATGATTAAAAGTGGATGACTATAATAGTAAGCTTATATGACCTATTATTAGTTTGTGGATTTAATTGTTCAAGGTGGTGTGTGACATCTTGAATAAAATGTAAGGTGAAATAAGAAACCAAGTAGGTAATACACTTGGTTTGATATGTGATATGTAATTTAATAAATCAAAGTAGATTGTGCAATTTGATTTAGAGGTATGAGAAATGAATTGGACTTATTATGTGATGGGTGGGGCCCCCTATATCCCCTCGATGCATAATTAGGTCTCATGAGACAACTAGCAGGGGGAATTGGTCAAGGCCTTTCCCAACAATGAGTTATGGATTTTGGCCGAGACCTTAATCACTAGACGTCTTTGTCGAGGCCTTGACATAGTCTGGAATATTCATTTTTCCTCATTATGGAAATATAATTTAATTAATGAGGAAAATATTCAACTAGTAGAATATTAGGTTAAAGAGCTTATGGGATTCGGCCGAGGTCTTAATCATTAGACGTCTTGTTCGAGGCCTTGGCAAAATGCTTCAAAATGTCTATGGTTAAAAACCATTACTTAGAAGTAATCAGAAAAGTAAAAGTTTATGGAATGTCATATGTATAACACTCAGTGATTTTAGTATTTGGTGTTTGAAATTAAAATGTTTACCTTTATTTTAAACTCTGATCATTCATCACACTTAACTGTTGTATTTGTTCTTACATATATTCTTATTTCATACATGTTAGAATTTCTTTTATTCAGCATGCCTCTATTTGAATGGTGCATCCTTATAATTCTAATACCATGTTTTAATTGAGAACCTTTATGATTTTAACATGTGTTATAACTTTTATTTAAGAAGAATGTTTTGTGAAATAGTCTAAATAATGTTTTCAAAAATTTTAATGGCTATTTTAAAACCCCTTACTGGGCATTTGTATGCTCACCCTACGTTTTCAATGAAAATTTTCAGGTATCAATCATGTCTCCAATGATGTTTCAGAATGCAGCTGGATTCCGAGAACCTGAACCTCACGATCCTCTATAGAATAGGACATGATGTGATATTTGTAAATAAATGTGATGTAATAATGGTACATCATGTCTCATGGGCACCGACTCCGGGCCCTTGGGGTCTGGGTCCTTACATGATAGGCTCTAGAGGTTGATAGATGAAGTTAACATGAATCTGATAGTCAAGAAACTTCCTACTGAATTCCTACCATTCAAAGAACATATTGGGAAAACATTCCCCCAAACACTAGATAGAGTGGGATAGTTTCAATAATGAGTAGTGGGCCTATCAAGATCAATCGTGTAACACTCTCAACAAATATAATATTTTTATTAAATGGATATAATTTAAATGTATTCCATAATAATTTTATTTGTAGAGGACATGCTGTAAGGTGGTAGAATCATATTGGATTACTATTACATCATGAAACTGGATTTTCTCATTCTCGAATCTATATGATTACATAGATTCAAGTTATATTTATTTAATTAGAGTATTCATCATACTTGATGTTATTTGAACTATAAAATTGTCTTGAAACCTTTCTTTTTAATATGTAACATCATTGTGATTCTCCTATCAGTTTTCATCATCCTGAGTGATAGGTTAAATAGTTTTATATGATTGATTTTGAATCACGTGGATCCTTAAACCATACAGAACACTAGGGGGAATCAATGATCTTATTTTATAAATTCCTTTCCTTTTGAATTCATCATATCGACCCTATATGATATCTTGATCCACTTAATATTTTCTCTCAATCACACTTCTTTTGATTTAATTATAATAGAGAACACAAAACATTATATTCACAAGTTTCATTATAAAATAAAACTATTTTTAATCTTATATATGTGCACTAACATGTATTCCCAACTATTTATCAATGTTATCACAACAAAAATTTGTTATAAAATCCAATTACATTGTATACATACCTAGTTATATACACTATCTATAATTCATCATCATCTGTATATACACCCTAGTCACAATATTCTTCAGTGTTGATGTAGTGGAATAATTATCTTAATATACTATTATTTTATTGTGCACCATTTATAAATTATATTTCTCCAAAAGTAAACTAAATTAAAAGGAGTAATTGTGTTTTTCCATTAAGAACATCTCCATCATAGCTGGTCTTGAAACAATTCACAAGAATTTGAAAATATGGGTCATACTCCTACATCTTTTCCTTCGATATATATGTTGTATTGTCACTAGAAATTATAAAAATAATATTCTCATGTTCTCTCAAAAATAATATCAACGCTCAAAAAACATTCTATTTTTTGCTGCATCTATTCATAATCCACATTAATGTTATAGTTTTCCACTTTTATGTAAACCCTAAAAATTCAATTATAAAAACATTGAATTAATTCCTAAAATATTTGAATCATGTATCCCATGATATATTCTAAAATAAAATAAAAATCTATGTATTTATTTTTTATATTAATTGATTCAATAGATCTCAAATCATAACTCTTAATTTAATCTAATTTTATAGTACAAGATGGATACTGCCTACTCAAATATATACACAATTTAAAAAACTATATTATTTATTATATGGAACTCCATAATTAATCTTCAAATAGTTAATTCTTATATCCAATATCTTTTTCATGAATATATATATAAACTTTAATAACCCCATAATTATTATTTCTTCCACATTATCATAATGTGGGATTCCTTCTTCCTTTTCATCTAATACACATGTATGAACATGAAATAGAATGAATGTACCTATATTCAATATCACGCGTCAACATGAAAATGTATCTATATCCTCTATTCATGAACTTACAAGTTAAATCCCATCCCTTATTATTTATATATGAATGTGAAAGATCATTTCATCATTTAATGATATTTTTTTATCATATTTGTTCAATAAATTCATTCTCATCTCAAATTCATGGAATTGAAACCGCATGAAGGCTATATAATCTTGAGCAAATATAATTTGTGACAACCTCTACTCATGAACATGAATCGTTCATGTGTTTTCACTTTATAAATCATAAAAAATCTATCATCTAATATTCTGGAGTTTATCCAAATCACGGTAGTTCAATCTATCATGATTACTTTTAGTAAATCATAATTTTATTTTGGTTTCATTTAATTTCCAATGTGGACACTGTAAGAGTTTGTTTCTTAGAAAAAACTTTTTGTACTTTGATTTGTATATTTTATGTATTTAAATATTAAACATCTTATTACATATTGTTCATTATTCAATATGAATATGATGCAATAATGCCCTAGACTATTTGTTGCATTGATAATGTCATGGATGTTCCCAGATATGAGGAGATCCTTGAAATGCTATAATAATATTATTAAGTATAGTTTTACAGTTAGATGTCATACTATTATGAGACACATAGCATGCAAATCATCGGGTGTGAGTACTCACAAGTAGATGAGACTCCTATCATGAAGTTCATACTTGGTAATCTCCAAGACATGACATTATGATAACAGAATCTCCAGTAGGAATTCTACATGTTTTGGTTTCATTATATATTTCTATCTAACAATAATTGTAATGATCCTTAGACTTTAATATTAGCATTAAAATGTGTCACGGCTCATGTACTTTGATTTACTGACGAAAACCATCACACAGATAGTTGGCGAGTAGTAGGGTCTATTGAGTGTGTCACGAGTGGAAAGTTATTAATAGATAATTCAAGGAAGGATTTGTCCCTTTCATTTATTGAATTTGATATATGTACCCTTTGATTGAAATATAACTATCATGTAAAATTTCCTGGCCATGGTGTAACGATGATTTTATTTCAGGTACTCAATGTCGACATATCAAGCACAAAGGTTGATGACACAATCATGAAACGTTCTTGATGAGATATTGAGACATATAGATTATATTACACATTGATCGTTCATATGTGGATGTTGTTGTTGCGACTTTAAGTTCATTCTCTGGGTTTCCTTGACCCATTTCTAGATAATAATCTTGGACTACTGGCAAGCCTGACTAATTCCAATGAGAAATAATCATTAAGGGTCACACACTATGTGTTTCTGGTGGTCTTTTTATCACCCCAAGATTTCATAGTACATTATCTCTTCAAAGAAATTCAATAACTTGTGTTATATGCAACACGGAGTTCGAGCGCACCACGACTTACCAAACTAGTCATTTAAAAAGAAATTATGCTTAGTATTAACTAAAATTTTAATTTTATATACTCAATATAATTTTATAATATATATTATGTGTTTCTTAGACATAATATAAGAAAAAATTCATTTTTTTCAGTTAAAATAAGGATTTTCCAAAAAATGCAATTTTACCACCTTTCAATAGAAAACTTTAAAAAAATATTACCCTTTTATATATTAAATTTAATAAAATTAAATTATTTTTTATAATTGGGACATAAAAATTTAGTTTGGATAAATTTTTGGTACTTTTCTAATAACTTTCATATTTTGATGAATAGTTAAAAATACTAAATTTTATTTATTTTTTTTAATCAAAATAATTTATAGTGTGAAATTATACATTTGAATGGTTCTTAAGTATCATTAGATTATATTTTTATCATATAATATAATTTAGATCATTGGACGTAATTTCACATTTAAACTGGACATAAACATGTGTCAATCTTTTGATAGTTATTATTTGTTAAAAACATGCTTTTTGTTTTGACAACGGAAATTAATTTTAAATTATTTTCTAGAACTTATATGTTTTGAATGTGGAAAAATGGATTCCATATTTTGAATCATGAGGTCCATATTTTTTAAATAGGAAGATTTTATTTTTTGACATTATGAATATTTACTTCAGTAAATATTTTATTTACCATGGTTAAAGGGTAAATGTGGTAAATAAGGGCAAACAAATATTCTTATAATAATATTAAATTACCCTAAAATGTGTTCTATTACTATTTTTTGATACAGTCTGACCATGTGAATCCTTGGGTCGATTTTGGGACCACTTGTAGCTACTTGGGAGTGATAATGACACTTTATATTAATTGATTTAAAGTAAAGACAAAAATGACATAAACATATATTTTTTAGTAAACCAATTTTTACAAGGTGTTATATAAGTTATATTTTAGACTATAAATATTAATTAGAAAGATAAAAACATTTCCTACATAATTTTATTTTATTATTAATTTTTAGACATTAAATAATTAAATTTATTTAAGACACAATGATGATGCGGTAAATACATTATTAATGAAATAATCAAATAAATGATATTATAAATATTAAAATAAATATATTTCGATGTTTTTATGACATACATGAATTTTTTAGGAGAATATGACATATTTTAATTGATTCAATGTATATTTTTCTATGCAATGAAGTTGTGATGACTTTCACAAAAGGAAAATACTAAATAGTGACAAAATTGACATAAATGAGTTTTTAAAAACAATATTATATTATTAAATTATATAATATTAATAAAAATATAAGGTCAAGAAAAATAAATTATATAAAATATATATGTCATTAATAAACCACTTGGGGTTTTCTTGACATTTTATAGTATGTTTATTGCACATTTATTATATTAATACTAGAGGACATTGTAAAAGTTAAACCTTTTAACATAGAGTTAAATCTAAAAGATTGGGTTAATATGTTAACCTAAACTTGTCTAAAAATTATTGGTTGAGATGATTTTGACCCATACACACCTTATAATCTAAATAAATTATTTTTGAGCAATTATAAATTTAAAATGATTTTATTATAAAATAATATTTCAATCTTTTCCTAAGGTGCCCCTGAACTCTCTTATAAAAGGGCACTTCCCATTCTCCTAATTTCACACCTCCAAATCCATTTTTCTCAGAAAAAACATGCCCAAATAACCTACCAAAATACATAACATAAAACTAGAGTCCATAAATTGATCATAATTCCAACCTAAGGATCCCTTTTGATCAACTCAAAAGGATACACCCGAAGAAGAGGTAATAATTTCACCACCGTCTTTAAAGATTTTTTCTTCTTCCACTTCCTATTTATTTGTTGTTTTCATACCAAAATAATAACTCCTGTACCTCCTACATACTATGATGTTTTTATAAATATGTTACAACCATATTCATTATTCTATCCATCCTATAAATGACAAAGTCACCATATATGTGTACGTACGACTTACCGTCTCCACGTCGTGGTGTAGTTTGTTATTCAAACACTTCATTATTTGGATGAGTATAATAATGAGTATAAATGATGTAAATAATAGATATAACATGTTAATTATTATGTATATGTGATATACCATCCAATTACATACGATATGTCCATCAATATAATGATATTTTTGCTCATGCGTATGTACAAATTACTATCTCCACAACGCGATGAGATTCATTTCCACATTCACCATTATACGATGATTATAAAAATATATATTATTAATAATTATGTAATATATGAAATAATAATGTTACTTAATAGATATATATATACGTAATTACATATATCTTATTCTCTTACTTCCATTCAATACGATATGAAAACAGAAACAACGTTTATGCGTACATACGACCTACTTTCTCCATAAACATTGTTTTTCATTTCATATATATATCTATTATAAATATTTATATTCAAAATATAAATGATATATAAATCATGTGTTATATTTGGGATTTATGTAAATCATTATCTAAATGATATGATCAAGAATAACAAGTTAAAACACATACGATAAAGAAAACTATTATTACCTGAAATGTTAATTTAACATGGAAACCATTATTAAATGGGTAGTATAAAGTCATAAATGAATTATGTATGATATAATAAATATTATTATGGTTATATTATAATTTAATAACATACTATAGTTGTTATAAATAGGGTTAAATGTGCCCTCTAGCAAAGGAAAGTGCAAGGTAAGGGTTAATTCTACAATCTCTTTATTATCAGAGATTATTTAGGTGTAAGTATTTACTTGGAAATATTTATCATTGATACCCATATTTCATAAAAATGTTTTCAAAAGGAATATTTTAAGGTTTTATGGGAGGGTATATTTAACTAGATCATCATTTTAAATGTTTAAAATATTTATCTTTCTATTTTTTTAATTAATGCACATGTTTTCAAAATGATTTTAAGGATTTATTAATATGAACATGAATGTTTTGAAATGATAATTCTTTTCAAAATATTCAATGTGTTATTGGACACTTTGATTCAAAAATATATTTTGAATTACTACATTTATAAATGTGTGACTTTTAAATGTTTTCATGATAAAGGGATATTTCTCTCAAAGAGTTTTTCAAATCATTTTCATTTATGTCAATATCCTTTGATGGATTTTAAACTTGTTTGAAGTTGATTTATTATGATGAAAATCTCCCGTATTGTATTGAAAGTTTTGTGATATAATTGATTGTGGATGTTTATTTTTATACCATTCATGATTTATGGTTAATGTATTCACATTTCATGTGGTAGTTTTAATACGAATGTTTATGTTACGTTTCAACCTTTTCGTATGAGGAATTTATTAGAGTTAGTAAGTGACAGGTGGAGCCCACTATAGCTCCTTAGTGCATCAGTAGGTCTCATGATACAATTAAATGTGGAATTGGCCAAGGCCATTTCCAATTTGATATATGGTTTTGGCTGTGGCCTAAATCACTTTTATACGTCTTGGCCGAGGCATTGAATTTTTTTTTCAGAATGTCCAACATTATACATTCCCTCATTATGAAAATAATATTGATGGTTCATGTGGTTATTTGACTAGTATAATACCCATGACTATGTCTTATTATGGAATTATTTACCCATCTCATATTCCTACCATAACGTGTTCATGTTTATTATTTGTAAATGCATGTGTTTTAAATTATTCCTCATGCCTAATGTTTATGTTATTTTCCGTTGTATTGCTTACCCATACTGAGCGTTTGAGCTAAAAAATTTATTATGTTTTATTTTCAAAATAATTCAAGAAGTGTATTATGAGTCATAAGCAGGGTAAATCTTGGGGATTAATGGAATTATCAAAGGATAATTTATGTTGTGTTTTATTTTTCTAATGTGTAATGTAAAATTAATGTATATAATCTATTTTCCATGACTGCTAAATAGATCGGTCCTTCGGGACTTGATTCCTTTTAATCATTCTAATGTATTAAAATAATTCATCGGATCTGGGATTCTAGGTTCGAGGCATTACAGTTGGTATCATAGGAAGTTTAGTACATACCTTGGAATCTAGATTTAGAAAAACTCTAATTAGAGAACATTACCCTAAGATATATTTTGAGGAGTAGTATAGAAGAAATTCCAAGAATTTTGTTAATTTAGAGATTTTGTGAATTTTCCGAGCAATACATCCATTTCTAGATACGAGTAGGTAGAGGTGGCTATAACATAGATGTACCTTGGAGTGAAAACTCCGATAAGGAGTTTCAGGCTTGACCTAAGGTATCTTGGTACATGACAATGGGCCTTGATGCACACTTGGTTCCGAAACTCCTGGGGGATATACTTAGGATAATTCACATTTTCTTTTCAAAGCATTATGAAGGATTTAAGAGTAAATATTTCCTCAAAGAAAATATTTTATGATTATATATTATATGAATAACCTTTTAAATTTAAATTAGGTATTTTACAAGTGTGGAATGTTTCATTGAGATTCATAAACTAACCTTTTGTATGCCATTTTTTAGAAATGGTTCTTCGTAGAAGGAATGGGAATTCCAGCAATACACATGATCGAAAGATTAAGAAGAATCATATCTTTCATGGTATTAAGCCAAAATTTAAAGGGGAAACAACCTCCCACTTATTCTTATCATATAAATAAATAGTATCATGTGTTAATAAGATAAGTAATGAATTCTCTGAGTCTAATGGATTTGAAGGGAAGCAAGAGAAGAAAAGGACGAAAAAGATAAATATGGATAAAGAGAAGAGGGAAAAGAAGGATTTTACCTTTTGTGATAACTGTGGAAAGAATCACCTTGGTGAATTCTTGAAGGGAATGAGAGTTTGTTATGTGTGTGGAGAAAAAGGACATCGAGTATATGATTTCAAGGGTAAGAAAATGGTTTCAAATGTACAATGCTTCATCTGCTAGGAGTTTGGACACTATGAGAATCAATGTAAAAATCATCAGAGTATACCACAAATGATGATGTTGAATGATAACCAAGTTATGGTATTACCACAGTTGAAGAGTAATGACTAGTGTTCTTAGGTTTATATGAAATTATTTTGTCATTTTAGTATTGTATTAATGATGTACATGTTTTAAGAATTATAGAGTATATAAGGATTGTATTATAGTACTATATCATTAAGCACTTGAGATTGTGTAGAACCAAGAAAAGTGACTCAGTAACAGCTTAAATTGTTTGGAAAATATATGGTTGAGAGAAAGTTAAACCATAATATGGTACTGATACTGAGGGAGTGATTTTGGAATAATATATAATTGATTTGGATAAATTATATTGGATATTCTTGACTACCTTGAAACTGATTAATGTTTTTTTTATTCCATCATTGTCGGAGTTTACAACATTTTTGGATAGAAGGAGTATATCTAGTATTCTATAAGAAAAAGGGAGAATTAATGTAATCAATAAGGTTTTATGGTAATTCAGAGTGTTATAATGTTTTAAAAAGAATACATGATGAAGGTATTCACATGTTTTAATGTGGAAAAAAGGGTCTTCATTGTGTTTACCTTCCTTATAAATTTTGGACTGTGAGTTTGAACATAAGTATTTTGGATAAGTCTAAAGGTTTTAATTGATTAAGTTTGACATTGGATACTATTGTTAAGGTTAAATCATCTCTTGATATTATTTTTGGATTATCAAAAAAAGGACAACCTGGAGGTCGGGTGATAACCCGTCGCGTCTGGCAAGGCCATGAGACTTGAACCCACAACCTAAGGGAGACAATGGTGAATCACATACCATAGGAATATGTGATGTCCTGGTTTGTATAATGTAGTGTTTTTAAATATTCTGACAAATGAATTAAAAATTCACTATTTTTGGAACACTATACGATTAGGATAAATAGAATATTTTTGAATTCTATTATCTTTTGGACTGAAAGATGAGTTTGTGTTAGGAAATAGTTGAAGGATGATACTCTACTTGTAAATTATATTTTTTACTCTTATTATATGAATAAATTAATTATTAATCTTTAGATAAGGTATATTAAAACCAAAAATGTGTTATCCTAATACCTTATGTTTTGTTGAACCAATGATATCTTAAATCATCATAGATTTATGGCTTTGAGGCCCTCAATTTTATACTTGATTGTGATTGATGACCTCAATCACTCCCTATAAATATTTATGTTTTACCTCTAATTATTGTCTCTAATTTCAACCAATGATCTCCTAATTGAGATTATAATTTGGTGGGGACATTTTCATTTCCCTTTCCCTCTTATTAAGAAAAAATTTTATGAACCCAATTGATGATGTCGGTTTTCCACAAAGGTATTTCTATATTTTTAACCATTTATTTTCAAAGAAAAATTAAAAATTGTGAGGACACAGTTTATTTAATGAGGGGGGAATGTAACACCCAATGATTTCATAGTACGTTATCTTTTCAAATAAATTCAACAACTTGCGCTACACAGAATACCGAGTTCGTGCGCACCACAACTTACCAAACTAGTCGTTCAAAAAGTAGTTATGAATGGTATTAACTTAATTTTAAATTTTATATAATCCATATAATTTTATAATCCATATTATGTGTTTATTAGACATAATATAAGAACAAATTCATTTTTTTAGATAAAATAAGTATTTCCAAAAAAACGCCATTTTATCACCTTCTAATGGAGAACTTTTTTTTAAAAAAATATTTGAATCTTTTATATATTCAATTTAATTAAATTAAATTAATTTTTATAATCAAGAAATAAAAATTTAGTTGGATAATTTTTTGGTACTTTTCTGATAACTTTCATATTCTAATGAATAGTGAAAAATACTAAATTTTAATTAAAAACATTTTTTTAATAGAAATAATTTATGGTGTTAAATTACAATTTTGAAAGGTTTTTAAGTATTAATAGATTATATTTTTGTCATTTAATAAAATTTAGGTAATTGGATGTAATTTCACATTTAAACTGGATATAAACAACTGCCAATCTTTTGATAGTTATTATTTCTTAAAAACATGCTTTTTGTTTTGAAAACAGAAATTAATTTTAAATTAATTTCTTCCACATCAGTGTTTTGAATTTGGAAAAATGGATTCCATATTTGGAATCATTAGGTCCAAATTTTTTAAATAGGTATCTTTTATTTTTAGACATTATGAATATTTACTTCAGTAAATATTTTATTTACCATGGTTAAAGGGTAAATCTGTTAAATAAGGGTAAAAAATATTATTATAATAATATTAAATTACCTTAACATGTGTCCTATTCATATTTTTTGATAACTTTCATACCATGTGAATCCTTTTCTTTTGATTTTGGGACCACTTGGAGCCACATGAAAGTGATAATGACACTTTATATTAATTAATTTAAAGTAAAGAAAAAAATGACATAAACATATATATTTTAGTAAAATTTTTTTTAAAAGGTGTTATATAAGTTATATTTTAAACTATAAATATTAATTATAAATATAAAAATATTTCCTACATAATAGTATTTTATTTAAATTTTTTATAAATTAAATATTTAAATTTATTTATGACACAATGATGATGAAATAATTACCTTATTAATGAATGAATCAAATAAATGGTATTATAAAATTTAAAATAAATATAATTTCAAAGTTTTTATGACATACATGAATTTTATAGGTGAATATGACATGTTAGGATAGATTCAATGTATCGTTTTTGAAGTAATCAAGTTGTGATGACTTTCACAAAAACCAAATACTAAATAGTGTCAAAATTGAAATAAATGTGTTTTTAAAACAAATATTATATTATTAAATTATATAATATTCCTAAACATCTAAATTTCAGTAAAATTACTTCTATAATAATAGATATTTCATTAATTAACCACTTGGGTTTATATTGGAATTTTATAGTACGTTTATTAACCATTTATTAAAGTAATACAAGAGGACATTGTAAAAGTTAAACTTTTTATATTAGAATTAAATATAAAAGATAGGCTTAATATGGTGACCTAGACTTGTCAAAAACCTATTTGTTGAGAGGATTTAGAGACCTACCCATCTTATCCTCTAAATAAATTCTTTTAGAGCCATTATAAATGGAAAATTATTTTATTATAAAATAATATTTTAATCTTTTCATAAGGTGCCCCTCACCTCTCTTATAAAAGGGCACTTCCCCTTCTCTTAATTTCACACATCCAAAGACATTTTTCTTGGATAAACACTTCCAAAATATCCACCCAACTTCCCTCGCATAAAAATAGAGTCCATAAATTGATAATAAATCCAACCTATGGAGCACTTTTGATCAACTAAAAAAAAAAACCCAAAGAAGAGGTAATAATTTCACCACCCTCTTTGAAGATCTTTTCTTCTTCCACTTCCTCTTTCATTGTTGTTTCCATACCAAAATAATAAATCCATTACCTCCTACATAATGTGATGTTATTATAGATATGGTACAACCATATTTTTTATTCTATCGATCCTATAAATGACAAAGTCACCATACGTGCGCGTGTACGACTTACCGTCTCCATGTCGTGGTGTAGTTTGTTATTCACACACTTCATTATTTGGATGGGTATTATAATGAGTATAACTGATGTAAATAATAAATATAAAATGTTAATTATTATTTATATATGACATACCAACCAATTACATAAGATTTTTCCATCAATATAATGATATTTTCGCTCGTACGTACGTACAAATTACTGTCTCCACGACGCGATGAGATTCATTTCCACATTCACCATTCAATGACAATTATAAAAATATATATTATTAATAAGTATGTAATATATGACATAATAATGATACTTAATTGATATATATATATATATGTATGAATGTATGTATGTACATATATCTTATTCACTTACTGTCATTTAATACGATATGAAAACACAAACAACATTTATGCGTACGTACAACCTACCATCTCCATAAATGGTGTTTTCCATTTCATATATATATCTATAATAAATACTTATATTATAAATATATATGATATATAAATCATGTGTTATTTATTGGAATTATTTAAATCATGATCTAAATGATATGATCAAGAATAAGAAGTTAAAACATGTAAGATAAAGAAAGCGATTATTACCCGAAATGTTAATGTAACATGGAAACCATTATTAAATGGGTAGTATAAAGGCATAAATGAATCATGTATGATATAATAAATATGAATATGGTTCTGGTATAATTTTATAACATACTATGATCATTATATAGGAGGTTAAACGCACCCTTGACCAAAGGAAAGTGCATGGTAAGGGTTAATTCTACAATCTCTTTATTATCTGAGATTGTTTAGGTGTAAGTATTTACTGGGAAATATTTATCATCAATACCCATATTTCATAAAAATGTTTTCAAAAGGAATATTTTGAGGTTTAATTGGAGGTTATATTTAACTAGATCATAATTTTAAATGTTTTAAAGATTTATCTTTTTAAATACTTTTAATTAATATCCATGTTCTCAAAATTATTTTTAGGATTTATTTATATGGACATGAATGTTTTGAAATGATAATCCTGTTCAAAATTTTCAAAGTGGTATGATACACTTTGATTTAAAAATCTCTTTTAAATTAATTCCTTTATAAATGTGTGACTTTTAAATGTTTTCATGAAAAAGGGATATTTCACCCAATGAGTTTTACAAACCATTTTCGTCTATGTCAACATCCTTTTATCGATTTTAAACTAGTGTGAAGTTTATTTATGATGATGAAAATATTACACATTGTATTGAATGTTTTGTGATATATTTTACTATAGATGTGTTATTTTTATACCACTCATGGTTTATGGTTAAATTTTTGACATTTCGTATGATAGTTTTAATACGAAAGTTTATGTTATGTTTCAACCTTTTCATATGAAGAATGTGTTGAAATTAGTAAGTGATGGGTGGGGCCTGGTATATCTCCTCAGTGCATTGGTAGGTCTCATGAGACAATTAGACGTGGAATTGGCTATGGCCTTTTCCAATTTTATATATGGTTTTGGTCAAGGCCTTAATCATTTTTAGATGTCTTGGCCAAGGCCTTGAAAAAATGTTTCAGAATGTCTGGAATTATACATTACCTCATTATGAAAATAATATTGATGGTTCATGTGGTTATTCAACTAGTAGATACCCATGACTATGTTTTTTATGGAATTATTCAATCAGCTCATATTCCTGCCATAAAGTGTTCATGTTTATTATTTTTAAAGGCATGTGTTTTAAATTATTCACCATGCCTAATGTTTATGTTATCTTCTGCTGTATTACTTACCTATACTAAGCATTTGATCTCACCACTTTCTTATGTTTTATTTTCCCAGGAATCTAAGAAGTGTATTATGATTGATAAGTTGGGTTAATCTAGGGGATTACTGGAATTCTCAAAGGATAATTTATTTTTTGTTTTATTTTTCTAATGTGTAATGTAACGTTCATATATGTAATCTATTTTCCAAGACTGCTAAATTGATCAATCTTTCGGGACTTGATTCCTTGTAATCTTTCCAATTTATTAAAATAATGCACTGGCTCTGGGATTTCAGGGTTAGGGAATTATAGTCTTGGTGAAATTTTATTTGAATTTAATTAATAAATATTATTCTCAAGATAGTGAAATAATTTAATTCAAGTTAAAATGTTGGTAATAATTAAATAAATATTTATTCACTTGATTGTGGGTAAAATATAATTATTTATTTTATTGAACATTTAATAAATATTTATTTACTAGTTTGTGAATAAAATATTTATTTAAGTGAATAAATTATTTATTTATTTTTTCAGGTGTTCAATAAATGGAAGTGGAGTTCGACCGTACCAAGGCTGGTCTGGTAGTAAAATAATTATTTTCAAGATGATAATTTTTTTTAACTAATTGGCACAAATTAAAATAATGCTGCTATTATTTTATGACTTGGAATTTTATTTATAATTCAATTATACACATGTTGGCACACCATAAATAAAGATTAGGTATTATTATTAATAGAATTGGTTTTCTCTATGGTTATGAATGTATTTAATTACCGTTACACAATTATATATTATATCTGAAGCCCCATGTCAATAAATATACACATACGTCTATTGTTCCATGCACCAAACTGCAATACTGGTGAATTGAGAAACATGATCAAATTGTGTTTTATTTTTTATAGAATAACATGATGGAGAAACATGATCAAATTGTGGATTTCCTCTGATGAACCTACAACTAGATTTATCTCCAAAAACTAATGATAAACTTTGACAGATCTCTAATGACGTCAACACATCTTGAAGAATGGGACCAGAAAGCAGCGAAGGCTAACAATAAATGAATCCTCACGGGTGGAGTGCTTCAACAACGAACTAAATCGAGGAGGGTTTTTTATGTGTTATATTTTTACATTATTTATTCTAACACAATGAACATGGAACAACCCACAAATAGGTTGATCTGCTGATCCCTCATTAATGCTGGAGGGTTCTCTTTTCTGGGATTTGGCATCTGGAATGATTATTATTATTGGAATCTTGAACCTCAAACCCCAAACCTCCCCCTTGTTTTTAAACCTCTAACACGGAGGGAACATACCAACATGAATAAGGCTCAATCCCCTCCTCCTTTTGTTTTCATCATGTATGAACATTCGAAATGGTGATAAGAGGATTTTGAGGCCTTAGTAGAGAAGGAATAACCCCACAGAGGCTAGAGTAGCAGATGAAATAGAAAATGGCTCACCGAAGTAGACTTAGGTGGTTCATGGATGTTTCCATAGGGGGTGGTTATTAGTAGATGGCAGAGCACCACGATGACTCACAAGAGCGAGTGCTGCAACCAGCTCAGGCTACAGCGAGGAAGAAAGGACCACCAGTTGGGACGATAGCTGGATGAGGGACGTGGCCCCTTGGTCGATTTGGTGGAGCTGCCCATAGACACGGGCCATAGATTCTCATGGAGTGTATTCCCTTGACCCCATGTAGAAGGCTTGGCCGATTAGATTGGCTAGCCGCGTGGCGGCATGCCCCAGACGCATTATGCATCTGGGATAGAGGAGGAATTGGTCCGCCTATGGTGGGATGGGCATGGTTGTAGGCCATATCAACACTCAACATGCCAAACCTTACCCCAGTGTCTGAGAAACATGCCCTGCTGGTCGGAACAACACCCTGTAGGCAGGACTGGATGAGACCGACCCGACGGGCTGGACCCCTGACCAAACCAGGCCAAGTCTAGTGAGGCCCAATGGGACTAGGTCAGTGGTCAGGCAGTACCGAGCTGATGCAGACCCCAACCAGGTTGGTTTAGTTTAAATAAACCATGGAATTTGAGGCCCCTAGGTCGAGTTGGTTGGGCCAGTCGGACAGGGTTGGTCCGGTCCCATACAAAATCGGCCCCTGTTTCCTAAAATGCCAATAACATACCAATCGGGAATCCGATTGATGATCCATTTTCGACGTTGGAACCCCCATGATGTGGAAGATATTTGAGAATACACTAAGGATTCTTTCCTTGAAAATGAAAAACAAATAATGTCTTCAAGAGAGGTTTTCCTTGAATCAAGCGCACTACGTATGAAAACCCTCCTGTTGGTGAAATCTAAAGGCTGCTGACAACTGACCATATGTGAATCAACTATAATAGCCTAGTGGGAAAAGTCTCTATGTGACCCAGTTGGCCCATGGTGGGGATCAACTTTTTATGACTTGGAAGACCGATGATACTTGATGAGTAGGAGTACCTCAGTATGGCCATGGTGGGAAGCCGATCTGTGTGACCTGGTTGGCCCAAAGTTGGCATCGACTCTATGTGACCCAGCATAACCATTTTACCTATCAAGGATGAGAACTAAAATATCCCATGTTTAGTGGGAAGCTGCCCTGTATGAATTAACTGGCCCACTATACTCATAGGGGAGGAGTTCTCGAGCAGCCAAAGGTGTTCGATGATACGACTAAGAGTCATACAATATTTTATCTTGATTATACCTGGTGTAAGCAGAATTTCTTTGTGGTTTTATTTATAGATTTCTTTGTGTCCATTCCTTGTTGGTTTGGGGTCCCTACTGAGTATATTATTACTCACCCGTGCACAGGTATTTCCCCCACGTGTTATGTCAGGTGCATATGACTAATGACATGGTGGATGAATTAGTGTCCCAGGACCAGGTGCTTCCCTATGATATTATTCTAGCATGACATTATTCTATGGATTCTGGTAGCTAGTCATTACATACCCATTAGGTAGTGTTTTCAGCAGATGGATTTCCATCGATCTTGTACTTTATCTTATTATAGTTTTCTTTTGTTGAGTTTTTATTATGGCCCATTTACATTCAGTTATACCTTTAAACTCTATGGTTTTTTAGTATCATTTAAGTTATTTTTTCAAGTTTTCTTGGGATGTGGTTATATGTGCATGTGTACATGTACTCAGTAAAATGCCTCCCATATATAGGTTAATTCCTTCGGTGCTTGTCGTAAACCCATGGCCTTCGGGAGGTGGGATTGGGGGAGTCATGACACATTCCCTGGGGGATGGGTCGTGAAAAAGTGGTGTCTGAGGTTGTCAGTTCTACCTCAAATACCAGGAGTCTGTTGTTTTGTGTTTAGGAAATAATGTTAAATTTTTCGAGTTTGACTTTCAGATTTAGGGATTCCATTGTTGGTTAGGAAACTTATGTATCCACACCCCCAGACCTTGAATTCTACTTTTCAACTCTATAAATAAAAATAATGGTTGCATGCATCATATAGGAATTGAGTGTTTCCTTATGTTTTTCTTGAATTATAGTCATCTCACCACATACAATCTATTGAATGTGGAACATCATGATCTGTTTTTGGATGCCTCTATATAGACATCCAACTAGGATTCTGATGTGTGACTATGAGGATATCCCACCTAGCGATGATGCATCAGATCAGGGACCAGTGATAGAGATGGCCACACCAGGTGGTGGACTAGTGTTACCAATAACCATTTATCTATAGTTATTAATGGTGTTACTGGTATAAGACTCAAGCGGGCTCATCACCTTGAATGAGTTCCAAAGACAGAGACCTTCCATATTCAGGGGAGATACATATCCTTAGACCATTGAGTATAGGATGGAGGTGGTGACATGGGTCTTTCGCTTAGTAAGGATTCCACTCTACCAGATGATGATCATATCTATGATTATTCTTCTGGGCTTGTAAGGGAGAAGGTGGAGCCTGATGATTCAGACTCATGAAGAGGAAGCCCTCTCCTAGGTGGATTTTGATAACCTTTTATGGGAGGAGTTTTTCCCTACTACCTTGTGCTCAGTTCACCAATAGGATCTGCTTTACCTATAGTAGGGAAACATGTCAGTGGATTAGTACTCTGCGAGGTTTAAAAACATCTCCTACTACTCTAAGGACATGGTGTGTGCCCCTTTATCTAGGGAATTTACCTTAGAGAAGAGTCTCTGATAGAAGATTCAGGTGTCGATGGTTTCCTTAAGCATCCCCACTCAGGATGGAGTGCTAGATTAAGACATTATTATGGAGTGATTTCTCACAGAGCATGCACTAATAGTTGGAGAAACTAGTAGACACCATGTGAGATAGTCATAAGTGGTGAGTAGTAGGCATCAGATGTGAGGACCCCAGTGGGTCAGATCTTTCATGGGAAGACCCCTGGACTTAGGTGATAAACCTTGGATTAAGGTCGATATTGAAAATCTCTCATAGTATAGGGAGTCAGTAGGGATACATGATACCCTTCATGTGTGGTGGGTAGGAACACATGGCTCAGGATTTCCCAACCCGCCGCGCAGACGATCTGTAGACAGCTGAGGGACCACCAATGCAGAGGTAGAGGTTTGATCAAGGAGGTTCGTAGGGAAACAGATGTAGAAGGGGAGCAAGACGAGTAGCAGGAGGTGGGTTCCAGTTCAAGGTACTACCTCCACCACCCTTGGGTGGTCCGCCATGGAATTTGGGAGCATTTGGATAGGGGTGAGATCATCTTCTGGTGGTGGAGGCCTATGACCATGTTGCTCTGGATATAATTAGATGTACGATCTATGTCTTCTCCACCTTAGCTTAAATTATTATCAAAATATGTTCCATCCACTATTTTCTTACCAAAAACCTCATTCGAGGATCAGGGATTCTGATTGAGCTGTTGGCCCAATCCTAACACTAAGAGACTCATACGAGAGGGGATTAGATGAACACACACTGGTGCTGACAGTGCGAGATTACATTAGGAGGCGAGATCTTCGGCTAGGATATCTTAGTAGCATCGTCAAGGCCTTACATCGTCATCTTGGATATGGACTTCTTTTTTACAGTCCATGCCCATATCAAATGTATTAGGTGCAATGTGCACTGTGTCTGTGAGGATGGGACCGAGTTTTCCTTCACTAGAGAGGATGGAACATTTATATCAGAGGACATAATTTCTCAAAGGAGGGTGCAACTGATCACTCACCAATTAGATAGCCTCACACATTTTCCGGTGGATGAGAGGATTCCTAGATTTCCTATAGTGGGGGATGAGTATGATGATGTGTTTCCTGAGGATGTTTTGGGACTACCTCTTCATATGGAGGTATACTTCGGCATCATTCTATACCCCTATATGAATCTGATATCCACTAAAACATATCAAATTCATCCCAAAGGGCTTCATGAATTGATAGTACCATTGGAGGACATGCCAGATAATGGCTTTGTGAGGCCTAATGTTTCACCATGGGCATCCCCATTATTTTTTCCCATGAAGGAAGATAGGATCTTGAGGATATACATGGAATTCTGGTGCCAGAACCATCTAACCAAGAAGAACAAGTATCCACTATTGAGGATTGATGACCTCTTCGATCAGCTGATGGGATCAAGGATGTTCTAAAAGATAGACCTCCGATCTAGCTGTCACCAGCTTTGGGTACATGATGAGGACTTACCAAAGACTGATATTAGATGCCGGTATGAAAACTATGAGTTTTTTTATGATTCCTTTCTGCATGAACAATTCCCTATAAGTTTTCGTGGGATTCATGAACACAATATTCCATAAAAACCTCGATAGTTTCATGTCAGCCTTTATTGATGAAATATTGGTGTACTCTGCGTTAGAAGAGGAGGATGCTACACACCTGAGGATAGTTTTGGATACACATCGAGTGAACTACCTTTATGGGAATCTCCTTAAGTTCTAGTTCTAGATTCAGGAGGTCCACTTTATGGGACACATCATCTCGAAGGCTGGAGTTGTAGTGGATCTGGTGAAGATAGAGGTTGTTCCTACTTGGAATCCACCCATGAGTGTGAATGACGTGCAGAGTTTCATGTGGTTGGTTGGATAATACTAAAGGTTTGTGCCTAGATTTTCCAGAGTAGAATAACATTTATGGGCCTTGAAATGGATGATACAAGACTTTGTGTTGACAGAGAAGTGCCAGCAGAGTTTCTAGGAGCTGAGTCAGAGACTAAAGAGTGCCCCTATCTTGAGACTACCAGAAAAGGGTGTTGGGTATGTAGTTTTACGAGACTCATAAGGGAATAGACTGGGTTGTGTCCTGATGCAAGAGTGAGTGGTGATTGTCTATGGCTCATAGATGTTGAGGCAATATGAACATAACTATGAAAACTATGACCTGGAGTTAATAGAAGTGGTCTTTTCATTGAAGATGTGGCTGCACTGATTGATGGGTGAACAATTTTCCATCTAATATAACCACAAGAGTCTTAGGTAAATATTCTAACAGAAGGAACTAAACATGAGATAACTACTATTTATGGAGTTCCTCAAAGACAAAGACTTTGAGATAGTCTATAATCTTGGGTAGGGGAATATTGTGGAAGATGCACTCAACAGAAGGTCTAGTTTACATATACTGAGTGAGGCCACAGAGCCATTAGGAATGATGTAGATATCCTTTATGGATAATTATGGGGAATCTTACCATCAATCAATGACTGTCACTCCCGCACTATTACAATGAGTTAGGGAGGTATAGATTGTGAATTTTGACTATGAGGCCCAATGTGCCCAGTTATCCTCAGGACATGCTCCAAATGGATTTTCGATATATACGGATAATGTCATCCTTTTTAGAGGGAGCATAGTGGTACCAATGATGTTGCGAGAGGAGGTGTTGAGGGAGTTCTAAACATCTCCTTTGATGGTACATCATTGCTTGTTATAGATGTATTGGGACCTCCGATGTTCGTAATGGTGGCCAAGGATGAAGAAAGTAGTGGTAGAGTTCATTTAAAAATTCCCAACTTTTCAGCAAGTGAAGGATGAGAATCAAGTTCCCGCTAACTTGGTCCAATCACTTGAGGTACCAGAGTGGAAATTGGATCGTATCTCGATGGACATCATGATGGGATTACCACACACGTCTTGGGGCCATGATTCTATCTTGGTTATCGTTGAACGACTCACCAAGTCAGTTCATTTCCACCCATCCAAGAGTATGGATTTGTATAGGTCATGGGATGCCTCTATATCCAAGATATATTGTGGATACATGGTCTGTCTTCGATGATATTCTCAATCCATGACACTCACATTACATCCCCGGTTATCAAAGGGATTATAGGAGGATTTTGGGAATTAGCTGCACTTGAGAAAAGCCTTTCACCCTTAGAGAGATGGTCAGATGGAGATGACTATAAAGACCTTGGAGGACATGATTCATGATCACGTCATTGATTTTGGTCATAGTTAGGGGGACCACCTGCCACTAGATTATTTTTACAACAACAAATATCACTCCAACATTGGCCTGGAATAGTTTGAGGCCTTGTACGGGTGGCCTAGCAGATCACCTCTATGCTGGACAGACCCAGGGGCACCACTCATGGGCCTAGAGATGATACAAACAACCACTAAGAAGGTTCATGTCATCTAGGATAGATTATGACTACAGAATTTAGGTAAAAATTGTATGCAGATAGAAGATGGAGGCCCTTAGAGTTCAAGGAGGGAGACCTTGAGTTCTTTCAGGCCTCACCCTGATGGGGATTACAGATATTTTGTAGGGGTGGAATTTTATCCCTGAGGTTCATCAGACCATTCCTGATTCTTAGAAGAGTTGGTGAGGTGGTGTACCACATATATCTCCACCCACAGATGCACTGGGTGCACGATTTTTTCCACATTTCACAGTCGAGGTGGTATGTGTACGATCCATCAGACATCATCGAATGAGGAGATCTTTTCATTGATGATGGTTAGACATTTTTGGAGATCCTATTGGAGATTGAGGATCGATAGGAAGGGGTATTTTATGGATATTCGATTCCTCTAATATGCGTTAGGTGGTAGCATAAGAATCTCTTGGAAGCACATGGGAGTAGGAGGCTCACATTAATGCTTAGTATCCCCATTTTTTCTTTAGCCTTGTTGTGGCTTATGGGGATAAGTAACCTTAATGATGGGGGTAATTTATTTTTCCGAAAATACAATGTAATTTATATAAAATTTTATGGAATTATTTCAAGACCAGATGCTATGAAGACACATGATTCCAAGGCCTGGTGAGCCCGAAATATAATTTTTAAAAATTTTAAGTTCATTTAAATAAACATGCGAGAAGGTTTTCTTAAATTTTAAATTGTTGCTCAGATCAAAAATATGAGGGCACCAGTGAAGTTTGAATGATGGGATTTTATTAGAATGGAACTAAATTTGACTAGCTAGGGTATACCATAAAATTTAATTTTAAGAATTGTTTGGAAAAAAATTAAAATAACTTAAACCATTATTTTATTTATTCTTCCTAACCGTTATACAGTGGAATAGTGGTGATGCAGTGTGGAAACAATGAGATGATGAGTTGTATTAAATGGATCTCATTAATGGATCATAAACATGCAATGTAATAATGTCTTAAATGAAGCATAACATACACTCTATTTCATATATGAAACAACGTAACGACACGATGATGCAGCATAACAAAAATGATATGACGATACATCTTAATAGAAACGATGCAACATGTTTTCCTTTTTATGGAATAATACATTGGAGAAACGGGATCAAATCATGACTTTCCTCTGATGAACGTACTATAATATTTCTCTCTAATGACAGAATTCGGATGATCGCTCATGATGTTGATTAATCTCAAATAACAGGTGCAGAAAGTGGAAAATTCAAACGAAACATAAATCCTCACAGGAAGAGCTCTTAAAGTTTGGATTTGGGATGAAATGGATTTTTAAAATCATGAATTGCGTTACGTCTATCTCCTATAGAATTAATATTAATGGGGCCCCTTTAGTGAGCTTTAAACCGTTGAGAGGTTTGAGAGAAGGGGATACCCTATCGCCTTATCTCTTAATTTTGGTGGCTGATGTTTTTTCTCACCTCCTTCTGAAGGCGGAGGATGAAAGAACTATTCATGGTGGTCAAGTATGTATAAATGAACCCTATCTCCCATCTCTTCTTTGCTGATGATAGCCTTATTTTTTCTCATGCTACCCCACAAGAATGCAGTTCAATGTTTCATACCATCAATCTGTACGAAATGGCTTCTACGCAATGTATTAATCCTTCTAAATCAGAGTTATCTTTCAATAGAGGTGTATCACAAGCAAAGAGGGAGGATTTTCAACAAATGTGTTTCTTTACACTGGTGGATAATCATTTTAAGTACCATGGACTCCCGAGCCTTGTTGGGAGGTCAAAGCAACAAGTGTTCACCTCGATTTTGGATAGGGTGGATAATCTGATTTGCCTTTGGTCTAGTAAGAAGATTTACAAGGTGGGAAAGGAAGTTCTTGTGAAGTTAGTCGCTCAAGAAATCCCTTATTATGCTATGTCGCTTTTTAAACTCCCGGAAACTCTCATCGATCAAATCCACTCCTGGTTGGCCAATTTTTGGTGGGTCTCTCATGAGGGAAAACATAACTCACACTGGATGTCTTGGGAGAAGCTGTGTGTTTCAAAATTTCATGGGGGGATTGGTTTTATGAATCTCAAATGGTTTAACTAGGCTCTTCTAGAGAAGCAAGGATGTCACCTACTCTCCCATCCACATAAACTATTCTCAAAGGTTCTTCATGAAAAATATTTCCCTCATTCTGGCTTCTTGCATGCCCAGCTGGGGCCACGACCGAGTTTTATGTGGAGAAGCATCTGGGGCACAAAATCTCTTCTTGACACTGGATGCATCTGGAGAATTGCTGATGGGAATAATGTTCATGTTTGGAAGGATTATTGGATGCCCAATGGTGTTAAAAATAAGGTCTCCTCATCTATTTTTCTTGGGTTTGAAGATTCAATGGTACACGATCTGATCAACGGCTCGCTCAAGGATTGGGATCGGCGGAAGCTACTCAGCTGGTTTAATGAGGTTGATCATCAACTCATCCTGAGTATTCCTCTCACACTACATATGGGCATTGACCAGCTTTACTGGACTGGGGAATCTCAGGTAAAATATTCTGTCCGATTGAGTTACAAATTGCGGGTCCAAGGCATGGACCAGGCCTTTCCTGATAATCGATGGAAGAGAATTTGGTCGCTCTATGCTCCCCCTAAGGTGAAATTTTTTTAGTGGCAGGTCTGCTCTGGGATTCTCCCAACCCGTGACTTTTTGGTGAGGTGATATTTGGCTGAGGATGACACCTATCTGTTGTGCCTCCAGGAGGTGGAATCCCCTCTACATGCAATTCCTTCCTGTCGTGAGGTGGAAGGGGTGTGAAAGGCATGGAAACTGGATTTTGGTTTGTTCTTTGATCTTTCATTGGGGATGGTCCAAAATCTGTTAGAATGGGTGTCCTCTCTTGAACCGAGAGTGGTGGGGTTGATTTTCCCAATTGCTTGGTTAGTGTGGACTCGACGTAATGATTGTATTTTCCAGATGAAGGTGACCCATGACCGTCTTTGGGTGGACATGGCTAGAGAATGGATGAATGGTTGGAAGAATAAGGATACAATTCCTTGTTTGGGCAACACTCAGCAGACGATCCCTTGCTGGTTCCCCCACCTGAGGGTTTTCTCAAGATCAATACTGATGCTACGGTCTTCGCTAATTCCAGGGTCGGTATTGGACTCATTGTTCATAACAGTTGTAGCCAGATTGTGGAAGCTCAGTGCCAGGAAATGCCTTGTTCATGGAGTCCTGTGGTTGCGGAGGTCTCTGCTATCCTTCATGGGATCCTTTTAGTCCATTCAAAAAATTGGCCCAAGGTTTTGGTGGAATCCGACTAACTCGAAGTGGTTAACTCTCTATCATCGAAGGACAATGACTCTCAACCATATGGCCTTATCTTGAGGAATATTTGGTCTTTAGCCGAAGGCTTCGCTGTATGAAATTTTTATTTTATCAAGCAAGGAGGGAATATGAAGTCTCATTATTTGGCTCGTTTTGGGAAAACTTGTGGTGGTCATTGTTGGGTGGACTCGCTTCCTGCTTGGCTTTGTTGGCCTAGTTTTTCTTGATCAGTAATATAGATTATCTTTTCTCAAAAAAATATAAGAATTTTGAAAATAAAAACCCAATTCACCACCTTGTTTCGAAACCTATAACATGAAGGGAAGAGGGCAACACAAACAAGGCTCGAGTCCCTTCGCCTTGTGCGTTCTCCATTGTCGAATATTCAAAATAGAGGAAATAGGATTCAGAGGCCTTTGTAGAGGAGACATAACACACAATGTTTGGAGGCGTAGATAGTCCAATGAATGGACCATCAAAGCGGACCTGGTGGTCCATAGAATATCCCATAGGTGCGACATGACGACACACCATAGGGAACACCATCGTCGGCTCAGGCCATGGTAAGGTAGCAGGGGCCGCTGATTGGGTCAGTGGATGGGGGAGGTACGCCGCCCTTGGATTGCTTTGGTGGATCAACCCTTATTCATGGGCCATGGATTATTTTAGCATGTTGTCCCCTGACCATTTGCAAAAGACCTGAATGACTGCATGTTGGCGCACCCCGGACGTGCTACGCATCTGGTATAGAGGAAAACCAGTTCTAATGTGACTGAACGGGTAGAGAAGTCGGCCAGAACCATGCCCATTGGGCTAGAACTATGACCTATGTAATGGACCCACACCCTACGGGCCAAGGAAAATCATATCGGGTTGCCAGGAGACCCGACGGACTGGACCCTGGCTGAACCAGGCCGTGTCCAATGAGGCCCAATGCGCCTGGCTCACTGGCCCGACCTGACCAAGCTGAACCAGACCTGAACTAGGTTGGGTTGGTTTGGTTGATCTAACCTGTGGCATGTGTGGACCTTGGTAAAGGTTGTTCAGGTCAGTCCGACTGGGTTAGACTGGGAGTAGAAGCAATCAGTCCTTATTTACTAAAACATCAATAACATACAAACTAGGCGTATGATTAACGAGAAGTTTTTTGAATTCTAAACCTCATAATGAGGCAGATATTTTAGAACACTCTAAGTAGGATTTAATGAATTTTTAAATTGAAAACTATCATAGGGATCGGTTCTCCAACAATCAGGTGAACTACATGTGGAAACCCTGCTGTTGGTTGAGACCTGAAGACTGCTGAAAAGAGACCCATTGTGGAACAACTATGATGGTCCAACGGGAGGAGGATCTATGTGAACTGGTAGTCCCACAATGAAGAGAATCTATGTGTGACCCGATAGAACCCCAATAATTGACAGGGAGGAGTACCTCAATATGGACAAGGTGGGAAGCAGTTTTGTGTTACCCAGAAGGCGCATGATGGGGGAGGCTCTATGTGACCGAGCATACCAACATAACTTATCAAGGATGAGTACCACAGTATCCCAAGGTTAGTGGGAAGGGGATATGTGTGTCCCGGTAGTGCCACTATACTTCTAGAGGAGGAGTTATCTAGAAGCCCAAGGTGTTCGATGATACACTAATGATCATACTTTCCTTAGTTTAGATTATACATGGTGTTAGCTGTCTTGATTCATGGTTTTCATTGTGGATTTATTTGGTGTCATTCCTTGTTGGTTTGGCGTCCCTACTGAGTATATTATTAATCAACCCTACAAGGGATTATCTTACATGTGTTGTGTGTAGTGCAGATGACTAACAACATGGAGGAGGAATTGGTGGCCCAGGACCAGGTGGTGCCCAGTGAGATCAGGTAGGAATGACATGCTTCTATTTCTTCTGACAGATACTCTATACATACCCATTAGGCGGGGTTTTCAGCAGACAACTTTCCATCAATTTTTTACATTCTCTTATTACAGTTGTCCATTGTTGGGTTTGTATTTTGGCCCATTTACTTTCAGTTTTTCTTTTACACTCAGTGGTTGTTTATTAGCATGAATGTTCTCCTTTCCATTTTTCTTGGGATGTGGTTATATGTGTGTATATATAGTTACAATGGTAAATTCCTCCCACTTGTAGGTTGATTCCTTCAATGGTAGTCTCCAAACCCTAGCCTACAGAGGTGGGCTTGGGGGAGTCATAGCACAGGCCCCGGGGGACGAGTTGTGATAGATAAAAAGAGAAATAAATTTAATTTTAATTTCTCTAATAAAAATTAAAAAATGTTATGATAATTTACAATAGAAAAATATTCAAACTATAAAATGTATTTTAATCAAACTAAATTTCCATACCTTGCCAAAAAAATGTATTCATATGTGGGTTCATGGTTTTTTTATAAACACCCTCTTTCACCGACTATTTAAACCTCTATTGGCCAGTTAATATTCAATAGAAACATTTCATTATTTAAAATATAAGGGTTACATCCAAAATTATACTTATCTCCACTTTTAAAACCAAACACTTTTTCCACTTCAAGACCCACTATACTATTGAATTTCTCCTTGAAATTATTCCACATTATATCTCTTATATGCCTCTCCCACTTCCATAATTATTGGGTAATGATTATTTTACTTATGGAAGTCATCTCTAATAAATTTTCAATGTGAAAACTCCATCATCCAACTTGATTATTAAATTCTATTTGTATTTTAATTTACTTTATTCCTTATTAATATTTTCTAAAACATTTATGTACAAATTTAGTATAATTAATATACATAAATTTATTAATATTAATTGGAAAATATTTATATACTCTATTTCATGCACTTGTGAATTACAATATAACGTCTTCTATGTATTCATATGACTACCAGCTTCTTGAAGTAAATTTTTTCATTTTATCTTAATAAAATTTTTAACCACATATATTAAAATTCAAAATCAAAAAAATATAAATAAAATCATTTTTAATTTTTCATAGATATATGATAAACATGACTAAACATATTCAGCCATCCAGATATAGTGTATTCATGGTTGGGTCAGTTGAACCACCTTATTGAATAATTAATATTAAAAAAATATAATGGATGATTGTGGGAAATTGAAATGCGTCTCGGTTGGCTCTCAGGATTTGATGTATCTATTTTGATGATGTATTCTTTTATATTTTGAATTAGTAGTTCGGAATAGTGAATGGATATGTTTTATTTTTTGAAATTTTAACTCTTTAATATGTGGTTTTTTTGGGTGTTACTTGTTATTAGAGGATGTTATGTAGGTTTCCACTCACCCTCAAAGTGTTTTTTAATGAAATAAAAAAATGGATTGTGTAATTATGGGATGTTATATACTATAATTATTATATGTTTATAATATTAAAATAAAAATAAAAATTTCCACATCAATTTCTAGTACAGAAAAAATATGCTGACCCCAATTCAACATTCACAAAAACATCTTCCTATATATATAAATAAATAAAAATAATTTGATAATAAATGGTTCATACTAATTTAAACATAGAATAATAATGTTCTTATGAAGGTATCTAATAAAATCATTTTTGTTTTCTTTAACTTATCATGTGTATATAATAGATCTAAAAAAGGTAACAGTTTCACCCCAAATTCTCATTCATTCACTCTAATTTTATTTCATGAACCTAATTTCTTTTAAATATTGTATATAATATTAATTTGATATATAATATAATGAATTATATTTATTCATGGAATTGTATCTTTATCTTTGAGTTCTCCCTCCATCTCTCTCTTTACCTTTCGAAGGGAATTATTTGAATTTTTTAAAAGCCAAAAGAGTATTTTATCTCAATTTTATAAATTGAAAAATTTTCTAATAGAATGCACCAATTTATTATTTATAAAATTTAAACACTTCCCATGATTATATCTTTGAATAATTCATATTTTTATTCATGGGATTTATAGATAAATTTTATTGTCAAAATTGCAATTACTCTTGATTCATAGACTACTCGATCTGTAAGGTTTTTAATAACTTAATTATCTTCATTGAGATATAATCATTTTTACTGAAAATTATCGTCAAAAGATTGTTCTAATAATCCACATGTTGATATTATGTTATAAAAAAATTCTTTTCTTTGAAATTATTTTTAAATCCATTTCATTTTCCATGATGAATTCATTTAAAAATTTTGAGTTTATAAATAATATTTATGATATTTTCTAGTAATCCGTTCTTTTCCATGTCCATTTTATCCATTAAACCATTAATTTAATTTTTTTTAAAAAATTTATAAAGTATTATCTCTTGTAAGCCTCATATTGAAAATAATAATTTTTCAAAAGGATAATTTATCAACTCTAAAAATTATATGGGTTTTTAAATAAGTTTATTTTTCTCATGTAAATAGAAATTAATTTTTTGGATCATATATTTTATCCTCAAACCCACATTTTCTAATAAAATAAAAATATTCTTTTATGATTTTATATTTACACCAATTTTTTTTTCATTATGTCATTGAATCATTATGATAATTATTTTTTAAATGATCTTATATATCATTTGTGATGTTATTAAGAAGGGTTTAAATGAAATAATTTTTTATATAAAACATTGCTTCAAATTTATTTTCAATCTCAAAAATATTTATAGACAATTGAGTTGTATTTTATGGTTCACTTAATACATTATCATCAAATTTATTTCATTAATATGATAATGTTTCTTTAAAATTTTATTTTATTTTTTGTGAAATTTTATGAGTATAAATTGACAATTTATTGATCCCAAATTTTTATTCTATGGGTTATTTTATGATTTTATAATTAAATTTAAATTCACATAGATGAATTGATTATGATAAACTAATGATATATATATCCATTTAATACTTCGAGTAAAGGATTATATCTCATGGGATGAAAATATTATATAAATATGTTATTTAATAGATATGTTAACCAAGTGTGACTATGATGGAGTTTAGCTCTTCTCACAATTTTAAGTGTTAACCGGGTAGCAAGTAACTATGATAAAAAATGGTGACTATGATGTTATTCATCTGTACTCAAAATATTTCAGGTGAGAAACCTTGGGAGTTACCACATTGATAGTAATAACAAATCATATGTTTAAGAATATTTCACTTTCTTTCAAACATTCTGTGTCTCATGTTATATTTTTCATGTTTTATTTTCTCATGACATCGTAAAAGTGTAATTATTTTTATAATATTTCTATATTTAATTATTATGATTTAAAAATATTTCACTATTCAATTATAGATCAAATATATTTTTTTATTCATTAATTTCCACATGTTTAATATTAATCCATTATATACTATTATATGTTATCCCATTCTTGGAATTTCTGCTCACCCCTTATAATGTTTTCCCTTCCTCAAGATGTAATGATTTTTATCAATCATGGAATTTCTATGAGGGGATATATTTATTAGTTAAATTTTTACAATATGTAAAAAAAATATTTACATGTTTCTAGTCTCTATGAATCTATACCATTAGGTCCATGTGTAGAGATATTATTAATGATATTTGTTAATTAAACTGTCATATAAATGTAATATTTATAATGTTTATCCTGGGTATCATTAGTTTTATTTGAGGGATAATTATTTATAATTAGATGATGTGATGTAAAACAATTTATAAACCCTATAAGGATAATTTTATGAAAATATCAATATAATTTTTAAATTAATGATTTTTTTTGGTTTTCCTAGAAAAATACATAAATAGTTATCTAGATTCAAAAATGTGAATGTAGGTTCTAGAATAATTGTACCTAGGGGTAATGAAATTAAAGGGAGAATGTTGGTTATTAACATTGTAATGACCTAGTTCATGAAAAAATTTCCTAACGTCCCACCTAGGTTGAAACTCCTAGGGTATATTCTTTGGTTAATTCACATTCTCATTAATCAACTATTTTGAAAGATTTTAGTATGATGTTAACAATTTAGGCAAGATAAATTAATTGGAAAATGACCATGGATATCCAAAATTTGGTCATATGGATCCATATGATAATATATTCAGGTATTTTATGAAATTAATGTGAAAAATATTCTATAATATAGGTTATGATACCCAACAATGAATGATTATTGAGCCCAATGACCAAGGATAAAATCAATATTGGTAACAATCATATTATATTATAATATATGTTGGTATTTCTATATGATCATCTCGATATTCCCCTAAAATGACATTGAGTTTTCAATCAGAACACATACATGGGTCCCTGGCTATCTCAAAGATTACATATCAAATAGATCCCATTGAATTAATGGAGTTAATAAAGAAACAACAACATAATGTGTAAAAATAGTTTTATATGACATAGTGCTTTATCATGTTGTGAACTAGACTTATTAGAAAAAAAGGATGGACGAATTGGAAATTAAATCTATTATCATGATATCAAAAAATGATATAATATAATCTTGTTTTTTCCAACATTTTGGGCTGTTCTTTGAACACAAAAGAGAGAAATGGTTATTTATAATTGGACACTAATCTAGATATCATCATGTATGGTAAAAAGTAGTAGATATTCCATTGACAACAATCAGGAAAACATATTTACACTATGATTTTATAGTGATGTATTTTGGGAATATTAATAACCCCTTTATCAATATGGGACTTATGAATAGGTTCATTAGATATTACCTTGATCAATTTTTAGTATTCATTATAAATAATACCCTTATGTATTGCAACGAGAAGGATGAGGACAATGATCACTTATGGACTCTTTTGAAAACTGTGAGGAATGAAAGAATATGTGTTAAACTCATGAAATGAAAATTCTAGCTAAAAAAGTATAATTTGTAGGTAGTTTACTAACACATTATGGTATATCTATATATTCATAAATTACTAAGGTTATTGAGAAATATCCTAGACCCACCACTGTGACTAAATTTTACAGTTTGTGTGGGTTAACATGATATTACAGATGATTTTTGATAATTTTCCAATGGTTAACAAATCCATTGAAACTATTAATATGAAAATGATTCAAGTTCATATAAATACATAAATGTGATGAATGTTTCAAGTATCTTAATACAAGAATGTAAAATGCATCTATATATTACATTACTTTATAGTGGTAAAGGGTTTTTAATTTATAGTGATGCATCATTAAAAGGAAAATAACGTTTCCTTATTAAAAATTAAAAATTAAATTCTTATGACTCGTGAAAATTTACAAATCTTGAGAAAATATAGTCGATTATTTCATTGAATATAGTTATTTTGACCTCTACATTGAAAATTTGGCGATAATAAAATTATAGTGAAATTTTTAATTTATACACTAATAAAAAATTATGGAAATATATCCTCATTAAAATGGAGTTAAACATTTTATAAGGGTGATAGTTAAAGTTAATCATATATAATCACATCATAAAAAAATAAAACCCTAAAAAGGAAAATAATATGGATAAAGTTTTGAGTAGAAAAATTCATGAAACATTATCTATTTTGAAGATTGAAGATGACATAATAGTCGTGGGTATACAAAAGAATAATCTTGAAGTCATTATAGAAAGGTGAAATAATTATTTTTCCTTGGTACTTTTTCTGAAATACGTTCATATAAGAATAAAAAGTGATGGCATGGATTATGTGTGGTTATAAAAAATTATAGATAATGTTTAAATGTTAAATTTTGATAAATAAGGTGTCATTCGATTTGGAAATTAGATATGTGTACATTATATATCAAAACTAAATAAATAGATTTTGGATGATGAAAAAATATCATCCTTAAATAACCATCCTAGATGCGTAAAGATTACTAAAGGTATGATTATTTTTTTTGACTGGATAACATTATGAGTAAAACAACAGATTATATTTCTCAATTCTAGGAATTTAAGTTAGATAATTTAGTTTGATAAAAGGATAAAGGGGTGATGCGACCATTACCCATACCCATATGGATATGGGAAAAAATCATCATGAATTTCATCGTAGGACACCACAAGTCTTCTAAAGGTTAAAATATCACAAGGGTTGTAGTTGATCTTATTATAAAGGTTGTACACTTTATTAAAATTATTTATTTTTTCATAATGGATCATCATTCAAATATATAAATTAAATAGGAGGTAATGTTTTACTTAGTACCACTATATATTGTGTCAGATCAATATCATTGGATTACATTGCGATTCCAAATTAACATTCAGTATATTTATCCCAATTTGATTAATTATTGGATCTCATGTCTTCATAAAAAAGAAGTCCATTACAATATAAAAATTCAAACTCAATAAAAAATACAAGGATCATTTTCAATTAATTCAGATGGATTTTGGGATCAAGATATTTCTCAAAAAGAGTTTTAATATAGAAATAGTTTCTATTATTTTATTAAAATGGAACCACATAAAGAATTATATGATAAGAGATGCATGGCACCAACATGTTTGGATGAACATGGGAAAAATAATTTCATATGGTATGGTATTGTCTACGAGATGATTGGGTAGGTCGAAAAAGATCATAGGAATATTAAAACAATACAATTTTGATGAAAAATCTATCCGAAATAACATTGAAGAGGTCTTGAATATGAAATTGTTGGTATGATGTTTCTCCAAATATATCCATGGAAGGAGTTTATATATTTTGGAATAAAGGGGAGTTGTTCCCTAGATACGATGGCCCCTTCAAGATACTTTATTTTTTCATTGTTATATATTATCACTTAGAACTATCTCTTCACTTATACCAAGTGAATGATTTATTATATGTTTCTTTTTTGAATATGAATTCAAAATATCCATAACAAACTCATAGGTTGTGTAACTAGATCATTACCTCTCATATAATGATAAAATTATAATGTTCTTCGATCAAAGTGACAAGGACCTACAAAACAAGATCACACATCTAATCAATTTACTTTAGTGGAAACACTATCTTGAACATGCTATGTTGGAACATGTGGTTTTAATGAGGAAAAATTATAATTTTTTTCTTTTTTGAAGTAAAATTTTGAGAATGAATTTCTTTTATAGGAGTATAATGTAATGACATAAGTTTTTGACTTATACATATAAGTTCTTTTCTTTAAAAAATATTTTACATTCTATACCAAATGTAAAAGATCCAGAACATATAAGAATAAATTTTTTAATAAATAAATAATATAATAAAAAATAATATAATAATTAAAAATAGTACCTTTATAAGGTAAATTTAAATGTTTCATTATTTAAAAAGATTTTCATTAAAAGTGGTTTCCATATTTTTAATATTTTATTCTAGAATATAAATTTTATAATTTTTTTTTAAAATATGTTTTTACGTATGTATCATGTAAAAATTTATAGAGTATGAATTTTTTTGCATCTTTTGAAGAGGTTTATTTTTATTTGAAATATTGAGTTTTAAAAAAAATTATGATTTCTCTGATTGTATCATTAAGTAAGCATGACTAGAATCCTAATAATTTTTTTTGTAGCAGAATAAATATATTTTAATAACATTATAAATATTTATATATTCATTCACTCTATAAATCCTTAGTGAATCATTTCTTAAAATATAATTAATTTTTCATTTAATAAAAAATATTTATTTTCTTTAAATTTAGAATTTTCATTGTGAAAATAGGTTTTTTAGTACTTTAATTCCTCATAAAGTTTATTATTTAAAAAATAAAAAAATAAAAAAATTTAAAATCATTTCTAGTGACAATTTTAAAATAAAAATAAATTTTGTTATAGAGATATTTTCCCCTAAACTACTATTTTTCCACGAATAAGTGTGTTAATTTAAAATATATCATTTAATTCAATTGAAATATTTATATGATAAATTCATATTTAAATATGAAATCATAATGATCAAATTTTAATATATGGAAAATATTAACTTTATAATTAAAATTATTTATTAAAAAGAATTATAGGTTCCTTTGTAAAAGGTAAAAATGATCAAAAATAACTTTCTAAGTTGAAACATAACCCCCAAGTTGAAAACATATTTTCAAATGGGTTTTGAGTAATTTTTTTACCCAAAACAACTTCCCCTCTATGATTTTCTATTTTATAGCCATTGATAATAAAATTGTATCCTTATATTATTGAAAATATAAGTGTTATTCCATAACTACCCTTATCCACAATATAAAAAGAAAAAACATCCTCCACATCAGGACTCATACTAACCTTGAATATTGTCAATAACACTATAAATTATATTATACTATAATCATATCTATTTTCTATATCTCATGGAAACCGTAAGGTTTCTTAAGGTCTTCATCTCCAAGGATTATCCCAAAGAGACAATCCAATTTTCTAATGTGAGCATTACTTTCTTTTAATCTTATATTTTAATTTACTCCATAAAAATAATCTATGACAATGTTTATATAAAGAAATAAATATCATTATTATGCATAAATTTACATTCATTTATAGAAAAATCAATTCATAATTTCCATAAACTTATAATAAATTTATAATGTTAACTTTTTATTTTTTGTATTACTACAATCATGTGGAACTATTTTTATGTTTTCATATTGTTATTATTTATTTTTGAAAATATCTTGAAATATGATTCATGAAGCTAAAATTACCTAAATAATATCATCACTTTCAATATCCATAACCACACTCACCCATCAAGATATAACATATCCACATTTTTATTTTTGTAACCATCTATTTGAATAATTTTTTTAAAAAATTATCATACAAGAATACAAAAACATAAATACTAATATTATTATATGTTAATAATAATTGAATTATTATTTTTTCTATAATGTATATATTAGCTAATTAACTCATTATTAATATACAATCACTGGTCGATAAAATTACCAATGTAAGTAGACACTGATTAAATTTTTATATAAACATATGATAATGCAATATAATGAATAAATAACATATTCTTTTAAATGTTCCATAATAAATTAAATATATAAGAATATGGATCCCAAAAAGTTATTTGAAAAACATAATTTGATTATTCAGTGTAACGCCCCGACCTCAAAAGCCCAGAGTCGGTGCATTATTGCATATCATTGTCATGATAAAAAACATCAATTCTCGAAAGACCAATTAGTTTAGTATCCTTGGATGCACTATATACACTTATAAGGTTTACATTAAATCCTAAAATGGAAAACTAAAACAACATTGTTTCCATGGAAAACACTGAGATCCCACAGAACATCCCTGCAGGTTAGTCATAATATACTTCTTCACATCCTGGTAAAAATAAAACATAGAAAGGGGTGAGCTCAAATGCTCAGTAAGGATAACAATATAGCAGAAACTTTCATAAATAAGAATAAACATTTAATGAAATGTATAAATCTAAAACAAAATCCTTTTCAGCATAAACTACATCATAATATGGAAAATATAAGTCAAAATAATTCCATTTACTTACTCACATGGATATTATACTAGTCGAATAATCACATTAAATATCAATAGCCACTTTCGTAATGATGGAGTGCATATTTCTAGACTTTCATAACCACATAGTCAAGGCATTGTGCCAAGACTACAAATAATATTTTGTCGAGGCCTTATGCCAAGACACTAGTTTGTATCATGAGATCTACCGATGCATCGAGGAGCTATAGCGGGCTCCACCCATCACTTACTAAGTACAATTCATTCTTCATATGAAAAGGTTTAAACATAACATAAAAATTTGTATTAAAACTGGCATACAAAATGTCAATACTTTATCCATAAACCCTGAATAGTATGAAAATAACAAATCTATAGTCAAACATATCACAAAACATTCAACACAATATGGAAGTTTGGTGTCATAATAAATCAACTTCAAATAAGCTTAAAATCCATCAAAGGATGTTGACATAGATGAAATCAAAACATTTTTTAGAGAAATATCTCTGTCTATTTTGAAATTATTTAAGAAAAACTTTATTTTGAAAATATTCTTATAATCTTTTAAGGGAAGCTTCTATGATGTTATAACGACGGAAAATAGCCGCACCCACCGTATAAGTTAAAAAAACATTCTCACCTTAATTTTTTCAAAAAGGTCATAAGGTACCTTGTTTGGAAAACGACAGAAAGATTCCTTTCAAACCATTTTATAAATAGTCAAACAAGGGTATAAATGACGTTAAACCATAGTCTAGTAAATATTATAAATTTTTTGGAATACATTTTTAAGAAACTTGGATGTGGATGATAAAGAGGTCCCAGTAGATACTTACGTAAAAACAACCTCGGATATTTAAGAGATTGTGAAATTAACCCTTACCTTGTACATTTCCTTGGTCAAGGGAAGGTTAACCGCTTGTATAATGGTGAAATATTTTTTATTAAATTATACAATAATGATATACATTAATATGATATCATATATGATCTTCTAATATTGATTTGTTAATAATATCTTAGTATTATCGTCATTTCGGGTGTTAACTGATTCGTTTTCCTTTATATGATTTGTTATGTAAGTAATGTTTGTTAGGGATAGGATGTATCTTATTCATATTCATAATTATATTAATTCTTTAAACATTATTTTGAATCTTCTAATGAAAATTAGTCTTTAATGGATACAATGGGGAATGAATCTCCTCGCATTCGTGGAGACGGTAATCCGTACGTACGCACGACCGACAATATCATTTTTTTGATATTAAAATCATATATAATTGGATGGTATATCATATATACAGAATAATTATCATGTTATATTTATTATTTTCACCAATTATACATAATTATTATACCCATCCAAATAATAATGTATTGAATAACAACTACACCACGACGTGGAGACGGTAAGTTGTACGTACGCACGTATGGTTACATGTCATTCAAAGGATGGATAGAATAATTAATATGGTTGTAACATATTTATAATAACATCAAAGTGTATATAAGATACTAGAGTTATTATTTTATAATGTAAACAACAAATAAATAGTAAGTGGAAAAAGAAAGGAACTTGAAAGAGGTGATGAAATATTTACCTCTTCTTCAGGTTCTTTCTTTTGATTTGATCAAAAGGGATCCTTATGTTGGATTTATGACTAAAGTAAGCCCTATAGGATTAAGTGAGGAGAGTTGGTAGGATATTTGGGTAGGGTTTGTCTGAGACTAATGTCTTTGAAGGTGTGAATTAGAGATACGAGGGAGTTCCATTTTATAAGAGGGGTGAGGGGCTCCTTAGGAAAAGCTATAAATATTATTTTATAATAAAATAATTTTCGGTTTATAATGGATAAAAAATGAATTATTTAAATTATAAAGAGAATATGTGTCAAAAAACACTCAACAAAAAGGTTTTAGATAGGTTTGGGTCACTATATTAACTTTATCTTTTAGATTTAACTCTTAGTTAAATAGTTTGACATTTACCATGTCTCTTTGTATTTTCATATTATATGGAAAATAAACTTACTATAAACTTCAAATAGAACCCCAAGTGGTTCATTAATGTCACAAATATCATTATATAAGTCTTTTTTCCAATCCTTATATTCTTAGGAATAGAATATAAATTAAAAATATAATTTTTTTTTTAAAAACTCTTTTATGTCAATTTTGACACTATTTGGTATTTTGTTTTTTATAAATTCATAAAAGCATTATTACTTCAATAAAAATTCATCTAACCAACCCTAACATGTCATATTAACCTATAAAATTATTGTAATTCATAAAAAGTCTCAAATTACATTTATTTTGGTATTTATAATATCAATTATGTTAATATTTCATTAATTGGGTAATTACTGCATCATCATTGTGTCATAAACAATATTAATTATTTAATGTCTAAAAATTATAAATAAAATACCATTATGTAGGATATCTTTTTATATTTATAATGAATATTTATAGTACAATTTATCTTATGTTTAACCCTATATTAAAAATGGTTTAGTTATTAAACTTTGAATTTAACACTTTTAACTCTTCTTTGGATTAAATAGTAATAAATGTCCTAATATAATCCAAGTAGACCAAATATGTTCATATTTTATTTCTAAGTTTGTTTTTTGTAGAATTATACTTATCCAATAGAATTATTAAATGTTTTAGGGTAATAATATTATTACTTTTACCCTTAATTACCCAATTTAATTTTAACCGTGATAAATGAAATTAAAAAGTTACTATTCACAAAAAATTATTTTCATCTTATTGAACCAAATTTTTCATACTGATATCAACTGTGTCTCTTGGATTTTTGTAATTCAACTTGCAGAAGCTTTAAAATTATGTTTTATGTAAATTTGTAAATGCTCCTAGGAGGTGGGTAAAAGACGACAAAAAGTTCAATAAATTTTTTATATATCTAAAATTATTATAAAATAACTTCAATGAATTAAATTGAAATTAAATAGTTATTATGTATCTATTTTTACCTAAAATAAATTTAAATAAAATAAATAATTATTTAAATAAAAATTTGGTTTTAATCTATAACTCAGTGTTTTTCACTATTCATCAAAAATTGAACGTTTCCAGAAAAATACCAAAAAATCACCCTAAGCTAATTTTGATATTCCAAATCAAAAAATGAAGCCCATTTAAAAGATAAAATTTATAAAATTTCAAAAAGTGGTTATTACTATTCATTATGGCTAGTTTGATTGGTTTTGGTGTTTTAGAACTCGAAGTTACGTACAACACATGCTACTGTATTATTCAAAGAGAAGCGTATCGTTGAAGTTTGGGGTGTCACATTCTCCCCTACTTCAAATAATTTCTTCCTCAAAATTTCTAGAGTATTACTCCATAAAAATACTCGGGTGGTTCTTCATCATAAGTTCCTCAGGTTCCCACGTTGCATCTTTCATCTTATGTTTTCTCCATCTAACTTTTACCAGACGAGTCGTCCTGTTTCTCAACACTTGTTCTCTTGAATCAAGAAACTTGACTGGCTATTTGCAATAAGACAGACCGAGTTCCAGTTCTAATTCCTCATAGGTAAGTACCCGTGTTTGGTCAGGCGTGTATTTTCTCAACAGTGATACCTGGAACACATCATGAACTTTGGAGAGACTTGGCAGCATTGCCAAACGAAAAGCTACAGCCCCAATTCGTTCTAGAGTTTTGAAAGGTCTAATGTACCTGGGACACTATTTTTCTTTCTTACCGAAATGTATAACACCCTTCCATGAAGATACCTTCATGAAAACATGATCTCCTACCTGAAATTCCAAATCCTTCCTTTGGTTATCGACATATATCTTCTGCCTACTTTAAGCTATTTTGATGTGGGTTTGGATTACCTTCACCTTTTCCATCGTTTCCTCCACAGGTTCTGGGCCAATGAGTTTTTTTCACCAACATCTTCCCAACAGGTTGGTGTGCGACATCTCTTTCCGTATAACGCTTCATATGGTGCCATCTGAATACTTGAATGGAATCTATTGTTATAGGAAAATTCTACTAGAGGTAAATATTGATCCCACATACCTTGAAAGTCAAGTGAGAAAGATCTCAACATGTATTCTAATGTTTTAATAGTCTGTTATGATTCTCAATCAATTTGGGGGTGGTAGGCAGTGCTCAAATAAAGTTCAGTATCCAGGGATTTCTGAAGACTTTTCTAGAATATTGATGTAATACGGGGATCACGATCAGAAAATATCGATAGGGGTACACCATTAAGTCTTACAACTTCATTAATATACAGTCTTTCTAAACGTTCAAGTGGTAAATCTTCTCTTATATCAAGAAAATGTGCTGACTTGGTAAGATGAACAACAATGACCCATATTGCATCATTCTTTCTACGAGTCTTTGGTAGTCCCATGACAATGTACATAATAATATTATCCCATTTCCACTCTGGTATGGGAAGAGGTTGCATGACTCCTCCAGGCTGTTGCCTTCCAGCTTTCACTTTTTGAAAAACCATACATCTTGACACAAAACACTACTAGAAATACAGTATTTCCCAACGGTTTTGCAAACCGTAGGGAAGTAAGCCGTTGGGAAAGCTTTTCCCAATGGTTTACTGTGAACTATTGGGATAGGGTGGAGAAAAATTACCCTATGTCAACGGTTCTGCCAAACCGTTCGGAAATCTTTTCCCAATGGCTGTAAGCCATTGGAATAGGGTGGAGAAAAATAACCCTATCCCAACGGTTCTGCCAAACCATTGGGAAAAACCCAATGTCTCCTATTTCCCAACGGTTCCATGAACCGTTGGTAAAACAGAACCCAGAGATTCTATGCCAACAGTTTCAAACTCTTGGCATAGCCTATGCTAGGAAAATTGCACAGCAGCTCTGCAATTTTCCCAACAGCTCTCCAATTTCCCACCAGGTCTCATTTTGTGGGTTCCCTCTCATTTTAAATCCAATTATTATACCTACAATAAACTAACACATACATATACAATTATTGTACCTGAAATAACCAAATAACACATACATATAGAGAACAAATTCATACACATTTAACATATAATTATGGAACTATATACATTCATAATTAAATTAGAATTCATAACATACTTATAAACATAAATAATTCATTTAGAATTCAATTTAAAATTTAGATGACAATTATATGTGGAATCCGGAAATCAATTCATAATTTGATCGGGTTTTTGTATACCATATATTTTTACCTAAAATGATGTCCATTTTAAACAAAATACATACACCTGGAGTGCTATCAGTAACACCACACCTCAGATTGAGGTTGGGTTGACTCGTACACATCACATATGACCCATGGATCATTCTCCTAAAGTTTCAACAGAAACTGAATGCGTTTGGTCGGTTTTTCGTATGCCAGTTAATGTTTTCAATTAAAATGACGTCCTTTTGAAACAAAAGGAAGAAACTTTGAGTGGTGCCGGCCACACCACATTTCAAATTGAGGCAGGGTTGATTCGTACACGTCACATATGATCCCTGAATCATTCTCCTAAAGTTCAACGAAACTGAATGCGTTTGGTCGGTTTTCCGTATGTACTTAAAATGTTGTCCATTTTAAACAAAAGAGAGCCACTTAGAGTGATTCTGGCCACACCGTGCATCCAATTAAGGCGTAGTTGACTCGTACACGTCACATATGACCCATGGATCGTTGTGCTAAAGTATTGACACAATCCGAATGCGTTTGGTCAGTTTTCCGTATGCCAGTTGATGTTTTTCACTTAAAATGACGTCCTTTTGAAACAAAAGACAGACACTTTGAGTGGTGGAAGCCACACCGCACCTCATATTGGGGCAGGGTTGACTCGTACACATCATATATGACCCATGGATCGTTTTTCTAAAGTATCAACACTATCCGAATGCGTTTGGTCAGTTTTCCGTATGCCAGTTGATGTTTTTCAATTAAAATGACGTCATTTTGAAACAAAAGGCAGACAATTTGAGTGGTTCCATCCACACCGCATATTAGATTGAGGCGGGATTTATTCTTACACGTCACATATGACCCATTAATCGTTCTCTTAAAGTTTCAACGGAAACCGAATGCGTTTGTTCGGTTTTCCGTATGTACTAAAATTGTTGTCCATTTTAAACAAAAGAGAGACACTTAGAGTGATTCTGGCCATACCGTGCCTCCGATTAAGACAAGGTTGACTGGTACACGTCACATTTGACCCATGGATTGTTTTTCTAAAGTATCGACACAATCCGAATGCGTTTGGTCAGTTTTCTGTATGCCAGTTGATGTTTTTCACTTCAAATGACGTCCTTTTGAAACAAAAGACACACTTTGAGTGGTGGTGGCCACACCGCACCTCAGATTGAGGTGGGGTTGACTCATACATGTCACATATGACCCATGTATCGTTTTTCTAAAGTATTGACACAATTCGAATGCGTTTGGTCGGTTTTCCGTATGCCAGTTGATGTTTTTCAATTAAAATGACGTCCCTTTGAAAGAAAAGGCAGACAATTTGAGTGGTGGCGGCCACACCGCACCTCTGATTGAGGTGGGGTTGACTTTTACACATCAAATATGACCCATGGATCATTGTTCTAAAGTATCGACACAATATGGATGCGTTTCGTCGGTTTTCCGTATGCCAGTTGATGTTTTCCAATTAAAATGACGTCCTTTTGAAACAGAAGACAGAACCTTTGAGTGGTTCCTGACACACCACACCTCGTATTGAAGAAGGGTTAACTCGTACATGTCACATATGACCCATGGATCTTTCTCCTAAAGTTTCAATGGAAACCGAATGCGTTTGGTCAGTTTTCCGTATGTACTTAAAATGTTGTCCATTTTAAACAAAAGAGATCCACTTAGAGTGATTCCGGCCACACTGTGCCTCATTTTAAGGTGGGGTTGACTCATACATGTCACATATGACCCATGGATCATTGTGATAATGTATCGACACAATCCGAATGCATTTGGTCTCTTTTCTGTATGCCAGTTGATATTTTTCACTTAAAATGACGTCCTTTTGAAACAAAAGACAGACCCTTTGAGTTGTGGAGGCCACGCCACGCCTCAGATTTAGGCGGGATCGACTTGTACACATCACATATGACCCATGGATCGTTTTGCTAAAGTATTGACACAATCCGAATGCATTTTTCATATTTCCGTATGCCAGTTGATGTTTTTCAATTAAAATGACATCTTTTTGAAACAAAAGGCAGACACTTTGAGTGGTGGCGGCCACACCGCACCTCAGATTGAGGTGGGGTTGACTCATACATGTCACATATGACCCATGGATCGTTGTTCTAATGTATCGACACAATCCGAATGCATTTTGTCGGTTTTCCGTATGCCAGTTGATGTTTTTCAATTAAAATGACGTCGTTTTGAAACAGAAGACAGACACTTTGAGTGGTGCCGGACATACTGTGCCTCAGATTGAGGCGAGGTTGACTTTTACACGTTACATATGACCCATAGATCGTTGTTCTAAAGTATCGACACAATCCGAATGCGTTTGGTCAGTTTTCCGTATGCCAGTTGATGTTTTTCAATTGAAATGACATCCTTTTGAAACAAAAGGCCGACACTTTGAGTGGTGGCGGCCACACTGAACCTCATATTGAGGAGGGCATTACTCATACACGTCACATATAACCCATGGATCGTTTTTATGAAGTATAGACACAATCCGAATGCATTTGGTCAGTTTTCCGTATGCCAGTTGATGTTTTTCAATTAAAATGACGTCCTTTTGAAACAAAAGGCAGACACTTTGAGTGGTGCTGGACACACCGAGTCTCTGATTTAGGCGGGGTTGATTTGTACATGTCACATATGACCCATGAATCTTCTCCTAAAGTTTCATTGGAAACCGAATGCATTTGGTTAGTTTTCCGTATGTACTTAAAATGGTGTACATTTTAAACAAGAGAGAGCCACTTAGAGTGATTCTGGCAACAACGTGCCTCCGCGTAAGACAGAGTTGACTCGTACACATCACATATGACCCATGGATCGTTGTTCTAAAGTATCGACACAATCCGAATGCGTTTGGTCAGTTTTTGGAATGCCAGTTGATGTTTTTCACTTCAAATGACATCCTTTTGAAACAAAAGACAGAAACTTTAAGTGGTGACGGCCACACCACACCTCATATTGAGGCGGGGTTGACTCGTACATGTCACATATGACCCATGGATCATTGTGATAAAGTATCGACACAATCCGAATGCGTTTGGTCAGTTTTCCGTATGCCAGTTGATGTTTTTCAATTAAAATGATGTCTTTTTGAAATAAAAGGCAGAAAATTTGAGTGGTGGCGGCCACACCGCGCCTCGTATTGAGGCGGGGTTGACTTGTACACGTCACATATGACCCATGGATCGTTGTGCTAAAGTATCGACATAATATGAATGCATTTGGTCAGTTTTCCGTATGCCAGTTGATTTTTTTCAATTAAAATGACGTCCTTTTGAAACAAAAGGCAGAAACTTTGAGTGGTGTCGGCCAGACCAGGCCACGGATTGAGGCAGGGTTGACTCGTACACGTCACATGTGACCCATGGATCGTTATCCTAAAGTTTCAATGGAAACCGAATGCGTTTGGTCGGTTTTCTACATGTACTTAAAATGTTGTTCATTTTAAACAAAAGAGATCCACTTAGAGTGATTCTGGGCACACCGTGCCTTAGATTAAGGCGGGGTTGACTTGTACACGTCACATATGACCCGTGGATCGTTGTTCTAAATTATCGACACAATTCGAATGCGTTTGGTTGCTTTTCCGTATGCCAGTTGATATTTTTCACTTAAAATGACGTCCTTTCGAAACAAAAGACAGACACTTTGAGTGGTACTGGCCACACCGCACCCCGGATTGAGGCGGCGTTGACTCGTACACATAACATATAATCCATGGATCATTTTTCTAAAGTATCGACACAATCTGAATGCTTTTGTCAGTTTTCCGTATACCAGTTGATGTTTTTCAATTAAAATGACGTCCTTTTGAAACAAAAGGCAAACACTTTGAGTGGTGGCGGCCACACCGTGCCTCAGATTGAGGCGAGTTTAACTTGTACACGTCACATATGACCCATGGATCGTTGTGCTAATGTATTGACACAATCTGAATGCGTTTGGTCGGTTTTCCGTATGCCAGTTGATGTTTTTCAATTAAAATGACATCCTTTTGAAATAGAAGACATACACTTTGAGTGGTGCCGACCACACTACATCTTAGATTGAGGCGGTGTTGATTCATACACATCACATATTACCCATGAATCGTTCTCCTAAAGTTTCAACAGAAACCGAATGCGTTTGGTCGGTTTTCCTTATGTACTTAAAATGTTGTCCATTTTAAGAAAAAGAGAGCCACTTAGAGTGATTCCGGCCACACCGTGCCTTATATTAATGCGGGGTTGACTCATACTTGTCACATATGACCCATGGATAATTGTTCTAAAGTATAGACACAATCCAAATGTGTTTGTTCGGTTTTCCACATGCCAGTTGATGTTTTTCACTTCAAATGACGTCCTTTTGAAACAAAAGACAGACACTTTGAGTGGTGGCGGCCACACCGCGCCTCAAATTGAGGCGGGGTTGACTCGTACATGTCACATATGACCCATGGATCATTGTGCTAAAGTATCGACACAATCCGAATGTGTTTGGTCAGTTTTCCATATTCCAGTTGATGTTTTTCAATTAAAATGACATCCTTTTGAAACAAAAGGCAGACACTTTGAGTGGTGGAAGCCACACTGAGCCTCGAATTGAGGCAAGGTTGACTCGTACACATCAAATATGACCCATGGATCACTGTGCTAAAGTATAGACACAATCTGAATGCGTTTGGTCAGTTTTCCGTATGCCAGTTGATGTTTTTCAATTAAAATGGCGTCCTTTTGAAACAAAAGGTAGACACTTTGAGTGGTTCTGGCCACACCATGCCTCGGATTGAGGCGGGGTTGAATTGTACATGTCACATATGACCCATGGATCTTTCTTCTAAAGTTTTAATGGAAACCGAATGCGTTTGTTTGGTTTTCCGTATGTACTTAAAATGTTGTCCATTTTAAACAAAAGAGAGCCACTTAGAGTGATTTCGGACCCACCGTTCCTCAGATTAAGGCGGGGTTGACTCGTACACGTCACATATGACCCATGGATCGTTGGGATAAAGTATCGACACAATCCGAATGCGTTTGGTCACTTTTCTGTATGCCAGTTGATATTTTTCACTTAAAATGACGTCCTTTTGAAACAAAAGACAGACACTTTGAGTGGTGGCAGCCATACTGAGCCTCGAATTGAGGAGAGGTTGACTCGTACACATCAAATATGACCCACGGATCGTTGTGCTAAAGTATCGACACAATCTGAATGCGTTTGGTCAGTTTTCTGTATGCCAGTTGATGTTTTTCAATTAAAATGGCGTCCTTTTGAAACAAAAGGCAGACACTTTGAGTGGTGCTGGCCACACCATGCCTCGGATTGAGGCGGGGTTGAATTGTACATGTCACATATGACCCATGGATCTTTCTTCTCATATGACCCATGGATCATTGTGCTAAAGTATCGACACAATCCAAATGCGTTTGTCGGTTTTCCATATGCCAGTGGATGTTTTTCAATTAAAATGACATCCTTTTGAAACAAAAGGAATACACTTTGAGTGGTGGCAGCCACACCGCGCCTCGGATTGAGGCGGGGTTGACTCGTACACGTCACATATGACGCATAGATTTTTGTTCTAATGTATCGACACAATACGAATGTGTTTGGTCGGTTTTCTGTATTCTCGTTGATGTTTTTCAATTAAAATGACATCCTTTTGAAACAGAAGATAGACACTTTGAGTGGTGTCGACCACACCACGTCTTAGATTGAGGTGGGGTTGATTCATACTCGTCACATATGACCCATGAATCGTTCTCGTAAAGTTTCAATGGAAACCGAATGCGTTTGGTCGGTTTTCTGTATGTACTTAAAATGTTGTCCATTTTAAGCAAAAGAGATCCACTTAGTGAGATTCCGGCCACACTGTGCCTCAGATTAAGGTGGGGTTGACTCTTACACGTCACATATGACCCATGTATAGTTGTGCTAAAGTATCGACACAATACGAATGCGTTTGGTCAGTTTTCCGTATTTCAGTTGATGTTTTTCACTTAAAATGACGTCCTTTTGAAGCAAAAGACAAACACATTGAGTGGTGGCGGCCACACCATGCCTTCGATTGAGGCGGGGTTGACTCGTACACATCACATATGACCCATGGATCGTTTTTCTAAAGTATCAACACAATTTGAATGCGTTTGGTCGGTTTCCCTTATGCTAGTTGATGTTTTTCAATTAAAATGATGTCCTTTTGAAACAAAAGGCAGACACTTTGAGTGGTGGCGGCTACAACGCGCCTTGGATTGAGGCAGGGTTGATTCGTACACGTCACATATGACCCATGGATTGTTCTCCTAAAGTTTCAACGGAGACCAAATGCATTTGGTCGGTTTTCCGTATGTACTTAAAATGTTGTCCATTTTATGAGAATCCTCATGTGTCTATTAGTGGAATGGTATTTACTTAAAATCTTGTGGATATTTATATAAAATATTTTTATATCATTCTTAGTATGGATTAGATTTTAGTTTATAATGTTATGAAACATTTCAGAGCTAACAATGTCATGCCCAATGAATACATCTCTTTTATAACATACCAAGAATCTATGATATTGATTAGATGTGTAAATGTGATTTACATTGATTATCATGATGAAAATAAATAAAATATATATTATAGATTTTTTAGTATTAAATAAAATCAAGGAGGGTGGGGGGGGGGGCTGTCCGGGGGGCTGTCCAGTGGCTGTCCGGGGGGCTGTCCGGGGACCAAGGAGGAGGGTGGGGGGGGGGCTGTGTGGGGGGTTTTCTAGGGTCCAAGGAAGAGGGTGGGGGGCTGTCTGGGGGGGGGGGGGGGTGGGCAGTCCGGGGGGCTGTCCGGGGTCCAGGGAGGAGGGTGGGGGGCTGTGCGGGGGGCTGTCCGGGGGGTGTTCGGGGGGTTGTCCGGGGTCCAAGGAGGAGGGTGGGGGGGGGGGGGCTGTCTTGGGGGATGTCTGAGGGGACTGTCCGAGGGGCTGTCTGGGGTCCAGGGAGGAGTGTGGGGGGTTGTACGGGGGGCTATTCGGGGGGTTGTCCAGGGTCCAAGGAAGAGGGTGGGGGCTGTCCAGGTGGCTGTTTGGGGGGCTATTCGGGGGGTTGTCCGGGGTCCAGGGAGGAGGGTGGGGGGGGGGGGGGGCTGTCCGGGGGGCTCTTAGGAGGGCTGTCTGGGGGCTGTTTGGGGGTGTTCGGGGGGTTGTCTGGGGTCCAAGGAAGAGGGTGGGGGGGGGGGGCTGTCTGGGGTCCAGGGAGGAGGGTGGGGGGGGGGGGGGGCTGTCCGGGGGTTGTCCGGGGGGTGTTCGGGGGGTTGTCTGGGGTCTAAGGAAGAGGGTGGGGGGGGGGGGGGCTATCCGGCGGGGCTGTCCGGGGTCTAGGGAGGAGGGTGGGAGGTTTTCCAGGGTCCAGGAAGGAGGGGGATTCCCAAAAACAAAACCACTAAAAGACAAAAATATCCATAAAAACAGATAATATATAAAAATAACTCAACTCCAATACTATACTACGAGTCTAGATAAAACCCACAAATAGAATAGATTAAATATCAAATCTCAGTAATATTAGTAAAAAATGTAATGGATCAACTTGTCCCACATCACCATCACCATAATCACCATCATCATCACCCTCGTCCTCATCCCCATCATCGTCCTCTCCCTCCTCTCCCTCTCCCTCCTCCTCGTCCTCGCCCTCCTCCTCGCCCTCTCCACCCGCCTTGCCCTCCTTCTCTCCCTCCTCTTCCGCATCAGACTCCTCGCCATCATCATCGTCAAGCTGGACATCATCTTGAACACCACTAGAACTGCCACCTGGTGCACCATATATAGAATGTATCGACGACATATACTCATCAAAAGCTGGGCTGGGCTCTGTTAGAATTGTAGGATGTATAACTTCAATAAATATCCTAAATGCACCGTTTTCCCTAGCAGACTGTTCTGCCATCTCTGTGGCCCTTTTTTCAGCCCGTTCTGCCTGTGCCCTAACTTGCTACAGCTCAGTGGCACTACAGCTCGTACCTGAGGAGGGACAATACCTCTTCGGGGCTATCCTAGGTCGGCAGCGTACTCTGCCAGAATTCTCCTCTCCCAACACCTGATGTAAGTGATCTGTTGGCCCAAAATTGTCTGGTTCTTGGGCATCAAGGCCCTCTAAAGTAGCCTGTTACAAATATAAATATATCATTAAGTTAAAAAATAGATATTAAAATATAAATTCAACAGATTAAAACTTACAATCTACTACTGAGTCGCTTCGTTGATGGCACTTCCATCCTTTTTCCATCTACTCGAGGAAAACAGTTTTGCTCGAGGCACACGTCCTTCAATATTTTGTATTTTCCTCTACAATGACATTAAAAACTAAAGTTATATGAAAACTTTAGAAAACTATTAAATAATTGAGGAAAAAAATGAAAGTGTAAGTCATATAGAAAAATTATAAACAATTTTCATACCTACTTCCTCTCATGATCAGGCATCGTAGTGCATCCTAGTGTGTGGAGGTATTTTTTTGCATCAATGTTATTTTTATTTTTTCCAGATGATTCCTAAATAAAATTCGAAAATGAAACAGATAGTATTAATGAAAAACATGAAAGTTATTATTTAAATACCTCAAATGTTATTAATACCTTAAACTGGGTACTCGTCCAATGAGTAATCATCTGACGATACTGCTCTATAGGACAATCATCCACCACTGGTACCACCTCTAACTTAGTACCAACTCTAGAAACCCATCCAATATACTAATCATGATTTTAGGCTCTTCAAAGCTTGCCTAAATCCTTTATACGTTCCTGTCGTGCACCCTCACCATCGGGAAAATTAAATCGAAGCTAAAATCAAAATATTAATTCATATAAATAAAAAAATAATTCATGGAATTAAATAGAACAGATTTTTTTACCCATATCTTTGCCCAAGATCTATCCTTGACCTCATGTGGCAAATGTCTCCATGATAGCGGGCTGACGGGAATGATGTCGGAGTATTTGGAAAGCGTCGCAAAAAAACTCCGACATTGTTGCCCTGTTTTCTCAACCATTTGGTTGTCTTCATTATAATCCACCATAACTTGTGTGCAGTGATTCCACACCGAACGCATGTGTGTACGCCCCCGCTCAGGCCTTCTGTCAATAGATGTATCTGTCATTAAATAAAAACAAATATTTTATCAAAACATGTTAAAATGAAAATAAATATTGCTATAAATTTTTTTAGGGTTCTATAAATATACCTGTGTCGGTCTGATCGCTGAGCGCCGCTGGATCCACAGAAACCGATGGAACACCCTGTGGTGGAACAGGAGTCGAAGACGATGGAATATAGAAGCTCAGAGAGATAGAAGTAGAAGGAAAAGAAGATGAAACAACTCTCTGACCAGATGCTGACTCGGGAGTGGGAATCATCATGGGATGTGAAAATGATGGGCCAGAATATGCAGAAGGTAGCGAAAACATGGGAGGCCTAAATATCCTGTGTGTCCCTAACGACACACCGAGATCAGAATGTGGGAAGGATGACATGTCAGTGGGAGGGGCAGGTTCTAGTCGGGTACGCACAGTTGCTCGTCCAGCTCTGGTACGAACCCTCCTCGTACCACCGGCCTGAGTACTAGGACCAGTACTAGGCTCCTCGTCGAATAACTATTGACGTATAGGTAGATCCTACAAAAATGTTTACAAAAAGAATAATCACATGACATTGTATATTCTTTAAATATATCATTTTGAAATAAAGTACTCACTACAGGCACTAATGATGGAATTCCCAACTCCGTCATTCGACGATTGTTCTCCATCAATTTTTCCTTTGTCTCTCTTCAATTGAATTCATTTCCTTCTTTTGAAAAAAAATATATAATTAATTAGAAAAAGAAAAATAATGTGTAACCCAAAAACTAAATATATGAGGGAATAGGGGGATTCATTGGTAATTTAGCTATCAATTGTTTTATAAGAGCTTGAATGGATTTAATAAATCATACAAGTTGTAATGTTCACCAAGTTAGAAATATTGTTTGACTAAGTTTGAATACAGTTCAATTCCAAATTAGAAAATGCAATTCAAATAAAACTGCAACCAATAAACATTCAAAATTCAAATAATGGTCAAGTCAGCTATCAATTGTTTTAGAAGAGATTGAATGGATTTAATAAATCATACAATTTGTAATGGTCACCAAGTTAGAAATATTGTTTGACTATGTTTGAATACAGTTCAATTCCAAATTAGAAAATGCAATTCAAATAAAACTGCAACCAATAAACATTGAAAATTCAGATAACGGTCAAGTCATCTATCAATTGTTTTAGAATAACTTGAATGAATTTAATAAATCATACAAGTTGTAATGTTCACCAAGTTAGAAATATTGTTTGACTATGTTTGAATACAGTTCAATTACAAATTAGAAAATGCAATTCAAATAAAACTGCAACAAATAAACATTGAAAATTCACATAACGGTCAAGTCAGCTATTAATTGTTTTAGAAGAGCTTGAATGGATTTAATAAATCATACAAGTTGTAATGTTCAACAAGTTATAAATATTGTTTGACTATGTTTGAATACAGTTCAATTCAAAATTAGAAAATGCAATTCAAATAAAACTGCAACCAATAAACATTGAAAATTCACATAACGGTCATGTCAGCTAAAACATATTTGTGATCAATACTAAATCAATTTGAATATTACCAACCTTAACAACCCAAATCGAGGTAAACCAAAAGAATTGAGAACATGGATGAATGATTCTATATATTTTCAACCACAACTTCAGGTTCACAATAAACTCTGACAATTGAGCTATTTGAGTCATCAAAAGTAATAAATGGATTGGTTCCAATGGCACTAGGGACAGTGTCAATTCCATCATCACCATCATCAAAAATATGCCTTGTAATTACTTCAACTATGACACCAAATTCAGGTTGAAGTTGGTCTTTGACATAAAAAACTTATTTAGCCATTGATGGCAACACATATGGTTCTTTGGTAGCAAGAGTGCAAGTCATATTAATTACTCCAAATCCACAGTCATCAATAAATGTTCCATGTCTCTTCATCGAATCAAACCAATGGAATTTCATCATTGTGACTCGTCAATGAGAGTAATAATCCAATATTATTATTTTCTAAACAACTCCATAATAACTCACATTTTCAAATCGCGGTCTACTATCTGATGCACTAGCATAACAATCTGTCATGGCTGTAACCATAACACCATCATGTTGTGTTCTCATGTTCTTTGCTCATTCAATGACAATAAATTTTTACCCATTGATAACAATTGATTTACAGTCATGAACCACAGTATTAGGACCAAAAGCCAAAGCTCTTATTTCCTCAGAGACAGAGTCAGCAGACAAACTCAATACCTACAATATAAATTACTATTAAACTTAATTAAATATTGATATAATTATTTTAATCATTAATTTTTTATACCTTCAATTTTAACCAAGCAGAAAACTCTTTTCTATGCAAACTCTCTCTCCTTCTCAAAGATAAAGAACGATTCTTCCTATTTATCATTGTTTTATGTTCCCTGTAGATAAAAAATATGAATATTTTAACAGATTTTTATGTAATATATAAATAATCAATTTAGTTACCTGACATAGTCATCAAACAAATCACAGTTGAACAAAACTGTGCGATGTGCCATCTCCCACTCTTCATGGCTTAATTTCTTCAATGTATATGATCCAGGAATTCCTCCTGTTTGAGGAAGTGATGGAAAACTGGGTTCAATTTTCTCATACTGTTCTTCTTCATTTCTCATTGGTATGTTCAATCTTGTAGTAAGATCAGGAAAATACATCGAGCAGAAATCCATACATTCTTGAGCCAAGTAACCGTTCGCGATAGAACCTTCGGGATGATTTCTGTTTCGGACATAAGACTTTAATGTGGACATATTTCTTTTAGTTTGATACATACAATGAAAATAAGCAGGTCCTACGAGAAGTATTTCAGTGGGAATATGGACAGTCAGATGCAGCATGCATGTGAAAAATGATGGAGGAAATATTTTCTCCAACTCACAAAAAATTAATGGGGCATCTGTCATCATTTTTTGAAAGAAAGACATGAAAAACTTCTTAGCACAAAGATCTCTAAACAAATGGCACAACCAAATATCAACCACCCATACATTATTGGACAAAAGATGAAAGATTGCTATTGGAAGAAACTCATGCAGTAGAATGTGATAATCATGAGTCTTCAAAGATTCTAGCTTCAACTCTCTTCTGTTGACCCGTTTTGATATGTTGCTTGAATAGCCATCAGGAACTCTAATAGTATCTAATACTTCTAGAAATTGTTTTTTTTCGTAGGTGTCATCACATAAGAAGCACATGGAAGTTTCCATTTATTTTCACTGATATGCACATGATGTAATTCTGGTCTGATGCCTTAATCCACCAAGTCACGCCGAGATCGTAAATCATCTTTTGTCTTCCCCTTGACATTTAGAAGAACTGAAAGCAACATTTCACATATATTCTTTTCAATATGAATTACGTCTAAGTAATGACGTAACAAATTTCTTGACCAATAAGGGAAGTCAAAAAAGATAATACTCTTCCTCCAATTGTAACAGGTTTCCGTGGAAACATTCTTTCTCTTTCCAGATTTCATTTGACCCTTCCCGAATGAAAAACTAAAGTCTTTCAATTCATTAAGCACATCAGTTCCAGACATATTTTGAGGTGGATCATCGGACTCTATGATATTATCAAATCTTCGAAGATTCATTCTATATGGATGATCCTTTGGAAAGAATCGTCGATGTCCCATAAAACTGAAAATATAGTGATGTTTCAGTCTTCTAGATCATGTATTCTTCATATAAACTGGACATGAAAATTTTCCCTTCATGGTCCATCCAGACATCATTGGATAAGCCAAAAAATCATTGATTATCCACATAAGCACAACACGCATCAGAAATATGTCTTTCGAACATGCATCGTATGTGCGCACACCCACATCCCAAATAAGTTTCAACTCTTTTATTAAAGGTTGCATGTAGACATCAGTATCAATGCCGGGATCAGAAGGACCATATATGAGTATAGTCATGAAAGTGAAAGGTTTTTTCATACACAACCATGGGGGAAGATTATAAATGTGTATAAAAACTGGCCATGTGTTGTGCGAAGTAAGCATCTGCCCAAACGGATTAAAACCGTCGCATGAAAGACCCAACCTCACATTACGCACGTCAGCTGCAAAATCAGGATGTCAAGCATCAAATCTCTACCATGCAAATCCATCTGCAGGATGAACCAACTCATCATTAGTCTTCTTTCTCTCAGTATCATGCCATCTCATTTTTATTGATATGTCATCAGACATAAAAAGATTCTAGAGTCTGGGGATTAATGGAAAGTGCCACATTACTTTATGTGGAACATGGGATGGTGTTCCATCAGATTTTGACTTCCAGCGGGATGTGCCACATTTTATACAATCATTTTGTTCAGCGGTTTCCTCCCAGAATAAACTGCAATCTTTCGGGAAAGCATGAATTTTTTTTTGAAAATCCAAGTTCCTCAACTAACTTCCATGCCATATAGTGGTTTGAGGGAATATCTGCATCATCTGGAAGTAAATTATTCAAGAGGGTAAGAATGTAATCGATTACTGTATTAGAAATCCCATACATAGTTTTCCCATGAAACAATCAAATTAAAAATTCCAGCTTTTTCATTTTATCGCATTGTCGATATACTGGAGTCATGGCAACATCATTCAATTTTTTCACCCTATCAATATCATCATTTTCACTAGATGAATCAGCTATGATCATATCGAAGTCTTCTTGAGTTGAAATCTTTTCTTTTTCATGTTGACGGATAAATGGAAACCGATCATCTAACAAATTCTCCATTCCAGTCTTTTCATTTCGATCATCACCAATTTGAGATTTCATTTTCTCCCCATTGTGACACCACAGAAAGTAGTTTGCTTGAAAACAATTTTTTGTTATGTGGTAGCTGACTTCTTTATGGCTCAACCAAGGTCTACCAACACAATTGGAACATGGGCAGTGTATGCAACCACTATCTGAAGCATTGTGAAATGAAAAATCTATAAATCTCTCCAAATTGTTTTGAAAATCACTTGAGATCCGATCGGTTTAATACATCCAACTTCTATCCATTCTGTAAAAAGAATTTATATAAGTCATTTTGTCATAAACAATTCAATAGGATTGAACTTTAATAGAAAATACATTTAAGTAAACGATAAAGGAAGAAGTTTCTAGTCGATGTAGTGAACTATTAAAATAATATAAAGAATAAGTACTCATAAATTAAATTAAAATTTATTTATATTCATTTTCATTAGGTCTATAAGAGGCACATGACTCAGGTCCCATCATGTTTTATAGGCATCCCAAATCATTCACTCATGTTCAATAACTCATTATTGACACCTGGCCATACCTTTCATTACCCAATTATTTGCCCAAGTCAAGCACACCCCATGGGTGAATAAATTTTAGGATTCTACACTAATAGGTTGTTCATGACCTATAAAAATATTTAATTTCATTAACTATAGAAAAAAGCATTTATTTTTAAATTTTAAATTCTTAATAAAGTATGTCAATTATAACAACATTACTGAATTAAACTTGTGACTTATCTAAAATTTTTATAGCTGTCTACACATGCCAGAATGGGTAGTGAAAAGCACCCCACCCTCATAAAAGTGAGTATTGTCCAAGAAGGACACATAATATACAACGTACAATGAAAACCATATTTAGTTGACCCTAATGTTATATTAGTACAATCATCTTGGGGGAAATGGAATATATGATCCTGGTTAACTGATGAATTCAAAAACTCGTATTCCATATGTTGGACACTATCTAAGGTAAGAAATCATGTGAGGATGGGTTCACATCATTCAATTTCTTACATGCTAGTGAGAATGAAGGATTAAATTAATGATTTGAGTTCACTGATACCATTTCAACCATTATACACACCATGTGAACCCTTATACACACCATATGAACCCTTATACCATATCGTCATTATTACAACCATTAATAAAAACTAATTAAATAACATCACTTGTTAAAGATAGTCAAATTGAACATAAATCAATAATAATATTGGATATATCATGTAAAATGAAGTCATACTATCTTACATCCTAAATGACCACCCACAACCATGATTAATGACCACAAAGCTCCCCTTTAGTCCAAATAAAAAGTGAAAACAAAAACACATAGTTATAGACAAAACTTCATTTGTGTGAAGAATAATAATCTCATGGTCCTCATGATATTTTAACCACGCAGTCATGATTTTCGATATGAACTTGTATCCATGAAACCATACGAGAAACACGATTCATTACATGCATTTTTCTGATTTTCCCAAGCATTTTGAGGAACCCCAAATCAGTGAAAATGGTCATTGTGTTTTAAAAAGGTGATTGAATAACACATGTACGATGTCGAAGGCAGAATGATTAATGGTTATATTAGAAAAACTAATATTCACTAATATTGCGAATTTGACATTCTGTGAATTAGTTTCATGAAGAAGGAAGAAGTACTAATTAGGGACCACATACTTTTTGGCAAAGTTCAAGAAGATACTCCATATGTTCTATTATGAAAAGGATAAGTGAATAGTGTGTCATTTTATATATATATAGATTTTTATAGAAACATGATACATACTTGTTATGTAATACACATAGTGTACAAAAATTAAGATGAACAAGATCTTCATGTTTGACATGATCTTAATGAAAGGAGTGATTTTCATGAAATAATATCAATAAATATTACAAACAATTTCTTATTATTTCCTATACATGAAGCTATAATATTTGAAGCAGATTAAAAAAAACTATCAATCTTAAATTTTTAGAACACAATAAAGAGACACAATGCCCTTATAAATGTAAATGTGTAATGAAAACATTAATTGGACATACACCGATATAGGGATTTAAGTACACAATTCGTGGAAAAATCATAAAATTTTACAAAAACCCTAAAAATTGGGAATAACGAAATCATTGAGAATAGAAGGATATACTTTATAAGAGGTGGAACTATATCCTTGATAAAATATAGAAGGATTCTAACCTGGTAGCTGCTGATCTGATGGAAGATGTGGGGATTCAGAAGTGCTTCTGCCAAGGAATCACTTCTATAGACGAGCGGAAGGCTTCTGGAATCGTGGGGAGGCCGCTGCCTGCATTTGGAGAATTTGGGGCTTTTTTTCCCAACAGTTTTTAAAAACCATTGGGAAAACCCAATCTTTCCCAACGGTTTTATGAAACCTTTGGGAAAACTATGTTTTTCCCCATCTTTCCCAACTGTTTGAGGAAACTGTTGGTAAAAGTGATTTTCCCCACTTTTCCCAACAGTTTCATAAAACCGTGGGGAAAAGTCAGCTGTTCAAGGTCTTTACCAACGGTTTATATAATCCTTTGGGAAAGACAACATATACCAACAGTTCTTTGAACCGTTGGTATAAAAGTGTTGGGAAAAGTCCCCTTTCTAGTAGTGAAATCAGCAATCTCCCTATTCATGTCGTCCCACAAAAAATGTTCCTTCAAATCTCTATACATCTTAGTTCTACCAGGGTGTATAGAGAAATTGGAACAGTGGGCATCATCCAACAATTCCCTTTTTAGATCATGTATATCAGAACACAAAATCTCTTCCCAAATTTCAAAATTCCATCTTCATACACAAAGTCACTCAATCTCCCATCATTCATAGCTTTAATATTTTTTGAAACTCTTCATCACTGGTCTAAGAATTATTTATCCTTTCTAGTAAAGATGTTTTGGGAACCATTTGAAAAATTATTGATGTTTCACCTTCCATGGTGATTCCCATATCTATCTTTACTACATCCATATATATAGGATCCTTTTCAACTCTCATCTTGTTCAAAACTCTATGATACTTTCTACTCAAAGCATCTTCCACCTTATTTTCCTTCCCCGGGTGGTAGTGTATAGTTTAATCATAATCCTTGAGTAGTTCAATCCATCTCCTTTACCTCATGTTGAGTTCTTTCTGTGATAAAATATACTTCAAACTCTTGTGATCAGTATATATCTCATATTTTTCACCATAGAGATAGTGTCTCCAAATATTCAAAGCAAAGATTACAACTGATAACTCAAGATCATGAGTAAGATATTTTTGCTCATGAATTTTTAGTTATCACGATGCATAGGCAATAACCTTATCATTCTGTATAAGGACATAACCAAGTCATTTCTTTGAAGCATCACTATAAATAACAAACCCATCATTCCCCGATGGTAGAGTCAAGACAGGAGCATTGACTAATATTCTATTAAATTCTTCAAAACATTCTTTACACTCTTTTGTACAAACAAATTTAACCCCTTTTCATGTGAGATTTGTTAATGGGTTATCCAACCGGGAAAAATTCTGAGTGAAACGTCGATAATAACCTGCTAAACCAATAAAACTGCGTACGTCAGTTATACTCGTCGGTGCTGGACATTCTTGGATTGCCTTGGTTTTAGAAGGATAAATAGAGATTATGTCCTTAGAGAAAATATGGCCAAGAAAATAAATCTACTGAAGCCAGAATTCACACTTGTTAAACTTCCCATATAATTTGTGTCTTCTAAGAGTCTTTAGGATAATGCGAAAGTGATTTTTATGATCTTCGTAGATTTTGGAGTATACAATGATATCATCAATAAATACCACTAAAAATCCATCAAGATATTCCTTGAAAACTCTATTCATTATATCCATGAAGATAAAGGGTGCGTTAGTCAATGTAAAAGGAATTACTGTAAACTAGTAATGCTCATACCTGGTTCAAAATTCGGTTTTCAGAATGTCTTCCTTCTTCACACACAACTGATGATATCCATATCGAAGGTCAATCTTTGAAAAGTATTGAGCACCCTGAAGTTGGTCAAATAAATCATCAATGAGAGGTAGGGGATAATTGTTCTTTATTGTTATAGCATTAATCTCTCTGTAGTCAATGCACAATCTCATAGATCCATCTTTCTTCTTAACAAAAAGGACAAGGGATCCCCATGGAGAAATACTAGGCAGAATAAATCCCTTACTACTCAATTCCTATAGTTTTTTCTTTAGTTCCACTAATTCCACAGTGGCCATTTTATAAGGGGTATTCGATATGGGCCTTGATCCAGGAATTAAATCAATAGAAAACTCAATTTATCGTTCTGGAGGATGTCCAGGTAAATCTTCTAGAAAAACATCAACATATTCTTTCACAATAAGTATATCCTCTATTTGATCATTCCTTTCCTCACCCACAGTTATTTACTTCTCTTCCTCCCTAATAATTGAATTTAGTTGAGCTACTGGGGGTGGATCTAGATAAGAAATAGGTGGTGAAGATTCTTCTGTAAAGATAAGGTGTTCTTTATCATCATCATAAAAAATAGTTACCTCCTTCTTCTTACAATAAATTTTTCCATCATTGTCCGAAAGACAATCCATACAGAGGATTATATCAAATTCAATCATGGGTATGACGATGAGATCAAAATATAAATAACATTTATACGCCCTAATGGGGACTGATTCACAAAACTTTGTTGCAATGATACTTCTCTTAGGAGTTTTGACTGACAACTCCCTTGTTAAATCTAATTTGAAATATCTAATTTTCTTAGAAAAATGGGAAGATATGGAACAATGTGATGATCCAGAATCAAATAAATCATTCTCTAAACTTTAGGAAAACATTAAATTATCTACCACTACATCTTTCGGAGCTTCAACATAAGCAGTAGTGATAACATAAGTTTGTCCTTGATCCCTTTATCCTTTTCTAAGGTAAGTTACTCTAATGCTTAGGAAATTAATTTTCAAAATTCCACCTTTCTCTATAATTGTGGAATTCTACATCGGCATCCTCTTCCTTTCCCTTACAATCACGAGCTTGGTGGCCTTTTTCACCACACTTGTAACAGAATCCCATTCCCTTCATGAACGTACCAGAGTGTTTCTTCCTACATTTAATGCAGGATGGATATTCAAATTTTCCTTTCTTCCCCTTATTTCCATTTCTGTAGTTTTCATAAGATCACTTCTCCTCTTGATTTTCTTTAAAGTCGTAAGACTTAGAGAATTATTTTTTTGTCTTGATAGCACATGAGACAATATATTTGTACGACGAGAAGGATTGTGAGACTAATACTCGATGGAGAAATGGTTTAAACCCATCAATGAAATGATCAAAATTACTTCTTGGGTTATGTATATAATATTCAGCATGCCTCAATAACCTTGTAAAGTTAGCTTCATACTTTGCAACATTCTCATCCTCCTTTTGCCTCAGATTCAGAAATTGCCTTTCCATATCCGCTCGATCGTCATGAGGAAAGTATTTTTCTAAGAAAATTTCTTTGAACTCCCCCAATTAAATATTTGATACTTCATCATCTTCCTTTGTGTTTGGAATCAATGACCACCATTGATCAACATCTCTAGTGAGGTGGTAAACTGCAATGACAACTTTTTCCCTTTCGTTACTCCCCTAGGAATGGAATATTTTCTCTAAAGAATTTATCCATTGCTTAGCTACTAGTATATTTGTTCCCCAATTAAATGTTGGTGGTTTTTGCCTCATGAAATGATCTAACATTGATCCTCCACACTACGGATTAGGGTGCTCCACACGGGTAAGGTTATTATTCGTAACTTGAGAGAGTTGTCCCAGTATAGTGATTAGCGGATCAAAATAAGTTGCTTCACCAGCTCCACTATAATTATCTTGAGTAGGAGGGAAATCCCTACATGGAGTGTGTGCATTGATACAGTTTCCATTCTTTCCACTAGGAGCCATTTTTCAAACAATGGCATAAACTAGATTACTTTATGAATCAAAATACATAATTCCAAACTTGTAAAACACTTAACATAAATTGAAAAGTTTATGGATATAATCCATAATCATAAAAAAAATCTCTTTGATGAAGTTTATACTCATAAACCCTAAATAGTGGTTTGTAAAGAAAAGGAGAATTATCCTAAGCATATCCCCTGGGAGTGTCGTAACCAAGAGTGCAACCAGTCCTGTTATCGTGCACCATTTACCGTTCGAGTCTACCTCAAAGTGGTGTTTTTGGGTTTTACCCCTAGGTACATTTGTGGTAGAGCCGCCTCTACTTGCTCATATCCATACATGGATGTATTTCTTAAAAAACTCAAAAAATCTCTACAATACCAAAATTCTAGGAAGTTCTTCTATACTAATCCTCAAAGTCTATCCTAGGGATATGTGTTCTAATCAGAGTTTATCTAAATCTAGTTTCCAAGGTTTGTACTAAACTTCCTATGATACCAACTGTAACGCCCCAACCACATAATCCCAGAGTCGGTGCATTATTACATATCATTGGCTTGATAAAAAAAGATCAAGTCTTGAAATACTGATTAATTTAGTAGCCTTGGAAGTAATATATACATTCATAAGGTTTACATTACATCATAAAATAGAAAACTACAAAAACATTTTTTCCACGGAAAACACTAAGATCCCATAAACTATCCCTGCAGGTCAGTCATAATATACTTTTTCGCATCCTTGGAAAAATAAAACATAGAAAGGGGTGATCTCAAATTCTTAGTAAGGATAACAATATAGCGGAAACTTTCATAAATAAGCACAAACATTTAAGAAAATGTATGAAAATAAAACAAAATCCTTTTAACATAAACTTCATCATAATATGAAGATATAAATTAAAATAATTCCAATTACTTACTCACATGGATATTCTACTAGTCGAATAATCACATGCAATATCAATTGCCACTTTCATAATGATGGAATGCATAATACCAGACTTTCATAACCACATAGTCAAGGAATTTTGCTAAGACTACAAATAATATTTTGTCAAAGCCTTGTGCCAAGACACTAGTTTTTCTCATGAGACCTACCAATGCATCAATGAGCTATAGTGGGCTCCACCCATCCCTTACTACGTCCAATGCATTCCTCATATGAAAAGGTTTATACATAACATAAACATTCATATTAAAACTAGAATACTAACTGTCAATACTTTATCTATAAACCATGAATGGTATAAAAATAACACATACATAGTCAAACATATCACAAAACCTTCAATACAATGTGGAAGTTTTGTATCCTAGAAAATCAACTTCAATTAATCATAAAATTCATCAAAGGATGTTGACGTAGATGAAATCAAACCATTTTTTAGAGAAATATCTATTTCTATTTTGAAATCATTTAAAATTTATATAATTATAAAAGAAAAAGTTTATTTTGGAAATATTATTATAACCTTTTAAGGGTAGATTTTATGATGTTATAAAAGTGGAAAATAGCCACACTCATCGTATAAGTTTAAAAAAACATTCTTACCTTAATACTTTTGAAAGGGTCACAAAGTACATTGTTGGAAAACGACATAAATATTCCCTTCAATTTTTTTTATAAAAAGTCAGAAAAGGGTATAAATGACTTTAAAACATAGTCTAGTAAAGAATAAAAATATTTTGGAATAAATTTTTAAGAAACATGGATGTGGATGATAAAGAAGTTCTAGTATATACTTACGTAAAAACAACCTCAGATAATAAAGAGATTGTGAAATTAACCCTTACCTAATACTTTTCCTTGGTCGAGGTTAGGTTAACATCCTATATAATGTTGAAATAATTTTTATTAAATTATACAATAATCATATACATTAATATGATATCATATATGATCTTTTAATATTGCTTTGTTAATAGTATTTTAGTATTATCGTCGTTCCGGGTGTTAACTGATTCGTTTTCCTTTATATGATTTATTACGTAAGTAATGTTTGTTATGGATAGGATGTATCTTATTCATATTCAGAATTATATTTTGTCTTTAGACATTATTTTTAACCATCTAATGAAAATTAGTCTTTAATGGATACGATGGAGAATGAATTTCATCACGTTCGTGGAGATAGTAATCCGTACGTACGTATGAGCGACAATATAATTATTTTGATATTAAAATAACATATAATTTGATGGTATATCATATATACAGAATCATTATCATGTTTTATTTATTATTTACATCAATTACACATCATTATTGTACCCATACAAATAATAATGTATTTAATAACAATTACACCACGACGTGGAGACGGTAAGTCGTACGTACGCACGTATGATGACATGTCATTAAAAGGATGGATAGAATAATGAATACGGTTTTACCATATTTATAATAACATCAAAGTATATATAAGATACTGGATTTATTATTTTATAATGAAAAAAACAAAGAAAGAGGAAGTGGAAGAAGAAAGGAACTTGAAAGTGGTGATGAAATATTTACCTCTTCTTCAAGTTTTTATTTTTGATTTGATCAAAAGGGATCATTAGGTTGGCTTTATGACTAAAGGAAGGCCTCTAGGATGAAGTGAGGATAGTTTAGAGGATATTTTGGCAGGTTTTGGCCGAGACAAACTACTTTGTAGGTGTGAATTTGAGAGAAGGGGAAGTTCCCTTTTATAAGAGGGGCGAGGGGCACCTTAGGAAGAACTTAAACTATTATTTTATAATAAATTCATTTTCGGTTTCTAATGGATCAAAAATAAATTATTTAATAGATAAGGTGGGGATGGGTCGAAAGCCACTCAAAAAATAGGTTTTATACAGGTTTTGGTCACTATATTGACCTTATCTTTTAGATTTAACTCTTAGTTAAACAGTTTGACATTTACCATGTCTCTTTGAATTTTTATGTTATATAGTTAATAAACATACAATAAACTTCAAATAGAACCCAAAGTGGTCCATTAATGACATATATAATATTATTTAAGCCCTTTGGAATAAACTTAGATTTTTAGGAATATAATACAAATTAATAATATAATATTTGTTTTAAAAACTTATTTATGTAAATTCCGACACTAATTGGTATTTTGTTTTTTATAAATTTATAACATAATTATTACTTAGAAAAAATTCTTTTAATCAACAATAACTTGTCATATTAACCTATAAAATTAGTGGGATTCCTAAAAAGTATCAAATTACATTTATTTGGGTATTTATAATATCAATTATTTTAATATTTCATTAATAATGTAATTACTGCATCATCATTGTGTCATAAATAAATTTAATTATTTAATGTATAAAAATGATAAATAAAATATCAATATGTAGGAAATGTTTTTATCTTTATAATGAATATTTATAGTAGAATTTATCCTATGTGTAACCCTATATTAAAAATGGTTTAGTTATTAAACTTTGAATTTAACACTTTTAACTCTTCTTTGAATTAAATAATAATAAATGTCCTAATCTAATACAAGTGGAAGTAAAGGATAATATTTTATTCATAAGGTTGTTTTTGGTCTAATTAAAGTTATCCAATAGAATTATGACATGTGTTAGTGTAATAATAATATCATTTTTACCTTTAATTACCCGATTTACTTGTAACCGTGGTAAATAAAAGTCAAAAGTTACTATTCAAAAAAAATTATTTTTATCTTATTAAACCAAATTTTACTTACTGATATCAAATGTGTCTCTTAGATTTTTGAAATTAAATTCACAGAAGCGGTAAAATTATGTTTTATGTAAATTTGTAAATTCTCCTAGAAGGTGGGTAAAAGACTGTAAAATGTCAATAAAATTTCAATATATCTAAACTTATTATAAAATAACTCCAATGAATTAAATTGAACTTATATAGGTATTAGGTATCTATTTTGACCAAAAATAAATTTAAATTAAATGAATAATTATTTAAATGAAAAGTCAGTTTTGACCAATAACGCAATGTTTTTCACTATTCATCAAAAATTGAAAGTTTTTAGAAACATACCAAAAATTTATCCTAAGATAATTTTGATATTCAGAATTCAAAAATTAAGTATATTTTAACAAATTCAAAACATAGAAATTGCATTTATTAATTTAAAATTAATTTTCGTTGTCAAAACCAAAAGGAGTATTTTGAAGAAATAATAACTATCAAAAGATTGACACTTGTTTATGTCCAATTTCAAAGTGAAATTACTTAAAATGACCAGAATTGGATTAAACAGTAAAAATATAATCTATTTATACTTCGAAACCATTAAAACTTATAATTTAACACTATAAATTATTTTTATTAGAAAATTTATTTTCAGTTAAAATATAGTATTTTCCACTATTCACCCAAATATGAAAGTTATTAGGAAAACACCAAAAATTTATTGAAACTAAATTCTTATGTATCTATTCTAAAAAAGAAGTTTATTTTTTCAAATTGAATATATAAAAGTTTCAAATATTGGATTTAAAAAGGGTTCCCCATTAAAAGGCGGTAAAATTGCATTTTTTGAAAAATACTTCTTTTATCTGAAAAAATGATTTTTTTTCTTAAATTATGTCTAATAAACTCATAATATGGATTCTAAAATTATTATTATTATATAATGATCAAAATCCAGTTAATACTATTCATAACCTCTTTTGAACGGCTAGTTTGGTATGTCGTGGTGTGCTTGAACTCGGTGTTGCATGTAGTACACGTTATTGAATTACTTTGAAGAAATAACATACTATGAAATCTTGGGTTGTTACACTAGGAAAAATAAAACATAGAAAGGGGTGATCTCAAATGATCAGTAAGGATAACAATATTGCAGAAACTTTCACAAATAAGCATAAACATTTAAGGCAATGTATACAACTAAAAAAATCCTTTTCAACATAAAATTCATCATAATATGGAAAATATAAATCAAAATAATTCCATTTACTTACTCACATGGATATTCTACTAGTAGAATAATCACATGCAATATCAATAGCCACTTTCATAATGATGGAATGCATAATGCCAGACTTTCATAACCACATAGTCAAGGCCTTGTGCCAAGACTACAAATAAGATTTTTTCAAGGCCTTATGACAAGACACTAGTTTCTCTAATGAGACTTATCGATGCATTGAGGAGATATTGCCTCTTTCACCCATCACTTACTAAGTCGAAAGCATTCCTCATATGAATAGGTTTAAACATAACATAAACATTTGTTTTAAAACTGGCATACGAAATGTCAATAATTTATATATAAACTTTGATTGGTATAAAAATAACACATCCACAGTCAAACATATCACAAAACCTTCAATACAATTTGGAAGTTTTGTATTATAATAAATCAACATCAAATAAGATTAAAATTCATCAAAGGATATTGACAGAGAGGAAATAAATACATTTTTAGAGAAATATCTCTTTCTATTTTGAAATCATTTAATAAAAATTTTATTTTGAAAATATTCTTATAAGCTTGTAAGTGAATCTTAGATTATGTTATAACTGCGGAAAATAGCCGCACCCACCATATAAGTTAAAAAAAGATTCTGACCATAATTTTGTCGAAATTGTCATAAGATACCTTGTTTGGAAAACGACAGAAAGATTCCTTTAAAACCATTTTATAAATATTCAAAAAAGGGTATAAATTACTTTAAAAAATATTCTAGAAAATAGTAAAAATATTTTGGAATAAATTTTTAAGAAACATGGATGTGGATGATAAAGAGGTCTCAGTAGATACTTACGTAAAATCAACCTCGGATAATAAAAAGATTGTGAAATTAACCCTTACCTTGTACTTTTCCTTGGTTGAGGGTAGGTTAAACTCCTGTATAATGGTGAAATAATTGTCATTAAATTATACAAGAACCATATACATTAATATGATATCATATACGATCTTCTAACATTGCTTTTTTAATAATATCTTAGTATTATCGTCGTTTTGGGTGTTAACTAATTCATTTTCCTTTATATTCATCATTACGTAAGTAATGTTTGTAATGGATAGGATGTATCTTATTCATATTTAGAATGATATTAATTCTATAAACATTATTTTTAATAATCTAATAAAAATTATTCTTGAATGGATACGATGGGGAATGAATCTCATCGCGTTCGTGGAGACGGTAATCCGTACGTACGCACGAGCAACAATATCATTCTTTTGATATTAAAATCATATATAATTGGACGGTATATCATATACAGAGAATAATTATCATGTTATATTTATTATTTACACCAATTATAAATCATTATTACACCCATCCAAATAATAATTTATTGAATAACAACTACACCACAACGTGGAGACGGTAAGCCGTACAAACGCACGTATGGTGACATGTCATTAAAAGGATGGATAGAATAATGAATATGGTTGTACCATATTTATAATAACATAAAAGTATATATACGATACTATAGTTATTATTTTATAATGGAAAAATCAAATAAAGAGGAAGTGGAAGAAGAAAGAAACTTGAAAGAGGTGATGAAATATTTACCTCTTCTTCGGGTTCTTCTTTTTAATTTGATCAAAAGGGATCCTTAAGTTGTCTTTATGACTATATTAAGGCCTATAGGATTAAGGGAAGAGAGTTTTGAGGATATTTGGGCAGGGGTTGTCTGAGACTAATGGATTTTATGGTGTAAATTAGAGAGAAGGGGGAGTGCCCTTTTATAAGAGGGGTGAGGGGCACCTTAGGAAAAGCTAAAAATATTATTTTATAATAATTTCATTTTCGGTTTCTAATGGATCCAAAATTAATTATTTAAATTTTTAGGTGGGTATGGGTTTAAAAACACTCAACCATTATGTTTTAGACTAGTTTGGGTCACTATATTAACTTTATCTTTTAGATTTAACTCTTAGTTAAATAGTTTGACATTTACCATGTCTCTTTGTATTTTTATATTATATAGTTAATAAACATACTATAAACTTACAAGAGAACCAAAATTGGTTTATTAATGATAAATATATCATTATATAATTATTTTTACTGAACCTTAGATTTTTAGGAATATAATATCAGTTAATAATATAATATGTTTTTTAAAAAACTCTTTTATGTCAATTTTGACACTATTTGGTATTTTGTTTTTGCTAAATTCATAACAGAATTATTACTTAGAAAAATATTCATCTAAACAACCCTAACATGTCATATTAACCTATAAAATTAGTAGAATTCATAAAATGTCTCAAATTACATTTATTTGGATATTTATAATATCAATTATTTTAATATTTCATTAATTGGGTAATTACTGCATCATCATTGTGTCATAAATAAATGTTATTATTTAATGTCTAAAAATTATAAATAAAATACCATTATATAGGAGATAATTTTATCTTTATAATGAATATTTATAGTCGAATTTATCTTATGTATAACACTACATTAAAAATGGCTTAGTTATTAAACTTTGAATTTAACAATTTTAACTCTTCTTTGAATTAAATAATAATAAATGTTCTAATCTAATCCAAGTGGACCAAAGAGGTTCATATTTTATTCCTAAGGTTTTTTTGGTATAATTGTACTTATCCAATAGAATTAAAACATGTTTTAGGGTAATAATAATAACATTTTTACCCTTAATTACCCTATTTACTTTTAACCGTGGTAAATAAAATTAAAAAGTTACGATTCACAAAAAATATTTTCATCTTATTTAACCAAATTTTACTTACTGATATCAACCGTGTCCCTAATATTTTTGAAATTCATCTCATATAAGCTTTAAAATTATGTTTTATGTAAATTTGTAAATGCTCCTAGGAGGTGGGTAAAAGACGGTAAAAAGTTCAATAAATTTTTTAAATATCTAAAATTATTATAAAATGAATCCAATGAATTAAATTGAAATTATATAGGTATTATGTATCTATTTTTACCTAAAATAAATTTAAATAAAATAAATAATTATTTAAATAAAAATTCGGGTTTAATCTATAACTCAGTGTTTTTCACTATTCATCAAAAATTGAAAGTTTTCAGAAAAATACCAAAAATTCACCCTAAGCTAATTTCGATATTTGGAATCCAAAAATGAAGTCCATTTTTAAAGAAATTTTTTTTAAAATATCAAAAAGTGGTTATTACTATTCATAACGACTAGTTTGATTAGTTGTGGTGTGTTAGAACTCGAAGTTGCGTACAACACACACTACTATATTAATCAAAGAGAAGCGTACCATGGAATCTTGGGGTGTTACATTCAGTATGTTAATCAAATGAGAATATTGAATTTCTATCATTTAAAGGGTTTCATCTCAAATTTTACTTCATTGAAAATCATTTTCTATGATGAACCCAATTTCATTGTAATTTTGTGTATTCTAGAATTTTGTTATATAATATAATGAATTATATTTATTATTGGTATTTAAAATTATTATTATTATTTCCCATCTATATATTTCTTTTGTTTTTTAAGATTCTTTCTTATGTCATAAATTTTCTTCATCTCAATTTCTATTCCTGGGACATGTTTTAATGTTATAAACTAATTTCTTAGATCTAAGGTGTATATAATACCTAATACTTTATTTTTAACACTACATGATAAATTAATTATATTTATAGATCCTTATGTTATTGAATCTTCTAATATCTATTGATTCTAATATTACTAATGTTGTAATGGTTTTGATAACTCAATTATTTTTAATTGAGTTTTACTTATCTTTTTTGATCCATACAATTTACAATTGGTTCTAACTATCCTTATGATGATATTATTTTATAAAACGTTGTTATTATCATGGTAATTATTATTTATATAAATTTATGTTTTCATCATGATTCCATTTATGTAGTATGATATTTTAATGAACAATTATCAAATTTTTTGGTTAAATTTTATTTTCTAAGACATTAAATTCCCTTTCCCAAAAATGTTTCATTATTATTTAGATGTCCATTATGTTGAATCTCATTAAAAACCCATATTTCCCATTAAAAAATGTATGAATAATTTTTTATTGATTATTAATATTATGTTCCTTTATAATAAACTATAATTATTTTCATATAAAAGGATTTTAATTTTAAGAACTTAAATTTTTTCTTATAACTAATTTTTTCTTATATAGGATATTATTCATTAAATATTATTAATTTAAAAAAAATTAGTTTTTGTGAAACATAATGAAATACATCTTTAAACTAATTTAAAAATCATTTTACAAAACATTTACTAGGGTTTTAATGATATAATTCTTTAAATTATTTTCTTCTGATTTCTTATCTTTATATAAATAAAAATCCTCTAATGTATTTGTGTTTCAAAATTTACATTATATGTTATCTTAGTATATATTTAATTTGTTTAAATCTTTTTCATGTAACACCCTCACTCCAACAACATGAAGTCTATCCTTATTTTACTACATTAGCTAAAAATAAAAGGAATCACATCCTAAAGTTTAATGAAATGGACTCCAGAAAACTAGATATGGTCTCCTAAATTATTTCATTTTCTTAGATACAAATTATCTCTCCATAAATAACAAATCTATTAATTAGTATTGGTATGATATATAAATAGATGATTTCCACAGTAGATTTTATAAAAAACATTTAATAATTTTTCCTAATAATATCGTTATTCCCAGATACATATCCATGCATAACAACAACATCACACTTCATGGATTAATGGGGAAGGGAAAAAATATATTTGAGATAAAATACCCAATAAGGTTGAGATTATATCATAGAATATAATTATTCAGTAATAATGATCAATATGTAATGGTATATACCTTAACAGACATTCCATTTAATCGATATCATGACAACCATAATTGGATAAACCATTTTAAATATGGAAAATTAAATAAATAAACATGAATACCATTTAATAAATAGTAGGAATGAATTCATATAAAGATACTATCATATTTAAAATCTCAACGATTATAATAACTACATTTTCAATGAAGGACATGCTTAATATTGGATGAAATGATATGAAGAATCATGGTATCTCCACTATCGGGACCATTAACAAGATAGTTTAAATACTATATGTAAAAACTAGATTAATTTGGACAAATATTGTCTTTCATGAGGAATTTGGATGCATCTATGGGGTATATATTGTTAGGATCCACTCATCACAGCATGTCCATGGAATTCCTCATATATCAAATTGTTGATTTAACTCGTGAATCAATATTCCTTGTAAAAAATATATGTACTTAGTAAAGGATTCATATATATCAATATATCCCAAGATAAACAAATAAAATTCAAAGTAAACACCCTATATTAAATGGTACACAATTTAAAAAATAAATATAACCATCATATTATAATTTATCTATTTAGAAGAAATGTATTTTAAACTGATAAATGATCACAATAATGTGATTGGGATAAGAAAAAACTAAACAATAACTAATGAAATTTATTGTAGAAATAAAAAAACATGATAAAATTTAATTACATGATTTCATTCTATTTCATAAGCACAGTATCATCTTTTGGTTGTTCATCGATAAATTTCCACGTCATCTCATACTCTAGGAAATTGATATTTTTTTAAGATTAATAAACTAAAATTGACTGCAAATGAATTATAAGATCCATTAAATAATAATAAGCCATTTTTATTCACTTTATATATTTTCCAAAACTAAAATTTATATCACACATTATCAAATATTGATAAATAATGCATTAATATATCAATACTTATAAATAATACCCAATGTTTGAAATGACCTAGATTTTCCATGATTTTTTTTAATTATATGGAATTTTTATGAGTCTAAAAAAATGATGGCACATGATTCCAAGGCCCGGTGTTACTGGAATGAATTTATGAACTTTTTCTTATGGTGCATTCATTAAATGATTGAGTGGCATTTTCTAACATTTTAATCGGCACTCAGATTGAAAAATATGAAGATACCATTGAATCTGCAGCTCCGAGATTCGATAAAAGGAGGCTTCACTTTAACCGCAGTAGGTCCGGAGAAAAAGATAATTTTTGGACATTTAAAAGAATAAAAAAATAGTAATGTTATATTATTTCTCTTTTTTTCTTTTCCTCTAATAGACAACCGATGGTGGCGGGACCAACGACATGTCCAACCATTAAATGGCTTGACTCCCCTTTATTTTTGTAACTTCACCATTAGAGTTTTGAAGGTTCATAAATTAAATGAACCCCATTAATTACACGTGTGTTACTCACCATCCCACTCTCCTATTTATATATACCTCGAGGTGGAGTGTTGGAAATGTTTCCCCAAGTGATGAAGCTTTGGAAAAGTACCGCGATGCCAACCACTTGGAGGATGATATCGGTTACACTGAGCAGTGATGAGCGCCACTGAATCATGAACTGACGACAATGAAAAAGGACGTTCCATCTGTCATGACCCGTCCTCGGGGCCCATGCCGTGACTACTCCAAGCCCACCTTCCATAGGCCAGGGGCTGGCGACTAGCACCAAAGACATAAATCTCGACAAATGGTAAGGCATTACCTTTATAAAAGTAAACAAAACACCACAGAGTACAAGCGGAAGTAAACACTAAGTACAAAAGAAAGTGCTGAAAAGTAAATGGGCCAGAATACAAACCCAACTGAAAATATAGCTACAACTGAACAAAAGTACAACAGAAAAAGACAACAGCTGGAAGAATGAAAGCGGATCCTGGGTCTTCCTCCTTGGATCCTACCTAAAGGGTAGGTACAGATAGCAAAACTCCTGGATTGTCCACCACGGATCCTACCTGAAGGGTACGTACAGATAGCCTCCACAACGCTCTCGCCCGTCAACCTCCTCTGTGTGTCATCTCATCGTGAAGTCCACCTCCGGATACTGACTCGTCGTGTGGTCCACCTACGGGTACTGACTCGTCATGTGGTCCACCTTCGGGTACTGCCCAGTCCTCGAACACTCAGCCTCCGTCAGGACTGCCCGTCGTCTGCAACGAACACAACGAGGTGCAGGAATAGCCCATGCAGGGGTGAGTATAACGACACTCAGTAGGTACCCCAAGACCCTCACGGTCTCTCTAAAACCAACAAGGATAACCACAAATAAAATCTCAATAGATAACCTCTACTTAGGTATATGCCCATACATACACCTAAGTTATCATGTAACTCATCACAATCATGAGGAAACACAAAGATTATGAAATCAACGGATAACCACTACCCAGGTATATGCCCATACATATACCTAAGTTATCAAGTAACTCATCTCAATAATGAGGTAAACACAAAGGTCATAGTCTCAGCTCAAACTAGGATTTTCATTATCGAAACTGTAACTGCTGATGAGCTCGTCTCTGGAGTGTACAGTGATCCTATCACAACTCCGAGGTACTTCTCACTAACCTAAGACTACTGAGATAATCTTCCTGTCGAGTACCGTGGGTCTGCCACCTCACAAAGTAGTGCTCCACCGCTATGGGTCTTCCACCTCACATAGTAGTGCTCCCCCTCATAGCCTACAGAGGTACTCCTCCTGTCGAGTACCGCAGGTCTGCCACCTCACAAAGTAGTGCTCCTCCACCATGGGTCTGCCACCTCACAAAGTAGTGCTCCCCACTGGGCTATGCTAGTCACTCCAAATCAAATCGGACAAGCACTCATCGGTCATAGTCAGCTACACGGTCTCCGTACTCTGTATGCTCGTCTCCAGGAGGGTCCGCTCCACAAGATACAGGTCGATACTCCAAGTATCACAAGTCCCACGAAGAAGTATCTCAAAGGACCTCCTCATCATAGTTGTCTCAACGCAACATACGGCGCGTCAATCGGACGCCCGGTCTGTGAGTTATTAGCCTTTTCGTCCCAGGGGCCCGGTTGGTTTCATGTGTGAAGCAACCCAGCCATATCTCAACTGTACCCCGAACTCTCATAGGGTATACTCATAGGGGCCGTTTCTCAACGTGATCACCAACACCGCTGACGGTTCGTCAAACGAACATCCGGTCCGAAAGATATCAGCTTTTCCGTTCCAGGGGCTCGGTTGGATTTTGGGTACAATCCAACCAGGCCATACTCCAACTGCATCCAAACCTCGAGTGAAGTATGCCAAAAGTTCCTCCTCCTCATGAGGAATCCAACAAAGTCGACAACACGTCAATCAGACGTCTGGAGCTCAAGATATAAGTGTTTCCGCTCCGAGGGCCCGGTTGGTTTCATGTACGAACCAACCCGGCCGAACCCAAAGTTCTCCGAAACCTTGAATGCGATATACCTAAACGACTGTCTCGATCTAAGGATCGCATAGAAACTGATGGTGTGTCGATCAGAGGCCTGTATCTCACATTATGTGCAACCGACCAGAAGAGGTTTGATATTAAGGGGTTCGGTCTCGGTCCGACCCGGCCCGATACCCCTAAGGTCGGCCCGAACCGGGTCAACCCGAACCGGGTACGGGTCTGGCCCGAATGGGGCGGCCCGTCCCGGCGGCGCGGCCCATCATGGCGGCACGGCCCGGCCCGGCCTGGGCGCGGCCCGGCCCTGCGGTCCGGTCTGGAGGACCGGCCAGGGCAGCCACCCGGCGCGCTGGCCGGGGGTTCAGCCGAACGGCCGAGCCATTTCGGAAGCAGGGGGTGCTTCCCCCGCGTGTAGCAACCGCGACCCCTTAATGGGGCCGCTCACGTCCGGTGCGGCCGGGGGTTTCGAACCCCCGGTTCTTCCACGGTCCGACCGGCCCGCTCCGGCCGACCGACTTCTTCCGCCACGGGACCGGCTAGGCCGGTCCCCTTGCTCTGACATCGGCGGCCCGGTCCCGACCGCCGGTTCCGCTGCTCTGCCGCGGCCAGGAACCAGTCGCGGCCTTGGTTCGTCCGGCGCGGCGCGACGGCGCCGCGCCCCTTCGCCGCGGCCCCGCACCGGCCGCAGTGCTTTAGTAGTTCTCCGGTGCGGCGTGGCGGCTCCACGTCTTTGGTTTGTTTTCAACGGCGCGGCGTGACGGCACCGCGTCTTCGGTTAGTCTTCAACGGCGCGGCGTGACAACACCACGCTTCTCCCCCTTTCCTTATCAAAATTCCACGCGGTGCTTCGGCACCGCGTTGCGTTGCTCGCTGCAACAATATCAACAACCAGAAAGGGGAGGAGTGTCGGCCATGTTCGTGCGGTCCGAACTCCTCCTGTTATCATGATAACTGGTGGTTCAAAGAAAAGGAGAAAGTGACAGAAGATTTCACGAACTAACAAATAAAATAAATCCCTACCTCAACGGTGTCGTCGAACGAGCGTTCGTCGCGGAATTAACCTTTGCGGAAGGAGAGGATCACCGCGGAAGAAGAGGATTTCCGCGGAAGAAAACGTTCGCCGTAGAAGGAACGTCATTGGCGTTAGGTGATCTTTGAGGAAGGCGTATCTCGCCATCGTCCGCCGTCGGAGGTTGGCGTTCTTCGTTGGCGGTGGTGCGTTCTTCGCGTTCTTCGTCAAAGGACGAAGAATTTTCTCTTTTTCTCCCAAAAGCTTAACACAACACAAACCCAACCATAATAAAATAAGTCCACCCCTTATATTATTATCAACATAATAACTTGAAATTCAAAAGATAAGAAACGAACAATTAATTCAATGAATTAATTGTAACGATTTAACCGCCCAATTTAATGAGGCGTTTCTTAACCAAAATAAACGTAAGGTTTAACTTTCATTAAAAAGGGGGGTTGCGGGTGCATTACTTAGAAGGAAAGAAACGACGGGGCTCGTGCGGGCCCCACATCACAAATATCCTACCAAGTGGGTAGGATATGGTGGGTCCCACCTTATCCGCTTAACTTAGGTTAAGCCACTTTAAGTGAAATAAAATAAAGTGTCGCACCACTTTTATTTTATTTCTTAACTTAACCCCAAAAATAAAAAACCACACCCCAGTAAACGCAACTCCGGAAAAGGTGTTTCTAAGAAAATACCGGCGCTGTGATTCCATCAGTGCCCTCGGAATTCGATTACGGGCACTGGTTTAAAAGTTAGAAAAACCCACTCGTTCGTTTACTGAACGTACCCGAGCTAAACTTTAGAAATTGATTCCGGGCACACTGGGCCTCGGAATCAGGCGCCGTTAGAAATTTCATCCTTGTAAAAACTCAAAGAAAATTAAGAAAAAAATTTCCCTTGAATTTTACGGGTCTTTACATTACTCCCACCTCATGGCTTTACGTCCTCGTAAAGCTTTAACACAAACTAGGGATACAAAAGCGGTACTGAGCACGCATCTGAGCCTCCCACTCTCATGTGCTCACCTGAAGGTTCCCATACTGCCAGTGAAAGCGCACCCGAAGAATCGCCTGTCCTCGTAGGATCCGCTCCTGTCGATCCTCGATCCCCATTGGAATCTCTGCGTATGTCGCCCTGTCATTGACGTCCAAATCCCTGAGGTCGATGATGTGTGAAGGATCATGCACGTATATCTTCAGTTGAGATACGTGGAAGTCGTCGTGCACCTGGTGCAACTGAGGTGGATGGGTCAAGCGGTAAACCACCTCGCCTACCCAGCTGAGGACCTAGAAAGGTCCATTGAACCTCGGAGATAACTTGTCGCCTCAGCCACATCTCCGTAAACCTCATCGAGGTGAGACCTGTATAAGGACGTGATTGTCATCCTCGAACTCTAGAGGTCTCCAATTCCTGTTAGAACTGAAACTCAAAATGACTGCTGCCACGAGGGTAAGGTTTACCGACTCAAGAGTGATCGGTCGCACCCTCCTGTGCACGAGTTTATCCTGTGCTGCCTGGGGTTTCCTTTTCGCTGACCAAGGAAAACCCATCCCAACATTGTAGTTAAACCACAACCTTATTGCCTAATACCGTCAATTTGTTTATGAACTGTGATTGCCCAGTCCATACTCAAACCAACGTTGTAAGGTCTCGACGCTGCCACCAAGATATTTCAACCGAAACTCTCGCCTCGAGGGTATGACCACACCATCGGCATAAGTGTGATTATCGAGTATTCTCCCAAGGTACCTTCAGACGTGAGGGTCAAGTATACGGCTTACCGGAAACTCTAGGTCTGGGACAAGATTCACGGAAGGTAGGAATGATTTGTATCAACATCTGTTACTACGACATCTAGTAGTGGACACAGACTATCCCTCGAATCATTCTTAGAGACATTGGGTCACTCTTCCTGACCGCATGCAGCTACAACTGAACAAAAGTACAATAGAAAACGACAATAGCTGGAAGAACGGAAGTGGCTTCTGGGTCTGGCCAAGTTAGACCAGGCCCAAACCCAACCAGTCCCTGAATAAAGAAATTCCCATAACTGATGAACCAAGTGTCCATTAAACACGCCACCATTAGCGTTGGTACACCATCTGGGAAGTAGTCCCTATGGCATATTCCGGTGATCCTAACCAAGCCGGGCCAGACAGAGGTGTGATCGCCCTCATTCCGCGGAAAGGGATGTAACTAACAGGCCGTGTGTCTGATTGACACACCATTTTTGGAATAAGGACCCTTGTGACAAGGAGTACCATTTGAGATAATCTAAGTGAGTTTTGGAAGATTTTTACATATGAATATGGTTAGATCAAACCTAAATCCAACTGGGCCCTTTTTACAAAAGTGCCCATATCTCACAGACCGGTATCCGAACGACACGCCATCTGTCACATTGGGACTTATATGACGGGGTGGTCCCTTGGGTATATTTTTTGAGGGACATCGTACTAGTTGAAATATGTATGATGACTTGACGAGTGGTTCACCCATAATCAACTGTGTTATGAGCGGGAATCCTATGGTTGGCTGTGACAAGAAGAATAAGAGCGACCAATGCGGGTGAGAATCAGAAAATCAAGAGTAGGATGTTCTAGTTGTATGACTAATCATCCCTACCTATGAACTAGAGACCATGTGTGGATTTTCATCATAGAGACCCTATATGGATTAGCATTATAGATACCATCTATGGATCAACATCATAGCGAACCTGTGTGGATATACTTCATAGTGACCATGTGTGGATTAACATCATAGTGACCCTGTGTGGATCAGCCTCATAGAGACCCTATGTGGATCCGTATCCAAGATACCATGTGTGGATCAACATCATAGTGAACCTATGTGGATCACCATCATAGCGACCCTATGTGGGTCAGAATCCTAGCGACCCAGTGTGGATCAGCATCATAGAGACCCTTTGTAGATCAACATCATAGCGACCCTGTGGGGATCAACATTCTTGCAACCCTATGTGGATCTGCAGTAGCATGACCTAAAGAGGACATGTTTTATATTGGCCTATCAAGAAACAATGACATACATCTAGGAGTTGATCGATAATAGAAAAACTCCTTTGTGGATTAGTTGTGGTTCTTCTAAATTAAATAAGATGATATATCCTAAGAATAATCGTCTATATTCTTGATTTCTGAGTTATATACTTGGTGTGAGATGACTATTGATTCATACTTGTTATTGAGGTCTTGCTTTGTGGTTTTTCCTTTGTGGAACTCTGTGTTATTTTCGGTGGTCTCGGGGTCCCTACTGAGTGTTGTTATACTCACCCTTGTATGGGATTCTCCCTCACCTTGTTGTGTTTTGTGCAGACAATGAGAAGCTGAGATGAGACTTTGGGTAGCCTAGAAAAGGCAGTTCATAGAGGAGACGTGATGATGTGGAGTGCTGTGGTGACAGTCTATACCTATACTTCAGGTAATATCCTCGGTGGATGATCCAAGAGTATTTTTCCTTTTTCATTTGTACTTGTACTTTTCAGTTGGGCTTGTATTCTGGCCTCTTTACTTTTAGTGCACTATTTACTACAACAATTACATCACAGATTCTTCTTGTTGTGTCCTTGGATATTTTGTTCGTACTAGTTTAATGGAAATTCCTCCCCATTATAGGGATATGCCTTTTGGTGCAAGTCGAAAACCCCTGGCCTATAGAAGGCTAACTTGGGGTAGGCACAACAAGGGCCCCGGGGGACGGTTCGTGTCAAAGTGGTATTAGAGGAGTCAGTTCAACCGAATAACTAGGACTCTAAAGTTTTAATAGTGCAATAGTTTTAAGTGTTTTTAGTGTGGTTTTCAGTTCGGGGAGTCGAGTGTTGGTGTGGCGGCCGAAGTGTCCATATATTAGGACCATGAACTTTGATTTCTGACTTAGTTCATGAAAACACTAATTGCGTTTGTTTTGGAAGGTTTTTATTTTTGATCTCTCTGTGTCAACTCACCATGTATAACTTATTGACCGTGGTGAACCTATTATTTTTAAGGATGTCTCCACGAAGACAGAAACCAGGATTCCTGGGAGAGTACCCAATAACAACCCACCGAGCGATGATGTATTGGTGTAGGGACCTTCTTACGGTGGTAGTACCATTGGGTGGTGTACCAGCAACAACACTACCTGTTGGAAATCTGTTGCCACCTGCCCCACCAGCAGATGGTGCAGGACGACTAAGCACGCCACACAAGTTTCAGTGGCAGAGGCCTCTAAGGTTCCGAGGCGAGACAGATCTGCAGGCGGCTGGGGACTAGTTAGAGGCTATGGCCATAGTTTTCCCCCTTCTTGGGACACTAGTCGACCATATGGTGATCCTAACTGCCAGTTTTTTCCAGGGGGTAATAGGGAGATGGTGGATCATGATGCTCTAGATACACGATGAGGAGACACTCACCTAGGTAGATATTTAGGGCCTCTTCATGGAAGAGTTCATTCTAGCAACTCTACACTCTGAGCGTATACATGAGGTGCTACACTTATAGCAGGGTAGACTGACCGTGGCCCAGTACTCAGCGAGGTTCACCAACCTCTCACGCTACTCTACCGACATAGTACGAGACCCTTTAAATAGTGCATGAACATTCGAGAAGGGAATCTGACGGGAGATAAGAGATTCAATGATATCTCTCAGCATCCCATCGCATGCTGGAGTGCTATAGAGAGAACTCTTGGTGGAGATATTCCTTGTAGAAAAGACACCGACAGTGAGACCCACCACTGGGTGACACATAACAGTGTCCTCTACGACTGGTATTATACAGATGAAACAGAGGTCCAAGCGGACCATACCTTTTGGTGGATGAGCATGGGATGTAGGGTCAGAGGTGCGAGACTCTTGATGTAGAGTTGGAAAGATTAGTAGTAGACAATGGTTCATGTTTGGCAGGCAGGGTCACATGGATCGCGACTGCCCGACCAATCGTACTGAAAACCAGTAGATTGTCGAGGGACCGCCAAGGAAGAGAAAAATATTCGAGCAAGGAGGTTCGCTAGTCGGTAGACATGTATGATGAGTTAGCCAGGATGTGGGTGGTGGGAGGCGATTCGAGGTTCCACCACCACCACCTCCAGGTGGTCCACCCCGACAATAGGGAGCAGGTGGATAGGGATGTGCTCAGTTCCAGGAAGATGAGGCCTACGATCACAACACTCCATAGATGATTTGAGGTATGATATATGTATACTCCACCATAGCTGTAGTACTTATACACATAGGTGACAATAACTCTTTCATTGCCACTCCTCTCGTTCGGATCTCAGAGATTCCGATGGATCGAATGGCTCTATCCTTGCGATTAGAGACTCCTACAGGAGAATATTTGACATTTACACACTAGTTCCGATAGTTTGAGCTTTCTCTAGGAGGTGAGATATTCCTCTGTAATCTTCTAGTAGTGGCATTGAGGCTTTACGATGTCATCATGGGTATGGATTGGTTATCCACGCTCCATGGTTAGATTGACTATATTAGGTGAAAAGTCTACTGTTTCTGCATGGATGAGACTAGGTTTTCCATCACCGGTGAGAAGGGATCCTTTTCAAAACAGGATGGACTTACCCGAAGGAGGGTGCAATCAATCACACATCAGTTGGCTAGCCTTACCCTTAGAGCAGTTGATGTTGAGAGTCCGAGCTATCTTGTTGTGGTGGGCCATTATGATGATGTCTTCCCTGATGATGTTTCGGGACTACCTCCTCGGAGAGAGGTGGGATTCTACATTGAAATGTACCCTGGGACCACACTGATATCTACACCAACATATCAGATGGAACCCTTGGATCTTCGTGAGTTACAGGTACTACTGGAAGACTTGCAGAGGAAGGGGTTTATAAGGCCTGGTTTTTCTCCCTGGGCAGCCCCAATTTTGTTCACTAAGAATCCAAGTGAGAGTTTGAAGCTCTATGTGGATTATCGGCACCTGAACCAGGTGACCGTGAAGAATCAGGATCCACTTCCGAGGACTGAAGACCTTTTCTATCAATTTAAGGAAGCTCATTGGTTTCAAAGATGGACCTTAGATCAGACTATCATCAGCTTAGGGTACAAGATGAGGATGTGCAGAAGAGGATCATCAAATGTCGGTATGGAAAATATGAGTTCTTGGTTATGCCATTCGGCATGACCAATGCCCCGAAAATGTTCATGGGACTCCTGATCAGGATCTTCTAGCCATACCTCGATCGCTTTTTGGTGTTCTTTAATGATGATATCTTGCTGTACTCAGTGACGGTGGAGGAGCATGCCTATCATCTGTAGATAGAAAATGATACATTCCAGGAGCACCAGATTTATGGTAAACTCTCTCTGTGCCAGTTTGGGATATGAGATATCCACTTTCTGGGACACTTTATCTCAAAGGCTGGAGTTATAGTGGATCTGGAAAAGATAGAGGTTGTGCTGGCTTGGGAGACACACAGGAGTGTGACCGAGGTGCAGAGTTTCCAAGGGTTGGCTGGGTACTACAGAAGTTTTGAACTTGACTTTTCTAGAGTTTTGGCACCCTTTTCAGTGTTGATGAAGAAGGGAAAACCCTTTTGGTGGACAGAGAGATGTTAGAAGAGTTTTCGATAGCTAAGGCAGAGACTGACAAGTGCCCCCGTATTGTGGCTACCAGAAGAGGGCGTTGGGTATGTAGTCTAATACGACGCATCAGGGGCCGGACATGGATGTGTTTTGATGTAGGAGTGAGAAGTTATCTCTTATGGCTCATGACAACTGAGAAAGAATGAAAAGAACTACACTACCCATGACCTGGAGTTCGCAGTAGTGGTCTTCACCTTGAAGATGTGGAGACTCTACTTGATGGGATAACATTTTACAGTCTACTCTTATCACAAGAGTCTTAGTAATATCTTCTCACAAAAGTAACTGATCCTTAGATAGAAATGATGTCTAGAGTTCCTCTAGTATTATGACTTTGAGATAGTCTGTACTCCTGGTAAAGGGAACGTAGTGGTAGACGCACTCAGTTGGTGCTATGGTCGATAGTTTCTGAGTTAGGAGATATAGCAGCTAGTCACAATACATATATCATTTAAGGATATATATGAATAATATTACCACTACTCTATGATAGTCACTCCCCCACTTCTTCAACTTGTTCAGGAGGCACAACTTGGGGACATTGACTGTGAGGCTTGACCTGCTCAGATATCCTCAGGACAGGCACCTGATGGATTTTCTGAAGGTGGGGAGCACATCATCCTATTCAGAGGACACAACATGGTCCTGGTGGTGCTATGTGAGGAGGTGTTGAGGGAGTTCCATATGTCCCCTCTAGCGGTACATCATGGTGTGGTGAAGGTTTACCAGCACCTCCGGTGTCAGCACTGGTGGCCATGGATGAAGAAGGTAGTGGTAGAGTCTGTTTCAAGATGACTCACTTGTCAGCAAGTGAAGGCTGAGGATTAGGTTCAACAGGCTTAGCGCAGGAAATAGAGGTACCAGAGTAGAAGTGGGATGGTATGTACCTAGACTTCATGACGTGGCTACCACAGACATCCAGGGGACATGATTCCCTCTTGGTTATTGTTGACCGACTCACCAAGTCGGCCCCCTTCATACCCATATGAGAGAAGGGATCCATAGAGGGATTGGGATGCCTCTATGTACATGGGATTGTATGGATTCATGGGGTGATATCAATGATCACATATGACCGTGATGAATGTTTTACATCCTGGTTGTGGAAGGGATTACAGGAGGCGTTTGGGACTCATCTATGTTTGAGAACATCCATTCATCCATTGACGGATGGTTGGATATAATAGATTGTTCTAACACTAGAGGACATTCTTCATGCTTGCATCCTAGATTTTGGACGAAGTTGAGAGGATCACATTCCTTTGGAGGAGTTTGCGTAAAACAAAATTTGTCACTCCCCCATTGGTATTGCACCATTTGATGCCTTGTACGGTCGACCATGCAGATAACCTCTATGCTGGACAGACCCATGGGAGTCGGCACTTATAGGTCTAGAGTTGGTACGGGCTACCACTAAAAAGGTGCAGATCATCCAAGAGTGGATGAAGACTACATGGAGAAGACATATGTCTTATGATGACAGGAGGTAGAGACCTTTGGAGTTCGAGGAGGGAGACCCTGTCTTCCTAAGAGTCATACCTCAATGAGGTTTTCAGAGATTTGGTTGGGGTGACCAGCTATCTTCAAGGTTTATGGGACCCTTTTTGGTCCTCAATAGAGTTGGGGAGGTAGACCGTGTCACAGCTGAAGAAGTGTGTGCATGATCCAATGCAAGTTATTGACTGGGGAGAGATGGACATTGATGATGGGGATAATTTTATAGAGGTTCCAGTGGAGATTGAGGATCGACAAGAGTGGGTCCTTTATGGATGATCGATACCTCTAGTTCATGTTCTCTGGCAGCGCAGAGACCTCTAGGAGAGCACATGGGAGCGGGAGGCTCAGATTCGTGCTCAGTTCCCCCATTTGTTTCTTTAATAATTGTTCTAGATTTTGGGGATGAAATATCCTAATGTGGGGAGAATGTAAAGATCTAGATTTTCCACTTAATTTTTTTAATTATATGGAATTATTTGGAGTCTTCAAAAAATTAACGGCTCATGATTCCGAGGCCCGGTGTTCCCAGAATTAATTTCTGAACTCTTTTTATGGTACGTTCTGTAAATGTGCGAGTGACATTTTCTAACTTTTAAAATGACACTTGGAATAAAAAATATGAGGGCACCGTAGAATCTACAGCGCTGAAATTCAATTAAGGGAAGATTCACTTTGACCGCAATAGGTCGGCAGAAAAAGATAATTTTTGGACATTTAAAAGATTAATAAAATAAAAATGTTATTTTATTTCTCTTTTTTTCTTTTCCACCAACGGATGAGTGGTGGTGGAAGAACCAATGACACTTCTAGCCATTAAATGGCTTGACTCCCCTTTATTCTTGTAACCACACCGTTGGAATTTTGAAGGTTCATAAATTAAATGAACTCCATTAATTGAATGTGCGTTACTCACCCTCCCCCTCACCCATTTATATGAATCTTAGGGTGGGGTGTTGGAACGACTTCACCATGTGATGAAGGTCTGAAAAAGTACCGCAACACCAACCACATAGAGGATGAGAACGATTCTAGAAATCAGTGACGAGTGCCACCGAATCATGAACCGATGAAAATGACAAGGAGGTTCAATCGATCATCATCGATGGACGTATAATCCATGTAGGTGGTTTATTTTGAAGTTGTCTTTGATTAATTAATTTCTCTCCCACTTGTTATCATGTAATGCGGAGGGTGCGAGCAAAATGAACAAGGAACAAACCCTCCGCCACTTTGTTCATTATGTGAACTTTGGGGAATGATTTTTAAAACTCAATGGAAACATGAAATATTGGATCACACTATGATGATGGTATACCCTAAGAGCCATAGGCACATATGACATAAAAAACCGACAACCAGAGTGCATTCAGTGGCCCGTGGAAGAAACCACCGGTGCACCATGTCAATGACGGCCGACAGTGGCTGGAGGAGACCCACGGTGACCAGCCGCGAGCGGTGGACAATGGCACACCATCAAATTCCATGGCATCCAAGGGTAGCTGGCTAGATCCTACCACGTGGGATAAGGGGCAACGCCCTTAGGTGCCAACAGAGGTAGCATCCACTACAGGAGGACGCGGTATGGCCCGCAGCGTGCCACATTGGCGAAACCCGGTCGGCCAAACGACCCACCGTTTAATGCGGTGGGAAAGTGCCACCCATTTGGAAAAAATGGCCCCAAAACCATGGGGCCAACGGATCGGCTGGATGCAGGCCGACTGAGCAAGATGGACCCATGGCCTAACTAGCCAGCACGGGTGGGTTGAGCCCCACCCAGCGGGCTGGGCCAACTGCGGCCCAGGCTAGCGAACCAAACTAGCCAGGCTGACCCCGATGGGTCGGACCCAGGGAATATGGCTGAACCATAATGGGCTGGACTTGTGTGGGGTCTGGTAGACCCATGACCCATTGCGTTAGACTATTGTGACCAAGTCATACCTAGCCCAGACCAAACTTGTCCCCAAAAAAAGAAATGCCTATAACTGATGATCCAGGTGTCCATTATACATTCCATAAGTGGTGTGGGGACTCGTTCTAGGAAGTGGTCCTTTTGGCATATTCCAGCAGTCCCGACCGAGCTAGGCCGGACCAAGGTGTGATCGCCCCAGTTCCACAGAAATGGATGTAACTAACAGAACGAGCGTCTGATCGATGCGCTCTCTATGGTATAAGGACCCTTGTGACAAGGAGAACCTTTTAAGATAATTTGAGTGAGTTTTGGAAGAGTTCGACCTATTAATCGGGTTGGATAAGACCTGAATCCAATCAGGCCCTTTTTACAAAAGTTCCCATATCTCACAGACTGGGTTTCCGAATGATGTGTCGTCTTTCACGTTGGGACCCCTATGATGGGGTAGTCCCTTGGGTATAATTTTTTGGGAGTTAATACCAGTTGAAATACGACTGATGGATTGAGGTGCGGTTCTCCCAGAATTAAGAGTATTATGAGCAGTAATCCTTGATATGGCTGTGACATGAAGAAGAAGAGCGACCAATGCGGGTCAGCATCAGAAAATCCAAAGTGGGATGATCTAGATATACGAATAAATATCTCTACCTATGTACTAGCTACCCAGTTTGGATCAACATAATAGAAACATTATATGGATCAACAACATAGTGACCCTGTGTGGATCACCATCATAGAAACCCTGTGTGGATTAGCATCATATCAACCCTTTGTGGATCAACATCATAGAAACTTGGTGTGGATCACAACATCATAGTGACCCTGTGTGGATCAACATCATTGTGACCCTTTGTGGATCAACATCATAACAATCCTTTGTAGATCAACATCATAGAGACTCTGCGTGGATCCGTAGCAAAGCGACCCTCTGTGAATAACTATCATAGAGACCTTGTGTGGATCAGCATAATAGGGACCTTGTGTGGATGAACATCATTGAGAACCTGTGTGGATCAAAATCATAGTGACACTGTCTGAATCAAAATCATAGAGACCCTATGTGGATCAGCATCATAGTGACCTTGTGTGCATCAGCATAATAGATACCCTATGTGGATCAACATCATAACGACCCTGTGAAGATCACCATCATAGATACCCTGTGTGGATCAACATTCTAGCATCCCTATGTGGATATGCCATAGCGTGACATTATAAGGACCCATTTTACAGTGGCCCATCATGTAAAAATGACTTATGTCCAAGAGTGGAATAATAATAGAACAACTCCTTTGTGGATCCGTTGTGGGACTCCAAAATAGAATAAGATGATATACCCTAAAACTAATCATCTATATTCTGGATCTCTGAGTTGTATACCTGGTGTCAGATGACTATTTATTTGTGCTTATGATGGTTGTATTTCTTTTTGGTTTTTTCTTTGTGGAATACAGGGAGACCTTCGGGGGTCTTGTGGTCCCTACTGAGTATTGTTATACTCACCCCTGCACGAGATTTTCCCACACCTTGTTGTGTCTTGTGCAGACGATGAGCAGTTGGACTGAGACATGGGGGAGCCAGGACCAAGCGGTACAAAGAGGAGACGGGCTGACGGGAAGTGCTATGGAGACTGTCTATATATGCCCTTTAGGTAGGATCCTTAGTGGACAATCTAGGAGTTGTTTTCTCTTTTTAATTATACTTGTACTTTTCAGTTGGGCTTGTATCCCGACCCCTTTACATTCAGTACACTTTTTAGTACATTAGTTACTTTGTGGTTGTTTCTTGTTGTGTTCTTGGATTTAGTGTTTATACCGGTTTAAAGGTAATGAATTTCCATTATAGGGATACACATTTTGGTGCTAGTTACCAACCCATGGCCTATGGAAGGCGGGCATGGGGTAGTCCGGGCACAGGCCCCGGGGGACGGGTCGTAACAAAGTTGAAAAAAATACATTCCAAAAAGGTTTAACAATACAATTAAATAAAAATATTTATGTCTTAGAATGAAATTCAATAATTTATAAATTGGGTTACAATATTTCATATATAATTTTATCATTAACCCCACAAAAAACATAAAATGGATCTTAATGTCATATACTGAATATGTCAATAAGATTTTCATTTATTCTCCTAAAAATGGTAAAAAAAATTAATTACCATAAAACAAGAAATAAAACATTCATTAATTTAAAAATCATATCTCACTTTGATCCATAAATAAAACTATAGTTTATTGAATATTATTTATGAATCCAAAATGTAGTCAACTCCATTAAAGATAAGAAAAATAATTTTATCCACAAATCTATAATAAGTTTTCAATATTATCCCAATTTTATATATCTCTATCAATCATCTCTTTAACTCTATATCAAGAATATATTAAGGGTTATCCTTCCTTCAATAGTGGTTTTTATTAAAATATCACCTTACCAATAAATAATATATCGGGTCATCACTACCATTAAAAAAATTCTCACACATCCTTAAGTAAAAATTACAACGGAACAATCCTTACACTTTTCATGATTAGAATAATTATAATTACATTGATTAACCTAATTCTAAAAATCCAATAAATAAACATTTTAATAATTCATCTACTTTCTTAAACAATTAGCGTGGATTTATCTTTTAAATCCTTCATACTTCCGTTCTTTAATAGTTCATTTTCAGTTCCATGTTCATCTTTATAAAACTATTACTCATAGAACCTTTATGATAATTTTATTAAGTTTTACCCATAGGATAGTTATTTTCATAATTCCCTTTATTTCAGCATTTAAAACAATCAACAATTGATGATATAATAGGAAAACCAATATTATCATTCATTATGATAATGGAACTTTTTATTTTTTTCAAAATGATTACATACTATATTTTCTTGTTATCTATACATAAAACACATTCTAATTCCTTAGATACATTCACTTGAGAACTTATTCAAACATTCCTGGTATATGGGAACCTGAATCATGATTCATCCATGGTCACTACCACTAGAACACTGTGTGAATATAACCCTTATCATATTTTTTGAGTTTAAGAGTTGGTTAATGTGTACGATTTTTATTAATATCATGATCCCTCACCCATTTTATCATCCTATTTGGGTTCTTATCAAAAAAATTTCTATCACACTAAACATTAATGTAGTTCTTTCTTGTTTGTTTCAATTTCTAAAACCAAGAAGCATAATGTGAAAAACACTGATCACTGTGGGAAACAATTGTTATGAAAAATAATTTTTAGGATTTCAAAATCATGACATCATAATATCTATCTTTGAAACTATATGTTTAACCAAGGTAATTTATTGTCATCAATTATTCAAATACATTGTGATGTTTTATAATGAAAATTATAATTAACTAAATAATATCCCCCAGGAGTATCAAACTAGGTGCACAATATGGCTAATTTTCATGTATCAATTAACAATCGAGTCAATCTATACATTCCTTTTTAGTATTTATCACCTCTAGGTACTTCTATTCCAGAACCACTTCCACTATTCATATCTAAACATGGTTATATTTATAGATAAACCTCATAGTCTCTTCCTATCCTAGTAATTAGGATGTTATCAAATACATTGACTTATCCAAATCTTTCACACTAAATTCTTCTTATCTGAGATTCTAAATACTAACTAAACCAATCCTTTCATACCAACTCTAAAAAACCATTATTCTAATACATTAATATGGAATTTCATTATATTATTAAAAATATATCACATAAAATCATTCTCATGGATCATAAATGTTAGGTTTCATCAGAATATAGAAAACCAATATTCTTATTTTGTGATAGAACATAAAAATACACTAAAAAGATATTCCCACATAATACACTATCAAGACATATCATACATGATAACTTTTCTCATAACATGGGGAAAAGAAACATAATAATGGGAAATATCTGATGCTCAGTAAGGTTAATAATGTGAGATATCAATGATTATGTAATCCTAATATGAACATAATGGTATGATAACATTAACATAACTTTTTAAATCTATAATCTACTTATTAATCGTCATAAACATGATACATGGAATTATGATTTTTTATTCATTAGACATGATTCATAGAATAATAATAGATACTAATCCCTGAGAACAAAACATCTTTATAGGTCATGGTGTTGTTTCATACACATTAGTAATGAAAATAAATTCCATAGTATTAATGTCTCTTTTCCAATTCCATCATAGTGTAATGGGTTTATTCCATAGACTATATTAGGATTCAATATTTACATATTAGACTATCACAGTCTTACAATTACCATACTAAACTTGGTCCAGTCCCCATTCCAATTATTTTAATCTCATGGGATATCAATCATAACCCAATTAAATGGAGGTAGATATTGGTCCCACCTGTCAAATAATAAAAATCATACATAGGTGTACCAAAAAATCAAAAAAAAAACATATCATATCTAGAATCATGAACAGAAATGTTATTCATAAAAATATCATCATAGTTTAACCCATATTAAAGAAATTGGTCTCATATACATTTCATCATATAATAACACATGGAAAGAAACGAGTTTAATATTTGTTTCATCATAAAATAACCCATTGAAATAAAATAGTCACCATAAACATCTTATAATAACAAATAAAAAATGAATAATAATGGTACCCTTGGATCATATCACTAGTAAAGAATAAGTGACATCAAAGGATTCCATCTTCATTGGAAAATGATTCTTATAGATCACTTAGAACATTTTTGGAGTAAAATAGTTTTTCCTATTTTGAAATTCATTTATTTGAATAATGATTCATATACAAGTTTGATAATACATTTGACTGAAAATATCCTTGAAATAAAAAATACATATTTAATGAAATTGTTATTCCAAATTGTAGGGAATTTATTTCATACCATACATGTTAATACAATGATTCCATAAATAATGTTAGAAAAATATAATTAAATTTTTTTAAAAAATAACATGAATAATACATTTAAAACATTTTTCAAAATGTATTATAAAGTGGTTAAATTTTTCATTAAGAAATCATAATAAAATACTAAAGAAAATATTCAAAATATTTTTAGAAAACTTGGATATGGAGGAAAATGGTTTTTTTGACTTAGGAAAGAAATAAAATATATTGTTATCATAAGAATATTTTTGATCTCTTAGGTACATAAGTGATAAAAATGAAGAAAAAATTTATTTTTAATACATAACCATATGATAATAAATTTCATTAAAATTCATGGGAGGTAAATCGGGAAATTTTATTATTAGAAACTTAATCGTAAACATTGCCGATAAACTACAAGATTGAATCATAACACCCTTAAAACTTTTACATCATAATGCCAATGAAATAGTTATATGAAATCTGATATTTTGACACCCTAATTTCCCTGAGATTAATCATAAAACATATTCATGTTATGTATATGTGTAAGACAAAAGGAACTAGTAATGAATATGTAATGTATCACATAGATATAAATAGTCAGATGATTATTTCATACCACATGGTTACTTTTGAATTATTAGACACGTGAATGAATAAAATTAAATTAAAAATTAATTATCATGATAATAAATAAATTAATGACATAATATACCAATGGGGGTTTATATAAAACTCAATAAGAAAAAGATAGGTTCATAAAAAACATACTTCCTAAAGAAGGTAATTTGAGATGAAATATCCTTTAACTCAAGTTCATCAATTATTGAAGGCTCAATAGACTCATTTATAATAAATTTAAATTTATTATAATTGTACTAATGGTTTATATAAATAAATATAATATCATATATGAACTCATGATAAATTTTTAACACCCATTTTAACAAATCCTTATAAAAATATTCATTCTATCATGTTTAACTATTTTGTTTTTCAAGAGGGTTTCAATTTGGTAGTTCTTTACATGTAATTTGATCATAATTTATTCAAATAAAAAAGATAAAACATGATATAAATATATAATATATTCATTATATATATATATAAATTTAATCATAAAACATTGATATATAATGTTGATATTTAAATTTAATGGGGATGGTTGGTCGTACTATGCATGAGCATTGTTTCTATCTTATGACAGATGTAAGGAAATGAAGGCATGCTATTATTAAGAAATATAGAATAGTTATGATGTCATAGATAAAAAATATATTCCTTATAATTATCCTTATTACCATCTGTGTAAAAAGTAATGGAAAATAAATCACATCTCTTAGTGAGACGGTAATCTACAGTAAACACCATCAATATTATCGTGTCCCCCATGGACAGAAAAGTAACAAATGGAAAATGTGATACAATAATTATAGGGTTTATTTATTTTAAAAATAATATATATATATATATATATGTATTTAAATTAAATTAATAATTGGATGAAATTTTGATTGCTGAAATGGAAAATGAATTTCTTCTATTCACAAAGCGAGAGTCCACCATACAGATAATCAATGGTTTTGTTTCCCATTTGAGGGAAGATCTGGTGAATACGTGTCATTCACTTAACATAGAAAACATATTATTATATTTATTCTTATAAGGTATTTATATCCTAATCGTTTAATAACAAATTATAGTTGTGGGATTAAAAATAAAAAAATGCTCATTTAAGAATATTACATATTATTCAGGTAACCACTTAAGTATTGATAATATTATTTTTTATTAATAATAAAGAAGGAATTATATGGTTAATAAATAATAACAAATCTACGGGCTTATAAAATTATGAATCCTATGGTAATACCTTCATAAAATATAAACCCCTTTAATTATAAATGAATCCATGCCAGACAAACAAGAGACCATCTCACTTGAAGGGGCCCTAGAAAACAAGAAGTCTATGACTTGATTAACTTATATCCAACAATAAAGAAAGTCCAAACCATTGTAGATTATCATTTTTCACATTAGGATTTTTTAGGATATATTATATGGGATTCTATATTTCCCAATAATTGAATCCTTATGTATTTTTGAGTTAGTTTCCACTGCTTCCATTTATATATTATTCTACAAGAAAATCTCCAGATATGTCATCATAGACTTAGAATCATATTGAAGTGAATCCCCCTAAAAAAGGATTAATTATAGGTGAGAACAATATCAACTGGGGTCATGTACCACACCACCTCCTTAAATCATACACATTACAGAAGAGACAACCATGTTAATTTTGTTCCCTATTTCTGGGGGTTACAATGAATCTGCTGTCCCTAAGGTGTTTTCAAAGGATTGGGGGAAATCCGGGATTTCCAAAAAAGGTCTCAAAGAGGGAGCCTCAGACTAGATGGAAATGAAAAGAAACACTTTTAGTAGCAATAAATAGGTTCTGAAAACCATAGCTAGTTTGGAACATAAAAAACAATCATAGTTATCCTATTTTGGCCACCCAGATACCCAAACATCCTTCCCCATGGACACAAAATCTTTCCTTCCATTACTAATTATTGTTCTATAATAATTGAAAAGAAATTATTAAAAATGAGTCATAAGAATCCAACTGAGAAGGGATCCGTATTAGCTTTCCAAATGATATTGACATCTCACAGGCCCAGTAGTCCTCTTCGAATAGTGTCCTTGAAGTTTCATCCCAACATCCCATGCATTATTAACATTTTGAAGCAATCTGAATTCTCAGGTGTTTCAATTTTTCATTGGTATATAATATATCATTACATATACACCAAATGAAAAAATAATATTTCATATAGAATTTAATAACACTTGAGATATTAACCCCAAATGTCTCAAAGGGTATGATGATAATGTATTCATCTGTACTCCCCCTTGAGAAGATTCCTAAATTTTCCCATGTAAAAAGTCAATTTTTAGAGTTGAATGATATCTCAATATGATCTGGAAGGTTATGTTGGTTTTCATCCATTTCATCATGAGTGAATCCCGTGTGGTTTTTGTCTTGATTTAATGACATGGATAGAGTTGTGAAGCCCAAAAAAACTAGTGTAAAACCTGACTAGTTTTTATGCAAGAAGGACTTGCCACTACTACCAGCAATCCAGAAGGAAATGTTATGAACATACGGAATATGGGGAAGAATCATGGTCCAGAGTGGTGATGCATTCTTGTTTGGTATGTCTGGGTTACTACTGTATTTTTTCACCATTATTTTTCCCTAGAGTGTACACCAATTGATGAACTCACAAGAATTTTTGGTGTGTAACCCTTGAATCTATCTAGAGAAACCCTTGACATTAATACCACCCTCACTAAATGGTTTTTCCAGGCATGGCCATGATGCCCAATAGCGTTTACCTTCTGAGTGAGATTGGACATGAGGTACACCATGACGTTTCCGATTCCAAAGATGACTTTTTTTGATACCTTGAGGGTAGATAGAATATGCATGGGGATGGATGTGAGGATGTTGTTAACCAAAATGATCCAACTCCAAAGGATAAAAAATCATTATTGTAATTATTGATATGAAAAATTATACCTCAAACCACCCTTTTAAAGTGGTGGATTTGAAATCCCCATCCGATATTTGAACCCCGAGATATTCTATTGTGAAATTCCTCTTAGAGAACCTTAGACTCCATTCTTTGGTACTCATATTCCACTTCGAGCAAAGGAAGGAGAGGTAATGGTTTCTCTTATCACGGTTGTACCCTATACCACTATATTTGTAATATTATTCCAAGAAGGCTTTGATTCTAAAAATTGTTATTCTACCACTACTAAGAAAAATAATGGTGTAGTCTTCATACATGTGATAAGAAATGCCATTGAACTAATTCCGAGATCTATATGGAATAATGTTACCATTATCGAGGTTTCTGAATATATACCTTATATAGTTATTTTCATGAAAACAAACATGTTTATAGAGATCAAGACTCCTTGACATAGTTCCCACACTTGTTTATGGAAACCATAGTTTCTTCCCATGAAGAACATAACCAACCATTGAGGAACTAAAATGTTTTTACAAAAAGTCCACGAACTAGGGATAAAAACACAAGTGAGAAAAGATCATCATAATAAAATTCCATTTGATCCTATCATAGGATTTTTTCAATGTCAAAATTGATTATAGATTTCAAAAAATTTAATTGATGTTGATATCCATGACCATATCCTGTATCAAGTTAATGAACCCTTGAATCGACCAACCCTGGATAAACCCATGTTGTTCTTCAATAACCGTTTCAAATAAGAAAGAAGTAACACTCCCAATGATAATACATGATAAGAAAATGTATGAAAATTTAACCATGATTACAATATTATAACGTGTCATCAATGATGGATCATTGAATTTGTGAATAAAGACCAGTTTGGTGGTACAAACCTCATGTGGTAGGTAAATTACTCAAAAATAATCCTTTACCACTCATACAAAATTTCTCCCTACCAGGTCTCATAATGAATCGTAGAAAGTTATAGGGAATCCATATAGACAAGGAGAACCATTAAGGTTGAGAGATTTAATAGTAGTGAATATCTCATGTTCATCTAAAATAGTGTCAAAGAAGGAGTTTTCAATTTTAGAAACCAAAATTAGAACCCCATCAAGAATCCAAACACTCCCCCTAGCTAACAACCTTGCATGAATTAATTCGGGGAAACGACCATGGATTTGAAATGCACTTCTTCCAGGTTCCCCACCACATCACGATCATCCATATATGATTCAATATCCATGGGAATATTAATATTACAAGACATTTTTTTTATTTTATAGAAGATTTAAACAACATTGTGTTCCTATAACCTTCCTTGAGATACCCAATTTTGGATTGTTCATGTAACGTTCTCCCTTGATCAAAGTGAAATTAAGATCATGATCACTTCTAGGTAGAGAATTCATTAAAAAAAATTTCATCCCAAATATTATGAAACAAAAATTCCAAAATTTTGATAACTAAGCTAAGGGTTTATACTACCTAGAAATTGTAAGGTTTGTTGTAGATCTGAGAGAGAAGATCTCCTTTTAGGTGTTTATTTTTCTTGTGTTTAATAATCTGACAAAAACCTTGAACTATATTGTTCCATGATGACTAAAATTCCCATTCAATGTCTATAGTAGAAATAGAAAATTATGGATATGAATTAATAGACTTCACTGATGGATTTAGAGGATAAAGAAACAACTGGAAGACATTAGTTAGAAAGGATTCATTAAAAATGGGTTACCCAAGAATCTATATAAGAAGAAATGACTTATAACACTACTGGAAAACTAACCTTTACCAACGGTTTGGAACCGTTGGTATAGGCCTCCAAACCGTTGGTATAGCCTATACCAACGGTTTGGAGAACCGTAGCCAAGTAAGCCGTTGGGATAGGTCTATACCAACGGTTTTCCAAAAACCGTTGGTATAGACCTATACCAACGTTTTTGGAAACCGTTGGTATAGGTAATATGAAATCTATACCAATGGTAATGGAACCGTTGGTATATAAATTCCAAAAATAAAACATCCGCTGGGATTTGATCCCAGGACCCCTCGTTTATAATCAAACGACTTAACCACTAAGATAAAATCACTTTTGTAAACATAATTTCATAAATATATATATGTATTATCATAATTATTTAAAATTTTGATTTATATAATGTTCTCAGTTAGTAGATCTGGAAAAAAATCAATGAACATATCCCAACGGTTGTCAAAACCGTTTGGATAGACCTATCCCAACGGTTTTCAGAACCGTTGGGATAGGTTGGGATCGGTTCTGGGTGGTTGTTTATTGTTTTGGTGAATGTTGGATTTTTTTCTTCTTTTTCCCAACGGTTCACCAAAACCGTTGGGAAAGGGCCTAAAAACACACCCTTTCCCAACGGTTTTGGTGAACCGTTGGGAAAGGTCACTCTTTCCCAACGGTTCACCAAAACCGTTGGGAAAGGGTGTGTTTTTAGTCCCTTTCCCAACGGTTTTGGTGAACCGTTGGGAAAGGGTAGCTATACCAACGGTTTTTACAAACCGTTGGTATAGAAGTGTTGGGAAAGATCATGTTTCCAGTAGTGTAAGTTTACAAGGCACCAGTCCAGAAGACACCACCATATATTCCTTACTTTGTTGTTTTTGAACCAGGTGAAGTGGTAATTGAGGAGAAAAATGCCTTCTAAACCATACTGGGTCATAATAAAAGTGAATTCTTGGATAAACATTTATGGAAACTCTCATCTCCCTTGTTTTTAATATATGTCCAATAACTTGTTGAAGTAGCTGCTGACAATCCATTGGAAGTCACCTAGAAAAAGGATATCTATATTTTCCCATTTATATTCTCTACCCACCATTTCAATTTTTTCATATAAAATGGTAATGAAAAGACACTACAATCCCATGATCACCTTTATTTTGATGATTTAATCTGATGTTTATTCTTGCACCACTATAATGGTCAGTTTCCAAAAATATCCATAACTAGTGGTTCTGATGAGTTGAATGAGTGAAATTTTGGGTTCCTATAAATTGTTCCAACATATATCTATTGGAGTAATATTTCTTTGGATCAATAAGAGAATAAATGAAGGCATTTTAAATTTCTTACTCACTACAACCTATTTTACATTTCCCCAAAAGCCTTCCTATGATGTAATTATGATAAAAAATGGATATTATTTTTTAGAAGTGATTTATGGAAGGTTCTTGTTTTCTTATTCTCTGATCAAAAAGTCTTTCATAGTGTTCTAAGGAGGGAAAATGAGAGGTTAATTAATTATGAAAATGAGGCCACATGGAAACTACATGGAAATTTCTCAAAAGATTCCAAATTGATAAAGTTAGGAAAAATAAAAAAGATAAAAAGTGACTATATATTTATGATTTGGATTATATAAGTTATAAATATATATATATATATGGATTTATAAAACAATTTATTTGAAATCACACACTTATCATTTTGGTTCCTCCCTATAAATTTGTTTTAACCATAACTGTAGAAACTAATTTGTTTTATTTTCATTTTTCATTACGGTCAAAAGTTATGTTAACATTATTAGATAATATTAATTCTGATTAATGCAAATTTAAGGGCAATTTTTTCCTATTATCCTCATATGAGAGGCATAATTTCATTTCAAATAAATATTGTATGCTTTATGAGAATTCAGTTTTCCAAAAAAATCATAAGTATGAAATGTTTATATATAAAAATAAAACATAAAATTTATTTCAATGTAATAAATTAGACTGATAATAATATAATATAATTAATTTTACATTTAAATATTTCTTGAATATTTTTTCTTTTTATATTCATTAAAAGGATAAATACTTTTAAATAACAATCAATATTTTTCACTAATAATAAAAAAATTTAACATTTCATAAAATTTTCAGAAATTTATCCACAAATAATATTATTTCAAAATAGGTTTTAATTTTTTTCAAAAATAAATCAAAAATTGAAAAAAATAGTTTTAAAATAAGTGTGAAAAATCCGAAACAACTATTTTTTTTGAAAATATAAAGTTTTTAAGAATAAAAATGGATATATTCAAATCTCAAACCAAGAAAACAGAATACATGAAAGTTAAAAAATCTAATTCAATATATAATATATATATATTTCATTAAAATAATGTATCCAATGTGATTCTTACAATTTATTGAGATAAAATGATTCTACCAATAAAAGTAGTTTTTCATAAAGAGATTTCACTTATTTACAAATGGTTTTTGTTATCATTTTTAATTAATTGATAAACCAACAATTAATTATATATTAATTTTTATGAAATATATTTTCATAATATTTTTAATATTATTCATACCATATATTCCAATGGATATGTGAAAACTATTAGATTAAAAAATAATATATTAATAGTAGATCACAATTTATTTAAATTCGGTGTTGCGTGAAATAAATTCCATCGAAGAATATCATTATTCTATGTAAATAATTCTAGTAAAGAAATTAAATTAATTTGAAAATATAATGAATAAAATCATGATGATTTACTATATGACCATATCAAAAAAATTAATTATGTTGATTCAAAATATGTAAATTTTTTTTACAAATTTATTCTCAATAAGATGAAAAAATTCATTTTATAAAAATACCATAAAGCATGATGGAATAATATTATCTAAAAAAGGAATTTCAAGTCTAAAAGAATTTGTTTACAAAGATCATGTATTATTTTGAATATTTTTACTAATTTTTTATCATTTAAAACCATTATCAAATTAAAAAATTTATGTGGTTTTTAAATGAAATGAAATCTCGGTTTTACAAAAAAAATTATTTTTCACTATTCAAAAACAAATAAACCTTTTAATAAAAATCCCAAAATTTCACACTGAGTGAATTTTTATATCCTTAATTAAAAAATATAATTTATTTTTGAAAAAAAAATTTCTTGAATTTTATAATTTATTCTTTAATCGTATTCTTTATCTAAAATACATTTCTTGTGTAATTATTTTTCATGAAAAGAAGTATAATATAGTTGAGCCATGAGTATCAAATTATTTCCTTTATTAAAAAATTGCATCAATGAAATTTCCATAATTTCCCCTCATTTATATACTTTGTTTTTTCTTCACCATAACATCATTAGGTTCCCATATCTTCTCCTCTATTGTTTGATTTCACTAATGTACCATTACAAGTTGACTTATCTGATTTCCAAAGAATTGTTCTCTAGTGTCTTGAATATTAATAAGATTTTCATAATGTGATAAATTAGGTTTCAATTGAATTTCCTCAAATTTGAAAACATGTCTTGGGTCTTATATTTACATCCTTAAAAAAGATAAATTGAACAAATCATGTAATTTAGAGATGCAACATAGTATTTCCGAATGATATTCCATTGCTCAAAATATTTCTAGAATTTATAAAGGACATATGTACCTGGGTATCTATTTTCCATTATTATCAAAACTTATAATAAAAATATTTGGAGATTATTTAATGAAAACATGATCTCCCACATGAAAAATCCAAATATATGCATCAGTTATTGGTATTTCTCTTTTTTATACTTTGTGCTTCATGAATATGGTTCTGAATGGTCTGTACCATTTTCACTGCGCCTTACAAAAGTTGTATTCATTTTGAATTTCTTTCACATACTTCACCCAACATGTTAGGCCTACATGATTCATTTTCCCCACCATATAATGCTTCATACGGGGTTATTTTAATACTTAAATGGATGATATTATTATAGGAAAACTATACCATGTGTAAATACTGGAACTATAAATAGTGAAATTCATGTGAACCTGACCATAACATGTCTTATAATGTTTTAATATTGCTTTCAGACATACCATCAGTCTGAGGATGATAGGATATGCTCAAATTCATATTGGTATCATGATGCTTCTAATAATTATTTCAATATTTTCATGAAAATTGTGGATTGAAATCAAATAGAATCAAAGACATGGACCATGAAATCCTAAAACATCATTATTATAGTGTCATGCAATACGATCAATTGGAAAATAATACATTATAATGATTAAATTTTTAGTCATGGTATTATGATTAATAATAACATATACTACATCATTCTTTCATGGTGAATTTGGACACCTAGCAATAATGTCAGTAGTAATATAATCCATTTTCCATATAAGAACTAGTGTTTATTACATAAATATATTTGGATGTTTTTGATAAACCTTTACCTCTTAAAAAATGTTTATAGATACATAATATGAAATTTCTCATTTCTTATTCAACCACTAAAAATTTTCCTTCAAATAACATTACATCATGGTTCAAAAATGTTGAATAATGAAATTAGAGATTTGAGCATCATCATAAAATTTTTTATCTTAGGTATAGACTGTATACAGAGAGACATTCCAAATTTTAAAATACCAAATACAGAAATAAAGTCTTTTCAATTTAAATATTTTTCTCCATTAATTTTACTTTTTAAATTATCATCATCTAACATGAACATGTTATATTTTCCAATAGTGTTTTTTGGGTAATTGTTTGAAAAAGAATAATTTTTCTCTATTTGAAATAATTACCATGTACATTTTTAATAACTCTAAGTATATTGTATTCCCTTCAATCCACATTTTTTTCATTGCATTGTGATCAGTCTTAATTAATTAATCTTTTAGCTTATTTTCTATACCATGGTGTTAGAGTATTGAAAGATCATAGTACTTGACTACCTCAAGACATTGCCCTTTTCTCATGTTGAGCCCTTTCCATAAGATGATATGTTTTATAATTTTATGATCTATATATATCTCAAATTATTCGAGAGAGAGGTAATCCAACAATATAATCAATGAAAAAATTACAGCTTTTAACTCAGGATCATTGGTTGGATAGAATTGTTCATTTATCTTTATCTTTCATATTTCTTCAGAAATAACAGTATCATTATATATAATGACACATTCATATCCTTTATATGATTCTTCATTATATAGGAAAAATACATCCCTCTCTAATGATAGAGGAAAAACATTTTCATTGATAAAGCTACCCTTTAATTCATTAAAGCGTTATCTATATTACCATGTCCATAATAATTTAACCACTTTAAGTGTCCATCTAGTGAACGATTTTTCTAATTTTGAAAATATTTGAAACAATGGAAATAGTGAGATGTAAATCCATGTGAACAATGTACATCAGTAATGTTTACTGGTTTTGGAATTTTTTTTCTTTTCTTGTCTTTGATGGATAAACTTATATTCCATCATTAAAAGAAATATGGACGTGAAAATGAACTTCCAAAATCGAAAGTGAACAAATGATAATTTTCTTATATGACCCATTTTAATAATTATTTTTAAGAATTATTATTAAATTATTCTTATTATATTCATGAATTTGTTATAATACTAGTATATCTTTAATAAATATTGTAACAATATTATCAAGAAATTTCTTAGTCACAATGTTCATCATATAGGAAAAAATATAGTGTGTAATTGTCATTACAAATGGAAATACTAAAAAATAATAATGCCCATAACATGTATGATATTTTTATTTGGAATATGTTAATTCTTTACTCACAATTGATGATACCCATATTTGGGAACATTCTATGGAAAATATTTTGCTCTTTAACATTGTTCCAATAAGGTAACAATATGAGTTGTAGGATACTTGTTCATATTATTAATGGAATTGAGTTCCATGTAATCAATGCACATCCTTAATGTCCAATTCATCTTTTTCAAAAATACAAAAGGTAACCCCAAATCAAATCATAGGGTTATATTAATCCTTTATAACTTAACTCATATAGTTGTTCCTTTAACTCCACTTTATCCAAAACATATATCATATTGGGAATATTATATATTGTTTTTACTCTATTGATGAGTTCCATAGAAAAATAAACTTGAATTCTAGGTGAATGTATAAGTAATTATTTTGGAAACACATAAAAACATTCCTAGATAATAAGAACATATTTAATCCTAGATATACCATTCCCTTATATAGGTAGTTTATTCTCTTATTCTTCCCAATTTTTATAAAGGAGATACACTGGCGGTAGATTTTGATATAATTCATATGATGTAGTCTCCACTATTATCATAAGATATTCTATACGATACTCATAAATAGTAATCTGCCTAAATATTAAATATATATTTTTTCATTAAAACATGAGATAGAATAAATACCAAGTTTTATGTCCAAGTCATTCAATGATATAATTATCATGTTCTAAAATAGAAGAATTTTATGTGTGATAATAGGAACTAACTAAAATAAACATTTTGCATTTATATTTTTAGTTGCAGTCTTGGATAAAAATTAACTTATTAATGTGTTAGAGAAATATGTAAATTTATTAGAAAAGATGGATGATATAAAAGATGGTGAATATCCAGAATAAAATGAATCATTTCATAAATTCAAGGACATGATCAACATATACACTACTACATCATTAGAAAATGCAACATCAACTCTAGTGATCACATAAACATAAATTTATTCCATTTTCCTTTTTAATGGAATATTATATTGATGCAAGGAAATTAATTTTCATAGTACCCTATCTCTTTCCAGATGAGGAATTGAACATTTAAAGGTTATTTATTATCATGAGAATCACAAGGATGTGGGAATTTCTCCCCACACATAAAGAAAAATCATATTTTAAGCAATCATGTTCTATGGTGTTTCATTAAAAGTTATTACCATTTGAAAATTAAACCATTTCCTTCCTCACTTTAACCATATTTAAATTTATGGAATACTAAATTTCATACTTAATATCATACTTTTATTCAAAATGATAATACACGATAAATTATTTCATAGTCTAGATATGACCTGATACTAGATCAACTTTTTATGAGAATATTTTTTAGAAATATTCCCATCAATGGATTGGATTTGTCCCATTAATGAACAATATAATATTACTCTTTGGATTAAAAATGTAGTCCTTATAATTTTTTTCTATCCTTGTAATATGTTTTAATTTTAATGAATTTTTATCTTTCTTTTTTCTTTAAATTATGAATTTCCCATAATATCTACTCATTTTTACAGAGTGAAATATTTTTCCAAGAAAAGTGACTTAAAATTATTCAACTCAATGTTTTTTGTTTCCATCACATCTATAGTGTTTTGAATCAATGACCACTATTTATTTTCATCCCCTATGAGATGATAAACTATGAGGAAAACATTCTCCCATTATCGATATAAAAAAAAATTAAATAGCATCTCCTTGGAACTTATAAATTCCTTATCTTGAAATGGATTTTTTGTCTAATTGAATGATAGAGGTTCTTGATGCAAGAATAGGTACACCATTATTTGATGATATTGTAGATTAGTATGCATATCCATATGAAATTTTTTAGTGGTTATAAAATTAGTTATATTTTCCTAGTATAGTTATAATTTGTTAAAATACTACTCTATCTAAAACTATTTATATACGTTAATTGTCCTGGGAAAAATGGAAACCCCTATATATATTAGAGGCATTGATACATTTTCTTTTCCTTCCACTATAATCAATTTCTAAATAATTTTAAACACTATATTAAATCATAATATATTGAATCATAATGTATAATTATAAATATTGGTGAAACAATTTACTTGATCTAAAAATCTATGCATAGTTAATCATATAATCATAAGAAAATTACCATTGTGAATGATCATAACTCAGAAATATTTTTTTTAAATCATTCATAATGGTTTGTATATAAAATGTGAAATAACCAATGTATATCATTCAAGGGTTTTAAACCAGTTTCATGATAAGGGAACACTCAATAAGCACCAAATTGATGTCCTGAATATATTTGACTAACTCTTTTGGTGTTATTACCCCTAGATGCATATTTTCCAACACACATCCACATGTAGTATTTAAAAAATAATGTAATTTGAGGAAAAAAACAAAATCCACAGCTTTTAGAAAATAAATTATATCATCTTATAATTATACATATCCTCAATGTTTTTCATAGGCTAATGTTCCCTAATGAATTCTTTCCCAAAATTTCATATGAAAATATAAAATATAATATAAATCCTCTTAAGAAATATTTATTAATTATTCTAGTAATATATGGATTAATTCATATATCCCTTATTGGTTCCTAGTAAAGGAGAACAAAATAAAGCGTGATATTAGATAATTAGTAAGTTAATGCATATAATAGAAGCCATTATAAATATATTAAAACATGCATAATATGGATAATGTAAATAATAATAAAATGTCTCAATTAAATAATATAATATATATCAGACTAAATACATGTACAAAATTATTACATACAAAATAACATAGGAACCAATAAATTTTTTAATAGTTAAAGAACTTATAATTTCTGACATCGTAATCTTACCATCAAAGCCTTTTTCAAAGACAACATAAATAATTAGAAAGATGTGTACCAAATACACAATTTAGATTGTCTTATAAGGCCTTCTGATACATCAATGGTCTAAATAGGGCAATTTACATCACATTCTATGTCTAATTCATTCATCAAATAAAAGGGGGTATAAAAATTTAATACATAATCAATATAAATATTTAATTGAATATCATGCGTGATATATTTTAAATATTTCCCCAATAAATAAAGATAACCTGATTAAAAGTCATTAAAAAAATAAAGTGGATGTTTTCAAAACGTTATATCCCTAGTGAAGAATAATATTCACCAATGAATTTTGATATAGATAAAAATAATTTAAAAATATCAGTGAAATATTTCTTGAGGGAAATTCAATTTTCTTTTGAAAACAACGATATTAATATCTAACAATTTATTAATTAAATGATAATTTTTTTTGATTAAATATATTTTTAAATATTTAAAAAGATTAAAATAAAATATTATGAATGTGGGAGTGAAAATCTATTCAAGTGGTGTACTATAAAACAAATATTCGTTACACACCATCAGTAAAAAGTGTCACCATCAGAAAATGAAATGATATATCATTTTAAACCATTTTATTAAAAGTAAAAAATCGGTAAAATTTTATTTATTCAATAATTATTGAATATTAAATCAATCTTTAAATTTTTTTTAGGAAATTATGAACAATTAAAAAAATATTACCGACTGAATAAAAAAATATAGCTAGTTTTTCGTAAAAACAAATTTGTGATTTTGGAAGGACCATAGAGTTAAAAACAAATAAAAACACAAATAAAAATAGAAATAACCATAGGTGAATAAAAATTATTAATTTTTTTAAATAAATATCAGATATTTTACATAATGTAAAATTGAACATCACAATCCCGAATAAGTATGCGATTGTGAAAGAACGTTCACCACAAGTGTAAGTTTATTTGTATATTATTTTATCATCATATAAAATAATTTAAATTTTGATATAATTATACTAATGAACCATATACATACTTATCATATCATATATGATTCACCTATAACATTTAAATTTCATTTTATTAATAATTCATTTATAAAATCATCATTTCTAAATGTTAATTATTTCGTTTTTAATGTATGTTTTAGTTTAGTTATTTTAGTCCAGGAATTGATCTCATAGATCCATTTTCTATAAAATTTTAATTATTAGATAAATATAATATTTATTAAACATAAATTATTTTATAACAATCCTTTAATGGAAAATAATAAAAATTTTTCACATCACTTTATAGAAGTGGTTGTCCACACGTACGCACGAGTGATTTTATTAATTATTAAAGAGTGGAAGTGTAAGAAGGTAAATTACATATTAAATTTTAAAAATAATTATTATTTACTAAAAATAAAATATATTCACTATTTCTATCTTTATTAAAATCTATGTAAATAAGCATTGAAAATAGAATCTTACTAATATATGGAGATGATAATCCATATATATATGATTGGGTAATGTGTTTTATTCATCTGTAAGATGAGAAATATGAGGAAATTGGTTATAAAAAATTATAAGAAAAATAAGTATATTTATGATACTATAGTTGTTATTATAGTATGAGTATAATATATTTAGAGGATGTATATGGAAAAATAACTTTTGAATTCCCTTAAAAATTATTACTTTATCTTAGAAAACCTTCTTTGGATCTCTTCTTAATTAACATAAGACTTTTACATTCGAAAAAAAATATAAAATGCGACTAATGATTTGGGAGATAAATTTTGGTAAATTTTTTTCATGATTTATGGTTGAATATGTGTGAATAATTTAGGACATGATTTCACATTATATAATTTTGGTAAATAAAGAACTTGTAATATTCCAATTTCTTAAAATGTTCTTAAGACACTTTATTGAAAAAATTGAGGCAAAATGACTCACATTAAAATTTTATAAGGATTTGGTTAAATAAAACTCATCCAATGGGTTTATTAATGTTTTTAGGTAATTATTACCTTTATCACTATTTCTTAGATCGCTTGCTAACCATATTAAATTTTATCCAAAAATCAATATTTTATACTCCCTAAGGACCGATAATGTTACCACAAAAGGAAACTGACCAATAAATAGAGTATTGTTGATATTTTCAACCACATTCCATAAAATTTTCTAAATATTATTTTTTAGTATTTTTAAATTAGTTAATATAATATTATTTATAAAAAAATATCATTACTTTCATTTTTAGACCTATTCATTTACTTTGACATTAATGTAATCATAGATGTTACGGAATTTGAATCTATGACTCTAATACATACCCAAAATATTATAATCATTTATAAATTCAACTAAAATAATAATTCCTCTATATTATATTACTTTTATTTTTTTATTTTAGTTATTTCATTTTTTGTATTATTTAAATAAATATTGTGTCATGGTTGTATAAGTGTCTAGGGTAATTTTATAATAAATTAAAATAAAAAATTTATTAACATTAGAAAAATAATTTCATTATTCACAATATGACCTAACCTTTATGATTTGAAAAAAATTCATTTTTCCAATGGCATTATTAAATATATGTTTAATGTCAAGAGAGTGACATTTTATTTTTTTCTTCACATAAGATATTATCTTTTTCATAATCATGGAATAGAATCCCATGAACAATTACATATATAAATGAAGGTAATAAAGGTTGAAATAAAATTATACAATAAAAATTAGGATGAAAAATTATTTCTCTATCCCTTAGTTTTAACCAAGGCTAACCCGATATTCCCTTTTAAAGTGGTGAAATTCTATTGTTTTTTTAACAATGCATCTTTAAAAAATTAATTTAATATTATTAAATAATATTTATTATGATAATTATGAATATATATTAAAATTTATCAAAATAAATATCTATATTTTATAAAATTTATTTTATAAATTTCTCATAAAGCACGATGGATACCTATTTTCTAAAAAAACTATAAAGTATAAAAGTATTTTTATTTCAAGAACAGGTATAATTTTGATTATTATATAATAAATTAGAATATTATTAATTATGGTAGACTAAATTAATCAAGTATCAAATTGAAAAAATTATTAGGATTTAAAAATGAAAGGAAAAAAAATTATAAAAAATTGATATTTCTCAAAATTCAATGAAAAATCAATATTTTTAGAAATATCCTTAAATTTATCCATAATATAATTTTCAAATTATAATTTAAATATTAAAAATAATTTCTGAAAAATAAATTTAATTTTTTTTAGAAATTAGTATTTAATAACATTTTTAAATAAACCAATGTGTCTTGTATCATTGTTTTAAAATAATGAATTGAATAGTATAGTTGATTCTCAAGTGTTACATGGTATAATTCAATTTTAATGTTGAGGTTATTTTTAAAATACTAATTAACAATTTCATGATACCAATTTATCATTCTCTGGGTTATTTTATGACATAATTGCTTTCATTAATGTTCCACCAAAATGTATAAATAATGAGATGGTTGTGAACTATATCCCCACTTATACATTGGGTGAGAGATTATCTCTGATAATATATAAACATTATATTAATAGGTTACAGAGAACCTATGTTCACAAACGGTTAGTGCGAGGGTGTTTAACTCAATTTAATTTTTTATGTAAATACATTATTAAATAGTTAATTCACAAAGGGTTTCTATGGTTGTATTTAGCTCTAATAACAATTATAATAGTGAATAGGTTGGAGAATATATAGGATTAAAATGAAAAGAAATATGATGTCTAAGATTATTTATGTTTAGTTACTATATTCCGTGGATTGTGTTTTATTATTCATCTTATATTTTTACATTTGATGGAAAAAGTGTTATCATTAGGGTTGATATTTTTTTCAATCAAACATATGTTCAACACGTATTTATTTATGTTATTTTCAGTTAGTTAATTTTCCTTATATATTCTATTCAATATTCCTATAATCTAACCATTATAGAATTTGATGTGTTATACCATAACGATAATTTGATCTCACAACATATTATGAATTATCATTCCATATAATTTATAAAAGATTATGTCACAAGGATTATCTAAGAGGGGATTTATCTTAGAGATAAATATTCATAACATGTAAAATACGAGTATTTATGTATCTATTCTCCAAGGAACTAGACCTTTTGGTCCTCGGGTTGTGAAAATATTTGTGAGATGTCTCAAAAAAACTATTGTTTCAATGTAATATGTATGTATTTTTTCCATGGGTTACTTGGGGTTCCATTTTATATAAGAAAAAATATCCTCATATGCCTCATCAACCTCATAATATAAATCTATAATTTGAACAATCTATTATTCTTTAAATTTTCATTTTCTCAACTCTTCAATGCCATATCATATTTTTTTCATAAATGGTGAAATTTTCTTCACTTAACAATAAACAAGAATGTTAGCTGACTCAACTGGTGTGAAATCCCCTATTTCTCCCCTTGGTGATATTTTTGAGACAAATAAATATTGAAAATTTATCATCAAATTGTTAAAAATATTATAATCTTTTATCATGTAACAAAATAACTAGACATTTCACTCAATATCAGTTACCCTTGTAAACTATTCACTAATAGCACTGTTATCATTCACCCATATTTTGTCAAATATTCTTATGTAAAAATATATATTTTCTTCATTAAAATTGAAATTACTTTCATAACGATATTTTAATTTTTTCCAAATTTATTATACTATTTAAAGACCCATGACCTTGATATATACATTTCCATATAGAGAAATTTTGATATCAATTTTTTCCATTACATATATCTCAAAATTTCTTGTATCATATTGATTGATATATGTAACTTCAAAAAATGGATGATTCCAAAAAATAGATACATCTATCACCTCTTGGATGAGATATATGATACAGGGTAGTACACTAGTCCTCCATCCATGAAAATTATTATCATTGAATGTGGCAGCACATCATCTATTGAATGGGTCAATATTTTCCATCTATTATATTTATTCATGTATATTTATTTTTTAACATCACTTTGATACTGTATATAGATCTCAATTCATGGTTGACACTTATGGTGTTTGAATTAGTGGGCTTCTTTTTCTAATTCTCTACCTTTTCATTTAAAACTCTTAATCCTGTTACTATTCAAAATCAACTCAATATTATCTCTAAATCTCAATTTATATATAGTAATAATAACAGAAAACAAATAAAATTAAATTTATAAAGCATGATGTAAATCCTACTCATTCCCACAAGGGATGCATTCCATAACTTTAAATATATACTAAATTACTAAGTATATAGAGTAGTAAATAGTTATACCCCTAATAAATAATTCATGTAGTGGGTTATACACACCAACTACAATTATTTAGATACTGGTATTACACCCTATTTATAATGGCATTCAATTTTGATGCAATTATATAATTTCATTGAAATTAAATAGGTTTATTCTACACCAATTTTGAATTTATCCTTCTCCATAAGTATGTTATACTAATTTTTGTACCATTGTATGATTATAAAAACATCGGTAGTACTCCTAGTCTCAAAACCCATCAATAGACATTGAGTTATATGGGTATTAAACTCCATCTCTTTCCTCAATAAAAATGTTTTATTGGCTCTTATAATTAATAAAATTTGAATATTGGGCTATGTAAAAAATATTCCATATATCAAATACCACTTTTCCATACAACAATATATAATCCAGCTATATGTGTAGTTATTATCATCATAAAAAACTATAATAAAATAGTTATAATTATTTCAATTAAAATCCTATATGATTCATATCAAGTCTCACATGATCCATTATTCCTTATTTTTTATGAATCCAAGCACTAATTTTTCAAATAATTCACTCAATGGATCTTGAATTATTTCTCCTTGTTTAATCATTTTTTAAATACCCCTATAGATTGGGTCTGATCACTTCTTCATATTGTTAATAAATAACAACAATAATCATTCCCCCAATATTCATTATTAATATCCCCATCATTAATCACGTTATTTAATATCAACTTCATGCATGTATATAACCACAATAATTACCTCATGATTATTCCAACATCCACATTATCATAGTGTGAGTTTCATTTTATTGAGATTATTCATATACATAAACGCCAAACAAAAAGTATGAATCAATATTAGGTAATAATATTTTGTTGTTCAAAAACATAATCAACCCTCATCAATGCACTTAATTGTTAATATTGTTTCATTATTATCCATATATCCCTGAGATATTTCAATGAATTATTAAATGCTATAAATATTTATATTATTCCAAGAAACTCATACTATATTCTAATGCATGAAGTTGGAGAAAGAAACTTGAAGTCACACTATATGATCTAGTGCTAAAATATTATCATCATATTTCAACCTTTGATACTGATAAGCATGAAACAATTTTTACCCTTTAAAATATATAACATAAAATTGAAATTTTATATCTCAAACAAACACAATGGACACATATTTTTAGTTTTTAAAGAAAAATGTGTACTCTTGCATAAAAATTTGGATTCACAATCAACTACATCTTATGAAATCTACCCCATCTTCCATTTTGTTCTTCATATCTATAAACACTCACAGGCATAACATAGATTAATATATTATTCAAAACATGAGGAAAAGAAAACATATGAAGGTTGATCTTAAATGATAAGTATGGGTAAACATAACAATTAAAAATTAAATGTCATCAGTTAGACTGAGAGGAGTATAAGGGTTTGATAACCTAATCAATGTTCATGAGAATAACATAAAATAAATTTTAACCATTAAACCTAGATCATATTACATTTTACATGGAATATAGATTTATAAATGTCATGATTCATGGGAATAAATAATCATGTTTCTTGTTATATCAATATTTATTAGAGGATAAATTAAAAGCCATATCATTAATAATGAAAATGTGTTGGTATCTCATAATAGTAAATTTATAGAACCCATTCAAGAACCAATAGATATGGGAACAACATACTATATTAATACCTAAAATGTCTTTGGGGTAAAATTTTAATATGTTAACTATATTATATCTCAGTTTTTCATTAAATTAAATGTAATTCATCATGATTATCTAATGCATTGGTGATCTATATCAGGCTCTCCTATTTGAATAAGTTGTACTGGGAACACCTGCATGTTTATGATGAAACATGATAACACATTCATTTAATACATATTGGGATCTACGTCCATTGTCAACAATGTATATCTATAATTCAATAATAGAAAATTTATATCCATTTTGTTTTCAACGCAACACCTTTTAAAAAACCATCACTCCCTTTTAGCATTAATAAAACATGGAAACGAAATTGGTTTCATGAAATTTTTAAAAAATAATATTCACAATCCAAATATAGAAATAAGATGGATTGTATCATAAAACAATAATTCCAATTATGTAGAATAATAATTAGTGTGTTTTTTTGATAGAGGAAAAAACATTAATTTAACATATAAATCATTTCATTGAAAAGAAGGGAAATAAAATTTTTATGGAGTAATACTTTAAATAAATATTAATTTTCTAAAGAAAAATAATTTCACTGAAAATGACAATGTAAAATAACAAATTGTTCTTTAATTCAATGAAAAATCTTTATTTTAGGAAAATATGTTTATGTTGTATACCTTAAATGGAAACATTCCATTAACACATTTGAAAAAATTAAAAAAAATTGTTCGAAAAATGTTTACAAATATTTCCATTTTAAATATTCATAAATAAATAAAATGACAATTAAAAATTAGCTTAAAAATAATTTAATTGATAATAAGAACTTTTGTGAAAAAATATGGAACATGGATATGATTGAAAAATAATTTTTGATCAAAGTAGAAAATATAATCTTCCTTTCATTAAAATATACTTCCAGTCACATGAGTTCTTAATGACAGGAAATGGAATGTGAATAAAATTATCTCTACAAATAATTGAAAGATAATAAAATGAATTTTTTTTATATAATAATCATCTGTCTTCTAAATTAATATTCAAGTAAAAATATATATATATACAAATTGGGATTGAAATACAATCTCTTTAAAACATTGATAAATTTTGAATAATTAGAACCATGAATTAATAAAATAAAATTATTCCTAAAATAATATTAATATTATTAGATTCATGGTATAAAATTTCAAATGGTATGTATATACACCTCATAAAATAATATGTGTACATAACATAACACATACAAAAATAATAACATTGAATTGAGAAATAACCAATAGAGAGTTTATGTCTAACAATAGAAAAAAAACTAATGTAAAAAACATATATCAAAAAATAGATATTTCAAAAGTAATCAAGGTATATTTTAATAAATGATGATGTGATTCAACATAACGAATTGATAAATGAGTTAAGAAACCTCTTACCACTTGGGTAACATGCAAATCAAAACCCCTTTGTTAAAATATTTTAAATTGTAACTTAAAATAAAAATAACCATGAATTATTTTCATATAACATCTAAAAGGGTCAAATATAAATCATAAAATATAAATTAGTTTCATACCATTAAAATATTCATCAATGAAGGGAAATTAAGACGAAATATGTGACATTGAGCCCAAACATGCCATTTATGTTGTTTAACTATTGTATAAAAATCTTATATAAATTATTTTATTTATTATGAATGTTTTCTGGATTAATACCTTATATGTTAAAAATTTATTCTTTTAATTTTAATGTCATATTGGTTAATATAATATGTTAAATCTACATTCCGTTTTTTTGAGGATGTTATATCCATTATTTCAAAACCTCTTATGTGTATTTACCATGGTAAAAGGTTTCATTATTATATCTTACATAAAATAATATTCCTAAAACCATTATTATTATACATTAATTATATATTTAAAACAATGTATTAAGCATGGATATAAAAAATGATTGGTTTTAGAATCAGGGAGATGGTAGGTCGTACGTATGTACGAGTAATGATTCAATTATTTTTTGAACATAATGGACAGAAAGAATGAATTATTTTACCTTTATATAATTATTATTATATATTATATATCCCATAATGCCTTTATATACTTTATATATACCATCCAAGTGATGTGGAGACAAAATATTATTCACATTGCTTTGTGTAGGAGGTAATTTACACATACCAAAAATGATATTATCATTTTTCATTAGACAGAATCAAAATATAATATTAGATACCATAGAATTATATAATGATAATTATGCAATTAATATAATATTTATTTATCAAATTCATAAATTATTTCATTCCATGAGTGTTGGTGGTCTAAATTTAATTACATTGCTTCATAAAGTGATAGACCATAGTACACATGAATGATTGTTTAATTTCCTATTTGATTGAAGAGGAGATGGAAATATGTCATTACTTTAGTATTAAAAAATATAAGTATGTGAAAGATAGTAATTTTTTTATTTCACCATTGTAAAATAATTTTTAAAAGTTGTAGAGTTATAAATAATACTGAAACACATAGTTAAAATTTATACCTCTTTTCAGACCTCTTTTTCTTTACAACTTCAGCTATTAGGGGATTGTATTATGTCCAAACTAAGACCTATTGAAAGTATGGTGTAATTTTAGGTAGTTATTTGGTTATGTAATAGCTGATAAAATATTTCATGAAGTGTTTATAGGAGGGGATAGGGGTCCCATTTCATATGTTAAGGGAGAGTAACCCATAGAATTACATAGTATATTAAATTAATATAATTTAAATTTCATGTTCATGAAGAACCAAAATCAAATAATTCTAAAACTGGATGATGAAGAGCCTAAATACTTTCTTCTAATAAATTTGGAGTTGTTTCTGTGATTTTTTTGCCCTTATCAAATTTTTATCACCTGTTAACCCTTTTTACAATAACCATTATATTAATGTTTTTTCAAATCATGGGTCTTGAAAGATACTATAAATGGAAAGTTTACCCATAAATTGACCATGGTTGATATTTTAATCACTATAAAATATACTTCTCCAAATATAGGTTTTTAAAATTTTTTAATCGTGTAGTTAAATAAATTTTATTTTAAAATATCAATAATATAATCTTTAAAAATACAATAAATTTTATAGATAATTTTATAAAATATTATTTAACATAAAATATCATTATTTTTTTCACACTATATATTTTTATTTACATTAAATTCATCAAAATAACAAATTAAAATTTAATATAAACCATTAAAATATACAATATGATTTATTTATATAAAAAATCTTGGAAGGGTTTAACCCAATCACACAATATTACGTTTTTGTTTTTAAAATCATTTATCGAACTTTTCAACTACTTGCACAAGAGCCATGTCGCTGTTTCATAATCATTTAGGGATATTATTTGATGAATAAAAATAAATTTCTATGAGAGAAAAATTAATTAATATTTAATATAGTTATTTATAACTAAAATTATCCTCTTTTATCATTATGTAAATAATTTAATGAAATTAATTTCATGAGTGTGACAATTATTGGTTTTCCTTTACAAAAATTAATATATATATTTTTTTATCTTGGGAAAATCTTAGAAAAATTTCATATATTAATATTTTACATGGATATGTTCTAGCTTACCCAAAAAAATGAATAATGGAATATGTTGGGTTGATTTTGATACATTTTTCACGTTTTGACGTTTTTTACCCATTGTTGACTTAATAATTTGAAAAATAATGACACCTCTACAATTAATAATGAAAAAATAAAAAGGAAAACATATAAAAAATTAATCCTTTTGAATCCAAATATGGTATAATTTTTTAGTGATTAACTTTTTAAATATGGTTGAAGTTACTTTAAAATTAAACTTTCAATATGATACAAAATGTTTTTTTAGAAACATGTTTTTTTAATAAAAATAGTTTTATACATAATTAATGTATTTTTTATTCCAAAAAAATTAATGAAATTATGTTTAATAAATATTTAATAATTAAAATTTTAAAACTAATCATAAATAAAATATATCTTTTTAAATACAAGAAAAAAAAGTAAAATTTCAATTAATGTTATTATTTGTTGGAAAAATATAACAATTCAAAAAATTCTCTAAAACATTTTCCTATGTAATATTTAAATTTATTAATTCAAAAGTGATATCATTTTTCTGATATAATTTTTTTTTGTTTCTTGAAATTAATTATAATATATACTTAGAATAAATATATAAGTACAATTTTAATTTTTTTTATGTTTTAAATATTGAATCATTGATTGGTCATTCCGTAAGAATTAATAAATTTCATTAATATTTTGTAGGACCATTATATTTATTTCATAATGTGATTTATCCTTCTCATACGCATTAATATAATAGAAAGGTTAAATTTATAATACATAAAAAATTATATTCCATGGTTCATTTAATGTCTGTATTTCATGTTTTATATGCTATATAATAGAGTGTTTATTAATATTAGTATATGAAATTATCCCCCTCCCCAATTAATAAATTTAATTCAAAAAATTTGAACATGAATTTAGTAATCAATTTTTTGAAATTTGTAAATACCATTGTTGAAAAAATATATTATAAAAGGGCTTACTAAAGCTTACTCTTAAAATGTGCGATTCAAAATATGAATGTCATCTAGAATAAAACAAAACCGAGTTTCTAAATTGAAACCTATTACTTAGAATTGAAAATATGGACATGGAGAAAGAAAATTTCTAACTAATAAAGCAGACTAAAAAACTTCATTAATCACCAGAAAGTGAATGATCATGAGAAGGTTAATGACAACAAAACTATAAGCCAAAGGTATGTGAGAAAGATAATTCATTCATCCAAAATGATGGTAATAGTGTATTTTTTTTTCAAAAACCTCATATGTTGATTTTAAGAGTTCCATTAAAATACAGACCAACAATATAACAAAATATACAAAATTAAAAAGTTAAATTTCATACTTTAATCAATTACCACAACAATATCATTTTTATATAAATGATGAGAATTAGAGATTAAATTTTAACTCCTAAAACTCGAAATTAAATATCAAATGAATAATATAATCCCAAAAGTTAAAAATATATTTCAATTATAATTAGGTATTGTCCAAAATTGAAATTTATGAACAAGGTAAGATAATATCAAAAATATAAAATCCTTAATATGAAGATTCAATACATTTATCTAAAAAATTCAATAATAATAAAAAATTTCAACATATATCATTCCAAAAATAATAATCCCAATATCCCTTATTAAACATAATAGCCTAATCTATAATGAATCTTTTACCCGAAAAGGGTGTATCAAACCTTTTATCTTATATCCCAAAAATGTAATGGAATTATATGAAAATAATCCATCTTGTAAATCATAAGTGTTTTATATAACTCAACCCAATAAAACATCTCCCAGAATATGATTAATCACATTAAAATCCAATCACATAATATATTCAAATGTGGTTTTGAGGAATTTTAATTTATGTTAAACCATAGAATTATAGACCAATGATTTTATTCTTAATTGAACCTCACATGAAAACATCCTTATATCTAATTTTATCTATTCCTTAATCAAATTCCAATAAAACAACCCTAAGGCTTCACTCAGGGATTTTGATTTAAGAAATATTATTTATATTTTTGGATTTGATACTAATAAACATAACCCAATTTTAACCATTCAAAAAATAAAATGATGATCTAAAATAATTAATCATTAACATGCACAACATGATTTAGGATAAAAAATTTAGAGAAATATAAGAAACTCATTAGCAACAATTTCGATACAAAAATAAATTTCTCAAAAAAATATACACTATCCCATATTATATTAATCATATACCATATCCTTCTTAGGAAAACATTTCATTAAACCTTTCTACATAACAAATGAAAATGTAATCATAAGAATGGTGAAATCAAATATTCAATAAGGGTAAAACATAACCATTAACAATTTAATAACATCTATGTTCATAATTTTACAAAAAGGGTATGATGACATAATCATAGTGCATGGTCATAACATAAAAAAATCATACACATAAAAACCTGGATCTTTAAACAAGTGACATAGAAAAAAATCTAATAAAGCTACAAGTCATAGGAATCAATTATTATGATCCAGGTTAAGTAAATATTGATCAAAAGAGACATTAAAAATCTATCAAAATCATAAGGAAAATGTTTCGGTATCTTGAAAAATTATCTACATAGATCCCTTTAAAAACAATTAAATAATTTATAACCTTATATGGTGAATAATCATAATCTCTTAAGAATAACTTATTAACTAGTTAACTCCATTATCACTAAGGATTTATATATTTTCAGCTATTTCTATATCTATTACCCAACACAATTAAGAGTTATATCAGACTCATCCATTTGTATAAGTTTTATCGAGATCAAGAATTTGATTATGTTATATTGGGATCACACATTCATATAACATTTTTAAGATCACCAATTAGCAACAATAATTCTTATGTATCATTCATGAATAATCCATTTATATGTTTGAAATTATCAACATAACACCCTATAAAATAGTTGTCATTGCAGTGTAGTTATATTAAGTAATGGAAAATAAATGGGTTTCATGAAAAATATATAAGAAAATTATTATAAACTATTCAAATGAATAAATATGTATTTTATGATAATATCATAATTCTAATGAGATAAATGAATCTTTTGAGTATGATGACATATAGAAAAATAAATTTAAAAACATTTTCTTCAAAACCCATGGATAATAAAATTTTATTTATGTTATGTATTCTAAGAAAATATACATTTGGATAAATATTTTTATTTAAAATAACCATGGAGAATTATAAAGGAATCCTCAATGTAAAAAATGCACATTACATTAAAAAAACATGTTCATGTCGTATACATTAAATGAAAACATTCCTTAAAAAAATATTTTCTACCTAAGATAATTTTTTAACCATTGTAAATAAATTATAAGATACTTGGAAATTACCTTATTAAGTAATTTATCTTTGAATACTAACATTCATAAAATTGTTATTAGAAGAAATTTATATGGAAGAAAAAATATTTTCTACCTAAGAGTGAAATAAAATCAACACTTCTGAAAACATTATTTCAATATCATACATTATTAATTAAAATAAAATTAATTGGAAACATTTCATCTCTATAAATAACTAGTGGATATAAAAATTAAAGTTGTTTCTCAACATCTCAATGTTAATTCAAGAATAAACAATTCTTATTTAAAATGAGATTGAAATGTAATCCAATTACTAGTTTGGTAACATATGGATCATAAGGCCCATAAAATAATAAAATCAAATGAATCATTATAAATCACGAACATAAGGAAACTAATTATATAATAGGTTAAATGGGATGTATATATATCTCAATAATTAATATAAGTGAATAAGATACAAACATACAAAAGAATGTGAATATGGGATGAATAACACATACAAAGATCATATCATTGAATTGTGAATTAATCAATGGTAAAATTATGTGTAAAAAATTTAAATAATAATAATAATATTATCAAATAATACTTAAATAAAATTGATATCATTTTAAGCATTATATGATAATAATATATTTAAAAAATAAGTGATATAAAAAAATTAAATGAAAATAATTAAGAACAAATCTTACCGCATTGGTATTTTCCCAAATTAAACCTCTTGGATAAACTAATTATAATTATACATAAAAATACAATGAAATATGAAAGAATCAATATAAAACATGTAAAATGTTAAAATATTCACCATATAAAAGTAACTAGGTTCATAACATTAAAATATACCTTAGCGAATGGAAATTGAGATGAAATCCCTTATCTCGAGTCCGAGAATACCATATATATCCTTTAACACGAATATAAAAAACTTATGTCCATTATTTTATTCCATAATATAATTTTTAAGGATTAATAAATTATTCTAATATGACTTATTTAGTTTATTAAAAGTAATTATTTATTTACTTAAAAATTAAATCCTATGTTGGTTATTTTAAGGACACCCATGTCATAATTTCAAAAAACACCTTTAGTGTGTTAATCATGGTCTAAAGGGTAATTATTCAACCACTTCCACAATACTCCCAAAAAATTACAATTCTTATATATTAATTAAAATTTTTAAACCATCAATTAAATATAGTTACTAAAAAGGAACTATGTTAACCTCAAGGAGATGGTAGGTGGTTCTTATAGATGAGCAACGCTTCCATTTTTCAATGAAAATGATAGAAATAAATATATTACTTATTTATATTAAAATAATAATAATATAATATATAACAAAAATATCTTTTAAAATAAATTATCTATTCCATTCAGTTGATTTAGAGACGAAAAAATAATTACATCACTTCTTTGAGGTGGTAATTCCAACATATAAACAAAAAATGTTATAATTTTTCTATTTATTGAAGGGTAAGAAAATGGATGATGTGTTATATTTCTGGAATAATAATTTTTAAATAAATAAAAAAATTAATATTCAATTATACATTATAACCATCAGTAAGAGGCTGTTATGGAAATAAAAATACATCATTTAATGATGTGGTAGACTATCATACAAAAAGGTCATTGTCTCATTTATAATTTTATGGATGAGGATATGGATTTAGATTATCAAATTATCATAATAATAGATAATTATATGGAAGATATGGAATTTAATTTTTCATCAAGGATTAATATTTTTTGATGTAAGTAGGCGAAGAAATTATACTAAAACATTTTGTAAAAAAATATAACTCTTCTTCAAAAAAATCTTTTTTATTACACCATAATCCCAATAAGGATGATATTATTCCTAAAATAAAATATCCAGTAGATGTGGAGGATTTTATGAATTTATGTTGTTGTGATTGGTTGAATCAAATATTTCATGATGTTTGGAGAGGATATGAGAGGGGATTCCCTTTTATAATTGAGATGAGGTGAACTATCAAAATTACAAAATATTATAAATTAATATAAATAAGCTTTCACATTAAAGTGGGTAATAAAATATACAATTCTATTTTATGATTATTATGAGTCTAAATAACATTGTATATTATAATTTATAAATGTTTTGGTGATTTTTTCAGTCTCATAACATTTTTTAACACACCCCTCGAAAACCATTATTTTGGGTCAAGAATGTTTATATAAAAGGAATAGTGAACCATAAATATATTATTGTTTTAATTTTAATACATATACCACTAAATTGGATGAAAATAGTATTTATAAGAAATATAAATCATTCAATAATATATTTTTTATTATAAAATATCATTAATGTCATTTTTTAAAATATGTGAAATATTATATTTTAATATCTTTGTAGCAAATGAATTTATCTCCAAAATGACATTACATGGATATGATTAAATATCATTTTAAACCTTATATCTCCCTTTAACCCCTTATTTAACCAATTTTATCCATATCTCGGATAATAACTTTAAAATGTTGATTCTTAATAATTTTAGTTGTATGTTGATAATTGTTTCATAAATAGAAAATGGATAAAATTTTAGATGATTTTTTATTTTAGTTATTATATTGAAATATTATTATTATTTTTAAATAATATAATATATTATTATTTATCATAAAATGTCATTAATTTCATTTCTAAAAAATTCATCTATATTTACATTAATATCATCATGATAAAATATTAATTCAAATATAAAATTATCATACATCTATAAATTTTATATTTATCTTCATAATTTTTGGTAAAAATTATATGATTGAAAAACTATTATTTTTTCTAGTTAAAAAAAAATTAGTGTGAATTTTCTAATCTTTGCGCAAGCACTATTTTGGTTTTGTGTATGAAATTAAGATAATTATTTTATCAATTTATGTTAAATGTAATTTAATATGATAAAAAATATTATTTTAACTTTAATATATTTAATTACAATAAAAAATATTTAGTTTTTTACCGCATGTAATGAATTTTTAGTATTAAATTCAAGAGGGTGACAATTTAGAAATTTCATTACTTAAAAATAATTTAATTTTTTTTATCATGGAAAAATAGTAAAAAAATTAAATTAATTATATTTTTAAGAATATTGTAAAATTTATGTTATCAATTTTTTATATTCAATTATTTTTTTTATTTTGGAACATTATTTCAGGGTTTTAACCTTTTTTCTCATTTCATCCTAGCCGTGGTGTGAAATATTACCAATGTTACTATTCATAATGATAAAAAATATGTGTCCTATTTAAAAATATTGAATATCCTTATTTCAAATATTTTACCATTATTTAAAATTAAATTTTTATAAGGGGATAAAATAAAATTAAAATTAAGCTCTTACAATACATTGAAAAATTAGTTTTCAAATAAATTAAATTTTTAAGTATAAAAGTATTTTTATAACATATTCAATGGAAGTGTTGATTATAATATCATTTACTATTTTTTACTAATAGAAATTTACCTTTAAATTTTAAAAACTACCCAAAAATATAATATTACTTTATATATATTTGAATTGAAAATTAAATTTTCATTAAAAACAGTACATTTCCCTATTTATTAAAAAATTTAAAATATTAAAAAAATTTAAAAACATACCCTAAGATAATTTTAACATGACGAATTAAAAAATTATTTAATTCTAATGGGATAAATTATAGTTTTTTCCAAAATTAATTACAATATTCCGTCACAGAAAGTAAATAAATACCAATTTATGAAAATAATATATTTTTTAATCATCAAATTAGATTACTACCATAATTACAATTTATTTATTATGAATTAATCAATAGATTCATATTGAATATAAAAATTACATTTATTTCATAATGTGGTTAATCCTATTCAATCTGGACAATTTAATGGATTTTTTATAACTAAAATATTTTTATTATAATATTACATGGTCCTTTAATCTCAAAATTTCAGGTTGTACATGCTATTGAAAATATATTTCTTTTAAAATTACATTATATTAAATGTAGTAATACATTAACACTAAATCATCTATAACCAATCACATTCGTGGATACTTCTACTCCTATACATGAATCATGGTTGAGATCTCACTATATAGTTCAAAAATTGTCATTCTAAGTAAGTGTTAGAGATTATATATCTCATGATAGGTCATATTTATATGATGGGTTGTAGTCAATCACACAATATTCATAATTCTTATTTCATAGTGCGTGTTGACACTTGTGGGGTGTAGGGAAGCTTTTGGTAGCCTCTAGATCATAACAAGGAAGTATACTTTTTGATCATGTGAATGATTAACAAATGTAACTACCTCATTTAGGTCATAAGGTAGGTGAAAAATTAGGCCATCAAGTAGCTTATTCTTTGTATAATAGTTAATCAAGTATTTTTGATGTTGTCTATACTTCCCCCATTATCACATGGTAACAACCCAAGATTTTATAAGATATATTCTTTTTAATTTCTTTCATATCTTCTGTTGAACGCTACACCAAGAATATCTTGCGCTATACGCAATACCGTATTAGCTTGTAGTATACGCAATACTAATATTGGATCGTGTTACACACAATTCCAAGTTAGTTTGATAATTGTTATTCTACGCAACATTGAGTATATATATATATATATATATTCAATGTATAAAAGAAATATGGTTTGATTTTTTTATACGTAACAACAAAGGAGTCTTGCACTACACTCAACCCTGACTTGGCTTGCATTACACGCAATCACAACCTTCTTCGATAGCGTGTGTTGTACGCAATACCGGGTTTCGCTAAACAACGATATATGGTTATAATATTATTATAATCTAGCTGTTATGAGTATTAGTAAATAAATTTTGAATTTTATGACATTATAATTCATCTTACACATTTTATAGAACCTGGTATGAGAACAAAATAACTTTTTCGGGGAAAATAAGTAATTTTAAAAAATGCAGTTTTGCCACCTTTTGATGGCACACCCATTTTAAATATAATTTTTGACAAGTTTATAAGTTAATTTTTACAAAATAAAGTTATTATTTTGAATCAAGATATTAAAATTTACATTGAATAAAGTTTTGATGTTTTTCTGATAACTTTCATATTTTAATGAATAGTAAAAACGCGCTATATTTTAATTAAAAACAACTTTTTTCATCGTAATAATTTATATGGTTAAATTATAATATTGAATGGTTTTAAAGTATAAATAGAATATACTTTTACCATTTAATATAATGTATGTCATTAGCATTTATTTTACATTGAATTCATAGGTAAAATCATTTCAATATTTTGCAATGTTTTAACTTTTAAAATTTGTTTTCTTAATAGCGGGATTAATTTTAAATTAATTACTGGAACTTCTGTGTTTTTAATTTTGAAAAATGGATTCCATATTTGGAATCAGTAGGTCCATATTATGTTAATAGGCTACTTTTTATTTTTGGGCATTATGAATTGTAACTACGGTAAATTTTCTTTACCATAGTAAAAGGTAAATCGATTAATGAAGGGTAAATATAATATTATAAAATAACTCTAACACTTGTCTTAATATAATTGGATGATTATATTTCGTCCTAAGTCATATTTGGGTCTAAATGGAATCCATTTGAACCCACTTGGAGGTGATTAAGACCTTTAGTTTATCTTATTTAAAGGAAAGTGAAATATGTCTCACTGAACTTTAATAATTAAAGTATTTTTAATATAAGTTTATACATAATATAAATTAGGTTCCAAATTATCATTTGAAATATAAAATGTGTTTCTTTATCATGGTAATTTATTTATAATTTTTAAGAGATATTTAATTACCTTAATAGCTTATACATTAATGATGCAGAAATTATTTATTTAGTGAAAAAATAAGTAATATAGTTTTTATTGAAATAATAATACCCATTAAAAGGCTCACAATCCTGACCAAAAGTTATTGGTAGTGTATATATACACCATAATCATACAATGACCGAATATATTACATTTTGGAGTCTTATAAAAGTCATTATGACACTTATTTTATTTTATTTTAAATGATGTCAAAGTTTTCAACTTCATAATTTAATAAATATAACATTTTAAAAGTTGGGTTTTTTAGAATATAAATCTGACTAAATGAATTATTATTAAATATATAATATTTATATTCATACTAGTATTTTATTTTTTATTTTTATGCAACAAATAAGTATATTTAATAATTATACAAAAATGTTGTAGAAATTATTTTATTAATATAAGTATCAAATAAATGGTTTTACAAATAGTAAAATAAATAATATATGAACTATTTAATGTTATCCACTAATTTTTTAGATTACTATGACATGTTATGAACCTATTAAATATTTTAGTTTGGATATATCCTCTGTGTGGATATTATTTAAATTCAAATAAATGAATAGTGTCAAAATTGACACTATTGTTATTTTATAAAAATAACATATTATTAAATTGTTTAAAAATCACAAAAATATTTAAAAATTATAAATTAAAATTAATATAGTCTAAAATTTCATAAATTATCTAATTATGTATAATTCACAACACATAAGTAATTATTTATAAAAATTTAAAATTTAAAATATTATTACCACAAATAAAATTTAATAGATTAAATAAGGATAAATCATGTTGATAATGTTTAAAATAAATTCCCTAAATGTCTAAATATTATTGGTTGATGATATTACAACCATATATCATCTAATATTATAATATGAGTCATTTTTGGAGGTTTTTAAGTGGGGTTAGATTTAATATAAATTAATATTTGTAAGATTTCCAAAGGTGCCCCTCTCCTCCCTTATAAAAAGTGAACCCCTTCCCACTTCTCTTAAAACCGTTTTGAGCCTTAAATCTCGGCCAAAACCTGCCAATTACTCTTCTCAACATCTCTAGTTATATCATATAGGTTCTGGTCTTCTCAAAAGACCAACCCTAGTTCCCTAAGAAGAATTTTAAAGGAGGTGCGTCGAAGAAGAGGTAATCTATTCTACCGATTCTTTCATGCTTCTTTCTTATTCAAATTCTTCTTCTTTAGTTGTTTCATTATAAAGTAATAACATCAGTATCAATAATATACTAATATGTTATTATAAATATGAAACAACCTCATTTCACCTTCTATCCATCCTACGGAAAATGAAATCACCGTGCGTGCGTACGTACGGAATACCGTCTCCCCGCCGTGGTGTAATCTATTTTTCCACCACCACCATACTTGGATGGGTATAATTGTGTAAAGAATAAATACATATGATTATTATAATATCATAATAATTCTGATATATTGTATCATCCACTCCAATTCAATTCAATAATTATGGGAATGATATCATCACTTGTGCGTATGTACGGACTACCGTATCCACGACGCGATGAAATTCATTCTCCATGTTGACCATTAAAGAATGATTATAAAGTATATATAAGAAATAATAATGAAATATATGAAATTATAATGATACTGGATTTATGAATATATATGTTTCATTTACTTAATTCCATTTAATTCAATATGGAAACGAAAACAACATTCATGCGTACGTACGGCCTACCGTCTCCATGAATGGTGTATTTCTTTCCCTTTATAGATCTATTATGTATATTCTGAATATATATAATATATAAATCATGTTTTATATTATGTAATTATGTAATCATGATCTATTTAATCATATTAATAATTACAAGTCAAAACACGAACAATAAATGAAAAGATTTTACCCAAAACGCTACTTTAACATGAATTTACAAAAGAACGGGTAATATAGTCATACGTGAACCATATATGATATCATAACAATAAATATGATTCTTTAATAATTCAATGACATTATTTAAATCATTATATAGGAGGTTCGGATACATACGAAGCACATCGGACCTAAGGTAAGGGATAATTATTCCAATCTCGTTCTTATCCGAGATTGTTTATTCGTAAGTATTTACTGGGGTTATATTTTTCATCCATGTCCCTATTTTCTAAAAATGGTTTGATGTATGTTTAAATTCATTCTTACCCATTTTTGACTTTTACTACATGGTGTGTAGGGAATCTTTCTTTTTTCACCATACGAGGTACTTTATGACTTTTCCAACAAAAGTACGAGAAGAATGTTATTGTTAACTTATACGGCATGAACGGATTTTTACGGTTTCATAACGCCTCATTTTCATGAAGTTTACTCTACAAGATTTATTGAATATTTTCAACAAAATCCTTTTCTTTTAAAATTTCATGGCATTTTGTGAAAATAATATGATTTTTAAGAAGAAAGGATATTTTCCTCAATAATTATTTTCAAGTGTTTTATCAAAACCATTTTCCATCTAAGATGACATTATTTCATATGATTATGTTTCAAGTATAATATCTCTATGATTTACATGGTTTCAATTTTCTTATGATGAAATGATATCCATTTGTTTTATGTGGATTATGTTATGACAAAATGATTTTTATGAAACCCATTTTATTCTTTGGGTTATGATGAATGTTTTATGTTTATTTTGTAAAACAAGTAAGAATGATTTCATTATGAGATGGGTGAGACCTATATCTCCCTCCAATGCATTGGGTAAAGATTTTATATCTCATGAGATAGACATGGCTAAAATGGCAAGTAAATCCGGTTCCGTAGTACAGGGCTGGAATGACAAGTAAATCTGGTTCAGTAGTACAGGGCTGGAACAACAAGCAAACCCGGTTCAGTAAGGAACTTTGTCCACTAAGATGGTCTTGGAAGCAATGAATTGGATACTGTGGAAATCATATCATGTGCTTAATGTTTTTCCACAATTACAAGTTTTATTCCCATGCTATTTTATCATGATTTATGTCCCAATATGATCTATTCCTTACGTACTTCCATGTTTTATGTCATTGATCAAGGTTTTGATGTTTAAACATTATGTTCATGTTTTTAAGTTCAAATGTATATGGTTTGTTTTATTTTCTCCATTCTTACCCTTACTGAGCATTTGAGCTCACCCTTTATATGTTTTCTTTTCCCCAGGATATAAAGAAAGGTTTCAGGTAAGAAAATAAAATGGGAAGATCTTTGTGGGAGATATTGAAGATCTTTCCCCATGATTAGAAGATTATGTTCCGAGTTTCAAAAGACACTAAACTATTACAGTCCTTGAGTGTTTTTTTCTGTCATGTATTAAGTATTCCTCAAAAGTATTGTAATGTCCATGTACATCAGGATTTGGGTCTCTACACAAATCACATTATTTTTATGGTTGGTCAACACTATTTTCTTAGAGAAACTCATGTTCTCGAGTAGGAATATGAGACAGAGAGTGACCACATGTTCGTTCTATGTTTTTAATAAAGGGGTAATAGTGAATATATATCTCAATACCTCAAATGTAATCAAAACAGTTTATGGATTCCTTATATTCCATGATATTCTACCATAAATCTGATAATTTATTTACACCCTCTCTATATATCACTCCTCACACACTCATGTGGGTTATACCATCCCATTTTGTGGTTATCCTTTCCCAATGAATGATCCTATGATCTAGGAATGTAAATATATGTTCACCAATGGTTTTTATTCAGTGACTACCACCACTATTCTTTGAATAATCAGATTCCCCCATTGGTTGGGTGTCATTGACCAGAGTTCCAACATAATAATATGATGATATTTCATCATAATGTTGGCCAATTATTTTAGGTAACATAATAGTATTCACTTTTTAAAATACTAAGTATATAATTCAAGTTCTCAGAGAATTAAAATAGAATTTCCCTGCCTCAAATCTTTTCCTTATTGTTTTTATCTTCAAATATTCCCATTAACTTCTCAAAAATCATTATGAAATAATTATTTTTAAATGGAATGTCATCTCATCATTAAAATAAATTCATGTTTTAAACAATGTTCACACTAGATAACATGTTTATACCATTCAAATATATCAATAATAATTAGATATTTCCTTGTTGATTTAATTCACGGTAATCCTCCATGAATCACAATCAGTTCTTTTAAAAAAATAATGATACATAGAAAAAAAATTCTATTTACTTGATAACTTCATGGAATTAGCATAGAGATGAAATGGATAAATTGAAAAACCTCATGTATCATGATAGTTTTTTCACCATTTATTTTATTGATATTCTTCTATCATTCTCATTTCACATGAACCTATAAAACATCAATCTCAAGGTAAACTTGAAAATGTGTTATGAGGGACTGATATTCAATATCTTTGTTAGTGACCTCTTCGAAATGGAGAATAAAACTTATCATGTGTTATTTCTAGGGAGTGACTAAAATAACAGCAATGCTACTAATAATGAGATTAGTGTTATTGAGATTTGTCTTAATCGTGCTCCAGGATGCACCATTGATGTGAATATGTTATAATTTTATTTCCTGGTTGATTGAGTGGATATCCCCATCATGAAATTAAATTTCCAATGGAAATATCATAAAAGTTTGTAAAAAATATTGAAAAGTTTCAATTCAGGACCCATAAATGACTTTTATAAGAAATAACTAACTTAAAAATATGAGATAGTCAAAAACCACCATGAAAATCATGCTCCCAACCTAATAAGGTCAAGGATGTATATTTTTTTATCTATACGGGAGATCTGTTTGACCTCGATATTCTAGATATATTGAAACAAATTATAGACCATTATTACGAAGCAATGTATATTATTATCGATGAAATAGTAGTTGGTCTAATTTATGATAATAGTTTTACTTAGATAATACAGACTATTATTCATAGATTCAATGTTTATATTGTATAATAGGGTCTCCAAACATTTCATTATTGGAATATCATAGTTGATAAATTCATTCCCAAGGATATTTGGCATTAGAACTAAAGAATGTTGTATAACCTACATGATGTTTTTGAATAGGACCTATAATTATAATTCACCTTCATAGATGATTCCATTATTCAATAGGATTGAAATGAACATACATTTTCTATATTGATGGGAAATTTTTTTTATGTCATCTAAAGGATCTTGGAGGCCTCCAAATTCGAGAGAATTTTATGGGGGGGGGGATTACTATAATAGCATTTATGATGACCACGTCTATATTGATACCTATGTATTAGATGATGAAGGTCAATATTTTTTCATAGGTTAACAAAAATTCATTTTTCATGGTGTTCCATTTCTTGATGTAGGGTATAGAAATTGTTGAAATCCTTCTTAAAATCATTGTGATTTTCCAATAGTTGGTGGTATTTGACTAAACAAATTCCCTACATAACACTCCACTAGGTTACTAAGGATATGGATGATGGTTTCATTGATAGAACCATGTTAGGTCACACCAATATTCATTAATATGAAGGGAATCACTGGATATGGATATGTTCTCCGAGGTTCCCTTAATTCAATGGTATCTTCATCTTTAGAGGTAGAAAATATTTTATAATATCTAGAGTACCTAAACATGAAAAATGTTCCTAAAAACATTTAGTTGTATTGAGAAAAAACTTTACAACCAATATAGGTATTTTCCCTTTTGGGAGATGGAGATTAATAGATATGATTTTTATATAAACCTAGATATATAAATTGTTCTTTCAGATCAAGAAGATTGGTCTTATCCATCCAGGGTACTAGGAAACTTTATTGAAATTTGATTTTTTGGATCTTATTAAAATTTCACATGACTATAGAACCATTGTAGTGGTGTATCATTATATGTCCCCATTTTAAATCATAATATAAAATCAATATCTCCAAATTTTGGAATAAAATCATGCGGTCATTTCCTAACATCTCCTTACAATAATAGACATTTATATCGTGGTGATTATTTAGGAATTCCACATTCTATTTTTTTCATTGAGATATATGTTGATACTAATTTCTATTAGTCTTATATATTACATGGTGAAATATTTCTCCAATATCATCTCATATATATTAGAGTATGTGGAATTGACGGAGAGTATGACACTTCTACCACATGAGGTGGAGGTAATTCATTGTCTTGAAATGAATGGGAATAACATTATGGTGTAGGTTCTGAATATTTGATTTTTGTGGATACAATTTCCATAAAATTCATGCTACCTACATAGATAGTCACTGCTCATGTCACTGGAAGACAAATTCCAAGCACTTTGGAACAGTCAAATACTAATGATAAAAGCATTCTCAATGACAAAACATGATAGTGTCTTGGATTATATAGATGGTGGAAAACATTATGTTGTGTAAAATTATGATTTTTTTCAAGACAGAGATGTCCCTGTCCATTATCAAAGTATTTAGTGATGGTTTTTTGAATTTTTATGCACTTTGAAATGGTGATCTAGTTTTATGTTGGTTTAATTTAGATATTGAATATGTGGTAAAAATATAACCTTTAAATACACCCATGGATGAGTTCTATAGATAGAAATATTTTACAATAGTGGCACTGACATTTTACACAGATTACTCCCAATTAAGCGGGATGAAGTACTTAAGGATGCATTCCAGCATTAGAATGGGTAAATGCCCTTGATCTTTCCTTCATTATAGGCACTGAAATTTTTTAGTCTAAGATAGCAGTGATACGATATGCATAACTAAATTAGAGAGGTTAAATTGGAGGGTACTAATTAGATGAACCAAAAAAATGATCCTATGGTATTGGGAGAACGAATTTTAGTTATTGCAATAAATGAACATATAAAACCATTTTTTGATGACTCAATATCATTCCTTAACACTCTCATCATCATCAAGGGTGGAGGGTATACATGAAACATGTGATATAGGATATCTGAATTCAAAAAAATCCATGATCTACCATATCCATGAACCTATTTTTTAAAAATAAATTATTCATTACTGTTTTTCCAATGATATCATTTACAGTGGTGGTAGTGGGTACACCTCATCAACATGACCTATTACTGCTTTATAATCCCAAGTATCTTGATTGAAATTAATATAATGTCCAGATGAGTAAAGAGTGATACCTAATCATAATTAAATAATCTCCCAGAAAAATTCTCTTAGAAAGGATAATCTTGGTGTTTTCTCTTGTCACGGTAACTTGAAAATATTACCAGTGTGAGTTTGTACCAAGAGAAACATATTCTGTTGGGTAGTTGGGAGTAAGAACTATTAAGGATTGTATAATATACAACTATATTTTCCTCTAAATTAGAAGGACTTAGTGAATGGGTATAGTGGAATTTTTGAAACCATTTCCTGGTCCATATAAAAAATTAGTTTTGATGGTGAGATATTTTGAGAAACACTCAGAATCCACTTGGATAAATCAGAGAGATCAGGTTTATAACTATATTTTCTCTATAATATGTACACAAAACATCATCAACTATTACTATCGAATCTAGATATTTAGGGAGTATTTCATCTCTATCCATCAAGTAATGAAGCTGATAAGGATTTAATTATCATACTTCATGCACTTGATAAGGTCAGGCACACAATCCCATTATGATGAGGATTTGAACTAGTAGATGGCCTATTTGTGGTGATCAAGTTAGATGGTGATGGATCCTAGTACTCTGATGCAATAACAGATGAATTTAGTTCTATATATGGTATATAAAATCATTTTAGTATGGATTCACCCTATTTCTCTAGGGGAGGCCTATTTCGGGCCAATCAAGAGAGAAAACGCATGATCTATTGTTCTAGTTCACCGATGTCATTAAAATTGATAAATATATTATTTCCAAAATATGAGGTTCAAGGATTATGGTCTACTCATTCAAGATATTAATTCCATTCTTTCTACATTATGGATCACTAAATCTATATGACCCCAATGATATTAGAGATTAAACTCTTGGAATTATCATGATAGTTTCCATCATTCATTTTCTCCCTAGTTGGTCTATTAGCTTGGGATGTAAATCATGTATGCTTTTGTAGTGTAAAATTTTATTGATCCATCTGAGAGGGTACTATTCAGAATTTTGTGATATATATCAAGTGAGTAAACAAACTATATTTAGAAATATTTGGATGGTTAAAATAACATCATTTGGACTTATTTTATTGATTGATAATGATTGGTTGAGATACTTCAAGAAGAGTAACAACATGGAAATCTTGGTTATCCTCTCAGAACAAATAGTAGCCTCAGAGACTCTTGTTGGTATTTTATTGGGTAACTATGAGATACAATATTATGAAACTAATTAAAATGTGGTAATAAATCAAATTAATGGTTTTTTATACAATAGATGGATAAAAAATATCATATCCCTTATCAAGTAGTGGAAAAATGTTTATTGGAAGCATTTATTCTACTATTTTATTAGACATATGGACTACTTAGGAAAATTGGAACGAAAAAAACATGGCAGTTTTAGCTTCCAAATTATATCCTATTAGGGTAGATTATCTTCATTCTCTTCATTACTGAAATCATGTTCACGATCATTAGGATTAAAGATAGTGATGACATTCAGTGTAACCAAAATATGAAATGAAAATACAATCACATCCTCATTTATACTAACTGAGGATATAGTCACCAACACAATCATGGGTTGAACCATATAGTGGAGTATCCTGCCAAGCCACAAATATTTACATGAAGATATTACATTTTGATAATCTGGTTTAATTTTATGATAATAATAGTGAAAAAATAAATGAAACTGCAGTACTATTCATTGGAGTGTGTGCATCAAGATACATGAAGAATAACATGGTTAACATTCCGACCCTAATGTTTTAGGGATTGAAGGCATACATGATTTCATTGAAAATCATTATTTTGTCTCTAATGTATGTTTGAATATCATCCATAACATTTTCCAATGAAATTTTTGTGTGATTGTATTCAAGAAACTTTTTGATGGATAAATTAATGGTTACAGACTTCCAAAACATAAATGGTAACTGGATGATTTCTTGTATCTCCCATAGAACATTGTTGTCATAGTATTTAACGTGAGGAAAATTTGGGTCAGGATTAATCACTTATCCTATATGTATTAGTTGTGGGGTTTGTAGGAAGAATTGATGTAGACATTCCCTACTTATGGTCCCCATATGGATGAGGCATAATATACAAAATTATCTCATGAGATTAGAGTATTTCCTATTGATATAATGGATGACTCAGCTCTCTCTATATATAATGGATAGTGAATGAAATATTTTATGTGTATTTGTTCTTCCCGAATCAATGAATAGATTGAATATTGTTCCTCATTGGAGGGAACCAATGATGACCTCAATGTCTCTCACAATTCATGAATATAAGTGGAGAGAAGAAAGGGATATGGTGAGAGAGATTAATTGATGGATTTCTGATGATAGGATACTATGGAATCCTCTCTATATAGTTACATAAATTGGGACACATTATTTTATGATACCTGACATCATGGGTGGTTATAAATAACTGATAGGTACCTACACCCAATTCTTGTAGTGGAGAAAGTAATATCTAACTATAATCATCAAAACAATCTAACTCTAATGGGTTTTTGATGACCTAATGTTGATAACTCTGTCCTGAATTTGGTTCAAGTATGAATATTCCCTAAGCATGCGATTCTTAGAGACTTAGGGGTCAATCCCACATGAATTAATATAGGTTCTTGGGTAATAACAAAAATAAATACTAGTATCCGTTATTTTAAGTTGAAGAAATTTTTTGAAGTGGACTTCTATGACATGTGGGGGTGTAGAATGGTTAAAGGTCATTTTATTTGCTTAGGGAATGAACTCAACATTCATAGTGATTTTTAGGGGACCTAATATTAATCTATATAAACTCCCCTTATTGTGGTGTAGAATTTTTAATATACATCTATGATGTAAGGATCCACCAGTGTTATGGGAGTTGTGTTCAATATATAATGGATAGGGGTATACCCCTAACATGGGTATCATGACATTTTGGATAAGAAAGATGTAACAATGATTTAATAAACTAGTTCTTCTCATATCTGGGTCTCTCTATGATGGTGTGATGCCATTTAGTGAGATCTCTCCTTGATTACTCCTAATTTGTATTTTTGGATATGACTTCATAGATGTTCACTACCTCATCAGTGTAGGGGAATATATTGTTAACGAACATTGTGCAATTGATAACATAGCATTTTTAAGTCATAAATGAGAGGGGTTATTACCTCTATATGTGCACCAATGGTAGTGGAACCATAGTCATGATAACTATTTCCTTATCATAACCATGTAAAATTTTATACACCACCATTTATTGTATGACATATGATGTGGAAATGAGATAATTATTCCTAGGTGTAATGGGAGATGTCCACATCAACACTTATCATAGGGGTATGGGGGGTTTTACCTAGGTTGTTCTCCAACACCAACGACTAAGGTTATTTTTATGGAAAACTTGTTTAGAACTATTTATTGTAAATAATTTTATAAGAAACATTTCAAACCCCCCAATAGTTAAATCATGATGATTGTGTTTCCCAATATGCATGAGGTCAGTGATTTATAGAAATAAGAATCTACCATGCTTAACATCATCTCACTATCAATGGAAAAAATATCCACATCAAGTTTACAATTATATTTTTATATGATTCCTCCTCAAACATCACATTCATGTCATATTACATCATTGGATAATTCACAGCCTATCTGGTCCCATATTTTCATTTTCGAATAACAGGTGGCCTTATACTAGTAAGTTTGATGTTTTTAACTCCTTTATCAGAATATGATGATTAAGATTCATCATTTCCTTTCATGGATCCCTTTATATAGCGCATTTATTAGTGCACACAATCATTGTTTATTACATAAATATTAATGTATCCCTTCCCCAATGACATCATCATATAGAAACTAGTTAGTTAATCTTCATGGTGTATCGATAGAGAGAATTTATCTTATTAGAAGGGGATGAATCTTCATTCATCACCATGAATTGTTGTGTATGTTAGGAATATCTAAATACCTTCCTCAATATGGTCCATGGGAATTTATTATATCCAAACTTTTGGAATCATGGTTTCATGAACCAATGAATCTATTTCTCATTACACTAGGAAATATATTTTTCTAAGTAAGGAATCCAAATATCATCACATGAGGCATCCTTTGATCAACACATAAGGGAATATAATAACTGATAATGTATCCAAAACTCATCACACCCATACTATTATTATTATCACATATGTAATCTCAATCTCACTCTATACATCGTATACTCTACACACAAGGTGTCCTATATCTATGAAAATCAGATATAATGATTATTTGGATTCAAACATTTTGGGATAATGTTGTGATCCCATTCTCAACAAATAGGCTTATTTTATTCACACAAAAGGAATTTTAGGCACATAAATTATGGTTCCTAGTTTTTATCAAACCTAGAGATGGACAGTGGGTCGTCACATAAGGAAATGTGGGTTTTATCCTATATTAATAATGTATTATTCTCATTCTCATAACATAATTCATCTCAAGATCATCACATTATGGTCCTAATGATTTTCACCAATTGGTCATATTCATAGTGTCATTACATAGGATATCATGGCCTTGTAACATAAAACCATGCATCAATATAATGTCAAGTGGAAAACTCATCCCATATATGTTCATCATGTTTTTTTCAGGCCCCAAGTTTAAATCTACTTGGTACTGTGGACAATGAGTATTTAATAATGTTGATTATAAAACATCAGAGAAGCAATTTCCCAAGGGGGTAAATGTGAGATAGTGATGGAATAGGTTGATTGGTCATATTATAACTAAACTACGTTGTGCCTGGAAACATATCTTAGAAGAAATTTTAATTAAATCCCACATAGTTTGATTGACGATGACTAAGATCACGTGACAATATTTTATATAGATTCTAACATTTTGTATTAAAATTTGAGTTTCCCAATGATGTGGGTAAAATCTCATGATCATTATAGGAGAAAATTTATTCATGATAAATATGGAATATAATATTCATCACCTATGGAATCTAGGATTATTCACTTAAGGAATCCAATATTCTTTACATATGATGTGTTATAGTTTAATGTCATGAACTGAGGTGTGTCATGTTATTTTTGGGGAAAACAAATATATAAAAAAGTTATTATACATTAATTTTCCAAACTTTTTCTAAAGTTCAATCGACATAGATGATTCTCAGTATAGGATTTTCCTTGAAGGGGTTTTCATTATATTCCACAATACCAATTTTTCATATGGAGCTAGCATGTTATATATCATCATGAATAGATGTGGGACCTATAGATACTCAACATTCAAAAATATGGATTTGGGAATGGAGGCATAGATTAAGGGTTTATGGAATGAGTTTTGTGGAACATGTTATTTTGGTAAAGCATATCGATTCACAATATTTGGATCTTCATCACAATATTTATTCCTAAAGGGTTGCTGCATAGGTTTCAGTTGATATTAATATTTAATGAATGATGATGTTTATAGTGATATAGGCCTTTCTCAATATCTATCACGCAAATTGATGGAAGTTTCACAAAACCCATCTTTAAGATTTTTTAGTGCATTGAACAACCTTGAAAATGCGTTTGGTTATTGATCATAACAAGTAATGATCTATTGGATTCAAGTGTGTGAAGGTCATAGTTTTATATTATTATATCTCTAGTTTACAATCTCATAGGTCATATCCCACTAATATGGATAGGATTTGATATTAATAGGACACCTACACATTATGTTGTGGGTTGTACTAAACATGTATTCACCCATGAAAATTAATTTTTTACAACATTCCAATTTCTACTGACAATAGTATGGGTTTCATGAAACTCGTGAGTCCTATAGTGTTCCATGATTGGTTTGTGATACTAATTGATTCAAAAACACTAGTTTTTTGCCCCATGTTTTTCTTTGATAATCCCTAAATTTATTTTGTCATCCAATAACCATTATGATTCCATACTTGATGAGTTTTTTAGCATCAACTAGAATAAAGAAGTATTTCTACATAAAAATATATTTTACATGTGAAGTAATAATGTATTTTTATGTTGGAAAACAAGGTTATAATCTTCATGCATGAATAATATAAGATTTATTTATCACCATTGGTTGTATATAAATATTTTTTTAAAATTTAATAGTAGGTCATATGTTATATACAATCATTTATTGTCATTTTTCACAAAATTAGAAGAAAAATGGATAATATTATTTTTTTGTATTAGTATATGATACTGGTAATATAAATTAGTAATAGAGATATATAGGTATAATAAGGATTATTCCAATTCCCATTATAGACTATATATCATTACAATATTTCATAAAGTTATTCCTAGAATACAATTATGGGTTATGGAATTAAAAAACATTTTTTACAATATAATGGACCATGGTGTAAAATTTCACGGTTTTATGAATGTGGATTTTTTATTGATATAAAATTATTATATAATAAAATTATTTCTACAAAAAAATTCATATAGTATTTCCCAATTTTTTTGAATGGATTTGTTGATGTTGTTACGAATGAGGTAACTTATGGTTGAAAACAAGGACAACATTTATGAAAGGATTTTTATAATATATCCATGTGGGGAATTAGATATTGTTCTAGATGTAATTAAGAATTATGCAATATAGGTGTAAAAAATGATTGTGGATTTAATTTAAGTGATATAATGATGGGTATATGGTATAAATTTTGATCTATTACACATTGGTTTAGAATAAGAAAAATATGTTATCATTTAGAACATGATAGAGTGAAAATAAAAAAATCATGTCTCGATGTATTAAATGTTTACATGATATTTAATATCAATTTTATTGTCCTCATTTTCTAATAAAATTCTAGCATTCGCAGTTTAATAACTATGTTTTTATGATATAATTAATTTCAATTTCCAATAGAAATGACTAAAATATAAAAAATTGAATGATATTGAGGAGATAGGATTTATAAATAGTGGTTCCTATGAATTTATGTATTTATATTATATTATAACATGTAAAATATTCTTATCAAAACTATATTATAATGAGAACTCTATTATATCGTCTTTATAGTATAATAGAAGTAGTTTTATTCATGAATATTTTCATTAGTATTGTTGCTAAAATAAATATTTTATATTCTATTGTATTGCTATCATTAATGGATTTATCATTTGAAAATTAAAATATAATAAATATTTTTTATTTTTCTAAAAATAATGATGATTGGGTGAATAGAAAAAAATACAGTTTTTACAATACCATGAAATTAATGAACTCATCATTACATATGAATTATTAAAAACCTTTTGTCAATAAAAATATTTTCATTAAAATAATAACTTGAATTGAAAATATTGATGTTGAATATAGTAATCAACATCTAATATTTTAGAACAGATGATATATTTTAACTTAAGGAAAACTTTTTTTTGGTTATTTTAATTTAATTATGTATTCAAAATAGAAAATCCAATTTTGGATTAAGATTAAAACTAAGGAAATATAAATTTTTATTTATAAACTAATAAATTACACGGGAATGAATAATTTGAATGATTTTGGTGTTTTCTATTTCATATGGTTAACAAGAAAATTGTATAGAAAAATTGCAATTTCATTTAAATTGGCATAATTATATTACAAATAATTTTATAATGTCAGGAAAATAAAACATGCAAGATGGTTTCCATATTTACAATCCTAATATTTAATATAGGGAATTAGGTCTGTGATATATTTTGTATAAAAATAAATTTATAACACCCCAAGCTTCTATGGTATCTTTCTCTTTGAATAGTGCAATAGCTTGCATTGTACGCAACTTCATGTTCTTGCACACCAAGACCAATCAAAATAACAGTTATGAATTATAATACCAACTTTTTAAAATTTTATAAATTCAAATTTTTAAAATTGAATTCATTTCTGGATTCAGAATATCAAAATTAGCTTAGGGTGAATTTTTGATATTTTTCTGAAAACATTCAATTTTTTGATGAATAGTGAAAAACCCTGTTATTTTTTAAAAACTAAATTTTATTTAAATAATAATTTAATTAATTTAAATTTATTTTAGTTTAAAATAGATATATAATACCTATATAAGTTAAATTATATTTCATTGGAGTCATTTTATAATAAAATTTGATATATAAAATTTTATTGAACATTTTATTGTCTTTTACCCACCTTCTTGACATATTTTCAAATTTACATAAAAGGAAATTTTACCACTTCTATGAATTGAATTTCCAAAAATCAGATAGGCATAGATGAAATCATTAATTAAAATTCCTTTCAATAGGATGAAAATAATTTTTTGTGAATAGTAACTTTTGAATTTTATTTTCCACGGCTAAAAGTAAACAGGGTAAATAAAGGAAAAATCGTATTATAATTACCATAACACATATCCTAATTATTTTGGATAAGTGTTTCTTGAAAAAAATAATACTTAGTAATAAAATATGATCCTTTATGATCCACTTGAATTATATTTGGACATTTATTATTATTTTATTTATTGAAGAGCTTAAAGTGTTAAATTCCAATTTGCATAACTAAATCATTTATAATATGGGGTAATACAAAAGATAAACTCAGATAAAAATATTTATCAGAAATATAAAATAATTTCCTACATAGTTTTTTTATTTATAATTTTTATAGTTTAATAATTAAATTTATTGATGACAAAATAATGATGCAGTAATTACCTTATTATTCAATGATTGAAATAATTGATATTATAAATATTAATATAATTGTTAATTGGTACTTTTGATGTATTCCAAGAATTTTATAGGTTAATATTACATTTTAGGGTTCATTAAATAAATTGTTTTATAAGTGATAATGTTTTCATGACTTTCTAAAAAACCAAATACTAAATAGTGTCAAAATTGACTTAAATGAGTTTTTAAAACATATACTATATTATTAATTGATATAATTTTCTTAAATATCTATGGTTTAGACAAAGGAATTAGATAAGGATATATATATATCAATAATGAACCAGTTGGGGGTTATATTGGCCTTTTATATTATGTTTAGTAACTATTTATTATAAAAAAACAAGAATACATGGTAAAAGGTATGGTATTTAACTAAGAGTTAAATCAAAATGATATGGATAATATAGTGACATAAACCTATATAAAACCTATCGGTTGAGAGGTTTCCGACCCTTCCCCACCTTATCCTAGAAATAAATCCTTTTGGAGCCATTATAAACCGAATATGTTTGTAAAATAATATAATATTTCAAGCTTTTCCTAAAGTGACCCTCACCTCTATTATAAAAGGGTACTTCCCCTTCTCTCAAAATCACACCTCCAAAGCCATTTTACTGAGACAACACCTACTCAAATATCCTCCCAACTACCCTCAATTAATCATAGAGTCCTCACTTTCATCATAATCCAACCTATGGAGCCCTTTTGATCAAATCAAAAGGAATCACCCGAAGAAGAGGTAATAATTTCATCACCTCTTCCAAATTTCTTTTCTTCTTCCACTTCATATTTCATTGTTGTTTCCATAAAATAATAATAAATCCAGTACATTATATATAATGTGATGTTATTATAAATATTTTACAACTATATTCATTATTCCATCCATCCTATGAATGACAATGTCACCATATGTGCATACACATGGATTACCATCTCCATGTCGTGGTGTAGTTTTTTATTCAACAAATCATTATTTGGACGGGTATAATAATCAGTATAATAGATTCATATAATTAATATATCATGTTAATTATTCTTTATATGTAATATACCATCAAATTACAAACTATTTCACCATCAATAGAATAATATTGTCGCTTGTACTTATGTACAGATTACCGTCTCCATGAACGCGATGAGATTAATTCCCCATTGTAGCCATTCAAGAATAATTTTAATTTGATGATTAAAAATAATTTTAACAGAACTAAATTTCATTTTTAATATGAATCAAATACATCCGATCCATGAAAAACATGACTTAAATAACAAAACATATAAAGGAAAATGAATCTGTTAACTCCCAAAACAATGATACTACTGAAATATTATTGAAAAATAAACATTAGAAGATCATATATGATATAATATTTATGAATGTGGTTATTTTATAATTTAATAACAATTATTTATCTATTATACAAGAGATTAACATACCCTCGACCAAGTAAAAGTACAAGGTAAGGGTTAATTTTACAATTTCTTTATTATCCGAGGTTATTTATCTGTAAACATCTACTGGGAATTATTTATCATCCTCATACATGTTTCATAAAAATTTATTACAAAACATTTTTAAAATTTTCTAGACTCTAGGATAAAGTCATTTATAACTTTGTTTTAGTTTTTGTAAAATCTTTATAAAGGAATCTTTCCATCGTTTATAAAAAAAGGTCCTTTATGACCTTTTCGAAAAAATTAAGGAAAGAATGTTTTTTTTGACTTATATGGAGAGTGCGTATATTTTCCTCCATTATAATACCTTATAATATTGTCATAAAATATTATTATAATATTTTCAAAATAAATGTTTTCTTATATAATTACGTTACTTTTAAATGATTTCAAAATAGAAAGAGATATTTCTCTCAAATAGTGTTGATTTCATCTGTCAACATCTTTTGATGGATTTTACACATGTTTTAGGTTGATGTATTATGATACAATATTCCATATTGTGTTGAAGGTTTTGTGATATGTTTGACTATGTATGGGTTATTTTTATACTATTCATGGTTTATGGTTAAATTATTAACATTTCATATGCTTGTTTTAATATGAATATTTATGTTATATTTAAATATTTTCATATGAGGAATGTATTGTAATAATAAATGATGGGTGGATCCCTCTATAACTCCTCAATGAATTGGAAGGTCTCATGTACCAAACTAGTGTCTTAGCATAAGGCCTATAAAAAATCTTATTTGTAGGCTTGACACGATGCCTTGACTATGTGGTTATGATGTTCGACATTATGTATTCCATCATAATAAAATTACATTTTGAAGTTACATGTGATTATTCAACTTGTATAATATCCATGTGAATATGTAAATGGAATTATTTTATTTATCATTTCCATATTATGGTGAATTTTATGATTAAAAAGCATGAGTTTTAGTCATATACATTTCCTTCATTGTTTATGCTTATTTATGAAAATTTCTGATATATTGTTATCCTTCCTGGTCATTTGATCTCACCCCTTTCTTATATTTTATTTTCTCCAGGATGTGAAGATGTATATTATAATTGACCTATAGGGATATGCTATGGGATATGAGTGTGTTAAACAGAGACACAATGATGTTTCTTTTTATTTCATTATGTAATGTAACACTTATGAATGTATCTAGTACTTCCAAGGCTACTAAAATAATCATTATTTCAAGAAATGATCTCTTGTGATCATGCCAATATTATTTAATAATGTACCGACCCTGGGTAACAAGGGTCAGGGTGTTACCCTATGTATCAATGGATGTTTCATACAATCCCCAAAAAACTAGATTTAGAAAAACACTTGTTAGAGAACATTATCCTAATATAGACATTGAGGATTAGTATAGACAAACTTCCTAGAATTTTTTTGATATAGATATTTTGTGAATTTTCCATGAAATACACCTCTTCCTGGATATGAGTCAGTAGAGGTGGATCTAACACAAATGTACCTAGGAGTGATTACTCGAAAAAGGAGTTTTGATCTAGACCCAGGGTATCCTGGTATATGAAAACAGGCCATGCTACACAATTGGTTACGACACTCCTGGGGGATATGTTTAGGATAATTGACATTTTATTTACAAAACATTATGAAGGATTTGTGAGTAAATACCTCCTCAAAGATTTTTTTAATGATTATGGATTATATGCATAAACTGTTAAATTTATCTTTGGTATTTTACTAGTTTGAACGATGTATTGAGTTTTATAAACTAATCTAGTGTATTCCATTATTTACAAATGGCGCCTAATAGAAGGAATGGAAACCGTATCAATGAATTTAATCCATGTAGGGATTTTCCACCTACTCAAGATAATTATAATGGAGCTTGTGATGAAACTAGTGCTGAAAAACTTATAACCATACTGGGACAAATCACTTGGGTTATGAATAATGATCTTACCTTAATATAGCACCCTCATCAACAACATAGAGGATCAATGTTAAACTGCTTCATGAGGCCACAACCACCAACCTTAAATGGGGATAAAAATCCATCTGTAGCTATGTAATGGATAAGTTCCATAGAGAAAATATTTCTTGCTTTGAGGGGTAGAAAAAGAAAAAAAGTTGTCATAGTAGTTTATCACATCACGAGAGATGCAGATCAGTGGTGGTCATTAATTAAAAACACAAAGGTTGATGAAGAAGTATCAAATATGGAATGGATGGATTTTAAATAACTTTTCATAGAAAAATACTTTCATCGTGTCCATCAAGCGGATTTGGAATGAATATTTCTAAGTCTAAGGAAAATGAAGGATGAGAATGTCGCAAATTATTAGGCTAACTTTAAAAAGATAGAAAGGCATGAATAAGATTATATACATAACCCATAGAGCAAGATTGATCTATTCTTTGATGGGTTAAAACCATTTCTCCATAGAGCATTAGTCTCACAATCATTCTCATTGTATGAAGATATAGTCTCATGGACTATCAAGATAGAAAAGTAATTCTCTATGTATTATGACCTCAAAGCAAAGCAAGAGAAGAAGATATCAGTTGAACACTATGGAAATTGAAATATGGGGAGTAAGGGAAAAGATAATTTTTTATCATGTAGTAAATGTGGGAAGAAACACCCCGGTACTTTCTTGAAGGGAATGGAATTCTGTTATAAGTGTGGTGAAAAGGCCTCTAAGATTATTATTGCAAGGGAATGAAAGAGGTTGTTAATGTTGAATGGTATAATGATAGATAATTGGAGCATTATGAATATAAATGTCCTAAGTTTCAGGGAAACTTACCTCAGAAATGTCCAATGGATAAAGGGAAAGCTTATGCAATCACTACAGTAGAGGTTAAAGCTCCGAATGACATAGTGGAAGGTAATTTAATGGCTTCCTCAAATTTATCCAATACTTTATTTTATTCTAGATAATTGCATTGTTTCATATCTTCCTATTTTTCTAAGAAAATTAGATATTTCCAATCTGACTTAACAAGGGTGTTGTCAATCAAAACTAATAAAAGAATTATCATTGTAACAATGTTCTTTGAATTATTTACCATTATGTCATATAAATGTGATTTATCTGCTGATATTATCGGAATACCAATGATTGAATTTGATATAATCCATGGTATCTATTGTCTTTCAGACCATGATGAGAAAATTTTCTTTAAGAAAAAGGAGGTTACAATTTTCAATGATGATATGGAGTACATTATCATTATGGAAGAAACGTATCTATCTAATTCTTATTAGATCCACCCACAATATCTCTACTAAATTCAATTATTGTGTAGGAAGAGAATAAAATATCTATGGGTGAGGAAAAGAATGTTCCATTAGAGGATGTACCTATTGTGAAAGAATATGTTGATGTGTTTCTAGAGGATTTACCTGAACATCTTCCAGAATGATAAATTGTGTTTCCATTGATTTAATTCATGGTTAAAAGGACCATATCAAAGACCCCTTATAGAATGGAAACTGTGGAATTAGTGGAATAAAATAAACAACTAGAGGAATTGACTAATATAGGATTTATTCTCCCAAGTGTTTCTCTATGGGGAGCCCCTGTTCCTTTTTTAAGAAGAAATATATATCTATGAGGTTGTGCATTGAATACAAGGTGATCAATTCTATAAAAATATAGAAAAATTATCACCAATGTAACATTAATGAATTATTAGATCAACTTCATGGATCTCAATTTTTTTCAAAGATTTACCTTTGATCTGGATATCATCAGTTGTGTGTGAAGAAGGAAGACATTCTAAAGGCAACATTTCGTACTTGGTATGGGCATTACGAGTCTAAAGTAATGCCTGTTGGATGGACTAATGCACCCTATGTCTTCATGGATCTAATGAATAGAGCTTTCAAGGAATATATTAACGAATTTTCAATGGTAATTATTGATGATATCTTGTATTACTTCAAAATATATGAATATCATGAAAATCACTTGTTCATTATTCTAAAGACTCTTATGAGAAAATAATTATATGGGATGTTTAGAAACTGTGAATTTTCACTCCAGGAGATTTCTTTTCTTGGTCATATTGTCTCTAAGGTTGGAATCACTGTTGATACTTTTATGACCTGATAAATACTAAAATGGCCAGCACCGACAAGTATAACTAAGGTACAATTTTTTTGGTTTAGTAGGATATTATCAGCATTTCATTGATGATTTTTCTCGATTTGATAACACATTAACCAATCTTACACATAAAGGGGTTAAATTTGTTTGGTCAAAAGAGTGTGAATACTGTTTTGAAGAACTGAAGAAAATATTTGTCAATGCTATTATATTGACTCTACCATTGGGGAATGATGGGTTTGTTATTTATAGTGATGCTTCAAAGAAAATATTGGGTTGTTTCCTTTTTCATAATGATAGAGTTATTTCTTATGCATCATTACAACTAAAAATTCATGAACAAAAATATCCTACTCATGATCCTGAGTTAGCAGCTATAATATTTTCTTTGAAGATATTGAGATACTGTCTCTATGGTGAAAAATGTGAGATATATACCAATCACAATATTTTAAAGTATATTTCCTCATTGAAAGAACTCAACATGAGGTAGAGACGATGACTGGTACTAATCAGTGATTATGATTGCACTATACTCTACAACCCAGGGAATGCATTTAAGGTGGAATATTTCTTGAGTAGAAAGGATCATGGTGTTTTGAACAAGATGAGAGTTTAAATAGATCATATGTTCATAGAACTAGTAAATATGGATATAGGAATAATCATGGAAGGTGAAACATAAATACCTATTAAAATTGTTTCCAAACCATCTTTAATAGATATGATAAAATGTTCTCAGACTGATGATGAGGAGTTTCAAATGAAATTTGAAGCTGGGAATGATGGGAGATTGATTGAATTCGTATATGAAAATGGAATTTTGTGATTTGGGAGGAGGCTTTGTATTCCTAATATACCTTATCTAAAAAGGGATTTATTATATGATGCTCATAACTCAGATTTCTCTATACACCCTGATAGGACGAAGATGTATAGAGATTTGAAGGAACATTTATGGTTAGAAAACATGAAGAGGGTGATTGATGATTTTGTGTCATGATGTATGGTTTGTCAATAGGTTAAGGCTGGAAGATATCAATCTGGAGGAGTCATGAAACATCTTCCCAATCCCGAGTGGAAAATGGATGATATTACGATGGAATTTTTTAGGGGACTACCAAAGAATCCTTGAAGGAATGATACAATATGGGTCATTGTTGATCATCTTACCAAGTCACCACATTTTCATGCTATAAGAAAATATTTACCACTCGAAAATTTAGCAAGACTATATATTAATGTCGTTGTAAGACATTATGGAGTACCCCTATCGATTGTTTCTTATCGTGATCCTCATTTTACAACAAGATTCCAGAAAAGTCTTTAGAAGTCCCTGGATATTGAACATTGTTTGAGCACTGACTACCACTCTCAAACTGATGGAAAATAATAACAGACTATTCAAACTATAGAATACATATTGAGATCCTAACCGCGTGCCTTTCAAGGTATGTGGGATCAATATTTACCTCTAGAATAATTTTCTTATAACAATACATTACATTCAAGTATTCAGATGGCACCATCAGAAGAGTTATATAGAAAGAGATATTTCATACCAACTTGTTGGGATGATGTTGGTGAAAGAAAACTCGTTGGCCCATAACATGCTGAAGAAACAATGGAAAAGGGGATGATTATCCAAAACCACATCAAAGCAGCTCAAAGTAGGCAAAAGAGCTATGCTGATAACCGAAGGATTAGAAATTTCAAGTTGGAGATTGTGTTTTATTAAAGTTCACTCCATGGAAGGGTGTTGTACAATTTGGTAAGAAGGGTATAATATGTCCCAGATACATCAGAACTTTCGAAATTCTAGAACAAATTGGAGTTGTAGCTTACCGTTTTTCAATGCCACAAAGTCTCTCCAATGTTCATGATGTGTTCCACATATCACTGTTGAGAAAATACATGCATATCCCAACGCATGTATTCACCATTGAATAAAGAGAACTGGAACGTGATGTGTTATATAGTGAAGAGCCTGAAAAGTTTCTTGATACCAGAGAATAGGTGTTGAGAAAATGAACGACTCATTTGGTAAATTGTTTTGGGAGAAACCATAAGATGGAAGTGTAAACATGGGAACCTGAAGAACTTATGATGAAAAACCACCCCAATATTATTATGTAAGAATATTATAGAAATTTTGAGGATGAAATTATATGAAGTAGGGAAGAATGTAACACCCCATGCTTCCACAGTAGGTTTCACTTTTAATAATGCAATATCTTACGCTATACAAAACTTCGAGTTCTAGCACACCACGACCAATCAAACTAGCTGTTATGAATAGTAATACCCACTTTTGTGAAATTTTATAAATTTTAATTTTCAAAATGGAAACTATTTTTGGATTCAGAATATCAAAATTAGCATAGGGTAAATTTTGTTATTTTTCTGAAAATATTGAATTTTTGATAATTAGTGAAAAACACTACGTTATTGTTTAAAACCTACTTTTTATCTAAATAATTATTTATTTTATTTAAATTTATTTTAGGTCAAAATAGATAAATAATACCTATATAAGTACAATATAATTCATTGGATACATTTTATAATAAAATTAGATTTGTAAAATTATATTGAACATTTTAACGTATTTTTACCCACCTTCTAGGCAAATTTACAAATTTGCATAAAACATAATTTTACCACATCTTTGAATTGAGTTTCAAAAAATCTGAGAGACACAATTGACATCAGTAAGTAAAATGTGGTTCAATATGATGAAACCAATTTTTTGAATAGTAACTTCTGAATTTTATTTACCACAGTGAAAAGTAAATTCGGTAATTAATGGTAAACAGGATATTATAATTACCCTAGCACATGCCCTAATTCTATTGAATTATTTTTTTCGGCCAAAATCACCCTTAGGAATAAAATATGATCATATTTGATAAAATTTGATTAGATTAGAACATTTATTGTTATTTTATTTAAAGAATTGTTAAAAGTGTTAAATTCATATTTTCATATCTAAAGCATTTTTAATATAAGGTTGTACATAGGATAAACTCTACTATAAATATTAATTATAAAGATAAAATTATTTCCTATTTAATGGTATTTTATTTTTAATTTTTAGACATTAAATAATTAAATTCATTTAGGACACAATGATGATGCAATAATTACCTTATTATTGAAAGATTAACATAATTGATATTATAAATATTAATATAATTGTAAATGGTGACTTTTTATCTCTTCCAAGAATTTTCTAGGTTAATATGACAAGTTAGTGTTGACTAAATAATTTTTTTTGAAGTGATAAAGTTGTTATTACTTTTAGAGAAACCAAATACTAAATACTATCAAAATTTACCTAAATGAGTTTTTAAAACAAATATTATATTATTAATTGATATACTATTCTTAAAAATCTATGGTTTGGACAAAGTACATAGATAAGGATAGATATATACATAATTTACCACTTGGGCTTCACTTGTCTTTTTATAGTCCATTTATTAACCATTTATTATAATAATACAATAATACATGGTTAAAGTGAAACAATTAGACTAAGAGTTAAATATAATAAGTAAGGTTAATATGGTGACCTAAACCAGTCTAAAAACTATTGGTTGGGAGGTTTTTTTTACCCAGACCCACCTTATCCTAGAAATAAATTATTTTGGATCCATTACAAACCTAATATGATTGTATAATAAATTAATATTTCAAGCTTTTCCAAAAGTGACCCTCACCTCTCTTATAGAAGACTACTTCACCTTGTCTCAAAATCCCACCTCTAAAGCCATTTGACTCGGATGAACCCTGCTAAAATATCCTCCCAACTACCCTCACTTCATCTTAGAGGCCTTACATTGATTATTAGCCTATATAAGGATCCCTTTTTATCATATCAAAAGGAAGCACCCAAAGAAGAGGTAATAAATTAATCACCTCTTTCAAAGTTATTTTTTTCTTCCACTTCCTCTTTCATTATTTTTCCATAAAAGAATAATAACTCCAGTACATTATACATACTGTGGTGATATTATAAATATGGTACAACTATATTCATTATTCTATTTATCCTATGAATGTAAAAGTCACCATACGTGAGTATGTACAGCTTACCGTTTCCACATCGTGGTGTAGTCTGTTATTCAACACTTCATTATTTGGATGGGTATAATAATGAGTATAATTAATGTAAATAATGAATATAAAATGTTAATGATTCTGTATATGTAATATACCATCCAATTACAGACGATTCACCATCAACAGAATGATATTTTCGCTCGTGCGTACGTACAGATTACCATCACCACGAACACGATAAGATTCATTTCTCATCATAACCATTTAAGAATAATTTTTATTTTGTGATTAAAAATAACGTTTAAATATTATAAAATAATTATGTATATGAATTAAAAACATCCTATCCATGAAAATAATGACTTACATAACAAAACATATAAAGGAAACTGAATCAGTTAACTCCCGAAACAGTGATACTATTGAAATATTATAAACAATGAAATATTAGAAGATCATATATGATAACATATTTATGTATGTGGTTTTTTTAAAAATTTAATAACAAATGAATTAAATATTATACAGGATTTTAATATACCCTCAACCAAGAAAAATTACAAGGTAAGGGTTAATTTTACAATCACTTTATTATCCGGGGATGTTTATACGTAAGAATCAACTAGAGATTCTTTATCATCCTCATCCATATTTCTAAAAAATGTATTTCAAAACATTTTTATTATTTCCTAGACTATTGGTTAATTTCATTTATACCTATTTTATACTTTTTATAAAATTTTTATAAAGGAGTCATTTTTTTGTTTTCCAAACAAGGTCCTTTATGACCTTTTAACAAAATTAAAGAATGAATGTTTTTTAACATATACGACAAGTGAGGCTATTTTTTTCCATTATAACACATTCGAAGCATCCCATACAAGTTTATAAGAATATTTTAAAAATAAATGTTTTATTTTATAATTACATGACTTTTAAATTATTTCAAAATAGAAAGAGATATTTCACTCAAATAGTTTTGATTTCAACTATGCCAACATCCTTTGAGGGATTTTACACTTGTTTGAAGTTGATTTTTTATGATACAATATTACATATTGTATTGAAGGTTTTGTGACATGTTTGACTATGGATGTGTTTTTTTATACCAATCATGGTTTATGGTTAAATTATTAACATTTCATATGCTAGTTTTAATATGAATATTTATGTTATGTTTCTATATTTTCATATGAGCAATGTATTGGACTTAATAAGTGATAGGTGGAGTTTTCTATAGCTCCTAGATGCGTCGGTAGGTCTCATCAGAAAATATAGTGTCTTGGCACAAGGCCATGACAAAATTTTATTTGTAGTCTTGGCACAAAGCCTTGACTACATGGATATGATGTCCAACATTATGCATTCCATAATTATGAAATTAGCTATTGAAATTACATGTGATTATTAGACTTGTAGATTATCTATGTGAATAACTAAATGGAATTATTTGATTTATCATTTCTATATTATGATGAATTTTATGTCTAAAACTCTTGTGTTTTAGTTTTATACATTTCCTTCTTATGTTTATGCTTATTTTCGAAAGTATCTGCTATATTTTTATCCTTACTAAGCATCTGAGATCACTCATTTCTTATGTTTTCTTTTTCCTAGGATGTGAATAAGTATATTATGATTGACCTGTAGGTATATGATATGGGATATGAGTGTGTTCAAAGGAGTTAAAATGATGTTTTTTTAATTTCATAATGTAATGTAAAACTTATGTATGTATCTATTACTTCCAAGGATACTAAACTAATAGGTATTCCAAGACTCGATCTCTTGTGATCATGCCAATGTTATGTAATAACGCACAGACTTTGGGTAACTAGGGTTGGGGCGTTACAAAATTACCCTTCTAAATTTTTTTTCACCATGGTAATTCTTTAATTGGTTAAAAAGAATAAGTGGTATGGACACGAATATCAAAAAATCATTTTTCAATTTGATCATATGAGTATATTATAGAACTTTTTTCTCCTATCATTAAAATAAGGATAATTTGGGGCCACCTTATATGAGAATAAAATTAATTATATATCAGTAAAACCTATATTTATATGATTTTGACTCATATCTCAAAAAAACCATTCACGAGCCCTCATTTTCTCAAAACTAATGCTACTTAGATTAACCAAAAATTTCAAAAATAATTACCCAACCCACCTCCCCATGTAAGATAGATATTGGTATCCTGAAAATGTAGTATATGAGGTCTTATGGAGTTACCCAATCGAGGGAGTTTCAAAGAGGAGTTTATTTTTTAATAGAGTTCTTTCATGTTTAGTTCAACATTAAGCATCTAAAAAAATTAACGAAAATATTATAATGAAATTAGTATTATTATTATACTGATATTTTATTATGATTATGGAGTAATTTTAATCTACCTTCCATTAATCCATTACAAAATTGAAATGTCATCGTGTTTTTTGTAGACTTTCGATTCCATGATTGATGTATTTCTCATTTCAACATCAACATATATGGAAGCTAAATTTTTTTTATTGAATATATATGATATTTTAAAAAATATATTGTTATAAAATGATAAATATTCCAAAATATTAATAGTTTTTACAATAAATATCCATCATAAAATTTAACCACATAAAATATGAATACTGAGACATTTTTACGTAATAAATTCTGAACATTCTCACTCATTTATTAACTAAATTTACATATTCATCAATAAAAATTCACAAAAATAGAATTCTCGTTATATTGGTATTCTATTATTAAAGTTATATCTTCATGAACATGTAGTGTGTCCTTACTCGAGGAATTATTATTACACACCATTGTTTGGGTTTTTTTAAGACGTACCTGAAATATACTATATGTGTAATGTGATGAATGATTAATAAATGTTGACTAGTGATAATATAATTTAATAATAACAAATTTAATATTTTTTAGAAATATTTAATGGTAATATCTCTATATATATTATTTATTAATAAAAATTCAATTTTTATGAAATTAATAATATGAAATTGATATTTATTATCATCCTGAAAACCCTAACTACATGAACAAGAAATATTGACCACATTGAATGGTCAAGACCTATCGAACAAAAACATGTTTATAAAAATTAATAGTTATCCAAAGATATTTTTTTATTGAAAAATTATAAATAATTCAGAAATGTGAATTTATAAGTGATTTTTATATACTATATTAATTGTAAATATATTTCTAATTTTATATATAATAAATATAATTTTTTATTTTTGAGTTTATAATGCCTTTGATCTAGAGGATGTGTGAGGTAAGGGTATATTATATAATCTCCCCTTTTAACTAGATTATTTATGTTTGAATATCTATTAGGGTAATATTATATTTATTTTTTCATAAACAATGTCTTGTTTCTTATACTCCAATTATTTATATCATCGTGAGATATTTTTTCCATTTTCCATATCTTGGGTACTAAAATCATTAGGAAAAATGTTTATAAAAAAGGAAGAACTTATTCCTCTAATGTATTGAAGAAACATTTTCCACTATATCCAATTTCAATATATTTCATAAAGAATGCATCAATGATTTCACATGGTAAATTCCTATTAATAATGGTTCTCTATTAAAATCTTTAAAAGGAACCTTTATAATGTTTTCTATACATATAATTTTTGAAATTGTTTAAAAAAGTGTGTAATGAATGTTTTTTTATATTTACATATTGAATGTTTGTTACAACCATGAAATCCATTCTTATAATGACCAAATAATTTATCAATGGAATTTTACCCTTATAATTATGTAATATGGTATAGAACACCTTTATATTATAGAGATATCAGCAAAAACATTATTTTCCTAAATTAAGAATCAAATAAGTTATATTTGTAGAAATTAAGGAACCTATAGATAATGAATAGTAACATATATTCTGGAAAAGTAATGTGACAATTTGGATTAGTAATTTGGGTAATAGAATCATAACCCCTCATATTAATAAATAGTTTTTTAAAGGTTGTGTGCTGACCCATCCTATATGAGATAGTGTTGTTATTATGCAAATATCACCTCTAATATGCTAGGGACTGATGACTAGCACTGAATAAGAATATCCAAAAAATGGGAGGCATTATCCTAAAGTACATGTACACACAAACATATCTAAGCCACAAAAATGATGAGATGTAGAAACACTGAAATAATGAATTTATAAATCTAATAACTCAATATAGTGTATGATAATAAAAGTATTAGAAAGTAAATAAGGCCAAATACACTCGAAACAAAAAGTGTTTGTAAATCATGTCAAACCTGACAGTAAATGTAATCATACTACTGTCTGAAAGATGTAGGAATACACATAAGTTAGTCTGGTCTCACTATGAACTATCTGGTCCACTTCTACTTAGGTCTCCTTCAAAAGGATGATTTTATGCATAATACATGACATGTGAGGTCAAATCTCATGTAGGGGTGAGTATAACAATAAATAGTAGGACACCCTGAAAAAAATATATAAAATGAATTTATAGAAAGCTTTTCAAAGGTATATGTCTAGAGACCATATAACAATAAGATCCATAAGCAGTCCTGAGAGACAAAATGACATTAGGCGGTCATAATCGGCTTCTAGCCACATGATTCTACTAAAATCACACTCGTTTTGGGAGAACATACCTCTCAATCCTTGATATCATTAGAGACACTAGATGATGAGGTCTAGCTCATTTTGGTCCATCCTAAAGAGAAGGAATTGGCGATGGATGAAAATGATATATTGGAAGGGGATCACACCTTGAATCACTGGGGGATGCCACAAACACACACTACTGGAATTACATGTATTTGCGACGGGATCCCATCGCAAATAGCCTGTCGCAGAAAACAACATCGCAAATATTATTTTTTTTGTGACGGGCCCGTCACAGATATTAATTTTTGCGATGAGCCCATCACAAAATACAGTATGTGTGATGAGAAAAGTCCACATTGCAAAAGAGTATCTGATTATATACATTATATATAAATAAACCTTTTTCGACGGGCCCGTCCCAAATACTATTTGCAATGGGGAAATGACCCATCGCAAATAAGTCTCAGATTATATACATTATATATATAAATCTTTTGCGACAGGGCCATCGCAAATACGACTAATAAAAAAATATTTTTAAAAAATTTACGATGGGATCCCACCATAAAAGGTCCTGTCGCAAATACTAACCATAATATAAAAAATATTTAATAAAATTATGATTAATGAAAATATTATATTAATATTATTAAAAAAATAAAAAAATAAAAAATATTATTATTCGTAAAATATACAAACATTAAAGAATATAATACTAAAAAAATATTTAATAAAAGTATGAATAATAAAAAATTAATATTAATTTTATTAAAATAATAAAAAAAATAAAAAAATATTACAATTATCAATATTTACCAAAAAAATAAAAAATCATAAAATGTTTTTATTATTAGTAATGTAAAAAAATATTAAAAAATATAATTCTAATAAAAAATAATAAAATATTAAAAATAAAAAAAATTAAATTTTGCAATATTTGCACCAATATAAAAGACAGAAACTATAAATACTTCATATTACAATAAATTTTCAATTCAAATGTTTTTAATATAAAAAACAAATCACTGGGGGGTCGTCTTCTGGAGGAGGTGGAGGAGTTGTAGGAGATTGTGTAGGAAACGCCATCCCTAAACTACAAGTCAGACAACACATGTACTCCATCTGTTTGTGATGCTGCTGCTACTGCCATCGATGCATCTCCTCCTCGTGCTGCTACTGCTGCTTCTTCCGATGAAACATTTCTTCATGCTGCTTCTGCAAACTCTCTATAAGCTCAGACTGAGTTTTCAACTAATCCTGATACTGTGAGGCCGAAGATGATGCCACTCCATGAGCTCCACTCAAGTTTGACGCCGACATCGCAATAGTATCATAATAAGTACCAAGAGTAAAATGAAAGCCGATACAAACTACTCGACCTTTCTCAAATCTATACTGATTCACCTACATCCATGTCACCTCATCAAAATGGTGGGTACTGGCCTACCCAGTTGGCTCATCCTGACTCTTATCCTGTGTCTGAAAGGTCACAACCTCATATGACTCCTTCAATTCCAATTTAAAATTAAAATGGTGAAAATATTTTATGAAGTTAATTGTCAGACTGAAAAAATAATACTAATCACAATCCGACATTGGCGATCCCCTCTAATCTCTCCAGTGGTTGGATCACTGTACATCCTCCGATAAATGTCTAACTCCGTAATAACGGGATTCTCGACTACCTATAGAAATATAAAATAAAATATTTATATTTAAAGTTATATAAAATATTTAAAAAATATACTTACCAGATGCTCTTTATGCGTATTGAATGTACATCTACCAGCTCGATTCGTCACCTCCCGTCTCTCCCGATTTTGTCATCCCACTGAAGATCTCCTCTGAAATCCACCACTCGACCAATGTAAACATAATCCATCCCAAACGTGATAGGAAATGTACTCTGGTCGGTGAGCTCTACCCGACTCATCAAATTCTATCACTCCTGCTTTCTTAAAGGCTATTCTTCTCAAATTGTAAAAAAACTGATGGAAACTGTCACACATAGACACCTGCCATGCCGTGTGGATAACGTCATGCATGCTATCATAGATGGGATACCATAAACCCTGCAAATAATTTATAATATCAAGTTATTAATAAAATAAATTTCAAAATAAATATTATTTATTTACGTACCAGCCAATGATCGAACATGTCACTCCACACAACAAAGGGAATCTGTTCCCATGTGATCCATGGCTGAGAAAAATAATTGTGCAAGATAGCACTCCCTTGTCCAATAGATACATGAGTGAAACTATGAAAAAGGAATAAATAATCAAACAATTCGTATATATATATAAATAAATTAATGAAAGCTAACTAAAATATATAGGTTACCATACCTCCGTGTGCGTGGATCGAAGCCCAGACGTGGACGTCACACAAGGATAGGGTCAGGAATCATTAGTCAGACAAGACCGCACCCCCTCTGTGTACCCCTTGAACCATTAGTAAGATGTGGGTCAGATGGTTCACAATCCCCCTCATCCATAGGTAGACCAACCTCCTACAACTCACGAAATAGATCAGGATCCATCTGAAACACAAAATTATTGTTGTTAGCATATAGTTGAAAATAAATATTATATATATATATATATATATATATATTATTATAACCATCATTTCACTCTGTCAATGTCCATATTCATCCTCATCTCCATAGATGTCAATGTCAAATGTCTTCATCTTCCTCCTCAGCATCATCAATATCCATATGAGTCTTTGTTTCATTATCTCTTATCATTTCAAATTCATTTGTAACATTATTAACATCTTCGTCATCATCAATCCTTAATTGTAGAGTGTCGTCATAGATATTCATGTCACTTTGTGAAAAAGATGGATTTTGAGAAGTCTCTTGAAAAATTTCAATTCCTTCCACTTCAGCGGAACCACATTCAGTTTGAGTAAACTAATTTTTCTGATATTTCATTTTAATTATTCTCCACCAAAAACTCAAGTCTCATGAAATATAATAGTACTTTGGAAAATAAATTTTATGTGCTTATTGAGCTAGTAAAAACGATTAATTTAATACAAGAATACTTTTATATTTAATATCGACGATTCCATGAGACAGATGAACACAGAAGCCTCACTCAGCATCCAAACACTGACATTTAAACATCGTTATATAATTCTGTCCTAGATAACACTGCTCAATAATTTCATCCAAAATTCCATATAAGTCGACTTCAATTTTTATGTGATGCGATCCTTTCAAGAAAACTCCACTGTTCATTGTGTTTTTGATTCCACATATGCAGGTGTATGAAATCGAAAACCATTCACCACATATGCATTATAGGATTTAACCATTTTGGATGGTGGGTTACTCAATATACACAGTCACTTATCAATTTTATTAGCATGTTAAAACACCAGAAAATTTGTAGAACAATTATCAATATGATAAATAATAAATGGAATTGATATTAAACTCTCAATAATTTATGTTACCCGTTTTTAAAACCATTGAGAATTTTTTTTTCTGCGTTCTTCAAGAGCAGCTGCTGTAATTTGTGGAAGTTGTTTCTTGATATGATTATCATATTTCCTACAAATAAAATAAGTTTACATACATTAACATAAATTAGAGAATTTGTGATAGAAGAAATCATAGTACAAATGATGTCATTTCTTCATAGTTGAGCATAAAATATGTATGAGCTCTGTGATGTTAATCATCTTAAAGCCACCGTTCATGAACTCCACAAAAACCAAGATTTGGATGATTAAAAAATGAAAATTTATTGTTCATTTTGTCTTTAATATTCCCCTCTTTTCATCCCATCTGATTGTGTTTGGAGGGATATTGAGATTCAAAATAACGAGGGTAGAAAAAAGTAATTTCCTCTTACAAATAAGTTTCAGTAATTGAGCCTTCAACTGATGCTTTATTACGTACTTTTTTCTTCAATTTTTGCACGCATATATAGAATTGGAACATCCATCGAAACTGTAATAGACCTCCGCATTTAGCTTCAGGTGGAAAATGTAATATCATATGTTCTATTAAGTCAAATAAAGATGATGGAAATATTTTTTCCAGTTTATATATAATTACAACAATGTCTTCTTCCAGTTTTCTTAGCACATCGTAGTCTGTTTTCGTTGCAGAAATGTCTATAAAGAAATATGATATGTCTGTTATCAAATCCCAAATCATATAATTCAACAATCCTCTGAATACAATCCACATAATTATTTCCATTGTAACATGAAAATCATGAATTTTTAATCCATTGATATAACCATTCATAGCACATCTTCCGAAATTGGAAGCATAGCCATCTGGAAGTCTCAAATCTACAATCCACTGATAAAATATTAAGAGAATTTCTTTGGACAATGTATAATCTAATTTTGGCTTCATTAACCTATGTGATCTGACATTTTCAAATAGTTCAAGTTCTGGTCACCTAAAAATTTGGGCTAGATCTAATTGTGCCTTTATAGTATCTTTGGGCTTACCTGGTGTATCCCAAACAATATGAAATAAATTATCAAAATAGTTCTTCTCAATATGCATGTAATCCAACTTGTGGTGGACTGAAAAATCAGACCAATATGGAAGATCCCAATAAATGTTTCGTTTTATCCAATTATATTCTTTCCCAAATCCATGGATTTTTTGTTGGTTTACTGTTGGCCCAAATGTGAAGGGAGTTAATGAAAATACAACTGATTTTAACTCTATACCTGAGATCATTTTTTCGAGGTTCATCCCTTTCAATTTTACCTTTTCTGATATGAGATTTGTTCCTCTGAAAAGGATGATCGGTTGGAAAAAATCTGTGTTGACAGTCAAAATAGCAAGGTTTTTTTCCATTAATGATCATAAAGGATTTTTTGTCTTTCATACAGTAAGGAAATTATTTTGGACCATGTGTACTCTAGCTAGATAACATGCCATATTCCGGAAATTCACTAATCATTCACATCAATGAAGCTTTTAATTTTTAATTCTGTATCAAAGAAACATCATATGAACTAACACCATCACTCCATAATGCATTTAACTCATCAATCAATTGTTCCAAAAAAACATCAATATTCTTTTTCAGATGTCCTGGGATTAATAAGGTCAAAAATATATAGGGATCCTTCATCAACATCCATGAAGGTAAATTGTATGTGAAGTGCCCAGATCAGTGTGAATCACTGAGAGGGGGAGGGGGTGAATCAGTGATCCTTTAAAACTTTTTACTAATTGATTCTTAATCAATTAAACCTCTATGGCTTGTTAAGGCCTCGATCCACTCTTCTTATGTATCTCAACCTTTCCCGGATAATGCAGTAATGAAAAGGCACATGACACAAGGATTTACAAGGTTCGACACCAAAGGCCTACATCCTTGCCATGCTCTCCCAGCATGGATTCTCCCATTATAATCGGTTAGTATTACAATGGTCGATACAGAGTCCCACTGTATCTCTCCTGAGTCCCATAGGAGGGTCTTTATACTGCATCCCACAGTGTTACCAGAGTCCCACTGGCCTGCTCCAGAATCCCACTGAAGACTTCTTCTCCCTGAGTCCCACAGGGTCTTCTCTTGGCTCCTCGAGTCACACGAGTAGCTCTTCTTCACTTCAAGCTTCTTCAAGTAACTTCAGCAGCCTGGGATAAAGGCTGCTGGCCTTGCTCTTCTCTTCTGATCACTTGTGGTTGATCAGGGCTTCTCGTCTAGCTCAGGATTTATCTCCTTCTTCTTAGGATGACCTGGCTTCTCTTTTCAACTACTGAATACTCAGACAAATAATATCTTTCACTTCAGTCTGGCTCAGTCTCACTTCAAAACAACTTCATGCACTGAATGCATAGTAACTCTGAATCCTCATGCACTGACCGCATGGCCTTCTCAAAATATTCTTCAAGAACTTTCAGTCTTGGTAAACTCAGATGCACACAGCCTGATTTAGCTCTGTTCACGTGCGCATGTGCATGCATGCATGCATGCACTTCCCCTTTCCTTTTCTTGGTGCAGTAGACCCACAAAGGGTGTAATAACTTCAAGCACACACCAACTCTGAACTTCACACACTTTATTCCTTTTGATTACACACTTAAAAGTGTGTTATTATTTAGTGTGGGTCTACTTATTCCTTCTTCAATGTGTGTTCACTCCACTTAGAGCATACACATAGGTTCGGCCACTTCTTTAATTTGCACACACAAATTATTCACTTAGCATACACTTGTAGTGACCTTCCTCTTCTTGCACACAATGAATGCCCGTAGGGTGTTCCTCTTCAATTTGCACACACACACACTCAAATGAGGTGTGGTCTTCACTTCACCCACACAAGGCACTAAGACCTCGGGTCTTCTTCTCCACTTGGCACACACACACTGCCTTCTTCTGTTTTTACACACACAGCCCGAACACCAACCAACTGAAGGCATGCAAGGTGCAGCTGGCTACTGCCTTGGGTCGCGTAGGTCCTCAGGTGCAAGGATCCACGGGCGCGCAACCCTTCGAGCGCGCAAAATCCTCTTGCCGCGGGGCGCGCAAGTGCTGCACCCGCGGACACATCCTCTTGCCACACAAGGGTGCGGGCAGAGAGGGAACAAGCCTCGGGCGCGCAGAGTGTTGCGGCCACGAGGTCTTCCTGCCGCGCAAAGGATTAGCGCGCAGGGGACTTAAGCCGCGCAAATCTTTGCGCGGCGGATTCTTCTTCGCGAGGCATAGGCACACGCGGGACTCCGAGTTTTCAACAAAGGATCAGCAAAAACAATTCAGAGGTCTCGGCCTCTCTTTATATAGGCAGAGGGCCTCGGTTCATCCGCGTGGGATATAAATTCAAACTCCCGAATATCTCGGGTTTTCAAGATTTCCAAAATCTTGTTTTTACTCTCTGTTTCACGTGGGCTCATTTATTTTTCGCTCCTTCTCATGCATGAGTCGCGGAACGTGTGCATGGCCTCTGTTTAGGCCATCCCATGCAAAACACGAACACCCGATGCCTCGGCAACTTCGTTTGCCTCGGCCTTCATCGAAATTCTCCATCCATCATGTGCATGCATATTTTATTGCATGATCGTGTTCGGTAGATCTAGACGAGCTCAATGGAGCCTTCGGCTTCGGAAATGGTGGCCGGGAACTCAAAAACCATCTTCGGGAGTCGCCTGGTTCAGCGGCGGCAAGCAGGTGGCTTCGGGGAGGCCTCGGACGAGCTCGATGATGAAGACGAGCTCTCGGCCGTCGGATGCGATGTTTAACGGCCAGGATTAGATCATCGCCGCGGAGATGGATCGTGCGGCGTGGATAAAGCGCGCGATGGCTCGGACGGATGAGATTTTCTCCCGGGGAAATTTCCGCGTCCCACATCGAATCGGCGAGAGGAATTGCCGCGCCTTATCAACCTCGCGCTGCGTCAACCCTGCAATTGAATCTCCTCCCTCCACGGTGCCACCCCGCACCGTGTTCTCCCTGCGGGCGCGCTCTGCACCCACTCTGCTCCCTGCGGGCGCGCTCCTAGCGCCCACTATGCACACTCACGGGCGCGCTCCTCGCGCTCACGCTGCGCGGGCTTCATCACCGCGTGGCCTCGGGGCTTATACACGGCCCCCTGCCGCCTTGTGCTTGCACCATGGGATCCCCCATGGGCGTGGCGCCTTAGGCCCACAAGTGCCTTGGGGTTGAACCCGTGGGCTGGCCTTGGCTGGCCTAATTTTTGGCTAAGGCATGAATAAACACTTTGTTAAAAAACAAAGTATCCCATATGTAAAATGCCAAATTCCAAGCCACTTCTCCCTTCTTAATTCTTCTTCTTCTTAGGAATTTCCTATCTCCTCCTCATGTTCTTAATACCTTTTCACCATTTCACAACTTAGGAGGGAATTCCGAAGGTTCTTCATCAACCGAGCTCTTGAATCACATAAAATCTCCAATGTTCTTCATTGATCCAATCAGAGATCAAGTTGGATCATCTTCTAATTCACATGCACTAAGAGTTAGTACATGGACTTCTTTAATCCACTTCATCCACTTAGAAGTTGTGGATGGATCTCTTGCTTCTCCTCTCCTCATGCATTGTCAATACAATACATGGTCTTCTAACATTGTTGTGACTTTGTATCATCAGGATACAAGTTCTATGAACTTAAAGAGCAGCTCAGCAATCGTCAGATTTTATTAGAGAATGTTTCAAACCATCATCTCTTATGTCACTTAGTGAATCTCCTAAGTGACATGCATCTTAGTACTATGGCCATTCTCTCTTCATCACCAACACCATCACAACCTTTGTCATTCACATCTTGACATTCCTTGACTTCCATTCATTCCAAGACAACTTCATGCCTCATTGACAACAAATGCAACACAGTGCACTTCAGTATGGAGTTATAAAGACAGGCCAACATGAATACTGACTACCATAAGAACCAAACAGACAGAAACTGACAGTAGAAAGACCCAATCGCACATTTCAGGATTCTAAAGAAAAATACATATGCAAATGGTCGAAATGTTTCCATGAATCACCATCATATGGATGATTCAAGATTTTATCAGTGGAAATCATGGGTTTGTGCCATGAAATCATTGATGCTATGTTCTGAGACATATATAAATGCTGCAACCTGGGTGTAAAGGGGATATTTCTCAACTATTTTACTGGAATAGATCCAGACTTCCCTGGTTGAACTACATTATAACTCAATTTTCCACAAGTGGGAAAACTATCCAATGAATAATTTTCACCAGAATAAAAGATGAAATCATTTGGACATGTATGAATCTTCCGATAACTAAGGCCCAGATTATGAACCAACCTCTTGTTCTCATAGTAATTTATAGGAAACACATTTTCTTCAGCTAACAGTGTTTTAACCAAAGAAAATATCTGATCAAAATAGTTTTTTGAAATTGCATTATCTTATTTAATAGCCATAAATTTTGTAAATTCTTCAAATTTTCTTATTTTAAACCAAGATATAGTGCATCCTCAACAGACCTTGACAACTCATAAAATTCGGATGGTGCCAACTCAGGAGTTAAATCAATATCATCTTGAGTTTCATTTTGTTGAACAGATGGACCTACAATATCATGTACCAAATTTTGAAACCGTGATGGATTCAAAATCCAGTTATTAGTATCCTCTCTGGAACTGCATTCACCATGTTGATACCAAAAAACATAATCTGGTTGAAAACCAAACCGCAAGAGATGTCCCCCAACATTGTCAAATGTGTCAAATGTTCTCAGAGGACATTATTTAGAAGGACACTTTATTGTAACTTTTGAAACATATTCTAGTTTTGATGATGCAAATGATAAGAAAGCTTCAAAACTCTCAATATATACAGGATTTAAACTAGAACCGTTTGGATTTCTATGCTGATTTATCCAAGCATGATCATCTAATAATGATTGTTTTCAACTTCATTATTCTATATTTTTCTACAAAATAGAAAATCATTACTTTTTTTTGAATAATTTGAAATTAGAAAAACACTATCTGATAAAAAATATAAATAATTACAACTACTTATTAATAATTACCATTACTTATGGGTGACACAATTTTTAGTGGATTGAGGGATGCTCTTTTGTCCGATGGGTCATTTACTTGTAAATTTCTCACAGAAAAATCACAATAAAGAATCTGCTCAGAGGTACGCATATTCAATCTCGTTTCTCACACAGAAATGACAATTAAGAATCTTCTTTTAGGTACACATATTCATTCTCATATACACGAGAATGAATATGCGTACCTCCGAGCAGATTTTTCATTGTCATTTATGTGTGTGAAAGTTTCAAGTAAATGAGTCATCAGAAAAAAGACCCCCTTTTTGTCGATGAATCATCTTCTCGCAAATGTCACCGCCTAAACACATTATAAAAAAAGTGGTCCTATGAATGCATATTCACACTCATGCATACGAGATTGGATAGGCATACATAGAAGCATACTTTTCATAATGTTTTGAGTCGGTGAAATTGGAAATGAGAAGAGTCATTGAGTAAAAGGAGTGCTGTAAATCCGCTGGAAATTGTTCCAAATTATTACAAGTTATTAGAATTTATTACAATTGATTTTCTTTCTAATAGTTCATGTTTATTCCTATTTATTACTATTTACTACTATTTATTTCTAATTATTACTAATTATTACTAATTATTATTAATTATTTCAAATTATTACTAATTATTACTAATTAGTACTAATTAATACTAATTATTACCAATTATTACTAATTACTACTAATTATTCCTAATTATTCCTAATTATTCCTAATTACTACTATTTATTCCTATTTATTCATAATTATTCCTATTTATTCCTAATTATTACTAATTATTCATATTTATTAATATTTATTCCTAATTATTGCTAATTATTCCTAATTATTCATATTTTTTTCTAATTATTCCTATTTAATCTTAATTATTCATAATTATTACAAATTATTCCTATTTATTCTTAATTATTACTAATTATTACTAATTATTACTAATTATTACTAAATATTACTAATTATTACTAAATATTACTAATTATTACTAAATATTACTATTTATTCCAAATTTTTCCTAATTATTACTAATTATTACAAATTATTCATATTTATTCCTAATTATTACTAATTATTCATATTTATTCCTAATTATTCATATTTAGTCATGATTATTGCTAATTATTCATAATTATTCCTATTTGTTGCTAATAATTCCTAATTAATCTTATTTATTCCTATTTATCCCTAATTATTTGTAACACTCCAATATTTCATAGTACGTTATATCTTCAAAGTAATTCAATAACTTGCACTACACGTAACACCAAGTTCAAGCGCATCACGACTTACCAAACTAGTCGTTCAAAAGCGGTTATGAATAATATTAACTGAATTTTTAACTTTATATAATCCTTATAATTTAAGAATCCATATTATGAGTTTCTTAGACATAATGTAAGAACAAATTCATTTTTTTCAGATAAAAGAAGTATTTTTCAAAAAAATGCAATTTTACCACCTTTTAATGGAGAAGCCTTTTTAAATACAATATTTGAAACTTTTTTATATTCAATTTAAAAAGATAAACTACTTCTTTAGAATCAGGACTTAATAATTTAGTTTCAATAAATTTTTGGTGTTTTTCTGATAACTTTCATATTTGGGTGAATAGTGAAAAAAACCATATTTTAACTGAAAACAAATTTTTTAATGAAAATAATTTATAGTGTTAAATTATACATTTTAATGGTTTTTAAGTATAAATAGATTATATTTTTACCATTTAATCCAATGCTGGTCATTGTAAGTAATTTTACATTGAAATTGGACAAAAACTAGTGTCAATCTTTTGATAGTTATTATTTCTTAAAAATACGCCTTTTGGTTTTGACAACGTGAATTAATTTTAAATTAATAAATGCAACTTCTATGTTTTGAATTTGGTAAAATAGACATCATTTTTGGATTCAGAATATCAAAATTAGCCCATGGTGAATTGTTGGTATTTTTATGAAAACTTTCAATTTTTGATGAATAGTGAAAAACCCTAAGTTATTGTTTAAAACTGTCTTTTTATTTAAAAAATTATTTATTTTATTTATATTTATCTTAGACCAAAATAGATACATAATACCTATATAAATTCAATGTAATTCATTGGAGTCAATTTATAATAAGTTTAGATATATAAAAATTTTATCGAACTTTTTACCGTCTTTTACCCACCTCCTAGGAGCATTTGCAAGTTTACATAAAACATAATTTTACCACTTCTCTGAGTTGAATTTAGAAAATCCAAGAGACACAGTTAATATCAAGGAGTAAAATTTGGTTTGATAAGATAAATTTTTTTTTGGGAATAGTATCTTTTTACTTTTATTTACCACGGTTAAATGTAAATAGGGTAATTATGGGTAAAAATGATAATATTATTACCCTAACACATGTCCTAATTCTATTGGATAAGTTTAATTCAACCAAAAACAACCTTAGGAATAAAATATGACCCTTTAGGTCCACTTGTATTAAATTAAGACATTTATTATTATTAAATTTAAAGAAGAGTTAAAAGAGTTAAAATCAATGTTTAATAACTAAATGATTTTTAATATAGGGTTTTACATAAGATAAATTAGACTATAAATATTCATTATAAGGCTAAAAATATTTCCTACATAATCGTATTTTATTTATAATTTTTAAATTTATTAACGACACAATGATGATGCAGTAATTACCTTATTAATGAAAGAATCAAATAAATGGTATTATAAATATTAAAATAAATGTAATTTCAAAGTTTTTATGACATTCACGAATTTCTAGGTGAATATGACATGTTAGGGCTGATTAAATGTATTTTTTTCTATGTAATCAAGTTGTGATGACTTTCACAAAAACAAAATACCAAATCATGTCAAAATTGACATAAATTAATATTTAAAACAAATACTATATTATTGGTTGATATAATATTATTAAAAATGTAAGGTTTGGAAAAACGGCTTAAATAATATTATATATGTCATTAATGATCCACTTGACGTTCTCTTGGAAGTTTAGAGTAAGTTTATTTACCATATAGTGTAAGAATACAAGAAGACACGGTAAAAGTTAAACTATTTTACTAAGAGTTAAATCTAAAAGATATGGTTAAAATGGTAACCTAAACTTGTCTAAAACCTATTGGTTGAGAGGATTTAGACCCATAACCACATAATTCTCGAAATAAATTCATTTTTAGCCATTATAAACTGAATATGATTGTATAGTAAAATAATACTTTAATCTTTTCCTAAAGTGACCCTCACCCCTCTTATAAAAGGGAACTTCTCCTTCTCTCAAAATCACATCTCCAAAGCCATTTGGTTCGGCCAAACCCTACCGAAATAACCTTCCAACTTCCCTCACTTAATCCTAGAGGCCTTAGTTTGACCAGAAAGCCAACCTATGGAGCCCTTTTGATCAAATCAAAAGGAAGAACCCGAAGAAGAGGTAAATATTTCATCACCTCTTTCAAGTTCTTTTCTTCTTCCACTTCCTCTTTCTTTGTTGTTTCCTTTATAAAATAATAACTTCAGTATATTATATATAATTTGATGTTATTATAAATATGGTGCAACTATATTCATTATTCTATCCATCTTATGAATGATAATGTCACCATGCGTGCGTACGTACGTCTTACCATCTCCATGTCGTGGTGTAATTTATTATTCAACACTTTGTTATTTGGATGAATATAATGATGAGTTATATGTATATAAATAATGAAAATAGCATGATAATGTATCTTTAAAGTTAATATACGATCCAATTCCACACCTTTAAGGAAATTATATTGTCGCTCGTGCGTACATACGGATTACCGTCTCCACGACGTGATGAGATTCATTTCCACGATCACCATTCATCGATGATTATAAAAATATATATGTTACTAATAAGTCTGTAATATATGACATAATAATGATACTGGATATATATATATATATGTGTGTGTGTGTGTGTGTGTGTGTGTGTGTCTATGTGTGTGTGTGTACTTACATATATCTTATTCACTTAGTTCCGTTCAGTATGATATGAAAACGGAAACAACGTTTATGTGTACGTACGGACTATCGTCTCCATAAACGGTGTTTTCATTTCTTATATATGTCTATTATAAATATTTATATTATAAATATATATGATATATAAATCATGTTTTATATTCTGTAAGTATTTAAATCTTATTCTAAGTGATACAATCAAGAGTAACGAGTTAAAACACGTACGATAAAGAAAGCGATTATTACCCGAAATGTTAATTTAACATGGAAATTATTATTAAATGGGTAGTATAAAGTCATAAATGAATCATGTATGATATCATGAATATTAATATGGTTCTGGTATAATTTAATAACATACTATGATCTTCATATAGGAGGTTAAATGTACCATCAACTAAAGGAAAGTGAAAGGTAAGGGTTATTTCCTCAATCTCATTAGTATCCAATATTGTTCATGTATAATTATTTTCTAGGACATACATATCATAGATACCCATATTTCATAAAAATTATTTCAAAAGGAATATTTTAAGGTTTTATGGGAGGGTCTATTTAACTATATCATCATGTTAAATTTTTTCAAAATTTATCTTTCTAAACCCTTTTAACTAATGTATATATTTTTAAAACGATTTTAAGGATTTATTTATATGGATATGAATGTTTTGAAATGACAACTCTTTTCAAAAGTTTCAAAGTGGTATGTGACACTTTTATTTAAAAATATCTTTTAAATTAATTCCTTTATAAATTGTGAGACTTACAAACAATTTCATGAAAAAGGGGTATTTCTCACAAAGAGTTTTACAAATCATTTTCATCTATGTGAAAATATTTTGATGAATTTTAAAATTGTTTGAAGTTGATTTATTATGATACAAATATTCCATATTGTATCGATGGTTTTGTGATATGTTTGACTATGGATGTGTCATTTTTATACCATTCATGGTTTATGGATAAAGTATTGACATTTCGTATTCTAATTTTAATATGAATGTTTATGTATTGTTTCAACATTTTCATATGAGGAATGTATTGGACATAGTAAGTGACGGGTGGAGCCCGTTATTGCTCCTTGATGCATCGATAGGTATCATGAGACAATTAGACATAGAATTGGCCGAGGCCTTTCCCAATTTGATATATGGTTTTGGCCGAGGCCTTAATCATTTTTAGACATCTTGGCCGAGGCCTTGACAAAATGTTTCAGAATGTATGGAATTATACATTCCCTCATTATGAACATAATATTGATGGTTCATGTGGTCATTCCACTAGTAGAATACCCATGATTATGTTTTATTATGGAAATATTTACTCTGCTCATATTAGTACCATAAAAGTATTCATGTTTATTATTGGTAAAGGAATGTGGTTTCAATTATTCTCCATGCTTAATATTTAGGTTATCGTCCACTGTATTGCTTACCCTTAATGAGCGTTTGAGCTCACCCCTTTCTAGGTTTTATTTTTCCCAGGATTCCAAGAAGTGTGTTGTGAATGATATGAAGGGCTAAGCTAAAAAGGAAAAATTTTGTTCACAAATAATCATTTATGTTGTGTTTTATTTTCTAATGTGTAATGTAACATTCATGTATGTAATCTATTTTCCAAGACTTCTAAACTGATCGGTCTTTCGAGACTTGATTCCTTGTAATCATGCCAATTTATTAAAATAATACACCGACTCTGGGTAACTGGGGTCAGGGCATTAAAATTGATATCAGAGAAAGTTTATAAATAACCTTGGAAACTAGATTTAGATAAACTATGATTAGAGAACATTACACTAAGATAGACTTTGAAGATTAGTATAGAAGAACATTCTATAATTTTGGTAATGTAAAGATTTTGTGAGTTTTCCAAGAAATACATCCCTGTCTAGATACGAGCAGGTAGAGGTGGCTCTGGCACAGATGTACCTAGGGGTAAAACCCAAAAACATCGCTTTGAGCTAGATTCGAACTGGAACTGGTGCACAACAACGGGCCTTGCTGCATCGTCGTTTATGACACTCCTGGGAGATATTCTTTGGATAATTCTCATTTTCTTTACAAATAATTATGAAGGATTTATGAGTATATATCTCCTCAAAGAAAATATTTTTATGGATTATATCCATATATTGTTCAATTTATGTTAGGTATTTTACAAGTTTAGAATTATTCATTGCAATTCATAAACTGACCTAGTGTATTCCATTGTATAGAAATGGCGCCCAGTAGAAGGAATATGAACTCCATCAATACATATGATCCAAAGAGTAAGAAGGATCATATCTTTCATAATATTAAGCCAACATTTATAAGGGAAAAATTATACCGTGTATTCTCAACATATGAAGAAATTGCATCATGTGTTAATAAGATAAGTAAAGAATTATCTGATTTCTATGGCTTTAAAGGGAAGCAAGAGAAGAAAAGGATGGAATAGAGAAATATGGATAAAGGGAAGAGGGAAAAGAAGGATTTTCCAATATTTGATAAATGTGGAATGAATCACCATGGTAAATGCTTGAATGGAATGGGAGTTTTTTTATAAGTGTGGAGAAAAAGGACACCAAGTACGTGATTTCAAGGGTAAGAAAAAGTTTTTAAATGTAAAATGATTCATCTGCAAGGTGTTGAGACACTACGCAAATCAATGTCCCATTCATAAGAGTATACCACAAATTATGTTATTGGATAATAATCAAGTTATGATACGACCTGAGATGAAGAAGAATGACTAGTGTTCTTATGTTGTTATTATGGAATTATTTCATTTAAGGGTTATATCAATAGTATATTGGTTACATAAATTATGGAGATAAATAAGGATTGTACTGTAGTACTATTATATTGAGGATTTGAGATTATATGGTTCTAAGAAAAGTGACTTAATATTAATCTACACTTTTTGGAAAATACATAGTTGAAGTAAAGGTAATGCTTCATATGGTCTTGATAGCGAGGTAGTGATTTTGGAATAAGAGATAGTTGATTTGGATAAATTATATTGAATATTCTAAACTTCCTTGAAACTGATTAATGATTTGAATATTCCATCATTGTTGGAGTTTACAAATTTTATAGATAGAAGGAGTATATGTAGTATTCTATAAGAAATAAGGGAGCATGAATGTAATCAATAAGGTTTTATGGTAATTCGAGATGTTGCGGTGTTTTAAAAGAATACATGATGAAGGCATACACATGTTATTACCTAGAAAAAAGGATCTTTATTGTGTTTAACTTCCTTATAAATTTTGGACTAAGATTTTGGATATAAGTATTTTGGATAATTAAAAAGGTTGGAATGGATTAAGATTGAAATTGGATACTATTTTTAAGGTTATTTTTGGATTGTTATAAAAATGACAACCCAGAGGACGGACAACAACTTGTCGCATCCAAAAAGGCTGCGAGACTTGAACCCACAACCAAAGAGTGACAAAGGTGCATCACCTATGACTGGACTACAAGATGTACTGGTTTTTATAATTTAGTTTTTTTAAATAGTCTGACAAATGAATTATAAATTCATTATTTTTGGATCCTTATACGATTTGGTTAAATATTTTTTTTCTTGAAATCATTTTTAATGAAAGATGAGTTTGTGGTAGGAATTAGTTGAAGGATGAAACTCTACTTTTCAAGTATATATATATATATATATATATATATATATTCCTCTTATTAAGACTAAATTTTATTAACCGAATTTCTGATATGGGTTTTCCCACAAAGGTGTTTTCTATTTTCAACCATTTATTTTAGAAGAACAATTTCAAATTGTGAGGGTGAAATTTATTGATGGAAGGAATAATTTAACACCCTAAGATTTCATAGTACCTTATATCTTCAAAGTAATTCAATAACTTGCACTACACGCTACACCGAGTTCAAGCACACCACGACTTACCAAACCAGCCGTTCAAAAGTGGTTATGAATAGTAGTAACTGAATTTTGAACTTTATATAATCCTTATAATTTTAGAATCCATATTATTAGTTTCTTAGACATAATGTAAGAAAAAATTCAATTTTTTTAGATAAATAAGTATTTGTCAAAAAATGCAATTTTACCGCCTTTTAATGCCGAAGCCTTTTCAAATCCAATATTTTAAACTTTTATATATTCAATTTGACAAAATAAACATATTCTTTAGAATCAGGATATAATAATTTAGTTTCAATAATTTTTTGGTGTTTTTCTGATAACTTTCATATTTGGGTAAATAGTGAAAAATAATATATTTTAATAGAAAACAACTTTTTTAATCAAAATAATTTATATTGTTAAATTATACATTTTAATGCTTTGGAAGTATAAATAGATTATATTTTTACCATTTAATCCAATTCTGGTCATTTTAAGTAATTTTACATTGAAATTGGAACTAAACAAGTGTCAATCTTTTGATAGTTATTATTTCTTAAAAATACACCTTTTGGTTTTGACAACGGGAATTAATTTTAAATTAATAAATTCAACTTCTTTGTTTTGAATTTGGTAAAATAGACATCATTTTTGGATTCGGAATATCGAAATTATCCTAGGGTGAATTTTTGGTATTTTTATGAAAACTTTCAATTTTTGATGAATAGTGAAAAACACTGAGTTATTGTTTAAAACCGGATTTTTAATTAAATAATTATTTATTTTATTTAAATTTATTTTAGGTAAAAATAGATACATAATACCTATATAGATTCAATGTAATTCATTGGAGTCAGTTTATAATAATTTTAGACATATAAAAATTTTATCGAACTTTTTACTGTCTTTTACCCACCTCTTAGGAGCATTTGCAAATTTACATAAAACATAATTTTACCGCTTCTGTGAGTTGAATTTAAAAAATCCAAGAGATTAGGTTAATATAAATGAGTAAAATGTGGTTCAATAAGATAAAAATAATTTTTGGGAATAATAACTTTTTTACTTTTATTTACCACGGTTAAATGTAAATAGGGTAATTATGGGTAAAAATAATAATATTATTACCCTAACATATGTCATAATTCTATTGGATAAGTTTAATTCGACCAAAAACAACCTTAAGAATAAAATATGACCCTTTAGGTCCACTTGGATTAGATTAAGACATTTATTATTATTTAATTTAAAGAAGAGTTAAAAGAGTAAAAATCAAAGTTTAATAACTAAACCATTTTTAATATAGGGTTATACATAAGATAAATTAGACTATAAATATTAATTAGAAATCTAGAAATATTTCCTAAATAATGGTATTTTATTTATAATTTTTAGAGATTAAATAATTAAATTTATTAATGACACAATGATGATGCAGTAATTACCTTATTAATGAAATAATTAAATAAATGGTATTATAAATATTAAAATAAGTATAATTTCAAAGTTTTTATGACATAAAAGAATTTTATATGTGACCATTACATGTTATGGCTGATTAAATATATCTTGTTTGAAGTAATCAAGTTGTGATGACTTTCACAAAAACAAAATACCAAGTAGTGTCAACATTGACATAAATTAATATTTAAAAAAAATACTATATTATTGGTTGATATAATATTCATAAAAATGTAAGGTTAGGCCAAAGGGATTAAATAATATTATATATGTCATTAATGAGCCACTTTAGGTTCTCTTTGAAGTTTAGAGTATGTTTATTAACCATATAGAGTAAGAATATAAGAAGACACAGTAAAAGTTAAACTATTTAACTAAGAGTTAAATCTAAAAGATAAGGTTAAAATGGTAACCTAAACTTGTATAAAACCTATTGGTTGAAATTATTTAGACCCATAATCATCTAATACTCTAAATAAATTCATTTGGATCTATTATAAACGATATATGATTGTATAATAAAATAATACTTTAATCTTTTCCTAAATTGGCCCTCACCCCTCTTATAAAAGGGAACTTCCCCTTCTCTCAAAATCATATCTCCAAAGCCATTTTTATCAAAAAAACCCTTCCCAAATATTCTCCCAACTTTCATCACTTAATCATAGACGATTTTGTTTGATTAGAAATCCAAAATCAGAAGCCCTTTTGATCAAATCAAAAGGAAGAACCCGAAGAAGAGGTAAATATTTCATCACCTCTTTCAAGTTCTTTTATTCTTCCACTTCCTCTTTCTTTTTTGTTTCCATTATAAAACAATAAATCCAGTAACTTATACCTACTATGATGTTATTATAAATATGTCTCAAATATAATAATTATTCTATCCATCTTATGAATGATAATGTCACCGTGCGTGCGTACGTACGACTTACTGTCTCCACATTGTGGTTTAATTTGTTATTCAAAACTATGTTATTTGGATGGATATAATGATGATTAATATGTGTATAAATAATGAAAATAACATTATAATGTCTATGTAACTTTAATATACCATCCAATTCCACACATTTAAGGAAATGATATTGTCGCTCATGCGTACATACGGATTATCGTTTCCAGGATGCGATGAGATTCATTTCCACGATTACCATTCATCGACGATTATAAATATATATATATATATATATATATTACTAATAAGTATGTAATATATGACATAATAATGCTACTGGAGACAGATATATACATATATATATATATATATATGTACTTACATATATCTTATTCACTTAGTTCCGTTCAATACGGTATGAAAACGGAAACAACGTTTATGCATACGTACGGACTACCGTATCCATAAATGGGGTTTTTCATTTCATATATATGTCTATTATAAATATTTATATTCTAAATAAATATGATATATAAATCATGTTTTATATTCTGGAAGTATTTTAATCTTGGTCTAAGTGATACAATCAAGAGTAACAAGTTAAAACACGTACGATAAAGAAAGCGATTAATACTTGAAATGTTAATTTAACCTGGAAATTATTATTAAATGGGTAGTATAAAGTCATAAATGAATCATGTATGATATCATAAATATTAATATGGTTTTGTTATAATTTAATAACATACTACGATCTTCATAAAAGAGGTTAAACGTACCCTCGACTAAAGGAATGTGGAAGGTAAGGGTTATTTCCTCAATCTCATTATTATCAGAGATTGTTCATGTGTAATTATTTTATGGGACATACTTATCATAGATACCCATATTTCATAAAAATGTTTTCAAAAGGAATCTTTTAAGGTTTTATGGGAGGGTCTATTTAACTAGATCATCATGTTAAATGTTTTAAAAATTTATCTTTCTAAACCATTTTAATTAATGTCCATATTTTCAAGATGATTTTAAGGATTTATTTATATGGACATGAATGTTTTGAAATGATAACTATTTTCAAAATTTTCAAAGTGGTTTGGGACACTTGGATTTAAAAATATCTTTTAAATGACTTCCTTTATAAATTGTGAGACTTACAATCAATTTCTTGAAAACGGGGCATTTCTCTCAAAGAGTTTTACGAATCATTTTCATCTATGTCAACATACTTTGATGGATTTTAAACTTTTATAAAGTTAATTTATTATGATACAAATATTCTATATTTTATCGCAGGTTTTGTGATATGTTTGATTGTGGATGTGTTATTTTTATACCATTAATGGTTTATGGATAAAGTATTGACATTTCGTATGCTAGTTTTAATACGAATGTTTATGTAATCTTTCAACCTATTCATATGAGGAATGTATTGGACATAGTAAGTGACGGGTGGAGCCCGCTATAGCTCCTCGATGCATCAGTAGGTCTCATGAGACAATTAGATGTGGAATTGGCCGAGGCCTTTCCCAATTTGATATATGGTTTTGGCCGAGGCCTTAATCATTTTTAGATGTCTTGGCTGAGGCCTTGACAAAATGTTTCAGAATGTCTGGCATTATACATTCCCTCATTATGAAAATAATATTGATGGTTCATGTGGCCATTCGACTAGTAGAATACCCATGATTATGTTTTATTATGGAAATATTTACTCAACTCATATTCCTTACATAAAAGTATTCATGTTTATTATTGGTAAATACATGTGGTTTCAATTATTCACCGTGCTTAATATTTATGTTACCTTTTGCTGTATTGCTTACCCTTACTGAGCATTTGATCTCACCCCTTTCTATGTTTTAATTTTCCTAGGATTCCAAGAAGTGTATTGTGAATGATATGCAGGGTTAAGTTAAATGGGAATAATGGTGTTCACAAAGATTCATTTATATTGTGTTTTATTTTCTAATGTGTAATGTAATGTTCATGTACGTAATCTATTTTCGAAGACTACTAAACTGATCGGTCTTTTGGGACATGATTCATTGTAATCATGCCAATGTATTAAAATAATGCACTGAATCGGGGTAACTAGGGTCTGGGCATTACATTATTTTTATTTATTTTTATTTATTCCTAATTATTACTAATTATTCCTATTTATTACTAATTATTCATATTTATTTCTAATTATTTCCAATTATTCCTAATTATTCCTAATTATTCCTAATTATTCCTAATTATTCCTAATTATTCCTAATTATTCTTAATTATTTTTAATTATTCATAATTATTCATAATTATTCATATTTATTCTGAATTATTACTAATTATTACAAATTATTAAAAATTATTCCTAATTATTAATAATTATTAATAATTATTTCTAATTATTACTAATTATTACTAATTATTCAAAATAATTACTAATTATTACCAATTATTCATTTTTATTCTTAATTATTCTTAATTATTCATATTTATTGCTAATTATACATATTTATTCCTAATTATTGCTAATTATTCCTTATTATTCCTAATTATTTCTAATTATTGATAATTATTCCTAATTATTGCTAATTATTCCTATTTATTCCTATTTATTACTAATTATTCCTAATTATTCCTAATTATTCCTATTTATTCTTATTTATTTCTAATTATTACTAATTATTCCTAATTATTCCTAATTATTCCTAATTATTCCTAATTAGTCCTAATTATTACTATTTATTCCTATTTATTACTATTTATTCCTAATTATTCTTAATTATTACTAATTATTACTAATTATTCCTAATTATTCATATTTATTCCTAATTATTACTCATTATTCCTAATTATTACTATTTATTCAAATTTGTTCCTAATTGTTACAAATTATTACTATTTATTACTATTTATTACAAATTATTACTAATTATTACTAATTATTACTAATTATTCTTATTTATTTCTATTTAGTACTCTTTATTACTATTTTTTACTATTTTTTACTATTTATTACTATTTATTATTTTTTATTACTATTTATTACTATTTATTACTAATTATTCCTATTTATTACTAATTATTCCTATTTATTACTAATTACCCGTAATTATTACTTATTAAACATAACTATTACTAATTAAACATAACTATTACTAATTACCGTTAATAGATATTAATAACTACAATTTACAACTATTAATTACTAATTACTAATTACAAATAATTATTTATAGACAATGCTAATTTTCTTTAATAATTATTAATTATTACTAATTATTAATTATTAATAATTATTAAGAATTAATGTTAATAATTTCAATTTATTATTAAAAATAAATATAGATAACAAAATAATTTAAATCTAATTTAATTACAACTAATCAACAATAATTACAATTAACATAAAAATGAAATAAATACTAAATTAAATAAAATATAAATACCTTTAAACTTGATCTCCTATTGATGTAAGCGGCTTCACAACTTCTCCGTAAAAAAAACTAACTTAGAGAAATTTTTACTCTAAAAATAGATTCTAGAGAGAGAGAGAGGAAGTGAGAAATGAGAGGTAGAGAAAAAATAGAGGGGGGTATATATAGGTTGATTATTTGCGACAAGACTATTTGCGATGAGATTTCGATCACAAAAGGTACTTTTTTAAAAGGGGCCCATCGCAAATATCTTTACCCGCATTAATTGCTATCGGTGGTTAAAAGAGTATTTGCGACGGGCCTCGTCGCAAAAAGTGACCTTCCAACACACCTTTTGCGACGAGACAACATCCTGTCGCAAAAACCCATTTACCGCCGCTGGTATTTGTGACGGGGGGATCCCCCCGTCGCAAAAAACTTTCCCGTTCTTTGGTGTGCATACCGCTTCAAACCACGGATTACCTTTTGCGACGGGACCCCAAAACCTATCGCAAATAACCTCTAGGATGGACTATTTGCGATTGGAATTAATCCCGCCGCAAATAGCCCTTTGCAAAAGCTTGTTTTTCCCGTAGTGCCATTATTGATCAATCTTCTTCATAGGGGATCATCCCTAGAACCACTAGGGGATACCACATACCCTAACGATCTAGCCCACTAGATCGAGGATAAACACCAAACATGAGTAGGTCACATGATTCCACAAACTCCAATAGGGTGATATATGATCTCACTATAGTCTCTGGAAGGGATACACTACTCTATATAAGAATCATCCTCTAATGTGGATTATAATCAAGTGACAAGGATTTAATATCACACTAAACCCTTGAGAAAAGGACCAAGGTAAATCTCTAAAACTATACTGGTCAAAACTAAAAAACCAAACATTTTCTCGAAAGGATTGTCTCAACATTAAAGTCTCAATTCCATAGATAGCTCATCAATTGGATGCTCTTTTTAGCAGTTATGTTCCATTGAATGAAACCGCCTATAGGCCTGTCAAGGGCCTTCAGACCTACCGCCTCGATCGACTTCCCCAATCCATCAACCTACCATGAGTACCAACTACACCATAGCTACACCTGTAGTTGACTGGCGTGGTCGGTGCACCCGTGGTAGATTGAGTTGTCGTGGCCCTGTGGTCAACCGTCGCGGTCAGCTGCAACTGGGCTCTGGTCCATCCCACTATCCTGACCTGACCAGGCCCACCGCCATCATGACTGCCACAATTAGCTTCACCGATACCAACCAATGATCCTTGCCACAATTCCAGTGGTCCCTTCTGAAGACCACTGGACATCAAAAAATGCTTGAAAAAAAATTAAATGATCACATATTCCAACTCTTTAGCTTCTGATCTACATAGATCTAGGCACAGTTGTCGATTCACCTCAAATCATGGGGTTTGATCAAGTTTGAAAGCACCCATAAATGTTGAATTGGGAATCATGTGGTTGTAATGGAAAATAATGAATATAATGGGGGGATAAAAGAAAAAAAGGAAACCCTGATGAATGATCTTTGACTATATTTCTTGTTAGGCTCTATTTTTATTCCATTAGAATGGCAAACAGAGGTGAATAAATCAAGGAACCAAAATCAAATAGATCAATTTGATATCAACTGACAACGCGTGTATCAATTCTTGTCCATTGAATTTATCAAAAAAATTCAATGATTAATAATTTTGTGGAAATCATAAGACAAAACTTATTACCTTGATTAGGTTTGAAAACTGATGAAGAACTATCTCTAGGTCGGGAATGTTAGCAAGATCTGTCAAATCCAAGTTTGTGTCGATCGATCGATCCACAATCTGTAAATTCATAATCAATAGTGAGAGAATCCTACAAGTTTCCATCTAGTGGTCCTCTGACATATCTCGGTTTATGCAGCTATCCATGGGATGTCCTCACAATTTATAAATAAAGGAAAAATAGGCACTGGGTTAGAAATAAATTTTATTAAATATTTTAATCCTTTTACATTTTCCAACATATTTTTACAAATGACTCACGCCGACTGATGTTAGGATTAACATATGGTAAATCCAATTTTCTTAACTCAACATATTCTTCATTTTTATGATATGGTCACTCGTTTAAGTGTTATACATATTTTTCAGGAAAACTATATGGGCAAGATATTTAATATTTTAATATTATTCAAACATTTATTCTGAGAACACTAGGACTTAGAATCACACGTTGTCTCAAAAACTATGTTTTAAATCAATATATATTGAATTAATAAAATATCACACATAAAATTCTAGATGTTTCATTCTCCCCACCTTGGGGATTTACGTCCTTGAAAAAAAAGGGCTACTCAAACAAAAGAGGATTCTAAGTACAAATTTGAGCTCCCACACCCATGTGGTCTCCAAGTGGTTCTTGGGCTTCCACTGAATGAAAACTAAAAGATTATATCTCCCATGAAGGATCATATCCTAAAGATCCTCAATCTTCATTTGGTATATCGTAATGGTCTCCCTATCCTTGATGTCCATCTCACCCTAGTCAACAACATGTGATGGGTCCTCCACAAACCTTCTTTGATGCGAAACGTGGAAGAAATCGTGTTTCCAATCTATCTACAGGGGTGGAGACAAGTGGTACACCAACTCACTAACTCTACAATGTATCTGGAAAGGGATGATGAATCTTGGAGATAACTTCCCCCCGCTAAAATATCAGTAGTCCTTGTCGAAATGAAACCTGAAGGAACACATGGCCTCCTTTCTTGAACTCCAATGTCCTTCATAGATTGTCTACATATGAAATATGATGGATCTTAAAAGTCTTTATTTGATCCTCTATGAAATACCCCATTCATATATTATCCCACACTACCTCTGGTCCCATGAATGATAACTCTATGGGGTCATTACACCAATGTGGTGGCCTACAAGGTCTCTTATACAAACCCTTGAGTGGTTCCACACAGATGGTGGAATGGTAGATGTTTTTGTATGAAAAATATACATGTGCTATGCGATCCAACAAACTATATCCAATTTCCAACATTCAGCCTTGCAACATTTCCTCCAAAACATTAATGGTTTTCTCAGTCTGGTCATAGGTTTGTGGGTGAAACGCAATGCTCTAGAATAAGTAGGTCCCAAATGACTAATGTAATCACTTACACAACATGGCTGTAAATAATGCTTCCTGGTCTAAAACTATCATCTATGGAAATAAATGTAGTTGAAAAATCTCTTTCATGTAGAGTCATCCCAAAATCTCTATTGGACTCTGCTCTCAAATAGCTAAAATGTGGGTTGACTAGGTGTGTCGGTCAATGATCACCCAAATGACTTCATTCCCCCTGGACATACATGGAAAAACTGTAACGATGTCCTTTGGTATCACAAAACCCTTCCATTCTGTATCCACACGGGGTTGAGATAAACTCACTGGAAACTGGTGCTCATCCTTCACTTGCTGAAAAATAAGGTATTGAGAAAAAACCTTCCAACTCCCATCTTCATTACAACCACCATAACTGACATCGGAGGTCCCAATATATCTTCTCCACAACTGTATGTAACACAAAATAGGATGTATTAAACTCCCTCAAAACCACCTCATGTATCATCACTGGTACTACTATGAACCTATTAAAAGAAATACATTCTCCCCCCATTTTGAGTATCCATCAAGAGCATGCCCTGTGGAAATATGAGCATGTAGGGTCTCATTATTGGTATTTGTAAGATGTTACTCCATCACAAAATTTATGAGTTGGGTTTGAAATCAATGGACTGGAGTGAATCTGCTCCATATATATCCATAAAAGATATATGTAATGAGGCCAACTACACTAATTCCTCATTTAGAAACAGTGAACTGGATCTCTTTATGAGAGAATCTGCCACCACATTACCATTCTTAGTAGTGTATACAATATTAGAGTAAAAATAATGGAAGTTGTATAGGTATTAACTCTATCTAAAGTTATGATCATTATGAAGGAATATATACTAGAGGATCATATTATCAGAGTAGATGATAAACCACCCACCCATCATGTAGTGTCATAACTTCTTCAATGTGAATACTACCACTACTAAGTCAATAACTTGGGACACGTAGTTCTCCTAGTGTGGTCTCAGTTAGAATGAACCATAGGTAATAACTAATTTCCATTACATCATGAAACAACCATGCTCAATCCACAACGCATCATGTAACACCCCTTACTATATGCCTTCCTCTGGTAACCTCATTCTGGGAGTTCACGTCAACCTCTTCCTGAACTTCTGAATGCACTAATGGAATTATTCTGTCCATATGAAAGGATTCCCCTTTCGTTTCAAAGTTGTAAAGGGTGATTACACTCTAGAGAACTTGGGTTCAAACCTCTAATAGTACTCTACCTATCCAAGGAATCATTGCACTTCGGTAACACTCTTTGTTGGCTTCCAAGCATTAATTTCATTAATCTTCGCATGATACACTGCAACTCTATCATCTGTGCTGACATGTCCCAGAAAATGGACCTCCCAAATCAAAAAATAGCTCATCATGTGATTATAGTAATGTTTGAGATCACATACTTTGTCTAGGAATACCCTCACATGTGTCATTTTCTTATCCTCGGACACTGAATACACTTTGATGTCATCGATGAAGACCACCATGAACCAGTCTATGTATGACTAAATGGCCAGGTTCCCGAGTCCCATGAACAATGCTAGCTTATTTTTGACAACAAATTTCATCACCATGTACTCATAGTGACTATAATGATATCTAAAGGAAATATTCTATATATCATTTTCACGTACTCAAATCTGGTGACATCCAAATTAGATGTCAATATTTGAGAACCATCATACCCCTTTCAACTAATCAAAGAGACCGTACATCCTTGATAGTGGATACTTTTTTTTTCAAAGTCACCTACTTTTAGTTCTTGTAATCCTCACATAACTTAATATACCTTCAGGCTTATTGGAAAATAAAACTGGGGTTACTTAGGGTTAATCATTGTATCTCTTGAATCCATTTCTCTCAATGTCCTCTAGTTGCATCCTCAGCTCACGAATCTCTACGGGTGCAATATGAAATGTAGATGTAGATATCTGTGTCATCCCATGGTGTAGATATATGAAAAAGTGAACTTCCCTACATGGTGTAAAATCCAAAAAATCTTCAGGAATGACATCCTCAAACTCCTCTTCCACTATAAGAAATTGAGGACTCATATCATCTAATGCACTGAGGTCGAGTCAAGACAAATTATGATTAATTGGCTACACCCTCCTATGTGCGAGTCCGTCTTACGCTTCCTGAGTTTCCTTGTCACCAAAAATGGAAAACATGGTTCCATCACTATAGACATACCACACACTTTGACTAAAATAGTCAATCTAATAATGAAATGTGGATAACCATTTCATACCATGAATGAAATGATAGTCTCTATGCCACTAGCAAGAGATCCTAACCAAAAATATCATCTCAAAGAGTCAGGTAGCACTATTTGAACTAAATTTTTATCATCAATTCTCCACCAGTAGGAGTGTCCATGAATAAGGGTAGTGTAAACTATTCAAGAGGAATATCCAACTATCGATTATGATTCGTCACAAGAAAGGAAGGACTAGAACCTTTTTCTAATAAAACTAATTCAAACATGTAAAATAAAAACATAACACCAGGTATCATCCTTGGATCCCATGGGTCATAATCCTCCAACATGTTCTGTTGGCCTCATTTCTTTCCACTAGCTCCCTGAGCCTTTCACAGTCCACTTGGGGGTGGGGGTGGTACAAAGTAAAAATGTAGACAATTCATATTGCTCTCACAACTCCTGTACCATTATAAGACACTCTAGACCACCCTACTCTTATCTGTTCCTCTACCAAGGTGGTCCCTATATTATATCTTAATTAGTATAAGGTGGGTCAGAGAAATATCATGCCAGATGTCCAATACCACTACATGTGTAACATTGCCTATCCCTTGGCTGATTTGTTCCGCTTTGGGAGCCCTGCACTACTGACCCTGAGTCTTGGGATTTCCCTATGATGTAGCTGACCACATGGATCCCTATGACTACCATCATATTTCTTCTACGGAGGTCTCAACTACCTAGTTCCCACTACTAGCTCCCACTACCCATGTCTTCTCTGTTAGAATACTCTCTACCAGTAGGGCTCTATCAACTACCCCAACATGGGCAGGAATTATAAGGGTCCCAATGATGCCCTGATGGTACGACATAAGACCTTATTGATGTCCCAAGCCCTAAATAGACGGTCTTGTACCATATCTATTGAGTATTGGGAATGATTAGTAATTTTTAGGACCAAAAGGGTCCTAGATACCCTGAGAGGGGGGGGGGGTGAATCAGGGATGGATATTCTTTATCAAAATTCTTCCTACCCCACTGGATCTTGACCTATTTATTATTAGGGTCACTTTGTTTTATCTTGTGTGATTTTGTTGATCACTTATTTTTATCTTTATCTGATGTTGATGCTTTAGATGCAATGCAAGGACGCAACCAGGTAGACACTGTGTTTTTTACTTGGTTCACCCTCACCGGGCTACGTTCAAGGAGCATACAATGACGATGCGTCACTGTACCAAATCCCATAAATTTAACTACCAATAATGTTCTGGCTAGATCAATTCTATGCCTAGGATCACTGCCTTTACAATGTTTTAGGTCAGATAATTGTTTTACTAAGGGTCACTCCCTATTTCTCTCCCTCTGGCTCACTACTGGTAGTTAGAATAACCTTCTTCCTCTGCCTTTGCTCACTACACTTGGAAGGGATCCACTCACAGTTTATAAACCTGTAGATATATTCATTATCACTAATTAATACATCCTCCACTGTATCTAGATAATCTATTGATGTCCAAATTTTATCCACTAATGAATTGTCACGACCCGCCCTCGGGGCCCATGCCGTGATTACCCCAAGACCACCTTCCATAGGCCAGGGGCTGGCGACTAGCACCAAAGGCGTAAATCCTGTTAACTGGGATGACATTGCCTTTATAAATCATAAATAAATCCAACCAGAGTACAAGAAGAAGTAATACACTAAGTAAAAAAGAAAGTGATGAAAAGGAAATGGGCCAGAATACAAAACCAACTGAAAATTATAGCTACAACTGAACGAAAGTACAATAGAAAAGACAAAAAACTGGAAAAATAGAAGTAGCTCCAGGGTCGTCCACCTCGGATCCTACCTGAAGGGTAGGTACAGATACCGCAGCTCCTGGATCGTCCACCATGTATCCTACTTGAAGGGTAGGTACAGATAGCCTCCTCAACACTATTTCTCGTCAACCTCCTCCAAGTACCATCTCGTCGTGAAGTCCACCTCCGAATACTAACTCGTCATGAGGTCCACCTCCGGGTACCATCCTATCCTCGAACACTCGGCCTCCGTCAGCACTGTCCATCGTCTGCATCCAACACAATGAGGTGGGGGCATAGCCTGTGCAGGGGTGAGTATAATGATACACAACAGGGACCCCGAGACCCTGAAGGTCTCACTAAATCCAACAAGGATAACCACAAAGAAGGATATAGCAGATAACCCTTACTTAGGTATAAGCCCATAATTATACCAAAGTTTTCAAGTAACCCATATCAAACATGAGGTATCACATAGATATGAAATCAATGGATAACCACTACTTAGGTATATGCCCATACATATACCTAAGTTATCAAGTAACCAATCTCAATCATGAGGTGAACACAAAGGTCGTTGACTCAGCTCAAACTAGGATTTTCATTAAAGATACCGAAACCAAAACTACTGGATAACTCCTCCTCTATCGAGTACAGTAGCCCTATGATGAATCCAAGGTGCTACTCACTAACCTTAGAATACTGAGGTACTCCTTTTGTCGAGTACTGCGGGTCCACACCCAAACACAGTAGTGCTCCCCGCCAGCGGTCTACCGCCCGAACACAGTAGCAGTTCCCCTAATAGCCTAAAGAGGTACTCCTCCTGCTGAGTACCACAGGTCTGATGCCAACTACCAGGCGCTCCGTCCTCCGTGGGTCTGCCTCCAAATACCAGGCGCTCCGTCCACTGGGCTCATCGACTCACTCCAAGTCGAATCGGTCAAGCAGTCGTCAGGTCTACAGCTACTAGGTCTCCGCACTCCGTACGCTCATCTCTGGGAGAGTCTGCTCCATGATCTACTTGTCGATACACCAAGTATCATAAATTCCCACGAAGAAGTATCCAAAAGTCTACCACAACATAGGGATCTCAACAGAATAGACGGTGTGTAAATCAGACGCTCGGTCTGTCTGTTATTAGCCTTTTCGTCCTGGGGGCCCGGTTGGATTCATATACGAACCAACCCGACCGTTTCTCAACTGTACCCTGAACTCTCATAGGGTATACTCAAAGGGACCGTTTCTCAATGTGATTACCAACGCTGCTGACGGTTCGTCAAACGGGCGTCCAATCTGAAAGTTATCGGCTTTTCCGTTCCAGGGGCCTGGTTGGATTTCAGATTCAACCCCACATGGCCATATTAAAACTGCATCAAAACCTCAGGTGAATTATTCCAAAATAATCTTCTCTTTAAAAGGAATTCAACTAATTCAACTACATGTCAATCGGACATCCAGAGCTCAAGTTATATGCGTTTCCGCTCCGAGGGCCCAATTACTTTTGGGTTCGAACCAACCCAGCTATACCCATACTTCTCTGAAACATCGAGTGTAATATACCGAAACGACCATCTAGATCCAAGGAACCCTAAGAAAGTAACGGTGCATAGATCAGAGGTCCTTAGATCAAGATATGGGCGTTTAATTGAAGGAGGTCCAAAAATAGGGGGTTTGGGCCCGGTCCGACCCGGCCCAATACCCCATGGGTTGCCCGAACCGGGTCGACCCGACTCGAGTCCGGGTCCGGCCCGGTTGGATGTGGCCTGACTCGACTAGCGCGGCCCGGCCCAGCTGGCGCGGCCTAGCCCGGCACTTGCGGCCCGACCCGACAGTGGCAGCCTGACCCAGCTGGTTGAGGTTCGGCTAGCGTGGTCGAGCGGACGCGGAGTGGGGGGGGGGGGGGGCGCTGTTCCCCCCCGTTTGATAGTGAACCATCACTACATTTAAGCCGTACCCCCCCCCCAAAATCCGGAACGACTTTGCCGTTCCAGTCCGCCGCGGAGGTCTTCTCTGGCGGCGCGCCGCCGCCGCTTTCTGCGGACCACCGGACGGGCACCAGTGGTCCGTTTCGCCCGCTGTCTATGCCTAAAGTCACTATGGGATCTGAACATCACTGCGGAGACTTCAAATTGCCATTGCGGCCCGTTTCGTCGTCACCCGTCAATCCGCACATCAACAAACAATCTGCAGAGGGTTTTCAGGCCGTGTTTGTTCGGCCCGCGCCCTCCATGTTAGGTGTTATCAATTGGAAATAATCAACACATGATTTCAACAACTTAACAAGGTACAATTTTAATCAATTAAAATTGAACCTAGTTTCCAACAATACTCCCATAATTAAATATTCCCGTCCTGCAAAAAAATAACATTCATGGATCAACTTGATAATGAGTTGATCCGCGTTCTTTGTTTAGAAGGGAAAAATCACGAGAATATAACATTCTAAAAACAAACCCCTACCTCGTATCGTTCATCGTTCATTGAAGATATCGTGAATGGGAAAATGACGTTAGTTCGTTGACGTCATCGCAAGGTAATAGGTGATGGTGACGATTGTCGTTGGCAAGTTACCCAAGTCGATGTCTCATCCCTTGCTGCGGAGGAAGAAGAAGTTTGAAGGAATTACTTCACGTCCTTCGGGTCGTGGAGCGTTCTTCGTTCCGTGGAGTGTTCTTCACCAAAGTTATTCTTCGTCGAGGGAAGAGTTGTGTTCTTCCGATTCTCCAGAGGTTTCCCCAAAAAATATTTTCTAAGGAAAATATTTAGAATAGATCTCTCCCATCTTAAATAAGATCCATGCAAAACTAATTAATTTCAACACTCAAAATAAATTAATTAAGCAAATCACCTAATTAAATTACCATGGGTTGACATAATTAATTAGAGAGAGAAGAAGGTGAAGGGTTATTTTAAAATTCAAAAAGTGAGGGGTTATACATTAATTACAAGGGTTTTAAATGGGGGAATGTTCGTGGGAGTAAAAGGGAAGGTGAAGGGTTGGGGTTTCATACGGACGCCACCACCCTTGGTCATACCCTCTCATGGGAAGTTAGGTGGGGTGTGGCCCCACCTCCATCTTCTCTATGGAGAAATTAACTTCCACTTAAAATAAATTGTAACACTTCAATTTATTTAAGACTTATCGAATCCTCAAAAATTAACTACCTCATGCGACAAAATTCAACTGCGCTTAAGGTCCCATTAAGAAATTATCGGCACTGCGAGTTCATCAGTGCCCTCAGATTTCAATTCCGAGCACTGGTTCCAAAGATAGAAAACCCCGCTCGTTCATTCACTAAACGTACCTGATCTAAACTTCGGAAATTGATTCTGGGCACACTGGGCCTCGGAATCAAGTGACGTCAGAAACCACGCACTCGCAAAATTCCAATGAAATTAATAAAAAAAAATTCCTTGAAATTTCCGGTTATTTACATTACTCCTACATAAGGGATTTGCGTCCTCGTAAAGCTACAACACAAAACTAGGGAAACTAAAGGAGGTATTAAGCATGCATTTGAGCCTTCCACTCCCATGTGCTCTCCTAGGGGTTCCTGTGCTGCCAGCAAAAGCGCACAAGAAAAATCGTCCATCCACGTAGGACCCGCTCCTGTCGATCCTCAATCTCCACTGGAACCTCCGTGTATGTCGCCCTATCATCGACGTCCAACTCCCTGTGGTCGATGATGTGTGAAGGATCACACATGTATCTCCTCAGTTGGGATACACGGATGACATCATGCACCCAGTGCATCTGAGATGGAAAGGTCAAGCAGTAAACCACCTCGCCTACCCTGCTGAGGACCATAAAGGTCCGTTGTACCTCGGAGATAACATTCCGCCTCATCCACATCTCCATAAACCTCATCGAGGTGAGACCCGTATAGGGATGTGGTCGCCATACTCCAACTCTAGAGGCCTCCATTTCCTGATTAGAACTGAAACTCAAAACTCCTGCTGCCATGAGGGTAAGGTTGACCGACTCAAGAGTGATCGAACACACCCTCCTATGCATGAGTTTATCCTATGATGCATGGGGTTTCTTTTTCTCCGACCTAGGAAAACCCATCCCAACGTTGTAGATAATCCACGACCTTTTTGCCAAATACAGTCAATATGAGTATGAACTATGAATCCAATCCATACTCAGACCAACGTTGTAAGGCCTCGATGCTGCCACCAAGAGATTCAAACCAAAACTCTCTCCTCAGGGGTTAGATCACACTGTCAGCGTAAGTGTGATTATCGATTATCCTCCCAAAGGTATCTCCAGAAGTGAGGGTCAATTCAACGGCTTATTGGAAACTCTAGGTTTGGGACAAGATTCGTGGAGAAAAGTAATGATTCGTATCAACGTCTGTTGTAACGGAATCTAGAGGTGGACACAGACTGTCAATTGAATCATTCTTAGAGCCATTGGGTCACACTCCTTGACCGCATGCAGCTACTCTTTTTCCCTGCCCTCCAGCTCCCTGAACCTGGTGGGGATAACAAAGGCGGGTGGTTGTAACATGTTGAAATGTACATAAGCTCATGATGATCTCCTAGCTCTGCCTCCACATATGCTGCTCTACAGACTCATCTGTCCTTATCACTTCATCTTCTTGAAACATTTTACACGCCCAAGTCTCTGAGACTGGTGCCAGTTTCCAGTTTTTTACTGCACTGTGAAGTCTTCATCCACTCCAAGATGATCTGCACCTTCTCCATTTTAGCTCGTACCATCTCTAGTCGGTAAGAATTTTGACGACGTGGTAAGTCGGTCAATGACCACCCTTCTTCGCCTAAGATCTATAAGAGCTAATAAGATTTCTACTTTGACGAAAAGAGAAATCTGGTCTCATCCCCTGGATGAACCACATTCTTTGCCTAATACAGTCAATCCTGACATGAATTATGCATTCATGCCATGGATGACTTCATAAGGCCTCGACATTACTACCAAGAGATCCAACCATCACTCTCGCCTCCAAGGGTCGAGTCACACTGTCGGCATCAGTGTGAGGTCACTAGGTCTCCTGCAGTAGAAATCTTTAATGTGAGGGTCAAGTCAACAGTTTTAACTGGGACCTCTCAGTATCAACCAAAGAAAAGGACATTAAAGTAAAAATCACAATGATAAGTTTCTTTTATTACTACAGATCGATGTACAAAGAAACAAATACAACAACAACATGGAACTAGAAGTACCAAAAACAAAAGGAATACACTAGTTCCACTCCTGTCCACCAGCTTCTGGAGCTCTACTGTCTTGTCCACCGCTCAACTATTTCTCAAGCACCCGATGCTGTTTCTATCTCGGTTGCTCCTCCAATGCCTACGGATCAACTGTTCGGGGAGTTGGACAGTCACATGCCATGTGACCCTTCCTGCCGCATGCATAACAATTCCTGCTCCTCGTATGGCTGGCTCTATTTCGTGTTCCTTGCACAACCAAACCTATATCCCGAGGTCTCCCACCTGCTGGTCGGGTCCTCTTGGACCCCTGCATCATCTATCTACAACCCACAGATGATTCAGCTGCTGATGGAAAATCCTGATGCAAAGGCAGTAGCTCCTGAGCATGCTCGGTGTGTAGAGTCACTGGTATAAACTCCACCTTGAAGAAGGTCTCGAAGTCTTACTAGGTGAAGGTCATATCATCACAAAACTGGAACATGTGGCTCCACCACCTCTTAGCTGCTCCCTGGAAGAGGCTAAAAGCTAGGTAACCATCAAGTCTGTGGGTGTCCCAACTGTGTGGAAAGCTCATGCTACAAACTCCAGCCAGTGTCCAGCTGTCTGAAAATCTGACTCACCTTGAAACCTCGGAGGCCTCTGATGCTGGAACTAGTAAATCGCACTCAACTGGTGTGAACTCTCTGTTAGTGACTCAACTGGTGGAGGGCCATGTACTGAGGCCTCGCTACTCGATGGGTTATCATCGCGCTCCCCACTCGGTACCCACGCTGTCTGACTAGGTGAAGTCATCCTGAATAAAACAGTCATGACACAGTCAAACGATTATACCTAGTGAGATGACCTGGTTTGATCTAATTTTAAATAAACTTTTGAAAAAACACACGCAATAAGTGTTTTTTTACACTGAGTCAGAAATCAGTAATCAGGGTCCTGGTGTATGGATACGTCGGCCGCCCACACCAACACTGGACTCCCTGAACTGAAGACCACACTTAGTACCTTTAACACTATTGCTTCACAGAAAAGAAATATCAGTGTCCTAAGTTCTGCGGTAGAACTGACTCCTCTGATACCAATTTTTCACGACCCGCCCTTGGGGCCCGTACCATGACTACCCCAAGCCCGCCTTCCATAGGCCAGGGGATAGCGACTAGCACCTAAGGAGTAAATCCCGTTAACTGGGAAGGCATTGCCTTTATAAATCATAAACAAATCCAACCAGAGTAAAAGAGGAAGTAATACACTAAGTACAAAAGAAAGTGCTAAAAAGTAAATGGGCCAGAATACAAACCCAACTGAAAATTACAGCTACAACTGAACGAAAGTACAACCGAAAAGACAAACAGCTGGAAAAATAGAAGCAGCTCCTAGGTCGTCCACCTCGGATCCTACCTGAAGGGTAGGTATAGATAGAGCAGCTCCTGGATCATCCACCACAGATCCTACCTGAAGGGTAGGTACCGATAGACTCCTCAACGCTCTAACCCATCAACCTCCTCTGAGTACCATCTCGTCGTGAAGTCCACCTCCGGATACTGACTCGTCGTGAGGTCCACCTCTGGGTACCATCCATTCCTTGAACACTTGGCCTCTGTCAACACTGTCTGTCGTCTGCATCCAACACAACGAGGTGCGGGCATAGCCCCTGCAGGGGTGAGTATACCGATACTCAGTAAGGACCCCAAGAACCTCAAGGTATCACTAAATCTAACAAGGATAACCACAAAGAAGGATCTAATAGATAACCCTTACATAGGTATAAGACTATACTTATACCTAAGTTATAAAGTAACCCATCTCAAACATGAGGTATCACACAGATATGAAATCAACGGATAACTACTACTTTGGTATATGCCCATAAATATACCTAAGTTGTCAAGTAACCCATCTCAATCATGAGGTGAACACAAAAGTCGTTGACTCAACTCAAACCAGGATTTTCATTAAAGATACCGAAACCAAAACTGCTGGAGAACTCCTCCTCTATCGAGTACAGTATCCCTCCCACTACTCCGAGGTGCTACTCACTAACCTTAGACTGCTGAGGTACACCTCCTGTCGAGTACCGCGGGTCCACACCCAAACACAGTAGTGCTCCCTGCTAGGGGTCTACTGCCCAAACATAGTAGCGGTTCCCATAATAGCCTATAGAGGTACTCCTCCTGCCGAGTACTGTGGGTCTGATTCCAACTACCAGGCGATTCATCTGCCATGGGTCGGCCGCCAAATACCAGACGCTCCGTCCACTGGGCTGGTCAACTCACTCCAAGTCGAATCGGTCAAGCAGTCGTCAGTTATACAACTACTAGGTCTCCGCACTCCATACGCTCGTCTCCGGGTGGGTCTGCTCCATGCGATACTGGTCTATACTCCAAGTATCAAAGTGTCCCACGAAGAAGTATCCAAAAGTCTGCCACATCACAGGGATCTCAAAACAACAGACGACGTGTAAATCAGACGCCCGATCTGTGTGTTATTAGCCTTTTCGTCCCGGGGGCCCAGTTGATTTTGTGTACGAACCAACCTGACCGTTTCTCAACTGTACCCTGAACTCTCATGGGGTATAATCAAAGGGACCATTTCTCAATGTGATTACCAATGCCGCTGACGGTTTGTCAAACAGACGTCTGGTCTGAAAGTTATCGGCTCTTCCGTTCCAGGGGCCCGGTTGGATTTCAGATTCAACCCAACCCGGCCATATTACAACTGCGTCCAAACCTTAGGTGAAGTATGCCGAAATAACTGTCTCTCCAAAAGGAATCTAACTATGTCAACGACCCGTCAATCGGACGTCCAAAACTCAAGTTATAAGCGTTTCCACTCCGAGGGCTCGGTTGGTTTGGGGTTCGAACCAACCCGGCTGTATACATACTTCGCTGAAACATTGAGTGTAATATACCGAAATGACCGTATCAATCCAAGGAACCCTACGCAACTTACGGTATGTCGATCAGAAATATGTGGCTCAAGATATGGGCGTTTAACTAAAGGAGGTCCGAAAATAGGGGGTTTGGGCCCGGTCCGACCTGACCCAATACCCCCTGGGTTGTCTGAATCGGGTCGACCCGACCCGGGACTAGGTTCGGCTCGGTTGGGCGTGGTGTGGCGTGGCCTGGCGCTGGCGGCCCGGCCCGGCGCTGGTGGCCCGGCCCGGCGCGGGCGGACCGGCCCCGCACGGGCGGCTCGGCCCTGCCGGTTGAGGCTCGGCCAGCGTGGCCGAGCGGACACGGAGCGGGGGGGGGGGGGGGGGGGGGGCGATGATCCCCCCATTTGACAGAAAATCGGGGCAACTTTTAAGCCACGCCCCCACCAAAATCCGAAACGGCTTTGCCGTTTTGGTCCGCCGCGGAACATCCAATTTCTGCGGACCACCGGAAGCGCATCGTTGGTCCGTTTCGCCTGCCCTCTGTGCCTAAGGTCACTACAAGACCCGAAATTCACTACGGAGACTTCAAATCGCCATTGCGGCCCATTTTGTCATCGCCTATTAATGAGCACATCAACAAACAATCTGCGAAGGGTTGTCGGGCCATGTTTGTTCGGCCCGCGCCCTCTGCGTTAGGTGTTATCAATTGGCAATAATCAACACATGATTTCAACAACTTAACAAGTCACAATTTTAATCAATTAAAATTGAACCTAATTCCCAACAATACTCCCATAATTAAATATTCCCGTCCCGCAAAAAATTATATTCGTGGATCAAATTGATAATGAGTTGATCATCGTTCTTTGTTTAGAAGGGAACAATCATGAGAATATTAACATTATAAAAAAACCCCTACCTCGTGTCGTTCATCATTCATTTATGATATCACGAAAGGGAAAAGGACGTCGGTTCGTTGACGTCGTCACAAAGTAAGAGGTGATGGTGACGATGGGCGTTGGCAAGTTCCCCATTTCGATGTCTCCTCCCTTGCTGCGGAGGAAGAAGAAGTTTGAAGAAATTACATCACTTACTTCGGGTCGTGGAGCGTTCTTCATGCCGTGGAGTGTTCTTCGCTGGAGTTATTCTTCGTCGAGGGAAGAGTGGGGTTCTTCCAATTCTCCAGAGGTTTCCCCACAAAATATTTGGTAAGGAAAATATTTAGAATAGATCTCTCCCATCTTAAATAAGATCCACGCAAAACTAATTAATTTCAACACTCAAAATAAATTAATTAAGTGAATCACCTAATTAACTTATCATGGGTTGGCATAATTAATTAGATAGAGAAGAAGGTGAAGGGTTATTTTAAAATTCAAAAAGTGAGGGGTTATACATTAATTACAAGGGGTTTAAATGGGGGAAAGTTCATGGGAGTTAAAGGGAAGGTGAAGGGTTGGGGTTTCGTGAGGACCCCACCACCCTTGGTCATACCCTCTCATGGGAAGTTCGGTGGGGTGTGGCCCCACCTCCAACTTCTCTATGGAGAAATTACCTTCCACTTAAAATAAATTGTAACACTACCATTTATTTAAGATTTATCTAATTCCCAAAAATTAACTACCTCATGCGAAAAAATGCAACTGCACTTAAGGTCCCCTTAAGCAATTACCGGTGCTGCGAGTTCATCGGTGCCCTTGGATTTCAATTCCGAGCACCGGTTCAAAAGATATAATACCCCGCATGTTCGTTCACTGAACGTACCTGATCTAAAATTCGGAAATTGATTCCTGGCACACTGGGACTCGGAATCAAGTGCCGTCAGAAACCACTTACTCGCAAAATTCCAAAGAAATCATGAAAAAAAATTTCCTTGAAATTTCTAGATCTTTAAATGAATTCCCCTTTTCCCCAGAACCCTGGGCAGTTCCTTTGGAAATACGTTCGCAAAACACCCAACTTCGCGAGGCTCCCAATTTTGCAAAGCTCAAACAAGCCATCACGAAGCTCCTCCCTTTTTGTGAAGCTCATGCCTTCGTAGAGATCTGGCTGACATAGAGCTCAAGTATTCACAGAGAAATTTCAATCATGAAGATCACTTATCCAATGTGGTACATGCAACTTTTGTGGAGCTAGAATAGCCGCCATGAAACTCATTCCTTTCGCAAAGCACACTGGCTTCGCAAACCACCTTCGCGAGCCGAGAGAAAAATATTTTTTTCTAAAACTCTCTACTTATCCTGAGGGGGTTGAGGTCTATTTATAGGCGATTCCACTGACCCTCAAAACTTCAATGCGAAGTCAATGCCATGTCATCACAAATCACGAAGCACTGAAGTTCCCGCCAAAATTCTATCAAAATCACGAAGAACCACTAAAATTTTATAATTGAGGAGCTCATCGTAATCGTGGAGCATCCTGTAAATTCTTTCAGACCTTCTTTGCGAATATCCACTTGCAATTACCTTCGTCGCCGCAATGCTCTTCAACTCTATCATTCGTGACGCTTGTGGTAATCGAAAATAATCACCTTCAACATTCTTCTGGTCTTCGTGAAATCCAATCCATGAAGCCTATATTCACGAAACTCACACCACCTTGTATCTTTTCTTTTATACCATGTCCATATCATCCATTCCTTTGTTATAGTTCTTTGTCAACATGGATTTCCAACAATATCTCTGGAACTTGACAAGTCACCAAAGAAACCTGCTTTGTCAACAAACACAATCAACCCAAAAATGCTACAATCTTACCTTGAGGGATATTTACCCAACAATAATCTTCTATAAATACACTGCCATAGACATATGACCCTGATGTAGATGGAAAAGATCATGTATGTGTATGTATTGCAACATTTATGGATTTAAATCTTCTCTGAAGAGATGCATGAAGTCTATCATGGAGAGAGTTTTCCCATCATATGACTAAGTCACCATGATCTACCATCACCAAAAGGATCCTTAAAAAATACTTACAGTAAGGACTGGAATCTATTCATTAGGAATCCTCCCAAGGTAGAAAGCATTAGTGACTACCTCTACCAAACCCTTAGCAATATGGGGCTTGGGCTCACCCCAAAACCATGGAGGTCACATCCTCTGGAACTTGTGCAACAAAATCATCCTTCATGCATCATATTCTTGTAGTAATGGTAGTAGATGCATCTCGATGTGGGGTAGTATTGATGGTATACCTCTAAGAAGTTATATCTCTTGTACATTCCCCTATATTGATGCGTTTTCACTAGGAATAATATCCTCATGATCACGCAGTGGAATCCTGGATGGAAGTCTATGTGGAGGCATCCTGAAATAAAAAATCACATACCTTTATCAATAGATTATATCTTGGGAGTTGACTCATGAAGGAAACAGAATACAAAACCATTCCTATATAATGCATGGACCACTATTTTCCCTTCGTCCAGTATATTCATGTACCAAGTCGAATGGTAGGAAATCAGAGTCCTAATGTGTGGATACATCTACCTCTACACTAACCCTGGGGTTTATATCCTGGAATCTAATCTCAAAACACATAAAACTGTTACCCCAAACATATCTCATAGACTCGTGGTTCTAAATTATAACTGAACATTCAGATACTACTCTATCAGGACATGTCCTAGAAGGGCCCATTCTGTGACTACCCTAAGAAAAAATCCTATAGGTTAGGGGATGGTGAATAGCCCCGCCTTGGAATATCCCAAAAATGGGAGTCATTATCCTAATTTACATGTACACATGAATAAATCTTCAAGAAAAAAATTCTAAAATGTAAAAAAACTAAAATAATTAATGCATACATATAAAAACTCACAACAATGTACGATAGTAAAAGTACTAGAAATTAAAGAGGGCCAATTACAAGACCACCAGAAGGAGTCTGTAACATAAGTTTAACCTGAAGCTATAGGTATTGGTACTATTGTCAGAAAGTTATAGGAACACACCTTAGTCTGTCTGGTCTAACTAAGATATGTCTAGTACTGGTCCACCTAAGACTCCATCAAAAGTTTTATCATATCCAAAAAACATGAAATGTCAAGGGAAATCCCGTGTAAGGGAGAGTATAAAAATACTTAGTAGGACACCCCATAACAACAAAATAATACAAAAAAGGAATGTACAGTCAACCCAAAAAAGGTATATGTCTACTTCACATATAATAATAATATTCATAGATAATGAAGAGATACATCACACCAGCAGGAAGTCATGTCCATCTTCCAGAAACAAGATTATTTTCAATGCAAACTCGTTCTCGGAGAATGTACCCCTCAAGCCTTCATATCATCAGAGACCCTCAACAAAGATGTCTAGATCATTTGGTACCCTTCCAAAGAGAACACATTTTTTATTCAATACTATGATAAAAAAATATGGGATCAAGCCTTGATTAACTAAGGGATTCCACGAACATATTCTTGATTAAATCGATACATAGGGGATCTTTCCTAGAATTGTTGAGGGGATACGATATACCCTATTAATTGTACCTACTAAATGAAGGATCATCATTCTACTCTTGGAGATCATGAAACTTTACAAACATTTTTAGTGGTGATATAGGATCACACTCTAGTCTTAGAGAGGGATTCCACACTCTATTTTAGAATCGACTTCTAAAGGGGATTAAAATCCGGTGATGTGGATGTAATGCCATAATGGACCCTTGAAAAAAGGTCCAAGGGAACACTCTCAACCTATACTGGTCCAAAATAAAAACCCACCATTTGTCTCATAAGGATCATATCTAAGTTAGGGTCTCAACTCTACAGACAGTTCATCGATTGAAAGCTTCGTTTAGGAGTTAATATCATTTGAATGAAACCACCAGCTCACATACCGTGTAGGGTAGATCCTCCTCGACATTTAACTGTCAGAGTTGACTTACAATGCAGATAGGACACATGGTCGTTGTAGAGATAAATGTAGTGGGTGTGATGGAGATGATCTGTGATGAAAATGCTTGTAAAATAATGATGGATGTAGCGAGGATGCGAGTCATGACTACCGATGTAGGGCATCATCAAAACTGAAACAATGAAAGATGTGGAGCATCGACAGATACATAATGGTGAATGATGCAGAGTGGTAGTGGAGTATATAGAGAGGGACGTTCCAATGTTCTGGGTTAGGGAAGATGGGATGGTTATGGTCAACACTTCATGTCAAGCCGCTAGGCTGGGCCGGACTCAAGTTGGACTCAGGTCATATTTGGGGAAACTAGGGCAGAGCCTAGTCATATCCAACTGGGATGTTTGGGCATAAGGTTCATCCAAAAAGGTCAATTATGATGGTCCACCAAGATTTTTGACCTTAGCTGAAGTGACCACATAACCTATCTGTGCGATGAGCACCCATGCAACTTTCTTTAAAAAAAATCAAATTTTTGGGATCCCACAAGATATTCCATTAGAGGTAGTCACATTATCGAATAAATTATTTATTAATGAATTAGTGGATTATGTTTTTTTCAAACCATTTCTATCGTAGAATATGATGGGAATGAGGAGAAAGTAGGAAAACCACCTATGTGAGGAAAAATACAAATAATTTTGGAATGACATCCTCAGTGCCTCGGGATGATGATTTGAAAGTTTCATGGGGATTCTTACCCCGCTTTATGAGGAAAAAAATAATAACCAGAATAATATTGAATGTATAAATTACCCTAAAAGGGAAAAACTTGATATAATTTATTTTATGTGTAAATGACCACCAATGATTATTTGGTGATCTAATAACCTAGTTCTGGAATATTGGGCCAAATAAATGGAGATGTTATTTTTTGTGGGTCATTATTCTATGAAAGACAGGGTGACTATAGTCATTTATCATTTAGAAGGGGAGACTGATGAAAGGTGGGTGTTGATTAATAAAACCAAGCCTAATGATGAAATTAAAGGGATGAAGTGGAGATATTTTAATAAAATATTTCATAATAAGTCTTTCAATCAAATCCATCATATAATGATGGAGAGATAATTCATAGAGTAGAAACAAATGGAATGTCAATCTATCACAAATTCCAAAAAACCGTTTACATGTCATGAATAGTATGCCTTGACTTTTTTTATCAACAATGATAGTAAATTACATAGACTCTTTTTTTGATTAAAACCACAACTTAAAAATGTTCTACCAATTTGAGTATTTGAGAGTTATAGAGTTTTTTGATGTCCTAAAAAAGTGGATTTGGTGTTTGGAGAATGTTCCCATGGCTATGGAGATAAGAAAATAATGGAGTTTTAAGTTGGAGGACCCAATGAAAAATGTGGAAATAGTACACAACCACTCACATGTCCAAAATGTGGGATGAAGCATCATTGGAATTTCCTCCAAGTAATTGTGAAATGATTCATGTGTGGCAGTGAAGTCCACCAAGCATAAGAATATCGAAGAAAAATGAGTAATCTGTCTATGTGGTAAAAGAAAGGAGAGAACCACCTTTGGTTGAATGGTTCAATTTAATGGGTGAAGGTCACCATACAAGTTAGTGAATTAATACTCGAGTTATGAAGGGTAATTTGCATTAGCGTCCAAAAAAGAAAAAATAACACGTGAAATCCTCTATCATCATCATTGTGGAAGTGGAGACTGATAATGATGTGGTGAAAGGTGTGCTTGTTATTCATTAATTACTAGAAAAATTACTATTTCATTATGGTTAAACAAATTGTTTAATATCATGCAGGTTTAGTGGATATATTCATACACCACCTAAAAATATAGACGTTTAGTTACCTATGAGAATAGAAAATGAGGAAATTATTTCTTCCAAAGTATATAAATCATCCATATTTTATGTTTGGGGATAAAACATCACAAAAAATCATTTCATACATCCCTTTTGGGATGTCGATTCTATTTTAGAGATTTATTGGATATTTGTATACAAAGACAACATCAACTATAAAGAAATGGAGATCACCCTGCACATCCCAAAGAATCCTCTAATTATATACAGTGTAACGATGGAGACAAATATCCTTAAAAACCATCATCTCAATTGTGAATATTATTTTATAAAAAGCCTATATATCAACCTAAAATGATTGGAAAAAATTATAGATTCATTATTATAGACATTTCTAGTGTCAGGGATTAAATTGATGTGTTCCCAAAAGAATTTCTTAGTCTTCCTCCTAACCAAGAAACTGAGTCCTCAATCGAATTGATTACTGAATCTCAGCCTATATCAAATTAAAATTATTGAATTGCCACCATTGAGTTTGAGGAACTGAAGAATCAGTTACAAGTGAACCCAAATATGATTTTTATATGTCTAGTGCTTCACCATGGGGTGAACTGATCCTATTCAAAAAGAACATGGATGGATGAGTGCACATATTCATCAATTTTCATGATCTCAACAAAATTGTGATAAAGAAAAAGTATACCCTACAATGGATTGATGACTTGTTAGATTAGCTATGTGGGGAGTTTTATTTCTCTATTGTGGACCTTATGTTGTGATATCATCAATTATAGGAGAATAGTGAAGATATTCCAAATACTACCTGTCAAATGATGTATGGAAACTATGTGTTTTTAGTGATTCTTTATGTACTCTCTAATACTCCAACAATATTTTTGGACTTAATGAATAAATTCCATAGTGATTACCTAGAAAAATGTGTTGTAGTCATTTTTTATGATATTCTGATATACTCTAAGACCATGGAGAAAAGTTATACGCGTTTTAATATTTTGATAATGAACTTGAGAAGGGATAAGGTATATGAAAAGTATAGTAAATGTGATTTTTGGATGGAGGAAGTATAATTTTTGTGGAAGGTTATCATCATTAATGAAATATTTTCAACCCTACCATGTCATAGGAAATTGAAGAGTGGCGTAGGCCACCATCTATAACAGATATCCATACTTTTCATGGTCTAGAAAGGATTTAATAATGATTTGTAATCAATTTATTAGGATTGTACTACCCACTAACTGATATGACTCAGAAGTATGATTTACTAGACTAGTTAGTGTGAAGACTACTTCAAAGAGATGAAAAAGTTAGTAAGAAATACACCATTAATTACACTACCAACAATTGTGGAAAACATTTTGGTACAAAGTTATGCCTAAATGATAGTTTTATGTTGTGTACTGATGAAAAATAATAAATTGTTAGTCTATTCATCAAGTAATGTGAAAAATATTGAGCAAAACTATCTCATGCATGACCTTGAGATGGTAGCTGTGATCATTATGTTGAAAATATAAAAGAATTATCTCTATTGTTAGAATTGTGAGATATATAAAGATCATAAAAGAATCAAATATATACTCACATATAATTAGATACATATTCACCAGTGAAGATTGATAGATCTCATCAAGGACTATGATTTCTAAATCTACTACTATCCTCGTAAGGAAAATATAGTTCTCGATGTCAATGTAGAATGGATCATGAAATATTATAAATGATGAAAAATGAGAAGGATCCAATATTTGTATATTTTCAATGGATGAAAATCAAAATAATAAAGGATGGAACCACATAAATCCATTTAAAAATTATTTTTCAACCAATCCTAAATTAGAAAACAAATGATGGTCAATGGAATGATGTGGAAATTAAGAATATGTTTGAATCTATTAGGAAAAATAGAAATCCTTAAGAGATGAAAATGGATGAGGAAGAAGACATGAGATTTGGGTCATAACAAGGAGTACCATCTATTCCAGGGATAATGAAATAACTTCTAAATGATGCACATAGACCATTTCTCACTATTCACTTAGGAAGGAAAATGTGGTATCAAGATCCATAAGAGAAATAACGGTGGGATAATATGATGAAATAGATCAGTGAATATACATCAACATGTCTGGTATGTCAAAAAGTGGATTCTTAAAGTAAAAAGTCTTTTGGGATTATGAAACTATTACCCATACCATCCTGAAAATGGGAATCATCACCATGGAATTTTTCACCAGACATCTGAAGCCATCTAGATGGAAAATTTATATATTGGTTGTTGTGGAAAGTTATACAATGATAGCTCACTTTATATAAATTCATGAGAAATTATCAATGGATAATATTTTTATAGATATACATTAGAGAAGTGAAAATGATTCATGGAGTGATGGTATTAATTATTTGTATTCAGGATACTAGATTCACATCAATGTTCTGGAAACTTCTCCAACATGCTCTAGACACTTTGATGGACTTTAAACAAACCTATAATCCTCAAAATAATGGACAATCTGAGTGGACTATTCAAACTCTGTATGACATGTTGAGAGTGTGTTCAATGTAATTCAATGGATGATAAGACAATCATCTACCTCTAATCGAATTCTCTTACAACAACAGTTTCCACTCAAGTATCCAAATGGATCTATATGATTCCATTTATAGGATAATATGTAGAAAACCTATATATTTGTATGCTGTAAGTGAATATAATCTATTTTTACATAAAATGGTAGATAAAATAGAACAAAAGGTTAAAACCATTCATTATCATATTGGGTCACCACAAAGTCCGAAAAAGAGCTATGCAGACAATCATCGATGAGACAAAGAGTGTGAGGATAGAAAAATGGTATTCCTCCACATATATCTATGGAAAAGGATAATGATATTTGAGAAAAATGGAATGCTAAATTCCATGTACATTATCACCTTATAGATTCTTGATCATATCATATTTATGGCCTATGAGATAGAACTTACAAAAAATACATATCCCGTGCTTGACATATTCTATGTATGCCTCTTAAAGATGTACATTCCATATTCCTTCCATGTATTGAATTTAGATTTGGTATAGTTGGAAAATGATATCTCTTAGGAGGAGATGCCTGTGAAGATCTAGGACTTTAGATATAATGTTCTATGCTACAAGACTGCAATCCTCATAAAACTACAATGGTGGAACCATAAGTATATAAAGGAATCATGGGAACTTTTGGAAGTAATGAAATATAACTACCCTCAAACGTTCTCACAGTAGTATGTGAAAGTAAATTTCAATGGAGAAGTATCATAAGGGGAAGAATATAATAAACTAAAATTATAGAAATTTATTTTTTCCACTCGTATAATTACGTTATATGGTATAAAACACAAACATATAATATAGAGTCCAATAAAAACATTATTTTCATGAATTAATAATGAATTTATGTTATTTATAAAAATTAAGAAACATATTCCAATGAAATAGTAACATGACCTTTGAATAGTAATGTATCCATCAAGAATAGTAATATGAATAATAGATTAGTAATCTAACCAATGAATGTATAAATAATTTCGTGAAATCTTATAAAATAAATTATCCTATAATTAAATCAATGTATAAGTAAACATATGTTTTAAAAATTATAAATTTGGTGTCGTATTTTTTGTAAAACATAAATTTTTATTTACCATTATATAATTAATATAATTATTTAAAAGAAAATTTATTTTCATAAAATAGTTTCATAAATTAATAATTTTTTCCCTTATTATTATTTGATAATTTTATGAGACCTCAATTATTTCATTAATGTATCATAAAATTATTTATAATTTAAAAATATTTATTTATCTAACAAATGAAGAATTTAATTAAAAATGAAATTTATCTTATTTAGAGAAATAAATTAAAAAAATGAAGTCCTTTTATGAATTATACCAATAAAAAAGTTATTATGGAGAATTATATATATATTTCTAAAATTGTTGAAATTTGGATGAATAGTGAAATACTGTAATTTATGGTGAGAAAAATGAGCGTGGAGGCTCTTAAATTGAGAAAGATAAAACATTACACAAGTCAGAATAAAAGTATTTTACATTTGTCCCTAGAAAGAAGAGGATCCATTTTATTAGGAATATTATTGCTGTGTATGTTCCCTTCTTCCAACACCCCTTTGTTTGCAAGTCCATCTGCAATACGATTCGCCTCCCGGAAGGTGTGTGTGATAAAGTAGTTCATAGAGGAGATCTTTTCAATACAATTTATCCACATACCTTCCAGTTTCCATGATAGTCTTATTTGAACCATCCTTATTTCATGAACCACCGTGGACGACTCACATTCAAACCAAATGTTGTTCCAGCGTCGTCGGCAAGTGATGTCCACCGTGCTTATGAGTGAAATAATTTCAGCTTTCAATGCTGTAGCATGCCCACAAGGACCATACCTACATGCCACGACCTCCCCATAATTATTCCTAAAAATTACCCCGAAACCTGAGGGTCCCAGGTTTCTTTTGGAAGCCCCATCCGTGCTGCATTTTAACCATCCAATAAAGGGAGCTATCCAAATCACCTCCATCATACCCCTTGGCTCGGGATAGTAACCTGCAACTTTTAAATTCCTGAGAATCATAAAATTCTGAACTGAGGTATTAAAATTCTCATTAATAAGTGAATTGGAATTTTGGATGGCCACAAAAAATATTTCTAATTGCAGTGGCTTCATGAAAGCCTGTATGCCTTTGAACAGAGTTATTGCGACCTCCCCAAACAACATGTAAAAGTTCAGCATAGGCGACTTGTAACAGTGCATTAACTTGTTTGGATTGCTGGAATTCAAGAAGATGCTGTAGAAACTGTGTAACAGAGTGGGTATTTGGGGGTTCCAGCTCAAATGTATTTAGAACCATGTTCCATAGAGATGATGTTGTGTTGCAGGGAAAAAAACAAGTGTTCCAAATCTTCTCTATACTGACCACATAGAGCGCATCTTGAGCATAAGGAAATTCCGAGCCTATGAATGTTAACCTCCACTAGAACTTTATTATGATAAAGTATCCATATTAGTGAAAATCTAGAGGGAAGAAGCCATTTTTTGTCTAGTGCACCAATCTAAAATGTCTCGCCCTGCATCATGTGTCTGTAAAATTATTTGGAGTTCAGCTGTCCATCTTGAGACCCTTCCCATAGAACCATGTTCTATAGAGATGACGCCATGTTGAAGGGAAAAAACAATTGGTCAACATCTTCTCTATGCTGACCACATAGAGTGCATCTCGAGCATAAGGAAATTCTGAGCCTCTGAATGTTAACCTCCACTGTAATTTATGGTATTTAAAAAATACATGATTTATTGAGTCATGGTTGATGTACGGCTAATTTAAATGAATATTCATGAACTATCCTTTCATATTTACTTTTTCTAGTCATGGTAATTAAATATATCCATATTCTTGATCCAAAATAATATACTAATGAATATAATAATAAAAAATAACCCACATCCCCACTATAAATACCACCCTCACAACTTCTTCTACTCAAACCTTCCAAGAAATGAATCTTGTCCAATTTCTATACAATCAACTTCCCAAGCCTCTCCCACATTTCTAGGATCCCTTTTTCTCAATAAATTTCTAAATCTAATTCCCCTAAGGATATTCTCATGGGGAAAAATTCATGAGGTAAAATATTTTTTCTTTTTCTTTTAATTCATCATCAATTTTTTTTTCTTATAATCTCCACATCCCCTAATCCATGTGGCATTATAAATCCTGCATATCATATATACTATAAAATTATTATGCTACCGGAATAATCCATCATCAAACCTATTCTCTTCCCCCATTCAATCTATAAATCATAATGTCCCTCGTGAGGTATTGATTTGTCTCCTTCAAGTGTGACACATTTTCATTTTTCATATCTAACTTCAATTATATTAAAAATACCACAACAATAGTTTGAAAAGATTGTAAAATTTATGATATCAAATTTTTTATTTTCTAGATCAAACATATATATACAATAGTTAATAATAAAACAAAACCAATTCATGATTATCGAAAAACTGCTAAATTAATCAAATTGATTTTCATTAATGTCTTATTTAATGAATCATCCTAAAATCATGAAACAAATTAATATATAAGAACATATAAAATTTTATGAGTTTAATAATAACAAATAATTTCATTTTTGGGAAATTATTCCAATTTTTCATGATCTCTTATACATGTAAACAATGAACCGATCATGAAAACCAGGAAAAAGAACACTCAGGAATGATGAAATTACACTATATAACTCATCAAAATGGACATAAAAAACATAAGAAAAATATAATCATTATAATACAAATATAAGTTGTTCAGTATTTATTAATTAATAAATCAATTTTTATTATATATAAGATGAAAGTGAATAAATATTTTGGAAAATTTGTAAAGGGATTCTTAGAAACAATTTCTATCCTTGGTTTTATACCTCATTCGTGCCAAATTTCAGTGTGGATGTTCATTTAATACTCCTAAAATATAATTTAATTGTTCTAACCTTTTTTCTTCTAGGATATTAATTTATCTAATCTGTTTTAATTAAAAATTCAATGATTTTTTTGAAATGAACTATTTTTTTTCTTCTAAAAAACAAATATTTTACTTTTCTTAATATCGTTTCTTCTCATTTAAAGAATGATGATTCTTATACCATCAATGTTAGTCCAATTTTTTTGGATCCACTATTTTTATTCATGAATGTATTATTAATGAAATTATGATGAAATCCATTTCCTTTAAATTTTTTATTTATTTGCTATGATTGATATACATTCTAAGAGACATGCATGATTATGTAAATGTGATGATGTGATGGGGACACTCATAATTATATTATGCTCCAATATATTGGGTAATGTGATGTATCTCATCATATAATGAGAAATATACATGAACATGATCCTATTTGTTTTTCAAAATAAGGATGATATGATTATCCACATATGTTTTTGATGAACATGATGTTATATTTGTTCCCAACTATGTGTGGTATTTGGCCCCACAGACGTGGTGTTTCATTTTTATGAATTTATAGATTCCATTAATTTTTCAAATCCTTCCTGTCATGATGGTGATGATTATCCATTTCTTCAGATATTATTATCATTATTCTCACCCACATTTATGTCCTTATTTATCCTCTTACTGGGATTTTAGCTTGTCCCTCTCTGATAGATATCCAAAGGTCATTACTTGTAATAAGGAGGATCCAAAGGACACTAAGAATATAGAGATTAAGTAATTAATTTTTTTTATGTTTTATTCTATAAAAGTTGTGAATGAACATACTTTTCCCATGACCCTAAATTGTTCAATCCAGGACGTGTAACACTGTTATGATGTTTATCATTAAAAAAATGTCATAATCATGTAATAAAAATTACGATCACCATAATTTTCCATTATTAGGATTCATTTATTTTTTTTCATTGTTTTCAATGAATTATACTTTCTTATTATTTAATTTTTTTAATATGGATACCCAAATAAAAACATAATGTATATCTAAAATACATATAAATCTATTTAAAACCCATTTTGTAATTATTGTTCATCACTAGAGATATTCATTAATTATACCATCCAAAAATATTATATGGATATATTATGTTAATGTTATTCCATTTATTAACTGGTGAGAAATTAAAATTTCACAAGATAGTTTTGTAATATATATGTTTATTTATTAATAAAGAAAACTATTTATGTATTATTTATTCATTAAATTTGTTTTATAAATTCATTGGATTATTTTATTGATGTTTGTGTCCATGGACTCCATATCACCTGAACACCTTTCTAGGTCGCATGAGACAGACTTGCTTTGGAATATTTTTCATGTCTTCTGAATTATTTATCTTGTCCTTGCATGAATCCTTGATATCATTTAAGATGCATTTACACAAATCCTTGATGTTGTATACGATTCTATGAAATTTGGCCATTTTGGAAACATTATGATGTTTTACATTAATTATTTCAACAGTATGAAATCAATTATATTTTTCAATGGGATTATTTATTCTGAAATGGAATCCATATATATCTCCAGTTAATGTTATTTTTATATGGTATAGTTTTTATAATTTACATCTTTGAAATAATTTCGCCCTTGATTAGTCCATGATAGCTTCAATTTAACGTTTGACATTACAAAGCATCAATGATCAACAATTTATTTTGATTCATTTCTATAGGAAAACTAAAAGTGAATTTTTAATGATTTATAGGACGTAATAAAATAACTAGTAATGTTTTCCCTAAAGATTAATTTGTAGATTATATTTTTGAATGTGAGTATACAATAATTTATGTTTCTAGTATCAATATATGACTAATATTTTGTAACTCATAGGATGTGATTAATTTATTTTTTTACCATTTTTATAAATTATTGAGTATCTTTAGGATACATGATCTTTGGTTGTTATAACTAGAATACAAGAAATATTAGTATAATCCTTTGGAAGTAAACTTTGACTAACATAGTCTGAAAGTAAAAAATCAATGATAAATCCTTAATATATTTTAGATAATATTCTAATAAATTTATATAACCATATAAAAATATTATATGATTAATATTCATAATTGTGTGAGAAAATATAGATTATTTATTTATTTAAAAATGATACCATATAGAGAAAATGAAAACCATATACACCAGATATAGTGATTTCCCTCATGAGAAATGAAAAAATTAAATGACTTCCATTCTTAAGTTGAGAATATTATTGGGGAAATTTATTCATTTTATGACCAATAAAAATTCTTGTATATTAAAACCATCTGACCCAAAATATTGTAAAATAATGATGGATCATTTAATGTGATAGAAAATTATTTCAATTAGTGTAATGATTGTTCCATTGGTATCAAAAATATTTATTTATACCCTAAAATATATATTACTCACATTGGGAATTTATTAATGGGAAAATAATTCCAATTTTTTGGATCATTTTAAGCATGATTTTTAAAAATAGTGTTCTTTAATCCCAAACACAATAGAGGTAGATGAGATAAATTGCACTGAATATAAGACTATTATGATAACTTTCTATGAAGGTTAGTTTCTATTTGGTTAATTTGGTAATATATATTGAAAATTAATAAATCTAGGACAAATGTAATGGGAATTTGTTACTAAGTATATGGTAGTCATTAAAAGGATATTAGTACATGCTCTAGGAAATATAAATTTTTTAAATGAAATATCGATTGATATGCTGATGGGATAAAGATTATTCTTTAAATACATGTGTTATTTTAAACATTATAATCATGTAAGGATTATTTATAGAGTGCTATCATGAAATAGATGTAATTGATAAATTCATAGGTATTTGAAGGAATGTATAAATGAAATCAGACATCTTGGAACATGGTAAAGGAAAATGTGGTAAATAGAAAAAAGTGATATTTATAATTAAAAAAATGTAAAAATCTTGGATAAAAATATCCTTGAGAATGATTAAAAATAACTTTTTTTTAATTATTGTCTTGTAAAAATGGCCAACAAGCAACTGAATGCAAAGGAAGGGGAGAGGATTCCAATTCACAATGCTTCAAAAGTATGGATATCAGGCACTATGAAATCAATATTCCCTTGATTTAGTTTAAATTACATCATATAGTGATATGTTATAGAGGCACATATTATTAAATAAATATTCTAAAGGTGGATGTTTTTGTTGACATGATAGAAGGTACATTGATAAAATTATAAAATTTTGCGAATGACTTATTTAATTATGGAACCACATAATCTTTTTTCACCGTGATTTTTATAAGACAATAAATTAAACATGTAAAACCCTGAAAATGTATTTTTCAATTGAAAAACATATTTGGAATCTTATTCCAAATGAAACACAGTAGACAATGTCAGTTATAATGCATAGAAATTCCATTGATGAAAACCCCATTATCATTCCTATGATTTAATTTGTTATAATCCTTGGTATGAATTTATTTAAAGTACAATGAAATAAATTATTATACAGAAATTTACATTTATCATGGAGAAGAGATCAGAGTATCTCATGTTCTTATAGAATTACTTCCTTGTATGAGTGTTATCCAGATCGATATTTGGTATCTTATCTTAAAGAAATTATATTATATAAAGATGAGTAATTTTTTTTTGTATTTTATTATAATTAACATAACATCCACATAACTGTGAATTTGATATTTTCATTGGGAATATTTGTAATTTAAATACCATATCTAAGAATCCCTATAGAATGGTTATAGTGTAATTGGTGGAATATAAGAAAACAATACATCAGTTGGGTGATAATGAAATCATACACCTTAGGTTTTTGTCTCAAGGATACAATATTCCATTTGTGAAAAGGAATGATGGATTGATGATGTTTATCATTGATCGAATGGAAACCAATGAAATTGACTAAAATAATATGTATAATTTTCCATGTATTGATGAATTATATGATAAACATCTTGATTCTGACTATATTTAAATGATCAATCATCACTATAGTTCTCATCAATTAAGGGTGATAAAATTTGATATGCCAAATATGTAATTCCATATGAGGTATAATCATAAAGAGTTTATTGTATTTCATTTTTTATTAATTAATTAACCATTTATATTTATAGATAAAATGAATATAATATTCAAATATCATCATGATGAATTTCCTCTATATTTTATTGATGTTGTGTGGATATAATCTATCATCTATGGGAAGTATGATAATAATTTTTGAATCATTTTAGAGCTTCCAAATTAAAATGAATTATGTGGGAAAATATGTATATGAATAATATGTGTCTAGTAGGATTATTTTATTATCCATCATGTATCCAAGGATAAAATATATTTTGATCCCTGTACAAAAAGGTAAAATAAGAAATGGAACACACAAATGAATATAATTGAGATATGTAGATTCCATGGTATAACAGGTAACTAGAAGTGATATTTTTAAAAATATTACTATGTATAAAACACGTTACCCATTTTTACAAGTAAAATGGCCAAATTCACATGGACGAAGGAACAAAAAGAATGGTTTGAAGTGATAAAGATGATATTGGTTATTAGAAGAATATTGAAATTCCCATTAGGGAAGGAGGATTTGTAAAATATATTGATTCATAAATAAGTCCACTTGGTTGTGTCCTTAAGATGAATGATAACATCATTTATATAGAAGTAATGAAATTAACGATACATAAACAAAATTATACCACTCATGATATTGAGTTGGAAAATATAACAATTTATATAAATATAAAAAGGAATTATATCTAAAATTAAATATGTTACATACATTTGGAGAAAAATATATTGAATTATATATTCACTTAGAAAGATATCAACTTGACTTAAAAGTTATGGAATGAATTTTTCATGGGATATGACAAATCAAGAAACAAAAAATATAGGAAGGAAAATAATGTAAATGATGCATTTAGTAGGAATGAACCTGGTGGTCTGACCATGATGATAAAAAAGAATACTATATTCAAATATTTAGTAAATTAGCATATCATAGTTGTTTAGAAAGGAGAAACCTCATTAATTTTTCATTAAATTTCCAAATATTCAATATTGGAGAAGAAAATGTTATCGCAAAGGAATGACACAGATATACAAAAAAGTTCAAGGATATTAGTGATGGGATATTTTTAGACTTCATCTATTAAGATAGTGTGACAAAATTTGGAATGAATATATATGATCCATCCATACCTAAGATGAAGTTTAAATTAATTGATAAATCTAAAATAATAAATTTCTCTGCACATTGCAGTTACAAAATGATGTACATGGACTTTAGAGAAAATATAATGTGGGATTATATAATGTGGGAAATTTATAATTATGTGTATTGATACTTGGTGTATGATCTGGAATTGGAAGAACTATAACATCTTAATAGATTAAAAAATCCTCTCTCTATACCAATATAAGATATCCAAATTCTAATGCGAACATTATTATAGGAATTCCAAATAATCCGTATAAGAATGTTGATATACATCATATTGTGGATTTTGTTATAATGTTTTCAAATTTTTGTGCAATAAGATAAGATCTAACCCTCATATTCCATTTAGAACCATATATTAAGGGAGTTGTGAGATATCACAGTGCTCTAATATCAAATTTATCTGATTATGATCCTTAATTAATGTCAAAAGTTTAAAGGACTCTTTATATGGATAATAATATTGAGGTGATTTTTTTAATCACATTTCACCCTCAAATTAATAGGGAGTTTAAAAGAAAAATTCAAGCATTATAACAAATGTTTATATGATGTTCAGATTATTTTTAGTGAATATTGTCCAAATACCTACCATTTGTAAAATTTACATATAATAATTTCATCAACTGAAGAATTAAAATTCCACCATATAAACCAATATAATAGAATATATTTCATACACTAAACTATTCAGATGAGGCTTGAAAGTGGAATAGAATAGTCCTGAAAGTTTTAAATGTGACATTTTTATGGTTTAAGCGATTTGGAAGACTATTAGATCATGTTAATACAGAATGTAAATATTTTTACATAATAAATCGAAAGAAAATTAATTTCATGTGTGGGATCATGTATTCATAATTATACCTCTATAAAAGAGATTTATATAATTTGATATGAAGAATAAGTTAAGTCCCATGTATATTTTTCTTTTTTAAAATTTTCATAGAATTTAAATTTTGTATTACCTTAGTTATATTCTTCTTAATCACAATAATGTGAACCCAATCATCCATATTTCTTCATAGAAGAAAAAATTCCATACACATAAATATTGAAAAAATTTATTTGGAACATGACCTGCTAAATAATGAAAAATAAATCCTGATTAATGGTAATACAGATCATGTACTGTTGAATCAGATAACTCATATGATAAAATATATTTGGTTAAATCATAATATATAGGATTAAATTTGTGAACATGTAGAATAAATGATAATTAATTTACCACTTTTTTGTGAAAAATTATATATATCCCAATTTCACTAAACAAATTATTTAATTGTAGATAATGTATCATTTATGATTCAACAATATCAGTTTGAGAGAATATCCAAAATCTATAAAACAATCCACATGATATTGTATCATTATTATATTTCCATAGAAATAGTATTATTCCTGAATTTGATTTAATGTAACATTCATAAATATTATACTTTAAAATATATGATACATACATGATTTGAAGATATAACTGGTCAAATTATTCTAAGAGGGGTTCTATAATTTAATAAAATTATCATTATTTGGGGAACAATATATAAAATAAATGATTCAAAATTCTGAGGCCTTTATGAAACCATCATTAAATAAGAATTAATAGTTACTTTTCCCAACCAAGAAAACTGATTAATTAATTATAATAATACATTTTAATATATTATATTTAATTCAAAAATATATATTTTAAAATTTCGATCCGAATATTTATTTTAACTTAATGGAAATATTTTTTTGGTTCTTTTAATGTATTTAACTATTCACTAAGTAATATTTATTTTTATCTTTTTTTTTAAATCAAATTATAATGATATTTTAGTAATAAATTAATAAATTTATAGGGAATACATACTATACCTAATTATAATGTCATTCATTTTTATGTCATAAAGGAATTTATTCTCAAACTACCATTGTTGTGTTATGTGTACAAATATTAAATTTAACTATTACCATAACTGAAAATTAAATAAAATAATATAGTTTTTTTTTCATTTACATAGTATTAAAATTAATTAATATTTTTAAAATTTATTTTTAGTCATAAAAATAAGATATGATGGTAAATGTTTTATCAAAACAAAAAATTTTAAAATGAAGGGGGGGGGGGGGTTAAACATTGTGATATAAGAAAAAAATTGAAAATCTTTTTTCTAAATTACATAGAATTTTTGTACTACTGACCTAACATTTCCTATAATAAAAATTTATCATATTTTTTTACATTACTTGAGTTTGATAATTATTATATATATTGAATATATGTATTTATCAGAGTTATAATACAAATTCTTATAAATTGAAACCTTCATCACCTAAAATCTCAGTACATCTAAATATTATTCTATAAAAATCACAAAAAATCTCTCCCAAACCATTTTTAATACACAATAGAGAGTATGGTATCTCAAAAAGACCAATACATGGAGGATTATGTGGAGGATTTAATAGAAGAAGGTAATTTTATAAATATCATTTCTGAAGTTTCATTTATATTTCATCTACTAAAAATATAATAAAATCATAATAATGATATAAAATTTATATTATTAGTAAAATTATTAGTTTCCATGTTGATGGAAAATATTTAATCTACCACTATTTCATCCTTTAGAAAATGGAGACATCGTTTTTTTAAATATAGGCCACACAATCCATCAACGACACATTTCATTTTTTATTATTGGCTATTATGAGTCGATATAATAAAATAATTTAATGAGAAAATTTGAAATATAAATCATTTATATTGTTCTACAAATTGTATTTAGCCATTGTATAAATAATTTTAAAAATTAATCATCATTATAATGTTTGACCACCAAGAGCCAGCATAATAAGATGAAAAGTGATTAATAACTTACAACCAAAAAATTTTCTTTATATTTACCTTCTCCGTACTTTATAAAAATTAACTAATTTAATAATGGGTTATATATTTTATTAACCTTATGATAAATTGACATTATCATTATGAAATATCATGTTCTTAGTCTTCAATCATTATAACACACCATTGTTTGTGTCAATTTTACACCCTTTATGAATGATGTCAAAATGATTGTGTCCTGAGTTATTAAGGAATGAGAAATACTGAGAGTATCATGTATAAATTCTAATATTATTATGCTTTCATAATTAAATAATTGTAATATATTTTTTTATTGGTTAACAAAATAAATTCTTTTATGAAATCACAATTTTTATTAAATTGAATTTTTAATAATTTTAAAAAATATTTGCAGTAAGAACCATGAAATGACCATGAGACACCATATATATGTCAAAAAATATATAAAATTTTAAAAAATATTCTCTAGATTATTTACCCTTGACCACTATGAATGGATTGAAACTGTCGATCCGAAACATGCATGTAAAAGGAATATTTAAAAAATATTGATTTCTAAAAACAATTATTAATAACTTAGTAATCATAAATAAATATTGATTGAAATATAGTTTGGTATATATATATGTTTCTGATTTTTATTTATCATAGAAATAAATATATTTTCTTTGTGTTTATATAGTGATTTACTATGTGTTACTCTAAGTGAAGGGTTTATTTTACAATTAATTTTTCTTTCGGATTGTTTATGTTTAAATTTATATGGGGGAATTTATATATATTTTATCTCCACTAAACACTATTAATTATATTTTCATCCTGATATATATATATATTGATGTATATTATATAATAATTTCATTTTTAATATCTTTGGAACTCAAATCAACCACATGATTTTTTATAATAAAATTTGACATTTTTCATGGACTTTTCTAGGTATATTTTCCTCCATATCGATAATATTTATTTTAATAAAGTATGTTATTTTAAATAAATTAATATTTTATTAATTTTAATTTATATTAAATTTTATAGTATGTTCAAAAGTTTAAAATGAATATTTTCTATATTTTCAACAGAATTAATTTTTTACACTTACTATAACTATGTGAAAGTAATGATTCATAATATCGACCAGATCGTAGTTTCCAATTATTATAAACATTCTTATTTATTAATATTACATTCACTGATTTGATATTTTTTAGGAAAATTACATTCTCAATCTCCTATTACTTTTTATTTTTCTAAATGTTTCCAAAAAATTATTCTTTTCTTACTTTCAAAAAAATTTATAATTTCTTTGTAATGAATTTTTTTCAACATTGTAAATATAATTTAAAATATTATATGCCTCAAATGGAATATAATATAATGATAATATCCAATATATTTATTTAAAATTAATCTAATAATTTTATTCAATTTATTAACTGTAGAAAATATAATCATTTCATAAGTTAGTTTTGTAATACACATGACCATTGGTTACAACAAAAAGCTTCTTATAATATTGTAAACAGTAACTCTGGGTTACTAGATGTAGGGTTATTACAAATAAATTACTAATTTTTTCCCCTTAAATGCTAAAAAAAAATGGAATATATAAACATTCATTGGATGGGAAATAAAATTAATCTAATAAATTGTGAGTATGGTACATCTAATAATTAATAAAATTCTCAAAATAGAATCTCACGATCTCTCGTTCTATGTAACTAAAATCCATTGATTATAAAAAACAAACACAAGATAAAATCCCTCCATAGAATTAGTAGATTCATCTAGCTTATATAAACTATAATAGGAGGGTTCCCATAGCCTACTTCTTTGTGAAGAGAATATAACTCATTTGGAAATGATTTAACAAATTTTTTTTAAAGAGAAAAATTTATATAAAACTATATTTTTCATTCAATAAAATAAATATTAAAAAATATTGTGTTTTAGATTAATTTTGGATTAATATTTTATTTTCAAATATAATAATATTATTCATTCTAATACCTTTTCCCATGATATATGTTATTTTTCCTATAAATAATAGTTAAACAACACCCTATAAAATTCTAAAAATTGATGACATATGGTTATAGACATACCTTTATTCGTTCTCTAGAGAAAACAATATATGATGGAAACCCTATAGGGTTCTAGTAAAAAATTTTCAAACAATTAAACATTAGAAAATATCCATTAGTGATAATTTTATAAATCAAGGATACTTTAAGGACCCTATATTAGTATATACTACTAGAAAAAACCATTTATCATTGTTTTTTTGGATTTTTAATATCAGCTAGAAGGTGACAATGATATATTTTAAAATTAATTATTTAAAACATATATCAAACAATACCTTTAATGTTTTTCAAAAATAAATAGGATTTAGAGAATTTAAGAAATAACAAAAAAATATACATTCAACTTCACATTTTTTGGAAACTCAATATTAAATGTGTGTTTAAAAATTTATTTCCTGAAATAATAATTGAAAAATACATTTAATGTTAGTCTATAAAGAAATATAAATTTATTTTCCAAAAGGCAATTATTATTTTGGATAGACTTTCATCATCAGTTTATTTAAAATATAAGGTCAAATGTGGTTCCCAAAATATTTTTTCTGGAAAACATGCATTGAAAGTGACATTATAAGTCTTTTTAAAATAAAATAATGTTAAATAATAACATATTTTGTTTATAAAAAGTAAACAATACATAGCCTATGAGTAGTGAAATTGAATTTTACATAATAAATAACACAAAATAGAAGAAATAGATAACACAAATTCTGTAAAACAAGCATTTTCTAATCACGTAGATAAATAAATAAATTTATATATAAATAATTAAATATATAACGTTCCATGAGAGATTAGTAATAGAAAAAATGACATAAAAATAAAATACAAATTATATCATCATTCATTTATTTGGTAACAATATTAATGACTATATAAAGAGTGAATGTAATAAAATTAACAATACTATATATTATTGTAAAATAATTGTGTTGTAAAAGATCTAATATTATGAAACTATATCTATATAAAATCCATTTTAATCTAAAATTAGAATCTTATAAATATAAAAGCATTATTATATATGTATCTTTTTTGTAAAAAATTATGGTTATAAAATATTTCTTTAAAAAATGTATTCATAAAAAATGTTAGACGATATAGATGTTAACTAATATAAATTTTATTTGTCTTGAAAATCATATATTTCATATATTTTTCTTATTTACCATTATGTTAATGACATTAAACACTCCCCATGTTTTTTTAATATAATATTTAACATAACTAATATTTACATATAATATAATATTAAAAACACTTGAAATATATCATAACCTAAGATTTTAATTTTTTTAATAATTTTCCAACTCCACACATAATAGGGAATATCCATTATATAATGAATTTGTGTAGTTAGAATAGGAATAATAACTAATGGTATGTAAAATATAAATATTTTAGTATTAGTTATATTATAATGAAAAATTATCAATATTTATATTAAAAGTTTTACTAGTTTAGGATGAGAAGTAGCCAACACCAAATTTATGTTGTTTTTAATCATTCCCACAAATGTTTTACTCTAAAATTATCACTAATATATAATATATGCATTTGAATATATTTTAAATCTATACAATAAAAAATGGCCATGCTCTTATTTTTCATTCCATGAGTATTGAGATACTTAATTTTAAGTCATTATAAATTATATTTATTTAAATAAATAGACCCTAAAATTGAAATATAGTAACGTTAAAAGAAATTATTCAATGGGTATAGAGAGATCAAAAAAATAATAACCATTATTTAATTCTTAAATAATATTAATTCATAGTTTACCACACATATATATATATCATTGGTAACTATAATATAATAATATGATGACAACGTAAATGATTTTTGGGATGAACTTTTTATCTCATTAGAAATTTAAAATGTTTCTCGAGGTGTTTGTTCATGAAAAATCTATTTCTTTTTCAAATATTCCAATAATTTCTGATGAACTTATGTAATCTAAATTTAAGAATACATTATAAGAAATTTGAAAACAAAATTTATAAAAATTATTAATCAACGCACATATGTTTGTGGGCATAGAAGGATAGTCAGTGAGAGTAAAAAATGTCCCACACCATTTACAACTATATCCATGTATCATTATCAAGTCCCATAGGGGATGTTGGATTCTATATATAATATACTTCTACATGTACAATAAATACGTGAATATAAAAAATATTTAAAACAATTAGAATCTGATGTGTGTTACCATACACAATAATTTGTAAATCAAGATCCCTAAAATATGACTAACAGTACATGGTTTGATTTGAAAAATGATTATAGAGCAAGGATGATAAAAATCCTTTTTTTATCTATGTATTTTTCTATAAAAATATAATCTACAATAAATTTTATTTAACAAATCATTGAATATTTATTATCTCATAACTCATCATTTATGAAACTAGTTTCTCCCTTTTCTTCTGCATCCCTCAACATCATACTACGATCAATGAAATGATCTCTAAGAAGGTCACCCACTTCATATCCTCATACACATACTGAGTGATTTTAAATTCCTAAAATAGTATCAACCATGTTACACCATAAAGAATTTACAATATTTCATCTTCATTAATTTTTTTTGCTTGATACCTTATTATACACATATCACCACGATGAAACAAACTGTGATAAAATGTAGAGATATTATAATTTAAACAGTACTTTATAACATAGATATTTTATTGGTGTGTATTAATAGGTTTTACTATATTTTGAAACATATGTATAAATTTGTTTATAATAATTTATAGACTACTTAATAGGAAATAATTACATAATATTTAATGATAATAATGAAATAATATAAAGTCAAAAATAATTTAAAAGTCATATTTATATTCAATTATTTCTCATTAGGTTTTCCAAAATTTCGTAAATTTATAAATTTAAGTGGATGATAATAACTACTCATGTTCTTAACATATCAATACTATCAAAGATATAAATTGTATATTTTTAATGAAATATATGATTTTTCGGTGAATTGTGGAATTTATTTACAAATCATGTTGATTTTAGGAAAATTTCATAGTCTAATAATTAAATATTTTTTTTGGAAATCATTATAAACAGCCAAATATATACGTAAATGAAATAAAATTTATTTAAAATTATAATTTTGATCCTAGAAATTTATGTATGACATTTTGGAAATGTAAATGAATATTATTTATTTTCAGAACATCTCTTTTAAAAATAATTTATTGCTAAATTGTCTAAATGAATTATAACTTTATATGAATTTTCATGATAATTACAAAGGGTATCTTTTTATAAAAGTGTTTATATTTTTACTACATTGTTATTTATATGTTTTAAAAGTTACATTATTTGAATATCCCAAAATGAAATAATCACTATTTAATGTTAAATAATAATTTATAATTTTTTTTGAAAATAAAAAACATATTATAAATGGAAAAATATGATGGGTAGTGGTTTAAAATTTCATAAATTGTTTATTTTCGAGTAGCCTTTAATTTTTAAAATTACATTCAAAATTTTTAAAGACATATTATTTAGGAAATCACCATTGGTTTTTATCAATTAAGGAGCCTTTATATATCCATTCAAAAAGAACATATGTTCCCCTTCATCTCTAAAATACATGACACGGTCCATAAAGACACTATCCATACCACAACACAATACCTTAGTGTGATTGTAAATATCTAACTCAAAGGCTGTATGTTATATCAAAGGAAAGATACTAAAGTATATTGTAATTGTCTTATCTGATCTATTTCATTTGTCCATATTCTAAAACCTCCCTAAAATTTTTGATGTCCAGAATAATATATTTATAACTATATAATTACATATTTTTATAAGGATTTATTCATTTTTTATCTCACTTCCCTCTAAGAAAAAAATAAAATGTTTCTTAAGCCAATGTACTAGCTACGATATCAATAAAGTAAATTATTCTATTATATTTAAAAATAATCCATGAATGGTCATATATATAAATTTAATGTATTATATTATTTTTATGAAATTATTATCTTTCATGGAAGATTTATTTTTATTTTACATTCATTTTTTCCGTCCATTATGATGTGAAATCATCACTCATCTTTATAGATAGATATCCTTTTCAAAAAAGTAATGTAATTCATTTTTTATCATTACCCTTCATAGATGATTATAAAAGTTTTTACATATACAAAAATATATATATACATGTTATATTTATTATACTATTACAATAATATATCCATTTCAATGGTTCATTTAATATAACTATTAAACTCAAACATACATTTAAGATGGATTTATTAAAATCCAAATATAGATTTTAATGAATAATTGTTAATAAATTAGTGATTCATAATTATGATGAAATTATATATATATTGAGTTAATTATAAATATGGCACATGCATATATTTATAATAAATATGGGTTTATAATACTTGTGGTTTGAACATGAATTAATAATTTTATGACATGGTGTATGGGGTTGGTCTAAAATCCCCTTGAAAAATTTATATGTTATACAAATATTTTTTTTATTAAGTTTTTATGTTACCCATTTAACATACTATAAAATTATAATACTTCTATCCCTTTTGTTTTATGTTTCATTTAATTTAGTTTCTTTCAATGAAGTTTGGAATTAAATTTTATAAAAGTGGTAAGGGTTTTCTAATCTCAAATTTATGTCTTTGAGGCATATTCCATATTCAATAATTGCTTTATATTTTTGGTATATATATTTCCCATTAATTTATTTTATTATTAAGTTCATTAAATTTATTGGTACTTAAATAACCATTTCTGACTTAATATTTCATGGGATTTTAATTCAAAGATTAACAAAACACTTAGTGTTAATGTAATAATATAATTTCCCTTTAGGATTGTCATTATTAAACCCCCAATTATGAAACTATTATTATCCTCATATTTTAAACCCTATATATTTTATTTTCTTCTCTTTATTTATATGGGTTTCATTCATTTTAAACATTTTTCAATAATTGGAATAATAAATGACTATCATTATGTTTTTATGAAAAGATGGTCTCATTTCTCTTCTTGTCATAAAAAATAGTTATCCTCTACCTACTTTATCTCTAAATTATAATATTAATGGTTGTATATATGAAAAATATATTTATAACATACATTTATACTAATTTTTACTTTAATTAAAATATTTTCTAAGTAATATTGGTAATTTTTTCTATAGGACCATATTTTTATATATTATAAATGTGTTATTAGAATGTTTTATTTTAATATATATGACATGAATGGATTTTAAAAATTTAATTTAATTTAGTAATAATTATTATTCAATGAAATGTTTCCAGGGATTTTAGAAAAACATAATTTTCCATTATTCTAGAATTTTTTAGTTTTAAAATGCCCCAAAAGGGAATAATATTTTATATTTTCATTCAAAAAGTATATTAAACGTTTTAATAAAATGTAATTTTCAACCATGTAAATATAATTTATTTATTGTTGTGATTATGTGGGGATAATGTTTTTTTATCATACCATGAAATTTATTTCTCTAGATTGATTACGATGAAGGTGTTTTAATGAAGATTTTACAAAACTAGTTACTTATTAATGGTTTAATTAAGTTATAAAAAATTATGAATGTTTATATGATAATGTGAAAATTTTTATATGATTTTTATTTACTGATGTTTCATCCTAAATTTCTATATCCCACTTCTAGGTATCGCGCCCTTTAACAAATAAATACTACATCATAAGAGATGAATATTAATTACATAAAAAAGTACACATAGAAGGAACATAAATGTTTAGTGTCATTGGAAGTGTGGATACATAAACAACTGGTTCATTAGTGGGATAAAGTTTCTCCCCATAAGTTCATTATAATGATAACCCTTCTTAGATAAATCCTAAATAAAACATTTACTCCAAACCTAGTGAATGGAAACATAAGAATGGGTAAGATTATATACTCAGTAAGGTTAATAAAGGGAGATTCAAAAATTTGACATGTGTACAAGGGCATGATAATAATAGAATATCATTTTATGATCATACCATGCATATCAAATATCATAATCATGATTTTTGAACAAATATTGGCAATTAATAAGACATGTATCATAATGTAATCAAAGATCAAAAGCTATAACATCATAACGTATTCATAAGAAATGGAAGAGTTAAAAACCAATATATATAGAAAATGACTTCCATAGTAGTCAAGTATCACTTCCAAGGATATCATAGTAGAATTGGATCACTCTAGAAACCTGAATATTATTCAATATTCACTCCCATTACCATCATAATGAATAAAGTCGCTTCCTGAAATGGGTTCACTCCCTATTCTAGTCCTATCTATCTCATAAGATATAAATATTTATGCAATGAATTGGGGGGAGATATAGGCCCCAACTATTAGATGATTAAATAATACATATCTATTCCACAGGGTAATAAAACGTTCATAATATCATATCATATAAAAAAGGGTTCAGTTTTATAAATTATTTCTCATAATATATCGTACGGAAAAGAAACATGTTTCAAAATCATTTCACCTTTTCATCATAGAATAATATATGGGTATAGAATGGGTTTTATGAAAATATTCAATCTTAGTCATCAACCTAAAAAATTTAAGAAGGAATCAGGATAGGTATATTTGATCACATCCTCAACAAATATTATATAACATAAAATATTATCATCATAAATGGAAAATTATTTTAAAATATAAATTGGATCATTTATTAAGGAAAAGAACCATTAATTGAAAATAATATAATTAAATCATGAAATTCATAAAATATTGTGGATAAAATATTCTTTGAAAATAATATTAAAATTTATAAAGTTTGATTCATTCAATGGATTGCTCATGATGGTGGATAATTTCTTACATGATGTATATTTAAAAAATGTTTCCTTTAAAATTGACAGCAGTAGTCAAAATATCATTTTATGAAATTCCATAATAAGAATGCTTTTAAGAATATTTGGTAAAAATTAAAATATCGTTAAAAATTATCATGTTAAAATTGTAGGATAATATTAATAATTTTTTTATAATATTATAAAAAATATATTTTGGAAGAAAACATATTTCCGATGGAGAGAGAAATAATTTTAGATTTTAATAAAAACATTTTCCCAATTATGTTAGAGTTAAAATAGTAGAAAATTGATAATATCTCTTGAAACGTTTGTGAATAAAAATAAGAAAAAAAATCATCAATTTTTTAGGTATATATCTTAATATTTCATAGTTGTAAGAATAATCATAAAGAATCCTGATAAATGAATAAATTGTATCATAAAATTTGTACCACTTAGTAACATTGAATAATATTCCCCATAAGGAATAACATAAAATGAAACATGGAATGCCAAGGGAATAATTAAAATTGTGGCCATAAGTTTCAATGGTGTTTTATATACACCTCTTAAAATAAGGGAGGTGTATAACAAAACATATGTAACATAGAAGACAAATTCTGAAACAAATACCTTATCATGGGTCATGAAATTCTATAAACATGTTAAAAAATACTATATAATAAGTTTATTAGACATGTATACTATAATTTTTAACATACTTATAATATTATTTGTCTTCCCCTTATAAGATTAAAAAATAATTTGTAACAAATCATTATTAAAATCCTTATTTCTGGGACTTAAATTTATTTTTTGTTATGGTTTTTTTTAAATAGATTAGTTTCTGGTTCATTGAAAATCAATAAATCATCCCCATAAGGTAACTCATGTTATATATATCATATATATTCATGTTATACATAATAAATTTCATCCAGAAATTTTATATATAATAAATTTAAATATGTTGTTCTTAGAGATGGTAGGTCGTACGTACTCATGAACAATGTTTCCATAATTTTGGGAGGATGAATTAATTTAAAATTAAATAGTAGTTAAACAATACAGAATAATAATTATTTAATAATTTTAAAAAAAATTCGTCTTTTTTTATCCTTATTTCCATCTAAATGAGGTTGAAGTGAAACACATATCACATCGCTTCATGTGGTGGTGACTATTGTACACATGAACAATATGATTGTTTCTTCCATGGAATGGAATGCAAACGAAATATATGATATAATTATTCCACGTGTATAATTATGTATAAAATATCACATATATATCTATCACCATACCCATCTTGGGATGTTTTTTATATTAAATGAATCAGATTAGTTTTGCGGGGTAGTAGTCTTCTCTGCACACGAGGGACATTACCATTTCCCATTTTAGTGAATATGAGATGGATATAGGTTATTAACTTAAGATAAAAACATATATCTATATTTATGAAACTGATTTTATTATATGTCCTCAGTTAAATAATTATTTTTGGATATGGAGGCAGAAATAAAACAACAATGCACATTGATGAACATTACCTTTCACCAGAAAAAATCTGTTGTTTTTCATAAACTTTTAAATTGGTTGGATTTATGAAAAAAAAATGATTATAATATTATTATTGGAATTATGGAAATTTATTGTTTAATTTAATTTACGAACTAATGTGATTTTAATTTTTGAAGAAGATAATATAGAGGGATGCCTTTTATATTTGAGGTGAATCGCAGAACTATAATTGTTTGGAAGTAGTGTATCACACCATCATTTTTTGTCAAAAAGCTCCAATAATTTCCCATTCAAGATTATATATGGGTTAATGATGATATAAGGACATAAATTTGTGTTAGAAACGTTTTATTTCAATTTTAACATTTTTCATTAAATATTATCCTCCTAATAAACAAATTTTTACCCTAATCACATGAACTAATTTTTATAGTTTTTTGTATTAATGATTTTCAAAAATTTAGTTGACGTAATTAGATAATATAAATTATTCTGATTATAAATATGGAATAATTTATTTAAAATTATATTCATTTATGTATGATATTTTAATATAAAACTAATCCCACCGACGCAACGAGAAAGAGAGTTTTCAATTTGAAAATGTTCAAAAGATTAAATGTTTTCTATCTCAAAAATAAATATAAAAATGAATCCAATGATAAATATAGGATTAATAAATATATTAGTAAACTAATTGTAACTTATAAATAATAATATAATAATTTTTATGATAGTAAAAGTATTAAATTTAATGAACATTCTGAATAAAAACCTATATTTTTAACTATTCACTAAAAATTTATCACCTCAAGAAACATAAAAAATTTAGACTATGATAATTTAAATAATATTATTGAAATAATTCAGTTCATTTCCTCAAATTAATCTTCTTACAGTGAAAAATATAATTTTTTTTTAAATACTGAAAAATTAGACAAAACCACTTTTGGGAAAAGTAATGTCTTTAGATTTCAGTTCATTTATTTTAATTTGTGATTAATTTTGAACAAATGAAGTCATTTTATAATTTTTTAAATAATAAATTTTCATATGTTAATTAATCCAATTTATAACCTACATTCCAGTATATAAGAGATAACTTTTATATTTTAATAATAATACTAATAGTAAATTTTTATTTAGTAAAACACTGTCTTGCATGTAATGTAAGATGGGATTTGTGTTGTGTATCATGGAAACTGTTGAAATAAATCATTGTTTTGTGTAACACATGATTTCAAAAATACATTATATTTGAACAAGAATAATTCATAAAAATTAGCAGTGTTACATTCTAGCCCCCCCCCATAAAATAAGTTTCTCACTTGAAATCCCATCATTATACTACATACATTTGAGGATACTTTTAGCTCATATCATAGTTAATATCCCATATAGTTTACAAAATATAGTGGTTTTCCATGAAAAATTGTCCAAATGATTTTTATTTTCTCATTGAATAGTCTCCCTGTGATCTAGAGTCTCTACAGGATGATCCTCATAAGAAATATCATTCTCTAGTGGTACAACCACTGAGTTAAGGACATGTGATGGACTTGGTATGCACATCCCTAGGAGAAATACATGGAACACATATAGGAGTTTAGAGATATGTTTTGGGAGCACCAAACATTATGATATTTTCCCTACAAGATCGTGGATCTCGAAAGGGACAATATACCAAGGGTTTTAAATCCCATTTCTTCCAAAATATCATATCATTCTTACAGGAAAAAATTCATACTAACTGTTTCTCAAAAATATCAGATTATAAAATCCCACATGGATTATGAGTATAAAATTTCTATCTAATCTAAGCTAACATGATGTTTTACTAAATGCATCTGACCTTATCTTCTATTTCTTTAGAAAACTTAGGTCTTACAATCTTATTGTCTCCAACTTAATTCTATCATATTGGAGATCTACACTTAATTCCATAGAATGATTCATAACGTTCCATAAAAATGATATAGTGAATGATATTATTGTTAGAAAACTCCACTTGAGGAATTTGTTGATCCCAAAAACCATTTAAGTACCTATATCAAGATCATTACATATCACCTAGGTTAATAATTTTTCTCTCAAAATGGACATCTATTTGAGGATAATATGCAACGCTTAAGGTAATCTCTATATCACTAAAATGTCGATCAATTTTCCAGAACCTTGAGGTAAACCGCAAATATGATAAAAAATAATTGAGTGTAGTACTCTGAGAAATATTATAACTTATTTATTGAATATTTGGGAAGGGTGATCTAGTGATAAATCTTCTATAATTGTGGATAATTTTCCTGACATCATAAATTGATCAAATCCTTTCCAAATATTATTTTTCCCTTCATAAATTCTAGGAAGTCCTAGTACAAAACCCATGGTAATGTTATCTCATTTCCATTCTTGTAAGGTTAATGGTTGTAACATCCATACAAACTATTTTCCTTCAGTAATAACCTGTTGAAATATCAAGAACCAAGATAGGATATTAGAAATATATCACTTCATTCCATCACACCAAAAATACTCATTAAAATCTCTCTATATGTTTTTACTGCTTGGATGAATAGAGAATGATGAACTATGATCCTCCCCCAATACCACCTTCTTAAAAATTGGTATGGATGGGACACATATACTATTCATGAACCTTATTATTCCATTATTATCATGGTTAATATATAAAAAATCATCCACCATATTTTTCATCTCTATATCATCCTTTTGTGCATCATTTATCATAAAAAAATATATATTGTTGAATATTTATTTCATTGGGTTAATATTTTTCCCCTTCCATTGAGATATAAATTTTCCACTTTGAAAACCCATAAATATTGGATCTTTTTTATCCTCATAATAAATAAGATACAATTATCCTTTTGACTAAATGATTTTCCACCATGTTCTATTTCCCATGGTGATAATGTAGTATGTACTGATATTCTTTAATTATCTCTAATATTCTCCTCTAGAATATAATCACCTCCATTTATGTTAACATATTCATTAAATTTTTGCAATTAATATATATATATATATCACACCTTTAACCAAAAGTATAATGTATCCATATCCTTAATTTAATGATTACTTATGGTAACTCAATATCATGAGATGGTAATATTTTATCATGAACTATATGTTTTCCTGAGGCATAAGCTATAACCATATCATTTTGAATTAGAACGCATCCTAATACATTGTTATATTAATCACTAAATATTATATACCCTTATCCACACCTGTATAATGTAATCATAGGGGCACTATATATCCATATCTATAGTTTCTTTAAACTTCTTCTCATTAATACATTAAAATGGGACTTGTCAGCCTTCTTTGTTAGCTTGGCCCGTGGATTGGATAATTAAAAGAAATTCTTCAAAAATCATTGATAATATCGATCCAATCAACAAAAACATCATATATTAGTTATTATTATTTTTCCAGGATAAAATTTAATAACATCCATATTTTATGGATCCATAGATTTAAACTCTATATATATTTTGTGACCTAGAAAGGAAACCTTATAATACTATAATTAAAAAAATTATAGTTCTTCATTCAACATGTCATCTACCTTGTTCTTTAATACAATACCTAAGTGATATTTGTGCTATTACTTTATATTTTAATATATATTAATTTCATAAATAAAGGAAACCAAAAACTATTTGAGGTAATCTCTTAAGACGTTATTATTTAAATTAAAGATGATAGAGGGTTATTTGTAAGACCCGTTGGAATGAGAATATATTCATAGTGTCCAAACCTAGTATAACAAACTATCTTATGTACATACACCTTTTTTATCTATAATATATTATATTCAAAATGAAGATAAATCTAAGGGAAATATTTATATCTACCCAATTGATCAAAAAAGTCATCAGTATAGTCTAAAAGATTCTTGTTATTTATTTAGATCTTGTTCAGTCCCTGATAATCAATGCAGAGTCACGTAGATATATCTTCCTTTATAAAAAATGATAGATTTCACCCCTTGGTGTAAAATTTTCAAATGAATCCATCTTCATGATTATAAAAGAATTTAAACTTCAATTACTATATCTCAATCAGGGAAATTCTATAGGGATCCTTCAAAATAAGTGAGGAACATTTTATGAATTATTTTTCTAAAAAACTAACCACACAATTTGGTGGAATAGTTGTAAATTATATCGTAAATACATCAAAAAACTTCTTAATAATATGAATATATTTTATGGTGTATTTTTCCCCATACATTTTGGAAAAAAACCCCTTTCTAAAAAGAAACATGACCCATACAATGGATGTGATTTCCATTAGAATATCATATTTATTATTGCACTAATATAAAATGATAAGTTAATATGGAATGTAAAACATGAATTTCATTGCTTGGAAATTTTTGTGGGATTTATTTATGTAAATATAATTCATTCCTAAGATAATATCAAATTCCAAAAGATGGGAAATAACTAGATTTTTGAGAAGAACAATCCCATAAGCATCCACCATAGAATAATCATACACTTGTGATATGATCATTATTACCATTGGTATTTTTCAAATAATTAAACTTCTAATCATTATGGTGGAATTAGGATACCTTTTTAACTAAATTAGATATAAATGAAAGGTTATATCTAGAAAAAAATAAGATATTTTTAGTTCTAGATTGGATGGTAAGTGTACCGTTTTTCACATCGGTGTGCTTCCCCCATCAATATTGATAAATGAAATAGAATTTCCATTTTATCTCGACTTAACATGTCACTAACATAGATCATCATTGATAACCCTCAATTTTGGGCACATGTTTGTATTAATCCATGTCTCCCTAAACTATAAACACTTATGTGCGGGTGGTTATTTCATTGGATATCTCTCTCTCAATTTACATCATTAGATAACTTTTCCCAGCTCTTCGGTGGTCAATTATTTTATGACAATTATTTCCCCACATAAAACATTTAAATACCAGCTTATGGAAATTTACTCTATGTTTCATTCCACACTTTGATCATAAAAGAAATATCATCTTCTATTCTCATTGTATTTCTGATTTCAATTTAATTCAATTGGTCTCTTCTTGTAAAACATATGATATTAACATGAAACTCCAACCTCTATTACCACCTTGATAGATAATAGAACAATTTATTCATAACAAATGATTAATCTTAGGGATAACTCTATGTAGAGACCTAGTTTTAATCTACATAAGAATTGATCAAACATACAACAATTTGGATGAAGATACCAGAAGTGTACCTCATAAGTCATCTAAAATTTACATCCTAGGTATAAAAGGATTAATTATTCTCTTTTTAAATAAAATAACTCCTCATTTTTTCCTATGGATAATAGTAGGTAATTACATATTGAAAAATATTTTTAGAACTCATCCCAATAAATTTTGTAAATTTCATATTATTGCCTCATATTATTGATTAGATTGAACCATTGGTCTATTTAACCTTTTAAATAATATATTTCCATAATGAATTTCTCATGCTCCAAAAACTGGTAAATATAAAACATCCATTCATTGGTGCTGATCAATAGTTTATCCAAAAGTGAATTAGATGAAACATGTAAAGATAGTTTATATTTCATTATGACGGACTGAACCGAATGTTGTTCCCTCTTTTTTCTCATGTATATTTCATTTATGATGCATTATGTGATAATGTTTCGTGAGAAGAGAAATAAGATTTTTTATTAAATATCCCATAACTTTAAATTTCTTAGGAGAAAAATTGTTTAATTTCCCTTCACATTATTCTTTAATATGGTTCTTTTGGTTTCAATCCATTAACTAAAAACAAAAACATAGTCTGAGTGACATTGATAATTGTATAAAATAACATAATAATAATAAATTAATGATAAAATATCAATCTATGACACCTTAAGATTATCCCAAGTAATCCAGGATCATCCTTTTTATGATTTTTCACAAAGATTCAAAATTAATATTCATATTAACAGAACCATATCCCTATGGAGTGTCAAACAAAGTGTGTGGTAAGGCCCATTTTCAATGACCAATTTCTGATTGAGTCTAACTCAATATAGTGGTCTTAGTGTTTCTAAACCTTGGTATATCTCTGCTAAAACCCTCCCAAATTTAAGTACCTAGATATGGATATATTATCAGATAAAACACATAATCTATTCCTTACCAAATAATTTTCAAGTAATCCCATACATAGGCATGTCCTAAGGGATTTCACTAATGTTTTCTCATCCTGGTTTCCAAATTTTAACTAAACCTATAATATGATTCCAACTATGGAGTCACTGGATTTTATACTAAAGCATTAAATCATAATTGAAAAAAATCCATTACATTACAAAAATAATAATCCAAGTACTGTTATAGTATAGTGTATTTGGAAACATTGATACATAAAAAACTAGTTAAAAATTGAATTAAATCATCTCCCACTAAGTTCATCACAAATAGAACCCTTTATAAAAGTATCGGACAAAATACATTTATTTATAACCTAGGTAGTGGAAACATAATAAATTTTGAGCTCATATGCTCATTAAGTGTAGAAAAGGGAGATACATAAATATAACAGGAGCATAATGGTGTGATAACATGAGAATTGAATTTGAATATCATACCTTACATATCCAAAATCATAATCTTGATTCATGGAATAAATATTGGTTGTTCATAAGTCATGAATTATAAAGGAATCAAATATAATAATCCATGAGAGTTAAATATATTCATAAAACATGTTATTGTAAAAAGAACATAGTCATAGAAAATAATTACTATTATTTTCAAGGATCACTTCTAATGGTATCATATTGGTATCATTTTACACCATGAACCATTATAGTAGTCACATGTTTCTCCAAATACCATCAAAGTGGAAAATGTCCCTTATTGAACCGCATTCACTCTCTATTCTAGTATTTTATATATCATGATATATAATTTTTACCCTAAACATTGTACAATGACATTGTTCTTACCCATCACATCAAGAAATCATACTTATGTGTTCTAAAATATCATAACACAATCATCATATAATATCACAGAAAATGTGGTGGGTTTCATAAATTTTATGTCATCATAACCTATGGAAAAGAGATATGGTTCAAAATAATTTCAAATATTCATCATATCATACCCCTTGGCAGATAAATGATTTCCATTAACATATTTAATTATAATCATGAATATAAGCCACATATATAAATAATTAGTATTATATAATTAGATCATATACTTAATTAACCTTATGTAACATCAATACATGTCATCTTATATGGATTAATTTTTAATATCACTTATAACATTTTTTAGGGAAATAAAAAATTATTGAAAACAACATAATTAAATCATGAAATTCCAAAATTATTTTGTAGTACATTTTATTTTAAAATAAACATTAAAAAATTTAATGTATTCTTAAACTAATGGTGTTTTCATGATGTAATATTATTCTATACATGACTTATATGTAAAAACAAATATTCCTTATACATTTTTGGTTGTTTTAAAGAGAGACCTATTTGGAAATAGACAAGAAGATTCATTTTAAATTCATCTCTTAAAAAATAAAACATGGATAAAAAATTATTTCAAATATCATAGTAGAATAGAAAAAAAGTGAGATCATTTAAAAAGGGTTTTTATGATAATATCATCCCAACCTGTAACACCCCAAGCTTCCACGGTACGCTTCTCTTTGATTAATATTGTAGCATGTGTTGGACGCAACTTAGAGTTCTAACAAACCACAACCAATCAGACAAGCCGTTATGAATAGTAATTCCCATTTTTTTAAATTTTATAAATTTTATCTTTCAAAATGGACTACATTTTTGGATTCGGAATATCGAAATTATCTTAGGGCGATTTTTTGGTATTTTTCTGAAAACTTTCAATTTTTGATGAATAGTCAAAAAACATTGAGTTATAGATTAAAATTGAATTTTGATTTAAATAAATTTTTATTTCATTTAAATTTATTTTAGGTCAAAATAGATACATAATATCTCTAAATGTTCAATTTAATTTATTGGATTCAGTTTATAATAATCTTAGATATATAAAAATTTTATTAAACTTTTTAACATCTTTTACCCACCTCCTAGGAGCATTTGCAAATTTACATAGAACCTAATTTTACTAATTCTATGTGTTGAATTTAAAAAATTTGAGAGACAGGGTTTATATTTGTAAGTATAATGTGGTTCAAAAAGTTGAAAATAATTTTTTTGTGAATATTAACTTTTTGCTTTTATTTACCACAGTTAAAAGTATATACAGTAATTAAGGGTAAAAATGATATTTTTATTACCCTAAAACTTTCCCTAATTTTGTTGGATAAATATAATGCGATTGAAGAAAAACTTAGGAATAAAATATGAACCTCTTTGGTTCACTTGGATTAGATTAGGACATTTATTATTATTTAATTCAAAGAAGAGTTAAAAGTTTTAAATTCAAAGTATAATAACAAAAAAAATTTTAATATCGGGTTAGGAATAAGATAAATTCGACAATAAATATTTATTATAAATCTAAAAATATTTCCTACATAATTGTATTTTTTTTATATTTTTTAGATATTAAATAATTTAATTTATTTATGACACAATGATGATGCAGTAATTACCTAATTAATAAAATACTAAACTAATTGATATTATAAATATCCAAATAAATGTAATTTGAGACTTTTTATAAATTAAACTAATTTTATAGGTAAATATGACATGTTAGGGTTGGTTAGATGAATTTTTTTCGAAGTAATAACACTGTTATGAATTTAGCAAAAACAAAATACCAAATAGTTTCAAAATTGACATAAAAGAGTTTTTTTAAAAATATTATATTATTAATTGATATTCTATTCCTAAAAATCAAAGGCTAGGAAAAAAGAATTATATAATGAAAGGTGTATCATTAATGAACCACTTGGGGTATTCTTGAAAGTTTATAATATGTTTATTAACCATATGATATAAAAATACAAAGATACATGGTAAATGTAAAACTATTTAACAAAGAGTTAAATCTATAAGATAAGGTTAATATAGTGACCCAAACTTGTCTAAAACATATTGTTTTAGTTTTTTGAGACCAATAACTACATTATCCTTTAAATAATTTATTTTTTAGCCATTAGAAACCGAAAATGATTTTATTACAATAAAATATTTCTAGCTTTTCCTAAGGTGCCCCTCACCCCTCTTAAAAAAGGGAACACACCTTCTATATAATTAATACCTTTAAAGGAATTTTTATAGTCCAAACCCTGCTCAAATACTCTCTAAAATGTCATCCCTTCATCCTAGAGGCCTTACATTAGTCATAATGGCAACCTAATGAGCCCTTCTGATCAAATAAAAAGGAAAAACACGAAGAAGAGGTAAATATTTCATCACCGCTTTCAAGTTCCTTTCTTCTTACACTTCCTCTTTTTTTTGTTTCCATTATAAAATAATAAATCCAATATCTTATATATACTGTGATTTTCTTATAAATATGGTACAACCATATTCATTATTCTATCCAACCTTTGAATGACATGTAACCATACATGCGTATATACGGCTTACCGTCTCCACGTCGTGGTGTAATTGTTATTCAATACATTATTATTTCGATGGGTATAATAATGATTTTTAATTGATGTAAATGAAAAATATAAAGTGATAATTATTATTTATATTTGATATACCATCCAATTATATATTATTTTAATATAAAAATAATGATATTGTTGCTCATGCGTAAGTACGGATTACCGTCTCCACGAACGCGATGAGATTAATTCCCCATAGTATCCATTCAAGAATAATATTCATTAGATGATTAAAAATAATTTTTAAATACTTAATATCATTCTGAATATGAATAAGATACAACCTATTCATAACAAACATTACTTACGCAACAAATCATATAAACGAAAATGAATCAGTTAACACCCGAAACGATGATAATACTAAGATATTATTAGCAAAGCAATGTTAAAAGATCATATATGATATAATATTAATGTATATGATTATTTTATAATTTAATAACATTTATTTCACCATTATAAAGGAGGTTAACCTACCCTCGACCAAGGAAAAGTACAAGGTAATGGTTAATTTCACAATCTCTTTATCTGAGGCTGTTTTTACGTAAGTGTTCAATGGGACCTATTTATCATCCACATTCATATTTCTTAAAAATGTATTCCAAAACATTTTTACTATTTACTAGACTATGGGTTAAAGTCATTTATAACCTTGTTTGACTATTTATAAAATGGTTTGAAAGGAATCTTTCTGTCGTTTTTCAAACAAGGTACCTTATGAACTTTTCGAAAAAATTATGGTTAGAATGTTTTTTAACTTATACGATGGGTGAGGCTATGTTCCGCCATTATAACATCGTCGAAGCTTCCCTTACAAGATTATAAGAATATTTTCAAAATAAATGTTTTTAAATGATTTCAAAATATAAAGAGATATTTCTCTAAAAAATGATTTGATTTCATCCATGTCAACATCCTTTGATGGATTTTAAGCTTATTTGAAGATGATTTATTATGATACAAAACATCCATATTGTATTGAAGGTTTTGTGATATGTTTGACTATGGATGTGTTATTTTCAAACCATTCATGGTTTATGGATAAATTATTGACATTTCTTATTCCAATTTTAATACAAATGTTTATGTTATGTTTAAACCTTTTCATATGAGGAATGCATTTGACATTGAAAGTGACGGGTGGAGACCGCTCTAGCACCTCAATGCATTGGTAGGTCTCATGAGACAAACTAGTGTCTTGGTAAAAGGCCTTGAAAAAATCTTATTTTTAGTCTTGACACACGACCTTGACTATGTGGTTATGAAAGTCCGAAATTATGCATTCTATCATTATGAAAGTGGCTATTGATATTTCATATGATTATTTTACAAGTATAATATCCATGTGAGTAAGTAAATGTAATTATTTTGATTTATATTATCCATATTATGATGAATTTTATGTTGAAAAGGACTTTTTTTAGTTTTGTACATTTCCTTAAATGTTTATGCTTATTTATGAAAGTTTCTTCTATATTGTTATCCTTACTGAGCATTTCAGCTCACCCCTTTCTATGTTTTATTTTTCACAGGATGCGAAGAAGTATATTATGACTGAACTGCAGGGATAGTCTATGGGATATTAGTTTTTTCCATGGAAACAATGTTGTTGTAGTTTTCCATTTTATGATGTAATGTAAGCCTTATGAATGTATATAGTACATCCAAGGCTACTAAAATAATCGGTCTTTCGAGACTTGACCTTTTGTGATCATGCCAATGATACGTAATAATGCACCGACTCTGGGCTTCTGGGGTTGGGGAATTACAGTTGGTATCAGAGGATGTTTTGTACAAACCTTGGAAAGTAGATTTAGATAAAATCTGATTAGAGAACATAGCCCTAAACTAGTCTTTTAGGATTAGTATAGAATAAATTCATAAAATTTCGGTATTGTAGATATTTTGTGAGTTTTCCTAGCAACAAATCCCTGTTGGGATACAGGCAGGTAGAGGGGGTTCTGGAAAAGATGTACCAAGGGGTAAAACCCAAAAAACACCACTTTGAGCTAGACTCGAACGAGAACTAGTGCACGACAACAGGCCTTGATGCACTCTTGGTTACGACACTCCTGGGGGATATGCTTAGGATAAATCTCCTTTTCTTTACAAACCATTATGATGGGTTTATGAGTATATTATTCCTCAAAGAAAAAATTTTATATGATTATGGATTATATCCTAAACTGTTCAATTTATGTTAAGGGTTTTACAAGTTTGGAATTATGTATTTCAATTCATAAAATAATCTAGTTTATACCATTGTTTAGAAATAGGGCCTAGTGGAAGGAATGGAAACCGTATCATTGTGCGCACTCCATTTAAGTATTTCCCTCCTACTCAAGATAATTATAGTGAAGCAAGTGAAGTAACTGGTACTGATCAGTTAATCACCATACTCAGACAACTCACTCAGGTTATGAATAATAACCTTACTTGTATGGATCACCCAGATCCGCAGCGTAGAGGATCAATGTCAGATTGATTCATGAGAGAACAAACACCAACATTTAATGGGGGTACAAATCCACTAGTAGCTGAGAAATGGGTAAATTCCTTAGAGAAAATATTCCACACCTTGGGGAGTAGCGAAAGAGAAAAAGTTGTCATGGCAGTTTACCACCTCACTTGAGATTCTGATCAATGGTGGTCATTGATTCAAAATAAAAAGGAATATGATGAAGTACCAAATATGGAATGGAGGGAGTTTAAATAAATTTTCTTATAAAAATACTTTCCTCATGACAATCGAGTGGATATGAAAAGGAAAATTCTGAGTCTAAGTAAAAAGGAGGATGAGAATGTCGCAAAGTATGAAGCTAACATTACAAGGTTAACGTGGCATTCTGAAGATTATATACCTAACTAAATAAGTAAGATTGACTGTTTCTTTTATGGGTTAAATCCATTTCTCCATCGAGAATTAGTATCACAATCCTTCTTGTCGTACAAAGATATTATCTCATGTGCTATCAAGACTGAAAAAGAATTCTCTAATTCTTAAGAATTTAAAGAAAAGAAAGAGAAGAAGAGATATGTTGAACACTATAGAAATGGAAATAAGGGGAAGAAGGGAAAAGTTGAATATCCAACCAGCAGTAAATGTGGAAAGAAACATCCTGGTACTTTCCTGAAGGGAATGAGAGTCTGTTACAAGTGTGGTGAAAAAGGCCACCAATCTCATGATTGTAAGGAGAGGAAAGAGGCTGTCGATGTTGAGTGCTACAATTTTAGAGAAAGGGGGAATTATGAAAATGAATTTCCCAGGATTCAGGGGAACTTACATCAGAAAAGGCCAAGGGATCAAGGCCAAGCTTATTTTATCACTACTGCTGATGTTGAAGCTCCGAAAGACATAGTGGTATGTAATTTAATGGTTTCCTCAGGTTTAGTAAATGATTTATTTGATTCTGTATCATTGAATTGTTTCATATCTTCCCATTTTGCTAAAAAAATTAGATATTTCCATTTTCATTTAATAAGGTATTTTTCAGTCAAAACTCTTAAGGGAAGCATCATTGCAACAAAGTTTTTTGATTCTGTCCCCATTAGGGCATATAAATGTTCTTTATCTACTGATCTCATTGTCATACCCATGATTTAATTTGATATAATCCTCAGTATGGATTGGATTTTGGACCATGATGCAAAAAATTAATTGTAAGAATAAGAAGGTTACTATTTTTGATGACGATGATAAAGAACACCTTATCTTTAGAGAAGAATCGTCACCACATAATTCTTATCTATATCCACCTCCAATAGCTAAACTAAATTCAATTATTGTGGAGGAAGAGAATCAAATAACTATGGGTGAGGAAAGGAATTCTCAAATAGAGGATGTACCTATTGTGAATGAATATGTTGATTTGTTTCCAGAAGATTTATGTGGACATCCTCTATAATGAGAAATTGAGTTTTCCATTGATTTAATTCCTAGATCAAGGCTCGTATCAAAGAAACCTTATAGAATGGACATTGTGGAATTAGTGGAACTAAATTAAAAACTATAGGAATTGAGTAACAAGGGATTTATTCTCCCTAGTGATTCTCCATGGGGAACCCCTCCTTTTGTTAATAATAAAGATGGATCTATGAGGTTGTGCATTGACTACAGGGAGATCAATGCTATAACAATAAAGGACAAGTACCCCCCCACCTCGCATTGATGATTTATTTGACCAAATTCATGGAGCTCAATACTTTTCAAATATTTACCTTTTATCTAGATATCTTCAGTTGTGTGTAAAGAAGGAAGACACTCTGAAAACAACATTTTGAACCAGGTACGAGCATTATGAGTTTACAGTAATGCATTTTGGATTGACTAATGCACCCTCTGTCTTCATGGATCTAATGAATAGGGTTTTCAAGGAATATCTTGATGACTTTGTAGGGGTATTTATTGATGATATATTGGTATACTCCAAAAGCTACGAAGATCATGAAAATCAATTGCGCATTATCCTAAAGACTCTTAGAAGACACAAATTATATGGGAAGTTTAGCAAGTTTGAATTCTGGATTCCAAAGATTTCTTTTCTTGGACATATTATCTCTAATGATGGAATCTCTATTGATCCTTCTAAGACCAAGGCAATCCATGAATGGCCAGCACCAACGAGTATAACTAAGGTACGTAGTTTTATTGGTTTAGTAGGTTATTATCAATGTTTCGTCCAGAATTTTTCCTGGTTGGCTAACCCATTAACAAAGCTCACACGAAAAGGGGTTAGATTTGTTTGGAAAAAAGAATGTGCAGAATGTTTTAAATAATTGAAGAGAATATTAGTCAATTATCCTATCTTGACTCTACCATCAGGGAATTATGGGTTTGTTATTTATAGTGATTATTTGAAGAAAGGACTTGGTTGTGTCCTTATGTAGAATGATAGGGTTATTGCCTATTCCAAACGACAACTAAAAATTCATGAGTAAAACTATCCTACTCATGATATTGAGTTAGTAGCTGTAGTCTTTTCTTTGAATATATGGAGGCATTATCTCTATGGTGAAAATTTTGAGATATATATCGAAAACGAGAGTTTGAAATATATTATCTCACAGAAATAACTCAACCTAAGGAAAAGACAATGGCTTTATCTACTCAAATATTATGGTTCAACTATACACTACCAACCGGGGAAGGAAAATAAGGTGACAGATGCTTTGAGAAGAAAGGATCATGGAGTTTTGAACAAGATGAGAGTTGAAAGGGATCCTATATTCATGGATCTAGTAAATATGGGAATGAGAATAACCATAGAAGGTGAAACATCAATACTTTTTCAAATGGTTTCCAAACCATATTTACTAGAAATGATAAAAATTTCTCAGGTTGATGATGAAGAGTTTCAAAATTAGATTAATGCTGTGAATGATGGGAGATTGAGTGACTTTGTATATGAAGATGGAATTTTGAAATTTGGGAAGAGACTTTATGTTACTGATATACATGATTTAAAAAGATAGTTTTTGGGTGATTCTCATAGATCCAATTTTTATATACACTCTGGGATCACCAAAATGTATACATATTTGATGGAACATTTTTGGTCGGACAACATGAAGAGGGAGATTGCTGATTTTGTGTCAAGATGTATGGTTTGTCCACAAGTGAAAGCTGGAAGGCAACCACCTGGAGGAGCCATGTAACCTATTTCTATACCAGAGTGGGAATGGGATGATATTATGATGGACTCTTTCATGGGACTACCAAAGACTCCTAAAAAAATTATGCAATATTGGTCATTATTGACCGTCTTACCAAGTCTGTATACTTTATTTCTATAAGGGAAGAATTACCACTTGAACGTTTAACAAGACTATATATTAATGATGTTGTAAGACTTCATGGAGTACCACTATCGATTGTTTCTGTTCGTGATCCCCATTTTACATCAAGATTCTGGAAAAGTCTTCAAAAATCCCTGGATACTGAACTTTGTTTGAGCACTACCCACCACCCCCAAACTGATGGAAAATTAGAACAGACTATTCAAACCTTAAAAGACATATTGAGATCATGATCACTTGACTTTCAAGATATGTGGTATCAATATTTACCTCTGGTATAATTTTCCTATAATAATAGCTTCCATTAAAGTATTCATATGGAACCATATGAAGCGTTATATTGAAAGAGATGTCGCACACCAACCTGTTGGGATGATGTTGGTGAAAGAAAACATGTATGCCCAGAACTTGTGGAGGAAATTATGGAAAAGGTGAAGGTAATCCAAACCCACATCAAAGTAGCTCATTGTAGGCAGAAGAGCTATGCCGATTACCGAATGAAGGATTTGAAATTTATGGTAGGAGATCCTATTTTCTTAAAGGCATCTCCATGGGAGGGTGTTATACGTTTTTTTAAGAAGGGAAAATTGAGTCCCAGGTACATCAGACCTTTCAAAATTCTAGAACGAATTGGGGCTGTAGCTTAGCATTTAGAAATGCTGCAAAGTATCTCCAAATCTCACGATGTGTTCCACGTATCACTATTGAGAAAATAAATGTCGGACCCAACGCATGTACTTACCTATGAGGAATTAGAACTGGAACCCGATCTGTATTTTTGCGAAGAGCCTGTCAAGGTTCTTGATACAAGAGAACAAGTGTTGAGAAACCCGACGAATCTTCTGGTAAAAGTTCTATGGAGAAACCATAAGATGGAAGAGGCAACATGGGAACCCTAGGAACTTATGATGAAGAACCAACCGAGTCTTCTTATGTAGTAATACTCTAGAAATTTCGAGGACAAAATTATTTTAAGGAGGGGAGAATTTAACACCCCAAGCTTCCACGATACGCTTTTTTTTTGAATAATACCGTAGCGTGTGTTGTACGCAACTTCGAGTTCTAACACACCACAACAATCAAACTTGCCAATATGAATAGTAATATCCACTTTTTTTAAATTTTATAAATTCTATCTTTCAAAATGGACTTCATTTTTGGATTCGGAATATCGAAATTAGCTTAGGGTGAAATTTTAGTATTTTTATGAAAACTTTCAATTTTTGATGAATAGTTAAAAAACACAATGTTATAGATTAAAAACGAATTTTTATTTAAATAATTAATTATTTTATTTAAATTTATTTTAGGTCAAAATAGATACATTATACCTATATAAGTTCAATGTAATTCATTGGAGTTAATTTATAATAATTTTAGATATATAAAAATTTTATTGAACTTTCTACCGTCTTTTACCCACCTCCTAGAAGCATTTGTAAATTTACATAAAAGTTAATTTTACCGCCTCTGTGAGTTAAATTTCAAAAATATGAGAGACATGATTGATATCAGTAAGTAAAATGTGGTTCAATAAGATGAACATAACATTTTGTGAATAGTAACTTTTTACTTTTTTTTAAAGGGTAAAGGGGGTAAGCCCCCATTTATTAAAAGAAAGAAACTCCTTTGGAAGGGAAGAAAGAGGAACCAATTACAGAGAAAGATGTAGAACATCTAACAAAATAGGGCATACGGCCGAACAAAGATCCAAAATTCAAAAGGAAATAAAGATCATAGCTGGAGCAAGCCAGAAAGGCTAATTGTCCCCCTAATCGAAAATGCAACAACGAAGTCAGGTAAGATGTTGCGTGAACCCCTCTACGATGAAATGTGTCGTAATAGAAACATAGCCAAGGAAGATAACTCCTCCAACTCACACTAAAATATGAGAGGAGTATTGGACGATAGGTGTCAGCACACCTATCTCTCTTTCGAGCCACCCCCCACCCGACGGTGCAAATGAGAGACTCACTGCACCATCAACCTGATGCTTCGCAACATCCGTCAGATAACACCATGTAAAAATCAATCAGGGTACCCATCCATCTAAAAGAATAGATGGATGAATGATGGGTGCCAAGACACCCATCCCTCCATCGAGGTTTCCCACCTGATGCAATCTGCAAGACAGAACATGCCAACCAAATGAAAAGCGACAAGCAACAATCTCCCACCAAAACATTTTCTTCCCAGTGTCAATCAGATTCAAAAAAAGCAGTAATGGATAATACAGATAGAAAAACCCATGCATCAACATTCCAAAGCTGCTAAGACAACGCCCGCAACCACCCCAGGCCACACCGCCATAATCAATCTTGGGCAGAAATCCGCACGATCCAACAGAAGATCACCGCATGATCTTGCATGACAAACACCTAAAGACGCCACTGTTTGAGATCCCAAATCCATACAAACCCAACACAAACTACCCTCAAATAATCCGGTGATGAAGGGAATTCCATACTCAACTACCGAAGCTCAAACAAGCAACTACAAAGTGAGGGGAAGCCAGATTGAAAGAGATCTGGAGAAGGGGGAGTGCTACAGAAGATCTACTGGCTGAAAGTGAACCACAGAACTAGAGGCAGAGAAAAACCAGGTGCAAAAACCCTACCCCAAACTGAAGCCATGATATGGGAAGAAGAAAACCTCCACCGAAAGAGGGGAGAGAAGAGAGGAAGCCCACCGTTCATGAAGGGAACCCAAGCGGGAAGGAAAGAAAATTCCTGGCGAGAGCGGCACCGGGCGGTGAAGGAGGAAACCCAAAAACATGTCCTAATTCTATTGGATAAGTATAATTTGACCAAAAACAACCTTAGGAATAAAATATGAACCACTTTGGTCCACTTGGATTAGATTTGGACATTTATTATTATTTAATTAAAAGAAGAGTTAAAAGTGTTAAATTCAAAGTTTAATAACTAAACCATTTTAAATATAGGATTACATATAAGATAAATTCGTATATAAATACTAATTAGAAATCTAAAAATAGTTCCTACGTAATGGTTTTTTATTTATATTTTTTATACATTAAATAATTTAATTTATTTATGACACAATGATGATGCCCAAATAAATGTAATTTGAGAGTTTTTATGAATTACACTAATTTTTTAGGTTAATATGATATGTTAATGTTTTCTAAATGATTTTGTTTTCGAAGTAATTATGATGTTATGAATTTTTCCAAAATAAAATACCAAATAGTGTCAAAATTGACATAAAAGAGTTTTTAAAACAAATATTATATTATTAATTGATATTCTATTACTAAAAATCTATAGTTCAGCCAAAAGTCTTATATAATGATAGGTGTATCATTAATGAACCACTATAGGTTCTATTAGAAGTTTATAGTCTGTTTATTAACCAATAATATAAAAATACAAAGAGACATGGTAAATGTCAAACTATTTAACTAAGAGTTAAATATGAAAGATAAAGTTAATATAGTGACCCAAACCTGTATAAAACCTATTGGTTAAGTGGTTTTCTACCCATCCCCAACTTAAACTTTAAATAATTCACTTTTGAGAAATTATAAACCAAAAAATGATTTTATTATAAAATAATATTTCTAGCTTTTCCTAAGGTTCCCCTCACCCCTCTAATAAAATGGCACTCCACCTTATCTCTAATTCACACCTTCAAAGCCATTTGGATCAGCCAAAACCTGCCCAAATATACTATCAACTATCCTCCATTCATCCAATAGTCCTTAATTTAGTCAAAATCCAACCAATGGATCCCTTTTTATCAAATCAAAAGGAAGAACCCGAAGAAGAGGTAAATATTTCACCACCTATTTCAAGTTCCTTTCTTCTTCCACTTCCTCTTTCTTTGTTGTTTCCATTGTAAAATAATAACTCCAGTATCATATATACAATGTGATGTTATCATAAATATGGTACAACCATATTAATTATTCTATCCATCCTTTGAATGAAATGTCGCCATATGTGTGTGCGTACGACTTACCGTCTCCACATCGTGGTGTAATTGTTATTTAATACATTATTATTTGGATGGGTATAATAATGATGTGTAATTGATTTAAATGATAAATATAACATGATTATTATTCTGTATATATGATATAACATCCACTTATATATTATTTTAATATCAAAAGAACAATATTGTTGCTCGTACGTATGTACGGATTACCGTCTCCACGAACGTGATGAGATTCATTTCTCCATCGTATCCATTCAAGAATAATTTTCGTTAGATGATTAAAAATAAAGTTTAAAGACATAATATCATTTAGAATATGAATAAGATTCATCATATACATAAAAAATATTACTTACAAAACAAATCATATAAAGGAAAATGAATCAATTAACTCCTGAAACGAAGATAATACTAAGATATTATTAACAAAGCAATGTTAAATGATCATATATGATAACATATTAATGTATATGATTCTTGAATAATTTAATAACAGTTATTTCACCATTATAAAGGATTTTAACCTACCCTCGACTAAGGAAAAGTACAAGATATTAGTTAATTTTATAATCCCTTTATTTGCCAAGGTTGTTTTTACGTAAGTATGTACTCAGAACTCTTTATCATCCACATACACTTTTATTAAAAATGTATTCCAAAACATTTTTACTGTTTACTAGACTATGGTTTAAAGTCATTTATACCCTTGTTTTACTATTTATAAAATGGTTTTAATGGAATATTTTTTTCATTTTCCAAACAAGGCACCTTATTTCATTTTCGATAAAATTAAGGTATGAATGTTTTTTTATTTTATACAGCGGGTGAAGCTATTTTACGCCATTATAACATCATCTAAGATTCCATAACAATATTATAAGAATATTTTCAAAATAAAAGTTTGTTTAAATTATTTCAAAATAGAAAGAGATATTTCTCAAAAAAATGTTTTGATTTCATCTATGTCAACATCCTTTGATGGATTTTTAGATTTTTTGAATTTGATTTATTATCATACAAAACTTACATATTGTATTGAAGGTTTTGTGATATGTTGGACTATGGATGTGTTATTTTCATACCTTTCATGGTTTATGGATAATGTATTGACATTCCATATGCCAGTTTTAATACGAATGTTTATGTTGTGTTTAAACCTTTTCATATGAGGAATGCATTGGACTTAGTAGGTGACGGGTGGAGCCCACTATAGCTCCTCGATGCATCGGTGGGTCTCATGAGACAAACTAGTGTCTTGGCATAAGGCCTTGATAAAATCATATTTGTAGTCTTGGCACAAGGCCTTGACTATGTGGTTATGAAAGTCTGGCATTGTCCATTCCATCATTATCAAAGTGGCTATTGATATTGGATGTGATTATTAGACTAGTAGAATATCCATGTGAGTAAGTAAATGGAATTATTTTGATTTATATTTTTCATATTATGATGAAGTTTAGGTTGAAAAGGCTTCTGTTTTAGTGTTATACATTGCCTTAAATATTTATGCTTATTTATGAATGTTTCCTCTATAATGTTATCCTTACTGAGCATTTGAGCTCACCCCTTTCTATGTTTTATTTTTACTAGGACGCGAAGAATTATATTATGACTGGCCTATAGGGATAGTCTGTTGATCTCAGTGTTTTCCATGGAAACAATGTTGTTGTATTTTTCCATTTTATTATGCAATGTAAAGCTTATAAATGCATCTAGTACATCGAAGGCTACTAAACTAATCGGTCTTTCGAGAATTGATATTTTGTGATCATGCCAAGGATACGTAATAATTCACAGACTCTGGGCTTCTAGAGTCGGGGCGTTACCCAACCAAATAGAAAAATATGTTCATATTTTCTTTAAAATATTTTGTTAATTATCATAAGTGCCAATAAGTGGAAATTCAAATAGTATATGAAAAAAAATCATTAATAATAGTAGTGTATGAAAATTGTTGAGTTTATTGAGGTATATATCATAATACTTCATCATTTTTACCATACTCAAAAAAATCATGATAAATGATGAGATTGTAACATAAAATCAATACCACAAGGTAGCATTGAATATTGAGCCCCATAATTGAAAAATATTAAATAATACATAAAATATCATGGGAAAACATAAATTATTGATATAATATGTAAATTGGGATATATATACATGTCATAAAGAGAAGGGAGGCATGTGATATAACATATGTCTCAAAAAAAGGAAAATTGAGACAAAAATCCCTTACCATATGTCTTGAAATTATTCAAACATGTTAAAAAATCATATATAATAAATATAATATCAATATAAATATATATAATAATTATAAACATTCTTATAATATCATATATTATCCCCTTATAACATTTCAACACCCTTTGTCAATAATTATTCCTTAAAATCCTCATTTCTAGGTGTAAACTATTTGTTTCTTCATTATTGATTTGGTTCGATATGTCTTGTACATGCACGTTGATAATTATTAAATCACCTAAATAAGGTATATAATGTTATTGATATCATATTTATTCATTATATAATTAATTAGAGTAATCCAAAAAGATACAGATAACTAAATGAAACACACCATTCATGAATATGGTAGGTAATATGTATGCATAAATGTTGTTTCAATTTTTTTATGGATGGAAATAGATATACATAAATAGTAATTAACCCTTAAGGGATCATTATGACTTAATATTTATCAAATATATTCATTATATTTTATCCTTATTACTATCAATGTGAAGCGTGATTGAAAAATGAAATACATCGCTTCATTTTGTGGTAGTCTACCGTACACACGAATGATGTTATCATATCACCCACAGAATGGATGGTTAAAGGAATAAGTGTTAAAATAAATCAAGCATCATAAAAATTTCATATTGTTTTATATTCCTTATATAAATCTTCTAAAAAACCATGATTTTTTTGTGGATAAAATGTCATGTTAATATCACGAGGTAGTAGTATGCCATATAGAGAAACTATGTTATCTTTTCCTATTTGAGGGAAGATGATATAGGTATAGTTTATACCCTTAAATTAAAATATATCATTAAAATTATTTTTTAGGTGATACTATTTTTCATTTTTAAATAACAATGGGAGGATTTGGAGGAATAAATAAAATTAAAATGTTCATTGAATAGCATTACTGTCCATCAGACACCTCTTTTAATTTTCTCCAAAATTTTTTATTGGATGATTTTATTACCAGATAAAGGAATAGTTGATGACAATTGGGAATTCATTAAGGTTTTTTTGGTATTGTATATATAATTTTTTTTGTTATAGTTCAATTAAGACAGTATATGTGGTGACCATTGATAAGTTAAGTGAGTGGCATACATACAATTTTTTGAAAATAATGAATTCAACAATAATATTTCTTCCAAAACACTCTACTAAAAATCCATTACCGATCCAATCAGATATAAAGACCCAATATGGAAATAAAATTTATTTTTTACAATTTTTGGGTCATTGTAAATTTTTATATTTTATGATTAACCCATAGTAAATCCATTTTTACCCTAAACACATAATGTAATATTTACAATATTCACTCTTAATGAAGGTAAAATTTTAATTTAATGTCATTATATAGTATACATTTTATTGATTCCAATTAATTAATAAATTTTTCTCAATTCAATTAGCAAAATGGGAATAATTTAATTTAAAATTAATCCCATAGACATGATAAGAAAATTGTTTTCCAAATGGAAATTATCAAATGTTTGAAAGAATTATATATTAATATTAAAAATGAAAACATTTATAATGATAAATAATGGATTAATAAATATATAATAGGTAAAATATTACTTTTATAACTATATTATAAAAAAAGTATTTTTTTAAAACATTGAATGAAATTTTAGTTCTTTATAAGAACCAATATGTTTTCATTACTCACTAAAAACATTATCTACTACAAAAATTATAAAAAATGTATCCTAAGATTATTTATACATGATGATTTAAAATATAATTTTTATTTTCCCAAATTAATATTCTAAAATTAAAAATACTAATTAAAAAAATAGTCTAAAAAAGTGATGATTTCACTTTTTAGAAAAGAATTCATTTTGAAAATATTTCATATATTTTCCAATATAATTAATTTAAAACCAGTAAATACATTTTATAAATCTGTAAACCATACCTTTACATATGTTTTTTTTCATATTTATTAATTTCATTAAAATGGATAGTAAATTATTGTTATATTTGAATAATAATATTTATAGTATTATGTCATTTTGGTAAAACACATTCTTGAATGTAATATATATTGAAATTTGTGTTTTGTTCCATGCACACTACCGAATGTTCACATCTTTTCATATAACACAAGATATCTAAAAATTTAATTTATTCAAAAATTTATAATTCACAAAAACATTTGGTGTTTTTTCAGTAATGAATTTATTCTATTTTTATATATCATGAGATAAAAATTTTTCATGAGTGTTTTTCCCAAGTTAAAGGATACATTGCAGGTTCTCCCAATCCCATAAGGGTATACAAGTGTTATCACTTACCCAATATGTTACACAGGAATTTGGGCCAATCCCATTATAGTATATGGTTAGTTATCCCAAGTTCACTATTTGATAATTGTCATCATAAATACATTTGATATATAATTTCATGGAAAAAATGAATGTAGAGAGATCCTAATATATAATGTGATTTAGTACACTATAAAATTATTGTCCTTGGTCCTTATTAAGGTAAATTATTTTCTATAACTCTTTATTCAACACATTTATTCGACATGCTTATATCTTATTCATTGAAATTAGTTATTGGATATTGATTGATTATTAATCATTCTGTATGAATCATATCTATTATTATGAAATATTATTATACAATTTCTATTTTATTTCTTTATTAATTATTGTGTATGATATCATAATTTAGATTAAGTAGGTATACTCTTATGATTCTGTTATCCTCACGTATGAAGATAAATTGATATAAAAAATGTTTAAAAATATGGATCATCTGAGATCACCCCTTATATGATTCAGTTTTTCCATTGAATAAAGAATGGTATTAAATATGATATGTCTGGATGGATATGATATTTTTCTAATTTATGGGGTGATGTTTATGAACTATTATGGGATTAAAAATACTAGGTATAATTGGTAAAAATTTCATTTGAATCAATTGAATATTGTTTTGATACATAAAGGGTTTTCTTCAAATTACTATGGAACTCCTAATAGAATAGATCATGGGTATGTAAATAACACAATTTCGGTAAATGATATTGTAATTATTGATTGTTAAAAATGGTTTATTATGGTTGGTATCAATTGTAGTACATATTTAGAACATGATCTTGATGCACATATCTCACTCCACTATATATAGAAATAATGTAGGTTTTCAATTAATTAATATGTTAGGAATTTCATAAATTATAATAGTTTAATAGTTAGGTATACCATTAATGATTTATTAATTTAATGATGATCATATTTTTAAATACATGAATACCATATTGACGTTTCCAATTTTGAAATTTAATGTTGGATAATGAAATTTTGTTAAATGTTAATTGGATTTTAATATACGATTAAGGTATATGTAAAACAATGTTTTATAATTTCATTTACAATGAATATTATTTTGAAATAATTTAATTAGGTTCAATATAAATTCTTTAAGGTATAAAAACCATTAGGGTTAATATGAAATCTAATGTTATGGTAGTAATGATAAATTCAGATAATAGGTTATTATATTTTTAGGAACATTATATGAGATATATGAATTGAAATATAAGACACATCAGTGATTTTGTTTGAGATATATTGATTGAGCATACATTTGGAATTATATATGATTTTATTATGGATTTATATCTCAATGAATCTAGTTATTTTAGGAAAATAATTTTATATTTTTTAGAATATAATATCAAAGTATATACATTTTTATATGTGACTATATGAATGATTAATAAATATTTGAGATAATTTTTAAATTTATCTTCAAAAAATATATGATTATTTCTTTATGATTTCAGTGGTTTCAATTTGTTTAGAAATATTTTTGAACAATTTTATGATTTTCCTGTTTATAATCTAATTTGTACTAAACTAAATGCATTATATTTAAAAATACTAACCACTTTTGGATTTAGTTAATTGTAATGAAATGAGTATTAAGATTTGACAACATTTTTGGATCCCATGATCCATTAATTTTTATTTTTATAGTTTCTTGTGCGAAAACTCTATTATGGTTATTTATTATTTTAAATATGAGATATGGCAGTGATGAAAAAACTCCAGAAACATATCTATTGGTTTAAATTGTGTTTATATGATATAAATTAATCTTTTCAGTCTATTTTATCATATTTTATATCATTAATATAATATTATAGTCAAACTAATGATGGAATAAGATAAAAATAATAACTCTAATATAAAACAAATTTATCAACTATAAAGGGTTGCATCTTGTAACTCATTAACTAGCACTTGTATCAAAAGTATACAAAAAAATATCTAAATTTACAATACCATGTTCCAAATCCATTTGTGTGACAAAAAACATATTTTATAAGGGCCTTATGTTTTGTTGAAAGAGGATACCTGAAAAATTGGTAATTTCCTTTTCTGATATATTTCTTATATAAGTATAATTTATCCTCCTTAAATTATTATATAGCCAAAGAAAAATAAAAATAATTATATTAAATATACATAAGTGTTTTCTTTCTAATGATAAAACCATTTTATATCTTCTTTCAATCTAATGAAAAATAAAAACATCACTCATGCATACGTACACACTATAGTCTCCCTAAAATGATTCATTTTACTTTTCATCATAATACCTCATAGATGAATATATATATTGGTATTTAATATATTTATTTGAAATTTAGTATAAATGAATGATTTAAAAAGAAAATATTGCTATTTTCATTTATTCATCTCCATCAACTCGAAAGTGAAAACATCACTCATTCTTACGTACAGACTGTTGCCTCTAAGAAGTGGTGTAAATAATTTTCAGTAATCAACTTACCTAAATAATTATAAAAATTATATAATTTAAATAAATATGATATTTATCACATTATTGTATTTTTTTATTCTTGTCCATTGTTCATGTAACAAAATTTTTAATCGAAAACATATATGAAAACTCGATCAGTTAAAACCCAAATAGATATTTTAAATAAGATTTATTAATGAATTTATCATTGAAAAATTTAAGGGAATTATATATAGTGATATAAATGTTAATATTATATATATATATAAACTTATTTATATATAATTTTTTTAATATATAGGATGATTAAACATGTACAAATAAAATTGACACTTGAGGTAAGGTTTTATTTCAAATTCCCTTCATTGAGACACATTTGTATTATGAACCTATTTTGGTTTATATTGTATAAATTCTATAGCATAGAAGTAATATAACATGAATATATTTATTTAATTGTATTTAATGTTTTATATTATTTTTTCTATTTCAATGTTATTTTAAACCAAAAGTTACAAATTCCAGAAGGTTTTCAATTTATGCATTTATTTTATTGAGACAAACACCATATTAAATGTGTGTTTTATATTGTACGTAGTATATATATACCATGAAGGTATTTTCTTATTATATACATTAAAATTTTGAGATATTTAAAAATCCATCTTGGGTTTTAAATTTATTGTGATTTTAATTTAGATATTACTAAAACATGTGGGGTGAATGATATAATGCTCTTTATTTTTGGGTTTGTTTATGTTCAATTTCAGATGAGAAATATTTTATAATTATTATATCTTAAGGACTATAATTTTTCTTACACTCTAATAATTTATATATTTTGTAGTAATTAGAACCATTAACATATCATTGGTATTCAAAATTCTTAAATGGATTTTTAAGGAATATCCAACATTTTAAATATTTTTATCATAATAAATCATTTTCCAAGAGGTCCATGTTCTTCAAATTTTATTATAAAATTTTTCACCCTTATAAAATTATATGATAAAGGAATTTTATACTCCTTATAACTTCATTTGAAAATAATAAATATAATTATTATTATATTTTTTCTTTATGACTCATTGAAGAATCATATATATATTTGAAGGTAATATTTCTTTCAACATATATGAAATTAATATATTTTACAATTATCATTCCCTTTTATAAATATTTAATTTCCTTTACATTTTTCTATTGATATCCCTAGAGAAAACTATTTCCATTATTCTATTTTTTTATTTTAATGTCCAAAAAAATAATAGTATGATTTCCCATGTCTTTTAAATAATATATTTAATGATATTAAAAATGAAATATTCATATATTCAATTACTATGTAATTATTTTTTTTATTACTATATATATGATCTTATGATACTGACCACTTTTTTCCCATGATATGTTATGGTGATGGTATTTTATGGTATACTCTAATGAGCCTATTTCATTTATGTGGGATAATTAATCTGTAAAAATTATTATTAATTTTACTAAAATTTTCCACAATTATATGATGTTTTAATTAAGTGAATAATGGGATTGAAATTCTATACCCTTAGCCAAATGAATTAGCTTATGTTTTTTGTCTCATTATTTCAAAACTGCACAGTATAGTATGTACTACGTAGATGGTGACACATGAAGATTTAAAAACACTAAGAATGAACAATACTAATTATACCAATTCTAAGATGTTACACATATGGTTGGCCCAAACACAAGATGGGACACAAGTAGTTAAACCAGGCCTATGTTGTGATGAATTTCACAGTGTATACCATTGACCTATGATTGAATTTTTTATGGGAATGGGGAAAGAACCCAATATAATATATTAAATCAATACATAAATATATTCTTGCCAAGGTTCCTTCACTTAGAAAATGATTTTCTATTCATTTGTTATTGCACCAAATTTATTACACAAGATTATGTATTATGTTTATGATATTATATCATAGATCATGATTCATTGTTAATGATTATACCTAAGTCGTGTTTATTATTATGGAAAATACATATATTTGACTCAAATATTATGGTTGATGAACTTTTTGGTATGACTTAAAATATTAATCATGTTACCACACCTTTAATTATTTATTATGATTATATATGATTATAGACTAATATCTATTATGCTTACCTCTGAATATAATTTAAGTTAAAACATTCATATGTTCCCATTTCCCAAAGATATAGAGATTTGTATTAATTTGATAGGGAAAGAAAGAAATAATTTGTAGATAATTTTATAGGAGATATTGAGTAGTTATTATGGATTAAGAAAATCACGGTATAAATGAAAAAAATACCATTCAAAGAGGAATACATGGATTTTTTAGATAGATGGTTTATTTTCAAAATCTATAATACTAAAAACAGGAAAATTATATATTATATATGTGAAATAATGTTGGTTACATATATTATAATTTAATACTATTAAAAATGTTTTATTATAGTTTTTATCAAATCTAGTGTGTATTTAGCACTGACCCTGAGTGTATAGGTCATCGGTTTTATTCTAAATTTACATAATAACTTCACGGATAAAATTAGACTACAGTAATATTTCATGAAGGGTATCATGAAATGATATATTAATACTTTATATAACTGTATTGAATTTTTAGAAAATGAATATTCCCAAAAAAGAAAAAAATCATATAATTTTTTTTCAGTTACATTTATTGATGGATTAAAAATAATATTTACTCTCTTTTTCATCTTCTAAAGTTTTTATTTTTATAGTGTGTGTGGAAAGACAGATAGATGAATTAAACCTCATACAATCCATGAATTTTTTTTATCTTAATGTATCAAATTTTTGGAATTTGTATTCTCCTTTAATAAATTATACCAACCTTTTAAAAACTGTTGAGGTTATTCATTTTCTGAGTGGATCGCTTTGATAGATCTCATTGATGTCAGTTACATAAAAATAAATTAATATTTAATAATAAAATATTTTTTTTTAAAAAAAATTGAATCTATATACATTATTTATCATATTATAAATCATTCCTCTAATTGGAAATTTAAATTTTTCCCTCTCTTTAACTCTAAAAACCCAATCTTGTTGCTGGTGAATTTATTTTTTCCCTCCCCCATCGAATTAATATTATTAATTTCTATTTTAAAATATCTTCTTATAGCTATCATAAATAATATAAAGCTCATCGTAATTCTTTTTATTTCATTAATGTTTAATGTTATAAAAAATTGAGTATGTTAATTATTTTTCAGGCTAATATTTATTATTTTATGAATTGGATAAAAATAAATTATTTGGGATATATTTTTATTATGGGCTCTAAAAGATAATATTTCATCATATTATTGACCTACCTGAAATAAGGATATAGAGTAATATTCAAACCATATCTCTTCATGGATATTTATCTCATAAAATTGGCCACATATGGGACATATGTGTTTTTTTCCCTCAAATTCAATTAGTCTCATCTGATCCCCATTTCCAAGTGAGAGTTTGGAAATAATGTAATCTAATGATAACTAATTATAGTAACCACCTCCTATAGAGATAAATTAGACACTACCATATGATTCATACCAAGTGTGATATAAATAATTTTTCAAAATCAACTATTATTTTACTAACATAAATTTATTATTAATGATTTATTAATATAAACAAAAATAGTAATTTATTGGGGTTAATTATCCAATCAAATGATTTCATTAAATTAAGTAAATAAATATAATTAAATTATATATATATATAATGTTTTAAATAAATTATTATTAAATGTAACAAAATTTCATTTTTAATAAAAAATGAAAATTATATCGGTTCTCCTCACATATATAGTTGTTGTAATAAAGATATCTAAAAAATTCAATAAAAAATATCCCTATAAATGTTATTTTAATCAGATTCATTTTTTTATAAAAAATAATTAGAAAAGGCTTATATGAAATAATTTTTTCTAAAACCATTAATTAAAAAAAATTCAAATGGAAAATACTATCATGATCTATAGAATTAAATATCCCAGTTACCAAAAAGGGTTTTTATTTTTGTTGATTTCAAAATAGAATAATGTCATGATTAATTAGAAAAATGTCCAACTGGATCATATAAACATAAAATTTATCAATAAAATGAATGAATTGGTCTAAATATGTTGATATAAATATTTATTTCAAAAAATAGATTTTTTTCATTTGTATTTTTATGAAAAAACAAGATTACAAATCTTTAAAAAAATAATTAGGATATTAATGAATTGTATTACCTTATCCTTCTATCATGATAATTTTCTATATCATAGACTATTACTATATTGAAGCCATTACTATCATCTAGTAATCATGAAACTGATGAAGAAAAAAACCTTCAATATCATCCATAACTACATCAGTATAATTTTTTATTTACCCCTAAATCACATAGGACATTTAATAATTAATTTTCTAGTAACAGAAAATATCCCCTTTATAAGAATCACTATAATTTTTTTTCTAATTTTCAAATAAATAATTTGAAATTGGTCAGTGTAACTACATAATTATCATGTTTCATACCACATCAAATATTAACCAAATTTAATTTATACAATGGTACATAAAATTTAATTTATAATATTTATCATATAAACTTATAAAATATAAAATATTTATTTTATGGTATAATTTATTTATTATCTTTTTAGATGAAAAATTAAGGGCTTCAATGATAACCATTACTCTACTCTTTTTAATAGTACTACAATCTTTGTTATTTTTTTCATTGTTTAACCATTAAAATTGAACTCAATCATGTGTTTAAATTAACACATGGTCCCACTATTATCTATATAAATGTTTATATTATTGATAAATCTGTGTCGACATCTGTAAAGACCCAAAATTTCCATGTAATTTTTAATTTTTAAATGGGAATTTTACGAGTCTGCAAAAATTGATGGCACATGATTCTGATGCCCGGATTGCCCGGAATCAATTTCTAAAGTTTTGTTCAGTTACGTTCAGTAAACATTCGAGTGGGTTTTTATATCTTTTAAACCGGTGCTCGGAATTGAAATCTGATGGCACCGTCGAGCTCGCAACACCGATATTCTCTTATGAAGACTTTCAGCTCAACGGTAGTTGGTCGAGGGTTGAAGATAGTTTTTGGGATTTACATTGGAATAATAAAATAAAATAAATGCATGTTTTATTTTATTTAATCTGTTATAACCACCCAAGTGGAAGTTGGAGGTGGGGACCACCACACCTTAACCTCCCATGAGATGTTATGGTGGTGAGGCCCACCCGAACCTAACCTCGCACGAGAGGTTATGATGTGGGGACCACCCGTGACTAAACCCCCTAAAAATGGTGGGAGAGGAAAATCTCTCAACTCCCCTCATTAATGAGGGAGAATCTCTCCACCCCCCTACTTTAATTGTGTCAACCTCCCTCTGATACCAATTTGTCACGACCCGTCCCCCGGGGCCCGTGTCGTGACTACCCCAAGCCCGCCTTCCATAGGCCAGGGGCTTATGACTAGTACCAAAGGCGTAATTTCCAAAAACTGGGAAGGAATTCCTTTATAACATGTAGAAACACACAACAGATATCATCTTGAGTAAAATGAATAACCAAAAAGTGAGTACAGTAAGTAAAAAGGGGCCAAAATACAAGCCCAACTGGAATTACAAGAAACTGAAAGTACAAGTACAACTGAGGAAAAAGGAAAAACAATCACTGGGTCATCCTCCGAGATTCCTACCTGAAGGGTAGATACATATTTCCCCCTCATCACTCCACATCCGTCCATCTACTCTGTGTACTGACAAGCCATAAGGTCCACCTCCGGGTACCATCCAGTCCTGGTACTCTCAGCCTCAGTCAGCGCTGTCCTTTGTCTGCATCCAACACAACAAGGTGTGGGCATAGCCCGTGCAGGGGTGAGTATAACGATACTCAGTAGGGACCCCAAGACCCTCAAGGTCTCACAAAATACAATTAGGATAAACCACAAAGTATGAAATCAACAGATAACCCCACTTAGGTATATGCCCATAAATATACATAAGTTATCAAGTAATCCATCTCAATCATGAAGAAAATACAAAATTTACTAACTCAGCTCAACCAGGATTTTTATTCACATTATTGACACCAAGTTGCTTCCCACTAACTTTGGACTGCTAAGGTACTCCTCTTATCGAGTACTGTGGGTCTGATGTGTCACCAAGGCGCTCCCCGCTGTGGGTCTGCTGCCACAACCAGGCGCTCCCCCTAATAGCTTGTAGAGGTACTCCTCCTGTCGAGTACCGTGGGTATGCTTCCACAACCAAGAAATCCTCCACCGTGGGTCTTCCACCACAATTAGGTGCTCCCCACTAGGCTAGTCGAGTCACTCTGAGTCAATCAGTCAGCAATCATCAGGTCTCAGCTAGCTATTAGGTCTCTAAACTCTGCTCGCTCGTCACTTGAAGGATCCGCTCCACGAGCTACTGGTAGATACTCCAACTGTCAAAAAATCCCACGAATAAGTATCTCAAAGTTCTTCCACATCATACAGGTCTCAACGCAATAGACAGTGCGTCAATCAAACGCCCGATCTGTGAGTTATTAGCATTTTAGTCTCGATAGCTCGGTTGGATTCGTGCACGATCCAACCTGACCGTATCTCAACTATAACACAAACTCTAGTGGGGTATACTCAAAGGGACCGTTAGGCTCCAAGATTACTAGGGCGACAGACTGCTTGTCAAACGGACGACCGGTACAAAATATATGGCCAAAAGAAAGTAAAGGATCACAGTGCGCCTGGGTCTTGTCCGACCTGTTCAGACTGACCCAGCCCGAATCTGTCTGGGCTGACCCGGTCTGGGTTGACCTGACCTAACCCATTTGGTCTGGCTTGACCCGTTAGGTGGACCAGCCCGTTAGGTTCGGACCGACCCGTTGGCCCCCGCCCAGTTGGCCGCGAGGGGTCATATAGGGTCGTGAGAGTGCGGACCGGTCATGAGGGCACAGATCGACCGTAGGTCAGCGCGAGGGAGGTTCATCTCGGAGGGCGCCAAATTGGCGGTTCGGCCTGGAGGGCACGTAGATCGGCCTGCAGGGCGCCTCGAGGGGATGGCTCGGGGAGGCTCGGCCCGGGGCAGGGGTGGCGCGGCCGGTGCCAGGAGGTCGGCTTGACCAGGGTGTCGTGGGGCCCCCGGATGATAGCACCGTGGGGCGCGCGGACAACGGTGTCGTGCAGAGGCTGGTGGGCAGGCCTCCTGACCATGGCCAAGCCACCCCATCCCTAGGCCGAGCTACCTGGAGCCGGCCCCTCGCGGCGCCCTCCAGGAGGAACCTCCCTCGTGCCGACCCGTGGCCGGTCCAAGCCCTCGCAACCGGTCCGCGCTCTCATGGCCCTCCGCGACCCCTCGTGGCCTGCTGGGTGGGGCCCAGCAGGCCATGTCGAACCTATCGAGCTAGCCCTCTTAACGGGTCGGGCCAGACGCAACGGGTCAGGTTGGGTCAACCCTGACCTGGTTGGCCCGACCGGGTCGGACCGGACCCGGGCCCACTACGACCCTTTACTTTATTTTGGCCATATCTTTGGCATGAGGTGTCCGTTTGAAAAACCGTCAGTGGCCATGTTAATATTGGAGCATGAAGGTCCCTTTGATTATACCCCACTGGAGTTTGGGTTATAGTTGAGATAGGGTCATGTTGGATCGTGCACGAATCCAACCGGGCCCTGGGACTAAAAGGAAAATAACTCACCGACCAGGAGTCCGATTGACGCGTCGTCTATTGGGTTAAGACCTCTATGATGTGGCAGACCATTGAGATACTTCTTCATGGGAATTCGTGACAGTTGGAGTATCAATCAGTAGCTCATGGAGCGGATCCTTCCAGTGACGAGCGAGCAGAGTGTGGAGACCTAGTAGCTGGCTGAGACCTGAGGACTGCTAACCGATTGACTTAGAGTGACCCGACTAGCCCATTGGGGAGTGCCTGGTTGTGGTGGAAGACCCACTGCGGAGGAGAACCAGGTTGTGGCGGAAGACCCGTGGTACTCGATAGGAGGATTACCTCTGTAGGCTATTTGGGGGAGCGCCTGGTTGTCGCGGCAGACCCACGGTGGGGAGTTCCTTGGTGATGCAGCAGACCCATAGTACTCAACAAGAGGAGTACCTCAGTAGTCCAAGGTTAGTGGGAAGTGCCTTGGTGTCACGACATGGCCACTATACTAGATAGAGGAGGAGTTTCCTAGAAGAAGTGGTTTCGATAATGTGAATAAAAATCCTGGTTGAGCTAAGTCAGCAACTTTTGTGTTTTCCTCATGATTGAGATAGATTACTTGATAACTTAGGTATATGTAGGGGCATATACCTAAGTTGGATTGTCTATTGATTTCATACTTTTTGGATTATCCTTGATGAATTTTGTGAGACCATGAGGGTCTCATGGTCACTATTTAGTATCGTTATACTCACCCCTGCACGGGCTATGCCCGCACCTCATTGTGTTGGATGCAGATGACGGACATCACTGACCGAGGATTAGAGTACCAGGATTGGATGGTACCTGGAGGTGGAACTTACGAAATGTCAGTAAATGGAGGAGACAGATGGACGTGGAGTGCTGAGGAGGTGATCAATACCTACCCTTTAGGTAGGAACCTCAGAGGTTGACCTAGTGACTATTAATCCATTTTCTCAGCTGTACTTGTACTTTCAGTTTCTTGTACTTTCCAGTTGGGCTTGTATTCTGGACCATTTTTACTTACTATACTCACTTTTTGGTTATTGAGTTTACTCATGATCATATCTGTTGTGTGTGTTTATAGGTTATAAAGGCAATGCCTTCCTAGTTTTAGAGAATTACGCCTTTGGTGCTAGTCGCCAGCCCCTAGCCTATGGTCCACGCCCTCACGACTGGTCCACGCTCTCACGGCCCTCCTCAACCCCTCGCGGCCTGCTGGGTTGGGCCCAGTGGGCCGGGCCGAGCCTAATGGGATAGCCCACTTAATGGGCTGAGCCAGACCCTATAGGTCATGCCTGGTCGACCCAGACCGGGTCGGACCAGACCCGGGCCCACTACGACCCTGTACATTCTTTTGGCCATATCATTGGCACTGAGCGTCCGATTGACGAACCATCAGTGGCCCTGGTAATCTTGGAGAATGGAGGTTCATTTGAGTATAACCCACTGGAGTTTTGGTTATAGTTGAGATATGGTTAGTTTGGATCATGCACGAATCCAACAGGGCCCCCGAGACTAAAAGGCTAATAACTCAAAGACCGGGCATCCGATTGACGTGTCGTTTGTTGTGTTGAGACCTATATGGCATGACAGAACTTTGAGATACTTTTTCATGGGACTTCATGACAATTGGATTATTGACTAGTAGCTTGTGGAGAAGATCCTTCCAGCGACGAGTGAACAGAGTGTGGAGACCTAGTAGCTGGCTGAGACTTGACGACTGCGGACCAATTGACTCAGAGTGACACGACTAGCCTAGTGGGGAGAGCCAGGTTGTGGTGGCAGACCCACAGTGGGAGGAGCGCCTGGTTGCGACAGCAGACCTGTGGTACTCGACAGGAGGAGTACCTTTGCAAGCTATTAGGGGGAGCACCTGTTTGTGGCGGCAGACCCGCGGTGGGGAGCACCTTGGTGATGCAGTAGACCCAGGGTACTTGGCAGGAGGAGTACCTCAGTTGTCCAAGGTTAGTGGGAAGTGAATTGGTGTCACGGAAGACCCACTGTACTCGATAGAGGAGGAGTTCTCCAGCAGCCATGGTTTTGGTAATGTGAATAAAAATCCTGGTTGAGGTGAGTCAGTAACTTTTGTGTTTTCCTCATGATTGAGATGGATTACTGGATAACTTAGGTATATGTACGGGCATATACCTAAGTAGGGTTATCTATTGATTTCATGATTTTTGGTTTATCCTTGTTGGATTTTGTGAGACCTTGAGGGTCTCGGGGTCCCTACAGAGTATCATTATAATCACACTGCACGGTCTATGCCCGCAACTCGTTGTGTTGGATGCAGATTACAAACAACGCTGACTGAGGCTGAGAGTACCAGGACTGGACGGTACCCGGAGGTGGACCTTACAACGTGTCGGTACACGGAGGAGGCGGATGGAAGTGGAGTGCTGAGGAGATTATCTGTACCTAACCTTCAGGTAGAAACCTCAAAGGATGACCCAATGACTGTTTTTCCTTTTTTCTCAGTTGTACATATACTTTCAGTTTCTTGTACTTTCCAGTTGGGCTTGTATTCTGGCCCCTTTTTACTTACTGTACTCACTTGTTGGTGATTCAATTTACTCATGATCATATCTTCTGTATGTGTTTATAGGTTTTAAAGGCAATGCCTTCCCAGTTTTAGGGAATTACACCTTTGGTGCTAGTCGCCAGCCCTTTTCCTATGGAAGGCGGGCTTGCGATAGTCACAACACGGGCGCTGGGCTACGGGTCGTGACAACATCATCCTTAACTAATTGATTAAATTAATTTTAATTTCCATTCATCAACTAATTTTCATTTCTACGGTAATATTTTTCTTTATATCTAAAAATATGTGATAGTAAATAGGGATTAACCTCATCCATGTTTTTCAAAATGTATAAATTTGAATATATCAGTCGACAAAAATAATTAACATTACCTTTATAAAATTAATCCCATTACATTCCTAACAAATTGTAAAAATTAGAGATATAGAGGGCCCAACATGATTGACATCAAAAAAATAATCTATACATAAAATAATAGCCACTTTTGATATATATTTTTGAACAATATATCTCAGTAGTAAATGATGAATTTTAATATTTACTATATATTATTTTAATATATAATTAAAAAATTTCCATCATTTATAAATAAATTGGTCTATATTTTATTATTTATCTCATAAAAGTTTAACTAATTAAACAGTTTTATAAAAAAATTATCCTCAAAAATACATTTATATTTGAAATTTTCCAATGAAAAATTCATTTAATAACACAAATATCAAATCAAGAACCCATAATATACAAATAATGTAATTGAAAAATTAATATAACATTTTTAGAGACTCTTTTAAAAGGTTTGGGAATTATTCCATGTAGTGTAACTTGTATCAACTATTGAATCAATACATGAAAACCATGGGATTCCATAATTATTAACTACAATTAATTTAAATATAACCAAATTATTCACATTTATAAAAGACCAATTGGGTAGTATTATAAAATTTAGACCATAAATAAATACTTATCTTTTCACTCTTCAATAATGTGAGACATCCCAAAGTTAAATATGCTTTTTCCATTGATATTTTGAGATAACTCCCAATATAGTCCCATGTATATTAAGAAAATATTTCATGAAATATATTTTTTCATTCATTTAATTTATAAAAAAATTATAATCAGAGCATTTTATATGTTTTCCCCAACGTAGAAAATTTAAAGGTTATTTTTTACCCTAAAAGAAAAAAATAAAATATGTTTAATAAAAATGACTTATTATTCTATGAGTCTGTTCGATGAATTGCGAATTTGTGATTTGAAAATGATGCATCAATGATTTTCACCTTTCTTTAATATTCAACATCTGGAATAGTTATAGTGGATAATAATACAATTACAAACCATTAAATCCTTTCATTGATGTTTGATGATAATTATCCACTCAACACAAATCATCAATGTTGATGCCAAATATCTTTCATCCTTTTAGAAGTTTTTGATATAAAATCCTTTATTTAAAAATGATAAACACTTTATATTTCTTAACATAGTTTGATTATAATTTTATATATTAATTAATGTCATTTTTATTGTCCATTATCATTACAGGTAAAATTAGGAACTCTTTAATATTTTAAAAAGACTTTATAATACCTTCTACTCATAGAAATTTCAAATATTCAATCAATGGTGATTAAAAAAAATGTATATCATTTCAATGTTATGTAGGTCAATAAATAAACATGATCATCATAATATATTTTTTATTCATAAATTTATGTTTTTGAATAAAATAAAAATTCAAGAAAATAGGACACGTACTATAATGCATACTAAGGCTCGGATATAGTTTCATTCTATATGTAAAATGTCCCACATTTTTCTTTATATTGTCACTTAAAAATAATGAATTGTTTTATCAGATATCTCTTATTTGGGTGAATCGGTTGGGTGATGTCGGCTTCTATCATATATTTTCGATGTTATATATAACATTATACATTTTATAATTGAAATTTAAAAACAAACTCCTAAAATGAAAAATTATTGGATTATACCATGTTGTTTTAGTGGGTTGTTTTCTACAAGTCCTTGGTAATGAATAAAAGTTGGATTTGTTATCCATTTTATATCATGATTTCAAACATTTTGGAAATATTAAAAAATGTTAACATTTATCTTATAAATCATAGATTTTTTGGGACGATACATATCTTTTTAAACCCCAATAACATTTTACACTATTTTTTTATAACTGAAATATATATCCTTCATTCCATTTAGAAGCTTATATATTGACTATTCAAGAAATTATATGAAAATTTTATCAATATAACTAATTATTTCATTCAATTTAAAAAATATCACGTCTATTGGTAACATTTCAAATTTAGTGTTACATGAAAGTATAAATTTCTCATCATCCCTATACATTCATTAAAAAATTTCTGTTTTTAAATAAAATTTATTCCAACATCATGATTAAATTGATTAATTAAATACTCTATCTAATGATGAATATATTCATAAACATAACATCTTGTATTTTTTATTTCACCGTGCCAGATCCAATATCTATAATTTAGATTAAAACCATATACAATTAGTTTTCATTATATTTCCTTCAACATTAATATTATTATATTCAAATATATCATACATGTAGATACAAATAAATATTTTCCTAAAGATATCATTTAGATAATTTCATGAAATCGTTAACAACATTCACATATTTATAACTCATTAATCTTCCACATACCAAATAAAAATCCACCAATTACCTATTAAAGAAATGATCTTTTTTAAAAAATTAATACATAAACATATTTAAACCTAAAAATAAATTGATAAATATAAATGATATAAACAAATAATTATATAAACATGTTATAATTTAAATCATATATAATAATATTATATATACCAAAAAAGTATTTTTCTAGAAGTACTTTAAAGGATTAATTAGAATACCAATGATGTTCAGAAATCAAAAATGGCACACCCCATAATATATTATTAATCTATTCCAAAACAATATAACGTGGTTATTTTTATTTCCCTTTAATAGTCAGAATTTGATGGAGGTAACCTCCCCTTCTAGATTGTCCTTCATGAGATCCTCGAAATGAGATGACATCTTGTCCCCAGACTACACATTCTCATCCAAACTAATTTTCCCCTTATTGAATCAACATATCATATTCCTATTTTGTCTATCAATCCAAGAGGAGTAATCTTTATTTAATGAAATGATATTATCAAATCTAAGTAATTATAACCCATAAAATGTTTAATTTCAAATTATCTCTAAACAGACAATAAAATGGTAAGAATATAGTTTATGTAAAAATCAATTAATTAATCCTTTATTGATAAAAAATAAAAAAAATTCCTATACAATTTATACATTAGGGTATAATATATACATAAAAAGATGAAAATAGTTTTCGATGGAATTTCTATTGTAGACAGGGAATGAGAAGTGCATCAAAAGATAGATATCAAATTATGATGAGAATGAAAATAGAATAAGACAAGTGGAGTATAGCTATAGAGGGTGGAATGTAGTTGAGGGTGATAGAACAATGGTAATGCTAGATATAATAAGAAATAAAGTTGAGAAAAATAGTATAGTAAATAAGAAAATATATTTAAGGAGGAATATTGGGAATGTTCATGAATACCATAGAATTCAGTTATGTTAATTGTATGAATGGGTATGATAGAGAAAACACATTAAATATAATTTTTTTGAAAATATCATAATGTGTCTTATAGTATAGTAAATTTTAAAAACAAACTATAATTCAATTTCACCATAACTGAGGTTAAAAATCAAATTTTCTCATCTTTTACATAATAATCATTATCAATAGTTGAATTTTAACATTACTTATATCATAATCCAAATTTAAGTATTTTTTTAACCCTATTAACTTTGTTTAATGTATATCCTAAGTTAGTGGCCTTCATATGTAGATTTAAATGCCAATTTTCAAATAACTATCCTTGAAAACCAAATGACAAATCGTTTTTTCTACTAATTTTAAATAAAAATTTTAACTTACATTTGAAAAGAAAACCCATCATAGTTTCATATATGGTAATTTATACCATGATATTACAAAATTTTCACTACACAATATATGAATTTACATACTTGATAGTTAAATTAAGGAATATAGACATCATGAAAATGTTATACACTTCCACAGGATGCTCATTCCACATGTTCTTGTTTTCTTATTATCATAATCAACATCCCAATGTCATTAAATGGAATAAACTAACCAATATATCATTAATTGAATTGAATATATTTCCTTACATGAAGAGAGACACACAATATATAAGTAAATACAATAAAAAACATAATTTCACACCAACATCCCTTCCAATTATAATGAAAATGTAAGGATAATACAAAAGAATTATTCAACTGTTGAAATAGTGACTATGATCATGTATCCATCCATTACAATCAACCTATAGAAATTTTACATGGAAACTCCATTATTATGAAATGATTCCCACAAGATTTACAGGAATTATGTAGACATCATAAATTCCATAATCTATAAATGAGAAAATATAATAGAGTAAAGGATATGTGGATGAAAAGGAACCAACATAACATAATAAAACACAATAACACATATGTATTCCAAAAAAATAATAGGGGAAATAAGAATTAAGGGAATGGGTAGTGGTGGGTCCCTTGGCCTTTTTGACTAAAAAACAAACTCCCTCAAGGGTGGTATTATAATTTTAATCACAAAATTTCCCAATCGTGGCATTTAAAAATGAATAATTGGGAATATATAATATCTAGTAAGTCTTCAGTGGAAAATCATTGGCCTTTATGTGGGAATAACTCCACCATCCCTCCCATGGATTTCTCAATGGTAGATTACATGGCATGAAGTGTAATTTTCCTCTATTTTTCTCAAATATTTTACATCATATAAAATAATTAAACACATATATAATCATTAATGCTTGAAATTTCCCCACTAAAACATTATTTTAATAATTAAAATATATCAATAAACAAGAATTATATTTCTAAATTGGAAAAATAAAAAATAATAGGATTCCCTTTCCCCTAAAATCATAGAAAAATGATTCACTATCATTATGAAAAAGAAGTTTTTAAAATACCCCCCATTTTACTTCATATCTATAAGAAACCACTATATTCATATTCTATGAATAATACTAGTCACCATTATTTGATAAATAATCCATTACTCCAATCATTCTACTAAATATATTGAAAAAACAATACAATTAATCTAATACATTAATAAAATATACGAAGGTTTCATTCTCAAATCCATCCTCTAAATCAATAATTAATTAATTTTTTTGAATAGATCAATATAAATGTTTTTTACTGAACAACATGCCAATAGAGATTTTCATAACCTCATGATTTTATGTATTCTAAAATCATGATATTTTATAATTTAGTCCAATAAATATAGATAATACTTAAAATTAAATTAATAAATTATTTAATTATGTTTTATTAATTAATTTTCATCATACATCTATATTTGACGCTCTTAGATTTTACTAGACCCCTATCAAATATGTTTTTCACCTTAGTATCAATCTAACATTAAAAAAAATTCAAAGGCTCTATCCAAATACTATATCTATAAATAATGTTTTATACTGTTTAACTTGTAAACATTGCCTCAGTAGGAAGAAAATATAACAATAATATTAAATATATTAGATTAAAATTAAAAAGTTCTCTTATTTTCTAATGAATACAATGAAAAAAACATAAATAAAAAAATTAATCAAATATGATATTAAATTAAAAACATATCAAATATAGTTTCCATTCATAAATTTTTTGATTAAAAAACATAGTAATTAGTAGTCTAGGTTATCATAGTATATTAAAGAATTTTTTATCATAGTTTAAACAATGACCTGGTTTCCATCATAAGAAATTAATTCAGTGCTCCTTATTAAAATATTTATTATAAACTCAATCTATGAGAACATACGTACAAGAACATTATCAATACAGAAATCTTTCCTACCATATGCTATATTCATTATCATATGACAGGCACATCCTCTGATCTTTTCTTATGAAACTATAACTACCAACTGTCCCCATATGACCATAATAATTATATCACTGATTACAATTCCTAAGTAATAATATATATATCAAAGAATTACTGACCCAACTCAATATCATGTGTATATAAAATTCTAACATTATAAGAAATATTTATTATCCCATGAGTTTATATATAATTTCAATATTTACCAACTCTCAATTTTTATGGAACTGATTAAATATTATCAATAATCAGCAGTAGCCACTGAACCCCTTAATGTTCAAAAATATTCATTAATAATATCCCAATATTATATATCTCTCAATAGGTAAACAATATTTACCTAAAAAAGATAAATATATTAGAATAACTATAATTTTCTTGACTACATGGTCATTATGAAACAACCTAATAGATATCTAACCTCCCACATCGGTATTACCACGGTGTGTTGGCTCTTAAGGGTTAATCATCATCTTAGAATTTCAAGGGAAATTCATTATTATAAAAATATAAAATTTAGTGGCATGGTACTATGTTCCATGTAATGTTTTTTCATAAAATTATATCTCACATATTTCAATATGTCATCCAACATGCAATGATACTTCAGGTGTGATCGTTCAATGAATCATTCTAGAATCCCATCCCATTACTAGATGAAATTGAGGATAATTTAAGATTCAATTAATCTAATAAAATATTTCATACCATAAGATTTCAATACTCCTCTAACATATATTTATACATGAAATCCAAGTAATTCCACTCATTTAACATTTAACATTTCATCCTCCCATATGCAATATGTTTTAACTAACAGATCTATCTCTTGTCCCAGATTTATGTCTGTAGTTACGAAACTATAATTTTTATAATAAAAAAAATCCATTAATGACTATACACACTTATTCCAAATAATGCATGCACCTTATTAAAAAATATTAATATGGAAAAAATTATATTACTTTTATTCATATGCCATCGATCGATGACTCTCAGGGATAATCTGCTTATAATACACCCCATGTACGAAAATCACATCCCATTAACAAACATGTGCTAGGATTTTTATTCATATATATTCAAATAAAACCCAATTTTTTTACAAGTAATATTATAATTAATTATTTACATAAAAAATAAAATATTAATATAAGGGAATTAAATACATTTATTAATTATTGGAATATATTCTATTTTTCTATAAATAAGAAAAACAAGATTTTTAACTAATTTATTTATATTTATTATATTTCATGACCATTTGAAATATGTTATTTTGATGTTGAGATGGTAATGAGAATATGAGTAATTCCATGAAAAAATATATACTCAAATGGACTACTCAAAAACATGAAACCAATATAGAGTATTTTTGTGGGATATAGTTTTCATATTATATGTTCTCTTTCAATGTTCAGATCAAAATAAAAACTAATTTTCTTATTGAGGTAATTACAATAATTATTATATTATAATATTATCCAATTATAATATATCAGATCAACAATTCTACCCAATCTCATTCTAAATGTCATGTCCACATCAAGGGACATTCAGATGACTAACAAGGATAATAGCATATCCCAAAATAATCATATTGTCTAATGTACGTTATAAAACTTTTGAAATCAATTAGGAATTTTGATACCGATTTTGATGGAAAATGAAAAGGATATTCTATTACATGTTTATCATAGATCTAGTCTAAAATATTATTTTCAAATAACCTTTATCAATATCTTAATTTGTATTGGTAACACACTATTCCCCTATACGAACAAGGTTTTTTGTGAAAATGATTAAGATAATATTATCTACAAAACACACTCCCATGAATTCAACATGGGTTTCATCACAATGATATTACTACCAACTAGAAATTCCTCAAGAGTCATCCATGTAGCAATAGTAATGGGGATATATTTTTTATAGACAAAATATAACAATATATAATTCAAACATAATGATGGGGGTATCAAATATTCATTATCCAATTTTATGAAAAACTACATGTTACTGTAAGAATAATTCCATTAATTTTGTAATCTAGGACGGGGAAGATAACACTTATTGTGATAAAATTTATGGTATACAATACATAGAGATTATGCATCGTTATCTAATTATTAAAATAAAGTATTTGAGTACAATATGTTGTTCAAATATTTTCGTTAGATTAGTTCCATGATAGGTATTTTTTACTTTATAATTAAATATATTTATTCAATAAGAATATAGTGTTTTCATTCTTCTTAATCCCCTATAATTATATTCATATATGTAAACTCTTACTACTAGATTCTAGAAAAATGATATGAGACTAGACATGGATGATGTTCTTTTGAGATCCAAAATCCACTCATGATAATGACTATTAATTTTTATTTGACTCTATATTTAGTTTTTAATGGAAAATGGTTTGGATTGTTTTTAGTTTAATAAATATAACACTCATTGGATGATCTCTATCTTCTTTAAAATCACCCCCCTAATTTTTATTTATTTTCCTTGTATATTATGGGGTTATCTTGATTGTGTAAAAACATTTAATGATTTCATTCTAAGGATTTTTATGGGAGTTATCTTAATCAAGGGTTTTCCTTGATTATATCCAATGCTAGAGGTATATGAGTATGGTACATGATGATTACTATGCTATTTTTTAGAAAAAATTAATAATAATCCTATAAAAATATTAAATTATATTTTTGAGTGCAATACATGATTTTATATGTGAGTACTATAAGAAGAATTATTATTTTTTCATAGTAAATATTCATTTTTTGAATTATAAAAAACAATCTTAGAAATTGACTGTTTTAAATATTAAATTTTAAATAAAAATAATTTATAAGATTTGTTAAATGTATGAGAGGATATCCACTAGAGAAGACCTAAATCAATAAATACACATCACGTTGAGATTGAATATTTTTAAAAACCCTCTTCATGAGGGGTTATTTTCCATAATCCTATGTCAGTCCCCATGTCTTGCCTTTTGACATGACTACAAATCACCTAATTATAATTCCATTTATATGAATAATATAAACATATGTCTCAAATAGAAACAAATAAATGTTTTTGGACAATTATATAACTCTCAGTATTCCCTCTTATATCATAACACATCATAACTAATATTTGTAAAAACACCATGTTAATATTCTTACATAATAAAATCACTAATTTCATGAGCCATATCGTATAAAAAATAGGTACTCCCACTTTTTGATAAATAATATCCCATGAAGGAAATATACCATGGATCATGATATCATTCTTGATTATCATATAATTGTCATGAAACATTCTTCATTGTCTATATACATGTGACATAATATTTATCTTTACATTCCAATGACAATGGTAACCCATATAGGTTCATCATCATATCCATGCATATACTAATGATTTTGAACTTTTTTATATATATCAAGTATTTTCTATGTGTGATGGATCTGTTATATAGTTTTAGACCAATAATATATTTATAAAATCACTAAATATGTTATTCTACATGATTTTGTATTTTTGAATCAATTTTTTTATTTCCGTGAAATTAATTTTTCAATCACAATGAAGTGTGTTCATGAAATGTTATCTTATATTTGATATATAGATTATTTATGATGGACTATTGAAACCCTATATATGTAGTTTATAAAAAATATAATATATTGAAAATGTTAGTTCAAAATTAATAAAAAATAGTACTAAAATAAATCCCTAGTCTAGGAATTCACAAATAACCCGATGACTACTGATGTGTAGGTAAAATTACTACTTTTATCCAATGTTTTTTTGTCTTATATTTATATATATAATATCCTTAATTTTATATAAAACAAAATTAACATAGAAATAACACATTGTAATTTCCTTTTCATGTCCAATACGACTATTATAATGATATTTGATCATATTACATAAAGCATGACTCTCTATGCTCTAGATGATTTAGAATTGTAGTGAGGGTTAGTAAAAAATTCCAGGATAAAATATACCCAGAATAATTATCATAATAAATAAAATATAAAATATAAAATCATAAAAAAATAAATAATATATATATAGAAAATATATAAAAATATGTAATTTTCAGATAATTTGTATAATAAACCTAAAAATATGATACTCAATGACAAAAAATGATTTTTTAGTTAATACAGTCACTCATCATTGAATGATTGAGTAAGGGACCTTTAATATATAGTATGAAATACAACTGAATGTAAATTTTAAAGGAGTAACAAGCCCCAATCATTGACCTCAACTTAATCATATCTCTATATAATAATTAAAACCGCTTGGAAAAAACCCATTTTTTCATCTAAACTCAATCATTGATTATTTTTAAGTTGGTGTGATGCTTTAGGTGTTATAAGGCACTAGTATCTGTGTAATAAATTTATTAAATATTTTTTATGAGGCACATGTGATTTTTTATAATATGTATATGTCCCATTAATTTGATACCCAGATAAAAAATTGGGCATCATTAATGAATTTAGAACATAAGTTTTTCCTTGTTCCCAATGTAGGTTCTTTCAGCGTAAAAAATTCATTTGTAGAGCAGTTGTTGGTTATTTTAATAAATATTGAACCTTGAAATTCACCAAGGGTTTATGAAAAATATTGATATCAAAAACTTATTGATGGAACAAGGAATAACATGGGATTGTGGATGATGGTTTTGGGGATCAAATCCCATTTTTCTATTTTAGGAATCACAAATCCTACATGGAGGATGTGTAAAAATATTTCCAGACATTAAACATTTTGAATCGATGACTACATAATTTTACCTCTGATTTTTATTCTTTAGTAGAGGATAACAGATAAAATTTCATAAAAAATTATGTAATACTATTTATTTGGGTAGAATATTCATTTTTCTATTGAAAAAACTGATACACATTGTTATTACCAGAGGAACACATGTTGTGTATTCTAGATATAATGACAGATAGGGGTTATAACTATTATGTATATTAAATGTTATTTATAGGAACCCTAATTCATGTGAACTTTTCTATGTATCCTTGGTAGTTATTGGATGGGAATGCCTGAGAAGTCCATATTTCCATCACTATATGTTTCTCACCCACACCATGTGTACCATACATGGCCATACAAGTAGTGTACATGGAGAAAATTATTGGGACCCATTGTGGCTCTATAATTATTATATATTAGAAAAAACATCGTATATATAAAAATTAAAATTCCATGTATTTAAGTTGGATATGACCATGAAAATATTTCAATATAAACATAGTGTACCTCAAGGGGACTTGCTTGGTGGTTTCTCCAGTGATTTCTACCACCCATATGTCCTTCTTCGTGATTTGACATTGGACCTATGAGTAGTTTATACTATGAAAAGAATTTTTATTAAGTGATTCTTCAATTTATTTAAAAATATATTATATGGAATGTGTTGGAATGAGAAGTTCAATTATTCTAGATCATATAGATAAAGAAAAGACAAGTGTTTGTTCCCTAGAGGGACGTTATGGTTATCAACCACCCACTAATAATACATAGGGGTCAAGGTGTGGGAACCCCATTTCCTAGTATATGTATGTTGGACCCCTATAAAAACCCCATAACATTGGCCTATTTTATGTGGAGTGGTACCTCCTCATCATTGAGTGTGAGGTATTTCATGGGTCTGCCACCATTCTATGATCATCTCCCCATACCATGATATTTCATTAGTGTTTCATAATTCTCTCATGTATTTAATGGGAATGAAGATAGAATAATATCAGTATCATGAAATATATTCATGGAGTAGAGGGGATTCGTTTTTGGCACATGTAATGAAGTTGGAGATCCCCTATCTATCATTGATTAGGATTCTATGAGAATATGTTCCTCTTGAGTTATATTATCCCCATTATATCATTTGTTGAGTTAACTATTGATTTTATGTTTTCCATATATTATTGGTGGAATCCTGCTGGGTATTTCTATACTCAACCATAAATGGAAATTTCTATCATGTATAATGTTTTTGTGGATGAAAGAATTTATGATGGGGTCTTTGGTGGACCTAGTGTACATGGAGTGTTGAAACACCTAGTGTTAATGAATAATTTTAGCTATTGGTTTCCATAGATCATAATTGGGTCTATCTGTTGTTTTCCAATTTTAAGTATCTCCAAATATGGGACCCTTTTCATTATTGAGAGCATATTTTCCATCATTTATTCTATTATTCATGATTTTTTTGTTATGATATATTCTTAGAGATTTTTTTGTTCATTTAAATACTCCATTGATTTTAGTTTCTATTTATTGACTTTTTTTCATTGAGAATGGTGGTTTCTATGTGTTCAAATACATTAATTTAAGTCCTCACATATATTTCATGTTTTTAATCAATACTAGTCTCCATCCTCATGACTATTCGTGGAAATTATGGGGTATAACTCTTATCTTACTACTTTTCCAGGAGGATCCTCAGTGGGATAGGTTCTGAAAGTGTGGTATGAGAGATATATTTCTAGAGATAGTGTTTTGGTGTTTATATTTAGTGTGGATTGGTTTGATTATTAAAGAAATAGTGTTATAGTGTCTCTCTTATGGCTATTAGGTTAGGGAACCAAGTGATGGTGGGGTGGAAAATGTATCCATACAACATGACTCCAACTACCTATTTTGTGACATGACATGCTGAGGATCGAGCATCAGGCACTAAATTTGTCATTAACCAATCCAAGTTGACCCTGAACTAGTCTCCCAAGTGGATATGTAGCCCGTCTTGATGGGTTTATCGGTCCCCACATGTTGGCCTTATGTTTCTGGCATCAAAATCATAAATTAAGGGAATGATTTATACAAATAATAAATAAATAAATTAACTGAACAATATAAATATAATAAATTAATCCCAAAACTATTAAATTTACAACTAAAAATATGTTATACATAAACTGCATAAATACAAAAAACTACACAAACCATACCAAACTACACTTAATGACCATGAATACAACTCCATGTCACCCTGTGGATCACTCTCCGATACCAAAAACAACCATATCCCATGGTTATTGACACTATGTTAAACCAACAACACAAGACATGAACAATATGAACTATAGGGGTGAGTATTAAATCTTAGTAGAAATGCCTAAATAGATAAATTCCCAATAGAGTTACATCAAAATAAAAGAAACATAAATTTAACGTATTAAATAAAAGATATATTAATGTATGATTTTATAAATGTTTTATACTTTAAAACAAATAATAGTCCATTTCCCACATATACTATAAAAAGTACATTCACTTTCAATATAGAGTCATAAGCATTTTAGAAGAGATTTATAATTAGATGATGAGGGTAAAAATTTTCCAAAACATTTTTCCTAAAGACATGAATTTTTTTTATTCTTGGAATAATACCAGAATATTCTTGAATTATGCACAAAAATCATTCAATATGGGAAATGGAAATAATCTTATAAGACTAACTGATCAATCATGCATCGAAATAGATTATATCTGACAACTATGTTCCATTAGACATGGGTGAAACCTAGGATCTTGTGAATAATCTTGAACATACTATACACATTAACTTATCACATAAATCATGCCTCACTCAATCATTTCAGTAATTTGAACATGCTCAACCACACGTTACATAGTACAGACTGGGGGGAACAATCCCAAACCAATAATAAAAAAATATCCCCCTACTATGGGCCACTAGCTTGTTCATATTCAAACTAGTCCAACACTCATTCACAAATATATTTTTCACTATTCCAGGTTCCAATATCAATATGTAAAAATTAGAGGGTGATCCAAATGATTCAATCTGAGCAGTATATCACATGCACACATATATAAAATCAAAAAATTATCATCAACTGAGTCACCTCATGGACCAACATCTGTCTATATAACTCATATGTCACAAATCAGTCCACACCAATGATATAAAACTCCACAAAAAGTAAATGGTCATAATAACTTTACAACAAGAAAATTCCACCCATTCAATATTTACATAATAAGGGAATACTACTTTCAAATTATACTTTTTCATGTTAAGAATTTTAGCATTTAAAAAAATTCAAAACAGACCTTCAAACATTCTTCACAAACAATCACATTAAAAGAAACAAATCATCCATTCTAAAGGGGTGTAAACACACCATTTAAACTATAAATTCATTTACAAATCTTTTTTAAATACTCACACCACACATTCAATCTAAATCCATTTTAATTAAAATTTGAAAAGGCCCATTAACCACTATCACATGCCAAATCATTCTTAAAAGACAAATACTCATTTTCTTTAAATCCAAAACCCTTTAAAAACCATTATGGGAACCCAAATCATAATTTCACATATCAAATAATATTTTAAAAGGAAAACCATGATTTAAAATAAAACAAATCTTGTGTGAAATCCAACTGAGCAATTTATCCAACACTTGGTGTGCAATATTTAATAAAAAAATTTGATTTAACACAATACAATGAAGAAACCATCACCTTTCACAAAAAATAATCATTCCAAAAATAAACAACCATAATTTAAAATATAATTATGGAATTAAAAGCATTACGTTAATGATTCTTAAACTAACAAGTCAAGTGTAATAGAAACCTACCCCAAATCCATAAGTGCTTCAACATCACATGACCAAAAACTCTCCATGAGGGTTCCAAGAGACAATATCTATCAAGAGTAACCCTAAAATAATAGAACCCCAACATAAATAAAGTGGAGACATAAACTATAGGTACTAGAGACTGTAGGAGTATGAAACCTCAAGGTAAAATGGAGGAAATAGGAATAGGGAGAATAGAGGAGGAGTAATACCTTGAATAATTAACCCAAAACCATGAAGAAAACCTAGATCCACATGAATGAGTATGAGGAGAGACTTAGAGAGTAGGGAGAGGCTCTCAATGGGTCACAAAAAATGGGAGATTAGAGGAGGAGGAGTTTTGGTTTAATATCCAATGAAGGAAATGTTGTAATTTCATGATTTTTAACATCTTGGGAACATTCATAGTTTATTAAACCATGCTTCAACTGTGCACCCATAACCGGAAACAAAAGGATCCCTTTATTGATTGTATGCATGGTTTATAAAATATGCACCAAAAATGCCAAACATCACATCCCCATAATGTCACATAGACTCATGATTACCAAGAATAAGCCACATGATTTACCAAACTGTGCGCCAAATGTGCTTAGGATACTATCAATCCCAAAAACTAGAATTTTCACAATGAAATCCTTATTACCCTAATGAATAACCATGATATTAAAAATATTCAATCAAAAACCTCAAATATAAAACCCAAAAACCCATAAATCAAGTGAATAAATAAGATCAAATAATGAACCAGAATAGAGGGTGAAAACAAAAACAAAGTTATGGAAATTATCCCCACCACAGTGCATTCCTCCACTGAAAATCTAAAACATTTTCTAGTTTATTGATCATTCAGATATAATTTTCAAAACTTCTTGACCCTAAATCTTAAAACATGAATATATCCACCCCTTATAAATGGAACTCACACCTCTTTCTTGAACCCAAACGAAAATCTAAAATCACATCAGGAGGAACAATGGGGAAACCTAAGTTTCATCCTTGACATCCGTGCTTAAAAAACCCATTGGGAACCCTCCAACCTCGATGTTTACTGATGTCTAATTGATTTTATAAACAATGAAATTCAAAATAATCCACCTCACCCTAGACTATAACCCAAACACAATTGAATTCTCAATAAGGGGGGATGAAAAAGGAATCCCAACCATTTTAATCCAAATATAACAACTAAAAACCAATAAGGTACAACAATGATATAAGTGGTGGGTCTCCCCATAATTAAGAATCAACTAGATTTAAATGAAAACATATAAAAATTTAAGAACATTCCCTTATAGTCCAACCAACCCCAACCTAAGGGGATCTACTAAAAGACACTCATGATTGTTATAAACTGATCCAATATAACAAGAACCGCAATAATAGAACCTTTAAATGACCGAGATAATAAATGTGGAGGCATGAGTTGAGACAAAGCTCATCATGCACTCGGCGGTCTCATGATTGTGTAAAAGGCTGCACTCATGGACCAATGGCTAGTTCCTTGATGTTTCAAGAATCTTATGCACCTCCGTTATGATCTAATAAATTAATCAATTTCAAGATTAAAATACTCATCCATTGAAATAGGATTTATTAGGACATCCAAAACATTCACATATATTTAATATAAAATATAACCCCACCAAGTGAAATCCCCACATGGAATGAAACAATACAATGATAGGGAATTTAAACTGATCCCGAATAGTACTACACTCCTACTAACTAGGACCACATTGCTTCCTTACAAAACCCCAACAAAACTGTTGCAAGTGTCACAGACACCGAGAAGTATATTAGGTCTTTGGTGCACCGGAAAACCACAAGATCTTATAATCTATACTAACACAATAATGACACAAAATGATTTGATTCCATGAAGATTCTAATGAAATATATCAAGGCCATTTAATTCCATGACATGTTCCAACAACTTCTGGTAATATCCCAACTTCCATACTATAATTCTCCTCACCGCATCTAGGAACTAAAGGATGTAATAATGCCTTAATCACTCTATCCATAAAAGCTTTAACATGGACATATTGTCATGCCACATCAGTAAAATAGGTTATATTGAAATATCACACCTTTGACTATAGATCAAGATGAATCTCAAACTCAAAATGCTTGGTGATCAATGAAGCATCTATGGATGATTCTAGAGTGTAAGGAACAAGATCAACAAAATAAAGAAAAGTAATCCAACAATAAACCTTCACCTTGTTGTAAGGATAACATTTCCATTCACTTCCTTATCTACATAATATAAGAAAATTTTTTATGGATGAACGATGTCTTGCCGAACAACCATGTAATATCATCCTATGGTTTCATTAGGGAGACCATCTTCCTCGACATTTAGGGTAAGCCTTCATGCATAAAAAATGAAAAATACACCTTCAACGACTAGTATTTAATCAATGATTCTACACTTTCTTTCGATTTTCTACATCAACTCTTATGATTCAAGAGGATCTGCATGACAATAAAATAGAGGGGGATTAACATTTTATAATGATGAAAAAAATCCTTAGGATGATCAAATGGAATGCCATATTATGGTGAATCCCCAATAGATTCACCCAGAACATCCATCGAATCTCTAGAGGGAGGGGGTGGAAACTAGACACTAAGAATTTCAAGAGAATAATTAGAACCATCTTATCAACAAGAGATCTCAAACTCAAAACACCATATAAAAAAACTACCCTAATAACCATAAAACATACCATAGAACATTTGTTTTAAATAAAACAACAATTTTTATCTTGAAAACATTTTTGAATGAAAAAATAATCGATCCGTTGAACACTCACAAATGGTATTCCTTAAAGTGTTAGTCACATGCACATTCATGTGCCTCCCATATACCAAAATTACATGCCATAATAGGAATTAATCCATAGACATTCCACACATATAAATGCAAGTGAGAACCCAAGGAAACACCAAATGTCAAAAAAAAAACTCTTTAAGATTCATAATCAAGAGTTTAATCCTACATTTTCACACATTTATTTGACATACCATTTTCCAAAAATCCATTCATTTTCAATAAATTTTTGTCTTATCAATTCCAAAAAAAGTGTTTGGAAAACAATTTTTTAGAATCATGGAAGTCTAGAAACAACTCACCAGGGGGAACTAGAGTTGGTGGGTGACTTGACCATATGGTTGGAGGACATATTACAAACACACCACCAACATAGAGAGTCTTTTAGGATTATGTCCCCATCTCTACATGGATTTCAAGGCCATGTGGTATCACTAAGACCTTTATCTAATCTCCAATTTTTTATCCCAATCACAAAAAACCTAATAAACTAATGAAACTAAATGAAATCAGACTACCCAGAGAAAATAATGGTTTCATCCATAAAGTGTGGGCTATAAAATTCCCTAGAAATGTTCACTAAGTCACAATTGTCCAAATCCATATAACATGAAACCCCAAAATAAAAAAGGGTGCTCTAAAAGCATGGTCATCCAAATACTAACCTTCAATGTAATGATTTATGTCACAAATAATCCTAAGTTGACCATGAATTGGTCACTTGAGCTGATCCACATATAGACCTAAAGGGTCTGACTGATCTCCATGGGTTGGAAACATGTGTAAGAAATCAACATCTTAAATGAAGGGAATTATTTCTCTTAATAATAAAAAAATTAATAAACTGATAATTATAAATATACAAAAAGATAATCATAATCAATGATATTTACATCTAAAAATATTTTATTCATAAACCAATTAATTAATAAAAACACCCCAACTAAAACAAAACTTTTCATGACAACCACAACAATATCTCCATATAATCCCATGGGTCTCTCTCTGATACCAAGAAAAATCACCACCCATGGTGATCGATACCAAACGAAACCTGCATCCCAAGCTAAAAATAAGAAAAACTATAGGCACGAGTATAAAAAATCAATAGAAATTCCTGAACAGATCCATTCCCAATACACATCCTTTAAAATAAAAGAAATATCTATTTAATGTTTTAAATAAAATATGTTTGAAGGTAAAATATTCTACAGATTTACTACATAAAAATATCACTATTCATCACTCCCTTTTTCCAAAAAAGACCACATCCACTATCAAGAAGGAGACATATGAATTTAAGAAGAGATTTATAAAGAGAGATGGTGAGTAAAACATTTCCAAAATTTTTTTCTTAAACAATTGAAAACAAAATATTCACTTTTGAAGTAAATCCATTCTACTCAAGAAGTAAGAAAGAAAATCATACTACAAAGTAAATGGAAATAAGCATATAAAATTAACCAATCAATCATGAATCACAATGAATCATAGAATACATCTATGTTCTACTATACATGTGTAAGTCCGAGTATCTAACTAGAAATCCCGGCAATAATATACACGATGACTCACCCTATAAAGCATTAATCACTCAATGACATCGTTAATTCCCACAAGAAAGTCCACACCCTACCTGGTACAAACCCAGGGGAACAATCCTATATCATTAATAACAAAATATATCCCCTTGATATGGGGAGATAAGTTGTGAATTATAAAACTATTGTAGTAATTATTCTCTAAGAATTATACCACAACACAATCTTCCCATTTCAATAGGTAAAAAAACATGGTGATCCCATATATTCCAACTGAGAATTAAATTTCATGCAAAAATATATCAAATCAAACAATAGGCATCACCCAATTCACCATGAGGACCATCCTCCTTTTATATAACTAACAGGTCACAAAGCATTCCATATCAAGGATCTCCCATTCCATATAAATTAAATTTCACAAGAATTAAATAGAGAGGTAACCCCACTAAATCAATATTTATGTAATAAGGATGATATTCCAAGGAGGTTTTTGATGCGAAACACATCCACCAATTTTACAAAATTCATAAACAGGACTTAAAAATATCATCATAAAGTATCACGTTAAAAGAATCAAAATGAACCATTATAAAGGGATTTAAACACACCAATTTCCACATCAAAATCATTTTCAAAATCTTTTAAACACTCACATAACACATTCAACCCAGATCAATTGTTATAAAAACTACAAATGGGCCATTATCTAACTTCACATGGAAAATAATTTTTAAAATAAAATAAACCATTCATATAAATTCAAAACCAAATTGAAACCCATTTAAAGAACCCATATCATCACTTATAATATCACAAATAAGTTTATAAATATGGTCTATGCTTTATAAATCCACAAATCACATGAAAAACTAACTGAGCATTTTATCAAACACTTGGTTTGAAATATTTAACAAAATAATTTCATTTGACACACTATAATGAAGAATACACCAATGAGCACACAATATAATCATTCCAAATATCACACATATAAAATTAGCATATAATAAAGGTTTTTAAATCATAAAACTACAAATTCTTAAATTCAAATGACAAGTGAAAAGGAAAACTACCTCAAAACCACAATCGCTTCAACAATGCACACATGAAAACACACCATGAGGGTTCCACGAGAAAGGATATATCAATAGTAAACCTAAATGAAGAACTTTCCCAACATAAATCAAGGGGAAACGTGTAAACTATGTATAAGATACCATTAGAGGAGAAAACATCAATAGAAAATAGAGGAAAAGGGAATAAGGAGATGAGAGGAGAAGGATTACCTTGATGATCTGACCCAAAACCATAAAAAAATCCTAGATCCACACCAAGGGAGAGAATTAGATTCATAAGGACTATGTGAGAAGTTACCTATGGGTCTCATGAACCAGTAATGGTAGGAGTATGGGTTTGGGGTTAAAAATCACAAGAGGCAATAGTTAGAATCTCAATAATTTTTAGATCAGGGAAAATCACACTATTTGGCCGCACATTTTTCAAAATTTTTCACCAATATTGAACCCATCACTAGATACACAAGGAACCCTGCAATGTTTTCCCACATTGTTTATAAACCCTAAACCAACCAATACAAATATCAGAACCACAAAATGTATCATGGCCATATGGTTACCTAGGCTGAGTTGCACCGTTGACAAAATCATGCACCAACTCTATAAAAGATACATCTATAACCAAAAACTGAACCATTCACAAAGAACTCATAAAAACATAAGGAATAAAACATAGATAAAAAATAGAAAAAGAAACAACTCAAATATGAAACCTCATCACACACATAACTCGACAGTAAAATCATGATAGAATAGTGAATCAGAACAGTGCATTAACACAAAAACCAAGGTGTGAAACAATGTATTGTACATAATGAAGGAATGGGTCCATGAATAACATTTCTTTATTTAGTGAGTTCCTTATATCATCCAACTATCTATGTCCAACTTTTTTTTAATTCAACCGCCATGAAATCCAAGACAAGTTATGGGATATATTCCTGAGGATGAATGTCTCTATGATAATGGTTTTATTTAATGAGAGATCCTTGAGGGGAACCATATGGGAGAAGGATATGAGTTGTTCCACACTAATAAAATAGCGATTAAACCTAGTTTATATAATTGATTCTAATTAATCTCTCAATGTTGATAATTTGATATTTGTAGCATGTCATAATTATGATGCATGCTGGGTAGGTGAACTCTATGAGTTTCAATAATATTGAACACTTCTGTCTCATGGTGAGTTGGATCCTGAAATAGTATATCATTACATAGGGACATTTTTTCATATATTATGAATTTTATGGACCCAAAAAAAATCTAATTGTAGTAGATATGATAATCCTTCTTCCTGTGAGGGTTAGACATTGGTGGAGTCTTATTACCCATCCACATGATGAGGCAATTCTCAATTAGACATTTTCAAGAATTTGTTACTAGAGGAGAACATCCCTTTGAACTTATTCTATATTATGTTAATTGATATTTTGTGTAATTAAAAAGTAAATAACATTATTTCTGAGTATGATTTATTGTTTTCATATCTCATGCACAACATCCATGATATAGTATATGAAAAAATCTTTTGGGATCTGAAGATTTTGTAGGGTATCCATAGAGACATACGACATATAGGGGTTCCTCCACATCATCCCACATATATATGGGATCATGATTGGGAAATTATAATGGAGATACTACTAGTATAGGGACATCTTGTAGGAGGAGAATATGGTGGGAACTATGGATATAATTCATCAAATTTATCTTGATGATTCCAAATAAAATGTACATAGCCCTAAAGATCTTCTAAAACATAGCATATAACGTCTAACAGAACAATAGTGTAGGGTTCCCGTCATGTATCTTTTCATGAATGGGGTGGACTATATTATAATTTTCATTGAAAAATTCATATTTTTTGGATTACATGATACGTTTTGCTTCAAAGAGAGTGAAGATAGTGGATGAACCGCTTCAATAGAGGTTGTTTCATGATCAAAGGCCTCATATGGGTGATCATGGTGGACATAAAGGATGTAGAGCTAGAAATGGGATTGTAGGTATATTTCCACAACCTTAAACATTATAAAATCTTGATTTTAGTCAATAATTTAAAGTATTTATCATTTAGGATCTTTTAAGGTTTGTATATTTCCATAATTAAGCCATAACTATTACATAATAGACTCATACATTAAATTTGGATAGTTACACTCAGTATCCACCTTTATCACCAATGAAAACCCTTGTAAAATAATAAATTATTTCTTTCTATTAATAAAAATCTTTTCGACCTATTATTTTCTCTTACCCATCCTTATAAAACTTTGATAAAATTTAAAAAACATGGTATGTGCATAGAAAGGAATTTAATGAAAATAAAAGAAGGAATGAAACCATTAGTCTCTGAATATTTTAAACTCAAGAAAATAATTTCATAAAATCGTACATTTCACCTATAAAAATATAAGAACATTAACATACCTCATGGAATCATAATATTTCTAAAAATAAATCATATAAATCATAAATCATAATGGTATCTCTTTGAATCCATATAACATTTAGATTGTATCTTTCATAGCTACATAGGGAGTAACAATTATGGTTATGTTTGCAATACCCATCATAGTATATTCCATAAATCTCTTAGGATAAACCAAATTTTCTACCTCCATATCATTACCCAATGCATTGGAGAGAAATCACAGACTAATAGTTCATCTTATTATCATGTAACCACCTTTATACATAAGAAATTCAAATGAACGAAAACATATGAATAAAACATAATTCATGCATAGAAGAAAAATAACACTTCAACAATGCAATCACAATATATCATTTCAAGATATAAAAATAATCAATACCTTGTCTAAACCATTTTAAATACCAAAATACATGAAAAGATAATATTTTATTTATTTTCCTTTAAAAAAGAATGATTTCTTATAGAAGAAACAATATATAAAATAATAGTTATAACATAAAATAATCTATTATCGATGTATATGTTAAAAACATTCCTTTGGTCGTTTTGCACGAAAAGTCAAAAAAATAAATATAAAAAGATTGCATTAAAAAACTGAATTAAATTAAATATATAAATAAAAATTATATATTTAAAATTCATTTCACACATTAGAGTTTAATTAAATAATCTATAAGTATATGTTTAACCCAAAGAATGGAAATTGGGTAGAGGAATTCACAGACCATGGGTGTGACTTGTCATGTACGTTCATTATATTAATGAATAATACAATCAAGTTAATTTATACTATATTGAGAACCTTTTTAATTTCTTTTATTCATTTTATATCACTTATTACAATGTTATATCAATTACATAGTTATTTTTGTATATATCTGGTTTTTTGTTGATATTCAATTCCTGAGTCGAAAATGAACATGGAATGATGTCAACAATCCATGTGTTCATAAGTAAATAATATAAAAAATATAAAAAATGATATAAATATCTCATATTTTAATTATATATGTATTTATAATAATCCTTGAATACAAACTAAAAAATCTATTCATGGAGATGGTAGGATGTACGTGCAAAGGACCACTATTTTTTCCATATCGTATTGAAAGAGAGAAATTAAATGAAATGTATATAAATATGTATTAATATATAATATAATTACAATATAATTAATATTTCATTTATATCAAATATTTTTACTTAAAAAATCTTTAATACATTCCATATGATTTCTGAACGAATCACAACATTTGGAGGTGGCAGTTGTCCACACGTCCCCAAACTAAGTTATCGTATAACAACAATATGGAAATCATGAAGGCAGGTTTAATATAAAAGTTACATTATTTTAAATAGGTTATTATATACATATTAAATTATAGTTGGCCCTTAATAATGGTTTTAAGACCATCCATGAAGGCATTAAAATAAAAAAACAAAAACATTATTCTCAGAGGTGATTAACCAACATAACATGGAAAAAAATTTCTTATATGAATAAGAGGATGTGAGAAATAAAATGGATATGAGATATTACATTACAAAAATAACACACCAGTATATACATGAATATGTAGTTATCAGGCATTTATTAATGAAGCAGGTGGCGAGAATATAGTAAATGAAATGAAATTAAGGGAGGTACATTGAGAAATTTAACTCTTGAAAATCCATTCCATAAATAAACTTTGATAACCATGGATTTGGTATTTTCGTGAGACCCAGAGACCCTAGACGCGGGGAGAGTGATGAATATATTTTTGGGAAAATATTTTTGGATTTACAAGTCTTTGTGGGTCGAAATAGGGTGGTGAAGAGGCGGTTATTTATACTTGAGGAGAGTTGGGTTCAAGTGATTAATTTAATGATAAATGTTTATTAAAAGATACCATATAGAGGTGTAATTAAATTCCTAGATATTGGATTTTAATTAATGTTTAATCTTCTTTTTATGGTCGATACACACCTCAAAAACCATTTAAATGTTTTCATTTTTAGGTGTGTTATTTTTTTAACTTTTTAGTTTATCCCTTGTCAAAATTGTACTTTTACTACATTAAATAATTTATTTACCGTGGTAAAGTTTTTATACCTAAATATTATAATGACCCTAAACCCAAATCAATACCTTCTGATTCCATATATGGGATCCATTTTACCTATTTCATTAAATATAATTGGGGAAATTAGATATAAAATTAATTCCACATACATAACTAAAAAACTAGTTTTTAAAGTGAAACATTCAATAGATTAAAATGTTTTTATATCTATTTTAAAATTTTAATTCATTATGATGAAAAAATGATTAAATGATAAATAAATTTAAATACAATTTAAAACCAATTAGATTTATACTGCAACCATTTAAATAAATTAGATGAAAAATCATTTTTGAATTAAAAGGTAGTATTTTTCACAATTCATTAAATTATTAATCATATTAGAAAAATAAAAAAATGCATCCAATGTAAATTTTGACGTGACACTCCCAAATAAAAAGTGTAATTTGATATATAGATCTTAAAAAAGTGTCAAATTGTATACTTAAAATATATTCTCCATCAAAACATGGTAAAAATTCCTTATAAAATTACTAGAATATTTTATGCTTAAAATTTGATTTATTCTCATTTTAAGCCTCTATATTTTTTTAGATGAAAGTAATAGAATATAGTAAATATGTTTAAAAATAATATAGTTAGTTTTTTTAATTCCCTATAATACAACATCTTGGTGATTACTACCTTTTAAAATAATAATACTAATGCTTAATTACTTTTTGGTATAACTCAATTTTATGTGAAACATATGATTTTTGAACAGCCTATTGTTTCATATTGAGTTCAATATTGGACATTTCATACCATTTAAGGTGAAATTAATATCTAAATAATATATATTATTTTATTTTTCATTTTTTATTCTATAATTACAGAAGATGTTACATCCTTCAACCTTTTGGAAACTGTGTCCTTTCAATTTCATTCACTTATCAAATTTTTTGGGGGAATTTCTCCCTCATAAAAATTTAAAATTATAATGTTTCATCTTCATTCGTTTGTTTTTTCTATAAAACCTTAACTTGATGAATCACCTTTTTCAACTACACTTTCTCTATGTGGTCATGAATCTTGAATGGATGTTCCTCATAAGAATTTTCTCCTCCAAATTGAATACATCTTGAATCAAAATATGAGATGAATCGGGAATAAACATTCTTACCATTGAATCATGAAAACAATTGTTTACCTATGATAAAAATTGAGGAAAATCCACTCAGTAAGAAATTGATCCAACTTTCTCCAAGACTTCCTATGGTCCAATGGATCGTGGACTCATACTTCCATTCTAAACAAAACACATCACACTTTTCCATAGTGAAACATTGAGAAAGACATAATCACCTACCTCAAAATAATGATCCTCCCTTTGGTTATCTGAAAAAAAATTTCAACTTTCTCTAATCTGTCCTCATGTTCTTATGAATAAAATAAACTTTTCCTGCTATCACATCTACCAATTCTGGTCCCATCAACATCCTTTAACCTATATCATCATACAAATCTAGATTTTGACATCTATTTTCATATAATTCCTAATATGGTCCCACCTATATACTAAATGAACAATGTTATTATATGAAAACTATACCAAAGAAAGATATAAATCCCAACTTCCCTAGTAATCCATTGAACTATCACGTAGAATATCCTCCAACATCTAAAATGTTTGTTTTTTCAACCAATCTGATTGAAGATTTAAAGATATACAAAAATTTTAATTAATTACCAATGACTTTTAAAGTCTTTCCAAAATTTATATGTGTGTAACTAGGATCACGATCAGATATAATGGGTAGAGGAACTCCATGAAACCCCACTATCTCTAAAATATAAAACTGAGATAGTTGTTCTAGAGATAGAGTATCTCCAAAATGATGAAACTGAGAAGTTTTAGTCAATCGTTCAATAATAACCCATATCACATTGTTAGCTATATAATTCTTCCATATTCCAACTAAAAAATCATTAGATATATTTTTCCATTTCCACTCTAGCACCGCGAAGGGGAGAAGGTTCCCCTTTTACAATTTTCATTCCCCTTTAACATGGTGACATGAAAAACACTTCACTGTAAATTCATCAATATATCATTTAATTTAATCACACCAGTAAAACACCCGAAGTTCTTTTTACATCATAGTAATGATAGGATGAACTGAAAATAAAGAAATATGAGATTCACATAACAACTCATTCTTTAACTGTAGATCATATGACACAAATAACCTCTTCCAAAATCTCAAAAATACAATCTTTATCAACGAAAAATTATCGTAACATACCCTTATAAACTAGTCCTATATTTTTCTACATATCATTGTCTTCCTTATGGAATTTCTTAATTCAGTTTTATATAAATGATAGAACTAAAACCTAAAACAAAACATAGGAATTACCTACACGAACAAATTCCATGACAAATCTCATGAAATCATTATCCAAAAGATCATGTGTAAAGAAATAGAAATTCAATATATTTTTTTTAAATTATGTGTGATTATTTCCAGGTCATGAAATCTGACGGTACATGATTATGAGACCCAGAGTGTCCAGAATGATCCATCAAATTTTTGTTAAGAATTAATTAGCGAGCATGAAATTTTTTCCTGAAAATGTGGAATAACTCTTAAATGGGTGTCCAGATCAGAAATCTAAGGGCACCATTGCATTCAAGATAACAAGTTTCCCCTAGGTGTGACATATTTTTAGACAGCGCAAGCCTTCAATGAGAAAAAACGAAAATGGAATAACCATAAATAATATAATTAAATAAAGTTATATTATTTTTAAAATTATTATAACTCACGAACGGTGACTCGGATTAAAAATATGAGACCACCATTGAGCTCGTCAGGGAATTATTTCTTTAGGTAGATACTAATATTGGCCAGAATGTTCTAACTATGGAAGTTAGTTTTTTGCCGTAAATAAAATAATTAAGTAACAATTAATTTATTGTTAAAATCCATATATTCAAAAATTTAACTGGGATTGAAGATTCAATAGTACTGTTGAGATATTTGGGAAGTTTTTACCTTAAGAAGATCCTAACGATGACTGGTGCTGGTCTAGGGTGACTGTTAATAATTTTCTGAACTATTTTTTCAGGTACGTTCAGTAAACGCACGTGCGTTATTTTCTATCTTTTGAATCGATTCTCAAATTGAAAATCCGAGAGCACTATTGAATCTATAGTGCTAATATTTTTTTTGGGAGGATTCAATTCGACCATAGTAGGTGTGGAGAAAAAGTTAGATTTTGGAGCTTTTTAAAAGAATAATAAAATAACATTGTTATTTTATTTATTTTTTTATTTTTCTCCAACGGACAAGAGGAAGTGTCAAGAACAACGACGTGTAAAGCCATTAAATGACTTGAATCATCAAATCCATTGTAACATTGCCATTGGAATTAGTATGGTTCCTATTAAATGAACCCCCATTAATTCCACAGGCATTAATCACCCTTCCCCTCCCCTACTTCTATAGAGCTCTGGAAAAGGTAATGGCACGACCTCACCAAACGACGATGTTATAATAAAGTGCTGCGATAACAATAACTTAGAGGATGGAGCCGGTTCCAGTGGGTGGTGACAATTGAAAATGAAACACAAACTAAGGGATGGCGTTTGAGTGCCAATGTTGGTGGCTCATTGTGGGGATGACAAACACCGACTCCTCCTCAATTGCGGGCGTTCTCAAATGATCTTTAATTAGGGGGATTGTTTAATGTTTATCTTTTATCTTTTACTTGATTTCATTCATTATCATATTAACATGGAGGGTGTGGTCCAATTGAACAAGTCCCAAACCCCCGCCTCTGCATTTATGTTGCGTTATTCGGGGACAATTTCTTCAGGGTGACGATAACAAGAAGACGACGACAGCATGGAAGAAACCGTTGAATTGCTAGAGTGCCAAGTCAACGAGGATGAAGGTGGCTAGGGGAGACCCATGGAAACCGACTGCAGGTGGAGGAGGGCGGCGTGCGACGATGCGCCACAGAGGTCAGAGGCAACTGGCGTAAGACGACCACATATGGAAATGGGCGGTGCTGCCGACAGCTACAGCTGCGGCCAGTGGGTTGCAACAAGTGGAGTGTGGTGTGTCCCCATGCCATGCCAAGTTGGCGGACCCCCAGTGTCCCAAAATGGCAGACTCTTACATGGTGGGGCAGTGCCCCACTAGTTGGACGAAATGGCCCCACACCTGCGGAGCCATCTAGGAAGACCGATCCGCCTTATGGGGGACCAGGCTGGCTGTAACATCCCAAGTAAGTAATGAATAATAGATATTTTTTTATCTATGCATATTAATGAATTAGATAGTGTTTTAGAGGCTTAAAATGAAAATAAATCCAATCTTAAGCATGAAATACACTAATATTTTTAAAAGATTGTTTTACTGCCTTTTGATGGAAAACCATTTTTAAATATATCTTTTGACAATTTTATAAGCTATGTTTGTCAAAATAAACTTATTCTTTATGATTGGGACATCAAAATTTACTTTGTGTGAATTTTTGGTATTTTTCTGATAATGTTCATTTTTTAATGAATAGTGAAAAATACTGCATTTTACATCAAAACATCTTCTTAATGTAATTTATTTATATGTTTAGATTATCTTTTGAATTGGTATTAATGTGTAATATGAATATATTTTTACCATTTAATCCAATGGTGGTCATTGGAATCAATTTCACTTTGAAATTAGACTTAAACTGATGTCAATCTTTTGATACTTATTGTTTTATAAAAACATGCTATTTGCTCTGACAACGTGAATTAATTACTAAATTAATTAATGTGACTTATATGTTTTGAATTTTGTAAAATAGACTTCATTTTTGAATTCGGAATATCAAATATAGCTTAGGATGAATTTTTGGTAATTTTCTGAAAAACTTCAATTTTGATGAATAGTGAAACCACTAAGTGGTACTTATAAAAACTGATTTTTCCATTTAAATGAAATTTTGACATTATTGTGTTTTGAATTTCAAAAATCCGACATAAATGGTTGTCATTAAGAAGTAAAATGTGGTTCAATGAGATTAAAATAATTTTTTGGTGAATAGTAACTTATTAAGTTTTTAATCGCGATTAGTGGTAATTAGTGTAGTTTAAGGTAAAACTAATGCTTTAATAAAATGAGATGAGCTTGAAACATGTCCTACCCTAATTGGTTGTGCCATTTCCGACCAAGAAAACAATGGGTCAACTTGGGTACCCCATGGATCCACTTTGGTTGGGAAATGACATAAATAACTTTTTATTTAATGTAAAAGTAAAAATGACACAAACATAATATGTTTTACATAGGGTTATAAAGATCAGATTTTTGATTATAAATAGTAATTGGAAAGCTAAAAAGATTTACTACATCATAGTATTTTTTTTATAATTTTTAGACTTTAAATAAATTAAATTATTTTTGACATCATGATGATGCAGCGATGACCTCATTATTTAACGATTTAAATAAAATGGAAAGATAATGTAAAATCTAAAACCTATACATGGCCAAAACCAATTGGATGAGTGGATTTATAAGACTTATCACCTTATCCTCGAATTATATCAATGTGGGACCTTTTGAATCCTAAACTCATTTTAAAATAAAGTAACTTATCTTTATTTTCCAAGAGTCCCCCTCCTCTCCTCTTATAAAAGCCCCCCACCTCTACCTCCTTACCCACACTCCCAAAGCCTTTTCCTCGGCCAAACCCTACCCATTTTGTCTGTACACATCCCTCTCCTCATCCTAGTGGATTCCCTTTGGGCTGAATCCTTTCAAAAGAAGCCTTTAGGCTCAAATCAAAAGGAGTTACACTTTTAAAGGTAATTCATTCTCTCATGTTCATTTGTTTTATTTTGCTTCTCCAACCCCCTAAACTCTTTTTATTTACTTCTTTTGTAACAACACCAGTATCTTAAATATACTAGGATGTTGTTATAAGATTTATTTGAGCTAAAATCTCACACAACTACATCAAATGGTTAAAGAACATATGGTTTCCGTGGATGGCGAAATTCTGCCTCCCGAAACGATGATTGTTCAATACTCATTTAACACTTTCAAAGGTGGCCATTATGATGTCACTATTTTTATATATGATATATAATATGTTTATTATTTCCTTATGCTTCTGTATTTTTCATTTTTGGTCATACCTTTATGGTTTCCATTATGGGTGAACGCGGTATCTTCATTTAAGGAAGTGCGGACTACCGCCCCCTCAAAGTGATTTGATTCGTTAAATACCATATGTGGGACGTATAAATGATGGAACTATGATATTATATATGATATTATACTGGAATTATAATATACTCTTATATCATTATGACTCCATTCCAGAAAATATGAAATAGAAATGGAAGTAGCGTTCATGCGTACGTATGGCTTACCGTCTCCATGAACGGTGCATTTCATTTCTTACCTCTAAATGTGATGTAATATTATAAATACATGTATATGATGAATATAAATTATGTATATGTTATCCAAATCATTAATATCATTATGTATATAATGAACCTTTGACCAAATTAACAACATGTAAGTGTAAGAAGTCTATTTTTGACTTAAGAACCAAATACCGACAAAATGAACATTATTAACTTAAATGATTACATGATGTTCATAACATGGTATAAAAGGAACGATGAACTTGAAAAAGGTTCTTAAGCAAGTAGAGATTAACTCAAGTTTATTATTCAGGAGATTAAAGAACGACCGAGTCAAGTCGGACCCGAGGTATGGGACTTCGTCTCAATCTCCTTTGATTGAGGCATATTTTGTTTTATACACAACCTTCTTTTATACGGTGTATAAACCCCTTTGACTTTTACGTTTATCCAAAAGGAACCTTTTTTATACGAAGCGTTTTACTAAACGACAAAAGGGAATGTTTTTGTCACACGTATGCGGCGACAACGACTTCTCCGCCGCCGTGACCGTTATTTGAGTTTCGGCTTCCTCTACAAGCCATACCTTCTTTTTAAAAGAAAAATAAATACCATGTTTTAATTTTATTTTATTTTGGTATCGAAAATGGTTTTCATAATGTTTTTATATCAATGTTTTGTATTGATATCTTGTGATTGAAAGGTGAGAATGCTATGTTTCCTTTATGCATGTTTTATGTGATACGATTATGTTGAGGTTCTTGGGCATTATTATGAAGACGGGTGGTTCCGTGATAAACTAAGGGTGGGTGAGCCTGATATAGCTCTCCAATGCATTGGGTAACGCGAAGGAGTGAAATGTTAAGGTTTCTCCGAAGAGATTTTAGGGAATATACTGTGATGGGTATTCCAAACGTAACCAAGAGGGTTACTCCCTACGTAAGAATGTTATGAATGCCTCAAGTTACCTTTATGTCTTATGATTTCTATGATTTATTCATGATTTGATGAGGTATGTTAAAGTGCTTATGTTTTATGGGTAAAGTATGATCTCATCCTTATGTATATATGTACCCATGTTTCCTTTCCATATTTTTATATCCCTTACTGAGCTTTTTATGCTCATCCCATGTTTTTTGAAATGTGTTTCACAGGTCAAGGGAAAGGTACATGATATGATGATAGAGTCAAGGAAGTGTCAAGAAAGAATCCATGTTTATTTTAAATATGTTTCCATTGATGGGAATGAATAATACTGTCTTTATGTAACCACTTTGTTTATATGTGATATGTAATGCAAGTTTTATGATCTAATTCTCTAAAACTCTAAACCCGAAAAGATCCTCAATGTGTAATCTTGTAATAACTCAAGATTAAGTAAGTTTTAAGGCTGGGGACTTATAGTTGGTATCAGAGGTCGGTTTAGATAACTTTAGGAGTTAAAATTCAATTAAATGAATATCTAATTTTTTTTTATTTATGGTCAAATTGAAGTGATATAGTATTTGAAGATTACCATGTTGATTCATCTAAGACATGTTTGTTCCGAATGGTTTTCCACAGAGGAAATAGGGAAGCAGTGCTAGGAAGGTATGCAGAAGGAAATAACCTTCCGAATCAGCATCCTGAGATGGTCAAAATTGGAACTGAACAGTTTGTTGCAGTAATGGCGCGGTTGACTCAGGCTATAAATGGTGGTGGTATCCATGCATGAGATCATCCAGATCAACCGCAGAGGAACATGTCAGTGGTGAAACATTTAATGAGGCAACATCCCCCATCATTTAGAGGATCATCTGACCCTGTGCTAGCTGAAGGGTGGATTAAAGCACTGGAGAAGATTTTTGATGTCATGGGGTGTTCAGACAATCAAAAGGTTAGTCTTTCTATTTACCGTTTGGAGGGTGAGGCAGATCAGTGGTGGTCTATGGTTAAAAATATCAGGGACGCTGATGAGATTGATCCTCTTGACTGGGACGAATTCAAAGGTATGTTTCTTGAGAAGTATTTTCCTATGGCTGTTCGACTTAGGATGGAAAAGCAATTCTTGGAATTGAGGCAAGAGGAAGACTCAATGGCTACCTATGAAGAAAGGTTCACTCGATTGGCAAGGTATGCTCCAAATTTTATCCGAGACCTTGATAGTAAAATCAATCGTTTTTACTCAGGATTAAAGCCAAAATATCGAAGGGAATTAGATTCTCGTGAGTTTAAAAGTTATGAAAATCTTGTTCGATGTGCTGAGAAGGTGGAAATGGAGTTTTCCGATGATCAAGTGTTCTATAACAACCAACAGAAGAAGAGACCGAGGTGGCAGGAGAAAGGTAAGAATTCTTCAAAAACTCTGATGGTAAGAAAACTAAGTTTCTAGTTTGTGATAAATGTGGCAAAAGGCATGCTGGGGAATGTCTTATGAATTCTATAAAGTGCTACCGATGTGGTAATATGGGATATAAGGCTCGTGATTGCACTGAAAAAGATCAGGGTGATGGTAAGACCAAATTTGATTTACAGTTAGTGAAATGTTTTAAGTGCAATGAGATGGGTCACTATGCAAATGAGTGTCCGACAAAGAGATTGAGTGATGGGAAGCAGTTATACTACAAGAAGAAAGGGGTGGTGAAATCTTTTGCAACTACTTCAGTAGATGTCGGGCCATCAAATGAAGTTGTATCAGGTACTTTGTTTGTTTTTTCAGATTATGCCAGTGTGTTGTTTGATTCGGGGTCTACACATTCTTTCATCTCTGAAACCTTTTCTAGTAAAATGGGAATACCATCTCAAGAAATGACTCCTGAACTTGTGGTAAAGACACCTAGGGGAAATGTTGAGGCAAAAAGAATTTAAAGAATCTTCCTATCCTTATCTGTGGAAAGAACCTACTTGCAAACCTTATTGTTCCACCTCTAGTAGAGTTTGATGTTATCCTGGGTATGGATTGGCTCTCTATTTACCATGCTAAGATTGACTATAGAGCTAAAGAAGTTTCTTTTCAGAAAGACTTTCAGTTTGTGTACAAGAATGAACCCTTACTTTTGATAACATATCAAGAGGCCGAGAAACTTGTAAAAGATGGAAATGAATTTTACCTTGCACACATTGTTGAAAACAAGGGAACTGTTCAGATTAATGATGTGCCAGTGGTAAATGAGTATCCTGATGTTTTTCCTGATGATTTTCCTGGAATAATACTAGATCGGGAAGTTGAGTTTACTGTTGACTTAGTTCCTGATGCTAAGCCAATTTCAAAACCCCCTTATCGAATGGCTCAAATTGAACTTTTATAGTTAAAGGAGAAATTGCAAGATTTTTTAGAGAAAGGTTTCATTCGACCTAGCACATCACCTTGGGGTGCTCCTATTTTATTTGTTAAAATAAAGATGGTTCTCTGAGACTTTGCATTGATTATAGAGCCTTGAATAACATCACTGTTAAGAACAAATACCCTTTGCCTCATATTGATGATTTGTTTGATCAGCTCCAGGGAGCTTAGTTTTTTTCAAAGATTGACTTGAGATCGGGGTACCATCAGCTGAAAGTAAAGGAGGCATATATTCCGAAGACCGCGTTCCGTACAAGATATGGCCATTATGAATTTGTAGTAATGCCTTTTGGGCTAACCAATGCACCTGCTGTATTCATGGACTTAATGAATAGAATTTTCCATGAGTTCTTGGATAAGTTTGTGGTTGTTTTCATTGATGATATTTTGGTTTTTTCAAAAAGTAAAGAGGAGCATGAAATACATTTAAGGGTTATCTTGCAAACATTAAAAGAAAAGAAATTGTATGGGAAATTCAGAAAGTGTGAGTTTTGGTTGCAACAAATTTCCTTACTTGGTCACATTGTTTCTAAAGATGGGATAACTGTTGATCCTGCAAAAACAAAAGTTGTGGAAGACTGTCCAAGACCCACAAATGTAACTGAGATTCTTAGCTTCTTTGGTTTGGCAGGCTATTACCGAAGGTTTGTTAGAAATTTATCACGATTATCTAGTCCAATGACTAAGCTAACTCGGAAGGGTGTTAAGTTTATCTGGACAAAAGAATGTGATGATTGTTTTCAGGAATTGAAAAGAAGATTGGTGAATGCTCCAGTTTTGGCACTACCTTCCAGGAATGGTGAGTTTGTTATATACAGTGATGCTTCATTGAAAGGACTTGGTTGCATCCTAATGTAGAATGATCAGGTAATTGCTTATGCTTCACGACAGTTGAAAACTCATGAGGTAAATTACCCAACACATGATTTGGAATTAGCTGCTGTTGTTTTTTCTTTAAAAATTTGAAGGCATCATTTGTATGGAGTAAAGTGTGAAATATATACCGATCAAAAAAGTTTAATGTATATATTCACTCAGAAATAATTGAACATGAGACAAAGGAGATGGCTAGAATTAATCAAGGATTATGATTGTACAATTCATTACCATCCGGGAAAAGCAAATAAAGTGGCTGATGCTTTGAGTCGAAAAAGTAATGCTTCATTAGCAATGTTGCGTTTGGAACGTGATCCTTTAGTTAAGGATTTGATGAACTTTGGCATAGAAGTTGTTGGTGCAGGAAGTTCTTCTATTTTGTTTCAGGTATCAGTGAGATCATCTCTATCAGATAGAATCAAGCATGCACAGAAGCAAGACAGTGAGTTGCAAAAAAAGGTAGAGATGGTTCAAAAAGGTAAGTTTCCTAAATTCAACATTGATAATGATTGCGTTATGAGATTTGGTAAGAGATTGTGTGTGCCTTGTGATTCACAGTTGAAGAGATATTTGTTATGTGAATCTCATAGTTCTCCGTTTTCAGTTCATCCTGGCAGTACTAAGATGTACAGAGATCTGCGGGAGTATTACTGGTGGGATGGAATGAAAAGAGATATTGCTGATTTTACTGTGAAGTGTTTGACTTGTCAGCAGGTTAAAGCAGAGTGGCAGTTACCAAAAGGGATGCTTCAGCCTTTACCAGTGCCATAGTGGAAATGGGAGAATATATCCATGGACTTTGTTGTGGGATTACCGAAGACATATTGAGGTAATAATTCAATCTGGGTTATTGTTGATTGCTTGACTAAATCTGCTCATTTCCTTGCTATACGAGATACTTTTTCCCTAGATCAACTTTCCCGTCTGTATCTTAAAGAGATAGTCAGGTCACAAGGAGTTCCCCTCTCCATTGTATCTGATCGTGATCTCAGGTTCACTTCTAACTTTTGGAAAGGCCTTCAGAAGTCATTGGGTACTAAATTAAATTTTAGTACAACATTTCATCCTCAATCAGATGGGCAGTCAGAACGAACAATTCATATATTGGAGGATATGCTACGAGCTTGTTCTATGGATTATCATGGAAGTTGGGACCAACATATTTCTTTGGTTGAATTTTCATATAATAACAGTTTTCATTTTAGTATACAGATGGCACCATTTCAGGCATTATATGGGAAGCGGTGTCGAACTCCATCTTTTTGGGATGAAGTGGGTGAAAGGAAGTTGATGGGACCATAATTGGTAGAAGAGATGGCAGAAAAAGTTCAGCTGATTCAGAAACACATGAGAACAGCTCAGAGTAGGAAGAAGAGTTATGCGGACAACAGGAGGAAGGATCTCTCTTTTGAGGTAGGTGATCATGTTTTTCTCAAAGTATCCCCATGGAAAAGTGTGATGCGATTTGGTAAGAAAGGAAAGCTGAGTCCAATGTTCATTGGACCATAAGAAATTCTGGAGAGAGTTGGATCAGTTGCTTACCGAGTGGCTTTACCTCCGAGTTTATCTCAGGTACACAATGTTTTTCACGTTTCAATGTTAAGAAAGTACATGCCATATCCATCTCATGTTTTGAGTCCAGAGGTAGTTCAGCTGGAAGAGAACCTATCTTATGAGGAACAACCAGTCCAGATTCTTGACCACAGTGAGAAAGTGTTACAGAATAAGGTGATTCATCAGGTAAAGGTTTTGTGGAAAAACCACATGATGGAAGAGGCAACATGGGAATCTGAAAATGCAATGAGGGATAAGTACCCCCATTTATTCGATAAGTAAATAAATTGTGGGGACACAATTTTCTAAAGGGGGGAAGGATGTAACATCCCAAGTAAGTAATGAATAATAGATATTTTTTTATCTATGCCTATTAATGAATTAGATAGTGTTTTAGAGGCTTAAAATGAAAATAAATCCAATCTTAAGCATGGAATACACTAATATTTTTAAAAGATTGTTTTACTGCCTTTTGATGGAAAACCATTTTTAAATCTATCTTTTGACAATTTTATAAGATATGTTTTTCAAAATAAACTTATTCTTTATGATTGGGACATCAAAATTTAATTTGTGTGAATTTTTGGTATTTTTCTGACAATGTTCATTTTTTAATGAATAGTGAAAAATACTGCATTTTACATAAAAACTGCTTCTTAATCTAATTTAGTTATATGATTAGATTATCTTTTGAATTGGTATTAATTTGTAATCTGAATATATTTTTACCATTTAATCCAATGGTGGTCATTGGAATCAATTTCACTTTGAAATTAGACTTAAACTAGTGTCAATCTTTTGATACTTATTGTTTTATAAAAACACGCTGCTTGCTCTGACAGCGGGAATTAATTATTAAATTAATTAATGTGACTTATATGTTTTGAATTTTCTAAAATAGACTTCATTTTTGAATTCGGAATATCAAATATAGCTTAGGGTGAATTTTTGGTAATTTTCTGAAAAACTTCAATTTTTGATGAATAGTGAAACCACTAAGTGGTACTTATAATAACTGATTTTTCCGTTTAAATGAAATTTTTCCATCATTGTGTTTTGAATTTCAAAAATCCGACATACATGGTTGTTATTAAGAAGTAAAATGTAGTTCAATGAGATTAAAATAATTTTTTTGGTGAATAGTAACTTATTAAGTTTTTAATCGCGATTAGTGGTAATTAGTGTAGTTTAAGGTAAAAATAATGCTTTAATAAAATTAGATGAGCTTGACACATGTCCTACCATCATTGGTTGTGTCATGGCCAACCAAGACAAGCCATGAGTCAACTTGGGGACCCCATGGATCCACTTTGGTTGGGAAATGACATAAATCACTTTTTATTTAATGTAAAAGTAAAAATGACACAAACATAATATGTTTTACATAGGGTTATAAAGATCAGATTTTTGATTATAAATAGTCATTCGAAATCTAAAACGATTTCCTACATCATAGTATTTTTTTTATAATTTTTAGACTTTAAATAAATTAAATTATTTATGACATCCTGATGATGCAACGATGACCTCATTATTTAACGATTTAAATAAAATGGAAAGATAATGTAAAATCTAAAACCTACACATGGACAAAACCAATTGGATGAGTGGATTTATAAGACTTATCACCTTATCCTCGAATTATATCAATGTGGGACCTTTTGAATCCGAAACTCATTTTAAAATAAAGTAACTTATCTTTATTTTCCAAGAGTGCCCCTCCTCTCCTCTTATAAAAGGCCCCCACCTCTACCTCCTTACCCACACTCCCAAAGCCTTTGGCTAGGCCAACCACTGCCCATTTTGCCTCTCCAAATCCCTCTCCTCATACTAGAGTATTTCCTTTGGGCAGAATCCTTTCAAAGGAAGTCTTTAGGCTCAAATCAAAAGGAGTTACAATTTTAAAGGTAATTCATTCTCTCATGTTCATTTGTTTTATTTTGCTTCTCCAACCCCCTAAACTATTTTTATTTACTTCTTTTGTAACAACACCAGTGTCTTCAATATACTAGGATGTTTTTATAAGATTTATTCGAGCTACAATCTCACACAACTACATCAAATGGTTAAGGAACATACGGTTTCCGTGGATGGCGAAATTCTGCCTCCTGAAACGATGATTGTTCAATACTCATTTAACACCTTCAAAGGTGGACATTATGATGTCACTATTTTTATATATTATATATAATATGTTTATTCTTTCCTTAAGATTCTGTATTTTTCATTTTTGGTCATACCTTTATGGTTTCCATTATGGGTGAACGCGATATCTTCATTTAAGGAAGTGCAGACTACCACCCCCTCAAAGTGATTTGATTCGTTAAATACCATATGTGGGACGTATAAAGGATGGAACTAGGATATTATATATGATATTATACTGGAATTATAATATACTCTTATATCATTATGACTCCATTCCAGAAAATACGAAATAGAAATGGAAGTTGCGTTCATGCGTACGTACGGCTTACCGTCTCCATGAACGGTGCATTTCATTTCTTACCTCTAAATGTGATGTAATATTATAAATACATGTATATGATGAATATATATGATGTATAGGTTATCCAAATCATTAATATCGTTCTGGATATAACGAACCTTTGACCAAATTAACAACATGTATGTGTAAGAAGTCTATTTTTGACTTAAGAACCAAATACCGACAAAATGAACATTATTAACTTAAATGATTACATGATGTCCATAACATGGTATAAAAGGAATAATGAACTTGAAAAAGGTTCTTAAGCAAGTAGAGATTAACTCAAGTTTATTATTCAGGAGATTAAAAAACGACCGAGTCAGGTCGGACCCGAGGTATGGGACTTCGTCTCAATCTCCTTTCATTGAGGCATATTTTGTTTTATACACAACCTTGTTTTATACGGTGTATAAACCTTTTTGACTTTTACGTTTATCCAAAAGGAACCTTTTTTTATACGAAGCGTTTTACTAAACGACAAAAGGGAATGTTTTTGTCGTACGTATGCGGCGACAACGACTTCTCCGCCACCGTGACCGTTATTTGAGTTTCGACTTCCTCTACAAGCCATACCTTCTTTTTAAAAGAAAAATAAATACCATGTTTTAATTTTCTTTTATTTTGGTATCAAAAATGGTTTTCATAATGTTTTTATATCAACGTGTTGTATTGATATCTTGTGATTGAAAGGTGGGAATGTTATGTTTCCTTTATGCATGTTTTATGTGATACAATTATGTTGAGGTTCTTGGGTATTATTATGAAGACGGGTGGTTCCGTGATAAACTAAGGGCGGGTGAGCCCGATATAGCTCTCCAATGCATTGGGTAACGCGAAGGAGTGAAACGTTAAGGTTTCTCCGAAGAGATTTTAGGGAATATACTGTGATGGGTATTCCAAACGTAACCAAGAGGGTTACTCCCTACGTAAGAATGTTATGAATGCCTCAAGTTAACTTTATGTCTTATGATTTCTATGATTTATTCATGATTTGATGAGGTTTGTTAAAGTGCTTATGTTTTATGGGTAAAGTATGATCTCATCCTTATGTATGTATGTACCCATGTTTCCTTTCCATATTTTTATATCCCTTACTAAGCTTTTTATGCTCATCCCAAGTTTTTTGAAATGTTTTTCACAGGTCAAGGGAAAGGTACATGATATGATGATAGAGTCAAGGAAGTGTCAAAAAAGAATCCATGTTTATTTTAAATATGTTTCCATTGATGGGAATGAAGAATACTATCTTTATGTAACAACTTTGTTTATATGTGGAATGTAATGCAAGTTTTATGATCTAATTCTCTAAAACTCTAAACCCGAAAAGATCCTCAATGTGTAATCTTGTAATAACTCAAGATTAAGTAAGGTTTAATGCTGGGGCCTTATACTGGCTGCGGACCGCCGAGCAAGCCAGACCCGCATGGCAGACCGGACCCACCCAACAGATCTGGTCGAACTCGTGCACCAGTGGGCCAACGCGGGAGAGCCGAGCCCCACCCGACGGGCCGAGCCAACAGTGGACTGGGCCTGTGAACCGAACCATGCCTCCACGACGGGCCAAACCCCATAAAATGGGGCTCTCTTAGCGGGTCAGACCAGAGTGAGGTCAGGTAGACCCTGGGACCCGTAGGGTCGGGCCGACCTGACCGAGTCGTACTGGGCCTAGACCCAACCGGTCCCCGAAAAAAGAAACGCCTGTAACTAACGAAATGAGTGTTTATTCAACACGTTTCCAGTGGAATCAGGATCTCTTTTGGGAAGTGGTCCCTTTGGAATATTCTGATGGGCCCAATCGAGCTAGGCTGGACCAAGGTGATATCACCCCCATTTCACCAAAAAGGGTGTAACTAACAGACTGGACGTCCGTTTAACGAACCCTCTATGGCACTAGAACCCATAGGTCGAAGCGGTACTTTTGGTATACTGAACTTGTGTGTTTAAGAAAGTTGGAGTGAAACCAGGTTGGATCGAACCCTAATCCAACCGGTCCCTCAGAACTAAAATGCCTATAAGTCACAGACCGAGTGTCCGATTGACATGTCGTCTATCGCATTGGAACCCTTACGACATGGAGGTCCTTTGTGATACTTATTAATGGAACTTCGTGGAGGTTGTGGTAGAACCGATGGCTTGAGGTGTGGTTCTCCTAGAATCAAGCATGCAATGAGAGGGAATCTTGAGGCTGGCAGTGAGGCAGAGGCCGGAGACAGATTATATGGAGTTTAGTACCAAGTGATCCTATATGGGTTAGTACCGATCAAGTGTGGGATAGATCCTATGTGGGTCAGCACTCAGCGATCCTATGTGGGTAAGATCTGGTGTGGGTAATTTCAAAGGTTAGTACCTATAGAATCTGGGTGTGTCGGATCCTATGGGGATCATTGCAGCGTTTAGTACCTATTGATCCTATGTGGGTCAGACTCCTTATAATCAGCAGTAGTGCCTCTCGACATAATAAGATAATCTAGCTTCTCAACTAATCATCTGTACTTATGGGACTTAGTCATATACCTAGTGTTAGTTGAGTCTTTTACCATCATTTTTTTACCTTTGTGGTACCTTCACCTTTTTGGTGTTATCTTGATGGTGTTACATATGTGGTACTTTTCCCTCCATGGTGTTAATTTCATGGTGTTACCTGTGTGGTACTTTTACCTTCTTGGTAATTTTACCTCCATGATATTACCTTTGTGGTATTATTCCCTCATGTTAGAGATGAGTATCCTTTGATAACATATTTATACATATGGGAATATACCCATGTAGAGTTGATGACTACTTCGTGATTTTTAATAGTGGTCATTATTTTTGGTTTATTCCTTTGTGGAACTCTAGGAGACCTTCAGGGGTCTCGAGGTCCCTTCTAAGTATTATTATACTCACCCTTGCACAGGATTCATCTGCACCTTGTGGTGTAATGTGGAGATGATAGACCTTGTTGATTGGGGCTGAGGGCACCAGGATTGGACGGGGCTCAGAAGTGGACCATTAGACGTGACGTGATGCATGACTACTGATTTTGAGATTTACCTACCCTATAGGCAGGATCCTCAGTGGATGTTCCAGGATCTCTTTTTCTCTTTTCAGTTGTACTTGTACTTTTCAGTTGGGCTTGTATTCTGGACCCTTTAATATTATCTCACTTTTTACTACATAAGTTTACTCTGTGGTTGCTTCTTGTTCTATTCTTGGATTTGTGTTTGTACAGGTTTAAAGGCAATGACTTCCCATTTTAGGGATACACCTTTTGGTGCTAGTCGCCAGCCCCTAGACTATGGAAGGTGGGCATTGGGTAGTCACGGCATGGGCCCTAGGGGACGGGTCATGACATCATGTTCCAAACGCAACATGAGTATTTTAACATTACTTTTTCAACTCAAAGCATCATTCGCTATATTTTATTTTCCCAGATGGTAACGAATCATGCAATAATAGTCATTGATTAGTTCAAAACATCTTCTTTATATCATGTTCAATTATTTCTAACGGAATGGATATATCAAAAATTTGGCGTCTGTATATATTTAACATTTTACTCCATATAGATGATGCCTCCATTTAAAAAAAACAACACCGGATAATTCTAAATCATGTGTAGGGTAATTTAACTCATGAGTTTTTAACTAAAATGAAGCATAAGAAATAACCTGATCATTCTAACTTAGGACACAACTAGGTATATTCAACAAAGAATTGATATAGATAATAAAGTCAGTATTTCTGGAATGTAATTCTAATCCTTGTTCATAACAAATCTTATTATCAATTCTTGAAAAAAAAAATCATCACATTTTTTTGTATAGTTGAACATAATGCCTTTTTTTGAGTTAACATAGTCAGTGTGCTAGATATCCGTGAAATATTTTCCAAAAACATCTACTAATAACATGATAAGCCCAAATATATATGAATATTAGTTATATTTTGTGGGTCTTGGCCATTTTTCTACAATATTAATTTTAGAAGGATCAATAGGGATGCCATCTTTAGAAACATTGTGAACAAGAAAAAAACTTATGTAGCCAAAACTCACACATGCTTAATTACCCATATAGTTTCCTTTCATTTAGGGTTTGAAACACTACCTGTAAATGAATTTCATCATCCACTTTAATTTTAGAATATACAATAATATCTTATACTAAACACAACCACAATCTAATATAAGAAGTCATGAAATATTCTATTTACAAGATCCATGAATACAGTAGTTGAATTAGTTAACCCAAATGGAATAACTACAAATTCATAATGGATATATCTTTTATGGAATATAGTATTTTGTATTTTTTCTTCCTTTACATTCAACTGATGGTACCCTAACCTCAGTTAAACAGTATAAAATTAGTGTGCTCCTTGGAGCTAATAAAAAACCATCAATATAAGGAAAATGATTTTTCTTCATTTAATTAATGTTATTCAAGGCAATATTATCAATGTAATTTCTCATTTAACCATATTTATTTTTAAAAAACAATATAGGTGTACCCCATGGTTATGTTCGTGGTCAAATGAAACCATTATCTGATAATTCCATTAATTTATTCTTTAATTGTAAACGATCAATTCGATCATTCCGTAAGGGGGGGGGGGTTTAAATTGTATTAGAATTAGGATATCAATCAGTAGTAAACATAATTTTCTGATAAGGAATAATACCAAGAACATTCTCAGAAAAAACATCAAGATACTCATTTACCACTATCACATAATAAATCTGAATAGTTATTTTGTTTATAATAATAAGTGAAAGATAAGATTCATTACCATTTTATAATAGTCTCTCAACTACCTGTTATATTATTAATGGTAATGTTTCATTCATGTATAGAAACTAAATGTCTTTTTGAAAAGAAACTTCTTTAGCTCTATAGTCAATCATAGCATGGTAAAATGAAATCCAATTCACACACAGAATAACATCAAAGTCTACTAGATGAAAAAAATGTTTTTTGGTAAATTCATTTGAAAGAAAAGGATAATTTGATTCATATAAGTTGGTTTCCTCAAAATTTACCCCAGTTGTTTTTACCATATGTTCTAGATTCATTTATTGAGGTGGAATATTCTATTTACTGTAAAATTTCTCAGAAATGAAATAATCAGTATCCATAGAATAAAAAAAACATTGGCATAATCTAAGGAAACAAACAATGTACAAAATACCTATTCATTTGATGTCTCATCCTATACTAAAGAAGTTGAAAATTATTTCATTACACCTTTTTTTCTTATAGTCCAGAATCATTATTTCATTTGAGTTATTTATTGAGCACTCATTTCCACACTGACCCATCTCATTACACACAAAAAAAATACTTACTGTAATTTAAAAAATTATTACCACTACCATTATCTTTTTTAGTGTAATTATGCTCCTTATTCACCATTTTACCACATCATAAGCCCTTACTAGAATTTGGAAGGCATTATGCTGTGTGTTTTTACCACAATTTTCACAAACTGTAAACATAATTTTCATACCATCAGAATTTTTTTATTTATTATTAAATTTCTTTTTCCATATTGACCTCATATTTTGTTTTTTCAAAGAATGGATGATCATTTTCAAACTCCATTTCCACCTTCTTTACACCGTGACAATGCTTTTTATAAATTTTGTACTCATGAGAAGCTAACTCCCATCGATACTTTAGTTTTAATCCCGAGTAAAAAGGATTTATTTTACTATCAATATCCCGTATCAAATTATTAGCATACCTTTCCAATTGCATGAATTTTTCTTTATAAGCAACCACTAAGTCATCCTCTTGCCTGAATTTGACAATAGTTTTTCCATCCTAATTCAAACAACCTTAAGAAAATATTTCTCACAATATACCTTTGAATTCATCCAAATTAAGAGCATCAACCTACTCACTATCCATTTTAATATTAACCATAGTCCACCACTGATTGTATTCACCTTCAAAACAGTAATAAAAAAGAGTGAATTTTTGATTGTCTGAACACCTCATGACATCTTAAATCTTTTCTATATCATTAATCTACCCTTCTTCTATTATAGGGTCAGATGATCCTCTGAATAATGGTGGAGGTTACCTTATTAGTTTCTGAACTTCTAAATTGTTCCTCTGTGGTTGATTGAATAGAACTCGTAGATAGATAACTTAACCATTTATTGAATGAGTCAATTGTTCCATCATTGAAACAAAAATTGTATTTCTAATTCATAACATCTCAGGGTGCCCATTTTGAATGTGGTTTTCTTCTAGATGATGTCCTAGCACAACTTCCCTTTTTTCCTCTGTGTAAATCCAATTTGAACAATCATATTATATATGAATAAACATGGTACTCTTCATATTAAATATCACTTTATTTCTAACATTTATTAGAAAATAATTTTTGGATCTTATATTAACAATATCCTAACCCCTAAATTTTTCTAAAAATACCTCTAATACCAACTATAAGGACCTAGCCTTCAAAATTACATAATATTGAGTTTAGTTAAGAATTTAATTAATTTCTCATTAAGGATATTTTCATGTTTATATTTTTAGAGAATTAGGCCATAACAATTACATAATATAACCTTACACTACATGTGTTCAATTATACTCAGTATCCACTTTTTCCACCAAATGATACCCTTTTTAAATAATACATGATTTCATTTTCAGGATTAAAATCATCTGAACTTATTCATTTATTTTACCCATCCATATAACCTTTGAAGAACATTTAAAAAAATGTATGTGATCAAAAATATCAGTATGGAATATAAAACAATGAATGAAACCATTAGTCCAAGACTATATTAAACATAAGAAAACAATTTATCAAAATCATAATTTTCACCCATTAAAATATAAGATATTTAACATAATTCATGGAATAAAATGATTACATAAAATACATATTAGTATTAATAAATCATAATCATAACATGTTTTATAAATATCATACTTTCATCGTAACTTTCACAGATACATAGGGATTAACCTTCACTGTTATGTTTGGAACACCCATCAAAATATATTACCTAAATCTCTTAAGAGAAAACTTATAGTTTAACACCATCTCATTGACCAATGAATTGGATAACAATAACTGGCTCATCTACCCTCAATTTATCATGGAATGAACCATATACATAATCAATTACCATTAACAAAAACATAATCACAACACATAATTAATTCATAAGGGAAAAATAACATTTCCACACTACAATGATAATATATCATTTCATGAAGTTTACATAACCAATCCCTTCTCAAAACCATTTTGAATACCAAAATACATGAAATTGGAATATGTTATTTATTTTACATTTAAAACAATAAGTCTTATATAGGAAACCAAATATCAAATAACGGTTATGGCGATAAAGAAGTCATCATCACTGTATATGATAAAAATATTCCTTTTGACGTTTTGTACATAATGAAATAAAAACAAAATATAAAAATATTTTGTAATTTTTTTTAATGAAAATAGAGATATAATTAAATGATTAGATATTCGAAATTCATTTCACACATAATTTTTGAATGACATAATCACTATGTAGAAGTGTAACCCAATGAATGGAAATTGGGTTAAGAAATTCCCTTATCTCAAGTCAAACTTGTCTCATAAATTATTCATCTTATTTAATAACATAATTGGATTAATTTATACTTAATTGAGAACCGTATTTATTCTTTTTATCCATTTTATATCACTTCTTACCATGTTATATGAATTACACAATTATTTATGTTCACATAGGAATTTTTTCTGAAATTCGATTCTTCAGTCAAAAATGAACTAGGTATGATGTCGAGATTCCATGTGGGCATAAGTCCACAAATATAGAATATAAAACAAGATATTAATATCTTTTTTATTCATTATTTATGTATTTTCATAAATATTTTAATTCAAAATAAAGACACCATTCATGGAGATGATAGACAGTGAAAACACATGACCGTTATTTTCATTTTCCTCTTATATTGAAAGAGAGAAATTAAATGAAATGTATATAAACATGGATAAATATATATAATAAATAAAATATAATTAATATTTTATTTATATCATATATGTTTACTAAAAAAATTCATAATTCATTCTATCCAATGTGTAAAGGAATCACATCATTTTGAGGAGGCAATAGTAAACACGTACCAAAAAGAAGTTATAGTATACCCAAAATTATCAAAAAATGAAGGTTTTTTTAATTTATTATTTAATTTTTTTTAAATAGGATATAATATACAAATTAGAATTTTATTTTAGAAAAATAATGGTTTTAATACAATCCATGAAGGCCGTATAGGAAAAATGACAAAAAAATCATTCTCTCATGCAATTAATCAGAATAACATGGACAACAATTACATTTCATTGAATAAGAGGATGTAAGAAATGAAATGGATATGATATATTACATTAGAAACATAACACTACATTATATACATGATTAGTTATTTGTTATTAATTGATCGATAAATGTGTTGAGGTTAAAGTAGAAAAGGAAATTAAATTAAGAGAGTTTGTTTGAGAAAATTACATACTGAATATCCCCTCCTTGAAAGGCCTTTGAGGACCTTGGATTTGGTATTTTGGTTAGGAAAGAAGAAAATTTATGTGAGTAGAGTTTGTATGAGTGGTTTGTGAAGATATTTTGCGAGATAAAGGCATTCTAGGTCTAAATTGTGTGGTGAAGATGTGGTTATTTATACCTGAGGAGAGGTGGGTCCATGTGATTAATTTATTAATAATTTTATTTTAAAGGAAATCCATATAGAGGTGGAATTAAATTCCATGAATTTGGAATTTAATTAATGTATTATTGTATGTTTAGGGTTAGACACACCTCAACCAACTTTTAAATTTTTTATTTTATAGGTATGTTATGTTTTTATCTTTTAATTTTTACCCTTGTCAAAATTGAAATTTTACTAGAGTAAATAATCTTATTACCATCGTAAATTTTTATACCTAAAAATAAAATTGACCATACACCCAAATTTGGAACCTCTAATTCTAAATATGGAATTTATTTTACCTACTTCAATTCACATACTTTTCAAAATTGGATTTAAAATTAATACCACAGACAAAACTATAAAGCATATTTTTAATGTTAAACGTTCAAAAGATTGAAATGTTATTTTATCTAATTTTAATTTTAAATTTAATAAACGATGCAATTTTATTAAATGATAAAACCATGATCTAAATACACATTAAAATAATTAAAAATATAATCTAACAATTTAAATAATTTTGATGAAAAATGAGTTTTGAATTAAAATGTTGTATTTATCACTACTCATTAAAATTTCAATCTTATATATAAAAATAAAAAAATTAAACCAAAGTAAATTTTTATGTCACTCTCCCAAAGAAGAATTTATTTTTTAAAAATAGATATTACAAATGTTTTAAAAAATATATTTAAAATGGGTTCTTTATCAAACTGTGGTAAAACTACCATTTAAAAACATTTAATAAACATGTGTAATCCTAATATAGTTAGTTCTATTAATTTATTCCAATACAATGTATAGTAGATAACTACCATTTAAAATAATAATACTAATATTGTATTATTTTTCAGTATAACTAAATATTGAGTGAAACATAAGATTTTGGAGAAACCACCATTTTATGATGAATACATTATGGGACATAACATCCCTATTAAGGTAAAATTATTATGTAATTACTAAATATTAATAGATATGAAAATTTCTTCTTCAATAATTACCTAGGATGCTATAGAAGGAGCCTCAAGAGGGGAATTATTTTATGGAGGGAGGATGTATATAATACTTGTACCTCCACCAGAATTAGGACCAGTTGGGAGCCAATAGTTGTTGGAAAATGGATTAGTAAACTTCCAGTTGTAGTGCCATATTATAAGGAGGAACTTGATATGTCTCAGGCTATGATTTTTTTCATTCTCTATATTAACTAAAATTTGATAGACACATATGTTATCCATTACATTGTATATTTGTCTCTTTTTAAAAAACTTGATATTCTTATAGAGATTTTATTTTGAAAAACATGTTATTAGACTCCTACAATAGGATATTACATCATCTCTCACATCTAAAGAGTGTGATTTTGTTCTTAATGATGAATTTTTTCCCTGGGGCCTCTTTTTGGATCTTATTAAGCCTTATGATTTCATCATTGTTGAGAACTAGCTGTTCCTTTTACATGACTAGGTAGATGATAATTATATGGAATGTGAGGTTCCAATGGATGGTTGAGATGAGGTTCTCTATCATAGGTTGGGATGATATTATGGATGAGCAGAAGATCACCTATGTATGGATCTATATCATGACTACCATTATACAGTGAACCTAACCCATTGTTTAAGAGGCATTACATGCAGATGGTTTTTATAGGTAGAAAAAGTAAACATGGATGTATTCCCTAAATATGTTCTGGATGTTCCTTACAATGGGGGATCTAATTTTGTGTCAGTTTTCACCTCACGATTACATTGAAATCCTTTAAACAATATAATAATTTTCCAATCTAAGATCCCAAGACTGAGTTTTTAGATTTAGTATCTTCTGGATAATTATTTTTTCATACCCAACATATCCCTCTAGGAGTCTACAATGTGTCTTATTAAAAGGTGGATATGCTAAATATGCTTGGTGTTAATTATTGAAACATTAATTAGGTGACTGTTAGAAAAACCATTTTCTATAGGGATAAAAATGTAATTGGAAAATACCATATGTATATAGAGTTCACTCATAAGATACTTTAACTATATAATAGTGTGTTATAATTGTGTGATCAGACACATAGTGGAAGTTGGGCCCAAGTAAATCACTAGAATAATAGACTTGAAAAACCCAACTCTTTCACCTAGAGTCTAAGATTTTACTATAAATACACCCCATGGTGTTTTCATTTCATACCATTAAAGAGTAAAAATAATGAAAAATATATTCTTTCTTAACACCCTTTCTCATGTCATCAAAACTATCATGTTTCTTTCCATGATTGCAAAATAAGAGAGAATTAAAAAATAGTCAATGCTACTAGTGTTCCCCAAATGACTAAAACACTAAGGAACTATATGAGGAACCATTTTCCCATTATTCAAAATAGTATAGGGGAAGGTCCCTCCCTAAATCTAAACATCCATGAAATACTTCCTATAGTATTTGAGGAGACCCAAAAACATCATTGTAATGATTATCCCAAGTCATGTTTCATAGATCAATTGTTTCACCAATGTATGACTTGGGTAGGGCCAACGAGCCCGTACCCAAGTGGTAAGGGCTCCTGCTTGGAATCCAAGAGACCCAGGTTCAAAATTGGGTGGCGGTGAATTTCCAGGGTACTGTAGTAGTACTATAGTAGTTACTATTCAGTACTATAGAAGCCAGAATTGTTCACCAGATTTGGGCCTTCATGCCACAAGTTTGGGCCTACGGGTCTCAAGGGCCTTCGGGTCATCAAATGCCTTCAGGAAACAGAGACCATGGAGTAGAGTAGTCCACATAGAATAGGTACGATAATTGGATCAGAGCAAAAACAGTAGCAACCATCAGAAAAAAAAAACTAACCGGATTGGAAGAATGATAGGGTATGGCAGCCACCATCGGGACCAGGCACCATGGATCTTTGTACGGGACAATGCTAGCCGATCAACAATGAAAGGTGGGGATCTAGGTGATCATTGAGGTAGAAGCTCGAGGGGCAGTTCAAGTGGGTTGGGCCTACGGGTCATGTATTGGGCATGGTATTCCTCTTGGCCTTCATGTCATGTATTACGAGTTATTTGGGCCTTGTTCCTTGGGCCTACGTGTCATGTATGGGTTCCCCTTCAACTGTTAAAAGGGGGATTATCCAAAATAAAATAAAAATAAGGCCTTCAGGCCATTTGGGCAGGGTATAACTTGTGTAGGGATTCCCCCTTGACAACTTAAGAATCACTTGGGAGAAGTTTCCAATTTTTTTACCCAAATATTAATTGGGGAACTCTCATATGGACCCCAAATTATCTACTGGGTGAAGTACTTTCTAACCACCCATGTATTACTTGGGAGAATTCATTTCTATCCTCCAATTAATGATTTGGGTTGAATTACTTTCCCCCCCCCAAGACCCACATGAGTTAGTACACATTTTATTTACTTGATTTGAATTGGGTGATTCCATATTCTTTCATATAAATTTCCTTCTTGAAAATTTTATCTCTTTGGCCTCACCCATGGCCACCAGATCTATAGTGTCTAGGTTTGGACATAGACAAATTTCTCTTTGACAGTGTATTATCATGGTGAATATGCCCCAAAATGTAATATCTCAAATAATTTGGGCCCTCAATTAATTCTCAATAATGGATACCCTTATTAATAATGATCATGACCATAGGTATGGTGGACGTTTCTCAGGCTACAACATTCACTTCGTGCACATAGCATCAAACATGAAGTGAATCAGGAAGTATACACTTTTTTGGTTTTCCTATTAGTTGACATATAATCCATGACCTGGTGATTAGAAATAGGGAATATTATTCCCTCCATGAGTAATTACATAGAATTCCATTACTCAACCATCATCCACTAATGGATAGGGGATGATATAAAATTTCGCCACATTCTTCAACCAGCAGATAGTAAATTATCTTCTATAACCTTTCCCTTTTATGCCAATAGATGAGTAAGAAAGCTTGATCAGGGATTCTAATCTAGGTAATATTCCCATAAAAAACTAACTGTACTACATAATATATATTATTCTGCCTCTTGTGTCCCACATAGAGGGAGACACACAATAACATAAAGATCATTGATGATCATGTCATTAGAACAATTGAAATGATAACATTGATACTACCCTATAGGTGTTAGGCCCAAACTGATTAGAACTAAGATGTATTTTATTCCAAAATTTATGGGATATTTGGGACACAACATTTTGGTTGAAAGCCAAAATATTTTATACATTACAAACATTATCGGACAATATTTTCTATAAGTTCATGCCACCCCTAGAGTAATATATTCCCCCAGGCACATTCAACTCATATTTATTAGAAAATATCCCCAATTAAATTCATATTTATAGATCCATATTAGTAGTAATATCTAAAAATTATCACAAGACCACAATCCCCTGTTGGATCAACCATAAAGGGTTCTTATTCATAAAACATGCACTGTCTTTTTCTAAGAACCTTCCATCATGACGATCATACCACGCGATGTTAAATAGAATGGTTCAGTCCAGGTCACATGACCTTATATGGTACAACATGTCCCAAAAATTGAAACTAAACAAAGGGGGTTCTAAATACATTAACAGGTAAATGTTAGATACCCCATCGAGTTCCAAAAACCAATATAAATACAACAATAATATCCAATGAATTTTCTAAATTCTAGAACACCAAAATCCATGGCTGAAAACTGTCTTAAAAATTTACTAAAAAATATATATTGGAGATCCTATAATAAATATAGATAACATCATCGATGTAGAATCTCTGATACTTACCGATGGGTTCATTGATGGAGAACCACTAATACATATAAATGATGCAATTTATTGATATTGTTGGATAAAAATATATGTTTATATCCACTTATATAGATGGATTATTTTATATGTAAAGGGAGACCATCCCAATATTAGGTACTTCAGAAATATTTAAAAACATTGATTAAATCTATAATAGAGTATCAAAGTAGGAAATAATTCCCCAAAAAATATATGATGATCCCAACCTCGCATCCTTTTCCCCCATGTGAGTTCCTAAGTGTCATTATAAAAAATATACAATGTTAGCCTCCCTTTGGAAATTTTTTCCGTCATTTGTCATGAATGTGGGGACCATTGGGTGTTTTTGGTTCAATGATAAAAATTCATTAGAAACCAACTAAATGATGTAAGTGATTCATTATTTTTAATGACCTTTGAATAGATGCCCCACCTTGGGGTCTTCAAAATAAAAAATGGTGAACCTAATGAAAATAATTCCACCCAAATAACTACGTTTCCCATGTGTTAGGTCCCATTGTCTTGAGATGTATCATGAAACTAAAATAGTTGATATATGGGTATTTTAAGGAAATCAATCGTATATATGTATGTGAATTTTCTATGATACATTGATCAGATTCCTTATTTTTTTGTTCATAACATTTCATATAGGGGAACATAAATTATAATGCTCATAGATCAATTTTTTTTGTTCCATTAAATCAGAAATTTCCATTAGTTGTCATAGGATCTAGGTATTCATCAAATCAAAGGACATTGTAACCCACTCATAATATTCAATTCGTGGTGGAAAAAACACTGATCAATGAGTACCACCTAAATAGGACTCACCCAACATTGGAGGTTGAGTGTGAATACCTCAAGGACATGATTCCCCAACATCCATCTGGTCAACTAAACGGTGGTGGGAGGGAATAAAGTGGAACCAATGGCCATCTCAAATAATTTTGGAAACCATTCCCCATAACATAAAATAAATTTAATACTTTATCAAAGAGAGGTGAATCAAATGGTTAAAAGTGGAATCATTATTTCAGTGTATGAGCTCCCCTGCTGGTCTCCTTTTAGAAAACATATCATCTAGTAGTGAGTGATGTAAAAAAGATTATTCTAATGTTGATTCAACCCTGCATGCCACAACTCAAGTCACCGATACCTGATCACTAAGAAAAATACTACCAAGTGCATAATAGTAAAAATAACCGAGAGTTGGCCTTCATACCCATTCCAAACATGGAAGCCTTTCTACAAAATGTGACAGTAATATATAAGAATTTAAATATCCCTTATGGCACCCAGATATCATTAAATCATATTTTGGAGGTATTTGAAAAAAAATATTGTCTAGTCCTAATAGAAAATAGTGGGTAGACGCATTGTTCTTCCAATAAAGAATAATCCTAACAGTAAATTATAGAAGGAGATAGAGGAAATTAGTTATAATATACCCTTTATTTGATAATTAATTATCATAAAGAAAGAATAAAAATATAAATTATCAATAATCAACCTTTAATAGCTACAATTGCAGTTTTTTAGGACCTACCAAATCTTATATAGCTAAGGTATTTTTTACCATGATAGAAGGTTTTTGAAGTTAACATACCAAAATATAAAATTGATAATAATATATCTAGAGTAGCCCTATCCTATAGGCCGTGTGGAATTTATATCCCAATCACATATACTGTGGAGATTAGTGTTTTCTCAGTTTGGAGGTCCATCATAAGATATGTCCCCACAATGTGCTTCATCCAATTACCTACATTACTCTAAATGAATTCATATAATTATTCATTAGGGATATTTATATTTGAATATCATCTAGATTATAATATTATAAATATACATGAATAGAAGGATGGGGCCCTACAGGGGTCACAATCTTATGTGACTCATCAGAGGCATAACTTCTCATGATGTTTGATCTTTTTTATTAAGCCCTAAGATTAACTGATTCTTATATCATACCAATGGTGATTTGATACACATAAGATATTGTTATTTAGGGTATTTCATCAGGATTGAAATTGAATATTCTAACGAAAATGAAAATAGTACAGAAGAGGATAAGGAATGAAATCATTGAGATGCCCCTACATTATTCAAGTACGGTGTGTTGACCACTATTGGTGAAATACAGTAGGTAAACCTACATAAAAAAGCAGATCCGTGGCCTATGCTAATTAATGAAGCCTTTCCATTCAAATAAATAAAGTGGAAAAAATAATTATTTGAAAAACAATAATATATGTTAACCAATAATTATATATAATTGACATGTATTGATTCTTATATATCCACCAACCATTTGAATTTTCCATCATTTAAATGAGGCCTACATAAGAACACATCCTACCTGTACTTCCATATTACAAGATGATGTTGATAATCTCATAAATGATGAAGTCATTCAGATGGTCCAGTTCCAAAAGTTTCTTTCAAATATCACTCGAGTCAAGAAGAATAATTGGAATATCAGAGCACAAATCTATTTTATAGAGATCAACTTGGATTTTGGAAAGATGATTTGTCTATTCTTATTTTGGATCATTTTATTGATGAAATATCTTAGTATCAATCCATTTCCATTATGGATGACTATTTAGGATATAAAAAAATCTAGATGTCCACTAATGATTAATTTGACACTAATTTCATGGCACCCCAACCGATATAATTTTACTGAATAAGGTATTTTGGTTTTATAAACATCTTCGTAAATTTTTATTCACATTATAGGATTTCACTTCAGTATCAATTTTGATACTTCAAACTGCAGGTCTATCCTTAACATGTTACCGCCCTTAATCCTTATTGAGATAAGGGAATTTTAGGGACTCTTAGACAACATATAACACTTCGTATAAAATACTACTGTAAAATATCTACCTTTACCTAGGTAATTTTGTAGGGAGAAACTTATCAATGTAATGATTACTATCATGAATATATTGATAATATCCATAGATATCATATGAGGAAACCTATGTTAATGCCCTATATCAAGGGGAATCCATTTATTCTATAGGTGGAAGACTTTTAATATCCCATGGTAACTTTTTTATAGAATAATGATGTCATGAATAAAAACGACCTTTATTATCTCAGTTGAACCATGCTTCATATTATGGACCTATAGTGAGAGATATATAAGATTTGGACCATGGTAATAGTTTCTACACAAATGATGTGGAACTACCTACAAAATCAAGAGAATCATTTCATCTCTCATAATGAAAATATCAAATACGTCATCAATCGTCTAATGATAACATGACTCTTCACATGGTAGGTAGTTATTTTATTGTTGTTTGAAGTTGATTTAGTAACATAGAAGGAAATCAAAGGAATGTAAATAGATTATATCCTCACTGAGAAACATTCCATAGAAATAACACCATTGGATATCGAGTTTCTAAATGAATTGGTATTCTTTGTCCAATACTTCCCTTAGCCATGGGAAATATACATTGATGGTTCATCCAGAGGCCAACTACAAAAAATATTGGAAGAACCTGAAGCCAATAAGGTTGGTTGGGGAGTTGTTATCATTTCTCAAACCATGGTATTCATACCATTACACATCATTCTATCAAATGGGTGAACCAATAATGATGCATAATACAAATATATCATTTGATTTTTGGAATTGGTCGATTATTTAATGTTCCCCTACAAAGGTTCAGAGGGGATTAATAGTTTTTAATAAACAAAGTCAATGATTATTATGTTATAAGAAAATATAGATCACCCAACTATATATATATCTGTGTGTGTGTGTGTGTGATAAGGGATGATTATCCCCCATATTCAAAAATTTATCATATATGATGATCATTGAATTCTCATGAAGGTTAATTTGATAATGTGTCTACATCCTTGGAAGTTACAGATAAGAACAAAATAGTTATCATCATTATGAACCATAGTGATGTATAACAATTAAAGAGAAGTTGGATGAATGTGATTAATCAAATCCATTATATCTAAAAAATAGATGAATACACAAATAGATATAAGACACCAAAAGTGTACTACCTATAAAACAATAATCTTTCATAATGTAGATATAGAAAAGAAAAAAAACATGCTAGGTAGTTAATTATATTTTCTATTCTACCATGAATTCTCAAAAATTCCTCAAAAAATGAGTCTTTTATGGATTTATAATCATTTTCAATGATAGAGAGGATGTTATTTCATTAATTTAAGTGGTCCATAATAGATCATGTGGTGCTCATCTATCAACAATTAAGAATTCCTCTCAAATCAATTTTTTTCTACTTTCGATGATTTTTTTCGTAAACATCATAAAGGGGAGTCACCCCTTCAAAAATATTGATATGATATCAATAAACCTCAAGAATATTTTCAAAATACCATGTACTCATAGATACTTTAAATATAGGGAATGGATCTCATAGGGATTTATCCTCAAGCTATAGAAAAATAGTTTAAGCATTTCCTTATTTGTACCCAATTCTGCTAAAAATGGCGGTGGTTATACCACCCAAGGATGTCTGAAACAAGAATATCATTAAATTTAAGAAGAATAATATCATCATTATATTTGGTATCCCCCGTCCAACATTTACGTAAAATGGAAAACAATTTTTTTTTGAATTAATGAGGTTTTATCAAGAAAACGACATTGATTTTAATCATTCATATTCCTATTATCCTCTAATGAATGGGATGATATAGGTTTCTAATAAAACTCGATAAAATATATTTTAGAATATGGTGGAAAAAGAAAATAATTCTTGGACAGAAAACTTCTCCATGCCTTTTAGGCCAACCATACTCGACACATACAACCGAATGAACAACTCTACTATTTACTTCTAGACAGGATTAAAGCGATTCAACTCATTGAAGTAAACCTAATTTCACTATGTTTTCCCATTTTAGAAATTATATCAATGGAAAACCAATATCAGAATTAATTGGATGCATGTGAATGAAATTATGATAAATGTTTTTCACCCAACATCATTTTGATGTTTATTAAAACTGATTTTCTCAATAAATAAATAAGAATGATCAAATCTGTTCATTCCTCAAAAGAGAAATGGTGTTGGTCCATATGACCATAATAATACAAGGAACAAAACCTCCAAATATCAGAACTAAATGGAAGTGTCCTTATTCCATAGATAAGGTCTACTCTAACAGAGCCTCTAACATTATCATAATTGATGAAGATATAAATAAAATCACTACTAATGAAATATTATTTAATAATTACTTTACATAACCCCAGAAAATGGTCATTTTTATGATTCCATAAAAAGGAATTACCCCTGTCCTTATCACATGAACTCAAATTTATTCAATATTACCACAACAAATAATGTAAAATTGTGAACCCACCCTATGCACTAAAAATTGGAAGACCCATGTATGAAATTCATGGGATGATTCACAACTACCCATAAATCATACATACATAATCCCGAGTTATATCATTTCTACTTCCTAGTAGCATCTGGGTAGTCCATATATGTATGTACCACATCATTACTTGTTTCCACCACTTCTATGACAATAAAATCCATTCCATTTTTTTTAACGTTCTATAAATTTCATCATTTCATGACCTTAAAATTCACGACTACCACATCTTGGACACATAAAATTATTCTAAATGAAACTATGTCCTTTTAAAATAACATTAGACATCATGAAAAAATCCTCATTGAACGACATAAATTGTGTGGTTTTTATCTTTATGTGTAAAATGGAACAACATGATACTATGTCCCTCCCCTAATGGGGTCCCTTTCAATCAGTTTTATTCATATATAAAATCTCTATCCCAGATCTCTGGGTGTATTGATTCTCATTTTTATGAGATACTTATAGACACCTAGATTCCTCATCCAAGACCCAATATCAAGAAATAATTTCCCCTCACACATTCATTTGATCCAGATCTTCTTGTAAGATTCTTATGTGGGTTCCTCTATATATAAACCTTTATTCAAAAAAAAATTCCCACTTTCCCTACATTTTTTGGGATCATTTTTTAGAACTACATGTGTATTTATTCTCATATGAATTATATATTTAGTGATTCCCATACACCATAATAATGGTCCTAGACATGATATAAAAAACCTTTCCCTTGTTTTTGGGTTCGACCTATGAAATGAAATTTCACTATCATTTGAACTAGTTGTGGATAGATTCCCATTTAGATATGATATATAGTGATGACAGACCAATCCAAGTAAATAAATCCTTCCCATAAATGGGTTTACATTTGTTTACACTAAGTCCCCAAAGACCCTTTTAATCACATTGGGTTTATAATACCTTTGATAGAAACCCCAACCATTGATTGGTAAAACATACATGAGCCTAAACTATAGAAACTGTTCCCCCTTAATATATAATGAAACTCTTTGAATATGATATCCTTTCTTCAAGATGGTTGACCAGTATAATATACATCAAATTTTCATGATGTAAAACTATGAAATGTTGTGGAACTCACCTTAGTGGACCTCCCTCCTCATTGTTAGTTTCCTTCCACACTGCCCTAATATAACAACATTTGTATTTATTCTCATTATAATGAAATATGTGGTGACACATAATCTCTGCATACTATTCTCATCTAAAAAGTAAAAGAACTAAAAACTTCCCCTTTTCCATGATTATAAAAATAGTTCAATGTAGGGAAATCTGTGTAAGAACCATGTGAAGCATTGTCTCAATACCTCAAAGGGTTCATAGTTACCAAAACAATGTGATCCCATAATTGAATCCATAAATCATAATTTTAGAACATCCTCTGTTTATAATCCACACCACATGTATTTGGTTAATTGAATAATTGAAATCCGTCATTGGATATTAGTGAATTATGTCTACTTCATTGAAATGAAAGGTTTTGGACTATGTATTCAATAAACGTAATATGAATCATCATAATATATAACTCATATGTACATTCAATAGGAAAAATCATTATCCTCAGGAGAGAACAAATTTTCCTTTTTATTACCTAACAAAATCATAATTAAAACTATATTTTTAATTTTTTTGGTGGTTATTTCTTATATATGTATCCCATTCCATCATCCTAGGCCTAATGATCCACTGAGCATGACTTATAATTTCTCTCTTAACATATGAAAGGAATTTAAATAAGTGTTTGTATAATATATTCATGGGTAACCATCAAAATAATATATAGTCAAAGAATTAATTTGAGACATTATTTAAAGACCCCAACCATAATATCCTTGTGTCGCATCCTTATGTTATTACATTGTCATAGATAAAATACTCAAATCTTAAATTATTGATAATTTTAGTGGTTTTTGAAGGCCAGTTACATACATAAACATTTCATTACAACATTAAATGAAATAAAAAAGAAAATTTTCATTTGAAACACCCATAAATTCCTTGATTATCCAATCATTTCATTCATAATATAAATAGTGTCATCATGGGGAAAAAGAAAACATAATAGGTGATCTTAGATGCTCAATAAGGATATGTAACACAACAAAAACTAATATAATCAATAATTCATGGTGAATGAATTAAAAAAACAGTCCACTATAACTTAATTTTGAGCATAATATGGAATGAATAAAATATGAATAAATAATTCTATATAAATAATCACTTGAATCTTAAACCTGTATATTATACTAGTCGAATAACCACTTGATTTATCTATTAAAAATATCATAGTGAGGGAATTAATAATTCCTAACTTCTAAAACATAACATTGAGTCCTCATCCAAGACATATGAAAATAAATGGTTAAGGCCTCAGCCAAAAACATATCCAAAAATGGGAAAGGCCTTGGCCAATTCCAATTCTATTTTGTCTCATTAGTCATACAGATTAATCAATATGATATAACATGACCCACCCATAACATACTACATTCAATTAAATCCAAATATGATTTGGGTTATGGATAAAAAACATATACATATGATATGTAAATAACATTCCCCATTATATAAACAAAATCAAGAACTATTATGAGAATTATGGTGAATGGTTTCAAGATAGAACATCCATGGTCAAATTGTTTCTAAAAATTTTAATAAAATAATTTATATCACAAGACAACAATCTCAATAGAAAATAAAATTTAAAAAATGTGTTTAAATATATGAAAATACTCAAATGAAATCATTAATGAATTTTTTAGAGAAATGCCTCATTTTCAGTGCAAGGAAGAGTCCTTTTGGAAAAATAATATGAATTTTTCATGATATTTTTTATATAACCAAAAATGAAAACATATATATTTTTAAGAAAAAATTAAAGATTTTTTAAAAATAATGGTGTCTTAAAAATGATTATGGATGGTACTTTAAAATAGGTAATAAATTGTGCTTTTCCCTTTGATTGAGCTTTTCTATTAGGAAAAATTGAGAAAGGACCCTTGAAAACATGTATTTCATTATAAAAAAAGGAATGATCATTATTTATGAATTTGGAACATTTTTAATGAATTTAGATTAATTATATAAAAATAATTAATAACTACATTGGTGTAAAAATGGATAAATCCTAACCCGAATGAAAATAGAGGATTGGGATAAAACCCATACCTTATGTCTAAAAGTGTTCTTCACTTGAACTTAACATCATGGATAATCAAGGTAAATCAATAAAATAATTAATTTAGAAACTCTTATACTAGAATTTGATTCATTATATTTTTATTATGTTCATTTATGGCCATTTCGATGAGTTATAGTGTTTAACATCGTCCTTTGGGAGTGTTCATTTTATGGATTTTCATGATCGTTCACTTGTTTATAAGTAATGAAGTTTAGGTGTACTGGGTATAATTATCTAGAATATTAATAATATGTTATTAATGAACATACAAAATATTTTATGGTGATATATATTATTTTTATTCCAGTATGAGAATGATTAATTATTTATATATTTAATTATAATTTATTAAATCATTTTGGTGGTTTTTTTGATTGTAAAAAAATAGTTTTGTCTCATTAACTAATATTGAAAATATGAATTGGATCGAAAAATAGTAGATAACCTATAATATTTATAATAAAATATGTTTAAAAAATAATTTTCATCTTACGACTAGCCTTGAATAAATTGAAGGAAAATGAAAACTTGTCCTCTTTGAAGGTGATAAAACAACACCTCATGGATGATATTTTAATTTTTAGATTAAAAGGGGAATGGGATGGGGATTGATGATTGAATATTCTACTATCATGATATAGTTATACTATATAAATTATAATTGAGTTATAATTCCTCTTTTTATAGGTTATTTTATGTAATTACAAGGAAATAGAATAAATTGAAAGAAAATAAAAGAAAAGAAAGAGGATTTTTATCTCTTGATTTCTCCGCCATGATGACCTATATAAGGGGATTGATTTGGTATTTTGTTAAAACAAAAGACACTTTGATGTGGTGGAGGGATTGGGAATAGTATTGGGGGTAATTTTATAAGTCTAAAAATATGGTTGTTGTTAGGAGAATAATTATTGAGGGGTGGTATTTATAGTGTAAGAGAGGTGTGATTTTGGATATTTTTATTAATTTTGTTATTATTTTGTCTCAAGACAATGAATAGTTTGAGAATTATCATCAAATATATTAAAATAATGAATTTATTTTTGAGATTGTGGTGCTTATATAATCAATGACTCAGGAAATGATGCATTTAACTTATAATGTATTTATAGTGTAAATTACCATATTTTACTATTCAAAAAAATCAAGTCTTTTAGAAAAAATTAAAAAAAATCACCCTAACAATTTTTTGACACAATGAATTAAAATGTAAAATCAATTTTTTTGAAAATAATAATATAAATATTATTAAATTAATTTTTTATTTAAATAATCCTTTACTCGAAAAATACATATTTTAAAATTTTAAATGATTTTATAACACATTTAAAATTTAAGTAATGTCTCATAATAATATACTAATATAATTGGTCAAATAAATATTTTATGAATAATTTTTATGAATTTTTTTAATAATTTTATTTATTATTAAATTGTAATTATATATTTATGACTTCCAAATGTACCAACAATTAATTAATAATTTTTTAAAATACTAATTTACTTATACTATGATATAACTATATAATACTTTAAATTATAAGAAGTATAAATTTTATTTATACATCCATGGTTGAGTGTACTGTTCATTTTTCTAGTTTACTATTAATAAGTGTTTTATTACTATTCCCAAAGAAACTTACTATTTCATCAGTATATGTTCCTTAACATATAGAACTACCTCTTATTTAATTAATTATTCATTTATAATGTTTTTATTGTGTTCCCAAGGGGATTTTATTAAATTCATACTATATTAAATAGTTTTAAAAATCTAAATTTCATTGATAGAAATATTGGTCATCACATTCTCCCCTCCTTTAAAAATTTAATCCTTGAAATTTCAATAAATTCACCTCATGAAAGGATTCAGGTAGTTCATAATAAATTTCAATGGTTCCCATGTTTCCTCTTCGATTTTATGATTTTTTAAAAGTACATTTCCTGCCGAGTAATCCTATTCCTCACCACTAGTTCTTTAGTGCCTAGAATCCATATAGGCTCGTCACAAAAAGATAAACCATGTTCAAATTCTTTTCCTTTATAAGCAAGGACAAGGGTTTTTTAGCCTTTATTTTAATAAAATATAGTTTTGGAACACATTGTGTACATTAGAAAGGATATACAACATCACTAAATGATAATACACAACACAAAATCTCTCCAAGATTTCAAAAAGTCCAATATTACTGGGGATGAGTTTCCCTTTCGTTCAAAATATTAAAACACCGTTCCCTAGATGAACATTAAAGAAAATAGGATCACCCAATTAAAATTCCAAATCCTTCAATCGAATATCAGCATAACTATTTTTCTCACTTTTAGCTACTTTGATATGGTATTGAAAATTCTTTACCTTTCGGGTTGTTTCCTCAATAAGTTCTAGGCCAACAGCTTCCTCTCACCAAAATCATCCCAACAAGTTAGTGCATAAAAACTATTTCCATACAATGCTTCCTATGGTTCTATTTGAATTCTTGAATGAAAAAATATTGTTGTAGGAAAACACTTCCAAAGGTAAAAAGATATCTTAGATGCCTTGAAAGTCAATTTGGCCTTATCTCAACATGTATTCTAATTTTTGGATTATCCATTCTGATTGACCATCAGGTTGAGGGTCATATGCACTACTTAAATAAAGCTCAAAATCCAAATCATTTTATTGAATTTTATATAATTTTTATGTAAATAATAGATCCCAATCAGAAACAGTTGAAATATGGTCTTCTTTAAGTCTTACAACATCATTAATATACGGTTATGCAAGGTTACCTTGTGGGAAATATTCCCTTATAGAGAAGAAATGTGTAGATTTGGTAAGTCAATCAACAATTACCCATATTTCACCATTATTTCCAGGGTTTTATTTAATCAAGTGAAAAAATAATTATTAATGTCATCCCATTTCCATATAGGTATAGGAAGAGGTTACATGACTCCTTTAGTATGTTTTATGAAAGCCTTCAACTATTGACATACTAATTATCTTGATGCATAGTCAGCAATTTTACGATTTATATTGTCCCACCAGAATCATTTGTTCAAATCTCTATACATCATAGTTCTAAAATGGTGTACATAGAAATTAAAGATATGAGAATAATCTAATAAATCCCTCTTTTGATCAAGTATATAGGGAAGAAAAATTCCATTTCCAAATATTAGAATTTCATCCTCATACAAAGAGTCTTAAAAAAACCCATCATTCACAATATTAATTTTCTTTTGAAGATTCTCATTATCAAGATGATAAATTTTAATAATTTATAATAAATTTAGTTGGGAAAAAATTGAAAAAAATTAATATTCTTTCAAAGTCCTTGAAATTTGACATATCTATCTTTACTGGATTCATTTACACAAGATCCCAATAAATCCTTATTTTGTTCAGAACTCCATGATCATTCCTGCTCAATGCATCTACTAATTAATTTTGCATCCTTTGATGGTAGTGTATTAAAAAATCATAATCATTGAGTCGATCAATCTATACAATTTGTCTCATGTTCAGTTCTTTCTATGATAATATATATTTCATGCTCTTGTGATCTAAATATATATCACATATTTCAATTTAGTGCTAGTTTCTCTGTATTATCGTGGAAAATATTACATCTTTGAAATAAAGATCTTGTGTTTGATAGTTCTATTAATTATTTCATAACACCCTTGATTCATATTCAATAAATATATCATTTTACATAATGACATAAGGAAGATGATTCTTTGATGAATCCATATAAATGAAAAATCCACCATTTCATGATGGAATTTTAAAGATCAAATAATTCACTAATATCCTCTTCAATTATTGAAATAATTATTCAAATTAATTTTTCTATACTAAAATAACACCTTTACAAGTAATATTTGATATATGTTTAGCTCATTGTGAAAAATTTGGAATGAAATGCTTATAGTAACCTGCTAAAATGATGAAACAATATACATCTGTTTTGTTAATTATTTTATGGCGATCTTAAAGCACCTTTTTATTTATAGGATCTAATATGATTTCTTCAATAGATGAAATATTCCAAATAAAATAAACTCCTTGAAGAAAAAATTAACAATTTATCATCAACCCATATTATTTATTTCTTCTGTCAATATTCATTACAACCCAAAAATAATTGTCATGGTTTTCAAAGGCATTGTAATATATCGATATGTCATCAATAAATACAAAAAAAAATCATCTTGATCTTCCCTGAACACACTATTCATCATATCCTTGAAAATATATGGTAAATTAGTTATTTAAAATTGCATTAATGTAATCATGTAATGTCCATACGTAGTTCTAAATAGTGTCTTTGTAGTATCTCTCTTCCTCACACATAAATGGTTATATCTAGATCAAATATAAATCATTGAAAAGTATTGAACTCTATGAAACTGATCAAATAAATCATTTATGTGATGTAGAGGATACTTTTTATTTATTATAATATTATTGATCTCTCTATATTCAAAACACAGACTCACAGATCCACCATTCTTATTTAAAAATTGAACTTGGGCTCCCCATTGGGAATCACTAGGGAGAATAAATACCTAGCCACTCGAATCCAATAGTTTTTTCTTCATCACAACAAATTTCAGAGTTTCCATTCTATAGGGAGTCATTGATGTAGGTCTTTCAAAGGGAATTAACTCAATGTAGAACATACCTTCCAACTATGGTTGATTTCATAATAAATCAACTAGAAATGCATAAATATATTTATGAAAAATAGGTAAATATTCAATTTAAAGATTTATATTCTCATGAATAGATGTTTTTTCTCTTACTCTCGAAGAATTTATTTTAGAATAGATATTAGGGTTAGATCTAGATATGCCTCAACTGATGATTTTTCTACTCAAATGATAATATATTTTACATATTCCTCCCCAATCATAATATACCTTTTCTAACAATAGATTTTGTTCTTCATATTTTTAAATATTGTCCATACCTAGGATTATATAAATTTTAATCATAGATATGATGAAAAGGTGAGAAACTAATGCACGATTATGTTTCATAAAGGGGATTGAATAACATATCATTGTTTCAATGATACATCACATATGATTTTTTATTGAAAACACCATTATTAGATCAAAATAGAAATGCCTAATTTTATTTTAAAACTCACATGATATAAAACAATGTGATGATCCATTAAAAAGAGTATTGGATATGTTTGAGGAAATTATTAAATTACTTTCCACTACATCACTATGAACTTTTAACTCTACATATCTGATTATATAAGCTTGGCCACTCTCCTTTCACCTTTTCTGGGGGTTGATTAATTAATGATTAAGACAATCAATTTCATAGTGTCCCATCTGTCTATAATAGTATCATTGAACATTGGCATCTTCCATATTCCATTTAAAATCTTGATAATGATGTAATTTTCCATGACACTTTTAAAAAACCCCATTTCCTTTTAAGCAGGAACCATGGTGTTTCCTTCCCAAAGTATCCAATGTTGTAAAATTAGCTTTTTTATTATTTCCTTTATTAATTATTTATTCTTCTACACACTTCTTCTATTGTTTTCCCTAAATGAAATAAGACACGGAAAATTATGTTTCTTTCTTGATTTCACATGATACTATATATTTGTAGGATGATAAATTTTGGGAGTCTAGTTCCCATTTGAAGTGTTTTTAAACCATTAAGGAATAAATAAATCATGACCCTTGAACTATGTATGTAGTAAAAAATATCCCCCAAAACCTTGTAAGGTTCTAATCATAATTTTTATCATTTTATTTCCTCTTTCTATTTCAGACTTAATAATGTACCCTCCATATTTCATTTCTTTTGGTGTTGAATATATTTCTCAACGAAAATTTCCATAAAATCCCCCCCTTCTTTATTTTTAATTTCTTCATCCACCATTGTGTTCTGAATTAATGGCCAACATTGATCTTCATCTCAAAAATTATGATAAACATCCATGATTATTATCTCCATTTATTTACTTACAAATGTGGTACATATATTAACTATGTAACTTATCCACTGCTCATCTATAAATGGTCATGTAGTCCCTTTGAATTATGAAGGATTTTTTCACATAAGGCATTCTAACATTGATCCACCAAATTCTATAAGAGGATGCTTCATATGGGTAAGGTTATTGTTCAAACCTAAGGAAAATTTTCAAATATAGTTATAAGTTTCAAGGAACTTCTCACAACTCTAGTACTAATATCATTCTCTTTCATAGGATGGAAATACCTAAAAAGGATACACACTTTGATATGGTTTCCATTAAATTCACTAGGTTCCATTTCTAAATAATAGAACATAATAAATAAGGTTATAAATCATAATACATAAACTCAAACTGAAAAAATAGATAAGAAAAATTGAGATTTAAGTAATAGATAATTTCATAATAATAAATATGGTTTCTGTGGTGATATATTTAAATTTTAATACGTTAAAGTAGTTTTTAATGTAAATTTGAATTATTTTAAGCATATCCCCTGAGAGTTTAAAACAAAGTGAATAGCAAGTCCCGTTGTCGTGTAATAGGTTACCCAAAGCCAGCCCCGAGACACCTTGTTAGAGTTGTTACCATTAGGTAGATCTATTCAAAATCTATGTCCACTTGTATTATCTAGAAAGGGATGTATTTCTAGGAATATGGATATAATCATTACCATAAAAATATTCTATATTGTTCTTAAATTCTTATCGAAAATATCTATATTAGTGTTATGTTTTCTAATCTATTTTTTAAAAAATATTATTTCCAAGGATTCTACTAAAAATCCTCTATTTCTAACTATAATTACAGAGACCCTATCATCTTAGATTCTACATCGTACTTTAATACATTGGTATAGATAAAAGACTACAATGTGAAAGTATTAATCAATTTAGTGGTTTGGTAAGTCATATTACATACATGAACCTTTATCTACAATGTGAAATGAAATAAAACACATTTTTTAAAAAAAAACCATAAACTCCAAGATGATCTAATAAAGTCATTCATAATATACATCTTCGTATCATGAAGGAAAATAAAACATAATAAATAGGATAGATAAGATTCTCATAAAGGGTATGTAATAAAACAGAAGCTAATATAAATGATAAGGAATGATTAATGACTAAAAAAACATTCCATTTTAATATAATTTTGAGCCAAATGTGGAATATATAAAAGAAAAATAAACAATTGTATATAAATAATCTCATAAAATGTAACCATGGATATTCTACTAGTCGAATAATATCATTATTTATCAGTTACCAATATCATAATGAGGGAATGAATAATTATATATATCTGAAAAATACCATTCAGGACATAGCCAAGACATATGAAAACAAATGGTTAATACCTTGACCAAAACCAAATCTGAAAATTGTATGGCCTTGTCCAAGTCCATAACAATTTCGTCTCATTGGACCTACTGATGCATCGAGGGGCTATTGCTGGTCCCACCCTTCACTTACTATGTCTACTACATTTCTCACATGAATGTGGTTAAATAAATAACTTATATACTTAAGAAATGTAAACAACATTCCCTAATCTATAAACACAATAATGAACCTTACTGATTATTATGGTGAATTTTATCAAGAAAACACATCCATAGTCAAATAGATCATAAATTATTTAATAAAATATGGTAGATCATTAAATAAAAATCTCAATAAAACATAAAATAATAAATAGGTGTTAAAATAGATGAAAATTATCTATTTAAATCATTGATAAATACTTTGGAGAAATACCCCTTTTATTTTCAATGAAGTTTTATTTTATAAAAATTATTATTTTTTGACACGTTCCCTTTAATCAGGCTTGCTTATTTGGAATAATTTAGAAGAGAACTTAGAAAAATATATAATTACAATTAAAATAATGATGAACTGATCATGATATATATTTTTGGAACATATTTACATAATTTAGAAGTAGTACATAAAAATAATTAAAAAAATAAATTGTTTTAAAGAGGGAGAAAACATGACCTAAATAAAGATGGACATTCAAGAAGAAACCCTTACCCTATGTTTGAAGGTGTTATACACATGACCATAAATTCATGTATAATAAAATTAAATCCATTAATTAATAAATTAATAACCTTTTATTAATGAATTTTATTCATTATAGTTTATTAAGTTCATTTATATACTATTTTGAGAGTAATAGAGATCAACTTCATAATTCTGGAGTGTTCATTTTCATGGGTTTAATGATCATTTTTCTTTTTTATAATTAATGTATTAATGTTGAATGGGTATAATTATCCTTAATTTAAATAATATGTTATTAATAAACGTCTATAATATTTAAGGGACTTATAATTTTCTTTCTAGATATGAGGATGATTTATTTGATAGAATATTAATGAGAATTGTTTAGATCATTTTGGTCATTTTTTGATCATCATAAAATAGTGTTGTTTTATTAACAAATATCATGTATATATAAGGGTTTTAGAATAATTGATAACTAATAATATTTATAATATAATATATTATAACCATAATTATTGTTTTATGACCAGCCTTGATTATATTGATGGAGAATAAAAATCATCATCCTTGAAGGCATTAAAACAACACCTCACGGACAATGATTCCATTTTCAGAAAAAAAAAAGTGGGAGGGGAAGGGGATTTATGATGTATTATTCCACAAGAATGATATAATTATATTATATAAATTATAATGTATTTATCATTTCTATTTTTACATGGGAGGTCCGAGAAGGACATAAAAATAAATGAAATTGAATGAAAATAAATGAACATAAAGTGGATTTTTACCTATATCATTTTCTTTTATGGGAACCTCCATAAAGGGATTGGATTCAATCTTTTCATGATAGAAAAGTATATTGGAAGTTTTTAGGGTATTTGGGAGAATATTGGGTGTAAAAATGATAAGGCTAAAGGAATGTATGTTGTGATGAATATATGTGGTATTTATAGTGTACGACGGGGGTGTTTTTTGAATATTTTAACCATTTGTTAATATTTTTGGCTCAAGAATATGAATTGACAGATAACTATAATAAAATATTTTAAAATAGTGAATTTAGGTTATAGATTATTGTTCTGACATCTTCTATGACTCTTGTAATAGTGAAATTAACATATAATGTATTTTTACTATAAATTATTGTATTTATCTATTCACCAAAAATTCATGTAATTCAGAAAAATCCAAAAAATTCACCCTAAAATGTTTTCCACATATAAAATTAAATAATTAACACCATTTATTGAAAATAATTTTCTAACTTTTAGGAATTTAATTTTTAATCAAAATATTAATTTACTCGAAAAATAATGATTCAAAAATTATAACTTATTTTATAAAACTTTTAATAATCAACTACTGTATCATAATATTATCTTAAAATAACTAGGAAATAACATTTTTTTGAAAACATATTATTAAAATAAATTTTCTTTTAAATCATTTTATTAATTATAAAATTATAATTAAATATTTTTGAGTTACAAAAATACCAAGACTTAATTAATAATTTTTAAAGTATTTATACACTTATATTATGGTATAATTATATAATAAATTCCTTTATAAGATGACTAAATTTTATTTATACCTTCATGGTTAATGTTACTATTCATTTTTTTGGTTTCTTATTCATAAGGTTCATATTACTATTAAAAAAAGGATGTTACAATTTAATCAGTACAGATTTCTTAACTGCTTGAAATTCCTCTTATTTCTTTCATTATTCATTTATAATTTTTTTTATTGTTTTCTATTTGTTATTTTATTTTATTTATACTATATGAAATAAATATAAGAATGGAAAGTTCATTGATAGAGTCAAGGGTCATTACACGTTGTTAATCTCAATCACATGGAATTAAATTGGAAATTTGAAGCCATTTATTTATCTCTATGATCTAATACAATTTTTTAAACCAGAAAAAGGTCGCATGGGCTTATATATATGTTGTATGTCTAGTCTAATATGCATGAATGGACCACACCATGAACAGATTTATATCGTATCAATGGATCATCTTTATTGGTCTTATACTTCTCAGACAAGATCATGTTGTATGGATTACACTTACTTTCTCATGAATCATGTTTGTTTAACAAATATCTATAACTATGAATGGATTGATTCTTAATTTGATGTGACATGTAGTGATACTTAGTGGGCTATTTTTTTATTGAATATATACAAATTCCCAATCTCATTGAATGTGAACTAGGTCTATGTATTGAAATATGTATAGGAGTAAAATGAAGTTTGGACATAATAACAAAATGTGGTTAAACGCTATATAAATTAGTGAGGGAATGGATAAATTCTTCCACAATAATCCCTGTTAACAGTTCAGGCCTTTGGAAACATAGATTTTTTTCCAACCATTCATTGGTAATTTGTGAAGAATGTTTTTTGATTTTAACGGAAAATCTATTTTGACTATGTATATTATACCTCGGTTTGTCATTTCATAACATGCCCCTCAAATATCCTGTAAATCAGTGGTAGCTTAATCCTTAAGAGAAAATCCTTTTGACTACATACACCCCCAAATAACTATAACAGAAACCACCTTTCCAATTTTTTCTATTGATATTCCATATGTTCATTTCCCATGCCACAATATGATATATATGACCCCCTGATACTATAACATATTTTCTCTTTCTCATACTCAAATGATGTTGGATTCATCCAAACATGTTATGTATAATTCAAGTCATCATTCCCATTTCATGGGACCAAACATGATTACCTTAAACTATATGAACACATCTCATGGAATTTTTTTAAAAGGATTTCATTCTATCGTGAGTATTTTCTCTTCGCACAGTTGTATAGTTAATAAAGGGTGAAAATTATTCTATTGTATTAATATTACTCAAAGTAAACTCCATTCTCAAGATGTATGACTCAACACCATCCCAAACCATGACTTTTCATTCATCTTAGGTTTTCTATTTCAAAATTGATAATATGGATGGGTGGAGTGTAGTAATGGAAATCTAACTCCCACCAACCACTGTAAATTGAACATTAATATTTATACATGAAGGTAAAACTATAATAATGAAATGAAAAATTAATAATAGGATTCATTCTATTTAGAGAATGAAAATAATATGAACATCCCAAAATTTGAGACTCTCTTGATTATAATTATCAACTGCAATATTCCATAAACAAAGAATCTGATACACTAAATTGATGCACACGATTCATCCATAACCTATTCAAAAATGGATAACTCTATGGCCACAACATCCTTAGTAATATTGTGATATATTAACTCAATAAAAAAACATTATTCCCCTAAATAGTTTCCACCTTAAAATAATTGTGAAGTAAAAAGTTACCTCTGGAAAACATCTAACTCTCATTAGAGACATAAAATTAAACCTAATTTCACATCAACACAATGTTTGTATTTTTTTTTTGATTCTTTTGATGGTGTTCACCGCCTATGTGTTAAATTTGGCGGGCGTACTTTTGTTAGCCAGACTTCCCTCTTTCCAAAGGCTATCATATATCATCATTTTCATCAGTGATATCTCCTACATGATTAGAAAATAAAGATGGTATGTCAGTTCCTCCTTACTTGGTTTCCTCTATATACTTTTTCACATAATCTGGTTATCCATAATAGATTTATGTCATGTTCATGGAAATCATTCTTCATCCAATCGATTATCTGATGCTAGTTAATTACACTATTTGTTTCTAGACATTCCAATTGGTTTTGACCGAGAATGATGTTTTCACGATGGGAATCCTTGGAATGAGGGATTTTGGAAACATTTTTTATACATTTCTTTGCATGAGAGAATCTTATGTGAGGCACCAAAATCATGGAACCTGAGGAATCTCATATTGATCATGAGGTATCTAATTCTAAAGGTGTAAATCATGAATGACTTTTCCCCCTATAATACCATGTAATTCATGAGGTAGAGAATATTTTAGGCGTATATAAACCATGGATTTCACCTCATGCATCACATGTTTTTCATGGGGTAGTTCACACTGTAGGATTATATCTTCCAAGGATTTTCACACAGGCATACCACATTTTTCATAAGGTAGATAATGATATAGGCATATAACATTAATGGCTATCAGCTTAGGAATCAAATGTTTGGTATGTGTTTGGAATTTGGGATCATAATGTTACCTTCTTATAGATATGGATCTGAACATTTGGTTGAGATTGAATGATACATGAGTTTAATGTCTTGTGGATATGTGTTTGATTGATCAAGGAACCCAATTAAGGAAGATCAAAGAGGTGAATCCCTATGATGGAATACCATTAGTTTTATTTATTGATGGATAAGAGCACTCATGGGGATGGATCTATTAGGTTTGTCCTATAAAGGAAGTAGTATCATCATGTATTTGATAATAACACCCCTGGAGGTTGCTTTAGGTGGTTAATCCCTATGATAGAGCCCCTAGTATTACCAATGGATGGCTCATAACTCCTCATGGTGGTTGTTCCAAGAGGTGTGTCCCATAATGTGAAGATTCCACACTATGATGTTGATCGAATCTCCCTTGGAGATGGATTAAGCAGGTGAATCCAAAGGGGGGATCTCCTATTTTTACCAATTGATGGATTAGAATTACTAGTGGAGGTAGATCCCGAGGTGTATCTAATAAAGGAAATATTTCACGCATTATATTTTATCAGAACACCCTTATAGGTGGACCATGGAGGTTCATTACTATTGGGGAGAACCTAGGATTACCGATGGATGGACAAAAATTCCCAATGGAAGCAGAACAGGGAGGTTTCTCCCATAGTGTGAAGATGTCACACCAAGAAGTTGATCAGAACACCCCTAGTTGTGGATCATAGAGCTTCATCCATTTGAGAGAGCACCTAGTCTTACCAATGGATGGATCATTACACCCCTTAGTGGATTATCGAGGATGTTTTTCCCATAAATATAATATTCCACACATTTATTTGGATTAGAGAACCATGTGAGTAGGATCTGTTAAGTCATTCCCATGGAGGGATCACCTAGGTTTACCAATGGTTGGATAAAGATACCTTGTATACTCTAATTTGGGAGGTGTTCCCCAAAATTTTAAGATGTCACATAATGATGTTGATAAGAACACCCCTAAAGGTTGATCATGGAGGTAAATCCCTATGAAGGATCTCCTAGGATTACCAATGTATTGATCAAAATTCCACACGGGGGAGGATATAAAAGGTGTTTCCCATAAAGGGAAGTTGACACAATGTTAAGTTGTTTTATCCCTTGGTGGTTGAACCTAGGTTTTCCATTGGTCTGGATTGATCCTCATAGATGATTTATCCTTACCATGTTTAGAAAATATTGATAAAAACCAATATATTTTGTTTCCACATTTTAACATCAATTGACTGGATCGACCTATTCAGTTTAATGTCATGTGTTAAGAATGCTCGCATCAAAAAGTGATCATCTATGAGGGATGATTTGGGAATGGAAAGTGGAATATTTCCTTCTCAATAGAATTTATCTTGGTTTGAATTGGAGTAATGAATACGCATTATGATTCTTGTGGAATTGGGAGGAGATATGATCTCCCATTTGAGGCAATTATCTTACCAGAGACATGGCCTTGAGAAAAAAGAGGGTGGATGTGAATGTTATTTTTTTACCTCAAGGAGGTATTCTATGTGTAAAATTTAGTTTTGAATCAAATAAAATTTTGTTCATATTGGGATATAGTTTATAACTTAGGACGAGGCCCATGGAAGCACATGGTTGGGTCTTATTAATGAGAGCAGTCCATAGGGTGAGTGTTGTTTGGTCTTAAACAATATAAGTGTCCCATATGATAGAGGATTTTGGGTATTACACTCAAGAAGATTCCCATGCTGCTATTTGTAGGATATCATGATCCATAATAACCTCTAAGACCATGTGAGTTATGCTCGACATGAGAAATAATATGAAGAATAAAACATAACTATCCTATCATGAATTAATTTTTAATGACAGATGGGGTGGGGATTATGTGTGAATAATTATTTTTTTGTATTTCATGCCATTTGTGGATTATCTCTTTTTATTTTAGGATGATCTCATTCTATGTGAGTCATACATGGATATTAATATTCTTTTGGAAGAATTTATGTGGGGTTAATTGTTATGAGTAGAAGGCACCCTTTTGATGAATATTCACCCAGTGATGGGGGATAATGTGTGGGGTTATTCTTTGGTGCCACATAGGTAGTGGGGTTTCACCCCATGAATGGATATAGTTTCAACCCATGATGATCGTACATGGAATATACCATGTGAATTTAACATGAAAAGACTACATTTTTACATCATGTGATGATCAATTTTTCATGAAATTTAGCTACATGGGATTTGGACATAGAGCTGTGATGTTTTACATCATGAAACTCAGTCATTGGGGACTCACTCCTCACCCCTTGGAATTACATAACATATTCTCATATTCCTTTTCACAGTGAATGGATTTGGAAATAAAAATTTGTAATGATGTGGTGGGGTGGTCACTCATTAGTTCTATGTCACAGTTCTTACTTTGAGATGTAATAAACATTATGGTACCTATTCTAAGAATAAATAAATAGGGAAATTCATTAACTAGTTGTATAGGGGACATCTCATGACATACCATGAAGTTGTTGCACACATTTTTGGTAGGGTGTGCATAATAGGTGTGTGCAATGAGTGACTATTTCATTAAAACATTGTTAAAACGTGGTATGGTAATAAAGATAATATCCATGGATATTTTCATAGGTGGTTCAGGAAAAATGTTTTTTCCATGAAGGAACATGGTTTTCTTGTTAGAGGAGCCTCTATGTGGACCTGACGTGGGTTGAAGTTGGTTAGGAAAGGATTACCCAACTATGGACCAATTCAATTGTGGACCAATAGGGATCCTATCATATATAATCCTCTACCTTGGGTGTTTCATGATTTTACGATGTCAAAAAATATTATACACAACTAATATAATAACATCTAATTCTTGAGAGTATCCCCAATTGAAGGGGTGATCTTTTATTTATTGAATAAATGCTCAGTTCTAGGAATGAAAGATTCCATGCATGGATGATTCCTTACGAGCATCTATTCCGTTTTCAATGAATATCACCACTATAAGAGTCCATTTTAATGATTCCATTGGTTCTTAAGATGGTTATTTTCTTCTCCCTTTATTGTGTTTGCGTAGTAAATTTTTCTTGTGATATTTTTACTTTTCGATCATTTATTCCATGGAAAAGAAGTGAAATAATCTTTCATCATTAGCATTTAAGATAATTGTGTGTAGATTAAAATTTTGTGCAGAAGAGTGGAATATTTCATGAACTATCCTATTGGGACATAGAATGATCCCCTGAAGGGGGATTCATTCATGGGTTTTCCAAAATAGACTTCTTGAAAATTCATATAGAATTTTAGGGCCATCAATCCCCCTTATATGAATTTGAGATGAAAGGGGATCTGAAGGATAGATTCTAAGGGAAACACTTAAGTGTGGTGGTTGTTCCTATGGGGGTGAAAAATAAACATTCCTTCACAAAAATTGATTATTCATGAAATCTAGCAAATTATCAATGCCTATAAATATGTATAGTCTCCCTTGTATAGATATTTTACGTTATCCATGATATAAATTTTCTCTCATGTGTGTAAGTATTCCATTTAAAATAATAATAATTTTTTATTACTTATTTTGTGCATAATCACTTTTCTACACAATTGATGAAATTAATATACTAGTGTCTATCAGGGGTACTACCATAATTGCAGGCACCATTTCCTTTTTTCTAGAAGAAATATCATTTTTAAATGAACATACCTTTGAAATTTTGAATTCAATAAAAATGTTTGACCAATAAAACCCATCATAATGTTTAGGTATTGCTTAACCTAATAGAGATAAAATGGTTAGAATCTATCAAATACCTCAATCTTGTCAGTTCATGTTTGACAAAATGATGATCGTGACCATGATGATGAAGTCACAAAAGTATTATCCACTAAACCTCTATTTCTCACTATGTAATTTTGAGGTTTTGGACCAGGTCAACATCCATTCTCTCGAAGATAACATGTCTTGATCATAGTTCTCTTGTGATGATGATCTTAATCAATGGAACATAATTGTTCATGTATATCACTCTAAGGAGCATGGGAATCTTGTGGTCAATTAGATGAATGGTAATACCATTTCTATCATAGGGTAGGAGGAATAGTAAGATGTATTCCGTGCACCCTACACCACCACCATCTAAGGAAGAATGAGGGATAATAGCCTGGGCTACTTCAATGATTGGGGCCTATGATCAAGAATGAACTTTACTAGAGAATAGATGTGGGCATAATGGGTACGCTTCCCCTACTTGGAGTATGAGGTAGAGATACATCATATCATGTTGTATGAAGCAGTGTGTATGTCACAGTTATATTTCTACCACCAATAAGATATGGTGTTGGATCTCCTCAGGAACCGGTACCCTAATAAAAAACATTCCATTCTCATCATAGGGAATCTAGAATTTTTATGTGGACATCCAATACATCAGTGGTGTTCCACTGGAATGATTCTAGTTTGACACGTTCCTTCCATATGATAAAACCTAGAATGATAGGGTACACACCCTTATCCCGACACAACACCTCCTAGAATCACTGTTGTAAATACTGAAACACACTCTTTTATTCTATAGAGACATGTAGTTCACTGTATGGGTTAATATGTTTTTAAATAATGACCAGATTGTGATGATGTAAAGTCATGGAAATTAGTGTATGAAACCACCAAAATAGAGGAAGACATGGTCATTATGGTTTACCGTGGAATAATGAATGATTCAGAAATGGTGGTATATAATTGTGATATAATGGGATCCATGAGTCTACTACATCACATTACTCTATACATTTCTTAGTAGCTAGCTAATTTCTGTTAGGGATACCTAGATAGGCCTTCCCTATAGACACATGTGATAATAGTGATTCTGGTGTACGGCAATATGTTTATCTAAGGGTTACCAATGTTGGTGTGTAATTACATCCAATTGGGGAAAACATTTTGGGAAAATATGTCTTAGAGGATCTATGAGATGTTATAATTTTTACATGGCAGGATCATAGTCCACATAAGTGGTTATGAATTCTCAAAAACCATCAAACCTTCAAACTTCAGTATGTGACTATCATTGATGAATATTTTTGGGGTCTAGGAAGTTAATCAAGAAAAGGATGAGATCACGATGAAGATCAGTAACTACAAGAACTTCAACTTCCAATCATTTTCAACTTTGGTTGGTTAGATAATGGAAAACCTAAAATGAACATGTGAACAACCTGAATACCTGTGGAGTTTCATAGGTTGAGTTCTAGTGGATATGATTCATGTTCATTTCTAAAGTGATCCATACATTTTTTCCCTCTTTTATAAGAATTTTTAGTGCCTCCAGTGAATGATGGGGAGATCCCCCATGCGGGTCTATTAGGAGTGTAACCCATTGATCCTTCATCATAAATGGGGTATTCATTGGTATATAGATATATATGAGAAAAGTGTTCTACCTCCAACCAATTTTGATGATGTACAATAATAGGACTATATGAAAAATTGGGTGGCAGTAGATCTAGATCCAATCTGGCATAAGCAAATTCTGGTGGTCGATAAGGCAAGCTAGGTACTGGAGTAGCAAGGAAGAAGAAATGTTTCTCCTCAAGGAGTGAACTAGTAACCTATGTTAGCTTGGGCTATAACATTAGTGGGAAAATCACATGGAAATTTTTCGCTATAATGGTCTATATGAAAAGGGTTCCAAAAGGCGCCTCTATGGAAAACTGGATTCTTTCATGCTAACATAAAAAGAACAGAGGAGTCTGCTAGGATGATGTTGAGTTAACTACAACAATAATTTGCTGATGATTTATTTCATTCCATATTGAAATCTTATAGGATATTGAAAAAATATATGGAAAAAGACAACCTATGGTGGTAGTTGGTCAAATATGGGGTCGATATTTAGAGGTTGGGATTGAACATATCACACCCAAGGTAGAAATCAATTAGTGTCATGCATAACTGAACGCTAGGGAAGAATTTTCATTCTTTTGATGGGAATACATAATCCCTTCCACAATATAGCGGGTGATTTTTTGTTGAAATTGAGAAACTAAAGAGATACCTATAGTCGATGATTCAATCTAGGATACATCCAATGAAGAAGGAACACAAGGCTCTAACAGGGAAGAGTATAGTGTGTAGGCTACATATGAGGGGATTTCATGGGAGAGTGGTGAGATTTCGGCCTCCAAACATGTCATGGATTCATTTCATGAGTTATTCCTAGACTTAACTATCCCCCATCATTCAACCCCATTATGTATAATCTCTAACATAAACATATAACTTATAGAAGCATCATGTAATGGGAGAGGTTCCCCTACTTATGGGGGTGAAGGTGCACGAACGAGTTCCAAATAGAATGATCTAGTTCTTGTTCATGAGACTGAAGAGGTTGTTGGTCCTGTTGAAAATATCAGGGTATTGGATTCATAATCATAATACTTCTTAGAAATCAATAGGGGGCCACATAATGAAATTTTAACAATGAACCAAATGCATTGGGAGAAGAGTTCCTGAGAATGATCATCAATTAAATTACACTCCCCCAATGTAAGAGTGTATCCTAATTTGTCCATCATTTCTTATAACATCCATGATGTTTTTGATCAAAGTGATTTTATATTTCCTAAAGAACCTAAAGTGGATAATACTCAATCAATGAAGAATAGTAAGAATGGCCCATTGTACCAACTAGTGTCGAGGGGACTCTTATGGTTGAGAATCCTACTATGGATAAGGGACCCATTATGATGATTCTCATCCGAAATAAGTCTCTCTCTATCCCATATGATTTAAATAAGAATTTTTTTGAATGAATTAAATGGAATTAACATTTTACATTCAGTTCCTGAACCATTGTGTTCATAGTAAGAAGATGAGGCTAGATAAGTGTGGGGCCTTCCCTAATAGCCACATTATTTCTTTTAGTGGTGGTTTTTCAATCATAATCAAAATTTTTCTATAGTGAACAATGTTCCCAATCTATTAGTAATGAAACCGGCGGGGCAGAGAATGGGGCTAGTGTAGAAATTTTTTTCAATGTACGGTCAAGTGAAGACAACTAACCACATGATCTGGAGCCCAACTGCTCTGATAGGATACCCAAGGAGGATGAAGCGGTCATTGATCTCATAGAATTTCTAGAACATGATATGGCACATATGGAATATTTATAAGACTCTAATGCTGAAATAGTGAATAAAATAAAATAATAATGAGTATGGAATGGAGGTGTATATAGTGTATCATCAATTAGATACTAGAATCTCAACAGGTGGGCCAAATGTAGCCTGTTCTCCCTTGGTTGTGAAATCTGTGTGGAAGAGAGGAAGATGCTCGTGGTCTTCCCATATTCATAAGTGATATCCTTGTTGAGAGAGTGCACAAAGGAAGAGAACATATGGTCATTGACTAGGGTTAATAGAATTCTGATAGCATTAGTAAAATCCATCAATCAAACCAATATATCATATATCTGGTGTAGAAAATAGAGGAGCATGATTTTTTTCCTAAAACCCAATAATTGATTTTCATGTAGATGATGGCTCAGCTGGAGTATGAGAGATAGATGAGATATGAAATATCTCAAATTGTTGATCTCTAGGCCGGGTTGGACTAAACACAAAATAAATGCAATGAGTTTCATATGATGCATAAATAAGAGTAAATGGAGCTCATGAGGATGTATCATTCCTTAATGGAAACATGCCAGAGGTTGGCGGTGCTACAACGCTTGATTGCTGGCACAAATCTATAGGGAAAATTTTTCGGGGAGTCTATAGAGGCTCCAACATGTGGATGACCATCACAGTTTTCCGCAGTTTTCATAGTTAAACTCTCTACAATCATGGATATATTTTCTTCTCCCTATTATAATTATTTCCCTTCAATCATATTCCAGAAAAAACCAACGACTGATCCCTAACCTCATGTTTGTCATGATTAATGTGAGAAACAATGGATGACCACATTACATCCCATTTGTAGGAATTTTTCTAGTAACCATCTAACACATTGGGTATTCTATTGTTGATTGAAAAAATATGTCTTCACACGTGAAAGAGGATATGGTTGGTCATGGACTCTCAAAATAGCATAATTACCATTATGACATGATCTAGTGAAAAATCAAGATTTTGTGGGATACATTGAATTATACCTAAACAAATGGAAAATGGAATAGATTGAGTCAAGATGCACAAAACATGGAATAGAAGGTGTTTTTTTGTGGAGATACAGGATAACTTCTATCTGTGTTCAAAACAATGTTTTTTTACCCTTAGAGAAGAATGAAGACAAATAATTTAGGATCGAACATTGTTTACATATGAAACACATAACCTATCTTGGATGTCTATTCTAAATCTTTCAGGGTGTTGGCCCAAAATGTTGGGTGTGCCGTGGGCAAAACTCAATTCCATTATGGCCTCCTTCAGATGAGGAGGAGGATGAAGATCCAAATAAAGGGAACACAAAACATGGAAATTGGGTGATGTAATGTTTGAATGGATTTGAAAACTCCAATAATTATGCCACTATGTCCTAGAGAACATTGGTGTAGGCACGTTTTTCTGAACAAAGGTCAAAATCATCTTCTTGGATAGTATTATCTCGGATTCCAAGGGATAGATTAAAAAAATGAATGATGTGATAGATTAATATAATCAATGTAGGGAACCATTCTAGCTATGGATGATAATGGTTTTCAGTTTTACATCATTGAAATGAGGATAATATACATGTAGTATAACGTTATATAGTATGGATTATGGACATGTATTTTAACATCATATGGTATTGAAGGATAATCACATATTTTAACATCATTTGATTAGGTCGTGTCCCATAGTTTAATGCTATAAGACTAGGACATTGTGTTGTGCCATAGAAAAATATAATATAATTTTTCTTTGACAATGGAAAATCGATTTAGTGTTGTGACCCATGGACTGCAAAAGTAATTTTTCAAAGGGTCTTTGTGTGGAATAAATGAAATAAATACATTGAAAATGATTTTCTTGGAGTTCACATGCCACACCATTCATACCATGGAGGATTTACACAAAGCATAACATCATGATTATTTCAAATAGACTTGTAATTTATAGTCATTGGGTTTGGACCGTGGGATTTTTATGACATTTGATCGCATTGGTAAACACCCTACAAAAACTCATATCTCTGGTGAGTTATGTTTGGTGTGTTATTGAAGTATTGATAAAGGGGTTTCCCTAACATCTGGATGTTCACATTATGGGAGAGGAGATACCTGGTTGAAAATTTCCCCACCAAATTGACTGATCCACTTGAAGCTTGAAGATGCACAGAGGGGTGACACCAAGGATGTTGGAATCCAAGTGATATATAGTGAATTAGATAGGAGGTATGTTGATACATTCATGATTTGAAAAAACAATGATTAATGGGTATAGATCCACTATTAACCATGTTGGAAACACAGGGACCCCAACCATAGTAGTCACAAATGGGGTGAGAAAATTAATGCTCGACTATTGACTATGTTCAAAACAAAGGATACACAGTTTGATAAATGAAACCAATGAAGATATTTTCATAGGAAAAAGGTGATCCTTGTAAAGACATTATTACCATGAAGGATATCATATGGAGTTGGAAGATGATGTAAATCCAAGCCAATAAATAGTTTATCTATTGATAAGGATTGATAACATATCCATTTAGGATTAAACACAATATATTCCACACCAAAATTTATTTCTACATGTAAATAGGGACTATTAAGAATTGGGATTTGAACCCAGGTTTTTTAAATAGTTTATATTCATGATTCTGGATTTGTTATGGGGATACTGGGATTTTGGTTTTGATGAATTTGTATTTGGTCCTGTAGAGAAAATGTCCATGAGTCATTATGTATCACATAAATATGGGAATTAAGCCACACATATACCTGGAAACATGGTGTGATAGAAGACCAAAAAAAGTTTGGTAAATCATATAACAGAGGGTATTGGTGCATCCCACATTTTTTGTGATCCATCCCATTTTTGGGAAATGGGGTAATGTTTTCATTCTATCTCATACATATTGAATGAGGAATCCAAATTTAAAATGATGTATATATCATCTCTTTATGAATTTTCATCATGAACATGTCTATGGTAAGATTTCAGTTTATTTTCATGCATTGAGCACTAAGATAAAAGTATTCTGAAATGGATGTGAATTGCGAGACAACTATAACTAGATGTCAATGTGGACCAATGGGTCCCATTTCATACAACACACTCATAGGGAATCCATGAAAAAAATTTAAAGACATAATTATTAGACATAGACTTTTAATTTAATGAAATAGTGATCGGGCTCTAGGACTCTTTGAAAAAATATATGTAGCATTTTGGGGTAACAAAATCGACATTAATGAGAGCTATAGAGGCCCAACATGACACAACATTGGCTGAAGAGGACATGTATAAAATTTAAAGTCATAATTCAAGGACTAGAGAAATCATGTAAATGTCATGATAAATGGGTTGATAGTGGCCTTATAGGATCCTACGATGTATGAATGGAGTGAATACATGATATGAATGAGTCATAAGGGTCTCATACACCACATGATAGGATAAAGGGTCATAAGGTTTATGATTTTTTATCTAGGCCTATAGATGAGATGTCTAGGGGTCTCTATGTATCCCAAGAGGATGGGAATCATTACACATATTTTTATAGATTTTTAAACCCGCAGGATTAAAAAGGGGAAAAATAATGAAAATGGGAGGCTAATGATCATATTATAGGGTTATATAACTTGGATTAGGGGATTCTTCAACCGAATGTGTGTGGCATGATGATTTTAAAAATCTGGCAATGAAGAGGGAATAAGAGATCCAATACCCAACCACACATTTTGGGAACCTAATTACATGTCTTTTTCCAAGGAGATGAAGAGTTAGTGAATTAGTGGTTGGCCCAATGGATGATAATTCTGAGTGTCACTATGTATCCATTGAGTATGGGAATCAAGTCATATGTAGTTCTCGAGTATGACATGGTAGGATACCATTATCGGTGGGGAAAATTATCTTCGGAATGGGAATTGGGGATTCTAAAAATTATCATGGGGAATCCCATGTTTAGGGAATGGGATAAAAGTTTTTAGTCACCCCTCACATATCGTAGGATAAATCCATATTTAGAATAGGGTATAAGAACAATTAAATTTCACATTTTGAGTATATCATGTTTATGCAGAGTAATCTGTTACAACTTAGACTATTGGGGCTTCAAATCATTTATGTTTCTAATGTTTTTACAAAAAATATATATTTTATTGTCCTGTAAGTTGGATAATAGTCTCTTAGTGCAAGTTCATAGAGTTTGGACCAATGAAAAGGGAAATTACATAAATCAGATATGTGTACTGTGGTGTTATGAAAAACCCGATGTGAATGCATGCCAAGAGGCCCAATGCCATGTGAAATATTATGGAGAGGAAACCACATACATTTTAGATTCATGATGTTCATATGTTCTGCAAATAGTTTTTCTTCACGTTTCATAGACTATAGGATCTTATATTATAGTCATAGAGTTTGGACGAAAGAAAGGAGAATATCAACCAAAAAAGATATATGGGGCACCATACGAATAACCTAACATGAATAAGAGAATTAGAGTCCCATTTTGGGTAACCCATAATATGGAGACTCATTTGTAGTTTAAGGTCATGATGTATGGACTATTGTCTTTATATTTATGTTCATGGTTTTCTAACAAAGTTGGGGACATTTAGTAGTTGAATGTGCATAGTGTAGTAGAGTAAACAACCCGATATAAATGAGGGATGAAGAGGCCTACCACTTACCATCACATTTTGATGAAAACACACATAATGTATAAAGTCAAGATTCCAGTAATGGGATTCCTATTTAATGTTCATATAGCTTGGACCGATTTGATAACAGTTTAAGGTCATGTTACAAGGACTGTAAGATATTAGTTTAAGGTCATAGTGTTTGGACGCAGTGCATAGTTCAATTTCATGTTCTATGGATGTGAATATATGGTTTAACCTAATATATTATAGACTATAGTTTTTTAATGTATTTTCTTGCAACTATGAATATATTTGACCTTATGTGAAGTGTTCTTTATGAAACTTAAACATGGTTGGAGGAGCAATACACTCCCTATCCAAAGGTATCAATGATTATGATCCATTGTATTATCCCTTGTGAAAGATGTAAGGTCCTTTCAACATGGGATTTAACTTTTAAGTTTATTTCCATGTATAATTTTTGTTCTATGGGACTGTATCATGTCACCCTGGTATAAGGAATATAGGCAAACCTTCGGGTTGAAATCCCTTGCAATCTTGTTCTAGTGCCTCTGTAGATTATACAAGAACTAGATCATGTACTCTTAGAGGGATTCCAGATAATATAGATGGAATTATTCTATTCTATCTATATTTTGTTACAAAAATATATATTTTTTCAGAGTGAGGGAAGATAAATCTCCATAGGTAGGACTGCCTCTATTCTATATAGAAGGGAATAAAGATTCACCTGTATGGAATTACTATTCATTTTCTGATATTCCAAGAGATCATTGGGTATCATGTCCGGACAAATATTCCTTTTCTGAACAACCATTTTCTAATAAAATAAATAGAAGGTGTTATTTAATGCCTCAATCATTCCATTTTCTTTCACATGGTAGTGGAATGTTTGGTTGGAAATAATTGTTTACCTTTTATACAAAGTTTTTAGCTCCACATCTAGGATGTTGGAGTTGTTGTTAGTGAGAATGGTTTGAATAACTCCAAATCGATGGATGATATGAGACCTCAAGAATTGAATCAAGAATCCAAACATCACTTCCACGAGAGTGATCTCTTCTTTCCATATGGAGAAGAAATATGACATGGTCAAAATGAAACTACACTGACGATCTGTCACTGGTGGATATTTCCCCACATCATTAAGCCATTTTACTATAATGGGCCAAGAATACATTGTGTTTTGGAGGAATTTTAGTGGTCCATAAATATTGTTTGAATGAATTTGACACATGTGAAACCTCTTGGTGAACTCGATATAGTCATGGAGTTTATTTTCATAGAAATAGACCGGCCTATAAATCTGGTTGTAGAGTTTCAACCCTACCTGATGAGAACTAAAGGACACAACATGATCTTCATGGATAACCTAGGGAATTTCATGTCCTTGTATCCAATGGAAAATAATTCCCTCAAGCCCATACCTGTAGAGATTCACCCCATGGATAGGCTTGCTATTGAGGATGAAATGTGATTTGTGTTGATGGATTCACTCATGTTCACATCTTTTTAGTAGAAGGATACCATGAAAGAGGTAATCGATGAAAGGAGTTGTACAATTGGAGGATTATTCATCCATGTGAGAACTCATTGGTCTTGATTTGGATGAATCAATGGTCATTTAGTTAACATAAATTATATATACATCGTATGAACTGATGGGGTCAATGACTCTTCGTTGTTCCACAAAAATGAATTGGTTGTCCTTGTCAGGCTCTGCAATAGAAGTGGATAGAATATCTATGTCATATGATCAACCATTTTTTGATTGGATAAAATTATTCACCTCATGATGAGAAGGAAACTGGGTCACCATCAATCGAGTTCCCTCCAGCATGGGACTGTGCTCTATATTTTTTATTATATAGTCACCATTAATCTATCTGATGACCAAATTGGACTCTCCCTTCAAATGAATGTGGGGTCATCAATATCTAAGGCCATCTCGAGACCCAAATTGAGAGCATGATAATCTGCCACATTGTTGGTTCAGCCTTCTAACAATAGGAAAGAGTATGACATAACAACTTGTACTGGCATGACAGACATGATCCCCATTCAAACTCTATTATTCTTTCGATCAATAACCTAATACATGTTGGGGTTTATGATTCACCATATAAGTGAATATTATAGCATGGAATGTTATTTTATACTTAGAGGATTGCCTCATATGAAAAATTAACATTGAGAGGAACTTCTTCAAGAGCTGGATGGGTGGCCATGAATTCTTCCAACACCTAACCCTTGACAATATTCTATTGAATTAATCCTATTTTGAACTACTCAAGGATTACAACACATCATACCAGTTATCCTATAAACGTTGGGTGATTTATGATATACATTAGTGGGGATAAATGGGACACCGACTATATCTCATAATGCTATAAATATTTTTGAATCATGTACACTAGCAAAACTTGTGTGAGGAGCCTCTTCTCTATAGTAGAATATATGGTCTCCATGATGATGATCATGTGACTGAGATATTATAAACTATTATCTCCTCCTTCATTATTATTTTGGGATATAAAGGCATATATTGATCATTCTAGGTCATCAATATAGATTACCAAATTCATTATGGATATGGGTGGCATCGTAACTAGATGTTGGAACAAATACTGCTCTATTTCCTCAGAACATGAACCTTTGTTTTTTTCATCCATATCCATGTTTTCCTACATGGAATCCTAGTATGGGTTAACTTGGGTGACCTCTTTACTTCTCTTTATTTCTTTTAAACTAATATTTTTGTTGACTCTTGTTCCGATGTCAGACTTTCAATGAAGTTTCCAAGCCCAATTTTGAAATTGTGAGGGCATAATTCCCAAAAGCGGGGAAGGACGTAACATCCCAAGTAAATAAATAATATTATAATCTAATGTTTATCAATATTTCTGAATAAAATGTTAATATTAATTTGAAGGGAATGCTATGCTCGATGGCATACCCAATACGCAACAACGAGTTTCTTTGAAATCTTACGTTGTACACTAATAATATAATAATATTATAATAGTTAACGCCTTGCCATTGTAATGGAGAGAATGAACATAAATAACTAAAAAATGATTACATATTTTTGTTAAATATTTTTACATTTATCCAATAAATGTTAGACGCTTAAAATCCAAATTAATCTAATTTTAAGAATAAATACTCTAATATTTTTAAAAGATTGTTTTACCGCCTTTTGATGGCGAAACTTTTTTAAATATAACTTTTGAAAATTTTATAAGCTCTATTTATCAAAATAAACTTATTCTTTATTATTGGGACATTGAAATTTACTTTGGTTAAATTTTTGGTATGTTTCTGACATTGTTCATTTTTTTAATGAATAGTGATAAAATACTGCATTTTAGATCAAAACTGATGTTTCATCTAATTTAAATATATGGTTATATTATCTTTTTAATCGGTTTTAAAGTGTAATTAGAATATATTTTTACCATTTAATTCAATGTTGGCCATTAGAATTTATTTACCTTTCAAAATGGACATAAACAAGTGCCAAACTTTTCATAGATATTGCTTCAAAAAAACCCTCTATTTGTTTTGAGAACGGGAAATATTTTTAAATTAATTATTGCAATTTATGTGTTTGGAATTTGGTAAAATGGATTCCATATTTGGAATCAGAAGTTCCAAATTATGTAATTAAGAATGTTTTGTTTTTGGACATTATGAATAGTAACATTGGTAATTATCTTTAATTATCGTGATTAATTAGTAATCTGGTAGTTAAAGATAATAAAATAATATCCTAATAATAAAAAATGACCCCAAAATGTGTCCTAATGCTACTGGTTGTTTCATGGCCGAAAATGGGATTCCTTGTGTTAAACATTGGGACCCCATGGATTCACTTTTGTGTGATACTGACACTTTATCATTTTATTTTTAAAGAAATGAAAATATAACAAAAGTATGTATCACCCAAGTAAAAAAATTTAGTTTTGTCTGTGTAAATGATTTCTTAGAAAATAAATATTCATTGGAAAGATAAAAATATTTCCTACATCATAGTATTTTTTTATAATTTTTAGACATTAAATAAATTAATTTATTTATGACACCATGATGATGCAGTGATTACCTCATTAATGAATGATTTAAATAAAATGAAAAGATAATGTAAAATCTAAGACACAAACTTGAAAAAAACCTATTGTATGAGTATTTGTATAACCCTTATCACCTTATCCTAGAAATATATCAATGTGGGACCTTTAAAATCCGAAACTAATTTTAAAATAAAGTAACATTTCTTGACTTTCCATGAGTACTCCTCCTCCCTTTTATAAAAGGCCCCCACCTCGACCTCCTTACCCACACCTCTCAAGCCTTTGGCTCAGCCAACCCCTGCCCATTTCATCTCTCCACATCCCTCTCTTAATCATTGAAGCCTAAACTTAGGCAAAAAGCTCTTCAGGAAACCCTTTTGGTTCAAACCAAAGATAGATACCCGATTTAAAGGTAACGTATTCTCTTATATTCTTTTGTTTTATTTTGCTTCTCCAACCCAATAAACTATTTTTATTCCTTTCAATTGTAACAAAAACAGTATCTTAAATATACTAGGATGTTGTTATAAGAAGGATTCGAGCTACACTTACACACACATCTGTCTAATGGTTAACGAACATACTGTTTCTGTGGATGGCGAATTACAACCTCACGAAACGATGATTGTTCAATATTCTTTTAACACCTTTAAAGGTGGCCATTATGATGTCACCGTATTTTATATACGATATATTCCGTATTTATGATTTATATATGCTTCTGTATTTTATATTTGAAACATACTTTTATTCTTTTCATGTTGTGAAAATACGATAATTTCATATGAGGAAGTGTGGACTACCGCCCCCTCAAGTGATGCGACTCGTTCATGCAATACATGGAATGTATAAAGAATGAAATTGATGAACTTATGTGACCTATATATCATATATATTATACTTTAATTATAATATATATATATATATATCTCAATTAATTTTAATTCCATTAATATGAAAAATAAATGAAAGTAGCGTTCATGCGTACGTACGGCCTACCGTCTCCATGAACGGTGCATTTCATTTCTTTTTATCTCCAAATGTTATGTAATAGTATAAAATGCATATGTACGGGATATATATGATATTTAAATTATTAATACTATTCTAGATATTATGTAATTATAACTACATGGAAAATTCTTTTCAAACAAGTTCATTTTTGACTCATGTACCAAACATCGACAAAAACATTTGATATGAACCCACATAATTAACTAATTATTATAACATTATAATATGTGATATGAATTGAATAATAATATTTAAAGGAGGTCTTTAAGAAATTATAAATTGAAAAAAGTTTATTATTCACGAATATAAAGAAACGAACAAGACATGTCAGACTTGAGGTAAGGGATCCTACCTCTCTCTTTATTTTTAAGTACTCTTTTTATGTAACTTAATTTAAGCTCATATTTATTATTGTTGGTCAGAGTGGATACTCAAGAGGAGGGTGAATTGAGTTCCAATTAAAATTTCTGTTAAAATATTGTCTATTTAAAATCCCCCAATTTATAAAACAAGTTAAACTGTTTTGAATTTATACAGATTGTAAATGTTCACTTAGCTTATCTAAGATTTATTAGGTCTCAGTTAGTTTAACCACAAGATCAAACTAACTTTTGAAACTAACCAAATGATTTACAATAAGTGTAAACACTTTCTAATTTAACTATCAAAGTATCTTTAAAATAGTTTTGTATTTCCATGTAATAGCAGCGAGGTATAAAAGATATATTTAGTATACTTTAAACATAAACTAAAGATGCACAACAGATGTAACAAGAGGTTCAGTCTCAAGCCAAGACTTAGTCCTCTCAAATTTATAATAATTTGATCCACACCCTGGATCGGGGTTAACAACAGTTTACACAACTGTCTAGGCCACGCAGAGACCTCTACCACTGTTCTTCGTGGGAAACAAAACAGAGATCTGTCCACAAAAATACCTCTTCCACAGTTGACGTGGGTAAAAAAGAGTTAAGAGTTTTAGAGTGAGGATTTTGATATCACCCAGTTCAGTGCCGGAGATAGTTTGTGTGTGAGATATACAGATTACACTACCCTGCTCGAAGGTAAATAAACAAATCACTTGGAGAGAATAGATAAGAGTTTAGAAAGCTCTAGTGATTAGTAATGCAGCTCTGGACTCGTTGGATTCAGCATAATTTCTTCCTAGTCCTTCTCTGATTTTTCTGTTGAAAAATAGAGTTTTCTAGTTCAGCTTGTGTTCTACAGGATTGAAGATGATATATTGATTCGTCGTGTGTTCTTTAATGATGTTGGATTGCACTTATGCGAGTTATTTGAAAGTCTTGAAATCTCCTTCTTGATCAGGATTGTTCTTTTTGTTCAGCACAATAATATCGGGCGTATGCATTTTCTTCTTGTTGTATCCCCACACTTTTCACGCTTCACCACTTGCACATGTACTGCATCTTAATCTTCCTTATATTCCACGAGTTCTGGCAGTAGGAATGATTCAATTTTCATAGGTATGAGATACGATTTCCTGACATGCCAACAACTATCATTAAATAACATTAATTGCATTAAAAACATCAAATATGACCGTTAGTATTATTTAAATAATATTGAAAAAAAGTTAAGAAATGGTGTCATAGTGATTATGTAAATGTTGTCTTCTTCACGGTAGATGGTTCACGGTATGAGGTTCATGGTATGAGCTTCACGGTATGTCCACATCACGGTGTCGAGATCACGGTGTCTCGGTCACAATGAGTCCTTCACAGTGTCTGGATCACGGTGTCTGGGTTACGGTGTCTGGGTCATGGTTCCTTGGTCATGGTTTGTCCTTCATGGTTTGTCCTTCACAGCGTCGAGGTCACTCTGACTATGTCTTGTACACAATCTGTCTTACTGTGTCAAACATCACGGTGTCTCTATACATAGACAAATATTTGTATTTATACTTAAACCATAATATGCAGAATATGGATTAAGCTTAATCATTAGATAGTAATAGACCTTGAATCATAAATATAAAGGCTTGATAATATATGTGAGATTTTTAATCATGCATAAGACTTGTAAATAATAAAGAGAGTAATTAACATCCATAATATTTGTTTTCATTAAAACATGATGTGTAGTTATTATTGAGATTTAAGAGCATTAGCATGATGTGCAATGAAGATTGATATTAATCAGTAATAGGATTTGTGATCATTAAAACATGATTAACACATGATGAGTCCAACAATCTCCCCCTTTTTGATGGTCACAAATCATATATAGTCAAAATATAAATGAAATTCAATATTATAGAAATTTAGCATATTAAAAGAGCATATCTCATTATAGTACTGACACTTGTAGTTTTTCTCCCCCTTTTGGGATTATCAAAAAGAAGAGAAAAATGAAAAGAAACACGACATTTTTCAATAAACAAAGGGTTCAGAATACAATAAAAACATTGAACAGGAAATGACATCCCATCAAAAAGAAAACAGTCTCTAGACTCTTCAGGGATCCACCTTGTCTTTGCCTTTATCAGCAGCAGGAGCTGGTGCCGATGTAGAAGAAGGCATAGATGTGGTAGAAAAAAAGGGTAAGGGTAGACCTTCAAAAACAGATGGAGCCAAAGTAGGAGCAGTATAAGATCTAGGCTGGGGTTGGACATAAATTATTGGCCGGATCTGATAAAGGGCTTAGCTGACTGACATGGAAGTGGAGGCTGAAGCAGGTAGACCAGATCTAAGGGGTGCAACATCTGGAACAACTATAGCAGTACTCTGCACATAAAGATATGGCTTCAAAAGATTGATGAAATCAGTAATGATTTCACCACTATATTGCATAGCCTTTTCAAAATCATCCTTATTCTCCATGAATTTTTCCAACAATCTGGTGAACTCTGTAAGTTTCTGAACTTGAGTTTTAAAAGCTTGAGTTACCGAAAGGATTTTCAAATTTTCCACAAGATATATAAAGTGATCTGTTATATCACTTTTAGAGAAAATCCGGGAGAGATAAAAATCTATTTTCTTAGTGATCTCTTCTTGAGCATCATTGGCTATATTAGAATGAATCCTAACCAAGTCCAATGATCGATCACTGTTCTCAACCACTTCTGACAAAGAAGACAGATCCAAGCCACTGAAGGAATTATGAAGTTCTTCCTTGATTATGGATCTCAGCAAAGAATCATCCAAAAGAGGAACATAAGGTTGACCTGAAGCAGGAGAAGCTTTTATAGCTTCAGATAGAACTTTGAGCTGTTTGAGAACTTTTTGCTGGCATCCAGTGTATTCATCTGTATGCTTATTCAGATTTTCTACAGGCTCCCTCAAACGTTCCAGCATCTTGGTGTGTCTTTTTACAATCCTCCCATCAAAAGACAGTAGATATAGATGAACATGAGACACAATCTCCCTAGCAAGGATGGAATCAGATGTCTCAGGAGAAGTAGAAATAGGTGCAGGGGCAGAAACAATAGTAGGAACTGATCTCAAAGACAACTCATTCTGCAAGGTTTCTACCATATTTTTCATATTTGCAATATCAGCACATTGTAGCTTATTTTCAACTCTGACTTCTTCAATTTCTCAAATCATCCTTGGTTGAATATGCAATATAATATTTTCCAAGAGAATTGATGCATCTTCTTGAATCAGTTGAGTCATTGGATGAGGTTGAGAGGATAAGATCTTCTCAACTCTAGATAATAGAGTCTCTCCAAGAACTTTCATATCATCTTTAGTCACAAAGGAGTGATTCTTAGGTAAGGATGCAGGTAAAGGTATAGTTTCTGGTTCTAGTTGCGGTTCAGAGTCATCTTCAGACACAGATTCAGATTCAGATTGAGGCTCTGGTTCTGGTACTCGTTCTGGATGAGCTTCAGACATCAGTTGAAACAGAGAAGAAAGATCCATTCCAGTTCTAGTCACTTTCTGTGACTCATTCACATCATTAAAACTTGGGAACTCATACTGAGTGTACACAAAATATGTGACAGTAGGTTGAGAAGCTTCCGCAGATCCAGCTTCCATAATCTCAAGGTTTTGAGGTTCCTCCCCCTCAAATTGTGCTTCCCTTCCAGATTCTTGAGGCTCAGGAACATGATCAAGATCCATAGTATCATCTCCAATCTCTTCATCAAAATCTTACCTTACCAATTGAAAGGCAATTTCCATCCTCTCTTCAGTAGAGTGAATATACTAAGGAACCGATTGTTCCACTGGTTGATCTTCCAGACTTATTTCTTTCTCAACAGGGAGATCCTCTTCAATAGGATCTGTCTCTATGGTTGCTTGCTATTCTGAATCAGGAAAAACCAATTTTCTTGCAGCATTAGGATGAGTTTCTGGATTGACATCCTTACTAGAAGCAGGAGCTTCCTCTTCTCTCAAACCAACAACAACTTCCTCTCCTTGAGGTATTTCAGCAGGGATAACAGTAGGGACAACAACCCTATCTTTTTCAATAGGAGCTATTTCCATTGGAGATATTTCAGCTTCTTCTCTAGGTGATACTTCAGCTGTTACTTCATGATCTTCTTCTTCTTCTTCTGAATACTCAGCCACTTCATCTGGTTCCAAACTAGGATCGGATAGATTCTTAGGTCTTCTTGGATAATAAACAGGAATAAACTTTTTATAGATTTGATCATTATCCTCAACCCACCGCTTCTTCCAGGGGTTCAAGCTTATCTTCATCCTTTTGATGATAGGCATGGATAAGCAGAAATCAAAGTTCTCTAACTTTTCTTTATTCGGTCCAACCATCCCTTTGGAAACTAACGTGGCTAAAATCATCCTTTAGTAAAACAAGGAGGTGGATTTGGAAGTGACTTTGATCAGCTCACAGATATGGTTAATAACATACTTTCATAGATTGATCTTATGTCCATTCTTCAACAGGTGGATCAGGAACGCATCCTGATACTTCATTACAGCAAAATCCCCTTTTCTCGGACTAATCAAATTCTGAACAAATTTGTAAAGAAGTATAGTTTCCCCATCTAATTTACCATCTATGGCCCTTCGCTTGGTGCCATTTCTAGTAAGACTTTCCAAGGCATTCTCCAGATTGAAGATATCAGAAGATAGAGGAGGGTCTCTCTGGTAATCTTCACAAACTCCTTCATGTGGAATTCTTAGGCATGCAGCCCACAACCTTGAAGAGAAGGAACACTTCTGACCATTGATCCAGCTGGTCACCATAAAGCTTTCTCCTAAATCAAAGGAAAACTTCACATATTGGTAGAATTGAGATATCGGCCTCGAGTAAATCGGTCTATTTTGTCCAAAGAACCATTCAAGCCATCCTTGTTCTCTTAAAACTTTAAAAACTAAAGACTTTATAGACAGCAACCATTCAGGGAAAACTTCTTATTCAGTTATAATAGTACGGCTTACCAAGTTTGGGATTAGAGGTCCTTCGGGAGCTATCCTCGATATCCTCTTCTGTTTCTTAGAGCGACGCTTCCCAGACGAAGGTGAAGATTGACGCTTCATCCTTGGCATCCACTGAAGGTTCGTGCGAGAGGGAAGAGAAGGTTTTCAAGAAAGTGTTCGGGTAAGGAATCGAATGAAACCATTAAGTTTTATCATTTGGGAATGTCAATCGTCATAAAAACAAAAACGCGGGAAATCAAATAGTAGTGAAATAATAATTACCGCGATACGGGTTAAAATAAGAATGTAAATAATTTTCACGGTGAGATCGTGAGTACACATTATAGTGTGATGAAAAACAGTCATCATGGTGAGATAGTTGGTGGACTTCACGGTGAGACAGTGACCATTCGGTGCAGTCACGGTGAGACAGTGAGTTAACAGACTGTGAGCACAAGATCTTAATGGTGAGACCATATGCATGAAATAGTAACTGTAAAACAGTGAGCATGAAACCATAAAGTAAAGTAAAGAATTGAGTATTAAGATCAGTAAGATATCTATTTATGATTAATCATACCAAGATCATGTATGATGTAGTCTAATCTTTAATAATTTAATGGTTTAGTGAATATATCAGCAAGTTGATATTCAGTACCAATGAATTCCAAAGTGATATCACCTTTTTGATAATGATCTCTCAAAAAGTGATGTCTTACATCAATATGTTTTGTCCTAGAATGAGAAATAGGATTCTTTGAAATATTAATAGCACTTGTGTTGTAATAATTTATTGGGACATGTTTGAATTGATATCCATAGTCTAGTAATGTGTGTTTCATCCACAAAATTTGCGCACAACAACTTCCAGTAGCTATGTATTCAGCTTCTACAGTAGATAATGTAACAAAATTTTGTTTATTTCTACACCATGATACTAGTGACTTGCCTAAAAGATGACATGTTCCAGAGGTGCTTTGTCTATCTAACTTACATCTAGAAAAATCAGCATCAGAATAACTAACTAGTTCGAATGATTGTCCTTTGGGATAGAACAGTCCTAAATTGGGAGTATGCTTGAGGTATTTGAAAATTCTTTTTACAACATTTAAATGTGACTCTTTAGGGTTTTCTTGAAAATGAGTACACATACACACACTAAACATAATATCAGGACGACTAGTAGTTAGGTAGAGTAGACTTCCAATCATTCCTCTATAAGTGGTTTGATCAACAGATTTACTATCTTCATCAAGATCCAACTTACAGGTGGTACTCATTGGAGTGTCACTACTTTTTGTGCTATCCAATCCAAAACATTTTAAAAGATATCTAGTATATTTACTTTGAGTTAAAATAATGCCATCATCATTTTGAAAGATTTTAAATCCAAGAAAGAATTTGATTTCTCCCATTAAACTCATTTAAAATTCATTTTTCATCATTTTAGAAAAATCAGAACATAGGGAATTTCTTGAAGATCCAAAAATAATATCATCTACATAAATTTGTACAACTAAAACATCTATAGAAATTCGTTTGATAAAAAGAGTAGGTTCAACTATACCTTTTGTAAAACCTTTAGAAATTATAAAAGTACTTAATCTATCATACCAAGCTCTTGGAGCTTGATTTAAACCATATAAAGCTTTTGATAATTTGAGGATATGATTTGGAAAATGAGGGTTTGAGAATCCAGGTGGTTGTCCAACAAAAAAATCATCAGCAATATATCCATTTAAGAATGCACTCTTGACATCCATTTGATATAATTTGAAAATTTGGATGTGCAACATAAGAAAGTAAAATCCTAAAAGCTTCTAATCTGGCTACAGGAGAAAAAGTCTCCTCATAGTAAATTCCTTCCTCTTGACTATAGCCTTGTGCAACTAGCCTAGCTTTGTTTCTAACTATGTTTCCAGATTCATCTACTTTATTTATAAACACTCATTTAGTGCCTATGGTGAAAGTGTCCTTAGGTATTTCAAAAAGATTCCACACTTTATTTCTTTCAAACTGATTGAGTTCTTCTTGCATAGAAATTACCCAAAATTCATCATTAATAGCATCATCAGTGTTTTTAGGTTCAAGCTGTGACAAGAAGGCTTGATGTTCAACCTGATTTATAAGAGAATCTCTTGTCTGTGTCCCTCTGTCAAGATTTCCTACAACAACATCTAAAGGATAATTCTTTAGAATTCTAGTTGATCTAGTAAAGGTAGGACTAGAAATTTCAGGTTCATCTATAGGTTCGGGTTCCATAGCAGCAGATTCTGGAATATTTCCAGAACTGGATGTTTTTACAGCAGGTTCTTTAGACTTGTCATTAAGGTCTACAATACTCAAATCTCCCTCAAGATTTTCAAGTGAGGTTTTAGGCTCATGTGGATCATTTTCATCAAACTTGATGTGAAAAAATTCTTCCACACATTTGGTTCTTTTATTAAAGACTCTATAGGCTTTTCTAGTTAAAGAATAACGAAGAAAAATTCCTTCATCACTCTTAGAAGCAAACTTGTCCAGATTATCCTTTGTATTAAGAATGAAAACTTTGCAGCTAAAGACTCTAAAGTAACCAACTTTAGTTTTTCTATTATTCCACAACTCATATGGGGTCTTCTTAAGAACAGGTCTAATTAAGACTCTATTAATAATATAACAAGCTGTATTCATAGCTTGAGCCCAAAAGTAAATAGGCAGGTCATATTCATTAAGCATAGTTCTAGCTATTTCTTGAAGGGTTCTATTCTTTTTTTCTACTACACCATTCTACTGAGGTGTCCTAGGAGAAGAAAAGTTATGACTATAGCCATTGTGTGAGAAATAGGATTCAAATTCATGATTTTCAAACTCACAGCCATGATCACTTCTTAGAGTTTTAATCTTAAGTCCACTAAGGTTTTCTACAGACTTGGATTATTTAACAAAATAAGAACAAGCTTCACTTTTGTGAGCTAAGAAGTATACCCATGTATATCTAGAAAAGTCATCTACTAGGACATAGACATAGTGCTTCCCATTTAAGCTAGAAACTCTAGATGGTCCAAATAGATCCATGTGAACCAACTCGATAGGTTGAAAAGTTGAGACTTATTTCTTTGGTTTGAAAGAGATTTTGTGTTTCTTTCCCTTTTGACAGGGATTACACACTTTTCATTTCGAAATTCATGTTTGGGCAAGTCTCTAACTAAGTTCTTCCTAGTTAGTTTCCTAAGTTAGTGTATATTACAGTGTCCTAATCTTATATACCATAACCAGGACTCTTTATGAAAAGCATTTACACAGGTAACATTTTTCTTAGCTAAGGAATTTAAATCAACAACATAAACATTTTCATTTCATAAATAAGAAAAGACTAAAACATTTTTATAATTAAAAACATTACAGGAATCATTTTCAAATTGGACATTAAAACCATCATCACACAACTGAGAAATACTTAACAGATTATATTTCAGTATATCAACAAAAAAACATTAGAAATTAAAACTGAATCAGTGTTACCAATTTGTCCAAGGACGATGATCTTTCCTTTAGAATTATCACCAAAGGTGACATAACCTCCATCAAACTTTATTAAACTCTTGAAACACGAGTAATCCCCAGACATGTGTCTTGAACATCCACTTTACAAATACCATGTTTTTTTATGGGAACTCTTCAAGCAGGTTTCCTAAAAAACAGTTTTAGATAGAGTATGATTTTGGTACCAAGATCTTCTTGGGTCCAGACAGGTTAGAAATCAATGATTTTGGTACCCAAATTTGTCTTATGGGTCTCATATAATTTATAGAATCAATAGATTTTGAATGATAAACTCTATTTGATCTATAACTATGTGAATAACTAGTTGAAGCATATGTAATTCCAGACCAAGAACTAGCAGTATTCTATCCAGATTTAGGAATAAATCTATTCTTACTAAACTGTCTCTGTCCAGGTTTGTAGCCTATTCTAGTTGTGTATTTAGGTGGAACATTCTTTCCTAGCATTTGAGTTAGTGTATCCTTTCCATTTGTGAAATTCTCTAAGTCCTTTCTAAGTTGCTCATTTGAAATTTTCAGTTCAGTGTTCTCCTTTAATAGTTGAGCATTTTTCACTTTTTCAATAGTAATTTCGGTTTTAACAGTAGTAGTGAGAGCATGTTGTTTCTTTAATGATTTGTATTTATCCTTAAGTTCACTGCATGTCTCTTCCAATATATTACATTATTCAAATAATTCCTCACTAGTCATGTTTTTAGAATCAGAATAAGATTTTGCATCATCTCCAGAATAATAAGAATTTGAAACAGGAGTATCTAAGGTTACCTCAGATGTGTTTGTCATGAAACACATGTTGACATGATTTTTTTCAGAATCAGACATTTTAGATTCACTTGTGTTGTCTTTAGAAGCACTCCAGGTAGCCTTCATAGCTTTCTTGTACTTACTGTCCTTGTAATCATATTTCTTCTTGAATTTCAGCTTTGGGAAGTCTTACTTAATGTGTCCTTTTCTTTTTCACTCATAGGAAACAACTTCATCACTTTTATCTGGCTTTTTCCAGTCATTCTTCCAATGTCCCTTATTGTCATACTTTCCTTTGAAATTTGTTTTCTGAAAAATTTCTTCTTCCAATAAAATTTATTAAACCTTCTGGATATCTGAGCCATTTCAGCATCACTATCTGATTTAGAATCTTCACTGTTTGAACTCTCAATAGGTATTTTCATTTTCTCCTTGTCTTTACTCTTAGAGGTAGTAGTCTTGAAATCCACTGATTTCCTTTTTGGTTCATCCTCTTCCTCTTTATTTACCTTGAGTTCTTCCTCATACATCATAAGCTTAACGATGAGTTATTTGATAGGTAGAGCAGAAATGTCACATGACTCTCTGATTGAAACAGATGTGCCTCTCCATCGGTCTGGTAAACATCTCAGTATCCTCATAATTTGTTCCTTTGCTGGAACAACTTTACCGAGTGAATTCATTGTGTTAACTATCTCATTAAAACTGAGATACATATCAAAAATATGTTCATCAGTCTTCATTTTAAAAGTATCATATTTAATAGTATAAGTATTTAATCTCATTTCTTTAACATTGGTTGTTCCTTCATGAGAAACACCCAAGGTATCCCAAATTTCAAAAGCATTTTTTCAAGAAGAAATTCTGTTAAACTCTTCAGCTCATAGAGCACAGTACAGAGCATTCATATCATTACAATTATTATTGCAGGCAGTCTTTGTAGGTTCATCCCAATTTGTTCTTTCGGTTTCTGGAATTTTATATTGAGATTCTATAGCAGTCCAAATATCAAAACCCATGCTTTATAAATGAATTTTCATTTTAAGCTTCCACTGAGCATAGTTTGTACCATTAAAGAAAGGTGACCTGTTAGTAGCAGCAGCCTCTAGTCTATTGTCCATAACTAGATTTTAGAAAGTATAATTAAAGAGATAAAATTTAGAACTAACAGAAATTTAAGATCATTAAATATGCAACTGAAATCACAGTTGAAAAACAGAGTATTTCAAAAATCCTTAAACAAAAACAACCTCTGATACCAAATGTTGGTCGGAGTGGATACTCAAGAGGGGGGTGAATTGAGTTCCAATTAAAATTTCTATTAAAATATTGTATATTTAAAATCGCCAAATTTATAAAACAAGTTAAACTGTAGTGAATTTATACAGATTGTAAATGTTCACTTATCTTCTCTAAGATTGATTAGGTCTCAGTTAGTTTAACCACAAGATAAAACTAACTTTTGAAACTAACCTACTGATTTACAATAATTGTAAACACTTGCTAATTTAACTATCAAATTAGCTTTAAAATAGTTTTTTATTTCCAAGTAATAGTAGAAGAGTATAAAAGATATATGTACTATACTTTAAAGATAAACTAAAGATGCACAACAGAAGTAAAAAGAGGTTCAGTCTCAAGACGAGGCTTAGTCCTCTCAAATATATATAAATTTTATCCACACCCTGGATCGGGTTAACAACAATTTACACAACTGTCCAGGCCACACAGGTACCTCTACCACTATTCTTCGTGGTAAACAAAACAGATATCAGGCCACACAAGGACCTCTTCCACAGTTGATGTGGGTAAACAAGAGTTAAAAGTTTTAGAGTGAGGATTTTGATATCCCCCAGTTCAGTACAGGAGACAGTGTGTGTGTGAGATATACAGAGTACACCACACTGCTCGAAGGTAAATAAAAAAATCACTTAGAGAGAATATACAAGAGTTTAGAAAGCTCTAGTGATTAGAAATGCTACTCTGGACTCGTTGGATTTAGCAGAATTGCTTCTTAGTCCTTCTCTGATTTTTCTGTGGAAAAACAGAGTGTCGTAGTTCATCTTGTGTTCTACAGGAGTGAAAATGATCTCTTGATTCATCGTGTGTTCTTCAGTGATGTTGGATTGCACTTATGTGAGTTCTTTGAAATTCTTTCAATCTCCTTCTGGATCAAGATTGTTCTTTTTTTTTCAGCACAGTACTCTCGGGCGTATGTATGTTCTTCTTGTTGTATCGTCACACTTTTCTCACTTCACCACTTGCATGTGCACTACACCTTAATCTTCTTTATATTCCACAGGTTCGGGTAGTAGTAATGATTCACTTTTCATAGGTACGAGATACGGTTTCCTGACATGCCAACAACTATCATTAAATAACATTAATTGCATTAAAAACATCAAATATGACCATTAGTATTATTTAAATAATATTGAAAAAAAGTTAAGAAACGGTGTCACAATGATTATGTAAATGGTGTCTTCTTCACAGTAGATGGTTCACGGTATGAGGTTCACGGTATGAGCTTCACGGTATGTCCACGTCACGGTGCCTAGATCACGGTGTCTCAGTCACGGTGAGTCCTTCACGGTGTCTGGGTCACGGTGTCTGGGTCACGGTGTCTGGGTCACGGTGTCTGGGTCATGGTTTGTCCTTCACGTTTTGTCCTTCACGGTGTCGGGGTCACTCTGACTATGACGTGTACACAGTCTGTCTTACTCTGTCAAACATCACTGTGTCTCTATACTTAGACAAATATCTGTATTTATACTTAAACTGTAATATGCAGAATATGGATTAAGCTTAATCATTAGAGAGTAAGAGACCTTGAATCATAAATATAAAGGCTTGATAATATATGTGAGATTTGTAATCATTCATAAGACTTGTAAATAATAAAGAGAGTAATTAACATCCATAATATTTTTTATCATTAAAACATGATGTGTAGTTATTATTGAGATTGAAGAGCATTAGCAAGATGTTCAATGAATATTGAGATTAATCAGTAATAGGATTTGTGATCATTAAAACATTATTAACACATGAGGAGTCCAACACATATCTTGGGGGATGTTCTTTTATATTACTATAGATGTAAATTTTATTTTAATATTATGAGAGACCATATTTGATTTCATCAATACATTTTTGGAAGTTTTATGTGGCGCCGTTAGGTTGCCGAATTTTCATAAGGGGATTTTCATCTCACTTTTTATTCCCGTGAGATTCATGCTACATTGGCCTCTATTTCCTTTTGTGTGGTGTATGTAATGCCCATAATTTTACTATTTGTATAATATACTCTCATTTATGGGTATTTACATCTTTATTGTATGACCCTTCTTTCATGTGGTGTACGTTTCGAAAGTTGCCCAAATCGATAAGGGAACATTTCACACTCCTCTTTTTAAAAGACTTACTTTGTTATGTCTTTTAATTTACATCTTTTTATGTTGGGATATGTTCTTCTATATCCTTATTGATGTAAATTTTATGTCCAATTGATGAGATACCATTTTCTCTCTCATAAACTTATATTATCAATTTTAAAGTGATGTCGTTAGGCTGTCGAATTTTACCAAGGGAACTTCTTAACCCAATTTCGATTTCTTTGGGTCAACTTGTAGTTATTGAATGTGTCACCCTATGAATATATGTGAATGACCTCTGGTTGTTTTACACTTAATATACACTTATATTGGGTGTATTTATACTTTTCAAACATAAATATGAGATTGATTTATCCTTAATTTAAGGATACATTCTTTATAAGAGATTTCCTCTCATTTTATATTTCTATTGAGACTTCATTATTGTTATGCACCAATTCACTCTTATATGGTGTATATACTGTCGTTTGGAATATTATATCATGAATCGCTTTATTCTCATGATATTATAAAGTTCTGATTAATTTTTATTCCTCAATTATTTTATTCAAGTGTCACTCATTTTGTTAAAAACCCTTTAACTAAAATATCGTTTTAAATGTTTTAATGAGTTCTTCTTATAAATATTTCTCATTAATATCCATGTTTTCAAAATGGTTTTAAGGATTTATTTATTTGGATATTAATGGTTTAAAATGTTAAAAGCTTCAAAGTAGTATGGGACATTTTGATTCAAAAATCTATTTATTATATGTTTTAAATGGTTTTGAAAATGGTTTTTAGAATGGATCCATTATTTCAATATCTTAAAATGTTATATTGTTATTGCAATGTGGGAATGTTATCTTTACTTTATGCTTAACTTATGTGCTATGATTATGTTATGGTTCTTAGGAATTGTTGGTGAAGACGGGTGGTTTCGTGATAAACTAAGGGCGGGTGAGCCCGATATAGCTCTCCAATGCATTGGGTAGCGCGAAGGAGTTAAACACTAAAGTTTCTCTGAAGTTATTTAGGGAATATACTGTGATGGGTATTCCAAACATAACCATGAGGGTTACTCCGTATGTAATAATGTTATGAATGCATCAAGTTACCTTTATGTCTTATGATTTCTATTGAGTTATGCATAAATCTTATGATTTCTATGTGTTATTCATGATTTCCTGAGGTATGATAAAGTGTTTATGTTTTATGATTAAAGTATGATTTCATTAATTCTTATGTATACATGGACTAATGTTTTCTTTCCATATTTTTATAAACCTTACTGAGATTTTTATGCTCATCCCATGTTTTTGAAATGTTTTTCATAGGACATAAAGTGGAATAGGCTCCAGGATGGGATCAAGGAAATATTATGCTATAAAAAACAAGGATCTAGACATGCCTCTTTTGTTCAAGAGTTTTTATTTTGTAAAAAAATGGAAACTGAGTAGATGTGCCTACTTTGTAATCTTTGAGATGTAATAGTTATGTCCTAATTCTCAAAAAATCTAAACCTGAAAAGATCCCCAATGTGAATTATTAAATGTAATTAAATATTAAGTAATGTTATAAGGCCAGGTCCTTATAGTTGGTATCAAAGGTAGGTTTAGATAACTTTAGAGGTTAGGGTATTCTTTAAGCATAAGGGACATTACCATAATGACTAGGATTTCAGAAAGAGTCATAGTTTTTAGATAAAGTGAATGAGTAAGTATACCTTAGTGTTTATCTTCATCATTAGTACATGATGATTTTGTTGATATACTCACATTGACCTTTTTGGTTTTAGTAAATGGATGGATCTAGCAGCCACCAAAGTGACAATGAGTTTGAAGGAAACTGTGGTGGTTCTCTAATTAATAGACTGGATGAAATGGGGGATTCAATGAGAAATCTTGTGGTTATTCTAAACCAACTATCATGATTCAAGATCAACCACTTGAACCTTAAAGAGTTCTCTAATGCATCATGTACGAGAGAACCAACTTTATGTGGAAGTTCAGGTAATAATTATAAAGGTAACCATTAGGGTTTATATGATCCTTACATTTTATGTAATGATGGGTTACTCTATGACATGATGGAATATGAAAGGAATGAGATAAGCATGATGTTAAAATATGTTATGGTTATTTTTGAAGATTTTATCTCGTTTTGTGGCATGTTTTAAGAATTATATAGTTTAGGAAAAAGGACATCATGCAGACCGTGTGGCAACCCGTCGCATCAGACAAAGCTGCGGGAATCAAACCCACAACCAAAGTGCAAATGGTATTTATCACCTACCACTGGACTATGTGAAGTCCCTGGTTAGTTTGAATGATTATTTTTAGTTAGATGATTTTATGAATTAAGTGTAAGTTGATTTTGGGTTATCTATGGAAATTATTAGCCTATCATGGAGGATATGTGATTAGGTTAATTACTTTTCAGTATGAGACTTTATGAGTAACTGATGTTATTTTGGAGAAAAATGTTAAGATTTATCTTAGGAGACTATGTGATTAAATCTTTCAGAGATTTGGGTTTCAATCTTAGTTTGGTTTACTTTGAAGAATTTTATGGATAAATGTTTATTTAATGGTATTTTTTGAACTTTGGGTTTTGTTTGACAAATTTTGGAGATTAGGAGTAGTTTTTCTTTTTGTAAAAAAAACCCTTTTGGGTATTATCTGATCTCGTACGAAAATTTTTGGTTTGGTTTTGGTTAAGGTATAAATACATGGGAAATATATAGTTCTCTTTTTTGGATTAGGTTATTCTCAAGAAGTTTATTATAGTACTCTTAATGCGAACAAGTCTTCCTAAATACTCATCTTTTAGAGAAAATATGAGTTTGAGTAAGGAATGTAGTAAAAGTTGAAAGTCTACATGACAAGTAAGTATGTTTCCTTATGATTTAGTTAAGCTCAAAAATAAATTCCTCAATAAAAAGTAACTTAAAACAAAAATGTTGTCTGTTAACTTTTCCTACTGGGGAATCGAATACCGTTTAACCCATCACAAGTTTGTAATTTTCTTGTGGTTAACATTCTCCTAGATATGTTTACTATCACTCTCCATCAGAACATGACCCTTTTTTTCATCCATATCCATGTTTTTCTACATAGAATCCTATTATGGGTTAACTCAGGTGACCTATTTACTTCTCTTTCTTTCTTTTAAACTGATAGTTTTGTTGACTCTTGTTCTGATGTGGGACTTTCAATGATGTTTCCAAGCCCAATTTTGAATTTGCGAGGGCGCAATTCCCAAAAGCGAGGAAGGATGTAACATCCCAGGTAAATAAATAATATTACATTCTAATGTTTATCAATATTTGGGAATAAAATGTTAATATTACCTTAAAGAGAATTCTATGCTCGATGGCTTACCCAACATGCAACAATGAGTTTCTTTGAAATATTACATTGAGCACTAATAATATAATTATATTATAATAGTTAAAGCCTTGTCGTTGTAATGGAGGGAATGAACAGAAATAACTAACAAATTATTACATATTTTTTTTAAATATTTTTACATTTATCCAATAAATGTTAGAGGATTAAAATCCAAATGAATCCAATTTTAAGAATAAATACTCTAATATTTTTAAAAGATTGTTTTACCGCCTTTTGATGGTGAACCTTTTTTAAATATAAATTTTGAAAATTTTATAAGCTCTATTTGTCAAAATAAATTTATTCTTTATGATTGGGACATTGAAATTTACTTTGGTTAAATTTTTGGTATGTTTTTGACATTGTTCATTTTTTTAATGAATAGTGAAAAATACTGCATTTTACATCAAAACTGCTTTTTCATCAAATTTAAATATATGGCCATATTATCTTTTTAATTGGTTTTAAAGTGTAATTAGAATATATTTTTACCATTTAATTAAATGGTGGTAATTAGAATTAATTTCACTTTGAAAATGGACATAAACAAGTGACAAACTTTTCATAGATATTGCTTCAAAAAACCCGCTATTTGTTTTGACAACAGGAAATTTTTTTAAATTAAGTATTGCAATTTCTGTGTTTGCAATTTGGTAAAATGGATTCCATATTTGGAATCAGAAGTTTCAAATTATTTAATTAATACTCTTTTGTTTTTGGACATTATGAATATTAACATTGGTAATTATCTTTAATTATCGTGATTAATTAGTAATCAGTTAGTTAAAGATAATAAAATAATATCCTAATAATAACAAATGACCCCAAAAATGTTTCCTAATGCTATTGGTTGTGTCATGACCGACAATGGGATTCCTTGTGCCAAACTTTGGGACCCCATGGAATCACTTTTGTGTGATAGTGACACTTTATCATTTTATTTTTAAATAAAGGAAAATATAACCAAAGTATGTATCACCCAAGTAAAACAATTTTAGTTTTGTCTTTGTAAATGATATCTTAGACTATAAATAATCATTGAAAGCTAAAAATATTTCCTACATCATAGTATTATTTTTAATTTTTAGACATTAAATAAATTAATTTATTTATGACACCATGATGATGTAGTGATTACCTCATTAGTGAATGATTTAAATAAAATGAAAAGATAATGTAAAATATAAGAAATAAACTTGGAAAAAACCTATTGGATGAGTATATGTCGAACCCTTATCACCTTATACTAGAAATATATCAATGTGGGACCTTTAAAATCCGAAACTAATTTTAAAATAAAGTAACATTTCTTGACTTTCCATGAGTGCCCCTCCTCCCCCTTATAAAAGGCTCCAACCTCTACCTCCTTACCCACAACTCTCAAGCCTTTGGTTTGGCAAACCCCTACACATTTAATTTCTTTACATCCCTATATTCATCATTGAAGCCTCACCTAAGGCAGAAATCTCTTCAAGAAACACTTTTGGTTCAATCCAAAGGGAGTTACCCGATTTTAAGGTAATGTATTCTCTTATGATCTTTGGTTTTATTTTGATTATCCAACACCCTAAACTCTTTTTATTCCTTTATTTTTTAACAATACCAGTATCTTAAATATACTAGGATGTTGTTATAAGAAGGATTTGAGATACACTTACACACACATTTGTCAAATGGTTAACGAACATACGGTTTCTGTGGATGGCGAATTACTGCCTCACGAAACGATGATTGTTCAATATTCTTTTAACAATTTTAAAGGTGTCCATTATGATGTCACTGTATTTTATATATGATATATATGGTATTTATTATTTCTATATGCTTCTGTATTTTATATTTAAAACATACCTTTATTCTTTTCATGTTGTGAAAATGCGATAATTTCATATGAGGAAGTTTGGACTACCGCCCCCTCAAGTGAAGGGACTCGTTCATGAAATAAATGGAATGTATAAAGAATGAAATTAATGAAATTATGTGACATATATAACATATATATTATACTGTAATTATAATATATATGTCTCTATCAATTAATTTTAATTCCATTTATATGACAAAGAAATGAAAGTAGCGTTCATGCGTACGTACGGCCTACCGTCTCCATGAACTGTGCATTTCATTTCTTTTTATCTCCAAATGTTATGGAATAGTATAAAATGAATATTTACTGGATATATATGATATTTAAATCATTAATACTATTCTGTAGATGATGTAATTATAACTACATGGACGATTCTTTTCAAACAAGTTCATTTTTGACTCACGTACCAAACATCAACAAAAACATTTGATATGAACTCATATAATTATTTAATTATTATAATATTATAATATGTGATATGAATTGAATAATAAACATTAAATTAGGTCCTTAAGAAATTATAAATTGACAAAAGTTTATTATTCAGGAATATAAAGAAACGAACAAGACATGCCAGACTTGAGGTAAGGGATCCTACCTCTCTCTTTCTTTTTAAGTACTCTTTTTTATGTTACTTACTTTAAGATAATATTTATTATGTAGGGGGATGTTATATTATATTAATATAGCTATAAATGTAATGTTAATATGAAGAGAGACCCTATTTTATCTCATCAATACATTTTTGGAAGTTTTATGTGGCGCTGTTATGCTGCCGAATTCTCATAAGTGGATTTTCATCTCACTTTTTATTCCCGTGAGATTCATGCTACATTTGACACTATTTCATTTTGTGTGGTGTATGTACTTCCCATTATTTTAATATTTGTATAATATACTCTCATTTATGGGTATTTAAATCTTCATTGTATGACCCTTCTTTCATGTGGTGTATATTTCGAATGTTGCCCAAATCGGTAAGGGAAACTTTCACACTCCTCTTTTTAAAAGACTTATTTTGTTATGTCTTTTAATTTACATCTTTTTATGTTGGGATATGTTATTTTATATCCTTATTGATGTAAATTTTATGTCCAAGTGATGAGATACCATTTTCTCTCTCATCAACTTATATTATGAATTTTAAGGTGACACCGTTAGCCTGTCGAATTTTACCAAGGGAACTTCTTAACCCAATTTCGATTTCTTTGGGTTCAACTTGTAGTTATTGAATATGTCACCCTATTAATATGTTTGAATGACATATGGTTGTTTTAAACTTAATATACACTTATATTGGGTGTATTTATACTTTTCACACATAAATATGAGATTGATTTATCCTTAATTTAAGGATACCTTCTTTATAAGGGATTTCATCTCATTTTACATTTCTATTGATACATCATTATTGTTATCCACCAATTCACTCTTATATGGTGTATATACTGTCCTTTGGAATATTATATCATGAATCCATTTATTCTCATGATATTATAAAGTTATGATTAAATTTTATTCCTCAATTATTTTATTCAAGTGTCACTCATTTTGTTAAAAACCCTTTAACTAAAATATCATTTTAAATGTTTTAATGATTTATTCTTATAAATATTTATCATTAATATACATGTTTTCAAAATGGTTTTAAGGACTTATTTATATGGATATTAATGGTTTAAAATGTTAAAAGCTTCAAATTAGTATGAGACACTTTGATTCAAAAATCAATTTATCAAATGTTTTAAATGGTTTTGAAAATGGTTTTTAGAATGGATCCATTATTTCAATTTCTTAAAATGTTATATTGTTATTTCAATGTGGGAATGTTATCTTTTATTTATTCTTAAGTTATGTGCTATGATTATTTTATGGTTCTTGGGCATTGTTGGTGAATATGGGTGGTTCCTTGATAAACTAAGGGCGAGTAAGCCCGATATAGCTCTCTAATGCATTGGGTAACACGAAGGAGTTAAACGCTAATGTTTTTCCAAATAGATTTATGGAATATACTGTGATGGGTATTCCAAACATAACCACGAGGGTTACTCCCTATGTAATAATGTTATGAATGCCTCAACTAACCTTTATTTATTATGATTTCTATTGAGTTATGCATAAATCTTATGATTTCTATGAGTTATTAATGATTTCATGAGGTATGATAAAGTGATTATGTTTTATGAGTAAAGTATGATTTCATTAATTCTTATGTATACATGGACTAATGTTTTCTTTCCGTATTGTTATAACCCTTGATGAGCTTTTTATGCTCATCCCATGTTTTTGAAATGTTTTTCACAGGACATGAAGTGGAATAGGGTCCAGGATGGGATCATGGAAATGTTATGCAGTCTAAAACACAGAACTAGACATGACTCTTTTGTTCAAGAGTTTTTATTTTGTGAAAAAAATGGAAACTGAGTAGATGTGCCTACTTTGTAATCTTTGAGATGTAATAGTTATGTACTAATTCTCTAAAACTCTAAACTTGAAAAGATACTCAATGTGAATAATTAAATGTAATTCAATATTAAGTAATGTTATAAGGCCGGGTCCTTATAATGTGCTTCATTGAAATAATTTGTATGGTTCCCCATATCTGAAAAGGGATCTCTAGTACCATATCCTTGACAAGGGGATGTAACTGAATACGGGGTTAGATCTTGATGAGGTGATAGTTCCACCATCTCTCATATAGTCTACATTACATCGTGGGGCAGTTCCTACTCAGTATTCACTAGGAGAGGCCGATCTTGATGAGGTAGATGCAGTAAGTGAGGCTCTACTAGTGGAGTGGAAAAAATCTCTAGAAGATTCATGTCCTCGACTGTTACTTTAGAGATAGTATATTCCTTGGAATCTATTCTAGAAGGATTTGGAAGAGGTGATGAGTGTGCTTTCTCTTCAGACTGCAAATCATTTTCGAAATACAGATCCTTGTCATCGAAATTCCATAACCATCCTTTAATGTTGTGAGTGATGAGGTTGGGGACCAAATCTGTATTTATGGTCTCTATTCACATCATTAATATATTCTGTTTAGTCTATGGCATGTCGAGTGAATATTTGAGTCCCTTATACAGGGAGATGAAATCTTTGAGTCACTCCACTGGATTTGTTTCTCATGAAGAGGTCTTCAATGAATGTACTTCATGTTGTGGAGCTGAAATGGTGTATAACTATCTAGTATTGTTCTCCCAATTAGTGATAGAACCAATGGGTAACTAGTTTTATTAGATGAATAATGGTCCTTCCAATGTTCTTATGAAGAACCAATGTGTGGCGGCTCCACTTTCTATATGGTTCCAAAATTGGGTCACATGATGAGGTGAAATGGGTTAGATGTTATAAAAGTTCACCCTTCCCATTGAGCGGTAGGGGGGATCTAGGTTCCCAAAATCTATGGGTTGCTCACATGCTATCCACCCATGCTGGGTACATATTTTCATTTGGAGGGATCACCACCAGTCATGATTCCAAGGCCTCAAGGAAAGCAGTGAGAGTAGCTATCAAATCATACTGGTGAGGGTCTCCATCATGATGTGGACCCCTAACCTCCATTTCATTACTGTATCATTAAAACTGTAAGAATCCTATGATGCACATGGAGTAGCACCTCCAATATCACAGGGGGGTGGTTACACTTCTCGAGTGAGTCTGGTGACACATTCCACCATCATTTCCCATACACTCACAAATCAACTCTATTTGGATGTGAGGGATCACCACGATCAACTGGGGAAAACTGAGTGGGTGGAATTTTTGATTCCCTAGTGTGTGAGGGTTATAATCCCACTGTGGAGCTCCATAATAAAGACACCACTCTGAAAGGAGTACATCAATGAATTTTATTCTAATATGTGACTTTTTGGAGCAATAAATGAATAGTGGAATCAACCTCTATGTTCATCATAATATTATGAGGATCGTACGGAAGGTTATGGATGACCATGATTACATTAGCTGAACCTAGAGGGAAATACTCAATATTAATTGAAAGGCCAGGTTGACACATGATAGGGATGAAGTTAGGATAGTAATACTTTCCCCATACCTAGATCTACACATGAAAATATGACTCTTCCATAATTATGTTGAGCATGGTGAGGATCTTGGTAAATATATGTTGGAGGTTTTGGTTGTATTCAGGTGATGCATGAGGCTAAGCTAGTGGGAGTGTTTCCAACTCAACCATTCGATATAGTACATTGATGCACACAAATTGCTCTCAACTCCTTGTATAGACTAAATTATGGTCATGGAGGGGATTCATTGTCTATAATATGCTATGGTGGAAACATAAAGCCTATAAATCGGTGGGGGAATATAGAATATCGACATTGAATGTCACATTGGGCCAGAACACCACTGAAAATTGATTACCAGTCAATTTTTCCCACAAGATATCTTTCATAGTGATAGAGACTTGTTCTTGTAAATCCCATGCTTCATTTGGCAGTGACCATGAAATCGGTGGTGGCTTTGATATAGTTTTTTGTGGTAGCATTCCGATCAGTGAAGGAGTTTATGTGTGAGTCAATAATTCACTGTATGATGCAACATCTATCAGGTATGAAACCAACCACATCATCAAATTAATGTATGAAATAGTGTTCACTAATTCCACATGTGCAATAGTAACTTCACTCATTAGTGACTCAACTATATCCTCATCAGTTATCACATTCTTGAATATTTCTCTATGGCATTAGGTAGAGGTGGAGAGGGAAACAAGTGATGAAAAAGAAAGATGCATCGTGATCCCCTGGAAGGGGGCCAAGTTATCCTTCACCTGCATGTACTTTTTCAAGGATTTGGGGATCTTATGAATATAACCTTCTAGGATAATGAACATTAAATGCTGATATCCTTCAAAAAAATATGATACTAATGATAGTGATGAAAAAATCATCGAATCACATTCCCAATTATAATCTAGGAGGGGAATGTTATTTCGTGATGACTTCTTGGGTACTAGGGTTTTCCCTTTGGCGGTGGCAGTTCTTCCTTCTCCCCCGAGATGGTTATTCAAGAAAGGATAAATCATATTCAATTGGATGAAATCCATTTTTTATGGTGTCCAAATTTCAAGGACCACCATTTTAGTTATTTGGGAATTGGGGAGGCCCTCCATATCTATTATTGTCGGAGTATGGAGTACCTCCGTGTTGACTGGTGATAGAGTGGGGTGGATCACAACTCTGCTCAATTGGTACATGGGGAGACTTCAATTATCACATGTAGTAATGTCATGGGGATTATCTTCAGACTGATAATTTGATTCTACACCATGGCCTTTGAAGAGAATGAAACAGTATTGGGGTTGACCTTTCTGTTGATTATTGAAGTAGTAGGGAGGACCTCCCCTAAATCTTGAAATGACATGAGGAGGACATTCAAATTGATCGGATATGACATGGGGTGGAACTCCATGTCCAGATTCATTCATATGGGTAGGACCTATGCCTTTATTGTTGATGAAGTGGCTAAGAAATTCTCTTTGAGTAATGGGAAATTGGAGAGGTCCTCCATGTTGATTGTGAGAGTTGAGAGGAACACTACATTGATTTTTTACTATATAGGGAGGACCTCCGCACTAAATATTATCATCAAGTGTTGAACCACAATGATTTTTAGTGGTTCCATTTATTGAAAAAGACAACCAATTCAACCTATAAAGAGGCTAGGATCCTTGTCCTTATCAGGGGTGAAAGATCCCTGCTTGTTGATTACATGGATTTGGAGGAATAAATAGGTGATGGAAGGGGAAACATGAGTCATGGAAGATGATTCCCCTAATTAAGATTTATCCTTGGGCTACATACAACATTTATTTTTGGTCATTCAGATGGGCACCACTTGATCATGGGTATAGTCCACTTTTTATTCAAACTAGGTGACTAACCATTACTGGTACTGATGGGGACTTATAGGATCCGTCCTTGGGGGATTTTAGAAAATTATCATTTCTAGTGTAACTCAAACATCACAAAAATAATTTTAATAGGGGAGATAATAATTAGATCACTCTTAGGAGAGGCTTTGAAAGTAATTTTATTTTTAAATAGAGAGTAGTTTCTCCATATGTGGCCCTTGCGGGTGGCAGTATTAGTGAGGTAATGAAGCCTCCATGTCTTGGAGGAAATTGTACATTATGGCAGTGATCCCCTCTTACTACTACCAATGTACCATGTGTTTCCATCATTCATCTCTAGAAAATTTTATTAGGTGATAAGGGGTGTTGGAGAACAGTTGCTGCGTCAAGATGGAATCTATGGTGATGCTGGTGTCATACAGGATTGTTGTGTTAACATATCTCATTGTATTATGACCTCAGTAGTTGGATGGTTTATTTTAAATTAATAAGGTACTATAAATCTAGTGGGTTCACATATCAGTACATATTTAGGGAAATCAATGCCCAACTCCCCAACGTTGTCCAATCTCTTCAAGTAGAGAGACATATTCTCACTAATAATGTCATCGACTAAGAAATGTCCAATGTGTATTTCCCCAATTTCTAGTGACATTCTTGCTAGCCCCTATTTATTACTTATGGGACCTAACATCATATATAGTAATATAGTGACATTCTATTATGTTTATCTCTCTAATACTACTATTCCCAATGTTGAGGAGAATAGATTCACATTTTGTTAAACATTGATATTTTCATTGTGTTCTCTAGGGCGTGCCGCTATCATGCTAATGTGTGATGGAATAGATATTCTACCCTACACTTCATCATTCCTAAAATGGTTGATAGTCATCACATTCCTTAGTGATGTCTACATATTGATTGAAATCGGTTGATTGGATGTCAGTTTCTACATCCATGGATTCCTCCCTAGAATATAACACCTACTCTGGGTCTCCCTTAAAGATTTGATTGGAACTCATTAATGGTTCCTTAAATATTTGTTATCCAGTTAATTTCACTACATTTTTCTGGATATGATAGCTGTTCATGACGGGGAATCCAAAATTGGTTAGGTTAGTATTCACATTGGTCATCACTAGCTTGTCTAGATGCTGAGATCATTAGTCACATGTATTCTACCTCATTAGTGGTAATCTCATGTGAGGAAACATAGGCATGGAAACTAAGGAATCCAATGTCGATAATGAGGTATCTAACAATGAATATGTACATATTCAATGGATTTCAAGTCAAGCACCCCATGCTTTTTCATGAGGTACCTGATGTTGTAGGCATATATATTTCAGGTCATTATAATTTGGAATCCCATGTTTTTATAATGTAATTTATTCCATATGCATATTTCATTTTAATGATTTTACCTTAGGCATTCCATTATTTTCATGATGTAGTGGACTCTTTATGAATTAATCTTCCTTGTCTTTCACATTAGGAATCAAATTTATTCCATGAGGTGTGTAATTGGAATCATATGTTTAACATCTTATGGAGATTTGTCATAACACCTGGTTAGGATGGATCAAGGAATGTGTTTAGCAACATGTGGAGACACGATTCATTGATCAACACACTCCATGGACCCAAATCAATGAGGTTCATCCCTAGGAGGTATGATCATAAGGATTACCAAGAGATGGATATGAATGCCCCATATCGGTCAATCTAGTTTGTGTGTTCCAAAATTGGGTGATGTCACAATGTTAATTTGATCTGAACACACCTGGATGTAGATTGATGAGGTTCATCCCAAGGAGGGATCACTTACGTTTAAAAATGGATGGATCAGAAAAATCGTGGATTCATTTCTGAGAGGTGTTCCCTATAAATAGAAGATTTCACACCATGAATTTAATTAGAAAACCCATGTGAATCAGGGAGGTGTTTCCCATGAATGGAGAACCTAGTATTACCATTAGATGGATCAAGGCACCCTGTGAATGAGGTTCTAAGAGGTGTTCCCCATGTAGAGAGGTTAACACACTATGAATTTGATCAAAACACCACTAGAGGTTGATCTTGGAGGGTTATCCATATGGGGGAGCACATAATATTACCAATTTATGGATTAGAACATAACATAGATATGTATATGAGAGTTATGTCCCATAAAGGAAATATTTCACACTGTAAAGTTGATCAAAATACTTATAGAGGTCGATTAAAAAGGTGAATCCCTTGGAAGGAGTACCTAAGATTACAATTGGATGCATCAGAAAACCATATAGCGGTAGATACTATAGCTGTTTCCAATAAATGTAAGATTTCAAACAATAACGTTTATCCGAACAAACCTGTAGGTTGATCAGGGAGCAGCATCCCTAGGACAGATCACTTAGGTTTACTAGTAGGTTGATCTGAATTCTACATGAAGGTGGTTCCGGGAGGTGTTCCTAATAAAGTGATGATTTCACATATGTATGTTTGACTAACCACTCTTTTGGGTGTATCAGGTAGGTACATCCAAAGGTGGGAACACCTAGGTTTACCAAATGGATTAATTAAAACCCCTTATGGAGAATGATCTGGGAGCTGTTTCCCATTAAGGGAAGATTCCACGTCCGGAATATAGTTCATCCCTATGAGGGAGAACTATGTTTTACTATTGTTCCATAATTATCCTCATGGATTCTTCCCACATACACTCTTTATTAGACAATGATCAAAACCCATATAGTTAATTGTTTTGGTTTGTGGTCTTGTGACTATACCGGTCTGTGTAGTTTTATGATCATTTGGTATGGATGCTGTTGGGGGGGATTTGATAAGGGATTTTTTGGGGATTAAGTGTGGAGTATTCCTATTGCACGTGGATTTTTTTTGAATTTATATGGGGATTATTCATTATGCTTCCCAAGGGACCTAGAAGATATGTGGTCTCCCAGGGGAGGGGTAGTATGTTACCGAGGATATGGCCTATGAAAAATCTGTATTGATATGGATATTGGGATTGGATATCATGTATGATTCCTATATATCCTAGTTTGTCTGGAATCAATGACCACATAGTTTAGAATATTATGGGAATAATAACTAAGGAGGAGGCCCATAGGAGCACATGGTTGTGGATTACACATGAGAGTTTCCCATATGGTGAGTGAGGAAGGGGATTAAACCGAATAAGAGACCCATGTTATGGAGGATTATGGGGATTACATTAATGATTATGCACATGGATTTATTAGGAGTATGTAAAGACCACAACTAACCTATATTCCCAAATTATTCATTCTCATCATGAGAAAAAAATATGAAGAATATGACTTGATGCTCATGTAACGAAATAAGAATCAATGAGAGATAGTGTGTGTCTTACACATGAATGCTACACTTTCTAGATTTAATTCCATCAGAGGGGTATCTCTTTCCATGTAAGGAATATCTCATTCCTTATCATCCATAAATGTAGCATCATGTTAATCAAGAACATGGTATATGCGTAAAACACATTATGAGTAGAAAGATCCCCCAAAATGAAAAATAATCCTTTAGTGGGAAAAAGGTGTGGGGAATACAATTTAGAGACACCTAGGTTGTGGGGTTTTCAAACAACCCAAACATGACATACATGGACATTACATTTATACTTGAGGAATAATAAATACATTACAGAAAAATAGATGTCTGAAAACAATATTAGTTTAGTGTCTTTGGAAACTCAGAACTCAGTATTCTAGATTGGTTAAATATCATCAACATCGATCATAAGGATCTTCTTTATTATTTTTACAACTTCAATCCTTTCTTTATATCTTGGGAAAAATAAAACACATGAAAGGTGTGAGCTCAAATTCTCAATAAGGGAATTCCTGGAAAACATCATATAAAATATAAACATAATAATTTAAAAACATGAACATATAATTTGAATATAATAATCTTGACTTATAAAATAAATTTTGGTTGTAAATAAAGAAAAAATCATAAGTAACATTAATAATTATAACATAAAATTTTCATAAAACAAGAAATTGTGGAAAAATTATAAGCATAGAAAATCATTTTTATATTATCCAAGGGTCATTACCAAGACCATCACAGTGGACAAAGTCCATTACTGATGTGGATTTACTTTCCATTCTTTCCCTGTATTACTAAACCAGATTTACATGTGGTTCCAATGATGTCTATATCAGGAGATATAAATTTTTACCCAATTAATTGGAGGTAGATATAGGTCCCACCCATCTCATAATGAAATCATTCATACATGTTCCACAAAAACATAAACCATTCAACATAGCATAACCAAAGGAACAAAAAAGGGTTTCTTAAATTCCATTCCATCTTAATATATATAAAATAAATGGATTTTATAAAATAATTCCATAATAAATATGATCAAATTAGTGTAATAATAGGGTTATAAACATCACACTATGTCATATTTGATGTAAAATAATTTTGATAAAATATGTGTAATTAAATCTTGAGGAAAATATTCCTTCTTCATAAAAAATATTTTCTTTTCTCAAAATTACTTGCAATTTTTTTAAAAATGTATTTAATTGATAACACACATGAAATATTATAATGTTAGATTCAAGTAAATATGATGTTATGAAATAGTAAAAATCCATTCATGTCGTATATGTTAAAAAATATTCTCCTTGTACTTTTTTTGGAAATGTCAAAAAAGTAACTCTTATCGAATAACGACAAAATATTACATTCATAATGTTTAGTAAAAATTAACCAATGGGTAAAATTGAATTTAAATAATTGTAGAATATTATTAATAGTATTAAATATTTGGGGAGGATTTAAGTCGATGATAATTATACCCTATTGAATATTTATGTGAAAATAATCTCAGATAATAATGAGTTTGAAAAATTAATGCTTACCTTAGGTCTGAAATATTTCGTCTATATCCGAACATCCTATATAATGATTTAAGTAATTTTATTTACTTATTATAGAACCATAATAATTTTTATTATATCATATATGATTATATTATCATCTATTTGTTTGTAACATTTCATTGTCACTTTTTTCCCACATATTTAATACATTATGTTCTTATGCAAGTTATGTCGAGTATTATCATGTTTGACTTCTTAGGATATAGTTATATAATTTATAGAATTATATTGGTATAATATATATCATTTTAATTCATTATATTCATATATGTAATCGGGGTATAATTAATATCATATCAAATGAAACACATCACATTGTGGAGACGTTAGACCTTACGTACGCACGAGCAATGATATCATTCACTTAATTGTTAAACGGTATGGAATTGGATGGTATATTAATTATATAGAATAATTATCATGTTATATTCATTATTTTCATAAATTATACTCATTAATATTCAAATACATATTATGTATTGCTGAATAATAAATTACACCACATTGTGGAGACGGTAAGACATACATACACACGCATGGTGGGATTGTTATTTGTAGGTTAGATAAAGTCAGTTGTAAGGTTATATAATAATTATAATAACATCTCAGAATGTATAATATTCCGGATTTATTACTTTAGTATGGAAAAAACCTAAGAAGTTGAAGTAGAATATGAAAATAATTTTAAACGAGGTGATAAAACAATTACCTCTTTTCAAGTATCCCTTTTTGATGTGCACAAAAGGTAACCATATATTGTCTTTCATCCGAAAGTGTGGTACCTAGGAGGAAGGGAGGGATTATGGGAGATTATTTTAGAAAAATAATTCTAAGCCAAGGGTCCTGAGAGTTGTTAGTAAGTGGGTAGAGGTGGTGACCTTTTATAAGAATGATGAGGTGCACTCTAGGAATTTCATGAAATATTATTTTTTTATAAATTTTTTAGAATTATTATATCTCCTAAGTGATATATTTTGAGGATAATATTAGTTTTGTTATAAATATTCTAAACTAATAGGTTTTAGACACATTTAGGTTACAAATATAACCTTATTATTTTGTCTTTAACCCTTAGTTAAATAAATAAACTCTTACCATGTCTTCTTGTCGTTTTACACTATATGGTCACTATAGTTATTATAAAATTGCAATAGAACCTAAATAGGATCAATAAATTAATTTATAACATTATGTAAGACATTTTTCTGAATCATATATTTTTATGACTATTAAAATATTTAATAAAATATTATTGTTTTTAAAAACCCATTTATGCTAATTTTGTTATAATTTAGTAATTGATTTTTGTTGAAGCTATAACAACATGATTGATTCAATAAAACTACATTAAACCAAATATAACGTGTTATAATAATCCTTAATATTTTAGGATGGCATCAAAAATCTAAAATTGAATTTATTTTGATAATTATAATATCATTTATTTGAATCATTCATCAATGCTGTAATCACTGCTTCATCATTATATCATAAATAAATTTATTTTTTAATGTATAAAAATTATAAATAAAATAACATGATATCTAAAATATTTTTATAATTATAATTAATATTAATAATCAAAGATATACATTACAAAACCCAGCGATAAAATTGATTTAGAAAAAATTACATGTTTGGGTTATATTTCCCTTTACATTAAATTAATTATATAACATGTTATTTTAACACCCATGTAGCTCCTAAAAGCCAATCATTCTTCCTATGTTATTTTTTGTCTCCCATGACTCATCAAAAATTATTGGGACACATGTTAATGTTTTTTATACTATTATAATATTTTTAACCTTATTTCCCTAATTTTCCCTTTAACCGTGGTAAATAAAAATAATTACTAATGGAACTATTCATAATAGAGAAAAATATAAGGTGCCTTTTATAATTATTTGGAGATTATGATTATAAATATGGAATCCATTCTTCTAAATTCAAAACACATATGTTTAATTTTTTAATATAAAATATATTCAGGTTTTGAATACCAGAATGCAGGTTTTTAAAAAGTAAAAACTATCAATAGATTAACATGTGTTTTTGCCCAATTTAAATGTGAAATTAATTTAAGATACCAAAATTGGATTAAATGAAAAAAATTAATTAAATAAAACTTAAAACCAATTATATAGATAATCTAACTATATAAATAAATTTGATGAAAAGGAAATTTTGAATTAAAAGGCCATATTTTTATTATTCATTAAAATATGAATTTCTTCTAAAAATTACTAAAATTTCACCAAAGGTAGATTTTTATGTCCCTCATATAAATAAAAATATTATTATGTAAAATATAACTTTTTGTAGTGTAAAAATGATATAAAACTGGTTCTACATCAAATGGCGGTAAAACTACATTTTTAGAAAAAACACTCATTTTGTCCATAAAAATGATTTTGTTCTTATATGAAGTCTAGAATACATATAAGATGAATTTAAAACATTAAATTGGATATATTACTTATATATTTAACTATTAAATCCTTAAAGGTTTATTTTAATATTTAATAGACTCACTAATTTTCATATAAATTGTTTTTAAGAAGAAATTAATACCATTCGTACCCACGATTATAATGGCTAGATTATAATATATAGTTATCACTTATACTAGTTCTTAGATGAAATGAATTATATCAAAATAACATCAAATTTTTTGTAACCCAAGCCATGAATAGTGTTGCGTATATTGTAAGGTAATATGATGTTGTGTATAGCGCAATATAATTATAATATAGCGTACAACAGAAGACTTGAATGAAATTAAAATAAAATATCAGCGTGTAATATTCTAGCTCCTTAAAATTTATTTAGCCCATAAAATTATTTGGTGTTATATAATGATTAAAAATTTAATTTTTCATTCATAGAACCCCATATCGTAAAAAGGAATACTAAAATTTCATTTTAAAATGGAATTTTAGAAACATAACGGTTAACCAAAGTAACTCATCACAGGGTTTCCACACTGGAGAACATAGGTGGGTTGTGAAATCATGCATATGGAAGAAAATTATAACCATCATGTTCTAATGGAAAGTTATAGAGAACATGGTTTGGAGAAAGATAACAACTAGAAACCCATAAATCAGCAATGATTTGAGGTACAATATGATTCATTGGATAAGGAGGTACTAAGATATTTTTTGTTTTCATGATATTTTACCTATATTAGAAGAACATGATAAGAAATAGTTTCTTGATTTCAGTACTATCTCACCATTGGTCATTCCTTGAAAAATTTACACTTCTTCTACAATTCAAAAAAATGATGTTTAATTTTTCATTCTTGTTGTGTTTTCAGATCATGAAATCCATAAATATAACGATATGTCATTCCATCTGTCTCAAAAAAGTTTAGGGCATGTTATCAAACATGCATAAGACCTTCTACAGTGAGATAGTAATTTATTCTAACAAACATCACCTGAATCATAACTTAAGCTTCCAAAAATATGATAACTTTATAATTCTTATGAAAAATGAAATTCAAAAACTAGAGAAAATGTTTTACCATGCTCAGCTTCACATTTATCCCCCGTATATCATAAGGATTCTCTAGTTGGTTACATTCTAAAAATTTCAATATCTTCATCTTATATTCTCTTCAGTCATGTTAAAAACCTGAATTATTTTATATCCTTATTGAAAACAACCGTGTTTCCATGTTCCAAAACACGATGGAGTATTCCTTCAATCCCCAAAAGATGTATACTTCATAAATGATAACATAATACTCTTTTCAACAACTCCATAATTAATTACCAAGAAACAAGAATCATCGAATTTACTTATTCACATCCAATATATCATTTACAAACATCATTATCATAATATAATGGTCATATTAATGGTTATATTTCCATTAACCCCGAGTTCTCCATGTATATCACATTACCCTTAAATCACATTTTGGATCCTTAAAAATATTCTACATAACCATTCCAATACTTAATGAAAAACTTATACGAAAACCCCTTATATATATCATCATTCCTAAAACATAATCTCAAAATTCATAAACATATAGTCCTCAATAATCCATCATTATTGTTAAAAAATTACTCATGTTCTATCAACTTCTTCTTTCCTAACATATGAATCATGTATTAAGGTTTCCCGACCATAGGATTCTTAAGTTTAATGTAAAAAAAATGGAATAGAATCACATACATTTCACATGTCATTTACAATATCATTATCCTAAACAATATGACCAACACTAATACCATTGTCATGATTCACTTCATGATGATTCAAAATAGGAAATCAATCTTCAAAATACCTATACTTTTCACATATGAAATATTCAATGGTTAACAAGGTTCAATGTAGTTCTCTCTATTGACTAAGACTACATATCAAAGTGTGAGAAATACATATCAGAGATTTGAAATACATAAGTAAGGTAAATTACATATAATATTTCAATATATGATAACTTTATTTTAACCCATGTTTATTCATGATAATCACAAAAAACCCTAGGATTGTAACCTAAACTTGACAAATCATTATGATATCCCTATACATATATTTATAAATATTTCTAGGGATCTCACTAATGTTTTCAAATCCCAGTTTCCTATGGTTGACTAATAGTTAACCTTGATACCAACACTAACGACCCAAGATTTACGTACATGGACATTTCATTTCTTTTTCACAATATATATTACATTAAAAAAAAATATTCCCAAAGACTGTATTAGATTAGTGTATTTGGAAACTCAGAACTCATTCTTCTAGTTTGGTGAAATATTATAAACATCTCCCATAATGATCTTACCAATTAGTTTTCCTACCTAAAACTATTATTTATATGTTGTGGAAAAGAAAAAATATGAATAGGGTGAGCTCAAATGTTTAGTATGGGTAAGAATAGAAAACATCAAACAAAACATAAACATAAGAATTTAAAAACATGAACATAACTTATGAATATATAAATAATGTGTTTTGTAATAAATCATAGAAGTACATAAGTCATAAATACTAAGGGAACATTAACCATTTTAACATTGTATTTTAATAAAACATGAACTTATGGATAACATTTAAGCATAGAAAAAAATTTCAATATTATCTAAGGATCATAGCAATGACCCTTATAGTGGACAACATCCAATACCGAACTAGGTTTAGTTTTTGTTCTAACCCTATATTACTAAACTGTATTTACTTATTGTTCCATTAATATATATCATATAAGATATAAATCATTGCTCTATTAATTGGAGGGAGATATATGTCACACCCATCTCCTAATTAAACTATTCATACATGTTCCACAAAAACATAAACCATTCACCGTAGCATAACCCAAGGCACAAAAAATGGATTCTTAAACATCAATCCATCATAATACATATAAAATAAGTGGAGTTAAAACAAATTATTCAATCTTAAACAAAATATAAGAAATGTAATAATAGTGATAGAAATATAACCCTATGACATCATAGATGGAAATTAATTTTCTATAAAATAGTTGAAATTAATTTTTTAGGAAAATATCCTTTTTTCTTCAAAAAGATTTTCTTTTCTGAAATATCCATGTATTTTTATAAGAAAATAATTTAATTGAAAACACCCATGAAATATTTTAGAGTAATATTAATGGAAATAAGGTGTTATGAAATCATAAGAATCCATTCATGGGTTATAAGTTAAAATAACATTTTCCTCAAAATTTTGCTGGAATAGTCAAAAAGGTACCTCGTATTGAATAACGAAGAAAATATTCCATTCATACCATTTAGTAAAAATTCCCCAATGGGTAAAATAGACTTTAAAAAATTGAAGAATAATATAAATATTTTTAAATTTTTGGGGAACATGGATGTTGATGATAAATATACCCCAGTAAATATTTTCATATAAACCATCTCGGGTAATAATGAGATTGAAAAATTAACCCTTACCTTAAGTCTGATATCCTTCAAAGGTATATAAACCTCCAGTATAATGGATTAAATAATGTTATTGACTTATTAAATAATTATAATCATTTTTATTATATCTTATATGACTATATTAGCATCGTTTTGTCAGTAACATTTCTTTGTCACTCTTTATTTGGATATTAACTACATTAATTTCTTATTAATGTTTTGTCAAATAATTTATTGTTATAGTTCATAGGTTATAGTAATATAATATATATAATGGTATTATTAGAATATATATCATATTTATTCATTCCATTCATGTAAATAATTTTTTTTAATGAATATCATGTACAATGAATTGCGTCACATCGTGGGGACAATAGGTCGTACATAAACATGAGGGATGATATCATTATCTTAATGGTTAAACGGTATGTAATTGGCTGTTATATTAATTATAAGTAATAGATATATTGTTATATTAATTATTTAAATGAATTATACATGTCATTATACACATCCAAATTAGATATTATTGAATAACTAATTACACCACAGTGTGGAGATGGTAAGTTGTATATGCGCACACATGGTGATATTGTTAATAGAAGGATGGCTAAAATGAGGTATAAAGTTATGAAGTAATTATAATAACATATTTTAAATCATAATATAATGGATATATTACACTTTTTTGGAAAATTCATAGAAATATGATGTAGAAGAAGAAAATAATTTTAGAAGAGGTGATAAAACAATTACCTCATTTTTGAGTATCTTCTTTTGATTTTCACAAAAGGACTCCATAATATGGATTTATTCCAATTCTTTGGTATTTAGGAATAATTTAGGGATGTTGGGAGCTTATTTGAGTATATTTTGGGTGAGAAAATGGGCTTGTGATTTGGGAGTAAGTGGGTAAAGGAGGTGTCCATTTATTAGATGTAGGAGGGGTACTTTAGGAATGTGTTGAAATATTATTTTATTATAAATTGATTTTAGAAATATAATAGATCTAAATATATATATATATATATATATTATGATGAGGATGGTTTGAAATACTCTCATCTAATAGGTTTTAAATTATCTTCGGTAAAAAATTTAACTTTAGATTTTGGATTTTAACCCTTAGTAAAACAAATTATCTCTTACCTCATCATCTTGTATGTTTACACTATATAGATAATATAGTTAATAAAAAAGGCTGATTTAACCTCAAGTGGATAATTAATGACATTTTTAGCATTATTTAAGTCATTTGGACAAATATTATATTTTTATGACATTTATATCATTTAATAAAATTGCATTTGTCTTAAAAACTCATTTATGTCCATTTTGACACTATTAAGTAATTTTTTTAAATCTATAACAATAGGATTTAATATTAAAAAAACTACATAAAATCAAATATAACATGCTATCATCATCTAAAAAATTCTTGTATTGAATTAAATTTTTTAAATTAAATTAATTTTAATATTTATAATATCATTTATTGAATGATTAATTAATAAGGTAATCACTACATCATCATTGTGTCATATTTAAATTTAAATATTTAATATATTAAAATTATAAATAAAATATGATTATATTTGAAATATTTTTTATTTATAATGAAAATTTTTATTCAAATATATCAATTATATAACCCCACCTTAAATTTTTTTAGTAAAAAGATATATGTTTATGCTACATTTCCCATTAATTTGAATTAATTATTATAACATGCCATTTTCATACCCAAGTGGCTCTCAAATACCAATTGTTCAGCCTAATTTTTTTCTCTCCCATGAATCTTCCAATAAGATTATAACACATGTTCTTATAGTTCTATATTATTATAATATTAATTTTACCTTTATTTACCTAATTTACCCTTTAAGAGTGGTAAATAAAAATAATTACTCAAGTTACTATTAATAATTTCAAAAAATAAAAGGTACCTATTTAAATAATTTGGAACTTCTAATATAAAATATAGAATCTATTTTTCCAAATTCAAAACACATTAGTTTCATCGGTTAATTTAAAATTAATTCTCATTTCCAAAACAGGAAGTGCGTTTTTAAGAGGTTGAAACATTCAAAAAATCACGGTGTGTTTATGTCAAATTTAAATTTGAAATTGCATCCAATGTCCAAAATTGGATTAAATGATAAAAATATAATCCAATTAAACATTACAACCAATTTAAAATTTAATTCATCATTATTAATAAATTTGACAAAAGGGAAATTTTAAATTAAATTGTAGTATTTTTTCTATTTATTAAAATATGAATTTCATAAAAAAAATACAAAAAATTCAAAAAAGCTAAATTTTTATGTACCTATTGCATGTAAAAAGTTTATTACATCAAATAGAACATAAAAAGTGTAAAAAAACAAGATTTTAAATGGGTTCTCCATCAAAAGGTCATAAAACTATTTTTGTGTAAGACATTAATTTTATCTATAAAATTGAATTTGTTCGTGTATAATGGCTATAAAATATATAAGATTAATTTTAAACAATAAATTTAATGTATTAAATATATATTTCACAAAATAAATCCATAAAGAGTAATTTTATTATTTTATAGACTTACTTATTTTAAATAGTTTTTTTAGCATCAAGAGATTACCATTCATACTCACCATTATAATGACTAGGTTATTGTATATATTTATCACATATAATAACTCTTGCATGAAATTAATTATATCAAAAAAACATGAAATTATGTGTAACACATGCCATGAATAGTGTTTTGTATACTGCAATCTAATACAGTGTTGCGTATAGATAAATCTAATCTTGGTGTAACGTAAAACACAAGACATTAAATAAATTAAAAGGAATATATCTCATAAAATCAAGAGGTGTTATGAGTTTCACTCATAAGAATGGATATAGTGAAATCTATTGATGATAATATGTGGGTCATATTGTATGAATTTCACTAGGTAAGACTATAGTTTAATGTCATTTTCTATGGGTGTTGCCATGCAGTTTATCATCATATGTCAATGATGTGGAATGAGGAAAATTTATATCAAGCAGCTCAGATATTGGAGACTCACTACACACCACATGTCACGACCCATCCTCGGGGCCCATGTCGTGACTACCCCAAGCCCGCCTTCCATAGGCCAGGGGCTCGCGACTAGCACCAAGGCGTAATTCCTGATAAAAAGGGAATACATTGCCTTTGTAAAGTAAACAAACACCACAGAGAAAGCAAGAAGAAGTAAACACTAAGTAAAAACTGGGTACGACAGTAAGTGCGGAAAAGTAAGTGGGCCAGAATACAAACCCAAACTGAACATAAAGTACAAATGGAAAGGGAAAACAACAACTAAAAGTAAAGCAGCAGCCTCGAGCCGTCCACTGGAAGTCCCACCAGAAGGGTGGGTACAGATAGCCTCCACAGCTCCTCGTGTCCAGTCGTCTGCTCCATGTACGTCCCGCCCAATGCTCCACCTCCAGGTACCGACCTGTTTCGCAAGACTCAACCACAATCAGCACTGTCCTTCGTCTACAATCAACACAACGTAGTGCAGGCATAGCCCGTGCAGGGGTGAGTATATGCTACTCAGTAGGGACCCCGAGACCCCCGAAGGTCTCTCAGAATCCACAATGGATAATCCACAAAGGAAAGATACAATCACGAAGTAACATCCAAAAATACTTAGGTATATTCCCATACATATACCTAAGTCATCAATTCTCGTTCGGCTCCAACATCTGATCCCGAGTTCGATCACATACATACAGGATAGCACAATACAATCCACATAGGAAGGTAAATCAATATTCAGCTCACACAGGTATACTTCTTCGTAAGACGATAGAGATGATCAGATATTGCCATTGATTAATCTAAGCCATCGGACCCACACATGATCAATAGGTACTAACCCCCATAATGACCCACAAAGGATCTGACCCACACAGGATCGATAGGTAACTAACCCCCGCAATGACCCACACAGGATCGGACCCACACATGATCTATAGGCGCTGGCCCAGACAGGACCGCTGAGCGCTAACCCACACAGGATCTGACCCACACAGGATCGGTAGCACTGATCCATGTAGGATCACTGAGTGTTGTAGTTTTCGCCGTCAAATCCACGGAGGATTTCTGCACAGTCGTCATCGTCATCGCAGTCGTAGCCAGCTCTAAGGTTCCCGCACACAGAAAGCTCGTTCGGGAGGGTCTACTCCACGAGCCGAGGGGCTGATACATCAACTGACACATAGTCCGGAGGTGATGTATCCAAAAGTTCCGTATCGACAACAGGCACTCAACGTCGCAGACGGCGCGTCAATCGGATGCCCGATATGAGAGTTATTGGCTTTTTCATTCCAGGGGCCCGGTTGGTTTTCAAGTCAAAACCAACCTGGCCGTACTCCAACTATGTCCAAACCTCGAGCGGAGTAAGCCAAAAGGTATGTCTCACTAAGAGGAATCAAACAAAGTCAACGGAACATCAATCGGACGTCCGGAACTCAAGTTATAAGCATTTCCGCTCCGAGGGCCCGGTTGGTTTCGTGTACGAACCAACCCGGCCGAACCCAAAGTACTCCGAAAACTTGATTATAATATACCGAAACGACCATCTTGATACAAGTATCACTACGTAACTGACGGTGCGTCGATCGGAGGTCCGTAGCCCATGTTATGGGTAACAGACCAAAAGAGTCCGGTATTAGGGGGTTCGGGCTCGGTCGGACCTAGCCTGGTACACCCTAGGTCGGCCCGAACTGGGTTTGGGTCCGGCCCGATTGGGTGTGGCCCGGCCCGACCAGGCGGTCCGGTCGGGCGGCTCGACCGTTTCGGCCGAGCGGTGCGGGGTGGCACGCTTCCCCCCACCAGCACGTAATCGCGGCCCCATGGGGGGCCGCTCCTTGTCAACGGACGCGGCCGAGCGCCGTGTCCCGCCTCCTTCGGTCCCGCGAGGTCGCGGGGCCAGCGGCCTGCCGCCACGGCTGAAGCGGCGGCGGCCCATCCCGGCGGCGCGCCGGGCGCCGCCGACTCCGGCCGCCTGCGCCGCCGCGCCGGCGAGTCGCACCGACAGAGTGCTCCGTGGACCACCAGACGAGCTCCGATGGTCATATTTGCCTGCTGTCTTCGCCAACGGCCCTCCCGGGTCCCGTCCTTCATTGCGAGGACCTCACAATGCCCATGCGGCCTGCTTCATCTTCGCCCGCCAATCCGCACACCTAGAATGAAGAGACGGTGGGTTCGGACTTGTTCGTTGGTCCGCACCCACCACGTTAGTGGTTTAAAAAGGCTTTTGACAAATTTTAAAAATACGCCGAGGGTATAAATCACAAAGATTTAATTGAATAAAAACCCCTACCACAAGCGTCGTCGAGCGAGGGTTCGTCGAGGAATTGCACGTCGCGGAATAAGGCGTCGCGGAAGGGGGATCGTCGGGTCACGGAGAAAGGATTCGTCAGCGTCGCGTCATCGATCTACGAGGATCCGGAGTTCTTGTCGACCTTCGTCGGAGGTCGGCGTTCTTCGTGTTATTCGCGTTCTTCATCGAGGAGGAAGAACTTCAAGAACCTGGGTGAATTCTCCCTAGCCTCTCAACACAACAAGACTCACTAAATAAAATAAGTGGTGTCTTATTTTATTAACACTCAAACCAACTCTTTGAAATTCAAAATGAAAAGAAACGATCAATTAACTGAGGAGTTAAAACTGCCCAATTAATGAGACGTTTAATATCCAGATTAAATGCAAGAGTTGGCTTCATTTAAAAGGGGGGTGCGGGTGCGTTACTTAAGAAGAAAAGAAACGGTGGGGCTCTTGTGGGACCCACCTCACAAATATCCTACCAAGTGGGTAGGATATTTTGGGTCCCACATCATCCACTTAACATAGGCTAAGGGACTTAAAATAAAATAAATTGGTCGCACCATTTTATTTTATTCATTTACATAACCTGAAAAAAATTAAAAACCACACCCGAGTAAACGCAACTCCGGAAAAGGTGTTTCTAAGCAAATACCGGCGTTGTGATTCCATCAGTTCCCTCGAAATTCGATTCCGAGCACCAGTTCAAAAGTTAGAAAAACCCACTCATTCGTTCACTGAACGTACCCGAGCTAAACTTCGGAAAACTATTCCGGGCACACCGGGCCTCAGAATTAGGTTCCGTCAGAATCTCCATTCTTGTAAAATTCCAAAGAAAAATAAGGAAAAAAATTTCCTTGAATTTTATGGGTCTTTACACCACATGATCTTACATAACCCTTGATCATGGGATTTTTGGGTTGTGGAATGATTATGGAAATTCCAAAGTGTAACAATGGGGTGTATTGTTCACTCATGAGGTCCATGTTATCATCCCTATACTGAGAAGAAAAAGGGAAGATAGTACCAATATAGAGAATTAGTTGGTATGGAAGCATATGAACTAGAGGCATGAAGAAATATCTCAAAGGAAAAAGAAATTGTTTCTTGTAGGTTTGGTTAGGTACGTGCAAGTTGTCGATGTGAGGTGTGAGTGTTTCTCATAATTGTGGTTTAAACATGGTTCTTTATGACAGGTTCAGGTTGTTGATCTTGAAATTGGGGTGCAATAAAAATTGAGTTTTCATGCAAGGATAGGGTTTTCATGTAGGATGGGAATTCATGTCCACCCAAATTGTATTAAACTTTTCAGGCAAGGATTACCCAATTGCGGGACTAGTCAAATATGGACCCCATTGAACCTATAACACAAGATCCACTTCTTTGATTTTTCCTGAAATTCACATTATCCTGGATAATTCGTCTTTCATGCTACATAAAAGTGCTTCATATTCTTTATAGTCTCCCCGAAAGAGGGGGTGACCTTATATTTATAGATGAAATGATTTGATGTGGGTGTGGATGAATATGGATGTAGAATAGGCCTTATGATCATCTTCTCCCTTTTCTATGAGGATCTCCCATAAAAGGCATGGATTTGGTGTAGCATTTGGTGCATAAGGTGACCCATTACATGCCTCATTTATTCCTTGTGCACTGCCCAATTTTCTTCGGAACACTTGAATTTTACATCTTTTCTTACATGGGTGAAGAATTGAAAATTCCATCACCATAAGTGCACAGATTTGTATTTTTGGAAATGGAATGGAATCATTGAAGAACCATCCTAATGTGTCCTGAAATGGTCCCTGGGGAGGGATACACACTTTAAATTCCCAAATATAACTTCATAGAGCTTTATAAGGAATTCAGGTATAAATATTATTCTTCCAATAATTTGGGATGATTTTACTCCACATGGGACAATGCTTCTCGATGGTCATTGGTTTTAGGTAACTATTTCTCCTTGTGGAGACTTTTTGGAAACCTTTTCTCTTTCTACCATCATTTAATGACCTCCAACATGGATTAATACAGTTGAAGATAGTCAAGCACACCATATCCCATTACAGTGAAATTGATTTGGAGTTAGTAGATATAATGAAATAATGGGAACCACCCATATGATAAATGTTAGAATGGGCCCTTCACATACACCAATCACATTTTTTATCACCAAGGGATGGCATAAATTATATGGAATCATGGAATCATCACATGAGAATGATTTCTCCCAATAATCGGAGTTATTTTTGTAATAAAACATTAATAAAAAACATGCATGAAACATCCATAAATCATATATCTTTATCGATTCAAGAATGAAAGGTATTAAATCTTCCAAGAACTAGGAATAAAAATAAAAAGTATGTCCGAAACAAACACCACCCTAACCACCCTGTTGTTCATCTTCTAAAAGGAAGATATTCCCACCAATGGATTTTCATTTCCCACCATCAAATTTTTCCACCCACCATCCATATAAAGAAATAAATGAAAATTTATACAAGGTAAATCAAGTAAAGGTTCAGATACTAAAAATTCATTGAAAAATAACGGTTGGTCCAAAAAAATCATTGAATGGGAACCACATTTTTAATGTAGAAAGTAAAAAGAGGCGTTAAATAAATCTATAATATTAAGAGGATCCTAAAGAATATGAACCATGAACCTGAAACTGTGATGATATAATATGTGTTAACACATACACACATTGAATTCTATAAAAACCCACTGAATCATTGTAATTAATTTCATTAATAAAATAATAAATTTGAGTTTTAATGTAATTAAGAAAATTCTATTCCAATATGGCTTATGAAAATCCATAATAATACCTCAATAAATTTTCAAAATAATTTAATATGTTTTACAAAACCCAAAACACATAAGTGGAATGTATTTCCACTATCCCAACTATTTCCAAATGAAAAACTTATTAACATTTATTAAAATAACCCATCTATATTATTTAAATGAAAAATGTATTCTTATAAAAATCAAAGTAGTCGAATACAATGATAAACCAAAACATCCATTTTGAATCCCACTCTATAAACCCACACAATAGAAATTAATTTTAAAAAATGATTTCACAAAAAATAATGGGGAATTAATTTTTTTCCAAATGAATCAACCCAACCCACATGAGTCATGAAAAATATATCCAAAGTCTTAAAAAATAATCATTTAATGGCACCACAGTAATGAAAATAGGGAAATGATATAAAAATAACCAGATCAAATTACCCCATATCAATAACTAACCAAAAATGCATTTTTTTTGGATCTACACATCATACTAAAAATGATAAACCCTAGATTTTTCCTTATGAACTATCCTATTGATGTGCATTTTATCCCATAACCCCCACCCACTACCCTTCATAGATCCTCACCAAAATGGAAATCATTATCAAGTCACATTTCAAACTAAATGGGACACTATTAGTATGTGACTCTATAGATTGGCATACGCCTAGATTCCCACGTATCAACCATGGTTCCTATAACCAATCAAAATAAAGGTGGGAAGAAATAAATATTCCTTCAATATAGTATAAAAGATTAAAAAAAACATGCATCATCTCTTATCCTATATTAAACACCCACCACAATCAAAAAACATCCATGAATAAGAAAAACACATGCACGTCAATAAAATGCATCCCCCTGGGTAATAATCCAAAATGGGCTTGGAAAAAAACACGGGCCATGAATAGGGTCTCACACATTTATAAAACCACTTTCATAATGATCCAAATCATCCATTAATACTGAAACATTGAGATGAATCTTTCACATTTCATTATACACAACCATTTAAACAAATATCTATTGAAAACATTTTTCTACTCATTGAAAATGAAATCCACATTAAAATCCAATACACAAAATTAAATCCATTCAAAAAAAATTATATTAATTTTATAATATCATTTTATACAATGAAATTATATATCAAACTAGAAAACATAGAAAATATAAGACAACCCTTTTATTCCATACTGATAAACATAATGAAACAGTTAACAATATTCAAAATAATATCCCTTGTACTCATATTTCCAATATTGATGAATTTATAAATCACAATTAATATTTTAATTTTTAACTAAAACAACTTTTAAAAAAAATATTCCTCAATATGATCGAAAGAATGAAAAAACTATCTGAAAATATTCGCATTGAATGATGGATACAGAAACATGAAAAACCCTGATCGAAACACCCACCACATACTCTAAAAATATAAAGTGTGCAAATATTTTGGATTAACTAATAACAAGATGTTAATTGGGAAATTAGAGGATATAAGAGAGATATTTTTTTAAAAAACAATGAAGAGGTAAGTAGGGATCATACTTAGAGGAATCAAACATGAATCGTGAAGAAATTGGTTAACCTTAACATTGATATGGTAACTAGGGAGAGGGGGTGTCACATGGAATAAATGAATGGAAGGGTTGGTAATCATGTGAAACCACAAAATTTGGAGTGCGTAATTGAAAACAAAGATAAAAAATGAAGAATAAAAGTAATATAATCTATTTAACACCCAAGTTGAGGTTCATGGTTTATCAAACCATGGTGTCCTTATTAGACAAGCACTAGGTCCCCGCATGGTTTCCCATTGGAATGATACCTGGTTGAGATACCCCATTTCAATCTATGTGAATTGGATCTTCCAATTATGGACCCTCACACACGATTATCACACAATTACTACTAACTATATTCACATCGAGCACATCACCTTCCCCTTCGAAAATATTAATATTCCCACTAGAAATTCTTACAAACCTATAGTGGTTCCAAATTAATTAAATTAATTATTTAATAAATAAAACTATGACATAATGGGTGTCCTAAAGCCACCAAAATACAAATTTTTATCTCGATAATTTTTCAAGTCCATCTTGACTTAAAAGGGAATGATTCCTAAGAACAAATCCCACGAAAATGAGAAATCCTAAAACTAATAGTCCCAAAACTCATGAAAACGAAACTATAATATATAAATTAAAAAATATAAGAAAACCAAGACATAGAATCATCTTAGAAAAAATTTATAAGTGAAATAAAATGGTTAAAAAAATTATGTCCTATTTTAACAGAAAACGTGGGTTCTACCAAATAACCATGAAACCACATTCCAAAAATCCCTAATTGAATGACAATACTACACATGAAAAATCCAACTATAAGAGAGAGATACTAATATTTAAATTATGGTATGATCCTAAAACAACCTAATGGGCCATAAATTGGATAGAAAAAAAATCATGGGTCTAGAACAAATGATAAAAAATAGAAAATGTGACCCATTAATAGAAAATCAACACTGCTCTGAAAAGAGGGTCAAAACTGGAAAATGTGGGTTTTGAGATCCAAGGACCTTGAAAACAATTTGATTTCCATTCTAATGGATACAAAATCTTATGGTATCCACAATACACAATGAAAAAAGTACCCACCCATATTGTACTATAATTCACCCTATATTCTCCCCATGTCTAAATAAATAAGCATAAATATACTATGATCTATACCAAGGGAAACAACAAACATTATGTAATGAGGCATGAAAAAATTCTCAAACAGGAACAAAACATACAATGGGGAAAAATAATATTCATAGAAACCCTAGGTTATACATTCCATTGGATAAAATCTCTCTAAACTCAATGAGCACAATTCCAAAAAAAAGTTATCCATCCACCAAGCCATTAATATATCCAAAATTAACTAAGAAAACATTCTCAAATCGAGATAACAGATGTTTCTCTAAGAAAGAATGATCCTGACTATTAAAAATATCAATATGATGCTCATGAGTATAAACCATTAGACCAAATAGTATCTAATGTATCCACATTGAATAACTAACCTAGTAAACCCTAGTAACATCTATTTTAATGGGAAACCACATATTTCCCTCAAATTGGTGTCTAGGAAGTGTTAAACAAAAGGAGGATGGAACCCTAATAAAAACACTCTAATTTTACACTAAACCATTATTAGTGTCTCATATCAAACAACACAATACATAGGGGAATATGAGGTTATGTATGTAAAATAAGATCAATCTATCTTGAAAAAAAGATGAATAAAAACACAAAATCATTGATAAAACAATCAAGGCATTACTAAAATTCCATTTTTAAATCAAATTCAATCTCAATATTAAGCCCATTTATTTCAAAATAAAATGGAAAACTTTTTAATGTTTCAAAACCAAATCATTACATGTATTGGTCAATTTAATAATATTTCAAAAATTACCTTCATGTTAAACATTACTAGTTTTGAAACCAGAAACCCATTCTCAGTTTCATTAAAATCAAAATATACCATTTTGAAACCTTTTGGAAATCAAATTCACAATTTTAGTACTCACACAAAGTACATATTACCAATTTTGAAAACACTAGTTTCCATCAAAATAGGAATCCCACACTTTTAATCTTTGTGTGAACTTGGTAAAAAAATATAATGACATGAATATAATTCCCAAAATTTCAAATGAAATAATATGTTTCAAAAAATGTGTGGAAGAATTAATTTCATTGAGAATAAAAAAACATCAACCATAGTCATCAACCGAAATTTAGAAATTCCATAAGAAACTAAAATAAATTGGAAATAATAATTTTCCATTGAAACATGAGGCTTAGTGCAAGAAAGAGCTCAATATACCCTCCTAGATACTACATCAAATGACTCAACAATAACATCTCCCAATTACCAATACACAAAAAAAACAAAATGGATCTGCAAAGTGTTATTATTATATATGAATTCATAACCCATTATTTGATACAATTTTTTTATCAATTATTCATAGTTTTCCTATCCAACAGAGCTCAAACCGGCCTGCCACATGCCCGAATGTCGTTCTCAATCCCCACGAGTTGGAACAAATTCATGGGTATCAAGTAAGAACCACATTGAATTAATTTCACCACATAATAAGAGGAAATGTGATAATTGGTATACAATAAAACCCGTCATGACCATATGTATATCATAAATTCAAACCAAAACATGAATTTATAAAACAAAAAATCTAAAAAATGTGGGAGTTGTTATTTACAATGGGGTGGGGAGTGTAACATACTATGAAAAGTGAGGCATAATTTTCTACATGTTAACACTCATGTATACAAGCTGTATATTTATATTTGTGGTGCAATCTGATTATAACTTTATATTCATGAACTCATGTCTTGGATTAGTGAACAAGATTCATGAACTCCCTATAATTGTCCCAAAGAGTGTGTGAGAGGGAAAAAACATTGAAAGAATATGTTTTATCTTATAGGGAAACTCACTAGTCTGATAAGAGAACATGATGGGTAATTTCATGTTATGTGATATGAAGGACTCTAGAGTATTTCCTGAGAATATTGGGTTCATTTGACTATATTTATGTCCTTGGGATGGTTAGATTCAGATAGTAGAGTTGTGAGGGATGATCATCAAAATGGGTGTCGAAGAAAAAAAATGTCATTCCTAATAAGTCTATGAAACATACACAACATGTTCTATGAGACCTTGTTTTCATTAAAACTACTCAAAATTGGAGACTCATAGATTGGAATTCACTCTCTCTAAGAGATAACTTGCACTACTCTGTATGGGTTAACACAAACCTCACATAGTACTAGTGATCAAATAGTGGTAAATAATACTCATATAATATTGGTAACTAACATTTATTCCACTAACTGTTGTAAAAATGTAATTCTATAAACACATGAAAAAAAATTAGAGGGTATAATGACAATTAAATAAACTATTATAACTCACCCATAGGTTGATCTGTGGGTGGATCTGATTTGTCACCAGCATTACCAATTATGTCATCTTTAAAGGGGTATACCTTTAAATGTGGATATTATACCAAAGCATCACACGGAAAATTTCAAGAGAATAATGGGGATCTCTCATTTTTATACCTAAAACATGAATTTCCACAGTCCAACAAACAAGGGGAAATTTTACACCCTATTAGAGGATGTATAGGGAGTTATTTTCTATAAAAAGGAAACATAGGTATTGGGTCATATTTCTTATATTATAAATATGAATATAAAATGTTTTTAAATAATTAATCACATACATCCATCTTCTTATTGAATCTATGACCTCCTCTAGAGAATTGATAATATTAATATGTGAATGAATGTCCTATATTTCCATTAAATCATTATATAACATCTTAAATCTATTAATATCCTCACTAACATTGGAATCATAGATTAATGACTCTTGAGCCAAATCCACAACTCTACCACTCTCTGATTAGGTATTTCTCTTATCTCTCGTAGATTAGGATCCACTGAATTAGAATCATTACTTCTACCCGTATTATATGAATTGTGATCAAAATTTTCATGTTCAATGATGATAATGTAGTCAGAATTAGTTATCTGGGGCTCTTAAATGTATGGTCTTTAATATAGAAATAAAATAGAGAGAAATGTTAGTAATTTCTAAATGAAATATTTTTTCAAATAGTTATCATTAACAAGGTCATATTATTGTAATGTAGAATAAGAATAATTTTGTATATTCCATCGAAATATCTCCCCTAGAATGTGTAGACTAATAAACAAGAGTGTAAAGTTCATCTGAAACAACCTTCTTAATTAATGAATGATCCATGCTAAATCCTTTGAGAGAAGAAGGGGAATAAAATTCAGAAATCCCATATTATAGATAGATATATATTATAAATATATCAATTATAAGTAACATTGTGAAAACATACAATGAATGATGATATGTTTGGATAATTTTTTTTCTCTCCCCTGGTTCTTCACATAATATTGTTCAAGGCCCATGCATTCCATATTGAACACATGCATTGGGGAAAGTGATTTATAATGTTCTCCCACAATTTATTCCTCCCTAAATGCCTTTCTAGGAGATACATTCCCAATCTATGAAGGAGTTGATTCCTCCATCCCAACCAGACTCCTAGAAATAGTATATCACAGTGATTCTACTTCTGGTGATTCTTCATCTTCCCTATGTAAATCAATGTTACATATTTCTTCATTTGATTCACTTTATTTAAAAAAATGTATGGTTTATGGCTTACATAATTGGGATTGAAAAACTCTTCCTATTAATATAAGGGTGGATAACCTACCCCTTTAAATATTCCATGATCAACCACCTCGGTTAACCATTTTTTATAATAAACCAATCCATTAGTATCCTCTATAATAATCTATAGCTCCCAGTTATATTTTCCCACCTCGGATGGGTCAACATCATAATGAAATTTTTAGGGAGCTAAAAAAATTATAAAATATGGAATTCACAATCCAATATAAATAAATAATGGTGGATATTGTCTTTTTCTAAAATTGAATTGACTTAGGACATACATAATCAGACGTTTCTTTGTCCAGTAATGAAGAAGACCTCATATCTCTATACATTATAGTCTTTCAAGACCTCACTTCTCTAATAAGAGTTTAGAAAATTAGAGCTCATATCTCTACCTAGAAATGGAAACTAGATCACATTATCCTATTGTCAATAAGTGTAGTGCTTCCAATTATAAATTTACATGTGGCATGTGCTCGATGTCATTTTTCTCACCTGAGATCTTCATTACTATCACATTCTGGGTGTCATATCCTACTATTTTTAACTCACCCAATTTTTTTGGATGTATCAACTTAAGGGACTCTCTTCCCTATCACCTCATACAAATATGAAGAGGCCCATAAATTGTCATACACAGGAGTTATCTGGATGGTTATATATAGTATAGGAGACATGATTACACCAGATATACATTATAGTCCATGAAGAACCAGAGTTTTTTGGACACCATGGGGTGCTTCTATGACAGAATATCTATGAGGGTCCTGACTGGTTTTTATTAGATCATTAATTAATGTGAGTTCATTTAGGGAACTATAGGATTTATATAAAATTTCACTAACTATAATTATTTTAAATAGTTATTTTGTGAATGGAAAAAAATATGGTTTGAGATCATTGTATTCTGGTCTTTAAGAAACAATCACCCTGATGGATGTGTCTCCAATTCAGAAATATTAAAATATCCCATATAATCCTTAAATCTTCAATGATGTATAATATTTCAATGTTAGTGGCATGATACTAGATATATAATGAATGATAGATCAGAATTGGTGTCTTGGGATACCAATCTATCTTAAGACAACATAGGAATTAAAAGGTTCTATTATCCATCCGCATAACATTTTTATTGGACCTAAAATTTTAATGGTGTCTATAACTGGTTGAAAGTGCATAAATAATATCTGGATCTTTCCTAAAATAGTCACCTAAAATATTACATTCTCCCCTTTTTCCATGTTGGCCACCAATATAAATTTCTAATGCTTCACACTATTGTGTGACTCATGAATCAATAATATATAGGTGCTTAGAAAAAATTATACAAATATTTTATGATGTTTCATAGTGTGGATAACAGACTTGATGGTATGACACCATGTGTAATTTTTCACATGTTCTAATAAATGACAATATTCATTAAGGATGACTGAATTTTATACTAAATAAAATCACACATAAGGCTTAGAACTAGGAATTTTACCGTAGCGATCATAAGAAAAATTCATCCATACTTCAGGATGAGAATCAATGCTCGATCAATGATCTACCTCTATTATCCCATGGTTAGTTTAAACAAATTGTGGGCTACAATGGGAATCTGTTCAACAAAATACCACATATCCTCCAATATGATACCCTAATAAAAAGATCACAATGGATAATATCCCCTGATATATTGTAGACATCCAAAAAACTGATGTCAACTTCACCATGAATTAGATGAAATTTGATTGTATACATACTCTATAGGATGAGAAGGTATTAGAGTATATCATGATAATTATTTAAAAATTTCTTGAAAATATATAGGGCTTAAAAAATCCAATTCATTTTAATGGCTACATAAAAATTGAAAAAAATCATTCACACCCAATAGTCCTATATCCACTCTGGCTCAACCCCCCCTCCGGTGAAGAATCCATCATCTTCTTTATATCAATGTGATTGGAATATAATAAAATGGTGAAAATGAATGAGTAATTGTTTTTTAACTAAATATTATTAAGATTAATATATTAGTTGAGAGTACTATGATATTTCATAAATGTTGAGGTTCCCATTACTTAATTAATATATGATCCGTTGGTGGAAATTTTGGTGGTAGTGAGGTTTGTGTATTCCTTGAACCAGAATCATGTGGAGAAATTTTCCCAATTCAGAAAGAAACTTCAATTCAATATTATATTGTCATATGACATTAATGGTTCACTCTAAATATACTTATTATGGTACTTCATTATATTATATTGATGAATCAAAATATTTGGGTCATATGATATTTAATACCCCAACCCAACAATATCATTCATTTCCTATTTATTAGATGAAAAATAAAATAAAAAATAGTAAATGGTCATCTATTAATTTTTAATTTTTAGGGAAACATAGAATATTTCACTAAAACCATTTTGATAATTTAATCATAGAATCATTGAAGAGAACTAATGTAGTTTTCACCACACCTCATTGCCTTTATCAGGTCATTTCTTCCAAGTTAAAATCTCAGGTCACAACATGAAAGATAGTTTGCAGAAGTCAATTAATGAAAATAAAAACCTTTTATATTCCTATAGATTTTTTTTCAAAAGACTTGTGTGAAATAAATTCAGGAGTAAAGTTTCCCTTTCACAGAGAAAGAATAAATGTGAGATTGATTAAGGGGACCACAGGGTGAGTGACACTATTTATACGAATTGGAACATCGTTCGATGTATCAACATGGTTTACATGAATGGTATATATGTGTGATACCTTGGAATGAGATACAGGAACAGTGGTGCAATTATATGTCAAGGAAAATTATGATATCAATGAAGACATTGTGCCAAATAAAATTGGTATTGAGAATTGTGAGCGAAGCCAATCACTGAGGAATTAGTGGCCCTTTCTCATGGTTTAATTCGATTGTCTGTTTCCATCTACATCATGATTAGATATTACTTTCTCCAATAAAGACTCAATACTGAGGGAGGAATTTTATGGGCATAAATTTTTTCCTAAATATAAAATATTTAATGGGAAAATACAGAAGTTATATAGTGTTTCATCAAATAAGACTGCATTTGTATACATGTGGGAAAAACATTCATGATCATACAAATAGCCAATGTTATACCTGCATGATTAAATATAAAAGAACAAAAGGAGACCCTATATCCTTTTACAATGGTCCAAGATTTGAATATAAAGAGAATATTAGGGTTCCACTTTTGGGACCCTAAAAAATTATGAAGATAACCAAATCCATTATTTCCCAACTCTATCACCCTAAACATGAAAACCATTACGAGAGTTTCCACGAATACAATATAAATTGTAATTATCAAATTTAGTAAGGTACTATTGTTCCCGAAAGGTAAAAATCACTAAGGTACTACACATACATCATTAATATAAATGATATACAATGAAAGGAATGGTTATAAAAGAATATGATTTTCTTATATATGGGTATTTAGATGGGAAAAAATATATTAATCCCTCTAATGAGAACACTAGTCTTGATGTATACCATTTTCAGTTTTTGTTGTCAACATCTACCCCAACGATGATCTAGATAATTATTCTGACATAAAAAATAGGGATAAAAATTTGTCAATTAAATCCATGGTTCATAATAAATTTTTTTAAGGTGTGTGTAATCATAAAAATAGTTAAATATAAATTATAATTTCTACCATCAATTAAACATTGATACCTCTCTGGTGGCCTTTAACCAAGGATAAGGGGAAGGTTATTCCCACATCTCACAAAATACCAGATGAATCTGAGCCTCCAACTATTTAATATATGGTTCATCACATTGTATTGGACATATAAGAGTTAAAGAGACTCAATACCATGATTCCTTGTAGAAATATTCCAACTAATCATATCCTGCAAAGGGAGGATCACAGTTTTCCTCCATCTAATATAGATTAGCAAAGAGTTTCCTCTCTATCATAATCTATCCATTCAACCAATTTCATATCGATGAAACCATATAATTTGACTTGTTGGCTTCAAATAATTAGTATTTTACTCCAGTGGGAAGGTATACATAACTATATTAGGAAATCTACCCCAAGGTAACATACACTTGTTAGAAGAAATAGACTCAACAATTATAACCATAACATGTTATATCCACCGCCTCTTTACAAATTTCTCACTGACAATCCATCCCATAAGAGCATCTTAACTCTATAAAATATATTGTCTCTTGAATAACGGTCCTTAAACGGTGGAAATAACTAGTAAACATCAAATTAATGACCTTCCCTATGAGGGTATATATGGTTTGTTCTCCACTAAACATCATAAATAACAATTTCCAAGTATTAAACAACACTATAGACCTAGAGTTGTATCTTATGAACACATTTCTTAAATGTGGTCCCATGATGGGAAGCCTAAATTTATAGGACATATATTTTATTAAAATTATTTAGTAAATATATAGATGGCCTGTCATTTATATTATATATAATAATTCTGACCAAATCATTCATAGGATGGGAAGACATCCACTGGAAACTCCTCTTCTAATTTATCTCTATTTTTATGAAGACTATTTTTATAAACCATTAAAACTACAAAAAACATGTTAATGAGTGGAAATAAAAGTTTATTACATGGAGAACACGTTTATCATTGTCTTTGAACATATAAATCCTAAATTACGTGTTTCAAGCCATCTATATTTAAAATATATGTGATGATATGAAAATACCATCCATTTATGAAAAATATTTAAGATGATTCATTCGTTTTCCTATAATCTAAATGATATTCCTAGATTTAATTTTATAGACTAATCCATATCATTAAACAGTTCTCAAATATGAAGAAAAAAAATATTAGAGTGAAAAATGTGGTTGTTACTCTTATACCCACTCAAGTAAATTCTAATGCAACAAAACAAACACAATATCACATAGTACCTCCTCTTCAAAAAATGACAATAAAAACACTCTCTCTATAAAACGAAAAATTATTTCATATTGAAATAATATGAATATGAAAAGAAAAATGTTTATTCTTTATTATCTGAGTATGTTCATGGTTAGTTCATCTTAGACATGGTGAGATTTTTTTAATCATCAAGATTACCCAATTTTTAACCATGTTAGCCTAATGAACTTGAAAATTATTTCTTTTTCAATTTAATCTTTGGTCATACCATCTATGAGTTATCTTCCATTAAAACCATAACCCAAAACATGATAGATTCTATATAAGTAATTTTAGGTTAACCACTATCACGTGTGACTTGTGATGTTCCCTCCTTACTAGAAGAATAAGTTGAATGACAAGAATTATCAAATATGTGTTCACAGAAGTTTTGTGAGTGGATGATTAAATTAATTATTATCCACACATTACTATCCTCATGTCATGTAAATGTCAACTAGTTATGAACTAAAAATTGTTTATTGTAACAAAGATGACTTATTCAATTCCATAATCCTCAATAATCTGGTATTATAAGAACTAATTATACTTGAATAACAATGGAAAGACATAATAATATGAAAATAATATGAATTTATGTCTCTATGAAATTATAGTTCAAAACCTACTATAGGTCATGAATTCGACACTAGAAAGATTGTCAATAGACCACCAAATATTCAAATAAACATCACCCATAAAAAAGAAATAATCATTAGATGACAAGTATCTATAAATATCAATCCACGATATACACATGGGGGATCCCTTCCCTAATGAAGAAGATATATATCCCCCACCTGAAATTACATTATCACAATCGAGGTATGCGAAGAAGAGGATTCCATGTCCTTTTGGTCAGGGGAGAAGATATTGATATTGACCTTGACATTAATGTTTCATCCCTACCGATACAATAATTGTGCTAAAATTTCATAAACATGTAATCCAACATGATCTGTAAGGGAACAAATCAACTCCTGATGTATCAAATTCCCATTCAAGACTAGTTATACTATATAAATAATTATAAAATAAAAATATTCCATCTTAGTATCATGGAAGTGTTGACTGGTATGTCTTTTAGGATGTGTAGTTTTATTTTTCATGTTTTTTTTCATTTATTTCTATACTTTTTCTTTCATTTGATTCATATTCAGAGGGTCTCCTCTGATTGAGATTTTCTGGTATGTTTAGTCCATATAATACTTAGCCACTTATGATTCACTCATATTATAATAAAATAATGAACTCACCGAAATATTTTTCCTCTCCACACAAGACTCAGGAAATTTTGAAATCCCATATTGGAAATAAGGGACCTATTTCTTAAAAAAATTACATATATAACTAGCTTGTTGATCATATAGATATGCACTAAATTTTTGATACAATGTACATTTGATTTTTATTCTGGAAACCACATGTTGAGTCTCTTTAAAATCCTTATGGCTATAAAGATGATATTATTGTCACTCATGCATATCAGGAAAAGACTTCCCATACTAAATATCAAGTAGTCAACTTCTTTACATAGAATGAAATAGAGTACCCAAAAAAATGACACATCTATAAAATTTTTGTATATATATATAATTATATTGTAAGTTGGATGGGGTCGAAATTCATCAAGTCCTTGTTTAAAATGGACCTAAAATCAATATCATATTGTTATAGGAAGTCTAAGATATGGGTTTTATGAGGGATGGTTTATCTGCCTCGGATATAAAATCAATGAGTATGATAATTGTGAGTAAAATCCATTTTGATGAATAGAACATAGATCCTACTTTGGGGAACTTTTCTCTAATTTCGAGTACATCATTGTCCATACTAATATAACATTAAAGTTCAAGTTTAGAAGGACATATCATAAATAATATATTGAAATACACCCATCATATCACTAATGTCTTAATTACACAATTAGTGGATATGTAATAGTGATATAAGATGATAACACCCTTCTCGGCTCACTATAATAAAAATAAATTAATGAACGATTCAATAAATGGGATGTGAGATTACCAATTACTAATGATGTTGTTTGAGTCAATCTACCTAATTGTTTGGAAATTGACTATATCAACCAATTTCATGAACTCAATGAGAACTATTTATTACCATTGAAATTGATCTAGGAAATCACTCCATATTGAAAAAATCATGTTTTTAAAATTACGTCTTAAATCACAGATACAAGGGCTATGTTTCTTCCCTCATAGATTAACAACCTTGGATTGGAAAGGGTACACATGACCCAATTTTGAAAATAAATTTCAGTCATGGACTACTCTACAAAGGGTCCTATCTAGACCATATTCAGACCACATAGGCAAGGTTCTTGGATTTGATCACCCTCAACCACTGATGAATGAGGCACACAAAAGTCATGCAGTCATTGTCCCTTATAATTAAGATATCAAATATGTTGGATCATATCCACCTTTTTGGAGAAGGATATGTTCTGGAAAATGACTAAAAATATCAGAATGATAATTATATTCTATAATTGTAGAAAATTATAGTGATAATTTCATTTCTAGGTTTTTGAAAATAATATATCCATGTCACCTATTAAAATAGAAAAGGTATATATTCCATATCCTAAATCTAAGGACATTTGTCTTTCATTTTTCCAATAGTGATATATAATAATGAGGATAGAAAATATATGGATTTTTAAATGATAATACCCATGAATTATCATTTTTTTGTTTATTGATTCCTCATCATCTTTTATAGTGGATAAACATGCATTCAAATTGTTTTTATTACCTAAAAATGTCATTTCATTCCATAAATACACTAAATTTAATGTTAAAGGTGAAAGTAGAGAATATTTATAATAAAATTACCTAAAAATTATTATTATACATAAATACTCTTAGGAAGAAATGAATCTTCCACATCATTTATATAAAATCAAACCCTCATGAATTGTATCACAGTTAAAAAATCATTCCTTCATCACCAATACCCATTTTAATTGATGTATATAATGAATATATTATATATTCACTACTATAAAATAAATAAGTAATCTCTATCATCATTGTTGAACATAGATAGGTAAATTTAGTTATATAAGTTGAACCATGTCCCACTTTGATTAGTACATCCATGTATCCCAAAGAAAAAAAAACATATACCTAATTGATGAAATTGAACAATGATTTCTTCACCTTGAACTATGTAAATATTTCAAGTTATGATCCTAATTTCGTTAATACTCATGCGGTCATACATAAATATTATCATAACTACGTACTGATAGCCATGATATTTCATCTAGAAAAGGTTTCAATGGTTTCATTAGAGTTTCACAAGATTCCCAATGTTGAATACAATATAAATGTTCAATATCTGAAAGGTCATGAAAAAATCATACATGTTTATATGAAAAACATGAAAATAGAGTTTTTTCAACATCGAGGATCTCATCCATGATTTGAATATGGATGAATTCCCATTTATTGTAAAGAATAATTTATTCAATTGAGCAACAAAATTTTAGGCCCGCTCCCTTATTTCCAGATATTCTATCTATAACTCGATTTGGATTTCTCTTGAATATGAAAGGCCACAAAATTCAATGAACCCTATTAAATGTATTTGTTTTGAGTAAATCCTTTTGGATTGAGGAGAATATGATCTATATACCAATTTTTCATGAACCATATTTATAGTTAATTCTTGAAGAATATGGTAAAACTCAATATTGATGACTTTTTTGTTGAGTCAATAAGGTTTTCCTTATGACTTTTCCATTCCTTCTTGTTTTGAAAATCACAAACACCTTATCTTTAAGGAAAATCTCTTTTGTAAGGAAAAATTGCTTTTATAAGGAAAATTGCTTTCTTAAGGAAAATCGCTTTTATAAGGAAAATTATCCTTATCATATTTTCATCAATATTTTTCTTAAGTATAAGTTTCGGATTCATTTTCTCGGAGTCATTAAAACTTTGATATAAAAGCATTCTGTTTTTAGGATTCGGTTCTGGACAAGAACTATAAGGAAGTTTCATTCCGAATTCCGAATATGAATTCTGACTAAGTTCTATTCCAGATTCAGGATACGAATTCTGAAGAAGAATTTTCATTTCAAATTCTAATGAAGAAATCCCATTCCGAATTCTCATTATGAATTCCAATAAAGAATTCCCATTACGAATTCTGATGATGAATTCTCATTACGAATTCTGATGACGAATTCTCATTACGATTTCTGATGACGAATTCCTATTCCGAATTCCTACTCCGAATTCTCATTCCGAATTCTCCTATTAAACAGAATCTGATTATCATTGTTTTATACACTCTGAATTTATTCACTCCGAACCTTCACTCCGAAATTTCTATTCCGAACCTTTTTGTTAGAGTTTAAAACGATGTCGTACATTCTATTTCACTTGTTTTGTTATAAAACAATGTCGTCCATTTTGTTATAAACTAACCGTTGTCTAAGTGACACGTGTACAGGTCCCTCCGAACTTTAAGGAAAATATGAACGTTGGAGAGGAGACGACCTTACCTATAAATAGGAGCTCATTTGAAAGAGCTCGAGGCTGATGCATATGCTGATTGTTGATAAAGTGCTTACATGTTGTTGAAGTGATTTCTAGAGAGATAGTCTCTTATTAACTCTCAAAGCTTCGTGCGACTCCGAATGTTGGTGATTACATTTGGGGGCTTCCGGGGATAGGAAGACAGAGGTGCCGACTACCTTAAAGATCGATGGCTTTCTTGCTGAGAAAGACAGAGGTTGCCAACTACCTTGAAGTTGAGGGCTTGCGGGGATAGCAAGACAGAGACACCGATCTTCGTATCGAGGGCTTACCCTGGTGTGGGTAAGACAGACTTGCTTGAAAGTATAAATCAAGGGACTTTTATCCAAGGTTGTTGGATACCCTTCTCTTTGGGTTAAAAGACTATTATCTTGTTTCTAGTAGTTTTACTACTTGTCTTTATTCCGCTGCAATTTGTATCTTAAGGAAAGTATAACTTTCTTATACTTCCTTACTTACTCTGATTAGTTTAGATTCTATACGCTTTAAGGTAGAATCTTATATTGTAACTTTTGTTAAGTTTCAATCTCCGGAATCATATTTTCGGAATCTACTTTTGGAATCCCTTTCCAAGTTCAGTTCGGTGTTAGAGGTGTTTTAAATTTACTTAGTTTAACTTTGTTAAACATAGCTCTTTCCTTTTCTTAAGGAAACTCTAGTTATTCATAACTAACTTTAAAGGTTCCAAAGGAATTTTTAAAGTATACAATTCACCCCCCCTCTTGTATATTGAGCATCTCATATTATTTTTCGATCCTACAATTGGTATCAAAGGTTGGAAACCTCTTACTCTATACCATTCTTACATTTGGTATCAGAGCCAAGGTTACTGAAATACTTGTACTCACATACAAGTTTTTCTTGCTCACTTTTCTATTCCGAACTTTGTCATTCCGGATTATCCATTCCGAACTTTTCCCATTCCTAACCTTGTTATTACGATTCTAAGCTACTAACAAGTTTGTATCCAAGTTATTTTTTAGTATGGCAGGAATTAATGTTGGATCGATTGACAATCTGAATCCTACAAGGCCACCAATATTCGATGGTAATGATTATGAATACTGGAGAGATCGTATGAAGACTTTTGTTATCAATACTGGAGTAGACAACTTTGTGATGCTTACTGGTGATTATAAAATTCCTGACAAGGAAGTCAGAACCTTTACTAACTAGGAGAAGCAATAATATCAACTCAACTATAAGGTACGCAATACTTTATTATGTTCAATGACTAGAAATATATATAGCAAAATTTCTTCTTGTGAAGCAGCTAACTGTATATGGAAGAAGTTAGAGGTTACACACTTTGGGACTTCTAAAGTGATTGAGACTAGAAGAGCTATGCTTAGAGAAGAATATCATGGCTTTAATTTTCCTTATGGAGAACCTATCTGTAAAGTACAACAAAGATTTATGACTATCGTCAATAGTCTACAATCTATGGGAGAAAAAGGTTTAGATGATGAAGCTCTTGTGGAAAAGATAATTGATATTATGCCCAATGAATGGGAATCCAAGAGAACAGCTATAGATGAGAACAGGAAGGTTACTCAAATTACTCTTGATGAATTATTTGGAACTCTTCTACAACATGAGACCAGAATGAAGAGAGATGCTGACAACATCAAGAAGAAGAATGGAAATGGTACTGTTGCTTTTACTACAACTTCGAATCAGATGAAATCTAAGACTCCTGAGAGAGTAACCAGATCCAAGTCTAAGAAAGTTATTTTCCAATCCGAATCTAGTGAGAGTGAAGTTTCAGAAAATGAATTAGCCAATCTTGCTCGAAGGATGAACAAGATAGATGGACAGAGAAACTTTCAATCCAAGTATAAGAAGAAGGATAGGAAAGATAAGAAAGATGGAGAAGTTACATGTTATGAATGTAAGAGAGCTGGACATATTAGACCAGATTGCCCTATGCTCAAAAAGAAAGAAAGAAAGGAAAGACATTCAGAAAAGAACAGGAAGAAGTTTTACAAAGCTAAAGCTAAGAAAGTTTTGAAAGCTAATGACACCTGGAGTGCCAGTGGTGGTGACTCTTCAGATGAATCTTCTGATTATGAATCTTCAGGATAGAAGAATCTTGGTCTTATAGCCAGATTACCTATTGATAATCATTGTCTTATGGCTAAGGTACGAAATGCTGAATCATTGACCAATGTTTCTTTAAATTCTAATGATAGTAAGTATTATAACTCTTCTGATGAAGAATCATCTTCTGATGAGGAAAATACTTTACCTACTTATGAAGAAGTCTCTAGATTTGCTGAACTTCTTGAGATTGAGAATTCCAAACTCAACAAGAAACTTGATAAGGCAAATTCTAGTAATTCTATTCTTACTAAAGAGATATCATATCTTTCTAAAGATCTTGATAAGAAAAATGCTGATTTTGAAAATATTTCAAAAAATCTTGAGGAAGTAAGTTCTGAGAAGAACAAACTTTCTAAAGAGTTAGAAAAAGTAATTTCTAATAAAAATGTTTTCGAGCCTAACTCTAGTTGAAAAACTAATGATTTTGAGGATAAAAACATTGTTGCAAAACTCAAGTCCGAAATTTTTTCCTTAAAGAAGTGTTTTTCAAACTTTACCCATGGTAAAGAAAATTTTGATAAAATGTATTCTCAAATACGACCTTTAAGAAATAAATCCGGATTTGGTTATACCCATGCAAAACCTGTTTTCAGTAACAATTATTTTGTTCCTCAAAGTGCCCCATTTTGTACTAAGTGTCAATGTGGTGGTCACTGGGCAAGAAATTGTTCCTTAAACAAAACCCAATCTCTAGGATTTCACAAAGCTTACTTTTCTAAGAAAATGTGGATACCAAAAATTTTATTGTCTGGAAATCTCGGATCCATACAAGTTTGGATTCCAAAAATCTAACTTTGTTCTTAATTTCAGGGAAATAAAGAAAGTTCCAGCAACAATATTTGGTACATGGATAGTGGATGTTCCCGGCATATGACTGGTAACAAAAGCTTTTTTGAAAAGATTATCAAAACGAAAGGAGGAAAGGTAACTTTCGGAGACAATGTTAGGGGAGGGATTGTTGGTATTGGTAATATAGTTCTTTTAGGTAAAACTTTGATTTCAAATGTTCTTTTTGTTAAAGGTCTTAAGAACAACCTCATTAGCATAATTCAGTTATGTGATGAAGGTTACCTTGTGAATTTTAGGAATGATAAATGCTTAGTTCACAATTCCAAGGAAGAATTTATTCTCTCAGCCAATAGGCAAGAGAATGTTTACACATTAAACTTAGAAGACCTAAGAAGCCAAGATTTACCTTGCCTAAGTGCAATGGAAGATCATTCTTGGTTATGGCATAGAAGATTAGGACACTGTAATCTTAGGAACCTATGTAAACTCTCTAAGAAGAAACTTGTTAAGGATCTACCGGAGCTTAGATTTGATTCTTCTAAAGTTTGTGATCCTTGTCAATATGGAAAGCAACATAAATCTAGTTTTAAGTCAATCGGTGAAGTCTCAACAACTGATGCATTACAGTTGGTGCACGTGGATCTTTTTGGTCCAACACAAACTGGAAGCATTGGAGGCAAATACTATGTGTTTGTTCTTGTTGATGATTACACTAGATTTACTTGGGTCTATTTTCTAGCAAGGAAATCTGAAGCTTTTTCTTATTTCAAAAGTTTTAGAGCCCAAGTTAAAAATGAGAAAAACCTTCCATTGAAAACTATTCATAGTGATCATGGAGGAGAATTTCAAAATTCTGATTTTGAAACTTTTTGTAGTAAGAAAGGTATTACTCACAACTTTTCAGCACCTAGAACTCCTCAACAGAATGGTGTAGTTGAAAGAAGAAATAGAATTCTTCAAGAGATAACTAGAACCATGTTGAGTGAATATTCTATTGCTAGACATTTCTGGGCTGAAGCTGTAAGTACTGCTTGTTATACTATAAATCGAGTTTTGATTAGACCTTTTCTTAATAAAACTCCTTATGAGTTATGGAATGGTAGAAAACCAAGACTTTCCTACTTCAAAGTTTTTGGTTGCAAAGTATTCATTTTGAATACTAAAGATAACTTACATAAATTCGCACCAAAATCAGATGAAGGAATTTTCTTAGGTTATTCCACAACCTCTAAGGCTTATAGAGTTTTTAATAAAAACACTTGTACTGTTGAAGAAACAGTACATGTGAAATTTGATGAGTCAGATCCTTTTGTTTTTAAAACCTCCCAACCTACATCTTCGGATGTGTTTTCAAAAACTGATTGTCAACCTTTGATAGAAGAACCTTCTGATAAGGAAATTGTTCTAGAAGATACTTCTGAAACATTTACCCCAGAAGACTTTCTACCCTATGTTGATGAACAGGTTTTACAAAACCCAAATCAGGTGTTTCTTAAGAATCATCCCAGTGATAGTATCATTGGTGATGTAAATCAACCTGTAAGGACTAGAAGTTCCTTAAGAAATGAAGTAGAACATCTAGAATTTCTTTCCCAATTAGAGCCTAAAAGCACTGATGAAGCTTTAGGTGATGATGATTGGATCAAAGCAATGCAAGATGAACTAAATGAATTCGAAAGGAATAAAGTCTGGACCATGGTTGAAAAACCTAAGGAAACTTCTGTTATTGGAGTAAAATGGGTTTTCAAGAATAAATGTGATGAAAATGGAGTCATTGTTAGAAATAAAGCTAGACTTGTTGCTAAAGGCTATAATCAGCAAGAAGGAATAGACTATGAAGAAACCTATGCTCCAGTAGCTAGACTTGAATCTATCCGCATTCTACTTGCCTTTGCAGCATTCTTTAATTTCAAACTTTTCCAAATGGATGTGAAATGTGCTTTTCTTAACGGTTATGTTCAAGAGGAAGTTTTTGTTGAACAACCTCCTGGCTTTGAAGATACAAAACATCCAGATCATGTTTTTAGACTTAACAAAGCTTTGTATGGCCTTAAACAAGCCCCACGAGCATGGTATGATAGACTTACTGGATTTTTGCTTCAAAATAACTATGTTAAGGGAAATGCAGATCCAACCCTTTTTATAAAGAAAGATAAGAAAAATGTTTTAATTGTTCAAATTTATGTTGATGACATTATATTTGGTTCAACTCAGTAATCTTTGACTGACTCTTTTGCTAGTCTAATGAAAACTGAGTTTGAAATGAGTATGATGGGTGAGTTAACTTTTTTTCTTGGTTTTCAAATTTCTCAAAAACCAGAAGGAACCTACATATCTCAACATAAGTATATTAAATATCTTCTTAAAAAGTATGGTTATGACAACACTAAGAGTATAAGTACTCCTATTGGTACCTCAAACTCTTTAGATCTTGATGAAGCTGGGAAACCAGTAGATCAAACATCTTTTAGAGGTATGATTGGAAGTCTACTTTACTTAACAGCTAGTCGACCAGACTGAATGTTTTCTGTATGCTTATGTGCAAGATATCAATCCAATCCTAAGGAATCTCACTTAAAGGCAGTAAAAAGAATTTTTCGCTACCTTAAGGGAACCATGGATCTAGGATTATTTTATACTTCTGGAAATGATTTTGTTCTAAAAAGCTTTTCTGATGCTGACTTTGGTGGATGTAGAATGGATAGGAAAAGTACATCTGGAACTTGTCATTTCTTAGGAGATTCATTAGTTTCTTGGTCATGCAAGAAGCAACATTCTGTTGCACTCTCCACTACTGAAGCTGAATATGTAGCAGCTGGAAGTTGTTGTGCACAAGTGTTGTGGATGCAACACACACTCACAGACTATGGCTTGAGTTTTACTAAAACTCAAATTTTGTGTGATAACACAAGTGCCATTTCCCTAAGTAAAAACCCTGAACATCACTCTCGTGCAAAACACATAGATATTAGACATCACTTTCTTAGGGATCACACACTTAAAGGAGATATTATTCTTCAGTTTATCGGAACGCAAGATCAACTTGATGATATTTTCACAAAATCCTTGCCTTCTGATAGATTTGAATATATTAAACAAAAGTTAGGAATGATAATCGTAAGGTAATCTTCCTTAATTAACTTTCTGTTGAAAAAGTCTCCTTACAGTAATAAACTCCTTTTCATAGGGGGAGTACATTTGATTCCTTATTTAACAAAGTTTTTCAAAATTTGTTTTCAAACTTTTCGGAACGAAAATTTCCGGAATGGAACTTCCGGAACTACAATTTTCCAGAAAGGATATTTTCGCATAGAATACTTCTGGAATGAAAGTATTCGTATTAAAAATTTCCGGAGTGGACAACTTTCATACTGGGATTTTCATAACCAGATTTTCGTACCAAGTTTAGTTTTTCGTATTGAGTTTTTCGTATTGACTTTTTGTATTTACTTTTTCGTATTGAGTTTTTCGTAGTCGTCTTTATATTACCCATTACGAATAACTTTCCTAAGCTAATCCGAAAGCTATGATTTCCTTACTGAAGTTTTCGTAATCATATTTTACTTGCTGGCAATATCTTATAGTTTGTTTTTGGTTTTTGGATTTCTTAATTCTTTACTTTAATAAAACCTCAAAAAGATCGGATTCAAGCTTTCAACCGTTAGTTCTGATCTCAGATCGTTCTAAACCGTTAGATCAACCGAGGAAGTTGAACCGTCATCGCATTGCCTATATAAAGGGGACCCTATTTTCTCGTCCCACATCGATTTCAAGCTTTTGCGTGCTGAAGCTCTGACTCTCCGATTTAAGGCCGTTCCGAACTACAGTTTTCTCAGTTCCGAACTTCAGTCTTCTCTGTTCCGAATTTCTCAGAGGACTTCAGATCCGAATGTCTGCAGTGTTAGCTTCTCAAGAGATGTCTTCAACCAAGCCCATTTCTCAGTGGTTAGTCTACAGAGAAAGGTTAGTTCATCCGACTTTCTTCAGCAACTATGATTCTATCATTTCGAAGAATATCAAGTTGAACGGCTGGGAGGATGTTGCGGTATCAAAAACGGGAAACCAAGATGAAGTCTACTCAGATTTGCTTGTTGAGTTTTATGAGTCGGTTGCTTTCTTTGAGGAAGACAATAGAGAAAAATTTTCTTTCAAGTCGTATGGCAAAACATATAAGCTTTCTTACACCAAGGCTGCAAGCTTGGTAGGGTTAAGGTACGAAGGTGAAGCTGAATTCATTTTTCACATACTGCCAGACTCTTTGGGTAGTTTCAACAAGGAGAAAGCCTTAGAAATTCTCGGATTGGATGATGAAAAGGCTCCAAAAATAGCAAGTCTTTCTACAAACTTCCAGATTCTGGAGTTATGGGTGCAAGGGCTTATTGTACCGAGAAAAGGAGATAAGGATAGTCTGAAGAAAAGTGAGATATATATCCTAGATTTCCTGATAAATCTAAGAAAGTTCAACTTGATGAAGCATATCCTTCTTAACATTGAGAATTTGAAGAAGGGGAATCTGAGTGATCAGATTGTGATGTACCCAGCAATATTGTCAAAGCTCATAGTTCAGTGCCTAGAATCTTTCAAGGTAGCTTGCAGTTCTAAGCCGAAAGTTTGTAAGATCATGCTGCTTAGTGATGCCACTCTTAAGAGAATGAATATAGCTTTTGACAAGGAGTCAAGGAAGTTCATTGATCTACCTCCTCAAGCAGAAGTGACTCCGAAAGTGGCTGATCCGGAATCATCCAAGCCGGTAAGGAAGAGGAAGCTGAAAGAAGTGGTTGTCGAAGCTGAGGAACCCAAGTCTAAGGAAGTCCACTCCACACCCCCTAAGTCTAAGAAGAAGAAAACCTATACTGATGAGGTTGCAGCGAAGTGGAGAGCTGATAAAGAGAAGAGGAAGGAAGGAGATCCGCAGTTCGGATTGGATCCTGCAGAGGCCAAAGCTCTGAAAGAGAAGGCTGCTGATGAGCTCGAGAAACAAGCAAAGGAGAAGAAACTGAAGAAGAAAATGTCCGAGGCTGAGGTAGCTCAGGCCTTGTTAAAGTTCAACGAAATGGTTTCAGCAACCATTCCCGTTCCGAGATCTTTTTCTCTGGAATCTCTACCTGAGACTCCAGGAAGAAATCTTGTTACTCCGGAAAAGGCTGTTGCTACTGAGGAAGTAGAGCAAGTGGAAGATGTTGAAGAAGCTGCTGAAGGAAGTGGTGAGACAGGAGATGTTCTCAAACAAGTAGATGAATACAAAGGAACTCCTTCGGAACACCTGTCGCTCTGAACATCTGAAGCTCAATCTTCAAAGCTTGTCACTCCGACTATGGAAGAAGAGAAAGGCGAAGAAGAAGTTTCTTGTCTGAAAGAAGAAGAACATATTTTACTTGATGCTGCTCAGAAGGAAAATGTAGAAGTTGCTGATGAGGAAGATTTGGTTGTTCAAGTATCTGATAGCGAGAAGAAATCTCCGGAACAGGTTTCTATTCTGGAAAAAGATAAGGGGAAACGAATTCTTGCTGATACCCCAAGTTCAGAAAAGAGTATGAGGAAGGAAGCTGGTAGTTCTTCTAAGAGGAAGTTGGAGCTTATTGAGGAAGAAAACTCTCCGAGCATGATGTCAGATTCGGAATCATCTTCGTTGGGGAACGATTTTGTTGTTCAGTCCTTGAAAAAGTTGGTGGGAACTATTCCGACCTTCTCCAGTATTGACTCTCGGTGCCAGATGCTCCAACATGCGCTAAATCAGAAAACCGATTCCGTATCCATGGTAATGGATAAGTGTGTTGAGATTGAAGCTCAGTTCAAAACTTTCTTCGTTGGTTATGAAGCACATAAAAGATCTTGCAAGAGGATGACAAGCTGGTCGAAGAAGAATTTGGAAGAGATGAGGTTGCTGGATGAGTTTCAGGAAAATGTTAAGGATGCATTTCAAACCGAGGACAAGAAGTTTCATGAGATGACTGCTTCATTCGATGAGAAATTGACAGAGGAAAAGAACATTCGGATTCAGGAAGTGAGAGATCTGAATGGAAAGCTCAACTCCGTTAATCAGAGTTGGAAATTTGAAAGGGATCATCGGATCAATTTTCTAGAAAGAATGAAGGCTCAGGAAGAAAAGATGAAAGCTCAGGAAGAAAAGTTGAAGGCTCAGGAAGAAATCATTGAAGCACAGTCAGCAAGAATAGTCGTCTTGGAGAAGCAAGCAGAGGAAGATCATAAGGACCTCAAAAAGATCAAGACAATTCTTAAGGGGCTCATGTCAAAGGAGAAAGATCCGAAATGACCAATCCGATCTTTTTGTTGTAATCTGTTTTTGTTGCTGACATTTCAAATATAATGAGAATTGTGCTTGTTGTTTCGTTTGTACTAATATTTCAGGTACTTTGTTAAGTTTTTCCATTCCCTCCAATTTTTTTTGAAAATCACAAAGGGGGAGAAGGAAAAGATCCTTAAGAAAAATAGGAAATCTAATAAGTTCTTATCAAAGGGGGAGAAAGAAAAATACCCAAGGAAATAGAACTCTAATAAGAGTTTGTTTAAGGGGGAGTTTTTCTTAAAGAAACATCACTCCGGAAATATGAATATGATCCTTAGAGATTCAAAGCCTAAGGGGGAGTTAGTCGTATTCATCTATTTCTTAAACCAAGGGAGATAAGCTTTAATGTGTTTCTTTCTTTCTTAAAATAGCTTTTTCGTTAGGATGTTTGTGCTTTCCAAAAAGGGGGGGATTGTTGAGTCAATAAGGTTTTCCTTATGAATTTTCCATTCCTTCTTGTTTTGAAAATCACAAACACCTTATCTTTAAGGAAAATCGCTTTTGTAAGGAAAAATTGCTTTTATAAGGAAAATTGCTTTCTTAAGGAAAATCGATTTTATAAGGAAAATTATCCTTATCATATTTTCATCAATATTTTTATTAAGTATAAGTTTCAGATTCATTTTCTCGGAGTCATTAAAACTTTGATATAAAAGCATTCTGTTTTTAGGATTCGGTTCTGGACAAGAACTATAAGGAAGTTTCATTCCGAATTCCGGATATGAATTCTGACTAAGTTCTATTCCAGATTCAGGATACGAATTCTGAAGAAGAATTCTCATTTCATATTCTAATGAAGAAATCCCATTCCGAATTCTCATTACGAATTCCAATAAAGAATTCCCATTACGAATTCTGATGATGAATTCTCATTACGAATTCTGATGACGAATTCTCATTACGATTTCTGATGACGAATTCCTATTCCGAATTCCTACTCCGAATTCTCATTCCGAATTCTCCTATTAAACAGAATCTGATTATCATTGTTTTATACACTCTGAATTTATTCACTCCGAACCTTCACTCCGAAATTTCTATTCCGAACCTTTTTGTTAGAGTTTAAAACGATGTCGTACATTCTGTTTCACTTGTTTTGTTATAAAACGATGTCGTCCATTTTGTTATAAACTAACCGTTGTCTAAGTGACACGTGTACAGGTCCCTCCGAACTTTAAGGAAAATATGACCGTTGGAGAGGAGCCGACCTTACCTATAAATAGGAGCTCATTTGAAAGAGCTCGAGGCTGATGCATATGATGATTGTTGATAAAGTGCTTACATGCTGTTGAAGTGATTTCTAGAGAGAGAGTCTCTTATTAACTCTCAAAGCTTCATGCGACTCCGAATGTTGGTGATTACATTCGAGGGCTTCCGGGGATAGGAAGACAGAGGTGCCGACTACCTTAAAGATCGAGGGCTTTCTTGCTGAGAAAGACAGAGGTTGCCAACTACCTTGAAGTTGAGGGCTTGCGGGGATAGCAAGACAGAGACACCGATCTTCGTATCGAGGGCTTACCCTGGTGTGGGTAAGAAAGAATTGCTTGAAAGTATAAATCAAGGGACCTTTATCCAAGGTTGTTGGATACCCTTCTCTTTGGGTTAAAAGACTATTATCTTGTTTCTAGTAGTTTTACTACTTGTCTTTATTCCGCTGCAATTTGTATCTTAAGGAAAGTATAACTTTCTTATACTTCCTTACTTACTCTGATTAGTTTACATTCTATACGCTTTAAGGTAGAATCTTATATTGTAACTTTTGTTAAGTTTCAATCTCCGGAATCATATTTCCGGAATCTACTTTTGGAATCCCTTTCCAAGTTCAGTTCGGTGTTAGAGGTGTTGTAAATTTACTTAGTTTAACTTTGTTAAACTTAGCTCTTTCCTTTTCTTAAGGAAACTCTAGTTATTCATAACTAACTTTAAAGGTGCCAAATGAATTTTTAAAGTATACAATTCACCCCCCCTCTTGTATATTGAGCATCTCATATTATTTTTCGATCCTACATTTTTTGGTAAAATATCAAAAGAACTATTCAGATCACATAGATCATGAGACTGTTTTAGACCAAATAAGGTACCACAACCTATAAATAAACCCCATGATGATTTATTTAAGAGTTAACTTACAAATATTTTTTGGGTTTTTTATACCATCAAGTCATTGAGGTCCACCCTGAGATAACCAATGTGATCCATGACCTCACACCTCTTAAAAATCTAAAAGGGCTTATAAGGATTCAATGTTCGCTTTCCATCATCAGACACATCAACGAAAACCTAACTAGAAGTTCATACCCTTCCACAATATAACGATTAAGGGATTCACTTATTAGTTTGATGAATATTGTTAGGAAGCTTTGGAAAATAACAATCAATAACTATCAATCCAAATGGTGTTGATTCCTATAGATAAAGGGAAGTTGTTCATCTTATTTTTTTCATCACTGGACCAGTCAGTAGGATCTCTCGTCACAAAAAATTTTGTCATAAGAAAAGATAATACTATCAATTACCTATATAGAATTAGGATAGACACTGGGAATTAGTATTCAGGAATATAGAATAATTTTTAAAAATTAATTTTCATGGTTCATATTTTGAGGAACAACCTATAAAACCCTAAGTTCTACTTAGTCTCTCATATTGATATGATCAAATAATTCCTCATCCCTGTGTTTTTATTGTGATTGTTTTGAGGGAGGTCATATTATATATTTTATTATATCCAATTTATACTATATAAGTCCTTAAATTTTTAAGGACATGAAGAATTTATCTATTCACATCTAATTTCACATAACACCACATATGATATTGTAATTATTGATGAAAAATTGATTTCTGGTATTGAAACTCTTTGAACTTGAGAGATGTATTTCAATATAGATTCTTTAATACCAATAGAATAAAGGATGTGTGACCAAAATAAAAATATTTTTATTTTTGGGGTTATAATCAAATGTCCAAGAAAGGCATTTTTCCCTATTGATTCCTATTGTCATAAGATTTCACTCAAAATAAAGGTAAATACCAAGCCCTCGTTATAGGCCTTGAATTAGACAAGAAAATAAAAATGGACCATCTTAATATAAGGGAATATTAATTGGTGGAAAATAAGTATATTATGGGTGTAAAAACACAAAATATTACATTATGCCTCTCTTTAAATTTTATCTATTAAATAGAATACATTTCGCACAACACCATATTTAAATGAACAATAATATATAATTAAATATCATTATTTTAACACAACCATTATAACCTAGATATTACATAAATATGAATGAATTTAAATAAAAAAAATTAGGAATTTATATATTATATAATTAATCAAGAGGGCTGGAATCCATCCAAATGATTTTATACGCATAAGATAAGAAATAATGCAATTTACACATTAAAATGCCATATTTTTCTAAAATGAAATTTTACCGCCCTTTAATAGAGAACCCATTCTAAATAAAATACTTGAATAATTATATTTTTATTAATAAAATATAATTCTAATTTGAATGAATAATATCAAATTTTACTTCTGTTAAATTTTTGGTATTTTTCTGATAAGTTTCAAGTTTTGATGAATAGTGAAAAATAATAAATTCTAATTGAAAACAACTTTTTTCCTCAAAAAAATTAATATTTTTATGTTTAAATTAAGCTTTTTTTAATTTATAAATATATTTTATTTTTATCATTTAATATATTGTAGTCCATTGGATTTATTTTTACATTAAAATTGGATATAAACACAAGTCAATCCTTTGAGGGGTTTTACATTAAAAAAACACGTATTATCATTCCATCGATATGATTTTTTAAATTTATTTACTGAAACATATATGATAAAAATTATTAAAAATGGATTCTATATATGGAATGACTGGGTCTACATTTTAAAAATAAAATTGTTTTATTTTTTTCATTATGAATAATAACTTTAGTAATGTTTGTATTGCCATAGTTTTGTGTAAATGAAGTAATTAAAGGTGAAAATAATATTTTAAAATTAACATAACGCCTATCAAAATCCTATTTGATGAATAAATTCTATCTTTTCTTATAATTTTCGAAATGTATTCAGTTAATGGTCACTTTTCCATGAATATGACATTGATATTATTTAAATCAATGAAAGAACAAAATGTTAGGCACTGATTTTTTATTATTATAATAATTATAATATTGAGACCAATAAGAAATAACTTCGATCATAAATAGAATCAGGAAATATAAAATAATTATCTACATTATAGTAATTTGTTTTTAATTTTTAGAGGTTAAATAATTACCATTAATGATGACACAATAGTGATGGAGAAATTATATTATTAATAGAAATATGAAATTAATGATATTAAAAATATTAATATATATATAATATATATTAATTATTGCGATAGACTAATTTTATAGGTTACGAAGACTTTTTTAGGATTATTTTTAATTTTTTTTGAATGTGTCCTTATTTTTTAATTTTGTTTAATGAAAATGAATGGAATAATGTCAAAATTTAAACTACTGGTATTTTATAAAAATAATAGATTGTAAAATTATTTTGAAATAAAAAAAAAATTAAAAACTAAAAAGTGATAATTATAAGGTATAAAATGTCATAAAGATTCAATTTATGGGAAATTTACCCCAAATAATTTAATATTTATAAACTTTTAATATAGAGAATATTTTTAATACAATTAAAATCAAATAGTTTAGTTAAGGATAAATTAAATTGATGAGGATTAAAATAAAATCAAAATTTTTTTAAATATTATTATTTAGAAGGATTTAATATCATCTCCATCTTATCTTTGAATTTACTCAGTTTCTAGCTATTTCGAATTGAATATAAATTTATGATAAATGTTTAGTTTTTTGAGTTTCCTAAAGTTCCCCTCCCCCTCTTATAAATGGGAACCCCACCTTTAATTTTAGACACCCATTAAAGACATTTTTCTTTAATAAACCCCACCCATTTCTCCAAAGAACAACCCTCACACCATTATATAGGCAATATGTTGGGTATAAATCCAACCTAATGAGTCATTTTACTAAAATAAAAATGTAATACCCTAGAAAGAGGTAAATGTTTTATCAGGTCTTTTAAAGACTATTTTTTCTTCTACTTCCATTCACTAAGTTGTTTCAATGATATACTAACATCTCTAGAATATAATATATTATGATATTTTTATTTATTTATAGTAAATACATAATTATCCTTTTATCCAGCCTACACAAAACAATATCACCTTATATAAGTATGTACAACTTATAGTCATCATGTTCTCATGTAATTTTTTTATCATCACAATAATTTTTAATGGGTATAATTATGAGTATAATTGATATAAATAATGAATATTAAATGATAATTCTTCTTTATAATTAATAAAGAATCCAATTACATACAGTTTAACCATTAATGGATTGATATCACCACTCATGCATACAAACGACCTACCTTATACACAACTACAGGAGATTCATTCTCTATGTAAACAATTTGATAATGATTAAAAAAAATTACAAGATGAGTAAATATAATATTTATGATCTTAATTTCATTTTGTGTTTGAATAAAATATACGTCATGCATTAGAAAAAATATTTACCAAGAAACACATGCATAATAAAATGAAATAGTTAAAACATGAAACAATTGCATTATTGAAATGTTATTAACAAAATGATATAACATGATCTTATATGATATCATAAATACTAATATAGTTCTTTTATAAATTAATAACATGCATTATAAATTATATAGGAGGTTAACAGACCCTATACTAATGAAATGTACAAGGTAAGGGTTAATTTCCCAATCTCTTTATTATTTCTGATTGATTATACGTAAGTATTTACTCAGAAATATTTTCCATCATGTCCATGTTTCATAAAAATCTATTTCAAAAAATTCATACTATAATTTTACAATTTTTTATAGAATTTTTTATCAATTTCATATTTTATAAAATATAATCTTTTTCAAATTTTACATATGAGGTACGTTTTTAGACATTTTCGATAATGTATGATAAGAATGTTTTTTCTTTCTTATAAAGAATTGGTGGATTTTTTGCACTATCATGATGTCTAATTGTTTGAATCATCCATTACAGTCTTAGAATAATATTTTCAATAAAATTGTTTTATTTTTGAAATTGTGAGGAATTTTAAATAAATATTTTCTATAAAAGAGTTATATTTTTGAAGTAGTTTCTAATGATTTTTACGAACGTTTTCATCTATATCAACTTCCATTATTGGATATTACATTTACTTAAGGATTATTTCTCATGATAAAACTATCATGTTGTATTGATGTTTTTTTGAATATTTTTAATATTAATGTGCTATTTTTATACCATTCATGTTTTATGGATAATATATTAAGATTTTGTATTCTATTTTTAATTCGAATATTTATGTTAGTTATGTTTTACCCCTTTCATAATATGGATTCATTTGACTTAGTATGTGACAGTTGGGGCCTGATATAGCTCCTCAATGCCCCAGTATGTCTCATGAAACAATCTAGTTTGAGTTTTTACTTGTTCATGTATGGTTCATTGTCCAAAGCCTTGATGGTGTGTTTATGATATTTGACATTATGCATTACCTCATTAAGGGAATATTTATATACATTACATGTGATTATTTGACAGGTAGACTATCCATATTAATGTTTATTGAATATTACTTTATTTTTCATTCCAAATAATTATGAATATTATGTTTAAAAGGGAAGTGTTTTAGAATTATATCTATCCTTAAAGGATTATTTATATATATGAAAGCTTCTTCTATATTTTCCCCCCTTAATAAGAATCTAATGTCACCTTTTTTTATGTTTTTAATTCTCAGAATGCCATGATTTGTTTTATGAATAATATGTTGGGTTAATCTAAGATAATAATTTCATTCTCAAAGGATTATATTTTTTTTTTATTTTATGAAATATAATGTAATGTTAATATATGTAATATACTTTTTCCAAGATTACTAAACTGATTGGTGCTTCAGGATTTGATTCCTTCTAATCGTGTTAGTGAATTAAAATAATACCCAGGGTCCCAGGTTCTGGGGTTTGGGTGGTACATTTGGTATTAGAGGATGTTTAAAAATAACCTTTAAAACTATATTTAAAAAACATAGATTATGTAACATAAGCATAAGATAAACATTGAGGATACGTATGGAAACAATTATATAAAATTTTTAATGTAGAGATTATGGGGATATTCCTAGATAATGAATCCCTCTATGGACAATATAATTGGATGTGTTTTTGGCATAGATGAAATGGGGAGTAATAACCCTAAAAAGGTGCTTTAGGCTTGACTCGGGGAAACCTAGTACATGACAACGTGTCGTACTTCAAACCTTGTTTGAAACAACCAAGGGACATCATTAGGATATTTTCAATTTATATTATAAACCATTATGAGGGATTAAAAAATAAATATGCCCAAAAAAGATCCCTATTTATAATTATGAGATTATATATGCATAAATTTTTCAATTTGTGTTGTGTATTTTGAAATTACACATTTTGATTTATAATCTAATCTAGTAAATGTTGTTATTTAGGAATGGTGCCTAGTTTAATAAATGGAAATCATATCAACCCACATAAGTCATGTAGGGTTTACCGTCTTATTCAAGATAAGGATGTTGGAGATGGAGCTACATATGGTGCGAAACAACTTATAACAATATTGGTACAACAAGCTCATGTTAGGAATAATAAACATACCAATATTGAGAAACCCAATCCACAGTGTAGAGGATCAATGTTAGAGAAATGGGGATACACCAAAGTTTATCATTAAATTTAACTAAAAATCCATTCACATAGAAACAATATATATGTTCTTTAGAGAAGATATTTCTTTATTTACGAAGAATCAAGTGTGATAAGTTAGTCATGGAAGTTTATTGATACCAAGGAGATACCAATCAAAGGTTATCCCTAATTGAAAACATGAAATTGGTTGATGAAATTGAAATTGTGTAAAGGAATTATTTTAATGAAATTTTCTTGGAAAATTATTTCTATCATTAATAGAAATAGGATACAAAGATAAAATTCTTGAATCTGATGAAAAATGAAGATAAGAATGTTTTAAAGTATGAGACCATCATTACATGGTTAGAAAGAAATGATATATATGGCATAACTAACCCATGGAGTAAGATTGATCTTTTCATTGATGGGTTGAATCAATTTCGCTGAAAGTATTTAGTCTCCCAATCATTCATATCATATAAAGATATATTATCATGTGCTATCAAAATAAAGAAATAATTTTCTATGCCTTATGTCTTTATGGGAAAGTAAGAGAAGAATTGGATGTTGGAGAAAAAGATGGATACAGGTAAAAGGGAAAAATAATTTTACTATAATGTGATAATTTTGGAATGAAACACCCCAGTACATGCCCAAATGGAATGATATTTTGTTACATGTGTTGAGATAAAGGTCATCAGGCACATGATTTTAGGGGAACAAAAAAAGTTGTAAATGGGAAATGAAATGAATGTAAAGAGATGGGACATTATGAAAATTAATTTCCAAATCAATATGGAGATATATCTTAGAAGAAGAATATAGATCATGGGAAATCATTTGATATTATTGAAATTGAATTTGAGTAATTAATATATTTGTGTTTCTAGATTTAATAAATTTTTTATTATATTCTCATTAATTGAATAATTTGATATATAAGGATTGAATTGTTGTAATGGTTATTTAAGTATGTGGTGGAATGAATGATTTAATTAATGTATTTATGGTCATTAAATATTTTATTTGTGTCAATAGAAGGTACATTAAGTTGTTTTTGGAATTTAATGTTACAATTGATTTTCTAAATTTAGAGAACTTTTGGGACTGTTAATTTGGATAAATGTTTTTTTGATAAGTCATAACATTGGAAGGGAGTAATTTGGACATTTCATATTATTTTTTATGGTTAATGTATGAATTATTGTATAATTCAGGATAACATTTTTGGTTTTAGTAATCATTTAGAGGATAAATGAAAAAATGTGGGCTTTAGTATTTATCAAAAGTGCTTTAGGTTTAAAATTTTCATTTTGAACAATCTTTTCCAGGTGTAAGGGATAAAGTGAAAATCGATAGAAGAACAACCAAATGATAAAACTATTCTTATTTCACATAAATAAATCAATTAAATTCTTACATGAATAGAAAAATATTCTTCAACTCTAGGGAAATGATATTGAAACAAAAAAATTTATCCAAGCATTTTTTTATGATTAATCAAATTGTCCCACAGTTCTCTACTCACTTATAGACTTATAATTGTTAATTTTCATTGAATCATTTTCTCTATCACTCACCATCAAAACATGATGGTGATATTTTTGTTTCATGTCCATGTTTTCCTACATAGAAACCTGATATGTGTTATCTCTAGTAACCTTCGTTCTTCCCATTACTTTAATGTTTAATTTTAATTGACCCTTGATCTGATGTGTCATTTCAATAAAGGAATTTTGAATAGTCAATCCTTAGTAAAAGAACACAAATTTGAAAATTGTGATTATGTAATATACTGATGTTGGGGAGAATTTAACACCCCAAGGTTTTATATTCTATTTTTTTTTGAATTTAATCTGTTTGATATCTTATGTTTGACACAACCCCAAGTTTAAATGAACAGTGATATATAATTAAATATTGAAATATTAACATGATTATTATAACCAATAAATTATATCAACATAAATGAATATAATTAAATAAATTATAAAATTAATATATTAAATAGTTAATAATTTTTCTTTAAAATCCATCCAAATGATTTTTTAGTGATAAGATATGAATTTATCCAATTTCACGCATTAAAAGTCTATATTCTTTTAAAAAAATTAACACCTATTAATGTAGAATCCATTTTAAATCCAATATTTGACACATATTTATTTTTATTTTGAAAAAATAAACTACTTATTTGAATGTGTAACATCAAAATTTACTTTGGTTAAATTTTTGTTATATTTTTTTGATAAGTTTCATGTTTTTATGAATAATGAAAATTACTAAAATTTTATTAAAGACAAGTTTTTTTATTGAAATAATTTATAATGTTAACTTATAGTTATTTTTTTAAGTATAATTAAATTTTATAATTATCAGTTATTCCAATTTAGGTCATTAGAATTACTTTCAAAATAAAAATGTATATGAACACATGTGAATATTTTGATGTCTTTTAGTTTTCAAAAAAAAATATTTTATTGTTCCATTAATGGGATTAATTTTAATTTAATTACTAAAACATCTTTGTTTTGATTTTTGAAAAATGGATCCCAAAATTGGAATCAGTGTGTCCAAATTATGTAAATATGTTTCCTTTTATTTGTTTAGCCTTATCAATAGTAAGTGTAGTAATTTTTTAAATTACCACGGTATTGGGAAAATTTAGTAATTAAAGTAACAATAATATTTTAAAATTACCTTAAAACCTATAAAAATATTATTGTAGGACAAAATGTAACCCTTGTCATCCATTTTTATAAATTTTATCAATCAATGGAAACTTTTCCATAGATATCACATTGATATTTTTAAAATCAATAAATGGGACAAAACATCACACTCTCATTTCATATAAGTATAATAATTTTAATATAGACTCCATGAGGGGAAAAATAAAATATTAAATATACTATAGAAAGATAAAATAATTATCTACATTATTGTTTTTATTAATAACTTTTAGAAATTAAATAATTACAATTAATGAAGGCCTAATAGTGAAAGAGAGGTTATTTTATTAATAGAAATATCAGATATGTGATATTAAATATATTAAAATAAAAATAATTTGAATTAATTATGGTGATCCACGAATTGTTTTGGTTATTATGACATGTTATAAGGTTATTAAATGGGTTTTAAGTTATCTTTCTATTTTTATTTTATTTAAATTCAGTTATATGAATTTTTTGGAAATTGACATTATTTATATTTTATAAAAAGTATAATTTATTAAATTATTTTAAAATCATGAAAATATTTAAAAACTAAAAAATATAATTATAATGTATAAAATTTTATAATGTGTCATTTTATGGATAATTTACATCAAATAATAAAATATTTAAACCTTTTCATATTGAGAATATCATGACTAAAAATAAAATTAAATATATTCCATAATGAAAAATAAAAATGATAACATTTAAAATAAAATAAAAGAATTTATAAATTTTAATTCCTAAGTGGATTTCAACCCATACTCATATAATCTTATATATAACTCACTTTGGATCAATTTTGAATATAATATCAATTTATAATAAATTAATAGTTTGGTATTTTCATAAAGTTCGTCTCCCCTCACTAATAAAGGGACACCACTCCTTCTATTTTACTCACACACCTATATCACTTTTAATCAGCCAAAACATACCCATTTATCCTCTGAACATCCCTATATTCATCCTATAGTCCATACATTCGGCATAAATCCAACTAATGGAGTCATTTTCTTCAAATTATAAGGACATTCCTAGAGAAGAGGTAATAATTTTATACACTATTATGATGTTATTTTATTCTTGTAATTTCTTTTCATGAGTTGTTTCTATAATAATGTATTAGATCTAGAATATAATATATAAATATATTTTGTTGTAAATATCGAAGATCCAAATTCCCCCTTTCACTCCCTCTATGAAAAATAATACCACCATGCGTGTGTGTGTGCGGCTTATGGTCTCTATGATGTGGTGTGTTTTGTTTGTCATCAATACATTATTTTAATGGGTATAATTATGAGTATAATGAATATAAATAATTAATATTACATTAAAATGTTTCTGTATAATAAATATACCATCCAATTCAAAACCTTTTAACCATTAAGGGGACGATATCATTAGTCGCGTGTACATATGGCTAACCGTCTCCACGATGTGGTCAAATTCGTTCTCCCAGTATACCTTTCAATAATTACTATACAAATTTATAAGATGAGTAGATGTAATAAATATGATCTTAATATAATTATGATTTTGAATAAAATATATCTTATGCATTTGAAAAATTAATTATACAACAAGACATGCATAGGAAAATAAAGAAGTTAACACCTGAAACAATGGTACTAATAAAATATTTTTAATAGAATGATATAAGAAGATATTATAAGATATCATAAATATGGATATTAATAAAAAAATTAGACACTTACAGGAGGATAACACGCCCTCAACTAAAGGAAAGTATTAGGTAAGGGTTAAGATCAAAATCTCTTTATTATCCGAGATTGATTATACATAAGTATTTAATTTGAAATATTTATCATCAACTCCATGATTCATAAAAATTTATATCAAAAAAATTATTACAATTATTTTACAATTTTTTAAAGAGATTTTTTCCCATTTTCTATTTTTTAAAAAGGAATCTTTTTGTCATTTTCTTAATGAGGTATTTTTTTGACAATTTCAACAAAGTGAGAGATGAATGTATTTCTTTTAACTAATACTACATGAGTTAATTTTTACTTCATCATGATGCATTAATGTTTTTAATCATCATATACCACCTTATATGATTATTTTCAATGAAAATATATTATTTTTAAAATTGTACGGAATTTTAAATAAATATTTTCAATAAAAAGGATTATTTCGCTAAAGAATATTCTAAAGATTTTATTAAGATCAATTTCATATATGGTATCATCTTTTGTTTGATATTATTTTCAATTGAGGGTGATTCTTTATGAATCAACCAATCATATTATTTTAAAGGGTTTATGAATAGTTTGAGTATAGATGTGCTATTTTTATTCCATTCATGGTTAATAGATAATGGATTAAGATTTCATTTTCTATTTTTAGTCAGAATATATATGTTGGTTATGTTTTACGTATATCATAAGAGGTATGCATTCGAGTTAGTAAGTGATGGGTGTGGCCTGTTGTATCCCCTAAATGCATTGGTAGTTCTCATTATAAAAAATTGTTTGGGTTTTTCCCTATTTATGGATCGTTTCTTGGATAAAGCCTTGATGGTATGTTTATAATGTCCAGCGTTATGAATTCCCTCATTATTATATTATTTATTGATATTTAATGGGAATATTAGACTATTATAATATCAATGTTAATGTTTAAATGAAATTATTTGATTAATTCTAGCCATATTATTCTGAATATAATTTTTAAATGGAATTTGTTTCAGTTTTATTCCTTTCCATGAATATTAATGCTTATTTATATAAGCTTCTACTGCATGTTTTACCCTTACTAGGAATTTGGGATCATCTCTTTCATATGTTTTACTTTCCCAGGAAGATAAGATGTATATTATGATTTATATGTAGGGTTATGATAATAGAATAATGGTGTTATCAATGGAATATAGATCTTGTTTTTCATGTTTTTAATTATATGTAAATTTCATATATGTAATCTGTTTTCCATGACCTTTAAACTTATAGGCCCTTTAGGATTTAATTCCTTGGAATCATGCCAATGTATTAAAATAATGCACTAGATCCAGGATTTTGGGGTCTAGGCATTAAAATGGTGAATATTCCATTATGAATGAAGAACCAATTCCTCTATTTTATTATGTACAATGGTTGAAGGAAAAATTCCCCAAAAAGAAAACACAATTTTTTAAAGGTTGGGGTCGAAGCATCATTTTATTACTAAATAAAATACATATTTTTCATGGTAGAGGGAGACCCATTACATAGCCTGATGTCCCAAGGTCATGTGTCTTGAATAAAATGCTTGGAAGCACATTTTTGGTCCCAAATGGCCCTGAGTTGAGTAGTACTGCTATAGTAAATAGGTTACTATAGTACCATCACCACTAAAGATCCTCCAACCATACCTCCTCCTCTATAGTATAACTACTTCTACAACCCTCCATTTCTACATTTTTGCTACAGTGCCCTACTCTAGTGCTGCTATAGTACTAGGAAAATTCCTCCCCACCCGGATTCAATCCTAGGTTCTTTGGAAGCTAAGAAGGAGTGATTAACACTTGGGTATATTGTCATTAGTACAAATATAACAAAATTTTAAATTATATACTAACAAAATTCTTTTTAAAATACATTGATAATTCATGCAGAACACAGGTTAATTCAGTCCAAGATGATAAAATCATCATCATTGTGAAACATTAGGTGATGTATCCACTCATTAGAAAAATTACCAAGGATAAAGAATAATCAAAACTACCCCTATGCATGAAGATATCATAAAATCACCAAATTATTCTTCCATTGGATGGATATTACCCATAATATACTACCTAAAATAGTCAATTATTTTTTCAGATAAAGATAAAAAAATATGTGATCAGATAGTGGGTATCAACATTATTCATTACAACGAATTGAACAACCAAATAATTCTCTAAAAATGTGTATTTTGTGGAGACCTCCTTAAATAAAATAAAGGATAAGATACCCTAACTATTATAAAATAAGTTCCAACTATTGATTTTGGTTCTCAGGAATCATAAATTAATCCCTCTGCTAAAATAAAGACGCAATGATTCGAATGATATAATAATTTAGTGAATTCAGAAACAATATCATTGCTTCAAAAATACATGCTATTGTTATCCATCAACAATGAGAGTTCATGTATATCATTATATATTCTTGTTTTTTTTTCATTTTGGGATTATATTTAATGGGTCTATAAACCCCATCCTCATCAACATAGTAAAAATAAATCCTTACAACCATCGGTGTATTATCTATCTGGACTAAGAATATATCCCAAAAGGTCATCAATAAAATGGGTATCATTAGTTTGGTAATAAAAAATATAATTACTATATGTTATTTCCCTCAATAAATAATAATGTAAAGGAGAAACAATTTATTATATTTTTATTTGAAAATGTTTTTTTAGAAATATAGAATCATGTCCTACCACTCATCCCAATACCATGTAGAGAAAAAATAAATGATTGTGTGTTTCAATAAGGCATTATCATTTAATATTCATAACATAGTGAATATAGAAAAAATTCATATATTTACAGACACATGCATGATTTTTTGGAATATCTCAACTCATCCCACACAATTATGTTGGAAACACCCAATTCTATTATATATGGGAAAGAGTTTGTCCTTACAATATAGGTATTCCTACCTTCTGTTCACATTTTCATGAATTATTAGCTATCTGATAATGAATATTATTATAAGAAGCATTATTACTTTCAATGAATATATAATAATGGGATTCAACGTTTTCATAACCTTCAAGTACATTAGATTCTAGTTAGGCGAGAATTACATTAGAAATTTAATCTCTATTCAATCATCTGAATATAGGTTCCATTGGTTCTCAAGATATAAATTATAATAGGGAAGGAAACACCCAAGAGCAAACCAATATAGTGTTAAAAATATGTTATATAGAAGTTTTAATCAAAAAAATATTATTCATTGGACACAATTTATACAGAGAACACCACTACATCCATACAAGAATGTTTTTTCATGAAATTATATGCATAAATTTCATGTCATAAAATATATGTCCCAGTAACATGACATTAAAATAAATGTATTATTCCCTAGTCACAAGAATTTAAACAATATTATGATGTCATTTTGAAATTATATTAAATTTTATTATATATGGTCTATGTTATAATTCATTAAAATATAAAGGAACATTCTATTAAGAAATACTATAAACTGATTGATGTTTATCCCTGTCGTGTGATGAAAATATATACATCCCAAGTCCATGATATAATATATTAATATAAAAAAATAAAATCCTATTAGTATCACTTATATCTATACAAAAACATTCCCACTATATGGAATAATGATAAATGGTCATGGTCATCACTATATGACATTAAATTGTATAACAAACATTGTAATTTCATGATAATTATCTACAAGAAAAGATCCTTACCTCAAAATTACAAATCCTAGTGAATATGTGGAAAAAAATATTACCATGTGTTCTAGTTTGAAATCATTTGTCCACAAAATATCACTTTTTTCTCACACAATTAATGATGTATGTGATCTTAGAAGTCTTGTTCAATCAAAAGATATATAATTACAATGAGGCATATGAATAACGTTGAGAAACATATGGTCTATTCTTCATGACTTTAATCATTTTATAGAGGAGAATTCTATACAAAAATATTCCCCTACATAAGATTAATGTCACTATAGTAGCTTCCAAAAAATAAAAATTTCTCTCTTCAATGAATAAATTTCATATTATGTATTGTAGTGATAGAAAAACAGTTTCACTTAATTGGTTATTTAGGATTTTTATATCCTTCTAGATTTAAAATGACATTTAACATCATAAATATTGATAATATAAACATTCTATAATGAAAATTAAGATATATATATATATATTAGGTGTTATCAAAATTTCTAATTTGAATTGATAAAATATGTGATGGCTTCAACCAGTATGATCATACCCTCTGATTCCCATTTATAAGAGATTATAAATGGAGACAACGTCACATTAATTTTACCTTGAATGACCACAAAACATTGTTTAATAAAAAGTTTACGACTTAAGCTATTTACTATAAATGTTCAACCTCATCAAGATCAAGTCCCATATCCAGTTCCCACAACCACACTATGAAAATCTCAACATCAAACCCCTTACCCTTAATGAATTAACTAGTTAAATAATGGACTACGTATCTAGACCCTATCAATATAAATTTTATTATTTATTTACATAAATTAATGACTATTTGAATCCTATATTATTTCAAAATATTGATTAATGAATAATATTGATAAAAATTATATTTTTTTATGATTAAAACCAGATTGTTTTCGGGGAAATATTTAGTTCAAATCATGCCTAACTTTTTGTGGAATAAAATAAATTTTCAATTAAATAATATTTTATTACAATGTTATTATTGTATAAAATTTTCAAAATATAATTGATAGTATAATTTTAATATTTCTAATGTAATTTTTAAAAGGTTAGATAAACAATGATAGAAAAACATGTATTATTCAATTAAAATATATCTTTTATTTTAAATTCTAAATTATGACATGTAGATATTTATTTTGATAAAATATTAATGTTTTTTTAAACTTCCACATTAAAATTATCCATCGTTTAATTCTTCATAATCATTCGAGATAGTCACATTTTTGGGTAACAATTAAATACGGTCTAATTTTATTCTATGTATTCTGACAATATAATAAAATAAAGGATATTTAATAAATAAAATAATGATTATCCCTATCCAAAATAATTATTATCCTTTATAATAATGTGTTATTGAAATTATTTTAGTAAATTTATAAATCTCTGATGAATCCTCCAAAACCTGTTTTATATTTTATTGTTTTGAAAACAATTATTATGAACATGGCAGGATTTCACAACACTAGGGGAATTATTTAAATGATATATATTATTAAAAATAACAAAAAAATGAATTCCAACCCCTTTTATAGAATACATGGGAATAATCTGTTTGATGATTTGTTCTTTGGATTAATTTATTATATATAGTAAATAATCAGTGATTCAGTATTAATAAAAAATTATAATATATTTTTATATATATTCCCACCCAACCTCCCATTAATAATCACTCAAATAACTCAAATCCATTAAATCATTAATTTGGTCTTTGTATCGCTCTATAGACACACCTTATGGTGTCCCCAATCCATTAAAATGCTCCACCAAATATTTTTTATGTACCCTCTCATGGTGAGGGATCATTTGATCTTCTTATCCATTGAATAAACTTATTTGTATTATTACTTCTGAATCAAAATTGATTGTGTTTTCATTCCTTTATAAATTTTACATGAATTGAAATTTTAATAGTGTGATATAATTTATTACATTTCATTATAACCCTTTCCTAATCTATTACTATGTAAATGTAATGGATCATATACTTCTCATCTCATTTCAAGAACCTTCATTATTTAATGAATTTCTTATTTCCAATTCTATATGGTAATATATGTTATTACATATCCCTATTATATTCCACATTATTCGAAATAGATGATATACACATTCCACCATCATTAATATCTTATAAGAATAATTATGTACCCTTGTTATCCAGTTGACATTATATTGTGATTTTCCATTCCAAATATTTTCATACTGAATTCCCACCCCCGTTTTCAAAATATGGTGTTCAACTAGATGTTCTTATACTACATTGATTTTGGATTTCAATTCATTTTACCCACACTAAATTTTATTGGTATTTAAATTTATGAATATAAACCTTATATTTAATGATCTATGTATAATAATTATTTATTTACATGATAAGTAAGTTATGGGTGCACCTATATAGTGCTCCAATGCATTTTTAGTGTTCATATCTAATGGGATGAAATTTATAGTACACGATAGTTGATAGAGAAAATATTTTCAATTAATTTATATTTAATATCATTGTTTTAAGCCCACAAAACTGTTCCTCTAAGATGAATTGTTTCATTTTTATGATAATGGTGTTATTTTGAGCTGAATAGTAAAAATTGGCCATTTTGGATTTTTAACAGTTTTAAATTATTTTGGTAGTTTGGACATAAAATTATCTACAATAATCCAAATTGAAAAATTAGTTCTTTTACATATTCTACACATCCAGGGATTCATTTAATATATTTTGACCAAAATCTGAATCTGCCGTATAAAAGATTAAAATAAGCTCACAAGTTGGCTCAAGAAAACTGTTTTCAGTTCTGCCTAGTTTTGATGTGGGATCCATAACTCATCCAATGTGGGCGAAAAGCTTGTTAAATTTGGTGGGTGGACGCACAAGGAGTTTTGGAGAATCTTTTATGAAGGAAGAACTGAGTGAATTGGCCGTTTATGAGATCATTAAAGCACCCTAAGCCGGAGAATTTCGTTTTGGAGAGTCTGACTGGACATAATAAATACTCATAGTAAAACGGCCATAACTCTCGGAATACTTGTCCAAATCCTCTGTAATTTTGAGGGGACACGGCCAAGGGAATTATGAACAACATTAAAGAAGGGTGAAACGCGTGAAGATGACATTTAATGGGGATACAACCCATCTAAATTCGGGGGAAACATTATGGCTATAAAAGGAGGAGAGCTCCACTCTCTCAAAGCATCCATTCTCCATCCATTCTCCATCCATTCTCCATCCATTCTCCATCCATTATCCACCCCATTCCTTCTGGGACACCAATAAGGAGAACTTTTCAGCTTTCTCTTTTTTTTTGTAATGCCTTCTTCTTCCCCATTCAACTCGATTACCCTTACCATGGTGGGGTAAACCTTTGGAGTGATTGGGGAAGGGTTGGTTTTCTACATTGTAATGCTTGAGTTCTTGGACGCAATTGAATAAATTTCTTTCTTCTTCAAAGTTGTTTTCAATTTCTTATAGAGGATTTTATAATCAAGTGCGATCGTTCTTGAATATTAATTCCGTTATTGATTTTTTCCTTGGTAAAATAATCAATATCCCCCTCCACTAATTTCTGGTTTATATACGATGGAATAAACCAGGAATTAGTGGTGAAGTACTCGACGATTGTCAGTACGTGTAAAAGGTGTAGTGAATGTTCTTGATTGTTTGGGATAAACAAAACCCGATCGGGTATTGCCCATTTAAATTAAGTATATTCAATACAACTATTTTACACATGGAAGGAGAGTTGACCAAACCAAGATATTGGTAAGGTTTTCTCTCACAATAATAATTTCACCAAGGAAGTGAGAGGAAACGATTATGGAAACTCACTTTAATCAACTAAGAAGAAGTGGTTTGAATTAAATTGAACAAGGATAGCATTATAATTAGGAAACCGACCCTGACATAATCACCCTTTTAATTTCATAGTTTTTCAATCATTTGAATTTCAAATTTCCTTTCACAACATTTTACCCTCGTTTTAAAGTGACAACCCGTTTTGTGTGCACTCCTCTTTGGGAGACATACTAGGTCAACCACATTACTAAATTTTAACTTAGGAAATAATTGTTTTGCCACGCCCTACGACAGGCGTGTTTCAAACTTGGCACCGTTGCCGGGGAGGTAGTGCCACAATTTATTTGTAAAGATTTCACTTTTTCAAATTTAATTTTTTTAAAAAAAGTCTTTTACCATGTTGTTTTCAAATGATTATTTTCTTAATTCATGGAATAATTAACCACCAGTTCAAGAACCAATTATTGAATCACCTTGGTCTATAGAGTATAAAGTTTCTTTCTTGTCTAAACAAATTCAAGGAGCTCGAATCCAAATAATCATAGAGAATGAATTCAAGGAACTCATTGAAAACCTTAAAGAGAACCTCGAATACCCAGTGTTGGAGGGATTGGCCAGAGAATTAATTGAACTTCAGGAGTATTTTCCAGAATTTTATCAAGACATAATCAAAGTACAACACCAAGAAGAAGAAGTTCACAAAGATATTGAATCCTAATTTGAAAGAATTAGTCAAACAGTTCAAAACCTAGAGACCTCAATACAGTGGATTGCGGAACAAGTACATGCATCCCAAGATCAACAACAAATAGAGCCCGAACAAGAACCAGAACCAGAAAAATTGATGGAAGAAGTATCCCCACAAATCCTTCAAGTTTAAGAACACATGGAAGCATTGATGAAATTAAAAGAAGATCCATTGAACCCATCTCAATCAATGTTGGATGAGATTGATGAAGAAGATTTGGCAATTGAAATACATATGGGAGATCAAAAAGATCTGGATAACTTCTGGAATGAGTGTGAGGAACTTCTTGATCCAACTATTCCTAATAATGTAGATGATTCAACGACATTGAAGGAAGAAACCAACCATGTAGTGGAATTTGAAGAGAAGATAGAGGAGTCTGACTACCTACCTCTATCTACGGAAATTCAACTCCAAGAGCCACATCCCTTTGAAGAAGAAATTGAATCCAAATAGGCTCAGGGAGTTAATCTTTTCATAAACTCATTATCTTTTGATTTTGTTGAAACTAAATTGATTATTACCTCCCCTTGTTTTAATTTTTCAGACTCATCCAACACTTTTATTTCCTTGGAGGGAGAATATGCATCAAAAGAGGAACATCTGGTGCTCCCCAAACCTGTTGAAAATTTAATGGAAGGAGTACATGAGAAGATCAAAGTGAATTGTTTAGAGGAAAATGAGACACAAGATACTTACTTTGAAAGGGAAGAATTTGATATTGAATCTTCATGCTTTAATTTTTTTCCAATAGAATTAAACTCTGACATTCCATTTGATTTTTCCCCAGATGTATCTTACCGTCAGCAACCACTGGAGAATAAAGAAGATGTTGTTCATGAGGAACCCATGAAGGAGGAGGCTCTTTACTTAATTCTACCCCCACCATGCACAGTGTACCAAATTGCGAAGGGGGTGGATCCGGTTTACTCTATATATGGAGTCCTCATCAACAAGAACAATGAAATGAAAGCTGGGAAGAGCCACATGTGGTTGTTCAAATCAAAGAAACCTCATCCACCATCAGATTGGGGATAGTCGATTAGAACTTCCCCACTGGAGGCAGTCAAAACCCAGGGCCCACTTGGGGGATTATACCAAGTTTTATCCTTATATTCTCATCCTTCTTCTATTTTTATTTCTTTCAATAAATATCTTATGTTTTCTTTTGTTCTTTTATTTGTAGGTTTTCAGAGTGCAACACTTGGAAGCTTAACTCAATGTTGCATTATGAATAAATCAGGTTGTACCTCTCTTTCACACTTTCTTGATGTTGTAAATAATTTGAAAATTGCCTTACATGTTAAATCCACTTGAATGCATCGAGGACACTGCATCATTTATGTGTGGGGGAGGGAACCTTTGTAGTATAGGATTTTTATTTGATGTTTCTTTTCAAAAATAAAAAAATAAAAAATTGTGTGTTTTCAAATTTTTGTGTGTTTATTTTTCAATTTTTGGTGTGTTTTTGAAACTTTTGAGCTGAAATGATTATCAATACCATTTTTAAAACCCATGTCAATGAGTGAACCAATCTATTTCATGAAACCAAGCTTAAATGAATGCTGAAATGAATTTGTTTCAAGTTCAATTTTTTTGGAATTTCATGAAAAGTACACTAATTTTTGAATCTCATGCCATATTTCATTGTCTATATCTTTGAAATAACTTTCATGTGAGGCTTTTGAACCATTTTTGTCACATTCTTTTCATTCACCTCATTTCTTGAGAGAACCAGACCATGCTTGCTTTAACCAGAATTTGATTTATTCGTTTCAAAACTTGAGGGTTCGGGGTACGTGTGTTTTAAATGATTGAGGCATTTATTTTGTTTGAAGCCCCCTTTTCAAAATAATCCTTTTCATTATGGCCCACCCTTACATTTATCCTTCATTGTATCCCCTAGTAGCCATGAATTTCCTGTTAGGTTAGCCACATTACAAGCCAATTTTCCCTATCATACCTGCTCTTGAAGTAAAATTACATGATCTAGTTGAACTCAAGTGTGGGGGAAGATGTCTTGTGGTGTACTACCTCATTTGGTAATACTTTGGGTGGAAAATAAATTGTGGAAGAGATGTGTGTGATGCTGAAAAATTATTCTGTTGAAAGCTGTGCCTTTTCTGGAGCTTTTATGACAAGAGAAGCTGTGCCTTTCTGGAGCTTCCAATTTAAAAAGAAAGCTGTACATATCTGGAGCTTTAAAAAAAATTATGTTTGAAAAGATTGAAATGTTTGCTGCTGAGCTGATTGAATGATGATGGAGCATATTTTCAACAAAGGGGAAGTGAAGGAGACCATATTTGAGTGAAAACTAGAATCTTACAATTTTGCTTCAATAAGAGCCAAGCCTTCCTTTTTCGGCCTCAGAACTTTTAACATCTAAATCCTACCAACCGGAAGCCACAGAACAACCCTGAAAAGTCTTCATGAGAAACACATGTCTTTGACTCACATCGGGTGGAGAAGTAGGAATTTATCAGACCTATGGTGACTCTTGTGTGAGTTTGGATGAGAAAAGCCTTGTTCAGCCTTTACATTTGTGAGATGAGATAAAATTCATGTGAGGTAGGTGTTTTGTGTGCATGGGATAAGAAATGAAGTGGAAATATATTAAAATCATAAATGGAGAATTTGAAATAACAGTTTTTGATGAGGCATGACTTCTTTTTGTTTCTTGAAATTGATTTGATTGATCTCATTGATATGTGTTTTGGATTTGATTTTATTTGATTTTTACTTGTCCAGGAGTCTAAGTGATAAGTGTGGGGGAATTGATAGAGAAAATATTTTCAATTAATTTATATTTAATATCATTGTTTTAAACCCACAAAATTGTTCCTCTAAGATGAATTGTTTCATTTTTATGATAATGGTGTTATTTTGAGCTGAATAGTAAAAATTGGCGATTTTGGATTTTTAACAGTTTTAAATTATTTTGGTAGTTTGGACATAAAATTTTCTACACTAATACAAATTGAAATATTCTTTCTTTTCCATATTCTAAACATCCAGGGCTTCATTTAATATATTTGGACCAAAATCTGAATCGGCCATATGAAAGATCAAAATAAGCTCACAAGTTGGCTCAAGAAAAATGTTTTCAGTTCTGCCTAGTTTTGATGTGGGATCCATAACTCATCCAATGTGGGTCCAACGCTTGTGAAATTCGGTGGGTGGACTCACAAGGAGTTTTGGAGCATCGTTTATGAAGGAAGAACTGAGTTAATTGGCCGTTTATGGGGTCATTAAAGCACCCTAATCCGGATAATTTCGTTTTGGAGAGTATGACTGGACATAATAAATGCTCATAGTAGAACGGCCATAACTCTCGGAATACTTGTCCAAATCCACTGTCATTTTTAGGGGACACGTCCAAGGGAATTATGAACAACATTCAAGAAGGTCTCAACGCATGAAGATGAAATTTAATGGGGCTACAACGCATCGACAGTCGGGGGAAACATTCTGGCTATAAAAGGAGGAGAGCTCCACCCTCTCAAAGCATCCATTCTCCATCCATTCTCCATCTATTCTCCACCCCATTCTTTTTGGGACACCAAGAAGGAGAACTTTTAAGCTTTCTCTTTTATTTATTTTCTTTTTCTTTTTTTGTAATGCCTTCTTCTTCCCCATTCAACTTGATTACCCTTACCATGGTGGGGTAAACCTTTGGAGTGATTGGGGAAGGGTTGGTTTTCTACATTGTAATGCTTGAGTTCTTGGACGCAATTGAATAAATTTATTTCTTCTTCAAAGTTGTTTTTAATTTATTATAGCGGATTTTATAATCAAGTGCGATCGTTCATGAATATTAATTCCGTTATTGATTTTTGCCTTGGTAAAATAATCAATATCTCCCTCCACTAATTTCTGGTTTATATACGATGGAATAAACCAGGAATTAGTGGTGAAGTACTCGACGATCGTCAGTACATATAAAAGGTGTAGTGAATGTTCTTGATTGTTTGGGATAAACAAAACCCGATCGAGTATTGCCCATTTAAATTAAGTATATTCAATACAACTATTTTACACTTGGAAGGAGAGTTGACCAAACCAAGATCTTGGTAAGGTTTTCTCTCACAATAATAATTTCACCAAGGAAGTGAGAGGAAACGATTATGGAAACTCACTTTAATCAACTAAGAAGAAGAGGTTTGAATTAAATTGAACCAGGATAGCATTATAATTAGGAAACCGACCCCGACCTAATCACCCTTTTAATTTCATAGTTTTTCAATCATTTGAATTTCAAATTTCCTTTCACAACATTTTACCCCCGTTTTAAACTGACAACCCGTTTTTTGTGCACTCCCCTTTGGGAGACATCCTTGGTCAACCACATTACTAAATTTTAACTTAGGAAATAATTGTTTTTCCACGCCCTACGACAGGCGTGCTTCAATAGTATTTTCTAAGATCTACATTTCATGGTGTCTATAATGTTATCCTTAACATATGTTAATGATGGAATTATTTATTTTGTTTCTATATTCCCTTGTTTACTATTTGTTATCATGTCATATCATGCCTCTTGGTTCAAAATTTTTATTATATCAACTATAATCTTGACTTGATTTTCACGATGGGTCACATTTACTACATTACCAGACTATATAATTTGTTTATCCCCTTACTTTTCTTCATCATTAAGACCTTCCTTATTTTCATCCCACAGTTGTTTGGTTTGGTGTTATGTGATTTGTGGAATATAAATACATTTAAAAAAGTTTTTAAATAATGTTCAAATATTTTTTAAAGTTAATTTTATAATTATCTAATATACCAAAGAAAATATTCTTCGAAATATTCTATGATTTTATTTTTTATCATTAATTTATAAATCATGAATTAGGGTGTTCTAATGAAATGATATTTTATTGTTGGTATTAGTGTAAATTCAATTTATATTTGGAATTAAAATTAAAAAAAATGGGTGAGTGACTTAATTATAATACTAAACATATTAAAATTTATCTAAATTATTGTAAATTATATAGTATGTTGTTTTTTGGAAAATACATCCTTGTCTAGTACTATAAGTTGATGTGGTGCTGGAATAGTTGTACCCAGGGGTAGTAACCCCGGATTTGGTGCATTAGTCATTGAATTGATCATCACCTCATTCACAAAAATAGACCTCAATAAACACATGGTTTGAAACTATAGATTTATATTTTTAGTAAATTAACAAGATCATTAAGTCCCACATTTAATGGAAAATAGATGCCTATAATATTCTCAGTTATGAAATTGTTCATGGATAACTCTCATTAAAATCTAGAAATTCATAGGTTATGGAACATATTATATTGATGATTTATCCCATAAATATTCATGGTTACCATTTTATGGGTATAATAGTTCATAGATTCTTACCCCTATGATCAATTTTTATGAAGTAAATATTTAAAAAAAAATTATAATAGAATGGAATGATTAATGTCTATTCAGAAAAATTCAAATTTCCATGTGAGTATAAGTCTAAATATACTTTAATATCATGAAATATTATTATAACAATTAAAACACCACCATAAATCATTGAATTATATTTTTCATTGATGATTAAAAATGGATAAATTATTGCATCCTAAGAATAAAAAACCTACCCTATCAAAATTTGGGGGTGAAATTTCTTTGTGAAACAACTTATAAAACATTTAGCAGAATCAGATCAAATTATAGGTATAGATTGAAATTCCTTATATAAATCGAACATGAATTTCCAATAGAATGAAAACATCATCTTTTCCTCAATTCAGCCATTGATTCTATACATATTAAAGGGTAATGATGAATCTACATTGCCTCTATAATAACAATCCTTGATGTTATTGGATTATGAGAAAATGTTTGTTACTAAAATGATTATTACTATGGAAACAACATTCCTTGTTTCTATTCCTATTATAAGGGAATATAATGATTTGTTTCCCAAATAATTATATAGTCATCTTCCTATCATAGATTTTTTTTTCTCTCAAGAGATCTTAAACCTAGTGTTATTCCAATATCCAAGACCCCATGTAAAATGGACATTGGTAAACATAATGATTTGATGAAATAACTATAGGATATCATGGACAAAGGGATTATATTCCCATGTGATTCATCCTAGGGTGTATTAGTCATCTTTGTTAAGAATATTGATGGGTCAATGAACCTCTGTATTTGTTATCATGAGCTCAATAATATCATGGAAAATAAAAAGTATAATATTCAATAGATATACAACCTATTAGATTAGTTATACAACGCCCAATATTTCTACATATTCGATATTTGGTCCAGAAAATATATAGTAAATATGAAAAATACTGATATCTATATGAAGACTTTTCTATAAGTTATTTAATTTATTAATTCCTAGTGATTCCATTTGGACTCACTAATAATTTGTCAATCGTAGTTTATTTAACAAATTTAGTGTTTAGGGAATAACTAAATAAATTTTTCTTTGTATTTATAGATGATATTTTTATTTACTCCAAAAGTGATTTGGGGGATAAATAGAATTTTAATATTATTCTTAAGTAAATGGAGATTTAAATGTTACATTAAATGTAAATTAAAAGTGGGATTTAGTTAGAGAATGTGTCATTTAGGGTGAATTTTATCACTAACAAAGGGATATCTATGGATATATAAAAAAAGAGGCAATTGAAGGATGGAAAAGACCACAATCAGTGATATAAATCCTATGTTTTCATGTATTAACTAGATCATAACGTTGATTTGAGAGAAAAAATTCATTATTGTCATTCCAAATGACTAATCTCACTATGAAGGGATTATTTTTTAGTCCATATTGTTGAATTTGAGGAGAGATTAAAAGATATATTAAACAGTCAAAACACTTCACATTTACTCTAATTAACCCATAGAAATAATGGATCCCTAATCAAAAGGGATGTGTTTAAAAGATATTGGGTTTTATACACATGAATGATTAAAAAGTTATTTCTTATTTCCCCCACTAATTATATATTCAGGAGAATAAATACCCAACTCATGAACAATATTTTTTTTCTCTTTGAATTGAAAATTTGGTTACATGATCACTATAGGGATTTATTTGACATATATTTTGATCATAATAATCTCATGGATACATTAACATAAAAGGTTATTAGTATGTTCGAACCAAGGCTCATTCTAGATGATAGATTATTATGATTTTTTAGTCCATTACTATCATGGGATGGTAAACAATGTGGATGATTATTTGAGTAGAAGATACCCCACAACCCTATCAATGATGTCTATTGAAAGTGATAAAATATTCATGGACTTGAGGAGTATCTTCATGGTAATAATAAAAGCATCTTAATCCAACATTAATCAAATAATCACTCCAACATAGATTCTTAAGAGGATAAATGTGGCCTAAAAATATGATGAGGTGCTTCCAAAAAAAGTATAAAATATTCCAGAGTTATACATCTCTAAATATAGATTTATAAGGCTTAGAAACAAGATATGGGTTCCAAAAAATCCAAAACTAAATAAGGAGCTTCTAGATGATACTAAAAGATCATCCTTGTCTATTAATCTATGAAACACTATTTTTCATAAATACCTGTAGAAAAATATATTGTTTGATAATACGAAGTGGGAGATAGAAAATAATGTTTATCAATTCTTGGTTTGACAAAAAGTCATGGATGAATGAAAAAATTATAATTCCATAACATAAAAGATTACCATACAATTACATAAATGGGAAACAAAAGCATGGATATCAATATACGATTCCCTAGGAAACCTGAAGGAAACCACTCCATCATTGTAGTAATCGACCAACTTATAATGTAATTTAATTTAATTTCATTCAATTAAGGTTCATTTTTTACCTAACTCACTGATATATACATTGGAAATATGGTGATACAACATGGAGAGAAACTCTATATGTTATTTAATAGATCTATTTTGTTTACCAGGAGGTTCTGGAGAGGACTTCGTGATGAAATCAATAATGAGATGGAATTCGGTGATAAATATCACCTTCATAAAGATGGCCAGATTAAAATGACCACTCAAACACTGTAGGATATTATTAGATCGGGCTAAATTGGTTTCCATGAATGTTAGGATAAACACCTTCCCCTTGTGGAGTCCGCTTATGACAACATTTTCTATAATTACATTCAAAAATACCCTTTGGAGGCTATGTGTGGGAAGTGGTGGTAGGATAAGACATGTTAGGATAATAATGGAGAGTGGAATATTATGGTATTGGATCCTGTCAAAGAGATGATAGAGAATGTTTAAACCATTCAACGTCATATTAAATCTGTGCATAATCAACATAAAATATTTAGCGACAATCACAAATGTTTTCTAGAGTTTGATATTAGAGATATAATGTTCAATCATATATAATCATAGAATAATTTCATAAAGTTTTAGGAAGGGGATTAATTTTAGTACAAAATTAATGAATCCTTCCATTTTATTAAATAATATTTCATTACATTGTTAAAATAGAATATTTTTTAATGTTTAGTTCCTTGTAAAAAATGTACATAATATATGAAAGCATAAAAATTTATATTAAACATGAAAATAATCATAATTATTTGAAATAAATAAATTTATTACGTCTCATAACCTAGGGAAATACAAAAAATGAAGGGGTGACTGTAATGCATAGTAAGGGAAAGAAAGGGAAATAGTTTGAAAGTGATTATGTGAATTATTGAATGGAACTTAAAGAATACCATAAAGGCTGGAAAAAAAGTGTCACATGAGAGGAAAAAAGAACATGAATAATAACATGGAATTAGGTCTAAAACATTTAATTAATTAATTCATAAGCATATCACCATGGTTTATCACCGAGGTATTATAAGAATTACTAAGGTGGTTATCTATTGTTTCGTAAAACATGTCATATATAGAAATTAAATTCATTACCCAATGAATTGGAGAACTATCAAGGAACACCATTAATATGTAATAATAAATTTGATCCACTTATTTCATAATAAAACATTTTAACAAAAACTTGTGGATAATAAAAGAACTGTTTTTCATATCAAAATCACGGAGTTTGTAAAAAAAGTTCTTAAAGACAAGAACATTGTGTCATTATTGAACCTCAAAAGTGGAAGGTGTGATTCTTGTAGGTTAATACCAAATTAAAATATATTATTTTTACATATAGGTGAATACAACTTGAAAATAAACAATTTTGTTTATTCAAAAAGTAATTTCTGGGAATTTATAGCGAAAAAGATAGAAATTTGGTGAAGAAAATTCGTCAGCATAACGGGTAAGAAACACAGATTTAGAAAACATGGAAAAGAGAGTGGACAAGGTTATACCATTCAATAAAAACTATAAATACAGTAAAGCGATATAATAAATTGTACTGAATAACATAACATTGAAATTTGATAGAGATGCCACACAAAAAATGTAACTTTGAAGGAAAGGAGAAGTTTAGTTTCCCCTTACCTTGAAGAGTGACTCCTTAAACTTAGTGATTGAGAACTTGGGGGCCTCATGAAACCATGGAAGGACTAATTGTGAGGTAAATAATTCATAGGTTCATTTAGTATGTATTGGTATTAAAATATAATGTAGAAATGGGTGGGTATTTACCGAAAAACAGGAGGATTTGTTTATTAATTTCATTGTACTCCTATGTAGTTGTATATGAAAACCACGTTCTTTCCCATGGAATTTTCCCAGGGTATTGGAAACTTGGGAAAATGAGTAGTTTATTTAAATCCAAAAGTGTATACTAGGAATATATATTATTTCTTACTTTATTATAATGTCACTAATCATATAGAAAACTAGACACTGTATATTTTTATTCAACATAAAACAAAATATTTATGAAAATTATAAAAAGTGCACACTACCCTAATTTTTATTTGATGATATAAATAATTAAGTTTGTCATATAATAAAAATTATATATATATTAGAAATTTAACATTTAAATATAAAAACCCATATTTATTATAAATAAAATCCAATAGAAAATGCACAGTAAAATGCCTAGTAAGATATTTGACACATGAAAAAAATAAAATTATTTTATCATTTAAATTTAAATAATAGTGCCTACTTCACACTATTTATTTAAAATAATATTTTTTGATAATACAATATTTTTTTATAAAAAATATATATTTTATGAAAATTATATCTTCCATATGAAAAATCAATTTATTAATTTTGTAATATTTTTATAAAAAACTAAACTCACAATGAAATTGATGGAATATAAATTCTATTTATGGAAATGGATTGGAAATCAATTTACTATGTAATTGACACAAAACCCCTAATAACACATGTATACAACCTAACAGTAAGGTGTGTTATGGTGGTTTATTCATGGGGAGACACATCTAGCATAGTCCGAGTGGTAAATTACATTAAATTGAACATCTAATGAAGGTGATTTTTCACACTCATAACATATTGAATATTGACTTGGGATTGGTCAAGAGTGAATCCCAATGATTCTACATCCATCCAATATTTTCAAAAAATGGCTTCATACATCATGACTATACATGATGAGGCCCTCAACTCATATTTCTACACTAATTTCCATTATCATTTCAACTTAAAAACAATAATAATCACATTAATATTATTATTAATAGTATAGTTATCAAAGGAAATATTTACTAAAGGTAATATATGTGTCACAATTAGATGGTACAATTAGAAAATAAATTCACTTCATTAAAATAGAGATATAGTTTTTTTATCTAAAATAGTATAACAAATCTTTTTATTAAAAATTTATTAATAAAAAAGTTTGGGTTATTACATTCATCCCCCCATTAAGAAATTCCATCCAAAAAATTTCAACTTGTTCCCTCGGTTAAGAAAATGTGAGAGGTTTTCGACCTCATTATTACTTCTAGTTCCCATGTCAGTTATTCATATTTGTTTTTCCGAAAAAATACTTTAATTAGGTGGGTAGTCTTATTGAATATAATCCAGAATCTATGGTCCATGATATCCATAAACTAATCCTCATAAGAGAGTTCATGTTCCAATTATAACACCTCTAGATTTAATACATGTGGAGGGTCTGGTATATAGTTCTTCAAAAGAGATATGTGGAATACATCATGAACATGAGCTAGGTTTTGAGGAGGTGAGAGCCAATGGGCCACTTCTCCTATGTTATAAAGGATTTAAAAGGGGTTAGTATACCTTGGGCTAAGCATTAAATTATTCCAAAATCACATGACTCTCTTCTAGGGAGAAATTTTAAGAATGACTTTGTATCCAACATCAATGTCAACATCCCTTCGATAGTTATCTGTATAGCTCCTCTAACGACGTTGAGTATCCTTTAAGTGTTATGAGATGGCATGCACATTTTTTATCCTCGCATGCATAGGATCAAGTAAAGGAAGCTTTCTCTCAATAACATTATCGTATGATGTAGTAATTCTGTAATGCTTCCCAAATAGTTCTTCATAGGGTGCCATTTGAATACTCAAATGGAAGCTATTTTTTGTTTAAGAAATAACTAATGGGATATGTTGATCAAATAAACAATTTAATTCCATTGATCATGTTAACAACATTTCCTTGAATGTATTAATAGTAAATTAAGATTGTCCCAATGTTTTAGGATTATAGATCATAATAAAATTTTATTCAGTATTCAGAGCATATTGACCAATTATCCATAATTTTGATGTGAACCAAGGATCATGATTAGAATCAATATATTGTGACACACCATGTTTAATTATCAGTTCTTTTATGTATATATTGGAATGTTGTTGACGATATAATTCTTTCAAAATAGATATAAAATGGTAAGTCTTGATGAGAAATTTTACTATAAAAAATATCTCATTGTTTACATTGGTTGATTTTAGTAGACTAGTTACAACTTCCATAGTGAAAAAGTTCAACTTCAATGCTAGTATGGTTAGTGGTTGTATTTACCATTTATGAAGTTTCCCATATTCCTTAACTTTTTGACATTACAATAACCTTGTATTGTAGTCGGTAATCACCCTATTCATATTTTTCATCTAATAATTATCATGAAGGCCCCTATACATTTTTGGCTTCTAGGATGTATAGAGTAAGTAGAGCTTTGAGATTCATCCAAAATATCATTCTCTATTTCTATAATAGATGGAACCCATACCCTTTTTTGAAATTTCATTACACTTTCTTGATCAATATTGATCTCAAGAAACATCCCATTCTTCATCACCTCTTTCTTCTTCTCTAATAAATGATTTTCTATTTGTGATTTTTTGATATTCTATAGTAATTATGGTTGAGGAAAAATTTGTGATAATTTTGATGATGTTTCTTCCCTTTTGATTCCCACTTCTAGTTTTACTAGGTCGTCGATGAATGGATCTCAGTGAATCCTCATCTATTCCAGTTTAACAAGTTCTTTCCTACTTAATTCATCAATGAAATTTTTTATCTTCCATGATGAAGATGAATTGAAAAATCATAGTCATAAATAAGTTCCAACCATATAATATATCACATTATCAATTCATTTTATGTGAAAATATATATTAAACATTTATGGTCTACATATATATCACTTTTCTCCCCATAAATATACTTCTTTTATATCATCATAGAAAAAAAACTGCAACCAACTCCATGTTAGGAATAGTATAGTTATGCTCATGAGGTATCAAGTGTTGAGATTCATAATCAATAACCATGAAATCTTCCATGGGGACTCATCAATTCCCTTTTATAGATTCATATTTGTAAATAAAAAATCCTTCTTTGATAGAGGGTCGATTTAACACAAGTGAAGAAATTAATCTCTTTTCATTTCCTGGAAGCATTTTTCACACTCATTTTTCTAAATAAACATGGATATTTTGAGTTAACATGGTTAGGGGGTAATAATGATATGAATTTTTTTAAAAAAAAATAATATATTATCTTTTTATTCCATAGGAACTACGAATCTAAGTTACTATTGTAGGATTAGTCCACTCCTATACAACCATTCCCATGGTAGGATCATCTGAGATTTTTCATTGGTTTCAATGTTCCCCCATAAAGAAATTTTTTGTAACCAAAATTAATATTTAATGAACATTAAAAATATATTCCTATTAATATAATCCTCATTCTCCTTAAAACATTTAGAATATATCAGAATATCATAAATGAAATCTACCAAAAAGTTATCAAGGCTCTCCTTAAAGGGCTCTATTCAGATTATCCATCAATATAGAAGGAAATTATATGTAACATCACAAGTAATTAATGAATAATATATATTCTTATCTATGTCTATTTATGAATTAAATAGTGTTTTAGAGGCTTAAATGAGAATAAATCCAATCTTAAGCATGGAATACACTAATATTTTTAAAAGATCGTTTTACTGCCTTTTGATGGAAAACCATTTTTAAATAAAACTTTTGAAAATATTATAAGATCTATTTGTAAAAAAAACATATTATTTATTATTGGGACATTGAAATTTACCTTGGGTTAATTTTTGGTATTTTTCTGACAATGTTCATTTTTTAATGAATAGTGAAAAACACTGCATTTTACATCAAAACTGATTTTTCATCTAATTTAATTATATGATTAAATTTTCTTTTTAATTGGTTTTAAATTTTAATTAGAATATATTTTTACCATTTAAACCAATGGTGGTCATTATAATCAATTTCACTTTGGAATTGGGCCTAAACAAGTGCCAAACCTTTGATAGACATTGTTTCAAAAAAACCCATTATTTTTTTTGACAACAGGAATTATTTTTAATTTCATTATTGAAATTTATATGTTTTAAATTTGGTAAAATGGATTACATATTTGTAATTAGAAGTTCCAAATTATTTAATTAACACTCTTTTGTTTTTGGACATTATGAATAGTAACGACAGAAATTATCTTTAATTATCTTGATTAATTAGTAATCAGGTAGTTAAGGATAATAAAATAATATCATAATAATAAAAAATGACCCCAAAATGTGCCCTAATTCTACTATTTGTGTCATGGAAGACCATGGGATTCCTTGTGCCAAACTTAGGGACCCCATGGAATCACTTTTGGGTGAATGTGACACTTTATCTTTTTATTTTTAAAGAAAGGAGAATATCACTAAAGAATGTATCACCTGAGTAAAACATTTTTAATTTTATCTAGATAAATGATATATTGGACTATAAATAGTAATTGGAAATATAAAAAGATTTCCTACATCATAGTATTTTTTTATAATTTTTAGAAATTAAATAAATCATATTATTTATGACATCATGATGATGCAGCGATTACCTCATTAATTAACAATTTAAATAAAATGAAATGATAATGTAAAATCTAAGACTTACACTTGTAAAATACCTATTGGATGAGTATATTTAGAACTCTTATCACCTTATACTCGAAATATATCAATGTGGGATCTTTAAAATCCGAAACACATTTCAATATAAAGTAACATTTTGCAACATTCCAAGAGTACCCCTCCTCCCCTCTTATAAAAGGACCCCACCTATACCTCCTTACCCACACTTCTCAAGCCTTTGGTTTGGAAAATATCTGCTCATTTTATCTCTCCACATCCCTCTCTTCATCCTATAAGCCTTACCTTAGGCAGAAATCTCTTCAAGAAACCATTTTGGTTCAAACTAAGAAGAGTTACCCGATTTAAAGGTAAAGTCTTCTCTAATGTTCTTTTGTTTTATTTTGCTTATCCAACCCCCTAAACTATTTTTATTAATTTATTTCGTAACAAAAAAAGTATATTAAATATACTAGGATGTTTTTATAAGAAGGATTCAAGCTACACTTACACACACCTTCATCTAATGGTTAAATAGCATACTGTTTCTGTGGATGGCGAATTTCTGCCTCACGAAACGATGATTGTTAAATATTCTTATAAAACCTTAAAAGGTGGCCATTAAGATGACACTATATTTATATATGATATATAATATTTTTATGTTTACCTTATGCTTCTGTATTTTTCATTTTTGTAATACCTTTTGGTTTCCATTATGGGTAAACGCGATATCTTCATTTTAGGAAGGGCAGACTACCGCCCCCTCAAAGTGATTTGATTCGTTAATGACATATGTGAGACGTATAAAGGATGGAGTTAATGATATTATATATGAAATTATACTGGAATTATAATATAACTTTATATAATTATTATTCCATTCCATAAAATACGAAATAGAAATTAAAGTAGCGTTCATGTGTACGTACGGCTTACTGTCTCCATGAACGGTGCATTTCATTTCTTACCTCTAATTGTTATGTAATATTATAAATTCATGTATATAATAGATATATAAGATATATATTATATCTACATCATGAATATAACTCTGGATATAATTAATACATGAACAACTTTTAATTATAAGGAGTTTATTTCGGACTCAAGTACCAATGATCGTTAAAAAGACCGTTATTAACTAAAATAATTACATAGTGTTCATGACATGGTAATAAGTTATATAAAAGGAATAATGAACTTGAAAAAGGTTCTTAAGAAAGTAGAAATTAACTCAAGTTTATTATTCAGGAGATTAAAGAGCGATCGATTCAAGTCGGATACGAGGTAAGGGACTTCGTCTCAATCTCCTTTCATTGAGGCATATTTTGTCCTATACAAAACTTTATTTTATACGCTGTATAAACCCCTTTGACTTTTACATTTATTCAAAAGGAATATTTTTATACGAAGCGTTTACTAAACGAAAAAAGGGAATGTTTTTTTTTCGTACGTATGCGGTGACAACGACTTCTCCGTCGCCGAGGCCATTATTTGAGTTTCGGCTTCCTCTACAAGCCATAACCTTTTTTTAAATGAAAAAATAAATACCATGTATTACTTTTCATTTATTTTGGTATTGAAAATGGTTTTCATAATGTTTTTATTATATCAATGTGTTGTATTGATATCATGTGATTGAAATGAGGAAATGTTATGTTTCCTTTATGTATGTGTTATGTGATATGATTATGTTATGGTTCATGGGAATTGTTATTAAGACGGGTGGTTCTGTGATAACCTATGGGCGGGTGACCCTAATATAGCTATCCAATGCATTGGGTAATGCGAAGGGGTTAAACGTTAAGGTTTCTCTAAAGAAATTTTGGGAATATACTGTGATGGGTATTCCAAACGTAACCATGAGGGTTACTCCCTACGTAAGAATGTTATGAATGCCTCAAGTTCCCTCTATGTCTTATGATTTATATGAGTTATTCATAAATTTTATGATTTCATGAGGTATGTTAATGTGCTTATGTTTTATGAGTAAAGTAATATTTCATCGGTTCTTATGTATACATGTATTAATGTTTCCTTTCCGTATTTTTATATCCCTTACTGATCTTTTTATGCCTATCCCATGTTTTTAAAGGTTTTTCATAGGTCAAGGGAAATGTATATGATGTGATGATAGTGTCAATGAAGTGTCAAGAAAGAATCTAATTTTTATTTTAAATATGTTTCCGATGATGGAAAAAATGAGTACTATCTTTTATGTAACCAGTTTGTTTAAATGTGGAGTGTAATGCATGATTTATGATCTAATTCTCTAAAACTCTAAACCTAAAAAGATCCTCAATGTGTAATCTTGTAATAACTAAATATTAAGTAATGTTTAAGGCTGGGGCGTTATAGTTGGTATCAAAGGTCGGTTTAGATAACTTTTGGAGTTAGAATTATATTAAATGATTATCCAAAAATATTTTTTTATGGTCAAATTGAAATGATATAGCATTTGAAGATTACCATGTTTCTTCATCTAAGACATGTTTGTTCAGAATGGTTTTCTGCAGAGGAAACAGGGAAGCAGTGTTAGGAAGGCATACAGAAGGAAATGACCTTCCGAATCAGCATCCTGAGATGGTTGGAATTGGAACTGAACCGTTTATGGTAGTGATGGTGCAGTTGACTGAAGCGATAAATGGTGGTGGTATCCATGCACGAGATCAGTCATATCAACGGCAGAGGAACATGTCCATGGTGGAACATTTCATGAGGCAACATCCCCCATCATTCAGAGGATCTTCTGACCCTGTGCAAGCTGAAGGGTGGATTAAATCACTAGAGAAGATTTTCGATGTCATGGGGTATTCAGAAAATCAAAAGGTTAGTCTTTCTATTTACCATTTGGAGGGTGAAGCAGATCAGTGGTGGTCGATGGTTAAAAATATCATGGACGCTGATGAGATTGATGCTCTCAACTAGGATGAATTCAAAGGTATGTTTCTTGAGAATTATTTTCCTAAGGTTGTTCGAATTTGGATGAAAAAAAATTATTGGAATTGAGGAAAGAGTAAGACTCAGTGGCTTCTTATGAAGGAGGTTCATTCGATTGGCAAGGAATGCTCCAAATTTTATCTGAGACCTTGATAGCAAAATAAATCATTTTTATTCAGTATTAAAGCCAAAATATCGATGGGGATTGGCTTCTCGTGAGTTAAAAAGTTATTAAAATCTTGTTCGATGAGATTAGATGGTGTAAATGGAGTTTGCTGATGATCAAGTGTTCTATAAAAACCAATAGAAGAAGAGACATAGGTGACAGGAGAAAGGGAAGAATTCTTCAAAAAGGTCTAATGGTAAGAAACTAATGTTTCCAGTTTGTGATAAATGTGTTAAGAGGAATGCTGGGGAATGTATTCTCAATTATGGAAAGTGCTACTGATGTGGTAAGATGGGACATAAGGCTCGTGATTGCACTGAAAAAGATATGGGTGTTGGTAAGACCAAATTTGTTTTACAGTTAGTGAAATGTTTCAAGTGCAATGAGATGGGTAACTATGAAAACGAGTGTACGACAAAGAGCTTTAGTGATGGGAAGAAGTTAGACTACAAGCAGAAAGGGGTGGTGAAATCCTTTGCAACTACTTTAGCAGATGTTGGGCCATTAAATAAGTGGTATCAGGTACTTTGTTTGTTTTTTCAGATTATGCCAGTGTGTTATTTGATTCAGCGTCTACACATTCTTTCATCTCTGAAAACTTTTCTAGTAAAATAGGAATACCATCTCAAGAAACAACTCCTGAACTTGGGGTAAAAACACCTAAGGTAAATGTTGAGGTAAAAAGAATTTATAAGAATCTTCATATCCTTATCCGTGGAAATAACCTACTTGCAAACCTTATTGTTTTACCTCTAGTAGAGTTTTATGTTATCCTAGGTATGGATTGGCTCTCTGTTTACCAAGATAATATTGATTGTGGAGCTAAAGATGTTTTTTTCAGAAAGAATTTCAGTTTGTGTACAAGAATGAACCCTTACTGTTGATAAGATATATAGTGGATGAGAAACTTGTAAAAGATGGAAATGAATTTTACCTTGCACATATCGTTGAAAACAAGGGAACTGTTCAGATTAATGATGTGCCAGTGGTAAATGAGTATCCTGATGTTTTTCCTGATGAGTTCCCTGGAATAATACCAGACTGGAAGTAGAATTTACAGTTGACTTAGTTCCCGATGCTAAGCCAATTTCAAAACCCCCTTATCGAATGGCTCAAATTGAACTTTTAGAGTTGAAGGAGAAATTGCAAGATTTATTAGGGAAAGGTTTCATTCAACCTAGCACATCACCATGGGGTGCTCCAGTTTTATTTGTTAAAAAGAAAGATGGTTCTATGAGACTTTTCATTGATTATAGTGCCTTAAATAGCATCACTATTAAGAAAAATATCCTTTGCCTCATATCGATGATTTGTTTGATCAGCTCCAGAGAGATCAGTATTTTTCAAATATTGACTTGAGATAGGGGTACCATCAGTTGAAGGTAAAGGAAGCAGATATTCCGAAGACCGCTTTTCGTACAAGATATGGCCATTGTGAATTTGTAGTAATGCCTTTTGGGATAACGAATGCACCTGCTGTATTCATGGACCTTATGAATAGAATTTTACATGAGTTCTTGGATAAGTTTGTGGTTGTCTTCATTGATGATATTTTGGTGTTTTCTAAAAGTAAAGAGGAGTATGAAAGTCATTTAAGGGTTATTTTTCAAACCATATAAGAAAAGAAATTGTATGGGAAATTCAGCAAGTGTGAGTTTTTGTTGCAACAAATTTCTTTCCTTGGTCATATTGTTTATAAATATGGGATAACTATTGTTGCAACAAATTTCTTTCCTTGGTTTGGCAGGCTACTACCGAAGGTTTGTTAGATATTTTTCACGGTTATCTAGTCCAATGACTAAGCTAACTCAGAAGGATGTTATGTTTATCTGGACAAAAGAACGTGATGATTGTTTTCATGAATTGAAAAGAAGATTTGTGAATGCTCTAGTTTTGGGACTACCTTCAAGGAATGGAGAGTTTGTTATCTATAGTGATGCTTCATTGAAAGGACTTGGTTGTGTCCTAATGCAGAATGACCAGGTAATTGCTTATGCTTCATGTCAGTTGAAAACACATGAGGTAAATTACCGTAGACATGATTTGGAAATAACTGCTATTGTTTTCACTTTAAAAATTTGGAGGCATAATTTTTATGGAGTAAAGTGTGAAATATATACCGATCACAAAAGTTTAAAGTATATATTCACTCATAAAGTACTGAACATGAGACAGAGGAGATGGCTGGAATTAATCAAGGATTATTATTGTACAATTCATTACCATCCGGGAAAAGAAAATAAAGTGGCTGATGCTTTGAGTCGAAAAAGTAATGCTTCATTAACAATGTTTCGTTTGGAATGTGATCCTTTGGTTAAGGATTTGATGAACTTTGACATAGAAGTAATTGGTGCAGGATGTCCTTCTATTTTTTTCAGGTATCAGTGAAATCTTCTCTATCAGACAGAATTAAGCAAGCACAGAAGCAAGACAACGAGTTGCATAAAAAGGTAGATCTGGTTCAGAAGGGTATGTTTCCTGAATTCAACATTGATAATGATTGTGTTTTGAGATTTGGGAAGAGATCGTGTGTTTCGTGTGATTCATAGTTGAAGAGGGAGTTGTTATATGAAGCTCATAGTTCTCCATTTTTAGTTCATCTAGGCAGTACTAAGATGTATAGAGATCTTTTGGAGTATTACTGGTGGGATGGAATGAAAAGAGTTATTGATGATTTTACTGCGAAGTGTTTGACTTGTCAACAGGTTAAAGCAGAGGGGAAGTTACCGAAAGGTATTCTTCAGCTTTTACCAGTACCAGAGTGGAAATGGGAGAATATATCCACGGACTTCGTTGTGGGATTGCCGAAGACACCTCGAGGTAATAATGCAATTTGTGTTATTGTTTATCGCTTGACTAAATCTGCTCATTTCATTTCTATATGAGATAATTTTTTTCTAGATCAATTTTCCTGTTTGTATCTTATAGAGATAGTCAGGTTACATGGAGTTCCTCTCTCCATTGTATCTGACTGTGATCTCAGGTTTACTTCTAACTTTTGGAAAGGCCTTCAAAAGTCATTGGGTACTGAATTAAATTTTATTACAGCTTTTCATCCTCAATCAAATGGGAAGTCAGAACGAATGATTCAGAATTTGGAGGATATGCTACGTGCTTGTTCGATGGATTATCAAGGAAGTTGGGACCAATATATTTTTTTGGTTGAGTTTTTCTTATAATAATAGTTTTCATTTAAGTATACATATGGCACCATTTGAGGCATTATATGGGAAGTGGTGTCGAACTCCAGCTTTCTGGGATGAATTAGGTGAAAGGAAGTTGATGGGACCATAATTGGTAGAAGAGTTGGTAGAAAAAGTTCAGCTGATACAGAGACACATGAGAACAGATCAAAGTAGACAGAAGAGTTATGTGGACAACAGGAGGAAGGATCTCTCTTTTGAGGCAGAAGATCATGTTTTTCTCAGAGTGTCACCATGGAAAACTGTGATGCGATTTGGTAAGAAAGGAAAGTTGAGTCCAAGTTTCATTGGACCATATGAAATTCTGGAGAGAGTTGGATCAGTTGCATACCAAGTGGCTTTACCTCCAAGTTTATCTCAGGTACACAATGTTTTTCATGTTTCAATGTTAAGGAAGTACACACCAGATCCATCTCATGTTTTGAGTTCAGAGGTAGTTCAGTTGGAAGAGAACCTATCTTATGAGGAACAACCTATCCAGATTCTTGACCACAGGGATAAAGTGTTACGAAATAAAGTGATTCATCAAGTAATGGTTTTGTGAAAAAACCACCTGATTGAAGAGGCATCATGGGAATTTGAAAATGTAATGAGGGATAATTACCTCCACTTATTCTATATGTAAATAAATTACGGGGATGAAATTTTCTAAAGGGGGGAAGGTTGTAACATCCCAAGTAAGTAGTGAATAATATTTATTCTTATATATGTCTATTTATGAATTATATAGTGTTTTAGAGGCTTAAAATGAAAATAAATCCAATCTTAAGCATGGAATACACTAATATTTTCAAAAGATTGTTTTACTGCCTTTTGATGGAAAACCATTTTTAAATCAAACTTTTGAAAATTTTATAAGCTATATTTGTCACAATAAACATATTATTTATTATTGGGACATTTAAATTTACCTTGGGTTAATTTTTGGTATTTTTCTGACAATGTTCATTTTTTAATGAATTGTGAAAAATACTACATTTTACATCAAAACTGTTTTTTCATCTAATTTAATTATATGGATAGATTATCTTTTTAATTGGTTTTAAAGTGTAATTAGAATATATTTTTACCATTTAATCCAATTTTGGTCATTATAATTAATTCCACTTTGGAATTGGGCATAAACAAGTGCCAAACGTTTCATAGATATTGTTTCAAAAAACCCGCTATTTGTTTTGACAACGTGAATTATTTTCAAATTCATTATTGCAATTTCTATGTTTGGAATTTGGTAAAATGGATTCCATATTTGGAATTAGAAGGTTCAAATTATGTAATTAATAATCTTTTGTTTTTGGACATTATGAATTGTAACAATGGTAATTATCTTTAGTTATCATGATTAATTAGTAATCGGGTAGTTAAGGATAATAAAATAATATCATAATAATAAAAACTGACCCTGAAATGTGTCATAATTCTACTGGTTGTGTCATGGAAGACCATGGAATGCCTTTTTCAAAACTTAGGGACCCCATGGAATCACGTTTGGGTGAATGTAACACTTTGTCTTTTTATTTTTAAAGAAAGGAGAATATCAATAAAGAATATATCACCTGAGTAATTTTTTTTAATTTTTTCTAGATAAATTATATATTGGAATATAAATAGTAATTGGAAAGCTAAAAATATTTCCTACATCATAGTATTTTATTTATAATTTTTAGACATTAAATAAATTAAATTATTTATGACATCATGATGATGCAGCGATTACCTCATTAATTAACGATTTAAATAAAATGAAAAGAAAATGTAAAATATAAGAATTACACTTGTCAAAGACCTATTGGATGAGTATATTTAGAACCCTTATCACCTTATACTCAAAATACATCAACTTGGGTCTTTTTAAATCTGAAACACATTTCTATATAAAGTAACATTTTTTAACTTTCCAAGAGTGCACGACCTCTCCTCTTATAAAAGGCCCCCACCTCTACCTCTTTACCCACAATTCTCAAGCCTTTGTATCGGCCAACCCTGATAATTGTATCTCTCCACATCCCTCTCTTCATCCTAGAATCTTTACCTTAGGCAGAAAGATCTTCAACAAACCATTTTGTTTCAAACCAACATGAGTTACCGGATTTAAAGGTAAAGTCTTCTCTAATGTTATTTTGTTTTATTTTGCTTCTCCGACCCCTAAACTCTTTTTATTCATTCATTTTGTAACGACACAAGTATCTTTAATATACTAGGATGTTTTTCTAATAAGTATTATAACAACACTTACACACAACTTCATCTAATGGTTAAAGAGCATACTGTTTCCGTGGATGGTGAATTTCTGCCTCACGAAACGATGATTGTTCAATATTCTTCTAACACCTTCAAAGGTGGCCATTAAGATGACAATATATTTATATATTATATATAATATGTTTATGTTTTCCTTAATCTTCTGTATTTTTAATTTTTGTCATACCTTTATGGTTTCCATTATGGGTAAACGTGATATCTTCATTTTAGGAAGTGCGGACTACCGCCCCCTCAAAGTGATTTGATTCGTTAATGCCATATGTGGGATATATAAAGGATGGATTTAATGATATTATATATGATATTATACTGAAATTATAATATAACTTTATATAATTATGATTCCATTCCATAAAATACGAAATAGAAATGAAAGTAGCGTTCATGCGTACGTATGGCTTACCGTCTCCATGAACGGTGCATTTCATTTCTTACCTCTAAATTTTATGTAATATTATAAATTCATTTATATACTGGATATATATGATATATATGATATCTAAATCATGAATATAACTCTGGATATAATGGATACATGAAGAACTTGTAATTATAAAGAGTTTATTTCTGACTCAAGTACCAATGATCGTTAAAATAACCATTATTAACTTAAATAATTACATAGTGTTCATGACATGGTAATACATGATATAAAAGGAATAATGAACATGAAAAAGGTTTTTAAGCAAGTTGAAATTAACTCAAGTTTATTATTCAGGAGATTAAAGAGCGATCGAGTTAAGTCAGATACGAGGTAAGGGACTTCATCTCGATCTCTTTTCATTGAGGCATATTTTGTTTTATACAAAACTTTCTTTTATACGGTGTGTAAACCCCTTTGACTTTTACGTTTATTCAAAAGGAATATTTTTATACGAAGCGTTTACTAAATGAAAAAAGGGAATGTTTTTTTTTCGTACGTATGCGGCGACAACGACTTCTCCGCCGCCGTGACCATTATTTGAGTTTCGGCTTCCTCTACAAGCCATAACATTTTTTAATGAAAAACTAAATACCATGTATTAATTTCCTTTTATTTTGGTATTGAAAATGGTTTTCATAATATTTTTATTTTATAAATGTGTTTTATTGATATCTTGTGATTTAAATGAGGAAATGTTATGTTTCCTTTATGTATGTGTTATGTGATACGATTATGTTATGGTTCTTGTGCATTGTTATAAAGAAGGGTGGTTCCGTGATAAACTAAGGGCGGGTGAGCCCGATATAGCTCTCCAATGCATTGGGTAACGCGAAGGGGTTAAACATTAAGGTTTTTCCGAAGTGATTTATGGAATATACTATGATGGGTATTCTAAACGTAACCATGAGGGTTACTCCCTACATAAGAATGTTTTAAATGCGTCAAGTTACCTTTATGTCTTATGATTTCTATGAGTTATTCATAAATCTTATGATTTCATGAGGTATGTTAATGTGCATATGTTTTATGAGTAAAGTAATATTTTATTGGTTCTTATGTATACATGTACTAATGTTTCTTTTCCATATTTTTATATCCCTTACTCAGCTTTTTATGCTCATCCCATGTTTTTTTAAATTTTTTTCACAGGTTAATGTAAAGGTACATGATGTGATGATAGTGCCAAGGAAGTGTCAAGAAAGAATCTATGTTTTATTTTAAATATGTTTTTGATGATGGGAAAAATGAGTACTATCTTTTATGTAACCACTTTTTTTAAATGTGGAGTGTAATGCATGATTTATGATCTAATTCTCTAAAACTCTAAACTTGAAAAGATCCTCAATGTGTAATCTTATAATAACTCAAGATTAAGTAATGTTTAAGGCTGGGGCCTTATATTAGTAAATACGAACTAAATAAAAACAAACTCATAATTCCCATATCATGAATAGAATTTTTTTTGAATATCTTCATTCATAACCCTTAATTGATGAAAACTAGATCAGTGATCAATCTTGGAGAAGAATTGAGCCCCAAGAAGTTGGTAAAATAATTCATCAATTCATGGAAGAGGGTACTTTTTCTTCATTTTGATCCCGTTATGTTCTCTATAATCAATATGTAACCTCATTGGTCTATCCTTTAGATTCAAAAATATAATAGGTGATGCCCAAATAAACACAATTTTCTGGATAAACCCCTCATCAAAAGGAATTTGGAGTTGTTTCTTTAATTCCTCCATCTCGACATTTTCCATTATATACAATGTCTTTGATATCATCTTGGATCCTCGAATGAGCTCAATGGAAAAATCTACCTATATTTCTAGAGTATGAATAGGTAACACCTCATTAAATATCTTTAATAATTTCTGAATTATGGGGTCATTCTCTATTCTTATACATTCATTTCCTTCTTCAAATTGACAGATCATCTAAATAAAGATAGCTACATGTGGTGCTTGAAGAAAAACCTCAGATTGAGATATATCTCCTTTGAATAACATTGTAGGTTTTCCATTCAAGACAACTTATATTACCTATCTTCTACAGTTTATCTTGGCTTTATAGTTTTAGAGCCATTCCATCCCTAGTATAATTTCGAATTCCATCAGAGGACTGACTACTATATTTGATATGATATTATTCTCACTAAAATAAATAATAGAGTTTCTATAAACTATTGATGCTGGGATACTCCCTCAAGGATTACTTACGGATTTTCCTATATATATTAGTTCATGGAATGATTCTATATTTTTTTTAAACATAGAAGAAATAATAGAACACATAGAACTAGAATCAAACAATGTACTTCTTAGCATTGAATAAACAACAAGATTACATTACACAACATTATTTGGATCATCACATTCAGAAAAAAAAATTTGAACGATCATGACCGTAATCCCATGTCCAATGATGAGGTCATTGGTGATTCCCCTCCATTATCTTCAGATTTTGAATGCGATTAGAAAAGTTCTTGGGTTTTCCATACATAAACCACTAGATATTAGGTAGTGGCTGCAACATTTTCCCTTTTTAGATAGTGTTGAGAATTTGAGGATTCACCTCAAAACAATAGTTGTGATTAATATGTCCATATATTCTACACTCTTAGCATTTCACACTCCCGTTAAATTAGTTCCTTGAGTTTTACTTACCACATTTGTAGCATGTGGAATGTTGCACTTTCTTTCCAACTCTGAAAGTTATCTAAGATCCTACCTATGTTTGGATCAAAATAACTCTTCTTTTCATTCGATCTTAAGGACCATTTCAACTCTCCGAACTCTAGTTCAACTTTCATAGCACTCTTCATGATCCCCTCATTGTTGTTATTGTCTTGGTTGGCTCGATTCTTTCATAGATGAGGTCCTAGTCCACTAAAGAATCTATCAACCATCCCATTAGAATCCTTGAAAATGTTAATGTTGTAAAGGGAATGTCTAATGAATTTAATCTCAACACTTCCCACATATTCATTTACCTTATTCATCACCTCTTTCAATTTCTTCTCCATTTTCATTTTCATCAGACGGTGGGAATATTTTTTGAAAAAGGATCCCCTGAACTCTTCACACTATATTACATGAATCTCTCAATTTGGATTTGTATTTTTAACCACTTATCAACATCTACCTCTATGTGGTAGTATTCTAGGGTGACTTTCTCTTGTTTCGAACAATCGAGAACAAAAAATATCATTTCTATACCTCTTATCAATTATATATTAATTAATGGTTTAGTAGATCCACTATGTGAAGGTGTTAATTATCACATGAAGGTCTCAAAGGAATGTTTTCCACTTTGAGCTGAATCTGGTCTATCATCTTGATTCATTTATTACACAAAACTCAAGTTAGTTGATTTATCATTCACATTATGTTTTCTATTCTGACTTCCACGAAAAGGGAGTCAGTGCCTGGTCTATTTTGATGCCTATTAACACAGTTCATCCTATATCCCCAAATTTTCAAAAATAAGAAAACCATAGTCAGAATAGTATTTAATTTAATAATATTATAATTCTAAAGGATTTCAGTGTCTTAAAACATCATTCATAAAAATTTCATTCCTTAATAATAATTACCTTTTTCTATAAATCCTTCATAATGGATCATAAAAAGATGGGGATTAACAAAACATATCCCCTAGGAAATCAAAATTAGGAGTGTAGCAATGCCCATTATTGTGTTTGAAGTTACATAGAGTCATTCCAAATGCACCTTTATAGATTTTTTATGCATTGGTAGATCTGTTCTAGAACCAAACCCACTTTTTTTGTATCCATACAATGATTTTTTTTCTTAAAAAACACTTACATAATGTATCACCAAATTACTAGGTTGATTCATTATATTTAAAATTTTCTATAATGTTTTTCCCAATGTTTTTAAATCCAATTGTTCACAAAAAAACATCCTTTGATACAAAATATGACAACCATCCATTTTATTACCTAACATTTCATTACATTTTATCAATTAAAGATCATTTAATGTTCAGTTTTAAGAAAAAATGTACATATTACATGAAAAAAAATAAAAAATTATTATATTCAACTTGAAATAATCCTTAAAGGTGCATCTGAAGTAATATTTTATCATCTCAAAACCCGGGGACATATATCAAAAAAATGGGTGAGAATAATTCCCAGTATGGGAAAGCAACTGAAACAATTTACAAATGATAATGAGAATTATCCAAAAGAACTTGAATAATATTATAAAGGCGTGAAAAAAGTGAAAATATTCATAATATAGTTAAAATAAAATGAATCATTAAACCAAAATTTGGTTACAATATTAAATTTAGTCATTAATTAGAACATCAACATTTTTTATTCCCGAGTTTCATAAAAATTACCAAGGTTACTCACCATGTTATCGTAAAACATGTCATGTATAGATATTAAATTCATTACCCAATTAATTTGATTATTATTATTGAGAAACCATAATATTTATTAATAAATTTTTTCCACATATATCATAATAAAAGATTTTTTAAATTACCCATTGGGAATAAAATAAATAGGTTTCATATCATAATAATGGTGTTTTAAAAAAAATATTCTTAAAGTTAATATCTTTATGTGATTATTAAACCACGGAATGAGAAAATAGTTTTCATTAATGTTAATCCCAGAATAAAATATATCATTTTTACAAATAGGTGAATTACCCTTGAAAATAAATAAGTTTTGGTATTCCCAAAAGAAAATAAGATAATTTATTGAGAAAAATATAGAAATATTAGGAAGAAAAATATGTAGTATAATGGGTAAGAAACATGGCTTTAGAAAATAATAAATGTGAGGCGACAAGGGTATCTAATTCATAAATGACTATAAATATAGTGAAGGGATATATTCAAATGTACATAAAAATATATATTCTAAATTCGAAAGAAATATGTTATAATAAGGGAACATGAAAGGAAATTAGAAGTTGAGATTTCTCTTACATTAGAGAGTAACTCCTAACACTCGATGATCAAGACCATCGGGGCTTGAGTATACCTTTTGAGGACTCCTTTGGTGGTATAAATATCATAGATTAGAGGAGGATTAACTGAGAATGAATGATAATTGAGAAATGTGTGGGTATTTATATAAATAGAGGAGGATTTGTTTATCAATTTCCCTAGACACCAAGGTAATGGTAAATGGAATACCATGGGATTTACTGGGGTATATTTCCATGGTTTTGGAAACATAGGAAAAATAATATGTTATTTTATTCCAAAATAGTTTTCCTGACTTTTATATTACTTATAACATCATTATAATGCAACTAAACATACTAAAAACTCAAAACATTATTTTTCAAATTCACAAAAACCCAAATTATGTTAGAAAAGTCTTATAAATTCACCATATGATAATTTTGAAATACTAATTTTAAAAATGATATTTAATTTATCATAATTGTAAATACAAAATGCAAAGTAAAAATTCAAACACTTGAATTTTTTTTTATAATTATTATTTAAATACGTGTGTTTCATTTATACTATTTACTAATAATAAACATTATTTAAAATACCTTAAATTATAATATTAATTATATATTTTTTTAATTAAAATTTCATTCTGAAAAATCAATTTATCAAATTCAACTTATTTTTAAGAAAAACTAAACTCAAAAATAGATTTGATGGAACAAAAATTTTATTTATACACATATATTTTGCATTAGTTAATTAATGAATTGATTGATAATCCCTAATAAAACCGTCATATGAACTAAGGGAATGGTGTGTAATGGTGATAGATTCATGAGTCAGCTCAACTAACATCACCCCGAGTGGCAAATTCAACTAACATTAAATTATACAGAATTTTTTTTGTTCATGTCTGAATTGTTGAATCTCAACATGGGATTTCTCAAGAGTGATTCCAAATGATGCTACCGCACTCCCATGTTATGATAAATGAGATTCAAATGGAAGAAATCAAATTGTTGAGGCCATAAAATCTTCATTCTTCATTACATTTACTTTTTCATTTATACTTATAAAAAATAATTATAATGTTAAAATTTTAATTACGAGTATAGTATAATTTGTTTATATTGAACAACAGTCTTATAATGGATGAAACTCGATGGTATCACTTAAAAATATAATCACTTAATTAATATCGTGATATTGTTTTTTAGTGTATAAAATAATATAACATGGATAATCATGAAACAACTATCATTAAAAATCTTCATGTAATTACAAAGATACATCATCCCAATTGAGATCCATGATCACATCAGAGTTGTTTCATATCAACTAGCCCTCCCATAAAACCTATATAAATTACAATATGTGGCCACGTTACCCTCCCAAGGAATTATATAATAAACCCATCACATGAGATGAATAAGAAGGTAATACCATAGATAATGATAATTCATATGAGGGGAATCTTGTGATGATCTTCGATCATAGATACAATGTTCTACAAAACAAGAAAAATCTCTTGGTTAAGGTGTTATGGTTAAACCACATCACTAATGAAACAACATGGGAAATACAATAGAGTATGAAATATAAGTAAGCTAATATATTTTAGTATATAAAATGAATATTTAGAAGTTGGAATTTAGGAGTGGGAGAATATTGAAATGACAAAATCCTTCATAAAAAAATCCCCTTCTTCAATAAATAAATGTCTTATTAAGTATTGAACTTGTAAAAAAACATGCACTACTTTTTTTATTTAATAATGTTATAATAAATATTATTTAAAATATTTTCAAACATCATTATCATTGACAATATATCCACTATACACTTGAAATGATGATTCATATATATCCATGGTTCTGATGAATTATTATTGAAATAAAAGAAACAAACAATTTCCTCAATTAGAGGATCACACACTATAAATCCAAATTTTAGGGATTCATTTAGGGATAACATCAATGGAATTTTCCCATGAAAACACCCAAGAAAATATTCGACAACTAATGAATGAATGAAACAATTTAAAAGTATATTCAAAATCATCACAATCAAGGTCCAAACATTGTTCATTGGACAACCAAAAGAAGATCTTCCCATTAAACACCTTACCGTTAGAGAATCCCCTAGGGAAATAAAGGGATCTGTTTTTAGAACATAATGGTATGAATTTATAAATTTATTTATATTAATTAATTATTATATTAATATTATAAAACTTCACTATAATTAATAAATAATATGTTAGGTAAAAATTATATATTGATATGATAAAATGAATTTATTTTTAGGAAACATATATTTTAAATTCAGGAAAAAATTATGAGGAATTGAATATATTTTTAAAAACATTATATATTAATAAAATATTATTATTAAATAAAATTTATTAAATGAAATGGATAATATATTTTTGTGATGTGAAATGTAATTTTTATGAAGGATAGAAAACTGTTACAGATGAAAAACCACAATATTTGAAAATATAAAATGGATTTTTTCTTTAAAAGGGTAAATAATCATATGTAGGTAATTATTTTGATGGAATATGCATTATTTTGGAAGTATACATTCTTAAAAATTCCAGTGGTTTGTTTTTATACTTTTCTATATAATTCATTTTTTGGGAAAAAAATTAAATGTGGTATAACAATACAGTTTATGTTATGAAAAAATAAAATCCCAAATGTTATTCTATAAATACTCTATATATTATACATGAAAATAAATTACGTTTCATATTTAGAATAATTTATTTTTAAATTTTATTGTATTAAATTCAAAAATCCACAACGAATCCTCAAAACCATCATAATATTTTTGGGTTTCAGAATTAATTATCTATGAAGATGACACACTTCCTCATAACCAAGGGTTTTATTTTAGTGACCAAGATTCTTAGCCATATATAATAATTAAATCCACCATTATTTGGGAGAAACCATGGGATAAATCAGGGCATGGTATGTAGTTTTGATTAATTTTTCATATGTAGTCTAAAATAATTATTTTGAAATTAATAAAGAATTTCCCTCTATGATTTTTTATAAACCAACCATACCTCCCTTTAATATTTACTAAAATACATTGTATAATGATGTTACTCTACCTAAACCTCTATGGATACCTCCCACGGTGTCCCCATTCTCTTAACATGATACTCCCAATCATTTATATGTTCCCTCCCGAGTTAAGGGATATCTGTCTCTTCTTTTCCATTCAAGTGCCTTCATTATGTTAATTCTTCTAAATAACAATTATTTATTTTTTCAGGACATTTTAAATATCCCTATATTATACAATTGATTTTTTAATAATGAGATGTTATTTATAACGTCAGGTTATAATTGTTTTCGAGTGTGTTACTATGATGAAATAAGGGACCCTCTTCTTTCCTCACATTTCATGAACCATAATTATTTCATACCTATTTTGTTTCCAATCCTCTGAATTTGTATTTTATTCTTACACATACCTCCTACTATCATCAGTATTACAAAGTGATGAGACACCATGTTTATACTCAATAACCCCTTCCATGAATCTCCTTATTGCCCTATTGTGGTTCCAAAATTATCCTGTGATTTTCTATTCCATGAATTTATTTAGTCAACAATAATCCTAATCTAAACAGAATGTTATTCACCAAGATGTAAATTTCCATCGTTTACTGGGGTTTCCATATATGATACCCAAAATTCGTTATAATTGGCATAAAATTGATAAAATGAATCTTTTTGTTGTTTATCTAGGGGATATCTTTTTAATTTACATGACATTAATGTGATGGGTGTGACCATATATCACTCCAATGCATTGGGTAATAATTCTATATCAATATACATCATGTTTGTTTCACGGTAGTTTATCCTAAGCACACTATTTTTTGTTTTATTTGAATTTATCCGTAACCTATTTTTATAATGGAAGGTTTTTTGATTGTTTCCACATTCATATGTAACCATTATGTTATTATGATATACCATGAATAATGATTCATGATTATGAATATCACAGCACATATTTCACCTTCATAAGACTCTTATATCACATGTATTTCATTACCTTAGTTATGCTTTAGTAATTCCTTTATTATTTTTTATAGCCCATCCAATTTTATGTATTTCCCAAAGTTATTCTTATATATATTATTTGGATATTTACCAATTTTCTTATATATTTTAGGCTTTATGATATTCTAGGATGGAATAATTTTTACCTTTATTTTTTTAATCATGAATTAAGGTGAAAATAAGAAATTGGTTTTGATAATCTGAATCTATATAGGAGTCCTTGGACAAATATTTGTTAGTTTTATAGGATATCAAATCCCCCATTTCTCACATACGATCTTGATATACTCATTGAACATATCTCCATGAACAATGAATGGATTAATTCATATAACGTAGATATATATAGTAACTCCTAGATCCTTTATCCTAATCCCATTCAAAAAAACCAAATGATTCCCTCCCTTATGTAATATCATTTAAATCATGCGTGTTATATCTATTTATTCTTGATTCAATGATCATAGTTATATTTTTTAACCTTAACACCATGGTTTTCTCAACATATGATAGAAAATTTCCTTTTCATTGTAAACAAGATTTATCTATTTGATGAATTACATGTAATGAACTATGTGTTTCTTGTTACTTTTCATGTATGATACATAGTGACTCTTATATCCATATTTTAGGCCCAGATACAGGTAAAAAAATACCACCTCCCTCTATGTGATTCATATCTACATGATTAATTTCCTTCAAAAAAATGTAACAATGTCATTCCTATCACTTAATGATATGTGGTGACTCCAAGATAATATATTCAGGGCCTAGATGAAAAGGCCAAAAAATCCCCATACACATTGCATGAATCATTTCTAATATGGTTCTCTAATCATAGAGTTCATCATATGAGATCCCACACAAAATACATGCTTCAACCATTATATTGGTTCTTGATATTTTTACCCAATACTAGTACATCATGTGGTGTGATTCCTAAACAAAAAGAATGCCAAATATAAAATCTGATCAACCAAAATTCTCACCATCCTTATGTATAAGTTATATCTATAAAATAACTTCTGAAAAATATCCATTTGAAAACCTTCACCACGAATAAAATGAAAATAAAATAAATTCCCTCCTCCAAGTGTGTGATTATTCTTATCCATATTGGGTCCCTGATAATGGCCTCATAAGAATCGATATATAATAATTACATGTGTCTTGATTCCTATATTGTGGGGATACATATTGATTCTATGATCCTTTATCATAGGATTTTACAGGAATCCAGATTATATCCATCTCATTATCCTAGTTATTTTTAACATCATTCCTGATGGTTTTCAATTCCTTGGGTTTAGAATGAGAATAAGTTACGTAAATATATCCATGATTTAGATATATAGAAAATATCATATCTAACGGTCATCATCATATTACATTAAATATAATGGAACCTAATTCATTTTCTGATGATGTTAAACAACATGAAATTTGATCTAGACTATATGAACAAAAATTCCTCAGAGAAGCTCCCCATATGCGGCCTCATTTCACAACATGGTAGATAGATCCATGTGAGAAATCCAAATGTACGTTCAATCTATAAACATGTATTTGGATTGAAATTCCCGTTATGGAAATTATTTAATAATGTTTATATCTTCCATTATAATATAATTATTAATTTTATATTTATTCCTCCTACTATAGAATATGTTGTCATATATGAACAACATGATTCACCATTTATCTCCACACCTTTTAGGGATATCATAATAGACTATTCAGGGAATGATAAGTCTAAAATTACAAAATCATTTTCCCTTAATGTAAAATTTTATTAAATCATAAATTGTTCAATGAGATTCTTGTTCCTTTTTTGAAATTAATAGCGATCGTTATTGAGTATATTCAGCTCTAAAGGACATGAAATCTTGATGATGAATATTATTATCTCTATATAGCTGTATATTTGAACCCCTTATATAGACTATCAACCTTAGGATAGTTCAACCTAAATGGATGGATTATAGAATATTTTTACATCCACACAACATCACATCGATACCCATATTTTGAATATGGTATGTGGGATTCCCTTTTATAGCTTTTTGACATCATTTCTTCTGATTCAGGAACCTAGAGTTTGGATTGAAAATATCACAACTCACTATTCATGTAGTGTTTGGAAATTCATCTTCTTTTAGACAAATTTAGGTACTCATCCCCAATACTCTTGTCCACACATCATAATCATAAACTATATTCACCATCAATGAGATATATTATAGTATAACTTAGTGCCTCATCCAGGTTGGGTCAACATTTTCATTTCCACTAAATATTCTATCTCGAATTGTATTGTACCATGAACTAAGACGATATCTATGTTAAAGTTATATGAGATAATCTATATTAGAATTATGATTTTCATTCACATTAGGTATTTCCTCAACATTCACCTAATTGTTATCCCACCTTTCAAAATATTTTTTTTTAATTTTGTTCAATAATAAATTATATCCTTAATTATCAAATGTGTTTGAACCTAAATTTCAAACTCAATGGTCAAAGTTATATTAGCATAAAAAATAGGCCAAATTTTTTAGATTATAAAATACAATGTATTATGTAAAAGAAATTAAAAAACTGTACCCTTTTAATTTAATCCTATTTTTTTATTTACTCATTGAGGTCGTCACATTCTGTTCTTGGGAAAGAAATTAGATAACAAATTCATAAAAAAACAAAGATTATATTGAATAAATTATGGTCTATGAAAAATTCATTAAATGAATAATTTATCAACTAGTATATCAAGGATGTATAATGTCTTCATGTCTCATCTCATCACTATAATTAAATGTTCCCTATGTAGTGGTATACCATTGAGGGTAACAATACTATTCATGAATAATCCTTCATTCCAAAAGGCAAGTTCATGTCACATGTTTTTGAATCTTATTAAATATTCTTTAATATTTTAAATTATTAGTTTTAGCTCTAGGGGACACCTCTTGATTACTATTCATATAATTCAAATATTATTTCTATGCATAATTTACCACAATATAGCTTCTCAACTAGATGATTAATTATTTTAAGGGTTCAATCCAATATTTTAAATATGGATAGCCATTATTAAAGTGGAACCCATCTATTGAATATGGTTTTTGGTTATCCCCATCATACATCTCCCATATCATCACTCCATGTTTAAACCGTTAAATTTATTGTTTACGCAATCCATAATCCATTTATTCTAGTGGATTTTGATCCCTTGATTTTATAAACATGTGTTTCAAGACTACATTAGAAAGAAATATTTTTTCAACTCACCCTCAAAACTATTAAATTTACTTCACCAAGTGACATGAATCATTCCAAATAATGGTCTATGATTATGGAAAATAAATTTAATGGCAATGTTCGTGATGTTTTATATATTAGTTGAACTAGGTTTTTCTAATCCAGATATGGTATATTGATCCCATGTCAGTACATGAACCACATTATATTTTCAAAAGTCCAAGAAAAGTTAAGAAAGAGTATATTCACAATTCCTTGATGTTTACTATATTCATGGAATATAGATATGAATTCACATTGGGTTTACACAACCTGATTAACATGCATACTATTACACCCATTTTGTTCAATTCAACATGACTTTTATCTTTATTATCATTTGATAAATTCACAATGAGCCTAACTATGACAATATTTTTTTATGGTTGTTAGCATTATCAATATATGGTACCTCTTTCAAAATGTGATTACCTTTACAAAGTTTCCATGTATGCTCTCTCAAATTCATTTCTCATTAATTTTTAAGTGTAAACATCATTTATAATGGAATGAATTGTATTAAATTAAACTACCAAAATAATGACAAAAAATCATCAATGTAAACATCCCATAATGGGAGAACATAGAAAAATTTATATATTCACAAAATTGATATTCACCTCATGTAATGTACATAAATTTGAAAATTAATAATTTATGGGGAATAATACTAGATATATTTGAACCCCAAAAATGGTGGACTATAAAAAATATGATTTCCCCCCACTATGATTCCCTTGTGTGAATTATATTAAATAGTTAGGTAATTCAAAATATAACACAAAAATACCCTAAGGTCGACTATATCACCTGAATAGAAGTAATAGAGTAATCATATGGCCCATTGGCCTAGTAAAACTCAAAACGCTTAGTTATCCCCTCTTCCTAGGTATATTGTTCATTATAAATCATGTGTAATGCATAGGAAAAAAAATCATGTTACATGATCCCATTTTATACATAAAAATATTAAATTTTAATTTCCCATCATGATCCTACTCATTATGAGTCATTTAACTCATAAAAATATAATGAAATTGGTGTTATAGTTATGTTATTCATTTGTATACCCATTCACAGTCAATGAAAAACTATACATCTTCATTTGAATAGATCAAATTTAGAGTCTAGATGATGGTAGTTCTTCCTAGTCTCTAGGGACACAATATTTTTAAAAATTTTGTTACATTATTTTTAACAGAAATATAAATTAATTATAACCCCATGATCCTAAGGAAATGTTTCTTTTAAATACACAAATTATAATTCATCAAGGGATAATAAAATAGGGAATCCTTATTTTTTTAATACTAAGCTCTTAAAACCATTATCTCTCCCAAAATTATATAGCATAAACTAGTTAATAGATAAAATAAAGGTTTGAACCAAAAGTAATTGTAATGGAATAATCATGATAAGAAAATATTACATTGGAGTCAATGATAAAATAGAATATCGTAAAATAGAAGGCACATGAGTAATCACGGGGGAGTATAACCTAATTAAAATTTTATAAAATGATCATGGAATCATAATAAATGTGGAAAAAAACATAAAAATTAATGATTTATGTTTCGGTAAAACATGATATACAATATCACACGGTGGAAAAAGTCCCATAAAAGATTTAGTTTACTACATAATCCCATACATGATGACTCATTTTATAAAATCTTTACCAAATGAATTTGAGAAATATTTGGGTTCACCATACATTACATGTACATGATTATAGGTGTTCATATTATGGGAAATAAATCATATAGAATTATATATGAATTACCCATATAAATAAAACAGTCATTATACACTTACCGGATATTATATACAATTAAATTTCATTATAAAGGAATTTGATAAATAAAAGTATTGAATGTATTACCACATTAAATAATGGGAAAATAGGATAAGTATATATGTTAGAGAAATATACATATGACTAGAATCGTTATATAACACCATAGAGGAAATGAGAGTGACCTAACAAAATAGAGGATATTTAGGCAGATCACATAAACCAAAAAGAAAAACATTTTCATATATCAAAAGTTTCATTCTATTTAAAATCATATTGAAAATACATAAAAAGTAAAATTGAATTTTTATTTGAAGAAAATATGGATTATGTTAAATTAATCCAAGTAACAAATGATAAATTTGGGGGTGGGGAATTTGTTGAGGATGTATAAATAAAAATAAAATATTCCTTTTATCTTCTATATATAATGATATAGAATACATTGTTTAGAAAATTTTAGATAGACTAATTTTAAAATATTTGTAAAAAAATATTTAAGAAATTATTATAGAACATTAAAAATAGTATTTAAATAAATTTTTAAAAAATATGGTTATGTAAGGTAATACATTTTCAATTAAAAAGTTAATTATTTTTTAGTTTCAAAATGAAATATCAATCAATTTACATACCAAAGAAAAAAAATGGTACTATTAAATGAAAATTACATGAACAAAAATAAATTAAAAAAATTAAATTTTTTATTATAAATTAAATAGATAATTTCATACAATGGAAATTCCATTATAAATAATCCTGATTGAAATGATATTGTGAAATAAACACTTTCCAGATCAATTTTATTAATCATAACCCATATGAATAAATTAGATGATTTGTAACATAAAATGACCTCATGTAGGAACTATTCTTGAAAAATTATATAAATATTTGGAATAAACACCTTTAAAATAAATTAGGTGTATAAGAGAACTTGTGTCTCCAAGAGGGAAGTTTGAGATGAAATGCTTACCCCCAGCCTTAATTGTTAGGTGTGTTTCTAATATTCCTGTGCTGTAAAAAAATTTAATTGTTTTCATTCTTATAAAACTATTTCACATTTATAATTCCTTTAATTATTAGTTTGTGTTTTTATATTAAACTAATTATCATATTAATAATAGATTGTACATTTTAACGATTAATAAATCATATGTCCAAAATCACATCGGTAGTTTTTTTATGGTTGAAATATTATTACTCAAAAATATCCCTAATATTAATAATTAAATTATAAACACAAAAATTTTTCAATGTACTTTTTTTCTAAATATATAGAATTATTACGAGTCTATTAAAATTGACGATGCGTGATTCTGAGACTCGGTGTGCCCATAATGAATTTCTAATATTTTTTAGGTATGTTCAGTAAATGAGCGGGCGACATTTTGTAACTTTTGAACCGGTGATCGGAATTGAAATTCTAAGACAATGTTGAACTCGTAGCGCTGATATTCGCTTAAAGAGACCTTCACTATGGCCACAGCAGGCCGAGGGTACAAGTTGGTTTTTCAGTTTTTTTGTGGGAGAAGAAAATTAAATAATGTACTTTTTATTTTTCTTTCTGGAAACCTCCATTTTATATCTTGGTGGTGGGAACCACCCGAAATCCACTTTAATGTGAGGAAACCCTTGGTTTTCCCCAAATTTCATGAGCCAAAATTAATTGATTTAATTTAATTAACTTAATTAATATTGGCTCCTCACCTCTCGTGGGGGAGATCATTGGCAAAAGAGAGGACTTGGGAGAGCCTTGGAGAACTTGTAAGAACATCCTCTAATGAGGAACCTCCTTCAATGAAGAACATCTTATTGATCAGGAATGATGAACCATCTTTGGAGCATGTTGTGGGAGCAACAAATGTCATCATCTTAATCATCTTGATCATCTTCATCTCCTTCCTCACACCACCTCCTAGGAGAAAATGATGTAGGGAATTGTTTATATTGTTCTTCGTGGTTTTACATTGATTAAAATCCTCTTCAACCACCTGCTATTGATCCAACGTGGAGGGTGTGTGACAAACAAACATGGACCAATCCCTATTCTCCCTCTATGATGATGTGTTCTTCATGGGTGGATTGACGGTTGAGCGGAACCAGACCATGATGTTGGCGACCGGTGCCGGTAGGGTATGTGCAGCGGCTGGCACACCGGCCAGCCGCAATGATGGTGGTAGCACAATGGTACCTCCAAAGGAGGTCGCGGCCTACCTAACGTGGTGGAGGAAGGTGGAGGAGGACTCCCCAGTCGGTTGCGAAGAACTAGAGTGGCGCACATCTGTGCCGCCGAATAAGGAGGAGGTCGCAACTATCAAGCCACGACGGCGCACCAGGGCGGCTGGAAAACGGAAAACCATGGGAGGACAGCAGCGCTGTCGCGCCATAGGAAGGAGTTATTCGGCCGGAACCACCGGTCGACTGTATCATGCCGAGCAGGTCTTCTTCGGTGGGTCTCGTGTACCAGCAGGCGGCACCACTTGGCGTAGCCGGGTTGGCAAAGATGAATGGTCCGTTGGACTGTTCAGAATATTGGGGTAGCCTTCCCTGCTGGGTAGCATCTTGGGAGGACCCTTCCATGGCGAACCACACCCAACCAGGTGCACCACTCCTAGCCAAGCAGGCCACACCCAGTGGGTTGGGCCACCCTCCTTTTGGTATGAACTCGAACTGGGCTAGGTCGGACGGGACCCAGGCCCATCTAAACCCAGATATGACTTTTCGTCCATATCATGAGAATCGAGCATCCGTTTGACGAAACTTTGACAGTTTCAGGATCCTTAGATAGAGGCGATCCTTTGGGTATACTCCACTGGAGTTTTAGATAATGTTGGAGTATGGCCAGGTTGGATCGAACCTGAATCCAACCGGTCCCTCAAAATGGAAACAATAATAACATACAAACTGGGAATTCGATTGACGTGTTGTCTGTTGTGTTGGGTCCCTTAGTACATGACAGACCTTCGTGATACTTCTTCATGGGATTTCATGGTTGTTGAAGTATTGACCAATGGATTGAGGAGCGGAACCTACTAGAATCAGGCATGCTTAGTGCGGGAACCCTGTGGCTAACTGTACTTGAGGAGTCTTTAGATCCTGTGTAGTTCATCTTCAGATCCTATGTGGGTTTGCGCTCAACGATCTTGTGTGATTCGGCACATATCGATCCTATGTGGGTCATCTCCAGATCCTGTATGGGTCATTTTCAGATCCTGTGTGCGTCATCTTTGATCCTGCATGGGTCAACAGCAAAGCTTCTCTATAAAGAATGATGATCTAGCAATACAACTAATTATCTATACTTCCGTACTTAAGGTATACCTGGTGTGATCTGATTATTTACCTTTGTGGTAATCTTATTTTTAGTGATACCTTTGTGGTAATATTTATTGTGGCGTTAACTTTGTCGTACTTACCTTCGTGGTGATACCTATGTGGTATTCATCTATGTGGCATTCCCTTTGTTGTATGTATCTTTGTGGTGTAATGTCTGTGGTATTCTTTCCATCGTGGGATAGTTGAGATTTTTGCTAAAGATTTGGGCCTTGTGTTTTGTCATGAATGAGATGGGTAAACTTGATAACTTAGGTATATGTATGGGCGTATACCTATGTAGGGTTTACTGCTGTTTTGTGCTTTGGGATTACGGTTTTGCATTGAATCATATTTTGGGTGGATTATGAGAGACCTTAGGGGATTTTAGGGTCCTTACTGAGTATCGTTATACTCAACCCTACATGGGCTACGCCCACACCTTGCAGTGTCTTGTGTAGATGAAGGACATCGTTGATCAAGGTCAAGGGTACCAGGGATAGAGGCTACTTGGGGTTGGACCTTAGACGAGGTGTACTATATAGGAGACCGTTTGAGAGCTGTACCTACCCTTCAGGTAGTGTCCTTGGAGGGTGTTCACAGGATATTTTTTCAGTTTTACTTGTACATACCAGTTGGGCTTGTATTCTTGCCTCCTTTACTTACTATACACACCATGTTTATAATATAGATTACTTTGTGCTTGTATTGTGTTGTGTGCTTGCTTTTGTGAGTTTATAGGTTTAAATTCAATGCCTTCCCGAGTCTAAGAATATTTCTTTCTGGTGCTAGTCGGTTGCCCCTGGCCTATGGAAGGTAGGCTTGGGTTAGTCTTGGAATGGGTCCCGGGGGGACAGGTCGTGACAAATTAGTATCAGAGGAGTTGGTTCTACTGAATAACTTGGATACTAATCTTTTAATCAAAAATATTTTTATGTTTTATGGGTGTGGTTTTCAGTTTGGGTAATCCAGTGTTGGTGCAGAAGCTGACATATCCATACACCAGGACCCTGGCATCTGATTTCTGACTCAGCGCACAAAAATACTAATTGAGTGTGTGTTTTTGACAAGTTTTCTTTGTGATCACTTTGAGTCAGCTCACCATATATAACTTAATAACTATGGCACACCTGTTTCCTTTCAGGATACCTCCATGTAGATATCCTTCCAGGGTTCTAGGTAAGGTATGTGATGACAGCCCACCAAGTGACGAGGCTTTGGTGTAGGGCCCCATTTTGGCAGTTGTACCATCGGGTGTTGTACCAACAGCACCACTACCTGTTGGGAAGCCGATTCCACTTGCCCCAATAGTAGAGGGTACACACTACTTGAGAACATTTCATGAGTTTTAGCATTAGAGGCCACCACGTTTTCAGGGAGAGACATATCCATAGGCAGCTAAGTACTGGCTGGAGGCCATTGTTAGAGTTTTTCGACTAGTAGGGACACTGGCTGATCTAATGTTGATCCTTTCCGCTAGTCTTCTTGAGGTAGTAGTGGGTAGATGGTGGTTCTTCATGATCCAGGTTCACAAAAAGGCCACTCTCATCTGGGAAGACATCGAGAGCCTTTTTAGGGTAGAGTTCATCCCAGTGACCCTACACTCTATGTGTATACATAAGCTTCTCCACTTACAGCAGGGTAGAATGACTGTGGCTTAGTATTCAGCAAGGTTCACTGAACAATTGTGATACACCACTGACATGGTGCGAGACCCTTTCTTTCAGGCCCAACCCTATGAGCATGGGCTCAGATGGGAGATTAGCGATTCAGTTATTTCCCTTCGCATCCTGATGCAGGTGGGGGTGCTTGAGCGAGCACTCTTAGTGGAGAGCTTCCATTCTGAGCAGTCACCAGTAGCGATACCCAACACCTAATGTTATGTAGCAGAGTCATATGAAGCTAGCAATAGACAGATGAAACAGAGCCCCAAGGGGACCAGACCTATAGGTGGACGAACGCAAGATGCAGGTTCGATCGTGTGGGGATCTTGAGACAGAGCAGGACAGGCGAGGAGCAGACATTGTTACTTGTGCGGTACGAAGGGTCACATGGATTACGATTTCCCGACCCGCAGTATAGACGACCAACATATGGTTGACAGTAAAGAATATTCGATCGAGGAGGTCCGAAAGACGTAAGAGGATGGGGTAGAGGAGATGCCCATGCAGCAAGCAGTGGACATCGATTCGAGTTTCTCTGCCACCACCTCTAGGTGGTCCACCCCAACCACTGAGAGCAGGTGGATAGGAATAAGCTCATCTTCAGGAAGTTGAGGCCTACGACCCAGGATCTTCAAAGAAGATTTGAGGTACGATCTATGTCTACTCCCCCTTTGATGTCGTGCTTATAATCATAAGTGCCAGTCACACATTAATTTCCACGACCCTCGTTTGGAGCTCGAAGATTCCGGTGGAGCTGTTGGCTTGATCCTTACAGCTAGATACTCCAAAAGATAGGATTTGACGATTACACACTGCTGATGGTAGTGCGAGCTTACTCTAGGAGGAGAGAGCTTTCATTGAGATCTTCTAGTAGTGACATCGAGTCCTTATAACTTCATCTTGGTTATGGATTGGTTATCTACAGTCCATGCTCATGTTGACTGTATTAGGTGAAAAGTTCAGTGTGTCAGCATGGATGGGACAAGATTTTTCTTCCCCAGTGAGAAGGGAACCCTTGTAGGAAAGGATAGACTTACCCGGGGGAGGGTGTAGCTGATCACAGATAAGTTGGCTAGCCTTACCCTCAGAGCAGTTGATATTGAGAGTTCGAGCTATCCAATTGTGGTGGACCATTACGCTGATATTTTCCCTGATGATTTTCCAGGTTTACCTCCTTTCATTGATGTGGAATTTTATATCAACTTATACTATGGGATGGCACCGATATCTACACCATCCTATAGGATAGCTCTCGCAGATCTTTGAGAGATGTGAGTACAACTAGAGGACTTGTCGAGAAATGGGTTCATTAGGCCCAGTGTTTCTCCTTGGGCATCCCCTATTTTGTTCGCCAAGAAGGAGGATGGGAGTTTGAGACTCTGTGTGGATTATCGGCACTAGAACTCGGTGACCGTGAAGAACAAGTACCCAATACCAAGGCTTGATGATATCCTTGATAAGCTGAAGGGATTACGATGGGTTTCGAAGATAGGCCTCAGATCAGGCTATCACCAGCTTAGGTTACGAGACGAGGATGTATAGAAGATGACCTTTAGATGTCGGTATGGCCATTATGAGTTCTTGGTTATGCCATTCGGCATGACCAATGCCCTAATAGTGTTCATTGGAATCATGAACAAGATCTTCTAGCCATACGTGGATCACTTTGTAGTTGTTTTCACTGACGACATCTTGAATATTCAGTGACATAAGAGGAGCATGCTTATCATCTCCATATAGTTCTAGACACACTCCGAGAGCACCATATTTATGGTAAGCTCTCGAAGTGTTAGTTCTGGATCTGATAGGATCACTTCCTAGGACACGTCATCTCAGAGGTTGGAGTGGAAGTGGATCCTGTGAAGATTGAGATTTTGTTTGCATGGGAGCCACCCAAGAGTGTGATAAAGGTGAGGAGTTTCTTGGGTTTGGCCAGTTACTACTGGAGGTTTGTGCTTGAATTTTCCAGAGTTATGGCACCCTTATAAGCGTTGACAGAGAATGGGAAACCCTTCGTGTGGTTGGAGAGATTCCAGTGGAGTTTCTAGGAGCTGAGGCAGATACGTACGAGTGCCCCCATCTTGAGGCTACCAGAGGAGGTCATTGAGTATGTAGTATACTAGGACACATCAAGGACCATGCATGGATGTGTCCTGATGAAGGAGAAAGAAGTGATTTCTTATGGTTGTCGAAAGAAGAGACAACATGAGAAGAACAACGATACCCATGACCAGGAGTTAGTAGCAGTGGTCTTCACATTGAAGATGTGGCAACATTACTTGATGGGTGAGAATTTTAGAGTCTACTCGGATCACAAGAGTCTCAGGTATATCTTCTCTCAGAAGGGTCTGAACCTGAAGACATCGACATTGGCTTGAATTCCTCCAGGAAAATGGCTTAGAGATAGTCTATACTCCTGAGAAGGCGAACATAATAGCAGATGCACTCACCTAGAAATCTGTTATACAGTTTCTAAGTGAGGTCATGAAGAATCTAGATTCTTTATAGATATCATAGGTGGATTGAGATGTGGCAGCTTATATTCAGTCTCTAATAGTCACTCCCCCACTCTTTCAGCGAGTCTGGGAGACACATCTTGGGGACACTGACTGCGAGGCTTGATGTGCTCATATATACACATGACAGACACCTGATGAATTTTATGAAGGTGGGGAATACCATCCTCTTATAAGGGTGTACTATGGTTCTAGTGGCTCTACGAGAGGAAGTGTTGAGGGAGTTCCATACGTCCCCTCTAGACGTACATCTAGGAGTGGCGAAGATGTACCAGAACCATCGGTGTTATTAATGGTTGCTGGGAATAAAGAAAGCAGTGGTAGAGTTTGTCTCATGGTGCCTCACATGTCAGCAAGTGAAGACAGAGAATCAGGTTCCATCATTCTTAGTTCATCCACTAGAGGTACAAGCATGGATGTGGGATGGAATTTCCATGTACTTCGTGACAGGACTTCCACACACATCCAGGGGTCATGATTTTATCTTGGTGATCGTTGACTGACTCACCAAGTCATCCCAATTCCTACATATCATAGAGTAGGGTTTAGTAGAGGTCTTGGGACACCTATACATGATTGAGATTGTCTGAATTCGTGGAGTTCCTTCAATTATTATCTCTGATCGAGATTCACGATTTAATTATCGGCTATAGAATGGGTTGTAGGAGGCGTTCAGGACTGAGCCTTGATTGAGAAATGCCTTACATCCTCAGATGGATAGTCAGATTGAGCAGACCATTCAGAACCTTAAGGACATGTTGTGTACCTGTGTCCTAGATTTAGGCCGTAGCTGGGAGGTTCACTTTACCTTGGTGGAGTTTTTATACAACAACATTTATCACTCCACTATTAGTATGGAACCATTTGAGGCATTGTATGGTCGAGCTTGCAGACCACCTTTGTGCTAGACTGACCTTAGGGAGTTATCTCTCATGGGACCAGAGATGGTACGGGCTACCACGGAGAAGGTGCAGATCATCCAGGAGCGGATGAAGAGTTCACAAAGTAGGAAAAAGTCTTTTTCTAATAGGAAATGGAGACCTCTAGGGTTTGACGATGGTGACCATGTCTTCCTACGAGTCTCATCTTGATGTGGTTTGAGGAGATTTGGTTGGGGCGTTCAGTTATCTCGAAGGTTCAACGGACCCTTTTAGATCCTCATTAGAGTTGGCGAGGTGGAATACCAAATAGCTCTTCCCCCTCAGTTGCAACAGCTGCATAATGTTTTCCATGTATCCCAGTTTAGGTGATACAAAAATGATCCTTCGCACTTCATTGATTAGGGTGACTTAGACAAGACAATGGGGCGATGTTTTCAGAGGTTCCACTACAGATTGAGGATCGACAGGGGTGAGTCCTTTGTGGGCAGTAGATACCTCTAGTGCACGTTTGTTGGTAGCACGAGAACCTCCAGAGGAGTATATGGTAGTGGGAGGCTTAGATTCATGCTCGGTACCCCAACTTGTTTCCCTAGTTTGTGTTGTGGCTTTCGGGGAAGAAAATCCCTGAATTGGGGAGAATGTAAAAACCATGATTTTTACATGTTTATTTTGAAATATATAGAATTATTACGAGTTTGTGAAAATTTACGGTGCGTGATTCCATGTCCCAGTGTGCCTGGAATGAATTTTTGAACTTTTTTTAGGTACATTCAGTAAACACACGGGCAACTTTTTGTAAATATTGAACTAGTGATTTGAATTAAAATATGAGGACACCATTAAACTCGCAGCACTGATATTATCTTAATGAGATCTTCATCTCCACTACAGTAGGATGAGGGTGAATTTTGGGTTTTATGTTTATTTACATGGCAGATCAAAAATAAAATAATTTTTTTTTCATTCATGAAACCTCCATTTTGAATATTGGTGGTGGGGACGACCCGAACTCCCCTTTAATGTGAGAAAACCCTTTGTTTTACCCAATTTAATGAGCCAACATTTTTTAATTTAATTTAATTAACATAATTAATATTGGCCACTCACCTCTATTAGGGGAGATCGTTGGAAAAGGATAGGACTTGGGAGAGCCTTGGAGTACTTGGAAGAACATCCTCCAATGAGGAACCCCCTTTAAGGAAGAATATCCTCTAAATCCTGATTGAGGAACCATCATTGGAGTGTGTTGTGGGAGTGACATACGTCGACGTATTTATTGTCTTTATCATCTTAATCTCCTTACTCATTCCACATCCAATGAGAAAATGAGGTAGGTAAGTGTTTATATTTTTCTTCGTGGTTTAATATTGATTCAAATCCTCTTGAACCACCTGCTATTGATCAAACTCGGAGGGTGTGGGCCTAAGAAACACGACCTAATCCCCCTGGTCCCTCTTTGTTGACGTTTTCTTCATGGGTGGATTGGTAGTTAAGTGGAACCTAACCACGACGCCGACGATCGATGATGGAAGGGTATGGGAGGCATCCAAAATAATGGACGGACGCGATGACAGCGGCGACGCAACCACGCCGCCGAAGGAGGATGTGGACCGTCGGTCACGGTAGAGGAAGGTGGTGGCCAACACCCCGACCGACACCCCATTCAACTATAAGGAACCAGGGCGGCACGTGTCCTCGACACCAGCTGAGGAGGAGGCTGCAGCTATCGAGCCACGATGACGCACCAGGGCGGACAACAACTGGCCGGCCATTGGACGACAGCGGGGTCGTCGCGCCTCTCGAAGTAGGGAGCTGGACGGAACTGTTGGCCAGCTGCGTCTCACCGAGCCGGACCACTCCTGCGGGTTCGACATGCTAGAAGGTTGTGACACATCGCGCCACCATATTGGCCAAGCCAAATGGTCCGTTGGACCATTCAGTATATCGAAGGGCGCTTTCCCCTGAGAAGAGGCTATAGTAGGCCACGCCATGATGTAACACACATAGCCGGGTGGACCGCACCTAGCCGAGCGGGCTGCACCCAACCGAGTGGGCCGCACCCTGTGGGTCAGGCCCACCATGACCCAGCACGTTTGGGCTGGACACAGACTGGGCCGGGCCGACCCGAACCAGGTCAGTTCATCCCAGGCTGGGTCGGATCGTACCCAAACCCATCTGGACCAAGATATACTATTTTCCCTTATCTTGATAACTAGGCGTCCGTTTGATGAAACATCTACAACATCTATATCATTGGATCGAGGCGGTCCTTGGGATATACTCCCCATGAGTTTTGGATAATGTTTGAGTATGGCTGTGTTTCATTGAACCCAAATCCCACTGAGCCCTCGGAACAAAAACACTAATAACTTACAAACAAGGTGTCTGATTGACGCACCATCTATTTCATTGGGTCCTTTATGATGTGACTATACTTTGTGATACTTATTCATGGGGATTAATGACAGTTGATGTATCGACCAATGGATTGAGGAGCGGAACCTCCATGAATCAAGCATGCTTAGTGTGGAAACCTTATGGAAAACAGTACATAAGAAGTCTTCAGATCCTGTGTGGGTCATATTTGGATTCTGTATGGGTCAGCGCTCATCGATCCTGTGTGGGTCGTCGCATACCGATCATGTGTGGGTCATCTCTAGATTCTGTGTTGGTCATTTTCAGATCATGTGTGGGTCATCTTCGATCCTATGTTGGTCAACAACAAAGCTTCTTGATGAAGTAATATGATCTAGAAATACAATTAATAAAAAATAATTCCGTACTTATGTTATACCTAGTCTGAGTTGAGTCTATACCTTTGTGGTATTCATCTGTGTGGTGAAACCTTTGGGGTAATCTTCTGTGTGGAATAAACATTGTGGTACTTACCTTCATGGTGATAACTATGTGGTATTATTCTGTGTGGAATTACCTTTGTTGTATGTACCTTTGTCGTGTTACCTTCATGGTATTCTTTCCTTCATAGGACAATTGAGCTTTTGGAAAAAGAGTTGGGCCTTGTGTTTTCTTATGAAAGAGATGTGTATACTTGATAACATAGGTATATAGATGGGAATATACCTAAATAGATTTGAATGTTTTTTCATGATTTGTTATTATAGTTTTTCTTTTTGGCATATCCTTGGTGGATTCTAAGAGACCTTAGGGGGTCTCAGGGTCCCTACTGAGTATCGTTATACTCAACCCTGCATGGGTTATGCATGCATCTTGTTGTGTATTGTGAAAGCGATGGACAATATTGATTGGGGACGAGGGTACTCGGGATGGAGGCTGCTTGGGGGTGGACCCTAGATGAGGTGTACAACAGAGACGACCATTCGAGAGATGTACCTACCCTTTAGGTAGGGTCCTTGGCAGGTGTTCATAGGAGCTGATTTCAGTTTTACATGTAGTTTTCAGTTGGTCTTGTATTCTGGCCTCCTTTACATACTGTACACACCATGTTTTCTATATACATTAATTTGTTCTTGTATCTTTTTGTGTGATTGGTTAGTGAGAGTTTACAGGTTTAAAGGCATTTCCTTCTCGGATTTTGGGACATGCATTTTCAGTGCTAGTTGCCAGCCCTGGGCCTATGGAAGGCGGGCTTTGGGTAGTCACGGTACGGGCCCTGGGGGATGGGTCGTGACATGGATAGTTATCTTTTTTATACATAAATTGTAAATTTTATACTAACCATGAAATATGATTATAGAAAATGAAATTTGTTTCAATCAATGAGTTTTTAGGTTATACATACAGATGATTAACATATCTATTTTTCAATGATCTTGGGGGAAATAAAGTAAGAGTTATTTTTCCTTTTAGTGGTGATATTTTTATCATAAATATCATATTATTTTTTGGAAAACCCTTATGAACACAATATATATTATTTTGATAAATAAATTAATCATATAGCTTGGTGTGAAAGTAGAATACTATACACATGAAAAATGTTATCATTTGTTTAATTGATTGTAAGGTATGAAAGTATAATATAATTTTATTTTATAGAATGAATAATATTTGAATAATATAATATATAAATATAAAATTACTCCATATTGCATTACACGTAAAGTGTTCATGGAATATGAATAACATTTCTTTGTTAGGCGGTAGTCCGCCGTACACACGAGTGATGTTAACGTATTCACTATTAAAAGGAATGTAAAAACATATATGATATATTATATATATATATATAAATAAAATTATATATATAATGTCATATATAATTAGTATATAAATCATTATATATATTCAAGAGAAGAATTGATGGAAAATAAATTATGTTGGATTGCGAAGCAGTAGTCCTCTTTATACACGATCAAGGGGGTTTTTCCCATTTCAGGGAGGAGGAGATGGTTGTAGGTCATTACCATAGAATAAATACATATAAACATATGGATTATATACATGTTATTTTATAATAATTTTTTATTATTGTTAGAATTAGGTGTAATGAGAAACAAAATAAAATACTTAGTTAAGGATGTTACCACTTCTTTGGACATATACATTAGGTTTGCACCAAAATACTTCATTAGATAGATTAATAATAAAACCAAGCCTCTATTATTGGGGTAGGTAATTATGTATGTTATTTGGGATTGAATTTCCTATACCTATGGGATTTGGAAGTCTGAAGAAAAGAGGAGAGAGGGTGACTATTTATAATTATAGGTGAGGACACATTTGGATTTTTTTTTCAAACAAATAATTCCACCCCCATTTTTCTCAAAAAAAACTGCTCTATGGAGGACTATTTTCGAACCATTGAAAATTTATGGCCAATATATGTTAGGAAAATAGGAAATAGACATGATAGGTGTCATTTTCAACAATTATCCATTTAGTTTAACCCCTCTATAATCCAAATTTTTACGTAACCATGGTAATTACTTTTTATTGTTTTCACTATTCACTATTATCCATAATTAAATTGACCATATTAGATAATATTATTTATTCATAATCAAACTTTTAATGACCCCAATCCAAAACTCTCCCTTTTTCCCAAAACATGTTGGTTACGAGACCTTATGCTCGCCTCACCATACACCATTATATGAAAATTATCATCTAGGTGTGAAATGTATAATGGAGGAGAATATAACCCATGGAATAATTTTAATTTAAGAAAAATTAATGTATACAAACAAAAGAAATCAAGTTATTGATATAGTGTAAACCAACAACAAATTCCAACTAGATAATCCAATAAATAATAAATCAATAATGCAATGACATGCTATAATGTATCTAAAGATCTTTCATGATCAAAACAAGTAAAAGACTAGAGGACTTAAAGAAAGACTAAAATTTCCCTTATCTTGAAACCCACATTTTTCCCAGATCAAAACAAAAACCCATCCAAAATGAAAACAATCCAGAGAAATATCCTTTTCCCTTTTCTCGACCCATATCCACGTAATCTACTCTGGTAAAAAATGGAAACACAAATAGGGATTGAATATAACTCAGTAGGTTAACACCACCATGTGTAAGCAAAACACAGTGATAATATGTGTATGAAACAAAATGTTAAATATGAATATTAGTTAATTTAACAATTATTAAAATACAAAGATAACCTTCTTTAGCTCTATGATAGAATATCTATAAGCATGTCTTACAACTATTTCAACCATGACTATATAACTATGGTAGAATAACTTTCTTTAGTTCCATGACAAAAAATATCAGATCATGTCTTACAACCACGACAACCACCACTATATAACCACGGTATATTCACAAAAATATAGGTCAAATCCCAGTAAACATTAAGGGATCTCGGTCAATACCAAATACGAAGTACATCATTGGACTACGAAGATCCAAATATCATTAAGAATTATATTGTGGGGCTAATCTAACCTCAATCAATATTAGAATTTCAAAATGTAAGTGTAAATGTGCCAAGGCCAAGCCTGATATATAATCATTTCCCCATGGAACACAATTCCTATCATATAGAATGGATATCACATCAGCATATTATAAATATCTATGGTTAATTATGAGAAATACCATATATCAATCATGTACCACATTTAAATAAATAAAAATTTATTATCATATATAACAATAAGAAATAAGATGCAACACCGGGATTCTATATCAATAAATCACTTAAGGTCTCATGTCATAATAAGCACACATTAATCAAATATATAATTCAATAATATTCTTGGTAAACTGACCCAATATATAGCCCTATTCCATGTTAGAAGACAACTAAAAAAGGACTCTATGGAATGATCTCATTCATTACATAATTGATCTGGGAGGAAACTAAATTTGTGAAATAGTAATATTGAAAAAAATAAAATTATCATACCAAATAGTTATTATTTAGACCCCTAACATAATTTGTAATGAACACAAGGCTTGAAAATTAAAAAACCTATGAGGACGAATTTGTAGATGATTACATATAGGTTCCTAGAAAAAAAAAAGAACATGATCAATACCAACAATTCACAAGGTAAAAGTACTTCACCACAACCACTATAGAACATAGGAGAGAAGGGGAAAATATAACCAAAAAGAAATAAAAGTGATTGATCCCATAAAATGTATATTTGAAACAGATATTGGCACTCTAAATTTACTCATAAGATTCATTAATGTCAAGGGGAGAAAGATTCAATGTTACAAAATGAAAAATCAATTGCACAACATAATTTAATATATCAGGTAAATGATTTACAAAGTGTTTAATGTTTTCAAATTTCATGTAAATATTATTAATTGGATACACTGAAAACAAATCATCTCTAATTTATTATATTAAAACACCCTAAAATTAGATGACATTTAATCCATTTCCAATATGTCTAGATGTCCTTTTCACGGGTTTTTCCCTTTTTAAATTTAAAATACCAGAACCATCTTAAGTGATTCCCAGAAAACCAAGAACAAAGAATAACACTTAAACCACTTATTCAAAGACATCATTAATTCGAACTAGAATATACCTCTAAAAATTAATTAATTTTACTCTACATGGATCTCCACATAGATCTTCTTTAATTTTCCTCAATTTTCCTTGCAACCCATGAATATGATAATTCACACTACGGACAACCACAACAGAAACAAAACCAAATAAAAATTCAATGAAAAACTCAGAGAGAGACATACATAGAAAAATATTATATCAGAAAAACAATGCACCATATATCAACTTCTCCTTGTGATTCATCTAGAATCAATGTGAGGTCACAACAAACAAGTATGGACACTATGATCACCCATTTGAATCTCTCTAATAGGCCTCCCCCTAAACTCATCCATGCTTCCACTTCACTCAAACAAATACTATAGTCCTACACAGAAGATATTTCTAATAATGACCCATAACATGTTTCAGATTCTCCATAAAGGATGTAGCAGTAAAAAACTCAACATATTATATGTCTATTATATGTGAAGGGTATGAATATTATCTTTTAAAATTCTATGTCTGGAACAAATCAGTCGTGTTACTGTGGCTCTATTTAAGGGATAAATGTTACACCACTGGACCAACCCGTTGCACTATCTTGCATTGAATCTTTTCACATCAATCTTTATTCCGGAACACCATAACATTCTATAGATATTAAAATATATATTTGTTATACTAGGATTCACTGTACATATAGATTCAAGAAACTCCCTAATCAAATCACCATTCAATCCCGTAGGAACCCATACTGAGTAACTAAATATAAGATAATTCTATCTATTGAGAGACAATATTGATGTTATCTCCCCACCACCTGATTTTTCACTCAAAACTGATCCATTCTGATTAGAGAACTTCTTGGTCATAATGTGGTCCATAATAATGGGTATAAAAGATATCAGATTCAGTGCTACATGACCTATAGACTCCTAAACATTATGATGAATGTATCTAATGAGGGTTATTATCTACCACACATCATTAGACTCTCCTACTACCTCTGTCTGTGTTATTCAACTCAAAGTGTCAGTAATAATGTTTCCCATTCTTGGTGTATAATCTAATTCAAATTTGAAATATTAAAAATACTGAACCCACCTAATTTTCCAAAGGTCCATATCTTTTTGAGAAAATATGACCATGTGACTCTAGTGGTCCATGTATAAAAAAACATATCATCCATGAGATAGTGTCTCTAAAATCAAAAGGTATGTACCACTATTGATGACTCAAGATCATTAGTTGTGTAATACCTCCCATGTGATATCAGATTCCTCAAGCCATAAGATATAACTTGATCTTCCATCATTACAACTACTCCAATTCCATCTCTGGATGTTTAATTGTACACATTATATGATTTACCTAGCACACATAATGTGAGGATAGGTGTTGAGGTCTCATAGACAGTCAACTACGGAAAATCAATCTCACAAGGATTAAAGCAAAAAAAACTTCACCCCTTTGTTCATCCCATACATTGGTGCTTCCAAAAAGGAGTGGCCCTAGATAAAGTGTCGATAATAATCTATTATACCAAAATCTTTTAAATTTTGTCGATTTTCATGAGATGTACCAAAGAATTCATGGTTTTGACTTAATCTGGTTCAACTAACACTTCCTATAATGTGATTTCATGGCCCAAGAAGTTAACTTTATTAATATAAGAACTATAGTTGTTTAGATTGGTGTAAATATTATTCAATCTCAATGTACTAAGAATTATTTCAAGACTTTTTCTATGATCATATTTTGACTCTGAGTACACTAATATATCATTTAAGAAATCACCAAAAACTACTACATAATAGGGTGAACGATTCAATTTATTATGTCCATGAATATAGTTGGTGCATTTTTCAACAAAAACCGCACCACTATGAATTTTATAAGACATAACAGCTCATAAATGTATTGTCGGGTATGTATGAGAGTCTCAAAAATAAATTGTGGTAAGATGATCTAAAATAAATATTTGAGAAGATCTTATCACCTCTTAATGGATAAAAATGATCATCAATATGTGGAATAGGATACCAATTATTTCCCTTTATATTTTTCTCCCTCTAATAATCCACACATTAGCACAAAGACCAATAACCATTTTTGGTGAAGAGAACTAGAGAACCCCAAGAAGATATACTATTGTTTATGATCCCTTGGTATTCTAGATCTTCCAACAAAACCTTCCACTCCATATTCTCTTTCAGAGTCATTCTATACGGTGGGATAGAAACTGGATTTATTCCATCTGCCAACTAAATCGCGAACTCAATATATTTCTCGATAGATAAGTCATAGAACTATTTTGGAAGGAAATATAGAAAATAGTATAACAATAGAGGAAATATAAAAATATATTCTACCATTATCCAGAGCAAGAATAGCTATCTAAGCCCTGAGACAATCTAATATGAACTGAATTGGTCATGCATGACCAGTCAGAAGATCCCACTAAATATAATGAGAACAAATGGATCCTTCACGATATAGAAATATGACTCTCCAAATTTAGTAGTTGATATATTCCTTGTATAACACTAACCAGCCCATAGAAATAATCATTTTGATGTCTATCATTTCCCAAATTAATCATTCCCAAAAGAAATGGTAACATCCAATCTCTAGAGAATATTCCTTGCAATGATTGATATTATCAGACCATACACACAAAAATGTGTTGATGGTCAATAAACCATACAATATTTAGAAATCTAGTCCCCAAACATTTGAAAAAGATAAATGATAAAATAATGTGATGATCCAATATAAAAAATCACAAGATGATGTAGGTAATACAATAAGTGTTTCTATGATGGTAGGAGGTCCTACATTCACGATATCTGGAGTAGTCTGCATAACATGAAACTAACATGTACCTATTCCCTAGGTTTGAGTCTGACTGTCATAATTGTTTTCCCTTTCCTGGTATACCTATACTAACACTAGGGTAGCATGACTCATTCTTTTTCTGGAAAAACCTGGGGAACTCAAGTACCATTGTACATAGGGTTAGCTAAGCCCCTTCCCAACTCTGGTGTCTATCTTGATCCCATACCTCTATTATGTTGTGGAAGGTTTTCAGAGAACCTCTGCAATGACCCAGTCATCCATAGACAAGAAAATCAACTACGTGGTAATGAAATTGTGTGTTCTTGTGTACAAATATTCCAAACTGATATGAATAGAATGGAACATAGTCATGAGATAGATTTCCACAACATTGACTACTATTCCCACTACTTGGTGAAAACTATAATAGTTTTGATTTATTCCAATACAAAAAGATCTCCCAAATTTTAGTACTAAAATAGCTTTTCCACTGCTGAGGCCTCTCTCAAGTCATCTTCCATTATGAGATACAAGTTTGTAATATCCTCCAAGATTCTCAAGCGGAATATTTTTATCTGGTACCTAATCTCATAGAGAATACCATCCTAAGTTGTGTCTCCAGGGAGATATCATCATCTTATAAAGATGGAACAATGAACTATATGTCAATGAAACAAATAATACAGTCCATCACGGAAATTCCCTACTACTTCAAATGCACGAACTCATTTTCTTTTTCATCCCTCAACATCTCAATATATAAATTGATCTGGGACTTTTTGTCGATGTCATTACAAGAATATTCATCCAACTTCCCACATTCATCAAAAATATCCCTCTAATTCCTAGTAGGTCCAAGATGCATATATACAAATAGTATTACCCTTCTATCTATGGGTGTGTCAAGATGAATAAATAACATCTAGACTTTTTCTATCTAGAACTTATTTTCCTAGGGTCTCCATCCCTTGTAAACATTGGTTGGATCTATTATGTAAAATAACATTTCATATCATACATAAAAGGAGATGTAAAAACAATATCCATTTTCATGGATCACATGACACTTAAGAAGCTATCAGGATGCTAAAAATTCATATAAACCTCAGGAACTATATGAATCTTTGGTTAACCTGTGTTATGACCATTCTAATTTCCACCCTCCTAATGCCCAATTCCAATATTATTTGGAGAATTTTCTCTATAAAACAAATTATCACCATTAAGACATATCTAGTAACATGTTCAACATTAATAGGTGACTAAAACAGAGAACCATTAACTGTTGGTCTACGTAAACATGGTTTGAAGGTGTTTTAGTACGACACCACAACTCATTTAATTTAAGTATGGAAATATATATCTCAGATCAAAGTTCAATGAGAAGTATATAGTACATGTGTAAAATAGATATTCCCCTATCATGAAAAATTAATATAAATATACCAATATGTTCTTATTATGATTCATGTATTCTCATATAATTCCATACGAGGCCATGATTAAAAATCACAAGAATTTATAGAATCATAAAACAATAAACTAACACAACATGTGAGTCACCCATTGTGAAATACCATCAACTATAATTAGAACACAACAATAATAACAACCCCATCCCTGGGTGAATGTATTTACACTTGAACATGGGTTAACCACCCCTATGAACTGGCTCATTACAATGTCTGAACAAAACCTAGTCTCCTTTTTTACCTTTCTAAAATACTAATGATGATGAAAAAACATTCTCCTTTGATACAACATTTTTATGTCTCCGGATTCGGTACTCTCTCAGTTGTCCCAAAAGGGTTGGTTATGATACCTTAAGTGTGCCTCTTTGTACGCCCAAGTCATTTTACTAGTAGAAGGGGTATAAAATGTATATCTTTGAGATTATAAAACATGGTATAGTGTTTCGTAGTATAATAATAATACAATAAAATAAATTTTAGTATTTACATTTCAAAAACCAACAACAAGAGAAACCTAAATAATCCAATAAATAATAATGGGATAATATAATGATGTAATGGAATGTAACTAAATGTCATTACAGAAAAATACAAGTAAAAAATAATAATACTAAAATAAAGATTCCAAAGTACCCAGTCCCCAACCCCATGTCAGTCCCACCTCTAAACTTACTCCCAACCTACAATTAATCAATCAATAACAATGTCCTTCTCCTTTTTCCAAACCCATATCCACATAATCTTATCAGGCACCAAACAGAAGCCCAAATAGGGTGTGAGTATAACTCAGTAGGTCAACCTCACTATGTCTAAACTAAAAATTCTATAAACAAGTGTATGAAATAATGTGATAAACATTATTATTAATTATTTTAACAATGAATAAAATACCACAATACCCATTGTCAGATCCATAACAGAATATCTATGAGCATGTCTTATAACCATTCCAACCATACCACCATACCCAATATAAACTAACCATCTTTGGTTCTATTCCAGAATATATCAGATCATGTCATTCAACCACACCAACAACCATAAAACCATGATATAGTGATAACAAACTGAGTTAAAGACCTATCAATATTGTAAAATCTGGGTCAAAGCCATATAATCATTATAACATGGGATTGGGAATATCCTGTTTTTTACAAACATTATTGGATGGGACCGGCGTGGTCCCACTCCATATCAACATAACAACATATAATTGTGAAAATGCTAGGGCCAAGCCTGATATATAAACAGTTCACTATTGAACATAAGTCTTTTCATACATTATGGATATCACAACATCAAATCATAAGTCTCAATGGATAATTTTGATAATTTGAATTTATCATCCATATTATACAATAAATTAAATCAAAATTGTTTGGGAGTTATAACAGTAAGAAACAAGCCACATGTTTGGGATTACATATCTATAAATCACATGTGGTATCATATCATGATAAAAAATCATTAAACAATTATATGATTCATCTATATTCATGGTCCAATATACTAATAGAAACCATAAGATAGGTTAGAATACAATTGAAAACAAATGACTCTATCAAATGATCATGTCCATTACTTAATTGATATGGGTGAAAAATATTTGGGAACAATCACAATATTTCTAAACATGAAAAATATCAAACCATAGGGTTAAAATTTAGACCCCTTATATTAACAGTGATGAATGAAATTCTACCAAAATAAATCACCAATGAGGAAGATGATATATATGGTAAAAATAGTTCCTTATATCAAAAAAAACCAATATCAAAACCATCAATGAACACAGTTAAAGGATTTCACCGCAATTGTTGGAGAACCAATGGAGAGGTAGGATATAACAAGATAAAAACTCTAACATAGGATTGATCACATTAATGGGATGTCTAAAAAGGTAATTGTAATTCCCAATTCACATAGAATATTCCCCAATTTCAAGAGAATAATGATGAAATAGAATTAAATGAAAAATCAATAGCACTACATACATTAAAATAATAGGATAGGGAATTATACGGTGTATAATGCAGTTAGATAGTGTGTGTATAATTTTAATGGGACAAGATCAAAACAAATTTCTTATAACTTTTTTATTAAAAAACCTATCATTACCTGACATGTAATCCATTTTCACTACATATAATGGTTCTACAGGTGTGTTTTTATCCAATTTTACCATTAAAAAAATAGAACCCCCTTATTTCTTCTCAACTTACTAAGAATCCATGATAATTCTAAACCCATTTGTTGCCAAAATCCATTATTTAAAATAAGAATAAATCCATGAACATGAATTCATTTTCCCCAAAAAGGTTCTCTACACATATCATATATGGTTTCCACATGTTTTCTCACCACCTAGGATATTGTTTATTCAAATGACAATCATCCACGATGAAAACAAAAATAAACAAAAAGTTATTGAAAAGATTGTAGAGATACATAATTAGAAAAAGATTGGATCTTACACAAATATTGAATCCCTTCTTCCAAATTACATTAAAAAATGTAGATAAACTGAACTGAAAAATCAAATCATAGATGTGATGAAAATTGGGTTTCCAATTAAAAAATTCCCATAATTATGAAAATTTTAATATTATAATTAAATATTATATTTATTTGAATGATATAAATTAGAAAAATAAATTTATAATTTACCTAATTTTAATTTTAAACCCGTTTATTAATAAATATTATTCATATTAATTCTTTATATGGAAATGTTTATATCAAGGAAACCAATATTTATAATTACTAATAAAAATTTTAATATTTAAAAAATACCAAAGGTATAAAATAATATAAATTTCAAATGAATATTTCAAAAAAGAAATTTAATTTTTTCGTATAAATTTTATAAATTTTGTGATAAGTACTTTTTTTGGGTTCCCAAAAATAATAAAAATTACTTTTTTGATAAAAAGGTATTTTTGCGGAATTTTGAGTCTTCACCAAAATGAGATAATTATTTTCTAATATATTTTATTTATCGAAACCCATTATAATTAACTTTCAAAATGTGGTTACTCATATTCATAATTCCATGTTTACTAGTTGGGTTATGAAAGAATGGTTTAATTAATAATATTAAAATTATATCAGGACTAATCAATACATAGTGTTTCACATATTATATAATATTAAACATAATATTCATCTCCTAAAATCTCAGGCTGTCACATTGTACTCCCTCTAAATAAATTGAGTTATCGTAATTTGAACCTTTTACAAGTAATAATTGGGTTGACATTTAATTTTTCATTCGAAAACCAACACCATAAAATAGATTAACAAATCATTATCTTGAGAATAGATTAGAGAAAAATGATACGTTTGTATAAAACAACATGAAACTTGGATTCAACATAATTATAAAATTTGAAGGAAGTTTTAATGTGGAGTTGGAAAAATATATCTTTTGTAAACAACGTTGTAATTTTTTGAAATGGATGGGAGGCCAACAATTTATTAAAAAAATAGATTCTTATTTCATAATCATGTTATTAAAGTTGAGTAATTACTATAGGATATAAAAAAATAAAATAAGGAAACATACTTACATAAAAGGTATAATTTCATCTCTAAATAAATTTCTACCATAATATCATTTTTTATTAGCATTGAATATTAAACATGAAATTTTCATGCGTGATGCGCTAAATTTATCTTCTATCAGATATCATGATTCCAAAAAAATGATATAATGATTTTCCTGCAATATTTAATCATTAACCATAACCAAGATTTATAAGAATAAATTAATATAACTCCCAAAATAAATACACCATTATATAAATATACAAATATAAATTTTAACATAAAACATTCCATAAGTAAATTAAACCACATACCAAATAACCTCACTCTTCAAAAATTTACATGTATCCTTTGCAAATAAACTTTCATGTTAAATTACATGTTACATATAAGCACTCATTTATACTCCATCCCAATGAATCACATCCCAAAAAATTTTTAATCACATAAAAATCTAAAAAAAATGATAAGATCCTGAAATATTATTCAAAATAAATAATAATTTACAATAAAATCATTTAATTAAAATCAATTTTATACTAACACATGCATCATGTAGGCTAGGAGTAGGTTTTGAAACCATGTCACTCTTCAGTTATGGGGTTAAGCCCTAGGTCCAGGTTGGATGAGACTAGTTTTCACCTAGCATGTGGGTTTTCCTTTTTCTATTTCTATGGAAATATTTTATGGTAATATTATTTTCCATTTTCTATTTTTGTTAATATTATAAAAAATATGTGGAAAATCATCAAAAATAAATTTTTCATCATATAATTTTTTAACCACTAAGTTTTTCTGTAAAGATTTTTTTCCCCCAAGATATCAAATAATCTAAATTGACTATAATTGCATCAACATAAAAAATATAAAAGATTATATTTTCCATAATAATGTGTTTTACTAAATATAACATTACCTGTAAGTCAAATTACCAAGTCATTATACCATTTAGTATATTCTAGAAATTTCCTAACGAAAAAATACTACAGAATAATCCTTATGATTCTTATAACTAAAATAACATTGATAAATATACTCAAACAATTTGACTCTTGAGTACCATCTTCTAAATAAATCAATTGTTTACCATAAACTATTATTATAGCATATACCCATAATAATATGACCATGGACTAGAGAATTTCCTCGGATAGTGACTTGGTTCCTCACATTTATGATATTGAATGGTTAGGGGTAAATTAAGTTGATCATCATTTAAATCCATAGATATCTTCATTTTTACTAAGAAATTACTTTCATTACGCCCTTATTTTTGAATCATAAATCTTATCCCACTCACATTAAGGCATTTTCTATAATGTCTCTTCCCACATTTTTGACATGTAGGAAAATGATCTTTTATTTCATTATTATCTTTAAAACAATTTCTTACATTGTACACCATCCTAATTTTATTGGTTTGTTTTTCAATTCATCTATATTTTGTTGTTAGTCATGATTTGAAATACCTAATTCTTCCTCATCACAATACATCTAACATCCCTTACCATTTGGTTAGGCATAAATTTGGGTAAATAAATAAATAAATCATTAGATTGGTTTATGAAATTAGTTCCTCTCATTCCATTAATTAAAACAAATAGATAAAATTAAAAATTGTAGAATTAATTAATATATGAAAGTGAAACATATAAATCTTGAAAAACTTCTTATAAATGATAATTTTATCTTGATGTTTGAGTCTCTATGTTTCAATCTAGGTTATCCAATATAATGTTTCTAATTAGATTTTATTACCTAAAAATTGATTAAATTCATTTATATTAGTTCCTAAAGTTTTTTTGAATTTCCAAAACAAATCCCCTAGGAGTTTCAAAACAGGTTTGCATCAAGGCCCATTTTCATGTACTATGTAATGATCGAGTCAAGACCCATATGAAAATTTATTTGTCATTACACCTAGGTACAACTATACAAGATCCAAGACCACATGTATTATCCTAATAGTGATTTAATTTCATGGAAATTTCTTTCTAAATACATTATTGAAATACCAGTATATTTTTATATACATAGTTGATTCCAAATAATTATCCCCAGTGTTCCCACTGCTGTTTTCTCATCCATGTTACAAATAAAAAACTAATTTTTTTCATTAAAAAAATAGTGGTTACCCAATAATTTTAAAATATTATTACATTATATTTTACATAATCATCCATTAATTACACCCAACATATCTTCTGGCGATGTGTATTTAAATAATGATGATCACAATACATCAATAGAAACTAAAACATGGTATCATTATTTTCCCATTTCCATAGTAAGTTCCAAAATAAATTTAACCTCTTCAAACTGTATAGTATAAACAAAGGAATATATAAAATACTATGGTTAAAAAACAAGTAATGTAATAAAGATTATAAGGATACATAAACTGTGAGTCAAATATATAAAATTATTTTATAGAATATATGGAAAATGATTAATTACAAGGGAACATAACTTAAGTAATATTATATCATAATATAATGTAACCATTGTAAATGTGTAATGAATACTTGAAAAAAATAAAAAAGATTCAAGGATACCTACCTAGAAAATATCACATGGTGGAATAAGTTCTATAATAAAATATGTTTACACCCTAAACCCATACATAATACCTCATGAGACTACAACATTTACAAATGTATTGGATCTCTATCTATGTGCACCAATCATAAAATTTACATGATTTTATGTGTTCTATGAAAAGGATATCAATCATAATCTATAACATAATAATTACCAATATAATGAAAATGCGTCGTATAACCTTGTTTCATATCATAATCAAATGAAATATCATAATGAAACCATTTAAAAAATGAATGTAAATAATGTATTACACCAATAAATGGAATATATAATATTATACGTTTATATTTTAGAAAAAAATATATTGAATTATAAGAATCCCATAACCTAAAAAAGATAATGAAATTGAGCTAGAGTGATAATATTCAAAACATGTAGAAAAAAGGTGGATTAGGGAAATCCCTTACACCTATAAAAATCATTCCCATATATAAATTTTTTAATTCAATTTAAAACCATTTTTAAAATACATTAAAAAATAGAAATTTTTGTTTTCTTTAATAAATTTACTAAGTTAACTTATTTATCAAATACTGTTTTCAATTGTGTGGAAGCTATTGATATTTTTTTCAATAAAATAGAAGATTACATTTTGTAAAAGATGTTAAAATGTACATTATTCAAAAATTGACATGAATATTACATTTGAGACATGTGTAAAAATTTGTTTATGAAACAATTATGTGATATTAATAATAATCATGAATAAATTTTATAAAAAATGTTGATATAGAAGGAAACACATTTTCAATTGCAATAAAATGTAATGTTTGCTTCTCTTAAGAAAATTTTGATAATTTTTTCATGTTAAAAAGATAGAGAAAATGTTATTATTATTATAAACATTAATGAATAACCATATTGGATGAAAATAAATGGTTTTATTATAAAATGGTTTGATAATTTCTATCAATTGAAATTGATCAATAATCAATAAAAATTGAAATAATATTGTTAAATAAAAACCTACCACATTGGTAATTTTTGAATCATAACCACAATGAATGAAATTGATAAATGTTAAAATAAAATATCATGTAATGTCAATTATTTGTGATAATTTATGTAATTTTTTGGGATATAAAAAAATAAAAAATTAGGATTATAATAGAACATGTGTCTTAATAAAGTATGTTTGACATGAAACCCTTACATCATGAACAAATAATCCCATGTGTTCCTTATATTACTAAATAATTATTTTATATTAATTATTTACTTTCATAATACATATATGAATTTTTATTATTTCTTATATTTTATTTTCTACCTTGTCATATTCAATTACTTATCCAATTACTTTCGTGTTTGATGAAATAATGATTACTATATCATGTGTCCAGAATCACTTTTGTATGTTTATTATTGTCAATAGATTTCAATTTAATAATTTCATGATTTTTAACCATTACACAGTTATAATTTTTCTAAATAAAATATATTTTTAAAATTTAATATTAGAAACATTTACATGAAATGAATTGTATTAAAATCTTGGAGACGGAAACCAGTATATATGCATGGGTAAAATTTCCATTTTTCAACAATTGTAACAAAAGGAAGGTAAATGTTATTTTATCATAAATAGATGATAAATATATCATAAATATAAAATTATTTATTTAAATACCCTTAAAAATAAAATACATGTTATGTAGTAATGAATATGAACCAAATCAATTCACGATGTAGTAATCTTTCGTACACATGAATGATCATTTATTCAATAGATATTAAGAAAGAAAATTATATGATATATTTATTTTATTTAATGATAAATATATCATGAATATAATAAATAATAAAAAATTTAATCCTCATTACCATCCCCATAAAGAATTAGTGAAAACAGAATCACATTTTTTTGTGAGTCTGTAGTCGACCTTGAACACGAGCGGCGTTATCATATTCTCTATAGAATGTAAAATAAGTAGTTATTTTTTATTTTATAATTATAGAAGTATAATTATATAATAAATATATTATTTAATAATTATATAAATCATTTTTATCCATCCATGTTGATAATTTATTCAAAAAAATAATGTTGGTTTATTGGATGGTTTTCTGCCATACACACAATCAATGGTTTTATTTCCAATTTGAGGGAGTAAGAGATGTTTATAGGTCATTAGAATAACGAAAAATCAACTAACTTTATGTATTATTTTACTTTTAATATATTATAATATTTTTATAATTTTTTGAGGTGGGTAGAAGAAGAAATAAATTAAAACGCTCACTTAAGGATGTTACCTCTTCTTTGAATAATTTTAACATGTTTTCACCATGATATCTCCTAGGGTGATTTTAAAATAAAAAATTATTTCTAGGATTATGTGAGGGTATTATAGAATTTTTTTAGGGATTTTATAAAACAAAGGGTTATGTATGTGTGCGGAGGAGAGGATACATGGAGGACTTTTATACATATGAGAGATGACACATTTTGATTTTTTTAAAGGAAAAATTCCCACCCACATTTCTTCAAGTCAAAATGAAAAAAAATTCCATTTTATAAACATAAAAATATTAACGTTGATATATGACCATCAATAATTAATTATAATTTTTTTCATTTTCAAACCTTATCATTTTCGTTGAACTCAATAGAAAAAATGTATTTTCTTTAACCGTGGTAAATAATTTTTACCGATTTCACTATTCATTTTGGTAAAAAATTATGTTCAAAATATTATATTGTTTTATCTATTGTGACTATAAATATTTAATAAAATCTTAAAAATTAAATTAACATATTTATAAAATATTAATTAATCATTAAACTCATAACCAATATAAAAAGAGTGTTTCAAAAAAGTAAATTATTATATGTAATGAATGTTTTCATATCAAAATGTAATATTAAACATATTAAAATAACATTAATAGGATAAATAAATTTATAATTTCACTTATTTTGCTTTTAATATAATTTTAATAAAAAATTTAACCTTATTAATTATTTAAATTAAACAGTCTTTTCGATAACAACCACTATTTTTCACTATTCACATATATTTAATCTATTTAGAAAATTACAAAAAATTGTTCTTGTGATAATTATTATATTTTTAATCAACAAATTAAGTTAATATCAATAAATATATTTTTCAAAAAAGGGAAAAATAACTTTATTGTCTATTAACAAAATATATATAGAAAATTAAGTAAATGTTTTTTAAATAAATATAAAAACATCACAAAAAATGAAGTAATTATTTATCAATAAATGTTATTTATCAAAAACCATTATATATAATATCAAATTTTTGGTTATTCCAATTCTTACCAAAAAATTTAATGGCTAGGTTATAATTACCTTGTCAAAATACTATAATTAATAGAATATTATAGTTCAGTTAAACTCATTGTTGTGTGTCATATATACAATCAAACATAATGATCTTCTCATAAAATAAGAGGGAGATATATGTAACCTTTAACGATTCATACTTAGGAGTACTTTATTTAAGTGATGTATTTTATAACTTCGATTGAAATTATTCATTTCTAAATAAATAACCAAGTGATGTTAATTTATCTTGTTACAACTTTCCAATCTCTGATAGATTATTACAGGGTGAAATGAAAGAGAGATAAAACCTAGAGAGTGGAAAATTATTGATAAAAATATTTAAATTCATTTACCTTCTACAAAATTAGGGGTGGGTAATCATAATATTGACATATCCCCTATCATTATTTTATATAGCATTGAATCAACTATAATGTAATTTGATGAGGCCAGTCTAGTAAGCTTACTACTGATTTGTAGGAAGCACTGAATGGATATTGAAAGTTATTTTATTTGATAGCATCACCCTCATCTCAAGGACATTTTTTTCTCAATTGAAGGAACTTTTTTTGATATTTCTCTCCAAGTACTCATGCTCCATGATAGTTTCCATTAGTTGTACATTATATTTTCCAATATGATATTTGTTTTAAATATGTTATTGAGTTTTCATAGGCATATATTCATTCATTCACTCCCCTTTGGTAGTTAATGTTTTTAGCTCTTTTATATCATCCCTCATAACATCAAATTTATAGATAGCATAATTAAATAAGAGGAGAACACCATATAGTGGGATAAAAGCTCTTATAATATTAGGATATTCTAGATGATATTATTAATGTTTGTGTAGTTTAACCCGCATATACTAATGTTATGAAATAGTTAGATTATAATCTCCCATAAACATGAAACACATCCCGTTGAGTATTCACAACAATGGAATGAACATGATTCCAACCAAACTTCTTCATTAATCTATCATTGAAATAAAATTTGAAATATTTATAATGTTCACTTAATACCCCATGTATGTAGTCCATAATTATATCATGGATAGATGAAATTGGGATGGATTCCAGAAAAGGTGCATATAACCATCCATCCACTAATCGTATGGTAATTCCATGGACTAATTCTTATTTGGAGGTTGGTTCCAAAAGAACTATTTTTTTTCATAATAAAACAAATTCAATCACTATAGACTATAGCTTTGGTTTTTACCATAGACATTATCTATCATTTAAATTATGTGAATGAGAAGATGAATTACCCACATGGTTGTGGGGCCCTCTAATCTGAGGACCGACTACATGGAAATGTATTGTATTATACTTCAGAAATAAAGTGGATTGTAAACCCAAAAACATCCCCTTATACTCCATAAATATAAAAATATATACTCATTCCTTGAAAAAAAATATGATCATAAGTATATTAGGACACATTTGAGTGTAAATAAGATATTTTAAAATGAATCATTAGACACTAGCCTCAGGTAGAGTTCACAGATAATAATGGGATTTCATTTTCATTAGACACTAATGGGAGGTGGTAGATCCCGTTTGTCAAGACACTTAAATTACCATGTTAATATATAAGGGATGTAGGGATATAATATGACTAGATCATTTAATTTTTAACCAAAACCCCATTATATATTGTAATTATAAATGAACACTAACCCTTGTTACAATTATTATTATTTTATATAACCCTAGATTGTGTATTACAAAAATTACGTGTTTAAATTAAAGTGACCCCATAGCATGTGGTAAATTAATTAGTTCTCAAGGATCTCCATTTAATCTAGAAAATGTAATGATGGTATGGAAATGTTTTGGAGAGAGGGACTCATAATTTATTCCAAAACACAAAGAAGAGGATGTTTTCCCATGGATCTATATAGTAATTCAAGAATCCCACTAACCCAGAAAATATCCATCTGTTATTGAATGTGGCCAAACATACAATATTTACAATCATGTACCAGAACATAAAAATTATTTTCATGGCCACATGCTAGCTAATAATCAATCACCAATGTAGTGACACTGAAACCTAACTGGGCATCCATATCAGAAAACAACCAGCATCTCAGAAACATTACTAAAAACCATTCCATTCAAATGGTAGGGTTTATATTTTTCAGTTTTATACCCTCAATAGTGTAATATCCCGTTTTCCAAAACAATAGAACATAAGTCATAAACATTCATAAATTAATGGTTATAGAAAATAATTAAGCATCTGACTCATGGATTTGGATCTTTGGGATGATGAAGACATCGACCAATACAATGAATAAAATAATAGAGAAAGACATAGATCATTTCCTAAAAGTATCCCTATAGTAATTAATTGACCCCTCATAAGAGGATGGGTCTTTCATCCATATCCATATACAATGGATGCTATAGGAAATTCATCATCACAATATTCAAGGTTTGGGATTCCCCTGAGTAGCATGATTTCCCACAAGATAACCCTTTCCTTGCCATGTGGTAACTATATTGTATTTTTACTAGAACCACAATGAGTTAATAGCTCTTACCTAATATTGATTTGCAATCACAGTATGACCATAGAGACCCCTAACACCATGAATAGGTAAACTGGAAATAAATGTTTAGTGAAATCTACAAACCACTAATACACCAAGAAACCTGAATCTCATTCATAAAAAAGTAACCACTCGCGAATAAATCATTCTTTAGGATCCACCATCCATTGGAATTTCAAAGAATTATGGTTATGATATATGATTTGTCTTGAAAAAAATAATTTTATCTCTGATCTGGATCATCATATGTGAGTGGAAAGTTTTTCAAGATATACATAGGCCCCTTTTGAGCCTCATCGACTTGTTTTACTTTTTATAAAGATATATCCATAAATATATTCTATAGAAGTGGTAATCAATGATGTTGATTTTTTACAATCAGAGGTAAGAATTATGAAATCATATACCAGAAGGAATTCATATATTAGAATCTTCTCCAATAATGGATAATCCAAAATATATAGGGTTAAAAGAATGTTCATGTAATTATTCAATAGGTTAAAATGGTGTATAGAGTATGTTTCAACGTATCAATTAATATAGAGTCTCCTTTTTTTATTTCCTATAAATTTAGTCATAAAATTATAAATATTATAAATCATGTAAAAGGATAAAAATTGACCACTAAAATAATATATCATAGTAACAACACATACATTCAACAACATCCTAATTTCCAATTGAATCACATGTAGAGACCAGAAGAATATCATAACCCTACATCACACGAGTGAATAAGAAGATCATCCTACATTAATTTCAATTTCTATAAGAAAATATATATAAAATTAATGTATCTACATAATGGTTTAAATCATGTTAACATTTTGGAAAAGGTCATCAACTCAATAATGAGTCATGTAGACTCAGATTCATAGAGTTTTTTCCTGATCCTATAAAATAAAAAAGTTTACTCTATTGGAAAAAGAGAAACCACCACTCCCAATTGATACTTGAGATATAAAACCATCACCTTCCCAATAAGACTATTCACTCTTAATATAGTCTACAAAAAATTTACATAAGGACCACATGGTTTTATGAATGGGATATAATCAATATCCTCATAGTGGAATACTCTACATGATTTATAGAGCATATTCTGAAGGGAGAATTTGTGATTCCCATTAAGGATATAATGAGAGTAACCACATGTATCTTCCAACACACTCACAACATACATAAAATATGAACGATGTAACACCCCAAGATTTTATTAGATATATTCTTTTGAATTTATTTTGTGTCTTTTATTATACACCACACCAAGATTATCTTTTATTATACGCAACACTATATTAGCTTGCAGTATACGCACCACTATTCTTGGCTCATTTTACACACAATTCCATGTTTGTTTTGTGGAAATTATTCTACGCAACATTAAGTATAGATTTTGTTTAACTTATAAATGAAATAAGTTTTGATTATGTTATATGCAACACCAAACGGATCTTGCACTACACACAACCCTGACTTGGCTTGCATTACATGCAATCACAACCTTCCTTGTTAGCGTGTGTAGTACGCAATACCGGGTTTCACTAAACAACGATATGTTATGTAAACTAGCTGTTACAAATAGTAATATCCAATTTTTGAAATTTTATAATTTTTACCTTTCATAATGGACTTCATTTTTGGATTCGGAATATCGAAATTATCCTAGGGTGAATTTTCATAATTTTTCTGAAAACATTCAATTTTTGATAAATTGTGAAAACACTGAGTTATTGGTTAAAACTGACTTTTTATTTAAATAATAATTTATTTTATTTAAATTTATTTTGGGTAAAAATTGATACATAATACCTATATAAGTTCAATGGAATTCATTGGAGTCATTTTATCATAATTTTAGATATATAAAAATCTTATTGAACTTTTTATTGTCTTAAACACAACTCCTAGGATAATTTGAAAATTTACATAAAACAAAATTTTACCTCTTATGTGAGTAGAATTTAAAAAATCTGAGAGACACGGTAGATATCAGTAAGTAAAATGTGGTTCAATACGAGAAAAATAATTTTTGGTGAATAGTAACTTTTTAATTTTATTTACCATGGTTAAAAGTAAATAGGGAAATTAAGGGTAAAAATTATATTATTATTACACTAACACATGTACTAATTCTATATGATAAGTGTAATTAAACCAAAAACAACCTTAGGAATAAAATATGACCCTTTAGGTGCACTTGGATTAGATTAGGACATTTATTATTATTTAATTCAAAGAAGAGTTAAAAGAGTTAAAATAATGTTTAATATGTAAAAAAAATTTAATATAGGGTTATACATAAGATAAATTCAACTTTAAATATTATTTAGAAATATAAAAATATTTAATAAATAATTATATTTTCTTTATAATTTTTAGTAATTAAATAATTTTAGTTATTTTTGACACAATGATGATGGAGTAATTAGATTATTAATGATATATTAACATAATTGATGTTATAAATACCCAAATAAATGTAATTTGAGACTTTTTCGGAATTAAACTAATTTCTAGGTTAATATAACATATTAGGGCTAGTTAGATGAATTTTTTTCGAACTACTAATGCAGTTATGAATTAAAACAAAACAAAATATCAAATAGTGTCAAAATTGACATAAAAGAGTTTTTAAAACAAATTTTATATTATTAATTGTTATTATATTCTTAAAAATATATGGTTAGTCAAAAAAACTTATATAATAATAAATATGACATTAATGAAGCAATTGGGGTTCTATTAGAAGTTTATAGTAAGTTTACTAACCATATAGTGTAATAATACAAGAAGACACAATAAAAGTTAAATTATTTAACTTAGAGTTAAATCTATATGATAAGGTTAAAATGGTAACCTAAACTTGTATAAAACCTATTGTTTTGAGAGGAATGAGACCCCTACCTACCCTATCCTCAAAATAAGTCACTTTAGAGCCATTATAAACCGAATATGACTTTATTTTAAAAAAATATTTTAATTGTTTCCTAAGGTGCCCCTCTCCTCCTTTATAAAAGGGAACCTCCTCCCTCTCCACTTTAAAACATTTTGAGCCTTCGAGCTCAGCCAAAACCTTTACATTTCCCTTCTCCAATTCCCTATAAAAATTTAAGAGGTTCTTGTCTTCTTCAAATACCAACTTTAGTGTCCTAAGTTGATGTTAAGAGGAGGCGCGTCGAAGAAGAGGTAATCTCTTCTACCAATTATTTCAGGTTTCATTATTCTTCTACTTCCTCTTCTTCATTTGTTTCATTATAAAGTAATAACATCAGTATCAATCATATACTAATATATTATTATAAAAATAAAACAACCCCATTTCACCTTCTATCCATCCTATGGAAAACAAAATCACCGCCCGTGCATATGTATGGAATACCGTATCCACACCGTGGTGTAATCTGTTTTTCCACCACCATCTTACTTGGATGGCTATAATGGTGTAAAGAATAAATATATATGGTTATTATAACATGATTCTAATTCTGATATATTATATCATCCAATCCAATTCCCTTCAATAATAATGGGAATGATATCATCGCTCGTGCGTACGTACGGATTACCGTCTCCATGATGCGATGAGATTCATTTTCCAAGTTAACCATTCAAGAATGATTATAAAGTATACATAAGAAAGAATAATGATATATATGACATAATAATGAAACTATATTTATGAATATATATATATATATCATCTACTTACTTATATTCAAGTCAATAAGGAAAACAATGTTCATGCGTACGTATGGCCTACCGTCTCCATGAACGGTGTGTTTCTTTTCATTTATCTATCTATTATTTATATATATATATATACTGAATATATATGTTATATAAATCATGTTTTACATTATGGATGTAAGTAAATCAGGATATAAGTAATAAAAATATCAATAACATCAAGTCCAAACACGTACAATAAATGAAACGATTTTACCCAAAACGCTGCTTTAACATGGAATTGACAAAAGAACAGGTAATATAAAGTCATAATTGAATCATATATGATATCATAAAAATTATTTTGGTTCTTTTAAAAGTTAATAATATTTTTAAAACCAATATACATGAGTCTCAGACACATACAGATGAAGTTGGACATAAGGTAAGGGATAATTTTACAATATCATTTTTATCCGAGATTGCTTATACGTAAGTATTTACTGGGGTTATATTTTTCATCCATGTCTGTAAAATGTTTTTCATAAAGTTTTTAATATTCTTACATGTATTTTTAAATTATTTTTTACCCATATTTGACTTTTAATTTGTGTTATTGAAGGAATCTTTCTTTTGTTTACCATACATGGTACATTTTGACTTTTCCATTAAAAGTATGAGGAGAATGTTTTTTTAACATATACAGCATGAAGGGATTTTTACTGTTTCATAACACCTAATTTTAATGAATCTTAATCTACAAGATTTGATTATTATTATCAATAAAATCCTTTTCTTTTAAAATTTCATGGCATTTTGTGAAGAGAAAATGATTTTGAAGAAGAAAGGATATTTTCCTCAAGAACTCATTTAAAGTGTTTTATCAGAACTATTTCCCATGAAAAATGACAGTATTTAATATGCTTATGTTTCAGGTATAATGTCCCTATTATTTACATGGTGTGATTTTTCTTATGATGAAATGATATCCATTTGTTTTATATGGATTATGTTATGATGGGATGATGTTTATGAAACCCATTGTATTCTTTAGACTGTGATGAATGATTTATGTTTATTTTGGGGCACACGTAAGAATGATTTCATTATGAGATGAGTGGGACCTATATCTCCCTCTAATTCATTGGGTAAAGATTTATATCTCATGAGATAAACATGGTTGGAATGGAAAGTTAATCCGGTTCAGTGATACAGGACTAGAATGAGGAGTGAACTCGATTCAGTAAGGGACTTCGTCCACTATGATGGTCTTGGCAGAAATGCCTTCGCTACTTTGGAAATCATGTCATGTGCTTAGTGGTTTTCCACAATTGCATGTTTTATTTTATAATAATTAATGTTACTTTATGATCTATGACTTATGCACTACCAGGATTTATGTCATTGCTCAAGATTTTTATGTTTTATGTTCATGTTTTTACATTCAAATGTTTATGGATTGTTTTTAAGTTCTCCATGAATACCCTTACTAAGCATTTGAGATCACCCTATTTATGTTTTATTTTACCCTAGATATAAAGAAAGGTTTTAGGTAGGAAAACCAAAGGGGAAGATCTTTATGGGAGATGTTGAAGATCTTTCACCATGATTAGAAGATTATGTTCCAAGTTTCCAAAGACACTAAACTATTACGGTATTTGGGCGTCTTTTTTTTTAATGTATTAAGTATTACAAAAATGTATTGTAATGTCTATTTACGTCAAGATTTGGGTCTCTACAGTTGGTATCAGAGTGAAGGTTTAGTTAACCTTTGGAAACTAGGATCCGAAAACTTTAGTGAAATCCCTAGATATATTTCTAAGGTATGTCTAGGGATGTCCCTAAGGCTAAGTATACTTATAGGTTATAGTCCTAGAATTATGATAAAAATCTTAGAACTAAACCTAAGATGTTATATATTGAAGGTACTCCCCCTTTATTATTTTTATTTCCTAGAATTATTTTTTCCTCTCACACTATTATTTTTGGGTTTTAGACGACAGCTGGAACCCAAAGGAACCATGTTGATAAATGTAATGGACAATGCAATGATTGTCCTCTCGAACAACCAAATGTGATGGGAGATGGAGTGAAAAGTCTTATTTCTATACTTACACAAGCTATGAATCATTCTATACTTCCAAATAAGCAGATAAAGGATCAATATTCTATTGATTCCTTCATGAGGCAATGTCCACCTTCTTTCAGTGGGTCTTCTTATCTAATTGTTGCTGAACAATGGATTAGTACCATTGAAAATATATTTCTGATACTTAACTGTTCAGATCATGAAAATGTCATTTTGGCTATTTACCGGCTAGAAGGTGAACCAGACTAGTGGTGGACTCTAATTAAGAATACAAGGCCCCACGATGAAATTGAATCCATGGAATGGGATGAGTTCAAGAACCTATTTTTCAATAAGTACTTCCCTCGTATTCTTCGAACAAAGATGGAAAAGGAGTTCCTTGAGCTTAAGAAAAAGAATGATGAATATGTTGGTATATAGGATGAGAATTTTACAAGGCTTTCAAGGTATGCATCCAGATTTAACATCCAACCTAAAAGTAAAGTTGATCGATTCTTTAGTGGCTTAAAACCAAGTCTTCGAAGGGAATTAGCTATAAGAGACTTCAGTAGATATGATGAAATTGTGCATTGTGCTATCAAATTTGAACTGGAAGTTGGTGTAACATATCCATCTCATGGTTTTGACAAGAAATGAAATATGGAGTTTAAGGAAAAATCTCAAAACTATGGTGAAAATAAGGAAAATGTTTCGTTATACTCAATGTGTGGAAAAAATCATGGTGGAGATTGTATTAAAGGGACTAGAAAATGTCTTAAGTTTGGAAAAAAAGGTCATAGAGTAGTTGAGTGCCGAACTAATGGAAAAATGCATCTAATTATGTGAATAGAGAAAAGAATACAGAAAATGCACCACCAACACATCAATGCTTCAAGTTTAAGGAAATTGGGAATTATGCTAACCAATTCCCTAATCCACGGTTTAATGATGATCGACCTCAACAGCCTATTAAGGCAAAGGACAAAGGTACATCACATGTGATCACTATTGGAGATTTTGAGTATGAAAATGATGTGGTGGAATGATTATGTATTTATATAACGGGATTCTAAAATAATGTTGTGGAAAATCATTTATAGTATTTTGGAATATTGGAATATTTGGTTATTGGTTTATTGTGGTTTTCAATAATTATATGGTACTATTAACCAGAAAAAGTGATTGAAATATTTTTGGAAAGCAGATGATATGGGAATAATTAAGGGATAAGAATAAAATGATATGTTTGATAGTATTAATGAGCTCATGATTGAGAAAATGACAAAGTGATATCATGGTTTGAGTATATAGAATTTTCGGGATTTTGGTATGTAGATGGAGTTAACTTTTGATAGAATTCATGTTTTCACTATGGTTATATGGTAATAGATGTTTCAATATAATACATGATTAAGGTAATCACATATTTGTAATGTGACCAATAAGATATATTTTGTGATATATCAGGGATAAATGATGGTATTCACGTGCTTGTTATATGACGTTTTTAGTAACCAATCTCTTTATACTATGAGTTTGGAAATAAGTATTATGGATAAGTATTAAGGTTGGAATGGGTTATGTTGAACATCATATAGTATTGTTTGAGGATAGAACATTTTTTTCGATATTATTTCCGTAATGTTTTAATAGTATAATTTAAGAAAAGGTACAACCTACAGGATGGGAGACAACCCTTCGCGTCAGACAAGATTGCGGGAATCAAACCCACAACCGAAGTGCAACATGCCTTTATCGCCTACCACTGTCCTACAGGAAGTACCTGGTTAGTAGAAACTAGTTTTATTTTATTAAGAGGTATGACATATGAATTATAAGACCATTTTTGGAACCCTATATGATTAATCCCACCATAAGATGGAATTATGTATATAACCTTTTCTAGACTTTTGTTTGAGACAGATGGAATGACCTATCATTATATCGTATGATGAACTAAAACTTTACGGAATACAAATTAAACTTAATTTCATTATGAGATGAAGTGGAAAATTTTCAAGGCACAAACAATAGTGAGATTGTTCCAAAATCAAGTAAGTATTTATTTTAATTCAAAAATTCTTCAACATTAGGGAAATGATGTTGAAAACCAAAAATGTTGTCCTAGTGCCCTCACATATGATGAATCAGATGGTACCTTAGATCATCATAAATTTATGGCTTTGTTATTGTTGTCTTTTTCATAGCCATGTTCTCCACCACTCTTCATCTAAACATGATGGTTATATTTCTCTTCCATATCCATATTTTCACCAATATTATCCTATGTGGAAACCCAGTGATGAGTTACTTTGGATATCCGTTATGTTTCAAACGTTCCTTTTTAAAATGATGATTTAGTATTCCTTTTTATGATGTGGGTTTCTATGAATGAAACTTTCAAGTACGAAACGATTTATAACCCTCGTGAATTTCGAGGGTGAAATTCTTTTTAAAGGGGTAGAATGTAACACCCCAAGATTTTGGGAGATATATTATTTTTAATTTATTTGATGTCTTCTATTATACAATACACCAAGATTAGCTATAGTTGGGGTTTAGATTAATGGTAAGAAACCCTAAAATCTATATGAAAAATGGGGGTTCAAAACCCTATTGGGCGTAGGTACTATAGCTGTACTGTACCGTACTGTAGAAGCTGCGTACTGTAGCAACAGCGGGAACTGTAGCGGCGACAGGGTATTGAAGCGGCGGCGAGTACTGTGCAGTACTGTAGCAGTGAAGGTACTGTAGCAGTACTATTCACAGAATGGGCTTCAGGCCAAAAACATGGGCCTACGGGCCATGTAATGGGTTAAATGCCCACTGGGCCTTCGAGCTTTGTAATGGGTCTCCCTTTACCCATTTAAAAGAGGTATTTGCTTTGCTTTAATAATAAATGTGGCTTCGGCCCCAACCTTAAAAAAAATTACCCCAAGATTTGGTTGTACTATATGAAACACCGTATTAGCTTGTAGTATACGCAACACTATTCTTGGCTCGTTTTACACACAATTCCAAGTTCGTTTTGTGGAAATTATTCTACGAAACCTTAAGTATAGATTTTGTTTAATGTATAAATGAAATAAGTTTTGAATATGTTATACGCAACACCAAAGGGAGCTTGAACTACACGCAACCCTGACATGGCTTGCATTATACGCAATCACGGCATTCCTCAATAGCGTGTGTAGAACGCAATACCAGGTTTCACTAAACAACGATATGTTATACAAACTTGTCATTATGAATAGTAATATCCACTTTTTTAAATTTTATAAATTTTAACTTTCAAAATGGACTTCATTTTTGCATTCATAAAACCAAAATTAGCCTTTGGTGAATTTTTGGTATTTTTCTGAAAACTTTCAAATTTTGATGAATAGTGAAAACACTTAGTTATTGGTTAAAACCATCTTTTTATTTAAATAATAATTTATTTTATTTAAATTTATTTTATGTCAAAATAGAAACATAATACCTATAGAAGTTCAATGGAATTCATTGGATTCATTTTATAATAATTATATATTTATAAAAATCTTATTGAACTTTTTACAATCTTTTACCCACCTCCTAAGAGAATTTGCAAATTTACATAAAACGTAATTTTACCGCTTCTGTGAATGGAATTTCAAAAATCTTAGAGACACGGTTGATATCAGTAAGTAAATGTGGTTCAACAAGATAAAAAGAATTTTTGGTGAATTGTAACTTTTTGCTTTTTTTACCACGGTTAAAAGTAAATAGGGTAATTAAGGCTAAAAAGGATATTATTATTACCCTAACACATGTACTATTTCTATTGGATAAGTGTAATTCGACCAAATAACCTTATAAATAAAATATGACCCTTTAGGTCCACTTGGATTATATTAGGACATTTATTATTATATAATTCAAAGAAGAGTTAAAAGAGTTAAAATCAATGTTTAATAAGTAAAACATTTTTCATATAGGGTTATAAATAAGATAAATTCAACTATAAATATTCATTATAAATATAAAAATATTTACTACATAATGATATTTTATTTATAATTTTTAGAAATTAAATAATTTATGTTATTTATGACGAAATGATGATGAAGTAATTACCTTATTAATGACATATTAATATAATTGATGTTATAAATACCCAAATAAATATAATTTGAGACTTTTTATGAATTACAATAATTTTCTAGGTTAATATAACATATTAGGGTTAGTTAGATGATTTTTTTTCTAAGTAATAATACTTTTTTGAATTTAACAAAAACAAAATACCAAATAGTGTCCAAATTGACATAAAAGAGTTTTTAAAACAAATATTATATTATTAATTGTATTATATTTCTAAAAAACTAAGGTTAGTCCAAAAGACTTATACAATAATATATATGACATTAATGAAGTAATTGGGGTTCGATTGGAAGTTTATAGTATGTTTATTAACCATATTGTGTAACAATACAAGAAGACACTATAAAAGTTAAATTATTTAACATAGAGTTAAATCTAAATGATAAGGTTAGAATGGTAACTTAAACTTGTCTAAAACCCATTGGTTGAGAGGGTTTAGACCCCTCCCCACCCTAGCCTCGAAATAAGTCAGTTTGGATCCATTATAAAAAGAATATGACTTTATTATAAAATAATATTTTAATTTTTTATTAAGGTGCCCCTCTCATCCCTTATAAAAGGGAACCTCCTCCCTCTCCACTTCCCTATAAACATTCAAGAGGTTCTGGTCTTCTTCAAAGACCAACTTTAGTGTCTTAAGAGGAGGTTAAGAGGAGGCGCGTCGAAGAAGAGGTAATCTCTTTTACAAATTCTTTCAAGTTTCATTATTATTCTACTTACTCTTCTTTATTTGTTTCATTATAAAGTAATAACATCAGTATCAATCACATACTAATATCTTATTATAAAAATGAAACAACCCCATTTCACCTTCTATCCATCCTATGGAAAACGAAATCACCGCGCGTGCGTACGTATGGAATACCATCTCCACGTCATGGTGTAATCTGTTTTTACACCACCATCTTAGTTGGATGGGTATAATGGGGTAAATAATAACAATATATGGTTATTATAACGTGATACTAATTCTGATATATTATATCATCCACTCCAATTCACTTCAATAATAATGGGAACGATATCATCGCTCTTGCGTACGTACGGATTACCGTCTCCACGATGCGATGAGATTCCTTCTCTATGTTAACCATTAAATAATGATTATAAAGTATAAATAATTAAGAATAATGATATATATGAAATAATAATGCAACTAGATTTATGAATATATATATATATATATTTCATCTACTTACTTCCATTCAAGTCAATAAGGAAAACAACGTTCATGGGTACGTACGACCTACCGTCTCCATGAACGGTGTGTTTATTTTCATTTATCTATCTATTATATATATATATAGAATATATATGATATATAATTCATGTTTTACATTTTGGGAGTATGTAAATCATGATATAAGTAATAATAATATCAAGAACAGCAAGTCCAAACACGTACGATAAATGAAACGATTTTACCCAAAACGCTGCTTTAACATGGAATTGACAAAAGAACGGGTAATATAATGTCACAAGTGAATCATATATGATATCATAAATATTATTATGGTTCTGTTAAAAGTTAATAATAAGTTTAAAACCACTATACAGGAGTCTCAGACACGTAAGGAAGAAATTGGACATACGGTAAGGGATAATTTTACAATATCATTTTTATCCGTGATTTCTTATACGTAAATATTTATTGTGGTTATATTTTTCATCCATGTCCATAATATGTTTTTCATAATGTGTTTAATATTAATAAATGTTTTTTCAAAGTCTTGTTTACCCTTCTTTAATATTTACTTTGTGTTATGGAAGGAATCTTTCTTTTGTTTACCATACGTGGTAGATTTTGACTTTTCCATTAAAAGTACACGGAGAATGTTTTTTTAACTTATACGGCTTGAACGGTTTTTTACGGTTTCATAACACCTAATTTTAATGAAGATTACTCTACAATATAGGATGATAATTTTCAATAAAATCCTTTTCTTTTAAAAATTTCAGGGCATTTTGTGAGAAGAAAATGATTTTGAAGAAGAAAGGTTATTTTCCTCCACAACTCATTTCAAGTGTTTTATCAAAACTATTTCCCATGTAAAATGAAAGTATTTAATATTCTTATCTTTCAAGTATAATGTCTCTATTATTTACATGGTTTTATTTCTCTTATGATGAAATGATATCCATTTGTTTTATATGGATTATGTTATGATGGGATGATGTTTATGAAACTCATTTTATTGTTTGGATTGTGATGAATGATTTATGTTAATTTTGGGGCACAAGTAAGAATGATTTCATTATGAGATGAGTGGGACCTATATCTCCCTCCACTACGTTGGATAAATATTTATATCTCATGAGATAGACAAGGTTGGAATGGAAAGTTAATCTGGTTCAGTGATCCAGGACTAGAACGAGGAGTGAACTCGATTCAGTAAGGGACTTTGACTACTGTGATGGTCTTGGCAGCAATGCCTTGGATACTATGGAAATCATGTTATGTTCTTAATATATTTACACAATTGCATGTTTTATTTTATCATAATTAATGTTCCTTTATGATCTATGACTTATGCACTTCCAAGATTTATGTCATTGCTCAAGATTTTGATGTTTTATGTTCATGTTTTTACATTAAAATGTTTATGGATTGTTTTTAAGATCTCCATCTTTACCCTTACTGAGAATTTGAGCTCACCATTTTTATGTTTTCTTTTTTCCCTAGGATATAAAGAAAGGTTTTAGGAAAGAAACCCAAAGGGGAAGATATTTATGGGATATGTTGAATATCTTTCATCATGATTAGAAGATTATGTTCTGAGTTTAGAAAGACACTAAACTAATACGGTATTTAGGCATCTGTTTTTGTAATGTATTAAGTATTCTGAAAAAATATTATAAAGTATATGTATTTCAAGCTTTGGGTCTCTACAGTTGGTATCATAGCGAAGGTTTAGTTAACCATTGGAAACTAGGATCTGAAAACTTTAGTGAAATCCTTAGAGATATTTCTAAGGTATGTCTAGGGATGTCCCTAAGGATAAGAATACTTATAGGTTATAGTCCTAGAATTCCGATAACAATCACAGAATTATACCTAAGATGTTATATATTTAAGGTACTCCCCATTTATTATGTTGTTTTACTAGAATGATTTTTTCCTCCACACTATTATTTTTGGGTTTTAGACAATGGTTGCAACCCAAATGAACCGTGTTGATCAGTGTAATGGACAATGCAATGATTTTCCTCCCAAACAACCAAATGTGATGAGAGATGGAGTAAAAAATCTTATTGCATGAATTTATGGAAGGCCTTCATTTTTTTATTGATTTTTGATAACCCCCTTTTCAAGGGGTGAGGGGGAACCCTTACAAGGCCCATAGGCTCATATATTACATGACCCATAGGCTTAGGAAATTACATGACTTGAAGATCTTAGGGAATTCAACCAGGCTATCTATAAGGAAGTGCCCATCCCCAGAATCTGCATCAAGATAGTAGCTCTCCACCTTTGCATGACCGTCTGGCTAGGAAACCCGTGCAATCATAAGCTGGTACCGATGGCATATCCACACCCTCTCATTCTTAAAATCCATTTTCCTCTGCTCTGGTGAGTGAACCTTCTCTATGAAAAATCTTATTGCTATACTTAAAAATGCTATGAATCATTCTGGACATCCAAATGAGGATAAAAAGTAACAATATTCTATTGATTCCTTAATGAGGCAACATCCACCTTCTTTCAGTGGGCCTTCTGATCCACTTGTTTCTGAACAATGCATTAGTACCATTGAAAAGATATTTTCAATACTTCGCTGTTCTGATCATGAAAAAATCATTTTTGCGGTTTACCAGTTAGAAGGTGAAGCAGACTAGTGGTGGACTCTAATTAAGAATACAAGGCCCCAAGATGAAATTGAATCCATGGAATGGGATGAGTTCAAGAACTTGTTTTTCAATAAGTACTTCCCTCATATTCTTCGAACAAAGATGGAAAAGGAGTTCCTTGAGCTTAAGAAAAAGAATGATGAATCGGTTGGTATATACGAGGAAAATTTTACAAGGCTTTCAAGGTATGCATCTGGCTTTATCATCCAACCTGAAAGTAAAGTTGATCGATTATTTAGTGGCTTAAAACCAAGTCCTTGAAGGGCATTAGCTATAAGAGACTTCAGTAGATATCAATAAATTGTGTCTTCTGCTATCAAAGTTGAACTGGAAGTTGGTGTAACATATCCATCTCATGGTTTTGACATGAAACGAAAGATGTAGTTCAAGGAAAAATCTCAAAACTATGGTGAAAAGAAGGCAAATGTTTCGTTATGCACAAAGTGTGGAAAGTAGCATGGTGGAGATTGTCTTAAAGGGACTAGAAAATGTTTTAAGTGTGGAAAGGAAGGTCATCGAGCAGTTGAGTGCCCATGTAATTGAAAAAATGTAGCTAATGAAGTGAATAGAAAAAAGACTACAAAAAATGCACCACCAACACATCAATGCTTCAAGTTCAAGGAAATAGGGAATTATGCTAACCAATGCCCTAATCCAAGGTTTAATGAAGATCGACCTCAACAACCTATTAAGGAAAAGGACAAAGGAAAGTCACATGAGATCACTATTAGGGATTTTGAGTATGAAAATGATGTGGTGGAATGATTTTGTCTTTATGTAATGATATTTCGAAATAATGTTGTGGAATATCATTTATAGTATTTTGGCATATTGGAATATCAATGTAATGGTTTATTGTGGTTTTCAATAATTATATAGTACCATTAACCATGAAAAGTGATTGAAATATCTTTAAAAAGAAGATGATATGTGCAGAATGAAGTGATAAGAAGAAAATAATTTGTTTGATAGTATTAATGGGCTCATGATTGAGATAAGGAAAAAGTGATATCATGGTTTGAGTATATAGAATTTTTGGGATTTTGGTATGTGGAAAGAGTTAAATTTTGATAGCATTCATGTTTTCACTAAGGTTCTATGGTAATACTTGTTTCAATAGAATACATGATTAAGGTAATCACATATTTGGAATGTGACCAATAGGATATATCTTGTGATATATGAGGGATAAATGATGGTATTCTCATGCTTGTTAAATGACCATTTTAGTAATCATTATCTTTATACTATGAGTTTGGAAAGAAGTATTTTGGATAATTATTAAGGTTAGAATGGATTATGTTGAACATCAGATAGTATTTTTTAAGGATTGAACTTTTTTTTCGATATTATTTCTCTAATGTTATAATAGTATAGTTTAAGAAAAGGGATAACCTGCAGGATGGGCGACAACCCATCGCGTTGGACAAGGTTGCCGGAATCGAACCCAGAACAAAAGTGCAACATGCCTTTATTGCCTACCACTGGCCTACAAGAAGTCCCTTGTCAGTAGAATCCAATTTTATTTTATTAAGAGGTATGATAGATGAAGTATAAGTCCATTTTTTTTAATCAAATATGATTAATCTCACCATAAGATGGAATTATGTATATAACCTTTTCTAACCTTTTGTTTGAGACAGATGGAATGACCTATCATTCTATCGTATGATCAAGTAAAACTTTACGGAAGACAAATTCAACTTCATTTATTTATGAGATGAAGTGGAAATTATTCAAGGCACAAACAATAGTGAGATTTTTCCAAAATCAAGTAAGTATTTATTTTAATTCAAAAATTATTCAACATTAGGGAAATGATGTTGAAAACCAAAATTTTTGTCCTAGTGCCCCCATATCTGATGAATCAGATGGTACCTTATATCATCATAAATTTATGGCTTTGTGATTATTGTCTTTTTCATAGCCATGTTCTCTACCACTCTTCATCTAAACATGATGGTTAGATTTCTCTTCCATATCCATATTTTCACCAATATTATCCTATGTGGAAACCCAGTGATGAGTTACTTTGGGTATCCGTTATGTTTCTAAAGTTCCTTTTTAAAATGATGATTTAGTATTCCTTTTTATGTTGTGGCTTTCTATGAATGAAACTTTCAAGTACTAAATGATTTATAACCCTGGTGAATTTCGAGGGTGAAATTCATTTTAAGGGGGTAGAATGTAACACACCGAGATTTTCGGAGATATATTCTTTTTAATTTATTTGATGTATTCTATTACACACTACACCAATATTATCTTGTACTATACACAACACAGTATTAGCTTGCAGTATACACAACACTATTCTTGGCTCGTTTTACACACAATTCCACGTTTGTTTTGTGGAAATTATTCTACGCAACATTAAATATAGATTTTTTTAATGTATAAATGAAATATGTTTTGATTATGTTATATGCAACACCAAAGGGAGCTTTCACTACACGCAACCCTGACTTGGCTTGCATTACACGCAATCACGACATTCCTTGATAGCGTGTGTAGTACCCAATATCGGGTTTCACTAAACAATGATATGTTATATAAACTAGCCGTTATGAATAGTTATATCCACTTTTTGAAATTTAATAAATTTTATCTTTCAAAATGGACTTCATTTTTGGATTCAGAAAACCGAAATTAGCCTTGCGTGAATTTTTGGTATTTTTCTGAAAACATTCAATTTTTAAGGAATAGTGAAAACACTAAGTTGTTGGTTAAAATCGACTTTTATCTAAACAATCATTTAATTTATTTAAATTTATTTTAGGTCAAAATAGATACATAATACCTATATAAGTTCAATGCAATTCATTGGAGTAATTTTATAATAATTTTAGATATATAAAAATTTTATTGAACTTTTTACCATCTTTTACCCACCTCCTAGGAGAATTTGAAAATTTACATAAAACATAATTTAACCGCTTCTGTGAGTGGAATTTCAAAAATATGAGAGACACGGTTGATATCAGTAAGTAATATATGGTTCAACAAAATAAAAATAATTTTTGGTGAATAGTAACTTTTTACTTTTTTTACCACGGTTAAAATTAAATAGGGTAATTAAGGGTAAAAATGATATTATTATTCTCTAACACATGTACTAATTCTATTGGATAAGTGTAATTCGACCAAAAACAACCTGAGAAAAAAGGATGACCCTTTAGGTCCACTTGGATTAGATTAGGACACTTATTATTATATAATTCAAAAAAGATTTAAAAGAGTTAAAATCAAGGATTAATAAGTAAAAAAAATTCATATAGGGTTATACATAAGATAAATTCAACAATAAATATTTATTAGAAATATAAAAATATTTCCTACATAATGATATTTTATTTATAATTTTTAGACATTAAATAATTTATGTTATTTATGACACAATGTTGATGAAGTAATTACCTTATTAATGACATATTAATATAATTGATGTTATAAATACCCAAATAAATGTAATTTGAGACTTTTAATGAATTAAAATAATTTTATTGGTTAATATAACATATTAGGATTAGTTAAATGAATTATTTTTCTAAGTAATATTGTTGTTATGAATTTAATAAAAACAAAATACCAAATAGTTTCAAAATTGACATAAAAGAGTTTTTTAAAAAAATATTATATTATTAATTTTTATTCTATTCCTAAAAATTAAAGTTTAATCCAAAAGGATTGTATAATAATATATATTACATTAATGAACCAATTGGGGTTCTATTGGAAGTTTAAAGTAAGTTTATTAACCATATAGTGTAAGAACACAAGAAGACATGGTAAATGTTAAATTATTTAACTTAGAGTTAAATCTAAATAATAAGGTTAAAATGGTAACCTAAATTGTCTAAAACCTATTTTTTGAGATTATGTCTACCCATACCCACCCTAGTTTCTAAATAAGTCACTTTGGAGCAATTTTAAACCTAATATGACTTTATTATAAAATAATATTTTATGTTTTTCCTAAGGTGCCCCTCTCCTCCCTTATAAAAGGGAACCTCCTACCTCTCCACTTTACAATATTTTGAGCCTTCAAGATAGGAAAAACCCTATAAATTTTCCTTTTACACTTCCCTAGAAACAAACAAGAGGTTCTGGTATTCTTCAAATACCAACTTTTGTGTCCTATGAGGAGGTTAAGAGGAGGTGCGCTAAAAAAGAGGTAATCTCTTCTACCGATTCTTTCAAGTTTCATTATTATTCTACTTGATATTCTTTATTTGATTCATTATAAAGTAATAACATCAGTATCACTCATATAATTATATGTTATTATAAAAATTAAACAACCCCATTTCACCTTCTATCAATCCTACAGAAAACGAAATCACCGCGCGTGCGTACGTACAGAACACCGTCTCCACGCCATGGTGTAATCTGTTTTTCCACCACCACCTTACTTGGATGGGTATAATGGTGTAAAGAATATCTATATATTATTATTATAACATAATAATAATTCTGAGATATTATATAATCCAACAAAATTCCAATCAATAATAATGGTAACGATATCATCGCTCGTGCGTATATATGGATTTTCGTCTCCACGACGTGATGAGATTCATTATCCATGTTACCCATTCAAGAATGATTATAAAGTATATATAATGAATAATAATGATATATATGACATAATAATGCTACTGGATTTATGAATATATATATATATATATATAAATATAAATATATATATGTCATCTACTTACTTCCATTCAAGTCAATAAAAAAACAGCGTTCATGCGTACGTACGGCCTACCGTCTCCATGAACGGTGTGTTTCTTTTCATTTATCAATATATTATATATATATATATATATGGAATATATATGATATATAAATCATGTTTTACATTCTTTAAGTAAGTAAATCATGATATAAGTAATAATAATATCTAGAACAACAAGTCCAAACACGTACAATAAATGAAACGATTTTACCCAAAACGCTGCTTTAACATGGAATTGACAAAAGAACGGGTAATATAAAGTCATAAGTGAATAATATATGAAATAATAAATATTATTATGGTTATGATACAAGTTAATAATATGTTTAAACCCACTATAAAGGAGTCTTGGAAACATTCAGAATAAATTGGACATAAGGTAAGGGATAATTTTACAATCTCATTTTTATCCGAGATTGGTTGTATGTAAGTATTTACTGGGGTTATATTTTTCATAAATGCCCATAAAATGTTTTTCATAAAGTATTTAATATTCTTAAATGTATGTTTAAAGTCATGTTTACCCCTCTTTGACTTTAATTTGTGTTATGGAAGGAATCTTTCTTTTTTTTACCATACGTGGTACATTTTGACTTTTCCATTAAAAGTACGAGGAGAATGGTTTTTTAAATTATACGGCATGAACGGATTTTTACGGTTTCATAAAACATAATTTTAATGAATCTTACTCTACAATATTTGATGATTATTGTCAATAAAATCTTTTTCTTTTAAAATTTCATGGCATTTTGTGAAAATGGAATTATTTTGAAGAAGAAAGGATATTTTCCTCAAGAACTCATTTCATGTGTTTTATAAAAACTATTTCCAATCCAAAATGATAGTAATTAATATGTTTATGTTTCAAGTATAATGTATCTTTTATTTACATGGTGTGATTTTTCTTATGATGAAATGATATCCATTTGTTTCATATGGATTATGTTATGATGGGATGATGTTTTTGAAACCCATTTTATTCGTTGGGTTGTGATGAATGATTTGTGTTTATATTGTGGAACAAGTAAGAATTATTTCATTATGATATGGGTGATACCTATATCTCCCTCCAATGCATTGGGTAAATATTTATATCTCATGATATAGACATGGATGGAACAGAAAGTTAATCCGGTTCAGTGATACAGGACTGGAACGAGGAGTGAACTAGATTCAGTATGGGACTTTGTCCACTCTGGTGGTCTTGAAAGTAATGCCTTGGCTACTATGGAAATCATGTCATGTGCTTAATGGTTTTCCACAATTGCATGTTTTATTTTATCATGATTAATTTTCCTTTATGATCAATGACTTATGCACTTCCAATATTTATGTCATTTCTCAAGATTTGGATGTTTTATGTTCATGTTTTTACGTTCAAATGTTTATGGATTGTTTTTAAGTTCTCAATGTTTACCCTTACTAAGAATTTTAGCTCACCCTTTTTATGTTTTATTTTCCTCCAGGATATAAAAAAAAGTTTTAGGTATGAAATCCAAAGGGGAAAATTGTTATGGGAGATGTTGAAGATCTTTCATCATGATTAGAAGATTATGTTCCAACTTTCCAAATACACTTAACTAATACGGTCTTTGGGCATCAGTGTTTGTAATGTATTAAGTATTCCGAAAAATTAATGTAATTTTTATGTACTTCATGATTTGGGTCTCTAAAAATATCATAAAAAAACACTATGTTTCACCAGTAAATTTTTGTTTTTGAGATGGGCCAATAGTGTGGCCCTCCATCAAATACATGAAAATCCCTTGACCTTTATACAACATTACATAAGTGTTGTTCATAAATAGACATTCCCATGTTCACCTTCTCATTTGGAGTAGTCCCTCAATGGATGTCACCATACATTCAAATTATCCAAATTGTGTGACCATTTATATAGAAAAATAGTTTACTAGATCCAACCATATTCATACTCATTTCTATTTTAGGAAGGAATAATGTTCAAAGAATGAAATGTCATAATAAAGGTTATTTTAAAGAGGAACCGGGAGAGTGGGGGGATCCTTTAAGGGAATCCCTTAGTTATCATTGAGATACCAAATAAATATTTTTCCTTTTCTCAATGTGAGTTGTCTATGTGGGATTTTTTACATGTGCTCTTACAACATGATCTCATAACTCTCACATACATACCTCGTGGGACATAAATTAATAGTATAAATGTGCTTCACTGGACATCCCACACCTCTCACACACCTACACAGAGGCCAATAACAACTAGGGATCATGTACCATGTAGGATGACCCTAGCTACTATATGCCTACCGGGCTAGACGAACCCCTCTAGGGAAGACCTACTACATGGTGTATGCCCTCATATCAGAAACCTAACATGTGGGATGGTCTGAATATAATTATTACCACATATAATATATTTATTTGAACTATACGAACATATCCTTCCATTATTATCCGTATACTAGATTTCTAATCATCACATGATACCTATTTAACAATCTAAAACCAATAAGGGAATGTTATGTCCTCCAAAATCTATAGAATCTCATGATCAGGATGAGAACACAATAATGAACTAAATCAATCATGAATTCCATTGATAAATTCAGGCTTCAGGTTATCAACCTAGTAATGTTTTACCCTCATGGTTAATCACAATTATGGATTCCCTTTATATTAAAGGTCATTGTTTGGAAGAGAATAGACTATTTTCTATCACCTCAAAGATTGATATATTCCCAATTTAATGAGCTAGACATGATAGTGAATCCCCTTAGAGTAATCCACAACTATTTCATTAATTTTTCCAAACACATGCCAATATAAAATTCCAAAATATCCTTACATGAAACAATATTAGAGAATTGGATTCCCTTTTTAGAATAAGTGCTAAGATTTTTACTATTATAGATACCATCAATGATCCATGGATACATAGAAAGGGAATCATATGTTCAAATTTTTCATTGAAATCTAATTTCCACTCAAAAAAATTTTATCAATCATTTATTATATATTATTCCACATATTATGTTGATTATCATAAGTCTAAATATATGAGTTTATTTTTCTGTTATCAAAATTAATATCCATTAATTGGGATTCCCCTAGGTATAATCCTCTATCAGATCCTACTTGGGCCTTCTCATTATATGCATTCCCCAATCGAATCACATATATTCCAACTCCATAAGTTTAATCTTCAGTTATATCCTATTTATGTCTGATTCTTATGTGTATGATCCAAAAAAATATATTTATTCTTTCAACCCAATTTTAATGCCTAATTATATCCCTTTATCAATCCTAAATGTTTTAATCCCCAACTATACCACAAAGTGAATCCCCATATTAAAGTTCCCCAATCAATACTTTGTAATTTTAACATTAATTAAAAATATTACCTTATAGAAATTTGTTAATTTCAATGAAAAACATCATTATAGTATGGTTCTAATCATCTTGGACTATTCCCTACCCACAAAACAAAGAAACACAAGATAATGGACTTACTGAATGAAATTAAACTACATTTTATAGTCATGTTATAGGACCTTAAACAATGTATCTTGAACTATGTGGGTTGTGAGTCCTATTTTTATAAGACATGTGTGATGATTTCCGGATTTTTATACACAACATCATAAGTCCTTCTTACATATATTCATGATACTATTTTCCTCGTGAGATTACATAATTCCTTCCCTAACCTATCTATAAACCAATGTTCCTGGAAATCCAATTCTATAATTCAACATTTTCTGGGGACATTTCACATTGGTTTGTATTAAAAAAATCATTCCCTATCCTATAGTGTTATATTCCCTTTGGTGGTTATCATATTTAATTCATAAATCCATAATTCCTACATGAAATATCATCATTTGGGCATAGTTATTCTATGGTTAATTGTAAAATACCCTTCATGCATAATACCAAAATTAGTATGTTCTAGAAATAATTTTCCTAGAGGACCTTAACACATGATTTCATACTGCCTGACTTAGTCATTGTCACACAACATTAAAAGTTAAAATTTGTCCCATTATGTAGAACTAAACTACAAGTGTTACGATTCCATTTAGAAGGATATATTGGAATACCTGTTCATAGGACCAATCTTAACAACAATAAAATGTTCAATTTCCATGATAATAATAAAACTCCACATCATTTAGATATATGGTTTTAAATAATAAGAATCTAAAACTAGTTTCACTAAGTAATAATAAAATTTATAGAGAACATAATATACATACAAGTGAAATAATAAATGGATTACCTCTAAAATATAGAAATTTTCACATTGATAGAATATCTATAATATATATAGATCCTCAAATTGATTCACATCCAAACCCATATATTTCTATAAGGGATACTGAACCCACACTAGGACATGGGAAGGACTATGGAAAAATATTTTAAATCAATAATATATTCTGAGAGTATGTTACAATCCCCTAAAAACTTATGATGATAGTAAAATCAAAATTTATAAACAATTTTCATTCAAAATCATTATAGTTGAAACCACCTCAATGGCCTCCAATTTTTCTAAAATATGTTTGTAGTGAAATTCAAATCGACGCTTTGTAGAAATGGGACCTATTTTATGATTTTGGATCAATAAAAAATGATTATCACTCATAAATGATCAAAATATTTTCATAACATTATTAAATTATGATTTCAAGGATGTGGATACAAAAATGGCTAGTAGATCATTTAATTATATATTAAAATAGCTATCTTGAATGTATTTTTTATGATATAGTACATATAAAGGAACCCAGTGAAAAATTGAATGGAAATGATGAGAGTAATATTTCTATATTTGAGAGGGAACTATAAAGTTTTTATAGCTCTCATGGGTATTATATTCTCATCAAGATCATATCATTAGGAAAGTATTATTTTATAAGTGAATAAGTTGATTATATTATATATGATCAAACTTATAAGGGAGGAACTTATATTAGTTTTGTAAATATGTATTACACTATTTATTATGTAATATAACATTAATTAGTTGTATAGTTTTTCAATTTGAAAACATAAGAATATGTGATATCAGTGATGAGTGAAAATATCAGAATTCTAGTTTTATTGGTGATTCAAAAATGGATATACACATTCTTCTGAAAGGATAAGTATGCAGTTTAGTTCCTAAAAATTGACAAGAAACACTCAATTAGTTACACTTTATAGGATCAATATTCAATGTCTACTATAGTTGATAATAACTTATAAAATCTATGATATTGCTACAAAAATAGCAGTAATATTTTGAATCAACCTAGGCTAAGAACATTTACTATTAGTTAACTGAATTATGAGTTACATCCAAGGTAGACTCAATTATCAAAATATATTTAATTTAGAAATGTATCATTGACTTTCTTCCTTCTCTGATGGGGGCTGGGTTTGTGATGTATTTCATAAAATGTTTATGAGTGGAGGTGAATTTTTCATTAACACTAAGAGTGTGGGAAGGTTGAAAAAAATAGGAAAGTGAATCTCCTACTATCAATGTTACAAAATACATTTTTGATACAATGTCTTGAAAACAACATCAATGGATAATACAATATCTAGAATTTTAGTGTGAAGTGGGTAAATAACCTATGACTACCATAATTGAAAAAACATTTTCATCGAACATACTAGGAATCATGTACAAAACATATATACTAAACACAAATCAATAAGAAATTTTTTTTAAATAAATTTGTTCATATAGATAAAAATTTGGAATATGTGGGAACAAATTAGTACTTATCTTATATTATGACATAACTTTTGGGTACACCATTATTCTAGAAACAAAAGTTCATCCATGGTGTTTGACCATGTAGTTAAAACAAATAATGTTTGGAAACAAACCACTCTCCCTATTATATATAATTTTTCACCCCAATTGGTTTATTTTTTTAGGTGATCATATTTCATTATTTATATCAATATTGGGGGAGATAATATCTACATCAATTTTTATATCGTATATGGAATTCATATTTTTATTGAGTTACCATATTTATAACCATTGATATATTCTCTTATATACTACATAGCTCATAGGATAAGGTAGACTTATATAGTGCATTGATGACAAATTTGTGACGATATATTAGTTATTTCATAACAGAATACACATATAAAAGAAGGACCCACCTTTTATTTCATTTATATTATGGGGTGAAAAGTGTGCATGTATCGTGAATGTTTTTATTGATCTTTAAGTAATTAAAATCCACATGGAAGATCTTATCAACAAAACCAAGATGGATTATTTAATAGAATGGTAAAATTTAATATAATAGCTGAGTGACTTGAAGAAAAAAGAGTAACAGTGTTCGGGATAATGGATGGAAGTATTATTTCTAATTAGGAATCACAAATAAATCTAAAGGGAGAGGATGTTGTCATAAAGACTTATTATGTCTAATATATATTCAAATATGAGTTATTTTGAATTTTTTTTAGCTTATAATATGTATAGGGAAATAATCCTAGAATTTCTATGGGGATCCTCCATGATCATGTGATGTTATGTGATATTTAGAAAATTAAGGGGGAAGGATTTCATGTATATGTAAAAAACATTTACTATTGAAATTTTATCATTATATTGTGTAATAGTCATTTATAGTAAAGTGTGTAATTTAAGGGTCCTTCAATTTTTTTATTTTATCTAATATGACTACATTATCATTATTACTAACTAGAAAATATATAAACCAATTACCCAAAATTTATTAAATATTTTCAATTTTAAATTATTATTGAAAATATTGTCAAAAATGATTATGGAAAATTTCCTTTATTTGAAAGATTTTTTTTCTGTGATTATTGGAAGAATAATTGGAAATGAATCCGATAATCATTGGATCAGATTATATAGAGTAATAAATTTGAGAGTTACGCTTTTCATATGATGATATTATATGACTTATTTATGAAAATAATTATGAAAAAATAACTTATGGATGATTATTTTGTTGTTATGATCTAGTAAATATGAAGAGATTGTGATATTATGAAATAATCCTCTTGATCAAAAATTTATAAATTGGAAAGAAAACATTGATAACATGCAATTAGTTTTTGTGTTATTTTTTATTCCTGTATAATATTGTAGAATCCTTTTTGTATAATTTAATTATATAATACCATTTCTCAAGTAGTGCATAGAATATCCGGAATTGGCATTTTTCCTGGGACCAATACATTGTCTTTCCCAAAACATTGTAATCACTATAGTTGGTATTATTATATTATCATAAAATTACACCCCATTATTTTATTATCTATTGGACATTAAATTAGAGGTGAAATTTGTATAACTATTGAGTCATCTAATTTTCTCCACCCAATAGAATATTTTAGGTATGAATTAAGATATAACATATTTTCTTCTGATTAATACACAAGTGATTTATTTGAGATGTTAAAAAGATATTCACACACTTATTAATCCATCATGTCTGTGGGGTTACCTAGTTATGGATTCCACAATAATCAAAATAATAATAATAATTCACATTCTAAATGCATCTAACGGGTGGTTAGGAGGTAACATTTATTGAATTATCCAAACTGACTGGCCTCACAATCTCTAATATGTCAATTATGAACAAAAAATTAAATCCAAAACCATATTTAATTTTAAGAATCATTCAAGGGAGAACAGACCCTTTTTCTAAAAAAGTATCATTTAACTATTCAAGAAATAAATTATAGATTCTGATATTTTATTTGAGAATATATATCATTAAATATGTTTTTAATCCCAACTATAATAACTACCTAGACATTGAACTACACATTCCTAAAAAATCATTAATTAAGGATGCATGCATCATAGTGTAATAGAAATTGAAGAAAATAATATTGTTCTTCATGGATAGAGTACATATTCATCGTATAAGTGGGGAAATTAAAAACTGTATCATTTATATTTTGGTGGGGGTTATTACTTATTCTATCCAAGGGTGTAATAAACACATGAATGATATAGAGGACCTATGCCTTCAGTATATGAAGAAGCACTAAACATCAAAAATAATCTGGGGGACAATATATTATTATCATTGTCTTCATATTGAGGATCATAACCTTGTGTCAACAACAATAATCACTCTTGATCCCATAAATGTCCCTAAAGAGAGGAGGAAGTGAAAAATATTGAACCAACTCACTACTATCCCCTTTTTCTAATGAGGATTGCACTACTATGTTCTCTTTGAAAGTACTCTTTTGGTGGACTACTAAAGGGTACTAATCTAAGTCATTAATTTAAATATATGAAGAATATAACATTATATAAATTATATAAAGACAACTATAGGGTTAATAACTATATAACCCCTCATTGGAAAGATTTAAATATTCTATGAATTATATATTGGTTATTGTGGACACACATGATTTGTATAAATGGGGTACATTATTTGTGGGACTCATGAGGAACTCATTGTGTATAGCTATTATTTTAATTCATGTTACTTAGTTATAAATGGTGTGTTTCGATATGTATACAATTTTTGAGTGTTTCCAAACAATTTTCCTATACCACTATATCATTATGTCCCATAATAATTTGTTCCATTTCAATCCCAAATATTCACATAGAATAAATTCATGTATGTGTAAAGTGTCCACACTGTCAAACATGTATACTGGATAGTGTTGATGGTCCAAAACTCTACCTCACCCCAAATCATGCGGTCTTATATGTGGATTTCTTGTAAACCATCCCATGTTGTGTATGTTGACTAATGGAAGTCACATTGTGTACTCTTGCTACACCCTATGAAAATTTATGCATAAAATAATAAACATTTATACCCATGTCACCAAGGGGAGCCATTATTTTCCATATAATTCATGATTATAAGTCCATAGTCAGTTATTCATGTCTGAGAGTAGTGTTATGATGGGTTCCCCATACTGATGTTTCTTAAGGTATGTTATAGTGAGGTAAAATTACACTAGATATAATTTTTTATCCTATGGGGATATAAAATAGTTTTATAAATGAAAACTAATTAATAATATACTATGTTTTATTATAAATGGAAATAAAGTTATTATAGGAGAAACATGCATTTATATCGCTAGGTTCCGGGACAAGGGAGGTAGGGTCATGAAAAATAATTTTAGATTCAATAATGATCATGAAATGGAGTGACACAAAAAAAAGAATGATTTGTGGGGTCTATTATGAGAACATTGTTCTTTAAAATATAGTGAGTGTAACACCTATAAAAAGGTGGGACTTGAAACACTATATATTACTACCCTTGTCACTGTGGTACATATTTCTTTTCAACAACATGCCAAATTATAACACTATAATTATTTATTCCTAATTAGGTGTAGTGTTAGGATGGTTGGCAGTTTAGGAATTTTTATAGCGAGAGAGTGAGTGAGGGAAAATCAAATCACAAGAACTTATTTTGTCTAGTTCATATAATCATTAGTATAATTAGTTACCCTATTTTGTAATATCATATGATGTTTTAGGATGAAAAGAAATGTATTATAAAAGACTTATGGGGATTGATGACTTGGTTAATGACTATCAGAGGTATGGTCATCATGCATGGGTAGCCTGGTTTATTCTCTAGGCCTCGTAATGTGAAGATATTATAAGTTTGAATTCTAAAACATTTTCAGGGTATTGAATAATGATAAATAGATAACTGGCTGCACTATATCTTCATTAGTGCATTACAATAATATATATCTTAGTATCAAATTTATAATTAAATTTTATTGAAACACATATCTTCCATTTTAATAGTAGTTTTAGAAAGTTTTCATTCTATGCCACCAAATATTCACTTTGGGATAACATTATCGATTGCTCCTAAACATATTATAATAACAGTAATATATATTATTTATTCTTAAAACATATTCTCTATATATTTTACATTATAAAACTAAATATTCAATTTTCCAATCTCTTTATGTAGGTTCTATTAATTCTATATGACATAAGTACTTTTCAAACTAACATTAGTTAAATACAACACTTCACTTTTTCATGAATTTTTTTATTTTTTATGTTATGCATAAAATAATTCATGAAGATATTATATTCTCAAAATCCATCATGAATATGATGATTTTTTTTACTCCACTCATGAAGAAATATTTATTATGTATATTATTTAAATACTATTTTATGGAAATATCACCACACCCAAGATGCTTACATTAAAAAACATTATCAGAATACTATTTTCATAAGATCTTTCATGTGATTAATTATTATATTTATATATATCAGATAATAAATCCCTTGAATAATTATTTTTGTGAATATAAACAAGTTTCCCCTTAGTTTTGGTTTCTTTTTTTTTAATTTTTAAATGATAGTACTAAGGACTTTCATTGGAAAATTCTACTAGATTATGTTCCTTTATTTGAAATAGCTCACATTCTCTCTACTTCTTCATGGAATATAATTTTCGTAGAAAACAATCAATGAGAAATTTGGTTATCATATATAATAATGTTGAGGAATTCATATATGAAAGTATTAGTACATAGAATAAATTCAAAAAAATTCATAACCATTATATTCTATAGTGAATAAAAATCACAACAACATAATAGAATTTTCATAGAATATATATAATAAAATCATCATCAAATTTTCACGAACTCTCCTATATCCTATAACAATCCTTTTCACCATCACCATGTTCTTTATTACACTCATTGAAATATCATAGAACACTTATTTAAAACATCCAAAATCGACTATAAGTACCCAAATCAGGCTCAATTAATTATTACCATCATTGATATTTGTGGAGTTGACATTAAAATGATATTTAATTTAAGATCACTTGTAATAATTTTTTGTGATATATAATCAACTATGATGATGGGAGGTGCCCATAAGAACCACACGTAGTTGTGTGAGGAAGATGAAAACTCTCTAAGACACCATACCATCTTTTTTCCATGAATTTTTTTTAAAACATGAAAATTATAGTGAAATAGGTCTCCAATCTAAAAAATTATTTGGGATCATGTTTTTATATAATATAAATAACACTACCAACTTCTGAAATAATCTGGTGGAATTAAACACATATAGTGGCCCAAAACAACATTCCGCTAGATTAAACTTTTACCACGAAATGCCTTGTGATCTTCATTCCAATTATAACATGCTCTGCTTCAATTCTCCTTCACCATAGCTTCCTAGGATTTGTTGTGGGTGAGTTTGAACCAATAGTCGTTATTATCTATAGTTCAGTTAAACCAATGAATATCTATTTCTGGAATTTTTTTAATCCTCACATTTGTAATATATTGAATATTCAATAATATATAAAAATAATTACGTTTCTAGATACTTGAAATCGCAATTATAATGATGGAGATAGTGTACAACATAATTAGTACATTCTAGTCATATTAAGAAAAGTCCATCAATCATCTAATATAATATCAACCCTTATAAATTTCATCACAGATAAATAATGATATAAATTATTCCATATCCATATATGTTTAAACACAATATGTTCATAGCACATTATAAAATTATTATCAAATATACATTTCCAATTTAATGGATAGTTCATTTGTGAAATGTATCTTAAGATGATATTCTGAGATACATGGGAGTTATTAGGAGCTGAATGTGGATCAACAAGACATTATGTAAAACATACTTATGCTAATGATATTCCATGTAAAATTTGAAGATAAACACATATATGATAGTAGTGATCATTGGAAGAGCATGTTGGTAGTATACCTGTGGTACAAGAAAAAATGATTTAATTTTCCATGGTGTAAGGAATGGTGGGTCTAAAATGTCCATATATTTTTCTCAATTCATTTATCAGTCTCCATGTTTGATCCTCAGCATGTGGTGACCAAATCTCACTAGGTTTGGTGGACCCCTCCAAACCATGGTGTTAAAAGTGTATATATTTTTAAATGAATGAATTAACCACCTAATTTTAAAGGATAATTCTTCTCATTGGTGGGGTAACATGTGACCATTATATATGGTTGATAAATTATTTATGTATTGGTTCTCCCTCTCTCTAAAAAAACATATTTGTTCCCTTTCTAGGGTTATCATTTTAGCTACTTTTTTAGGTGTTCATTGGTTGACCTATATTCATTTATACTATTACGTATGGTGATATTGACCCACTCAATCTTGTTTCCTTTTAACGCTACTTGGAGATCAATCATTTTATTATAGATTCTAGTTCATTATAGATCCTATTGTGGGATTTTTATTTCCATATAATACTTTTATAAAACATTTAACATTTACTTGTCATTCATTGGGATCACCTACTCTTTCCTTAAAGGAACCATGCATCTTATTTTTTACTAATGAATTAATGGGTTGTAATATTATCCAAATGTATTTTATATAAACCCTTCTTGAGGATGAACGTTAGTGGTCAGATCTATCATGTTTATTCTGAGTGTCCAAAAAAATTCAATGGTATGTGGATTCACCTGGAACTATTGATCTTGGTAGTATTGAATTAATGTTTATTTTCTTGTATTCAATGTATTAACTTTATTTATTGATTTTATGGGGCCTCATCCATTTTGGTTTGGGATTATTTTTAGTAGTTAGAAAATCCATGTGTTTGGGGTAGTTTTCCCCTAATCTTATCTATATTTATTATGCCCATGATTGTGCTTTTGGTATGATATTTCACATATAGTATCTACAAAATGGTTGATTGGCCCTTAAATAAAATAAAACGTTTTTAATCCTAAAATAGTTTTAAACAAATATAAAACCTATAAATTAAATTTACAAAGTATCATGGGCCATGTTGGACCCTTGTACACTAGATTTATATTTTTACTATAAATGGTCAAAAATATAATTGAATTTATTTCAAATTTTTACCCTAAGATAAAAACTATATGAATATTTATAAATATTTAGTGGACCAAATTGGTGATCATATACCCCTTCGTAGGGATTAGTTTTGAACATATATAATTACACCTAATTGGACTTATCATATTTTTAGGTTCCTTAGGTTATTCATGCTGTATGGAATGATCCATTAATGAATAAACATAAAGTAACAAAATAGGATACATGGTATTTTATTTTTTAATATGATGGTTTTGGTGATGGGCTAATGAGGGTCATTAATTAGTGTCACCCTGGACTGAAATCTAGGCAAGGTGAACATGAGAGGAAAAAGATATCACTTGTGGTTGAGTTGAGACAACTAGAAGTATTACACTTGAGTGATTCAATTTCCCATTGAAAAGTGTTGGTAAAAAATTAATCAGTTATTTAGAAATCATAAAAATTATCCTAAGATCACTGAAAAGTGTGGAATATTAAACTCTTTGTTAAAAAATGTTATTTATTTGTTAAATGCTTTCATATATTAATTAAATTAAATATTAATTCAATATATTAATTAAATGATTTATTATAGTTATATATTTATTAAATGGATTATTAGTGTGATATATTGATTAAGTGTTATTATTATTATTATTATTATTATTATTATTATTTGTTCTTAAAGATTATTCCAAGGACATGGAATTGCCTTTATTATTCATATATTATGGGGGTCCTTGTGGGGATTCCAAGGATCTAGACTTACTATTATTAATATTATATTATTTGGGGACCTTGATATGATTCTATGTATCTAGTTTTCCCATTACTATTTTTATTATTAATCTGTTAGGGGACATTGAGATGATTCCATTCATATGGAGTTCCCATTATTATAAAAAAATTATTATTATTATAATTATTATTATTACTCAATTGTGGGGCGTTGATATAATTCATTGGATCTTGTGTGAGAATTATTATTATTATTATGTTGGGGGACATTAGGTTATTCAAAAGATATCTTTTTCTTGTTATTATTATTATTCTATTAGGGAACCATCATCTGGTAAAAAAGGTTGGGTGTTACCAATTACGTATATATATGGTATGATACTATGAATATGGACATATATTATTGGCTGAAATATGTATGGTTGATCAAATTAATCATATTAGACTCTGAGGATTAGTGATTGTATTTATTTTAATCTATGTAGTTGTATAATTATTATATTGAGTATATTAACATCACACATAACATCATTTTTGGGTTATGTATAGGGGATTGTTGGTTCGTACCAAAAATATTCTGCACTCATTCCTAGCTTTTGAAAAACAATTTACTTAGACATTTGAGAAACCTTCATTGATCATAGTTTTTGGTTCGAAAGAGTCCTAGGATCAGATCAATCATGAAGGTTAGCATCTATGGAATATAAATTCATATTATGTGAAGCTTGAGGATTTATTAGAGCCTCAAATTATTATTTTTCTATATTTTCTGTTTTATATGTTAAATGTTTAAGAGGATGTTGGGTTGTTATTTAACTGTATGTTTCATTACATAATTTTTTTATTAATTACTTCTTAATACTGATTTAATCTATGTATTATGATGTATATTCATTTTTCAGATGATATTTTGATATTTATTCTATTGTTACTATAATGAATTGAGTTTATAGTCGCACACATATCACAAAATAAAACCCTGTTACCGATCACACGCTTTTATCATTCAAATTGGAATTCCTGATGTCACTTAATGGGATAGTCTATCCAAAACACATAGAGGATAGGTGGGGGATGTTATAAATATGTATTAGGTAATTACTTATCATGTTAATTTATTTTTGGTGATTTTACATAGGAGATATAGTAATGTGTAACACCCTATTGCAGATTTTAGACTACTGTTCCATGAAAACCATTCCTAGTATGTATTATTGGTTACTGAGGCCTTGGGGTTTTTGTTCATAATTTTTGGTGTTACAAATTAGTGATTTGACCTAGTATGAGTAAAATGATGTTTAGAATAAATCTTTATTAAGGATTTTTTATCAAGTCCCATTCTAAGGAGTCTAGTTCCTAGACATTAATCACTTGGACCACTGTAAAGAGCTATCTCAAGTTTCATTTTGGCTTGTAAAATTAATATGGAATATGATTTATTGTGAATTTTATCAATAATATATCATTCAGTGATTTGAAATGTGGATTCTACAGTGAGGTTGTTGATTTATACTAGAAAATACTTCAATGTATTTATGTATATAGACTATCATTGGTTGGTATTGTAATTTAACTCCACCTTAACCCTTTATGGTGGATTTATTAATAGGTTTTGTTATATAAATAGTCAGTAATGTCCTATATGGTGTTTTCCCATGTTGGTTGACAATGAAATTTTATATATCTGAACTATAGGTTGTGGTTTGTGGAGATTGATCATCTTGGATAATGTGATAATTTATGTATGTATTCTGTATTATAATTGGTTATAACTCCCTTAGAGTGGTATATATATGTATTCCCTACGAGAATCACTATCATGAGTCGAATGATGACTTGGAATGGGGCTCCAATCACATTGTGATACTTGAGGCCCAAGAGTGGGTAATTTCACAATGATTTTTCGGGCGATGTTAAAGATACGAACAATGAAGGTTTACCATTATGTTATGTCCTTTGTGAGTTATGTCCCAATGGGTTACATGAAATAGACTAGTGCATTGAGATAAGATCATGACCTTACTAAGAAGAGAGTTATGAATAAGAAGCATGATGGTCATCCTTTATTTTTTTGATACATTATACTCATTTGAATCTCTAGAAAAGGGTTGTAAATAAAATGTGACTACCATAAATATAGGTATTAATGAGAGGTTCAATAGTTAAATGAATTGTTAATGTGGAGTGATACTAACTATATAGTTAAGATATATTATTACTTGGAATTTTTAAAATGATGAGAACACTGAATATTGGTGCATTTCATATTAATGAGGGAATTAAATGGTAGTATCCATTTGATATATGACCTTGTGAACATTGGATTCACCTTTTAGAGCATGGTATAAGCCTGTGATGATGATGACGATTTATTAAATTCAGCCAAATTGCTGGGTTCTCAAGTGGTTACATTGGTTAAACATTGGATTTTGAATTGGATCAACCAATGTAGTTATACCATTATTATATTGAAATTTTGTAGGGCATGTATTTTGAACTAAGAACCAGATCCAGGGATTAATAAAATGTGACTCCTGGTTGTGTGGGTCAGCAGACGATCCTGGTTCATTCGAAAGCATATATTCACTGGGTTTATTTGATAGTGGGATTGAGAACATTTTTTATGTATGGTACCAAATAGATTGTGAATTTTAGAGAAGTTATGTACATTTTAAGGACTCATAAAAAATATGAGATAAATGGGGTCATAATTTCCTAAGGGGTTGTTGATGAAAAAGAAACATTATCTAAAATAAAGTCTATTATAGGATGCATATAAATTATTTTATGATATGGAGAACTACACCCTATATGATGTTGATTTCAATGTGGATGACCTTTTTCTTAGTGAATCAAATTTGGTAGGTTGATAATGATATCTGTTGTGATAAAATATTTCCTTCTATAATATTATATGTTGTTCCTCTTACATTCAATATTGTGTCTTATTCCACTTGGTTCGAATCAAGATGAAGTGTTGTATTATCATTGGATAAGTATTTCAATTTTATATTGAGTGTGGGGATTTAGATACCATACGTAGAATGTTTTTGAACAAAGAAAATGAATTTGATGGGTGATTCTGATAATGAGAAACATTTTGTGTCAAAATTAGTTATTTATGAAAATTTGAATCAATGGGGAGAATCAATTGCATGTTTATGATTTGATAAGAGACACTACAGTGTCTCTAAATTGATTACTATAGGTGAACACATTCTCAGTGCTATAGTGATTGTAAAGAGTTGTGCAATGGGTTTTTTATATTGAATACCATAAAATAATAATAATGAAATGGAAGAAAATTTTGTGTTCACATATAGAACATTACCAAAGGGTGTTAAATTAACTCCCTTTATGTGTGAAGAATTTTTCATTAATGTTCAATAAGGCTTCATGAGACTTCCATGTTTTTTTGGGGGGAGATTCAAAAATCATTCCCAAATGAGTTTTGAAATTCATAAGCAGTTTAAATATTTAATTTCATGTATGATATGTTTGAAAACTATCTTTTTGAATTATATTTTAAGTTTCCATGAATTTTTTGGGGGTCCCTATGAAGGAACAAACCATGGTATAATAAATAATTTAAATAGAGATCACCTATGTGCAATAGGTAGTTCAACACACATGTTTTGGTTATTTTCACGAGATTGGAGTGTGAGGAGTCTACCAATAGTGAAAAACCAAAATGGCCTCACAACATTGTTGTATAGGGAATTGTAGGTATAAAAAGACTATGATTATTACATTATATCTTTTTCATAAATCATTTTTATCTCCAAGGTGTTGTGTGATTAAATCTATCATGGTCATAGTGGACCCTAACACACCCTGGTGAAAACAGTTGTTCGGATTTTAAAAATGACAAATTGGATACCTGGACTTCAAGGGATTGTACTCCATTGCTTATTGTACATGTTATCATTAAATAAGGTCAAAAAAATCATTTTCATGGTGTTTTTCATCACTCAAACTTCTATTTATCATTAAATTTTTGGGGTATTCATTTTAGTTGATTTTTTGGGTGATCAATGGATGACCTATTTTTATTCATGTTTTTCACATGGTTTTATCAACCCTATATACCCTTTTCCAATTAAAAATTACATGAGATTAGTTTTTGGGATATATAAACTGATTCATCATTGGTCCTTATGCGGTAATAATTATGGTATGTCAATTATATCATCATTTATTGAAAATTACCCCATCATTCCCAATGATTTCCTTCTCTATCATGGATGTAAAATTGATTGATTTTATTTTGGAAGGATTATTGGATGTAATGTGACTTAAATGGATATCTTATACATCTATAATGGGGTATAATTTTAGAGTATAAATCTATCTTTTTCATTTTGTGGACCCTTTGAGGTTTTCTAAAGATTTTGGTTTCATTATTGAATGATCAAAATAACGATGTAGATGCTTAATATACAAGAGTGGGGGGGGGGGTGAATTTTACACTTTAAAAATTTCCTTAAACAAAGAAAATATATAAGTTTAAAAAATTTAAACTAAGAAAATTCACAACACCTCTAACACCAATTGAATGATTGGGAAAAAGTAAGAAGTTGAAAACGTCTAGTTCTATACACTTGCTTAAATCTGGAAAGCGATTCTGAAAAACAGGTTCCAGAAATATGGATCTGGAAAATGAAACTTAACCAAAGTTTACAAAATGAGATTCTACCTTAAAGCGTATAGAATATAAATTAATCAGAGTAAAAGTGTAAGTAAATATAACAAGATTATACTTTCCTTACAATACACAATGCAATGGAAAAAAAGTAGTAAAACTACAAGTAACAAAAAATAACTCTTTTAACAAAAAGAGAAGGGTATCCAACAACATCGGATAATGGTCCCTTGATTTATACTTTCAAGAATGTCTGTCTTACCCACACCAGGGTAAGCCCTCGATATGAAGATCCGAGTCTCTGTCTTGCTATCCCTGAAAGTCCTCAACTTCAAGGTAGTTGGTACCTCTGTCTTCTATAGAAAGGATGCCCTCAACTTCAAGGTGTTGGAACCTCTGTCTTACTATCCCCGGAAGCCCTCGATTGTAATCACCAACAATCAGAGTCTCATGAAGCAAGTCTGACAAGGGAAATTTTGAACAAGTTGTTCAAACTTTCTGCACAATGCTTGAGATTTAATAAGAGCCTCTCTCTCTAGAAATCACTTCAAAAGCATGTAAGCACAAGTTGTGTCAAAGATGTTTTGATCTCGATCAAATGAGCTCCTATTTATAGGAAAAATTTCAAAGGTTGGATCCCTCCTCCAATGGTCATATTTTCCTTAAATTTTGGATGGACCTATAAATGTGTCACTAAACCAACATTTAGTTAGAAACAGAATGGAAGACATCGTTTTATAACAAAACATGTGTAACTGAAAGCACAATATTGTTTTGTAATGAAACAAGTATAATTATAAGAAAAAATGAAGTTCAGAATGTAATCAAATAATAATTCAGAGTCTAACTAAAAGGAAATTCGGAGTCTATAATAAAGAGATATTCAGATTCTGTTTTATAGGAATTCCGAACCTGAATTCTATAGAAATCTGGAGTCTGAATTTATAAGGAAATTTGGAAGATGGTTTCACCAGATATCAGAATATGAACTTACAGAGTTCGGAGTCGAACTTGTAGAAGTTTGGAGTCGAACTAGTAATATTTAGGAGTCAAACTCATAGATGTTAGGAGTCTAACTCATAGAAGTTCAGAGTCGAACTCATAGATTTTTGGAGTCGAACTCATAGAAGTTCGGTGTCCAGAATTCAGAGTTGAACTTTGTTAGAGTTCATGTCCAGAATTCAGAATGGAACTTTGTTAGAGTTCGTATCCTGAAATCTAAGTGGAACTTTATTAGAGTTCGTATCCATAATTTGGAGTGGAACTTCATTACAGTTCATATCCATAATTCGTATCCTAAAACAGAACGCTTTATATCTTATCATTATATGATTACAAGGTTTTGGGTATGAATCCAATTTTTATACTTAAGAAAAATATTGATATGTATAAGGAAATCTAGGTTAGAGTAAATTTCAATAAGGAAGGAAATTTTCCTTAGAGAAGTAAAATATAGATTTTCTTAAGTATAAGGTGTTTGTGATTTTCAAAACAAGAAGGAATGGAAAATTCATAAGGAAAACCTTATTGACTCAACAATCTCCCCCTTTTTTGGAAAGCAAAAAAAACCTTACGAAAAAGAATATAAGGACTTTGAAAAATTTCATTTGACTTTGAAATTAAAACTTATCTCTCTTTGTTCATGGATGATGATGAATACAACTAACTCCCCCTTAGGCATTGAAACTCTAAGGATTGTATTCTGAATTTCCAGAGTGGATTTTCCATTATCATGGGAATGAAAAACTTCATAATGAGAAACTCCCCCTTACTTTAAGGATATATTCACTTAGAAATGTTTCCTTCTCTATTTTAAAATTTTTCTTTCTCCCCTTCTGAGTAGTTCTTTTTCATTCTCCCCCTTTGTGATTTTCAAAAAGAATTTAAGGGAATGGAAAATAAATATGGTACCTGAAACATTAGTATATAACAACACAAGATACAACCAACAAAAAAATTCATTAGAGTTGAAAAAAAAATTTACAAGGAAAGACAAATGCCACAAAAGATCCGATTGAGTCTATTTGTCTCCCTTTTCCTTCGGGATTATCTTTTTCAACAAGGTTTTCAGCTTATTCAAATCTTTCTGATCCTCCTCAGCCAGCTTCTCAAAAGATGTGATCCTTTCTTGTGGAGATTTCAAGACTTCTTCCTTAGCCTTCATGGCCCCTTCTTACATCTTTACTAACTCATCTTGCTTTAAAAGTTTTTCATCAAGCTCAATCCCGAGATCCCGATCCCTTTTAAAATTTTGAGAAAGAGAATTGACCTTACCATTCAATTCCTTCACTTTTTGATTCTGAGAACTTTTCTCAATGATCAGCTCATCCTGCAGATTCTTAATCTTGGAGTCCTCGGTGTCAAAAGCATCTTTAACATCATTATAAAAATTATCAAACTCATCCATGTATTCATCAACTTTCTTAGAACACAAAGTGATTTTTCTGCATGATTTTCTGTGAACATCATAATTGATAATGAAATTTCTATGGTCAGCCTCAATATTTACACTCTTATCCATCACCATGGATAAGGATTCTGACTTCTGATTCAGACTGTGTTGCAGCATCTAGCATCTGGAGTCTATAGTGGGAAATATCGGAATGGTGTCCACCAACTTTTTCAAGGACTCAACAACAAAGTCATGACCCTGTGCTGATGATTCTGAATTAGACACTTTGCTTGGGGATTTTTATTCTTAAATTTTCACCAGCTTCCTTTTAGAAGAACCACCAACCAACTTCTTTATGATGATATCTTTTGTTGGTGTATCCATGAGCACTTGCTTCCCCTTGCCATCTTTCAGAATGGGTTGATCATCTGGAAATTCTTCTTCACTCTCTGATAGATGAACAATCTTGTCTTCAACTATTTTCTCCTTTTATGATCCTTCCTCAAGATAATGCTTCTCATAGATTACATCCTCATCAGATAATTAATTATCTTTCTCTTCCTCTTCCTTATCATCATCCTTCCTACCTTCTTTCTCAACTCCCTTTCCTGGAGTGAAAATTTTGCAGATTCAGCCTTTTCATGATAATCTTCTACTTGTTTGATCAATTCATCCAAATCATCACTTAATTCTTCTACTTATTCTTCTTCTTCAACAACTTCTTCTTCTAATTCTTCACCAGATATTTTCTCTACTTCTTCAACAACCTCTTTTCCTTTGGACGTTTCCAGAGTGAAGTACTTTTTCCCAAGAGTCTCTGGTAATGGTTGGACATAAAAAGTTTCTGGAATGGGAATCTTATCAGAGGCTACTTTAGTATCTGTCAACAGAGATTGTACAAGCTCCAATTCAGACATCTTTTTCTTCATCATTTTCTCTTTTTCTTGCCTCTCTAACTCATCAGAAGCTTCCTCTTTTAAGGCCTTAGCCTCAGTAGGGTCCAATCCAAACTATTGATCCCCTACTTTCCTTTTCTCCTTGTCTTCCCTCCACTTAGAAGCCACTCCATATGGTTAGGCTTTTTGTTTCTTTGGCTTGGGTGGTGTAGATTGAGTTTCCTTAGCTTTTTGGGTCTTGTCTTCAGTTGCCACTTCTTTAAGCTTCCTCTTCTTAGTAACATTCTTCACTGGTTCAGATCTTTCCACACTTTCCGGAATTATTTCAGCCTCTCCCTATGGAAAACAATAAAATTCTTCGGTTTCCTTAGAAAAATCCATATTCATTCTTTTCAGCATGTCATCACTGACAAGCATAAGCTTTCAATTCAGATCTTTAGGCTTATATGCAAACTTGAATGAATCTAAACACCTAACTATCAGCTTTGATAGTAAAACAGGGTACACGATGATTTGAGTTCGGAAGTTTCCTTCCTTGATGTTCATGATCGTCATAAGGACATGCCTCATCAGATTTATTTTTGTTAGATTCACCAAGAAGTCTAAGAAATATATATCACTTTTCTTCAGGGTATCTTTATCACCCTTTCTTGGAACCAAGAAACCTTTTACCCAAAGATGAAGAATCCAATTATTAGGAGGTAGGTGAGCAATATTTTCTATCTTGACATCAGCAAGTCCAAGACATTGTAAGGCCTTAACCTTAGAAAAACTACCTTGAGCATCCGGGAGTTTGTGTTAACAAAATTCAGCTTCTCCTTCGTATGCTAGTCCCACCAAGCTTGCCACCTTGGTGTAAGTAAGTTTGTAAGTCTTTCCATAAGACTTGAGAGAAAACTTTTCTCTTCCATCTTCCTCATAAAATCATGTTGATTCATAGAATTCTACAAGTAACTTCAGATAGATAGCATCTTGATCACTTATTTTGGATACACATACATCTTCCCAACCATTCAGCCTGATATTCTTGGAGATGATAAAATCATAAATGTAAATGTTTGGATATACTAGTCTTTCTCTGTACACTTGCCATTTTGAAATTGGATTTGAGGTAGACATATCTTGGGAAGTAGCTTCAACAGACATTCGGAATGGAGGAGCTCTGAAGGATTCTGAATGGCCTTTAACAATTGATGTAGAGCTTCGACACGCGATAGCTTGAAATCGATGTGGGATAACCATCGGGGGTCCCCTTTATATAGGAGATGGAGTTGACCTTTGAACTTCCAAAAACCAACTATGGTTGAAAAACCTTATGAAGTGATCTAACGGTTGAAAACATACCCATAAAAAAATCTTGAATCCTATCTTTTGAGGTTTTAAGAAAAACAATCGGATTTAAGAAAACTATAATCCGAGAAATTTAAAAACTCATAGGAAAATACCAGTAAGAAAAATATGAATACGAACACTTAAGTAAGGAAATCATACCTTTTGGATTAGCTAGGACGTTTATTCGTAATAGGTGATATTCTTCCTGAATAAAAATATGACTATGAAAAACTAACTATGAAAAACTTAAAGTTGAAAAGACTTTGAGTACCAAAACTCCAGTACGAAATGTATGAGTATGAAAATCCCCGTACGAATAATTTTCATTATGAATGTTCTAGTTCTGAAAATGTCCATTACGAAAATTTATTTTTTGAAAAATTCATTACGAAAATTCAGTTCCGAAAACTTCATTACAAAAATTTCCAGTATGAAAATTTCATTACCAAAATTTTAAGTACGAAAATTTCATTACGAAAGTTCAAGTATGAAAATTTCATTACGAATGTTCCAGTAGGAAAATTTCATTATGAAAGTTCCTGTACGAAAATTTCATTACGAAAGTTCCAGTACAAAAATTTCATTAAGAAAGTTCCAGTACGAAAATTTCATTAAGAAAGTTCTAGTATAAAAATTTTGATTACAAAAGCTTTTTTTTAAAAAACTGACTACGATAATTTTGAATACAAAAGTTTAAAAAAAAAACTAAGTACAAAAATTTTATTAGGCTAACAAGAAAATGTACCCCCCCTATGAAAAGGACTTTATTACTGTAAGAAGAATTGTTCAAAAAGAAGTTAATGAAGAAGGATTACCTCACAGTTATCATTCCAAACTTCTGTTTAATGTATTCAAATCTATCATAGGGTAAATATTTTTTGATAATTTCAGCAAGTTGATCTTGCGTTCCGATAAACTGAAAAATGATATCTCCTTTAAGTGTGTGATCCCCAAGAAAGTGATGCCTAATATCTATGTGTTTTGAATGAGAGTGATGTGCGGGATTTTTACTAAGGGCAATGGAAATTGTGTTATCACTAAAAATTTGAGTCTGAGTAAAACCTAAGCCACAGTCTGTGAGTGTGTGTTTCATCCACAACACATGAGCACAACAACTTCTAGCTACTACATATTCAGCTTTAGCAGTGGAGAGTGCTACTGAGTGTTTCTTCTTGAAGGAACAAGAAAATAATGAATCTCTTAAGAAATAACAAGTTCCAGATGTACTTTTTCTATCCATTCTACATCCACCAAAGTCAGAATCTGAAAAACTCTTTAAAACGAAATCATTTCCAAAAGAATAAAATAATAATAGATCCATGGTTCACTTTAAGTAGAGAAAAATTCTTTTCACTACCTTTAAATGAGATTCCTTAGGATTGAATTGATATCTTTCACATAAGCATATTGAAAACATCAAGTCTAGTCGACTATCTATCAAGTATAGTGGGCTTCCTATCATACCTCTAAAAGATGTTTAATCTACTGGTTTCATAGCTTCATCAAGATAAAGTGTGTTTGAGGTAACAATAGGAGTACTTATACTCTTTGTGTCATCATACCCATTCTTTTAACAATATCCTTAATATACTTATGTTGGGACATGTAGATTCCTTCTGGTTTTTGAGAAATTTGAAAACAAAGGAAAAATGTTAACTCACCCATCATACTCATTTCAAACTCAGATTTCATATGTTCTGCAAAGTAATTAGTTAATGATTGCTGAGTTGAACCAAATATAATGTCATCAACATATATTTGAGCAATCAAAACATTTTTCTTATCTTTCTTTATAAAAATGGTTGGATCTGCATTTCCTTTAACATAGTTATTTTGAAGCAAAAATCCTATAATTCTATCATACCAGGTTCATGGGGATTGTTTAAGGCCATATAAAGCTTTAGTAAGTCTAAAAACATGATTAGGATGTTTTGTATCATCAAATCCAGGAGGTTATTCAGCAAAAACTTCCTCTTGAACATAACCATTAAGGAAATAACATTTCACAACCATTTTAAAAAGTTTAAAATTGAAGAATGCTGCAAAGGCAAGTAAGATATGAATAGATTCAAGTCTAGCTACTGGAGCATAAGTTTTTTTATAGTATATTCCCCCTTCCAGATTATAGCCTTTAGCAACTAGTCTAGCTTTATTTCTAACAATGAATCAATTTTCACCACATTTATTTTTGAATACCCATTTTACTCCAATAACAGAAGTTTCCTTAGGTCTTTCAACCAAGATCTAGACTTTATTCCTTTAAAATTCATTTAGTTCATCTTGCATGGCTTTGATCCAATCATCACCACCTAAAGCTTCATCAATGCTTTTTGGTTCTAATTGGGAAATAAATGCTAGATGTTATACTTCATTCATCAAGGAACTTCTAGTCCTTACAGGTTGATTCACAACACCAATGATACTATCTGTGGGATGATTCTTAAGAAACACCCGACTTGGGTTTTATAAGACTTTTTCATCAACATAGGGTAGAAAGTTTTCTGGGGTAAATTTTTCAGAAGTATCTTATTGAACATTTTCCTTATTAGAGGGATCTTCTATTAAAGGTTGATAATCAGTTTTTGAAAACACATCCGAGGATGTAGGTTGCGATGGTTTAAAAACAAAAGGTTTAGTTTCATCAAATTTTACATGTACTGTTTCCTCAACAGTACAAGTGTTTTTATTGAAAAATATATAAGCCTTAAAAGTTGTGGAGTAACCTAAGAAAATTCCTTCATCATATTTTGGTGAGAATTTGTGTATATTATCTTTTGTATTCTGGATGAATACCTTGCAACCAAAAAATTTGAAGTAGGAAAGTCTAGGTTTTCTACCATTCCATAACTCATAAGGATTTTTATTAAGAAAAGGTCTAATAAAAACTTGATTTATAGTATAATAAGAAGTACTTATAGCTTCAGCCCAAAAATGTATGGCTATAGAATGTTCAATCAACATGTTTCTAGTTATCTCTTGATGAAATCTATTTCTTCCTTCAACTACACCATTTTGTTGAGGAGTTCTAGGTTCTAAAAAGTTGTGAATAATAACTTTTATACTACAAAAAGTTTCAAAATCAGAATATTGAAATTCTCCTGCATGATCACTATGAATTATTTTCAATGGAAGGTTTTTATCATTTTTAACTTGGGCTCTAAAACATTTTAAATAAGAAAAAGCTTCAAAATTATTTGCTAGAAAATATACCCATGTAAATCTAGTGTAATCATCAACTAGAAAAAACACATAGTATTTTCCTCCAATGATTCCAGTTTGTGTTGGACCAAAAAGACCCATGTGCACCAACTGTAACGCATCAGTTGTAGAGACTTCACTGATTGATTTAAAACTAGATTTATGTTTCTTTCCATATTTACAAGGATCACAAACTTTAGGAGAATCAAATATAAGATCCGGTAAGTCCTTAACTAATCCTTTCTTAGAGATTTTTCACAAGTTTCTAACATTACAGTGACATAGTCTTCTATTCCATAACCATGAATGGTCTTCCATTTCCCTATGGCAAGGTAAGTCTTGGCTCCTAAGGTCTTCTATGTTTAGTGTGTAAACATTTTCTTTCCTATTGGTAGAGATAATAAACTCTTCCTTTGAATTGTGTACTAAGAACTTATCATTCCTAAAATTTACAAGTTATCCTTCATCATATAATTGACTTATGTTAATGAGGTATTTCTTAAGACCCTTAACAATCAAAACATTTGAAATCAAGGTTTTACCAAGAAGAACAATATTACCTATACCAACAATTTCTCCATAAGCATTATCTCTGAAAGTTACTTTTTCTCCTTTTGTCTTGATAATCTTTTCAAAATAGTTTATGTCACCAGTCATTTGTCGGGAACATCCAATATCCGTGTACCAAGTGTTGTTGTTGGTACTTTCCCTATTTTCCAGAAAATAAGAAACAAGTTAGGTTTTCAGAATCCAGACTTGCTTGGATCCAGAATTTTTAGACAAAAAATATTTGGGTATCCACATTTGTTTAGAAAGATATGTTTTATGAAACCTAAGATATTGAACTTTATTCAAAGAACAATTTTTCTTCCAATGCCCACCACTTTGACACTTAGTGTGAAAAGGGGCTTTAGAAGGACCAAAATAGTTGTTTTTGAAAACTGGTTTTTGGTGAGTATAACCTAATCCAGTAGTGTTTCCTTGAGGTTTAATTTGAGTATGCATCTTGTCAAAATTTTCCTTCCCAGATGTAAATTTTTCAAGAATCCTCTTAAAATAAAATATTTCAGATTTTAGTCTAACGACTAAATTTCTATCCACAGGAATCATTTCTTTAGAGTTAGATTTTTCCTAAAAAAACTTTCATCTTTAAAATTGCATTCTAAAGATCTTTAGAAAGTTATTCCTTATCATAATTTTCATTCTCATGGTCATTAGAAAGTTTTTCTAAAAATTCTTCTTTATCATTAAGATTTGACGAGTGATCTGAAATCTCTTTTGTAAGAATTTCTTCTCTAGTATTTCCCTTGTCTAATTTCTTAGAAATTTTATATTTTTTTGCCTCAAGTAACTTGGAAAATCTAGATACTTCTTCATATGAAGGTTTTTCATTTTCTGAGGATGAAGTTTCTTCATTAGAAGTACTATTTTTGGAATAGTAATTCTTATCAAGTGATAGATTTGTTAAAGCCTCGGTAGAGAATACCTTGCCCATAAGACATATATGTGGGAAAGAAGTACTAGAAATGAATCCCATATTCTTCTGAGCTGATGAATCATATTTTGAAGATTCACTTTCTGAAGAGTCTCCACAGCTAGCACTCCAAGTATTATTAGATTTCAGACTTTTCTTAGCATTAAATTTATAAAACTTCTTCCTATTCCTTTCAGAATGCCTCTATTTTCTTTCTTTCTTTTTCAGCATAGGGAAATCAGGTCATATGTGTCCACTTCTCTTGAATTAATATCATGTGACCTCTGAATCTTTTTTATCTTTCATTTCCTTCTTCTTATACTTGGATTTGAAATTTCTTTGACCAGCTATCTTATTCATTCTTCGAGAAAGATTATCTAACTCATTCTATGAGACTTCACTCTCACTAGATTCAGATTGGATAGTAACGTTCTTAGACATGGATCTAGTTACTCTCTCAGGAGTCTTAGCATTCATGTGATTTGATGTTGTAGTAAAAGCAACAGTACCATTCCCATTATTCTTTTTGATGTTGTCAGCATCTCTCTTAATCCTTGTTTCATGTTGGAGAAGATTTCCAAATAGCTCATATAAGGAAATTTGAGTGACCTTCCTGTTCTCATCAATAGCTGTCCTCTTTGACTCCCACTCATTGGGCATAATATCAATAATCTTATCCACAAGAGCTTCGTCATCCAGACCTTTCTCTCCCATAGACTGTATGATATTCATGATAGTCATAAGCCTTTGTTGTACTTTGCTTATAGGTTATCCATAAGGAAAAATAAACCATGATACTCAGCTCTCAACATATCTCTTCTTGTCTCTATGAATTTGGACATACCAAAATGAGTAACTTCAAGTTTCTTCCATATACAGTTAGTTATTTCACAAGAAACAATTTGGCTATATATGTTCATAGTCATTGAACATAGTATAGTATTGCGTACCTTACAGTTTAATTGATAATCATGCTTCTCTTGGTTTGTGAAAGCACTAACTTCCTTGTCAGGAATTTGATAACCTCCAGTAAGATTAACAAAATTTTCTACTCCAGTATTGATAACAAAAATTTTCATTTGATATCTTCAATATTCATAATCATTACCATCAAAAATTGGTGGTCTTGTAGGATTTAGGCTGTCTATGGAACCAACATTTAAACCTTCCATCTTAAAAATCTTTCTACACAAAAACTTGTTAAAAAAAGTTCGGATTCAAGGAAAATACCCCTAAGCAAGAAAAATATAGAACAACGAAAAAACTGAGAAACAAAACATATATGTGAGTATAAATATTTCAGAGACCTCCTTTGATAACAATTGTAGGATCGAAATAATGATGTAGATGCTCAATATACAAGAGGGGGTGAATTGTACACTTTAAAAAATTACATAAACATGGAAAGATAAAAGTTTAAAAAAGTTAAACTAATAAAATTCACAACACCTCTAACACCAATCGAAGGATTGGGACAAAGTAAAAAGTAGCAAACCTCTAGTTCTATACACTTGCATAAATCTGGAAAGCGATTTTGAAAAATAGGTTCTGGAAATATGGATCCGGAAAATGAAACTTAACCAGAGTTTAAAAAATGATATTCTACCTTAAAACGTATATAATCTAAATTAATCATAGTACAAGTGTAAGGAAATATAAGAAGATTATACTTTTCTTACAATACACAATGCAGAAAAAAAAACTTGTAGTAAACTACAAGTAACAAACAATAAGTCTTTTAACCCAAAAAGAAGGGTATCCAATAGCCTTGGATAAAGGTACCTTGATTTATACCTTCAAGAAAGTCTGTCTTTCCCACACAAGGGTAAGCCCTCGATACTAAGATTGGAGTCTCTGTCTTTCTATCCTCGCAAGTCCTCAACTTCAAGGTAGTTGGAACCTATGTCTTCCTCAACAAGGAAGCCCTCAACTTCAAGGTGTTGGAACCTCTGTCTTCATATCCTCGGAATCTGTAGATTGTAATCACCAAAAATCGGAGTCACACGAAGCAAGTCTGCACAAGGAAATGTTTGAACAAGTCGTTCAAAATTTCTGCATGAAGCTTGAGAGTTAATAAGAGCGTCTCTCTCTATAAATCACTTCAACAGCATGTAAGACCAAGTTTTGTCAAAGTTTTTTTGAGCTCATTCAAATGAGATCCTATTTATTGGAAAAGTTTCAACGGTCCTCCTCCTCCTCCAAAGGTCATATTTTCCTTAAATTTTGGAGGGGCCTGTACACATGTCACTAAACCAATGGTTAGTTAGAAATAGAATGGACGACGTTATTTTATAACAAAACATGTGCAAATGAAAGCACGACATCATTTTGTAATGAAACAAGTATAAGTATAAGAAAAACTGATGTTCGAAATGTAAGCAAATAATAATTCTATGTCTAACGAAAATGAAATTCTAAGTCTATAATAAAGAGATATTCCGATTCTATTTTATAGGAATTTGGAACCTGAATTCTGTAGAAATCCAGAGTCTGAATTTCTAAGGAAATTTTGAGTCTGGTTCTACCAAAGTTCATAATCTGAACTTACAGAGTTCAGAGTCGAACTTGTCGAAGTTCGGAGTCGAACTAGTAAAATTGCGGAGTCAAACTCATAGAATTTCAGAGTCGAACTCATAGAAGTTAGGAGTCAAACTCATAGAAGTTCGGAGTCAAACTCATAGAAGTTCAGAGTCCAGAATTTGGATTTGAACTTTGTTAGAGTTCGTATCTAGAATTCGGAATGGAACTTTATTAGAGTTTGTATCCTAAATTCGGAGAGGAACATTATTAGAGTCTGTATCCAGAATTCGGAGTGGAACTTCATTACAGTTCATTTCCAGAATTTGGATCCTAAAACAGAATGCTTCATATCTTAGCATTATATGATTCTGAGGTCTTGGGTATGAATCTGATTATTATACTTAAGAAAAATATTGATATGTATAAGGAAATCTTGGTTAGGGTAAATTTCATTAAGGAAGGAAATTTTCCTTAGAGAAGTAAAATATATATTTTCTTAAGTATAAGGTGTTTGTGATTTTGAAAACAAAAAGGAATGGAAGATTAATAAGGAAAACCTTATTGACTCAACAATTATGATCTGTAGTTCATAGAATCATTGAATTTGAGTTTATTAACATTGGTTCGTTGGATTTGGTAACATTATTTATTCATTGTACCAATTTAATTCTTGTAATGGGTTTTTATGATTTGGTAAACATTAAGAATAACATTTTGGTAGTCCCTATTCATTTCACTATTTTTTATGTTGTTTATTATTATTTTAATATAATGTGTAATAAATGGTCTGTCCAGATTGGGATATTGACCCTTAGACTGAGTGATTAGTTTATTAAGAATGATATTTTTCAATTAAAATGAATTCTCATATATGAAAGTCACAAAATTTTACATTCCTTGGAGGAAAATTGAACGTTATCTAGTCATTCTGACCACCGGTAGTGAGATGTATAATTGCAATCGATTTATTTATATGAAACTAATGAGAATAACTAAGTGTTTATATATAGAACATATTGGACTTAATAAATTCCCATTGAATCTTATATATAAATGAGATCTAAAAAAGGATAATAGGCCCCATTTGGCCAAATAATATTTTGAGGTTCCAAAATTCCTTCATGCTTGACCACGTGAGAAATAAATGAATGAACATAGATAACCAATATCCCTAGCTTAGTGTTTTACTTTTTTATATAATATTATAGTAGTGATGGACTAGTTAAGATAACTCACTAGTGAAACTTCAAGCCAGATTCTTGATTGGGTGAAATGTAGTGGCCAATTATGTTGTTTATCTTAGAGTTCAGTATGAGTAAAGTATTACCCCTCACATAGGGGTGTTTCCCATGTAAAATAATTGGTTAATGAGATATGGATTTTCCATGCTTGTTAAAACATATCATATGATCTATGAAAAGTATTTATTTTCAAAAACATAACTAAGAAATTTCATTTAACAGTTAACTGATGTGGTATGATTTTTAGATTATTTATTATCAAATATATACATTAAATAATTCATTACTGCAATATCATTTTAAAACTATTGTTGATGTGAAATATTTATTAAATTATTTTTTTGTAATTATATTTTTTGGGGAACATTGTGGTGATTCTAACAATCTGATGTGTCTGCCATTATTAATTTACTTTTGCAGGACATTGAGGTGATTGAATGGATCCGGTCATTGAATTTTTATTAATATATTATTTGTGGACCTTGATGTGATTCCACGGATTTGGTGTTACAAATATTTTTATTTCTATAATATTGGGTAACATTAATGTGATTCTAAGGATCTGTTGTTCCCATTGTTATTATTATATTTTTATGAGAACTATCGATTATTTGAAGGACATTTTGTGCCTATATATTTTATTATATAACTATGTTAATATATATATAGACATATGGAAATTACTAAAGAAATTACATTCGATCATGTTGTTTGGTTATACTCAAAGGATCAATTATTTTATTTACATAGATATCTATACTAGTTTAATTTTTCTATTGCTCCTGTGAGTTGAAAATTCATATCATTTAACGGTTGTGTATAGGTTCACATTGTTGGTGACCTACTTTGTTGTGTAATGGCACCCTTCATGGGTGGACAATTAAGTTGGGAACCTGAAAAACCTACACTATTCAGAGGTCATGTTTTGAAGAGGTCTGATATTTGATTGATCAAGTAGATTATCTTGGATTCGAATATTGTGTAAGATTAGTTGGGTATTATGGATTTAGATGATCATCTAGGTATTATCATTATTTAATTTTTATTATATGTGACCGGTCTGGTGGGTTGTAAGGATACTATTTGGCTATATAATTCATTTCATTATCTATTATTCCGAACTTCTGGTATTTATTAAATTCATGTACTCTGGTGTTTATTCAATTTTATGAAGATATTTTCCTATTTTTGTTAATATTAAAATTATAATATGAGGATATAGCCTCCCTTATATCACATAATAGAACCTTATTGCTAGTCGGTATCTTCTTGTATACAATTATAGGTTGTTATGGTCACATAATGACCCATACTATTATCTTATCATTAAATGCTTGAGTATGAAGGTTATGGATCTCTTATACACTATATTTTTTTCCACATGATACATACATATATATAAATCTCAGTATATATTTAACATTATTTATCAGATTAAGGGTTTTTATAATTTTACAATGTAAATATATCAAGTTCTATGTCTCGTTAATAAGATTAAAAATTTCTTCTTTTAGCACATAATAAATAGAAATAACCGCATTCTACGATACAAGCTGATTCATCATTCTTCCTCTAGTATATATAACTCAACACATAATTAAACCTCTTCTATTGAACCCTGACCTTATTCATATCAATATTCTTCGATAACTGAATTAGTATCTGTATATTTCTTCCTTCAATATAAATTAAAATCATGTACATTGATATTAATGGAAATATTTACCAAAACTCCAAAATAAAAACAATATAGGGTAAATAAATACCCCCTTTTAAATTTTTACATTCAAATTATAAAAATTATTCCTCAAAACATAATTCTATTTTATTTTCATTCTTATATACTTTTTTATCAGTTCCCCATTCTTACAAACATGATAAATTTTCTTCACCCATCTTATCGACAATGAATTCAAAAAATGTGTAAGAGAATTAAATTGATTACCTATATGAAATGTATCATTAATTGATTATCTGTAAATATAATTTATCAAATCATGTTGTAAAACAGAAGGGAATATATTCTAGAAAGAAATGCTCTCTATTAGAAAAGAGATTATGAAACATACTAATAAAAGATAATGTATATTTCTCAAAGGATATCCCATATGAATTTAGAATGAAATTATTTACTACTAATTATTGAGTTTTTCCACATTTGAATTATATCATAAATTAATATACTCATCACATTGGTCATATAAAAAAAATCAAACACATATATTATATTTCAACTTTTGAAGTGAGCCTAAAATATTTATCAAATATCAATTTATATTTCATGTGGGGTATAAAATAAATTTATCACCCATAAAAGATATAGTAATTATTTTTAGAAGATGGATGAGCGAATAATAATTCATACCATTCTAGTGATACTTATTAGTGTACCTAGTAGAATTTACAATTTTTCATGTAATATAGATCTTTTAGGCTTTTACGACCTACTCCATATTAATAGTACAATCTAGCACAACATTATTAAGGAAGAACTATTGATCAGATGTTCTAAAAAATACCAATTTTAATGATCATGTATAAGATGGCGTAGTTTCATCATTTTTCCTGGCATTTCCTATATAATAATAATTATCATGGTTGAACAATTTTTAAATATATAACAAAGTATACCAACTCATATATTATTCTAAGATAATGAATTCATGAAATATTTTTCAAAAATTTAATTATAATTTATTTCCATAATTCATCTCCATGGACATATGGATCCTCTCAATTATATTAAAATAATGAACATACATAAATTATGTAGGAAAAATTTTCGACTCATTTACTTCTTAATGAGAACAAAAAAGGTTTAGGGATTATTCGCCACCAAATTACTTCTCCTATAATACCACTATGTATTTATAAAACCATCTTGAATAATTTCAATGTTTTTGGATTATATATTCATTTGGTAATGTCTCAAAACAACCCAGTACATCCCTGCTAAAGCATCGATGATGAACCATGACATTTCCAAAAGTTTATTTTCTTTTTTAATAGGAAATAACTAGTTCCATGAAATAAAATGTACTCTAATAGAAATTATTTGAACTGATAAGAAAATAAATAGAAAATATATTTTCATATATAAATAATTAATGACCATTCCACACCTATGAATTATTTTTTATATAGATTAATAGTTTCAAAATTAAATAGAAACAAAAATATTATAAATATATAAAAAACACTCAAAACCAAGAAACAACACCAATAAATTTATCGAATAAGAATTAAAGTATACATACTTCTATGATGAGTTTAAGATATATGGTATCTAATGCAATGTTGTTCACGTATTCCAAAAAAAAAATTAACAAATAATATATAATAAAAATGTCCACCATTAAAACACATCTCCATGTGTCATGAATGTAACACCATTCCTAGATATTATATAATTCTTTAACCAATGATCAAACCATCACGTACTAAAACTATTTGAAACATGGATATACCTAAAATTTTATAAGTGTGGGGAATATAGGAATAGTATGTATCTTCCCTAAACTCCATAAATCCTCAATAAAATGAAACCATTTCTTCTTATAATTAAATTCATTTAAGAAAATAATCTCTTCTATTCCATTACAAAACATTGTGTTTTTCACATTAAAATCATTCTATGAAAACCTATTGGTAAAATCATTTTCATAAAAATTATAGACAATCATTCATGGAATGATCAATTGACCCTATATAAAATAATGAGATATATGTGAAGAAATTTCCTAAAATATACACAAAATCATTGCAAATGGAAATTTAAATATGATAATGTAATGTAGTGATCATGAAAAATAGATGAAATCATAGTGATCATGTGAACCTAGATTCCATAGAGATAATCTAGGATATATCTAACATGGAACTATGCTATACCACCATTTAATACTAAAATAACCTTATGAAATACATCATGTTTCCCATCTCGATGTGACTGACAGTTAAACATCCCCAAGCATAGAAATGTGAAATTTGTGGCCACTAGAAACAGAATGAATGTACAATTGTAAAATATTTATAAATATAAATTCCATGTAATTTCAAATAATATCCCATGGTATATAATAAGGGGTAAATTAAAAAATAAATCTATACATAAATATAATACAATATTAAATGAAAATGGAGTGTATTCATCCCCTTCGACTGCCTTCATAAAAACAAATCCCTAAATTTTTATAAGAATTTGTATAGAATATAAATGGATCCACATTATACCATACTAATTTATATCTTGAAAATAAAATATCCATTTTTTCAAACACTAAAATAATACTGTTTCAAGGTATTATACCCATATAATATCATCTAAAACTCTTAATCATATGTCTAGGATAATCCTAAAAAATATAGAAAATTCATGGAAAATTTGATATACAAATTAGATAAACATAAAAATCTTCCATAAAGATTTTAATGTTACATCCAGGAATTAAAGAGCTTATTCATGCCATTATTAATAATTTAAAACAATTACATTTATTTTCATTTCCAAAATGATTTCCTAGTTTATGTGATTTGATTGGAATATTCATTTGTGTATTTTAACTAAATTTTGTGAATATCCTAAAAAATAACTCATTATTTGAAATGGGAAATAATGTTTTTATATACTGATAAATTACTAAAAATCGATATTCTTAAGGATGAATAATATAATATTTATTATAGAGTTTATTAAATATTTAAAAATATGAATAATAAAATAAATTTATGGAATATATTTTTAATGGCTTAATCATTGTTCCAATTTCCATTAAACTCATGACTTTTATAAATTTGGGTGATAATCCACCTCAACAAAACCAATAGATCCTACAGTGCCAAAATGAACCCTAGAATCATGAGATCACTAATTAAAAGTGACCATGCTTGACCTATATATATTTGAAACCACAAAAATAAATAAGACAATGTAAGGTGAAGTAAATAAATATTGGTGTTGGAGTATATGTTGTGATGAAATTTGATAATCTACCTTAATCCATGATGATATCCACTAAGTATCACCTTCAAGTAATGAAAATTGATGTGGAATGTCTATATCATTCTGTAGCGGTCCACTAAGGTTAATGTGATATGGTATGGGATAAATTTAAGGGGTGGGAAAATGAGTAATTTCCCATTTTAATTATTTTAGGGAACTTTTAATGGTTGGATATGTATTTTATAAAACAATGTTCAAAATATTATATTTTCCACTAAAAAAACTATTGGACACTCGCATGGCTTCCATATCATTTTTTCTAACTGTGTGAATATTGTGCGACATGAATTGCATAACCAAAATCATATAAAATCAATGAAATTATACAAAAAAGTATCTGAACTATAATAAATAAAATGAATAACAGAGTAATGTTTGGTAGGGGTGTCATAATTTTCCTAACTATTACACATTCTTCATCGAGATTTTCCTATATTGTTTGTTATTAGATAATGAAAAAATAAATCATTTTATTATCAACACAACATGAGATATATTAAATTTAAATAAAAAATTGATATTTAATTTCAGAATCTAGAAAAAATTATGATTTCTAATACCAAAAGAATCCTCTTATGAAACTCTACCATATATTTTTGAGTTGGGGCGAAAATTCCCCAAATTAAGGAGGTCAATGGTACATTACTAGTGAAACCTTGGAATTTGTGCATGTCCACAGGATGGTTGACAAAGATCAACCACCATATTATGTGGAATTATTTCCTACTTTTGGATTCTCTTATAGATTTTGAAAAAAAACTCATATATCCTTCATAACTCCCATCACGAGGATGGTAATCCATTGTTCTAGTGATTGGTCATAGAAATGAACTAATGTGAACACTTATATATATTTGGGGTTATCTATTTTTAATTTACTAAAAATTGTTGATAAGTTTTGGGGTAATATTTTGTAGTGAATCATTGTTGGGATCACTGGATTTTATCACCATCTTGGGAAGATCTGAATTTCCATGGAATCAATATCATGCCCCTAGGAAGGTCCATTTATTTATCCTTGTGAGATATTTTAGTACCAAATTCATTTACTGTCAAATAATATGATACATGATACCTTTTAGGATAATGTGGAAAAGAATGAATCCTAAAAATACAAAGTCATATATAGTTGAAAATTTGGTGAATGGATCCTAGAAATGTTTGGGCTGGGGGATTACACATATTCAAAAAAAATTGGTCAACTAAATTGGAAAATATAAAATTGAGGATGTATTATTTTAATAAGGAACATGTCCATCTATAATATTAGAATGTTTTAACAATAAATATTTTGGTCCACTGAGTAGAATGTTTTTTCTTTGTGATTTTTTTCAGATAAAGGAAATATGGTGACACCTATAGTAAATGTGGTACCTTGTTTTACATATAGTATCATTAAAAATATGTCCCCTTGAATGAATGGTAATCTAGGAATATATACAAGATGTATGAAAATGGAGTTCTTAAAGGTAATATATCCCAACAAGTTGGGTCATTCATATATATGGAGGGTTATCCACGAGATGAAGGAGATATAAGATATGATTAGGAATACGACACAATGAAGTTGGATATAAAGGAATAGTGATATATTTTTGAACCTATAAAGGGAATAATACATATCCCCCTTAATTGTAGTGAAATCCCAAGTAGATTAAATGTCATTGTTTAGGGTATATTGGAAGAACTATACCATGTAGTTTAAGATTGTGATGTAAGGATTTATTCATGTTTATTACCATCATGTGGATTATAAATTGGAATAATAGATCATAATTTCTCTATAAGGGTTCATGTGTTGTTTCATATGTTATAATATAATGTCGATGTTTAAAAATATGATAATTCCCATTCTTTTCATTCATAACATGCCATTGAGATGAGATTACAAATGATGGAATAATATATTAGTGTATAAACCTAAATAGGAGGTCCATGATATGTTCTACCACCATCAATCAGGTGTATGGTGATGTAATATTGGTCTCATGGGGGATGTGGACCCATGTTGAATATATGACGGGGATTTCAAAACAGATTCAAATTGGAGGTATAGCATTTTTAGAAAACATGGAAGGGTTCCCTTAAAAATTTTATAATTCACGATAATTCATGGGTTTCCCATATATGGTGTCTACACGAGCATTTATAGTTTAGTATTGTTGAAATCATTAATGGGGTCCATCTAGATACTTATACCTAAAAAATAATTCCTATGTTCTTGTGGATCATTGATTATTCCAAGACATCCATCAATTTACCATTCTAAACTGGCTAAGACATGGGAAATGAAATCTATTATAAAATATCTGGGAATGACATCAATAATGTCTCTAGAGTGTAGACTCCATATTTAAAGGGGATAAAATATTAAACATCCCTCTGAGGCCAAATATATTAGGGGTATGTGTGATATATATTTTTATCAGCAGATATGTGATTGTAGTGGTGAAAACTAGTGTTTGAACCCAAACCCAATGTATCTAGTGGAATTGGAGGACTTCTTGATAATTGAGAGTCCATGTAACAGACTTGGGTGAAAGGATTCCCTACATTTTAGGCCACAGTGTTTACCATAACCTTCCATTAGATCAAGAGTGGATGGTTTATCATATGCAGTGTTACCAATTACTAAATTTATTGTTTGATGTCTTGATTCTCCCTTGTGGGATGTTGTAAAAAACTCCCTCAAGGAACCATTGTAGTATTTTGGGGTTTATTCTGTTTGTTGAAAAATAAGGATTCCAAGGTAAGTTTTTGAGTTCCATATATATTTATAATAGTGTATTTTGAGAAAGATCCAAGATAGAGAAAAAGATTCCTAGAAGCTGTAGAAAATTGTTCATACAAGGTTGTGCTATTTTCTAATTTTTTCAATGTTTTGGGGTCAAAAATCTGGAGGATCATTCAATAATTATTAAATTTGTATTTCCATGAATACCAAATAAAAATATTTCAATGGAATGTGTTTTGTGAAGATTGGAATTTAGAAAAACTAAATAGATTTTCAAATGAAATTCATGTCACGAAGGTTGGTTTTCATGAAGCTATTGTCATCCTGATTGCATGATAAAAAATAGAGCAACTCCACACTTATGGGAACTATATCCTCATGAATGCACATGAAAATGGAACAAATCCATTACTATAGTAAGGAGATAATCATGAATGTTTGAAGGGCTGACGGAAATATCCACAAGAATGAGAATCTTCACATGTGGTAAATTTTCATGGATATTCCCAAAAGAGGGAGCTTCAGGAAGTGGCTTTGAGTGATTTACAAAAAGGAAATGATGTGGATTTATGCATTGTGAATATGAGGAAAAAAATATAAATGGGCCAATTACCCAATTGGAGAAGTTGAGTAAGGCTTAATGAACATTGTAAGGCCCTCAATTCATAATGGTGATTCACGAATGGTGTTCTCACAAAAAAACCACAAATAAATGAAGTTTTTGTATTCTATGAAAGTAGAACAAATGTTACAGGCATCACAGATGTATTGAATTTTGAGGAGGGTATAAAAATATAACAAAAATATGTGAACATTGTAAAGGATAGGTGGGATTTCTGAAACTATTTTAGCTTCATGAAATGAGGTTACTTCATGTACGCTACATGAGCATTGTGAAATTGGGGAGCATTACAAAAAGTTTTAGGGTTTGTGAAGGTGATATAGGCTTGGGAAGAATTGGGCAGTTTCACAATGGTTGTGTGCTATTCACAATATTAGTGATCACCATGAAATTATTCTAAAGGTATTTCCTAGTAAAACTATGGTAATGTTATATTCATCAAGTGGATGAATATAGAACATTAATAGAGCATATGCCTATAGTAGATGATTAATTCGTTATTGATAGCGATGGTACCAACATGTCCATAAAATATGTTTTAATCTATTCCATATTGGTGATTAATGGAAAATAAATAAGGTTATCCTTTCCACTAGAAGTGATCCATAGAAATATAGATAGACAGAGTGTCCCTTGGGAAGTAGTGAACTATTCCTAAACATTGTAAATTTAGTGAGAATGTATAAAAATGTGATTATAGATAAACTTATTTTTTGTTGTGTGCATGAATAGATTTGGTACATCGGTCCATTTCCATTTTATTCTTTGTAGATGTATCCCAGTGAGGATAAAGAAAGTAATATCAATGTGTTTCATGCATGAATTCATTTTTATTCATACATTTTTATGGGAAATGGAGAGAGAGAAGTATTTGGTTTAAGAATGAAAAAATGTCTAAAGGGGAATTTTTATTTCATCTGTCATTCCTAGATTTACCCTACTAGTCAATTTAGTTAACATAGGTAAGATAATAATTGGTATAAGAGATAAATCAAAATTTGAACAATTCTCTCTCAATAGATGAAATAGAATCTTATAATAATAAATGAATTTATATCATTAATTAAAACAATTTTCAAATATGGAATAATCAAAATAAACAGTTATTAAGATCAATGGGTGTGGGTGAATATACATCTACAATGCATGGATTTTCTACCAGTATTGATAGTAATGTTTTCACAACAATAGAACCTGAATAATTGGATACTAATTCCAATAAAATCAATGCTTTTTTGGGATCCCAATCCAATAAAATCTATATTATGGTGATTTCATGTATATCATTAGATTCTATATGGAAAAAGTTTCAGAATATTTATGAGTGTCACTCAAAAGTGGGAGAAGCAAAATTTCAGGTTATAGGGAACATGTTTGGGGATATAAAAATGCACCCTAATGATTATGATGATTCATTCTTCGATAGGGTGAATGTTGTTTTGGAAGACATGTGTAGCCTTAGAAAAATTATTCAATATAAAAAAAATTGTAATACGCATATTGAGAAAACATCTACCTTAGTTTAATATGAATTTTTCTATATATGAAGATAATGATGTGAAGAGGTCAGATTTGATAGAATTCACATTACTCGTGTCACATACTAGATGTGAAATAATTAAAATGATGTTGTGGAATAGGGAATGTCCAACGAAGTGGTAGTGAAGACCATGCTAAAGAACACAATTGGTGTAAGTCAGGATTAAGACAATGTGGATGGGATAATGTCCTTACTCTCCTCAAATATATAAATAAGAAGACGAATGTTCATATAGAAACTTCCACATTCATGATTTTGATGTGGAAATATTTTACATATTTTAATAATTATTCAAAATATGTTTCATGATGATGATGAATATTATTATTAAATTATTTATTATTTGTATTCAGCGAATGTGAATGATAGGAGGAGTACCAATATTAATTTTATCTAAAATAAAAATTTTTTTTAACAAGGAGTTTATAGTTTTGTTGAATCTAAGGCTCAAATGTTGGAAGAAATTAGGGATCTTGTTGAAAATTCTATGGTGGTAGTTGTCAAAAATTAAAAAACATGGGAAGATAGTGACCCAAACAAAGGAGAAATAAAAGGATGATTTGACCTTCAGATCGAATTTGAATATTCACTTCAAGAGATAGATATTTTGAGATCAAAAAATCCAACGGGGTTGTTAATGATTTTAAACACAATATTCAATGAAAAAAAATTGAATTCAGAGATAATGGATGAAATTGAAAGTCATAAATTGGAAAATATAAAATCCTCAGAAAAATTCATTAAAAACAACATCAATATTGAATAATATACTCCAATAATCAATAGCATGACTACCCTAGTGAATTATTGAGTCAAAATCATTGAATAAAATTAATAAGAGTTTTTCAATCAATAATTAAAGGTAAAATATTGGGACAAAATATTTATTCTAGAAAACCAAGTCAGAAAAGAAATAGAAAAAGGAAATATAGAATTTAGAGTTCTAGTGAAATACATAATGGAGTGTTAGAAGGAGAAAATGACATATGAAAATGACACAGCTGGTATGGGCATTGAACACAAACAGAAAGCAATAATGGTTGACATTAGACCATAAGCACGCACTCCAAGGTTGGTGATTTATCTGGATAGGAATTGAATCTGAAATATCTACATAACCCAAGAAACAACTAATGCTGAAGTAGGGAAACTCAAAAATTAATCATTTATTTAATTTTTTTGTTTTGAAAAAATGGGACACTCAAAAAGTATTTGTTCAATATATAAGAGGTTCCAAAAGGAACAAGTGCAACATAGGGAACCAAACAGAGATCATTATTCCTTGATATCATTTTAGGTTCAATGTTTCTAGTGTAGTGTATTTTTACATATGGATAGTTATTTTTAATAAACTATACTGATGAATGATTGAAGATAGACTCAAATAGGTTTTATAAAATAATTCAAGGAAGCCTTAAACGAGAAAAATACACAAAATCAATTAGCACCAATGGATAATGAAAGTGGTCCATCATACTCTGAGCATCCCTATAAATATCATTCAACAGAATGTATCAAAATGAAAAGTGATTAATATTAAGTGGTTATATATATTTCATTCAAAGAAACATATTATACTAGAATATGGATCATTGATAGTGTATGTACCTCCATTGTCAATTATTAAGGAAAGAAAATAACATTTTCAAGAAAAAGTATGATTAGAGGAGAATAAGGCGGACGTGCATATGTCTGGGATATTGAAGGTTTTATTCATAAAATTGTATGTGTTAGTCAACAATTTGACTCATGGAAATATATAATCCTTTCCAAAAATTTATGTATCTTTAAGTGACAATAAAGTGTAATTGTTTTGAAGGGAAAATGTATGGTGTAGAATATGTAACGTGTATGTGGTGAAGAAGATATTTCATTTTTTTCTTAATGATGATTAAAAAATTTGTCGGAACAATTTCCTTGTCCATTTTATCCATACATAAACGGAAGATCATGTTAAATGTGATATTGCTATAGACACCCTGGGTTATTATGTGCTGGTACCCATACGTGTGATTCTTTTCAACAAGGGAAGAATATTCGAATAAAATTTATGGAACAATAGTAATGTTCATGAAAAGTTTTTGAGTTGCCACAAATTTATATATATAGAACTATTTCACCAATTTCTAGGTCGATATATCATGTTATTTTATGTGATTATTTTAGATGAATGGAACAGGTTTTAGTCATCACACAAATGTATGTGGTGTTTTATTTCATATCAAGTTATCGAAGGGAAGTTGAAGATATTATAGGTCAAAAAATATAAATGATCTAAAAACGTAATGGAATATGGTTTAAAAATATCCATGTTGAGGATTATCTTGGGAATCATGTAATAAAGAACCAAGTATCATAAGTATGAACTACACATTAAAATGTAGTAGTTGATAGAATAAAGTGAATTATCAATAACATGGTTAGAACAAAGATCATTGAGAAAGACCATGAAGCTAATATTTGTAAAGGAGTGATTAAATTATACTATAAATCAAATAGAGAATTATTATGTCCAAAATAAGACAATACTCCATAAGATCTATGGTATGGAAATAATCCAATATTTAATTAAATTTGATTTTTTTTGAATTATGTGGTGCATTATGAATAAGGAGAAACCCTAGAAGTTGGATCTCAGGGAGATGAAAGGATATTTCATGGGTACTCAACAAAATAATATAATATAAATGATTCAATAATATGATGGGAAATATAGTTGAATTAATATATGTAACTACAGTGTAGAATGATCTAAATATTTATCATTTACTTTTTCAATTTCTAGAGGATTGTGATAAAGAGATAAGAAGATTACAAGATATTCCAGTTCATGAAGAAGATTTAGAAGATGATTCAGATAATGAAAATGATTGAAATAAATCATTATATTCACCAGGACCAATGTTTCAATCCATCATTGATAGATAAAACATAATTGGTGATCAGAAAACACCACTATGGAAAATGAGTATGAAGAATCTATAATAATAATCATTCTTAACACATGTGGAGACTAAATGTTTTTTCTGGAAGAAGGTAGATATAATAAATGGGTTTGGTATATGAATGGTAATCATGACCAAATTATGAAAAATATGACATGTTAAATGGTTTAGAGACAAACAAATAAGAATGTCCCCTGGGCTGCATTGGACTTTTGCAACTAGATAAATAAAGATGGTGTAGTTTCTCAGAAGAAAGCATGGAAATTATAAAAAGGGTTTTCCTAGATAAAATTTATCGATATGGATGAAACAATGTATCTTTTTTCATGGAAAGATACAATAATAATATTCTTGACCATATAATTGTAAATGTGGTTCAATGTTTTCCAAATAGATGTCAAGTCAGTTTTCCTGAATGGGGTTCATAAAGAATAAGTTTATATTAAGATGTCATATAGTTTAATCATTTTGAATATGAGAATAGATTTTTTAGGTGAGCAATACAATATATGGATTGATAAAATCACCAAGAGTGTGGTATTCATGGATCGATTAGTTTTTGGAGAAACTTGATTTTTTGTGTAGTGTTATAGATTACAATATCTACGTCAACAAAAATAGTAATAAAATTATGGTGGTGTTAGTGTATATAAATTACATAATATTATGTTGATTAGTTGAATAACAGTTAAATTTTTTTTCAAAATTAATTAAAACTTAATTTGTAATGTCAATTATAAGTGAAATTGAATTTTCTATGGATTTTAGGTGACAAGAGTAAAGAATCGCACATTCCTTTCTCAATATAAATATTCTAAGGAATTTTTGATAAGATTTTTAATGGACAATTCCTAAGAGATTATTACACTTATTGTTACTCAATTGAAAATTACAATGGATGATGAAGGAAAAAAAGTTAGTGTCACATAATATTGGTAGTTCATTAGTAGTTTGTTTTATTTAACATTGACATGACTAGATTTGTTTTTTCACATGTCAAGAAGAATGGTATCAATTCAACCCCATGGAAACCCACATTATTTCATTGAAATTAGAATAGTAGTATATTAGTGGAATCATGGATTTATGTTTGTTATAGAATGAAAAATATCAGAAAGAGTTATTAGGCTATATAATGTAGATTGGTCCAGTTCAGTAGATGATAGAAAATCAATATCAGGTGTTGAATTTCTTAATGGAGGATTGTTTAATTCATCTCTATGATTGAAAAAATATTACAATTCATTAATCACCACGAATGCTATATATCTTTTTCCATGCATTATTTTACACATTTGTTGTGGATGAATCAATATCTTGATGATAATGGGGTTATAGTGAAGTCACCATTCAGAATATTTTTTTATAATTCATCTTTTATAAATCATATAAAATTTTAGTCCATAACTCAAGTAAAAATCACATAGAGATAAAGTATCATTTTATCAAGGAGAATGTTGAGAATGAACATTTGTTTTTGGAGGGTGTCCCTACAGAATTATAGGGTGCGGACGTTCTAATGAAGGCTTTACCCAAAGAAGTTGTTGAATGATATCAACTGAAACTAAGAGTTCATTCGACTCCCCAAAATTGAAATTGTGTCGATGTAAGACCCCATATCCCAGAGGTATGATTTTCCCCCTAATGTGTTGATCTATGATCTATACCCTATTATAGACAACTTTTATGTGATCTTTGGGTTCATTGAAAATGGGTCTAAAATTATGGGCTATAAAAGGGGAGACAATCTGTTAATCAAGACATAGGGAGAATCTAATAAGGTGATCTATGGTGTAGGAGGGTTTTAAAACCATATATGGTAAAGATGATATAAAAATCTATATATATCACAATATATGTAAATCATGATGAAAGTAGTTTAGTTGTTTTGGAATTAAGTGATTCATTTATAAGAATTACATGATAATCTTGTTTCTCACATTGATAATTGAGCATGTTGTCAAAGAGTGTCTGTAGAGTAAATCCTTGATCACTATCTAAATCAGAGGAATAATTTTTTTGATTCATATCGAATAAGCTTTAATGAGGTATCCAATTGTGAATAATTTTTAATAACCCCAAAGGGGGAGATTTTTGGGGAAAGTCCCTCAAGGTAAAACTGTAGATTTTTGGTTGATTGTGTTCGTTGGAAAATAAGTTTTACATGGTAATTTATGGAGTTCCATAATGATTTATTGCTATATATGTGGAAAATGATCCAAGATAGTGGAACATATGCTATATAATAATTACATAAAATTATGTATAAAAGGTGTCATTGTTTCCTAATGTTTTCAGAGAAATTGGTGGTCCAAATATTTGGGGATGGATTCCTACACCTGAAATACGGATTTCCATCAATCCAACAAAATAATATAGAAAAATTATTAGTTTCATGATGTTGGTTGTTTTGAAAATCTAAATAGCATTTTCATGGAATTCGGTGTTGTGATGGTTGGGATTCACGAATATGAAGAGCAGCATGAATGTGTAGGTAAAAATAGAACACCTCTATGACTACGAGAAGTGAAGCATCATGAATGCATGATGAAAAATAAACACCTCTACAAATAAGAGAAGTAGTGTATCTCTAATGAGTTACATATTAATGGTAATATCCATGAATACGTGACACTTCAGGCATGATAACTTTTCATCGTGATTCATGAAAGATGGTGCTTCATGAAGTAGATTGGATATATTTATGGAATAGTTATAACATGGATTTAATCATCTATAAAGGGAGGAAATATATATAAATTAGTCTCCACCCCCTTAAAAAAGTATATACTGACTTACTGATTATTATAAGTCTCAGAATTTTCAACGATTATTCATAAAGGATATTCTTGTGAAAAAAATAGAAAAGAATGAAATTTTATGAGGGCTATTAAAGATGACCAAAAATTGTAAGAATTGGGATAGTATTGAAAATATAGATTTCTATAAAAATCTGAAATAATACTGTGAACTCCATGAAGGATATCTGAGATTCATGGAAGTGTTTAAGGTTTATGATAGGAGGTTTCCTAACAATGTATGTTTGATCATTATGAATGAGGTTATATTTTAAAAAAATTGTGTTTTCAATAAGTCAATATATGCATCAAAAGAATTTGTATGTTTTGTTAAGACTACATGAGCATCACAATGGGAGTGATAATAGTGAATGTATTAATTAGGGATTTCCTAGTAAAACTGTGGTAATGTGAAATTCATCAAGTGGATATATATAAAATAGTAACTAATCATATAACTTCAATTGAGAATTATTTCATTATTGATAATGAAGGTATTTTTTGAGGGAGTGACCCATGGGATGTAATGAGCTATCAGAAGACAGTGTAATGGCAGTGATCCTCATTATGGATCTAATCTACACTAATCATTATTTAGTTAGTGAGACTTCATATATTTGGTACATCTTCTCATTATTATTGTATCCTCCTGTGATGTATCCCAGTGAGGGTGAACCAATTAAGATTATTATGTCTCATTCATGACTTCATTTTTGTAAATAAATTTAAATAATAATTAGAAACAAGAGTGTTTGGTTTAATGAAGAATCATGTTCAAAAGGGTTAGGTGTTTTAATATTTCATTCCACTATTCATCCCCCTCCCCCATCTCAGGGTAATTAACCTAGTTGGGATCACAAGCAGGTTGTGGCATTGTTGTTGTTTAGAAAAATAAGATATATTGGATTACCCTATCTCCCCAAATGAGGTCTCAAATGCATGATTTTCTTCAAAAAAATGTTGTTCTATGAAATGGGTCCTCTTTTCCCACTACAACATCTTCTACTATTAAAAAACTTAAAATATGGGTTGTCTTTAGAAAACTAATTCCAAATCATCCATCATATGAATCTTGGTCAATGTGATTAAGAGTCTAATCATGTATATTTAGGTGGATATTTCCTGAATATTTGGTTTAAAAAATGTTTTTTCTCATGTTGTAAGTAATTTAACCCAAGTTGGTATTCTATAAAGTGTTCTTAACATTATCATACTTTTGGTGATAGATTCAGTCTCATTGATAGTTCAGTTTAAATTGGATGTCATTAAATTCATAATAATATGGAAATGGATTATAGGGATAAGGCACATTTAGGATCATAATTTCCATCACTAAAGGTCCCAAATGAGTACCCCTATTTTCCAATTAATATTAAAATATCAAAATAATGGTGGATGAGTGTTGCCATGCTATTAAAGATAGGTGTGTACATAAGAATAGGTGTGACATACCCACTCTCATGGTTGTGGTTGTTGTTGGTAGGGCTTGGACATATTGATCAGATCAAAATATTATATCCAGAGGATATGGGAATGGATTTTTTGGTCACTTACGTATTGATGGGAATGGTCGGAAAGGATGTTCTCTTAGTGACTTGTGTGAAATATACACCCCCAATGATATAATCCTTCCTAGTAATTATTCCTCACATTTGTAAAGGATTTCCCACAAATTCCCAAACCAGCAAATTGGTTCGGATCCGAAGGATGATTTGAAAATAGTATGGTTATAGACACTTGAATGATAATTTATGGGTTCCATACACATAAATACATAAAAATTATCAACACATCCATGATTGAGCATTCCCAAACAGAAGGATATGACTATAAATAAGGGATTCAACCTATTTTTAAAATCTTAACTGCTTGGATGAACCCTAAATCTATCAAAATATCTATTTTTATATGTCATCCAAACAATATATGGTATGTGAAACATTTTACCCTTACCCAAGTGTTTTATAATACTTTATTTACTCATGTAAATCATGGCTGATAAGACTTAAGTGAAATTCGTTGAGAAAATATAGCGTTTAATAGTATACCCAAGCATAAAGTTTTTTGTGAACATGGCTACAAGAGGCACATTTAGAGAAGATTTGTTTTCATGAAAACATTGGGGTTATGTTTCTTTTTTGAAAACATTATAAAATTTAGTCAATTAATTTTATATATAATTTCCACACACAATATTGAATATAAATTTTTTTAACCTTCATTGGAATTATGAAGGCTCGTACATCTTTTTAAAACACTTAATGATTCTATTGTTTCGTAGATTAAACTCTAGGATCAAGGAATAGATGGTGAGTATCCCATAGAGTGTGATTCATTCATATTTTCAGTAATAAATACTTTTATGTGAACCACTAATATTAGATATTATTATAGTTTCTTATAATCCATTTTTATAAATTATTGACCAATATATAAGTTCCAAGGATCGAGGATATCCTTCTGAAATCGTAGATCTCTTTATAAAATCAAATTAAATTTTCAAAATATCATAAAAGTGAATCTACAACTATATGATAAAGATCACTACATTCGAAAGGAATCATTCCAAGTTTAACCAAGATAATAATACCTTCCCATATGATATGGTGACTCACCACTAATCCTCAATTTTATAACAATTTGCTGCATATTTTTTCAACGGTTGGATGAATGATTATGTAATATTTCATAGAGGTGGCATAAATAATGAATATATACGTGAATAATGAATATAAAAAATATTCCTTGACTTCAATGATATTAGTATGGAATTTGGATTCAATATAGTAGTTTAAAAAGGGTAGAATAATATTTATCCGAACTATAATTGTGTTTTTGAGATGTTTAAAAGTTGGAGTACATAGAGTAATTCATTCTACAGGGTCTCTAGAGAATTATATATTAGTATGTGAGAAATTTAGAAGATCAGTGGGATCTGATCATCGTAGATATATATGATCAGTATAACCATCCGATATTTTCATGGTAGGGACATGTATTGAAGGGTAGACATTATCATATACCATTAGTGGAGGATGATAAATCCATGGGAAACAATCATCATTCTTGGGTTGTTTTATTTTTAAAACATTGATGAATATATTTCTAATATCCAATGGTATATAAATCATATGTAATGAGATTATATAATAAAATTTAATAGAAAGATTATATAATTTCCCTAATGTAAATAGAATGTAATTACTCAAATGGAAATTTATTCATAAATAGTCCTTAAAAATGATATTTTTTATGAAAACATTACCTTGGACACCTACACACTCAAAAACATTCCAACCAACAATATAATATATTAATATTTTTTATTCAAAATTATTAGATAAATACTTTTATCTATCTTGATGGATATAAATTATTCATCACATCATTTTGAACCATTTTCATATAATTCTTTGTAATGAATAATTTCTTAGGCATTGAAAATTTGGTTTGTCATGCATGTTTGGATATAGAGGTTATATTCCATGAAGATTGGTTATAATTTAATATTCAATATGAATAAAAATGTGTTATAATAATTAGGTTAAAACCTTTTTTGTTCTTTTAAAATAATCCATGTAAGGAATTCATGAATAATTAAATACATCATCTCATAGAGGTTGATGCCATCAAGTACACCTGAACTGCATTTTCAATTTTCCAATGCATACAAAGGATGTAAAAAAGATAAATTTTAAAATGTAATGAATTATAATAATATAATATTTAAATTATTTAATCACTAACTTCATCCTCATGAACAACCATATAAGGAATTATTCAAAAAAACCATATCAAATCAAAGACGTGGTAATACATACGTCCACATGAGCGACATATTCATTTATTATTAAACAAATGGTAAGAATGATTATTCACTACTGGAAAACTAACCTTTACCAACGGTTTGGAACAGTTGGTATAGGCCTCTAAACCGTTGGTATAGCCTATACCAACGGTTTGGAGAACCGTAGCCATGTAAGTCGTTGGGATAGGTCTATACCAACGGTTTTCCAAAAACCGTTGGTATTGACCTATACCAATGGTTTTGGAAACCGTTGGTATAGTTAATATGAAATCTATACCAACAGTAATGGAACCGTTGGTATATAAATTCCAAAAATAAAACATCCACTGGGATTTGATCCCAGAACCCCTCGTTTATAATTGAACGACTCAACCACTAACCTAACATGACTTTTGTGATCATAATTACATAAATATATATATGTATTCTCATAAATATTTTAAATTTTGATTTATATAATGTTCACGGTACGATGGTTGGATAAAAAATGGAAGTACCTATACCAATGGTTTTAACAACCGTTGGTATAGGTCTTTGGTAGTGATTTTCATTCTGTGAAGGATGTTGAATTTTGGCCCACTTTTCCCAACGGTTTGGCCAAAACCGTTGGGAAAGGTAGACCTATCCCAACAGTTTGGCCAAACCGTTGGGAAAAGTGGCATATTTGGGGACCTTTCCCAACGGTTTGGCCAAACCGTTGGGAAAAGTGGTATATTTGGGGACCTATCCCAACGGTTTGGCCAAACCGTTGGGAAAAGTGTCCAATTTGAGGGCCTTTCCCAACAGTTTGGCCAAACCATTGGGATAGGTCTACCTTTACCAATGGTTTGGCAAAACCATTGGGAAAAGTGGCCAATTTGGGGGCCTTTCCCAACGGTTTGGCCAAACCATTGGGAAAGGGGACCTATACCAACGGTTTTTGCAAACCGTTGGTATAGAAGCATTCGGAAAGATCTAATTTCTAGTAGTGATTATAATACATATTTTCCATATTATAATTAGTTCATTAGTATCATATAATTTCATTAAATACATATTTATAACCCTCACTTGTAGGAAATGATGAAAAATAAAATACACCACATAATGGAAATCGTAAACCTTATGAATGTAAGATTAATGGTTTCATTTTCCATTAGACTGAGAGAAAGTATAAAATTGTTGTTATATTAATATAAAAACATTTATGTGTCATAATGATACTATAATAGATATGTTATGATGGTTTTATTGAATTTAAAATAGGTATAGAAATAAAAAACATGAATGATTTTTTTTTAATTCTTATGCCACCACTAGGGATATCATCTTTCTGATTATAACTTAAGCCTTCTAGGATTGATCACATAGTGTAAATAGGGAATCATGGACATGGGGTTTATTTTAAGGAATGTATTTTGGTTGATCATTTTAATGAAATGGATCACATGTTGTGAATATATTTGATGATAACATAAACAATATTATTGATGATTGGTGGAAACCTCTTGAAAATATTTAAATCATCTTAATGTAGTAATTTTCACTATTATATGGAGTGGTTCCATTTTTTTAATTTTTATGATGGGATAAGGAAAATATTAATCCCATTTAAATGATCCAATTTTTAATTTTGTTAATGATATCTAATGTCTTTACATTTAGTATAATTTCATCTTTAACCATTTTATCCTTTAACGTGGTGATTTTTTTGTTATATATTCATTATGAAAAAAGATTATGATTAACATAAAATATAGTATTTATTCATCTAATTAAAAATATAGAATACATTTTAAAATATTCAATTCTTAGAGGTTCCTAATATTTATTTTAATATTATTATGACAAATTCAACGAATGTAGTTTCTTTGAAAAATGGATTTGTAAGTGGCAAAAAAAACTTACAATGAAAACAATTATTTTATTTAATCTTATAACACATATTGTTTTATCAATAAATAAATTTGTAAAGTGTTACTTTTAATCCATTCTAAAATTAAATTTTTCCTTTCAATTCATTATTTGATGAAAAATATCTTAAATATTTTTTTTATAAGTATTAAATATCACTTTGGCTATAAAATTCCATAAACAGTTTTCTATACACAACATAATATTATTATAAGGATTATTTTACATCATAGATTTATATTTTGTCTATTAATTTTTTTTACAAAACAATAAATTCATTTTTATTCCATCAAAATGTCTTAAAAACTATAATGTTTACAAAAGATATATTGTTAACTATTCAATGAAAAATAAATTAATTTAGAAAAATATATAAAATTCAACAATTAATAAATTCAGGAATATAAACTAAAAAACGATACCCATTTCAAAAAATTCAAATTCTAAAAAATATAAATTTTACTTTAATATATTACCACGACCTATTTCTATTATAATGACAAAATAATGGGATATATATCGGTAAATAGTCTATAAATATATCATTTACTTACTATATTAGTATCTCAGGTGTTTCATTTTTCACAAATTAATTAAATTCATCCATGTTATTTGTATATATGATAAATCTTCAGGAAATTTAACTATTCTACCCTCATTGATTCTTAAACGTCCCATATTACCTCATCTATTGTTTAATTTCTCTATAGAAAATTCACTAGCCTTGATGTATGATTCCTCTAGACATACTCCCTAGTGTAAATAATCTAGATAAGATTATAATTATATGATCACATGAGCTCCAACTCTCTCTCCTCAAAGATTAGTACATTCTATTAATATGATATATAATTCCTCATTTATGAATATTATAATAGATTGTATACATTTGAAAGTTTTGGTGCAATAGAAAATTGATAACACAACAGTCTAATTCTCTATAACATATTAAGAGGCCCATTGTTTGTAGGGAATACAATTTATTTTTTATTGAATCTAAAAACTCCAATATATAAATCGTCTTAAAATAATAAATTATCCCCCATTGTAAATTCATTCTTCTTCCATTAATTATCATCATAACACTATTGTCTTTTTTTTGTCTATTTTGATACAATTTTGTATATTTTATAGATTCACAGTCTTCTCCATAATATGTGATATGCCTACATGCTTGTTTTTTCCAAAATCATCCTCATGTATTTGAGTATGAAATACCTTCCTATATAATACTTTATATGGTTATACATAAATTTTTAAATGAAAGCAATGAAAATTTACACAAGAGGTATATAGTGATATCTAGAACAATGAATGTTGTGAATTCATGATATGAAAATGTATTCAAATGTGTGAGTAGAACTTTTATAAAATACATCATTTTAGGGATAATGAGTTATTCTCAAATATATCTCAGTGTAGAAATCATTTTGAATAATCTCTATAATTTTAAATTGAATAAATGGACATGATTTAATAAAATTTATAGAGGATAACTATAATGTAATATAGATTCATTTATATAGATTTTAGATAGGCATAAAGGGGGGTTGATATTCCATTTCATCATGGAAATTTTAATGATTTATAAGATGATCACAATAACCCTTATAGTAAAATTATTCCTAGATTTATTTTTATGTCTAGTTAAATATAACACGATACCATTTTCCTATTTTTATATTTTTTTAGGTTGAGATTTCATGTATCCCATAGGATGTTTTATTTATGCCATTACCTGTGGGTAACATAATTATCGTGGAACATAACCTAAATTTCCTACATTATACCAAACCATAAATAATTACCACAAAAATATATATACAACATTATTCTAATAGGTTTTATAAAAAATTCCAATTTACATTCTTCATCTAGTATCTCCCTCATTAGCTATGGTATGGATGGATTACATAACCTCAACCCAAACATCAACACTCCATTATTATAATGGGTAATGATATTCCCCCATCATTTCCTAATTTTATACTTCCTTTTAGTTAATTAATATACTTATGATAATTTTCTATATTTTCGTGTAATTATGTCGTTTTAATTTCATAGAAATTAAATTTTATTTCCTCATGCATTAAAATTTACATATCCCACATTACCTAATTGCTAAAAATAGGATCCCTATTAATCCTCATCATTATCATAATTAAATTTTACTTACGACATAATATAGCCACCTTTTTATTTCCCAACCTTGGTAGGTATTGTATTAATAAATTATAGTCCTTTAGAAGCTCTATACTTATTATTTCAACATTTTGACATCTTTTTGAGAGGATATGTACTTTAATACTTTGTGGTCTATAAATAAGTATCATATTTATCCGTAGATATTGTGTACCCATATATTCAGGGAAATGCTAATATTTATCAAATAATTATCATGAATTATATAGTTATATTTATGGATTTTCAATTTCCATGATTCATAAGAAACCACTCTATCATTCTGCATAGGAAAACTACCCAGTCCTTTTGTGTTGAATCACTATAATTCGAAATTCTTCATTTCATGGTAATAATGTCATTAATAGTTCATTAAACATTATACTATTTATATCCTTAAAACATGATTCACATTCCTCATAATATTTTAATTTTATCCCATTACATTAGAACTTCCTTAATGGTTTGGGAAAACTTGAAATTATTTGAACTATCCATCGATAGTAAGACACTAAAGAAAAGAAACGAAATATCTGAGTTGTATTCTTTAATGTGGTCTATTCACTGACTAAAACATCCTTTGAAATATCCACAGATTTTCTATCTCTAAGGAAATATATCCTTAAAAAAACATCATGGATATGAAATTAACACTTACTAAATTTTGCATATAATTCCTTTTATCTATGAGTATCAATAATTATACAAAAAAAATTGGTATACTCTTCATAGATTTTATAATTTATAAAATATTATCAATTAATTCAAATACGAATTTTGAAAGTTAATTATTGAATAATATACTCTTCATATCCTTAATTACTTGTGGAACATTAGTTAATCCAAGGTCATTACCTTAATATCATAATGTACTGACCTCAAATGAAATGAAATATTATAAATATCAATCTTATTTCCCTCAAATCATGATAAATATATTTAAGATATATCCTTAGAAAATATGGATCTCCCTAATAATTCCCAAATAATCCATTAATTCCATGACTTAAATACATAATTTTTATTGTAATGGAATTTATCTCTCTATATTAGAAGCACAACCTTAGAGACCCATTATTAATTTCAAAAATAATATTTGATCTACCAAGATTAAATATTTTTGGAATATAAGTTCCATACCACATAAATAATTTAGTTGTTTCTTGAATTATATCAATTCCAATAGTACCATTTAGTAGGGTGTCATTGATATAGTTTTTTCATCAAGAATGGTATTATTAAAAAAATAAAATTCACATTCTAGCAGATATCATAATTATTTTTCGTACATATTTTATTGTGTTCTAGAATAATAAGAAAATTATTTATTCTTCAGATTATATATATATATATATAGTATTTATATTTCCCTTCACCCCAAATATCATTAAGATGAACAACCAAAGATGTATTCATAAAATATTCAGATAACGATGTCCCTTTAATAAAAACTGGGGACTATCTCGCTCTTTATTATATAGTAATATCCTTCTATTGAAACTAAACTGATAATTTTATATTGAATGTTAATTTATACATAGGATTATGTTAAACTCTATCATATGTATGTAATTCAATCATATAACAATGGAATATTAACTTTTCTGAATAGAGACAACGCAATATATATTTATTTCATTAAGATCCCCTCTAGGTGTCATGATTGGATACACATTCATTAATGTTTTAGGAAGTTATGTAATGTTATCAAATAACATGACTGATAAAAATGAGTGTTTGGATCTAAATTCATATATACCAATATCTAACATTAAATTTATAGCCAATATTTTAATTATCAATTTATTTGGGTCTTAAAAATAATTTTTAGCAATTTTATATACAAGATATTATTACCTTTTCATTTTCTAATATATATTCTCTTGATTCATTGGATTTTTTTTAAAAAGTTCCCCATCTACTTATTATTGAACTTTGGGACATTTCACACCACATTATTTCTATTTAATTCATGAGACTAGTTGAAATTCAATATATAAATGAAGAAATATCCCTTTTCATTCTTTAATGGTCCATAATGTTCCATTACAAAAACATTAAATTATAGAAATTTAACAATCTGCAGCATCCCGTTTCCCATATTTCTTTTTAAAGAGTGCCTAGTTGCTGACATCATTTATTTATTTCCTAGGGAAAAAATATGAAATATTGAATTTAATCTATGTCTAGATGGATTATAACACTATAACATCAAATACATAGAACGTTTTAGAGACTAATTCTAAATAAATTCATGTATTCTCCCTCTATAAATGAAATAGTTCATACATTGTTGATTTTAATAAAAACAAGAGAGTGAGTTGATAATCATCTAGTGATAGCTTAAAATTCAATTAAATATTCTATTTTTATTTTAAATATATTATGAATTTTATTTCCAAGTTATCGCATTGGACTTTAGGAATGTATTATTTGAAAATAATTACCTTAAAATAATTTCATTCAATAATCTGTATTTGCAATGAAATTTTTGTTTTCTGGATCAATAACCCCCATTGATCAACATCTCCTTAAACATGATAAATTTAATCAATTACAATTTCTCTTTTATTGCAACCCGATTAAATAAATATCTACCCAATGGACAAGAACAATTTAATTTGTATTAATTTATTACTAGTCTATTTTAATTATGGATCTTAATGCAACATAATGTTGCTTGATATTATTTAACTATGTCAGGGATCAATTTGATTATAATACTAGCCCTATTATTGGACATAAACGTAGTAAATTGGTGAAATATAGTTATAATATTCTGAATATCTAGAAAAAATCTCATTTCCATTCATTACCAGATCATAAGAGTAATCCATACCATGGTCACATGAGCTTATACCGTTTTTATTCCTTCTACATGGAGACATTTCTAAGAAATGGAATATACTAAATCATTTTTTATTACTGTGAATATTAAATCATAAAACATGAATCCTATTCTAGTAAAATATTCAATAATATATTCAAAAATATCTTATTTAAATTCACAATTTTCTCACTAATTTCTTTTATATTCATCGAGATAAAGACCTAAAGGTTTCTACAAAAACCTTGATTTGATACAAAATAAAACACACATAACTCTTGTAACCCAAATATGGTGGTCACATTACTACATTTTCCCATGTTATAAGAGATAAAATAATAAATATCACATATTTTAATATATTTGATAAACTATCCATACTTAGGGTTTTCACATTACCTATGAAAACATGAAATATAACATAAAATCTAGTGATAAGTTTTTTATATTCTATAATATTAAGTAGAAAATAAATAAAAATTCACTTCATGGTAGCATGGAAAAATAAAAACATAATAATGGGATAAAATAGAGGGCTAGAAAAGAAAATTTTAAAACAAAAAATATTCGATGATAAATAAATCATTAATAATTTTACAGAGTTAAAAAATAATCAAATATGATATGTAACCTAAATCCAAGAGAAAAAATATATCCATGGATTTCATATTAATATAAATAATCACATTGACAATAATAATCAGGGTTTTAATTGTAAAATCCATTTATTTCATACATAAAAATAATTCTAGAATGGTTTTATTGCATGAAAACATAAAAAATAGATAAGGAATTCCCCAAAAACTAATGAATGTTTGTCTCATGAGACCTATCGATGTGTCAAGGATCTATATAATATCATCCCTATTAGTCATTTACCCATTCCAAAAAAATTAATAATAGGAAAGGGTGAATAAATAATAACATATATAATCAACATAATTTTTTTTATTGAAAATAAAGATTACAAAATTTCATTGCTTTCCCCAATTAGTAAGTAGAAAGACGTGATCCTAATAAAAACATAGGAAGATGTATGATGATATCATTAGATAATATCCCGAGAGAAGTGTATTAAATCATTAAAGGATATTAAAATTGATTAAAAACCCATAATAAGGACATTAAAAATTATCATTAATGTGAAGAAAAAATATCAAATATTTAAAAAACAATTTAGAAATAATTATTTCCAAAATAATTTTCTGGGTATTTTCACTGAAGAACCATGGAAATTATTAATTCATCATGGTAATGAATAATTATGTGATTTTAGAAAAGCTACCAATGTGTTAAATGTTAAAAAATTATCTTATGTGTTTCGTAAAAATATAAAAATTCCTTTTATGAAAAACCATAAGAAAAATCATGAAAATTGTTTTTAAAGAAATTAATTATGGGTTAAAAATACCTTTATAAATATTTTGTATATATGTAATATGTCCTATAAAACAATTATAACCATCAAGGCTATGGAATTAAAATATTCATGACAAAAAAGTGAAATATTTTCCTCTTTTACTATAAAAATTAATTTGGTTATTATGAGTACCAATTGTGGAAAAAATTAAAGGAATTATTGAAAACTAATAAAAATAAATAGATGTGAATAAATTATATGAGTTCCATGATCAAAATATAATATAAATTTTCCAATTTTTATTTAATGAAAAGTAATCCCAAAAAATGACATTGTAGAATAAACACATACCATTGATTACAACATGGAATGACACTTTAAAATATCATATATCATAAATTAATATATATTTTCCATCTTAATTAGTTTAATATTAATGTCTATATATGTTAATATAATTTATATTTATGATAATTTTATCTATATTCTCATATATCTTTTTTAGATTCAATTATGTTGGGATTAACTATATTTTTATCAAGCATGCATTTATATGGAAGATCTAATCCATTAACCTTTTCCATTTTTCCATGATCTATAAAATCATCAATATTTTGTAATTATAACATATATTTTTATTAATATAATTTTTTAATCCACTATAAAAGGTAGTATACATAAATTAAATTTTTAGAGACATCGTTTTTACTGTTTAATACATTGAAATATTTTTTTATATAATTCCAGAGTTAGGCGCTAGGACAAAGTGTGATTCCAAAGCCCGATGTGCTCGATATAAATTTTATAAAAATATTATATATATTTTAATCCATGAATGAAAAAGAAATTGGATAACTCTTAAATGGATACTCAGATCATAAATATGATTCCACATTTGAGTTTGGAAGGTGTTATTTACCTTAGGTGTCACATAACATTTTTCAGCACAGATCTTTTGAGGGAAAATCCCCCAAGGGAAAATCATAAATTAAAGAATTAAAAATAAATATTTTTACCCTGATTTCATATTAGATTATTCATAGATGGGGACTTAGATTCAAAATTTTAGGGCCCATTTAATTCGTAATGGGCTGTTTTACCTAAGCACGACTTCATTGAGGGGGTGTTAGAGATTTAGATTTTGTGGCTGTTGGTAGGTTTCCTATATGTACAAGATTAATACATCATGATTATGGTTAGCCCTAATTCTCTCTCTATCTATATCCTCTAGTCCCTCACTCTCTCTCGAACTTCATTCCTTGATGGATAAAAGAATAATCTCTGTTGAAACATCATTTGATCTATTTTTTAGTGTAGAAAACATGCTTATCGTGATAAATGGATCCATTGTGATGGGATTCATAAATTTTTATATATTATTGAAGGGTTTCAATGAAAAATCAACTCTTTTTCAATTGTTACTTCACTTTGAATATCTATCATCGATGGCTGCACTGACATGAACATCAATCCAAACATGGAAACTATATATATGCTCTCTCTTTATATGTTCTTCATGGATATTTTTCACCTACTTTTAGTAACTAGGAATTGATGATGGATAATTGAGCGATGGAAGGTTCTAGGAAGTTCTCATTGTGAGGATTTTCGATCAGGTTTGGGATTCACGATCGGGAAAACATATGAGGTATTGTTGTCCACCATCATTGTGGCCCCTCCAAAGTGAGGCCACGTAGCCTGACTGGTCAGTTGGGTGGGGCCCCATAACATTAATATGGTGGTGGCCACCACGGTAAAACATTGTTGAACTTTGGATACATTGACTCCGCGATAGTGACTGGACGGTGGGCCGAGCTTTTGTCAGTAGACGGGCTGGGTCGGGTGAAGTAGGCCAGCCTGGGAAAGGTGGGCCAGGTTAGATGAAGCAAAATGGGACCATCCAATCAGTTTAGTCCCAGATTAAGTGGTCCATTACCATATTAGACCCTGGGTTATCTGGAACGGACCACAACTGCGGTCAATCTTATAGCCTCGACAACTGGTGGTTTCGTAGGGTAAGCTGTCACGAACTATCTCGACGGTCGACCGTGACAACCTTTTGGAACAACCAACAAACTGGCTATGGTAGTCAGACAGTAGGTATCCACACTGTGTTCAGTAAACCATGACAGTCATCCAAAGTGGTAAGTGGACTGGCCATGGTGGTCAGACCATGGCTGACCCCGACTATTTTTCATATGGCATCTTCAAAAGACCATATCTCTTATAACATGCATCCAAATGACATTCCATATTTGGTAACATGAACTTATCTTCGAGACATAACATTCAGGGAAAATATTATAATTTAATGTTCTGGGTGGAGATGTGGGCCCCTTGATGACCAGTTCAGGTTTTTTCCTATTAAAATCACTTTTTCACTGGTTCTCTGTAACGACCCGAATCCGGAGCCCCTCCAATGGTGCCCCATACCTGGTTTTCCACATGACCTCAAGTGAGTTTCCACAAATTCCAGAGGTTGTTGACTAGCAGCGAGGGCCTTATTGAGTCGGTGGGGAAACTATGCCCCCATTCGGTAAAGTATACAGCGGAAGAACAAGCAGTCGCAATAACAGAAATAATAAACAGCATGCAACAACTAAACTGGACAACGTAAGAAATGTATAAAATAATAATGATGCAACATGGTACATATGTCTATGTAAAGTAGTAAACAAACCAACGTGCTAAAGTAAAACTGAAAAATAAAGTGAAAAAGAAAAACAAAGTAAACTCTTTAGCATCGGAAGCACTACTACAAAAAACGGGCATTAACAGCGCTAAAAAAGCACTGTAAAACTCAGCGCTGATAAAGGGGGTACCCCTTTATCAGCGCTAAACAAGCGTTTCTTTAGTGCTTATAAATGATTGTTTTATTAGCACTCATTTAGAACTGATAAACTTATCTTTTATCAGCGCTTATTTAGCGCTGATAAAGGTGTAGTTTATCGGCGCTGTTTTAGCGTTGATAAAAGCATGATTTATCAGCGCTAAAAGCGCGCTGATAAACTGATCCTTTATCATCGCTTCTTTAGCACTGATAAAGGTGGAGTTTATGAGCACTGTTTTAGCGCTGATAAAAGCATGATTTATCAGCGCTAAAAGAGCGTTGATAAATGCCCTCTCTACTGTTACGATAAATCTGCACCAACACACTCAAACACCTGCAAAACAAACATCATCTCAATAAGCCAATTAAAGAAAGTATACCCATAAATAATTAACTCATAAATCATAAGAAAATTAGACCAAGTATACCCATACAACAATTATACTCGTACACCATTAACACATAATTTATAAGTTAATCAAGTACTTAACGAAATCAATTCAGAATTCAGGGGGTTTGGGGGTTGTTCAATGGTTTGGGGTGGATGTTCAAGGGTTTGGGGTGGCTATCCAAGGGGGGTAGGTGGTGTCCGGGGGGCTTTCCAGTTCAATCATAAGGCTCCACATGGGTGTGTTTTATCAATACATAAATCTTTGGACTTTTCTCTATCCACTATGCATCATGTTCTCAACCTCAATGAAGTTATAAGGTTTGTACACACACTGAGGTGCACATACTTGGGGGGGGGGGGATGAATCTCATTAATAAACCCCCAATATTAAACCTACAATAGGCTATTGTAAGTGCATGATCAGGAAATATGAACAACCTAGTTGAGAAAGAACTGGAATAAAACTAATTAAAAAAGCATCATTGATCCTCAAATCCATGACCATGATTAAACCCAAATTAATTTTCCAAGTGCTGAATTTTAACAAGAATTTCACAAGGATCATGTCGACATTATAAAAATATATTTGACCAAGTCCTACCCCATCCACATCAAGACACGTTGATTCTCAAGTTTTAAATCTTGATCAACCATACCTACTTCATCCAATGTTAGGGTTTCTCTAAGTACATCATAGGAACCACATAAAACATATAATATACCATGGTCTCCCCACTATATACATAATTATCATTGACCTCCAATATGTGAGTTTTATTTATACTCCATCATGGAAATCCACTTATGGGAGTTTTATCATCCATGGAATACCCTCAACAGTATCTCAGACCACCCATATGTGTTCTTCCAATTCCAAGGCATAAGACCTACAAGGATCTCATCCCTATACTATGGGAGTACCCTTATTTAGGGAATAATACTAAGAAGAATATATTATTTACCATATGGGTGTATTATCGTCCAAATAATAATCCCTAGAAGCATATCAACCCTCCAATATGGGTGTATTCTCATTTGAGGCATAATCTATATAATCATCTCAGCCCTCCCCTCTGGGATTATTTTCATTTAGTGAATATTCCCGATAAGAATATCATCCCACTCCTATGGTTGTATTCTCATTTGGGAAATAATACCTATATACATCTCATCCCTACCCTATGAGAGTATTCTCATTTAATGAATAAGACCCGTAGCATATCCACCCTCCCAAATGGGAGTATTTTCATCCAGATATAAGCCCATAAGTATCATAGACCCAAACACATGATCACTCTAGTATACCAGGCCAACCATGACTTGATATATATGAGGCCCCTAATAGATCTCATTCCATGACCCCCCATTTAAAAGATCAATGCAATCCGAATGCATTTGGTCGGATTTCCGTAGGTCAGTTGTTGTTTTCACTTAAAAACTTGTTCATTTTTAACAAAATAGAGACCCTTTGAGTTCTAGCGGCCACACCGTGCCTCAGATTGAGGCGGGGTTGAATCGTACATGTCACCAAGGACCCTTGGATCATTGTTATAAAATATCAACGCAATCTGAATGCGTTTTGTCAGCTTTCAGTAGGTCAGTTGTTGTTTTCACTTAAAATCATGTCCATTTTAAACAAAATAGAGACCCTTTGAGTGATAGCGGCCACACCATGCCTCGGATTGAGGCAGGGTTAACTCTTACATGTTACCAAGGACACTTGGATCATTATTATAAATGATCAATGCAATACTAATGTGTTTGGTCGGATTTCCGTAGGTCAGTTGTTGTTTTCAATTAAAATCGTGTCCACTTTAAACAAAATAGAGACCCTTTGAGTTCTAGTGGCCACACTATGCCTCGGATTGAGGTAGGGTTGACTCGTACATGTCACCAAGTACCCTTGGATAGTTCTTATAAAATCTCAATGCAATCCGAATGTGTTTGGTCGGAATTCCGTAGGCCAATTGTTGTTTTCACTTAAAATCTTGTCCATTTTAAACAAAATAGAGACCCTTTGAGTGATAGAGGACACACCGTGCATCATATTGAGGTGGGGTTGACTCGTACATGGCACTAAGGACCCTTGGATCGTTCTTATAACATATCAATGCAATCTGAATGCGTTTCGTCAGATTTCCGTAGGTCAGTTGTTGTTTTCAATTAAAATCGTGTCCACTTTAAACAAAATAGAGACCCTTTGAGTGATAGCGGCCACACCGTGCATCTAATTGAGGTAGGGTTGACTCTTACATGTCACCAAGGACCCTTGTATTGTTCTTATAAAATATAAATGCAATTGGAATGCATTTAGTTGGATTTTTGTAGGTCAGTTGTTGTTTTCATTTAAAATCTTGTCCATTTTAAACAAAATAGAAACCCTTTGAGTGATAGCGGCCACACCGTGCCTCAGATTGATGCGGGGTTAATTCTTACATGGCACCAAGGACCCTTGGATCGTAATTATAAAAGATCTATGCAATCCAAATGCGTTTGTTCAGATTTCCATAGCCCAGTTGTTGTTTTCAATTAAAATCGTGTCCACTTTAAACAAAATAGAGACCATTTGAGTGATAGTGGCCACACCGTGCCTCAAATTGAGGCGGGGTTGACTCGTACACATCAACAAGGACACATGGATCGTTCTTATAAATGATAAATGCAATCAGAAACAATTTGGTTGGATTTCCGAAGGTCAGTTGTTGTTTTCACTTAAAATCTTGTCCATTTTAAACAAAATAGAGACATTTTGAGTTCTAGCGGCCACACCGTGCCTCGTATTGAGGCAAGGTTGACTCTTACACGTCACCAAGGACCCTTGGATCATTCTTATAAAAGATCAATGCAATCTGAATGTGTTTGGTCAGATTTATGTAGGTCAGTTGTTGTTTTCACTTAAAATCTTGTCCATTTTAAATAAAATAGAGACCCTTTGAGTGCTAGCAGCCACACCGTGCCTCGAATTGTGGCGGGGTTGACTCGTACACGTCACCAAGGACCCTTGTATCTTTCTTATAAAATATCAATGCAATCTGAATGCATTTGGTCAGATTTCCATAGGTCAGTTGTTGTTTTCACTTAAAATCTTGTCCATTTTAATCAGAATAGAGACCCTTTGAGTGCTAGCGGCCACACTGTGCATCAGATTGAGGCAGGGTTGACTCGTACACATCACCAATGACCCTTGGATAATTATTATAGAAGATCAATGCAATCAGAATGTGATTTAATAATTATTCATTATGAAAAACAAAAAGGCACCATTAAATACTTACATTTCCCCAAACACCCATAACACAACCCAACCACAACCTGCATCTCAATGTACTCAACCGATCTAAACACCAAGATGGGTTTTACCCAATACTATCTAATTCAAAATTCTGATCATGTCATCAACCAACCACTTAATTTCTATAGTGCTCCCCACTATACGCTTTAGCTCACAGACACCACCATCTGATTTTTAACACCTCCATCATCGGGAAAGAACCACTAGAACCCCAACTAAAACTCCACAACATACCCAACCTGTTTTCTAACTTGTCGTGCTTAGACATCCATGATAACACCAACCAATTTTATCATCCATACTTTCCATCAAGACCACTTGGAATGGATGTGAATCCATCATCCATACATGAATCAAGGACAATTCAACTTTTCCTCAATGATTGAACCCATTTTCAAAACATAATTAACATTTCAAAACATCAAATAGATTTGGCTTACAACTTACCAAATTTGTTCCTTTTTCCTGGAGTAATTTGAAACATGCACCAAATAGGTTGTAACAGTAGTAGAGGATAGATCTCTTTGATCATACAATTCCATGAACCCATGTTTATCCTTAAGGAAACTGATGAGTGATGTTTGTGAATGCTTTTTAGAACTAGGAACTGACTCACCTAATGAAACCCAGGAAATATCTTTAAATGTAGCCTCACTTTCCAAATCATTGGAACAATTTCCTATATTGGATGCTCTTAATGTCAGATTTAGAATCCCATCTTGTTCATCAAATGGATTGGTCAACTTCCAATCTATCATGGAGGTTGTTGCACCACCTTTACACGCAACTAATGATCAGAGGCATCTTGATTAGAAAAACCATCCTAAGGGCACTGGACATGAAAGATCATGCGGTGCCATAGTTTCTCAGCAACCTCAATTTACCCCACATGATATAAGGCTATTTCATGATGTCCAAGACATAGCAAGAGGAGAAGAGAAGGTGAAAGTCTTGTAGATGAACAACATCAACAATTAACATCCACCGCCCGTTCACTATATACATCAAAATCATATCTTTAAGAATGTCCATGTGAATTTCTATCTTACTACCATCGAGGATGATGCATGTTGGTCAACTTGTTTTATAAATTGTTTATCTTAATCTGTGCCTTGTACTTTCACCCATGAATTTGAATGTGAGTATGTGTACACGATATTTGACCTTCTTAGAGAAGATTTTCTGGAAGTGTATAAGAGACATGAAGCAATGAAGATCATTATAGTGTTGGAGCCAATGTGGTTTCTACAAAAAATGTGGCAATCGGCTTGTGAAATGTGGCCTAAGTTACAACTTGCATGTATTGTACTTTATTTTTGTTTGGAGGGTTTTAGTGTAAATGAATTTTGGAATGATCATTTCTATTCATTGTCTTTTATGTTATTTTGACAGCCGAGGGGAAATGGTGGGGTCTGGAGACATTAGAGGATATGTTGAAGGGTGACTTTATGGGAAATTATATCCTATATTTTTGAAACATTTCCATAGTATCTAACATCTAACCAAATGGCCTCTCTTCCCTTCAAGCTCCCCAAACCCCGAGCACCATCGGGGTTTGGGGAGCTTGAAGGGAAAAGAGGACATTTATCCAACATATTCACACACAAAATCACCCTTCGACATATCCTCCAATGTCTGCAGACACCACCCTCTCCCCTCGGCTGTCAAAAAAACCTAAAAGACAATGAATAGCAATGATCATTCAAAAATGAATTTACACTGAAACCCTCCAGAAAAAAATAAAGTACAATACCTGCAAGTTGTAACTTAGGCCGAGTTGCACAAGCCGATTGCCACATTATTTGTAGCAACCACATTTGCTCCAACACTCTAATGATATTCATTGCTTCATGTCTCTTATACTCTTCAAAAAACTCTTCTCTAAGAAGTTCATCTATCTTACACATCACCAAGGACCCTTGGATCGATCTTATAAAAGATCAATGCAATCTGAATGCGTTTGGTCGGATTTCCGTAAGTCTGTTGTTGTTTTCACTTAAAATCTTGGCCATTTTAAACAAAATAGAGACCCTTTGAGTGCCAGCGGCCACACTGTGCCTCGTATTGAGGCGGGGTTAACTCGTACACGTCACCAAGGACCCTTGGATCGTTTTTATAAAAGATCAATGCAATCCGAATGCGTTTGGTCAGATTTCCGAAGGTCAATTGTTGTTTTCACTTAAAATCTTGTCCATTTTAAACAAAATAGAGACCCTTTTGAGTGGTAGCATCCACACCGTGCCTCGAATTGAGGCAGGGATGACTCATACACATCACCAAGGACCCTTGTATTATTCTTATAAAATATCAATGCAATCCAAATGCATTTGGTCAGATTTCCGTGGGTCAGTTGTTGTTTTCACTTAAAATCATATCCATTTTAAACAAAATAGAGACTCTTTGAGTGCTAGCGTCCACACCATGCATCGGATTGAGGTGGTATTGACTCATACAGATCACCACGGACCCTTGGATCATTCTTATAAAATATCAATTCAATCCGAATGCGTTTGGTCAGATTTCTGTAGGTCAGTTTTTGTTTTCACTTAAAATCTTGTCCATTTTAAACAAAATAGAGACCCTTTGAGTGGTTCAACATTATTTCAGGTTGCTAGTGCACATCATCTGTTAAAATGGGAAAATGAATCATTGGAGAAATTATGTTTTATTTAATAACAATTACAATTTTCCTACGAACATTTACATACAACAATGTTTCATCTTTTGATCCCCTTAACACCTCTAAAAAATGACCACAAATTGAACATGTCCCCAAGTCAGATCTTCATTGTATTTGTGTACAATCTTCCATCAGGTATGCGACCCACTCGTTTCTGAACACATCTATATCGTCTTGTGAGTATGAGGATTTTCGGAAGTCATAGTAGTACTGCAAAATAAAAAAATAAAGAATTAATAAATAACTTAAATGAACTATTAGTTTTTAAAAAAAATACCTCTTTAGGGATGCTAGTTTGCTGATGAAAAACAATATCTATCATAAATTTACAAACATAATAACCAAAATCATTATCGTTTGTTTATTTTGGACACTGCAAAAAAATTGATCATTAGTAGAATAAGTAACTTGTGTTGAGATGTGTTTGGATAGTGAAATTTTATTATATATACCCTGATATTTGTCCAGAAGTAGTACTTGTTCTCCTCTTTATGCTTAGCCCCTGGCCTCATTCCTTTTTTTAGAAGATAATGATACACCGCCCTATCAGTAAAAGATAATATAAATTATATTACTTGATGTTTAGACCTAAAATGTAAGATGTAGGGTCTTACAGATTCACAAACTCCATCATGTGTGGTCGGTTTGATGGATATCCTTGCTTTGAATCCAGAAAATAAATCTTTGGAGTATCCAAGTTCACCACAATTAGAAACCATTGTTTCCTAAAAACACAAAAAAGAAATAAGTAATAAAAGAAGTGAAAATATAATTGATATGATTTAATCGTAGAGTATTACCCCTGCATGCTTGGTATTAGGAAAAGTCGGTCATCTGTAATCTTGCGTTCAAATGTTTTCAGCAAGCCGTTCACTATTTCATCCCTTTTTGATGGCTCTATTTTTGTTAGGTGTGTTGATGTGATATGAGGACTAACCAGCCCAAATCTTGGCCTATGGGAAAATTCCTTCAAATGTTTTTCATAAATACATCTCTCAACAATATAAAATGAATTTAGTCATAATTTTCATCCTAGATCAGCTTTTGGAAAATCAATTCATGGAAACATACCTCATATATACATTTACAACTGTGACGCCTAGCCAACCGTTTTTACGGATTTAATTTACATTTTCAACAACAACGAAATCTTGACTTTCCTATCTGTATATATTCTCTTCGAAAACCACTATATGACTATTATCATCTTTTAGCTTCGTATCCACATGAGTCTTAAATGCAAGTAAATGTGGAATTAGAAAAGGTGGTGTTATGGTGCTTTCAGTAGCTCCTTGGGATCGGTTGGTCGATCCTTTAGATGGTTTTGTGGAGGCGTTTGTCACCCCCTTCCCTTTCTCTGTCTATAACAATAATCATTGGTTCATACCTTTTTTTCATTAATTGTTAAGGGTTTATCTTGAAAAGAAAAGGAAATAAATACCTCTTTGTTTGCATGTACTCTTACAAGTTCTGACGGCCATTTAATGAATGTCCCAATAGCCTTTCCGACCATATGAATATCATCGTCATGAAGTGGAATAGGTAGCTCTGACTTTGGCTCATGAGCTACAATAGTCGTCACTTTTAGATGATCTTTCAGAAGTGGTCTATTATGTAGTGTGGCATCTAGGATATTGAACACTGTAGCCTTCGCTACAAGGTGATAGGTGGGTGTTGATAGATATATATCACAATCATTATCACCTTGTAGAAGATGAGTACAGAAAAATTATCAGTGTTTGTCTGATTCATATTTCATGGGAAAAATTATTAGAATATTGATTACCACGGCTAAGATAGTTCTTTGAGGTGAATGGCTCACCTCAAAGCTATTGGGGGGTGGGGCGAGATGTTCATGCGGCGGTTGTTCGTGAGTTGTGGCTTCCCTTTGCTTCCCACGCATATAAGTTGCTAGAAACTCTACCTGCCATTGTAATTGTTCTTCAAGGGTTGCTATTTTTTCGCTCATTTGATCCAATTTTTCATCTGTATCATCCATTTTTTTCTTCTTCTCAAAATATACTCGGGGTTTCACCCCAAACCCTGCGCCGCTAACACGGCCGTATTTTTCTGGCTGCTTTAGAGCCGTCTATAATAGGTCTGTATCAGCTACAGGATTAGCTGATTCCTATGACTGTATGATATAGGAAACTAACTAATAATTTTTATGTAATGGAAATTTTAAACAAATTATTTTATCGTCGTTTCATACTTACACATATTTCCCACACTTTTTGTGTGTTCTTATCTAGTAACTTCTCATCTTTGTTCACACGTGCCTCCTTCCATAGCACATGACATAGGATGGAAGTGGATTTGGTTTTAGACTCATCAATCTACATATAAACATAGAAAAATAATTATGATGTTGTTTATTGGCACCTAACAATATTATTGTAAATTTAAAATACGTACCATTTTCTTTTCTAATGAAGCGTACCCCATCCTTGCTTTACGATAAGGGTTTGTTGGTTTTGAAGCACGTTCCTTATTTTCAGTACAGAGTTTCTATTTTATAAATGAAATATTGACAATCAAAGTGATGGATACAAGTATCCTCAAACAACGTATTATCACTCACAATGTACCTGAAACTTCTCATCCCCACAATGACCAATAAATTCATCCCATGCTTCTTGGGATATCAGGTGATCGTAGAAAATGGGTGGGTGCAGGTTTATTTTACCTTTAGAATCATTGAGGTGACATCTTATTAAAATAGTACGAAAACCTCGATGAATCTTTCCTGCAAGCCTTAGTACATAATCCTTGTGTGAATCGACTACTATAAATTTACTCTGCAAGAGATTTAGAAGAGTAATAAATTGTTTCATTATTTAATTTTCTAGTAAATTAAAGAAATAAATTCATAATGTTACTATAATTTCTTCCCAGATCACAGCCTTCAGCCCGGACACAACATGGTGCCATGAATATATGTCAATTGGAACGCGTTGCCGAGTGACAACTCCAATGTAGCTGCTAAACATTGCCTTGTTGGGATTCACATGTTGGCCTCGTGCATTCCATCCTACTTCAAATTTGATAACTTTTCTTTTCGCCTTAATAATTTTGGCTAACACCGTCAAACTACGACGCACCTGTGATTTCTACGACGCTGTTCCTTCATTCCCGACCATTTCATTGATATCAAAATCATCTATATGTTCATCTAGAATGGTATCAACAACATGTGTTGATGGTTGTTGGACCTCAACACTAAGAGCAGCAGGAGCTGCAGCAGCAGGAGGAGCAGCAGGAGGAGCAGCAGCAGCAGGAGCCGCAGCAGGGGGAGCAGCAGTAGCAACCGGAGCCGCAACAAGAGGAACAGGAGCAGAAGCATGAGCTACAAGAGCAGCAGCAGGAGCAACAGCAGCAGCAGCAGGAGCAACAGCAGCAGCAGCATGAGCTACTGGAGAAGCAGCAGCCGCAGCAGCTACTGCTTGAGAGACTTGTTCAGCCTCAAGGTTATGAGCATCAGAATGTGCAGAAGTCATTATCCGCAAAAGTGGTTGAACAGTTAATTCAGATTACATAAATTCAGTAATGATAAGATAATAACATGAGATAACAAGATCTATATTACAAACAAAATATAACCTATTTACTAAAATCTATTTCTTTTTTTCAAAGGTTGAAGGGATTTGACACCTCTATCGACTATCCAAATCCCTTCATTGTGGTCTCCTCTAACATACAAAACAACATCTGCATTGGGACTGCTCCGAAAGGATTGAGATGTACCACTAAAAGGATCTTCCTCAACTGAATTTTCATCAGAACCTTCAGTAGTTTTGGACGATAACAGAACAATCGACCACTTTCGGTTTGCGGGATCTGGAACATAAAAAACTTGTAGCGCTTGTGATGCCATTATAAATTGTTCGTCTTTGTATCCTTCTTTACTAAAATCAACTTTCACAAATCCCCATTCATCTATTTTAACACCACTGTTGTTATCAATCCATTTTCATTGAAAAATAGGCAATTGGAATGCCGTATAATCCAACTCCCATATTAGTTTGATAATGCCAAAGTATGACATATTTGCATAAATTGGATTTCTGTCCTTACTACCAGAAACATGCATCTCTTCATCCACTAGTGTAACTCTACTATTTTTCATGGTACTATCTTCATCATGTTCATCTTTATAGAATGTATAACCATTAATTACATAACCACTATAATATAATACATACACACTTGGTCCAGCGGCTATCCATAGAAGACGTTCTGAAATTGAATTCGTATTTTCATCCAACTGCATAAAAATATGGTCCTAAATCCAACCTATAAACTGGTGATTATGTGTATCTGATAACCATTTTTCATCCCTCTATGGATTCAACTGCCTAATAATTTCTTTGTGAGTTTTAATATATGGAGCAACCTCCCAACTGTTATACAAAACATAAATATGAGCCTGCTCCCGTTCTGTAATACGGATTGTCACAACTTCTCTTCCAGAAATTCCCTCACCCCCAATGCGTCCAGTGTGACGAGATTTTGGGAGACCAATGCTTTCCACATCAGATAGGTATTCAGTACAAAATTCAATGGCTTCCTCAACAATATATCGCTCCACTATACAACCCTCTGGCCGACTACTATTTTTGACATACCCTTTCAAAATCTTCATATACCGTTCAATAGGATACATCCATCTATAGTGCACAAGACCACAAAGTCAAATCTCTATCACCATGTGAATCATCAAATGAACCATCATATCAAAGAATTCTGGCGGGAAGAACATTTCTAATTCACATAATATGATGACAATTTATTTTTCCATAGCTGGAAATTTCCCCGGGTCTAAAACATTGCTACATATAGCTTTGAAAAAGAAACAAAGTTTGGTTAACGTATGACAAACATTCTTGGGAAAAATGCAATGTAAATCTATAGGAATTAGATCTTGCATCAAAACATGAAAATCATGTGATTTAAAACCATTTAACTTCAAATCATTCATTGACACAATGTTATTGATATTTGATGAGTACCCCTATGGAACCTTTACATCATTGAAGAAGTTGAAACACTGATATCTCTCCCCCATAGAAAGAGTATAAGAAGCTGGAGGAAGAAACATTCGATTTTCACCCTTCACGAGAGCCAACTCTTCTCATATTCCATTTTCAACCATGTCCAACCTTGCCTTAAATCCATATTTTGTTTTTCCATGGGAATTTTGCAACGTTCTGATAACTCTATCACATACATTTTTTTCCACATGCATGAGATCAAGAAAATGTCTGATGTACAAAAAATTCCAGTATGGTAATTTTAAAAAAACTGATCTCTTTTTCCAATCGATTTTCATAAGGTTTTTCAAAAATGGTTTACCAAAAATAATGTTCAGATCTTTTACTTTATCAAACAGCTGATCACCTGTTAGTGGAGACGGTGTTGCACGTTATTCTGAACTTCCATTGAATGATGTCATCCAAGATCGGTACTTATGCTGACGAGGTAGAAATATACGATGTCCTAGAAACACAGATTTCGATGAATGTTTCAACCTAATTGATTATCTATCTTCTTCGCACAAGGGACACCCTTGAGTCCCTTTAATTCTATAGCCTAACAAACTTTTATAAGAAGGGAAATCATTTATTGTTCCATACAACATCGCTCTCAACATGAAGTATTAACTTTTATAAGCATCATACAACATTACACCTGAGTCCCACAATAACTTCAAATCCTCGATAAAAGGAGCCAGATAAACATCAATATCGTTACTGGGTTGTTTTGGTTCTGATATAGGCATAGATAACAGGATGAATTTCCACTTCATGCATAACTAGGGTGGTAGGTTATAATTTACCAACATAACAGGCCATGTGCATTGAGTGCTAGTTTGAAAACCAAAATGATTCACTCCATCTGTATATAATGCAAGACGAAGGTTTCTCGGCTCTTTTCAAAATTTAGGATACTCATGATAAATTTTCTTCCATTGAGGAGAGTCGTCCGAATGATGTAATCACCCATCTTTATTTTTTATCTGCATTCCACGACAATTTTCTTGCAGTTTCTTTACTTCCATATAGATGCCTAAACCTTTGAATGATTGGAAAGTACCATACAACTTTCATAGGATTGGATTTATCTTTCTTGTATCGATAAGCATCACACTTTGGGCATTTTGTAAGTGATTTTTTCTCTTTTCGAAACAATAAATAGTTTTCGGGCAGGCATGTATTCTTTCAGAAATCATTCCCATCAAGAATAGCATTCTTCTAGCTTCATATGTCCGGCTTGGGAGCTCATTATCTTCTGGGAGAATGTCATTCAAGAGAGAAAGTAGTTCTGTAAAACTGACATCACTCCATCTGTTGCCTGCTTTTAATTTATAAAACTTCAGTACAGCTGAAAATGTTGTATACCTAGTGCAAGCAGCATACAATGGCGTCTTTGCAAAACTCTTTAACTTATCAAACAATTTTGGGCAATCACAGAGTTCATCTTGAATTGTCTTTGTCATTTCCTCAATATTATCTTCATCATCATTGACATCTGTAATCACATCCTTCATACGGTCTTCTTCATTATCCATATTTGTATTCATATCTGACGATCCATAAAACGCAGTTTTATCCCAACCAGGAGCTACATACTCTTTTTCACCGTGTTTATTCCAACATTTATAACTCCGATCTATTCCATGACATATAAATTGTTCTTCCAACTCCTATGGATTAAGTAGTCTAGAATAACAAAACATAAACACTGACAAAGGATTTAAGAAGGATCCTTTGCATGATCCTTTGCAAACTTGATGAACTCTTTCACTCGGTTCTCGTACTCTATTGTTAAACGATTATCATCCATCCAATATTTATTCATCTCCATCCTACATGAATCTCAAATTTTAGTATTTATGGTTCAAGTACACAAAAAAAGAATTCCAAATACAGTATAAGAGAACAACTTCCTTATAAAAATGGATATTAATAGAGCCTAACCATTAGTATTTATTCATCATACCTAAATACTCACTACTGGTGGAAGTGAAACCATTCTGGATGATCATACCAAGAAGAAATGGAAATGAAAAGGGGGGAGTGAATCAAAATACCCCAAACATGATGGAAAAACATGGTATTTGAGAATAGGTTAGTGTCTTTCATGTTGTCTAGAAGGAAACCTAATTTATTTCAATGAAAAGGTTAATTCACAACAAGATACCATCCATTCCATATATTATTTTCATTAATATGGTTATTTTGTGCTTCAAAATGATCAAAACATGTCTAACCAAATTGAAATGGATAAAATATAAATTCATGAAACACATGAATCCCAAAAATAAGATATAGTATAGAAACACCCAGTTGGAATTTGAATGAGTCTGCTCAAATGAAGAACATCGTACATCTCCAACTACATCAATGCTTTCTCATATACAATGACACCACTAGCTAGATAGTGGCCCTCACTAAGAACATCATACATCTCCAAATAAGATACATTATGATCATCACTTAGGGTATTCTTAGGCATATCCTCTAATGAATCTATTGATAATATCATGAGGTATAATCAAGGGAACATTATTTGGGAGATAAAGAAGATCTCATATTCCCATAACATAGGGACTTCATATTCTCGTCACCTAAGGCAATCTAGGATTATCACCTAGAGTTGGATGTTTCATGAATTAAGAGTGCTCATAGGTTTATATCTCGGTAAAGGAACTCACATATTTGAATTTTAGAAGAGGGAACCATCCAATACACTCATTGCGTAGGAGGTGAGCATAGTTTTATAGCCACCATTTCTTTTTTATCCATGAAGTTATTCAATTCCCAACAAACCCTTTTCAATTTCATCATTAACAACTATATTCTATGTCACTAGGAAATAAAAGGAAAACCCATATCAACTCACGATGTCATCTCCCACAATAACCCACTCATTACATCTTTTTAACAATGGAAAGGTTGACGCTTCCGCACTACATGATTTACCACCTCAACCATCTCACATTTTCCCCCAATGGAATCTATCACAAGCAAACTAATAAAAAACTTCTCAAAAAAACCCACCAAAAAACAATGATTATTTTCAACAATAAATGTAAAAAAGCACCATGTTCTTGAGAAATATAATGAAAATTAGTAAACATATATGAATCATCCCCTTTACATCATTTTCCATCAAGTATGGTCCATTTTCTTGAATCAGTCAATCCATAATACTCAAACATAGAATAAAAAAGCATGTTAAAAAATGATATACAAATGGGAGAGGAGAACAATATTGAAAAAAATTTGGATAACATGCCTTAAATGAAGTCCTGAAAACCGAAGCTTGAAAGCATTGCAGGCGGCGGAGGTCTGACAAACTAAAGCTCGATGGCGGCGGAGGTCCGTAAATGCGAACTCAGTGGGTGACGGAGGTCAGGAAACAAGTAGCGAGGGCGGTGGAGGTCCGGAAACGTGATCTCAGCGGGTGGCAGAGGGGTGTCGCAGAGTTCCAGAACAGCGATAGCTTTAAGTCGCGATAAAACAAGGGCACTGTGTGACTGACTTTATAAAAAAAATGCACTAAGGTTTTATCAGTGCTAAAAACACGCTGATAAATCATTACTGTATCATTGCTAAAATTTTACCGCTGATACAGGGAGTCTTTATCAGCGCCTTTCTAGCACTGATAAAGGGTCTTTTTATCAGCTCTATTTTAGCGCTGATAAAGGTTACCCTGTATCAGAGCTAAAATTTTAGCGTTGATAAAGGAGTTCTTTATCATGGCTTTTCTAGCGCTGATATATGGCCTCATTACCAGCACTAGAAAAGTGCTGATAAAGAACTCTTTTATCAGTGCTAACATTTTAGCGCTCATACAGGGTAACCTTTATCAGCGGTTTTGCTTAGCGCTGATATAAGGGGGCGCTTCCCTTGCCCGTTTTTGTAGTAGTGAAGCCACGGCCCGGTCCCATGCTCTCCAACTCCAGTGAAATCATGAACCTGAAGTAGAAGGGAACTTTCCCTTATCTATACCTGCAACAACATAGTCTCCTTGGGCCCAAAATCATGGCCCAAATAGGGTGTGAGATACAATCCCAGTAGGAAATCACCCAAAGATCTGTGCCTAACAGTCATTGAATACAAGGCAAGTAAAAGTGCGGAAAGCAATAACTAGAAAAAGCACACATCAGCTAAAATCCACAATACTAGCATATAAGCACACAAGTAAACAACCAACAACAAGTAGAAAATAGGTAACCCTCTGGGCGGCTCTCACAGCCTAACCCCTATGGTTCAACTTACAAGTACTAGCAACCCTCTAGGAGGCACGCACAGTCTCACCCCTTTGGTTCTGCTAAGAATAGACTCTATGAGGAAGCACTCACCATCAATTCCCCCTATAGTGTTGTATCGTGCTAAAGGATCTATGGGGAAGCACTCAACGTCTCATTCCCCCTGTGGCCTGCGTCGAGGAACTACATACTCTCGGAGGAAGCACTCATCGTCAATTCCCCCTGTGGTCTCACATCATATAAAAAGACACTCTAGAGAAGCCCTTATGTATATTCTCCATGTGGTCTACTACACTAGGTTCTCACAGTCCTGTGTGAAACTAACATTCTCAGCGCACGTGTATCGTCCAAGTAAACCTCAAGAACTACTTGGCTATCATTCTAAGGCTCAACAGCATAACAAAGAAATAGTTCCACTATCCTACAACTAGGCATGGAAACTGGAAAAATTCCAAACAAGAAAAAAGAGCATGGAAAACATCCAGAGTACCGTACAAACTACCATATACACAGGAGAATACATCTACTCAAGCAATCAAGAAAAGTAGGCAAACAACAGGGGAAAAACAGGAAACACACAATACCCCGTTCAAGGGTATTGGTGGAAATTGCACAAAATATTCATGGACTTTCTACAGAAAGGAACAAACCACCTACCTTGATGCTAGGGGATCGATATACGTGAACAGAAATGACCGATTATCCTTAGAACTTCATAGATCTGAGAAAACGTCCAAAACACATAAGCCACGATATCTTGAAAAGGAGGAGGAATTGGAAAACAAGGCTCAAGCAGAAGGGAGAACTCACCACTATTCTTCCAACACAATCGACCGTGCTTGAATCGAAGAATAGACGGAGAGGCGTGGGCTCGGGGAAGATCCATCCGTACAAGTTGCTCTCGGATGAAGAACCTGGAGAAGGGGTGTGTTCTGTCCGTCAGGCGCGACCCCAGTGTGTTTAGTGAAAAAAAGTTCACGGTGTGTACTTTTAGAGTACACTGCGTGTACTAGGTTTTTTCGTACTCCAACAAAATCGGCCTCCACATCACCCCTACACACCATGTGTGTGGCCTGGGCACGACCAGCACACGGCTTCGAGCTAGAGAATAGTACAAGGTGTGTACTCAGAAAGTACATGACATGTACTTCAAAATTTTCATGAAACACCATTTTTTTTTGTAAAAACTCCAGAAAAAGGAAAGGCGTACCTGAAACGAAGATCCGGGTTCTGAAAAACTTCCCCCTTAAAGAAATTCATCCCTAAATTTCCCTAGCAAGGTGTAGAAGAAGAAACCCTGAACAGCTTTGGCCACTGCGATTGTACATCGGCCTCCCTCTCCCAGGTCTCATCATGTACTCTCTCATGCTGCCATAACACCTGTACAAGAGGGACATACCACCCACAGAGAACCTTCGTACTACGATCGTCAATCCAGATAGGATGCTCCTCAAACGATGCATCCGCTTTGAGCTCAACATCCTCGGGCCGAAAGACATGAGACGGGTCCAAAAAGTAATGTCGATGTTGAGCGACGTGGAAGATCTCTTGCATGGCCCGGTACCTCTGGGGTAGCTTCAAACGATAGGAGACCGGCCCAAATCTTTCTAAAACCTCAAACGGTCCGACGTAACATAGTGAAAGCTTTCCCTGTCTATGAATCCTCTTGTGTCCCAACCTCGGTGCGAGACGTAGGAAAACCTGATCCCCGACCTTGAACTCTAAAGGTCATCTCCACTGATCAGCATAAGACTTCTACCACGAATGTGTTGTAGCCATCCTCTTCCAAATCAACTCTATCTTCTCTAAAGTCTCCTGAACAAGACGAGGTCCCAGCAAAGCTACCTCTCTTGCCTCCAGCCAGCATAAGGGTGATCGGCATGGCCTACCGTACAGATCCTCATATGGTGCCATCTGAATAGTCGCCTGGAAACTGTTGTTGTAGGAGAACACCAGAAGAGGTATATGCTTCTCCCAAGAACCTCCAAATTCTAGATTGCAAGCTCTAAGAATATCCTATAGCACCTGGATCGTACGCTCGGACTGGCCATCAGTTTGGGGATGGTATGTCGTACTCAAAAGTACCTATGTACCCAATTCCTTCGGAAGTCCGGACCAGAACTTAGAGGTAAAGCGCGCATCCCTGTCTGAAACAATAGAGCTTGGAAATCCATGCAGATGAATGATCTCTCTGATGAAGAGTTGTCCCAGATCCTCGACACTGAAGGTCTCCTTGATCGGAAAGAAGTGAGAAACCTTCATGAGCCTATCGATGACAACCCAAACATCATCGTTCCCTCGAGGTGACCTCGGAAACCCGGCCACGATGTCCATTGCAACATCGTTCCACTTCCACTCTGGAATGGGTAACTGCTGTAAAAGGCCTGCTGGTCGCTGGAGCTCTGCCTTCACCTACTGACAAGTAGAACACCACAAGACGAAACCAGCAATATCTTTCTTCATACCTGGCCACCAGTACTGGCGATGAAGATCCCGATACATCTTTGTGACATCAGGATGAACTGCCCAAACTAAGGAATGAAAATCCCACATTAGATTCTCGCGTATGTCAGCTGGAACCCATACGCATCCCTGGAAACTCAAGGTATCATCCTCGCCCACTGTCCATATAGGAAGATGGTCCTCTCCTGAAACTCTCACCCATAGGACTAAGCCTTCTGAGTCTGATATCCGCCTCATCTGTAACCGATCAAGTAGTGTAGAGGTAACAACTACAGAATATAGGACGGTCCATCCCAGTCTGTCGTGCACCTTTAGATGCATCTCAGAGAACAGAGCCATAAGCTGCAACTCACTTCTGGCCTCCTGAACTGCATGAATCTGAGTTCGCCTGCTCAACGCATCTGCCACCGCGTTGCCATTTCCCGGTGTATAGGCCAGCTCGAAATCAAAAGACTGGAGATACTCGACCCACCTGCGCTGTCTCAGATTCAGATCACGCTGAGTGAAGATATAATTGAGACTCTTGTGGTCAGTAAAGACCACAATGTGCTCTCTCAGAAGATAGTGTCTCCAATAGTGTAAGTCATGAATAACAACTGCCAACTCCAGATCATGTGTAGGGAAGTTCCTCTCACATGGACTCAACTGCAGAAACCCGTACGTGACGAATCCATCTCCTTGCATAAGCACATCACCTATTCCAATACCCGAAGAATCACAATAGACAGTATATCTCTTTCCGGGCTCTGGCAAGACTAGTATCAGTTCCAAAATCAACCTTCCCTTCAGCTCCTGAAAGGCTGACTCACAAGAATCTGACCATAAGAAGTTCACCCCCTTCTTGGTCAGTCCTTTCAAAGGTGTTGCTAGGCATGATAAGTCTTGAATGATAAGTCTGTAGTATCCAACCAGCCCTAACAAACTCTGTACCTCAAAAACATTCTTCGGCTGCTCCTAGGAAACTACGGCTCTCACTTTCTCTTGGTCAACGGATACTACTACCTCGGAGATGACGTGACCTAAGAAGTGAATCTGATCCATCAAGAAGTGGCACTTTGAAAGTTTAGAATTGTAAGAACCGGAGTTTTTAGAAACGGGTCAAAACCCGGCCCTGTTTAAACTCTTGACTGGTCTTTTTTGAATGTCTGGAAAATCTGGGCTTTTTCTAGAAATTTCCAGACTACACATTCTGTACTTTAAGTACACGCCGTGTATGAGTTACCCAAGTGACCGGCCGTGTGCTCTCTGAGTACATGCCGTGTGAAGGCCGTGTAGAACTTTCCTACTACACGACATGTATTTATAGACACGTCATGTATCCCTTACCCATGTGAGGCCAGGTACATGTCGTGTAGTGCCCAGGTGTAAATTTCCATCTACACGGCGTGTAGCCTTCCTTGACATGCCGTGTACCCTTGCCCCCTATAGCGGCCGAGACCCTGACCGTGTGCTGACCGTGTACCCAGTCCAGACCGTGTGCCAGACTCCGCTTAAGTCGGAGTATGGAAACACATATACAAGGTGTGTACTTTGGGAATACATGCCTTGTAATTTTTTTTATTTGAGCTACTGGGCCGTCGTCGCATCTCATTACCATAACCATCTTCTTCTCCCCCTTTGGATGAACAGTTCGTCCGAAAAACCCCGAAAACTCAAACCCTTCCAGAATCTCCGTACGACCTCAGTTCTTCGATACGTTAGTGGCAGCGGGACCACATCGGAGAGGCTAACCCCACACACCCTTCTTCGTCCATGATTCATCACCTATTCCTCCTCAGATTCCATCCAAACGGAATTACCGGATGTGATGGAAACACAGATCTACCGCGATTCAGTCCGATTCAGAGGCTAAAATCAAAGGAGTGACATCTTACAAGTACGAGGTGGGTGGTGCATACCTTCTTTTGTGTTTTCATAGACTTTTGCGGGTGGAAACCTTCGGGCACAGGGACAGGTGTTGAGAAAAACCCTGTTTATTTTGTTTTTATTTCATTATCTGCATTGTGGGATGACTCTGGGCATTCCCTGACCCTGTTGTGATTGAGTAAGACTGGGTTATAGGTCGTTGCTCGTTTGGGGAAATTCGGATGGGGGTGCCGAAATGCGTGTGAATTGGACCGTTGTTTAAACTGATGTGTTATTACTGCTTATTGAATGTCTCTAGTTAAATTGTTCACGTTAATTGTTAAATTGTGAATCAGTTAGGTACTGGTATGGGATAGCACAAGTAGTGCAAATTGACTGTTTAGTAATTGCCTTTTTAAAGTGATGCTTCCAAGTATGATTATGTAATGTGTGATATTCCCTGTTTTGAACTGCTTGTTGTGTTGGGCGTGGCCCAGATATTTGTTGAGTGACGAGAATCACAGGGTGGGGTTTTGGATCAGTTTACTTTGGGTGGTTTCTACCACGGGATTGGGCATCATGGACGTCGATTGAGGCAGTTGGACTGTCGGGTTGGGCTTTGGCCGGGTTACTTGGATGGAGAGGCCATCAGACTTGAGCGAAAGGTTCGCAGGGGAATGAGGTGTCAGAAGGGTTATAGATTGGGACATACTGAGCTGATTACCGCTCACTGGGTACTTTTGAGTAGTGTGCACACAGATAGACTCCGAGATGAGGTGGTATGACCACTCGCTGGGTAGAGGCCCCCGAAAGATGTGGTTAGTTATTTTTGGTTTGGGGGTGCTTTCCATAGGAAGCCACGTGGAAGGTGAGAAGCCTTCGAGAGATAGCTTTGAGGCGGTCAGGTTGGGGGCAGAGGCTCGCAGGGATTTGAGGGCAGACATCATTGTCCCTCCGGTTATCTTTGTAGGACAGGTATCGTTGTTCCTCCGGATGTGGTGCTATGGGAAGGTCGAGCTTTCGAGCCGGGTTATGATGGTTGGGCGTGCCTTCGGGATGTCGGTACTTGAGACACATGGTGTCAGGTGGCATGAGGTGTCGGGCTGTAGATCAGACTTTCCGGCGTTCGCCGAAGCAGGTGACACTTCCTGGTGGCTACGGAGCACCAGTGAAGTCTTTGTTTACTTTTGGGCACTGCACTGTTTAATGTTTTCCTTGTATAAGCATGTCTGTCTAAACACTTATATTAGGTACGCACCTCTGGGTGGTATCCTACTAAGACTTGTCTCACACCCTACACGGGCCCTTCGAGACGCGTGTAGACTTTATGAAATTGCGTGCAGGTAGAGGGTCAGCCTCAGGAGCTGGACTTTAGTGCTGTTGACTTGGAGACTGGCATGGACCTTGAGGTCGTGCCATACTGGAGTTACCTGTTTAGTATTTTTTTCTTGCATCAACATGTTTACTATATATTGTAGCTACTACTGGTTATCCATTGGCGCCATTATATATGTATTTATTTGTATGACTTTCTTGGATACATGCTTGATTGTTTTAGCAGTTATTGTAGTTGATTGTTGGCATGACATTCTATTTACTTTCCACTGCTGTTGTTTTTATATTGCTTCTGCTGTTTATTGTTATTGAATGTGATTTCACAATGTGGGTCTGGTTCGAGTCTCCTGAGTCATTTATTTCTGCTACATATAAATTATTCTACTTGGACCGATACCATTTTATTCTTCCGGGAGGGTATAGCCTCCCCACTATAGCTATCAGACCCTCGCTACTAGTTGGCAGCCTTTGGCGTTCAGGGGAGGTGCGCCTAAGATAATGACACCCGACCCGTTTGGCACTGTTTGAGTGGCCGGCTGAGTCCGGGTCGTTACAAAGTGGTATCAGAGGGGTTCTTGACAAGGATTTAGTAGTAGTGTTTTTCTAGCTACTAATGAGATTGAGACTTCTCTTATTATTTCTTCTGGTTTTACTATTTGGGATATGGTAGACTGGAGATAGGTTGCTGTTGGAACCTGATTTTTGAACTTGTGCTTCGGTTCCTGTAGCCCCATGTACGAGGGATGGATTGAGTTGCCAGGGGTGGGAATTGCTGTTTGATTTTTGATCAGATTACAGTTGATATGATTTCCACCTCGGTGGCTCACTTGTTGTGCGATGTTATTGATTATGATATGTAAACTTTGGCTGGTATGGCAAGGGTTTCTTTCTTGGATTTTGATAGGCACATTTTAGGGTATTTCAATTTCATAACTACACGTATGCTTTGTGAAAGGATAATACAATGTGAATAAAATCAATTTCCATGCTATGTATGCCCTGAAATGTGAATAGGTAAAACTCTTGATAGAATTGATTTTTTATGGAAATGTATATGCCATGATTTGTATTTCTTTTGTAGAATTGCATGTTGTAGTATATTTGTGTCTGGATGTTATGAGAGCTGGCAGGTACTATGGTTGAGGCAGTGTAACTGTCAGGATTGGGTGACTTGGTCGTCGGGACCGAGTAAATGTTGGTTGTCAGGACGGGAACGACCCGAGGTACTCATGATACTTGGCTCTGTTGAGGGTAGGTAAGGAGGCCATGTGGTCGGGATGCTGTGGGGCATGGGTTACGGTGAGGGGGAGTAAGGGTAGTTGTTATGCACTGCCTTTTACTTCTTTCCTTATCTGCGTAGAATATATTGTTATGTAGATATATGTGGGATGTCTGACCATTTATAGTATTCAAGGGGTTACATCTTCACGACACAATGAAGTGACAGGCAGGAGAAGATATGGTACCACAGGATCAGGTTCAGAATTCGGTGCAGGCAGAGCATGAGTCGCAGGTATAGGCTCAGGGACAGGATCAGGTTCAGGATCCAGTGCAGGTAGGGTAGCAGCCGGGTTTGGCAGCGTTCGGACCGTGGCTCGACGAGCAGCTCCGTGCTAGTCTAGTTTACGTCTTCCAGTGGATTGATAGAGGCGCACAAGGTACAAATCCGTCTATGGCGTATCTGAGACGAGAGTTCCATTTGTAGCACCCGCTGCTTTTTTAGGGTAAGGGTGGTCCACAGGTGGCAGAAAACTGGATAGAGAGTATGCACATGATCTTCGAGCAGATCGAGACACCTCTAGGGTGGAGGGTCAAACTAGTGACGTACTTTCTGAGAGGAGTGGTGAAATGTTGGTGGGATGTGCAGGTACAGGCTCGTAGGAATGAGGGACTGGTGTGGAAGGACTTTGAGGATGGGTTCTTCGAGTAATTTTATCTGGAGATGCTAAGGGCATAGAGATATCGGTAGTTCTTGAGTCTTCAGTAGGGAGACATGTCCTTCATGGATTACGCAGCTACATTCACAGATTTGTCCCGTTTTGCACCTGGTATGGTGAGCGATGATGCAGCTAGGGTGAGGCGCTTTGAGGATGACTTACGACATGCCATTCGGGTTCAGGTAAACAACTTCAGGATGGGTTCCTTCTCCGAGGCGGTAAACCAGGTGCTCATAGCTGAGGGAAAAGAGAGAGAAAATCTTGTTTTGGAAGGGTGACAACTTTAGGTGATGATTTGAACAATAGGAAGCTGGGGAGAGATGAGTTCTAGTAGAGATGGCAGGCCAAGGACTTTGCTAGACCACCTCATGGCAGTTCAGCGGTGGTTTGCTTTCAGTGTGGAAAGTCAGGAAATGTTCGGGCTCAGTGCGATAGGCCCCTGAAGGAGTGTCGGGCGTGTGGACAGGTCGGGCATCTGGAGAGGTTTTACAGGAAGCCTTCTCAGACAGTCGGCAGGCAGGGACCAGGACAGACTGTGGAATCAGGAGTTGGTTCAGGTTCGGTACCAGGAGAGGGTGGATGAGGTTCAGCTGCACGCGGAGGATGTGACAGGGATAGTAGGACCCAGCTGAGGGGTCCGTGGTCGGAGACTGGGGCAGCACCACAGGGAGGTCAGGCATCGGGCAGTCGTGGTTCGGGCCAGGTGCACGCTGTGGAGCTGCTAGTGATTGAGCAGGCTGGAGAGACAATGACGGTGGCAGGTACACCGCGGGTGTGGCCGTGAGTTTCCTTTTTTCTTTTGGAATGGCCTCTTGAGGCATTTCTGGTTGAGTGCACAGGCTGCACAGGATACTTGTGGACTGACTAGATGCTAGTTAGTGGGATTGGCATCATATTGGATGGGTTTTATGTTTTATTTATATATTTGAGATGCGTGGCATTAGGAGTATCAAGGATGCAGGTCACTTGTGGTGCCATTGGCATTAGGGCATCGTGGATGCGGGTTACTTGAGGTGCATGTCACCAGGTTTGAATTGAGAATCTATTAGATGCAGGACCTCAGGGAGGCGGATGCCGATGCGACAAGAGTTACGTTGGGTGTCAAAAGCGACATGTGAGCACCAAGGAGGTGCAGGGGTGACGATGCGTCATGGGAGGACCATGGGTCTGGGAAATAGATCATTGGGCCTTGTTTGTTTATTTTTTTGCTTTGAGATTTGTTCGGGTTGAGACCGAGTAGGCGATTCCTAAGGTGGGGAGCCCTTTTAGGAACTTATCCAGAATGTTGAGACCGAGGTAGTCTGGCTTGTTTAACCGGAATGGGCATGTTCGATGCCATCTCCTGGTTTCATTTGGTAGCTCGGGGATGAGCTATGTTAAGGTGGGGAGTTTGTAATAACCCAAGTTTTTAGAAACGGGTCAAAACCCGGCCCTGTTTAAACTCTTGACTGGTTTTTTTGGAAGATTTGAAAATCTGGGTGGTTTCTGGAAATTTACAGACTACACGCCATGTACTTTAAGTACACGCCGTGTATGAGTTACACGAGTGACCGGCCATGTGCTCTCCGAGTACATGTCGTGTGAAGACCATGTAGAACTTTCATACTACACAGCGTGTATTTATAGACACGTCATGTATCCCTTACCCGTGCGAGGCCAGGTACATGTCGTGTGGTGCCCAGGTGTAAATTTCCATCTACACGGCGTGTAGCCTTCCTTGAAACACCGTGTACCCTTGCCCCGTGTAGCGGCCGAGACCCTGTCCGTGTGCTGACTGTGTACCCAGTCCAGACCGTGTGCCGGACTGCGCTTAAGTCGGAGTACGGAAACACATATACACGGCGTGTACTTTGGGAATACACGGCGTGTACTTTTTTTAATTGAGCGATCGGGCTGCCGTCGCATCTCATTCCGAAAACCATCTTCTTCTCCCCCTTTGGATGAATAGTTCGTCCGAAAAACCCCGAAAACTCAAACCCTTCCAGAATCTCCGTACGACCTCCGTTATTCGATCTGTCAGTGGCAGCGGGACCACATCGGAGAGGCTTACCCCGCACACCCTTCTTCTTCCTTGATTCATCACCTGTTCCTCTGCAGATTCCATCCGAACAGAATTATTGGATTTGACAGAAACGCAGATCTACCGCGATTCAGTTCGATTTAGAGGCTGAAATCAAAGGAGTGGCATCGTACGGGTACGAGGTAGGTGGTGCCTACCTTCTTTCATGTTTTCATAGACTTTTGGGGGTGGCGACCTTCGGGCGCAGTGTCAGGTGTTGAGCAAAACCCTGTTTATTTTGTTTTTATTTCATTATCTACATTGTGGGATGCCTCTGGGAATTCCCTGACCCTGTTGTGATTGAGCAATACCGGGTTAGAGGTCGTTTCTCATTTGGGGAAATTCGGCTGGGGGTGCCGAAATGCATGTGAATTGAACCGTTGTTTAAACTGTTGTGTTATTACTGGTTATTGAATTTCTCTAGTTAAACTGTTCAGGTTAATTGTTAAATTGTGAATGAGTTAGGTACTGGTATGGGATAGAAAAGTAGTGCAAATTGACTATTTAGTAATTGCCTGTATAAAGTGATGCTTCCAAGTATGAATACGCAATGTGTGATGTTGCCTGTGTTGAACAGCTTGTTGTGTTGGGCGTGGCCCAGATATTTGTTGAGTGATGAGAATCATAGGTTGGGGCTTTGGCTCGGTTTACTTTGGGTGGTTACTACCATGGGATTGGGTGTCATGGACGTTAGTTGAGGCAGTTGGAATGTCGAGTTGGGCTTTGGCAGGGTTACATGGATGGCGAGGCCATCAGACTTGAGCGACAGGTCCGCAGGGGCATGAGGTGTCATAAGGGCTATGTCTTGGGACATACTGAGGTGATTACTGCTCACCGGGTACTTTTGAGTAGTGTGCACATAGATAGACTCCGAGATGAGGTGGTACGACCACTCGCTGGGTAGAGGCCCCCGGTAGATGCGGTTAGGTATTTTTGGTTTGGGGGTGCTTGCCATAGGAAGCCATGTGGAAGGTGAGGAGCCTTCGGGAGACAGCTTTGAGGCGGTCAGGTTGGGGGCAGAGGGTCGCCGTGATTTGAGGGCAGGCATCACTGTCCCTCCAGTTATCTTTTTAGGACCGGTAGCGATGTTCCTACGGATGTGGTGCTATGGGAAGGTCGAGCTTTCAAGTCGGGTTACGACGGTTGGGCATGCCTTCGAGATGTCTGTACTTGAGACACATGGTGTCAGGTGGCACGAGGTGCCAGGTTGCAGATCAGACTTTCCGGCGTTGGCTGAAGCAGGTGACACATCTTGGTGGCTGCTGAGCACCAGTGAAGTCTTTGTTTACTTTTGGGCATTGCAATTTTTTCTTTTTTTCTTGTATAATCATGTCTGCCTAAACACTTATATTAGGTACGCACCTCTGTGTGGTATCCTACTGAGACTTGACTCACACTCTACACGGGCCCTTCAGGACGCGTGTAGACTTTATGAAATTGTGTGCAGGTAGAGGGTCAGCCTCAGGAGCTGGACTTTAGTGCTGTTTACTTGGAGACTGGCATGGACCTTGAGGTCGTGCCATACTGGAGTTACTTGTTTAGTATTCTTTTCTTGCATCAGCATGTTTACTTTATACTGTATCTACTACTGGTTAGCCATTGGCACCATTATATATGTATTAATTTGTATGAGTTGATTGGATGCATGCTTAATTGTTTTAGCAGTTATTGTAGTTGATTGTTGGCATGACATTCTATTTACTTTACGATGCTGTTGTTTTTATATTGCTTTCACTGTTTATTGTTATTGAATGTGCTTCCGCTATGCGGGTCTGGTTCGAGTCTGCTGAGTCATTTATTTCTGCTGCATATTTAGTATTTTACTCGGACCGGTACCATTTTATTCCTCAGGGAGGGTAGAGCCTCCCCACTATACCTATCAGACCCTCACTGCTAGTTGGCAACCTTTGGCATTCAGGGGAGGTGCGCCTAAGGTAGTGACACCCGACCCATTCGGTACTGTTCGGGTGGCTGGCCGGGTCTGGGTCGTTACAAGAATAAAGGCAATGCTCTCTCAGTGTACTCAAAATGATCTCAATATGGGTATAATGGTCGTGTCAAGTGTGAGAGTACACCAAGATATCATCCATGAATACCATGACGAAGGATTCCAAGTAAGGATGGAACACTCGGTTCATCAGTGCCATGAAAACTGCAGGCGCATTCGTGAGACCGAACAGCATGACTGTATACTCGTATAGACCATACCTGCTCCGAAAGGCTATCAGATGTATATCTGATGGTAAAATGTCCAACTGATGATAACCGGACCTCAAGTCAATCTTTGAGGACCCTCGGGCTCCTTGAAGCTGATCAAAGAGGTCATCGATCCCCGGAAAGGGATATCGGTTCTTGACCGTCAACTGGTTCACCTTCCGATAATCCACACAAATCCGAAGGGTACCGTCTGCCTTCTTCAGAAACAGGATAGGTGAACCCTAAGGAGAAGTACTGGGTTGGATGAAACCCTTTGTCTACAACTTCTCCAACTGCTTCTTGAGCTCCTGAAACTCCGGTGTGGCCATCCTATAAGGAGGAATGGACACTGGTGCTGCTCTTAGCACGAGCTCAATAGAAAAGTCTACCTCACGCTCTGGAGGCAAACCCAAAAATTCCACTGGAAAGACATCACTGAAATGATCCACCACTGGAGGAAAGTCCAACTGCGAAGTCCCCTGATCATCCAGTTAAAGACTAACAATCTCGGCTGTCACCCTTCCTAGCCGATGATGCTCTAGTCCTACTCGACTCTCCTAAACATCCCATTCGCCTCTATGAAGAAAAGATTCATCCTTTGGTGAGATGAAACTCACTCTGCAGTGATAACAGTCGACGACTGCCTGGAAGGGGACCAACCAGTCCATCCCGAGGATGACATCATATCCTGTCATCTCTAGGACATAGAGGTCCCATGAGAAATGATACCCTGCAACCTCGAGAGGGCACTCTCTACACTGGCGTACACTAGATGTCCTCATCCCCAAAGGTGTGTCTAGTGTTAATGATTCGGCAGAAAAAAAAGACACAGAGCCCAATGATCTCTATAGAAGCAATAGAGATAAAACTATGAGTATCACTAGTATCGAAAAGAGTTGAAGATAAAACTTAGGCAACTAAGATCGTACCTCAATCTGTAGAAGGGTCAGGATCCTACCCCTGATAGGTCTGCTCCACGGAAAAAGAATGGAATGCACCGCAGCCCTACGCCCCTGGATGACCACTCTGAGTTGATCCACCTTGCTAGTGCTGAGGGACTAGTGGCTGACGTCCATGGCCTCAACCTCCACCTCGGCCCGAATGGCCGGAAGAACTCCAGTTCCCTGACTGGTGAGAAACTGGTGGTGCTACTCCTGAATGAGGAGTCATGGAAGAACCTCGGTCACCAGCTGCTGGTGAGAATACCTGGAAGAAACGCTGAAGGTGACCCATCTTGCCGCAAGATCGGCACTCCATGGGGTCTCTCTGGCACTACGTCCTTGTGTTCCCTGACCGTCCACACTGGTAGCACACCACCTGGCTGCCTAATGATGCATCTCGCTTCCTCGAATCACCACTCGTAGACTCCCTACAACGCTTCCTTCCGTCATCTAGAATAAAACTAGATTTGGAAGCAGAACCGCACTGGCTCACAGCTCCGGAGTCTCTCAGATTGCTCTTCGCAATTAGCGTCTAGTTGACGATGGAAGTGATGGAAGTCAACTGGACGATGTTCATCTACGAGAGGATCTCCCGCCTGAGACCATCCTCCAAATTCCTTTCCATGAACACCCCACTCCCATCCTGGAGGGGTGTGAAACACTGCATCTTGGTGAAATGAGAGGAATACTCCATTACAGGAAGATTACCCTGCTCTAAGCTCATGAACTCCTGGGCTCGGTCGGCCCTCAGGGTCTCCGGGTAGAAGTAGTCATAAAAGACGCAGTGAAACTCCCCTCAATCCATAACCTGCTGGTGACCCACCTATGAGATCACATCCCACCACCTCTTGGCGGAGTCTCAGAGCATGTAGGTGGCGAGCTTGACCCGCCTCTCTGGAGGTGTCTACAGATGCCCGAAGATAGTCAGCATGGCTTCCAGCCATGACTCTGCATCCTGAGGTCCTCTTTCCCTCGAGAACGTGGGAGGATGAAGCTGTTGGAAAACTCGCATCAAGTCTGCCATAGTCGAGGCAGGAGGTGGTGCTCCCTGGAATGTCTAAATCATCCTCATAAAACCTTCCCTTAAATGCGCATCAGCGCCTGCAACTGGTATGACCGGCCATGCCAAGGCTGGCCCGACTGGAGGATCAGCAGGAAGTCCCTGATCAGCTATATCTGGCAAGGCATAGCTCTGAAAGATCAAAAGAACACCTTAGATTCGAAAACAAGGACAAGAAACACAAGAGTTAAAAACGAGAACAGGGGAAGGAAAACACACAAGTCTACAAAACAAGACTACATGGCGTGTATAAAAACTACATGGCGTGTCTTCTTAAGCCACTGACATGGGTGTGTACCCCTGTCCAATAGGTCGTGTAACACCTCAAACTACACGGCGTGTTGACCCAACACACGACGTGTACTTGAAAACTAGTCCCCTGCCCGAGTCTCCTTACACGGCTAACCCACATGGTCTGACTTAACCCAGGGCTACACAGCGTGTTCTGAACAAACACAGTGTGTACTAGATGAGGCTTCTGCAGCCCGTGTTGTTAATTACATGGCCATCTACACGGCTGGACCTCACATGACATGTTCCGAAAAAACACGGCATGTATAGGTGAAGGTGACACCATCCCGTGTTGTTCGTGACATGGTCGGGTAGCTGAACAAGACTACATGACGTGTTCCGAAACAACAGGGCGTGTCTAAGAGAAGGTGATGCTGACCCGTGTGGTTCGTGACATGATTGTGTACCTAGACAGGACTACACGGTGTGTTCCTTTACAACCCGACGTGTTCTACTCGAGCTTCCCTAACCCATGTTGTTAGTGACACGGCTAGTTACACGGCTCCGAACTACACGGCGTGTACCAACCGTACACCGCGTGTTCCTGAAGATATTCTCACGATACCGTCTTTCTGCTCACACGGTCAGTGACACAGCCTGAAAACTACATGGTGTGTATCTGAAAAGTACACGCCATGTATTCTGTGTTTTTTTGGGCAGTAGCTCAGAAACTGCACAGAAGCCCCGAAACACTAAAAATATGGCAAAGAGGTGCCAAATTCTGATCCGTGAGGGCCCATACTCCCTGCGAATCAAAGCTTGGCATCTTCTGCAGTCATAGATAAAAGAAAACAAGATCATGATCCACCAATTTCTGATTCAAGTGGGACCATAAAACCTCAAGAATCAAAATTTGGTGTTAATTTAGGCAAAGCAGGGAACAATCAATCCTATAACAAGGCAGCAGTGATTCTATCAAGCATCTACCACAACAGCATGCATAATCTACACAAAGTCTATCACAATAGCATGCAATCGCTAATGTACCCTAGATGGCATGACAAGAATGCATGGAATGTGATTTCTACAAGTGCCTATATGATGCATGAGATGACATACCCTCATCTCATCGGGTTGTGACAATAATAGAATCACAATCGTTAAGAAAATAACAACAGAAAACATGTGAATCACTCTAGGTGAAATCATATCAACCGTAAAATCTCAAAACCAGCAAACTGCATTTAATGAGGTAGTATGGATTTTCCTTGTACACGGGTTAGCTACTCCCGAGCACAGCTTAATACCAAGTACCGAATCTGTCCTATCCCTGGCTAAAGTCTCCAAACAGTAAAGCAAGAGAAAAGAACTCCTCTGATACCACTTTGTAATGACCCGAATCTGGATCCCCTCCACTGGTGCCCTGTACCTGGTTCACCACAAGACCTCAAGCGTGTTTCCCCAAACACCAGAGGCTGCTGACTAGCAGTGAGGGCCTTTGTGAGTCGGTGGGGAAACTATGACCTCATTCGGTAAAGTATACAGTGGATGAACAACCAGTCGCAATAACAGAAACAATAAACAGCATGCAACAACTGAACTGGATAACGGATGCAATTTATAAAATAATAATGATGCAACAGGGTACATATGTCTATGTAAAGAAGTAAACAAACCAACGTGCTCATGTAAAACTGAAAAACAAAGTGAAAAATAAAAACAAAGTAATGTCCTCCACATCGCAAGCCATGGCTCGGTCCCATGCTCTCCAACTCCAGTGAAATCAAGAACCTGAAGTAGAGGGCACTTTCCCGTATCTATACCTGCAACAACATAGTCTTCTTGAGCCCAAAAGCATGGCCCAAAAGGGTGTGAGATACAATCCCAGTAGGCAATCACCCAAAGATCTGTTCCTAACAATCAATGAATACAAGGCAAGTAAAAGTGCAGAAATTAGTAACCATAAAAATCACACAGCAGATAAAATCCCCAATACTAGCATATAAGTACAAAAGTAAACAACCAACAACAAGTAGAAAATAGGTAACCCTCTGGGTATCTCTCACAGCCTAATCCCTATGGTTCAACCTACAAGTACTAGAAACCCTCTAGGAGGAACACACAGTCTCACCCCTCTGGTTCAGCTAGGAATAGACTCTCTAAGGAAGCACTCACCGTTAATTCACCCTATAGTCTTGTATCATGCTAACAGATCTATGGGGAAGTACTCAACGTCTCATTCCCCCTGTAGCCCACGTCGTGTAACTATAGACTCTATGAGGAACCAGTCATCGTCAATTCCCCCTGTGGTCTCGCATCGTATTAAAAGACACTCTGGATAAGCACTTATGTCTATTCTCCATGTGGTCTAGTACACTAGGTTCTCACAGTCTTGTGTGAAACTAACATGCTCAGCACGTGTGTATCATCCAAGTAAACCTCAAGAACTACTTGGCTATCATTCTAAGGCTCAAAAAAATAACAAAGAAACAGTTCCACTATCCTACAACTAGGTATGGAAACTGGAAAAATTCCAAACAAGAAAAACGAGCATGGAAAAAATCCAGAGTACAGTAAAAACTACAATATACTTAAGCTAATACATATACTCAAGCAATCAAGCAAAGAAAGAAAACAATAGGGGCAAAACAAGAAACACGCAATACCCCATTCAAGGTTATTGGTGGAAATTGCACAAAATATTCGAAGAATTTCTACAGAAAGGAACAAACCACCTACCTTGATGCTAGGGGATCGATATACATGAACAACGATGACAGATTCTCCTTAGAATGTCGTAGATCTGAGAAAACGTACAAAACACATAAACCACGATATCTTGAAAAGGACGAGGAATTGGAAAACAAGGCTCAAGCAGAAGGGAGAACTCACCTCTGCGCTTCCAACGCATTCAAGCGTGCTCGAATTGGAGAATAGACAGAGAGGCGGGGGCTCGGGGAAGATCCGGACATACGGCTCACTCTCGGATGAAGAACATGGAGAAGGGGTGTGTTTTGTCCATCAAGCACAACCCCAGTGCGATTAGTGAAAAAAATAAAAGTACACGGCGTGTACTTTTAGTGTACACGGCGTGTACTAGGTTTTTCTCGTACTCCACCAAAATTGGCCTCCACGTCACCCCTACACACTGTGTGTGTGGCCTGGGCACGGCCAGCACACGGCTTCGAGCTGGAGAAGAGTACACGACATGTACTCAGAAAGTACATGGTGTGTACTTCGAAATTTTCCAGAAACTCCATTTTTCTTAAAAACTCCAGAAAAACGAAAGGTGTACCTGAAATAAAGATCCAAGTTCTTACATTCTCCCTTTTGAGGAAGTTAATATCATATACTTTGTGTTTTTCCATAAATAATGTGATGGTGACCTCAGATATGGATTTTTAGATATGGTAAATTGCTCTGAGAATGATTCTCTTTATGGAGGTTCTTGAAAAGGAGATGACCAAGAGCTATTCTGTGGGGAAACCTCTAATGGGGTTGTTCTTTGGTCCATGATGACACTAGAGTGAAACCCTCCAGATGGGATGTGCATGGTTCCTTGATGACACTATAGTGGATCCCTCCAATTGGGTTGGCAGGTTCCTTGACATATTTCGAGTGGAACCCACCATCATGGATGGTCAGGTTCCTCAATAAAACTAGAGTCCAACCCTCTTATCGGGCTGGGTATAGGTTCCCAACTATGAGGTATGAGCTCTTGATTGTGAGAATTAGCGATGAGACAATATTTGATGTAAATCTTTGCATGATGAGTGAGAAGGAAGATTTTCCCACCAATATGAGTTTTTGTAACACAACCTAAAACCTTTTATAGAAGACATGTTTAACAAATGTGCATAGTTTCAAGGTGTGGTGATTGATACCCTTTGACATACTTATTCAAGGAAGACATATAAGATGCTAGACATCAATGGTGGTACTTTTTGAATTGCTTCTGACACATTTTTCCTAGGCTGAGCTATGATATCAATATTCCCTTACTCCCTTGTTTCAGATTCTTCAACTGAGAATATACATATATATAAATATCCTTTTTCAAAACCCACTACTTGGGTTTTGGTTACTCACCATACAGGAGAGGTGAAGACGCATGAGGTTTGTCACATGCTTTATGTGTCTAGGTTTCAGTGGTTGGATGAGTCTACACTCCTAATATTTGTAGTGAAGACTTGATGAGAATCCATCTTATCACCATTTCTAGCTACTTGTGTTTTGATGAGTTTACATTAATCTATTGTTGGGTTGATTTTCACTCTTTTTTTGTACCTCATTTCAATCTTCTTCTTCTCTTTTCTATTATATCTCTTTCTACTCCTCATACCGATTTTAGGTTGTCCTACTAAATATGCTTATACTAACCCCTAAATAGGATTTTATTTCACATATTGTGCATTATGCAGACGAAAGAGATATTTGATTAGTTTTCAGGTAGCATAGGGATATATATGATTTGAAGTAGTATGGGGGTTGTAGAATGGGTTTGAGGAGATGGGATCTATAAGCTATTTCTCATTTTCTCATTTCTATTTGGATGGGAGTCTTTTTAGGTTGACCATGTATTCTTCCCCTTTTACCATTTAGTTAACATTATTGTTCTCATATTATTTTGTGGTTCATATTTCAGGGTTGAATTTTAGTAGGCTTCATCTTTTATATCAATCCCTAAACACTTTTGTATCTAGTTTTATATGTGTGTTTATACTTGTACATAGGAAAAGGCCACCCCAAATTCACTATTCCTTTGTTGGTTTTCGCCACCCCCAGACCTATCGAGGCATGCTTTTGGTAGTTACGGCTCGAGCCCCTACATGGGTTGGGTCATGAAAAAGTTGTATCATAGGTGGTTCACCCCTTGGATTGTTGTTCGAAAATTTCCCAAAAAGGACTTGGATGGGTTCTAGGGAAACATTTTCAATGTGTCTAGAGAGTGGATCTCAGTCTAGGGAGTCTGGTGATGTTACGAGCAGCTGATGTATCAATTCCCCAGGACCTTGATCAACCGATTATCAACACGACACCCTAATATACATGTTTTAAGGAAAGAATGGTACATGAATCATATAAGAATGAGTCTTTTATTGTAATTTTCAAGTTATATACCCATTTTTTTGTTATATATATATGATCATATATTCATTGTACTCAATAACAACTTTCGGGATGCATATTCAATAAAATTAATCTACGAGAGCATCTTTAGTACGTGAATACAACCCCGTGAAGAATGAGGCCTCTATCAGGGTCCATCATGATATCACCTACATCCATGTGGGCTAGTAGCATCACAAAATTCTACGGAAAAGAAGAAAGTCCCAATAGAGTAAAAATAGGATGAGAATGGGTTGGGTATACATCGACCAATATAATGATAGATATAACTAGTGTTTCATGATGAGCTTAATCCTAATGCAGTGGAAGATTATATGGAATTAGTGATCCAACACTTGGGGCTATTACAAACATTTCCATAAAAAATGGTGGTTTTGAAAGAAAATATTTTTCCTGGGACTACTGGATACTAGTGGGGCTTAGTTACTCAAAATTATAATGAGTTACAATTCTCATGGTACAAGATTATGTAGTTGTTACATGAGGATTACTACCCCACATGTTTATCCTCCATTTGGATTTAAGAGATTATAGGGTTTCAACAAGGAGGGGTGACAGTGGTGGAATACTCAGATAAGTATAGAGACTTGGATCATTATAGTCTAAACATGATTCTTTGTGTCTACATTCTAGCATAGAATATTGAGAAGGGACTCTATAGGGTGATCTATGATAGAATAGTACCCCAATAAATCCCCACCTAAAATGGGGTGCTAGAGAGAGGACTATTTACATAGAGTTTTCTATCAGAGGGGTACTAATTAGCTATAAATGGATGTGGTCCCTAGTGAGATAACACATCAATGGAATTTTATAGATGATAGTTAGAAGGGCCTCAACATAAGAGATCATTCCATGATCCGGCGCGAGCATGTGGTCAGATGGAAGTAGGGTAGCTCAACACACTGGGTCATCTTGGGGAGATTCAATGATATAATTTTGGAGGATGAGGCCTCATGTCCAGAGACGACCCAAATAGGCATGCTAAAAATCTAAAGAAGTTAATAGGAGAACCACCATCGTAGAGACATCACCATGATCAGGGATCTCCTAAGTGAGGACAGGGTGGTCTTTAGGGAGGTGGCATGGAAGAGGAGTTGGATGATATTAAGGTGGCGTATGATGCTATGAGGATCTTCCTCTACCACCACCACTATTAGGAGGCACACATCAATCTTAGGGAGATGACAGTCAGGCTCATAGAAAACAACATGCTATCGTCGTTCGGGACCCTCTAGTGTGCGAAATGGTCTGAGATATGCTCTTTGTTTATTCTACATTTTCTTATATATTAGTGGACATGGGATCCAGTAACTATTTTATCTTAATAATCCTTGTACATGAGTAGGAGATCCTAGTAGAGGCTCTATCACATTGTCTTTATCTCTATGATCCTATGGGGATCACTTCTTCTGTATCATTCAACTGTCAGTAGGGCAAGATACCACTTGTAGGAAAGAGGTTCACGTTGGACATATTATTAATCACGATGGAACCTAATGACATAATCTTTCACATGGATTGGATTTATGTGGTTCAATACTATATTGAATATCACCATAGGCTAGTCAGATGCATTCACACTAAGTTGACGAGGGTGTCCTTCCTCGAAGAAAAATACCTCATAGCGAGGAAGGTAGGTTTATTAAGCAGGAGGGTAAAACCTTTTACCCATCAGTTGTTGAGTGTAACCCTTAGTGAATTATATTCTTCATGAATGTAGGTTCCTTTAGCTATGGAGGACTATATTGATGTCTTCCCCAAAGATGTTTTGGGACTAAATTAGTGTAAAGTTGTAGAGTTTCACATTCAGTAGAAACCAGGGAATTCTGTGATATCTTTGGTGACATATCGGATGGCACCCACCAAAATATTTGGGGATACTTTTAAAGATTTAGGACATTCATGTGAATATTTTCATTAGACCCAGTGTGTCCCCCTGGGTATCTGTTTCCGAAACTTTCTCCAGGGCGCGCGCGTCCGTATGCTTGGGTGCGACGGTCGCGGCTTTTGTTGCCCCACATTCCCACATTCCAAAGGCGGGCGACATTCGCTCCTTGTTTAGGGGCATTTTCTCCATGATCGAAACAGGATGATGGGATGTCGGTTCTCCCTTCCATGGATTCCTCCTCAGAACTCGTCACCCAGTTTGGGTCTCCCTCATAGATTTAATACATTGTTCGTGAAACTCTTCCCAACGCCATATTTTCATGGACACTAGTTTGTTATGCTAATTCTGTTAGGACATTACAAGGGGTCCGGTAAGGGCAGCAACCTTCGGTCAATGGAGTAGTCATGTTGGGCATCACTGGAATGTCTGGACGCTAGGGATTACTGTGTCTCTCTTCTGTCACTTATTATAGGGCTTCTCGACGGCACGGAAACCTAAGTCATCCCACATCGAACATGGGGAATCATATTCCATAGGCATGTATATTAGGTTTTCCTCAACTTCTGGTGTTTAACACGAGGTATGCCTCAAGTTTAACATCCAGCAGAGATGGATAGGATTGATCAGAACACTGATTAGAGTGGATCGGATTGGGGAACCCCCTTTAGGGAACACCGATATTGGGGCCAACACATGGGAGGCTTCCCAAATGCTGTGGAGGGGAATGGGGTGGCATGATCTCACTGGGATGTGGAGTCCCGGGTAAGAATCAGGATGAACGATGGTTTTGGGCTTGAGCCTCGAAGAGACTTCCTACGTATCCCCATTGCAAGGAATCATAGTCTGCATAGTTCAGGATGGTGTGAGGCTTACACCCTAGGATTCCCAAGGTGTTGGTGAACCGACGTGAAGGTGGTCGGAGTGACCAACGGGTGGTGGTGGTCTTGAACCTCGTTAGGCTTACAACATACCATGCCTTGACATGGATCAAAGAAAATGTAGTTCATATGTATAGTTTAACGTCATGCAGGATGGGGATAGTGTCGGTGGACCGACATGAATGCGGACCTTGGTCTAGGTGGTGGGCTTGAATCTCGTGGAGGCTTCCTACATACCATGCATTGACATGGATCAAATTCCTCGTAGTTCGGGATGGTGTGTCGGAGAACCGATGTGAAAAAGGACCTTGGTCCATGTGGATGTTGGGATTGAACCTCAGGGAGGTTTCTTACGTACCATGCCTTGACATGGATCAACGTCCTCATAGTTTGGTATGGTGTTTCGGAGAACCTATGTGAAGGAGGACCTTGGTCCAGGTGGATGTTGGGTTTGATCCTCAGGGAGGCTTCCTACATTCCATTCCTTGACATGGATCAAACTCCTTGTAGTTATGGAGGAGAGTAATACAGTTTAACGTCATGCGGGATGGAGGTGAACCGACATGAAGGGGGTCAAAACGACTGAGTGGTGGTGGGATTGAACCTCTTGAGGCTTCCTACGTACCGTGCCTTAACATGCATCAAATTCCTCCTAGTTCAAGTATACAGTTTAACCTCATGCAGGACGGGGATGGTGTCATGGTCAATGGTTACTCTAATCCCACGTGAGTCGTGCTCGGTGTGAGAAACAAGAGGCAACAAAGGCTTGATGACCACATCTGGAAAGGTGTGTCTGTGGAAAGTAAAGAGGAGTGGGGATTACGCTATGAGGCGGCCTAGGGAGAGAGAGATTGGGACTTACTCCGAGATAGAGGACCGAGGGTGACAAAGTTCAGTAGGAGGGGGACTTGGGACCGATGAAGGGAGGATCCCCATTCCCTATCACACCCTCTACTGTCCTTGGCACCGAGGAAATGAGGAGGAGCAGGGGTGCTGTATCCTGAAATAAAATATACAGGCTTACACCAAGTTGGTTTCCCTTCTCCACAGGAAAACATCACTCCAAGAAAAAGGATATCATCCCTTGGGGACACCAGGCGGCATGGAGAATTCCCAAGGTGGGGGGTTCCCTACGTTCGAGGCATGGAGCCAGGTCATAGTTTAATGTCATGTGTTGAGGATGAGGTTCTTGGGAGTTTAAAATCATGTAGCTCAGAGAGGTGTGTTTTCTCGGCACCTCTTGGACTTATATAACCAGTACCCTCTGCTCCTTGTGGGAGGGAATGCATCGGAAAGGTCGTACTGATGGGGTGTCACAGAGCAAACCATAGAGCGGTCCTTGTTAGTGTGGCTATGTGAAGAAGCAATATCCATTAGCATGCCTGTGCGAAGAATCATTAGGCACATCAACGCTATAGATGGTATCATCCAGGGGACTTTTAAATCACATCGTGAAAACCTGGATGGTCGCATGGGAAAAGGATTTTCCAAGGAGAGGGGTCCAAAGGCCGGGGCCTTGTGGGGCTCGGTTACTCTACCTGGTAGAGGGAACTTGCGAAGGGGTGTGCTTCACGAAGAGGGGTGCCTTAGCCTTAGAATGGGGCAAAGGTGAAAATGGGAGGTGCTTCGTGAAGTGGAAGTACATTCGCAGAGCACAACCTCGCAGAGTAAAGGTGCCTCATGAAGCAAGGTGTCAGGAAGCAATGTGCTTCGTGAATTACAGTGACCTTGCCTTGGCCTGTGGATCATGTGAACATGAAGGGTGTTTTGAGAACCATGAAAACTTCAGGACAACCCGGGTCCCCTTGAGGATCCCCTTCCTTCACAAAATCCCTTAGGCTTCGCGAAAGGCATCCCTCTCTAAAAAAGGGATCAAAACGAGACAATGTGGAGTCACTTCATGAAGTAGAAGTACCTGACGTAGCTCATGGTTCACCAAACGGAAGAGTGCTTTACGATTCGAGAACTGAGAATCCGAATGGTCATATTGTCCATCGGGATAAATCAGGGGGAGCTCGATATTTATAGGCAAGAGGCACCACAGAACGGAGCTCATGTTTTGTGAAGAGGGGTGATGGAGCATCGTGGTGGGCACACAAATGTCAAATGGGTTCGCAAAGCATCCTACCTCCTTGGCTTCACGGGGGACTCATGAACATCAAATCTGTTCCCGGAGCCTCCCACCTCCTTCACTTTGCAGCGGGATTGCGAATGTCAAATATGTTCTCGGAGCCTCCCACCTTCTTTCCTTCGCGGCGGTCGTGGTACTGGGGGACTCCATGAAGGGGTTTCGTGAGGCAGTCTGTGGGGCTGTTCTTGGGGCCCTTTCATCATTCCAAATTTTGGCACCAACAAATGCCCCCCTCAATCATAGAGCTGCAGAGGGATCAAGGGTCGATGTCTGAGGGAAATCGCCAAAATCCCCGGCCATTCGCGGTGCTGACTCACGAAGTGGTCTCGCGAGGCGGGTAGGGGCCGCGAAGGCCAGGTGCGCTGCGGAGCTCCGCGAGGGCTGGAGGCACCGCGAAACTCTGAAGTATATCACCTATAACTAGGGGGTCGACCATCTCTTTTGTCCTTTCCCTTCTCCGTGATCTTTTCTTCTTGTGCTCTCGATTTTCAAAGCTTGACATACTCCACGAGTGATATCTGCGAATCGAGGTTTTGCGGCACACAACGAGTCCTTGACTCCGAGTTTGCGCTCCGCGATCCAGCTTTCAACGCCGAGGCAGCGCCCTATGAACAGTCTTCGTGAGCAGACTTCTCAAACGCACTTTGCAAATGATCTTCGCAAACCATCAAAAGAAACATCACAGCCCTAGAAAAAATGGCCCATCAAGAAGTTGCACAGTGAGTCCTTGTGGATGCTGCCCGGAGGGACGAAATGGCCAATAGTCTGGGGCTGGGAGAGCTAGTTTGAAGCCACTCGGACCATAATTCATTGATAGAGATGCTTTCGGAGAGCCAAAATAACAACCCATTATGCCTTAGGTTGCCTCTATATGGATTTGGGCTGAGGGATGATGTCTCCATCCCTAAAGCAGGTAGGGATGAGCCAACTTTCTGGTTCTGGAGCACGCCGTGTCAGAATGGATGGTTTAGGGCACCCGATGGTCATGCCCGGGAGGACTTCACGCCTGTCATCACTGACGGCCTATATAATCACCTGAACAACGTCGATGAGAATCAATTGTAGCCAGAGATGTCCCCTCCCATGTACCGAACCATCCTTAAGGCGGTGCTGGGGAACCTGAAGAATGGGTGGTCCAAGGAATGGGACCTATGCCAGGGCGGAAATTTCACGAATGATTGGGCTTGGACCAACTAGATAGGTGCCTCATGCGAGGATTTAGGGGAGGAGCTAAGAAGAGTGGGCCTATATGAGGCAGCTTGGGCTTCCTAGTTCTATATCTACCAGCCGAATCAGTTGATGACAGAGCTATTGAGCCGGTGGTCACTGGGGACCAATACCTTCCATTTGCATCAAGGGGAGGTTGGCATCATCCTATGGGACATACATCAGATCTCAGGGGTCCCGATACATGCGGGATATGTACGACGAATTCCTCTCGGCTATGGGTGCATCGTAGGATCCGGAGTAGATGTCGTGTCTAGCTATGGCATTGATCGAGCTTGTACCCGGGGAGGATAAGGAGGCGGTGAGAGATGTCCCCTACAAGAACATGTTAAAGAAGTTCTTGAACTTCCCAGAAAATAGGTAGTTCTTGGAGAGGCCATAGACTTTTCCAAAGGGTGCCCGAAGTAAGGAAAACACATACTGGTGGATGTTGGAGGATAGCCAGTGGAAGACCTAGGGGTTTAGTGTTAGCACTGAACAATGACCAATGTCAGGATGGTGGCATTCATCACAGCTCTCATCTACGGTTGGATCTTGCCGGTGAGGGATACAAACATGGGAGTGCGGGCCAAGAACTTTTGTCATGGAATCCACATTGGCAATAGGAGGGCGAGTCAACCTGGGGATCCCGATGCTCACCAGTTGGTACAAAATATTGTGGCACATCAGTGAGGGGAAAATGAAAAAGAGGGTACACATTCTATTCCACCTCTTGTATGGGTGGATGGTGGCATATATCAGAAGGATTTATGAGTATCTGAACCCAATCTCACCTCTGGGGTCAAGCTTTCATCCCTCCATCTTGAACACCGTGGGGAGCTTTCCGACCAAGCTGACTGCACCATCGGTTCTAAACCAGGTGTAGGGGGTGGAGGAATTAAATTTCCACCCATTACCATTACTAACAGGGGCCTTCACGGATGATGGAAAGGGAACAAAATAGCACTGGGCCACCTTCTGGCCTTTCGAGGTGGAGTCCTAGTGGCCAGGGTGGACCACGAGTGTCTCTGGGAGCTGTAAACCCCACACCAGTTTTCTAGGCAATTCTGATTCCTGCAGCGGCTGACCCTGTAGGTCTATTTGGGGGTGAGCTACGAGGAGCACCCATGTGTGATGAGACAGATGTTGCTCATGTTCACATGGAAAGACGGGAAGATGTAGAATATACTGCCTCCGCCGACCACTATCCTTGGTCTGGTGAATGTATACATCCAGAGCTGGGAGTCGGCCTATCTAGGAGAGATAATAAAGCAACCAACCATCCTGGTCAGTGAGGCTGAGCTTCCTCGATCTCGGGGCCAAGGCCAGAAGGCGATAGGGGTATAACGTAGTGGGGGGATGCTGTAGCGGCGACGCCCACACCAGTTGAGGGGGGAGCTGTGGTAGCGGATCCGGTTGCGGCAGTGGAGATGGTGGTACCGAGAGAACAGAGTCCTACAAAGGGGCGGTTGCCGTGGGGATTCCGTGTGATTTATACAGAGGCCCTAGGGAAACAGCTATGCCACATTGGCGTCTTAGAGAATTCGTACTTCCCGGAGGCCTGGGACATTTGGGAAGTCAACCAGCTATTCCTTGGCCCATCCAAATTATGGCAGCACCTTAACTGCCTCGGGATGAAATTGTTGGGAATTTCTCCCATTAGGACCGGTTTTACAGTATCTCAGGCAGAGGTGGAGCAATACATAGCTAAGCTGGAAGACTTCATCCACTCCTGGGGCACTCTACACCCGATGAAAAACTAGCTCAAGGAGATGTTGGGTCGTACGGTCCCTCTGTAGCTATCAACTGCTGACCTGAGGGAGCGCTTCCCCCTGCTGGAAGAATCAGATGAGTCCTCCTGGGGAGATGAGGCCGGTAGAGGGAGTCCACCAGATGAGGGTAAAGTCGGAAACCAATCCTTGTATCTTGAAGATTTTTTGGAGGCACTTGAGGTGAAATCCCATGTTCCTTTTTCAGAGTCATCCCTTGGGTTACTTGGTATTCCTTTCCAGTGTTTGAACTATGCAGGAGGACCTTGTGCATAGACCTCGTTCTCACCCCTTAGTGGGTGCTGACGCAGGGCCTTCAGGATCCACGCCCGTGGCTGCATCAACTTCCACATCTGGCGGGGCTGGGACACTTGAGTTGGCTCCCCCAGAGTCTCCAGATCTTCCAACCATATATGGGGGGGTCGCATCTCAGGGTTCTGACGACATCAGCCCAAGACCGAGACTAGGGATTTCACCTCTGTTAGTCTCCTCCACCGAATTCACAGCTGTCTTCCCCTTACCAGTGGCACCATTTGCTAGACTCCACCAGCCAGAGGGTGGCAGAGCTACAACGTTTCTTCGATGAGGTCAATCCATCAATGGGGGGAGTCGACCCCCAGGTACTGTAATGATTACAAAACCTTTAAATGTACTTTCATTCTTTTATTGTATGAGTTCCATAGCATGTATGAGTTCCATTGTTTAAATTGGTTTATTTCACCCTTATTATGTTTGTGGAGCTTCCATGGACCATTCCCCAAGATCACATGGGTCAAGCACTATGTGAGAAACAAGGGATGGCTACCTCATCGCCGCATCCAAATGTAGGAGTGAAAACCATGCTTCGGGCATCCAGGGTTTGGAAAACTGGTTTGGATTTCCAAGAAATGGGAGAGACCAGGCTGGAGAATGAAATTCTTAGAACAACCAGATTACCATTTTTCTAGGGTGCTCTTGTGCAAGAATGGTGTAACACCATGGGTGCTGAAATTGACCCGAACAGATGGGAATGGGAAGTGTGAATCATGATAAGCAGGATACAGAACATTATGGGGGTGGCATGACAATAAATAATGGCTGATGACTGGATTCTAAACACATCATTCTTATTATGTTATCTCGGAGTGGGGATAACAAATGAGGGTTGACCTTTGACCATGTTCGAAACACGGGACCTGTCACAAATTCCATCCATTAGTCTTCCGGAACGTTGTCCCAGGATAGTAGGTGGGCCATAGGACAAGAATACATACTTCTAGGGGGTTCCTACAGACATGAATGAGGATGAGGGTCCGAATGAGGGTCACACAAAGCGTGGAACATGGAGTGATGGTTTGTTCAAACATAATCCAACACTCTTGAAATTACACCACCATGGTTGGAGCACACTGGATGGGTGCGTCGGTCTGATCATGGATCATTCCTTCTTTCAGACAGGACCTCTCTGGAAAGGGGGTTGTCTCTTTCCCAATGCCATCGTGGGGCATCCCAAACTTGTTCGGGGAAAAGTTATAGTTACACGGTTCCCTACAAGGGGTCAGGCCATGGGCCAGAAATGAAGAAGAACGGGATTTATGATTCCTGTGGCTGGACCCTGGGCGAAATATCGGGGTGTCTGTACATATCCCATAAGGATGGGAATCAAGACATACATAGTTCTAGAAGCACATTTTAATGTCATGTGGGACGAGGAGAAGCCTGGTTGTGTCGGTACGCACCCCCCAAAACTACTAAGACCACGTGAGTCATGCTCGATGTGGGAAACAAGAATTAATGAGGGACTTTCCCAACACATTAAGGGGAATGTTAGGGTAGAGGGAAGCTTGGTGAATGACAACCCAAAGATTCTAACCCATCCATGTAGTGCACCTAGACGCGTGGAGAGGTAGAGCTGAGTATGTACGAATTCCACTTGAACATGAGGAAGTGTAAATGTGTGAATAATGATGCTCGCATTCTGGATCACAATGATGGAGGCATGACGATGGACAATAACTATAGACTGTGGAAGAAATGAAGCATCCACTATGCATTAGCCTGGAATGGGGACAGACAAATGAGGGTCGATCGTTGACCATGTTCGAAACACGGGACTTGTCGCAAATTTCGTCCGAGATCCTTAGGGACGTTGGCCTGAAACGGTAGGAGATCCCTTAGGCCTAGAATCCATGGAGATCCCTTAGGACTAGAATCCATGTCATTCGAGGTTCCTTTTGGATGTGGAAGAGGATGAGGATCCTAAGAGCGAGCTCACAAAGCTTCGACATGGAACGAGGGGAATGTCCCCATGAAAATTCCACACTTTGGGTTCTCTGTCAGAACACATATGAATATGACAACAAGACAGATTAGATAGAGGGAGTCGAGTCCCTTCCAATAGGGAGATCTTAGTTTAGGGTCGTAAAACTCAGACCATAGGAGGTAGGAAACACGGGTGACTCGTGGTGATTAATTAAAAAAGCCCGACGTGAATGGGAACTGTGGGTTCTGACCACCACGTGTTCCTTGGAGAGTTTTTAGATCAAGGGATAAAAAAAGAGAGTTGAGCTGGGCCTGAGGCAAAGTGAAAATGTGTTCCTATGTACCCCATGAGGATGGGGATCAAGCTGCACGTAGTTATTGAGGGGGGCACGGTGAGGTACCAGTGCTAGGGAAAAGGGGGCATGCGGGAATGGCCCTCACGCCAAGAGAAGCGGTATTTGAAAAATATTTTTTTTCCTTTAAGGTGAGTAGTTTTTTTTGTGAAACGACAGGCCTAGGGTATCCGGATCTGATGTCACCACAAGAATTAAGCTGTAGTAGGCATTGACCAAAGGTATGGTAAATGAATGATACCCAACGTGATGTCCTCTATGATGAGGTCCTCACAATGCAGTTCCATTTTTCATCATGTGGCCAGGATGGTAATATCACATCTTAGGGTCATGTGATGGGACCAAGCATGAATTTTAACATCATATGCAATTCCGAGAGGGGGAGCTTAGGATAAGGGGCCTACATAGAGGTAAGTGGAAAAAGGCGGGAGGAGAAACTATCACCCAAATGAGCTGGACCCGGAAGCACGATGTCCGGGGGATTCCACGTATCCTATAGAGATGAAGATCGAGCCACACATAGCCCTTAATGAAGATCTTAGTTTAAGGTCTTAGAGCTCAGACCGTGGGAGCCCTGAAGGATTTCGTACTATAGCATTGTCCCCCTGACATGTAGAGGTTCACTAAGGGATAGTTCCATGAGTGTCGAGATTCAACCTAGACATAATGGGGTGGAACATAATGTGAATCATGTAAAAAACATTCAAGACCTGAAGGGGCTGGCGTGACGACGTAGGATTACTACCGACCAAGTTCACAACACAGCATCCTGTCGCATTATCCTGAAATGGGGACAAACAAATTATCATCGACCGCTGACCATATTCACAACGTGGGATTTGTAACAATTTTTTGTCTGAAACCCTTGGGTGAATTGGCCCGTGATGGTAGGAGAGCCCTTAGGCATGGTATCCATACCATTTTTGGGGGTCCCTTCAGGTGTAAAAGATAATGGAGGCCCGAATGAAGGGGAACTCGAAGCTTGACAAGTGGAAGGAACATTCCTAAGTTGAATCTGAAACTCCTGGTCCTAGAGAAGAGTACTCTTAACACGTTGGTAAACCACTACAAGGGGTCAAGGGACTCAACTTTAGGGCGGCCATGAGATGGCTGACTCCCGGGAGAATGGAGGAATGGTTCCAAAAACCCAACGTGAAAGAGGGAATATCCATGTACCACACCTATATACCCCCCTGTGGAGAGGGACAGACCAAGGGGCCTAGGTGACCAGGAGATCGGGTGATCTCTAAGAAATTGGGATGGACCCGAAATCTAAATGTTTAGGCAGTCCTACGTGCCCCATATGGATGGGAATCAAACCACATATAGTTCATGAAGTTACCCAGGGGGTAAGATACCCTATCAGAAGGTGGGTGTACGACACAGCGAACAATCCGACGTGAATGAGGACATAATCCCACACCACATCATACACTTTGGGAAGAACATGGGATGGTGTCTAAGAAATCCAAGGGGCTGGAGGATAGGCCTCGGTCAGGAAGGCTTGACCAGTCTATAGTTTAATGTCTTGTAGTGAGGACCGGGGACGGGGACCCGAGAAGGCCAAGCGGCCTGAGGCTGGGCCTCTGTCAGGAAGGCCCGACCAGTTTGCAGTTTAATGTCTTGTAGTGAGGACGAGGGTCGGGGGCCCGAGAAGGCTAAGGGGCCTGAGGCTGGGCCTCGTTCAGGAAGTCCTGGCCAGTCTTTATTTTAACTTCCTGCAGTGATGATGGGGGTCGGGGGCCCGAGAAGGTCAAGGGGCCTGAGGATGGGCCTTGGTCAGGAAGGCCTGACCAGTCTGTAGTTTAAAGTCTTATAGTGAGGACAGGGGTTGGTTAAGGTCTCATATGGGGATGTGTATGGCATGGTGAGTAACCCGGCGTGAATGAGTACATAATCCCACACCATTCCATACAATCCTAGAAGATATAATCTGGGACGGATGGAAGGTCATACGCCTTCTTGTATGGTTACTGCCTCATCACAACTCCTAAGTCCATGTGAGTGGTGCTCGGTGTGGGAAAGAAGGAGCATGTCTCAGCTATCTCCAGCCATTGGGTCCTGATAGATGACATCGCCAGAAGGGAGTCCATCGCTTAGATACAAAGGGGAAGAATGAAACACAACACTCGATGTTTGGGACATCTTGGGGTGGTCCTAACGATCCAGGAAAACTATTGACTGTGTTCAAAACACAACATCCCTATTGTAACCCGAAAGTGGAGCAACAAACAAGCATCGACCACTGACTATATTCACAATGTGGGACTTGTATCAATTTGTTGCTCGACATCCTTCAGGGTGTTGGCACAAAGTTGTAGGGGAACCCTTAAGCATGGTATCCATACCATTCAGGGGCCCTTCCGGATGGGGAAGGTGATGGAATCCCAGTCAAGGAGTGGGTGAAGCATTTCTATACCCATCTATGATAGAGACGACCGTCTCCAGGGAGCGGGATGTATGACCAGATCGAGGATATCTTGACATGAATTAGGGAAAACATTATGCACCCTTCCATATAACTTGACCTGGGGGAGGATTCTGGAATTTGGGTTGGGCCGACGAATGAAATGTCCGAGAGTTCCTACGTATCCCATGAGGATGGTAATCAAGCCATACATAGTTCTTGAAGGCCATGCAGTTTTAACGTCTTGTTGTGAGGATGTGGGAGGATAGAATAATGGGAGTGGGCACATGGTGAGACCATTATAACCTTTATACGAGTGGGGCTGAGGAATCCCATATCATGCAAGGATCCTCCGAGAGAACTATACCCATGCGGGATAGTCGAAGAGAAGAGTTTTGGGCTGGGATCAAAACAAAGCGTCTGAGAATTCCTACGTATCCCATAAAGATGGGAATCAAGCGATACATAGTTCTTGAGATGCATTTAATGTCATGAAGGATGATGTGCTATTTGAAGTCATGCAAGACTGAACAGTTTAATGTCATGTAGGACCATCGTGCAGTATAGGGTCATACGGGACCGTCCAGTTTAAGTTCATGCATGACCATGGGGCTCAGGAAACGTATTTCATGAGGAACATAGCATTGGTGGGAGGAGTTATACCCTCACCATCCATGGTCACCAGGGAGTTTTCTCAATTGGGATAAACCTTATGAACAATGAAAGGTCCTTCCCATTTTGGCTCCAACTTGGGCGGTTTCATTCCGGGGATCATTGGTGCCAGGAGGGCCAATACCAGGTCGCCATACAGAAAAGAGTGGAGGAAAACCTTCTTGTTGAAGGCTCAAACCATCCTGCTCTGAAGCCTTTCTAGTTTGTGCCGGGCATGAAGCATGTTCTTGTCCAATGCTTCCAATTCATCTAGATGGATTTCAGCCACCTTATATGGTGCTTACTGGTCATAGACTGCTGTGCGCAATGAGGGCAAATGAATCTCAATGGGCAGGATAGCCTTAGTACCGTACACCATGAAATATGGGGTCATGTGGGTGGAATTGTGAGTCTTCGTCAGATAAGCCCAGAGGGCGTTGGGGAGCTTGTTCAGCCAACTCTTCTTGTTCTGGAAAAACATTTTTTGCGAAATGTTATAAAGGGTTTTATTGAACGCCTTGATCTATCCATTTTCCTACACGTGATAGTGGGAGGTATGGGTCGAATGAATATTGTACTTGGCGTACAATTTCTTCAGATCGGCTGCTCGGAAGTTGGTGCCTTTATCAGTGAGGAAATCATGAGGGACTACAAACCGGTCGATTATGTTGGAGCTCATGAATTCAACTATAGAACGGTCCTTGACCTTCGTGAGTGAAATTACCTCTGTCCACTTGGAAAAGAAATCTGTGGTAGTTAGGAGGAACCTACACTAGCGAGCTGTCACCGGTGGATATGGCCCCACGATATCGAGTCCCCACACCGCAAATGGCCAAGAGTAATTGGTGGAGTGTAGAGGTAATGGCAGTCAATGCAGGAAGTTAGCATGAATATGGTACGCGTGACATCCTATGGAAAACTCGATACAATAATGGATCATAGAGGGCCAAAAGTACCCCAGTCTCTTGACTTGATGGGAAAACATTGGCCCAGCTTGGTGGGAACCACAGGAACCGACATGAACCTCTTGCATGACCTGAGAAATCTCATCTCCATGGATGCAACGGAGGAGAAAACCTTCGAAACCATGCTTATAGAGGATCTGCTCAAGACTGGGACAACTCTGGAGGGTAAAACGTAGTGTGCGACATCGGATTCGCTCGCGCTTGGCCCGATCAGCTAGGAGGAAACCATTTTGGAGATACTCTATGAAATGTTCTCTCCAGTTGGGATTCATTCCAACCACAACACCTGAAGAACCTGGGGCTCCTATTGTGGAGGATCCTGTGATAAGATGGCTTACTCACAGGTCGTTTTCATCCTATGGGGTGACGAGCGCAATGACTCTCCGGTGCGCCACATGGATAATCAGATCATCCTGCTCGGGCTTGGAAAGTGATGCAGCTAAGCTAGCCAAAGCGTCCTCTCGATCATTCTGTGACCGAGGTACATGGGTAACCTCTGGTCGAGAATGGAACTGAGTCATTAGATGGAGGGTGCACTCCAACAATGGTACGAGCTCTGGATTTCTGAAAACATAGTCGACGTTGACTTTCTTGACGACTACCTTAGAATCCCCTTTCACATGAAAATGGGGTACATCGATCTCGAGGGCCAGCTCGAGGCCAATGATGAGGGCCTCATACTCTGCCTCATTGTTGGTGCAGCCTTCTGACAACAGGAATGAGTATGGTAGAATGGCTTGCGCCTGGGTAATGAAGACGATACAGAGGCCCACTCTGTTGAGCCTAGGATCGTTGAGCCTCCTAAATGTGGGACTCTGGGAGGCACCGTCGAAGTGAATTTTCCAACATTAGATGGCATGGTCTACCGAGAGGATTGCCTTATCGGTAAAGTCCAGGTTCAGGGACTGGTCCACGAATGTTGGATGGGCAGTTAGAAATTCTGCCATTGCCTGCCCCTTGATAGCCTTCTAAGGCACAAACATGATGTCGAACTGCTGGAGGACTACCGTCCACCGCACTAGTTATCTAGTCAACTTGGGGCGGTTTATAATGTACTTTATTGGATCTACTCGAGAGACCATCTATACCTCATGGTGCTGCAGGTAATTTCGCAACTTCTGTATAGCAAATACGAGCTCAAGGAATCTCTTCTTGATGGGGGAGTATCTGGTCTCCGTATCGAGGAGCATGCAGCTGAGGTAGTAGAAGATATTATATGTCCCATCATTGTAATTCTAGGAGAGAAGGGTGTCGATAGATCGATCTTGGGATGTGACATAGAGAATCAGTGGATTTCCGATGATGGGTGGCATTAGGATCGGAGGCTGGAGTAGATACTGCTTGATTTCCTCAAAGGCAGTCTGGCACTCATTGTCCCATTCGTAGGCAGATCCTTTCTTCATTAGCCGAGAAAAGGGATTACACTTGCCAGCCAGGTTCGCACTGAATCGATGTATATAGGCTAAGTGGCCTTAGAGACGTCGATGCTCCCGAATATTACTCAGGGGAGTCATCTGGCTAATTGCATTGATCTTCTCTAGGTCAATCTTGATGCCCCGGTAACTGACGACGAAGCCAAGGAACTTCTCGGAAGTAACCCCAAAGGCACACTTCAATGGGTTCATCTTCATGTGGCGGGAAAGAAGGAAGCCTAACACTTTCTCAATGTCCTTGAGATGTTCCTAATGCTGCTGAGATTTGACCACCAGATCATCCACATAGTACTCCAGCAATGTCCTGAGGATTGGCTTGAATATGAGATGCATGTACTACTGATAGGTGGAACAAGCATTCTTCAGGCCAAAGGGAATAACCTGGTAACAGAAAGTACCTTAGGGAACCCTGAAATCCGTGGACTCTTCATCCTCAGGGGATATCTGTATCTGATTATATACAGAGTAACCATCCATGAAAGAGAGGGCTTGGAACCCAGTTGTAGTTTCGATCAACAATTCTGTCACCGGAAGGGGAGAATCATCCTTTGGACAATGAAAATTGAGATCTTCGAAGTCAATACAGACTCTGATCTGTCCGTTCTTCATTCTGACTGGCACAATGTTGGCTAGCCACTTGGGGTACTGGACCTCCTTGATGAAGTTGGCTCTGATGAGTTTTTCAAATTCAGCCTCAACAATGGCACCGTGAGAAGGATGCATCTTTTTGGGAGGATACATGAACCCACGATGGTTTGTCGGTAGACCGAGGTGGTGGAAGGATACATGAGGATCTAGTCCTGGAATCTCATCGTAACTCTAGGGAAACATGCCATGGTGCTATTTAAGAAAGTCCATGTACCACCGCTGATCCTCGAAGGATATGGTGGTGCTGATCAATGAGGGTCTCAGATCTGACTCGCTACCAAGGATCACCTGTACTAGTACATCAACCACGGCAGAGATGCCTTCATCAAAGGCAGGGGGAGCATCCTCCAGATCCTGTTCTTCACTTTCGGAGGAGAGATTTCCTAGCGGGTGAGGCTTCCCCTTAGTTATAGGAACCTAACAAGAGGATGGTACCATCCTGGGCAGCGGTGGACAATCCTTCAGGAGATTCACGTGCCACTAAGACAATAGTGATGAAGGTAGTCGATCCAATCCCATCTGGCCATCATCCCAAGGGGCCATGCTTGATGATATCAAATCAGTAGTGGCGCGTCAGATTGATCAGGTTACTTCTATCCCAGTGGAATAGACATGTATGATGTACTTCCTTGGCCATGGGGAGGACATCCTAGTACTGTATGGGGGTAGGAGGTTCTAGGATCACCCGAGCCTGGTTTCTTTAGGAGTACGAAGTGATTTTCCATCATCTCTTGGACTTCAGAATATGCCTTCCACTTGCACTAGAAAAAACAAAGCATTCCCCCTATTTCAGGGGTCGTGGCCACCTATTGATGGATTGGGAAAATGTAGGCATCATCCAGACCTGCCACGTATCACTTGTGACCGGTGCGGGCTCAAAATCACTTGCTAGAATCTGCTTATCCTTGCTCTTTTAATAGTCAGCATCAAGATAAAGGGATTCACAAGAGGCGAAAGGAGATGAATCACCTTGGAGTACACGTAATCAACCATTAATGGAGTACTTGAGGCATTGGTGATACGATGAGGGGACCGCCACGTGCAGATGAAGCCATGGCCTACCCATTAATGTATTGTACGCGGTGTCCTGGGAGACAACCATAAATTCAGATCTGGAAACTAGGACACCGAACTGGGTCTTCAAATGGATCTTGCCGACTGGGGTCTGTTCTATCCTTTCATATCCCTGGATCCATAAATCAGAGGGAGTCATATCATCTTCAGATAACCCTAGCTTCTGCAGTGTCCATTTCGGGATAAGGTTGATCCTGAAGCCAGTGTCAACGAGATAGAGGCGAACCTCCACACTATTGAATTTTCCGATGATGTACAGCAGGAGGATGTGCCCTTGTATAGGAGAGCCTTAATCCTCTCTGGAGAACGAAATGATGTTCTGGCATTCGGCATTATCAACTGCTTCAGCATGGAAGGCTTCTTCAGCTTCACCCTCTGTCCCGAACTTGAGGGGGATTATTAAAGCCTCGGTGAGGGCCTCATGCATATCTGACGACAGGAGGAGGGCTTCAACGATGGAAAGTCTCGATGGGATTCCGGCAAGGTTCTTGAGGACATCATACATCCACACTAGGCGCAAAATTTTGCTTACAGGAGGCCGCTCTGCGATTGGAAGCATGTCGGACCCTGCTGGCTGGACCGGTGGCTAGCTGGTGCTGGGCACGTTCCACTGTTCACTTGTCAAAGCCTGAAGAGTAGCTGCCAGATGAGGTCTGGATGGCTGGGGTTAGCTTTTAGTGGGGTGAACCTAGTCGTATTATAGCTTAAGTGGCTCTGCCTGATCCAGTATCACAAACGGTGGTGGAGGTGGTCTTAAAGACACTGGATGAAGAGGTTGTGTATGTTGAGCTCTACGCTGGGCCTACTGTCTGGTCTCAGTGGCATGCATGGCCTGACTGAAGGTGCCAACTGACGTGCCCCGAAAACCCATACAGTCATGGCTATGTTGACGTTGGCGTCGGCTGGGGACATTGGGGAGATTCGCTAGGCGTTCCCCCTCGTCAGGAATCATGTAGGGGTTTACAAACTCAATGGTGTTAACCAAAGCGTACCCTTGACTGTCACTCAAAGAATCATCCACAATTGGGTGGATTATAGGAGGTATCCCCATCTTAGGGGGCATCAAGTTTCTGAGAGTGTGAGACAACGATGACATTGGAGGAGCACATTTGTTCTTCTTGCACCGTTGATGCCTGCTCCTCTAGGAAGAGGTCGGCAGAGATGATGACGTAGAGGTGCTTGCCATAGCTTTTGAAGGCTCTGGCTGATTCAGACATGCCTGAATGACACCATGTGCGTGTGCGGCCATCTTTCGAGCCATCCAGTCATTATACTTCTAGGACCCATGGTCAGGAACCTGCTGCCACTCACCTTCCCCGCCACTACCGCTATCTGACCTCACAAAAACAATCTCTACTTGTATCGGGGATGGTCCCAGCCTGACTATGTTGTCATCAACCTGGTCTTGGATCCAGTCCTTAAACACATATCCCTTCTTGTGGGTGTTCCCCAAAATCCGATGATAGGGGTAGTGGTTGGTGCGATAGGTGAGATTCGCATCTGCCGGCCTTCTACACTCAGGCAAGCGTACAATCCCCTGCTATAGGGAACTAAGAATGTAACCGAGGACCTGATTCTCACTAAATGAGTAAGTCTAGAATCTACTTTCCAGATAGAGAGCCCTTTGAGCCTGGCCTTGGTGAGGATCCAGAGGGGCCTATCGAGGAGGTAGACCCTGATTGTCCCACCTGGGCGGCGGTGGTGCATTACATGGAGGAACCTACCAATTCTAAGGACTATGCAGAGTCAGAGGTTGTGCCTAAGGTGGAGGGCCTTGGTGAGGCGGCGAGGTCGGTGCTACTGTTGGCAACTCTAGATACCTGGGGGCCTCTATCTAGGCCACCACGATGGGATCAGCTCTGGTAGCTCTCATTTCTGGGATTGCAGGGGGCAACAAACATGTCTGCATGTCCTGTTGCAGGGCTTCTTTGAGGTGCTGGGACTTATCCAAGAAGTCTTGGAACCCTCTGGGATAGTTCTGAGTAATTAGAGAGGGAACCAGTTTCATCTTGACATTTTCCATGCATATCATCAATAATTTATCATGAGTCAGTGGCATGTCAAGAAAGTATGTGAGCCCCTTCTACCGGGCGATAAAGTCTGTGACTCGCTCCTCAAGCCTTTTCTTTCACTTAAAGAGGTCTTCAATGCTGGTATTTTGGGTGGTAGAGTAGAACTAGTATAGGAAATGCCTGTGAAGGTCCTCCCAACTGGTCACAGATCCGACGGGGAGTTGGCTGTACCAGATGAATGTTGGCCCCTCCAGCATCTGAACAAAACAGTGGATCTTAGTGGCCTCTTGATGTGCTGGAGTACCCAAAATGGACCCACACCACGATTTGAAGTGGGCCAGATGTTGTGGAAGGTCCCACATCCTATTAAAGGGGGGAAAAGGTGGGATTCCCAAAACACGGAGAAGCCGACATATCATGCACCCACGCCAGGTATGGCTTGCCATGAGGTGGGATAGCCACCTATCGTGTTTCCAAAGCCTCGAGGCGGGTGATGAGCGCCACCATAGGTTCATCCGGGTGGGGGTCCCTTTCTTGATGGGTATCCCTAACCATGAGTGCATTGTCGGGCTCTTCAACATGATAGACGGGTTCTGTGGCTCGTGGAGCGACTGGTGGGATGGCCTGCGGGGCAGATGGGGGACCCCGAGTAGGATTCCTTGGATTGTCGCACTGCTCGGGAGGGTTCAGTGAGACATATCATGCCCTCTTACTGTGAGTTCTAGCTTCGGCCCTGTCAGTGGGAGTGATATGATCAGGGTTTCCTGGAGGTATCTCACCAGGGGGAAGTTGTTCCTGCCCCTACTACCCCGACCTCAGATCACCATAGTCGGGTCATCGCCCTACATTGCGTTCAGCCTGGAGTTTGTCTACCAACCTCTTTTTCTCAGCATGCTGCTTACGCAACGCAGCCTTCTTGGGGTCCTCCTCCATCTTATGCACTATGTCGGATGGGTCGAGGTGGTCGAAAGCTATGACATGCTCTTTGACCTTACCAGCATTTCGGCTAGGTACCAATGACTTAGGAGGCACATAGAGACCTAGGAGGTTCCTCTGCTGATGAGTAATCCTCCTCGATGGGTCCAAAAATGGTGACACACCCTCAGGGGGTAAGTCTCCATCGAGAAACTCTAGCTCATCCTCCATATCCATGACGTCGGCCATGTGGACCATAACCCTTCTCGTGGGCATGTCCGCAATATCACATAGCGAGTCAGGCTTCCGTCAGATAGGACTGAAGAGGAGGGCAGCATACTGTCCCCAGCCATGGACTTGCATGTGGGGGTGGCCTCCATGATAATTCTTCGGAGTACCTTAATACTCTGAACGCATTGCTTCTGGAGAGCCTCACGATGACCTAGTGACTTGGGGCGCTGGGCCACAGGGAGTGCAGCCAGATCAACTCGACGGCATTGCACACTGATGTCTTCGAAATGCACTTGGATCCTTGGATATACCACACGCTGATTACAGAGACTGAAATGCATTTCCCAGAGGGTGCAGCGGAGACACTCAACTTCCTCTAGGGTGAGAGACTCAGGTACGTAGAAATCCTATGCTACCATGGGCCAGAACTCCTCGGGGAAGTGGTAAAATGAAAGAATGATCCAAAAGCTCCTGGTCTCAAATCCAGGGTCTAGCCCTTGATTTACCCACTCACCAACTAGAGGTGGTTGAGGAACTTGCAGTGGAACTGAGGCAGACCGTTGGGACAGCAGGTTGGCCAGCGGAGAATACAACGAATGGGCTGACTGGCCACCGACTCTTGGGTTGTCCTCTGAAGAGTGGAGCGACCTGGCAGCTATTTCACGGTAGGAGGGACTGACGGCTGTCGTTCCTAGCTCAGGGGCCAGGGCTGGTGGTGGTGGGTCACACTGTGGTTCGCCTGCCACTGGTCCCCATAATAGTTCTATGTGATCTCTTGTGGAGATACAAAGTTCTTCCCATGATGATGGCAGTGGATGCACGACCATAACCTGTGAGGTCGCCAGATTTTCATTCCCCTAGATAAAACTACGGAGGGAGGATATAATCATGTAGACCTCACATTCTGGGAGTACCAGGCTGATGCGCCTCATCCCTGCCTCGACCCTTGACTCGGATGAGCGAGGGGGGGAGAGTTCCTAAGCTGAGTCACACTCCGCTTCAGAGTCTGAGTAGCGGACCAGTTTGATCTCCATACGCGACTTCCCAGGATTCTTCTTGTTGTAGTGATGACCCCACTTCATTCACCTAGGTGGCTCCTTGGGACAAGGATGACTCCCGACATGGGGTCCTTCGGCCGCACTGGTGCTGGGGCAGAGAGGGTCTATACCTGAAACAGCTGAGGTGTGAGGAGTACCAGGACAAATTTCGAAAGGGAAAAGGGGAGGACCTCCATGTACAACACTAGAGCATGAAACACCTCCGCTGGAACCAACAATATCATGTGGAGGAACTCAATGCTTGGTGCGAGTGGAGCGAGGCTTGCCTTTACCCTTCTGGTTTCTGGGGTGAGGAGGAACTTCTCCAACTGTGGAGAGGACTTAGGGGGGATCACCATGTTGGAGAGATAACAGATGGGTAATTTCTCCACATCGACGGTCGGGGTCAGGGGAAAGGGCTCCATACCCGATGTGATGGGAGCGTGAGAGCCTTCTATGTCGAGAATCACTACCGCGTGGCAGACCATCATTCAGGTTGGGCGTTGCGCAGGGCAAACCTCCATGTCGAGCCTCAGAGCGGGGTAGACCCACACTCTCGTTGGTGGTGGTACGAGGAGGACCTCTGTACAGGGTGGCATTGTTGTGGGTTGGTTCGCGGTGACCACCACCTGTGCCTGGTACCCAGAGAGTCGATCTAGCCTGCCCGTGGGGCGTTTGGGGCCTTGATCCCAGTTGGGCGTATGAGCGCACCTACTCAGTGTGTGCAGGGACTTTATGATTTGCATCAAAGGTGGATCAGGCCATAGTAGTCATCAATGTTGATGCCCCTCGGCAGGCGTTCTCCTCAGCCTGTGCTCGACGCTGGCGTCGGGTAAGGCGAGCCGGGTCTGGTGGGGCGGGTGCAAGGCTTACTTTCTCCTCTAGAAAAGTCAGAAGTTGGTGCTGATGTGGCCAGGTGGGAGCCCTTGATGGGAGACCCTGGATTGGAACTCTAACTGGGCTGGGTCGGACGTCACCCACCTCATCAGCGTAAGGCGGGGATTCTTCAAAGCGCTCCGGTGACAGGATCCTAAAGCAATTGAATGTCGGGGTGGGATCAGCGGCTCACTATGCGGCCCTTTGGGGTGGTGTTGATGATGGGGCCTAAACGCCTCCAGGTCTAGGCGGGCCATATCCTAGGTTGGGATTATTCCCTCCTTCTCGTAACGACGTATGAGGTCGTTAATCACCCTTCATTGGATGACATCCAATGGGGATAGGGGGTGTGGGCGCCCCTCGGTCGTGGACACAGACGCTATTGTAGAAGCAGTTAAGCCACATGGAGCGGTTGTGCTGGCATTTCCCCTGCCCCTGCCTAAGTGGGAAGGCAGTGGTCACATTCCTGTGGTAGTGACCTAATTCATGAGAAGCAGAGAGATGAACTCGTCAGTGATGAAAGAAAAGAAGTCAATGACCCATGCCCCATAGCCTTCCCATCTCACATGATTGGTAAGAGGGATCCATGCTGACAACGTCGTAGAACAGAATGTTCAATGTTCTACTACCCCATCTTCTGGTGAGTTTCATGCCAGGCCCGCTATTTGATTGGTGGGACCTGGCACCAGATAGCTAGTTCTGGTGACACTTCAATCCATGGATTCCCCAATCATTACTAAACTCCATTTTTAGGAGAATAACTTCACGTCAGGTTCACCATTTTTATTTCCGATGCTTTCTCCAGGGCACACATGTCTGTTTTCTTGGGTATGACGAGCGTGGCTTTTGTTTCTCCGCATTCCCACTTTCCAATGGTAGGGTACATTTGCTCCTTATTCAAGGGTGTTTTCTCCTTGATTGAAATAGGGTGATGGGATGTCGGTTTATCCTTCCATGGATTCCTCCTTAGAACTCATCACCTAGTCCGGGTCTCCCTCATAGGTTTAATAAGTTTTTCGTGAAACTCTTCTCGATGACATAATTTCATGGACTCCATTTAATTACACTTCTTCTATTAGGACATTCCAAGGGGTTCGGTCAGGGCAGAAACCTTCGGTCAGGGGAGTAGTCACGTTGGGCATCACTGGCATGTCTGGACAATGGGGATTGGTGTGTCTCACTTATGTCCCTTATTATAGGGCTTCTCGGGGGCACAAAAACCCGAGGCATCCCACATCGAACGTGGGTAATCATATGTCATAGGCATGTATCTAAGGTTTTTCTCAGCTTTCTGTGTTTAACACGGGGTATGATGCAAGTTTAACGTCCAACAAAGATGGATCAGACTGATCAAAACACTGATTAGAGTAGATCAGAATGAGGAACCCCCTTGAGGGAACACTGATATTGGGGAAAACACGTGGGAGGCTTCCCGAATGCTATGAATGGGAATGGGGTGGCATGATCTCACCGGGATGTGGCGGCCTTTGTAAAAATGAGGATGGATGACGGTTTTGGGCTTGAGCCTTGAAGAGACTTCCTACATATCCCAGTGGTAGGGAATCAACGTCCGCGTAGTTCAGGATGGTGTGGGGCTTACACCCTAGGCTACCCAAGGTGTTGGTGAACCAACGTGAAGGGGGTCAGAGCGACCAATGAAGGGTGGTGGTCTTGAACCCCGTGAGGCTTCCTACGTACCATGCCTTAACATGGATCAAAGAACACATAGTTCAAATGTACAGTTTAACATCATACAGGATGGGGATGGTCTCAGTGGACTAACATGAATGAGGACCTTGGTCTAGGAGTTGGGCTTGAACTTCTTGGAGGCTTCCTACGTACCGTGCCTTGACATGGATCAAAGTCCTCGTAGGTTGAGATGGTGTGTCAGAGAACCAACGTGAAAAAGGACCTTGGTCTAGGTGGATGTTGGGATTAAACCTCAGGAAGGCATCCTTTGTACCATGGCTTGACATAGATCAAAGTCCTCATAGTTCGGGATGGTGTGTCAGAGAATCGACGTGAAGAAGGACCTTGGCTCAGGTGGATGATGGACTTGAACCTCAGGGTGGTTCCTACGTACCATTACTTGACATGGATCGAAGTCCTCATAGTTTGGGAGGAGAGTAATACAGTTTAACGTCATGCGGGATAAAGGCGAACCGACGTGAAGGGGGTCAGAACGACCGACTGGTGGTGGGATTGAACCTCGTTAGGATTCCTACATACCATGCCTTGACATGAATCAAAGTCCCTATAGTTTAGGTGTACAGTTTAATGTCATGCAGGATGGGGATGGTGTCATGGTTGATTCTTACTCTAAGCCCACGTGAGTCGTGCTCGGTGTGATAAACCAGAGGCAACAAAGTCCTGATGACCACATCGCGAAAGGTGCGTCCGTGGAAAGTGAAGAGGAGTGGGGCTTACACTCTGAGGCGGCCCATGGAGAGAGAGATTGGGACTTACTCTGAGATAGAGGCCCCAGGGCAACAAAGCGCAGCGGGAGGGGGTCTTTGGACTGAAGAAGGGAGGATCCCTATTCCCTATCACACCCTCCGCTATCCTTGGCACCAAGGAAGTGAGGAAGAGCAGGGGTGCTGTCTCCGGCAAGAAAAGCTAGGGGCTTGCATCATGGTGGTTTCCCTTCCCCACAGGCAAATTCCACTTCAAGAAGGGGGATGTCATCCCATGGGGAGACCAGGTGGTGTGGAGAATGACCAAGGCAGGGGGTCCCTACGTGTGAGGCACGAGGCCAGGTCACAGTTTTACGTCATGTGTTGAGGATGAGGTTCTTGGCAGCTTATCATCCTGTAGCTCAGACTAGGTGGGTTTTCTCCACACACCTAGGACTTAGATTTCTTGTACCCTCTGCTCCTATTGGGAGAGAAGGAATCAGAAAGGCCGTCATGAGGGGGTGTCACGGAGCGAACCATCTAGGGGTCCATGTTAGTGTGGCTATGCGCAAAAGCAATATCAATTAGCGTGCCTATGCGAAGAAGCACTAGGTGCAGAAATTCTACAGACGGTATCATCCAGGGGACTTTGAAATCACATCATGAAAACCTGTAGGGTCTCACGGAAAAAGGATTTTCCAAGTAGAGGGGTCCATAGGTCAGGGCATTGTGGATCTCTGTTTCTCTGCGTGGTGGAGGGCACTTGCGAAGGGCAGTGCTTCGCAATGTGGGGTGCCTTAGCCTTATCTTTGGGAGGAGGTGCCAATTGGAGGTGCTATATGAAGTGGAAGGGAATTCACAGTGCATGACCTCACTGGGAATAGCTGCCTCGTGAATCAAGGTTTTGAGAAGCAATGTGCTTTCCGATGTACGGTGACCCTGCCTTAGCATGTGGATCATGTGTCCACGAAGGGTGTTTCGTGAATCATAAACACTCCGCAACAACCCAGGTCCCCTTTGGGATCCACTTCATTCGCGAAATACTATAGGATTCGCGAAAGGCATCCCTCTTAGAAGAGGGTATAAAAACGAGAAAATGGGGAGGCACTTCGCGAAGTAGAAGTACCTCGCACATCTCATGGTTCACTAAGTAGAAGAGTGATTCACGATTTGGGAGCTGAGAAGCTGAAAGGTCAGATTGTCCATCTAGAGAGCTCAGGGGGATCCCAGTATTTATAGGCAAGAGGCACTGCGGAGCAGAGCTCACACGGCGCGAAGATGGGTTATAAAGCTTCGTGGCGGGCTTGCGAAAGTCAAATGGGTTTGCGGAGCATCCCGTCTCCTTAGCTTCACAGGGGTTTGCGAATATCAAATCTATTCTCGGAGCCTCCCACCTCCATTGATTGGAAGAGGGCCCGCGAACGTGAAATGCGTTCACGAAACCTCCCACCTTCTTTCCTTCATGGTGACCGCGGTGCGGGGGGACTCCACGAAGGGGCTTCACGAGGTAGTCCATATTGCCATTCTTGGGACCCTTTCTTCATTCCAAATTTTGGCGCCAACAACAGCTCTAGTTCTATTCGATAAGAATACAGACATGATCTTACTAATTTACGTAGATTATCATTTCCCGAACCAGGCCACAAAAAAGTATATGTACCCCATATCGAGGATCAACGACCTCTTTGACAATTTTTGAGGTAAGAGGTGGTTCTATATGATTGTTCATAGATCTTGCTACCACTGGTTCCGGGTTCTTGAAGCTGGTATTCCAAAGATTTATTTTCAATGTTGCAATGGGAACTATGAGTTCTAAGTGATTCCATTTTTTGTGATACATTCCCTCACCGTTATCATGTATTTGATGAAACAAGTTTTCCTTCAATACATGGACTAGTTTTTTTTCCTCATTGATGACATACTCTTTTAATCTATGTTATAAGAGGATAAATCCAATAACTTTTCGATGGTTCTTTATGTAACACCCTGAGCTTCCATGATACGCCTCTCTTTCAATATTGCAGTAGCTTGCATTGTACGCAAGTTCGAGTTCTAACACACTACGACTAATCAAAGTAGCCGTTATGAATAGTAATAACCACTTTTTAAAATTATAGAAATTTTATATTTCAAAATGGACTTCATTTTTGTATTCTTAATATCAAAATTACCCTAAGTTGAATTTTTTGTAATTTTTTGAGAACTTCCAATTTTTTATGAATAGTGAAAAATACATAAAACAACTTTTTTAATAAAAATAATTTATTGTGATAAATTATAATATTTAGTGGTTTTAAAGTATAATTAGAATATATTTTTACCATTTTATCCAATGGCGGTCATTAGAATTAATTTAACATTGAAATTGGGCATGAACAATTGTCAATCTTTTGATATAAATTGTTTCTTAAAAACACGCTATTTGTTGTGACAGCGGGAATTAATTATAAAATTAATTAATGCAACTTATATGTTTGGAATTTTGTAAAATAGAAATCATTTTTGAATTCGGAATATCAATTATAGCTTAGGGTGAAATTTTGGCATTATTCTGAAAAACTTCAATTTTTGAAGAATAGTGAAACCACTAAGTGGTAGTTAAAAAACTGATTTTTCGTTTAAATGAAACATTACCACTTCTGTGATTTGAATTTCAAAAATCTTACGTACATGGTTGTCATTAGAAAGTAAAATGTGGTTCAATGAGATTAAAATAATTTTGGTAAATAGTAACTTTTACGTTCTTAATCGCGATTAGAGGTAATTAGTGTAGTTTAAGGTAAAAATAATTTTTTAATAATATGAGATGAGCTTGATACATGTCCTACCCTCATTGGATGTGCCATGGCCGACCAAGACAATCCATGGGTCAACTTGGGGACCCCATGGAGCCACTTTAGTTGGAAAATGACATAAATACCTTTTATTTAATGTTAAAGTAAAAAATGACACAAACATGAAATTTTTTACTAAAACAATTTTTACATGGGGTTATAAAAGTCATGTTTTTGACTATAAATAATAATTGGAAAGCTAAAAATATTTCCTACATCATAGTATTTTTTTTATAATTTTTGGACATTAAATAAATTAAATTATTTATGACACCATGATGATGCAGCGATTACCACACTAATTAACGATTTAAATAAAATGAATAGATAATGTAAAATCCAAGGCTTAAACTTGTCAAAAACCTATTGGATGAGTATATTTTGAACCCTTATCACGTTAGACTCGAATTATATAACTGTGGGACCTCTAAAATCCGAAACTCATTTTATAATAAAGTGACTTTTCTTTACTTTCCAAGAGTGGCCCTCCTCTCCACTTATAAAAGGCCCCCACCTCTACCACCTCATTCACACTTTCAAGCCATTTGGCTCAGCCAACCTCTGCCCAAATACTCTCCCAACTTCCCCGTCTTACTCCTAGAAGCCTCACTTTGGGCAGAACTCTTCCCAAGGAAGCCTTTGGCTCAAATCAAAAAGAGTTACCCGATTTTAAGGTAATGTATTCTCTTATGTTATTTTGTTTTATTTTGCTTCTCCAACCCCATAAACTCTTTTTATTAATTTCTTTTGTAACAACAACAGTATCCTCAATATATTAGGATGTTTTTATAAGAAGGATTCGAGCTACACTTACACACACCTACATCTAATGGTTAATGAACATACTGTTTCTGTGGATGGAGAATTTTTGCCTCACGAAACGATGATTGTTCAACACTCATATAACACCTCTAATGGTGGCCATTATGATGAAAATATTTTTATATATGATATATAATATGTATATGTTTTCCTTATGCTTCTGTATTTCTCATTTATGGCATACTTTATGATTTCCATTATGGGTAAACGCGGTAATTTCATTTTAGGAAGTGCAGACTACCGCCCCCTCAATGTGATGTGAATCGTTAATGCCATATGTGGAATGTATAAAGGATGGAGTAAATGATATTATATATGATATTATACTGGAACTATATTATACCTTTATATAATTATGATTTCATTCCATTAAATACGAAATAGAAATGAAAGTAGCGTGCATGCGTACGTACGGCTTACCGTCTCCATGAACGGTGCATTTCATTTATTGCCTCTAAATGTTACATAATATTATAAATGAATGTATATACTGGAAATATATGATATATATGACATCTAAATCATGAATATAATTCTGGAGATAATAGATATTCTACCACATAAACAACTTGTAGTTATAAGAAGTTTATTGTTGACTCAAGTACCAAAGATCGACAAAACGACCGTTATTAACTTAAATAATTACATAATGTTCATAACATTGTAATAAGTGATATAAAAGGGATAATGAAATTTAAAATGGTTCTTAATAAAGTAGATATTAACTCTAGTTTATTATTCAGGAGGTTAAAGAATGGTCGAATCAAGTCGGACACAAGGTAAGGGAATTTCTTAACCCAATTTCCATTCTTTGGGTTAATCTCATAATTTCAAATTATGTCATGATATTATTATGTCCTATCTTGTATTTGTACTTTATTTATGTGTAATAATAGTGAATAAACATAAAAGAACTATTTTATTTTAAAAATGATCTTTTTAAGGACTTCGTCTCAATATCCTTTCATTGAGGCATATTTTGTTTTATACAAAAATTTCTGTTATAAGGTGTATAAACCCCTTTGAATTTTACATTTATTCAAAAGGAATCTTTTTATACGAAGCGTTTTACTAAATGACAAAAAGGAATGTTTTTCTTGTCGTATGTATGCGGCGACAACGACTTATCCGCCGCTGTAACCATTATTTGAGTTTCGGCTTCCTCTACAAGCCATAATTTTTTGTAATGAAAAATAAAAACAAAGTTTTAACATTATTTTATTTTGGTATTGAAAATGGTTTTGAAAGTGTTTTTATTATATCAATGTGTTGTATTGATATCTTGTGATTGAAATGTGGAAATGTTATGTTTCCTTTATGAATGTTTTATGTGATACGATTATGTTATGGTTTATGATATGTTTAAACCTATTCATATGAGGAATGCATTGGACTTAATAAGTGACGGGTGGAGCCCGATATAGCTCCTTGATGCATCGGCAGGTCTCATGAGACAAACTAGTGACTTGGCACGAGGCCTTGACACAATCTTATTTTTGGTCTTGGCACGAGGCCTTGGCTACGTGGTTATGATAGTCTGGAATTATGCATTCCATCATTATGAAAGTGGTTATTGATATTGCATGTGATTATTCAACCAGTAGAATATCCATGTGAATAAGTAAATGGAATTATCTCATTTTACTTTTGCCATATTATGTTGAAGTTCTTGTTTAAAAGGCTTTTGTTTTAGTTATACATTGCCTTAAATGTTAATGTTTATTTATGAAAGCTTCCGCAATATTGTTATCCTTACTGAGCATCTGAGCTCAACCCTTTCAATGTTTTAATATTTTCCAGGATGTGAAGAAGTTTTTTATAAATGACCTGCAGGGATAGACAGAAGAGGATATGAGTGTGTACTATGAAGACTTTGTTATTAGTTTTTCACTTTATGATGTAATGTAAGACTTATGAATGTATCTAGTGTTTCCATGGCTACTAAACTAATCTTTCTTTCGAGACTTGATCTTTTGTGATCATGCCAATGTTACGAAGTAATGCACCGACTCCGGGTAGCTGGGTTCGGGGCATTACAGTTGGTATCAGAGGCAGTTTAGTACTAACCTTGGAAGCTAGACTTAGATAAACTCTGATTATAGCACATAGCCCAAAGATAGACTTTGAGGATTAGTATAGAAGAACATCCTTGAATTTTGGTATTATAGAGATTTTGTGAGTTTTCCGAGCAATACATCCCTGTCTGGATATGAGCAGGTAGAGGTGGCTCTGCCACAGATGTACCTAGGTGTAAAACCTGAAAACACCGCTTTGAGCTAGACTCAAACGGGAACTGGTGCACGACAACAGGCCTTGGTGAACTCTTGGTTAAGACACTCCCAGGGGATATTCTTAGGATAATTCTTGTTTTCTTTACAAACCACTATGAAGGGTTATGAGTATATACTTTCTCAAAGAAAACATTTTTATGATTATGGATTATATCCATAAATAGTTCAATTAGTGTTAAGTGTTTTACAAGTATGGAATTATGTATTTTAATTCATAAACTAATCTAGTTTATGCCATTGTTTAGAAATGGCACCTAGTGGAAGGAATGGAAACTGTATCAATGCACGCACTCCGTGTAGGGGTTGCCCTCCTGCTCAAGATAATTATTGTGGATCTGGAGATACAACTGGTGCTGATCAACTTATTACCATATTGGTACAACTCACTCAGGTTATGAATAATAACCTTACTCGTATGGATCACCCTGATCCACAACGTGGAGGATCAATGTTAGACCACTTCATGAGTCAACAACTGCCAACATTTAATGGGGTTACAAATCAATTAGTAGCTGAGCAATGGATAAACTCCTTAGAGAAAATATTCCATGCCTTGGGGAGTAGCGAAAGGGTGAAGGTTGTCATGTCAGTTTACCGCCTCACTGGAGATGTCGATCAGTGGTGGTCGCTGATTCAAAACACAAAGGAAGATGATGACATATCAAATATGGAATGGAGGGTGTTCAAAGAGATTTTCTTAGAAAAATACTTTCCTCATGACCATCGAGCATATATGCAAAGGAAATTTCTATGTCTGAGGCAGAAGGAGGATGAGAATGTCGCAAAGTATGAGGCTAACTTTACAAGGTTAGCGAGGCATGCCGTAGATTATATACATAACCCAAGAAGTAATATTGATCGTTTCTTTGATGGGTTAAAACCTTTTCTCTGTCGAGATTTAGTATCAGAATATTTCTCAACATACGAGGATATAGTCTCATGTGCTATCAAGACAGAAAATGAATTCTCTAAGTCTTATGACAACAAAGTAAAGCAATAGAAGAAGAGAACGGTGGAACAAGAGATAGATAAAGGGAAAAAGGGAAAGAAGGATTTTCCATTATGTGATAATTGTGGGAAGAATCACCCTGGTACTTGCCTAAAAGGAATGGGAGTTTTTTAGAAATGTGGAGAAAAAGGTCACCAGGCTCGTGATTGTAAGGGAAAGAAAGAGGCTATCAATGTTGAATGCTATAATTGTAGGGAAATGGGTCATTATGCAAATTAATGTCCTAAGCGTCAGAGAAACTTACCTCAAAAAAGGCCAAGGGATCAAGGCCAATCTTATGTTGTTACTATAGTTGAAGCGGAATAATTAATGTATAGGTGCTTTTGGACTCATGGATTATATTCTGGTTATTAGAATAATGTGATATATATATAAGGATTTTACTACAGTACATGTTGATTTCATTAAGGTTTTAATATGATGAAGGTAATCATATTTTTGTATGTGACAAAAAGAGAAACTTTACCTTGTTTGAGGAATCTGATGATACAATTGATTTTGGAATTTAGAGACCTTTAAGAGAAAGTTTGGACAGAGGTATTTTTGATAACTATTAAGGCTGGAATGGATTAAGTTGAACCATGTATAGTATTGTTTAAGGTTAAAACATTTCTGAAGATTATTTTTGGAATATTATAATACTATAGTTTTAGGAAAAGGATAACCTGCAGGGTGGGGCATAACTCATCGCGTTGGAAAAAGCTGTCGGAATCGAACCCACAACCATAGTGCGACAGACCTTTATTACCTACCACTCGCCTCCCGGAAGTCCCTCGTTATTACAAAATAGTTTTCCTAATCTAAATGGTATGTGTTAATATTTTTAACCTTGTACGATTAGGATAAATATAATATTTTTTAGTTTTATTATCTATTTGAGTGAAAGATGAGTTTGTGGTAGAAATTAGTTGATGGTTGAAACTCTACTTGTCAAGAATAAATATATATATACATATCTATTATTCTATGAATAAATTAATTCTTAAACTTTAGTAAAGGGATATTAAAACAAAAAATGTGTTATCCTAATACCTTATGTCTTGTTGAACTGATAATATTTTAAATCATCAAAGATTGAAGGCTTTGAGGCCCTCAATTTTACAATTGTTTGTGATTGATGAACTCAATCACTCCCTAAAAATATTTACGTTTTCCTCCAATTATATGTCTCAAATTTCCACCTATGTTCTCCTTATCGAGATAATAATTTGGTGGTGACTTTTTCATTTCCCTTTCCCTCTTATTAATGGTAAATTTTATTAACCTTATTTCTGATGTGGGTTTTCCACAAAGGTATTTTCTATTTTCAACCATTTATTTTCAAAGAAAAAATTCAGATTTCGAGGATGCAATTTATTGAAGGAGGGTAGAATGTAACACCCCGAGCTTCCACGATACGCCTCTCTTTCAATATTGCAATAGCTTGCATTGTTCGCAAGTTCGAGTTCTAACACACCGCGACTATTCAAAGTAGCCGTTATGAATAGTAATAACCACTTTTTAAAATTATAGAAATTTTATATTTCAAAATGGACTTCATTTTTGTATTCGTAATATCGAAATTACCCTAAGTTGAATTTTTTGTAATTTTCTAAGAACATCCAAATTTTTATGAATAGTGAAAAATACTTATAACAACTTTTTTAATCAAAATAATTAATTGTGATAAATTATAATATTTAGTGGTTTTAAAGTATAATTAGAATATATTTTTACCATTTTATCCAATGACGGTCATTAGAATTAATTTAACCTTGAAATTGGGCATGGACAATTGTCAATCTTTTGATATAAATTGTTTCTTAAAAACACGCTATTTGTTGTGACAGCGGGAATTAATTATAAAATTAATTAATTCAACTTATATGTTTGGAATTTAGTAAAATAGACATCATTTTTGAATTCGGAATATCAATTATAGCTTAGGGTGAAATTTTGGTATTATTCTGAAAAACTTCAATTTTTGATGAATAGTGAAACCACTAAGTGGTAGTTAAAAAACTGATTTTTCGTTTAAATAAAACATTACCACTTTTGTGATTTGAATTTCAAAAATCTGACATACATGGTTGTAATTAGGAAGTAAAATGTGGTTCAATGGGATTAAAATAATTTTTTGGTGAATAGTAACTTTTACGTTCTTAATTGCGATTAGAGGTAATTAGTGTAGTTTATGGTAAAAATAATGTTTTAATAATATGAGATGAGCTTGGAACTTGTCCTACCCTCATTGTATGTGCCATGGCCGACCAAGAAAATCCATGGGTCAACTTGGGGACCCCATGGAGCCACTTTAGTTTGAAAATGACATAAATACCTTTTATTTAATGTTAATGTAAAAAATGACACAAACATGAAATGTTTTACTAAAACAATTTTTACATGGGGTTATACATGTCATATTTTTGACTATAAATAGTCCTTGGAAAGATAAAAAGATTTCCTACATCATGGTATTTTTTTATAATTTTTGGACATTAAATAAATTAAATTATTTAAGACACCATGATGATGCAGCGATTACCTCACTAATTAACAATTTAAATAAAATGAAAAGATAATGTAAAATCCAAGGGTTAAACTTGTAAAAAAACTGTTGGATGAGTTGATTTAGAACCCTTATCACCTTAGACTCGAATTATATAAGTGTGGGACATCTACAATCCGAAACTCATTTTATAATAAAGTGACTTTTCTTTACTTTCCAAGAGTGCCCCTCCTCTCCACTTATAAAAGGCCCCCACCTATACCACCTCATTGACACTTTCATGCCATTTGGATCGGCCAAACTCTGCCCAAATACTCTCCCAACTTCCCCCTATTACTCATAGAAGCCTCACTTTGGGCATAACTCTTCCCAAGGAAGCCTTTGGCTCAAATCAAAAAGAGTTACCCGATTTTAAGGTAATGTCTTCTCTTATGTTATTTTGTTTTATTTTGCTTCTCCAACCCCATAAACTTTTTTTATTAATTTCTTTTGTAACAACACCAGTATCCTCAATATATTAGGATGTTTTATAAGAAGTATTAGAGCTACACTTACACACACCTACATCTAATGGTTAAAGAACATACTGTTTCTGTGGATGGCGAATTTTTGCCTCCCGAAACGATGATTGTTCAACACTCATATAACACCTCTAATGGTGGCCATTATTATGAAAATATTTTTATATATGATAAATAATATGTTTATGTTTTCCTTATGCTTCTGTATTTCTCATTTATAGCATACTTTATGATTTCCATTATGGGTAAATGCGATAATTTCATTTTAGGAAGTGCGGACTACCGCCCCCTCAAAGTGATGTGAATCGTTAATGCCATATGTGGAATGTATAAAGGATGGAGTAAATGATATTATATATGATATTATACTGGAACTATATTATACCTTTATATAATTATGATTTCATTCCATTAAATACGAAATAGAAATGAAAGTAGCGTTCAGGCGTACGTACGGCTTACCATCTCCATGAACGGTGCATTTCATCTCTTACCTCTAAATGTTACGTAATATTATGAATGAATGTATATAATTGATATATATGATATATATGACGTCTAAATCATGAATATAATTCTGGAGATAAAATATATTCTACCACATAAGCAACTTGTAATTATAATAAGTTTATTGTTGACTCAAGTACCAAAGATCGACAAAACGACCGTTATTAACATAAATAATTACATAATGTTCATAACATTGTAATAAGTGATATAAAAGGGAAAATGAAATTGAAAATGGTTCTTAATAAAGTAGATATTAACTCTAGTTTATTATTCAGGAGGTTAAAGAACGGTCGAATCAAGTCAGACACAAGGTAAGGGAATTTCTTAACCCAATTTCCATTCTTTGGGTTAATCTCCTACTTTCAAATTATGTCAAGATATTATTATGTCCTATCTTGTATTTGTACTTTCTTTATGTGTAATAATAGTGAATACACATAAAAGATCTATTTTATTTTAAAAATGATCTTTTTAAGGACTTTGTCTCAATCTCCTTTCGTTGAGGCATATTTTGTTTTATACACAAATTTCTTTTATACGGTGTATAAACCCCATTGGCTTTTACATTTATTAAAAAGGAATCTTTTTATACGAAGCGTTTTACTAAATGAAAAAAACAAATGTTTTTCTTTTCGTATGTATGCGGCGACAACGACTTCTCTGCCGCTGTAACCATTATTTGAGTTTCGGCTTCCTCTACAAGCCATAATTTTTTGTAATGAAAAATAAATACAAAGTTTTAACATTATATTATTTTGGTATTGAAAATGGTTTTGAAAGTGTTTGTATTATATCAATGTGTTGTATTGATATCATGTGATTGAAATGTGGAAATGTTATGTTTCCTTTATGCATGTTTTATGTGATACGATTATGTTATGGTTTATGATATGTTTAAACCTATTCATATGAGGAATGAATTGGACTTAATAAGTGACGGGTGGAGCTCGCTATAGCTCCTCGATGCATCAGCATGTTTCATGAGACAAACTAGTGTCTTGGCACGAGGCCTTGACAAAATCTTATTTGTGGTCTTGGCACGAGGCCTTGCCTACATGGTTATGATAGTCTGGCATTATGCATTCCATTATTATGAAAGTGGTTATTGATATTGCATGTGATTATTCGACCAGTAGAATATCCATGTGAATAAGTAAATGGAATTATCTCATTTTACTTTTTCCATATTATGTTGAAGTTCTTGTTTAAAAATATTTTGTTTTAGTTATACATTGCCTTAAATGTTAATGTTTATTTATGAAAGCTTCCTCAATATTGTTATCCTTACTGAGCATCTGAGCTCACCCCGTTCAATGTTTTAATATTTTTCTGGATGTGAAGAAGTATTTTGTGAATAACCTGCAGGGATAGACAAAAGAGGATATGAGTGTGTACTATGAAGACTTTGTTGTTAGTTTTTCACTTTATGATGTAATGTAAGACTTATGAATGTATCTAGTGTTTCCAAGGCTACTAAACTAATCGGTCTTTCAAGACTTGATCTTTTGTGATCATGCCAATGTTACGAAGTAATGCATCGACTCTGGGTAGCTGGGGTCGGGGCGTTACACTTTATTTACTTTGAGAGCACCATATTTACGAGAATCTTTCAAAGTTCCAATTCTAGATACATGAGGTTCAATTTTTGGATCATTCAATTTGTAATGATGGTTTATTAATGGATCCAGTGGAGATCAAAGATATGATTTCTTGGGAGACAAAAAATATTGCATTATAGGTGTGATGATTTCTTGGTTTGACTGGGTACTACATGTTAAATGAGGAAGACTTCTCCGGGATTTTATCCCCTTTGGTCACTCTGATATGGAAGGGACAAATATTTAACAAGTCCAAGCTGTTCTAGAATATAGTTGATGAGTCGAGGGAGAGGATGTTGAGTGCCTCTATTTTGTGACAACCAGATGAGGGTGTGGAGTTCATTTTTTATTTTGATTCTTCAATAGATCCCCTTAGTTGTGTATTGATGAAACTATAGGTAGTCATCACATACGAGTCGTGGTAGTTGAGGCCCCATGAGAAGAACCATGAAAACCATGACACAAAGCTTGCAGTGGTAGTCTTCTCCCCATGGATGTACAGGAACTGTCTTTTGGTTATGTTCTTAGTGGTTTAGTCAGACCACTCGATCCTTAGTTAAATTTTCACCCTGAGAGATATGAATCAGAGGTAGTGACATTGGTTGGAGTTCATACAGGACTTAAAAATAAAAATTTTATATACTCTAGGGAGGATTTTTTTATAATATTTCCTTACAAGGAAGTCCCAGTCTTGCCTAGTGCAAAAATAATTAGAGATGTTAGATTACCTAAAGTTTCCCCTGGTGGAGCATGATGGTACATACTTCCTACAGTCGATGGTGCTAATCCATTGCTCCTTGATCACTAGAGAGAGTCCCAACTGGGAGATATTTACTTCCATGTTCTGTGTGATAATATATCAATAGGATATTAACCAGATGGATAATTTGATGGATGGAATCATGAGATCATATTCCAAGGGAGAACATTGGTTCCAAACTCAACGCGGGAGGAGGTGATGTTGGAGTTCCAAACACCTCCATTAGATGTACATCCCGATGGGGGGAAATGTATGGGGGTATCTTATGGCAGTTTTGGATGTTCTGAAGGAGAAGAGGCATAGGTGAGTTCTTCTCATGATGCCTTAACTATCAGTTGGCAATGGATGATCATTACGATCTTCCTAGTTTTTCGTATCCTCTTGAGATCATGGAGTGTAAATGGGATGGAATGTCCATGGAATTCGTCGTAGGGCTTATGTGCATAGTGAAAGTCCATTGAAACTATATGGGTGATAACAGAGTAGCCCAAAAAGTTAGTTCTCGTCATTTATATTAGTGAGAAGCTTTCCGTGGTCATTTTGTGGTAGTTTAACATATGACAGATATTTCACCTTCATGGGGTACCCTGGACAATTTTTTCTGATCGTGACACACAATTTATGTCATGATTATGAATAGGCTTACTGGAGGCATTGAAGACCCAGCTGCAGATTAGTATAGCATTTCACCCCCAAAAAATGGGCATAACGAGCAAACTATCCATGTGATATAGGATATGCTCCGGGCATGTATGTTGGATTTCATCTAGAGATATGATGATGACCTTCCTTTTTTATATATTTCAAACAACAATAGCTACCACTCAACTATATGTATGACACCTTTTTTGACCCCATATGGGAGACCTTATTGGTCACCATTATACTGGACATAGGTCAGTGATTCATACCTCATGGACCTAGAGTTTGGGCAATCACTAATGGGGAATGTGCATTTCATCTTTGAACGGTGGAAGATGGCCGAAAGTAGATATAAATACTACATAAGTTTTTGTTGGAGAACCTTGTAGTTCTAGAAGGGGAACCATTTCATTTTGAGAGACACTCCATGATGTAGAATGAATAGGTTCAGATGGGGGTAGTTTTATCCCTGGGGTTTATTGGGTAGTTCGAGATCATTTAGAGGGTTGGAGAGGTTTCATACCACCAAGCCCAACTCCATCTCCTGGTGCGAGCGCACAACGTATTCCATTAGTCATTGCTGAGGAGATACATGCATGATCCTACAAACTTTCTAAAATAGGGATGTATGGACATAAATGGTGGAGTTACATTTGTAGAGAACCTAGGGGTGGTCAAGGGGCTATAAGAGAAGACCTTATGTGGATGGACCATCCCTTTGGAACATGCGTTATGGCAGCACGGAAACCTGCAGGATAGTTCTTGGGAATGGGATATCCAAATGTGGCCTCAGTATCCAATGGTGTTCTCCTAGTTTAGCTTTTATGGGTGAAAATATTGAAGGAGGGAATGACATACAGGCCCATTTTTTCCTTATATGACACAGACACACACACACACACACACACATATATATATAGTTCAAGAGCAAGAAATTGGGATGTCATGCAATTATGAGTCATGGTATTCCCAAGATAAATTTAATAAAAAAAATTATTTATATTTTATACTATTCACATGAAGGAAATAGGCAGAGTCAGAAAAGGGAGGTCAGATCAGAAATATAAGTCCATGGCTGAGTTCTAACCATGGCTTTTATCCTAGGTGGGACATCAATTTTTTCAGCGTGGGATTTTTGTGGAAAAAGTCACCAATGGAAAAAACCATAAATGAATTAATTAAACTAAATTATTTTACCCCTTATGTCATATTGAATAAAAATAGAATAGGGAATTGAATCGGAAATCTTAGACCATTGTTGAGTTTTTAATGGAGTGTTTTACCTTAGTGTGACATAAAATTTGAGGGTGTGGGAGGTTCATATTCTGCAGTCATTGGATGGTCTCCAATAAGAAGATGCATAAGAGTCTAGGATAAGGGTTATCCATAATTCTATATCTATCCCTCCATTCTCAATTCCCTCACTCTCTATCATCCTTCGTTCTTCGACATATTAACGAGTATTCACAAAGAAACATATGCTGATCAAAGGAGTGTGGTGAACATTTTATTAGTGATAAACAGAGCAATCAAGGTATGATTATTCCCTTTCTATCACTAATTGGTGTTTTCCCTAAGAAACCAATACTTTTTTAGATTGTTCCTTCACTTTAAATATCATTCATTGATGGCCCCACAAACATGGCCATTTATCCATGTGTGGAACAGATAAATCATCTCTTTCTTCATATGTTCTTCATGCATATTTGTCACCTAATTTTGGATACTCAGTTTCAATGATGTATTGTCAAGAAAAGTTTGATTTTGTGAAGCTCTAATCATGGGGATCACCGATATGGTTTCAGACTCACAGTCTGGAGATTGGATGATGTCTGGTTGTCTGCAGAACCCACCACCATAGTGCAGCTGGCAGGGCTACTGGAAGCAGTGCATGATAGTGGAGTAGCATGGCCCATACTGTTGGTTGGGTGGATTTTGTGACATAACCAAGGTGGAGACTGTCACCAAAAAATGTTGCTAATGATTTGAAGGCATCATAGTGATAGGCCATTGGGTTGGGTCATTTTTTGGTAGGTGGGCCATCCCGGGTGAAGTTGGAAGGGCCTTGTGATGTAGGCCAAGTAAGGTGAAGTAGGCTAGACCAGATGATGTGTGCCGAAACTAGCCAATCGTGTTGGCCCCTGCCAAAGTGTGTCTGACTTGGGTTGGATAACAGGTGAGTCCATGCATACCACAACAATAAGCAGTGAAGCCATGATAGTATAAGATACCATTGGCCAGAAGTAGAGGCTGGTATGAACAGTCGATAGGGGCGGCTGACTATCTCAGCTGGTCGGCATAACCAGTGGACCGACCAGAGTGGTCGACCATTGAGGTAGGTCCATTGTTGTCCCCAACTATTTTTTGTGTGGCATCATCAAATGCCCATATCTCTAAAACATGAATCCAATTGACATTCCTCCAATGACAATGTGACCCTATATTTCAGATGGACCTTTTGAGGTAAATTTTAGAATTTAATGTTCAGGGTCAAGACGCAAGCCCCATGATGAACCATTTTGGGTTTACTATGGTGAAATAAAACTTTTTTATCAGCTATCCATTTTTGGAAAGTAAAAATCCTATCCTCTGTGTTTCCAGCGTAGAACATGATCTTTACCTTATTTTTGGATTTTGAGATAAAATTTGATGTTTTATGAGCATGCCACTTTTTCTAGCGATGCTCATTGGTAGAAGTTGTTAGGTAACAAATCAGAGCTATTCTGAGTGGTACCCTCTAGGTGGGATGTGAATGCATCTTTAAGGACTCTAGAGTGAAACCCTCCAACTAGGATGGGTATGGTTCTTTTTCCTACTCCGAGAGGAACCCTCAAGTGTGGTTAGACTTGAGTCCTCGATGACACTAGAGTTGAACCCTCCAACCAAGATGGGCATGGGTCCTCGACCGATTATGAGTGGAACCCTCCAACCAAGCTGGGCATGGGTCCTCGATCGATTATGAATGGAACCCTCTAACTAGTCTAGGCATGGGTGCCCAATGACACTATAGTGGTACCCTCCAATTGGGTTGGGAATTGGTCCTCATATTTGATGCAAGACCTCTGGACTATCTTAATCAATAAAGAGACATGATTTGACATAAATCATGAATCAGTGATGAAGATGGTCGCTTTTCCCACTGAGACCCTTCCATACAACCGAACCTAAAACTGTGTGGGCGAGAAAAAGACACCTAAAGCAGATAGTATCGAGGATTGGTTGATCCCCATTGACTTATGTGTACAGGGAAGATGTATGAGATGTTGTACATTGATGGTTCTACTTCTAGATCTATTGGAAACTATTTTATTCCTTGGATGAGCAGTGAGATGGAGATCCCCTTACTCCCTTATTTGGTATTATTTTACTGATAATATATATATAAATATATATATATATATATATTCACTAACCACTCCTTGGTTTCTGGTTACTATCCTTCCGTGATAGGTGAAGACATGTGGGGTATTCCATGTGCTTTCCATTTCTATATTATTTTGGTTGGATGTGTTTACTCTCCTATGATAGATAGAGAAGAGTATATCAGAAGTTCATCTTCTCACCATCTCAAGCTACTAGTTTTTGATGAGTTTACTATCTTGTTGGGTTGATCTTCACAATTTTACTGTACCCTATATCAATATTCTTCATCTCTTTTATATTGTATCTCATACTTCTCCCCCACTAACTTTATTGGAATCGTAATGAGTATGTTCATACTCCCCCCTACAATGGATATTCCAATGTACTACATGCGTTATGAAGATGATAGATATGTTTGATTGTTATTTACTGAGAATAGTGATATAAGTACTTGGACTGTATTTGATTGCTTTTGATTGGATTTTAGGACTGGGGCTATCTCATATTTTCTACATTTTCAAGATTCTATCAGGTTGGGACACCATTCAGGTTGGTAGTGTATCTTTCCCCTTTTCCCATTCAGTTCACATTAATATTCTTGTACTATATAAAAATTCTTTCATGGTTAGTTTATTTAAAGTAGGTTGTATATTTTACATCTTTCCCACTTCACATTTTCATTGAGTTGTTTATATGAATATGTATAGGTACATATGAAAAGGACACCCAATGTTTGTTGTGCTTTGGTACTTATCATAACCCCCTGGATTGTGGTGGAAGGCTATGGGTAGTAGTAGACTGATCCCCAGCATGGGTTAGGTCATGAAAAAATTCATCATTTCAACGAGGTGGTAGTATTCAGGTACACATGAGTTTCATTTTCATTATTCTATGGGATCAAAACAAAAATACTATGATAATTTTTTATCTAATAGAATCAAAATAATTTTAGAAAAATCATATTTAATTTTTAAATATGTCTTTATGACCATTATTTTACTATGGAAATGAAAATTAACCACATAGCTCCATAGAGAGGGTAGTTTATATATATGTTTGGGAAAAATTATATTTATCAGATAGATTTGATGGTAAGGATGTGGAAAATAAAACATCCTTATATACTAATAATTATTTCATAAAATCATATGCTTTAATTAAATCAATATTTATGTAATTCTATGAGAGACCCTGGTGAAAAATAGAATACATCGCTTTATGGAGATAGTAGCTCATACATACACATATTAAATGTTTTAATTTTCTATTAGATGGGGAATAAATAGGAAATTGTTATTTCATAAACCTAAAAACACTTTACTATAGAAATTTTTGAAATTTAGTTATTTTATATTGTTTATAATATATTTCAAAGAGTTATTAGAATAAATAAACCCAACATAATTCGTTTAAGAAATATATATACTCCTATGATATTTTCCATTGGTTTATAGGTTAAGACATTTAGGATTTTACTTTTAGTCATAATAAAGGCCCTTGGAAGTTAGGAGTAATTTCAGTATAAAATTTTGGAAAATAGATTTCCTGATATGTTTCTTATGTGGAGAGGAGAAGTGAAACATGGAGACATCCTTTTAGAATTCAAAGGAGTGACATAATTGTAAATATTAAGAACATTTAAATATAATAATTTTCATTTTCATGGAAATCATCTAAAAATAAGTAAGAAATAAATATAGGATATTTTATGGTAAAAAAATCTACATATAATAAAATTTATAAATTTTTTATAAATTTACATGATATTTTCAATTAGTGTTACCTCATTTTCATCCCTTTTAAACGTTTTCATGGTGTAATTTTCATAAAAAAGTACTAATTAATTATAAACAAAATTCATAACCTTTTCCCTAATCTTTATTATTAATATTTATTAAATTTAATACATTCTAAAATATTGAACTTTTATATCAGTTAAAAATTAATTTTAATATAATTAAACCAAATGCAAAGAAAACTATTTTTTTGCAAAATTTCCTCCAAATTATAAAAAACATATTAAACCAATATAATTTATAGAGTTGATTCATAGCACACTTAATTGTTAATGAATAAATAAAGGATGGTAATATTATGTTAATAAAATATAATTATAATCGTTATTACTTAATTTTAGCAAATTATTAAAAATAGTTTTTTGTTGGAATAAAACATCACTTACGTTTCTAAATTTAAAAAATGGGTCACAATATTCAAAATAATATTTATAAATGAATCATGATAATTATTTAATATATATTTATTCTATAAGAAATGGTTTTATAAACATTAAAGTCATCCGTATACAATAATTTATTCATAAAAGTGAAAGTATTTTTAAAGAAGTTTTTCACTATTCATCAAAAATTCAATTTTTATATAAAAATCCGAAAATCCACCCTAAGATAAATCCAATAATATGAAAATAAATATGATATCCATTTAACAATTTTTAGTTCCAAAATTTATAAATTTTATATTTAAATAGTACGATGAACTATTTCTAAAATAATGATATTATAATAGGATGAACATTTGTTATTAGATTAGGGATGCAGTGTCTAAATATTATACATTAGGAAATTAAGAAATATAATACTCTTGGTAGAAGTATATTATGTCCTAAAATACCTCAAAAGGTTTATATCTTAGGACCATAAATTCTAGATAAATGGATTTTTCATTGCTACTATAAGTGATCAGTGGTATATTTTCTAGGGTAGTCTTCACATCCCTCAAATTGATAATGTTATGGATCCTTGAAACATTAATATTTAAACCAATCATTAAGACTTGGAAACAAATATTTAAAAAAATTATGTTTTTTCTAGAAACTAATTATATATTTCTAATTGCATAATGTATAGTATAAAAGAGACATGGGAATTATCAAGAGGGTACTCAACTAATCTATGGATAATAAATTGGGGGAATGATATATCCCACATATGTATGTTTAATTATACTAAAATTGTAACATTTATTATTGGAATTAATTTTTATGTATGGTATCATATATTTAAATTAGATAATTGAAGAAGTTCTTATGATGATACAGTTAATTGAGAATGTAACAAGAGGTACTCCAATAGACATTCCAAATAAATGTGTCCCTAACGATGGGTAAGAATAAATATCCCCTAAATAACTAATTATGTGTATTTTAGAAGAATAATCTATTAATTATATTATCCCTATTTTTATTTTAGTTCATTTAAATGATTGTTCATCCACTCTGTAATTTGAGATTAAATGTTGGTGAAGTTCCACTACTATGGCATATAACATTGTTCTTGTTGAGGGAGGTTATTTTCTATGTATACACTTAATTTCATCCATAAATTCATAATGAAATTAATATTTTTTGGATTTTGTATATAGTATCAAACTCCTTTGAGTGATTTTGGTGAAACCTATGGCCACTAAAGACAGAAATATGTATATTCAGAGAATGGACCGAATTACTATTGAAAATACACTCTTATCAATGTTAAAAGGAGTGTCTATAATGGTATTTCCACCCACAACTATGGATGGAGTTAAATATTTTTTTGGTATTTTCAAATAATGAGACCTTGAACTTAAAAATAACTAATTGACATCTTTTTTTCTTACTTTCCCATTGTGTTTATTGATTCCTTACACACCATGGGTGATTTCATTACGACCATATACAACACTAATACATCCTAGACTAAATAAATTATCATGGATTCAACTCTTACAAAAGATATCAATGAATGTCCTCATAATATTACATCCCATTATGAAGTCACATCGAATCATACTAAGGACACATCCATCATAAAGGGTGATAAAGGCTTGGTGAGTTTTTGGGCTGTGATATTGGGTTAAAACAACACCATTTAATCTGTATATCAGACCACATTGATGAAAAATACCCCTATTGTTGTTAATTAGGGGATACCGTTTGGAGATGAAGTTTATTTAATCCATTGTATAGTTTTTTCACCAATAACAGACACTAGAACAATGTCATGAAAATTATTATTACATCCTAATGAATGGAATTGAAGCACAAGGGTTCCATCAAGTGAAGTAATTAAATGAATACAATTAATGATATTGAGTTGTACCACAAAATGGTGAAACAAAAAATGATTTAGTGGAGTTGGAGAAATCAAGGATTATTTTTGATGTAGATCCCCTCATACAACACTACCAATTGGAAAAAAGTGCAAATATGTGAAGACTAATTGGACCCCAAAAGCTCCTCTATAATGCCCAATCATGAAAGAAAAAGTTAGCTTCTGGGGTAGAGGGAGCTCCTCCAATTGAGGTGTTAAAAATTTCAAGTCAATATTAGGTTTTCCATATCATTAAAGAGTAGAATGATACTTTGGATGGAAATTATCCCCTATTGTGGTGTTTTTTTACTATATTAGGAAGATATATTCTAATAAATGGATGATCTTATTTCACTTTTTTAGAATGAAAAAACATGTTTTGTTTTATGTTTATAGACAATGGTCTATTTCTATTTTTTAATATCAATTTATAAAAACTAATTATTCAGGCGAATGAATTTTCAAGAAAACAAGAAACTATTTTAAATGTCAATTGGAATGGATAAAGTCAAAAATGGTTCCAATGAACTGGAGTTAGAAGTAATCCCTTCATATGGATTTCTAATAGATTAATATAGGTTAAAATAACATAATAGTACACTATAAAATTCCCATTTGGATTATTTAATGTTTTCCATGGATGATAGAAATATATAATAAAAAACATATCAAAATACAACAGTCTTGGTCTATTTGGATGATTATTTCTTGATTGTGGTTCATGACTTCATATTGGAAAATCTACCATCATCAAAATACTATGATTTTCTGTTGGGGTGATTTTATAACAATAGAAGAATTTAGTTTAAAATAACATAATACTAGGTCACTTACTTAGTATTCAACACTAATATCTAAAAAAATATGACATAAATTAAATAAATATTATGTAAAAGTTACCATTATAACATAACAGTTTGTTTACATTATAAGAGGTTAATGGGAAAAAATTCTCTTTGTAAGTAAACCTTTTTCCATTATAATAGGAACATCGACATTGGATTCAACCTATTTGGTTTTTTATTACTAGTTGTTTAAGATTGATTGGGGGGTTCAACCATTGTTTCAAAAATATTCATATTAGGTGCCCCATTTACATGTCTCATGGATACACCCAATGGCTACCATATCCATAACCAGGTACAATCCTACCTTCTAAAGGCAAGTAGTCCTCTATGTTTTCAAGAAAAATATCACTGAAGAACACACATTAATTGAGTGGATTGAATGACGAACTCATCAAAACCTTTTTGGGGGAGTAATTTCCAATTCTTGGACTCTATTAGGGATTTAAGATATTTTTGTGATGTTTTTCCAGATTCCAATACGTGATGTATAAATGTAATTATATTAATGAGATCATCTATATATATCATAGGATCTCCATCAATTTCCCATTATTGCTTATTCATGGGTAGTTTTTTATATTTTTATGTCATTTAACTGGGAACTACAGAGTTTACTACCATTTAAATTGGTGATTGGCATTTTAGAGATGTGATTTAACCTTTATGATTATTACTACATGTCCTGTGTATAATAGGCACAAAAAACCCTTATTTTTCATTTTATTCCATGATGTAAAATTTAATTCAATGTTCGAAGGCCATATATGGGGGAACATATGCACTGAGTATGGATCATGAGCTATAGGAAATAATCTTACATCCCCTACATCTAGTAGGAATTAGTGTTATATGATTTTTACCTTCCAAAAAAACCCGATGGTGGGTGGTGATAGAAAGTTATTTCCCATTAGGGATATTAAGATAGGGTTTTCAAAAATGATAACTCCATAGAAACATACATCAAGGTGGATGCCCTTGTATGTGGAAATTGTATCATGGTAGTAATTATGGATTACAAACTATGTTTTCCCCACACCGAGTGTAATCTCATGATATAAGTGCTACTAATTATTTCAAAACCTTAATCCCATGTTAGTCATTCTTAGTATGAGAAACAAGGGATAATAAGTAATCTGACTCACTTCATATTGATATGAGATTCACATTATGGGATTCCCTAATCGTTTTTTTTTTCTATGGAACTCAAGACATTGGAAGGAATCCAATATATCCATCTTATAGTAAGAATGATTGTTATCATAATCCAATATATTCTTAATCCACTAATTGATGTGGAAGAATGATAAAACCATAGGGTAGTTTGGGTCCCATGGGCTAAGGTGTCTAAGATATGAAGGTACTAGCTCCATGGAAGATAGCCATTTGGAGCTTTGTTCATCTTTAGGAATCTTACATATTCTGTTTGGATAGTAATAAGAGTTTTAATATATGAAAATTGGTTTTTTTGTAGGTGTGTCCTTCAGAGGAAGGAATCTTCTCCTGTTGTGTTTTCCTGACATGTTTTAGTATGTTTAGGAAAGTCCCAAGAACATGTCTGTGGACATTCATGTGACTTAGATGACTTCTCTGAGGGGTTATCATGATAGGTTATAGTGCTTCACAAGATCAATGTATACATATCAGAGGGATGACACATGATTCACCAGGCTTACCCATGGAGACTTCAAGTGATCAACATAGATACATCCTAAGTAGTTGTCTTATCAAATATGATATATCATAAGGATTCACATGGATTGGAAATTATATTTGAGGACTTTTAATCACTTAAATTACATGTCCAGGACCTGTATAATGATCTGGATGACACATATAGATGGATTTCATGTGATTTTTATGACATGTTCAATGGACTCCATATAACCTGAAATACAAGTCTGATAGGATTTTCATGATCTATATGACATGTACGGTTACCATCGCTTGATCTATGAAGAGGTCACATGAATTGAATGAAATATTCTCATGAAAAAGTGGGTGTCCATCTTCATAGATGGCTACCACATTTTCATCTTTTATCGCCTGAAAGCCTCAATTTTCATCATTATTTTTCCAATTCAGATGAGACACAACCACGTTCATATGTGGAAACTAATTTTCATTGTCTATACTGTGCATCAGATGTATTTAATGTGATCAATAGGGTGATCTTGGGGATCTTGTATACATTCTACATAATCCCCTCTGTTGTTCACAAAATATACCCGGTGGAAGAAGCTTGTGATTACATGTGTTTCTAATCCAAAATTTTTTCTCTCACCTATGAGATCCCATGTGTATGTTATTTTCCAAGGGGGTGAATTTATAGGACTTGCCACCATAGTTACACACCACCATTATTAGCATGTATATAATAGACAGGTGATTCAGTCAGTGGAGGGAGTCTTGCATCACATATTTTGTGCAAACCTACCATGGGTTGTTCATGGTGCCACATTTTCATCACATGATAAATAGAGACTATGATATCACTCCGTCATTGAACCATGTTTCAAATGTATTTCTTACCAAAGGCCTTCAAATATTTGAATTTACATGACTATCGAAATCTTCACAATTAAGCTATCATTTTAAGGATACCTCATGAGATCATGACATATGATGAAGAGGATATTTCATTATTAATGAAGACATGTCTGGGGGACTTCAAAAAATGAAGTTGAATCATCAAAGTTATTACATGAGGTCAATTGGAGGATCACCTTAGGCACATAAACCATCGCATGGAAAACATTGAACTCACATTAACATGAATATTCAACCTTTTCTAATCTATTTTTAAGTATTTGACAGGACTTTATGAATTTCCTCTTTTATTTTTCATTGAGGTGTCGTTTGGACGAATGGAAATTTCTTAGGGATTTATCATTAGTAATGTGTAATTTCCAAATACATTCACATGTAATGTATTTCATGCCATAAGGGCTCTTGCGTGTTCATTGGATAGATCACATGAGCTGTACAACCCTCCTCATAAAAATCAAATAAATTCCATCACACAATGATATCAAAATTTTCTTCTTTAATTTTATAATGGGGTTTTGGTGGTTACCTTTTTCTTATGTATTGAAATTTCACATTATTAGAAGAATTCCCATGAATGCCTCTACATGATAAAAAATTAATATCTATGGGACTTCATAATAATGGTAGGGCTTTTGGAGGGGATTTTCATAATCATGAACATATCATGTGAATCACATGACCCATTTTCATGATCTCTTCAGGGTCATGCTATATTGGGTCTTACTAGGGGTCATGTATTTTGTGTAACCCAATCTCTTAATTCCCATGTTTCCACACTACTAATTTATTTCTTTTAGATAGAAAATAAAATACATGATATTGGTATTTCTTTGACCATAAATGTAAAGATGATGATTTGTAGTGTGTCAGAAAATACACCCCCGTAAGCATGGTATTCATGGACATGTAATCAATTCTGAGGAAATTAAATTCCCACATGATCTCATTGGGATTATCCTGTTCAGTGTTCAAATCATATTTTGGTAATTTGGTTAACTTTTTTTATTCCATGTTGTGTCCAATTAATAGGGGAGTGAGGGTCCATTCACTCCACTAGTGAATCAAACATTAAATTCTCTTATGATGTCCTCTCTCACATGACCTCTTTATAAGTATTCCTCGCAAAACCTCATCACATGACTTCCCCTCATGACCAAACCATGTGATCATCTTGGCCATATGACTTTGGAAACAAAATTAGTAACAGATCATTTGTAAATATATTGAACCATGATACATGTCCTTGTTGGAAGGGTTTCCACACATGTCTTTTGTGACCTTCTTGTTCAGTTTTGTGATAAGTTGATTCTTATGATATTCACATAACTACCGCATGGAAACATGATTGTATGGATTTCAAAGTGTCACATGATCCTGAGATGATTCGTGGGTTACATGATTTGTAAGACCTCTATCAGGCCATGTGATCAAGAAAACATATGTGGTTCATGTGATTCATATGAAGTTGTATGGGATACTCAATTTATTTTTCATGGTTAGTTTCCAATCTAACATATGTTAATCATCCTTTAAAGACAAATTCTATCTATGGAACGAATTTTGATGAAACTGATATGATATCCATGATTTTATGAAATTGCAATTTCAACCCACGGTATTGGGTCATCTCTAATAATGAGGTTTTAAATGGGATTCCACCATCCATAATTAAGGACTATCCACTATCAGAAAGACTAACTTTTATGGGTTTGTCCATTTATATGATAATACCATTCCTTATCATGGCTAAGGGAATCAATCCACCTAGATATCATCATCTTTATATTGTATCTAAATAACCATTTCTAAAGATAATCATTTAATTATTATCCCACTTCAAGAGAAATATTACATAGTAAATAACATCCCTTTGGGTCTAGATTATTGAGATATTGTTCGTCAACCAGTTTATATGTTTTACTCAAACATATAAATATATTTTTGGAAGGATATATAATTTTTTTGTACCTTAGTTAGAAAAATTATCCTCATAAGAAACGTCTCAGAGAAATATGAATGACCATTCTAGGAAAGGTAGTGTTGTGCAAAATTATATAATCAATTTCTAGCCATTTATCTTTATGAGGTGACATGGATTTTGCATTTTTTCATGTATCACCAATAAAAAGTCCTTAGAGAACTAGTTATCCTCTGATGTCCCAACATGAACTATTTTCATCTATCTCTTAGAGTAGTTGGGATTTTCCTTCATTATATCTATTTTTTGGGGAAATTCTTCCTCTTGGGGTGATGTAAGATGAATTTAATCCCCCTGTATATGTTTGGGATGTCCTTAAACATACATCAATATGGGAATGGGACATACTCACTGATGATAAGAAGAAGATAAAGAATTATTTTAACCTATTAATTCTTATTTCAATCATGGATTGGATAAACATCTCCCGATATACTATTGGGCTTAGAAAATAATTATATTCATCCATAATTTTCCATCCTAACATGTTACGAATAACATGGGATCATGTTGGTCCATTATTTGGGTTGGGGAGTGTGCCTTGGGGGGATTCATGTTGAGACCATGGGGTATCCTCATTCCCTAAGTTAGTTGGTTTTTTTGAATTTATTGATTTTCACATCCCATGAGGAACACTATGGAATTTAAGATGGTACATTTGTGATGACTTCCTGATTAGTTGAAGGGTAGCCTCTTAATTTTGTCTGGCTATCTCGTACCCATATTTATCATATTCTCTATTATATTAAATAAGGAAACATGCTCTATCATATTATTATACCTTTAAAATTCTAATATTTCTTGAATGGAGATAATTTACATTTCTAAAAAATAAAATAAATATCATTATTCTTCAGGCTTCATTCTATCCTAGGATATTGAACATTAAAATGGCTAATTTAATGGAATTGGGTCCCAATTAGGTTATCATTATGATTATATAAAAGGAACATTTCAAATTCATGCCATAACCTACACCAACTGGACTAATTTTCAATAATAGCAGTTGATCTATTGATGGGATGTTGTGTAAAATCTATATCCAAGATGGGGTTCTTGTATCTTAGGTAGACTAATTAATCATATTCAAGCGATATACCCTAGTTTTTTTCTCTCACGTTTTTACACATTCAAAGTTTTTACCATCATCCATTTACGAGAATGTTGTGACAACTACATCGTAGGCCCATTCATCAATTTAGGCACTTGAGGATACAAAAATCTAGACAAAAAATTAGAAATGGAGAACATAGCTATCCAAGAATGGATTTGGAACAAAAGGGTTTTTTAGTTTCATGATCAAAAAATTAGGACCTACGTCATTTTATTTTGATTCACGTGGTGTGGTCCATCAAAAGATCTAGGAATGGAATATCACATTCATTCTTTGAGAATGGGTACAATACAAGGTGTTTTATTGTCAAGGATGTTCTATGTACTTGAATATACTGGTAAAGGGGATTCTAAATAAATTTCATGGAATAATTGAGTTGACTAGAGGTGGAAACCAGTACTTATAGGTCATATATTGATAATAATGGATGTCCATATTCTACAGAGTTGAGAAAATAACTCCTGGTTTGAAGGCGGCGCTCACCTATGGTGCAAGAAATCCATTAGGAACAATTTATTTTGGGTTGTGTCGTTTCTCTAGAAAATCCTAGTGTGGTACTTTTTGATTATTTGGTCCCTTTTCAATTTTTATAATAATAATATACTTGGAAAATGTCTAAAAGATAGGGGGTCCTAGGAGAAGGTTACCAAATAAAGGAATTTTTGAGTTACAACTCAGAAATCAAATATATGTAGGTTTTTAAGAAAATCATAATATTCAAGGTCTGAGAACCATAAAATTTATGTCCCCACATATAGAACATGTTATCAAATTGTAGTGATTTGAAAAATCATTACTTTATCTTTTCCTAGATAAGATAGTATATTGAGCATGAATCATCTTTTACAAGGTCTATAAAATTAACTTCATTAGCTCTATTCATTTTAAATTTATTATCTATTTTTTCCTTAACTATGGTGATAAAGAGTTTACTGAGTGGAGAAATGAATTTTTCTCAAACATACCTTGAGGTTTTTCATATTCAAATGTTTTTTATTTTTCACTTGACTTTTATAGTCTTTCAATTTATTCTATCGAAAGTAAAATATTTAAGGTTATTATCTTTGAAAAAAATGCATATGGTTTAAGGTCATAATGTCCATAGACATGGTATCTGGTGGGTGATACATAATTTCCTAATTAACAATCCTAATGAATAATGTGCCCTAGCACTTCCCCATAGGGAGGATGAGAATGTTGTAAATCATAGATTGTGACTATCAAATCATGAGTAATGGTATGGGAAAACAATGCTAATGTTGATCGTGGATCACTTTATACTGTCGAGCTCCACTATGGTGACATTAGGTATCATATGTAATATAATTACTTTTTGAAAGGAAATGAAGAATTTTTTGACATCTAGGAGATGCTATGAAGGGACTAGGTTTAGAAAGAAATAGTCTAAAAATTGCTCCCCTATGTCTAGGTTTCCCTTCCAAAGGTCCATGGAAGGTTTGTGGATATTAAAGGTACCAAAGAAATGATTTGTTCTGTATAGTGTGAGGATTTAAGAATGAAAATGGAAGCATCCTGAAATATGGTAGGTGATATCAAGCTATTATGTTTCATTGATAAGGATTGTTAATGGGTGATGGACTCAACAATATAACATTGTGTAGTGGGGATTCATTTTATGTTATTTTTTACATTATGTGAGGAGGAAATTTTTATTACAGTTTTATATCTTGTGGTAAGAAAATAATAACCGATATGAAATTTCCCATGATATCATTGGGTATACGTTGTACAGGTCGAGGGAATTTAGATGTGTGAAGTAGCTTTATTATATTCATATAGTTATTTATGTGCACCCTTATCCTAGATCTCATATTATATAGATTTATCTCATGTGTAAGAAATTTATACACATATACGACTAGTATATAGGAAAAGTGATTCTACATTACATGGATTTCATTAAAAGTTGTTAAATTAAATCATTATGGCTACACATCCATGGGTTTCCCATTGGATACATTAAGGGAATGGATCATTTCATAGTCATCTACTTTTAGGATATGAATATGCCTAGCTCTCACCCTTATGTGGAGGCAATGTTTTGTTTTACATGATGGAAAATATGGTATGTAGTTTAATTTCATGAAACTAAGAAATTGTCATGTCATCTAACATAATGAGACTATTTTTTTGTGATGTTTAATGTTATTAAACTAGGTTGTGGTCACCCATCATGGACACTTATTTTTCATGATGGAAAAAGTGGTTTGTCATGTTCCTTATGCTCACAGAGTACATGATCAGTTTTAAAAACAAGGGCATACAGGATATATGTGAAGCCGTGTGTAAGTACAAGATATGGAATGTGTCGGGGAGTTCACAATGAAATGTGGGTCATGACCTCAACATAGATTAGAATCTCAAGGAAGACAAGATTGGTAGAGATTATATCTCATGTGTGGGCCTCGAATGGAGGATCCATGCATCACAACATATTATATGATGGTAGGAATAAATCCATATGTATTTCTTTGATGTTTCCATGAATAGTTCAATCACATAAATTGGAATTCATTCATTTTATATGTATATTTCTGCATGACCTATGATTTGGGATATGGGCATCACTACATTTCCCGAAATAATGATAATCAATCCACCCATAGTTATATAATTTTAAATCCCACCTACATTTATTGGTCATGCATAGGGATGGGGAATTTTATCTTTTATATCATGGATAGACCCAAGATTTATGATCTGGTATTCAATATATATCATGTGATGGAAGTAATAAATCTACATGTAGTTCTTGGATATAAATCTCTCTAATAAAGTCTTCACCATTTGTAGAGTGGGGTATTTTTTATTTATATTGCAGCTGGATCTTGGATTTTAAATCTAGACATCGATACAAAACATTTAATGGGAGGAATAATTCCACACATAGTTATAGAATGGGAGACTCTATGCGTAGTTATAAAACATCAACATAGAGGAGTTATTTTCACTTTTATATAATGGTTGAACCTTGTATTTGATATCTTGACATCACAACATATCATGTGATAGTAGTAATAAAGACATGTATACTTCCTAAATGAAAAACTCTATATAAATGTATTACCCATATATAGAGGGGGTAATTTTTCAGCTTATATTGTAGAGAGACCCATGATTTAAGATCAAGGTGTCCCTACATATCCTGTTATGGTAGGAATCAATCCACACTTACTTCCTCGATGGAAAATTCCCTCCACATATTCTACCCATGAATAGGGAGGGGGAATTTTATATTTTATATAATGGGTGGACCCAGGATTTGTGATCTGGTATCACTAAATATCGTATGATTGAAGGAAAAAATAAAAATAGGTTTCTTGAATTGAAAACACACTACACAGGTCAGAACCATTTTCCTAGGGAGTGTTTTTTCCATTTATATTGTTGATGGACCCATGATTTGATATCTAGGTGTTGATATATTCCTATGATGGAATAAATTAAGCCAATCATAGTTCTTAATTGGAAAAATATATATTTCATTCTGACCCATATGTATAGGGGAAAATTTTCATTAATGCTGTATATGGACACAATATTTGAGGTTTGGCTGTTATACATATACAATGATGATAGTAATCCCCCCAAAAATATTTCATATGTGACCCCATGTCATGAATTTTAACATTATACGACTAGGGTGTCATCCATGTAGTTTAAAATCATGTGGTAAGGACATATTCAATGCATTTTAATGTTATGTGGTAAGGGTAAATGATTCTAGAATGTATAAATTCCATCTTCTAGGTCCTTGTATCATCAACGAAAACTATAAAATATAATTCATGAAAAAACATACATTGGTGGTATTTGAAAATTTTCCCCATCATTTGTGTCCTATGATTAAGATAAAATAAAATAGAACTTATGAATCAAGTAATGCTCATCCCAATTAGGATCAAGATTTTGAGGTTTCATTTCTAGTATCATCAAGGTATTGATGAATATTACTAGTTCTCCTTGTATGAATGAGTGAAGTAGTCCCTTTTTATTGAAGGGTCATGTGATCTGATTCTGATGAACATCGACAATATAAATTGTATGCAACCTTTTCTAATCATGTCATTCTAACTCATCCAAACACTTTTTCAATTTCTCATTATTTTACAGTTTCCCACAAATAACTATATAGAGTGAGGTAAACAAGAATCCAATGGAAAACACTACCTTTGTTCTATATATCAATGAATATGGATTGTCTGGTGTGATGTTACATGGGGTGGTATAGTAGGCCCATAAATCATGAAATAAATTATCACAAAAGAACTTATTTTTCATTGTAAATCATTTTATAAAATGAATTATATAGATATATATTGAAGGAATCAATTTTTCTATTTTCCATGGAATGATAGATAGATTAGTTGTTGGATTAGGTGTTTAAATCATGGTATAATTTATTCAATGTTGTATAAAAATGTTGGTGTTGTTTTACATCACTATTATTTGAGGGACACATAATATAGTGATTATATAATACTTCAATACCTAATAATATTCTTCCTCCCAAATTCCAAGAGTTGTATTTCCCCAACAAATTAGGGAAAAGTTTGTAATAGTAAGTATGTATTTAAAATTCTCATCTATGGAAGTGAAATATGGCCCCACAACATCAATTCCCCAATTAAAAAATTGTCACAGATACTTAGATATGTATAGAAGTTGTTGGGGCTTAAAATTGATGTTTACATGAATCTGGTATGAAAAAATTTTCTTGGTGAATTCCACTAAAAATTGTATAATTGTTTTTTATACTAACCAAGCCCTCATATTTGGTTGTAGAGTCTAGTCCCAAACTGATGAGTTATGTAGGATACATCACATGGTTCTTTAATGATGGAAGGAATATCTCATTCTACTATGAATTTTAGGAGAATTTAATCATACCTCTAGTTTTAGAGGGATTTTTTCTCATTTGGAAACTCATGAGGGGTAAATTTCATTGCATGGAATTGATTTTGTTACTTTCTAGATCAATTCAATGGGGGAGGGGGGCGGTCCAACTTTTTAGGTAATTGACTTTAGTCTGCATCCATACCGTGGTAGATTTTAGTTCATCATACTCTATGGTTTTATTAACATTTTTGATTCCCTCCATGTGGTAAATAGTGAATGATGTGACCACCCGTTGGAGTGTAATGAGGAAAACAACATCATATTTGTTAGGGTCAGCTATGAATATTGTTTCATTATCAAGTGCATCTATATGGTAATTTTTTTGATTGAGGTTCATGAAGAACTATTGGGTCATAAGGTAATTCTATAAAAATTCCTCTTACAAAACATGTAAGAGAGGAAAATATTCCATCTTGATAATATATTCACCATTTATCTTCAGGATTACTAGCTCTTAATCCCATTAGATTTTTATGTAGGCCATATGCAGATGTAGGGATAGCTCTAACATGAAAACGAGGTATTTTTATTCTTTATAATTATTAGTGAAACCATTATATTGTGATGAAGAATAAAGAAAAATTAAATTGTTGGATGAATCAATAAAATATCAAGATAAACTCTATTGAGCTTCATGTCATCAATAATATTACTATTATGAATTTGGGAGGCATATTCAAATTTCATTTCCCATGTTCAACGAATTTCATTGGATTAGGAAAACACTGTATCTTGAAGCACGGTGTCCCCTAACATGATTTCTAAGAATGGATGATCCATAATGAAATTTTCCAGAGCATGCACATTAATTGTATTCTATGACATGAACGCAATGTCATACTATTCCAAAATAATAACCCAATGGGTCAAATGGGAAGTCAATATTTGGTAGACAAGGATATACATGAGAGGGTAAATATAATATACAATGTTTCATTCATGAATGTTCAAGAAATATTTATTTTTTTGTACCGGAAATGTTTGTTTCAACCAATTTTTATCGATATCATAATACTAGTTTTAAGTTCTAATCATTGTTCAACTGAGGTATTAGAGACTTTTATCATTCCCCATATCATTTCCCTTTTTAAGGAGATCACTGAGTGATCATTCCATAGCATCCACATATAATATAAGGAGATTTACTTCCACCGGAAACATCAAGACCAGCGGTCCTAAAAGGTACTGCATGATATTCTCAAAAGATTTATGGAGATCGTCATCCAATCATTCGGTGACTCACTTATTTATCAACACGGCGAAGGGTATAATTTTTCTAGTCATGTTATATATGTAATATGGAATGTAAATGATCTACCCTTAGATATCAGTCAATTATGTAATATTTTTCATGGTTGACATTAATTTAATTGTGCTAGTATTTTCCAGATTGACCTTGATGAAATTGTTGCATACCATAATTCCAAGGAATTTCCAATACGTTACTCTGAAAGATAAATTTTTAGGATTTATCATAAAAACGTTTTGGTGAAAATTGATTAATATTTTTTGAATATATATAATGTGATCACACAGATTTTGTTATTTGAGAATAGGGTCATCCACATTACATTATACTATTCAACCAAATATGTTATTAGACAGAAGAAACATGAATATTTCGTAACTATGCCTAGAATTTTTTATTCAAAAGGGTATAATCTAAAAGGGTAATATCCCCTAAATTTATATAAAGGTAGTGGGTTCCTCCTCTTTATGGGATACCCTTATCTTATTTTACCCCTAACACCCATCCATTAAGGAAAGTTCATGGATTCTAGCTGTTTCATCAATCAAATTTTTTCTGATCGATAATGTTAAATTTTACTTCTGATGGTGTCTATTAATGACTTTGAAATTAGTGAAGACTCTGATTTTCTTGTTCTTTTTCATGATGGGGATGATACTGGTGAACCATTTTATATACGGAAATTCTTGAAAAATGTTGTATATGATATATTTTTCAATATCAAATATACATTATTAGCATGATAGGGGTGGACACTCTTGGATGCCTTCATGGAACGATGATGGTCATTAGGATAACGATGGTGATGTTTATCCACACCGGGGTTCCTCTGGAGAATTTATGAATAATTCTATGTGAACATGTATTGGCGTTTCTTTATAAATGAAACATGCATCCCATTATCCGAATTTTTCCTAAAAACAAAAATCAATGTAATCCTCGAGTAATCTTTTGTTCCCAGATTTACCTTATTGAGTTGTTCGATGTTTGTGGATATTACATCTTCAAATACATGAGGGGTGTTACTAAGGTAAAACACTTCTTCTATTTTTGGATGTTATAGATACATTTTATTACATGGTGGATAATCTGGGGGAATCAATGTCACTATCGAGGTAATAAAGGTCATGGGATGAAATAGTTTCATCAATAAATTCTAGAGTCATTGAAAATAGATTTTGGGGATGCATGTTATTCTATACAGAAACACTAGGGGTGTAGCAGCCTAGAAATCATGATTTTCAATTAATTTCATGGAGTTTCATCAATTTTTATTGATGGTTTTAATGAATTATCAGATCCCAACAGAGAATTATCCTAATAACCTATTGAATAATCAACATTAACTAATGTGAATTATTTATATGAACACGATCCATTGAATATTGTGGTTCAATGTGGATTATGAGGATTAAATATTCTTCATCAATCAGGTTTAAGGGTAGCACATAATTATTTTTTAGTGTGAACCAGTGGTTCAATGGGTCGGTCCAAAAGAGATTGCAGCTACAACATGAATATAATAACCATTCATTGGTTTATTTCATTCCTTTTTACAAAACATGTCTTAGTATATATATCATTGTATGAATCAAATGTGGCTCCATGACTATGTAATACATAGACATTCCCATTGATGGGATGTTTCAAGCATTGATGATATCATGAAGGAACTCATACATGGATATGTAGATAAGGACTCATAAGAAGAACACTAAAATTTATATCATGGTGGATAAACATGAACCCATGATAGATGTGAGCTCCCAGAACATTGAAGTCGATATTAGAACCATTTTCCATAACATCCCTTCAGATATTGACATTATCACGTTTTCTTGGGAAAAGTAGGGTTATTATATATCCTAGGACAAATTCTTATAAATCTTGTTCTATGACTGAGATGGTGACAAGAGATTTAGATGGATTAGTGTTCACTCATTAAACCTAAGTTGTATTGACTTCGATCTTACACTGATATGGGCTCTGAAGGGCCTTAGTGAGAGACTCTCCATGTTCTTTGGAAATATGGAGATCATCCAGTATTGGTAGTTTTTCTAGAACAATGAGAAATTTTTTATGAATGTTTTATTTTTTCCAGACATATGTTCTTACCATGGGGGGGGGGTTTCACTATTATATGGATCATAAGTTTAGGTGTTTGGTGAGGATAATTTAATTCTTGAGAACATGTTGAAGGAGAATCTACTTCTGGTAACAAGGTTCATGTTTTCCATCCCCTTTTATATGTGCTGATCATAAAATCAGACCCCTCTAGTAAGACAAGTAAAATGATTTGGATTGAATTAAAATTTGAGGGATTTGAAGAATCTTCATTTTTTTAGGCTCTAAGGAGGGATTTCATTTGGTTCTCAGTTCTATATATGGGTTTTATTGGGATGTGATTGAAATATTGAGTTATATCTGGCCCGCATGATACAGTGTATACATGGTTTATTTATAATTGGCCCCCATCTCTCCATTATTGTATGGGTATTTCATACTCTCAGGAATATTTAATATTAGATAAGGTATACATTTTTTGAACTGTGCAATTATAGTAAAAAATTATCTCTATATCAAATGAGGGTTCCATTTGGTGGGGTATTTCCCATTCTCCTGATATTGATGGAAATAAGTATTCAATGGTTAGGGCTTGTGAAAAAGTGAGTTATGAATCTTTCCCTTGTGTATTTTCTATTTTTTAAAGATCATGTCTACTAATGTGATTCATATTCCCTGATTTCTCCCTTTGTGTCATGATCAATTTTGTTTTGCATTGTTTTTCTCTTAGGGTTTCATGATATTGTTTAATGGTTTTTGGATAAATCATATAATCAAACATATTTTCATGTATTCCTAGAATTTCATTTAGTCACCCTCTTCATTAGTTTAATAAATGGATAACTATGTAACCTAGTTCAGGTCCTTCTATAGTATAACCTATATAGAATTATTCATGATTTGGAGAAAATATTTCAATATGATGTAGTCCAATATTGTGTTACCCATCCTCTTTTGTAAAGTGAAATAATAATGAATATTAGTCAGGTTGACTTCTGTGGGATTCTTGTGATCTTTTATATTGTGTATGTTATTTTACATGGATTATAATAAATAATTTTGGACCAATTAATTTCGATGGAATATGATATAGTCATTCATTACCAAATTTATCACCCACCCTAATCTCTTTTTTCTTCTAGATGAAGTTTTTTTTGTTTCTTCCACTTGATGAGCGGAATTTGAAAAATTCATTCCTAAGAATTTACATTGTCAGGAACTACTACTAGTATGTGGGTATATTTATTAGTATCCGATTTTATAGAACATTTTGATTGTTCAATGGCCATGGAATAGGATTTTCCTCAAATATTATTAATATAATCATTAATGTGTTGTGCAGTTTTAGTGAACTCATGGAATATTTATTGATACATTATCATGACCAAATTTATTTTCATCTCATACTAATAAAATTTTGTATAGTATTCTAGTAGGTTCTCTTATGAGAGGGGAATTCTGAGTGAATAGGTTAACCCTTTACATCTAGTGATGAAAAATCTCTATCATTTTCGAATTTCTTTAAAATTTTCATGTCCGTTTAAAAAAAATAATAGGTATGAACTAATAATGGATTTGGGGATAAAGGTTTTTCCATCACACAAAAAATCCTACCAGGAAGATAATGTACCAAATAAATGAAATACCTACTAAAAATTTCAAAAATAATCTCAGCTTGGTCACACCCTTCTGATCTCAAGGTCCCATCATTGGTTTGCATCAAGATATACAGTGTGTGAGATATTTTACTTGATCTCTCACACCACCAAAGGTTGAGAAGATGGGATTCCCAATATTGGGTGTGAGAATAGTTTCATCCACACATTTGGGATATGGATACATTTAAAGCAATTCACATTTTATTCACCCTTCCATGGATTCCATTCGAGCATTCAGGGATTCTTTGACATTGATGACTTATGGAGGTAAAATTATATAGACCATCTACCATATATCAGAAGCATGTGAGGCTTGATATGGTGGCATCATTTTCATATATCACTAATTTTCAATCTTTTTAGGACCTAATGAACATCTTGATGTGTGATAGGTCTCCAATATAAGGGAGTAAATTCAAAATCATCCACAAATTACTCAATTATTAAGATTAGTTCCTTGGATCCAGTGTCTGGATAATGGTCAAATGTTGCTCTGGTAGGTTGATTAGCTCTCCCCTTGGGAATTGGAGGAGGGATGTTCAATTATATTTGAATACGATAGTGTAAAACCCTTAATTTATGAAAATTATTATTTTTTAAAATAGTAAATTTATTTTATAAATTTTGTTATTTTTGGCACAAATATTATCTTTTGCCGTATGAAATACTAAGTTTTAAGAAACTGTACTATGTTGTAAATATTATTATTTAAAAATTACTACTATAAACTTAATATTAAACTTAGTGGGATGAATAATAATATATATTTTCTAAATATTTAGAGAAAATGTTTTTATAATGAAAATTTATTGATTAAAGATCACATAATTTTTTGAAATGTATTTATATGTTTTGAAAAAACATTTTCTTCGAAAAAAGAGTTTATTAAATTTTTTTAACTAATAATAAAATCATTTTTTCCATTATTAGAAAATTTATTCTGAAAACATAACTTCATTTTTCAAATCAACATATTGAAATTAACATATTTTTAATTTTTTTATTTTTAAGAAAATATTGATTTGTCAAGGAATAATAAAAAATAAATTTTTGATAAACAATAATTAATTTTAATTTAATTATGTAATAAATATTCCCCCTAAAATTTTTATATAATTTAGAAAATAATAATTTATATTTAATCCACATAATATCATTTTAATCATATTTATTTTCAATATTAGTATATTATTATTTATAGTTTCTAGAAAACCGGGTTTTTAAAATATTTTTAAATTCATTATATTTCAATATTTTATTTATTTAAAATGACCCCTAATGAGGAGTTTTTTAAATGAATTTTATATAGAATATATTTTTTAATTTTAATATAGATTCATTCAATAATTATTATTAGACAAAGAGTTAATATAAAATCATATTGTTATAGAAAAATACACCTCTCAAAAATATTCATTTTTATTACATATTTGGTTTTTTCTTTAAATATAATAATTTTAACATATTTGAATATAAAGTTTTATAATGGAATAAATATTTATAATCAGAAAAATTAATATTTTATAATAATCCCACATAATCTTTTACAATTACTAATTGTGAAAATTGTAAAAATCGTTTACTATGATTAGTGTAAAAATGGGTTTATCAAGGGGTTAAACTAAAAATATATGTGTTATATTACCATTAAAAATTGACTAAATAATATTTTATCCCAATAATTTCCATATTTTACATCATTATTTATAGTATAGGTTCATATGGAGGATTTGCAACGGGAAATACTTTATCATTTTGGTATATAGTGGGAAATTTCACGGTAGATACCATGTGGGATCCTTTCCCCACTTATAAATGACCCGTATCCTCATTTACAATAAAAAATCATGGATCCATTTATTTCATCGATTCATTTCCCCAAATCCTCAATCACTTCCCTTAAAATTCCCATGTGGCCTTTTTTTGGACAGGAAATCTGCCTTAGAAGTCCGTAAGTTTAAACCTAAAGATGCTTTCTGAATATGAGTTAATGATCTTAAAAATAAGTTATTTTTTTTATTTATTCTTCCAAAAAACTAAAAAAATATTTTCCCATTATAATATAATCACCTCATTATCTCCCATGTACTAGTAAATTTATATATTAATGTAATGACCTATATCAATTTTCATTTTCCTCAAATGGGAAAAAAAATTGTCAATGATTAATACAGTGGACTACCATCTCATGGACTGACAAAATTTTTTATCCCCCACCATCTCTTATGGTCGGGTATAATGATATATTAAATATATGTTTATTATATTTTTAACAATATATCACTTATGGAAACATAATATCTGATATCAATTTTTACATTCCATTCTGGGGTGGGTACGGTAACATCACCCATGTGTATGTTGGAGTATTGCCTCATGAAGCGATGTGAATTGTTCCCACTAACGATTTTCATGGATGTTAATAAGGACAATTTTAAAAAATATATTGGATATATATGACATCATATTATTCTATATAATTTAAAAATTATTTACTTTTCTTTCATTCCTTCCATCAATTTTGGAACAACATTTAACTATACGTACGACCTACCGTCTCCATGAATAGTTCATTCTATCATTATAACTCTAAAATTATTTAACTAATTTAAAATTTATATAGAAATATAAGATATTAATTTAATGAATAAAACTATAGTGATTATGAAGTGATAGTAACTATAAAATGACGAAAATTACCAAACCAAAACATACACAGAAAATGAATATGTCATTAAGAAATGTGTTTATAACAATGAATTTTTAATGAATAGGTAATAAAAGGTAACAAGTAAATAAAATATATTATGATACATTTGGTTATTGTTTTTTAATTTATTTACAATAAACTTATATATATTTCACCTTAGTTTCATACATGTGTGAAGGAATCCAATACATAAGGTAAATGATTTCCATATAAATTTTTAAATGTGTGAGATACATGAAAAATTAAAATCATATTTTTTTAATGAGGTACATATAATAACACTAAATGTATTTTATGATATTTTTTTGGAAAATTATAGGGATTTAAATATCCATATGGGGATCTATCATTATTTGGGTTTATTATTCGAATTTTACCAACGTGGAAATGGTCATATGACAAAATCTCATTCTTTATTGGGATTTATTATGTTTACACTTATGATGATGGATTTAGATCATATATATTTCATGAATTTACATTAATTGTCGTATCCTCTCTTTATGTATTTAGAATATTTTTTCCCTCCATTTTCCTCTTTTTATGTACTCAACTGTTCAATAATATGTTTTTAAGAAAAATTGAGTTTATTCTCTCTTTGATCAAAAATGTATTACAACAATATCCTTATTTTTAAAAAATTATTTAATGAATGATATTAATGATTTGAAATAAAATTTTAAATTTATATTTACCCCTGTTTTTACTTATTTAAAAAATGGTTTAAAGAAATCTTGTTTTCATTTTCCAAATAAGGATATTTTTTCTTTTACAAATATTGTGAATGGAATCTTTTATCTTACTATTACAATATGTATGAAGTTACCCATTATCATGACCCCTAATATAATAAAAATTTAATTTATATTTTTTCATAATTATTTTATTTTTTAAAAATTTCATTATTTTTTTGTAAAATTAATGATTCTTAAAAAATTTAATTAAATATATGTTAAAGATATTTTCCTCCAGAAATGTCCCAAGTGATATTTCAAAGTCAGTTTCAATATATATTTTTCCCATTAATATGGTACAACGATTCCATAATTAATATTTATTTTGTTGTATTATGTTCAGGTTTTTGGTGACAAGATATTAATAAAACTAATTCCTTTTCCATTGGTTATGTAATGATAATATAACTATGAAACCTTTCTCATTTCCACATGTTATTATATGTTGAAATTATTATGAACCCCATATAATTTTATGGCTTTTGATATGTTTAATGTTTTATAATACTGTGACATGAATTTGTATTTTTTTCATTATGTGATGGGTGGGAACGATATCTCCCTCTAATTCACTAGGTAACTATATGTATCTCATGAGATAGACATGGAGAGAATAGGGAGTGAACACAGTTCAGTATGAGACTTTTTCCACTATTACAATCAGGGTAGTAAACCATGACTACAATGATTTCTTGGGGATCGAACCCATTCCACATGGATATCTTTGGAAGGGATCCTTGGATACTATGGAAATATTTTTCTATTTATATGTGTTTGTTAAAATTCCTTGTTTTATGCCAATTTTATATTCTCATTGATTATTTACATTTTTTAACGTATGTTTTATGAATTATAAAATTTTAGCAATTATTCCATGAGTCAAGATTATGAATTATGACATGCATTGTACAATTTTAAAATTTTATTTTTTTATTCTCATAACCTTTTGTTCATTTTATCTGTATATATATCCCTTGTTTACACTTAATGGGAATTTGATCTCACAATTTCTTAGATTTCGTTTCCCTATTATACAAAGTTATTTATTATGTACGAAATATCTATGATATGTGAATTTATGAAGAACATAGTGGGATATGATATAGTTATCTTTTGAAATGGTTGTGTATGAATCCCCATTTATAAACACACTAAAATCTTATGATCATTAGGCGTGTATTTATATAATGTAATGAATATTAATTTATTTATATGTAATATATATGTATGAAATGATAGTATTTCTATTTCTGGTATGAAATCATATTTTAGTTTACTTTTGGAATCTAGGACGAGACATATTTAGTGAGAACCCATAAGATAAATCTATTTATAGGTTATTGTCCCATGTTATGGTTAAAAAAGTAGTGTGTTATTCAAAGAAATATTTCCTTGTAAGTATAATATATATTGATGTAGTTTTGGAATATATATTCATAGAGGTAATATCACCCAAAAAGTAATTTCTGACTTAACGTGATTATTACTTGGTACACGATAGTGGGCCTTACTACACACCTGTTTTGACACTATTGGGGGACATTAATTCATTAATTAACATTTCCTATAGGATCCATTATGATGGATTTGAATATATCATGGATGAACTATATCAAACATAAGGTTCTCTATATTGAAATTTTATAAATTTTTTTCATTTTTATATGATTTTCCCACTATTATTTTTATTTCTCAACCTATTATATTTGAATTTAGTCATCAGTTGGAACCTGAAGGAATTAGGTAAACAATTAATGTGATATAAAAGGAGATGATTATATGAATCAAAATCGTATGATGAAAAATGTGAAGGATATTATGACTAATCACAATCATTATTTTTGTTATTTTATTAAAATCATACACCATTATGGTCTCTCAAACTCACTAAACAATATAAGGATATTTATTCCAAAAAAACATGTGTTGGAGACCATAGAGGAAAGAATGATAGATTTCCTTTAGGTCATATATATGGAAAGAGACCCCTAGGATAATGCCCCCATGTAATGGTTAAATGATATATATGCGTATAAAATGACATAAAAGAACAAATTGAAAATGAAAATTGAAAAGTATGATGTAAGAGAATAAATATCATCTTAAAACCTATTTTAAGTTTCTTATATTAAATGTGGGTAACTTGGTTACATCCAAAGTGAATGAAATCTAATAATGGATTATTCCTATAATAGGGAAGGGAATATATCATGTTAAATAATTTAAGAATTTTTCTATTGAAAATCAAATTAATGATTAATTAGTAGTAAAACCCCTTAATCTCATAATTATTTCATCTTAGGTTTATATTTCTTCTTTGATTGATTTTTATGGGAATGTTCTTCTTGAAAATATAGTCATTCCCCCTTTGGTTAAATTGGAATATATTTTATTCATGTATTGGATTTCACTTCATAAATACCACATCAATTTCCATGGAAGTAATGTCACATTTTGCAATCGTAATGAACCAAGGACCATTTTTTAATGAGATGATAAATAATAAATTTTCATAGAAATCACATCCGTTTTAAGGGTCTGGATTCGTTTTCAAAAGGTGTGATTATCCCAAATGGTTGTAAATAAACTCAACATATATGATATGGTTTTCATTTAGGATTTTTTTTGATGTTTGTAAAAATTAATTTTATAGTATTCCAATGAATTGTGAGGTTCAGTTCTCAATATGACACATACATTCTACCTCAGCTATGATGAGGACTCCCTCTAGAGAAGAATCAATTGATTTATGGGTATTGAATAAGAAACTCCAATAGAATCATGAGAAGGTATTAATTTGTACAGGTGTGCCACTATTGGTTTAACCTGGTCATTTTTTTAAGAATAATGATGGATAAATGTGAATCAATCTTGATTATCAAGAACAACGAATGATTATTATCAAGAACCAGAATCCTCTACCAAGTATTTATGACTATCTTGGTAATCTTTATGGATATTAATGATTATTCATGATTGATCTTCATTCTAGATATCACCAATTGAGGGCCTATAAAAAGGATATAACTTGGACATCATTCAGAGCTCGATCTGTACACAATGACTATATAGTGATTCCAATTGGTCTTATTAATTCCCCTACTATATTCTTGTATTTACTAAACATATTATTTAGATATTACCTTGATCATTTTTTGGTTTTCTTTAAATATGATAATATTATATATTAAAAGAGAAAATAAGATCATTGTGCCAACTTGAGGTTTGTAATTATGTCCCTATGAAATGATTATTTATAGAAAAAATTTTAAATGTTTGATTTTTGGATAAAAAATTTCATTTTTGGTTCACATAATCTAAAGAGAGTGTATATTTTTGGATTAATAAAAGATGTAAATTGTTGAAGGGTTGACCTAACCCACAACTAAGACTAAGAGAAAATGGTTTTTGGGTTTCATTCATTATTATTAGGAAGTTGTAGGGAATTTATCACGATTTTACAATATAATAAAAAATTTATATCAGATGTGTTCCATGTTCATTAGAAAGATAAATGTTATGAGTATTTAAAGAAACTACAGAGAAGGTTAGTTAGGGTAATTAATCTTATATTTTACTACAATAGAGAATGGTACGTATTCTATAGTGATGAATATATGAAGGGAATGGGATGAATTATCATGAAAAGTGATCTGGTAATGACATATTCTTCATTAAAATTGATTCTCCATGAGAAAAATTACCCATCTCAGGATTTGGAGTTAGCTACGGTGATTTTTGCATAAAAAATTGAAGGGACTATCATATGGGGAATGGTTTGAGATATTTTCTCACCATAAAAGATTGAATTATATATTCACTCAAAAATAGATGAATGTGTTCCAAATATTATTGTTGGAATTGATCATAGATTATAATTTCTCGAAACATTACCACCATGAGAAAGAGAACAAGGTGGATAATGCTTTGAGCTAAATTGATCAAGCAATCAAATCTACTATGTGGATAAAAAATGATCCAATATATCCATTTTTTTGAAGGATGAATATTGAAATCATCATAGATGTGGAACGATCTAATATTTCTAAAATGAGTGATCAACCATTGATCCAATGTAAGATTAATAAAGAGACAAATGGAGTATTTTGAGTTGTATAAGAAGGAAATAAATGATCACAATATGGTCAATGAATATAAAGGAATGATATGGTTTTAGAATCATTTATGTGTTTCATACCTTCTATAAATGGATAATTTCATATTGGAGGAGTCTCATAATTCTTTATTTTATATTCATTAAGGATGTACTAATATGTATAGATATTCAACATATTATTTCAAGACTTATTGCATGTACACATATATTAAATAGATTATATCACATTGTTTGGTTTGTAAGTAATATAATGTTGAATGAAAAAATTAAAAGGGGATGTTAAAACCATTACCCATACAAAAATGGAAATGATAAAAAATCACCTGGTATATTTTCAGAGGACAACCCCAAAAATATAAAGGGAATAATAATATATGGGCTATAGATGATCACCTTATATAGAAAATACACTTTATCTATATTAGAGATGATTTATCTATTCATATTCTGTCAATAATATACATTAACTATTTAGTAAGATTTTTTGTAGTACCATATTATATTTAGACCGATCTAGATCCAAGGTGTACCTTGATGTTCTTGAAATATCTTCAGTAGGTTTTGGATAAAGAATTATGCTTCAACTAATTGCATCATCCTTCAAAAGATTGAAAATATAATTGAATACTTCAAAACATAAAGGATATTTTAAGATATATTTATATAAATTTAATGCTGGTTGGGCTCAATAGCTCCCTCTAGTTGAGTTTTTGGAAAACAACACATTTGACTCCTACATTCATATAGCTCGTTATGAATACCTCAATCAAAAAAGTGTATAGCTTCAATGGGTTTAGATGAATCTTGATAAATAATGATTTTGGGGGTAGAATTGGGTGAATAAATGGTAGAGAAGGTTCGACCAGTTCAATAACACATATGGTTAGCAAAAAAGTAAATATAAAAGCTATGAAAATAATCATTGATGTGATATATAACATGATATTTGTGGGAGTGTGTTTCAAACTAGAATGAGGTTATTATATTTAGAATGAAATGTTACTTGAGCCCCATATATAATTTTCATTTCAAAATTTTAGATAATATCAGGATAGTATCTTACGCATTGGAACTTCCTCAAAATCTCCCTCATTTTTATGAGGTGTTCCATGTATATCCTCTGAGAATGAATATACCTAATCCTTAACATGAATTGAACTCAGATTTCATACCACTATATAAATATAATTATTATGAGGTGAATAAAGTATAAATTATGGATCATTGGGAGGAGGTATTTTGAAATAAAACCACACACCTGTTCAATATTTTATGGTGAGACCACCAGTTTGGGGATGTTATTGTGGAACCTAATGAAATGACGGGGAAAAAGTAACCTCATTTTTTAGCAGAGTGATGGGATTTATAGGGAAAATTTCATCTTTATTGGGTAATAATTTAACACCATATTTTTTTATAAATTATTAATTTTCAATTTAATAAGATTTCAACGATATCTTCCATTACATTCAACAATTATATTATCTTTTATTACACGCAACAAAGAGTTTTAAGGAAGTGAAAGTTATTATTAATATTATTACCTACACATGATGAATATAAAATAACCATTAAACAAAGCAGGATAAACATTAATTAATAATTTTTATATAATATGTATAATTGTTTTTATATATAATACTTATTTATTAAATAATTTTTTTTGATAAAATATTTAAATGTTTCAAAAATGTATTTTCTTCAAAAAACTGATTTTTATGTCATTTGATGAACAAATGATTATATTATTTTCACAAAAATTTATATTTTTTTAAAAATTACTTTATTTTTTAAATCATCATATCTAAATTATCTTATGGTCAAGATTTTGGATTTATTTAAATTTTTTTGATATTTCAATAATTACTGAAAATTCCGATTTTTTAAAGAAATCATTTAATTTAAATATGTTAAGAATATTAAATACACAATTAAATTTTAATGTAACATAATTACAATTTATATGAATATAATACACAACAATAATTTTTAATTATCTTTATATTGAATTTTATTGTAAATTCTTTTCATTTTAATGAAAATGGTTTTTCTAAAAACTCTTTTAAAATGATAAGTGTTTCACTTGATTATTTAATGAAAATATTCCAAAGTTAGGAATATTTAAAATTAATTTTATAGATTATATATAAATTAATATTAATGTATATTAATATTTTGTAACTATTATACATAGAGTTAATATAAAATCATCTTATGCCTAAAATGTACACTTCTCTAAAACATTATTTTTCATCACATATGTAGGTTTTGTTTTAAATTTAATTTTTATATATTTTGGGATTTAAATATGGTAAAATAAATTAATTATTTTAAATCATAATAATTTATATTATCTAATTATTTTAACATAATTTTTAACCATAATGAATATTGAAAATATTAACAAATATTTTCTACAGCTAGGGTAAAAATTATTTTACCAAGAAGGTTATTCTAAAAATATAATGTTAATATAAAAATTTAAACTCATGTAAATCCTATTATATATAAATATTTCAATACTATCTTTCCAATTTTTGAATATCGGTAAATTTTTGTGCTTTTTTAATTAGAAATATTTTATCATTTTAGATTTTTTCAGGAAATTCCCACGTAGTTTCCTATTGGGTCCCTTTCCAATGACAACCCTTCTTTTTATTACAACTTAAACATGATTCATTACATAAAACATCACTTGATACAATAAAGAAGATCGAGAGGTTTAGTGTCTTTGGGGCTTAGGATCATTACATAAAAAATTAAAACATGAAATACAACATCTTTATTGAAAACTTCCTTTTCATGACCACTACATTCTTTCGTACTTAGCATTGCATGGGATAACCTGAGGACATGCATAAGAAAAGGGTTAGCTATAAAGCCCAGTAAGGGAGTACACATGGAATAACATGAGGAGTACAATACATTTTAGATAATAGGAATAATCAATAGATCATAAAATAAACATGAACATTAAGGAATGATAAAGCATGATAATCATAACATGGAGATGTGGCAACAACACTTATCATGGAATTAGCATGAGTCAAGGCTCATTGCACATGGAGCATGAGTAAACCCTCATTGCACATAAATCATGAGTAAACCCTCATTGGACATGAATTATAATGAGTCAACAATCATTGCACATGACTTATCATGATATTATACTTTACCCAATGCATTGGAGTTCTATAAGGGCCCACCCTTCTTAAACATTTCATTTCATGCATAAGTGTGCCACATGGATCATAAAACATGGATTCCTAGAAAATAATCATTTATTCCAGGATAAAGGAATGTGGAATTCATACATGAAACTTTATAATCAATAAGTAAATGTGCATAAAGGTGAATACCCTTGATGGAGAAATGGGCATGGTATTCACAACACAATGACATTGGCTTAGAAAATCGGTGCGATTTCGGCAGCGTAACGGCGTGACAAAAAATTCATAAAAAGGTTGATGAGATAGAAAGGGGTTACTCATAATATTTACATGTAATGGAAAGTAAGGAGGTAATATAGGTATATGTCCCAACAATTGTAATGGAATTTAGATTCATGATACAAAATTATTTGCTTGAATGTAAATGAAGAGAGAGAAGTTCCTTTCCGAATTTCGGCATAGTAACAGGTGTACATGGGAGGCATTTAATGAGAGAGAAAGGGGCCTCTCATCATTAAAACAATAAGAGAGCAGTATGGGGGAGGTGCGAAACCATACCCAAACATTCATAATTTAAATTAAAATGGAAATACAACTTAAAGACAATTGACAAAAATGAGAAAGGAAGAAAAAACCTTTACTTGGAAGTGTGCTTCCAATGGCAAGAGAGAGGCTTGCGAGAGGTTTATTGGGAGATTGGGGTGCCTTGGGAGGATTATAGAGAGAGTTGGGCAGAGGTTGGACGAACTCCAAGGGCTTTGAGTGAGGAGAAAGTGGGAGCTTGGGTGGGTTTATATAGGAAAGGTGAGGGAATTCTTTATTATTTAGGTTTTGGTCCCCTTACATTAAATTAATCCAAACGACAAACCATCCCCTGGTTTTTGCCCATGGTTTTTGGAAAAGGGAAGAAGAAAAAAATATTTTATAATGACCAAGTCATAACTTCTTAAAATAATAAGGTTGCTTATGTGGAGGTGAGTCACACTCCCATGGAAATTAATTTAAAAAGGCAAAGTGTTGAATATGTCTTGATGGGTACATTAATGCTTTGAAAAGTAAGTCAAACAAACAAAAAATCACATTATTTTAATTTTAAAACATATATTGAATGAACATAAAGATTATGATATTTTATTACATCACCATTAGGTCGTTATGATGTCATAAAACACATTATATATTAAAACGATATTTAATTTTTACCCAAAAATTTGACTGTCTCAGAAAATTATGAAAAATTCACCATTGGATAATTTTGACGTCCTGATACCAGAAATGACTTTTATTTTATCTAAAAGAAATTCTAAATATGTTAATTTTCACTTTTAAAATAAAAACCAACATTTATCGAAAATTCACTGGTTTTGACAGAAATGGATATCAAACCATAATATAAAATTTTAATTGCATTCATAAAATTATAAGATAATTTATATTTTATAAAAAATAATTTAATAATAATATTATTATTTTATTAAAATATTATTTAATTCAAAAATCCCTTAATTTAATAAAATAGATTTCTTAATTAAATAATAACTAAAAACACAATTTGTACTTTAAAAACTATTTACAATGTATCAAAAAATGACTTGAAATTATATTCATTATTATATACAAAAATAATGTACATGAACATAGTTATATATATTTGTTAAATAACCCATTAAAACAGCAGCATAAGACCTAAGGGTAAGGTGTGCGATGGTGACAGACTCTTGGGGTGGCTCGGATAATATCGCTCGAGTGGTAATCTCTATCAACATCCACTTTTCCCATAGACGATACCGTTCGAGCTTGACATGGTGAAGCTCAGCATGGGCTTGGTAGAAGGGTGAAGCCAAAGGATGCCACCTCTTTTTTGAGCTCCGACAAATGGGCTTCGTATGGGGAAATTCTACTGGATGAGGCCATCACTTCTTTTTTCTGTGTAAATTGGATTTGTAATGGTCCTATATTTATACTAATCATGTGATCACTATTCAACGACTATATTAACAATCGTGAAAATTCATAACATAAAGAAAAAGAAGTTGAAATCTTATAAAAAAATATTTTTCATAAAGAGACATTTAATTAGATCAAGAGGGATTTCCATTAATGAAACTTTGGGTCGTTACAACATCCCCCCCTTAAGAAATTTCACCCTAAAAATTTTTCCTTTTCCCACACTAAAACATATGTGGGTAGCTCAGCTTCATCCTTCCCTCCGATTCCCAAGTTGCTTCTTCAAACTTGTGGTTTCTCCACAACACCTTGACGAGGGGCATTGTCTTATTTCGTAGAACGTTTTCTCTACGATCTAAGATCTTCACTCGTTTCTCCTCATAAGAAACATGGTATTCCAATTGTACCACCTTAGAAGAGAGTACATGTGAAGGGTCTGGTATGTACTTCCTTAAGAGGGATACATGAAATACATCATGTACTTTGTCCATAGTATGTGGAAGTGCTAGTCGATAGGCCACAACCCCAACACGATCAAGAACCTCGAAGGGGCCGATGTACCTTGGACTTAACATCCCTTTCTTTCCAAACCTCATTACCCTTTTCCACGGAGATATGCATAGAAACACCATGTCTCCAAATTTAAATTCAAGGTCTCATTGATGATTATCTACATAACTCTTCTGCCGACTCTGGGCTACCTTGATATGTTGCTGAATGGTTTTCACCTTCTCCACTATTTCTTTGACCATTTTTGGTCCAAGCAGCTTACGTTCACCGACCTCATCCCAACATGCCGGTGTTCTTCACCATTTCCCATACCGGGATTCATATGGTACCATTAGGATGCTCGAGTAGAAACTGTTATTATAAGAGAACTCAACCAGAGGAAGATGTTGATCCCATCCTCCTTTAAATTCCATTAAGCACGCTCTCAACATATCCTCAAGTGTTTGGATAGTCCGCTTGTATTGGCCATAAGTTTGAGGATGATAGGACGTATTGAAGATCAGTTCAGTATTCAGATCATGTTGAAGAATCTTCCAAAACATAGAGGTGAATCTTGGATCTCGGTCAGACACAATAGATAGTGGTACTCCATGCAACCTTACCACTTCCCTGATATATATTCGTGCCAGTTGATCCAATGAGAAAGCCTCCCGAATAGAAATGAAGTGTGCAGTCTTTGTAAGACGATCCACAACAACCGATATTGCATTGTTGCCTTTGGATGTCCTCAGAAGTCCGGTGACAAAGTCCATGGTGATGTTTTCAGATTTCCATTCTAGTATGGGCAATGGTTGCACCGTCCCCTTAGACTTCTGCCTCTCTGCCTTCACTTGCTGACACACCAGGCACTTTGATGTATATTCGGCGATCTCCTCCTTCATATTATCACACCAAAAGTTTTCTCGGAGATCTCGATCATCTTTGTGCTCCCTGGGTGAATAGAGAAATTTGAACTATGTGCATCATCCAAAAGTTCCTTCTTCAGCTCCAGACTTGATGGAACACATAGTCTTTTCCCAAACCGCACAATTCCTTCTTCATTAACATTAAACATTGAGGATTTCCCTTTTTTGATAGCTTCCACCTTTTCCTGAATTCCCACATCATCCTTTTGAGCAACCTTTAACCTTTGCAAAAGAGATGGTTGAGCAATCATTTGTGAAAGGATTGATGATGTTCCCTTCTTTATGATTCCCACTTCCATATTAATCAAGTCTAAGAAGATTAGATCCTTCTCAATTCTCATCATTGATAGAATCGCTGGATATTTTCTACTTAGGGCATCTGCCACCTTGTTCGCTTTCCTAGGGTGGTAATGTATTGAATAGTCATAATACTTGATGAGCTCAATCCATCTTCTCTGGCGCATATTAAGCTCTTTCTGTGTGAATATATATTTAAGACTCTTGTGGTCAGTATATATCTCACATTTCTCTCCATAGAGATAATGCCGCCAGATTTTCAAGGCAAAGATCACAGCATCCAACTCCAGATCATGCATTGGATAGTTTCTCTCATGGATTTTCAACTGCCTTGAGGCATAGGATATCACTTTATCATTCTGCATCAACACACATCCTAAGCCCTTCTTCGCAGCATTACTGAATACCAGAAAAAGCTCCCCACTTGTCGGTAAAGTGAGAACGGGTGAAGTGATAAGCCTCCTTCTCAACTCCTTGAAGCTTTCTTCGCATTCATCACTCCAAGAAAACTTTACTCCCTTTTGAGTTAGCTTGGTAAGAGGGTTGGACAATCATGAAAAATTTCTCACAAATCGTCGATAATATCCAGCTAACCCCAAGAAGCTACGGATATCCATTACCGATGTTGGCCTCGGCTATCCCTCAATTGCATCTGTTTTGGAGGGGTCCACAGATATCCCATTGCTTGTGATGATATGGCCCAAGAATGAGACCTCCTTCAACCAGAACTCACACTTGCTGTAATTTGCATAGAGCTTCTCCTTGTGCAAAGTCTATAGTGTAGTTTTTAAATGCTCCTCATGCTCCTCCTTGGTTTTGGAGTATATTAGTATATCATCTATAAATACTACCAAAATTTGTCAAGGTAATCTCTAAAGACTCTATTCATCAAGTCCATGAATATTGTTGGAGAATTGGTGAGTCCAAAAGGCATTACTATGAATTCATAGTGCCCGTACCTTGTACGAAAAGCAGTCTTGGGGACGTCTTCCTTCTTCACCCTTGCTTGATAATATCCCGACCGCAAATCCACCTTGGAGAAGTATTGTGCTCCACGCAGTTGATCAAACAAGTCATCGATTCTTAGGAGAGGATACTTTTTCTTTATCGTGATTTTGTTAAGTTCACGATAATCGATGCAAAGCCTCATTGACCCATCCTTCTTCCTGACGAAGAGGACTGGTGCACCCCATGGTGAAGCACCTGGGCATATAAACCCTTTATCCAAATTCTCGTGTAGTTGTTTCTTTATCTCTTCAAGCTCTACAACAACTATTCTATATGGAGTCTTCGATATTGGTAGCGCCCCAGGTATAAGTTCAATTGAGAACTCAACATCTCTTCTTGGAGGAATACCAGGCAGTTCCTCAAGAAACACTTCAGCGAATTCCCTCACAATAGGCATTTCTTCAAGGATGGTTTCTTCGTTGGACTCAATTATCTGAGCCAGATATGCATGATCATAAAGCAGTAATATCTATACTTGAGATGATTGAGCTAAAGGAGATTCATCTTCCTCCTGACACTTGTAAAGAATCGGGGGTCGATTCTCCATATGGAGTGTGATTTCCCTCTCCCGACAATTTAAATTGGCTCTATATAAGGAAAGACAATCCATGCCAAGAATTGCATCAGATTCCACCAGAGGGAGTATGACGAGGTTCACCGGGAAATTGAATCCACATATTATAATAGGGGATGACTTATATTCATGGGATGCAATGATTGCCCCATCTTCCATACTCACCGACATCTTTACTTCCATGATTTGTGGTGGTGCTGGGATTGTTCTAATAAACTTTCGAGATATAAAATAATGCGTAGAACCTGAATCAAAAAGTACGTTCGCTATTCTTGAATGAATAACAAGAATACCTATCACCACTTCATTTTCGGGGTTCACTTCGGCAGAAGTGATGGAAAAAGCTCTTCCTTGCTATATTGGAGGTTGTTGGTTGCCTCCGATAACCCTTGGATTAGGGCACTGATTTGCAAAATGACCCGGTTCATTGCATTTTTAGCATTGAACAACGCGTTGAGGTTCAAACAGAGCGTTCCTCACCTCTGTCGTAGCCGCAGGTCCTTCTTGCCGATAGTTAACAGCTAGGTGCCCTACTCTTCCACACCTGATGCATTTTCTCATCCCCTTAAGGCAATTTCTAGGGTGCTTCTTTCCGTACTTTTGGCAAGTGGGGTGCTGGATCTTCTTAGCACCGTTGGATTTATCCATCGGACCACCAGCATTGAATTCCACCTTACGCATCTTGTCCCCATGATACCCCTATGATTCCTCGATCTCCATTTCGACCTTGAGGGCACATCAGACAATTTCCTCATAGCTGTCGAAGTCACGGATCGATATTGCTTTCCGCAAGCTAGTCTTCATCCCACCAAAGAAGCGGTCAACCTTGCATTCGGGGGTAACGACAAATCCGGAAGCGTATCGTGCAAGCCTTGTGAAGTTTGCCTCGTACGCTCCAATAGAATCTTCATCTTTTTTCTTGAGGGAATGGAAGTCCCTTTCCATCTTAAGCCAGAGGGTGCACGGAAAATATTTATCGAAAAACATCTTCCGGAAATCCTTCCATTCCAATGCCTTGATCTCCTCCTCAGGCTTCGTATTTTTGATCAATGTCCTCCATTGATTACCTTCACCCTTCATACGGTAAGCCGCTAGGAGAACCTTCTCTTGTTCCGAACATTGTAGGATGGAGAATATCTTTTCAATGGAGTTGATCCATTGTTCAGTGATCATGGGATCCGATTATCCACTAAAAGTAGGAGGCCTTTGTCTCATGAAGCTCTTGATAGCGACTTGTTCTTTCTTAGGGGGGTTGAATGTTCCTCCTGACCCGTGTTTCTATTCAAAACTTGAGTTATCTGAGAGAGAAGCGTGACAAAGTTCGCGATTCCCACTCGCATTGGATTTGGAATCTCATTAGTACAGTCATCACACTGATCTTCACAACAGTTGTTAGCCCGAGTCCTCCTATTACCGGCCATTGGCTGGGATAAAAGGAAAGTTAGGGGTAACACATAAAGGGTAAACCAAAGACAAAAGTTGATGACCTATAAATAAACTTTTATTCCTTAACTCACGAGTCTATAAGCTTCAATATAGGCTTTTCATGATCTACTTTCTAACATATATTCTTAGGGGAATTTGTCACTTACTAAGGGTTCATACTAAGATTGTGAATTTATCAAAACATATCCCCCAGGAGTGTCGTAACCAAGAGTGCTGCAAGGCCCGTTGTCGTGCACCAGTTCTCGTTTGAGTCTAGCTCAAAGCAGTGTTTTCGGGTTTTACCCCTAGGATACATCTGTGCCAGAGCCGCCTCTACCTGCTCGTATCCAGACAAAGATTTATTTGTTTGATAAACCACTTACGTAGTATTTACCAAAACTTAGGGATTTTTTTATTATACTTAGTATTGTATCTAAGGCTTTACTAGGGTTTCCTAATCCCAAAAATAACTAAACCTATCCCCTTATACTAACTATGACAACCCTGCTTTTTATTACAACTTAAGCATGATTAATTACATAAAACTTCAATTGATACAACAATGAATATTGAGAGGTTTAGTGTCTTTGGGGATTAGTACCATTACATAAAAACATAAAACATGAAATACAACATCTTTATTGAAAACTTCCTTTTCATGACCAATACATTCCTTCGTACATAGTATTGCATGGGATAACCTGAGGACATTCATAAGAAAAGGGTGAGCTATAAAGCCCAGTAAGGGAGTACACATGGAATAACATGAGGAGTACAATATATGTTAGACAATAGGCATAATCAATAGAGCATAAAAGAAACATGAACATTAAGGCATGATAATGCATGATAATCATAACATGGAGATGTGGCAACAACATTTATCATGGAATTAGCATGAGCCAAGGCTCATTGACCATGGAGCATGAGTAAACCCTAATTGAACATAAAGCACGAGTAAAACCTCATTGCACTTGAATTAGCATGAGTCAAAACTCATTGCACATGACGTATCATGATACTATACTTTACCCAATGCATTGGAGCGCTATAAGGGCACACCATTCTTAAACATTTCATTTCATGCATAAGTGTGCCACATGGATCATAAAACATGGATTCATAAAACATAATCATTTATTCCAAGATAAAGGAATGTGGAATTCATACATGGATATTTATAATAAATAAGTAAATGTGAATAAAGGTGAATACCCTTGATGGAGAAATGGGCATGGTATTCACAACACAATGACATTGGCTTAGAAAATCGGTGCGATTTCGGCAGCGTAACAGCATGACATAAGAATTCATAAAAAGGTTGATGAGAGAGAAAGGGGTTACTCATCAAATTTAAATGTAATGGACAGTAAGGAGGTCATATAGATACATGTCCCAACAATTGTAATGGAATTTAGATTCATGATACAAAATTATTTTCTTGAATGTAAATAAAGAGAGAGAAGTTCCTTTCGGAATTTCGGCATAGTAACGGGTGTACATGGGAGGCATTTAATGAGAGAGAAAGGGGTCTCCCATCATTCAAAAAATAATAGGGCATTATGGGGGAGGTTAGAAACCATACCCCAACATTAATAATTGAAATTAAAAGGGCAATACAACTTAAAGACAATTATCAAAAATGAGAAAGGAAGAAAAAACCCTTATTTGGAAGTGTGCTTCCAAAGGCTAGAGAGAGGATTGTGAGTGGCTTCATGGGAGCTTGGGGCACCTTGGGAGGATTCTAGAGAGAGTTGGGCATAGGTTGGACGACCTCAAAGGGCTTTTAGTGAGGAGGAAGTGGGAGATTGGGTGGGTTTATATAGGAAAGGTGAGGGAATTCTTAATTATTTAGGCTTGGGTCCCCTTACATTAAATTAATCCAAACCACAAACCATCCCATGGTTTCTGCCCATGGTTTTTGGAAAAGGGAATAGGAAAAAAATATTTTATAAGGACTAAGTCCGAAATTCTTAAAATAATAAGGTTATTTATGTGGAGGTGAGTCACACTCCCATGGAAATTAATTTAAAAAGGCAAAGTGTTGAATATGTCTTGAGGGGTCCATTAATGCTTTAAAAAGTAAGTCAAACAAACCCAAAATCACATTATTTTAATGTTAAAACATATATTGTCCGAACATAAAGATTATGGTATTTTATTACATCACCATTGGGTCATTTTGATGTCATAAACCACATTATATATTTAAATAGTATTTAATTTTTCCCCAAAAATTTGACTGTCTCAGAAAATTATGAAAAATTCACTGTTGGATAATTTCGACATTCTCATTCCATAAATGAAATTTATTTTATCTAAATTTTTTTATAAATATGTTAATTTTCACTTTTAAAATAAAAACCAACATTTATCGAAAATTCACGGGTTTTGACAGAAATGGATTTCAAACCATAATATAAAATTTTAATTGCATCCATAAAATTATAAGTTAATTTATATTTAATAAAAATTAATTTAATAATAATATTATTATTTTATTAAAATATTATTTAATTCAAAAATCCATTAATTTAAAAAAATAGATTTTTTAATTAAATAATAACTAAAAACACCATTTGTACTTTAAAAAATATTTACAATGTATCAAAAATGACTTGAAATTATATTTATTATTTTATAAAAAAATAATGTACATGAACATAGTACTAATTATTTGTTACATAACCCCTTAAAACATCCGCATAAGACCTAAGGGTACGGTGTGCGATGGTGACATACTCTTGGGGCGGCTCAGATAACATCGCTCGAGTGGTAATCTCTATCAACATCCACTTTTCCCGTAGACAGTCCCATTCGAGCTTGACATGGTGAATCTCAGCTTGGGCTTGGTCAAGGGTGAATCTCAAAGATGCTACCTCTTTTCCAAACTCCGAAAAATGGGCTTCGTATGGGGCAATTTTACTAGATGAGGCCATCACTTATTTTGTCTGAGTAAATTGGATTTGTTAAGGTCCTATATTTATACTAATCATGTGATCACTGTTCAACGACTATATTAACAATGATCACAATTCGTAACATAAAGCCAAAGAAGTTGACATATTATAAAAAAATATTTTTCATAAAGAGACATCTAATTAGATTAAGAGGGATTTCCATTAATGAAACTTTGGGTCGTTACATTTCCCCCATTAAATAATACATCTCCCCTCCACTATTCTATGCACAAAATGATCTATTATATTCATCCAATACCTACCAAAATCCCATAATCACTTCCCCTAAGAACTCCTTGAGGGTTTTTTAAGACACCCTCCTTAGAAGTATTTAGGTTAACCCTAAAGATCCTCTCGCAAGAATTGGTAATTATCATAAAAATGCATTATCATTTTAATTTTACACAACTCCTTAAATAACTATTACATAATAATCATACAAAAAACTCGATATATAATATATAATTTAATGTTTTTATATAAATGTCATGATTATTGTCACTTTAAATTTCGCTCAAATATGAAATGAAATCATTGATAACGTGTACGGTGGACCACCTCCTCACGAACTGATGTTATTCATTCTCCACCATAATCATTCGATATTGGGTATAATGATTGATTTAATACATGTATATTATATTTTAAAAATAATTTCACTTCTATAAATATTATATAATATTTAAATTTGTTACATTCCATTCCATGGATGATATGCTTACATTGCTCAGGTGTATAACGGAGTACTACCTCACGAAGTGATGTAATTCATTCTCACTAACAATTTATATCTAACGTAATGATGATTATGTTATTAATTATATTGGATTTATATGAAATTAAAATTATTCATTAAAAATGTATTATTTTTTACTTATCATTCATTTCTTCCCTAAAAATATGGAAATAATGTTCATGTGTACGTATGACATACCATCTACATGAATGGTGTATTCCATCTTTCAATCACTATTATTTATGAATGCATTTAATTTTTTTTAATGAAATATATTTGATATTAATTTCTAGAGTAAAAATATTTTAATTATCGAATTATAATCATTGTACGAATACAAATTATACCAAACCAAGACATGAAAAAAGTAGTTTATAACCAAAACACGATTTTATCAAGGAATTGTTATTGAATTAGTGATAAAAGGCCACAAGTAAATAATATATGGTATGATAAAAATTAATATTGTTATATATTATATGTAGGATATAATTATATCTATTATAAATGTTTTTGTAACATGTTTGAATGATCTTGAGACTTAAGTTAATGTATTTTCATTTTACGTTTTAAATATAGGCAATACATGCCATATTCACCAATTGTTTCTTTAATGTAGTTTATATACAACCCATTATTGTATTTAATGATATTTTTATGAATAATTAAGTTTATATAAATATAAATTTTATGAAATATTTATCATAAAGTATGCGATTCAAAATCTACTAATGTAGTAAGGGTTTTATGACACAATATCATTGTTTATCATGATTGTTTATGATTATTTTTGTGATGATGTAGTCATGTGATAAATATTTTAATATTTATAATTAATTTTCATATAATATGGTTATTTAATTATAATACAATTATTCCATTTATTTTCCTCTCTTCATGAATTCAATTGTTCAAAAATTTGTTTTTAATAAAAATTGTCTTTATTCTCCCTTAATTTAAATCATTTTCTCCTCTATATCCATATTTTTAAAAAATATTTTCTAGAATGTTTTATCTATTGTTCGATAATTTATTTAAAAAAAATTACTACCCTCGTTTTTAATTTTTTAAAAATGGTTTAATAGTTATATTATTATCAATTTACAAACAAGTACGTTTTTTCCATTTAAAAATTGTGAATGAAATAATTTTATACAAATATTTCCAGTATATAATTATATACCATGATGAAATATCTATTAATTTAGAGTCCTCAATATATTTCATGATTATTTTCAGTGAAATTTATTCCCATAATTTTTCATATATTTTAATTTTTTAAATGAAAAAGTATTTCAATGTAACAAGGATATTTTCCTAAAGAAATGTTCCTAGTTTTCATTCAAAATCAATTCCCATATAAGATTTCATCATTTAATATGGTGCAATGATGACACTTTTATTATTTTATTTTATGGATCGTTTCATGATTATTCTAAAAAATATGTTTAATAAACCCATAAATTTTATATATGTTATTCTATTATGAAATTATTATTAATCCTATATCCTTTCCAATGTTATGATATGAAGCAATTTTTAGGAAAACCGTAATTTTTATGGGTTATGATATGGGGGGTTTTTTATCTTATGATACACATATGTATGATTTTAGTTATGTGATGGTGGCCTTATTTCTCCCCCCAATTAATGTAATAATATTTATATTTCATGAGATGGAAAGAACTGTAATGGTGAGTGAACCAAGTTTAGTAAGAAACTTTTTCAATAGTGGTAGTCTTGGGAGTGGTCAATTACTATAATGATGGTTTGGGAAGTGAACTCATTCCACTTTGATATACTTGGAAGTGATCCTGAAAACAAAGGAAATGTTTTTTAATGGTTCTATGAATTCATTAATTACATGCCTTATTCCATTGAGGATTATGTTCTTTTATTCCATTACAATTGAGGTCTTATGATCTTCTAATATATATTATGTGAATCAATATTATATTCAATGATATGTGGGTCACAAGTTTCAAATGCTATGCTCATGTTACAACACCCTTATTCTCATGTTATGTATATATATCTCATGTGTATTCCCATATAAAAATTTTGAGCTCATCCTTACTTATGTTTCATTGACCCATGTTTTGAAGAGTGTTATTTTGTATGATATTTCTAAGAAGGGTACCCATTATGAAGAACTTAGTGGGAGATGATATAGTTAACTTAGGACTTTTTTGTTTATGTATCTTCATTTCCAACGACTCTAAACTATTATTATCCTTGGAAATTTATATGGTTAGTTAAATAAATATTAATCTATTATTATTTAATATCTATGTATGAAATTATTGGGTCTCTATAGAAACTCTGTGAGAATGTTTCCCATGAATAGTCCCTCATAGTGTGGTTTGAAATATTATATGCCATCCTCATATTGTCCTAGTTGTTCCATTGTGAAGGTAATTTCATATCTTCTATGTGGTGAGTTGGTATAGCCACACATTTATCATTGTCCTTGGTAGAGTTCCATCATGTAGGTTTAAATTCATTCTTTGGTTGGGTAGGGTTATATAAACTTATTTGAATATTCATATGTGAAACCTTAGATTATGCATCTACACCGCCAACCTCTAGAGGAATTGTCCATGTGTTCCATTCCTTTCTATTAATGTTTTTGATCAATATTAACTGTTTTTTATGGTGATAACATTCACCGATGTGTATCAGGAAATGGTTGTTATTCCATTACTCTCTATGCCATATGGTGATTCTACACCACTTACTCATCCTTCAAAGGTATCCTGAGGGTAATTTCCCTAAACCCTTGAAATATTGGTTTATTGTTTTCTTATGATCGTTATGAGGATTTATTTCTTTTCAATTATGTTCCTCCCATCTTGTTCTATGAATGGTGACCTTAAATTAATTTTCACTTGTCATTTCTAAATAATCACCAATTAAAAATGTTATGTATCATGATATATGAAATATATAAGACATTAGTTTTTGACATTATTTTCCACCCAATAGATGGTATACTCATTTTTGGGGGAAGATGAAGATAACAATTCCTATTCCCTATGGTCTGGGGATGGTCTAGGGATACTATTTAAACATTCTATTCATATTAGCGATCATTTTATGATTCCCATTGACGATATTATGGATCTTGAGATGCTAATTGAGATATAAATTACCCATTCCAACCAATATCTGGTTGATATGGAACTACTATTCATCTTTCCAGGACCATATTAGAGTGTGATAAACTAGGTGATGAATATTGAGATAAAAATACCACCAACCATATAGATTGGGGTTAGTATTTAACTATTTCTAATATTTCATAGATCTCTCACATATTGATAACCCTTGGGCTCAAGGAGTTCGTTAAAATTAACCTGGCCTTATAGGATGGGTTTACTCCTAGATAAATTATACAGAGGTTGATATTGAGATATATTTTATTTGGAAATGTTTTTCCCTTGTTTAAGTTGGATATAATAGTTTCCAATTATGAGTGTCTTTTTCTATGGGAAGCTATCGGGCAGTCCAGAATGTTGTCTTCCATGTCTAAAATGAATTTAAATTTTATAAGGAACAAAATATTAGTTTTTTAATCACTCTACCTCTATTGGTGATGGCTTAAAATCTTCATAGAGGTGGATTTTTTAATATTTAACAACTGGCTTGCACGTTACATGGAACCCTGATTATTCATATAGATATAAATTTACAGGAATGCGTATTTGGTGATTTCTACAATTCTAGATAAATTGTGATGTGAAATTGTACATTTTTTCCATATCATCAGATATTTATATAATAAGGGGCTCTAGGAAACAGTCAAATGAGTGTTATAGCGACATAGAGATGAAAAGTTCATCGGTGTTTTTTATATTCTCCATTACTAGGTTTTAAGTCTACGTAGAATGAAACAATTTCATGTTGAAAAAATTGTGTAGTTTTGATCTAGAGGCAACCCTCATATAATTAATAAGACATGTGTATAATATTCTTCCAATAATGATTCTCCCATATAAACTATAATATGTAAAGACTGAACTCCTCCTTTACCTCCTTAGAGATCTCTTGAATGAATTGGTTTTGTACCAGAACATGTTTACAAGGTTGTTTGTAGATAATTCTATCCATGTTAACATGTCAACCACTTATTTAAAAAATATATATTTCTCTATCTAGTCATACCACATAGGTTTCTTTTCAAGGATTCATACTAATTATAGTGAAGTGGTAGTGATTGTTTATAGGTAACTATATATTGTTAAACCTGTTGTTTTTATACCTAATTTATACAAAGGTGTTTTATTTATTAGAACATATTTATATGAAGGTGTCTAGGAATGGTGAGGAATTCTCTATTTGAGAGTGATATAACTATGGGGAGTTGGACCATAGTTGATTTTGTAAGTAGATTCTATGTGATCTATTTCCACACTAGTGTTAAGAGGACTATCAAAGTATATATAACCATCAAAATTTGTTAAAGAGATGTAGGACCCTTGACGTGTTGCAAATATCCATCTAAAACCGTCAAGGAAACCTGCATTTTGTTGATTGGGGATATGATTCTCATTCAATATCATGGTCGGAATATTTTGAACTTCCATTTGGGGTTGAGTAGTGATATGAGCATGCGACCTGAATATTATTAAAGTATATTAATAAACATGTATTTTTATGGGTATATATTCTTGTTGATGAGAATATAATTTAGTATTTCTATGAGATTATATAATATCATAAGGATTATGAGCCTGCTGGTTAGTAGTTACCAAAATTTTCTTATCAGTGCTGACTGAAATGGGGGTATCATCCTGATTCAAGTAAGAATTCCCCATTGAAAATATATCAATGGTCCTTTTAAATGGTATAAGTTATATGAAAATTTTACTATTTATCCTATGAATTATGTTGGATAAGTAGTTCATTAGTAGAAGTATTGACATGACCCTGGATTCCTTGAGATGTTGGAATATGGGTAGTATCTTTTTGGTAGATATATGAGCCTTACATCAAATTAATTTTATATGGTACTGATGATACTCCATAGGAGTAATGATAAAATTTTTTTCTTATGAAATTGGAGTATATCAGTTTTCATATTTGATAGGGATGTGTTCTTCTCCTTAGGTATGTGCCAAACTGTGCTGGTATGCCTCGGTCTTAAATGGTATATGCACCCAGTCCTCTTCCTTTGGGATATTCCATTTCCCCCCTTCAGTATATATGTCCACCTATAGTACGTAATGTGAAAAAGTAAGATAGTGAGTCTTTGTTGGAATATTGATATGATCTTGGCCTTATGCCTCTTCCTTTACTAGAATATTTTGATAATCCTCATGGATGAGAACAAGAATGTTTTATTTCTTTTGATTTACCAATTATTCATATAGATCATAATGGTATGTTTCTATAGCTATTGAGACAGTAATATGTACATATCACTGTATCTTCACATGATTTGAAATATGATGGCGGAGCTCTACTGTTGTTTCTTGAATGAACTTACAGTTGAGCAATGTGATTGCATGAATGTAGTTCTGTACATTCTTGTTCTCTATGATATATTGGTATATGTATTTGATTTATGAGTGCACATAAACAAAATAAATTCCACCATTTTCCTTCAAAATATATTTTTGGGATTCATAATTTGGTTGAGGTATATGCACCCCCCCCCACACTTACTAGAAGAATATGAATTTAGAGTTGATCGAGTGAAAAAGAATATGAGACATCATGCCGGTCACCACCGAAATATATTGACATGAATCATTAGTGTAATAGGGTATTTGAAACCACGTGTACATATATATAGTTTTCTATTCCTATAGATACATCCTTGGTACCCATGCACATGTTTACAGGGTGGATATTTTCTTAGTGGTGCTTTTTTTGGGAAAATGAGGGGCCCTTAGGGGATGAATATTGTGAGTTTTGATGAAAATATACCACTTAGGTGGATCCAAAATAAATATAGAGCCACATTCAAATACACCACCCACTATCATATGATATGGATGGTGACAATTTTCATTCTTTGGGGATGAGCTTCCAAAACAATTGGTGTAGGAAATAAGTTCCCATTGTTTCATTACGTCATTCCATGAATGAGATGGACATGGTGGATTTGACATCTAAAGACCATAACATGAAACCTCAAGGATCAATATTGTACCTTGTCCTTCGTACTCCTGATCCAGTGTTTTCTCCACCCATAACTAATGGTGTTGGGTTGGTGATGGTGTTTTGCGACTTACAAGGGACACCATTGTTATTGCGGTACCAAAATATTATACTCATGATGACATGACTCAAAAAAAAGGAATTTTTTTAAAGTATTATCTATAGTCAAAATGAAAAAAATGAAAAGGTCACTAATCCATTCATCACCCCATGTTTGAAACATTCTCAATTATTTATGAATTTGTGATACAATTTCCTTTCATGTTCCTAGTAAAGTAATGTTTCTCAATGGAATGTTCACTGTGAGAATAACATGTTTCTTCGAAACCCTAGTTATATATTATTTTTGACGTATTTTAGGTCATGTGTAACATTTTACATAATGTTGGGATTTATTAAAAATTTACCAATGGACGGTTAACCAATAATTTTTATTATATCAGTTATTCAACAACAGGTCCAACATTTTTTTATTTAAGGATAGGTGTGTGGGAACAAAATGGAATGACATGAGTAAACCTAATTTATTTATTAACTATAAGTATGATGCCTATTTTTCAATTTTTTTATGTTTAAGGGCATGGTGATAACTTTTGTTTATGGGGTTCTATTTATGGTCTCAAAAAAATTAAATTTCGGATAACCATTTCAACCTCTATTAGAAACTCCCAAAATCTTTCACATCCATAACACGGTACATTCAATATTTTCAATGGCTATTAGTAATTTGGTATTTATAATAAAATGATGCTTGGAAACATGATATATAAACCGTTTAATTTTATACATTTACAGTACATAACTTTTTGAGAATACATAAAACAGTATACAAATAGATTCCCAAAGGTTGTAATAGTCTACTTCTATTGGAAACATGGAAACATAAATACTAGTATATAAAAGAGATATATCATCTCCCACAAGGTTATTACTAACTATATTCCTTCTTATAAACTTCAGGAATAATACATATCTTCATAACCTAGGGTAAGGTAATATAAAATGGAGTGATATTATATTCTAGTTAAGGGTAATAAAGAGATATATGTAGGAATTATAATGAGAATTTGTGTATAAGAACATGATCATGAGAATATAAGACCATACCCTATATATAAAAGATAATATTAATGAATTGTGGCATAAATATTATTTGTTCATAAGAAATGAATCATAAGTAAATAAAGAACAAAATCCTTGAAAGAATATAATAGGAATAAAACATGGAATTTTGGAAGACACATACGCAAATATAATGATTTACACAATAGTCGAGGGATTGCTACCGAGACCATCTTAGTGAAAAAAATATGTTTATTTAACTTGGTTCACACCCCATTCCAGCCCTGTGTTATGGAACTGAGTTCACACCACATTCCATCTCGGTATTACTTAACAATATTCATTTATTATTTTAGCAATTTGATACTGAACAATGTTCAATTCTCATTCCAACCCTTTGTATCCCATGAGGTATATATCTTTACCTAGTGAATTGGATAGAGATATAGGTCTCACCCATATTATATTTAAATCTTACATACATGTCCTGTAAGATCATAAATAATCATGTCCTAACCCATGAATTGAAATATGTTTTACAAACATGTATTCTTATCATATGATTTATAAAAATTCATGTTTCATAATCATTTCATCATAAGTATTACACATGAAAATAAACAAAATCCAAATGCATATAACCCATGAAAGAGAAATTGGTTTCAAAAGAATCATTACATCAAACCATAATTCATACAAAGAATGAATATGATTGGAAACGTTGAATAATTTCCCCATAAAGGTACAGGTAACACCAATCGTTGTTATCGTATATTGGAAATAATTTTTAAATATATTTTAAAAAAATTTCTTGAGGAAAATATCCTTTCTATATTGAAAACACATTTTAAAAAATAAAACCCTTTAGAAAACACTTTTCATTGATAATACATTCCTAAACATATAAAATAATCATTGAAAAATATTTTATGTTTGTAAAATCATTTTTCCTTTTAAATTGGATCAAATATATTTTCAAAACATTTATTTAATCATGGGTTTTTAGTACAATAGAGTTGTGACTTAAGAGAGAGATGGTCATACTTTTCATAAAAATGTTCTCTGGAGTAACAAAGGGTGGGAAAATGGTAATAACACATGAGGATATATTGAATAACTATATGAGAGGATAATTAATTAGATTTATTAAGATAGGGATCATATGATATCCTTAAATAACAAAAATCATTAACAATCTCAAAAAGTGATTATATTGTTTCAATAAATTGTTACCACTTAGTTACTTCTGATCATACTCTCTATGTATGAAAAAAGAAATTACATGAAGATCAAAATATCATGTACATAATTATATTCATGATATAACATGTGATATTGAATTATATTCAGCTAAAACAAAAATTTAGGTGCATAACAAAATGTGAATCTCAATGAATCAAAATTGAACAAAATTACTTAATTCGTAACTTTTGAAACACAAAACCCATGAAAGAAGGATCATAAAATGGATATGTAAATACCGATAAATATAAATATAATATATATAGAATAAAATAATGGTATGTTCATTAACCATTCCAAAGTTATGTGTGGTGAATAATGAATATATCTGGAAGAAATAAAAAGTGAGATGAAATCTCCTACCCCGTATCTTGGCTCTCATAAAAGTTTTTCTGACCACCTTTAAAAAAATACATTTATTATAATACATTTATAGAAACATATTATTACTTATAATATTATATATTATTTTATTAAGGATTTATATTACCCCATTCTAACCATTCTATGTTAATGATTATCTTCGGGTAATATCCACTTCATTTTTCACATGTCTCTTAATTTGTAATATATTTTGTACTTATACATATATCATGACTTACAGAATGTAAAAAATTATATAAATATAATTTAAATTAAATATATTTTTATTATAATAATCCATAGATTATAGATGTACGAAATGGAAGACATTGTTCATGGAGATGATAGGTTATACATATACATGAACACTATTTCAAATTAACATCCATGTTGAAAGAAATAAACTAAAAGATATATATGTATATATATGTATATAAATATATATAATTATTCTAGTAGCTTTATGATATCATATATATCAAATATATTTACTAAACCCATCATTAATACATTCCATGATGTTTAAGAATGAATAATATTGCTTTGAGAGGGTGGTAGTCCACACATCCTCAAACGAAATTATATTATCAACAAAAAATGGGAAGTAAAGAAGATACGTGTTCTAAAAAGTAATACATATTCATAAATAAATAATAAATAAAATATATGACATATTTAAATATATTTTCCATAAAAATTTCCACCATGAGAGGAGGCAATAGAATAATTATCAATCACCATTTAGTGAGGTAGTAGTTCACCGTACACATAAATAGTATGTTTGTTACCCATTATAAGGAGGTGTGTGTAAGTTTAGGTTGAATAAATTTAATATATAAATCCTAGTATATTTTTAATACTGGGTTCATTATAAAATATTTTAATGAATAGATTAGTGTGGGTGGAGAAAAAAAATAAAAGAAATTATCTTGAGAGAAGATGGTGCCTCATAATCAGGTAACTATGTTTAATTTGTGTCAAAAGTCTTCCTTGGGATCATTTATATTCATGGAGATGATTTTTTGAGTAAGATATGTATGTTTGGAAGATTATTGGTTATATATTGGAAGAACCTATGTAGTATGATAGGTTTGAATAAGAGGTAGAGGTGGTGGCCTTTTATAGGGAATTAAAAGGACACTCATGGAATTCTGTAAATAAAATAAGGTGTACCCAAATTTTTTCCTAACATAATTCATAAATAAATAATCCAAACTAAATATTGTAATGTAAAAAAAATTAATTTCCATATAATGGTTAATGGAAAAGATTATAAGTTGTTTTCTGTCTTAAATTTATGTTTTATTACATTATTAACCTAATTTTTATCCTAATCATTGTAGTAGATTTTAATCACTGCCAATAATAATTTTAGTCAAATAATAAGTATAAATTATTAGAAATTATTAATTATTATTATTAAAAATATTGAATCAATTTTTACAAAATGTATTCACAGAAGATCCAAAAATTAATTTAAAATTAATCCTGTAGTCTGGTTGGCAATGCAGATTTTAAAGTAAAATCATTCAAAAGTATTCTATGTTTTTATATCCAATATTAATGTGAAATTGATCTCAATGGCATTAATTTTAATAATTGATAAAAATATTATCCATTTAATCATTTAAATAAATTTTAAATGAAAAATATTATTATAAATAAATTTAATCAAAAACTGTCTTTGAATTATAATCCGATAATTTTCACTATTCATCTAAACAATAAAGTTTATCCGAAAAAATACAAACATTTCATCCCATTATAATTTCAACATTATAAATTCAAATAAATAATTTTATTTTACCAAATTAAATTTCAATATTTGTATAGAAATTAATTTTATGGTTTTTCAAATAAGTACATGAATAATATTTTGTCTAAAAAATAGTATTTTTAAACATATAGGGACTTTACCAAAAATTATATCTTTAATTATCATTGTTTTTTATTTGTATAAATAAATTATAAGGATAATTTCAATGTGGTTATTACTATTAATATTACTAAGTTTAATGGCTCAATTACAATTATCTCATTTAAATAATTATAACAATAAAATGACCTTTTGAAGGAAATTGGTGATGTGTGTATCATATGTCATGTATCTATTTCATTTCACGTAAACAATGATGATGTTACATGTCATGTTCGACAATTTTGTGCCACATAAATGGAATATTTTACCTATTTTATGGTAATACATATATTAATATTTATTTTATTTGAAATAAATATCCCTAAAACTCAGGGTGTTACGTTATACCCCCCATTAAAATGAATTTATCCATAAAAGTACATCATTGAGGTAAAAATAAATGAGGATTATTCTACATCATCATATCCTCATGTTCCAACATAGATTCCTCAAACTAGTCATTTCTCCAAAAAGACATTGACTAGGGGAGTGGTCGTGTTTCATAGAAAATTCTCTGATCGGTCTATAATTTCAACTTGTTTTTCTTATTAAGATAAATAACGATTCAATAGTATGGCTTATGATTTCAATACATGTCAAGGTTCAGGTACATACATCATCATAATAGATATATGGAAGACATCATGAAATTTAGAGAGATTTATAAGAAGTTCCAAGAGATAGGCTACCACCCTGATACGATCAGGAAAATCAAAGGTATAGATATATCGAAGTCTTAGTTTACCTTTATTGTTAAATCTAATGAAATTATTCTTGGGTGATATTTATAGAAAAAACTTTTCAAAAACTTTAAAATATTGATCATGTAGATGGTTATCAGCACAACTTTTCTATTGGATTTGAGATTCTTTGATATATTGGTGAATGGTTATAACCTTATCAACAATTTCTTCTGTGATATTAGGTCCCAATGGCTTTATATATCAAATTTCATCATAGCATATTGGAGTTTTTCATTTTTTCAGATAGATTTATTCATAAGGTGTCATCTGGATGATTGACTGAAAGCTATTATTGTATGATAACTCAACTATAGGAAGGTGTTGATCCCAACCACCCTTGAAATCAAGAGAACAAAATCTCAACATAACATCTTGGGTTTGAATTGATATTTTAGACTAAAAATTTGTATGTGGATGATAATTAGTGAATAAACTCAATACGGTGTCAATTTATTACTGAAGACATCTCTAAAACATTGATATAAACCTTGTTTCCCAATCAGATATAATAGATTAGGTTAATCAATGCACACTTACTACTTCCTTAATGCATATCCTGGAAATCTAATCTCAAGATAATTCTTACATCATAGTGATGAAGTATAAAATATTAGTATGATGATCTACTACCACACACATATCATTAAACCCATTAGAGGTTTTGGGGTGTCCAACAAAAAAAATCAATAGTGATGTTCTCCCATTTCCATTCTTGTATGGGTAATGGTTGCAGCATACCTTTAGACCTATGTCATTAAAATTTATCTTATTCACATACCAACCATAGAGATACAAACATTGTGATATTTCTCTTCATTCCATCCCACCAAATTAATTCTTTCAAATCCCTATACATCTTAACACATCTAGGATGAATAGAGAATGAATAACTTTGAGCTTCCCCTAACATATCTTTCAAATATTCTATAGAAGGATAAAATACATGGTTCCTAAACATTATCATTCCATCTCGATAATGGTAAAACTCGAGAACATTTTTGACATTATTTTGCATCTCTTCATCTTACTTCTGCACATCCATAATCTTCACTAGGATAGAGAGTTGAACATTAATTTGAGAAGGAAAATATCTTACCCCTTCCTTCAAGAATTCTATATACAAACATTGAAAATCCTAAAATATTGGATACTTTATGGTTGTCATCATGGATAATCTAGTATAATCCTTCCAACTCAAACCATCAACCACCTTGTTCACTTTACCAGGTTGGTAATGTATTGATCAATCATAATCATTTATCAACTCTAACCATATTCTCTCAACCATGATCTAATCCTTCTATGTGAGTATATATTTCAGTCTTTTATGATATATATATATACCTGTGTGTGTGTGTGTGTGGGTATGTGTGTGTGTGTTTGTGTGTGTGTGTATCACACAATCCTCCATAAATATAATTCCTCCAAATCATTAATGAAAAAATTACTACTATTAACTACAAAAAATGAGTTGGGTAATTATACACATGAATCTTCAACCATCATGAGGAATTTGATGTATCCATGTTATTATTCATAAGTACACATCCCAACCCCTATATAGATTCATCACTATAGATTTAAAACCCTTTTACACAATAGTTTAATGCAGTCCTAGGTTCATTTACAAACCTTATCATCAGTTCCTTCAAATTTTCCACACATTCATCTATCTAGAGGAACATGACACCCTTGTCAGTTAACAAGGTTAGAGGATTATATTGTTTTAAGAGATATTTCCAAAACCATTGATACTATCCTACGAAACAAAAAAATATATGGATCTCAGTCACTGTTGTTTGTCTAGCGTAACATTCAACAGCCTGTTTCTTTGATGGATCTACTGATATACCAGCTCTTAGGATTATCTAACCCAAAAATGAAACCTTTTTCATCAAGAATTTACATGTTGAATTTTTTTTATTTATATTATCATTCCTTAGTGTCATTAGAATAATTATAATGTTCTATTAATGATCTTCCTTGTTCTTTAAATATATAATAATATCATCTCTTTAGACAACCTCAAACAATTTGCAGTAATCACTAAAGACACTATTCATAAAATTCACGAATATAGAAGGGGAATTAGTATGACCAAAATTGACCACTATATATGTTAATAGTGTCCATACCTTGTACATAATATTGTATCTAGTATATCCTCTTTCTTGAACCTCAATTGATGATATCCTGAATGAAGTTTAATCATGGATAAGTATAGTGATCCACCCTGTTGATAAAACTTGTCCTCAATACAAGGAATTTTATACTTATTTTTGATCTTGATATTGATTATCTTCTGATAATCAATGCAATGTATTATTGATCCATATTTATTTTTCATATAAAGAATGGGTGCACCCCAAGGTGTCATTCTTGGATGAATAAATACCTTATCATGTTTTTCTTGGATTTTCTGCTTGAATTCCTTCAACTCAATCGGATCCATTCTATAATAAGACATTGAAATTGTTGTGGAACCCAATATAGGTTCTATTTGGAACTCAACTTCACATTTTGGGGAATGTCTTGGAAAATATATTAGAATAAAAATCCACAAAATCCCCTATAATAGGAATATAATCAATTTTGATTTCCTCCATGACCATTTGAGATAAAAAAATCACATTTCATGTGAATTAAAACCTATACATGGGATCTAATAACTGTATGATTATAATTCATATCATCAGAATGATAAATGATCATATGAGTGGTTTGAGTATCAAACATAACATCCCTTCCTTGAAAATTAATGTGGTCTTTATGCTGAGAAATTCAATGCATGCATAACATGACTTCTAATTCAACCAAAGTAAGAATGAAAAGAATTGAAGGAAGAATATTCCCACAAAAATCAACCAGAGTGGAATCATAGACTTGGGATGCAATCATAATAACATTATGTGTTTTCACTACTAATTCCCCATCTAATATTTTCAGTGTAATCATAACACCACTAATAATTTATGTAGATATGATGGAGTGGGTAGTTTTTTAAGTCTATCATCATAACCACCCATTGGGTTTTAGAAGTGGTTAGAACATTTCTTATTCCCCTTACACTTATGGAATTAAATTTGGAAGGTTCATTTTGTGTAGATTTCACTCCATTAGCATATTGGTCAAACTTGTTGCAATCATTCTGACAATCTATTTCCCAATGACCTTCCATTCTAAACTTAAAATAATTACTAGAAACCTTTACAAGAATTCCCCCATTCTTCTTACCACATTTACAGAGTAATGGAATACACATATTCTTTTCTCCTTTATTTTTAAATTGTCCTTTGAACTCCATATTTATTTTCTTGTAAAAAACATGTGGTTGATACGTGTCACCATCCATTATTTCTACATTGATCACAAAATTCATAATTTATTTCTGTCTACTATATTTTCCTATTGGAAGCACCAATATGAAACTTTACTTTAATCTAGTAAAGAACATATAAATTTTACATTTGGGATGAATACCTCACATGTCTTGTGAAATTATACTTGTTGGTACCAATAGTCTCATAATCACATTGCTTGAAATCAAGGAAATTATTCTCTATATTTTTATGGAGAATATGAGGAATGTACATATTTTAAAATATAATCTAGAACTCTACCCAATCCATGGATTCCATCTCCTCTTGATTCCTCTTATTCTTTATTTGAGGTTACAACCAGTTTTTATCACCCCAAAAATGATAAACAACCATAATAACATTCTTATCATCTGAATACTACAGAATGGAGAATTACATTTCAATAATATTGATCAATTATTTAGAAACAAGTGGATCATATGACCATAAAAAAGAAGTTGGACCATTCCTTGTTAAAGACACTACTGAATTTTTTTCCCCACTTGATCATTTAGAATTGCACCATGACTCATAGTTTCATAAAGTTGTGTGATCATAGAAACAAGGATTTTAATTCCAAATCCCATAGAACTCGGTTTCTCAGGAATGAAATAATAAAATTTTCTATTAAAATATCAATTAATGTGGTTCCTTTGGCTTCAATCCATTGACAAAAATCGAAATCATTGATTAATAAAAAATCATCATATTAATGATCTATATATTCATAAAAATTCACTTACAGGATGTCTAAAAAATTACACCATCCTTAATCTGTGAAACCTTTTGGTATGTCCTAGTTTATACAAAAAATAAACTCTTTAAAGAGTTCCTGAAATTTCATTATGCGTTTGTGAATTCCAAAATCCAATCCCTCTATATTGTATAACCCAGTGTGTAGGAAGACCCGTTTTCATGTACAAGATTACACCTTTTCATGACTGGAAAATCTTGTCAAAGTTATTACTCCTCGGGACATTTTTTCCAGATCCACATTCACTTTTATTTTCTAGGTAGGGATTTATTTCTTGGAAATAACTTACAATGTCCATCACAAAATTATATGAAATTTTCCTATACATATCCTAACCCTTAAACTTATCCTTAGTCATGTCATTAGGGTTATCACTATGGTTTTTTCATTATATCTTCTAAAGGTTAACTAAACCTTTTCACTAATTCCAATTATAGTAACCCTCAATTTATATATATGTTTACATTATATATCATATTTGGAATACATAAAACATTATGGAAATAGATGAAAAATGCCGTATTATTTTGGTTCCTTTTGATACATAAATCATAAAAAATGGTACATAAATTAGCTATATTATCTCCCATTAGGTTCACATTGAATAACACCCTTATCATACACATCATACAAAATACATAGCTTTTTAAATTAGAGGTATTGAAATGTAAAAATGGGTATCCTTAGATGCCCATAAAGGTTACACAAGGGTGACATGTAAGATTAATCATGAGAATAATAGTATGAGAACATGATCTTGTGAATATAATATCATACCCTTCATATTAATGTTCAAATACATGAATCATTGAATAAAGCATGTTAGTTCATGAAACATTAATCACAATGAAATAAAGAACATAACCCATGAAAATATGTCAAGGGAATAAAATGAAAAATTAGGGAAAAAACATAAAAATATTTAATGACATCCATTGTATTCAAGGAATTACCACCAAGACTATTTATGTGGAAAAAGTTTTTCATTGAACTGAGTTGACAACCTGTTCATGCTTTGTTTTAATGAACCCAGTTCACCACTCAATTTATCCATGTATTAGTGAATTGATTTCACTTATGGTTCCATTACTGTAAAGCACAACCGAGTTCATTTTTCATTCCATCTATGAATATAACATGATATATAAATCATTACCCAATGCAGTTGAGTGAGATTTAGGTCCCTATAATCTCAAATTTAAATCATTATACAAGTACCACATGATCATAAATAATAATTTCCTAACCCATTAAATTATATGGGATTATAAACATGTAATCATATCAAATCCTTTGTAAAAATAAAGGTTTCATAATAATATAATCATAATAATAACCCATGAAAAAAGAGGGTTTCAAAAGCATAGGACTTATTTAAGAGAAATTGTTTTCATGAACATCATTCCATCATAACATTATCAACTCAGTGAAAAAATATGAACGGAAAAATTTATTATTTTCCCCATAAATGTATTAGTAAAATCAATATATGTTCTCTTATATGGGAATTTTTTTTGAAATATCTTTTAATAAAATTCCATCAGGACAATATCCCTTATACGTTGAATTATTTCGTTTAATCATAAAACCATTTAGGGAAATGTTTTCCTTGAAAATAGCTTTTAAAATTTATAAACCAAGAATTTAAATTAATGAAACATTTTTTTTAAAAAAATTACATGAAAATGGTCTTTAATTATCTTTTTGAAAACATGTTTGAAAACATTTTTCAAAATCTTGTTTTTGAATATAATATATTTCAAGCTGAAGAGAGAGAGGGTCAGATTTTATATAAAATTGTTATCATAAGTAAGAAATATTGAAAAAATCGTATTAATACATGGGGATATCTTGAATTAATTTAGCATAATAAAATTAATTTATGTTCTAGTGAAATGAATCAAAAAATTTCATCAAAGAAGAATATTCTTTTTCAATATCAAAAGGGGATGAGGTTGTTTCCATAAACTCTTAAGACATCGTTACATGGGATTATAATATCCCTATAATAAAAGTAAATTAAATTATACTTAAAATATCATGAAAATAGTGATATTATTTAAATAAAAAAAATGGATGTATATACACATCAAAAATAATTTTGGTGCATAAAAAAATGTTTCCCAAAGAAACAAAATTGAGACAAAAATATTTTACCAATTTGGTAACTTTAGAAACATAAAACCCCTGAAATAATTACCCTAAAATGGATGTATTAATAACAATAAATTTAAGTATAAAAAACATATAAAACATTAATGTTTAGTACTTACACCATAAAAAATTAATGGGTGGTGAATAAAGCATGCATCTACGAAAATAAAAAAATGATCTAAAATCTCTTACCTTATATCGTTACAACCATCATACTCATTCAAACCGAAATTATAATATATAAAAATTTAATATAAATATTTTTATGTAAAATATTATTACTTATAATGAAATATATATTTTTATTATTGTTTTATATTTCCTTTTCATTAACAATTCTATTTTATGGAATCACTTCCAGTATTATCTACTTTTTTCATGTGTCTAAGTTTTATATATTTTGTCCTTAAATGTATATCATGATTTCCAAAATGTACAACATTATTTAAAGATAATTTATACCCTTTATATGTATATTATAATAATCCATTTATTATATAATTATGGAATGGAATACACAATTTAGAGAGATGAAAGGTTGTATGAATGCATGAACTTTATTTCCATTTAATTTTCCGTAAGAAACAAATAAGGGAAAACACATATACATATATATATATATATATATCTTTCAATATTAAATAATATTTACAAATTAATATACATCATATATATTCACTAACCCCATACTTAATACATTCCATATAGTGTATGAAGGAATCATATAACTTTGAGGGGGAAGAAGTCCACACTTCCTCAAAAAACATTATTGTACTAGCACAAAATGGAAAGATGAAAATATGTGTTGTAAAAATTAATACCTAAGAATAAAAAATATAATATATAATATATGACATATTAAATTTTTTTTTTCACCATAATTTATAACTCGATAGGTGGTAATGGAAAAAATGAACATTCAACATTTAATTAGGCGAAAGTTTCCGTATACATAAATATTATGTTTGTTACCCATTAGTTGGAGTTGTGTTTAAGTTTAGGTAAAATAAATATTATAAAAAACTCTCATATAATAATAATAATTATATTTTATGAAATAATGGAATAAATATATTTCAAGGGTTGTGAAGGAAAATAAAAGAATAGATCTTGGGAGGAGACATTACCTCTAAATCGGGTAACTCCATTTTGTTGGTCTGAAAAGGATTCCTTGAATTTCGTAATGTCCAAGGTAAGGCTTTTATGAGTAAGGTATGGATGATTAAAACTCTATTTGGAAGGTCATGGCTAAAAAAAGTTTTTGTAATGTTGTGGGGAGGAGGGAGAAGTGATGTCCTTTTATAGGGAAAGGAAAAGACACACATGGAATTTTTGAAAACTAGTTAGGTGTTCCAACTTTTATATCTAAAAAAGTTATAAAAAAATGGAAGGATAATTTCAGAATAATGCTAAAAAAATGTGTTTTGTAAAATTATCATTGTTTTTTTGGGTTTTAAATTTAAGGTTTAATAATTTATTAACCTAATTTTTTTCCTAAACATTGTAATTAATTTAAATAAGTTTCACTAATATTTTTTTTCAAATTTTTATATCATAATATAAATTATAATATATAAAGATTCATAATGTGGTCTCTATTTTTTCAAATTAAAATCAATTAGTTGGAAAAATTTTATTTAAAATCAATCCCACAGTCAGGACAAAAATGTTGGTTTTAAACTAAAGATATTCAAAAGTTTTCTTTGTTTTCATATCCAATTTCAATGTGAAATTGATCCAAATGAAAAAACATTGATTAATTGGTGATTATCTAATTAAACTTTAAAACCAATTTAAAATATATTTTATCATTATAAATAAATTATATTGGAATTTTTTTTGAATTTATATCTTGTATTGTTCACTCTTCATACAGTAATAATGTTTTTCAGAGAAATCCAAAAATTTCACCTTAAGATAATATGGAATTTATAAATTAAAAAGATATTTTTATTATACCAAACTAAATTTCTAAATCTGTCTAAAAATGAGTTTTATTTTTTTTCCACATGAGGACAAGAAAATTAGTTTTTTAGAAAATTATATTATTAAACATATAAGAACATTACAAAAAATTATATCATTCATAATAAATATGTATTATTAATATATATCCATTATAAGAGATATTTTAAAATTTATTATAACATTTAATATTATATTTTTTAATGGATTGGTTATAATAATGTATTTTAAATAATTATAATAATAATGTGATGTTTCGTAGAAACATCGATGTTGTGTGTAACATATCCAAAGTTGTTATTCTTTCCAACACACACAAATATCATGTTCCGTATAAAGTGAACCATTTTTATTTCATATTGAAGGAATTTTTTACCTAGTGCACTATAAGACATAATGAATTTTTTTTTTTATTTCAAAAAATAGGTCTATAAATACTCAGGGTTTTACGCATGAATTGTTCAAGAGGATGGGAGTTCGGGTGAATCACAGCCCTTGGGTGAGTTAATTCCTATTATTATACTATCATGAAAATTTAAGATATATTACTGAATATGTTATAGATCCAGATAAGGGAATGGTTAATCAAATATAAATAATCTTCTATTGAATCATTTTGTGTAATGGGGGTTCTTCAATGAGATCATTTATATATATTTGAGGTTCTATATCTATTCCCCTATTATTTCAAAGTGATGGGTAGTTTTTTATATTATAATGAAATATTTCTAGGAACTCTACTGGTTTTTGTCATCCAGGGATGTGATTGGTGTTTCAAATATGGGAATAATCCTTGATGATGTGTCATATGTATATTGTGTATGATAAAACTCAAACCACATGTACTAAATTTAAGTCTAAGAAATTCATTTTATTTCTGGGTACGATTGACATATATGAGGTCACATAATAAATGAGTATGGAGATTGATCCTTGTGAGGGAATCAAGTATATTATTCTTATAATATGAATTATACTCATCGTAGTTAAATTATCCCCCAACATGTTGATTGGAAGTGATAGATATTTAAGGCATGTGAGGGTTATTTCCCAAGGTATTTCGACTATGGTAATGCCTTAAAGACATAGAACTAGGTGGATTCCACTATAAGGGGAAAAGAGTATCTTTCCATCTAATAGGGATTCCATACTGAGGTTTCCTGGGCTATGGGGAACCTCATGGTTCTAGTAAATTTGATCTTTACAAATCCATGTGGTTATGTGATTCATGCTTGGTGTCAGAAACAATGGATAGTAAGTAATCAGACTCATTGGATATAGATATGAGAATTACACACTTAGAAATCCCTAATATCATGTTTGATACAGAGATCAGTCCTTAGGTATATGAACTATTGATATTGTTTATATAAGGAATAAGATTCCTTATATTTCAACAGATTCTCATTTCATCGATGAATGAGGCAGGATGATAAACCCATAGGGTAATTCAAGTCCCATATATTGTAGTGTCTACGATATGGGGGGAATTTCACTATGGTTAATTCTGTTTGGATCTTGGGCCTTAGTGAGTTGTCATAAGTATCTTATATTGAAGTGAATAAGAGTTCCCATAGTTAAAAAATGTGTGCATCCATGTGTGGATTTAAAAAAATGGAATCATGTCCTAGGGTGTCTTTTTTACATGATTTGGTATGTCTAGACATGTCCTGAAGACATGGCTAAGAAATATTCGATGACCGATATGACTTTTAAAGGGGTTTGTTTGTCAAAATTATAACACATCCAATGTGATTTGTGGTATCTAAGAATACATGTCGGAGGGATACTTCGTGATTCAGGTGGACTATTTGGTAAATCATTGGGTGAATTATGTATAAACATCTATGTGTGTATCCTAATCAAAGATGACATATCATAGGTCTTATCAACGACATGAAAAAAATATTTGGAAGGCTTCATGTGGATTTTATAACATGTATATGAACATTAGCATGATATGACTAACATATATAGTATACATCCAATGATATGGCTGACATTTCTTTAGGACTTCGCATGAGAAGGATGACATGTATAGAGGACATGACAAGATCTAGTTGAAATGTCTGGGTGTTGTCTCGTGATATATAAATAGGCCACACAAATCACATCAACCTATAACATAATAGTTAGTGTATCTATCTAATAGTATGGATTCCATCTTTTTCTGGATTTATCAGATGAATGACACAATTTTCACCAGGAAATTTATTATTTATACTTCATGTGACTATTTGGATTTTTGTAAACTCATTTTAATGATATGTAGTAACATTTTATGTCCTTGGAGTGATAAATAGGGTGATCACATGAAGCATGTACATATTCAGTGTAATCCCCTAAGTCATTCCCTAGAATTACATGGTAGAAGACTATTGTGATTGTATGGATTTCTTCTCTGAGAAATCCACTCTCTCCTTTTTGATCCTTTGGGTGTGACCTAGTTCCACACCGCCTTGAATTATGCATATATCTATAATATGGGATTCATTTATTGGAGGGAGAGTCGCATCACACATTTATCATAAATACACCACGGTCCATCCCTTGAATCACGATTCCAACTTATGATAAATAGTGAATTTCAGATCACTACTTCACCACAACATTTATTGAAACCATTTCTTACACTAGGATTATGAATATTGAATTTGATATGATGAGATGAAATTTCATGATTAGGATGACATCTCAATGAGCCTTCCTAAGATGAATAATCTTGATGAAGAGGTTTTCACATGATGAGGAAGACATTCATGGGGCCCTACGTGAGATCAATTTGTCTCATTAGAGGGACTTCACAAGATAAATTGTATCATCACATGAGAATCATAACCCTCACCATGAAATTTGGAGTAATTCCAATTCACACGAATGTTTTGCCTCTTCCTATATTTTATTTATTTTTGGACATGTATTTATACAATTTCCCATTAAACGTTCATTAAGGAATCATATGATCTATTGTACATGTCTAAGGGTGTTTATATGATGAAGGTGAGAAATTAGTAACTTTTGGGTGACATGGAAATCACACATCTATCGTGTGTTCATTGAATTGATTTCATGCAACGTATAATCCTCTTGACATGAAAATCATAATGATTTCCATCACATGAAGGTTCTTCCATTTATAGATTTTTTTAATAAAAAAAATTTAGGCAGTTATGAATCACTTGTTTATTAACATGGAACATGATCATATGAATTCACAAGAAAACCGTTTCATGATCAATAATTCATGTCTGTCAGCCTTCACGAGCGCATGAGGGCTTATTGGAGGTTCTTCATGTGACCAATAACAGATAAAATGAAGTGCATGACCCATTCAGGTGATTACCATAGGGTCATGTGATCACATGTATTCTTGTGGGTCATACAATCAAGGTATCCCAGTCATCTGATCTTCATGTTTCTATGCATCTCCTTCCTTTATTTCTTGGAGAAAATAGTGACAATGATTTGTTGTTTTTTAATCCTAAAATTGTGGATTCTAATTTTTAGGGCATCAATAAAATTAAATTAGTAGTATAAATAAGACTAACAACATTTGATAATTATTTATAAGTGTTCTATACAATCCAAATTTGTTTATAAATTTATAATAAACTAGTACTCAATTATCTATATAGTGATTTTATGCTTCAAAAATCTTATTAATTGCATCTGGTTTTTTTGATATTATAATTTATTTCTAATATTTCTAGAATATATATTTTGGTATATGGAAATTATTTTTGAAATTATTATATCAATATTAGGTTAGGGATTTTTTTTATTTCTATAATCATTTTTCATTTTTCAATGAATAGTAATATATTTATATTTTTGTTAAATTTTCATTTAATATAGATGAAAAATAATTTAAAAGTTTCATTTATTTAGAATTTAAAATTATGTGACATTAGTTTTCATAAATTATATATAACCTTATTAATTATAAAAGTGTTTTCATTATTAATTATTTTTTTATAAGTTCATTTATTGGATTAAAAATGTTTTTTCTAAAAACTATTTTTGTTATGTTTGGTGTATTTAAATAAAAATTGATTTCTTATAGTTCTATAAATATATTACTCAAAAAATGAATCCATATATGAAATCAGTATAGCAATTATTTTATATTGTCCATTTTTATTTTTGGTCATTGTATATCCCAATAAAATTAAATATTTTTCACTTTGGTAAGGGTTAATAAGGTAATTATGATCAATAACAAAGTGATAACAACTATGTATTTATATGACACCAGAATTATTTCCATTTTATAATATTAGTTCAAATATCATCATCTTATATTAAAATATATGGATACAAGTGGCCATTTATTTTGATAATCACCGTAATATTTTTTTACCAAAATAATAAATATAAAATGTCACTCAATTTTTCTTAATATAAGAAGTATTTTTTAATTTGGATAAATTTTTTTTGGTTAAAATGGATTAATGAAATATAATTTATATTTTTTTATCCTGGTAAATAATTTTTATTTTTTAGTGGTTTTATAATTACCATAAATGATTACCCAATACAGAACGGATAATTTTTAGTTATGTAAAAAAAATGAATCCATTTTAAAATGTTACTATTGATAAAATTTTGATGAATTATCTTGTTTAAAAAAATTGATACCTATTTAAAAAAATATTCTTTTGTTGTTTTTTTATTCCATTTCATTATGTTTGACTTTGAAGTCAAACTTTGTGAATAATTCCAAAAAAAACATTAATGGAATCTTATGTTAAATATTAATTTTTAATTGATTTAAAACGAATAAAAATTATATCTTCATTGAATTGAATGTTATATGTTGTATAATATCAAAAAATTATGGTTCAGTATTCCTTTTATTGTATCATTCAATACCATTAAATAATAAAATAACATTTGTATCAAATACATTGTGAAAAGGGTTATTGGTGGTTAAAAAATGATATGTGGGTTGAAATATTACTTGAAAATTTCTAAAAATTATTTTATTCAAGAATTTAGATATATAATCTTCCTATCATAAAAATATATCAATTTTTATGAACATTAACCTAAAAATAAGAATATATTAATGTAATAGTTTATGTAATTCTAAGGGTTCCCATTTCCTCACTTATAAAATGGAATCTCCTCTCCTGTTTTATTAAAATTATTAGGGAATGATTCCTTTAACATGACATACCAAAATAACTTAATATATTACTCACAGACGTCATATATCTTCATTTAATTCCAAAATAAAATTCTTTTCAGGAATAATGTTTATTCAAAAAGTGATTTCTCAATGAAGATTTATAACACTTAGATGATTACGTACAATATTATTTTTTCTTATATCTATTATAAATATATTGTATCAATTATAAAATAACTAAATAATTATATTTACTATTTTAAATTTTTATTATGATTATGTAAAAACTTTTATCCACCTTCTTTCCATGATATGGGAAATGAAAATATCTCTCGTGTGTATGTGTGGATTAACACCTCTATGAAAATATGTGTTTCATTTTTCATCAACATATTATTTTGGTGATTATAATGATGTATTTATTTAATTTATATTATAGTTTTTATATTGATATATTAATGTAATTGTTAATTTATATTTACTTTTCTTTCCATTCCTCCTTCAAATAAGGGAAACATCATTCATGCATACATATTAACAATTGTCTCCACGATGTGATGCCATTATTTTTTCATCACAACTATATATGAATATTTGTGAAAGTTTTTATAATTATTTAATATGATACTAATTAAATGATTAAAATTATTTATATGGTTGAATGGGGATTATATTTCATGTATCTGGGCTTCTAGACAAAAAAATAAATTGAAAATGAAACAGTTTTAACCTACATAAGAGATTTTAATAAAAAAGTATTCATTAAAGGAGAAAATATTTTATAATAAAAAAATATCTGGTATAACATATATGTGTATGGTTCATCAATATAATTATAATAAAAATAAATTCATTTTACATGATTTTGGAATTCATGAATAAAAACAAATATTAATGTAATGTTTTATCATCAGTCGTTTCTTTCTGTGAGAAATTTGTAATATTCACAATATATATCTTTTATATGATATATATACTTCCCAAGAATTTAGTTTATGATTATTCTCAATAAAATATGTGCATTTACACATCCATATTTTTTCAATATTTTATGAGTTTTTCTTTGGATATTACAAAATAAGATTGGGTTTTAAATTAAAATTTTATTTATTTTCAGGATTTTCTTTTATAAATTTCAATTGAATGAAATTTTATTGAGAATAATATTTCAAAACCATATATTTTCTTCTAAACTATTTAATCCTTTAAATATAATTTGTTAATATATTATTCACTATTTGGTAAATATAATTATCTTGAAATATTTTTAAGGAAATGTCAACCTTATTTCCTCTTTTAATGATGGAAATTTTCTTCCATGGACATGATTTTCAAAATTATTTTTGGAAAGATATTAACTATGATTATGATGTTTTAAAATAGTCTATTTTCAATACTTATTAATTTATATAATTTTTTTTTCAAAATAAACGTTTTTTATAAACTTCTATAAAAATAAATAATTCCTAACTTTTTCCTATGGGTGAAATGAATGCTTTTTAGCAAACATGCCAAAACTATATTGTCCAATTGTTATGTTTAATCTCTTATTTGATTTATCCATTAAATATTTACAATTTTTTAATATAAATTTACATTTTAAATATTATTGAATATTTTTGTTATTTTTATTAAAAGAATAAAAACAATCTCATGTTTTCAATGAATTATTTAAAATTCCTTTTAAAAGTAATTTTTTTATATGTTAGTTACATTTAAATATTGTTAGTAATTATTATCAAAATAATATTATGATTCCATATAATTGTTTGGATGGCTTATTATGATGATGATTATTATATGAATCCCATTTCATTCCCATGGGTTAATTGAATTACAATGAGATATTTATAAAACCCAATTGTATTCCATGGGTTTTGATATATTTAAATAATGAATGGGTTTTGATATTGTGTCACATATATGTATTGATATATTTATTTAATAAGTTGGTCCATTAGATCCCTCTAATATTTCATGTAAATCCTTATATCCCATGATATAATTAAGTATACCGAGTTGATGTGTTGGATCCACATTCAGAAATAGGTTGGGAAACCTAATCCACTATGATATAGGAAAGAGGTGGTGATTCCAGATCCACTATTTTATATTAAACAAGCGAGGATATATATTCTTCTATGAGAAAATGGTCTTAGTAGTTGAACATGACTTATGATATGGTTTCTATTCCTATTATGGATTCACAGTCTAATAGAATGTTGATATATGTATTATTTGAACTCATGCCTCTCGATTGATTCTTTGATGAATCCCCAATATTGAGATATATAAATATTTTATATTATAATTCATTATTATGATATAATAATTCTTGGGTATAATTTACTATCGATAATCATATTTCATCATACCCATCTTCTCATGATATAATCAAATATGATCATGGATTCATATCTCACATTGTAACCCTAATCGTCCATCTGAGATACCCCCTTATTATGTTTAATAATTCTTAGGTTATAATAAATGTTAATATGTATTATGAGTCTTAAATGATACCATGGATAAAAAAATTCATTATATATGATGAACATTATTCTTAAATAATTTTTCTGTATCTAGTACCCAATAAGACATACCATTTATATTTCGCTAGAATGTTTATTTTGGATATTTTTTTAATATTAATCATAAAGTTATAATTTTTTTTCTGAAGTATGTATCAAATTAGTGTTTTTATAATTTAGGATATTAAGATTATAAATTTTTTTATAACCATTAAGAATATAATATGTATGCGAGAACAAAAAAAATTATGGTTAAGAAAAGAGTGTGTTTTTACTTGAAAATACATCCAGATAATGATACAATCAAGTTGATGTGGTTTGGAATAGATTCAAATATGGGTAATAACAGATAATGAGGCGGATTGGGTATTAAATCAATCATCACTAGTTCATGATTAGTGGGTATATTACTATACACATTTCATGACAATCTAGGAGGATAGTTTTAGGTTTATTAACATTTTGTGTTTAAATAATTATGATGGATATTAATATATAAAAAATATAAATGTCATAGGATAAAGAAAAGTTTCTTTAGATTGAAAATATTTTATCATAATCTAAACATCCTATGAAATATTTTTCTTGATTTTGTGATTTTGTCAATTGTTTTTCAGTCTCAGACCATGGTTTTTGGTTATATTCAATGGATGGAACTAAGAGGAATTTTTGTGATACTGAATGTGATGAGCCATGGAATGATGTTCCTCATAATGAAGGATGTTTAATGGATGATGGAATAAAAAACATAATGTCTATGACTAATAAACAATCTAATTATAAAATTATTAAACTTAACCTCTATAAGTTTCATAACACGCACAATGGGATGAAAATGTAGTTTTATTGGTTACAATTGTTGAATACCACAATGGCATAAGGATTTAGCTTTATAAATGATGATAATGTGAAAATAATCCATCAATGAAAATTCTCATATGAATGAAAAGTTGGTTTATGTAAGGAAAATGTGGCAATAAATAATGTAATTATCGATGAAAAATATATATTTCAATGGAGATAAATAAAGTACATTATAAGCTACCATTTATAATTCAATGAATTGGTTTTGGGGAACATGAGAATTACCAGATTTAATGCCCTAATCCATGGGAATACATCTATACCAAAGAAGGTTACATGATACACCTATCATTTAATTTAAATGATTGAAGTGTTTAGGTTTTGGGATTCAATAACTATATAATAGAAATATTTTATCAATTATATTATAGTAATAAGAATCTTGAATCATATATGTATTTTTATGTCTTAGATTATTAGAAATGATTCAAAATCATATATTTAATGGTACTGGTAACCTAGAAAATTTATTTTGTGGTAAAAATTTTATTTTTCTTGAAAACACTTGATTGGGGGTTAGATAACCTATAATATTTCCATAATGATTGTCTAATAATGTATAATTGGGATAAATAAATGATTGATATTGATACTTTATATTGGATAGTATTGGTGAACATCAGATAGATTACAGATTTGATGAAAAAGTGATTTATATAAAATTTGATCCCATTATTTCACAATTTTTTTATTTACCATATTTATATTCTGGTGTAGAGTTAAATTTTTGGAAGAATGGAATTTTTTGTTCTTTTACTGTGATTTAGGTTATTTTAGGGAAGTATTATAGATTATTTAGATAACATTGATCATAGTATTCATGTGTTTGGGGATAAATGTTAATGATGGTCTTAAAAAATATGATCAATGAATGCTATTTATTGAATTTTTAATTTGTTTATACATATATAGATTGTTAAATTTAAACATTGTCTATTAATTTTGAGGTACTAGAGATTAATGTATTATTTTATAATATAAAAATTAATCCATATTAGATAACATATTCTAATTAATTTATCGATTATAAATAACTAGATATATAATAAATGAATTTCCATTCATGGAATATATGATTCATTAGAAGTTAATTTGATTGCTTCAGGCATGAAAAAGTCATCTTGATTTTTTTTCTTGGAGTAAGAGATAATATAGAACATGTAATTGATCGATGCAAAACCAAATGATGGAATTGTTCTTATAAAATTAAAATTAATCAAGAATTTATATTTTACCATGTACTATATCAAGATAGTAAAATAATCCCTAAACACCTCTATGAGGATTTTGAAATAGAATTTTTTCCATGTATATTTAATTCTGATGGATTGATGGTCTTCTTTATCCCATACTGAATTATGGTCTTATGGTCATTAACATTCTTTATCAATCTCTATTATTCCAAGGATGATATTTTTATCCTCAATGAAAATACATTCATTTCCTTATATTTTTCTCCTTATCTAGGAATATGGTTATGTTTTATTTTATTTAAGGCCTATGATTTCCACATTCACTTTTTATAGGATATTTCATTATCCCTTTATGTGATATTGGTTTTACAAAAAGGTATTAAAAAAATTGATGATTTGTTTACTGAGATAAAATTTAATAGGACACGGGTTGTTTATGTGGGGAAAATGTCACACCGAATATATTTAGAATAAAAAATATTAATATATATCTTTATTAGCATGAAAAAATCACCTTTAAGAGAACTACAATGTAATATAAAAATAATATTACATTAATGTGAACATTATATTATAGATGGTAAATTAAATGTATATATTTGAATAAATTATTTATATAAAATATTTATAGGTGTTTTATATAATAAAAACTAATTTATTAAGGAATATTAAATAATTATTACATTTTCATTAAAGTCATTTAATGCTTCAAAATACGTTTTCTTAAAAAATTGATTTTATTTCTACCTAAACAGAAACATTATAATAAATTTCTCCTATATTTAGATATATAATTTTTGGAAATGATCACTATTTTGGAAATTACTATGTCAATATTATCTTATGATGAATTATAATATTATTTCAAAAGTAGTTATTTTTTAATGAATAAAGAAAATTCAAATTTTTGTTAAATTTACATTTGTTTTCATCGAACAAAGTAATTTAAATGTCCAATTATATTTTCAATTTTATCTTAAAATAAAATTATTTTCCATTAATTAGATATTATATAGTTAATTACTTTGCAATGAAATTTATAATGTATTTTAGTTTTAGTTTATTTTAAGGCAAAAAATGAATTATTCTAAAAACATTTTTTCATTGTGTTTTGAAAATATACATTAATGTGTATTTATTCGTCTTCTAATAATTGAATAGAAAAAAATGGATTCTATATTTTTAATCAGGATAGATAGATTTATTAAATATTTATCTTAATTTTTTTCATTATGATTAATGTGACAACCTTGACTCGGATTCCACTTAATTGGTTCCCCGAGACTAGTGGCCCACATGGGCTTAAGCGCATCTTCCCAAATATTAGAGGCCACTGAATAGAATTGATGTACTAATGTGGTTCCATGGGATGAATAATCCCTTATTATGAGAGTTTATCACAATAGATAAATATATAAAAAAGTAAATAGTGGAATGAAGTTATGTAAATAAAAGATGGAGTGAAAATAATAAAATGAAAAAAGAAATCAATAACTAAATTAACTAGAATAACATTCAATAAATGATGGTGTTATAAAATTTCAATATAAATCTAGAAAATAATGGATACAAGAAATTAGGAAAAACAAGTTTGACAAAAGTATAAAAGAAATCAAACACTATCCCAAGCATCCTGATATCTGGATTGGTCTTCTGCTATCAATCTCCACCCTAAATCATAAGCAATCATGTGTTCCAAGTCGTATTCTTCTCTTGGTCAACACCTACAATCATGTAATCCGAGTACCAAGTGACATCAGAGAGGGTTGGAGATAAACCTTTGTGGGTCCTCACTAATGGTGTCTATAACATCTATTCCTTGTAATGGAAAAGTAATAGTGTGCTAGAATGCATATATAAAAAGTAAACTATACAATGTTACTAATTACTCAAGTTCATGCTTCATCCCTCAGCTAGTGTGTGAAGATATAACCATTAATGATTGTATTATTACCCATTTTCAATGAAAATATATGTTGACAATATTAAAGGTTTCATGTTGTTACAAAGAAACCACATTTGATAATTATGACTAAATTGTTCCATTGTATTCACTAAGGAACCCTAGACCTCAAGGGAGACTATGTTAGTAGAAACTAAGTCTTGATATGGGTAAGAGGGTAATCCAAGGAGCATAGTCTATGTTATTTGACAATAATATGCCTACCGAATCAAATGTTATTATCCAAGGTAAAAATTGGATGAGTAGTGATAGAGCCCTATGGGTTGTAACCATGGAACCTACTTTTCAATGCTGGATCTATGGAGTATATCCAAGGCATCCCTAAATTATATATAAGGGATACAATAGTGTCATAATGGGCATCCATGAATATAAAATGATCTATGTATAGGTTGGTCTCAACCTTGTAAAGATGCATCCTTTAATCACAATGGGGTTCCCGAGTTTTCATGGAATTCCCTGAAAAGAATCCAAGGTGAGCTCGAGTCAAGCCATTCCTATATGGTAATAATGTCCTGTATAATTTTAGTTGGTTCGAGACATTCTTTTCATTAGTGTTAATAGGCCATGTAGAATGAAACCCTATGATAAATCAATTTATAAAATTTTTAATAATCAAGGAATATTACTCTACCATCCGTTAATGTGGTAATGGGTGCTACAAATATTCAAGTAATTATTTATTTACATTTTATCTGGTTAAGACATAAACATTGTGTATATTCTAGTTTATCACTTAAAAGTACAAATTACATTTAGGATATAACCATTGGAATGTCAATTTATGGGACATGGTAAATTGCATTCACTATTACATGATTCAAAATGAATTTATTATGAGAAGGCTTACCATTACTCTGGTCAACCTCAAACACATCCGAATAATTGCACAAAAGTGTCAAAACACTAAAAACAAAAATATGACATAACACCCTAGATATGGTGTTGGGATTTGTAGTGATAACCATCAATAATAAAACATATATTTAGAAAGATAATAATTATATAGTTATAATTAGTATAATCATGGTATATAATTTTTATAAATGTAAATAAATTAAATCGGTGGGCCCCACATGATAATTCCAAAATCAAAAAACATGAGGGATGAGTTATAGTCTGTAACAACCCAAATCCGGAGCCCCTCCACTAGTGCCCCGTACCCGGTTCGCCCCATGACCTCAAGCGTGTTTCCCCAAATGCCAGAGGCTGCCAACTAGCAGCGAGGGCCTTGGTGAGTCGGTAGGAAAACTATGCCCTCATTCGGTAAGTATACAATAGAAAAACAATAGTCAACAATGGAAGCAGTAACAACATGCATAAAAAAAGGAACCCATCAATGGAAACAATGACTATATAGCATATGATAATAATGATGCAGCAAGTACAAGTACCTGAGGAAAACAACAAACACAACGACATACTGAAGTACAACTGAAAAACAAAGTGCAAAGGAAAACAAGATGAACTCCTCCATATCGCAAGCCCCGGCTCGGTGCCATGCTCTCCAGATCCAGTGCAATCAAGAACCTGAAGTAGAATGGTGCTTTCACTTATCTATACCTACAACAACATAGTCTGCGTGGGCCCAAAAGCATGGGCCAAACAGGGTGTGAGATAAAATCCCAGTAGGCAATCACCCAAATATTTTTGCCTAACAGTTAATGAAGATATGGAAGTAATAAAACAAGAAATAGTAAATAGGAAAGCACAAGTAGCTATAATCTACAGTTCTAACAGACAGAGTACACAAGTAAATAGCTAGCAACAAGGAGGAAAAAGGTAACTCTGTGGGTAGCTCTCATATCCTAACCCCTATGGTTCAACCTATAAGTACCAGCAACCCTCTAGGATGCACATACAGTCTCACCCCTCAGGTTCCACTATGAAATTAATAGACTCTATGGGGAATCATCCACCGTCAATTCCCCCTATAGTCTCGTATCATGCTAAAGGCTCTCTAGGGAAGCACTCAATGTCTATTAACCCTGTGGCCCACGTTGAGGAACTACAGACTCTCTGAGGAAGCACTCAACGTCAATTCCCCCTATGGTCTCACGTCATAATTAAAAGACACTCTGGAGAATACCTTCTGTCAATTCTCCATTTGGTGTACTACTATAGGTTGTCACAGTCCTGAGTGAAACTAACCATGCTCAGTGCGCATGCATCATCCAAGTAAACCTCATGAACTACTTGGCTATCAACTAAGGATCAACAACTATACAAGGCAACATTTCACAATCCTAAAACTAGGAATGAAAACTGGAGAAACACCTAATAAGAAAAACAAGCATGGAAATGAAAAATAAGCACAAAATAAATTACTGTAGTCACAAGCATCAACCTATTCTAAAGAAATCAAGCTAAGAAGGAGAAAATCAGGGAAAAAACAAGAAAACACCCAATTCCTCGTTCAAAGGAATTGGTGGAGTTTTCACCAAATATCCATCAATTTTCTTCAGAAAGGCACAAACCACATACCTCGATCCTAGGATATAGATATATGTGAATGATGACGACGGATCCCCCTTAGAATGACGTAGATCTAAGAAAATGCACAAAACACTCAACCTATGATAACTTGAAAACCATGAGGAATCAAGAAACAGGACTCAAGCATAATGGAGAGCACACCGTTGCGATTCCAACACAATTGACCACGCTCTAATTGGAGAACGGACGAGGAGGTAGAAGCTCATCGAAGATCCGGTCGTACGGTCGCACTCAGGCGGACATACTTTGGAGAAGAAGATGAAATCGGGGGTTAGGTTCGACCCTGGTGTGTTTAGTGAAAAAAAGAAAAGTACACGGCGTGTACTTTTAGAGTACACGGCTTGAACTGGGTCTTTTACGTACTCTGCCAAAATCGGCCTCCACGTCACCCCTACACACCGTGTGTGTGGCCCGGGCATGACCAACACATGGCTTCGAGCCGGGGAAGAGTACATGGTGTGTACTCAGAAATTACACGACATATACTTCAAATTTTTTTAGAAAGTTATTTTTCTTAAAAACTCTAGAAAAAGGAAAAGCGTACCTGAAAAGAAGATCCAGGTTCTTACAAACTTCCCCCCTTAATGAAATTCGTCCTCAAATTTCCCTAACAAGGCAGAGAAGAAGAAACCCCGAGCAACTCAGGAAATTGCGATCGTACATCGGCCTCCCTCTCCCATGTCTCGTCCTGTACTCGCCCGTGCTTCGATAACACTCGTACTAGAGGAACATACCGCCCACAAAGAACCTTCATACTGTGATCGACAATTCGGATAGGATGCTCGTCGAACGATGCATCCGCTTCAAGCTCAACTTCCTCGGGCTGAAAGACATGAAATGGGTCTGAAAAGTAATGTCGGAGTTGAGAGATGTGGAAGACGTCGTGCATGGCCCGATACCTCTGAGGTAGCTGTAACCGATAGGCGACCGACCCCACTCTTTCCAAGACCTCAAACAGCCTGACATACCGCGGTGAAATCTTACCCTGTCTCTGAATCCTCTTGTGTCCCAACCTTGGTGCGACACGCAAGAAAACCTGATCACTGACCTCGAACACCAGAGGCCATATCCACTGATCACCATTAGACTTCTGTCGAGACTGCGCTGTAGCCATCCTCATCCGAATCAGCTCTATCTGCTCTAAAGTCTCCTAAACAAGACGAGGTCTCACCAAAGCTGTCTCACCTGCCTCCAGCCAGCATAAGGGTGATCAACATGGCATAACTTACAAATCCTCGTATGGTTCCATCTGAATGGTTTCCTGGTTTCTATTTTTGTAGGTGAACTCTCCAGAGGAATATTCTTCTCCCACGAACCGCCAATGTATAGGATGCAAGCTCAGAGCATATCCTCTAGCACCTGGATCGTGTTCTCGAATATGCCATCAGTCTGGGAATGGTATGTTGTACTCATAAGTATATGTGCACCCAAATCCTTCTGAAGTCCTTTCCCGAACCGAGAGGTAAAGCGTGCATCCCTATCTGAATCAATGGATTGTGGAACTCCATGAATATGAATGATTTCCTAGATGTAAATTTGTCCCAGATCATCAACACTGAAGGTATCCTTGATCGGAATGAAGTGAGAAACCTTCATGAGCCTATCGATGACAACCGAAACAACATCATTCCCTCGAGGCGACCTCGGTAACCCAGTCACGAAGTCCATCGCGACGTCATTCCACTTCCACTCCAGAATGGGTAGCTACTGTAAAAGGCCTGTTGGTCTCCGGTGCTCTTCGTACACCTACTGACAAGTAGAAAATCTCATGAAGAAACCAGCAACATCGTTCTTTATACCTGGACACCAGTACTGGCGATGAAGATCCCAATACATCTTGGGGATGCCAGGATGAACTGCCCAAACTGAGGAATGAAAAGTCCGAATCATCTCCTCACGTATGTCTGGTGGCACCCATACGCGTCCCTGGAAATGCAAGATCTCATCCTCGCCCAATGTACATCTGGGAAGAGGTTCCTCTCATGACACACTCTCCCGAAGGACTAAGCCTTCATAGTCTGATAGCTGCCTCATCCATACCTGATCAAGAAGTGTAGAGGTAACAACTACAAAAGATAGGAAGGTCTATCCCTATCTATCGTGCACCTATATGTGCATCTCATAGAACAGAGCCATCAACTGCCACTCACTGCTGGCCTCCTGAACTGCCTGAATCTGAGTTCTCCTTCTCAACGCATCAGCCACAACGTTGACCTTACCTGGCGTATAGGAAATCTTGAAGTCAAAAGACTGTAGATACTCAACCCACCTGTGCTTCCTCAGATTCAGATCATTCTGAGTAATGAGATATTTGAGACTCTTGTGGTCAGTGAAGACCACAAAGTGCTCCCCCAGCAGATAGTGTCTCCAACACTATATGGCATGAAAAACAGCTGCCAACTCCAGATCGTGCGTCAGGTAGTTCCTCCCTTGTGGCCTCAACTGCCGAGACCTGTACGCAACGACTCCATCTCCCTGCAAAAGCACAACTCATAGCCCTATACCTTAAGAATCACAATAAATAGTTTAGCTCTTTCCTGGCTCTAGCAAGAAAAGTATCGGCGCTGATGTCAATCTTCCCTTCAGCTCCTGGAAGGCTGACTCCCAGGAATCTGAGCATCAGAACTTCGCCCCCTTCTTGGTCAGACCTGTCAAGGGTGATTCTAGACGAGAAAATTCTTGAGTGAAGTGTATGTAGTATCCAACTAGCCCTAGGAAGATCCATACCTCAAAGACGTTCTTCGGCTGCTCCCAAAAAACTACAGCTCTCACTTTTTCTGGGTCCACAAATACTCCTGCCTCTGAGTTGACGTGACCCAAAAAGTGAATCTGATCCATCCAGAAGAGGCACTTCATGAGTTTAGCATAAAGACGATGCCCTCTCAGTGTACTCAAAACGATCTCAAGATGTGTGGCATGGTCGTGTTGTGTGTGAGAGTACACCAAGATATCATCCATGAAGACCACGACGAAGGAATCCAAGTAAGGATGGAACACTCAGTTAATCAGTTCTATGAAAACTACAGGGGTGTTCGTGAGACCGAACGACATGACTGTATACTTGTATAGACTATACCTGCTCATAAAGGATGTCAGAGGTATATCTGATGGTCTAACACGAAACTAATGATAACCAAACCTCAAATCGATCTTCTATAACACTCAGGCTCCTCAAATTTGATCGAAAAGGTCATCAATCCTCAGCAAAGGATATCGGTTATTGACTGTCAACTGGTTCAACTTCCGATAATCCACACAAAGCCGAAGGGTACTATCTTCCTTCATTACAAACAGGACAGGCGAACCCCAAGTAGAATTACTGTGTTGGATGAAACCCTTTGCCTGGAACTCCTCCAACTGCTTCTTGAGCTCCTACAACTCAGGTGTAGCCATCCTATAAGGAGGAATGGACACCGGTGCTGCTCCTAGCACGAGCTCAACAGAAAATTCTACCTCACGCTTTAGAGGAAAACCTGAAAATTCCTCCAGAAAGATGTCCTTTAAACGATCCACCACGGGAGGAACGTTCAACTGTGAAGTCCCCTGGTCATCCAGATAAAAACTAGAAATTTGGGCTGTCACTCTTCTTAGCCCATGATGCTCAAGTCGTGCTCGACTCGCCTGAACATCCCATTCGCCTCTATGAAGAAAAGATTCACCCTCTGGTGAGGCGAAACTATCTCTGTGGCGATAGTAGTCAATGACTGCCGGGAAGGGAATCAACCAGTCTATGTCGAGGATGAAATCATAGCCTCTCTTATCTAGGACATAGAGATTCCATAAGAAGCGATACACTGCAACCTCGAGAGGGCACTCTCTACACTGATGTACAATAGATGTCATCGTCCCCAAGGGTGTGTCTAGTGTCAATGAGTCAGTAGAAGAAAGGATGAAGAGTCCAAGGGTCTCCACGACAGCAACAGAGATAAAGCTATGCACCGGACCAGTATCGAAAAGGACTGAAGATAAAACTGAGGCTACTAAAATTGTACATCTAACTATAGAAGGGACAGGATCCTGCTCTTGATAAGTCTGCTCCACGGAGAAAGACTGGCCTGCACCACGACCCAGCGTCCCTGGATGACCACTCTGAGCTGAACCACCATGATGGTGCTGAGGAGCTGGTGGCTGTCAGCCACGACCTCGACCTCCACGTTGGCACGAACGGCTGGAATAACTCCAATTCCAGGACTAGTGAGAAACTGGTGGGGCTTCTCCTGAATGAGGAGTCATGGAAGAACCCCGGTCACCAGCTTCTGGTGAGAAAAAATGACAGAAACGCTGAAGGTGACCCATCTTGCCGCAAGATCGACACTCCACGGGGTCCCTCTGGCACTGCGGCCTCGTGTGCCCTGACTGACCACACTGGTAGCATGTCACCTGGCTGCCTGATGATGCATCCCGCTTCCTCAGATTACCACATGTAGGCTCTCTACATCACTTCTTGCTGTCATGTGGAGGAAAACTAGCTCTGGAAGCAGAACTGACCTAGCTCGCTACTCCAGAGTCTCTCAAATTGAGTTCTGCAATCAGTGCCTGGTTGAGGATGGAAGTAATGGAAGTCAGCAGGAAGATGTTCACATGTGAGTGGATCTCCCGCCTAAGAAAATCCTCAAACTTCCTTTCTAAGAACACCCCACTCCCACCACGGAGGGGTGTGATGCACTGCAGCTCAGTGAAACGAGTAGAATACTCAATGAAAGAAATAGTACCCTGCTCTAGGCTCATGAACACCCATGCCCGATTGGCCCTCTGGGTATCTGGGTAGAAGTAGTCATAGAACACGTGCTAGAACTCCTCCCAAGCCATAGCCTGCTGTTGACCCGCCTATGAGATCACATCCCACCACCCGTTGGCGGAATCTCGGAGCATTTAGGTAGCGAGCTTGACCAGCCTTTCTGGAGGAATCTCCAGATCCTTGAAGATAGTCAGCATGGATTCTAGCCACGAATCTGCAGCCTGAGGTCCTCCTTCCCCCAAGAACGTGGGAGGATACTGCTGCTGAAAAACTCGCGTCAGGTCTGCCATAGTCGTGGCAGGAGGCAACGCTCCCTAGAAGGCCTGCATCATCCTCATGAAACGCTCCCTGAACTGTGCATCAACACATACAACTGGTATAACAGCCAGTGCCATGGCTGGCCCGACTGGAGGATCGGCAGGAAGTCCCTGATCAGCCCTATTGGGTGTCTGATCACTGCCTGATGACAGACGTACGACCAGAGGACATCTCAGAGGCATATCTCTGAAAGATCAAAAGCACACCTTAGATCAGGATAACAATGATAGAGAACACAAGAGTACAAAACGGAAACAGGGGAACAAAACACACAAGTTTACAAAACTCGACTACATGGCGTGTATAAAAACTACATGGCGTGTCTTCTTAACCTACTGACATGGGCGTGTACTCCTGCCCTACAAGTCGTGTACACTTCAAAGTATATGGCGTTTTGCACCCACACATGGCGTGTACTTGAAAACTGTTCCCCTTCCCAAGTCTCCTTAAACGGCTAACCCACACAGTCCGACTTAACCCAATCCTACACAACTTATTCTTAACACACACGGCATGTACTAGACAAGGCATTGGTGGCCCATGTTTGTGAAAAACACGACCATCTACATTGATGAACCTTACACGGTGTGTTCTGAGAAAACACATCGTGTATAGGTAAAGGTGACACCGTCCCATGTTGTCCGTGACACGGTCGGGTACCTGAGCAAGACTACACAATGTGTGTCTGAAAACATACGACATGTCTAAGAGAAGGTCACACCGACCCATGTTGTTCGCAACACGGCCGGGTTCCTGGAAGGGACTACATGACGTGTTCCATCACAACACGCCGTGTGCTACTCGAGCTTCCCTGACCCGTGTTGTTAGTGACAAGGTCGGGTGCACGACTACTTACTACACGACGTGTACCTACCATACACAGCGTGTCCCTAAGTTACTTTCATGACACCATGTTCTGCTCACACGGTCAGTAACACATCTTGAAAACTACACGGCGTGTATCCAAAAAGTACATGCCATGTATTTTGGGTTATTCTAGGCATTAGGTCAGAAACTGCACAGAACCTCAGACACACTAAAAACAAGGAAAAGAGGTTCCAAATTCTGATTCGTGAGGTCCCATAATCCCCGCGAATCAATGCTTGGCATCTCCTATAGTCACATAAAAGGGAAAACAACAACTCTCTAACATAACAGTTGGGATTCTATCAAGCACCTATCACAACAGCATGCATAATCTAAACAAATCCTATCACAACAGCATGCAATCGCTAATTCACCCTAGATGGCATGGAAAGAATGCATGTCATGTGATTTCTCAAAGTTCCTATATGATGAACGAGATGGAATACCCTCATTTCATCAGTTTGCGACAAAAATAGAACCGAAATATCAAAACAATAACCACACAAGTCATGTGAATCACTATAGGTGAAAACATATCAACCATAAAAACTCAAAACCAACAAACTGCAATTAATGAGGTAGTATGACTTTTCTCTGTACACGGGTTAGTTACTCCCAAGAACAACATAACACAAAGTACCGAATCCATCTAATCCCTGGATAAAGTCTCCAAATAGTAAATCAAGAGAAAAGAACTCCTCTGATACCACTTTGTAATGACCCCAATCTGGAGCCCCTCCACTGGTGCCCCGTACCCAGTTCACCACATGACCTCAAGCGCATTTCCCCAAATGCCAGAGGATGCCGACTAGAAGTGAGGGCCTTGGTGAGTTGGTGGGGAAACTATGCCCTCATTCAGTAAGTATATAGAGGAAGAACACCAGTCAATAGCAGAAGCAGTAATAACATGCATAACAACAGTAACCCAACAACAGAAACAATGACTATATGGAAAATGATAATAATGATGAAGAAAGTACAAGTACCTAAGGAAAACAGCAAACACAACAACGTGATGAAGTAAAAATGAAAAACAAAGTGCAATAGAAAACAATATGAACTCCTCAGCATCGCGAGTACCGACTTGGTCCCAGGCTCTCCAGCTCCAGTGCAATCAAGAACCTGAAGTAGAAGGGCGCTTTCCCTTATCTATACCTGCAGCAACATAATCTACATGGGCTCAAAAGCATGTCCCAAATAGGGTTTTAGATACTATACCAATAGTAAATTACCCAAATATTTTTGCCTAACAGTCAATGAATACTTGGCAGTAATAAAACAGGAAACAATAAACAGGAAAGCACAAGCAGCTAAAATCCACAGTTCTAATAGACAGAGTACACAAGTAAACAGACAGCAACAAGAAGGGAAAAGGTAACCCTCTGGGTAGCTCTCACATTCTAACCCCTATGGTTCAAACTATATGTACCAGAAACCCTCTAGGAGTCACACACAGTCTCACCCCTCTGGTTCCACTATGAAATTAATAGACTCTCTGGGGAAGCACTCACCGTCAATTTCCCCTATAGTCTCGTATCGTGCTAAAGGATATCTGGGGAAGAACTCAACATCTATTCCCCTTGTGGCCCACGTCGAGGAACTAAAGACTCTCTGAGGAAGCACTCAATGTCAATTCCCCCTGTGATCGCACGTCATAATTAAAAGACACTCTGGAGAAGCCCTTCCGTCAATTCTCCCTTTGGTCTACTACTCTAGGTTTTCGCAGTCCTGAGTGAAATTAAACATGCTCAGAGCGCGTGAATCGTCCAAGTAAACCTCAATAATTACTTTTATATCAACTAAGGCTCAGCATCAATACAAGGGAACAATCCACAATCCTACAACTAGGCATGGAAACTGGCGAAATGCCTAATAAGAAAAACAAGCATGGAAAAGAAACCTGAGCACAAAATAAATTACTCTACTCACAAGCATCAACCTATACTAAAGAAATCAAGCAAAGAAGGCAAAAAACTGGGAAAAAACAAGAAACCCCCAATTCACTGTTCAAAGGAATTGGTCGAGTTTTCACAAAATATCCATCAACTTTCTACAGAAAGGCCGAAACCACCTACCTTGATCCTAGGAGATTGATATACGTGAATGACGATGACAGATCCCACATAGATAGACGTAGATATGAGAAAACGCACAAAAATCTCAACCTAAGATAACTTGAAAACCATGAGGAATCAAGAAACAATATTCAAGCAGAAGGGAGAGCTCACCATTGCGATTCCAAAGCAATTGACCATGCTCGAATCAGAGAACAGACGAAGAGGTGGAAGCTCATCGAGGATCCGGTTGTATGGTCACTCTCGGGCAGATGGAATCTGGAGAAGAAGATGAAATCGGGGGTTAGGCGTGACCCCAGAGCGTTTAGTGAAAAAAAAGAAAAGTACACGGTGTGTACTTTTAGAGTACATGACTTGTACTGGGTCTTTTCCGTACTCCGCCAAAATCGGCCTCCACATCACCCATACACACCGTGTGTGTGGCCCCCACATCACCCCTACACACCGTGTGTGTGGCCTCCACATCACCCCTACACGACGTGTAATCAGAAAGTACATGGCGTGTACTTCAAAAATTTCAAGAAAGTTAATTTTTCTTAAAAACATCAGAAAAAGGAAAAGCGTACCTATAAAGAAGATCCAGGTTCTTACATAGTCCACCCAACTTAGGGTTGTATGAATCTCATCCTCGGTTATCATCCTCAGATTCATCTTATAGAGGACTATATATTAGAAAAAGAAAAAACAATCATACCATGATAACAATGTCAAGAGGAAGAGAGATGAGTAAAGGCTCAAACAGACTCGAGTACATAGTGTTTCATACCCAATTTGACTAATAGAAGCTCAATTAGATTTTGAAGGAATGAAATATTCTAAACTATAGATTAGGCCTTCATATATATCAAAAGGGAAAAAATAGGTAAATACATCATGAATTTGGATTTGGGAGGAACTGGAATATTAATTATATCATTTAGGGAAGAAGGATAAAATTAGGAATACAAAATACTAAACAAGGTTTGGCCACACGATTTTCCAATTAGTGCACCAACCATGCACGAGAACCTAGGAGAGACTGAGAACCCGCATGGTTAAGACACAGGATTAGGAAAACTATGAGTTAACCATGCAGCGAGGGTCCATCCAAAAAGTCACAATCCGCATGATTTGTTTTAACCCTATGGCATTTCTGCAAAGTTTACTCTAAACAATGATCCATGACTATTTTCCAAAAAAATGGGGTTTGGGCTCTAAAAAATACTCAAACACCTTTGGGAACTTCACTAAACCATTTTTCATCCACATTAGGACAAAAATTAAAAATTATAATGTTATTTAAAGGATACATACCTGAATGAAAAATAGGGTTCATATAATCTTCCACCAAAAAAGAACTTGTCATTGATTTCATCTTCCAATGCGGGAGAAACACTGTCTAAGAACAAGTCAAGTAATTGGTCATGTACATTGAACTACCACTCCTGTGTCATGTCCTTTTCGTAGTCATTTCGGTATGATGCAATTACATGAGCGACAAACCATCCTCAGAGAGCCTTCGTGCTCTGGTAAATGATGCGTACTAGATACTCCTCAATGGTCGCATCGATAATAAACTCAAATTCCCCAGGATCAAATGTACGATAAGGATCGACATAATATTAGGGAAAAATTCAAACATTGAAGTCGTCATGAAGTTCAAGGATGAACTAGCACGTTCTTGGGATGCTACTAAGAAAATACAATACTATCATTTTTTGGGTCAATAGATACTACTAATTCTTGTATTATATGACCCAAGAATTGACCATTGTATATATAGAAGTGGATCTTAGAAAGCTTGGTGTAAATATGACTCTCTCTAATAGTACTCAGAATGATCTCATGATCTTTTCCATGATATCTACATGTGTGACAATACACCAAGATGTCGTCCACAAAGAACATTCCAAAAGAGTCCAAATATGCATGAAAACTCTATTAATCATATCCATGAAAATAAGGAGCATTTTTATACAACTTAATGGATTAAAAATTTACTCATTGAGACCATACCTATTACAAAATTATGTATGAGGTATGTCTGTTGGCCTGACTGACACCTAAGGAAAAACCGATCTCATATTGAATGTAGAGAAGCCCTTTGCTGATCGGAGCTTATCGAATAGATCATCAGTCCATGGAAGTTGGTTTTAGTTCCTGAATTTAAGGTGGTTTAACCATATGTAATCTACAAATAGATGTAATTATTCATCTGAATTCTTGGTGAGAAGCACGAGTGATCCCAAGAGGATGGACTGGTTTATATATAGCATTTGGCCACTAAATCCTCCAACTATCGCTTGAGCACCTAAAACACTATTTGTTCCAACCTATATGAATGAATGGACATTGGAGATACTCCTGGAAGAAGCTCAATAGTAAAATATACCTCTTTCTAATGGGTTAAGACAGAAAAGTAATGCAGAAAGACATACCTGAAACATCCAATACTAGAGGGAAATATGCCCAACATAATCCCTGATCCTTAATGAAGATATTTGCAATCTAGGATGTTACTCCCCCTAGCCTATGATTCTTTGGTCTAGCTCTTCGAGCATGGATATCCCACTCACCCTTATTTAGATAAAAACTTTCATATGGTGAGTTAAATGATACACTATGGTAATAGCCCTCTAAAAAATCCTGATAGTGAACCAACTAGACCACCCAAAGTATGATATCAAATCCCATAATCTCAAAAACTAATAGGGCCCGTATGAAAGGGAATATTACTACCTATAGGGGATTGTTCATGTCTTGGAATATTCCCTCCAATGGTACCCTTAATAGTGTATCTAGGGTTATTACACCAATGTAATAATGTATCTACAACCCATGATATTCCAGGATAACTACATAGATAAAAGGTTTCTCAGCACCTGTATCAAAAAAATTGGATACAATAGTAGATACCACTAGAATAGTATCTCTTACGATAGATGGTCTGGCAGCTTGATCATCAGGTATCAGTTGTAGTGCATGTAATTGGCCTATTCACAACCATTTTTTAATGCTTGACTACCATGACCGTAACTACTCTGATGGCACTGCTGGTGATTAGGTTCCTGGATACAACTACCACAGACTCCTCCTTATCTAGAACAACCAGTGATATTCTAAATCCTATCCATAATTCGCGTAAAATAAACTGATCCTGAAGGCGGAGGAAGCACAGATCCTTTTCCACTCAAGGATGGTAGAAAGTTCTGAGAGAGAAAATTGAAGATTCCCAATATGAAAGCAAGCTTGAAACTCCATTGCGTCCCTCTCACAATAAGGATTCTGGTTCCCTCGTCATCCTCACTAATGAATCATCATGGATCATTCAAAATTTTCACTCTGGATGTCACTTCCCAAATGAGAAACCTTGGGGAATGTTTCATTCCATTGAGATAACTACTAAATTTTCGTGGCAGCGATCCTATATAACTGGTATTATTCCCGTCCAACAGGTTACACTCATTGGTATGTACCTAATTTAATATTACAAAAAAGGTAGGCAAGACAAATCCATTCACATGTATACCAATTGCGTACTAGATCCCATCCTCAAGAAGCATATCACGTGAAATATCATCACTGGATTGAAGTGGTCAAAAATATTGCAACACTGTGAAACATGATGAATATTACATAGCTGAGATAGAAACCTATTTGAGATGAATGATCTCTCTAGCTCTATCAGCTCTCAGATTTAGGGGAAAGAAGTAATCATAGAAGGTCGTCTGTAAATCAACCAATAACATGCCATGATGATGACTGTCCTGGTTAATCACATCCCACTAACAATTGGATGAGTCCCGAAGCATGTAAATAAAAATCATAAACCTTATCTTTGGAGGCATATACAGATGATGAAATCTAGAATGTGTGGCCTTTAACCAAGACTTAGCAGCTTGTGGACCGCAATCCACTGAGAAGGTATGAGGATGCTGCTACTAGAACTCATGAGTTAGATTTACATTGTAGGTTAAACTCATGGAGAACCATTAATGGACTTCTTCAAATGTAGAATACTATCACAAACATCGACATTAGTTCTCAGATCAGGTACAACAGGTGGTTCCTCTAATGGAACACTTGGTAGTAACACTAGCGGCTCAAGGACCACCATGTATGGAGCTTGGTCATCGCCACCCTCATGGAAAATGATACGAGGACATCATGGTGGAATTGGTCTATAATTTCCAATTTCATGCCATAGAACATGGATAGAACTAGATAGAAAACATCAATAATGGAATATGAACATATGAAATCTCACTACCCAAGGCATACAACCCCAACTACTCCATATATGACCAGGAATTAGTATGTTTTCATGTATTAGGTTATTTAATTTTACATTTAATTTTTAGTTTTAGTCCTTTTCGTTTCATAAACATGAAAATGTGGGATGGGTATGTGCTAAAATTTCAGTTTATATGTCATATTTCACTTTATAATGCATAACCATTCTCATTGAATAAGTGTCCATACACATTATCAATGAATTCAACACCCATTTATTTACATCATAATGGATCGACTCCGTAAATTACTTATACCAACCCATGAGGTCCCATACACATCAGGAATTGAGACATGAAATCACTAAATTTGAAAAAATAATAACACATGCATAAGATAACTATCTCATCATCAATCAATAATCACAATCATATAAAGCAATGAAAAGTAGTTAGATGCACCAGTATGACATGTCAATATGCATGACTTGTGAATTATTGGTTCCAATAATGATTCATTTAATGATGATCCATTCCATCACATCATTAGGATAAGGATGAAAAAAAATCCAAAATCATAATAATAACCAACAACTTCACATAACATGTCCATCATCAAATGTTAATGTCACATCAATTGTAATAGGAAATAGGATAAAAATTAATATTTTGTGTAAATTTGTTTTACATTGAACATGGGTTCACGATGCCCAAGGACATCTTATAAATAAGTCCCAACCATTCCAAATATCCTGATGATTTTCTCTAAATAGTAACGCAAGAAAAGAAACTAATCTGATACCACCTTGAAATGGTCCATTCCATCATGTGATCATGATATTGTCCTATTTGGGCCAACCCCAAATGATTTTTCATTTCTCAGTCATTATCATTCAAAAATTCCACAGAGTATACCACATTATGTGAAAGGTATCCAGAGAACTATTTAAAAGGGTTCTTTGTGCTCATACTCATTCATTGTTGGATTACCAAAATCCTCCCCCTAGAAGGGACACGAATACCTACAAGCTAATTGAATGGGAACACACTCTGATACATATTTTTGATGTCCTAGACCTATATTTCACTTATTAGGTTCTTAGAACCTGGTAGGACACTTGGCCTAAAGTGAATCTCTCGAAATTCCAGAGGCTTCCGACTAGCAGCGAGGGCCTAGGGTGTGCCTGTCAGAAGATTATTCCTTCATTACTAGTGTATCATAGCAGATAAATATAAAAAAAAGTAAATAGAAAATCAGGGTAAGTAAAAAACTAAATTAGAATAATGAAATAAATTAACAAGGATAATAATAATTGAAGTAACTGGAATTACATTTAATAAATAATGGTGATATGTCATGTCACTAGAAAAATGTAAAAGGATTGATACAAGATAGTAGAAAAAACATGTTCCAAAAAATTATAAAGAAACTAAAATACTATCCAAGGTATCCTAAGATCTGGAATGGTCATCTTCTATCAATATCCACCCTGAATACTTAGAAATAAAGTGTTTGAGTCGTACTCTTCATTTTTTCAGCACCTGCAATCTTGTAATATACTCTAGAAATGAAACAAAGCTCAGAGATGGTGTGAGATAAATATCAGTTAGCCACCACCAAGGGTGTCTATAACATCCATCTGTGTAATGGGAATATAATAGTGTTCAAGAATTAAAATATTTAATGTAAGCAGTATAATCAAAATAATTATCCAAGTACCTACATTCACCCTTGGATAGGGTCTTAAGATATAACCATTCATTACATGATTATTAAATGTTTACAATTAAGACACATGTTAACAATAGTAATGTTTCCAAGATGAAATAAAGAAACCACTTTGATAATTAAGAAGAATTGGTTATATGGTATTCACAAAGGCACCCTATACCTCAGGGGTATCAAACTCAGTAGTAACTAGGTCAAGCTATGGGTAAGTGTGTAATACAAATAACATAGTCCATGAAATTGAAAAATAATATTCCTACTTAATCCAAGGTGATCAACTAGTTAAAATGTGGCTATGTAGTGATAGAGACCTATGGGTTGTAATCATGGATCCTACATTTCAATGCTGGATCCTAAGAGTATATCCATGGAATCCTTAAATTGTATGTAGGGGATCTTATTGTGTCATATAGGGCTTCCAATAATAGACAATGATTTGAATCTAGGTTGTTTCAACCAATGAAATCCACATCCTTGAATCCGAATGAGGTTCTTGAGTGATCATGGCATTCCTCGATAAGAATCCCAGGCGAGCTCGAGTTAGGCCATTCTTACTATATAATTAAATCATGTATAATTTCAATTGGTTATTTACATACCCTTAATTAGTGTGAATATGCCATGTTGAATGCAACACTTTGATAAATCCATTTTTGGAAAGGATTAATAATCAAGTCCCATTATGATAACATCCATTACAATTGTTAGGGTTACTAAAGACATGTAACCAATAATTCCTCAATATTTAATCATGTAAAAACCTATTCTTAGTGTTCATTCCAATTTATCATTCCAAACTATTAATTAATTTTAGGAACTTACCTTAGTTCGGTCAAGTGGAAGGGAAATAGTATATGACATTCACTATTACATAATTCAATATGAATTTATTATGGGTATTCATACCATTAGTGTGGGAAAGCTCGAGAACATCTGAACAATGGCTCAAATGTATCAAAACACAAAAAACTCAAATATGGAATAACACCCAACATGGGGTGTTTGGAGTCGGGGGTATCACCACCAATAATTAATGACATATCTGGAAATATCATAATGATAGTGTTCCAATGCATATAATCATGGAATATAATTCCAATAATCAATAACAGGTGAAATCAGTAGGCCCCATACGATAATTTAAAAATAAACAAACTAGAGGGGTGTCTTATAGAGCACCCTCATTTGGGTCACACGAAACTCCTCCTTCGATAGAGGCATATGATTCATCTTATAACAGAGTAGATTTATGGAAAAGGGAAAACTCCCATAGCTCGATTACATAGTTTAGAGAAAGGGAGAAGAAGAAGGTCTCAAAACTGACATGAGTACTTACCATTTTCACATCCAACATGATATACAGATGCTCGATCAGATCCCAAATACAGGAGATCTTCCAATCCCTAGAATAGGATTTCAATGAGCTCAAAAGGAATGAAAAAATAGGTCATTCCCACTATAATCTGGATTTGGGAGGAATATGAGTATTAATTTTATCTTTATGAGAAAAATGGTTAATTTACCCATCAAATAGAATGTTAATTGTTTGGCTACAGGGTATTCCAAACCATGCGCCAATCATAGAAAAGAACATGGAGAATAAAGGTAACCTACATAGTTAGGTAACATGGTTTTGGAAACCATGGGATAACCATGTAGTGATCATCTATAAAAATAATCAACATCAGCACAATTGGTTCAAACCAAGAAGCGTTTCCACACAGTTAACTCTAAATCTTGCACCAGGCCTATTTTCCCAAAAAAATGGGTTTAGGCTTCGAAAAATCCCCAAACATCCATGGGACCTTAAATAACCCATTGGAAATCAATATTAAGACTAAAAAATTGAATTTCACCAAAATTTAAACAAACTATTCCTAAATGATAAATCAGGTTCTTACAAATAATCAATGTGGTAAATATTTATTCCCTCAATAAACGTAAATCATGTAATTAAGGTTACTAATGATGTGATAAGACATTAAAAATATATCTAACTTATTTATTATTTTTATTAGATGAGTTTAGCTGAACATACTCAACTAATATTCAGTTACATGGATATATGGTTCAATTTATCTTTGATAATGTCTTTAATATTATTTTAAGTAATGAATAAATAAATACTGACAGTTTCATTGAATAAATGTCTCGAGTATTTGTTTCATACAGATTAAAACTGGATACATTTTGTTATAATTGATTATTTTAAATACAAATTATTTTTTATTATATTAATTAGTTTTTATTTTTTAGTGAAATAATAGTTTCCCTGAATTTTTATACTACTTAGTAACAATAATTTGTCATGTACTAGAAAATTAAATGAAATGATTTTAAAAATATTTGACTTGGTATTGTCTAGATGAATTATCATGTGTCATTAATTTTTTAGAAAAATATATCATTATATTTGGGTTTTAATTTTTTTATAATTCCATTTTAGACATCTTGTCTTTAAATTCATACTCTCGGAATAGTCACAAAAATTGCATTAATGGTATCTTATGTTAAATAGTATTTTGGAAAATCTATTTATATTCATGAAAATAATATATCCATATATGTGAATTTATTATTTACAATAATATCAACCATTATACACTTTTATTACAATTTTCCTTTAATTATAACATTATTTTCCCCTTGGAGTAAAACAACTTTGATATCACAATTACTGCCAAAATAGTCGACTGAGGGGGGCAGGGTGGTATAACCAATAGATGAGGATTAAAAAATAACATAAAATTGTGTAAATATTTTTTAAAGAGATTAATTTCCACATATAAGGATTAAATATATAAAATTTATCTAATTTTATCATCCTTAAAACAAAAAAGTTTTTTTATATTAATTTAATACTCTTAGTAATTCAAAGGATGTCTCTCCACTCACATATAAAAGGGAACATCCAATACTATCATATTTACAAGGATTTACCAAACTAGATTAAAAAATAACTGACCTAATACCATCTAATATTCCTTCCACACTTACTATAGCTTCTATTCCTGCCAAAATTCCATCATTTGAAGGCCTAAGGTGTAATCCAAAAGAGGTTTCTCACAAAAAAACCGTAACTACTAACTGAGTAAATTAAATTTAATTTCTTAATAACCCACCAAAAATTCCATGATATCCATTATCAAATAATTAATTATGATTTTAAAAATATATAACTTTCGTAATGATTATTTAATAGCTATTATCCACCTTTTTTATCCTAGAAGAAAATGAAACATTTCTATTGTGTATGCGTGGATTATCACCTCCACACAGAAATAAGTTTAATTTTTCAGCACGAATTCATGATGATTGATATAATGATTCATTTTATTATTGTAAATTATTATTTTTATATTATTATATTTCTACAAAGGTGAAATTTTGTTTCATTCTATACATCAAAAATTGAAAAATCAATCATGTGTACATATGAAAAACCATATCTAAGAAGTGAGATAATTCATTTTAATCACCTCTATATAGGGGAATTTATATATGTTAATTTAATGAATAAATGTGATTATAAAAACATTATTAGATTTATTTATTATTTTAAATCTAGATTAATATGTTTTTATTGGGATATCATTTTCAAATCATGCATGAATAAAATTATGTAGTAATCATACGTAACAATGATTTCTAAAACGTATTGTGTTGTTGATAAAATATTCTATGTAATTCATATATTTTATTATATGTATTATTAAAGTTATTTAATTTATATTTAATAAATCTATTTTCAATATATATTATTTTTTTAAATGAAAACAATTCTAAACTGGACATATCGTAAGTGTTTCACTATCACATTCATTTTTGTGAGACATATGCCATATTCACCACTCAATTCTTTTATGTGGTGTATGTATAACCCGTAAATGTATTGGAAGATTCTTATCATTTATATAATGTTATTTTTCAAAAGAATATAAGGTTCCCGATTTTTTTTGTTTTGTTTTCAAGATTACAAAACCATTAAGTGGTTTATGGTAGAATATCATTTTTTATGACCGATGAAAAAGTTACATTGAGGAAAATTTGATAGATATTATCCACTAAACCTAATATATTTTCATCTCCTATGTATATTTTATAAATGTTCATGTATTAGGATTTTTTCACTATTTAGTTTATATAATTGTGGAGTAAATGGATTTAATGAAATGCATACCTTATTTCTTCTTTGGTCACAAAAATTTTTCTTTCAATTCCATGATCATAATAATTGTTTTATGAAAGTTCTCAAATATAACTGAAAGGTTTTAAAAATATCACCTTCATTACCTTAATTTTTATTTTAGAATTATTAGATTAAATATTAAATAAATTTTTATCGAAATAGGTCATTTTTTGACTTCTTATAATGGTGTGAATGGAATATTTTATTTTATCCTATATTTAATAAAAATATATTACCAAAATTAGGGATTTTAATTGAATTCATTCTTCCTTTACAAGATTTCAATGTACATTACATAAAAAATTATTTCTTCAATATTCCTGGAATGTTTATTTTAAATTTTTTTGAATGGAAATCATATTTTCTCATGTATTCCAATAATGTTTCTACAGTTATCATAAATCTATTTTTCATCTATGACAATATCCTCTAAGGGATGTTATATTTCCCTAATTTTATGATCTTATTATTCTATAAACTATTATATATGACTTATTATAACGATTATTCTTTGAAACCTATTCTAATCACATGTGTTAATTATGTTATAAAGATATGATTATGAAACCGACTTCTTTTAAATGGATTATAATATAATGAAATTACGATTGGATTATTATATCATGGAACACATAAGTGTTTTTTCTTTTATGTGATGGGTGGGTACATTATATCCCATCATTTCAATAGGTAAATCCTTATATCTCATCATATAATAATGGGAATCGAGTTAATGTGATCGATCCATTATAGGAAATAGTTATAGATTCTTGATCCATTTTTATTTGGGAAATAGGTGGTGGTGCATGTTATACTATGATAAGGGAAATATGTGGTGACTACTCATATTATAATATATGATTGTCTCTATCATTTTTCATGACATATGATATTTTCTCTATGCCTATCTTAATTCCAATATCTTTTTTGATGTTAACATGATTGTGATTGGACTCATGGAACATGATTTATTTTATTATGATTCCCTAGTCATGTGGTATGATAATATTTTATGTCATGTACCATGATTATGATCTATGATATTTTTTCATATTTACATAGAAAATAACATTTTCTCACTAACTTTTGTTCGTGATATAATTAAATAATATCATTGACTTATTTATCCATTTTTTACACTTACTAAGGATCCATTATCACCCAATATTATGTTTAATTTTTCCCCGAGTTATAAAGAAGGGTACTAAGAATAATGATAATATGAGGGTACCTTATTTAATGAAATATGGTAGAGATAATTAATAATTCACTTAAATAAGATGTTTATGAATCTATTCTCTAGGTAATAAAACCATCATGGTTCTCTATCATTTTTATTTGGGATATATATATTGAATATTCAAAAAAATGTAATATTTACATATGTTATACTTAGTTCACTTCAAATAACCTCCTTTTTAGGGTTTACATATTTATATATCCAAAAAAATAGTCAATATATGCTATAGTTATTCTATTTGGATGATGTTTCCATGGAATTGACCACGAATAGATATAGGGAGCACTATCATGAATATAATATACTTTTTGTCCACTTGGACATGGAAGGATGACAATATGTTTTTAGGATTATGAGGAGGAAACATGTGAAATATTTTTCAATATTCTAGAGTATTCAGGCGCATTAAAATTATTCATTGATTATATTTAATGAAATATTCAAAAAAATCTATTAGTAAAGATAGAGTGCTCTATGTTTTTCTAAGGACAAGGGACCTTGTGATCATATATTGATATCTTCAGGGTTTATATCAGTGTCAAAAAAAATTAATTACTCTTATTAATTTCAGTAATGTTTTAAAAAAACTTGCCCAGGGGATACATTACATGAAAAGAGTCATATTTCTTTTAGATTACCAATTAAAGGTTGTTGATAAAATAAGTTTTCTGTTATGTCCATTGAAATTCTAATGTCTACACCAATCACAAAAATTGCATACCCAGTGGGAAAAAGCTCTATAATTCCATAGATTTCCATTTAATATTTTTCAAACTAATTATTGTTGTTCATTTTCCATTTAATTATTCATTTTTTTAATTTTTAATCAATATGGATCCCCTTTATATGTTTTAAACCTAACATGTATTGTTCTTTTTCTATTTTGATGATCAATTCTTCCGTAGTGAGACAATATTCCAGCCTATGTGGTAAAGAATTAACATTTCCTTATATCTCCCAATTGGGTTTTCCAACTTACCACATTTTATAAATTTTAAATTTAGTAGCTCAATTATTTATGGTTCACACAAAGTACAATTCCATGAGCAGAGACTCGATGTTTTCACATGTAACCCACCATGGATTTTCAATTGAGAATGTTTCATGTCTCTTTGCTTTGGAATTTTTGGTTATACTATGAGGGAAAATATAACTAATATGTATGGTCTAATATCTTTATAAAAAAAATTTAGTTCATTTACAATGTAACATAGGATAAAAATAAATGTAATTATAGCATTAATGTTTCAAATGTGGTCATCTATGAGAAAAGTTGACATAGTTTTATATCAAATTTCATTAAAAAAGTTTGATAATGATTTTTATGGAGTATATATTACTATGTTCCAATATAGATTAAGGCTGTATTTATTCTATCATAAATTGGGTATGACACATCTAGTATGGTATAAGAAAAATCCAACATAAATATAAGGTCCATTTCTAAAACTGAACACTATAAAAAAAGGGCATTCAATTTTTGGTCATTTTTTCGATCTCTATGACATTCATTTTCAGGTCCCGTGATGTGTGCGAATAATATGTTCATGGAAGAAATATTGTATCCCTAAATTTATGGTGAGCATGAATTAAATATTAATAACATATATAATTACTAATCAACATGATTAGATTGATAATATGATGTATAAATCCTAAATAAATGATCATGATTTGGGGATGATAAAACATGGGATGTATTCTAGGAATGAATGATAAAAATATTCAAATTGCAAGTTCCACAAAAATGTTGTTTGTGGTTATAGGGATTAAAGTTTCATTTTTTTAGGATGAATGCATTTCCTTTATTATAATTCTATATCAGTGGTTTGTATGCAGAGGCATATTGGGGAATGTATGAATAGTCAAAAAATGATTCCAAGAAATTCATATTCACTCATTATTGATAAACATGTATGGTCTTTTGGGAACCAAAAATAATATAAATTAATTATATTGGTTGAAATATGATATTCAAGGAGGGTTCATATAGCCTAAAATTTATACCTCTACAGCTGGAACACACATTGGTGAAAATAGAAGTGGCTTGTCATTGTTCAATATTTTTACAATGATCAATAGAACATGTTAGAATAGATTGAATTTGTTATGTCATTATGGTGGGACTCATATTTTTTGTTCTATTTTCCATTTATGAACTAATTTATTCAAAATATCAAAGAGTTATAAGATTACTAAGAACCAATATTATTTTTTATTAGGCAACCCATTATGAGTTTTCGACATAATAAGTTCAATTTATTATTCTCTTGTTGTTAAATTTCATTAGATTTGGCCCTTTGGGGGATTGAGATTTTCGAAATAATTTTTTTACAAGATATTTAGATAATATATCTAACATGGTTATAATAAAAAGAACATTGAAATGAAAAAGGGTCCCAAAGCTTTTATTGAAAACCTCAAATTGGTATATATGGTTTTTGGTCAGAATTATTAGGAAAAATCATTTGAGTATGTATGTCACATGCTTAGGGAAAAATGAAAAGACATGAATGAACACCCCGTTCTACTAAAATAGTCTTTCTCAATGGGTGATATATACACAATGATTATGCTCCAGATTTATGGTCTAAAATGATGGTGTTCTAGTGTCTCTATAAATTTCTAGGTCAATACCATTGTGAAATAAGGGCACAATTCTAGTATAAATATTCTCACTTGTGATTAATCATAGTATTGTGTCATAGTGTATGGACCATAATGTGAAGGGAAGTATGATAAAATTTACTAATTGGGTTATGTAGGCCACGAACATCCATACAATTTTTGAATATGGTAGGATGACATTTTAATTCATGAATTAATGCTTTAGATTATAATAGATGATATTAGAAAGGTATGAAATGTATGACTACTCACAATTTTCAAATGGAGTGTCCAAAACTGACAAAATCTAGGTTTACAATGATTCAAGGGCTATTTTATGATGGAAACCTTCCATTAATTAGAATGAAATAGTGGTTCTATGTATGTAGTATCCATAAATGGTCATGTGTGCATATAAATACAAAAGAGGCTTGTGAATATTAAATTAGTATTTATATAGAGGGGTGAGTAGTTTTGGTGATGTAAAAAACTCGATAACTTAATGCAAATTATTGGTGATAATTTTTAGAAGAGGTGATTAGGGTATTAAAAAACTATATGTACCATGGATTTGTTATTAATATCCTTTATATAGGAGTAAAAATGGTTGATGTCCTATGGAAGGGTCTAGAATGAATTATCCTAAAATCTCTTTATATCAATAAATAACAAGAACAACATCACAAGTACTTATTTAATATTATGAGTAGTTAATGGTGAGGAAATATGAAACAATTTTCATCTAGTTTAACATAATGTGACAATGACATTGGTTTCTTGTTATTTAATTTCATGAGATAAGGACTCACATGTTATAGTTTAATATCCTGTGACATGTATATAAATATATGGAACATCACATTAAACTGACTCGTATGTATTCTTATGAGACCTTATCTCATTTTGGGGTCCATATGATCCTGGTACTAGAATGAATCATTAGAATATTCATATAAGAAACTGATAATGGGTCTAGGAATCACAAATAATCCTTTAGTATCAAGAATTAATTCATATGTAGTTCTTTAAAGGGAATTTATGTCAGTAAGGGTTTCAGAAACTATGTCATTTGGGTCGGTCTATATAACTGTATCCACCCAAATCTATGATGCAAGAGAAAAAATATCTATACATATATTTTGATCATGAATAAGATAAGGACATTTTCATCTTGACTAGATTTTTTTGTGAATCTATAGATATAATTTCTATTCATCATTAAATATCTTGTAGAATTAAAATTCAATCCATATTAATTTCATGAAAACCCCTCATAAAGATCGAAATCGTTTTTGATTGAATATAATTGGTTGGTCAGACCATGGAATAAGGTGATTATGTGTAACTTGATGTGATTGAGGAGAAATGTTGACTTATAAGAAAAATACATATTGGTTTTGGCCTTAGTATATAATAATTAGTATATGAATCAATATGTATCCTATAATAATAAGAATCAAGCCATTTTTTGTTCTTGAATGAAAGCATATGTAGTTTATTTTATATAGAAAATAGGGGAATTTGGTGAGTATATTTTATTGTTTAGAATATGATATATGATTTAGGAATTACTACATATCACATAAAGTTAGGAATCCAAGCACATTTATTTATTATGTATTCTTACAACAAATAATTCTCACATATTTGGGTAAATATAAGGATTCCTCCATAATGCAGTGGTATTTAAAAAAGTCAATATGGAAGAGGATACCTAAAAATTAATTTTTAAAGAGGAACTCATTTTTAATAAATTTTTGACTAGATTGTGGATCAAATATCTAGTTATAATTATATATCTCAAAGGGTTGATATAAAGTCAATAATAGTTCATTGTATGGAAATTTTTTAGATAATTTTAAATTAATAATTTATAACGCATAACACATAGATATGACTCTCATGTAATGGGAACAGTCTCACCAACTAGTCAATACAAAAGGGATTAAAATTGGTATAAATCCAACGTTTTTATAGTTTTGGATCATAATTCATGGACATGACTCTATTTTTTACTATATTAATAATCAATAGTAAATATAATAGTGATTTCTCGGGACCACTATGCTTAGGGGAATAATGATTAGTGTGGGAAACTAGAGATAAATAGAAAATAGAGTGAAAAATAAAATAGTGCATGAAAATTAATAAATTAATATCATTTTTATATTGATGAATGTAATTATATTATACATGACTTTGGTCCCCATGTATGAAAAATGGTTTTTGGTGATAAAATTTCAAGGCTCAGATTAGGATGGAAGATCCTTGAATCACATTAAATCCTATGGGGGGTAGGAGTCAAAACATAAGTATTTATTTTATATATACGATCCAATTCACATCATATTGTGGGAATATAGAAATTCAGATACATATAATGAGGGTCTATTCATATATATTACTATTATACAGAATCAATTTCATACTATGTGTATTGATATATTCTGTTTAAATTCGTTCATGGTCAGGGAAAATGTCATGCAGTTTATCATCTTGAGACTATGATAAGATAGGGATATTGTCCTTAATTCTAATTGGTGGTTTTTAGAAAAGCAAGAATCGGGGCTCCGACATTTATATGCTTCATAGGATGGGTAATTAACCTTATAGATCAATTATTCATAGTATTCTATGTCATTTGGAGTGGACTCAATACCATAATGTTTATTGTAATGTGATAAAGACCACCAATAAATAGATTATCATCCTGTGGTGGAGAAATTTAATATAAATATAAATATATTATTTTATAAAGGATATATATGAATAATGTATCTTTATTGAAGTGAATATCACTATTTGGTTTAATGATATACTTATCTAACTTATAATGAAACATTTGATGTTAGGTTGAAAGGATAATATCATAAAATATTACAATAAGGGATTATGATATGAACGAACTGACAAGAAAATTTTCAGTGCACTTTATGAGAAACCATTCATTGGTAGGAGTGTGACATGTTCCCCGTCCATTATGTATAAAAATGAGCCTCATTTTTGTAGTCCATTTTTATAATGTAAGGATCCTCCCATTATGATATAATATTTCGAGTCTTATTCCCTTGGATTTTGGGAGTTCATAGTACTAAAACAACCTAACCATAAATGAATGAGTGGAGAAGAAAAATAATATTCAAGGGTTATGAATCTATGTGTTTTTGTATTTATTATTTTTAATGAGTGATCAACATTTTTTCATCATGATGCTAAAACAAATAAAATATCTTTTGGGTTATTCATCATAAAAAATATCATTATATATAAAAATTTTATGTAATAAAAGTTAAAAATAAATCAGTAAGACTTCCTCTACACCTTATACATGTGAATATAATGTCACTAGTCCTGAAATATAGGTTGTGGTGCCTTATTCCTAGAAATAAATCAAGAGTTAATACATACATATCATAATCTTATCATTTTCCACCATACAGTATAGGAAATTTGAAAATGTTTTATAGAAATTCTTTAATTTTCAATTGGTCATCTCATAGATGAGGAATGAGTGGATTTAAAATATGTTTTACAATTGATATAACCCTTTTAGTGCAGAATAATATCTGTTGATGTTGATGTCTATCAATATATTGTGGGGGAAACTGAAATTTTAGATGATGTTTGTCTTCATAGAATTGATAACGTCCTTTATTGTGTATTCCTTGAGTGGTATATACACATCAAATTTAAAAAGATATCAGTTTATTTATGTATAAATATTAAATCTCTAGTTGTGTCTAGTAGATTTTCCCCATTACATCCATTCCTTATGTGGGAAAAGATATATAATATCAAGTGTTATGAAACAGTTTTTGAGGTTGACGAATAAATATAGTATGTTTATAGAATGCATAGAATATATTAGAGTACTCAATTTCATCTTGTATATTGTATAGAGAAAGTATACATGCCTCTATCTAGTGAGAGGATTTGGTCCGTAAATGATGAGAACTACAAGTGCCAAAAAATAATTCTAAAATAACAATGGGGATTTAATTCCCCTTAATTCATTTGATGAGAATCACTTAAGTGCCTTATTTTTATTGGAAATTTTATGAATTGATGAGACATTAGTTGGATTAGTTCACTATTAGGTAGTGAATATTATCTTTCATGGCTTTTTAAGATGGAAGGATCCAATTTTTAGGATTTACACAAATGGGGGAATCCATTAATTGGTGGCATAAGTAGATCATTATATGGATCCATCTTCATTGGTGGTGGTGTCAACTGAATTGATCTCATCTAGGATTTTTTTTGAATGGTGTATGATCCTATGAAGTCCAATGTGGATAAATTTGTTATTTGTATAGAGGTATTACAAGGTAGTTAACGCATTATCAAGAATGTGTACTGAAAATGGAACATAGGTCAATATTGGGATTGATATAAACTCTATAATCAACCCTTGATCATTATCACATAAATTGAGTAATGCATCATTAATGACTGAAAATCTAAAATCAATTTAATTGACAACAAATTTCAAATCACTTATTCTGTTGGGTGAGAAATTTGTATCTATAAATCTATGATCAATCTAATTATGACTACATAATAGTCTAACTAATTATTTTTGTATCATTATAAAAGGAGAATATAATATGAAATGACTTCGATGGATGTGGAAATGAACAAAATCCCTAAGATAACATAGTTATCCTTCATGTTCTCTATTTCTGTGCCTCTTAGACATCAAAGAGTTTCATCTAAGTACATCTCCTAAGAATGAAATGAATCTTATATTGTGAAGAACTACACCTCAATAATATTTAAATTAAAAATACAACACTCGTGGGTTGAGTGTTCTAATATAATTTCAAACAATTATTATATATTTTCATTCTAAGGAATAAAACATATATAACAGTACAACATCATGACTATAAATCATTCCATATGTGAATTAATCATTATGAAGTTGTGAATTTACATGAGTGGGTTAATACATGATACCAAATTAATTTTTTGGTGCTAGAGATAATTCCATTTCTTTTGTTCTATAATGATCAATTCTGAATTGTTCTTATTAATTTTAGAATATCATATCCCGATTCTATGAATTGATTGGGTGATTTAGTATACACTACTTTATTTTCTTGCATCATTATTATGAGCTAAGATAGCTTAATTTAATGATATATAGTTGATCCATACTATATAAGAGACATTAAATAATCTCATTCCATCATAAATGGGGTTTTAATTAGGTACTTCATGAGTTTATTGATGTCCCTCTTGAAGTACATTTTCCATGAGAAAATCACCCCATTCCCCATTATTCTCATTAATTGTAAGAATTTACTAGTATGGTTGATGATAAATTGGCTGATGAAGGTGTGATAACCTTAGATTCCTCTCAATTTTATAAGGATTAAGGGAATAAGAATATGAACAATTGTCTTCGAATATTAATTCCAAATTTTATTCCCATATGTGTCCCCATTAATTAGAGAAATTTTCTCAATATCACCGAAGAATGAACATAATGTTATTCATTTTTAGGATATCAATCTAAATTGAACAAAAAATGGCTTTGAGGAATGGAATATAGATAGATTACTGTCTATATTTTACTAAAAATTCATCCACATCACACTTCATGATTTTCCCCAAGATAGATTTAAAAATGTGATGCATCATGGGTTGATATTTCATTCAAGTATTATTTCAAAAAATGGCATTACTTTATATAAATATATGAATTGGATGATCCTGAAATCACTAGATTCCTCATATTATGTCTCTATGAAAATATTATTTCACTTTTTGTATTGATCAATGAAGTAGGGGATTAAAAAACATTCATTGTACCAAATAATAATTATATTCTAAATTATAAGAGGTAATATTTTTGATAATTTTCTTTTGAGGCCCCTTAATAAAAAATTTACTTAGATATTATTTTTCTTATTCCAAATGGTTATTATTTTTGAGAGACACATTGGGTAGAGAAATTATAAGATAATGTTTCCTTTGATAATATTTTCAACCATAGATTCTGAATTGGTAAGAGGATTTGGTTGCAGCTTTCACGCTACGTGCTAGTATCTATGGTGGTCTTCAAGAAAACCCTTGTGATGGGTGGGGACCACATATTTGGAATCCTAGAATCTCTTTGTATAACCAACAGAGAATATCCAAAATCCATTTTATAATTTAAATATACTCTTCATACTCCTTGGGATCTATGGAGTCACTAATTATTGTGGGTTGATAATAATATTCTATATCTTTATTGACATGTTTGTGCTCATGAATATTAGTATATATTCTTTCCTATAATTCTTATTGATAATATCTATGGTCACATTTCTCCTCATCCTTTTCTATAACATTTGATGGTCCAAAAGATATATAAGTATTAGTATATCTGTAACATGATATGGGGACTTATTTATCTCCAATGAAATATAAGGAGATGTACTAATATTTATTGAATGATGGTGAAATAAATTCACCATAAAAGATATTTTCGATAAATATTCCTTACACCATGTTATTAATGAGGGAAGAGGGGGATCCAACATCCTACTGTTCAGATGATGGTTGAGGGTAATATTTGGTTTTAACTATCCGGGTGTAGATATTTTTCTCTTCATTATGAGACACATATCTCATTAGTTTATGAATACAAATAGATAAAGTTCTTGGAAGGGGTAAGAAACCCAATGGAGTGATTAACCACATATTAAAAAAATTCATCATCTTAAATGCTTACAATAACAAGATTTTTTGTTTCCACATTGAAAAGGGAATATGAAATACATGGATCCTGGTAGCACTCCATTTCTTGGTTTGTTTCCTTGATAAATTGTATATGAAATATATAATCCCCAGTAGGTAAACTATAGGGTCCTATGATAGAATCTCTATAACCAATTGGATTGGTGACCTAAAAATATTCTTTTATAATTATTTTTTTATATTGTCTCCTATACAATCTTTCTTACAATGATTCAAATGGTCATAAGGGGGTCCATCACAAAACAATACTCTAACCATTTCATTTACAACGTACATTATGAATTAATTTTATGGCTATAGAACTACTACATGTAAAGGAAGCCACTACCTCTGAAATAGTTAATTAAATGTTGTTATTTGATAAACTACCATGAATTTATTATTAGATATGTGATATTTAAATGATTCTTTGAGGTTGGTTCTTCTAAAAGGTCACACATCACATATGGAATAACCATAACTTTTCAATTCTAATGGAGAAAGGCCATTTTCATGATATTCAAAACATCATAGTGGCCAAAAAAGGATAATGTAAAATCATTGTTCCTTTATAAGTCCCAATAAACATTCACATCATCATGATTACATGATAAGTATAGAGCACTTATGTGTCATTGGATATAATCCAATTGACCATTCTCTATGAGAGAGATGAAATTGTAGCATTCTAATGTTTTAGTCTCTTCTTAGTAATAAAAAACTACAAAAAACATATTATTTAAATATAGGGAGATTTGAAGATAATTTACAGGTACATCCGTGTTCTATTTTGAGAGGTGAATTTCATCTAGTATTTAAAGTGTAGTTTTTATGACATAAAACTACTTTAAGATATCATAAATTTTATATTGATGAAATTGGTTCCCAATGTATGGTTGTTTGTTAGAATAGGGAATTGAGGATAAGAAATTTTGAAAATTTGGTTATCATGACTTAATGAAACATAATGGATATTATGTCACTAGTGGTTTATATAGTGTTATCCAACCTATATGTCTACACGAGTTGAATAGTTAAAAGAAATAATAGTAAATGTTAATGGAAATTAGAATTGATAGAATCCTAATTTATTTTAGAGTTTCTTTATATTCATAAAGGTCTCTCAATGGTTTTTACATTCATGTCTCTTCCATGAATATGTCTTCAATGTGGATATGGAACATATGATTACATCTCCAATGGAAATGCCTTCCCCAATTATCTCATCTTATGTGGCCTCCAATAAGTTATCCCCAATTTTCATTAGTGCTTCATGTTCACATATATATGACTCATTGTATATATTTTCTAACATGTGGATTCATTAACAATGTTGGATGATTCCACTTCATCTAATTAGGGTTCGGTTGGATAGGGTAGTCCCCATACACTATTTTTTGGGGAAAAGAAACTCAATGACAACCATGATTGATTTATTAGTTTCTTAGGAATATAGGGTATTATATAACATGAGAGGGGTTGAATTAGGCAATGGATATTATTAAAAAAATATTCTTCCCCAACTCTATAATGACCTCTTTATTATTATGGTCACTTATTTTTCTCATTATTATTTATTTTGATCATATCATTACCAACCTTATCTGATGATGATGTTGAAAATATAAAGAATGAAATAAATTACAAGGAAAAAAATATTTTTATTTGATTCCGCACTTTGGGAGAGTTTAATGAGATTTCATACTTGAGATTATTGGTACACCAAAATCACTAAGCTCTCTGAATATTAGATTATCATTAGTCACTCCTTCATGGGAACAGTACACATAAAATGTATGGGGACAGATTTACTATCTCCCAAGGATCACTTCCCTCACACATCCTCCTAATGGTCACTATGGTAGAAGGAAAATAAATAGTCACACAGTCCAAAGAACAATAACTTCAATTGTAGATATTTTTAAAAAAATATAGATAGTTGTCCACAAACATCAGGTGCTCCTTCACAACCTAGGTTTGAACATACCTATAAGAATCACCATTCTATGAGAGAATGTGGAAGCACATCCTTAGTTTTTCATATTCAAAAACAGGTTCCAAGTATTCCTTTTTCTACCTTGGATATTGAAATGGAAAAATTCCTTCTGAAAATATTTTCATATAGTGCATATCCACTAACATCTTCTTCTGCTATAGAGTTTGGATATGAAAATGATATTATTCACTAAGTATCCTTGGAGCATATATCCTTGCACAAGACCCTGTAGTATTACCCATACAACATGTGCTTGTGGGAAAACCCTTCAAAATATCAAGGCATGTAACCCTTGTGTGAGATCCTAGTATGTAACCCCTACATAATACTTCTTAGTATATCCCATCTGGAAGACTCCATCACAAGTCACTCTCCACATCACATGTATTATGTGACTCCATTAGGAGACCTTATTTTTTAAACACGTATCATTATTATTTTTTAATTCATGTAGATTTATTGACATTGTTATATCCATGAGGATTTCATGATACAAGCATGAGACCATTTTCACGTTATGTAGATCATCAGATATCAACAAGTCTACTGAGGCACAAAAACACCCTTCACATACTTGTATTCGAGAAATACCCCCATGATACCCCTCATAAGAATTAATTATGATTATTAGGATATCATGATTTTGGATCAATAGTTTATTTCTTACCTAAAAAACACTAACATGATTTCAATCACGTATAAACCTTTGATTCAATTAAAACCACTTCTATAAAATTATCATTAGATAGAATTATTAAATGAATATTAACTAATGAAGGATGGGTTAGAATGTATTTATTCTAAAATTTACACCCCCTTAACTCTACAAATCATAGGCATCAGTTTGTTCCATAGACATGGTAATCACAATCATGCACATTATGTGATCTCATCTTGAGATCCATGGACATTAATGTCATAGCCATCATAATTCTATTACTTCTAATTGTGTGATGACATTACAAGATCCATTTAAATTAATTGGTTGGTGAGAATCATCATCTCACTATGCTTCATGTGATTCCATAGAGAGATCCAAAGACAATCATGTGTGCTTCACAGGATCCCCTATTAAGATATTAGGAAAAAATGTGGAATCTAGTAATTTTTTTGTTCTATTCATGAGATCCCATTACATGTCCCAAATAAAATCATCAATAAAATTATTTCAAATGATTTCATAATATATATACCATTTACATCATCATTTTCATCATTCACTTTGTATTATATCTATATTATATCCTCTAAAAATCCTCAAGTGTCTCCATGTGATTCATGTGATCTCTCTAGGATATCAATTGAGAACCATGTGATCTCAAATCACTTAGTGTGTTTCCTCCATGAGATACAATAACAATAATTTTGTACATCCTATGAGTACTTCACATGATCTATTGAAAATCATTTGGTGTTTTCAAGTGCACCATGAAATTCTATAGAAATCACTTCTCATATTCACGCGGATCCTATGATTTGACCACAAGATATCCTTCAGCTCTCATGATTTCAAACGATTCATATCCAGGTTGTACAATCAAACTCAACATGATATTTACAGACATAATAACTCTGTGTGATCAATATTTGAGATCACATTGTGTGACTGATCTATATGATCCTTTTTCACATTTTCACTCTTCATGGTCAATTATGACAATTTCACTCTATGTGATCAGTTCTTATATTCACAACCACTATTCTTGTTTCCTTAGAAAACAAAACATTATCAATACAATCATACATTTTCAAAAAAAATTAAACACAAAATCACCCTCATGAGGGATTTTTTCCTATAATTTCCCCTTTGTGTTTTTTTAAAACACTTTAAAACATCAAGAAACAACTTTTAGATAAAGCATGATAATAAAAAAATATTAGACTTATACAACCCAATATTGTGATATCAAAATGTTCCATAACCCATACTATATTCCCACATGAGTCATGCTCATTGTGGGAAATAAGTGTACCATTAAAAAGATACCAATTAATCACATTGTTCTCAATACTACCATTATTATCCTTCTTGACTCTAAATGGTGAAACATGCCCAACCAAAGAGATCAATCCTCAACCCATACATGTCAACTACTATAATCATGACATAAATATTCCTATTCACGATTATTCTTAATTAATTGACCAAATTTAGTATCATAATATTTTAAAATACTCATATTCTACTACTTCTCTAATCACCTCCTCCCACAATTCTAATCAGGAAATCCCACCCCCTATCAATGAACTGAAATAATGAAACTTTTTTAATTAAAAATTTTAAAAATACATAAGCTAGTATATATGGGAAAAACACACCATTCCTTTGGGAGTGGGGGTCCCACATCAACAGTATTCATGTGTGGGGATATTGCTGAACTCCATGATCTAGTTGAGGTTATTCAAATGATTCCTCATGTTTGAACTTCATCATAACGTATACAACCTATAGTTCAATACTCGCATAAACTATATTTTCAATTGAATGCAGTACATTCTTCTTGAGGAACTGATATATGATTTCAATGCACATTTTCCTTGAGTGAGCATCATGATTTTGTCTATGATTTATAGAACATGAATTATCACAATGGATATTTATATGATACATTAATTTAATCTCCCCCTTTCACATAGAATATTATAGGGGTTCCTTCAATAATTATTATACCCCCCCTTCGTCAATAATCTTGATGCATTATATTTTCAAAACTCATGAATCTCATCAGGTAGCCTTGGTTACTCATTCAACCCTAGAAATCTATATTAAAAGATATTTTACCGCCAATCATTTTTTCAATTATGGCTAGCTTATATAAAACCATAGGATGACATCTTAAGACTTCATGGTCATGTTAATTATGTTCAATTTCACCATTGAAACCATTTATAAAAATATGATTGAAACAATTCTCATGTTACAAAATTTTAAACTATGATAAAAATTTAATCCTTATCACTAAAAACATTGATATTCTTTCATCATGAAAAATTACAACATTAAATTAACTAATTAAAAAATTATCTAAAAAAACTGAGTCAGAACTGTTTGTATGAAAGAAAAGTTAAGGACAATAAAATCCAATGTTTTCCATGTTCCTTACTAACATCCATGGATTCTAGTAGCATGATTTTCCTCAATTTCTCAGAGGAATCCATTTTCAAATGAGGCTATAACACCTAGATTTACTATCACCATAACTCCCTAAAAAACTCCTTATTTGGACGGATGTAGGTTTTTATGATCAATTATTGACTTGAATTAATACGATTAATTTATCTTCAGAACAAGGAGAGCACTTTTTCGAAACACTGTTAATTTTATCTCATAGATTCACAATGTCATGAAAAATGTATATAGATATAGTATTGTTAGACAAAAAAAATATAATCATGAAATATAGGAATGTTTGTGCATCTCTCCTAATAGATATTCTCTTAGTGGAAAAATTACACTTGAATTTAGGCATGATACAAGTGGTTGAATATTTAATGCCTCGTGGAACCATTGGATCATTCATGAATAGATTTTAAAACTCTTAAATTACATGTAGTGGTATTCAGATTATAATATCCCTTTTATATTACATGTAAAATACATAAATATATTTGAAAAATAGTGTGGTCCTCTAACATCAAATGTTGAATCAGAAATAATATATTAATTTCAAGAGATTCGATTATTCTATTCATATGTATCTCTATTAATCTTATGAACCATTTCACATTGATCACACATACCCCATGGATCATATATCCCCTATATGTAATTACAATGTCATATAAATATTAGAATCATTTAAAGCATGGGGAGAGGGGTACCCCTAGAATCCTCAAGAAGAGGATTTTGGTCGATCCTGATGTGAAAACCCTTTGATATTTTCTTTCAAATAATTATTATATTTCACTTATTATTCTATATTCCCAGAAAAGATAAACTAATCTAGCCATATAAGTATTCATTTATTATGAAATGATCAGTATTCCATCGATATAAATGTTTTTTTGGATTGGTATTTTCACAAATTGGGGTTAAAACTGACTAGTATTACTTTTATTACTTGACGCTAGACTTATACACCATTTTTAATAATTATTCATATTAGAAGGAATATTTTAACTAGATTTCTTACTTAGATTCATCGTGCATTATATGGATATTTTTATTTCCTTTAGTTCACGCATTATCAAAAGGAATGAAAACATACCATGACATTATTAATTAATTATTTGTTTTTCTCTTACTTCGGTCACATAACTATTTCTTACAATAGTTTATTCCTTTACTAAAATTATATTCTTCGGACTCACAACAGGTGAAGATCAACCATTTTTCTAATATTTTTTTTCCAAATTCATTCCAAGAGTGTTTTTGTGAGTGTAATAGAGGAGGATTTCGATACACCATTCATTGAGCACTTTATTTGTCCTCTAAGCCATTAATCCCATGTTTCAAATTATCATCGGGTCTCACAATATTGGATTACTCATTAAACACCACCAGAGTGGGGATATCAATTCATGTTCCTATACCTTATATTCATTCTTCTATCTATAATATCTTTCCAAATTAACATGATTTAAATATATAAGACATATCCCATCAAAAACAAACATTGATTAACCATTTATCAAGTGGGATGTTTATTTAGTAAAAGATATCTTTTTGAAATTATGCCCATGGTGTTCTTTCTAGATACTCATGGTGTGTCCCAATCATCCAAAATAGTATAATTTCATGGAAAACTAATTTTTAGAGACTTTTAGATCATATTTCTCATGAGCCTTCTACTTATTATCATATTTATGAATATTTATTTCTTAATAGAAAGAAATTGATTCCAAATTCTCGTAATAAAATCTAAAAATGTCACCATGCATATAATATAAATAAAAAATGTTTTCATTACATCATATATAAGTAATTTTAGATATTTTTATACCTCTAGAAATTTTTTAATTACATTTATAATTGTTCACTGTGATTTTCCCATGATACATTGATGAATCATCATATTTGAAATAACATATTTTTCAAACAGTATTGACATTTAAATGAAACTACAATTAAATATTTTTTCCTTCTAAGTCACACAATTTATTTAAATTTCATTATTTTTTATAATGGATATTTAAATAATAAATTCAAAGCGTTATACAATCTCATCTTGCTTATGGAATTATTTTTGTCCACCTATTTATTTAGTAATTCTATCTCTTCTTAACATTATTTTCTCATCATGTTCCTCAATTTAAAATTCGCATTAAGTTCATTCTTGAGAGTCTACCTAGGGTTCATATCGTCTTAAAATTATTCAATGAACTGATCTACCGTCTGAAGTTTAACTTGTATTTTAAAATTCATCTGGGTAATAAAATAAATAATGAAATCATTATCTTGTTGTATCATTTGATTCTCCAATGAAAATTTTGACAATTGTGTAATAAGATCATCATTTCAACATAAAAATGGTTATTTTAATTTCAATTCATATTCATTCCATTTTTAATTAACATTGGTTTTTTCCATCTTGGTGGAATGAACATTCTATTCTTCATCTTGAGATTCATATTTCTCCCATAGATTTATGACCAGTACATCATGCCTTTTATTTTTTAAAAAATTTCTTGTTGACATCAAATTACTATGATTGGATATAAATATATTTCCAATTTTTTTCATAATTTAATTTCTAATCCAATTCATTTATTAGGTGGAAAAATTATACTTTTGGTATTCATGCAATTACTTAATCATCAGTATTTCCAACATCACTAAGAATATCATGTTCTTCATTCATTCTAGCTGAATTAATGAGGTTGTAAATAGTTTCACTATTTGATTTATCCGAACTCTTTTCCAATTAGTTATTAGTTTCATTTAACTCAGTCACACTCTTCATATAGAAACATCAACACCAATAAATTCCACTATACTTATTCTTAATATTTGAAGTTCATACCTTTAATAGGGAACATAAGGTTAAGAGAATATTAAAACATTAATTTTAAAAATTTAATGAACCATGTTAGAGTAAAAAATTAGACAAATGAAACCTATTCCCTATTAAAATTTTTTAGGCACAATAGAGACTTAGATGTCCTAAAGAGGGGGTGAATCAAAATATTTATATTCCTAAAAAAATTCATCCTTCCCCATAGGATGTTTAATATATGATTATTAGGGTCACATGTTATTCTATTTATTATTTATATTGATCTTATCATTAACAAATTTTTCAAATGATCATACACAGCAATTATTGGAATATTTCATGCATCAGGCCAAATAGATTTTACATTTTGAACCACTATGGGATATACCAAGGATAATTCATCAAAAAATTTCTTAGTTCACTAAAATAAAAAATCTCATTGCTTGTATATTTAGGCTAGGTCACACCTTCCCCGGCTCAATGCCCTTCAAATTTTTAGGAAAGATTCACTATCACCCTATGATCAATTCCATCAAAGTCCACTATTAATCTCACTACTTTATAAGTAAAAAAATATTACACATTCCAAAGAACAATGCCTTTTACAGTTGAGAGTTGGACTGAAAGTGTTTAGGTTACATATAACATCAGGTGCTCCTTCCAATCCTGGATCTGAACATATCCTTGAGCATCACCATTCTAATAGAGATCATTGAAACTCATCCTCTATTTTAAAGTTCTTTAATAGGTTTCTAGAATTTCATTTACTCGCATAGTTGTATAATTAAAGAAACTCCTTCTACAATATCGTTGGATGGTGAAGACTATATATATTCTTCTTATTATTATTTAGAATTCATATCTTATAATGATATTATTCATAGGGTGGCCTTGGTGCACATCTCCATATGTAAGACTGTGTCATATTACCCATGCACTAGATCCTATAAAATAACCCCTACAAGAGATCCTAGAATATAACCCTCACATGAGATCCTTGAATGTATTCATTGTGGAAAATTACTATAGAAAACCCCTCTGTAATAAACCCATGAATGTCCCTCTCTAAATCACATGGATAATGTGAATACATTACAATACATTCCTCCTTTCACATTGATCACAAGTCATTGTTAATATTATATGAATCACATTACTTTTTTTTATTAATGAGGATCTCATGACACTGCTGTTAATCCTTGTTCAGTTCCTATGGATCATGTCATTTTAGTGGGTCTACTTATAAACAAAAACACCCAAGGAATAATTCCTTTTTTCCTATACCACTAAAAAACCATTCACAATACATTTTTTTGATTATGTGGATCATGTGATATCAGCACAAGACATAATTGTGGTCATGAAAAACACTTCTATGATGTAAATTGTGTATACTCATTCAATTCAAAAGAAAACAATTCACCCTAATTTTTTTCATATATAACATTTAATCAAAACATCATCACCTCTTATGGTTGTCTTTTTGGGAATTTTTATGAAATATTTCACTTCCTTTACTTTTCAATTCAAATACATTCTTCCATTCCACCACCATTTCAATTTCAATCACAAGATTTATGTGATCCCATTATGCGATACATATAAATTAATAATGTGATCATATTTACTTCAGTAGAGGTCTACAAGTGATCCCGTCATGAGATCCATGAAAATTCATTTAGTTTTTAGCATCATCATTATCCAATGCTTCATGTTATCACATCATAATATCCATAGTCAATCATGAGTGATATAAAAGATCACATCATGAGTTCCATGGAAGATCATATAGAATCAAGGGATTTGTATTTTAGAACATCACTATATCCCATCATATCACACATAGACAATAATTTGGTTTCATTATTTATAATGACTGTGTCATAAATCCATCATTTCCAAAAATCATTTTTTTTCATGCACATTTAATGATATCTCTTCTAGATCCTCCAAAAATTAGGTAGTGTCTTCCTGTGCTTCGTGTGATATATCCACGATTTCCCCCAATAACACCATGATGTTTTCATGTTCTTCTCATGATCCCTTTGTGAGATCCTCTAATAATCATGTGGTGCATCATGTGTGTCCTCATCATGATCTACAAACAATCCTATGATATCATCAAATGAACCATGTAATCTCATTAAGAGAGCCTCTTATACTTATGTTATCAAATGATGTGATCATGTGATCTCCTACACCTCTCCCAACCACAAGCTGGTCACATACACCTTCTCTAAAAAAACATTGAATGATTCATAAAGTCTTAAATGCTCGGTGTGACCACTCTATGTGATTTATAAGAATATTAACTTATCACATTCAGGATCTACATGATCATTTATAACATTCATCCTCTACATAATTAGTTCTAACATTTATGGTCCATGTGATCAGTTCTAACATTTTCTCTCCACATGTTCTGTTCTAACATTCATACACTGCATGATCTATTAAGACATTGAAAATTCATCTACATTCCTCCTTGGATAACCATAATTTTGCAACAACTTCATAACACATAAAAAAAATTAATCGAAAAGAACAATAAATTTGGATATTTTTCAATATAGATACTCAAGGATCCTATATCAAAACTATATTATAAATTTCATGTATCGAATTTATGATTCTAGGTTGTGGATTTAAAACGTGAAGTGAGAATTGGCTCTATGACTATTTTATTTTGTTGTGAAATTAGAAAAACATAATCCCAATCAATTGTATTTGAGTCATCCAATCACATAATATTCATTCATGCTCTATGAATACATCAATCGAGTCATCTTATTCAACTTGTTAGGTAGTGGAAATGCAGGATTAATATGTTGGGTGATTTTCCAAATTCAGCTATTCAGAATTAACCATTTTCATGTCGATTTAATTTTAGAGGATTCAGTCTTGAATGCTGTAGTCGAGGGTTTTTTAAAGGATTATAGTCATAATAAACACTGATGAAGAATTCATCGGGTTAACTAGAATCTCAAATCTTAAGGATATAATATTCCATGGATTCGATTAAGTTCCTGGGAAACATATATTTTTTGAAATGGTAGTTTTTTTCATTATTCCTCATCTTTTTGATAAAATTGTTTCTTCCTCAGTTTTAAATGAAAATATATTGGATCATATTTTCATTCTTAGAGTTTCTAGAAAATATGGAGCATGTAATGTCACAATAGTATTTAAATGTTATTTTTTGTTTGATTCTAGATATTTCAACATTTTTTGTTCATTTATACAATAAAGTAGGGAAATGGGGATATTTTTACTAGGTTCACTGAATATAATCCTCTAGATACTTCCAAGGACTACCAACTCTCAGAATCATCCTGTACAGGGTAATAGGATTTGAGGTGTCTTAAACTCATTGTAGAGGACCTGATAAAAATGTCCAGTATTTTATCCAGTCAGAGTTTCATATAGAGAAAGTATGTAAACTCATTCCAACTAGATAAGATATTCACGACCCTCCCATTTTAAATTTGTTTTCAATTTGAGTTGTAAAAATTCATCATCTTCCATAAACAAGAAATACAATTTTAAATCAAATTTTAATGAAGTTCATTTTCATAGTGATATATCCAACCATAAAACTAATTTTATATATGAATATATCTCCCTCAAAGTATTACAAATAGTGTATATGTCTTTCAACCTCATGTAGATCATGTGTTCCCATCATAAGGCCACACAAGGTCACAAAATTCTTTATCTGATATTCTAAATCTCCTATGCATTTAACTGTTTGGAATGTGGGATTCATGATGTTCGGTGGAGTAGTGGGGTTATCCCATTCAGAATTTGGTTTCTTTATATATTGTAATCAGGTACTCTATTCCACTATTTCTTACATTTGAGTGGATATATATCCAATAGAGATAAGTAGGTTTGTGATAAATGATAGAGTACATCCCTGTATCATGGTAGAGGTTAATTTTTTACAACTTATCACTGTATATATTGGATATTTACTCCTTGTTCGAGCTATAACTAGGTGATATTCCTAAAATAAAGAATGTTGTTTCATCATTACATTCAACACTAGTCCTTGTTTAACAACCCATATCAAGAAACAAAATTATATCAAATTCTAGCATCATGAACAGACCCCTCTCTTATGGGATGAGTGACAAAAACATAGTGATGGGGAGGAAACAAATTCAAATATATTTTTAGGTAATACATTTTGTTATTATTTGTATTGAGTAATTCATAATCATGTGATTTTAGAGATAATATCTTATCATCATACAATGAAATTTTATCTTTAGCAGAATGTAATTCAACCTATTTTGGTGGAAAGGCTCATATAGCCTCACCATTCCATTTATTTTTAATTTAATCATGTTGTTTGTGTGGATACTAATTTTTTTCTTTATGGTTCTATGTTTACCAACATTGTCTAGTGCACAATACTTACTTTTATATCTTGGTGTGAAAAATATCTCCGGAAAATGAATCATCATTATGTGCCTCAGTGTCTGTATCATATCATGAATCCTCCCTAGATCTCAAATGATGATATTCACCAGTACATTTTAGTAAATATGAATCATTTTATCATCATATGAGAAATAGGATGAACCTTTATTCCAAAAGCCCTCTCTAAAATTTGTATTAAGGTCCTCCTTTTTATAACATCTCTTAGAGGGACATTTTGGCCTCTAACATTACCAGGGATTAATATTCATTATATAATGTTATCTAATTGTTAATATATTCATCATTTTCATATGGGAGTCTCCAATCATCCTAACTGCGAATTCCTAGATAGATAGGGGTTTTCCATGCAATGAACGAAATTATGGTGGGGCTAGTTGTTGGGGGTCACTTCCCGGGCTAGAAAAGACCAAAATCACTGAATTTTGAGGTATATGGGACCACCACCCTTAGGGTTGGGTTTAATCATAATTTTCCAGTTTCACATAATGTACCCATTGATGTTTTGATGATCCCATGGGTGGTAGTGGTGGTGGTAAGAATCCCCTAAAATTATAGACTAGGTAATCTCCATGATGTTTTCCATATCAACAACCAATGTCATTCTCTTGATTTAGGTTTACTTAACTCAAGCATTGGCATGGTATAGTTTGTTAAAAGAGTATAAAAATCACACAAGAGAAGTTTTCCATTAATTTTGTATTTTTCCTTTCTCAGTTGATATAAATGAGTAACCTTTTTAATGTCATGGAACAACAGAAGATCTTTTACTCACATACATCAGTTACACCACATTTTCAGAATTGAGGTTGTAGTATTTTGTGGGATAAAAAGACAATAATATTTATTTTCTAGACCCATAGTATCTATTATAATCAAATAATTATAGGATTCTCACATTAGGGGAATTTGGTATTATTGGAGTTTGGTAAAGCATAATTATATCTATTCCCCCCAAGTCGAAAACACATATGAGATGGGGTGTCATTAATCATCGTAATAATTTTCATTAGGATGTAAATGAAAATGTGACACCAGTTTATATAGTGTCTCATAGATCCATGATATTATTCTTCTAATAATTTGAAAATAAAATGTGACAATAAATCATGGTCACTATTTTAATTTGTATGTCACACTCATGTTAAGGTAGTATCTTTTCCTTTATCATGTGATGAGTCACCCATAAATTTTCTAATATAAAGGTATACACTCCTCCTTTAGTATAATCAGGATGTTATATTGAGATGTGGAAATGATCTAGAACACGTTTTTGATGTTTTTCTTTCCCAATTTTTCCATTATTCAATTATTCCATAATTATCAGTAGAGAAAATATCATTCCACATATCTAAATGACATGGTTGATTTAAAATTTAGTTTTCATAAATCATAGGGTATCTTGATGTCCCATTGATTAAAATATATTGTGTGTTTTTTGAGGGATTTGTGGACCATGACTACACTCTAGATCTATTTGTTTTGGTGGATGAAAAAAATATATGGTAGTTGAAGAAAATGGTGTAGTCCTCATAGATTCCTGGAGAACCACTCATTATAGGGTAACACTGGATCTAAAATTTATAAGGGTTTAACATTCTTTTCATGATGAAATATCACCATGGGGAGGAAATTGATGGTGATAAACCAATATTATAATGGGATGACCTTCATGGTTACCAATCAATGAGCAAGAAAGTGGTGACTGTATTACCTATTTATATTTTCTCAATATGAACTACATTAACCATTGTAAGAATGGTAACGAATTTCATGATTGATCATGGTGTTACCAATAATAAGTACCACATGGAGAGTTTTTCTAAGGGCCACTAGTTCTAATAATGATATTATTATATAGAAAACGTCCACAACTAAAATATATACAAATTTCACATAATGAATTAGATGAATCGCATGCCACAATATGCAAGTTTTGTAATTCGTTGATAACGTTAGTGTTAATCAATATAGAAAAATGTTCTTACTCTAAGGTTATTTTAATTTTTTTTGAGATGTGAGAGTGACTTCTCTCCTTCAGATATACTCGTAACATCCATAGATATGAATCTTATTGGGTGAATACTATGTCATTAATAGAGGTAGATAGAAGAACCATGATATCAGATAAGAAAATGGTTCTATCCTTTATTTTACAAAATAATTTTGGAATTAGTTCCTTCGTACGAGGTATGAATTTTTTCCTTCCATTCATTATCTGTAGAGTTGTTATGAATTCTTTCCACATAAAGAAGGTGATTAGTAATTTATTCCTACCTATGTGCCTCTGTAAGAATATACTGACTACCATCTTTGATAAATATGGGTGTATGATACCATTTCTCTCTTTCCATAAAAATTTGTTAATAGCCATCTTATAGGAGAGTGGGTATATGATCCCTATCTTATGTAGTTTTTAGTATATATTGACAAAAATATTCAATGTTTGAAGGACTAATGATATTTAATTACACCAAGGATATTGTTAGAATGTTCTATGTGTCATCCAATCTTTTTAATAGGATATGTATAAAAATCAATATACAATAAGTTGTAATATAAGCATGTGTATCCCATAATAAAATCGTGTCTTGATGGAATTATATAATAAGGATTATAATATAGTCTCATTCATCGATGGGATGGGTAATGTTTTCACACCCCATTAAAAAGATTATAATTGGGATATATCAATAAACATTATATATAGAGTATGAAATAAAGGAATTCTCCACAAATATTATAAAGATGTACTAGAATTACATTGATTCCATTAGTGTAAACGAGATGTTTGGGTAGATGTGGAAATATATTGGGTAATTGTCTTCCACTATGGTAAATTATTGTATAACATTCATAGGAAATTAATATAGGCATGTTTTTTTTTTCATTTATGTGGTTTTCCTCATTAATAATGATTCTGAGGATAATATGTATTATTAGCCTGAATTTAGTTCTATTGGGTAGCCTCTTTAGTGTATCACTATGAAATTGTGGACTCAGGATGTTGTTCATAGTGGTGGTATATGTAAGGTCCCATTCTATTTCACTCCATTGAATTAGTATGTTCACAATCAACCACTTCATCTAATGACCTACGATTCTAGAGGAACTAATTCAGGGGTTTTCGGGAGTGAATCTAAAATTTGATGACAGTGTTAAACTATGGCACTAGATTCATCAAAACTATCCATTTATAGGATGGGTTATGATATTTCTATTATCATATTTTCATTATATCATGCCCCTAAGGATAAATCAATATAATGTAAAGAATATCCTAGCACTGTGGAATTTTCCACATTGCAGTATATATTTATAAATGGAAACATCATCCCATCATTTAGGGAGCATGTATTTTATGGTGGAAAATATATAATATAGTTTACTAGATAAACATTACATCACCTTTTATCAATTTATGATCTTTGGTGTGGTACCAAACATAATATAACACCACCAACAAGAACACCACTTAGTGAAATATAGTAATGGGTAACTTTTCTAACCGATCACATTCAAAGATAATGAATTCAAATTTTCTTTAATTATATGAGGAATATTAAATAAAATTATTTGATTCTCAAGGAAACTCAGGTACCACTGGTTAATGAAATATTAATATTATCTTCTCTGTTATTTTTTTATCGAAGCAATAAAAACATCTCTTCTAGTGCATTTAGAGCCAATGAAAAGCAACATTCCCATAATAGGAAGCCACTTGGCCTTTACCAGAGACACCTTGTAATATAATTTTTTTTATAAGATAAAATTTCATTCTCATATATTCCCTCAAGGTTGAATTTCTTCTTGCATTATAACTCTCTAATAGTTTTATGTCATATTCATGAATCCTTTCCAATCCACAACATGTGATTGGTTTCCCATCAAGCTGGCTATTGGTTATTGGAATGAAATATTGTGAATGTATATATATATATATATCAGTGGTTCTATGCCATACATTACTAATTATTTATTTTTATTTTTGTGGTAATGTGGTTTAATGACACACAATTGGTAACTCTGGTGTTTATCATTGTCCAGGTCGGTGCTCAGTGTTGGTTGTATTGGGATTGGACTTTAGAGAAGGTTTTACCACAATTACTAGAAATGGAAAATGGAACCCACCTTGTTTAGTTCTACATGATGTGAAAAAACATACCATTGGTGTTCATGATAAAATAACCAATTACAATTTGTTTAATTTTGTTTTCAAAAAAGTATTAGGAGAAATATTCCAAGAAATATATTGTGTGGGGGATTATATAAAATTATACATTTCCAACCATCTGTAACTAGATTATATCCCAATGAGAATGGATTGGTTTCCTGAGGCATATGACCATGTGAAATATCATGATTATTTATCTATTATATGTATATCCTTGAGAGAAAAATATGGTTTTATCCGGAATATACCCCTAATAAGGGAGTATTAAAATATATTAATAGAATATAGACACCTTTGTGGGAAACAATTTCATCAAGAATATTTGACAAAAAAATAGTATACATGGAACATACCCCTACTTCATTTAAATTGGGGATATCTAATAGAATATTTCTCAATGGGAATTGATTACAAAACACATATTGTGTATGGACAAACTAGGAAGGAAATAGAAAATCTAACATGGAATATTTCCCTAATAGAATAGATGAGGATGATTGATGATGTTGGATTTGAACCATTATGTAAACTTCTATATATCCAAAATAATAATAATAAAATCCCATGTTGTGTTCATTTTTTTTATTACTTTCACATGGTAAGATAAAATAAAGAATTTTTATGTCATGTGACGATGATATTTTCATGTAGTTTTATATCAACCGACAATGACATTGATGATGTACTTTAACATCATGAGTTTGGGAAGTTTCTGTCAAAAAATATGCGATAATAGATAATTTATTGGGTCTTAGATATATGATGATTCCATTAATGCCACTATTTAATAAATGGTTATGATGATATTTGTAATTAAGGTACAATTGATTAGGGTGTTCACCATAATTTTATGTTTTGGTTATAACAGATCATATTTCCATTGGGATCATATCCTTTTATCAGGACTATGTTGGTTTTCCTTTATCATTTTATAGGTGTCGTGTACAAATGGACTGCATAAATATAGAGTTTACTTGATCATTGATTATTCAAAAATAATGAAATAATTAATGGAAATAATCTAGGGTCATATTAATAATAATTATTTTCCATTCTCCTTGGGATCATTGTGTCGGGCAGGATGTCCACCCCAAAACTAGAATAGCTGTTCACAATCCTTATTTTATAGAGGATTAGTTCATCAACTACGAATGGATTTACCTATATCCCTCTAGATTAGACCCTAATTATGATTTATATAAATGATTTAAAATACCTCTAGGTCCCTAATAATTAATGGGGGAGTATGATAGATATGTTTTTTAATTGGATTCAAGTTTCTAGTGGTTTCACAAGTCTGCATACCATAATCATCTAAATGATGTAACATTAGAAAAATAATTGATAATTGGAGGCTCCATGGGGATGCATGTTAAATTGGATAAATTTCCTTTGATTTTATGTTTTTATGATACCCTATAATTGTATTAGGATAGAATTATTCTCCATATTAATGGTTAAGCCTAAGTGAATTCCATTATGGATGTATCAATTTTCTCTAGTGAGGCATAAGAAACAATTTTGGTTCACAAAAATGAAGAATATGATAATACAATGGACCATCCAATTTATGGATCCATTTAACATACTAAACGTAAAAATATATGTATATGTAGTGTGATTTAATCATCTAAAGATGCTATTTTGTGTAAGGGAAGGTGTAAATGTATGGTAATGTTTTCTATATTTGGTAAATGACTTCTTTTAGAAAAATACTGGTTCATATAACCTTGAATCTCCTCATATATATTTTTGTGGATGGATCCATAATGTTTTTCACAATAATGGCCAATCACAATAGTAATTAGAATTATAGATAAAATTGATCTTCCAAAAATATTGAATGGAATATTTATTTATTTTATTAACATGACCTATCGCTTTGGATGATTAATTCAATTGGGTTTATGTGATAAAGTCTATTTGAAGGGGACACATAATCCAGGGTGAATTGAGTTCCATGTTTCTATTTATCTTCAGTAAATGTACAAAATTAGTACCCATTATATACCATTCATGTTTAATTATTTATAGTTGTTCATATGGTTTTGGGAATAAGCATGGAGATAGGAATACACTTAGAAAAGGTTTCATTAGAATAACACTAGTGGATACTGGAATGAGTGGTTCAGAGCATGTATATTTATGTACAAGATAGAATTTCATAGGTGGATTTTGGTGAAGATGTTTTAGAGCATGTATATTGATGGGTGCGACAGACTATGCCATGTTCTTAAATACATGGGAGAACTATTCACTTCCCCTCAATATTGTTACCCTTCCCAATCGTTATACCAAACTTGATCAAAGGAGAAGCATCTAGCACCAAGCTGTATTACCGACAATCCATAATAAAAAAAACAACAATGTAAATAAATGAAATGGTAAATCTCAATTCCATAGATATGGTTCCGAATCCCAAGAACACCTATTATAATTGATTATTTGACAAAGGAAATAACTCGACACACACAAATACTCCAACAAAGAAAAAAATATAAAATTTCAAAAATTTGGCTTCATATTGGCTAGTTCGTGGGTAACTAAATGAATATGAAAAAATGTAAACATAAATAGTTAACTAATAATTAATAAAATAGATGAAAGAGACCAATAATAAATAAGAAAATCACTATATCAAACCCACCAATATCAGATAATGGAAATAATTTCATTTTAATTGGTTTTATTTGATTTTTCTCTCCATTTTATTAATAAAATATTCAAAAAACCGATCATGAAGGTATAATGGAAAGGAATCAATATGAGAATCCCTATAGACATGGAACTAGTATATCTTAAAAAAAATTAATCCATGATATTAAATATTTCAAATATACTAATCAAAATCCCATGTCGTCCATAATACAACATCAAAATCCTTTATATACTAAAAATAATACAAAATGTAAACAAAATATCAAATAGTAGCTATATCAACATCGTGTTTTCGAGGATGATCCTATTGATTTTCTAAAGAGTTATATCACATCCTATCCCTCCTATGGGTATTTACATTATATATCCATTATATATGATCTATATGGCCATACATGTAATAGGACATTAATTTTTTCTAATAAAGAATACTCATATACCATAAACAATTGTACTGATTCTGTATAATGAATTTTCATAAAATAGAAACCAACATGAATAAGATATATGGTCACTTGATATTAATAAATTTATCCTATATTTCTTGCTTCCCATTTCCCTGATTAGAAATTACTCCATCATCTTCATGAATAAGAGAAACAAGTAAAAACATTTCATCTTACAAAACAATACTAAATTCAAAGAACTCACTTCAACAAAAATATACAAGTGTCTACGTATATTAGGGAAACTACCATTAAAATTTCATTCCATAGACTATACTGAAACTACCATATCATTACGGATTCATCCAAGTCCAGATTATGAAGATATTAAACCTTTTTGAAGAATCTATATGGAAATTAGAATGGTGTCCATTCAAATTACTGAAGATAATATAATTCAAAAAAATATATGTATTTTAATAGATTTAGAGATATTATATTAAGTAAAAAGAGCCTTGAAAAAATCATATGAATATTATTTCTATGTATTTTGTGGATGATGGACTTCCACAACGTCGAACTCAATCCAAAAAACCCGAATGTGGAAAATTGAGATTAAGAGACATGTGAATTGAATATTTATAATGATCCATAAATACTTCATTACCACTCTTCTTCTTCATAACATTATTTTCACTTAAATAAGTGGGGACACAACGATTCTGAAAATCTGGATTAAAATCAATATGTTTAGGCAGAAGAGAACAACCACTGGTCTTAATTTCTATATCATACAAAAGAATTTTTTGGAGGGTTAATGATCAAAAAGTGGGTATTTTGGTAGAAACCACATGTATATATGAATAAATATTCCATTGAAACATAGATAATTTGTTCTATAATAACGAGGAACACACACAAAATTAAATCAAGCTCCAAAATCAGGAGCCACATTATTTTGATCATTGTTATTAAACTAATATTAAATATCATGAAAAGAATACTCTTGGACTAAAATTCATGAAATCAATAAAACAATTTCATCTCAATATCAATTGAGAAAAATGTAGTCACTCTATAATTAGAATATATTTTGTGTTAGTTGAATTTAGAGAAACATAAAATGATTAAATCATTATAAAAATAAAAACAAAATTTAAAAAAAAATTCCCTCCTAATACCCATATAGCTTCTAGAAATTAACAAAATTATTATGAACATGTTAAAGGATACAAATTTATTAATCAAGAAACCACATATCAATATTAAACAAATTCATGACTTAAAATTAGTCAAAGGAACTTAATGAAATTCTATTTCTTTAACTAAATAAAAAATACTTTTAATTTTTTTTACACATATCCCTTTTATCATCGTAATTATTTATATAACTAAACCCAAACGATTTTTCAAAAAGTTGTGATTTTATTTTTTTGATTGATAAAAAGTTTCAAAATATAAAATAGTTGTTTATTATATCATTTCAAATCCAAAATTATTTCAATCTAAATAAAATAAATAACTTTAAAAATACAACTCAATTAATAATAAATCATCCATAAGGAAGGGCAATATAATTCAAAATATCTATGGAACAACAATTTAAAAAATATTACAAAATTCACAAATGAACATGATTTGGCTACATTTTTTATAATACCATGCTATAACCATGAAAATTAAAATAAAATATTTTCTAGATTGGTCCACAAGATCTATTATTGGTTTTCTATAAAATGCATAATAACAACGCAACCCTGAATCTCTTCCCAATTTTATGTGATAATAATAAATTTCTCATTAATAGGAAAATATTGTAAATAGAAATTAAAGGGGAAGATATAATGATTAAAAATTTATATAAAAACATAGGAATGTGTTTGAACTCAATAAAATGCAACATGAAAATCCTTGGTTGCTCAAGAGTCATCACAAAAGGTATTGATTAGGAACCAACTCATAATCACCCTTTTAATATCCAATGATTGTATCTCCTTAAAAAATGAAAATAAATATTTAATAAAATTGATTCATGAACTAACCCTTATGAAACCAAATATAATTTCCTTAGCTGACCAATGACCTAGCCCGAAGTGCATTCCCAATCACTGTGGGCTAGTAACTAGTGTCAATGAATCCATGTACTCTAATGGGAATAATATTTCCATATATTTTAGTAAATATAAAAAGGAATTTTTCCCCAAAATTCAACCTAATCATTAAATACCATGGGTGTCCACACAAATGTGATAAATTGTCTCAAAATAAAATTTTATCCAAATGTATAGAAATATGTAATCACAAATGACAGCCAATAGAAACCAAAAAAAATAAATAACATGAATAATAAAAATCAGCATTCCTAGATAAGTATAATATTTAAGAAATCTTATTTAATGAACGTTTTCTAGACCAATAAACCAAAAACACTCAAAATACCAATGAATAATAAAGACCACCTATAATACCATCTCTATGATTCAATGATGTGAACCCATTCTTATCATCATTATATAACCTATTTTAGGATCCAAACATAATCAACCTGGTCAAATATTAACCTAGGTAATCCTGCAATATGATACATATGAGAAAAATGTTACCACTTTGCATCCTCCCCAACAACCAATGCATAATATTCTAAATATATATTTTTTACTCTAGTTATATATATATATATATATATATATATATTAATTTATGCTTTTATTTTCCCATAGAAAAAAAAATTTGTTTTCACATTATGTTCATTCTTTTAGAACCATGCCTCATGAAACTTCTTATATAATATATTTTTAGTCTTCAATGAAAGGATAACATTAATAGATAATAATTAAGTAGGGTTTAATGAATACACTTATTTACACATATAAAAAATTAAAAAGGAATCAATAATATTATAATATAATGTAATAAACGTAAAAAGGTATATGCAATCACAAGAATCATGATAAATTATGTTTCATAAAGAAAACATTTGATATAAATAATTATAAACTGATGTGGACCAACACTAGATACTATAAAAATAATCATAAACACATTGTACTTCACTAGTATTCATTATTGAGGGACAAACAACTATAATAATAGAAATTTCATAGATAGGGACACCGATAAATGTATGATACAAACCTCTTAAAATACGTGTACATAGTTTTCACAAATTTTTAAACATGGTTTCCCATGACATATAATATGACGTGAGAAAATAAAAATTTTAGATATATGAAAATAAAAAAAATAGATTTATAGGAAATTACACTACCACCTCTAACTTCCATTCATAGTCAAAACACATTATATTTCATAAGATTACTTAGATTGTATATACATTCCCATAATTACACAAACTCAATCATATATAAAAATATATAAATATATATATATATATATATACATTCAAAACAATATATGATGAATTTATCCAGGACTTATTCTATTATAAAGCAACATTATAATTCAATCTAAGCCTCAAGGATATTCATTATAAAGTTAAAACAATATTTACAGTCATGAAAGGAAAATTCTACCAATTGGAACAATTATGAAAACCCATTTTAACTTTAAAGGGACTAATAAAACAATTAAAGGGAAATAATTCCCATTGTGTTGAGAATGTTCCATTTTTATGTTCCATTTCATTAATTTACAGAATCTATTTGTATGTTCCATTTTAGAATTTAAATTATAATTTTTGGGTTATGAATGTTAATAAAACGTCAAAACATAGATTTCAAGAGAAATCTTTTTCGATAAATAATAATTTAAACAATAATAATTTATTTGGTGAACTTGTAATAAATATACATGATATTAATCATAAAATATTTCAAAAAAATAGATAACTCTAGTATTTATGATATTAATTTTTAAATACTTAATCTTATATACATTAACCATTAACCACATCACTTTTCTAAATCATAATAATAATCCAACCCATAAAACTGAATATATGCCCATAGAGCAAAAAAGTTCTATTAAATCAATATATTCCAAAACAAATTGAGCAAGATTGAGTCCTATTTCACATACAACTCACCAAGAATTAACAAGGGATGAAAAAATGATGATATGATCCTCAGAGGATATTCTATAGAGAAATGGTAACAATCCATGAATTAACCCATGGGGTATCCATGGAATATATATAAGTAAAGGGATGGGTTAACCATAAAACATAAAAATATATTTGAATTAATAGGGTATACTATAGGATATATTATAAGGTTTTAATGACCTAACCCCAAAAACAAAGGATACAGTGTCATGCTACAACTACATTAGCATAAGATACAAGTATATCATTTCCCAAACGACCAAAAATACTAGTATTCATGGTAAAGAAAATATATACATGTGTAAATAATATAGAATGTTAAATAACTAAGAACACCATCCATGTAATAAATAACTAATAAGGAAGTGAGTAAATTATATGGAGAGGATAATAATTGAAAATATATTACATTTAAACAGTTGGATAAGGAAAAATCAATATGTAATGGTAATAAATTTAAAAAACATTTCATTTAATCAATAAAATATAAATGAAATGATTCCATATATTTTTTCGTAGTGAAAATGTCTTGGATAGAAAATATTAAATCAAAATGGAGGTAGAGATTAATTATTGGGTTCCATGTATGAGTCACATGAAAACCAATATTATCAAGACCATTCATAATATGGTTTTAAATTAAAGGTAAAAAACTATTTATTTAGCGAAACTAAATTATATCATGAGAACCTTCAATTTATTGATGTGATATATAATGATTGGTCCCACCCATCACTATCCATTAAAAGCATTCCTCAGATCGAGTAATCAATTTCAATAATATGACTTATCAGATATCTGTATTGAATTTTAGATACAAAATTGTTAATATTTATCTAGTTATTTAAATTATTTTTAAAGTGGAAAACAAAATTATAAATGTTACATGTTTAATGCAATGGATATATCCCATATAAATGATATGCATAACTCGGGAAAATTCATTATTCAATGATGATAAGAAATTAAATTCTTCATGGTGACTATCAAATTAACTAAAGATGAAAATATTTATACTATCCTAGGCCATGTCAATCAAAAAACATCCAGAGGAAGAATAAGGATTATATCAATATTACATATACCCATTAGTGTAAAAATAAGGGTTTGTTATCATTGAGGAAATAAATATGAATAATAAAATAATTCTTGACCAAAATATCCTTTGATTTTGGAAAACAACATGAGATTTTTTTTCATTTATTATCACTTTTAAAAAAATAATTTTATTTAGAAATTATACTTTTCAAAATATGATGGAGGATTCAATAGAATGACGGTGGTAACATCTATAAATGTTGTATAAGGTAAAAAAATTTCCCTTTACATGGTAAAATGGTTCTAAAAGTCCCTTATGTCGAATGCAACGAGATGATTACATTGAAACCCATTATAAAAAAAACAAGGAAAAAAATATATATAACAAATCCTTTTGGAAATGTTAAGAACATTTTTAAAAATGTTTTTAGAAAATTTGGTTTTTATATGAAAATGGATTCTCTAACCCAAAGCGAAATTATGTCATGTTTTCATAAAAAATATGTCTATAACTTTTTATGTACTAAAGAGTAGAAAAAGGTAATATTACATTGAAATATTCATGAATATCTAATGGTGAGGAAAAATAAATGGTTTATTAGGAAATTACAAAATAATTCTCTCAGATGGAAATTCATGTCTAAAAAATCACAAACAAAATGAGATTGTGATGTAAACCCCTAAAACGACCATAACATTGAAGTGATAATCAATCAACAAAGGGATTCTTTGAATTAACTGTATATTGAAATAATAGAAGTGGGAATAAATAAATATGTATTAAAAAGTATTTGTAGACATATTCATATATTTTTTATCAGAACGAGGAATAAATATGACTCAATGAAAAGGAATTCAGTTGTGAAATTTCATTAACACTTAATAGTTTTATGTTCAACTCATCTAAGATGAAATAGTTCCAATTGAAACTCAATATAAAATTAATAAATATTTCTTCATGATATTACATTTCAATGTGTAATTAGGTACACCATATATAAGAAATTAGGTGCATCATAATGAAGTATACCTCACAAAATTAAATGTGAGGAAATAATCCCTTACCTTATGTGTCCTTTTGGGTGAATGTACTTCAACCTTCTATTTAAAGATTTTAAATTTATGAATCACATAATCCAAAACCATATTTTTTTATATCATGTGTGAGCCTATTATAATATCCTGTCACTCGTTTTTTAACAACCAATCTATATTTTTACAATTTTAGGTGTTTATTTTATAGTCTTTTGAGTATATTTTTACTTTTGTTAATTGATGTTACTGTTAACTATATAATTGGATAATCATCATTAAAAATAAAATTTTGATTTAATTATCATATATATTCATAGTATAATTATTTATAATAATTCAGAGTATTTTGAGATAAGAAAAAGAATGCACCGTCCCCGGTCACGGTATATCGTACACATGCATGAATTCTACATTTATTTCTTTATCATATTAAAAGAATGGATATTAAATAATTAATAATTAGATTATAATTATTCTAACATATTAATTTAATATATGTAACTTTTTTTTTATTAAAACCATCCTTAGTACATTACATGTAACATATAAACATATCATATCACTTTTAGGAGGCAGTGGTCCACAAATCTACAAACAATGTTATCGCATATACAAAAAATTTAAAGAATAGAAGTAAGTGTTATATAAGAATTAATTAGAAATAAGGAAAATACTAATATCATAAATATCTTAGAAAATAGAATTTACATCACAATTTGAAACCATGAATGATGGTAAAGGAAAAACGAATTACATCATTTTGTGAGACGGTTGTTCACTATACCCATGAACAGTAATTTTGTTTCCTGTATGATGGAAGTGTGTGTTACTATATCTATAAACATTAATATAAAAATAAATACAAATATTTAGGATATTGAGGTTATTATTTAATCATGTATTAGGATTTTATTGGGGGTCGATAATGAAAATAAAATAGAGGAGATAGAGGAAGGATGCTACCTCTTATTCGGGTAACACATTTTGGCTTACACCAAAGTGCTTCGATAGATGGATTTCATCCCAAGGGGAGGAATATAGTTTCATTTTAGGTGTATTATTGATATATTTTGGTAGATATTCGTATATATAAAGTTTCATGAGAGTTGTGAGTAAGTGGGATGGTTGAGAGCCTTTTTATAGTGGATGAGGAGTGGCATTCTTTTAAATTTTTTAAAAGGGAATTCCACCCATTTTTTTCCAATGATAACTGGATCCAATAACGAACCCAAGTCCAATAAAAGGGATTATAGTATCTTATTGTTCTCATACAATGGATTTTGGACACATCTATAGTTTATTCTGGCCCTTAAGTATATGGTTTAATCTGTTGGTAATACAATTTTCTGTTAATCACTATAATTAATTTTAATTAATTTCATTAAAATTTTTGTCACAAAATCAACTGAGATTATTAGAAAAAATAATTTATTATGATTCAAAATATTTAATCCATTTTTCCAAATTCTGATAATGTATTATGTTGAAATTAATTTAAAAGTATTCCTATATTTTGGATGACAAATCAGGTTTTTAAAGTAAAAATGTTTAAATGTTTGCTATATTTTTATATCCAATTTAAATTTAAAATCGATTTGGATGACCTATATTATATTAATTTAGGTAAAATTTATCAAATTTGTCTGTATCAATAATTAAAAAAGTTTATAAAAATAAAAAAGTTATATGGATAAATAATTTTTAATTAAAATGTAATATTTTTCACTATTCATAAAAATGAATGTTCTCCGAAAAATGGAAACAATTAACCCAAGCCTAACTTTTATTTTTCTTTTTCATTAAAAAATGAGGTATATTTTTTTCTATTAAATTTATGAAATTTTCAAAATTAATATTTAAAATATTTTTTCCATTAAATGTTTCAAAAATAGGATTTTCAAAAAATATATTTTATTCTATGTGAAATCGTGTATGTTCTAACATTATGATTAAAAATCCATTCGATGAATGAAAAAATAATATTTTCATGAATAATATATATATACATATATATATCTCATTAATTTCTTTTACTAATAGTAATATTAAAATGATACAATTCGTTTGCAAGCATAAAAATAAAACAAATTCTTTCATATTAAATTGGTTTAGATTTTATATTCAAATTTATTAGTAACCAATGAATTCATCATATTTTTGTGAAAAAAATATATTTTCATAAGTTATATAATCCTATTAATAAATAAAAATGTAACAATAATTTTATGTCTTATTATTGTTACTAAAAATATTGTAATATTATATTGTTTCTTGAGAAAACTCAGCCTTGCATGTAACAAAAAAATATCAATGAAACTCTTTGTTGTTTAAAATATACTCTAACTCTGCATTGCATTAATTAAGTGTTATTTCATAGTTTGAATTTAAATAAAATAGGAATAATATTATAAAGTCTCAAGATATTATATTCCCTTACACAAATTATTTTTCATGTTATTCTCACTATCAACTATAATGTTCTTATTTTAGAATTTTGGGTCATTACATTCTATCCACCTTAATTAAATCTCTTCCTCGCAATTTAAACTAAACATTTGTAATTAATTGTTTGATATATCATATGTTAAAATCACACATCATGTGAAGGGTTTATAAAACATCCTCTAAGAAAGAGATAATGGGATGTAAAAAGGTCACATGGAATGACAAATGATTATGTCACTAAGAAAGAGAACATTAGTGGAAATTATAGATATGTAAATGGAGGAAAATTTAATGGTTTATATGGGTTATTTAGTTAATTAATCCAAAATAATTTCATGATAAATGTAAATTTGAGGGCCTCAAGACCATAAATAAGTGAGGAATAAAAATACTACCAATTCAAAAAATAATTAATTTATAACACATTTTCAAAAAAATTTGTAATTATTTTAGTGCATAAATATATAAGAAAAGCTAACTACATTTTAAATTTCTATAAAAAAAAATTTCATCCTTTTTGTGGATTGATCAATTTATAATTCATCCATTACATCAAAAAATGGATATCCAAAAAGTATATCTCTTACTTAAAGCACTAAAATATTATTTTAATAGATCATAAGGTCCATTAAGTGTGAAAAGTATTTTCATTTGTCTCTAACTATTTTCCGAAGATAATATTTTCAATAAATTAATCTATAAACTCCAAAAGCGATACAACCAGTTGATTATTAATATTTTTTCATTGAATTGGTTTTCTAAAAATAATTAAACATCAACCTAGTCATCTTGTAGGTTAGTGGTTGGAATTAAAAATTTTTCCACCCAATCATGGATACATGTCATGTGGCCATTCCAAACATGATTTTTTTTCCTGACATACATGTTTTAATTTTATAAAACCATATTAATATAATTTTCACAAAACAAATGATCGGAATCATTGAAATTCTATCTTCAAATAACATTATTTCTTCGGGTTTCAATACAACAAATGTTTTTACATTGCCTATTAATCTTATTTGACTATTACTACAGTGTCATTAATGATCATATTAACCCTAAAGGATGCCAATAACATTAAAAATACATCTATAAAAATTAATGGAATTATTCTTCAATTATCATTTTCTACTAAAACATATACTTTCCATAAATTTATCTAAAAAGTAAATAATCTTGGTGGACTTCAATTATATTAAACAAAAAATATTATTTAAGTCATTGATCTTATTTTCAATATAAATAACCTTATTTCTAACTATGTTATTCATTTATATATTATATTTAAATCCTCACTAATTTATTGTATATAACTTGTGAAATATACAAAGAATATCAGATAATAGCATCGTACCAGGAATGTAGGAATCCATATCGTAATGTACCATGTTACACTTGAATATAGATTTCCATGCATTGATGCATTTTTTATACCTAGGTAAATATCCTCCAAAGCCACATAAACAACTATTATATAGATAAGGACTTAGTTCTACTACAACAACAAAATTGTAATTTAAAATAAACTTTTGGATTCTCCTATATACTTGTCATAAAATTCTATTTTTGGGTTATGTTCCATATTCTTTATTTTTTGAAATGTAACTCCCAAGGATGATACTAAAATTTTTATAATACCAACTATAGAGACCCGATACAAGAAATCAATGTGCCAATGTCATGTTAGAATTAAATTGGAATAAGATACATGTTAATCATGTCACAAGGGACTGAACATTCCAGTATTCTTGGTATACTAGATATATTCAAGAGTCTAGTTTTACAAATGAATACAATAATTACAAAATAATTTTTTATTTGAGGCTAAAATTATTCCATCAAATGTATAAGTTGATTAATTACTTATCACACTTCATAGAATCTTTGTGAATGGACACGTAATAATGGTGTGATCAAATTATCATCATGGGTAAAGTACATTAGAAGAAATAATGAATCAATTAGAATAATTAAACATGTAAAGGATAATAATTGAAAACCCAACCTATGTAATCAATAACTGAGAAGGTATTTTCAAATAATATTGAATGTTAAGTAACAAAAAAACATTCTATATAAATTATGGATAAGGAAAAATAAATATAATATTGTAATAAACTAAAAATACATTCTATTTAATCAATAATATGATAATTAAAGTAATCCATATATTTATTTACTAGTCAAAATATCATGTTAAATAAATACTGAATCAAAATGAAGGAAATTATTAATTTTTCTACGTCATTTCCAAGGTACACTAAAACCTATGTCGTCAAGACTTTTCTCAACATGGTTTCAATATACAGGGATAAACCTGTTTAATTTTGGAAACTAATTTGTCTTATAGGAAACTGTCGAATCATTGAGGGGATATATAATATCTAGATCCACTCGTCCCAACTAGTAAAATGAATTCATCTTATGTAGTAATCCATTTAAACAATATTCCATATAAAATATCTATATTTAATAGAATATACATATTTTTTAATAATTCCATTATTAATAAAATAAATTTCATAGTCGACCCCATATTTAAAAATGTCATACATTGTAGGAAATGAAAATATCCCACATAAATGATATGGAAAACTAAGGGAAGTTCAATTCTATATGATGATAGGAAAATAAATAATTTAATGGAATAACAAAGGAATCAATAAAGTTAATTTTAATATTATCAAAGGAAAAAATCAATCAAAACCAACAGAATGGAAGAATAAATATTATATCAATATTACATATACATATTAAAGAATTAATAAAGTTTATTTTCATTTATGAAATATAATAATAACATTAAATTAATTATTGAAGAAAATATGATTTGGTTTTGCAAAAAAAGATTAAAAAAAATATGTTTTAAAATAAATTATAAAACAAATTCTTTAGAAATTAATCTTTTAAACTTCTAAATTATGTTTCAATGGAATTATGGTGGTTAAATACATAAATTTTTTTATAATGTAAAAATAATATTTTTTCATGATAAAAATCTTAGAATAGTGAATTTTTTGAAAGTGGAACGAATCTAACATTGAAGACATTTTCTAAAAAAGGGAACAAATTTGATTATGAAATAATTTTTTAAATGGAAAATCATTTTTATAACCTTTTTAGAAAATTGGGTTTTAGAAGAAAATAGGTTCTTCGACCAATGGGGGAAATGATGTTAGGATTTCATAGAAATAATATCTATAACATTTTAAGTATAAAAGAGTGAGAAAATGGAATTATTACTTGAAAAAAATCCTAAATAACCATAATATATCAACATTAAAGGGTTTAATATACAATGATTAAATAATTTAATCTAAATTAAATTCATGGGTATATAATCCCAAAAAAATGAGATTGTGAAGTAAACACTTGAAAAGACCATAATGTTGAAATTAGAATCAATCATTGAATAGATTATTTTTATCAACTATAAATCCACATAATTTATGATTAAATACATCTATATACATTATAATTTATTTATAATCATAATCAAAGAATAGTGATGACAATTTTGAAGTAATATTACATAATAAACATGAATTTGGTTATGAAATTTCACTACCACATAGTAATTTTTTGATCAAATCCACATAGATTAAATAAATAAATTATAAAATCAACATACCATGAACATTTATATATTCATGATATTACATATTAATGAGGAAGTATCTACACCATACATAATGATTTAGGTTCACGGTAGTAATGTGTGGCTTAGAAAATTAAAAGTGAGACAAGAATCTCTAACCTCTTGTTTCATTATAAGAGAACATCCTTTAACCAATTGTATAATATTTCAACAAATGGTACTTAATTATTATATTATAATTATAATTTTTTTTTGATATCATACATGAACCTCTTATAATATCTAATTGTTCATTTGTAAATAATATTTCATAATTTTCAATATTTTGTGGGTTAATTGCATTGTCTTTCAAGTATGTTCTGACATTTTACATAGTGTTCATATTAATTAGATCATGCTTTCATCATCTACATAAGGTAATAAATGTTTTAATTACTAATTAAATTAAGTGTATAATTATTTAAAAAATCCCTTCTATTTGATGATAAGAAATGAAATGCTCCATTCATAGAGACATTTGGCTATATGTACATGTGAAGGCTACATTCATTTCTTTGTCATATTAAAAGAGTGAAAACAAATAATATATATGTTTAATGTAATTAAATAATAAAATTTGTGTCATATATGTCACATGTGGTTATTAATATCATTCTTAGTAAATTTCATGTAATGTTGGAAAGTATCACATCGCTTTGAGAAGGTAGTAGTGCAGATATCCACAAATGATGTTATTATATTTGAACAAAATGGAAATCACTAAGAAATGTGTTATAACATAATTAAAGAATAAAAATGAATTTTTAAAATCATATATATCGTACAATTAATTTATATATAATGTGTCCATCATATTTCCCAACCATGAATAGGGGTAATGGAAAAATGAACGAGATTGGTTCATGGGGAGGTAGTTCACCGTACACACGAACAATATGTTTGTTACCCATATTATGGATGTGTGTGTAATTGTAGGTCAAAATCATAATATTAAAACATTTATGTATATCTAGGGTTATTAAGTTATTATTTAGTCATGTAATAAGATGATTTTAGTGGGTGGAGAATGAAAATAATACAAAAGTTCTTAAGGAAGGATGCTACCTCTTAGTTGGGTAACTCAGTTTTGTTTGCACCAATGATCTTACATGGAAGGATTTATTCCGAAGGTGATGCATCTATATTTATGGAAGGTATGTTATTGATATATTTTTTATTTCTTTCTTGGGACAATGGGTTATGAGATGTGTGAGTAATTTTTAGGGGTGAGTGCCATTTCATAGTAGAGGAGTGGAATTCTTGTAGCTTTTTGAAAAGGGAATTACCCCAAAATTTTTCTAATAAAAATTGTAGGATGGAAATATTATGTAGATGATCAATATACAATAGGGGGGGTGAATTTTATACTTTAAAAATTCCATTGAAACCTTTAAAGTTGGTTAAAACTTTCTATTTTTTAACAAAGTTAAACAAGGTAAATTCAAATTACCTCTTAGTTCTTCAGACATGTTAGATTCTAGAAATATGGTTTTGAAAATGAAACTTAAGAAAAGTTTACAAGGACACATATTCTAACTTAAAGAATATAGAATCTCACTAATCAAAGTATACATGTACAAGAAATTATAAGACAATTATACTTTCCTAATTAATCAAAATTCAGTGGAAAACAAACATGAAACAATACCAATTACAAGTACAGAATCTTTTATCCCAAAGAGTAAGGTATCCAAAAAACTTAGATAGTGGTAAATTGATTTATACTTTCAAGAAAGTCTATTTTACCCACACCATGGTAATCCCCTCGATAAGAATATTAGAGTTTGACTTTCTATCCCTGCATTCCCTCGAAATTCAAGGTAGTTGGCACCCTTATCTTCCTTACCAAGGAAATCCTCAAACATTAAGGTAGTCAGAAACTCTGTCTTCCTACCCCCAGAAGCTGTAGATTGTAAACAGCAATAATCAGAGTCACACAAAGAAATCGGTACAAGATGTTTAGTACATACAAAGAATGAGAGTATTTCTCTTGAAATCTTTTTAGCATGTAATCTCTAGAGTTATAGAAAAATGTTTTAGTGTTTTGGGATCGTTCGAATGATATTTTTTTTATTGGCCTATTTCCAATGGTCATATTTTCCCTTTAATTTCAGTGGTACCTGTACATGTGTCACTCAAACAATGGTTGGTTAGAAATAGAATACATGACATCGTTTTATAACTATAACAAGGGTTAGTAAAATATGGTTTCTCAACAAAATACATTTTTCAGAGTCTAAGGGAAAAAAAATCTAAATTTAAGTGAAAAAAATTTAGAGTCTATATTACATGGATATTCAGATTCTATTTTTCAAGAGATTCAGAATCAGAATTCTGTAGACATAGAAATCATAATTCTGAGAATTCCGAACCTGAATTCTAAGGAATTCAGATTCTAAATTCTAATGAATTACAATTCAGAATTATCAGGAATTTGAAGTCATAATTATAAATAAATCTGAACCTGAATTCTAAAGAATTTAGGACATGTCTTTCAGTGAATTCAAATTATGAATTTCAGAGAATTCAGAGTCTTAATTTCAGAGAATTCGGAGTATGAATTTCATAGAATTCGGAGTATAATTTCAGAGAATTCGGAATCTGAATTCAGATCCTGAAAAAAATACTCTATATATAAGTATTTATAGAATTCCGAGGTTTTATATGTGAAACTGATTTTTTTTACTTTGGAATAAAAATATTTATATCCAGAGAGACTAAAATATGAACAATGAAAAATAGTTAAGGATAAATTTTCCTTGGGAAAGAAACATTTTCCTTATTAAGAAAAATCATATGAAAAATGAAATTTGCCTTAAGATAGGGTGTTTGTGATTTTCAAAAGATGAAAGAATGGAAAACATATAAGAAAACCTTATTAACTCAATAGTATCCCCCTTTTTGGAAATCATAAACATTCTTATGAAAAATAATATATGGACTTATGGGCTTGAAAATAAAAATGTATCTCCCTTTGCTTATGGATCAAAGTGAATATAACTAACTCCCCCTTAGGATTTGGAAATATGAAGGATTGTATTTTGAATTTATTGAATGAGATTATTCATTTTCTTGTATTAGAAAATCTTCATGATGAAAACTCCCCCTTATATAAACTCCCCCTTACATAGGGAAATTTATTCTGTACTAAGTATTATCTTTTGACATTCCTTTCTCTCCCTTTGTGATTTTCAAAAATAAATACGAGAATGGAATGGAAGAAATGGTACTTGAAATACTAGTACTGAACAACCCTAAAATATAAAGAGTAACTAAACATCTAATATGTTCAAGAGAATTTTTACAAGGAAAGATATACCACAAATGATCAGATTGGGAAAATATTATCCTTCCTTATCCTTCAACATCAGCTTCTTAACTATGGTTTTCAAATTCTTGAGATCCTTGTAATCCTCTAATACACGCTTGAGCAACCGATCATGATCTTCTATTTTCTTTTCTAAGGATTTAAATTTCTCTTCTTGGGATTAAGAGATTCTACCTAGGCCCGAAGAACTTCTTATTGCTTAGAAAGCTTCTATTCTATCTCAATTCTAAGATGCCATTCCCTCATCCACTATGAGCAACTGAATCTAGCTTCACATTCACATCCTTAACTTCTTGCTTCTGAGAAGTCTTTTCAATAGTTATCTTTTTCTAAAAACAATTAGTGAGATCCTTGATATTGACATCTTCGGTGTTAATAGAATCCTTGACACTATCATGAAATTGATCAAAGATTCTCATATCTTCTATTGTCTTCATTGGCCGACTTGTCATCTTCTTGAAAGGTCTTTTATGAGCCTCGTATCCATTGATAATGGTCTTGATGTCTGCCTCGAGACTGATACATTTATCCATCACCAAGTATACTAAATCGGATTATTGATTTAATGTATGTTGAAACATCTAACATCCTGATTCTATACTAGGGAATATTGGAATAGTCCCATCCAGCTTCTTCAAAGACTGAACAACAATGTTATGTCCAGGAGAAGATGATTCTGAATCTGAGACCATGGTTTATGAGGATTCTTATTCTATTTCAACAGCCTTAGTTTTCAATGAAGCACCAACTTCTTTCTTCTTTACCACATATTTTCTAGGAGTATCATCTATCAACTATTTTCCATTATCATCTTTCGGAATGACTTTATCTTGATTAAGTGATTCATGTTCACTTTTTGATAGCTGAACAATTTTGTCTTCATCAATTACTTCCTTCTTATCTCCTACCTCAACATCCCCTGGGTGAATGAAATCATGATTTCTACTTTCATTTTCAGACAACATATTCACTTCTTCATCATCCTTCTCATCTTTACCTGGGGTAGCAAGTTTTAAAGACTTGGATTCAGAAGTTTGTTTTGATAACTTCTCATAAGGACTCTCCTACTCATGATAGTCTTCTACTTACATTATTATATTTTCAGTGTCACTACTTCCTTTTTCTTATTCTTCTTCCACCACTTCTTCTTGCACTATTTCTTCTTCTTCATGTAGTTTTGGAATCACAAACTTCTTTCTCAGAGTCTTTGGTAATTATTCTTTCACAAACTCTTCTGGTTCCAGATTTTATTCAGATACATTTTCAGCAACCTTAAGAAGGGATTGGACTGTCTCAGTCTCTGACATCATCTTCTTTTTCTTCTTCTCTTTTATTCCTTTTCAAGATTCTCAGTAGTATTTTCCTTCTATTATTTTTCCTCAGTATGGTCCAAGCCAATCTTATGCTCCCCTTACTTCATTTTCTTATTATCTTCTCTCCATTTAGCCACTAACTTATCAGGATATTATTTTTCTTCTTTGGATTTGGAGGTGCTGAATGAGTTTCCTTAGCCACTAGAGACTTTCCTTTCTCTTCCTTCCACCCTTTTTAGAGGTTTCAGCCACTTCTAGAATTTTTTATAGAGCATTAACTAATGCTTCTAACAAATAATTAAATTCTTCAGATTGACTATGAAATCCAATCATCATCCTCCTTAGAGTATCATCACTCAAAAGCATCACCTTACAATTTCTCAGCTTATAACTACAAGGAATATTGAAAGACTAAAGACAAATAACAATGATATTTAAATTGATGGCTGAATACATGATAATATGATACTTCATATTTCCATTATTTATATTCTCAGTCCTAACCAAGTTATTCTTATCCAGGTTTATCTTTCTTAGGTTCACCAGGAAATCCAAAACATATATATTGTTATCTTCAGCGTATCGTTGTCCCCTTTTCTCGGAATGAGAATACCTTGAACCTATAGCTGATGAATCCTAAGATTTGTAGAGAGATGAATAATTTTTAGAGTCTTTACCACTAAAATACCATATAAAACTGGAGCCCTTTCCTAGACAAAAGATCCTATTACATCAGGTAGATTGTGTGAGCCAAACTTTAATTCAACTTCATTAAGAATCCCAATCATATTTGCTTCCATGTTATAAGAAATAGAGTACGTCTTTCCATATCTCTTAAATGGAAATTTTTTTCTTCCTCCTTCATTGAAAAAACTAACTGACTCATATAATTCAACCAGAAATTATGGATACATCAATTCATGTTCTCTTTGTTTTGATATACATGCACTCTCCCAACTAATTAGCTCGATATTCTTAGAAACAATAGAATAATATTTGGCATAAAACATTGGATTGACTAACCTTTCTCGGTAGATCTTCAACTTGGAGAATTCCTTAACAGTTAACATTTATTTCTAAGAGGAGGCTTTAGCAGACTTTTGAAAGTAAGAAAACATTAAAAATCTAGAATGCCTTTTAAAAATAGATGCAGAGCTTCAGCACGTGAAGGCTTGGAATTCGATGTGGGAAGACCATTGGGGGTCCTCTATATAGGAAATGGAAGTGACATTTCAGCTTCCTTGATTAATACTATGGTTGAAATCTTCTTAAGACGATCTGACAATTGAGATGATAACCGAAGAAGGATTTTTATAGATTCTTCTCTTTTGAATTTTTTTAAGATAAAACATTCAGATATAAGGAAAAATGTATCTAGAGAGTTTAAAAACAATTGTAAATGCCATCATGGAAAAATTATTATGAAGACTAAAAAATGGAAACATACCTTTCAGATTGCCTGGATGATTATTTTTAATATGAAAAAATGTTCTTGAACAACTTTAGATTCTATAAAATTAGATTACTAAAAAAATTTACTTACAAAAATAAATCCACAATACAAAAATTTTGACTATGAAAATTTTAACTAAGAAAATTTTAACAACAAAAATTTTAATTACGAAAATTTTATCTTTGAAAATTTTGATTATGAAAGCATTATCTATGAGAATTTTGATTACGAAAATTTAATCTTTGAAAATTTTTATTAATAAAATTTTATCTACAAAAATTTTTTTTACGAATATTTTGTCTACAAAAATTCTAACTATAAAAATTTTGATTACATAAATTTTGGATAAAAAAAATGTACTCCCCCTATGAAAATGAGTCTGTTACTATACAAATATAGGATTCAAAAAAAGTTAATATAGAAGATTACCTTATGATTATCATTCCTAACTTTTGTTGTATGTTTTCAAATCTATCAGATGGTAATGATTTTGTGAAAATACCATCATGTTGATCTTGCATTCTAATATATTGAAGAAAGATATCTCCTTTTTGTGTGTGATCCCTAAGAATGTTATGCCTAATATATATGATTTTTTCATGAGAGTGATGTGCAGAGTTTTTATATAAGGCAATGGAAGTAGTATTATCATGAAAAATTAGTGTTTTGGTAAAACTCATACCATACTACCTGAGTGTCTGTTGCATCCATAACACTTGATCACAACAACTTCAAGCTGCTATATATTCAGCTTCAATAGTGTAAAGTGCTACAGAGTGTTGCTTTTTCATGACCAAGAAACTAATAAATCCCTTATGAATTGACAAATTCTGAATGTACCATTACTATAAATTCTACATCCACCAAAGTCAGAATCTGAAAAACTTGTTAAAAAAATCACTTCCAGAAGTTTAAAAGAGTCCAAGATCCATGGTTCACTTTAAGTAGTGAAAAATACTTTTCACTGCCTTTATATGAGATTCCTTAGCATTATATTGATATATTACACATAAGCATTCTGAAAACATTATATCTGGATGTGTAGGTGTCATGTAGACTAAACATCATATCATAACTCTAAAATATGTTTGATCTAATGGTTTCCAAACTTCATTAATATCAAGTGAATTTGAGGTACTAATGGGAGTACTTATACTCTACGTTTTGTCATATCCATAATTTTTATGAAGATATTTAATATACTTATATTGGGATATATAGATTCCACTTGCTTTTTGAAAAATTTGAAAACCAAGGAAAAATGTTGACTCACCCATCATACTCATTTCAAACTCATATTTCAATAGATCCACAAATGATTCGGTTAAATATTTTTGATTTTAACCAAATATAATTTCATCAACATAAAATTGAACAATAAAAACATTTTTCTTATATTTTTTTATAAAAAAGGTTGGATCATGATTTCCCTTAACATAATGGTTTCAAAACAAAAAATATGTAAGTCTATCATAACAGACTCTTGGGGATTTTTTATTTCCATATAAAGCTTTGTTAAGTTTAAAAACATGTTTAGGATGTTTTGTATCTTCAAAACCAATAGGTTGTTCCATAGAAACATCCTCTTGAACATAACCATTAATGAAATCACCTTTAACATCAATTCAAAAAAGTTTGAAATTGAAGAATGCTGCAAAGGCAAGTAAAATACCAATAGATTCGAGTCTAGCTTCTGGAGCATAGGTTTCTTTACATGCTATTCCTTATTGTTGATTATTTTCTTTCACAACCAATATATCTTTATTTCTTACTATTATTCCATTTAAATCAAACTAATTTCTCAAGACCCATTTTAATCAAATAATAGATGTTTCTTTAGGTCTTTAAACCGAGGTCCATAAGTTAATCCTTTCAAATTCATTTAGCTCATCTTGCATAGCTTTTATCCAGTCATCATCACCAAAAGCTTCATCAGTACTTTTTAGTTCTAATTGGGAATAGAATTCTAGATGTTCTACTATATTTCATAAGGAACTTCTATTCTTTACAGGATTATTTACATCACTAATGATACTATCACTAGGATGATTTTTAAATAACAATTGATTTGGGTTTTGTAAAACCTATTCATCAACGTATTATAAGAAGTCTTCTGGGGTAAATTCTTCAGAAAAATTTTCCGGAACATTTTCCATATCATCTTGAGCACAAAAATGATTGGCTCTCGAATATTCACTCAACATGGTTCTTGATATCTATTGACAAATTCTATTTCTTCTTTCAACAACACCATTTAGTTGGGGTGTTCTTGATGCTGAGAAGTTATGAGTAACCCATTTTCTACTACAAAAAGATTCAAAATCAAAATTTTTAAATTCCCTTCAATGATCACTAGGAATAGAGATTAATGGAAGGTTTTTCTAATTTTTTACTTGGGATATAAAACTTTTGAAATAAAAAATGATTCGCATTTCTTTTCTAGATAATAGACCCATATAAACCTAGTGTAATCATTAACTAGAATAAACAAAAAAATATTTTCCTCCAATGCTTCTAGTTTTTGTTGGACCAAAAAGATCCATATGAACCAACTGTAATGTCTCAGTCATTGAGACTTCACTGATTCATTTAAAACACAATTTATGTTGCTCTCCATATTGACAATGATCAAAAAATTTTGAAGAGTCAAATCTAAGCTCCGGTAAATCCTTAACTAGTCTCTATATAAAGAGTTTCTATAGGTTCCTAAGGATACAGTGTCCTAAACTTCTATGCCATAACCAAGAATTATATTTCATTTTACTAAGACAATGTAGATCTTGTCTCCTAAGGACTTCTAATTTTAGTGTGTAAACATTCTCTTGACTATGGGAAGAAAGAATAAACTCTTCCATGGAATTTTTTACGAAACACTTATCATTCCTAAAATCCACAAGGTAACCATCTACACATAATTGACTTATGATAATAAGGTCGTTCTTAAGACCCTTAACAAAAAAACATTTGAAATAAATGTTTTTCCAAGAAGAACAATGTTACCTATACCAATAATTTCTCCCTGAGCATTATCTCCTAAAGTTTCTTTTCCTTCTTTCGTATTGATAATATTTTAAAAGATGTTTTTGTTACCAGTCATATGCTGGGAACATCTATTATCCATGTTCCATGTATTGCTATTGGTACATTCTTTATTTTCCAAAAAATAAGAGTGTTAGACTTTAAGAACCCAAACTTTCTTGGATCCAGAAATGTCAGAACGAAATTTTTTAGGAATCCACATTTTCTTAGAAAAATAAACATTATGAAAACATAAAGACTGAGTTTTTTTTAGGAAAGATTTTTTTTCCCAATGCCCACCACACTGACACTTATTTTAGAATTGAGAACATTGAGGAACAAAATAATTATTACTAAAAATAGGTTTTGAATTAGTATAACCAAATCCATAATTGTTAATTAGGGGTCGAATTTGGGAATACATCTTATCAAAATTTTCTTTACCTAAGGTAATGTTTGAAAAACACTTATTCAAAGAAAATATTTCTGACTTTAGTCTAATATCTATGTTTTCATCCTCAGAAACATTAGTCTTATCACTAGAGTTAGTATGGAAAACATTTTTCTTTGAAATTAATTTTTCTAGATCCTTAAATAGTATATCCTTATTAGAATTAACTGCCTCAAGGTATTTTGAAATAATTTCAAAATCATGGGTTTTCATATCAAGATATTTAGAATGATTTAATATTTCCTTAGTAAGAATAATAATCCTATAATTTTCCTTATCATGCTTTTTCTTGACTTTAGAATTTTCATTCTCATAGAGCTTAACAATCCTAGAAACCTCTTCATAAGTTGGTAAAGTATTATCTTTATCAGTATAAGATTATTCATCTAAGGATTCATAATATTTACTTTCAAAATAATTATAATTCAAGGATACATTGGTTATAGATTTAGAATTGTGTACATTAGCCATTAATCAATGATTTTCAATAGGTAGCATGGCTAGTAAACCAAGATTCTTCTATCCAGAAGATTCATACTCTGAGGATTCTTCAGAAGTGTCACCACCACTGGAACTCTAGGTGTCATTGTCTTTCAAAACCTTTATAGATTTATCTTTGTAGTACTTCTTTCTATTCCTCTCAGAATTCTTTTCCTTTCTATCTTTTCTCTTAAGAATACGAAAATTTGGCCTTATATGCCAATGCTCTCTGGCAGTCACAACATGTGACTTCCGAGTATTTATTATTATTTCCTTATTTATTCTTGTATCTATACTAAAACTATTTATTCCCAACTATCTTGTTCCTGCTTCAAGAAATAATAGCTAGTTCATTCTCATAATGTTAACATTCACTTGATTCAGATAAAACAGGTACCTAATTAGATTCAGATCTTGTAACTCTCTCAAGTGTCTTGGATTTCATATGATTTGAAGTAGATGTATAAGAAACACTTACATTTCCATTATTATTTTTATTTATATCAACATATCCTATCATTATTTTATCATGTTGAAGAAGAGTTCCAAACAGCTCATCAAAAGTAATCTGTGCGACTTTCATATTCTCAACTATAGTTATTCTCTTGGATTCCCACTCATTAGGCTGGATATCAATAATATTGTCTACAAGTGCCTCATCATATACACTTTTTTCACCCATGGATTGTAAAATGTTAACAATAGTCATAAATCAATGTTGTACCTTACACACTGGCTCTCCATAAGGAAAGCAAAAATCAGGATACTCAGCTCTGAGTATAGCTCTTCTAGTTTCGATAACTTTGGAAGTTCCAAAGAGAGTTAACAATAATTTATACTAAATAAAATTTGCCGCTTCACAAGAATAAATATGGATATATATTTTCCTGATCATCGAACACAACAAAGTATTGAATACCTTATAGGTAAGTTGATATTCTGACTTTTCATGATTATTAAAAGTACTAACTTTCTTATCAGGAATCTTGTAATCTCCAGTAAGCATTAGAAATTTTTCCACTATAGTGTAAATAAAAAAAGTCTTCATAAGATCTCTCTAATATTCATAATCATTCCCATTAAATATAGGTGGTCTAGTAGGATTAAAATTTAAAATGGAACCAACATTCATTCCTGTCATCTTAAACAAAATTTCATTCCACACAAACTTGTTAGTTATAATAGTTTGTAAACAAAGATAAAAACCATAAGCAAGAAAAAAACAATGAGAAAATGAGCATGAAAACTTATATGTGAATATAAATATTTCATAGAACTCCTTAGATACCAATTATAAAATCAAAATATGATACAGATACTCAATATACAAGTGGGGGGGGGGGGGGTAAATTATATACATTAAAAATTCCTTCGGAACTATTAAATTTGGTTCAAACATTCTATTGTTTAACAAATTTAAACAAGGTATATTCACAAGACCTGTTAGTTCTAAAAACTTTCTAGATTCTAGAAATTTGGGTCCAGAAATGAAACATAAGAAAAGCTTACAAGGAGAAATATTCTACCTTATAGCATATAGAAACTCACTAATCAGATTATACAAGTACAAGAACGTATAAGATAGTTATGCTTTCCTAATTAATCAAAATTCAGTGGAAAAAAACTTGAAACAACACAAGTAACAAGTGTATAATCTTTTATCCCAAAGAGTAGGGTACCCAACAACCTTGGATAAAGGTCCCTTGATTTAGGCATTCTAGAAATTCTATCTTTCCCACACCATGGTAAGCCCACGATAGAAATATCAGAGTCTGTCTTTCTATCCCCACAAGGCCTTGAACTTCAAGGTAGGCAACACCTCTGTCTTTCTTATCAAGGATGTCCTCGAACATTAAGTTATTTGGAACCTCTGTCTTCATATCCCCATAAGACCTCGATTACAGATAGCAACAATCTAAGTCACACAAAGATTTTTGATCAAGATGTTCAATGCAGAGAAAGCATTAGAGTCTCTCTCTAGAAATCATTTCACCAAGTAATACCTAGAGTTGTAGAACAATGTCTCAGTGTTTTGGGCTCGTTCAATTTAGATCCTATGTACAAGCACATTTCCAACAGTCATATTTTTAATTGAATTTAGGAGGGACATGTACATGATTCACTCAAAAAAAATTTGGTTAGAAACAGAATACATGACATTGTTTTATATCTACGACTATAGTAAGTAATATATGGTTACTAAACCTAATCTATTTTTAAGATTCTAAGGAAAAATAAAATTTAGAATCTAAGTATAAAATATTCAGAGTCTATATTACATGGATATTTAGATTCTATTTTTCAATAAATTCGGAATTAGAATTATGTAGACTTCGAAATCTAAATTCTGAGGAATTCAAAACCTGAATTCTAAGGAATTTGGAGTCTGAATTATAAGGAATTTGGAGTCTGTACTCTAAAGAATTCAGAGTCTGAATTCTATGGAATTTGGAACCATAATTCTAAGGAATTCAAAACTTAAATTTTAGAGAATTTTGATTCTAAATATCAGAGAATTCAAAGTCTAAATTTCAGAGAATCTTAGAAAATTTGGAGTATGAATTTCTGTGAATTCGGAATCTGAATTCGGATCCTGAAAACATAATACTCTATATCTAATTATTTATAGAATTTTGAGGTTTTAGATGTGAAAATGAATTTTTTTACTTTGTAATAATAAGAGAGAGACATAGAGAGACTAAAATATGAACAATGAAAACAGTTATGGATAAATTTTCCATGGGGAAGGAATATTTTCCTTATTAAGAAAAATCTTAGAGAAAATGAAATTTTCATTAAGATATGGTGTTTGTTATTTTCAAAACATGAAGGAATGGAAATGTCAAAAGAAAACCTTATTAAATCAACAAAAATTGGAACAAATAGTTATAAAAATACAATAAAATGGATTTTACAGTCTATATATGAAGATATAATGTATTTTGGGAAAATTAAACGTCATTTTGTCTGTTTGGAATAAGGTTTAGTCCCATGTTAAGCATATTTTTCACTTAATTGATGTTATTAATTTTAATTACTATCCCAAATTATTATTAAAAAACTAATTCCACCATATTCAAAATTATAAATTATTCTAATTCCAAATATTGGAATCATTTTTCCGATTTTGATTCACATTTTTGGAATAAATAAATTAAAAATTAATCTCATGGACGATATGACAATGAAGGTTTTTAAAGTAAACATTTTCAAATGTTTTCTATTTTATTATTTCCAATTTCTTAGTTTAATTGATTCAAATGACCTAAATTGTTTTATTGGATTTAAAATTGATATAATTTAATATGAAAACCAAAAATAAAAAAATTTACTCTTTTAAATAAATTAGATAAAAAATATGTTTTGAAATAAAATGTTGTATCTCTCAATATTCATAAAATAATTACACTTCTTAGAAAGATACCAAAAAATTAACCCTAACCTAATATTAGTGTTTTTATGTCCAATTATTTTTATTTTGAAATATTTGATTTATTTATGTTTTAAAATTCATATTTAAAATAACTACTCATTAAAAGACTTTAAACGTGCCTTTATAAAAACATATTGAATTTTATGTCTAAAATTGAGATTTATATTTTATTATTCTTATAAAATATATTGGATGAATATATAATATATTTTATTCAATATATAGAATATTTACTTCATTAATATCACATAATAATTGTAATTTTATTATGATGAAATTCTTTTATTATCATAAAAATAAATCCAAATTCCTTTATATTTAATTGGAACATATTTTCTATTCTAATTATTTGTAACCAAAGAATTAATATTATATTTGGGATAACCATATATTTTAATAAGTTATTTAATTCTATTTATAATTATCAATTTAATAGAAATGGTATAACTTATTATATTAACTAATAATATTTTTATAATATAATTTTATTCAGGAAAACATAGTCATTTGTATAATGCATGTTATCAAAGAAACTCGTTATTGTGTACATTTCATGATAACTCATTATTGAAACCATTCCATTATATATAATGGATTTAGTTTATTGAAAAATATATATAATATTTTAGTTTCTCAAGATATTATATTCCTTTATGAATTTGGTGTTGTGTGTCATACATTCAATCTAATATAATGATATTATTTCAGAATTTCGAGCCATTAAAAAGGGTGTAAAAATTGGTAGTTTTTCCTTATATAAAATCAAGGAATGTTTCATTGTTTGATTTTTGGAATTGATAACCGTAATTAAACCATGTGAATTTCCATTGAAACAAACTACTAGCTGGTTACATAGTTTCTCCACAATTTTTACTAACTATATGGTAACTATATAACATATGTTGCACACCTCAAATCTCAAAAAAATGAAATTCAAATAAATTAAGTTGAAAAATATTAAATACCAGTAAAACATAATTTATGATTTAAATTTGGTTTATTTTTGATAAGAATTATGATTCCATTTGATGTTTTAAAAATTTCCCTTTCTGTAATTTTCTTCTTAACATTACAAAGTTGGGCACATGAATCTCTCAGGGATTATTGAAAAATTTACAGTAACACGTCATAAGTTGAAAAAATTAAATAAATGATTCTATAAATATGTTTATCCTACTTTAATGTACCACATATAACATCTTGAAATCTTGAGGTTTCATCATTTTTTACCCTCTAGAGAATTTAAATTTCTACTAAAAGTGGAATATTTTCTTTCAGTTTAGTGCATGGCATGTATTTCCCTTTCTCCATATTTTTTTAATTTCAATTTGTTCTATAAATTTGATTAATCACTCTTTAAGGGATTTTTTGGATTTCATGGATCATAAAACTAGTCAATTTGATATGATTTACATTATATTAGTCAAAATATTCCTCTAATGGACTCATATTAACCATTATTTCTCAAAAATCCTTCTATCAATGATGAAACTAGGGTATTCATGTTGTGATCCATTATGTGAAAACTTATACAAAAAAAAGATAAATAATTTTTGTTGAGAACCATTCATGAATATATTGAAGTGATTTTTAGTATCATTTCATATTTTCAAAAAAAATATGTATAAATCCGTAGTAATATTTATGAAGTTATTGGTAATGATTATATCATTATATTTCTATTGAATCTTTCAAATGGTAGTATTACTTATTTTTATCATCTGATATGAACCTCTCTTATTATTATTTTTCTTGACATCATGTTTTTATGAGATGAAAAATAATTCTCAATGTATAAAAAACATTTATTACAAATACCATAGATATAAAAGAACTTTCGAAACATTTTTATAATTAATAGATTATTTCAATTATTATATATATTTTTTTCTTCCTAACATTTTTCCATAATGAAATATTTTCACATTATCCTCTAAGAATAAACATATTATAAAATTAGTACATAGACTTGTACCCAAATATATCACAGATCTAGCTGTAGCCAAGAATCCAAGACTTTTTAATTTGGAATACTATTAGGCTGGAATTAATTAGTTAATATATTGTGATTTATTGATTTGAACATGTGAATTAATTGGAAAATAACTATGCAATGGTTTAATCCATCATGTGTTGTTACATTTCTAGTTTCGTAGTTGGAGGTGTTTTAGAGGATGCGTGGGGAGGTTTTAGTGGATTTTAGAGATGTCTCATTGCTATTACTATAGGTTCCTGTCGTGAAGAGTATTCATGAAGGGAGATCATTTGTTGTAGAATGTGAGGCCATTTTTTCATATATTGTTCATGGATGAGGTCTCAATTGTAAAATCAATTCACGTCATGAAATGTGTATTTAAATCTGATAAAACATTAGGTCGAGGAACCATGAATTATGCTGGAAACCAAATGTACAAGGAATTAATGCATTTTATTTTGTTCACATATTGAAATACATATACCATGTGGATTTCATTAAGTAAAAATGTAATTAAAATCATTAAAGGAGTCACTCATTGCTTATTTATAATGTTAGGTTTAGGATAAACTTATCATTCAACCATTATTCCTAATTTGAACTAATTTCAACCCTAGAACCATTAGAGGATCATTAGTACAGTTTATTTATAATATGGTTCATAGGTACTTGCAGTGGTGTTTAAAAATCATTTGGTAATCATATACCTATTTTTTGGTTATTTTCTCTCATTCTACACTCGAAGATCTACAATTGTTCTATTGTTTTGGGTTTAGGAGAGATTAGTGAAGTTCCCAGATTAGAGTGAATCACTAAGAGAGGGAGGGGATGATTCAGTGACCCCTTTGATAGTTTTTATTAATTGATTCATTTCAATTAAACCTCTATGGTTTGTAAAAGCCTCTATCCAATCTTCATGAGTCAATTAGCCTTACATCGAATGATGATGTAAATGTTAAAGCACTGGACACAAGGATTTATAAGGTTAAGTTCAAAGACCCACTCCTTACTGTGTTGGTTATTCACCCAAACAATGATTCTACACTATAATTCCATTAGTAATTAAAATGGTAGATACAGAGTCCTATTGTATCTCTCCTGAGTCCCATAAGAGGTTCTTTATAATACTTCCCATAGTGTTACCAGAGTCACACTGTCCGGCTTCAAAGTCCAACTGAAGTCTTCTTCTCAACCTGAATATCATAGGGTTCTTCTAACTCTCGAGTCACTTGAGTATTTTCCACCTCTATAATCTTGTTTGATTCACTATAGATGATCTTCTGATCTCTTCACACAATATTGGTAAATCACACAAGAATGTGAGTCTCTTTGAGGATCTTTAACAACAATTGGTAAGTTCTATTTCCCTTTCTCAATATTTATGACCACTTCATTGATCAGTACTCATCCTGAACAATGCTCAGGAAATTATTTCTTCTTCTAATTAAGGATTGAACTCACTAAGATATGTGCCAATGGTGCACTCATCTTCTTTGAGAATATAATGTGTAGGAATAATCTTGCACAATATCACTACTTTATTTCTCCTTGGATTATCAATTACTGAACAATCATATTGTAGGACTTCTTTAAATCCACCTAGCTTCAGTCTCAATTTTCACTCACTTCATGCATGGATTTCATGGGATCCTATAACTCTTTTATTTCAATATCTGACTTCTTCTCCCATAGTTAAATAGTTTAATGCACTAAAACTTCTACTTATTTTCTGGGAAATAATGACATACACTAATGTGATTATTCAATCACCAAGGATCTCCTCACCTGGCCCCATCTAAATTGATTGTTCATCATGCAATAGTTGCATGACATTGTTTATTTTTGTTTACACACATGCACTAACAATCTTTATTCTTCATTAATGTGTCTTAACATGTTCATGTTCATGCATGAATGCATGTAAAATCCTTTTCTTCTTGGTGAGAAAACCTATAAGGATAAAACAATTTGAACACACAGACAATATATTACATTCCTCTTTTTCTCTTTCTCTTATTTTGGGTCCTAGCGCACACATACCCTTGTTTTTTTAATTACGATTCAAAGGGTGTGTTTTATTTTTATTCTTTCCTCTTTTTTCATATGTGTACACACACATTGCTCTTATGTATTCATGCACATGAACTCCACCATTCATTCACCATTTTCTTCTTTATGTAATGCATGCACACAACCAGAATGGGTGTAATCCAAACACTAGATCGTTTGGGTATCTAAAATCATGCTTATGCAGGCATTTGCATCATGTATGGATTATCCTTCTCCTTTTTTGGAATAAATCTAAATGAATGGGGAATGTGTGTGGGTTATTATTCTTCTGCAAGGGCAGTGTGTGTGTAAAATGTCCATTTCATGTTCTTAAGAAAAGGGTGTGCAGTGATTCCCTTCGCAAGCTAGGATGGTTCTCGGTCCATCTCATGTGAACCACAAATGGTGCACAACTTCTTTCACAAAACAAGGGGTTCTCTCTTCACCTCCGCATAACATATGTGCAAGAATCCTTCTTTTTGTATCTGGGATGCACAAAACTTCTTTTTCACACAGAAAGCCAGCATGGAAACCTTATACCTTTCATGAACTAGAGGGGTTCAATTTTGCTCTGTTTCATTGGAGAAACATGATCTCTTTTTCTTTAAGAAAAAAATAATCCTCTTCACACCTTGGGCTTCTCCTTTTATAGGTGAGAAGCTCATTAAAAACCGTGGCGTTCAAATATTTGAACACCTGAGATATTCGGCGTTTTGAAATATTCAAACGCATATCAAGATATGGTGGGTATCTTGGTTTATTTTTTTCAATTTGGACTCCTTCTTTCTCATTAAGTAAATAATTTCCATGAATTTCATAATTCATGAAAGGTTATCTTTGAGCGCTCGGGAAACATGATGTGGACTCGCACCTTTAGTGGCTTCAAAATTCATGGATTCTTCATTTCAATTGCATGTATGAAACTTTTAATGCATGGATGTTTTTGGTTCATCTGAATGATCAGCATGGAAGGAATTTGAGCTTCAATGGTTGTCGGGAACTCGATCATGGTGAATCGGAAGTGGTGACGGCGAGCAACGGCGTTGAGTGACTCTCCATGTGGTCAGAGGTTGAAGATGATTCCACAACTTTTGGATCTACTCTGATTGATCACAGACCACCACAATTATAACCAAGGATGTAGGATGGAGTGTGAAGCTCAGCTCAGACACGAGATCAGATGAATGATGCAAATTGCATCCATGTTTTTAAAACGTCATCCCATATCAAAATGGGTCGTGGTTTTCTCACGGTTTAAATATCAATCTGTTGCAGCTTCGGCACAGATTATGCCTCCTCCCTCCACAGTACCTCCTCATACCGTGTTCACCTTACGGGCGCGCTCTTAGCGCACACTCAACTCCTTTGGTGCACACATAGTTCCCACTATGCATGCTTTCGTGCACGGGTTGATCACTGTGCATGCTCCAATGGGATTGTACATGGATCACATGTATTCCACTTGTAGGATGGATTTAAGGCCATCAACTTAGGCATGGTAGTCCCTCAGGACCCGCATATTCCATGGGTGAGGGATTCAGCATGCCTTCAAGATTAGGCCCATTTTTTTGTTAATGCATAAAATATGTACTTAGCATAAAAACCAAGTATGAATTTTTACTTAATATGCCAAAACATCTTTCTTCATTCAAAGCCCATGCATGCCTTGTTTCTTCTTCTTCAACTTCAAGCATAAACCATTAATTTATTTTTAGATCACAAAGTCCAAAGGATCTTCAATATGTTGTTTTGATCCAATCATGGAGGATGTGTGGATAATTTCTTAATTCTTTATGCATTAAGGAATAATTCATGGTCTTCATTGATGTAATGAGTGACGTGTTCTCTTTAAAACACATTCCTGATTCTTTTATGATTAGTACAAACAATTGTCTGATTTTAGTAAAAAAGTGTTTTAACAATGTATCACCTTCATACAAGTATTGGAACATAAGAATAGTTCTACAATTGACATAATTGTATCCTTTTGGAGAATTGATCATGTTTTGTATTCAGTTATTTAAATCAACAATAAGTATGTAGGGTTTCCCCAACTTATTCAGCAATGCCTTTCATTCACATATTGAATTCTAATTGACAACAAATACAACTTGTATGCACTTTAATCCATATTGATAACAAATAATACGCTTATTCACCTAAATATCCCCCATTGTATTTTTTTATATCACTTAAGAACATATTGAATGCGTCAATATGTGTGACAAACTTTTCTCCCCCTTATTGGTAACCAAATGCAAAGGTGTTTGTGGGGTCTCTTAAAAAAACTATCCTCCTCACTTTGAATATTATATTTTTCTATGTTTCTGGGAGAGGGATTATTTCACATGGCTCACATAGAAAAGATCCTTTAGTAAATCAACTATAAGTCTACATGGTTTATCCTAGTGTAGAAAAAAAGAGATATATGGACAAGGCTTTCAATGATTCCCAAAAACAACCATACATGTGAGATCATGATCAGAGTTTATCAAATCTTATTCCAAGGGTTGGAAGAAACCAGATTTATCAAAAAAATGCTAAATCCTACACACACTTTACCCAACATATTAAAAATTGCAAGTGCAAAGATAATTCTCCCCCTTTCATCTGATCTTTTCATCTGTCAAGAACTCCCCCTTAGTTTATATAAAAAATACAATTAAAACTAATGGATTAATTTGTGATTGAAATACCTTAGTTTTTTCTTCTTGAGATGATATGAATTTCATGATTTGTCATGAAATAATCCTTAATATCATCTCCTTTATATTCTCTCCCCCCAAGGGTAGCACTCCCTTTGAATTACCTTGGTGGAGAATATCATCAAATAAGGTTGATGATATGAATGTTGATAATCGTTCACTGTGGATCACTTAAAGTAATTATCAAATCATGAATAACAACTTAAACTTGTAGTTTTATACTTTGATCATTCAACTTTCATGTTTGGAATTACCATCATCTTAAATTCCCTTTAATGTAAGCACACATGTATAAAAAAAGCATAATGGAATAAGATGGAACACATGTGAGCTTCTTAATAGAAGCACTAGGGCATAGAATTTCCTCTCAACCTAAGAAATCTTTTCATTTCATCTTTAAAGTGTCTCTTAATATTTATGATGAATTATCCTCTCCATTAAAAATTTTTATTTTTCATTGTCATCATGGATTCATTACTTCTATTCACCTTCAACTTGTGTGGACTGTTTTTCTTCACTTATGCCTATATTGAAGTAGCTTTTGGTGCATTTTGGTCAATTTCTCTCATTTCCCTTGTAAACCAATTATTTTGTTCATTATTTCCGTCCTTATTGCACATTACAAATAGTAGTTGTGAGACAATTGGGTTATCATGTGTTGAAAACCTCTCATGAAATATAAATTATTTTTTTTGTGGAATGGATTGTTTCCATTTTTTCATTTGCATTAGATAGTACTTCATCTTTAACTCTTTGTTGTTCTCTAGAAATTTGAAATTGAATAGGCCAGATGACTAAACACTCCTTAATTTTTTTTGAATTGGAGCTCCACATGGCCTCTACATCGTCTTCATGTTAACTATTTTATGTAACTTATTATCTTCAAGAATTTCTTTAGTAAATCCCATATTCTTATGAATTCATTCCCCATTTAGTTTCAACTTGCTTCCATTCATTTCCACAACTTGTTTGTAGTGATCCATGGTATGGAGTTTCTTTCCACCATAGAAGCATCATTTCTTTGTTGAGATTACATTCTTGTAATCCATCTTAGAATACTTATTGGGAATAGTTTGTTTCACATTTTTCTTGTCTTTTTTGTTTGTCATATCCCCAATCGATGAATTTTCAACTCCATTTTAATTCTCCTGCATTTGTTGCTGTCTATGGTTCTTATCAACTTATGCTTGATGCATGGTAGTACTAAACCTACACTCACAATAACTCTGAACACCTCTGTTTCATTTATCGCAGAAGTATTCAAGATATTCAAATTTGTTCATGATTGATATATTCTCCTTCATCTTTGTTCTCTTCATTTTCCATGTAGGATGCTTCATTTCTTCACATCTACTTTCCCTAAATGTAGTCCTTCCACAATTTTTATATGTTAAAAAATTCTACCAGAAATCATTTTCAGGATTCCCAAACATCCAACAACACCCACAATATCCAAAAAAATCTGCATATTTTTCTTTTAGTTTCAGTCTGGATAGATTTAGTGAATTTTTTGTTTCTAGAATTGTCTTTTTTTAATTGGATACTACTTCTGGGAGTTTATTCCAGTATCCACCCTTGATGTTTTGATGGATGTATCATCAATTTTATCAATCCACATCTTCCTAGCTTTTGGTTTTGAACTTGTACATACAGATGAAACTGAATTAGTAGAAAGAGAAAAAACATGGTTGTGGGATACCTTCTTCTTGAATGATTTTTCCATTTTATTAGAAGATGATTTGATATTCCTTTTGGGATCATATTACTCATTGAAATCATGAGTGGCATCATATCTTCTTTCAGCTGTTTGGGATGTTCCATCTTGGAGTGATTGTTGATTCTTCAATTTCACCTCCATCTCTAAACACTTCATGTTGAGGGAGTTCTTCCCATCCTCAACTGATCTCATCTTGCTTTCCCAATTCGACTTTATCTTTGTCATTTTTTCTTCATGAACATTTCTTAATTGTTGTAAAGATATGTCATGTTCCTTTACCTTATTTGATTTTTCTTCTGGTTGAGTAGATTTGACAACCACAGAGACTTTGAGTAACTTTTCAAATGCATGGAATGATTCAACAAACACAATATCAAATAATTTCTTCTCACAAATACTTCCTTGAAATTATTTAGTAACTTCATCTGTTCTTTCATTCCAAATAGAATTTGTTTTTCCTATGCTTTAACAAGTTTTGTGAGAGTGTTGGATATTCCAATCATTTTAGGAAATGCTTTATCCCTGAATTTATCCTCTTCTTCTAGCTGAAAATTTTCATCTTGAAGAGCATTAATTATTGCAACAATGTTTCTTTCCACTTCCCTTTGGACTTTCATCAGATGATCTTTGAGTAGAGTTTGAAGATCACTAGTTAATCTATCATTATCAATGATTGAACATGCTTCATCAGATGAATAATAAGTATTATAAGATTTTGTACAATTCATATTACCTTGAGTAAAAGGTGTCACTAAAGTAGTAGTAAAATTATTCTTCATCTTCCTTGCCTGTTTCTTCTTTTTATTTTTCTGAGTCTTTCCAGATATATCTAGTTGAGGTTTTTTACTCAACTCCTCATATATTCTTCTCATAAATACTTTCTTGGATCTTTTATAGGTAACCTCACTCTGATAAAAATTGATGTGCCCAGATTAGTGTGAATCACTAAGGGAGGGAGGGGTGAATCAGTGATCCCTTTGAGATATTTTACTAATTAATTATTTTCAATTAAACCGTTATAGCTGGTTAAATCCTCTATACACTCTTATTATGTATCTTAGCCTTATATTGATTAATTTTATAAATGTGAAGGCAATGAACAAAAGGAATTACAACGTTTTATTCAAAGACATAATCCTTGATGTGTTTGTTATTCACCCCAAAATAGATTCTCCACTATTATTTGGTTAGTAATTACAGCGGTTGATACAAAGTCCCACTATATCTCCCCTCAGTCCCACATGAGGATCTTTATACTGCTTCCCACAATGTTACCAGAGTCACACTAGCCTTCTTCAGAGTCCCACTGAAGACTTCTTCTCATCCAGAATGTCATAGGGTTCTTCTACCTCTCGAGTCACATAAACAGCTTTTTCCTTTAAGTTATTCTTTGATTCACTATAGATAATCTTCTGATCTCTTCACATAGTCTTTCTGAATCACACTTTCATGTGAATATCTTCAAGTAAATTCAACAACATTTGTAATGGTTTGTTGGACTTGCTCAATATTTCTGATCAATTCCTTGATCAGTACTCAACCTAAATAGTGCTCAGTCAATTATTTCTTCTTCTAAAGAAGACCTGGACTCCCAAAGATGTGTGCCAATTGTGCACACAACTTCTTTAAGAATATAATGTTCAAGAATAATCTCTCACATTATCACTATTTCATTACTTCTTGGATTCTAAATTACTGAACACTCAGATAAAAGGGCTTCTTTAACCTGTTATAGCTTTAGTCTGAATTTCCATTCACTTCATGCATGGATTGCATGGGATCAAATACCTCTTGTATATGAATTTATAACTTTCTTTTTCCTTAGTGCAATAACAAAATACAGTAAACCTTCTAGTTGTTTTCGTGGAATAAATCACATACACATATGTGATTATTCAAATACTGAGGATCAACTCCCTTCACACAATCTAAATTTCTTATGCTTTAGGATTGAGTTGCATGGAATTATTTCTTCTTGTCTACACATATGAACTAACAATCTTGATTCTTATTTTATGTTTCTTCAAGTGTGCATGTTCATGCATGGATAAATGCACAATCCTTTTCATCTTTTTGTGAAAACCTCTAAGGATAAAACACATTGATCACAAACACACAATCTATTATCGTTCTCCTTTTTTTAATGGATGAGGTGAAAGCCTTATTTTATTATTTAAAGCATATACCACTTTATAGTAGGTAGGGGGAGACCCATTACATAACCCGAGGTCCCAAGGCCATGTTTCCTAAATACTATACTTGAAAGCCCATTTTTCCCTAAAGGGCCCCTCAGTGAATAGTACTACTACATTACCCAAGATGCTACAACACCTGCTACGAACCGTCACCGCTATAGTTCCTACTACACTGCCTCCACTGCTACAGTGTCGCTACCTCTACAGTTCTACTACAACTACAGTCTTCTTCAGTGACCTGCTACAGTGCCGCTACAGCACCCCAAAAATTAATCCCTACCCGAATTTGATCCTGGGTGTTTTTATGCCAAGTAGGAGCCTATACCACTAGGGTAGAGGCACATTTTCTATACTCTTTTACCTTTTCTCTTTCTATTATTTTGGGTCTTAGTGCACACACACTTGTTATTTTTAATCATGGTTCAAGGGTTGTGTATTCTTTTTATTCATTCCCCATTCTTCACATGTTCACACACACTTTTTTCTTATGATTTCATGCACATGAACCTCACCATGCATGCACCCATCATCTTCTTTATGTAATGAACACACACAACCAAAATGGGTATAATCCACCCTTTGGCTTGTTCGGGTGTCTCAAATCAATCATGTGCATGCATGTGCATCATGTATGCATTGTCCTTCTCCTTTTTGATGAACAAACCTGAATTAATGGGAAATGTGTGTGGGTTATTATTCTTGTCCAGTGGCAGTGTATGTGGACACTATCCATTTCTTGTTCTCAAGAAAAGCGTGTGCATGGATTACCTTCATGATCTAGGATGGTTCGTGGGCCTTCTCTTCACCAACCAAAAATGGAGAACGACTTCTTTTGGGAACCAAGGGTTTCCCTCTTCTCCTCCATGAAAGGGATTCACATGAGTCCTTCTTCGCATAGCTAGGCTGTGCAGAACATCTTCTTCGCGTAGAAAGCCGACGCAGAAACCTTCTCCCTTTCATGAACGATAGGGGTTTTATTTTTCCCTATTTAACTGGAGAAAAAAGATATCATTTTCTTCGAGAATGGAAGAAGCCTATTAATGGATTTGGATCCTTATTTTATAGGAGAGAAGGTCATTCAAAACAGTGGGGTTCAAATCTTTGAACACCCGAGATATTCAGAATTTCGAAATCCTCAAACATGGAACAAGATATGGTGAGTATCTCGATTTATTCTGTTCATAGTGGAATCCTTCTTTCTCGGTGAGTACATCATGTGCATGCTTTTAAGAACGCATGCAGGGATTCTCTTTGGGAGTTCGAGTGACATGACGTGGCCTCACACCTTCGGTTTGTTAGGACTTCATGGATTCTTCATTTCAATCGCATGCATGCAATTTTTAATGCATTCATGTATTTAGTTTGTCCAGACCATCACTATGCAAGATATTTGGGCTTCAATGGTGGCCGGGAACTCGATAATGGTGAATCGACAGTGGCAATAGCAAGCAGTGGCATCAGGTGACTCTACATGTGGTTGGAGGTTGAAGACGATGCCACAACCATTGGATATACTCAGATAGATCACAGATAGCCACAATTATAAAATGGGATGAAGGATAGAGCATGTGGCTCATTTCAGATGTAGGATTAGATGAACAATGGAGATCATATCTGTATTTTTAAAATGTCATCCCACATCGAAATGGGATGCTGTTTTTTTGTAGATCAAATATCAATCCGTAGTGTCTTGGGCTTAGATTACTCCTCCTCTCTCCATGGTACCAACCTGTTCCATGGTCACCGAGCGGGCACACAGTTATCACCGACTCTGCTCCCCAGGCATTCACCTAGTGACCACTATGCATGCTTCCATGCATTGGTTGATCATCGTGCATGCTCATGCAGGCTTATACACAGCCTGCATGTGCACCTCTTGCGGGCTTTCTTTGAGGCCCTCCCCTTGAAAGAAGTAGACCCTAGGGACCCGCATATGCCTTGGGTGAGGGCTTTAGATGGACTTAAATATTGGGCCTAATTTTTTGTAAAGGAATATACTAAGTAGTTAGTATAAAAACCAATTATGAATTCCTACTTAAAATACCAACCCATATTTCTTCATTAAAAGCCCATGTATGGATCTTTTCTTCTTCTTCAACATCAAGCATCATCCATTCCATTCATTTTAGATCATAAAGTCAAAATGATCTTCAATATGTTATTCTGATCCAATCATGGATGATGCAGGTATCATTTTTTAATTCCTCATGCATTAAGGCATAATGCATGGCCTTCATTGTTGTAATGAGTGACATGTTATCTTTAAAACAAATGTCTACATCTTTGAGGATCAGCACAAACAATTGACTTATTTTATTCACAATGTGTTGTAATAATGAATCACCATGATACAAGTCTTGGAAATAAAGGCCAGTTCTACAATTTTCATAATTGTATCCTCTTGGAGAATTGATCTACTGTAGTATTAAATTATTCGAATCAACAAAAAGTCTCCAAGTATTCACCAACTTCTTCATAAATACTTTTCGTTCACATATTTACTTCTCATTGACAACAAATTCCACTCTTATGCACTTTAATCCATATTGACAACAAATGAAACTCATCTGCACTTCATTTAGGTATGATTTTTTTATAAACCATGATGTAGAATAGGTTGATTTAATGTTTTCTTGTGCGGTTGTGGGTTTTGGGTTGTTTCTTCTTCTACCATTAGATCCAAACAAGATCATAAATCATTCATGACATAGGGATATGTTAATGTTGGTATTTACATGCTATATATGGGATTTGAATAAATTTCCTTTCTATTTGGAGGATATAAATTGTCATCACAATGTCTATAATAAATTTCATATTTGAAATTGAGTATTATAGGGAGATATCTCTTCTTTTACTACATTTATATATTTTTTTGATGATATTGAGGATTTTTGTTACAGTACTGAAAATATTTATTGATGAAATTTGTAATGAACATTGTTTTTTCAGAATAGATTTTTTAAAATAAAATTAAAATTTTCATTCAGATTCTTATAAGTGGTAAAATGTTATGTTACCCTGGAAGATGATCTTGGATAATTTCTCTAACCACACGGTTAGTCCCATAATAGGGGTTTTACCCTAGGATGTGTCTTTGGTGGAATTTCAAGCCATTATAATTTTAGTAGAACAATTACTAATGAATATTTCATTAATTAAATATCAATTTATTGATTCATGTTGTTAGAGTCATAAATTTTCAATGGATAATATGATTTTCATTTCATCTCCACTTTTGTGTTTGTAATGGGGAGTTTTTTCTTATGATGGGTGTAAACTCAGTTTGGGCATTGGGGTTGGGCCAAGCCCCCTATTTATTTTTATTATCTTTTTTATTTTATTTATCTTTCTTTCATTCCTTTATTTTTCTTTTCATATTTTATTTTTGGCTTCATTAATACACCCCATGGTTCTTCCTCTACCGTGTGACTAAGAGAGAGGGAGATAGGTAGTGTGATAAATAGATAGGGTGATAGGGAGTTATGGCCATGAAGCTCCAGATGCACTGTATGGTTTTGCTATAACTATAGACTGTGAACATGGGCACAAAATTAGGGGAATGAAACCAATGATGGGTTATTTTATGTTTTTTATATATCCATTTATGTTTTGTGTTTCTTTATTTTAATCCCCTTTTATAATTCCTTAGGACCCTTAGTGAATTGGTCTATATCTATTACTAAGAAAAATGAGGTTTCATGGTTATTTGGGGGTTTTTTTTTGAGAAAACCTATCTCCGTGGTCTGTGGTTCAGGGAAAACTTTACATTTTTTGTTCATTTTTGGGGAAGGTATCATTCTGGAAGTACATGTTGTGTATGGGTTATATATGTCATGCACAGAAACTCATCTGTATAGTCTAGTACCAAGCTAGATTGCATGTGTAGTGGTATAGGGATAGGCCATGTGAGGTACATTAGTTGGGACCCCATATAGGGTACACATCATGTACATGTCGAATATGTCATTTAAATAGGATTTTTCATTCGAACAGAGGTCATAGTACACACCTATGTGAGGAATCTAGGGAATAAACCATGTACTTGGGAACACAATCTATGTACTCCTCCATTTATACCCTTTTCATGGTATTTCATGTTTTAGTCCATAGAGTTAGGATCAGATTTAATGAGATCCCGTTCGATGTATTTTTATATATAGAATCTGATGATGAAAATTATGGGTTGTTTTTTAGGACACCTAAATGGGGTATGGGTGGGAATTTACCATAATATAGAGGTTCTTCCAATAGTAATTGGAAATAGTTGCCTTCTAAGAGTGATACCTTGATCTGAAATGTTCCATGATTCCAACCACTTTAGTGATTCTAATGTAGCTATTCCTTTGAGTATTTATCTCTCAAGAGATGTTCCCTTTTAGTCTTGGAGGTTGTGATTCTTATTTCTTCTGAGGATTCACTATAGGATCACACTTCTTACATTTCTTCCTAGAGGATATCATGTAGGATTTATCTATCTTTTTTCAATTAATAGAGGTCCTCTATGGGATTCCTTTTCATAAATTATGTCATATGGAATCCCTAGTTTGATCCCATTACAAAAGTACCATTCTGATGATCCCACATAGGATACCCGATCGTTCTAACACCGCATGAGTGGTCTCGCATAGGACACCCCCTCCTAATTATATTTTGTAGGATACCTCATAAGATACCTCAATTGGATACTATTCAAGGATCCCATGTTGGATCCCATTGATTATGTATGGAAATTTTGGGTCCCATGTATTATTTCTCCTATAAATCTTCTATTGAGGATTCATACTCGGTGGAATATTTTTGTCTTGACTTTAGGGACCCATTGGGTGCCCAGATTGTTGGCTAAAACTGATCATGTAGTTTTGGTTTGATAGATATGGTAGCAGGTGTCACCTCAGAACTCGTGATGAACATGTAAGCCAATGGGTAAATGTTGCTAGTGGTGGGGTTAGGCATTCATCCACCCTCAATCTCATGTATATACTTTAACTTTATTATTCATGATGTAATGTTGTTTAATAGAGGTGCTTCCTAGTTGGTGGTTGATGGGCCTGACATGATGTATCATTCATTATCTTCTGGATCCCTTGACATTCTATCCTATGATCTAGAATTTAAACCATGTTTTTTCTTATATTTATTTATATACCGACAATTACATCCTACAATCCTTCTATTGATCCTTAAAATTCAATTTTTATAATATTTGGACATACAAAGGTGTTTCATAGAATCACGATATTTATCCGACTACTATGAAATATGGTCATGGAGTCCCTTGTAATGATACTCATGGAATATTACTCCCTTCCAAGTGATGAGTATGATTCTTCTCTCCTATACTTCATATGAGAGGAAGATGGATATTCTCTTCTCAATATAACTATACTCATGAATGAATATGTTATCCTAAGTGATGGGGATGATTATTCTCTACTAGATTACATACATGATCGTAGTGTTGGACATGGAGTTCCAAATCATTTACTTATACTAGTGGATGATTATTCTCTCTTGAGAAATGGGGACGATTACACTCCCCCTGGTCAATTATAAGTTTTCGGTATTGGTCGTGGAGCTCCTTATCATCGATGTGACTTGTACTCGACTGAAGATAATTCTATTCTTGATTGACGCCTATAATTCCCCCTAGGTTCAAGTGGATGAACCAATGATACTCTTCATATAAATGGATTTTGAACATATACTTATACCTAGAGGGAATTCCATTTAACTATTGCCTAATGGCGAGCCCCTTAGGGATTATCCAACTTGTAATGTCATGACCGACTACAGATCGAGATCTTGTGATCATGCATTGGAATTTATTTTTTAATCATGAGTGACATGAATTAATTATTATTGACCCTTTATCAGATTATCGGATGTACTTCCCTAGAATCTTTATTTATAGTGATTGGAGGTGAGTCTGGGTGAGCCCTAGGTGAGGACGTGTATCTCATGTGGTGAATTTTCTAACTCAGTGTCTTTTACAATGCAGACGGAAGTTGGTATTTGTTGGTTCAGATTATTGACAAAAATGTAGACTTAATGGTACTCATTATAAGTGGAATGATACTCATCTCAATGCCCCTATCGAGGATGTATTGGATTTTGTGATTATAGACTGAAGGATCATCTGCTAGTGGATTATTTGTGATTTCATCACATTAGTCATGTATATTCATATTCTTATACATATGAAGAGGTATGGGAATATAAATATACATATATATATATATGGATATATATGTCAATATACATGATATCAGCTTTCCCAATTGACCAGGAACACAGAACCATGGTTTGAAAGTTGTTTCATGTTAGGTGTTGTATTTATCTTGTCAGTTATGTCTCAGCAAGGTTGAGAATATTTCTTGATCTTGCACATATGAAATATTTTATAGGTTCATCATTGGGGTGGCCTAATAAGATTTTTTATCACCAATTTACCTGAACCTTAATGTGTGTACAAATATTATGTATGATTTTTAGGTTGAGAATTGATTTCATGGTGACTAGGAATGAGGCCCAAAGTTACATGATCGAGTGTATTTGCTTGGGAGTGTTATTCTTTTAATGATGGTACAATTTTATAGTGTCTAATGATCAAGTATGTGGTCTGGATCATAATTAATAGCATATCCCTAAAATTTTATTTCGGATTCATTCGTATTCCTATATGTATGCTCTTACCCTTAGATGAAGAGTGTTGTATGTATCACATAACTTTTTTGGATTTTATATAATGCCATTTATTATTATATAATGTTTTATTCCCATTTGTTACTTCTTCTGTAGTAATTTTATTTTATTTTATTATAAATAATTACTTCCATTGTTTTCGTACTATATAATGAGTACATAGTCCCCCAATTATCTCACTCTAGTACCCCACTATTGTTCGATTGCTTTTGGCGTACTAGGAGGTGTGCTTGAGGCTTGAAAATGATCTAGCTCAGACCACCGGTTATTGCCATCTCAATAGGTATGTTAAACTTTTTTATTAGAGGTTTTACTTTCTTTTTATATTACTATTTGGGATATGTTATATTGAAGTATTAGGAATGTGTAGGGACCAATGAGGTATATTGGACCTATGCATCGAGAACACTTGATCCAATAAAAAGTCATAATTTCCATTTTAATGGGATTGAAATCTTGATCTGTGGTGTCACAGATTTATATTATTTTTATCTTGAGTGATGCACATGTTCTGTGGATTTTATGATTAATAAGTGTTTATGGATTATGGATTGTGTCAATAGGTAAGGAATAGATTTTTATGTTGGAATGAAAAGTAAATAATCATACCAAGAATCCTATTTGGCACATAAGATTCACATCATATTGACTTGAAAGTGTGTGATTATTACTGATGATAAAGTCTAATTGTTTAATGCGTCAATAAAAACCCAAATGATATTTTAAATTATTTTTTTAGTGGGATTCAACATAATGGAGCTCAGATTCATATATTTCTATATTATGGAAGGAAATATAGATATATATTGAGATTTTTTGTGGTGAGGCTGATGACTCATTCCTCATGCACGAGGGCCCAATGACCCTTGTTTGTTGATATTTAACATGATTCCTATATGTTATGTTCTTCGGGGGATATCATTTTGTTTTTTCTTATCTAGTTGGATCATTATGTACAATTTTGATGGGTACAAGTATTTTTCTCATGAATGGGACATCTTGGGGTTATACCATATATGAATTCTTGGTATGTGTTAGTTCTTTATCCATTATTACACATGTATTGTGACTTCTATAGGGTTGTTCCTTATGAGGATTCTTGGTGAGTATCATTCCCTTGTATGATATTTTATTTTTTTAACATTGTTGGTCATTGTGATCTTTGAATACGTTAGAGGGTATTGAACTTTTATGAGGGTCGATTAGTCCTTATGACCGAGTTGTGAGGCATGATTACTAGGGCATGGAGGGTGACCTCGAGGCCTTCAGATTTAACACAAACCCTTTATGTTTGGTGTTCATTTTGTTCAAGGGTAAAATTTTTGTACAATTGTTCTAGGGTAGTGAATGCATTTTTAGTCAGTGATCTAGGTTATATTCTCATTTGAGATCAATGAATAGTAGGTGATACACTTTCTTTTATTCCTTATTTTATTAAAAAATAAACAACGATGCTCCGGTATCATGGTTCACTTTAATGGGAAGGTATTTTGGAGTGTGTGGCCTGTACGAATAGTGTTTCTACTTTTTCTAATATAGTCAGAGTGTGGGTAGATGATCTTGATTAACATGCCTTAATGAACAGTCATCTTAGCCATATAGCAGATGACTCGTGGGGGGCATGAATCAGGTGATAAAAGTACACACATGTTGTGTGTGTTACCAGTTAAATCATAAATCAGCGATTTGTTTTCTGTCTTCTATAGATTGATGGGTTTAAAGATATTGCATCTCATGGATTCTTGAGAGTTTGTTTTGAAGGAAACTTTACCCTCTCTTGTTTAGGAGACATCAGATACAAATGGGGTACTATGAGACGGTTAACTCATGTGTGGACCTTGACTCACCTCATTCGAAAGGGAGGTGTTATGAGTTTTTAATGGAAACTATATGCTTTTTCATTGACAGTGTGTCTCAGAGTGAGCTAGACAGACCCTTTTATAGATATATTAGTGTACCCTTAGTTAGAGATAATCATGCACTGTCATTAAAATTTCCTGAGTACACTGAGAGTGTGTAGGCCATATGTGGAACTTATTTTTTATTTAAATATACATCCTATAAAGGTAAAGGAACATGGTGTGGTCACACTGGATGTGTGGTATAATGTAATCCATTCGGTGGGAAGTGCACGAATGGCCATTTTATGGTGGTGACCTTTGTTTTTAGTTGATATTCATCAGTTTCTATGGGCATTTTGACACAGAGTTCATTTGTGAGACAATTATTGGGGTATTCCTATGGTGGATGTACTAGATTAGTCACAGTTAACGTCTTATATATAGTAGTTAGTTGTTAACACTATGAGACTGGTCATTGGGTTGTATAAATATCTATTTTGTCTAGATTCTTGGTGTGGGAGCATCGATGTTGGTTTTTTTTGCTATGGCTTCTCGAGGATGAGAATGATCATTGGTGGAGGTTGTAATGACCCATGTTTTTATAGAACGAAATTATGAGCATAATTGTTATTCTATTTTAGGTGATTATTATGGAAAAAATGATCTTTTCTTCTCGTATATGACGCAAGTAATTTTTTTATAACCAATTAGTTGGTCCTAGAATATAGTATTATATCTAGGATTTGAGTTTGGTGAAATAATGTTCCATTATAATTTTATTGGAATAAATTTTTTTCAGTATTTAATAATTATAATATTAATTTATTCTTATAGGTTTTTACCATAATATATTTTTAATAGACTATCAATTTTATATTATAGACAAATCATTGATTCAATAAAGGGGAGTTTTTTCTTAGTTGGGCGTAATCTCGGATTTAGCGTTGGGGCCAAGCTGGGGCCCCTTTTCTTCTAATTTATTTCATTATTCACTTTTTTATTTTTTCTATCATTTATTGGAATATCATGTACACCCCAAGGGGTCCTCCTTCACCACATCACTAAAAGAGATGGAGGGATATAGAGAAATTCGAAGGTAGAGAATGTGGTATTGTCGAAGAGAAAGAGATGTTCTATAAGATCATGATGGAATCATGGACGATGGAAATCAGTGATGCATTGAAGGATTTCTCGAAAGGTTTTTCCATATTTATACTTTTCATAGATCCTTATTTATTTTTCGGTTTCTAGTTTTAATCTCCTTTATTCATGCTTTAGACCCATAGTGGGATGATATATATATATTTTAATGAGAAAATATGGGATTCAAGGCGACTGTAAGGTTTTAGGTTTGGGAAAAACCATTTACATGGCGTGTGGTTCAGAGAATACACATAAAGATTTATTAATTCTTGGGAATATAGAAATTTTGAAGTAAATTTCTTGTATATGTTATACATGACAGGTACAGGGACTCAACCGTGTAGCTCTATGCCCATCTAGATATCCTGTGTCGCCACACATGGCCGTGTAGAGTACACAGCCACACAATTTGTGGGTTCCTTATCTTGTATATGTACAAAAATAAGAAATATGCATGGTCAGACCATGTCACATACACAAGAAGGTATTTTATTTAGGGAACACTTGGTGTATAGGACCAACACACATTATACATGGGCTTTTTCACATAAATTCCAGTAAGAGTACATGCCTAGGTGAGGACTCAAAGGTACTCACCATGTACAAGGTAGCACACACCATGTGGCCCTCCTTTTATAAATTTTTTAGGGATTACTTATTTTATTCCTCAAATATAAAATCGAACATAATAGGAGGGTATTATGAGTATTTTTTCATGTATATCCTTATGGTGAATCTTATGGGGTTCTTTGAGGTCTCCAAAAAGGGGTTTTGGTTAATTCTACATAAATGGAGAGGTTCTTCCTCTGGTTATTGAATCCAGTTCCCTCTTGATAGTGAGACCGTGATCTAGGATCGGCCACAATCCATACCAAGAGACCTATACAACTGTAACACTTATTTTTAGGATGTATCTATTTCAATATGTTCCCATATAGCCTAGGATACTATGACTTTAGTTTCATTCTAGGACCCCCTTTAGGATTCCCCTTCATATATTTTGACCTAGAGAAACCCATGTAGTATGCCTCTATATTCTTCCTATTTCAAGGGGTCCCCAATTGGATACCCTTTCATACATGTATCCTAGAGATTCTATAGTATTATCCCTTAAAAAATTGTTATGATGATCCTATTTAGGATTCATCTACCCTTTTACATAGATTGAGGAGTCCCATATAAGAATAACCTTCCTATATACCCTTATGAGGAACCCACATAAGATTCTTATATTGATTACATTTTGAAGATCCCTTATTGGATTCCTCCTTAACCATATCATCCGTGGATACTCAGTAGGAATCCTTTTTTTAATGTGTAATCCTTGAGGATCATATAATGGATTCCTCCTTTACCTTCTCTATGGAGAATCCTGAGTAGTATGTTTCTTCTCGGTTTGGAGTACTGGGACATAGTGGGTGCCCCGATTGTTGACTGACCCTGAGGTAGTACATCAGGTTTTTGTAGATATGGTATCAAGTGTCACCGTAAAACTCAATCCAAACATATAATAAAATTGTGTTGTTTCGGTGGTGGTTAGTTTAGGCATTCATCCACACTCACTCCCTTTTTTATACCTTCACATTTTTATTGTTGATGTAGGGTTGTCTACAAGAGGTGCTTGCTAGTTGGTGGATGATGGTACTTAAGAGATGTTGAATTATTTATATTTGGTATTATTAGACATGATTTCATGTGATCCTACTTATGATTCACGTTAGTTTTTATATTTATTGGAATACCTAGATGAACTACCTGGTATCTAGTAGTTTGGACAGTAAATTTGATTAATATATTACTAGGATTTTCATATATGTTTCATAGAATCTGGATATTTAGCCTACAACTATGACATACAAGCATTGTGTTAATAGTAATGATACACATTGATATTTATTGACTCCTGAGTGAGGATGGTGATTCTAATCCCCTCTGCATAATATGTTGCAAGGATGATTACACTCCCCTCGATCTGATTATAATAATGGATGATTACCCTCTCCTGGGTGATATGGATGATTATAATCTCCTAGATCTTCTACTTGATCATGTTGTGGTAATATAAATTCCATATAATTGATGTATACTCATGGATGATTACACTCTCTCGAGTGATCAGGGTTATTATGTTATCCTATGTCAATTACTAGATCATGGTGTTAGACATGGTTCTCCTCACAGTGAACGTGACTTGTACTCAATGGACAATTAATCCTTCCTCGAACTATGCATTAGATTCCCCCAAGGGTCGGGTGGATGCACCATCGATACAATTATTATGAATGGATGTAGAGAATTTAATTAGATTCAATGGGAATCCCATTTATAGAGAGCCAAATGGTGATCCACTTAGGGATTATCCGAGTCACAATATTGTGACCGCGTACACACTATGACCTAGGGTTCCTACATTGGACTACATTTACATGTAATGAGGAGAATTATTTCTATATTAATTACTATTTATAGGGTATCTTGATTTTATTCCTGTGAATCAATATTTATAGTGACTGATTGCGAGTACGGGTGAACTAAGTATTAGGATGATTATCCCCATCTAGTTACACAGATTGCTCAGAGACATTTCCAGCACATGCCAAATTATTATTTGTATACTTGGATTACGGACCTTGATATTTAATTAATGATGCATGGATTTAGTGGAACAAAATATTGTTCAATGCATTTCACTGGATGTCCAAGAAATTGGGATTACAAACCCACATATCAATTGACGTTTGTTTTATGTGATTTCATCACCATTCTCTTGGATATTCACATATATTAATATATATATAGGTATGGGACTATAAATAATTATTCATAAAATTAAAAATATATATTATAGGACATTTAATAGTTAACTAGGACTTGGGACCCAGGGATCCACGTTAGATTCACGTTATGTGTTATATTTATCTTTTTTGTAATGTCCCAGTCAGGTTGAGCATATTTCCTGATCACAAACATATGGTAGCATTTTATTGTTTCATATTTGGGGTGGAGAAATGATATTATTTATCACCACTATATACGAAAGTTGGTGTTCCTAAAGATATTATGTTTAATTTTTTGGTTGAGCAGGGATTTCATTGTGGTTAGGGCTATGGACCAGAGTTTGAAGATCAAGCAGAGCTGTATTTGAGTGTTCTTTTTTTTCGAGCTATTGTTTATCAGGAGTTTCTGGAGACCTGGTATGGGGAATAGATTGGAGATAGTAGAGGATACTTATACTTTTAATCTATTTTTTTGTACTCATGTATGTATATTTGACCTAGTGGGTGATTGGAGTTTTCTATATGACAAAGCTATCTTTCCTTTTATAGAATTTTATTAATTATTACTATATTTCCTATCTCAGTTTCTCAAGGATTTATTATTCTATTTATTTACTACCATGTATGATACATAGTTTTTCTTATGTTTTCTTACTCTCTTGTTTGGTCATTGTCTCCCCAAGGTCACACCCTAGGCCCTCACTACTAGTCATCACCCTCTAGCATATCAGGTGGTGTGGTGAATTCATTATAATGACCTAGTTCTCATCATCATTTTTGTGCATCAAGGATGGGATGTTACAAATTTTTTGGCATTTTGGATGATATATGTTATACCCTCAATGTTTTTTATCTCACCCTGAATAATTGGTTAATAAATGAATATTTAACTAATAAATTGTTTTCCCATGGAATCTATTTTCCGTGACAACACCCTTGCGATATACAAAGCAGGTGTGATAATTCCCTTAAATAATTTATGGAATCTTGAATGTGTACTAATGAGTTTGGTTGTTCGTGTTTTTTTCATGCATGTTTTAGGTTGTATTGCAATAATGGTAGTCATAGACTTGAATATGTGATGTGTGGGGATGTGATGCAGTGGTTTGGATGGCATAGAAGTGATGTGGGAAGTTTCTCAATTTTTGTGGTGATATTAATGTGATATGGTTGTGATACATAGTGGATAGGGTTCACGATGATTGCTATGTGTAGTAGTTGGTTGATGTGGTGCGGTGAAGAAACATGATGTTAGACAGGAATGTAGTTATTTGGTGTTGTTGCATTAGTTTCCTGGTTAGTTGTCGAATAAATGGTGATTTTGATTGAAATAAATAAATTAACTTTCCAATAAAGGAATAATAATGAGTAGTTTAAAAGTGAATTAAGTAGCTTTTAAATGGGATATTGTGAAAATATTTTATATACTAAAATCACTACAAAAAATGGATTTTCAAAATGCCACCATTTAATAGTTCTAAAAAGAGCTGATAAAGGTACCCCCATTATCCGTGCTTTTTCTAGCACTATTAATAGTACCCACTTTATCAATATTATTTTATAAGAGCTGATAAAGACCGCCCTTTATCACCATTTTCTTATTAGAAATAATAAATTGTATATATAAAAATAAATAATTAAAAATTATATATTCATATATAAATATATTTATATTGATATAAATATAATTTATATTTTTAAATATGTTTTATATATGGTTAAATATACATTTAAACATAATATATAAGATAATAAGTGAAAATGACATAAAAAATAAATTAAAACTATTTTTTAACAAGTAATTTTCTAATTATAATCATTTAATACTAATTTAATAAGAATTATAATTTAAAAAATAAATAAAATCAATAAAATATAAAAATAATAATATTAAAACATAACTCAAACATGAAATGACCATAAATTTTGATTCGGGTGTCTGTTTGGGATCTACCACAATTCAAATTCAATCCTATGAGGATCTCTACACCCATAGTGACAGAGGTAAACTTCTGTCACATTTCATGAGGCCAAATAAGGCCAACACGGCCTCTTAAATTGAGTTTTTAGTCGGGGTGCCAATTTTTCTTACATTCAATGGATTTTGATGCTCGTTTATGAGGGTCATTTTCCCTTTTCAGTGGGGGATTAATTTATTCCTAGGATTGCATTCATATTGATATTATGGTTTTCAAATTTTATTGTTGTTCACAATTTGCAATTATTTATAATCAAATATATACATATTTTTTATATATTAACTCATAAAAATTTAATTTTAAAAATAAATAATTACACATATATACATATAAAATATATTATTCAATTTCTAAACCATATCGAAATAAAAAATGATATCAATTCTAATTGACATAAAAATTTATTAATATTTATATACATATTCATATACAATTAATGTATATATAATATTTATTTATATAAATATATTTTCCTTTGTACTAAAAAACATATAAATGTTTGTCTAATTATTTTAATATATGTATATAAATCATGATTTTTAAATTTATATAAAATAATAATAACATCGGATTATATTTAGAGGTAAATATATATATATATATATATATATTTATTTATTTATTTTTGTATTTATAGACAAAAAACACAAAAAACGCAATTTTAATATTTAATTATAAATATAAATATACATATATATATGGATAAAAATAAAACAATAAATATAAAAAATTACAGACAATTCATAAAACAAAAAACAAAAAAAATATAGTCTAGTAGAAGAGGCTGAGGCTGACGAGGTGGATGTCCAATATTCAAAACCTGCCAATAGGAAGGGCGTGTGGAGGAGGGTGAGACAAACATTAGCACAATTAAAGGGGAGGGATTGGTTTAATGGGGTGGGTTGGGGGTTTTAAAACTATTGAAAATGGAATTGAGATCTTTTTAAATGGAAGTGGGTCTACCCATAAATTTTCAGATATTTTTTAAAAAATATAATTTTTTTAGTTTTATCAGTGCTAAAGAATGTTCTAATAAATAACCGTATAATTATAGTTTTCTTCACTGAAAAAAGTACCCCGTTTTAATTGAACTTCAATTATATGTGCTTTTTAAGCACAGATAACTGATTTATAGAACTAATAAACCCCTATTATGTAGTAGTGAAAGGAGGGTCATATAATTGAAAATGGAAAATGATATGTGGCCTTGTGTGGTTGTGTAGTGTGTTGTAAATATTGGTGTTAGTGGTTCAAACGGTTGACACATGGTGTAGTGGTGGTAGTGGTGGTGTGCAATGGTGAAGATGTTGTGATCCCATCTATTGGGTATTATGCCCTAATTATATATTTTTTTTTTTTATTTCTATATGTGCCCCAACATAGTTGGATAATCATACCAACCCTCATAGATTGGGGGTTCTAGGTGTTTTCCCCAAAATCCATGAAAGTGGAGATATGAATGGCTGGCTACCACCCATTTCCCTAATCTTACATAGGTTGTGTTTTACTAGGTGTCTTGATCATACTGTAGTAATTTCTAGTGGAAACTGAGAATCAACTCCTTGATGGAGTTCATGGATGAAAAGAATTCAATACCCATTCCCCTCAGTTTTTTAAAATCTATTGGTTTTTGGAAGTGAAGTCTCACAAGTAGCTTGGAAATAAATAAATTCATTATCTTATTGATATTGGTCTCATCATTGGGCCTTTATATAATCCTCATTCTATTCATCACATGTTTGTGTGTGTGTGTGGAGATCCAAATCCTCATTCCCTTAGGGACACCCTTTTTTGCTCTTTTGTTCTATCCTTATCATGTTATCTCCATTTTACCAAATGGATTTTCATCGTTCAAAATTTTTGTAAATGATCCGAGGATTATATATTGTCAATCTATCATAATAAAATCATGGAGAGGTGGAATGATACCATTTTTTTCCCTGGTAGTGATGTTGGCTACAATCATACATCAACTACATTATTTTAAACCTTTTGGGATCATGGGGCCTCGACCACACAACAGTGGTGATGTACAAGTCAAGGAATTAATTCTACAATCATTGAGAATAAATTCTAAATTTCATGCATGCTTGGTCCCAGTAATATCATAAATTTTTGGAATGAAGATTTTCATTGTTCCAGTTATCATTGGATGCTAACTTTAAGGATGAATCCAACATGATGGTGGTCTGGTCAATGATTACTGACCTTCCTCTGCTAATCTATAATCAATATTATTTCTTTTAATGTGTGGGAGACAAAACGTGCATATTACTATGTATGGATGAGGATAAATGATGCCCTCAGTCACCTTCAGTGGTCCACATCTATGTGGAAATAGATCTCTCGGGCTATTATTGTTATTAAGTTCTCATTGGGATATGACATTATTTTAATTATGTTAGTGTATTTTCATCTAGTATCTCTTGATGTACTTTGATGTATTTCATCATAAGGAATAGTAAGTGGTTGTGTGATGGAAAATATATTTAATCAAAGGTATGAATCTCACAGAAGAAGGCATACTAGATCTGATACAACTTATTGTGGTCTATCAAGATACAACAAATTTGTGTCTTGATGAATCAAATATATTTATTCACTATCCTTTTATTATGTTCCACCTCATTCTCTTAGGGTTGATACCATCTACCAAATTCATGCTAGCTCGTAGCCTCATCTCTTGATGCATTAGCTTCTAGAGTCTAATACTTCTACCCTTGTATTTGGCCTATATTGGAAAGGGTTGGAGGCAGTCTCCACTCAGATTGGAACTGTTATAGTGATGATCATGTAGAAGAACACTTTTTCCACATTTAATACATCTATAAAGGAGTGGGAATTCATGCTCGAGGATGGGTTTTTCATGGTCGATCCCTTGCCACCCATGGATTAGGATGTCCAATATAGGGATTTTGTTGTGTGTGGTCTTTCATTAGGGAGCAATAAAGCTTCCCGAATACTTTTGATGATATCCCTAAATCGGATCACAACCCTTTTGGATTTATATGGAGAATAATATTTTACCACTACATCAATTACATTTAATGGTTACCACACATAGTACATTTTATCCATGGTGGATGGATGTAGGTTGACCCATTATAGATCTATATTTTCCATTATAGTATCAAATTTAATTTCATCCTCATCCAAAACATAGGGATATAAGTCCTAGATATCAATCCATCAATTATTTCCACAATTAAAAGGAATACCATGGACTTAGGGGCCTACTCTATGTGTACATTAATTTCATCTACTTCCCATATATATTTGGTCTCTATTCTGAAAGTTTTTTTTAACAAAAATATATTTAGAACCAAATCATTTCATTTTCTATTATGCTTTTCATTGTGAATTTGTTCCATGTGAGTCCATGAAACTCCGACATTGGAATTTTATAGAGTCACAACACTTGTATATAAAGTGGGAGGTCTTCTCCAAACTATTACTTTCAAGGTGTCTATTGGTTGTTCTATATTTCTTTATGCCTTTTTATATAAAATATGAAGTGATTGAGATGATGGATCTGTGGAATCTGTCATCAACATTTTATCCATGAAAAATACCTTTCTTTATGGGAGATGATTTGAACTCCCTCAATATCAGAAGAGATGGGAGGTGCAGTGTTACCATAATGAACGACTCAATAAATTAAGGTGTTCCTTGAAAATAATTTCCTAATAGACATTAGATTCTTGGGAGAACAAACTAATTTGAGAATTAGTTGAAAAATGAGAGTTAGAATATATAAAATGATAGACAGACATGTTTCTAACCATCAAGGCATCAAATCCAATCTCCAAGACAACAATTTTCATCTTCCTCACATCATTTCTAATCACTACACTAATTTCTTTTACCTTAAAAGAGTTGAAATAATGGATATTCACTTCTTCTTCTCAGAGATGTCGACTCAGAATTAAGAGTTCCTATAAATTGTTAAGGAGCTATTATTGAGTCAATAAGGTTTCCTTATGACTTTTCCATTACTCTATGTATTAAAATCACAAAAAATTTATCATAAGTAAAATTATATTCCCCAAAGGATAATTTTCTTATGGAATGATTCCCTTCTCTAGAGAAAATTTTATCCTTACCTTTGTTTTCATTGTCTCAATTTATAATCTCTCTAAATCAAACTCATTTTATTACTGAGTAAAAAATTAAGATTTGTATTTAAAACCATAGAATCTTATAATTACATGGATATAGAGAGTTCTATTTTTAGAATCTGAATTCTCTAATATTGAGAAACAAAATTCTCCAAAATTCAGACAATGAATTCTTAGAAACTCAGATTCTGTATTCTCTAAAATTCACATTCTGAATTGTCTGAAATTTAGATTCTGAATTCTCTAAAATTTATATTCCCAATTCTCGGATATTTTGATTCCTAATTCACTGAAATTTAGACTCTAAATTCCTTAAAATTCATACTCCCAATCCCACAAAATTCATACTCCAAATTTCTCATAATTCAGATTTAAATTTCCTCAGAATTCCGACTCCAAGTTCCTTAGAATTGAGATTCCAAATTCATTGGAATTCAGACTATGGAATCTATAGAATTAAGATTCTGAATTTTTTGTAACACAGAATCTGAATATCCATGCTTCATAAGATCCGATTATTTATATGGTTAGACTCAGATTTTTTTTTTCCTTTGACTGCAGATATTTAAATTTGGTTAAACTAATCTATTTTCCTTACACATGTTATTATTATAGAATGATTTCATGCAATCTATTTCTAACTAACCGTTGGTTGAGGGACACATGTATAGGTCCCTCCAAAAATCAAGGAAAATATGACTATTGGAGGAAGGAGTCAAATGTTAATATTTTTCCAATAAATATGATCTCATTTGAATGATCCCAATATTGTTCCATCAATCTAGAGTTTACATTCTGTAAGGTAATTTATAGAGGGAGAGAGAGAGACTCATTATTTGTGCATTCTAAACACCTTGTTCAAATTTATCCGTGTGACTCTGATTGTTGCTGAGTATAGTCATGGGGTTATAGGTATCGGAAGACAGAGTTTCCAACGACCCTAATGATCGAGGTATTCTGGGGAAAGGGAGACATATGTTCTGACAACCAAAATTTTCAAGGGCTTTCGAGGATAGGAAGACAAAGGTGTCAACTACCTTAAAGATCAAGAGCTTGTGGGGGATATAAAGACAGATTCCTATATTCCTATTGATGGCTTCCCCAGGTGTGGGTAAGACTTACTTTCATGAATGTATAAATCAAGGGACCTTTATCCAATGTTGTTGGATACCCAAATATTTGGGTTAAAAGATTTTCTAATTGTTACTTTTTTTGTTTCAAACATTATTTTCACATTAATTTTATAATGGAAGAAAGCATAACATTCTTATAATTTTTTTTACTCAGATAAATAAGATTCTATACTCTTTAAGGTAGAATATTTTCCTAAGAAATATTTTCTTAGGTTTCATTTCCGCATCCCAATTTCCATAACCTGAGAAGGTTTTTTTTCATAAAACTATTTTTTGTTTTTTGAATTTACTTTGATTAACATTTTCAAACATATTTTTACCTAAGGTTAAAAATTATTTTTTAAAATAAAATTCACCCCCTCTTGTAATTGAGAATCTAAATAAAATATTTTTTTCCTACAACTATTGGATAAACTACTTTATGAAATGAATAATAAAATCTCTCTAATAGGAAAATGATGCTAAGAAAACACCTCCAATAGTGGAAAAAATAGTAAAAAATAAAAATGTATAGTAATACGATATAAATAATTACATTTTCACACTTGATGGTAAGATAAAAGAGAGATGGTATGATGATATGTTGGAAATTATGGATAAAAACATCCTAATTAGAAGAGTATAAGAGATTGAAAGGGTGTTAATGGATAAGTCAAGGTTAATCTGCCTAAAAGCGGGAGACAAAAATATAGGCCTCTTAAATTCCTTTGTGGAAGAGAAGAAGCATACAAGTAAAATAAACCTTATATTGGAGGATGGATCACACATAGAGGACATGGGGGTTGATAACAAACTTGTAAGGAAATACATTTAGGTCCTTCTTACAGGCCCCCTGTAATGTGATTATATCCATTAAATGGAAGATACAACTGTTAAAATCTTGAAAAACATCCCAATGCATGTGATAGACCATGAAAAAATGAGATGATGTCTACTACAGAGGAGAAGGAGGTCAATGATTCCATGTTTTCCTTTAATGCTTAATGTCCACCTCGTCTAGGTAGATTAAGGGGTACATGTTATGTTTTATCATAGAATTTCATTAAATGTTATTTCGTTTAAGTAGTACAGAAAATTTTCAATTGGCGGATTTCCCTAGGAATATTAGTACCACAAAACGTGTTATGATAAAAAAATGAGCAAGCCAATGACATTGAGACATTATAGACCGATATTCTTATGTATCTTCACAAACAAGATTCCCACTAGCATCAACAATAGAAGTCACCATTGGGTTCTCCCTTAGATTATTTCTAAAGAAAAACATGGAAACCTAAAGTAGAAGATCATACATTGGGATGATCATGATAGAGAGAGAGATAGAGAATGATATCATTAAAAAGCACCACATGTCAAAGATCATGATAAAGGTGGATATGGACTATATATTTGATCATATGAAGTGGAGATATATTTTGAATTTCATGGAGAAGTTCAGCTTCCACATGTAGAACTAAAATCTTATTTCCATACACTAGGAATCTCTGTGGATCTTAGGGTATGTTATGTAGAGATTCTTTTCTTTCATTAAATATGTGAGAGGTTTGTGGTTGGGGGATCTATTACATACACAATGTTCATTCTTGATCTATAGGGTCATGTATGGTATAAAAAGTGTGATATTGATAAAAGAAACATTATTCCTTTTGGGAATAGATTTAGGACTAGTATGATTTCAAACAAGATCTCTGTAGATATGAATTTAATCTTCATAAATTGCACATCCATATAAATTTATGGCTCTAAACAAATTATATAGATCATTAGTTGCTAGAGTTGACAACATTACAACCTTATAAAGAGTATTATATATTCTAAAACCCACATTGTTCTATTTTGAAAGAATCATTCATGAAAAATATCAAATAAATCAATAAACCACAAAATTTATTACTCAGGATATCCCATCACAGACAGGGAAATAAAAAAATGTTTTGTTTTATATCCTAGTTTTTTGAATTTGTCCCTTCATTTACAAATTAAAAAATATATACTCTTATTTTTTGATTAGATCATGTCAGTGAAAGACATTATAAATCCATGTAAATGAATATTTTTTCCATCATCAATCTTTCCAAATGTATCAAAAATGATTTTGAAAGAATAATTAATTCCTTCATCTAGTATAGAAAACTGTAGGGAAGTGTCATTGAGAATTTCTCAATGGATAATGATGCCCCTTGCAGTGGGTGGAGCCAATCTAAAGAGTTTTGTAAACTCCACGCATGGAATGATATTGAAACTGTCATGGGATATTATCATGGAGAACTCCATGTGGTCTAGGTTCAGAATGGAAATTGTTGGGATTATTGGAAAAACATTGAAAAACATCTGTGATTATAGTCAATTTTGTCTTAGTGCATGAAAAATCAACTCGGCCTATTGGAGGACCAGGTGCAATGGGTGGTTAAGTGGGGTGACATTAGGTAATATAAAGACAATTGGGAGGGATATACTCTCTTCTTTGTAGGATTCCCAATTATGTTTATTTCATTCAACTACATAGGCATGCATCTGGGGTTCATTTCTACAACACTTGATGAAGAACAAAAAATAATTCATGAAAGGATAATAGTTATTGATGAACAAGATAGGTTTGAGTTCTATGAGTAAGTATCGGGGTAATTCAGTGATTGAGATATTCTATTTATCCTATTATTCCACCAAAACAATGACATCTGGGTTATAAATCTTTATTTCAAGGATATCATGATGATTATGAAATTCCTTTTAGGGAGGATTCACTATAAGGTTACAACAACATTTGATAACATTCAAAATTAGGGAATCAAGTTTTCCTCAAATTGAATGTGTTTTGGGAAGACTAAAAATGAGTTGTTTTCATTTTGTAATTGTGATTCGTACCATTTCTCTGAGGATCATTTCAAATCTAATATGGTAATTCAGGTGAAAGCGGGTCATATTTCATATTTTCAATAAAACTAGTTCTAGGGGAAATGATCCGTTCTCTCAATGTGAATCTCTCCAGAATAGTTTTTTCATTGGTTTTTTGTGATATTTTATAATAGAATAAATGTTTGTGAATGAAAATTTAGCTCTTGTTTTATAATCATTGATTATGATTATTATATTGTTGATGAAATCAGTTCACAAATTACAAGTAGATACTTTGGCTACTGATATAGGCTTCGCATCTTGATACATACAATTTGGTAGCATAAATTCTCATGGGAGGTGGGAAAAGTGGAACCCTCCCAAATCATGGTATAAATTAAACATGGATAGGTCATGCATACAAGTATATTTCATAGGAGGAGGTTTTATATGAGATTCCAAAGGGTTGTTGATTGTATTCATCGTAGTTGGTGGTCCAGGTAACTCAATTGGGGTAGATACTAGAGCCCTACACTGTGGAATTTCCTTGTGAAGACTATTCAATATCAATATTTAATTAGATGAATTGGACTCAAATATCCTCATAGGTATTAATTATAATAGATTCAGGGTTACATGGTGCATAATTTATTCTATCTGGAGGTGTATGTTTTTCGTAGGTAATGTCATAAAGGTCACTTACCCTTGGAGTGGGGGAAACATTACTACTAACAATCTTTCAAGTAATGTGTCTCCTAGTGGTATCCATTCTCATTAAAATATTATAGAATCCTTACATCATGATTTTTAAGTAAAATTTATCAAATTTGTGAATTTAATAAACTTCTATAGAACACAATTATTTAATGTGATTTTATGCAACAAAATTTTATTTTTTTATTGAGTAATGGACCAGGTGTCTTTACAAGAAATGTGATGTGACGTCCCATGTGTTTTTTTAGAAAGACATGGTTTCTTTTGGTTGTGATGCTGTGTGATAAGATTCACCAGAAGTCTTCATATGAGATGTGTCTTGATAATGACTAATTCTAGAATGAGATTCACAATCTTGTGAGCTTGGGGTAGTTAGAGATGCATTTATTCCAACATTAATGACATACAATGTATCTTCAGTTTATATGAGATGATATGAGACGAGATGTGTTATATATTGAAGGAATAAGGGAAAATCATGTTCGTATATGGCTCATGAGTGTGTAATATTCGCATTAATGTTGTATTATGGAACCTCACTTTTTTATGATGTCGATGATGTATTAATATATGGGATGCATGATAACATGATCAAGCTATGGTCTAGCGAGGTTGGTTATTTGACTATCATAGGAACTTGTCTATTCAAATATTTTTTTACTAGATTATTATCATTCCATTTGGTCATCAGTACTTGAGACCTTGGTTATTTCCCTACACAGTAATCCTTAATTATCACCAAATGCATATAATCTATGTTTTCTTTTCTAATTGGAATTTGGGTATTGGGAAAAAAATTCCCTCTTAGGTTTCAGAGTTTCTACCGAGTCACTACTATATGACTTTTCTTTCTGTACCTTACATTATATTATTTATTTGTATCTATTTACTACATTCATTCATTATGGGATGGAATTTGGGCTTAAATAATATTATTTCTTGGAGTTCCGGGGTCTTTTTTCCTATCCTCTAGTCATGTTATTATTATGGTGGTTAATTCCTTCTATTTATGAGATGTTTTTTACCATGGTGGATTTCAATAACCCAGTGCCTACTAGAGGCAAGACTCAGTGGTCCTTATCCATCTTGGTTAATTATAGTATATTTTGAAGGAGGGGTCATGATAGAGTGGGTTTAGACGTGTTAGATGAGTGAAATTATTGAATTTATAGGTATTCACAATGATGATTTCATTGGATGGCAGTGTAGTAGTTCAATTTGACCATGACATGTGACATATACTAGGAAGTTCAGTTACGAATAGGATTTAAGCATCCCCCACCCTTTTGATCCAATGCATTGATTCTAAGCATATAATATTTCCAAGTGAGGTGGGCCTGTATTCATGGTATAGACCTAGTAGATGTAGATTAATCATGATTTATTGTGTTTATATTTGAATTGCATGGCCTTGAAAAATTAAGGTAAATAAATTTAATAAACATGTATTAAACTTCCATGTTATCTGGCTTATGTGGTGCTCCATTAATTTTATAAATATATCTTAGTCATCATCAATGAGTATATTAAGTGTTCATGGTTTATAATGCTACACTAGATGATCAGTGGAGGGTTGACCTGATAGATGAGGATGAGTCATGGAAGAGGAAATTGCCTACATTCCAGCAGCCGAGTTTCAGGATGTATCAGAGTAGCATCTCTGATCTAGAGATGGATAACTTATTTTTTGATATTGAGATTTATTTTTGTCTCATTAGAGCATTGGATGATTTTTGGGTTTCATTTTTCATGTGTTAGTTGTGGGGTGCCACACACTAGTGTTGGGAGATGTTTATTGGTGACCGAAAAGAGGAAGATGCCATGTCGAGGGACATTTATGGGAGTTTCAATTAGTGTTCCTACCATCCATGAGAAAGTATCATAGATTGATAATTTTATCACCCATCATTTAGAAGTCATAAGTGTCTAGGATCATGGGATCAGGGTGAAGTAACTCTTATACATATCATCAAATGTTTTTATATATGATGAGTCAAGATCGTGGAATTTTGGAGAGGCTTTGTTCTTAGTGATATGGTATGAGGTCAGCCTGTTTAAGGGAAATATGCACTCATATTTGAAAAATAATAAAATGGTTATTGAGTGTATTCTTTCATTTTTATGTCATCCTTTATAGAGGGGTCAACATGGTATCTCGAGTACCAGAGCTTCCACAAGTGGATTGTGGGTCTTCAAGAAGTTAGGGTTCTTACAATTAGAGAACTGAAAACTATATATATTTTATCATGCATCTAGAAAATTTTTCATATAAGAACCTACTAGAGTCATTCCATATCCATGCAATGTCTGTGGGGTAATTGGAAGTATCCGGCACAATGTCTGATAACTTTAGGAGGCTAGTATCAGGTGGTAGTTGGGACCCTTTTTTGAAGCAACAATATTTTCCTTTGAGGTAGTATGATTAGAAGGTGATGTCATGATTTTTACATTATTCAGTGATAGATAGAGATTGAATGTGGAATATTTATTATTTCCCCTATCCATAAGGAACTAAACCAGAGTGTGAGACTATAGGCCAATGAAAGAGAAGCAATGGATTATGGAATGTTATGTTTTATGTGTTAGAGATGGAAAAGTGAGATGTTTCATGAGTTGTAAAAGGTATGAGAAATTTATCATCTAACATTTTGTTTTTGTTATTTTATTTAGTATCCACTCACTCTATTTTAGATTCTTTATTTTTCATTTTTGGTACTTGATGTCAATAGAATTTTTGTTCCCCTATCGTTGTTTACAGTGGTTTCATATCAAGATTATATTTTCAATATGTGTCGCGGATGTAGACTTGTGATGGGGTAGCACCAGTCTACAGTAGATTTCCTATTTATATAGATACCTCCATGTGATTTTATTCATTTCATGGACTAGTTATATTCTGTTCATGAAATTATTGACAATTTTCATGGGAATGTTTTGTTTTTGAATGTGGTTCGACAATGAGTGGTGTTCATTGGAAAATGATGTTATCAGATTTGTGGTAGGAAAGTATGACCCATTTTTTCTTTTTTGTAGGAATTATTGGTTTAGTATTAGGTTAAGTTTTTTCACAGGGTTTTTCTTGGGTTCGTGTATGTTTTCTTAGATAAGGTAATGACACAACCCATTCAACGTCATATCGAATTTGTGATAAAGTTATAGCTGGAATATTATCTAATTTAGAAGGATCCCTATCAAATGGAACACACAGTGTTTCATGATATAAGTATGTAGGTGGAACCTATGATGTAATGGGGTGTCTTCTATCCTAGTTTGTATAATTGGTGTGGTTCGAAGTTGTTTTCCAAAAAGTAATATAGTGGTATAGGTTTGTGTATAGACTATTGGAGGTTGAATTATGTAATAGTTTAGAAATATTACCCTCTTACAAAGATAAATTATCTATTGGACTAGTTTAGAGTTAATGATGGTTCCATAGGATGGCACAAGAGTCTGGGTATCACTAGTTGAGGGTGAAGAATGAGGATATCCTAAATATTGTGTGTAGGTTCATGTATGGGACCATTATGTTGGTAGTCATGTTGTTCGGTGATACGAACACCACAACCATGTAAAATGGTTTTATGATATCGATGTTTAGTGAGTTCTTGGGTTTTTGCATCATGAGATTTATCAATGATATCTTGATTCACTTGAACTCATAGGTTGAGCATGTAAAGCATCTAAGATCTATTTTATTGATCCATCAACACCATCAGCTCTATGGGAAACTATCAAAGTGTATGTTTTAGATGCAAGATGTTTGGTTTCCTCTACATGTGGTGTCTCATCCGGGTGTACTCATAGAAACATCTAATGCTAACCTAGTTTTTTCTTTGGATGCATATATGAACCAAGAAGAGGATAATATTTTTCATAGTACAGATTTTTGTTATAATAGGTTTGTACCTAAATTCTTTTGGGATAAATCCACACTAACAACATTGAATATAAGGGACTATGATTTCTTGTGTACATATTAGTTTCACAAAGTGTTGGTTTTAATTTGGTCATTGCACCAAAGAATTTTTTGTGGTAAATGTCTCGAGGATATGCTTTATCAGATTAAGTTGATGTTTGGAAATGGATGTAGGGCCTTACAGTGATTCTTATTGATGTTGGAGAGAGTACTGGTAGAGTTTTTCATTATTATATGACTATATAGTCGTTCTTGATTAATTTGTTGGTGGATTCTCAATGGAGATTCTTATAGATATAGGTGATGTGTTACAATGCAGGATATAGAGATTCTTTAGAGGGTTGGATGAAGGATAGTCATATTTGGGTGTTGATTCAAAGAAGGTTTTTCCATAGGTGAAGCATGAGGGATATCTCTACGATTTTCACATATCAACATTAGTAGTACATCCTGGTGTGAAAATGTTTTATTAGTGTTTGGTGAGGAAACTATGGTGGACAATGGTGAAATGTTCAATAACAATGTTTGAAGAAAAGTTTATCATTTGTTAGTAGGTGAATGTAGACCACCAGATTTGTATTGGTTTATTATAGTCCTTGTATATTCAAATGTGGAAATGGGAAGCCATGTCATTATACGTTTTCACTATATTACCCTGATATCATGGAGTTTTTATTCATTTATTATAGTAGTGGGATAATTTTTTATTTCAGATCATTTTTAATGATCAAAAAGTTTAGTGTTATGGTTGTCTACATGCAGAGGTAAGTGGATGATGTGGTTTGTATTAATATTCTAATAAAGACCATAATATATGACAATGGTTCCCATTTTACCTTATTATTTGATATAGGTTTACATCACACTACTGGCTCCCTGTTTCACCTTATCACTTTTTTCACCCATATAGAGATGATAAAATAGAGTGGACCATATAGATGATGGAGGATATATTGTGATCATGAATCCTAGAAATTGTTGTATTTTTGTGAGATTCATTCATTTTATTATGTATGCATAAAGTAAAATCATTCACTAATCAGTTGGAATAGATCCATTTGAGTTGTATATGAGAAATCATGTCAATATTTAGTTTCACTATATGGGGGTTGGGTAATCAACATATCATGGTCCTAATGTGGTACATGGAATGATTGAGAATATCCATTGGTTTCATGAGAGGATGTGGGAATAACAACACCATCATAAGGCCAATGTTGATTGTATGTTGAGGCCCTTGGAGTTTGAGGTTTGAGATCACGTTGTCTTGAGAGTATCTCCTCAACATGGACAATAGTGTTTTTCATGGGGTGTATGATTTCTCCTCAGTTTGATGTTCCCATTTTGGTGTTGGGGAATGATGGAAGTTTATAATGTTAGTTATTGTTTCCACCATGGCCGGATATGATCAACAATGTCCTTCAAGTGTCATATCATTGTCGGTATCTTCATGATGAATCCCATGTTATCAACTCAATATAGTTGGATTTGGAGGATGAATGAACATTAATGGAGTAACCAGTAGAGAGCTGGGATCACTAGGAGATGGTGTTTCATGGATAAATTATTACCTTGGTTTTCATGTTGTAGAGGCATGCTGACCTAGGGGGAGTACTTTGGAGGGAGATACATGGATGTGTTCCTAGTAGATGGAGATATTTTTAGATTCTCAGGTTTTATTTTTCCAGGGTGATGTGATTGTTGAATCGTATTTTATTATTATAATTTATTTTCCATACTAATGTGATTTATGATATTTTATAAATATTTTTACACATCAAAAAATGGAGGACCTAAATATAAATTATGAAATGTTATACTTTTATGCGATTAAAACCATGCAAGTGACTTTATGAGGTCCAATGGGATAATGTCAGGAAATTAAATATGGAATTCCCTGATTTTTGTGCTCGATGTACTATTTTTATGGGTTCATTATTGATGTGGTTGGTACTAGATGAAGTGGTGTTGTTCCCTATGATATATGGTGATGTGGATTCCTAATACATATATTGGTTTTTTTATTGGCATGTTTGGTCAGATCAATTTGATGTGCAACAATAACAATAAGAGGTATCTCGTTGGGTGGTTATATAAAATTCATTATTTTTATAGGGTTGTTTTTTCTCAAGAATGAGAATAATTTTATAGGTTTCTAATTTAATGTTATATTCCTCCAAGCCATGTTACTTTTCCAATTTCGTTATTTGAGGTGTTTTGGATGAGGAATGATGATGTTTTTGTTGAGTTCATCAACTCACCAATATTATTGTAGTATGTTCAATTGATAAAGAGTATTCATAAATTAGATAAAGATTCATGAAATGTAAGGATTGTGAAATGAATTCATATGTTTGGATGTGTTTTGAAGCATGAAATGAATATAGGTTCTGAAATTTGGATTCATGATTTGTAATAAATTTAGCCTGAGGTACCGTAAATTTTTTAAAAAACTAATGATATGGTAACTTCACTAATTGTATGTGGTTCAGGGATTGAAATCCATGGATCCCATAGAGTTCATGATTTGAACAAGTGATTCAAGAAATGAAAGAGGAAACTCGCAGCCTATTTAAAATGATATGGTCTTCCAAAATACCTCATAAAATCATTCTACAGTCTTATAACTCATTCAAACCCTTGAAAATATAAAGTATATTTAGACCATTTTTATTCCAAAACTGATATATGGGTTCTAGTGGTGGTGTTTCAATAACCAGTGGTAGTCTATTTTTTCAATATTGGTTGTTTTCTCTAATTATTCTCTTCAAGATTTGATTAAGTAGTTTAGTTTTGGGTTGGGTAGAGTTTTGACATTCATGTTTAAAATCCTATTATGTGGTGTAGGATGATCTAGGGTATTCTTAAGAATTTGTGGGTTTTATTCAATTTATTCTTTTCCATTTGTGGTGGAGTGAGATCAAAAATATTCTTAGAGGTATGGGATCCCATTTCTCACATGTTTACCTTATATTAATGGAATTTCCCTTATCTTTCATTCCATTTGGTGGATAATAATGGTTATTTTAATGAATAAAATAATTTTCATAATTTAAATGGATGGGTATGTGGAGATATCACATGGTTTACTACATTAATATATGTTCTGGATGATGTTTATCATGATTTTTCCATTACTATAAATAGTCTATGTTGGATAGATTACATATGTTATAGTAGATATATGTGTGACCATTTCAATGTTTTTGTTTGATCGCACCCCGAATAAATGGTTAATGTATGAATATTGGATAGTAAATTGGTTTCCCACATGAACTATTTTTTGTGATAATGCCCCTGAAAATAAAAAGTGATCTGAAAAATCCCATAAATAATATGTTGAAGGTTGAATTTGATGTCATGGTTGGTTTTTTGTTGTATATTCTATTTTAGTGGTGGTTTTTGTGCAGTGATGTTAGTACATGGTCAGACAGGGTGATATATGGAGTTGTGATGGAGTGGTTGGTTTTCATTGTAATGATGTCAGTTGTTGTGTGAGGTGTGTGGTGGTTGTAATATTATGTGGTTGTGATGCATAAATTTTTTGGTTCATAATGGTTCTTATGTGTGGTTTTTGATCGATGTGGCATGAAAACTATGATTAATGTGAGATAGGGTGGTTGTTAGTGTGGTGTGGTTGTGTTAGTTTCCCAATAATCTAGAGAATAAATGATGATTGTTAATGAAATAAATAAATGAATGGGTTGAAAATTAATAATAATGAGTTTTTAAATTTTGAATGAAATGGTTTATTAAGTGGTGTTAATTAAAACTTTTCAAATATATAAATAGTTGAACATATAATTGAAATTGGGAATTTTTTGTGGATTTTTGTATTTTTTTGATGTATTGTATAATGCGGGCATATTTATTGTGGTTGCTGACATGAGGTGTGGCGGTGGGGATGGTGGTGTGTGCTGGTGAAAAACCTGTTAACCCATATGTTGGTTATTGCATGTTATCTAAATACAATGTAATTTAGGTTATTTCATTATATGACTTACTTATGTTGGATAAACATATAAACTCCCAGAGGTTCTGTTTTCTGTCTGATTTCACCAAAATCTTTGATGGTGGTGATAGGTATACCTAACTACCCTGAAACCCCTTTATTCCTATAATACTAATGGACTAGGTATCTTTCGGTGAGATGTGTGTGATGGACCATGTGTTTTTAGGTGAGACATGGTGTTTTGTGGTTGTGATGGGGTGCGATATAACGACCCTTGTGTTATTGGGTGAGATATGGTGTGTGGATGCTTGAAATAGGCATGTGATGTAGGAACATGAAAGGTACAGTTATGTAGGGATGCATCCAAATCCACATCATAGGTTTTCTATATGACATCGAGCTAGATGTGATGTGATGGAATGTGATGTGATATGTAATAAAGGGATCGGTGTAGAGGATGTTCATAGCTAGGGAATAAGAGAGTCAAATTAGTGGGGAAGAAATAATGGAGTTCATTTATTTGTTATTATATTGATGTTATATTACTATATTGGATGCATGATTTTTTGAGCCAGCCATAATGAGGATGGGATGGTTAGTTAGACTATTTAGGTGTTTGTTGTCTCTTCTATTTATACACAGGCACATTAGAATGATATTTTTACTTATACACCTGAGAACATGGTTATTTCAATATTGATTATAACTATTATGCTCGCTATATATATATATGTAGAACCCTGAGACACCCAGACAGGGGAGGGGTGAATCAGGGTGTCAAATTTTTCTATTAATGTGATGGATATTGTCCCCACGTTGGTAGGAACTTGTAAAACCTATATGATAGATATGATCAGCAATCGAACATTCACATGCAATGAGTTGACATAACAATTTTACTTGGTTAACCACTAAGGGCTACGTCCAAGGAGCATATGAAGACAGGTTTCCAGTCTTACCTAATTCAACTATTCTTAAGTAGTTTTGGATTACAATGGTTTAGGCACAGTCACACTGTACCAGGCTCACTTCCTTTAAAAACATTCAGGGATAGCTCACTGCACCCCTCAGATCACTCCCGTTGACTCCCCCTATCTCACTATCCTTGGTGAAGTCACCCTTAGTTTATAGATGTTATGGTCTCTTCAATATATAAACATTGAAGTCTTTGTCTCCTGTTCAGCATGAGACAATGCTTGCATCAAGTTCCCGAGTTGATGCTCTTTTGTATTCAATCTCTAACTTTAGTGCAACAACTGAATGCACTAAATCTTCTTCTTCTCTTCCTTGAATTCCCAATAATGAAACCTGATTGTATTGTTCTATTTCCCTATTTATGTGTAGATATGAGTTTAGTTTCACAAATTGTTCTTCTTCTCTTCACAATGAAAAATGAGGGTGTTAAACACCAGTCATGTGTGGACATTACTACTTCACTTTGTAAAATCAAATGGTTCACTGTTCTTCCGTCTTCACAAAGTAGATTTGAGCATGCTATACACCTGTCAAAGGCCTACAGGACCCCCAAAATATTTTCGCACCCATCCCAGTGTCTTGCACGTAAAATTCAAACCTTGCTTGTAAAAATACCTTCTTGGCACAAAAAGGCTTTTCGTGCAACTCTTCTTTTTTCACGCATAACTTCCCTTTTTTGCGCAACACCTTCTTTTTCGCGCACCACTTCTATTTTTTGTGCACCACTATATACCTAAATTTTTTCGCACGTCAGAGCTTGGGATTTTTCTAAGTGTCGAGCATTTTTATATAAGAGGTGTTCACCTCGTATTTATAGGTGTTTTTGACCTTGCGCATAAAACCCCTTCCTGCGCGTAAAACTGTCTCTCAGTTCCTTAGATTACGTGCACCTTCCTTTTAATTTTGTGCAACAAATGGATTTTTCATGAACCTCATGACTCTGTCATTTTTCAACATTCTAAACATGAATCCTCTCTTGCGCGTAAAACATCAAACCCACATTTTGCGCACAACCATCTTTTCGCAGAAAAGTTTGAATTTTCGCACACATGGCGCAAACATATTCTATTTTTTTGTGTGCCTCTTTCCTTTGATGATTTATAGTATTTATGATCTGAGACACTTCTTGCGTGAACAACTCACCCACCTATTCCGCGCAAGAACATTTTTTTGCGCACATTTCCATTTTTCTACGCACATTTCCATTTTTCTGCGCACAATTCTGGTTTTTTGCACAGCCCATGGCTTTACCATTTTTCAACGTTATGATTCTGAAGCACTGCTTGCGTGAAAATTTTTTCTCCAATATTTCCTGCACCACACTATTTTTCATGCACAACTCTCCTATTTCGCGCACAACCCACCAATTTCACGCACCACTTCCTCTTTGCGCGCACCATCAATATATGCTTCGACCATAACCTTCATTCTTCTTTTCTGTTATTTTGATTCTCCAGAAACTCTTCTTCTTTCATCAAAAACTCCACTATCGTGATATATATCCATTGATGGACTAGATTTAGAATCGTCATATTTTGATACAATGTGAAGTGCATGGCCATCTTAGAATTCCAATCCCTTCAACATTGTCTTCTTTTTCAACCGTCGTTTTCTACTTCATACAAATCATATGATTCTATTCTTCAAGTAGTCTCTTGCATGGTTATCATGCAATCATGAATAATTTCATGGTCTTCATCAAATATTCATTATTCTTTAATCATCCTCAGATGGATTATACCTTATGATCCGTACAACAATCATCTGAATTTCCATTCCTCCATTTCAATGGAGTACTTATTAATCTTCATTGACAACTATTGACTACAAATACAACCTTCTACACAAGGTGGTCCCAACACTTATTTCATTTAAAAGATTGTATTGTCATAAAATTGTAGGTATGTCAACACCTTTTGAATTCATACAATTTATATAGTTGATGGTGTCAACATTTTATTGGTTGTATATAGAACAAATTTGTCTTCTTCATACAATAGATGCATGAATTCATTATGATTACTACATTGTATAACTCTATTGTCTTACAATTCTATTATCTTATATCCATTATTCTTGTATTTCATGGACAATAATTTTCACAACTTCTTTAAATATCTTTTCTTCCAATTCATAAATTTCATGGAAGATGTATCATCCATGATTTCATGGGAAGGTAACTTTATACTTCTATAATTATTCACAACAAATTTATTTTTCATAGAGATGATCAAAAGGTTAAAAAAGTCAACTTCGGAGACTAATTAATATAAATTCAGTGGTATGTACTTATGCACTAATACATATTGATAGGTTTACTATGGGATATTCACAAAATTTTTAGGTTGATTGAATTAGTGCTTGTGTATTTTGATAAAATTAAAACACTATCATTTTCATTCTCATTAAACATATTTAGTGAGTAAATATATACCCATATTACCTCACCTTTGAGGTGAATATATAAACATCATCTTTAAATTAAAAAAAATAATATACACTAGGGTTATTCACTATGATTTCCAGATATGTTGATATATACACCCCAAATATACAATGGTTATTATCCCAATCATATATTTTACCTTTCCAACTATCAAAATAATCTCATATAATGGTATGACCCATAACCAATAATGCTGGCTCTGAAAAACTAAAATAGATGAACCAAAATGATATAATTATTAAACATGATTGGATTATACCACTAGAAATTTGATCTATGTTTATGGAATTATATCCCTATTTGATAATGTTGAATGGATCATATAGATCATACAAATGTAATCCTAATGAATGACTTGACTAAAATAATAAATGGGCTATCTCGCACCTATAAAACTCATGGGAAACCTCTTTTCATAAAAATTCCATACAATATATAGAAAATAAATTATGGAATCCATTCTTATCTTCTATGTCCTAAATGGAAATAAAAATATAATTTTCAACTCTCAGTCTTCATTGGTGTATAGTAATAATATATATCTTGAAATCACTGTATATTATTATTATCCAAGACATAGATAGCTTACATCTCAAATAAATATTTTTTTGTCTTCTTCTACCATTAACTCACAAAATTCACTCAATGATAACAGTATTAGTTATTTTTCCAATCTTCTACATTTGAAAATAATAATTATTTATGCTTCATGAATCATCTATAGTTGTTTCTATTTCTAAAAAACTAAATCTTCTATTTTTGGTAGGAATATTCAATTTATCAATTGTACTCAACCTCGTACATGTTTATTATATAATAACTTTAGGTAAACTCAAGAATTTTATTTTTCAAATAATGTCATCATACATCATCTGGTTTCGTGTATATATAATATAATGATTGGGATATATAAAAAAATATATTTGTTATGATTCATTTAGGATCACATACATTATTAACAAATATTTTGATCGGGGATATAGGAGTGTGAATTTCGATATATAAATATTATATATGTGGACACTAGATTACATCACCATTATAAATCAAATGATTGTCCATTTCTAAAAATTAAAGGACCGGGCATGAAAATACTGATAGTGGATAACTATGTAATAATTATCATTTATAAAGAATGTGTACCAGCTGGGGGTGTAGAATAATCAATTTATCGACCATGTATAAATTTCATTATTATTTTCTATAGTGTAAGTTTTTCTGAATGAATTTTTTTTAATGTTTAATTATTAATGTTATCATAAGGATCTAATTCACTTGTAAAAGTAATTTTTTTGAATCAATGGGATTTTTATGGATTGGTAATGTGGATTTATTAAAATGAAACAAAAAGTGTCTACATTGTATTAATAAAAGTTTACATAATGGTTTCTATGATCATGATGCTTATTACGAGTACCTCATTTAAATTCCTCTTATGTATGATACTTGAAAATATATATTAGAGTTTGTTTATATATTTTATAATTAATACCTTCTAAAATGATTTTATAATATTGTAATAATATCCCTCTCAGTATAAGTTAACTATTTCTAATTAAAAAACTATTTTTTACGATATTTATTGAGAAATTATACTAACTTACATGTATTTCCTTGAACATCCTAACACTCTGATGTTTTATTCATAACATATTTATATCATAGCCAAAAAATTATATGGCACCACTGATTATATTTTGATCATACCATTATGGCTTCAATGGATGTACCTCTACACACATAAACTCAACTCACATACATGAATTGAAATTTCCTTTTCTTCCATGTTCATTTCACAGCTACATATCTGAGTTTAGCTTGAGTACATTAATATCAATCATTATTCAACCTACATGAATGCTAATGGAGCCTTAGGTAAATCATTTCATTGTCACAATGATCTTAATTACAATAATTGACATGGAATAGGAATAATATATCAATATAATTAGCACTATTTTTATATCATATACATTAGGTTTAGTTCATGATCATCATCACATGTCCATGAGGGGTTAAGGATCACATGATCATCAATAATATTTTAGTTGAAAAAATATGGGATTATTTATAATGAAGTGAAAATATGTGATATTCCCTTATAGAACATTCTATGTTTCATTAGAAAGATTTATACTCTTTTTGAATTCATAACAATTGAGTAACATGCATATTTCATTAAAAAAGTAAAGAATATTTTTCACATTGAGTCCCAAAAAAATAATTCTATAGGAGGGAACCTTTTTATTATCCAATGTACATAAGCACAGGATGAATAGTATACATTTAATCAACCTCTGACCATAACCACAAAAATTATTTCACTCTAAATTATGGAACATTAAACAATTGATTCCATGTTATCTTTATTCTTCTGTTGACCCACACTGCCTCTATGCCCTGTCACCATAGCCAGCAATGCTTAGTAGTGGTTGCGTTTTCACTTATATCCATTAATGGAAAACATTTATGTTTCTTTAATGTATATTTTGGGACAGAATTGTTTTCAACCAATCATTAAACTTCATATTTCATTTTAACAATAAGGATAACATATTTCTTATCCTGGTACTCAACATCAATTTTATAATGGTTTATATCATATAAGTCTAGATTTTAGTTTATTTTTATCATGACATATACCTCATAAATTTTATTATATAATTGATTCCCTTAAAGACATATTTATTGGGATATAAGAATTTTCATTCTTCCATATATAGGGATCTATTCTCCACTACAAATTATTCTTTTAGAGATATTATTATATATTAAAGGCCATGAAAATTTATAATCTTTTAAATGTGAATAGGCCTAATTATTATCTCTTTTAATCCTCTTTAATAAAATTTAATACGAATTTATTATAAAATAACATTGTTTGATAACTAAGCATTAGACACAACTACTTCCCATGATATAAGTTGATTCATTGTTCCTTGTGTAATATAAAAACTCAACACATACTTACACTTAATTTTGGAGTTTTACACATTTTCAAATCAATATTATTTGGAAATTGAATAAAAACTCAAGATTTTCATTCATAAATACATATTAAAATAATTTAATTTGATATTAAATGATTTATTAACAACTAATTGAACAAAAAAATAGTGATTTAAAAAATCAAATGCATTTTAAATCAATAACTATATCATTACCTGAAATGACTATTAATGAATTTTTTATTTATCAGTGGTTTCATGATTCAATATAACATGTTTTTTAATCACTATTACATCTTCCAAATTAATATGTTGAATCCATTTTAATATGTTTTCCCCTACAAAAATCTTATTTTGTGTTACTCACCAAATAATTACACACACATATATATATATATATAAACAAATAAAAAAGCAACCCATATATAAGGAACACAAAATTTTCCATTGAATGAGATAGAAATATTTCAAAAAATAATATCTCTGTAGTAGAAAGCTAGCATTAAAAGATAAGAAACCCCCACATTTATATTAATGTCATAATCCTTTATTCCAGTGAGATGTATGACCTAAAGTTCATCTACCCAAATATATGTCACTCAAGAGATATATTAAATTAATCACAACTACGATACATAATATGTATAATCCATATAAAATGTATAAAATCATGATATTATCATTATAAAAAACCAAAGTAAAGGTTAAAGGAAACAAAATATTATATTTTCAAAACTACCATGCAATGCATAACATGTTGTTTTTTTTAGAACATGTTTGTCTTATAAATTTAGACATGAAAAATATTGATATCAAAAATAAAATTTATATATTTTTCTATATATATATAAAGTTTTAAAAATATATATTTTTACTTTCCAAATTAGATATTCAAATATTTACTTTTTTTATTTTAATTATAAAAATATTTCTTATCTAAATATGATAATATTTATCATTTATTGAAATTTTATAATACATATAAAATTTTATATAATTTTTTTTTATAATTTTTAATGGTATATTATATTATTTGACGGATAGTATGGACATAAATAATATATTACGACTTGATTGTTGATTATGAAAAGAATTATCAAATGGTACATATTGTATATGATGATATCCACAATATCATTAATACACCATAATGCCTTGAATTCAAGCTACATGCTATGGTATCACATATAATTTCAATATACAAAGAAAAAAATGTATTTTAATGTCTTATATGTTCTTATAGAAGCAAATAAAAAATTATGACATTGAAATCCTAACTATGTGTTCTGATATCATATATCCCCAGACCATGCATATAAATCCAATAGCTCATGTTAAACCATGTCATATCATACAGTAAAATATGTCCTCAAATACATTAAAAATTCTTGTTATTCATAAAATCAATAGAAGAACATGTTCACTAGAATACGAACCTAAATATAACACAACTAAAAGTTTTTAAAGATCCTCTCATTTGAAACAAAATTAAAAGATTCTTGAAAAAATGATCCTGATATCATTTTCAAATCCACATGTAATTATGAACATAAATTAAAATAAAAGTGAATGTATCACATCCATATTAATCTATGTCTATACTGATGGATTGTATTTGTATTATTTAAAAACATGAGAGTAGATGGAATATTGCCTCTATAAGATATAAATCGAACACTCAAATACTTGTACATTTGGATTAACCTTTAAAAATTATATGGTTTAAATGAATCATTTTTAAAAAAAATATAGAACTAGGCTACTAGATAAATTTTACTTTGGATGAATCATGGTTAATATGTAATAAGAAATGATCTAAAACCGTAATATATAGATTTATTCGTTAAATATAGGACATTGATCATTGGTTTCAAATGTCAGGAAATAAATACATATTATTCCCAAAGGTATCCCCATTGCATTTTATAATAATTAAATTGTCCAATGAATATAGCTTGTATATAATTCTAAATATAAATTATCATAATGATTCAAAACAAGGGAAATCATATAAAACAAATGGTGGAAACCCATGAAAGAAATTTAAAATGCATAGGACACTAACTAAAATATATTTAGGTCATGTTAGGGAATTTAAGGGAATTATAGATGTTTTTTGGTCCAATATTGGCCTCTTGAAACTACATGGGAAGAATCTATTTGTCTTCGATTCCATAGTTTCCTTTAATAGATCCTTTAATTTTATCATTTTTATACACATTTATCACATCATTAATACATGTTAAATTGATGTTATTTTATCCAACTATGGTAGTTTGTGTTTATGTTGTGAAACCTTACAGGTAATTTACACTGAGTCCTTTGTTCCTAGAATTGATTTTATTATTTATTCATTGTCAGTAAGAATCAGGTTGATAGTTGTATGAGTAGTGAGTTTGTTAAAATGTATAGATTTTTAACTATTGTGCTCTTATTATAACTTCAAATGATGGACGTTCTAGTAGAACTATGTTCTGATGTTTTGGTTTTCATGTTGGATATATAGGGGTTTCCCAATGGTGGTGATATGGATTAGATTTATATTGAAGAGTTACAAAGATTATTTTATCATATTAAAAAATTAAATCATACATATCAAGTAATTGAAAACACTCTATCATTTTCCCAATGAAAAGTTTTTAGGCTATTTTCCTTGGGTTTTGTCTAGTTGTTTTTCATGAGTGGACAATTTTCAATGTTCCATAGTTGTTGTGATGAACAATTTTCATGTTATGTTTTATAATTATTTTCATTATACATTAATATTTATGACTTAATATTTCCCACATATCCATAATGATGTTTTTTAGAATAAAAAATAGGGGGTTGAAAATATAATATGGTTCATCTGGTATTTGGGAATTTACATCAATAGGGAATTTAACATGGTATTTAATTTAGAGGGATTAAATATTGTTCACTATATCAAAATATCCTTTTTAATATAGTTATATTAAAATGAAGGACCTATAAATAGTTAACTGGATGAGAAGAGATAAAATAGGTATTTTTAGTTAATTAGTGTACTATGACAACCCTTATCTTTATTACACAATTAACATAATTTCTTAACCAAACATCCCTTGATAAAACATAGAATATTGACGGTTTTAGTGTCTTTGGGTATTATTATCATTAATAAACAACGGAAAACATGAAATATAATATCTTTATTGAAAACTTCTTTTACAGGACCACTACATTCCCTCTTACTTAGCATTGCATTGGATAACCTGAGGACATACATAGGAGAAGGGTGAGATATAAATCCCATTAACGGAATAATCATGGAATAACATGAGGAATAAAATACATGTTAGACAATAGTCATATCAATAGATCACAAGATAAGCCTAAACATAAAGGCATGATGAATCATGATAATCATAACATGGAAATTTTGTAACAATACTTAACAAGGAATTGGCATGAGCCAAGGCTCAATGCACATGGAGGATGAGTAAATCCTCATTGCACATGAATCATGAGTAAAACGTCATTGAACTTGAATTATCATGAGTAAACACTCATTTCACATGACGTATCACGATACTATACTTTACCTAATGCATTGGAGCGCTATAAGGGTGAACCCTTCTTAAACATTTCATTTCATGCATAAGTGTGCCACATGGATTCATAAAAAATCATCATTTATTCCATGATAAAGGAATGTGGAATACATACATGTAACTATTTATACAGTAAGTAAATGTGCATAAAGGTGAATACCCTTGATAGAGAAATGGACATGGTATTCACTAAACAATGACTTTGGATTGAAAAAACGGTGCAATTTCGACAGTGTAACGGCATGACGTAAGAATTCATAAAAATGGTTGATGAGAGATAAATGGGTGTATCATCCTATGTACATGAAATTTAAATTAAAGGGTTCATATAGATACATTTCCCAACAATTGTAATGAAATTTAGAGTCATGATACAAAATAATTTCTTGAATGTATAAGAGGAGATAGAAATTCCTTTTGGAATTTCGGCATAGTAACAGGTGTACATAGGAGGCATTTAATGATAGAGAAAGGGGTCTCCAATAATTAAAACATAAATAGGTAAGTATGGGAGAGGTTTGAAACCACATTTATAATTTAAATTAAAAGGGCATAACAATTTAAAGAATATTGGACAAAAATGAGAAATGAAGGAAAACCCTTACATGGAAGTGTGCTTCCAAAGGCTTGAAAGAGCCTTGAGAGAGGCTTCTTGGGAGCTTGGGGAACTTTGGGAGGATTCCAGAGAGAGGAGTTAAGAGTTTGTACAAACTCAAAAAGTCTTTGAGTGAGGAGGATGTGGGATCTTGGTTGTGTTTATATATGAAAGGTGAGGGAATTCTTTATTATTTAGGTTTGGGACACCTCACATTAAACTAATCCAAACCACAAACCAGGCCAATGATTTTGCCCATGGTTTTTCGGAAAGGGAAGTGGAATAAAATATTTTATAAGGCCAAAGTACGAACTTCTAAAAATAATGTTATTGCTTATGTGGAGGTGAGTCATACTCCCTAGGAAAACAATTTAAAAAGACAAGATGTTTAATAAGTCTTGATGGGTCCATTAATGATTTTTAAAATAAGTAAAACAAACCAAAAGTAACATTATTTTAGTGTTAAAACAAATATTTTCCGAACATAAGGCTTAATTTATTTTATTACATCACTATTGGGTCATTATGATGTCATAAAACACAATATATATTTAAACGGTATTTAACTTTTAACCAAAAATTTGACTGTCCTAGAAAATTATGAAAAATTCACTGTTGGATAATTTTGACATCCTGATTTAGGAAATAATATTAATTTTATATAAATAATTTTCCAAATATGTTAATTTTCACTTTTAAAATTAAAACTGACATTTATCAAAAATTCAGGGGTTTTGACAGAAATGGCTTTCAAACCTTAATAAAAATTACAACTGCATTCATAAAATTATATGATAATTTATATTTAATAAAAAACAATTTAATAATAATAATAATAATATTTTATTGAAATATTATTTAACTCAAAAATCCATTAATTCATCAAAATATATTTTTTAGTTGAACATTGACAAAAAATATTATTTGTGATTAAAAAACTATTTACAAGGTAAAAATAATAAAATGAATTTATATTCATTATTATATACAAAAATATTGTACATAACCATAGTTCTAAGGTCTTGTTACATGACACCTTATATGAACTGCATAAGACAAAAGAGAAAGGTGTGTGACAATGACAAACTCTTAGGGTGGCTTGGATAACATTGATCGGGTGGTAATCTCTATTAACTTCCATTTATCTCAGAGGTGGTCCTGCTTGAGTTTAACATATTCATGCTCAGATTGTTCTTGGTCAAGAGCGAAGCCCAATGATGCCACCTTCTTTTGAGCTCTAACAAATGGGTTTCGCATGGGGCACACCTACTGGATTAGGCCATCGCTTCCTTTGTCTGAGTAAATTGGATTTGATAGTGCCCTATATTTATACTAATCATGTGATCGTTGTTCAACGACTATATTATCAAATGTCACAATTCTTAACATAAAACCAAAGAAGATTACATTTTATATAAACAGTTTACATAAAGAGACATTTAATTAGATCAAGAGGGATTTCCATTAATGAATGTTTGGGTCATTACAATCTTCCCCCCTTAAAAAATTTTTCCCTCGAAATTTTCTTTTCCCACACTAAAATAGATGTGGGTAACTCTTCTTCATTGTTTCCTCTGATTCCCACCTCGCTTCTTCAAACTTTTGGTTTCACTACAACACATTGACGGGGGTTATTGTCTTATTTTGTAGATGTTTTTCTCTACGATCTATGATTTTAACTAGTTTCCCTTCATAAGAATGATCATACTCTAAATGTACCACCTCTGATGAGAGTACATGTGAGGTGTCTAGTATGTACTTCCATAAGAGGGTTACATGAAAGACATCTTGTAATTTTGACATGGTTGGTGGAAGTGCTAGTCGATAGGCCATAGCCCCGACAGGGTCAAGAATCTCAAAGGGGAAGATGTACCTTGGACATAACTTCCCTTTCTTTCCAAACCCCATGACCTTATTCCATGGAGATATTAATAGTTATAAAATGTCTTCAACTTTAAACTAAAGGTCTCATCGACGGTTATCTTCATGACTCTTTTTGTGACTCTGGGCTTCCATGATATGCTACTGAATGGTTTTCACCCTCTCCACCATTTCCTTGACCATTTCTGGTCCAAGCAGCTTGCGCTCACCGACCTCATCCCAACACTCCAATGTTATACACCTTTTCCCATAAAGGGCTTCCTAAGGTGCCATTTGGATGCTCAAGTGGAAACAGTTATTATAAGAAAACTCAAACAGAGGAATATGTTGATCAAATCCTCCTTTTAAATTCCATTGAGCATTCTCTCAACAAGTCCTCAAGTGTTTGGATAGTCCGCTTGGGTTGGCCATTAGTTTGAGGATGATAGGCCGTACTGAAGTTCAGTTCAGTATTCAGAGCATGTTGAAGAGTCTTCCAAAACATATAGGTGAATCTTAGATCTCAATTGGACATAATAGATTGTGGTACTCCATGAAACCCTACCACTTCCCTAAAATATATCCATGCTAGTTGATCCGATGATAAATCCTCCCAAATAGAAAAGAAATGTGTAGCCTTTGCAAGACGATCCACAACAACCGATATTGCATTGTTTCCTTTGGATGTCATTAGAAGTTTGGTGACAAGGTCCATGGTGATGTTCTCCCATTTCCATTCTAGTAAGGTCAATGGTTTCATCATCCCCTTAGACTTCTGCCTCTCTGCCTTCACTTGCTGACACACTAGGCACTTTTATTCATATTCAGCGATCTCCTTCTTCATATTATTCCACAAATAATTCTGTCGAATATCTCAATACAAATTTGTGTTTCATGGGTGAATAGAGAAATTAGAACTCTATGCATCATCCAAAAGTTCCTTCATCAGCTCCGTACTTGATGGAACACATAGTTTTTTACCAAATGTCACAATTTAATCTTCATTAACATTAAACTCTAAGGATTTCCCTTTTCCAATAGCTTCCACTTTTTTTTGAATTCCCACATCATCCTTTTAATCATCTTTTAACATTCCCAATAGTGACGGTTGAGAAATCATTTGTGAAAGGATTGATGATGTTCACTTCTTTATGATTCCCTTGTCCATCTTCATCAAATCCAAGAATATTGGATCCTTTTTGAGTCTTATCAATGATATAATCTCTAGGTCCTCTCTACTTAGGGCATCCTCCACCTTGTTTTCTTTCCTTGGGTGGTAATGGATTGAGCATTCATAGTCTTTGATCAGCTCTAACCATATTCGTTGGCACATGTTCAACTCTTTTTGTGTGAATATATACATGAGGCTTTTGTGGTCCGTATATATTTCACACTTCTCCCCAAAGAGATAATTCCACCAAATTTTCAAAATGAAGATCACTGCAGCCAACTCGAGGTGATGTGTTGTATAGATCTGTTCATGAAATTTCAATTTCCTTGAAGCATAGGCAATGACTTTTTCATTTTTCATCAACAAACATCTGAGGCCCTTCTTTAAAGCATCACTGAATACCATAAAAAGTTCACCACTTGTGGGTAAAGTGACCACGAGCTCAGTGATATACCTCCTTTTTAACTCCTTGAAGCTTTTTCGCATTCATCACTCTAAGAAAACATTACTCCCTTCCGAGTTAGATTTGTAAGACGGTTGGATAATCGTGATAAATTTTTCACAAATCGTCGATAATATCTAGCTAAACACAACAAGATACATATATCGGTTACCGATGTTGGCCTCATCCACACCTCAATTGCATCTTTTTTGGAGGGATCCATAGATATCCCATTACTTCTGATGATATGGAACAAAAATGAGACCTCCTTCAACCATAACTCATACTTGTTGTACTTTTCGTAGAGCTTCTCCTTCCACAAGGTCTCTAGTACAATTCTTAGATTCTCCTCATGATCCTCCTTGGTTTTTAAGTATATCATAATAAAATATTTAAATACTACAAAAAACTTTTCAAGGTAATCCCTATGGACTCTATTCATCCTTTCCATGAAGATTTCTGGAGAATTAGTGAGTCAGAAAGGAATTACCATGAATTCATAGTGCCTGTATCTTGTACGAAAATCTGTCCTGGGGATATCTTCCTTCTTCACCCTTACTAGATAATATCCCTAACAAAATTCCACCTTAGAGAATTATTGTTCTCCACATAGCTGATCGAACAAATCATTAATTCCTGGGAAAGGATACTAGTTCTTTATCGTGATTTTTTTGAGCTCATGATAATTGATGAAAAGGCGCATTGACCCATACTTCTTCTTTATGAAGAGAACTAGAGCACCCCATAGTGAAGCACTTGGGCGTATAAAACCTTTAACATGATTCTCTTGTATTTATTTCTTCAGAACCTCAAGCTTCACAATAGTCATTCTATACAGAGTCTTGGATATTGGAAATTCCCTAATTATAAGATCAATTGAGAATTCAACATCTCTTCTAGGAAGAAGACCGGGCAATTCCTCAAGAAAAACTTTAGTGAATTCCCTCACAATAGATATGTATTATAAGATGGTTTCCTTCTTATACTCAATCATCTGAACCAGACATGCATTCTCATAGGTTATCAATATCCACACTTGAGATGATGGAGCTAATGAATATTCATCTTCTTCCATGTACTTGTAAAGAATCAGGGGTCGATTCTCCACATGGAGAGTGATTTCCGTCTCACAACAATTTATGTTGGATATATATAAGGAAATCCAATTCATGCCAAGAATTGCATCAAATTCCATGAGAGGGATTATTGCAAGGTTCTCCATGAAGTTCAATCAACAGATTATGATAGGGGAGTAGTTATATTCATGGGATGCAATTATTGTCGCATTTGACGTACTCACCGACATCTTCGGTACTATGATTTGTGGTGGTTTTGGGATTGTTCTACTAAAATCTAAATATTTAAATGAATTCTTAGAACCTGAATCAAAAAGTGTGTTCACTATTCATGAATGAATAACTAGAATACCTATCACCACTTCATGGCTGTGGTTCACTTTATTAATTGTGATGGAAAAATCCCGCCCTTTCTGCCTTGGAGGTTGTTGGTTTCCTCTAAAAACCCTTGGCTTAGGGAACTTATTTGCAAGATTCCCTAGTTCATTGCAATTTTAGCAATGAACAACACGTTGAGGTTTGAACGGAGCATTCCTCTCCTCTATTAAAATAGCGGGGTTTTCTTGTCGGCAGTTAATAGCTAGGTGACATTCTCTTCCACACCTAATGCATTTCTTCATCCCCTTTAGTCAATTTCTAGGGTGATTATTTCCGCACATTTGGAAAGTGGGGCGCTGGATCTTCTTAGCACCGTTGGATTTATCCATCAGATCACCAGGATTGAATTCCACCTTATGCTTCTTATCCACATGATACCCCTGAGATTCTATGATATCCATTTCGACATTGAGGGCACATTAGAAATTTTTTTTTTCATAGTTGTCGATGTCATGGATTGCTAGTACTTTTAGCAGGCTAGGTTTCAGCCCACCAAAGAAGTAGTCAACCTTGCATTCAATGGTAACAACAATGAGAGAAGTATATCATGCAAGCCTTGTAATGTTTTCCTCATACACTCCAACAGATTTGTCATCTTTTTTTCTTGAGGGAAAGGAAGTTCCTTTCTATCATAAGTCAGAGGGTGCGCGGACAATATTTATCAAAAAACATCTTCTGGAAATACTTCCATTCCAACGCCTCGATCTCCTCCTCAGGATTCATATTTTTGATCAATTCCCATCATTTATCACCTTCACCCTCCATATGATAAGAATCCAAGAGAACCTTATCCTATTCCAAACATTGAAGGATAGAGAAGATCTTTTCAATGGATTTGATCCATGGTTCAACGATTGATGGATCAGATGATCCATTAAAAGTAGGAGGCCTTTTTCTCATGAAGCACTCTATAGTGACTTGTTATTTATTAGGGGGGGTGAATGTTCCTCTTGAACCATGTTTCTATTCAAATCTTGAGTTATCTGAGAGAGAAGCGTGAGAAAGTTCGTGATTCCCACTCCCATTGGATTGGGAATCTCATTATTACAATCATCACATTGATCTTCTAATCAGTTGTTAGCCTGAGTCCTCTTATTACCGGCCATTGGTTGGAATAAAAGGAATGTTAGGGGTAACCCATAAAAGGTAATCCATGTACAAAACTAATGAATTATAAATAAATTTTATTTCCTTAACATATTAATCTATTGGCTTCAGTCTATGTTATCCATGATATACTTTCTAACTTATATTCATAGGGCATTTCTTTCTCCCTTAATAATGGTTCATACTAAGCCTGTGAATTTACCAAAGCATATCCCCCAGGAGTGTCGTAACCAAGAGTGCATGAAATACTATTTTTGTGCACCAGTTCCTGTTCAAGTCTATCTGAAAGCGGTGTTTTCAGGTTTTAACCCTATGATACATCTATTCTAGAGTCGCCTCTACCTACTCATATCCAGACATGGATGTATTTTCTTGATAAACCACTTAATAAAAACTCAACAAAACATGGGGATGTTTTTATTATACATAGTCTTCTATCTAAGTCTTCACTAGGGTTTTCTAATCCTAATCCCAAATATAACTAAACCTCCCTCTAATACCAAATATGACAACTGTTCTCTTTATTACACAATTAAAAATAATTTATTACATAAAATTAACTTGATACAACATATAATATCAAGAGGTATAGTGTATTTGGGGCTTAGGATCATTACATAACAACTTAAAACATGAAATAAAACATCTTTATTGAAAACATTTTTTATAGGACCACTACATTCCCTCATACTTAGCATTGCATGGGACAACCTCAAGACATGAATAAGAAAAGGGTGAGCTATAAAGCCCTATAAGGGAATAATCATGGAATAACATGAGGAATAAAATACATTTTAGAAAATAGGTATATCAATAGAGCACAAGAGAAGCATAAACATAAAGGCATAATGAAGCATGATAATCATAACATGGAAATGTGGCAACAATACTTAACATGGAATTAGCATGAGCCAAGGATCAATGCACATAGAGCAGGAGTAAATCCTCATTGCATGAGAAGAACTAGTAAAACCTCATTGAACATGAATTAGAATGAGTAAACACTCATTTCAAATGACTTATCATGATACAATACTATACCCAAGGCATTGGAGTGCTATAAGGGCGGACCCTTCTTAATCACTTCATTTCATGCATAAGTGTGCCACATGGATCATATAACATGGATTCATAAAAAATAATCATTTATTACATGATAAAGGAATGTGGAATAGATACATTAATATATTTAAACAATAATTAAATGTTCATAAAGGTGAATACCCATGATAGAGAAATGGGCGTGGTATTCACTACACAATGACTTTGGCTGGGAAAAATGGTGCCATTGCGACAGCGTAACGCCGTGACGTAAGAATTCAAAAAAATTGTTTATGAGAGAGAAAGGGGTGTCTCATCATATGTAGATGAAATGGAATGCAAGGGGGTCATATAGATACATGTCACTACAATTTTAATGGAATTTAGAGTCATGATACAAAATAATTTCTTGAATGTTAGAGGAGAGAGAAATTTCATTATGAATATCGGCATAGTAACCGGTACACATGGGAGGAATTTAATGAGGGAAAAATGGGTATATCATAAATCAAACATAAACAGAGAAGTTTATGGGAGATAAAAAACCATACACCAACATTTATAATTAAAATTAAAAGTTCATAACAATTTAAAGAATATTGGACAAAAAAGAGAAAGGAAGCAAAACCCTTACTTGGAAGTGTGCTTCCAAAGGCCTGAGAGAGGCTTGAGAGAGGCTTCTTGGGAGCTTGGGGCACCTTGGGAGGATTCAAGAGAAATGAGGGAAGAGGTTGGATGAACTCAAAAGGCTTTGAGTGCGGATGAAGTGGGATCATGGGTGGGTTTATATAGGAAAGGTGAGAAATTATTTATTATTTAGGTTTGGGACACCTCACATTAAACTATTCCAAACCACAAACCAGCCCATGGTTTTTGCCAATGGTTTTTGGAAAAGGGAAGTAGAATTTTTTTTATAAGGCCAAAGTCCAAACTCCTTAAAATAATGGGGTTTCTTATGTGGAGATGAGTCACACTCCCTATGAAAATAGGTTAAAAAGACAAGATGATTAATAAGTCATGAAGGGTCCATTAATGCTTTGTAAAATAAGTCAAAAGAAAACAAAAATTGCATTATTTTAATGGTAAAACATATATTTTTAAAGAATAAGGCTTATAGTTTTTTATTACATCACTACTGGGTCATTATGATGTCATAAAACACATTATATATTTAAACAGTTTTTAATTTTTACCCAAAAATTTGACTGTCTCAGAAAATTTTGAAAAATTCACCAATAGATAATTTCGACATCCTAATTCTAGAAATAATATTCATTTTATATAAATAATTTTCTAAATAAGTTAATATTCACTTTTAAAATAAAAAGTGACATTTATTGAAAATTCATTGGTTTTGACAAAAACAGATTTCAAACCATAATAAAAATTACAATTGCATTCATAAAATTATACGATAATTTAAATTTGATAAAAATTAATTTAATAATAATAATAATAATAATAATATTTTATTAAAATATTATTTAATTCAAAAATCCATTAATTAATCAAAATAGATTTCTTATTTGAATGTTGACTAAAAATACTCTTTGTGCTTAAAAAAACTACTTACAAGGTAATAATAATAAAATGAAAGTACATTAATTATTATATAAAAAAATATTGTACATAACCATAGTGATAAGGTCTTGTTACATAACCCCTAATAAAACCCACATAAGACCGAAGAGTAAGGTGTGCGATGGTGACAGACTCTTTGGGTGTCTTAGATAACATTGCTCGAGTGGTAATCTCTATCAACTTCCATTTCTCTCATAGGTGGTCCTTATCAAGGTTAACATATTCAAGCTCGGATTGGGATTGGTCAAGAGTGACTCCCAATGATGCCACCTCCTTTCCGAGATTTGACCAATGGGCTTCATATGGGGCTCGTCTGCTAGATGAGGCCATCACTTCCTTTTTCTGAGTAAATTGGATTTGTTGGAGCCCTATATTTATACTAATCATGTGATCACAGTTCAACAACTATATTAGAAACAGACACAATTCTTAACATAAAACCAAAGAAGTTGACATTTTATATATACATTTTACATAAAGATATATTTAATTATAGCAAAAGGGATTTCCGTTAATGAAATTTTGGGTCGTTACATGTACCAAATAGAAGGTGAGCTAGTAGATTTATGAACCACACTGATCTAGGAGTTAATATTTATATTGTAAATAAATTAACCAATTTTAATTTATAATTGGCATCGACAACATGATAATTTTCATATGTGTAAATAATGTTATTCATGATAATATAGTAACTATTACATCCATATTTTTTCCCACATATCAATATGAGTAATTTGAAATATCTGATCCCATTACGCTTGTGAAAATAGAGGATTTAGATGGAAAAAATGATATTGGATAGTTATCCCTATCAATTTTTTGGCCTTTAAAATTTTATGTTCCACAACAATATGATTTTTAAATATAAGAAAAAATTATTTATAAATATTTTAAATATATTAAAAATATTAGTAATAGGATTGGTTTCCAATGAGATTATTGATATTGGGTGTAGATATATTATATTTTTAATTGTATTTTGGAACATTCCAATGTGTAAAATTACTTGAAATAGGTTAAGGTGATGATATTAAACTAGTTCATAAATCGATAAGATCATATCATGGAATGTTATAAAATATAAAAAGAGTTAATATTTATAGAACTATGGATATATGTGATTTAATGTGTGATTACGAAACTCTTATTTCAATATTATTAGAAAAAGGGGAATCATATTACATTATTGTAACAACCAGAGATTTTATAAGATATATTCTTTTTAATTTCATTCATATCATCTGTTGAATGATACACCAAGATTATCTTGCGCTACATGCAACATCGTATTAGCTTGTAGTATACGCAACACTATTCTCGGATCGTGTTATACACAATTTCATGTTCGTTTGATAGAAGTTATTCTACGCAACATTGAGTGTATATATATATATATATATTCAATGTATAAATAAAATATGGTTGGATTCTGTTATACGCAAAAACAATGGAGTCTTCCAATACACGCAACCCTAACTTGGATTGCATTACACGCAATCGCAACCTTCTTCGATTGCGTGTGTTGTACGCAATATCGGGTTTTACTAAACAATGATATATGGTTATAATATTATTGTTAACTAGATTTTATGAATAATATTAACTAAATTTTGAATTTTATAACATTATTATTCATCTTACATATTTTCTAGAACATGGTATGAGAACAAAACAATTTTTTCGGGTAAAATAAGTATTTTTCAAAAAATGCACTTTTGCCGCCTTTTGATGGTGCACCCAAATTGAATCTAGTTTTTGACATGTTTATAAGTTCAATTTGACAAAATAAAATTCTTCTTTTGAATCATTATATAAAAATTTACATTGGATAAAGTGTTGATATTTTTCTGATAACTTTCCTATTTTAATGAATAGTAAAAACACACTATATTTTAATTAAAAAGAATTTTTTTCATCATAATAATTTATGTGGTTAAATTATAATACTGAATGGTTTTAAAGTATAAATAGAATATATTTTGACCATTTAATATAATTTATGTCATTACCATTTATTTTATCTTTACTTCGTAGGTTAAATCAATTCAATCTTTTGCAATGTTTTAAACAAAAACCCGTTTTCTTTCGACAACGAGATTAATTTTAATTTAATTTCTGCAACTTTTGTGTATTGAATTTGGAAAAATGGATTCCATATTTGGAATCAGTGGGTCCAAATTATGTTAATAATCCACTTTTTATTTTTGGGCATTATGAATAGTAACTACGGTAATATTTATTTACTGCAGTTAAAGGTAAATAGGGTAATTCAAGGTTAAAAGAATATTATAATAATTCAAAATTACCTTGAAACTTGTCCTAACTTTATTGGATGAGTAGAGGCCGACCATGGGCATCTTTGAGCCGATTTTGGGACTCCAATGAGCCACTTGGTAGTGAAAATGACAATTTGGATTAATTAATTTAATGTAAAGACAAAATTGACTTTAACAAAAATATTTTAGTAATTAATTTTTATAAGGGGTTATATAAGTTATATTTTCAACTATAAATATTCTTTGGAAATATATAAATATTACCTATATCATGGTATTATTTTCATAATTTTTATACATCAAATGAATTAAATTATTTAGGACACAATAATGATGTAGTGTTTACCTCATTAATAAATGATTTAAATAAATAAGATTATAATGATTAAAATATCATCCAAAACCTGTCCAATTCCAATTGGATGATTTTATTTCTTATATGAGTCATCTTATCTTCGACATTAATGTGTTTTGGACCTCTTGAAACTGAATATAAGTTTAAAATAAAATAATGTTTTCACACTTTCCGAATGAGCCCCTCCTCTCCCTTATAAAAGGAGACCACTTATATGCAATTACTCACACCTCTAAATCCAATTGGATCGTCCAAACTCTTCCCAAATAAGGTCCCTACATCCCTATCCTACCACATGATTCCTTAAATTATGCAGAAGACTCTCCAAGAAGTATTTCTAGTTCAAACCAAAGGAAGTTACCAAAATTAAAGGTAACAATTTCTCTTAAGTTGTTTTCTTTTATACTACTTCTCCACCCCCTAAACTCTTTTTAATCCTTTCTTTTGTAAAAAAACCAATATCCTAAATATACTAGGATTTTTATATGATAAGTATTCAAACTACACTCACACACCCACCTCCATCTAATGGATGAAGAACATAATGTCTCTGTGATGGCAAACTAACGCCTCACGAAATGATGATTGTTCGATTTTCTCCTACCGCCTCTCATGGTAGACATTATGATGGAACTATATTTATATATAATATATATTATGATTATGATTTCATTATTCTTATTTACTTCCCAATTATATCATGAATTTATGGTTTTCATAGTCGGTAAATACGATAATCTCATTTGAGAAAGTGCGGACTACCGCCCCCTCAAAGTGATGTGATTCGTTAATACCTTATGTGGGATGTATAATGGATGTGGTTAATGATATTATATATGATATTATATATGATATTATACTGGAATTAAAATATACCTAAGTATAATTATGTTTTAATTCTATTAAAAAAATAATTAGAAATGAAAGTAGCGTTCATGCGTACGTATGGATTACCGTCTCCATGAACGGTGTGTTTCATTTCTTACCTCCATATGTTATGTACTATTATAAATTCTTGTATATTATGGATATATAATGAATTTATATGATATATAAATCATTATTTACATTTTTGAAGTAATTAAATCATGATATAAGTAATAATAACATCAAGAACAACAAGTCCAAACACGTATGATAAATAAGATGATTTTTCCCAAAACGCTACATTGACATTAATTTACAAAATAATGGGTAATATAATGTCATAAGTGAACTATATATGATATAATAAAAATTAATATGATTTTGTAATAAGTCAATGACATTATTTAAATCATTATACAGGAGGTTCGGATACATATGAAGAATATCAGACGTACGGTAAGGGACATCTTTTCCAATCCCGTTTTATCCGAGATTGTTTATTCGTAAGTATTTACTGGGGTTATTGTTATCATCCAAGTGCATGTTTTATAAAAGTGTTTTTATGTTTGTTTAATTTCATTTTTACCCATTTTGTTCTTTACTACATGATATGTAAGGAATCTTTTTTTTACGTTACGAGGTACTTTTTGACTTTTCCGAAAAAAGTATGAGGAGAATGTTTTTTTAACTTATACGGCATGAAAGGATTTTTTACGGTTTAATAAAGCCTTATTTTCATGAAGCTTCCTCCAAAATATTTCATGACTATTTTCAAAAAAAATCTCTTTCTTTTAAAATTGCATGACATTTTGTGAAAAGAAATCGATTTTGAAGAAGAAAGAATATTTTCCTCAAGAATTCATTTCAAGTGTTTTATCAAAACCATTTTTCATATAAGATGACATTATTTCATATGTGTATGTTTCAAGTATAATGTATCTATTATTTACATGATTTCACTTCTCTTATTATGAAATGATATCCATTTCTTTTATATGGATTATGGGATGATGGGATGATTTTTGTGAAACCCATTTTATTTATTGGGTTATTATGAATGATGTATGTTTATTTTGTGGCATAGGTAAGAATGATTTAATTATGAGATGGGTGGGACCTATATCTCCCTCCAATGAATTGGGTAATGATTTATATATCATGAGATAGACATGGATGAAATGGCAAGTTAAACTGGTTCAGTAATACAGAACTAGAACGAGGAGTGAACTCGATTCAGAAAGGGACTTTGTCCACTAAGATAGTCCTGGTAGCAATGCCTTGGATACTATGGAAATCATATCATGTGCTTAATGGTTTCCACAATTACATGTTCTATTCCCATTCTATTCTATCAGGATTTATGTTCCCTTATTATATATACCTTACGTACTTCCAAGATTCATGTCTTTGTTCAAGATTTTGATGTTTAGATTTTATGTTCAAGTTTTTGCATTCAAATGTTTCTGGAATTTTTTATGTTCTCTATGTTTACCCTTAATAGGCATTTGAGATCACCCGTTTTATGTTTTATTTTCCCCAGGATATAAATAAAGGTTTTATGTAAGAAAAAAAGGGGAAGATATTTATTGGGAGATGTTGAAGATCTTTCACCACGATTAGAAGATTTTATTCTGATTTTCCAAAGACACTAAACTATTACGGTCCTTGTGTGTCTGTTTTTGTTATGTATTAAGTATTATGAAAAAGTAATGTAATGTCCATGTACGTCATGCTTCGGGTCTCTACATTTGGTATCAGAGGAAAGGATTAGTCAACCTTTGGAAACTAGGATGCAAGAACTTTAGTGAGATCCCTAGAGATATTTCTAAGGTATGTCTAGGGATATCCCTAAGGTTAAGTATAAGTATAGGTTATAGTCCTATAATTACGGTAACAATCATAGAATTAAACCTAAGATGTTATATATTGAAGGTACTTCACCTTTATTATGTTGTTTTCTCTAACATGATTTTTGCCTCTCACATTATTCTTTTTGGGTTTTAGACGATGGCTGGAACCCAAAAGAACCATGTTGATCAATGAAATGGACAATGCAATGATTGTCCTCATGAACAAACAAATGTTATGGGAGATGGGGTGAAAAATCTTATTGCTATAGTTACACAATCTATGAATCATTCTAGACTTCCAAATGAGCTGAGAAGGGAACAATATTCTATTGAGTCTTCGTGAGGCAAAATCCACCTTCTTTCAGAGGGTCTTCTGATCCACTTGTTGCTGAACAATGGATCAGTACCACTGAATAGATATTTTCATTTCGTCAATGTTCTAAACATGATAAATTCATCTTAACAGTATATTTTTTGGAAGGTGAAGCTGATCAATGGTGGAATCTTATCAAGAATACGAGGCAAAGAGATGAAATTGAGTCTATGGAATGGGATGAGTTCAAGAACATATTTTTCAATAAGTACATCCCTCGTATTCTTCGGACAAAGTTGGAGAAGGAGTTTCTTGAACTAATGAAAAAGGATGATGAATCTGTTGGTGTATACGAAGCAAATTTTACAAGACTTGCAAGGTATACATCAGGCATTATCATCCAACCTGAAAGTAATGTTGTTCGATTTTTCAGTGGCTTAAAACCAAGTCTTCGAAGGGAATTAGCTATAAGAGACTTCGGTAGCTATGAAGAAATTTTGCGTTGTGCTATAAAGGTAGAACTAGAAGTTGGAGTTATGTATCCATCTCATGGTTTTGACAAGAAACAAAAGATGGAGTTCAAGGGAAAATCTCAGAACAATGGTGAAAAGAAGGTGAATGCTTCTTTATGCTCAAAGTGTGGAAATAAGCATGGTGGAGATTGTCTAAAAGGTACTAGAAAATGTTTCAAGCGTGGAAACGAAGGTCATCGAGAAACTGAGTGCCGAAGTAATGGGAAAAAGGTTTCAAATGACGTGAATAAAGAAAAGACTTCAGAGAACGCTCCAACAACACTTCAATTCTTCAAGTGCAAGGAAATGGGGCATTATGCTAATAAATTCCCTAATCCAAGGGTTAGTGATGAATGAAATGAGTAACCAATTAAGGAAAAGGACAAAGGGAAGTCACAGGCGATCACTATAGGCGATGTTGAATATAACAACGATGTGGTGGAATGATTATGTGTTTATGTAATGGGATTCCAAAATAATGTTGTATATAGTATCATGGAATATAGGAATATATATGTATTGGTATATTGTGGTTTTCAATAATTTTATGGTACCGGTAACCATGGAAAGTGATTGAGATATTTTTGGAAAAAAAGATGATATACACATAATGAAGGGAAAATGAGAAAATGAAATGTTTGACAATATTCAGGAGCTCATGACTGATATAAAGAAATAATTATATCATGGTATGAGGTTTTGGTATGTGAAAAGAGTTAACTTTTGACAGCACTCATGTTTTCACTACGATTAAATGGGTATTCATTTTTCAATAGAATACATGATTAAGGCCTTAGAATGTTTGGAATGTGACCAACAAGACATATCTCATGTTATATGCGGATCAACGATAGTATTAACATGCTAGTTGTATGAACTCTTTGGTAATCGTTTTCACTATAATATGAGATTGGATAGCAGTATTTTGGATAAGCCTAAAGATTGGAATGGATTATGTTGGACATAAGTTAGTATTGTTTAAGGATAGAAGTTTTTTCCGATATTATTTATGGGATGTAGTCTTAGAAAAAGGACAACCTACAGGATGGGCGACAACCCATCGCGTCGGAAAAGGCTGTGGGAATCGAACCCACAACCGAAGTGCGACTGGACTTTATCGCCTACCACTGGCCTACAGGATGTCCATGTTTCGTAGAAACTAGTTGTATTATATTAAGCAGTATGATATATGAAGTATAAGTCCATTTTAGGAACCATATATGATTAATCTCACTATAGATGGACTTATGTATTTTTTGATAAATTTTCTAACCTTTTGTTTGAGATAGATGGAATGACCCATCATTCTATCACATGATCTGCTAACACATCAGGAATGACAAATTCAACTTCATTTCTTTAAGAGATGAAGTGGAAAAATTGTCCAAAGAACGACCAACGGTGAGACTGTACCAAAATCACGAAAGTATTTCTTATAATTCCAATTTCATCAAATTCAGGGAAATAATCTGGAAAACCAAAAATTTTGTCCTAGTGCTCTTATATCCGATGAATCAGATGGTATCTTAGATCGTCACAAATTTATGGCTTTGTGATTGTTGGCTTTTTCATAACCATGTTCTCTACCACTCTCCATTAGAACTTGATGGTTAGATTTTTCGTCCATATCCATATTTTCACCTATATTCTATTACATGGAAACCAAGTGATGAGTTATTTTGGGTAATCATTACATTTGAATCTTTAGTTTTTAAAATTATGTTTTAGTATTACTTTTTTACGATGTGGGTTTCTATAAATAGTAAACGATTTATAACCCCAACGAATTTCGAGGGAGAAATTCATTTTAAGGGGGGTAGAATGTAACAACCCGAGATTTTATAAGATATATTATTTTTAATTTATTTCATATATTCTTTTGAACAATACACAAAGATTATCTTGCACTACACGCAACACCGTATTAGCTTGCAGTATACACAACACTATTCTTGGCTCGTGTTACACCCAATTTCAAGTTCGTTTGATAGGATTTATTCTACGAAACATTGAGTGTATATATATATATATATATTCAATGTATAAATAAAATATGGTTGGATTCTGTTATATACAACAACAATGAAGTCTTGTACTACACAAAACCCTAACATGGCTTGCATTACACGCAATCGCGACCTTCTTTGATAGCGTGTGTTGTATGCAATATCAGGTTTCACTAAACATTGATATATGGTTATAATATTATTATGAACTAGAAGTTATGAATATTATTAAAATAATTTTGAATATTATAACATTATTATTCATCTTACATATTTTCTAGAACATGGTATGAGAACAAAATAAATTTTTCGGGTAAAATAAGTATTTTTTAAGAAATGCAGTTTTGCCGCCTTTTGATGGAACACCCATATTAAATATAATTTTTGACATGTTAATAAGTTCAATTTGACAAAATAAAATTCTTCTTTTGAGTCAGGATATAGAAATTTACATTGGATAAAGTTTTGATATTTTTCTGATAACTTTCATATTTTAATGAATAGTAAAAACACACTATATTTTAATTAAAAACAATTTTTTTCATCAGAATAATTTATGTGGTTAAATTATAATATTTAATGGTTATAAATTACAAATAGAATATATTTTTACCATTTAATATAATGTATTTCATTAGCATTTATTTTACCTTGAATTCGTAGGTTTAATCAATTCAATCTTTTGCAATGTTTTAAACAAAAACCCGTTTTCTTTCGACAACGGGATTAATTTTAATTTAATTTCTGAAACTTTTTTTTATTGAATTTGGAATAGTGGATTCCATATTTGGAATCAGTGGGTTCAAATTATGTTAATAAGCTACTTTTTAATTTTGGGCATTATGAATAGTAACTACGGTAATTTTTATTTACTGCGGTTAAAGGTAAATATGGTAATTCAAGGTTAAAAGAATATTATAATAATTCACAATTACCTTGAAACTGGTAATAACCTTATTGGATGAGTAGTGGCCGACCATGGGCATCCTTGGGCCGATTTTGGGACCCCAATGAACCACTTGGTAGTGAAAATGACAATTTGGATTAATTAATTTAATGTAAAGGCAAAATTGATTTTAACAAAAAGCTTTTAGTAATTAATTTTTATAAGGGGTTATAAAAGTTATATTTTCGACTATAAATATAATTTGGAATGCTAATAAGATTACCTACATAATGGTATTTTGCTCATAATTTTTAGACATCAAAAGAATTAAATTATTTATGACACAATAATGATGTAGTGTTTACCACATTAATAAATAATTTAAATAAATAAGATTATAATGATTAAAATATCATCCAAAACCTGTCCAATTACAATTGGATGATTTTATTTCGAATATTAGTCATCTTATATTCGACATTAATGTGTTTTAGACCTCTTGAAACTGAAGATAAGTTTATAATAAAATAATGTTTTCACACTTTCCTAAAGAGCCCCTCCTCTCCCTTTTTAAAGGAGACCACTTCTATGAAATTACTCACACCTATCAAACCTTTTGGCTCGTCCAAAATCTTCCCAACTAAGCTACATACATCTCTATACTCCCCCTTGAAGCCTTACATTATGAAGAAGACTCTCTAAGAAGTCCTTTTGGTTTAAACCAAAGAAAGTTACCAAAATTAAAGGTAACAATTTCTCTTAAGTTGTTTTCTATTATTCTACTTCTCGAACCCCTAAAATCTTTTTAATAATTTCTTTTGTAACAACAAAAATATCCTAAATATACTAGGATGTTGTTATGAGAATTATTAGAACTAAAATTACACACACTCCTCCATCTAAGGGATGAAGAACATAATGTTTCTTTGATGGCAATCTAACGCCTCACGAAACGATGATTGTTCGATTTTCTCCTACCGCCTCTCATGGTGGCCATTATGATGGTACTGTATTTATATATAATATATATTATGTTTATGATTTCCTTATTCTTCTTTACTTCCCAATTATATCAGGCCTTTACGGTTTCCATAGTCGGTAAATACGATAATCTCATTTGATGAAGTGCGGACTACCGCCCCCTCAAAGTGATGTGATTCATTAATACCTTATGTGGGATGTATAAAGGATGTGGTTAATGATATTATATATGATATTATAATGGAATTATAATATACCTATGTATCAGTATGTTTTAATTCCATTAAAATAAGAAATAGAAATGAAAGTAGCGTTCATGCGTACGTACGACTTACCGTCTCCATGAACGGTACGTTTCATTTCTTACCTCCATATATTATGTACTATTATAAATTAATGTATATGCTGGATATATAATGAATGTATATGATATATAAATCATGATTTAAATTTTTGAAGTATGTAAATCATGATATAATTAATAATAACATCAAGAACAACAATTCCAAACACGTACGAAAAATAAGATGATTTTACCCAAAACGCTACTTTAACATTAATTTACAAAAGAATGGGTAATATAAAGTCATAAGTGAACTATATATGATATCATAACAATGAATATTATTCTTTAATAATTCAATTACATTATTTAAATCATTATACAGGATGTTGGGATACATAAGAAGCATATCAGACGTACGGTAAGGGATATCTTTTCCAAACCCATTTTTATCCGAGATTGTTTATTTGTAAGTATTTACTGGGGTTATTTTTATCATCCATGTCCATGTTTTCTAAAAGTGTTTTTATGTATGTTTGATGTATTTTTACCCATTTTGTCTTTAAATACATGATATGTAAGGAATCTTTCTCTTTTTTACGTTACGAGGTACTTTTTGACTTTTCCGACAAAAGTACGAGGAGATTGTTTTTTTAACTTATACGACATGAAATGATTTTTTACGGTTTTATAAAGCCTTATTTTCATGAAGATTCCTCCAAAATATTTCATGACTATTTAAAAAAAATCACTTTCTTTTAAAATTTCATGACGTTTTGTGAAAAGAAATTGATTTTGAAGAAGAAAGGATATTTTCCTCAAGAATTCATTTCAAGTGTTTTATCAAAACCATTTTTCATCTAAGATGACATTATTTCATATGTGTATGTTTCAAGTATAATTTATCTATGATTTAAATGGTTTCACTTCTCTTATTATGAAATGATATCCACTTCTTTTATATGGATTATGTGATGATGGGATGATTTTTATGAAACCCATTTTATTTATTGGGTTATTATGAATGATGTATGTTTATTTTGTGGCACAAGTAATAATGATTTCATTATGAGATGGGTGGGAACTATATATCCCTACAATGAATTGGGTAAAGATTTATATCTCATGAGATAGACATGGAAGGAACGGCAAGTTAAACCGGTTCAGTAATACAGGACTGGAACGAGGAGTGAACTCGATTCAGAAAGGAACATTGTCCACTAAGATGGTCTTGGAAGCAATGCCTTGGCAACTATGGAAATCATATCATGTGCTTAATGGTTTCCACAATTAAATGTTCTATTCCCATGATATTTTTTCAGGATTGATGTTCCCTTATGATATATGCCTTACGTACTTCCAATATTCATGTCTTTGTTCAAGATTTTGATGTTTAGATTTTATGTTCAAGTTTTTGCATTCAAATGTTTATGGATTGTTTTATGTTCTCTATGTTTACCCTTACTGGTAATTTGAGCTCACCCCTTTTATGTTTTCATTTCCCCAGGATATAAAGAAAGGTGTTAGGTAAGAAAAAAAGGGGAAGATATTAATTGGGAGATGTTGATGATCTTTCACCGTGATTAGAAGATTTTATTCCGAGTTTCCAAAGACACTAAACTAATACGGTCCTTGTGTGTCTGTTTTTGTTATGTATTAAGTATTCCTCAAAACTAATGTAATTTCCATGTACTTCAAGCTTCGGGTCTCTACAATTATCACGTATACACATTTCTTAGGGCTCAACATTTTATTGAGAGGCTTCCTCAAGTATCGTAGTTATAATTACCCATAATAGGTTGTTTAATATTCATAGTGAATTTTAAAAGTCGTAATATAGATAAAGGTCAATAAATATTTTCTTATGACTCAATTATAATGATTATTCCACTATTTTTCATTTGTTTTATCTATTAGTTATTTATATTTGATCATTCTCTAATTATTATCAATATAAACACATACTCTTGGTTTGAGTGGTTAATATCTTGATTTAAATGGGGGATTAGTTTGATAGTATATTTATTATCAAAATAATTTCCATAATATTACATAATTATTGGAATATTAAATTATGTGAATGACTACAGAAAATATAGAGGATCTTCCTATTGTGGGTTTTGTGTGAATGCATGTATTTAAAAAAAATTGAAATATTTTCACTATGAAATGATATATTACTATTTATTGGTATATATATAATCATGAATTTTTTCTCCTAATCATCATACTAGATAAATCCTAATATTATACATGAGTTAACATTTTTAATTAATGATATGTAAAAGAAATATTTAAATAACCCCATTATAAAACTATGGGTTTTACTAGTATTAGTAATAAATTTTTTGGTCAGTAGAATTTTATGTTTAAATTAATTTCATTTACATATTAATGTAACAATTTAAAATTGATATCCTCTAATGATAAATGATGAAATAATTAACCTTGTGAGAGGTGAAATAAGATTTTCAATGGTCGATTTGTGGCTTAGAAATCATCGCTACATAAATAGATATATAGATATTTTCAAAGAAACATTTTGGTACATGTAAGGTGATTACACAAATATTGTGATTTCATTTTGGCCAGAGATAATGGAAAAAATATTTACAAGATTTACTTATAATTTTTTAACCATGTATTATCTACTCTGATGTAGTTTACATTAATGACATATTAGTGTGTTCAAGACCATATGGGGACCATGTATAAGGTTTTTAATTTGGCAGGGAGTTATTATATGATTATGAGTTATATGGTAAGGTATCAATGATATTTTTATAGAAGTGGTTCTTTTTATCGGACATATCATATTTTAGAGTGGTTAATTGTCTACCCGACAAAAATATTGAAATTGTTTCCTGGTATCCATCCATGAATATCATTGAGTATAGAAGATTAATTTTATTTCTAGAATAATTTTTATAGATTTTTACCTAACTCATCATAGAAAATGATTCCATTTTAACAATTAAAAAATAAATATCACACTTGTTTTTAGATAAATTAGTTTTAGACAATAATATAATTCCAGATACCGTGGTCGACATATTCATTTATTAAGTGGAATAATGTTGGATAATTTTTGTAATGTTGTTTAATATATTTTATCACATCTAGGATTTATTTTATTATTATACCATAAATATATTTATTACATCCTTGTAATAGATAAATTTCCCCCCATTACTATATTTATAGTACCCATGAGTTAGTACAAAAATTTTGTGGTTTTTAGTTGATATAATGGTGGAATTAATGATTTGATAAATGACTTATAGACTTTAAAATCTATACATAATTTTATTATTTTCTTTCATATGGAAAAACTAATTGGGTCATTGATTGATTATTTTATTCGGATATATAATGAATTTGAGGCTTTATAGAAACTATGAAAGTGTAATGTTCTAACTTATTCTCTGAGTAAGAAGGTACATGTATATATTTATTGAGAGTTGTTTGATAAATGGAATATGATACAAATGATTTCCATCATATTAATTGATCTATAATAAATAGATGATAAATCTTGTCTATATCATATATCCCCTCAAATATATATCTTTTTCAAATATATTTATAAAATTTTCATTGAATTTAAATTTTCATTTATGTTTGAAATGAATAATTGTGGTAGTTTAGAATAGTTATGAGTTTTTTGGGGAAGTTTTTTTATGGATTCCATTTGGGATTTCATGCTAGGTCTCCATGTATTCTTGGAATTAGACATCAGTGTGTGGCCATGTATTCTTACATGATACTTTTATTTCCATGGTTGTGTTTATTATTGCTGATTAAAGCTTATCAAACAATTCATATTCAAGAGATTTGTGATTTTTGATGCATGGTGATCTACATTTATGGGCCTTCCATTCTCTAAACATGTCGTATGGCTTGAGATTTTCATGATTTGCTGTGTTGTCAAAATCTTCTTGATCATTCCATTCATGATCATTCATGCACCGGTCCACCTCACCAATTGTAACTGACTTTATATTTTCTTTAACTAAATTACTCCACTATCTCATTATTTTAAAATCCCCCACCTTTTTATTTTTGTAAATGTTTCTTAGGGGATCAATGTTCCGATGAAAGAGGAATAATAAGGAGGATCTAGGATACTCCTCATATGTAGTCCTACTCATCAATGTTCAAGTGATCCACTTTGATGAGTTCATAATGTGTTAACTATATATGGACCATGAATTTTCAATGGGATTTATCCATGGAAGGTTTTTTTATTATTCAATGAAGAATATCTAGTGTATTTTAAGAATACATGATACTATAAGAGTGTTTTTTGTTTCGATTCTCAAGATCTCCATGTATCTTATTCCTATTTATTTTATTTTATATTCTGTGTAGTGGTTCATGTGGGTGAGTATATCCTCTATGGGCTTGTATGTGACCATCCTTGGTTCTTGTTTTATCATGAATCCCTAGAGTTACAAGGAGCATATATATTGATACTTTCTATGATCGGTATGTTATTCTCTTTCTTGTATTTTGAATTATCTACAAAGAGATGAATTTATATACTCTATACATCGATCAAATTAAAAATTTATTGTTACCAAACAATAAATACTAATAAGGTGTAGTAAAGAAGATGTGTGGGGTCGAACCCATAGGGAGAGATAGAAATAAAGAAAACTACGGACTTAAATCATATAGTATGATACCTTCTATTCACTCTCCATATTTGGTTTTACTAGAACTATGTAGGTTATCATTAAATTCGAATGATAAATATGGTATTATGATCAATTTCAAGTAATTATGAAAAATATAATATTAAATCAATCTTCAGATAGTCTAATGACTTAGACTACAAAGCTGTGAAAGGGCCACCAATAGGTTATAATCAAACCAATTTGATATAGCTATAATGCATTTATCCCTAAGTCTAGGTATAGCAATAAATCGTGATGTAGTATGCATAGATTCAATGCATAAAGGGTCTCATGATAATGGTTATAACCATGTATACTCCAATTAGGCCAGTTTCATTCAATTACACCTCCCATTGTTATAGATTCATAAAATAATAGGATGAACATTTTTTTATCTTAATTTTTAGACATAATCTTATCATGTTTTGATTTAATGATTCATTAATGTAAAACCATATTTTTGTCCCCCAACCATTAGAGGATTTTTCAAACCTGATGGGATTAAAAAAAATCAACGGAATAATAATAATTCATTAGATAATAATAAATTAATTAAAAATTAATAAATCCAAGATTGAAAACTATTAAAACTAAATCAAATACATTAATTGAATGAATAAATATTAAATTAATTGAATGTGATGAAGTATAATTGATATCAGTGAAGGAAATAGGTATTAAAATGGAAAGAAAAGTAAAATAATCTAAGAGAACCTATAGAATGGAAATCATCATGAATGAAATTGATAAAATGAATAATGGAATGAATTACAACAAAAGTTTGGAAGAAAAATATATATGAAAAAGAAGAAGAAAATGAGATAAAAAATATGCTAACAAATCACTGTACATGCTTGGGACTTCTTACATATATATAAACTCAATAATTAATGGACTTTTAAAGTGGTCATGTTATTTATTTTCTTCATGTTTCCACTTTCTTGATTTGTACACAGCATGTAAGAGGCCTTCACTTCAGGTATATTTTTATCTAAATTATATCTATCAGTTAATATAATCTTGAGAAATTGGAGGCCGGTATCTTTGGTTGGATAAAATATTAATAAACTCACATCATGTAAATTTTTCTTGTCGTGTATTCAAATTATATATAGTAATCACATTATGTTTTGTAAATTCTGTGGGATTCTAAATTTTCAGTTGTCAATACATGTAATGTATTTACATGTCTTGTAACTACTTCATGTCATTTAATTTCTTATGGTTTAAAAATTGGTTTGTATGGATGCTTTAAATGATGAATAAACTTCGTTAACACCTTGCACAATGTGTAAATGATATTTTTTTCCATTTTTCACCATTCTTCCATTGTGAAATGAATTCATTATTACTAAAAAAATTAACCAAAACCCAGTGCATTATCAAATAAACAACTATTAAAAATTAAATAAATGCATCCAATATGTATATATAAATTAATCATATTTAATTCCCCACACATAAAAAATTTCCTATTCTAGAGTAATAATCGCTTTAAAAAGAATTTCAAATAAAAAATTTAAATTGAAAACATGCATTTAAACCAAGTAAATATAACTATGTTTTAGTGGAAAAAGAAATTCCCCTTGAATCTCTCCCATATAAAATGTTAGTGACACATCAACATCAAATTCATATTGTAGATTTAATTTTCCTGTAATTACAATTTTCCAAATATTACTTAGAAACTATTCCACTATTTTAATTTACCTCATAAATAATTTTCTCTCATCAATCATTGTAAAATGATAAATGAGTTATAGTTACACCAGAAATACAGGTTCCTAACCACATGCTTGAAATGGTTCTCAAATCACAAACTTGTATATGAAAATATAATATTAATAATGAGGTCTTCTAAAGTATAGTTCAAATTACACTAAGTATGAGGGTAGGTGGGTATATGATAAAAATATATATCTTAAGAAGTAGGTTCACCAATACAGTATAATTTATGATAGTCATGAATTGTGAAATAAATGAACTTATCATGGACATGAATATCCCTAATCTCCCAGAATCTTAGTATTTGTCCATGAATATATCAGGTATGTTTAAATAATGTGTCATTTCACATTGAATTTATTTTTATTAATTTTAAATTCATTATTTTATTATCTTTATTGATTAGTTTCTAAAAATATTTATCAAGATAGGTCTCACATTCATAACCAGAACACATATATTATTTTGTGAAACAAAATTAGTCTAAAAATCAAAATTTTTAACCCTTCTAATACAAAATTCATTAATATATATATATATATATTCATCATTATTTTTCAATAAAATAGGGAAATAATAGTAGAATACCAAAGGCAGTCATAAAATTTTGGTCTGGTGAAAATTCCACCATACATCTCATCAACACCAGACATCACATATTTAGTAGAGATGATAAATCCCCCACACTTGTTCACAAAAAAACCTTTCATAAAAACCAATGATAGCATAAAAAGGTATAATAGGTTTGAAATATCTAAATCCCATAAATTGAATTCAACTATAATATAGGATAAAAAGGATAAGCGTAATGGTGTGTCTTAGGATAAGTGGATCATAAAAAATATCCTTTATCATTTTAACCCAGTATGTGTTCAATCATAGCTTTTACAATATCTCATTACATGTTATGATAGGTTTACATGAACGAGTTATCTCTCATGAAATATGCTCAAATAAGAATAAGAAATTGTATTTCCAGAATACTCTCAAGAATTGGAGGATATATAGAAATAGGAAATCACTCAGTGCATCATATATATTAATAAAACATTTAAAATTAATAGTAATAATCCTGAATTGGAATTAAATTATTCAATTTTATAATCATTATCAAATTATATTATGAATAAAAAATAATTACAACCAATTTCATGCCAAAATATTTCTTTTATTTATAATGGTTTCATTGATGTTTCTTGTTAATGAATTAATTTTCATGGAAAATGTATCATTAAATAATTATAGAAGATAATAATTTGTTTTTAACAACAATGCTTAAATATTTCCCTCCAATACATTTGATGAAACAGTTCCACAATGAATTTGAAGTGTTGTGAGATAGATTTCCAAAAATGTATACACTATTTGAAAATGAAAACCTGAAAGTTAAATTATGGAATCTAGATATCCCAATAATGAATTTCATGAAATGGAGGAAATTTTTTATGGTGTGAAATTGTGAAACCTAAATATGTTTTAATATTAAAAAAACATGCACTTGATAAACCAATAATACATCGGGTTAATTAATGTAACATTAGAAAAATGAGAATAAGAACATAGTTAATAGAAATTTAAAACTGTTATGGAAAATTCTAGTCTAGAGCTATAATGAAATATCAGATGAATGAATATTGAAAAGAATTCTCAATTAGTATAAAATAACTAAATCTTGAACAACATTTCTCAAACTATGAAAACAAAAATATCAGTTTCCTTTGATATGTTTAATAAATTTCATCATCTCTCAGACTAATGGGATAAAAATTAATCAGTGGAGTCAATCAGATCCGATCTTGTATTACACTTATAGGAATAGGTTGGTGTTTCTTGGGTCCCAGGAGGTTCTTTGGTGGGTTTAAATAATTCTGGAATAGGATAATCAAAATGCTCATGTGGGAGGTGAAAAATCTTGGAAGACCATGGAGGGTTCTCCTAAAGGGGATTGAGTGCGAGGAAAAATCCCAAAATCTCTATCCATATATTGGTTGGGTACTGATATATGTCAAGTGGGAGACCAGATTGTGGTATTACATCTTCATCATTAACCATTTCAGAAGATGGAGAAGATAGAGACATGCCTAATATAATGCATAAATAAAATAGGAAAAAGTAATAATCATTGTAGAAAAAATATGTATGATTTATGTATATGTATATATATGAAATGGTAAATTTGGGAATGTGAACACAATGTATAAAAAATATTATTCAAATAGTGTACATTTTGGGAGGTGTACAAGGAAAAACTGTTACTCAAGGAAAAACTCGATGGTATGCACATCTAAAGTCCACTCCGGAATAGAAAGATCTATCAAGATTGCACTCCCTATGATTTTTCTATAATTACATTGAATAATCGTTATTGTATTATAATATTGGTGTCATGGTGCTGGATGGTGGCACTGTATGGTCCACCTCGATGATATATGGTAGTGTGGGACCCTATCCTTATTGGTCCTACACTACTAGACCCTCTTATTGCACTGTAGGATCTATTAGATCAGGGGGAAGGGTTCTAAGGGTGGATAAGGTGGTGGTAATAGTAGTAGATGAATGTTTGATTGCTTGTTGTTGATTGGTGGAATAATGTTCTAGTTTTGTGTTAGGTGTGTTGATTATGGATGTTTCAAAAAAGGAAATTCCTAGTTTGATCCTGATCTATAGATAGTTCTCTTGATGGAACTATAGAAAGATCCATAGGTATGATATAATGGATGAAATGGGTTCCGATGAGGTTGGGTAGTGGGGGAGGTGGTAATATAAGATGTAAGATTATATTTGAATGGTCTTTTAGTAGTGGTAAAAGGGGTGAAGGTAGGGACATTTGCAGTTGAGGGTGGGTTGGATACATGATGGGAGGATTCCTAATATGAACCATCAATATACTCCAGTGCCCACTATAATCTCCCATAAATATTTTTCAATAGAACCACTATTTTAATCATATGTATCCCCATCAAATTCAAAAGGTTAAGGAACATGTGATGTTGATCTATTTCAAAAATTCTATGATGCTTAGGGATATGCATGATAAAGCTACCCCGAATATTATACCATAATCCCCATATAACTGTGTCTTATAGAACAATATGAACAACATAGTCATTCTGTCAGAAGTACCTCCCATTGAATTGGTGATAAAAATCCCCTTGATCCAACTCAAGCTCCCATGAGAATCTCTTATGGGGATCTAGGTATGTAATATTTCTCAGTGAATGGTCCATAAAGAAGCTCCTTGGAGATGAGTTCTTGTCATCCTACGAGGTTTTTAGATGCTTTATAATTCTCTAATGATCTGAAGCCAATGAAATTACACATAATTATTACTCTACATAATTTTCTTGTTTGGTGAAACAATGGAGGTGATGCACACATGTTAGTAAAAGTCAAGACTGATAGAAAATTCACTGTGGGTGAGCTCCTAAGGCCTTCCTCAGGGTTTGAAGGTGATAGAGTCAATTATAGCTTGAAGGTGTCTTATACCACAAGGGATAGATACCTAAATACATCCACATGAACCTCCATAATAGTGGATTATTGAATCAAGCTAATGGGATTTATGACCTCATAGTGTTCTTAAATGCACTCGATTAAGGAAATGACAAAGGTATTATTTTTATACATTGGATTTTCCTGAAGGTGGACCAACCTAATTTGGTGACCATAGGTATACATGTGTATGATTGACTTAATGTGGGGGAGTTTAATTTTCTACATACCATTTAAAGTGCTTTGGGATTCCCAAATTATTGAAGAAGAGGATGAAGTTGAGGTGGGGGGATCGATGGTTGGTGGATGAGGGGTTAGAACATAGTGTGTTGGTGGAAGAGGTGAATCATCACTCTCAAGTGTGTATTTGTAAGACAATGTGCCTACAATTTTATGAATCCATTTTGATATGTAATGAATTTGTAAGAGGATGATGTAGAGAGTATGTACTAAAGTGAGAGGGGGATAGATGGTTGGTGGGGGCGGGGGTGGTTTCTTGATGGATCAGAAGAGGGAGGGGGTATCACCCATGGGAGGTGAAAAACATGGGGGGTTGTGACATGATCATAGTGTTCAAATAATTTAGTGCTACCCAAATTAACACATTGTGTATTAGAAACAAAAATTTTAATTGTTGGTTTTTCTTTTTTTCAGTTCCATTACATTTTCACATAATGAAATCAATACATGATGTGTTTTTTTTGTTTTCTTCCTCTTTTTTGGAAAATAACCTTGTATTATGCCTCTATCATAACATAACACGTCATATTCTTTTAGAAATCAACTCTATCTTGTTATTCATACCCTAGGTTTCCTACCAGTCAGTAATTGATTTAACATCTAGAGATAAACACTCTTCAAGTATTATAAATTTTAATATAACAATTCACCCCTCATAGAATGGTTCATGATATATTTTTAATCGTTTTCCATTAAATAATAATATATTTCCTCTTCCTTTTTCAATTTTGTTCTCCCAATAGGGTAAAACATTGAAGACTTGGTAAGTACCCAACCATTGAGACCATTACTTCAGAGGGAATAATTTCATTAGAGAGTTAAAAACATAACATTATCCCTTAGTGTGGTGACCCATTTCGCAGTGCACTGGTCATGCGAATTCTTCATCTTCTCCTTATATATTCTTGAATTTTCATATGAATAATTTTGTATCTCCTTGAGTTTCTTCACTTTTAACATATTCAAATCACCAACCTTTTTTGAAACCAGATTTAATTTCTTTATTTCCCAAATAAGAGTAGTTATTTAATTCCTATGGTTGAGTGAATGGATTTCTATACAAAATTTGGAATGGATTAGTGTCGATGGATGTTTTATAAGTTTTTTTATTTTCCAAGAGTGCATTATCCAGTTAGATTTTCTTTAAATTTTTCTTTTTTTTAATTGTCTTCTGATGAATTTTTTTAATTTCCACGATTTACAATACAATTTTCCTACTTTCTTATGATGGTAGGGAATTTTGGTTTTCTATTTAATACCCCACCTTTCACAAAATCCCTTTATAAAATTATTTGAGAAGTATATTCCTTGATCACTAATGATTAATTTCTGAAACTGAAATCTCATGATGTTATTTTTCATATTAAAATTCATGAAAAATTTGTTCTTTCTTGAGTGGTAACCTCATCACATTATTAATTTTACATGTAGTCAAAATTGACCAGGATATAGAATTTATTATGTGAAATAGGGATTGGCCCCAAAAATTATACTCCCAAGACATCGAGAATTTTCACTTCAATAATGGTTTTTTCGGGAATTTAATTTCATTTCACTATGGTTATAATTCACTATGATATATCATATTGTTGGGTAATGTTTCTTACATCATTATTGAGTGTGGGAAATAATAATCTTCTATGAAATATTTTTTCCATAGTCTGTTCAGGACAATGATACTATCCATCTGGTGAGGTGTGACACATTTCATGTATTTTGTGTATTTCATCTTCTAGGATGTAGGTTTTAATTAATCGAACATTAAAGTTGGTAAAGAGTGTCATATCATTCCATTAATAATTTATAAATTTTTCTAAAAATGTCTTCCTCTACTGATAAGAGTGGTATGGATAGAGTGATCAGGTGGAAAGATAGTTTTCAATATTTTTAAACAATGGGAGTCCTGGAATATTTATTCAATACAAGGTTTTATTAGAGAATCGATCCTCAAGGTCATTATTGTCTCCACTCTGAATTCTAGGTAGTGTAAGTCATGATAAATGACCAAAAATGAAGTTATCGGTTATTTTTTCATCCTTTATAACTATATAAAATTCTTTTAGTAGTATTAGTTTGGAATCATTTTCACTCAATATAGAATTATGTGTTTCATTATCAAAATAGACCACAAATTTGGATAGTAAATGGTTACAATGAAACAATACAATGGTATAGACTAATATATATATCTCCTTATTTGTAGTTGTATAATTTATTTTAGGATCATTCAATATTTCATAATTGATGGGACAAATGATATTTTTTAAGCACTATCTTAAAATGGTGCTCATATCCAAACTAATGAAATTGAAAATAAACTCAATGTCCTTATTAGAATTTTATTAAATGTTGATAAGAGAAGCCACCGGGATATTATTTATTATATTAAATTCCTTTCAACACAAAAAAGTGGACTCTAATGGAGTATTATTTAACAATAATTATGTTAGTGGGTGGGATATATGTGCAATGTATTTCACAAAGTGGAAGTAGAATCCCATATGGCCAAAAAATCAACTTAATCAATATACAATCATGGGATCAAGTAAGTATTTAATTATTACAATCATTTTACATAAACATTAATTACATTATATTAGATTTTTTACCATAGAATTATTACTCCTTGGACCATTAAGTGTATTTTTTACCAATTAAATACCAGGAATTTTTCTTCTTTGCATTGTTATATGAGTTAAAAATTACTCAGGAACATCAGTAAGGATATAACATAAATTGGGAATCATCTATAAATATATCCATGAATTACTTATCCATAGAATAAAATATGTCCATATTTCATCATTAAAATGATTTTGGAGATTTAGATATGAAAATTTATATTATTATATAGTCAATATTTCCAAAGGGAAAAGTGAATGTAGTTATTGTGTAATCTTATACATCAACTACTATCTGATTGTATCTCTAATGTCTGTCTAAGAACAATAAAATAAATAATCCTCTAGTATTTCATGCATCTGATCAATGACAAGTAATAAGAAATGAAATTATCAAGTAATCATGTATACGGTTCTATAATCAACACATATTTCTCATTATATGATGGTTAGAGATGATATTAGTGTATCTTCATTGTTATTAAAAACTATTTTTGACACATTTCATTGGGATTACTTGTGATGGACTCACTGGTTATCTTTTAAAGATTGAAAAAAATTATACCAGCAAAATGGATTTCATCACTACTATATTAAATTTTATTATTAGTAGGGTGATCCTGAATTTGGTTTGGCATTTAGGATTATCATCTTCTTATAAAATAATATTTTAGGAGCATATTTTGGAGTTAATCCCTTTTATATCAGAAATTACATATTTTATCGTGTTCTTGTATATTTTATGGAATTCTATGACCTTTCCCTCTTGAAATTGAGCTATCATTAAAATAATTATAACTATTAGTTAAACTATATATGCTTTGAATGATTATATTTGTGTTTTAAAAAGAGGTTTTAATTCTAGTGTTGCTGGCTTATTGATTGAGGGTATGAATGGGTGGATAGTATCCCTTGATAGAGGTTCAATAAATTCCATATCCTCTTTTATACTACCTTTATCTTCATCAGGAGACATGGTATCTTTGTCTTCTTTTGTGATTATATAATCAGTTTTTTCACCATTATTGATGATGGCCTAGTAGTTTAATAAATCATGACCTCATTTTGTGGAATTTACTACTTCAAAAAATACCTATTTTCACCAACATTGAATATATAACACCATTGATTGACTATATTTATTTCATTGAAAGTGGAAATTAATGGCAATCTTATGATATTAGAACCACCCCCTATTCCTCCATGACCAAGATGAGGATGTTGGTTAGAAATATAAATATTCTATCAATGACTAAAACATCCTTGAGAAGTACCCCATGATATTATACTTTTCAGACAACTAGTTATAGTTCCACTATTGTTTGTTGAATTTCCTAATGACCTAATTCACATAATACATCCAAATTCAGGAAATTAATTTTTTCACCAAGATCTCATAATGGTCTTACAATTTTGTATTCACCTACTATGAAGGGAATAAAAAAAATATTGGTGTCTCACATATTACATGTAATTTTATGCTAAATAAATGTAGATCAATATTTGATTAATGATATATCTTCTAAATCTTTCATCTTTATTATTTTTGAAATCATATATTTTTTATTTTTTTAATAGAAATGAATCTGAGTTCCAGATTCAATGAATGGCATATTGTTGTGTAATTTCTTAAACATCACTATAAAATTCTTATATTTCCCTTAAATATTGCCTTACCATATTCAATATATAATAGAGAGAGGTTGTGTGTATATTGGTGGAACCCCACATTTTCTTTATTTTTTAAGATTCTCATTTATGGGATACTTTTTAGTGGCATATGATTTGAGTTTTTTCTCAGAAACATGTTTATTTTTTCTTTCATTATTATCATCACTAATGACAACTACATATTTTGTTGATTCTTTAACCCCATAATACTGACCAAGTTATGTCTAATTAAATTCTATAATTATTAAGTCTAATAACTACATTTGTGCCCAATTATCTGAGGTTTTTATCAGTATTACGTGAATCAGACTCTCTAAACGGTCTGATATGGTCATTGAGATTTGGTTAATTTGGTGCTCAAGGTTTTGGAGAGCATCACTTTGGTTTTTCAATTCTTTCTCCTCGATATTGATCCTCTAGTCATATTTCTAATCGAATGGGAAGAGAGTGATATAAATATTATAATATATTGGTGTGACTTTGGGGGTGATTTGGATCATTATTGGATTTATAGTGAGTTCTTATGGGAAACTACTATTGAGCTATTTGTTTTTGTGGTCCATGAGATGGATTTTGTGGTAGAAAACTAGTTTTTCCCTAATTTTGTAGTGGTTCTTGGACACACCACATTGATAATCACATTTAATGGTCTTATATTGAGGCTACTAAGCCAGTATCGAAAAATAGTACTTCTTTGGAAACTATTGATGCTTTTGGAATTAGTGGGATTATTTATTTTTATACATATAATTACCATCATGGATTGGAATTCAATATACCAATGATCTACACTATTGATCTAGGAATGGGCCTCCACATAGTTTACACAATTGGGTTTCTATAATAGGGGCATGAGGTGGTAGTGTTGAATTAGGTTACTGTAATGACTCGAGATTCTTTGTATGGGATTATACTTGTGATTCTATGTTGGTTTTCTGTTATACTTAATATATTCTATGATGATGTGGTCCTCAATCAGTTTTCCACTAATAATAATTCCTGAAGAACTTGTCTAAAGTTCTCTTCCATCCCTTGGTGTCTTCACTATGAGTCTTCTATCATCATCTGTGTCAAAAATAGTTCATGCAGTAGGTTGGAGTCTATGATAGAATGATCGAATCTAAATCCAATCATCACATTTGTGATGTAGGAACTTTCAAGTGAGCTCAATAAAATGATCTGATGCATCCCAAGATGACTCTTTATTTATAATATAAAATTTACGTATATCATTTTAGAGCACCCATTTTCATATAGGTAGAATGTAATTATAAAAAAACATTATAGCTAGATTTTCAAAATTTATCATTGACTCAGTATCATGAATTTTGATCTAATCATTGGCTCGGTCACACTAGGAGAAAGGAATAAGATGTTGTGTTTTTGAATATAATGTCATTCCTTGATTTTGAATCCTGTCACAAAATTTGAAGAAAATATCAATTTTATAATAGGGGATATCAATTTATATTCTTATGAACTATCCCATGTTTTATATAATATCAATGAGACTATTATTCATTTCAAAATAATATTCCATGATAGGATAGTGAATTATAATGGGTGAAACACATCAAAAATAAGGAAATTTGGATCGATAATGGTGTCATCTGGAAGTACTGGTAACAATCCTTACTGATCATGTGGTGCATAATGGATATTTTAGGGGTTATTATGTACAAGGTCATTGAGGTAAAACATTTTCAAATTACAACATGGAGACTTATATCTATAGATCTCATGATCAAAGAAAATAAGTTTTAGAGATTCTGGGATTTTTGAATGGGTCTGCAGGCACTAAAGAATGAACTCTCTGATAGTGTGAGGGGGAAAAATGAGAATCCTCACAAGAAGAAAAATTGTAAATAGAAATGGATGAATTTCTAAAGCAATCCCAGGTTTCATATGAAGGACGCTATTCCTAGGCAAGAATTTTTCATAGAAATAGTTCCAAAAGATGAATTATTTCTTAAGGGATGTCACCAAGTACTCTATATGCAAGTCAAATTAGAAATATACAATTCCCAAAATACATTTACTATAAATGCATAGTAAACATGTAGTGCGAGGTTGAACCCACATGTACAATTTGAATGAAAGTAACATAGCGAATCAACTAATATATGAGGATTCCTCACATTCATTATTAGTATTTGTTGTTACTTAAATATGTAGTCTGGATTTAGGTTCAATTAAAGAATAATGGATCATGGATACTTCCATGGATTAAAAAAAATAAAAGGTCAAATATATATTGGGAGAGTTTTATAGTCTAGGCTCCAAAGCGATGCAATGGTCACCAATTGGTTATGGTCAATCCAATTGAAACTACCTACATTGGAGCTTTCCTTTTATCTAGGTATAACTAAAAAATAGATGATGTCTGATTAGAATTAATAGAAAATGTTTCACAATGTAATGATCAAATGATACTCTTCTCAAATAAGGCTAGGAACATAAAAATTACTTCTACAATGTTTAGGGTTTAATTAAAGAATGTTATGAACAATTATTTAAATCTACATACTATCCCTCAGTTCACCATGTTTCAATTTTTATATTTATTATTTTGAAAACATCACTTACTAAGAACCTCTAACGCGAAGTGGATTATCCATGAAAAATGGGATTAATCAAATGATTAAGAATAATAATCATGATTCAAAAAATCATAGAACAAAAAAAAATTCGAAATAAAAAATTAAAAACAATTGAAATTCATTAAACAACATTATATAAATGGTGAAACTAAAATTAATGAAGTATAATGGGGATCATTGATGGAAAAAGAAAGTAAAATGGTACAGTAGTGGTGGTAAAATATAAAATTACTAGATTATAATTCATATAAACAAGTAAAATATATTAATTAATATTCATTTCATATGAAAAAATTGATAAGAATTATAGAAGAAAATAATTGAATAAACAACACTGAGAGATATCTATCTGTAGCATGGAATACCACTATATGTATATACTTGATATGTACAGAACTTGTAGAGGGATCACATTGAGCATTTCATTTATATGAAGTCCATATTCACTTGTACATGATGTGTATTTGTGATTCACTTCACGTATTATATATCTAATATATATATATATATATATATGAATTTATTGAATCTTAAAAAATACATGACTGTTATAATCAATAAGAAAAAATCTTGAGAAAAATCACGTCATGTAAATTATGCACGTCGTGTATAAAATTCAGGTATCATACTCTATTCACATTGTGTAAATTTATTCGGGTTCTAAAATTTTATATACACCAATGACTACTATATTTACACATTGGGTGAATTATTTAAGTCATGTAATATTGCATTGGCTGACCATTGGTCTATAGGGATGTTGTGAACATGCAATACATGAGGTTAACTCATTTCATGACATGTAAAAAATGTTCGTCAATTTTTTTTATCATTTGTCACTTTGGGTTTGAATTCTTAATTCCTATGAAAAAAACCAAAACCCCGTGTAGAATCAAATAATCACCTATTAAAAAATAAATAAAGGGATCCAACATGAATATATAAATTCATATTATTATCACTTCTTGGTTTAATATCTATTGTATCATTATTTAGTATAATAATAAAAGATTATTGTTGTGTTCCTTTTGTGAAATATGACCAAATTAGTCCAAAAATCATAAGTACTTTTGTAAACCATTTTTGTGAAATTTTAAATTAAATTTCACTCATTATTGTTCCCTTATTTTTTTTCTTTTTATCTTTATTTAAGCATCATCAAATAGATTATTTTCTTATCTTCTATTAGTATTATACTTCCTTCATTGTATCTGCTATAGTATTAAATGTTTTATAAAAATATTTACTGCTTTTGTGTGAACCCCCAAAATAATAGAAACCCACATATAAACCGATTTCCACCCAACAAACATCAAATATATAACAGAAAAATATGAAATTTCAAAACCATCATAAATAAAAATTCTTTTATTAGCTTTAGATATATTACAAAAAGGATAATATATATAACAAATCATACATTTATCTCCTTACTATTACAACACTATATGTCATGTAATTCTAATCAAAATCTTGATTGTGACTACTCTCCATTGCTGTCATTGATGAATGACATCAGCATCAACATTTTCACTAAAATTACTAGCCTACTATGATGGAAATAACTTCCCAGATCATCAATTCCATAAATCTAATCCCAAAGAAAACAAATGGAATATCTGTAATCATCGTATGGAACTATGAATGCCAACAAGAAATACCACCTTCAGTAACTCCCAATAGTGGTCACTAATGTGATTTACTAACCACCACCTGATAGCTTTTTGTGGTCATAGTTGTCCCATCTCCATATGAAAACATGGAATCTATTACGGGTCTCTTGGATGGTCATCTAGATGACCACATGAGCAATCACTGAGGAGAATTTCAGGGACCACCATAGTTTGCCTTATTGTGAAATGATATAGTGACCACTATAGACGGTCACTAATGATTCCAAGAAATAAAATTATTCGGGATGGCCAAAGGAAGTCTGTTTTCATTTCATCTTATTTAAAAAAAATCACAATTTTTACAAATTCCACATAACTAAAAAAAATATCCAGATAACAAAAATTTAAAATAATTAATTGTGATCTGTAAAAAACTAGTGATCAGTTAGAGATCATTTAGATATTATATCACAATGTCCCTCCTAATATTATAAAAAAATTAAAAAATTAAAAAAATTAATCTATCTAACATTAATCAAAATTATTAAATTAATATATATATTTATATATTAAAAAACCATTTTTATAATGTTACATATTGAAATCATAAAAAAAATTAAGGAAAAGCTAATATGAAATATCTTATTGCAGAATTTATGACTTAAGAATTTAATTTTACAAGATAAAAACTATGGTTAAAATGTACCAATCAATTCAATCATATGATTAACATTATATTTATTATAATTTATCACATATAATTCGAGTAATGATATTATATCTTTTCACATCAATCAGATTTCATTTTCTTTTTTTTACCCCTCATGGGAGATATGATATTTTAATAATATTAAATAATGTTACTCATGGTTTACCATGATACCAGGTGACAAGATAATTTTATGGATCTGGTGTTGATTCCTATTGATTAAAAATTTCTCATTGATCATTTTCCCATGTTTTCAATTCAATCTAATTTTTTTAAGTTATTGGCTCATTTTACGTGATTGTTCTCCTAAATTCAAAATTGAGGGACATATATAATTTTTTATCATACTGAAAAATTAAGGAATTTGATCCATGAGATAATTATTACTATTTATTTTTAATGACATAAAGATAATTGTAATAATATTTCATTTCAATCAGAGATCATATAGATGGATTTCACTCATTTAAACATGAATTTACGATAATTAAAAAAATGATAATAAATTTTAAAATGAACTTTTAATTGAATTGACTAATCTAAGAAACAGATTAAAACCCATTTGCTTCTAATAGACCACATTTTATTCAAGTAAGTTTCCCCTTATTTTTCATGTCAATGAGGTGTAGTTTTCCTAATTTTAAACCCTTAATGGAAGATATGTCATTTTAACAACAGTATCCAACGTTATCTGTAATTTTCCATCATACCAGGTGCCACATGAATTTTATTGATGTGTTGTTGATACCTATAGAAAAAAATGTCTCTCTGATCCTTCACTCAATATTTCATTGAAATCCATCTTTGTTTTCTTTGTATATGTCCCTTAGGCTTGATTTTTCACTTAACTCATAATATGAGTGTAGAAATGAAAAATTAAGGTATATTATCCACATGTCCATGATTCCTATAAAATTAAGAAGAAATAATGATGATTTTCAGATGATTTTATTTAAATTAGAGTTTTTGTGAATAGTTTTAAGCAATATAATCAGGGTTATCACATTCTTATAAAATAATCATAAATGTTAAAATAAAAATTAAATTGTATTGTCTAATCTATAAATAAAAGTGAAATGTAGTGCTACTAATAGATAAAATATGAAATTAATAATGTTCTCCAAGATTTTCAGGTCATTCATAAATTGTTTACTCATTTTGACCCCCTTATAGATGATATGTCGTTTTAAAAACTCTAGATAATCTTATACATTATTTTCCATCATACTGAGAAGTAAAATAATCTTATGAATATGTAATTTATTACATGATATAAAAAAAATTCATTTACAATTATACCATGATTTCAAGTCTATCTCCTTTTATTTTCTTCGTATTGGACCGTTTTATGTGATTTTATACATAAACACAAAACCAAAGAGATAATCGAATCTTTTGATCACACATATCCATTAAAGAATATGTTCCATGTGACGATTATTAATAGCGATATTAAATGATTTAATAATTTTTTTACAAATATTTAATATCAATTAGAACTCATCTGGTTAGTTTCCACCCAACACACATGATTTCCCCATTATTAAAAAAACGATAATAAATGTGGAAATGAAATTTTATTTGTATTAACCAATAGAGATATCAGAATGTTGTAGGTATTTTTTCCAAAAGATCACATAAGATTTGGGGAACGTTATCCTAGATTTTAAAATGAATCTGTTTTATTTTTCTAGTTTTCACCTTTTTTTAGAGATATTTCATTTTAATAACACATGACTATACTATTTGTCATTTTCCATTATACCAGGGATATAAGAATCTGATGGATGCGGAATTGATTCTCACTGATAAAAAATGACCCAATGATTGTTACACCATCATTTCACCTTAATAAAAATGTTCTTTCTTGATATTGACATCTTTTATATTTTTTTCACATAACTCCCAATCTAAGGGACAAACACCACATTTGATCATACCAAATAATTTCGGTTTCTAATCCATTTGTCGATGCTACCAACAAGAATTTAATGACATAATGATCATATCATTATATTTCATTTCACTAGAATATTCTTTGGTCTATTATCATGCATATACACGCAATTTTAACATTAATTGAAAAATTATATTAAATAGAAAAGATAGATTTTTATTATAATGACCAATGTATACATTAGATGGATGTGTGGTCACTTCCAATATACCACATATGATTCAAGGAATTTTCTCAATGATTTTCTCATAAATCAAATTTATTTTACACATTTTTTACCACCTTACTAGAGATATGTCATTTCAATAAAATAAAATGTTTTGTTATCCATCATTTTATATCATACTAGAGACACAAGAATCCATTGGATGTGTTATTGATTCCTATAAATAAAAAATATATTGATAATCATTATCATATAAATTCAAGTTGATATCTATTTTTTCTTGGTATTGTCCCATTTTACATATTTTTTATCCTAAATTCCAAATCTAAGGGAAAAAAATAACATTTTATCATATCATGGAATTTAGTTGTCTGATTTATCTACTAATGATAATTTTTGATTTTAAATGATGTAAATTTAATTTTCTTAAAATTTCATTTCAATAAAAGCCTTTTTTTTTGTTTTTAATCTTATACACATGATTTTCCCATTATTATAAAATGCTAATGAATAAGAAATTTAAAATTTAATTATACATATTAATTAATGTATCATATTTATGTGAATATTTTTTCAATATATCAGATATTATTTGAGGAATATTCTTCTATATTTTTACATAAATTAGAATTGTTTTACTAATTTTAAATCCCTGGTGGGAATCATATCATTTTAATTATTCTACAAAATGGTATCTATTGTTTTCCATCACACGAAGAGATTAAGGTGTATTATTTGAGATAGTGTGGCACATTAGTGGGTGACCTATGTTTGGATTGGGGTGGTGATCATATTTTTTAGTGTCCAAATTCAACCATAACTATTATATTTTAAATACTAAAAACTACATCACCTTTCAGGACCATGATGATCATATACATAGAAATCCATTTTCGAGAAAACAATGAATGATAGTCCATTAATTTGAAAAAACAAATCTACCACTATTAACAATTCACTTAAAAAATTATATCCTGATAGGTTATATAGGAAGGAATCTTATTTGAATTTACTTAAGGACATTTCGATATGAGAAAATTAAATCATGAAAAATAGTTAACCATTAACCATATTTTCTGGTCATGATATAAAGTTGGGTTCTCCCACTATTAGGAAAGATTATAGTGGATTTAAACCAAGAACTATTTATGAGAAAATTATTTCCTCATTTGTGAATTTTTCCTTCATATTTTATCCCTAGTATAATCTATATGGAAATCATGGTTTTTATAATTGATGTTTCTTGGAATTATATTTTGAAGGTGTTTGTTGAATATTTCAGGGATCATCCAAACCAACGTAAAAATTGATTTTCATTCATTTTTAACATAAAATGATGTAAAAAGATATGACAAATATCAATTTAAATTAATATCACAATTTTTTAGAGAAAGGTAGAGTGAATTCGAATCCATAAGAATGTAAATAATAAAAAATAAAAAAATGTTCAACTGAGGTTATGTGATTGAACAATGGAGATATTGATATAAATATAAATAAATATTATTATTTTTTTTCCAATTTAATATAGGTATGTATGATAATGATCCATAAAAACAATTCTTTATAGTCTATGTGTATTCTAGAGAATTAATTAAATGCACCAGATGATGAAACTTCTGAAACATTGCATAATAAATAATTTAAAAAAATTTAAATGGAAAAATTAATTATTTTCAAGATAGAAGCATAATAAGTGAATCTATTTTATAAGATGATGACAAAAATGTTAATTTTTTTAATTTTTATAACGGTATTGGTAATCAATATTTTTTTAATAAAATGGAGTGGACATTGGATATAGTCAATGAGGTTGATAAAATTCATAAAACATGATTTTTTGATTTACCATGTATGGTAATTTTTGATGAGATATGTCATTATTTTGAAATCATGGGAATAAAAATTTGTAACAATTCTAGATAGTTTGATAGAACATCTTTGTTTCAAATCATACATATTTTTTGAAATCCAATTTTTGTGTTTTCATTTCATGATAAAATTATTTTTTCTTAGGTGTGGGATTGAACAACAGTTTTTATTGAACCCTTTAGTGTCTTTGTAGCCCAAAATGAGTAATATATCTTCCTCAAACACTAACACAACATTCATGTGCTCTCATTGGACTAGCCCACATGGATTGACCCAAGTAATTTGTGGAGACTTGGCATTTCATATATCATGTTCATAATATGTGTTATGTCTTCATAGAAAATTATAAGTTGGAACACTATTGCTTCTAAAATAAGGAAATGGTCCTAAATGGAAGATGAATAAATAAGGAGAAAATAAAAACATATATTGGTTATACCCAACCTCATGCCCCATTAGGGTTATTGTGGTTCTAATAATAAATAACATTTCATAAAAGATCTATTATTATCTATCTTATCTAATATGGTTTGGGATGGTTTTTTAGATTTTCCATATATGTATTCAATAATTGGTTATTCTATTATTAATGAAAATCATCATTTTTAAGGGAATAAGGAATGGATTTTGTTATATAGATGATATACATGAATAAAAATTCCATAAGTGTACATGAAATAAAAATAATGACACAAATAATACTTCTATGATGATATGGGAAAAAATTAGGTGATAAAACATGTTTTTATGTGAATATCTAATTCTAAATCTACAAAATGTTATTTAATAATATCAGACAAAACAAGAAGTATATCAACTGAATTGTTGGGGGAAGAAATAGAAACCCCATATAGAGAACCTAAAAAATATTTTTGTAATACAAAATTATTTTTTAATTCCTTAAGAAATGATGTTGTAAGGTTAATGGATAACGAATGATTAAAGATAAATCTCAATACAGATTTGGAAGAGTCCATTATAAGAATAGATAATAAATTTAATGAAAAAATTGTTTTGATCAAGGAATTGTTTAAATATATTAAGTTATTATGAGAAAATAAGGAATTCCATAAAAATTAAAATAATTATATTATATAAAATTTTCATGCCTAGATGAAAACTTCTCCTTATGAAAATAATATCAAGCTTGTGAATCTAGGGAAATACAGGTGGAGAAAAACTCAATAATTAAAATCATTGAGGATGATATAATTTTTATACAAAAAATAATTTTTTAATATTATCAAGGGGGTCCTATAGTGTAATAATAGAATATAATCAATATGAAATTGAAGGAAAATAGTTTTGGTTGTGTACTACTTAGGTAACTATGGGATGAATAAAATTAGAGTTTGAATGATTTTTAAGGAATACCCGACACATCATGGGTGTGTGGGGATTTCATAAGGATAAGGAGAGAAGGAAAACTAGTTGCAGCATTATCCAAACCATGAAAAACCCATAATATGAACTAATATTTTTTAAAGATATTTTATATTTTTTCTACCATTTAACTTATGGACAAGTACTACAAAATATAATTTATCATGACTGTTGATTGAGATTTCTAATGAATAAGAGAGAATGTAATGATAATAACTATATTCTACCTAAAAATTGATTCATGGTTCTAGATGGTGGTAAAATTTAGAAGAAAAAAATGATTCCCAAGGAAACTATGATGTCTTATTCACAATAGAAATATATTACAGAAAATATTTATGTTATGAATGAAAGGATGGTTGACACAATTTCACTGAAATAGAATAGTGAAATTGTGATAGAAGAAACATCCCTATATAAAAGAAGGTGGGTCATTTTAGTCACTGATATGATGGATAAAACATAATGAAATCTAATCTAAAGAATTTGAATTACAATTCATATGTCTGGGATGGATGAAAAAATTAGGTGAAGAAAAGTTTAAGTGGTTTCATGCATTGCATTACCAAACATGGATAAAAAATTAGTGAAGAACCTATTATGTTGAGAAAAAAAATATTTAAATAAATACAATAGATACATCGAATAAGGATATCTATACTAGTAGGATGATTCCCATCCAATAAATAAAAACAATTTTTCCCTAAAATATAAGTTTAATTATAAATACTCGAAAATTTTATTTTCATGTGATTCTCAATAGTGAAATCATGAGATTAATCTGTAGAGATAAATTCCAGTCTATAAACACAAACTAAAACCCTCAATTTGAGGATGATTGTAGTACTAAAATCCCTTTATTGTATATTTTTAAATGTAATGATATAACATTCATAGGGGAGACACAATCCCAGGTGAAAATTCATTATGTTTTCATTAATGTAATGATCATTGAACATTTGGAAGAGTCATGATGTAATTATATCTATATCTTAATATTGAATTAATTATATAAGATGTAATATATATTGACATGATGAAATTACATACACATTCTATAGAATTATTATGGTTAATTATATATCCTCAATAACTCAAGCTAGAACATGTATCTATTTGCTCAAATTTATCCGAGAAGATTAAAACAATAAAGAAGAAATGGAAATACAAATATAATCACATTAGTGATGAAATTTGAATATTATACATGATTAAATGATGATTTAATTTTGAAGGAAAGACGTTGAATCATTAATACGATGATAATTAATCTACCATAAAAATAATGGATGTTATCACTTATTTGATTTTATCTATGTGTCAATGCTTAGAACCAAAACATCAAAACTATAATGAAGCATCCCGATGTTATTCCAAACAAAACATGATGATATTAGATAACAAGGGATCAAAAATTTAGTACGATTAATTTGTTCATAGAAGCACTCTGTAAGATTAAAAAGTATGTAAGGTAAAACAGATCATGGAAGTAATGGTGTATAGAAAAAGTGAGTCACACAGTTCACATAAGAATAAATCAATGAGGATGACTCCCATGTAATGTTAAATGTTCATGTCTAAAACTCAAAATTGAATATTTCACCATATCCTCTCAATCATACATCATATAATATGCATGATGTGAAAGGCAACTCAGGAAATAACGTGGGTTATGTCAAGTGAACCAGGCCACCATAGTTGGTCCTAAAAAAGAACCCCAACTCTTTCTGAGAATGGAATTGATTAAAACAAAGAAAATTTAACAATATAATTATATTCTAATGTTTTCTCATCAATATAAATGAAATTATTCTTTTTGAATCCATATAGTATATTCTAATTTTAATGATAATTTAAATTTGATTTTTGAATTTAATAAAAATATAGAAACAAAATGATACCATCAATTAGAATGATAAGGTAGAATGTTTAAAAAAAATGAACCTGTTAAATATGATGTTTCCTGTAGGACCATATCCCCCACCTCGGTATGGTGTTCTTGGGTCCTACAAAAAATAAAACATTAATGATAACAATAATTAAGGTAATAATAAATAAAAAAAAATTCAGTTTTAACCCAACTCATAGGATCCCAGGAACCTTAACCCTTGTTCATATACTACCATCGTACTATGAACTCATCTAACAGCTACACATTTACCTCTACTGAAGTACACATTTATTCCTTTAAATATATCACTAGTTGTGCCATTCTAGAAATAGAATGAAAGACATACCTAGAGCCTAAAACTATATAACGAGGAATCCTCATACCAAATTCATGTTTCAACCATGTTTGTCAAGAGCAATAATGTGATAAAATATCTTATCCATTCACATAAAAAGGTTTCACTAGTCCTTTGGAAGTTATACAAACTCATCCACATATTTAGAATATTTAATATATAAATATAAATATATATGTATATATAGATTTACATATGTATTTATAATTAGTATAATAACTTAATATAAGATCTATAACCTTCGAATCATTTTTATTACAAGTATCATCCACACCGACATTTTATTTGATGGCTGGACTTACAATTATAAATATATACCAATAATATATAAATATATTTCACAAAACCATATTAAATAATAAATTTTAATTTTTTTTGATAAATATCTAATATTGAATCCAAGACATGTGTTTAGCCCCAAACTTGTATGTTTGTATCTACAGGGCACAATACTCATAATGATATGTTGAATACTCCAAAATTATTCTAATAAAAATTTCAATATTATAAGATTATAAAAAAATTGAAATATATAAACCTAAATAATTATACTCAATTTTTCAGCCTCATTGTAAAAATATAATACTAATTTATGAATATAAGACCAGAGAACACTGCTCGAGACTGTTTCATAGATGACTATGGCACCCATATTTGTTGCATATCACTAACTATTGAGTCTAACTTAATAATATTTCCATATTTTATAAATTTTCATCATACATTGTGGAAGAATCTAATTATTTTATATTCTCATATTATTCTATTTATAAAAAAATCACACCAAATGCATGTATTTTATAAACATAGAAAAGAAAAAAAATTAATCCACTTACTTGAACTTCCCTCTATAGTAGATAGATTATATACTAAGGAAATGAAGCACATTCCCATGTAATAAATGAAAATATGTGTGGGTCACATATCAAATGAATCAACTTATTAGTTTATGTATAAAGAAAAAATACCATATAGTTGAATGTGTCATCAAATGAAACTTCAGGGGTCGTGTAAGAATTCATTGATTAATACCATGACCAGGGTTTCTCTTTTGATATGAATAAGTTTTCATGTATGATATTATTGAAATAAACATACATAATTAGATATTTGTGAGTATATATATATATTCATAATTTTTAAATATAAAATTAAAAAACATTTACATTCATGCATTCCTTGTACCGTAGATAGATATGTCACTGTAGAAAGATGTGGATCTAGTAAATGTTTCAGTAATATGCCTACAATCATATAAATAAATATCAATTAAACACAGTCAAATTATATATAAATTTTAGAGACAAAAAATACAAAAAAACATTCATTTCTACGACATTTTCATAGAAACATTATATTTAGGATATAATGGAAAGGTACTAATGATACATTATTCCTATTATACTGAAAAAATGATAGGCTCACTACTAACTCATTGAAATATATATAAAATAGTGTTAGTGTTCACTAATTTCAATTTATATTGATCGATTTTACTTCCATGAACTGGATTAACCCAATTACACTTTAACAATATGTATTTCAACATGTGCATTTTTACAACATCAATAATGTCTTTCAATTGAACATATTAATAAAAAGAATAAACATATGGACAACCAATTCAATTTTTTTGTTTATTGTTTTTCATAGACATATTTAATGAGAAATTAAATTTCATTAGAATCTAAATATTTGTAACTATGAGCCATTATAGATGGACCTTCATCTAGTTAGTTTAATTATCTATTTGTTGTATGTTAACATAACTCCAAAAGTTTATGGACATAAAAATTTCACAAAATTCAATAATATAGATATATATATATATATATTGATTATCTTTCAATCCAAAGAAAATAAAATTATACAAACAAAATCTATGAACACATAATGAAATGATGCAATATGATACTTTTGAATGTGATAATCATTCAAAAAAGAAATATCTTATTTTGTCTCATTTAATGTGTTTCTTACAAATGATAACAAAATGTTTAAATGATTAGATATTTATATTCTCTCAAAAATTTAAACATTAAACAATAAAAATGAAAATATGATTTCTGCATTAATGGTGAATTTGATATAGTAAGGACCTATATATATGGATAATATTATACCCCCTCAATTTTTCTATTTCAAATATATTTCTTTCACCAATTGATCCATCAAGAATCTAATAGGTCTTATCTATTTTTCTGCTTACATGAATAAGATATTCATCACAATATGTAGTACACTCATCGAATAAATTTCTATAAACTATTGATGCCTCTAGATGATCTCTGTTATGTACGAATCAAATAAATGTAGTCAGATACATCTCAATTGTATATATCCACAAAAATTTCACAAGACCATCATCCATTGTGTAAATATATATGCTCATTGAGAATGGAACTATAACAACAAAAAATGAGGTTGGAATTCATTTCTCTATATGAAAATGTGGAAGTAAAATTTTCTTTACAAAATATTTAAATGTACCTTTCATTTTATTCAAAACAAATGTTTTCTAAACTAATTAGACATCGAAATCTATATTTGAAGAATAATGGGTGATAAAAAATGATCAATTTCATTTCAATAAACTATGAATGTAGTTTGTGATTTCTATGGATTTTCATCACTTGTAGTGTCCTTCTTGTCACATTAATACACATTGACATATTAGAAGAGTAACCATCAGACCCCTTGAGAATCATTAAAATGGAATAAAATGTCTCGTTCTCTATTTTTCTCATTGTATATTGTGCAGCAAGAATATATTCATTTTTTCATTCACCCAAATATAAATGAATTTATTTACCCAAAAATAATTTTTCTAAATGACATTGTTAATTTTCATGGTAATTTATCTTCCATTGAATCATAAATTGGTTTAAAATATATTAGAAAAAAATATTCCTTCAATTTAAAGAATTATATATTAATCCTTGGAATGTAATTTTTCCCACAATATAGAGTAAAAATTATAATAATTTTCTTCCAATTTTGACTGTGATTTCTACCTACACAATGAATACTGTGTAACGAATGATCCAAAAAATCCTGAAATTTATAGACTATGTGGATGTTTTCTTCATCAATTTGTGATAAAATTTCAACCCATTTCGTGACCTTTGGTGCACGTTTCAATTTGTTAGTACCATCATATTTCACTATATCCATTTTGATCCTATTGTGAAGGGGAAGAGAACAACTATCACCCATTTATTCTAATTTTTTTATAATATTTATCCATGTTGAATTTTTTACTTCTATTGTAGTAAGTGAAATACAATTCCCTTTTCTAACTCCAACCTAAAAAAATTCTATAAGAAGGGATGCCAACGGATTTTCACAATAATGTACAATGTACCTTGAAAATTACATTCTTTTCATAGAGGATCTTCATCACACCATCACCCCAAAATTCATTCAACACATCAATCAATGAATGAAGTTAAATATGAATTTTAATCCCAGGTATCTAGTTCCATCAATATGAGTTGAAAGTAATATAAATTATTGTTTCATACCATGACACCATAGATGATTATACATAACCAACTAAACTGGTCATGTGTTATGGGTTTCCCATCCACATACCTGAATGGATTGAAATGATCTACTTCCCAACCCCATTATTCATTTTGAAAATATTTATCAATGTCAGGGTGTCTCTGATTGAATTCTTTCCATGCAAGAGATTATATCAGGTGGATTATCATATCACATTCCATAGTTATCTCAATATCCTTATCATTAATTAATAAAGATTACATGAAATAGACAATATTTCAAACCACATATTCTATGAGGTGTAACACATTCTCATTACTAAAACCAATTTACTCTATTTTGTAGTATGAATTTGATGTGTCTGATGTCATATATAAAATTTATACTTGGAATAGACATAGAAAGTTCAATAATATAAATAGAAATTTCCAATTCAAAACAATATATATTTTTTCACATTAATATGTTGTCTTATATGTGAGTTATAGGTTTTCTTAAAATATAAAATCACGGTGACACATATTATGAATCATTGCATCATCTGGATTTATATTTTTCAATAACCACAATATCATTTAAACCGCTATGTCTGACCACTTATTAAATGTCTTCATATGAAAAAGATCCATGAGAAATAAAAATTTTATATAATAAGTACACCATGAGTATAATTCAGGGTTGGTGTCCTTACACATTTCATTAAACATCATTGAATCTTGATCATCACCTAAGAATATATTGATTTCACCAGTCTCAAAATTATCTATTTACACACCATCATAAAAAACATACCATTTTAGTAGGAATTCCATGCATCAGTTTATTCATCCGCAAATCAACATCAATAAAGAATATTATTGTATTATGTGAATGAATTTATTCTTCCCTATGATGGGTTCAAAAATTATAATTTTTCATAAAACCATTAACGAATTGGTTATCCCAAATGGAATGTCAAATTAATGGATATATATTTTCACATTTATTAAATGGAACACTAATATAGTCACCCTAAAATCCTCTAGTGAACTAAAAAAAGTAAAAAGGTGCCTAAAAATATTCTTTAGATATTCGACTTGGAATATCAATCATACTCTTATCCATATTTCATTCTATACAATGAGTATTAATATTTATACAAGACTACATATTATAGGAATTTTTAGAATTTAAAATAATAATATATTTTTAAAATAATGACTATACCATTGCATGTGGACGACAATTCATTCTCATCAAAAACAAGAAAAAAAAATCACAAATGAAATGATCATCATATTTTATTTTATATTTAGTTATTTATACCTTTAATTTTTTGATGTATTCATTTATACTTGACTAAATATTTTGTAGAGAGGTGATTATAAAGAAATCGGTTGAAGGAAATTTTAAGAATTCAAAAATACAATCGAACATATATATTAATATATTTCAAATTTATATTTTATAATTTTTTATCAAAAGAGTATACTACAAAAAAATATGTTATTTGAATATAGATCAAATATTTGTGTATTTCCAAACAATGTTTTATTATAATTTATTATATATTCATTATTAATAATATATTATATTTTTTAATACACTGTTTATATTTTAAAATTACTTTTCATAGGATTTTTGTTATAGTTCCATTTTTTTGTGGGGAAAATTAATAAAGTATATCATTTGAAATTTTAAAGGTTATATGTCATAAATAATGCAATATAAAATATGGGGGTCAATTCATGTTGAATATCAATTTATTTAAAATAATTCAATTTGAAAAAAAGCATATTATTGATAAAATTCCCTATAAAAATTTTAAATATAACATTAGAATATAATAATAAACAATTATTCCAACCCATCCAGTTTCATTGTACATAATTGAAATTAAATCAATGAGAACATAGATTTACCTTAAAATAAATATATAGATATGAAATATAGGAAGAGAAATAAATATAATAATAAATTATATTTAAATCATAGAATGAATTACTGCTAAATGCATGAATATAGATCCATTACATTTCAAGGAATCATTTGAAGATTTCAATTTACAATAGTATAATCTATTCAGTATAGTGAGTAAATTAATGATGTCAACTATTTTGGATTTTTTTAGATTTTGACATTCCATGATTGAAATAACTTAGGACTACTTCTCTTTCAAAAATTATATATTAATAAAAATAATGAGATAAACATATATGTAAATAAAAAAACTATCAACCATAATGTGAGAGGTGATTAAAATAAACAAAAAAAATATTTTTACGGAAGTATATAGTTCAAAAATATTTGAGTGAATTTCAAAAAATATGTTAATGAATTTTTTATATATATGATATATATAAGGAGGAATATTATAGAAACAATGATTTGATATAAAGAGTATATTTAGCTATAAAATATAAGAGGTTGGGATTAATATATTAATTGGACAATGGAAAATCAAATATTGAATAGTAATCAAAATGAAAGAGACAGTCCTTAATATGTTATCAACCTAAAATATAACAATCTAGGGGAATTATTTGGGATTTAGAGATGTGGAGGTTTGATTTCTTTTAGTCATTGATGTCTTGTTGTGTTCCCCTAACCCCCTAAAAGGTCCTTATGTTATAATAAAAAAATTAATCCTCAGTCAGGGGAATTCATTGGTGTATAATGTGTCTGATATAAATAGCCAAAAACATATATCAATATTATTGACATACATCATTAATAATATTTGAAATATCACATCTATGGATGTTTCTTGCAAAATGAAATTTATATGTGACGTATTTATAATAATTTTTTAAATATTACAATAAAATTATGATATTAAATGTTAATATAAAATATATTATTAATTAGTAAATCTGAATAATTTATTTCACAGGATAGGAAATTCTGTATCAACTGGTTAATGAATATAATTCATACAAGAATCATATGGTTTACCTCATATAGTATGAGGAATCTATGACACCATAGAGATCAAATTATCTGAGAGATACAGGTTAAAACAATGAAAAGAATCAAAGGCAGTTGTGGAAGTTGATATGGTTGTGCTGTATCAAGGGTAAGGGAGACAATGTGGAGGGTGGATGGGAAGCAATGGTAACCCAGATGTGGGTGTGGAAAGGGTTAGGGGAGTGGGGGTGGTGAGGGTGGATGGTAAACGGTGGCTGTAGTGGCCCTAGGTGTGGTGACCACATTAATAAGTTCAACATAGTGGGTTTGGAGGTAGTATGTGAAGTGGTCACAATTGTGGTTATAGTTCTATTATTGGAGGGATGACCTTGATGGGGTTGATAGAGGAAGGGAGATAGTGGATGTGGGTGTGGTGGGTGTACTAAGGGGGAGCGTTTGTCTGAGGTGACTGTTTTTGTGAGGGGAGGGTTGTGTTTATTGGGGAGGGGGTATAATTGGTAGCCATGTTTATTTTTAGGGATAGAAACCACCCTTACCATTCACACATTTAAAGGGTAATTTTTTCAATATTTATAGTAGTTGTATCTATCATCGTAGATGAAACAAAAAATCCTCAATTTTTTGGCCATATCGATAACCTAGGAAAAATTACTAAACTAATAAAAATTGAAATATAATTATTATAAAAATTGTCCAAAAATTCAAGTGGACATATAAAAACAAATAAAATGGAAAAATTAACTTATGAAATCAAACTGAAAAAGATAAAATCACAATTCCACTAGTATAGTGGTTATATGATCAATGATGTTACTCGTCAACACTGGATCCAGATTGGTAGTACATTTAAACATTAGGCTACATAAGAACCACCCTTTCAGGTAGGTATTATCATGGTTGACTCTTGAAAATACCCTAAATTGAGATATCCCTTGAGAAAGTACCCCTAATCTAGAAAGAAAATACAATAAAAAACATCTGTTGTAAATAACAGCGATGAACACAATCATGTAGTGAGTATAAAAAATGAGTTAAAATATTAAGATGATATATATGGGGAAGATAGATAAAATATATACCAAACAAAAAACCCCTGTAGAAATTCCAATAATTTATATAAAAAGAATAAAAGAGGAGAATTATGGAAGGGAATGTTAAACCACCAATGTATATTTTATTTGATTTTATATTTTACTTATAAAGTTCGCCATTAGTTCTATATCCAAGAGTATCTAAGAAACATTTTACAATAAAAAAGTATAATATTTTGTAGGGTCGATTATTCTAATTTCGTATTATGATGAAAAATTTAGTTTCCATTAAATGTTAAAGGTAAAATATCTGATTCTATTCGGGTTATTTAAATATTTTTTATGACTAAGTGGAAGTGGGATACCACATATATGAATTATTTTAACTAATTTTATTTATCACAGTAAGGTATATAATGATATTCAAGAGGTATTAAATATTTTTTTTATGTAAATTCATGTTATATCTAATAGAGAGTAATTTTTGGTAGGATATTGGTAATTTATTTACATGATTGATATATTTATGTAACATGTATTTCATTATCTTATTTCATTTGATCATTTTTCTTGGTTTTCATTGAGGATTTAAGAATCCAAAAATCATTCCTTGAGAACCTTTTTGTGGTTATGTATCTCATTTCAAGGAAGGAAATGGAAAATCGGATCAAACAATTCAAACACAAGTGTATAAGTCTAATTTTTTTTTTGTATTTAGCAGAATATATTATAAATATCTAGAATTGAATGGGTAATACTACAAGAAACAACCATTTATCATTTATAATATTACACTACATGATATTATATAGGTTTCATAGTTTCGTAACTATGTTGTGTGGATATTAGAGAGGTATTTATTACCAAACATTATATAGGATAAAGTACAATTGTACAAAGTTCAATTAATTATTGAGGCTATAAGGTGACACATAGTAGGCTGATGTCCTATAAAAACTGGAAATACAAATAAATATAGTATTATGGTATGTTCTAATTTTTATTTTGTCAATATTTTATATTTAATTGGATATTGGTTTTTAGATGATGAAATAAGTAATAAATCATAATTATTTCCCCATTAAATGTATATATTAGTGTTGACAATGTAATTCCATGTGTTAGAATAACATCCAAAATTATTGTAAGTCGACGATGGATATCAGGTGACATAATCTAATGGGTATCACAATAATACATACCATATAACGAAGTGACATGATCATGTGTTAGCAGAATATATAATGTTTATAAATAAATAAACAATGATTTAGGACCACAAGTGGGATACTTTTCATGAACGTGTTATTTCAGTTGATTAATTGTTTTTGAGGTAAGGTGTTGTATAAGGGATTAACTATGAGGTTGAGCCACATATGAAATTTTTTTAGTTTCATTCATTAAGTGAAACAATAATTTATAACTATTATAACATCACTAAAAAAGAAATTTTTTAGCACAAAAAAGTGTTGTCTACCTAGGTACTACAAAAAGTGTGTTTCATTTATCAGTGTGTTCTCTAGTAATGATAAGGTAAATGTCTTCTTCACACATCTATTTCACTAAGCACCCATAGATATTACCTATAATAAAAATCCCAATTATAATACAAAAATAGGAAAGAAGTATATAGAAAACCGAATTTAAATAAAAATATCACATTTCACTACCATTTCAATTCAAAATTTATATAACAAATATTTATATTGATGTCATATATTAAAATATTTAAAAGATTTATATCCCTTATACAAAGTAAAACTACCAGTATTTTTTCAACGATCAACCACAATATAAATGCATGTGTTTTTAATAACACCGATGTTTATTTTAGTAATAGTGAATAAAAAACATATTATAATTTTAATATTATATAATATGAATATGAAAATTATACTATTAATTTCTCTATATATTTAATTTATTATCAGTTAATCATGCATTAGATTGATGTGCAGAAAATTCATTGACCTCATAAATTAATTATTTACCATCTCTCTAATGTTTGATAAATATTTGAGAACATTTTCTTGGGATTTTCTACATTATAGATGTTTTAAGAAAATGAAACTTATAATGAAGACACAATCAGCGAGTCATACTATAATAACCCGACTATTTATTACACATTAAAACATTTTTCATTACATAAACTCTTTTCTAGATACAACATGGAAGATCGAGAGGTTTAGTTTCTTTGGGGCTTAGAATCATTACATAATAAATTAAAAAATGAAATACAACATCTTTATTGAAAACATCTTTTACAGGACCACTATATTCCCTCGTACACAGCTTTTCCTAAGATAACCTAAGAACATGAATAAGAAAAGGATCAGCTATAAAACCTAGTAAGGTAATAAACTTGTAATAACATGATGAATAAAATAAATGTTATAAAATAGGCATATCAATGGAGAAAAAGAGAAACATGAACATAAAGGCATGATAAAGCATGATAATCATAACATGGAAATGTGGCGACAACACTTAACCTGGAATTAGCATGGGCCAAGGCTCATTCCACATGGAGCATGAGTAAACCCTTATTGAATATGAATCATGAGAAAAATCTTGTTGCACTTGAATTAGGATGAGTCAACACCCATTAAACATGATGTATCATGATACTATTCTTTTCCCAATGTATTGGAGCGCTATCAGGGCGCACCCTTCTTAAACATTTTATTTCAAGCATAAGTGTGCCACATGGATCATATAACATAGAATCAATCATCATCATTTATTCCATGATAAAGTTATGCGTAATACATACATGAATATTTATAATCAATAAGTAAATTTTCATAAAGGTGAATACCTTGGATTGAGAAATGAGCATGGTATTCACTACACAATGACATTGGCTTGGAAAATTGTAGTGCAATTTTGGCAGCATAATGACATGAAATAAGAACTTGTAAATATTTTTGATGAAATATAAAGTGGTGTCTCATCATATTTAAATTAAATGGACAGTAATGGGTTCATATAGAAACATGTCCAAACAAATTTAACGGAATTTAGATTCATAATTCAAAAGAATTACTTGGATGTTAAAGAGGAGAGAGAAATCTCTCACAGAATTTTGGCATGGTAACGGGTGTACATGGGAAGAATTAATGAGAGAGAAAGCGGTCTACCATCATAAAAACCTAAAGAAGGATGTATGATGGAGATGAAAATTCATACCCAAACATTTTTAATTTAAAATAGAAGGGCATAAAAACTTTAAAAAAAATTGGATGAAAATGAGAAAGGAAGAAATCCTTTACTTGGAAGTGTGATCCCAAGGGCTTAGGAGAGGCTTGGATGAGGTTTCTTGAGATATTGGGGCACCTTGGGAGGATTTTATAGAGATTAGGTCAGGTTTTGGTCGAACACCAAAGGATATTAGTGAAGTGGAAGTGGGATCGTGGGTGGGTTTATATAGGAAAGGAGATAAAATTCTTTATTATTTAGGTTTGGGACACCTCACATTAAACTGATCCAAACCACAAACCAGCCCATGGTTTTTTACTTTTGTTTTTTACAAGGGGGAGTGGAAAAAAAATATTTTATAAGGCCAATTTCCTAAACATTTAATGTAATAGGGTTTATTTTGTGGATGTGAGTCACACTCTCAAGGAAAACAATTTGAAATGATAAAATGTTTTATAAGTCTTGAAGGGTCCATAATGCTTTGTAAAATAAATAAAAAATCCAAAAATATAATTATTTTAATGGTAAAACATATATAGTCAGAACATAATGATTATAGTATTTTATTACATCACTATTGGGTCATTATGTTGTCATAAAACACATTATAAATTTAAACCGTATTTAATTTTTACCCAAATATTCGACTATCTCAGAAAATTATGAAAAATTCGCCATGGGATAATTTTGATGTTCTGATTCCAAAAATAATATTCATTCTATCTATAAAAATTTTCTGAATATATGATTTTTTACTTTTAAAATAAAAACTGACATTTATATAAAAATATTGGATTTTGACAAAAACTGCTTTCAAACCTTAATAAAACTTTAAATTGTATTCAAAAAATTATATGATCATTTATATTTAATAAAAAGTAATTTAATCATAATAATAATATCTTATTAAAATATTATTTAATTCAAAAAGCCATTAATTCATCAAAATTGGTTTCTTAGTTGAACATTAACTGAAAATAATATTTGTGATTTAAAAACTATTTACAAAGTATCAATAATAAAATTAATGAATATTGATTATACAAAAATAATGTACATAGTAATAGTGATAGGGTCTTGTTATTAAACCCCTTATAACACCTATATAAGAACGAAGGGTAAGGTGTGCGATTGTGACAGATACTTGGGGTGGCTCAGATAACATTGCTCGGGTGGTAATCTCTATTGAATTCCACTTCCCCCGTAGTCGGTTCTGCTGAAGCTTAACGTTTTCAAGTTTGGATTGGGATTGGTCAAGAGAGAAGCCCAATGACACCAACTTCTTTCTGAGCTCCGAAAAATTGGCTTCGAATAGGGAAAGTCTACTGGATGAGGTCATCGCTTCCTTTGTCTGAGTAAATTGGATTTGTTAATTCCCGATATTTATACTAATCATGTGATCACTGTTCAACGACTATATCAGCAACGATCATAATTAATAACGTTATTTTAAAATCTAGAATAATAAAACCAATGAAGTTTACATTTTATATAACCATAATAAACATTTAATTATATCAAGGGGAATTTCCATTAATGAATGTTTGGGTCATTACTATCTTCACCCCTTAAGAAATTTGTACCTCAAAGTTTCCTTTTCCCACTCATAAGAAACTGTGGGTAACTCTGCTTAATCACTTCCTCTAATTCCCATGCCGCTTCTTCAAACTTCTGGTTTCTCCACAAAACCTTTACGAGGGGCATTGTCTTGTTTCATAGAACTTTTTATCTACGATACAAGATCATCACTGGTTGATCCTCATAAGAAAGATAATCCTCTTGTTGTACTACCTTTGAAGAGAGTACATCTGAAGGGTCTGATATGTACTTCCATAAGAGGGATACATGAAAGACATCAAGTACATTATCCATGGTAGGTGGAAGTTCTAGTTGATAAGAAAAAACCCCAACATAATCAAGATTCTCAAAGGGGCCGATGTACCTAAGAAGTAACTTCCCTTTCTTTCCAAACCTCATGACCTTCTACCATGGAGATATGCATAGAAATACCATGTCTCCTACATTAAACACAATGTCTTGTCGACGGTTATCTGCATAACTCTTCTATTGACTCTGGGATGACCTGATATGCTGTTGAATGGTTTTCACCTTCTCCATAATTTCTTCTACCATTTTTGGACCTAGGATCTTATACTCACCGACTTCATCCCAACTTTCCAGTTTTCTGCACATCTTCCCATGTAGGGCTTCATAAGGTGTCATTAGGATGATTGAGTGAAAACTATTAATGTAAGAGAATTAAACCAGTGGAAGATGTTTGTCTCACCCTCCTTTGAAGTCCATAGAACATGATCTTAACTTATCCTCCAGTGTCTGAATAGTTCACTCAGATTGGACATCAGTTTGAGGATGATAGGTCGTATAGACGTTCAGTTCAGTATCTAGAGCATGTTGAAGACTCTTCTAAAACATATTGAATCTCGATTGGATATAATAGATAGTGGTACTCCATATATCCTAACCACTTCTTTAATATATATTTGTGAGATTTTATCTAATGATAAATCCTCCAAAATTTCAATAAAGTGTGATGAATTTGTAAGACGATCCACAACATCCCAGATTGCATTGTTGCCTTTGGATTTCTTCGGAAGTCTGGTGACAAATTCCATGGTGATTTTCTCCCATTTCTATGATGGTATGAGAAATGGTTGCATCATCTGGTTATACTTCTTCCTCTCTACCTTCACTTTCTGTCACACCAGGCACTTTCATTATAATCAGTGATCACCTTCTTTATATTATCCCACCAATAATGCTCTTGGAAATCTTGATACATCTTATTGTTTCCTCGGTGAATAGAAAAATTTGATCTATGTGCATCATCCAAAAGTTTCTTCTTCCACTCTGGACTTGATGGAACACATTGTCTTTTCCCAAATCTTACAATTCCTTATTCATTAACATTGAACTATGAGGATTTCCCTTTTCTGATAGCTTTGGCTCTCATCTGAATTCCCACATCATCTTTTTGAACATCCTCTATCCTTTTCAAAAAGACATAGTTGAGAAATAATTTGTGAAAGGATTGAAGATATTCCCTTATTTATGATTCCCATGTATATCTTCATCAAATCTAAGAAGATTTGGTCCTTCTCAATTCTCATAAATGATATAATTTTTGGGTCCTTTCTACTTAGGGAATCTATCACCTTGTTTGCTTTCCCACGGTGGTAATGGATTGACCAGTCATAGTCTTTGATCATCTATAACCATCTTCATTGGGGCATGTTCAAATATTTCTTTGTGAATATATACTTGAGGCTTTTTTGGTCCGTATATATTTCAATCATCCCCCCAAAGAGATAATGCCGCAAAATTTTTAAAGTGATGATCACCGTAGCCAACTCCAAATCATGTGTTGGATAATTATTCTCAGGAACTTTAAATTGCCTTGAAGTATAGGCAATGACTTTGTCATTTTTCATCAACACGCAACTGAATAATTTCTTCAAAGAATCACATAATACCACAAAAATTTATCCACTTGTGGGTTATGTGAGTATGGGTGGATTGATAGGACACCTTTTTAAGTACTTGAAGCTTTCTTTGCATTCATCACTCCAAGAAAAACTACTCCCTTCCATGTTAGAATGGTAAGAGGGTTGTACAATTGTGAGAAATTTATCACAAATCATCAATAATATCCATGTAACCCCACGACGCTATGGATATCCATTATCAATGTTGGCCTCAACCATCCCTCAATTACATATGTTTTGGAGGGATCCACAGATATCCCATTTCTTGTGATGATATGGCCCAAGAATGAGACCTCCTTTAACAAGAACTCACACTTGTTGTACATTGCATAGAGATTATCCTTCATCAATGTCTCTAGTATAGTTCTTAGATTCTCCTGATGATCCTCCTTGGTTTTGGAGTATATCAAAATATCATCTATAAAGACTACCACAAATTTGTCGAGGTAATATCTATAGACTCTATTCGTCAAGACCATGAATATTGTTGGAGCATTAGTGACTCTGAAAGGCATTACTATGAATTCATAGTGCCTGTATCTTGTACGAAATGTTGTCTTGGGGATATCTCCCTTCTTCACCCTTACATGATAATATCTTGACCAAAAATCCACCTTGGTTAAGAATTGGGCTCCACATAGCTGATCGAAAAATTCATCAATTCATGGGAGAACATACCTTTTCATTTTCATGATTTTTTTACGCTCACTATAATCGATGCAAAGGCACATTGACCCATCCTTCTTCTTGAAGAAGAAGACTGGTGCACCCCATGGTGAATCACATGGGTGTATAAACCATTTATCCATATTCTCCTGTAGTTGTTCCTTGAGCTCCTCAATCTCCTCAACAAACATTTTAAATGGAGTCTTGGATATTGGAAATTCCCTAGGTATAAGATCAATTGATAATTGAACATCTATTCTAGGAGGAACACCATACAATTCCTCAGGAAACACTTCAGTAAATTATCCTACAATAGGTATGTCCTCAAGGATGGTTGCCTCCTTAGACTCAATCATTTGAGCTAGATACACGTGATCATAGGGAAGTAATATCCTTGATTTAGATGATGGATCTAAATAAGATTCATCTTCCTTCTTGCACCTGTATAGAATGAGGGGTTGATTCTCCACATGGAGAGTGATTTCCCTCTCACAACAATTTATGTGGTCTCTATATAAGGAAATCCAATCCATGCCAAGAATTTTATCAAATTCTACTAGAGGGTGTATGATGTGGTTCTCCAGTAAAATCAATCCATAGATTATGACAAGGGATGAGTTATATCCATGGGATGCAATGATTTCACCATTTTCTGTACTCACCGACAACTTTACTTCCGTGATATGTGGTGATGCTGGGATTGTTCTATAAAACTTTTGGAATATAAAAGAGTGCGTAGAACCTGAATCACAAAGTACATTCACTATTCATGAATGAGTAACTAGTGTACCTATCACCACTTCGTTGTCAGGATTCACTTCGGTAGTAGTGATGGAAAAATCTCTACCTTTCTACCTTGGAGGTTGTTGGTTTCCTCCGAAAACCCTTAGCTTAGAGAACTAATTTGAAAGATTACCTAGTTTTTGCAATTGTTGCAATGAACAACGTGTTGAGGTTCGAACGGAGCGTTCCTCTACTCTTTGGCAGCTGTGGGTTTTTCATGTCAGCAGTTAACAGCTAGGTTCCCTTCTCTTCCAAACCTAAAGCATTTCCTTGTCCCCTTCAGTAAATTTTTGGGGAGCTTATTTCCGCACCTTTGGCAAGTGGGGTGTTGGATCTTCTTAGCACCGTTGGGTTTATCCATCAAACCACTAGTATTTAAGTCCACCCTACGATTCTTATCCCCGTGATACCTCTCAGATTATTTGATCTCCATTTCGACCTTGAGGGCACATCAGACAATTTCCTCATAGCTGTCAAAGTCAAGAATCACCAGCGCTTTCCATAGGCTAGGTTTCAGCCCACCAAATAAGTGGTCAAACATGAATTTGGGGGTAACGAAAAATCCGGATGTGTATCATGGAAGCCTTGTGAAGTATTCCTCATACGCTCTAATAGATTTATTGTCTGTTTTACTTTAGGGAAAGGAATACCCTTTAAATATGAAGTCGAAGGGTGCGCCACAAATATTTATTGAAAAACATCTTCCATAAATCCTTCTATTCCAAAACCTCGATCTCTTCCTCATTCTTTTTATTTTTGATCAACATCCACCATTGATCAGATTCACCATCCATATAATAAGCAGCCTGAAAATGATTCTCTTCTTTGGAACATTGATGGATAAAGAAGATCTTTTCAATGAAGATGATCCATTTTTTCGGCGATTGGGGGATTATACGATTCATTAAAAGTTAGAGGCCATTATCTTATGAAGTTCTCGATAGTGACTTATTATTTCTTGGGGTGGGGGGGGGTTGTATGTTACTCTTGACCCATGTTTCTATTCAAAGATTGAGTTAACTGAGAGATATGCATGACAAAGTTCGGAATTCCCTCTCCCATTGTATTGGGTATCTCCTTAGAAAAGTTATCACATTGATCTTCAAATCCATTTTTAGCCCAAGTCCTCCTATTACCATCCATTGGATGGAATAAAAGGAATGTTAGGGGTAACACATAAAGGGTAATCCATGGAAAAAACTGATGACTATTAAATATCTTTTATTTCCTTAACTTATGAATCTATAGGCTTCAATGTATTATATTCATGATATAATTTATAAATATATTCTTAGGGGATTTTTTCTCATTAGCATGTTAATGTTTCATACTAAGCTTTTAAATTTTCCAAAGAATATCCTCTAGGAGTTTCGTAACCAAAAGTGCAGAATGTCCCATTGTTGTGCGCCAATTCACGTTTGAGTCTCGCTCAAAGAGCTGTCTTCAGGTTTTACACCTAGGATACATCTGTGATAGAGCTGCCTCTACCTGATCATATCTAGACCGGGATATATTTTTTAAAAAACCACTCACTCAATACTCAAAAATACTTAGGGATGTTTTTATTATACTTAATCATGTCTTTAAGTGTTCACTAGGGTTTTCTAATCCTAATCCCAAAAATAACTAAACATATCCTTTGATACCTACTATAACAACCCTACCCTTTGTTACACAATAAACATGATTTATTACATAAACACTTCACTTTATTAAACATGAAATATTGAGAGGTATAGTGTATTTTTGGATTATTATCATTACATAACAACTTAATATGTGAACTAAAACAACTTTATTGAAAAACTCCTTTACATGACCACAACATTCCCTCGTACTTGGCATTGCCTGAGATAACCTGAGGACATTCATAAGAAAAGGGTGATCTATAATGCCTAGTAAGGGAATAAACATGGAATAACATCGGGAATACCGTACATGTTAGACTATAGGCATATCAATGGATCATTATAGAAACATGAACATAAAGGCTTAATAAATCATGATAATCATAACATTGAAATGTGGCAACGACACTTAACACAGAATTAGCATGATCCAAGGCTCATTACACATGGAGCATGAGTAAACCCTCATCGCACATGAAGCATCAGAAATACCTTATTTCACTTGAATTATCATGATTTAACACCCATTTCACAAGATATATCTTGATACTATACTTTACCCAATGTATTGGAGCACTATCAGGGTGCACCCTTCTTTAACATTATATTTTATGCATAAGTGTGCACATTAATCATATAACATGGAGTCACTCATCATCATTTATTCAATTATAAAGAGATATTTAATAAATACATAAAGCTTTATAACCAATAATTGAATGTTCATAATGGTGAATACCCTTGATAGAGAAATGGGCATGGTATTCACTACACAATGATATTGTCTTGGAAAATCGAAGTGCAATATCGGCAGCAAAACGACGTGAAATAAGAACTCATAAAAATGGTTGATGAGAGAGAAAGGGGTGTATCATGATATTTACATAAAATGGATAGTAAGGGGTCATAGATATACATGTCCCAACAAATGTAATGTAATTTAGATTCATAATTCAAAAGAATTACTTGGATGTAAAAGTGGAGAGAGAAACCCCTCACAAAATTTCTGCATGGTAATGGGTTTACTTGTGAAGCATTAAGGAGAGAGAAAGGGGTCTCCCATCATCCAAACATAAATAGAGAATTATGGGGGTGGTGAAAAATCATACCCCTACATTTTTAATTGAAAACAAAATTGCATAACAACTTAATGAAAATTGGACAAAAATGAGGTAGGAAGAAATCCCTTACGTGGAAGTCTGATCCCAAAGGCTTGGGTGAGGATTGAGAGAGGCTTATAGGGATCTTGGTGAAGATTGGGTGGATTTTAGAGAGATATGGTCAGGGTTTGGTGGATCTCTAAAGTCTTTGAGTGAAGAGGAAGTGGGAGCATGGGTGGGTATATATAGGAAAGGAGATGGAATTATATATTATTTAGGTTTGGGACACCTCACATTAAAATAATCCAAACCTCAACCCGACCCATTGTTTTTGCCCATAGTTTTTTCCAAAGAGGATTTAAGAACAATATTTTATAAGTCCAATGGACTAACTTCTTAGAATAATGGGGTAGCTTATATGGAGGTGAGTCACACTCTCAAGGAAAATAGTTTTAAAAGATAAAATGTTTTATAAGCTTTGAAGGGTTCACTAAAGATTTGTAAAATAAATAAAAAAAATCACATTTTTTTAATGGTAAAAATATATTTTCCGGACATAATTTTTATATTATTTTCCTACATAACTATTGTGTCATTATGATGTCATAAAACACATTATATATTTAACGGGTATTGAATTTTTACCCAAAAATTTGTCTCTCTTAGAAAATTATGAAAAATTCACCATTGGATAATTTCGACATCCTAATTCCAAAAATAATATTCATTTTATATAAATAATTATCTAATTATTTGAATTTTTAGTTTTAAAATAAAAATTGACATTTAATGAAAAATAATGGGTTTTAACAAAAACTGCTTTCAAACCATAATAAAAATTAAAATTTCATTCATAAAATTATATGATCATTTATATTTAATAAAAATTAATTTTTTAAAAAATAATATTTTATTAAAATATTTTTTAATTCAAAATTCTATTAATTTTTCAAAATAGATTTCTTAGTTTAATATTATCTAAAAATACAATTTTTTCTTTAAAAACTATTTACAAAGTATCAATAATAAAATGATTGTACATTTTTTATACAAAAATAATGTACACCATCATAGTTCTAGGGTCTTGTTACATAACCCCTTATAACACCCGCATATGTCTGGAGGATAAGGTGTGTGATTGTGATAGTCTCGTGGGGTGGCTCGGATAACATTGCTTGGGTGGAAATCTCTATTCACTTTCACTTCTCTCATACTCAGTTCCGCTCAAGCTAAAGGTGTTCATTGTTGGCTTGGGCTTGGTCAAGAGAGAATCCCAATGATGCCACCTCATTTTTGAGATCTAACAAATGAGATTCTTATGGGGAAAGTATACTAGATGACGACATCACTTGCGTTGTCTGAGTAAATTTGATTTGTTAAAGCCCTATATTTATACTAATCATGTGATCATTGTTCAAAAACTATATTAGAAACGGTCACAATTCATAATGGTATTTTAAAATAAAGAAACACAAAACCAATTAAGTTAAAAAAATTTATAACCATAATATACATTTAATTAGGTCAAGAGGAATTCCCATTAATGAATGTTTGGGTCGTTACATATTCCAACCACAACATGTGTCAGATCAACGTCATGTCGATTCCTAAAATTCACAAATGAATTGTGGATCATTTTCCAAATATTTTAAAACTATTCATGGTTTTTTTATTGATTTTTACTATGTGAATTATATTTTAATTTGAACTGGGACGTCTATATCAAAAACACACACTTCAAGTCATACCCAACTCATCATTTTTGAGATTGACTTGTGTTCAATTCAGTTATATGACAAATGAATTTTGTATTTTGGTCCTAATGATTGAAAACATTCATAGATAATTTACTTATTCATTCCATGTAATTTATGTTCTAAACGAATATGATACATCAACATTGAAATTATACTATTCAATTTATACACACTACATCGTTCATCATATATTTGAAAGATTGATAAAAACATATCAAAAATAAATTATGGATCTTTCTCAACATTTTTGAAAACAATATAATCTCATTTTAATAGTTTTTTCTATGTGAAATATATTTTAAATTAAGATGGATCTTTTATATTGGAAACATAAAGACCATGTAATACCTACCACATTGTCTATAAGAATATATACATTCCTATACATAAAAAATGAATTATTGATCAATTTGGCAATGTTTGAAAGAAAATTTATCTCATTTAGTTGGTTTTGGCTATATGATACATGTATTAAACTAATATTACAAATTTGAAAAATAAATATACTCTCTGAGTAATATTGACAACATCATATGTTGGATTTACATGCTATCAATTCTTGCAAATGAGTAATTAATTATGGATTATTTTCATAAATTTTGAAATCAAATTGGGACTATATTCTTTGCTTTATCCTTATTATATTTGTTTAAAAATAAAATGACACATATTCTAAAATAAAGAATATTGAGTCATATCAATCCCACTGTGTGTCAGATTAACATTAATTAAATTCCCAAACATCACAAATAAATTATGGTTCATTGTTCAAAATTGTTAAAATAAGAGGTACTTATTTTCTCAGTTTGGGATATGTGATGAACGTTAAATTGTATCATCAAAACTGAAAACATGTACTTTGATCCATTCCTACAACATCATCTATATTATTGATGAATATTGATTCCAAAACGTAAAAAATGAATTATATATGATTTTGTAAAATTTTTAGAATTATCCTATCTCGTTTTCTTAATTTAATCTGCATGATATGAATTTTAAAATGAAATGACACTATTATATTTGAACCACATAATCTAATTCATACTGACAACATTGTGTGTCAGATTTACATAAAGTTAATTATAACAAATAAAAAATTAATCATGGATCATTGTACTAATTTTTTAAAATAAAATGGTCTCAATTTATTTTTTTTCACTCTGTGATGTGTGTTTGAAACTAAAATGACCCTTATAATGAAAACAATCACATACAATCATACTCCCCACATTATGTGTTGTATTTTCATTATGTCAAAACCTACATGTCACAAATGAATTATGGATCATTGTTATATATAATTAAATAAATATTTTATCGGTTTATGGGTTATACAGTGTTATGAAAATTTTAATTTGAAATGGAACTTCTATATTGAAAATATGCACTTCAATTCATACCCACCACATCATCTAGTGTGTTGATATTATGATGATTACTACATGTAAAAAATTAATTAATGGTCATTGAAATAATTTTTTAAATTAATCCGAGTTATTTTTCATGGTTTTGAATATATAATACATGTTTTAAACTAAAATATAACTTCTATATTGAAAACATGAATTTTGATTCATAATAAAAATATCGTATGTTGGAATAATGGTCAAATGATTCTTATATGACAAAAATTAATTATGGATAATTTTCCTAATGTTAGAAATCAATATGAGCTAATTTTCTCAGTTTTGGTTATGTGATACACATTTTAAACAATAAAATCACTTTTATATTAAATACACCCACTGCAAGTCATAACGACCTCATCATGTGTTGGATAAATTTACAGTCAATTCCTAGACATCACTAATATATTATGGATCATTGTACTATTGTTTAAAAAAATACACTCTCATTTTTTAATTTTTTTTCTAGGTGATGTTTGATTTGAACTACAATGATGGCTTTATATTGAAAACACGAAGTCCTAGTCATACGGACCACATCAAGTGTCATATTGATATGAGGTCAAATTCTACTTATAATAAATGAATTATGAATCATTTTCCTAAGGTTTTAAAACAACATAATCTCATTTTCTTGGTTTTTTATAGGTGACACAAGTTTTAAATATAAATTTAACTTATATATTTAATGATCTCACTTCAAGTCACACCTACCATATCATATTTCACATTGATGTGACCATGATTTATACATGTAAAAAATGAATTACGGCATACCTTAATAATGTTTAAAAATAATTTGAGCTAATTTTATTCATTTTTTCAATGTGATAGTAGTTTGAAACTAAAAGAAAACTTTTATATTGAAAATATGAACATTGAGACATACCAACACATTGTGTATCATATTAATGTGTAGTCCTTTTTTATATGTCACAAATGAATTAAGGATCATTTTTCTAATGTTTAACAACAATATATCCTAATAGAAAACATTTTATCTATATGATGTGTGTTTTAAACCACAATGATAATTTTATATTTAAGAAACACATTTTAGGTCATGCATACAAGATATATTTTTTAGATTAAAGGGATTTCAACTTCTAAAAATAAAAAATGAATTATGGACTATTTTAATAATGTTTAAAATTAATACGATCTAGTTTTCTACAATTTTGGATTTCTAACATGTCTATTAAACGAAATTGTCACTTATATATTAAAAGCTAACACATCGAGTATTAAATACAAATCGTGTGTTATTTTGATATGGGGTATATTACTATATGTTAGAAATGAATTATTGATAAATTCCTTAAATATCAAACCAATATGAATTTGTTTGATAATTTTTGTGTATGACACATATGTTTTGAGATAAAATTCCAATTTTAATCTAAAACCTCACACATCAAATCATACTGAGAACTCAGTGTGTTAGATTTACATGAAGTTGAATCATTCACATAAAAAATGTGTTATGTATCGTTCTTATAATGTATCAAATAAATATTAATGTATTGTCTTTTTTTAGTATGTATCTTGTTTTGTAAAATAATCAGTAAATTATATACCACAAACATACACTTTGTGTCATATTGAGAACACTATGTATTGTATTGATGTTTGATTGATTTCTACTGATTAAAAATGACTCATTTGTCGCTGTAAAAAATTATTAAAACAATCTAAATTAGTTTTCTTAGTTTTATACATGTTGCATGTGTTTTGAAAAAAATTTCAATTTTAAATTGAAAACATTCACCTTGATTCACATTGGAGACACTATAACATCCCAAAATTTCATATGATTTTTTATAATAAATCATTAAAAAATATTATATAATTCTTAAATAAATGTAACACCTTGGAAATTACTCTATGTTTATAATAAAACTTTGATCTTATAACGAATGTATTAGTGAGAGAACACAGACATTATTTTTCATATTCCTAGGAAAATTACACATCATGCATAGATATGGAATAGTATAAGGATGAACATTAATGGGATATACACTTGGTAGAATAATACATTCATTATAATTTTTGTTTATGCAATTACGTACATATTGGGAATATTTTATAATTCTTTTTTGGAAAAAATATAAATAAGTTATTAAATATATATTTTATGGTAAATTTATGGGTATTGAAATTATATTAATTTTCATTAAATAATAACAAAATTAATTTTAAATGATATAATATTTTAACAATGTACTAAGTAATTTTTATATTTGTCAGAATGATTATTTTTTTTGGAAATTACTAAATATAATTTATAATAATATTTATATTAAAATTTCATATTATAAGATTTAGATACATATATTATAAATATAGAATTCATTATTTTCCTCATAATATAAAAATAACCTTATGTTTAAATTTTTATAATTTTATAAAAAATATTGTTTTTGGTTAAAAAGTTAAATTCTTTGTGTAATACAATAACACATATGATATAATTGGGATTTAATAAAAATTCAAAAAATTTAATTATTATTCACAATATAAAATTTTTTAAGAAAAAATATATAATTAAATGTGTTATATTTATAAAAACATGCTTATCCTTTTGGAAAACCACAATTCAACCCTTTCTTTGAGAATTTTTTTATGAGTTTTATGTGTTACATTTGAAATTTTTTTATAAAAAAACATGTAAATTTAATAAATTAAATTTATTGAATTTTTGGAATTATAATTTCAAAATTAAGTAATAAGTTCAATTTAATTTCAATCCTTGAAAAAATCCATCCTAAAAAAGTGTTACAATGGTTTAATTATAATAATATATTAGGTAAATGTTAAATGTTAAAATCATAAAATTCAAAAAAAATATTTATTTCAATTGATGTTTGATGTTTTTTATGACAATAAAAAACAATTAAGCGACTGAATTTAAAAAAATAATTTTAATTAATCCTTCTAGTTGTGGGTATCCATAAATAGAAAAATGTTCATTATTTAACCAGTTAAAGCCACCCCTTCTCATTTATAAATACCACATTACATTCTCAATTTTCACGTCAAATACATCATTAATTTATATCCCTAAATTCCTATCTCAAGAGTCCTCCCAATTTGGTTCCATGGTTCAATGTTTTCCCTCACTAGCTTTAATAGTTATTTTCCCTAGTTGTGTGATCTTTTCCACCACTTTTTTGGATTGTTGTCATTTTTTTGTAAAAGTAATTGATTTTAAATTAATAATGTTGTAATGTAATTTATAATACACCTATTATTTTTAATATGATATATTTTTAATGAGGAACTTCATTTCCCTCACATTATAGATTCTTCATAAGTTTTTATGCTACCGAAATAAGGGCTCCTCGCCACTATTTTATGACTACCCTTGCAAGATTCATTAAATTTCTTCTTATTTCGATATGAAAAATTATTAAGAATAATTATGATGATTTACAACTTATAATATCAATTAATTATCAAAATACATTATCACAATACTACCTTTATAAGAAGTTATATAGATCAAACATTTTCGTAACCATAAAATCATATTAATTTTGGTAAAGAAAAATCTGTGTGGTTTTCCATGATAATACATCACTGTCTAGATACAAACAAGTGGATGTTTCCCTAGTAATGATATACCCTGGGGTAACCAATGAAAACACCATATTGATCTAAACATGATTGTGAATTGGTGCACAACAACGTGCCTTAATGTACACCTGGTTTGATACTCCCTATGGATTTTCATTGGCTTTTTCACTTACACTTTATAAGATATAATGAAGGAATTTAATAAATGGATTTATATTTACATTAAATTCATATTCTTAATCCATGAATGTAACTTCCTAATATTTTGGGAAATATTATTTTTAAAAAAATTAATTTATATTTTTGATATATTCTGTTACACACAATGACAGGTTTCATTAATATAAAGCATGACATGCAATACATAGTTCATCTTGTGTTACTCACAACATCGAGTTAGTTCGATATATTTTCAAACATGTAGGACCAAATTCTATTTAACAATGATATATAATTATTTATCATATATATGTTGGAATGGAGATAATAAATACAAATAATTAAATAATGAAAATAAGTAGGTAACAAATTTTTCAAATTATTTCACCGGTTCAAAAATAATTAGAAATGAAAATAGAATCCAATTCAATATAATAGATATATATTTATGAAAAAAAAATTAAGCGCAATATGGGGCTTTATCATACTAAATTAAAATGGTCACTATAATTAAATTACTTTAAATGAAATATATATCTTATATATTAAAATATTTACATTCATAAAATAGGTATGATAGGAATTAGAAAAGAAAAAAAATCTAATTTTACACTTAGAACATTTATTTTTTCCTAAAAAGTGTTTCATCGCGCTTTAGTGCACATATTTAAAAATAATGGTTTTTTTTCAATTCGTGAAAATGAGTTTTAAAAAATTAAATTAATTTTATAAAATGGAATATAAAAATTAATATATATTGAATTTGTTGGATTCTTCTGAGACTATTCATTTTTTGAGGAATAGTTAAAAATACTACTTTTATATGAAAACTTATTTTTCATTTAAATTTTTCAAAAAAAATATATTTAAAAAAATTTTAATGTAAAATTAGACTAATTACATATATATATTAATAAAAAAATCCAATTAAGATAAATTACCTATTTAATCGGTATAAAATTCCTTTTAAACATTTGAACATTTGACGATTTGAACATTTTCACATTAAAAACATATATTCTCACTGCATTTGTCGGAGTAATATTTAATTACATTATACAACATATATTTTTTTAATTTTGAAAAATAGAATAAATATTTGGAATATTATTATATTATATTTTCAAATAAATTTTAGATAACATTTTAACATAATAATTTGTGAAAAATAGTTAAATTTAATTTCTTGTATTAATATTAAAACGAGGTTACATGTGTTCCTTCTGCATATATTAAAATTAATATTATACACCCATAAGGATTTTATATTATAAATTTTATAACATTATTTTAATTATTAATATGCTTTTATATAATAATTATATTTTTAATTTTATTATTATGTGAAAAAATTACTAGGTAGATAAAATATATAGGTTATTAGGTAAATAATATGAAAGAGTAAAAGTTAGTGAACAAAAAGTCTAAGAAATAAGAATATAAAAATGATCTTATATTTATGTCATGATGGTTTTTTTCCAAGAAATTATTGGTCCACTCCATTATTGGTCACCTTTGGATTCACATGTTGTTAGGGAGTCATACCAATATTTAATATAATTGGTTATATATAAAAATGTCCCCACATCTCAAATATAAAGGTTCACTCACCCCATTATCTTACTGAAACCTTTCAAGACATTTGGATCATCCAATACCTACCCAAATAACCACCCAAATTCCCTACCCTCATCCCAGAATCCATTTTTTGTAATGAAATCCAAATAAATTAGTCCTTTTGTGTAAATAAAAAGTAGTTCCCTGAAGAAGATGTAACATCGTTCAACGATCGTTTTAACTTGTTTTATTTCAAAATCCCCACTAAATTTTTATTTAAAAATGTCTATATAATAACATCATAATATAAAATAAATATATATGTTTTTATTTTAATGGAATGATGTACAACCATATCCACTTCCATCAAATGGGATAGGAAATCAATAATCATGTCTATAGCGAATTGCAGACTCATGAAATGATGTCAATCGATTCATAATTACCACGAATCAATGTTGTAAATAATGATTGTTTATTTGTTATATCTGATATATAATATATTTTTGTTTTTATTTGGATTCATTAATTTTTATATCTCTTGTACCTTCATGATTTCTTTGTTTTTGGAATACGATAATGTCGCTCAAGTGTACGGTGGACTACCGCCTTGCCATGAGATGTGATTATTTCACACATTAAATGAAATATATGAAGTATGGGATTAATTATAAAATGAGATATATTTGAAAAAAATATGAATTATTTAATGATAAAATATCATTTAAATTTATTTGTTTCTTTCCAATAAAGAATTGGAAAATGCATTCACACGTATGTGCGGTCTACCATATCCATGAACGGCGTATTTCATTTTACATCTCTAAATATTATTGATCAACCGAAATACATATATACTGAAAATATATAATATTTTAATAATTTTTTAAATTATTTATATGAAGAAATCTAGATGAATTTAAAATTACAAAAAATATACAATTCAAAACATACATGAAACACAAAAGAGTTATTTCCTAAAACATTACTTTGACATGATATTATAAAACAATACAATAAAAGCTCACAAAAAAATATTATATGGTATGATATATATTTATATATGTCTGTAAAATTTTTATAATATAATTATATTTATTTACATTTTTATTGAATGTGTATGATGTAATTCAAGACATATTGTGAGGGAATTTTATTTAAATTTTTATATCTACGAGATACGTACAATATTCACCACTCTCTTCTTCTATGTGGTATATATAATGTATTTATGCAAAGTTATATCATGAATAAAACTAATTTTATGATAATTATTGTTTCCTATTATGATATTCTTTCATTGGGTTTATGATTCAAAAGGGTAGTCAAGCAGTAAGGGATTTTCATCTCACTTTTATTTTATATGAGACAAATGTCAAACTCAGCATGTGTTACTTCTATGTGGTTTACCTAATGACCATTAATGTATATTATGATTATTATAATGAAAATAATGTGCTTTTGAAAACCTTTTTAGTATCTCTCTTTCATGGGGTTTATGATTAAAACGATACCAAAGCGGTAAGGTATTTTTTTTTCAGTTTTCCGTCCTTGAGAAATATGTCATGTTATACACATCCCATTGTTTATGAGTTGTATATATAGCTTAATTGAAATATATTTTCATGAAATTATTTTTTCTAGTGATGTTTGAATTTTAATTTAATGAATTTTATCTTCATATTGGTTTATGATTAAAATATTCTAAGTGGAAAAAAATTAAGTTATAATCTCATTGATTATCTAGATTATTTATGATTATGATTCCAATGATGAAATCCATTGATCTATTGAATAGGAATCCCTTTATTTTTATTCACTTCTAGTTATTAATGATTTTCTAAACTAATAGTACCCTTTTTACACTCTTGGGTACATAATTTAATTATAAAAATGTTTTTAAAAAAATATGACTTTATTTTCAACATCATTCAGAAATATGTCTTCTTCCAAAACCATATTTTCTGAAAACATATTAAAAAAATATATATTTTAATTATTAAATTCAAATTTAATGATTTGTAAAATTATTTTAATATTTCAAAAAATAATTAAAATATTAATTTCCTAATGATATGTTTTAAATGTTTTTAAATCATCAAAAGCTAATTTCAAAGAAAATGATTTTCAAAACATTTTATCCTATTTCATTAGGAAATTTTCAATTTGATATTTAACAATAATATTCCATATTAGATTACATCCTTTTGTGTTTCTTATTCTTCACTGGGGATATGATCCAAAAATACCATTCTTAATTTCTCTCTAAATCATTTATTTTTATGTTGCAAAGTAGTTATTGAAACCTATTTATCTTCCATGTGTTATACCAAGGTGAAATCATTATGAAACCTGTTTCTTTTCATAATTTATAATATGATGAAATGTTTATGAATATCACCATTTTCATGGTTTATTATATGATGAATGGTTTATGATATTTTGGAACAAGTATGTATTATATAATTTTTTGATGTGTGGAACCCATATATATTTCAATTAATTGGGTAAATATATATATCTCTTGAGCCAGACACAGATGGATTTGGTAGTGAACCTAGTACAGAAAAGAAATTTGTATACTAATATAGTGTTGGGAATAAACATTGACTATTATGATGGTTTTGGGATTGACCCCATTCAACTAATATTGCCAAGGTTGTTAGCCATGACTACAATGGAAATCATTTCTTCTGTTTATGTGTTTGACAATATACCATGTATTATGCCTATGTCATGATTTCATGTTTCAGGATCATTTATTTCCTTATGATTAATGAATTAAAATTAGATATTCATTTTATGTTACTTAGTTTTATGATTTTTGAAATGCTGGGTGTGATCCTCAAAGGTTTTGGACTCACCACATACCCGATTAGACACTCCTGAGAGATATAATTTTATTTATCCACATTAACATTATAAATCATCGTAAAGTATTTTAGAAAGTGATTATCATGGATGACTGATTCAAAATAAATTGTTACCTAGATATAAAATTTTTATGTAATTTCTCAGGATTATGTGGTGTTCCAACTATTATTAGTGTTCCTCGTACAGTTATTTTTTATTTTAGTTAATGGAATGAGATAAAAGGAACCAATTAAACATTTAATATAATGGAAAAATTAGTTTTATGAATCAAAATGGTACGATTACTGGAGTGAAGGATACTATTATTAAACCTAATATTTCAAAAAAATATATGATTATGAAATTATACCTTTTCAACTACTCAGACTCTCTATAGAATAGAATGATAGAGTTACCTAAGAGTTCAGGTGTTGGAGACTATGGAGGAAAGATTATATAGTTTCAAATATGTTAATAATTTGATAATAAGTACTCAAGGAAATATTTCCAATGAATTGTGAAGAAATCTTAACTATGGTGAATAAAACAAAAGAATATTTTATTACCATGGAAAAATGAATATTTTAATTAACACAATGGATGAGACTAATTTTTTCCAAAAGGAATCACAAAAAGATTAATTTTTTAAATGAGGAAAATATGGACATTATGTGAATTTTCCTATTATGATGAAATCTCAAGAAGATGATCCGAAAGGTTTGAGATATGGATGGAAAAAAGTATATAGAAATAAAATAATTAATACCGGTTGATAGTTAAATAATATTGTAGAAGTATTGATGTATTTATGTGTCTCAATTCAAGAATAATTAAATATATATGGATTTTTCAATATAATTGTTTCATTAAATATTTTCAAGATTATGCTTACTGGTGCTAATGACAAAAAAATGTATGTATGGAATGTTGATATTAATGTAAAATACATTATTAATATAAAGATAAAACTTTATAAATTTCATATATTAATGTAATGATGTTATATTAATGAGATGATTGATAATGAATGTTCCTATTTTATAGGATTAAATTAATTATCACCAAAAAATGCGGCTTTTTCATTAATTGATTAAGATTACAACATTTTTTTATTTAAGGAATATCTAAAATAATGTGTTTTTTACATAAAGAATAAGGAATAAATTTTTTACACAAGGTTTTATGGTAATTAAGGTGATTATAATGTTTCAAGATAATACATGATAAATGTATTGACTTGTTAGGTATATTCCATTTAAAAGATACTCCCTGGGGATTAATGATATATTTATTTTGAAAATATAGTGTCCATATTTATAAATTCATTCATTTTAGTAATTTGGAATGGTCATAAGGTTAACCATTTATGAAATGGTTTGTGATGAAATTTTGTTTAGTTTTTAGAGTTTAATGTGTTACATCACCGTATAAAGATTTATGCATATTGGATAACCTGCATTAACCATTATTATATGATGATAAATAGAGATATAATTAATGGCTAATAGTTATATTATGTATATTATGATCCATTAATTCTTAAGGAATAATAATTTCATCATTATTATTATAGTAGGAGATGTTGTTAAAATTGATCAATGCATAATAAAAGTATGAGATTGTACTTATGAAATGAATACTAGTAAGTATATCTTCTCAAAAAGGACATTGAAAAAAGTATTATCCTTTTACCCTAATTTTTAATGATATCAAGGAAATTTTCACAACTACTTGGTTATTGGATTTTCCTTCACTAACATTCTCTTAACCATGTTCTCTATCACTCTCAGCAAGTCCTTTGGGGTTAGTTTTACATTCAAAATCCATCTTTTAAATTTCCACAAATGTTCACTTTGTTTAGAAACATAGTTAGGTCTTTCTTTAGGTAACCATTATTTATCCATATTTAACGTCTTAGGGGATATTTTATTTTTCATCAGTAAAATGTGGGTTCTTATAAATGAATTATGAAAGGGAAAACCATTGATGACCAAGATGGATTTCGAGGGAGAAATTCATTTTAAGGGGTAGTATTTAACAGTATGATATTTAATGAAATAAGTTTTTAAAAATATATTTAAATTATTTCATGATTTAATTACATGAAATTAAATATTTCTTTGATAGCTAGAAAGGCACACTGTTTTTAGTTCACCATTCATGATACTAAACACCTAGTTTCTTCACTAGATTGTTTTACACACATGATCAAATTATATCGAACAATAATATACATCTTTTTATCTACTACTAATTGGAATGTAAGGAATAAATATGAATAAAAAAATCATAAAAATGTATGGTTTAAAAATATACAAAATGATGTCATTTTTTCTCAATTAATAATAATTTAAAATAATAACCAGTGGAATGTAAATGAAATATTTTTATAAAAAACAATTTTTATCAACACATCAGATATTTCTTTTAATTAATTTAATTAATCATTATTATAAGTATTTTACAATTAAAATTATATATTATATATTACATAAATACTTTTTCATTAATAAAATAGATTGTAGGTATAATATAAAAATAAATCCAATTTTTTTCTTAAAATCTATAATCTTTTCTAAAAATAGTTTCGTCTCACTCTAGTGTGATTATTTCAAAATTTATTTTTATCACTTTTATAAATTTAATTTCTAACAATTAACATAATTTTTTTAAAATATTATCAAAATTATAATTCTATGTATTTCTGTGTTTTTATGAGAAGTTTTTATCATTTTATTAATAGTGAACAATAATATTTTTTTAAATGATTTTTCCATTTATAATATTTCCACAGATAAAATATATTTTAATATGGATTTAACATAAAATTATTTTAATTATATATATATCCAATTTATATCATTTTAATCAATTTTATAATAAAATTTAATATTAAAACCTATTAATAATTTGAATATTTTAACATTAAAATTCTGCTTTCCCAGCATGTCTATGGGAATAATTTTAAATTATAATTCTATACTTCTATAAATTCAATTTGAGAAAATAGATTCTGTATTTGTAATAAAAAAATTATATTTTATAATAACGATAAAAAATATTTTTTACATAATGATTAGTGAAAGAGTTATAATTAATTACAAGGATTATTGTTAAAAAGAGGTTTTGTGTCTTACTTATGCATGTGTTAAAATAATTTTTCCTCAAACATAAGAATTTTTTATAAAATAGATATAATTTTAGAATAATTAGGTCATAATTATATAATAATCATCCTGTTAAATTTTTTATTATTGGAAAAATTAACTGTGTTTGTGAAAGATAAAAGATACCATAGTAAGTAAACTAAAATAGTAAAATTGAGTAAACATAATGATTAATTATTAACATGGTACGATGAATTTATTTTGGTTTCGTGAACATGTTTATTAAACTAATAATCCCAAGAATTTATAATTGTTATCATTTTGAGGCACATGAGGTATGGTAGACCTCCCAAAATCAAATACTTTTAGGTATTTAAAAGAATATCACTCCTCTCGAATAACAAAGGGACACTCACCCCTGTTTTATTCAAACCTTCCATGCCATTTGGATCTTCCAATACCAACAAAAATCATCTCCATAGTTTCATCCCCTAACCAAATAATCCATTTTTTGGACATAAATCCAACCAAGGGAGGTCTTTGGTGGTAACTAAAAAATATTCTCTGAAGTTGTGGTAAAATTCTTCAACCACTTTGTTAATTTTATATCTTTATCCACCAACATATATTCATATTTTACAAAAACAAATATTATAAAATCATAATATTACATATATTAATATTTTTTATGCTATTGGTAAGAATTAAAACCATCTTCACATCTATCAAATGGCTTCTAAAATCATTATTCTTGTGTACGGTAGAATGCCGCCTCACAAACTGATGTCATTATTTTCATCATTATCAACTATCATGGATTCAAATAATTGTGGATTTGTATCTTATATATGATATATATGATATTTATAATTTTATTATTATTCATAAAATTTATATCAAACATACCTTCTTGATTTCACTTTTGTGGAAATAGAATAATGTCACTTTTACGTATAGAGGACTAAAAACTCACGAAATGATGTGATACATTCACTCTTTACATGGAATATATAAAGGATTGGTTTAATGAAAATATGTGATATATATGAAATACAAATTTCTGAAATGATAACATATCATTTATTTTTCGTTATTGCAATCATACAATGAAAGTAAAAAACATTCTTGCATACATACGTCCTACTGTCTCTATTAAACGATGTATTTCATTTTCTATCTCTAAAAATTATGGATCACATAAAATAAATATACACTAAAATTATATGATATTTCTACCCTGGATAATATTATTAAAACTACTGAAACATGATCAATTTTAAATGACCAAAAATAACATGACAAAACATACACGAAAATCAAAGTAGAAATTGCCCAATATGTGACTTTTACATGAAATTGTTAATAAATTAGTAATTAAATCTCATAATAAAATAATATATGTGTTGATATATATATTAATATTTCAGTAGTAGGCATATAATAATTTTATATCATGTATTTAGTAGGTGTTAACTAGTTGGAATAAAGTCAATAAATAAGGTATAAGAATTTCATATCGCTTTTTATATCCTTGAGAAACATTTTAAATTCACCAATCAATTATTCTTTGTGGTGTATATACTACCCTTATGAAATAATATTTCATTAATCTACCTCATGTTTTAATAATTAATGTTTTTATTTATGATATTATTTCATGGGGTTTACAGTTCAAAAATGTACTCAAGTAGTAATGGATTTTGGTCTCTTTTTTATTTTCTATGAGACACATATCATATCCACCACATGTTTCTTTTATGTGTTTTATATAAATACAATAAATGTTTAATATTATAATTTTCATGTAAAATATTCTATTTGAAACCCATTTTAGTGTCTCTCTTTCATGGGGTTTATGTTCCAAAAGATACTAAAGTGGTATGGGATTTTTTCTCAATTTTCCTTCTTTGAGACATATATTATGTTATACACCTACCTTATTTTATGAGGGGTATATACATACCCTATCACATATAATATAATAAATTTATTTATTTTCAATATATTTTATGTTTTATTTAATTATTTTTCCTTAATGGGTCTTAGATTTTAAATTTACTATGGGATAATGAATTTACATTACAATCTCTTCATTTATCGAGATTACTTATGATTACGATTACAATTACTAAATCACAAGATATATTAATCAAGAAACTAAATATTATTCTTCCACTATTGTTATTTATGTTGTTTGAAATTATTAATACAATTTTATCCCCTCTGTATATCTTATATCAATGATGAAAATGATTTTTAAAAAATATAACATTATTATCCTTTTCAGTTGAAAATTTTTTTCTTACAAAACCAAGTATCCTAAAAATGTTTTTAAAAATGTTATTATTAATTTTTCGAAGATATTTTTTGGAAAAAAATAAATTTACTGTTTTTTAATTTTTTCATTGAAATGTTATTTTTCACATTAAATGTTTTAAATGATTCTTAAAGAATCAAAAGATCTTTTCAATGAAATGATTTTACAGAATTTATATATTTCCTTAATGAATGTTCCATGTCATCTTTCAAAAACATTTCCCAACTAATGTGACATCATTGGATGTTACTAATGCTTCACTAGTTATATTATACAATTATACCATTCTTATTGTTTCTATGAATGGTTTAGGTTTAATATGGAATGTTGTTTATGAAATCTGTTTCTCTTTCACGGGTTATACCGTCATAAAAAGTTTATGAATTTTTTTCATTTCTATAGGTTATATTTTGGTGAAATATTTATACATCCTATCCATTTTTATTGGTAATGAAATGATTAATTTTTTATGATCTTGTTATCCATGTATAAATGATTTCATTATGTGATGGGTGGGATATATATCTCCATCTAATTCATTGTGTAATTATTTATATATCATGATACATACATGGATGGAATGGGGAGTGAACGAAGTTAATTATGGGACTTTCTCAATTGATATGGACTTTGGACCGATCCTTGATTACTAATATGGTTTTTTATTAGACTCATTAAACTAGTTTTTAATTCAAAGAGATAATTTACAACAATGGAAAAAAATTCATATGTTTATGTATTTTCCATAATTCAATTCCTTATGTGTATGTTATTATCTCCTGTATTATTCTCTTTGAATTCATTATGATTCATTATGAACTTATAATATTCATGTTCCGGATCAGGGTTATGATTTTTGGTATGTGGGGTACGATCTTCAGATTTTATGCTTATGTTTCCATACACATATTCTTAATTTCTTATTTTTAGATCATTGATATCTTATGTTGTATACATACCTTTACAAAGCATTTTAGCACAACTTTTTTTATGTTTTCTATTCCCTTAGATTCCAGGAACATTTTATTATTTTTCTGTTGAAATAGGTGGAATGGATTAATGGTGTTCTCCGGGAAAATACGCTATTTTATTTTATTTTTTAAAATGAATATGAAATTAAAGTATGTATATGTTTTAACAAAACTAATATACTATTTGTTCCTTCGGGATGTTATACCATCCATAATGTGCCTATGTAATAAATTAACCACTAGCTATATGTTACATGATATGGGCCCTTTAAAATGATTGTACTATTCAATACATCTTTTTATCATTCTGTTCATTGGTTCATAGTCTATTTATTGTGAAGATCATATAGTTTCCAAGGATTATTTTTGAATACATACAAATATTTCATCTTTAATCCATTGGAAGGATTTATTTAACAACCAATTTATATTCAACGTTCATATGCTCTTTCACTGTCCATTTTTCTCTTGTTTTTTAACTTTCTTATACATGTCCATATTTCTATGTAAATGTTGTATAGTGGAAATATGATCTATTTAAATAATGATCCACCACGACCTTTGTCTTTCCCTACCATCATTTATGTGTAAGCATTCTATTCTATGTGAATTCCCAAGAACAAATCATCATATTGAAGGATATGAACCTAGATACCCATAGATCGATTAAATAAAAAAATTATTAACTAAACTGTAAAATGTTTATATACAAAATGAAAATACCGTAGACTACATTGGGTCGATTGATGTGTATTAACCTAGAAAGTAAAAATATTTTCATTGGGGAGAAATAATGTTGAACCATATATATCATTCTTCTATATGGTAAAATATTATAAGATATGTTCCATTCAGAAATAGAGTTATGACCATATATTGTTCATTTCATGAACATTGTGCTATTTAATAATTGATATATGATGGAATACAATGGAATGTTAGGTGGTGGTTGGATACTAGTATTATATATCCCCTCAATGCACTTGTTGGTCTAATGAGTTGACTAATATTGGGTAATGGGAGCATCATTGCCTTTTGGAGAGTTTTCCTATCACAAGGCCTTGACTATATGGTTAAAATGTATGGAATTTGGCATTCTCATCCCACTATGTTCCATTATTTTTATCCCAGATTTTAAATATTATTTTTATTAATGTAAATTTATTATTTCTATCATATAGTACCCCCGGTTTCTGGTACGATACCCTATCATTGTGTTTTATAGATATAATATACATGGGAATGTTAGAAGTGTTTAGTGAACATTCAATACGTTATTTGGGATAATGGATAGGTGCACGGGCTGTGGAAGGTTTACCCAAATCATATCAAAAACATAGGAAAAACCATGAGTGATAGCATGTTTGAGGTAGAGATGATCAACATGGTGTTTGCGTGGTTATGAAGATCATTTGATGGACTATCTAGAAAGTATGTAATGCATGGTTAGGGCACAGTTTTCCTAAGCATGAAAACTAACCGTGCATGTGTTAAAAGTGAGATCCTTAAAAAGTGAATCTCACATGTTTTGCCTCTAAACCACTCTTTTTTGTACCCAAGTGACCCTTACTCTTGAATTCTCTTCCTTGAATATATGATAACCCCTACCAACTGTTTTGGATTTGATATGAAGGTTTCCCTTGGCCATTCGAACCCTTATTATTGAGGTATGTGATTGTTCTTCCTCATTCTTAATAGGTTTATTAAATTTACATAGATCTACATCTCCTCTATTCTTAGTTTCCCGGTTGTAGATCTGTTATGGGTAGATATATTAGTTTTTATAAAAATATGTAAATATTTCGAATTGATCTTTCACATATAAGAAATATGAAGTGGTTTAGTGAAGAATCATCACAGTTATCTTGAGTGTTCATCATCCGTTGTCAAGTTTCAACAAAACCACTATGGTAGGTGGCTTAACACTCATCTCTTATTTATAGAATTTATATTAATATTTTAAAATATATTATATTGGATAAGATTTGTTGTCAAATCATGGTCTGACAAATGGAATAAATCTCTTTAGTGATTATTTATCATTTTTGGTAGATTTATGAAATCTTGATAAAATTTTGTTCAAATTGTTTTAGTTCAAGAACTAAAAATTGTTCTTTTACATGGTGTATTTTCATGGAACATAGATTTGGTTTGATTTGGTCGGGGTTTTCAATAAAAATATGTCTTATTGAAATGATTTGTCAGTTTAATGGTTTTAATGAAAAATTATTTTCTATAAAAATGTGATTTTATTGAAGGGGTTGTTTTGGCATGATATTTTTAACATATGTGGAGTGTGTGTTCATGTTTCATATACAGTTCATGGTTTAAATTTGACATTGTTCTTGGTATCAAAGGGTTAACAGAACATTGGATACAATTACCTTGTAAAATAATGGTAGATCAATGAGAAAATGCTCATGAGAATGGAACTATCATCGTATATCATGTACTGTTTGTTGTGTGGATGTGTTGAATGGATTGGGTATGCCAAATGAATATTGAAAAAAGGTCTTAATTTTTTGTTTAGTCATTTTTATGGAAAAAGAACTTCTTTGAAAAATGATTTCAATTGCAGTTGTATGCTTTTGGTTATAAATTTTATTGTAAACTTTTATATATTTACTTATAAACTATTATAGAGAAATTATTCTATATAAACTATTTCATATTATAGTTTATAACTCTTCTATCCTAGTGGTATAAGTAGTGAAGTAATTGGGGAAAACTTACTGAGTTTTATACTCTCCCTCGACGTGGAACTTTGGTTCTTTTGTAGATTCTTTCTTTTAGGATAAGGGAAAAGGTAACATTTCACATATTTTTCACACCACTTCGTGATGATCGTGATTGTTGGGGATCTTCGAGCACGGGGAATGTAGATCTTGGTTTTTTGTGGTTTTCTTGGAGACTTTAGTTTGTTTCATCTATTTAATTTTTTATTTAATGAGTCTTCCACGGTTGCAAAATTTGGAGTGGTTTTGATTTGAATAAATTATTTCAAATGTCTTTATTTTCATTATGAATCATATAGTGAGCGGTTTGGTTTTAGTTTTTTGGTTATCGTTTTTTGGGATTGTGTTTTATTTCATAAAGGGTAAATCTACCCCAACATGTGTTTGAAACCCTACAACCATTATTTCTAACCTTTTGAATCATGGGGATTTCTTATAACGCCAAGTAATGACCTATTATACACTCAAGATAATGTGAATTAGTAGGTCATTAGAAATCATATTATCTTATTCGATCCTCTCCTAATAAGAATATTTCACATAAATTTTCCTGGATTTGATTCATCCTTGCCTATTTCCTGGGTAGTGATATTAGAAAAGAGTAGGATTTTCAGAACATGAAATGTATAAAATAAAAGGGAAATGCTAACCTGTTTATGAAGAACTTCATGTTACTAAGGTGTTGGGAACATAAGTGTTTTAGAGACAGATATAGGATACTAGAATCTCATTATCTTGGGTTTAGCCTATGAGATGAGAATTTCATGCATCAGAGCAATAACTTCCCATTAGGATTTCATAATTCCATTACTGTAATGATATATGATCTTGTGAAAAGGTGTAATTTTTTTATAAATGTATAATTCGTATTCAAAAGATTGATTTCAAAAATAAGATACTCGGTGTATATTGAAAATCATTTTATTTTCAAAAGAAGTAATGAATTTCTCATCCAATGGTTGAACATGTAATGGTTGTTTTGGAAAAAATATGTTGTGGTAGTTGATAAGATAGAATTTGAAAAACTAATCCATTTGTTTCTAGAGTGTGAGACATACAGAGTTTGTTTTTTGTTTAGAAAATGGAACCCATTAGGTGTTGTAGAAAACAACTGGTTGAAGTAGTAGAGAATTTGGTTTAACATGAGTGACATGTGAACCAAGAACTGGTTTAGAGAATCATCCATGCATTTAAGGCTGTGGACATAGGGAAGCAGGGGGATGATCCAAGGCAAGTGGACCATTCCCTATAGTTCATGAAGAAGTATCCACCCATATTCCTGTGTGATTCTGAACATGAGAAGGTAGATGTGTGGCTCATTAGTAAAAATTGAATCTTATAGTTTATCAGCACACCAATAGAGCTAATGGTCATGCTAGCGGAAAATATGCATTAGGATCTTGCACGTAAGTGGTTGGAACTAGTTTTTCATGCTATGGAAGATCAAGGACTTACGTGGGAGGATTTTCAGGATTTTTTTAGTAAAAAATACTATCATGGAAAAATCAAAATCTAGAGGATGATAGAATTATTCAGCCTAATGACATAGAATCTCTGTATCAGATAATATGTAGCTAAATTATTTAGTTTAGTATATTTTCTACAAGAAGTTGCAGTGAGTGCATCTTTGAAGGCATGCATCTTCGAATTTGGGAAAAAATGTAAATTTGATCAAATATTAGGGTGATCATTATTAATGATTATATAGATATAATAAATAGAGAAATGGTGGCTATGTGAGAAATCTTAGGAGCCATGGGAGGAGGATGAACAATGAACCCTACTTGAAATGGTTGAAACTCCAATTTTGGGATAATGTGAAAGAGAGATACATATTTCCTAGATTGGATTGAGAATCAGAATGCGACAGATGGTTCTGTAAATATTCCCCCACAAAAAAAAGAGAAATGTGGGATTCTACCAATTCCATTACTTTGACCATATAATGATGAAGTGAACAACACCACCAAGAATTATATAATTAAAAAAAATAGGGACACCTTTTCTGCTTTTGAAAATTTTCTATGATGTCCGATGCATGAGACTCTTCTCAGGTGCTGAAATCAATGTATTATTCGATAGTACAAGGCTTGAAGAATTAGTCTAGTATGTAGAGAAATTCTAGACCTATTGTTTCTCAGAATACCATGACTCCTCAGTAATGAAAATATCCGGAAGACACCAATGACAAGAGTGCATCAATGGTGCAACTGTATGGATATGAGCAGATGATTTTGTATGATCTGGCTGGACTAATTATGCTAACAGAAATTATTCATTTTAATTATACCATAATTAAAGAACTATTTTATATAGGTGCATCGAATTCCATCATTTTTTCACATTTTTTTGACCATCTATGAGTAATACATGAAATGATCCCCTCTATGATGAAATGACAAACTCCTCTTAGTGAAAGAGAATGTCATGAAATTGTGTATATTTCATGTTCTATAATGGATTAAGGAGATGAGATTAAATGGGACCTCTTGTTTTTGGAGATGTATGTATATGATATAATCATGGGTATGAATTGGATGGCAACGTTCATGGCTCACATAGACTGTTATAGAAGGACAATTAGTTTCATGATTTAGTATGACAACGAGCATCTATTGAAGGGATAAAAGGGTGTGAGGATGGGTGAAAAATGATTATTAACACTAGTGGTGGGAACAATATATTACTATTTGGCAGAGTTAACATTGTAATCAATAGAAGAGATCAAAGATATCAGTTTTATAGCATTTGGGGATTAATTTCTAGATGATATTCCTGAGAATATCTCAGGTTTACCACCTATAAAGGAAGGTCTATTTAGAATGGATCTCCCTCTGAGGACCATTCTTGTTTCCCTTGAATCATGTAATATGGAACCAATAGAGAAAATGGAATTGAATTTGCAATTCTAGGTGATGGAATGGAAGGGTTTTTGTCATCCTAGTACATCTCGGTGGGTATCCCCAGTCTTATTTGTGAAGAATACTTATGGAACTCTTCAGTTGTGCATCAATTTTCATAATATTATCCATGTTATGATAATGAATCAGTAACCACTTCCGTGCATTTATGATCTATTTGAACAATTTGGTGGAGCTCATTGGTTCTCTAAAATTGACTTGTGATAAGTATATCATCAATTTAGAGTTCAAAAGGAAGATATTCTGATTGGAGATTTCAGATGCAAATATAGCCACAATGAATTTGTATTCATGCCTTTCGGTCCCACGAATGCACCAATAGTATTCATGTATTTTATGAATCTGATATTTTAGAAAAATCATGACTCTTTTTTTGTAGTTTTTATAAAATATGTCTTTTTGTATTTGAAGACATGTTCTAAGCATGAGAAACACTTGGTGATAGTGTTATAAATTTTGAGAGACCATCATTTTCATGCCAAACTATCGAAGTTTGATTTATAGATAAAAGATATATTCTTTCTCAGCCATGGGATTTCTGAAAAAATTGTGTCTGTGGACCTCGAAAAGATAGAAGTTGTAATATCATAAACTTTTTTGAAGAATTTGTTTGAGATACATATTTTCCATTGTCAAACTACTTATTAAATATTCTTTGTCTGTGAATTATCATTACTACCCTCTCCAATAACAACATTGACAATGAATAATGCTCCATTCCAATGGATAGAGGTATGCTATAAGTCTTTCTAGGAGCTAAAATTTCATCTTACATCATCACCTAACATGATTTTTCCAAAATCTTTATAGGAATATGTGGTTTACTCTGATTCTTTGGGAGCGGGGTTGGGATTTTTTCTTATGTAAATAGACCATGTTATGGAATATGATTAATGGAATTTGAGAGTGCATGATAAAAATTACCAAACAAAAGTCTTGGAATGAGTAGTAGTTGTTCGTGTCTTGAAGACAGGGAGTCGTTATTTATTTAGTGATAAATTTACTGTGTTCACTGACCAAAAAAGCATGGAACACATTTTATAACAACAAGATTTGAATTTGAGGAAAAGGATATTGATGGATTTTCTCCAAATGTTTGAATTTGACTTGATGTATACATTGGGAAAAGGGAATTTAGTGGCAGATGCATTGAGAAAAAATTGATATGCTCAGTTATTGGAAGAAGCTTTAGATGATTGGTAATTTTTGTCATTCGTAGATTACATGCATGTTGAATGTGTATACCACAGTGTTGTTGTAGTTTACTTTTCTGCTATTGTTATTCTTGATTTGGTAAAGATGGTAAAATAGGAATAATCATTTGATTCATAATTTATGGTTGTGATTTCATTACTTAATGGTGGGGATATGATTGAGTGTTGGAAACTTAATGGGAGTTAAATTCTGTGGTTCAATGATCGAATGGTTGTAACAATGGATTTTCAGGAACAATACCTTCATGATTACGACCATTTGAGTTGGGTTGTACATCCACAATCACAGAAAATGTATATGGAGTTTAAGGTGTAGTTTTGGGGGAGATCCATGAAAAGGAAAAGTGTTGAGTGTGTCTCACAATTCTTAACATTCATGCAGGTGAAATGAATAATTAGAGTCAATTGGGTATGTTGTTGTCATTACAGATTTTAGTGTGGAAATGAGAACAGATTGATATGTATTTTGATAAAGGCCTTCCATGAATGGTCCTTAAATATGAGGTTATATGGGTGATAGTGGATCATCTTACCAAGTTGGCCCATTTCATTCCAATTCATGAAACTCATATGGTGGAGGATCTATCAAAAATATATATCCCTTAAGTGGACAGTAGGCATGGAGTACTAGGGTGAAGAGACTCAGACAGAGATCTGAGGATCATCTCACATTTCTGGAATTCCTTACAGAATACCCATAACACTTTGTTGAGTATGATCAAGGCGTATAATCCTCAGATGGATGGAAAATATGAACAGATGATAGAGATGTTGGATGACATGTTGTGGGATTGTTTAATTAATTTTGGGTGCTCATGGGATGTGAACTTACCCTTATTGGAGTTCTCATATAATAACTACTGTCATTCCTTAATATATTTGGATCCATTTTAAGCATTTTATGGGAGTCCTTGTCATTCTCCATTATGATGGGTGTAAATAGGTGAAACTTCACTAACTAGGCCGAGCCTCATCCAAAAAATAATAGAAAATAATTAGTTCATCAGAAATAGGATGGGTATGGTTTATATTCATCCGAAATATTAAGTGAATCATTGTTGAAAGACGATGTCTTTTTCTATTAGTGATCATGTGTTCTTGAGAATCTATCCATGACAAGGAAAATGTCCTTTTGAGAAGAATATAATGTTACCCCTTTGATACACTGTCCCTTTCAATAAATTAGAAAAGGTTGGAGAGGTGGAATATTAGTTGGTATATCAACCATGGTGTAGTTCTGTTTATAGTGTGTTCCACATATATCAGTTGAAAAAGTACCTGGAAAATCTGTACCATGTGAAATGTTGGGATCACGTTGACCTTGAGTCGGATGCTTCGTTGGTAGATATCCTGGTACGTATTGTGGATAGAAAATGGAAGGTCTTGAATTGAAAAAACATTAGTCCTATGTAGGTTTTATGAAATCATGGTAATATTTAAGAAGATTCTTCGAAACATGAGAAAGAAATGAAAGGTAAATGGAAAGAACAGTTTTAGGGCAGCGATGGTTTTTTTCTTTCTAGGGGCAGAAATATAGATGGTGGGGAGAATGTAGTACCCTTTCTTTCTACTACGTAATGCATGATTTCTATTTTTAGTGATATAAATGAAGGGGGAACATTGGGATATTTTAGTGAATATTAAATATGTTTTGGGGGAAAAATGTGTGGCGGGCGGGCTGTGAACGGGTTAACCAAACCATGCAGAAATCCTAGAATAAACTATTTGCAATTGTAGGTTTGAGGTAGAGATCCATGGAACGGTGTGTGCATGTTTATGGAGACCATGTGAGTTGGCCCAACAATGGTCTATCTAGATATTATATAACACATGGTTAGTGCACAGTTTCTCTAAACGTGCAAACTAACCATGCACATGGTTAAAGTGAGATCCTAAAAAAGTGGATCTCACATGTTTTTTCCACTAAACTACTATTTTTCCGCTATGTCTACCTAAATCAGGATTTATCTTTCATGATGATAGGATATCCTCTACCAATCATTTTGTAGTTAATCCAAAGGCTTCCTATGGTGTTTCAACTCACATTCATGAGGTATGTGATCGTTCATCATCGTTTGTGAGCAGTTTTTTTGATCTACTTCTCCTCCCTTCAGGGTTTCTAATATCTACACCCATTATGGACAGATATATTAGTGTGATTTCCAAATAAGTTGAGATTTGGCCTTGATCATGCAAGGAGAAGATATCTGAGGCAGTTCATTGAAGAATTGACAAAGTTTTTTTGAGCGTTCTCCATCCATCGTTAGGCTTCGTCAAAACCGTTGCGGTGGGTGGCATCACTCTCATATCCTCTTGATATAATTGATTGGATTAGTTTAAAATTGAGTCTTTTGGATAATATTTATTTTGAAATCATGTTTTTATACATTTAATACTTCTCTTCAGTGAGTATTTATCGTTTTTTTGTGGATTTTTAAAATCATGATAAAATGATGTGAAAATTGTATTTGTTCTTGAAATTAAAATGGTGACTTATAATGGTGTATTTTTTCGATGTTATAAATGGTTTTATTGGGATGAGTTTTTAATAAATGGAAAACTTATTGAAATGAGTTGGCATTGTAATGTTTTTAATGAAAAACATTTTTCAATAATTTGTTGATTTTATTGAAAGGGTTGTTTTGGAATGCTCTTTGGGTATATGCAGGGTGTGTGTTCTTGTTGCATATATGGGGTTTGATTGTACTATGACCTTATTCATAGTGCCAAAGGGTTAATGAAACATGGGATACAATTACCTTAGGATGACATGGTAGATCGATAAGAAACCACTGATGAGTTTGGAACAATCATCATGTAGCATGAATGTTTGATTGTGTGGAAGTGTGGAATGGATTTGGCATGCTAAAGGAATATCAATATATCATATTTGGTTTTTGTTTATTTATTTTTTCTAGAAATATATCTGGCTGGAAAATTGGTTTCAATTCCACTTGTATAATGTTGCGTTTTAATGGTTTTGGAAACTTGTTTTTATTTAGTCAGAAAATATTTTTGAGAATTTTCTTCATATAAACTGTTATATGTAATTGTTTCTAACTCTTCTAATGTAGTGTTGTGAGTAGGGATGTAATTGGGGAAAACCTATTTAGTTTTATACTCACCCCTTATTTGGAAATTTTTTTTCTTGCATATTCTATCTTTTTGGAGTAGGGAAAAGGTAACATTTCACTCGTTTTTAGCCCCACTTCGTGATGCTCGGGCTGTTTGGTGGTCTTAGAGCATGGGGTTTGTGGATATTGAAGTTTTGTGGAATTCTTCGTATCATCAGTCTATTTCCACAGTTTACATTGATATTTTTTTGGTCATCTGTTTTTTCATACTTTGATGTAATTTTGTTATCAATAAAGTCGTTGAGATTTCATTCTTTTATTCGAGAATCATATAGTGAGCTGTTTCATTATTGTTTGTTTTCTTAGTGGCTTATTTCAGAAAGGATAAATCACCCCCAGTTGTTTTTGGAACCCATTGGCATTTATTTTATTCCATTGGCATCGTGGGGATGTCGCTTAAGGGAAATTAAAGACTTATTATACTCTCAAGGCAATGATAATTACTGGGTCATTACATATCATATCTTACAATATGGTGTAATATGGATGATACATTCATTCCTCTTTTATATATTTTCAGTTATTTTAATTCATGTTATTTTTTGATTATTATGTTTCCTAGGGTTATTTGTTAATTCCATACTACCTATTTTGGCTTATGTTAAATGGAACCCCATTACTAAGCAGTTGAAATCAAACATCATATATTTCCTCACATTTCCCAAGTAACTAAAAGGATTACCCCAAATGAAAAAATGTTTTCAAGGATAATATTATTGTTTTCATGTTTTTAGATGTTTTATTTAGTAGATCCAATGTAATGTAATCCCCATTAAGATATCTTGTTATCTAAGGCTATTAAACTTTTGGATCATCTTTATTTTGATATATATAACATTTGTCATAAAATAACCACTAATTCATGTGTACTGGATTCTAGGTCATTACATTTGGTTTCAAAGGACTATTTTATATAATCATTTAAAAAATATTTAAATGAATGTAATTATAACTGAAGAGGAAAATAATCAATGATAACACAGATTAAAACATGCATATTGTAAATATTTTAAATGATATTCACTTCTTTGGATAATGGATATGGTAAAAATACAATAGAAATAATTTTAATGATTTTAAGAAGGTTTGTGAATATTTTGTGATAGTCATTTTTTGAATTACTTTAAGAGTATATGAAAATACAAACTAAAGAAACCGAGATTGATCCTAGAGTGATATATATTGAACTAAAAATGTACAATTCCAAAATTTGGGTAGCTTATATATTGATAATATGGTCATTCAAAATTTATATGCATTTTATATATAGTTGGACAGTTATATTTAACTATGTTGTTTTAATATTGGGATTATGTGGTAGGTAATTATCTTATGAATATGAGTTATGTAGTTCATTTCATGTTTTAATTATTCTCTTTCAATATTTTGAATGTATTTTATGAACATGATCGGAAATAGATCTCATACATCTATCCTTCCATTCTCATATGATTTAAGTGCAATCATAATTTGAAAATCATGTTCGAGTGTTCCCACAAAATTTTCTCAAATTTATCTCTCTTTAATTTCACATAATAATCTATAAAAGTCTACTCCTATTCATAGTTATTATTATGGGTCTTCAAAATCCATTCAACCATATTTTCAACACACAATTTTCTAATGTTACTCAATTTGGGAGCTAACACGATGGTGTTTATTTATACCTTACAATGTTTCAAAAATAGGTCTTGCCATCATGTATAAAGCCTTAGGTAAGGTATATCATCATTCATCATTTATTTATCATATTTTACAAATTATAGGATATTTTTTATACTTCTATAACCAATAATGTTTTCAACTATACCATTTTGAAAATTTCTGGAGGATTTAGGGAAGAATAGTCTTGAATGAAATTTCAAAACATTATATTCAACAACCCAAACTACTTAAAACATTATATTGAATTTGAACGTAATTTACAAATTTATTTTACCTAATTTATTGAGCCCATGAATTAATATAATTTATAAACCTGATGATAAAATTTGTCAACTCATCAACATGACATGATTCATTATTACGCTTCCAAAAGTGATAATGAATTTCGAGGACCAAATTAAATTAAATATATATATATATATATGATTCTATACACTATAATATCTCATTACCATATTTGATATCTTATATAGAATAAATGTTTGAGAATATTATTTTATTTATTTATGGGGGAAATATTTTACCTTGTAATCCTGAATATAGTATGTTTTGTACCTCCGAGTCCTCAAAACCATTTGTTATATGTATCATAGTTAGTAATAAATAATTATAATTTAATGGAAAATTTTCTTTTAGTGGTTTAGAATGTCACATCTTACATTTCCAATGAATTTTTTTATAAATCTTCATTCATAAATATAAATTAAAATTCTATCTTACTCTAACACCCTGAAAAATCCAATTTTTTTAAATGGAATATAATTTTATAATTAATGTTTTATTATAATCACCTTGAAATACATTTACATATTAATAATAAAAGATCCCAATATATAGAAATATATAATATTACATTGATGAAATGTAGTTAGATATACATATGAAAGAATAATAATTTCATTAAAAAATCTATATGTTTGAAATCCTCCAAGATGGTCACCCCGACCACAATGAGCATAAAAAAGAAGGATAAACATTTTGAAAATAGTTTTCATCATTAAAGGATTGGTAAGAACCATTATAAGAAATGTAGTGATTGATAAAGAGATTAAGATGATGTATTTATTGTTAAATATTCCCCTTATACAAGATAAATTTTTTCCAATATATCCAATGTTCATTATTACAAAAAATAAATAATATGATTGGACGATCTTATTACTTTTCGTAAAATTACGCGACTTATGGGATTATATAATAATTTTTTTTTTCTGGAAAGCTTATAAATATATAATAAAAATTCCATTTAAGATAAATTATGTGTTTTTAATAAATGTTATTTTCATTAAATAATCATATAACTCACATTTAAATAATATTATAGTTTTATGATATCCTGTGTAATTTTATAATGGTTAGAGTATTTTTTTCAAAGAAATTAATAAATTTCAAAAAATAAATCAATTTATATAAAAATTTAAAATTATTATATTAAGTGAATTATTTTTATAAAATAGATGTCGTTTTTTCACTCAACCTATTAAAATTATCATATTGTGAATTCATGATAATTTTCCAAAAGTTATTATATTTACGTTAAAATGTGAAAATATTATTTGTTACAAAATAATGTAACTATTATTATTTAATAAGGTTCTACGTAGTATTTAAAAATTTTAATTTTAATTTTTAGTCAAATTTATTTTATGTAATAAAATGTACATAATTTTTTTCATTTAGATAGAAAAACACAACATTATTGAAATCCATGATTTATTCCTTTCTCAAAAACTGTTTTTATGAGTTATACACATATCATTTTATAATTGATTTTATTCACACATATATTTTTAACCAGTTAAATTGGGATAAATATTATGAATTAAAATCTCTATATTCTGTAATATGGTTAATTTATTTTTTGAAAGTAAAATAGTTATCATGGTAAAAAAGAGTTATCCTGCTATAATAAAAATAACATAGTGCATAAAAGAAAAATTATAAATGCAGAAAATACCTAACAATTTCCAAAAAAAAATTTATTTGAAGTTTTTTAAGACCATAAATAAAAATAAATGAATTTTATGTCAAAAAATTAATTGTAATTAATACCACCCATATTTGTAAGTCATAAATGAAAAATACTTATTATTTAACCACTAAAAGACACCCATCCTAAAATATAAATACCATCATTCCCTCGTCACATTTCATAAAAAAATATTTTACCCATTCTCATCTCAAAATATATATATTAAGGGCCACCCTAAGGTGGTTTTAAGGTTCTATGGAGTCCCTATCAAGCATTAAGAATCATCCACCCAATGTAAGGGAGCTTTTCCTCCACATTTTTTATTCAAATTGTTTTCTTTTATAATCCATTGAATGTTAATTTAGTAATTTCCAAGTGATTATTTATACCCTGATAATTGTGAATGTAATTTATGGTAATATATATAGTTCATTTCCCTCTCATTATAGCATTAACCTAATATTTCGAACTGTTGAGATATGGTTTTTTCACCACTCTTTTATGATGACCCAAGAAAAGCATTAGAAATTCCATATTAATTAAATATGATATATTATTGAGAAACATTTTTTAATTTAAATTATATATTATCAATGATATATCACTATCTTATAACATTATAATGCCTTTATAAGATTTTAAAATTCTCAAACATTTTGGTAACCATAAAATCGTCCTATATTTAGTGAAGAAAATCCTATGTGGTTTTCAGAGAAAAAATCCATATCTAGATAAAAATATTTTTATGTGTCTCTATAAAAGATCTACCTAGGTCTAAAACCCACAATAGTTATCTTAAACTAGACAGGATCAGGAACTAGTGAAAAACAGAGCGCCTTTCAATAGACCTCATTTAACATTCTAAGGGTATTTTCTTTGGATAATTCATTTACACTTTATAAGGAATAATAAAGGATAAAAATACGTGGATTGATATTTAAATTCAATTTATACCCATAATCCATGACTTTAACCATAACCACATATTTTTATCATTAAATCTATTGGGTAACTACCCTTTTTATTGTGAACATCTTATAGATTTGAAATCTAATTGTTTGACATTTAGAATGATAATAGCATTGATCCATTGGATTGGTTTCATTCCCACAAAATTTGTTATCCATGTTCCAGTTCTCATTCACTATCCATCTTTCTCATGAATTTAATCATTATTATATGTCTTCATATTCTTATGTAGATGTTTATTTTTTTTAAATATGACCTCTTTAAATAATGATCCATCGCTGCCTTTTTCTTTCCATGTGATTACCCTTGCATGCTTCTTCTAATTAATGTTTATTCAAAAAGAAACATATACATAGTATGACATGGATAATTATTAACTAAATACAATACCCATTATCTATATTGTTTAAATAGCTAAGACTAAAATATATTAGTTTAGGGGTATTGTCCTAGCATGTAAATGATTTTTTATTTGGGTGAAAAAAATTTATACCATCTATTTATTCTTTATTTTTTAGAAAATCTTATCAGATAATTTCCATCGAGAAATTGTTCTACGTATTTATATTTTTTATTCCTTAAATGTTATTACATTTAATATTTGATATATTATGGAATGAATTTGAATTTCAGGTGATGGGTGGGGATAGAAATTATATATCACCTCGTTGAACTTTTAGGTCTCATAAGAAAACTAAGATAGGGTAATGGGAGTGTACTTACCTTTTTGAAAGATGTTTTGTGACACTGCCTTAATGGTGTTGATAAACCATACTTAATTATGCATTCTCATCCCTATATGTTCAATTATATAAATCCAATATTTTATTTACTATTATTTGATCCATTTATTTATTTCAGATCCCAACTCATATGTTATGGGATGACATTTTTATTCAATCTTAACTCCTTTATTTATGATTAGTTATTTTTTATCAGGTAATTTATTCAATATTTTTTTAAATTTTTTTACTTATTTCATACAACCTAATTTTTCATCCACCTTACAAAACATCCATACTAAGAGTTTGAGATCACACCTTATGATGTAACACATTGTATTTCTCAAGGATCCAAAAGGATTACTACATATAAAAATTGTATTACAAGGATAATATTATAATTTTTATGTTTTTAGGTGATGCATTTTTTCCTATGTAATGTAAAAACCAATTATGTATCTAGTTTTACAAGTATATTAGACTATTTGATACTCTATCTAGTAATATATGTATCATTTGTCATAAAACATCCATTGGATCCTAGGTGTTATATTTGGGGTCATTAGAAACATCATTATAGCCTCGATGTCCAATATCTTAAGATCAAGGGATGATATGGACAAGTTAGTTGATCTTTTAGATTTCAAAGAGCATTTCCCTCCATTATAATTATCCTTGATAAATATATAAACAAAAAAATAAGCATTATTATTCTGATTATTCACATCAAAAATGTATCTCCAGGGTCATAGCCCATACTAGATCAAATTCATAATAGGTCATCACAAAAATTTGATGTCTGTAAATAGAAAATCACCACATAATCATACTACTAATATCTAAAAAAGTTATTTCTTCTTTTGAGTTTGAATATTTTAGGAAATCATCATAGTTTTGAAAAAACATATAAAAACATATAATTAATTAATATTTTTAATGAAATTGTTACTACATTCAGAAATTTCATGTTTAAAGATGCTTGTCTTTTAATGGTATAATATGTCATTCATAAATATTCAAACATAGTATCCATAATCGTTGACATTATTTTTCTTCTAAAAGTGAATAAACATAAAAAATAATATGTAATATTTTTTGAAATATGATTTAGAACATATATGTGAGAATGGTAAAAGGGTTTTAAATGTAAATACATAGTGCTACATATCTATATCTTTGAGAACATTCATTCTCATTGTACACCCAACAAAACTATTCAACATTGAATTTTTTTGGATCAAATTTTTTGTCCCATTGATTCCAACCAACTACAAATTTAATAACCTTTTTTATTATCATGATATTGTTATTTAACATAGTTATTTTGCATCATTATTTTTTTTCATCAACCTGTTGTTGATCCCTTAATAATTATACAATATTTTCATTAATCACATATTCTTCCAATGGAGTTGTTACATAATCACTTGTGGAAGTCATTATTTAAATGATTATTTAATATTTTTATATAATTTATGTAAATGTAGTATAGAACACAAAAAAATTATATAGAAAATCATTGTATATTTAGAAAAATTGTAACATTTTTTTGAACTATATTATATCATTGATGCTTGAAGATATTTTGATCCTCCATTAAGTATAAAAACCCTCTCTTGGTAATCCCTAATTAAGAAAAAGTTATTTTTTATTTAGACAACTGTAATGAAATTTGGATCTACCAATGAATGGGTTATCCATAGATGAATTTTCATTGGACCTTGTAGTTTTTTTAGTCACTAAAAAACTATTAAACAATTCTTTTTATAGGATCTTATAAATAAACTTCATACCCTAATTTTGATTCCATTATGAAAGAATTTTACTTATATAATTCCACATTGAAATTAACATTCAAAAATCAAAATTCATCAAACTTCACTACGCTTTAGTTTTCATCCCATTTGAAATGAAAAATTGGGAGATAAAATGTTGTATAATATATCTCATATATCTATTTATTGTTGTAAAAATATGATATATTTTCCATAAATTGGATTTATATCATTGGAAATTGATACATGCATTACTTCTACAACAAGATATAATCCACAATTTTACATTGGTCTATGTTCATACAATTCCTAATTATATATTGTATAACCCTAAATTAGAAATCAACTTTATGATATAACATTTACAATTGGTCCCCTATCTTACCATCATTGTTGTTGGGAAATTTAATTTTAATTTATAGATAAATCCATATAAAATAATCTCAAAACCATCATTTAAACTATTAATTATGAGTATTTGTTATCAATACATTATCCATTGATGAAATAAATATTATATGAATCAATTAATGAGATTCAACATGTGGTGAAACCTATTCACAATTATGTAAAATGTAAATTTTATATTACTCTTGGTATGTGACTATGTTTGTAAAAACATCTAATCTTAAAATCCCATCGCACATAAGGCATAAGCTTTGAAAAGGATTTGGGAGACTAATGGTAACAATAGTTGGTTAGTAAATAGTATAGAATTCAAAAAATTCTTTAATAATATATATTTATTTAATACAAACATATGGAAAATAATATTTATTGACTTTTCCATTCAAAATCATCAAATATTGGTCAATGTGGAACATCAGCCATTAATGGGCAAGACAACATAGTTTAACATCTCTTACTAAGTGAAACATTAGTTGAAACATTCTATCAAAGAATTGTTGGGTAAGAACATTTCATATTTATATAACATAACTTCCACATCCTTTTTAATCATTTGAAACTCTAGAATGTAAATAACTTCACATCATAGGTTATGAAACAAAATATGTAATGTTGTCTAAATGTATTAGAAAAATCACATGTGCCTCAACCTAATTGATGATGTCTCTCTAAGCGCATCTACGAGACCCAGTTTCGAAACAAAGAGGAGGCATAATTCTGGACACTGTAGCATACAATGTAGCAGGAATTGTAGCAGTTGATGTAGTCGGTACTATAGTAGTTATTGTTGTAGGCATTGTTCAGTATTGTAGAATCCAAAACTATTCCCAATTGGCCACAGATTTGGAGTTTGTTTCCATAAGACCATCGAATCACCTAGGCCTTTGGGTCAGTAAGGATTTTGGGCCACCTCAATGCCTTCAGGCCACATCAAGGCCTTCAGACCCACCTGATATGAAAATTCATAGATTGATTCGACAAGGAAGCAACTCATGAGGGGGATTCAAGAGTAGGTATAATATATTTGGAAGAATGAGAGGGTATGGAATTTCCATCGGTTCTAGGCCTATGCATTAGTGCCCATGAAAGATTTCCAAACTACCATGCAAAGGTGGATTGCTGCTCACGATGCAAATGTTGGGGAGGGGTGGCTTCAAGTATTAATTTTATAAATGATTTCTTTAAGACCTATGGGTCCTTTAATGTCTCCAAGCCTACAGGAAATATAATATCTAAGCCTATGGGCCTTGTATGGTTTTCTATTCATCCATTAAAAGTGGTGTTATCCAAAATCAATAAAAAATATGTTCGTCGGTCCATTTGGTAACTATTAAGAAAATTTTTAGGTAAAATGAAACATAAATAAAAAAATCAAACCCTATATCAAAACATGATAGTCATTTGGAATTAGACACTATACCATAAAACTCTACATTAAATTAAAACTCTATATATTTGACGAATATACAGGTTTACTATTGTGAAAATTATGGAAATTTTTTAATTTCAATTTTCTGTTTTGAATACAGTGGGAGTTGTTGAAGGAATAAAAAACTGATTTTCACTATTCACTGGTGCTAGTTCTTCCCGGCTCCTCATGTACATCATGTCCATCCAGGACCTAATTCCATAATTTATTTTTTCATAAACATTATGAAACCTAAAAATTTGAACTATAATATAAACTATTTTCCACATGCATTATATCAGGAAAATGTCAGACATATAAATAAATTCATTATATTAATTCAATTATCATTGATAACTTCTTACATCACAATTTTCTGTGTTTTTTAAAAGTGTTACTAAAAATAGTGTGAATAACAATTACATTATCATATAGTTGGTCATATAGTAGTGGATATGGAATTGTACCTATTTCTATTTTCCCATCAAATGACGTTTTCTAAGATCCGTATTTTTTTCCTCGGGGATAAAAATACAATTGTCCTAAAATTACATTATTCTAGGAATGCATTAACCAAACCGATTGTCTGGTTTTTTTTTTAATTGGTACACCCCATTATTCATATAATTCAATAGTCTAAAAATTATCTATTAGAAGGAAATTAATTTATCACCCCAAACAACATGGATCTAAATGTGAATTCATCACTTTTATTAGCGTCATTCAATTTAATATATATATACACCATTAATTTCAGATATCTGATCAACTGACATAGATAGACATTAATTTCATTTATAAGATATTTTGGTCCCGATATAAACATATTCAACATAATATATTTGTGATTTATTAGAAACCATGAGGGAATGTTGTAATTTAACAATATAATTGGAAATGCACTATGAGTTCTACTTAGTACACTGAAAGGATTTCTTCCAATTATAGAAAATATGAGATGATGTTTTCTCATCTCATTTAAAAATTTAGGATAACCATAATCTATTTTCATCTATATAAGAGTTTTTGTTGGGTGAAATATTTTCCAATATTCAATTATTGTTTGTTTATAACATGTCTATTTTCAAGTAGTTTCATGTCACCCATATTTTTCATAGAACCCAAGGAATGATTTTAATTTATTATAAAAAAAATTTAAGTACTTGTTTATCATTTCTTATAGAAATTCACACAAAACTTAGGGAATTATCTTAATGATTCATATTCCTTGAAAAACAAAATAAAATTAGTTTGAAAAAAAAATATTTTTAAATAGAATATTCCCATTGTACATTCAATTTTTTATTGTAATATGTTTGATAAGGAATTTCATTTTATTTTATTCGAATATCATTTAGTAGATCAAGATGTTCCTTAAAGCTGGTTTCACTCCATCCACTTTCAGATTTCAAATTATAAAACGTCAATACAAATGATTTTTTTTCTATTTAATACAACTAGTATAAAATGGTCTTCTAAAATTTCTATTTAACATCTGAAAAAACTGTGAACAATAATGAATATAATCATCAATTGCCATTTCAGTTCTTTTAATATGATCTCCATTATCATTTACACTAGTATTCAAAACCAATGAACCATAAAACATTTTACCATCCAAATAAGTGTTTAAATTCACATTATACTCATTTTTAGTCCAAAATTTATAGGTTTTTCTATTCTGTGACACATTAAATGTTCTTTCAACTCTTCAATTATAATTTTTCATAAATAAAAAAAATAAAATAATGAAAAAGGATTTGAGAAGTGTTTTATTCATCCCCCATTGCAGTCTTCATGAAATATTTAACATCATAATAATAATTTTTTTTATATCATTAACATCCATCTATTTTCAATTCATATTAATCCAATAAGGTTCATAAATTTTAATTTTCTACAAATTTTTAAAAAATAGACATATTCTATTCATACTAAATTGTGAATGTTATATATGTTTATAATAATGGGATACCAACATTTAGATGTCATTCATTATGATTATTTTAATGTTATCATTAAAAAAAGGGTGACATGATAACAAAAAAACCATGGGCCAACATATAGTAGTTGGACCATGCACTCAGTTTTGGGTTTTGTGGGTCATAAATGAGGAAAATCAAAGATATTTTTTGTATTCATTTTGTTCAATGTTCCACAAGATGTAAGAGTTTATTTTTATTGACTTCTTCACATGGTATATGGTTTATCAGGCGGTGTTTCATTAATAAAGCTATGAAGAACCAATGTCGATGATCATTTATCACGTGATGAAACAATTAACATCATTAGAAGATGATGAAGCTTGCCAATGTGATCAGAAAAAAGAATAATCTCAAATTATTGATTGGAGTATAAGAAAAACTATTGGCCATCACCAAAAATCTAAAACCATATATAGTGGAAACAGAACATATAATCCAATTTTCAAAATGATAGGGTTGATACATGGGGCAACGTTTATACAAGATGAAATAAAGGATGGTTATTTTAAATATTGTTCAATATACTAAATTATAGTGTGAAGGGAATTCTGAGTGGAGATTTAAATAGTCTTTTGGGAGGCCATGTAATATGGATTAGGGTTTAAATAAATATATGGGATTATCCCATTAGGATAGATCGATAAATTCAAATGGAAAATAGAACAAAGTATTGATGAAAAAAGGATATACGATGGTGTTTTGATATAATGATCATTTGGAAATTAAAAATAATTCACTACCACGAAAATCCCACATATTAATTTGAAAATAGGTTTAAATAAAGGTGTAAAAAATCATTAATTGGGTCAATAAGAGAATAAACTATTACAACTGAAAATTTAAGGAACTAAGGAACTATAAATTAATAAATGTGTGAATTAACCTACTTAATAATGATGTGATACATTCAATTTTATACACCCTTATTTTATATCATTTATAGAATAATGAATTATTAATGGATCATGAGGTTAGAAATTTCTATTGCAATATGTCTATTGTAGATGTTCATAAAAATGAAAATAGAAAAAATATTTGGGTCTTCTACCTATTAAAGTATTAAACTAGTAGAATTTTTTTTAAATTTGTGGGAGTTTGAAGTGTACCTGAAACATGGAATATTCTCCCTCACATTTGCTGTTTGAACCTGGCCCTCACTCTAAAGTGACCTATAGATGTGGGAGGACTAGAAATCATTTGGTAACAATCACATGTCAGTGGCCTTCATGTATGATTAATTCAAATATCTTGAGAAAGAATCATGCAAATGAAATAATACAAGAAATTTGAACACAGAAAAGTATCATTCACCCCTCTCCTTAATAGTTCCAATTGAAGTGTGGTTGGCCCCACCCAGTTCCCAATATAAAAAGACATAATCCTATATAATTAAAAAACTCCTAGTAGACAATATTTTTTGCAAAGAAATCTATACAATATATTAACTATAACATGGAAGATAACAATATTTGAAGAAGAATATAAATAATAAGTGAATGAATATAATCTTAGTTATTTTGGGTTAAGAAGAAACAATATTTGAAGAAGAATTAATACACTGTTAGACACCATATAAAATAAAAAAATTGATTTTCTTTTCCTCCAATCTTATTTTGTTACTATTTTTAAAATAAAACAAAAGATATCATTTTTTGTTAATTTCCACAAATAACCATTATTAATGAAATAAAAATTTTATAAACTTTTTCACTAATGAATAAAATTAATATTTCAATTATAATTCATTCTTATTTTTTCATGTCACCACAATAAGATAAATATTAAACTATGAAAACTATTTTTATAAAAATTTTATTTTCTAGTTTGCAAATAATGTTTTAAAATAATTTATTTCATTCATTAATTGAATGCACTTAAATAATTAATATATTTATTTATTTTAAATTACTTATACATTCATTAATAAATTATAGTCATCAAAATGTAATTTTTAAAACATTACATTTAATAACATATTGAAAATGTTAATACAATTTTCTAAAATACGTATATAAAAATTATCAATATAAAAATTACATATTGATTAATAGATAGGGAAGCATTTAGAAAAAATATATTTTTTATTATTGTTAATAATCATAAACTTTTTATAAACATGAAATCATGAAAACTCTAATTCAAATAAAGTGTATATAGGGATAATATAGTAAATTAAATTAAAAAATTACAAACCCATGATGAGTTTCCATCCAAATCACTCTAATTTTGGGGTGATTATAGAACTTCATTTGTAGTGAAATATATTTCTCTTATTTCATTTCCCCCATTCTTTTCACATCTATATTATTTTTCTCTGAGTACTCATAATTAGAATCCTTATTTAATGCATCTTTGGTACGACATCTATGTTTTGTTGTCTATATTCTAATTCAAGAATTAGTAACTCATTCTCTGTGTGTTCTAATATTTGGTCCATTCGGTCTAATTTTTCCAAAAGGGGGTATATAGATTTTCATCCCTCCAAATCATCCAATTTCCCCCAAAAATCATTTTTACCAATTGAACCATGAGAAATGGATATCTTAGTTGGCTCTGTGTGGTGTTTCCAGGTAGGGATGGTGGTGGTGGCATGTGTCGATGAAACTATAAAGACCCTGATAAAAAATAGAGTACCATTAATAAAATATGTTATGTTTTTAGATGGTTTATTTGTTCAAGAAGGTTGAGAGGGAGCGACAACAGAGGTTGAATTTTGTGAGAGCGTGAACAGTGCCCTAGAATAGTGGTTGGTTAAGGCTCAATTTGTAAGAACATGAAGGGCTTTATCTACTCTATTAAAAAAAGATGAACTAAATTGGGGGTTAATCAATGCTTATTCATTTAGAGTTGATAAAACTACTCTTTATCAGTGTTTTATTAGCATCTAAAAGACCTATTAAAATTGATGATGCAATAATTTTGCTGATAAATGTAGCCTTTATCAAGGTAATATATTATTGCACTGATAAATTCAAAAATTTATCGGCAGTATAAAATCACTAATAAAAAACAATATAATTAATATTTAATAATATAAATAATATAACTATAAATTATAAATGTGTAAATTTATAAATACATATAAATGTATATAATTATAAATTTATATTTATATTATTATAAATATATTTAAATAATTTTAAATATATACTTATAAAGACAATCCAGAATATATATAAATATATATAAATTTATTTAATAAAAATAATTAATTATTTATGTAAGTATAAATATATTAAAATAATTGCAATTACGTATTAATAAATATAATTATATATATTTATAATTATAATAGTAATTAAAAATAAATAAATTTTTAAATATTTTGGCATAATTATAAATATATTAACATAATTATATTCACTTTTATAATTATATATAATTTTATAATAACATCTATTTACATAATCATATATATATATATAGTTATAAATATAAATAATATAAATAAAATTTTAATATATTTATTATAATTTAAAAATATTTATTTATAATTATATAAATAATTTTTTAAAAAATAAATAAATATATATATATATATATATAATTATATATAATTATATATATTTATTTATTCATAAATATATATGTGTATATAATATTAAAAATAAAATAAATATAAATTTATAAATATTTTTATATATAAATAAAATGTATTTATTAATAAATATTTAATTATGAATATATTTTTATAATTTTAATTTCAATATTATTAAGGAATATAAAATCGTAAAATGGTTGAATGTTAGAAATGAGTGAAATTGAATAGTTTAGCATGAATATACATTTAATATATTAGAAAATTTTCTATGTTTTATAAATTACAAAAATTATTAAGAAAACATTATATATGGATATATATTAAAATTAAGATGAATACATATGTAAAATATTAAATCATATTAAATATATATGTATAAATATATGTTTGAAAATGATTAAATTGAAAAATATTTAAATATTTATAAATACTAAAAATGAATAAATAAAATTAGATAAAATCGTATCAAAAGATAATAAAAAAAATTACCAACTAAAAACATAATATATTAAATATATTATGTTAGTAAATGGAATTCAAAAACTGTATATTAAAAATTGAATAAGTTACAAAAATATTCTATGTGTGCATTTCTATATAATATTCCATTAACTAAGTAAATATCAGTCTGAAATTAATGTATATATATTTATAAATCACAAGTTTGATATATTTTATATTGATTAATGAAATTATATAATATGTAACATCTATTAGTGAAATAAATATTAATAAGAGTGAGTAAATTTAAAAAAATTATTAATTGTGATTAATTATAAAGATTGTTAAAAAATAAAAATCTTTATATGTAAATGATATTCAATGGATATTAATTATTTAAATTTCTACTATATTAGAAACACTAAATCTTAAAGGGTAACCATGTATAAATAAATATTGAAAATGCATAAAATTTAAAAAAATATTAATAAAATTGAAAATGAATAAATTGCAAAAATATAAAGAATTATGATTAATAATTAATAAATGATAATAAAAATGAATAAATTTGAATGGAGTATTTAAAATTAAATAATATTATATATTTTATAAAGATAAATAATGTGAATACAAACAATTTATTAATAACATAATATATATAAAATGTATATTTTGTATTAATAAATAAAATTCTAAAATGAAAATTAAAAACATAGTAAATTACAAAAAAATTGTTTAAGTGTGTGTGTGTTTCTATATTAATTACATGTATATATGTGTGTGCACTAAACATTGCACAAGTTTGATATATGTAATTTACACCTATATTAAAAACATCTTAAATGTTACCAAAATATATATAAAATATATTAAAAATAATTAAGTTAAAAATTAGTAAAAAAATAAAATAATTGAATAACAAAATTAAAAAAAAATATTAATGGAAATTTTATTAACAAAAAATAACATTTTTATGCATAGATATATTACAATTATAATTATTCATAAATATTATATATTAAATTTAAATATATAAAATGAATAATTTGTATTAATTCAAAACATATTATATTGAATAATAAATATTGATACATAAAAATATAATATGATGTTATTAAATTTTTATATTATTCATGTATGTTTCTCTCTATAAAATTGAATTGATTTCATATATGTATACATTTGAAATTATTGTATGACATATTAGGAGTTATATATTTTATCAATATTTTATTCAATAATTTGATCTTTATTATTTGATAGATATGTCCAATTTGAAAACCAAATGAAATTTTTAAATCCAAATGCCTTAATTATTAAATAGTATTTAATTAATATTAAATATTTTGAATTATATTAATAAAATATTTTTCATTGAATACATGACATATTAATTAATATGAAATATAATCCATATTTTGAATAATATAAATAACATTTAAGAAATATATATACTTATATATATAACCATAATTTTATAAGAAATTTTAAATAAATATTTATATATCTAATATATATGCATATATAGTCATTCATAAATAATATTTAAAAAAATGTCAAATTTTAATCAATTTAAATATATATATATATTAATATATGTTTTTTAACTGAAAAAATTTTAATTTAATATACACATTTTCATTGCTAAATAAAATCATGAATATATGGAAAATTTTATTAGTGCTAAATAAAAGAATTGATAAAGGGTAGTAAAAATGCACTGATAATGAATACCCTTTAAATGTGCTTTATTAGCACTAATAAAGTGTGCCTTTATTTGAGCTTTTATCAAGTTCAAATAAAGTATACCACATTACATTCTTAATTTTGTAGAAGTGTAACATAATAATTTGTATACCAGATATGGGGATGCCATAAATATCAATCATGTGTCCAAATATAAATAAGGAAATATAAAAGGGGAGAAGAATACATCATATATTTGGCAGACTATGACTATATTACATCACTTAGAACTATAATTCCAAATTAAACAATTATATAAAATTTCTACAAAATACAAAATAATCAAAAATATGATTTAATAAAGTATACATGGTTAATTTCATATCTGTTGATACATGAATAAATAAATTATAGCCTCCATATATCAAACACAACCTGCTGATGATAACCCAGTCTCAATGACACAAAAAACTAGGTTATATCACAATAATAATATAATAACCTAAAATTTTCATCAATACATAGAGTTTACCCAATTACACAATGAAAAATACCCTCTATATTGGTTGGGGTGAGTCTAGTGACCCAATAGGATTTCTTTTGTATCCCTTACAATCATGAGCAATAATGATAGTTGTCCAAGAATGTTTGATATCTTTGGGTGGTAGTCGAATCACATTGAAATACTTTAAAATACAATAGTAATCATATTTATAAATAAAAATTGATATATAATAGAATAATAAGAAAACAGAAATGGGTTTTAATAAAATGTGCACATCTAGATATTTATACACACACCAAAATGATGTACATCACTCCCATTCATAAAACCCATATAAATATATGAGGAAAATAATTTATCCTATCACCCCATTTCATTATCTTCAATTAAATTAATAATGAAGAAATTTTCAACTCTATATTCTCTCATATAATGAGAAATTATTACTATAGATCGGTGTTCTAACAGCACACAAAAGGGAATTTAAAATGTTAACAAAGCACTATTTGTTAGGTCAGAATATACAAAGTAACAAAAGAGGGGGGGGGGTGAATTGTGACTTTTTAAAATCATGCACAATTATGTGTTTTGATCCTCATTGTTCCTTATGAAGATATGCAACAATTGTTTTCTATATGAAAATATATTATGGATAAATTGAAATAAAGAACAAAGCCTCTTATAGTGGTTCATCGAATCGAGGTCCACAAGTCTACCCTACCATCTACATTCTCTGTGAGCTTGGTAAATTCCACTAGTATAGTCCTTTAATCACAAGACCTTGAATCCATGGCTGATTTCAAGTAGTTGAAACCATACAAACAAGAAAATTTACAAATACTTCTAGTTCTATAGTAGATAATTGGTTATCCACCACTTAAATGGAGAGGCTAATACTCCACCACAACTATGTATGAGTAGTTGAAAGTCCAATAAATCAAACATGATTGATTTAAGTGGTTCAAATTGATCTTCACAGTTGTAACATCAAGCAACTAAAAATTTAACTGATATTCTTCTTTATAAATGATTATCATCATGAGTGAATCAATACGAAGTGATGTTTTTTCACATTTATCTTTATATCGGTAGAAACTAATATAGATGTAGTAGACATGCATTAGAATTCTTATTAACGTGTATGTCACAAAAGTGTGGTCCTATTTCAGAGTCAGTCATTGTTTTCATCACAATAAATGATTTTCTATAATGAAGCCATATATGTATATATCTCTTGTCACACAAACACACACAAAGACATATATATATATATAATAGATTACTAGATTCCAAATTCTGGATCCCAAATAATACCCTCATTGATCGTAGAAATTTAAATTCTAATTAACTAAGAGATTTATAACATCCTATAGAGATATGAAGAAATTTCCCTAATGAAAATGGTTTATTGATACAATCAAAATTATGCATGAATCAATATTGAATTTTGACTTGATCACTGTAGATTTTTTTTGTTGAAATCACAGATTAAAAAACATCACCATTAGAAACACATCATTTGGTTGATATGCATAATATAGTGTTCCATTATGTAGCATAAGAATCCTTTATGTTGCGTAGGGTTACTTTGTTTAACATAGGGTTCCTTTCCCAGCATATGGTATCATAATATTATATTAATCTTCACGTAGTGTAGGGAGAAATGTATCATAGGGATGATAAACCATACCTTTATCCTTGCCATGACAAAATGGATAATATAGAATTTATTAACCATACTTTCAACTTTTCTGATCATTGAATATGAATAGTAAATCAATTCTCCAACATAGGGTTGTTCATCTATACATTTTATGATTCTCTAAATGTATTGATGTTGATCCAAACATAAATTGTCTCCAAATAACATAGGGTTGATTCCATATGCAAGAGATTCACTTGTTAGTATAATTTAAGGTTGATGATTAATGTATCCATATTCATTCTCCTAATGAGAAATTTCTTAAAACCAAATATAAATTCCTATAGGAATCACTCAATAAAACATAACTAGATTAAAAACAAGGGTATTTATGAACATAAAATAAATAAAAAATTAAAGACGATTGTTGAGACAACACATTCCCAACAATCTCCCCATTGTGATGATCCCAAAACCCATTCATACTCTATATCAAAATTAAATGATTATATAGGATTTTGTAAAACACCAAAATGATCTTTCCAATTCATAGTATTATTTTGATAAATAAAAATACATACTTGTCAATTAATATATATTTTTAATGAAATGTTGTGGTTTTAAAATATTCTCCACAAAGGATATTTTTCCCTTCTCACATTATAAATTTTCATTATATATTTTCCCCCTCTTATGTGATATCAAAAAGATGGATTGAATGAAGAAATAATATAAACAATATTTAATATAGTACCGAATAACAAAATAATTATTATAAATAATGGAATAAGATAAATAAATCTATGATTGGATATTATGTTTTGATAATAAATAAAGAAAATATATATAAATTAAAATAATAAATTAAAACTAAAATAAATAAAACCAAATAAAATAGTAAATGGAAATTAAAAAAGATTAATATTCATGGAAAATATTATGTATAGTCCACAATCAAATGTATTTAAAAATAAAGTCCTGGAGTTTAGTTTTTGCATGGACAAAGGGTTCGTCAGGATGAGGAATTTCAAAGACTAAACTACTAAAATCAATAAGCTTCTAAAACATGATCTAGGAATGATTTTCAAATACTTCTAACTAGTGATGAAGTATCTTCTTCAAATAACATCCAATATTTAAATTTTATACCATATTGATCTTCACAAACTAATTCACAACCTCCTCATAATTGATGAATGAAGTCAACATATCCTTGACTTGATCAATCAATAATCCTAACAAGGATTAATTGGAAGTAAGTTGACTCACAAGATGTTATTTATTGTTCAAGAGAACACCTAAAGAAAATCAATGTCACTGATGAGTGAGTATCATATCGTTGAAATCATCCTATATAATATTAATATATTCAAATTGTTTGATTATATCTGGTGGTGTCTATAGAGAATAGGCAGATTCTCTATTTATTTCCCGGAGATACAAAAATTATCCCCAAATAATTAATTTAAACTCATCAAATTATTTCTTCTTTAAAGACTCATCCATTAACAAATAAAATTCTCTTGACATTTTTTCCATACAATCCTTATGATCATAAACAAAAATGAGACTATATTTGATTTTACTTAAATGAATCTTATGTGCTTCGAACTCTGATCTTGACAATAAATAATCATTGTATTAATCATATTTCTTCTTTTTAGCCTCCAAATATTCTCATAAAAATGACTTCTAATCCTCTAATAATTGTATTTTTTATATCCTGGGAATCAAATGGAGAATGAGAAGATCCATGAGATTGAGATCCTACTTTAGCAAGTCCAATATTATCCATGATTGGCTCATCATATATCTCTAGTCTATTTCTAAAAGAATATCATCTCACAACATCAGGATTAAGAACAATTTGAGTTCAATGATTTGGAAAATTTCCCCAATGAATTTTATGACATTGATCCTCCTGGTCAACATACTCATATACTAGATTTTCACATCCAGCTACTCTTGATGCTTTAGAAACTACCTCTAGAACAACCAATGTAACCCTCATTTTTTCGAAAAAGAGATTATTCATGAATTGAAGTTCCTTATTATTCAGACCTCTGACAAACTGAACTGGCCGATGCTATAATTCTATTCTCCCCTAAGTATCTTCTAACAACTTCAATTTTTGTTCTTCACTAACTTTCTGCCAACTATTTCATGTATTTCTCCCAACAAAACGTAGTATTCTTAGTAGTCCTTGCATTTAATGTGTTTCTGTGGTCATAAGATCTACCCAAAAAACATTCTGATAATATTTCATCTTCATCTCAATAAAAATAAAACAATTATTTAATAGGGATAATATCCCATCCTCTCATATGCATGGCCACAATGGTATAAATATCATACCACAAACTGAATGAAATTAAACATAAAATTATTTAAAAGAAAAAACATGATACACATGTCAAGGTAAAGGACTTTCTTATGCTTAATAGTCCTAGGAAAAATCCCAGATTGAATAATTTCAATATCACTCTACCGTCAGGATAATGTTCTTTTGTAAATACCTTCTTGACATTTCCTATTCCATTCAAAGAAAACATAATATCCTCATATGATTGTCTTCTATTATTAATATTTCTTAAATAAAATTGAAACTCTCCTTCATGGGGACAACATAGCATCTCACCCATTCCACAAGAGAAAAAGAATACTCATAATCATTAATCTCATAGACAATGATTCCTTATTCAAATCCTAGACTAAATTAAGCGTTTTTTAAAAATTCCTTTTCTAATATTTCATATACCATTAGCATGTTATGTTCTCATAAAACAAAAACTAAAACATGAAAATTAATTTCTTCCTCAAGTGAAACATATGTAGAACATAGTTTATGAAGATATATTACCCATCCCTAAAACACCATTCGTTCTTTCATTGAGTCATAGACCTTGTTTTCCAACTCAAAATCTACGGATCGTCACGAGGTTTCCATCTATGAATATTCTGAGAATGAAGGTTTTGGTGCTTTAGGGATTCAGTATAGAAGAATCAAAAGAGAGAGATAATATGTAAACTAAGAGGACATGTAAGAGAGGAGAAAAAAGAGTAGGATAAGCCAAATAGTTTTCTCAGGTCGATTGAGAATGTAGTAATTATATTTTAAATATAGAAATGGAAAATATATTCAAATTGAAATGATATTGTAAATTAAACCATAATTTAATAAAAAAAATTAATTTAATATTACTAAAAAATAAAATAAAAAAATTAATAAAAAATCAAATAATATCTAATATTCCAATATCCCCATTAAGAAAAATAACTAGCTTATGGATGTGGCATAGTAAAAAAATTAGATAATTGATATTTGGTAGTAACAAATTCAAATGAAATATCCTTTTCAAGGACATGATTTCATAAAAAGTGATGTCATATATTAATGTGATTAGTCCTAGAATGACATGTACAATTTTAAAAAATATTTATTTCACTTATATTATCACATAACATTAGTATACTATTAGTTTTTTGTCCAAATTATAATATATTTTTTTCCATCCCCAATACTTTTGCAGAAGAACTACTAACATAACCATATTCTACATTAGTGGTTGACATGGAAATAGTGTTTTGTTTCTTAATGGACCATGAAATGATATATTTTTATAAAAAGGGACAGGTTCCTGCAGTATGTTTTATATCTAATAAAAAACCTCCAATGTCAACATCTAAACATGAAATTAAATTAAAATCAGAAGTGTTGGGGTAAAGAAGTGATTGAAAAACAGCTCCTTTCAAATATATAAAAATTCTATTTACCCTAGTAATAAGGTATTATTTGGGATTTTAATGAAATATTTCACAAAGAAATACAAGAAACGTTATTTCCGATCTGCAAGCAGTAGTATATAACAAAATACCAATCGTACCTTTATATACTTTTTTGTCAACTGGTTTTCTAGATTTATCCAAATCATGTTTTATATTTGTACTCATTGGAGTTGTATATGTCTTAATGTTCTCAAGTATTAATGTTTTCAACAAATCTATAATATAATTTCATTGATTTAAAATATTTAAAAAATAATTTTGTTAAATCTCAAATCATGAAAAGAAATCCAGTTCTCCTGTCATATTCATATCAAATTCTTTTTACATTAATGAAGTAAAAATAGGAAAAACCTTTTTTAGTTGAATAAAAAATAACATAATCAACATAAATTTTAACTAATAAAATATTATAAATAATATATTTCATAAATATTGTTGGATCTTATAATCCAATAGTAATTCATTTTTCAAAATAAAAGAACTTAATCCTTCAAACCAAGATCATGGTGATTGTTTAAGGCCATAGAGAGCATTATAATGTTTAAAAAATAATTTTGTTTTTGATGACTTTAAAAACCATAAGTTTGTTCAACATAAACATCTTCTATCAAATAATAATTTAAAAAAGTCAAATTTAACATACATAAGATATAATATAAAATTCATTTGACATGAATAAACCAAAACATTAATCTAGCTATAGGGGAAAAGGTATCATCATAATATATACCTTTTTCTTAGTAATATATTTTATCTACCAATCTTGATTTATATTCGGTTATGATCCCTTGATCATCTTATTTATTTCTAAATACCCACTGCATTCCTATTACTGGATAATTTGTTAGTTTTTATTCTAGTTCCCAAACTTCATCCATTTTGTACGGGTTTATCTCTTCGTGCATTTATAATATCCAACTCTCATCTTGAAAGGATTTTTCAATGTTATTATGTTCTGACTATGATAAAAATGTAGAAAAATTCAGCTCAGTTTCTTAAATTTCATCTACTTATAATTTATGTGTGTACGTCTTCAATAATAGTTTCTAAGGGATGGTTCTTTAGGGTTCTATAATTTCTAGGAAAGACACTATCATGTTATTCAGTATCATGTACTTAAAAACTATATTGAAATTTATTTATATCATTTTCAAAATCATTTTTAATGGTTCTATGTATCATGTTATCAAAGGATTAGTAACTTCATCAGGTTGATCTTTCTATTTAGTGAGAAGGTCAGTTTCATCAAACTTCACACGAACTGATTCTTCAACAATATTGGGATTCTTATTAAACACTCTATAGGAATTAGTGGTAGCTGAATATCCCAAAATATTCATTCATCATCCTTTGGATCGAACTTACCAAGTGTTACCATATCATTCAATATATTCACCTTGCATCCAAAAACATTAAATTACTTTACTATAGGTTTTTTATTATTCCAAAGTTCATAAGGATTATTTTTGAAATTAGTCCATATTAACACTCTATTCAGGATATAGCATTTTGTTCTTATAGATTCGTCCCAAATATATGTAGGAATACTGTATTCATTCAGCATAGTCGTAGCCATTTCATGAATTGTTTCATTTATTCTTTACAAAGTTCTATTTTGTTAAGGTGTTCATGGTGCACAGAAGTTGTGCCTAATACATACATTTGAAGAAAGGGAAATGAATTTATGATTCTAAAATTTTCTAACATGGTCACTTATCAATTAAACAATTTTAAAAGGTTTCTCAATTTGAACAGTTTTTTCGAAAATTTAAAAATTAGAGAAAAAATCACTTTTTAGTTTTAGAAAGTAAAACCAAGTAAATAAAGAATAATCATCTACTGAAACCAAAATATTTAATTTACCAGACAAAACTTATATCCTTGATAGACCAAAAAATCAATATGGATAATTTTTAAAGGATTTTATTTAACCATTTTTTATCTTTTTTTGAAAGAAGATTTATGTTGCTTTCCAATTTGGCATGCATCACATAATATGTCATAATCAAACATAATACTAAGAAAATTAAAAACTAACTATTTCTAGGATAATTTATCCAAATCATATATATATATATATATATATATCAGTTTCCATGTATTCAGTGACAATTCTAAGATTCATTTTCCTCAAATTTATAAAATTCAATTTCTGTGTACATAATGAACTCAAATCCAAATTATAATCATTGTTAGTTCTAGGTGCTCTAAATTTAAGTAACTTATTTTCAGACACCTTGAAATAATTGATATAAATATAAACCTAAAAATCATCATCAAAATGATTATAAATTCTTATTAAATTTTATTTAACCCTTTAGCATACAATGGTTTATTCATTAAGATATTTTCTATATTTCCCACAGTTCCAAGTCAAATTATTTTCCTTTAGCATTGTCAAAAAAGGACTAATACTCTATCCATTGGAGTCAGTTTCTGAAATTTGTAAGGACCTCCACTAATATTTCTGGAATATAAATAGTCTATATAACATATAGTAGTATTTTTAAATGGAATTGTTCCTGTAAAATTATTTAAATAGATGTTTATTTTGGTGCACTTATTTTCGTGGGTCTAGTTGTGTCAGAATATAATGATCTGGGAAAGTAGATCTACTTTATTTTTCCATAATTCAAATCAAATTATTTAGATAAAATGCTAGCAATATTGGAACCTTTAATACCACTAATTAGAATATGTTTCAAATAAAAATTATTAGTGACACAACCTTTTTTTACACAATGATAACATATTACATCATTAGAATTGGGAACAAAATAGTTTTTATACAATTTTTATTTATCACCCTTTATCAATATACAAAATATTTCAATTTTAATTACATTCATTACATGAATTTTATATAATGTATTTTATCATTAAATTAAAACAAGAGTAACACTCTTATAAGACTCTATATTATCCTGTAATTCCTTGATTTTAATTTCATGATTGATATTGTTTAATGTAGAGGAGATGAATTATTCATGTAATTATTGACGTTGTTTTAGCATGGTATCTCTTTTACTTAAAACAAGATTAATAATATTCTTTAATTATTTCAGCTTCTTTGATAAGGAATAATAATTTTCTTCTAACATTGAGTTGTATAAAGCTAATTTATCGATTTAGAAACTACTAGTGCTAGAATCAGAAGACTAATAAATTAATACATTTCATCTTCATCGATAAAGCCCATGTTGGCCTTTAGATTTGATTTCTCCTCCTCTAAATGTGTCCTTCAAGGGATTTTGGATTCTTTAGATACAATCCATGTATTCTTCATATCTATTTTTTCCATTGTTCTCATAATTATCATTTCTCTAATATTTCTTTTTCTTCATTTTCATTCATCTTTCAGTTGAGAATAAGCTTGTCGGATATGAACCGGTTTCATTCATTCATATAATCAAACTTATCATGGTAATTTTTCATCCTTAATGAAGTATTTTTTGAATCATCTTATCTTCTTATACAAAATTCTGAACATTATGGGTAGTTGATCCAATTCCATTTTAGAATTTGAGGAATCCATATTTTTCTCTTCTTTATTTATTTCATTGATTTTTTATATGCTTCTGAGATGTCACTTTCATAGAAGTATTTTATTTCTTCACTATAATCATATGTTCTTTTTCTTCAACCTACATTACCACTATATACTTCAATAGTGTACCCATTTAATCTTTTACTATCATATAATTGGTAGGTGATGATTGATGAATTACAACAGATATTCCATTCCAATTAAGTGGTAGTATATATAGTACTTTTACATAATGATTATATAGTTTGATATGGGTCACATATGTTTGTAGTATTTCTAATAGTTTTTGTAAGCCTTATATTCATCTATGTGATCATTTCAACATCAAACATTCTAAATGGGATGAATTTTAGCTTATCTATATCATATCTCATCTTTCTGATATTATATATTCCTTCATAAGCAATTAAAACAGTTTTCCCCATTTCATAGGCAGTTAGACATTATGTTACACAATTGAATTAATCTAGTCAAAGACCAAAAAATAATAACATTTTTTTTCATTGAATTTATATCATATTCTTATTCTTTTACACCATCCCATGTTTCTGGTTTTTTAGGAATTGCTTATAGAGTATTGATTTTTAAATATTTTCTAAATCCATGATTCATTATATATATAATTTTCCATGATTTATAGTATCCATAATTTTCACCAATGAAGTATGGAGCAGGTACCATTTATATCCCATCTCAATGATCAACCATTGTTATCTTTGCATTTACCTTATAATTTTTAGTATGCTATCAATTTATCCAAAATCTCATCTCTTACTCAAATTGTTAGGATGAAATATAGAAAGTAACCGAAGTGGGGGTGAATTGTGTCTTTTAAATAACAACCAATGTTAGGGATTTTGAGACCAAGTATGATTTATGGGGATATATTGTATTTTTATTCTCTATGAAAATATAAAGTGGATAAAAAAAATAAATAGGAAATTATTCTACAGTTGTTCACAGACCAAGGATCCCCATGTCCACTCAACTATTCACTATCTTTGCGAGCTTGGTAAATTCCACTAGTACGGTCCCCTAATCATAAAACCATCAATCCACAAATGAGTATAGGTAGTTGACACCTTACAAACAAAGATAATTAAAAACCCTTCTAGTAATATAATAGATAACTGGTTATCCATAGCTTAGAACAAGAAGCTGGTACTCCACTACAACTAAGTAAGTGCAATTGAAACTCCAATGAATCTAAAGAGATTGATTGTAGTGGTTCATATTAATATTGATAGTTGCAGTAGCAAGAAACTAAAAATTTTATGGATCACCTTATCTAGAAAATAATATCTACATGAATGAATTAGTATGAAGAGATCTTTTTTCAGAATGATATTCAGTAAGGTAGAAACTAATATAGAAGGAGCATTATTCCAATAGAGAAATGAATAAAATGTTTTTCACCAATATGTAGTCCTCTGTCAGAGTCATTCATTAATTTCAATATCGTAATGGATTTTCAATAATGAATTCATATCACACACACACACACACAGATATATATATATATCTATGTGTGTGTGTAACATATAACTTTCTTTGATTTTCTAGATCCAAATGGATATCCCGATTCATCATAGAAAATCATATTCTAATTAACCAGGAGTGTCATTGCATCCCACCATGATAGTATAGATTTTATTCGATGAGCATGGTTCATTGAAATTATCTAAATGATCCTAGAATTTGTATTTATTTTTCATGTTATCATTGCAGAAATCTCATATTGAAAATGTAGCTTGAAAGAAATTTCTATTGTGAAGACAACATAGGGTTGATAAACATAGTGTAGGGTTCTTTTGCACAGCATAGGGATCCTTTGCATAGTGTTGGGTTCATTTTCATATCATAGGGTTCCTTTTCCAATGTATGGTTTTGTAACCATTCTATCATATTCATGTAACAAATGGAATAGAATTAACATAGGCATGATAATCATACTTTTATCCACATCAGTATAAAATCATTAACATATCATTGGTTAACCATACTTCCAAATTTTATGATTGTTAGACATGAAAAAAATTAGATATCAATATAGGTGTTTTGATCCATACATTTGAATATTCTCTAAATGTGCATATGTTGATCCAAACACAAATTTTCTTAGTATAATATATGGTTGATACCATATTCAGGTATTCACTTCACAGTGTAACATTTTTTTGATGAACATAGATTTCAAATTCCTTCTCGTAAAGGTATATTACCTTAAAAAATATAAATTCCTTTAAAAATCACTCAACTAAACTTCATTACAAAAAATAAGGGTATTTTAAAACATCAAAATCATCATAAATTATAGAGTATTTTCAATACAATACATTCCCAACACTATTTTCCTTGTCACTATTAAAGGGAGACAGCATTACCAGCATTGATAAAGCCCCCCCCCCCCCATCATTATCAGCGATTTAATTAGCACTAATAAAGTACCCCATTTGATAGTGGTTTTATTAGCACATTTAAAGGCACATCTCTTGTAGTGTGATGTTTGAATAATAACACACTACATCAACCTCTATCTTATATGAAAATACTCTAGTAAAAATACAATGTGTAACTAAAATAAATTTTACATAACATATACATAAAGACACTACAATATATATTTCAAAAAATGTTTTCCCTAATTACATTTTCAATTACATTCCAAAAATCTTTTAAACATTAAAATTTGATCATTTTTGGCACACCATTGCCCCTCTCATAAAATCTCAACCATGATATTAGTTTCTGAACAAACCACCCCAATCTATGAAAAAGATGTTACCTATATAAGAAAATATATCTTATGTTAGTAAAACTATATGGAATTAAATATATTATAAATTCAAAATGATGCATTATTAAAATGTCAACTTTGAATAGAAAGACACACCAAGAGTTAACCAGTCACATCATGGATGATATTGAGATATGGTTGATTCTTACAGGCCATGAATAACATTTAGATTGTTTTCCTACTGTATAAAAAGAATATGAATGTGTTTTATTAGTATTTGGAATTTATAATTTTGTTTTATTTAAAATTAATTTCTATTTTAAATAGAAAAACACACTTGAAGACATATCTATCACACTTTACAATATATTGAGGTGAAACCAATTCATACACATCATAAAAGTTATATGGATAATTTTCATAATGCATAAAAACAATCTGAATGTGTTTCCTTAATTTACAGTAGGCTTTTTTTTACGAAATTTCCATTTCAAACAAACAGCACACAGATTGAGTCATACTAGAAAAATCCTGTGTCGGTTTGATGTGACACTACTTCGTAGAAATCATAAATTATATAAGAATCATAAAAAATAAATACAATCAGAGTGTGTTTTTTTAGTTAGTGACACTTGTTTTGAATTAAAATTTCAATTTTATAATGATAATTAACAGTTGGAGACATACCAGTTACACTATGCATGGAATTGAGGTTCAGTTAATTCTAACACGTCCCAAATGACTTATGTATTTTTTCATAAAGTATCAAAAAAATATGAACGTTTTTTCTAAATTTTCATTATATTCATTGTTCTTTTTACTGGAATTACTATCAATTTTAAATAAGGAGACAGAGTTGTTGATATATCAGTCACATAATGAATCATATTTATTTTTTGGATTCTAATGTTCCAAAAATGACTTATGGGTCCTTATCATAATGTATCAAAATGATATGAATGTGTTTCTCTGTTTTTAGTACATCACATGTTTTTTAGTCAACCTATTGTCAATTTTATATATAAATACAAACGTGGAGTCATACTTGTTACATCTTAGGTCGGATTGAGGTATGTTGGATTTTTAAGCGTCATAAATTACATATGGATAATTTTAAAAAATATAAAACAAAATTTAAAATGGTTTCCTCAGTTTTCTGTATGTCACCACATATTTGTGATAAAATTACTAACAAATTTAAATAAAAAGATACATTTTTTTGTAATATTGGTCATACCATGAGTCAGATTGAAGTGAGTCTTGTTCCTACACATCCAAGACAATTTACGGATCTTTTTCCTAAAGTAGAAAAAAAATTGAAATGTTTTTTCTTAGTTTTAAATATATAACGTTTGTTTATTATTAAAATGTCATTTGGAACTAGAAACATATACTTAGTGTCATACTAGTCACGTTGTGTTTTTGTTTAATATGATATTTCTTCTTACATGTCACAACTATCTTATGAATTTTATACTAAATTATCAATTCAATCAAGACTATTTTTTTTGTTTTAAAGGATTTACATGTTATGAACATAAATTTCAATTTTTAACTGATAACAGATACATGCAATCACACTGGTCACACCTTACATCAGATTGAGGTGTGCTAGATATTTGAACATCAATAAATAATTATGTTTACTATTACTAAATTATAATAATTTTACAAAGTTATTTTCATGTTTTTTATTATGTCAATTGTTATTTTTTCAAAAATTAATGACAATGTAAAATAAAAAAGACACACGATAGGTAATTCCTATCACACAATGAATCAGATTGAGGCATGGTTGAATCATACATGTCACAAATGACATCTAGATAATTTACCTAAAGTATCAAAATAATAATTTTTTTTGAATATTTTAGAGTATTTCACTTGTTTATTTTAATAAAATTAATGTCAATTTGAAATACATATACACACTTTCTGTCATATCAGTCACACCATGATTCAGATTGAGGTGTAGTTGATTCATACACATCAAAAATTTCTTACAAATTTTTTTATAAAGTATAAAAACTATAAAAATGTGTTTGATCATTTTTTAGTATATCATTTATTCATTATACAAAAATTAACACCGGTTTTGAATAAAAAGAAAAACATGGAGTTATATCAGTCACACCGTGCATCAGATTGAGTTGGGGTAGGTTCCTATAATTTAGAAATGAAATATGGATCATTTCCCAAAATTATCGATACAATACAAATGTGTTCTCTTAGTTTTTCTATGTCACTTGTGTTTTTTACTAGAAATATCATTTTTAACATGAAACACACACTTTAGTTTATACCTGTCACATCGTATGTCGGTTACATGTGAGACCACTTCCTACACATCACAACTATCATATAAATAATTTTTATAAATTACCAAGATAATAAAATCCTTTTTATTAGTTTATAGTGAATTAAAAAAATTAACTAAAATTTTAATTTTAAACTAATTACACACACAATGAGTTAGACCGGTCAAATCATGCATTATATTTTGTTTCGGTTGATTCATACATGTCACAAATGACTAGTGGATCATTTTCCAAAATTATAATAATTATATATCTTATTTTTGTTTTTAGTATGTCATTTGATTTATTTACTAAAATTGATGTCAATATCAAATCAAAAGACACACTATGAGTAATATTGGTCACACTGTGTGTCAGATTGGGGTAAAATTGAATATTACATGTTATAAATGTCATATAGGTCTTTTACCTAACTTATAAAAACTATCCAAATTTGTTCTCATAGTTTTCCATGTTTCACTTATTCTTTTTAATAAAAATAATTTCGTTTTTATAAAAAATGACACAAATGGAGTCATGTTGATCATACCATCTTCAGATAGAGGTGTGGTTTATTCCTATATTTCAAAAATGACTTAAGAATCATTTTCCAAGAGTATCAAAATAATATGTATGTGTTTTATTGGTTCTCACTATGGAACTTCTTCTATTTATTAAATTCATATCAATTTTTTAAAAAACGTATCTATTAGAGTCATATTAGTCTCATTATGCATTTAATTGAGGTGTTCTTGGTTCTAACACATCACAAATGGCTTATGGAACGTTTTCAAAAAGTATAAAAACAATTTGAATGTGTTTTCTTGTTTTTAGGTCTGTCACTTATTATTTTAACTAAAATTGATGACAATTTTAAATTAAAACTTACACATGATTATATAATGTTTTTTTGAACTAATATATAAATTATAAACAAAAGAAATATAGTTCAACTCATATGAAAGACATTGTGTATCATATTGAGTTGGAGCTAACTGAGTATGTGATATATGTTTTGCATTCCACTATATGCAAAAAGTAAAAAAATAGATATCATGTTCAACTCTAATACAAGTGAAACCCTGTGATCCCTAAAACATTTTTTGTTTTCAAGAATCATGTTTTTTTCTTTCTGAAATGAACTTGTTTTTTCATTTCTGGCTTATTTCAGATAGTTGAATGAAAAATAAGGCATCCTAGATAACCTATGAAAAAATTACAATAGGATTAGATAAAATGATTATTAAATTAACATAAAAATAAAATATAAATTTATGACAAATTTAATTAAATAAGTTATAATAATTTATCTTTTCATGATGGTTGTATAAATTATAGACCCATTTCTTTAATCGTGTTTTTTTAGTTACAACCTCTAAGTCCAATCCCACATGACCCTAAGTACATTCTAATAGACCACCCCAACCTAATAATAATAGTCCACCTATAAATGAAAATAATTATTATATTAGAAATACTATTAATACAAAAATAAACAAAATTTTGAAACAATGTAATAATAAAATGTCAATTTTAAAATAAAACCATACAATTTGAGTAATTTTGAGAACACCATGTATTGGATTGAGTGCATGATCATAGTGCATAAGTAAATAATATTTGAGAACAAAATCATTTATTTGTGATGTTTGTGAAAATTTAAGAAAACTATTAGATGTTAATATTGAGATAATTTACAAAACAGTGAATATAATATTACGATTGAATATTAGGAAGTCACATCTTCATGATATATGTGTACATTTTCTGATCATGAATGTTTTCAATTCATTTCTAAAGAAATCTATTTCATATTTTGAATTTGATGATATTTTGTAGTAATAGAAGTACTAGAAAAACATAAATACACAAAGGATTAATATATATTTTAATTGAAATAGTAAATATCTTGAAAAATACCTCTTCGAGATGCCATTTTATTGATGTTATATGATATATATCGTAAATTAACAAACCTAATGACAATATTATTCTCGATTTATGTGTTTCAATAATTGTAGAAGCTTCGATAAAAATATTTAATTTTTTATTATATGGATTTCATAGTTAAATATTATTAGACATACCATGATAATTTTCCACTTATTGAATTCAACAAGCTCCTTATGCACATGGATAGTCCTCATGCTATGATATTCTTGATATTTAAACACTTCCATCTCAAACAACAATTCTTATTAAAAATTACATAAAAAATATAAATTTAATTTTAGTACTGAATTTTTTATTTAGTTTATTAAAAATTGACAAACATCATCGCTTTAGGTCAATTTGTCGAGTATCCATGTGGTGAATCAAGGAAATAAATCCATGGAGTATCCAAATCTATCGTAATGGGGACCCATGTAAATACCTGGATTTCTCCATGTAATTTTTATTAACATATAAGGAAATATTGCGAGTCCGCGAAAATTGATGGCACATGATTCTGAAGCCCGGTGTTCCTGGAATGAATTACTGATATTTATTTCAAGTACATTTAGTGAACGTGTTACTGACATTTTGTAACTTTTGAACCGGTGCTTAGAATTGAAATCTGAGGACACCGTTGAACTGGATGTGTCGATATTCACTTAAAGAGACCTTCACCTCGACTGTAGTAGGACGAGTGTGGAAGATAGTTTATCCAATTTTTTGGGGGAGAAGAAAAATAAAATAAATAAAATTTTAATTTTGATTATTCAAACATCCATTTAGAATCAGAGTTGTGGGGACCACCAGAACTCCCCTTTAATATGAAGAAAACACTTAGAATTCCCCCAATTAATGTTATGAAATTAATTAAATTAAAAAAATTAACTCAATTAAAGTTGGCTCCTCACATATCGTGGTGTGGGGTCGTTGGAAAAGAGAATAATTGGGAGATCCATTGTAGGAGCATCCTCCAACAGATAACCTCCTCCAATGAAGAAAAAACCTTCGACGAGGATGATGTAAGAGCTCAGATCGGGAGCATGTTGTGGGAGCAATGAACGTCAGTGTCTTCAACTTCTTCATCATGCCAACACCAATGAACGAATGAGGATGGGGTTTTATTTTGAGATATGATAATTATATTTTTTTTGAATATTCATGTTCATAATTCTCAATGATGATGTCCAAACGAACATGGCCATTGATCTACGAAAATACCCTAATCTTTTCTATTTGTTCTTCACGTGTTCTTCATGTGTTCTTCAAAGAAAAATATTTAAACGTTCTAAAAACACAATGTTTTGTTGAGAGGGACATATAGACATGGAGATCTCGACTCGAGGATCACGAATATGTGGTTGTCATATTTTTTGGGCAGAGAACAAAGCTGCGGTGACCCACATAAGAGGAGTGCGGGCGGTAAACAGCTAACCGCATTTTGTGTAGGGGGAAGAGGACGACGGTGGCTGGCATGCTAGCCGGTCTCATGGAAACAGGGTGGCACACATCCGCACCGCCGGTAGTGGAGGAGGCTGAGGCCTGTCAGTCATAGTAGAGATGGGGATGGCGGCCGACAGTGGGGATACTAGGTGGTGTGTGTCCACGTTACCGGTAGAGGAGGGGGCTGCAGCTACTTCTCCATGGTGGTGCACTCAGTGGGAAGCCAACATCCATCCACCCAAAGGTGGATAGCGGCACCATCACGCCTCTGGGAGGAGAGCCGGCCGATCTTCTAGACGGTCGTGTCATGCCGAGCAGGAAACCTCTGGTGGGTCCCGCAAGCCAGCAAGCGGCACCACATAGCGCCGCAGGGTTGGCTGAAGCTGAATGGTCCAATAGACAATTCAGAAAATTGGGAGGATTCCACCCCATGGTGCGGCTATGGAGGGCCCCACCATGGCGGACCGCACCCAGCCGGGTGGACCGCACCAAGTCGAGTGGACCGCGCCTAGAGAGTTCCGGGTCGCTCCACGTGGGCGGGCCGCCCCCTTTGTGGGTCAGACCGGACCACGGACCAGTGGGCCAGGCCCACCACAGTCCATCCCATCTTGGCCTTACCCGGACTGGTATGGGTCGACCCGAACCGGGTCAGATCCGCCCTGGCTGGGTTCGACCGGACCTCGGCCCATCTAGACCTAGATATGCCTTTTTGGCCATATCGTGAGAACCCGACGTCGGTTTGACAATCCTAGACGACATTGGGATCCTTGGATTGATAATGTACTTTTGGTATACTCTACATTAGTTTTGCAAAAAATTGGAGTACGAACTGGTTGGATCGAACTCGAATCCAACCAGGCCCTTGGAACGGAAACACCAATAACTTTCAGACCGGGTGTCTGATTAACACACCGTCAGTTGGGTTGGGACCCTATTGACGTGATGGACCTTAGTGATACTTTTCGTGGACTTTGTATCATTTTAAGTATCATAAGATGGATTGAGGTTCAGAATATCCAGGAATCAAGCATGCTTAGTGTGGGAACCCTCTAGCTGGTTGTACATAATGAATCTCTTGATCTTGTGTGGGTCGTCTTCAGATCCTGTGTTGGTCAACGCATAATGATCCTGTGTTTGTCAGAACATACTAATACTATGTGGGTCATGTCCAGATCCTGTGTGGGTCATTTTTACATCCTGTGTGGGTCACCATCAATCTTATGTGGGTCAAAATTTGAACTTCTCGACGAAGTAAGATGATATAGTAATACTGATAATCATCTATAGTCCCATACATAAGTTATACCAGATGTGAGTGGAGTATTTACCTTTGTGGTACACTTATGTGTGGTGATACCTTCATGGTATTATTCTGTGTGGTGTTACCATTGTGGTAGTTACATTCATGGTGTTACCTGGGTGGTACGTCTATCTTCGTAGTGTTACCGATGCGCTACTTCTACCATCGTGTTGTTACCTTTGTGGTATTCATCCCTTACCTGTGAGATGAGTATATATTGATAAATTAAGTATATATATAGGCATATACCTAAGTATTGTTGAACACAATTGCTTCATTCTTTGAGATTCAGCTCATTCTTTGTGGTTTATGCTCTGTGTATTCTGGGAGACCTTCGCGGGTCTCTGGTTCTCTACTGAGTATTGTTATACTCATCCCTATATGGGCTATTCCCGAACATTATTTTGTCTTGTGTAGATGACAGACAACATTGATTGATGTTGAGGGTGTTAGGACTGGAGGCTGCTTGGAGGCAGACCATTAGACAATATGTAATGTAGATATGGTCATATGAGAGTTGTATCTACCCTTGAGGTAGGATACTTGGTAGGTGTTCACAAGAGATGATTTCATTTTTACTTTTAGTTTCCAGTTGGGATTGTATTATGTCCCATTTTCTTACTATACACACCATGTTTACTATATAGTTTACTTTGTTCGTAGATATGTGAGATTTCATGTTAAATGGAAATGCCTTCCTAGTTTTAGGGATATTCCTTTCTGGTGCTATTCACCAGCCCCTGGCCTATGGAAGGTGGGTCTGGGGTAGTCACGACACATGCCCTAGGGGGTGGGTCATGTAAAATTGGTAATAGAGGAGTTAGTTATACCGAAGAACTTAAACACTGAAATTTTTATTCGGCAGCAGTGTTAAGTCTTAGGAGTGTGTTTATAAGTTTGGGGAATCCAATGTTGGTGCGGAGGCCGACTCATCACTACACCAGGACCCTGCCTTCTGATTTCTAACTCAGTGCTCTAAAAAACTAATTGTGTGTGTGTTTTTTAAATGTTTTCTTTGTGATCTATTTGAGTCATCGCACCAGGTATACCTTATTGACTGTGACACACCTGTTTCTTTCAATGAGGCCTCCACAAAGACAACCATCCAGGGTTCCAATTAGAGTACATGATGATATCCCACCGAACGACTAGGCTTCGGTGTTGGGCCCCCTTTCGGCAGTTGTACCATCATGTTGTGTACCAGTAGCACCACTACCCATTGGGTAGCCGATGCCACCATCCTTAGCAGTAGAGGGTGCATGCTACATGTGTGTGTTGCATGATTTTTAGTACCAGAGGCCACCGAGGATCTGGTGCGAGAAGGATCCACAGGCGGATGAGGACTGGTTGGAGGCCGTGGTTAGAGTTTTTCAACTGGAAGGGACTCCAACTGATGTCATGGTGATACTTTCCTCTAGCCTTCTTCAGGAAGTAGTGGGCAGATGGTGGAGCTTGATGCTCTAGTTTCATGATGAATTCATTCTCTTATGGGTGGACTTTGAGTACCTTTTCATGGTGGAGATCATCTCAACGACTTTATGCTTAGTGAGTATATTGGAACATCTCTACTTGGAGAAGGGTATCATGATTGTGGTTCAGTATTCATCGAGGTTCACTGACTATCTCACTACTCCATTGACATGGTGTATGACCCTTTATTTAGGGACCAGACCTTCGATTAGGGGATCCAACGAGAGATTAGAGCTTCGATGATATCTCTCATCATCTCAACCCAGACAGGGTTGTTAGAGCAAGCTCTCTTAGTGGAGTGTTTCCTTGCTGAGCAGTCACCAGCAGTGAGACCCACCACTGGATGTCACGTAGAAGAGTCATCTACAACTGGATGTAGACAGATGACGCAGAGGTCCAAGAGGACCCGAACTACAGGTGGATGAACATAGGATACATGGTCTATCGTACAGGGCACTCGAGAAAAATAAGGACAGGAAAGGAGCAGAAATTGTTACTCGTGTGACGGGCAGGGTCACATGGATCGCTACTGCCCGACCCGCCATACAGAAATCCAGCAGATGGTTGAAGGAATTATTGGGCAGAGATTATTATTTTATTGAGGACGTACATAGACAGTAGGTGGACATGGAAGAGGAGATGGTCATGCATCGGGTGGTGGGTGGCGATTCAATGTTCTACCACCGCCACATGCAGGTGGCCCACCCCAAACTCAAGGAGCAGGTAGACAAGGACGAGCTTAGTTTCAGGCAGCTAAGGCTATGACCATTGCGCACCGGAGATTACTTTGAGGTATGATATGTGTCTAATCAACCTATACTATAGTAATTATAGACACGGGTTCCCGTCACTCTTTTATTTCCATGACCCTCATTCGGAAGTCGGAGATTATGGTGGAGTCTTTGGCTTGATCCTTATGGATAGAGAATCTTATGAGAGAGGATTCGATGAATACCCCCAGGTGCCGGCAGTGTGAGATTACTCTAGGAGGTGATAGCTTCGGCTAGTATCTTCTAGTCATTGTGTCAAGGCATTAAAAAGTCATCTTGTGTATATATTGGTTATCAACTGTCTTGGCTCAGATCGATCATATTAGGCACAATGTGCGGTGTGTCCACAAGGATGGGACCATGTTTTACTTCATCGACAAGAAGGGAACCTTTCTAGCACGTGATGAACATACACAAAGGAGGGTTTAACCGATAACAAATTAGTTGGCTAGCCTTACCCTCAGAGTGGTTGATTTTTAGAGTCTGAGCTATACTATAGTGGTTGACCAGTATGCTGATCTTTTCCATGATGATGTCCCTAATCTACCTCCTTGTAGAGAGGTGGAGTTTTATATCAACTTGTACATATGGAAGGCACCAATATAAACACCCGCATAATGGATTTGTTCTGCAGATCATTGAGAGATGCGAGTATAGATGGATGGCTTTCATAGTAATGGGTTCATTAATCCCAGTGTTACACTTTGGGTAGCCCCGATTTTGTTCACCAAGAAAGAGGATGGGAGTCTGAGACATTGTGTGCATAATTGGCACCTGAACCAGGTTAATGTGATGAAAAAGTACCCACTATAGAGGATTGATGATATTCTTGATCAATTGAAAGGTGAACGATGGATTTCGAAAATAGACCTCTGATCAGGCTATCACCATCTTAGGGTACAAGGCTAGGATGTGTAAAAGACAGCCTTCAGATGTCGGTATGAACACTATATGTTCCTGGTTACTCCATTCGGCCTAGCCAATTCCCCAGTAGTGATCATGAGACTCATGAAAAAGATCTTTTAGCCATATCTTGATTGCTTTGTGGTAGTCTTCATCAATGACATCCTAATATATATAACTAAAGTGGATCAGAATACAGATCATCTGTAGATAGTTCTGATACAATCCGAGAGAACCAGCTTTATGGTAAGCACTCGAAGTTCCAGTTCTGGATTCAAGAGGTTCACTTTCTAGGACACATCATCTCACAAGATAGAGTTTCAGTGGATCTAGCGAAGACTGAGGCTATTCCTGCTTGGGAGCCACCCGGGAGTGTGATGGAGGATCAATGTTTCCTGGGATTGTCCGGTTACAACCGAAGGTTTTTCCTTGACTTTTCCAGAGTTGTGGCACCCTTATCAACATTGAAAAATAAGAGAAACCCTTTGAGTGGTCAGAGAGATTCCAGTGTAGTCTCTAGGAGTTGAGGTAGAGACTGATGGGTGCCTCCATATTGAGGCTACCAGAGGAGGGAATTGAGTATGTATTCTACTGTGACACATTAGGGACCGAGCATGGATGTGTCATAATGCAAGAGAAATCATTGATCACAAATGGTTCTCGAAAATGGAGTCTAAATTATAAGAACTAAGATACCCATGACATAGAGTAAGCAACAACGGTCTTCACCTTGAAGATGAGGTGACATTACTTGATGGTTGTGGGTTCTACTGTATACTCTGATCACAAGAGTATCTGGTATATCTTCTCTCTGAAGGACATGAACCTGAGACATCGGCATTGGCTGGAGTTTCTCCAAGACTATGACATCGAGATAGTCTATACTATTGGGAAGGGGAACATAGTTACAGATGCACTCACAAGAGACTCGGTATACAGTTGCTGAGTGAGGCGATAGAGTAGCTGGACACTTTGCGGACATCCTACATGGATCGTGATTGAGAAACTTAGCATTAGTCTTTGACAGTCACTCCCCCACACCATCAGTGAGTCTGGAAGGCATAGCTTGGAGACACTGACTGCGAGGCTTGACGTTCTCAGATATCCACAAGACATGCACCTGATAGATTTTCTGAAGGTGGAGTGAATTTCATCCTCTTCAGAGGGCATACTATGGTTCCGGTGGCACTATGAGTTAAAGTGTTGAGGGATTTACACACACCAGCTCTAGTGGTACACCCAGGAGTGGAGAAGATATACCAAGACCTTCTGCGTCAGCACTAGTGGCTATGAATGAAGAAATCAGTAGCATAGTTTGCCTCTCGGTTCCTCACTTGTAAGCAGGTGAAGGTAGAGCATGAGGTTCCAGCATGCTTAGTTCAGCCACTATGGGTGCCAGAGTGGATGTGGGATAGAATTTCCATGGACTTTTTGACCGGACGTCCACACACGTCCTTGGGTCATGTTTCTATTTTGATGATCGTTGACTGACTCACCATTTTATCCCACTTCTCACCTATCAGAGAGCATGGATTAGTAGAGGGATTATGACACCTCTATGTACATGAGGTTGTATGGATTAATGGAGTTCCATCGACAATTTTCTCTTATCGTGATGCATGTTTTACTTCCCAAATATTAAAGGGGTTACATGTGGCGTTCCGGACACAGCTTTGGTTGAGCACTGCCTTCCATCCTCACACAGATGGTCAGATAGAGTGGACCATTTTGACCCAGGAGGACATGTTGTGTTCTTTCGTTCTTGATTTCAATCGCAGATAGGAGGATCAGTTGCCCTTGGTGGAGTTCACATACAACAGTAGTTATCAATCCACTATCGGTATGGAACCATTAAAGGCATTGTACGGTCGACCTGGCAGATCAACTTGGTGCAGGATTGACTGAGGGGAGTCAGCACTAATGGGGCCAGAGAAGGTACAAGCTTCCACAGAGAAGGTGAAGATCATCTAGGAGCAGATGAAGACTGCACAGAGCTGGCAGAAGTTTTATGCTGACAGGAGACAGAGGCCTCTTGAGTTCGAGGATGGTGATCATGTCTTCCTTCGGGTCTCACCTCGATGTGGTTTGTGGATATTTGACTAGGGAATCAAGTTATCTCCGAGGTTCATAAGACCCTTCCAGGTCCTCATTAGAGTTGTAGAGTTGGCGTAACTCCTAACTCCCCCCCACATTAGTTGCACCACCTGCATAACATCTTCCATATATCATAGCTAAGGAGATACGTACATGATCCTTCACAAATTATTGGTCGGGGTGAACTAGACATTGATGAAGGAGAGACATTTTTTGTGGTTCCATTAGAGAATGAGGATCGACAGGAGGGAGTAATTTGTGGGTGATTGATACCTCTGGTGTGTGTATGATGGTAGCACGAAATCCTCAAGGATAGCACATGGTGCGGGAGGCCCAGATTCGTGCCAAGTACCCCTACCTGTTTCCCGAGTGTGTGTTGTGGATTTTAGGGTAAAAAATCCCTAAGGTGGGGAGAATATAAAGAACCATATTTTTTCATATAATTTTTTAAAAAATATATTGAAATATCACGAGTCTGCAAAAATTGAGAGTGCGTGATTTTAAGGGCCAGTTTTCCCAGAAATAATTTCTGAACATTTTTTCAAGTACATTCAGTGAATGTGTGAGCAGTGTTTTATTAATTTTGAACTGGTTCGTGGATTTTTAATCTGAGGACAATATTGAACTCACAACACTGATATTGTCTTAAGGAGACCTTCACCTCGGCCATAGTAGGATGAGGGTGGAAGATAGTATTCCATATTTTCATGGGATAATAAAAATAAAATAAATAATTTTTTATTTTTCATTCATGAAACCTCCATTTTGATTCGACGGGGTAGGGACCACTCGAACGCCCCTATAATGTGGGGAAACCCTTAGAATACCCCCAATTAATGTGCCAACATTAATTGAATTAATAAACATACCTCAATTAAATTTGGCTCATCACCTCTCATGGTGGGGGGTCGTTGGCAAATAGGAGATTTGGGAAAGACATTGGAAGATCATCCTCCAATGAAGAACCCACTCCTACGAAGAATGAACCTTTCATTATGATGAATCATGAGCTCAGATCAGGAGCATGTTTCTTGAGTGACGAATGTCAACATCTTAATCTTCTTCTTCACGCCAACTATATCGAATGAATGAGGTTGGGTTTTTTTTTGAGAAATGATAATTATATTTTTGTTGATTCTTCATATTCTCAATTCTCAACGATGATGGCCAAATGAGAAAAGCCATCAATCGACCAAAATACAATGAACTTTTAAATTTGTTCTTCGTGCGTTCTTCATGCATTCTTCAAGGACAAATAATTAAGCGCACAAAAAACAAAATGTTTTGTTGAGTGAGACAGATGGACGTGGAGATCTCGACCCAAGGATTGTGAATATGCGGTCGTCATATTTTTCAGTCTTAGAACGAAGCTATAGTGACCTGTAGAAGTGGAGGGCAGCCAGAAACTGGCCGACCACAGTTCTAGCTAGCGGCAGAAGAGAATGGTGGCCCCCACGCCGGCCAACCGCATGGAACCGGGGAAACGTGCATCCACACCACTTGTAGAAGAAGAGGTTATGGCCCAATGGAAGCAGTAAAAAAGGGGAAGGTGACACAGACGTCTACCGGTTGCGTAGAAGCAGGGCAGCGTGCGTCCGTTATGCCGATAGAGGAGAGGGTCGTGGCTGCTTAGCCACGATGATGCATCCGGAGGGCGGCCGACATCTGGCCAGTCGTGGGTGAACAGTGGCACCGTCGTGCCAGTGGGAGGAGTGTTGGCCATGTCACACCGAATGGGACCCATTCGGCGAGTCCTGTAAGCTAGTAGGCAGTTCAACATGGCGCTTCTGGGTTGGCTGAATTCGAACGATCCAATAGACCATTCAAAATACCGGGGGGTGACTCCACCCTAGTGCGGCTCGGGCAGGCCCTTCTATGGCAGACCGCAGCCAGCCGGGCAGACCACACCTAGCTGAGCGGGTCACACTGAGCGGGCCAGGATGCCCCCATTTTGGGTTGGGTCGAACTGCGGCCTAGAGGGCTAGGCCCTCCATGGCCCTTCCCATTGAGGCTAGACGCAGACTGGGTCGGGTCACCCGAACTGGGTCGAGTAGGCCCCAGCAGAGTCAGACGGGACACTGGCCTATCTGGACCCAGATATGCCTTTTTGGCCATATCAGGAGAACCAAACGCCTATTTGATGAACCATATATGGCACCAGAATCCTTGGATAGAGATGGTACTTTTGGAATAATCCACTTGATTTTTCGATAAATATGGAGTATGTTCGGGTTGGATCGAACCCAAATACAACCGGTCCCTCAGAATGGAAACGCTAATAACTATCAGACCGAGCATCCAATTGACACTCCATCAGTCGTATCGGGACCCTATTGAGTAGACAGACCATTTTTGTACTTCATCATGGGACTTTGTGGATGTTGAAGTATATTCCGATGGCTTGAGGAGTGGAACCTCCCAGAATTAGGCATGCTCTTTCCATGAACCCTGTGACTGGCTGTACTTGATGAATCTCAAGATCCCGGGTGGGTCATCTTTGGATCCAATGTGGGTCAGTTCTCAGCCATCCTGTGTGGTTCAGTGCTTATTGATCCTGTTTGGGTCATCTCTAGACCCTGTGTGGGTCATTTTTAGTTCCTGTGTGGGTTATCTTCAATCATATGTGGGTCAACGGCAGATCTTCTCAACAAATTAAGATGATATAGAAATATAGTTAATCAAGTATAATTTCGTACATAAGTTATAACTAGTGTGAGTAGAGTCTTTACATTTGTGTTACACTTCTGTGTGGTGATTTCTTCATGTTACTCATATGTGTGGAATTATCTTTGTGATACATACCTTTGTGGTGTTACCTTTTTGGTACATCTATCTTTATAGTGGTACCTGTGTGGTACTTCTACCTTCGTGAGGTTACCATTGTGGTATTCCTTCCTCACATGTGAGATGAGCATATATTGATAACTTAGGTATATGTATGGGTATATTAAAAAGTATTTTTGATGACTTTTTCTTCATGATTTGATATTGAGGTCTTGCAGTGTGGTTTATCCTTTCTGTATTCTGGGAGGCATTTGGGGGTCTCAGGGTCCCTAATGAGTACCGTTATACTCCCCCATAGACGGGCTACACCCGCACCATATTGTGTCTTGTGCTGATGACATACAAAATTGATCGAGGCTAAGGGTATCAGGACTGGAGGTTGCACGGAGGCAGACCATTAGGTAATACATACCACAAAGACGGTCATACGAGAGTTGGACCTACCCTTTAGGTAGGATCCTTAGTGGCTGTTCACATGAGCTGATTTCAGTTTTACTTATACTTTTCAGTTGGGCTTGTATTCTGGTCCCTTTACTTACTATACACACCCTGTTTACTATATATTTTACTTTTTTTCTTTTATATTGTTGTGTGCTTGGATGTGTGAGTTTTCAGTTTAAAAGGCAATACCTTCCCGATTTTAGGGATATGTCTTTCCGGTGGTATTCGATAGCCCATGGCCTGTGAAACGTGGTCTTGGGGTGCTCAAAACAGGGGCCCTAGGGTATGGGTTGTGACAACCCATTTTTGCCTAAAAAAGGAATAAGTAATGAAAATATTGTAAAAAATATTTGATATGAGTAAATTATAGAGTTTTACCCATGTACCATTTGTATTAAGAAGAGTCAATCATCCATAAGTTTTATTTCAACTGATTTGGAAAGTGTTTCCACTATTTCATCCATTTTATTCATTCTATTTATCATTAGGTTGTAAAATTGATTTGAAGACAAACGATTCCATATTTATGGTCATAATAAAATATATCCAATTAGTAATCATATATATACATACATAAAATATATAATTTATTTTATCTTAATTAATAGTGAAAATCAGTTATTGGAAAAAATCATTAAAACACTCTTCATGTATGTATTTACAAGTAAGAATCTTAGGCATTCATACATGAGGATTTCGTTTAAATTCTCAAGAGAAATGTTGTATGTAATTTCCTCTCTATAAAAAATTCAAAATAATCATTTTGATTAATACCACTATGTAACTTTGTATCCACATGTACCATCAATTTTTCTCTATGATGACATAAATTTATTTGGGTAAAGGTGACATATAATGATCTTTTCAATAAGTTGGTTGATATTTTTGATGGATCCAATTTTAGCATTCATTTTTTCCCTTACATATGTGCATTTGTAAGAAAATTCCTTGTTTTAATACCGTTTTCCATTAATATTAAAAAAAATCAAGGAAAATATAATTTAAATGAATACCTCATTTTTAACAAGTTTTTAACAAGATCTGACAACCATGGTATGAATTTTCTAACCACATAGTTTAACGTATTAATATCTATCTCATTTAGTGGAATAGATAGATTAGAATTCATGTTAGATGTCAGGGCAATCCCCACCCTCACATGACCTATTGTAAGTGGTTTGTTATGTATATTATCTTCTTCATATTGAACATGGTGTCCCTTGCAACAAGGTGATGGATGGGTGTGGATTGATATAAATTATGGTCATTTTTACAGTATGGGGTTGGATCTTTATGAAGTGGTTGTTCATCAGTTTTTTCTTCTCTTTGCGTCCCCGCATAAAATTTTCTAGAAACTCAAAAAACCAATAGTATTTATCTTCAAGGGAATCTAATCATTATTTCATCTCTTCCATTCCATTATCATTATTCTCTTATAATTTTATTTTATCAAAATATTATCCAGTTTTCACTCTAAAACAAACACCTCTGACACAATCATACAGTTCTATCAATATCAAATCCCCTGATATAAGTGATTCACCTAGTACATGTGTTCATGATTCTTATTTCTATGTTAGATAGAAAATATATGAATATAAGTAATTGTTATTATGTAATATTTATTCAATGAAAAAAAGTATTTTGTCAAACATGTACATTATTTCCATAGTTTTTGTTTGTTTTCATATATTAGAATCACATAATTAATTAAATGTTACATTTTCCATTACACATGACATTGGATGTAAGTGTATTAAGAATTTTATTAATTAATATACATATAAATAGATGAAAATATTTATGTTATTATTTCATGTCACATAAAAGTGTTATGGTTGATTTAAAATGAATACCAATTTTTTTCAATTGATTTTTACCCCAGCCATTCATTAGGGTAGGGGTATGTTTGTTTTCTTCTAGTTCCTCATTTTCAGCACTATGCTACTATTTAAAAATAAAAAATTCTTAATGAAGGAGATTAATACACATATTTTCAAACAATGTATTATCATCCTAAATGTACCTGAGAATATATCTCTCCATGATGGTCGATAAATTCATTCCACACAACTTATCTTTTCTGGTGTGCATACATATATGGTGGTTGAATGTTCATTTTCCATTCAACATATTTAAGATTAAATACCATTAGAATTGTGAAAAATTGTATATATTCCATTTTATAAATAATTAATTAAAATTTATTATGGATTTCATCTATTGTAAATTCACTCTATGAGGAATGACGAAGAGCAAGTCAATGTTTCATTATTTTATTTTTTGTAAAATAAAGAAAGCATACAATAATTTTACCATAATATCATCCAATATTAGTGTCTTCAACATGATAGAATCAAGGTTCCACGAATCTACATTAATTAGAATATACTTCTATGGGTTAATCCCAATGAAACAATGAACATATCCTTATTATGGTTAACACATGCTCATGTGATTCAATCTGAGCATGAATTTGATTTGTTTTCTTCTGCCCTTAACAGTGTTTAAGAAAACTCTCATGATATGGAACTATAGCTTCTTTTGCGACTTTATTTCTTCTCTAAATACCATTCCCTCAACTTAAACATCATCAGTACGTTTTTATTCTTTATGAAATGCATCAACATGTTCATAAGGTCATTTTTCTTCTACATTGGGAGCAATATCATGTTACGAAAAATGTTTTTCCCAATAATTGGTATAATCATCACATGAACAAGTCATTATCGGGAGAAGGGTTCAATATTTTATTAAGATCTAAGAAATATTGTACTGAACATATAATAACATAATGTAACAAAATTTCAATTACAAAAAAAAACATAATAAGATTATTGAACTCTATTTTTTAATTGTTGAAGGAATTTGACCCATCTATTGAGTATCTAAATACCATCATTGTGGTCACCTCAGACATACAAAAATGCATCTAAATTGTGACCATATATCAATTATTTTGATTTTCCAAATAAAGGGCCATCCTAAATGGAATTTCCATTGGGGCATTCAATGATATTTGACCATAGCATAACAATTTCTCACATTCAATTTTTGGGATTTGGAGCATAAAATACTTATAATGCCAATGATGCCATTATAAATTGTTCTTTTTTCTATCCCTTTAATTAAATCCACTTTCATGAAGCCCAATTTATTTTTTATAATAGTACTCATGTTATAAACCCACTTGTATTGAAAAATTGGCACTTGGAATGTTTTATAATCCAAATCCAATATTTATTTGATGATTCTTGTAACACCCAAATGTTTTTATGAAATATTTCCTCTAAATAATTTTAATTCTAAATATCTTTCAATCATGAAATAATGAGTTTAACCGAACAATGAGATTCCCATATTATCAAATGAACATTTTAACCTAGAAAGTAGGTTAGAAAAAATAAATATGAATAATTTATGAAAATTCATGGTGAAGTCTTTCACTAAAAATTATTTTTGAAAAATATAAATCCATTATATATTTGTATTTTTGTTTTAATAAATTTAGTAAATTACAATTAGTTAATGAAATTAATGAAATTAATTAATTATTTATTTTATATACTTAGTGAGATATTATTGATATTCATCCAATAGAAATTTTTCTCATAGGGTATAACTAAATTATATTTTATGTATAAAAACATATATTTTTGAAAAATGGTAATGTTCTTTTTTTAATGGAGAAACCCTTTTTAATTAATATTTGTAGTCATTATTAAATTTTATATGCAAAAATAAAAAATTTATTTTGATGTGGGATATAAAAATTTACATTGGATAAAATTTTAATATTTTTCTGATAACATTCAAATTTTGAGAATTAGCTAAAAATCTATATTATAATTGAAAAAAGGATTTTTAATTTAAATAATGAATATTGATAAATTAATCAAATTTAATTTTTTTAATGCATAAATATAATATATTATTGTCATTAAACATAATTTATATCATTGTCATTAAATTTACATTGAATTCAGATGTAAAAATATTTCAATATTTTGCAATGTTTTAACATCTAAAACCCATTGTCCTTTTCCAACAATGAGATTAAATTTAAATTAATTACATAAAATTATATGTTTTGAATTTTGAAAATTTGATTCAATATTTTGAATTAGTAGTTCCATATTATTTAAATATATTTATATTATTTTTGGGAATTTTTAATAGTATATTTGGTAATTCTTATTAATAGGGTAAAAAGGTCTACTAGAAAATGAAGGGTAAGAATACTCTTAAAAATTTACCCTAACAAATGTATTAATTTAATTGGATGAGTTGGTTTCTAACTAAATAATCATTTGGTAAAAATGGTGTCCTTTGGATGCCACTTTCCCATGATTATGATATTTAATTTATTTTTATTTAATGAAAAGTTAAATATGTCTAACTAAAATTTTAAATTTGTTTCTATATGGTTATACAGAAGAAAATTTCAATTCTAAATAATCATTTTAAATCTAATTATTTTTTTCTTTATCCTGAAAATTTATTTTTAATTTTTATAAAATAAGTAATAACTATATAGACTTACACATTGATGATATAAAAAATAACTAATTGTTGAGAAATATATTAAATAATTTTTATTAAAATACTAATTACAATAAAACGTTCCAGAAACTAGACCAAATCATATTTTTTTAGTATATTTTTACCATAACCTTCTAAGGGTCGAGTTATTGTCCATTTGGAGCTTTATGGAAGATATTTTTACAATTATATTATTTTATTTTATTTAATGTTAACTTTGTAACATTTATAATTTAATAAGTATATCATTTAATATATTAGAATTTCCATAAGGTAAATTCGATTACCTACATTCATCTGACCGATAGTAAACTTATATTAATAATAGTATTTTATTTTTAAATTTTAATCAATAAATAATTATATTTTATAAATATAGAAAATTGATGTAGTAATTAATTTATTAATAGAGATAACTAATAAATGTTATTATAAATCGTAAAATAAATTCAACTTATTTATAATAATATGTATAATGAATTTTATTGATTACCTTGACCTCCAATAAAAATTTAAAAATATTTGGTTTTAAGTACACTTGTTATATCAATATTTTTAAAAATAAATGATTTTAATAGTGTCGAAAATGACAGTATTGACTGTTTATCAAAATAATGTTTTGTTAAATAATTAAAATAATAATTTTTTTAAATATATATATATAATAATAATAATATTTTATAAAATGTTATAGGTATTTATATTTTGTCTAGTTGAAATCAAATATGTAAATGTTTCACCTTTATAATATTAAAATATTTTTTACCCTATTGAAAAATTAAATAGAATTATATAGTGTTAATTAATATGATAAGATTTATGTTGATAGAAGTAAATGTCTAAAATCTATTTTTTGATGATATTACAACCCTATCTCATATCATCTTTGAGATAGGGTCATTTCTGAGGTTTTTGTATGGGGCTTGATTTTATTAAAAATTAATATTTTTGATATCCCAAAAATGACCCCTCACCACAATTATAAAAGGGAACCTCATACCTATCTAATTCACTTGAATATGAGCCATCAGTCATGTCCCATCCCAAATCTTTTCCATTCTAAACTTCCCTTGTAACAATATAATGGTTCTATTCTTTCTCAAAGAAAACTAAAATGATCTAAGAGGATATTTAGAGGAAGCACGTGGAAGAAAATGCAATCTTTTCAACTGATTCCTTCAAAATTCCTTCTTCTTCTACTTCATCTTCATGCGTTTTTTCATTATAAAGTAATAAATACAGTAGTAGTTTTATACTGAGATGGTATTGTGATTATGAAAAAAAAATATTCTACTTTCTATCCATCTTAAGAAATGTGAAATCACCCCGTATTTATACGTATGACTTACCATCTCTATGCCATGGTGAAATATATTTTTTCAAAACCCCTTTTTTGGAAGGATATAATGATGGAAAAAAATATCTATATATTTTTACAATTACTTAATATTATATAGTAAATATTATATGGCATTCACTATAATACGATTCATTAATTAAGGGATTGATATTGTCGCTCGTGTGTACGTTGGTCCTTCCGTCCCCACAATACGATGGGTTTAAATCATCATGATCATCATTAAAGAATGATTATATCAATGTATAGAATGAATAAATAAGATATATATAATCGTAATATCACTTTTAATGAAATTAATAAAACCTATGAAGGAGAACTAAATTTTAATTGACAAAACATGCATGAGAAAATAAGCAGTTAATATTTGAATAACAAGTAATAATGAAATGATATTAAATAATGGATGATAATATGATCATAAATGATAACTATGATTCTGATAGAATAAAGTGAAAATATTTAAATCATTATACATTAGGTTCATATGCATACAATGTAAATCAGACCTAAGGTAAAAGATAATTTCTCAATCTCATTATTATCTTAGATTTTTTAAACATAAGTATTTACAGGGGTATATTTTTCTTCAACATCTATAATTACTAAATATTTAATTTTATTTGTATCATTCTTAAATTTTTTAGAGGTCAATTTTACCCATTAGTTATTTTTTTATAGTTGGAAAGGAATCTCTTATCGTTATTCGATATGAGGTACTTTTTGACTTTTATGGAAAATTTACTATGAAGAAGTTATTTATAACATATACAATGTGAACGGATTGTTACATTTTCATAACACCTTAATTATGAAAAATCCTCTATATGATTTCATCTACACTATAAAAATAATTATTTTATATTTTAATTGTTTGGCATTTTGAGAAAAGAAATATTTTTTGAATATGAAATGATTTCTTCCTCAAGAATTAATTTCAGATGTTATATCAAAATTATATTCCATCAAAGATGGAATTATATAATAGGTTTATGTTTCAAGTATAATTTCCTTTTTGTTCCTATTATTATATTATCATTATTATGGAATGATATTTACAAAATCCATTCAATTTACATGGATTATGTTATGGTGGAATGATGTTAAAGAACCCCATTTTATTCCTTGGATTATGATGATTTATTGATGTTTTTTTGTAACACATAAGAATGATTTTATTATGAGATTGGTGGGACCTATATCTCTCTCCAATTAATTGGGTACTATTTTATATCTCATGAGATTGAGATTTATTGAATTGGAAATGATCTCGGTTCTGTAATATAGGGATGCAAATTTGAGTGAACTAGGTTCAGTAATGTACTTTGTCTACTCAGATGGTCTTGGAAATGAGAATAGACAAATATGAAATGATTTTAAATGGCTATGAGTATTATTCATAACATTATGTCATATATTATCACATTTTATATTAAATTTATTTATTCTTACAATCATCCATGATTTATAAAATGGCATTATCTAAGGATCATTCGTATGAGGGATACGATTATGAAATTTTTTGTATTATGTCTTCTGAATATGATATGATTGATATCAACCATGTTTACCCTTATTTATCATCTGATATCACCCATTAATATGATTCTTTACCCCAGGTCATGAAGATGGTTATTAATTAAGATATGTCAAAATGGGGTTTAGTTATGATGAAATAACTGGGAGACAATTATGATGACATATGAACCTGTTGATTATGTTTCCCAATTTCTAATGATACTATACCTATATGGTCGGATCATGGATTTGTATTATTTTGTATTAACATTCCTAACCATAGAAATAACATCAATGTATATAATGTATGGGTCATTATAGTTGGTAACAGTTAAAGGTATAGTTATCCTTTGGAAACTGGGATGATAAAACCATAGTTAGAACCCAAAAGTTTCATAACCCATCCCACAAGGCCCAGATGTGACTACCACAAGCCCACATTCCATGGGCCATGGGATGTTGACTATCACCTAAAGGATTTTCTCGAACTGGGATGACCTTGCTTTAGAGATCTATACAGAGTAAAAAGGGAAACTTTAGTAAACAACCTACAATAGTAAGGTATAACGAAGAGAATAAAGTTCTACCAAAGTACAACTGTAAACTAAAAACTGTGGGTCGGAATACAAGCCCTATAAAATGAAAAAATTAAATAGCATTTGCATCTTCCAAAAATCTCTATGTGGATGGAAGTAGATATAAGTATGATGTTGAATAATAGGATCTAGATTGCTCCTGTCGCACCAATGACCACCATGTCCCAAACCTATAATTTTTGCCTCAGGTCGTTAGTATTCTACACCAGACACACACGTGCGAGCAGAGCCCATGTAGTGGTGAGTATAAAAACTCAGTAGGGGACCCCAAGACCCATGAAGATCTCTCAGTAATACACAAAAGAAAACATCACAATAAATACCACAATGGTAATATCACAATCATGATCTAAATCATGAAGCACAAATAAAAATAGAAAACTCACTCTAACATTATAACTTCAAGGTTACTGGGATAGGGATGACTTGACATAAAGCTAGATCATCTTATCAATAGTAACTCTAATGCTGAACTGTATAGGTCAATGTTGGCTAACCCATATTGGTCACTTGAGGCAAACCCTTATTGGTTGCTGGTGGTGACCCGTATTGGAAACTAGTTGCGGACCCATATTATTTGCTGGTGCTGACCTGTATTGGTCGCCGATTCTGACCCATATTGGTCACTAGTGCTGACCCGTATTGGTTTCTTGTACATAGGTAGGGATGATTAGTTGTACAACTATATCATCCCACTCTAGAGTTTCTAATGTTGTTCCGTATTGGTCGCTCTTCTTGTTCATGTCACAGCCAACCACATGATTTCGGCACGAAGCACGCCTAATCTTCAAAATACTCTACTCCTCAAGCCATCGGTAATATTTAAACATGTACAAAGTCCCTCAAAAAGCATACTCAAGGGACCACCCCACCATAGGGTTCCCAAAGTGATAGATGGTGTGTCGATCAGACGATCATTCTGTGAGATATAGACACTTTGGTAAAAAGGGCCTTGTTGGATTCAAGTCTGATCCAACCCAGGTCGCACATCAAAATCTCTCAAAAATAATATAGTGTATCTTAAATGATCCTCTTTGTCAAAAGGTTTCTTATACCATAGATGTAATGTCAATCGGACACCCGATCTATTAGTTATTGTAATTTTAGTGTCGAGGGCCCTGTTAGATTCTCAGTCGATCCAACCTGATTGTAATCCAACATTTCCCAAAACTCACATGGAGTATCTCAAAAAGAAAATCTTTCTCTATGTATCCTAGATCCACATATGGTTCTTCAAATGGATGGTTGGTTCGTGAGTTATAGACTTTTATATTTTTCTCGACTCGAGAGGGGTCTAGGTCCGGTCCAACCCAGTTGGACCAACCCAGCCCCACCCTGTCTCGGCTGACCCGACCTGGGTCGGGTTTGACCCGGCCCTGCCCGAACTAGCCTGGTCCGGCCGACTCACTAGCAAGACTCGCACTAGGTTCATGCGATCGTTGGCTCAAAGGAGTAGTTCTGATTAATTAAAGGTGGTGCCAGGTGGCGTCGCCTTGTCACTCGTAGACCTACAAAAAGCAGGTCCCCTCTTACTCACCACTATCGCAGCTTCATGCTGCAGCCCATCAATGTGGTATGTGATGGCGTCCAGCTTCTTCCTCCATGGTTGGCCACTGCTGACTACCCATCTGACCACCTCAGTGCTAAGTGGCACTATTCTTCCACCGTGGCTAGCGGTTGTCTCCCTCATCCCTCATCCATCAACACCACCGAGTCGGTGTCGCGCCGTCGTGCTGACGTTTCTTCCACAAGACATTGGGTGATACCCGGTGGTCCGTTCTTCCTTCTAGATGCATCTACATTCCTCTCGGGGTTCCACCTTCGTTTTGTGGCCCTCAAATATGCCTTGCTGCCGTGTTCGTTATTCTTCCACGAAAAACTCACCAAGGAAAAGTTTAGCGGAGGGTCCTGGTCATGTTGCTTTTGGCCGACGCCCTCCGCATTAAAATGTCAAACATGAGAAAATTTTTTAATAACAAAAAAGAAGAATAATTCTCGAATTTGAGACCCAAAACAACACCCTACATGATTTTATGAGACACGAATCAACCCATTGGTTGGTTGGTCCACATTCGTTATATTTCTCATGAATGGGACGAGAGGGTACATTAATTCATGTAAACCCCCTACCTCGAGATCCATTGGAGGTGTCGTGGTTATGGCAGGGGGAGTGTCCATGTTAGATGGGGTCATCGATTTTCGTCAACCCTAGATCGTTGCTACCCACACTTTCATCCTCTGTCGGTTGATGTTACCACAAAACTCCCCCAGATTTTCCTCGCTTGAGGAAGCCATGCCAAAACCCCACCCTGATCTCCATTTAAATACAATGAGTAAAATGTGAGTAACATGTTAGGGAATTAGTGAGGTTTATTAAATGAATTATTGAACCACTTTTATCTCAAAATTGTGGAGTTACACAGTCGATGATTCATTCCATTAAATGGCTTGTCAAGTCACCTGTCCTGTCACCACTGCCCATCCGTTGGCAAAAAAGAAAATCAAATAACAATGACATGTTATTGTATTATTATTTAAAATGTCCAAAAACTATCTTTCTCTCCCAACCAATTGTGGTTGAAGTGAAGCTTCCCTTAAGAGAATCCCAGCACTGTGGATTCATCGATTCCCCCAGATTTCAATTATGAGCACCTTTTCAAAAGATAGAAAACGTTTCCCGCACGTTTACGAAACGTAACTAAAAAAGTTCATAAATTTATTCCCAACACACAAGGCCTCAGAATCACAGGCCGTCAAATTTCCCAGACTTGTAAAAATACCAAATAATTTAAAAAATAATTACATAGAATTTTCAGGTCATTACATTATACCTACCATAGGGTTTTACATCCCTAAAATCCAAACAAGGCTACACAAACAAAGAGTGGTACTGAGCACACATATGAGCCTCTCGCTCCCCTATTCTCTCTAAGAGATTCTCGTGCTACCCCGAAACGCGCACCTGTTGTATCGACCACCCACAAAGAATCTAATCATTTCGATCCTTTATCTCCACTGGGTACTCTGCAAATGCCCCCACATCTTCAATCTCTAGATTTCCATGTTCGATGTCGTAAGATGGGCCATGCACATATTCCTCTGTTGGGATACGTAAAAGACATCATGTACCCTCTCCAACTACAGTGGTAGTTCCAAGTGGTACGACACCTCTCTAATCATTTAATGTATCAGGAATGGCTCGATGTTCCTCGGTGAGAGTTTCTGCCTCGTCTAAATCTGTGTAGTCCTTGTCGACGGGAGACTCACAAGAATATGTGGTCCCCCTCCTAGAACTCTAGTGGTCTCTGTTTCCTATCATCATAGGACTTATGTAGGCTCTGTGTAGTCTTTACCCACTCTTGGATGACCTGTACCTTCTTAGTGGTAGCATGTACCATCTTTGGGCCCACGAGTGCTGGTTCACCTGGATCCGTCCAACTTAAGGGCAATATGCACAGTCATCTGTACAATTCCTCAAAAGGTGTCATACCAATGGTGGATTGATAGATGTTGTTGTACATGAACTCCAACAATGGTAGGTGTTCCTTCCAACAACAACCAAAATTTATGACACATGCAAGAAGCATGTTCTCTATAGTGTGGATGGTCAGCTCAGTCTAACCATCTGTTTGTGGGTAAAAAGAGGTGCTCAAGTGAAACGAAGTCATGAAAGCCTCGTGAAATCATTTTCACACTTGGGATGTGATGTGTGCATCATAATCTAAGACTATCATTGAAGAAACCCTATGAAGTTGCATGATCTCCTGAATGTATAGACGTCTGAATCCCTCTACTGAACCCCTCTCTTGAATAGCTTGTATGTGGGTTGAATTGGTGAGGTGGTCAATGATCACCGAAATGGTATCTTCTCCTATAGAGGTACGTGGTAACCCCTTCACTAAGTCCAATGATATCCCTTCCCACATCAACTATGGTATCTCAAGGGGTTGGGTCAAGCCTGCTGGTACCTGCTGCTCGGCCTTCACTTGCTGGCAAGTAAGCCATCTAGAAACAAAATCCTCCATAGCTTTCTTCTTCCCAAACCACTAGTACTAACGACAGTGGACCTGATACTTCTTCATCATGCTTGGATGTGTTTCCAAGGGGATTGTGGGGAACTCCCTCAACACCTCCTCTCATAGAGCCACTGGTACTGCTGTACATCCTCTAAAAAAGAAAGGGAGCTCCACACCATCAAAATATCAGTCACATAAAAGGCTTGAGGATATCTGATTATGTGTAGCCTCGCAGATACTGCCTTCGAGTTGCCCCTCCCTGACCTGTGGAAGGAGTGGTGGGGAAACTACCATTGATTGGAATTATATTGTCTCATCCCTATCCATGTAGAATATCTAAATTGAGTCTATCTAATTTTATGACTTGTTCTGTAGATGAAAACTAAGTCTCTGACTAAGTGCATATGGAACAACATTCCCCTTCCCTAGAGTATAATCTATCTCATTGTTATAGTCTAGGTGGAACTCTAGAAAAAGTCACTGTCTCAGATTCCGATCATTCTGTGTGAGGATTTATTTGAGACTCTTGTGGCCTGAATAAACAATGAACCACTTGCCCCTCATGTAGTGTCACCAAATCATTAGTTCGGAGAGTAATGTGGCCCACTCCAAGTCGCGAGTCACATAATTATGCTCATGATACTTCACTTGTCTTGAACCATAAGAAATCACTACATCACCCAACATCAGGATGCAACTGAGTTCGGTACATGATGCATCACAGTAAACCACATATTCAGTTCCCTTCTCCAGAATCCTCAAGATGAGAGTGCTGGTCATGCTCTACCTCAAATGTTGGAAGCTCTACAGGCAAGAATCTAACCATAGGAAGGGTTTCCCCTTCTTATTCAAGGTATTCATAGGTGCTTCTACTATATAGAAAGCGTATATGAACCTTCGATAGTAGCGTGATAATCCATGGAAGCTCTGCACCTCAGTAACACTCCTAAGTGGATCCCAAGAAAGTAATTCCTTGATCATCGCTGGATCCACTGCAACTCTTGCCTCTAAGATGATGTGTCCCAATAAGTTTACCATCTGTATCCATAAGTCACACATCAATCATATAATTGGTTCTCCTAGAGTGTGTCTAGAACCATCCTCATGTGTACAACATGATTTCCCACAGACGCTGAGTACACCAAGATTTCTTCGACGAAGACCACCACAAAGCGATCGAGGTATGGCTGAAGGATCCTGTTCATGATCCCCTAGAACACTGATAGAACATTGGTCATGCTGAAAGGCATCACCAATAACTCTTAATGGAGATACCAAAATCTGATGTTTGTCTTCGATACGTCCTCATTCCGTACCCTGAGCTGATGATAGCCTGATCTAAGGTCTATCTTCGAGAACCACTTAACTCCTTTTAACTAATCAAATAGTTAATCAATCTTCGGCATAGGATATGAGTTCTTCACAATCACCTAGTTTATGTGACGAACATCCACACATAACCTCAAACATTCGGCTTCCTTCTTGGAAAACAACACTAGGGATGACCATGGAAAAAAACTGGGCATTACAAATCCCTTCGTCTGTAATTATTCCAGCTATACCCCCAATTCCTAGAGCTCTGTAGGGGCTATCCAATATTCGGGTGTAGATATCGGTGTTATTCCTGGGTACAAGTCAATGCAGAAGTCTACATCTTTTCGAGGAGGTAGTCCCAGGACATCTTCTAGAATGACATCCTCATACTCGTCTACTACCAATTGAAACTATGGAGTCACTTCATCCACCATGTCAAAGGTCATGCTAGCTAGCTAGAATGTAATTGGCTGCACCCTCCTGTGCCCAAGTCCATATCGTGTTTCTCGATTTTCCTTCTAACCAACTAAGGAAAACTGGCCTCCATTTCTATGCATACATCACACTATACGTCTCAAGCAGTCAATCAATGCGTGAACAGATGATTTCAAGTCCATGCCTAGAATAACATCTTAGGTCTTCAATGACAATACTATAAGATCTAATTTGAAACACTCTCCTTGGAGTGTCTGATCACACTGTCGGCACCAATGGGTGACTGATGAATCACCTTTAGTAGGAGTATCCAAACACAATGGTTGAGCTAAAATCATAATCAAAATCTAAGTGTTCCGAACTATGTTTGAGGAAATTAATGAATCCCTCGCACCTATGTCAATAAGAACTGATGAAAATGTAGAGAAGACACAAATATTACATCGTATCATCTTATGGATGTCAGGATCGTGACCCTCTACTACATGTAGTTAGACCTGTCCCCATCCACATGCTCCCCGAGCTCATGGTGGACTGCCTGGGGGTGGTGGTGGAAGTTTCTATTGTCCCTAGCCTCCTCCTGATGCACATCCTACTCCCCTACCTTGTTCACAACCTGGCTGATGCTCATGCTCATGCCGCTACCTCAGTGGACCCTCCACCATCTTCCAATCATCGGCACTGGGAGTCGGATAGTCACGAGCACTATGACCCTATCCCCCATAAGAAAAATAGAGCATATCTTACTGGTGGCTCCCCCGAACTCTCAATCCTTGCACCTTTGAACCTTCATCATGGGGTCGCCCTCTGGAAGGTCTAGCTCTCTTGGGCTTCTACGTCATCTGTCTACTACCAACTACAGATGACTCTACTACATGTTTTCTGGTGGGGTATCTCAATGTCGGTGCCTTATCAGCAAGGAAACTCTCCATCAGGAAAGCTCGCACTAGCACCCAGCCTGTGTTGGGATGGTGAGTGAAACTATCACTGCTCTGATCTCTAATCATAGCCACTGCTCAAAGGGTTGGGCCTAGAAGTAAGGGTCTTGTACAATATCGGTGGAGTATAGGGAGAGGTTAGTAAATATTTCTGAGTACTGAGCCATAGTCTGGCTACCCTGCGGAAGATGAAACAACTCCTGAATACACAATGAGCGTAGTGTTTTTGGAAAGAACTCGACCGTAAAAAGGCCCTCAAAATCCACCCAGTTGAGGGTCATCTCCACATTATCCTGGACCGTCGAGCTCCACCATCGTCCAACCGAGCCCTGAATAATGCTAGTGGAAATGATCACCAACATCTCAGTGGGTGTCTATGCTAACATAAAGACCCAAAAAATCGCCTAAAGATAGTCCGATGCAACCTTGGGGTCCATCCCACTTCAAAACCTCGGAGTCCTATGTCAATAGAACACATGAAATGCGCTCACTCAGCATGCATGATCCACTAGTAGCATTTTATACTCAATAGGTTTTTTTGGTGTTAGTACACCACCTAAATGTTCCATTACAGTGAGTGGTCCCTAAACCGATGCCTCATAGCTCGGTAGGCCACAGTCATAATTTCTAACCAAAAATATTGTCTTTCTATCTTCGTAGAGGTATCCTGTAAGAAACTTATGTGCTAGGGTAAATTTGTTATACATGGTGAGATGAATCAAGAGAGGTCAAGAAAACATTTAAAAACACTAGAAACCAGTGTTTTCAGGTACTGAGTACGAAAATAGAATGTAGGGTCCGAGTGTATGGATACGCCGGCCACCGACCCAACACAAGACTCCCTATACTGAAAAACTGAACTCCTAACACTTTAAACCATTTCCTTATTAAAATTAGACTCTTAGTTATTCTCATAGAACCGACTTCCCTCTGATACCACTTTGTCATGACTTGTCCCACAGGGCCCATACGTGTCTACCCCAAACCCAACATTCATATGCCAGGGGTTGGTGACTAGCACTTTAAGGATTTACCATAACTGGGAAGACATTCCATTAGAGATCCGTACACACTCAATAAGGGAAAAATAAGTAAAAAAACCATCAAAATTAATATATAAACATGAGAGTAAAGTACATCTTCAAGTTCAACTATAAACTAAAAATAGTGGGCCAAAATACAAGCCCTTGAAACTGAAAAGAATGTAAACATGTGTCACATCTGCCCTGGATCACTACCTAGAGAGGATTAGTTGTATGTATGAGTTCGATGAAAATGATCTCAACTTCTCTTGTCGCACTAAGCTCCCCCAAGTCCCGAACCTCCAATGAATGCCTCAGAGCATCAGTAGTTTGCACCAGACACACACGTGCGGGAAGAGCCCATGTAGGGGTGAGTATAACAACCCAATAGGGGACCGTGAGACCCCCAAAGGTCTCTCTATAATCCACAATGAAAAAAATCACATGAAATACCAAAAGGTAATATTACAATCATGTTACAAATCAGGAAGCCCAGAGAAAAATAGACAACTCACACTAACAGTAAAACGTCAAGGTTACTGGGATATGGATGACTAGTCATAAAAGCTAGACCATCATATCCATAGTAACTCTAAGGATGACCCATAAAGGTCACTATACGCTGACCTGTATTGGTCACTATTTGTGGACTCGTATTGGTTGCTGGTGCTGACCCGTATTTGTTGCTAGATGCTGACCCATATTGGTTGCTGGTGTTGACCTGTATTGGTCACTGGTCCAGAACCATAGTGGTTGCTGGTTCTAACCCATATTAGTGACTGGTAAATAGGTAGGAATGATTAGTCGTACAACTAGATCATCCCACTCTAGAGTTTCTATTGTTGAACCATATTTGTCGCTCTTCTTCTTTATGTCACAACCAGCCACTGGATTCCCACACGAAGCTCGCCAGATCTATGGAAGACTATGCACCTCAAGCCATCTGTCACATTTAAATTTGTAAAATGTCCCTCAAAAATCATACCAAAGGAACTGCTCCACCCTAGGGGTCCCAACATGAATGATGGTGTGTCGATCAGACACCCCGTTTGTGAGATATTGTCACTTTTTAAAAAATTTCATGGTTGGATTCAAGATTGATCCAACTCAGTTCACACATAAAACATCATCAAAACTCACATAGTGTATCTCCAATGACCACCTTGTCACAATGATCCTTATTCCACAGATGGCGCGTCGATTATATGCCTGATCTATTAGATATTTGCATTTTAGTGTCGAGGGACCGATTGGATTCAGATTCGATCCAACCTGGCCATACTCCAACATTCTTCAAATCCATCATGGATTATATACAAAGGTATGTCTCACTCCAAGGATCCCATCAATGAAGATGGCTTGTCAAATGGATGTCTAGTTCGCATGTTATGATTTTTTTTGTATTTATGGGCCTTAGAGGGGTCCGGTCTGACCCAGCCTGAACTGACATGGGTAGGCCTAGTTGGGCGAGACCGCAGTGGGCTCATCCCACTAGGATTTGGACCGGTCCAACCGACAGGGCAGTCCTATCACCTAGTTGGCGCGACCCGTGCTGGGGTCACACAGTCACCAGCTCCCGAACAGCTCAATGGAGTCATTCAGATTAGTTAAGTGTGGTTCCATGTCACATCACCTTGTCACCTACAGACCCCCATGAGGCAGGTCCTCTACATTTCTCCATCACTGGTGATTCAATCCATGACCCTCCAATGCAGCACGCGATGGCGCGCCACCTTCGATCTGCGGTTGGCCGCTACCGGTCGCCCGTTCAACCACCGCACTGCTCAGTAGTGCCACTCTTCCACCCCGGCCAGTGGTTGCAGGACACCGCCCTCATCTACTAGAACCAGTCGTCAGTTTTTTCATTCCATTTTTTCTTCTGTAGGCCACAGGGTGATCCCCGGTGGTCCTTTCTTCCATCAGGATGCGCCTATGGTCCTCTCGGGGTGTCGTCGTCATTTTGAGGCCCTCAAATATGCCTTGTTGCAGAATTTTTTATTTCACCACAAAAAACACACCGAGGAAAGGTTTAACAAAGGGCCTGAGCATTGTTGGTTTCAGCCCGCACCCTCTATGTTTTCACATTAAACAAGATGTAAATTTATAATAATCAAAAGGAAGAATAATCCCTGAATATGAGACCCTACAACAAGCACCCGCATGATTTTAGGAGACACAGATCAACCCGTTATTTGGTTGGTCCACATTCATTATATTATTCAAGAATGGGAAGAGAGGGAACATTAAAGAACATAAAAATCATACCTCAAGATCCGTTGGAGGTGTCACAGTTGTGGTGGGAGTAACATCCACATTGGATGGATTCGTTGGTGTTCGTTGATCTCGGATCATTGCCACCTGATTTTTCATCCTCCATTGGTGGGTGATTCCAAAAAACTCTGCCAGAGATTCCTCATTTGAGGATTCCAGGCCAAAACCCCACCCCGAACTCCATTTAAATTGGAGGGGAAAATTTGAGTAACACATTGAGGAATTAATGAGGTTCGTTAATTGAATTAATGAACCTCTTTTAATTCTCATCGGTGGAGTTTCATAGTCGATGAATCATTCTATTAAATGGGTTGAAAAGTCACTAGTCCTAACACCGTCTATCATCCATTGCAGAAAAATAAAATAGAATTACAATTACATGTTATATTATTATTCAATAAAAAGTACAAAAACTATCTTTTTTCCCAAACCAACTACATCTGATTTTAATCTTTCCTTAAGAAAATATTGGCACTATGGATTCAACAGTGCTCTCATATTTTAATTTTGAGCACCATTTCAAAAGATAGAATACACCACTCATGAATCTACTGAACGTACCTAAATAATGTTCAGAAATTCATTCTGGGCACACCGGTCCTCAAAATCATGTGCTGTCAATTATCACAGACTGTATAAATCCCAAATAATTTTAAAAAACAAACATGGAAATTTGGTGTCTTTAGAAAAGGATATTTAAATGTATATGTTATAATCCTAGTTTTTTAGAAATTATTATCAATAACAAATGATAAAACCTAAATATACTAAATTGAAATTTTATTCATGATTAACTTGTTTAACCCATATGATTAGTGTTTCTCATGCTCTTATTATTTATTTTATTCAATGGATGGAACCTGAAGGAACCATGATAACGTTGAATGCAATGGGAATGCAATGATTATCCCCTGGAACTACGAAATTTTATTAGAGCTATAAAGAAAAATATTATATTTATTCTCACACAACGTTCTCATGCAATGAATCATTTAGGATATCCAAACAATAATTTTGTGAAAAAACATTCTATTGAATCATTAATGAGTTAGTGTCCCCCTTATTTCAGTAGGTCTTCTAGTCCATTAGTGGATGAACAATGGTTTTGTAAAACTAAAAAGTTATTTTCAGTTCTTCAATTTTTAGAACAAGATAAATTCATCATAGTAGTCTATAATTTATATTGGGAATATGATAAATGGTGGATGATTATCAAGAATATGAGGAAAAGAGATTAAATTGAATCCATGAAATGGAACGAGTTCAAGATCTTATTTTTTAGTAAGTACTTTCCTCATATTATTCGAATAAATATGGAGGATGATATCATTGAATATAAGTAAAGGGAAAATGATTTTGTTGGTAGAAATGAATAAAATTTCTCAAGACATGAAATATATTCTTCTGGAAATATTATCCAACCTCGATGTTAATTTGATGAAAAATTTATTGTCATAAAACCAACTCTCAGAAGGGCATTGTACCAAATTGACATTAATAGATAAGAAAAAATCATTTGATGTTCTATGATGGTTGAGAAGGAGATTGGAGTAACCCATTAGTCATATGGGATAGATAATAATAGATAAGTGGTATTCAATCGAAAGTATATTGACCACACTAAAGAGAATATGGGTTTTCTCTTATGATCATAGAGTGGAAATGAACACTGAGGAAATTTTCTTAAAGATAACAGTCAATGTTTTATGTGTAGAACAGATGGTCATAATGTATTTGAATACTGATGTGACAGGAAAAATACTTCTAATGATTTGAATAGGGAAAAGGAAACATAGAATTCACCTCCTAAACATTAATGTTAAAAGTACAAGAAAATGGGGTATTAGGCCAGTCAATTCACTAATCCATGGTTTATTGATGATGATGAACATCAAAAATCTCTAAAGTCCAAAAAAGGAATGTCACATGTGATCACTATCGGTGATGTGGAGTATGATAATGAAAAAGTGAATGTTACACATACCATCTACTCTAATGTAGAAATTGATTTATTTGATTCGTGATAAATCCACTTATTTATTTTATAATATTTTTCTTAGGGTATCAACATATTACCTCAATAAATAAATTTTGTTTTAGTTTTGAAATCTCTTAATGTGACAATGATCACATAAAAAGTTTATAATTCCTCCCAAGTTGTTGTTTGAGGGAATATTCTTTGCTCATATCTTTTGATCTATCCTATAGTGGATTTTGATGTGATTCTATGCATGGGTTGTCTTTCTTTATATGAATCTCATATCGATTTCCATGGAAGGGAAGTAAATTTTCATATTCCTGATCAATCCATGATGATCTATTGATGAAGAGATTAATATAACATTCTAGAAGAAATTTCATCCAAATTATCAGCCCTGATACATATAAATGATGGTTATTTATCTCAAATGGTTTGGGCGAGACTCACAATTAATAATCCACTCATTGTATGAGATTTTGATGATATATTTCTTAAATAATTAATATGTCACAATTGAATGGTAAACCATCTATACAAGTAAATATTAATGAGGCATATGTGTTAGATGTAGAGATTCAGTAGAAGGTGAGAAATGTTCCTGAATTCAACCATTATTGTGAGAGAGTTATAAGGTTCATGATCTAGGTTTTTATTGCAACCATTCTAGAAACTAATATGGATATATTATACGAGGCTCATTTTTCTTCATTATTTATTGATCCTTGAATAAGGAATATGTACAGTGACCTAAAAGTGTATTTCTCGTTGGAAGGAATGGAAAGATATATTACTAAATATGTCTCTCAGTGCTTGGTTTGTTAGTATGTTAAGGCTGAGAGATAGAAGACAAGGGGAATGTTACAAACATCACCCATAGTGTAATGTAAAAGGTAAAACATCACTAAAGACATTGTCATTGGAATACCCAAAACTTCTAAATGCCATAATTCTATATTGGTTATAGTTTATTGCCTTATAAATTCAGCACACATTATTAATAATAGAGAGTATTTTTCTCTTGATTTTCTTAAAATGATATAAAAAATAGAAGTGGTACGATTGAATGGAGTTCCAATTTCCATTATATATTCTTGGGATCCAATATTTAACTCAATGTTTTGGAAAAGTCTTTAGAATTCTCTAGATATAGAGTTCTATTTCAACAATGATTATCATCCTAAGAAATTTGGTTAGTCTAAGAGGACAATTCAAACTCTATAAGACATGTTCAGATCTTTCTCAATGAATTTAAAATGTTGTTGTGATCAACACATACCATTGGTGTAATTTTTAGAGAACAATAGCTTTAAATCCAATATTCAGATAGCTCCTTATGATGACCTCTATAGAAATAAGTACAGAACACCAATATTCTAGGATGGGCATTTGAAAATGAATGCTATTAAGACCAGATCATGTTAATGAAATGGCAGAAAACGACAGATCTATTCGACAATAGATAAGAGAAACTTAGAGTTGAAAAAAAAAGATATCATGAAAACTGAAAGAATACCTTCAGTATGAAGTGGGAGACAATGTTATTCTTTGAATATCTCCCTTGAAAGGAGTGAAGAGATTTAGAAAGCATACTAAGGTGAGCCCAAATTATATCAGACCTTTTGAAATTCTGGATCATGTTGGGAAGGTATCTTACTGACCGAAACATCCACCAAATCTCTCTCAATATCATGATGTGTTCCATATATCTCTCCTGGGAAAGTACATAACAAAATATTCAAATGTCTTATGTTATAATGTGGTACTATTGGAGAAAGATATTTCTTTTAATGAGCAACTGATAGAGATTCTGGATCATATAGAAGAAGTTCTATGAAACAAGACCACTCTCTTGGTTAATGTTTTGTGGAAGAACAACCAATATTAAGAAGATAAACGGGGAACATGAGGATATTATGAGGAAGATATATTCTCTTATATTTATATCCATGTGATTTTTTTGGAAAAAATCAGATTAAGGGTGGGTATAAAGTAACACCCGAATGTTTTTATGAAATATTTTCTCTAAATAATTTTAATTCTTCAATTAATTTAATTGAACACAATTGTGAGTATAAACAAACTATGAGATTCCCTTACTATAAAATGACCATTTTAACCTAGCTATCATGTTTCTAGGAATAAATATAACTAAAAAATGAAATTTTATAGTCATGCGATTCACTACCAATTATTTATGAAAAATATAAATCAATTTTATATTTATATTTTTGTATTAATAAATTGAGTGAATTATTTTTTTTAAATTAAATTAGTGAAATATATATGTTATATATTTAATAAAATATTATTTATATTCATCAATTCATATTTCGGTCTTAGTTAATGAATAAACTATATTTGATGTATAAAACCATATTTTTTTACAAAAGCGTAACTTTCAACATTTTAATGGAAAACACATTTTAAATTATTATTTTGACACATTAATAATATTTATATAACAACATAAACATGTTCAATAGGTAAGGGATATAAAAATTTACTTTAGATAGAATTTTAATATTTGTTTAATAACTTTTAGATTTTGACAAATACTAAAAATATGCTAAATTCAATTTGTAAACAACTATTTTCATTGAAATAATTCATGTTATAAAATTTTAGTATTGAATGATTTTTAATTATAAATATAATATATATTTTTCATTCAATATAACATATTTCATTATTATTAATTTTACATTGAATTCATATGTAAAAACATTTCAATATTTTTAAATGTTTTAGCATTTAAAAATCGTTCTCTATTTTTGACAATGAGATAAATTTTTAATTAATTACTAAACTTATTTGTCTTCAGTTTTTAAAAACGGATTCCATATTTGGAATCCATTGGTTAAAATTACGTAAATATATTTATTTTACTTCTAGTCATTATGAATTGTGACTTTGATAATTTTTATTAAGACGAAAAAATGGGAAAACTAGATAATTAAGTGTAATAATACTATTATAAAATAACACTAACAATAGAATTAATATCATTTTATTAGTTTGTTTTGACCATAATAATATTTGGGTCAAAATGGTGTCCTTTTGATTCCATATGGATGATATTATGACATTATATTTATTTTTATTTAAAGAAATGTTAAATATGACTCACTCAACTTTTAAACATTTTTATATATGGTTATATAGAAGAAAAAATAGATTTTAATAATAATTTGAAAACTATAATGATATTGTTTATCAAGAATATTTAGATTTATTTTTTTTGAAATAAATAATTACCTTATATATGTATTCCTTAATGATGTAAAAATTAATTAATTGATAAGAAATCTATAAAATAACATTTATTAAAATGATAATAACCATACAAAGACCTAAACACATGACCAAATTTAATTGGAAAAATATATATCGACCATAACCATCCAGTGGTCTAGTTTGTGACTATTTGGGGCTTTATATAAGAGATTGTGACACTTATATTATTTTATTTAATGTGATGTTATTATTGTCACATTAATAATTTAATAAGTATAACATTTTAAATGATGGGGTTTCCATTAGAAAAATTAGGCAAAAAATAATTCTTCTAAAATAAAGTATATTTATATTCATCATAGTACTTTATTTTTTATTTTTATTCAATGAATATGTTTATTAGATACTTACACAAAATTGATGTAGTAATTATTTTATTAATAGAGATAATAAAATATTGTAATTATATGTTAAAATAATTATAGTTTAAGATCATCAAAATGTATAATTTATTTCCAAGAATATATCGACCTCATAAAAATATAATAAATGATTTTTTTCCATTTTAACGTGTTATATTAATATTTTTAAAAATTAATTAATTGAATAGTGACACAATTGACTCTACTGATTGTTTATCAATATAATGTATTACTGAATTATTTAAAAATCATAAAAAAATTTAAAGTATAATATAATAATTATGATATATTCTATAATGTTATAAGATATTTTTGTGTGATCAAATTGAAATCATATAAGTAAATATTCATCCATTTTAATATTGTAATATTTGTTACCCAGGTTAAAAATTAATTAGAATAGCTATGTGTTAATTAAAATTATAATGTCTAAATTGATATAAAAACATGTATAAAATCTGGTAGTTAAAGTTATTACAACCATATATCTTCTCATAATATAAATATGAACATTTTAATGGTTTTTAAATGTGGTTTAATTTTATTTTAAATTAAAAAAATTGGAGATCTGAAAAATTAATCTCACCACAATTATAAAAGGGAACCCCCTACCTCAACTATTCACTTAAATTTGCGCCTTAAAAATCTTCCATCCCCGAACCTTTTCCATTATAAAACATTCTAGTTACATTTTATTTTTTCTAGTCTTTTCAAAGGCCCCCACTAGTGCTCTTAGTTGAGATTTAGAGGAAGCATGTCGAAAAAAGGTAATCTCCTAAACTGATTCATTCAAAAAACATTATTATTATACATCCTCTTCATGATTTGTTTCATTACAACTTAATAACTAATTGATAAATTATATAATTATATTAAATAACTATTATGTAAAAAAATATTCTAGTTTTTATCCCTCATACGAAAAATGAAATCACCACACGTGCGTATGAATGAGATATTGTCTCTACGTTGTAATGTAATCTATTTTTCACCATCACCTTGCTTGGATGGGTATATTGATGGAAATAATAACTATATATTATTATTAAAAAATTATATTCATTATGAAATATTATAAACCATTCAGTTCAATACCATTCAATAGTTATGGGAATGTAATCGTCGATGGTGCCTACGTAGGGCCTACCATAAAAACCATGTGATGTGATTCATTCTTCATGATCTTCAATAAATAATTATTTTATAAATATATATAATGAATTTAATATGATATATATAATGTTAATATAATTTATTAATTATATAAATATGGCCTATGAAAGAGAATAGAATTTTTTTTACAACACATGCTTACGGAAATGGAGCATTTAATACCTGAATGCTAAGTAATAATTAAATGTTATTAACAATAAGATGATAATATGATCATATATGATTACAATGATACATAAATAAGAAAATTACATTATTTATATCATTAAACATAAGGTTTGGATACATAAAATGGAAATTATACCTAAGGTTAGGGATAATTTCACAATATCATTATTATCTGAGATTGTATATACTTATAAATATAGTAGGGTATATTTATCTTCCACATATGTGTTTCAAAAAAATGTAATATTATTTATATTAATCTACATTTTTTTAAGCCAATTTTACCCATTGGTGAATTTTTATTAAACTGTATTAATGGAATCATTTTTTTGTTTTTCAATACGAGGTACTTTTTCACTTTTTCTACAAATGTATGATGGGAATGTTTTATTAATTTATACGGAGTGGACAGATTTTCTATATTCCTAATTCCTTATTTTCATGAAGAATCATATATATTAATACAATTATATTTTAATATAAATTATTTCTGATTAAAATTGACTGGAATTTTGGGAAATAAAACATTATTGAAAATGAAAGGATGTTTTCCTCAAGAATAAATTTCAAGTGTTATATCAAAATTATTTTCCATAAAAGATGGAATTATTTAATAGGGATATATTTCAAGTATAATTTAATTATTATTACTATGATTTTTTCAGATGTAAATATATTTATGAAATCCAATTTTTACATGGAATATATTATTGTAGAATTATGCTTAGAGAAACCAATTTTTTGGGTTGTGATGAATGATTTATGTTATTGTGGAACACAAAAAAATTATTACATTATGAGATGGGTGGTAACTATATATACCACCAATAAATTATGTTAATATTTATATCTTAGAAGATATACATGTATGGAATTGTGTATGATCTTGGTTCAGTAATACAGGGATGGAATGGGGAGTGAACTCGGACCAATAATGGACTTTGTCTACTATGATGGTCTTGTAAATGAGCCTCGACTAATATGATATAATTTTCTTTGTTTTTGAGGTAGCCATAAAAATTCAGGTATTATGTTTTGACTCATGGTATTACATTCATTGAATCATATGAACTTTCATGACTTATCCCATTGCATGAAATCAGTATCATTCATACGAAGTAAACGATTTCCAAATGTTATGTTCTTATGTATTATGATTATAAAATGATTGATATATCCCTTGTTTACCCTTACTGAGTATCTGAGCTCACCCTATAATTTGATTCATTTCCCAATTTCATGAATAAGGGTATTAAGTGTGATATATCAAAAGGGGATATATTTATGTTGATATAAGTTAGAGACAATAAACATGTCTTATGAACCATTTGTTTATGTTTCCCACTATCAAAAGACACTATACCTATACGGTCCTATCATGGAGTTGTTATATTTTGTAACGAATAGTATTAAACATGGATTTAATATAAATTCATGTAAATTAGTGTTCATTATAATTCAATGTTATGACATATTTGCATAAATTGGATTTGTTCCATCAATACAAGAAACATGCATAACTTAAGTCAGAATTGTAACTCTAATATTTTTTATGGTGCTTCCTACATAATGATCATTTGTATATATTTAATAAACACCAATTAAATAACCATTATAATATAATACATGAACCATTATTCCTATGTCTATTTATTGATGTCATTTTAAAAGTAAATCCATATTTTCATCTAACTCCTTAAAAATATGATCTATTAACCATCCTATAAATAAATTATTATGTGTATTTGATATCCATATTTTATAAAATGATGGATTCAAATGTATATGATTTACCTATTGAGTTTCAACATATTAGGTAACCTCTAACCTAATATGAAAATATTAATGATGGGTCTTCTCCAAAAATGTAATATTGATTGTGACAATTTATATTCCATAAAATTCATCACACACAAGCCTCCAAGTTTAATGGGATGTCAATATACCAATGATTTCCACACCGGACAAGTATTCAGCATAGAAATCATTAACTTCCATAATTTTATCTCTCTATAATACAACCCTTTGTGTAAATTCTATTTTTGTTATACCATTTCAAAATCATAATATATCATTTAATGGGGTACACCCATCTATACATTATAGGAAAAAAATTTCGAATATTTATCACCAAGTAAGAAATCTTGAAAATGGATTTTGGGAGGAACATCATTTCCATTTCAAATAATATTATTGAATTTTTATATTATATTGCTGGAAATTGCACATGTTCTACAACTTCTCTACATATATCATCGAAAAATAAACCGATTTGGGTTAATGTATGATATAAATTCCTGTGAAAAATGAAACATAAATCTATAGAATTATATTCTTCATCAAAATTTGACTGTTGGGTGATTTCAATCCCATTAACATTAAATTAGTCCTCAACATTATATTTTTTATATTCGATGAATACTAAACTAGAACCTTTACATCATTTAAAATGTTTCAAAAATGATATATATCTTAGATAGAAATATTGTAAGTAGATAGAGGATGAAAAGTCCATTTTTCACTATTTATTGGCACTAAATATTCACGTATAACCCTATAAATCATGTTCAACCTCACCATAATTCCATCCAATATTTTTCTTGGATGATTTAGTAAGATGTCAATGAAAATATTGCATACATGTTTTTCAACATGCATAACATCAATAAAATATATGAAATATATAAAATTCCTTTATGGTAATTAAAAACCATCACTTTTTTCCAACAAGTTTTCCCAATTTTTTTCAAAAAGGGTTGACAATGGAGTGTCCATATGTTTTACAAATTCATACTGTTAATGACCAACTAGTGGAGTTGGGGTATTACATACTTCTAAAATCCCATAGAATGATGTCATTCATGAACGATACATTTTTATTTGGGGTATAAATATATGATTTCCTAGAAATGCAGTCTTCGAGGAATGTTACGAACTAATTGACTATATACCATTTTCCCAAATGGGAAACCCTTGAGTTAAATAAATCTGATATCCTGAAAAAATTACCTATAAAGAAAATCCCATTATAGTCCCATAAAATATGGTTCTTAACATGAAATCTTTAATTCTATAAGCGTTATATATTGTTACACTTGAATCCCAAAATAATTTCAAATCATTTAATAATATACCAAAATAAATATCAATGTAAATACCGAATTATTTGGGTCCTAATATAATCATATATGACATAATGTATTTCTTTATCAGGCTTATCCATGTTGACAAGTTATAATTTATGAACATAACCGGACATATACTGTGAGTCCTGTATTGAAAACTAAAAGGATTCACACCATCTGTAGAGTAATAAAGATGAAGGATTCTTGATTCATTTCCAAATTTAGGATACTCATGATCCATAATCTTCAATTGTGGATCTTATGATGGGTAATGATGTTTCCCATCATTATTTCATGTATCTTCATACCATTTCAATTACCTTGTAGTATTATCATTTTTTCACCTAATCATTTGAATAAATAGAATATACCATACACCATTTGTTGGATGCAATTTATCATTCTTGTATTAAGAAGAACCACATTTTGTATTCATTTTGTGAATTTTGGTCCATTTGAAAGCATATAAATTCATTTGGATAAGCCTACATTCTTTCAGGGATGATACCCATAGAATATATCATACATTTAGTATCATATATTCATCTCAAAATCAAGTTATATTTTTGGATCATATAAGTCAAGGGAGAAAATATTTTTTTTTAAAAGTGGTGTTAGTCAATCTATTTCCATAATTTAAATTATAGTACATCGATATGGTCGACAATGCTATATATTTTGTGCACCCAACATTCAATGGAGTTCGTTCACAAATATTTAACGTGGGATTTTTTTTGGACAATAATGAGGTTCATGTTCATCTATCATTTTCATTTTCTCAAAATGATCATCATCATCATTCTCACCTATAATCACATCTTTGATATAGTCTTGTTCATTTTAAACAATCGTATTCATATCTTATAATCCAAAAAGAAATGTTATCCTACTCATAAGAAACATGAATTTTTCCATAGGTTTATTCCATTATTTAAAACATTGATAAATTATGTGAAATATCAAGTGTTATTACAAATTACATTGGAAAATTATTCTTTAATAATAATAGTGTAAACATGAATAATGGATTTGATAAGGGTCATATGCATGATTTTTTGAAAACTTGTTAAACACTTTATCCACATATTCATTCTATTTTGTTAAATAATTTTGAATCCATACTTTATCTATTCATATCAATCATATAATATTTGATTGTATTGATATTTTAAAAAATACACAATAGGGGTATTTCCAATTAGGGGAACACAAAATTTTAATGACTCAAATAATTTCATCATGGGTTGAAGGAATCGAGTAATTTAATTTATAAAAAGAATTAATTCACTACTAGTAGGTGATATCCTCTGAATTCATTCATAATGTTCATCAGTACCTATTATGGGATGAATACTTCTCAAAGAAGTGCATGCAGTTTAGGTATATTTCCTGATGAAATGTTGGATAAATCTCATGAAAAAAATCAATAATAATTGATTGGTTGATGATGATAATGGGGATGAGAGTAATAATTGAATTTTTTTAGAGACTCATCCCCTTAGTATACTACACCAAATCATATAGAAGATTTAGTGGTGGAGGAATACCCAAAATTAGACCATGTTAGTGATGTTGGATGCAAAGTAGGTTTAAGAATTGCAATGAGGTTAAACATTAAATCACATTATGTGAGGGTGGGGTCATTATGGATATCATATGGGTTGGATAGAGTCAGTGGAATTATCTATCCATGATGTTATTATAAATATATATTTTTTATGAATAATGAAAATTCTATATGAATTCTATGGTTGCCGGTGTTGGGTTATGGCTATCTAAGATGGACAATTTTAATAGGGGATTTTCATGAGTCTGATGAGTCATAAGGAATGAAACATGTTTCCTAGGGTTTTTTGAATGGTTTATGAGTTCATTGTACATGGATAATAGAGTAAACATGTCTTTTTGCATAAAATTAATGGGAATTAAATAGTACATTTTGATGTATCACAAAATGACTTCCAATGTAATTTTTTTTGAACTCATTCACTTGAACATAATTTATTCAACTAACTACATCAATCAGGATTCCCTAACAATCATATTTTTTCCTATATCCTAGCAATCACATTAGGATTTAACTATTATATATCCATTTACTCACCATATCATTCTACACTCCACATTTATTCCTTCATCATTTCCTCTAAGTGTTTCTATTATTTTTTGTTCATTAAATCCCTTTGATCTTTCAACCATCTTCCCTAAGGTTAGACCCTTCTCTATCACTATAATAATGTGGCGTAGGTCTAAAATTATATAATTTTATTGTCCAATGACTTATCAGTAATTTAAAATTTAAATGGTTAAGATAGAAATTATAATGATATTAGATTAAAATTGAAGGAATTACAATGATCTTTAAATAGTATGGTTACCTAGTAATATAAATTTGGTGGAAACATGAGATTAAGATAGAAATTTTGAATATTATTTCACTCATGAAAAATTTATGAGCATGAATTTAAAACCATGTATGGTCATGGAATGGGTAAAAAAATGTTAGATAATAAAAAATAGGAATCATTATCCATGTGGGTAAAATATATGATGTGTTTTTTATAGAACACAAAAAACAATATTGATATAATTTTGTCATGTGTTGTCAATTTTAAACTCCCTATCTTATCCTTAAAAAAAATTTATTAACCTACAACATCATTGATAGTGTTTTTATTTTTTAGGGTAATTTTATGTGTTTTCTATCTTTAATCAATGATTTTCACTCATTACATATTGAGATAAATCTACCGGTGATTAATATTTGGAAATTCAATATCTTATTATTTAATATATCTCTATCCTTTATATAAAACTATATATAAGTACATATATGTCATAAATGTATATGAAACCTATATATTTATATTTTTTTACAACATTATATTGGTACATAATTTTAATATGTAAAAGTAAATTTTTTAAAGTACAACATCATAATAATTTTTTTATAAAAAAACAATAATTTTTTATTAATTATAAATATTGAAAACGATACAAATTTAAATAAGTAAAAAATTATTATATTTAAAATATATGTGGAAATATTATATACTTTAAAATTATACAAAATTATATAAAATTTTTATTTATATAAAACTATAATATTATAAACATGAATCGTTTTGAAATTGAAAAAAGTGATTTTGATACCATTCATTTTTTATTCAAAACTAAACAGGAATCACTATACCAACACATTTAATTTAAAGTATTACCAGAAAATAAAAGTAATAATTATGAACCAATTGAAATGTTTTTTTGAAGACTATAACACATTTTAAAATTACACAGATCATTCATAACATTAATTCAGGAAATTTAACGGACACATTGTGCACAACGAAAATAGAAAAAAAAAATTAAAGCATATATTTTTTAATATAAAAACATTTAATAGTCATTGGAAATTTAGAGAAAAATGGATTATCCGTGAATCCTACACGTTGGCATATAATGTCTGTAGAAATGGGAATATAATAGAAGAAGAGGATATAAAAGGATGAGGACATAAACAATGAACACCAATAAATAATTACATTATGATATTTTTGAGTCTCATCGAGGACATCCAATTTGTAATGATTATTCATCACCGTACATAATTCCTAAATTAAACCCCATTAATCAAGACCTATTCTCGACATAAAAAACCAACTCCTCATGTTCATTTTAGCTCACTATTTAAGATATTCATTATAGGAAAAGAAAACAATAGTCGTCATGAAATTATATGAAACTAGAACCTATGGTCATTGATCTCTTTAAAAAATTAACCAGTATGATGCCTTCTCCGACAAGAGCCTCACATTGTTCAAAGAAGTTCAAGAGGCTTAATTAGACAAGAATGAATATGGATGGTTGTTTTGGTGGCTATTCATTCAGTTCATCTAGAATAAGGGAGGACCCGATGTTCGGTGATGTGAGATTGGAGAAATTGTGTGGATAGAGGTGATAATAAGATATAGGGAACGTACGTTAGATCCAGAGAGATAAATTCGTTGATAATATTGATCTTCATCAGCACTAGCATCCGGTGATAGTGTTTTCAATGGCCGTAGAGCTCAGTTTCTATGAATACTGGAAGGCGCATGTGGAGACACCACTCTATTAGGGATTATTTTAAAAGAACATGTATTGATATTACCATCACTCAAATAGAATAAAATAAAAAAACATGTATTTATCATTAGTAAAATTTTAGTGCTAATAAAGTGTGGTATTATTAGTGTTTTCTACTGCTGATAAAACACAATCATTATCAATTATTTTTTACTAATGGTAATGATAAAATATTAATAATTTATTTATATTTTTATTTATATTATAAATTATTTATATAATAATTATATTTTTATAATTATATTTTTTTACTTGTGGCCTTTTTTAGTAAATTTCGGAAGCATGGGACTACCCATGGTTTGCACCATTCTGATTACATTTACAATTATAATTGTAAATAAATATATGTATTAATAGTTGAATATACTTATAAATTTATTTATTAAATTATATATATAATGAATTTATTTATTATGATTTTATAATTAGATATATAGATTTATTTTTATTTTTATATATTATTATAATTAAACTTATTTTAAAATATATATAATTATAAAAATATTTATATAAATTTTTATATTTTTTCTAATGATATATAATTACAAATATATATATATTTATAATTATACATATATAATTATATATTTATAATTATAGATATATATATAAACATATTTAAAGAGTATTTATATAAAATTATAGATATATTTATATAATCATATATGTTAAAATATAATTATAAATATAATAAATATATTTTTTATTTAAATATATTTATTATAATATTATATTTATTAATATATATATATATATATTTATTTATTATTTTAAAAATATATTTTTAAAATTTTATGTTTTTATAATTCAATAAATAAATATTTAAATTAAAAATTATTATAAATTCATTCCAATATTTTAATTATATAAATACAGAACATATTTTATATGTTATAACATAATAAATAACAAGGAAAAAAATTATTCTTAAAAATTAAAAACATATTGAATATATTACATGTGCATAGTAAACAAATATATCAATGAATCAATATTACAAATTCATTAAATATTTTTTAAAAATTATTAAAGAATGTGTAATAAAAAATTGATAACATAACATCAATAAATTAAAAAAAATATTAAAATGTGATTTCATAACATTTACAGGTATTAAAATCATCCATCCATACACATACACATCTCCACACACATATATACATACATACACATACATAGATGAAGTTATACATATACATATATTTTGTATTATTTAATATCAATATAAATATATATCTAAAGAAATATTTTCATTTATATATTATATAACAATTTAAATAAAATATGATTATATTATATTAATTTTAATTTTAAACACATTTTGTAATCACTTTATTTAAACAAACAATTATATATTTAGACTAATATATATATGAAAATTTTATGAAAAAAATTATTTACAAATATATAACCATTTATTTATTTATTTATTATTAATTATATTTACAAATTAATATAATTATAATTATTTATGAATAATTATAATTATATTTTACAAATATATATATATATATATATTAATATATAAGTTTTTTTGAAAAGGTAGGGAGCACACCCCTTTATTAAATGACATAAAAACATAGAAATTAATGGATGGTGATAAACATGGGATCAATTCTCTCATCACTAAAAAACAATAAAACACCCATATTTTCTCCACTATTGGTCCCTATCCATCACTCTACAATTCATATTACATTCCAATTAATTTATTCATTCCCACAACCTAGACATTTGGGATGCCATCCAGTCCTCTAAGTCTTTTCCATCTTCATGAGTCTTTCAATGTCAGTTATCTTAGAGTCCTCTTCCATTTAATTGGATTGAGATTCCACCTTCTTTGAAGGATCAAAAATCAAAGTGTTTTCAATGACTTGAATATATTGATATGATCTTCACCTAAGGGTTCCATTGAAATTTTTTCATTGATAAGAATGTACCCTTCTCATCACCCACTTTCATTACTTTAGACGAATGATGGGATCCAAAGTCGCTGTGAGTAGCCACCTGCCTGCATATAGGAGGGTGTGAAGGAGGCTCCATCAAAATAGGGATAACCACATGGTACATTACCAAATTAGCATAAGAGACATTAATGTTAGTTTGAACATGTCGAGGGGTGGAAACATAGAATTCCTAGAAGGAATAAGTTGGAATCCTTTATCATACAATAACTTGTATGAAGATATTATTTTCTCTTCTATAAAAAATTTCATATTGGGTACCTCAATTTTATTGTATTCATCAACTGATTCATTTCCTTCAAGATGAACTAAATTGGATGTGAAATTAATGGAAATAGACGAGATGTCCAAATCCAAAGAGGTCCTTCCATCACTACAATTCAATTCTAAACATTTAAATGATGGATCGTTCACTATCGGATCATCCTGATAATTATAATGGGGGTAGACAGTAAACCATAAACATTGTATATTTTTCCTTCTTTTTGGATGTGAATAAATCTAGTTCCAGAAAAATTTCGATATCCACCTTATTTTGGATTGCAACCTTAACCTGAGACTAATCATTAATATCAGAATCAGGAGTTCTATTTCCCTATAATAGTGGAATGAACTTCTCGTCAATTTTAATGTCATCCAATGAATTATTTTTCAAAGATGTTGTGGTGAACATAGCTACATTATTAGAATATTTGTAATTGATCAGGGTAGAGTACACATAAGGATGACCTCTACATCATAAATCAGTATTTACTTGAGTCAAATCAGTCTATTAAAGCATTGAAAATTCATTAAATTCCGTAGTAGTCCCCCTATCCATATCCTGTTACCCACCAATAATTTAAATATCATTTTACTTAAGATATCCATGTCATGGAACCAATTTAGAATAAATTCCCAAATCGTTCCTCCCTACTGGAATTTGTTCACCCTATGCATGTATCACCCCATCATTTCAGTATATGATAATGGAATTTGCATGTCAATATTTCTTATCAAAATCACATTTCTCTGGCCCATGATCTGAAAAGAAGGAACAAGGGACATCTCTTATTTAGTTCAATAAATCCTGACCAATTAACATGTAGCACAAACAGAACCGCTAAACCTTGTCATATTCCACTATCATCTTGAACTAATCCATGTTAGTAGAGAGACCTATATTATCAACCGTTGTTGAACCAAAGTCGAAATCTACCAAAAAGTCTTCATAATTTCAAAAATGATATATCTTAATATCCTTTTCCAATTTATTAGGAACTCTAATTTTATGTGCAACGCCATAATGAATACTCAGATCCCACAATAACCAGGTTAGTTAATGAAATGACCCGTAATTGAATGGAAGAGTTACAAACCTATATTTGGTTGATGTTTAAATCCCATTCTAGAATTTTCATGATTTCGAGCATGAGTGAAATCGACCCAATACCCCACTCTCATATATTTATGTATTCTGTTGGAAATAGGATTTGTAAAAAATCATTGACCAATCAATACACATCTCTCATTGTAAAAACCCCTCACTATTGATATCAGTGTGACCAAATCATATTCATTCCACATCGTTGTTCCCTTTTGAAAAATTATTCTGACATCAATAAAGTGCATACCTAATTTTAGATATTTTATAACCACCTCAGAATATTCTTTAAAATGAAAAATGTTAGCATTCTGATGAATTTCCCAAAAAATAGAGTCTTTCTAGAGACTGAAAGAACCATTGTTCATGACAATGAAAATTGAGGTAGTTGATTTTTATATGGACCATGAGACCCTATGATCATTTAATCCAATTGTGTCATGCATTTTCATGTCAAAACACCCCTGATCCAATAGATATTCAACAACTAAAGGTCATGAATGAATCACCATAAGAGAGAATCCAAAGAAATCCCCATCGATCTTCAGGACAATAGACTCCCACACGACCCTTATCCTTCCTTTTTAATTTTTAAGAATATATAATTATAAATATACTAAATATACACAATATAAAATTATTTATTATAGTTTTATAATTATTTAAACATATTAATATTTATTTATATTTCTAATTATAAATAAAGATATTCATAAATAATTATATATATATATATATTTATATTTAAATATTTATATTTATTTACATAATAAATTATGTGAATTATATATATTTATATAGCTATATATATTTTTATAATTATATATATATTTATTTAATTAAAGGTAAATATATTTTATTATAAATATAATTAAAATAATTATTCTTTAAAAAACTATTATTTTTTTATAATTATTTAAATATATATACAGATATTTATAATATTATAATTTTTGAAAAAAAAATTGTACATATATTTTAATTATTAAAAAATATAAATTAATATATCATTTGTATATTAATTATAAACATATGTTTTTTAATTAATGTTTATAAATATAAATTTTTCATAAATATAAATATTATAATTACATATATATTAATAATAATTTTTTAAAGAAACTTTCTCTTCACTATTAATATCACTAATAAAGAATGTCATTTATTAGTGATAGAAAAATTGATAAATAGTACACCATAATCACCCTTTTTCTAACGCTCATAAATGATTACATTATTAATGATTTTAGATAGCACTGATAAAGGTTTATATTTTTTTATCAATTTCTATTTAAAACAGATAAAATCATGAGATTAATTTGCACTGATCGGTGGTAGTGAATAGAGATCATTATAAAATAAAAACAATCAGAATCAATGAGGTTAGAGATAACATAGGTAAACCATCAAAGAAAAGTCTGTAAAATTTTCATAAGTAGGATAATTTAGTCCCAAAATAAATTTCAATGACTTATACCAAGTTCTCCTAAAAATTTAATATCTATCAATTATAAATCATAATTTAAATAATGGAATAAATATCATACAGATACACATAATCTAATCCAGCCAATTCAAACCCTCAAATTAACATGGATTAAATATTGTAATTTTTAATATATAATTCTAAGAACAACTCCTCCTTTTTATAAATGTTTTATATCCACACATTCAGTTTTCTAGGCTCATTACAATTCAATTATGATCCAATAACTACCAAAATGTAGGCAGACCCACTACATTTAGGTGTTATCTCATAATTTTATAAAATAAGAATAATGATTTGACATTTTTATGAAGAATACATCTAAAACATTTTACAACATTATCTATTTTCATAATCCATAGAAAAATTACAAATGAATTAAAATATTCTCTATTCTAAAAAAATAAATATTAATTAAAGAATTTTCAAATAACAAAATTTTCATTAAACATAAAGGGCATTACAACCAAAAATCAATAATATTAAAAATTACCAATGGATAAAAATTAAAATAAAACCCCCATTAAATACCAAATGTATTTTCAAAACAAATATCTGATTTTAGAATTTGAAATAAAAAATATAAAAAATAAAATAAATTTATTGTTTCTTAGAGTGATTTATTAATCTAGGTTGAAACTAAGTATTCACCTTAATTCAACATGAACAACATGATGTCAGTGCCAAATATATATGCACCTAACCATTTATCAAAAATTGGATTCCATAAACAATTACCAAAAAATCCACTAAAATTGTGTATAGAGTATTTAAAATCATTCATATACCTAATTTCCTCAATTGTCACAAAATATTCAAATTTTATCTGCATTACACATCTAGAAAAACATTTAAACATAAAAATACAAAAAATAATATTAATTACACATATAAAACATCATAAATAAATAAAATAATTTTGTTCATAAGAATTTGATTTTAATTTAAAAAAACAACAAAACACTTGTCCAATTAAGAAATTGACCATTACCCCTAAGAACTAGAATTTACATTTGTTTTCTAAACATAAAATATTAACATCAATATATTTTTATTTGTGGATAATTTAAAATATTAATATTTAACTATAGATGAATAAAATCAATACATGCACTCTTAATCAAAATCTCTCTTAAATATAAAAAATTGTATTAAACATAAATTCAATTATGAAACCCCTCCAAATAAAAAATAAGATGTTATTACCTATAAATAATTATAAAACCAAAATAAGGCACCATTATTATAATAATCACAATTATATCTATGATTTTTTAAAATAAAAGTATAAAGAATTTTTTAATACCCATAATTCATAAAATAACCCTAAAATACAATAATCACGCGTTTATAAATAAACCATATTTCCTCAAAATCAATCATTTTAACTATTAATTTACTTTATGAAATAAAAAATATGAATTTAATTATAAAACATCAAATAAAATAGATAACTAATAGAAACATTAATATCATCTAAAAATATATTTTTCAAAGACAACAAGTATACTAATTTTTTTCAAACCATTATGAAAAATAATTTCATTAAAGGTATACCTTTATCGATGAACCATTTTATGAAATGTAAATTATTTTTAATCTATATACCGATAAAAAATACAACCCATAAATTACTCCACTTTATCACAATCAATCCACTAAAATCATTTATTATAAAAAAAATATGAAGTAATTTTTACAATGACTCTTAGAATGTGTAAATCACAATCAAATATAAAGAGCATCAATAATATATTTAGTTAAAATAATTAAATCACATTTAAAAACATTTAAAATAATAGAAATAAATTAATATTATATGTGTTATTTAAAATAACTATATACTCCTTGAACACTCCACTAGATGAATTAAAATTAATATAATAATTTAAATGATAATAAAATCACCAGAGAATGTATTTCATATTATATTTACAAAAACATACATGAAGTGAGAGGATATATGTATCTAATAACACTAGTAATTCAATTTTTTCCTGATTCATCTAAATAAATCCATCATTGAATACATGTGAAATAAAAATCTGTATGTCTTACTATATCCAGGATCCAATTTTATTTGTAAAAAATATATTGAAAAATACTTGAGTGATGATATGATTCCAATCTAACATCAAACTAAATGAATCCTCCTCAATTTCAACTCCCATCAGTATAAAAAAATACATAATACTCAATAGGATTTAATAATTCTTTTAAAATCCACTAAAATAAATTTTATAGGATTCCCCCAAAAAAGATAAAATGGATAAATATGGGGATAGAGAAAAATAAGATTTCAGATAACCATTAATGTAGACAATGTTATTAGTATGAAGCACCATAAATAAATAAAAAATAGATGGAGGGCTATATAAAAAGCCTCTTAAGCTCAAGAGGATAATAGATGTGTAGTTAAGGGGAAATAGTTCTAAAAATTAATTTATATTCACCTAGATATTCAAAATCTATACATGGTTTTAAAATAATGTAATACCTTGGGTGTTAAAAACTACCACCTTCAATGAATATTTCATAGTTTCCATGTATGGTTTATAAACTATGAATTAATCCATACAAAGGGCCAAAGTATTTTAAATTACTTTGTTTCATCTAATATCATTATAAACATCATCCTTAATTCAATATGCCGACACTCTATAGAACACATATACATTATTAAACTAAAAAATTTACCAAAATGGAAATATGTCACTTTTGAACATAATTAAAAAATTTCTCCATTTTTTAAGATTAAAATAATATATCTTCGGTGGATAGGACTAAAACCGAAGTATCGTGTATATTATTCTCTTATTTATTCAAAAAACATATAACATTATGGTATATGAAATATATTTTTCATGAAAAGTATACACCATTAACCTTTTGTATTATAATATCCTCACCATAAATTATTTTTTCACAGAAAAACTATAATTAAAAAAAGGGAAATGGTGATGAAAATCCAAGGTTGGAAAAAAATTTATTACAATGATCTATTTTTTATACCTATTGGAAATGTAATCATTATTCTTATAATGAATACTAACAATACCTAGGGAAATTCCCCCCATTAAGCTCACATACCACTGCATCATTAAACTGGGAAAAAATTCATATCATCATTTATATTTTTCCTTCCAATTTCTGAAATGTATTAAAATCCTCTATAAAAACTATCAATTTAAAACTCATCTATAAACCTAATAAAATTATTAAAAAATATATAATTTTTTTAAATATAATATATATAAAAATTACATTATTTTAATAATATACATTCACTCATAACCACAATAATATTTTAAAAACATATTTCCATTGTATCCCAAAGGATTTAAATAAAACTAATTAAATTAATACATTTTGAAATCATAAAAAATTAATATTAAATTAATATTTTTAATATTAAAATATATATTATATTGGGTTTTTTAAATTATCATATATTTTTTTCATCTCATGCATCATAAACTAAATTTAAATCGTACATAATCTTTTATGTCATATATCCCAAAACTATGTTATTAAATTGATATAAAATTCCATTTAAAACAATCATTATATTTATTTTATCAAAATAATCTATTTTATATGATGATATATCAAAATTTAAAAAAAATTATTGAAATTTAAATAAAAAAATATCATTCTTATTGAATTTAAATGAAATATTGTATTTATAACCTTTAAAATATCAAACTCATAATTCATTATATTGTAAATTTGTTATTTTTATTGAAACAAAAAGTATCAATTGTATTATAATCTATTCAAAATATATTTCCATATGATGAGAAACCATTCCTAATCATCAGAAATCACTCATAAACAAATGTTTCTATGATGTCACTAATATTATTTATAGTCAATACCCAAAAAACATCCTTCATATATGAATGAACATGATTCATTATTCATTACACAATTAACAAATTATTTACTAAAACATCACAACAAAATTAGTCACTATTTATAATAATAAATCAACATTTATTTTTCTCCATTAATAATTGTCATAATTTCCATCAAATCAAGTAACCAACCTTCAATGTTTCATATCCATATCAATATGTCGCTGAATCAATTTCTCAAAACCATAAAGGTTGTGATACTATTTTTAACATAACAACAAAAATAATTCCGTCAACTTTTCAATATACATTATAAACATCTCAATATATGTTATATGTATTGAATAATTTTTTAGGACTAAAAATACACTTGGGTGACTATGCCCTTGGCACACAAATCATTACTTAAAAACAAATAAACATTTAAATCAAATTTATACATGAATTTGAATAACCAAGAATGAGATATAATATATTATAAAATATTAATTCTATAAAATATGACAATGGACCAAAAAATATTCCCTATATATATATATAATTCATCATTTTATCCAGAACCGGACTTATATAAAACAATAATAATTTTGGAATCTATTTATTTTTATTATACCTCATTCCAAAATCAATACACTGAGTTTATCCCTTCTCAACAGAAACCACACCATGCACATGAATATTGTGAGTGTTTATTTATTAAATTAAAATCCCCTATTTTTAACCAATTCCAAAATTGATAGTGATATTTTTTCGGGCATATGAAATTCCTATGGTTCAAATTCAAACCTCACAAAAATTAAATTCAATATGAAAATATTAATAATTATATTGAATGAATGCTATATAATAAAATGATGTATAATAGAATTTTAATGATTATCTTTTTCCAAAAAATATTATAGCTGAGTTGTAAATGCTCATTCTCGGAATACAATAGATCTTGGGATCAAGCCCTTTTGGGTGGAAGTACTATTACAATACTATCCAGGTGGTGACCCCGACTATGACCCAAGAATGCGATAATGAAGGCATGATATAGAACAGGTGAAGCATGAAGGATGAATCTGGCATGATGTCACATTGTGCTTTTGAGACATGTAATCATCTTCATTCCTACTCAGCCTACCAACCATGTCCTAAAATAAAATTTCTTGATGGGTTGTCCATCCAACGTGGGGTGGGGGGGGGGGGTGGACTACCTTTTGGCCTTTATTTGTGGTGTGTGTGTGTTTGAATGTAATTATACCCCCAAGAACCTAATATATTGATAATAAAATATTATAAAATAATAAAGTCGACTAAAAAATTAAAAACCTTAATGGGATAACTCATACACCAAAAAATAAAACTCATTCATAAAATATATACAAATATATAAAAAGTTCATGCTATTATCAAAACATTGTATATTTTCCAAAACAAATAAAAACGAATTAAAAATGATTCCCCAAATGATAATAAAAATTATAATCAGTGTAAAATAAAAAATAATACCAATAAAAGTGGGACTCACTATTGTGGACATACACATGGGTAATGAATAATGATAATTATAAACAATTTATATTTAATACATAAAAAATAATAAAAGTCTAGTTTGTATTGTATGGATCTATCCGACTTCTCATCCAATAGTTGTAAGATCCCAAACTGGGTTCCACATATTGGTGCCTCGATTTAGTGGGTTATGTGACCTCGGGAACACATCCCTATATGATAGAGGCTGCTGACTAGAAATGAGGGTCTAATATGTAACATGGGGACACTATTCATTTTTTGTCAAATAATAAAAAAATGTAAATAAATAAGAAAAATAAAATTGATGATAAAAATCAACCATAATAACACATAACCAATAAAATCAATGTGACATGATAATCTTTCAACATGAATAAATGAACATAAACTGAAATGTGAGATATGGAAAGCTATATAAGTGTCAAATAGAAAATGAAAACCAAAAATAATGACCCTTTGGAACCTCCCCATGGAGGTCCTGAAATCTAATATGTTTCTCTCATCTATGATTTATGCCAACACTTTCATCTAACATAGGGAAATTTTCCTTATCTTGTCCTTCAAACGTGATGTCTATTCAGGTTCCGATCAGACAACCCGAGTACGGTGTGAGTTCAACATAGAAGACCACAAACAAAGGCATCTAAAACAAAATTCATACTATAATTGTGTATGAATGTGTTTAAATAATAATGTATAAGTATAATATAAAAAATTCATATTAAATTATTCGTTCACTAACCACATAAATCCTCAATTTCACAAACATACATGGATCAAAAATACATGATTTGTCCCATGATGGAATTTGAACCCTCTAAACAGGATAAGACATTTCATTTCACCATGGTATTTCATTATTCAATTAATATCAATTTAACATTCAAGAAATGGGGGCCTAGGGCAGCAGTCTAGAACCCTATGTTTATTTTGAGCAATAGTCCATATCTCAAATATTAGTGATCAAATAAAGTATATATATATATATATATATATTTGGGGAGCTGGAGTGGTTGTCGGGCACCCTATGAGTATTTGGAGAGCAGTCCCTATAACACAACCCAGTCACAAATATCACACTATATGGTTTGATATTTATAACCATTTAACAAAAATGTATAATATAATAAACATAAATTCAATACTATCCAAAAACCCCATGGGTTGCTATCAGTTTTCTCAATCCCATTAATCAAACAATTCCATAAAACAATTATTCATCAATTTCAAAGTCACATTATTCACTAACTTTATAATCTAAATATTTACTATTTTCAAAATAAAGTGATGGACCAATTTCATTATCACATGGGAATTCATTTAATTAATTAAATTTAGAATAGAATTTAAAAATTTGGAAATTTTAATTTAATAATTAAATAAATAAATTATAATAATTACTATAGGATTTTATAATTAGACCACCTACCTCAAGGTAATTGATGAACATTCTCTAAACCAATATCATAAAATTCACGAGGACATATAAAAATAATGGTATTTTGGATATCAAGGACCAATACCTAAGATAAATATCCCTAGAAACCCATATCAAAACCATCACTAATGGAAGAGACCCATTCAACTTCATCAGGAATGATAGATGGGGGAGAGGGAGAGAGATAACTAATTGTAAAAAATTCATATAGTGTAGAGGAGGAGATCCTTAAAATCAGATCATCAATTCATTAAGAAATAGGTTTGAGGAACCATGGAATACACTTTTTTATATTCTAAGAAAAATGTAAATGGATTCAGGATGAGAAAGGTATAGGGTAAATAAAAACCACAATGTTCCAGAGTTTTTAAAATAACTAGGGGAATTAAAAACATTGTGAACGATTTCATGTGTTGGGGAGAAAAATTTTCAAAGCTATGAACCTTATTATTGTGTGTCTATAAAGGGTTTTTACGGTTTCAATGAAGTGGAACATAGTATCAAAAACCATGCACCAATCATGAAAACCCTCAGTATTTTGGTGTGCACCATTTGGGCAGGGTGGTCGGTTGGTTTGGAAATCTGATTTTCCATCTATGTGCCACCTCATATCTCTTCCAACATGGGTCACAATCTCCTAAACAAAGCTTCATGGTTTTTCATAACCATATGCCAACCGTGAATATTACCTTGGGCTTCCAATATTTTCTTTTTTCACCCAAAACAACCCTAAAGAAACTAAAACAAATAAATACTCAAAATGAAAGGTAACATAGTACCTAAAAAAAGCGTAAGACATACATAGATTCATTGGGATCTTACAATCTCCCCAAGCTATAATAGATCATCCTCAAGCTATAGTCCCAAGAATATCTAGTATTATAAAGTGAATAGACTAACCACCTATCCCACATATCTTATTCACTATCTCATTTTTCATGAGGAGTACGCCCATGTTTCAAAACACCTAGACTATATAAACAATATTTCCCCTCAAGAGTTTCTCACTATTATCCATAAAACATATTGAATGATCCTAAAATGATTCATTGGTCTCAATCTCAATTTTATCAACAACGTCCAAATGAGAAGGGTCAAGGTGATATTGGGGAAGCCATGACACATGAAATACCTCATTCATTACAATATTCCTATGAAGATGATCTAGTCAATATTCCACATTCTAGACTCTCTCACATAATTTCAAATGGACCAACAGACATTGGGTCCAACATGAAGTACATTTTAATCCAATGGTAACCCAATATAAGTGACCCCTGAAGTAATATAAAATCACCCACTATAAACTGAAGGGGTCTTTGACATCGCTCTAGATATGAATTCTACATACTTAGAGCTATGAACAAAATTTTATATATCAATATACAAAATTTTATATATCAATATAACCTTCTATAATGTATCGATCATGATACATGGTTCCAACAACTCTAATTCACCTTATTCCATCCAGTATAGAGATGATCTTCTTGGAAATCCACAAAGTTCCTTATATGGTTCCATATGAATAGTCTACTAAAAACAAATCTTATAAGTGAACTCAATGTGAACTATGTAATTCTACCAATACCCACCAATGTATAGGATGAATTCCCATAACATATCACCTAATACCTTTAATGTGTATACTAAATACCCATTTATTTGTGGCTGGAAATTCATACTTAGAAATACATGTGGATAAAGTTCATTCTTCTATCCTTTTCAGAAGTATGAGCTGACATGTGAGACATGTTTTGAAACTAACCATTTTGGAACCCTGTCAAAACAAAATATCTCCCAAAAAATACTAGTCTACCAATTAATCCATTGAGGAAGTTTCCCAAAATATGAAAAAATGGTATACATTCACTAAAAACTCAATAATCACCAATATATAATCCGTGGTCAATGGAATTCTTATATGATCATCCATGAAGTCCATATTAACGTTTTCTAACATTTATTTTGGAAAGGTAAATATTTGTAATAAACCACTAGGATATTGATGCTCATCCCTCAGCTACTAATAGGTGTAGCGTCATGCCACCGAACCAGAAATCCATTTTTTCATTCTCTATTACCAATACTATCAAAGTAGTTCACAGTACATTTTGGCCAATCTAAGATGCAACACCAACTTTGAAGCATGAAAATCATGAACCATGTACTATTTCATACTCGTAGATATGAATACATGGTTTCAAACATAAATTATATCATCCCTATCTATAGTAAAATTTAAAATTGACTCCCCAAATTCATATATTTCCATAAATGATAAACATTGTAGATCATTGTACTATCTATTCCTAATCTGAAGCAAATGTCTGGACTCCACATATACTGATATGAGTGGATTCTCCTCTTATCTCTCTATAAACACAATATGCATCACAACTACCAAGGTCATAATATTCTACTCATAACTATATTCATTAACTCCACGAGTCTATGTATTCTTTCAAATTGCGTTGGTAACACTATTACCCTTTCTGATCATAAATGATAGCTCAAAATCAAAATATTTCATATACACAACCCACCTCCATTATCAAAGATTCAAATCTAATTGTGAAAAGATATAATCTATGATTTTTTTTAGTATACAAAGTAAAATGTTCAACCAACATTGAATGCTTCCAACACATCCTGGAAGAAACCACACAACTCACTCAATATCATGTGTATGGTAATTCCATTCACGTGGCATCAAAATGCATGACCTATATACCCCAATTCAACCCCTTAATCAACACTACTCCATGTATGTATCATATATGCATCCCAAATCAATGTATTCTCCTCACCAAAATTAGTTAGGATCAATATCTGTGTGGTAGACAAATTATTCTTCAACTCCTATAAATCTTTTCCACATTCTGCCAATCAAAATTGACCCCCTTCTTGTTAAGTCATGAAAGTGGTGCTTTTATGTTCAAGAAGACATGGATGAACCTTAAATAATAATTTTATAATCCCAACATACTATGGATATCAAGAACATTCATGGGAAAATCCTAAGAAGCTACTGCATTTACCTTCTTGAGGCCCACTAACACACCTTCCTTCGAGATGATGTGACCCAGGAAATGTACTCAGTCAATCTAGAATTGATACAATTGTAGATTGGAATATGTATAATTATCTCTCAGTGTACTCAAGATAATTTTATGATATTGGGCATGATTATGTTGATCCATAGAGTACACCCATATGTCATAAAAACAATCACAAAATTATCTTGTAATAGGTGCAATATATAGTTGATAAAATCCTTAAGCATATCTAGTGAGTTTGTTTTACCAAATGGCATCATGAGGAACACATTTACACCATATATACTTTTAAATGTAGCCTATGATATATCATATGGTATACATCGTAAATAATGATACCCGAATATAAATTCAATCCTAGAGAATACCCATGATCCTCTCAAATGGTAAATGAATTTTTCTATAATGTGAAGACAATGCCAGATCATCACTGAAATTTAGTTAAACTTATTCAAATGAACATATAATTTTAATATCTCATAATCATTCATAGAAAAAACTTTCGGAGAAACCCAAGGTGATATTCTTGGATAGATAAATCTGTTTTACATAAATTCCCCAAGCTAGGTATTATGTACCTAAAGTTCGGTTAGTTCTATTATATAAGGTTGAATAGACGGTGTTTATCTCAAGGAATGTGTTCAATAATAAAATAAGCATCCCTCTTATGTGGAATACCTAAGAAGTCCCCATGAAATACATCATGGAAATGGTCCACTACAGATGTAAATGCATTATTCTTTACACGACTTTTATCTAAAATAATTCTTTCAACCTGTGAGGCTAAAACCCTTAGATACTGATGACATGGCCCGACATGGAGTACTTGAGTATCCCACTCTCCCAAATGAACATAACTATTACCCCTACAAGACGTAATGGTTACTCTCTTTTGGTAAAAACTGATATGGGATTAGTACTCCCTCAACCAATTCTAATGATAAATCAATTTGAATCCTGACATGTTAGGTATGTAATGATCCAGATAGAAGGAATATTCACCAAACTTGAGAAAACACTCCTTTCATAAATAGATGAAAATTGACTGTACTTAAAATGGTGTTTTAATCATCATAACCCCACTAATGAACTCCACCATTAGAAACAAAACATTTAAAAGTTGTCTATATATTTATAAACGAGATATACTGGTATCAAATAAGTCCCTGGAATGTATGGAAGCTACATTAATTGTAACATATACAATCGATGGGAAAGCCTTGATATCCAGATATGTAGGATAAAATACATGAAACTATTCGACCCCTTTTCGATATTTTGTTGTTTATTCCCCTAAGATTCACCACTTTCCTAACATAAGAGTCATTTTCTTAAAATACCACATATTCCAACTTGACTACCACATCTAGAAGAACTCTGTCTACCTGACTGATATGAGTTTGAATACCCTCTTCATGTATTCTAACACTTCCTGGAACATTTGTTACCACCCATTGGTTGAGGATTCCAACAATACCACTACATGTGACCCATCCAAATGCAATCTCGACATTCCAATAGTGGTTATATGCAGTATCTACAAATTTTCCCCGACCTACCACATATATGGATGAATATTCAGTTACCTATCTAACTAACCAATCCTCCCCATGAATCCTATATCCAAGATCTCTATAAATAAAATTATCAATGTGATACATCACACTCATGGATGACATACCTCCAAGTCATCCAGTAGAAACCACCGAAATTCCACTACAAGCCACCTTTAGGTTGTCCTAAAAAATGACATCCTAATTTAAAACTACATAAAACTTCTTCATCCTAAAGATGTTGACTTGGTATATAATCTCACATTTTAAGCCAATCTGGATACCATTTCTCAACAGATGACTCATTTCCAAACAACATTGGATCAAAGCACTACAAATCAGTTATGTGACATGTTTATTCTATAATTGAAACAATCCCATGGGACAACCATATAAACTGATCTACCATCCCTTTCCCGAGTGTCTTAGGGTAAAAGTGTTCAAGGATCATATCTGAAATTTCCATCTATACCATATACTCCATATTTTCATTCCGTGTATGAATTCCCTAACAAAACATTGCCTGACCACATAACACATAAGTGTACAACATTACTCTTTCCATAAAAGGAGTATCTAAATGTCCAGAGATCATCTAGGTGGACTCAATCCCCAACTCATCTTCTTCAGGTAATACCTCTACTGTGTAGGTATGATGGTTTTGAAACTGAAACAGTCATGTTAATTCATACATATTTTGTATAACCCTGTGGATATTATTATATAAAATATATAATTTGAAAAATGTTCTCTGGAATTTTCTTTCTAAATCCCCCAACAAGAACTAACTAATCCAATAGTTCCACTACTGGAATATCATTTCAATTAATGTCCTCTTATCATTATATCATAAATATTCATTGGAGTGAAATATCTCTAAAATTATAAACACACATATTTAGACACATAACACATCATGAAAAACTTTTAACCAGAGGGATTCACAAAAATAGATAACAGGTAATCCCCCATATTATACCATGGGGAAAAACTGAGGCACTATCACCACCATCAACTATCCAACCGTAGGTTATCTCTATCATTGGGTAATTTTTTTAAAAAAAATCAAGTATCTGATTTGATACCAATTTATCCATTTTAAATTTCAAAATTTACAATCCTTTTCATTCTTCAATTTCTTATTAAGAACCATTTTATTAAAAAAATAAAATCATTTCATTTGTACCACTCATCTAAAAACCTCACTTTTTATGTGTTATTTGATGATGAAAGTCATAATAAATCACGAGTTCCTTGAATGATTCATGTATATAGAACTCTCATGTCATACTAAGACAGGAGTAAAATCTCATAAAACAGTTATATCATACATCAATTGCATCCCTCAAGGTGAAATAACTTTCAACCATAACAATAACATCAATATCATCAATCCCACCATTGGTAATTGGTCTTACCCTTGAATATGGGTTTTCTACTCCGATGCATTATCTCATGGAAAATACCCAACACATCCTAGTCTCCAATAAACCATTCGCAAATAGTAATAAAATATAATAGAATAGAAAAATCAATTGATACTACAATTTAATGACCTGGCATGGGTGCCACATACTAGTTCCCTAAGTCAGTTGTTTATGTGACCTTAGGCACACATTCCTCATATTCTAGAGAATCCTAAATAGAAATGAGGGTCTAAGATCTATCATGGGGATATTATACCTCCATTATCAAAGCATCATTATAAATTAAAAATATAACCATAAGAAAAAATATAACAAATAGTAACCAAACTAATACATCATTAATAATACCATCACCACATGATAATCACGAACCATAGATAAATGACCATAATCTAAAACATTAGATGATTCATTCCATATAAGGGTCCCATTTCTAATGAAACCCAAAAATAATGGCACACTAAGAACTCTCCATGAGATCCCTAGCATCACATCTCATTCCTATATCGATGCCCCATCTAAACTCATCCATATGACTTAGGTATCTTACCCTTATCCTATCCATGAATCATGAATTCCATTCGAGTAAATATCGTGTATCTCGAGTAGGGTGTTAGAAAACAGATTAGGCCACCACCAATGGATTCTAAAACATTATCCATTAATTAATAGTGTATGGGTTTGTTTAAATAATAATGTACAAGTTTAATGTAAATAGTTTCATATTAAATTATTATTTAATTAAACACATAAATCCATAGATTCATGATGACACCAAAACAAAAAATACCTTCAATAAACCATGCATTATTCTAAACCATCTACAAGGGATAATATATTTCATTTCATTAGGGGTTTCCATTATTCATTTAATATCAATTTCACATTAAAAAATGGGGAAATAGAGAATCAGTCTTGAACATCGTGGGTATTGGGAGCTACAATCCTTGCCCCAATGATCAGTGATCAGATACAATACATATATATATTGGGAGATGAGAGTGGTAATCTATAACCCCAAAGGTATTTGGAGTAGTATTATGTTCCCCACAACCAATCCATAAGTATCACACCACATGGTTCAATATTTCAAACCCTTTAACAACAATGAATAATTTAAAAACCATCATTCTAATATTAGCAGCATACACCATGGGTTTCTATTATTTTTCTCAATTCCATATTCAACAAATATCAATTACCGATTATTTATCAATTCTGTAATCACATTATTCAACAATTTCATAATCACAATATTTAAAATTTTCATAATCATGTTTTGAAAAAAATTCATATTCATATGGGAAAATAATTAATAAATTCAATTTGGAACACAATTACCAAACATTGAAATTGAAATTTCACAATAACAAACACACAATAATTATTTATGACTATGAGATTTTTTAATAACACCACATAACTATTGGACATTGATTGAACTTTTCTTAACAGATATCCCCAAATTAATGAGAAAATATGAAAATCAAAACAATGTAGGGGATATTGGACAAATACCATTGATCAAGACCCAAAAGATTATGTTCTATAAAAACCTAGACCTTAGCCATCACCAATGGATGAATACACAATCTTATTCATCGAGAATGAGATACGATAGTGATAAAAATAATCGGGGAAGATATCAAATTTTGTAGAGGATATGGCCCTTAAATAAGATATTAGATTCAACAAGAAAAAAGGTGTGAGGAGCCCTGAAGTCCTCTTGAGATCTTCTGAAATCTAAGGAAAATATTCACAGTCGATTGGTAGGGAAGGGAAATAAAAATTTCGGTGTTAAGTAATTTTATTAAAAAATTTCTATGGATTTAAATCTGTCTCACATGGTTTCTAGGGATGTGGATAATGGTTTTACAAAGCATTCACCTTAATCGTGCATAGATACATAGGGGTTTAATTTCTTTTACTAAGTGGAACACCACTTCCCAACCCATTCAATACCCATGAACCCCCCCCCCCCCCCCACTATTTCAGGGTGTATGGTATGGGGATCATGGCCACATGGTTTGGCCAAACTGTGTGAAAATTGTGAGCTACATAATATTTCTACAAATATGGATTAATATCCTGAAGAAATTCGGACAGTTTTTTCTAACCATACACCAACCCTTCACACCCCCTTAGGCTTCCAAATTTCACAAATTTCACCAAAAACAATATTAAATGAAAAAATCCATGATATACTAAAAAAGAGAATGGAGTACCTGAAAATGACCAGGAGACATCCCCAAAAATGTCAGGATCCTAAAACATTAAACTATAGATAATTTTTCTTCTCTAAATTATCTTTTCTATTTAAAATAATCATATACATATTTCAGTAATCACCTATTTACAATTGTATTAAATATTTAAATTTTTTCAAAACCATACAAAATCATTACAATAATAAAACAATTTCCACAACATCAAATATACATCATTAAAATTATATGAAATCCCATAAATAATAATAAAAAATACAAGGAGTATTTTAAATTTATGGTGCCTCTTTGAGTAAATATTTGTGATGTTTTGATAATTACATAACTCTCTCATATTCTGTTCATTATGTTGAATTTTGATTATTTTTTATTATTTAATGTTATTGTTTATTATTAATGTTTATTTTTTCTCTTAATATCATACTGAATGATTGTAGAAAAATAGATTCTATAGTCCCTAATTTAATCTTCCACTATTGGCATATGATTTGAATAATTTTTACCTCACATTATGAATATATTGATGAACATGAATCTTATTCATGTATAAGTGAATATTAAATTCTAGATCATTTCATATTTCATACATTTTTGTATGAAGTAATAGGGTATTATATATTTAAATGTATACAAAATTTACTAAAACAAGGCAGTGGCTTTCTTGGACGGTTTTATCATTCCAGCTATGTGTACCATCACATATCTACACAAATTGATCTTTTCATGTGTTTTCAGAAGAAACAACAGGAAAACATCCTGGTACTTTACAGCAGAAAAATCTCCTCTCCTAGGGCAATGTTGGTGCTGAATAAACTTGAAAAGAAGTCTGCACTCACCATCTAATTCTGAAGCTGTGATTCTTCGTGACTCTATGTTTCCTGTCAGAAGCTCCAGTGCTAATTCATAAGAGAAGTAATCAGATGTTGGAGGAATATTCCCAGCATAATCCTCATACCGACCTTCATGAGGTACGTTCAAGCACACGGCCCACTGCTTAGATGAGAAGGATATTTTCATTCCTTTTACCACAGACGACATCCTGGCAGCCTCCACACTATCTAAAGTGATTTCCAAATTCATATAGAACTCATGTACCAGCTTCGGGTAGTTTATTCGAGTGTTGTCAGAAAACCAGTCTATCCATCCTTGCGATTCAAGAACTTGCAGCAATAGTGACTTACTTGACAAAACCCAGGCAGAGTTGACTTCTTTTTCTATAACAACAATCCGAGTTTCCAGGTTCGGATTTACTGATAGTTGAGAGGTACTACTCGACTCGCCTCGAGCACGCTTTGAAGGTACAGGGCTATCCGGTCCTTTGCTCGGTCTCTTTTGCTTAGCCATTCGAGGATTTTGAGAAGGCAGGAGTTCGAAGGTTCGAAGTAGAGGGGAAGAGAGGTTGAAAGGTTCGGCGGGAAATGAAAGGTCAAAGGTTTAGGGATGACAAATAGCCGCGTATCATTTATCTTATCATTTAGGGTTCCCATAAAAAGTATAAAAGAAATTTAGTAATTAATTACAATATAAAAAAAATATCGGTGTGACAGATCGGTTTCACAGATCGGTTTCACAGATCGGTTTCACATATCAGTTTCACAGATCAGTTTCACAGATCAGTTTCACAGATCAGTATCACAGATCAGTTTCACATATCAGTTTCACAGATCAGTTGCACAGATCAGTTTCACAGATCAGTTTCACAGATCAGTTTCACAGATCAGTTCCATAGATCAGTTCCACAGATCAGTTCCACAGATCAGTTTCACAGATCACTCATACAGAACACTTATTTAATAAATTTCATTCTTTCAGAGCATAAGGGCTTTGTGAAGATATCAGCTAATTGATGTTCAGAGCTAATAAATTTCAAAGAAACATCACCCTTTTGATAATGATCTCTTAGAAAGTGATGTCTGACATCAATGTGCTTAGTTCTAGAGTGAGACATAGGGTTCTTAGATATATTTATTGCACTAGTATTGTCACAGTTGATTGAAACATGTTTAAGATCAAATCCATAATCCAATAGAGTGTGTTTCATCCACAGAATTTGTGCACAGCAACTACCAGCAGCTATGTATTCTGCTTCGGTGGTAGAAAATGCAACTGAATTCTGTTTCTTACTACACCATGATACTAGGGATTTTCCAAGAAAATGGCATGTTCCAGATGTGCTCTTCCTATCTAACTTACAACCAGAAAAGTCAGCATCTGAATAACTCATTAACTCAAAGGATTGTCCTTTTGGGTAAAACAAACCTAAGTTAACCGTGTGTTTGAGATATTTAAAAATTCTTTTAACAGCAAGCAAATGAGATTATTTTGGATTAGCTTGAAATCTAGCACACATACATACACTGAACATAATATCTGGTCGACTAGCGGTAAGATAAAGTAAGCTCCCAATCATTCCTCTGTAATTGGTTTGATCCACTGGTTTCCCAGCTTCATCTGTATCCAATTTACAGGTAGTACTCATAGGTGTATCACTTTCCTTAATACTATCCAATCCAAAACGTTTTAAAAGATCTTTTGTATATTTACTTTGATTTAAAATAATTCCATCTTTAGTTTGGAGAATTTGAAAACCAAGAAAATACTTAAGCTCTCCCATTGAGCTCATTTCAAATTCATTTTCCATAGCCTTTGAAAAATCAGTACATAAGGAATTTTTAGAAGATCCAAAAATAATATCATCAACATAGATTTGTACTATTAGTACATCTTTTGAAATCCTTTTTATAAAAAGAGTGGGATCAGCTACTCCTTTTGTAAATCCTTTTGAGATAAGAAAGTTTGAAAGCCTTTCATACCAAGCTCTTGGAGCTTGTTTTAAACCATATAAAGCTTTAGAAAGTTTAAAAACATGATTTGGAAAATGAGGATTTAAAAAACCAGGTGGTTGTTCTACAAAAAAATCTTCAACAATAAAACCATTTAGAAAAGCACTTTTGACATCCATTTGATATAGCTTGAAATTCAGATGTGATGCATAGGCAAGTAAGATCCTAAAAGCCTCTAATCTAGCTACAGCTGCAAAGGTTTCCTCATAGTCAATTCCTTCTTCTTGATTGTAACCTTGTGAAACTAGCCTAGCTTTATTTCTAATGATGTTTCCTGATTCATCAACTTTGTTTCTAAATACCCATTTTGTGCCTATGGTCAAAGTGTCTTTAGATCTTTCTACTAATTTCCAGACTTTGTTTCTTTCGAATTGATTTAGTTCTTCTTGCATAGCCATTACCCAAAACTCATCATTGATAGCATCATTGATATCTTTAGGTTCTGACTGTGAAAGAAAGGCTTGATGTTCAACCTGATTTCTTAGAGAATCTCTAGTCTGTGTTCCTCTATCTAGATTTCCTACAACAGCATCTAAACGATGGTTCTTTAGAGTCCTAGATGGTCTTGAAAAGATAGGGCTAGAGATTTCAGATTCATCTACAGATTGAGGTTCAACAGAAGCAGGTTCTGGAGAATTTCCAGAGGTGGATGTTTTAACTATAGATCCATTGTATTTATCATTGAGATTCAAACCAGAGAGATCATCTTCATGAGAGATTTTAGGTTCATGTGGATCAGTTTCATCAAATTTGATCTGAACAGATTCTTCCACACATTTGGTTCTTTTATTGAAAACTCTATAGGCTTTACTAGAGATAGAGTAACCTAGGAAAATTCCTTCATCACTCTTGGATGAAAATTTGTCAAGATTGTCTCTAGTATTGAGAATGAAGACTTTGCAGCCAACAACTTTGAAGTAATTAACCTTAGGTTTCCTATGGTTCTACAACTCATAAGGGGTCCTCTTAAGAACTGGTCTGATCAAAACTCTATTAATGACATAGCAAGCTGTATTAACAGCTTCAGCCCAAAAGTAAGTAGCCAGTTCATATTCATTGAGCATGGTTCTAGCTATTTCTTGCAGGGTTCTATTCCTTCTCTCTAATATACCATTTTGTTGGGGTGTCCTAGGGGCAGAGAAATTGTGACTATAGCCATTGTGTGAGCAGTAAGAATCAAACTCATGATTTTCAAACTCATGACCATGATCACTTCTTAGGGTCTTAAGCTTGAGTCCACTAAGATTTTCTACAGACTTGGAGTATTTAACAAAGTAAGAACAAGCTTCACTTTTGTGAGCTAGAAAATATACCCAAGTATATCTAGAAAAGTCATCTACAAGAACATAGACATAGTGCTTCCCATTTAAACTAGAAACTCTTGATGGTCCAAACAAATCCATGTAAACCAACACGAGAGGTTGAGAAGTTGACACTTCTTTCTTTGATTTAAAAGAAACATTATGTTGCTTTCCTTTTTGACAGGGATTACAAACTTTGTCTGCTGGAAATTCAAGTTTGGGTAAGTCTCTAACTAAGTTCTTCCTAGAAAGTTTTCTAAGTGAGTGTACATTGCAGTGTCCTAATCTTCTGTGCCAAAGCCAAGACTATTTATGAAAAGCATTTAAGCAAGGAATATTCTTCTTAGCTAAGGAATCTAAATCAACAGCATAAACATTTTCATTTCTTAAAGCAGAAAATACTAAAACATTTTTAGAGTTAAAAACATTGCAAGAATCATTTTTAAATTTCACATAAAAACCATCATCACACAATTGAGAAGTTCTTAACAAGTTATATTTAAGTCCATCGACAAATAAAACTTTAGAAACCAAGATTGAATCAGTGTTACCAATCCGGCCTAAGCCGATGATTTTTCCTTTTGAATTATCACCAAAAGTGACAAAGCCTCCATGAACTTTTACTAAGCTCTTGAAACATGAAAAGTCTCCTGACATATGTCTTGAACATCCACTGTCTAAGTACCATATCTTCTTGTGACAGCTCTTCAAGCAGGTCTCCTACAAAACAGATTTAGATGGAAGATGATTTTGGTACCCAGATCTTCTTGGGTCCAGACATGTTAGCCAATAACACTTTAGGTACCCATATTTGTCTAATGAGTGTCATATAATTTGTAGAATTAACATTCATTGAAAGATAAACTTTATTAGATCCATAACTATGAATATAACTGGTTGAGGCATATGATGTTCCAGAATTACCTTCATTCTGTCCAGATTTAGGAGTAAATCTAGTTTTGGAAACTTTTCTTTGTCCAGGTTGGTATCCTATACCAGTAGTATATATAGGTGCAAATTGCTTTCCTAGAATCTGTGTTAGTGTATTTTTGCCATTGGTGAAATTCTATATGTCTTTCTTGAGTTGCTCATTAGATAGTTTCAGTTGAGTATTCTCTTTAAGCAACTGAGAATTCTTTTCTACTTCTATATCCAGATCAGATTTATGCTTAACACTTAAAGCATACTGTTTCTTTAAACCTTTATATTTATCCTTAAGCTCATTACAGGTTTCTTCAAGCATATCACAATATTCAAACAGTTCAGATTTAGTCATGTTATCACCTTCATAATCATCTCCAGAATAATATGAATTTGAAGCAAGAGTTTCTGATGTTACCTTAGAAGTGTTTGTCATAAAACACATGTTGGCTCGATTCCTTTCAGAGTCTGAAGATTTAGCTTCACTTGTGCTGTCTTCTGAAGCACTCCAAGTAGCCTTCATGGCTTTCTTGTACTTGTTATCCTTGTATTCATACTTCTTTCTGTATTTCAGCTTTGGACAGTCTGTTTTTATGTGTCCTTTTCTTTTGCATTCATAACAGACAACTTCATCAGTTCTGTCAGCCTTCTTCCAATCCTTTTTCCATTTGCCTTGTTGGTCATACTTTCCCTTGTAATTTGGTTTCCTAAAGAATTTCTTTTTCTTATAAAACTTTTTGAATCTCCTGGCTATTTGAGCCATCTCAGCATCACTGTCAGAATCATTCTCACTTTCCTCACTACTTGAAATTTCATTGATAGCTTGAGGATTTTCCTTATCCTTATTATTTGAGGTTGTAGTCTTGAAGGAAATAGACTTCCTTTTAGGTTCATCATCTTCTTATTTATTTACTTTAAGCTCTTCTTCATACATCATCAGCTTACCAATTAATTCCTTGACAGGCAGTGTTCCAATGTCACAGGATTCACTATGGAGACAGAGGTTCCTCTCCATCTTTCAGGTAGACATCTCAAAATTCTCATGATTTGCTCCTTTGCTGGAACATCCTTTCCTAGAGAAGTCATTGTGTTGACAATTTCATTGAACCTGAGATACATATCAGAAATGGGTTCATCAGGCTTCATCTTAAAATTATCATACTTAATAGTATAGGTATTCAATCTCATCTCCTTAACATTAGTTGTTCCTTCATGAGAAACAACTAAGGTATCCCAAATTTCATATGCAGTTTTACATGCAGAAATTCTATTAAATTCTTCATCTCCTAGAGCACAGTACAAAGCATTCATAGCTTTACAATTGTTATTGTAAGCAGTCTTTGTAGGTTCATCCCAAGTAGATCTAGCAGTAGTGGGAATTTTGTATTCTGATTCAATAGCAGTCCAAATATCAAAACCTATGCTTTCTAAGTGAATTTTCATTTTAAGTTTCCACTGAGCATAGTTATTTCCATTAAAGAAAGGTGGCCGGTTAGTAGCAGCACCCTCAAGTCTATTATCCATGATATTACAAAAAGAATTTTAAAGAGATAAAAATTTAGAAATAACAGAAATTTTAAGAACTTTAAAATACAACTAAAATCACAGTTGAAAACAGAGTACGGTTAGAAAATATTAACAACCTCTGATACCAAGTGTTGGTCGGAGTGGATACTCAAGAGGGGGGTGAATTGAGTTCCAATTAAAATTTTCTGTTAAAAACAATGTGGATTAAAAATCCCCCTATTTCAAAAACAGATTAAACTGTAGTAAATTTATACAGATTATAAAGGTTCAATTAGCTTATCAAATATTGATTAGTTCTCAGTTAACTTAATCTTATGATTAAATTAACCTTTGAAACTAACTTACTGGTCTATAATAAATATAAACACTTGCTAGTTTAACTATCAAAGTAGCTTTGAAAATAAATTATATTTCAAAGTAATAGCAGCGGAATATGAAATAAATATGTAGTATGGATAAAGTATGTAGCTACAAACACAGAGAATTAACCAAGAGGTTCAGTCTCAAGCCGAGACTTAGTCCTCTCAAAAGTTTATATAAAAATGATCCACACCTTGGATCGGGGTTAACAACAGTGAACACACTATCCAGGTCACAAGACCTCTACCACAGTTCTGTGTGGGAAAACAAACAACAGCTTAGAGCTGTCCAGGTCTCATACGACCTCTACCACTATCCACAGTGGGAAATAAAGTGTAAAAAGGTTTGCTGAGGATTTACAGATCCTCCAGTGAAAGTACAGGAGTCAGTGTGTGTGTTTAATACAGTAGATAACACACACTGCTCAAAATGTAAAACAAATGTATCACAAAGCAGAGATGTAGAGTTTAGAAATGGCTCTGGTGATTTCAGTGTAGCTCTGGACTCTTTTTTATTTGATCAGAATTTATTCTGATTCCTTTTCTCATTTTTGTTTGAGTGGAAGAGTGTCGTATGCTTCAGGATCAAAAGCAGTGAGATGTAGTCGATGAAGTTCTTCAATGTTCTTTTGTATGCACAAAACTCTTCTTGAGTAGGCTTGATTGAGTATGAGGTTCTGTTCTGATTGGTTCTTCCTTCTCTTTCATTTCCTCTGTATATCTTGTGTTCTTCTATCAACTCTATCTCTTCTCTTCAGCAGAGTCTTCTTGTATTTATGTCACGTGCTTCGGAAGACAGAAAAATTTTCCTTTCCGCAGGTACGAGGTACGGTTTCCTGACATCCGACAACCATTATTAATAATTTGACATAGCATTAAAATATACCTAATATGACCGTTGGTTAGATTAAATAAAGATAAAGATAAAGAAATTCAAACAGTTGTTTATGACTATTGAAGAATCAAGTGATCGGTAGGTCATCAGCATTAGTGAGTAATGATCGGTGACTCAGATAGATCAGCATCGGTGAATCAGACTGATCAACATCGGTCTGTCATCTGATCGGTGGCTCATTTGCATCGGTGACTCATTTGCATCGGTGAGTCATTTGCATCGGTGAGTCTGTTTGATCAGCATCGGTGAGTCATTTGCATCGGTGACTCATTTGCATCGGTGACTCATTTGATCGGTGGCTCATTTGCATCGGTGACTCATTTGATCGGTGCCTCATTTGCATCGGTGACTCATTTGATCGGTGACTCATTTGATCGGTGACTCATTTGCATCGGTGAGTCATTTGCATCGGAAAGTCAGTTTGATCAGCATCGGTGAGTCATTTGCATCAGTGACTCATTTGCATCGTTGACTCATTTGATCGGTGGCTCATTTGCATCGGTGACTCATTTGATCATTGACTCATTTGATCGGTGACTCATTTGCATCGGTGAGTCATTTGCATCGGTGAGTCAGTTTGATCAGTGCGACCATTTTACTTTGATATTGGATCAGTGCTTCTGATGTCTGTTGAATGGATCTGTGCTTTCGATGTCTGTTGAATGGATCGGTGCTTCTGATGTCTGTTGAATGGATCAGTGCTTCCGATGTCTGTTGAATGGATCGGTGCTTCCGATGTCTGTTGAATGGATCGGTGCTTCCGATGTCTGTTGAATCCAGAAGACTTCCAACATACTTTGTAAGTCAATAAGCATAGACAAAAACATGATAACAGATTCATTTATAGATTGTAATTAAGTTTATGAGAAATCAAACCAGATTAAGCATTAATGGTATGCGATGATTTGTGATTATTAAAACATCAAACATAGACATGAAATCAATAATCTTCCAGAGGGCTCAACAATCTCCCCCTTTTTGATAATCACAAATATTTATCATTAAATATAAATAATATGATATATAATTAATAAAAACATAATGAGAATTAAACCATAAGAAGAATAAATATAAAGAGATATATAAATCTCCCCCTTTAATTTAGATTACCCATATATATTATACAGATTTCTCCCCCTGAGATATATACATCTTTTCTCCCATAAAGTATTCTTGTTCTTCTCCCATAAAGTATTCTTGTTCTTCTCCCATAAAGTATTCTTGTTCTTCTCCCATAAAGTATTTTTGTTCTTCTCCCCCCTTGGGATAATCAAAAAGGAGGGAAGACAGAGAAGAGTAGGTGAAAGTAAAAGCAGTCAGTAGAGAGTAGAGATAAAAAAAATAGATAAAGTACAGATTATTACAAGTAGCACATTGTTCACCCTATCAAAAACAATACACAACTATTTGGTGGGATACAAAGGGGCTTTGCCTTTGTCTTTGGGATCAATAGTGGGTAAGTTTGAAGGCTTGGAGACATGCTGGTCTTGGCGAATCTGAAGTGGCGGTAGGACAACTCGGGCAGGTGTAGGAGAAGGTACCACATAGGGTTGTTGTTGAGAAACAGGAGCTGATTGAGAAGCTTGCTGAGGAACTCGTCTTAACTGAGAGAGAGCTTGAGTAACAGATAGCTGATGTGGAGCTATATCAGAATCACTGAGAGGTTCATAAGTAGGAAGTACTATGGTAGTGGCCTGTGCAAGCAAATAGGGCTTCAAAAGATGAATAAAGTCCTGAATGACTTCTGATCCATACTTCATAGCATTTTCAAAATCATCTTTATTCTCCATGAACTGTGCCAAGGAAGGGACAAAATCTTGCAACTGATGAACTTGAGTTTTGAAGGCCTGAGTGGCTGGAGGTAATTTCAGATTCTCTGCCAACACCTTGAAGCTTGCAGTCATGTTGTGTTTTGTATAAATCATAGAAAAGTAATTATCAACTTTCTCTTTGATCTCTTTCAGGGCTTTCTTAGCATCTGCTGAATATACCAATGCCATCTTATGACTATTATCATAGAGCTCTTTCATCTTCCTCAAAGATTCTAAGTCGAGAATTTGTCTAACAGCAGCTAACTCATCATGCACAACTTCTCTTAGAGCTTCTATCTCACGGGTAGTGATCTTGGTTACCTTGCCTGTACTGGCTTGGCTAACTATGTGAGTTAACTCAGCTTTCAACTTCCTCGGGTCAGACTTGTTGAGATGTTCAATCAAATTTCTCAAAACTTCCATCATACCAGAGATGGTTGATCGGAATTCGCATGATAGAGATACCAGGCCGGTGTGAAGATCCTTCATAGTCTGATTCAAAAAGGCTATTTGCCTGCCAATAAGTTCACCAGTATTGGCTAGGTCTGGCTTCACAGCATTAGATACTCTCTGTGAGAAGGCTTCCAATGAATTTTCAGAAACTTGTAGAGACACTTGAGTAAGAGCATTAGAAACTTCTTCTCTAACTATGGTTCTCACAGCAGTTAGCAATTCAAACATAATCTTATCAAGATCAGCTTGAGAGATTCCTGAACCAGGTAAATTATTATTGGTAGGATCAACAGTAGGAACTGACCTTGTTTCTCGTGGGAGGTTCCTCTTCACAGATGCAGCAGATTCTGGCATTGCTTCTTCGTCTTCAGAATATTCTAAGCCCAACACAGCATAACCAGGGTAGTCATCCCAAACAGCAGCACACAAGGTGTATTTTGGTTTCTCATAGCTTGTTGTTCCACTGATTGTTGATGAATCATCCTTGCCACTGATATGTATTTCTTGTACTGATTGAGGTGATGCCATTTGATTTTCAGAAAGACCATCCACTGGTCTGTTATCACCATCAGCAACAGCCTCATATTCATCAGCACGTCCATCATCACTCTTCTCAGAAGCTTCACTGTGATATTCTTCAGTGTCAGAATCTTCTTCATCACCAAGAATAGGTTCTGATTCTGGTAGGGATAAGGGTGGACTAGCAGGTCCAAATTATATTCTTCTTTTGGGACTGGCAGTGTCAGGATCACTCCTATCATCAGGAGATGACATACTTCCTTCCTCAGTCGTAGCTTCTTCTTGCTCTTGAGTTTCGGTGGCCTCATCCTTTCCTTCTTCTTTCTCATCATCATCAGAATAAACTGGTTCCTCATGTGGTTTCAAGCCAGGGTCTCTCAAACCCTTTGGCCTCCTGCCATGATCTATGGGATTGTAGGCTTCATACAATTTATCTTCATCTGCAACCCATCACTTCTTCCATGGATTCCAATTTATTTTCATCCTCTTGCCGATCTCTTTGTTAAGACAGAAGGTATGATCTGTTTCATTAACTTCATCATCTTCATCAATACAATCTAGATTCTTGAGCATGGTAGATATCATCTTTGAATAAAACAAGGCAGTGGCTTTCTTGGACGGTTTTATCATTCCAGCTATGTGTACCATCACATATCTACACAAATTGATCTTTTCATGTGTTTTCAGAAGAAACAACAGGAAAACATCCTGGTACTTTACAGCAGCAAAATCTCCTCTCATAGGGCAAAGTTGGTGATGAATAAACTTGAAAAGAAGTCTGCACTCACCATCTAATTCTGAAGCTGTGATTCTTCGTGACTCTATGTTTCCTGTCAGAAGCTCCAGAGCTAATTAATAAGATAAGTAATCAGATGTTGGAGGAATATTCCCAGCATAATCCTCATACCGACCTTCATGAGGTACGTTCAAGCACTCAGCCCACTGCTTAGATGAGAAGGATATTTTCTTTCCTTTTACCACATACGACATCCTGGCAGCCTCCACACCATCTAAAGTGATTTCCAGATTCATATAGAACTCATGTACCAGCTTCGGGTAGTCTATTCGAGTGTTGTCAGAAAACCAGTCTATCCATCCTTGCGATTCAAGAACTTGCAGCAACAGTGACATACATGACAAAAGCCAGGCAGAGTTGACTTCTTTTTCTACAACAACAATCCGAGTTTCCAGGTTCGGATTTACTGATAGTTGAGAGGTACTACCCGACTCGCCTCGAGCATTCTTTGAAGGTACAGGGCTATCCGGTCCTTTTCTCGGTCTCTTTTGCTTAGCCATTCGAGGATTTTGAGAAGGCAGGAGTTCGAAGGTTCGAAGTAGAGGGGAAGAGAGGTTGAAAGGTTCGGTGGGAAATGAAAGGTCAAAGGTTTATGGATGATAAATAGCCGCGTATCATTTATCTTATCATTTAGGGTTCCCATAAAAAGTATAAAAGAAATTTAATAATTAATTACAATATTAAAAAAATATCGGTGTAACAGATCGATTTCATAGATCAATTTCACAGATCGGTTTCACAGATCTGTTTCACAGATCAGTTTCAGAGATCAGTTTCAGAGATCAGTTTCACAGATCAGTTTCACAGATCAGTTTCACAGATCAGTTTCACAGATCAGTTACACAGACCAGTTTCATAGATCAGTTTCACAGATCAGTTTCATAGATCAGTTCCACAGATCAGTTCCACAGATCAGTTCCACTAATCAGTTCCACAGATCAATCCTACACAACTCTTGTTTAATAAATTCCATTCTTTCAGAGCATAAGGGCTTTGTGAAGATATCAGCTAATTGATGTTCAGAGCTAATAAATTTCAATGAAACATCACCCTTTTGATAATGATCTCTTAGAAAGTGATGTCTGACATCAATGTGCTTAGTTCTAGAGTGAGACACAGGGTTCTTAGATATATTTATTGCACTAGTATTGTCACAGTTGATTGAAACATGTTTAAGATCAAATCCATAATCCAATAGAGTGTGTTTCATCCACAGAATTTGTGCACAGCAACTACCAGCAGCTATGTATTCTGCTTCGGAAGTAGACAATGCAACTGAATTCTGTTTCTTACTACACCATGATACTAGGGATTTTCCAAGCAAATGACATGTTCCAGATGTGCTCTTCCTATCTAACTTACAACCAGCAAAGTCAGCATCTGAATAACTCATTAACTCAAAGGATTGTCCTTTTGGGTAAAACAAACCTAAGTTAACCGTGTGTTTGAGATATTTAAAAATTCTTTTAACAGCAAGAAAATGAGATTCTTTTGGATTAGCTTGAAATCTAGCACACATACATACACTGAACATAATATCTGGTCGACTAGCGGTAAGATAAAGTAAGCTCCCAATCATACCTCTGTAATTGGTTTGATCCACTGGTTTCCCAGCTTCATCTGTATCCAATTTACAGGTAGTACTCATAGGTGTATCACTTTCCTTAATACTATCCAATCCAAAACGTTTTAAAAGATCTTTTGTATATTTACTTTGATTTAAAATAATTCCATCTTTAGTTTGGAGAATTTGAAAACCAAGAAAATACATAAGCTCTCCCATTAAGCTCATTTCAAATTAATTTTGCATAGCCTTTGAAAAATCAGTACATAAGGAATTTTTAGAAGATCCAAAAATAATATCATCAACATAGATTTGTACTATTAGTAGATCTTTTGAAATCCTTTTTATAAAAAGAGTGGGATTAGCTACTCCTTTTGTAAATCCTTTTGAGATATGAAAGTTTGAAAGCCTTTCATACCAAGCTCTTGGAGCTTGTTTTAAACTATATAAAGCTTTAGAAAGTTTAAAAACATGATTTGGAAAATGAGGATTTAAAAAACCAGGTGGTTGTTCTTCAAAAACATCTTCAACAATAAAACCATTTAGAAAAGCACTTTTGACATCCATTTGATATAGCTTGAAATTCAGATGTGATGCATAGGCAAGTAAGATCCTAATAGCCTCTAATCTAGCTACAGGTGCAAAGGTTTCCTCATAGTCAATTCCTTCTTCTTGATTGTAACCTTGTGAAACTAGCCTAGCTTTATTTCTAATGATGTTTCCTGATTCATCAACTTTGTTTCTAAATACCCATTTTGTGCCTATGGTCAAAGTGTCTTTAGATCTTTCTACTAATGTCCAGACTTTGTTTCTTTCGAATTGATTTAGTTCTTCTTGCATAGCATTACCCAAAACTCATCATTGATAGCATCATTGATATCTTTAGGTTCTGACTGTGAAAGAAAGGCTTGATGTTCAACCTGATTTCTTAGAGAAGCTCTAGTCTGTGTTCCTCTATCTAGATTTCCTACAACAGCATCTAAACGATGGTTCTTTAGAGTCCTAGATGGTCTTGAAAAGATAGGGCTAGTTATTTCAGATTCATCTACAGATTGAGGTTCAACAGAAGCAGGTTTTGGAGAATTTCCAGAGCTGGATGTTTTAACTATAGGTCCATTGTATTTATCATTGAGATTAAAACCAGAGAGATCATCTTCAAGAGATATTTTAGGTTCATGTGGATCAGTTTCATCAAATTTGATGTGAACAGATTCTTCCACACATTTGGTTCTTTTATTGAAAACTCTATAGGCTTTAATAGAGATAGAGTAACCTAGGAAAATTCCTTCATCACTCTTGGATGCAAATTTTTCAAGATTGTCTCTAGTATTGAGAATGAAGACTTTGCAGCCAAAAACTTTGAAGTAATTAACCTTAGGTTTCCTATGGTTCCACAACTCATAAAGGGTCCTCTTAAGAACTGGTCTGATCAAAACTCTATTAATGACATAGCAAGCTGTATTAACAGCTTCAACCCAAAAGTAAATAGGCAGTTCCTATTCATTGAGCATGGTTCTAGCTATTTCTTGCAGGGTTCTATTCCTTCTCTCTACTACACCATTTTGTTGGGGTGTCCTAGGGGCAGAAAAATTATGACTATAGCCATTGTGTGAGCAGTAAGAATCAAACTCATGATTTTCAAACTCACGACCATGATCACTTCTTAGGGTCTTAATCTTGAGTCCACTAAGATTTTCTACAGACATGGAGTATTTAACAAAGTAAGAACAAGCTTCACTTTTGTGAGCTAGAAAATATACCCAAGTATATCTAGAAAAGTCATCTACAAGAACATAGACATAGTGCTTCCCATTTAAACTAGAAACTCTTGATGGTCCAAACAAATCCATGTGAACCAACTCAAGAGGTTGAGAAGTTGACACATCTTTCTTTGATTTAAAAGAAACTTTATGTTGCTTTCCTTTTTGAAAGGGATTACAAACTTTGTCTGCTGGAAATTCAAGTTTGGGTAAGTCTCTAACTAAGTTCTTCCTAGAAAGTTTTCTAAGTGAGTGTACATTGCAGTGTCCTAATCTTCTGTGCCAAAGCCAAGACTTTTATGAAAAGCATTTAAGCAAGGAATATTCTGCTTAGCTAAGGAATCTAAATCAACAGCATAAACATTTTCATTTCTTAAAGAAGAAAATACTAAAACATTTTTAGAGTTAAAAACATTGCAAGAATCATTTTTAAATTTCACATAAAAACCATCATCACACAATTGAGAAATGCTTAACAAGTTATATTTAAGTCCATCGACAAATAAAACTTCAGAAACCAAGATTGAATCAGTGTTACCAATCTGGCCTAAGCCGATGATTTTTCCTTTTGAATTATCACCAAAAGTGACAAAGCCTCCATGAAATTTTACTAAGCTCTTGAAACATGAAAAGTCTCCTGACATATATCTTGAACATCCACTGTCTAAGTACCATATCTTCTTGTGACAGCTCTTCAAGCAGGTCTCCTACAAAACAGATTTAGATGGAAGATGATTTTGGTACCCAGATCTTCTTGGGTCCCGACATGTTAGCCAATAACACTTTAGGTACCCATATTTGTCTAATGAGTCTCATATAATTTGTAGAATTAACATTCTTTGAATGATAATCTTTATTATATCCATAACTATGAATATAACTGGTTGTGGCATATGAAGTTCCAGAATTACCTTCATTCTGTCCAGATTTAGGAGTGAATCTAGTTTTGGAAACTTTTCTTTGTCCAAGTTGGTATCCTATACCAGTAGTATATCTAGGTGCAACTTGATTTCCTAGCATCTGTGTTAGTGTATTTTTTCCATTGGTGAACTTCTCTAAGTCTTTATTGAGTTGCTCAATAGATAGTTTCAGTTGAGTATTCTCTTTAAGCAACTGAGCATTCTTTTCTACTTCTATATCCAGATCATATTTATGCTTAACACTTAAAGCATACTGTTTCTTTAAAACTTTATATTTATCCTTAAGCTCATTACAGGTTTCTTCAAGCATATCACAATATTCAAACAGTTCAGATTTAGTCATGTTATCACTTTCAGAATCATATCCAGAATAATATGAATTTGAAGCAGGAGTTTCTGATGTTACCTTAGAAGTGTTTGTCATAAAACACATGTTGGCTCGATTCCATTCAGAGTCTGAAGATTCAGCTTCACTTGTGCTGTCTTCTGAAGCACTCCAAGTAGCCTTCATGGATTTCTTGTACTTTTTATCCTTGTATTCATACTTCATTCTGTATTTCAGCTTTGGACAGTCTGTTTTTATGTGTCCTTTTCTTTTGCATTCATAACAGAAAACTTCATCAGTTCTGTCAGCCTTCTTCCAATCCTTTTTCCATTTTCCTTGTTGGTCATACTTTCCCTTGTAATTTGGTTTCCTAAAGAATTTCTTTTTCCTATAAAACTTTTTGAATCTCCTGGCTATTTGAGCCATCTCAGCATCACTGTCAGAATCATTCTCACTTTCCTCACTGCTTGAACTTTCATTGATAGCTTGAGGCTTTTCCATATCCTTATTCTTTGAGGTTGTAGTCTTGAAGGCAATAGACTTCCTTTTAGGTTCATAATCTTCTTCTTTATTTACTTTATGCTCTTCTTCATACATCATCATCTTACCAATTAATTCCTTGACAGGCAGTGTTCCAATGTCACAGGATTCTCTAATGGAGACAGAGGTTCCTCTCCATCTTTCAGGTAGGCATCTCAAAATTCTCATGATTTTCTCCTTTGCTGGAACATCCTTTCCCAGAGAAGTCATTGTGTTGACAATTTCATTGAACCTGAGATACATATCAGAAATGGGTTCATCAGGCTTCATCTTAAAATTATCATACTTAATAGTATAGGTATTCAATGTCATCTCCTTAACATTAGTTGTTCCTTCATGAGAAACAGCTAAGGTATCCAAAATTTCATATGCAGTTTTACATGAAGAAATTCTATTAAATTCTTCATCTCCTAGAGCACAGTACAGAGCATTCATAGCTTTACAATTGTTATTGTATGCAGTCTTTGTAGGTTCATCCCAAGTAGATCTAGCAGTAGTGGGAATTTTGTATTCTGATTCAATAGCAGTCCAAATATCAAAACCTATGCTTTCCAAGTGAATTTTCATTTTAAGTTTCCATTGAGCATAGTTATTTCCATTAAAGAAAGGTGGTCGGTTAGTAGCAGCACCCTCAAGTCTATTATCCATGATAATACAAAAAGAATTTTAAAGAGATAAAAAATTAGAAATAACAGAAATTTTAAGAACTTTAAAATACAACTAAAATCACAGTTGAAAACAGAGTACGGTTAGAAAATATTAACAACCTCTGATACCATGTGTTGGTCGGAGTGGATACTCAAGAGGGGGGTGAATTGAGTTCCAATTAAAATTTTCTGTTAAAAACCATGTGGATTAAAAATCCCCCTATTTCAAAAACAGATTAAACTGTAGTGAATTTATACAGATTATAAAGGTTCAATTAGCTTCTCAAAGATTGATTAGTTCTCAGTTAACTTAATCTTATGATTAAATTAACCTTTGAAACTAACTTACTGGTCTATAATAAATATAAAAACATGCGAGTTTAACTATCAAAGTAGCTTTGAAAATAAATTATATTTCAAAGTAATAGCAGCGGAATATGAAATAAATATGTAGTATGGATAAAGTATGTAGCTACAAACACAGAGATTTAACCAAAAGGTTCAGTCTCAAGACGAGACTTAGTCCTCTCAAAAGTTTATATAAAAAATATCCACACCCTGGATCGGGGTTAACAACAGTGAACACACTGTCTAGGTCACAAGACCTCTACCACAGTTCTGTGTGGGAAAACAAATAACAGCTTAGAGCTGTCCAGGTCTCATACGACATCTACCACTATCCACAGTGGGAAATGAAGTGTAAAAAGGTTTGCTGAGGATTTACAGATCCTCCAGTGAATGTACATGAGTCAGTGTGTGTGTTTAATATAGCAGATAACACACACTGCTCAAAATGTAAAACAAATGTATCACAGAGCAGAGATGTAGAGTTTAGAAATGGATCTAGTGATTTCAGTGTAGCTCTGGACTCTTTTGTATTTGATCAGAATTTATTCTGAGTCCTTTTATAGTTTTTGTTTGAGAGGAAGAGTGTCGTATGCTTCAGGCTCAAAAGCAGTGAGATGTAGTCTATGAAGTTCTTCAATGTTCTTTTGTATGCACAAAACTCTTCTTGAGTAGGCTTGATTGAGTATGAGGTTCTGTTCTGATTGGTTCTTCCTTCTCTTTCTTTTCCTCTGTATATCTTGTGTTCTTCTATCAACTCTATCTCTTCTCTTCAGTAGAGTCTTCTTGTATTTATGTCACGTGCTTCGGAAGACAGAAAAAGATTCCTTTCCGCAGGTACGAGGTACGGTTTCCTGACATCCGACGACCTTTATTAATAATTTGACAGAGCATTAAAATATACCTAATATAACCGTTGGTTAGATTAAATAAAGATAAAGATAAAGAAATTCAAACAGTTGTTTATGACTATTGAAGAATCAAGTGATCAGTAGGTCATCAGCATTAGTGAGTAATGATCGGTGACTCAGATAGATCAGCATCGGTGAATCAGACTGATCAGCATCGGTCTGTCATCTGATCGGTGGCTCATTTTCATCGGTTACTCATTTGCATAGGTGAGTCATTTGCATCAGTGAGTCAGTTTGATCAGCATCGGTGAGTCATTTGCATCGGTGACTCATTTGCATCGGTGACTCATTTGATCGGTGGCTCATTTGCATCGGTGACTCATTTGATCGGTGACTCATTTGCATCGGTGACTCATTTGATCGGTGAATCATTTGATCGGTGACTCATTTGCATCGGTGAGTCATTTGCATCGGTGAGTTAGTTTGATCAGCATCAGTGAGTCATTTGCATCGGTGACTCATTTGCATCGGTGACTCATTTGATCGGTGGCTCATTTTCATCGGTGACTCATTTGATCAGTGACTCATTTGATCGGTGACTCATTTGCATCGGTGAGTCATTTGCATCGGTGAGTCAGTTTGATCAGTGCGACCATTGTCCTTTGATATTGGATCAGTGCTTCCGATGTCTGTTGAATGGATCGGTGCTTCCGATGTCTGTTGAATGGATCAGTGCTTCCGATGTCTGTTGAATGGATCGGTGCTTCCGATGTATGTTGAATCCAGAAGACTTCCAACATACTTTGTAAGTCAATAAGCATAGACAAAAACATGATAACAGATTCATTTACAGATTGTAATTATGTTTATGAGAACTCAAACCAGATTAAGCATTAATGGTATGTGATGATTTGTGATTATTAAAACATCAAACATAGACATGAAATCAACAATCTTCCAGAGGGCTCAACAATTTCTATTATCAAATATAGAAGATGTATTAAATGAATCTAACATATTTTGAGTTGATATATAGATCTTTCCATTACATTTTACATTGGTAGAATATAAGATCATTATATATTCAGAATTTTCTGAAGGAAAACCCATTGCATACAGAGATATATCAATCATAATTTGTAATAAGTGTTTGTTGAATTAAAAATATTATGTATTTTTATTAAACTTATTTGAGGCCCTTTATATATGGTGGTAGTGGAATGAAATTCCAAAATGGAATAACACTTATACATTGATTATATTTGAAATTTAAAATATTAAATCATGTATAAATTTGAATTTACAAATAAACTTGATGATTTATTCATAAATACCATGATATTTTACTCGGAATTTTATATATTTTTATGTTATTTTTATATGAAAATGAAATGATCATTATGTAAGATATTATTTGGATGCATTTTAATGAAGGTGTTTTTGAAATTAACATTCTATAATTTAATAGTATTACTTTATCAAATTATGTTGATATGGAAATATTAATATTTTTGTACATATTATAATATACCAATATATATAAAATAATATTTTATGAATTTAAATAGAAATATATTCCTTATAAAATAATAATAATAATTATAGTAGTCTTGAGGTTATTTTTTGGGAAATGAATACTATATCATAAATAAATATTCTATGAAAATAATTATGCATCGCTATAGTATATTATTATACAATGGATTATAATTTAATATTTTCATTGGATATTGGTGGATAATGCTTTTAGAAAGGAATTCCCTAATAGTTATGAGGATTTTGGTTGTTATTGTCTGAATATATCTCTATAATAAGCTATTGATAGTCAAGATTTATTATTATCAGTACTATTAAATAATTTTTCTCAACATAACAAATAATTTTATACTATAAATATTTTGATATATTCATCATGATGTATCTCGATATTGATCTATATGAACTATTAAGAATATATCTATCTAAAAATTATATTATGGTATCATATTTTATTCATGTATTTCACTATTATACTATTGTAATTAATTTTCTTTTTCATACAAACTCATGTTCTGTTTCGGTTTCAACATGATAAAAGTGTTATTTCTATAATGGGTTGTGCCTTTACTTTAAAAGTACCGTTTTTTTCTATACCGTCACATGGAATGGTAGTTAGTAAATAGTGTTTAACTCTACAAGAAAATTATTTTTGATTTATTGTATACCGTGCATAATGATTAATAGAGGGTTATAAAGAGTTGATGTAGGATATTGATGTTCAAAAAACTTATAAAATTACTTTTGTTTATATTTATTTTGATTTTTTTCTTTAAATAAAATTAATTCACCCGTTCACATGACCCTTGGCCATCGTGACATATCTGTAAATAGTTGATTTTAGATCCTACCCTTGTAATTGGAATTATACTACTATGTTAAATCATTGGCTCTTTCAAAATATAGACTATTAATAACATAATTCAGGACATAATAGTCTAACAGATTTTTCCATTAAAATGAAAGTTCATGTATCCTATCATGGATTGATTTCATAGCCACATTTCCTTGATGGGAATGACTACAGTTATTAGACATCATGGTTGGAATAAAACCTCAAGAAATTAATCATTCATCATTAGAACGTATTTGTCAAATCATTTAAATTAATGGAAAAACCACTCATTGTATAAATACTAATGATTATAGAATCTAGGTATCATATTATAATATCCGAAATATTATATTTTAAACCATCATGTAATTTTTTTATTTCTGTTTTTACAAGTAAGATTAATAATATTATTTAGAGAAATATACTAGTCAACCATTATTTTAGAGAGACATAAAAAACCCTGGAATGCATCACGTTAAGTTACTAGAAATTAAAATGGAATGAAATATCGTCAATCAATAATTTTTCAGGTTCCCCAGTACTATGAATTGAAAAAAGAAAAAATGTCGAAACCTTAGACAACAATATTATGTAAAAATTATTTCAAAGATCAGTAACATAAAAATATTTACACTATTATAACATCAATTAATGAAATAAAAAATAGAAATAAGTAAACACATGATATAATAATTAATTTTATTCAAAAATATGAATTATATTTAGAGAATATATTTATAGGTGTTGAAACTAAAAATAATGGTTCAACATTCAAATATATCATTATTTCTTCTTACTCTTATTATTTTGGCTTTTGTAAATAGAAAATAAATTATATTTGTTAACTGGAGGAATGATTCTATGAATAAAATAAAGGAGTAAAAGGATTGAAAAATATTTTTATTAGAATATATAATATATAATGGAAAAATCAATTTGAATGAATTTTTGAATTTGAATTTGAATACATTATAATTCTCCTTTAATGAGTGTAAAAAAATGTACACGTGAGAACCATATATCTATGGCTACAGTTTAAAGATAAGAAAAAAATGAAAAATAATGTAGATAAAAGGGAATTGGATCCATGATAAATATGTATTAAAAAATTTGATTTATTTGATGAATATGGAATCAAGAAGATACATGAAAAAATTTTATCCCGAGAAACTATGTATGAGGTTATTGATTCATATTTTTATTCTACAGTTTATTTTAATACTGAATTTCATTATGAATAACCTTTTATTTATTAGTTGAATAAAATATTTAAATGTGTCCAATAGATTTTATTAGATTTTATAATTATTATAAGGAATCTAAAAGTTGTGATTAAAAATATATTGAGTATAAAATTGGACTATATCACGTCTATGAGAATATGAAAAAACAAATCTTCCAAAAAAACTGAAAATTTTAATATTTATTTAAATGAAATTTAAAAATATATTTAAATTACTTGTAAATAAATTGATGGTTTTTTAGAAATCATATTAAATTTTTTTGAATATAAACTTATGGAATTATTATATCAATGAATGTAATGATCATAAAATAATATTTTGGAGGTTATAAAGTTTATGTACCTCATATGTAAAATAAATTACATACAAAAAGAATTAATCAAATAATCTCTACACAAATTTCCATCAGAAAAAGGATATTTCGACTATTACTTATTAATTCTCCACTATAATTATAAAATCATTAGGATAGAATACAAATTGAATTTTTAACTATATATCTTACATAATTCTTATTGAAACCTATTTTAATTATATGTGTTTAATAAAAGTATCTAAATGAATTATGCCAGATCCAATTTTGAATGTGTTTAAAATTTGATAAATATTTGATTTTTCTAGAACAATGCCTTAGAATTTTCAAAAAAGATTATTTTGTACAATGATATTCTATTCTCTATAAATAGGAAAATCCACCAACTAAATAATAGAATTTATAATAGATGTATTGTATTCATTATAAAATTTAGAGATATTAAAAAAGGTAAGGTAAAAGGGTTTAGTGATATTATTAATAAAATTATAATTTTCTTAGTAAAAATATATATATTGATGGTTTACAAAATACCATGATTATCATATATCAATTGTGTGATTATAAAATGAATTATATATTTTAGACTAAAAATGGCTCAATTTAAAAGATGATATTATATAGTTTAATGCTTACAATAAGTTTAATATTAATTTTAATGAACATTCCAATATATTATTAAGTAATTTAATGGGCTTAAATATTGTACATATAGACTATGGTGTACTTGAAATTTATAGGTAAATAATTTTTTCAATATTTATTTTTTGGAGTCCCAGAATGATTGTGGGTGTAAAATGGTGAATTTACCATAGAATATAACATGAGAAAAAAATTTAATGGATCTACTGATTTTGTTGTTTTTTGTTTAACCTAGGCTATTCCAACATATATTTTCTCATTATATTGGGACTCACTAAAACTATTTTAAATGTCATATATTATTTTTATTCTACATGAGTATCTATGATGAATTGTTTACTATCATAAATAAGGCGTCATAAGAGAAAATAGAGGTCACTATTGTGCCTGAAATTGGGGTTTTTCCCTAGGGGATTTTTTACTTTCCTTAACTAAGGTACTCACTAATTTTCAATGATGAAAAATAATGAATGAAAATTTTAATTAATTAATTACGTTTTTTTATAGAGAAACCCATGATTTAAATGACTACTAAATTTGAAAAATATTTATTTAGGGAAAACCATTATTGAGAATATATATCGTGGATTGATTTATAGTGTTATAAAGCATGATTTTTGGGGTTATGATGGGATAAATGATTTGGATTGTATCTAAAGTAAACATGATGAATGAAATAAGTCATTTTGGAACATAAATTGAATTTGTAAAGATTCATCAGCATTATTTGCATCCCCTTTGTATTTATTCAATTATATTCATGATTATTTTATTATTGGATCGTGATGTTTCCATATGTTATTATGGTGTGGGGTTTTAAACAATTCAGCTAACGTTTGTTATTCTTGTGTTTAACCTTCCGAAATTATTCACATAATGAAAAATCATGAAAATTTTCCCCAAGCCTGTATAACTTTTCCTATTTAATTAAAGGTTTTCTTTTTCTATTGGTTGATACCTATTTCTTTTAAATCATGTTTTCAAATTTGATAGTCATATTGGGTGGATGGTATATACACCGATCTCTATTATGTATTTTACAATACTCGTCAAACAAAAATTGTTGTTGGAAGTCTCTTAGGATAATGGACTGGCCTTGGTGTTGTTGTCTTTTCATAAGGGAAATATTAAATGAGATGATGTATGATCTTGTCATGTAATCGATGATGAAAAAACCTAGATATCACTATAGTTTTTTTGTATGAAAAAAATCATAAAATTTTCATAGCTATAGAAAAAAATGATAGATTGAGTGATGGAATTGAACCATGGTGGTCCTTAAGAGTGATAGGTTAAATAACATCATGGATTAGAGAAATGTTTGGTTTAGATAATGACTGGTGAAACTGATCTAGAATTATTGGTTAAGAAAACCAAACTACATGATGTGTTTTTCCACATAATACATGTCATGTACTCCCATGTTTCATGTACCTTGGCTTTTAGCTATAAATAAATATCATATGATGATTGTATGAAACTAAATCTCATTATTCCCCATAGATATGGGTATATGGGGATTTCACACCCTTGAAACTATATAAAATATGCATGGCATGTGCTATAGTTTCACATGTACTGTACCCATAAAATTACATGACCTAATGCAGGAATTGGTATGTTCCACAATGTCATCCATAGACCAAACTACATGTTTCTATAGATAAACCCAATATTGTATTGTGATACATGACTATATGTTGGTCAAATCACAAGAAGAATTGTTCAATGGGAATCACACACCATGAACTATATTCAGGAAAACATTTGACCGTAAATGAATCATGAACATTTTTATTATAAATAGACATTGAGTTCTCAAATGGACCAATACTTCGTGTAGCACTCTTAGAAATATTATTTAGTATGTCATTAAAATCTATTTATTGAGATGAATAAATACTAGGAATTATATGTGGTGTCAGATTCAATATAAACATTTAGGTGACACCATATTCCTTTCCATCCTCGTGAGAGTTTCATATACAATTTCTTGGGACTCAAATTTGGTCATGTTGAATGTGTATCCTGAGAATATTTCCACATATAATGTTATGAAATCATACACATCAACATAAATGGTGAGAAGTAGGGTAATGCATTGAGTTTAATTCTCTTTATATCTGGATCGTATGAGGTGAGGTTTGTGTGTGATATTTGATTTTATATTGGGGTCACTACTCCCTAGAGGTATTATTATATTAGGGAACGTGTCCAACTTTTGCAATGAAAATATAAGGTTTTAATCCTCCATATAAAAATGGGTTTGAGTTTTCTATTTTGAGATTTTAGATGCATGTATATCACAGATCAATCAAGGTGTGTCTCCTTTTCTATTGTCTATACTCTCTCAACTGATGTACCATCCAGGGCATCATTGATCCCACAATATATTTTTTGTGAGGTTACATGGGATATTATGAATTTATAATATTGATATCTGATTGGTGATATGATATTGATAGTTCAGTGGGTGTGGTACTCCATGGGATTATGAGAATACTGTATTGATATACATGCTTTCATTCGTAGATTTCATATGGTCATTAGGTATAATAAATGTATGAGATGTGTTTTATTCATTTTTTATTATAACTCATTATGAACCCTATTTCTTTCTCCTATGACTCAATGTGGAATTGGGATATATATTTCATCTCTCATTGAATCATATGTGTTTATGAGAACCCCATAGTTCTCATGTGTGAGTTTCTTTGAGAGTTATTGTGGATATAATTGGGAATTCCATATTCTCCTTCGATGTCAATTTGTAGAGCATGGTTTGATCTATTCAAAACGTCATAGTTACTATGAATCTTTTTTTAGCATTGAGTAATGGTGTTGTGTTTTCATTTCCTCTTTAGATTTGGAACATCATCATTGGCATGTTTATATTCACTTCTACTAGAGTAATGTCTGTACATGTTCTATTTTTTAGACAGAAGTTAATAGATTCATGTGGTGGAAATTTTACTACTATTTAATCCTCCTAGTTTATATAGAATAATTATAATTGAAACATGATGTAGTATAATTGTTTATATGGTGGAAATGAATATTTTTTAGGTGATTGTTTTTGTGGTGAAAATAATGATGTGATGTGTAAAACCCCTATCTATACAAGTGTTTGAAATTTATAGAAATATAAATTTTCATATATCTTATAGGTGTGAATATTTATTTGAGATTAAGAATTTCATTTTTACTGTTTTAATACCTCAATGTGTTTCTTATATACATGGAATGAGTCTTTAAATGTTTCACAGGTGTTCAAGAATGAAATGGGAGATTAAGGGTAGATTTCATTAGTTATGGATGGATCTGTCCAAGTATCATAGGTTGGGGGAAACTATTTTATGGAATGCCTCTAACACCCCATACCGATATATTTTCTAAATTCATTTATTACATTGATTTTTTTCATGCAAGGATAGATTTATTTATATGGGAAAACAAGATGAGGATTTACAAGTTTCCATGGTTCATAGATTTTGAATGAGGTTAAACTCATTGTTTTTTCCTGACAGTAGAAAAATTGTGTGCAATTTCATAAAGGGTTGAACATACACCTATATAGTTGTCATATGGTTTGGTAAATTGTATAAAAACCAGTTGGGGTGGTAGGTTCATGTATGTTTGGTATACATGGTAAGGTAATAGATCAGAAAACTATTAGTGTTGTTGAAATTTGGAAAATACAATTTTACTCTTTGATTCTTTAAACCCCCAAGCCCTCTCTTAATTCAATGTATCAAGTGTTCAACGTAGTTGTAAGATATCCTTAAACTCATTTATTCTTCTTAATATTTAGTTGATTCTAGGTTTTTTTCATCTATGTTTTGTGGAGAGGTTCCTTTTATTTATCCACCCTTGACCACATCCTTCATTCTTCTTTGATTTTGGTTTTCTCTATTTAGGTTTTCATTGGGTATTCCACCATAGAATAGTGGGATTACATTTTTTCTACAAAAATTCATATTAATTAAATTGAGTGAATCATGAGATGTTGTCTACACATTTCCTTGGAACACATAATTATGTTTTATTATCAAGGTTTTTGTTAAATTTTTTGAGATTATGTTAAATTAAATTAATTTTTGTTTTTTCATCATGTGGAATGGGTTTTCCCTAGAATAGTGTCTCGAGTCCCCTATAGACCTCTCCTAGAATATTGTATTAGGTTCAATTATGGAGCGATGAAATTATTATTTACCCAAGATTATGTAAAGATTCATTTTAATTAACTAATAAATTATAAATTTTTTAAGTAATTAATTAGAGATGTTTGGTTTTATTTACGTGTTCGGATTGATAAGATGATCTTAGTTGAGAAAATATGAGTCCGGTAGGGATTTTATAGGCCATGGAAGATGCTAACATCCCATGGAACTAAATTTGGAATGCTATTTAAATGAATTTGGTCTCACATACTAACCCTACCTCATATTACTTTTGATTATGTGGCCTTAAATATTTGGAAAACCACTTATAGTGATGTGCTTTGGTTAGTTGGTTTCCTTAATTTAAATAAATATTATAAATAAAATATAAATGGTTGTGGTGGATTAAATCCCATAGATAAGAAGTTAATAAGTAATAGGCCACCATATCCCTAGTGCATTAACTTTTTTCCTCGACCACTGATAGTCAAGGTAGTGAACACTAAGTGGTTGTGTCTTTAGAACCCCTTGAGTAGGGTGACTACCACTATCAGAAAATTTTCATATACCTATGGTTTCATGCACTGTGGACTATAGAGGTGTCAATATTTCCCTATGCCCAAGGTTTTGTAGAAACCATGGGTACAGACCACTGAAATTTCATATTACCCATGGTTCTGGTAAATCATGGGTGTATATTTTGATAACACAAATTATATACCCATTGTAAAGTAAACCATGGGTACATATAGTTTTCATCACAACACACATTCCCACAGTTTAAAGAACCATGGGTATATATGGTTTTACCAGAATCAACAACTACCAACCCTGGTTTCACCTTCCACTTACAAACAAGAATGAAACCCACTATGAAAAAATGGAAATGTTTTTATCAGAAACAATGGAACCACTATGAAACCACACCCCTCCCCCATTCACACCCCACACTCCCTCTAGACAGAACCCCCTTTCACCCCCTTTCACCCACTCCACCAAGACACCCCCTTTCACACCCCCTATCCATAGACACCCCCCAACACACCCCCCACTGGACACCCCTTACAGGACACCCCCCAATAGACACCCCCCTGGACACCCCCTGGAAACCCCTTTAACAACCCCAATAGATCCCCTAGAAACCCCCTAGAGACCCCCCTTGGACACCCCCTTCCCCTAGACACTGCTCCCTAATGGACACCCCGTACTGGAACCCAATGGACACCCCCCTTGACACCCCGTACTGGACCCCCATGGACACCCCCTCAGACACCCCCTCCCCTAGAAACCCCCTCCCCAACTAGCCCCTTTAGGACACATCCTACTACACCCCCTAGACACCCTCACTTGACCCCCCTTGGAAACCCCCACTAGACCACCCCCCCCCATGACACCATGTGCCCTTCCAGACACCCCCTCCCCTATGGACACCATCTTGGACCCCCACCCCCCACCCGGACAACCCCTCACCCCCATTTAACACCACCCCAGGACACCCCCACTAGACCACCTAGAAACCCCTAGACCCCCCATTGACACCCATCCCCCTATAAACCCCTCATGGACACCCCCCCCCTACACGGGCACACCCCTTCCCCCGTCACCCCCATTACCCCGACCACCTTCACCCCAACTACCCTCCCCCCCCACGCACCAAGCCCCAACCCCTACACCCATCCCCCCTCCTTGCACCCACACCCACCCCCTATGAAACCACTGTGAAACAATGAAAACCATATTGAAAAAACAATAGAACCACAATGCATTGTTTTAACTAGTTAAAACATAATAAGATCTAGCCAATGTGTTCATAGAAGAAAAATGTTCGTATAAGAAAAGTACAAAATAAATTCTTAGTGATGATGATTCATAATCATTTATCTCTTATTCAAGGCAAAAAAATGTCTAATAAAAGATGCAAAAAATACAGGCTTCCTACACTGTTGCACAATATAGAAGATGATGTCGAGTAAACATAGACATTATTTTTAAACTCTTAATAAGAAAAATGTATTTGAAAAGTGGTGTTTTACTCACAGAAAACATTCTGAAGATGTGTTGGTGGTACTTGAGGATCTATACAGAAAAAATCTATGGTGAATAATGAAATTCAAGTTGTTCCAAATGATGAGCATAAATCAATGGATAATCTAAAGGTGCATCATATTGATGAATATTTTAATTTTTCAAAAAGATAAATACAGAAGATCAAGAAGGAAACCAAGGTCTCATGTGCTTCTAATGGTGAATCCTAGGGACTGCTTACTCCATATTTATTTCATTATGATTATAGTATCCTAAAGACTAATGATTGATGGTCTAAATCCCCAATATAATGGTTCATTTGAAGGAAAAACCTTTCATGATTAAATTACACGATTTTAATGGACCAAATGTCGGTATTTTTTATATCCCCAAGGCCCTTTATTTTTTTCCCAAAGGCCCTTGTTTTTTCTAGAATAAAGGGACTTATTTTTTTATGGACTGAAGACCCCTGTTCATGACCCAAAAGACTATATTTTTATAACTTGAAGGCCATTTTATCTAGAAAAAATCTCCTTCTTTGTTTTGGCCTAAATACAACTACTTTTAATTATCCAAAATGAGGTATATAATAGGACCAAAGGCTAACTTCTCTGTAACAAATACTTATCCTAAGCCCTACCCACATGCACCATTATTTTCCAGTCCTCCTACACTGCCCCTATCTTGCTCCATGTAGTGATGGAGAAGCATAAAACAATAGAAAATGGCCAGATGAGTCTTGTTCTCGCATCAAGAACTATGCATTACAAATCCATCATTAATTTAATAAGCCCATATAGAAATATGTTACCCCAGTGACATGTATATACCATTCCAACCATACCACTATGAAGCATAAATGGAAGAATGATGGAGAGTATCTTATATGGAGAAAGGGGGATGACAAAAATTAAATTATCATGCTTAATTGATAGAATTATTTACCAGTGATCCAGTCATTGCAAAAGGGGTTAATTCCAATTCACGCAATGAGGATGTTTTCCTACGTGTTGCATATAAAAGGAAATCATGTACAATAATGTAAGGGGTTGGATCACAATGAACAACCACATTACAGAGAATGAAGATATTGGAGGTAATCCTTATCCCCTTTCTCTATTATATTTAAACTAATGTGTGCAGTTATTTAGGTGATTTCAATTAAAGAGGGAGTTGCACTATGTGTGCATCAAATGAAGAATCATTGAGTACTTGAGGAATAATTCAAGTGAAATAGGTGTTAAAATGTATCACTTTGAAATCCACAAGATGGAATCTGTGTAGCTATATTGTTAAATTTGTTTTCTTGAGGATTTAATGTAGGAATCTAATTGAATTTGTTTTATTTTTTGTTTTTCGTGATGAAATATGTCTATAATGATTTGAAGTAAAAGGTTATTATGAAAGAAATGGAAATGAAAATATTTGAAACAATATTGTCTCATCAATATCCTTCAGGAAAACTATGATGAACCTGTACATATATTCTGGAATATGTCTGTGCATGTTGAAATATAATATAAAAGTGAATATAATAGATTATTTTAAGTGATCCTAGTTTCATAGTCCAGTTCCTTGACCCCTAATGGTTTTGTGACATTCTTGGAAGACTCCAAAAGTAAGCTCATGCCATATGTGATGATAACATACTTTGGTGAAGTGAGTAGATAGTTTATGAGTAAGTATCATTATTTAATATTTCATGTAAATATATTTTTCACTAACATGATGGCATTAGTTGAGTGATTTTTACAAGACAATATTGAAGATTCATGAAGAATAAAATATTATCAAGAGCCTCTCAGGGTAAAATAATTCCACTTTATGGTGTCATAAAATGAATACATTAGGGGCCAGTTGAAGGCAATGCTCATAGTAGTTATTAACCTAATTTGGAAGAAATGAGAATTTCTTGTTATATGGGTTTCATGAAAAATTATAGTGGTATTAAAGAAAATTTATTAGAATCATAAAAATCAGTGTTTACATGATAAGTATTTTATGTTCAGTGTATACCAAAGCAAGTCTGAATATTCATTATGAAAATGAATGCATTTTCAAAGCACAAATTTACCAAAAAATACTTAAAATAAATCAATATAAGTAAGAGATAATGAATACAATTCCATGAATGAATCTGTGAACTAATATTCTTGAATCTGTCATCTAACCAATGAAAAATATAGATCTAAATGTATATGCTGGAATTAGTCTGATGATGTTGGATTAATGAATATATGTGGGTATGTTTCTTGTTACAAAGTAGATCAGGTGACAAATTTTGTCTTTATGGTGGCCTGGGTTTTACCCATATTATAAGATATCAATACAATGGTGTCTAGAGTTGAAAGCATCAAGAGGGGCAGTATATCTCTTAATCTGGTATTCATGAAGTTATTTTATGGGTGACGATTTCTCTAGACATATTTAGTGCATAGAGTATATTGAGAAAGGGGGTCTATAAAATGGGCTTGATATTTCCAAAAGTGACAATGATCATTATAATTTTTTTTTGAAAGGGGATGTGATAATAATGATGCTATGGATAGAATTATTTGAGCATGCTCTGACATTGTCAACAAAATCCAAAGGGTGGATTCTTGCAACTAAGCCTTAATTAGTTTCATTTGTGGAAAATAAATGAGGTATGAATGAGGTATGTTTGATTGAAGAGGCATAGGGGATTTTAGGAAAAAGTACATGAATATCTATTGCATGAAGATGTCTTGAAAATATATATCTAGAGATTTCATTCGATGTGTTTACATAAATTAGTTTTAGAAGAGGAAAAAGGGGGTGGTATGCATGGAAGAATTGCATAATGAAATTACATTCATTATTTGGAGATATTGATATGTGTCTGGATCATGGATGAAAGGTGAAATAGTTTAGAAATTCGATGTGGATAAATATCACTAGTTGAATTGAAGAGGTTGCTGATATATTAAGGCTAGAATTGATCTTAATATCTACTGTATGGAACTGATTTAAAATAAATGATTTCTAAAGAATTTTTTAACTAGTTTAGTTGGTTGAGGTTACACAACATTTCAATGTCTTGCATAAATATTATTTCACACGAAGTCATAAGCTTCCATGAAGCTGGTATAGAATGGGAACTAGAGCTGTAGGTGTGGAAAAGTAGGAAAAAATGTAGTGTTCCTGAGGGAAAACATGTAAAATGTGAATGAAAACACTTGAATGGTTCATATAGTTTCATGAATCAAGTTTGAAAGTATCATTCTAGTAATGTTTTGAATGGATATTATTGGTAATATAGATTCTATAGTATTCATAGTCATAAACGAATAATACAGTGTTATGATATTCATGATTTTATTTTAAGGACAGTTTTTAATAAAGACATAGTAGACCTGGTTCTTAAAGAAGATTTTTAAATATTGATTCAAATGTCAAGATTCTGAAATGTTTTAATGTAGAGTTTAAATTTAGATATTCTATGATTTTAGTAGATCACTTATTTGACCGCAGTGAAGGTTTCATGCCAATAAAACTAGAGTATGATGAAGAAAAATGAGAAATTGTCTTTTATATATGTTATGAGGCTATCCCTTGGGTGTTTTGAACAAGGGATTAATTACCCTTCTTATGGGCCTGATATGTTTGAATGGTGAAAGTCTTACAAGGGCATTTAGTTTTCCTTGTAGAAATTGACAATTTAATCCAGAGAACCCAATTATCAAGAGGCATTTACCGGTCATTTTCTAGATGAGTGGGACTCCCTAGAAAAAAAATCCATGGGGGTGACTCTAAGAATTAATTAAATATTCATAGTAGAACCACTAGGAAGATTCACTATGTTCCAGAAATTTTATCAGAGAATGAAGGTATCTTTAGACAACCTCAGGTATTTCTTATAGGGGTATTGTGTATTTAGAGTTGTGTGGAACTCCACTCATTGTATGTGATAAGGTAATAACTTCCTTTCCCTTGGTTACGATCTGGGAATAAGTCGTGTGCCCTATCATGAGTTCCATGAAAATTATTCAAGGAATTTCAAAATGAACTATTTAGTGTATGATAGTGTATTTTTGGGACCAAGGTATTTCTATATTTTCATTGGGATGGAGTCTAATCATCAAATCCAACAATGTACATTAGATCATGAAATGTTATTACATTATGAAATTGGTTGTGAATTTCAATTTCCATTTATTAGTCCCAAAGCATTATCATTTCACCACCTTTTACACCCATAGCATTTCTAGAATCAATATATATTTCATATTTTCCCATATCTGCTCATTATAAATTCCAATTTCCTTGATCCTTATACATGGGAATTCACAATTCATACCTTGAAATTTTAATTCCCTCCCTAATTATCCTTGTTTCCTAGTCCTTCACATGCTTCAGACATAGAATCTAATATAGGAATACTAATATGGACTAAGGTGGATGGGCTTTGCCCACGGGCAGACACAAGTGTTAGGGCATCAAGGAATCACAACTCGGGAAAGATTCCCCCCCAAAAAAAATTAATTAAATTAGCAGTAGAAAATAAATAAAATTTAAGCATAACCCATCTGTACATCATATGTCCACACTAAAATAAAATAAGATAAACAGAAACAATCCTCTACAAATGTATAAAAAAATTGAAACACATTAATTAATCCCTCCATTACCCAATCTCCCTCCCCTACAATGAAAATAGAGTAGCAACCACCAATTCCCTTCTTCCCCCCTTCACCAAATGTAACTACCCTCCGTACAAAGAAAGTAGTAAAATTCCTATGTGGCTGATGCAATAAATAAAATAAAAAAAACTAAACTATAAAATACATGCCTTTTGTGACTATACAAGTCATTGCCCAAATATAAGAACCACAATTCCCCATGGGTAAAAACATGTTCCTACAATTAAGGAGGAAAAAGATTGTATTGGAAGGATTTTTTCGATGAAACAAATCACATACTTCCACTACCATGAGATTTTATAAATCTTCTCTAGAATAGTGTACATGTCTAGAAGAATCAAGAAGAAATTCCCAGTAATAAATAGAATAAATTTTATAAGTAAATATGAAGTGAAATGCACTTCCTCTATCAACCAATTAGTAGATGAATCACCAAAAAAATCACCAATTTCATTTAATATGTGGAATTTCAATAAAATATCCTTAAGTAATTAATAAAATTAGTGGCCAATTTTTTCAATTATTGTAGAGTCTTCAATGAAATAATATTACACCATTAATATAAGGGTTGGTAGAAAAGATATTTAAAATAATGTGCAATGTAAATTTAAAGATTCTATGACCTAGAAATAATATTCTCATGAATCCATAGCTAGTACCATGTGGTGGTGCTGTTACGATGGCAGTGTCTTCCAGTTTGAAGTAGAAGTGTTCATATATTGATGAGGTTTTTTATTCACATTATAATATTGTTTCTATTTCATTTTGAGGCATTACTCTGAATAATAGAACCAAATAGTGTTGTTAATGTGATTAGAACTAAGACTATTCTATAAGGGATGTATAGAAAATATAAAAATACATGGGTAAAAACATGGGAGTTCATGTGACATTGTGGACATGAAAGAATAAAATATATGGTCTGAAGGAAAATGAATTCATGAATGTCATCGATATTTATTGCCTGAGTCTAAGGATTGATGACATCATGAGAGTAATATTGATGTAATAGGCCCTAGTGAAGGCTCAACCTTCCCAAAACCATATGTTTAGATGAAAGTGGAGGTTGTTATTGAACAATTTCTCCCAAATCAACTATCTAATTGATTTTTATGGTTTTTGGTATTAGGATAAATTCAGATGTTTTTTAGTGGAATGAGTTACAGAATATTTCTCCCAATGGGGATCATAATCGTAATATTTTTTAAAACATGGGAACAGACAATGAAAATTCAAATATACAAGAAACATTGTTTCTCACCCCAAATATAATTGTGACGACCTCTATTATTGGCCTGATATAATAGCAATGCAAAATAAGGCCAAGGGAATACATTCAATGAATTTAACAAAGAACAAAAAATATAATTATGTATAATAGTAAGTGAAATTAACTAGGGGAAATAAAATCAAATTGAAAATACTAATCCCCAAAGGATATATAAATTCTCAAGAATAAAAATATATTTAAGGTATTTATAGTAAAAATGAGAAAAGTTAAAATAACATGCTTCCTGATCACATTAAACTTTATCTTAGTAGAAATTTTCATATTACAGAATCATTTTGAAGTAAGAAAATGAGTAAAATGATAAAATAATTATATGTCTCATTTAATTCATAAGTAAAAGATACATCCTTTTACAATTAACATAATACCACCCATTCAAACAAGATTGAAATATCTATCCATTAATTCCATAATCCAATTATTAATTATGGAACATTGTCTCTAATTAAAACTAATAGTAAGCTATAATCCAATATAAATTCACTAAATAATCTACCAATAATCCATGTAAAATGATTAATGTACCTTAAGATGTTTTAAGAATCATAAATGGTTTCATTAAACATTACATAAACCCCAAAAATGAATCACGTCATAAAGAATCCATTCACTACTCAACATTTTTGCACAATCTTTCTTTACCTCAAGGTTCAATAGAATTAAATTTAAACACTAATGATCAAGTATGTGAGGTAGGATTGTTATGTAATGGTTGGACCTCTAGTGGAGTATAATTTCATTTGGTTGGAAACACATCCACCCATAAGATCATGATGAAGAATGAACCCACAATATCATGACATGGCTCTTATATATCCACATTATCTTATACATAGGAGAAACAATATATAAAGTGTTAAAAATAGCCTCAATAAAAGGTTCATAAATATAGGTACATATGATCACAACTGCAATGTAGGAGGGGTGCCCAGAATAGTTTTCGAGCATTTATGCATCTTCTTCCTGGTAATGAATGGAGTATCATACAATAATAATAAAAAGGACCACGTATAATTCCATAACTATAGAACTTAATAACATATAAACCCCACCAAACCATTCTTAATGGATACAAAATATCAAGAATCAAGCACTCTTAACCACCTTTCACGGAGTTCATCCTTCCTAGAAAGACGAGGAACTCACAGATGCCATATGAAAAGTGATATAGTAACATATCTCCCTACATATCAATATTATGTCTTCAGGTCACAATTTAAACCCAAATCCTAGCCAAAATTATTGTCACATATCCATGGTAATTTATCTTTCACAAACATTAGATACCACCCTATGTCTCAACAAGCAATAAACAATTAGAACAAGGCATCCTTTAATGATGACATAACCCTTATGAATCATTACATTCATTTATATTCATGACCCCCTAGGAAAAACACACATTGGTGACTACTAAATAAATCTACCATTGGTGTATTCTCACACCCAATACCACATAGGTCCTTATATAGGAATCTCATTCAATTATCATAATTCATTACTATTGAAGAACTTATTTTGTCAAGAACACTAATCATGATATACCCCATCACTCATTTGCATCACTACTCTTCACGAGGATCAAATTCCTCATATTATACCATAAAATCTCTCCCTAGTATTAACATGTCATCATACAGTCTTCATGGGTTTATATATGAATTATTTATAATGACCATAAATTGAATTAATAATTGGAAACCTTTAAACCCAAGGCTCATTATGTGTAGAATATCTGTCATGGATCTAATAAGCCATACCCACTCATGTTATTAGTTCATTTTTCATTCCATAATACCCACTTACCCAAAGTAGACCATTATATATCACATGGAAACACATATAAAATGAGATAAAAACTAAGGACACCTACCTCATGACCATAGGGTTTTTCTCATCATTTATTGCAATATGATTTATCCTTACTAAATTCAAATAAATGAAATGAAAATATAATAAAAATTAAGAATTTATGGAAAATCACTAAGAATCATATATGGAAACCACTAATAAAACATTACATGTTCTAAACATAAATCATGATAAAAACACTATGATTGAAATTTCAACAATTGTAAAAGTGGCAGAAGAGAAAAATCATGGATAATGCAAGTCAGAAGAGGGGATAATGAAAGGTGACTCCTTAAAACGTGTAGAAAATTGAAGGATAAAGTATATGGGATAAATTTTATAAACTTTATCATGGAATGAAAGAAATTCCCGTATTTGAATTAGGGGGTTAGGGGTAGAAACGAGATTTTCATTTCCCTCACTGGAGTTCTAGTGGACCACTAGTTCTCCAATTCAAACCATCGGGCTCTCAAAGTGGGTGATTGACCCATTTGATAAATATTGAAACTAACGTGGCCTCTAACCGAGGATCTAATGGATTATACTAAAGAAAACATAACGGGTTTTAATTTCCCAACACCCAAAACATTGATTTAATTATTTTCCATTGGTCCCTTCAGATATAAAATAGCACTTTTAACACTCCAAAACATATTAAGTATCCTTCTATCAAATCCATATTCTAAATTTCAAAACCACATGAGCTCTACTCCATTGTTATTTATAAGTTTCACCAAATCCACTATCAAATGACATTGGTGGTCATTGGAAAATTTATAGTACAATTTTTGAAAATATGGTTTCTATGTTGATAACCATTCCTCTAGACCAAAAAAGAGGAATTGAAAGGTACCTAACATTAATCAATATTTATTTTGACATTGAGTTATTTGATAATTTTATTTTTCATTGAAATAAAAAATATTTTTCTAAGTAGAATTTTTTTATTCTATGCTATAAACTACCATAAACACACTCACTTTTCATAAAAAATATTTTTATATTTCCAGTGTATGTTTATCCCCATGAAAGAAAAGAAATATGTGATCAATATAAAATATGTGAAATGGTGTATGTAAGTACCTTGAAGCCCTAATACTTGTAAAAAACACAATTTTAGTATCCTTTCAAAAAAATATTCCTAGGTAATCTTCTACAAGTCCAAACATCAATGTAAAATGGGGTTCAGGATGCCTTAAACCCCTTAAGAATTTAAAATACCCCATTGGGGGTCTAATATTAGGCATAAAATTATGGTATTATTTTACGATTCAATAACCTATTTACTATAATCATATGAAAAGATATAATTATATATAAAATAAAATCCCAATGATAGGTATCATAATATTTATAAATGTTACACTTTAAAGTTAAATTTATATGCATGGATTTATTTTGATTAATATTAGTACATTTAAAAGCATTAAAAATAAGTATTCAATTTTTTTATTCATTAATAACAACATATTTATTATATGACATTATTTGAAAATCATTGTAACCCAATCATAAAATAATTTTCTTGAAAATAATTTTGGGTTGTGTATTTCCCAATTTAGTTAGTCCAAAATAATTGAAATCTAAAAAAAGATGAATTTTAGTAATTAAAAAATCAAATTTGGGATTAACATAAACAAGAATATAAAAGTAATAAGGAAATATTGAACATCATCCATATCCTTAACATGAATATTATACCAAAATGGTTATCAAAAATTTATTTTTAATGTTATTCTGCTCAGTTATATTATTAGAGTTGAAAAAAGAGTTGATTTGATAATTATTAATTGTAAATAGTGACCATAATTTAATATAATAAATGTGGTAATAGTAATTAAAATGATCAATGTATTATTTTAAAGTTAATTAATAAAATAGATGCCTTCCTTTTAACTGCATGTGATCATAATTGTATTCAAATTCCTTAATTTTAGGAAACTCTATCATTCACAAAGAATATTTCGAAGAAAAAACTTTTATAAATGAATAAATAAAGAAATGAATTTGTATTAGAAAATCAGAAAACCTGGATTTGAGTACCTTATAATGCTAGAAATATTTTGGAACCCTGGATTAGTGACAGATCCACATCTGATTCTAAAATTTTAAGAGTTATTCCAAATATCCTAGATTTTTGAACTCTATCACTCACATAGGAGATCCTGATTCTCATACTAATTCAACAAATAATGGTAATTCTGGTTCATAGGTAGCTTGAACTGGAATTTCTGAATACTTCACAAGAACATGAATATGAGACACCTCTTTTCCCACAATTTATCCTTCATCTAGAAGATCTTCATTCTTCATAATATGTTATGATTGGGTATCATGATAATACCTTACATAAATCCTTCTCAATATAACTCGATCAAATGAGGTGGAGGTTGAGGTGGCTGTGACTGGGAGGAGGCAGAGGTGGAGGCCGCCTCAGAGGAGGACGTGAGGGTCGGGAAGTAGAGGTGGAGGTAGCCGCTGCCGGGAGGAGGCAGAGGCGGCCACGGAGGTGGAGGTGAGGGCTGGTAGGTAGAGGCGAGGGCCAAGATGTAGAGGTGATGGCGAGGGATTTGAGGTAGAGTTAGGGACTGGGAGGCGGAGCCAGAGGCGGAAATAGAGGGAAGAATACAGAAGGAGGGAGGAAGGGGTCGGGAGGTAGGGTCTGGGAGGTGGAGGCAGAGGCGATGACAGGATGTTGAGGTTGGGGAGAGGATGAGAGGTCAGGGAGGACTTGAAAATAGGGGACACATGGGAAGGAAATAAAAAATTGGGAAGTGGAGCCCAATAAAAATGTCATATCAGTTTTAGTATACCCACAGTTTTAACAAAATCAGGGGAGTGGGTCAAAAAATACTATCCATCCCCACATTTTTTCAAACTGTGGGTATAAGTACGTGGGTATAGACCTATTTTACACTAGTGTAGTAAATGCGATATAAACAGGTTCTAGGGAAAGGAACATTGAAAAAAACATAAAGAGGTGTTCTATTACCTTATAATTAAATCACATATTTTCTAGGTTTGTCCTTCCTTGAGTTTGGGGTAACATTTTTGGCTGTACAGTTTCCCTTATTTGAGCATTTGATGAAGAGTATGAAATTATATGGCTTCTTAGTGGGATTTAATAGAATTATGGAAGGTCATAGGTTATAGGGAATGTTTAGAGTTTATATATCTTCAACTTATGATTAAAAGTTATTGTGAAGGATTTTTGTGGGGAATAATTAATTTACTCTGTAAATGATGGATTTATGATATAAATTCATCAAGTAGGCTAACCCTAAAATAAATTTTTAGGTAGTAGGTTTGTGAGGGAGAGCAATAAAAAATAGTTACACCATAAAATATATGTTTATAAAATAAAACTATTTCTTTATAATTGTTAATATGAGGTGGTGGTTCATTTTATATTAGTGTATATTATGGGATTTAAAGTATAAAACCATGTTTTATATCATAAATAAGTAGCATGTATATTTATAACCTACTAAAGTGTTGCGTTTTCACAATGTAGATTTCATTTATTATGATGTATTTTCAAACAGAGATGTATGAGAATTATCTACATTATTTAGGCTCATTTTCATTGGATCTTCATGTTCCAGATGTAGAAATTTAGGAAAATTATTCCTCTTCCCAATATGTTATTGATGAGATTTTTAGTTCTGAAGGAAAGAAAGGAAGAAGCTAATTATTAATAAGGATATGAGGAATTTCATTTTTCAACACTATATTCAAGGTGGATGGTCTACAACATCACCATTTTGTCAGTTTTGATTCCTTGATATGTGAAGTACATCCGATAATCATGGAAAGTTGTGCACACAACCTAGAAAATTGTAAAATTCACTAATTTTTATTTAATACTATTATAGAGACCCCCAATTATAATATGGGATCTATTGGTATTGGAATGTAGCTTTGGGAAACCTGAGAGGAGAGAAAATCCATAAATTTTAAAATTTGTAAATATTTTAAATTTGAAATTAGATTAACTGTGTGAATTAAGATATTATTCTGATGCCGCTTGCCATTGTATTTGAGATTAATGGTATCCTAGAATGGTTTTACTATATTGATTCATCATTTCATAGGAGGATCAATTAATTGAGCGCATACACCTGGATAATAGAATGAAAAAAATTAACCAACTGACAAGAGAAATTAATTATAAAAATTGTATACATGGATTGGTTGTATGTACTACTATTCACTAGATTATAGAGGGATTGTTCCACTTTCTCATGAGACATGGATTTATTGTCTCCTATAACATCCAATTACTGAAATGATAGGTACGTCTTAATCCTTTTCGTGGATTTTCTTTTCACTGGATGCGTTAGGGTTGAGTTTGTATTTGGAGGATACCTATAAAGTTAAATTCCAACACATTCTGGATTTTTCATCATTAAACAGGGTGTTTATGTAAATTGAATGAAAATTAAATGTTGAGTAACTATGTTACAAGCCATGTGAATAGGGCTAGGTGCAATCTATTTAGTGTTGTTCAGGGTGTGATGGGTACATGCTATGAATTAAATTTACATGATGTAATTTATTTTCTCCTCATTTTCTAATTCGTAACAATGATTGGATTTTTCAGTTAAGAATCTTTGGAATTACACAATGTGAATACGGGTTACACATCATTTAATTCTGTATTTTTCATTATGCATTACAGATTCAACACAACTTCACCGTAATGAAAATGAAATATTTCACAGTGTGTAATAGGTTTACACAGTATTTAATTCCCCAACAATATCCTATAAATGAAATATTGCACTTGGAATTTATCTCATCCTCTAATCTATATTCCTCTCCTGAAACCTATGTACCCCCCATTATTCTTTGATCCTTCAGACTATTTTGAATCCATTCCTTTGGTGATCAATTTATATTACTTTGTGGGTGATATTTGGGAAAGTGTTATTCATATTAGAACATCTATCTCTCTTTCCCCGGTCTTGGATCATATTGTGATTGATGGATATATGCCCTGTGGTTTTTCATCATGCATCTTTGTTGAGTTTTTATGTCTTCTTCACCTTTATTCTAATTGACATGTTCCATTTCCAGTGTCATGTTTCGTGAAGAGTTAGGTGGATCTATCCCAAATTTTCAAATTGATTATTCATAAATTTCATGATTTCTTACAATTTTTTATTTAAATTCAATATCTAAAAGTTTACTTCAATTTAATTTATAAAAACCTAATTATTTTGAATTAGTATATTTCAAACGATTTTGCATTAGAAATTTTGAAAATTCTTAATTCCATTGAATTTGGGTGTTTTTATTGGAATTGGATGATTTAAATTGTGGAATTTAAATTGTGGATTTTATTGAAATGTTTTCAATTAAATTTTTGAATTAATTTGTTTAAATGAATTGGGAAAATAATGATTATGGTTTTTAATGGATTTCAAACTAATGAAAATTATTTAAAATTTATTTGATAGAAACCATGTGGTTTTATCTTGTGAAAATGGAATGTTTTTTTATTAAAATAAATTTTGGTTTGAAATGGAAGAAATTATCATATTGAATTACAAGAATGAGATTAATTTTTATTTTCTGTTTACATAAAATAAAATTCATATAATTTCATAGAAAATGAAATCCATATATAGTTTTTGAGTTATTTGGATGCACTTTATGAAATAAAAATGTTTTGAAAACATACATGTGGCAGTTCTCATACCCGATGGGAGGGTGAAAAGTTACCTCTAGATTCTAATTGGCGGATGTGAGTATAACCATTTTGCAGAGATCACATACACAGTACAGAATCTTGTAGCTAGTTAATACAATCATACCCATTTGGACGATGACCTTGTTACTCTCTTGTTTATTTATATGTGAGATATTAATGTATGATAATGTAGTAAAATTGATTTACCAGCCTATAGTTTATTTACATAAACTATTTTATGTTAATTTTTAATTTAATCTGTTGCTTTAGTAATATTGCATCTCTTTTAATGTAAATTATATTATTTAAAAGTATTTTTATATCGTTTTGAAAATGTATAGAATGTTTTTTAAATATTCTATTGAATTTTCAAAATGGTTTATTTTGAAAATTGAAATCCTTTGTTGGGATACTCTATATTTGGAATCTGTTATGGAATCCTTTGTGGTATCCTACCAGGCTTAGGATCACACCAATAATTTTCCATTGGGTATTTGTAGAATTTATTATTCCATGTTATTGAAATGGGAATGGATATCATGGATGAGGATCCAGTTTTTGAACCTTGATCATGGTGAGTTCTGTCCATAGGGTCCTTGGTCTGATTTTCCATATATCTTAATTTGGTTTTATGTCTCTTAATTTTTATCCCTTGTTATATTCTTGTATAATTCTCCCACTGGATATTATTTTACATTCATATAGACATTATTTTCTTTGTTTTACTATGATTTGTGGAAAATTAAATCCCACTTGACTATTATACAATTCTAGGTTCTAGTCACCAACATGTGGGGATCAGGAACACACATTGGGCTATGTGAGGGTAGGATTAGATATTAGGATACCAAGGTACTCTGACTAGTTTTTGACAAAGTGGTATTAGAGGAGGTTGTTTGGCTTTTATCAAGAAGTCAATATTCATTTTTGAAATCTTCTCATGGCCTAAAAGGTAGTTACGATTGATTTTCACACTAGTTATCAGTGTAATGAACCTTAAGTCGAAGGGGTGGTTACCGAAGGGAATATTATAGTCAGTTATATCCCTTTCCCTATTCTAATTTAGATAGAGTGGTGTCCATATCCGGTTGTTCTATCTATTGGGATTAATTTACCTTGTTTCTTTGTTACAACACTTACACATGTCTTCAAAATTTTCAGTTGATGCTGTGTAGAATCATGGCTCTAAGAAGACGTGAAAATCGGATCCAGTTGGAAGTTGATAATGAACCACAATGAGAAAATCCTCCAGTGGAGCCAAATCTCTTTGAGGGGATTGAGTGCACTATCCAAGCTCTCAAAAAGGCACCACATACAGTTCTCGTTTAGGCTTCAGCTATGGATTCTCAAAGAATTGTTCTTAGAAATTATTCCAAATGAGATCCTTTTCCAGAATCTATTAGTTTTTAAAGGCCCCAAAAACCCTAATCATGTTGGGTAATGATTGAGAAATCTATAATGTCTATTTGTTTCTAGGAAACACTAGATGTGATCACGGTAAACAATTCCACATTCATGCTGAAAGGACAAAGCTAGAGATTTTGGTACATTATGGTGACTTTAGGGAAGCATGATGAATTAGAGTGGAAGGAAATCAATGTTATTTTCTCCATCCTATTCTATACATAGTCTATGGAGTTGTATATGGATGTGGTGTTTTACATGTTTGAGAAGACCGAACGAACCGTGACTGAGTATTCAAATTGATTTGTTGAGATGGCGTCATTTTATCCTGAGATTGTATCTAATGAAAGGATGATGGATTGCTGATTTGAGTTATGAGTTCGATCAAATATGTATTATAATGTTTTCATGATAAATATCCCAACTTATGCTAATGTTTTGGATAGAGAGATGATACTTGAGATGGACCAAGATAACAAGTCAATATTATTAGGTGTTTCTTTTCCTCCTATTGGTAGTGTATGTTCCTTCATTGAAAAATAGAAGCATGATTATTATTGTAGTAGTTATTGGTGAGAGAGTCGTTCCAAAACTCCTACAATTCAAGGCGTATTTTCTTGGACCTTCTATTAGTTTAGAATTCCATTACATTCAAAGAGGGTTTTAACTAAAGCACCAATGAACAACAGATCCTGTGGATATTCAAATAACATATAGAGATTCTACCATCACTTCTCAATAACTCATAGTGTGACAAGATCATCATCTATACATAAAACTGTGGGGAAATCAGATGTTTCGAAAATAAAAAGGTTCCATCCATAGGTAATTTTAATGTAGCTTCTCCACATAGTTGAAGAGTCTCCAAAGGAAGAGAACATGGGTCTAGTGACAGCGAGAGGTACCATTACTATAACATTATCATTAGTGACTACTCTATTTGATACCGGTTCAAATAATTAATTTAATATAAACTGAATTTTTAATATTCTTAATACTCTTATGGAGATTTAATCTTTTGCAATGGATATTACTGAACCCCTTGGTAAGACGTGAGAGTTTGGTCTTCGTATTACTGCTTGGGTCTTCTCACTTTTAGATGTTGATATTCCATGTAGTTTTTTGGTCCTTGACATGAATTATGTTAATGTCACACTTGTGTTGTATTGGATAATAACTAAGAAATCCAATATGGATTTATATATTTAATGGGTCTAATTCTATAAACTTAGTGGTATGTATCTTGTCTTCTAAAGATATTGGGACCTGAGGTCCAATAGGGATGTGTGTTTTTATCTAGTGTTGGGGAAAGTTATATCACTATTTATTTTTATCTAGAGTAGGAATCTTTGAGAATTGATATCCCTCTAGTCATCATCGAGTATCCCGATGTGTTTCCTTTGGATTTCTCTAGTCTTTCGTTGGAAAAAAAAGTTGAGTTATCAATTTACTTAATGCCTAGTACACAACCAGTTTCAATTCCCTCCTACTAAATGGAACTAGTAAAACTAAGTTATTTTAAGTCCTAGTTCAATGATTTTATTGAGAATGGAATTATATTCCCATGTATGTCACCTTGGGTGGAATTGATTCTCCTTTTTAATAAGGATAATGGATATCTTAACTAATGTGTTGATTATCTGAGACTCAATCGAGTCTCGATGAAGAATATGAATCCATTTCGATTGATGGATGATCTATTTGATTAGATGATAGGTGAGGAGGAGTTTTCAATAATTCGCAATTGTTATGGTTACCATAAATTGGGGATAAAAGAATATAACATTTCGAAAACCACTTTTCAGAGTAGGTACAACCATCACAAGTACCTTATTATTCCATTCAGTCTGAAAATTTTCTAATAAATATTTCATGGTTTTGATTAATAAACCTGATGCAAGTATTTGTTTACTTTTGTAGTGGTCATTTTTGGATGACATCTTTTTTACTCTAAATACAATCGTGAACATTTCCATCATCTGGGAAGAGTTTTGATTCTGCGAAGAAGTAATTGACTCTATGAGAAGCTCTACAAATTTGAATTATGTTTCATAGAAGTGAAATTATTGGGACATGTGGCGTCAGAACATGGTATATCAGTTAATATTGATATGGTGATGGCTATTGTGACTTGAGAGAAACCATAGAATTTCATCTAGATTTGGGGCTACTTGGGATTAGCCAGGTACAATGGCAGGTTCATGAAGGACTTCTCAATGATGGATTATCTGATAAATTCTTTAACATGGAAGGGGGTGATGTTTGTTTCAGATGAAATATTTCAGAGCAAATTTTTCAGATGAAACATATTTTTACTATTGGGCCAGTGTTAACTCTTTATGTGGCCAGTCAGGGCTATTTGGTCTTTTGTGATGCATCAGTTTTAGGATTGAGATGCGTTCGAATGAAGGGAGACAATATAAGTGCTTATGGATCTCATCATCTTAGGCCACATGATAACAATTGTGCAACCCATGACCTTGAACTTTTATCGATGATTCACACACTTAAGTGTTCGTGGTATTACCTTTATGGAGAAGGGTTTAACGTGTTTTCAGTCAATAAATGACTGAGTTATATATTATCTCAAAAATATTTCAATCTTCACAAGTCGGGTTGAGTTGAGTACATCTTGTCATTTGTCATTGAAATCTCTTATATCTGGAAGAAAGGGAATGTCATTATATATGTGTTGAGGATGAATCTTGTAGACTAGTAAGTGAAGGAATCATTAGAAGAGTGGAATTTGATTGTTCTCTTTGCACAATTTCATATCAATTTTCATGAGAAAGATGATGTAGTTCAATTATCCTATGTTCAGTTGACATCTTCGCTTATTTTGTTTATTCTATAGGATCCATAGCTAGATGAATAATTCCATTGCATTATGGACTCTCTTTTTTATGGGGGTACCACTAGTGAGTGGCTTTTCTGAATAGAGGGTGTTTTATTCTATCAGAATCACATCATTGTGCCTTTAGTGGATTCGAAAGATGTGATGGTGGATTTTATTAATTCCCAATGTTCACTGCACCATGGATTGAAAAAAGTGTTCTATGATATGTTGTTATAGTTCTGGTCTCAAGGGATGAGGTAAAAAATTTCTATGTTTTCTCTCATTTCTATATGTTCCAGCAGGCTAAGGCTGAGCACCAGAAACCTTTGGAATTGTTTCATGGACTTATATTCCCAAGTTGGATGTGCAATGAGATCTCAATGGACATTGTGGTTGAGTACACACATAACAAGATAAATAATAATGCGATATGGGTTGTGATAAACTGACTGACCATGTCAACACACATTATACCCATTCACGATACAACCGAATTCGAGGAGTTAGGAAATCACCATGTGAAAGAGATTATTTGTTTTCATAGAGTTCTATCCCATATAGTCTCCGATTGGGATCCTTAGTTTACTCACTTTTGGAGAGGCCTTCATGAGGCACTAATATACCAGGTTCATTTATGCGTAGAATACCATTTATTGTCTGACAACAAGATAGAGGGAGTTATATAGGATCTTGAGGATATTCTTCGTACTTATGTTCTTGACTTCCACGGGGATTTGGATGATCACTTGGGACTAGTTGATATATTTTATAATAATAGTTACCATTCTATGATTATAATGGCTCATTTTGAGGCCTTGAATGGTTAGGCTTGTAATTATATGGTGTTCTAGTCATAGGTGGGTGAAAGTGCTTTGATTGGACCAACCATTGTGTAGGATATTAAACCTATTATTCCACTGTTTCATTGGAGAATGATGAAAACCCATATCCCATATAAGTATTATATTGATCGACACCATTGCCCATTGCAGATTTCAATTGGTGACCATGTTTTCTTGAATGTTTCACCCCGATTAGGTCATCGACAACATTAGAGTCAAGGGAAGATTTATCCTATTTTTTAGGTACCTTTTGAGTATGTTGAGATAATAGATAAATTTTCTTAATATTTAGCACTTCCACCATAGCTAATGTTGATACATAAATTATTCAATGTATCACAACTCATAAATTATAACTCTGATCCATCTAATGTTTTGAGCTAGAGTAATATTTAGATTGAGCCTAATTTATCTTTGACTCTGCGGCTAGTCATAGTAGTTGATTTAATTACCAAGGTACTTCTTTAGGGTATGATACATTTGGTTCATGTGCTATGGAATCATGATTTTGATAATAAAGAAATGTGGGAATGCGAGGCACTGTTGAGAGAGAATCCAACTCATCTCACTGGCATGGAAGATTCTTCAGAGGATTTCTAGGGCCAGAATGTTTTAATGGTGGAGAGGTTGTAACATCCTATTACTGAACTGACATGTATGTCTAAATCCATATCATGATTTTCCTTTTAATTGTATGGGTAAGGGTTGAGTTTGTATTTGGATTATATTAATAATTTTAAATTCTAACACTTATGGAATTTTTCATTTTTAAATAGGATTTTTTGTAAACTTCTAGGAAATTGCAGGACGTATAACAAGGTTACAGGTCATGTAACTACAACCGAGTAGAAGCTATGAAGTGTGGTTGACAGTGTTATGAGTATATTCCATGAATTTTCTTTACATTATGTGAAGTATTTACAGTTCTGTTTTTAATATGTAATGAAGGGGGTTTCTTTTTTATGAGTCTTGGGAATTACACAACATGAATAGGGGTTACAAGATGTATAGTACCCAATTTTTAAAGTGTCATTACAGATACGATGTGTTATCAACATTACAAAAATTAACCATTTCATGGCCTGTAAATGGTTGACACATCGTGTAATTCCCTAATAGTTTCCTATAAAATTAATAATACACATGAAATGTCTCTCTTCATCATATCTAGTTTTATCTCCCTCGATCTAAGGCCATCCCAAATTATTCTTGGAGCCTTCCTACTCTTTCGTATCAATTATATTGGTGATCAATCATTATTACATTGGTTCATGATATTTGGGTATGTCTTCCTCATCATTATTCATCTATCTGTCCTTTTACTCTCTTAGATTATCTTGGGATAGATGGATCTATGTCATGTGGTGATGGATCATTCTTCTATGTTGAGTTTTAAGATCTTTTCAACCTTCGTTCACATTGAAGGGTTTCGTTGTGAGCATTGATTTTTGGGAAGAGGTAGGTTGTTCCATCCCAAATTTCAAAATTTATTTTTCCTAAATATGTTTTTTTATTTCAACGTTTTATTTTGATTTCAATTTCTAAAATTTTCATTAAATTAAATTTATATTAACTAGATTATAGTGAATTAGGGGTTTTGAATTGGTTTTGTCCAGAAAAACGGGGAAAACAACAAGTCCATTGAATTGGGGTGTGTTTACGGAAATTGGTTGATTAAAATTGTATAATTTTTTGTGTGGATTTGATGGAAATGTTTTTATTTAAATTTATTAAATTTAATTGTGGAAATTAATTTTCAAACGGATGGAATTGGTTTTTTATGTATTTCAAACTTGTGAAAATTTATTTAAATTGATTTGATAAAAAGATGTTGTTTTATCTTGTGAAAAGGTAATATATTTTATTAAAACTCATATTTGTTTTAAATGGAAAAATTATTCATTTTTAAATAGGAGAATATTATTTAATTGTTTTTTAATTATTATTAAATTATATTTCCCATGTTGTATGTGAATATGAAATCCATTGGTAGTTTGTGATATTTTTTGGATACACTCTATGCGATTTAAATTTTCTAAAACATACCTTTGGTGGGTCATATCACTGATGGTAGGGTGATGAGTCACCTATGGCCTGTGTTAAGGGGTTGTGAGTATACTCATTTTGACGAGATCACATAGAGAGTGTTGAATCATATAGATGATTAATACTATCAAACATATATGGAAGATAACCATGTTGATTTCTTGTTTTTTATATGATATATAAATGTAAGATTACTTTGTAAAACTTCTTTACATGCATTTACAGTATTTACATAAATTGTTTTATGTATATTTTTTATTTAATCTTTTATTTTTGAGATATTTGATCACTTTTAATGTAAATTATATTCATTAAAATTATTTTCCCATCAATTTGATACTATATAGCTTTCTTTTTTTAACAAACTCTTGAATTTTAAAACATATTCATTTTGAACATTGAAATCTTTTCATTAGATAATCTATGTTTAGAATTTGTTATGAAATATTTGGTGGCATCCTATTGGGATTAGGCATAAAAAATATGTTTTCCTTTTTGTGTTTCTATTCATTATTATTCTAGAATTTAGATAGGGGAAATGGTCTCTTAGAGGAGGATCTAGCTATTTGACCTTGTTCATAGTGACTTGTGTCCTTTGGGACATTATGATACTTTCCACCATTTGGTAAATTTGTTGTAGTACATTGGGATTCTTATTCCTTTTGACATTATTGTACATTACTCCATGTGTATTTTCTTTAACACACATATTGACATTCTTATCATTATTCCTCTATGTTTAATGTAAATTTTTTTCCCACTTTCATGTTGTACAATTCCAGGTTCTAGTCTCCAACCTGTGGGGATTGGGAACCACCATCATGGCTATGATTGGGCCAGGTCAGTTATTTGGTTACCAGGGTACTCAGCCAGGTTAATAACATCTCATTCTTTTAGATGACAATCTACTTCATTTGAGATGATTCTTTCACCTTGTCATGTGTACCCAACGAATATGTAAGCAACACAACTATAATATATCACATGGATCCATGTATGATATGATTCAATCCCCTTGACTATTTTCACACTAAAAATAAATAAGGGACTCCATCATGGGTATTCACATTGAACCCAATGATGTTACATTAGAGATGGGACAAGAGATCCTATGGATATATGAGAATTCACTTTATAAATAAGGACATTCGACCTGGAGATGAAGAAGTCATTGATGGACTTTTGTGTCAATTCGGAACTAGATGGTCACCTGGTTTATTTTTGTGTTGTATTAATTGTATATATAATACCCTAATTATAATTTTTGACGCACTGAATATTTTGACTAGACTGATTAGACACCATGGTGTTGGACTACTAATTTTTTCTCACACTCTACTCAGGCAACTTCTTATACCTTTGTAGATTTCATGGATGTAGGTACAATCAATGGAATGGGGGCCTATTATTAATTATTTCTTACTATATGGGTTAGAGTTTAGAAATGGGACCACCATGGGTCTTGAGACCAAATTGATTAGTTTCATTAATTTTTCTAGTTTTTCTAATATTTATATGAATTTTGGAACATTATTTTGTAACATTTCTGACAGACATTAAATGATTCTATTTTATTTGGAATCTATATATTGTTCTCAAATCACCTTGATTTTTTTTCTATTATTTAATTTTTTTCTATAAATTTAATTTTTTAACTTATATTAAATCTTTTTTCAAAGGGGGATAATATCCCCACATTATTCATTACACCCTCAAAAACTTTTCATTGGATTCTGGCATACATGGATGCGCTCATGAGATGACGTAGCCAACCTAGTTTGGTATTGTGATGGACTGAGGAATCTAGGTTGTTAAGAAGTTGAATTTGACATTTTGGTTCAATTTCTGTTACTATACTATTTAGGAAAGGTATAGAAGATAATAGGATGGGTCGGTATTCATAATGATCTTTTGTATTTTTTCATCTAGCCTATATATAGGGAAAATCCTGAGTTCTTATGGATGGGATTGTGGTTATGTTGTTATCTTGTTATTGTTAGATGTTATTTTTCCTTGGTTGACTCATATGTGTGAGGTAATTTTTTATTGATAATGTTACTCATGAGATGGTGTTGCATGAGATGAGCATGCATTCATCCTGATATGAAAATGTGGATTTATGTCAACATTTATTTTTCATGGTGGGGACATATCTATTTCATGTGAAATTTCATCCCATGTAAAATCTGAAATTAAATCTCTTGGTATACCTGATAATATAAATGAAATAAACTGTTGATTTATTCCAATTATCTTGTTATTACAATTTTAAAAGAAACACGACTCAAGTTTTCTCTATTGGTATAACCTATTGAGGAAGGCCATTTTGTGTAACCTGTGTTTTAAAATGTGTATTAAACCAATTTATAAATAATGCTTCCTCGTCATCTTTGAATAAAGCATCAACATAATGGAAATAAACATTAACATAATTCCATTAATCCATAAATTCCTATAGCTTTGAAAAAGAAAATATATTATCAAATTTAAGATATACTCTTAAAGTTCTTGAGATCCATATAAAGGGAAATTGTTCGCACTATGCCATTACAAATGAGTTGAAGAGAGTGTCTCTGGTACTACATTCACCAATGTCCATAGGGAGGGAGAAACCTAGGATGTAGTGTTCTATATTGAAAAAATCCATATGGTCTTTGAAACCCTCGAGACATCTGATGATATGATGGTGAAGCATGATGAATACATTTTATGAGGTCCTTCCATGAAATATTGGGACATTATGGTGAAAGTATATCATTATTAGGATCAATCATAGAATGACATTGACTTGATATTCCTAAGATACTTTTACCCAGAGATTTTTAGGATGATAAGGAATGCGAGTTCATGTACATGAAACTAGATGGTATGGAAATAATGGACTCTACTGGTCACTTCAAAAACCTATACCATTTTTTACAATCCATAAAAGCTTATGGGACCAATATGTTGAGGTAATCATTGGATGATAATTTTGTTGAGAAAAAATCACAGGTGAACAAACTTTACCTAATTTCCTTCGTTGATGTTGTGAATCCAACTATTACAAAAAACTGAATATGAGAGAGTCCATGAACAATATTCTGGATGTTTTAGTTAGGTGATATTGGATATCATCTCCTTGAAACTTTATACACTACAATAATTGTAGAGACCCGAAGCTTGACATACATGGAAATTACGTTACTTTTGCGGAATACTTAATACATAACAAAAATCAAAACTCAAGGACTGTAATAGTTTAGTGTCTTTGGAAACTCGGAACGTAATCTTCTAATCTTGGTGAAAGATCTTCAACATCTCTCATAAAGATCTTCCCCTTTTGTTTCGTAACTAAAAACATTCTTTAAATCCTGGGGAAAAGAAAAAATATAAAGGGTGATCTCAAATGATCATTAAGGGTAATAATAGATAGCATAAAATAATCCATAAACATTTGAGTGAAAAAACATGATCATAAAATCTAATCATCAAAATCTTGAGAAAAGACATAAATCGTGGAAGTACATAAACCATAGATCATAATGAAACATTAATCATTAACAACTAGCATGGGAATAAAACATGTAATTGTGGAAACCATTAAGCACATGATATTATCTCTATAGTAGCCAAGGCATTGCTGCCAAGACTATCTTAGTGGACAAAGTCCCTTTCTGAATCGAGTTCACTCCTCGTTCCAGTCCTGTATTACTGAACCGGTTTAACTTGCCGTTCCAGCCATGTCTATCTCATGAGATATAAATCTTTACCCAATGCATTGGAGGGAGATATAGTTCCCACCCATCTCATAATTAAATCATTCTTACTTGTGCCACAAAATAAACTTACAACATTCATCATAACCCAAAGAATAAAATGGGTTTCATAAACATCATCCCATAATTTTATAATCCATATAAAACAAATTGAAATTTCATCATAAGAAAAGTTATCCACGTAAATCATATATACATTAAACTTTAAACATACACATATCAAATAATGCCATCTTAGATGGAAAATGGTTTGATAAAACATTTGAAATGAATTCTTGAGGAAATTATCCTTTCTTCGTCAAAATCATTTTCTTTTCAAAAATGACATGCACTTTTAAAATAAAATTATTTTGTTGAAAATATTCATAATGTCATGTAGAGTATGATTCATGAAAATGAGGCGTTATGAAACCGTAAAAATCCATTCAGGCTGTATAAGTTAGAAATATCATTCTCCTCGTACTTTTGTCGAAATAGTCAAAAAAGTACCTCGTAACGTTAACAAAAGAAAGATTCCTTACATACCATGTAGTAAAAGTCAAAAATTGGTAAAAATGACTTTAAACAAACATTAATACACTTTTATAAAACATGGACATGTATGATAGCAATAACACCAGAAAATACTTATGAATAAGCTATCTCGGATAAAAATGAGATTTGCACAATTATCCATTACCTTAGGTCTGGTATGCTTCGTACGTATCCGAAACTCCTGTATAATGATTTTAATAATGTCATTGACTTATTACAGAATCATATTCATTGTTATTATATCATATATGGTTCACTTATGACTTTATATTACCCGTTCTTTTGTAAATTCCATGTTAAAGCAGCGTTTTGGGTAAAATCATTTTATTTATCGTATGTGTTTCGACTTGTCATTCTTGATATTATTACTTATATCCTGATTTACATATTTTATTAATGTAAAACATGATTTATATGTAATATATATTCATCATATACATATATATATTATAGATCGATAAAAGGAATGAAATACAGCGTTCCTGGAGGCCGTAGGCCGTACGTACGCATGAACACTGTTTTCCTTTTCTCATTGAATTGAATGGAATTAATTGGATGAAATACATATATATATATACATAAATCCAGTACCATTATATGTCTTATAATTCATGATTACTTATTATATTTACTTTATAATCATTTATGAATGGTTAATCATTGAGAATGAATCTCATCGCGTCGTGGAGACGGTATTCCGTACGTACGCACGAGCGATGATATCGTTCCCATGATCGTGGAATTTTATTGGAGTGTATGTATAATATTACAGAATCAATGTCACTTTACAATAATCATATATAGTTATTATTTACACCATTATACCCATCCAAGTAAGGTGGCGGTGGAAAATAGATTACACCACGACGTGGAGACGGTATTCCGTACGTACGCATGCGCGATGATTTCGTTTTACGTAGGATGGATAGATGGTGAAATAAGGTTGTTTCAAACTTATAATAACATATAATTATATTAGTGATACTGATGTTGTTACTTCATAATGAAACAACCCAATAAGAATAAGTGGAAGAAGAAATAAAGTTGAAAGAATCGGTAACGGACATTACATCTTTTTTGAAGCGCCTCTTTGAGACCTCCTATTAGGGCACTAAATTTGGTCTTTGAATAATACCAGGACCTCTAGGATGTTTCAAGGGAAGTGGAGAATATAATTTGTCAGGGGTTTGCCGAGCTTGAAGGCTCAAATTGGTGTGAGGAGGAGTGGGAGGAGGTGCCCTTTTATAAGGAAGGAGAGGGGCACCTTTGGAATTCTTAAAAATATTAATTTATAATAAATATAACCCCACTTAAAAACCTCCAAAAATGACTTATATCAGAATATTAGATGAGATATGGTTGTAATCTCATCAACCAATCAAATTTAGACATGTAAGGAATTTATTTTAAACATTATCAACTTGATTTATCCTAATTTAATCAATTTAATTTTATGTGTGGTAATAACATTCTAAAATTTAAATTATAACAAATAATTAATTATTTGTTGTGAATTTTCCATAATTGGATACTTTTTAACCTTTTCTACCATATAAATTTAAATTTATAATTTTTAAATATATTTGTGATTTTTAAACAATTTTATAATCTATTTTTTTTATAAAATAACAATAGTGTCAATTTTGACACTATTCATTTATTTGAATTTAAATAAAATATTTACAGAAGATATGTTCAAACTAAAAGCTTTAATAGAATCATAAAAGTTTATATGTATCTATAAAATTAGTTTAACACATTAAATATTTCATATAATATTTATTTTATTATTTTTAAAACCATTTATATGGTTTATCTATTAATAAAACAATTACTACAACATTTTTGTATAATTATTTAATATACTTATTTGCTGCAAAAAAATTAAACATAAAATCCTATGATGAATATAAATATTATTATATTTCAAAATAATACTTTTACTCTAATTTATCATCTTAAAATCACAATATTGAAATTTTTATATTTATTAAATTATAAAGGTGACAACTTTGGCATCATTTAAAATAAAATAATATAAGCATCATAATCACTTTTATAAGACTCCAAACGGTTATATATTAGGTCATTAGATGCTTATGGTATATATATACACTAAAAATATTTTTTGGTCACGTTTGTGGGCCTTTTAATGGGTATTATTATTTCAATAAAAACTATATTACTGATTTTTTCACTTAATAAATAATTTCTGCATCATTAATGTATCACCATTAATGATAATTATTTAATCCCTAAAAACCTAAATAAATTATCGTGATGTATATAATTTTATTATCTTTCTATAGACTATTCATTTTAGAAGTTTTATGATTTTTATCACTAAATTACAATTATTATACTTATAAGATTTAAGAGAGTGACATGTTGTCACTTTCTTTGGTTTTGATAATAAATAAGTTATTTTCATGGTCAAAAGTCCATAAAATGAATCTAATCCGACCCTTAGGTGATATGGGTCAACTTTTATCCATCCAATAGAATTTTGGCATGTGTTAGGGTATTTTTATAATATTACATTTAACATTAATTACCGGATTTACCTTTAACTATGGTAAATAAAATTTACCGTAGTTACTATTCATAATTCCCAAAAATAAAAAATATCCTATTAACATAATTTGGACCCACTGATTCCAAATATAGAATCAATTTTTTCAATTTCAATACAAATAAGTTGCAAAAATTAAATTAAAATTAATCTCGTTGTCGAATGAAAACGGATTTTTGTTTAAAACATTGCAAAAGATTGAATTGATTTAACCTACGAATTCAATGTAAAATCAATGATAATGACATACATTATATTAAATGGTAAAAATATATTCTATTTATACTTTAAAACAATTCAATATTATAATTTAACCATATAAATTGTTGTGATGAAAAATGTTTTTTTTAATTAAAATGTAGCGTGTTTTTACTATTCATCAAAATATGAAAGTTACCAGAATAATATGAAAATTTTATCCAAAGTAAATTTTTATTTATTGATTCCAAATAAGAATTTTATTTTGTAAAATTTAACTTTAAACATGTCAAAAACTATATTTAATGTTGGTGCGCCATCAAAAGGCAAGAGAACTGCATTTTTTGAAAAATACTTATTTTACCCGAAAAATTTATTTTGTTCTTATACCATGTTCTAGAAAATGTGTAAGATGAATAATAATGTTATAAAATTAAAAATTTAGTTAATAATATTCATAACGGCTAGTTCATAATAATATTATAATAATATATTGTTGTTTAGTAAAAACCTGTATTGCGTACAACACATGCTATCGAGGAAGGTCGCGATTGTGTGTAATGCAAGCCAAGTCAAGGTTGCGTGTTGTGCAAGAATCCTTCGTTGTTTCGTATAATAGAATCCAAACATATTTCATTTATACATTTAATATATATATATATACTCAATGTTGCGTAGAATAACTATTATCTAAATTGTGTGTAACATGATCCGAGAATAGTGTTGCGTATACTGCAAGCTAATATGGTGTTGCATATAGCGCAAGGTAATCTTGGTGTAGCATACATTAAAAGACAATAATGAAATTAAAAGAATATTTTTCCAAAAATCTCGGGGTGTTACATTCTACCCCCCTTAAAATGAATTTCTCCCTCGAAATTCGTCGGGGTTATAAATGGTTTACTACTCGAAAGTTTGTTTAATAGATACCCACATCGTAAAAAGGAATAACAAAACATGGCTTTAAAAACTAAATAATGAAATGTAACGGTTACCCAAATTAACTCATCACTGGGTTTCCACATAGGAGAACATTGGTGAAAATATGGATATGGAAGAAAAATCTAACCATCAAGTTCTGATGGAGAGTGGTCGAGAACATGGCTATGAAAAAGCCATCAATCACAAAGCCATAAATTTGTTATGATCTAAGGTACCACCTGATTCATCAGATATAAGAGCACTAGGACAACATTTTTGGTTTTCAATATCATTTCCCTAAAGTTGAAAATATTTAATTAGAAGAAATACCTGCTTGATTTTGGTACAATCTCACTATTGTTCGTGATTTGAACAATTTCCACTTCATATCTTAACGAAATGAAGTTGAATTTTTTATTCGTGAAGTGTTAACAGATCATGTGATAGAATGATGGGTCATTCCATCTGTTTCAAACAAAAGTTTAGCAAAAGTTATCAAATATACATAAGTCCATATATGGTGAGATTAATCATATATGGTTCCGAAAATGGACTTATACTTTATATATCATAATGCTTAATATAATAAAACTAGTTTCTACTAAACAGGGATGTCCTGAAGGCCAGTGGTAGGCGATAAAGGCCAGTCGCACTTTGGTTGTGGGTTCGATTCCCACATCCAGGTCTGACGTGATGGACTGTCGCCCGTCTTGCAGGTTGCCCTTTTTCTAAAACTACATTACTATAACATCCCATCAATAATATCAAAAAAAACTTCTATCCTTAAACAATACTAACTTATGTCCAACATAATCCATTCCAATCTTTAGGATTATCCATAATACTGTTGTCCAATCTCATATTATAGTGAAAACGATTACCAGAGATTTCATATAACAAGCATGTTAATACCATCCTTGATCCCCATATATCATAAGATATGTCTTGTTGGTCACATTACAAACATTCGAAGGCCTTAATCATGTATTCTCTTGAAAAAATGAATACCTGTTGAACCTTAGTGAAAACATGAATGTAGTTAAAAGTTAACATTTTCCACATACCAAAATCCTAAAAATTATATATACTCAAACCATGATATTACTTAGTCCTTATATCAATCATGATCTCATGAATACTGTCAAACATTTCATTTTCTCTTTATCCCTTCACTATGTGCATATCATCTGCTTTCCAAAATATTTGAATCACTTTTCATGGTTACCGATACCATAAAATTATTGAAATCCACAATAGACTAATAAAAAAATATTCTAATACACCATACAAGTACCTCAACAACATTATTCTTGAATACCAATACATAAACACTTCAATCCATCCTCGTCAATGATTTTCTTGGAATAATTCTATCCTTGATTTAGAAGTAATTTTTTAGGTCAGGGCATTGAGTTGGGTAATGCCCATGTTCTCCACAAATAAGACATTGAACTCCATAACAGTCTGTCACTCTATGTCCCTTTTCTCCACACAGATAACATATGTCCCTCCATTTGAGGTATTCCTCAAGGTTCTTCTTCCCTTCTTTAGGAATCTCAATCTTCCTTTCTTTATGCTCCTCAACATGCGAACAAGCATAAAAGTCTATCTTCCTCTTATTTTATGAGTTAGGCATACCACTAAATTTCACGTTGTTAATCATATATCGTGATGAATGATTTGGCATAATCATAATATCATTCTCTCTATGCATTACGCAATTTTTTTGCTCATTTTCACCAATTTTTTCATTGGATTCAATGTTAACCGAATTCCTTCTGGTTCCCTCCATTGACTAAAACACAAAAATAATTCTGCGAGAGGCAAAAATCATACAAGGAAAATAACATAATCAATGGGGAGTACCTCCAAAATCTAACATCCTAGGTTTAATTGTAATATCGTTACCATAATTCTAGGACTATAACCTATACTTATACTTAACCTAAGGGACATCCCTAGACATACCTTAGAAATATCTCTAGGGATCTCACTAAAGTTCTCACATCCTAGTTTCTAAAGGTTGACTAAACCTTTCCTCTGATACCAACTGTAGAGACCCGAAGCTTGACATACATGGAAATTACTTTACTTTTTTGGAATACTTAATACATAAAAAAAATCAAAACTCAAGGACCGTAATAGTTTAGTGTCTTTGGAAACTCGGAACGTAATCTTCTAATCTTGGTGAAAGATCTTCAACATCTCCCATAAAGATCTTCCCCTTTTGTTTTCTTAACAAAAAACATTCTTTAAATCCTGGGGAAAAGGAAACATATAAAGGGTGAGCTCAAATTCTCAGTAAGGGTAAGCATAGATTGCATAAAATAATCCATAAACATTTGAGTGTAAAAACATGATCATAAAATCTAAACATCAAAATCTTGAGCAAAGACATAAATCATGGAAGTACATAAAGAATAGATCATAAAGGAACATTAATCATGATAAACTAGAATGGGAATAAAACATGTAATTGTAGCAACCATTAAACACATGATATGATTTCCATAGTAGCCAAGGCATTGCTGCCAAGACCATCTTAGTGGACAAAGTCTGTTTCTAAATCGAGTTCACTCCTAGTTCCAGTCCTGTATTACTGAACTGGTATAACTTGTCGTTCCATACATGTCTATCTAATGAGATATAAATCTTTACCCAATGCATTAGAGGGATATATAGGTCTCACCCATCTCATAATGAAATTATTCTTACTTGTGCCACAAAATAAACTAAAAACATTCATCATAACCCAATGAATAAAATGGGTTTCATAAACATCATCCCATAATTTCATAATCCACATAAAGCAAATGGATATTTCATCAGAAGAAAAGTGAACCATGTAAATCATAGAGACATTAAACTTGAAACATACACATATCAAATAATGTCATCTTCGATGGAAAATGGTTTTGATAAAACATTTGAAATGATTTCTTGAGGAAAATATCTTTTCTTCGTCAAAATCATTTTCTTTTCAAAAAATGCCATGCACTTTTAAATTAAAAGTATTTTGTTGAAAATATTAATAATATCATGTAGAGTAAGCTTCATGAAAATGAGGCGTTATGAAACCGTAAAAATCCGTTCATGCCTTATAAGTTAAAAATAGCATTACCCTTGAACTTTTTTCGGAAAAGTCAAAAAAGTACCTCGTTACCTAAACAAAAGAATGATTCCTTACATACCATGTAGTAAAAGTAAAAAATGGGTAAAAATGACTTTAAACATACATGAATAAACTTTTATAAAACATGGAAATGGATGATAGAAATAACCCCAGTAAATACTTATGAATAAGCAATCTCGAATAAAAATGAGATTTTCACAATTATCCCTTACCTTAGGTCTGGTATGCATCGTACGTATCTGAACCTCCTGTATAATGATTTAAATAATTTCATTGACTTATTACAGAATCATATTCATTGTTATTATATCATATATGGTTCACTTATGACTTTATATTACCCGTTCCTTTGTAAATTCAATTTTAAAGCAGCGTTTTGGGTAAAATCATTTTATTTATCGTATGTGTTTCGAATTGTCGTTCTTGATATTATTACTTATATCATGATTTAAATAATTATATAATGTAAAACATGGTTTATATATAATATATTTTCATCATATACATATATATATATTATAGATCGATAAATGGAATGAAATACACCGTTCATGGAGACGGTAGGTCGTACATACGCATGAACGTTGTTTTCGTTTCCTCGTTGAATTGAATGGAATTAGTTGGATGACATACATATATATATTTATGCATAAATACAGTATCATTATATGTCATATATTTCATGATTTCTTATTATATATACTTTACAATAATTTATGAATGGTTAATCATTGAGAATGAATCTCATCGCGTCGTTGAGACAGTATTCCGTACGTACGCACGAGCGATGATATCGTTCCCATGATCATGTAATTTTATTGGAGTGTATATATACTATTATAGAATCAATATCAATTTAAAATAATCATATATAGTTATTATTTACATCATTATACCCATCCAAGTAAGGTGGTGGTGGAAAATAGATTACACCACGGCGTGGAGATGGTATTCCGTATGTACGCACGCACGATGATTTCGTTTTCCGAAGGATGGATAGAAGGTGAAATAGGGTTGTTTCATAATTATAATAACATATCAATATATTATTGATACTGATGTTATTACTTCATAATGAAACAATCTAAGTATAATAAGTGGAAGAAGAAATAAAGATGAAAGAATCGATAACGGACATTACCTCTTCTTTGAAGCGCCTCTTTGATACCTCCTATTAGGGCACTAAAATTGGTCTTTTAAGAATACCAGGACCTCTAGGATGTTTCTAGGTAAGTGGAGAAGAGAATTTGGTAGGGGTTGGCCGAGCTTGAAGGATCAAATTGGTGTGAGGAGGACTGGGAGGAGGTGCCCTTTTATAAGGGAGGAGAGGGGCACCTTTGGAATTCGTAAAAATATTAATTTATAATAAATATAACCCCACTTAAAAACCACCAAAAATGACTCATATCAGAAGATTAGATCAGATAGGGTTGTAATCTCATCAACCAGTCAAATTTAGACATGTTAGGAATTTATTTTAATCATTATCAACTTGATTTATCCTAATTTAATCAATTTAATTTTATTTGTGGTAATAAAATTCTAAAATTTAAATTATAACAAATAATTAATTATTTGTTGTGAATTGTCCATAATCGGATACTTTATAACATTTTCTACCATATAAATTTAAATTAATAATTTTTAAATATATTTGTGATTTTTAAACAATTTTATAATATATTATTTTTATAAAATAACAATAGTGTCAATTTCACACTATTCAATTATTTGAATTTAAATAAAATATATACAGAAGATATGTTCAAAATAAAAGCATTAATAGAATCATAAAAGGTCATAGGTGTATAGAAAATTAGTGTAACACATTAAATAGTTCATATAATATTTATTTTATTATTTTTAAAACCATTTATTTGGTTTATCTCTTAATAAAAAAATTACTACAACATTTTTGTATAATTATTTAATATACTTATTTGCTGCATAATAATTAAAAATAAAATCCTAAAATTAATATAAATAGTATTACCTTCCAAAATAATACTTTTACTCGAATTTATCATCTTAAAATCACAATATTTAAATTGTTATATTTATCAAATTATGAAGGTTAGAACTTTGGCATCATTTAAAATAAAATAATATAAGTGTGATAATCCCTTTTATAAGACTCCAAACGGATATATATTAGGTCATTAGATGATTATGGTATATATATACACTAAAAATAAATTTTGGTCAGGTTTGTGGGCCTTTTAATGGGTATTATTATTTCAATAAAAACTATATTACTGATTTTTCACTTAATAAATAATTTCTGCATCATTAATGTATCACCATTAATGATAACTATTTAATCCCTAAAAAATATAAATAAATTATCATGATGTAGATAATTTTATTAGATTTCTGGAGACTATTCATGTTCGATGTTTTCTGATTTTTATCACTAAATTAAAATAATTATACTTATAAGATTTAAGAGAGTGACATGTTGTCACTTTCTTTGGTTTTAATAATAATTAAATTATTTTCATGGTCAAAAGTCCATAAAATGAATCTAATCCGATCATTAGGTGATATGGGTCAACTTTTAGCCATCCAATAGAATTTTGGCATGTTTTAGGGTAATTTTCTAATATTATATATACCCTTAATTACCCGATTTACCTTTAACTATGGTAAATAAAATTTACCGTAGTTACTATTCATAATTCCAAAAAAATAAAAAGTAGTATATTAACATAATTTAGACCCACTGATTACAAATATGGAATCCATTTTTTCAAATTCAATACAAATAAGTTGCAGAAATTAAATTAAAATTAATCTCGTTGTCGAATGAAATCGGGTTTTTGTTTAAAACATTGCAAAAGATTGAATTGATTTAACCTAAAAATTCAATGTAAAATCAATGCTAATGCCATGAATTATATTAAATGGTAAAAATATATTCTATTTATACTTTAAAACCATTAAATATAATAATTTAACCATATAAATTATTGTGATTAAAAATGTTGTTTTTAATTAAAATATAGTGTGTTTTTACTATTCATCAAAATATAAAAGTTACGAGAATAATATGAAAAATTTATCCAAAGTAAATTTTTATTTCTTGATTCCAAAGAAGAATTTTATTTTGTCAAATTGAACTTATAAACATGTCAAAACTATATTTAGAGTGGGTGCTCCATCAAAAGGTGGCAAAAATGCATTTTTTGAAAAATACTTATTTTACCTGAAAAATTTATTTTGTTCTTATAACATGTTCTAGAAAATGTGTAAGATGAATAATAATGTTATAAAATTAAATATTTAGTTAATACTGGTCATAAAGGCTAGTTCATAATAATATTATAATAATATATCGTTGTTTAGTAAAACCCGGTATTGCGTACAACACATGCTATCGAGGAAGGTCGCGATTGCATGTAATGCAAGCCAAGTCAGGGTTGCATGTTGTGCAAGAATCCTTCATTGTTTCGTATAACATAATCCAACCATATTTCATTTATACATTGAATATATATATATATATATATATACTCAATGTTGCGTAGAATAACTATTATCGAAATTGTGTGTAACATGATCCAAGAATACTGTTGCATATACTGCAAGCTAATACGGTGTTGCGGATAGCGCAAGGTAATCTTGATGTAGCATACAACACAAGACATTAATGAAATTAAAAGAATATTTTTCATAAAATCTCGGGGTGTTACAATAATAGTTACCAATATAGTTTTAGTGGGTTGATTAGTTAGGGGAGTGGGGAACAGTCTCAGATTCACTCTTTGTTAGAATGAATTCAATATATAATAGGTTTCCCCATTAATAATCAATTTCCATATTTCAATGTGAATTACCATTCTGTAGGTTGTTTGGGTCATCTTTAAAGGTTTAATAGAGGCCCCAAAAAATAGTGGAAGGGGATAAAGATAGATATCTGAGTCTAGGAGGGACTTAGTTACCCATTAATAGACTAGAACCTAGAGTTCAACTAGATATTCAGGATTAGGTAGGGGATGTAGTACAGTAACATAGATTAACGAATACCAACTACATGGAGTAGTATTTGGGATTCATACTAGATCATAGGTTATAGGGGGAAAGTTATCTAAATTCAATGCAGACTACTCTAAATAGCTTGGATTCTGAATAATTTACCATCAAAAGATTGATTCCTATATCATTTACCATAATATACGTTTTTTATATTAGAGAATCAAAATCTTGTATATCTACTATTCTTTTTAAAAAATCAGGTTTTTTCGTAGAATATGGATGGGTCTATGTCAACTAGTCGACAATTGGGATTACAATCCGACGATATCAAATGATGAAAGTATTTTTCTTTGGAAATTAATGATTTTTTCCATTTGGGATATTTTAATACTAGAAATAGAATGATTGGATTTAATCCCTTGAATAGATTATCTCATCCTATAAATGGAATATATCAACTATTATTAGAATAGAGTTACATTTCTCTCACTAGACGGGGAAAACTAACATAAATTGGGTGGGTTGGATAACAAATTCAGTTGGTTTATACCAATTATGTTCAGATTGGATTATCTCAGGGATCAGATATAATGATTCGTTTTTTATGATGATGGAATACAATAAGATAATTTTTATCATTTGGTCAACCATTTCTAGGATTTAATTTCAAAATAGTTCTTTGGATTACCAAATTAGTAGGAGATTCAGTTAATTATCATGTTGGTATTTGGAGATGAGCCCATTTCCATTCCTCTATATGGGATGCCACTAGGAAAACATTAGGATTTGAAAGTTAAATTTCATGCTCTAGAAGAATAATGTTTTAAGCGGAAAATTACACCACTTTGTTGTTAACTTATTATTTTTTCCTATAATTTTTTGATAACCATGAAATTTTTTGTAGATTTTCCAAGGATTACTAGTTGAAAGTCAAAAACCAGTATACCCCTCAATGCATTGAAGATCTCTTTGATCAGTTGAGAAGATCCCAAAATTTCTCGATGACTGAATTAAGATCACGGAACAATATATTAAAGGTGATACTATAATAAATTCCTAAACATTATTTTGGGAGATGTTACATCATATATATGTTCATGGTGATTTCATTTGGTTTCATGAAATCAAAAGTGATATTCCTGGAATTGATGAATCAGATCCTTCATCATTTCATTGATCAATTTGTACTAGTTTTTGGAAGTGGAATCATAGTGTAATCTCATTCAGTAGATGATAAACCCCTATATATTTTCATCATCTGGAGAACATTGAGAGATCATCATCATAATTCCAGTCTAGAAAAATGATTTTTCTTGATTTATCAAGTGCACTTTCTGGTTCATGTTTTCTCAATGACTATATTGTATGTGGACCCAGTAAAGGTTTCATCCATTGTATCATGGGAGTCACCCAATGAAGACATAATAGGTCATAAATTTTTGGTCTATATGGATATTATTTGAATTTTTTCATTAAATTATCCCATTTGTAAGCACCAATGTCTAGGATGACTAAGGGAGGGGTTAATTTTGAGTATTCAAATTCATTTTAGATGAATTTTCTGGAGCTAAATAAAAAATGAATTAAACATCGATCCACATATTTCCCATGAAATTTAAGGATTATAATATATATTTTTATTCATCCTGAATCAGAATCAATGTAGTTGTAATGTAGTGTGATCAAGTGGGTACCTATTTATCTAGACAGTTGAGACTATATAAAAGGATTTACTCTTTTCATGAACTAGAGTTAGTTATGGCGGTACATTCCCTTACATTCTAGAGAAACTATGTTTTGGGAGAGTGGTTTTTTATGTACATAGATCATATGATTATAAATTAGAACCATTCTCAATGATACGTAAACCCATGATATAGGAGTTTGGTCAATTACCTTTTGTTTTTTTGACATTGGGGTAACTTAATAACTAAAAAAGGAATCATTTTTTATGATTCTTTGAGCTTCAAAAAAAACCTAGGTAGTGTTGGTGTCATTGAATGAGTGGAGGTTGATATAACTATTTTAAGACATACACATATATACTCATGAATTCTATGGATGTGTACCATTTAATTCATAATCTATTATACCAATTCTTTTAGACCATATATAGATATATAATTTTATGATATTGTGGGATTAACACATAGGGAAAACTTATATGATACGGAGACATCGTCAGGATGGCCTTTTAATAGTGGTAATATTTTTATTTTCTATGGTTGTGTATTGGAACATATGTTTTTTGACAAGGATGATTCCATATGGGAAATACATCAAGGTCTAAAAAGATGTATTGTGATCTCCATATACTTTTTAATGGTTGGAAGGATATATGAGTTAGGTAGTTGGATTTATATTGAGATGTTTCACCTAACAATATGTGATGGATGAAAATTATAGGCCAAAAATATTTTTTAAGTCTCCACCACATCTTGAGTTGAAATAAGGTGATGTCATCATGAACATCATTAAAGGTTTACCTTGGATACATTGTAATAATGTTGTGGTGTTTCTGATCACGGATTGGCTGTTTATGTTAGGCCACATTGTACCTATTAGGTAAAACGTAAGTATAGATGACCTAGGTTGAATATATTTTGGTGAGATATTTTATCTTCATGGTGTTATGAGGAGTATCATATTTTATCAATATTGTAATTTTTTATAATGGTTCATGTAGGGTCTTTAGAAGGATCTATGATCATAGGTTCTTTTGAGTAAACCTATCATCTCCATACTGATGGCCAATTTTATTGAATGATTAATATACTGGATTATATGTTTTGAACATTTGTTTTGGACATTAACGGTTCTTGGGAGTAGTAACTAGCACTCATGGAGGTCACATATAACAATATCTTATAGGCATTGCTCCAAATGGAACTATTCGAGGTCAATTATAGTAGGTCATTTAATTCAACTCTTTTCTAGTTGGAGTAAGGAGAGTTTGTAGTAATTGGTCATAGTCTCATTGAGGATACATATGAGAATGTTCAGTTAATGGGAATGTAGTTGGTGACTACCCACAGTAGGATGAAGTCCTACACTGACCACCATATATGACATTAGGAGATTATGGTCAATAATCGATTTTTCCTAGGGGTGCCACCTAGGATAGGGCAGTGTTGTTTGACGAAACAAGGAAAACTACCACCCAATTGTCTTCTATTGCTCATGATTGTGGAAATTTTTGGCCATATAGAAATCCATTGTTCCCTTTTAAAGTGTTACAAATCATTGACCAATGTATTTTATGTGTCAAAGCTTCAAAGAATTCATCTTGACTATTCTCAGGTGATATACATTGATGATATTAATCTGGATGTTTATACAACCTTTAAAGAGCATCATATTTTTATTTTAGGCCACAATGAGTGAAATTTCTAGTGAATCCATCTTTTTAGTATGAGTTATAAGAACCCAAATATTTATATTAGGTGTGGATCTTATTAATTTTAAGAAAACCACCATTAGTTTTTGTTTCATTAACATGGGACTAGTAACCATGTCATTATGTGGGTTCAGTTATTTTGTTTTGCAGAATAAATGTAGTCTGGACTAGAGCTTCATGCATGGAAAATTCATAGAGTGCCTCAAATACACAATGTGAATTAAGTTCCAAACTTTTATTTTATGTTCACAACCTGAATTATCCTAGACATACATCCAAGACCAAAGAAGTAATGACATTCATTTAATTCACATTGTGTATATGTTGTGTACTTGTTATTAGTGGGAATAAAACCATCATTGTTTCTCACAACTATTAATTTTTATCCCATGAATAGAATCCACTATTTTTTATATCCAATTCTATACCTCCTCATATATTTATAAGTTTCTATTCCATCCATTCTATGCATGAGCCTCTGACTATGATGTTGGATAGCCACTGGTAACCTCTCCATTCCATTATCTCATTTATAATTCTTATTTATGTTGATGGAGATATTTCAGTAAGAGATAATATGAAATAATTTATGGTCATTGTATATTGCAATATCTTTTCCTATCCAGACCAATCCATGGGATGATACTTGGTAGGGATATTACTAAATAATAAATGTAGGTTGTCTTTGAATTTTCCCTTAATGTCTCACCAAATTATACATGTTTGTTATTGTATTCTTTCTAGTTTCCCTGAGGGTTGATTCCCAAACTCACATGATTTAATCTTAATTGTCTTAAATATATTTTAAGGCCCAAAATGACACATTTTTATACCATTGGAGGTTGATATCTCAACAATGAAGTCCTATTTAGGTTTTGAACCATCTTATTCCTTGATGAATAATGTGGTGATTATTTGGGACACTGATCGAGTGTCCTCAACTTAGCTATTAATAAGGTTAGTGATTTATATTAATAAATGAACCATAATTTTTTTAATGGAATATATATGGATATCACTTGAAACATATCAATTGTAATTTTTTTGATAATTGGTTTCATGTCCATATTTCACCATGTCATTTATGATGAAAGGTAATCGAATCAACCTAATTAAAATTTCTATGGCATGATTATCACATGGAATAAAATGAATTAAGATGTATTGAATGTAAAATGTGCCCATTTCATATGGAAATCTTCATTCATTATAGTAATGGTAAAAAATGATCCAACCATGGATTCCAAATTGAGTTCCTTGATCACTCATAGGATGAAAGTTTGATTCATTAAGTCAGTTTAAAAGGGTGAGACCCACACTAGAATAAATTATTTTTATAATTTTGGATTCTAGGCTTGACATAGTAGGATCTATTTAATCTATCTATAAATTAGAATGCCTCAGATACATTCCATGGAATTGTCTTGATGGCTTCGGACATGAGACACCTTATATTATTCCCCTTGGGTGTAGTCATACATAGACATGGAATTATTGCCGACATACTCCATGCACTTGGTTAAATAATATTCTTGTGGAATTACTTGGGTGTATTCTATGGGATACACTTAGTCTCTTATGCTAGGAATGTTGGTTGTATAAGATGACCTTCCTCAACCTTCTATAGTCATAGATGCCTCGGTTTCACCTTCTATCCTCTATTACTATCATTATCTTTTACAGTACTTTTAAAACGATTATATTCAATCTATATTATAAATTGAATACTAATTAATTAAATGATTATAGGAATTGAAACACCAGATGATACTGGTGTGGGTATGAGTTGTTTATACTATACTATTTTACTTTTAATATTCTAATACAATGTATTGTTTATAATCACATGTGATATTTTTTATAGACATTGTTGGTGGTGGCCTATTGAGATTTATCTCACCCTCTATTAGGACCACCTTGAGCACCCAAGAATATTATATTATCACAATTTTGGTTAAATGTAAGTGTGATATTTTGGATAGAATACATATTTCATTTTTATGTGAGATTGGTAGAAAATGAGAAATATAGTTCTCAATATGCATGGATATTTTTTGGTATTTTATTTCCTTTCTATAGAATATTGTATGGTTTTACATCCATGAAAGCATTATCAATTTTGATGATAAATGACATCATTTGTTTATACAATATGAGTTGAAATTTGAGTGTATTATATATATTGATGTTTATAGATGATTTCACTTCCTTACCAATCATTATTAAACTTATACAATGTCATCATTTATTTCACTGATTTTATCCACTCTTCTCAGACGATATATTCTCCCCATAGACACACCTTTTTCCCTAACTTATAGTCGGTAACCTCTAGCCTACGAGGAGCCAAACATGAGGTTGTGAGTCCAACTAGGTTTGGATACTCAGGAGTGAGTTGGATTTAGGACATCACATAGTGTTATTATATTGTTTTATTTTATATTATTTTTTGGAATAATATATAAGAAATTAGAAATGTGTTATAACATGGTAATAATAAATTACTTTGAGAAGCTATCCAATGTTCGAGATACACACCAAGTGTCTATGAAATAGGTAATTTTAGTTCTGTATTTTCTCCTTTTTCAATTGGTAAACTATCATCATTAGGTAATTCAAATGAGTTGTGGTATTTTTTTTCTTTAGGGATGTTATATCATGTATCATTATGGAAAATATACATTATTTCATGCATAATCATAAGAAATTTTAGATTCACATGCCATTCATATTCCAGGACATATTTTTCAATTTAATTTCTTGAATTACATTTTCTTATTTGGTTTTTTAGTGTGTCCTGGTTGTGTTAAATGTTGGTGCCACTAACATCTTATTTAGGGAAATGGAATTGGTTGTGTAACTATTAAACATCAACCTAAATAGACATTCACATATAGAAGGATGATCTCATCTTAATTAGTGATTTTAGATACAAGTATGCTATATAACCCTATTAACATGGGATAAACTTTAGTTATGATTATTTGGGTACCAATTGTAAATTACAAATTGTTTTTTTCCATTATAAATTTGGATGTCTTGTCTTTTTAATTGAGATATCATACATTACCCATTACATTGTATGACCGAATGTATGGGGGACCAGTTGCAATTAAATCTGTGTCAATATTAATTTATTAAGTGTTTTGTCCTTTATAAATGGTGAATCTTAATCCACTAAATTGATCCCAATATTATGTATATAAACACATAAATAATTAAAATTAAAATAATGAATAATAAATGAATTTTTTTCCATTAAATGGGAGGTCTAAGGAAAAAGAATGGAGTATATTCCTTTTTAACCTACAATTGACCCCCTATATACTAGAACCCTTATGGTTGAAAACATATAGACTTAAAGATAACCAAACTTAAGACATGGGTATTTGGGAAAGTATTCCATGGGTAGTGATCCTCTACACATATCTTATTTCTATAATTAAATATCAGTTCTTTGTCCATAAATATTTTCTCATTCAGTTTTGATCTTTTCATTCATTTACCAAATATTATTTTGAGGTCTGTGATTGGAATATTTAGATTAATTCTAGCACGACATCCTTGAGTGGTGTTATAGGAGGGTGGTCGCGATCATCCTCTAGAGATGGTGGCCCCTAGACATCCTATAGTACCTACAACAATGAAACTTAGAAAAAAACCTTCAACTTTGAACCATGCACTGAAACTCAACTTTGAGAGGGTTTCATACTATTGATTCAGACTATACGGGGTGCTCCATGGCCAACACCTATGATGTATGATCATACTCATGATTTCCATTTGCATCATCCTCCTATTTTATTTTGTTATTATCGTATATTGGAAGTGGATTCATGACATTAATCAAATTATCTTTCTTCAAGAATCTATATATTCATCTTGAGAAGAGGTTTATTCTTGAAAACTACATTATGTGTGATTCTACCAAGAATTAGTGGGTTTTAATTAACTAGGGAGGTCATTATTTGAGAATAGTCTAGGCATACATCTTGAATACCTTCTGTGATTAATTCTTCCATGAGAAACTAATAGCTGATCAGGGTAGGGATTTTGAGAACCTAGATCATGGTAATATTTACGTTATTGACTATTCAACATTCTTTAATGAGCTTTATCACCATGTACTAATTCATCTAGTTCTTGATCTCTCAAAATAAGGATGATTTGACGGTGGGATTAGGAAATCCATCTTCTCAAAGGTGAATGTATTCTTACTAGCTTCCATTTTTGAGATCATGAAATAGTATCTTATATATCCAAATGAAAAGAGTGAATTTGATAATATAAGGTATAGAGGCTCAATTTTGATAAGGGGTAGTAGTTCTTCAGGTGTTTGGAAGCTTAACCTAGAAGATTATTTTGATACATGCAACGACCCATGTATCTGCACTTATAGTTCTATTATTTTCCATTAGTTTGGACTACAAGTTCATGTGAAACCACAGTGTGATAGAGACCCACTAGTGTGTCGTTCTTGCATCCATATGGGCTACCATAATAGGTTGTGTCAGACCATTCATCTTATCTCTATATCAAGAGGATCTATACTATCTCAACCATCAGGATCAAGATTAGAATACCCTCACTATATATGGAGTAGTATTAGAACCATCTTAATAGGAAAAGGAGGAGGTTGGTGTTGAGTTAGACAGACTTATGTGTTCCAGCACCAGTACTGCGGAGCTGCTTAGGGTAGTCCATCTATAGCTAAGGTTCATTGTTCATGAAAGATACATACATTGAAACCAACATGTAAAGATGATATTAAAGGGATATCTAAGGTTTGTGGTTCTATTCTAGTATCATATACTATCATATCTAATATAATTCTTATAGGTGACTCACAAATCTATATCTTTATAAAATCATGGAATTTAGTAGGCTTGAAATTAAATATTGATGTGGGGTGATGACCATGGATGTACTATTGGGTCTATGATAATAAAGATTATTCCAATTCATAGAAAACCCTCATGAGATTGACAGTTGTCATTTCATATAGAACATCGTTTTCCTTGTGATGATATGGTTTGATGAAATATTTGGGATGGATTGGTTCATGTATTATCATAATAAAATTTACTTTTATCAAAATTTGGTGACATTTAAATCACTTGATGATGGTTGAAATGTTCCTAATGGTAAATGGAATATCAAGGCTATTTGAGCTAAACCAGAGCATCATGGGATTGGAGGAGTGACAACCTAGATTGTCAATATTTTCATGGAAGATTAGATAGTGAATCTAATAGAGTTTCCATTAATATGGATCATATTTGGGATGTTTCCTAGATTATTTCTCATGAGTAAAACCCATGATAATGTTAGATTTTATGATTGAGATCATTACTAGAGCAGCTCTAATGTATATTCCTGTATATAAGATGGAACCTACGAAGCTCCAAGAGCTCAAAAGGTAGAAAGAGGATTTGGGGTCTATGTTATATATCTAACCATGTACATCTCCTTGGGGTTCACCTTTCCTTTTCATCGATAAGGCATATAGAACCTTCCAACATTTCATGGATTACTAATGATTGAAGAACCATACAATTATGAACTAGTATTAATTAACAATTATATATGATCTTTTTTACGATAACATGGGATCTAGAGGGTTTTCTATGATTGAAATGAGATCAGTATATCACAAGGTGTGCATCGGCCTTCAAAAGTACCGTATAAATCTTCCCAATGATTATATGTTTAATATGAATTCCTGGTTATGGTCTTTGGTCTCATGAATGCTCTCGCTATTTTCATGTACATAATGAATATGGTCATCCAACCATACATGGATTCCCTTTTTGTAGTTTTTTTAAAAAATCATAACATATTATCATACTTGAAGATTCCATTCCATGAATCTTTAGATATTATGTAGTATGCCGATAGTGCCTCAGTTATATGTTGTGATTATAATGTTCTACATTTGGATAAAATAAGGTTCACTTCATGGGTCATATTTTCTTAGAATGAGGAGTATATGTTGACCAAGAGAAGGTGTGTGTTGCGGTTTTTCGAAGCATTCAAAGAACATATATTATATAAAATGTATCATGGGGTTACCTAGATATTAAATGACCTTTATATAGGACTTATCACACCTTGAAAAATTTCATTCCAGTTTGTCTAAGATGTGTGTAATGTTAACGTGGTTAAAATCTTATATACAACCTTTCTAGAGTGGAAAAGAAGGTTGACAACAACAAAGATTATAATTATTCCAGAGTCTGAGATAGCCTATACAATATTTTCTGATGCATAAAAAATTGGGATTGGTGTAGTACTTAGGCTATGGGATTGATTCATTAAGTATTATTTTGACATGTTGAGTCATCATGAGACTATTTACCCATCACTCGAACACAAGTTAGAATAAGTCATCATGTCTTGAATTTTTGGAGTAATTATTTACAGGGTCAGTTAATTGTGGTTTATAATAACTATAAGTACCTATAATATATCCTTACAAAGCATGGAATAAATATTGGGTGGTGAATTTTAGTCAAAGACCTTTAGTAATTCAATTTTTATCATTCCTATACACCTATAAAGAGGAATGAAGTAGTTTTTCTACTAAGATGGAAGACACTAGAACATCCCATTCAGGAATCTAGTGGTCAATATCAGCTGATGGCCCACTTTTTTAGATAACTTTTCAGATTTAAAATATTCAAAACATTCCTTTTCTTATGGCCTTCGTTGTGGCCTCATCACTTCTTGATAGATTAAAGAGGATGCAGTTTTTTGACCAGGAATTTTTGGACCATTGGGAAATAATTTTAGGTGAGGACCCACATTCTAATTATACTTTTAATCAGAATGAGATCATGCATTTCCATGTACATGTATGGGATCTTATAAGTATCTAGGAGGTTTTTTATGCATCAATACCTTGATTCTTAGTGGGTAGTGAATATAGGGATATCCAATATGTGCTATGATTGACACCATAAGTATTGGTGGCCTGGGATGAAATATTAAATAGCATGTTTTATCACTAGGTGTTCCACCTTCCATTAGGTGAATATAGAACACCCGTGACTTGTGGGATTGTTGTTGCTGTTACTAGTCCCATAAAGGAAATGTTATTATCTCACTATGGATTTTTTTACTATTTTACCAAGGTCACCGTGACATAGTAACATAGGTGTTTATATATTAATAGGATAATGAATTTCAACATCTAGGATTCTATTAAGAAGAACTTCTTAGTTGATAACCTTATATGATTTTTTGTTTGTGATATTATACTCCAGTACTGTGTCCCTTGTAATACAATCATTGACAGTGAAACTCATTTTATCTTAATGTTCAAGAAGGGATTTTTGAATGCTTTTGGAATAAAGGTGGTTTTATGTAAAACATATACACAAAAAATTATTGCTTGTCAAAATAGAGTATATAGGTGTTAGAAGATATTCTTGGATCTTGATTTCGGGATTTCAAAGGTTATTTGGTATTTTTTATATCCCTTACAATGTTTTCCTACCAAAAAATTATTCATGTAATAATTCATATGGATTCATATAAAGCCTTATATGGTATTTCATATTGAACACCTTTGTACTGGCCAGTGGAAGGGAAGAAAATTCTATTCAGTCCTCATCACATGACATACACATGAGAGCATGTTGAATTGATAAAAAAGAATATGATTACTACTCAGAATATATAGAAATAATATTTTTATCTCCCTTGAATAACTTAGAAGATTTATGTTTGGGATTATATTTTTTATGCATATATATCATGTTTTAAAATATGTGGATAAATTGGAAAGGGATGATGTCACATAATTTTGAGATGCTTTTTTTGTTTTCAGAGGGATTTCGGCAGGTAACCTATTAGTAGAAGTTACTTCAGAGGTGCCATTATATTCAATAAATGTTCCATGTTTCAGATATTTTCAATTACCATTTCTGACCAACTCAAACGTATGATCTCAAGTATGATAAATTTGACGTTGATGATTATTTTTTAGGTATATCCTATTCATATTTTGGATCATTGTATGATGTCTCCCTAAATGAGGTATGTTCCTCTCATATAGTATGTATATAGGAATGCCCATGTGTATGATGAGACTTGGGTAAGACATACTGACATACCCACTTAATAGTAGTCATTATTCTAAAAAATATTAATTACTTTCCTTGGAAAGGAAACTCAATGATTTGTTACATTAATCGTGGAAGACTCTAAGAACACAGCTTTTTCAATGAGGTATGGGTCAATGATTTTTTTTTATTTCACATTATGTTGTTTTTTAATTTTTTTCATAGACAGGTAATTGTGCCTTTAGTGCAATTTAGTTATTTTGTTTTTCTTGGGAATAAGTGTTACTTGGCCTGGAGCTGGCTGGAAAGAAAATTCACAATGTGACTGAAATGCATGATGTGATCCAATTAAAAATGTGCATTTTAAATAGACAACATGAATATACCGCTCCAAACCCCATGGCCTATGGAATTCATGATGTGAATTATTTTCATATCATGTATATGTTGTGGCCACATAATTAAAGCTCATAACACCTTCCATTTTTCTAATCCCTCTTATTTTCTCTTACATGCTCAAAATTATCTCTATTTTAGGGATCCTCCTCCACATCCTATTAGGTTTCATGGTATCTCTTAAAGTCAAACTTTGATTGATCTGTCATTTTTCATGTTTAATAGCCACAAGTAATATCTCTTTTAAATTATATCCTTTTGTCTTGTGCCTTTATATTGATAAAGTTATTTATTGTGTGATATAATATTCTATATTTTATGCTTGTTTTTTATATTTATCAATTTAAATTCATTACAGAGATAATTAATGGTTAATACAATATGGGTATTGCAATGAAGGAATGTAGTAGGTGGTATATGACTTTTACCTTAATTTCTTTCCATTTATAATTTATTTTCATTGTGAGTACGCTGGTTTCACAAGGTATATTTCCCAAAAATCACATGATATAAATTTAATTGTATTATATTTATTCTTTGGTCACAATTGATACATTCTTATATTGTTAAATTTTGATACCTCAGCACTAACCACACATTTAGGGTTCGTAAAAGGTTTTAACCTAATAAAAAATGTTGTTATTATTTGGGACACTATTATAGTGTGATTGACATAACCATTAATAAGTAATGTTTATTAAATTAATATATGAACATTATTTTTTAAAATGGAATGTATAAAAATATGGATACTATTTGAACCCTATCCTTTGTAATTTTTTTTGATAATTACGTTCATGCCCCTATTTTACATGGGCATGGATGATGAAATGTAATGGAATAAACCTAATGATTATGTAATTGGAATGAGTATCACATGGACTAAAATGATTTATGATACATTTAAAGTATATGGTTCATATTGAATATGTTGATTTTCCATATTTTTCTAAATGGCCATAGAAGAAACGGTATTGTATTCTTGGGGGAATAAAACAAGCACATAGGGGATTCAATTATGATTATTTGAGTGACCTCCCAAGGGAGATACCGACCTTAGAACATGGTCTCTTTCTGTTTGTGGATGCTTTACATGACACTATAGGACCCCTTATTGCTCACCCAAAATTTTATTTCTTTAGATACAATCCTTTTATTTTATTCATCATTGAAAATGTAATGCCTTTTATTATTCCCCATGGGTCCAACCATGAATATCCCAATATTTAATGTGGACATACTCCATAGGCTCTATTATAAACTCCTCCAATTTAATTCATTGTATGTACCACTTGAATCACACTTATTCCCTTGTGATATTTTACTTGGTTGTATACCAGGAGCTGGATCGATGTTCTGAGGTGACATATGCCTTTCATTCAACTTGTATTATCTATTATTATAATTATGTTTTATAGTAATTCTAAAACATTTATATTTAAATCTTTTTGTGGAATTAATAATAAGTAATTAAATAATTACAAGCTCATAGACACCAACTATTGTTGAATAATGTATTGGTTGTTTATACTATACCATTTTACTTTAGAAATAACTTCACATTGTGTTGATTATAGTCACAAGATGGATTTTTTATAGATTTCATTGGCGGTGGAGTATGGAGATTTATCTCACACGCGATCATGGTCATAATTGGTTCCTGGGAATATTATATTATCATAGGTGTGTAAAAAAGGAAGCATCCATATATGAACACATAACATTTTAGTTTATAATGGGATCATGGTATAATATGAATGAACAAGTTCTTATGATGATTGTATAATTTTTCCTATTTTTATTCCATTGTTTAACATGATGTATTTTATAATTTATGAATCTGTGATCCCTTCTGTAGATACATGACATCATTTTCAAATATGAAAGTAGATTATCTTTCAGCTAATAATTTATTACATTATCTTTGTACATGTTTCTTCCACTTTACCAATTATTATTAATCTTCTTCTACTTATTCATTAATTTCACCAATGTAATCTAATCTCACGAGAGGGTATATTCTCTCCCCAAACACAACCATGTATCTCAAGTATATTTCATTGACTTTGGTATATGGGGAGTAACTTTTGAGAACATCTGGATTATTGGGATCTGTTACCTGAGAGTGAGATAGGTCTGGTACATCACATAAGTGCAGTGGTAGTATGGGTTTTTAGAGAGGCAACCTTGGATAGGTAGTTCAATATATAGACATAGTGGTCATACATGTTTTAAGATAACCCATAACAATTATTGAGAGATCTCAAGGATGAGTTTTTATATGTTTTTGAGGTTGTACAGTCGCATATATTCATATTATTCCACTCATATTGTTTTAGAAAACCTATCATGGAATCTGGAAACTTGTTGTTTTATAATTAGTTTGAGTGTCTGAAGGAAGATGGGTTCTGGCTGAGAGAAGCAGGGGTGATGGAATGATTCATCCTATAAAGATTATTTTTGGTATAAATTGTGAACAATAAATGTAATGTGATCATTTTGGATTTTTGGAAAACAGAATAGATTTATGGTGTAAATGGTGGATTTATGACATAAATTCATCATGAAGTATGACCCCATAAAACAATTTGAGGAATTATTTTTATTATTGGTGAATCCATATACTGAATGTTTGAAATTAAAATATATAGTTAAAATATAAAAAATTTATCAGTTGGCTTTATGTTTGTGATATGAGTAATTTAGAAAAAGTATAAATCATAATATTTATTTCACTGAACCCCTATTTACACTATAAATAAGGTTCACCTAGACATAAAAGTTCTAGTAGAATTGTAATTTTATAACTTAAATATACCCTCATTTGTATAACGATGAAATAGAGATATATGGGAATTATCCTATTTCTAGAGGCTAATTATCATTAGATTATCTTGTTATAGACATAGTAATATAAGGTGAATCTTCATCTCCATCTTCCATTTCGCAAACCAGTGTTGATGGGATTCCCATTTTTCATTGAATTGAAGGAAAATTTATATCTTCAACATGGATATGATTAATTTCCAACATATACATTTATATCAAGGAGGGTGGCCTAAAAACTCTAGTTTTTCTGTTTTGATTCAAGTATGGTTAATACATGAGATCATGCTAGAACATCATATATGTGACCTAATTAAATGGAAAATTTAACTACATTGGATGGAATCATATAATAATATCCCCAATGATCTAGTGTTATATCTTAGAATTGAATTATGATTGTTTCCTCCCAATAGGTAATCCAATTCTTAAATGGTAGAAGTTGTAGATATTATAAATTTGAAAATGTCTTAATAATTTGAATTGATTAATTGGTTAGATGTGGCTGGACTGTGATGTGACATAAATTTTAACACGACATGGTTTTACATCAATGATTCATCCAATAAATGTAATATATACATATTTATAAGATATTATTGTTTAATAGAAAGAGATAAATTAACCAACAAACATTGCAAATGAATTTTGATAATGGTATAAATTGCTTTCGTGCATGTGACGTTTTTATAGGATTTCAGAGTTCTTAGCCCACTATCGTGTGAGACGTGGAATTGGTGCTTTTTTCCTTCTATAGAATAATCTACCACTTATGATATGATTCTATCCATTTAGTGACAAGCACCCTCAGATGATGTAAGTGACACTAGCATAGGAATTCACATGGATCCTAGTATGAGATAATTCATTCACCTTGGTTAAATGCACCATGGGATGATGTAAGAGAATCCAATTGGGATATTTACATGGATTTGAGCTATATTAAGTAATTCATGGGATTGGTGCTCCATACTAATAGAGGATGATATACATCATCCACTGAGGCATCCAACATGGAGCCATAGGAGGTTTGGCTAGCTCTAACTGTCGACCTGGAACATAAGGGATGAGGTTTATTTTTTCCGTATTTGGTGTTTATTTAGTACCACATTCATCAATTTATTTCATTCTCTATATATTTAGATTAGATTTTTCAAACATGGTGGATTCAAATTATTGAATTTTACTCACTCCCTACCAAGGAAACCATATGGTTCCAAGGCATAATTCATGGATTCATTTATAGATGTTGGAAATGGACCCTATTGAGGATTGTATCTTACTATACGTGATAGAGTATGGATATGGGACTCAGTTGGGGATCAAGAGAAATTATTTTTGGATTATTTTATGTATTAATATTTTTCATTTATTTATATTAGTTTTTTCAAATCATTTGCTGACATATCATCCTAACATTGTATGATTCTATGTTATTTTCATTCATTAGCATGATCACAATTTAGTTTGAGTAACTTTCTTGATTATATATATTGTATCCAATAATATGATATGTTTTATACAACTATTATAACATTTTACTAGGGGGTATAGTTTCTATACTACAATACTTTCACCCATGATGTTAGACATTAGCCTCTGAAATATGGGGAGACATGCCTTAGGTCACAAAGGCAACCCAGTTTGATCAAATAAGGGAATGTCGAATCGAGGATGTTAATTGGGACCACATTCCTATTTCGGATGGATGAAACCATTGAGATACCTAGTGGTCTCAAACCCATTTCGTTTCTCATATTAGACCTTATATGGATTGTTTTGTTCATACACATGCCTTGGTGGTTAGACCTTAAGAAACCTAGTATTGGTTTTGGTGAGTGAAGAAACACATGAAAAACTAGAGGACCGAGACGGGCCATAGTCCCTCTCTTAACAGTTGCCTATGTGGAGAGAAACCATGTAGCTCGATTGTAAATGCTACCCAGTTAATGACATGGTGGGACATTCTATCTATAGAGCATATAGATATCACCTCAGACCTATCTGAGGTTGTAGGCCCATGTGTGGGTGCCACTACTATTCTTGGACTAGTGTGACCAATTAGGTTGAAAATTGATAGAATTACCCAAAGAGTGTGTAGGATAGAGGGTAGTGGGCGTCACTATGAATCCCACACCAGAATAGTGATCGTAGGGGGATTTTTATAGTGTAATGGTGATTATAATTTGGACGTACCATGTCAATTATATTTATCGTAGAATGTTATGGAATGCTCCCATGTGAATTTTTTCCATGAATAGACAGCCATGTTTTGATGCCAGATATGGGTGGGATCTACTACCACCATGTATATCAATGTTTAAGGATTCCTTGGATTATGAGATCAGCATATGGATGGATTATCCCAGGATTAGGAGTATTGTATATGTGTGGGAGATTCAATGGAGTTTGAGCACGATGTATCGATCTACCACTAAGATGGAGAAACTATAGTTTTGGATTATGGTGTTTGGGAAAAAATGGTTTAAGTCTTGGTTTTGGATCATCCATGGATTTGGAGGTCGAATGATTGGACTATTATCAGACTAGAACATAGATTCGTGAGGATTTTATTGGGATTCAATGGATTTAGATCTTGTATGTTATATGGGATTCATAGTTATCATGATTTTATCAAAGACACCATACCACTGGATGAATCATGTAGGCATGATTGTGGTAAAAAACCAAAAGAAAAGACAGGGTTTTATTTTTTATAGATAAATAGTTAATTATTCTTAGTTTATTATATCTAATTAACATTCCAATACACTTTGTTACCTGAGTATTCATTCACATTATGGTATGTACTAATTAGGATGTAGACCATGGTTAATCGAGAAGGAAGGATCAAACAAGTATAATGAACTTTTGATGACTTCTAGTTTAGAGATGTCATAAGTCCAATGTATTTATTTTCTATATTTTCTATATTTTTATGTCACAGTCCTAGTGGGGGAACAATTATATGTATGACATGGATGATAATTACTTTACTTCACATCATTTATTATCTGTGTTTTTGTATCATACTACATCTATATTTATCTTAATTTTTATGTATAATTTTTTTATTTTATTCAATAGTTTGAACACTTACTAATAGGGCATAGCCTCTATATAGTACCACTATCGACCATCAGAACTAGTTGGTAGACTTTAGTATTTATAAATGCATGAATGAGGTATAGTGTTGACTATCTATTTGGGAAGTGATTAGGATTCTTTGATAGTAGGATGTTAAAATGTTATTAGGGGGTTTTTTATTTTTAACTTACTATTCCATGTTTTGGTAGATAATAGATATTGGAATATTTATTATCCGTTGATTTATATCAGGATTGTATGTCGAAAAGAGGTTTTATTTTAGGATTTCTATATTATTAGTGTAAATATTTTTACTTTTGTTTACTATGTTTTGGGTTTATATGATTTTTTCCATGATGGATATATATGTTGGTCAAATTTTATAATTTATTATGGATTTTTCTCTTTTCACATTAGAATGAGGTGACTTATTAGATTCTACTTTTGGAATGTCCAAGAAAGTGGAATATCAAGCATCATATCTTGCACATAGTATCCACATAATATAGGCCTACTGGTGTGATTTATATCACTGAAAACCAAGGATTATCTTTTTAATGTGTGAGAAACTACTCATACAAAAAATCCCTTTGAATTACATGGAGTAATTCTATTAAAGTGAGTGGACATGTATATGTATATCCTTATTATGGAAGGTCATTTGGTATTTTATATGAGACACTCAATGGTGATGATGATAACACAGTCCACGTGAATAAGAGAGGATGTGGCTCTAGTTTTTTGAAATTGTATTGGATGGTTAATGATGAAACCTTGTGGGTGTTATTATTTTCGATTTGTTATTTAATTTTATAGTATAAAATTATATAGTGTTTTACCATTTCGCATGGATTATGAATCTATATAACTAGTTTATATATTTCTATTTCCCTTGATATACTCCATTTAGGATGATACAATACATTATGGAGTGAGTTGACTAGTCAGTTGTGATCATATAAGGTGTAGTCATGTCAGGGGATTCTCATGAGGAGGGGTGCCCTAGTTATAGTAATTGGGTTTTGAAGGTCACGTTTCTATATATGAGATCATGTGAGTAGTTTTTTGGGCATGTGTGTTGTCATGGATTGATACAGGACCAAGGATAAAAACATGTGAATGGTCACCGTCTACAAGATTTGACCTTGGTCTTGTTGGGGGACCTAGAGTCCATTAGTTTTAACATTATCATTAGTAAGTTAGTGGATGGTATGATACAATGTGATCTAAAATAAGGTTTAATATAGTTTTGGAGATTCCCCTAAATTGAGATAATAGGTACGTTCTTTTCAGTATGCGACCAATGCATGGGAGGTGATCGAGGATTGTAGCCTGTGAAGGATAATTCCTAGGGTTTCTGATGATGTGACTATAGTTATTGTGTATGAAGACTGGGTTTGATGGGAATTTCCTATTTTAATGTCTGAACCTATTCATTTTATGTTCACTTTTAGAATAATATTCATATAATAGTTGTACACTCATTATTGGAATGATGTGGGTGGTGGATAAAGCTATGGATGAGACTGATATGCCTCTGACCGATGAAGATCATCTGTAGTGATAGAATTTTATTGTATAGTTGGAGATCAAGGGATCAATCATGGTATGGGTGAGGGACATGATTATGAAGAGGAGTTCCATTGGAGATGAAGGCATGTAAAGACTAACATTTAAAGGAGTATGATAAACCTAGACTTGGTGGAATATTACTCACTGGCGTGTGAGCTGATTTCGATGTTTGGGTGGTACAAAATCACCTTCCCATAATGTATGGGGAGCTAGAGAAATAATTTACTAGTTTTGAATAGTGAAATTGATATATGGAATCAATTATGACAACAATTTGGGTGAAGAGAAATGGAAATTTAGTGGTTTACATGTGTTCATAGTAGCATGAGAAATAATTAGCATGGCTTGGGAAGATCAATACACATTTTTAGAAATATAACCTATTGATGTAGTTCTTGAAGAGAGTTATATAATAATGAATATGGATTGGAGTTCACTGTTGTCTGTTTGAGTTAGGTGTATCCTATTATGAATATGATTTATGTGGTTATAGAGGATGTTGTTCCATGGGCTTGGATGGGGTAACACATTAGTGTATCTGGTAGTGCCCAAGTATGAGTGGGATTTCCACGGTAGTGGTAATATCTAGTGGTGAATAGGGTACATGACAATATTTTTGAGAAATTTTTTTTATATCAGAATGACAAGCAATATTGTAATGTGGGAAGTGAGATAATGGATTTTTGTTGTGAAATACATGTGTTAATGAGTTTTTTGTGAATGGGACAATTTGTTAGACATCTGTTTTGGAATTTGGATATCGGTGGATGCGTGGAATTGAGTACTATTCGATCCACTAAAAAATTATTTGCCAAATAGGGTTTTTAATCAGGTGGAGTTATATTTTTTGAGTTAGAATCTGTTATGTTGTGAAAATATGAGAAGATATCAATTCGGTGGTCGATCAGTGCATGTGGTAGTATGAGCTGATAGTTGTGCTTGATTTGGGATCTGAATTTGGATTTAAATTGGTACATTGAATTGGATGTTGATGAGAATGTTTGTAGGATTAAGGGTTACCTCCTAGAACTATGGATCTATGATGAATGGTTTAGAAATTAGTTAGTGGTTAAATCCTAATTTTTTTGGGATGGGTTAGCCAAAGGATTTTCTACTATTGATTTTTTATGGTTCTTTGATGTAGTGACCCTATAACATAATTTTAATTATTATTATAGATATGATGGTATTATGTTGGTAGTTGGTCAAGGTATTTCAAGTAAAACCTAGCATATCAAATAATTATGATTTATTAATTTGAGGTCGACTGATTCATTTTTGAATCATGAAATTGGGTTGATGTACTCATTTGTGATCGAATATGGAGAGTTCAGTACCATGTCCATATAATTATATGAATGTGGGTTTGATTAGAAATAGGTGATTCAAATGTTGTAACACCAAAAAGAATATAATCAACTATGTTGAGTTAATCCATATGGTTGTTATTTCTATAAGTCATGTTGTGAATGAGATAATTATGCATCATGTTTTAGTATATATTTCCATTGTATGTGATGCATTATTGTTTTGGTAATGGTTATGATCATTAGACTAGGTTTTATTATTTTATCTTTATATTTTGGTAGATGCGTCATGGGGGAGATTTTACACTTTAGTAATGGAATTAATCCCGTTAACATGGAGTGTACTACCATTATTGGTCGCTATGTTTGGTCAAATGACAATTATGAATTCTCACAAATGAGAGGTACTAATATGGGGAGGTTTTAAAACCCCATGTCTATATGAGACTGTTAAATTTAGGGGAATTATAATTTTTAAATGGATGTATGAGTTATTTTTCGATCACAGAATCGTAATTGGGTTCATAGGGTTATATTTTCTAAATGTGACGATTTTAGATGTTGAATAAGGCTTTGAAGGTAGCTCAGGTGTTCATTTGATCATCCGGAGCATCATGGTGGGTTTCAACAGCTTGGGAGGCTTCTATAAAGAGATAAATGTTTGGGGAAGAGAGTTTATGGGAAACAATGTGACACCATGCCTTTTGGATCATTTTAGTTCAGTTCAATCAGAGAACATATTCACTCATAGATTGAGTATGGTTAAGGGAAAACTATGAGAGGATTTAGAGGGAACCATTCATATTAGTTTGGGATAGGGATTGAGAAAAAAAATTGGGTTTTCATAACCAAAATGCATGAAATATTGTAGTGGGTTTTAGAGCCAGTGTCATGGTTATTGAATGATATAGTGAACATTACATCAATTCTATCTTTGGTAAAGTGATTGAGCCAGTAGCATCTGCATGATTGGATCATAGTTTGGAAAACTAGATCTCCAAATTTAAGAGATCATTAAAAGTTGGAAAAGATAATTTCTCATTCGATTAATTAAATTACTATATATTCTATTCCTTCTCCCTCACAAGGTCACACCAAATCCAGATGGTCTCTTCCACTATTTCTGGTTCCTCTGTTAATTTTTGTGATTTTAGGTTACATTTCATCTACATCATTATGTGATTTCCCGTTTTTCCACCATTCACACCTATTATATATTTCATTTTTTTTCTCTATTTGTGGTTTTAGTGGAGACTCCACTATAGAATGGTGGAATCACACATTTTTAAGGGGTTTCATGTTACTTATTTAGATAGAATCCTAAAATGAAATCCGCACTTTTTGGTGTATTATTTCATTGATTCATTTTGTAATGGATATTTAAAAAAGATATTGATTGAAATTAAATTAATGTTTTTTATCACATTATGGTATGTATTTTTCCAAGAATAGTGTTAGGAGACTCTATCAAACTTCTCACTGGTAGATGGATTCAGTTATAGTGTTATGGGATGAACTGGTGAGATATTTCAATTTATGTCCATTTAAATTTTATTTAATTAATTAATTATAAAGGTTTTAAATAATTATATTTACATTATTAGACTATATAAAGATCTTGGGACACATAGATGTGCTCGACTAATCATTGATGAAGCTGGAAGGGCTCATATCAGATTTCATAGCTATTGACATCCATTTCAAATAAAATTTTAAATAACCTTAATGGATGGTGGTGTAACATACTAGACATGTTATTTAATTAAATTTGTTATGTTAACTATGATTTTTGGATCTCTACATAGATATATGGGCTTTGGTTAATTATTTTAGTTAGTTCTAAATAAATATTGAAACTAAATTGAAATGGGTGAGTTGGGTTGAATACCTTTGATGACCAAACATATGTTCCTTGGAATCCATATACCTAGATCAATAACATTGCACCAAATACCTCAACATTCGGGGAAATGACTGCATGGAAGTTGTGATTCTCCAAACCCTTGAGATGGGTGATTGAGCCTTGTGAGATATAAAGGTCCAAAATAATGTACCATGGACAATACTTGAAATAGGTGTGTTCAGGACAAAAATGATCAGACCATGTTGGCCCTGTGGGACCTGTAAGATAAATAGTTGCCTCTATATATCATGTTAGTTGGGTTTGGAACAAATATTACTTGTTAAAACATTCACAATATTAGGTGGGATTTGATCTAGAAGACATGGATCAAGTTGGGCTAAATGACCAACCCAGAGTGATTGTGAGGTTTAAGATGGTCCATTGAACATATTTTAACTATTTTTATTGTGGTGAGACCATAAATTTCTAGATGGTACATGCAACCTTATTAATAATAACTTGAAAAAAAACTACCATATATCATCATGAATTTACCTAAGACCTAACCAATTCCATGGAGCAATTCGAGGGATCCTCTAAGGTACCATGACTATAGGGGCCTACTAGGTGTCCTGGTTAAAGACTATGTAAGGACCACTTTTTTATCAATGGAATTCCCTACTTATAATTATTACGTATATTATAATCACATTACGAATCACAATGATATATCATGAAACTAAATACTATGTGATAATTAAACATAAATTTTCAACTTAATTATTTCGAATTTTTAAAATATGACAAACACGGTTGCAATTAGTAAGATGTTTGGTGTCCGATAGGACAAACATAACAATTTATTAATAGTAACCTTCCCATATGAATAGTAACCTACCCTTATTAATTTTAGTATGACCCTTATAAATAGTAAAACATACAAAATAACTGTAACCTTACTCTTAAATGATTAAATAATATTTTTGCATCCACTATGTGATAATTTGACCTTAGTAAAAAAATTATTATTTTTTAATGTCATCAATAATTAAGTATAAATAATTAATTAACTAAAAATAATACGTATTTTTATAATTTTTTTATAAATTATCATTTCTATGTCTTTTGGGTTTTATGAAAATTTCATAAGTTCTTAGGTAATTTATGAAAGAATTAAGAAAGAAATTTTAATATTATAATATGTATTTTTTAAGTTGATTCTTATTTTAATTAAAAATTATTTTATTCATATGTAGAAATTAATTTTTGAAAAATGGTTTTAATTTATGGATTCTACACGTCAAAAAATGGTTAGGGTGATTTTTTTTTCTAAAAAACTTAACTATTTTTTTATACTGAAATATGATAATATTCAAAATAATTTAAATTCATGAATTATAGAGTCATGTATGATGTTCTACTGATTTATGACCAATTGGTTCTAATTCACAAACACCTATTACTATTATTGGAGATTTAATCATCATAGTTACATTTATTGAAAAGAAATAATAAATTAATTAATATAATATTCAGAAAACCCATCTCCCCTCTATTATAAATACCCCCCCTTCAAACCTTCATTTCTTAACGCCTCTCAATCATCAAGACTTGCCTAAAATATTCCAGGAAACATCCCTATACCCTATCCCAGGTAAAATAGCTTATGGTCTCATGAAAAGGCCAAGACTAGGATCCTTAAAGAGTATCTCAAGAGGGGGATTCAAGAGGTAATTCATCTCTCTCTTTTCAATTAATTTACTTTCAATTTCAAGTTATTTTCTTAATATATCCTCACCTATCATCATATAAATGGTAAAATAACTCTATTATAATTCATATAATGTAATGTTATGATACTAATGATATAATATTTCATCCAACCCCCTTCTCTTATTCTCTCTATTTTAGAAAAAAACGTTGTTCGTGAGGTGTTAATTTATCACCTTCAAGAACAATATGTTTTATTTTTTTCCATTATCTCCTGATGATCTGGTCATGAAACCATTTTTATGTTGGAAACATGTTATTTTATATTTATTTTACCCTATTTATTGTTTTGGATCTAACTTAGGAACATATTACTTAATGATTAAACAAAACAAATTTTTGTGGACTAAAAACTGACTTAATTAACCCCAACGATCATCATTAAATTCGTATCTAATGATTCATCCACTCGTATCTAATATACTACATTATAATATTATATATAGTCATTTAATATCACTAATGAATTGAAATATCAGTTCAATATGTTTATCCATGTTCTACATAAACTTCCATTTATGAATACACATGAACCGATCAAGAAAACCATAAAAACAAACATTCTCGAACAATGTATTTAAAATTTAAAACACATACAAAAGACCATAAAATAAATTAATGAAACCAATATTAACCATATTATGGTAAAAAAAAGTTCTGTAAATGTAAATTAATGAATATAATTATGTTTTACAGGATATTAAAGTGAGTAAAGCGTTCAGATGCAAGGTAAGGGGAAATTCTTGAACTTGACTTTCATTCCTCAGGTTCACCCTGGTTCAATCCATTTTTTGTATGTATACTCATTTAAATTCTTATTCATATCATTATGTTACTTATTCTTGGATATACATGTTTTATAATTGAATTTATGACAAACCCAATGTTTTCCAAAAGAACTATTCTTTCAAATAAACACAACCTTTTACTCATCGAAGTTTGTTTCACTCTTCAGTTAAGGTTAATAGTACTTTGTGAAGAATGATATTCAATCTTTATTTTGGAAAAAAAATTCTTATGAATATATTTTTTATGATGTGAAACCCATTTCATTCCATGGGTTATTTTTTTTTATGTTCAGGTTTGACATATTTCTAATTATGTGCGCATGATAATGTAAATGTTATGATTTAACGGGTACGCCTAAGATTATATTGCACTATATGAATGTTTGAATGTGATGTGTGCTCCCAGAGTAAAATAACACTAAAATGCAATGTGAAATGGGATGAATCAGATGAGTTAAAGTGAAATTATGTGTGAACATGATGCTAGCTCTATTCATAACTATATATGGTAGATGAAAACAATGACATGATGTTTCATTTTTAAGAATTTCCACATTTAATGTCCTTAATTGATGTTTATCCTCATCATTTTGATGATGAATTTGTGATTATGCTCACCCCATGCTATATTGTTCTTATCTATCCTCTTACTGGGAATTTAGCTCTCCCATTTTTTCTGTATATCATAATGTAACTACATGTACTATAGAGAGATCAAGTGAAAATAAGAAGCTAGAGAAGAAGGAATTAGAAAAAAATTTATGCTTGATGAGGTAATTTTTATTCTTGGTACTTGTTTTCCCAAGACACAAAACCTCTAGATCCTCATGGTGTAATACTATTATGTAGTTTATCATTATAATTATGTAATAGTAATGTAAGAAATGGGAGGGTCTCGATAGTTGGTATTAGAGGAATGTTTTAGTTAATTTGGGATTTAAGATTAGTGAACTCTATGGAAAACCTCTAGTACATGACTAAGTACAAATATGAACACTAGAAGGTTTACATTGAAGATCCCAAAAGTTATGTTTTTATTATAATTTGTAAAAATGAAGATGTTATTTATTCCTGACTTTTTGACATATGTTTTGTTCTAACCATTTCTATTTTAGAAAATGGGGCGAACCAGGAGAAACCAGGAAAAAAAACTCATGTGAGGGACAATGCAACGATTGGCCAAATGACATTCCCAATTCATTGGGAGGTGGAGTTAAAAACATCATGGAGATGCTTAAAAATCTATCTTAGGTTATGAACAATAACAAGAATAATGTTAAATGTATTCCTTCACCAAAGAAGTAGCAATTGTATAGAGAGTGTTTTATGTATAAGAGACCACTGATGATTAGTGGATCTTCTTATACACTTGTTATGGAACAATGGTTCAACTAAATATAGAAGATCATTTCTATTCTACATTGTTCTTGGATGGAGAAGGTGAGACTAGAAATTTTTTTTTTCATGATTTAGAGACCGATCAACGGTGGTAATTTATTAATGAAACCAGTCGATGAGAAGAAATATAATAGATGGAATTGGAAGACATTAATATCATGTTTCTTAATAAGTATTTCCCATGAACTCTTCGTATGAAGATAGGGAGAGAATTCATAGAGCTCAAGAAAAAGGAAATAGAATCTATCGTAACCTACTAAGAGAATTTCACAAGCCTTTCAAGGTACACGCCAGGTTTTGTTATAAAAAATGATAGAGAAAATTGATTGATTCGTTTGTGTATTAAAGCCACAACTTCAATAAGATCTTTCAATTAGATACTTTTGGAGTTTTGAAGAAGTTGATTGAGGTGATTTCAAAGTGGATATGGAGTTTGGAGAATGGTAACATGGTTATGTTGATAAGAAACTAATGGTGGAGTTTCAAGATGGGGGATCTAATGATAATGGTGGTAAGGAAACTCAATGAACCACATGCCAAAAATGTGGAATGTGGCATCATGGGAACTACCTCTAAGGGATGGGAAATTCTCCATGTGTGGGATAGACACACACCATTGTCAATAGTCTTTAAAGGACATGAGAAGGAAGAAGATTGTAGTGGAAGAATGGGGAGAACCTCCCATGGTCAAATACTATAACTGTTGGGAGAAAGGGCACTATACAAGCCAGCGCACTAAACCTTGAGTCCTCGAGGGTAATCAGTGTTAGCAGCCACCATAACCAAAGGAACAAGGGATGGATTATTCCATCACTACTAAAGAAGTGTATCAATATAATTAAGTCATATATGGTACAATTTATATTCACTCAATAACTGAAATATTCTTATTTGATTTTTGTTCTACACATTCATTAATATAATGAATGTTTTCTAGAACTATAGAATCAAAGCCCAAAAACCTTGAAGTAGAGATATCAGTAATATCCCCATGTGGTGAAATCAATGAAACACAATTTTTTGACTCTTATCTTGTTGGCGTATGTGGGGAGATTCTTCTTGTGAGTCTTGTAATACTTCCCTTGGTGGAATTCGATGCTATAATGGGAATGGATTGGATCTTCTTATATATAGAACATATCAATTTTTGGGAAATGGAAGAATTTTTTCATATGATGAACCATCCCATACTCCTATACAAATGAAAATAAGATCATGAATATCCTTTGAAAAATCCTTCAACGGTGTGGGTGTTGATACCCTATGAAGAAGCATACCTCGCCCAAATGGTTGAATCAAAGGAATGTTTCAAGCATGAAAAAATGATCATCATGATGGAATGTGGTTACATATTTCTTGAAGAGTTAACTAGACTACCCCAAGAACGTGAGGTAGAGTTCTAAATAAACTCATACCCAGAGCTACTCCTATATCAATGTGTCCCTATAGTTTGGCTCCTATCGAACAAGAGCAGTTAAAGAAGCAGCTGCAAGAGCATTTTGACAATGTTTTCATATTCCCTAGCGCATCTCCTTCGAGTGCGCCAGTGCTCTATTTGATGAATAAGGATGAAAAAATGTGGTTGTGTGTCGAATATCAAGAACTCAACAAGATCACCATAGATAAAAAGTATCATTTTCCAAGGATTTATGACTTGTTCAATAAGTTAAGAGGATATCAATACTTCTCAAAGGTGGATCGTAGTTTTTGATATCAACATCTAATGGTGAAGAAGGATGTTATTCAAGAAAAATACCTTCCGTACAAGTTAAGGGAATTATGGGTTTCTGGTGATACACTTCAGACTTACTAATGCCCCAGTAATCTTCATGGATTTGATGAGTGTAGTCTTTAGACATTACTACATCAAATATTTGGTATTGATTATTAATGATATTCTAATATACTCCATGATCAAGGAGGAATATGAAAAACATCTAAGACTATTGTTGTTGACATAGAGAATGGAGGAGTTTTACGCCCTGTTCTAAAAATGTGACTTTTGGATGAAGAATGTCATGTTCCTGGGTTATGTGATCAAAAGTGAGGGAATATTTGTAGACCCTTCAAAAACAAAGGCAATTGGGTAATGGCACAGACCCTCAAGTTTCATATAAATCCATAGTATTCTTGGATTATCTGGGTATTGACAACATTTTTAGAGAAATTTCTCATGATTTTCATGCCTGCTAACTATTTTAACAAATAAATGGCTAATGTATGTCTGGATGGAATACTGTGAGGGAATCATTAAGGAGATAAGGTGAAGGCTGATCACTAAACATGTAACACATTACCAAAAAATGGAGAAAGTTTTGTGATATAAAATGAAGCTTCAAATTTAGGCTTTGGTTTAATACTCATGAAAAATGATAATGTGATAGCCTATGTATCACAATAGTTGATGATCCATGAGGAGAACTACATGATGCATGATATAGAGCTGAAAAACATGATTTTTTCCTTGATAATCTTGCAGCACTACATTTATGGTGGGAAGTGTGGAATATACACCAACCACAAGAGAATAATGTATATATTCACACAAAAGGATCTCTACATGCATAAATGGGTTTGGTTAGAGCTAATCAAGGACTACTATTTCTCTATTCACTATCATCCTAGAAATGTTAACAAGGTATTTGATGCTCTAAAAATAAAATAACCTACTACTCTATCCATGTTACGGATTGAGAAAGACCATATCTTCTGTATATGAAAAATATGGATTTGGAAATCATAAGGGCATGGGATACATCCTTCCGTGCCAAAATGATTGAGCCACAATCTATCCAAGAGAATATTATAGAGGAACAATGTGATGATCTGGTGTTACAATAGAAGGTGAATTAAGTAATTGAAGGGAATATTAAATAGTTCAATATCGATGATGATTGTGTGATTCAGTTTGGAATGTGGTTTTGTGTTCCTTCATCACCCAGCATAAAGAACGATCTATTTGAAAATGCACATAGCTAAACATTCTCAATCCATATAGGTTTCACGCTGATGTAATGAGATCTTAGAGAACACTTCTAGTTGAAAAAAATGAAGAAGGGGATTATGTAATATATATCAAGGTTCTTGGTATGCCCGCAAGTTAGAAAAAGAATGAAAAAAGACCAAAGGGATGATGCCTCCATTGCCTATACCCGAGTGGAAAAGGGAGAATGTCACTATAGAAATTTTCACGGGTCTCTTGAAAATGTCCAAGGGAAATAATACGATATGGGTATTGGTTGAATAACTCACTAATATTGAACATTTTATCTCTATTCGGGAATATATCTCTCTTGAAAAAAATGAATAGATATATGTGAAGGATGTGGTGAGACTGCATGGTGTTCCACTATTAATTGTCTCTAATCATGACCCAAGGTTCAAATCTAAATTTTGGAGGTGCCTTCTTGATTCTTTGAGTACTAAATTGAATTTTAGCACAACCTATCACCCCCAAAATGATGTCCAATCTGAAATTTCTATTGAGATGCCTGAAGACATGCTATGAGCCTGCCCTATAGAATTAAATGGTTGATGTGATCAGTATCTCCCATTGGTTGAGTTCTCATACAACAATAGCTTCCACATGAGTATTCAGATGGCTCTTATTACATCTTTGTATTGAAAGCGATGTGGAACTACAACCTATTGTGATGAAGTTGGAGAACGAAATATACTTGGACCTGATCTTGTGTGAGAGATGACATATAAGGTTCACATCATCTAGAAACATATCAAAGCTGCTCAGTGTCGAAAAAATAGTTATGCGGACAACTATCGAAGGGACATGGATTTCAATGTTGGAGATAAAAACTTCCTTCGAATTCACCATGGAAGAGAGTCATTCATTTTATAATTAAAGGGAAGATAATCCAAATGTACATTGGCCTCTTTGAGATACTTGACTGCATATGAGCCATGGCCTATCGGCTTGCACTTCCACTAAATATGCCTCAAGTCCATGATGTGTTTCATGTATCACTCCTGAGGAAGTACATACCAAATCCCTCACATGTACTAAACATGGAGGTGGTACTACTGGAAGATGTTCTCTACTATAAGGAGAAGTTATTAACGATTCAAGATTGAAGAGATAAGGTACTTTGTACCATGACAACCCACCATGTAAAAGTGTTTTGGACGAACCATTAGTTTGAATATGCAACTTGTGGGTGACATTTCATAAGGGGGAAGAATTTAATGACCCAATGATTTATCCTTGGAAATCCATTTCAAATAATTATGACTTATATTATAATTACATTAGAATTCACAATGATATATCGTGATAATAAATATTATTTTATCATTAAGCATAAATTTTCCACTTTTATGTTTTTAATTTCGAAAATTTGACATACACGGTTGTGATAACTAAGATGTTTGGAGTCTGATACGACAAACATAACTTTTGGGGAATAGTAACATATCATTATGAATCATAACCTACCCTTATTAATAGTATTATGAACCTTGGGTATATTTAATTTTCCAAGATAATAAATGACTTAATCTTGAATGATGAAATACTATTTGGGCATCTTATAAGTGACAACATGACCATAGTAAAAATTTTGGTATTTTAGTAATCATAAATAATAAATTATGATTAATTAATTAATTAAAATGAAAATTTATTTTATTAAAATGTTTTCATAAATTAAAAAGTATCTTTATTTTGAGTTATATGATAACTTTATAAGAACATATATAATTTTTGAATGCATTATGAAATCAGTTTAAATTTTAAAATCTCTATTTTCCAAGTTGATTATGATTTTAATTAAAAAATAAATTAATCATATTTTTAAATTTATTTTGGAAAATTAAAAATCATTTTTGGATTCTACAAATTAAAAAATGGTTAGGGATATTTTTTGGGATTCTTTTTGAAATACATGAATTTTTTATGAATACTGAAATATGATAATTTACAAAATAGGTAAAATTCATGAATTATAGTCATGTATTATGTTCTGCTGATGTAAGGCCAATTGGTTCAAACCCTCATGATCATATTACTATATGTTTTCCCAGAATCATCACTATTACTTTTCTTTTGGAGATATAATAAATTAATGAATATAATATTGAGAGAACCCCTCTCCCCACCACTATAAATACCACCCTACATACCCTCATTTACTCACACATATCAAACTTAAATAGTTGTCTAAACACATCCCAAAAATCTTCCCCATACCCTACCCCATGTTCAAGATATTATGGTCTCATCAAAAGACCATGCCTAGGTTCCTTAATGGGGGTCTCAAGAGGAGGATTCAAGAGGTAATTCCTCTCTCTCTCTTTTCCATTAATATCTTCCCAATTTCATGTTTTTTTCTTAATCTCTCCGCAAATATCCTCGTAAAAATTGTATTGAAACTCCATTATCATACATATAATTTAATTTTACTATAATAATGATATACTATATCATCCAACCCCCTTCTCCTAATATTTTTATTTTAGAAAAGTAAACTTTGTTCGGGAGGTGTTAATTTTTCACCTACACGAACAACATGTTTTCTTATTTTCCATTACCGCCTGCAAATCTGGTCATGAAACCATTTTTTCGGTTGAACCAAATTATTTTATTTGTATTATATCCTTTTTAATGTTCTGTATCTAACATATATACATATTAATAAATGATGAATCAACATAAGTTTTTTTGTGGCCCAAAAACTGCCCAAATTAACCCAAAAGAACATCATTAAATTCTTATTTAATAATTCATCCACGTCGTATATAATATAATTCATTATAATATCATTTGAACTCCAATAATATCATTAAAAACATAAAATATCAGTTTTTTATGTTTATCCATGTTCTACATGAACTTCAACTTATGAATACACGTGAACCGCTCAATAAAACCATAAAAATGAACATTTTGAATCCATGTATTTAAACTCTATCACTCATAAAATGGCCCATAAAATAACATAATGAAACCAAAATGAACCATATTCGGGTAAAAATGGTTTTTTAAATGTCAATTAATGAATCTAATGTTTTTATATAGGGCATTAAAATGATGAAAGCGTTCAGATACAATATAAGAGGAGATTCTGGAACCTAACTATCTTCCATCGGGTTCTCCCTCATTCACCCTAGTTTTGTTATGGAAAATCTTTAGCAATAATTTTCACATAATTATCTTACCTATTTTAGTATATACATGTTTTATAATTGAATTTATGACAATCCAAATGTTTTCCAAAATAACTCTTCTTTCAATAAACACACCCTTTTAACTCCTCAATGTTTGTTTCACTCATCACTCAAGGTTAACGGTTTTTTTGTCAAGAATTATATTCCCTATTTATAGTGGGAAATAAATTATTATGAATATATTATTAATGATGTGAAACCCATTTCTATCGATTGGTTATTTTTTTATGTTAAATTTTTATATATTTCCAATGTGACATGCATGATAATGTAAATGCTATGATGTGATGGGTGGGCCCAGAATTATATAGCACAATATGATTGTTTTAATATGAATGGTAAACATAGATTTATATAGTGCTCCAATGAACTTGTAGGAGGGATGAATCTCATTAGTTAATGTGATATTGTGTGTTAACATGATTCTATTTCTTTTCACAACTATGTGTGGTAGATGATCACTAAGACATAATGTTTTATTTTTATGGATTTCCACATTTCATATCTTTTATTAATGTTTCCTCTCATGGTTTTGATGATGATGTTATGATTACGCTCACCCCATGCCATATTTTTCTAATCTATCCTCTTACTGGTCTTTTAGATCATCCATTTTCGATGTATATCCTTAGCTGACTACACGTACTAAGGGGAGGTCAAGTGCCAATAAAATATAGAGAAGAATAAATTAGATGAATGTTTTTTCTTGATGTAGTAAACATTATGTTTGGTCCTAGTTTACCCAATAATATAAAGCCTTGGATCCTTATGGTGTAATAATATTATGTTTTTTATCTTTATAATTATGTAATATTAATGTAAAAAAATGTAGGGTCGCTATAAACCAACCCTGAGAGGTTGCAATTGGGGTGATTGTAGGTGTCACCCTAAAACCGGTACATGACTAGTGAGTCCAATGGTATGTTTTTTATGGAATTATGAATATTTTTTTTATCATTCAATGTGATATATTTTTTTGGGTGGGTTATGGAATATTCCCTCATGCGTATGTGATAAGGATGTGTTAAAATTTTTTGGTGCCATATTTGGGTGGGATATTCCACATACACAAATCTTAGTGGTTAGAGAATATATTTTTTGAGAGTTTGATATATAGATGGCCTTTTTTTATTATGATTTTGTTATATTGATAGGATATTTCGTATAATTAGATAACAATGTTTGGAGATTGTGTAGTGGTAGAGATTAATGTTGGATGATCCATTTATTTAGAGATTAGTGTTGAAGATTCGATGGATTTGGAGGTGTTAGAGAATAAATGGATTATGATACCATATGTTTGGACTACCATGGGATGGGACCCTGGTGTACAGAGAATTGGTGGGGGGTCAATAGATTTTCATCCCACTTGTTACTTGGAATAATAGACTTCACAATATTATTAGAGACGCCCAAACACTAGTTAAAGCTAGTAAGGTCTATCATTGTCAACTATCTAAATATTTTCAAATATTTTTTTATATTAATTATATAGTAGTACATAATTTTAAACTGATCATTTCACATGCTCATATCACAAAATTTCTTTCTGTAAATGTATGCATTTTTGGTTCCGTAAGGATTTTTATACTCATACACAGCTTTGTCCACCACTGAACATGAGCACCCAAGATAATGTTCACTTGATTGTTAGAATTGGGTGAGTTGAGGCCCATTGTTGGTCAATATATGTGGTATAGATAAACAGAATTAGATTGGGATGAGTTTTTTAGAGATATTTCCTTAATAAATCATCATTATATTTTTACTTTCAATATGTATATGGGATTAGACCCGTGTGGAGTCAGTTTTATATATGGCATGGTTTTTGGTCCCTTACTGGAACTCATTTATTTTATTCTTTTTATATGTTTATACAGTTGATTTTATTTTATTTATGAAGTATAATACAAGGTTATGGGACTCAATGTTATGTAATGTGATATAGATGGTATTGTATGCTCATAAGACCAATATAGACCCATGAAACCTGTCAACAAAAATATATAATATGGGAAGGCCTAACTATGGTATAGTAGAAACCATCAACCTTGGTAAAATTTTTTGGTCAAGGGTTCTTGAACATCACTTGTATATTTCCAACATCCCTAGTATATTTGATGAGGAATTCCTTGTATTTTACCATGAGTTGATATAGTTGTGTTTTTCCTCAAGGATGAATTATACCTAGTTCTATTTATTAATCACACACACACACACATATAAATATGTTTTAAATATATGATATGTTATAATTTTTTATTCTATATCTGATTACTATAGGTATATTTTTTAAAAGGCCACCTATATTGATATATTTGAGTAAACAGTTCTTGTAACCATCCCATGGCCTATTAGAGTTGGGCACAGTGCAGAACACAATTTTTAATGTTTGGCTTGGTGAGGACAGGATGTATTGGCTGTTATCACATAATTTATTCTACAGTATATGAGGTTCTAGAATGAAAACATATGGGTGATTTATAATATTTTAAAATAAAAATTGTATAACATTTTTTAAAAATAAATTAGTTATGTTAATTTTTTTTAATATTTTCCTGAAATGAAATTTCAATAATTATTATGTTATGTATATCAAACCCATGAAAACCATCAGGTAAATAAAAGTGGTCTTCCTTTACTTTTTTTTACAAATTTATGATTTTACCTCTCATTGAGTGAAGAATACATTTTTCTTTACACATGACTACAATATGCCCACTTTGTTATATAATCTATTATAAAAAATTGATCCATTCACCATACATTATTCTTATTTCAATTTAAATTCATAATAATAAAGGATATACAACTATTTATGCTCGAAGTGATCAAAGAGGTGAATTCTTTGGAACAATAGTTTGAAAATCACTATTGAAATAATGATTATACTGATAAAATTTTGTCAAAAAGTAATCCAAACTGAAACAGTGTTATACATTTGAGGAACTAAACACCTTTGGAAACAGAATTAATAAATATATATGTTTAAATGTTAAGTATATATTTTTTGTAGAGGCTATATAAACAGCGTATTATTCTTGAAATAAAAATTTTATCAAAGAGATTATCATAATGATTCTCTAGGACATCTTCAAATGTGTCAAATAAATGGTAGTTTAATTTTTTTATGTAATTAATTTATTTTAATCATTAAGGATATATTAGATAAATGTAATTCCATATATGATGAATTTAATTTTATATTATATTCATGTTTCTAAAATTCATATATGGTTCATAGTAAATTTATCATGATTATTGATGAATCATATCATTTTAAATTTGATGAGAAGTATTCTGAGTATAATATTACTATATAATATTAGATTGATTAAAAATCTAGAGATTTCTGTTCGAGAGGTCCTATATTTATAGAAAAAATGACTCAAGTGTAAGAAAACTGGTTTAGGGGGTAATAAAAATATAAATAGTGGATTTTGAGTAGACGTCATGGTCACCCTAATAAATGATTTAAATTTTATGTTAGTTCCAAGTATCAAACTATAGGTCCAGTAAATAATTTTTTGGCACATTTTTCTTATGTTTCACTATATTTTTATAAATTATGAAAACAATGAACTAAAAGACAATAATTGCATTATAGTTTTAGTAAGGGAGATTAAATAATATGAAAGGAATTATTCATGAGAATTAGATGAAAATCCTGATTATTAAAAATTAGTTTTTTCAAAATGTAATTTGAAATATAAAAATGATGAATATGGATTGATTGTTATAAATAACCCTGATTAGTTAATAAATTATATAGTCATGAGGAACATATTGACTATGGGTAGACATTCACACTAGTTGAATGATTAAAAACAACTTGAATTATATTATATTCTATCATGAATTAACGTATAAGAAAATATAAACTCACAATAAATATTTTTTCATAATAGATTAACATATGTGAAAATTTTTTATTTGAAATCCATAAAAATTTGAGAATTAGAAGAAACCAGATAATGTGGTAATGGTTTCTAAATCCCTTTATGGAAAAAATAATCCCTGATCTTTTTATAAGAGTTTTGAAATGTTTCTGTTAGCAATTTATTATTTTAATGTTTATGTTTTACATCCCTATTTATCAAAGAATTATTATGAGAATATTTTATTTATATTTATTAATGTATTTGATATTATTATTAGTTCAATAAAATAATATTATTGTAATTAATTATGAGATTTGATGACAAATGAGTTTGATATGATCCATTTTGTTGTAATCATTTTCTGTTTAGGGTGTCATATGTATTGATGAGATGATGCAATTTTCCTAAATCAATAGTTGTAGGCCATGGAAATAGTTAATCGAACAATACTATATAACTTTTAGAATAATTAATTATTTTATGTGTACTTAATATATAATAGATTATTATTCTCTAAGTAAATTTGTCGATCATAAAAATTATAGGGGAATTATTTTTCATATTTTATATTTGACATATTGTCAACCTATTTGGATAAATGGTCTATGTGTGTAGGATATATAGATTGCATAAATTATATTTACTTGTTTGCAGTAAATAAACTTATTTCACAATTTAATGGTACAATTAATAATGTCTTATTTTTCCTCTAAATATATCTTTGTAATTACTAAGTCAATCATGTTATTTATATGTTGTATTATTGATATAAAAAAATATCATGTTTCATTTCAATTGTAAAAGTTTGGTTCCGTGGTGTATAATGAAGAAAATTTCTATTTCCATATAATTGTTAAAAAAATGAGAATATGATGACAACAATCTATTATAAACAACCTCTCTTGATTATATAGAACTGGTACAAACCCATGTGCACGCACAACACATTGAATTAATGGTGTTTACTAAAGACAATATTATTTGTAATAGATAACAAATAATATTAATGTTTATAAATTTCTAATCACAATGTATTGATACAATATAATGGTACAATAGTCGATTTATTATGGACACACCAATAGAATACTTGAATAATCGAAAGAATGACACAAAGTAAATACTGATTTCAGAGGGAGATTTCATTGTATTTGGATTACCATTCATGTCTTGCTTGTCGGTCATAATGGGTCTATAGAATATACTGCTTATTTTATTTCCATAACATTCATGTCATACAAAGTAGTGCATGAAGTGTAATTAAAACTAAAAGACACAATCACTATATGATTCTTTATAATAATAAAAAATGTGAACAACATAGAGGATTCATTTGAATACATAATGATAAAAACCAATGTTTTAATTGCACAATATTTTATAATGTTCATGTTTGAAGAAGTGTTGTAGCTAATTGATGTTGAAAAGTCTGCCAGAACATATTGTGGTTGCAATATGTCTTCAGCTTCTTTATTGTCCAGAAAAATGCATCATGCATGTGAAAATAAAGTTATATACATTAATAAATAGTAATGAATATTTTAATATGAAAATCCAATGTAACTGGTAAATAGAATATGGTTGGAGTAACAAAAATTAATGTTCTTGAAATACACAGTATAGGGATCCTATGATAGAAATATATTGTGACCAAATTCATATGTGAAGTCATTACTTGTGACTGGATAGAATAAAAAACTATAAAAAATAATACATTTGGATGTAATTACATATAATATTCCATCATTTTATTACAGTTTAAGAAGGGTGTTTTTTTGAAGTAGAGTTATAGGAAACATAAACAAAAATTCATTTCAAATAGGGTGGTTTTTATTGTACCACATAATTAAGGAATGTAAAAGAGTTGAGTTAGATAGAATGAGAGGAAAAACTATATAGTTAAGGGGATAGACAGCGAGGAAGAGTGGAGGACACATTGGTCTATATAACGATTTTCTTTAGTGATTCCAAAGTAAATGATAGGGTTGTGAAGGTGATAGAATCCAATAAAAAATTTTGGTTGTTCTTAATGTAGTGAACCATCAGTATTCATATCCATATATTAAACTATATCCAAAATGATATATTTTTAAAACACCATATTATGAATTCAAAAAAATAGGGTTAATGTTTCTAAATTGTATAAAACTTAAATTAGCACTAATACATGCATCAATCAGTTGTGTAATACCAAAAAGGGATTGTTGGTCGAGTAGTTAATAACATATGTTACATACATTTGTTGAAGATTTCATATTTCATATAGTGTATTTAATATTTAAAAACATATTACATACTGAATTAATTCCATTGGGAATGAGAGATATGGAAGGGGTGTGGGAGTTATATAACATACCTTATAAAGGGTGTACATCAATGAAAACCCAGTGATATCTAATAAGAAGTGTGCAGTAAATAACTAAAAAATAAAAATACAACAAACATTAAAAAAAATTATATAGGTCACCTCAACCTATGTTATTTTTAACAATCTTAAATAATTAAACATTATTATTCCTTAAAACTCAACATTTCAAAATCATAATGTACAGATGACCTCAAAATGTGTACTATAGGGAAAAAAGTATCCAATGTAGTGGAAGAAAACCATTATAATTTTAGAAGACATAATGCTTCATTCTCATCTACAACACCTAATTTTTTTAAGAAGATTCAGCTAAAATAGTTAACAATTAATATGTGTAATTAATAAAAACTCAAAAAAAAGAATCTAATATGCCATCATAGGTCCTGTAAATAAAAATATTTCTGGGTACATAATTGAAACAATGAATTGCTGCTCATGAATTCCCCTCATGAAACCAGAAATCACTACTTGAAAAGGCTCTAAACAATATATAGTGTATCAGCATGCTAAAACCTTGCTGTATAGTGATTATCGGTTTCAATTACATATTTGTCAAAATAAATGATATGAAAATGAAATAATTTTTTAGAATAATTCATTATTTACCCTTGAAACCCACTACAATCATTGCATCATCAATGCCGCCACCCCCAAATTCTTGAAAACCAATTCCATCACCCTAGAGAACAATCTCACTATAGTAATTATATTTAATTGAAATAACAACATTTAAATGATACATAGAAAAAAAATATGAAACATTAAGCATTCAAAACATCTACCTGAACAGGTAAATGAATCATATTCTATATTTTCATCCTATTACATGCACTTCTATATACAGTAATAACTCAATCTGTCATCATCTTCCACCTCAAGGTGGGTTATTTCACCACATATCAATTTTTTATATATCTATGTGGTTGTTTTTGTAAATATGTAAACATATATTTTGTGTGGAGTTAATGAGACCATCATGTAATTTACAATGGAAAAAAAGAATCCGGATAAAAACAACATGACCTCAATGACATCCTCCAAGATTGTGGCGATTTTTAAGTCTCTCATAGTTTATATTGACACATATATTTTTAATGAACATTATAGATATATTAAACAAGACAGGTGCAAAAGAAGATGGAATACAATAAATCCTCCATATTTAAGGATTTAACACTATTTGGTGTACCTATAATAGAAGAAAACGTAAAAATTTCGGTATAATGGTTCAATCTTGTCTATTACAAACATCCAAGTTTAGTAATAAACTATATTTGAATTCTTATTAGAGATGGGTATATAAAAGGAACTCATAATACTTTCAAATTCATCAAATAAATGAAAGGTGAGTATTTCTTGTTTATTTCCATTGTGAATGAGAGATATGGAAGGGGTGTGGGAGTTGTATAACATACCTTTCATAGGGTGTATATAAATGAAAACCCCAGTGATATATCATAAGAAGTGTGCCGTAAATAACTAAAAAATTAAAAATACATAAGACATTAAAAACCTATACAGCTCACCTCAACCTGTGTTATTAGTTACAATCTCCAATAATTAAATTTTATTATTCCTTAGAACTAACCATTTCACAATCATATAGTACAGCTCACCTCAAAATGTGTACTACCGGGAAAAAATCATCCAATATATTTGAAGACAACTATCAGAATTTTTAAAGACAATATGATTCATTCTTATTTACCACCAAAAAACCATCAAAAAATATTTAAGAAGATTCAACTAAAGCACTTCACAATTAACATGTGTTATTAGTAACATACTCAATAGATAGACACTAATATGTCATCATAGGTCCCGTAAATCACAATTTTTCTGGATACAGTATTCAAAAAATGTATTACTGCTCATGAATGCCCCTCATGACACCAGAAATCACTTCTTGAAAAGGCCCTAAACAATATACAGCATATCTGAATGCTAAAACGTTTCTTTATAGTGAAGTTATGTTTCAATTACTTAAGTGTCCAAAATCATGGAATGAAAATGAAATTAATTGTTATAATAATACAATGTTTACCCTTGAAACACGCTGCCATCATTGCAGCATCAATGCCCCTTTCACAAAATTCTTGAAGACCAATTGCATCACCCTGGAGCACAAACTCACTATAGTAAATATATTTAATCGAAATAACATAATTTAAATGATACATAGAAAAGATATATGAGATTATAATCATTCAAAAAATCTACCTGAACTGGTAAATGAATCAAAAAATTTACACCCATGGAAGCCTAATGCAACAGAATATAAAAAGTATTATTAACTCAACACAACAAATTAGAGCACCAGTTTTACATAAAAATTAATCAAAGTCAATCACAAAATGATATTTAAATGAGATTGAAATAATAAATAAATTTGATGATGTTTGCTCCTTCAATTACAAAGTGTGTATGGCCTCTTGTTATCATGAGATCATACTTTATAAAAAAGATGTCACAAAATCATTCTAAAAAATGGCCTTTATAAAAATCCATGTATCTGGAATGTGAAGAATGATGGAGTATTTACTATGATTATTGGTAAATTTATGAGTTTATTAAAATCCCTGTAACTGGAAACATGCCATAAATCAATAAAAGTAAGTAATGATGGACTATTTACCATGATTACTGGGCATATGGTTTGTAATTGGCCATTTAAACTCATGGAAACATAGTAGAATGGATAAAGAATCACTAAAATAAATTAAATCAAACCAATTGAAACACATCACTACACAATGAGAATGAATTGAAATTCATGTTACATGAAAATGTAAATTAAAATATCCTAATGAATTTAACAATCAAATGTTTTGGAAATTAAATAAAAGTTATTATAAATTAGAATTCATTACCATAAAAATTCCACAATTCAAAAAACATTTCAAAAACCTAGTATTTTTGGAAACTTGGGATTGAAATTTAAAGTGGAAAACAACAATGAATTTTTTGTATAAAATGAAACAGAAAAATTTCACAATGATGAAGTGGAATGTTGTACTAAAAGTTCAAGTTGTACTTGTGGCTTGTGTGAATAAATCAAGGCATCCTGTGCAACAAAATATTGTGATATGGATAGATATAATAAAATGAAACTGGAAAATGTCAATGAAATAAAAGAAAATACAAGATTGTGATATAATGTCACACAGTCCAAGGAATGTGAGGGTGAGACATGGAGAGAAGGAGAGAATGATAGGGGAAAACAAAAACCTGTAGACCGATGGGACACCGATAAGAGGGTGCGATGGAAAGAGAGGGAGAGTGGGAGACACTGATTTGAATGCAAGGAGAAGAATATGTGACAGTGACAAATATACAGTATCTAGAGGGAGTAATTTAGCGAGAGGTGAAAATGAGGGCATGATTCTGTTGAGCCGAAGTTGTCTCATAGAATTCTATTGATATCATATAAGATCGATGGTTTCTTAAGTGAATAAATTCAACTAAAAATAGAGTCACTGGTAATAAAAAATGAAGATCAATGAATGGACACTGAATTAGTCAGTAGTTAACATTAAAGAAGGTTTTGGAAAACACAAGGTTACCTCTAATATAGGTGACATAATTCTTGAGCTGAATCTTTCTTGATAGATTCTATTGATATAGTATGGGATCAGAAGTTTCTTACGAAAATCATTCCTAGTAGATAGTGCGAGCTTTAAGTCAAATGAAAATAGAGTTACTGGAAACAACACAATGAACGTCAATGAATGGACAATGAATCAATAAATAGTTAATATTTAAGAACATTCGGGTAAATGTACGGTTACCTTCAATATAGGTGAAACACTTCCTGAGTCGAAGTTGTATCGATGGAATCAATTATATTATATAAAATCGGTAGATTCAGAAGATCACGGGTGGGAATTTCTGGGAATGGAGGAGTCGGAAACTGAGCAGACGAATGAGGAGAATGTGGAAATGTAGAAGGCGGAGGAGAGGGTAGTGGATGAGGGACCGAAATAATGAATGTGGGAGAGATTAAGATGATTTTTGATCTACACACTGGATGAAATGGCCGTAGATTGAGAATGATGTGGGAGAAAGACAGCGGAAGAAGGTAACCCTATGTGTGAGGTAGGGTCGCGGTAATGAGAATGTTGGAGACGATTTGTGAGGGGTTTTGTAGGGGTTTGAGTGGGAAGTGGAGGGTTATTTTGTAAATGGAGACTTGAAAATGGTGACGTGGTTGGTTCTGGAGGTGACACATAAGGGTAGATACACCCATGTTTAGTAGATATAGTATATTTTTTATATTATCAATTTAATATGAATGTAATTCAATTTTGCATAATAATTCATAATCCATTTCTATTTGTAATATCATTATTTAATATTCTAGAATGTATTATATTGATGTGACATATCACTTGATCTATAATCATGTACAAAATGGTTAAATCAGTTTATGTTTTTTTTTCTATTGATGTTAAACATACAGATATATTTTAAATTATATTATATGTTTTTATGAGTGAAAATAAAAAAAAGAGCATTGAATGATATATGTTTGAAAAAAATCACTGTAAAATGAATTTGAAATTATATATTAAAATATCAAATATCTATTGTGGGGGTATTTTCAAGAACTATTCTTGTTTATTCATTGAATTTAATTAACTTCTCTTCATTATTACATTTAATATATATAGTAATATAAATTAAATATTTTTTTCTGATATATCATTTTATGGAGAATTATTGGATTAATGTGATGTATAATTTTCTATTGTGATATATATTTATCTTATAATATCTGATATTTTTTTTTCATGTGTTTTATGTTTTTATCTCTTGATTAATTGCATTCTAAATATGATAGTGCAAAATACTTTTTACTATAGTGTTTGGTGTTTATTATAATTGTATATGTTTTTTGTTATATTTCAATCCTATGTATATTATTTTATCTACTTTTTTTTTACTTTAAGTTATTTATTTAAAATATTTTCATATCTTTTTTATCCATAAAAAGAAGGTAGAAATTGAATAGTTTATGGGGGTTCACTTTTATAATTTTCAAAAAAGGGAGATTCAAACCAAACTCAAGAGTAATAATATATTACAAGAGCCTAAAAATACTATCATGATAGCCATTAAACTCCCATGGGGACCAAAACACATCTCCATTATATAAACCTAGGATTCTCATGTATAAATATTATATCGATTTAGAAGAATATCAAATACAATTCCTGATTACATTACAAAGGACTTTATAAGTTTAGTTTCATTGAAAAATAAGTATAGAGAGATAAATAGATTATAAAATATATACATTATCTCCCAATTAGATATTTATAACTAGAACCCTTCATAAACACATAAAACATAGAACCTTTCTCTAAAACCTAGTGTGTGAATACGTAAGAAAAGGTCAGCTCACATGCTCATTATATGAAAACATAGGATGAATAACTCAATGATTATATGAAAACATAAGATAAAAATAATCTCATAAGATACATGTTAAAACATACAATGTACATAACCTAACTATAATATAATATAAACACGATTCATTGAAGTAAAAAAATTTCATTTGAATATACACGAATCAATATAGTGGTAAATAATCATAAATCAATCATGAACTTTATGACCATTTCATAATGGTGTGAGTAAATTTTCATGTTCATGTTCTTATCTTATGATAAAATATTCATGAATAAATAAATAATTATCAAAATAACAAAAATTACTTCATATATTAAAAATTGATCTATATGGATGTTAAATAAATAATCATCAATGAATATTCACATCACAGGAAAGTTGCATCACTATCATTAACATATATAATCATGTGTACATATATAATCAGGATCATTTACATGAGTAATTGTTTGAGAATAGATAGAAGACGATCACACACAAGCATAAAAATGTTAAAACATGTCTTCTCAATCATGATACGTGTATTTTCTTATGTGCATATCTAGAATGAAATCATACTCACACAACAATATGTGAGAAAATATACACACAATCATGTCCAACATTATCATAATCATATCTTGAGATATTAATATCACATTACCAAATGAATTTGAGGGATATAATGGACCAAAAGGTTTCAAAATAATAATTCACTCATCTAAATTTCAAAGTATCATAATTTTTTTTAAATCAACCTATCAAAACCTATGAAAAAAATGGTGTTTACATTCATTTATTCATTTCATCATAGAATAAACCATGAAAAATAAATTGGATTCATAAAAATATCCTTACCTTAATCAAAAAATATATAAATAATGAAAAAAGATGGTATAATTAGATCTTATCCCATATAATGAACTATTAAAAAAGGATGTTATCATGGATGAAAATGCTTTTAAAAATCATGGAATCATTTATTGAGTAAATAAAACAATCATATATGAAGATAAATTTTATAAATCAATATATTTTAAAAAATATTATTGGAAATATTTTCATGTAAAATAGCATTAGATGCATGAAATTTATGCTTTTAGCTTTGAGCAGTCATGATGGGGGGGAATTCTATTCATGTCATGTAGGATAAAAAAATATTTTTTCAATTAATGGTAAAAAGTCAAAATGTATCTCATTTAGGAAATGAAAATAAAGTTTCATAAAAACCATTTGTCTAAAAATTAAATTATTGGTAAATATTCCATTAAAATCCTTAAATTGCATTAAAAAAGTCTAAATAATTTTTTATAAAATAAAATTATTAAGGAATAAATATTTTAGATCAATGATAGAAATAAAGTATATTTTCTCTGAAAACATTCTTTCGACATCCTGAGTATTTCAAATTAGAATCATTAATGGAAAAATTTATTAGTTAGAAATAAATAATGAATAATTAAATTTCATGTATTTATCAGACAATTATCATATACTTTTCCAACAGAAATTCAAGAATTACTAATTTTGATTAAAACAGGATTGAAACATAAATCCTCTAACACTTGGTTATCATTTGAATAAAAATATAATTATAGATGGAAAATTATATGGGTATTTTAGAAAAAAAAATTCCATGGGAATTATCATAAAATAAATTCAGAGGTATTATATAAAACACATAAAATAAATATGCGGTGAAAATGGAATATGTCTCCCAGAATCAAATGTGAGACATTAAATTCCATACCTTAGGTCTGGATTCCATCATTCATGTTCAAACATCATATATAATAAATAAATATATTTAAAAATTTTTATAGAACCATAATAACAAATATCACAACATATGTTTTTTTACATATAACAATTTATAACCCATTCATTAATAATTCTATATTAAATTCCCTATTTTTGGTAATAACCACTACATTTTCCATGTAGGTTTTGGTTTGATAGTTTTGGTACATGAACATTGATCAGGGATATATCATATATATAATTATTAATAATTATTAAAATATGATATATATTTATTTTAAACATTTTTAAATTCATCCATAAAATATATAGAGATAAAAAATGAATTGCATTGTTCATGGAGATAGTATTTCATATGTAGCCATTAATTCAGGTATCAATTTTCATGTGTGGAGTAAAATAAATGTCAACAATACATCAACAATAAAAAATAAATATTAATTCATACATATCATACATGTTCGACAAATAAATCCTTATTATCATCTAAGTAAAACATAAATATTAAATAAATTTCATTCCTTCATGGAGGTGGTAGTGATCACATACACAGTAGAGATGTTAATGTTTTCCAATTACTTATAAGGTATGTAAATAGGTATGATATTATTATTCTTTAATAATAATTATTTCAAAGAAAGAACCTAAAAATATTAAACCCATCATAATAACATACTTTTAATCTTGGTGACGGAAAATGGATAGAATCGCTACGTAGAGATTATAATCCTTAGCTATGCACAAGTGATATGTTCAATTCAAACATAATAGAAATTTGTTATTAAATTGAGGTTCTATAATAAAAATAAAATTTAAATATATTAATTTTAACCAATGTTTTATTTTATGAAAAATATAATATAATATAGGAGGTAAAAATAGAATTTAAAAGAGACTGTTTGGTTGAGGTCATTACCACATCATTGAAACAACCCCTTTAGATATCTTCTTAAAGACCCAAGGGTTTGTTTTTTTGGAAGAAAATAACATACATTATGTGTTTATTAGAATGTAAACATTAAATTTTTAGTGTTTTTTGATCTATAATGATCAATTTTGTGTGAATAAGAGAAAGAAGAGGTTACCTTATATTTTTAAGGGGAGGTGAAGTCGGGGAATGTTTTGAAATATTAAATTATAATAAGGTAATTATCTATCCAAAATTCAAAAAAACAATATTGTAATTATATGATATTATAGTATGGGTTAAATCCCCAAAAATTGTTCTATTGGATTTTGTGTTATTTTGAACCTTCTCATATTATTTAACCCCATAGATAACACAATTTATCATTACATTAGGTAGCATTGTTTTCATCCTCAAGGAATTATAATTTAACATATATGGTTAATGTTTGTTCATAATTGGACAAGGAATAAAATTTTCAATCAAATATAATCCACTTTGTACTCTTTAATATTTATCATTATTTTAATTAATTTAGGAAAATATTATTTTGATAAAACATTAATAATGTCTATTTTGAAACTATTCATTTCCTTTGATATAATAGACAAAACTAAAAATACTGAATTAATGTATTATAATTTAAACTACACTAATATGTTATATTATTATAAAAATTTATATAATACTTTAAATAAACTAAATTATATTATATTTAATATTTTTAAAATCATTTGTTTTATTTTTTTCTAAATTGATGAAATACTGCATTGAAATTATATATGCATTTAAGGTAAATAAATAATTACCAAAAATTTTAAATAAATTACCACTATGAAAATAATGTCATTATTCTCAAAAAAAAATATTTAGATTCATTTATAACAAACATTTATCCTAATGTTATCAGATAAGAGGTATTTAAACCAAAGAGAGTTCCATTTTATACCTTTCTCCGATAAAAATATTCTTTAAATTCATTCAATTGAAATGATTCCATGAAACATTTTTATTTTTAGTATAAGGTTGTAAGGGTCTAATGACCTTCATCTAATAAGAATTTTGGTGAAAAATGGTCACCTAATCACATAGTTTTAGCATTGATTAACCTCATGTACCCTTCTGTGAGGTGATAAATTTTAGAATGATTATTATTTATAATGCCTAAAAATAAAGGGGGTAAATAAATATTTGATCCTACTATTTATATATATGGTATATAGTTTTCATAATTTAATTTCTATACATGTTATAAATTATATTTAAAATTAACACACAATAAATAATGAAAATAGCTTTTAGAAAATTATATTTTTAAGTATATAAATGGATTTTATTCCTATTACATTTATATAAAAATATTAGATGAATGTTAAAAAAATTATTTAATATGAAATATTTATTTTTCATGAAAATCAATAAAATTGTGATTAATTCAATTTAATTTTATAAAATTACCCTGTCTACATAAAAATAGGTTTATCAAAAAAATGTGTTATTTGTATACAAAAAGATATTTAAAAGAAATTCAATAATAATTTTGATTCTAATAAATATAATTGATTTATTAAAAATATACAAGATCTAATTGCACTTTCAAAAAATTGTTTTTGAAAAAATATGAGTCATATTTAATTATGTAATTGAAAATAATTTTTTAAATTAAAATAATTATTTTTACTACTCATTGAAAGATATAGTTTTTCAAAAAAAAAATCTATCATCAGTTTAATTTAATATGATGATATCCAATTTGAAGATAATTTTATTGAATAAATTTTATAAGTGATCTTGAAATTAATATAAATATTTTCCCACAAAATTTTATAAAAATAATAATTGAATAAAATGTACATTTGATGAATAAAAAGACAATACTCAAAATTAATATCTTACGTCATACGTGTTAACCAAAAAAAATTTATATATGTCATAGTGTGGTTATTGATATTCTTACCTCCAATTTAATGTCTAGGTTAAAATGTTCCTATTTAAATAATAAAATTACATATTTCTTTTGATTCTTAGTGTTGTGTGACTTGTAAGTAATCGAATATAGTCTTATTTTAAAATATTAGGTGTTTTATGATCCCTATTTAAATATGTTTTTCAATCATTATATTTCTATGTCATAAATGGTTTAATATTTTAAATTTACTTTTCCTGTAACCATATTTTACAATGGAATAATAAAATATTACATAAAAATTTAATGTGAAAAAACATTAGGGATGACCAAAATAACAAACAATCGAGTTTCCAAATAGGGAGAAAATTGGTGGAAAATTAATATATGAACATGCAAACGAAAAATAACACATAAGGTGTAATATGGAGTGATATAGTACATGGTTAAAATAATTCAAAAGAACCTAATACCATAAATCTATGATGAGTGAAAAGGCCATTGATTCATTAGAAATGAAGGTAAAGGTTTATCATTTTATTTGAATATAATTTTACTACTGTTTAGGAATTACATTAACATCTCAACTAAGAAGATAATGAAATATAATTAATTTAGTAGTGGAATTTAAAATGTTAATCAATTTCTTACACAATATAATATCTTCCTTCATTTAATGTGTAAGATGATTTTTTCATGCTAGAATCAGTAAAATCAACTAATAATGGATCACATAACTTCACAAAAGATTAAAAAGTTATGATTAATTTCCTTATAAAAAAACAGAAATCATAAACACAAGGTAAGATATTCCCAAAATGAATAATCCTTTTATTTGAATAAATAATACCATATTCAATAAAATTCAATGGTAATAACCAATTCTCAAACCAAATCATTCCATATAAAATTTCCCATAAAAACCATGAAAATTTTCGCAACTAAGATTAAAACCTAAATATTATAATTTTTGAAATCATATATTTATACATGTGAAATTTAAAATTTCTCCCCAAATAAAATAAATAAATCATGAACTATGATACCAAAAATTTTTGTGCCCTAATTATATATTCTCCAAAATATGATAATAATTTCAATAAATAAAATTATTGACTATAAAATCAGATACGAAGCCTAATGATATTTCAACCAATATTCTAATAATAAAATTTCCTAAAATCAATTTTTCTTTAGCATGTAATGTTCCCAAAAATCAATTCAATAATTATCTATCAAGCCCTTAAAAGGTATAGTATCTAGGACATATCATATGCTAGTGGAAGTCACCACACACCTCTCACAATTTGGTCGTTGGTTTATCTTTGAGGCCTTAGAAGACAAGAATAGTTTTAACCCATCCATCTGGTTATCCCTTTCTAGAACTATGGATAAACTCATGTTATTATCATATTCATAATTCACATTATTCTTATAAAATTACTAAAAATATTATAAAAATCCAAAAAAATAACATTAACAATATAATAAATTATTTTAACTCCAAGTAGATTTTTACAGTATATTCTTTCCAAAAAATATGAAAATTTTAACTGATTGTTATTACCGAAACATATATCACTTAATAATGGTTACCTTATCCTAGATTATGTATTGATCCATAAAATATCATATGATCATTAAATCACTACTTTAGGCTGCTAATTAAATTCAATATATTCTTGAGAATTCATAATGAAAAACTAAAACATAAAAAATATTATATCATTCATGATTCATATATACATAATACCATTGAAAAAATACATCTACAACATTAATCTTATGCTCCAACACATAAATTATTCTGTTATTTGAATTCTATGATTATCACAACATAGTACCCTGAGAATTAATCCTTTGATTCAGTCATTGACTCTGATAATTCCTATGTTTCTCAAACATGAAACATTTAACTGTAAATGGAAACTTAAGTCAAACATCATTTTCTATATTAAACCATTTATTTTATTCATCATTTACCATATCTTATCCCTTTTTTTCAAAAATAATACATCGTCTCATTCCTTTTAGAGAATCACTTGATTTTTTCTTCCAACATTATCGACACAAAGGAAACTGGTGTTTCTTTCCTCTATAGTATCCACCAGCCAATCTCGTGTGGAAACTCTATACTTCTATCATTTGTATGGTATGATATTTGGTTAAGGTTCTTGTTTTTAGTCATATATCATGATAACAGATTACACATAATCACAATATTCACTACTTAAGTCGTTATACAACATGATTTCTCATAGAAATTTTGTCTATTTTAATCAACATTATCCCAGTTCCATTTATTTTTGGCCATTGACTAAATCCCAAAACCATAGTGTGAGTAAAAATAACCATATTGGAAAATGAAATAATCAAGACTGTTCATTTATAGGTAATATAAATTATAAAAAATTATTTTTTAATCAATTAAACCATATTTCTACATAAGAATATCCATGATAATAATCGGTTCAATTCCATCCATACGGTTTTTAAAAAATATTTCAATTAATCAAGCATATCACCTAATAGTGTAAAACCATTTTCAAAGTATAGGTACTGTCACTGTGAATCAAAATAATATATGAGATAAACTATACTCTCTGGTCTTTGAGTTTTTAAACCTAGATGCCTCTATACCAATCCAATATCCACTTGTTATATCTAGTCATGGATTTATTGATTGGAAAACCACAATAATTCCCTTACAATAACATAGGGTTTCATCAAATACATAGAATTATCTATACGGTTGTCACTAAAAAATTTCATCCTTGTTTCAAAGGTTATCTACATCGTAACAAAATACTATCTATAATAACCCATTCTTATCAAAGTTAAATAATATATCTTTTTAAATTAATATTCAATAAATTTCGTAATTACATGCATGAGGCCCATATAAGATGTAACGACCTGAAACTAGATTCCTAGAGTCGGTGGATTATTTTAATAAATTGGCATGATTACAAGGAATCATGTCCCAAAAGATCGATTAGTTTAACAGTCCTGGAAAATAGATTACTTATATGAACATTACATTACAATTTCTAACATACAAAAAAACCTTTGAGAATTCCATTGTTTCCTTATCTTAGCCCTGCATCTCAAACATAAAACACTTCTTGGTATCTTGGGAAAATAAAACATAAGAAAGGACTGAGCTCAGAAGCTCAGTAAGGGTAAATAATTTAGCATAAGATATAAACATTTATGGAATGATTTATAATAAAAAACAATTTTCTTTTAAAGATATAATTGAACATAATATGGAAAAAATAAATCAAACATTACCATATTAAAAAGAACCTAGATATTATACTATTTGAATAATCACATGCAATATGTAATTTCATAATGAGGGAATGTATAGTACCAGACTTAAATTTCTGTATCAAGGCCTCATGCCAGGACCTATGGGATAACTGTAACCGGAACCAAATCCCAAGAGCCTCTGTAACCGAACACCATCCCAGAGAGCCTCTCTAACCAGACTCTAACCCGGAGGGTGTGTTGTTACCAGAACCCAACCTGGAGGGCTTACTTTTACCATTCCCCAACTCGGAACATACTAGTCCAATACATTCATCATAAGAAATGTTTAAAATATGACATTAACATTCATATTAAAACTAGCATATGAAATGTCAATACTTTATCCATATACCATGAATTTTATAAAAATAACACATTCACAGTCAAACATATCACAAAACATTCAATACAATATCCATGATTTGTATCATAATAAATAAACTTCAAACAAGTTTAAAATCTATTAATGGATGTGGACATAGATTAAAATGATCAGTAAAATTCTTTTAGAGAAATACGCATTTTCCATGAAAACGATTAAGATTCTCAAAATTTATAAATGTATTCATTTAAAAGGGATTTTATAATAAAAGTGTCCCATACCACATTGAAATTTTTTAAAATAATTATCATTTCAAAAATTTCATCTCCATATAAATAAATCCATAAAACCATTTTAAAAACATGGACATTAATAAGAAAGGATTTGAAGAATAAATATTTTAAAACATTTAAAATGATGTTTTATTAAAATAGTCCCTTAAAAATAATCCCTTTGAAAATTATTTTATGAAACATGGACATGTATAATAAATATGTCCTAGTAAAAACTTACACATAAACAATCTTGAACAGTAATGAGATTAAGGAATTAACCCTTACCAATTTGGTAAATTAGGAAACATACACCCCATGAAAGAAGTACCATACAATGAAGACTTAAATATAAATAAATTAAATTGTATTAAACAAATAATTCAATTATGGGCAGTACATACACCACACAAAAGGAAATAGTGGCAATATAGCATGAATCACACGAGAGTAAGGAGTGAGATGAAAACCCCTTACCCCACACTTTCCTTTGGTCGAGGCTACGTTTAACCTCCTATATAATGACCATTGTATGTTATTATATTATAACAGAACCACATTAATATTTATTATGTCATACATGATTCATTTATGACTTTATACTACCCATCTAATAATGATTTTCATGTTAAATTAACATTTCGGGTAATAATAGCTTTCTTTAGCGTACGTATTTTAACTTGTTATTCTTAACCATATCATTTAGATCATGATTTAAATACATCCATAATACAATACTTGATTCAAATAACAAATATATTTAAAATATAAATATTTATAATTGATAGATATATGATATGGAAAACACCATTTATGGAGACTGTAGGTTGTATGTATGCATAAACGTTGTTTCTCTTTTCATATCGTATTGAATGAAAGTAAGAGAATAAGATATATGTAAGTATATAAATAAATATATATATATATGTATATCCAGTATCATTTTTATGTCATATATTACATACTTTTTAGTAATATATATTTTTATAATCGGCGATGAATGGTGAACCTGAAAATGAATCTCATCGTGTTGTGGAGAAGGTAATTCGTACGTACGCATGAGTAACAATATAATTTCCTTAATGGTGTGGAATTGAATGGTATATTAATTTTAAAAAGACATTATCATGTTATTTTCATTATTTTTATACATATTACTCATCATTATATCTATCCAAATAACACAGTGTTGAATAACAAATTACAAAATGGTGCGGAGACTGTAACCTGTACGTACGCACACATGGTGACATTATCATTCATAGGATGGATAGAATAATGAATATGGTTATGAAATATTTATAATAATATAAAATTATATATAATGTACTGGTTTTATTATTTTGTTATGGTAAAAATAAAGAAATATTAGGTGGAAGAATAGAAGTACTTGAAAGAGGGTGGTGAAATCATTACCTCTTCTTCGGGTTCTTCATTTTGATTTGATCAAAATGTCTCCTTATGATTTATTTATGACCAAATTAAGGACTATAGAATGAAATTTGGATACTTGGGAGTTTATTGGGGTAGGTTTTGTCCAATACAAATGGATTTGGAGGTGTGAATTTGAGAAAAGGGAAGTTCCCGTTTATAAGAGGGGTGAGGGGCACCTTAGGAAAAACATAAAATATTATTTTATAATAAATTAATTTTCTGTTTCTAATGGATCATAAATGAATTATTTAATGTATAAGGTGGGGATGGGTTTAAAACCACTGAAACAATATGTTTTATACAGTTTTGGGCCACTATATTAACATTGTCTTTTAGATTTAACTATGAGTTAAATTGTTTGACATTTACCGTGTCTCTTTGTATTTTTATATTATATGGTAAATAAACATACTCTAAACTTCCAAGATAACCCAAAATGTTTAATTAATTACATATATAATAGTATTTAAGACCTTTTATTGAACCATATATTTTTTGGAATAGAATAGAAATTAATAATATAATATTTTTTTAAAAAACTCTTTCATGTTAATTTTGACACTTTTTGGAATTTTTTTCTAAATTAATAATAGCATTATCACTTTGAAAAAAATTCATTTAATCAATCCTAATATGTCATAATAATCGAGAAAATTAGTGGAATTCATTAAACGTCTCAAATTACATTTATTTGGGTATTTATAAATTATTTTAATATTTTAATTAATAAAGTAATTAATGCATCATCATTGTGTCATAAATAAAGTAAATTATTTAATGTCTAAAAATTATTAATAAAATATCATTATGTAGGAAATGTTTTCATCTTTCTAATGAATTTTTACAGTCGAATTTATCCTTTGTGTAACACTATATTAAAAATAGTTTAGTTAATAAACATTGAATATAACACATTTAACTCAACTATGAATTAAATAATGATAAATGTGCTAATATAATCCAAGTGGATCTAAAGGATCATATATTATTCCTAAGATTGTTTTTGGTTGAATTAAACTTATCAAATATAATTAATACACGTTTTAGGATAATAATAAATTTATTTTTACATTTAATTTTTCCTATTTACTTTTAATAGTGGTAAATAAAAGTCAAAAGATACTATTCACAAAAAATTATTTTTATCTTATTGAACCACATTTTACATAATTATATTCACCATGTGTGTCGGTTTTTTGAAATTCAATTCACAGAAGTGGTAAAATTATATTTTATGCAAATTTGCAAATCCTCCTAGGAGGTGGGTAAAAGACTGTAAAATTTCAATAAAATTTTTATAGATATTAACTTATTATAAAATGACTCTAATGAATTAAATTGAACATATATAGGTATTATGTATCTATTTTTACCTAAAATATATTTAAAGGAAATAAATAATTATTTGAATGAAAAGCCGGTTTTAACTAATAACATAGTGTTTTTTCACTATTCACAAAAAATTAAATGTTTTTAGAAACATACAAAAAATTCACCCAAAGGTAATTTTGATATTCAGAATTAAAAAATTAAGTCTATTTTAAAAAATTCAAAATGTAGAAATTTCATTTATTAATTTAAAATTAATTCTCATTGTCAAAACCAAAAAGCGTATTTTAAAAAAATTACAATTATCAAAAGATTGACACTTGTTTATGTTTAATTGCAAAGTGAAATTACTTAAAATGTCCAGAATTGGATTAAATTGTAAAAATATTATTGATTTATACTTCCAAACCATTATAATTTATAATTTTACACAATAAATTATTTTGATTTAAAATGTTTTTTTCAGTTATAATATATTATTTTTCACTATTCACCCAAATATGAATGTTATCAAAAAAACACAAAAAATTTATTGAAACTAAACTGTTATGTCCCTATTCTAAATAAGAAGATTATTTTTTCAAATTGAATATATAAAAGTTTCGAATATTGGATTTAAAAAGGGTTCTCCATTAAAAGGTGTTAAAATTGCATTTTTTTAAAATACTTCTTTTATCTGAAAAATAAAATGAATTTTTTCTAACATTATGTCTAAGAAACTCATAATATGGATTCTAAAATTATAAGGATTATATAAAGTTCAAAATTCAGTTTATACTATTCATAACTTCTTTTGAACGACCAGTTCAGTAAGTCGTGGTGTACTAGAACTCGTTGTTCCGTGTAGGGCATGTTCTTGGATTACTTTGAAAAAATAACATACTATGAAATCAGGGGGTGTTACATAAGATTAATTTTTTTTGAAATATGGATATATTAATAATTTATTCCTAAAGGATTTGTATTATATAGAACTATTTTGTTCATTACTTTCGTCCTTCATAAACTTATCATACCTAAAAAAATTCTTCAAACCCTGAGAAATTGAAAAATTAGAAAGGGTGAGATTAGATGTTTAGTAAGGGTAAATATGTGAGATATCACTCTATAATAATATTAAGTCATAAGATAATCATAAGAGAACTGGGTCATTAGCAAAACATAAGAAGCTCATATATAACCTATCATAGATCATAAACATGACAGATGGTAATAGAAAATTATCAATTTTAAAAACATGAATCGTAAGAGTGATACATCATCATAAGTCAATCAAAAAACTTAGGTTCACATCATAATGGTTTGATAATGTATTCATGTTCACATTCCTTTTATATGATAATCATAACAATAAAAAAACACAGATAATAAACTTCAAAATAAAAACATATCTAGAAAAATGATCAATAATGTTGTTAATGAAATATTCATCACTCAAGTTTCACATCATATACAAATGGAAAAATAATAATAAGAAATCACAATTTCCTAAATATATCTATGCACAATCATGTCTATGCATAATCTTGTGAGAATAACTAGAAAAAGTTCATAATTGGGCATAAAATTGTTATCATATAAATTCACAATAATTTCCCCACATTTTCCTCTAATAATATATGGAAATAATTCATACTCACGCATCATTATGTGAAAAAATATCTTCAAAATCTTGTCCACATATATCTACAAAATCTCCTAAGTTATACAAAAGACATTACCCAATGAATTTAGGATTATAATAAACCCAACAATTTTAAAATCATTATTCATTTATTAAAAAATCATAATATAATAAAAATTCATCATATAATAACCCATTAAATTAAAAATGGTTTCAAAATCATTTAATCAATTTATCATAGCATAACCCTTGAAAAGTAAACTGGTTACATAAACATCTCACTATCAAAATGATAAAAAATATATATAAAGAATAAGGATGGTATAATTGGTTCATATCCCTAATAAGTGACAATTAACATCCAACGATGTTATCATAGAAGAAAGTATATTTAAAAGAAAACATAAAAAATATTATGGAAAATAATGTTTTTCCCTAAAAATACTTTTTAAATTTTTAAATGTTTCTAAAATTTTAAGGATGAAATTTTGTTTGAAAACAACCAGGGAAACATTTAATTGATGCTTTAAAGAATTGAGTGGTCATAAAGGCAAGAAAATTAATTCATTCCATATAAGTTATAAACATTTCCATCACATATTTTTAAAAAGTAAGAAATTTTCCCATTCAGAAATAATAGGGATTTTTTTTAAACAACTATGGGAAAAATGACTATAAAAATATAAAATAATACTAAAAATATTATTGATACCCATTTTATGAAATACAGATACAAGAAATAATATTTTAGACCAAAGAGATAAATAAAGTGTCTTTTTCTTAAAAGAATTCATTTAGACTCCTGTATTATTAAAATGATTAAAATACAAAGAAAATAAATATTACACATTTCTTCTATTATGATCATGGTGGGTTTCGATCCGCAATGGGAATTTGGTTCCTTCTATGCTTCAAGGGATGCTGGAACAACTCTAGATCTATGAAACCAAATGACCGAAGAACAACCAAAACTAGTCTCTTTCTATGATTCACTTAAGGGCTCAGATTCAGGTTGCATGAAGGAGATGAAGACTTCCCTATGCAGGAAGCTTGATGATGGTGGTTTGCTTGTGGAGGCTGACCCAGAAGCACTTCACCAAAGGGAAAAAAGTGTAAATACTCTTTCCTTGTCCATTTTTATATAATAGAGGTGATGGACCCTGGTCTTTACTTGAGCTTAATGCTAGAATCTCTCACTATTGGAATTTCTCAAACTGGAAAATGGTTCTGGTGGGTAGGGGTGTTTATCCTATTTTTTTCAACTCACATGAAGGCTTCAACCAGGTCTATAAAACTGGAACAATTAACCTTAAACCTGGTATGCTTAGATAGAGTGAATGGAATGTTTCTTTTAACCCCCATAAATATAGTAATTCAACTGCACAAATTTGGGTTATACTCCATGGTATTAATTGGTATTTTTGGCACCCAATGATATTAAATGAAATTGCCTCTTGTATTGGTCTAATAATCAAAATTGACAAATATACCCTAAAAGATGAACTTGGCCTTTATGCAAGGGTTATGGTAAAAGTTAATCATGATACAAAACTGCCAAATTCTATCAATTTCTATGCTCAAGAGTTCAAAACTGAGATCAAAATTGAATATGAGAGAATTTACCCCTTTTGTGATGTGTACAGAATCATTGGTCATAACTATTCAAATTTTATAATAGTTAGAAAGAAATTTGTAGCACTAATTTCGAGTGACTATAAGGAAATAAAGCACAATAAAAAGAATAAGAATTTAGTTATGGACATACATGAACCATCTAAAAATAAAAATGAAGTCTGGATCAAAAAACCAAATTCCTTTCTCCCATTACAAGGTTTTCCATAAAGTGAAATGGTTGAGGAGGAGGAATCCCTTCTCAAGGATTGTGAAATTGGTAAGGAACTTGAGGATATAGTCTTAATTATTTTTTCATGCTAACGTGGTTACTAATAATAATAGAACGAATGAGTTTTTCATGGAAACTGTTCCCACTGTTTCTTATGATTGCTCTTGAAAAAATAAGTAGGTTGGTACCTCCCAACTTTGCAAGCCTAACAAAGGAGATATCACCTTTCCAGATAAACTAGATTTTTCTGGGAAAGGTATGTAATATTCTTCTACCATAGCAGTTTCGGAACAGACCAAGACTTCCCCAGCTAATGTTTTCCCCACTACTGCTTCTGTTTCGAAAGAAATGCAAGATGCATTATGTTTTAAACAGAATATAGGTAATTTGTCTTCTTATAACATCAATAAAGATAGTATGTGCCACTAATTAGCTGATTCCCTACTTGAAACAAACCTAAAATCTTCTATTGTACACTTAGATACCTCCACTTCTAATAATGTTAGAAGTATTCCAAAACAGATTTTACATGCTAATTTGTAAGGAAATTTTTCTATTTTTGACACTAACAACTTGAAAATCAGTAATACTTTGGACCTATCTATTTCTCAAAAAGTAGAAAGTTATCCAGATAATGCTTCTTTAAAAAATGTTAATGATTTTGACTCATTTCAATTCACTTCTCTTTCTGTGCATTCAAAAGGACAAAATATTTCTGATAGTGAAATGGTTGAAAAAAGCTCTTCAAGTCCATATTCTAAATTACAGAACAAAAAACCCAATATGACCTCTTCAATGAATGTTATAATATCCTATAGGAAAAAAGTACTAGTGTAAATAAAAAAAGGGGGATCCAACCCCAAACATAAGTCTAAATGAAGTACGTTTTTCTAGAAATTTCAGGGTATCTCAAACTCTGACACTCTCATTTTCCTTAAGAGATTTATAACATCTCATAAGACTTTTTTATTTGCTATTGCTGAACCAAAAATCAACTTTACTTCCAATTTTATGACCCTCTACTCCCTTAACTATAAATATTTTGGTTCATGTAAAGATGCATCTTTAATAGACTCCTTATGTATTTTCTATCACTCATCCTAACAAGATGTTAACATTTTCAAGACTTCAGAGCAATTGTTTACTTGTGATTTTCATTTTGATGGAAAGAACATCTTTTTCACTATGATATATGCTATGAATGGATATCAAGAGATGATAACCATTTGGAATGATCTTTCCTTGTTGGTGAATAATATGCATGACCCTTGGATTGTGATTGGTGATTTTAATGTGATTATTTCTCCTAGTGAGGAATTAGATCTTTCCCACTCTGCTATTGCATTTAGTGAATTTAGAGCCTCTGTTGAGGACAACATCCTTTTGGAGGTTAACCATAGTGGTGCCAAATATAATTGTTACAGAAGTTATTATAATGAGCTGGTGGCGAGAAAACTGGATAAAGATTTTGTAAATTCCACTACCCTTGACAATTGGGATACAGTTTCTAAAACTACCATTAATTGGTTGAATTCGGATCATCACTATGTCCCTGTCAATACATCTACTAGAAATAGTAATCCCATTTTTCCCTTTAGATTCAATAATTCTTGGTCGGATGACCTGGACTATACTTCTTTGATCAAATTTTTTTTGGAATCCATGAAACACCAACATGGTGCATTTGTTTGTATCACTAAACTCAAAAATCAAAAGCATGATATTAATGGTTGGTGTAGAACCAAAATTAATCAAATTGATATAGATATTTCTACTCTAGAATATGAGCTTTCTCAAACTCAAATCAATAATACCAACTCTAATTTTTCCCAGGATCCTCAACCAGAAATTGAAATTTCAGTGAAACTAAATTACCTTCTTACTCTAAAGGATGACATGCACAAGAGAATCATTAAAATAAAATGGTTATCCGATGGGGATAGAAACACTGAATTTTATAACTTTCTACAATGAATAAAGAAGGCTAGTCAACCTATCATTACTCTTATGCATAATAGAAATCTCATTGACTCTGATGAGGACATTTCTAATCACGTGGTCTCCAATTTTAACAACATATTCAACGGTCTTGATGTTAATAATGACCTCAAATATGATATTATTACATCTTTGTTGGATGAAAAGGATAATTCTTATTTTGTTATTATCCCATTAGATCTTGAAATTAAGAATAGAGTCTTCATTTTTAAGCCTGATAGTGCTCCGGGTCCTGATGGGTGTAATAATGGTTTTTTCCAAAAACATTGTGATGCCATTCACATGGATGTTTGTAAACATTTTAGATCCTTTTTCTCCAATTTCGTTCTCCCTCTTGGTATAAATGATTAGTCTCTTACTCTGATTCGTAAGGTTGATAATGCCTCTGAGATTCATCAATTTCGGCCTACTTCCCTTATTAATAACCCTTATAAGATAATATCTAAGATTTTAGCTAATAGACTCACTCCCATATGCAACCGAATTGTTTCTTGGAACCGATTAGGTTTTATAAAAGGATGTTCTATCCAGGATTGCATTTTCCTGGCCTCTGAATGAAGTAACATTTTTAACATAACTACTAGGGGAGGGAATATTTCCATAAATCTTGACATTAGAAAAGCCTTCAACACAATTGATTAGAGTTTCATCTTCAATGTTCATCAAAGATTTGGTTTTAATGATATTTTCATTAAAAGAATTAAAACCCTATTTATATCTTCTTCTATCTCCGTTCTTATAAATGTCTCTCCAAAAGGTTATTTTGAATGCACCAAAGGTGTCAGACAAGGTGACCCCCTTTTGGCCATCCTATTTGTTATCGCTGAAGATTAGCTTAGTAGACTGATCTCACACTTGGTCAATCAGAACAAGCTAAAACCCATACAGGCATCCAAAAAATTTATTGTCCCTACTCAATCCATGTATGATGATGATATTATCTTATTCTTTCAAGGAGGGAAAAATAAGACACAAGTTCTTAAAGACTCTTTAACTCATTATATGAAGAAAACATTGGTCAAGCCATATGTTTGAATAAATCGTATATTTTCTTTTGGAAAAATTTCTCCTCGAATAGGAAAAGTGTTATCATTAAACACTTTGGAATTAAGGAAGGTTTCCTCCCTTTCACTTACCTAGGGGTTCGGATTATATTGGGAAGACCCAAAGAAACCTACATTGTCAAAATTGTGGATCAAATCATCAATAAACATTCCTCATGGAAAGGAAAATCCCTCTCCATGGTAGGTAGAATATGTCTTTGTTAAATCAACCATCGTCTTCAAAATGTTTTACTCTTTTATGATTTATAAGTGGAATATTGGTACTTCAAAAAGGATTAACACATACATAAAGAACATCATTTGGACAGGAAGTATTCTTGAAAGGACACTTATCACCATTCCTTAGACCACTTGCTATAAACCCATAGACAAGGGTGGTATTGGTATAAAAATCCCTAAACATTTCAATGAAATTCTCCAGGCCCGATTTACCTGGAGAATAACAAAATACAACTCTTCTGAAATTGCCATTTTTAAAGAAAAGATTTATTTCTAAACTTAAATAAAGAAATTTAAAGCATATTAACTCATCAATATGGGCCTCCATTAAATAGTCTTACCATAGAACTATGAAAAAATCTAGATGGATGGTTAGTTTGGATTCTAATATTAAAATTTGGATGGATAACTTGACCGGTACACCCCTTATTTCTCACTTATCTCCTGACACTCCTGCTGAGATTACTGATTCCATTATAAGGGAGGATCTTCATTTTCATAAATTTGAACTCCCTGAAAACATCATTAATATTATTGAAAATTACCCATATTATAACACCGAGGAGTTCCTCACTTGGGAACCTTCTCAAAAAGGCATTCTTGACTCAAAAATTTATTATAATTATAATTTCGCAAGACTACAGTCTGACATTGAATGGTTGAATTACATTAATAAAAATTAGATTAAAATGATGAGATTCCCTATGATTTAGAGTATTTATCTTCACATAATTCCCACTGAGACCTGTCTTCAAACATTTAGTATTCAGCTATGTGCCAAATGTCACCTATGTAATCAACACATGGAAGATACTAACCATATGTTTCTATGCTTTTCTACTACTACTGCTTTATGGAACTATATTTTGGACATTTATAACTGCATGTGGTTGATATCTGATTCTATCGACTTGCAATTAATGAGATGTGTTCAGCATGATGCCTCACAGCAAATCAAAAATAATTTCCCCTCTGTAGTTGCTGAACATCTTCATGTGATATGGTCTGACAGAAATAATATTCGTTACAAAAAATACTCATTTAATTTAAATGAACATAAAGCATGAATAATCATTGCAATTCAAGAAGCGGCTTCGATCCAAATGGATCATTGAAACAATTCTATAAGATACTTTGAGATACTTCGCAAAAATTGGATTTATGGCATCTATAGTCCCCCCAAGAGAACTATGGATGTTTTATTTCAATCCCCGATGCCAGGGTGGATAAAATTGAATGTTGACGGTGCATCAAAGGGTAACCCGGGTCCAGCGAGATGCGACGCTATTTTTAGAGATCATCTTGGGAATTTTCATGGTTTCATTTTTAGTAGTTGTGGAATTACTTCATCTCTTGAGGAAAAAAGGATGGGCATCATCAATGATGCTTCCATTGATCTTTAAAAAGATTGGTCGAAAATATGGATTGAAAGTTACTCGACAACCATTGTGCATGCAATCTGGAATGGAGTAACTCATATTTTTTGGCCTTTCACAGCTAGATGGATGAAGTTCCTTAAATCACTTTTGGGGATCGACTACATTGATACGCATGTCTTCCGGGAAGCCAATGTGGTTGCTGACTCACTTGCTAATAAAGGATTCAATCAGGACCTAACCTGGTTGGATGCTTTGCCTCCTAATTTTATACAGCTTTATGATAAAGATTGTAAAAAACTCCCCTCATTTCATCTCTTGTAACTCTACTTTTTATATATTCAATAATTAGTGCCTTGGTTTTTTTTGACCAAGCCATGAACCACTTCAAAAACAATAAGTATTACCCATAAATAACCATATTGGGAAAAAATAAAAACGGTTTATCCTATAATGATCATATGACACCCTAATTATTTATTAATTTGTTTTCAAATAAATTTCAATACTTTGACAGCTTGTGATTCATGAAACACTGTGTTCAATCTAACTGTAATATACTGTTAAATTTTTTAATTTAAATTATTTTTCAGAAGCTAGAAGTAGTATTTGTGGGTAACAATAGTACAAATTTTTTTTTGAAAAATTTATTGTTTACATAGATTTAAAATTTATTTAGTTGTTCTTTGTTAAAAAAGAAATTAAAAATCATTTGAAATTAACAGATTTATTATTCTACATGACTGATTTCAATAGAAAAACATTTTATAATAATAAATTTAATAAATTATTTTTTTATTTCATTAATTAAATTTATATAATAAATTTTCAATTTAAATTTTTTATATTCATCTATGATTCTTTTCATTGGAAGGGATAATTGAAAATCATGTTTTATGCATAAAATTGTACTATCCAAAAAATGGTGTTCATCGTGTTTTGAGTGCATATTTTAAAATGAATTTCATAGCCTTATTGGAACTAAAATTGTTGTAATGGATTACATATTTTCCATTTTGAGGTTCAAATTTGTTAAATAGTTCCCTTATATTTTTTTGTTAATTTTGATAAAAACCATTGTAAAATTTATCTCTTTAGTAAAGGGTACGTTGATATAATCAATGTTAAAGCAAATAGATAATCCCTAAAATTTCTTTTTAATTAATATTGGTTGAATAAAATTAGACACATAATCCCATGGGGTATAAATCCATTTTCAAATGGGTACTTTCCCCTTAAAATAATTTATATACTATTACAAAAAAGTAATGTTAATAAATGACACTCTTTGAGTTATAAAAATATATTTTATGTCCACATAGGAACAGAAGAAATTTATTAAAGAAGAAATGTATTTATTTTGACAATAATTAGTTCTTTTCATTATAGATTATTTTTAAAATATTCAGTAATTAAATAATACCCATAACATTTACACTTATTCGTTGTCGTATTTATTCAAAAAGTAAAAAATAAATATGAAAATTCATTATAAAATTATTAAAAGAAATTTATTTTCGGCGAGACTATGTATTTCATTAAATTTCTTGTTGAATAAAAACATTAATACTGTGTTAAATAGTATTATTCTATCTAAAATTTTGCCTTATTTATTTTAAATCAAATTAATTAGATGGTGTCTAAATTGAAAATAATTATATTTTATGAGAATAAGATTTTATAAATTTTATTAAAAATCATAAAAATAATAAAAGAGGAAAATTAAAATAATATATTGTTGAATATTCTATCCCATGTCCATTTATAATATATTTTTATCCTTTTGTATTGAGACTGACTAAATTATATTTTATATTTTATGAAATTACAAGTGTCTCCTTTCCCTCCTCTGTAAAAGGTAACTTATCATTTCTATTATTCACACCACAATAAAACTTCTAGATAGACCAAAATATAATAAATTCAGTTCTCAATTTCACTAACAACATTTTAGATGTGATGGGATTCCCAAAATACAAACCCTTGGGAACTTTAGGGGAGTTCTAAAGGAGTTATTTCAAGGAAGATGTAATGTAAACAATTGAATCATCTCTTTTTATTTTATTTTTATCTCCTATAAATATATTATATTATTTAAAAAACAAGAAATTTATTATACTAAATATTATTTATTTTACTTTTTACTATGAAACCTTCATTATCTGCCCTCTTCTTACAAAATAGGAAGGGAAAGTATCAGTCATTCCAACACACGACATACCATATCCACATAGGGTTAAAATTCAATTTCCATAACCATCATTCTTGTATGGTTATAATGATGGTCATATTTCATATATATGATATATTTTTAATAATTATTCTTATATAAAGATAATTTCACATGAATCGTCTTTCTTTACAACTCCTTAGAATATTATAACTTCACTTGGGCGTACATTTCGACTACCACCTCAATGTAACATTATGATTCTTTTATTTTAATTTAATGATAATAATGATATATTTAATTAAAATAAATGATATATATTATATAATAATGATTATTTAATGTGAAAAATTTATTTACCTTTCTTTCATTGCATCCGTTAAAAATGAAAATATCTTTCATGTGTACTTTCTACCTACTATCTCCATGAGTGGTTTCATTCATTTTTATTTTTATATATATTATGAATAACTATAATCATATATTTTGAATACATATGGTATTTATATTATTATTAAAATTATAGATATATTGTTCTCATGATCAATATTCTTGGAACCAAAATACCAAACCCAAATTCTCCTAAAAATTAAAATAATTAACACCCCTAAATGATGATTTGATAAGGAATTATTAATGAGAGGGTGTGGAAATTATTTAGTGGGATCATATATAAAAATATAACTATATATTTGACTCTGATATTGAATTAAAACATGTTTTAATTTATTATAAAGGATTCCATATATCATTTGAAGAAAATACAATGTTATGTAAGTATTTTAGGTTACAATGACATTGTTTATCATGATTTGAAATGATTAAGTTTCTAATGGTGATATATTGTAATACATCTATAAAAAATAGTAATATTATTATCCTTGGGATATCTTAGGATGATATACGATTTATTATAATTTTTACTCACACTATGTTTCAAGAGATTGAGAATATGTTATTAATGTAATTTGAATTTATCTGTCTCTTCTATACAAAAATATTTTTCATTCATATCCATGTTTTCTAAAGATGATTTAAAAAATGTTTTAATATCATCCTATGATCATTTAAAATATTTTTAAAAATATTTTATTTTTAAAAACTGTTTTTAAAGTAATTTAATTTGCATTTTTGGAATGAGGTAATTTTTTACCTTTTAAAAAAGATATGTAGGACACTGGGATACCCTATGAAGAGAGGGGTGAATCAAGATGTCAAAATATTTCATTTGTTGTGAAAGAACACGTTCCAATGATTGTAGAAACTTCATACACCTATATTATAGATAAGATTAGCAATCGCACATTTATATTCAAAGAGATGAAACAAAACTTTTATTTGGTTCACCAATGAGGGTTGTGTCCAAGGATCATACATCGATAGTGTGTCAGTCATACCAAAATATACTAATCTTTACTACCTGTAGAATAGAGATGTTTGGACATAGTCACTATAAGCCATGAACTCTTCCAAAACAATAACTCAGGGATATCTGACTGCATCCCTCAAAACACTTCTGTTAACTCCCCCTTGCTCAGTGCTATGAGATAACACAAACACAGTTTATCAACTTGAATCTCACCATAATTGATTTGTATTAAAGTATTTTCCCTTATAGATAATGAGACACTTGTTTCATCATGGACCTAAGTTGAAGAACTTTGGAATCACTGATCAATTAAATCTAATATTTAATACCACCTTTCACAATGCTCTTTCATGAAGCTCGCTCCTTCAAAAAACACCATGGATTCATGGAAAACATTGCCTTTACGAAGCACCTCTACCTTCATCGAACAAACCTCCTTTATGAATCTCCCTTTCCTTCACAAAAAACTGTCCTTGAAAACATTTCTAAGCCAATTTGGAATACGCCATCAGTACGAAGACGCCTTTAAACAAAATCATTGAACACTAGTCAAGAATTATCATCTTTTTTTTTAATTTAAATCTCTCAGAGAATGAAAATTTCATGAAGATCTTCTAGAACATAAATAATTTCTGTATATTCATTCAAAACATTATGCTTATAAATTAGGAGAACCCACATATTTATAGGCTCTGTCATTCGTGATGCTCAACCACCTCTGCATAGATTTTTTAGAACTTTTAGAAAAGTATTCCAAATGCTCATCCCCTCTCAAGGAACCACAGAAATTATATGTTACAAAATATCACTATAACCATGTACATTTCAATCAAAAACCATCATAGAGCCCATAATAATCACAAAGTTTTCTATCAACAACTGTATAGAACTCTGTCACCGATCTTGAAGCCTGATTTCTCATAATCTTGGAGAACACCATCTATGTTTAGGAAGCCCATTGTATTCCGAGAGCACACCAGTAGAAAATAATACTCCTTCACAAAACACAATTCTTGAAATCAATCTTTTTAAAACAACATCATTTTCCATAATTTAATAATCCCTTAATTAAATTACTCTTTCACATTGAAATCCAACTTCTATATTTTGGACCCCAGTAATTTGCAAACTCTTGGAAACGATGCCATTGCCAATATTGCTTTCTATATGAACTGTATAATTCATTTCCTTACAATACCCTTGATCATCCATGAGAGGATTGAAAACAAACACAAACCATGCTCCATTTCTAGGAAAGAAAAACAATGGTTCCAGCATTATACCCATTTGGGTTTGTGGGGAATCTCTAGAAAAATTACATAGAGCACCATCAACTATCATAACATGAAACAAAAGAATAAAATCAGCCAACACTCTAAGGCTACGTGATCATTTCTCTAACCAAAAATCAAGAGGGGATGATTGAATTAGGTTCTAAAATCTTTGAATTCATAAAGATGTCAAAGTTATTCAATGATTGTGTCACACAAGTGTTTCATATAATTAATTGTTTCCTCCTTTCACCATATTCTAACTGTGACATTGAAGAATGTCATGAACTACTTCCTCAGGACATATAATTCTTATAATTCTCCACAATCATGTCATGAACTATTTCCTTATATCATTTAATTCTCACCATTCTCGATTATCCATTATCCTCTAATAAAAAAAAAATTTCAACCTCCTCCTTTGTACCATTGAATTTATTCCTTCTCCCCCATTAGATGTAAACCAAAAGACTACTATTTGTACATTTTAGAGCTCAAAATACACACCCTCTGGATATTATCACCCCGATAAACCATCATCACTTCAACAAATTGATTATACAAATTAAAAAACTAGGAATTGTGGAACCCTTGTAACCAACTAATGCATTGGGATGTGGTTGATCATTGAGTTTCAACCAATGCTTCTCGAACGACTATGCTCATAATGGCTTGGACTGTATGCCATCCACTTGATCATCAATACCAACAAGATCCATTTTAATCATCCCTTGATAAACCATTTCATTGATAATGTGATATATGATTTATTGTGAATCTTATGAGAATGATGAACATGATTATTCATAATATAAATTGTTCTCTTTTTTATTATAGTGAATCACCATCAGGTATTTCACTTTGTCACCAATATTAGTCAATTATTTTTTCATCAACAATAGTTAAACTCATTCCTCAATTCTAGAGATACACTCTACCTCAAAATTAATAAGAGAATCGATTTCTTATTTTTTACACAACTAACCCAAACATTTCATGCCAATAAAAAATTCTCCACCCCTTTTGGACTTTATCTCAACCATGTCTTCTTCCCAATCCGCATAAAAAAAGTTGGCAGTTCATACTCTCTTCCAACAAAAAGGTATAACCAATAATTGTGAGTACCATTAATAAACCTCATGATTCTTTTCACTACTTCCATATGATCATCTTTTGGATTACATTGAATGTGGGCCTCTAAGCATGTTTCAAGTACAATATAAGGCTGTGTTGCAGTCAATTACCATAATTTTCCAATGATTCTGTTCTATAGTGTGGGATCTATAGGTATATTATCCTCAGGATTTTATAGTTTAGTTCAATCCTCAACTGAAGTCTACATTGGTTTAGAGTCATGCATATTGAAATTAATCATCAACCCTCTTGAATAATGATCATGAGATTTAAAAGTGAAATATTTACACTGAATCACAAGAATCCCTATGATATATATGAGTTTATCAATCATAGAAATTTCAAATTATTCTTTCATGTGTTTGGGAAATTCATCCACTAATCCCTATCTTATTCCCCCATAAATAATATCATAAATGTACACCAATACAATGAACTAGTCTTTTTGAGAATTATTTACATCGATATTGTGATCAACACCTCCTCTTTTGAATTTAATAATTTTTAGATAAGAATCACGTCGATAGTACCATGCCTGTGGTGCATGTTTCAATCCATAAAGATCAATCTTTAGTTTGAGATCTTTATTTCATCATTTCCATGAAGAAAACCCAGTATTTTTTCTATATAAACTTATTCTTTAAAAACACCATTTAAGAAAGCCATTTTAATATCACTTTGATGACCATTTTATCCTTTTTGAACTTATTTAGCATGAAAAATTCTGATAGACTCCAATCTAGCCATAGGTGAAAATGTCTCTTCAACATACACACCTTGAATTTATTAGTATCCTCTACACACCAAACATGACTTATCTCTGATCACATTTCCATGATCATCTCATTTGTTCTTAAAAATACACTTGGTACGAATCAATTTGTGACCATAGGGTCTCTTAACTAAATCCCATTTTTCATTTTTATCAAACTAGTCCGACTACTTAATCATTAATTTAGCCCATGATTCATAATTTTAAACTTCTTCAAATGAAGAAAGTTACACAACTGAAAGGAATACAGATTGTGAATTATTCATCATTTTCTTTGTTTGTGTTGATGCAGTCAAATCCCTAATGATATTGGATTGATCAATTTCTACTCTTCAATCGTTCCTATGTGGTTCATTAGTTTTTTAATTCATCCATAGTTTCTACTTCTAATTTTTCATCTAAATCCACATCATTTTGTGACCTATGATTGTTTTCAACACCTTCTTCTACTTCTTCATTTGAATTTGTTCCATGTCTCATATCTTTTTAATCTTCAATCACATCAGAATAATATCAACTCATGGTATTTTTGTTCTTATCTTCAACTATATTAACATAAATTCATTCAAAAAAAATACCGAGACACTTATTGAATCACTTTTAGGATTTTGTATTCATTGAATATCCAAGGAATATTCCTTCATTAGATGCATCACCATATTTTCCATGCTATTATACTTTTTTTTTGCTAAAACATTTACTTCTGAAAAAATATAAATACTTTATAGAGGTCTTTCTTCTATTCCACAACTCATATGGTGACCTGGTTTCTTCTATATATAGACATGTTCGATTCGGAATATACATTGTAGCCCGAACAACATTTCTTGAGTAATGTTGAAGTATATGACTCTCAATTAGCATAGTTATATCAATATTGTTCACATATAAATTACTATGCACAACAACTCCTTTTTGATGTGGGGTTCTCATTGAAACCATTTCATGTAGTATTACCTACTTCTATAGGTAAATTTAAATATCAATGGATGTGCATTCCTCTCTATTGTCGGATCGTAGATCTTTGATTTTTCTTCCATTACCATTATCAACAATTAATTGATATGTTTTCATGAATTCAAGCAATTGTTGTTTCCTGTGTATAACCATAACACATTCTATTCGACTATAATTATTAATAAAAAGAATAAATTATCTTTCTCTATGCATTGCAGTAACATTTATCCTGCCACATACGTCTGTATGGATGATATCAAGAATATTTAATTCCCATTTATTCTTCAATTGATATAAGTTATAGAACATCTTTCCTCATATGAAGGAATCACACATCATTTCCCATTCACATTTCAGATTGGGTATATCCATGACAATATTATGCCAAGATTTCTTTTCTATGTCATGTTGATTGATTTTTTCTAACCTTCAGTGCCACATGTCATTTTCTTCTTCAATAGTTAGATAGAAAGTATTCACTCTGTCGTCAACCTATCACAAGTTTCCTTATTGTTGGAACCTCTATGATATTGTAGTTTCCATAATCACAAATAATTACAATATACAGGTTCTAATATTTCATGCTAGTATAATATCTCTCAGGAAATCAATTATTTTATACAAAAAAAAATACTTTAATAAGTCAATCTCTTATATTTATGAATAAATAGGTTTACAAATGTATTTATAGATAAACAGGTGCATAACACTTACTCTAGTAAGATAGAGACTTTGCAATCATTCTAGATTCCCTGGCATTGATCGTTAGTTCGACAGACCGAAGTGTGACACACCGATGTCGAAACATCGAAACCGAAGTCGACACACCAAAACTGAATTTGGCACACCGAAACCGAAGTACGACACACCGATGTTCGACAGAATGAATTATGACACACCTTAGATTGATAAGACCGATGTACGACACACTAAAAACGAAGTCGACAGACCGAAACCGAAGTACGACACACCGCAGTCAACACACTGAAGTTTGACAGACCGATGTATGACACACCGAAGTAGACACACCGAAGTTCGATAGACCAATGTCGGCACAATGAAGATGGAACACCGAAGATGACAGACCGTTGTTATCAAATATAATATGACTCACCGATTGTTATAAATAAGTGTTTCAATTTTATTAATTCATATTTATTTCTAACAGTCATATTTGGAAAAATAAATGTTTATGAAATTTTTTAATGTTGTTTATAGGACATTCCATAGACAGTACGATGTACATGCATTTGCGAAGATCATCATTCCTAGAGAATCTTAAAGTATAAAATTACCTCAGCATTCTCATTAAAGAAGATTAGTAAACGAGGTATTACAAGCTGAGACATACTGAGACACAGACTCTGCGAATATGACTAGAGAAGAACTATGTGCTTGAGATTACAAGAAGATAGTAACAAGAAGATTTCTCCAAAAGATCATTGTACATCGAGACCTTGAAGATCTGAACATTTTCACTCCTCGAAGCTGGATTACAGAAACTGTGATACTCTGTTCTAAAGAAAACATCAAGAAGAGGACTCAAATACTATTTTCTCAACATCCATTGAGTCTAGAGCCTTACTTCGTAGCACACAGAGAATTCTTAACTCTATTCACATTCTTAACTCTATTGTGTTTCATCTTCACTAATTGAGCAATGTGTATATTTGTTTGTATCACACACACTATCTCCTGATCATAATTGGAGGATATCAAATTATCCTCATACACAATCACTTCTAACACTTGTATCCCATGAAGAACTGTGGAAGAGATAATGTGTGATATCTTTATCATTTTACCACGAATAACTGTGGTATTGGTTAGGTGGAACCTGGACAGCCGAGTGTGCAGTTGTGAACCCTTATCCAGGGTGTGGATCAAAAGTTTATTAATATAAATAGCTTGGAGGCAGGTGATCTCCAAGTGGAGAGGACTAAGTCTCTTCTTGAGACTGAACCTCTTGTTTTATCCACTGTGATTATTATCTTATATTTCTTATGTGATATGTATTTCATGCATTAAGATAACCTGAACATTGATAGTTAGTTTAGAAAGATTTCGAATTTGTATTGAATCAATAAGTTTTCTATGAATGTTTTGTTAATCGACAGGTTATTAATATTGAGAACTAATCAATCTTCTGAAAATAAAATTGAACCTTCAAGACATTTATAAATTCACTACAAACTGACTTTGTGTTTATTTGTATAGTGGGTTTTTTTTTTGTAAAAAATCATTTTAACAAAAAAAATTATAAACACTCAATTCACCCCCTCTTGAGTCATCTACTCCGACCAACATATGGCATTAGAGGATTTTGAAATTTAGTGTTTGTTTTTTAAATCGTATCAAATGTGATTATAGTTGTGTTTTAAAGATCTTCAAATTTTTGTTATTTATAATTTTTTATCTCATTGAAATTATTTTACAACCTTTATCATTGAAAATAGGATAGAAGGGGATGCTAATAATAGAACACCTTTCTTTAATGAATGTTACTGTGGTCAGTGGAAAGATAAAATGAAGACACATCTAGAATGTATGGGATTTTAAATCTTGACTGCTATTGGAGGTAAATATACAATAACTAAAAATATTAAAAGCACTTGGGATGAATCTACAAAATTTTCCTATAACAACAATTATAAATAAATGAATTCTCTGTACTATTTCCTAAGGGATAAATACTTTAATCATATTTCTTCTTGTAATACTACATATGAAATTTGGGATACTTTAGAAATCTCTCATGAAGGAACAACTAATGTTAAATAAATGAGATTAAATACACACACTATTAAATATGATAATTTTAAAATGAAGCACGATGAACCTATCTCTGAAATGTATCTCAGATTCAATGAAATACTGAACACTATGAGTCTTCTTGGGAAACCAGTGGACAACATGGACCAAATCATGAGACTGCTTCGATGCCTACCTAATAGATGGAGATGAACGTCTGTTTCGATCCGAGAATCTTTTGACATAGGCAAGCTTCCAGTGAAGGAAATAATTGGAAATATTATGATGTATCAAGAAGAAAATAATGTAAATCTTGATATAGATGAGTAACCATGGAAGAAGTTAGTAGGATTCAAGACTTCAACCTAAAAGAGAAAGGATAAAGAAAATATTCAATTTCCTATAGAAAGTTCCACAAGTGAAGAGTCAGATTCAGACAGTGATGAGGAAATGACACATCTTTCTAGAAGGTTCAAAAAGTTCTTCCTAAAGAAGAAATTCTTTAAGAATTCAAACTATAAGGTAATGTATGATAGTAAAGGACAGTGAAAGAAAGACGAAGAATTGAATAACAACTCAAATGAAATAATCTGATATGAGTGCAAATGAAAAGGACATGTGAAGGAAGACTTCCCCAAGATGTAATTTGAAAAGAAATATGAAGATAGGGGAAAGGGTTATAAAAAGGCTATGAAGGCTACTTGGAGTGATTCAAAAGATAGATTTAGTGGATCTAATGATTCTGATAGTGAATAGAACAATCATGACAAATTTTTTTTCATGACAGAAACATTCGGGGTAACACTTAACTCTCCTATACATTATGCCTATTATTCTAGGAATAATATTCAGTCACATAATGATGAAGATATGTATATGGATGAATTATTTGAATAATGTGAAATTATTGGGGATACCTTTATTGAGCTCAAGGATAAATATAAATTATTAAAAAGATAGCATGCTCTAAATGCTAATTGCAAATCTGATCTGGATATTGAAAAGGAAAAATGTTCCCAAATGTTAAAAGAAAATACTGAACTCAAATTATCAAATGAGAAATTAAAGAGAGATATTGATAAGTTTACTACTGGTAGAGATAGATTGACTTATTTTCCAGTACAACAGATTACTCCAAAATATACTTCTGGGATTGTTTATCAACCAGGACAAAGGAACTTACCTAAATCCCATTTTGTATCCAAATCTGGAGAATCTGCTACTATTTTCAAAAACAGAATTGTACTGCAAGTTCTATCCCCTCAAATTCTTTTACTATATCCAATTCCACAAGACCAAATAAATTTTATTTTTGAAATACCCTATATTCTTTATATAGGAATCTCATAAGATAGTTGTTGGTTCGTAAATCTTATATTGCTAATTTTTTTGGACCTAGAAAAATATGGGTACCAAATTCATTTCTTGGTCAAACTGATTTGTAGGTAAAATACCTAAAGAGTTCCTGTAAAATGATGTGGTTCTTGGATAGTGGGTGTTCGAAGCACATGACAGTGGATTTTTCATGCTTTAAAAGTCTTATCAAGATCGATGGAGGACATGTCACATTTGGTGACAATGGTAGAATAAAAATATTCATCGTAGGCCAGATTGTAAACCCTGACACTTTTTAAATTTCTAAAGTACTGTATAATGTTTGACTGAAGTATAAACATATCAGCATGTCCCAATTGTGTGATGATGGACTTAATGTAAAGTTTAGAAATAATTCCTGCCATGTCTTTGATGCCAAAAACAATTTGGTATTTACTGCTTTTAGAAACGATAATGTATATGCTATAAATTTAGACATAGTAGCCTCAAATAATGTATGTTTTCTAAATTCCATTCACAAAGAGTCTTGTATTTGGAATATAACACTAGGAAATTGTAATATACACTCTCTTATGAAGTTAAATAGAAAATTCTTAGATAGAGACATACTCAAATTAGAGTTTCTAGACAATAATGTATGTAATCCTTGTTAAAAATAAAAGCAACATAAAATCTCTTTCAAACCAAAGAAAGAAGTAACTACTTATTACCCTCTCAAGTTGGTTCACATCAAATTTTTTGGACCATCTAGAATTTCGAGTCTCAATGGGAAGCACTATGTTTATGTTCTAATAGATGATTTCTCTAGGTATACCTAGACCTTTTTCCAGGATCATAAAAGTGAATCATGTTCTCACTTTACGAAATATGCTAGCACTATAGAAAATCACAGTAGACTTATGATTAAATCCTTAAGAAGTGATCATGGTTGTGAGTTTGAGAATTATGATTTTGAAGCCTCCTACTCACAAAATGGCTATAATCATAACTTATCTGCACATAGAACATCTCAACAGAATGGTTTGGTAAAAAGAAGAAATAGAACCTTACAAGAAATTTCTCGGACTATGCTCAATGAATATGATCCACCCATTTATTTTTGCATTGAAGTTGTTAATACAGATTGCTTCATAATAAACAGAGTCTTAATTATACCCATTATTAGGAAAACTCCTTACGAGTTGTGGAATAATAGGAAACCCAAATTAGGGTATTTTAAAGTCTTTTGATGTAATGTTTATATCCTAAATAGAAAATATAATTTAGATGAATTTTCCTTGAAAAGTGATGAAGGAATACTTCCTGGATATTCTACATCAAGTAAAGCCTATAGAGTATTTAACAAGAAGACCAAATGTTTGGAGGAATCTATTCATATCATGTTTGATGAAGCAGATCCACATGAGAACAATACCACAATAGAAAATATTGAAGAGGATATGTCCAATCTGGACATTAATGATAAAATCACAAAAAAATCATGAGAAGGATTCTATGAAAACATCCAGTTCTGAAATTTCTCCTCACTTTAACCATAGTGAACTAGATCAACATAACCTACATGAAATATCAAGTCCTACATTCAGAAGACCAACAATAACCCTTAAGAATCATCCCATAGATGTTGTCGGTGGAGATTTAGATAGAGGAAAACAAACCAGAGCTTCCTTGAGAAAAATGGTTGAACATCAATCCTTTATGTCACATCTTAATCCTAAAAATATCAATGATGCTATCAATGATGAATTTTTGTGTAATGTACATGTAAGGAGAACTTAATTAGTTTGAAAGAAATATAGTTTGGAAACTTGTAGACAGACCTGAGGATACTTTGACCATTGGAACAAATGGGAGTTTAGAAATAAGGTAGATGAAGCTGGAAATATATTTATAAATAAAGATAGACTAGTTTCACAAAGATATAATCAAGAAGAAGGAATTGATTATGAAGATACCTTTCCACCAGTATCAACACTTGAGGCAATTAGTATCTTACTTGCCTATGCAGCACAACTGGATTTTAAGCTTTACCAAATGGATGTCAAATGTACATTCCTAAATGGTTATATAATTGAGGATGTTTTTTTGAACAACCCCCATGTTTTAAAAAACCACACTTTCCAAATCATTTGTTCAAATTATCAAAAGCTTTACATGGTTTGAAACATGCTCCAAGAGCTTGGTATGAATGGTTGAGTAAATTTGTTATTTCTAAAGGTTTTACAAAAGGACTTGCAGATCCCAGTTTATTTATAAAAAGAATTTCAAAAGAATTTTTAATTGCCCAAATATTTTTAGATGATATTATATTATAATCTTCTAAAATTTCATTATGTAATGAATTTTCAAACATAATGGAAAATGAGTTTGAAATGAGTTTAATGGGTGCACTTAAATATTTTCTTGGATTTAAAATATTTCAAAATAAATAATGTATTATCATAAATCAAAGTATGTATCAATGATATATTTTGAAATGATATGTCTTTTATAGCATTAAGAGTAGTGATACTCTTATGAGTTCTACTCGTAAGTTAGATTGTGATGAAAATGGAAAATCAGTTGATCAAACTAATTATAGAGGAAGGATAGGGAGTTTTCTGTACGTAACTACTAGTAGGCCGAATATTATGTTCAGTGCATTTATGTGTGCATGATTTCAAGAAAACCCAAAAGAGTCACATCTAAATAGTGTTAAAAGAATATTCAAATACCTCAAGTATAAAACCAATTTCGGAATTTTCTATCCTAAAGGACAACCTTTTTAATTAGTTAGCTATCCATATGCTTATTTTGATGGATGTAAATTAGATAGAAAGAGTTCCTCTAGAACATGTCACTATTTTGGGAAAGTCACTAATATCATGGTGTAGTAAAAAGAAAAATTCAGTTGCATTATCCACTGCAGAAGCAGAGTACATTGTTGCTAGTAGTTACTATGCACAATTTTTTTGGATGAAACACATCTTATTAGATACGAATTTCAATTCAGAAATATCCCCATAAATTTTGACAACACAAGTGCTATTAATATTTCTAATAATCCAAATTCTCATTCTAGAACAAAACATATTGATGTAATACATCACTTTTTGAGTGATCATTATCAAAAAGGTGATATAAATTTTTGTTTATTGGGACTTGACATCATCTTGATGATATATTCACTAAACCCTTAAATTCTAAGAGAATGAATTACATCAGACATTAACTATGAATGATAAATTAGTAGGAGATCTTTCTAAAACCGATCTTTGTGAAACCAATCTTTATAAAACCGATCTTTGTGAAACCCATCTTTCTAAAACTGATCTTTCTAAAACCAATCTTTTTGAAGCAGATATTTCTAAAACTGGTCTTTGTGAAACTGTTCTTTCAAAAACTGATGTTTGTGAAACTAATCTTTCTAAAACTGATCTTTGTGAAATCGATATTTTTAAAACTGATCTTCATGAAACAGATCTTTCTAAAACCAATCTTTCTAAAACTAATCATGTAAAACTGATCCTATCAAACTGATCACCTGTGAAACTGATGTTCATAAAACTGATTCTTTGACACCGATATATTTAAGGGCTATTTTTTAAATCCTGTCAGATTTAAATGAAACGATGTTGTTTTATCACTTTTAACTTGACATGTTTAAATTTTGTGTTTTACTATTTATAATCCCTAAATGATATATTTAGTACAATCCATCACGTACTTTCACCTTCTCCTCTATCCTAAAGCCTTCTACATTTTGTCACACACTCTCTTAAATCTCAAACTCTCAACACAGTTGGAATCAGAAGATTCATCATGGATAGTACTAAGCGTGCAATGAGAGAACCTAGAAAATCTCCCCCTTCTATGAATAAAAATGGTGAGACCAGTGGGACTGTGAAACCGAGATTTGAAAGCGGAGTTGGTATAGCTGAAAAGGAGGATTCTGTTGAGTGGCTTCTGTCATGGAAGTCATTTCTGTTAAAGGTACTGAAATCTCAAGGGTGGATGAGTCGGTTCACCAACAATGAAAGAACCTATTATCCACAGCTTGTACTTAAATTCTATCAACATTTAAGTATATCACTGGATGAAGATGAGGCAGCAAAGATGAAATCATTGGTAAATGGAAAGGAAGTGGTTTTTTCATCGAAGTAATGGGATGAATGATTAGAGGTGCCTCATGAAGGCGTCTATGCGGACTATCCTAGAAATATTCCACATTCTTAAAATTTTCTTTCCTATGAAGATGCTCTACAGGAGCTGAATGAAAATGAAGAATCTAGAAGGACTATTGCAAATAAATTTGAAGGAGAAGTGAGATTGCATTTTATGTTCATACATCATCAAATCTTCCCAATGATGGGAGTTTTCTCGACTATCAAATATCAGGATGTATTCTTGATATTTTGCTGAAGCATGGAATAAAAGTGAATATGTGCAGATATATTATGGTGACTATCTCTGATTTGATTAATCCATCTAAAATGGAAACATAATTATACTATCCGAGTATGATTTCTTCCATATTGAAAAAATTATATTGTGTAAAAGATGGAGATGAAGTGATTAGTGCATGCCGTGCCTTTTGTCATCAGAAAGACTTTTGTAAAAGAATGAAAATATTCTTGAACCCATGGTAAAGATGTTGGGTAGGAGATAAAGAAAGGATGTATGAAAATTTCAATCCAGTTCATCACCATTATAGATGAAAGGAACAAGTTGATCCAGTTCTCAAGCCTGGAGATGTTCCAGTTTATTCAGATGAGGATACTGAACCTGAAGTTTGAAGAGAAGAAGGATCTCATTTTGACGATAGGAGTGATCCTGATATTGGTGAAAGTACCAAGAATATGACCTATAGACATACTATTCCACCAATGGAATTTCCCTCAAGAGAATCATTATTACGTGATTAAGAAGAGGAAGAATCTAATGTTACTAGAGTTGAAGGCTATATAAGTAAATTAGATGAGGAATATGATGATGATGATGATGATGATGGTGATAATGGTGATGATGCAAAAAGTGTTGAGCATGTGAGTGACTCTCTATAAGTGGGATGATGGGCGGTTGACAGATCCAATGTGGAATTTGTTCATGGAGCTGGCGATGGAATTGAGTGTGCTAATCAACAGGATGATGGTCATAGTGATTCTGAACATGAGGACACACCAATCCAACATAAAGCTAAAAACCAAGAGCTCAATAATTAATTGAATGATCTTATGGTTGTTGGCCAAGAGGAAGAATATGTAGTTCCAGTGCCTCAAATTAAGGAAATACCTGGTGAATATGAAGTTACTAGAGCTCAGGAAGAACCCGGAGTTCAGTTGGTTCTTGCTCCTAGACAAGTTTTCATGTACAGATACCAGGATGAAGTAGTTTATGATCTTGATTTTATTCATGAGCCTTAGGGAAGAATGGTAAGAATTGATACTGTTGATCCAAGATATTGGACCTGTACAAGAGAGTGGAATAGTGATTCAGGATATATTATTTTCGGTTTAAATTAAGACTTAGAATAGGGAAGGGAACCTCCTCCTCATGTTCTAGAAGCCCACGATGGACCATACCCTTTCGAACCTATTCTACTAGCTGAATCTCCACCTTAGGAACCTATAGTTCAGTCAGTGCCCAATGACTATGTCACTAAGGCTGATTTCGAAAAGTTTAGGAATGATCTATGTGAGTCTGTGATAGCTGTAGTGGGATACAGAAATGAAGCCTCCACCTCAATAAGTATCTTATATTCTGATGCTACAAAAATTGCAAGAATAGTGATTCCAGAGATTCAACCGAATCCTATTACTGCAATAGAAACTATTATTAGACATAACACCTTGCTGAGAGAAGAAGTAAGAATGATGAGAAATGAGTTTAATTCCATAACCTATGACTTCAAGACCACTTTTAGTGGTGTTCTAGAAGTTCATAGGAACTTAGTAACTCATATACTCAGTGTTGACTTTAAAAAGTTGAAAGAGGAGCTTTGAAAAATGTTTGATGTCCCATCCTCTTCCAGGAGTGGGTGAAGTGTTGCTGCTGATTTGGAGTCTCTCAAGGCTGTTATGAGTGTGGAAATTGAAAAACTCAATTTTGATTGAGATAAATAAACCCTTGAAACCATACATTGGAATACCGATATTATATATAATATGGACAGATAGTGCACAAATGAGGCCTCTGCAGCTCAGAAAGAAATTCGTGAAAAGGTTGATAAGTATTTCACTATGATATACACCAAGCATGACATCATCAAAAATTTCATGTTTCTGACATAAAATCATTGAATTCCTCCCATCATAGAGCCCTTCAAAAATCAAGTTCTCCAATTGAAAGTGTTTACACCTTTGCTAAGTAAATTTATAGATAATAAGGATGAATTTGAGAAGGAAATGAAGTGTGGTGGTGAAATCATTGATGACTTTATCAACTTTCTCAAACCTTATCTGCATGTTCAGGTCGGGGCTATTGTGGTCCCTCCAGCTACTCCAATTGGTACTGCCTCTCTGTCTCATACTCTAATGACTATCTCTCAAGCTCTTACTCAAGTTCAACCGGTCATTAATAAGAATTCTACATGTCATGTGTTGTCAAAGAGAATGCCTAGCCTTACAGCCACTATCCCTACCGGTGGTTCCCTACCTAGTGTTATCCTCAGACCTCCTTCCTTTGCCACTCCCAAACCCTCTCCTTCTCCTTTGAATCATTCCAATAGAGGAAAATTTCATTTGTATCCAAACCCTTAATGCTGAATTGTATCTTTCGTTATGGATTTGAAATTTTTTCCTTGTGCTCTTATGTCTTTTAAGGAAAATTCTTATGAATTATTTCATTATATTATTTTTCATTATTACTTTTATCTTTTTTTAATCTCAAAAGGGGGAGAAATTAATGATGGAATATACTCTCATTAATCCATTTATTTAGGGGGAGATTTGTTTTAAATAAATTATATAAATGACAAACCTTAGTTATATTGGAAAACTACATTCAACTATATTGAGCTATGTTTATTTTATATACCTTCATCTATGCCATAATTTGTGATTATCAAAAAGGAGGATATTGTTGAACCCTCCATGATATTGTAGTTTTCATAATGACAAATAATGTCAATATACAGATTCTAATCTTTCATGCCAGCTTAATATCTCTCAATAAATCAATTATTCATTACACAAACATATCCTTTAATAATTCAATCACTTATATTCATGAATAAATATGTTTACAAATGTATGTATACATAAAAATTTTCATAACAATTAGTTTGGTAAGATAGACACTTTGCAATCTTTCTAGATTCACGGGCACAGATGGTTAGTTCGACACACCGAAGTCAACACACCGATGTTTGACAGACTGAAGTATGACACACTAGAGTCGAAACACCGAAACTGAAGTCGACACACCAAAACTGAAGTCGACACACCGAAACCGAATTACAATGCACCAAAGTTTGACATACCGAAGTACGACACACCTTAGTTCGACAAGACTAATGTATGGCACAAAAAACCGAAGATGACACACTGAAACCGAAGTACGACACACAAAAGTCTTCACACTGGAGTTCAATAGACAAAAGTATGACACACTGATGTTGACACACCGAAGATTGACAGACCAAAGTCAACACACCGAATATGACACACCGAAGATGACAGTACATGGTACATGATTCTGCGAAAAACTTCATGCCTAGGGGATCCTGGAGTATAAAAGGACCTCATCTTTCACTTTAAAGAAGAGCATTACACGAAGTATTACATGCTGAGACACGTTGAGACACAGACTGTGTGAATACGAAAAGAGAGGAACTAAGTGCATGAGATTACAAGAAGATAGTAACAAGAAACTTTCTCCAAAAGCTCAGTGTACATTGAGACCTTGAAGTGATGAACCTTTTCACCCCTCGAAGATAGATTACAGAAACTCTGATACCCTATTCTAAAGACAACTACTAGAAGATAACTCCAACACCATTTTCTCCACATCCATTGAGTCCATATCCATACTTTGATGCACAAGGAGAATTCTTAACTCTATTATATTTCTTAACTCTGTTGTCTTTTATATTCCCTAATTGAGTAGTGTGTATATTTTTTTGTATCACACATACTGTCTCCTTAGAATAAACGGAGGATATCAAATTATCCTCACACACAGTCACTTCATACACTTGTATCGCACGAAGAACTGTGGAAGGTATCTTGTGTGATTTGTTTATCATTTTCCCATGAATAACTATGGTAGAGGTCAAGTATTACCTGGAAAACCGAGTGTTCTGTTATGAACCCTAATCCAGGGTGTGGATCAATGGTTTATTATAATAAACAGCTTGGTGGCATGTGATCACCAAGTGGAGAGGACTAAGTCTCTGCTTGAGACTGAACCTCTTGTTTTATCTTCTTTGTTCATTATCTTATATTTCTTATGTGATATGTATTTACTTCTTTAAGATAACCTGAACTTTTATATTTATTTTTGAAAGTGTTTACATTTGTTTGAATCGGAAAATTTTCTTTGAACGTTTTTTTAATCGATAGGTTAGAAAAACTATGAACTAATAAATGTTATGAGAATCAAATTGAACCTTCAATACACTTATAAATTCACTACAAACTGATTTTGTGTTTATTTTTATTGCGGGATTTGACTTTGTAATGAATCCTTTTAACATAAATTTTTGTAGATACTCAATTCACCCCTTCATGAGTGATCTACTCGGACCAACACATATGTTCTGCAACTTTTTATGAGATAATTCATTGTCTCCCCTTTATAGTACAACGTTTTTGATTGAATGTCACTAAAATTCATGAGTCATAGAGTTGGCTTATGCTAAGGATATAGTTTTTTAATCCATCCACATAATTAAATTCAATTTTATTCATCTCTCCACTTACTAGATTAGCACTTCCACTACCTTTTATTGTCAAAGCACCATCATTACCGAAACATACTATTCCATAAATGGTTTTCTTAATATTTTTTAATAGGTCTATATTTCCCATCATGTGGGATAAGCACCCACTATTATGAATCCATGTGTTGTTGTTATTTTTAGCTTTGTGAGCTACATCATCAAGGTTGGATTTTTCATTTTTCCTCTTTTAGTTCCACAAAATATTAGATTGAGAGGATGATAAGGATTCCATTTCACATCCCTTTTCCTCATGCATGTGCTCTTTAAATCCATACTCTTATTCAAAATTAAAAATCCTCTCTGAAAAAGAAACACTGACTTGTTGGTGATTATTGAACTGTCTCTAAGTTTGGTATGAATTTCTTCTATCATTCCACTACCTACAATACACAACATTATGGCCAAATCTAGAACAACGAAAACACTATCCATAGAAATTATTCATTCAATAAGATGTAGGATATTAATTACTACACCTATTATGTCTTCTAATATATTCCCCATTCAAATATCTCCTTGCCTCTTCGTAGTCTGACAGTGTATGGGCCAGACACCTAAAAAAATGACATTTCATAAGTGGATATGTCTTCCCATTTGTATTCCTCCTCACTATTAACTTTTAACTTTTTATTAGAAAACACATTTAAGGAAAAGTAAGAAACCACATAAATTCAACCAGGAGGAAATACCTCATAAGAAATCAAAAAATCATTGAAACAGAACTTAAGCCTATTAGAGAGATCCTCCCTAAACAATTTCTAGGAGAGAGTGTGCACCTGTGTATTTGGATCGTCGTTGATGATGACCTTAAAGCGATCAGCCAACTTCTCCCATGTTTGAATGTACTCTTCCTTACTTATCATCCCTTTATTGAAACCCCTAATCAATATAAGGTCTTGTTTGTCGATCCAAGCATCTTTCTCACCATTAGTAACCATGCGAAGCACCCTTCCAATCATCTGGTCAGCCTCTTCTTGTGTAGCATTGATAGTGAGAAGCTCCTCCACCATTTCTTCCTCCGAGTGCATAAGAAGTCCCAGGGTGTATCCTTCTTTAGGAAAAATGTTTGGATGACTATAATTTATAGAGTGCCAAGAATAGTTTTTAGTTATCCTTTTAGTTTTAATTAAGGTTTTCTTTTTCAGCCCTCCAGTTGACTTTTAAACATTTTCAAATTTTATCTTGCCTTTATTTTGTCTCACTTTATTTCTATAATTTTATGTCTCTACATGACAATGGATTCCACTGTTACCCATTCTTATAGGTCATTGATAATTCCAAATCTTTTCAACTTAATCAAAACCATGCTTAGCTCTATCCAGAAAATCAACATTTGATAATTTTCCAAATTTTATTTTCTTCTTTTCTTCTTCTGAATTGGATTCACAATTGGTCTTACTCCTAAGAGAAACAACTTCATCCTTGAGTCCCTCAAAAATCATGGAATTAACATCTAGTGTTGAGATAAGGTCATGTATGTACATTTCATGTTTCTCAATTTTGTGCTTTAGTTATACTAAATCATCTAGGATTTCAAATATCGATGACTACATATTCACTCATTCTTCTAGTCATTCTGTTTTTTCTTGATGTTGATCAGCATATTCTGATGATTCGTCCAAAAAAATTAAACTTTATTAATATCTTACATTGATTGTAATGCTTACCAAGACCATTAATAAGATTCAACATGAGATCTGCATCAGTATTCAGCAAATTGTCTCTTCTTTTATCACTCGATGTTTTTTATTTTTTAACAGTATCCCTTAAGGAATCATGGGTTCCAAATTTAAATTCTGGTCCTTCTTCCTCAAGGAATTAATTATCTTCAACATCTTATTCAGATGGAAAGCTATTTATAAGTACATTATATCTAGATTTCTGTCTCTATTTTTGAAAACCCATTTTGAGACTACTCAATGCTTCTAGCTTCATACCATTAATCATAGAAATTTATCGAGCACTTTGAGGCACTCTGCCCAACTCTGGCACAAAAAAACAGGCCACGTCTAACTTACCTCTAAATTTCCCTTTTCAAATTTTGAATTTCATGGAAATTAAATAAACAAGTTCATTTTATTCATTATCATCCTCATAACGATCTAATGAAATTTCATTTTTTTCCCTAGCTTTGAATACCAATTCCTTAATAACATGAGTCTTCATATATTCTTGTTTGACCCTCATTTCATATGGAAACAGGATTCTTAGCAACTCATCCCTAGTATTTTTTTCAGAGATCTCATTACTCAAGAGTTGAAACCATTTCATTATAATTTAGTGGATGTATTCAAAATATTTTCTTCATAATATCCAAATCTTTTATCCCTTCACCAAGCCCTAGAATTTCTCCAACAACATAAATAATTTTATTTAAGAAGTAATCTACATTTTTATCAGGGTGGATATTCATATCATCGAACCTATTGTTCAGAACATGGTGTTTCACCTCATTCACTTTATTGTCTCCTTCATAAATATTTTTGAGTTTTTTTCTCACATAGAATTTGTTGATGTGTAGCGTATCACCTTCAGATAGATATGATTATAAAGTTCTTTAGTGAGATTATAATGTGATTTTGTGTTTATATCAAGAATTTTTCTTTTTTTTTTGGGTCAGAGACAACATTGTTGGATCCAGTAATTGTTTTCCATGTTGAGAAAAATGACTTACACTCTAAGAGAGATTAGATGAGATCTCATCATATTCTTCTAAATCATAATGATGCATCCATTGATGCGGAAGACTCCCCTGACATTGACTATATTATCCATGACAACATAGGATATATTTAACCCCAAAAATCATTACACTATGATCCTTCTTGTTGGACACCGGGAAACCCTAAGAGGGGAGGGATGAATGAGGGTGTCAAAATTTTCTTTTAATTTGATGGCTCTTGTGCCCATGTTGTAAAGAACTCGTTAAAACTAAATGAAGGATAAGATCCCATATAAATCAGTCACATGTAATGAGATGAAACAACACTTTTACATGGTTCACCACTATGGGTTATGTTTATATAGAATACGCAGACAGCGTATCAGTCATCCCAAAATCCACTAATATTCACTATATATGGAATACAAGTGTTTCGTCACAATCACTTGGTGCTAGGCACACTACTATTAAATGAATTTAGGGATGGCTCTCCACTTGACTTGTAACAATTTGGTTGACTCCCTCATGCTCACTACTCTGAGAGAATTCATACCCTATTTACTGAAATGAATGTCACTTTAATAGATTTTCGTTAAAGAATTTGTATTTCACATAGCAAGAGACTCTTATTGCATCATGGACCTAAGATGATTCACTTTTTAATCCATGTTCACATAAAACTAATATTCAATAATGCCTTTTGTGATGCTCCTTCTTGATGCTCACTCCTCCATGAATCATCCCTACCTTTGTGGAATACATTTCCATTGTGAAGCATCTCTGACTTCATAGAACATAGTTACATTACTAATCTCCTTTTCCTTCATGGAACAGACATCCTTTTCAGTGATTCAATTTAGAATACCCCATCATCATAAATTTCCCTTTAAACAAAATCATTGAACATTAGTCAAGACTTACAGTTTTTTTGAGATGCTCAAGCACATAGAGAAATACCAGTTCACGAAGCTCTTGGCGAACTAAAAGAATTTTTTAATTTTCCTTCTAAACTCTATGAAAATGAAGTTGTGGTAAACTCATATTTATAGGATCCTCCTTTTGCGATGCTACTCCACCAATTGGATAATTTTCTAAATAATTCATTAAATTCATCGCAATTATCCTCCCTTCACAAAGAACCATGGAAATTATCTATTCGCAAATATTTTCGTAACCATGTGTATATCCATGAAAACCCTTTGTGGAACCCATCATAATTGAAAATAATTCCATCAATGATCATAGAGTACTCCATCACCGATGGTGGGGAAAAAATTCACAAAATCACAAAGAAAACCATCTCTATTTGCAATTCCCATCGTATTTGTAGAGTATGCCACCAGAAAACATTACTCCTTCATAAAACTCACCTCATGAAGTACATATACACAAAACTAATGTCTTTTCCATAGTTTAATAACCCCTAACTGAAAAACAAAATTTCACATTGAAATCCAAATTTTAAATTTTGGACCCCAAAATTATGGAATACACTTGGAAAAGATCACACCTTCAATTTTGCTTCCATCATAAACTATATAATACCTTTACTTGTAATCTCCATGATAATCCAAGAGTGGATTGACAAAAAACACAATCCTTTCTCCATTTCTAGTGAAGAAAAACGTTTCTTCCAACAGGATAAAAAATGATTTTTTATTTTAACATATACAACATTAGAAAAATTCCAATCAGTAATGACAGATCAATTTTTTGAAGAGTTATTTACATGTTTTAATGTTTATTTAAAAAGAAAATATTTTCTATAATATTTATGAAATATTATTATATTAAAATTGATTTTAAAAGTTTAATGTCTATTTTCCACATAAAATTTTTCAAATGATATTTAAAATAAATTTTCATTTATAATAGAAATTTTGATGTTATATATGTATTAATGGGTATATGATCCAATGATATTGTCCTTGTTTATTCTCCCTATGGTTTATGTTAATTAATATAATGAAATTATTCTTTTGATACCCATGAATATTCTATGTGATATGATTTTATGAAATGATTAAATGCTCAAAAAACTAATTCATTTTCTACTAGTTCTATTAGGATGAAATGTTTAAGAAATCCATTTCATATTACGTGTTTTGATATAGTAAATGGTTTAGGATATTATTACACAAATATGTATTATTTTAAATATTTGATAGGTGTGACTAGTATCTCCCTCCAATGAATTGGGTATAAAAGGATATCCAATTAGATAAACATGACTAGTATGTGGAGTGAACCTAGTTCAGTAAGTGACTCTATCAAATATGATAGTCTAGGGAGTGAGCCATGACTACTACGATGGTTTGGAGATTAAACCCAACACACTATGATAGTCATGGAAATAATCCATGAATACTAAGGAAATGATTTATTTTATTCTTATGTCTAAGCCACATTTCCATGTGTTATTACAATTTTATACTCTCATGGCCAATGTTCTATGTTTCCTTTTTAATTCATGTCTTACAAAATACTAATATTTATTCCATGAATCGGGATTATGATATATCAAATGAAATGTTTGTTTTTTAAATGGTATGTTCTTGTGCTCATAACCATATTCTTATGTTATTCTCATTTGATCAATTATATAAAGATTTTTTCCCCTTGAAATATATCTAATTTCACCCTTTATTATTTTCAATTTCATAGGTTATGTAGAAATATTTTATGTATGTTGTGTTTATGAAGGGTTCTAGTTATGAAAAACTAAATGGGAGAAAATGTCGACCTTTTATAACATAGTTGTTTAAGTAACCTTGATTCCAAGGTCACCATACCTATTTGATTCTTGCATATTACATTATGTTATATTATAAATACTCATCAATTAAAATGTAATATCTATGAATGAAATTTATGGGACACTATAGTCGGTGTCAAAGTAAGGTTTTTTAACCTTCAGAAACTAGGATGAGAAAGATTTAGTGAGATCCCTGGGGATAAATCTTCGATAATATTGTATATTTTTTGTAATGATTAGAAATATCATATTTTTAAACCTAAATATTACTTGAATAATGTGTCATGGTAAATGATTTTTCATTATTAAGATATTTCCCACTAGATTAGTGTTTCTCACACTATGCTTTTGGATTTAGTTAATTAATGGAACATGAAAGAACAATGCTAATAATAAATTTGATGGGAAATATAATGATTATAATTCTTGGAAACAAAATGTTATGAGATATGGAATATAGAATCACATTACTATGATTATGTATCTTTTTATGATTTGAATCACAATTAAATTCTAAACAATAAATGAAGGGTGTCACGACCCGTCCTCGGGGCCCGTGCCGTGACTACCCCAAGCCCGCCTTCCATAGGCCAGGGGCTGGCGACTAGCACCAAGGCGTAAAATCCCAGTAAACAGGGAAGGCATTGCCTTTATAAGTAACAACCACACAGAGTCAGCAAGCGGAAAGTAAAGTGCAGAAAAGAAAAGGGGCCGGAAATACAAGCCCAACTGTAAAGTACAACTGAAAAGTAAAGTACAGCAACTGAAGGAAAGACGGCGGCCTCGTGTCGTCCACTGGCAATCCCACCTGAAGGGTGGGTACGGATAGCCTCCAGGCTCCTCGGGTCCCACGTCCGCTCCGAGTACGTCCCGACCAGTGGTCCACCTCCAGGTACCGTCCTGCTCCACGCCCCAACCGTGATCAGCGCTGTCCGTCGTCTGCAACCAACACAACAAGGTGCGGGCATAGCCCGTGCAGGGGTGAGTACAACTACTCAGTAAGGACCCCGAGACCCCCGAAGGTCTCCCGAAATCCACAAAGGATATAGCACAAAAGAAAGATGCAATCACGAAGTAACATCTGACTTGACTTAGGTATATGCCCATACATATACCTAAGTCCCCAATTCTAACTCTGCTCACGAGCTCAAGAACAACTCAATCCACGAAGGAAAGCAAGACTCAAATCCACAAGGAGAGTAAACAGTAAATCCACAAAGGATAGTTCAACACAATCCACAAAGGAGAGTAAATAGTAAATCCACATAGGATAGTTCAACACAATCCACAAAGGAGAGTAACATAAGATTCATCTCAACCAGGTATACTTTTTCAGATGACGTCAAAGACGATCACTGATCCGTCTAAGTCGTCGGACCCACGAAGGATCGATAGGTACTAACCCCCGCAGAAGACCCACACAGGATCGGGCTCACACAGAACCTGTAGGCAGTGGCTCACACAGAACTGGTAGGCAGTGGCTCACACAGAACCGGTAGTAGGACCCACATAGGATCGGGCACTGATCCGCATAGGATCGCTGAGTGCAGTAGTCGACGCAGTCCACTGAGGATCTCTGCACAGTCGTCGCCGCAGTCCACGGAGGATCTCTGCTCTGCCGTCGTCGCAGTCCACGGAGGATCTCTGCTCTGCCGTCGTCGCAGTCCACGGAGGATCTCTGCTCTGCCGTCGTCGCAGTCCACGGAGGATCTCTGCTCTGTCGTCGAGGTCACAGCCAGCGCTAGGGTTCCCGCACGAAGCGAGCTCGTTTAGGAGGGTCCGCTCCACGAGCCGAGGGGCTGATACATCAACTGACATGTAGTCCGAAGTTGATGTATCCAAAAGTTCCGTATCGACAACAGGATCTCAACGCGACAGACGGCGCGTCAATCGGACGCCCGGTCTGAGAGTTATTGGCATTTTTGTCCCAGGGGCCCGGTTGGTTTTTAGGGCAAAACCAACCCGACCGTACTCCGCCTGTATCCGATCCTCGGGCGGAGTATGCCAAAAGTTCCGTCTCACTTAGAGGAAACTACCACAGCTGACGGTACGTCGTTCGGACGTCCGTAGCTCAAGTTATGAGCGTTTCCGCTCCGAGGGCCCGGTTGGTTTCGTGTACGAACCAACCCGGCCGAACCCAAAGTCTTCCGAAACCTTGAGTATAATATACCGAAACGACCGTCTCGATCTAAGGATCGCGTAGCCGCTGACGGTACGTCGATTGGAGGTCCCAGGCCCAAGATATGGGCGAAAGACCGAAGAGGGCCCGAAACGGGGGTTCCGGTTCCGGGGCGACCCGGCCCGAACCCCCCCCTGGGGTCGGCCGAACCGGGCCGGCCCGACCCGGCCCGAACCGGCTCGGCCGGGTCCGGTCCGGCCTGGGCGCGGCCCGGCCGACCGGACCGGCCGGCTCGGCCTCGGCCGAGCGGCCGAGGGAGCCGCCGCCGCCGCGGGTTGAACCCGCGGCTTGAGGGAAACCGCGGCCCCGCGGGGGGCCGCCTGTCACGCGGACGCGGCCGGGCCGCCGCGTCCGTCCCGGTTCCGCGCGGCCGCGGAACCGGCCGCCGTTGCCGCTGCGGCTTCAGCCGCGGCGGGCTTCCTCCACGGCGGCGCGCCGGGCGCCGCCGCCTCCGGTCGCCGGCGCCGCCGCGCCGGCGACCCGCGCCGCCGCCGCCTTCCGCGGGCCGCCGGAGATGCTCCGGTGGCCCGATTTCTTTCCCGTCTGCGCCGATGCTCCTCCCGGGGGACGATCTTCACTGCGGAGCCAACAAATTGCCCTTGCCGCACGGTTCGTCGTCGTCCGCCAAATCCGCACAAAAAGAGAAGATCGGCGGAGGGTTGCCGGGTCTTGTTCGTTAGACCCGCACCCTCCGCGTTAGTCATAATCCACGGGAGGAACAATAAAACAATCAACAACAATTTTAAATGTTAAAATTGTTCGAAGATCAAGTTCTTTACTTTAAAAGAAATAAAATCACGGGAAGGAAAATATTCCAATCAACCCTTACCTTGTCGTCGTCGTCGGACGAGAGGTCGTCGCGGAATCGCTCGTCGCGGAGGAAGGAGATCGTCGCGTCGTCGCGGTATCCGGCGTCGCGTCGCCAATCTCCGGATCAAGATCAAACGGATTTAATTAGTTTAAATCCGTTGATATTGAAATTAAAAAAAAAGGGAGAAGAAAAGATCCGATTCTCACCTTAGTTGCCGAACGAGGATCGGCCGCGGAAGAAGAGGCGTCGCCGAAGAATGTCGCGGGTAGATCTCGTCGACGTCGCAGATCTTGGTGTGCGTCGTCGAATTCCGGTCGCCGGCGTTCTTCGCGTTCTTCGCGTTCTTCGCGTTCTTCGCGTTCTTCGCGGAGAGGGTGGAGGAACGAAGATTCTTTCAAATCCTTTCCAAGGATTTTTGGGTTGGTCTTATTTTATAAACATGCCAACACACGAAACTGGTTAAGAAACGATCCATCAATTCGTTGAATTAATTCAACGAAAGAAACGACCCATTTAATTCACGAAGAAACAGTCCATTTAATTCACGAAATAAACCGCCCAATTAAATGGTCTGTTAAGAATTAAAGAAAACGCGTCGGTTGACTTTTCAGTTACTTTGACGGGTTTTCGCGGGTGCGTTACTTAGCGAAAGAAACGGCGTGGCTCATGCGGGTCCCACCGCACAAATATCCTACCAAGGGGTAGGATATTTCTGGATAGCATCCTATCCAGTTCAACTCAGTTCAAGCCGTCTTTAAGTGACTTCAAGTGGCTTCCAAGCAGCTTTAGTGAAATAAAATAAAGTTGTCGCACAAACTTTATTTTATTTCTGACTTAAGCCGTAAAATTTAAAAACCACGTCTGAGCAAACGCAACTCCGGAAGAGGCGTTTCTAAGCAAATACCGGCGCTGCGATTTCATCGGTGCCCTCAGAATTCGATTCCGGGCACCGGTTCAAAAGATAGAAAAACCCGCTCGTCCGTTCACTGAACGTACCCGAGCCAAACTTCGGAAATTGATTCCGGGCACACCGGGCCTCGGAATCAGGTGCCGTCTGAAGCTGCGCTCTTGTAAAATTCCAAAGAAAATTAAGAGAAAAAATTTCCTTGAAATTTGCGGGTCTTTACATTACTCCCACCTCAGGGCTTTACGTCCCCGTAAAGATACATCAAAAACTAGGGGAACAAATGGGGGTACTGAGCACGCATCTGAGCCTCCCGCTCCCAAGTGCTCTCCTGGAGGTTCCCGTGCTGCCATCTGATGCGCACAAGAGTAATCAACCGCCCACGTAGGACCCGCTCCTGTCGATCCTCGATCTCCACTGGGACCTCCGCAAAAGTCGCCCCATCGTCCACGTCCAGCTCCCCAAAGTCGATGATGTGCGTCGGGTCGTGCACGTATCTCCTCAGCTGAGACACGTGGAAGACGTCGTGCACCCGGTGCAACTGAGGTGGTAGAGCCAGGCGATAAGCCACCTCTCCTATCCTGCTGAGGACCTGGAAAGGCCCGATGAAGCGTGGAGACAACTTGCCGCCTCGGCCAAATCTCCGTAAACCACGTCGAGGTGAGACACGCAAAAAGACGTGGTCGCCATCCTCGAACTCTAGTGGCCTCCGCCTCCTGTCAGCATATGACTTCTGCCGGCTCTGAGCTGTCCTCATCCTCTCCTGGATGATCTGGACCTTCTCTGTCGTGGCTCGGACCATCTCTGGTCCCACGAGTGCTGACTCCCCAGGGTCTGTCCAGCACAACGGTGATCTCCAGGGTCTGCCGTACAACGCCTCGTATGGTGCCATCCCGATGGTGGAGTGGTAGCTGTTGTTGTACGCGAACTCCACCAAGGGTAGGTGGTCCTCCCAGCTGCGACCAAAGTCGAGAACACATGCACGGAGCATGTCCTCGAGTGTCTGTATGGTCCTCTCCGTCTGACCATCCGTCTGAGGGTGGAAGGCTGTGCTCAGATGGAGCCGCGTCCCGAACGCCTCCTGCAACCCCTTCCAAAGCCGGGAAGTGAAACGAGCATCTCGATCGGAGACGATAGACGATGGCACACCGTGAAGCCGTACGATCTCCTAGACGTAAAGACGTCCCAAGCTCTCCACTGAGCCCTGCTCTCTGATGGGTAAGAAGTGTGCCGACTTGGTGAGTCGGTCGACAATCACCCAAATGGAGTCGTGACCTCTGGAAGTACGTGGAAGTCCAGTCACGAAGTCCATAGATATGCCGTCCCACTTCCACTCCGGGACCTCCAAGGGCTGTACCAAGCCTGCTGGTACCTGGTGCTCTGCCTTCACCTGCTGGCAGGTGAGGCATCGTGAAACGAACTCTGCCACAGCTTTCTTCATGCCCGGCCACCAGTGCTGTCGTCTGAGATCCTGGTACATCTTCGCCACTCCGGGATGTACCGCCAAGGGAGAAGTGTGAAACTCTCTCAGCACCTCCTCTCGTAAAGCAACTGGTACGAAGGTACGCCCCCTGAAAAGGATGTCGTGCTCTGCTCCAAGGGAGAAACCATCAGGCGCCTGACCTGAGGATATCAGTGCACGCCGGGTCTCACAGTCAGCGTCCCCACGCTGAGCCTCTCTGACCCGCTGTAGAAGTGGAGGAGAGACTGTGAGAGACTGAAGAAAGTCTGTTCCGTCTCTATCCACGAAGGATATCTGCAAGGAGGCTAGCTGCTCCGTCGCCTCCTCAAGTAGCTGAATGCCCGTCCTCCTGCTGAGGGCATCGGCTACTACGTTCCCCTTCCCAGGAGTATAGACTATCTCAAAGTCATAGTCCTGGAGGAACTCAAGCCATCTCCGCTGTCTCAGGTTCAGGTCCTTCTGAGAGAAGATATACCTGAGACTTTGGTGGTTAGAAAAGACCGTGAAGCGCTCGCCCATCAGATAGTGCCGCCAAGTCTTCAGAGCGAAGACCACTGCTGCTAACTCCAGGTCATGAGTGGCGTAGTTCTGCTCATGCGGCCTCAACTGACGTGATCCGTAGGCGATCACGGCCCGCTCCTGCATCAGGACGCACCCGAGTCCAGTCCCTGATGCATCGCAGTAAACTACGTACCCAACTCCCTCCTCAGGCAACCTCAAGATAGGTGCGCTGGTCAATCTCTGTCTCAGCTCCTGGAAGCTCTGCTGACATCTGTCTGACCACACAAAGGGTTTCCCCTTCTTCGTCAAGGCTGAGAGTGGTGCTGCAACTCTGGAGAAGTCTGGCACGAATCTCCGATAATATCCGGCTAGCCCCAAGAAGCTCCGCACCTCTGTCACGCTCCTGGGTGGCTCCCAAGCTAGCACTGCCTCGATCTTCGCGGGATCCACTGCAACTCCCGCCTCAGAAATGACGTGCCCCAAGAAATGGACCTCACGTAACCAGAACTGGCATTTTGAGAGCTTGCCATAAAGCTGGTGCTCTCGGAGTGTGTCTAGCACAACTCGCAGGTGGTAGGCATGCTCCTCCTCAGTCGTCGAGTATACCAAAATGTCGTCAATGAAGACAACGACAAATCGGTCGAGGTATGGCTGGAAGATCCTGTTCATGAGGCTCATGAACACTGCTGGAGCATTGGTTACGCCGAATGGCATAACCAAGAACTCATAATGGTCATACCGACACCTGAAGGCCGTCTTCTGCACGTCCTCGTCTCGAACTCTGAGCTGATGATAGCCTGACCGGAGGTCTATCTTCGAGAACCACCGCGCTCCCTTGATCTGATCGAAGAGGTCATCAATCCGTGGCAGCGGATACTTGTTCCTCACTATCACCTGGTTCAGGCGACGATAGTCGACACATAGTCGCAAGCTCCCGTCCGCCTTCTTGGCGAACAAAATCGGGGAAGCCCAGGGTGAAACACTGGGTCGGATAAACCCCTTGATCTGCAAGTCCTCCAACTGTACCCGCAGCTCTCGAAGCTCGGCGGGGGCCATCCGATATGCTGGAGTAGATATCGGGGCTGTCCCGGGGTACAAGTCGATGTAAAAGTCTACCTCTCTACGAGGAGGTAGCCCTGGAACGTCGTCGGGAAAGACGTCCACGTACTGGTCCACCACTGCAGGAAAAGCCGGACTCCGCACATCCACTGCTCCTAGGATGAGGCTAGCCAACTGATGAGAGATAGGCTGCACTCTCCTCCGCGGAAGTCCATCCTGTGCTGCAAAGGTTCCCTTCTCGCCGGTGAAGGTAAACCTGCTCCCGTCGGTACGAACACATCGCACCTTGCGCCTAAAACAGTCGATCTGGGCATGAACCGTGGATAGCCAATCCATGCCCAAGATGACGTCGTAAGGCCTCGACGCCGCTACAAGGAGATCCCAGCCGAAGCTCTCGCCTCCTAGAGTAAGTTCACACTGCCGGCACCAGTGCGTAATCGTCGAGTCTGCTCCCGTAGGAGTCTCTAGCCGTAAGGATCGAGCCAACGGCTCAGTCGGAATCTCCGAGCTCCGAACAAGGGCAGAGGCTATGAAAGAGTGACTCGCTCCTGTGTCTATAAGTACTACAGCAAGGGTGGAATAGACACAGATCGTACCTCGAATCATCTCTGGCATGTCGGGGTCGTAGGCCTCCACTGCCTGGAGCTGGGCCTGTCCCTGCCCTCCAGCTCCCTGTGGTCGAGGTGGCCCTCCTAGTGGTGGTGGGGGTAGAGCCTGGAAGCGTCGCCCACCACCTGCTGCTCGGCCAGCTCCTCTGCCTCGTCCGCCTCCTCCCTGCGGACCGCCACGGTCGACCCTCTGCCTCTGCCTGGGTGGCCCCTCCACCGTCTGCTGCTCCTCTGGTCGGCGAGTCGGGCAGTCACGAGCCATGTGACCCTGCCCGCCGCAAGAGTAGCACAGCCTGCCTCTCGAAAGGCTGGCACTCCGCTGTGTGCCCCGCACCGCTGAGCCGGTGTCCTGAGGCCGTCTGCGAGGGGGTCTGGTCTGCCTGGACCCGTGAGTCATCCGTCGGCTGCCTGCTGCCGATGACTCAGCTACCTGCCGCCCTGCGCTAGGTCTCGCTGCTGAAGAAGGCTCTGCCAGGAAGCTCTCGATCAAGAGGGCTCGCTCCAGCACTCCCGCCTGGGTCGGAATGCTGAGGGAGATTAGCGACGCCCGAATCTCCTGTCGCAAGCCCTGCTCGAAGGTCCGGGCCCGGAAGAAGGGGTCCCGTACCATGTCGGTCGAGTAGCGAGATAGGTCCGTGAACCTCGCCGCGTACTGAGCGACCGTCATGCTGCCCTGGCGCAGCTGGAGAAGCTCCTGGATGCGCACCGCTCGGAGGGTGGCCGGGACGAACTCAGAGCGGAAGAGGCTCTCGAAGTCCGCCCAGAGCAAGGATGCCTCATCGTGAACCTGGAGCATCAGGCTCCACCATCGTCCTGCCACCGCCTGCAGGAGGCTCGCTGCGAGGATCACCATGAGATCCGCTGGTGTCCTCACTAGCCTGAAGATCCGTACCACCGCCTCTAGCCAGTCCTCGGCGGCCTGGGGGTCCGCCTCACCGCGAAACCTGGGCGGTCGCTGGCTCTGAAACTCGTGCAGTGCCCTGAGGCGACGTGCATCGTCAGCGTCTGGTACTGGTAGCATCGGTGGCTCGGCGGGTAAGGCTACCGCCGGTGCCACTGCTGGCAAAGGGCCCTGCACCGAGGCCTCGTCGCTCGGTGGGCTGCCGTCGCGCCCTACACTCGGAACCCTAGCTGGCAGTCGTCGCGGGGCCATCCTGAAAAGGAGAACAAGAGCACCACAGTCAGAACAGTATACCTGGTGAGCTGGCACAAGTAATCACAAGGAAAACTTGATACTTTCATAAAGCAGATCAGTATACCCGGTGAGCTGACACAAGTAATCACAAAGAAAACTTGAAACACACACGCAATCAATGTTTTCATGCATTAAGTCGGAAATCAGGAGTCAGGGTCCTGGTGTACGGATACGTCGGCCGCCGCACCAACACTGGGCTCCCTGAACTGATAACCACACTCAATACACTAAACACTATTGCTTCACATAGAAAGGAAGGACGATCAGAGTCCGCGGTAGAACCGACCACCTCTGATACCAATTTGTCACGACCCGTCCTCGGGGCCCGTGCCGTGACTACCCCAAGCCCGCCTTCCATAGGCCAGGGGCTGGCGACTAGCACCAAGGCGTAAAATCCCAGTAAACAGGGAAGGCATTGCCTTTATAAGTAACAACCACACAGAGTCAGCAAGCGGAAAGTAAAGTGCAGAAAAGAAAAGGGGCCGGAAATACAAGCCCAACTGTAAAGTACAACTGAAAAGTAAAGTACAGCAACTGAAGGAAAGACGGCGGCCTCGTGTCGTCCACTGGCAATCCCACCTGAAGGGTGGGTACGGATAGCCTCCAGGCTCCTCGGGTCCCACGTCCGCTCCGAGTACGTCCCGACCAGTGGTCCACCTCCAGGTACCGTCCTGCTCCACGCCCCAACCGTGATCAGCGCTGTCCGTCGTCTGCAACCAACACAACAAGGTGCGGGCATAGCCCGTGCAGGGGTGAGTACAACTACTCAGTAAGGACCCCGAGACCCCCGAAGGTCTCCCGAAATCCACAAAGGATATAGCACAAAAGAAAGATGCAATCACGAAGTAACATCTGACTTGACTTAGGTATATTCCCATACATATACCTAAGTCCCCAATTCTAACTCTGCTCACGAGCTCAAGAACAACTCAATCCACGAAGGAAAGCAAGACTCAAATCCACAAGGAGAGTAAACAGTAAATCCACAAAGGATAGTTCAACACAATCCACAAAGGAGAGTAAATAGTAAATCCACATAGGATAGTTCAACACAATCCACAAAGGAGAGTAACATAAGATTCATCTCAACCAGGTATACTTTTTCAGATGACGTCAAAGACGATCACTGATCCGTCTAAGTCGTCGGACCCACGAAGGATCGATAGGTACTAACCCCCGCAGAAGACCCACACAGGATCGGGCTCACACAGAACCTGTAGGCAGTGGCTCACACAGAACCGGTAGGCAGTGGCTCACACAGAACCGGTAGTAGGACCCACATAGGATCGGGCACTGATCCGCATAGGATCGCTGAGTGCAGTAGTCGACGCAGTCCACTGAGGATCTCTGCACAGTCGTCGCCGCAGTCCACGGAGGATCTCTGCTCTGCCGTCGTCGCAGTCCACGGAGGATCTCTGCTCTGCCGTCGTCGCAGTCCACGGAGGATCTCTGCTCTGCCGTCGTCGCAGTCCACGGAGGATCTCTGCTCTGTCGTCGAGGTCACAGCCAGCGCTAGGGTTCCCGCACGAAGCGAGCTCGTTTAGGAGGGTCCGCTCCACGAGCCGAGGGGCTGATACATCAACTGACACGTAGTCCGAAGTTGATGTATCCAAAAGTTCCGTATCGACAACAGGATCTCAACGCGACAGACGGCGCGTCAATCGGACGCCCGGTCTGAGAGTTATTGGCATTTTTGTCCCAGGGGCCCGGTTGGTTTTTAGGGCAAAACCAACCCGACCGTACTCCGCCTGTATCCGATCCTTGGGCGGAGTATGCCAAAATTTCCGTCTCACTTAGAGGAAACTACCACAGCTGACGGTACGTCGTTCGGACGTCCGTAGCTCAAGTTATGAGCGTTTCCGCTCCGAGGGCCCGGTTGGTTTCGTGTACGAACCAACCCGGCCGAACCCAAAGTCTTCCGAAACCTTGAGTATAATATACCGAAACGACCGTCTTGATCTAAGGATCGCGTAGCCGCTGACGGTACGTCGATTGGAGGTCCCAGGCCCAAGATATGGGCGAAAGACCGAAGAGGGCCCGAAACGGGGGTTCCGGGTCCGGGGCGACCCGGCCCGAACCCCCCCCTGGGGTCGGCCGAACCGGGTCGGCCCGAACCGGGCCGGCCCGACCCGGCCCGAACCGGCTCGGCCGGGTCCGGTCCGGCCTGGGCGCGGCCCGGCCGACCGGACCGGCCGGCTCGGCCTCGGCCGCGCGGCCGAGGGAGCCGCCGCCGCCGCGGGTTGAACCCGCGGCTTGAGGGAAACCGCGGCCCCTCGGGGGGCCGCCTGTCACGCGGACGCGGCCGGGCCGCCGCGTCCGTCCCGGTTCCGCGCGGCCGCGGAACCGGCCGCCGTTGCCGCCACGGCTTCAGCCGCGGCGGGCTTCCTCCACGGCGGCGCGCCGGGCGCTGCCGCCTCCGGTCGCCGGCGCCGCCGCGCCGGCGACCCGCGCCGCCGCCGCCTTCCGCGGGCCGCCGGAGATGCTCCGGTGGCCCGATTTCTTTCCCGTCTGCGCCGATGCTCCTCCCGGGGGACGATCTTCACTGCGGAGCCAACAAATTGCCCTTGCCGCACGGTTCGTCGTCGTCCGCCAAATCCGCACAAAAAGAGAAGATCGGCGGAGGGTTGCCGGGTCTTATTCGTTAGACCCGCACCCTCCGCGTTAGTCATAATCCACGGGAGGAACAATAAAACAATCAACAACAATTTTAAATGTTAAAATTGTTCGAAGATCAAGTTCTTTACTTTAAAAGAAATAAAATCACGGGAAGGAAAATATTCCAATCAACCCTTACCTTGTCGTCGTCGTCGGACGAGAGGTCGTCGCGGAATCGCTCGTCGCGGAGGAAGGAGATCGTCGCGTCGTCGCGGTATCCGGCGTCGCGTCGCCAATCTCCGGATCAAGATCAAAAGGATTTAATTAGTTTAAATCCGTTGATATTGAAATTAAAAAAAAAGGGAGAAGAAAAGATCCGATTCTCACCTTAGTTGCCGAACGAGGATCGGCCGCGGAAGAAGAGGCGTCGCCGAAGAATGTCGCGGGTAGATCTCGTCGACGTCGCAGATCTTGGTGTGCGTCGTCGAATTCCGGTCGCCGGCGTTCTTCGCGTTCTTCGCGTTCTTCGCGTTCTTCGCGTTCTTCGCGGAGAGGGTGGAGGAACGAAGATTCTTTCAAATCCTTTCCAAGGATTTTTGGGTTGGTCTTATTTTATAAACATGCCAACACACGAAACTGGTTAAGAAACGATCCATCAATTCGTTGAATTAATTCAACGAAAGAAATGACCCATTTAATTCACGAAGAAACAGTCCATTTAATTCACGAAATAAACCGCCCAATTAAATGGTCTGTTAAGAATTAAAGAAAACGCGTCGGTTGACTTTTCAGTTACTTTGACGGGTTTTCGCGGGTGCGTTACTTAGCGAAAGAAACGGCGTGGCTCGTGCGGGTCCCACCGCACAAATATCCTACCAAGGGGTAGGATATTTCTGGATAGCATCCTATCCAGTTCAACTCAGTTCAAGCCGTCTTTAAGTGACTTCAAGTGGCTTCCAAGCAGCTTAAGTGAAATAAAATAAAGTTGTCGCACAAACTTTATTTTATTTCTGACTTAAGCCGTAAAATTTAAAAACCACGTCTGAGCAAACGCAACTCCGGAAGAGGCGTTTCTAAGCAAATACCGGCGCTGCAATTTCATCGGTGCCCTCAGAATTCGATTCCGGGCACCGGTTCAAAAGATAGAAAAACCCGCTCGTCCGTTCACTGAACGTACCCGAGCCAAACTTCGGAAATTGATTCCGGGCACACCGGGCCTCGGAATCAGGTGCCGTCTGAAGCTGCGCTCTTGTAAAATTCCAAAGAAAATTAAGAGAAAAAATTTCCTTGAAATTTGCGGGTCTTTACAAAGGGAAAAACATTATATTGGTTCCTTCATGAGGAAACACCCTCCAAATTTTAGTGGATGTTCTAATCCAGTAGATGTAGTGATATGGATAAGAAAGGACAAAAGGATATTTTACCATCTCAAGTGTTAAAAACATTATAAATTTATTTTGGATAACCATTATTTTGAAGGTAAACTATATTAATGGTGTAATCTTACCAAGAACATTACACAAAGGGAAAAAATTGACTCTATGGGTTAAGATGGGTTTTAAAAAATATTTTTCAGTTAGTATATATTTAATAATCTTCAAATTCAAATATATAATGAAATCCATGCTCTGAATGAAAATGATGATGAATCTATTAGTACCTATGAGGAAAATTTTAACAAGATTTATGATGTACACTTCTTATATTATAATCCAACATAAAAGTACGATCGATTTATTCTCAAATGGATTGAAACAACATCTAAAGATGGATTTACAGATAATATATATCCATAACAAGAAAAAAATCCTTCAATGTGCTGTCATGATAGAGATAAATATTTAAGTTACCAATCAATCTCTTCATTTTCATAAGAAGAGAACGACATAATTCAAATGAAATTCTAAAAATCATAGAAAGAAGAATATTAGATTCCATTTATGCTACATGTTTGGTAGTAAAAATATTTATAATTTTATTAATGGGGCTAGAAATGATTTAACTATGGAAAATTATGACATCATTAAATCATTTTTTGAAGTGGTGGAAAAAAGTTAGTCAATGTTGGAGTAAAACCACCAAAGAAAGATCCATCCACGAATTACTGTTTTAAATGAAAGGTGTATTGGAATCATGCTAACCAGCTACCACGCCCAAACAATAATAATGATGATCAAAATCAAAACCCTTTAAGCCATGTGAAAATGGAAATCTCGTGATATCACTATTAGATATATGGATTATGTTAATGGGGTGGTGAAAGGTGAACATACCATACAATCAAGAACTACTAATATCTCATTTTATTCGAGACATAACCAATATTTTATTTTAAATGAATTTTTAAAGGGTTCCATAGTACCAATCCAAAAATTATATGTTTAATTATAATTGAAATCTAATAATGGTATGATGACTACATCCCAAGTCTATGTGTCCTCTCCCATTCAATGTTATTTGAATGTGCTTATAGTAAAACTCATTATCCACTATCTAGATGAATACTAATTCATTTTTTGGAATGAATTTTAATTATTTATATATATCCCACATATATTATTGAAGAAGGTAAGTTATGATTGATATTATGAAAAAACTATAACTAATTATCAGTGAGATTATAAAATGAACATATGATGGAAATTACATCCATTTTATGGGTCATGATCCATTTTAAAATGGTTTGATTATCTTAGATAATTCGAGGAAAAACAATATCAATTATATGCCGAATTTTTAGATTTTTTTTACATATTCTTTAAATAGTTTCTTGGAGTTAAAAATAATTTGAAGATGAAATCTCAATAGAACTCAAAACCTGGGCTTCTAATATTTCAAAGACTCTAAATAGAATATCCTTAATTGAGTTTCTGTAACTGAGGAAGAAACTCCAAATGAATCTTGTTGTGGGATTCATTCTTAAATGTTCATAACCATGGAGTGACACCATTATATTTATGGAAAATATATATTAATGAAACTCTCCATAGACTATTGAGAACATTAGAAGAACATTATTAATAAAAACAATCCTCAATCCCAAATTGATTATTTTTTTAATAAAATATTCAAAATAAAAAAAATTGAATGATTGAAAATCATTATGGATATAATATTTTGTGCATAAATAATTAATATATCCTAAATAAAAAATTCCATGTATGGTATAAACATTATGAATTTATAGTTATTCCATTTGGTCGTAAAAATCCTCAGAATATCTTCATTGATTTAGTGAATTGAGTCCTTAAATATTAACACGATATGTTTGTGGTAGTGTTTATAGATAATATTCTTATATAATAATAGATCAAGGATGATTAATAAGATAACATGAAGATTGTACAAAAGATCCTATGAAGCATATGTTATATGAAAAATTTACCAATTCTAAATTTTTTGATGAAAATGTTTCATTCATGGGTTCTATAATCAAATGTGAGGGTAATTTAGGGGACCCTTCAAAGATGAATGTTATTGAATAATGGACCAGGTCGACTAATTTAGATGAAATGAGACGTTCTATTGATTTTTTTGGAATAAAATTGAATAATTTTATATACATCTTCACCAATGTATATCAGACTCACCTTGTTAATTTGAAAGGGATCCAAGTTCCATTGGACAAATACATTTTTTAAAAACATCAAGGAACTAAAGAGAAGGTTGTTCAATTAACTTATAATCTCACTTTCTTGTAGGGTATAAGTGGTTGAAATATATTTTGATTCCTCCAAGAAGTAAATTTGGATTATCGGCATGTAGAATGATATTATTAGAAATTTTATCTCATTCCAATTGATGTTTCATGGGAAAAATTTCTATACTCATGATTTTGAGCAAGCATTTGAAATATTTCATTTGATGACATAAAGGAATGATATTTATTAGGAAAGGTGTGATATATATACTAGACATTAATATTTGAAATATATATTTACATAGAACGAGTTAAATATGTACCATACACTATATTTTGGATGATTAATGATTATGATGACTCAATGCATTACCAAATAGGTAAATCAAATAGAGAGACCAATGAATTGTGGTGAATTGATCATGTAAGTGTATATATTTTGAGGATCCAAAAATTCCATTTATTATATATTTTCAAATGATTGATCTAGAAATCATGAAGGAATTTAAAATAATTTTTTTTTCTCAATTGAAATTCCTACCATCTATCAATGTAGGGATTAATGAGTTTCTTAAGCAAGATGTTAAGCTATAGAATATGGTCTGATGTGTTCCTTAGAAAAACATTCCTTGTTAGGGTATGATGATTGATAGGTACCTTGTATGTATCCCAAAAACTATTAAAATTTATGGATCTATTGGATGAGGCTCACAACTCATCTCTCTCTATTCATCTTGCATGTAAAAATATTTATAGTGCCCTAAAATAGAATTTAAGGTTGTATAAAATGAAGAGTGATATTGAAAAATTTGTATTTTGGTTCATGGTTTCTCATAATTTTATGGATAAAAAATATCAAAAAAAGGGGATTCTACAAACATTTACCATACCAGAATGGAAATGTGAATATATCAATGTGGTTTTTTTCACTAGAATCCATAAAATGTCTAAATGGCATAATGATATTTGTTCTTTTTTGATCACCTTATGCAATTAGCACACATCATTTACATTAAAAAATATTTACCTCTAGTCTATATTACTTAGTTATATGTTGGTGAAGTTTTAGGATTACATGGATTAAAGCATTTTATTATATTAGATATTGATCCAAGGATTACCTTAATGTTCTAGAGTGGCCATTAGTAGGATCTGGATATATTGTTGAATTTCAGTACAACCTACTATCCTATGAATTTTGGATAGTCATAGAAAACAATTCAAAATTTTTCACACATGTAGGTATAATTTTCTATATATTTCAATTCAGATTTGGATAAACAACTTGTCATGTATATTTTTTACAAAATAATAGATTTCACTAAAGAATTCAAACTTCTAGTTATGAATCCTTCCATTAAAGGAAATATTTAACTCCAAGATGTTGGGATTAAGTTGGAGGAAAAATATATTGGGACCTCATCTACAAAATAAAATTGTGTGGAACATGAGATAAATTTGACGCCATATAATGGAATATTAGAGTTGACATGTTATTTAGGTTGATAATCATTGATGTGACCTTTAGTTTGAAGTTAATCGTTAGGTGTTTCAAAGAATTTATCCCTGGAAGGTTGTTATGAGGGATGGGATGAAGGAAAATATGATATCAAGGTATATTTTACCTAATGAAATTATTTATCATATTAGGATGGAAACTTATTATTCAGATCTTCCACCAGATCTCCTTCATATTCATCATTTTTTCTTTTTATCTCTCCTGCAAAAGTGAATTCAAAACCATTTACATATACTAAACATAGAGTTCATATGATATGAACAATATCTATCAAATGAGGAACAATTTTGGGCAATTCTATATTATTGAGAGAATCATATACAAAATAGGACTAGTCATCTGGTTAATGTTTTATGGAAAATTCAAAAACAATTCAAGGATACCAGGGAACTTAAGGATGAGATGACGAAGAAGAATCAACAATTTTTTATATCATGGTGATATCTTTTAAGGGATAAATTATTTTAAAGGGGTATATATTAATTCCATGATTTTTTATGATTGTTTTTCAAAAAAAATTAATTTTTTTCGATGGATCTCATTCCAAAACATTGTGTAAAAAAAAGATATTTTATTAAAATATTATATGAATTAAATTATTAATGTTATGTTAACTTATGGATTGGTGGGACATAATAGGACTAAACATATTATAAAAACATATTTTTTACATATTTATAAAAAAAAATATTTGTTGTAGAAAAATGATAATTAATATCATTTGAAAAGAAAGGAGTTGTTTTTTTGCAAAAATAGTTTTTATACGCACAAACACATTTTATCATAATAGAATAAATAAATATATTTATGTAAGTTATAGTAATTATTTATATATCTTGAATAATCCATTAATATTTTAAATATTCATATAATAATCTTTTCTGGGAATGGATTAATTACAAGTCCAATATTGTTCTTAATTATTTATTTATCTAAAAATGGCCTCAATCACATTTTTTCTCTATTTTATAGAAAATATCATCCAATTATATAAATTTAATTTGTTAAAACGAATTATAATTTATAAATAGTTATGTTAAAAATGTTTAAATAATAAATGTTTATTTATATTCAACATGAATAATAAATGTTGTAAATTTTATGAACATAGAAAAGGGTAAATCAGGTAAATCGATGTTAAAACTATGTTATGAGGTAATAAATTTTAGCCTAATTCTTATTTTATTATGTAAATTAGATACTTATTTACTTGGGGCCTAAATTAAATTTATTAATGTAAACAATTAAATGAAAATGATATATATAATATTTAAATCAACGAAAGTTACAAAATGTCAAAATCATTGTTTAAAATACCTATTATCTGTCCACATAGGGAAAAAATTCAAGTTGGTGGTGAATATAACTCTATATTTTATGAATAATGAACATATTTTCATGATATCAATTTTTTAATAACTTCTATAAATTATATAATTCCCTTAATTGCATATACAATTCTAATGTATAATTTCTATAATTAAAAAATATAATAAATGTCATTTAAAATATTAAAATAAATTTATTTTAGTGAGTTGATGTGATAAAAAATTGTTGGATACTATAACATATAATGGTTGTTTCATATGATTAAATTTTAATTATATATTTTTATTTATATGTTTTATTTAAAATAAAGTAAATCTTTCTTAAACTGATTATAATTACAGTTTAATAGAATTATATTTTATTAAATTTTTTAATGATAATATAAGTCATAAATTATTTAAAATAGAATATGATATTATTTATTATATCATACCTTTTTCATCTAAATTAATTTGTGATAATTTGTATTGACATAATTACATATTTATCTTTATATAAATTTCATGTATGTCCACACCCTACTCTCTAAATGGAAGCATTTATTTTCCCTTATTCACACCACTTTGAGTATTATATATCAACAAAAATCTTGAATATTATCATCCCAAATACCCTATTCAAATTATATAGGTACATTAATTCTCATAATATAAACTCAGTGTCCCTTAAGAGAATATCTAAAAGAGTTATTTCAAAGAATAGTTAACAACCACAACCAATCAATTTAATTTTAATTATACTTTTATCTCATATAATTCTAATAAATATTATAAAATAAAAAAATAAGTATCATAAATATATTTAAATTTAATTACTATTCAAAAACAACCTTTATCAACCCCATTTCCATCAAATGGGATGTGAAACTATCACTCACACATACATAGTAATTAACATCTCCACAGAGAAATTCAATTAAATTTATGTCTCTATATTTCATGGATTGTTTTTATGGGTTTTTAATGATTATATATTATATTAATTATATAATTGATCTTATGTAGTGATAATTTCACCTATATCTTCTTACAGTCCAACTCTTTGTAAAATGATAATGATGCTCGTGTGTATGTGTGGGATACCACAATTCGGAAGCGATGTGATCTTTCCTTCATTTATGTTTCAGTTCAATGGTAATAATGATTAATTTAATTTATATATAGTATATTAATGATATAATAATTATTTTTAACGGTGTATAATTATTTTCCTTTCTTTTTGTTTCTAACAAAATAATTAAAAATAATATTTACGCGTATATACAGCATAGTATCTCTACGAGTAGTGTGATTCATTTTTCTCTGTAATTATTTAATGAATTAATATAAATATGTATATAATGAATATATATTATATTAATATAATTATTAAAAATATATATGATGAAACCATGATCAATTTTCATGAACTGAAAATTCTGATCCAAAATACATAGGAGAAATGAAACAACCAATATAAAGAAAAGGCGATTTCACAAGGAATTATTCATAATGTGGAATTAAAATGTCATAATGGGATCATATGTTATTTCATAACTATGTAAATTAATATTTTATAGCATTATATTAAATTTAAATATATTATCTAGGTGTCTAGTTTTATTTTTATGAATGTCAAACTTTTTCTAAGAGTATTATGTTACAATCTCACTATTTATTAGGAATATTTATAATAATTTTACATTGATGAAATATTAGGATATATCTATCAATGAAATCATTAATTTTATTCAAATTTGGTTTTTTCTTGAGAATATATGTTTTAATTTAATTTTCAATACATTTTGTTCTTAATATACAATAGTTTTTTTTATGAAATTCAATATTATTTCTCTCTTGGGTCGAATAAACTTTTTCTTCCATATCTTTGATTTAAAAAGATTTTTTAAAAAATTTATAAATATAATTCTACTATATATTAATGGATTTTTTACCCATTTTTGACTTTTTACCAAAAAAATTAATTTTTTTCCTCTCTTCTTCTTCCGAACGAAGAATTTTTTTGACTTTTTACAAATGATACAAATACAATATATCAATTAACTTAAGTAATAAAAGGAATTTAATGTCATCGTGAATATTAAATATATTGAATATTCCTTTATAATTTTTTAATATTATTTTCATAGAAATTTGTTTCCATAAATTCTTGAAAATAATTCTTTTTACAATGATTTTCAAAGTGGAATGTTTATTTTGACAAAGAAATGTTTCAAATGTCATTTTAATAAAAATTACATATATGATTACATATTTTGATGTTACTTATGATTTAATAGCTATATTATTCATTTAAACCATCTTTATTATTTCATTGGATGGTTTATCTTTATTATTATGTAGATATGATTATTATAAAACATATAATGTTTCCATGGGTTATGATATGTTGAAATGATTAATTGTTTATGAAACTAATTTCCATTCCACGAGTTATGCTATGATAAAATGTTTGTAAAACTAAACTATTTTCATGGGTTTTTATATGAATATTTATTTATTATTTTGTGTCATATATAAAAATATATATTTTATTTTCATTATGTGATGAGTTAGACCTATATCTACATCTAGTGCATCTGGTAAAGATGGATATCAAATGAGTTAAACCTGGCATGAATGGGTATTGAACCCAATTCATCAAGGTAAAGTTTTCTATATGATAATATCAGATGTGAACCATGGATACTATGATTGAATGGGTAATGAACAAAATTCAATATGACAGTCTTGACCATTTTCCTTCACTACTAAAGAAATGATTATTATGCCTATGTGTATTCCATAATTTTATGCCTTATTGAAATATTATAGTCTCATGGATCATTTTCATTTATTAAATTATGATTAATGTATTATGAACATTCATGAATAATATATAACATAAAATTATTATCTATGATATAAATGGTATGGTGTACAGGTGTTAATATAATATTTCCATATTCTTATTCTTACGTAATTCTCATATGATCATTAAAATATCCCATGTTTTCCGTTAATGAGAATATGATCTCACCCTTCATTATGTTTCATTTAACCAATTTATAATAAATAATTTTATGTATGATTATTTTAAGAAGGGTTCTACTAATAAATATCTAAGTGGGAGACAATACATACCCTTTATGAACTAGTTGAAAATGTATCTGCATTTCCAAACAAATTAGACATATAAGATTTTGGTGGTGATCATTTTGTTATATAATAAATATTAATTAATTGACATATATTATATATGTATGAAAATTATAGATCACTCTAGATCATTTAATTTTCTTGATATAAGTTCAAGAATAAACAAACATTCTTAAAATAGGGTTAAATCATAAGTCCCTTACCACTTTGGTAACATTAAAATGAAAATATCATGAAATATAGAAACTAATATGTATATGTAAATACCCTTAATTTAATTGATAAGATTAAGGAAATAAATTATTTTGGTGTATATAGAGAATGTAAAATAATCTAATGGGGAATAAAGAATGTGTCTCCCAGAATCAAGATTGAAACTATAAATCACATACCTCCAGTCTGACTACCTTAAAAAAAAATTAAACTCAAGAATATTGTATATAGTTTTATTATAAATATATTCTATAATTTTAGTCATATATATCCTAGAATATATTATTTGTTCATTGTATTTTTTTCTTTGTTACATCATCCGTGGAATTTTAATAGTGATTTAAATATGATATATATTCATTATATAAGTATTTATAGTCATCTGTAAAATTTTAAAACAGAAAAATAAATTGTAGTTTTCATGGATACAGTAGGTCGTACATATATGTGAATGCTATTTTCACTTGTTGATGAGTGGAAAAATAAAAATTTAAAAAATAATTTATATTTATAGAAGAATTATTATATAATATATAGTATTTATTTTCATTAAATATATCCTTGTTACAATCCTTGTAAAATAGAAAATAAGAATGTATCAAATATCTTTGTTGAGGAGGTAGTCTACGCATATGCACGAGTGACATTGTCATTTACCAATGGTTTGAAAGGTAAGAAGGTATAAATGAATAAATTGTTACAAATCATAATTATATAGTAAAAATAAAATATAATAATTAAAATATCATAATAATCATCCATGAATTATGGGTTTGGAAATGAATTGTATTGCTATGTCGATATGATAATCCATATGTGCAAACGACCACTATTCTCACTTTCCATTTAATAGGAATATGGAGAATAAAGGATATTTAATAATAATAATAAAATTTATGTCTATTTATGTTACAAATTAAATTATATTTTCAATAATATAATGGATATATATGTGTAAAAGAATAATTAGAAAGAGAGTGTCTGGTTTATGCAATTACCACTTCGTTGAAACAAATATTTAGTCTCCCCTAAAGGTCCCCGGGGATATTATTTTTAAAATAACATAACCTATAAAATGTCTATATGGGATTAGGGAAAATAATTTTTAATTTTTTTAAGATATAAGGTTTAATGTGGTTTGATTAATAGAAATTATAAGTTTTATTTTCTAAGAGATGGGTGGTCACTCTTGAAATTTATTAAAAATTTAAAATAAAATAATATAATTATATAACACACATTCCTAAAAATTAAAATTATTATAATATAATATTGGATCAAGTTTAGATACCAAAAAATGAAATTCTGGATACGTTTATATTGTACATTTAACCATATCATTTTGGTTAACCCCATAGTGAAACTATTTTAACATTAAGCATTATAGTGTATTTTTCACTTGTAATGAGTAATAATTTTACATATAAGTACAAAATTGGTGGAAAAATATAAAAGGGAGTTAATTTTAGATCATAAATCATCCTCCATGTCATATTTCAAAAAAATTATTATGTTTAAATTATTTAATAAATTATTATTTTGATAATATATTTTTAATGTCAATTTCAACACTATTAATTGAATTTTACATAAAATACATAAATTAAAAGTCATAATTTAAATTTAATACGTCTATATAACATTATCATATTATATTAAAAAAATACTAGAAAACTTTAAGTCACTCAAATTATATTAAATTTAATATTTTCTATGTTATTTATTATATTTTTTTTATTAAATGATGAAAAATAGCACCGACGTTTTATGGGCATTTAGGGGAATAAAATAAAAACTAACAGCTAAAAATAAATTTTAGTCAGGAATTTAATTTTATTATTTTTACGATATTCATTTTTATTCATTCGTAACATATGTTATCTATAATTTGGACACATAATAGATATTTGAAACAAAGTGAGTGACCTCTAGAGTTTTAATTGAATTAAATATTATCTAAATCAATTCATAGAAATGTGTGCATTAAAAAAATAATTTTCAGAAAAAGTTGATAAGGTTCAAATAACCAACAGCCTTTAAATTCTAAGATAAATAATTGTGACCTTATCACATATATTGATAATAGGTTAACCTATTTTCCCTTTACAACGGTGATATATTTTACAAAAAATTACTATTCATAATGCCAAAAAATAAAAGGGGCATATTTATTAAATTTGAACCTCCAAACTAAAAATACACAATCCCTTTTTTTAAATTCAATTTCATTAATTTGTGATAATAATTTCAACAGAAATGTCAAAATTGTGATGAAAACCACTTTTTAGAGAAAACAAATTTTTATGAAAAATGGGATTTTATTCTTATTCCATCACCAGAAAAATATTAGATGGTTGTTTAAAAAAATAAATTTAATAAAAAAATATATATTATTTATTAAATTACTTCCCCAAAATTTATTGATATAATTTATTATAATAATATTCCTTTGTGCATAAATTATGTTTTTAACGAAAAATCCATTTTTAAGTATAAAAATAATCTTATAACAAATTAAATCATACAAATAATTCCAATAAACACAATTGAATTATTCAACTTATAAGGGAAATAATTTTACATTTAAATCATTTTTGAAATAGAATTTTTTAAAATCTTGAAATTAAAATATTATTTTGAAAAAAAATTGATTTTTGCCACTATCTACTGAATATATGTATTTTTTGAAAAACATGACAATTTCAATTTCATCTAATCAAAATATTTTGATTTCAAGAATGAAGTTAAATTTTTTGAAATATATTTCCAAAATATTATTGATATTAATTATAAAATTATCCCATAAGAAGTAATGATTATCATTTTTGAGGAAAATGGATCTTTAAAGAATAAAAATACCAAATAAGAAATTATTTTCTTATTTATTAAGTGTTATTAAACACATTGTTATATATTTTATAATTTGGTATTTCATATTTATTCCATAAAATTTTATTGTAATGTTATACTAGTCATAATATTTTTGTAGTTTATTTTTATATTAGTGTGGTGTGTATTTTATGCTATCTAACTTAGTAAAATTTTAAAATCTTATGGTGTAAAAAAGATGATATTTTTTATCTAATGATATAAATTTTTTAAAAGGTGTATTGATCTGTTTAAAAAAAAATTAAAATCATGCACCAAAATATACCATATCATTTTCTTCAAAGTCATTGTTAGACAAGTAGGTTAAATAATTATACACCTAACAATATTTTAACCCATAATATTAATACAGGTTCATTATATTGTGCACATTAATGAGTTTTTGGCTACTACAAATGGTTAATTTTTTATGAAACATTCATTAACCCCTAACCTAAACTATTTATCAATGGAATATATTTGAGAACTTTACTAAGGAAAAAAATTATAAATACATGGTTTCACATTTACATCAACTTAAAAACTGAAAAAAAATTTCATATCATGTCTAATACATTTTTTATATTTCAACTCAATAAAAGTAAAATCACTAATATCAAAATGTCATATCAACCATCATCACTAATATTTTTAAAACACATTTTTATTCGAAATAAATAAAACATTAGACAAAATCATTATGTTTGGATCATTTAATCCAATATATTTATCAATTACTATATAAAATTCAAAGATCAAATAATAATGAAATTCCATATAAATTACCTTTCAAAAAATAATATTAAATATAAAATTATTTATAATATAATGTATATTTATTAATCAAATATAATTCGAAATAAATCAACTCAAAATAATAATACTCCATCATCAACGAAAATTAATCCAGTTTTAAATTTTTTATAAACAAGTGTCTAAAATATTTCGAATACTTATACTACAACATATACTCCAATTAAAAATAATAATAATAGGATTATCATAAGAAAATAATTATTTATTATAATTCTTATTTTTAAATAATTCTGTTACATTGAACTTCCCCAATCATTATTTTAAAACCCCATCCCATAAAAACTTTGAATTTAAAAATACAATGTTTCATGATTAGAATCATTAATTATAATTCACACTCTAATATGTCGGTTGTTTATAAATTTAAAATAATATATCATTTCAAGTAAACTAACCTTTTACAGAAAAAATTTATACATTTGAAACTAATTTTTTCAATATATTCATTTAGAAATACTACGCACATATCAATCTAAATTATTATAATTAAACTGATTAAAAAATTTTAATTGAAATTTAAAATAAACTAGTATATGAACAAACCATGTTGACCATGAAAATGTGTACAAAACACCCAAATAATTTTTTCACTATGAATTCAATATTTTTAATAAATATATATTGTCCTTTGGATACTTTTAAACTATTATAATTGTCATTTCATTTTACTAACTCGTAAAACCAATAAAATAAATAATCAATAACTTATATTCCATAAAATAATTCAAATAATTAAAATAATAATAAAGGAAACATGGAAACCTCATTCATTTCATACTTATAAAATGTAACAATGAAAATAGAGACTATATACCTTTAATTGCATCAAAAACATTAATATTCCCTTTCATACTCTTCAAATATCATATAATATATTGGAATGAAATGTAAAAAATTATATCTAATTTATTTTAAAAATATCCATTAAATCAACACTAATACATGAAAACATACAAAGTAATGAATTCTTTATCTAGGTTTTTTGTAAAACAAAAATCATAATCCTTTGAAATCAATATAAAATGATTGAATAGAAGAATTAGATGAAGGTATAACAAAAAGAGAGAATGGATCATTGGATTCATATGATGAAACAAGTCAAATGTATAAAAATGTTGAATTTAGAGAGAAAAACGAAAGGGTTTTGTAATATCATGATGAAATGATATATGAGGAAATATGGGGAGATTTATATAAAATTAATTCAAATACAAAATATCTAATGTTACAAATTTTTTATAAAATATAAATTATTTAATAAATCAAATATTTGACTTTAACTATTCACGGTCTCATTCATGTTTTCAATTCATTATTATATGGTGAACATTGAGTCGTTAAAAATAACCAGAACATCTTTATAAAACTATTTTAACTATAAAAATCAATACGAAACTTTTTAATAAATATAACACCACCCAATGAACATAATAATCATCAACACTTTAATAAGTTATCTACATTAAATTTATAATATTCAAAAAAATATAAATTTATTTATAATTTTCAATTAGTTAATTTAATATCTATTGCCAAAGGGTGTAATAATTTGTCATCTCACTTATAGAAAAATTTTGATGTGTGATATTTAATGTTTATATAGGAATAATTATTTTTATATACATTCAAAATTTCTTATTTTGATCAAATTTATGTTTTTTATTTATCATTATTAAGGATGATATATTTTTAATGTGTATTAACATTAGAGATCATTAATTGATGGTTTGTGAATATTTATGAATTTGGTATTTGAGATCATATGCCTGTGTGTAAGGTTTTTTTCACTTTTAGGATCATAAATTTAATGGTGGATATAATATGGGTCAAAGAGTATAGAAAACTTTATTAGGCATTTTGGTTAATTCTCGGAGTCCATACCATTTACAATAAATTCAATTAAATAATATCTATTTTACCTTGAATTATGTAATGAATTTTAAATTAATTGATTTCATATATTCTTTTTGTGATAATATATTTTTGCGAAAAACTAATTTTAAATTCATTTATATTATTTTTTAATAAAAAATTACACATATATAATTGATATACTAATATAAATATCAAATAGTTTTTCAATAAACTAAATATTACTTTTTGAATGTTTTTATAGAAATCATACTACATTAGTTACATAACTTTTTTAATTATTGTATTTTTCGGTAAAATATATTATTGAGAAAATAATGTCTGACTCCTTTATTGAATCTATCGATTTAACCTATTCTTTTATGGAATTATTTTTAGATAAAATAATTTTTAGTCAGAATGGGTGGATAGTGAATTCGTGGTGGGATACATCCATCCAAATGTATAGTATGAAATTAGTTCCATCAATTAGAACATTGTTATTAGCAGTGATGGTTATAATTTTTTTGGGTAATATATATATTACCATATAATTTTGACGAGGAATACTTAATAAAAATATGGGAAGTGATTATACAGTTATTCCTTATACCCATCTAATTTTTCTCATTTATTCTACACTTGGAGAAATACATTTGAGATAATTACAGAATGTTCAACATGTTTATGAATAAAAAATATATAGTAAATAGGATTATGATATATGTCATTATATCCCCATTATTCTAATTAAATTAATTAAATTTTATTTATTTTAAATAGCCATAAATGAAGACATTCCATTTCTAAATGGAGGCATTCCTTTATCATAATATAATTTCAGAATATTTTTTCCTAACAAAAATATTAAATCATTTTATTAATATTTTATCATGGTTGTTATGCTAGATGGTGTCATTTTTGTGAATATTACTATCATTTATACCATCCACCACAAAAGTGAAGTACCTATGTTATTAGGTATTTAATGGGTTTTAGGCCAGTAATTTAATAATAATTTTAATGTTTTTGATTTTATAATTTTTTTGTAATTCCACTTTTTATCCATCATCTGAATTATTTAAATACTGGGTCGTATTGTTAAAGAAAAATGGGGGTTTTTAACTTTATTTGTTGGATACTAAAAAATATATTAATCATTTTCAGTTATAATTTAGATTAATATAAATTATTATTTTTGATTGAAACTTTTATCTCACTGTATGATGAATGGTAAGGTATAAAAATTGGAAATTATATTAATATGTGACCTATTTATCATGAATATATCTGAAGGAGTATTATGTCATTTAATTATAGGGATTAAATATAATTTAAATAAAATTATTAACATTGAGGCACTGTTAGATATTATCTAGTATCAGTACCACAATTTTTATTATATTTACCGATGTTTGATAATTAAGGTTGTTAGTTATGAGAGCGTCCCATGAATGATATTAATTTAAGTTATTTTATTGAAATACTTTTTTTTGTGTTAGGATAATAACACAAAATAAATCTGGTTATTTGTGTCCTAGTACAGATATTGGCAATAAAAATATGACCCATCAATTTTATATATATCTGAACCAATATAAAAGTTAGACTGGTGTATTAATATATTCTTAGTCACTATTTTAATACTCACTTATTTAGATGGTTATAAAATTGTTATATTGATGGAATTTTATTTTATTAATGAATTTAAGAATTATATGGTTTTTAAAATTTATGACTCTAGGAAATTCAAGGAATAATATCCTTTTGTTGGTCAATGAGGTGCCATACTGATTATATTTTATTTTTGTGTGGTATTGAATAATGAGATATGTTTTAGGAACATGAATACGATGTGTTATAGGTAGTTCCATTGATCATAGTGATTACCCTAGTTGGGTTTGTATTTTATAGTTTTATCTATTATATTTTTTCATTATAATACATTATTCAAATCAAAACATTATTGGGTCCTTGCGATGGAACATAATGAGTATTTTTACCCACAATCATATGTTATATAAAATATATAGAAATACAAAAGTTGATGTTGCAAGATCTGTCAGAAAGTGATATTTTGGACACATAGGGACATTGGAGATAAAGGTTTTTAATATATACCATTGAGTTATATTCAATGTTTTATAGGGACATCTATTTTAAAAGCATCAATTTTATTTTTCATTTATATGTTGTTGGATTTTTTTAGATGTTGGATGAAATACATAGATATTTATTACTTGATTTATATAATTATTTATTGGGACATATTTACTATAGAACTTATGGTTTTTATTTAATTATGTTTATAAGGGAAATGGATTCAATTTATGTGTAATTATTCCCTCAATGCTATTTATGTACCCCTATCTCGTTAAATATTATTTTGGGGAAAATATTTTAGTTCTAAAATCTAGATGAGGGGAAGTATAGAATTAGATTTATTATGTACAAGTGGTATCAATGATAATATTTTATAAGTTTTTTCATAACAATGGGAATTGGTAAATATTATTTGATATCAGTAATTTGGTTGTACGCATGAATGAAAGAAGAAAATAATAGTATTAATGCTTTCTATAGAAGTGTATTTATTATGTGATCCTAAAAAATGACTTTAATAATTACATATCTATTAAAGGGGGATATACATAATTTATATATGGAACATTAGATAGGTATATAAATTTATATAATATAATTTCATTTATTTCAAGATGATTGTATATATAGAGAATAAAGTATTTTTTTTCATTGTGTTAGATGTTGAATAATATATATATATATATATATATATTTAATTTAGTGGAAATAGGTTAACTAAATCCCATATATTTATCCCTATATTTATTTAGAATATTTCAACCTTATGTTGACACCATGGAGAATCATGACCTGAAATTATTACAAAAGATCAAACTGAAAAATAGAGTCATGAAACAATAGGGGATATAACATTATATAGTCTCTATTAGAATGGATTTATAATGTATGTGGGATTAATTTATATTCTAAGATACTAGGATCTTGTAATAAAAGGTTACTAAATCCTTTTCACTTATTTTGATATTTTTGGGGTGTTATGTTCTCTTAATGGTGATTTTGTTATGAGGAATTAATTTTTTCATCATGAATTCATTCTTGTTGAGTTTAAAATAATTCAATGATCCTATAAAAAATTATATAATTGTTAAGAAAATATTTATTCCTTGTAAATATAATAGTGAATCATCCTATTAGGTAATATATAATTCTTCATGAAACATATAATATCTTATTTTTTTCTGAATGACTTACTAAATTTATTTTTTATTAAAAATTATACTATTAATTTATGAATAAATATTATAATATTATGAGATGGAATTGTATCAAAATATCTATTATAAGATCAATAAAATGAATCTATTGACCTATTCATGGGTTATTATAGGGTTAAAATGATCATAAAAATTTTAATTTTGATAATTTTTTTAAAGATATTGTGTAAATTGATCTATTACTACAATGATTACAAGAGTTGAACAAATATTTATTAAAAAAATCAATGATATTATGTGATAAAATTTTTAAATAAAAAAATATTCCTAAACATCTGGAGAATGTAATTCACAAAGTTTATGGGACTACCAATGCCTTATTTTTTATCATGTGATTATATAGTCCGTCAATATCTATTTGTCTATATTTTTTATGTAAAGATATAATTATCAGAAAATTATAATTATTTAAGGTCCTACATCTTGTATTTTGAATTAAAAGTAGTAGTAGTTTCTAAAATCCGAATAATTAAGAAATAAAAAAATTCCCTCAAGTGTATTTTTTTTAAAAATCTATTAGATTTAGTACTATAAATGATGTATATTTTCACAATAGATGCAATATTTTTTAATACAAAGAAAAAAATATGTTGATGTGTGGTCTAGAGTTGAAGTGTAATGGAATCATGTATGGTTAATTTCATTTTAAAAATAAACCATAAAATGTAAGTGAAAAATTCAAAACTATAGGATTTTTTGATGATTAATTGATTAAGTGAAAAAAATGAACCCATGTTTTAAAATTTATGTCAAAATTAACAAAACATTTCAACTATATTGATAAAAGAAGAATAAAATTCCCCAATTATTTGTATTATATTATAATGATTCAAAGAGTAAATTGGAATAGGGAGAAAACATAGTTTTTTCATGGACATCATAAATAGCTCGATTTGAACCCCTAGGTCTCTTCCACCTTGGGTTTAGTGGGTTTTTTGTTTCCCTTTATTATAATAGAGATCATGAAAAAATAATGTAACATACCACCCCTCCACATTGTCTTTTAATGATAGTGGGATATTAATTATCCTTAGGTTAAACCCCCAAGACGCCAAATGATATAGATAAATTCCATTGGATTCATTAACTATTAGTGATAGTTTCTCTTTTTAAAATGATACAACCAACCATGATAATCGCTACCAAACAACTACTGTATGATTAATGGAAAAATGTAATACAACTCAATGTTATACCAAAATTAAAACAACCAATATAAAACTAAATACCATATCATAGTATAATGATGAAATCAAAGCACGAATATCAGAATATAAACAAGAAGAAGAAATGATAAAATCTCAAGGACTTTAAAGACAAAAACTCCACAGCTCCCAATATGACCCATGCTTCAACTCAAAAATATATCCCTAATTATCACGATTTATCACTAAATAAATTATATATATTTACTTTACATATGTCATGGTATGAAAATTACAAATGCAAAAAAGTTCTAAAGTAGGGGGTGACTAATGAAACTCATTTGGTTTTCCCAAAAAAAATTCCCTACTCAAAAAACTAAGATAAAACATTATAACACATTAATATATTATAATATATATAAATAAATTTCAAAATAGACTATATCAAATCATAAAATAGTTTCCATAACAATAATTGTTTTAACCAAATCCATTTACATGGAATGAAAATAATCTATTTGTTAATCCATTTGGCATACCCATTCTGTGATTCACACACACACCAACCCACCCATACATGCAAGCTTCTGTGAATGTTTCATGCTCATGAGTGGCCTTTCATGGATCTAACATGTCCCCACAAGGTAATCATATATGAATTTCCCAAATGGTATATGCCACATAGATAGGGTCATGACATTATATCCCAATGGTAAATGCCCCTTATCTATAGGCATGTAAATGAAAAGAAAACAAACCGACCATATGCCAAAAACTACTTGAATCCAATCATTTAAATTGATTTCAATAAAACATTACATTTACTATAAATATTTCTATGAAACTATTTCCATGAATCAATATAATCAATAGTTGAAATTCATCATTTAACAATAATGACAAAATTAACTTTTCACAGTAACTAATATCTACAATGTTCCAAACCATCACTAAAGAGGGTTTCTGTCGACATTTCCTTTTCAATTTCACAATAAATTTAAATAGAATTTTATTTTGAAACTAAGACTATTTTTTCTAATAATATGAGTTTACAATAATTCAACCTACTTCATAAACTATGGAGGATGTTAATAACAACACAATTTCTTCAAAAAAACCGGGTTTAAACACTAAAACTATCCCTGTATTTTATTACCTAACATCAATACATCTATATATAATCCTTATTGGAATAAAAAACCCTAGATCCATATCTCAATAATTGGATATATTATTCAATGATAGGGAAGATGAATAAATAAAGAAAATAAATTAATAACGAACACTTACCATGGATTCTGGGCTTCAACAACCAATGATTTTCTAGAAGACCACTCTTGGATCAATATGGATTTTCTCCACTACCTTTGGGAAGTGATAAAATTGACATAGCATCTTGATTGGGAAAACACCATTAAGGGAAAAAACCTAGGTTATGTCCTAAATTTTACCACGTATCTGTTAAAAATGCATCACTAGGGAAATTGTTTAGGAAAAACATGTGTTAACCATGTTTAGGTCTCTGTCTCAAGAAGCACATCACATGATTGGATCACACGGTTAGACACACTGTGAACAAACCATACATAAGCTCCCTACTCTAAAATTCCAGGATATTAATTAGTGGTCACACAGTTTTCCCAAATTGTGCTCCAAAGTAGTTATAAACCAAGATCCCACTACCAAATGTCGTATAACATTATTTTGGAATTTCATATATTGTTCTTCCCACGCTCAAAACATGAACCCCAATAAAATCCCAAATACATTCCAAAATTCCTCTAAACTCACCCAAACATCACCCAAAATCATTACATACCTATAATAATAAAATAAAGGGTTAATTAAATGAAACTAGGGGTGCTAAATTCTCCCCAAAATTATGCCTTCACACCACAAAAATTAGAAAACCATCATTTTCCTGAAATAGTTGGGGACATTGCATAAATATTTCATTTTTTGTTCACCTGTATCTTTTTTAATGTGTTAATGTTTCCACAAACCCTAAACTAGACTGATGATTTTACCACAAAATAACCCCTCTTACAGACCCACAATTCATACTTACATATGAACCAATTAAACATCCTAATATAGGTTTATGAGATCCCTTTGAATCAATTAGTCTGGATTAGGATGATACTCTTTCAATGAGAAAAATGAAACAGGTTATTCTTTTGAAAAAACCCTGGTGGAAAATACAACCTATATGCCACCTCAGCAACCAAATCATGTATCTCAAATGGGCCTATTTATCAAAGAGACAACTTTACAATATTTCTATAACTATGATTCCCAAGACTTGTAGAGATTCTAGAGAACACTTGATCAGTCACATCAAATGAAAAAATTCCTTTGATGATGATCTGCATATGATTTCTAAAGACTCAGATTCTCTCATATTTCTTCCAGATCAACTAAATCATCTTCATTTTCTCTTCCACTATTCTTGGTTCAACCAGTGATGTTTCACCTATTTCAACTAAAAAATTGGATAATGATAAGGATTTCCATAAAATGCTTCAAAAATATCCATATGTATCAAGGAATTATTAATATTTTTATATTATAACTCATGTAAAAGTATGTTCTCCTATCATGAAAATACCAAGTCCATTACACAAGCCTTAAACATGAATTCATATGTTTGTATCTTCCATTCATATTTTCCCTCCATTTGAGGATGATATTCCATACTCATCATCAACTGAGTCCTTAGGGAATACTATATGGATTTATAGAAATTATAAACAATCCTCATATCTATATTTCATACTATCGAAATTACAAGTCTATTCTTCTTTACCACTTCTCAGATATTGATTTCAGACATTTCCTGTACAAAGTGAGGTTTATTAATAGAGATAAAATGGGATGACTTTGTGACATGATCCAATATAAACCATATGTAATCATGTTTCTGAACCATCCATGGGTGAAATATAAAAAACAAAAATGGATATATACAACCATTTAAAAATAATAATCAGTTAAGAGAACAATATACACCTCAACCAATGGTGCTTCACCTTATACAGCTAACTGGTGAGGTATCAAAAAACAAAATAAAACAACTATCTTTCATGACCACCCCACAAAACTATGCCTTCAACACCATAACTGTATTTTGTATTCCAAGAAGAATAGACCATCCCTAATGGTAGTAATCATGTAAATCTTTTTCCCAAAAATCCATAAGTATGACCATCATATCTTGAAACTAAAAAAACTAATATCCCGTCAATCATTGAACCCTCAATTTCTCCACTCCATTGAGTTTTTTCCACCTAACATGATACTATGAATATGATTTCTATGCCTATTTAATTTTCGTAGTAAGTGCAGGAACAAAAGAAACTAAAACTAAAACCACAAAACTGCCTTGGTCTTCACATTCCTATTGCATGTCGGTGAACACCGACATCAACTACCAATGATTTGATGTATCTTCTTCCAATTGATCATATTACTTTTTTCATTATGCATCTACCACATACATTAGATTACACAATGTATACATCAAGTAAATGTCAAGAAAATTTAGATACTTTATCTGTATTCTTTATCTCACATTCAACAATCATTTTGAGAAAAAAATTTCTAAGATCTTATGATATATAGGCATAAAAAATTACTAACTAATGTTTCAATGAATTAATGCATTCAAATCATGGAATGAAAAAATTTAATCCAAATAATTTGTTCGGAATATATTTTCATGCAACTATAATTTCCATGATCGATAAGTAGCATTATGTTTTCCCTGCATGAGAACACATCCGAACCCAGATCCTAATGCATCACAATACACAATTTACCCATGAATTAATTATAAAAAAATAATATCAATTATAATGTAAGGTGAATCGTATTATATTAATATCTCTTATAAAATTACACTCTCTATTGGAAGTGAAAATTTGTCCTTATCAAAGCGGATATTAGTGAATCAAGTCATGAAAAATCACAAAAACAAAACCTTAGTAATAACTGTCTATGATAAGGACACGATGTATACCAAATACATTGACAACCCATATCTTTTATGGATTCATAGAAACACCAATTCCATAGATAAAATTTTCAAGGAAATTTACCTCTTTTATCAAAAAATCAAAATTTGATAATTTACCATACATATGATGATCTTGAAAAATTACAAATATTGTTATCCAGTGTTGTTCATGCTCATCACTTATACTTGAATTTGCAAATATATCATCCAAAAAGGCCACCATAAAAGTATCAAAATATCACTAAAATATCAGATTCATCAATTCCACAAATACCTCTGGCTCATTAATAAGAATGAAAGGCTTAACCACATATTTTTAATGTCTATATCTACACCTGAATGTTGCATTAGGAATATCCACCTTCTGATCCCACAATAGTTGATATCCTAATCACAAGTCCTTTTTTGAGAACCATTAATATCGTCTAAATTGATCTAACAAATCATCAATGAATGGAATTGGATATCAATTTTTTATCATAACTTGGTTTTTTAATGATAATATAAACACAATCGAGGAGTTTCACCAACCTCTTTGAAAAATAGGACTCGTGTTGACCACAAGGACATGTTATGCCCAATGAACCCTATTATTTCCACCTTATCTAACTATACTTTCTATTCAATTTTTTATATTAGTTACAACTAGTAAGATGGAAGGTAAATTTGAATGATCACTAACGGGGGACCAATAATAATCTCCACATCTATTATGGGTGAAATCCCAGAGAAATTATGAGGAAAAACCTCCAAAAATTGATAAACCATAGTTTGAAAAAGAATCTTCTAAATCATGTAAAATGATACCAAAATTGAACATGTCATCTGGAATGAGATAGTTCTAACCATAGGTCCCAAAAATAATTTTGCATCTTCCTTTACATTCATTTATCCATTTAGGAGATGTTTTATTCCATCATTAGTCTTTAACAAACTGTTTTGGTAAAAAATTGATGTGATCCTTGAAAATTGTCAACCAATCCTTACCCAATATTATATCATAGAAATAAATATCAAGAATAGATAAATCATATTTAAACTTGACACCATCAACTCTTATGTAAAATATTTTACACATGAACTCTTAACATTGTCATTAACCAAGAGGAGTCTAATGTTACAAAACATAAGGTATCATCTCAAAATGGAATGGAAAAAAACAGACATCATAATAAGAAATAAAATAATGGGAGCCAACCATATCCAAAAATATTGGATAAGCTTATAATTTAATATAATGATATCTCTCACCATTAATGGTCTATATTTATCATCCAGAATCACTTGTTCATCTCCATATTACTTCTTACTCAATGAACATTGTTTATTACTACCCTTTTGATATTGCACTACCAGAAGAGTCATGGTATTTCTGAAATAACCATAGAAAACATGGGTTTTATATTTATAGTTATTTTGTTTCCCTCATCCCATCAATGTATACTACCTCCTTAAAATGTGAGATGTGTCTCAAATCCACGACCATGTAGCACTGTGATAATAACACCATTTTTTCTCCAACTGGATGCAATTGTTTCATGCTCTAGGTTGTGTCATAAAATATTTTTTCATCTCATAAAAAATCTTCAATAAAAACATATATTATTACCATTTGGTTTTGGATAATGACATAATGATCCATCTGTCTGATTCTGAGTCATCCCACTACATTGGAAATAGATGTCTCTTTTCCAATTGTCCCCAAAATTAGAGTTACCAAAATTTCATATAAGAATCTACATGCTCTATCCACCTATGGATCCCTATATGTATCTTTATACAACCATTTCACTATTGACCATATCTATATAATATATCACACAAATCATGGAAATATTAATGTGCATCTCTTTCCTTAGACTCAATTAAAATATTCTTTCATTCAAGGATGAACTACAATAAATTCATGCACAAAGAATAACAAATTAAAATCAATATTCATGTACTATATCACATATCGATTATCATACTTCAAGATGCAAAAATTTCTCCTTCTAGAAATCCTAAATGACTGAGGATGGAATTATCTCATGAGTAGTTATTCAAAATCCTCCCTTAAAATGGCATGGCCCCATTTTGCATAAAATTTTAAATCTCAACACTAGAATTAAAGTTCCTTCCAAATATATGTTTCTAAAATGAACGTCTTCTCTATAGAGTTCCTTATAAATTGATGATTTGATTCCCCATATTTAGCCAAACCCCTTCTTTCTCTAGTTCTAAATCATCATTAAAGGCAACATGATTCATCAATTGGAAATGAACAGAATGATAGACTTACCATGGTTCATCCAAACTATTCCATCTATCTATATCATAAAATTTTGGACAATACTTTCAACCAGCTATAGTTTTATATGTGTTTCATGTGAAACCATATTCATAATAGCCTCTTCTAGTTGGTTTCTAAAAAACATACCAGGATATATTTTCTATGACCAAAATGAAACACCATAAGTCTCACTCTCTATAAAATGAGGTATTAACTATTTCAAATTTATAGTATCACAATTATCCCAATAAGAATTTCCCAAAATTTGACTTTTTTCCATTTTAAAATCATTTTGGAAAATTCCACCATGATTTTGAAAATAAATACATTTTCAAAATTTAACAACCATTCATTTTCAAAATGTCAGATTTAAAAACAGATTTAAAATTTTATAGAAATCAAAATTTTTCCATCAAATCATAAATCCTTACTAAAAATGATATATTTAATCCCATTGGGAAGCCATTTCAATCAATTCATTGAATTAAATTCTCAATAGATAAACCCATGAAAATTAGGTGAAACTAATATATGTGTCTTGAAACACTCTTGTACCTTAACTCCCGAATAACATGAAGTTATACATAAATAGGATAGTTACAAATTTTTCTGTTATACATTTTGATTTCGGATGATTCCACCTACAGCTACTATGCCAACTCAAGGTCTAAACCAAAATGAATTTTCAACTATAATATTAATAAATGTGATATCCATGGATCCAAAAAACTGATAAATTTTTTAAAATACATCCCATCCCTATTGTATTAGAAATTTGGTGGGATATTACTTGTCCTTAAGTGGAATCCCCAAGACACAAAAGGCTAATAATAAATTCCAAGGACTTAATTAATAGGTGGGGGATGATTTTATCTTTATAAAATAAAACAACCAACCAATATAATAATAAAAAATAACGTCTCTCAATTTCATGAACATAATTCAATAAAACTCAATGTAATACAAAACTAACAACAAAAAACTAAAACCATATGCCAAATCAGATTTAAATGAAAAAATAAAATCACTAATATCAAAATATGAATCGAATTTAAATAAAATAAAATTTCAAAGACAATAATGAAATAAACTCCACAACTCCCATATCATCAAAGATATGACTCCACATTACATACCAATGTATCATGGAGAATCGCTAATGAATTGAGATAATACTAATTTATTTTTCTTTTAAAAAATAAAATCTGCCAATGCACAAATGTCTCCAAGAATGGTGTAATTAATGAATCATAGTAGGTTATCCACAAATAAATTCCCAAATCACACCACCGGGATAGAAAATGTTTTCAGAGTTATATAAAAAACCTATATAATTTGTTTTTCAAAATAATCAATATCGACGAACAAAACAGTTTCTGTGGAAAATAATTTTTCAACAACCAATCAATTTCAAATGAAAAGAAAAAAATATTCATTATTCCACTTCACATTTCATTTTCCATACCCATTCAATGATTCACACACACACACCTTAACATGTATGCTTCTGTGGGAGTTTCATACTTAGGATGGGTCTCTTTTCTTATATTCTAGTCGTCATAATGTTAATGTATCTGGTGTTCCCCAATGGCACACACCCATTTTAAAGGGCCACGTAATTATACCACAGAAGTATATGTACCTTAACCAAGGTCATGTTAATGAAATCAACACATACCAACAATATAAAAAAACCCATTTAAATCCATCTATTTCAAACCATTTCACTAAAACATTTATTTTTTTGAAATACTTTCAATAAATCCATTTTTATGAATAGAAATATGATATATTTCAAAAACATCATTTCAAAATCTGGAATCAAATCACTTTGAACAGAATTATATATCCACGCTGTTTGAAACCATCACTAAAAAGGTTTCTACAAATATTTTCAGGTCAATTTCACAATAAATTCCATGTAATACAAAAAATTTGAAACCAATATTTCATGTTATAATAATATGATTCATGATTGAATTCACCTACCATAAAAACTATGTATAAAAAAAATAACTGTTAAAATTATTCAACAAAACTGGGTTCAAACACCCAAAACCCACCTTAGATCTTGTTCCCAATCATTATCATAACCAAATATCATCATGATTTGCATCATTAAACCTAGCTCCATCCCAAAGGTATTCGATATATCATTCCATAATATGTAAAAATAATAATAAAAAGGAAAAAAATAAATAATGGAGAGTTACCATGTAATCTTGGATTTAATGCAACCTATTTTTTTAATGAAACACTCCCAGAACAAGTGAAATGGTCTCCACAGCCTTTGGGAAGAGACAAAATCATGTAGGGGTTGTAATCTGTAAAAAATAAACCATTAAGGTGAAAACCGAGTTAAACCCAAAATTTTAAAATCTAACTATTAATTTTGCATTGTTATGGTGCCCAATTATATAAATTTTTCGTCAACCAATCATTGTCCATGGCATCAATAAGAACATTACATGGAAAAGTAAACCAATTACAATACCTATGTTCCAACTGTGTAGAATACCTCTACTTAGAATTTTATTTTTAATCATGGATGGTCTCAAGGTTTTTCCAATCTTTGATCCTACCCAGATCCCCTACCTTACTTTAATTTTTTTAAAGGTTTTTAACAGACTATATTAATTGTTCTCAAATTGTGAACACCAGCAAAGTCATAAAATCAAACCAAAAGTCCACTAAACACTCCAAAACATTACCCCAGCACGTTATATATATAAGGAATTAACAAAGCGGTACTTGTGTAAAATTGATGCTGATACAAACATCATACCATGATCATAGAATAATTTATAAAAAACCCATCTTACCTTTATTTTTTATGAAAGTTGCAACAAACCAATAATTCATCTTTTATTTATGGCAGTTAGAAGAGACCAGTTATAGAATATTGGATGAGAATATAATGATTTTATTGGATAAGATATTTTAAAAATCCTCCCTCACATATCCAAAAGGAAGGAATAAGATCATGGATAGTGAGAGAGAGATACAAGATGAGTAATATGAGATTTTTTGAGATTTTTTATACAAAATTGGATCGTGAGAGAGGGTATGGAGATTGAGATCAAATTCCTATATATCAATCGTTAATGTATTGAGATAAATGATGGAGGTTTTTTTTATCTACCATCCTTAAATGGTCCTCTATATATAAACTTCAACGGTGGTAGTAACAATTTATAATACAACTCATTCATTACACATCACCAATGAATATTAAATAAGAGAGGGTCCTATATAATTAAATATTTCTTACTATTTGGAGCATCTCCACAAAATTTCCACCGAACACCACCTACTAAATGGTATGATTTCTCCTCAGTCTAGGAAATTCCTAATTACACCAGGTTGATGGTTCTATTCTACTAGATAGTCAATGGATTCCTAACATAAGATGATTCTACTTCTTTTATCATCATCTTGTTGACAACATTTCGCCACAAATATATTGATTCTTGATAATTTTTTCTTCAAATATTGGAAGATTATGATTTTAGATTATCTAGCAAAAATCATTGAACATTACATCCAAATCGTAATTAAGAATAATAATATTTCAACAATGTCATCACTATCTTATATGTCCTCAGTTGAAGTGCATCACATGGTCCATTAAAAACCAAACTTGTTATTTAGATGTCCTAATAGAGTCTCCCATAAGAGAAACTGTTAGATATTATTACGTATTATTTTTATCATCATGACAGATAAAATGTTGTACAACATTATGGAACACATATCAATGTACAATGACCATATAGATGAATATAGACAGTAATAATTCGGGTAAGATCATCTCATTGAGTATTATAAATGAAAATCTAATGAAGTTCAATGTTATATTTTATGAATAAGAATTGAATAATATCTCATAGGTGTGTATATTAATTATTGTAGAGTACTATTACCTATTATATCTCTCCCAAATAATTTTTATTTTGAATCATTTATTATAACAGAATAATAATTCTCGTGATTATTTTTGGTTTAGAAACAAATAATCATTATAAAAAAGCCTGAATTTCTGGGTGAAAATTGTGATAATTTAATTAATTTAACAAAAATAAATTCATAATTGAATTCATTTAATGCATATAATTTTTTTGGTTTTCATTTTATTCATAATTGTGTATTTGTATCCTATGGATATATATTTCTACCATGATAAGAACAAAAAATATACACATGATAAAAAGTTTGTGTCAGTATCCTTTTCACACAAATTATAGAGGAATTATATATTTGGGAATAATTTATTGTATTCATTTACCATAAGAAAAAATGATGTAAATTTATTCATGTGGGTGGAAGATGATATAAATAATGTCTATTGATATTGTTAATAATTGACATTTTGATTTCTTATATACCCCGAAAAAGGTTAATGTGGTGGTAAATAAATTATGTTTAAGTGAAAAAAATTATTTCTATGAAGAGGATGGTGATGTGTGAAGGATGATATATGTTATAAAAAACATATATCTTTATTTAAAGATCATATATTGTTGATATTTCTTATATAATATGTCATAATAATTGTTATAAAATGAATATAGAGGCTGATTCTCTGTGAAATAATCTATGTTTGATGTTTGTTGATATTCTGTTGTTCATGGGTGTAACATACAAGGTAAATAAAGAACATTAAATTACTCATATTTATTATTATTTGTGAATTAAATATTAATTATACTTTAATTTAGATGCTATGTTCGATGGAATACTCGACACGCAACAATGAGTTTCTTTGAAATCTTACGTTTCACACTAATAGTATAATAATATTATTTTAAATGGTAGTTAACGCCGTGAAATTTTATTGAAGGTAATGAATAGAACAAACTAAAATATAATTATACCTGTTTCTTGAATATTTTTATATTTATCCCATAAAATATGGAGGCTTAAACGTGAATGAATCTAAGCATAAATACTCAAATATTCATTAAAAGGTTGATTTACTGCCTTTTGATGGAGAACCCACTTTAAATATAGTTTTGGTCATTTTTATATGATATATTTTACAAAATAAAATTATTCTATAGATTCTGGACATCAAAATTTACTTTGGGTAAATTTCGGGTATTTTTCTGATAAAGTTCATTTTTAATGAAAAGTGAAAAATACTATATTTTATTTCAAAAGAGCATTTTAATCTATGTTATTTATATGGATATATTATCTTTTAATAAGTTTTAAAGGTCAATTAGAATATAGTTTTACAATTTAATCAAATTTTGGTCATATGAAGTAATTTAATTTTGAAATTGGACATAAACAAAGGTCAATATTTTGATAGTAATTATTTCTTAAAAACACGCTATTTGTTTTAACAACTAAAATTAATTTTAAATTAATTTCTTCCACTTCTGTGTTATGAATTTTCAAAAATATATTCCTTATTTTGAATCATTAGGTCCAAATTTTTTATACATATAACTTATATTTTTATACATTTTAAATATTTACTTCAGTAAATATTTTATTTACCATGATTAAAGAGTAAATATAATAAATAAGGGTAAAATATAAAATTATAATAATTTTAAACTACCCTAACATGTTTACTATTCCTATTAGATGGTACATATCTGTCCATGGGAATCCTTGGCTCGAATTTGAGAACCCTTGGATCCACAAGGGAGTAATAATGACACTTTATATTAATTAATTTAAAATAAAGAAAAAATGATATAAAGCAATATCTTTTAGTACATAAATTTTTACATGGGGTTATATAAGTTATCCTTTGGAATATAATTTTTTTTTTGAAAGCTGAAAATATTTCCTACATCATGGAATTTTTTTATAATTTTTGGACATCACATAAATAAAATTATTTATGACACAGTAATGATAAAATATTTACCTCATTAATAAATGATTAAAAAAATAAGATTATAAATACTAAAACAATATAAAAAACCAGTCCAATTCTTATTGGATTATATTATTTAGATCATTAATCATCTTATCATTGATTTTAACGATTAGTTGACCTTTTTAAACCGAATATGTGTTTAAAATAAAATAATTGTTCAAAATATTCCTAAGGATCCCCTCCTCTCCCTTATAAAAATCCCTCACTTCTAACTCATTCCTCACACATCCCAAGAATTTTTATCATACAAAATCGGCTCCAATAATATCCCAAGATCTCTCTATTCATCCTAGAAGCCTTAACTAAGGCAGAAAGTCCATCAAGAAACCCTTTTTGGCTCAAACCAAAGGGAGTTACCCGGTTTAAAGGTAACGTTTTCTCCTAAGTTATTTTATTTTATTTAACTTCTCCAACCCCTAAGCCCTTTTTGTTTATTTATATTATAAGAAAAAAAATTATCATAAATATACTAAGATTTTTTTATTAAGAGTATTCGAAATAATCTTTCACACACCTCCATCCAATTGGTGATGAACATACTGTTTCTGTTGATGGAAAACAAACGCTTCACAAAGCGAGGATTATTCAATTATCTCTTACCACCTCTCATGGTGGCCATTATGATGAAATTGTATTTATATATGATATATATCATGTTTTTGTTTTCTATATGATTATGTTATATTTATTTACAAACATTCCTTTATGCCTTCCAATATGTGTAAACATGATAATTTCATTTGAGGAAGTGCAGACTACCGCCCCATCAAGGTGTTATGATTCATTCTTGACATACATGGAATGTATAAAGATGGATACAATGAAATTATGTAACATATATATCATATTATATTATAATTTAATTATAATATTCCAATGTATCATTATGTTTTCATTCCATTAAATATTACATTGAAATGAAGGTAGCGTTCTTGCGTACGTACGACTTACCGTTTCCATGAATGGTGCATTTCATTTCTTATCTCCAAATGTTATATACTATTATAAATATATTTATATATAAATACACTAGATATGTATTATATATATGATATATAAATCATTAATATCATTATGGAGATAATGGAGGTTTGACCACATGGATAAATTGTAATTATAACAAGTTCATTTTTAACTCAAATTCTGAACATCGACAAAATGTCTGATATGAACTCAAATAATTAAATAACTATTAATACAAGGAAATAAGTGATATAAAAGTAATAATTAAAATTAAAAAATTTATTAATCATGTATAAATTAATTAATGTTTATTTTTCATGAAGAACAAGGAACATGCGAGTCATGTTGGACACGAGGTAAGGGATTTCTTATCACACTTTTAATTCCGTGAGATATCCATTGTTCACCACTTATTTATTGCTTGTGGTGTATTGTGTACTTCCATATGATATATATTATCATGATTCTGTTTATTTTAATGGTATTATGTGATTAATTTGGTGGTTATTTACATTTCTCATATGACTTGATTGATTACAACGTGGTAAGGGTTATTCATCTCACTTTTTATTCCCGTAAGATTCATGCTATATTAGCCACTATTTAATTTTGTTTGGTAGAAGTGCTGCCCATGATTGTATTCATTGTCTAATATAATTAAATTTATGGGTATTTACATATTCATTTTGTGCTCTTTCTTTCATTTGGTGTATGTTTTTTAAGTTACCAAATTTGTAAGGGAACCTTTCACACTGCTCTTTTTAAAAGACTTCTTTTTGTTATGCCTTTTAATTTACATATTATTATATTTGGATATGTTATTATACATAATTATTGATGTAAATTTTATGTCCATGTGATGAGATATCCTTTTCTCTCTAATAAACTTATTTTCTGAATTTTAATATGACGTCGTTACGCTGTCGAATTTCTGTAAGAAAAACTCTTAACCCAATTTCAATTTTTGGGTTAAACATCTACTTCTTGATTATGTCGTGCTATAAATATATGTGAATAACCTCATATTTTTTTACACTTAATATCCACTTATATTGGGTGTATTTATATTTTTCACACATAATTATGTAAGGGATTTATCTTTAATCTAAGGATTCCGTCTTAATAAGGTATTTCATCTCAATTTACATTTCAATTAAGGCTTCGTTGTTGATATACACCAATTAACTCTTATATGGTGTATATATTATCCTTTGGCATATTATATCATGAATACCTATATTTTCATTATATTATTATGTTTTGATAAAATATTATTCCTCAATTATGTGTATTATATGGTCTCTCATTTTGTTAAAAACACTTTAACTAAAATATCATTGTAAATGTTTTAAAGTATTATTCTTATAATTCTATCACATTAATTTACCTCTTTTAAAAATGGTTTTAAGGATTTATTCATATGGAAATGAATTTTTTTAAATTTAAATTTTTTTAAAAGCATCAATGTGGTATGTGAAAGTTTTATTCAGAAATCTCTATATTTAATAATTTAAAAGGTTTTGAAAATGGTTTGATAAAATGTTTGATTTTGTAAATATTTTGAACTAATATATTGTGATTTCAATGTTATCATTATGTTATGTTTGTTTCATGGGTTATGAATATGTTATGGCTATTTGTATTTTTTTACGTATATGGGTGGTTATGTGGTAAACCTTGGGCAGGTGAGCCCGAGATAGCTCTCCAATGCATTTGGTAATGTAACGAAGGTAAACGTTAATTTTTCTCCTAAGAGATTTAGGGAATATAATGTGATAGGTATTCCAAATGATAATCCCCCTGTAGGTGTGATAACTACAATGTAAGTATGTTATTTATGCCATAAGTTACCTCTATGATTTCTATGTGTTGTTCCTTAATCTTTTGATTTCACGAGGATTGTTATGATTGAATATATGGTTTCATTGTTTTGTATTAATTCACAGGATAATGTTTTCATTCCTTATTTTATATCCATTACTGAGATTTTTATGCTCATCCCATGTTTTTGAAATGTTTTCCACCGAACATAAAGATGAATAAGGGCCAAGGATGGGATCAAGGAAATGTCATGCTATCTAAAATAAGGAACTAGACATGAATATATATTTTCAAGAGTTTTTATTTTATGAAAAATTGGATACTGAGTACAATTGTCTACATGTAATATTCATGTTGTTATATAATTGTTATGACCTACATATATAAAAAACTAAACATTAAAAGAACCTTAATGTGAATTATCCATTTAATTAAATATTATGTTATGTTTAAGGAAGAGTTCTTATAGTTAGTAGTAGAGGTCAGTTTTGAAAACATTAGGGGTTAGGGTATTCTTTAAGCATAAGTGACATTACCATAATGGTTAGAATTTTAGAAAGAGTCATAGTTATTTTAGATAAGGTGAATGAGTTTAAGATAACATGAATAAGTATATGTTTTTTTCTACCCTCCTAATAAGATAATATATGATTAATTTACTGATATACTCACACTTACATTTTTGGTTTTAGTAAATGGCTGGATCTAGCAACAACCAATGTAGCAATGGATGTGAAGAAATTGTGATGGTTTTTTGAATGAGAAAATTAAAGAAATGGGAGCTGCAATGAGAACTCTTGTGGTTATTCTGAACCAACTATCTAGAGTCGTGATTGACAACCTAAACCATAGTGGTTTTTATATGGAATTTTATATGTGGAAACAAATCCCCACATAATTTCAGATAATAATCATATAGATATGTATATTAAAAATCCTATGTGTCAAGGAAGTGGAATGAAACGCATAGGAAAATGTTTTAAAGGGACCAAAAGATGCTATAGATGTTGAAATGAAGTTCATAAAGCAAGAATATGCCATGGAAAAAGGAATCATCCAGTTGAATCTAAGAAAGGGAAATAAGTTCTTTTTGAGGGATCAATTGAATGTTTTAAATGTGGTATGCATGGTCATTATGAAAACAGTTGTCCTACGAAGAAGTTTCGGGAATGGGATCTCCAGGATCATACAAATATACGATTACGAATTCCTAATGCCATTCAAATTGAGGATTAAGAAACTAAAAATGATCAATGAAAGGTATATATTATTCTATAACATATGTTTTTACATTATTGAATCTTAAAATATGATTCATGATTTTGTTGGTATGAAATAATTTTTTCATAATAATTTGGAAAAGGATGGTTAATCGATCATGAAGAATGTTGAATGTGTAAGAAGTCAACATATATGGGATTCATGAGTTATGGTATATTTTAGGATGCAGAAATTCTTAAAATTATTAATGCTCCTTTAATGATGGGATTACATTGGAAGACTTTTTGTAGTATGTGTAACCCTGAAGATTGATATATGAAAATTTTATTCAAGTAATAAATATCTTTTCCTATGATGAGTAATGGTTGAATTTTATTTTGGGAGAATATTTGTTTTTATTATGGACTTATGATGATTTGGATGTTTTTATGGAAATGTTTAACCAATCATAGAGAATATGTGATTCAGTTAATTACACTTCAGTATGAGACATTAAGGGTAGTCATTTTTATTTAGAGATAAATGTTAAGATTTACTATGGAAGACCATGTGATAAAATCCTTCAATGTTATTGGTTTCAATATTATATTTTATTATTTTGAATAATTGAAGGACAATTGTATATTTCATGGCCTTTCTTGAACTTTGGGTACTTTTGGTTGAATTTTGGAGATTAAGAGTAGTAATTCTTTTTATAATAGATTATCCTTTTGGGGATTATCTGATTACGTACTAACAAATATTGGTTTTTCTTAATTTATATAGATAGGGAAAATATATTTTTCATATTTTTTGGATCATGTTATTCTCTAGATGTTGATTATAGTGCTTTCAATGTGAACAAGTCACATTGATTACTTACCGTTTGGAGAAAAGATGAGTTTGTGGTATAATTTTATTAGAGGATGAAACTCTAGATGACGAGTAAGTACATTTCATTATGATATTATTCTTGTTATTAATAAAATTCCTTAACTCTATGAAAAATAATCAAGAAGAAAAAATGTTATAAGCCCTCTTTTATCATCAGACTTTTACCCAAGCACAAATTTATGGTATTGTGGTGGTTAACGTTCCATGATCAAGTTCTCTATCACTCTCTATTAATATATGAGAGTTATTTTCCCTTCCATATCCATGTTTTCATGGAATCCTAGTATCTATTTTCTTGGGTAACCTTTGTACTTCTCTACCTTTATTTTAAAGTGATAGTTTTATGGTCTCTTTTTTTGATGAGGGACTTTCAATGTTGTTTTCGTGCCCAATTTTAAAATTGTGAGGACGCAATTCCCAAAAGGGGGGAATGATGTAACATACCAAGTAAATAAATAACATAAAATTATTCATATTTATTACTATTTTTTAGTTAAATATTAATTCTAATTTAAAGAGATGTTATGTTCGATGTCATACCCGATACGCAACAATGTGTTTCTTTGAAATCTTATATTTAACACTAATAATATAATATTATTATTTTAAATGGTAGTAAACAATTAGCCATTGTATTTACAAGAATGAATAGAACTTACTAAAATATGATTATACATGTTTGTTGAATATTTTTACATTTATCAAATAAAAGTTAGTGGCTTAAAATGTGAATTAATCTAAGCATAAATACTCTAATATTCTTTAAAAGGTCAATTTACCACCTTTTGATGGAGAAACCTCTTCAAATATAGTTTTGATTATTTTTATATGTTATATTTGAAGAAATAAAATTATTATTTAGATTCCGGACCTCAAAATTTACTTTGGAAAAATTTTTGGTATTTTTCTGATAATGTTCATTTTTAATGAATAGTAAAAAATATTGTATTTTAATTCAAAATTTCCTTTTAATATATTTTATTTATATAGTTAAATTAACTTTTTAATTGGTCTTAATGTATAATTAGAATATATTTTTACCATTTAATCTAATTATTGTAATTAGATGTAATTTTATTTTGAATGTGGACATAAACAAGAGTTAATATTTTGATAGATATTATTTCTTAAAAACATGGTATTTGTTTTAATAGCAGGAATTAATTTTAAATTAATTTCTGCCACTTTTGTGTTTTGAATTTTGAAAAAATGTATTCCATATTTGGAATGAGTAGGTCCAAATTGTTTAAATGGGTAACTTTTATTTTTATACATTTTAAATATTTATTTCAGTAAGTATTTTATTTACCATGATTAAAGTGTAAACATAATAAATAAGGGTATAATATAATATTGTAATAAAATTAAATTACACTAACATGTGTCCTATTCCTATTGGATTATACATATTCGACCATGGGAATCCATGGGTCAAATTTGGGACCCCATGGAGCCACATGGGAGTAATAATGACACTTTATATTAATTAATTTAAAATAAAGACAAAAATGATATAAACAAATATCTTTTAGTAAATAAATTCTCATATGGGGTTATATGAGTCATATTTTCGACAATAAATATGTTTTGGAAAGCTAAAATGATTTACTATATCATGGTATAAGTTTTATAATTTTTTGACATCAAATAAATTAAATTATTTGTGACACAGTAATGATACAATATTTACCTCATTAATAAATGATTTAAACAAATAAGATTATTTATATTAATACCATAATAAAATCTAGTCCAATTATTATTGGATTATTTTATGTCAACAATTAGTCATATTATAATTTATTTTAATAATTATTTTACCTTTAGAAATAGAATATGAGTTTAAAATAAAATAATTGTTTCAACCATTCCTAATGAGCCCCTCCTCTCCCTTACAAAAGTCCCTCACTTCTAACTCAATCCTCACACTTCTCAAGCCTTTGGATCATAAAAACACTGATCCAATATGCTCCCAATATCCCTATATTCACCCTAGAATCCTTACCATAGGTATAAATCACTTCAAGAAACCCTTTTGTCTCAAAGAAAAGGGAGTTACCTAATTTAAAGGTAACGTCTTATTTTACGTTCTTTTGTTTTATTTTACTTCTCCAACCCCTAAAATCTTTTAATTTCAACATTTTATTAAAACCCCAGTATCATTAATATACTAGATTGTTTTTATTAGAATTATTTAAACTAAACTTACACACACCTCTATATAATGGGTGAAGAACATACTATTTCTGTGGATGGAAAACTAACGCCTCACGAAGTGATTATTGTTCAATTTTCTCCAACCGCCTCTCATGGTGGTCATTATGATGAATATGTTTTTATATATGATATATATTATGTTTTTTTCTATTTTATTCTGTAATTTTTATTTACAAACATACCTTTATGCCTTCCAATATGTGTAAAAATTATAATTTCATTTGAGGAAGTGCGGACTACCATCGCATCAAAGTGATATGATTCGTTGTTGACATACATGGAACATATAAAGATGGAGTTAAAGAAATTATGTAACATATATATCATATGATATTATACTGGAAATATAATATATCTATGTGTCATTATGTTTTCGTTCCATTAAATATAAAATTGAAATGAAAGTAGTGTTCATGCGTATGTACGGCTTACCATCTCTATGAACGGTGCATTTCGTTTCTTATCTCCAAATGATATGTACTATTATAAATATATATATATATATATACTGGATATATATGATATATATGATATATAAATCATTAATATCATTTTGGTGATAATGGTGTTTTGACCACATGTATAAATTGTAATTATATCAAATTATTTTTTAACTCAAATTCCGAACATCGACAAAATGTCATATCTGAACACAAATAATTAACTAACTGTTATTACAAGGTAATAAGTGATATAAAAGTAATAATAAAAATTAAAAATCTTATGAATAAAGTTGAAATTAACTTATTTTAATTATTCAGGAAGAACAAGGAACATGAGGTAAGGGATTTCTTATCTCACTTTTAATTCTGTGAGATTTCCATTATTCACCACTTATTTATTGAATTTGGTGTATTTTGTACTACCATTTTATATATATTATCTGGATTCTATTTATATTCATGGTATTATGTGATTAATTTTGTGGTTATTAACTTTTCTCATACGACTCGATAGATTACAACGTGGTAAGGGTTTTTCATCTAAATTTTTATTCCTGTGAGATTCATGTGATATTAGCCACAATTTCCTTTTGTGTGGTAGATGTACTTCCCATGATTATATTATTTGTGTAATATAACTTAATTTATGGGTATTTACAAATTTATTATGTGCACTTTATTTCATGGGGTGTATGTTTCATAAGTTACCAAATCGGTAAGGGAACCTTTCACCCTCCTCTTTTTAAAAGACTTATTTTTTATGTCTGTTAATTTACATATTATTATGTTGGGATATATTCTTATATATCCTTATTGATATAATTTTTATTTTCACATGATGAGATATCATTTTCTCTCTCATCAACATATTTTATGTATTTTAAAGTGACGTTGTTAGGCTGTCGAATTTCTATAAGAAAAATTCTTAACCCAGTTTCAATTTTTTGGTTAAACATCTACATATTGATTATGTCTTGAAATAAACATTTTTGAATAACCTCTAATTGTTTTCACTTAATATCCACTTATATTGGGTGTATTTATATTTTTCACACATAATTATGTAATTTATTTATCCCTAATCTAAGGATACCATCTTTATAATGGATTTCGTCTCAATTTAACTTTCTATTGAGACTTCATTGTTGATATGCACCAATTCACTCTTATATGGTGTATATTTTATCCTTTGGTATATTAAATCATGAATTAATTTATTATTATGACATTATTATGTTTATATTAAGTGTTACTCCCCAATTATTTATATTCTAGGGTCTCTCATTTGGTTAAAAACTCTTTAACTAAAACAACGTTTTAAATGTTTTAAAGGTGTATTATTCTAACTATTTCACATTAATGTTCATGTTTTAAAAATGGTTTCAAGGATTTATTCATATGGACATGAATGTTTTGAAATTTAAATTTCATTCAAAAGATTCAATGTTATATGGGACACTTTGATTCAATAATCTCTTTATTAAATATTTTAAATATTATTGAAATTAGTTTGATAAAAGCTTTGATTTTGTAAATATTTTGAAATGATATATTGTTATTGAAATTTTATCTTTCCATTATGTTTATTTTATGAGTTATGAATATTTTAAGGCTATTGGGCATTGATTATGTATATGAGTTGTTATGTGATAAACCTAGGGTGGGTGAGCCCAAGATAGCTCTCCAATGCATTGGGTAACGTGATGGAGGTAAACATTAATGTTTCTCCCAAGAGATTTAGGGAATATACTGTGTTGGGTATTCCAAATGTGAATCCCTCTATAGATGTGATAGCTTAAATGTAAGTATGTTATTTATGTCGTATGTTACCTTTATGATTTATGATTTCTATGTGTTGTTCATAAATCATATGATTTCATGATGTATGTTATGATAGAAAAGTATGGTTTTATTGTTTTGTATTTATTGATGGTATGATGATTTCATTCATTATTTTATATCCATTAATGAGATTTTTATGTTCATCCCATGTTTTTGAAAAGTTTTCCATAGGACTTAAAGTTAAATAATTGTCAAGGATGGGATCAAGGAAAATTCATGTTGTCTAAAACATGGAACTAGACATGACTCTTTTTTTTCAAGAGTTTTTATTTAATGAAAAAATGGATAATGAGTAGAATTTTCTACACATAATATTCATGTTGTTATGTAAATATTATGACCTAATTCTGTAAAACACTAACCCTATAAAGATCATCAATGTGAATTATCCATTTAATTCAAGATTATGTAATGTTTAAGGAAGGGTCCTTATAATGGGTGTTATCAAGATGTAAATCATGAAGGTGAAAAGATAATTTTTTGAGGATCGGTGATCAGTTTGAGGGTTTTTTATAAAGAGGTTATGCATTAATTCTAAATTTTCCAATTTTTTAAAAATACAATATAAAATAATATATATCATTCTCTAAACTAGCAGTATTGTTAATTCATTTTGATAAAGTGAAAAATTAATTATGTTCCTATATTCCATCACTATTAAATTATATTTACATAGAATCGGGTTTTCATGAGGTTCTTGTAACAATTTAAAATGTTAATGTTGAAGAAAAATATAAGATTCAAACATTTTTCTACTAGTTCTATTCATTTATATAATACTTATGGGGATATTTTTATGGTAGTGTATAGGATTTAAAATTATGAAAAAAATAACATTTTGAAAGAATTTTTAGGTAAAATATTTCTTTTGAGATGTATGTTATATATATTATGGTGTTGTATATAATTTCAGATCTGTTATTAAATAACATTATACATTTTAACTTATAACAAAAGTACAAACAAATAGATCGATCTTGTGAACCTTACATGAAAATGTATCATATTATAACAATAGATAGAATTATTTGTATTAAGAATTATTTATACTATATATAATGAGTTAAATGTTTGAAAGAATGATGGTGTTCTAATAAATCCCAACATAAATACGTCTAGATTCTTAAAATCCACTTTTTTATTTACTAACGAGTTTATCTTATGGAAATTAAAGTTATTATTTAATAGCTTTTTGAGTTCTATTATGTTTGAATATTAAATATTTCAACATGGTTTTATTCATTTTTGATGAAATTCGCCAACAAAATTGTCCTATTCTCCCGAATGAAACGTTTTATGATGCTTTTTTAATCCACATTCCCTAAAATATGAAAAACATACCATTGAAAAATAAATTTAATGATGACTAAATATCTTACTACAATAGAGTTGTGTTATGGCCTAAATAAAATTCATATGAACTATAATTTATAGATATTTCAAATATCATATAATGCTATAAATTTTGTACAAAGTGTATATTTTTCCAATTCAAATATCAAATATTGTCTAAAATTATCATATCTTGAAATTTCATTTGGGGATATTTTATATTGTTGAAAAATATATTCAATGGTGTTAAATATTTTTTTTCACAAATCATCTTATTCAATGAAAAATACATAGTATAAGAAATATTATTCTAGATGGAATATCTTGAACATTCAAATTATCTTTTGGGGAGTTTATATTTCATACGTTGAAGAGGAATATCTTTCATAGAAAAAATTACTTACATGAATCGAAAATATATTATAGACGTAATGATTTCCTACATGCCCATAGTTTCATATATAGTGAAAGCTTGTGTAATTTTCTATATTTTTGATATTATAATTATTTCATTTAATGAATCCAATAGTTATGGGTTTTTGATAAAATTCCACTCAAAAATTCACTTGATTAAAAATAAGATATTTTAATGAGGAAAGATCAACATAATTAAAACTATTATTTCCAAGAATTAATATAGTTCAAAGGAATATCATAGATTTAGTAAATAGATAATTTAGATTTCATATTTTTAATGGAGTGGTTCATGTGAATAGTTCCATAGATTATTTTCTTTTTTCTTATATTTACTCTCTAATGTTTAATAGGGATGTTCTATTCTAATAGAAGAATAAAAATATGTACGTTTAATTTAAATCAATAAGAATAATTTAAACTATTGAAACTATTTTACATATTCTTCTTGAATCATGAATATTTAATAATATCTAATACATTTGTATAAAATTCAACATTTATACCTGGATGATATTTTAATTTTATGTACTTAATTACCTACTTCATGTTGCTTATTGCATCTATTTATTGATCCCAATTTCTTTTCACCATATCAATCTCTATAAATGTTTATAATCCCTATAAGGAGTGTTGTATATATAAGGTACATGAATTATAATGGGTGATACATATTAAATTATATTATACACTTATTCCAAGTGGATGATTGTTAATTTTTACTATTTAGATTTAATAACCATGCACCACTAGAACCTCTATTAGGATGAAAATGAAGATAATTAAATTACACCTGATTCATTCCTTTAATAGGAACTGAAATTTATACTATCAGCAACATTGTATCATAAATTAAATTGGAGGAATTAACCTATAAAATAAATTGTGGAATAAGAGAGAAGATTAAATTAAAAAACCCCCTCCATGTCGTCAACAATGAAATCCAAATATATGAATTAAAGATCATACAAAAATTCAATCTGTATTAAAAAAATCAAGGTAGTGACCAGAAAGTCCAAAAACAAATAAATAAAAACTTAAATCAATTAAAACCCATCTAGATCACCAACCAACTATTTTATAATTGATATAATGACCATTTAATTTTATATGGGAGAACATAAAATGTATACTATGAATTATATTCACAAAATACTCTCACTTATAATCATAAAAATGAATTCTAAATCAAATGGAATCAACAATGAATCTAATCCATCTCCTAAATAGGTAATGTAATTTTCCTTCATTACCATGACTCACTCATCATTTAACACTTAGTAGGATGTAACAAAATATAATAAGATTATGTTTAAAGAAGTTATAATGCTTCGAATTCCACACCAATTTGTCTCTCTCGCACATACGACTCATGTCATTTGTGCAACCATCCCATAATCCTCTGACATTCTATTAATATTTCTCACAGAAAACTTTTATTATATCAATGTTAATAGAATCCCTAAATCAACACATCTATTCACATCCCAAACTAGGTAATGTTTCTAATGCCACCACAACTGGTGTGTTAATAATTACATCGTAATCCATCACAATCTACACAAAATGTAGAGACCCAAGCTTTACATACATGGAAATTAAATTTCTTTTTCAGAATATTTAATACATGACATTTATATACTCCCAATGACCGTATTAGTTTACTGTATTTGGAAACTCGAAATATAATCTTCTTTTCCTAGTGAAAGATCTCCAACATATCCCATAAAGATCATACCCTTTCATCCTACCTAAATCCTTTATTTATATCCTGGGGAAAAGAAAACATAGAAAGGTTGATATCAAATTCTCAGTAAGTGTAAACATGGAGAACATAAAACAAACCATAAAAATTTGAATGTAAAAACATGAACATAGTGTTTAAAAAAATCATGAGCAGTATCATAAATCATGGAAGTACGTAAGGAATGGATCATAAAAGAACATTATTTAAAATAAAATTGGAATAAAACATGTAATTGTGGAAAACTAATAAGCTCATATAATTATTTCCATAGTATCCAAGGCATTGTTTCCAAGATGATCATAGTGGACAAAGTCCATCACTGAACTAGGTTTACTTGCCATTCCAGCAGTGTATTACGAAACTGAATTTACCTACCATTCTAGTCATGTCTATATCATGAGATATAAATATTTACCCATTACATTTTAGTGATATATGGGTCCCACCAATCTCATAATTAAATCATTCTTACAAGTTTGACAAAACATAAATCACTCATCATAGCATAACCCAATAAATAAAATGGGCTTCGTAAATATCATTTCATCATAACATAAACCATATAAAATACCATTACATCATTAATTATATAAAATAATAGTAATAATAGGGATAGAAACATATCTCTATGTCATCTTAGAAGTAAAATAATTTTTATAAAACACTAGAACTCAATTCCTTAGGAAAATATCCTTTCATCTTCCAAAACGTTTTCTTTTCTCACGTTTTCATGAAATTTTAAAATAAAATAATTTAATTGAAAATAAACATGAAATAAATTAATGTAATTTTAATTTAAATAATGATTCATGAAATCATAAAAATTTTCTCATGCAATATATGTTAAAAAAATATTTTCCTCATACTTTTGTGGGAAAAGTCAAAAAGTACTTCATATAGAAATCAAAAGAATGATTTCTTCCAAACCATGTAGTAAATTTCAATATTGGTAAAAATGAATTTAAGAATAAATATAAGAATAGTAAATAATTTATGTGAATTTATATATATAACATGGACATGGATGATAAATATAACCCAGGTATATACTTACGAATAAACAATCTTGGATAAAATGAGATAAAAAAAGTAATACCTTACCTTTGGATAAATTTCATCCGTACGTGTTTGGTGCTCCAATATTGTGGGTTTAAACATATTATTAACTTGTAAAAAACCATATTAATATTTATGATATCATATATGATTCAATTATGACTTTATATTACCCATTCATTTTTTAATTACATGTTAAACCAACATTTTGGGTTATAATCGTTTTATTTATCGTATATGTTTGGACTTTCAATTCATGATATTATAACATAGATCATGATTTAATTACATCCATAATGTAAAACATTATTTATATATCATATATATTTAGTATGTAAATATATATAATAGATCAATAAATGGAAAGAAATACACCGTTCATGGAGACGGTAGGCCGTACGTACGCATGAATGTTGTTTTCGTTTCCCAATTAAAATTTATGGAAGTATGTAAATGATATATATATATGTATATATATATAAAAATACATTATAATTATTATGTCATATTGTTCATGATAATTTATTATATGTACTTTATAATAATTCCTGAATGTTTAACATGGAAAATGAATCTCATCGCATCGTGGAGACGGTAAGCCGTACCCACGCACGAGTGATGATATCACTCCCATAGTTGGTGAACGGTATTGAAATGGATAGTGTATAATATCTCATAGTTAGTATAATTTTATAATAATCATATATAGTTATTATTTCAACCATTACACATATCCGTGTCTGGTGGTGGTGAAAAACATATTACACCATGGCTTGGAGACGGTAATCTATACGTATGCACATGCAGTGATTTTAATTTTTGTAGGATGGATAGAAAGTGAAATAGGGTTGTGTCATATTTATAATAACATATATGTATATGAGTTATACTAATGTTATTACTTTATAAAGAACCAACTAATTAAGAATAATTAGAAGAAGAAATAAATTTGAAAGAATCGGTAAAAGAGATTACCTCTTCCTCTACAAGCCTCCTTTAAATTTTCTCTTAGGGAACTAGAGTTAGTCTTTTGAGAAGATGAAAACACCTATAATGTAACTAGGAATGTTTAGAAGAGAAATTTGAAGGATTTTTTCTAGATTGGATGCTCAAAATAGAGTGAAGAGGATAGGGAGGAGGTGCCCCTTTTATAAGAGAGAAGAGCGGCACATTAGGAAAGTTCCAAAATATTAATTTTCCATAAATTATATTCTTACATAAAATGTTAAAACAATTATTTATTTATAATATAAGATGAAATTGGTTTTAATAAACATCATAAAAGAATTTCTTACCACTTATTAATATATTTTTATCCTTATCTTATTGGTTTACCCTTCTTTTACACTTTTTAAAATTACCATGATATCATGTTATTTACACATTGTCGGTGAATATAACTACCATATCATATCAAACGACCCAAAAATTTTTTTTTTGAAATATCTGGGAATACATTAACCATTTTTCTTAATCTTATATTTTTATAAATTTAATTTCATTTAATAAACTATTTTATATTTTATGTTCTGAATTGTGTCAATTTTGGTCATTATTCCTACATGGCTTTATTAAAAATTCATAACAACCTAATTCCATAAAAAATAAGGCATGAAAAAAATATAATATGTCAATTTTATCCATAAATATCTTATATTATTTCATAATAACCAAATGTTTTTTTTAATAATTATAAATTCATTTATTTGAATAATTTATTAACGATGCAATCATTACATCATCCTTGGGTCATAATAAAATTAATTTAATGTCCAAAAATTACAAATAAAATATCATGATGTATAAAATCATTTTAAAATTTTAATGAATATTTATATTAAAAGAGATCACTTATATTACCCCTTTTAAAAATTGATTTAGTAAATGATATATGTTTAGGTTATATTTTCCTTAACATTAAATTAAAAGAAATATAAAGTCATTTTCACATACAAGTGGCTCCATGGGGTCCCAAAATTGTCCCATGGATTCCCATTCTCGTAAATGTATCAACTAATAGGATTATAACTCTTTTAGGGTAATTTATGATTGTTATAAAATTATTTTTTACCCTTATTTAGCAGATTTATCCTTTAACCATGGTAAATAAAATATTTTCTGAAGTTACTATTCATAATGTCTAAAAATGAAAGTTACCTATTTCATAGTTTACACCTCCTGATTCCAAATATGGAAACCATTTTTTCAAATACCAAACATAGAATTGGTATAAATTAATAAAAAATTAGTTCATGTTGTCAAAACAAAACATGAGTGTTTTTTTAGAAATAAAAACTACAAAAAGATTTACATGGGTTTATATCCAATTTATGATTAAAATTACTTCAAATTTACAAAATTGGATTAAATGGTAAATATATAATAAAATTAGACTTTAAAACCATTTAAATTTACAATCAATATTTATAAATAAATTAGATAAAAAGACGGTTTTGACTTAAAATGTAGTATTTTATCACTATTCATTAAAAAAATAAGCATTATCATAAAAATTAAAACAAAATTACCCACTATAAATTTATATGTCCCACTTCTAAATAATTAGTTTATTTCATCGTAGTTCACATATTAAAGTGACATAAATTAGATTTAAAATATGTACTCCATTAAAAGTTTGTAAAACTGCTTTTTTTGAAAAATATTACTTTTATCTGAAAAATTGATTTTTGTTTTCATACCATGTTCTAGAAAATGTGTAAAATGAATTATAATGTTATATTAAATAAAAAATTTTGTTAATAATATTCATAATGGATTGTTTATATACAATTAAATAATAATATTTTAATAATATCGAGGAAGGTCATTGTTGCGGGTAATGAAATACATGTCCGTGTTGCGTATAGTGAATGTGTATTTTTATGTTTAATATAACATAATCCAAATATTATTCATTAATACATTGATCAAAATCCATAACTAGGGTTGTGTGAAATAAATTCTATCAAATGAACCTTAAATTGTGTGCCACACAAGACAAGAATAGTGTAGTCTTTACTACTAGATAATACGATGTTGTGTATAATGAAAGCTAATATTCATGTACTGTAAAACACAAAACATGAAAGAAATATCTCATAAAATATCATGGTTTTATATTCTTCCCCCCTTAAATTGAATTTCTCCCTCCAAACTCATCGGGGTTATAAATGGGTTTTCTATATGTAAGTTTCTTTCATAGAAACCGACATCATAAAAAGGAATACAAAAACCTATTTTAAAAAGGAATGTTAGAAACATAATGGTCACACAAAGTTACTCAACACTAGTTTTCCACATAAGAGAACATAGGTGGGAAGTGAAAACATGCATATGGAAGAGAAATATATCCATCAAGTTATGATGGATAGTGATAGATAATATTGTTTAAGGAAATTTAACTACCAGAAATCAATGAATCTGTGATGATTTAATGGACCATTTGATTCATCCAATAATAAGGTACTAGGATAATTTTAATTTTTAATTAACATTGTTTCCCTAAATATGAATAATTTTTCATGAGAATAAATACTTACTTGATTTTGGTACAATCTTACCATTGTCTATGCCTTCAAAAATTTCCACTTCATCTCTAATTTAAAGAAGTGATGTTTAATTTCACAATAATGAAGTGTAAGAATATTGTGCAATATAATTATAGGTCATTCCATCTGTCTCTATCACAAAAAGTTCCCCACAAGTTATTAAATATACATAAGTCTATCTATGGGATTTTAATCATATATTGTAAAAAAATTGGACTTATACTTCATCAATCATACCACTTAATAAAATAAAACTAATTTCTACTAACGAGGGACTTCTTGTAGGCCAGTGGTAGGCGATAAAGTTATGTCGCACTTCGGTTGTGGGTTCAATTCCCATAGCCTTGTTAGACATGAGGGGTTGTCTCCCATCCCGCGGGTTGTCCTTTTTCTAAAACTATACAATTATAACATTTCAGAAATAATATATAAATTGTTATATATATAAACAATACTATCTACTATTCAACATAATCCATTCCATCCTTTAGTCTTATCCAACATACTTTTTTTCTAAATCTCACAGAACAAGGACAAAAATTACCATAAAAGTTATATAAAAAGCATGTGAATACCATCATTTATCCCCCATATATCAAATGATATATCTTCTTGGTCACATTACTAACATTTTATTGACTTCATCATAAATTATCCTGAGTCATGGTAATAACCTAAATTACCATATATCATCATTGAAAACATGAATGTTTCCTTATTCCAAAACATATTGGATATAATCCTTAAGTCCCGAAATGTTTTATATTTGATCTGTGACAACTTAACCCACATTTTGACAAATAATTAACTAGTTCCAAGGTAACCAATATCATCCAACATATATGCATTCAAATATCATTATCTCAATATAATTCTCATATTAATGGTTATCTTTCCATTAATCATCTGTTTCATTGGAATATGACCTTTTCATTAAATTGTTTTTCATATCCATTATAACTATTCTACATATTCCTGAAAATCCTTAGCAGAAAACAAAAACTAAAAACTCTTATATAATTCACCATTCATTATTTATGGATTAAAATACATAAATAATTCAATCATTCCACTTTATTGGTAGGCATGGAATAATTCCTTCCTTGTCTTAGATATAGATTCCTATGTCTGGGAATTTAGTTGGGCAATACCCATGTTTTTCCCAAATGAGAAATTGAACTCTATAACAATTCATCACTCTATGAACATTTTTACCACAGAGATGACATATTCTCCTCTATTTGAGGTATTCCTCAAGGTTCTTATCCCTTCTTCTTGATGTGTAGGAAGATTAATCTTCTTTCCACTATGTTCCTCACCATGGGAACATGAATAAAAGTCTATACTCCTCTAATTTAATGACATAAGAATACCTGTAAAGTTCACATTTTTGATCTTATACCTCAATGACTAATTATGAATAATCACAATATCATTCACTCTATACATTAGAAAATTTAAATGCTCATAGTCAACTATTTCATCATCAGATTCAATATTTACCATATTCTTTCAAGTCCCCTACACTGACTAATACACAAAAATAATAGGACGAGAGGGAAAATCATTCTAAGAAAACAACAAAATCAAGGGGGATTACTTTTAATCTCAGACATCATAAGATTAATCAAAAATTATATATGATCATTACCATAATTCTCATACTGCAACCTATAGTTATACTTAACCTTTCTCACATCCTTTGACATACCATAGAAATATCTCATGGGATCTCACTAAAGTTTTCACATCCTAGATTGTTTGACTAAACCTAAGCTCTGATACCAACTATAGAGACCCAATATAGAAATACAAGGACATTACATTTATTTTGTGCAAAATTTAATTCATGACCCAAACATACACCCAAATATTGTATTACTTTATTTCATTTGGAAACATGAACATAATCTTCTAATCCTGGTGAAAGATCTTCAAAATCTATCATAGAGAACTTCCCATTTTATTTTCCTACCTAATGAATTTCTTAATATCCTAGAGAAAATAAAACATATAAAGTGTGAGCTGAAATGCTCAATAAGGGTAAACATAGAGAGCATAAAACAAACCATTAACATTTGAACATAAAAACATGAACTTAATGTTTAAACATCAAAATCTTGATCAATGACATAAATCCTAGAAGTACGTAAGGCATGGATCATAAAGGAACATTAACCAAAATAACATTGGAATAAAACATGTAATTTTGAAAAACTAATAAGCACATATTATGATTTACATATTAGCCAATGCACTGCTTCTAAGGCCATCATTGTGAAAAAATTCCATTATTAACCGGGTTTACATGTCATTCCAACCATGTATTACTAAACTAGATTTACATGCCATTAAAGTCATGTATATCTCATAAGAAATAAATATTTACCCAATTCATAAGAGGGAGATATTCAACCCACCCAAATCACAATTAAATCATTCATACATGTTCCAAAAAACATAAATCATTCATCATAACATAACCCAATAAATAAAATGGTCTTCATAAATATCATTTCAACATAACATAAGCCATATAAAATATTATTCCATCAGTGATGAAATAAAATCATAGTAACAATAGGGATAGAAACATAACCCTATGTCATCTTAAAAGGAAAATAATTTTGATAAAACACTTGAACTAAATTCCTGACGAAAATATCCTTTCTTTTTCAAAAACATGTTCTTTTCACAAAATGTCATGAAATTTTAAAAGAAATTAAAGTAATTGAAAAAAATCATGAAATGTTTTAAAGTATTAATTATTTAAATAATTCATTATGAAAGCATAAATAATCATTCATGTAGTATATGTTAAAATATTATTATCCCTGTACTTTTTCCAGAAAAATAAAAAAGTACCTCATATAGTAAACAAAAGAAAGATTTCTTCAAAACCATGTAGTAAAATAAAAATGTGTAAAATTAATTTTACAATAAATTGAAGAATAGTAAAAATTTTATGGGAATATTTTTAGAAAACATGGACATGGATGATAAACATATACCCTATAGATACATACAAATAGACAATCTCAGATAAAACCATATCGGAAAAGTTATCCCTTGCCATAGGTCCCAATTCTTCTGTATGTGTCTAAAACTCCTTTATACTGTGTTTAAACATATTTCTAATGTGTAACAGAACCATAATAATATTTATGATATCATATTTGATTTACTTATGATTTTATATTATCCGTTCATTTGTTAATTCCATGTTAATGTAATGATATAGGTAAAGAGTGTTTTATTTATCGTATGTGTTTGGACTTTTTATTATTAATATCATTACATAGATAATTATTTAATTACTTCCTTAATATAAAAAATTATTTATTTATCATTTATATTTAGTATGTTAATATATATAATAGATCAATATATGGATTGGAAAACACCATTCATGGAGACTATAGGTTGTACGTACGCCTGAATGATTTTTTCATTTCTTTATTAAATTGAATCGAAGTTACTAAATGACATATACATACACACATAAACCCAGTAGAATTATTATGTCCTATATTTCATTATTATTTATTATATATAAATTATAATCATTCTTGAATGGTTATCATGGAGAATGAATCTAATCACATAGTGGAGACAGAAAGTCGTACGTACACATGAGTGATGATATTGTCCCCATAGTTGTTTAACAGAATTGATGTGGATGATGTATAATATATCATAATTATTATAATGTTATAATAATAATATATATTTATTATTTCCACCATAATACACTTCCACGTATGGTGGTCGTGATAAACAGATTACACTAGGGCGTGGAGACAGTAACCTGTACGTACACACGCGATGATTTCATTTTCATAGAATTAATAGAAGGTGAAATAGGGTTGTTTAATATTTATAATGAGGTATAACTATATGAGTGATACTGATATTTATTACTTTATAATGAAACAACCATGTAATGAGATGTAAAATAAAAAATAAATTTGAATGAATCAGTAGAAGAGAATTCCTCTTCCTCCACGGGCCTCCATTAAATTTCAACTTAGGGAAGTAGAGTGGGTATTTTGAGAATAACAGCACCTCTAGAATGTAAATATAGAATCTGAGAAGTGAAATGGCCAAGGGATTTCTGGGAATGAAGGCTCAAAATGGAGTGAAGATGAGTGGGAGGAGGTTCCCTTTTATAAGACAGGAGAGGTGCACCTCAGGAATGTTCCAAAATATTAATTTATTATAAATTCAACTTCTTCTTAAAATGGTCTAAAAAATATTTAATTAAAATAATAGATGACTATTATTCAAAATAAAATCAGTCAATAAATTTTTTTTCATGTTTTTAATAATTTTTTATCTTTATCTTTTTTGTTTTACCCTTATTTTACACTTTTTAATGTTACTGTGATATCATGTTATGTACACATTGTGGGTTAACATAATTACCATATTATGTCAAACAACCCAAAAAAGGTATTTATAAAATATTTGGAAATATATTAACCATTTTTATTAATATTATATTTTTAAAAATTTAATATTATTTAATCAACTATTATATTTTTTATGTTACGAATTATGTCAATTTTGGATTGTATTCATACTTGACATGTTTAAAAACTCATAACCCGGTTCATTCGAAAATACGTCATTAAAAAAAATAAAATATATCAATTTAATATATAAAAATATAGGACTAAATAAAATTAACCACATTACATTTGTTTTAATATGTATTAATTTATTTCTTTGAATCCTTTATTAATGAAGCAATCACTGCATCATCATTGTGTGATAATTAAATTTTTTTATTTAATGTCCAAAAAAATAAAAATAAAATATCATGATGTAGAAAATCTTTTTATATTCATTATTACTATATATATTCTAAGATATCTCTTATATAACCACATATAAATTTTTTTTAGTAAATGATATATGTTTATTATATATATTTCATAACATTATATTAAAAGTAATTAAATGTCATTTTCACCTACAAGTGGATCCATGGGGTCCCAAAATAGACCAATTGATTTCCATGGTCGAATATGTCTCATTAAATAGGGTTATGACATGTTTTATGGTAATTTAATATTATTATAATATTACTTCTTTACCCTTTTTTAACAGATTTACCCTTAAACCAGGGTAAATAAAATAATTACTGAAGTTACTATTCATGATGTCCAAAAATTAAAGATAACTATTTACACAATTTTAAACTCATTATTCCTAATATGGAATCCATTTTTTAAAATTCAAAACATATAATTTTTATAAATTATTTTAAAATTAATTACCTTTGTCAAAACCAAAAAAAACTGTTTTTAAGATGTAAAAACTACCAAAATTTTGACACGTGTTTAGGTCCAATTTAAGATTAAAATTTCTTAAAATTACCAAAATTGGATTAAATTGTTAAAATATAATACAATTACACATTAAAAACATTTAAATATACAATAGCACTATATAAATAAATTTTATGGAAAGACAATTTTGACTTAATTTGTAGTGTTTTTCACTATTCATTAGAAAATGAACTTTATCCGAAAAATACCGAAAAATTACCCAAATTAAATTTTGATCTCCTAATTCAAATTAAGTATTTTATATTTTAAAATTTAACTTTTAAATCTATCAAAATCTAGATTTAAATTGGTTACTCCATTAAAAGGCGGTAAAACTGCATTTTTTTATAAATATTTGTTTACTCTGAAAAATTGATTTTTGGTCTCATAACGTGTTCCATAAAATGTTTAAGATAAATTCTAATGTTATATAAAATAAAAAATTTTCTTAATAATATTCATAATGGATAGTTTATTTCACATTAAATAATAATATTTTAATAATATATCGTTGTTTTGTGAAACATGGTATCTCATACAACGCACGTTATTGAGAAAGGTAATTCTTTCATGTAACACAATACAAGTCATTGTTTCATGTATTGCGTGCGTCATTTGGATGTGCGTATAACATAATCCAAACATGGTTCATTTATACAATGTAGAAAACTGTACCCAATGTCGTGAGAGATGAATTCAATCAAAAGAACATAAAATTATGTGCAACAAAAGACAAGAATAGTGTTTAATATACTGCAAGCTAATACAGTGTTGCATATAATTCAAGCTAATCATTGTGTAACATAAAAAAATATCAAAGAAATAAAGAATAATCTATCTCATAAAATATCAGGGTCTTACAAAGGATACACCTATGACATCCATAACCATTAAACCCTGGATGAAATATTATTGTTTAAACACACTGAATTATAACCATCAAATAAATTTATAGTGAAGTAAAGGTAATTAGTGAACATTCGGGTATATATCCTATACATTAATATATCATAGTCCAAGTTTTTATCTATTATATAAATTAGATAGAGATTGGAAAGGAGAGAGAGTATTCAGAGATCTATTATACTATAATTATCAATGTTATGGAAAACACCACTTAAAACCATTAATAGTTTATTGTCCTACTAATTCTAGAGGTGAAGTGTATATAACGGGAAAACATAAGGTATATCACAGACTACCACGCTAGGGTAAATTATATTCCCACAAACTCATTTGTAGTTATAATTCCATAAGAGGAAATTCATCCATATGTATGGTTTAGATTATAAATACTGACACAAGTATCATTAATAATTCATTTAGTAATATAGAGGTTACCAATAATTTAATTAATCCTTCATAATTATAGGCATAACCATTCCTCTTCATTATAAGTGAACATACATTTTTAATTTATTCGTTTCCATGATTTAATATCAATGAAAGTAGATAATTAATATGATCATCAATGGGTTTCCTTAATAAATTATCCATAATTAGGTATCATTACCACCATCTAGACACTCAAAATCTTGAGTTCATTATTAATTCCATCATAATTACATAATTAAAGGGTAAAATATTAATCATCCTTGTCCACCACAAATAATGATTCACTTCTCATGCATAGAAATAAAATATGTCATGTAGTTGGGAACCCTATGGGACAATATCATGTATCAATCGAAGGAACCATCACTATGAAAAGACCAAGATGAAATTCCAACTCACACCTCATTCTATCATGAGATTCAACCACTCCCACTACCCCAAATGTTCCATAAAATTCATAACCAAATAACCTACTATACTAGGTTAATAATAAATCATATAAAGACAATATCATCTCAGGGTAATTAAATAATGAACAAAAGGTATTTTTCATCACACAAAAAATCAAGTGGAAACTGAGGTTGTATCATAAATTCATTGAATCCTTAGACAATAATGATTGACTTTATTAGCTCCAAAAATACACTTTAGAAAATATTATATTTTACAAATTTCCAACTAATATTAATTTATTTATTATTCACTAATTTTGAACATAATAAAATCATAATTAGAGTTTCGAAATAAAATAAAAAAATCATAAATGTGATTCAAAATACACTGAAAATTTATTTATTTTTAATAAAATGTGGAAATTAAATAATCATGCCATAATATTTCCTAATTATACCATTATTTTATTATTTTCTTCATGAAATTGAAATTATAAAAACTTATTATATGAAATTAAAAATTTTAGTACCTGATTAACTCTATCCAGAGAAAAGGAACATGGGTATATCAGTATATAAACTTACACATGAAATCAATAAATCACAATTTAAATTCTAATTAGTCTTTAATTATATTAATTATTATTTTCTTTAGGTATAATTAGCTATCTTCCCAAAGGAACTAATGGATTATAATTTCACACAAATACTTTAAATAAAAGGGAGTGAATCAAATCCCATATTTGGCAGAATATTCAATGAATGATGAATTAAAAATAGAGGGAGAATGAAAGGGAAACCATGGATTGGATTTCATGGAAAAGAGGTCTTTATTTGAACTTATAATTATCACAAGTGTAAAAGGATAACGTATTGGTCACTCAGGATGGAATAAAATAAGGATAAGTTAAACAATGGATCCCTATATTTGCTCTTATATAAAATAATAACATATATAAATCCTCATCATTTTTTCAAAAATCAAAATCAATATTCTATTTTCAAATTAAATTAATTTTAAAATGTATTAAAACTCACATAAATATTTTTAAACATTATAAAATATATAAAAAAATGAAAGTCTCTTCTAACGAAATTTTCTAAGTGAATATACCAATTGGTTTTTTAAAAAATGAGTTGTATCATGAAATCAGAAAAAAAATGAATTATATTAAAACAATATAACCTATAAATGCATGGGTTACACAATGAAAAGGTATAATTACTTTACCTTACACAACATAAAATCATATTTATTATTATTATTATAGATTTGAAAAAAAAAACAATTACTATTATGGTCAAAAATAAAAGATGTTATAAAAGGGTCTTTTTATATACCTTTATGTCGAAAAGAGGGGTTTATATATGTGTAAAAATAATATAAATTACTTAATGATAAATTAATCCTACATAAGTTTAAAAAAACATTCATTACACATGGAATGGTTTTTTAATAATTGTAATGAAATATTAATAAAAATTAAATTTAAATAATTAAAAGTATAAATAATAGAAAAATTCCTCATCCACATGTATATATTGGAAAAACACAAGGGAGGTGTTCAAAAAAATCCTAAATCCTAAATTATTAATGTGTCAAATGACTTTTTCCCTTGAACATGAAAAAACATCACCAGAAAGGAATGAAAAAGGAATACTAAAAAAACCTCTTTGAGATAAATCTCAATGAATTTAATATATAAATTATAAATCTATCAAAATCCACCCACACTCCTAGAAATATACCAGTTAAATAATGAAATTTATAACAAAAAACCTAAGTAAATGGTGGTAATAAATGACATCATAAATTATCTCTCATAATCATTACATCATTTTATAACCTCAAAAAATATTTTAAAAATATATGGGGATATCTTGGGCATATTTTAGACTCATGACCCCATGTTCACTACCATAATACATTATTCAACTACAAGACATAGAACATTATATTTTCACAATTATCCAATAAATTATCTCATCAATCTTGAATCGTGATAGGTTGCTCGTCGAATTTTGCATCTTCATCAACATCCATTTCACGCATATATAGACATATGAATTTGTTCATATTATTTCAAGGGTTTTAACAAAAATATTCATTGAATATCAACCAAGGAATGAGAGGCCAGATATCTCTAGGGGACTACATAAATAAATTAATAATTAAATAAAATTAAAACATATTTATTTTAATCATCATAATGAGATTCTTAATATTTTTAGATCATAAAATATCATAGGATATACCGAGGAATACATAATCAAATTTTTTTAGTTATAAATTCCAATAAGTTAACAAAAATGATAATGAAGCATATCAAATGTGTCAAAAGGGATAAACATATATCATGAAATAAATGTATCTTGAGTAATTATAGGGAATATTAATATAAATAACAAGAAATAATAATATCATGTTAAAATTGTAATGTGTAAAATACATTATACCAGATCAATGAATAAGTAATGTTTAACTACCAAGATAACATCACATGGTGTAGTGATTCCAATCATGGACTAGGTTTAATCCCTAATCTCATACATATTCTCTCATGAGACATAATCATTACCCAATGAACTAAAATTTCATCTAGGCACACCAATACTATAATGAAGATGTATATGTTGGTTACAAGGGAATATAACATAGGGTATAAACATAAATAATACCCATGGAAATAAAAGGGTTCTATAATCATATCTTATTATATAACCCAGTGACTTATAATAATTATTTTTATGATCTCAATGAATAAAAAATTAGTGAAAGTTTATAGATAAAAAATAAACATGGTTCATGAAAATGAATTTTCGTGTTAATTGATGATTTAAAACGAGAGGGTATGTCTCTTTTGAAATATACCTCTTAATCAGGGTTTTAGGGAAAATGGTAAAAAAATTAAAAAGAGAAAGAGTGTATAAATATCTATAAATATGATATTAAAATATAAAGGGGTTATCCAAATTAAAATGTATAATTAATGAATTATAGGATCATTTAATTTATTTTAGTGATTGATGCATCCAATGTACTAAGTGATGGGGAAATTCCCTTTAACCATGCTTTCATGACAAAGAAAATTGGGAGTGGAACCTTTAAAACATATATATCCACATTAATAGAAATTTATTTTAGGTAGGAATATATGTGGAACACATATATAAATAATATGAAATAAGTTAGCAATATAAAATTATAGCTAATTTAACAAAATGTGATATAAATCACGACCTAATTAAAATATTGTGGTTTGGAGAGATCTCTTATCCCATGTTCTAGAATAAATGTCCATGTGCACTTAACATTCTGAATAATAAAATTAAGTACATTAATTATATAATTGATATCCTTATGAAACTATCAACGACTTAATATAATTATATTTTGTTCATTTATAACTATTTCAATTATATAAATGGATTATGTTAACTATTCTAAGGATGTATGTTTCATGTTTCCAAGGTTTCATTACATGAGAATAATTACTAAAAAGAGTTTCAAATAGGACTAAAACTACAAATTTAAAATGAAATTGTATTAATGACATTATAGAAATTTAAATTGTAAAAATTAACATATTTCTCTAATGTATTTCTTATTTATTTTTTTAAAATGTGTTAATGTGATATGGTTAGTTTATTTTGGTAGTTTTATAAACCATTATGAATATATAACTTTTTATTTAACAATATGGTGATATATTAATTCCACAATGTTGTAAAATATATAATATATAAATTTAGGTAATTTTAAAACATTATATAAGAATTTATTCCTACTATCAAGTATGTAATAGAATATTAAAACTCATCATCTACAGAGGTGGTGATATGATATAATAGGGATAATGGATTAATTTTTTGAGTAATATTACAATTAAATAAGATTAATTGTATATATTCCCTTTGAAATAAAAATTATTTTATATATATTATATAGGAGTTACTATAACATATTGTATGAGGGAGGAAATTAGAAGGTTGAAGTGGAAAATAATCTCAATTAGGTTGTTTGAGAATGTCACCCCATTAATGTTGTCTCCTTGAAGATTTTCTTAAGGTACATGGAATTGGAGTTTTTGTGAGAGAAAAAACACTAGTATGAGTGTGATAGAATTAGGAATATAAATTTGAAGAATTTTTGGATTCATAATTTTATAAATATTTGAGGTAAAGTGGAGTTGAGGGGACGTATTTATAATGGGAGGATATTGTTGTTTTTTGAATATTATATTCATTAGTTTATTATTTTTTTCTCAATCCAATAAATAGTGTTGATTAATGTGACTATATATATTAAAATTTTAAAGTTATTTTTAATTAATGTGTTCTTTGAGCATCCCTTATGAAAGGAAACATGTAATTAACTTATAATACTGAATAAATTCTCATACCCTATTTCACTATTCATTAAAAAATGATCTATTTTATAATAACACCAAAAAACCATAAATATTTTTTCTACCATGTATATTTCAAAAATGAATTCCATTATTTCATTTCATTAATATTTTTAGACAAATATTTTTTAAATTAAATCAATATTTATTTGTAAAAAACAAGTTCTCGTATTATGATTAATTTTTGAACCCTTTGAAAATTTACATTCTATTTCAGAAATTTAATTTAATTTTATAATAAATAATATTATTAATTTATAATCCCATTTTATGAAATAAAATATTCTTTTATATGATTATATTTTTGGAAACATGATAATAAAATGATTATTTTTTGAAATATAAAAATGCTTATTTAATATATTTTAAAAAAATTATTTCAAGATTCATGACACAAATATGAAAATTCTCATTTCAAACATACCTAAATATTATTTTACACTTCTAAAAGACTGTATAATATTTTAATATTCTTATTACTATTCCTATGGATCATATTTCTATTCTAACAGTCAGATTCCAACAATCACATTATTGTTATAACAGTCAGATTACTAATATCAATTTGTGTTCCATACTTCTTATAAATACTTCATATTTAAATCTTTATTCATTAAATTATATTTCCTATAAAGGTTTTAAATATTTTTATTTACAAATGAATATTATATTATTTATATTATTTATATTTCTATAGCGTGTTCATTAAAGTGGTTATTCTGGTGGATTGAACATATCTAGATATTCATATTTTACTTAGCATATTTTCTATTCTTTATCCAATTGTAATATTTCAAATATTTATGGCCATGTTTATTCCATAAATATAATGTACAATTTATTAGAATAAATTTTGTTCTTCTACCATGTGGTTCATATTCTTTATATAAATACTTCATTACATAGTATGACACAAATATATAATGATAGGGAAATTATATTGACAAACTTATGTTGCATTACATAGTCCCCCTTAAGATATTTCCCCCTAAAAATTTCATACCGCATTGTAATCTGAAAGTTGGTGATGGTACTTCTACATCATGGATTCCTCTGATTCCTTTATCACCACCTTGAAAATATGGTTTCACTATAATAATTTGACAACGTGATATGTATTATTTCACTGAACATTATCATTATGGTATATAATCTTTACTGGAATATCCTTACAAGAGAGATTATTTTATTGATATGAATCCTATGAATTTAGTATATGTGAGGGATCAGTTATTTATACTTTAATAGGGATACATGGATTACATCATGCACTTGAGGAAGGGTTGGTTGTAGTTTTAGTTAATAATAATATACTCTAATGTGATATATAACACCCTAAACACCTTATGGTATGTTTCGCTTAAATACTTTTAATTAATTAGATAGCCTATATTGAATGAATCACTGATTATTTTTGTAACAATACTTGGATATTTATCATAGAATTTCATAACCTACCATTAAACTTATATTTTTTGCATTTGTGTTTTAAATTTCAAAAACCGGTCATCTATAGTGGTGATTTGTATGTTACTTGGAGTCTAATATTAACAACTTTTTTTATATGAATAGTAACACACCCTAATGAATAGTAATATCAATATTAATATTTCCCTTATAAATAGTAATTCCTTTTATTATTTTACCTTCTTAAAGTAATATGGTAATGGTATGTTGATAATCTTTTCAAGGTATTAAAAATGAGTTCTACTTTTAAAATTGTTAATTTTGAATAAATTTTGATTTTAATTAAAAATTAAATTAATAGTATTTATAAAATTATTTTAAAAATATAGTTTTAAATTTTCAATTATACGCGTTCAAAAATGGTTAGGGTGAATATTTGGGATGTTTACAATATACATTATTTTTTAATAGTAAAAATATAGATTTTGAGTTTTCAGTAGTTTAATGAAATCATATTGATGTAAAAATTAATATAAAAGTATGGTAGAATTTTGTATAGTAAAATATGACATGACATGTCACAAGTGGCTAAAACCATCAGAAGATATCATTATCAAGCCAATGGTTTTGAAAAAACCACTAATGAGGAGTCCCTTTAAATTAACAAAAAAATCCCCTTAATTTACTATAAATACCCACTCATCCCGTAATCTCCATTCATTCCAAATTTATAATCCTCGAAGATCTAGTTGTTTTACCTCCCTAGTAGTCCTGAAGTCTCCAAGGTCTCAGCCATTATGTTTTGGTAGTTACACTACAAGGTAAAGGAATCTACCAACCTTCTCTTTTAGTAATGCTTTAATTATATTTTTTCTCTTTTATTTTCAATTGGATTGTGTTGGGATATGTCATTAAATATTCCCATTTATTTCCATATTATGTAAGAGTGATGACTGACCCCCTTTCTCTTATCAATATATTTTATTATTTTACAAGTGACGTCGTTAGGCTGTAGATTTCTCTTGAGGGATTTCTTAATTTTTCATTTATTTGGATTTCATTTCATTTCTTTTTTTCCTCATCTCCCGTCATGTACATGCTATGTTAATTATATTAAATGAAATTAACTATAATTGTATTATCCTAATGGCTTATTTCATCATTATATCACTTTCCCACACCTCTTATACTAAATTTGATTACACCATCTAAGATGTATTATTTTATCCCATTCATAGATGAGGGATTCTCAAATCTAATTACCATCATAAATTATGGTCATGAAACAATTTTTTATTGTTTAACAAGATCCGAATATATTTATTTATTCTTATGTAATGTTTTGGAATCCTTACACACTCATAATAAAAAAACAAGTTCATTATGCACATAACAGCCAAGTTAATCCAACCCTTTATGAATAACTTTAAACTAATGTGTTATCCTCATGGTATATATTCCAATATTAATTATAAGATCATTTATAATGTAACTAATAATATATATTAACAATTATGTATGTTATCCACATTTCAAATGAACTTCCATTTGTGAATACAAGTAAATCGATCTTGAAAACCAAAGAATAAAATGCTCCCAAAACAATAAAATTGATCCTATTAAACCCATCAAAAAGGGAATGAGTGGACCTAATAAGGTTATAATGAATCCATTAAATGTTTATGAAGGTCATGATTTATTAATTAATTAAGCTAATTATTATTATTCAGGTAATTAAGATCAATTGAGACCACGTTTAGGAATACGGTAATGGTTTTCTTATCTCAGTTTTAATTCTGTGATATTTTCATTGTTCACCAATTATTTTCTATGTGAGGTATATGTGTTCTCCCATTTGATATATAATATTTTGATACAATTTATATTCATGGTATTATGTGATTCATTCAGAGGTTATTACTTTTTTCCCTATGAATTGATTGATTTCTACATGGTAAGGGAGTTTGTCTAAACATCCATTTGATTATCATTTACTTGGTATTGTGAACATAATCATTCTTATGTTGTGTATACACAACCCATTTGATATAATTTTTCTTTTTATATTGTTAATATATTATATATCCATATTTCTTGTTTCACTGATAAGATTATTTTCTTAAGCTGTAAACCCTTTTACATACGGTGTTTATTAGGAATGTTGTTTTAACAATGGAAATATTGACGAATCTCTATATTATACTCTATACAAATATTGAGAAGTTGGAATGTAATTTTATTAAATCAATGTACAAATAATTATTTGGAAATACAGTGACGAGAATGGCCCACTATATCCCCTCTATGCATCAACAAGTCTCAAAAGACAAATCGGTTAGTGAAAACCCCTTTGAGTATGTTTCTGAAACTCAGACAGTTTTTTACCCCCGTACATAAACTGCTTCAATGGTATAGTTTTATCAAGTTCCAGATACATGTTGTACAATTAGTAATCATATATCTTTATTCATTTTCATCATTTAATTTCCATTTGGTTTTCACTATGACAAAACATATGGATGCAACTTCATTCACAGTTTATTAATGGCATGTGTTTTTCATTTAATCATCATGAAAACTTGACTATTCCAGATTTTTTATGATTCATTTATTATTAATTTATCCTTCCAATATTAGTAACCCTTATTGATCATTTGATCTCACCCCTTTCATTTGTTTACCTTCAACAGTTTATTAGGAGGAAATCATATATTGGGTTCTCATAGATGTGGTTATTATGTTTTGTTATGTTTTTTAGTGTGTTAACTTTCCCAACATAACATGACTTACATGTATATATTTAGTTTTTGGGATTTAGCTAAAATACCTGAATTTTCCATGAATAGTAAAAAACCATTTTCCGTTTTCAGTAGTTTCATGACATCATAATTATTTAATAATTAATATAAAAGGCTGATCAACATGTGTACAATAAAATATTACATGATTTGTACCATGTGGATTAATACATGTGAAAATACCATGGTCAAGCCCATGGTCTTTCAAATACCACTAATGCGGTGTCATTTTAAATTAATAAAAAACTCCCTCTCATTAACTATAAATACCCACTTATCCCTTCATTCTTCTTTATTACAGATCAATAATACTCCATTATCTGGTATTTATACATCCCTATTAGTCATAAAAATGTTTCCACAATCTCCCTAGGTCACAACCTTCATGTTTTTTGGAGTTACTCTACAAGGTAAAGGAATCTACCACCCGTCTCTTTTCTTAATGAATTAATTTTATGTTTTCCCTCTTATTTTCAAATGGATTATGTGAGGATATGTCATTATATATTAAATTTTATTTCCTTATTATATCATAGTGATTAGATAACCCATTTATCTATTCAAACTATTTTATGAATTTTTATATGACATCGTAAAGCTGCAGATTTTTAGTGAAGTATTTCTCAAATTTTATTTTATTTCGAGTTTCTTTATTTCCTTTTATTTCCACATCTCACCTATTCAGAAATAAATTTTTATTATAGTACCTTACATAATCTTATATTATATTATTTTAATTTAATATTTCATCATCATCACTCTTTCCCCCTCCTCATATACTAAAAATGATAACATCATCCAGGATGTGTAAATTTATCACCTTCAAGGATGACAAAATCTTAATTTTTATTACCATCATAAAATCTGGTCATGAAACCATTTTTATGGTTGAAACATAAAATAATATATTTATTTCATATTATTTAATGTTCATTAATCCTTAAAAACTCATAATATAAAATAATATTACAAAATAAGATCATTATGCACAAAACTGCCTAGTAAATCCAAGACTTTATCATTAACATTAAACTAATTAGTTATAATAATGGTATACAACCCAAAATTAATTATAATATAATTTATAATGTCAATAGTAATATATTATAAAAATTATGGATGATAGCCACATTTCAAACGGACTTCCATTCTTGAATACAAGTAAACATATCATGAAAACTAAGGAAGAAAATACTCCAAAAACAATAAAATTCAACCTATTAAAACCATAAAGAGGGAATGAATTAACCTAATATGGTAATACTAATTAAATTACATGTTTATCAAGTTCAGTAATTATTTATTAATATAGCTAAATTTTATTATTTTTGTCATTAAGATCATTTGATAACACAATTAGGCATAAGGTAAAGGGTTTCTTATCTCACTTTTAATTTCGCAAGACTACCATTATTCACCACTTATTTCTTGTGTGGGGTATATTTGTACAAAAATTAGATATATAATATCATGATTCTATTCATATTTATGGTATTCTGTGATTCATATTAATTTTCTATTAATTTTTGGTCCTACGACTCGATTGATTACAACGTGGTAAAGGACATTGTCTCAACGTCCATTTCATTGTCATTTACTTTGTATTTTCCACCTAATAATTCTTATGTGGTGCATAAAATTACCATGTGAGATCATTTTGTATTTGAAATTGTAAATATATTATATATACATATTCTGGTTTCATGTTTGTGATTATTTTGTTACGCCATATACCCTCTTACATACGTTGTCAATTTGAATGTTTTTTTAACTATGGAAATATTAATGAAATACATCCTACACTCTATACAGATATTGAGAAGGTAGAATTTAATTTTATTAAATCTAAGTATAATTAATTCCTTGGACTATAAGTGATGAGCGAGTCCCTCTATAGTCCCTCGATGCATCGATAGATATCATGAGACAAATCAGTTTGCGACAAACCCTTTGAGTTTGTTTCGCAAAATCATGTGGGTTTCTACCCATAGACTTAAAAAGGTTCAATAGTATAGTGGTATAATGTTCCATATACATGATTCCCAATTAATAAACGTATCTATTTATTCATTCTTAGATATTACAATCCATGAGGTTTTCTCTATAAGAAAACCTAAGGATGCAGTTTCATTCTCAGATTATTAATGGATCATGTTTTTCATTTATTCACTATGCCATATTGACTGTGCCAAATTGTTTATCATTCTGTAATTGTTCTATAATGCATCCTATATTCTAAACCCTTACTGATCGTTTGATATCTCTTCTTTCCTATGATTATATTCAACAGTTTATGGGGAGGACATAAAATATTGAGTTCTCATTGATGCAATTTTTTAGTTTAGTTTTGTTTTGTATTGGGATACCTTTCTCAATATAATATGAGTTACATGTATGTATCTATTTTCTCTAAGACTAATGAACTGATCATTCCTTTGGTATTTCTTTCCTTTTAACCATTCCAATGTAATTATTAATGTACCAACTCTGAGCATCCGAGGTCAGGGTGTTACATGATAAATATTATAAAAGGGGCCAATCAACCTATGATATTGATTTACCCTTTTCCTAAATCCCATGAAATTATTCCTTGGAGATATGTATAAGAATAGATTATCTCAAACCTTAAACTCCATGTTTCACTGATTATTTTCAACATAGTTCTTCTATCATATGGAAGGATCCTTGGGGTGTTTTATAATGGAGATATCTATTTATATAATTACATCTACCATTCATAGTCCAAATAGATTGAGAAAACTAATGGAATCCCAACCCATAGCTGTTATAAAAATCTTATTAAAAACGTATAAACATAGATATCTTTTTATGAATGAGTTAAATAAAATTTATGTGAGAACTCTACTAGAGTAATATAATAATCATTTCATCCATTGAAATCAATCATGAGTTCTTCAAACAAGTCTTCTGGTGATTGTACAGTCCACTTATATTTCATATTAGTTTGGGGTGATAATAAGAATTGAATTTCGACTCTATATTTTTATAATACTGGGGACTCTATGAGAATATAGATTTATATATTATGTCATGATCTGATACTGCTTATAGTGGTTTTCCATACCGACTCAACAGTTCATTAATGAATATCATTTAATGTTTATTTAGTTATATTTCTTAATTATTCTTAATAATGTGAGAATTATTTATATGATTATCCACTATAACCCATATTACATTATTTTCATTGGATATATTTGGAATAACTATGAAAACATCCATAGTTATATTCTCTCATTTTCATGCTGGTATGAAAAATGGTTACACCATTACCTTTCATGTTTTCCCTTTTTGCATCACCTATGGACACACTAGTCACTATGATGTATATTCTCTGATATAATTCAACATATTTTCCATACAATAGTACTCATAGAGATTTTCACACATATTCATGGTACCTAAGTTGATGGAGAAGGTAGATACTTGGGAATCCTTTAACAAATTCTTATTTACCTTAGAATTTGGTGATACACATAGTAATAAACTGACTTTTACATCCCCTTCATGAATTTTGAACTCTAAGGATTTATATTTTCCAGGAGCTTCCACCTCCTTTTCAATTACCCCAACAAATATTTGTGAATCCATTGTACTCTACTTAAGGGATGGATGATCAATCTTTTGATAAATGAATGATTATGTTCCTTACTTTATGATTCCCAAGTGCATGCATTTCTTGTCTAAGAAGACTGAAACCCTACCAATACTTATATGTGAGAAGGGTGTTTGATACATTATACCTAGATTATCTACCACATTATTTACTTTTCCCATATGATATTGAATTGAGAATTCATAGTTCATTATCATCTCAATCAATCTTCATTGGTTTTTATTAACCACTTTCCATGTGAATTAATATTAGAGGCTATTATGATCTATTTATTTTTCAAATTTCACCCCATATAGAAAATTCCACAAATTAATAAATGAAACAATTACCACAACTAACTCCAGATAATGTTTTGTATAGTTAATTTGGAGAATATTTAACTACCTTAATGATTTAGCTATAACATTTTGATTGCTAATCAGTACCCAACATGATCCTCACTTTAATGAAACATTGTATACCATGATGATTTCTACACTTGTGTGTGGTGTATATAGTAGTGTATTGATAATCCTATTTTCCAATTCCTTGAATATATATTTATATTTATTAGTACAAAAAACCTTTACACCCCTTTAAGTCATATTGGATAGTGGGTTTTAAAATAGTGAAAGTTTTCTATGAATTCAACTGTAATACCAAAAAATCCCATGGAAATGATGGATTTCCAATAGATATGTTGTTCTATTCAACACCTAAATTTTCTTTCCTTTTTAGGCCATATATATATATATCAATTTTATGGTGATAAACTGATCCATTTACACTACTTACTCATTCAGAAACCTCAATTTCTATACATTTCTTATGGTTAATACTTATGAAAATTATTTGACACAGTACTCAGAAGCTCCACATTCTCATCGATGATTTTAGAGTATTTAAGAATTCATCTATAATGAGTACCATAAAACATTCAAGGTAATATCATAAGACACTATTCATTAACCCTATGAATATTTCACAAAAAGTTGATTACTCTAAATGTAATCTCTATGACTCATAGTGTCTATAGGTTTCTCAAAAGGAATCATTGGGAATATATTCCTTCATTATACCCAATTGGTTTTATCCTATCCAGTGGCCCAAAGTGGAGAAGTATTGGTCCTCATGTAGTTGATCAAATAATTTATCTATTTATATAAAGGGATTCATGTTCTTTTTTATTCTTTTTTATGTTCATGATAATCAATGAATAATTTAATTTAAAAATCGATCATTTTTTTGAAGAGGACTGATGAGCCCTATAGTAAAGAACTCAAGTGTATAAAACCCATTTAATAATTCTAATGTAATTGATTATTTAGTTATTCCAAAAATATGGTGAATATTATATAATGGGTCATATATCTTGATAGATATATGTGTATAGGTTAAATTGATAAAACAACCCCTTTTGGCCAGGGTGAAGACTAGTCGACTATTCAGGGAATACATCAATATAGTCTAACACAATGGTCATGCCTATGATTTGATTCTATCCTTTTTATTTATCATTTTAGAAAGATATTATTTCTCATAATGAAATAATATTCATACATGAGATGATAATTCCAAATAAGATTCATCCCCCTCTTTAAAATTATACAAAATTGGAGGATGAATTAGGATGTAAAGAGTGATCTCTATCTCCTGAAATTTGATGTTGGATTTGTGTATGGGTTTCCAATAAATTCCTATTATAGAATAAAATCCAACTAAATAATATAATATAAAATATTTTAGGTTATTATGTCTATAATAATTTAATGGGGAGGATTTTTGTACATTGGATGCAACAATTACTGCATTTTCTATTCTCATAGATAGAATAAACCCCATGTTTTGTGGTGTTGTTTGAATTGGTCAACAAAATATGAAATATATAAATGAATATATAGAAGTATAATCTGATATTAAATTTTATGTCCGTGAACAGATATTGAACACAAAATTCACTATTTTATTCTAGTTCTACTAATTTTCTATATCCCAAATATACTTAGGGATGAGAATACATAAAATAAATATCATATAAAATGGTAACTATGTAAATATAAGGAGGAAAATATAAATAAAACATATATACTAACATATTCGTCTCAAGGTTTCAATAGAGGTTATTAATGGTTATTTTCATTTTTATATTTCTAACTAAAAATATATTTATGTCCATTTATAATGGGTTATATATGGATTATACATTTTTAAATATATATCACCAACGAGTTTGAAATAGCTTTGTATCATGGATTCCTAATTGTGAAACATGGGATTATGGAGTTAATACCAAATCATCCCTTTTGGTAATTATTACCCCTATAAATAACTTTGCTAGAGCCATATCCACTAGTACTCTCTATATTTTCATTTAAATTTTGGTAAACCACTATCTCTACACTTCGAAATACATTTTAAGTATTATTATATACATAGACTTATACCTAGGTTTATAATTATAGTATTCTAGTAATAATTCAAAAAAATAAGCCTTCATGTGATACCATCTATAGAGACCCAAAACTTTGACACATATTATAACATCATTATTAATATAAATATCCAATAATTAGAGACCAAAGATCAAGAGAACATGTTTTTTTGGAGACTAGGTACAAAAACCCACAATTAGAATCTAAAAAAACATTTTTTCAACAACTATAAATATATCTTAAATTCTTCAGATCTACTAAAATTTCATAGTATAAACTGGGGAATACATAAACATAAGGGGTGAGATACAAAGCCCAGTATGAGAATAAACATGATAACAAAGAATAAGATATGAATAAAAAGGAGTAGCATAATATAATGACTGAAAATCCTCATGGTTAATCAAATTGGAACATAACATAATGAACATGGAATCATAATACCCTTTAAAAATATGAATTTTTAAACAACATAAAAACCAAAATATGAATAAATGAAGACTAAATGCCATAATAATATTACACTCTGAATATATTCCCAATATAGATTAGGTTTACTCTATAATAAAATAAATAACTTCACATTAGACATGAAAATTGCCCAATTCATTATATTTATATCTTTTAGAATCCATAAAATCATGTACCTACATATGTGTGCCACATACGGAATCAAACATAATGCATAAACATAAATATTTCCCATGGAAAGAAATGGGTTTCATAGTCATATAATATAACATGACTATATGGTATATCATTATGGGTTAAATGATATCTAAGATTAAAACATTATTAGATGTCAATAGATGAATAATATACCGGGTTCATGAAAAATTATGTCAATGTTATGTGAAGATGTATAAAACAGAAAATTGGTAAACTAGAATGTATATATTAAGTGGGGTTTTCTGGAAAAAGATAATTTCATTTTAAAAATAGAAAGAAAATATTAAATTAAAAAACCATAAATGAATTAAAAAGGGTTAAACATTATAAAATTAGAAATTTTTGAAACTAATCATGGTTTAATCTATTTTACATAGTGGTACTTAAAATGAAGTAATAAATATAAGATTTAACATTATTATGGTTTACTTATCGAGTGAAATTGATATTGGATCCTTTAAAACATAAATATCCATTCCAAATAAACATGAATTAAAATATAAATATATGTTTTTGAATTTATATATATATTGAATGGGATAATATATAAATTTGAAAATAAAAATGGAGCGATAATGTGAGGTAAATAAAGAGAAAGCATAACCCAAAATAAACTAATGTGGTTCAGATATATCCCTTTCCATATGTTCAAAAATCATTCTAATCCCTTAATTAACATAAATACCGATCAAATTAACTTCATTAATTTCATAATTCAGATTAATTTCAAACTGTATATTATTTTTTTAATTAAACTTTTTTAATTTAATCCAATTTAAAAGAGATGTATGGTTTAATTTCACTATTTCAAGGGAGACTAATACAGGGTTCAAGGGTTGGATCATTGGAGTATAGTTAATGAGATTCATGCCAATGGGAAATAAAACTGTAAAAGTGAGAACAAATGGTATTCATAACATTAATAAAATTTCAATTGTCCCAAATATCTATATGTTTTCAGACATATGATTGACTCTTTTATTAATAATGCTAATGTAATATGCTTTGTTTATTTAGGCAGTTTATCAATCATCACAAACTAGATTTGTTTAATTTAATATTATGAACATACATTCATTAAATAATGTGAAAATATATAATATAATTCATTATGTCATATTAAACCATTATATATTAATTTAATCATTCTGTGAAGGTGGTAATGTAATATAAAAAAACTCACCATCCACAGAGGTGGTGAACCGGTGTAAACTGGACAATAGTTTCATTTTTAAAATAAAGTAAGAATAGAAGATGATGGATAATAGATATTAAATTAACACTATAAAATTGTGGTATATATATTATACTAGTGTTATAATAACTAATTAAATGAGGTAGTTACGGATAATTTAGAAGAAGAAAATAATTTAAAATAGGTTGTTTTGGAATATTACCTCATGAATTTCATCTCTATAAAAAAGTATATAAGATACATTGAATCATTATTTTAGTGAGACTCCATGATCAAGGAGGTGGGGTAAAATATTTTTTAAAGGATTTTTTTTAATTTCATAAAATCCAAGGTTATTATATGTTATGTGAATGGGAGGTGTGGGTGGTATTTTTAAGTGGATGAAATATGTGTTTTTATTACTATATGCATTATTTATATATTTTATCTCACATATACCAATAGAAATGATTATTTTTAATATAAATATTAATTTAATGATGTTAATTTGAACTAATGTATTTGTACATCATCCCATTTTCATTTATTTTTGTATTTAAATAATAATGTTAAATACATTATTTTACTTTATTTTAATCGTCACAAAAAATATCTGCAATATTATAAAAATAAAAAAATCACCCTGACCATTTGTCAACATGAAGATTTAGAAATTGAAATCAATTTTATGAAAAAATGCCTAACTTTGAGAAATTTTATTGTCAAATTAATTCCTTATTTTTTTCTAAAATACCAGTTTTAATATTCTAAATACTTATTAGACCCTTTGATAATTTTTTCGGTCTCAGGAAATTATATTATCATTATAAGACATCATAATATAATCTTACAATCCCATTTTTTCAAAAAGAAAATTATTTCAAATTATTATATTTCATAAATAAATACAATTAAAACATATATGGTTTTCAAAAATTCAAACACTTATAATATCAAAAGTGAAACATTTATTTAAAACTATAATGGAATAAATAGTACATATTTTTAGTTTAAATGATAGCTTAATATTATTTTTCACTTCTATAAGTGAGGATTCTACTATAATGGTGAGGTAACTATTCATAATGGATATACTACCATTGCAACCATCAAATTTCAATGGTCATATTACTATAATAATATTTATGTTTGTAAGGGACATATAGGTTCCCTATATTCTAGAAAAAAAATAAAATTTTAGTCATTCATAATAAAATTATATTCAGTCTCAAAGATATATATATTTTCATTTTGAAGATGAATATTGTATTATAAATTATATATTTCATTTCTACAATGTTATTCATGATTTTTGTTATTCTAGTTGATTGAGAAGATCCAAATATTCTTATTTTAGTTCTTTGATTTTATATTTTTTATCCCATTCTAAAATTTTAAATTTTTAAGGCCTTATTTATTTTATATATTTAATGTTAAAATTATTATAACAAAATTTTTTTCGTTCTATGATTTTATTCATGTTCTTTATGTAGTTATTATACTATTGAGTATGATATAATTATATAACTAGAGGTGAAATTCCAATAAAAAAATTTATGTTATTACACCTCAATCGATGAATTAGGAATCATTATAAAGATAAAAATACAACTAATACTTATTGAATATTCTATAAATTTATCTCATTTTCAAGGGAAATTAAAACAAATTTTCAATAGCATCATCACAACCAACTCCATGAATATCAATTGACCCAGGGTGAATGATTTCCCCTATAACCAAAAAATTACTCCCTATGATGAGGAGACACCTTCAAAAACCCATTATCACCAATATATGACTTGATGGGACTCCTCCTATAATAAATATTATACTTTTGATAATCCTACTCTATGCTCATTTTTTTGTTAATCACATGTTTCTTTATTGTTGGTATTTTCTCCAATATTCATCCAAGAAAAAATGGCTCTCTATATTTGGTATAATATAGTTGAGATCAACAATGTTGTTAATTTACTTCTTCAACATGATCAATAGTAATGGAATAGTGGTATATATTATTAAAATAAATCATTTTAGTGGGTTCATAATTCAACATTGATCCTCCATAATCCATAACATAGGAACACTACATATCATGGAAGGTCTAGATTCCCTGATTCCTCAGACCATCCATTTTTTGATAAAATGTAGTTCTAAAGATTAATTACTATAAAAATCAGTCTGAAATCATTTCCATACCCTCTAGTTGAATTTATGATCATGAATAAAGACAATTTTCAATGGTGCCCTAAGAATCCTCACCATGTCCTCCGAATATATTCTTAATAAAAAAATATTCTACCTAAATATATAATCATAATGATGTGGGCCCTAAAATACTGCACAATCACCCATATAGAGTCACATCCACCCTATGATCAAGGAAAAATAGTGATGATGTCATTTGAAATGTTCTCCCACATCAACTATGGAACATAGAGAGACTGAGGAAAATAATCCAAAACATGATTCTTGACCTTCACCTTTTTCCAAATCTATAACTAAGAGACATACTCTATGAGAAACATCTTCATGAAAAACCGATGAAAAATGACATCAAAAGTCAAGATCCATCTAATCAAAACCAAAATATTCCACCAATATTAAACACTATTACTCATGTAGAACTTACTCATATATCATCGATGGAAGAAAAAGGTTCCCATTGAAAAACACATGATATTCATCATCTTCCCCTCATAAATGAATCATCTACCATCAACATCTCTTATATCAAGGCGCAATGTAATAATCGCTTCAATCAGTCTCCCTAAAACACAAAAATCATGAACAAAATCACCACATGTCTTCCTTATATATGCATATTTAATGACATTCCCATCCCCTATAGTATAAAAAATATCAATATAATATTACTCTCGGAATTTCATCCACTATCCATTCAATATATTCATATCGTTCTTGAAGAAGATATACATCATGATCTTCTAAACAGTAATTTACAAAATGTGTTTTCAAATGAGGAGTTCGTTAATTATTCAATGGAAAATGTACCAAATCATGACCAATAATTTCAGTTGAATTGTTATCTTAAGGATTCCATAAATGTTGAGACCAATAAGGTATAGCATCCATATGATTCATTAAGACAATGTCCAATCAAAGGCATGTAATGTTGAAATCGATCTTGAATGTGACACCATCCCCTAAAAAATAAATAATATGATCTTTTCCTTGTTTCTATGTTAAATAATATAATTTATTATAGAACTATTAGGTCAGCATGAACACATGATCCATAATGGTCCATGCTTTTATAGGACTCAATATTTAAGAGAACATGGGTATGACACTCTTGTAATACCCAAGGAGATAATGGAATCTCCACAACTACGTGATATTCTTAGAGTATTTCCATGAAAAAAATACCTTATTCATTAAATTATTGAGGAATAATCCACACCAAAATATTACATTCTCATAGAAGGAAACATCATGGGACTAAAACCCATAATTTTTAAAATTTATAAATATATTATAATGAAAAAGAATTTACAAAATTGTCTATAATTGGTTTCTATGAACCACCAAAAACATATAATGTAGTAAGATGTGGTAAATAAAAAATTCCATAATCTAATATTAATACTCATGGAATGCAGAATTCACTAGTCCCTTATGTAGGATAGGATCATTCAAATCATCGAATGGATTTATGAAAAAATCATCACTTGTATAACTGTACATAAATGTTGTCTTCTAAATACCTTCACTCATAACCCATATTTGAGGATACCCAAATCATAGTTCAACCATTAAAAACGTGAAATTTACTGTCAACTTATTGTATAAAGAATAGATTTATGAAGAGGACTAAATTTCATCTTTTTCATTAAGTTTATGTTATGATAATCAATTCATATCCCCCATCTCCCATCTCCATTATTTTTAAACTAAACTGAATCACACCATGAGGGCCAATTCAATAGAATAAAACATCATTGCAAAATATGATCAATCAATATTTTTAGATCCAACTACTCCATGTTAACAATCCTATTATATTAAAATGATATCAATGATTCATCTATTTTCTACTCAATCCCAAACACAGTCTCCAATCTTCAGGGTTGGGTGAAAACCAATTCAATAGAAGAATCGGGGATCTGTTCCACTAAACTGAAAAGCACTACTGGTTATGACTTATATGAAGACAGAGTAAAATTATCCACTAAATAAGATATGAAATCGACATGTTATTAACCCATATATGGACTCGTCTCTTTATTAACCACAACTTTCTCTCCATCAGGGTTGAATAATGAAAAATACCACCCCATGAAATCCACAATTTATGTAATAAATATATACCCTCGATATTGAGGATGACTCTATATGTTTGTATCCATAAACATTATAATTATGCCAAAGAGTGATGATTCGATTAAATTAACTGATAATATTTTCATATATTATTCAAGAAAGGATAATATTTAATAAAAGTACTCAACATATATAAAAGTGGAATAATATCCACATTAATCCCCAAATAATTATCCAGTCAATGTGAAATAAGGGAGAAAATATCACTCAATCAAACATTGAAAATATTGTGGTATAAAAAAATATATGATTCCTCACTTGATGTTTGACTAACCTTTTCATAGAAACACCACGTAATGTATTACACACATACAAATATCATGCCCCCTATATCAGGAAAATATACTACCTTTACAACTATTCTCACCCCAATTAGAATAAAGGTCATCATAGTGAATTCCACTAGACACACTATATATTCTATGTCAATCAAAATCTAGAGAACTCTAATACTTATAAGAAATGTCTTATACTATAGATATTGATTTCAATGAGTTATATAAAAATATGAAACATGTTTTATATTTTAGATGTTGGTTTTGTTATATTAATAACAGTGAAATGATAATAATAATAATAGATATTACAACTACCTCTCAATGTTTAAATCGTCTTTGTATTAGGAATCTTGGAACTTTAGGCCACTGACCTGCTCTAGAGATAATGTTGACTAATCCCCTTATTTGATGATATATTTCAATGTAGTATCCTATTAATATACTTTTAAATATACAATAACTCATTATATATCAAACACATAAATGGGGTGTATGGTTCTAGAAATTTGGATCTAAAGCCTCCTGGAAATTCAAAACTCTTCCATCTCATCGATAAGATTATTTAAAGAATAGTCAGAAAATTTCTAATGAAATACATTAATCTAAAATAAAATAAAACTCCAATGGATGTGTGTAAGACTCTTATACTGAAAATAATCCTTCACAATCAATGAAAGGAACTCATACTAAAATAGTCCATGAATTATATCTAATGAAATAGATGACTCCTTATGATCCTCGAAGAATAAATACCAACACTATCAAGATTCCCCATGTATCATTATCAAACCCATTGAAATTTTTTCATCCCTTTGATAATAGATTTATTTAAAATTGATCTCCATATCATCCTACCAAACATAAATATATTTATCTCAATGATAGAACTCTTAATTCTTCCATCCCCAATAGTAAATCTCTTTGAGTGTTATCTTCAATGGGTTGTAATCTTCAACCTCGTATCTGAGGTGATATATTGTTGTATCCTACTGAACATATTTGGAATGGACCTCAGGATAAGAATGTCACAATACCATTAATAAAAAATAAAAAAATTAATTCCTCAAAATGAATTTTTATTTAAATATTTAAGGTGTATTAATCAAGCCTATTTTCTCCCAGTCCACATTGTCTATAAAATACAGACACAAAAACTAAATATCAAGTTGAAATATTGTTTCCTATTTGTCTACCCCAAAAAAAGAAGAAAATTACTTTATAACATAAAATAAACATTATATAACTCATATCATATTATTGGGGGACGCAAATACCATTTTCTAAATAGTTTCCCATATTTATGTGACTTACTAAATTTAAACGATATATTTCCTAACCAAAAAATTCAATCCCCAGATTTTCCAACCACCAAAATGTATCATATCACATTAATATGAGCTCTTTAAAACCATTATACCAAGATCCCCTCAGACTGGATACACCTCCTATACCATGAATGAAGATACTATGTTGACCCTTGAATCCAGACTCTAATTGACCCTAGTATGGTGACTATAAACATGGGTATATCATACAAACAATGTGAATATATTTACTCTATAAAAATTATGTGTAATATATAAAATTAAATACACAAATCCACATCATATATTAAATAAATAAATCCCAATACATAAATGTAATATCATGAAAAACTAAACTAAACGGGAAAAGAAAATGTTTTCCTAAGTTCTATAAAAAACTCAAACATATCCTACCTAACATATCATTGATAGAAATGACAATCCTAGTCACTAAAATGGTCTTGTGGGACTAAAATGTTGATCATATATGTACATATGTGTGATAATAACATTAATACATTATATAATACTACACAAAACCACTATTTCATAATGTGAAATTAGGATAATATGGATTAGTAAATTGAAACTAAAATAAACTCACTAGATAAATTGGTAAATCTATTTTCCATACCCTCCCTAGGTCAATAAATATGTACACATTGAATGAGATAAAAAACTATTAGATGTATAAATTTATAAATGGTACCCTACATCCTCTCTTGTAATTATTGGTCACTCTCTAGCCCCAACACCTCACCATGAGTACTCATCCCTCCCGTAATCATCATTTAAACCATACATATGTAACACCCCAGGTAAATAAAGAATATTCCATTTTCACATTTATACATATTTGTGAATAAAATATTAATATTACTTTGAAGGGGATGTTATGCTCGATGTCGTACCCAATACGCAATAACGAGTTTCTTGGGAATCTTATGTTGCACTCTAACAATAAAATAATATTATTTTTAATGGTAGTTAATGCCTAGTCGTTGTAATGGAAGGAATGAACAGAAATAACTACAAAATTATTATATATGTTTGACAAATATTTTTACTCTTTACAATAAATGTTAGAGGATTAAAAATGCGAATGAATCCAATTTTAAGCTTAAACATTCTAATATTCTTTAAAAGGTTGATTAACCGCCTTTTGATGGCGAACCTCTTTTAAATCCAGTTTTTTGACAATTTAATGTGTTATATATGACTAAATAAAATTCTTCTTTAGAATCGGGACATCAAAATTTACTTTTTGTAATTTTTTGGAATTTTTTCGATAAAGTACATTTTTTAATGAATAGTGAAAAATGTTGTATTTTAATTAAAAACCACTTTTTAATATAATTTATTTATTTTATTAGATTATATTTTAAATTGGTTTTAAAGTGAAATTAGAATATATTTTTACCATTTAATCCAATAGTGGCCGTTGGTATTAATTTCACTTTGAAATTGGACATAAACTAGTGTCAATCTTTTAATAGATATTGTTTCTTAAAAACACGCTATTTGTTTTGACAGCAGAAATTAATTATTAAATTAATTAATTCAACATATATGTTTTGAATTTTTTTAAATATTCATTATTTTTGAATTCGGAATTTCAAATATAGCTTAGGGTTAATTTTTGGTATTTTTCTGAAAAACATCAAATATTTGATGAATAGTGAAACCACTAAGTGGTAGTTTAAAAACTGCTTTTTTGTTTAAATGAAACTTTACCACTTCTGTGATTTTAATTTCAAAAAATCCGACAGAGATGGTTGTCATTAGTATGTAAAAAGTGGTTCAATGAAATTAAAATAATTTTTTTGATGAATAATAACTTTTAAGTTTTTAATCGCGATTAAAGGTAATTAGTGTAATTTAAAGTAAAAATAATGTTTTAATAATATGAAATGACCTAGACACATGTCCTAACCTCATTGGATGTGTCATGTCCGACCAAGACAATCCATGGGACAACTTGGGGACCCCATGGAGCCACATTGGTTGGAATATGACATAAATAACTCTTTATTTTACGTTAAAATAAAAATGTCACAAGCATGAGTTGTTTTAATAAAAAATAATTTAAATGGGGTTATAAAAGTCATATTTTTGACTATAACTATTCATTAAAAATCTAAAATGATTTCCTACATCATGCTATTTTTTATATAATTTTTAGACATTCAATAAATTAAATTATTTATGAAATCATGATGATGCAGCGATTACCTCATTAATAAAGGATTTAAATAAAATGAAACGATAATGTTAAAAATATAACATAAACTTTTAAAAGACCTATTGGATGAGTAAATTTCGAACCCTTACCACCTTATACTCTAAATACATCAATGTTGGACCTTTAAAATTTGAAACACATTTGAAAATAAAGTAACATTTTGTAACTTTCCAAGAGTGCCCCTCCTCTCCTCTTATAAAATCCCCCACCTCTACCACCATACCCACACCTCTCAAGCCTTTGGATCGGCCAACCCCTGCCATTTAATCTCTCCAAATCCGTCAATTTTTCATTTATGCATCACTTTGGGCATAATCCTTTCCAAGGAAACCTTTGAGATTAAATCAAATAGAGTGACCCGATTTAAAGGTGATGTCTTCCCTTGTGTTCTTTTGTTTTATTTTGCTTCTCCAGACCCCTAAACTCTTTTTATTACTTTTTTCGTAACAACACCAGTATATTAAATATACTATGATGTTGTTATAACAATTATTAGATCTACACTTTCACACACCTTCTTCTAATGGTTAAAGACCATACTGTTTCTGTGGTTGGCGATTTTCTGCCTCACGAAATGATGATTGTTCAATATTCTTTTAACACCATTATAGGTGGAAATTATGATGTCAATTTATTTATATATTATATATATGGTATTTATGCTTAATATATGCTTCTGTATTTTATATTTAAAAAATACCTTTATTCTTTTCATGTTATGCAACTGCGATAATTTCCTATGAGGAAGTGTGGACTACCAGCCCCTCAAGTTATGTGACTCGTTCATGGAATACATGGAATGTATAAAGAATGAAATTAATGAACATATGTGACCTTTATAACATATATATTATAATGTAATTATAATATATATATATATATATATATATATCTCATTTATTTTTAATTCCAATAATATAACAAAAAAATGAAAGTAGCATTCATGCGTACGTACGACCTACCGTCTCCATGAACGGTGATTTTCATTTTTTTATCTCCAAATGTTATGGAATAGTATAAAATGAATATGTAATGGATATATATGATATTTTAATCATTAATACTATTCTTTAAATTATTTACTTATAACTACATGGGCAATCATTTTCAAACAAGTTCATTTTTTTACTCATGTACCAAACATCGAAAAAAACGTCTGATATGAACAAACTTTATTAAAAAATTATAATAACATTATAATATGTGATATGAACTAAATAATAATATTTAAAGTAGGTCCTTAAGAAATTATAAATTGACCAAAGTTTATTATTCAGTAATATCAACAAACTAACAAGACAAGTTGGACTTGAGGTAAGGGATCCTACCCCTCTCTTTCTTTTTAAGTACCCTCTTTTATGTCATTTCTTTCAAGCTCAACTTTCTTATGATTTGGATGTCATTTTATATTACTAATACTATAATTTTAATGTTCATATGGTGAGAGACCCTATTTTATCTCATCAATCCATTTTGGAAGTTTTGAGTGGCGTCATTAGGCTGCCGAATTTTCTTAAGAGATCTAACCTCTCTCTTTCTTTTTAAGTACACTCTTTTATTTCATTTCTTTTAAGATCATAGTTCTCATGTTTGGAGATGTTCTTTTATATTACACATACTGAAATTTTTATTTTCATATTATGATAGACCCTATTTTTTCTCATAAATCCATTTTTGGATGTTTTAAGTGGCGTTGTTAGGCTGCCGAGTTTTCGTAAGGGATTTTTCATCTCACTTTTATTCATGGGACATTTATGCTACATTTTCCACTATTTCCATTGAGTGGTGTATGTACTTAACATTATTATATACTTTTTGTAATATAATTTCATTTATGGGTATTTACATCTTCATTGTATGACCCTTCTTCCATGGGGTGTACGTTTCGAATGTTACCCAAGTCGGTAAGGGAACCCTTCACCCTCCTCTTTTTAAAAGACTTCTTTTGTTATGAATTTTAATTCACATTATATTATGTTGGGATATGTTCTTCTATATCCATATTGATGTAAATTTTATGTCCAAGTGATGAGATAACCTTTTTATCTCTCATCAACTCTTTTTCTGAATTTTGAAGTGACGACGTTAGGCTGTCGAATTTTTGCAAGGAAACTTCTTAACCCAATTTTGATTCTTTGGGATAAACTTGTACTCCTTGAATATGTCATTCTATGAATATGTGTGAATGTACTCTGATTGTTTTACAATTAATATCCACTTATAATCGGTGTATTCGTTTGTCACACATAATTATGTAATTGATTTATTCTTAATCCAAGGATACTGTCTTTGTAAGGGACTTCGTCTCAATATCCTTTCATTGAGGAATATTTTGTTTTATACAAAACTTTATTTTATAAAGTGTATAAACCCCTTTTAATTTTACAATTATCAAAAATGAATCTTTTTTATACGAAGCATTTTACTAAATGACAAAAGGGAATTTTTTTTGTCGTACGTATGCGGCGACAATAACTTCTCCGCCGCCGTGACTATTATTTGAGTTTCGGATTCCTCTACAAGCCATACATTTTTTTTAAAGAAAATAAAATACCACGTTTTACTTTTCTTTTATTTTGGTATTGGAAATGGTTTTCCTAATGTTTTTATATCAATGTGTTGTATTGATATCTTGTTATTGAAAGGTGGAAATGTTTTGTTTCGTTTATGCATGTTTTATGTGATACGATTATGTTACGGTTCTTGGGCATTATTATGAAGATGGGTGGTTCCTTGACAAACTAAGGGTGGGTGATCCTGATATAGCTCTCCAATGCATTGGGTAACGCGAAGGGGTAAAACGTTAAGGTTTCTCTGAAGAGATTTAGGAAATATACTGTGATGGGTATTCCAAACGTAACCAAGAGGGTTACTCCCTACGTAATAATGTTATGAATGCCTCAAGTTACCTTTATGACTTATTATTTATATGATTTATTCATGATTTTATGTGGTATGTTAAAATGATTATGTTTTATGAGTAAAGTAAGATTTCATACATGGACTAATGTTTTCTTTTTGTATTTTTATATCCCTTACTGATCTTTTTATGCTCATCCCAAGATTTTGAAATGTTTTTAAAAGGTCAAGGGAAAGGTTCATGTTATGATGATAGTGTCAAGGAAGTGTCAAGAAAGAATCCATGTTTTATTTTAAATATGTTTCCGTTGATGGAGAAAAACGAATACTATCTTTTATGTAACCACTTTGTTTAAATGTGTAATGTAATTCATGATTTATTATCTAATTCTCTAAAACTCTAAACCTGAAAAGATCCTCAATGTGAATTATTCATTTAATTCAATACTAAGTAAGGTTTAAGTCTGGGGCCTTATAGTTGGTATCAGAGGTTGGTTTAGACAAATTTAGTGATTAGGAGTTTTTGTTAGACACATGATTAGTCCCTATATCTATTATTTCAGTTAAATCCTTGTTTTATAACTTTTTTCAGGTCAAGTAAAGTCAGTTATGAATGGAAGGAGAAGGATATCACACAACATTCCTATCTCTTCCTCATGACATGCTTGCAATAATTATTGCAGAGTCATGTTTGGAAGATTGTGAAACTTTTTCTAACATACAACTCACTTGTAGGCAGTTGTTTGAGATGTCAGACACCTCCACTATACCTCGTTATCATCATGGATCATGGGTTGTATTTAGACAAATAATATTTTCACAATATTCTCATATTTTCAAGAAAGGTTAATATTTTCAAGGTATTTTCAAATATTTTACCTTATCACAAGAATTTGAAGCATATTATGATTTTAAAAATGGTGCTGAGGAAGGAGACCCTTGCGCTACCTATTTATATTTGATTTTAAAATATAGTCTCTCAGCACATACTTATGGTATTTTAAAAGGACAAATAATAGAAAGTTTCAACTCAAATTTTGTCCAACTATTTTATAGAAATCATGTTTTATCAGATGTTTTGGAATTATATGTTATACATGATTATTTTCCAAAACTGTTTTTTTGTGAACACCCATATGAACTATGTTGTACAAGGTGTATTTGGATGGAGGAAGCAAATTATTTTGAAGGATCTCTAAATAATTGTTGTAATGCATGGGACTTCTACCTACGTAAGCAAGATGACGATGAAACCGAGTGGACGCCATGATCAAGGTATGATGTTATTCATTTTGGGAATCATTTTATTTTATCTCATGGTGGTGAAATAAGACTTCAAGAATTAAGATGTTGAGATGGTAATTAATTTGGATGAAAATGAGAGGTATAAGGAAAATATTGATGTTAAAACATGTTATGGTTATTTTTAGAGTTTTATAAAAAGGACAACACGTAGACCATGTGACAACCCGTCGCATCGGACAAAGCTATGGGAATCGAACCCACAACCAAGGTGCGACTGGTATTTATCGCCTACCACTAGAGTACGTGAAGTCCCTGGTTAGTATGACTTTTTCTTTTTGGTTAGATGATTTTATGAATTACTAGTATGTTGATTTTGGGTTATCTATAGAAATTATTAACCTATCATGGAGGATATGTGATTAGGTTAATTACTTTTCAATATGAGACTTTAAGAGGAACTGATTTTATTTGGAGATAAGTGTTAATTTTTTCCTTGGAAGACTATGTGATTAAATGCTTCACATATTTGGGTTTCAATCATAGTTTGGTGTACTTTGAATAATTGTATGGACAAATTGTTTAATGAATGGTCTTGGTTGAACTTTGGGTATTGTTTGACAATTTTTGAAGATTAAGAATCGATTTTTTTATAAAGTATTATCATTTTTGGGTATTATCTGATCTAATACTAACCTTTTAGGTTTTAGTTTTGGTTAAGGTAAAAATACATGGGATGTATATAGTTCTCTTTTGTGGATTAGGTGATTCTCTAGTAGTTTATTATAGCTCTCTTAATGTAAACAAGTCTTCCTAAATACTCATCATTTGGGGAAAGTACGAGTTTGTGTAAGAAATATAGTAAAATTTGAATGTCAACATGACAAGTAGGTATGTTTCCTTAAGAAAAAAAATAAATTCCTCAATGAAATGTAACTTAAATTTTTTTTTTCTATTAACTTTCCCTACGGGGGAATCGAATACTGTTTAACCCACAACAAGTATGTGATTTTCTTGTGGTTAAATTTCTCCTAAACATGTTTTCTATCACTCTCCCTCAGAACATGACCCTTTTTTTTCCTCCATATCCATGTTTTCCTACATGGAATCCTAGTATGGGTTTACTTGGGTGACCTTTGTACTTCACTTTCTTTATTTTAAAGTGATTGTTTTACTGACTCTTGTTCCGATATGGGATTTTCAATGAAGTTTTCAAGCCCAATTTTAAAATTGCAAGGACGCAATTCCCAAAAGGAGGGAAGGATGTAACACCCCAGGTAAATAAAGAATATGACATTTTCACATTTATCCATATTTGTGAATAAAATATTTATATTACTTTAATGGGGACTTTATGCTCGATGGCATACCCAATACGCAACAACGAGTTTCTTGGGAATCTTACGTTGCACTCTAATAATAAAATAATATTATTTTAAATGGTACTTAACACCTAGCCGTTGTAATGGAGGGAATGAACATAACTGACTACAAAATGATTATATATGTTTGTCAAATATTTTTACTCTTTACAATAAATGTTAGAGGATTAAAAATGCGAATGAATCCAATTTTAAGCGTAAACATTCTAATATTCTTCAAAAGGTCGATTAAACGCCTTTTGATGGCGAACCCCTTTTAAATACACTTTTTGATAAGTTTATGTGTTATATTTGACAAAATAAAATTATTCTTTAGAATCGGGAAATCAAAATTTACTTTGTGTAAATTTTTGGTATTTTTCCCATAAAGTTCATTTTTAATGAATAGTGAAAACTGTTTTATTTTAATTAAAAACCTCTTTTTAATATAATTTATTTATATGATTAGATTATCTTTTGAATTTTTTTTAAAGTGAAATTAGAATATATTTTTACCATTTAATCCAATAGTTGTCATTGGAATTAGTTTCACTTTGAAATTGGACTTAAACTAGTGTCAATCTTTTAATAGATATTGTTTCTTAAAAACACGCTATTTGTTTTGACAGTGGAAATTAATTAATAAATTAATTAATGCAACATATATGATTTTAATTTTGTTAAATAGACATAATTTTTGAATTTGGAATATCAAATATAGCTTACGGTGAAGTTTTGGTATTTTTCTGAAAAACTTCAATTTTTGATGAATAGTGAAACCACTAAGTGATAGTTTAAAAACTGATTTTTCGTTTAAATGAAACTTTACCACTTCTGTGATTTGAATTTCAAAAAATCCGACATACATGGTTTTCATTAGGGTGTAAAATTTGGTTTAATGAGATTAAAATAATTTTTTGGTGAATAGTAACTTTTATGTTTTTAATCGCGATTAGAGGTAATTAGTGTAATTTAAGGTAAAAATAATGTTTTAATAATATGAAATGACCTATACACATGTCCTAATCTCATTGTATGTGTCATGGACGACCAAGAAAATCCATGGGTAAACTTGGGGACCCCATGGAGCCACTATGGATGGAATATGACATAAATAACTTTTTATTTTAAGTTAAAATAAAAATGTCAAAAGCATGAGTTGTTCTACTAATACCATTTTCAAATGGGGTTATAAAATTCATATTTATGACTATAAATATTAATTAGAAAGATAAAAAGATTTCCTACATCATGATATTTGTTTTATAATTTTTAGACATTAAATAAATTAAATTATTTATGACATCATGATGATGCATCGATTACCTCATTAACAAAGGATTTAAATAAAATGAAACGATAATGCTAAAAATATAACTTACACTTGTAAAAGACCCATTGGATGAGTATATTTCGAACCCTTACCACCGTATCCTCGAAATACATCAATGTGGGACCTTTAAAATCGGAAACTCATTTGAAAATAAAGTAACGTTTTTTAACTTTCCAAGAGTGCCCCTCCTCTCCTCTTATAAAAGGCCCCCACCTCTACCACCTTACCCTAACCTCTCAAGCCTTTGGCTCGGACAACCCCAGAACATTTCATGCATCCACATACCTATATTCTTCATTGATTCCTCACTTTTGGAATAATCCTTTCCATGGAAGCCTTTGAGCTTAAATCAAAGAGAGTTACCCGATTTAAAGGTAATGCCTTCCCTTGTGTTCTTTTGTTTTATTTTACTTCTCCAGACATTTAAACTCTTTTAATTACTTTTTTTGTAACAAAACAATTATATTAAATATACTATGATGTTGTTATAATAATGATTCGAGCTACACTTTCACACACCTTCGTCTAATTGTTAAAGAACATACTGTTTCTCTGGTTGGCGATTTTCTGCCTCACGAAATGATGATTGTTCAATATTCTTTTAACACCTTTAAAGGTGGCCATTATGATGTATATTTATTTAATATATTATATATATGGTATTTATGTTTACTGTATGCTTCTTTATTTTATATTTAAAACATACCTTTATTCTTTTCATGTTGTGCAAATGCGATAATTTCATATGAGGAAGTGTGGACTACCGCCCCCTCAAGTGATGTGACTCGTTCATGCAATACATGGAATGTATAAAGAATGAAATTAAAAAACATATGTGACCTAAATAACATATATATTATACTGGAATTATAATATATATATTTATATCTCATTTATTTTTAATTCCATTAATATAACAAAAAAATGAAAGTATCGTTCGTGCGTACGTACAGCCTACCGTCTCCATGAACGGTGCTTTTCATTTTTTTATCTCCAAATGTTATGGAATAGTATAAATTGAATATGTACTGGATATATAAGATATTTTGATCATTAATACTATTCTCTAAATTTATTTACTTATAACTTCATGGGAAATCATTTTCAAACAAGTTCATTTTTTTTACTCATGTACCAAACATCAACAAAAAGTCTGATATGAACAAACATTATTAAACAATTATTATAACATTATAATATGTTATATGAAATGAATAATAATATTTAAAGGAGGTCCTTAAGAAATTATAAATTGACCAATGTTTATTATTCAGGAATATAAACAAACTAACAAGACAAGTCGGACTTGAGGTAAGGGATCCTACCCCTCTTTCTTTTTAAGTACCCTCTTTTATGTCATTCCTTTTAAGCTCAACTTTCTTATTATTTGGATGTTCTTTTATATTAATACAACTATAATATTAATTTTAATATGGAGAGAGACCCTATTTTCTCTCATCAATCCATTTTGGATGTTTTGAGTGGCGTCGTTAGGCTGCCGAATTTTTTTAAGAGATCCAACCTCTCTCTTTCTTTTTAAGTACTCTCTTTTATGTCATTTCTTTTACGCTCATATTTCATATGCTTGGAGATGTTCTTTTATATTCCACATACTGAAATTTTTATGATCATATTATGATAGACCCTATTTGATCTCATAAATCCATTTTTGGAAGTTTTAGGTGGCGCTGTTAGGCTGCCGAGTTTTCGTAAGTGATTTTTCATCTCACTTTTATTCCTATGACATTTATGCTACGTTTTACACTATGTACATTGAGTGGTGTATGTAATTCCCATTATTATATACTTTTTGTAATATAATTTCATTTATGGGTATTTACATATTCATTTTATGACCCTTCTTCCATGGGGTGTACGTTTCGAAAGTTACACAAGTCGGTAAGGGAACCCTTCACCCTCCTATTTTTAAAAGACTTATTTTGTTATGACTTTTAATTCACATACTATTATGTTGGGATATATTCTTATATATCCTTATTGATATATATTTTATGTCCAAGTGATGAGATACCCTTTTTATCTCTCATCAACTCTTTTTCTGAATTTTGAAGTGACGACATTAGGCTGTCAAATGTTTGCAAGGAAACTTCTTAACCCAATTTTGATTCTTTGGGATAAACTTGTTCTCCTGGAATATGTAGTTCTATTAATATGTCTGAATGTCCTCTGATTTTTTTACACTTAATATCCACTTATATTTGGTGTATTCGTTTGTCACAAATAATTAGGTAATTGATTTATCCTTAATCCAAGGATACCGTCTTTGTGAGGGACTTCGTCTCAATATTATTTCATTGAGCCATATTTTGTTTTATACACAACATTCTTTTTTATGGTGTATAAAACACTTTGAATTTTTCATTTGTCCAAAAGGAATATTTTTTATACAAAGCATTTTACTAAATGTAAAAAAGGGAATGTTTTTGTCGTACGTATGTGGCGACAACAACTTCTCTGCCACCATGACTATTATTTGAGTTTCGGCTTCCTCTACAAGCCATTAATTTTTTTTTTAAAAACATGTTTTATTTTTCTTTTATTTTGGTATTGGAAATGGTTTTCATATTGTTTTTATATCCATGTGTTGTATTGATATCTTGAGATTGAAAAGTGGAAATGTTTCGTTTCCTTTATGCATGTTTTATGTGATATGATTATGTTATGGTTCTTGGGCATTATTATGAAGACGGGTGGTTACGTGATAAACTAAGGGCGGGTGATCCCGATATAGCTCTCCAATTCATTGGGTAACTCGAAGGGGATAAAAGTTAAGGTTTCTCTGAAGAGATTTAGGGAATATACTGTGATGGGTATTCCAAACGTAACCAAGAGGGTTACTACCTATGTAAGAATGGTATGAATGCCTCAAGTTACATTTATGCCTTATGATTTCTATGATTTATTCATGATTTGATGAGTTATGTTAAAATGATTATGTTTTATGAGTACTGTATGATTTCATACATGGACTAATATTTTCTTTTTGTACTTTTATATCCCTTACTGAGCTTTTTATGCCATCCCATGTTTTTGAAATGTTTTTCACAGGTCAAGGGAAAGGTTCATGTTATGATGATAGTGTCAAGGAAGTGTCAAGAAAGAATCCATGTTTTATTTTAAATATGTTTCCGTTGATGGGGAAAAACAAATACTATCTTTTATGTAACCACTTTGCTTAAATATGGAATGTAATTCATGATTTATGATCTAATTCAGTATAACTATAAACCTGAAAAGATCCTCATTGTGAATTATTCATTTAATTAAATATTAAGTAAGGTTTAAGGCCGAGGCCTTATAACATATGTGTCACATCTATATTACATCCCATGATACACAACACAACCTCTTCATCATTATATCCAATCAAATCTATATCATGTTGGTATTTCCAGAATCTATCACCACTTATTTGTTATGTTCTACACCTCCACACATTACATAGCCTATAAAAACATATAATAGTTTCAACCATTAAAACCTAGTTTTATATATGCACTATAACCTTAATTTTCTTAATCCACACACAAATGAATAATAAACTAAGAGTTAGCACTAATTTTTTCAGTCTATAACCTATTTCATAATACATAAAATCATTATAATGTACATATCAAATAAAATAAGTTGAGAGATATGGGGAGATAGAGTAGTCGTCCTACAAGTACCTTTCCATTATTGATGTGAGGGAAACATTCCCAATAAATTTAGGGTTTTGGTGTATCTACCAACTCTATTTTTGAAGAATATAAAATTAGAAAATATAAGGTATATTTCACACAACCACACTATGTGAATATACCTATAAGTAGACTCATCTCCATCTATATTCCTGTAATATATTCTACTACCACCACTATGGTATAGATTAATAAAATTTAAAAAATATTTATAATTAATGAATTCAATAATTTTGAAATTACCAATTGTTTCACTAAAATATATTCAATCCTAGTTTAATCACTCAATTTCATTATAACAAAACATAAATTTGTAATTCATTCAATTTTCATATACAATATTAATGCTCATCGAGCAACAATATGACCATCCAATGTTTTCATTAATAATTATGTCATTATCATATATAATTAACTCAATTAAGAAACTAAAAACCACTGTCTATTTATTAATTCCATCATTATGTCATAATTTTTTGGGAACAATATAACTAAAAATAATGTACAACAAGAAAATATGAACATGAAACGAATTTAGTTAAACTGTATCCGGATACGTTAATTAAAAACATAAAATATCCATGAACATTCCATAAAATAATAACCATGTAATAACCAATATGAAAACCCTAATATCAACTTATTCTAATACCCCAAATGTAATCCAAGATCTCTTTTACACAATATTTCCTATTCCATAATCACTCTCCTGAACATGTGTGACAAACCCTTGGGATCTATCAAATTTCCCATTAAGTCACCAATCCGTCAGGGTCTTCAAAAATATCATAGGGTGATATATCATCCTAAGAAAAGCATATAAGGCAGGGAACACAATTGTTTTACATAAAAATTTAGTATGGAACTAAGGCTACCTCACTATGTATTTCATGAATATAACAATAGGGATTTTCTAACTCCTCCCAAACAATGTATTTCCCAAAAATGATATTTTTACACAGTACCAACTTAGATAGACATGTCTATTATGAAAAAATTATAAAAATATTAACATTATAATTACATTTTATTAATAGTAACATAATAAATTATAAACAATTATTTAACATATACATATAATTTATGTAGTTTTATTGAAAATCATTAATTCAATTTCATTTTGATATTTTTAGGTACTCAAGTAATCTATTTAAAAAATAAAAAAGACGAATTAGTCAATATTGAACAATTCAAAGGCAATAAAATCCCATCATAGATTCTCATTATTACTTAACAGACATAATTATTACCTTTATGATGTTAAAACCACTATTTACATAAAAAAATAATCATTTAAAATTTCATATATACTCATTAAATAAAATATAGATATCCAAATAACCTATATAGAAAAATCATTATAGTATGATTCAATTTAAAAAAGAGATATAAAGGGATAAATAAATCATATAAATCATATGATGCAAGGCTTAGGATAACTGATAAGGTCTCCAAAGAATTAGTGGAAAATCTTAAGGTTTCACATGTTCAAATGAAATAATCCTCAATTAAACAAGGGAGAACTTTTTCATTAAAATGTAATAAAATATAGATCCAGAATTATTATGAAATAAACACCATAAAATACTAAATTTTATATTTATATTATTTCATATGTGAATCGTGGATTTTTTATTTGTACATATACACTCGGATCAAATTGCATGAGTAAATTATTTATGTAAAAAATTGTTTTAAAAGAATCTTTACATTATTTTCCATAAAATGATTTGATGTATAAAAAATTGATAATAATATTTAATTTATATAAATGAATTTTTACTTTGATGTATAGGTGGAGCTGTGTGTAATTGTAAATTTATTTAATGTTATAAAACTTATACTCTGAAAGAACAAAATGTACAATATAAAAAAGGGATTAACATTATGTAATAGTAAAAAACATTTATTGTAACAATTATATTGGCAGACATTAATGTAGTGGGTTTCAGTTCATTTATGGGTAAGTATAATTACCTTAATGTAGCACGAAATAAGATGTTGGTAATGCTAATCTAGTTTACCTTTACATAGGGAATGAATTATGTGTATGTGTAATGAGAAATATATAACAAAATAAATTAAAAAACATATAAATAATAATTCTATGTTCTAAAACACCCTCAATAAACAAGTAAAATATAAAATAATGGTTTATGGAAAATTCTCACCCTTATAACAGTTCATAGGAAGATGGATGGTTTATACTAAATTAAGATACTCATATTGATATACAGTTTTCTGGATTAGTGGATGTTTCTTTATTCATTTAACCTATAAAACTGTAACACCAGAGGTAATAGTTAATTTACCATTTTATAATGTATTTTAATGGTATATATTACATGGGTTTAGTTTCAAGAGTATTTGTATGGTTTTGAATTGTCTTCCATGAGTTTCTATGAGTTCATGGTTTGATCATTATTAGGGGAAATTTTGATACCTAACCATGAAAGTGGATTTGGATGTTTCATCATTAGAAACATTGTTTTAACATTGTTTGTACAAGTATTATGTGTTCCAGTTGAAACCATATGGATGGTGATAGTATTGAAAAAAAATTAGGTTGATTATATATCAAACCTTGTTAGTCAACCATGCGAGGGTGTTGAATGGAGGTAGTACCATGATCATGGAGAGCGCATTTTTTTCCAAACATTGTTTCTTAACTATGTGATGTACATTAAATTCTCTAAAAATTGTTGTTTAAAACAATTTTACACCAAAAACCCATAATATTTTCTCACATATTGATCTAAAAAACACCTCACCCAACATATGTGTGTTTGGTTATTCCTTTTGATCTAGAAAATGTTCTTATATAATCTTGTTTTTCGGATAATCAGAACCAATAATAATCACTCATTCTTTATTTTTCTCTCCACATATACACATATTATCTCTCATTGATTTTTAGATAAAATCTTCAATAAAATGATCAATGGTTTATTAACTGTATTTGGATTATACTTTTTTAGGATCTATTGGATACCATACGTTTCTAGGAAATATAAAGAGGTTCTTGTACCATTAGTCACTTTTAGTGACTATTGTTTGTTAGGTGGCTTCTCTCCCCCACTACGTTCTCTATAACAAAAAGTTTTAATGTTTAAATAAATCATTCATTATTTTTTGGAAAATATTTCTTAGTTTCAGCTCTTAAATTATTGTATTTGAAATGATACATATAATTTGAATTATAAATTTCATGAATGTAAATGGGGTTTTAATGAATTTTTGTTTTTTTAAACATGTCATGTGTTGTTAGTGTGAGTTCACTAATTTTTATTGTGGTGTATTTTATTTTTTATACAAATAGGTATATCTATAGTTTCAAATTATTAATTCCGCCATATAAAAACATGGTGATGAGATGAGTCGCCACTCATGAGTATTGGGATAATCATTGGGTATAAATGGACGTGTTTGTGCATTGTGGAATGCTGATACAATCTTTTTTATGGTTTTGCTAATTTTTTAGGAAAATTTATGTATATGTTGGGGAATAATGTTTTTGAATTTGAGAAATGTTTTTCACACATGTTCAAAAGTTTCATGAACAGTTTAAAAGGTTTTTTGATATTTCATGAAAGTGAAAATTTAATTTCCTCTCATTGAAATATTAAAAAGGTAATCAAATAAAGAAACCATTGTGCTTTTCCAAAATTCATATTTGAAAATAGAAAATAGAGATACATGATCCTAATAAATGAAGATAGATGTTTTTCAATGATAGTGATTTGTTCACTTAAAGAGAGATAAACCAGGAATGATTCACATGTGTTTATAGGAAAATAATGATGTTAAGGGACAAGTTAGAAAAACCTATATATCGGCCTTTCCCTATTATTTTTAATGAAATAATGAGAACCTCACATGAATATTAGGCTTCCCTTATTAACAAAATAAACATCAGATCAACTGGAATCTAAAGTTCGGAACATTACATTTGCCCCTCCGGAGATGGGAAATAAAATCCAAAGGAATATACTCAGATCATAAGATATTTCCCCCATCCACACACTTAATTGAAATTCCATATACCAATGCATTTGACTCCTCTAAAACATGAGTGATGACTTAATCAGTGGATGATATTACCTTCGAACAATTAATCCACCGATTAGTGACACACCAAAAGAAATTATCAAAACTTATTCTCAAATCATGAACCACAATGGTGGAATCAAATTCCAATTAGATATATTTCTAACTCCTCTTCTTTGGTCACTCCATATAAAAGATAACTCCCATCATCTCAGCATTAAGAGAAGAATGAAATCATCATTAACCATAAACACACCCAATAAATTCCTATGATTATTCTAGAAAATAGGTCCATATCCCAATTGTTATAGATTTCCCCTTGATGATCCATATATGTTGATCAAAATCCAGAAAAAATGATATTTATAAAAAACATCCATTTATCACAAAATAGGATGAATGTTACCAATAACACTAATACTTTTGAGAATAGTTAGATCATGAATTGAGCTATGCAGGGAATAATTTTTGGGAATATTCACATTTTTTACATCAACAAAGATACTATCAGAAATAAATTGAGGATTAAAAATAACCTCATAATGTTTCCATATGTTCCATGAATTCCAATGAGTTCACACCAACTATTCTGTATCAACTGAGAAATGAAACAAAAGATGGGGAAAAAGAGAGAGACTAAACCATCATTTAATAGATTTTGGTATATTGGAGTAATTGGATAGTCGAACATCAATGATATCAACAATCTATTTCCACATGGATTATGTGGTTAGACCACTCAAAAATAGGCAATGTAAGTCCTCCCATTGCTGATGGATGTGGACACAAACTGAATATATGGAAATACTATAAACCTACAGAACATTATCAATATGAATTATTCAATGGGCCTACATCCATAAAATATTTAACTATTATAATGAAATGAAATTAATATTTAGTTTATAGATCCATTTGAATCCTCTAGAAGAACCTATTACATGACAGTAAAATAACCTTGATCTAAGAAGTAAAATTATAGTAGGATCCCATGTTTAAAACCCTTATATGAAGAGAATTTATACTTTAGGAAACCTTATTTTATGGACACTAGAATAACCTCCATATCATTATTTTAATATTTTATTAAAATATCCAATTACTAATTTAATCATCATGAGATATAATAAATTAATGGAATATAATTCTAATTAGTTTCTATGAAATTAAGAGTTGAATCTCTGGAAACTATCCTTTTTTCATTTAGAATAATTTTCAAAAAAATGAACATGAAGGAAAGCAAAACAGATGAGTCAATATTATTAAAATGACTATATATGAGATTTATTAGGAATATAGAACACATGAATCCATGTAATTATGAATTTTTATAACAAAGATCCATAAATATCATCTTGAAAGTATTGATTAAAAATTATGAGGTTCCTGATTCCCAAACCCTACTCATCATAAGGCTTGAAACATGTACTCCATGGAATAGTGGCCAGTCTCTTATCCAAGTTACTGCCACACCAAATGAAGTTGTTGATAAACACATTAATGAAAATGATCAAATGAAAATTCTATTAATATTCCATAAAACAATAGATGAACATAGGAAAGATAATAGATATAACCAAACAAACATGACATGCCATAGAAATTGTTTATCCTTTTCAAGAGGATATCCTCCTTCTAGTCTGAATGATAATTTCAGAAAAGTGACTGGCTTTGTTAAACCCAAAATAATAGGAATTCCATTGATGGTAAAAATAAATTTTTCCTCTCTAATACCATATCACTGATAATATCAAATTTTCTTACATCATAATTCTTCCTTCCCAAATAAAAAAAATATTTCTTCCAATTGACCTACTGACCTGACACCTCCTCATAATTCAAGTGTACTTTCATGATATTTTTTTATGTTTCTCTTGTCCACGTGAGTTAAGAGAATAATTTCACAAAAATAAAATAGTTTTGTAAGAGAAAAAATGACTCTACCAATATATATGGTGTTCGACTTTCCATTTCTAGAAATGATGGAAAAAATAATACAATTATAATTCTCAAAAATAGCGAATATAATATCATAGAGGGGGTCATCGTACATAAACCCCCTATAAAAATAAAAATATCCCTCTGGGGATCCATTGAAAATAGCAAAAATGTGAGTAGAGCTTAATATAATCTTTATTCAATATAAAAAATCACCTTGAATCCAAAACATATCAAGGGTCTTACAAAAATATCCCAATCCATTGTATCAAAATCATTTTAAATATCTAGTTTTGGAGAAACATTCCCTCCTCTATCATGCTTTTTAAGATGATTGATACCCTCCAAGGTAGTGATAAAGAAATCCAGAAAAAACCTCCTTTTAATAACACAGAATTTATTGAGTCAAAAATTCTACTAGAAATTGTAGCACGTCTATTCTCAATGATCATATTGATGGTCTTATAATTGATGTTGACTAAAGAAAAAGTCAGAAACAAATTAGTCAAACTTTCATTGTCTGCATTAGGAATTTGGGAAATAAATTTATCATTAAATCCCAATAGAATAGAACAACTTTTAATTAAGTGTAGAACAACACTATAAACATCATCTTTAATGATATCCCAATATGTTTGAATGAAAAATTTGTTAAATCCATCCGAACTAGGAGAGATATTAGACGTGAGACTAAACATAGTTGCCTTTATATATGGGTCTAAGGGAAGAAAAATGAGTCTTCAATTTTCATCCTAACGTACCATCCATGGAAAAATACTATCCATAGGATCAAAAATAGTGGACGATCCATTAAAATATCCCTATAGTAAGAAACTATAAGCTCTATGGTGTCAGGTCTATTGTCCAGGAAATGAACCCCATTTTTGAGTAACGAAAGATATATATAAACATTTTTATCTCCTATACGGGAATTAAAAAACATGGAATTCATATACTTATACATAATCCAATTATCATTAAATATTGATTTTTTCGTGAAATATTTCAAATTAGGGAGATTGTTGAGTTTAAGAGTTAACTCTGCTTCTCTCACAATTCCATCAGAAATGTCATTGCATGTACGCCAATCCTAAATATGGTGAAGGGAGACCTCAAAATCAGGTATTTACTAATACGGGTGACTAAATATTAAAATTCTCCACATAACGATAATAACATTTAGTATCATTAAATTTAAAATTAATGAAAATAATTATTCTTGAAAGAAACTGATCATACAAAAGCCTTAACAAGCTTCCCACATTCAGGATGATTCACCTAGGATTTAATAAACTTATAGGGAAAAAGATATTTGGATTATATTCCAATAGTCACAACCATTACTAGGAGATGATCCATGTAGATCATTGATAATGTCATGAAAGATATAGTCTCGCAAGTATTCAAAGATGACTCATTATCAAAATCCCTATGAGGATTTCTAGCCACTATTCCATTGAGAAATATTTTATACCCAGTGTATTTCAAACCTACATGAATGATCTAAATCAAATAATTATGTTTAATACATTATTTGATTTACATGGAATAAATGCGACTAGTCACTGCACATATTTTTTCATTTGAATTTAAAATTTAGTTCATGTCCATAAGAACAAACCATGGGAAAATAGTAATATTCCTTAGGGAATTGATATCCAACCAAAGAATTCTATGATCATGATATATGTTATGAGAATAAATGAATAAATAGAAGTTATTTATTCCAAAAATAATGATGAAATAATTTATATATTGGTTACTTGGACCAACTAGAGATGTTTAAATTAAATAAGAGTGGACCATAACCTCAAACTTTTTCACCTCTGTCAAGATGAATTTATTTAACTATGGGTGAGAACCCATATATTTGAAACTAGAAACTCAAGAATAAAATATCCCCATGGGTTAATTTAACACAAAGTATGTAGGTCTATGTTTATAGATGCAAATCCTATGAGATCTGGCATTATCATCATTGGGAGTCCATTTAAAATTCTTAGAAATTTTTCTCATATAAATATTTACATGGAGAGACGCCCCTTACTCTCATCCCCTCAATTATCTTTACCAATCATATTAAGCCTTCTTTCCATCATTTTTGGAGATAGATAGGGTTGAAGGATATGTGTAATGTCAAATCATCAGTCATCTCATTTTCATTCTCATTATGATATGTCTTCATGTCCTAATTCACCTAAAAGTATATAAGAACATCATCCCTAATAGAATCATTAGGGGAAACTTAATGTGGATAAATAATCTCATTTTAAAATCCCTTAGTAGATTATTTACTATTATCAATATTATACTGATCAATATCATTTTCAAAAACAATTTCATTATGATTTAAATAATTCCGATACAAATAATTAGTATGAAAAATATTAATTGGCACAACATCCTTAATGTATGTGGAATCCACCATGTTTATTAGACCATTGAAGTTATCATACAAAAATTGATTCAAAAAGAAAAAAATTATCCATTTTTTAATCTAAAGATGAAACAAAAACATGATGTTCTATTTGGGTACCCAAAATATTGTTGTGTTGAGCTGTTCAAGGGTTCTCACCTTAAAGCCCAAAATAATTATGAACCATAACTGAATGAATAATTATAGTAGGATCACCAATGGAGTAGAATCCTATAAAAATAACAGAGTTACATTTGTGAATCCCTAGTAAATAATCAAGTTATAACTCTCATTTAGGCCAACAAATAACAACTCCCTCTATATCAGAATAACCAAATCACTGATTCCAGGTGCAATATAACTAACTAAAGCATGATCATCCAGATCCAACAATGACCTATAAACCAAATCATTTATTTAGTTTTATATTTCCAAGTCTATATCCGGATCATTTAAACCATACCCTATAGAAGCAATTTTATGCATTCACTTAAGGGGTGAAAGATGAATTGAAGGGCGAGTTTCTGCTTACCCTGAAATTTCTTCCCAAGTATTTTTCATTTTTTTCAATTAAAATGGATGAATAACCAGATTATTACCTATCACATCCTTATATGTGTTCTCATTATCAATGAAACCCTATTTTATATTGTGAATTTTATTAACACCCTATCAATTCCTAGGATTTTGAGCCTCTTTGAACTTCTTTTGAATATATCTTCATGCTTCAATCCAATTCCCCATAATCTTACAAAAATCACTGAAATGAGGGATTAATTCTTACTCAATATTGACATCAATTTTATTATCATTATAAAATAGGATTATTGAATCATGACTCTCAAATTATTAATTCATTTCCACTGTGATTCTATAAAAAACAATGTCCCTGTCATTTTTTTTCTAATCTGTCTTTATCAAGGTACCAATGAATAAAGCTAGATCATTAAGGATTATATGATTCCAATAAACCCAATTAAAAATATGGAATCTAATCCAAATTTTAGCATTTGATTTTGTGTGAGTGAAGGGATAGAAATTTTAATCCCATTCTGAAATTTTAATATTACCAACCATACGTTGCAAAATTCTAGTATTTTAAGCCAAATGCAAATCTTCACCATTCTAAAAAACAATGTGTACATAACCCTTTTAATTTTGATTAGTATCAAAGAATATTTTCCTTATAAAAGAGAGATTCAATTCTTATAATCAGAATAATACCATAGATTACCACCCTTATAAAACATTACATGGAAAAGGATGAAAAATTTACAAATATTAAATCTCTCTTGAAAGGCCTTTGGATCCACAACAATATAGAATCTACCATCATTAATATTTTTAATTTTAGTCACTTTTATAACATCTCCTAAATTGGATCTTCAAAAAAAGATAAATCATTAATGAAAAACACCCACTTTTCATAAATTAGAACCACTATAAATTTCATTGTTATTGGAATGTGAGGCACCGTTGTTGTTAAACTCTCAATTTGGATAAAATGAACACATGATCAAGAAAACATCAAGGTTTTCAGTTCACCTCTATTTAAAAATAATATACATGTTATTATCAATACCACACCGTCCATATTCGCATTCAAAACATGTTTATGGTAACTCTTTCCTCCCAGTGGGGGGACCTCTAGGACAATAGTCTGTAACATGTTCCCCATATAGGAAAATCGATTTGAATCAACCTATTTATAAAATCTACTGTGTCTGAGTCTTGTAGGACTCATTCATGGGCCAATTCCCATGGAGAAAACATTTTTATGGTTAATTTTGGACTCCGACTCGGTGTCCCCACAAGTCCGAAATCACACAACATGTTCCCCTTATTGGAAATTTCATTGAATAACCCTGTGTATAATAAGCTCTTTAATGACCAAAAGTTTCATTAATGGAATTCCCTCTTGATCTAATTAAATGTCTCTTTATGAAAAATATTTTTTTTATAAGATGTCAACTTCGTTGGCTTTATGTTACGAATTGTGATCGTTGTTAATATAGACATTGAACAGTGATCACATGTTTATTATAAATATAGGACCTTAACAAATCCAATCTACTCAGACAAAAGAAGTGATGGCCTCATCCAGTAGAATTGCCCCATACAAAGCCCATTTTTCAGAGCTCGGAAAAGAGGTGGCATCCTTGGTCTTCTCCCTTGACCAAGCCCAAGCTGAGCTTCACCATGTCATGCTCGAATGGGACCGTCTGAGGGGAAAGTGGAAGTTGATAGAGATTACCACTCAAGCGATGTTATCCGAGCCACCCCAAGAGTCTGTCACCATCACACACCTTACACTTAGGTCTTATGCGGCTGTTTTAAGGGGTTATGTAACAAATAAGTAGTACTATGTTCATGCAAATTATTTTTTTATATAATAATGAATATAATTTCTAGTCATTTTTGATACATTGTAAATAGTTTTTAAAGTACAAATGGTGTTTTCAGTTATTATTTAATTAAAAAATCTATTTTATTAAATTAAGGGATTTTTTAATTAAAATATATTTTAATAAAATAAAATTATTATTTTTAAATTACTTTTTATTAAATATAAATGATCTTATAATTTTATGAATTCAATTAAAATTTTATATTAAGGTTTGAAAGCCATTTCTGTCAAAACCTGTGAATTTTCGATAAATGTTCGTTTTTATTTTAAAAGTGAAAATTAACATATTTAGAGATTTTTTTAGATAAAATAAATGACATTTCTGGAATCAGGATGTAGAAATTATCCAACGGTGATTTTTTCATAATTTTCTGAGACAGTAAATTTTTTGGGTAAAAATTAAATACCGTTTAAATATATAATGTGTTTGATGACATCATAATGACCCAATGGTGATTTAATAAAATTCCATAATATTTATTTTCGGCCAATATATGTTTTAAAATTAAAATAATGTGATTTTGGGTTTGTTTGAATTACTTTTCAAATCATTAATGGACCCCTCAAGACATATTCAACACATTGCCTTTTTAAATTAATTTCCATGGGAGTGTGACTCACCTCCACATAAGCAACCTTATTATTTTAAGAAGTTCGGACATGGGACTTATATAATATTTTTTTACTCTTCCCTTTTCCAAAAACCATTGGAAAAACCCATGGGACGGTTTGTGGTTTGGATTAATTTAATGTAAGGGGACCCAAACCTAAATAATAAAGAATTCCCTCACCTTTTCTATATAAACCCACCAAATCTCCCACTTACTCCTCACTCAAAGCCCTTGGAGTTCGTCCAACCTATGCCCAACTCTCTCTATAAACCTCTCAAGGTGCCCCAAGCTCCCAAGAAGCCTCTCACAAGCCTCTCTCTAGCCTTTCGAAGCACACTTCCATGTAAGGGTTTTTTCTTCCTTTCTCATTTTTGTCAATTGTCTTTAAGTTGTATTTCCCTTTTAATTTCAATTATGAATGTTGGGGTATGGTTTTGAACCTCCCCCATACTTCCCTCTTATTGTTTTAATGATGGGATACCCCTTTATCTCTCATTAAATTCCTCCCATGTACACCCGTTACTATGCCGAAATTCCGAAAGGAACTTCTCTCTCTTCATTTACATTCAAGGAAATAATTTTGTATCATGAATCTAAATTCCATTACAATTTTTGGGAAAAGTATCTATATGACCTCCTTACTATCCATTACATGTAAATATGATGAGGAACCCCTTTCTCTCTCATCAACCTTTTTATGAATTCTTATGTCACGCCGTTACGCTGCCGAAATCGCACCGATTTTCTAAGCCAATGTCATTGTGTAGTGAATACCATGCCCATTTCTCCATCAAAGGTATTCACCTTTATGCACATTTACATATTTATTATAAAGTTTCATGTATGAATTCCACATTACTTTATCGTGGAATAAATTATTATGTTTTATGAATCCATGTTTTATGATCCATGTGGCACACTTATGCATGAAATTTAATGTTTAAGAAGGGTGCACCCTTATAGTGCTCCAATGAATTGGGTAAAGTATAGTATCATGATACGTCACGTGCAATGAGTGTTGAATAAATCTAATTCAAGTGAAACAAGGGTTTACTCATGATTTATGTGCAATGAGGGTTTACTCATGCTTCATGTGCAATGAGTCTTTGCTCATGCCAATTCCATGATAAGTGTTGTTTCCACATCTCCATGATATGATAATCATGCTTTATCATGACTTAATGTTCAAGTTTCTATTATTCTCTATTGATTATGCCAATTTTCTAACATTTATTGTACTCTTCATTTTATTCCATGTGTACTCCCTTACTGGGCTTTATAGCTCACCTTTTTCTTATGCATGTCTTCAGGTTATCCCATGCAATGCGATGTACAAAGGAATGTAGTGGTCATGAAAAGGAAGTTTTCAATAAAGATGTTGTATTTCATGTTTTATGTTTTTATGTAATGATCCTAAGCCCCAAAGACACTAAACCTCTCTATCTACATTGTTGTATCAGGTGATGTTTTATGTAATGAATCATGTTTATGTTCTAATAAAAAGCAGGGTTTTCATAGTTGGTATCAGAGGAAAGGTTTAGTTATTTTTGGGATTAGGAAACCATATTAAAGCCTTAGATACAAGACTAAGTATTAATAAAACATCCCTAAGTTTTGGTAAATACTACTTAAGAGGTTTATCAAACAAATACATCCCTGTCTGGATACAAGCAGGTAGAGGCAGCTCTAACAGAGATGTATCATAGGGGTAAAACCCGAAAACACTGCTTTGAGCTAGACTCGAACGGGAACTGGTGCACGAAAACGGGCCTTGCTGCACTCTTGGTTACGAAACTCCCGAGGGATATGTTTTTATAAATTCACAATCTTAGTATGAACCCTTATTAAGGGAAAAATTCCCCTATGAATATATGTTAGAAAGTAGATCATGAAAACCCGAGATTAAAGTCTATAGACTCACGAGTTAAGGAATGCCAATTTATTTATAAGTCATCATCTTTTGTCTTTGGTTTACCCTTTATGTGTTACCCCTAACTTTACTTTTATTCCAGACAATGGCCGGTAATGGGAGGACTCGGGCTAACAACCGTTGGGAAGATCAGTGTGATGACTGTACTAATGAGATGCCAAATCCAATGGGAGCAGGAATTGTGATCTTTGTCACGCTTCTCTCTCATCTAACTCAAGTTTTGAATAGAAACATGGGTCAATAGGAATGTTCAACCCCCCCCCCCTAAGAAAGAACAAGTCGCTATCGAGGGATTCATGAGACAAAGGCCTCCTACTTTTAGTGGATCATCCGATCCCACGATCGCTGAACAATGGATCAACTCCATTGAAACGATATTCTCCATCCTCCAATGTTTTGAACAAGAGAAGGTTCTCCTATAGGCTTATCGTATGGAGGGTGAAGCTGATAAATGGTGGACATTGATCAAAAATATGAAGCCTGAGGAGGAGATTGAGGCGTTGTAATGGAAGGATTTCCAGAAGATGTTTTTCGAAAAATATTTTCCACGCACCCTCCGGCTTAAGATGGAAATGGACTTCCTTTCCCTCAAGAAAAAAGAAGAAGAATCTGTTGGAGTGTATGAGGCCAACTTCATAAGGCTTGCATGATACGCTTCCAGATTTGTTGTTACCCCCGAATGAAAGGTTGACCGCTTCTTTGGTGGGCGGAAGACTAGCTTGCGGAAAGCATTAGCGATCCGTGACTTCGACAGCTATGAGGAAATTGTCGGATGTACACTCAAGGTCGAAATGGAGATCGGTGAATCACAGGGGTATCATGGGGACAAGAAGCATAAGGTGGAATTCAATGTCGATGGTCCGATGGATAAATCCAATGGTGCTTAGAAGATCCAGCACCCCACTTGCCAAAAGTGCAGAAAGAAGCAGACTGGAAATTGCCTTAAGGGGACAAGAAAATTCTTCAGGTGTGGAAGAGAAGGGAACCTAGCTGTTAACTACCGGAAAGAAGGACCCGTGGCTGCGACAGAGGAGAGGAACGCTCCATTCGAACCTCAGTGCATTTTTCAATGCTATAAATGCAAAGAACCGGGTCATTTTGCAATTCAGTACCCTAATCCAATGGTTATCGGAGGCAACCAACAACCTCCAAGACAGCAAGGAACAGCTTTTTCCATCACTTCTGCCGAAGTGAACCCCGACAACAAAGTGGTGACAAGTATTCTAGTTATTCATTCAAGAATAGTGAATTTACTTTTGGATTCAGGTTCTACACATTCTTTTATATCTCGAAAGTTTAATAGAACAATCCCAGCACCACCACAAATCATGGAAGTAAAGATGTCGGTGAGTACGGAAAATGGGGAAATCATTGCATCCCATTAATATAAGTCCTCCCCTATTATAATCTGTGGATTTAATTTACCGGGTAACCTCATCATACTCCCTCTGGTGGAATTTGATGTAATTCATGGCATGGATTGGCTTTCCTTATATAGAGCCAATATAAATTGTTGGGAGAGGGAAATCCCACTCCATATGGAGAATCAACCACCGATTCATTACAAGTGTCATGAGGAAGATGAATCTTCATTAGCTCCATCATCTCAAGCATGGATATTACTACCTTATGAGCACACATATCTGGCTCAGATGATTGAGTCCAAAGAAGAAACCATCCTTGAAAAAATGCCTATTGTGAGGGAATTCGCTGAAGTGTTTCCCGAGGAACTGCCTGGTCTTCCTCCAAGAAGAGATGTTGAGTTATCAATTGAACTTATACCTGGGGAGCTACCAATATCCAAGAATCCATATAGAATGGATGTTGTAGAGCATGAAGAGCTGAAAAATAAACTACACGAGAATCTGAATAAAGGGTTTCTACGCTCAAGTGCTTCACCAGGGGGTTCACCAGTCCTCTTCTTCAAGAAGAAGGATGGGTCAATGTGGCTTTTCATCGATTATCGTGATCTTAACAAAATAATGATAAAGAACAAGTATCCTCTCCCAAGAATCATTGACTTGTTTGATCAGTTGCATGGAGAACAATACTTCTCCAAGGTGGATTTGTGGTCGGGATATTATCAAGTAAGGGTGAAGTAGGAAGATGTCCCCAATACTACTTTTTGTACAAGGTACGGGGCACTATGAATTCATTGTAATTCCTTTAAGACTCACTAATACTCCATCAATATTCATGGAATTCATGAATAGAGTCTTTAGAGATTACCTTGACAAATTTGGGGTAGTCTTTATATATGATATTCTAATATACTCCAAAACCAAGGAGGATCATGAGGAGCATTTAAAAACTGTACTAGAGACTTTGCGCAAGGAGAAGCTCTATGCAAAGTACCGCAAGTGTGAGTTCTGGTTAAAGGAGTTCTCATTCTCAAGCCATATCATAACAAGAAATGGGATATCTGTGGACCCCTCCAAAACAGATGCAATTGAGGAATGGCCAAAGCCAACATTGGTAAGAGATATCCGCAGTTTCTTGGCGTTAGCTGGATATTATCGACGATTTGTGTGAAATTTCTCACGATTGTCCAACCCACATACCAAGCTAACTCGAAAGGGATTAAAGTTTTCTTGGAGTGATTAATGCGAAGAAATCTTCAAGGAGTTGAAAAGGAGGCTTATCACTGCACCCGTGCTCACTTTACCCACAAGTGGGGAGATTTTTGTGGTATTCAGTGATGCTTAGAAGAAGGGCTTAGGATGTGTGCTGATGCAGAATGATAAAGTGATATCCTATGCGTCAAGGCAGTTGAAAATCCATGAGCGAAACTATCCAACGCATGATCTGGAGTTGGTGGCTATGATCTTTGCCTTGAAAATATGGCGGCATTATCTCTATGGAGAGAAATGTGAGATATATAATGACCACAAGAGTCTTAAATATATATTCACACAGAAAGAGCTTAATATGCACCAGAGAAGATGGATAGAGCACATCAAGGATTATGATTTTTCAATACATTACCACCCTGGGAAAGCGAACAAGCTGGAAGATGCCCTAAGTAGAAAGGATCCAATGATTCTATCAATGATGAGAATTGAGAAGGATCCAATCTTCAATGAATTGATGAAAATGGATGTGGGAATCATAAAGAAGGGAACATCATCAATCCTTTCACAAATGATTCCTCAACCATCTCTTTTGGAAAGGTTAAAGGATTCTCAAAAGGATGATGTTGGAATTCAGGAAAAGGTAGAAGCTATCAAAAAAGGGAAATCCTCACAGTTTAATGTTAATGAAGAATGAATTTTGTGGTTTGGGAAAAGACTATGTGTTCCATCATGATCGGAGCTGAAGAAGGAACTTTTGGATGAAGCACACAGTTCAAATTTCTCTATTCACCCAAGGAGCAGAAAGATGTATCGAGATCTCCTAGAAAACTTTTGGTGGGATAATATGAAGAAGATATCGCCGAGTATACATCAATGTGCCTGGTGTGTTAGCAAGTGAAGGTAGAGAGGTAGAAGTCTAAGGGGATGATGCAACCATTTCCCATACCAGAATGGAAATGGGAAAACATAACCATGGACTTTGTCACCGGACTTCCAAGGAAATCCAAAGGCAATAATGCATTTTGGGTTGTTGTGGATCGTCTTACAAAGAATGCACACTTCATTTCTATTAGGGAGGATTTTTCATTAGATCAACTAGAACGAATATATATTAGGGAAGTGGTAAGGTTTTATGGAGTACCACTATCTATTGTGTCTGACCGAGATCCAAGATTCACCTCTAAATTTTGGAAGAGTCTTCAACATGCTCTGAATACTGAACGGAACTTCAGTTTGGCCTATCATCCTCAAACTGATGGCCAATCCGAGCAGAATATCCAAACACATGAGGATATTTTGAGAGCATCCTCAATGGACTTGAAAGGAGGATGGGATCAACATCTTCTTCTGGTTGAGTTCTCTTATAATAACAGTTTCCACTCGAGCATCGAAATGGAACCATATGAAGCCCTGTATGGGAAAAGGTGCAGACACCAACATGTTGGGATTAGGTCGGTGAACGTAAGCTGCTCGGACTAGAAATGGTCAAAGAAATGATGGAGAAGGTGAAAACCATTCAGTAGCATATCATGGCATCCCAGAGTCGATATAAGAGTTGTGAAGATAATCGTCGACGAGGCCTTGAATTTAAAGTTGGAGACATGGTGTTTCTACTCATATCTCCATGGAAAAAGGTCATGAGGTTTGGAAAGAAAGGGAATTGAAGTCTAAGGTACATAGACCCCTTCTAGGTTCATTATCATGTTGGGGCTGTGGCCTATCGACTAGCACTTCCACCTATTATGGCCAAAGTACATGATGTCTTTCATGTATCCCTATTGAGGAAGTACATACCAGACCCTTCACATGTACTCTCTTATGAGGTGGTACAATTGGAATAAGATCTTTCTTATGAGGAGCAACCAGTGAAGATCTTAGATCGTAGAGAAAAAGTTCTAAGAAATAAGACAATACCCCTCGTCAAGGTGTTGTGGAGAAACCACAAGTTTGAATAAGCGACATGGGAATCAGAGGAAAAGATGAAGTTGAGATACCCACATCTGTTTTAGTGTGGGAAAAGGAAAAATTTCGAGGGCAAAATTTCTTAAGGGGGGAATGTTGTAACGACCCAAAGTTTCATTAATGGAAATCCATCTTGATCTAATTAAACGTCTCTTTATGAAAAATATTTTTTTTATAAGAAGTCAAATTCTTTGGCTTTATGTTATGAATTCTGACCGTTGTTAATATAGCCATTTAACAGTGATCACATGATTAGTATAAATATAAGACCTTAACAAATCCAATTTACTCAGACAAAAGAAGCGATGGCCTCATCCAGTAGAATTCCCCAATACGAAGCCCATTTGTCGGAGCTCAGAAAAGAGGTGACATCCTTGGGATTCTTCCTTGACTAAGCCCAAGTTGAGCTTCACCATGTCAAGCTCGAATGGGACCGTCTACGGGAAAAGTGGAAGTTGGTAGAGATTACCACTCGAGCGATGTTATCCGAGCCACCCCAAGAGAATGGCACCATCGTACACCTTACCCTTAGGTCTTATGCAGCTATTTTAAGGGGTTATGTAAAAAATAAGTTGTACTATGTTCATGTACATTATTTTTGTATATAATAATGAATATAATTTCTAGTCATTTTTGATACATTGTAAATAGTTTGTAAAGTACAAATGGTGTTTTTTGTTATTACTTAATTAAGAAATATATTTTATTAAATTAAGGTATTTCTGAATTAAATAATATTTTAATAAAATAAAAATATTATTATTAAATTAATTTTTATCAAATATAAATGATCTTATAATTTTATGAATGCAATTAAAATTTTATATTAAGGTTTGAAATCCATTTCTGTCAAAACCAGTGAATTTTCGATAAATATTGGTTTTTATTTTAAAATTGAAAATTGACATATTTAGAAATTTTTTTAGATAAAATAAATGTCAATTATGGAATCAGAATGTTGAAATTATCCAACGGTGAATTTTTCATTATTTTCTGAGACATTCAAATTTTTGGGTAAAAATTAAATACCGTTTAAATATATCATGTGTTTTATGACATAATAATGACCCAATGGTGATGTAATAAAATACCACAATCTTTATTCTCGGCCAATATATGATTTAAAATTAAAATAATGTGATTTTGGGTTTGTTTGACTTACTTTTAAAAGCATTAATGGACCCCTCAAGACATATTCAACACTTTGCCTTTTTAAAATTGTTTATATGGGAGTGTGACTCACCTCCACATAAGCAACCTTATTATTTTAAGAACTTCGGACTTGGGCCTTATAAAATATTGTTTTCCTCTTCCATTTTCCAAAAACCATGGGAAAAAACCATGGGATGATTTTTGGTTTGGATTAATTTAATGTACGGGGACCCAAACCTAAATAATAATCAATTCCCTCACCTTTCCTATATAAACCCACCCAAGCTCCCACTTCCTCCTCACTAAAAGCCCTTGGAGTTCGTCCAACCTCTTCCCAACTCTCTCTAGAATCCTCCCAAGGTTCCCCAAGCTCCCAAGAAGCCTCTCACAATCCTCTCTCTAGCCTTTGGAAGCACACTTCCATGTAAGGGTTTTTTCTTCCTTTCTCATTTTTTTCAATTGTCGTTAGGTTGTATTGCCCTTTTAATTTCAATTATGAATGTTGGGGTATGGTTTTGCACCTCCCCCTTACTTCCCTCTTATTGTTTGAATTATGGTAGACCCCTTTCTCTCTCATTAAACTCCTCCCATGTACACCCGTTACTATGTCGAAATTCCGAATGGAACTTCTCTCTCTTCATTTACATTCAAGAAATAATTTTGTATCATGAATCTAAATTCCATTAAAATTGTTGGGACATGTATCTATATGACCTCCTTAATGTCCATTACATGTAAATATGATGAGTAACCCATTTCTATCTCATCAACCTTTTTATGAATTCTTATGTCACGCCGTTACGCTGCAGAAATCGCACCGATTTTCTAAGCCAATGCCATTGTGTAGTAAATACCATGCCCATTTCTCCATCAAGGGTATTCACCGTTATGCACCTTTACTTATTGATTATAAATTTTCATGTATGAATTCCACAGTCCTTTATCTTGGAATAAATGATTATGTTTTATGAATCCATGTTTTATGATCCATGTAGCACACTTTTGCATGGAATGAAATGTTTAAGAAGGGTGCGCCCTTATAGCGCTCCAATGCACTGGGTAAAGTATAGTATCATGATACGTCATGTTCAATGAGTGTTGACTCATGCTAATTCAAGTGAAACTAGGGTTTACTCGTGCTTTATGTGCAATGATGTTTTAATCATGCTCCATGTCCAATGAGCCGTGGCTCATGCTAATTCCATGATAAGTGTTGTTTCTACATCTCCATGTTATGATTATCATACTTTATCATGATTTAATGTTCATGTCTCTTTTATGATCTATTTATTATGCCTATTTTCTAACATGTATTGTACTCCTCATGTTATTCCTGGTGTACTCCCTTACTGGGCTTTATAGCTCACCCTTTTCTTATACATGTCCTCAGGTTATCCCATGCAATGCTAAGTACGAAGGAATGTAGTGGTCATGAAAAGGAAGTTTTCAATAAAGATGTCGTATTTCGTGTTTTAAGTTTTTATGTAATGATCCTAATCCCCAAAGACACCAAAACTCTCAATATTATTTGTTGTATAAAGTGAAGTTTTATGTAATGAATCATGTTTAAGTTTTAATAAAAAGAAGGGTTGTCATATGAACATTGTATACGTTCGGTGGGACTCAAGACCACACAACATCCAATGGAGAACAATGGTAAACGCCAGCTGGTACCACTCAGATGACACCCCCTGCAAATAAACATGTGTATGGGAAAGGCTCAACTCTCATAGGGGGTCTCGACCAATCAAATAGCACAACACATGTTCCCCAGGTATGCAATGGATTTTAATATCCCAATGGATAATACACACAACATCTAAGTCTGTCAACACTCGAGCCTACACTAGTTCCCTCAAAGAGATAGGGGTTTAAGCAGTAGGTACCACTCAACTAATAACACATTTACATAAAACATGGGTATGGATAATGATAAACTCCAACTACGGGCAGTCCTATAGTATGTCACACAATGCACAACTAGCAATGGATTTGAATCTTACTATGCATAACATGAAACATGTCTAAATCTAGAAGGACTCAATCCTTTTCTAGTTTCTACAGAGATCGATTACCCCATTATCTGAAATCCAAAACCCTTAGACAATATCATTTCTATGATGATTTATGATAGTTTTAGGAATATAATTCTTACATGAAGTAGTTACATGATCATCAATTGATGAATAATGGGACATGTTTCAATATGGAAATCCATTTTCTAATGATTATGAAGTTTCATATAAAATAAGGTATTTCATGATAGATGAAAAAGTTACATGAATATCGTGATATTTATGAAGAATTGATAAAATGATTTATGAAAATTATCATGAAAATATGAGATTAAATTTCCTATAAATTATGTGGTAATATATATTTTATAATTTTGAAGAATGAATAACATCATGAAACACATTCAATGTTTTAAAACATTGATTCATGAAATAAGTGTTGAATCATCTTAGGGATTAGTGCACACAAATTAATTGATATTGTAGTGATTTTTCAATGTTTGAATGGTAGTGAACTAATATGGGTAGTGACTTCACTCTGAACGCTATAATTATAATGAAATATAGTGGATTTTTTTCATTTTCATATAAATTATTTGTTTTCCAAATACTATCCTAGTTAAATGTTATGAAAGTAAATTTGGTGTGTATTTTTTTTATTAATTCGGATTTCAAATTATTATGAGAATTTGAGAGAATAGTGTTTTTCTTAATGAAGATATTATATTAAATATTGTTTCTATATTAATTACTCATACTCTGATTCATATCATCCCATATTTTAAAAAATCATGTGGGAAAAAATTCATAGATGTTTATCAATAGAATTTTTGAAAGTTTTTATGATAAAAAATTACACACACCAGGTCCATACTTAGAGGCAATTGATGAGGACTCTAAAATATGGATCAAAATGTTGAATCTTTTTTTCATAATTGTAGTACATAGACTCTAGGACCATATTCCCTTGAATTATTCAAGAATTATTTATTGGTAATTATATAATGATGTGGGTAGCAAGATCAATGTTTTTGAAGGACAATGATTCAAAATATGAGAAAACATGTGTGAACATTATTAAAAATGATTATATTTTGTATTTTAAAAATAATACACTCTCTTTCATCATAATTTCATGGTATATTTTTACTCTATTATATAACTATTGGGATAAAATTTTATATTATGTATTTTAGTTTTTAGTGACCATTGACTCACCCTCATCAAATTGTTCATGAAAAATTTAACTGGGAGAATTATTTATGATTACTGCATCACTATTCTTGATCACATGAATATTTTTTGATAAATTAATAAAATATAGTGGCTTCAATAAATATAATCATTTCTTATAATTCATAAATATTTATGTTTTTCAATAATTCATATATATTTTTATAAATGAATTCTATAAAGAGTATAAATACAAAAAACAATAGAGATGTTACCTTGTTCGATTGTAATGTTTTTATGTATACCAATGGAGGTAGGTTATATAACACCCATTTCATGGATTAATGGTTCCCTAAATCCATGAAAAATGTTTAAATATTTAAATTTTATAGATATACAACACTATTAATGATAAAATGAATATTATAGTTGATGGGTGAAGAAAACATGTGTTACTCTTTTTGCTCACTGAGAAATAATTAAAATATGTCACATTGTTTAATGATTGAATATGGATTATAAAAATCATAATAATATTAAATAATGAAATATAAATTTCAAGTATTCATGATTATAAACATTTAATAGAAATATAAAACAAATTTGGTTGATGATGAATTAGTGGATTAGTAATTCATTTTAGTGAATGAAATTTAGTGCTCAATTCAAATATGATGATTTATTCTTGTGGATTCCTAGATGATTGCATTATGTTTATTCTGAATAATATCTTGATATCTTATGAGATAATAAATGGCTACTACCTTATGAAGGAAGAGAAATTTAATAAAAGAATAAATTTAATGTATTAAATTATTTGAGAACATTACATATAAAATGATTTATATAGAGGAATAGTATGTTAAGGATGACTACAAGAATTTCAATTTGTTATTATCATTCTTCATTAAAGGTAGAGAATGAGGGAACACTGATTTTTTTGGAAAAATAGCTTAATGTGATTTAATTATGGAAATATTAGAAACTTATTGATTGGTTTACCTAAGCAGGAATACAGAACTAAAGATGACAATCAACAAAAATAATATATAGTAAAAAATGGAAGGATGAGCTCATATGGGATGAAAAAATTAATAAAAAAGTTATAATTATAATTATCAATATAAAATAAATATTAACAAAAAAATTACTAAAAAATAAAATTAATATTTTGAAAGAGGATATAGGATCCTAGATATTTACCAACTTTGAAATTTTAAAGAATGATAAAATTATACATTGATCTTACATGTGAAAAAGAATTATGAAGTGAAGAGGAATTATGTGATGGGGAAATTATGAAAGATATTCAATTATGGATGAATGAAGTTGTTTTTTATGGTGAAAATAGGAACCTTGAAATAAAAAATGTTTCATTTAAAAATTGAGATTATTTCAATGAATTAGTTCCTTATTAAATCAAAATTTCATGAGATTTTCTGGACATAAATGGATTTCATAAGAATAATGTAATATTAAAATATAATTATTTAATAATGTCAAATATAATTTAAAATATTATAGTAAAATTTATTTCATTAATTGTGAATGTAAAATATCTTTAGTAGAAGTTTTTTATGTGTGTCACCGAAAACCAGCATTATCCATATATCTTTCCAAATACACCTACGTTAAAGACTAGCTTCGATGATAACAATAAAATACCTAATATACCTATCACATAATATCAGGATGTAACAAAATCATTATAAACAATCCCATTCTATTTTATGTTTAGATATATCAGGAAATAGTGAAATCAACAATTAATATATCCATTGTATTTCTCAAAAAATGGTTTTTATTTCGATTATATATGACACAACATATTATGTATTTAGTATTATATATCTATATCATATTCACAACATATGATATTTTTTTAGATATATCATGTTTAGGACTTTTCAACATAACTGAGGGAAATAGAAACACGAAAAATGGCGATATAAAATTATCGTGAAGGATAAACATAAGTGATAATAAACAAAAATCATAAGTTTGTATAATATGAGAATAAATAATATTAAAATAGTAGAAAACTAAAAATAATCACATAAATGTATTAAACATAGTGAATAATATATCCATAGATAAAAAGGAAAATCAAATGATGACATGGATAATAATAATTGGCTATGTGGTGAAGAAATTAATAATTTTGGATTGCTAATTCCATGACCTATGTTAGGATATCATGATACGAGACATTACGTTTATATCATCAAGGCCATATGTCTAAGAAATATTATTATCTAGGATGGTAGATAGCATGATACCTATCAATGAATTAAAGGTATATCTAAATCCAGGCCCAAATCATTATTAATTAATTCTAATATACTATTCAAATTTAAAATTATGTAATAATACATAATCAAATTTGAATATAATCTTATGTATTAGTATAATAACATACATAACACCATTCTTTTTCTCTATGTTTGTAAATGATATAACTTTATCATAACATACATACACAAATAATTTATATAGAAAACCAATATATAATAATCATTAAGGATTAAGTAAAAATAATATATATCTAAATAATAATTCTAATTATTTCAATAGTTACCCAATTAATAAATGTAAAATCCTTCTATGTAACTATCAGCCAAACTGACACCATATAGGGAAAGGGGTATATAGTTTTGAAAATAAGTTCCTTAATCAATCAATAAATGGAATCCAAGTGAACATTATTCATTCAAAGGAATTAAATACATAGTTTTCAGAGTGGAAAAAAATTAAACTAAATTCAGGCCTACAATTGGGGGTGATTCGAAAATACCAAGGATGTGAAGGATCTTCAAGATTTTAATCTCCCAAAAATGTAAAGGATAATTTAGGGGCTATAATTCATGAATTAAAATGTTTATTGAAATTAATATTGTTCATATAAAATTCTAAACCGATGTGAAACTATAAAAGAGTTTTTAGAATTTTTTTAACATTTTCCTAAGTAAAGAAGTTTCGTGTCAAAATAAAAAGTGAATAAAAAAGAATTATTGAAAACATTTTAGAATATTAATTTAAAAATTTTATACATATATAATAGATCCTTTTAATGATATGAAGGTTATAAAAACATTTGGGGAAGATTATACATTCAATTTGAATGGATTTAAATCATTTCTAATGATTTTGAATATTTCTTTTGAAACAAATATCATAAAATTAGTAAAAAAGTCATAATTTTATAAAAAAAAAGAAAAAATGAAGATACTTGAGAAAACACATAATTTGGATTTTGATTATAATGTACAGCATTGGAGGGATCATAAAATGTGAACAAAGAGGTAAAATCCCCAACAATGTAGTTTTCAAAAACCAAAAAATATATTTTTTTGAGAATAAAATTTGATTAAGACAAAACATTTGAATTAAAATGTAATTTTATGGTAGAGGCTAAGATAACATACCATAGAATATAATAATATAATTTAATTTAAACTAAATTAATGATATAATTTCACAAATAAGTATTAAAATTAAATAAAGTAATTTTAAATTATAAAAGACCATGCAACTTTGGTATAATTTGAATTAAAATATATTTAAGGATAACAAATGATATATATTTATATTCAAACCAAATTAATTAAATGTCTATTTACAACCAAAAAAATTAGGTAATAAATACAACCTTCTTAAGAAAATGTGGTTTATATTATGAAATTTATTTCAAGGGGTTAAAATTTGAGATAATAAATTATTACCTTAATTCATGATTTCCACTAAAGTAACAAAACTACCAACATAAAAATATAATTATCATAAAAAATATTTAGTAATATTATTCACATATATAACCTCTTATATAATTCATTTATAATTATTATTTTTACATATATCGTCATCAGTTATTGTCTATTCCCAATATCTGGTGTGAGTAATATTTATCATTTTGAAATTATTTCCGGATAATGTTGTCGATATTCAATATTATCCAAAATTTCAACATTAAAAGATAATTAAATGTAATAGAATTTTTTTTATAATTATTTATGTTTTAATAATTTCATTTTATGTTTTTCTGTGTTTTTATTCTTAAATATGATTTTGGTGACTTTTTTTGTGAGTAATTCATAACAAAGAAATGGCATAGTATTAATTAATAATGTAAATTTTTTTTATTAAAATTGTAGAAGTAGAAAAAAAATTATTTATAAATATATTCCATTACTATATTTCCAATTAATACATGATAGTCATATATTGACTTTATCAAATTGGTGGTTAAACAATCCTAATTGCTACATTCTATAGTATATGAATGGTTATAGATATCAAAGATTTTCCTTTTTATTATATAATTCTTAATAAAGTAAAAATTCATTATTTATATGTTTTGAAGGTGATGAAAATTAATTTTTTTGAGTTATAAGAAGGATGTAAATAAGAAACATGTTTTCAGCTATAAATAAATTTCAATTCCTCTTAGTATGTCAATTTTATGTGGTCAGTTTTATAATGACCTCTAATTTTTTGTATTATTTGTAAACTGAAAAAAAAATTCTAGAATATAAATAATTTCAAAAATAACCTATATCTTCAGTAAACCCATTTATGGAACCATTCAGTAATAATGGTTATTTAAAATAGAATGTTTCGTTCATGGAGGCGGTAGCCTACAATCACATAGGGGAAACATTTTCAATTTCTTCCATTGAATCTGAGGGGAATAAATAATGTTAATATCATAAATAGCATAAAATTTGACTATATTATTAATATTAATTTCATTATATAGAAATTTTTTAATAGTTTTTTTGGTGGATTGATGATAAGGATAATGAAAAAGAAGTTAAAGGGTATTTAATAATTAGGTTCATAATCTTGATCTTCTCTTGAAGTTTCCATTCTAAATAAAGCACATGTGGCTTATTTTTTTTTGTTTTAGGAAAAAACAATTTGTAAAAGTTGTATATATTAATTAATTAATGGAGATATTTTGGGTAAATTTGAACTATAGTAGTGGAATATGTTTATAGATGTAATATTCTTTTATTGGTGAAAAAGAGAGTAACATCTTTGTATAAGAATTTTAGGTAATGTATAAGAATTGAATTTCATGAGAGTGAGGTGAGTTAGGAAGGAATTTTTTGTTGTAAAATTTTGTATGATTTTTAAACATAAAAAACATATTCAAGTAGATTCAATTTTTATATTGATTTTGTAAAATTCAAATCATACTAAACTAACCATTTTAACATTTTAATTATTAATTAAAGATAGATATAGTATTTATTTTATTCTTAATCATATAAGACAACACATCATGATAAATTTATAAATTATGATCTAAATTTGGACTCTAATTAATATAATAACATTTATAAACATTATAATATTATATCTTAAATTACAACATATAATGTGTCAAAACCCATTTTTGTTTTAAAATGTTCTTTTAATCATTATGTATCCATAAACATATATATATATATTGATTTAAAATTAAGTGAGTGACTATTTATTTGAATATAATTATAATACCATTATTATAAGCCTTATGGTAAAATAGTTCAATTAATATGAAATTCATAATATTTAGGAGAGTATCATTCCTCGAAAAATAATTGTTTTACTAGGGTAACTAATATTTGATTTTGTTACTTATTTTTAACCCTCAAAATAAAATTATTACCCTTACATAATATGTTCATGATGATTAAAAATATTCAAATAATGCTATCATGTTAAATTTATTATTTTTTAAAAAATTTATTTTGTATATAAAAAATATATTTCAAAACTATTTTATTAAGAAAACAACAATATAAAAATATTATCTATTCTTATTATAATCATATATAAATTACAAACCAAATTAGTACTAATATATTAGGAATATAAAATATATATCTAATACCAAATATATTTAATATCATATTATAAAGAACATAAAGACATTTTTAGGAGTAAAATTCTTCTCAGAGAATAAAATTGTCATGTTAATTTTATCAATGTAATTGTAAATACAATACCTTTTTCATTAAAATTAAAAAAATTAAACGTATAAAATAAATGTTATAAGTAAAATTTTTGAATAATAGATATAATTTATTTTATTTCCACCAAATTATTATTTATATAACCACACTATATCTCTATATACGATTCAAATAGAAGGCCAGATCGAGAAGTAATCTTGTGTGGTGATTCCACTAGCATGGACCTGTAGAAAACATAAGTGGTCTTGAAATTATCTCACATATGATTTTACTCATTCCATAATTATATTAGTTTGTTATAAACTAATTCCAAAAGAAACCCAATTTAGGAGATCTCTTTTTCATATTCAAATAAATAATATTCTTAAGGATGATTTTCACATCCGGATTCCATTTATTCTACAAGGTTTCATAATACTATTCTTATTTTTATATGAGCTTACCCACAAAGTATGTCATTATTTTCATATATAAAATTAATTATTTGAAAATATGTCTTTGTTTTTTCAGTTCATTGTTTGATATATTACAAACTATTAAAAACATTATATTTCAAAGGAATATATATTATTTATAATCATAAGGTGTTACAATCTCTCCCCTTGAATTAATTCTGTCATCAAAATTTTAATTTTCACTAAAAAATAAAATTAGATAATGGAATCTAAACGATAGGCCTAACTCATCATATAATTCTATGTAAGGTTTCTATATAAATATTATTGGAATTACATAGAAAAACATTTATTACCTTTATAATTTGAATATAATAATATTATCAAGAATTTATTCCAAAATAATTCTCTATATCTAGATCGTAGGATTTTCTAGAGTGATGCCTTACACAACTTCATCATCAATATATTTTTCAACATAATATTAAAACCATAAATATTTTGATAATATCCAAAATAATCAAGGTAATATATAATAAAAATTATGAATCTCAACACGTATTTGATTTATCTAATGACATTTTCATTTAATCCTATGATACTTTAATTTTAAATATATTGCACAAGTAATATCCTTTAACAATATTGGTTAAAAATGTGTCACCATTTTTTCTCTCATATTACATTAACTAATTATTTTAAAAATAAGCTCTTTTAAATAACTGGTGAAGATAATTTTATTAATCAAATAATATACCATGAATGTATAAAGATAATTGTTTCATCTTTTCCCCACTCATCATGCACTAGATTTAAGACTAATTTGATACTCAACTATATTTTTAAGGGTTATTATGCTTTTGTGAATATATTACACAATTGCATCTACATAGTTTTATCTATATAGCTATGAAATATATTGGTGAGTCATAAAATCTCAACATTAGAAAAATATTAGGATGTTATCATATATATAAACTTATCCTAAGACTAATACCTATAGATTTCAATAATTTTCTCTTACCCTAATCACAAAAATACTTGAAATTTACTTTACTGGCCTAAAGGGTTATCTATATCCATTTAATTATGATCCACCTTGACTTACTATCTTTAAATTATCATTGACTAACTTCCTAAACTCTAATGTTATCTCAAGCCTACTATGATAACAAATTTAGGGCCTAAACCCCTACTCCCAAATCCAGTGTAGAATACACATAATTTATATACAAGATTTGAGAATAACTATGACAAACTAAAAAAACTATTCCATATCCAATGACTAAATCAAAATATTAAGTTACATACATTCTTAAATCCTTTTAGGTTTATATGTTTGGAGAATTCAAATAAATTAAAAACAAATAAAACCCATATCTTTCTCTAATAATGGTAATTTATTATATAAAAAATAGATAATACATAATAAGTAATCATCTTCATGCACAAATTATCCACGTAATATATTCTATTATACATATTGTGTTTAATAAATTCATCATATCATGTAAAAATAGATACATAAGTAGTGGTGAGTTCAAATATATGGAATAATTAAATATAACTGATAATAATAAATGATCATAAATGGGAATAAGTTGATCAAAATTTATATATAAGGAAAAGATATCCAAAAATAATTCTATAATAGAATGATACTGAAGACATTATATATCCATAGATAACAATGGAAATGAAATTTCACATGGAAAAAAAATTTGGTTTCAAATAAATTAGATACATAATATAATATGAAAAATTTAATTCTCTAAGACATGATATGTACATAGTCATTATTATGTTATTATCAAGGCCCTCTATCATTGAAATTTTTTTCTTTCTAATCACACACCAGATTACCATTACTTTTTTGATTAATGAGAACTATCGATACACCGATGAAACATTTGTAACAAGGACACAATTTCCCCTATGTAATTATAATTCATTCCTCATATGTAATTGCTCATAAATAATACATAATAATCACTTCCAATAATCATTAATATTTCAATAATAGCATAAAATTCTCATACTTTTCCCATATCTATAAAAAAGATAAAATGATTCTAAAACATCTAGAGAAGGAAGGTGGATGGTAAGAAATCGATATAATTCCAATAGTTCCCCAATAAATAAATAGAATATATTTCAATGTATGAATCCTTAAAATTAACACCATATATAGAAAATGATACATTTTTTTATCAACAGTTTCCTTAATTAGTCTATGTAATGAATTTCAGTGGAAACCCTCCAATCAATGAAAGGAAATATATTAGGAAGGAAAATTATTACTATAAATGAGGATGATTTTGAAATAGATAGGTAGTCATGGATATCCTTGAGTTTAATTTATAAAAATAATATTGGTTAATTTATGTAATAATTCTTGAATAGAAATTTCACTTCAAATAAATCGTTTTGGGAGAATGTGAGAAATTTTTTCAAAACAATAAATGTGTATATAAATAATGTTTTTCACATTTTCATAAACAAATAATATATAAATAACATTTTAATGTTAATTTAAAAATATGTAGTAAAAGAATTTTAAAATATTTAACTCTAATTTTGATAAAAAAAATAATTGATCACTGAAAATATATAAATTTTAACAAAATAAATTTTGGCTTAAGGATAAAATATATTACTTAAAACAATTCAAACACTTTTAAGTCTTTTGAAATATTATTATTGATGACAAACTTCAAAATAAAATAAAAAAACTACAATTTTGAAAGAGGAGAAGGAAAATATATTGGTCTGTTGAGATAAAAAATAATTATTTTTCAAATTATAAAGGAGAACATTGTCTGGAAAAGAATAAATAGACAATGAAGGTAAACTATCATTAAATTTCATAATAAATATTCTCAATAATGAAATAAAATTTGATAATTAAATTTTACCATGGATGGTGAATTTAATATAAAACATTATTTTTCACTAGATATAAAGAGAAATAACTATGAAATAGAATAGTGGGGTTTATAAAAAAAATTGTGACATTTAATTTTATGATGACTCATTATAACACAATGAGTGGAGTTGAGTTAGAAAAAATCATTATAAAATCAGTTTCATTCAAATCAAATGTCATTTAAATAGGGAAAGATTTTTTCCTATTAAAACCCCATAAATTTAAAACAAATATGTAGAATGAAATTTATTATGTATTAGATAAAAAGTTTTAATGAAAACATGGTGTATAATATGAAATATGTCTCAAGGGAGAATAATTTTATAAAATAAACCCTTACCTTAATTTTTGATTTCCTCTAAAATGAATTAATACCTGGTATAAAAATAATTATCTCAATCACATATTTAAAAAACTTAATCATAAAAAAACCATTTATATACTTATTTTATAATTGTTCTTTAATTTTATTGTTGTAAATTATTTTAAATTTTTAGTATCTTGTTGTATTAATCAGGATCATTTCAAAAATGTTTCATAATAGTGATGTTTTTATTAATACAACCCACATAGTTCATCAATCACAAATACTAAAGGTTACTGAAATTGATGCTTTTATAATTATTTATAATGTTTTATTTTAATTTCATTATTATTATATTTATTAGTCATGATGAATATTTCATTGGTGGTCTTTTTGGTTATTTATAGAAAAATTGATATCGTAATTAATTATTTAAAGGGTTATATTTTCACTCCAAAACCAAAAAAAATATTTACATAAAAATATGGAAAATTATGTTTCAAAATATATCCTTCATAAAAAATTATATCATTGTTCATGTATGTGGTTAACCCGACGCAACAGGAACAAGCTACAACCTATGTATGAGTATGGCTATATAAAAGATTGTTTTATTATAATATCATTAAAATAATAGTATCAAAACATTATTTTCATGTTATTTAATTTAATATTAATTATTAATAAGAGTTATAAGAATAAGGAAAATGAATTTTTTCCAATTGTATATACATCACATTCCCTCAGGGAATATTTATTGTAGGTGGCTAGTTTTACACTGGTCAATAATTTAAAATATTATTTATAGAATGAAAACCTTAATTTTCAATAATATAAAATATTTTATATAAAAAATTCATTTCACATAACCCATTTTATAAAAATCCAAGAAATATTTCATTGATAAATGAATGGTGTTTTCTATTGACGTGGTCTGGACACATCCGTGAGAAACATTTAAATGACCTCAATTGAATGAGAGGGAAATGGATAATTTTTATAGAATAAATATAATAACTTCAATGTAATTTTTTTATTTATTTCATTAAATATATGTGGTTCAAATGGTTTATAAGGGGATGGATGAAAGGGATAAATAAAATAAATTAAAATATATGTTATACTTTTGTTGATAATTTTTCTATTTTCATGATGTGTCCTTTGAAAATAGAGGACTTGGGAATTTTTTAAGGTATAAGATTCCAAATATGTATATGGGATCTATAATAATTAAAAAGGATAGTGTTTCATGAAAATATCTAAATAGAGGAGTGACTTGAAGAGGGTGGAAGTGAGATCCATTTATATGAGGAGAAGAGTGACCAATATTTGAAAAATAACTTTATATATGGAATAATAATTTAATTGAATGTTCATTAGGTGGGATAGGTTTATAATTTCTTGTGATAAATGTATGTATGAATTTCCAATATAATAATGTTACTATATTAGGTCAAACTGTCTAATATATGAAGTAAAATTTTAGCCCCATTAGATTAACTATTTTATGACTTATTAATCTTGTTTAAAATTTTTCCATGCTAATTATTTTATTATAAAATAAAAAATATTTCACTTTATAAGAAATTTCAGCATTTTGAAACCAAACTTTTACACAACTTTATCTAATATAATTTATGAATATGATAATTTTCTATTTAAAATTAAGAAATATACTGTTTAAAAAAACATTTTGTTTTATAAAAATGTCATTGAATTTCATCATGTTCAAAATATTATTTTTTCTTGATTTCTAATTAAATTAATGTAAATTGTTTTTGGAACACCTCAAAAACTATTAGTTGGATCATTGTAGTCAATATCTTATATGATACACAACACCATGCATGTAAGGTAATATAATATGGTTAGTATTTGTAATACACTTTCTATTTTAAATAAATTCAATATCTAGTTTATATCTTACAATGAATAAATCATCATTATATATTGTGTTACAAGCAAGAGTTACTTTCTTATATATTTTGATTTATATGCAAGTGAGTGTTTTACTAAAAAAACAAAATATTATAAGATATTATTATAAAATATAATAATTTATAAATTAGCCCTTAATTATGTAGTTATGAATCATAATAAATAACTTATTAAATAATGGTTTTTATAAATATAAAATGATTTCATTTGTTACAACTTAATTATAAATGTATATAATAACTAATATAATATATATGGAATATTATTATAGAAATATGTTCTAATGCTCACAAAATGACATTATCCTTTAAAATTAAATCAATTAAGAATATTAAGTGATATTAATTTAATATATATATTATATTTAATAAAATAGTTTTTATATACATCCAATAGATTCCATAGGCATGAGATAAGAATGAAGTCAATATTACACATAAAAAAATATAATTATTGCAATTTTATCACCTTTTAATGGAGAAACTATTTTAAATTAAATTTTCATCATTATATAAATTTAATATGTCGATTAAAATTTTATATTTAAAAGAGAAATCTGAAGATTATGATATGGTGAATTGGAAGTATTTTTCAAGGGGGTTTCAATTTTTATCAAATAGTAAAAAATACTGAAATTTAATTCAGAACAACATTTTTATATAATTTTTTATGTGGATAAATTTTAATTTTTTATTTTAATGATTAACATTATCTTATTTTTACCAAATAACCCGATTTAGGTCATTGAAATAAATGTAACTTTGAAAATGACGTTAAAAACAAAGCTATCTTTTCGACGTTTTTACTTTAAAACCCAAAATTGTCGTTTTGTTTGCAGGATTAAAATAAAAGACATATCTTCCAATTATGTTATTACAATTAGCAAAAAGGGATTCCATATTTGGATTAAGAACAATTTATATTTTCTAAAATGTTCATATTTTTTTTACAAAAATGATTTGTGAATGTAATTAAAATTAATTACAATAATTAATTTGAAATTAAAATTAAAAGAGGACTAAACCTTTACATTAAGGGACCAAATAAAATTTATTCTTGTCCAAAATCCATTAGATGACAATAAATCTTCAATTCAACATGAATTATTTTTTTGGTTGGTTTTTGATTAATTTTTTCATTTAAAAATGTTGGTACTCATAACATGTTTTAAAAAATGCCAACTGAGTCCTTTTCCACCCTTATAAAAGACCATTACCCCTACCGGTACCTCACACATATCGAAACACATTTTATAAACCAATATAATCCCAAATAACTCTGATACATTACTACCCAAATCCAATAAGCCTATCCTTTCCTAAAACTCAATCCAAGTATGCCATCTGGTTAAAACTAAAAGGAGGTACCCGAATAAAAGGTAACATCCTTCGTCAAGATCATTTATTTTATTTCCATTATACACACACTCCACTCTTATTATTAAATGATCATATAGATACAACAATATTGAAACTATGATTTTTTCCTACTAATAGTTTTCCCTACACTCACACACACTTCCATCTAATTGTTAACGAACATATAGTTGACATGTACAACAAAGTGCCACCACACGAAATGATGATTGTTCATTTTTCAATTACCAACTATAATGGTGAAACTTAATATGGGTAATATATATATACATATATATATATATAATTTTATATTCATCATGAATTTTCTATTATTTTATTATTTTATAACACATACAATTATAATTTCTATTTTTTAAAAATATAACATCTTTTGTATAAGTGTGGACTACTGCCCCCGCAATGTGACGTGATTCATTCACAAAATACATGGAACGTGTAAAGGATGATTTTAATTAATAATATGTGACATAAAAACGTATGTATAATATTAATTACATAGATACCTTTTTTAAAGATAATATATATAATATTCCTAATTTCCCATTCACACACTTAAAATGTTATAACTTCATCCGCATACATGTAGACTACTGCCTCCCCAATATGATGTGATTCCTTTTACATCACAATAATTAAATATATAATTAAATATGAATAAATAATTATATAATGATTATAATGGAAGTATTGAAGTTACATACCTTCTTTCCACAATGATTATTAATGAATTGAAACACTACTTATGTGTATGTACGACCTACGGTCTCCATAATATTAACATTTGTTTATTTTTCATAAATATATTTAATTATTATTTTTAAATTTATAATTGAGTTATAAATATTATAATTAATTAATTATTTTTTATGTAGATGTTTTATAATGAACCCCTTTGACCATATTTTAACAACAAAAGTTCTTTTACATACAAACTAAATTTGGACAAAACACCCGATGTAAACATAATTGATTTATAGTTTTATACTATATATTAATAATTAAAATAAAATTAATGATAGACTTGAAAAAGAATATCTTGAAATTAAATAATTAACATAAGATTATTATTTATTAATATAATGACACAGAGGACAATTCAGACTCAAGGTAAGGGGTTTCATATGAATTTACATTCCATTAAGAGTTGTTTTTTGTTATGAATGTTGTTTGTTTTATATGGTTCATATAGTAACATTTAAAATTTTATATCATTAATATCTTTAATCTATTGATATTTTAAGTTTTTTTGTAAAGATATTAATTCATAATTCTTATGATTTAAAATCATTCAAAGTCGAATAGGACACTTTATAAGGATTAAAGAATATTTTCCTCAAAAATAATTTTAATGATACTTCATTTTAATTCAAAGAAATTTCATCAATTTCATTTAAAAACCTTTAATTTTTATCTCATATGGATATTAATTAATTTTTTCAAGTATTTTTACCATTGTTTCACTGTTTATTACTCAAAATGGTTTAGAAAATGTTTTTTTTAAAACCACACTTTATTTATATCTCAAGTGGGAGAACTGATTTTCTTATAATTTTTTTTAAAATGATTTAAATTATTTTATAAAATGATTTAGTAATGGATGTTTTACCCATTTTATATTTTTATAATGATTTCAACTTATTATTGTTGCCTTTTTTCCAAACAAGGCATTTTTTCAAACCTTTTGATGTGCTAATGGAAAGTTTTATCTTAATATGGTTTGTATTGATTTTCACACCATAATTCCTAAGAAGTATAAATTGGATTTTTAATGGGATGCTTTTTTTAATTAAATGTTTTTAAATTTTATTTTTAGTGAAATTTATCCTCAAAGTGATTCCCAAAATAAAGGATATTTTTCACAAGTACTCTTTTTAATGTTATTCATCAATTTAATCAAAAAAATAAACAATTAATTTTAATAAAATTATGATATGATGAATTATACCATCTTAATTCCTCATTAGAATAGTTTATGATTTATTTGACCAAGGATTGTATTCACATTAACTTCCATCATTCCATTTAGTCCCCTTGAAATATTTAATTTCCTATTATCATTTGACATTGTAGTTCCCTTAAATATCAAAAGAATTTATCTTGGATATTATTGACTAAACTATAAACAATTTTTGATGTCATATTTACATTAATTGTTAAAGGATTGAATTAGGAAATTTTTCTAAACTTATATAATTTACTGAATGATGGTTTTTGAGAATGCACAGAGAGTATTTAAATGCTTTGGACGTGAAATATATATCTTGTGAACTATTTATGGAATTAATTATGGGTTGGGGACTGGTTAATATTATCACCTGGATGCACCAGAGGTCTTATGAGATAAAATTATTTGAAAAAAAACCTTTGAGTTTGTTTCAAAAGATTATAGATAGGTTTCTACCCATATTTTTAAACATTCTAAAGGATAGATATTGGAAGTATAATCCTTTATGTGCAAAAGACATGATGTTAAATAATTAATCATTTCCCATATTTATTTTTAGAAAGTAATCATCCATGATAATTTTCATTTATATTTCCATTTATACATTTTATTTTCATATAATTTATTAAATGGAATGTCTTTTATTTGCATAACATTCAATGATTAATTTTCCATATCTAGTTATTTTAATGTTATGTGTTTTCAGTTAATTATTTTCATATTGTTGATGCAATTAATTCACTGTTTTTTGAATACATGGTACAATTGTTCAATTATTTAACATTACATAATTATTATTCTCATTGATATATTATTGATTCCACTATACTTTTACATTACTGAGTATTTTGGCTCACCCTTATAATGTTTCCTTTCCCCAAGAATCCAATACGTAATTATTATATTCATTTATTGGTTATATGGAATAAATTTAATATGCTAAATGTTATTTAAAATTAAAAAAATATGTTGTAATTAGTGCATTCATTTTTAATAAAATAAATATGTATGTGTATAGTTTACCAAAAAAATATAAACTAAATGGTATTTCAGGATTTTATTCCTTGTAATCATGATAATATAATTGACAGTAGACATCAGTTCCAAGATCTTAGGTGTTGGGTAACTATAGTTGGTATAAAATAATGTTTATTATGAACCTTGAAAACTACATTTAGGGAAACATAGACTAGAGAAAATATCCCAAATGAATAATTTGAGATATTTAGATAATAACACCCAATAATCATGGAAAGTAATGATTATGTGGGTCTTCTAAGAAATTTAGCCATGTCTAGATACTAAAATTGGATGTGAACTGTAACATATGTACCTTTTATTAACAACTCTTACATGGTGTGTTGAGCCTGACTCGACATATCATTATAGAGGGCAACGATCCTTAATATACACCAGTTTGACACACATATGGGATATACTTTGGATAGTTCACCATCCATTTAAAAACTAATATATTGGATTTTTACAATGAATAACGATGGTTAACCCTAAGGTGTTTTAGATTGTAGATAAGGATACATGATTTAGAAATCCAACTAATGATATTATGGATAAAACCTAGAACATGTAAGGACTTATGTGAAAATAAATGGATGAATTATTTATGTATTGGGGTTGTATTGAAAAAAAAATTAATACAATATTTAGTGATTAACCATATTTCAAATATCTTCTTAATTTTTATTTCATAAATTATAATAATATAGTTTTTTAAAAGGAAAAAAATATTTACATGGTGACAACCAATCATTTCTGGTAAGGTTGTGGTTCATGAACCCATGATTGAATAACGATAAGGGTTTTACACCAACAACTAACCATCTCAATAACTCTGTCAAAATGTCATTTTTTTTAAAAAAATTGTTAAATAAATATTAATGGTGAACCAATAGTGTTTTTTAGTGGTTTACAGATTAATGTCCTTACCATATTAGTTTTCGAAAATAGTTAGAGATAAATATTTAGACTTTAAACTATTTTATGGGCTTTAAGATCCTATAGAAATTTATTTTAGTAATTCATGATTCAATTTTAATTTTGGAGATTTAGTTTCTATAATGAAGTAATGAATTTGATTTTGATCGAAGAACAACTAGAAGAGGGAATTTTTCATATGATATTAAGACATATAATGTTAGTAAATTTTCTTTATATTTATAGTAAGTAAAATATTTACTCAACATTATGAAAATGAGATTAATTTTTTCCCTAATACCGTAATTTTTATTGAACTGATGGTCTTTTAAATAATAATAGATTTAAAGCATTGAAACCCTAAACATTCTATTGATCACTCTATTGTTTTTGATTTATGACGTCAATTTATTCTTGTAAATATTTATTATCTTCCTCTTTGTTGGAATCTCTACATTCCACTAATTTTATCCTTCCTAGAGATCCTGTTATTTGTTATTCCATGTGACAAAAGTACAAATCATTAAATGTTTTTGATAGGATGTTTTATGAAACCTTAACACATGTGCAATTTCAAAATAGGAAATATTAGACAATCTACCACAATGATTTTCTTTAAATTATGTGGATCCCAATTTAAATTATTTTGGGAGAATTTAACACCCTGCAAATCTAAAGTAGGAACACTATATTCAATACCTTGCCTAACCGGAAGAACAAAACATGTAAGGGAATAAAATATCCTTAGAATTTATAACACAATTACAATATTAAATAAATTATATATATATTTTAAATCATACAATGCATGCAACATAGATTCATCATGTGTTACAGACAATAGAGTATTTCTTTGATAGTTTTTGTTACATGGAAAACCAAGATTTACAGGCACAAATATATTATTTATTATTATTATTGAATATAATAAGATATAAACTACACGTGAAATTAGTAGTTATGATTAGTAATAACTAACTTTTGAAAATAATGGTTTACGAAAATATTGTCACACCCCAACCTCAATAAATTTATTTTTTTAATTATTATTTTTTTATCATCACTTTTGATTTCAGGTCGGTATTGGTTAAATTTTGAAATTCCCAGGTTAAGAGGGGTCCTAAACACGAGTTGTGAATGATTAAGAATAATTGTGTGTTAACTATGTGGGCCACCTATGTTCAAAAAGAAAATAAATTAAATTGAAATAAAATATAGAAATAAAATAATGTTAAAGAATAAATTTTAATACTAATAATATTTATCACCATCACCATCATTATTATTATTATTTATGTTATTATTATTGATATTATTATTATTATTATTGATATTATTATTATTAATATTATTAATATTACTATTATTATTATTGATATTATTTTTATTATTCATATTATTATTTTTTATTGTGTGGGGTTTTGAATTATTTATTTTCATTCCTTTTTTCTTTATTTATCCATGTTTCCCTCCTCCTTGTGTGTCAAATGAGTGTTTCTCCCTCAGCTCCCATGGTCGTGTGCCACCCCTCATTCGGCCCTCTCTTATTTGGGCGAACCGATTGAATTTCTTCTGATTTCTTGGTCACAACCTCGAGGCAAGACTTTCTCTCCACTTCAATCCCTTGATTTTCTTAATTTTACATCTCTTCATCGCCCGATATGTATCATCCATATTCAAGGGTTTCAAACGAGGTGATTTTTTTCACTATATCTTTTTAGTTTGTTCAATATGATACTCGGGTCATCTTTGGGTGTGTTCCAACATCTGCTTCCAGAGGCGAAGTGCGTTGACTCATATTTTCATACCAACGTCACTTGGAGGTATTATTTTTATACCATTTTTTTATTTTGAACTCTTAATTTTATAATCATATCATTCATATGAGTCTCTAGAAAATTTACTGAAAGATTGTTGGTCTTCACCACCTTAATTTTTGATACCTTTTGATGTTATAGTGAGTATGGTTTGTGATAGAGGGTGTTAACACATATCCTCAAGTCATGTATATATAATATATATATATATATCCCCGGTGTATGTATTCATTCATGGAGTGGGGACTATGTGCATTGGATTATGGATATATGTGTATATATATATATGTACGTGTGTGAGAGTGTGGGACTGTTATGAGTCATAGATACCTAATTTTTCAAGTTCCAATATGTTCGGCATGACCCAGTTCCTTATTTTAGGTAGGTATTTCCCAATATTACTTTCCTTACGCATGCCATTAATGTTTGTCATTTTAATTAAATTTATAAATTTGGTTCGCACCTCTGTTGAACCAATGATTAAAATGATATAGCAATTTAGAGTAAGTTTTGTTTATTGAAAAATAGGTTTTCAAACCTATTTGTGTGTAATGTTTTTTAATGGAACCTAGGGTGTTTATTTTTAATTATAATTCTTTTTTATTGTGAAACTAGGTTTTTTGTGAAATTTTTATCCCACGTGATGTTGTGTGGGTATTTTTTGGTTGTGTTATTAGTTTAGGGTAAATTTTTTGTAATGATATAGTTTGTTATATTGGTGAACGTGTTTCTGAAACTACTTGTTGGTTTTTTGTGGGGATTGTTTCAAGTCCACCCAAATAATGTGGATGGTTGGTTATAGGTTTTTTTAGAAAATGGTGTTTTATATAAATGATTATTCCATAACTCTTTGGATGTATGATTTACTATTTGATGTTGACACATCCATGGGTGCACTTGGTGCACAAATTGATGTCTCTCCAAATGAATATAGTGACCTAAATGGGTTTTTTCGTTGAATATTCGGTATCCTAAACGGTTCTCATCATCAAAATGGTGTTGGTTCATTTTTTGTGGTTTCTAAAAAATGGTTTATAGTGGATCATTAGAGGGTGTTCCAATTTTAAACTTCGTGTGGGTTTTGGTGAATGATTGATTTAAAAACTCATTTGTATATGTATTTTAAAAAGAGGTTCTAGTATGATGTTTTGGGAATGAATTTAACTATGATGACTTTATTGTACCATTTGGTGAATTGAATTAAATGGTGATGATTATATAAATTTTTATTATAAGATGTGGTTTGGAGATTGTGTGTGCCTGATTGGAGTTTCGAATGTATCTTTAAAAAGTTTTTTATATAGACATGACGCGAAGGTCCAGTTGGATATTTAATGATTTTTGGTCTATATGAATATATGGGCCACCGTTATAAGATGAATTAACATTATGGGTAGTCATATATTTGTGTCCATTTTTGTGGTAGGATTGTATGGTGGTGATAGGTAGGTTGAGTCACGTGTACGAGGGCCTCCCACTTACACAACGTTTTCTAACAAGAGATCCTAGGCATCTTTTAGATGATTGTGTAACAGTTGCTTTCTGGCCCCGGTTAGATGGGTTAGTACCCCCTAGAGTTGTAGATAGGCTAGGAGGTATGTTCCACTAGTGAGTCCAGGTTAGTAATTCTAGTTAGATGTTGACTTCGGCACTTCACTATAATATGGAAGGTGGTTCAGAACGTAGAACATCTAGGGATTTTCTATGGATATTTAGGATCACCCATGGTTATTAATTACATTTCTTGTTTACGTTCAATTGTAATAGGATCTCTACATAAATTGTCTATTTGGTTCTTCTTTGCACTATCCAGGTTTTATTAATTTTGAAACTTTTCTTTTAAAATTGAATTTAGTTTTTGAATTAAATGCGTCATGCGTTGTTTTTTAAACATATAAAAACTATATTTTTATAGTTTTATTCCCATACTAGTGTAATTAGACTATTTTGGGAAATAATATATTTTTATTTAGGGGTTTATTATTTGTATACCTACTAGTTATTTTTTCCTCATGACAATTTTATCATTACAGTTGCAGGTTCCATATTCCTTGTTTCTCCATGCATATTTTCCGACTATTGAGGAAAGGTTGATCTTTGGTTGGGTGGTGACCAAGATGGTCGGATGGAGGTCTATTGAGTTTATCTTCTTTCTTCTATTAGTGTGTTTTTGTGTTCTTCATTTTTCATTAGTTTATTTATTTATCTCTCATTAATGGTATATGTCATTACCTATGTTAGGTTTGATGTTTGACACTAGTTTCCAGCCTGTGGTAATAGGGAATGTCATTTAGGCCTTGCTGCAAACTAGATCAGGTGACCAGTTCAGGGTCGACATGGGTTGGTTCATAAAAAAATTGTATCCGAGGAGGCCTTTTGTTATTTAGGGTGTTTGGTAGTTGGAGACTAGAAATTTCAGGACTCAATAGGGAGGTACAGGAAGAGCATCGTGAACTCTTTCTCTTTTGGATACTCGATTTTCTAAAGGTAGTTCGATATTTCATTCTTTGATTTTGGTTTGTATTGATGGGGGTGACTAAGGGAGTGATCCAGTGTTGCATGACATACATACATGGAGGTGAGACCCATATGGAGCCCATGTGTATGGTCGAGACACTCCTAGTGGTTGGTTCTTACATGGAACATGGTCTGCTAACCCATGTAGTCGTGTTTTTCATGACCAATAGTTCCCTATTTTAGTTATTTTGGCATAGATTGTTCTTGGTCTGATTTTGGACGTTCTGAATTTAAAACAGTTTTGAGTTACATATATTTGTTCTTAGTAGTTGTTTGAATTGGTTTTGGGGGTTTTTTCTTATTTTATGAATTGATTCATGATTTGCAAATGCTGGATTTCAGAAAATTAATATCTTGGGTTGTATGGAGAATAAAAGGGAAACTATGTTGAATCTTGAAAAGTTTTATAAAATGTTAAATGATAGATAAGTTGGAAATGTGTAGTTTTGACAGTAAAATGGTGTGTTTGACCCTTGGTAATCCTTATAGAACTTTACATATATGTGGGTGTGTATGGAAGGTTCATTTTCCATGTATGTGTGGATGATATAAGAAGATGTGGGGAAAACACATATGTGATGGTTCATAGGATACAATGAATGAGTTTTTGAAAATCAATGATTGATCAGGTTTTCCAAAGTTTTTTTTGAAAATGAAAATTGTTTTTGATAAAAAAAGATTCCTTTTTAAATAAATTAGATATTTTAAATAGAAAAGTGTGATGGAGATTTGATTTTTCAAGTGGATGTGTTGGCGTTATCTTTGAATTGGAAAATGATGTTTTATTTCAAAAGGGGGTTAATTTTGAAAGTGTGTGAATTTTGTAATTAGAAATTTTCAAAAGAGGATCCTTGGAATGTTTTTTTTTATGATGTTGTGCTTTTATTTTGGTTGATATTTGATCAATATTTGATTCTATTTTTTATGTGTTGGTCTATGAGTTAGGTGTTTAGATGGTGATATATATTATTGTGAGTGGGGCGCTGCTTCTTTTTGGTATTCTTTTGTTATTTCAATTAGGCCGCCCAGGAAGGTCTTATATGTTTCATGTGTCTGTTATACTTTTTCCTTGCTGAGATTATGAGTGGAGTAGTTTTTTTGAGTTCATTTTTTTGTTTCCCATTTTCTATGGTTGTCATGGTTTGTTAGAAGTAATGGAGGGGATTGAGGAAGTTAAATGTGTTTTTTGGAACTCCTGATGTTGTGATGGTTCAAGATATTTTGAGATTGTTAGGAGGTATGACTTTGGAATAGTGAACGGAAGTCACCGGAGTTCATAGATCTTTGGGGTATCGTGGGGAATGTTTAATCCCACATTCATCTAGTTATGTGTGGCTGGGGAGGTAAAGGTGAAGAATGGTATGAGGCTCGTGATCATTCAAAAATGATAGTGGATGATAAAAGCTCTTTTTTAATTGATTGAGGAGTTAGTTTTCATTTATTTGGAGGTACCATCAGAATATTTGTTTGGAAAGTAGGTGGAAGATGTGTTTTTAATGGACTTGGTTTCTAGATCATGGACAATGGTCCATCCAGTTTCTCTTTTTTCAAATAAAGGTTCCCTATTTGGTGAAAGGATTGTGCTAGAGGAGCCATTTTTGGAAGGATATTCTTCATTGGATATGATATATCATTTTTCAGACCATTCCATTATATCCCACATGTGTGGCTAGTTAGGGCATTTTAATGCCATCATGTTAAAATACTCCAGATGTAATTCACCGATGTGGTAGTCTAGGTCACTAGGGGATGTTCTAGAAGTGGCATTATTTATAAGGGAAATTCTTGGCCAGAGGATGTTAGCGCCTGACTGTGAGGTACAAGATTCTTGGTCCATCAGGTCTCCAATGGCATGAATCATAGTGAAGCTCATGCATAGTCAAAAAAATGATAGGGGAGCGAAAAATCCTGGCCTAATTTTTTGTCTCTGATGTTAGATTAGAGACAAGTCTAGTCTCCTATGGAATTTTCTTCTTGTTCTTAGATTATTTTATCTATATAAGAGACATGAAAATCATGTATTCTTGTAATATAATATTTTTTTTGAATGTGACTCCATAATTAATTATCCTTTCTTAAGGGTGTCCTTATCCCTCATGTGGGTAGGTTTCAGTTTTAGTTGTTTTCATTTTGATATGTATGTGCTTCTGGAAGTTGATGTCTCAAGTTTGTGTTTGAGTATACTGAATAGTTTGAGTATCTTCTTATGGATTTATCCCATTGGGTTGGGACCCCAGATTGTATAGGGAATCTTCATTGTGGTCTATGTTATTTATTTTGTTGTGATAATGGGGTGAGATGAGTTTGTGTTGGGATTTCCCTACCTTCAGGTTGCGTAAAGGTTTTTTTGGAAAGTGTGGAATGGTTGAGTTAGTTCCCGAGATCCTAGCTTTCTGGGTCACTATGTATTGGATTTCATGTTTATTTCGTGGTGGGTTTGTTTGAATTTTTAATTTTTCTATGAAATTTGAGCTCCTATGGTGGGGAGAACCCCTAGTGTTATCCCCCCATTCTTGTGTTGTGTATTTTTCGTGATTCGGTGTTTGTGAATGTTAGAGTGAAATTTCACCTGGAGTTCATGGTATCCTTGCCAATGTTCAATATTGATCTTGAGTTTGATTCCTCATTTGACTGGGTGACTTTATGGGGGTAGAAGGTTTTTGTGGTTGCGATAATTTCCACACCCCACCCTCAAACAAATTAATTATTATTAGTATTTTTATTATTTTTATCATCGCTTTTGATTTCAAGTTGGTATGGGTTAAATTTTAGAATTCTCAATAAAAATGGTGTCCTACGCATGGGTTATGCATGATGAAAAATAACATTGTGATAACCATGCAGGGTGCCTATATTAAAAATATATATTTATTATATGGAAATAAAATAATGTAATTAAATAAAGTTATAGAAGGTGTTTTAGTAATAATAATATTCATGATGGTCTTGATTATTATTATTATTATTATTATTATTGATATTAGTATTATTATTATAGATATTATTATTTCTATTATTGATATAATTATTATTTTTATTGATACTTATTATTCTTACTATTATTATTGATATTATTATTATTATTATTATTATTAATTAGACTTTTTAATTATTTTTTAATTTTTTTCTTTTTGTTTTCCCCCTTATTTTTTCTTTCTTTATTTTCTTTCTTTCTTTCACCTTAATTATTTCCTCTCTATATGTCGTCCGGGTGCACCTACCTCCCCGCCCAGGGCTGCAAATTGCACCACCTTTTCCATCTCTTTTTCGGTGAAATAGATGTATTCCATTCGGTTTCTTGGTCAAAACCCTTATGTAAGCCTTTCTCTCAACTCCTCTCCATTGATTTGACTGATTGTCCATCTCTTCATCACCCGATATGTCTCTGACCGAACCCCAGGGTTTCATATGGGGTGATTTTTGATGTTATACTTTTTTTAGGAATGAAATGGGATCCTCATGTAGTATTTTCATATGTTCCGACATCGTCGCCCCATGCGAATTGGTTTGGCTCATCTCGTATGGACAACATCGCATGGGGGTAAGATTATTCTTCAGCTATTCTATTTGACACTCATAATTTGAAAATATTAAGGTTTATATGAGTCCATAATAAATTAATTAGATGATTTTGGGTCAAAACCACCTTAATTTTTGACACATTTAGTTATTTTAGTTATTTTGGACAATGATATAGGACATAAAAGCATATACATATGGTATGTATATAATATATATATGTGTGTGTGTAACATCCCAGGTAATTAAAGAAAAAACACATTTTGTTTTTAGTTAATATTTTATGAATTAAATATTAAATTTACCTTAAATGGGTTTCTATGTTCGATGGCTTACCCGATACGGAACAACGAGTTTCATTGAAATCTTATGTTGAACAATAATAATATAATATTATTATTTAAAATGGTAGTTAGCGCCTAACCATTGTATTGGTGGGAATGAAAACAACTAACTAAAATATGATTATACATGTTGGTTAAAGGTTTTTAAATTTATCTTATAAAAGTAAGAGGCTTAAAATGTGAATTAATCTAATTTTAAGCATAATTTACCATAGAGGTTGATTTACCTCCATTTGATGGAGAACCCTATTTAAAACTAGTTTTGTTCACTTTTATATGTTCTATTTGACGAAATAAAATTATTGTTTAGAATTGGGACATCAAAATTCATTTTGGGTAAATTTTGGGTATTTTTATGATAAAACTCAATTTTTAATGAAAAGTTAAAAATTCTATATTTTAATTCAAAACTGCCTTTTAATAAAATTTATTTATATAGTTATATTATCTTTTTAATTGGTTATAAATTTTTATTAGATTATATTTTTACCATTTAATCCAATTTTTGTCATTGTAATTAATTTCACTTTGAAATTGGACATAAACAAGTGTCAATCTTTTGATAGTTAATATTTCTAAAAAACATGCTTTTTGTTTTGATAACGACAATAAATTTTAAATTAACTTTTTACACTAAAGTGTTTTTAATTTCGTAAAATGGATTTCATATTTGGAATCATGAGGTCCAAATTCTTTAAATAGGTAACTTTTATTTTTATACATTATGAATATTTACTTATGTAAAAATTTTATTTTCCATGGTTAAAGGGTTAATATGGTAAATAAGGGTAAAAAAAATTCATTATAATAATAAAAAATTAACCTAACGTGTTCCATAATCATATTGGACGATACATATATGACCATGGTCATCTTTGGGTCGATTTTGGTATCCCATGGGGCCACATAGGAGTGATAATGACACATTATTTTAATAGACTTAAAGTAAAGACAAAAATGACATAAACAAATATCTTTTACTAAACTAATTTTTACATATGGTTATATAACATATAATTTAGACTATAAATTTTATTTTTACATATAAAAATATTTACTACATCATTGTATTTTTTTTATAATTTTTAGACATTAAATTAATGAAAATATTTTTGTCACAATAATGATATAGTGTTTACCTCATTAATAAATGATTTCAATAAATAAGATTATGAATATTAAAATATTATCCAAAACATATATGATTCTATTTGGATAATTTTATTTCGACCATGAGTCATATTATCTTCTACTTTAATAGGATTTTGACATTTAGAAACTGAAAATCATTATGTTATAAAATAATATTTTTCACACTTTCCTAAACGGCCCCTCCTCCCCCTTATAAAAAGCCCTCAACTATAACCCATTCCTCACAACTCTAAATCCCTTTGGATCATCCAAACTCTACCCAATTGACCTCCATACATCCCTATATTCTTCCTAAAAGCCTTAACATAGGCTTACGGTAGTTCAACAAACCCTTTTGGTTCAAACCAAAGGGAGTTACCCGATTTAAAGGTAACATCTTATCTTATGTTCTTTTGTTTTATTTTACTTATCCGACCCCCTAAACTCTTTTTATTATTTTCTCTAATAACATCACCAGTATCCTCAATATACTATGATGATTTTATGAGAATTAGTCGAACTAAACTTACACACACCTCCATTAAATGTGTAAAGAACATTCTTTTTATGTGGATGGAAAACTAATGCCTCACGAGACAATGATTGTACAATTATCTATTATAGCCTCTCATGGTTGAAATTATGGTGTCAATAGATTTATATATAATATATATTATTAATATGGTTTCTTAATGGTTTTGTATTTTCCATTTATAGAAAACCTTTATGTTTTCCATTACGGGTAAACACGATAATTTCATTTGAGGAAATACGGACTACCGCCCCTTCAAAGTGATATGACTCTTAATGAAATATGTGGGACATATAAAAGATGGTGTTAATGATAATATATATGATATTATACTGTTATTATAATATAACTATGTATAATTATGTTTTAATTCCATTACAAGATGAAATATAAACGGAAGTAGCGTTCATGCGTACGTACGGCTTACCGTCTCTATGAACGGTGCATTTCATTTCTTACCTCAAAATGTTATGTTATATTATAAATACAAGTATATAATGGATATATATGATATATATTATATCTAAATCATTAATATAATTTTGGATATAAAGGATTTTTGACCACATAGACAACTTTTAAATATAAGAAGTTCATTTTGACTCATGTCCAAATATCAACAAAAGGACCATTATTAACGTAAATGATTACATGATGTTTATAATATGGTATTAATTGATATAAAAGGAATAACCAATAAAAAAAACTTTCTTAATAAATTAAAAAATTATCTTCATATTATAAATCAACAGATTGAAGAACGAACGGGTCAAGTCAGACACGAGGTAAGGGACTTCGTCTCAATATCCTTTCATTGAGTCATATTTTGGTTTAATACATGATTTTTTATACGATGTATAAAACCCTTTGAATTTTAATTTTATTCCAAAGGAATATTTTTCATTACTATGAAATTTACTAAATGTCTAAAATAATTTTTCTTTTAATGTATGCAGGGACAATGACCTTTGCGTCGCCGTGAATATTATTTGATCTTCGGCTCCCTTAACAAGCAACAATGTTTCAAAAGGAAAATAAATATCATATAATATTTTATGTATTTATTTATTTAAATTGGTTTTTATAATGGATTTGTTACTTTAATATATTTAAATGATATATTGTGATTGAAATTTGGAAATGTTATATTTCCTTTTTGTTTGTTATAGGTGTTATGAATATGTTATGGTTATTGGTTACTCATACATATACGGGTGGTTCCATGATAAACCTAGGGTGGCTGGGCTCGAGATTTCTCTCCAATGCATTGGGTGACGTGATGGAGGTAAACATGAATGTTTCTCCAAAGATATTTAGGGAATATACTGTGATGTGTATTCCAAATGTTACTCCCTACGTAACTGTGATGTCTACAATGTAAGTCTGATATGGATGCCAGAAGTTACCATTATGATTTATGTTTTCTATATGTAATTCATAAATCTTATTATTTCATGAGGTATGTTAAAGAGCTTATGTTCCTCCAATGGCCCGAAGGCCTTCATTTTTATTGATTTTTGATAATGCACCTTTAAATCTTTGTTTTAAAACCCTTACAGAGATTTTTATGCTCATCCCATGTTTCAAAATGTTTTTCATAGGACTTAAAGATGAATAGGGTCAAGGATGGGATCAACAGAAAGTCATGCTGTGTAAAACACAGAACTTGATTAGACACTTTTTTTCAACAGTTTTAATTTTATGAAAAAAATTGAATCTAAGTAGAAATGTCTACATTGTAAATTTTGAAATGTAATGTAGTAGTTATGGCCTAAATCTCTAAAACTCTAATCTTAAAAGTATACTCAATGTGAATTATTCATTTAATTCAAGATAATGTAATGTTTTAAGGTCGGGTCCTTATAATTAGTAGCAACGGTAGGTTTAGATAACATTAGATGTTGGGTTATTGTTAAATTATTGTCCATAAATTAAATTATGGTATGATTGAATTTATATTGAATTTAAAAATTTCCATGTTTCTTTGCCTAAGATATTTTTGTGTTCAGAAAGGTTTTCCACCAAGGAAACAGGGAAGCTATGTTGGGGAGACATCAGGAGAAGACAAACATCCGAATCAGCAACCTGATATGGGTGGAATCATGACTGAACAGTTTTTTGCAGTGATTTCATAGTTGACTCAGGCTATAAATGATGGTGGTATCCATGCATGATCTCTGCCAGATCAACCATAGAGGAACATTCCAGTAGTAGAGAATTTCATGGGGCAACATCCCCCATCATTCAGAGGATCATCTGACCCAGTGCTAGCAGAAGGGTGGATTAAAGCACTAGAAAAGATGTTTGATGTCCTGGGGTGTTTATAACATCAAAAGGATAATCTTATTGTTTACTGTATTGAAGTTGAAGCTTATTAGTGGTGGTCGATGGTGAAAAATATCACGGATAATGGGGATATTGATGCTCTTTATTGGGACAAATTCAAAGGTATATTTCTTGGGAAATATTTTCCTAAGGGGGGTCATCATAGGATGAAAAAGAATTTACAAGAATTGAGGTAGGTGTATGACTCAATGTCTGCTTATGAAGCAAAATTCACTCGACTACCAAGGTATGCCCCAAATTTCATTTGAGATCTTGACAGTAAAATTAGCTTTTTTACACTGGATTAAAGCCAATGTATCGAAGGGATTTAGGTTCTCGTGAGTTCAAATTTTCTGAAAAACATGTTCGTTGTGCAGAGAAGTTGGAAATGGAGTTTGTCGATAATCAAGTCTTCTTTGAAAAACAACAGTATAACAGGTCACAGAGGAAGGATAAAGGGATAATCTATTTAAAAAAGCCTGATGGTAAGAAACTGAAGTTTACAATTTGGGAAAATTTTGGTAAAAAATAAGTTGGGGAATGTCTTTTGAATTCTATTAAGTGCTACAGATATGGTAAAATGGGACATAAGGCTCATAATTGCATTGAAAAATATCAGGGTAATGGTAAGACAAAATCTAATTTACAATGAGTATTATTTTTTACGTGTAATGAAATGGGTCATTATGAAAATGAATGTACAATAAATAACTCAACTGAGGGAAAGAAACAATAATATAAGCATAAAAAGGTGGTGAAGTCATTTCCAAATACATCAGTAGATGTTAATCCATCAAATGAAGTAGTATCAGGTACAGTGTTTATTGATTCAAATTATTCCAATTTGTTGTTTGATTTGGGGTCTACCCATTCGTTAATTTCTGAGAAGTTTTCGAGTAAATTGGGAATTCAATATCAATATATGAATCCTAAACTTATGTTAAAAAGCCTAGAGGAAATTTTGAGAAAAAAAAAGTTATAAGAACCTTCATGTGCTTGTGTGTTGATAAAATATACCTGAAATCCTTATAATTTTACCTATAGTAGATTTTGAGGTTATTTTGGGTATGAATTGGCTTTCCGTTTATCATGATAAGATTTAATGTAGAGATAAAGATGTTTATTTTTAGAATGATTTTCATTTTTTGTACAAGAATGAACCCTTACTTTTGATAACATATCATGTAGATGAGATACTAATAAAAGATAGAAATGAATGTTACCTTGCACATATTTTTAACAATAAAGGAGTTGTTTATATTAATGATGTGCCAACGGTAATTGAGTACCTTGATGTTTTTCTTGATGAATTTCTTGGTATTATTCTTGACTGGGATGTTGAATTTATTGTTGACTTAGTTCTTGATTCTAAGACAATTTCAGAACCCCCTTATCAAATGGATCAAAATGAACTTTTAGATATAAACAAAAAATTACAAGATTTATTAGATAAATATTTCATTCGACCTAGCACATCACCATGGGGTGATCCTGTATTATTAGTTAAAAATAAAGATGGTTCAATGAGATATTTCATTGATTATAGAGCATTTAATAACATCACTGTTAAGAACATGTATCTATTCCCTCATATCGATGATTTGTTTGATCTGCTCCAAGGAGATCAATTTTTTTCGTTGATTAACTTGAGTTTGGGGTACCGTCATATGAAAGAAAAGGAATCAGTCATTCTGAAGACCAAATTTCATACTAGATATGGCGATTATGAATTTGTAGTTATGCATTTTGGTTCAACCAATGATCCTGCTGTATTCATGGATATTATGAATAGAATTTTCTATGAGTTCTTGGATAAGTTTGTGGTTTTGTTCATTGATGATATTTTTGTTTATTATGAAAGTAAATTGAATCATGAAAGTCATTTAATGTTTTCCTTTAAAAGTGTAAAAGAAAAGAAACTATTTGGGAAATTTAGAAAGTGTGAGGTTTTTATAGAAAATTTATTTCCTTGGTCACATTTTAAAAAAAATGGCATTTCTGTTGAACATGCCAAAACAGATGTTGTTGAAGAATGTACAAGACCCACAAATATAACCTAGATATATAGTTTTCTTTATTTGGAAGGTTATTAATAGATATTTGATGCACATTTTTCATGGTTATCCTATCCAATGACTAAGTTAACTTGAAAAGGTGTTAAGTTCATTTGTACAAAATAATGTGATGGTTGTTTTTAGGAATTGGAAAGAAGATTAGTGAATGATCTAGTTTTGGCACTACCTTTTAGAAATGTTGAGTTTGTTATTTATATCGATGCTTCATTGAAGGGAATTGGATGTGTCTTTATAGATAATGATCAGGTAATTGCTTATGTTTTATTTCAGTTGAAACATCTTGAGTTAAATTACCCTACACATGATTTGGAATTAGCTGGTGTTGTTTTTGCATTAAAAATTTACAGGCATCATTTTTGTGGAGTAAATTGTGAAATATATACTAACCAAAAATGTTTAATGTATATATTCAATCAGAATGAATTAAACATGAGACATAGGAGATGGTATAAATTAATCATGGATTACGATTGCACGATCCTGTACCATATGATAAAATAAAAAAAGTGGCTGATGGTTTGAGTCGAAAAAGTAAAGATTAATTAACCATGCTACATATGGCACGTGATCCAATTATTTATGATTTTATGTTCTTTGGAATTGAATTTGTTGGTACAGGAAATTACTCCATTTTTTTAAGGTTTCAGTGAAATCATCTCTATCAGATAGAATTATTCAAGCACAGAAGGAAGATAGTGAGTTACAGAAAAAGGTAGAGTTGGTTCAGACGGGTAAGTTTCTTGAATTTAAAGTTGATAATGATGATGTTTTGAGGTTTGGGAAAAGGATATGTGTTCATTGTGATTCACAATTGAAAAATGAGTTGTTATGTGAAGCTCATAGTTCCCCGTTTTTACTTCATCCTGGCAGTATTAAGATGTACAGAGATCTTCGAGAGTATTTCTGGTGGGATGGAATGAAAAGAGATATTGCTGATTTTTCTGTGAAGTGTTTGACTTGCCATCAGGTTAAAGAAGATATAATGTTACCGAAATGGATGCTTCAACCATTACTGGTGCCAGAGTGGAAATTGGTAAATATATCCATGGATGTCATAGTAGGATTAGCGAAGACATTACGAGGTAATAATTCTATCTGGGTTATTGTTAATCGATTGACTAAATCGGTTAATTTCCTTCATATTCGAGATACTTTGTCTCTAGTTCAATTTTCTCAGTCATATGTTGAAGAGATAGTCATGATGCATTTTGTTACACTCTCCATTGTATCTGATCATGATCCTAGGTTTACATTCAATGTTTGGAAAGGCCTTCAGAAGTCTTTGGGTACTGAATTAATTTTTTTACAACTTTTCATCCTCAATCAGTTGGGCAGTCAGAAAGAAAAATTCAGACCTTGGAGGATATGTTACATGCATTATCTATGGATTACCATTGAAGTTGGGACCAATATATATCATTGGTTGATTTTTTTTATAATAACAATTTTCATTATAGTATACAAATGGCTCCATTTGAGGCACTATATGGGCAGTAGTGTCAAACTGCAGCTTTTTGGGATGAAGTTGGTGAATGAAAGCTGATGGAACCAGAATTGGTAGAAGAGATGGCAGAAATGGTTCAGTTGATTCATAAGCACATTAGAACAGCTCAGAGTATGCAGAAAAGTTATGTGGATAATCGGTGGAAGGATCATTCTTTTGAGGTAGGAGATCATGTCTTTCTCAAAGTTTCTCCCAGGAAAAGTGTGATGTGTTTTGGTTAGGAGGGAAAGTAGAGTCTAAGGTTCATTGTACCTTATGAAATCCTAGAGAAAGTTGGATAGGTTATGTACATATTGGTTTTACATCCATGTTTATCCCATGTACACAATGTTTTTCACGTTTCAGTGTTGATAAAGTATATCCCAGATCCATCTCATGTTTTAAGTCTAGAGGTAGTTCAGTTGGAAGAGAATCTCTCTTATGAGGAATAGCTCGACTAGATTCTTGACTAAAGAGAACAAGTATTGTGGAATAAGGTAATTCACCAGGTAAATTATTTATGGAAAAACTATATGTTTGAAGAGGCAACGTGGGAGTCTGAAAATGCTATGAGGGATAAATACCCCACTTATTTGATAAGTGAATAAATATTGCGAAGACGCAATTTCAAAAAGTGGGGAAGGATGTAACATCCAGGGTAAATAATGAAATAGTACATTTAATTTTTAATTTATATTTTATGAATTAAATATTAATATTACCTTAAAGGGGTTTCTTTATTCGATGGATTACCCAATACACAACAACAGGTTTCATTGAAATCATATGTTGCACAATAATAATATAATATTATTATTTTAAATGGAAGATCATGCCAACTTGTTGTATTGGTGGGAATGAACAGAACTACCTAAAATATGAATATACTTGTTTTTTAAATTTTTTTACATTTCTCCAATTAATGTTATAGGCTTAAAATGTGAATTAATATAATTTTAAGCATAATTTACCTTAAAGGTTGATTTATTGCCTTTTGATGGACAACCCTCTTTAAATCTAGTTTTGGTCAATTTATTTTTTTATATTTGACTAAATAAAATTATTCTTTTGTATTGGGACATCAATAATCAGTTTGGGTAAAAAAATTATTTTTCTGCTAAAATTCTATTTTTAATGAAAAGTGAAAAATGTTGTATTTTAATTCAAAACTATCTTTTAATTAAATTTATATATATAGTTAGAATATTTTTTTAATTGGATTTAAATTATAATTAGATTAAATTTTTACCATTTAATACAATTTTGGTCATTGTAATTAATTTCACTATGAAATTGGACAAAAGCAAGTGTTAATCTCTTGATAGTTAATATTTCTAAAATACATGTTTTTTGTTTTAAGAGCAAGAATTAATTTTAAATTAATTTCTTCCACTTAGGTGTTTTGAATATTGGAAAATGGATTTCATATTTCCAATAAGGATGTATAAATTTTTAAAATAGGTAACTTTTATTTTTAGAGATTATGAATATTTACATTAGTAAAAAAATTATTTACCACGGTTATAGGGTAAATCGGGTAAATAAGGGTAAACAAATATCATTATAATATAATTAAATTTCCATAACATGTGTCCTGATCCTATTGGTTCATACATATCCGACCATGGGCATCTTTGGGTCAATTGTGGGACCCCATGGGGCCACTTGGGATTAATAATGACACATTATTTTAATTAACTTAAAGTAAAGACAAAAATGACATAAACAAATATATTTTAGTAAATTAATTTTGACATAGGGTTATATTAGTTATCATTTGGAATATAAATATTTTGTGTAAATATAAAAAGAGTTCCTACGTCATGGTATTTTTTTTATAATTTTTATACATTAAATAAATTCAAATATTTATCACACAATAATGAAGTAGTGTTTACCTCATTAATAAATGATTTAAATAAATAAGATTATAAAGATTTGCATAATATCAAAAACCTATCCAATTGTAATTCTATGATTTTATTTATACCATGAGTCATCTTATCTTCGACTTTAATATGTTTTTGAAATTTAGAAACCGAATATCATTATGTTATAAAAAAGTATTTTCACACTTTCCTAAAGAGCCCCTCCTCCCCTTATAAAAATCCCTCGACTCTAACCCATTCCTAACACATCTCAAGCCCCTTGGATCTTCCAAAATCTAACCAATTAAGATTTTTATATCCCTACCCTCCTCCTAGAAGCCTAAAATTTGGAAGAAGTCACTTCAACAAACCCTTTTGGATAAAAAAAAGGGAGTTACCCGATTTAAAGGTAACGTCTTGTCTTATGTTTGTTTGTTTTATTTTACTTTTTCAACCCCTAAACACTTTTTATTCATTTATTTTATAACAAAAATAGTATATTTAATATACTAGGATGTTTTTATGTGAATTATTTGATCTACACATGAACACACCTCTATCTAATGGGTAATGAACATACTATTTCTGGTTATGGCAAACTAACATCTCACGAAGCGATGATTGTTCAATTATCTCCTACTGCCTCTCATGTAAGCCATTATGATGGAACTGTATTTATATATAATATATATTATGTTTATGTTTTCTTTATGATTTGGTATTTTCAATTTATTGAATACCTTTAGGGTTTCCATTATTGGTAAACGTGATAATGTCATTTGAGGAAGTGCGGACAACTGGCCGCTCAAAGTGATAAGACTCATTAATGACATATGTGGAATGTAAAAATGATAGAGTTAATGATATAATATATGATATTATATGGGAATTATAATTTACCTATGTATCATTATGTTTTAATTCCATTAAAAGTCGAAATTGAAATGGAAGTAGCGTTCATGTGTACGTACGGCTTACCATCTCCCGAAACGACACATTTCATTTCATACCTCAACATGTTATGTACAATTACAAGTACATGTACATACATGATATATATGATATATATGATATCTAAATCCTGAATTTCATTCTGGATATAATGTAATTTTGACCACATAGACAACTTGTAAATATAAGAAGTTCTTTTTGGAAACAAGTACCAAATATCGACAAAACGACCATTATTAACTTAAATGATTACATGATGTTTATCACATGGTGATAATTGATATAAAAGGAATAATAAACACGAAAAAAGTTCATTATATAGTATAAATTAACTTTAGTTTATTATTTAGGGGATTAAAGAACGAACGATTCTAGTCGAACATGATGTAAGGGACTTCCTCTCGATCTCCTTTCATTGAGGCATATTTTGTTTTAATACACGACATTTTTTATACTGTGTATAGAACCCTTTTTCTTTTACATTTATTAAAAAGTAATATTTTACCTACTAGTCAGTTTACTAAATGACAAAAATAATTTTTTTAATGTATGCGGTGACAACGACTTTTCCTCCACCGCGAGTATTATTTGATCTTTGGCTTCCTTACCAAGACATAATGTTTTAAAAGGAAAATAAATACCATATAAGCTTTTACGTATTTATGTATTTGAATTTTTTTATAATGGATTTGTTATGTCAATATATTTAAATGATATACTTTGATTCAAATGTGGAAATGTTATCTTTCATTTATGTTTGTTTTATGTGTTATTAATATGTTTTGGTTCTTGGGCACTGTTACGTATACGGGTGGTTCCGTGATAAACATAGGGTGTCTCAGCCTGGGATAGACCTCTAATTCATTGGTTAATGTGATGGAGGTAAACGTGAAAGTTTCTCCTAAGACATTTAGGGGATATACTATGATGGGTTTTCCAAATGTCACTCCCTACATAGCTGTGATAGCTACAATATAAGTATGATATGGATGCCACAAGTTACATTTATGATTTATGTTTTCTATGTGTGATTCATAAATCTTATAATTTCACGAGGAATGTTAACGATCTTTTGTTATGTATGTAATGAAAAACTAATGTTTTATTTCTTTGATTTATAAACCATACGGAGATTTCTATGCTCATCCCATGTTTCAAAATGTTTTTCACAGGACTTAAAGATGAATTGGGTCAATGATGGGATCAAGGGAAACTCATGCTATCTAAAACATGGAACAGGATATGACTCTCTTTTTTAAAAGTTTTTATTTTATGAAAAAAATGGAAACTGAGTATAAGTTCCTACTTTGTAATTTTTTAAATGTAATGTAATAGTTATGTCCAAACTCTCTAAAACTATAAGCCTAAAAAGATCATCAATGTGAATTATTCATTTAATTAAAAATAATGTTAGGTTTTAAGGTCGATTCCTTATAATATATCCTCAATGTATGTTTTACCTCATGTCATTTGGAATAGGTTAATTTGATTATTAATATTTGTATATGTGTGTGTGTGTGTGTGTGGGTGAGTGTTGGACGGTTACGATTGGTCACCACCTAATTTGTCCAGTGTCAACCTATTCGGCATGGCCTACTTCATTTTTGAGGTAGGTGTTTCCATGTATTACATTCCTAAGTAATTCCATTGATTTTTGGATTTTTAATTACATTTTTAAATTTGGTTTCAACCTCTATGGAACCCATGTTTAACATGATATTGCATTTTGGAGTTTTTTTGTTTACCATAAAATTGTTTTTCAAACCATTTTGTGTGGAATGTCAAATTGTGGCACCTAGGGTGTTTATATTAAATGAAATAGATCTTATATCATGATATGGGGGTTCATGAAATTTTTATCCCATGTGATGTTGTGTGGATATTTTTTGGTTGTGTGATTGTTTTTGTGAATATTTTTTAATGATATAGTTGGTTATATGTGTTAAATTTTTTTGGAAAGGGATTTGTGGTTTTAAGGGGGATTGTTTCATGTCCCTCAAAATAAAGTGGATAGTTGGTTATGGGTTTTTAAAGAAAATGGGGTTTTATAGAAATAGTTATTGAGTATCTTTTGGATGTGTGATGTACCATTAGGTGTGGAAACATCCATGTGTACACTATGTGAACGCATGGATGAGTCTCCAAAGGAAGATGGGGGCTTATATCGATGTTTTCCAAGAAAAGTTGACTTTAAAAATGGTTTCCATCTTCTAAATGGTGTTGGGGCCTTCTTTGTTGTTTCTAAAAATGGATTACAGTGGAGCCTTAGAGGGTGTACCTATTGGGATATTCATGTGGGTTTTGGTGAATTCTCAGTTAAACGAACCATTTTTCATTATAATTATAAAACTAATGTTGGTATGATGTTTAAGGAATGCATTAATTTTTTTTGAGTTTAAAGGAATGTTTGGAACTTTGAACACAATGGTCATGTTTGTCGAAATTTTTGAAAAATGGTGTTGTTTGTAGATTGTGTGTCCTCGATTGGAGTTTTAAATGTTTTTTAAAATGGTTCTGACATGGACATGACGTGACGGACTGTTTGGAACCATAATGATGTTTGGTCTATATGAGTATATGGGGTACCATTATAAGAGGGATTTACTATATGGATAGTTTTATATTTCCCGTGTTTGGGGTATGCATGTGTAGTGGCGGCATGTATGTTGATTCATGTGTGTGAGGACCTCCAACCTACACAATTTATTTTTACCCTGGGATCATGGGAATATTTTATATGTTCGAGTGATGGTTTCATACTGGTCTGGATTAGATGGTTTATTACCCTCGTAGTTGTAGACATGCCAGGAGGGATGTTCCACTGGTGAGGCTAGGTTACGGTAGCTAGTTGGTTATTTCCTTAGGGGCTTCACCATACAATAGCATGTGGTTCCTAACTGTGTACGTCCAGTGTTTGTCTAAGGATTTTTAGTATTTCCCATAAATATTATCTAGATTTTTTTTACATTCGATTGTAATAGGATCTCTTCTTTCATTGTTTATTTGGATCCTCTTTCCACTACCATGATTATCGTAGTTTTAAAATTTTGTTTTAAAATTTTTATTTATTTTGTGAAGGAAATTTTTTGTGGGTTGTTTATTAAATTATAGAAAATCCATTTTTTAATGTATTCTAAAACTAGTGTCCTTGGCCTATTTTTGGAATGGAAATACATGGATTCAATGGTTTATTCTTGTTATCCCTACTAATGATTTCGGTGCTCCTGCCTATTTTAATATTTTAATTTCAGGTTCACTAAGGTGAGGTTCTCTTAGATTAGTTTCTCATTTTTTGAGCAAGGTTAGTCTTTGGTTAGCTGGTGACCTCGAAGGTCACATGGAGGTATGACTAGTTTATCTTCCTTCTCTATAATTGGTTTTTTTGTTCTTTGGTTTTAATTCATTCATTTATTTTTCTTTCATTTATTGTAAAAATCAATCTGACATGTTAGTTTTGGTGCCCCACACTAGTTTCCAGCCCGTGGGGATTGGGAATGCCCTTTGGGCCTTACTGTAGATCAGTATGGGTGATGGGTTTAGGGTCAACTAGGGTTGGTTCATGAAAAATATTTGATGAATTGATTAGGTAAAAATTAATTATAAATGAATACAAGAACCAATTTATTATAATGGAAATATTTTTATAAAAACTTTTTTATTCTCAAAATGTTGTTTTATCCTAATAAATTAAAATAATTTAAGTTTATGATTTATAATAAAGTAATATATATATATATTATTTGATCAAAATTTTTTTGATAGTCATCATATGGATTTGATATAGATTAGATAAGAATAAACTCGATATTATACATAAAACCTGTATTTTAATTAAGATGCTTTAATGCCTTTTAATTGATAACCAATTTTAATGAAAAAAAATAATCACTTATAAATGTAATATGTCTAAATAAGCATAATATTTGGATAAAAATAAAAAAAATTAACTTGGGTTATTTTTTGTTTTTTTCGTGGAAGATTGAATTTAAATTGAATAGTGAAAAATATTAAAATTTTATTCAAAACTACTTTTTAATATAATTTATTTTAAAAAATATATTATTAATTTAAATGATTTTAAATTTTAATTATATCATATATAAATCAATTAATACCATTTAGTTCATTGGAATAGTTTTCACTGTGAAATTGACTATCAAAACATTGCAATCTTTTTGATGTTTTTACTTTAAAACCCAACACTGTATTCCAATCCATGTGACTATGTTTATGTTAATTTATACCACTTATATGATTTTAATTAAGAAAAATAGATTCCAGGTATAGAATTATAGTATTTTATAATTTCTAATAAGTTTAACTTCTTTTTTGGCCAAAAATATTAGTGCAATTAATTAAAATTAATTTCAAAAATTAAGGTGATATATTGGTCAATAAGGGACTAATGCTTAGACATAGTGTCCCAACTGACCTATATAAATTTTCAAAACCTATTTTGTGCTAATAAATCATTCGTGATCCATAAATTATTGTTTTTTTAGTTTGTTTTTTATGACATTTGTTTATTATAAATGTTGGAAAAGCTAACCTGTTTTAAAAAATTCCATGGGAGTCCTTTTCCTCAATATAAATGGCCACCACTCATGCCAAATACTCACACATCCAAATCCATATAGGAATTACAATGATTTTAAAAAATTAATCCTAAAAATACCTCCCCTAATCATATATTCCTAATATTTAGTTCAAATCAATCCATGGAATCCCTTTGGTGAAAACCAAAATGAGTTACCAAAATAAGAGGTAGCATTCTTCCTCAAGTTCTTCTATTTTGTTTCAATTTTATACCCCATGAACTGTTATTATTATATTATAATATTAAACACTTATATAATAATTTAACTAGTATTTTTTATACTTATGGTTAGAGCTACACACACAAACACTACCTTCCAATGGGTAATAGAGTAAAGGCTTACGTGTACAGCAAAGTATCGGCTCATGAAATGAGGATTGTTCATTTTTCCTTTACCACCTATCATGGTGGCCATTATGGTTGTAAATGTATTTATATATTCTAATATAATATATATAATGTCTTTTTAATTATTTAATTATCTTAATATGCATATCCTTATACTTTCCATTTTGTGTAAATATGATAACATCTTTTAGGGAAGTGTAGACTAGCACCCCCTCAAAGAGATGTGATTCATTAATACAATATGGAATGTATGAAGGATGGTTATAATTAATAATATTTTACCTTTAAAACCTATATATGATATTCATTTCATTACTAATTTTCCATAAATATAATATATATCATTTTCCTAGATACCGATTCACACACATAAAACCTGATAATATAGTTTGTGGACATGTGAACTACTTCCTCTTCAACATAATGTGATTTCTTTTACACCAAAAGAATTATATATATAATTATAAATGATAAAATAATTATATAGTTGTTATTCAATAATTATTGTGGTTACATACCTTATTTACACATCGATCATTTATAAATGGTAGTGTTACTCATGCATACGTTCTACTACCGTCTTCATGATTGTAACGTTAGTTCATTTTTCATAATGATATTTAATTATTTTTTATAAAATAATAATTGATGTAAAAAATAATAATAATGTCCTTAATATTATAATGTATATAATATATAATGACCTCTATGACTATAGTTGACCTACTAATGTTTTTTTTGACACACAAACTGAATTTGGTCAATACTCATGATCTAAACATAATTGTTTATGTATTTGTATAACACATAGTAATAAGTGAACTAAAAGTGATGATGAAAATTAAAATGTTCCTCAACAATCTAAATAAATAACATGATTTTCTTATTTAGAAATATAATTATTTGTGAGACAAGTCATAATCAAGGTAATGGAAGTCGTCTCAATTTACATTACCTTGGGGATTGTTTGTTGTTATTCACATTATTTATTTAATATAGTGTATATACTACCATTTTAAATGTTATATCATGAATATTTTTATTCCAATGATATTATAATTTTCAATGTAATTTATTCCTTCATGATTATTATGATTTAATTATTTCAAAGTTGTATGGGACACTTTAGAATGCTTAAATATTATTTTCTTAAAAATAATATTAATAATTCTTCACTTCCACTTGATGAAATTATATAAACATTGTCCAATAAACCTTTTATTTTCCAATAATTTTGTATTAATGACATTTTAAAATTATTATTAGTATTTTTAAATAATTCAATACTCGAAATGTTTTAGAGAATATTTCTCAAAACAAACCCAACATTAATTTCACATTAGTTGGAGAATCTATTTTATTCCAAAAACTATGTTTTATTAAAATATTTTCCACAATGTTTTCTTAAAATTATTTCATAAAGAATTTTTTTTCTTTTTTCATTAAACTCTGTTTTCAAAGAAATCTTCTTATCAATTACAAAACATGATTTTTTCACATTTATCCATACAAAAGGAATATTGTTCTCAACTCGAATAAAATATATATATTTACCTTCTTCTATTCCTATGAATCTTCATTTTCAGGTTTAAAATTTTTATTTTTAAAGATTTTTTTTAAAATAAATTTCGAATGTAATGTTTTTTCAAAACATAGGATATTTTCCTCCATAATTTCTGTTATATTCTTCTTCTATTTCACCCACAGAAGAACCCTTTATTTTTAATACACTTGTATGATGTTGTATTTATATCATCCTTATTCTTCCTATGGATGGTTTATGGTTTATTTTTTCAAGGATAATATTCACATTCACATCCATAATTCATTTTAGTCCTTGTAAACTATTAAATTTTCTATGACCATTTGACATTGAATTTACCCTAAATATACATATCATTTTTCATTAAAATGATTACTTCTAGAACCGTATTCCATTTTTCAAATTTTTTTTACATTGGGTTTTTTTTGGATAAATGGGGAAATATTGATAAATCTATATCTCTTACTCAATACAGATATTTTATATGGCCCTTTGATTATTTAAATGCTTTAGACATTAAATATATGTGTTGGGGAAAGTTTAATGAATTAAATATTGGTTAGGGACTTCTTAATTTAACCCCGTTGATGAATCAGTAGTCTCATGAGATGAAATTAGTTTTTGAGAAAACTTTAGAGTTTGTTTTAAAGTAGTATAGACTAGTTTCTACGCGTATTTTTAATATATCTGTAGGATATATCATGTCAGTAGAGGTTTTCATGTGCATTAGATATGATGTCGAATAATTAAGAATTAACCTCATTTATTTTCAGTTATTATTTATCAATGAAATAATATGTGGACCTATCTATGAATACATTTCATTTTCTTACCATTAATTATGTGACATGTATTTCTGTTTTCTACTTTTCAATGTCCATTTTTCTGTATCTAGTTATTTGAATGTCACATGTTGTTGGTTATTAACTATTCAATATTATTTATGCACTTCCATCTCATTTTTTTGATTACATGGTTTGCATGTTCATTTATTGAACATGTTATAATTATTATTCTCATTTATTATTATTTTCTCTATATATTTCTCATACTAATCATTTGAGATTACCATTATTATGTTTCCTTTCTCCTTGAATCTAATAAGTAATAAATATATTCGAGGATATGTTAGATTGAAAGATGTTATTATCATAGAATATATATAGCAATTAAAAAAATTATGTTGTAATTGGGGAATTAATTTTTAATATAAGACATATGTATGTATCTGGTTTACCAAGACAACTAAACTGATTGGTCCTTCATGATTTGATTCCTTCTAAACATGTCAAAATGATTGATAGCAATCATTGGATCTTGACTCTAAAGGGTCGGCTTTCTAAATCTGTAAATATATTTAAACATCATATTAGATACTTTATTTTAAAAGAGATTAATTTAAATTAAAATAATAATATTTAGAGACATGTCATTATTAGAAAAATAAATGTTTTACCATGGAAAATAATACTTACTATGGTAAATTAATTTTATTTCAAAAAATAAAATAGTCATCATTACTTAAATTTATCATGATGATTAGAAATATAAATATGATATTATTTTATTCAATTTTAATAGTTTTTAAATGTTTGTTTTTATATAAAAACATATTACAATGTTGAAAATTAATTTCCTCAGAAATTAACTTTCATCAATATAGTAATCATTTACATTCTTATTTAATATGTATTACTGATAAAATTCATGAAAATATATTATTCATATTTAAAATATATATTATAAATGATATATCTAACCTATATAACAAATTAAATTTATTTTTAATTATATAATGAAATTACTTATTTGTGAATAAAATGATTGCAATATATTATCACAGAATTAAAAATTTAACATTCCTTTTCATAAAAATTAAAAATAAGTAATGTATAAAATACTTGTGGAAAATAAATTATCTAATTCGTAATTATTTATTTATGTAATCCAGATTTATATTTACAGAACCCCTCATGATCTGTTCAAAATATCTAACAATAATGTATAGTACGGTGGTAGTCAAAGGTCGTTATTTTTATAGCTTGTATCTTTTGTAAATTTCAATATTATTTAACATATATCACAATTGATTTTTCTCATAATGTAATTATTCATGTTTGTATTGGTCTTCTTTCTAGTCATTTCCTTGAGAAGCTAACCCTATTGAATTTTCAGAGAATTAATATTTATAAGGGAGAGTCCCACTTTTTTAAGTCATTTCCGTACATTATTTATACCATGGTTAATATATTTATAACCACATGCCCAATGATTGTGTTTTAAGATTCATATTTAATTTTAATAATTCTAATATAATTAATGGTATTTATTTTTTAGTTTTTACATTCCTAAAAATATTTCTAACACATTATTATATAAAATGAAAATATAAAATTTAAAATCACAGGGTGTTACATTAATATTAAAACTCAAAAAATTTATATCATGTCTTAACAAATTTTCATGGAAACTGAAGAATAATTAATAATAGGTGAGAAAATTATTGTTTATTATAAAAAACATTTACATTCTTATATGGTACCCACAATAATATTATATAAATATTAGTATAATAAAAAAGGTAACATCAATGTAATTAAATGAAATAAATATATTACTTCACTAATGAAACAACAGATGCCCATTGATTCCCCTAGCTGTGTTACAAAAAAATCATATATGTAATATGTTATATAAAAATAATGTTTTTGAGTCTAATCTAATGAAAAAATAGCTATAATAATAAACTATTTAATCATGAAGAAACTGCAGAAATGTAGTAAGTTTTAGAAACGATGAATAATAAATGTGCATATTTTGGGTTGGAAATTTTCAATCAAAAGTGATTCTGACTTGAAATAATTTTTATGTGTTGTGGAGTGTATGAACGCAAATCATAGGAGTACTATTAAAACATACCATTATATTAATTAAAAATTAGTCCTGCATACTGGGGATATATGATAATAAGAATAGAATCCAATCAAGAAAACATCAAAATATGAATGAAAAATTTTATAGTTCTTATGAATCTATTTAGGGAATTTCTATATGGTATGATAAATCTTGGAATACCACTAAAAATATTCTCACAAAACTACATTATTAGTAAAAATATATCTGAAAAAATATATTAATGGTATGAGTAAGAAATAAATAATAAATTGGGGTTAATTTAACTTCCAATACCTTTATAAGAGAATTTTATTTGATATTAAGTAATGGTGGATTATCACATGTGACCAAAATCAACCATCTCTCAAAAGGTATGAATAAGTATGATAGATTATATATATATATATATATATATATATTAGAAACAGTAATCCATTCAATGTTCAATGTTTCATTAGATCCAAAAATGGTGAAATAATTTTAATTAAATGATGTCCTCTTCATTAAGGTGTTTATACATACTCGATAGAGTGATTCAGAACATATTTATAAATTGAAATTATTTATATTATAGAATAATGGTTACTTAATTATCTTTATGATTGTTAAAATAATCATCCATAAAAGATAAATATTTGTGTTAAACTATTATATTCTTTTAATTAGAATATGAAATAGAATACGAGAAAAAAATAAGACAATGGAATATTGAATAAGAGAAATATGGAATTCAGTTCAAAATAATAAGATTAATTTTCCATTTTGTATTTATATGAATATTTATAATGTTGATTCATTCAAATTGATACACATGTTATATTCATTATAAATGAAATACCGATCAATATACTGAAATGATGGTAGATTTCAAGGAAATAATCCCCACTAATTAACACACATATATGTGTCTGGAATTATGTTATTTTAATCAATCAACGATGTTAATAATTTATTACTATTTTAATCATTTTATTCAAATGAATTTTTACTATTTCATATTAATTTTATCAAAAAAATTATAAGTTTATGTTTTTTAGTTTTTTTTAAATGAATTGGGATTTACATTCCAAAAGATTTAATTTTATTAGTGATATGAATACAAAAATAAAAAAGATGAGACCTATCTTGAAATTAATATAGTGATTAAAAAATATAGTGCTCTATACACACTAGAAAAAATAGAGTAATAGAATGGATGAAATAAAATTTTATAAATCATATGATAATCCTATTGTTGAATTTTGGAATATTAAAAATATATATGAGATAATCTACTATATTGATTGTATTTTGTCTAACACAGTCCCTATTACAACCAAATTCCATAAATATTTCTTTTTAGTCATGGGTTGGGAATAACCTAAATTTGGATATATAAAATTAATTTCAGATATGATATTATAAGAAAATAAAATTCCCACATTTAAGCTTGTTTTATAAGTGAGAATATGAAAATAATTTTATAATGATTATGTTAGTATAGAAATATAAATATAATATAATTGAAAACATGAAAGATATTTGATAATAGTTATAGTATTTAAAAATTCCTTGTTTTATTCTAAAATTTCAATTGTTGAGGAGGGATATAATAAAATAGTAACTAATTTAGGATAAAAATGAAAACATATTGAGAATTATAATATTTTTTTGGATAATAATAATGTTGTGAAAACATGAATATGATTATGAAATTTTAATTATAGCACCTTGATTTTACATGTTTAGGTGAACAATGATTACAAATAATAGAAACAATATGATTAGATCATAACAAATGATGAAGATATAAATTAAACTAAAAATAATGGTACATATGAGTAAATTTTCATTCCAAATATTCGAATACAACTTAGAAAATACAGATTTGTAAAAGTCAACCTGATAATGAACAAGTAACATAAAAAGTATTTTATAGTTTATAATGATAGGTTTAAATTGTGATTATATGTTATAATGAGAATATCTCTCATATTTCATGGAGTGTATTTACATTACCTGACCTACCAGGACCTTATGTAAGAGAGTAAAAATCCATGTGTCCCACCCCAAGCATTCATCTATAATGATAGGGGATAGTGATTGGCACCATGATAACATAAATATACATGTGCAACATTTTCTAATATATAATTATAATAAATAATCTTTTATAACAAAAAACACTAAACAATAACACTAAAACTATATATTCAATCAAAAATATAATAATGAAATTATTTAAAAATTGAAATTCAATATAATGGAATAACATAATAAGGTAGAAATGTAGAAAAAAATAAATATTGAAATTAAACTTAGTGAAGCAAAATCTAGGAATGGATTATACCTCCTTGAAATTTGTACTTTAGGATCATAAACCATCAAACTCTCTCTCTCTCTCTCTCTCCTTATGTAATATCATTAGTCATTATTCATGGGACTCATCAATCATAGCTATATCCATATCCACCATGTCCATATCCATATTTTTTTATGTCTCCATAGACACAACATATGTGGAAATAAATTCCATATAATATTAATTAAAACCATAACTTTTAGGACATCATAATGACACATAGATATAGATAAATCAATAAGATTTCTCAAACCCATAAAAAATATATTTACAGAATTTGAATCCAAAAGAAAAAACTAGACATTCTCTATGGTCAAGGAAACCATGTAAATGGTAGAATAAATATATTCACCTCTCACCTCCATACTGGGTCATTTATCCTAATAGACAAAGAATGAAGTGTTTATAGAATATCAAATCATTAATTCATCCCCAAGATGTAATACATATTTAAAAGGAATGAAATAATACTATACATCACATTAAATATCCTGAAGGCATCCAAAAATGCTACTACATGTCATTACCCGATGAACTCAAACCATTTAACATATGTTAAATCCACATCATCCCTCTATAGAATAAGAAATGGGTGACCTTCAAATTATTGATGAGTATATTAGTTGAGAGGGTTACCGACCATTATCGTTGATCTTCACCCAAATGTGCATAGGGATTATCATTCAAAAGTGTTACTAACTGCATGCATGGGGGACCTATAGATTTTTACTGTAACGCCCTGACCCCAGTTACCCAGAGTCGTTGCATTATTACATAACATTGTTATGATCACAAGAAAGATCAAGTCTCGAATGACCGATTAGTTTAGTAGCCTTGGAAACACAAGATACAATCATAAAGTTTTACATTACATCATATAAAAACATTTTGTCTTCATATCCCCTCATACTATCCCTACATTTCATTCATAAATTAATTCTTCATAATCCTGGTAAAAATAAAACATTGAAAGGGGTGAGCTCAGATGCTCAGTAAGGATAAAATTATAGCAGAAGCTTTCATAGATAAGCATAAACACTTAAGGCAATTTATAATTAAAACAAAAGCCATTTAAACATGAACTTCAACATAGTATGGCAAAAAATAAAATGAAATAATTCTATTTACTTGTTCACATGGATAATCTACTAATTGAATAATCACATGCAACATCAATAACCACTTTCATAATGATGGAATGCATAATGTCAGACTATCATAACCACATAGCCAAGGCCTCGTAACTAGACTACAATTAATATTTTTCCAAGGCCTTGTGCCAAGACACTTGTTTGTCTCATGAGACCTACCGATGCATCGAGGAGCTATAGCAGGCTGCACCCTTCACTTACTAAGTCCAATTCATTCCTCATATGAAAAGTTTGAAACATAACATAAACATTCATATTAAAACTAGCATACAAAATGTCAATACTTTATCCACAAAACATGAATTGTATTAAAATAGCACATCCACAGTCAAACATAACTCATTCGATACAATATGGAAGATTTTATTGTATCATATTAACCTCAATCGAGATTAATGAAGGATTTTGACATAGATGAAAATAATCATCAAAACTATTTGAGAGAAATATCCCCCTTTTTCTTGAAATCATTTAAAGTCACACTATTTGTCAAGAAGCTGTTTAAAAATATATTTTTGAATCAAAGTGTCCCATACCACTTTGAAACATTTAAAATGAGTTTTAATTTTAAAACATTAATATCCATATAAATAAATCTTTAAAACCATGTTTTTAAAATGTGGACATTAAGGAGCAAGATTTTGAAGAATAAGTCTCTAAAATCATTTAAAAATGGTATTTTAGTCGGAGTTTCTAACCAAAAGAGAAACAATTGAATACAAATAATTGAGGTAATAAAAAAAATTTAATATAATGAGAATAAAGGAATTAATGATATACTATGTCAAAGTACAATATATACACCACATAAAAGTAATTTGGTGTATAACAACAAAGAAGTCTCAATGGAATATAAATTGAGATGAAATATCTCATAAAGGTCGTATCCTTAGGTTAAGGATAAATAAACGACATAATTATGTGTGAAAAATATAAATACACTAAATATTATTGGATATTAAGTGTAAAACAATCAAAGGACATTCACACATACTCTTTTAAAAACAACACCAACGAATTGGATGTTTAACTCAACAAATGGAGAATCAGTTAAAATTACTCTTATCAAATTCATATCAATGACTTGAGAAATTATCAATGGAGTGATTATGTGTATCAAAATTATATCCACAGGAAGGGGATTGGAAATTATGACATAATCAAATTAATAGTGATTCCACACATAATCTTGTGGTAATATAATCAATGAAATATGCGTAAAGCCAAATGAGTGGAAATTGAAATTTCAAATTCCCTTATCGATTAGGTAAATTAAGAAACATACAACCATGAAAGTAGGATCACATAATGATGATTTTAATATCCATAAATTAAATTATATTACACAATGGATACAAACATGGGCAGTACACACACCACATGCAATAAATAAGTGGTGAACAATGGAATTCTCACAGAATTAAAAGTGAGATAAGAAACCCCTTACTTTGTACTTTTTCCCTGGTCGAAGGTATGTTAACCTCCTATATAATGGTAAAATAATTGTTATTTAATTACAAAATAATCCTTTACATTAATATTATATCATATAAGTTCTTTTAACATTGATTTGTTAATAATATCTTAGAATTATCGTCATTTTGGGTGTTAACGGGTTCATTTTACTTTATATTCTTTGTTATGTGAGCCATATTTGTTATTAATGGAATTTATATTATTCATATCCAGAATGATATCAAGTCCTTAAACATTATTTTTAATCATCAAATGAGAATTTTACTTGAATAGATACGATGGAGAATGAATCTCATCACGTTCATAGAGACGGTAGTCCGTACGTACGCACGAGCGACAATATCATTCTTTTGATATTAAAATAATATATAATTGGATGGTATAGCATATATACAGAATAACTATTATGTTATATTTATTATTTATATGAATTAAACATCATTATTATACCCATACAAATAATAATTTATTGAATAACAATTACACCACGACGTGGAGATGGTAAGCTGTACGTACGCACGTATGATGACATGTTATTCAAAGGGTGGATAGATTACTGAATATGGTTGTACCATATTTATAATAACATCACAGTATATATAAGATACTGGAGTTATTATTTTAGAATGGTAATAACAAAGAAAGAAGAAGTGGAAGAAGAAATGAACTTGAAAAGAGGCGGTGAAAACATTACATCTTCTTCGGGTTCTTCCTTTTGATTTGATCAAAAGGACTCCATAAGTTGGCTTTATGATCAACCTAAGGACTCTAGGTTGTTGTGAGGGAAGTTGAGAGAGTATTTGGGCAGGGGATGGCCGAACTAAAAGGCTTTGAAGGTGTGAAGAAATGATAAGGAGGAGTGCCCTTTTATAAGAGGGGTGAGGGGCACCTTTGGAAAAGCTAGAAATATTAATTTATAATAAATTAATATTAGGTTTCTAATGGCTCAAAAGATGATTATTTAAATTTTAATGTGGTTATGGGTCTAAAACTACTTAACCAATAAAATTTAGACAGTTTTGGGTGATCATATTAACCTTATCTTTAAGTACTAACTCTTAGTTAATTAGTTTCACTTTTACAATGTCTCTTTGTATTTTTATATTAGATGGTTGATAAACATACTATATACATACAAGAGACCCCCAAGTGGTCCATTAATGATAAAAATATCATGATATATGTCTGTTGGCCGAACCTTATATTTTTAGGAATTTAATATCAATTAATAATATAATATTTGTTTTAAACAATCTTTTATGTCAATTTTGACACTATTCAATTATTGATTTTTTGTAAAAATCATAACAGAATAATTACTTCTAAAAAAGTTAATTAAAGCAATCCTAACATGTCCTATTAATCTAGAAAATTAGTTTAATTAATAAAAAGTCTCAAATTATATTTATTTTGGTATTTATAATATCAATTATTCCAATTTTTCACTATTATGGTAATTACTGCATCACCATTGTGTCATAGATAAATTAAATTATTTAATGTCTAAAAATTATAAATAAAATATAATTATTTAGGAAATCGTTTTAGCTTCCTAATTAATATTTATAGTCTAAACTCTGACATATATAACCCTATGTAACAATTGATTGGCTAAAAGATATATGCTTATGTCATTTTTATATTCATTTTAACTTAATTAAAATAAAGTGTCCCTATCACATACAAGTGGAGCCATGGGGTCCCAAAATCGACCCAAAGATGACCATGGTCGGCCATGTATCAACCAATAGGGTTAAGACACGTTTTAGTGTAATTTAGTATTATTATAATATTATTTTTTAACCCTTATTTACCGGATTTACCCTTTAACCATGGTAAATAGAATATTTACCGAAATAATTATTCAAAATGTCTAAAAATAAAATTTACCTATTTACACAATTTGAACATCCTGATTCCAAATACTGAATCCATTTTTTAAAATTCAAAACACAGTAGTGGCAGAAATTAATCTAAAATTAATTCTCCTTGTTAAAACAAAAAAGCGTGTTTTTAAGAGATAATAACTATCAAAAGATTGGCACTTGTTTATGTCTATATTAATTGTGAAATTATGTCCACTGACAAAAATTTAATGAAATGGTAAAAATATATTCTAAATATAATTTAAAACCACTCAAATTCATAATTTATCAATATTAATTATTTCGATTGAAAAAGTTGTTTTTAATTAAAATTTAGTAATTTTCACTATTCATCAAAATATTAAAGTTTTCCGAAAAGTACCAAAATTCCAACCTAGGATAATTTCGATATTGTGAATCCAAAAATGTAGTCCATTTTGAGAGATATAGTTTATAAAATTTCAAAAAGTAGGTATTACTATTCATAACGGCTAGTTTAATTGGTTGCGGTATGTTAGAATCTCGAAGTTGCATACAATGCATGTCATTGCATTATTCAAAGGGAAACGTACCATTGAAGTTTGGGGTGTTACATTATCCCCTCCTTCAATAAATTGCGTCCTTGCAATTTTTTTTAAAATTGGGCTTGAGAATATAATGGAAAGTCCTACATCAGAAAAAGAGTCAATAAAAGTATCACTTTAAAAGAAAGTAAGGGAGGTATAAAGGTCACCCAAGATAACCCATGCTAGGATTCCATGTAGGAAAACATGGATATGGAAGATAAAAAAAGTGTTCAGTTCTGATGGAGAGGGATAGAAAATATGACCAGGAGAAAGTTAACAATAAGAAAATCACAAACTTGTGTTGGGACAAACGGTCTTTAGTCTCCCAGTAGGAAAAGTAATCGGACAACATTTTTTTTTGTTTTAAGTTACATTATATAAGGACGAGGAATTAATTTATGATATTGACTATGAACATAAAGATATATACTTAATTTTAAGTAGAGTTTCATTATTTAATAACTTTTTAGCACTAACTCATTTTTTTGAACAATGAGTATTAAAGAAGACTTGGTCACAATGAAAGAGCTAGAATAAACTTCTATAGAAATACATGATCCATGTAGGATAAACTATATATTTAACTTGTCTTTAGAGATTAATCAAAACCAAAATGGTTAGTATAATATCTGATGACCCCCCCTCCAAACGGATATTCCATTAGAGAAAAAAAACTAATCTTAATTTCTAAAATTAAACCATCAATACCCCAAAGTTTCATAAATACCATTCAATAATCAATTGTCCTTAAAATCCTTAAATATAATCCAAACTAATATTGAAACTCAAAACCTATAAGAATGTAGTCTTCCACGTTAAATTGTATCTCCAAATGACATTAATTACTCTTAAAGTCACATACATAAAAGTAATTAACCTAATCATTTCCATAAACAACCCAAATCACTATAAATCCATAATAAAAACATAGATAAAAATCCACCATTACTCCTCAAATAAAATCCCATACTATTCTATTTTCCTTGGGAATATAGTGATCACAACAAAGCGAACAACTTCCAAAATAACATCTGTCACTTAATCACCAAATCAGTTTTCTATAACAAGGGTATTCATTTAATAATACATAATAACCCAACTCAACTTATTATTGATCAATAAAATCATTTAACTAAAAATAATTAGTCACACTATCCAGGGACTTCACGTAGTCCTGTGGTAGGCAATAAATCCCAATCAGAATTTGGTTGTGGGTTCGATTCCCACAGCTTTGTCCGACGCGACGGGTTGTCACACGGTCTACGTGTTTTCCTTTTTCAAAAACTATATTTTATAATATTACCAAAATGAGATAAATTCCTCAAAATACCATAACATAATTTAACCACAAATGTTATATCATACCTTGCATTTTCATCCCAAATTATAATAACTTATAATTCTCTCAAACCCTAGTGATCATATAAAACCAAATGGTTATTTATACCTATATCTACAAGAGAAGAGATAATTCTTCTTCAAATATCATTCTCACATGGAAAACTGCGGGGTTACAAATACAAGAGATAATTATTCCAAATTAAACCCATCAACAAGGAGCGTTAATACTTTTTAAACATTTCTCCAACTATTTATTTCCACATAGCTTCTTCTTTGACCAAGAAAATATCCTACAGAATAGGGCATTCACTCGGGTAATGTCCAGGTCCCGTATATTTACCGCAAATGACTGTAAATGGACTCTTGGGGACATTTTTTATCTTCTTCAATAGCACTCTTCATTCTTCTTCATCAATTCTTCACTTTATTTCCTTCATTCCCACATGTAAAGCATCTCTTTGTCCCATTGAGACACTTTCCTGGGTGTCTCCTTCCACATTTCCTGCATGATGGAAATTGAGGATTCCTTTCTCCAGGGTCTCTATTGCTGGAGCTCTTATCATTCATCACCTTTCTCTACTTTTTTGAGTCCGATAATTTGTTAATATATATATTGTTGATCATATTTTTGGAAAATTGATTTGGAATAAGGACAATATATTTTACGCCTATCAACATTCCATTTTGTTGCTCATTTCCACCACCGTTCCCACCTTGTACATCATTCCCAAAGTCACTATGACTTCCTTGGAATACAGCCATTGACTAAAACCAGAAATCATTGTGTAAGTAACAGTAGTCATAAAATAATATAGAGCTTAACATGTCATCATATTATCAATTTGAAACACATTAGGATTAACCAAAGTCATTTACTCTCATCTTATATATTTAATACTTCAAATAAGTTAGTAAAGAAAATGTAAATTATCCTAAGCATATCCCCTAGGAGTGTCGTAACCAAGGGTGCAGCAAGGCCCGTTGTCATGCACCAGTTCCCGTTCGAGTCTAGCTCAAAGCGTTGTTTTCGTGTTTTACCCCTAGGTACATCTGTGCCACAGCCGGCTCTACCTTCCCGTATCCAGACAGAGATGTGTTGCTTGGAAAACTCACAAAATCTCTACAATACCAAAATTCTAGGAAGTTATTCTATACTAATCCTCAAAGTTCATCCTAGGTCTACATGCCCTAATCAGAGTTTGTCTAAATCTAGCTCCCAAGGTTTGTACTAAACTTTCTCTGATACCAACTGTAACGCCCCGACCCCAGTTACCCAGAGTCGGTGCATTATTTAATAACATTGGCATGATCACAAGAATGATCAAGTCTTGAAAGTCCGATTAGTTTAGTAGCCTTGGAAACAATAGATACAATCATAAAGTTTTACATTACATCATATAAAAAAATCTTGTCTTCATATACCCTCATACTATCCATGCATGTCATTCATAAATTACTTCTTCATAATCCTGGGAAAAATAAAACATTGAAAGTGGTCAGCTCAGATGCTCAGTAAAGATAACATTATAGCAGAAGCATTCATAGATAATAATAAACACTTAAGGAAATTTATAATTAAAACAAAATCCTTTTAATATTGAACTTCAACATAGTATGGCAAAAATAAAATGAAATAATTCCATTTACTTATTCATATGGATATTCTACTAATCTAATAATCACATGAAATATCAATAACCACTTTCATAAAGATGGAATGCATAATGCCAGACTATCATAACCACATAGCCAAGGCCTCGTGCCAAGAATACAAATAAGATTTTGCAAAGGCCGTGTGCCAAGACACTAGTTTGTCTTATAAGACCTACCGATGCATCGAGGAGCTATAGAGGGCTCCACCCGTCACTTACTAAGTCCAATTCATTCCTCATATGAAAAGATTGAAACATAACATAAAAATTTGTATTAAAACTAGCATACGAAATGTCAATACTTTATCCACAAACCATGAGTGGTATAAAAATAGCACATCCACAGTCAAACATAACTCATTCGATACAATATGGAAGATTTTATTGTATCATATTATCCTCAATCGAGAATAATTAAGGATATTGACTTAGATGAAAATAATCATCAAAACTATTTGAGAGAAATAACCCCCTTTTTCTTGAAATCATTTAAAGTCTCACTATTTTTCAAGAAGCTATTTGAAAATAGATTTTTGAATCAAAGTATCCCATACCACTTTGAAAAATTTAAAAGGATTTTTAATTTTAAAACATTAATGTCCATATAAATAAATCCTTAAAACCATTTTTTTTAAAACATGGAAATTAATGAGAAAGATTTAGAAGAATAAGTCTTTAAAACATTTAAAAACGGTATTTTAGTTTGAGTTTCTAACCAAAAGAGAGACAATTTAATACAAATAATTGAGGTAATCAAAACATTGTAATATCATGAGAATAAAGGAATTCATGATATACTATGTCAAAGTACATTATATACACCATATAAAAGTGATTTGTTGTATAACAACAAAGAAGTATCAATGGAATGTAAATAGAGATGAAATCTCTCATAAAGGTTGTATCCTTAGGTTAAGGATAAATAAACGACATAATTATGTGTGACAAATATAAATACACTAAATATTATTGGATATTCAGTGTAAAACAATCAAAGGACATTCAAACATATTCTTGTAAAAACAACACCAACGAATTTGATGTTTAACTCAACAAATGGAGAATGAGTTAAACTTACTCTTATCAAATTCATATCAAAGACTTGAGAAATTATCAATGGAGTGATTATGTGTATCAAAAGTATATCCACAGGAAGGGGAGTGGAAATTATGACATAAGCAAATTAATAGTGATTCCACACATAATCTTGGGGTAATATAATAAATGAAATATGCGTAAAGCCAAATGAGTGGAAATTGAAATTTCAAATTCCCTTATCGATTAGGTAACTTATGAAACATACACCCATGAAAGTAGGATCACACCATGATGATGTCAATATACATAAATTAATGTATATTACACAATGGATACAAACATGGGCAGTACACACACCACATGCAATAAATAAGTGGTGAACAATGGAATTGTCACAGAATTAAAAGTGAGATAAGAAACCCATTACATTGTACTTTTTCCTTTGTCGATGGTAGTTTAACCTCCTGTATAATGGTGAAATAATTGATAATGAATTATAAAATAATCATTTACATTAATATGATATCATATATGATCTTTTAACAATGATTTGTTAATAATATCTTAGAATTATCGTCATTTTGGGTGTTAATAGGTTCATTTTACTTTATATTCTTTGTTATGTGAGCCATATTTGTTATTAATGGGATGTATATAATTCATATCCAGAATGATATAATGTCCTTAAACATTATTTTTAATATAAAATGAGAATTATACTTGAATAGATAAGATGGAGAATGAATCTTATCACGTTCATGGAGACGGTAGTCCGTACGTACGCACGAGCGACAATATCATTATTTTGATATTAAAATAATATATAATTGGATATTATATCATATATACAGAATAATTATAATTTTATATTTATTATTTACATGAATTACACATCATTATTATACCCATCCAAATAATAATTTATTGAATAACAATTACACCACGACTTGGAGACGGTAAGTCGTACGTACGCACGTATGGTGACATGTTATTCAAAGGGTGGATAGATTACTGAATATGGTTGTACCATATTTATAATAACATCACAGTACATATAATATTCTGGAGTTATTATTTTATAATGGTAATAACAAAGATAGAAGAAGTGGAAGAAGAAAGGAACTTGAAAATGGGTGGTGAAAACATTACCTCTTATTCAGGTTCTTCCTTTTAATTTGATCAAAAGGGCTCCTTAGGTTGGCTTTCTGATCGAAATAAGTCCTCTAGGTTGTTTTGAGGGAAGTTTATAGAGTATTTGGGAAGGGTTTGGCCCATCCAAAAGGCTTTGAATGTGTGAAAAATTGAGAAGGAGTGCCCTTTTATAAGAGGGGTGAGGGGCACCTTTGGAAAAGCTAGAAATATTAATTTATAATAAATTAATATTCGGTTTCTAATGGCTCCAAAGTTTATTATTTAATGTTTAAGGTGGGTATGGGTCTAAAACCACTTAACCAATAGAATTTAGACAGGTTTGGGTCATTATATTAACCTTATCTTTATGTATTAACTCTTAGTTAATTAGTTTCACTTTTACAATGTCTCTTTGTATTTTTATATTATATGGTTAATAAACTTACTATATACATACAAGAGACCCCAAGTGGTCCATTAATAATAAACCTATCATTATATAAGACTCATGGCCGAAAAGTAGATTTATAGGAATTTAATACCAATTAATAATATAATATTTTTTTAAACACTCTTTTATGTCAATTTTGACACTATTCAATAAATGATTTTTTTAAAACTCATAACAGAATTATTACTTCGAAAAAAGTTAATTAAAACAATTCAAACATGTTATATTAACCTTTAAAAATTAGTTCAATTAATAAAAAGTCTCTAATTATATTTAGTTGGGTATTTATAATATCAATTATTCAAATTTTTCACTATTATGGTAATTACTGCATCACCATTGTGTCAAAATAAATTACATTATTTAATGTCTAAAAATTATAAATAAAATATAATTATGTATTAAATCTTCTTATATTTCTAATGAATATTTATAGTCTAAAATCCAACATATATAACGCTATTTAACAATTGTTTGGATAAAAGATATATGCTTCTGTCATTTTTTTATTCATTTTAACTTAATTAAAATAAAGTGTCCCTATCACTTAGAAGTGGATCCATGGGGTCCCAAAATCGACCCAAAGATGCCCATGGTCGGCCATGTATCAACCAATATGGTTAAGACACGTTTTAGGGTAATTTAGTATTATTATAATATTATTTTTTAACCCTTATTTACAGGATTTACCCTTTAACCATGGTAAATAAAATATTTACCGTAGTAATTATTCAAAATGTATAAAAATAAAAGTTACCTATTTACACAATTTGAACATCCTGATTCCAAATATGGAATACATTTTTCCAAATTCAAAACACAGAAGTGGCAGAAATTAATTTAAAATTAATTCCTGTTGTTAAAACAAAAAGCGTGTTTTTAAGAGATAATAACTTTCAAAAGATTGGCACTTATTTATGTCTGGTTTAATTGTGAAATTATTTCCAATGACAAAAATTGAATTAAATGGTAAAAATTTATTTTAAATATACTTTACAACCACTAAAATTCATAATTTATCAATATTAATTATTTTGATTAAAATTGTTGTTTTTAATTAAAATTTAGTAATTTTCACTATTCATCAAAATATTAAAGTTATCCGAAAAGTACCAAAATTTCAACCTAGAATAATTTCGATAATATGAATCCAAAAATGAAGTCCATTTTGAGAGATAGAATTTATTAAATTTCAAAAAATAGGTATTACTATTCATAACGGCTAGTTTGATTGGTTGTGGTGTGTTAGAATCTCGAAGTAGCTTACAATGCATGCCATTGGATTATTCAAAGGGAAATGTACCCTAGAAGCTTGGGGTGTTACATTTACATTGAAGGAAATTAATGAAATATAACACATTTCCCCAAAAACCTACTTTTCGTGGAATAATGTTATATATATTTAAATATTCATACATGTCCCTAAATGGTACATGATGTATAGTACACTCTCATTGACTATATGGGAAATTCTCTCCCCAAATATATATTATGTATCTGATCACATGATGTGTACTTATATTACATGACATGTAACGATTCTCAAGTTATACAACATGTTACCTAGAAACATGTTTGGGCATCTCACCTAGAGTACATAACATGTCTCATGATACACGTAATGTATATCCATGTGGTGGAATGTATTTCGAATAAACATCATTTATATCCTTTAGAAGACTAATCTAGAATAGATATGTACAAAAAAATATCAGACACTAATAGTACTTGGATTTTATTTCCAATGCATAATGAATTTCAGATCATGAGATTTGAATTTTCCATGGATTTGTAAATTATGTATAGGTTTGACACCCTAACATTGCATGTGAATAAAATACCTGCTGAGGCACTAACTTCCATGAAACTTTTCATTGGACTAGGAGTCAAACAATGTTGAATATTTATAAGACATCATAACACTAGGTTCATACCATGTTAGCTAAATGTTGTTTGATTCAATGGATTATGTAGAATGTATTTGGGATACATTGAACAACATGATTTTCAATCCCAGTTTCAACTCTCATTTCTAAATGTTCATGTATATTTATACTGAGTCCTATACCAATGCATCTCAACCTAATCCCAAACCTTTGACACACCCACATTGTTAATTCTATATAATTTATAATCACTCACCAATTCTTCGCTGAATTTTTTTTCATGACTCCCATTTGAAATCTCCATAAAATTACTATCCCTAAAAAGTATGTGACATAAAACTCACTTAGAGTAATCATTATCTATTTCAACCATTTCATGCATAATTGATAATTCATATACGACCCTTGGATTGAAGAATAATTAATGAGGTTAAATTCTAATCGATGATGGATTTTATCACCAAATATCAATATCACATTCTTGTTCATAGAATATATACTAAAATTAGGAACAAAAGGTTTTAGAACCATTGAATTATTAATTTTATATAATTAGTTTATGTGATTAGAAATATTTTTTATTAATATCATAAATATTTTATCTTTTTTTAAACATTCTAATGTCAATTAATATGCTATAATCATGATCGAGTATGACCTCTTCAACAATGGATCACCATATTTATAATATTTATATTAAATGAATAATTATTAACTCATTACTAATTATTAATTTTTTTAAATATAATTAGTAAAAAAATATGTGACATTAATATTTTAAACATGAAATTTCAATTATCTGTATTATAGAAAAATATTTAATATAAAACTATCATTCATAAATTAAACTAATTAATCTAGATATCTTAAAATAAAATATTTATATTTTTACTAAAATTTATTATAAAATACAAAAAAAAAATTCATTAAATAATCATCTGTAAAATATGAAAAAATATTATTCATAGTGATTACTTTATTCCCCCATTCTTATTTTTTCAATTTATGTATTTTTATTATCATAAATATTAATATTTTTTTCAGGGTAAAATATTTATTAAATATTTGATTCAGTGTTATTAGTAGTCTAATCATTTAAAAATCCTGATGGGAAATAAACACCCAAATATGAATTGATTATTCAATAGTTTATAACAATATGTAATCCTATAGTAATATTCCTTACTATGCTAGTGAATTTTCATCGTCCCCACCAACAACCATAACTTGAATGTGATTTGGTCATTTAATTAATGTGAAGAATGATCCAAAATTGTAGTAAGCATGAAAAGGGTCCTATAGATATTTAGATAATAGTTAACAGAGTATAGAGATATTGGAAATTCCAAAATATAGAAAATAGGAATTCAATTTGCGAATCTTCTTCATCTATAATGGATTTCCATGAATTCACCCTTTAATTTTATGTAATAAATCCCACTATGAAGGATTATAATTCCTATTACAGATATCCATTCTAAACACATATTATTAATCCATGTTATAACCACCTAAAAGATCTATAGCCACTCCCCCATAAAAATAATAATTCATATTTATATATTATTCTTTATATTTATCTTTGATTCTAATAGAAATATGAAAAATGATTGGCGCATGGATCCACACCTAATAATATATTTTAAATCTGTCCAAATAAAAACACATAATTCTAGGAAAAAATATTGTATTATAATTTTCAACTATTCTTTTGATTAAACTATATCAATTATACCAAGGGTGGTAAAAATATTTACTTATTTAATAATTATGTAATTTAAATTCAATTAAAGTCAATAATAATTTCACCCAGATTATGTAAAAGGGAAATAAATATATTATGAAATCAACATATTAATAATAAAATGTTTAGGAGATCATCAATTTAAGAGAATTTATTATTTTACCCTCTTTAAAGGATATATCCATATAAACCCCAAACAAATAAATCCACCTTTGTGAAAAAAACTCAAACAACATGCACCCTACAAATAAAAAAATTTACCATCAAAAAAATTATATACAAAGATAATAAACAAAAACTCACATTTATCATCCATGTATAGATTTAAATCCATCATCATGTACACATTTTTTACTAATTTAAATCCAAGAACTAAGAGGACTAGGGAAAAAATACTCTTGGAAACATCCTTCATCACCACACAAGAAATTTCTAGTTCCAGACTATAGAGAAATTTCATAGAAAAAGTAAATAAGATCACACTATACCAATCCTTATAATATTCTACATTAATGATCCCTAAACCCATAAATAGATTTTCCTTATAGGACAACCCAAAAACCAATACCATGAACAAAAAGAGTGACATGATCAATATCAACAGTACCAATAATGAAAAAATTAAGATCCCTATATTTCCAGACATATTCTAAGTCCTCCAAAAGAATAAAATACATATAATAAATCTTATTCATAGGGTAATGTATTTATTTATTTTTCCTTATTACTAATGATATTATAGGGTTATCCTCCTAGTGTTCATCTTCAAATTTTTTCAGAACATTGAGAGGAAAAAGTTGAAACATCTCATACATCATGCATTAGGGGATAACTGTCTCAAAATACTATTCCAAATTCAACCACATGTGATTGTTAAAAATTATAGATTTTATTTAATAAAGGAATACATCCGCTCTATATGATCACTATATTTTTTTGTGGTTGATTCCAAAAAAAAATTTTACATGGTTGTATCCAAAATATATCATTAGCCTCTCTAAGATACCAAACAAAAAATACAAAGGTCATCAATTACCGGTTTCACCACAATCTAATTTTTTTCTCCTAGACACTCATATTATCACTATATATCATCTACACACCTTAGGATACCCCATTATAAGCTTAACTGATCAAACCCATAAACATTATCTAAACATTCTCTCTACATAGCATGGTTTGATTAAAATTGATCACCCATGATCCACTGGATTTACATCATCAAGGATCTATACCCACTAAGGAAAAATAGTGAATGAAAATGAATCATGACTCCATAGAAGAATTTTATGTGACACTAAAATCAAAAATTTAAGCAAGATGATGTTCTAAAATCATTTAGGGTAATGTTATAGGTAACTGTCTTTAAATAATTGATCACATATGATCGAATCTGTGAACCCGCAATATTGGACATTGCAATTCATTGAATTGTGAGGAAAATATTCATTAGTGAGATGCATTCCACACATTCATAAAAATAGAATATTGCAAATCTATCTTCATATATTTCACCTAAATCTACTAAAGGCAATCTATTTCTATGTACATCAATTTCCACCACACAATTTCACCACTTAGAATATATAAGTTATTTTACCCTCATGATTATCATATAAATTCAACTATATTTTTATTAGAAAACTCATTCATAATATATTGGATTTATCAACATTGAAAAATGTATCTAAAGAGATACAACACATTATGTTTTCATGATGGTAGCTTAAAAACATTAAAATCTAGAGATGGTAACTGTTAATTTTTAGTTAGTTTTGTATTAAATCGTTAACGTCTATAAGAAAAAACATGGGGGTCACATAACCAAAACATGGATTTCATTACTCTCGATAACATTATTATTATACATTGATATCCCTATATATGACCGAATGATGTCGAAAATAAATCATTCTAAAAAATCCAAATATGATTTAAAATTTTCCCAAGTTGTTCCAATTGGAACATTTAGATACGGATCTTATACTGAGTCTAATGAAAACATTTCTATAGTAGAAAAAATGTAAAAGATGTCTCCCTAATAATAACTAGTATAATCAATAAATTGTAAGAGATATTAGTCTAAATCTAATGTATGTTGATATGATTACCAATCCTCAATGTGAGAAACCTGTTTCATATGAAAATGGATCACCCAGATCATTGACTATCAACTAAACATAAGGCATATTAACTGAATAGTTCCTTTTAAAGAGAAAAAAATATTTTATTGTCTCATCCACATATATGGTAAACATAGTCATTAAATATATAAATACCAACCCGTACTAAAAATTTCTTAGGATAGTAGGGAGAATGCGGGTAACCCATGATTCACTACTCCAAAGGACCGTAAATTTATGACTATCGTAAAGGGTATATGAATCTCAAAAGGATGGAATTACCCACAATAAATCCTATGAATATAGGATTTTTTAGAGAACCAAAAATCACCCCCATTTTCATATATAAAATGACATATTTTTATATTGTGAAAAATGATAATAACAAGAATAATATAAAATATATACAAATAAATTACAAGAATATCACTAAATATAAAAGACACCTTCCATTTATATCTAATATGACAGAAAAATAGCTCCAAACTCTTTTGATCAATCCTAAAATATGTTATAAAGATTCTATGTGGTGAGACCATAATAGTAGTATGTAATAACATCTCCTAAAACAAATTTACATAAATTATAGTAAATATACATGAGTAAGAATGAGTAAAACCACTAATAAATATAATCACAATAAAAAAAAGAAGAAATAATCCGAAATAAAAATTATATTATAAGACACAACTCCCATTAAAATTTTGAACCATCATCAATCAAGCCCATTGGATCATTGGAATACATCTTATTATATCTCCTCATATATTTTTCCAAATCATGGGAATTATATCATGAAACCTACAAACATCATCTGTATCTCACCAAAGAATCCACTTCATCTATTCCACCGACATCAAAAGACTCTAATTGATCCCTCGAAAAAAATTAGAATCCAAATGATTCCAACTTCTCATATGTTTCCCCAAAATCACTAGCAACAAATAATGTCCCTCACATTATGAGAATCGATCAATTTCTACATCTTCGTACAGAAGGCCTATATAATGGGCATCTGATCTAGACATTGACATCATGGGAATAAATTATAAAGTTGTATCCATACTTTTATCCACACATGTAAATCATTGTAGAATACAAATCACTACCATAATGTTATGTATTATGAACATGTAGTGCATCAACCTCATCCACTCAAACACCATGAATTACCCCACCATTCATTGTAATAATAATCCATCCAAAAACTCTATAATATCAAAAAAGTGAAATGATTATATTTTAGGAAAAAATTATCATTTTAATGTTGAAACAGAAATAAAAAATCAAAATTTTTAGGAGGGGTGAACATACAGACAGACATTTATCATTTCAACACTACATACATCTAAATTATTTTTCATTTATCATACTCATTAGATTTTGTATATATTCATTCCATTAAAATAATTTAGAAATCATCAACATACATTGATTTATTTAAATTTCATCATTCAATATTTACATTCAAAAAATACACAGTACATATATCCATCACATTTTTATACTCAAAATAATAATAATGAAATTCATCCATACACACCCCCTTATAATGAATTTATTCCTAAATAGGACAATTTTTAACATTATAATCAATTAAAATTTATATTTCCAACTATATATCTTATCAAGAAAAATAATCACATATTTTTGTACACATCAATGACAGATTTATTCATTCATTTACATTCATCGTCCCACATTAATTTTTTACATAAATGTATCTAGTTTCGAACATACACATTATGTTAAAAATTAATGGAAGTTATATTGTATTTCAGTGTATTAACACAGAAATCCCATCATTACCATTTAATCATTAAAAATATCTTCTTTTACCACTATAATTCAATGGATCGTCAAGAAAAACATTCATCAGTAATTTTTTAATTTTTTTTAATTTTAAATTTTTGAAATCATTCTATTTTATAATAATTATATTATATTTTTATAGGGTTTTATAATTATTTCATAAAAAATAATTTAAATAAAAAACATCAATTAATAATAATTTCCTTATATTATAAAACATTGATATTTTATCTTATTTCATTTTCAACCACATATAATTAGATAAATTAAAAGGGTGACAAGTGTAATAATAATTAAAATAGTTGAACCATATTACCCAATATAGTTAAAATGTATACAAACATCGAAAATAATTTAGAAATCATAAATATCAGGCCACCACCATACAAAATTCTGAAGATCAACTTATAAATAAGAATTCACTTACTATTTTCCATGTCCATTAATGTGTATTTGTAATATTATTTAACACTCTCAAAAAACCCATCAGAACTATGGGAAATATCAATTAGTATATAATATAAACAAGAATATATGTTTGAAACCTAAACACCTTGATCTAGTTCAAAAAACGTTAGTATAGTGATTTGACACCAAGTGAGATAATATAAGCCTAACATGCATATATTCCCATAATATATATAGTAAATCTATTTTTTGGAACAATACAAACTATCCTTGGTTTACTATATTTTCAAATAATCTAAATATAAATTCATAGTGAAAATATCTCTATAATAACATTATAATTTTGCCTATCATGATATCTTCCCGTGAATTATCATCTTTATGACAAGTTTTATTGAAAAAAATTATAAATCTCTGATCTAAAAAATAGAAAAAAGGAAATATTTATAAAAATATCATCAATGGATAGATGGTAAAAATTGGCAAAATTATTAGCATAGGATACTTATCTAATAAAAAAGAACATATAACAATATAATATATTCCTAAGAATTAATAAAAGACATGCAATAAAAAATAAAAAATATATATTTGTCGTATAAAATTATGTAATCATGTCTCAATAATCATGATCCAAGTATTATAATATAATCATATATCTTTGAAATATGGCATAATCATAATCATATGAGAACATAACATAGTAGAGTAAGCTTCACTACCTGATTCTTATAACATAGTGAAGTGGTAATCATAACATGATTCCCTAAAAACAGATGTGTATGAATTACTTCTTAATTCTCAAAAAAATTGCAATAATTACATCAAAATTCCTATAACATAGTGGAGTATTAATAAAATTAATATTCCATTAATAGAGTGAGTACTATTACATGATTCAAATGATTATATCATGTGATATTGACACCCAACAAATGAAATTTATATAGATCCAAGTCCCAAGAGATAAACATCCAACAATTTGTGTGGAATATGAAATATATTATATATAATATAATGAAAATAATATGTTGTACAAATGGGTTACATTTTGATATGATACGATATAAATTGTTTTTCAAAATTAGATTAGTTTGTAAAAATAATTCAATCACCCAAAAGACGAATTTCGCAAGGGAATTTTAGAGTGTGATTCCTGGAACATTACTCCTAATGATATTTATATATTATAGAAAAATTGGGAAATATGTTTTAAATCATAATAAGAGTTTTCATTCTACATTTTAAACATTATCAAAAAAATAAGTAATAGGTAACTGCCAATATTTTTTTTAAAAAAGGGACATTAAATAAAATTTAAAACCATATTGGGAATGAAATATCAACAATAAATCCTTAAAAAATACATAATTTATTTCTAGATTAAATGTGTAGGAGAAGATAAAATTTATATTCATAGATGTAGAAAATGATAAAATTTTAAAATAACATGGTTGAAACCCATGTCATAAATTGTGTAATAATGAAATTTTATGAAAAGTGGTAATGAAAATTAAGAGCCTAAATGAGTTAAGGAAAATTTAATTTAAAAATAAAAGTGGAAAATAATTTTTGAATGAAACATAATGATTAGAGAAGAAAAAAATTATTTATAGAGGATGTGAATTATTATAAATAATGTTATAGTTTAATTTGAGAGAAACTCGTTAAGGAAGATATATTGAATTAAAAATATATATTTTTAAAGATATAAAAGAAATGGTCGACATAATGAAGATTTTGTTTTTAAATCACCAAACATAAAAGAATAATATTTAATAATAAATCTTATAACTAAATGAAATAGAGTTTTGTTTAAAAAGGCTTTTATGACTAAGTTAATGTTTGAATAAAATGAATTTGAATGAGAGAACCTAACATGGATGTACCAATACCATTACTTTTTTCATATGTATGATACCAATACATTAATAGGTATTATATACCCCAAAAAAATTAAAATAATTGTTGAATATGGCATATGTCCCGATGATGTAAATTTGAGAAGAGGATCACCATCATGGCTTAAGATACTTTTTTTTAAATTTCATGATATAGTAAACTTGTAAAGTAAATTAAAATAGAAAATATATAATTCTAATGATGATAAAATATGTCAATTAGATATTATATAGTCTTTATAAAATATATTTTGTTCATAATGTGAATCGTGTCTCCCAAAGGGGGATATTGAGACAAGAGACCCTTACCAAAACTCTCAACATCCCCAAAACAACATTAAAATATTTTAAAATAAATTTAATTAAATTAAAAAACTATTTAAGAACCTGATTCATATCAAATTATTTTTTTGTAATTTTTTTATTGTAATTATTCACACATATATTAGTAAGTTGTTATTAATTTTCATTATTATGCGTTAATTTGTTTTCATTTTGTATGGGGTTCATGATAGTGATATCAGTACTCATTAATTTGTACAAAGTAAATCAATAAAAAATATTACATTTACTAGAATATATGTTCTTTAATTATTTATTAGTATCCCATATAATTCAAATATATTTTTAGTAATGATCTATGAAGATTTTATTAATGATGAGATTATTTTAGGTAATTTATTGATATCAATGTTTTACATTATGATGATTGTTTATTTTTGTGGTGACCATTTAGAAAAATAATCTTGAAACAAATTACACTGTAATGACATATTTTTTCATGAAATAAAATTTTATAATTTTCCAATTATGGTTTTCAAGAAAAGTAATTAGGCCTTCTAGGGAGACGGTAGTCTGCACGTACATGTTATCAATGATTTCATATTCTAATGAATGTAAGGAAAGAAATGAAAAAAATGATTTTAAACATAAAAATAAATAATATCTAATATTATTAATTTTTATTAATTAAATAAATTATAATTATATCTAATGTGATACAGTTATGAAAAATGAAATAAGTTTTTATAGAAGAGTAATTTCACAAATACACATAAGAATCACTTTAATTTTTCAAATACTTGGGAAGTAAAAAATAAAATTATTATTAAATTAGGATTACAATATTTTAATACACATGTGATACATGTGTAATTTTTTTGCATAGGAGTTATATATATGGGGTGAAAGATGAATAAATAATGGATTATGAATTAAAAATGACTGATTTTGGAATTTTTTTATTACAACAGTGTACAAATCCATTAAGACTTGTTTTAAGATTTTGACGGTGGTACTTTTATGATATAAGTACCTCATGGATATAACGAGAAGTTTTTGGGAGTTATTTTTATAGGTTTTTGTCAAACTAATTGTTTTTTTCTGTAAGAGAAGTTGGGTGGTGAAATAAACATTTCATAAGTTGGTAGTATATAATTATTGTAATAAGAGGGGATCTATAAAAGGCATATGGATACAAAAGTGGAAAACAATGACAGGAGGGATGCAAATGATAATTCTTATCATCCATCCATTTTTCTCTCTAGACAAAAATATGGGATATAGTGGTTCACATCCACCTGACTATCCACCCATGAAAATGGTTTGATGATGCATTGAAATAGGTTGGTGATGAATGAAACTGCTAGTTAGGCTTCCCCGGGTGGGATGTTCAAATGGGAGATAGGTCTGATAATAGAAATCATAAATTCTTCCTCCCATACCATGGATGGAGGGGTGCCCTATCAAGATTCATCATCATGATGCAATGATTCATATAAGGGGTGTGAAAAAACATATATAAAGTGATCAATGTGTTATGATCACTAGAATTAGGGGCCATACAGTGTGATTGGAGACATGGAATGATATAGGCTTCTCATTTAGGATGTATTAAGGGATTTGTAATGTCCTTCGAACTGTTGGGCTTTCCAGACATGTTATAATGGGCCTATCTGATACTGAATAGTCAAGGACTAGTAAGGGTTACCTATAAAACCCATTATAAATATAATATTCTTTCGTATTACAAGGGGGGATTGACCCCAACCTGGAAAAAATGGAAAACACTTTTTCTCAGAAAATGACAATTTTACAATACTATATTTTTAAATTTTTATTTCATATAAATTATTAGAGTGTTTTAAAATATGTATTTTTATATTTTTAAATTCCATTAGAATTATAATATAAAATAGATATATTTAATATATTTAGATAAATATTACACAATATTAAATAAAACTATTATTTGAAAATAACCAATCTTCCTTTATCATAATAATTATCATTAATCGCATTAACATATTTTCATCTTTAAAAAATCCATTATTACATTTTTTTACATAGTGATTAGAAATATTGAAATCATTTTATATGATTCATTTTTTAAATTTTATAATAATTTATTTTAATGTATTAATGTAAAATAAATAAAATTCCATTTGTTGAAATATGAATCTTTTATGCATAAAAATAATTTTTTACTTTCTAAGTAATTAATATTTCATTTATGTTAACTTTTCATGTTGTATATATTTTTAGTAAATTTAATTAAAACTATAATTTAACCAAAGTATAATAAAATATGCAGTTCAAATAAATTATTATTTTTAAATATATTTTTATACCCAAAATAAATTCAATAGTTTTTTAACTATGCAAATAATATTTTATAATTGAAATAGTGTTAAAATATATCTCTTTTATTCTCTCAACATATTTTTCATTATTTATTTACCTATTATTATACTCATCAATATAATATCTAAATTTTAATTGTTATATTTTCAACTTATAAATTTCTATTAATAAACTATTTTCTATTTTCATTATTTTCGTGCTTCCTGTGAATAAAATAATTATAAAAGTAATCATTAAAGAGATATTGATACTAAAATATTTGGGTGTTACACTCTCCAATATTTAAATAATTTTATTCCTCAAAGATTTAATTATCATTCATTAATGAAATTACATAGTGTATCTAAAAAATAGGCTAGACTCAAGATATAATTTCTAATGAGATATTATTCTCATAATATTATGAAATTTTAAAAAAGCATATTATAGTTTTTAAAATGAATATTTATATACTAAACATTTTTTTCAAACATGAATCTATAGCTACCTAAGATTATTAAAAGATTGTGGGGATACAAATTTAATTAATTCATTTCCATAATCCCATTTAAAACCAAAACGTAAAATATGCTTATCATTATTATATATTCTCAAAATAAACCATTATATATATAATATAAATAAATCTAATGTTTTCTTCACCCATGACTCCTTTTTATGAATAAAATACATTGATTCAATATTATTTTCCATGAATAGGTTATCATATACTTTCTAACCAAGTATAAAATATAATGGTCCCAAAGTTATCATGAACTTTCAAATAATATTATAAATTTAAAAATAATTGAAATATGTTCTCTAAAAATTCAAATTACACATTATCCAAAAATTAATATATCATATAAAGGTTTTAGTCAATGATATCAATGATAATTTTCTACAATTATTTCTACATTAAATATATTCATATCCATCAAAATTTTCTAATAGAGAATGCGAATTATCCAAATAATATACCCTAGGAGTTTCCAACCTTGTGTGATTTTAGGCCTCATTATTGTGCACCTAGTGTTGATTTATTGAAACCCAACAATCATTTTTTAGGTTTATTTTCCATATATTAATATATAGAAGATAATGCTTCCAATTTTTTATATTAATATCAAGATATCATTTATATTAAGAAAAATGCTCTATAAATTACAAAATTTAAAAAAAAAATACTTAATTTATGATTATATTTAAGGTTGTTACTAATTTTATCTAATACTATTACACTAAAATAACAAAACTATTCACAAAAAAAACTAATCCATACTCTTATACCAACCATGTAACACAAGACCCACACTTTCAAATATTCATAAAAAAAAAATTCAATAATTTATTTATATGATACTAATTAATTATACATAAGAACAACATATTTATATGTATATAACAATCACATTAGATATAAAAAATGATCATACATTTCTAGAAAAATGAATATTATATGTTGATGGAGATTAGCTACCCAAAAAATCAATTTTTTTAACCTTTAACCATAATCACTAAATAATGGATTCCCTTATTAACATCACATAGGTTATACTCTTCCTCATCACATGTGGGAAGAAAACTATATGAATGGGATGTCCTCAAATTCCTAGTATGTTAAAACTCATGAAAATTTCATCAAGGCGTGGATCATAAGAATAAAAGAAAAAGTTGCAGTGGGATAAATATCTTATTTAAAAAACATAGAACAATAATATTTTAACATACAGAATAAGAAAATAAATTTAATCTTAAATGATCCATCTTATACCATGGAATAATAGTTCATAATAAAGATATCATATTCATAATTTGTGGATTATTACCCAGTCATACAACCAATAAAAGTGACTCAAACAAAAGCATACGAGATCATAATATGGTTGAGTATGCATCATTACTTGTTTCACATAACATAGTGGAGCTAGAATCAATTCCGGATTCCCATAAATTAGTAGATAATGCATTAATTTTGGATTTCTATAAAATAGTGGAGAATAAATAACTTTGTAATTAACATAGACGAGTGAGAATCAATACCCGATTCTAATAACTATCTCGTGAGATATAAAACCTCAACCCATGCATTGGAGGGATATATATGACCCCAACAATAAAATAAAACACGTATCATTTCCATAGGAAATAAATAATAAATGTTATTGTTAAAAAACTATGGAATGAAAATAGGTTTCATTCGATTCATGTTTGATATTACATAAAATAACATTAATAATTAGATCGGTTGATGCCAAAAATTCAATCAACAAATAGATATATTTCAAATGGGTATTTAGAGGGTGAATTAAGGAATATCACTCTAAATAAGATAGTTATTTCTTGAAGAAATATGAAATAGTATGATAATTTATAAAAAAATATTTCATAATATATTTTAGACAATAGAGATAAATTGATGTTATGAGTCTCATTAAAATGTTTTTTTTATACGTGGAAGTGAATATAATTTTGAAAAATTATTTGAAAAGAAATAAATAAATAAATACTTGAAATTACTATAGTGGGTTTCCTATTTAAATATTGATTTGATGATGCCAGATATGGTCATAGAATAAAAATGCATAAAATTTTTAAAGAAATTGAAGTAACCTGCATTGATAAATGGGGAATAAATAATATTGTTTAAAAATGAGATGAAAAATGTGATTATCCCATGATTTGACACTTATTTTTATTTAAAAATAAAAAAATATATTTAATTAAAATTTATATGGGTAGAAAATATTCATCAGTGGTCATAAATATTATTCTCAGTAACTTTATATCTAAAAGTGAGAAAAATTAATAATAGAAGAATCCTCGAATTAAAAAATCATTATAACAATAGTGAAATAAAATGTATCATATAATTAATCCTTAGGGTGTAATATACAAAATATTTAAGAATGAAGGTCATGAATAAAGATCCTAACTTAATAAAATGGATTTTAGTTATCAAAATCATTAATGACATAGGAATCTCCTGAACCAAAATAATTTGAATGAAAAAAACATATAATTATTTCGTAATCCCATAAATTTATTGACATGTATAATATAAATACTTATAGAGGTTGTATATTCATCACAAAAAAAATATGTGGTTAACAGAACATATGTCACAAAGAAGGAATACTGAGATGAGGAAAACCCTTAAACCAATGAGTACATTTTAATTGAATTATCTTGAAAGGGAGAACAAATAATTTAAATTTAAACACCATGAATATAAGGATAATAATGATATAATATATTAATGAGTTAGTATATATAACTTATAAAGAAAAATAAGATCATTTTATGAATAATGTATTAATGTGGTAAATTTTGAGATGAGAAACCCTAACATTAACTCCTGACTTCTTTAAAATCATGTTGACCTACTATATAATAAACATGAAAAAATCAATAAAATATTTGTGAAATTTATTCATATTTAATTGAAATTAAATAATTAATTTATAATCATCATCTAAAAATATATTTAATTGTTTTAGTTTATTTGCATCATTGAATGTTAATAATTTTATTCATTTTGTACTTATTTCATGATGGTTATTTTAATACTCATTCATTTTTAAAAAGATATTCATTACTATATTTTTAATCTTAATATAATATATATTAAATAATTATGTATAATGATCCAATTTCACACCAAGTGTTTTTTATATATTCTCTCTTAAAATTAAATAGGTGATGATCTTATTTCTGGTAATTTATCAATACCAACATATTTCATTGTAATGATCCCTGCTTTTACCTTCATCAATTACTAACAACATTAATAAAATATGATACTATTAAATATAATTTTTATTCATCAAATAAATATTTATAGAAATATATTTCTTGAATATGGGAAAAAGAAACATTTCATTCATGTAGTAGGTATTCCACACGTACAAGCATGTGGAATTTTAATTATATAAGGAAAGGGGTGAAAATAAGTTAAAAATTTTATTTCACATTCTAAAATAATATATCTATTTTATATATAAAATATATTAATTTGAAACTTATATATAACCATCCATGTGAGGTGGTGATGGAAAAAAACATGGTGTGTATGGTGGTGGTGGTATAGGCATTTTCCTGTGCGCAAATTTCATTTTTAAGTGGATGGGAAGGATGATAGAAAATACCTCTACCATTAAAATAATTAAAATTTGGGATACATATTATCCTTTTTAATAATTTTAGAATGGGTACACTACTAGAATTTTATGCTTTTGTGATGGTATATTTGCAATGGAATCCAATTGAAAATAACCTTTTATGATGACAGTCTATCACAAATACACCATCACAAAATAGAGAGATACTATTTAACTGCTTTATGATGGAACATCGTTAATGATAATTATTCGTGACGGTTGGAAAATATTTTTTAAATAATACTCATAAGTTTTTAAATAATCATTGGAGATTTGTATGTCACAAATAAGTTATTCTGATAGACTAATTGCAAATAAATTTTATTATGGTAACCGATATCCCTTAGAAACTCATGTATTTCAAAAAAATCCCAAAAAATATTAAAACCAAAAAAATTAAAACAATTAAAAATAAATAAAAATTAATAATTCCAAACATAACATTATTACATTATTTCATACATAATATTTCTATCACCCGTAAATACAAAACATTCCTTTAAAATCATAGATCTTAAACTGATATGACTAGGTAGGTAATGATACCTCAAAGTGATTGGAGGAGAAAAATCCATACCAAAACCATTAGAAAGTTGTTGCATTAAATCCAACATCTAGTCATGTCATAGATGCTACTTCTCACACTCCTCCTCCCGATCTCATTACATCTGATTTATTATCTCTTCTTGAACTCTCAACATGTCCTCATACCGTGCAACATCCAATGATTACCCCTCTCCAGAAGCTCCCTTTGAGATAGTTCATGACATCACATAAGGTTTTATTTATAAACCATTGTTGATAACCTATTGTAATATCCCAGTTAAATTAAGAATATGACTTTTTCATATTTATTATTTTTTTAATTAAATATCAATTTTTCTTTAAAAGGGTTGTTATGTTCGATAGCATACCCGATATGCAAACAACGTGTTTTTTTTGAAATCTTACGTTACACAATAATAATATATTATTATTTTAAACTGTAGTTAACTACTAGATGTTTTATTGGTGGGAATTAAGGAAACTAACTAATATATGATTATACATGTTTGTAAAATGTATTTACATTTATCCAATAAAAGTTAGAGGCTTAAAATGTGAATGAATCTAATTTTAAGCATAATTTACATTAAAAGGCCGATTTATAGCCTTTGAATGGAGAACCCTTTTTAAATATAGTATTGGTTACTTTAATAAATTCTATATGAACAAATAAAATCCTTTTTTAGAATGGGTACATCAAAATTTACTTTGTGTAAATTTTTGGAATTTTTCCGATAAAGTTCATTTTTTAATGAATAGTGAAAAATATTGTATTTTAATTCAAAAGTGCCTTTTAATATAATTTATTTATGTGGTTAGATTATCTTTTTAATTGGTTTCAAAGTGAAATTAAAATATATTTTTACCATTTAATCCAATGCTGGTCATTTGAATTAATTTCACTTTGAAATTGGACATAAACAAGTATCAATCTTTTGATAGTTATTTTTTCATAAAAACACGCTATTTGTTTTTATAACGGGAATTAATTTTAAAATTATTTAATTCCACTTCTATTTTTCGAGTTTGGAAAAAAAGACATCATTTTTGAACTCGTAATATCAAATATATATTAGGCTGAATTTTGGGTATTTTTCTCAGAAACTTCAATTTTTGATGAGAAGTGAAACCACTTAGTTGTAGTTAAAAAACTGACTTTTTCATTTAAATGAAATTTTACAACTTCTGTGAATTGAATTTTGAAAATCCGACATACATGGTTCTTACCAAGAATTAAAATGTAGAAATTAAGATGAAAATAATTGTTGGTGAATAGTAACTGTTTACTTTTATTTACCACGGTTAAAGGTAAATAGGATAATTCAAGGTAAAAGGAATATTATAATAATTCCAAATTTACTAAACACTTGTCCTAACCTTATTTTATGAGTAATTTACGACCATGTGAATCTTTTGGTCTATTTTGGGACCACATTGAGCCACTTATGCAAGGTAATGACACTTCAAATTAATTAATTTAATGTAAAGGCAAAAATGACATAAACAAAATTCGTTTAGTAAATTAATTTTTATATGGTGTTATATAAATTCTATTTTCACTATAAATATTAAATTGAAAGATAAAACTATTTCCTACATCATGGAATTTTTTTATAATTTTTAAACATCACATAAATTAAATTATTTATGACACAATAATGGTGTAGTATTTACCTCCTTAATAAAAGATTTATATAAATAAGATTATAAATATTAAAATAACATCCAAAACATGTCCAATACCTATTGGATGATATTATTTATTCTCTGAATCATCTTATCATACACTTTAATGATTTTTGGACCTTTATAAATCTAATATCATTATATAATAAAATAATATTATCACACTTTCCTATAGAGCCCCTCCTTCCTCTTATAAAAAGAGGCCACTTCTAACCAATTCCTCACACCTATAAATCCTTTTTTCTCCCCAAAACACTTCCCAATTATGCTACCTACATCCCTCTAATTCTCTTAGATGACTTACCATAGGCATAAGGCACTTCATGAAGTCCTTTGGTTCAAACCAAAGGGAGTTACCCAAATTAATGGTAATAGTTTCTCTTAATTTGTTTTCTTTATTTTACTTCTTCAACCCCTAAACTCTTTTATTACTTTATTTTTTAACAACAACAGTATCATAAATTTAATAGGATGTTTTTATGAGAAGGATTATAACTACACTTACATACACCTCCATCTAATGGATGAAGAACATAATGTTTCTTGTGGATGGGAAACATACGCCTCACGAAACGATGATTGTTCAAATATCTCCAACCGCCTCTCATGGTGGCCATTATGATGGTGCTGTATTTATATAGGATATATATTATGTTTATTTTTTCTTCATGCTTCTATATTTTCCATTTATAGCACTCTTTTATGGTTTCAATAGTGGGTAAATACAATAATCTCATTTGAGGAAGTGCGGACTACCGCCCCCTCAAAGTGATGTGACTTGTTAATTCCTTATGTGGGATGTATAAAGGATAGAGTTAATGATATTATGTATGATATCATACTAGAAAAATAATATAAATATGTATAATTATGTTTTAATTCCATTAAAATAATAAATATAAATGAAAGTAGTGTTCATGCTTACGTACGGCTTACCGTCTCCTTGAACGGTGCATTTCATTCCTTACCTCTAAATGTTATTTACTATTATAAATACATTTATATACTGGATATATATGATATATATGATATCTAAATCATGAATATTCTTCTGGATATAATTAACCTTTGACCACATGAACAACATGTAATTATAAAATGTCCATTTTTGACCAAAGTACTAAATATCGAAAAAACAAACATTATTAACTTAAATGATTACATAATATTTATAACATAGTAATAAGTGATATAAAAGTAATAATAAACTTGAAAAAGGTTCTTAAGAAAGTAGAAATTAACTTTTGTTTATTATTCAGGAGATTAATGAAATATTGGGCCATGTCGGACACAAGGTATGGGATTTCTCATCTCACTTTTAATTTCGTGAGATTTCCATTGTTCGTCACTTATTTATTACATGTGGTTCAATGTGTACTTACATTGACATAGATTATGATGATTACATTTATATTCATGGTATTCTGTGATTCATTTTGTGGTTGTTAACCTTTTGTTATACGACTAAATTTGAATACAATGAAGTAAGGGTTTTTCATCTCACTTTTTATTCACGTGAGATTCATGCTATATTAGCCACTATTTCCTTTTGTGTGGAATATTTATTGCCCATGATTGTACTCGTTATGTAATATACTTTCATTTATGATTATTTACATCTTCATTGTATGATCCTTCTTTCATGTCGCGTATGTTTTGTAAGTTACCAAATCGGTAAGGGAATTATTCACCCTCCTCTTTATAAAAGACTTCTTTTTGTAATTTAACATCTTATTATGTTTGGATATGTTCTTTTATATAATCATTGATGTAAACTTTATGTCCAAGTGATGAGATACCCTTTTTATCTTATCATCTCATTTTCTGAATTTTAATGTGATGCTGTTAGGCTGTCGAATTTTTACAAGGGAACTTCTTAACCCAATTTCAATTCATTGGGTTCAACTTTTACTTCTTGAACATGTTGTCTAATGAATATGTGTGAATGAACTCTGATTGTTTTACACTTAATATCCACTTATATTGGGTTTATTTTTATTTTTCACACATAATTATGTTATTGATTGTAACACCCGATATTTTTATGAGAAATATTCTGTTTTTATGTTATATACATCATCAATGGAATCTTTCACTACACACAACACTATCTTGGCTTACTTTACACGCAATAGTGACCTTCCTTGATAACTTGCATTGTACGCAATATCGAGTTTCACTAAACAACAATATGCAATTAAAATATTATTAAAACTAGCCGTTATTAATACCAATACAAACTTTTTGAAATTTTATAAATTTTATCTTTCAAAATGGACTTCATTTTTGGATTCGGAATATCTAAATTATCCTAGGGTGAATTTTTGGTATTTTTCTGAAAACATTCAATTTTTGATGAATAGTGAAAACACTAGGTTACTATTTAAAAACCAACTTTTTGTTTAAATAATTATTGATATTATTTAAATTTATTTTAGGTCAAAATTGATACATAATACCTATATAATTTCAATGTAATTAATTGGAGTCATTTTATAGTAATTTTAAATATATAAAAATTTTATTGAACTTTTCATCGTCTTTTACACACCTCCTAGAAGAGTTTGAAAATTAACATAAAACATAATTTTACCGCTTCTATAAGTGGAATTTCGAATATCCGAGAGACACAGTTAAAATCAAGGAATAAAATTTGTTTGAGTAAGATAAAAATAATTTTTCGTGAATAGTAAATTTTTTCTTTTATTTACCACGGTTTAAAGTAAATAGGGTAATTAAGGGTAAAAATTGTATTATTATTACCCTAACAAATGTCCTAATTCTATTTTATAAGTTTAATTCGACCAAAAACAACCTTAGGAATAAAATATGACCATTTGTGTGCACTTGGATTATATTAGGACATTTATTATTATTTTATTTAAAGATGAGTTAAAAAAGATAAAATCAAAGTTTAATAACTAAAACATTTTTAATATAGGGTTATACATAAGATAATTTAGACTATAAATATTAATTATAAATCTAAAACTATTTTCTAAATGATTGTATTTTATTTATAATTTTTAGACATTAAATAATTTAATTTATTTATGACACAATGATGATGCATTCATTACCTTATTAATGAAATATTAACATAATTGATATTATAAATACCCAAATAAATGTAATTTGATACTTTTTATGAATTAAACTAATTTTATAGGTTAATATGACATGTTATTATTGAATTAATTTACTTTTTTTGAACTAATGATGCAGTTATTATTTTCACAAAAAATCAATTACAAAATAGTGTCAAAATTCACATAAAATTGTTTTTAAAACAAAAATTATATTATTAATTGTTATCTTATTCCTAAAAATCTAGGGTTCAATAAAATGACATATATAAGGTTATATATATTAATAATGAACAACTTGGTGTTATTTTGGATTATTATATTATGTTTATTAACCATATAGTGTAAGAAAACAAGAAGACACGGTAAAAGATAAATTATTTAACTTATAGTTAAATCTAAATGATAAGGTTAAAATAGTAACCTAAACTTGTCTAAAATAAATTGTTTGAGAGGATTTATACCTATCCCCACCTTAGATTCTAAATAAATCAATTTCTAGCTATTAAAAACTGAATATGACTTTATAATAAAATAATATTTTATGTTTTTTCTAAGGTTCTCCTCTCCTCCATTATAAAAGGGCACCTCCTCCCTCACCTCCTCACACCACTTTGAGCCTTAAATCTCGACCAAACCCTTCTCATTTCTCTTATAAACATCCCTATAAACATCCTAGAGGTCCTGGTATTCTTAAAATACCATCTTTAGTGCCCTAATAGGAGGTTAAGAAGAGGCGCTTCAAAGAAGAGGTAATGTCCATTACTGATTCTTTCACCTTTATTTCTTCTTCTAATTCTTCTTCATTAGTTGTTTCATTATAAAGTAATAACATCAGTATCAATAATATACTGATATGTTATTATAAATATGAAACAACCCTATTTCACCTTCTATCCATCCTACGGAAAACGAAATCACCGCGCGTGCGTACTTACAGAATACCATCTCCACGCTGTGGTGTAATCTGTTTTCCACCACCACCTTACTTGGATATGTATAATGGTGTAAAGAATAACTATATATGATTATTTTAAATTAATATTGATTCTGAAATATTATAAATACACTTCAAAACAATTACACGATCATGGGAATGATATCATCGATCGTGCGTACGTACAACCTACTGTCTCCATGATGTGATGTGACTTGTTCTACATGATCTTCAATGCATAATGATTATATAAATTAATTTAATGAATAAATATGATATATATTAAACTAATACTATTCTTGAAATGATATATCTATAACCTAAAAAGAAGAATAAGAATTTATTTGACGAAACATGCATAAAAACAAAAATTAATAGACACCTGAATAACAATTATCAATGAAATATTACTAATAAGAAGCTAATAATATGACCATATGTGATATCATAACAGCCAATAAGATTATGGAAAAAATCAATAACATTATTTAAATCATTATATAGGAGTTTCAGACACGTACAAAGAAAATCGGACCTAACGTAAGGGAAAATCTCACAATCTCATTTTTATCCGAGATTGTTTATACTTCAGAATTTACTAGGTCATATTTATCTTCCACATCCATGTTTCTTCAATATGTAATATTATTTCCATCTACCTAAAATTGTTAAAATCCAAAATTTACCCATTGGTGAGTTTTTAGTAAAAGATATGAAAGGAATCTTTTTTCGTTTTTAGTACGATGAACTTTTTGACATTTCTGGCCAAACTACGAGAAGAATGTTTTTTAACTTATACGGCTTGAATGGGCTTTTAGAACGTTATTTCCAAGAAGATTCCATTTCATGTTTTCAAGTGTATTTTTAAGAAACTTCTTTTAGTTTAAAATTATATGACATTTTAAGAAAGGAAAAAAAATTGAAGTAGAAATGATATTTTCCTCAAGAATGGAGTTCAAGCCTTTTATCAATATTATTTTCCATCTAAGATAATATAGGGTTTTATTTATATCCCTATTTTTAAATTGATTTGATTATGTTATGATGGAATTATTTTTATGATTTCCTTTTATCTTATATGGATTATGTTATGATGGCATGATGTTTAAGAATCCCATTTTTATTACATGGGTTATGCTATGATGTATGATTTATGATCTTGTGGAACACATAAGAGTGGTATCATTATGAGATGGGTGGATCCTATATCTCCCTCCAATTCATTGGGTAAAGATTTATATCTCATGAGATAGACATGGATGGAATGGAAGGTTAATCCGGTTTAGTGATACAGGAATGAAACGAGGAGTGAACTTGGTTCAGAAATGGACTTTGTCCGCTAGGATAGTCTTGGAAATGAGTCTTGACTACTGAGAAATGATTCTCTATGATTATGTGTGTATTTCACAAAGTTTCATGTTTTATGATATGATTATTGGGATTACATTCACTACTATGATTTATCCCATGTTATGAAATTATGATCTCTTTTGCAGGTTAAGATTTCCAAAATTTTATGTTATTATGAATATGATGTGATTGATATTTCTTTTTTTTTTACATTACTGAGCATTTGAGCTCACCCTTTTGTATGTTTTCTTTTCCTCAGGTCAGGTAGATGGGTATTAAGTATTATATTCCAAAAGGTACTCTCGATATGATAAAATAAAAGGGAGACAATGTAGATGATTTATGAACCAGTTGTTTATGTTTCTCAGTTTCTAAAGACACTATACCAATATGGTCCTTTCATGGTTTTGTTATATTTTTTAATAAGTGTACTTTAATTTTGAAGTATTAACAATTTATGTAATGTATGGGTCGTTATAGTTGGTATTAGAGGAAAGGTATAGTCAACCTTTCGAAACTAGGATGTGAAAGCCTTAGTAAAAACCCTAAGGATATGTCTAGGCATAGAACACAATCATAGTGTTTTAGAAATGGCCATGAATAACCTATGATAAGACCTTTAGTGTGAAATTTTATTCTTGGTTATGTGGTTTTCCTATTATTATTAGGGTTTCTCACTCTATTCTTCTTGGTTTTAGTCAATGGTTGGAACCTGAAGGAACCGTGTTAATGAGGAATGCGATGGGAAATGGAATTATTGTCCCCCTGAGAAACCAAATGTTATGGGAGCTGGAAAGAAAAATCTTGTAGCCATGATCACACCACTTTCTCAAGCTATGAATCATGCATGAATTCCAAACGAGCAAAGTAAGGAGCAACATTCTGTTGAATCCATCATGAGGCAGCGTCCACCCCCATTCAGTGGGTCTACTGAATCATTAGTGGCTGAAAAATGGATCAGTACCACTGAAAAGATATTTTCAATTCTTCAATGTTCTGAGCATGATAAATTCATCTTAACAGTATATCATTTGGAAGGTGAAGCTGATCATTGGTGGAATCTTATTAAGAATATGAGGAAAAGGGTTGAAATTGAGTCCATGGAATGGGATGACTTCAAGAACTTATTTTTCAGTAAGTAATTCCCTTGTATTCTTCAAACAATTATGGAGAAGATATTTCTTGAACTAAAGAAAAAGGATGATGAATCTGTTGGTACCTACGAAGAAAATTTTAGAAGACTTGTAAGGTACGCTTCTGGGATTGTTATCCAACCTGAGAGTTAGATCGATCAATTCTTTAGTGGCTTAAAACCAATTCTTCGAATGGCATTAGCCATAAGGGATTTAGATAGCTACGAGGAAATCGTTCGATGTTCTCTCAAGTTTGAGATAGAGATTGGAGTAACCCATCAGTCATATGGGTTTGATAAGAAAGGGAAAATGGAATTCAAAGGGAAATCTAAAGAGCACACTGAAAAGAAAAAGAGTTTTCCCTTATGGCCAAAGTGTGGAAAGAAACATGGAGGGAGTTGTCTTAAAGGGAAAAGTAAATGTTTCAAATGTGGAAAGGAAGGTCATCGGGAATTTGAATGCTGCAATGATGGGAAGAAGATGTCTAGTGATGCGAATAAAGAAAATGCTACATAGAGTGCACCTCCTACACTTCAATGTCACACGTGCAAGGAAATGGGGAATTATGCTTATCAATGCCCTAATCCTAGGGTTGTTGATGTTGATCGATGTCAACAAAATCATAAGGCTAAAGATAAAGGAATGTCATATGAAATTTCTATCAGTGATGTGGAGTACGATAACGAAGTGTTGAAAGGTACACATACCATCCACTCTAAAGTAGAGAATTTTTTATTTGATTCGGGATCCACCCACTCTTTTATTTCTGAAGAATTTTCTAAGGGTATCGTCGTATTACCTCAACAATTAGATGTTGAGTTAGCTGTGACGACCCCTAATGGCACAACAGTCGCATCAAAAGTTAACAATTCTTCTCCTATTGAAGTTTGTGGGAAAGTTCTTCCTATAAATCATTTGATCCTTCCTATAGTGGAATTTGATGTGATTCTTAGCATGGATTGGAATTCTTTATATGGAGCTCATATAAATTTCCATAGAAGGGAAGTCACATTTCATATTTTAGATCAATCAATGATCGTCTATCGATGCAAGGATGAACATAAACTTCCAGTGGAAATTTATTCCATCTTATGGGTCTTGATTCCCCTAAATGAAGCTTATTTATCTCAAATGGTTGGAGATAAACTCATGATTAAGAATATGCCCATTGTACAGGAGTTTGATGATGTCTTTCTGGAGGAATTGTCGTGTCTTCCACCACATCGTGAAGTTGAGATTTCAATAGAACTCATACTGGGTGCTTTTCCTATTTCAAAAAAAACTTATAGAATGGTTCCAATTGAGTTTTAGGAATTGAAGAAGAAACTCCAAGAGAATCTTGATAAGGGGTTCGTATTCCCTAGTACATCACCTTAGAGAGAAATTGTTCTATTTGTTACGAATAAAGATGGATCAATGAGACTCTACATTGATTATCGAGAACATAAAAAGATCACTATCAAGAACAAACATCCTCTCCCATGCATTGATGAGTTATTTGACCAACTACGCAGAGCTCAATACTTTTCCAAGATTGATCTTAGTTCAGGGTATCATCAATTAAGGGTCAAAATGGGGGATATACCAAAGACGGATTTCTGTAAAAGGTATTGACACTATGAATTTATAGTGATTCCATTTGGTCTTACTAATTCCATTGTTATCTTCATGTATCTAATGAATAGTGTCTTTAGAGACTATCTTGATCAGTTTGTGGTAGTCATTATAGATGATATTCATGTCTATTCAAATAGCTAAGAAGAACATGAATATCACTTGAGAATTGTATTAAAGACCCTGAGGAAGGAGAAGCCTTATGCCAAATTTTCCAAGTGTGAATTTTGGCTTCAAAAAGTTTCATTTTTGGGTCACATAATCTCAAAAAAGGGGATATCTGTGGATCCAGCAAAAACACAGGTTATCAAAAGATGGTGGAGACCAACAACAATAACTGAGATCCGAAGTTTTCTTGGTCTGGATGGATATTATCGACATTTTGTGAATGATTTTTCACGATTATATAATCCACTCACCAGGTTGACTCGAAAAGGAGTTAAGTTCGTTTGGATGGAGGAGTGTGAAGAGAATTTCACGGAGTTAAAAAAGAAGGTTATCCAGTGAACCTATGCTCACACTGCCTTGTAGTGGAGAAAGGTTTTTGATTTACAGTGATGCATCCAAGAAGGGACTAAGGTGTGTTCTCATGAAAAATGATATGGTGATACCTTATGCCTCACGACAGTTGAAAATCCACAAGCAGAATTACCCAAATCCCGATTTGGAGTTAGCTACGGTAATCTTTTCATTAAATATTTGGAAGCATTATCTTTATTGAGAAAGTTGTGATATTTATACTTATTATGAAAGTTTAAATTATATTTTCACACAAAAGGAGCTGAATATGTGCCAAATAAGATGGTTGGAGCTGATTAAGGATTACGACTTCTCAATTCATTACCACCCTGGGAAAACAAACAAGGTGGTATATGTATTAAGTTGACAAGACCATGCTAGCTAATCCATGATGAGGATCACAAAATATCCAATATTTATGGATTTACAAAGGATGGATCTTGGAATTATAATGGAAGGGGAAAATCTTAACTTTCTCAAATGAATGTTCAACCATCTATACATGCGAATATTAAAGAGGAAAAAATGAAGATGTAGAGTTACAAAAGAAGGTTAGAAATGTTCCTGAAATCAACCTTTATTGTGATCGGAAAATAAGGTTCAGGAATCGAGTTTATGTTCCTCCCATCCCAGAATTAAAGAAGGAGCTACTGGATGAGGCTCATAGGTCTTCATTCCCTATTCATCCTAGAAGCGCAAAGATGTATAGGGACCTGAAAGAGTACTTCTGCTGGGATGGAATGAAAAGAGATGTTGCTAAATATGTCTCTCGATGCTTGGTTTGTCAGCAAGTTAAAGCTGAGAGACAGAAGTCTAAGGGGATGTTACAACCATTACCCCTACCCAAATGGAAATGGGAAAACATCACTATGGACTTTGTCACCAGACTTCCTAAAACATCCAAAAGTAATAATGTTATCTGGGTCACAGTTGATCGTCTTACAAAGTCGACACACATAATTTCTATTAGAGGAGATTTCTCTCTGGATCAGCATGACAGGATATATGTAAAGGAAGTGGTAAGATTGTACGGAGTACCACTTTCCATTATATATGATCGGGATCTGAGGTTTACCTCAATGTTTTGGCTATGTCTTCAGCATACTCTGGATACAGAGTTGAGTTTCAGCACTACTTATCTTCCTCAGACAGATGGTCAGTCTGAGAGGAAAATTCAAACTCTAGAAGATATGTTGAGAGATTGATCTATGGAATTCAAAGGAGGTTGGGATCAACACCTACCTTTGGTGGAATTTTCTTATAATAATATCTTTCACTCAAGTATTCAGTTGGCTCCTTATGAAGCTCTCTATGGAAATAAATGCCGAACTCCAACTTGCTGAGATGAAGTTGGGGAAACAAATCTATTAGGACCTGATCTTTTTGATGAGATGGCAGAAAAAGTCTGATCTATTCAACAACACATAAGAGTAGCTCAGAGTCGACAAAAAAGTTATGTCGATAACTGATGAAAAGACCTAGGGTTTTAAGTGGGTGATAAAGTGTTCTTACGAATATCTCTTTGGAAGAGAGTAATGAGATTTGGAAAGAAGGGAAAGGTGAGGCCAAGGTATATCGGTCCTTTCGAAATACTGGATCGTGTTGGGAAGGTAGCTTACCGATTGGACCTTCCACCGAATATCTCTCAAGTTCATGATGTGTTCCATGTATCTCTCCTACTAAAGTATATACCTGATCCTTCACATGTACTCAGCTCATAAGTTGTACTGCTGGAGCATGATCTTTCTTATGAATAACAACCGATAGTGATTCTGGATCGTAGCGAAAAATTCCAACGGAACAAGACCACTCGCTTGGTGAATGTTTTATTGAGGAAACACCAATTAGAATAAGCTACATGGGAGCTAGAGGATATTATGAGGGAGAGGTATCCTCATCTATTTGTTACAAAGTGATGAATTTCGAGAGAGAAATTCATTTTAAGGGTGTAGAATGTAACACTCGAGATTTTTATGAGAAATATTTTTTTTATTTTATATACATCATCAAAGGAATCTTTCACTACATACAAAACTAGCTTGGCTTTCTTTACATGCAATCGTGACCATCCTCGATAGCTTGCATTGTACGCAATACCGAGTTTCACTAGACAACGATATGCTATTAAAATATTATTAAAACTAGCCGTTATGAATAGTAATAACCACTTTTTTAAATTTTATAAATTTTATCTTTCAAAATGGACTTCATTTTTGGATTCAGAATATAGAAAATATCTTAGGGTGAATTTTTTGGTATTTTTCTGAAAACTTTCATTTTTTGATGAATAGTGAAAACACTGGGTTACTATTTAAAAACTGACTTTTTGTTTAATTAATTATTTATTTTATTTAAATTTATTTTATGTCAAAATTGATACATAATACCTATATAAGTTCAAACTAATTCATTGGAGTCATTTTATAATAATTTTAGTTTTATAAAAAATTTGTTGAACTTTTCATCGTCTTTTACCCACCTCCTATGAGAGTTTGAAAATGTACATAGAACATAATTTTACCACTTCTATGAGTGGAATTTCTAAAATACGAGAGACATAGTTAATATCAACAAGTAAAATCTGGTTCAATAAGATAAAAATAATTTTTGGTGAATAGTAACTTTTTACATTTATTTACCAGGGTTTAAAGTAAATAGTGTAATTAAGGATAAAAATGGTATTATTATAACCCTAACACATGTCCTAATTATATTGGATAAGTCTCATTCGACCAAAAACAAACTTATGAATAAAATATGACCATTTAAGTCCACTTGGATTAGATTAGGACCTTTATTATTATTTTATTTAAAGAAGAGTTAAAAAAGTTAAAATCAAAGTTTAATAACTAAAACATTTTTAATATAGAGTTATACATAAGATAATTTCGACTATAAATATTCATTATAAAGTTAAAAACATTTCCTACATAATGGTATTTTATTTATAGTTTTTAGACACTAAATAATTTAATTTATTTATGACACAATGATGATGCATTAATTACCTTATTAATGAAATATTAACATAATTGATATAATAAATACCCAAATAAATGTAATTTGATACTTTATATGAATTAAACTAATTTTATAGGTTAATATGACATGATATTATTGATTTAATTAACTTATTTTGAACTTATCATGCTGTTATGAGTTTCACAAAAAATCAATTACCAAATAGTGTCAAAATTGACATAAAATAGTTTTTAAAACAAATATTATATTATTAATTGTTATTTTATTCCTAAAAATATAAGGATCGGTGAAATGAATTATAGGAGGTAATATATATTAATAATGAACAACTTGGGGTTCGTTTGGATTTTTATATTACGTTTATTAACCATATAGTGTAAGAAAACATGAAGACATGATAAAAGTTAAATTATTTAACTTAGAGTTAAATCTAAATGATAAGGTTAACATAGTAACCTAAACATGTATAAAATATATTGGTTGAGAGGGTTTAGACCCAGACCCACATTATCTTGGAAATAAATCAATTTGGAGCTATTAAAAACCGAATATGACTTTATAATAAAATAATATTTTTTTCCTAAGGTGCCTCTCTCCTCCCTTATAAATGGGCACCTCCTCCCTCTCTTACTCACACCACTTTGTGCCTTCAAGATCAGTAAAACCCTACCCATTTCAATTATAAACATTCCTAGAAACATCCTAGAGGTCCTGGGATTCTTCAAAGACCATCTTTAGTGCCCTAAGTGGAGGTTAAGAAGCGGTGCTTCAAAGAAGAGGTAATGTCCGTTACCGATTCTTTCAACTTTATTTCTTCTTCTAAATATTCTTCATTAGTTGTTTAATTATGAAGTAATAACATCAGTATAAATAATATACTGATATCTAATTATAAATATTAAACAATCCTATTTCACCTTCTACCCATCCTAGGGAAAACGAAATCACCACGCGTGTGTACGTACAGAATATCATCTCCACAACGTGGTGTAATCTGTTATCCACCACCACCTTACTTGGATGGGTATAATGTTGTAATAAATAAATATATATTATTATTGTATAGTTGTATTTATTCTGAAATATTATACACACACTTAAATAACATTACACGATCATGGGAACGATATCATCCCTCGTGCGTACGTACGGCCTACCATCTCCACGATGTGATACAACTCGTTCTACATGATCTTCAATGAATAATGATTATATAAATGAATTTAATGAATAAATATTATATATATTACAATAATACCATTCTGGAAATTATGTATTTATAACCTACAAAGAAGAATAAGAATTTATTCAACGAAATACGCATAAGAACAAACAGCAATAAACACCTGAATAATAAGTAGCAATGAAATATTACTAATAAGAAGCTAAGAATATGACCATATATGATATCATAACCGTAATTAAGATGCATGAATAAGTCAATAACATTATTAAAATCATTATAAAGGAGGTTCGGACAGGTACAGAGTAAATCGGACCTAAGGTAAGAGAAAATCCCACAATCTGATTTTTATTTGAGATTGTTTATACTTCAGAATTTACGGGGGAATATTTATCATCCACATAATTGTTTCTTCAATATGTAACATTATTTACATACACCTACAATTGTTTAAATCCAAATTTTACCCATTGATGAGTTTTTAGTAAAAGATATGAAAGGAATCGTTTGTCGTTTTTAGTACGAGGTACTTTTTGACTTTTCTGGCCAATGTACAAGAAGAATGTTTTATTAACTTATACGGCCAGAATGGACATTTAGAACATTATTTACATGAATATTACTTTACAAGTTTTCATGTTTTCTTTAATCAACTTCTTTTAGTTTAAAATTATATGACATTTTAAGAAAGGAAAAATGTTTTTGAATTAGAAAGGATATTTTCCTCAAGAATGGAGTTCATGTGTTTTTACCAATATTATTATCCATATAAGATAATATAGGGTTATGTTTCTATCCCTATTTTTAAATTTATATGATTATGTTATGATGGAATTATTTTTATGATGTCCTTTTATCTTATATGGATTATGTTATGATGGAATGATGTTTAAGAATCCCATTTTTATTACATGGGTTATGCTATTATGTTTGATTTACAATATTGTGGAACACATAAGAATGGTATCATTATGATATGGGTGGGACATATATCTCCCTCCAATGCATTGGGTAATGATTTATATCTCATTTGATAGACATGGATGGAATGGAAGGTTAATCCGGTTCAGTGATACAGGACTGAAATGAGGAGTGAACTCGGTTCTGAAATAGAATTTTTCGGCTAGGATAGTCCTGGAAATGAGTCTTGACTACTAAGAAATGATTCTCTATGATTATGTTTGTATGTCACAATGTTTCATGTTTTATATTATGATTATTGGGATTACATTTCACTACTATGATTTATCCCATGTTATGAAATTATGATCTCTTTTGTAGGTTACGATTTCCAAAATGTTATGTTATTATGAATATGATGTGATTGATATTTATTTTGTTTACCCTTACTGAGCATTTGAGATCACCTTTTCATATGTTTTATTTTCCCCAGGTCAGAAAGATGGTTATTAAGTAAGATATTCCAAAAGTTACTCTAGATATGACAAAATAAAAGGAAGACAATGTAGATGATTTATGAACCTGTTGTTTATGTTTCCCAATTTCTAAAGACACTATACCTATACGGTCCATTCATTGTTTTGTTATATGTTGTAATAAGTGTAATTAAATTTTTATGTATTCAAAATGTATGTAAATTATGGTTCGTTATATTTATTTATCCATAATTTAAGGATACCATCTTTATAAGGGATTTCATATCAATTTACATTTCCATTGAGAATTCATTGTTGTTATGCACCAATTCACTCTTATGTGGTGTATATACTATCCTTTGGTATAATATATCATGAATACCATTATTCTCATGATATTATAAGGTTTTGATTAAATTTTATTCCTCAATTATTTGTATTCAAGCGTCTCTCATTTTTGTTAAAATAAACTCTTTAACTAAAAGATTTTTTTAAATGTTGTAATGATTTATTGTTATAAATATTTATCATTAATGTACATGTTTTCAAAATCACTCTTAGGATTTATCTTTATGTACATTAATGTTTTCAAATGATAATTCATTTAAAATCTTAAATGTGGTATGAGACACTTTGATTCAAAAATTGCTTTTTAAATGGTTTGGAAAATGATTTGATAAAACATCTTTTATTTCAATATCTTGATTTCATATTTTGGAATGTGGAACTGTTATCTTTCATTTATACATGTGTTATATGTTATGATTATGTTATGGGTATTGGGCATTTTTTACGTATATGGGTGGTTCCATGACATACCTAGGGCGGGTGAGCCCGAGATTGCTCTCCAATGCAATGGGTAACGTGACGGAGGTAAATGTGATGTTTCTCCTAAGAGATTGAGGGAATATAGTGTAATGGGTATTTCAAGTGTAACTCCCTATGTAACTTTGATAGCTACAATGTAAGTTTGATATGGATTCCATAAGTAACCTTTTTGATTTATGATTTCTGTGTGTTGTTAATAAATCTTATGATTTCATAAGGTATGTTATGATTGAAAAGTATGGTTTCATGGATTTGTATTTATTATTGGACTAATGTTTTCCTTCCTTATTTTATAACCCTTACCGAGCTTTTTATGCTCATCCCATGTTTTTGAAATGTTTTCCACAGGACTTAAAGAAGAATAGGTTCAAGGATGGGAACAAGGAAAAGTCATGTTGTCTAAAACATAGAACTTGACATGTTCTTTTTATCAGTTTTTATTTCATGTTTTGTAAAAAAATCAATACTGAGTAGTAGTGTCTACTTGTAATATTCATGTTGTTATGTAATAGGTATGGCCAAAATTTCTAAAACTCTAAACCTCAAAAATATTCCCAATGTAAATTATTAATTTATTTCATAATTATGTAATGTTTAATGTAGGGTCCATATAGTTGGCATCAGAGGTCACTTTAGATAACTTTAGATGTTAGGGAATTATTTAAGCATAAGTGACATTACCATAATGGTTATTATTTTAGAAGGATTCATAGTTTTTAGATAAATTGAATGAGTTTAAGATAACATGAATAAGTATATCTTAGTGTTTACCCTCCTCATAAGATATTATATGATGATTTTACTGATATACTCACACTGAACTTTTCAGGTTTTAGTAAAAGGCTGGATCTAGCAGGCACCAAAGTAACAGTGGATGTGAAGAAAACTGTGACAGTTTTCTGAACGAGTAACTGAATGGTATGGGAGTTGCAACGAGAACACTTGTGGTTATTCTCAACCAACTATCTCGAGTCATGATTGACCACCTGAACCTTAGTGATATTTATAAGATATCATATATGTGAGAAACATATCCCTACGGATGTTCAGCTAGTAATCATAAAGGTAAGTGTGTTCGAAAACCTATGTGTCAATGATGTGGAAAGAAACACCTAGGAAAATGTTTCAAAGGGAGAGAAAGATGATATAGATGTGGAAATGAAGGTCATAAAGAAAGAACCTTCCATGTAAAAAGGAAGAATCTAGTTGACTCTAGGAAAGGGAAAGAATTTCTTTCTTAAGGATCAATTGAATGTTTTAAATGTGTTGAGAATGGTCATTATGAAAACAGATGTCTTATGAAGAAGTTTCGGGAATGGGATCACCATGATCGCACTAATATTCGTTTACCAGTACCTAATGCCATTCCGATTAGGGATGAAGAAACTGACAATGACCAATAAAAGGTATGTATTATTTCATAACATATGTTTTCCTATTATTAAAATCATAGGATATGATTCATGATTTTGTTTGTAGGATTGACGTATTTCTGAATAATTTGTATACAAATGGTTAATGGATCAAAATAATGTTGATTGAGTAAGAATTTAACATATAAGGGATTCAAGAGTGGTGGAAGAATTTAGGATGGTGAAATGCTTAAAATTATTAAAGCTCTTCTGTTGATGGGATTACATTAGAAGAATTTTTATAGTATGTGTAACCTTTATGTTTGATATATGAAAATTTTATTCAAGGAATAATTATCTCCTCTTTTGTGGATATAGTTATAAAGAACCATTTGGGTTTATATGATCCTCGAATTTGAGGCAATTACTGGTTAATACATTTTGGGATGCAAAACAAAAGTTATTAGAAAACCATCGTGGTTAAAATATGTTATGGTTATTTTTTATAAATTTATCTCTTTTTGGGAATTCTATAAAATAATGTAGTTTTTTGAAAAGTGACAACACAAAAACCGTGTGACAAACCATCCTGTTAGACGAATATGTGGGAATAGAACCCACAACTAAAGTGCGACTGATATTTATCGCCTGCCACTAGAATACGTGAAGTCCCTTGTTAGTATGACTAATTATTTTTAGTTAGAGGATCTTATGAATCAGGAATAATTTTATTTTGGATTGTCTAGGAAATTTATTAACATATCATGGAGGATATGTGATTAGGTTAATTACTTTTTAATATGAGACTTTAAGAGTAACTGATGTCATTTGGAGATAAAAGCTAAGATTTATCTTGGAAGACAATGTGATTAGATCCTTTTGAGATTTGGGATTCAATATTGGTTTGGATTACTTTGAATAATTTTATGGACATATGTTTATTCAATGTTCTTTTTTGAACTTTGAGTTTTTTTTGACAAATTTTGGAGATTAAGAGTAGTTTTTCTATTCGTAAAAGATTATCCTTTTTTTGGATTATTTGACTTGTAGCTAACCATTTTGGTGTTGGTTAAGGTCTAAAGACATGATAAATATATGGTTCATCATTATTGGATTATGTGATTCTCTCAAATTAGATTATAACACTCTTAATGTGAAAAAAAATTCTTCCTGAATACTCATCGTTTTGAGAAAATATGAGTTTCTGTTAGAAATCTAGTAAAAGATGAATGTCTACATGACAAGTAAGTATATTTCCTTATGTTTTTAGTTAAGCTCATAAATAAATTCCTCAATGAAAAGTAACTTAAAACAAAAACGTTGTCTATTAAAGTTTCCTACTGGGGAATCAAAGACTGTTTAAGCCCTCAGAAGTTTGTGATTTTTCCATGGTTAACTTTCTCCTAAACACGTTTTCTATCACTCACTATCAAAACATTATGGTTTGTTTTCTCCTCTATATCCATGTTTTTATAGAATCATAGTATCTATAATATGGTGAAACTTTTTTACTTATCTTCCTTTACTATAAAGTGAGAGTTTTACTGACTCTTTTTTCTGATATGGGTCTTTCAATAATGTTTCCAAGCCCAAATTATAAAATTGCAAGGACGCAGTTCCCAAAAGGGGGGAAGGATGTAACATCCCAAGTAAATAAATAATTTTACTTTTTCATATTTATTAATTTTTAAATTAAATATTATTTTTAATTTTAAAAGGGTTGTTATGTACGATAGAGTAACTGATACATGACAACAGGTTTCTTTGAAATCTTACGTTGCACACTAATACTATATTATTATTTTAAACGATAGTTAACTCCAAGCTGTTGTATTGGCAGGAATGAACGAAACTATCTATAATATTATTATACATGTTTTTTAAATGTATTTACATTTATCCAATAAAAGTTAGAGGCTTGAAATATGAATGAATCTAATTTTAACCATAATTTACATTAAAAGGTCGATTTATCGCCTTTTAATGGTGAACCCTTTTAAAATATAGTTTTGGTCATTTTAATACATTATATATGACCAAATAAAATCCTTATTTAGAATGGGGACATCAAAATTTACATTGTGTAAATTTTTGGAATTTTTCCGATAAAGTTCATTTTTTAATGAATAGTGAAACATATTGTATTTTAATTCCAAAATACCTTTTCATATAATTTATTTTTATGGTTATATTATCTTTTTAATTGGTTTAAAAGTGAAATTAAAATATATTTTTACCATTTAATCCAATATTTGTCATTGTAATTAATTTCACTTTGAAATTGGACATAAACAAGTATCAATCTTTTGATAGATATTTTTTCTTAAAAACACGCTATTTGTTTTGATAATGGGAATTAATTTTAAAATTAATTAATGCCACTTCTATGTTATGAATTTGAAAAAATAGACATCATTTTTTAATTTGGAATATAAAATATATCTTATGCTTCATTTTTGGTATTTTTCTAAAAACCTTCAACTTTTGATGAATAGTGAAACCACTTAGTGGTAGTTAAAAAAACTGAAGATTTCATTTAAATAAAATTTTACCACTTCTATGAATTAAAATTTGAAAAACTGACAAACATGTTTGTTATCAAGAAGTTAAATGTGGTTCATTAAGATGAAAATAATTTTTGTTAAATAGTAACTTTTGACTTTTATTTACAGCGGTTAAAGGTAAATAGGGTAATTCAATGTAAAAAGTATATTATAATAATTCAAAATTACCTTAACACCTATCCTAACCTTATTTTATGAGTAATTTCCAAAAATTATAATCTTTGGGTCTTTTTTGGGACCACATTGAGACACTTACGCAAGATAATGACACTTTAGATTAATTAATTTAATGTAAAGGAAAAAATGACATAAACCAAATTCTTTTTGTAAATTAATTTTTATATGGTGACATTAAAATTATATTTTAAAATATAAATATTCATTGAAAATATAAAACAATATTCCTACATCATGGTATTTTTTTATAATTTTTAAACTTCACATAAATTAAATTATTTATAACACAATAATGATGTAGTATTTACCTCATTAATAAAAGATTTAAATAAATAAGATTATTAATATTAAAATAACATCCAAAACCAGTTCAATTCCTATTGGATTATATTATTTATACTATTAGTCATCTTATATTCAACTTTAATGATTTTTGGACATTAATAAATCGAATATCATTATAAAATAAAATAATATTATCAAACTTTCATAAAGAGCCCCTCCTCCCCTTTACAAAAAGAGACCACTTCTAACCATTTCCTCACACCTATTAAGAATTTTGGATCATAAAAACTCTTCACAATTATGCTCCCTACATCCATCTCCTTCTCCTAGAATCCTTACCTTAGGCAGAAGGCGCTTCAATAAGTCCTTTGGTTCAAACCAAAGGGAGTTACCCAAATTAAAGGCAAGAGTTTCTCTTAATTTGTTTTCTTTTATTTTACTTCTCCAACCCATAAACTCATTTATTCCTTTCTTTTGTAACAACACTAGTATCCTAAATATACTAGGATGTATTTATGAGAATTATTATAACTACACTTACACACACCTCCATCTAATGGATGATGAACATAATGTTTCTGTGGATGACAAACTAACACCTCCCAAAACGATGATTGTTCAAAAATCTCCGACCGCCTTTCATGGTGGCCACTATGATGGCACTGTATTTATATATTATATATATTATGTTTATGTTTTCTGTATGCTTATGTAATTTCCATTTATAGCACGCCATTATGGTTTCCATAGTGGGTAAATAAGATAATCTCATTTGAGGAATTACAAACTACCTCCCCCTCAAAGTGATGTGACTCATTAATGACATATTTGGGATTTATAAAGGATAGAGTTAATGATATTATATATGATATTATACTGGAATTATAATATAATTATTTATAATTATGTTTTAATTCCATTAAAATAAGAAATTAAAATGAAAGTAGCATTCATGCATATGTACGGCTTACCGTCTCCATGAACGGTGCATTTCATTTCTTACCACTAAACGTAATGTACTATTATAAATACATGTATATACTGGATATATATGATATATATGATATCTAAATAATTAATATCATTCTGTATTTAATGAACCATTGACCACGTGAACAACATGTAATTATAAGAAGTCCATTTTTGACTCAAGTACCAAATATCGACAAAACGAACATTATTAACTACAATGATTACATAATGTTTATAACATGGTAAAAAGTAATAAAAAAGGTATAATAAACTTGAAATTTGTTCTTAAGTAAGTAAAAATTAACTTTATTTAATTATTCATGAGATTAAAGAATGATCGAGTCAAGTCGGACACGAGGTAAGGGATTTATCATCTCACTTTTAATTCCGTGAGATTTCAGTTGTTCATCACTTATTTATTACATATGGTGTAATGTGTACTTCCATTGATATATATTATGATTATTATCTTTATATTCATGGTATTCTATGATTCATTTTTTGGTTCTTAACATTTTTTCATAAGATTCAATTTGAATACAATGAAGTATGGTTTTTTCATCTCAATTTTTATTCTCGTGATACTCATGCTATATTGGTCACTATTTCATTTTGTTTGGTGTATGTACTATCCATTATTGTACTACTTATTTAATATAATTTCATTTAATATAATTTACATATTAATTGTTTGATCCTTCTTTCATGTGGTGTATGTTTTGTAAGTTACCAAATCGGTAAGAGAACTATTCACCCCCCTCTTTATAAAAGACTTCTTTTTGTTATTTTACATCTTATTATGTTGGGATATTTTCTTTTATATCATCATTGATGTAAAATTTATGTCCAATTGATGATATACCCTTTTTAACTTATCAACTGATTTTCTGAATTTTAAAGTGACGTCGTTAGGCTGACGAATTTTTACAAGGGAACTTCTTAACCCAATTTCAATTCTTTGGGTTCAACTTGTACTTCTTGAACATGTTATCATATGAATATGTGTGAATGAACTCTGATTTTTATACACATAATATCAACTTATATAGGGTTTATTTATATTTTTTGCACATAATTATGTGATCGATTTATCCTTAATTTGAGGATACCATCTTTATAAGGGATTTCTTCTCAATTTACATTTCTATTGAGACTTCATTGTTGTTATGCACAAATTCACTCTTATGTGGTGTATATACTATCCTTTGGATTAATATATCATGAATACCTTTATTCTAAAGATATTATATAGTTTTGATTAAATGTTATTCCTCAATTATTTGTATTCAAGCGTCTCTCTTTTTGTTAAAAAAACTCTTTAACTAAACAATCTTTTTAAATGTTTTAAATATTTATTCTTATAAATATTTCTCATTAATGTCCATGTTTTAAACATGGGTTTTAGGATTAATTTATATAGACATTAATGTTTTCAAATGATAATTCATTTAAAAGCTTCATAGTGGTATGGGACACCTTGATTCAAAAATCTCTTCTTAAATGGGTTTGAAAATGATTTGATAAAACATTATTTACATAAATATCCTGATTTCATATATTGGAATGTGTAAATATTATCTTTCATTTATACATGTGTTATATGTTATGATTATGTTATGGTTTTTGGGCATTGTTTATGTATATGGGTGGTTCCGTGATAAACCTAGGGTTGGTGAGCCCGAGATAGCTCTCCAATGCATTGGGTAACGTGACAGAGGTAAACGTGATGTTTCTCCTAAGAGATTTAGGGAAAATACTATAATGGGTATTCCAAGTGTAACTCCCTACGTAGCTGTGGTAGCTACAATGTATGTTTTATATGGATGCCATAAGTAACCTTTATGATTTATGATTTGTGTGTGTTATTCGTAAATCTTATGATTTCATAAGGTATGTTATGATTGAAAAGTATTGTTTCCTGGATTTGTATTTATTATTAGGATAATGTTTTAATTTCTTATTTTATAACCCTTACTGAGATTTTTATGCTCATCCCATGTTTTGGAAATGTTTTCCATAGGACTTAAATATGAATAGGATCAAGGATGGGATTAAGGAAAAGTTATGTTATCTAAAACATGTAACTAGACACGTTTCATTTTAAGAGTTTTTATTTCATGTTTTTTTTTTAAAAATGGATACTGAGTAGTAGTGTATACTTGTAATATTCATGTTGTTATGCAATAGTTATGGCCTAATTCTCTAAAACTCTAAACCTGAAAAGATACCCATTGTGAATTATTCATTTAAATCAAGATTATGTAATGTTTAAGGTCGGGTAATTATACCTATCCTTTCTCGTCACCATGCATTGTATCCCATATCCATGCCTACTCATCAAAACCTAACTTGATAGTTGCATCTTGTTCAATCTCTGCATGAATCTATCTTATATAGGAAACTATAATCAAATATTTTTCTATTAATTATAATTTTAAATTATAATTAAAATAATACTGATATCAATAAAATTGTATGAAAAATTAACTACTATATTGCATTGTCTGATGTTGACTACTTGTCTTGTACTATGACCAGTGTACATCTTCATATAATCACAAAACTCAATAATAAATGGTTCAGTAGTATCGTTCATTATATAAAAATATTTTACATTAAATTTATATATAAATTAATTTCCGATATTACATATTATATGTCTTCGATGTATACAAAAAGTAAGACTCCCAAAGCTATGTGTGTCCTCCTACCTCTCCAAATTCTGAAATATAAATAATGACCTCATCCTAAATGTATATCATTTACTTTAGGAAAATAATCCATCTCATACATGAGCTATGATATTGTCATACACAATGGCATATAAAAGGTAGGTAAAATACTGTATTAGAATCAGTGTCCATGGATTATTTTAAAATTTTGGGTAAATAATGAATAAAATGGCCATGTATATAAATATCTCATGCCTCTTGAATAGTATTTCTTAGACTATCCTTATCTAGAGACCATAAATTTTTCAATATACATAATAACAACATGTTTCTAAGTAAAAACATTTAAAATACATAATATTTTTTACCAACATATGATCCAGTGGTCGAACATCTGGTGATGAATAAAAATGGGTACCTGATCCCATGACACCCATGGAAATCTTAAATAATTTCTGAGAATCAAATCAGCCTACCCAAAAACGAAATTCAAAAAAAAATATGAAAATAAAAATAGATAATCATAGTATTTCTAAAAAAATTAATATAAAAATATAATATGAAATAAATACAATAAACAATTGATCTTACCCATTGAGAGAATGATCAAAATAAACATATATAAACCTATCTAGAATATTTTATAGAGTCTTTAATTGAGAAAGAACATATGACCTTATAATAGGTGAAGCATCCTGTGGATCAGATTAATTAGGTTCTTCACTGAGAAGTCAAACATCAGTGAGAGAATGAAGTAGTTAATTAGGAGAATCACGAGCCAACTGATACAAATAATCTCACTTATATAAAATTTGTAATAGTGATATCATATAAAAAAATATAATAAAAAATAGAATAATATAATCTTACATATAAGAAATAGTTAATACAGATATGAAATATAAAAACTAATAAATAAATTGAAGTATATAATATTATTAAATGTAGATTATTGTTAATATGAATATAAAATATAATATTAATAATAATTGAAAGAATCAATGAAACAATAGAAATGATCAACGGGTCTAGCTATCTCAAAAAAACACTCTTACCTACAAATAATTATCAATAAAAATGTAAAATATGAAAAACCTAGTATATACCTAAATAGAGAACATAAATCATCATCTTATTCCTTGTCATCATCAAGGAAAATGTTTACTTCCTCATCATAATCATCTTCAATGTATATTCACCTTTTATGTTAATTATCCCATAATACATCATCGACATTATTAATATCATCATCCATTAATTTGGGTGATTCTCATCAATATTTATATCTCATCAGGTAAGAGAAATATTTGTGTAGGTTTCATGAATTTTTTAATAGGCTTCACTTCTATAAGAATATTTTAATTTTAAATAAATTTATTATCAGGATATTTCCTTTTTGTTTCACTCCACCAGTCATTCAAATCTCTTAAAACATCACATTAATTTGTGTAATAAATATAATTTTATTTATGATCCAACAATAATTCATCATTTGATGTACACAACTGTTGAATTTAATTTTGAAAATTCCATTAAAATGATGAACTCATTACCTTCAATCAGTATCAAACGAAATGAATTTAAAAAGTTTTACAAAAAAATTTCCAAGATAAATAAAACAATATTATTTAATCTTGCATGAAATAAAAATAAAATTTTCATTATTTATGATGAAATCTTTTCAAAAAAACACCACCCTTAATATATTATTTGATTTATCTTATATGAATGTATGAAATTTAAATTTTTTAGCCACATATCAATTATAAAATTTTAACAATTTCAATGGAGGATATTTTACACACATAATAAAAACTAAATTTTACATTCATGTTTTCTTCCTAAAAACATAAAAATAAATTACTAATAAATTTCATCTAAAAATAATTTTAATGTTCCATTGAAAACAAATTAAATTACAAGTCATTGAAACAAACATGAAAAATTTTGTGGATCACATTCTTAAAAAGAATAAGATATAATTTTTATAAATTATTTTGTGATGTTGTAATCATAAAGTCTTTTAAAAATTAATTTAAATAAATCTATCAATTATAAAAATATTAAAAAATAATATGTAGTACTTACTAGAAAAATCACGCCATTCATCAAAATTCAATATAACATTTGTATGATCTTTATGAAATTATTCATCTGTAAGACATCATTCATGGTAACCAATAAAACTATTTTTTTGGTTGATTAAGAACTTACAACTAACTATCTGTGACATCAACAACATTTTAAAATTTTCAACCCATGCGATTAAGTTTTTTGGGATATTCTGATTGAAAATTATAATAAGAAAATATTGAAATTTCCTCTTGCATGTATTATTCTATAGTTAACCCTTAAAATTATGATTTGATATATACTTTCATCTATAATATTTTATACATATATCAAATTGATACATCGATCATAATTTTACTAACCCTCAAAATTTATCCTTTTATAAAAAATGCAATAATAAATGTTCCATTGAGTCAAATATTCCGAACATGATTATTTATCCAATTTAAATAAAATTAAAAAAACCTCATTTTTCATAAAACTCAATGAAACATAATATGATTTTTCTAGGAAAATATCTCGAAAAAATGATATTTCAGTCAACGCATCCCAAATTAAATAATTCAACATTTCTCTAAACAAATAGGCCATAATATTTTCATAATGAAATGGATGTCATGAATTTATTACCTGATAATACGACCATTTCAGATTCAATGAGAAATATTAGAGTCATAACCATATAGTAACATCAAATCTCTACTCAATTATCAAAATAGTATATGGATTTCATTAGAAAGTGCATAATAAACTTTTTTCCCTCGATAATTCATGTGATCATTAATCATTAAATAATTCATGTTGAAGATGGTGGTAAATATTGTAAATATCTAACCATGCCTTTACATTGTCATTGATCTTACTTAGTGTATCAAATAAAGTACAAATTATGTAAGCGTAAAAATTATTCTAAATATTCATTACCTCTTATATGTGATGAATCAAAAAATCAAACTTATATGGAACATCCCAAAAAATACATCACTTTATCAAAATATGCTCTCTCAAAAAACTATTTTTTTGTTTATAGTTAGTCCTAATGTGATAAAAGTAAATGTAGGGACAATATATTTTACCTTATTACTTTGTAGAAATGCTTGAGGTTCATCTATTTAAATTACACCTTTTGCAAAATAATTTTCTGTTCTTTGAAAAAGGTGATCTGTAGGAAGAAATCTATGATGATAATCAAAACAACAATCCCTTGTCCAATTACAATGCATAAATTCCTTTTTCTCATCCATGCAGTACAGACATTATTTTAGACTATGTGTACTCCATAAAGATAATATACCATACCCCAAAAAGACATTATTCTTCTATATTAGTGAAACCTTCACTATAAAATTCCAATCTAAAACTATATCAAATATAGTTACTATTTTGTTCCACAATTAAATTAACTCATCAATTAGTGACTTAAAATAAAAAACAATATTACTTTTCAGATGTCATGGAATTAATAGTGACAAATAAATACATATTTTTCTTTTAACTCCATCTAAGGAAGAAATTTAATAGGAGTGATAGAAAAACACCAACAAGAATATTTATTTTTTTAATCACCAAATGAAAAAAACCATTATTATAAAGTCGAAACTATATTTTATGATGATTAAAATAAAAATAAGGATTCATCTAATCAAAGTGTTTCTATTAATCACAATCACATTGATTATTTAAGATTTTACTAATGGAAATATTTTATTTTTTCTATATCATTAATGTAGTTATGCTACGAGATACAAATAAATGATGTGAACGAGTAATAATTGAAAAATAAATTAAATATTTCATCACTAATATTGAATTTTTATGTTTTCCTTCTTTATACCATGATTCCACCAATGTTTTATAGCTGACTAAAGATTGAAAACTGCTATAATGTAATATATAGTTTTTTGAACATGCATGGATCTTCTGAAACTACCACCCAAATTATTGACCAACCACTTTCTTTCATAGAAACATATAGATAATATATTGTTGTTTGGAAAAAATTAAATAACCAATGATAAAAATCATCTAAAAATTTCCTTCAAAAATATGTGTTAGTAGCTATAAATTTTATAACATCTTTACTTTTTGTCTTTTGACATCCCTAATTTAATGAATCCTCAGAATACTTCAGTACAATTTAAAATTTGGAAGGTTTGGATTTAAGATTTGTAATATCATTCTGAGTTGTTGTTTCTTAAACAAACGGGCTAGCTACATCATGTACTAAATCCTAAAATTATGGATCTAGAACCAAAAAATTTGTATTTTCTACTAAATTTTACTCACCATTTGGATACATAATAAATTATAATATTTCTGAAATCCAAAATGAAGTACATAAATGGCAATATTTTCAAACTTTTGAAATCTCCTAATATTTCATTTTATACATGTATATTTAATTTTTCCTTATTTTTTTAATTGAAAAAATAAAATAATATAAATGTTTCAACATCCTCAATGTAAATAGGATTTATAATAGATCCATCAAGTTTTTTCAATGAGTTATACAATCACGATTGTGTAATAGAAGCTAATGCCTACTTCTTAGGTCTATTATTATATACAAAAATAATAAAAATAAGAATATTTGTTACCCATTGTGACCAATTACAAATCATTATTATATTTTACCACCTTGGAATATTTTGTGTAATATGGTTGGAGGGATGCACTGAGTCAGCATTGGATTTCATGGCCCATAATGGCTCTATATTGATTTAATAAAATTATTAAAAATATTATATCACATATATGATATTTTATGAAATTAAAAGAATATCTCAATTATAGTTTCTTGAATGTAAAATATGATACTAACATTAGATCCTAGATATGTATTATACCCTATATGATACATAGAATTTTTGTTTTTCGGGTGTTTGGTTACATTTCACATTGGGGAAATTTATTAAATATTTTAATTATAAATTATTATAAAAAATGTAATATATCACAAATGGTGTCTTAAATGGGAAAAATGAAACATCTTTTAGGTCTAGGTTAGGAGGTTTACCTAGTCGTTATAGGACATTTTTTGGTGTTGGGTGTTTGGTTACATTCAATAAGAGGAAAATATATTTAATATATGTTTTTTAAAAGGAATATCTTCTGAACAATGTCTCATATAGGAAATAGAATACCACTATTAGGTTCATTTACAGGGTTTACCCTATATAAAATATAATAGTTGTGTGTGTTGGGTATTTGGTAAAAACACGTGTGAGGATAACATTTTTAATAATTTATTGATAATATATATATATATATATATTAAAAAATTTATTGAAATTAATAATAAAAAATATTTATTAAAAACAAATTTATACAATTTATTGTAAATTTATAATAGTTGTTATTATTTTTAATTTTTTTAAAATTTATTATTAATAGTTTATAATTAAAAATAATATTTTCCATTTATAATTAATATTGACTAATTAATTATTAAATATTACAAACTATTTATTTTTTTAGAAAATAATCTAAATTATTAATATATTTTTAATAATTACTAATTTTTGATAAATTTTATTATTTCAAGTTTTTTTAATATATTTTTACTTTGTATTGAAAAAAATATTAACGATTATTATCTAAATTTTTCTTAAATATTACTTATTTTTAATTGTTATTGTTTTTTCAGTAAGACAATTTTTATGATTACTTTTATTAAAAATTATTATAAATAACATTTTTTAAACTTTTATATATGAATATTCATATATATATATATATATTACATAATTTCACAATCAAATATACTTTTACATAGTTTTTTAACACATATATATTTATATATATCAATAACCTTATATGTTTATTAATTTATTATATATGTATATTCACATTTTTATATAAATACATAAATATATATATATATATATATATACAAAACCTTATAGGATTTTTTAAAACATTCATCTATGTATACTCACATGTTAATATACATATGTAAATAAATTTATATATATTCAAAAATATTCTTGTGTTTAAATATATATATATATCTAAATCTTTAGATGTTTTCTAAAACATTTATATATTTAAATTCTTGATTTAATATTTATATATATATTACATAAATTATTAATTAATATGAATTCATCAAATATATTCTGATACTTTTAAAAAAAATATTATACATATATAATCAATATATTCCCACAAATAGACATAAATACATGCATACATATATATATATATATATTCATACATATATATATTTATATATATCCAAAATCATATGTGTTTTTATAAATGTTTTATAGGTATATTTACTTGTTAATACATATATATATATTTATATACATATATCCAAATGTTTACCAAAAAAATTCAAATGATTTAAAAAAAATAAAAATCAATAATAATATAAAAAACATGGTTTAACAACGATTCCATAATTACAATATTATCAGGATACATAGAGAATTATATTACAATGAAGATGGTATATAATCATCCTATTAATATTATTTTTATAATATTGATGAATATAATATATCCATATAAATAAATTTCATAATTATCATATGATAAATACTAATGAAAATCAGTAAAAAGTACAGCAATCTTAAATACCAAAATGAAAATTTTATTAAATCATAAATTTCAAACAATTAGAAAAATAACAAACACCAATTAAAATCAATTCTTGTTGAGCTAGTGGATTCCATTTTAATGAATAATAAACATATAGGAAACCTAAATATCAAATAAAATATTACAATTAGTTATATTTTTTGATCTATAATTTGACCTAACTGATTTTTTAATGATGGAAATGAAAATTGAGAAAAAATAATGAGGATAGCATTGGAGTATGTAACTGATAAATATGATCCTACATCTATAGAAAATTAAGGTTGATGGGCATTTAAGGTGATCTTATAACATTTTTGTCAGAGTGGTTCATATTCAATCATTATGTTATGGAGATTATAATGAAGTGGGATAGGTGAAGATATAGTCTCATTATTTTATTTAATATTTTTTTCGATGGGATAATAGCGATGAAGTTTAGCTAGTACAAAAAGGTCATTCATCGAAACCTTTGGGGAGGGAGTTCAATATCTAATAAAAATATTGTTTGTAGACATTATTTATTATAGAAGAAATATTTGATCACCATAACTCATCGCTATCCCCCCACACAATGGCGGGAAAACACATCGAAATTTTTTTTAACGAGTTTAAAAATATAATTGTAAATAAAGTGTTTTTACAACAGAATAATATATATGTCCCATATAACCCCATTTAAATGAATATTTGAAAATGTTATCTCATTCGCCATAAATATCCATTAACAATTAGTTAATTTTACTATAGTGGTATATTATTATTTTTGGATATTAAAGAACCATCAAATTAGTATAAATGAAATGGTTGTGATTAGTAAATCTTACCCCACTCATTGGATAAATTATATAAACAATTAAATAAAGACCTTTATGGGTTTTCAATTTATGATACAAGGACCTCATGGAAAAGAAAACGTTTTTTGTAGGTATTTATTTTTTCATTGTTTTATCTATGTGTCTTGTGATTAGAAATAATGGGATAAGAAATGGATCATTTTATACGTGAGAAGAATGGATTTTTGTAGTTATAGGTACATTATTCAAGGAATGTGTCTCTAAAAGAGTATAATAGTGGAGAAGGGATAAGTTGAGATAATTAAATTCCTCATAAGAGAATTTTATAACATTTTCTAAAATTATTTTAGTTGATTACCCTTTTTTTGACCCTTTTAATAATTTTTCTTTTACCGTGGAATCTAATTTTTTCCATTATAAATTATTTTGATACCTTAAAATAAAATTGAACTTATTTAATAATTTATACCTTAAAATATAAAATAGGAAATAAATTCTATTACATAAAAATTAAAAAAGGGATTGAAATTCATTATAATATAATAAATCAATAATATATTAAATACGTTTTTAGCGAAAAAACAGTTTACCATCTAAAATGTAAAATTTTGGTTTTTAAAATAGAAATATATTAATGAATAATTTTTCATATAAAATAGATATTTGGTAATGAAATATGGTTTTTCAATGATTTTTAATTAATTTATATATTATAATTTTGAATTAAAGTCACAATATTTGTAAAAACAGGATGTGTACTAATCACCTATAATTTTGAATTAATGTCACAATATTTGTAAAAACAGGATGTTTACTAATCACCTATATAAAGCCATTTTAAAAAAAACTAAAAAATTCACCTTAAACTGATATGGCAATGAAAAATAAAATAATTGACATAATTTTTTAAACATCAAATTTTAAAATTTATCAATTCAACTATTAAATGTTAGAAAATTATATAATGATAATCATTTTTATCAATTTCAACTGAATAATGGTTATATCCTAGAAATTACTAAATAGTGTTCATGTCATTTTAAAAATTTACTAAAAATATTAATTTCTATTTTTAAATGATATAAATTTATTTTTTATGATAAAAATTTCTCAAAGTTTTTGAATCGCCCCTTTTATAATTACCATTTTATAAATATATTAGAAGATAAATGTAATCTTGTGGACCAATTTTTGTACATAATATGGAATTTGAGCTTATTATCTAATTTGAATATGTTGATTAGAAATATGAAAATCAATTTGTCTAATTTATTGTCAATATGTTATACAAATTATTTTAAATGTAAATGTGTATAATGTTTCAAACACAATTTTTAGTAAAGATTATTCTTCTATGACTAAAAAAAATTTATCACAAGGAATATAATTACTATTTCATGGATTTAAACTTATTTTTTTATAAATCATGAATAAATTTTGATTGAATCGTTATTGATCCATGAAATAATAAAATTCATAGTGTATAAAATGGAATATTTTAATGACATTTAATAACAAAAAAATAATTATTTCAATAAGTTATTTTATTTATTTTAACTGATGTTTATAATTATTTTATTTTAATAAATACATTTTATTTTTATACATATGATTAATAATTTTATTGTCTCTATTTTTACCATAAAAATAATGACTACATTGTAATGGTTAAATTTACTACATATAATTTAATCATACTAAAATATATTGTTAATTGTTTTGGTAATGTGGTTCATGGAATGAAGTAAATTCAACATTATATTTATTTAAAATATATATATATATATATACTAAAATATATGGGTGTTACATGATTAGTGAAGAATAATTTTCTTGAAGATTAATGATAATTATAGAAATCCCCATCCTCAGAGATTCCAAGAAACATCACATCAAGTGAACCAATTTGGAACTCACATGAACTGATGAGAAACAACCTTATGTCTACAAAAACACAGTCACCTTCAATAATTTCATCAGGATCCAAAATACTACACAAAAATATTTATTTCATTTGTTGGAAAAAATCCCTCAATGTGACCTTTTAGGGCTTTTAGATTTATTGTGTTTTTTGTCAAAGATGGTTTCCAAGGTCAATTGGGGAGTTTCAAAGAGATTTTTAACTAGGTCTATTGATAATATTCCACTTTAAATTAATGGATTTTCTAAAGGTGGTATAGAAACATTCATATACATGGTTTCATTGTTTCTCAATGTCTTACAAATTTTTAGGGTCCAAAATTCAGTGGATGGATCAATCATCACGAAAATTTTATTTCCATGACTGACTCTTCACACATAAGGTAATGGAATGGTTTTCTCGAATACTAGAGATTATTAAAGATTATGAGATTAATTAAGGAAACATGTGTCACAATAGATAGATGGTTCTTGAATGCGGGATGGAATGATGATATTCTTACCAATACAAGAAGCTTCACAAATAGGAAAATATCCATAGTTCATCGAAAATTAAGGGAATATTGAAAACAATAATGGATATATTCAAGAAAAGGTGATGATGCTGATGAATTCTTTGGGAAAGGGATAAAATGTTTATAAATCGGCGTCTACACACCTCATTTGAATATGGAATCATTAATGAAAATACAATGGATCTAAATTCATAAAGCTTGTTTTTGAAGGATTTCTCATTTGTGAGGGTTTTAATATGATCATTTAAATCCTATAAAATCGTATTTCTTGAAATATATTTAATATTCATTAAATTTGTGAACATTGAAATTTTTTTGAGCATTGTGAAGGCTAAGTTAACTCTGAGAATGTAGTGATCTTTACATAGGGAATCTGAGCTTTTTGAAAGGGGTGAGATTTTTAAAGGCTATTTATGAATTGAAAAAGTAGTGAGCATCATTAATTTTTGGTAAATTGTGAAGTAAGGATGTTATTATGATTAATTGTGTAGTTTTTTGATTAATGGTAAGATGATTTTTGCAAAAGGGAATATAAAGAGAACTAAAAAGGATTTCCCAGTAAATTTTTGGTAAAGTGGTCTTCATAAATTGGATAAAAGTGGAACATAATAATCTAATAAATGATCCTTAAAAAATATTGATTCATGTGATCTAAAGAAAAATAATTTGAATGATTAATGTAAACTCTTTATATTAGAGGGAAGTGAGCTTCCATGTTCTGATTGGATGTAAACCATGAGGGGCAATGAGACTGCTCCAAACATTATATCAATAGTTCATTTTATTGGATTTGGTACATAGGAAAATTTCCCTTGTATTATTCGTGGATGCATTCTAGTGTGGGTGATGCAAGTAAAATTGATGTGTCTTATTAATTCCTTCATATTTACTCATTATTTTATTGGGGAAAAATGTGAAAATGGTGTTCTTCCTAGGAAACAGGATTCGAAGGGGTTGTAGTTTTAGTATACCATAACATGATTCACCCCCTAATAGAGTGTTTAAATTAGTTTGTCTAAAAATTTCTATCATAAGTAAAGGTAAATATATATGGTTCCTTATATGGGTTTCAATGGAAATTGTCAGTCATAAAGGGATTTTGATTTTTAATGGAATCAATTTTAAATTAAGGAAGAATCTCATGGAGCACTGATTCTGATCATTAGGTATAGATGTTTTTACTATATAAATACATGGACAATCAAAAATTGTTAATAGTGGTTCATTATATGAAGATAAATGTAGGAAATTTGAATTTTACATGAGAGAATCAATGCATTAGGGGGGGAATTGTCTAATTCAATCTAAAAAATGGTGATGTCATGTAAGTGAACTCATGCCCCATGGGAAAAGCTGCTAAATATCAATGAAGGTGATTCAAAAGTTTGAGATGAAATGTAGTAGGTTATATGGAAAAGATTTGAGCATTTGAGAGTGAACCCCAATAATTCAGTACATTCATTCATTGATTGGGTGGATGATTCCAAGGAAGACTCATGTGGTCTCATAAAAATTATTGGACATGTAATGAACATTATGTGCATCATGAGAAGACATCCAGATTGGCTCAATAAAAAAATATTTTTTCTAGGAGATTATGATCCAAAGGAGCTTACACTTGATATATTTCACATTACTCTTGTCGCATATGAGATGATAGGTGAAGATATTGGGTCTTTGGAAAAAGTGAAGTCTAAAGAAGTGAAATTCAAGGCCATGAAGAATAACACTATTGAATATTGCTTGGAATAAGGTAAAATAGATGAGGTCCATTCAATCCATTCCTAAAATTAGAAAAGTGGGAGGGGAATGTTCAAAATGAAACTACAACATTATTTCTTGTGATGTCAAATTTCTGGACATCTTATAGTAGGGATCCATAATAATATTCAAGATGATGACGTAGAAGAATTTAAAATTCCCGGAAATAATATTTCATCCTATATGTAGGGGAAGAAAATTTTCAAGGGATATTTATTCAAAATGAGGAGTCTAATTTGTTAAGAAAATGATATCACATGAAAATATTATATAGAATATATAGAGAATTGTAAGTATCATCGGGAAAATGATATGGTTACAATTTGTGGTACCACTTACACATTGGAAGAATGTCTCAATGATGAAGAAGTTAAAAAGAATTTTTTTGATATTCATTCTAAATTAGAAGCCACTCTTGAGGTAATAAATATATAGATATCCAAAATAATGAAATCCAATAGATTAGTCCATGATGAAAAATCTATTTGTGGTAGTATGCAGAAGAGATCTATGAGTTAATGAAGAAATTAAAATGTTTAGTTCTTATATCCAAGATAACATAGAAATGGTAATTAAGTTCATGATAAAAGATGAATAATAGATAATTTTGATCAATATTTTAAGAGACACATAATAAGATCAAATAAAATATATCAAATATCATGAAGAGGAAGATTTACACATATAATGAAAATTATAATACTAGGAGAGAATCGTGAATATCATTAAAAAATCCCGAAAGATGATCTATCAGGTGAAAAAAATATTGAAGTGGAACATAGAGTTACTGAAATATAGAAGCTACAACAATATAAAAATAACATGGCCAAAATTATTCTTAACTATAATCCTAATGTTGGGCTATTAATTTTAGACCACATGAACCATCTCTGAAGATGAAATTTTAATTTTTCATTAAATATAAATCACTAGGCACATAGAATCCAATAATTATCCAGAAATATAATAATATATATGAATAAATATTTCATCATATATTATTATTTGGGAAAGATGGTATATTCTAAAACTATATGTTTTGTAGATAAAAGTTTCTTAACGGAACTAGTGCAACAAAGGTGTCTATAGAGATTTCAAAATTATAGAAATCATTTATAAGGTCACTATTTCTAGTGTTGAGAATTTGAACACAAGGAAAGATATTACTCATATTAAGTGTAGTGTAACATGCCAAAGTAGGATAAAATTTGTTATATAGATCACTTAAATGTATGATCAAATGAGTTTAAAATGAAAAAAAAATAATTTGTAGTCCTACAATATGATGCCAGTCCATAATACTATGAAAAATATAAGGATTATGAATCCATGATGTTTATGAACTAAAATATGTTGATAAAAAAGAAATGTGAGGAGTATGTAGTGGTTGTAATTATTTCCCTTAAATTCATAGATCATGTGAGTTCATAGATCCCTAATAGTGGACGCACATCCCATATGATGATAAATATGGATATTCTTATATGAATCAAACATGGTAATGAGGGTTTTATAAAATTATGAAAGGATGAAGAAGTATTGAATTATATCTTGGAAGAAACCAAATATGGGCAAAAAAATTTGAAACATAATGCTTCATTGGTTGTCAGGGGTCTCAGTCAGAGCATTATCAGTTTTAGTCAACTATGTGTCTTGGCACATGATATAATATTTACCAAGTTTTGTCAAATTATGTTAATATATTATAATGTTTTTTATATATAATGTGTAATATGGGGAATCAATATATCATGAGGGGAGGAAAATGTTTGTTGTTTATATCTTGAGAGACAAAATATTGGTTGTGGTATTAATAGCTTGGTTATCTATTCCATCAATGACTAGATGATCTAAATGAATGTGATGCAACTTGAGATCTCCAAAATCTTTTGTGTGATCAAACTAATACACATAATGAATCTCAATAATAGAATATTATCATAAATAAGTAATTGCAGAAAGAGAAAAAATCAACCAAATATCATGAATTGGTGCATTCACATATGTGTGGATCTATCTCACCATGGTCTATTGACTAGAAGAGGTACAATTCCCTTTTCATTGTTGATTTCAGTAGGATGGAATGAATATTTTTTATTTCTCATAGGTCTGATGTGTTCAGTTGCATTAAACAATATCGGTGGGAATTTAAAATTATTATTGGATAGAATATTATAATGTTTCATACTAATGATGCTATGAAAATCAAAAATATCAATTTGGAAGACAATACAGGGAAACAAGGGATAAGGAATCATGTTTTCATAGTGATAATTCCTTATCAAAATTAAGTAGTTCAGAAGAAAAATATGATCATAAAAAAATAAAAAATAATTATTATTGAAAATTATATAATATAGAAATTATATAAGGTAGTAGTCTTGACATCAGTATATATATCAAATAATGATCTTTTTTCTCTAAAGGAATAAATTACTTTATAAGAGATATGGTATATAGGAAGCATGTATTGAAATACTATCTATTCATATGAATTAATTGTTTTTTTCTCAAAAGGGAGAAACACATGACATTTTAATTTTGTAGATCTAAGGGGATATTCATTGGATACCCAAGAATGTTCCATGTATGTAAATTTTTTAATAAGAAATTGGGAATAGTAGTTGAATTAAATAATGTCACATTAGTATAGAATGTACAAAATATTCCATAAAATAATGAAAACTGTCATGATGAAACTGGCGAGGAGGTAACCAACTCAGGGGATTACAAGTGAAGAATTCCTAATTAGAAGAAGATACCAATGATGTGTAGGAGGAAGTAAAATTTATATATGTATGATAGTTGAAGAGTTGAGTAGAAATTTATCGACAATACATTATTAATGATTATGTTATGGTAGTTCAAACATAAACAATGGAGTCCTTACACTAGGAATAGTTATTATTTTTTATAGGGCCTAAATGTTTTAATGAATTGTCAGGTGATTAGACATGGGTTCAGGTTTAGAATGTAGAGTACGACTAAATTGAGAAGAATAAAACATGTGATATTGTTTTTGAGTCAGAAGAAGATAATTTCAATATTAACAAATGGGTGTTATGGTATAAACTAAATGAAGATGGATTGGTAGTTAAAAAAATCATGAATAGTGTGAAAAGGATACTCGTAGATCAAGGGAATAGATGTTGATGAAACATTTTCACATATTGAATGACTCAAGACTATTCACCTATTCATGGACATTATAGTGAACATGATATTCAATGTTTCTATATGGATGTCAAGTTAGCATTTCTGAAAGGTGTTCTCGAAGAAAATGTGTATATCGAGTAATGAGATTATATTATAATTCATGGTGATTGGAATTAAGATTTTATCTTTGGAAGGCACTGTATTTCTACCAAGCACTGAGATTGTGGTTTTCCTGGATTGATCAATTTCCTAAGAAGAATAGTTTTCATTGTGATGGAGTTGATTACAATATCTTTGTGAAAAATAACGGTAATAAAAGGATATTCGTACTGGGGTATGTTAACAACATAATATATTGCATTTCAGATAAATCAAAGTGAAAATAATTTATATAATTCCTGAAAAGTGTGTTGGAAATTTCTATGATAGGTGAAATGACCTTTTTCCCTTGGTTTACAGGTAACCCAAGGATGAAATGACACATTTATTTCTTAATCCAAATCTGAAAAGGAGGATTTTGGAATATTGAAAATAGATAATTCTTGGGAAATGACGATTTTGGGGGCTACCTAGATGATACTACCAGGAGATAATGAATTCAAACTAGTTAATATCATAGATTATATGTAGATCGTTGGTAGTATATTATACATGATAGTGACAAGACTGGATATTTTTTTCCACATGCCAATTATATTGGTATCAAAGAAGTCCCAATGAAATCCACATACATAAATTTAAAACAATACATTTGTATATCAAGGGCATAGGGGATTTTGGTTTATTGTACAATGACATATATCAGAAAGATTTATTGGGCTATACTATATAGATTGGATTACTTTAGTAGATGACAAAAAACCCAGATCATGTGGTGTATACAATATTAGTGGATTGTGTATTTTTTGGATAATCTGGAAATAGAGTTTTATTTCATTAACAACTATAGAAGCTAAATATATTGTGGATACTAATTGTTTCATCAATTTATTGTGGATTAAATTGCATCTTTATCATATGTTAGTTGAAGTGAAGTCCCTGATTGGAATCCATTTTAAAAATTCAAGTGTCATAAACCTTTGAAAAAATATTTTTCATCATTCAAGTATAAATCACATTGAAATAATTTTTCATTTTATCATGGAGAGAGTCGATAGAGGTCTTGCGAAGCTAGAGTATGTTCCTATAGAACTACATTTTTTAGATAATTTAAAAAGGATATATGCACTGTAATGTTTGTGTGACCTCGACTACCTACTAGAGTTCAGTTGACTCTACACTTATGAAAGAGTGTGTATGTTGGACCCCCCACAACCTATGGTATTGTCTAATTTGGGTGTTGCTAACGATTTTTGGTAAAATATCATATATTAAGATAGATACAGTTTTTGGGGAAAGTGGTTTCCTATTCTGGGAATTAAGTGATTCATTAATGAACATTGCATGCTACTCTTATATCACATGACTGACATGGATTGTATGGTATTATAGTGTGTGTTGATAAAATCTTTTATCTCTATTAGAATCACATGAAAAGATTTTTTTTGAAAATGGGATAATTTTAAATTCATTCCTAAAATGTGAATAGTAGTGAAAAAAAAGGGGGAGATTGTCGGGTAAAAATCCCTCAACATAACATTGTATTGTTTGTGGTTGATTTTTTTGTTGGAATAGAAAGTTTTTCATGTTAAATTTGTGATGATTTAAAGATATTGTTAATAAGGTATGTTGACAAAGATCCACAAAAAAAGGAATAGATACCCTATAGGTGGTGTATAAAGTTGTGTAAACAATATGGAATGGTTTCTAAGGGTTTTCCCAATTGTTGGGATCCAAAATTTAGAGGATGGATTGAGCATATAAAATTTTTTATTTTTGGGAATTAATATTCATACATATTGTAATGTTATGTATTTCAGAAATGTTGGATTTTCATGGAGATATTGAGATTCAAGAAGTCAGATGTTGTCATGAAGGATTTGTGTTTCGTTTAAAGAAGATATTCTCATGTCTATGAGAAGCTTTGTGAACTGGAAAATTTCCCTAATGCATCACTATGATAGGGATGTTGAGGAAGAAGAGTATAATGATTCATTAAAGTGTGTGAAACAATTTTAAAGTAGCTTAAAAGTAATGAATCATATACAAATAGACATCTACCTCCCTATTTTTTGAAGAAGAAATTCATACCGAAAATCCAAAGGATCTAAATTCATAAACGTAGTTCATGAAGAATTTTTATTATGAAAAGTAATTAATATGATCATATTTTCTTAGAAGGAATTGATTTTATAAATGATATGGGTTCTTTTTTAAAGTTGTGTGCATCACTAAAGTTGTGAGCTTCATGAAGGCTAACTAAGCTTCATGAAAGTAGTGATATTCACCGAGACTATTTGAGATTCGTGAAAGGGGTTAGCTTCACGAAAGCTATATCATCTTCTAGAAAGTAGTTGGCTTCATGGAAATTGGTTTCATAAAAAAATATGGATAATATTGTGATTAATTATACATTTTCACAAAGAATGGAAACTCTTTTTTGACAACAGTAAATCTTAATCGATCCATGTGGGAATGCCAAAAAATCATTGGTGAATTGGTATTCATTAGATGGATGAAATTGGAACTTAATGATATGACAAATGGGCTTTAAAACGAATTGATTAAAATTATCTACAAAAGAATCATCTAATGAATTATATAGATAAATTTAGTTGACACAATAGTGATCATTCAAATTGTGTTGTTTTGTAATCGATGAGGGATAGTGAGTCCACTCATAACATTGAAACATCAGTATACATTAGTGGATTTGGTTCATAGAGAGTTTAACATTTTATTATCCTTCAATGCAGTCCAATGTTGTTTAACCAAGTAAAATATTTGTATCTCATGCATGATTTCATTTATACACATAATTTTATACGAGAAAGGGGTAGAATATTTTTTTATGATGAGTCAATATCCTTGGAGGAATTAGTTTTAATATATCATACCCTTTTTCACCCCTCTAATTGTATTTATCCTAGTTGGGATAATGAAATATTATTGAAAAATTAATGAAATGTACCAAGGGAGGTGGATATTAAGACACCTAAAATAAAAGGGGGTTCAAAATCCATGAATCAATATTGTTTTTATCCAAAAAATATGGATAAACTCCCAAAAAGGATGTCATAGATTCATATATGAAACATGAGAGGGAAACTAATCCAAACTAAGATAAATAAAAAAACCCCTCTCTTTATGGAAAATGAATATTCCCCCACAATTTCATAAATTAAATGATAATAGTCAATAGAGATATGTTTCCCTCATATTCAAAATATTAATCTCCCCTTATTATACAATGGGAATGCCACATATTTAAAACCATTTGAATAGTACCATATGAACCACCTTGGAACACAGGATTACCTGAAATTTTGTATTCCAAGAGATCCAATATTCCCTATACCTTAGAAATGTGACCTATATAATGTTGATTAACCTCGTTGACATATGCACTACTCATATCCCGTTGCACTCAAATCCCTCACCACTCAGTAACACCATACACACTAGTAACAATGTGTTATCCCTCCCTGTATCCCATAGTGAGATTTCCTAAGAACCACCGACTTCAAAATATTACAAAAAGTAATGTTTTATTGTAATGTATACTTAATAAAACATATTTAAATATTTTTATATACCATTCCCAAAAACACACATTAATTTACATCCCCGTTTTATATAGGTGATTCCATGATTCCCAAATACCATGAAAATGGTTATTGTAATGCCACTATGTTATCCCGTAAACTCTAATGAAGTAATCTAAATTTCACTATCAACCCTATGGAACAATATCTCCCCCTATTTTTCTATGGTCAGAATCACAATGAGAAATGCCTACAGAAATTATCTTCTTTTCTATTTTACAACCCAAGTTTTACAAAGGTATCATTTAAATCCTAAATCTTATTTTATATTTTTGGTTCGTTGATTCTTCCTTCATTGGTTCTAGACTTTTACATCTCTTTTGTTGTGGCTATCAGGACTTGTGATTGTTTTTCTTGTGAATTGTGGTGGTTGGTTTCATAAGTTAATCATTATAAATTGGATAATTTTATGATTTTTTATTTTGAATCATATTTCAAATTTATTTACACATATAAATTTTATTATGTAGATTAACTAATTCATAATTGAATGGTGTGTGTGTGTGTAATCAAATTATTGGGTATGTATTTTAAAAAAACATGATGATTTCTATAAAATGGATTAAAAGGAATAAATGATTTATTACAATTATATTCCATTTAATCTATGAGAAAATATGACATGATATTTTTTATGATTTTAAAATGATATAATGTTTATGGAAAGGAATTAGTTCTTATAGAAACCATTGATGTTTTTTAATGATGTGAAATATAATTTCATTAATCATGAACTAGTTGTTGGATGAATTTATTGATTGAAATGATTTGATGAAAGTAAATGGAATCCCCTTGTATGTCAAATTTCCTTGATGTGCATGGGAGCTTGGGTTATTTGGTAAGATGAACACATTATGTACATGTATTAGCTCAATATAGAAATGGATTGATGGTGAAAATGAGAAATAAACTATTATAATGGTTGGGAGATCATTATTTGGGGTTTTAACTTATTCTCCTAAGGTTTTTGGATCTAGGGATGTATGTACACACCGGGTTCCATATTTCGTTGATATTTTTTAGAATACCTGTAAAAACCTGACACTGATACATTGAACCATGGTGCAATTTTTGAAAATTATTTATACATTCTAGTGTTCAATTTAAATAATTATTCATTTCAATATTTATATATATTCATATACACCTATTTATTGAATAAGATTAATTATATCCATGGTTTGAAGGAAATTTACTTTTTACCAAATTTATATAATCCTATGAATGTATTTGAATTCAATGATATGATATAAATTTTGGAATCTTATTCATCTGATAATTTTTTACTAATTTCCATATTTGGATTATTTGATATAGATTAATTATCAAATGCATAGATAAATCTTATTTCCTTATAGTTCCTCAAACCATATTTTTTCATTTGGATGATCGTACACATTCTTATGAATGGTCCTTGAAAATGAATGTCACCACTTTGAGGAGGTGGGTGTTCATGATAGTAAGAACATGGGCATTATAACTGAATGGATGAACATGTGCTGCCCTTGTTTAAGATATATCATGGTATTATAAATTTGATGAATGTAGTGATGAATTTGGTTGACTCACTATTTTGGGGATTCCTTTTGTCTAATTGTGGTACTTTTCTTGTATGTATTGTTTATAATTCTCGATATTTATTGATTCATATAAATTTTTTATCTTACTGACTTATTATTATTGTGAAATACTTCCCTTTAGCTTGATTTTGAGTCTTGAGGACTGGTTTCTCACCAAATAGTGATCGAGAATGCACTTTAGGATGTGTGAGTATTAATTTTTATACTATAATGTATGTTTTCTTGTTTAGTTCATGGGAAATTATTATCAGAGGTAGCTTTTTTCTATTATTGGATGTTGATATGTAGTTTTTGATGTTCTGTTAGAAAATATAATTGTCTATTGGGACTTATTAATTATGTTATGAACTAGTGGTTCTCTATCCCTCATCATAGAATGTTTTATGTTTCCATGAGTGGTTCTAAGAAGTATTTAATTAAGGTATTTTATAACGTAATTATATATTTTTTCTAATATTTGATATGTGATTTGTGTTTCATTGATAATTCCTTATTGATAATAGTTGATTATTGTATGTCTCTTAGATGATAACAACTTTTTTCTATTTTTTGTGTAGTTCCATGCACTTAATTAGTCTTTCAAAAATACATAAAGTTGGAGTTGGTGATAAAACACGTCAATAAAATCATCTAGTAGATCACATACTTTTAGTGTTTAATTTTAATACAATCCAAACTTGTAGAAATGCCACATGTTGTACTCTAAATCACGATTCACCAGTTGTACCCTAATGGAATGCTAAAAAATATCATACCAATCTGTTTCTACAGTATAAAGCACTATCACTCTTGGGATTTAAAAATCCTCATGAGTTACATGGTTGGTTGAAAAATATTAATACACTCTCAGAGTACGCAGAGACTCTAGATTCCACTAAGTTGAAATTAATCATCTTCAAGCTAGGAAGGCCTATATGAAGATAGTTACATTTGATTATTATAGAAAATAAGAGTTAGGGAATCAAGTAGAAATTTTTCAAGGATATTTTCAAAAACCAATTATATCCAAATTATATGATTTTGTATATCTACATGGAATTTCATGACCTTTATATTTTTATATTCTATATATGTATCTAATAGCTATGAATGACATGGATCATAATTCTGTGTTGATGAGATTTATACCAACTCCTATTTGTAGCTTTTGAAGTCCCTTTAAATAAATTAAAAAGAGGAATAAGTTTTCTTGTGGTGGTAACTGATTGAAATACTCTTCCAAAATTGATATGATGCTTGTTAAAGGACCACCAACATGTTTCCAATGTGAACAATTTTTGTACTCATAGTGATATTTCTTGGTGGTTGTGAATATCTATTGAACATTTGGATTTTCATGTCTTTTATAGAGGTTTTGTTTAATTTTTACCACTCCACGGAGTGGTAAAGACTCAACAAAACAAAAAAGATCTATGAAATTGTTAGATGGATTGAGAATAAATAGTTTTCAAGTATAGGAATCTAGAATAATATTTCCTCTCATATTACATGAGTCTCTAGTGGGAACTGATACTAAGCCTATGAAAATGAGAGATACCATTAGCATTGCTTCATCGATGGTGACTGATGTACATGATATGATTGCCTCCCATTTTTTCATTTCTACCCATAATATGGGATTATTGAATCTCACAATGTATTATATTCTTTATATGATGGAAATTTAAATATATCTCATGATGAAGAGAGAATAGGGTCTCTGATGTCCATTTTAGACTTACTTGTTATTGTAAATATATCTCTTCTTGCACATTTTAGTTCATAACATGAAACCTATGAATTTCATTATTTGGATGGACTAGTTGGTGGCTCACAAGGCTCGTATTGACTGTTATCTTCGAGAACTCTCCTTTACTACTACTGGTGGGGAGTTTCATTTTTTTGGAGATACAAAACCAAGGTCAAGTAGAGATGAACCATATCTTCATGTCATATGAATGATGAAACTCATCTAGGAATTAATGTTACATAATAATATTCAGGTGGTGATCTTCTTTTAGTAGTTGTTGATTTACATGATGTCTTTTCATTATACATTTATTCGATTCAACCAATATTAGAGGTAAATTTACCTATTTATATCATGATGGGTTCTCATAATACATCTATACCTTCCTACAAAATAAAACTAGTTGAATAGATGGATATTATAAATCAATTGGTTGATTTTATTTAAGAAGGATTCATTCAAACCAGTGTCCTCAATCAGAACTGGCATCATATTTTTTCAAGAAGATTGATGGAACCCTTCTCTTATATGATGATTATCAATAGATAAACACAGATATAATCATGATTAAGTATCCCTTACCATAAATTTAATTTTTTAATATTATTTAAATTTTGTAAAATGGTTCACTGATATAGATATTTGGTCTACTTATCACTATATTGGTATTGAAGAGTTTGATCTCCCTTAGATATGTTTTTGGAATAGGTATTCCCACTATGAGTGTCTTGTTATAATTTCTGGCCTATCCAGTGCTCCAAATATTTTTATGAAATTGATAAATAAGATTTTACACTAGTAGATTGATTATTTAGTGGTGTTACACATGGATATCATCTTCATTTACTCCAAAATAGAAGATGTTCATGTGAATAATTTGAGATATTTTTTGGACATTTTGATAAATCACAAACCTTATGGCATGCTATCAACGTTCCATTTTTTGATTTGAGGAGAAATATTCTTTGGCAATGTGTTATCAGAGAATTTGGACTAATTTGATCATAATATAAGGAAATTATTTATTTCATGGGTTGAAACATAGAACCCCCTTTAGATTTAGAGCAACATGGGCCTATCGCAGTATTACCACCAGTTCGTTAAAGATTTCCCAATGTTATATTCTCTTTTTAACAATATCAGTCATATGAGAGTGATTCTCATATGGGTTTTAAAATTAAATTATTACTTTGGTATGGAGAGTCATTGATTGACATTAGATATAGTTTTGACCCTTATAGAGATTTGATCAGGCTACGTGGCCTTTTACAATTCCCCAGATTTGGGTTTGGTCTACATTCTCTAGAAGTGTGATCACAGATTGTCTAATGGTTCTCATCAACATAAAATATAAGAGAAGAAATATCTCCCCTAATATCTGGATTTTATATCTATGAATCATTCTCAAAATAGTTTTGGGAAATACCTTTATGGATAATGTTTTACTATATATTGTGATCACAAAATCATGAGTTATATCCTCCCACAATATTATTTGAATCATCATCAGAGGTCATGGGTGGATTCCCTATAATATTTTGAATTTGATATTTAGTACACCCTATGAATGGATATTTTTTTATTCCTTAAGAATAGTAAAACCATCAGAGGTTATGAGAAATCATAATTAATTGGAATCTCTTAACTTTTTTTCCTCGCATAAACTTGGGATTCATGGATGATCAGTGTACAGGTGTTTTGGTGAGTGTGTATTTGAAATAATTATTTGTTTATTTTATTTTTTATAAATCTAGATTTATAATGATATCTAACGAATTAGTTATTATTTATATGATGCGAATACCCTCAGAGAATGGTCTCTAACTTCAAAGGGCGTCTTTTTCTTATGGAATCACCATGCGTTTTGTCACCTATGAGAATGGTTTTGATTTAAGAGTTTCATATTGCTTAGAGAGATATAAAACCAATAAGGAAATAGATTATTTATTATATTAGGAATAATTTTCGGTCACTAAGTATAAAATGAGACCCCATTGATTTTTTTCTCATTGTTACATTTGTTAGAAGATTATGATCAACAATTATAATCCAATTGAACTTCTTCATCCACATCCTATAAAAATAGCGATGTGATATGATGTATCAAAGGTATTTTTTATTTTAATGTATAATATATAGAGAAATAATGTTATGTGGATTTTGATTGACCAATTTACCAAATTTTTTCACTTTATTCCAATTCATAATATGAATAAATAACATAATTGTGAAATCAGGATGGGATGTAGATCTTTAGATTTCATGGTTCTTCATCTACAATTATTTATGATAGTGACCCCCTTGTTTATATACTTGAATTGATGAGTAATCATTGATGGGATGGGATCACTATTAATTTTCACCAAAACATACCATCACTAAAAAGATTGTCAGATGGATTTGAATATATAGATTCTGGATGTCATTTTTTATTCTTTTATCCAAGACATTTGAGGAGATTTTTATTTTCATTTTTTATTGGTCGAGTATTCCTATAATATAATTTTTTGGTTTCCCAATATGATGGGACTATTCATGTCCTTGTATGGCCACCCTTGTAAATCAAAAATATGTTCGTTAGACATTGGTGAAGCATCCCTTGTGGGATTTAGTTTTTTCTAGGAGATACTGATGAAAATTTACTTTATTAAATAGATATTGGTGATCCATAAGACACAATATAAGTCTTATAAAAATCATAATTGGGTTCCTATTGTTTTTTTTGGTTTTTTGTCAAGTGTTGTTGAGAGTGTCTCCATGGTTTGGTCACTAATGTCTTGGGAAAATTGGTATGTTGGCACTAAGATACATGCGACCATTTGTGGTTCATTAATAGATTGTAAATATGGAATAAAATTTTTATTTTCCACCACATAAGACATCTATTCATGAAATTTCACATATTTTGTTGCTGAAATAGTTTCTTTTAGATATGTCTCAAATTATGAGTTTGGAGTAACTTCATTTGGAACATGATATATCCATGAATGAGTAGCTAGTTTGGATGGTTTACGTTCCTATAAATATATTCAGTTGAAGTTATATACCCATGTTATAGGTTCTATTGTACCATGGTTTTGATTCCACACATGCCTTGGGAGTGTGATTAATTGATGAGATACTAGTTTCATAAACTCGTTGTTATAGATTATTCCCAACAGGCATTCATGGGTAATTAAAATTTTTGATGAGGATAATTCTAACATCAAATTTCCCACATTCAGTTAATAAAATTTCATTATTTTAATCTCATTTTGTGGATGTGATCATGTTTTTTGTAACAGTTTGGGTTTTTTGAATGTTTATGGGCTTCTGTAAAGTTGGTGTGTGGTTAGAGAATACTGTGTGGGTCCACCAAGAAATTCATGCACTATAAAAAAATATCTCTTTGGAGTCTGAATGGTTAGGTTCATGGTTATTACTAATCGTGTGGCCTACCCCTCAATTGATGTGTCTTTAGACAATGGGTTCATTTACGGCTAACAAAAGTTTTATAAATCCTTTAAGTCAAACCATATGATGTGCATTAATTATGAGGGATTTTGTTATCACTTAATGCTAAATTAAATTCCCCCATACTTCTCACAATGAAATATGATATTGATAATATGTTCTCTTATTATATTAATGGTGGATTGTTCTCCTCCAAGTGATATATTTGATGGATATTTTAGTGTCATGTCCAAGTTTTGAAACATATGTGGTTGTTTCTTGATGTTATACATTGATATTTATGATCCACCAATCATTACATGATCGGAATATTAGATCAGGGTTATTTATTCTATATTTATTATTTTGATTTTTATATAATAGATATTCATATAGATCAAATGGGAAATTTTTATTTTATTTGAGATCTTTATAGGGTATTATTTGATCGTCCAGAATAATTTAAGTATGTTTTCTCTCTCTGTCTCTCTTTGTTATACAGATGATGATTTGGGATTTCATATTTGAGATCTTTTGTTCTAGGATTTTCACATGATCAGGTTTTTCCTTTCTATTATCTTCAAAAAATCATATATTAATTGGTGATTTCTTGTCTTTTTAATTGAGTTAGGTAGATTCATAATGAAATCTATATCAATGGAAAAACTAGTTAATTTTTTGCATTGAATTTGATGTATAATTTATTTCCAAATAATGATTTGATTCTCTATATTAATGATTTGTTAATGGAATGATTGATCTGTGTTCAACCTCATGGTTATGGTTTTTAAAAAAATGTGATGATTTTAATAAAATAGGATTATAGTGAATAAATGATTTTATGAAAGTCATTCATGATATTTTCTTGAGAAACCATGGCATAAAATGTTTTATGATATTGAAATGAGATGAATTTTTTATAGAATTATATCAAAATGTTGTTTTGTTTAGTGAAATGGAATCTTCTAAATCATTGATGAGGGGATGATTGAATTGATTGATTTAAATTTCTTGGATTGAAATGTATGATAGGACCTTATATTTTTTATTTCCTTAACGAACATGGGAGCCTTGGTATTATAGTGATAAGAACACATATTAAGAATGTATTAGAGTTACCTAGAAACAAATTGTTTAATAAATCTCTATTTAATCAATGATGAGGGAATGTAGTTCCATTATTAATGTATTCTACTATTACTTATATAATTTTGGATTAATGGATGTGTGCGCACATATAGAGACAAATTTCACTGGGATGTGTCAGAATATCAATAATGATAAATATTCTGGAACCATAACTTTGGTGCAATGCTTGAAAATTATTGGAACATGTAAGTGTTTCTCTTAAATTATTATTCATGAATCTATTTATAAAAATTATTATTCATACCGATTTGTAAATTTATTCTTTATTTTAAATTTTTAATAAAATACTCATTTTACCATTTTTGAATTACCCTTTGAAAGGATATAAAAATAATGTTATGATTTGAACTCTAAAAATATATAAAATCCATTTTTTATTTATTAATGGTAATATTTGGTATCCTTAATATATATTTTTTATTTAATTCATGATATTATAATTCTTGGATATCAGGGATGAGATGCTATTTTTTCTATTGTGTGTTTTTATAAATTTTTATGCCAGGTATAAGAAATGGAATGTTACCCCTTAGAGGTAGTTAGTGTTCTTTATTGTTTGAACTAGGGGGTTAGTAATGACTAGTGGAGTGTACAATCATCTTGTATCAATTATATCATTTTGAAATATCTTTGAGGACTGTTGTGATGACTATTTTGGATGAACTATTTTTGGACTTGTATCTATCAACATTTGGTATATGTCACTTATAGAGTGTTTGGAATACTTATTTTTTATTGATTATTATCTACTTAGTTATAATTTTTTATTCTTGTTGAGAAATAATTTCTTCATTGTTTCATTTGGTACCTAGGAACCAGTTTCCATCCAGTGAGGATCAGGAATTTTCTTTGGGAAATGTTTTGATTGATTAATGTATAGTATAATTTGGTTTTATAGTTAATTTCATGAATGAACTTGTTACCAAGTAATAAAATAAAATAAATTTATAATAAAATGTAATATATTACATTACGAGATCCATGATGTTTGTTTTACGTGTGGTCTCTATAAATTTCACCACTCCTTTTCCCTTTAATTTATTTTCTTGTCAATTATAACAATTTGTCGATTGATTAACTATTTAGTTGAAATTTAGAATTATCTATAGGTCATTAATATGGTGTTATTATTTTGTAAAATTTATTATCTTTAAGGATATATTCAACATAAGTTACCCTTAATGGATCATATTTTTATAACAGGAAATTAAATGATTTTTGATCCATTCATTTTATTCACATTTTTATGCATGTTCCCACTTCCACTCATGATATATATCATGAATGATATTGAAATTTATTATAATGGTTTTATTTTTATTATATATTATTTTACAATAATTATGATTATTAGTTATAAACCATTTAAATATAAAAAAATTACATGGATAAAACATGTTCCTCGTTTTTCAAGTGTGGAGAATTTTTTGAGTAATTGACCTGTTTATTTCTTAATAGAATTTTAAAAATACTAGGCCATTTTTTAAAGATAAATATGTATGATTATAATGATATTTTTTATTTTACGGACTTATAATTTTATGTGAACATTAAAAATTAACTTCACTAAAAAAAGAGAATGTCAAAAGTTGTTGATTGATTGTATTGGTTAATAGGAAAGTATGCTGGAATTCATGTTGCATACCATGATCATGTTTCAAAAATATATTTATTTATTAATATTGTATATCATGTTTCTATTAAAAGTTATGTTCTTAATGTTTAAAATATTATGTGAATATTTAATTTTTACTATTTATTTTGGAAAGCATCTCTCAACATCCGGGTTGTTTTTAATGACTAATATTGTTGAATTATATTATTTTTTGGTTCCAAAAATTTATAAAATAAAATTTTTTCTTTTCAATAATTTTTTTAGATGATAATAGTAAACATAAATTTTAGTTTTGAAACATTAAATATTAAATATTATATCGATGCATGTTTCAATGGTTGAATTATTATTAATGGATATTTCATTTGACAATAATAGATATAACACTCAAAAAAATTCGTAGTTATGGGATGTAAACTAAAATAATATTTCATGTCTGGAAAATGTTAGAGTAATATTAAATTATACCATAAATAACATTATATTTTCATTTGATCATTTAAAATTAAAATTAATATCTATGTGATTGTTTTAAAATTCATGCCATGATGAGTAACGACTAAAGAATGACGTAAAAGGACATTAAATTACTTCTTCTGAATACGCAACAGATGACACAAATAGACACCCAAAGACTATATTAGTATAGTGCCTTTGGAAAATATAAAACAAAAAAAACTACTTCATAACACATCTAGTTTGTCTCCTGCTTTATCCTTCATAACTATAACCCCTTTTTATGAAACTTACAAAATACCCTTCTTCAAATCCTGGGGGAAAGGAAACATGAAATGACGTGAGCTCAAATGATTAGTAAGGGTAAGCATGGAAAATATCTTTAAAAACATATGCATAAAAATATACCACATTTAACATATACCAAAATATTGATTCATGAAATAAATATTGATATTTTATGAGGAATAAATCATAATTTAATCATTAACCATGTGATAATAGGTTTTGAAAAAAATCATGGAATTATGGCGTACAAATAAGAATATGATATGATTTCCATAGTTGTAATGGCATTGTTTCCAAGAACAACATTGTGGAAATAGTCCATTACTTTACTAGGTTACCATGACATTCCACCCTTGTATCAATAAACCAGATTTACATTCCATTCTAGCCCTGTATTGCTGAATCGAATTTAATTGTTGTTCCAGCCCTTTATTACTGAACCAGATGTACTTGGTGTTCTATTCATGTATATATCATCGGATATAAATCGTTACATAATTAATTAAAGGTAGATATAGGTCCCACCCATATCATAATAAAACCATTCACATGTGTGCCATAAAAACATAAAACATTCACCATAGCATAACTGATGAAATAAAAAGGGTGTCCTAAACAGCATTCCATCGTAATTGATATAAAACAAATGGATTTCTTAAAAAAATATATCATAAACAAAATAAAATAATAGTAATAATAGGGATATAAATATAGCCCTATTTAAAAAGTTTCATCTTTTATGGGAAATAATTTTGAGAAAACCACTTGAAATTATTTCATCAGAATAATATCATTTCTTCTTCAAAAACATTTTCGTTTCTCAAAATTCCGCACAATTTTAAAAGGAGAAAAGTAAGTTAAAAATAAACCAGAAATAGTGTAGAGGATGCTTCAAGGACAAAAGGATTCATGAAACTGTAAAAATCCATTCATTTCATATAAGTTAAAAATCATTCACTTTGTACTTTTTCTAGAAAATTCAAAAAGTAAAATGTATGGTAAATAAATGAAGGATTTCTTCTATACCATATAGTAAAAGTCAAAATTGGTAAAAATGACTTTTAAAAATACATATAATAATATTAAATATATTATGAAAACTTTTTTGGAAAACTTGGACATGGATGAAAAATATATCCTGAGTAAATACTTCTATATAAATAATCTCTGATAAAAATGAAATTGAAAAATTTCCCCTAACCATAGATCTGATTTCTTCCATATGTGTCTAAAACTATGGTATAGTGGGTTTTAACATATTATTAACTTGTAATGGAACCAAAATAATATCAATTATATCATATATTATTCTCTTATGTCTTTATATTACCCATTTATTAATAAATTCCATTTAACAACATCGTTTTGGGATATAATCATTTTATTTATTGTATGAATTTTGAAAATATATTCTTGATCTTATTAAATATACAGTGATTTACATAAATAAAAAATGTAAATAATTATTTATATATCATAAATATTCAGTATATAATTATATATAATTGAAAAATAAATGAAATAAAATACACCATTCATGGAGACAGTAGGTCGTACGTACGCAAGAATGCTATTTCAGTTTCATTATTGAATTGAATGGAAGCAAGTAAATAAAATAAATATTTATATATCCAAAAGAATTATTATTTCATGAATTTCATGCTTACTAGTTATATATATTATAATCATTCTTTAATGGTTAACATAGAGAATGAATCTCATCTCATTCTGGAGATGGTAGGCCGTACGTAGGCACGAGCGACGATATCATTCAAATATTGGTTAAATAGAGTGTAATTTGATTGTATATCAATAATACAGAATAATTATCATGTAATATTAATTATTTAAATCCTTTATAATCATCATCATACCAGTACAAATTAAGTATTGTTTAATAACTATGTAAACCACGACATGGAGACGGTATGTCGTACAAACGCATGCATGGTGATATTGTTATTTGTAGTGTAACAACCCGATATTTTATTATAAGTATTATTTTTAATTTATATGATTTCATGTTTGTTATGCTACAACAATATTATCTTGTGCTATATGCAACACTGTATTATCTTGCAGTATACGCAACACAATTCTTTGATTGTGTTACACACAATTTCAAGTTCGTTTGATAATAGTCATTCTACGCAACATTAAGTGTGTGTGTATATATATATATTCAATGTATAAATGAAATATGGTTGGATTATGTTATATGAAACAAAAAAGGAGTCTTGCACAACACATAACCCTAACTTGGCTTTCACTACACGCAATCGCGACCTTCCTCGATAGAGTGTGTTGTACGCAATACCGGGTTTTACTAAACAATGGTATATTGTTATAATATTATTATGAAATATTCATTATGAATAGTATTAATTAAATTTTTAATTTTATAACATTATTATTCATCTTACACATTTTCTAGAACATGGTATAAGAACAGAAAAAAATTTCAGGTAAAATAAGTATTTTTCAAAAAATACAGTTTTGTCGCCTTTTGATGGCGCACCCACATTAAATCTAGTTTTGACATGTTTATAAGTTAAATTTGAAAAAATAAAAGTTTTCTTTGGAATCAGATATAAAAATTTACTTTGGATAAAATTTTCATATTATTCTGATAACTTTCATATTTTAATGAATAGTAAAAACACGCTATATTTTAATTAAAAACAAATTTTTTTCATCGTAATAATTTATATGGTTCAATTATAATATTTAATGGTTTTAAAATATAAATAGAATATATTTTTACCATTTAATATAATTTATATCATTAGCATTGATTTTACATTGAATTCATAGGTTAAATCAATTCAATCTTTGGCAATGTTTTAACTTTTAAAACATGTTCGCTTAACAACAGGATTAATTTTAAATTAATTACTACAACTTAGGTGTTTTGAATTTTGAAAAATGGATTCGATATTTGGAATCAGTGGGTCCAAATTATGTTAACATGTTACTTTTATTTTTTTATATTATGAATAGTAACTACGGTAATTTTTATTTAATGCGGTTAAAGGTAAATAGGGTAATTCGAGGTTAAAATAATATTATAATAATTCCAAATTACCTTGACACTTGTTTTTACCTTATTGGATGAGTAGTGTCCGACCATGTGCATCCTTGGGCCGATTTTGGGACCCCAATGAGCCACTTGGTAGGGAAAATGACAATTTGGATTAATTAATTTAATGTAAAGACAAAATTGACTTTAACAAAAATCTTTTAGTTATTAATTTTTATAAGGGGCTATATAAGTTATATTTTTGACTATAAATATTCTTTTTAAATCTAAAAAGATTCCCTACATCATGGTATTTTTTTCATAATTTTTAGACATCAAATAAATTAAATTATTTATGACACAATAATGATGTAGTGTTTACCTCATTAATAAATGATTTAAATGAATAAGATTATAATGATTAAAATATCATCCAAAACCTGTCCAATTCCAATTGGATGACTTTATTTTGAATATGAGTCATCTTATCTTCGACATTAATTTGATTTGGAACTCTTGAAACCGAAGATAAGTTTATAATAAAATAATGTTTTCACACTTTCTTAAAGACCACCTCCTCTTCCTTATAAAAGGAGACCACTTCTATGCAATTCCTCACACCTATCAAGCCTTTTGGCTCATCCAAACTCTACCAAAATAAGCTCCATACATCCCTCTCCTACCCCTTGAAGCCTTACATTAGGAAGAAGACTATCCAAGAAGTCCTTTTGGTTCAAACCAAAGGAAGTTACCAAAATTAAAGGAGGTTCGGATACATACCAAGCATATCGGACGTACGGTAAGGGATATATTTTCCAATCCCATTTTTATCCGAGATTTTTTATTCATAAGTATTTACTGGGGTTATTGTTATCATCCTTGTCCATGTTTTCAAAAAGTGTTTTTATGTATGTTTAATGTCCTTTTAACCCATTTTGTCTTTTACTACATGATATGTAAGGAATCTTTTTTTATGTTATAAGGTACTTTTTGACTTTTCCTACAAAAGTACGAGGAGAATGTTTTTTAACTTATACTGAATGAAAGGATTTTTTACAGTTTTATAAAGCCTTATTTTCATGAATCTTCTTCTAAATGATTTCATGACTATTTTCAAAAAAATCTATTTCTTTTAAAATTGCATGACGTTTTGTGAAAAGAAATTGATTTTGAAGAATAAAGGATATTTTCCTCAAGAATTCATTTCAAGTGTTTTATCAAAACCATTTTTTCATCTAAGATGAAATTATTTTATATGTGTATGTTTCATGTATAATGTCCCTATGATTTACATGGTTTCACTTTTCTTATGTTGATATATCCATTTGTTTTATATGGATTATGTGATGATGGGATGATGTTTATGAAACCCATTTTATTCATTGGGTTATAATAAATGTTTCAAGTTTATTTTGTGGAACAAGTAAGAATGATTTCATTATGAGATGGGTGGGACCAATATCTCCCTCCAATGCATTGGGTAAAGATTTATATCTCATGATATAGACATGGCTGGAACAGAAAGTTAAACTTGTTCAGTAATACAGAACTGGAACGAGGAGTGAACTCGATTCATAAAGGGACTTTGTCCAGTAAGATGGTCTTGGAAGAAATGCCTTGGATACTATGGAAATCATATCATGTGATTAATGGTTGCAACTATTACATGTTCTATTCCCATGCTATTTTATCATGATTGATGTTCCCTTATGATATATGCCTTACGTACTTCCAAGATTTATGTCTTTGTTCAAGATTTTGATATTTAGATTTTATGTTCTAGTTTTTGCATTCAAATGTTTATGGATTGTTTTATGTTCTCTATGTTTACCCTTACTAGGTATTTGAGATTACCCATTTTATTATTTCTTTTCCCCAGGATATAAAGAATGGTTTTAGGTATGAAAAAAAGGGGAAGATATTTATTGGGAGATGTTGAAGATCATTCACCATGATTTGAAGATTTTATTCCGAGTTTCCAAACACACTAAACTATTACGGTCCTTGTGTGTCTGTTTTTGTTATTTATTAATTATTCCACAAAAGTAATGTAATTTCCATATATGTCAAGCTTCGGGTCTCTATAGTTGGTTTCAGAAGAAAGGTTTAGTCAACCTTTGAAAACTAGGATGCGAGAACTTTAGTGAGATCCCTAGAGATATTTTTATGGTATGTCTTGGGATGTACCTAAGGTTATGTATAAGTATAGGTTATAGTCCGAGAATTATGGTAACGATATTATATTAAACCTAAGATGTTAGATATTGAAGTTACTCCCCCTTTATTATGATTTTTTCCTCTCACACTATTCTTTTTGGGTTTTAGAAAATGGATGGAAACAGGATGATTCAGGATAATGGAGGATATGATGGACAATTGAATGATATTCTTCATGATAAACCAAATGAAATGGGATTTGGAAGTCCAAACATCATTATTATTCCAAATCATCAATCAAATAATATGATCAATAAACTCAAATTTGGTAAGTTTCCTGACTCGGCTAATAAGAGAAAGATGGAGTTTCATGATGATCATATAGGAAAGAAAGTTCAATTTCCCCTATGTAAATCATGTGGGAAGAGGCATCAAGGAGAATGTTTTAAAGTAACTAGAAGATGATTTGTGTGTGGAAAAGAAGGACATAAAGCCAGTAAGTGCAAAGGAAAAGGTTTAGTTAACACCATGGATGATGATAATGGTATTTCTACGACATCAACAATGGTTAAATGTTTTAACTGTGGAATGTACGGGCATTATGCAAACCAATGCCCTAAGGGAAAGTCTCATGAAGAGAATTAGTATGGTCGTATGGGTAATATTTATTTTGATGATGATGAAGAGACTAAAAATGATATGTGAGATGAAAGAATTGTTGAAGCTTGGTCAATGGTTTAAGAAGGTAGTGGAATGATTAAATGTTTATCAAGTGTAATGTTGTATAGGTAATCTCATGGTACTATGGAATAAAGAGACATCTATGGATTGTTACACTGTTGTATTTCCTTATGTTATGAATGTGTTTGATGAATGGTACCTGTATTCTTGGAAAGTAGATGATATGCGTATAATGAAGGGATAAGAAGAAAATTAAATTTTTGATAGTATTCATGAGCTCCTGACTGATATAAGGAGAAAGTTATATCATGGATTGAGTATATAGAATTTTTTGAATTTTGGTATGTGGAAAGAGTTAACTTTTGATAGTATTCATTTTTTCACTAAGGTTTAATGGGTATTCATTTTTCAAGATAATACATGATTGTGAAATTCACATGATTGGAATGTGACCAACAAGATAATGGGGGATAAATGATGGTTGGTTGATGACATTTCAAGTAATCATTTTCTTTATACTAGGAGCTTGGACCGAAGTATTTTAGATAATCCTAAACATTGGAATGGATTATGTTGGACATAAGTTAGTATTGTTTACGGATAGATTTTTTTTGATATTATTGATGGGATGTTATAGTAATGTAGTTTTAGAAAAAGGACAACCTGTAGGACGTACGACATCCCATCGCGTCCGAAAAGGCTATGGTAATCGAACCTAGAACTGAAATGTGACTGGCCTTTATCGCATACCAATGGCCTACTGGAAGTCCCTGGTTAGTGGAATGTAGTTTTATTTTATTAAGCGGTATGATAAATAAAGTATAAGTCCATTTTTGGAACCATATACGATTAATCTCACCATAAGACGGACTTATAACTTTTTCTAAACTTTTGTTTCAAATAGATGGAATGGCCCATAATTCAATCACATGATCTGATAATGCTTCACTAATAACAAACTCAACTTCATTTCTTTAAGAGATGAAGTGAAAATTGTTCAATTCACGAACAATAGTGAGATTGTACGAAAATCATGTAAGTATTTCTTTTAATTCATCATCTTTAGGGAAATAATATTGAAAACCAAAAATGTTGTCCAAGTGCTCTTATATCCGATGAATCGGACGGTACCTTAGATCGTCACAAATTTATGGCATTGTGATTGTTGGATTTTTCATATCCATGTTCTCTACCACTCTCCATCAGAACTTGATGGTCAGATTTTTCTACCATATCCATATTTTCACCTATGTTCTCCTACGTGGAAACCCAGTGATGAGTTAATTTGGGTAACCATTAAATTTCATACTTTAGTTTTGAAAGTTACGTTTTGGAATTTCATTTTACACTGTGGGTTTTAATTAAAGAAACTTTCAAGTAGAAAACCATGCATAACCCCGACGAATTTCAAGGGAGAAATTCATTTTAAGGGGGGTAGAATGTAACAACCCAATATTTTATGATAAGTATTATTTTTAATTTATTTGATGTCATGTGTTTTATGCTACAACAAGATTATCTTGTGATATACGCAACACTGTATTAGCTTGTATTATACGCAACACTATTCTTAGATTGTGTTACACGCAATTTCAAGTTCATTTGATAATAGTCATTCTATGCAACATTGAGTGTATATATATATATATATTCAATGTATAAATGAAATATTGTTGGATTCTGTTAAATGAAAAAACAAAGGAGTCTTGCACAACACGCAACCCTAACTTGTCTACCATTAAACGCAATCGCGACCTTCCTTGATAGTGTGTGTTGTACGCAATACTGGGTTTTACTAAACAACGTTATATTATTATAATATTATTATGAACTAGCCTTTATGAATAGTATTAACTAAATTTTTAATTTTATAACATTATTATTCATCTTACACATTTTCTATAACATGGTATAAGAACAAAATAAATCTTTCGGGTAAAATAAGTATTTTTCAAAAAATGCAGTTTTGCCACCTTTTGAATGCGCACCCACATTAAATATAGTTTTTGAAATGTTGATAATTTCAATTTTACAAAATAAAATTATTCTTTGGAATCAGGATATAAAAATTTACTTTGGATAAAATTTTCATACTATTCCGATAACTTTCATATTTTAATGAATAGTAAAAACACGCTATATTTTAAATAAAAAAAACTTTTTTCACCGTAATAATTTATATGGTTAAATTATAATATTTAATGGTTTTAAAATATAAATAAAATATATTTTTACCATTTAATATAATGTATTTTATTATCATTGATTTTACATTAAATTCATAGGTTAAATCAATTCAATCTTTGGCAATGTTTTAACTTTTAAAACCTATTCGCTTAACAACGGGATTAATTTTAAATTAATTACTGAAAATTTGGTGTTTTGAATTTTTAAAAATGGATTCCATATTTGGAATCAGTGGGTACAAATTATGTTAATATGTTACTTTTATTTTTTATACTATTAATAGTAACTACGAAATTTGTTATTTACTGCGGTTAAAGGTAAATAGGGTAATTCAAGGTTAAAAGATTATTATATTAATTCAAAATTACCGTGAAAGTTGTCCTAAGCTTATTTTATGAGTATTGGACGGCCATGGGCATCCTTGGGCCGATTTTGGGACCCCAATGAGACACTTGGTAATGAAAATGACAATTTGGATTAATTAATTTAATGTAAAGACAAAATTGACTTTAACAAAAATGTTTTAGTTATTAATTTTTATAAGGGGTTATATACGTTGTATTTTCGACAATAAATAATCTTTGAAAAGCTAAAAATATTCCCTACATCATGGTATTTTTTTCATAATTTTTAGACATCAAATGAATTAAATTATTTATGACACAATAATGATGTAGTGTTTACCTCATTAATAAATGATTTAAATAAATAAGATTATAATGATTAAAATATCATCCAAAACCTATCCAATTCCAATTGGATGAATTTATTTCAAATATTAGTCATCTTATCTTCGACATTAATGTGTTTTGGGCCTCTTGAATCCGAATATAAGTTTATAATAAAATAATGTTTTCACACTTTCCTAAAGAGCCCCTACTCTCCCTTATAAAAGGAGACCGGTTCTATGCAATTCCTCACACCTATCAAGCCTTTTGACTCGTCCAAACTCTGCCCAACTATGCTCCCTACACCCCTCTACTCCCCCTTGAAGCCTTACATTAGGTAGAAGACTCTCCAAGAAGACCTTTTGGTTCAAACCAAAGGATGTTACCATAATTAAAGGAGGTTCGGATACATACGAATCATATCAGACATACGGTAAGGGATATCTTTTCAAATCCTGTTTTTATCCGAGATTGTTTGTTCATATGTATTTACTGGGGTTATTGTTATCATCCATGTCCATGTTTTTTAAAAGTGTTTTTATGTATGTTTAATGTCTTTTTACCCATTTTGTCTTTTACTATATGATATGTAAGAAATCTTTCTTTTTTTTACGTTACGAGGTACTTTTTGACTTTTCTGACAAAAGTATGAGGGGAATGATTTTTTAACTTATACGACATGAAAGAATTTTTTTATGGTATTATAAAGCCTTATTTTCATGAAGCTTCCTCCAAAATATTTCATGACTATTTTCAAAAAAATATCTTTCTTTTAAAATTGCATGACGTTTTGTGAAAAGAATTTGATTTTGAAGAATAAAGGATATTTTCCTCAAGAATTCATTTCAAGTGTTTTATCAAAACCATTTTTCAATATAAGATGAGATTATTTTATATGTGTATGTTTCAAGTATAATTTACCTATGATTTACATGGTTTCACTTTTCTTATGTTGATATATCCATTTGTTTTATATGGATTATGTGATGATGGGATGATGTTTATAAAACCCATTTTATTCTTTGGGTTATGATGAATGTTTCAAATTTATTTTGTGGCACAAGTAAGAATGATTTAATTATGAGATGGGTGGAACCTATATCTCCCTCCAATGCATTGGGTAATGATTTATATCTAATGAGATAGACATGGCTGGAATGACAAGTTAAACCGGTTTAGTAATACAGGACTGGAACGAGAAGTGAACTCGATTCAGAAAGGGACTTTGTCCAGTAAGATGGTCTTGGAAGCAATTCTATGGCTACTATGGAAATCATATCATGTGCTTAATGGTTTCAACAATTACATGTTCTATTCCCATGCTATTTTTCAAGATTTTGATGTTTAGTTTTTATGTTCATGTTTTTGCATTCAAATGTTTATGGATTGTTTTATGTTCTCTATGTTTAACCTTACTGGGCATTTGAGCTCACCCCTTTTATGTTTTCCTTTCCCCAGGATATAAAGAAATGTTTTAGGTAAGAAAAAAATGGGAAGATATTTATTGGGAGATGTTGAAGATCTTTCACCATGATTAGAAGATTTGATTATGAGTTTCCAAAGACACTAAACTATTACGGTCCTTGTGTGTTTGTTTTTGTTATGTATTCAATATTCCGCAAAAGTAATGTAATGTCCATATACGTCAAGATTCAGGTGTCTACACATAGGATGGATAAAATGAGGTATAAATTTATCCAATAATTATAATAATGTCTCATAATAAAGAAGATACTATATTTATTACTTTAGTATGTAAACAACCATTGCATTTGACGTATAAAAAGAAATGAATTTTAAAAGAGGTGATAAAACGATTACCACTTCTTTAGGTGTATCCTTTTGATTTGCACAAAAGGATTCCTTAAGTTGGTTTTATTCCCTATGAATGGACACTTTGATGAACTTAGGTAATTTTTTAAGGATATTTGGTATGATTTTTTCTAGGAAAAACGGCTTTGAGGTGTGAATCAAAGAGAAGAAGAAGGTTCCTTTTATAGGAGAGGTGAGGGGCACTTTAAAAATAACTTGAAATATTAATTTATTATAATTTTATTTTCAGTTTATAATGGTAAAAATCTAATTAATTTCAAAGATAATATAATTATAGGTCGAAATACTCTCAAAAACTAAAATTTATACATATTTTGATTTTATTTTGAACTTTCTAATTTTTATTTATCTTTATTTAATATAGTAAATTTTATTTGTGGTAAAAAAATTCTAAATATTAAATGGTTATAAATATTTACTTATGCGGTTTCAATTTTCAATATTGGATACATTATGACATTTTCTACCATAGAATTATCACTTTTTAATTTTGAAATAATATAGGTATTTTTAAATAATATAATAATATGTAATTTTTATAAAATATCAATAGTTTCAATTTTACATTGTTCATTTATTTGACTTTAAATAAAATCGAAGTAGAAGATAAATTCGAAAAAAATAATTCTTAAAATTATAACATGTCATGGTCACCTAAAAAAATATTTCATCACATTAATTAATTCATATGATATTTATTTGAATATTTGTAAACAATTTATTTGATATTTCCATCAATAAAATAATTTTTACATCACTATTGATTCATCATTAATGGTAATTAATTAATATCTAAAATTATAAATAAATTCTCATGATGTAGACAACTTTATTATATTTTTGGATACTATTTTTTTCTATGTTTTATCATGTTTATCACTAAATTAAAATTATTATACATACAATAGATAAGAGAGTGGTATGTTGTCACTTTCTTTTATTTTAATTTTAATTACAACACTTTCATGTACAAAATTCCATTAAATGACACAATTATGACCCTTAGGTGATATTGGTCAACATTAATTCATCCGATAGTATTTTTAAAGGTGTTAGGTAAATTATATTTTCTTTATCATAGTGTTTGTTATCCTAATTTACTTGATTTACCTTTAACTGTCGTAAATAAAAATTATCATAGTTACTATTCATAATATCCAAATAAATAAAAGTAACCTATTAAAATAATTTGGATCCACCGATTCTGAATATTGAATCCATTTTTTAAAATCCAAAATGAAAAAGTTATACTTATTAATTTAAATTTAATTCATGTTTTCAAAACCATAAATCGGGGTTTTAACATGTAAAGATATCAAAATATTGACATGTTTTTATGTCTAATTTAAATGTGAAATTACTTCTAATTACCAAAATTGGATTAAATGATTAAAACAGAATCTAATTATACTTTAAAATGAATTTAAAAGGATTGTTTAACTATATAAATAAATTATATGACAATGCAGTTTTGAATTAAAATGTTGTATTTTTCACAATTCATTAAAATGTGAGTTTTTTTTATATAAATACCAAAAATTCATCCATAGTAAATTTTGATATACCAATTCGATATAATATATTTATTTTTTCAAATATAGTATATAAAATTGTTGAAAAAATAAATTTAAAATTAGTGCACCATCAAATTGAGGTGAAACTACATTTTTAGGGGAATACTTCTTTTAACAGCAAAACTGTATTTGTTCTCATCTCATGTTCTATAAAATATATAATATGAATGTTAATGTTATATAAAATTCAAAATTTGGTTAATACTATTCATAACATCTAGTTTATATCCAATTAAATAATAATAATTTAATAACATATCAATGTTTAGAGAAACTTGGTATTGCATACAACGCAAGCTATCGAGGAATATCGCCCTTACGTGTAGTGAAAGCAAAGTCAGTGTTGTGTTTAGTGAAAGATTCCATTGGTGTTGCCTATAAAATAATCCAAAGATATTTATTTTATACATTGATCAAAATCTATAATTAGTCGTACATGAAATGAATTCTATCAATTGAATGTGAAATTATGTGTAATACAAGGTAGTTACAGTGTTTCATATAATGCATGCTAATCTGGTGATGTGTCTACCACAAGAAAATCTTATTATAGCATAAAAAAATAAATCAATGAAAAAAAAATATCTCATAAAATATTGAGGTGATATATTATACCCCCCCCCCCTTAAAATGAATTTCACCTATGAAATTCATTGGGGTTATAAAAGGTTTACTAGTTTAAGGTTTCCTTCTTAAAAACCCACATCGTAGAAAGGAAAACAAAAATCATCTTTTTAAAAAGGATAGTAAAAATCATAACAGTTACCCAAGGTTACCATCACTAGGTTTCCACATAATCCAGCATAGGTGGTAAGTGAAAACATAGATATGGAAGAGAAATCCAACCATCACGTTTTGATGGATAATGATAGAGAACAAGGATGGATAAAGTTATCATCCAAAGAACTATAAATTTGTGATGATTTAAGGGACCATTTGATTCATCAGATTTAAAGGTACTAGGATACCATTTTGGGGTTTCAAGATCCTTTTCCTAATGTTACAAGAAAAAAAACATGAATTAAGAAAAATCACATCATTGATCATGATTTGAAAAATTTCCACTTCATCTCTTATTCAAAGAACTAAATTTGAATTAATCTTTCCTAATGTGTTAGCGGATCATGTGATCCATAAATTTAATGACAGGTCATTCGATATATTATTATCATAAATCGGTTACCCAAAGTTATCAAATGATCATAAGTCCATATATAGTGAGATAATAATTAATTTTAACAAAATTCATCAAATGTTTAACTCAAACTTTCCAAAAAATTGATTACATTAAAATAATTCTTAAATATGAAAATAAAAATCTATCAAAAAAGGATCACAAAATCGACTTAACATTTATCCCCCATAAGATATCTTTGGTTGGTCACATTCCAAAAATATGAACAACTTCATTATGTATTTTCATGAGACATTGTAACAACCTGAATTATCATATATCCATATTGAAAACATGCATGTTCCCTTATTTGAAAACTTAATAGATATATTCCTTAAGTCCCAAAAAGTTGTATACTTCATCCCTGATAGAATTAACCTCCTTTCAATAACTCTATAATTAGATCTCAAGAAACTAAAATCATTCAATTTACTTATTCATATCTAACATACCTTTAGAAAAACATCATTATAATAACATAAGGGACATATTAAGGATTATCTTACCCATATTCATATGTTCTCTAAGTATATCACCTTACCATTAAATCACGTTTATATCTCTTTATAACTATTAAACGTATCTGTTATAATCCTTAATTAAAATATTATTCATAAAATACATATATATTTCATGATTCATATAACATAATCTTGGAAATATGAAACATATACACCTAAATCATCAAAAAATATTTTTAAACCATTACTCAGGATCCACCTTATTTATTTTTCTTAAAATTTGAATCATGTATTACAGTTGTTCATATTAGAGTTTCTTAGGTTTAATACAAACAATACTATAATAACATCACATACCTTTCACATGTCATTTAAAATCTCTTTATTATCAGTAGTATGACCAATAATCATACCATCATCATGATTCCCTTCATGATATTTCCACTTAGGAAGTAAATCTTCATAGTTCCCATAAGATCCACATTTGGAACATTCGTTGGTTAACCTTGATCTATGTAGTTCTGGCTATGGACTAAGACAATAATGTAATGTGTGGGAAATATATACCTATGATTAAAAAGACATATGTAAGGTATATTGAATATAATATTTCAAGCTATGATATCTTAAGATTAATCATAGGTTATTCCTGATTATCACACGAACACTAGGATTGTATCCTATACTTGACTTATCATTAGTAAATTTGTAGACATACCTCAGAAATATCTCTGGGGGCCTCACTAATGTTTTCAAATCCTAGTTTCCAATGGTTGAATAAACCATTCCTCTGATACCAATTATAATGACTCATGCTTGACGTGCATGGACATTACATTACTTTGGTGGAATACTTAATACATGACACAAATAGACACCTATAGACTGTAATAGTTTAATGCCTTTTAAATGTGGAAAACATAAAAAACTGGTTCATAAAACATATACTTCATCTCATACTTTATCCTTCATAACTATAACCCCTTTTTGAGACATCTTACACAATACCCTTCTTCAAATCCTTAGGGAAATGAAACACAAAAAGGAGTGATCTGAATTTCTTATTAAAGGTATGCATGAAAAATATCTTACAAAACATAAACATAATAATGTAAATACAAGACCATAAATTTTTAAAACATAATACCACATTTAACAAATACCGAAATCTTGAGTCATGAAATAAATTACTGTATTTCATAAGGAAAAAATCATAATGTAATCATTAACCATGAGAAAATAGCATTGTCATAAAACATTGAATTATGGGAAATATAATCATATGATATTATTTCCATAGTATCTAAGGAATTTTTTCCATGACAATAATAGTGGAAAATTTCCATTACTAAAATGGGTTTACATTGCATTCCATCCATGTATTACTGAACTAGTTTTACTTGTCCTTCCCTCCCTGTATTACGGAACAATATTTACTTTTTATTTCATCCCTATACTACTGAATGAAATTGACTTTTCATTCCCATCATCACTATCTCTGGAGATATAGATATTTAAACAATTAATTTTATAGAGATATAGGTACCACCCATCTCATAATGAACCCATTCTTATGTGTTCCACAAAAACATAAAAACATTCACCATAGCATAACCAACAAAATAAAATTGGTTTCTTAAACATCATTCCAACATAATTTATATAAAACAAATAGATTTCACAAATAACATTCCATCATAAACAAAATATAATAATATTAATAATTGGGATAGAAATATACCCCTATTTAAGATTTGTCATCTTAGATGGAAAATTATTTTGACAAAGAACTTGAATTTAATTCGTGAGGAAAATATCATTTCTTCTTCAAAAAAAACTCATTTCTCAAAATGTCATGCAATTCTAAAAGAAATGAATTAGGTGAAAGTAATATTTAAATAGTATATAGGAATATTCATGGAAATAAGGTGTCATGAAACCATAAACATCCATTCATGCCATACAATCATAAAAAAATTCTCCTCATTCTTCTCCCGAAAAACTCAAAAAGTACCTCGTATAGTAAATAAAAGAATGATTCATTCCATACCATATACTAAATCTAAAAATGGATTAAAATAAATTTAAAAATTCAAATAATAATATAAAATATTTTATGAAATATGTTTTAGAAAACATGGGCATGTGTGATAAATATATCCCCCGTAAATACTAACACATAAACAATCTTAGATAAAAATGAGATTGCAAAATTATCCATTACTTAAAGTCATATATCATCATTATGTGTCTAAAACTCATGTATAGTATGATTTAAACATATTTTAACTTTTAATAGAATCACAATAATATATTTGATATTGTATATTATACTTTTCTGACTTTATATTACCCGTTTAATTATAAATTCCATGTTTAACAACGTTTTGGGTAATAGTCATTTTAATTATCGTATGTGTTTTGACTTGATATTCTTGATATTATTACATAGATCATGATTTAAATACTTCCATAATGTAAAACATGATTTATATATCATAAATATTCTGTATATAAATATATATAATAGATAAAGGAAATGAAGTACACCATTCATTGAGATAGTAGGTCTTACGTACACATGAACGTTGTTTCCATTTCCTTATTGAATTGAATGGAAGGAAGTAAATGATATATATATATACATAAATACATTATAATTATTATTTTATTTATTTCATGATTATTTATTATATATACATGATAATAATTCTTGAATGGTTAAAGTGCACAATGAATCTCACCGCATCATAGAGATGGTAGGCCGTATGTATGCATGAGTGAGGATATCATTCACTTAATGGTTAAATGATATGGAATTGGATGGTTTATTAATTATGAAGAATAATTATCATGTTATATTAATTATTTAAATCCATTATACTAATCATTATACCCATCCAAATTAACTATTGTTGAATAACAAATTACACTATATAGTGGAGAGGGTAAGTTGTACATACACACGCATGGTGATAATGTTATTAATAAGATGAATAAAAGGAGGTATAAAGTTGTCCCATAATTATAATAAAATATTTGAATGTAGAATATAATATATTTATTACATTATTATGGTAAAAACATTATAATAGGATGTAGAATAAGAAAAAAAATTGAAAGAGGGGATAAAACGGTTACCTATTCTTCAGGTGTCTCCTTTTGTTCTTCAGAAAAGGACCCCTTAAGTTGGATTTCTTCTATAAAGGTGGAATCTATGTTGAATTGAGAAAATATGGGAGGATATTTGGGAAGTTTTTGGTTGAGCCAAAAATTTTTGGGGGTGGGAATAAAATAAAAGGATGAATCCCTTTTTATAGGAAATGTGAGATGAACTTTACTCATGAATTTTTAATTTATTATAAATTTATTTTCAGTATAATGGTTCCAAACTCGTTTATTTTTAAGATAAAGAGATTATGGGAATAAATACTCCGAAATAATAAAATTTATCTGTGTTTTGAATATATTTTAAATGATATCATTTTCATTTATCATTATTTAATCTATCTGATTTTATTTGTGTTAATAAAATTCTAAATATTTAATGGTTATAAATATTTACATATGTATTGAAAATTTTCCTTTAATGGATACATTATTAAATTTTAGTCCATATAAGTTTCACTTTTCAATTTTTAAATATTTTTTTCTATAATATATCAATTTTGTCAATTATGACACTATTCATTTACTTGATATTGAATAAAATACACCTAGAAGATAAATTCAATAAAAAAATTTCAATACACTCCTAACATGTCATATTAAAGTATAAAATTTTGTATCACATTAATTAGTTCATATGTTATTTATTTTAATATTTTTAAACCATTTATTATATATTTCATTCAATAAAATAACTTATACATCATTATTGTGTCATCATTAAAAATAATTACATAATCATTGAAAAAATATAAATAAATTCTCCTGATGTAGATAATTTCAATATATTTATGGAGATTGTTTTTTGTTTTATCTTGTTTATCACTATATTTAACTTTTTATACTTAAAAGAGATAAGAGAGTGACATGATGTCACTTTCTATTGTTTTAAATATAATTACATCAGTTTCATGGAAAAAGTCCATTAAATGAATCAATTATGAGCCTTAGGTGATATTGGTCAACATTAATTTATCCAATAGTATGTTGGTATGTGTTAGGGTAATTTAATTATCTATATCATATTGTTTGTTACCCTAATTTACTTGATTTACCTTTAACTGTGGTAAATAAAAATTACAGTAGTTACAATTTATAATATACAAAAAAAATAAAATAAACCTATTAAAATTATTTGTACCCACTCATTCAAAATATTGAATCAGTTTTTCAAAATAAAAAACATATAAGCTTCATTAATTAGTTTAAAATTAATTCTCATTGTCAAACCCACAAAGTAGGTTTTTAAAAAGTAAAAACTATAAAATGAGTCACACGTATTTATGTCCAATTTAAATGTGAAATTACATCCAATGACTAAAATTGGATTAAATGATAAAAAAATAATCCAATTAAATATTAAATTAAATTAAAAATATAATTTAACTATGTAGATAATTTATATGGAAAGGTACTTTTTTATTGAAATGCATTATTTTTCACTATATATTAAAATATTAATTTTATCAGAAAACTAAGCAAAATTTAGAAAAACTGAATTTTGAGGTCCTTATTCCAATGAAGACATTTATTTTTTCAAATATAATTTTTAAAAGTTTTACAAAAAGATTTAAAATTGGTGTTCCATCAAATGGTAGGAAAATTATATTTTTTTATGAATACTTTTTTATCTACAAAATTTATTTTTTCATATATCATGTTCTAGAGAATACATAATTTGAATGTTGATTTTATATATAACTGATAATGTGGTTAATAATATTTAAAACAGTTATTTTATATCCCATTAAATAATAATAATGTAAAAATATATCATTGTTTAGTAAAACTCAGAATTACATACAATGATAGCAATTGAAGAAAGTCTCTCTTGCATGTAATGAAAGCCACGTCAGTGATGTGTTTAGTGTAAGCTTCCTTTGGTTTTTTGTATAATATAATCCAAACATGGTTATTTTATATATTAAAAAATATGTACTCAATGTTACGTGAAATGAATTCTATAAAAAGAGTATGAAATTATGTGTAACACAACACAAGTATAGTGTTGTGTATACTGTAGGCTAATACGGTGTTGCGTAGAGTGCAATCTAACATTGGTGTAGTGTACAATACAAGACATCAATTAAATTAAAAAGAATCTATCTCATAAAATCTCAGGGTGTTATATGTTGTTAATATCAGTAATTTATTTACATATGTTTTTGATATATTTTGGTAATATTTTTTCACAAAATAATTAATTTCCATGATAATAGTAGGTTTACATGGATTTCTCCCAAATTAAAATAATGTATTGGATGATCTATGTTAATTGTTGAAAAATTTGGGTAAATTTATATTTTGGGTGGTATATTCCATTAGTAGGATGGTGTGTTAATTTTTTATTTAATTGCAAAAATGTCATCCAATAAATATTTAATCTATTAAAGTTGGTAATGAAAAATGGTTTATTAGAAAACATATATCAATATAATGATGTTAAATTTATCCTCCCTTATCTTTTATGAAATGAAAATAATATAACATTGATTTATTTTTTTGTTTCAATGTTGGGTTTTCTATGAATAGTTTTTTTGCTCTATTTTTTATATTTATGGAATTGGGTAGTACTTATGGGGTTGGTAAAAATGTCATTATGTGATGGGAAATATTGATATTTTTGGAAATTATATAATTTTTTAGAATGATTTATTGATTCTATATGGGTGGTGTTGTGTTATTCAGGATAATGATATGAGTCTATGGATTAATGTGTTTCTTATCAAATAATATTTCCCTAATTGTTGTTAGTATGATTTGTTACTAAAATATTTTATTTAATAAATGAAATACTTTACTTAAAAAGGTTTTTTCCTACTTATCTTAATAAATGGTTATAATTTTCATATAATTCAAATGATTTTTAATATAAATGGAGGTCTTAATGAAAAAAAAATTCTATTGAAATTTATTTCATGTGTTTCAATAGAATTTTTTCATTTTTAAAACATTAAAAATGAAATTTAATTATATGATTTAATGAATATTAAAATTTAAAAATCTCTTTGGGAATTAAAAGTGAATATTGATGTTTTACCTTGATTACCATGATGCATGAATTGGTTGTTATATATAACATAAAAAATTATTTCTTAATTCCATACATAATATACATTTAAAACACAATGAGGTAAGTAACATGTTAATTCTTATTTAACATATGGTTGATATGGAAAACTTATTGTTGTTACAACATGATTTAAATTTTTTAAAATGTTTATCATGATTTTTTTTAGTATGTAATTGACATTAAAAAGGAATGTTTAAAAAATTACTGATGAATTGAAAATAATGATATGGAATATTGTTTTATGAAATGGGAATTTGTAAATTCTGAAAAGTATTAGACATGAAATGAGAAATCTAATGTCTTTTCATTTGTTTTCTATTATATACTTAGATATTGGTTGTCTAAATCTTTAATATAATCAAGTTCTACAGTTTGAAAATTTTATTTTAGATTCTTTTCTACTATACAATACATTATAATTTGATTTTTTTTTTGAAAAACTATTTTCAAAATTTGAATGAATAAATTAAAATATCTTTCTAATGATGATATTTTTATTTTGGAGTCAATGACACTTAGTCCTTAAAACCACCGTAATTTTAAGGCAATTCATGGTATAATTATATTTGAAAGTTTAGTTCCCCAACCCTTCTTTTTGTTAGTTGTTGTATGATACTAATTTATTTTATTGTTTTTTTATCTTAGCATGTCCATGGATGGTAACAATACTCCCTTCCATAGTAAATTTCATCAATTTTAATGAATTTTGAATATTTAGTCATTAATGTGTTTCCCTATCCTTTTTTGACTATATATTTATTCAAATAGTATCTGCATTTAAAAATAGTTTATTAAATGAATATATTATTTCATAAAAAATACATTGGAATAATACTTCATTATTTTTATAAAATCAGTCAGTTAGTTTCATGGATGATTTTAAATGTCCTTTTTACAAAATATTTTTTATTTGTATTAATAAAATATATCATTGTAGAAGTTATTTATAGAGAGGTGTAACACCCAGAGTATTTAAAGTCCATTTGATTCAATGAAATTATAATTTTCATTTATACCATCCTATGGACTAAGTGAAACATTCCTTTCACATTAAACGGACTTGTTGTATGATACACGCAACACCGAGTAGGCGTAAAATACATGAAACACTAAGTAATAATATTTTTAAATGTATAAAACAACTAAGTTTGGTTTATGTTATATGCTAGATTAAATGAATCTCACACTACATACAACACTTATGTGTCTTTCATTGCATCCAAGGGAGACCGTCCTTGATAGCTTGCATGGTACCCAATACCTAGTTTCCTAAAACAACGATATATTATTAAAATATTATTATTTAATGGGATATAAACTAGCTGTTATGAATAGTATTAACAGATTTTGATGTTTATATAACATTAAAATTCATCTGATTTAAAGGACAATTAATAAAATATAATTTTTTTAAATTATTTGCGATAATTATGAGTCTTGGAAAATTGACGGCACTTGATTCCGGGGCCCAGTGTGCCCATAATGGAATTTTTGAACTTTTTTAAGGTATGTTCAGTAAGCACGTGGGAAGCATTTTTTATCTTTTGAACTGGTTGTTGGATTAAAAATTTGAGGGCACCATTGAATATGCAGTGTGAGGATTCTCTTAAGGGTGGATTAACATCCACCAAAGTAGGTCAGGGGGAAAAGTTAATTTTTGTGACTTTTAATGAAATAATAAAATAACATAAAAATAGGAATTAAATTATCCTACCTTTTATTGAGCGTCATAGGTGGGACCAATGGGTTGTCAATCCATTTAATGGCTTGACTCTTGAGTTGTGTAACGACACCATTGGGAATTAAGAATATTGTTAACTAAAAACTCCTTATTGATCCTCATTAATTCTTTCGATGCATTACTCTCCCTCTCCCTCTTTTTAAATGGAGCTCATGTTGGGGTTTTTTAAACGGATTCATCAAGCGAGGATCTTCAAGAAAATTACCCCAACATCATCCACTGAAAAATAACCGAATCTTGGATAGCAACGATTCAGGATCGACGAATGCTGATGGCTTCATCAAGCGAGGACTCTTCTACCTCCACGACTCCAACGTCGCCTCCGTTTACGAGGTAGGGGATTTTCTTCTTTAAGTCAAGTGAATTATTTTCATTTTCCTCATTCATGAAAACGCGATGAACGCATATCAACCAAAATGATTTGATCTATGGTTCGTACTAAATTGGGGGATGCTGTGGGGTTTTTGAATGGGTTTTTATTTTGCCTTTGATAATTGATTACCACTCCCTCCATTGATATGATGTGAACGAAGAGGGTACATGCTAAATGAACAAGTCTTGGACCGTCCACCCCTTCATTTTTTGTTGAGTTCGTCACGAGAAAATGTTTTATTTTATGGAAACACATATCAGAGGATCACACTGTGACGGTGGCATTCTGGGAGGCACGTAGGCGCAGAAGGGACTGAAAATGGAGCTCTGGAGCATCACCAGAGCCCCAGGGAAGAAGCGACGGCACCGGTGACTTGCGTCGGTGGATGAAGGTGGTGGATAGTTCTTGTGAGACCATGGAATGGGGAGGCACTGCAGGGCACAATAGAAGGCCGAAGGGGTGGTCAACTCTTAGTTGGCCATGTTGGCGGATAAGCGGTGTGTCGTCGCACGCCGATGGCCAGTCCCGTGAATAACAAGGTAGCTCCACATGGTGCTGCTGGTTAAAGAGATGATTTGATCTTTTAGTAGTTCGAGGAGGAGGGGTAGTGTGACCCCTCGCATGGGACGCGCCTTGCAGACGGGCTATGATGGTCCACTACCCAGCGGGACGAGTCCGCTGCGGCCCAGTCCAGTTTGTTTGGGTCAGTTTGGTCGATAGAAATCTAGGCCGAGCCTACCGCGTCCCATCTGGTTCATGCCAGGATAGTCTGTGGCTCATCCGGTTTGGGTAGGGCCGGGTCAGACCCAGGTCGAGTCGGCCCAACCGGGTCAGACCAGACCTAAACCATTTTCTGCCCAGATACACATTAAAGGTTGTTTCTTACAATCTATACATTTTTTTGACAAACCGTCTGCATTTCTGGAATCCATGGGATCATATAGTCCTTTTTAGATTCTCCACCTGAGTTTGGGAGAAATTTTGTGTACGACCGGGTTGGATCGAACCGGAATCCAACCGGGATCTCAACACTAAAATGCTTATAACTCTCAGACCGAGCATCCAATTGATGAACCGTTTGTTGTGTTTGAACACTTATAACATGATAGATAATGGGTTACATATTCTTGGTACATCATCATGGTTGAAATGTGACTGATGGCTAGAGGATCAGATCCTTCCAGAATCAATTGTACTATGTATGAGAACCCAGTTGCTGGATGAGACTTAGAGAATGAATAATGATCATGTGTGTATCAACACCTGGAGATTCTGTGTGGATCAGCACCTAGTGATCCTATATAGATACACACCTCGTGATCCAATTTGAATCTGCTTCTAGGGATCATATGTGTATCAGCACCTATAGATCCTCTCTGGATCAGCACCTAGCGATCCTGGGTGAATCAGCACCTAGTGATCCAGTGTAGATCAGCAGCAAAACCCTTAACAGAATAGGATGATCTAGAATTATAAATAATCACTTGTACTTCTATACTTATGTTATACCTGGTTTGAGGTGATTCTTTTCCTTAATGCCTTATGATTGAGATCAAGCTTTGTGGTTTTCCTTTGTCGAATTCTGAGAGACCTTCAGGGGTATCAAGGTTTCTACTGGGTTTGGTTATACTCATCCCATAACGAGAATTGCATGCACCTTGTTGTTTCTTGTGCATAAGATAGGAAGAATTGATTGAGACTCGAGGAGTTGGGACCTGAATGTGGATGGCAGTGACATTTGACATTTGAGAGTTGCAGAGATGGGCTATACCTACCCTTCATGTATGATCATTGGTGGGTGATCTCAAGAGATATTTTCTGTTTTGGGTAATAGTTGTATCTTTTTAGTTGTTCTTGTATTTTGGCCCCTTTAAATTTAGTACAGACTTTTACTAATGCTGATTTACTTTATGGTTGCATCTTTTCATGTTCTTGGAATGTGTGTTTATACAGGTTTAAAGGCAATACCTTTCCACATTAGGGATACGCCTCTTCGATGCTAGTCAGCATCCCCTAGCCTATGGAAGGTGGCTTAGGGTAGTCATGGCATGGGCCCCGGGGGACGGGTCATGAAAAAGTAGTATCAGAGGAGTTGGTTCTACCGAAAAACTAGAAATCTTATCTTTATAATAGAGAAATAGTGTTAAGTGTTTCATGTGTGATTTTCAGTTTGGGGAGTCCAGTGTTCATGTGGTGGCAGACATATCCATATACCAACACCCAGAATTATGATTTTCCGACTTGGTGCATGAAAACCAGGATTGTGTGTGTTTTGAAAATGTTTTTACTTATGATCACATTTGACTCACCTCACTAGGGATAACATGTTGAACGTGGTGAACCTGTTTCTTTTCAAAATTCCAACATGTAGACAGCCAACCAGGAATCTAGAGGGAGTACACAATGATGTCCCACCAAGTGATGAAGCTTTGGTGCATGGAACTCTTACAATGTAGGCACCATCGTGTGACGTTACAATAGCACCACTACTCATAAGGAAGCAGTTATCACCAGTCCCAATAGATTACCATGCACACCGGCTGAGCGCATTTCACATGTTCTAGAGATAGAGACCTCTGAGGTTTCAAGGTGAAATAGATCCCCAGGTAGCTGAGATCTGGATGGAGGCTGTGGAACAAGTTTTTTTCTTAATTGAGATTCCAGTAGATAATATGGTGATCCTATCTACAAGCCTCTTCTTGGGCATAGTACGGAGATGGTGGAGTTTGACACTCCATACTCATGAGAAGGTGACACTCTCGTGGTTGGACTTAGAGACCCTATTCAGGGCGGAGTTCGTACCAGTGACTTTATGCTAATTGTGTATCTAGGAGCTAGTACACTTACAACAGGGTTGCCTGTCAGTGGCCCAGTACTCAATGAAATTCACTGGCCTCTAATTCTATTCCACTGACATGGTACAAGACCCATTTTTTTGGGCTTGGACCTTTGATTATTGTCTCCGATGGGAGATCAGAGCACTAATGATATTATTAAATATCCCGACGTAGGCTAGAGTGATCGAGAGAGAATTATTGGAGGAGAGATTCTTAGTTGAGAAAGAACCTATAGAGAGAGCCACCATTGGAAAATTTGTAGTCAAGTCTTCTATAGTAGGCAGTAGACAGATGACGTAGAGGTCTAAGAAGGCTATACCTTCAAGAGGATGACCCCTAGATGCAGGGATGGAGGGGCGGAGCTCGCGAGGTAGAGGAGTTCTTCTGAGGAATAATGCCTATTACTGTTGAGGTGGATAGGGAAATATGTCTTGTGGATGTCTGACTCCCCATATAGACGATCAACAGATGCCTGAGGGACCACAGAGGAAGTGGCTGAGGAATGGGCAAGGAGTTCTACAGGTTGGCAGACATGGAAGAGGAGTAGGTCATGTAGTAGGTGGTGGACGACGGTTTTAGGTTCTACCACCACCAACCCCAGGTGGTCCACCTTGACCATAGGGAGTATGTGAACTGGGATGAGCTCAGTTTCAGGTAGTTGAGGCCTATAAAATAGGTTCTCCAAAGATGAATAGAGGTATGATATGTGTCTATTTCTCCATATAATCTATTCTTATAGACACAAGTTCCAGTCACTCTTTTAGTGCCACGACACTTGTTTGGAGCTTGAAGATTTCGATAGAGCCATTGGCTCAATCCTTATGATTAGTGACTCCTACATGATATGATTCAATGATTATGCCCTGGTACAGATAGTGTGAGCTTACTCTAGGAGGTGAGAGCTTTGGCTAGGATAACCTACTATCAGCGTCGAGGCCTTTGTATTTCATCATGTGTATGGACAGGCTATCCACATTCCATGCTTAGATTGACTATTTTAGGCACAAAGTGTTGTGTGTCTGTGAGGATGGGACCATGTTTTACATTGCATATGAGAAGGGATCCTTTGCAACACATTATGGAAATACTCAGAGGAGGGAGAAACTGATCAGTCAACAGTTGTATATCATTACTCTCAGAGGAGTTGAGATGAGGAGTTTGAGTTATCCTGTAGTGGTGGACCAGTATACTGATTTCTTTCCTGATGATGTTACAGGAATACCTCCTCAATGAGAGGTAGACTTCTACATAAACATGTACCCTAGGACGACACCAATATTGATACCAGCATAATGAATGGACCCTAAGAAGATTCATGAGTTAAGGTTACTGTTGTAGGACTTGCAGAAGAAGGGGTTCACAAGGCCTACAATTTCTCCAAGGGCATCCCCAATTTTTTTTCCAAGAAGGAAGAGGAGAATATGAGGCATTTCGTGGTCTATCGGGGGCTAAACCAGGAAACCAAGAAGAACTAGTATCCACTCTTGAGAATTGATGACCTCTTCAACTAGCTATAGGGAGCTCTGTGGTTTTAGAAGATTGACCTCAGGTCAGGCAATCATCATCTTAGGGTATGAGATGAGGATGTACTAAAGATTTCATTCAGATGTCATTATGTACATTATGAGTTCTTGGTGACGCCCTTTAGCATGACCACCTCTATGGTAGTGTTCATGGGTCTCATGAATAGGATATTCCATCCATACCTTGATTGGTTCACAGTGTTATTCATTGAAGACATCTTGATATACTCGACATCGGAAGAGGGACACTCCACAAAACTATAGATAGTTCTAGATACACTCCGAGAGAACCAGATTTATGGAAATATCTTGAAGTTCTAGTTATGGATACAAGAATTACACTTCTTGGGGCATGTTATCTCAAAGGATGGAGTTTTAGTGGACTCTGCTATGATAGAGGCATTTCATGCTTGGGAGCTACCCAGGTGTGTTACTGAGGTGCGGAGTTTCCTAGGTTTTTCTAGGTACTACCAAAGATTCATATCTGATTATTCTATAGTTGTGACACCCTTTTCAGATTTGAAAAAAATGGGACAACCCCTCATGTGGACGGAGAGATGCCAGCCGAGTTTTTAGGAGCTGATGTAAAGGATGACGAGTTCCCCCATCTTGAGGCTACCAAAAGAGGGTGTTGGGTATGTAGTCTACTGCGGCGCATTAGGGACTGGACTAGGTTGTCTCCTGATGCAGATGTTAGCAGTGATCACCTATGACTCAGGGTTGTTGAGATAGCATTAGAATAACTATTCTACCCGTAATCTGGAGTTATCAGCAGTGGTCTTTGCACTAAAGATGTGTTGGAACTACTTTAGGGGTGAATGGTTTACTTTTTACTCTGATCACAAGAGTATTAGGTATATCTTCTACTAGAAGGACCTGAACCTGAGACTGTGGAAATTGATGGAGTTCTTCCAAGACAATGACTTCGAGAAAATATACACACATAGTAATGGGAACTTAGTAGCAGATTCATATAGCAGGAGGTCTAGTCTACAGTTGTTGAATGGGGCGACAGAGTAGCTAACCACGTTGCAGATATCCTTCATGCATGGAACTGTTCCAGCTTACCTCCAGTCTATGACGGATACTCCCACACTCTGTCAGTGATTTAGGGTCACACATCGTGGGGACATATACTATAATGCATAACATGATCATATATACTCATGACAGGCTCCTAATGGATTTTATGAAGGTTGGGAGTATGTCATCTTTTTCAATGGACACACCATAGTACCCATGAGACAATTAAAGGAGGTCTTGAGTGAGTTCCATAATACCCTTTGGAGGTACATCCTGGTGTGGCGAAGATTTACCAAGACCTTCGGTGTCAGTACTGGTGGCCATGGATGAAGAAAGTGGTGGCAGAGTGCGTATCATGATGCCTCACGTGTCAGCAAGTGAAGGCCAAGCATTAGGTACCAACAGGCTTAGCTCAACCACTTGAAGTACTAGAGTGGAAGTGGGATGGTATGTCGATGGACATCATGATAGGGCTACCACGTATGTCTAGGGGCCACGACACTATCTAGGTGATCGTTGACCGACTCACCATGTTGGCCCACTTTTGACCCATCCGAGAGCAGGGATCAGTAGAGATCCTTGTACGACTCTTTATATAGATGCTTTTATGACTCCGTGGGGTTCCATGAACGATAGTCTCATATCACGATGCTTGTTTTACATCCTGCTTGTGGAAGGGATTTCATGAGGCATTTGGGACTCACCTACGCTTAAGAACTACCTTTAATCCTCATCTAGATGGTTAGATGTATCGGACTATACAAACACTTGAGGACATTCTTCGTGCTTGTTTCCATGATTTTGGTTATAGTTGGGAGCACTAAATTCTATTGGTGGTGTTCACATACTATAGCAGTTATCACGCCACTATTAGCATGGATCCATCTTAGGCCTTTTAAGAGCGACCTTGCAGATCACCACTATGCCAGACAGACATAGCGGAGTCCATACATATGGGTCCAGAGTTAGTATAGGATACAAAAAAGAAAGTGAAGATCATCCAAGAGTGGATGAAGACTGCAGAGAGCTGGTAGAAGTGTTATGCTGACAGGAGATGGATTCCCTTGGTGTTTAATGAGGGAGACCATGTCTTCCAACAGGTCTCACCCCAATAAGGATTACAAATGTCTGGCAAGGGATACAAGATATCTACAAGGTTCATTGGACCTTTCTATATCCCCAACATAGTAGGATAGGTTGCGTACCATCAATCTCTTCCCCCACAGAGGCACCAGGTGCATAACGTTTTCCATGTGTCACAACTAAGGAGGTACATGCATGATCCATCGCATGTTATTGACTGGGGTGAGCTGGACATCGATGATGGGGTGATGTTTGCAGAGTTCCCAGTGGAGATAGAGTATTGATAGAAGTAGTTCCTTTGTGGGTGGTTGATTCCTCTGGTTGGAGTTCATTGGTAGCACGGGAACCTCCAGGAGAGTACATTAGAGAGGGAGGCTTAGAGACGTGCTATGTACGCCCCAATTCATTTTCATAGTTTTGTGGTAGATTTAGTGGATGAAAATCAATAAGGTGGGGAGAATGTAATGACCCAAAAAATTCTATATAATTTTTTTAAAAATTATTTGGGATTATTATGGGTTTGCGAAAATTGACGGTGCTTGATTCTGAGGCCTAGTGTGCCCAGAACGTAATTTTGAACTTTTATTCAGGTACATTTAGTAAACACAGTGGCATCATTTTCTAGGTTTTCAAATGGTGCGTAGATTAAAAATCTGAAGGATGTATTGAATCCACATCACCAGGATTCACTTAAGGGAGGATTAACCTTGACCGCAGTATGTGTAGAGAAAAAGTTACTTTTTGATACTTTTAAGAAATAAAAAAATACAAAAAAATTTTGTTATTTTATTATTCTACCTCTTGTTGAGTGGTGGTGGTGGGACTTGTGGGTTTTCAATCTATTTAAGGGATTAACTCTTCAGTTGTGTAACCACACCATTGGTAATTTAGAGGATAATTAATTAAAAACACATTTATTATCCTCATTAATTACTTTGATGTGTTACTCACCCTCCCACTATATTTAGATGGATCTCGAGTTGGGGTTTTTGAAACAACTTCATCAGTAGAGGATCCTCTAACAATGTACAATAGAATCTTCCCCTGATGAAGAAGAGAAGCTTCGACGACAACGATCTGGGATCAACGAATGTTGGAGGTTTCATCAAGCACTGACTCTTCTCCCTCCACGAATGCAACATCACCTCTATATACAAGTTAAGATAATTTTATTATTTAATTATAGTGAATTATTTTCCTTTTCCTCATTCTTGAAAATTTGATGAATGCGGATCAACCCAAATGAGTTGATCCGCAATTTGTATGAAATTGTGGGATGTTGTGGGTTCTTGAACTGAGTTTTATTTTTTCCTTTTATAATTGATTACAACCCCCCTTTTGATATGATATTAACACATAGAGAATGGTATAAATGAACAAGACCCCGATCATCCGCCCCTTTATTTTTTTCTTGTTCTTCATGGTTGAATTTTGAATTTGACTGAAATAAGAATCAGAGGGTCTCACTATGATACATGTATTCCTAGAGTCTTGTAGGCATAAAGCAGAGTAAAAACGGAGCTCTGAAGTATCGTTGAAGCCCCACGGAAGAAGCGATGGCATGACACAGGAACAACGGCACCAGTGACTGATGAGTGAAGGCGGTAGCCAGAACACCCTTGCCACGGAAGGGGGTAGCGTCGTGGTAGACCAAAGGGGTGGCTGACTCTTGGCCAGCCGCATTGAAGGACGGGCAGTGAACCACTACTCACTGCAGCTGAAGTTCATGATAGAAAAGCCACGGTGGAAGGTTAGGGGACCCACTCCTTGTGGGTTCGATGGACAACAATGCGGCGCTACATGGCACCACCGATTGTAGAGTCAAACTGCTCCTTGATCTATTTGGGAACGATGGGTTGTACAACCCCTCACAAGGGTTGAGCCCAGCCGAATGGCTAGGCTAGTCTGCAGCCCAGCATTCCATGTCTTCGACGGAACAACCCTGCTGGTTCGAGCCGGGTCGTTCTGTGGCCCAGCCGGTTTGTGATGGGCACATCGGATCTGGGTCGGACTCGGATTGGGTCAGGTATATGACAACCCTGCTCTTTATTACATAGTTAAACATGATTTATTACATGAAATGTCACTTTATACATCATATAATATCGATAGGTATCATGTCATTGGGTCTTCAGATCATTACATAACAACTTGGTACATGAAATACAACATCTTTATTGAAAACTTCCTTTATATGACCACTACATTCCCTCATACTTAACATTGCATGGGATACCCTGAGGATATGCATATGAAAAGGGAGATCTATAAAGCCTAGTTAGGGAACAATCATTGAATAAAATGAGGAATACAATACATGTTAGACAATAGGAAAATTAATGGAGAAAAATAGAAACATGAATATAAAGTCATGATAAAGCATGATAATTATAACATGGAAATGTGGCAACAAAACTTAACATGGAATTAGAATGAGCCAAGGCTCATTGCACATGGAGCATGAGTAAGCCCTCATTGCAAATTAAGCATGATTAATACCTCATTGAATTTCAATTATCATGAGTCCACACCAATTGCACATGGTGAATCATGATACTATACTTTACCCAATCCATTGGAGCACAATTAGGGTGCACCCTTCTTAAACATTTCATTTCATGCATAAGTGTACCACATGGATCATAAAACATCGATTCATTAAATATCATCATTTATTCCACAATAAATAAGTGTGTAATTGAAACAAAAACTCTTTAAACAATATTTAAATGTGCATAATGGTTAATACCATTGATAGATAAATGGGCATGGTATTCACTACACAATGACTTTGGCTTGGAAAATCACGGCGCAAGTTCGGTAGTGTAACAGCATGACATAATAATTACAAACAAAATTTTATGAGAGAGAAAGGGATGTTTCAACATATGTACTTGAAATTGACAAAAAGGGGTTCATATAGATATGTGTCCCAAATTTTTAATGGAATTTAGACTCATGATACAAATGAATTACATGAATGTAAACGAGAGAGAAATTCCTTGCAGAATTTCAACATGGTATGCGGTATACATGGAAGGCATTAGTGAGAGAGAAATGGGATATCACATTATTAAAAAATGAATAGGGAAGTATGGGGGAGGTTCAAAATCATACCCCAACCTTTATAATTGAAAATAAAAGGTCATACCAGTATAAGGAAACTTTGACATAAATAAGGAAAGTGATGATCCCTTACTTGGATGTGTAATTCAAATGCTTGGCAGGGACCTGAGAGAGACTTCTTGGGAGAATGGGGCACCTAGGGAGGATTTTACGGTGTGGTGGGAAAGGTTTGGTTGAAATCCAAAGTCATTGATTGAAGAGGAATTGGGAGCTTGGGTGGGTTTATATAGGAAAGGAGAGAGAATTATTTATTATTTTGGTTTGGGACACCTCACATTAAACTAATAAAAACCACAAACCATCACACGATTTTTTTCCCATGGTTTTTTCAAAGGGGAGTGGAAGAAAATATTTCATAAGGAAAATGGCAGAACATCGTAAAATAAATGGGTGATTTTGTGGAGGTGAGTCACACTCTCAAGGAAAACAATTTAAAAAGACAAATTTTTTTATAAAACATGAAGGGTCCACTAAAGCTTTCTAAAATAAATAAATAAACCCAAAATCAAATTATTTTAATTTTAAAACATATATTGGATACATGTAATTTTTATATTATTTTATTATATCACTATTGGGTCATTTTGATGCCATAAAACACATTATATATTTAAATGATATTTAATTTTTACCCAAAAATTTGACGCTCAGAAATTTATGAAAAAATAATCATTGGATAATTTTGAAGTCCTGATTCAAAAAATATTATTCATTTTATCTATATATTTTTCTAAATATGTAAATTATTCCTTTTAAAATAAAAACCAACATTTATTGAAATTCCATTGGTTTTGAAAAAAAATCTTTCAAACCTTAATACAAATTACAATTGCATTCATAAAATCATACGATAATTTATATTTAGTAAAAATTAATTCAATAATAATAATAATATTTTATTAAAATATTATTTAATTCAAAAATCCATTAACACATCAAAATAGATTTCATTGATGAATATTAACGAAATATATGGTTTGTTCTTCAAGAACTATTTACAAAGTAACAATAATAAAAATAATGTATATTCTCTATACAAGAATAATGTACATAAACTTAGTACTATGATATTCTTACATAACCCCTTAAAACACCAGCATAAGACCTTAGGGTAAGGTGCATGATGGTGACAGACTCTTAAGGTGGCTCAGATAACATTGTTCAACTAGTAATCTTTATCAACTTCTACTTCTCTCATAGGCAGTTCCACTCGAGCTTTACATTTTCAAGATCGTCTTGGGATTGGTCAAGAGTGATTCCCAATGACAGAACCTCCTTTCTGAGCTCCAACAAATGGTCTTCGTATGAGGAAAGTCTATTGGTTGAGGCCATCATGTCTTTTGTCTAAGTAAATTGGATTTGTTAATGACCTTTATTTATACTAATCATGCGATCAATATTCAACGGCTATATTAACAATGATCCCAATTCTTTATGATATTTAAAAAAACAAAACATAGAACCAAATAAGTTCATATATTGTAAATAACCTTAAAAACAATTAAATAGACCCAATGGAATTTTCATTAATAAATTTTTGGATCATTAAAATCATCTACCCTTACTAAATTACACCCTCAAAAGTTCCTTTTCCCAAACTAAATAAAATGTGGGTAACTCTACTTCATCACTTCCTCTGATTCCCACTTTACTTCTTCAAACATGTGGTTTTTTCACAACACCATGACGAGGGGAATTGTCTTATTTCATAGAACGTTTTCTCTATGATCTAATATCTTCACTAGTTTGTCCTCATAAGAAAGATCATACTATTGTTGTACTGCCTCTAAAGAGAGTACATGTGAAGGGTCTGGTATGTACTTCATTAATAGGGATACATGAAAGACATCATGTACTTTGGCCATGGTAGGTAGAAGTTGATGTCGATAGGCCACAGCCGCAAGACGGTCAAGATTCTTGAAGGGGTCGTTGTACCTAGGACTTCACATCTCTTTCTTTCCTTACATCATGACCTTATTACATAGAGATGTGTGTAGAAATACCATGTATCCAAATTTGAACTCAATGTATAACAGACAGTTATCTGTATAACTATTCTATCTACTCTAGGCTACCTTGATATGTTGTTGAATGGATTTCACCTTCTCCATAATTTCTTCGACCATTTATGGTCCTAGTAGCTTACTCTCACTAACTTCATCCCAACATGCGGATGTTCTACACCTCTTCCCATATAGGGCTTCATAAGGTGCCATTTAGATGCTCGAGTGGAAACTGTTATTATAAGATAATTCAACTAGAGTAAGTTGTTGATCCCAACCTCCTTTAAATTACATTGATCATGATATTAACATATCTTCATGTGTCTGAATAGTTCGCTCATATTGGCCATCAGTTTGGGGATGATAGGACATACTGATGTTTAGTTCAGTATCCAGATCATGTTGAAGACTCTTCTAAAACCGAGAGGTGAATCATGGATCTCGATCAAATACAATAGATAGTGGTACTTCATGCAGCCATACCGCTTCACTAATGTATATCTATGCCAGTTGATCCAATGATAAATCCTCCCAAATTGCAATGAAGTTTGTAGAATTTGTAAGATGTTCCACAACAATCCAGGTTGAATTGTGGCCTTTGGATGTCTTCGGATGACTGGTGACAATGTCCATGGTGATGTTCTCCCATTCCCATGTAGGTATGGGCAATGGAAGCATCATCCCCATGGGCTTCTGCCTCTCTGCCTTCACTTGCTGAAACACCTGTCACATTGATGTAAACTCATCGATCACCTTCTTCATATTATCCCACCAATAAAGTTCTCAGATATCTGAATACATCATTGTGTTTATGTGGTGAATAGAGAAATTTGAACTATGTGCATCATCCAGAAACTCCTTCTTCAGCTCCAGACTTGATGGAACACATCATCTTCTCCCAAATCTCGAAATTCCTTCCTTATTAACATTGAACTCCGAGGATTTCCATTTTCTGATAGATTCTACTTTCTACATAATTCCTACGTCATCCTTTTGAGCATCCTTCAACCTTTTCAAAATATTTTGTTGAGCAATAATTTATAAAAGGATTGATGATGTTCCCTTCTTTATGATTCTCATGTCCATCTACATCAAATCTTTGAAGATGAGATCCTTTTCAATTCTAATCAATGATGGAATCACTGCGTCCTTTCTACTTAGAGCATCCACCACATTGTTATTTTTCTCAGGGTGGTAATGGATTGAGCAGTCATAGTCTTTGATTATATATAACCATCTTTGTTGGTGCATGATCAACTCTTTCTATGTAAATATATACTGGAGGATTTTGGGGTCCCTATAAATTTCACACTTCTCCCCCAAGAGATAATGCCGCCAAATTTTTAATGTGAAGATCACCAAATCCAACTCTAGATCATGGGTTGGATAATTCTTCTCAGGAAATTTCAATTTTCGTGAAGCATAGGCAATGACTTTGTCATTTTTCCTCAACACACATCCCAGAACCTTCTTTGAAGCATAACTAAATACCACAAAATATCTCCACTTGTGGGTAATGTGGGCACGTGAATAGTGATAAACCTCCTTTTCAACTCCTTGATTCTTTCTTCGCATTCATCACTCCAGGAAAATGTTACTCCCATCCAAGTAAGGTTGATAAGAGGGTTGGACAATCGTGGGAAATTTCTCAAAAATGGTTGATAATATCCACCTAACCCCACGAAGCTATAGATAGCGATTAATGATTTTGGCCTTGGCCATCCCTTTATTTTAGTTGTCTTGGAGGGATCCACAGATATAGCATTGCTTGTGGTGATATGGCCCATGAATGAGACCTCCTTCAACCAGAACTCAGACTTGATGTACATTGCATAAATCTTATTTTATTGAAAGGTCTCGAGTGTGGTTCTTAGATGTTCCTCATAACCCGCCTTAGTTTTGGAGTATATTATAATATCATCTATAAACACTACCAAAAAAATTTCAAGGTAATATCTAATGAATCTATTCATCATTTCCATGAATATTTTTGGACCATTAGTGAGTCTAATATTCATTACTATGAATCCATAGTGCCCGTACCTTGTACGAAAAGTAGTCTGGGTGATATATTCCTTCTTCACCCTTAATTGATAATATCCCAACCAAAAATTGACCATGGAAAAGTATGGTGATACACATAGCTGATCGAATAAGTCACCAATTCATGGGAGATGATACTTTTTCTTTATCTTGATTTTGTTAAGCTCGCGACAATGTATGAAAAGGTCCATTTACCATTCCTTCTTCATGAAGAAGAGGACTAGTGCACCCCATGGTGAAGAACTTGGGAATATAAACCCTTTATCCCGATTCTCCTGTACTTGTTTCTTTAGCTCCTCCATATCTAAAACAGCCATTCTATATGAAATCTTGAATATTGGAAACTCCCCAGGTATAAGGACAATTGGGAATTCAACATCCCTTCTAAGAGGAAGACTAGGCAATTCCTCGGGAAACACTTCATCGAATTCCATCACAATAGTCATGTCTTCAAGGATGGATGCCTCCTTAGAATCAATCATCTGAGCCAGATACGCATTCTCATAGGGTAGTAATATCCATGCCTGAGATGATGGAGCGGAAGAATATTCATCTTCCTCCTAGCACTTATAGAGAATCAGGGGTCGATTCTCCACATGGTGAGTTATTTACCTCTCACGACAATTTATGTTGGATCTATATAGGGGAAGCCAACCCATGCCAAGAATTTCATCAAATTCCACCTGAGGGAGTAGGATGAGGTTCTCTGGGAAGTAAAATCTGCCGATTATGACATGGGATGAGTTGTAATCATGGGATGTAATGATTTCTCCATTTTGTGTACTCACCAACATCTTTACATCCATGATTTGTGGTGGTGTAGGGATTGTTCTACTAAACATTTGGGATATAAAAGAATTTATAGAAACTGAATCAAAAAGTATGTTCGCTATTCTTGAATGAATAACTAAAATACATATAACCACTTCATTGTCAGGGTTCATTTTCTCTGTAGTGATGGAAAAAGTTCGCCCGTGTGACCTTGGTGGTTGTTGGTTGCCTCTAAAAACCATTTTCATAGGGCACTAATTTTTATGGTTCCCTGGTTCTTTGTAGTTAAATCCATGAACAATGCATTGAGAGTCAAATGGAGCATTCTTCACCTCTGTCGTAGCCGCTAGTTTTTTGTGCTGATTGTTAATATCCAGGTGCCCTTCTCTTCTAGTCATAATGCATTTCCTCATCCCCTTTAGGCCATTTCCTGGGTTCTTATTTCCACAACATTGGTAAGTGGGGTGATGGATTTTCATAGCACCATTGGATTTATCCATCAGACCTCCAGAATTGAAATCAACCTTATTTTTTTATCCCCATGATACCCCTTAAACTCTTTGATCTTCATTTCGACCTTGAGGGAACATCAGAAAAATTCTTCATAGATGTCAAAGTCACAGATTTCCATGGCTTTCCCCGGGATTGGTTTCATCCCACCAAAGAAGCGGTTAACCTTGCATTCGGGGGTAACGACCAAGCCGGAGGCATATCATGAAATCCTTGTGATGTTTTCTGTGTACGCTCTGAAGGATTCATCATCTTTTTTCTAGAGAGAAAGAAAGTCCCTTTCCATCTTAAGATGGAGGGTGCGTGGAAAATATTTATCGAAAAACATCTTCGGGAAATAATTCCATTCCAACACCTCAATCTCTTCCTTAGGCTTTATATTTTTGTCCAATGCCCAACATTGATAAGCTTCACCCTCCACATGATATGCATCCAGGAGAATATTCTCTTGTTCGGAACATTGAATGATAGAGAAAATATTTTCAATGGAGTTGATCCATTATTCTATGATTGAGGGTTAGATGATCCATTAAAAGTATGAGGCCTTTGTCTTATTAAGCTTTTAATAGCGACTTATTCTGTCTTTGGGGGGTGGGAATTCTTCTTGACCCATGTTTCAATTAAAAAATTTAGTTAACTGAAAGAGTATTATGATAAAGTTCACAATTCCTTCTCCCATGAGATTGGGCATCAGATTAGCATAGTCGTCATATTGATCTTCACATCAGTTGTTATCTTGAGGCATCCTATTATCAACCATTGGTTGGAATAAAAGGAAATTTAGGGGTAACACATAAATGGTAATCCAAGGAACAAATATATGACTGATAAATAGATTTTATTTCCTTAACTTATGAATATACAGACATCAATCTATATTATATAACAAATATTCTTAGAGGATTTTTTTAATTCCCTTAATGATAGTTCTTACTAAGATTGTGAATTTACGAATGCATATCCACTGGGAGTGTCATAACCAAGAGTGCAGTAAGGCCCGTTGTTGTGTACTAGGATACCTCGGGTCAATCCTGAAACTCCTTGTTGGGATTTTCACCCTTGGGAACATCTATTCCAGAGCCTCCTCTACCTTCTCATATCCAAACATGGATGTATTTTCTTGATAAACCACATACATAATACCCACCAAAAAATGGGATGTTTTTATTGTACATAGTTTTTTCTATAATGAATCACTAGGGTTCTCTTATCCTAATCCCTAAAATTACTAAACCGATCCTCTAATACCAATTTTGACAACCCTGCTATTTTTTACATGAAATTTCACTTGATACAACATAGAATATCGAGAGGTCTAGTGTTATTGGCGAATAGTATCATTACATAACAAAATTAAACTTGAAATAAAACATCTTTATAGAAAAAATTCAATAAATGACCACTACATTCCCTCATACTTTTCATTGGACGGGATAACCGGAGGAAATACATAAGAAAAAGGTGAGCTATAAAGCCCATTAAGAGAATAATCATGGAATAACATGAGAAATACAATACATGTTAGAAAATAGGCATATCAATGGATCAAAATATAAACATGAACATAAAGGAATGATAAAGCATGACAATTATAACATGGAAATGTGGCAACAACACTTAACATGGTATTAGCATGAGCCAAGGCTCATTGCACATGAAGCATGAGTAAACCCTCATTGAACATGATGTATGAGTAAACCCTAATTGAACTTGAATTATCTTGAGTATACCCCCATTTCACTTTATGTATCATGATACTATACATTACCGAATTCATTGGAGTGCTATTGGGGCGCACCGTTCTTAAACATTTCATTTCATGCACAACTGTTCCACATGGATCTTAAAACATAGATTCATTAAACATCATCATTTATGTCATGATAATGGGGTGTGAAATTCATACATGAATCTAATTAAACTATTAGTAAATGTTAATAATTGTGAATAACCTTGATAGATAAATGGGCATGGTATTCCCTACACAATGACTCTGGCTTGGAAAATCGCGGCGTAATTTTGTCAGCGTAATGGCGTGACAAAAGAATTCATAAAAATGGTTAATGATAGATAAAGGGGTGTCTCATAATATGTAAATAAAATGGAAAGTACGGGGGTAATATAGATACATTTCCCAACAATTGTAACGGAATTTAGACTCATGATATGAAAGAATTTGTTGAATGTAAATGAGGATACAGAAATTCCATACCGAATTTTCCTTGGTAACGGGTATACATGGAATGAAGTAATGAGAGAGAAATGTGATATCACATTATTCAAACATGAATATATAAGTATGGGGGAGGTGAAAAATCATATCCCAACATTTATAATTTAAAATTAATGGGCATAACAATATAAGGAAACTTGGACAAAAATAAGGAAAGTGACCATCCCTTACTTTGAAGTGTGATCCAAAAGGCTTGGGAGGGGATTGAGAGAGACTTCTTGGGATCTTGGGGAACCTTGGGAGGATTCTAGAGGGAAGAGGGCAGGGGTTCGTCGAAATCCAGAGGCTTTAAGTGAAGAGGTAGTGGGAGATTGGGTGGAATTATATAATAATGGAGAGCGAATACTTTATTATTTAGGTTTGGGACACCTCATCTTAAACTAATCAAAACCACAAACCATCCGATTGTTTTTCCCATCGTTTTTTCTAAAGGGGATTGAAAAATAATATTTTATAATTCCAATATCCTAACTTCTTAAAATAATAGGGTTGCTTATGTGTAGGTGAGTCACACACTCAAGAAAAAGAATTTAAAAATAAATTTTTTTATAAGCCTTGAAGGGTCCACTAAAGAATTGTAAAATAAATCAAAAAAACCCAAATTCAAATTATTTTAATGATAAAACCTATAATTGAACAAAATAATGTATATAGTATTTTATTACATCACTATTGGGATATTATGATGTAATAAAACGAATTATATATTTAAATGGTATTTAATTTTTACCCTAAAATTCTATTGTCTATGAAAATTATGAAAAATTCACCATTGGATAATTTTGAGATCCTGATTCAAAAAATAATATTTATTTTTTTGAAATAATTTTCTACACATTTGAATTTTTATATTTAAAATAAAAACCGAGATTTATCAAAAAATCATGGGTTTGGACAAAAACAGCCTTCAAACCTTAATAAAAAATTACAATTACATTCATAAAATTATACAATAATTTATATATAATAAAAATTAATTTAAAAATAATAATAATATTTTATTAAAATAATATTTAATTTGAAAATCCATTAATTCATCAAAATAAATTTTTGAGTTGTATGTTAACTAAAAATACTATTTGTGCTTTAAAAACTATTTATAAAGTAACAATAAAAAAAATATTCTCTATACAAGAATAATATATATAATCATAGTAATAAGGGATTGTAACATAACCCCTTGAAACAGCCGCATAAGAACTTAGGGTAAGGTGCACGATGGTGATAGACTATTGGGGTGGCTCAAATAACATTTCTTGAGTGGTAATCTCTATTAACTTCATCTTATCTCATAGGAGGTTCCGCTCGAGCTTTACATATTCAGTCTCATATTGGGCTTGGTCAAGAGCGAAGCCCAATGATGCCACCTCCTTTCTGAGATCTGACAAAAGGGATTTTTATGGGTCTACTCTACTAGATGAGGTCATCTCTTCCTTTATCTGAGTAATCTGTATATGTTAAAGACCTATATTTATATTAATCAAGTGATCATAGTTCAACGGCTATATTATAAATGGTCAAAATTCTTAATGGTATTTTATAAAACAGACTATAGAACAAAATAAGTGCATACATTTTAGGCAACCATATGAAGACATTTAAATAGAACAAGAGTAATTTTCATTAATAAATTTTTGGGTCGTTATTGGGTGGGCCCAGGATTGGCGGGTTGGGTCGGTCTGACAGGGTCGGACCGGACACATGCCATTTTCCCCCCAAATACACTTAAAAGGTCATATATTACAAAACAGTCATTAGTTTGAAAAATAGTCTATGGTTTTTGAATACTTGGTATGATATGTTACTTTTGAGAAACTCCACCTTTGTTTGGTAGAATGATTGAGTACGGCTGGGTTGGATCATACTCGAATCCAACCAGTCCCTCAACACTAAAGTTCTTATAAGTCTCAGACCGATCGTCTGATTGACTCGATGTCTTTTGAATTGGAACTCTTATGACATGATAGATCATTGTATTACTTATTTATTTGACATCATGATAGTTAAAATATAACCGATGGCATGATGAGCAGATCATCCTAGTATCATGCGTACTGTGTTCGAGAATCCAATGGCTGGCTATGATGTGAATAATGAATACCGTCCTTGTGTGCATCAGCACCTAGAGATCCTGTGTGGATCAGTACCTAGTGATCCACTGTGGATCAACACCTAGCGATCCTATGTGGATCACCACCTAGAGATCATGTTTGGATCAGCATCTTGTGATCCTTAGTGGATAAGCACCTAGCGATCCTGTGTGGATCTGTATCTATGGATCCAATCTGGATCTCCACCGAGCGATCCTATGTAGATTAGCAACATAACCCTTGATAGAATAAGATGATATAGATTTATGACTAATCGTATGTACTTCTATACTTATGTTATACTTGGTTTGATATGTTTCATTTTCTTTATGCTTTGTGATTGAGATCAATCTTTGTTGTTTTTCATTGTGGAATTTCGAAAGACCTTTGGGGGTCTCGAGGTCCCTAACGTGTATTATTATACTCACCCCTACATGGGATTCACCCCCACATTTTTTTGTCTTGTGTACGTGATGGGCAGACTTGACTTGAACTCGGGGAGCTAGGTCCTGATGGTGGATGGCGGCGACGGTTGACATGGGGAACTGTAGAGATGGGTTGTACCTACCCTTCATGTAGGATCCTTGTTGGATGATCTCAGTAGTTGGTTTCTGATTTTTGTTATAGTTGTATATTTTCATTTGGGATTGTATTTTGGCCCCTTTACTTTATATACACACTCTTACTAAGGCAGGTTTACTTCGTGGTTGTGTCTTGTTGTTTTCTTGGACTGTGTGGTCATACAGGTTTAAAGTCACTGACCTCATGTTTTAGGGATACACCTTTTCATTGCTAGTTTCCAAACCCTAGACTATGGAAGGTGATCTTGGGATAGTCACATCACAAGCCCCAAGGGATAGTTCAGAACATCTTATGCATTTTCTATGTATGATAAAGGAACAAATTTAATTTTTCGGATAAATGATGTATTTTAACAAAAATATTGTTTACACTGTTTTGATGGAGAACCCTCATTAAATATTGTTTTAGAAATTTTATAAGTTCTATTTTACAAAATAAACTTATTTTTTGGATTCGAGACATCAAAATTCACATAGGTTGATATTTTGATATTTTTCTCATTCAATTCATATTATAATGAGTTGTAAAAATTACTGCATTTTAATTCCAAACATCCTTTTCATATAATTTTTTATATAGTTATATTTTCCTTTTAATTTGTTTTAAAGTGTAATTGGATTATTTATTTATAATTTTATCCAATTTTTGTCAACCGAATTAATTTCACATTTAAATTTGATATAAACACGTATCAATATTTTGAAAGTTTTTAGTTAATAAAAACCAACATTTTGGTTTTGACTGTGAGAATTACATTTAAATTAATTAATGAAAATTATGTGTTTTGATTTTTAAAAAATTTTTCTATATTAGTAATCATAAATTCCAAATTATTTAAATTGGTATGTTTTATTTATTGGCATTATAAATAGTAATTTTAGTAATTATTTTTTACTTACCACGGTTAAGGAGTAAATTATATAATGTAAGGGTACAAATAATATTATAATAATATAAAACTACCATATCCCATTTCCTAATCATATTTTATGAGTCGAGGGAGACCAATAAAATCCTAGTCCAAACCATTGGCAATTGGGAACCACTTATGTGTGAAAATGACTTGTTATAATAATTAATATAATGTAAAGGGAAATATAACATAAACATGCATCTTTTTACTAAAGTAATTTTATGGTGGGGTTATATAGATTATATCTCTTACTACAAATATTCATTATAAATATAAAAATATTTTTTTATCAATGTATTTTATTTATAACTGTTATCAATAAATAAATAATCTTATTTAGGACATAATGATGATGTAGTGTTTACCTTATTGACGAATATTCCAATAAATGATATTATTAAAATTAAAATAATTTTAATTTTAAAATTTTGATGGAATCCATGAATTTTGTGCACAATTATGACATGTTATATTTTATTTAATGATGTTTTTCAAATCTTACATGTTTTTATGAATTTAATAAAAATTAATTACTAAATAGTTTCAAAATTTATATAAATGAGTTTTTTAAATACTATTTTATTAAATGTTATTAAAGTTTTAAAAATATAAAATTCGTTCAAAAGAAATATATAGTGTTTATATTTTCATCAATGATCCACAAGAGGATCTGTTGTCATTTTATAGTAAATATATAAATGATATAGTATAAAAATACATGAAGACATTGTAATAGTTAATTTATTTAACTAAGGGTTAAAGATAAAAGATAATGTTAAAATTTTTCACTAAAAATTTATAAAACGAATTGTTTGAGAGTATTTATAACTATATCTATATTATATTATAAATATATAACTTCATAGATATTATAATTCAAAAATAAATTTATAATTAAATATTTCTTCATGACATTCCTAAAGTGCCCCTCCACCCCCTTAAAAAAGTCCACCACATCTACCCACTTACTCACACCTCTCAAGCCCCTTTTATCATAAAAAATATGCTAAAATAATCTCCCAAAATACCTATTGTTCTCCTTTATTTCACTCATTGTACAGAAATTCATCCTATAGAGACCATCTGTGTGAATCAAATGGAGATAGTTGAAAATGAGGTAATTATTTTATCACCTCTTTCAAAATTATTTTATTATTCTACATCATCCTCATATATTTTTTACATAATAAAGTAATAAATATTGTATATTATAAATTAGGGGATTTTATTAGAATTATTGGATATCTTTATACCTCCTTTTATATATCTTTCAAATAACAATATTACTATTTTTATGTACGTACGACTTACAGTCGCCATGTTGGGGTGTAATATGTTATCACACTATAATTAATTTGGATGGGTATAATGATGAGTATATTGGAATTAAATAATGAATATAACATGATAATTATTCTCTATAATTAATTTACCAATCAATTATACACTATTTAACCATTAAGTGAATGATATTGTTCCTCGTGCGTACGTACTACCTACCATCACCACAATGTGATGTGATTAATTCTATATGATCTCTATTAAAACCTGATTATATACCTGAATGGAATTAATAAATAGGAAATAAATTATAATAATATAATTCCCTAAATGATATAACTATAACTTAATAATTGTAACATGAACTTATCTGAAAAAACATTCATAACAACATAAAGATGTTAATATCTGAAAAACAAGTTACAGGGAAATGTTACTAACAAAATGTTGATAATATTATGATATATGATATCATAAAAATGATTATGATTGAGGAATAAGTAAATAACATTATTTAAATCATTATAAAGTAGTTTAAGATATGTACTAATGATATCATATATATGTTAAGGGATAATTTCGCAACCTCATTATTATATGGGATTGATTATATGTAATTATTTACTAGGGTATATTTATCATCCATGTCAATGTTTCCAAAATATATAATATTTTTTATATACTTCACTATATTTTTTTTTATTTTACTGATTTATGAATTTTTAATAAATGATATGGATTAAATATTTCATTAATTTTCCATATTTGGTACTTTTTGACTTTTCTGACAAGAGTACGAGAAGAATGATTATTTTTAACTTATATGGTGTGGATAGATTTTTACGTCTTTAGAACACATTATATCCATGAAGATTACTCTACAATATTTCATGTTTATCTTTAACTAAACTCTATTTTTATAAGGTAGCATGTCATTTTGAAAAAATAAAATGTTTTCTGAAGATGAATGGATATTTTTCTCAAGAATTAAGATCAATTTTTTATCAAAAATATTTTCCATCAAAGATGACACTTTTTAAATAGGGTTATGTTTCTATACCTATTATTTCTATTATTTTATTGTTTTAATTATGTAATGATATATTATATGGATTATGTAATGAGGGATTAATTTTTTAGAAACCCATTTTATTTTCCTTTGTTATTGTATGATGAATGTTTGTGTTTTTTGTGAAATATGTAAGAATGGTTTAATCATGTGATGGGTGGGACCTATATCTGTATCCAATGCATTGGGTAATGATTTATATACAATGATATACACATGACTGGAATTGAAAAAAAATATACATCAGTAATACAGTGATGGAATGGAAGGTAAACCCAGTTCAGTAATGGACTTTGTCCACTATGATGGTCTTGGCTATCAGCCTTGGCTAATATGGAAAGGATTTTAAAATCTTATGTGTTATCCACAATTTCATTTCTTATTCTGAAGATATTTTCTCATGGATAATATTCCTTTATATTTTATTCTTTATGAACTGATATGACATATTTCATAAATCAAGATTTTGATATTCAAAAGTTATGTTCATGTGTTTTTACACTCATATATTCATCTATTAGTTTGTTACCCTTACTGAGCATCTAAGCTCACCCATTGTTATTTTTATATTACTCAGTTTAAAAATAAATTAGTCATGTAGGAGTACTAAAGGTGAAGATCTTTATGGGAGATGTTGAAGATCTTTAACAAGTTAGAAGAATGTACTCCAATGTTCAAATGGAACTAAATTATTATTGTCCCCAGGAGTGAATTTTTAAAATATAATGAATTATCATATAAAAAGATGAAATATATAAATATATTTCATTCTTGGGACGTTATAGTTGGTTTTAGAGGAAATGTTTAGTCATCCTTTAGAAACTAGTATGTGAGAACATTAGTGAGATCCCTAGATATATTTCTAAGGGATTTCTTAAGGATAGGTATAATTATAGGTTACATCATTGAATTATGGTAATGATCATGAATAACCTATGATTAAGCCTAATATGTATGTGATTTAAAATACACCCCATGATTATTTTGTTTTCATTGCTTGATTTCTTCCTCCCACAATATTACTTTTTGGGTTTTAGACAATTGTTGGATCTCGAAGTAACTATGTTAAGGATCAATGTAGGCAGGAATAAAATGATTGTCCTATTGAACAAAAATTTGTTATGTGAAATGGAATTAAAAATCGTATCGTTATACATATATAAGTTATTAATCAATTTGGACTTCCAAATAAGCATAAAAGAGAACAACATTCAATTAAGTCCTTCATGAGGAAAAATCCACCTTCTTTCAGTGTGTCTTTTGATCCAATTGTTGCTAAGAAATGGTTTAGTACCACTAAAAAGATATTTTCCATTCTTCGTTGTTTGCCACATAAAAAAATCACTTTGGTTACTTATCAATTAGATGTCAAAACAGACCACTGGTTGAATCCAATTGAGAATATGAGGCAACAATATGAAATTGAATCCATTGAATGGGACGAGTTCAATAACTTATTTTTAAATAATAACTTTCCTCATATTATTTCAATGAAAATGGAAAAGGAGTTCGCAAATATAATGAAAAAGGATGATGATTCTACTGTTATATAAGGGGAAAATTGTACAAGACATGTTGGGTCTTCTTCTGGTATTCTCATCAAATCTGAAAGTAAATATGATCGACACTTGAGTGTCTTAAATCCATGTCTTCAAATGGAGCTAGAAATAAGATACATTAGTTTCTATGAAGACATTCTGCATTGTTCTACAAAGGTAGAAGTGTATTTTGGTGTTATATATCAATCTTAGGGTTTTGACAAGAAATGAAAGATTGAGTTTAATGGAAAATCTCAAATACTGGTAAAAGGAAGATGAGTTTTTTCTTATGCTCAATGTGTTGAAAGAAGTTTGGTGGAGACAATCATAAAGGGACTAAGAAATGTTTCATGTATGGAAATGTAGGTCAGCGGGTAGTTGAGTGACAGTGTAATGAGAAAAAGGTAGTTAATTATGTGAGTAGGGAAAAGTATATAGAAAATTTCCCCAACACATCTTAATGATAAAAGTGAATGTAAATTGGGATTTATTCTAAACAATGCCCTAATCCAAGGGTTAGAAATGATGATTAATGTCAACAGCCTCTTAAGGCCAAAGAAATAGGAAAATCACATGTGATAACTACTTGTGATTTTGAGTATGAAAATGTAGTGGTGGAATGATTAGATGTTTATGTAATGTGAATATAGAATAATGTTGTAGAGTAGATTTTATGGTATTATGTAATAATAAAATATCTTGGTAGTTTTCCAATATGGTTTTCCACATGTATTTGATGGTATATGCTGACGGGTACTGGTAACCAAGAAATGTGATTGAGGTAATAATGTGACGTTTTTTGAAACCACATGATTTAGGGAAATATGACCCTTTGTATGAACCTGATCTCAGGATAATAATATTTGGATAATGGAATGTTGGATATGAATTAGTAAATTGGACGATGTTATTTACCTTACAACTAGTTATAGATTTATTGAAATGTGGGTTTTGACATACCAGATGAAGATCAAATCATTTTAGACATAATAATTATAATAAATTAATTTTTTAGATAAGGATATCTGATAGTTCAAGTTTTTACCATGACTAAAGAGAGTAAATGATTAATCTATTCACATTTTTGGAATATGAAAACCCTGAACTACCTTATGAGATATGGGAGATAACTGTTAAAATGATTTATTTCATCTCTTTATAAAGTTATATATTTTTAGTTTTTGGAAGGATTGTAAGGTTATCCAATTATGGATAGTATAAGTTATACTCATTTTAAAGTTTTTTAGATTAACGTATTAGCTCAAAATATGTAGAATTATTCAAATTTGATTCTCTATTAACCATTTTTTTAGATAAATGGAATGTCCTATCATTCTATTTATGGATAACATGATCTACTCACACTTCATGAATGAATGTTTTAACTTCATTTCATTGAATAAGAGATGATGTAGAAATTGTTCAAGGAAGGACCAATGATGAGATGATAAGGAAATCAAGTAAGTATTTATTATCATGTTATTCAACAAAAGGGAAAAGGATCTTCAAAACAAAAAATGTTCTGTTAGTACCTTTTTATCTAATGTATCCGATGGTCCCATATATCATCATAGATTTATGGGTTTTTGGTTTTTAACTTTCCCCAGACATTTTTCTCTATCACTATCCATCATAACATCATGGTAATATTTTTCTTCCATATCCAAGTTTTCACATCCCACCTATGTTCTCCAATATGGAAGCCTAGTGATGATTTACTCTGGGCAACCATTATGTTTCTAACTACACTTTTTAAAATGATGTTTTAGTATTTATTTTTATGATGTGGGATTCCAAGAAATAAAATTTCAAGTAGTAAACCTTTTATAACACAAATGAATTTCTAGGGTGAAATTCATTTTAATGTGGGTAGAATGTAACACCCTATATATTTATGGACCATTTTTCAAATAAATTATTGTTTCATTTATATCGTGAAATTCACTAACTCAGTAATTCCTTTCACACTAAATTGACTTGTTGCATGTTACACGCAACACAGAGGTGGTATACGATACATGAAACAATGAGTACAGATTTTTTTCCAAGGTATAAAATACTATGATTGGATTATGTTATACAAAACAAAAAAAGAATCATTCATTACATGCAACACTGACATGTCTTGTGTTACATGAAAGAGAGACCTTCCTCGATATTTTTCATTGTACTCAATACTATGTTTCATTAAACAATGATAATTTGTTAAAATATTATTATTTTATTTGATATAAACTAGTTTTTATGAATAGTATTAAACGCATTTTTAGTTATATATAACATTTACATTCATCTTATGTATTTTCAAGATATAATATAAGAAAAAATTAAATATTTTAGATAAAATAATTATTTTTAAAGAAAATACAGTTTTTCCACCTTTTGATGGCGAACCTTTTTTGAATATAATTTTTTGAAGATTATATATGTTATATTACTCATAATAAAATTCATCTTTGGAATCAAGCATCAAAATTTACATTGAATGAAATTTTTCTATTTTTCAAATGAAATTCATATTTTAATGAATAGTTAAAAATACTGCATTTTAATTAAAATGTACAATTTCATAAAATTTATTTATATAGTTATATTGTATTTGTAATTTTATGTAAAGATTAATTGGATTATTTTTTATCATTTAATCAAGTTTTTGTCATTTGAAGTTTTTTTATTTTGAAATTGGGCATACACACATGCTAATCTTTTGATGGTTCATACTCATTAAAAACCTTCTTTCTAGTTTTGAAAATGGGAATTAAATTTAAATTAATATTGGAAATTATGCCTTTTGAATTTGGAAAAAAGATACCATATTTTGAATTCTATGGTCTGAATTCTGTACATAGTTACCTTTTTTGACTTTATAAATAGTATCTTCAGTAATTATTTTTTTATTTACATAAGTTAATTGAAAATTAGATAAGTAAGGGTAAAAATAATATAATAATAATATAAACAACCCTAAAATGTGTCCTGATATTATTTTACAATCCATGGGAGTCCAAATCATTCCTTAGGTTGAGCTTTTTGCATTTGGGTGCCACTTGGGTTTCAAAATGGAATGTTATAAGAATTAATTTAATGTAAATGGAAATATAACATAAACATGTATCTTTTTACTAAAACAACTTTATGGTGGGGTTATATAGCCGATAAATATGACTATAAATTGTGATTAGAAAGATAAAAATATTTCCTATATCATGGTATTTTATTTATAATTTTTATACATTAAAAAAATTCATTAATTTACGACCCCCTAAGGATGTAGTGATAACCATATTAATGAAAGATTACAATAAATGATAATATAAATATTTATATAAATTTAATTTGAAATATTTGATGTCATCCACAAATTTTTTGGATTATAAGGACATTATAAATTTACTTTTATATAGTTTTTCCGAAACTATCATGCAATTATGACTTAAAAAATCAATTACTAAATAGTGTCAAAATTGACATAAATGTGTTTTTTTTAAAATACAAATTTATTAAATGATATAATAGTCATTAAAATAAAATATTCGCCCAAATTACTTATATAGTGTTTTAAATGTCATTAATTATCCACTTGAGGTTCTCTTTTTAATTTATAGTAACTATATAACCATATAGTATTGTAATACAAGAAAACGTGGTAAGAGTTAATTTATTTATCTAGAGGTAAAATCAAAATGATAAGGTTGAATTTGTTACCTAAAAATGTCTAAAACCTATTGGCTGATAGTATGTAGAACTATAAACATCTTATCCTCTTAATACATCACTTTGGATCTATTATAATTCGAAAATCAATTTATAATAATATAATATTTCTGGACATTTCTAAAGATCTCATCCTCTGTCTTATAAAAGGCCACCACATATACCCACATACTCACACATATCAAGACCATTGTATCTTACATTTTATTCTCTAATAATTTATAAACATCCCTCAATTACACTTAAAGACCCCACATTGGGCACAAATCCAACTATCGGAGACCTTTTGTGAAAATCAAATGGAGATACTCGAAAAAGATGCCATTGTTTTATCACCTCTTTCAAAATTATTTTCATCTTCTAATTCATATTATTACTATTTTTCCATAATAATGTAATAAATCCAGTATATTATACATTATTAAATGTTATAATAATTATTTTACAACATTACACCTCCTTTTACCCATCCTGTGAAATGCAATATCACCATGCGTGTGTACGTACGACTTATTGTCGCCACATTATGGTGTAATAGGTTATTAAATAGAATTTAATTTGTATGGGTATAATTATCAGTATAATTGATATAAATAATGAATAAAAATTTATAATTATTATATTAAATTAATATACAATCCAATTCCATACCATTTAACAATTAATTGAATGATATTGTCTCTCGTGTTTACGTACGACCTAATGTCTCCATGATGTGATGTGATTAATTATACTTGATCATCATTAAAACATGATTATATACATGAATGTAATGAATAAATATGATATATATTATAATAACATAATTTCTTAAATGATATAACTGTAACCTAAGAATTGGAACATGAAATTATCTGACAAAAATTGCATACGAACATAAAGCAGTTAATATCGGATTAACGAGTGACATTAAAATGTTACTAAAAAATGTATGATAACATTATCATATATGATATCATAAAAATTATTATGATTCATTAATAATTCAATAAAAATATTTAAATAATTATACTTTAGTTTCTGATAAATATGAAGGATGACAGACCTAAGGTAAGAGATAATTTCACAATCTCATTATTATCAAAGATTTTTTATATGTAAGTATTTACTGGGGTATATTTATAATACACATCCACTTTTCCTAAATATATAATATTTTTTTATATTATTATACTATTTTTAATTATATTTTAACCAATTATTAATTTTTATTAAATGTTATGGAACAAATCTTTGTTTCATTTTATATATGTGATTATTTCTAACTTTTCTTACAAGAGTACGACATTAATGTTTATTTTTACCTTATACAGTATGAATGGATTTTTTGATCTTTATAATGCCTTGTTTCTATGAAACTTCATCTACATGATTTCAAGTTTATTTTCAACTAAAATCTATTCTTTTAATATATCATGGCATTTGAGAAAAGAAATTGTTTTTGAATATGAAAGGATATTTTCCTTATTAATTAAGTACAATTGCATCATCAAAACTATTTTCAATATTAGATGGATATCGTTAAATAATTGTATTTTTATATCCCTATTATTACTATGATATTATTGTGTTAATTATGGAATGATATTTTATATGGATTATGTTATGATGGAATGATTTTTTAGAAACCCATTTTATTTTCCAAGGTTATGCTATAATGAATAATTTATATTTTTGTGGAACATTTAAGAATGATTTCACTAATAGATGGGTAAGACCTATATCTACATCCAATGAATTGGGAGAATATTTATATCTCATGAGATAGACATGATTGGAATGTCATATAAATCTAGATTAGTAATATAGGGTCGGAAGGGCAAGTAAACCCAGTACATTAATGGAGTTTTTCTGCTATGATGGTCTTGGTATAAGACTTCTCTAATATGATACTGATTTGATATAATTATGAGTTTTCTAGAAGTTCATGTTTCATGCCAATACTATGGTATCATGTTTAATATTTCCTTATGATTTATTCCTTAAAAACTGATAATATTTATTTAATGACTGCTGATTTTTTATATTCCAAAGTGATGTTAATGTTTTTTACATACATATGTTCATCAATTGTTTTCTTACCCTTATTGAGCATCTAATAACACCCTTTCTTATGTCCCATTCCTCATGTTATAATAACTAATTTTAATAGGAGTACTAAAGGTGATTATATTTATGGGAGATGTTGAGTACATTTCATAAGAAATAAAAAATGTATTTCATGTTTCCAAATGCACTATTCTATTACAGTCCTCTGGAACACATTTTTAAAATTTAATGAATATTAATAAAAAAAGATTAAATATTTATATACATCATTCTTGGGAAGTTATAAGAGCCTTCAATAAAAAATTAGAAATGAATTTATTTTACTCGAACGTAAAATATTTATGTTGTTCTTTATTTTGTTTTGAGACTTTATAGAGAGTATTTCCAGGGTGATTTTTAGTTATAGACCAACTCCTCTTTTATAACGTGTTGATATAATATCCACATTTGATCAATGGTATCTATAAGGGTAGTTTTTATGGTTTTAGGGTTATATTATTTCATCATGGGTTTATTTATATTTTGGATACCATGAACCTTTTCTGTGTTATCCAATTTATGGACATTGAACATTTCAAACCATTCCATTGGGTACCTAATTGTTTGGAGGCATTGGGAGGGAGTACAGAGGTGATCGGATATCTATACTGGGTTTTGGCCATTCAGAGGTTAGCCAAGGAATAGTGGTAAAAATGGTGAGTTATTTTATGGTTCTATTATGAATGATTGACATTCCTTTTTTGAGGATGGTTGTATAGGTTATCTGTTTTGGAAGATATGTTCACTAAAAACTCTAAAATCTCCATAGTGGAGGTTGTTTCAGATGGAAATATTCAATATATAAAATGAGTATTATGAAATTGAAAAGGATTCGATATCAGTAGGTGGTTTCATAGTGAGTCATCCCATTGTTAAATTGGGGTTTTTATAAATAGTGGGGTTGATAGTGGAATCATGAGTTTTTTATTGGAGAAAGAGTGACACCAACCTTCCATAAAAATGATAATATTCATCAGTGTAGTTAATTGTGGATGAACTTTTGTAAATAGGGGGTTTTTTTCCAATTTTTTAAAGGTTGTATTAGTATATATACAATTGGTTTATGTGATTTAAACTATTCCATATAATATAGAGTTTTTGATGGTGTATTATATAATACTATTTGGGATGTTTTCCTATGTGAATCAGGGATCACAGGCACATCATCATCATTTACATGGTTCATAAATGTGGAAAGAGAGTATAGAAGTAATAAAAATGTGTTACTATTTTGATGTAATGTTAAAATAGTGAGCTAGGGTACATCACACCATTGTAATGGGTGTGGCAAATGAATGGGAATTCAAAATAGTGATATATTTTCTCAGGCACCATTGTTATGACCATAGTTAAAGTCAACCCATATTAAAATTTTGAAATGATAATTGAATTTATGAGGGTAGATATATTTATTAATAGAACATTATATCTCATTATATCATTTTTAATTCCATTGTTTCAAGGTGGGTGAAGCATCATCATATATATAAATGAAAATATGGGTATTCATTTATATCATACAAAACATGTTTCTTTATCTTGAGCCATGTCTCATTCTATACCTCCACTATGTGGAAATAGATATCAATTTATGGACCCTACACTTCTTTACTCAGGTAGATTAAAAGTTCTATATTTTATGTATATTTCCAAATCCCCTTCTTGGCTTTTTTTCATTCTTTATCATTGAATGATAGTAAAAATGATGGTCTATAGTTTCTATTGATTGTGAGGGATATTTTGATGCGTAATTTGGTGTTTCATTATTAATTATGTTTTTCATGGTTTAATTGGTTTTTATACTAAGTTCTATTACATTAATGATTCTTGGATTCTTTAATGGAGGGGATTTATATACATATGTTATATCTTGTAGAACAATATCCTTGATAGCGCATGATTTCATTCTGTCTATTTTATTCTCCTATAAGGGATGATATTATCTTCTAAGTATTCTCTTTTAATTGGGGCATGCAAATAAAAAATGGAACACTTCTTAAATAAGAATAAAAATAATAAGTTAATGATAATCTGGATGTATAACTGTTGAATTAACAAGGGTGATTGCATTTTATTTTTAATTTCTAGATTTTTTGTTATGTTTTGATACTTTTTAATTATATCATTTTATATATATTACATATTGTTGTCATAAAAAACAATGTTGTGCACTTAATTTTTTTACACACTCAAGATGATAGTAAAAGATTATTACATTTCCATGCTATCAAATATATTAGATTTCATGATGATATATATTTTATTTAGTGTATTTTTATTATTTAAATTATTAAGTAACCAAGTATAGTTTATATATTAAATATGAAAATTTAAATGTACTCTTAAAAATTCAAATCTAGAAATATGTTGATATAACACCTGATGAATTTTTTGGTTTATAATCCACGTAATTTTTCTAATTAAGTATGATATTATTTATGATTATTTACTAAGGATACGAACAGAATTATAATTCCTTATAGTTCAATATGACCTCAATTAATTATTTGTGAAATATTTTATGAAATTATTTCGAAAATTGGAAATTATATTAAGGATTGAAAATCTAGAATTGGACATTGATAACATGATGGGTTATATTTTCATTGAAATTTTAAATTTATTTTATGAAAATTATATTGTATTGAATAATTTGGAAACTAGATGTTTTTTTGGTTAATAAAAGATTAATGGAAAATAAAACTATATCAATGAATATGAAGGTTTTTAATGATTAATTAACATGGTGGAGTGTCTAATACATTGTTATTTTGATTAACATATGAAGACTTAGTTGTTTTTGATATTCCACTAAAAAATATTAATTGATCATAAATTTAATAATGAGTTTAATGGTAAATAAATGTCTTGTAGGGGATATTGATAAATAGGTTTCTTTAAGTTGTGAGTATAAATATCTTATTGAAATTAATGGTTTGTGTGATTCAAATGTATTGATTGATGGATTTATTTTAATTTAACCATGGGGTGTCAAAGATTTCAAAATTAGTTATATTGAATAATTTAATAATAAATCTAATTATACATGAAATTTGTAAATTATAGGAATGGATGTAATGTGGATAAATGAAATTGTGTTATGTCATCACGATACATTTTTACTCCCAATTATTTTCATTCCTTTTTTTTGAAAGATGTTTATTTATATATGATTGAATTTTTTATTAGTAATTTTAAAAGTAGATATGGTTAGATGATTATAATTTATGGTGGGAGACATGCATCATAGGGGGAAGTAATTAGGCTGCTTCTCTATGTCTTTATGATATCCAACAATGATGGTTGTGATGTGGTTGTGTTTGTGATTTGTGGTTTTGGGTAAATGTGTTGATGTGGATGATGAATGGATTCCCAAAATGTAGAGGGATTTATATAATTCCAATTATGTGGGAGGCACAAATTAATTGTTGTATCAATTAGATTCCCATGATATAAATGGGTATAGATGTAGTGGTGGATCAGTTATATTCCCATGACATAGGGGGATTGATCTAATTCCCTTGATGTTGGGGAATATATAAGTAGGTGGACTAGTTAGATTCCCATGATTTGGTAATCCTTGATATGATTCCCTTGTTGTATGGGGGATATATGAGAAGGTGGAATTGATTGGATTCCCATGATATGGGGGATTTATTGAAGATGGTGGATAAGTGGATGTGGTGTTATGGTGTCTATCTACTTTCCAATCCCTGTTTGTTTCTTCATGTATTTATAAATTTATTTTTCTCATCTATGTTTTATTACTACATACTCTATAAATTTTACTGTCAAAAAATATTTGGTTTTTAGTGGGATTATCCAACTGAGTACTCCTGCGATTTCACCCCATCATAATAATTTTCATGATCTATCACTTGAGTTTGATTATATTATTCATGTATATTGGGTGGTTCTGGTATATGGCATAGAAGGTTTTGTGAAAATCAGACATGTATTTTATTGATATTTTATATTTTATTTGTATTATCATTTATTATATGGCAGAAAATTAATTTTTGATGGAAATCTCTAGGGACTAATTGGTATTATTCCTTTAAATAGTGTATTCCTATGATATTTTGGGGTGATTCTTCTTATTCAAGTGTTTTATACACAATTTGATAGTATCAAACATGTATTATATTTATAGTAGGAATCTAGGGGCACTCAAATTCAAAAAATAGCCATCGGAGGGTGTATAATGGGGGAACGTCATGAAGAAATCCTTGTGAGGAAATATGGTTACTTTTTTTTGAGTGTCCCTACCGAAGAATGATTAAAAACTTCATTTGAATATCAAAATATAGAAAAAATCCTCAATATTGGATGACATCAGCAAGAATTACCAGACCCGTGATTCAGTGTGAAGGACACAAATCAAACAAAGAATCTAATAGAGTACCAACTAACTAGAAACATATTGGGTCACATAAGAACACCACATCTAAAAAGTATTACATATGTCATGTGAAGGAGATGGTCCAAAGCATAACAGTTATATAAATATTCCATCACCACTAGCTATCCTACAAGAATTTATTCCTTCAATGATATATTGAAAACAATAGGGATTCTTCTAATGTCAATGGAAATTATAATTTATTAGTGTGACCTTGACCTAACTCGTGTTGATAATAGGTTAATTTTCAACCTATTCTGAGAAATAGAATACTTATAAATGAACAATTCCTACTATAAACTCAGAAATGAAGTCATAGATCAGTATAGGGAACATAAGGAGAAAAAATTCAATCCCAAACATTTCCCTGGATTCCTCATTCAAAATATCTCTCTATTGGGGGAATTAGTACCAAATCATTTCTAAGGTGTACCACTTCTATAAAAAACAATTTCATCACATTCATGTTAACTCTACTTAAAGAATATGGTCCAACATCTTCTAGACTCTAGATTTATAACATCTCTTTTTTATGGTGTAAGAATTTGAAATTTCTGAAGGGATATATTTTGATCTAGGAGCTAAGATCATGTGGGATTATTAGACATTCTGATCTCGATATTGATATTATTAAAATATTAAATATTTTAAATCATGAACCTATAGATTTATAAAAAAATGGAATAACTCGTAAATGGTGACTCGAAAGTGAAATATGAGACCATTGATTATTGTAGAATTCTAGTTCTATCATAAGTATGACATAATCATTTTCAGCATTGTGAATTTGGAATAAGGAAGCTGTTTGGAGAAAAAATTATATAAATTAATCATATTTCATTAAATGTTTAATTTAAAATAGGATAATATAATATCATCTATAAATATAAAGTTGTGAATAATCCCAAGGGTTATCAAAATAACGTTTTTATTCAGAGGAGTCATTATAGGAGAGAATTTGTAGAAGAAAATGAAATTGAGTACCAGATCAGTACCAAGGGGGGTCATCTACAGAAATGGAGTTTGTGGATCTCACTAATGACTATGATGTATTATTATTCCACATTATTAATTGATCCAAAATCAATGATTTTTTTTGAATTTATTCTAATTGATTATACTGGGTCGAACACGAATCAATTCCACTAATAATAACTGTTTCATACTTTTAAGTTTAATTATGGACTATTTATTTAATAGTTTTTAATGGTTATTTGTTTTTTATTCCAATGAATAAAATTGAGGTCACAAGGAACAATTTTTTATGGTCACGTCTCTTTTGTTATTTATAGTTCTCCTTCCCGATTTCTTCATATGATCTTCCTGGAAACTCATTTTCCAGTGTTTTAAACCAATTCCTTTTATTCGATCATGGATAAACTATTCATCAATGAAAAAAATGGATACTATAGGCTTGGGTTAACAAGTAATGTCTAGATCATGGTATATGATAATTGTAGATTATCAATGATGAGAAATAATTAGACTTAGAGACCTAGATTTTTTTTGAAATGTGGAATGTAATATGGATTAACATGAGTCATATTTTGATTGGACTAGAATGAAAAAATCTATACACCAGTGATAGTATGGCTCCATCAATGTCAAAACAAGATCATACTTTGAGAATAATGGCTATACCAAAGGATCTAGATTCAATAGGGAGGGCATGTGATCGTCTAGTTTAGTCTATAAAAAAATTCATCATGGATACATAAAAAACAGTGTATATCCCCATTTTTTACATCGAGGATTTACAAATGTAGAATGGTATCACCCATCTTGTAGAACTTGTTGCACACTATGTGAATCATGGTTGTTGTCTTGACATGGACACCCAGGGTATATTAGAAGATACCTCTCTTGGTACAAAGGCATGAACATATAAATGGTCATAGGTAGGTATAATGGACAGTGTACTGGCACAACCAGAAGTACGCGAGCATACGGTTCTTGACATGGGCGGAGGAAATGGGCTATCCTTACTTTCATAGGACTTGTTAGGTACCCACCACCCCTATACATGTCATGAACGTTTCTAAGTGTAGTGTGCAACCCTTCCCTATTCAGTTTAGATTAGAATCAATTGACCGAACTACCTTGGACTAGATGCTATGAGGGCACAGTGTGGCCTTACATCCTACTCATAGGATTGTGACCCCCTTTAACTGATGTGATTTAGATGGAGTTTTTGGTGTCCCCTAGTGGATCTAGGTGTCATCCACTATCATTCTATATATCCTCATGGGTGGGGATAGTTGAATAGTCATCCCTATCATATATGGAGTGGAGATCCGCAATATAGTAGGATACTCTAGTTGGGTTAACGGTGTCCCCCAATAGTCCGTGGTGTGATCCCCTATTTAGGAGTTGGGGTCTTGGTGATCTGAAGAGTACTTCATTAGAAAAACCCAATGAGCTGAAACATATTTTATGAGTGTAATTAATGATATAAAGACATTATGGGATAGTTATATGTGAAAAAGGGGTTACCGTTGAATCCTTGAGAAGAATCATATGGGTGATACTATGGTTGAGATCACCTAGAGTTAGGGACTCAATCGTATGTGTGTCTGTTGTGCATTAATTTATTGTTTATAGTCTCATATATACTAATTGAAATTGCCTCTTAGTAAGGATATAATTATGTATCCTGATGCTTTATGTTTGGTGATTTCAATGTGTCCTACTAGGTATTTTCATAATCACACCAAAATGGGCTTTATCTACACATGTCATATCTTATGCAGATGACATACTCTTTGTAAGAGTCCTAAAGGGACCCATAGAAGGGAGATCATTATAAGTTCGATATATTGAGGTGCATTCCAATTATTTCATGTGGAATTATACCCCTCCTACATAGAATTTTATATGTCTTTATCTACTTCAGGGGGACTTTATTAGCCCCTTAAACTTTTTAGAAAATTTGATATAATCATATTATTGGATATAGATGAATACATGAATTTTGTATCACATTTACATTAACGTTTAGTGTTTTATGGGTTTGTATATGTGTTCATGTGTATAGGTAAATTAGACTAATTCCACCCTTGTGTGTGATTTTCCGACTTGGAAATGGTCATCAGCCTGTGGCCTATTACAGGTGGGCTTGGAGTTGTCACAATCAGGCCCCCATCAGGTTGTGTCATGATAGAGTGGTATCAAATGAGTTAGTTCAACCTTTGGAATGGAGTTAATGAGATAGATTTGGGGATTATAGAAATAATTTCAATGTTTTTATAGTTCTTCTATTTGTCCATAGTGTACACTATTGTTGTACCAACCAATTTATACATTAGTCAGTGTGTTGATAACCTATTTTTCATCTTGGTATATGTAAGAACTATTTATAGGTAAACAAATTGGTACATGCATGATATTGGAATATGTTTTGATTCCATATCCTTTTGTTGTTAGAACCTCGTATATACTCTATATAGATGGTACATCTTGATTTTATTGCAAGATACCTCCATTAATATATCCATCCATTATTTTATAGCAAGATCATGATGATGATACACAATGTGATGATGTCTCATTGTAGGATCATGCATAGAGGGTACCTCTAGTTTTTTTACTATTATAGACACCACATGTTGAGTGTAATTTTTCACCAATAGTGCTATTTGAAGAAGTTAAAAGGATGAGTTCACTCAAAGAGTTCTAGAAGAAGAATCATCTCAGGATTCAAGGAAATCCAAACACCCATGTATCTATGGACTAAATTTATGTAGTTACCCAAGTTTTCTCCATAGACGGGGAACCTCAATTGGAGATGGTGGTCATAGTGGTGAGTGATATTTTATACTCCATAGGGAGATGGTGGAGTATGGTGAATCAGACACATTATGAGATGATGTTCACTTGAAAAAAAAATGTGTCTCATCTAATATAAGTTTTATCCAACTACATTGTTACTGGTGCTCAGACAAAAGCTCATATATCTTCAACAGTGTATCTTGACCATGTTTAACTATTCAGTGATGTTAAACAACCTCTCTTTTTAATCTCTTAATATTTTGTGAGATCCTTTCTTTGAAACCTAGTAATTATTGTATGGATTACACTAAGATATTTTTTCACCAGTGATATCTCTTTTCATTTCAAACTTTTCTAGTTTTATTTAGTGGGATTTGGTAGTATAGATATTACTAGAAGATTTGACATCGATAGTTGGTTCGGTAAAAGTAAAGATAGAGATAAGACCATGGATGATCGTAACCTAAAGTAGAGATTTTGATCCGAGTTTGAAGTACTGTTAAGGATACATTCCTAGTATAGACGGTATGTGGTACATGGCTTTCAAGGTAGTTCTAATCAGTGATGGGAGATGTAGTGTTACTCTTATGATGATTGAAAATATATCACTATGGATCGACTAAAACATCATATAGCTGACTAAGAGATACTTGATAGACCTCCATGGAAAGTGAAACATTAGGATTTGGGATTTACATAGGTCAGAGGACATGTTTGAGGAGTTGGGGGATAAATGGATGGTGATAGATGCTTTGATATGCTATTTCCACTACCCCAGGTGGTCCATACCATACTCAGGGAATCGATGGTCAGAGACACGGGCAGCTACTGAATATCTAAGCATATAACCGATAGACTCCTTGGATGATTAGAGGTATGATCTCTGTCATATCTAATATTATTTAATTATTGATAGACATGGGTTCATTACACTCTTTTCATGTTACTTATATTGTTTATGAAATAATGATTATAGTTGGGCACCATGATTGAAAATGATCATAGAGACTATGAATGGACAAGATTCAGTGATCACACACTTCATTCAATAGTGCGAAATGACTCTCAGAGTAGATATAATCATATAAGATCACATTGTAGTAGTTATTTTGAATTATGACGTCATCATAGTAATGTACAAGCCGTCTATAGTTCCTGGCCATATTGATTGTTTTAGGTGGAGGATACAATGTATCTGTAGTGATGGGATGATGTTATCCTATATCGGTGAGAAGGAAAAATAGCAAGAAATTTATGTGATTTTTTATAGGAGGATACAACTAAATACACATCAGTTGGATATTATTACCCTTGGCATAGAATATGCTATGATCTTTGAGTTTATGGAATTTTTTGTGGAGTATAAAGATATATTTTCTACGGACATGTTAGTCTTACCTCCCCACCTTTAGATAGAATTAAGCACAAAAATTCATCCAATGGTGGCCCTGATTTCTATTTTATCATTTTGAATGGCTCCCACAGAGTCTCATGAGATAAAGGTGTTGTTAGAGAATTTAAAAAGGATTTTCTGAGAGACATTTTATCTCCTTGGGAAGCCTCAGGGTTGTTCACCAAAAATAATAATGGGTGATTGAGGATATATGTGGATTGTCATCACCTAAAATATTTTATTATAAATAATAAGTATTTTTTATCAATAATTGGTTGAAGCTTTAATAATTTATGAGGGGTGCGATGGTTCTTAAATATTTTCCTTATATTAACTTATCCCCGACTCTGAGTTTGTGAGATGGATATACTGGAGACGCCATTATGAAATCATTATAGCCACTAAAAGTACATTGTGATTCCATTTTTCATGAGTAACACCCCATCAGTGTTCTTGAGACTCATGAACTAGATCATTCAACTCTTTTTAGACCAATTAATGGTATATATCATTTAAAATATCTTAGTGTAAACTATATCCAAGGGGGAGCAGGAGTGAAATATTAGGATGGTTTTGGATGTACTCTAGGAGTACTATAATTATGGTTTCCTCTATAAGTGTATGTTTTGAATAAGAGAAATCAAATATATTGGACATGGTTTTATAGAGGTAGGAGTAGTATTGGATATAGAAGTGTTCAAGGTGATTCATGCTTGGGATACACCCAATAGTGTGACTGAGGTATAGAGTTTTCCTTATTTGGAAGGATACTACTGAATTTTTGTTCCCAATTTTTGTGATATTTTTAGAACCCTTGACAACAATGACACAATATGTAAAAAAAGGTGATATTGATCCCTTCAATAGTTACAATAGGTTTTGGTATGTTTCCTATATTGAGACTTCATGATTTTGGTGTTAATTACCAAGTGTTCTGGAATTCCTCAGTGACCAAAATTGGTTGTGCCCTAACATGAAGTTATCTAATTATTTCCTATGGTTCTAGGAAATTGAGATCCCCTAATTAGAACTATGTGACCCATGACCTATAGATTTTAGTGGTAATATCTTACCTGAAGTTGTGCGAACACTATCTTATAGATAAGATTTTTATCTTCTACTCTTTTTATCAATGTCTCAAGTATATTTTTCAAATAGGGTTATTAACTTTATATAGAGGGTATTTATGGATTTCTTCTAGGACAATGACTTTTAGATAGATGATAGTAATATAAGGGTAACATTTTAGTTGATACACATTTCATGAAATATTGTTTTCAGTTATTGAGGGGTGGTTAAGAGTAGTTATCATCATTTTAGTTGTCTATATTGGATGTAGATGGATAATATTTCCTCCATTCGATGGTTGTTACCATTATACGTATATAGAAATTTAGGGAGGCCGAACTTACAGATATCGATAGTCAGACCCAATATACTAACTTATCAATTGTACATGATCAAGATGGATTTTATAATGGTGGAGATAACATAATTCCTTTTGGGGGATGGGAAATGGTACTAGTTTCTTTGAGGGAGGAGGTATTAATGGAGTTTAATACTTCCCCCTTAATGGTACATCTAGGGGTGGAAAAGATATCCAAGGACCATTAGTTATGTTTCTAATAAAAAGATATGATGATATGTGTTATAGATATTGTCTCTCAATGAAACACAATTTATGAGGTGATGGAATCAGAACAGGTTCTTACGGGTTTAGTTCCAAAAATTGAGGTTCCATATTTGATGAATGTTACCATCTCTACGGATTTTGTGATGTGGCTTCCGTGATCATCTAGTCGACATAATTCCATTTAGGTGATTCTAGAATCACTCACCATGTTGGGAAACTTCCTATCTATCTAAGAGTAGCTTTCAGGGGAGATATTGTGACACCATTACATGAAAGAGATAGTCCATGATTACAAAGTCCCATTAGAGATAATTTAAGACGATGATTCTTGCATGAAATAGCAATTATGGATATGTTTTCAGAAGATTATAGGGACATAGTTGAGTTTGACCATGGAGTTTCCATCTAGAAAAAATTCCAGAAATATAAGACTATTCTGTTTTGGGGGGACATTCTTTGAGAATCCAAGTAGGAATTTTTCATACATGGGAGGATCATCTACCCTTGTTTTTTTTTTGTTTAAAAACTAACACCACTCCACCATTTTTATGTCCATATTCATGGGATTGTATGGGAAAACCATCATGTATCCATTATATTGGATTGACCATAGAGAGTCAGTAGTTCTAGTCCCAGAGATAGTGTGAGTGATTAAAGAGATGGCGAAGACCATCCAATGGAGGATGAAGACTACAAAGATACATTAGAATTCCTATGTTTGCTGATGAGATAGGACTTTTGAGTTTAATAATGGAGACCATGTTTTCTTTAATTTACCTCCTTGCTAAGGATTTTTAGAGATTTTTAAATGTTGAAAGTTATCTCCAAAACTCATCATCCCATTCTAGATACTTTAAAGAATTGGAATGGAGGGTTACAAATAATCTCTAAAACCATTGATTGACTGGTTACACAATGTCTTCCACATGTTGCAGTTAAGGAGGTATGTTCATGAACCATCACATGTTATCAACTCTGGTGAGCTGGGAATGAAGGATGGATCTACCATTATTTTATACAGGGTCAAGATAGATTATCAGTAGGATAAGATCATGCATTTTTTAGATATTATAATGGTGTCTATTTGGTGGTAGAAATTGAGTCATTGGAAGAGAATCATGGATTGGGAGACCACAATACGAGCATAGTAAGATCATCTTTTTGAGTTGTTTTGTTATTTTTAGTATGATAATTCTCTATATTGAGGAGATTTTAATGTTTATGTTTTCATGTGTATGACATATTAATATAATAATGGATATCTTCTAAGAATGGCATGAATATGGAAGGAGATTATATGACTTGGTACTATGGGTCCACCATTTATATTACAAAAATATTACATATATTATAACACACACATGCATATATCCTAGAAATTTAAAATAACTCCTAAATAGGAACTCCGATGAGAAATTAGAGATAGATATTGATTATAGGATATAGGTTTTTTCCTAGCCATGGCATAGTCTTTTTCAGCATCAGGTGTTTTTCTTGATCATCACCATTTACGATATATCTTAATATATTAAATATATTTATTAATTGATTAATAAAAATAATGAAATGTAATAACCTATATAAATATATATTTATGAAAAATCCGAAGGGTAATCCACCTAATACGTGGATTGAGAGGACAAGTTGGAGGAATGCATTGGTGGATGACAATAGAATTGATGATTGAATCTGTACTACAAGGAATCTTCTACACAGAAGGAGTCCATGGATGTCACCAACAACTACGAAACATGCTCATTTGTCATCAAGGAGTGATCCAAAATCAATATAGGAAATTTATGTTTTATTGATTCATATTTTATTATTATCCTAAGTCAAATTCTGTTTAAATCTGCAAACAAGAATTAATTGTCACATCTATGGTTGATTTATTTGATTGTTGTTTAATGGCTCATTTTTTTCATTTTAATGGAAATGAATTGCGGCTATCCATGAAAATAGCTGATATTTATTCCATATTTTTATTTTTTCTTCCCTTATCCTATTTATTTAAACGTTCATCACAAAAAAATCCCTTTTATTGATGTTCAATCAATACATGTTATTCAATCATTATGTGATAGTTCTTCAGTGCATCATATCGATACTATGGGTTCGGGATTGTGATTTTTGATGAAATCATAGTGTGAAATGATGGTAGTTTATACATGATATGATACATTAATAAATTGAGATTTTGGTTGTGGATTGGTATGAAATGTGGGATGTGTTCTAACATTAGTTTATTTTCAAGATGATTTAATGACCGGAATCTGAGAATCGATGATGGAAAGGCTTGATCAGTGTCAGATCAATCTCCTATAGTGTGATTTATTATTAGACTAAATAAATCATAGGTGTGGGTGTAGATTCATGAAGAATTCCTGGGTTCTAGTAAAACCCACCTACACATATTTTATTTAAGAATAAAACACATCATGTTTCCCTCTATGTCACGAACCATCCCGGGTCGACCCTGTATCTGTCACCTGAGCCAGTCCGCGGCAAGTCCCGAGGGGTGTTCCCGATCCCCCCGGGATGGAAACTAGTGTCTGGAATCTAAAGTAAACATGTGGGAATGATTGGGCCCAAAAGAAAAACAGAATCTGTAAAATAATAGAAACTATACAAAACAGACAAACAAAAACTACCCAACCAACATACCTCCACGTGACCCCATAGGTCACCACCCAACTGAAAACCAACCTCGCCCCAACACTGAGCGAATAAACCAGGAAAACTTGTACACAAAGGAACCTGCAACTGAAAAGGTAAAAGATATGTGTGAGTACAAAAGTACGCAGTATGTGAGCCCAACAATAGATCCCAAAGCGCTGCCAGTAAATAAAGAATCTATAAATTCTAGGTTTGAACTACAAAGTATAAAAGTGAGCTTTTATAATGTTTCACGTGAAGATCAAAACACGATACATTACCCTTGTTCTGTTTCAAAAGTTGAATTCCTTTCATTGGTGCCAAATTCATTCTAAAAAAAGTAGTGTTTCATTTTCAAATTTTACACAAGAGAATAACACATTTTCGTTTGAAAACCATTTCACAAAGTATAATGGTATAAGCTGTGAAGAACAACTGAAAGTAAACAAGCTAGGAACATCAAGTAACCATGGGTGATCCTAGACATCCCTAGAAAACCCTGGAAGTACTCGGGTTCAAAATACCTGCCGGCGTGGTACTCCATATTCAATAACCAACTGGACGCCCTAATAGCCAACCAGTGGGACATCCTTTCTGGCCTGTCCATGACTCCAGGGGGTACTAACCCTTCTAATCAAGGCTAGCAAGAAACTGTCACTCGATAATCTATAAGTCGTCCAGGAAACCATGGTAATTTCGATAATACTGTGTAAGTGGGAGGCCCTCGCACGCGTGACTCACCTCACCGCACTTGCCAACCCCTTACACGGACACCGATACATGACAATCCTCGAAGGGAAGTCCCCCTGTAGAGATTCCCCATAAGTACGTGTAAATATATATATGTAGTCAGTTCACAATAAATAAAGTGCCAACTGGGCCGCCACATGATTACATTTAAACCATTTAATATCAAAGAGTTACCAAAAGATATGACACACGCCATCATGTTGAAAACTAGAAAAACATACTTAGAAACCCATTTAAGGAAAACCAAACCACCACTGAAAAATTCCAAAATGCAGCTCAAAGGCTAAACGGGCCTTTAATCATTTTTTTAAGGAACTTTGTTTCTCAAATGAAATCTGAAATTTTATTCACGCGTCAAACTAAACCATTTTTCAACAATAAAAGATCCACACCTGATGTTTCAAAAAAAAAACAGTTTAAAGGAAAACGAGCATTTTTTCTCTTCAAAGATTTATGAGTACACCGTTTTCCATAATCAATACACCTTCAATTTTTCACACATCAAAACCATTTCCAATCACACATTAACATGTCTTGCACATTTCAAAAAGAACTCAATTATCCATACCACAAAAAAACCACAAAACTAAGTCCAAGAAGACCTCTTCCAGTGAAATGCAAGAATTAAACAGATTTCACTTTCAGCAGGTCACCGCACTAAGCATAACTATTTAATACTACTTTAAATTTACTGAAATTCAATAAAAAGACAAGGAATAGATAAATTCTAAAGTTAAAGGCAAGTGCAGTGGGAGAAAACCTGCCTTGATTCACAACCCAAACACGACCATGCAACACGCGTCACACGGGTCCACAACCTAGTGACCACAGTATCGCAGACTTCCATTGCCGACACACTACAGCATTCGCAAAGTAACTAGAATAACGGACTCTAAATAAACCAAAAGGATAAATGACGCAAAAACTCAACTCCACAAATTTTCAAAACATAACTCACACCATACATTATTCAGTGAATCACTTAAAATGATTCCAAAGATTAACTCATGGTTTTAAACACCCAAAACCCCTTTCAAAACCTCTTTTATAGTTAAAATCAGAACCAAAACATGCCAGGAAAGCAAAATCACAACCAGTAGAAGTGAATGCACTTACGGAGGGGCTGCAGAAGGTCAGTCGGAGTTCAGAGGAGGCATCCAGAGTTGCGTCGTGCCGACAAATCTGGCCGGAAGGGAGAGTCGGTGTGAGTCCAGGTCACGGGAGGCAGCGGAGTTGCGTGGGTAGCAGGGGGCACTGCGAGAGGTTGTGTGTGCAAGGGGTGAGGTGCAGCTTGAGCCGGGAGGTCCGGCAGGAGGTGTGGAAGGGCCGGAGAATGTTCCGGAGGCCGAGGGTGCAGGCAGCGGCTGGAAAACAGCGAATGTCGGGGCAGTCGGGGCGGAGGCAGGGGGTGTGGGCAGCCAAAGATCAGAGCGGAGTAGGGAGGGGCTGATGCCAGAGAAAAAAAACGTTTGAAGGAGTGGAAGGGGGTGGTCAGGCCGCTGAAGTAGGGAGGGCGGCAGTGGCAGGGGAGCCTTTGGCAAGGGGGCGGGCCGTGGGGGTTCTCAGCACGGATGCGCGGCACGCGGCGGGTCGCGGCCGGAGGAGGGACTGGTGGGGAGGCTACACGGGAAGCGGGAGGAGAGGGGGGGCCGCGGGCGCGGCGGTTGGAGGCAGAGGCCGGGAGGCATGGTCGGACGGGAGCCGCGTGCGGCGATGGGAGTGGGAGAGGGGCGGTCACCGGGTGTCGCGAGGGAGGAGAGGGGTGGGCGCCGCACCGCTCACAGGGAGAGAAAAAAGGGGGGGCAAAGCCCCCCCCCAACCTAGGGTTTCAAAATATATATATATTTTCATAATATTAATATTAATTACATTAACAATCAATAATAATAATAATAATATAACCAAAATAATAATAACAATTTTATTATTAAAAAAACATATCTTTATTATTATTACCATTAACCATTTTAAATATAAATAAAAAATCCATTTTATTTAGTTTGAATTATTCTATTTTATTTCACTTACCATATAATTAATTCATTTACATAATTTGAAAACCACGCAGTCACGGGGTTCGCGGGCCGTCAAAAAAATGCTGTCGAGCATGCTGCTCTTTGATCGTGCCACCTGCCACTGCCCACTCACATTGTTTTATAAATAAATTTAAAAATTTGTGTGTTTGTTGCACAACATTTACCAACTGTGTGTAAACAAGCACCATGACTCAGAGCCACTTGGGAATCCGCGAGGACTCCACATAGTCACCCTTAACTGTGCGGGATGACCGCGCGATGATGAAAAAGCATCTTAAACACAAAAATAATCATTAAAGTAATTAAATAATAGAAGAATCAGGTCGGGGTGTGACAATTCTTCCCACCACAAAACATTCTGCCACCAAAAAGTCACCAAGCCAAAAGTCGGTCAAGATCCAAGTCCATTCCCAAATGGAACTAAAGGAATCGAAGAGAACTGAGAATCTCGGGATGACCTTACTCTACACAGGTCACACCTTACCGATTCAAGAGAAAACTGAAGTCTGAGGTTGATGGGAGAACACGAAGGGGTTCTCCCCACCACAAGAACTTAACTGGTTTGAAAATTTAACACCCAAAACATTCTACCACAAGGAGGCTGGTCCAGTGCGAGAACTCACAACCGATCAAAACCGACTCCTATAGCACGATCAAAACAACACCTCCGTCACACCCCTGGGAGCTCCTGGCTGTGTGCGGGCTTCACCCCGAGACCTGTGGCTAGGGATATGATGGTTGAAGAATCTCTTGCCTCGTAGTTAGGTACTGACACTCTCCAATCATGGTGTCCTCTTCAAGCAATGCTTCCTGCAAAACATCCCCAAAGGACCCAGATAGCTGCAACGATGACACATCTTCGGAGGGTTGTGACAGGATGGCTTTAAATGTCCGAAACAACCACACTGATAGCACACCACTGAATGATCTGACTAACGGGGAGCTGGGACCAAAGGAGATAACTCTTTAGGAACAGGTTTCTCTGGCATCCTTTCCTCGCCAGATGGAGAAACCCCACGAACAACTGGGTATGCTAGACTGCCAACCTCCTGCGCTCTGGACACCAACTTAGCTAAAAAAGCTTCCTCCACCAGCTTCTCGAAACGATGATCTTTAGGAGGGAGGACCCGCTCCTTGATTTCATGATGGAGAACCCCCTATAAAAAGAGAGGCCTTCATGAGCTCACGCGATGCCACCTCAGGAGAAAAGGAAATCAGTTCCTTGAAATGGTCAACATATGCTTTCACTATCTATTGACCTTTGCTGAATATGCACGAGCTCCGCCTTTTTCATTCCCTTCACTTCTTCAGTTATAATTCATTGGATGAAGATGGTTTTAAAGACATCCCACGTCATTCCGACTTGCGTTGACGGTGGGGAAACCACCTTCCACTGGTCCAGAGCTGGACCTTAAATCAATCCTATAACAGCACGAACCCTAATAGTCTCGGGAGTTCCCAACGTTCTAAAGATACTCTGCACTTCTTCAAGCCACTCTACCACTTCTAATGGGCATCGATCACCATGAAGAATAGGAAACATCTGAGAAGGACCAGAAACTGGGCATGAATCATTAAAAACATTGGGGATATTTCTGGGAGACATTCTCTGAACAACATAAAAAACAAAGCAAAAAATCAGCATCAAGTCAAATCTTAATCAAAAGGACAATCGTATACCAACAACTGGCTCGCACACCAAAATCCACTTTTCAAAAATCACCATTTAATTTCAAGACTACATCTAAACACAAGACCCACTTTCCAAAAAAAAAATCCAATTTCCAAAATCATTTTTCCTCTTTCAAAAATCATTTTATAAAGATAAGGTCAAAACTTTGGTTTCCAATAAACACCCATAGCATCTCATGAATCATCGAATGCATGTCCATCCATTCCACTAATATTATCCACAAACAAGTTCCTCTCATGTACCTTTCACACAAACCCACACACATGCGATCATTCATAAGGAAAACCAAGGGTCGTACCCAAACCATTTCCCTACCAATTCCAAGCAAACACCCGGTTCTGGAACCAGAACACTTTAAATTTCAAAAATCTCTCTATCAATTTAAACCCATATTAAAGAAAACACTTCTATTTCAAAATTCAACTTTAATTTTCAAAAACATGATCACATCAACCAGAACCAAACATAGTAAAACTTACAAAGAATCACCATAATGAGGAACTTGCAGTTACACTTAACCCGACAACATGGTAGTGAGCCACGCCCCAAGTAAGAATCAAAAACTAGGAGGAACTTAAACCATGTTCTAGGACTCCACATGGGTCACTACTCCATGTGAAATCGCGATGTGACACTGCCTCATCTCCTTTTTCATTCCTCAATCCAAAAAAAGGTCAAAACACACAACCCCCAGACTACCCCTGGTACCTCAAGGATCAGCGCGAGTAGGAGGTCGTGATGCTCTTCCCGCACTTACCTCTCGAGTTCCGACAGTACTAATCTCCTTCTACCAAACAACCCAAATAACAAGAAATTGAACCTCCTCTGATACCATTTTGTCATGAACCAGCCCGGGTTGACCCTGAATCGGTCACCCGAGCCAGTCTGCGGCAAGTCCCGAGGGGCGTTCCCGATCCCCTCAGGATGGAAACTAGTGTCGGGAATCAAAAGTAAACAGGTGGGAATGATTTGGCCCAAAATAAAACCAGAATCAGTAAAATAATAGAAACCCTACAAAACAGACAAACAAAAACTACACAACCAACGTACCTCCAGGTGACCCCAAAGGTCACCACCCAACTGAAAATCAACAACACTCCAACACTGAGCGACTAAACCAGGAAAACCTGTACACAAAGGAACCTACAACTGAAAAGGTAAATGATACGCGTGAGTAAAAAAGTACTCAGTAGGTGAGCCCAACAACAAATCCCAAAGCGCTTCCAGTAAATAAAGAATCTATAAATTCCAGGTTTGAACTACAAAGTATAAAAGTAAGGGTTCATAATGATTCACTTGAAGATCAAAACATGAGACATTACCCTTGTTCTGTTTCAAAAGTTGAATTCCATTCATTGGTGCCAAATTCATTCTAAATAAAAGAAGTGTTGCATTTTAAAATTTTACACAAGAGAATAACGTATTTTTGTTTGAAAACCATTTTCACAAAGTATAATGGTATAATCTGTGAAGAACAACTAAAAGTAAACAAGCAAGGAACATCAAGTATTCATGGGTGATCTTAAACATCCCTAGAAAACCCCTGGACGTACTCGGGTTCAGACTACCTACGGGCATGGTACTCCATAGTCAATAACCAACTGGACGGCCTAATAGCCAACCAGTGGCACATCCCTCCTGGCCAGTCCACGACTCCAGGGGGTACTAACCCGTCTAATCAGGGCTAGCAAGCAACCGTCACTCGATAATCTATAAGACGTTCAGGAAACCATGGTGATTTCGATAATACTGTGTAAGTGGGAGGCCCTCGCACGCATGACTCACCTCACCGCACTTGACACCCCCTTACACGGACACTGCAACACAAAAATCCTCGAAGGGAAGTCCCCCTGTAGAGATGCCCCATAAGTACATATATATATATATATATATATATAGTCAGTTCACAATCAATAAAGTTCCAACCGGGCCTCCACATCATTACATTTAAAACATTTAATATCAAAGTGTTACCAAAAGTTATGACACACGCCATCATGTTGAAAACCAGAAAAACATACTTGGAAACCCATTTTAGGAAAACCAAACCACCACTGACAAATTCCAAAATCCTGCTCAAAGGCCAAACGAGCCTTTAATCATTTTTTTGAAGGAACTTTGTTACTCAAATGAAATACAAAATTTTATTCACATGTCAAAGGAATAGATTTTTCAACAATAAAAGATCCACACCTGAAGTTTCAAAAAAACCAGTTTAAAGGACAAACGAGCATTTTCTCTCTTCAAAGATTTACGAGTACACCGTTTTCCATAAACAATGCACCTGCCGTTTTACACACACCAAAACCATTTCCAATCACACTTCAACATGTCTTGCACATTTCAATAAGAAATCATTTATCCATATCACAAGAATACCACAAAACTACGTCCAAGAAAAACTCTTCCAGTGCAATGCAAGAATTAAACAAATTTCACTTTCAGCAGGTCACCGCACTAAGCATAACTATTTAATACTACTTTAAATTTACTAAAATTAAATAAAAAGACAATGAATAGATAAATTCTAAAATTAAAGGCAAGTGCAATGGGAGAAAACATACCCTGATTCACAACTCAAACACGACCACGCGACACGCCTCACACGGGCGCGCAACCTGGTGACCACATTATCACAGACTTCCTTTGCTGACACACTTCAGTAATCTCAAAGCAACTAGAATAATGGACTCGAAATAAACAAAAAGGATAAATGACGCAAAAACTCAACTCCAAAAATTTTCAAAACATAACTCACACCATACATTATTAAGTGAATCACTTTAAAATGATTCCAAAGAGTAACCCATGGTTTTAAACACCCAAACCCCCTTTCAAAACCACTTTTATAATTAACCACAGAACCACAACATGCCAGGACAGAAAAATCACAACCATTCAAAGGGAACACACTTATGGCGGGGCTGCAGAAGGTCAGCCGGAGTTCAGAGGATGCAGCCAGAGTTGCGTTGCGCCAACAAATCTGGTCGGAAGGGAGAGCAGGTGTGAGTCTAGGTCGCGGGAGACAGCGGGGTTGCGTGGGTAGCAGCGGGGCACTGCGAGAGGCTGTGCGCGCAAGGTGTGAGGTGCATCATGAGCCGGGAGGTCCGGCATGTGGCGTGGCAGGGCCGAAGAATGTGCCGGAGGCTGGGGGTGCGGGCAGCGGCTGGAAAACGGCGCATGCCGGGGTAGTCGGGGTGGTGGCAGGGGGTGTAGGCCGCCAAAGATCAGAGCGGAGCAGGGAAGGGCTGATGCCAGAGAAAAAAAAATGTTTGAAGGAGCGGCAGGGGGGTGGTCATGCCGCCGAAGCAGGGAGGGCGGCAGTGGCAGGTGCGCCGCCGGAAAGGGGGGCATGCCGTGGGGGTTTTCAGAGCAGAGGCGCGGCACGCGGCGGGTCGCGGCCAGAGGCGGGACTGGAGGGGAGGCCGCACGGGAAGCAGGAGGATAGGGGGGGCCGTGGGCGTGGCGGTTGGAGGCAGAGGCCATGAGGTGTGGTCGGACGGGAGCCGCGTGTGGTGAGGGGAGCGGGAGAGGGGCGGTCACCGGGTGTCGCGAGGGAGGAGAGGGGAGGGTGTCGCACCGCTCAGAGGGAGAGAAAAAAGGGGGGGCAAATCCCCCCCAGGGTTTCAAAATATATATACTTTTTAATAATATTAATATTAATTACATTAATAGTAAAAACTAATAATAATAATAATAATATAACCAAAATAATATTAAGAATTTTATTATTTAAAAAAACATATCATTATTTTTATTACCATTAAACATTTAAAATATAAATAAAAAAATACATTTAATTTACTTTCAGTTATTCTATTTTATTTCACTTACCATATAATTAATTCATTTACATAATTCGAAAACCGTGCAGTCATGGGGTTCACATGCCATCAAAAAAATGCATTCAAGCATGCTGCTCTTTGATCGTGCCACCCGATAGTTCCCAATCACATTGTTTTATAAATAAATTAAAAAAAACTGTGTGTTTTTTTCACAACATTTACAAAATGTACGTAAGTATGAACCATGACTCGGAGCCACTTGGGCATCCGTGAGGACTTCACATCGTCACCCTTAACTATGCGGGATGACCGCACGATGACGAAAAAGAATCTTAAACACAAAAATAATCTTTAAAGTACTTAAATAATAGAAGAATCAGGTCGTGGTGTGACACCCTATGTGAAAGCTTCGGTTTGCACATGAAGAAAAGTATCAAACATAGTGTGACACATTTCACACATTGTGTGACTGATGGATGGAAGCTCAGTATAAACCCCCTGATGCATGGGTAGATACATGTCAAGGTAAATGGCTAGGTACGTGACCACAACTAGATACATAGGAACAACAAGGTACATGTAAAATTACATGGGAATGACCATAAGTACATAGGCTCGGGGTGTTTCACAAGTCGAAGGACAAGGGCTACTCCAACAATAATGGGAAATGTTTTGTACTCCTTGTATATGCTTGGTAATATTCCTAGGGTGGTGTGAATCCCTTTATCTATTTATTTTAGCACAGTACCATTTCAATTTGTTCCTCGGTCTATTTCCTTTGAGGTAACAATATGGAATTATCCCCAAATTACGATATCCTCTATAGTTTGATTTTTTTATGGTGTTCATGATGTCTGCTTGAAAACCTAGGTGTGATACTCAATCATTCTCTCTTTTACCCTAGGTGGGGTTTGTGGTATCTTCATCACCAGTATACTTGGATTGACGGTACCCAATCTATAAAGACACTAATGTAGGGTTATTTGTGTCCCCCTATGGTCCTGAGAGTGACCCCCTATATAGGATTTGGGATCTTGGATATTCAAACATTAAAGATTTTATGATAATTTATTAATGTGACCTCTCATATTAGCTCTATAAGTGGTATTAAAGCCCAAAGAGTGAGTTATAATAGAATATGAATTACCATTAAAGACTTGAGAAGAATCCTACATATGATAGTATGGTTGATAACTCATATAGGGGTGGAGTCTTTCATGAGTATATTTGTCTATTTTTTACTGTATATTCATCACCTATCTTGATTGACATGTCTTTATGGTTATGAGATGTGTTTTTATCTTGATGCATTATGTTTGGGTGATTTTTTGATTTCTTGAATTATTATTTTATACTCACCCATGTATGGGTTTAACCCACAAATGTCATTTCTTATATAGATGGACAATAATTTGAAGGAGTCAAAGAGGGACCTTGTGTAGAATGTGAATTTTGAGTTTGAAAAATGATGTATAATAACAATTGTTACATTTTAAAGAATTAACCTCCAACATAGTAGTTTTTAAATATTTATAGCTTTAGTGGGATTATATAAATCCGTCATTATCTAGTGTACTTTTTTACCCTGATTTTGAGAAATAAATGTATTCATGATTTCTCTAAAACCAGCACTTTACCTTCCAATGTTTTATGGGTTTACAGAAGTGTGAATATGTATAGGAACATTAGTGTATGACTTCCAAAGTTTGTAATAGTCCCAGTTGGTTTTGGTCACCATCATATTTCTTTTTGGTGACATGCTTGGGGTTATCACACTCAAGACCCCTAGTGGGTCAGGGAATGACAAGATATCCATTAAAAATTATCAAAACATCTTATGTGTGGTCATGAAATATATCAATGATAGTATAATACCGTCATGTGTATGGATAATTATCATCAAATGATTTACTAACATATAAGATAATATAAAATTCATGAACCATTATCTTTTTGGAGGATATGAAAACCAAAAGGAATGAATATATCTTACACCCATGCAATCATTTACTTTCTAAACATTAGGATCACCTCATAATCCCTTGATCAATATATCTCATGAGTAATAATCATACATTTAATCTTTAGGATGTCATATATCTCTCAAGAGGGATGATTATATGCTTTATAATTCAATCTCTAATAAGAAAATATATTGAATGATATGTCCATTTTTAAATGGGAAATGATACCTCATAATCAATCTCTAAACAATTTAATTTTTACTCAAATGATCATTAGTGAGAGGAAAATGTATTATTATGTATACATCATAAACTCATCCTGGAATATTATTTGGATATATGTTTGTATTATTTTATAAATTATAGGGAAAACCTTATCATTTATTTAGCAAATATCATAGGGTGTAGATATAGGAATGATAAGAAACAACCTAACTGACCACTAGATAATGTACTTACCAAAATTCATGTACTTCATAAATGATACCATAGATTTTTTTGTTAATTAAATTTTTATTAGTTTTAAATAGATTTAATATGACAACTAATGAAAACTATAATTGTCTTCCAAGTCAGATAACCAATCTCAAAACCCTCATAGGATTACTAGCCTAAATTCTACAATAAATATTCACAACAAATTTAAACATGAAAAAATGACCTAAAAGTCAAAACAATATCTAAAACCAACTTAACAAAAACTGACCCACTTGGTTCACACTAGGTATAATTTTAAGCCGAGTGTACCACCATAAGATCAATTCTAATAGAACAGTGGCTGGATACTGGAACTAATAAGGTAATCATAAATATAATACCTTAAAATAATAAAAAATGTAACATAAATGATTCTATAAAACAAAAAAAATTAATCAAAAACACCAAATAAATGTAATAAATAGAAATTTATTGTAATGTAGGTATAGAACAACAACTATCCCATATAATCCTTTAATAGAAAAACTTAAAAAGTGAAATAATAAAATTTAAAAAATAATAATATTAAAGTATCACAAGGAAAGGATGATGCCTTTTAAATGTTAAGACTCTTGAAAAGAAACAGAATCATCAACCATATACATCTACATTTAGCTCTCATCCTCTATGCATGACTTCTATTTACCATAACTTTCTCTATCACCTCCATTACCATCTATGTAATTTTTTCAATCTACACAGACAAAACACAGGTGTGCATAAGGTCCATGATAGGTTTATTAGAAACATACATAGATGAATTACTAAAAATATAGAGGTAATGATAAATTAAATCGATAGCTAAAACCAATGACTAATGAAAGACTATGAATTAGAATCGCAAGTAGAAACTAGTTATTCATTTTTGTCATGAAAGTGGTCTAAATGGTATATTCCTAATCATCATAGTACTACTCAATAATGGAGTATATATCTCAAGAAAAAAATGATAAAATAAAAGTAAATAACATTAATTTATATGTTAACATCCAAATATAATCAATTTTTATACATCAGGCGTAATGTCCAAAATTTCCCAAAGTAACTTGATGTTATCCAAAAATTATGATGCATCCCATGATTTATAACACCCAAAAAATCACATCTCTATCATCTAAATATTGTCCCATAGTAGAAGTTGTAATTTGGGATCCATACCTTTCTAAATAGTAAATTAATCAAGTGGGTTTCAAACCCATATATAGGACCCATGCCTTCATGTGTGTTGTGTACATTGACTAGGATTGTTACCTAATGAATGAGTGGTAGAACTAAGACCATCACAATAATTGGTTTACCTAGTCCACTTATTTTATGAAGTACCTCCACCCAATTGGATTTATGATGTCAAGAGGGTAATCTAATATATGGATACTCTAATAAATTTCCCATAATTAGCATCACATTATATAGTTTTAAAATTGAAACTTCTTGAACTCCATGAATGTAATGATGGGATATAATGGAAATAAATTCTATCAAAAAAATAAAAAATATTACACCAAATTTAAAAACAATGAAACCAAGACTATAAAATAGATATAAATATATGATATATAATCACATATTCCCAGTTCATGGTGTGACCCTACTAGGTACAAAAATTCATGTACCTATTGGTAGGATTGTTTGGTACTACAGGATCCCATTACATGTCATGTATCTAGGTATGTGACATGTAATTCTTGCCCAATGCTTGTGGACCTACATGAGGTAGATGATTTATACACTAGGGGCATGCCAATGAATCTCCATAGGAGTAAAAGAAATTTTACATAATACATAGAATATATATCAATATAGTTAATTTATTAATATATTATATTAATGCCCTATCATCTTACTTAGAGTATGTGATTTCCTTTATATGTCCACAGTATGTAAAACCATGTCACTACATGTGGTGATCATCTTATAAAAACTAATCTGGTTTTATCAAGATACATATAATGTTAATAGGTATACGTGATGTGTGGGTTATATGACATCACTCTACATATTAATATGATACAGACAAAGGAAACTAGTTTGATAGATGGTGTGTTGTCCAAAGTCAAGTGACATGGGATATTTATAAATCTACATAAAAATTAAACCGTAATGTGATGGATATATGTAATTGTTTCTATTGGAATAGGATGGGGTTTTTAGAAAGTTTAATCCAATACTAGTATCATCTTTGAATTAAACTTCCATGAAAAAAATTATCACAATTATTTCTAGTTTCACATCTAATTCAATAAAAATACATCACACATACAACACACATAAATAGTGATAATTTAGTTTTTTTGGTGAATATATAAATATCTAATTATTTTATTTCAATTATACCCATTGTAGTTCTATATAATTCCACTACCTCATCTATGCATACAAATTCAACTTCACTCTACTATCACATAATCTATATTCACTATTTCAATCTCATGTTATAATAAAGAGATGTCACATAGAACAAAGATTTGGGAATGAGGATAAATTGTGATTTATTGTTGGTTTGGACACCCAAGATTAATATAACAATAATGTTCACTAATAAAAAAATGAAACCTATATGAAATAGATAAATAAACATTCAAAAATAATTTTATAAGGAATATATTATACAAAGAGATTATTATTATTGGAAACATACAATTTATAATGAAATATAATTATGATAATAAAAATTAATTTTCAATAAATATTATCATATTAAAAATATTCACACTAAAATCACCATCAGGTGAAGATTTATATAAAATATTCCATGTAAATAAAATTCCATTTTATTTGAATGATTTCCGGTCAATAATATGAAATGTGTAATAAATGTAATTAAAATATGAAAATTAGATTAGTCTCATTATTTGAGATATAAATAATATAATAATGTAACGAAATAATAATAATATTATCCAAATTACAATATTTATAAAACATATTTTAATTATAATTATTCTTTTTCTAAATAATCCATAAACATACAAAAAAACAATAAAGATTAGTGTTGAATGAAATAGATTTTAAAACAATTAATTCATTTAACCGAATAAATAATGCCGTAAATGGATATTTATAGTCATTTTTTTAAAACTACTCAATATTTTACCTTGATGATGTTTTTTTAAATTACTAACATAGTATTATTCAAATTCACATATTGTCATTGTTTTATCAATAAAACATAGAGGAATGTTTATGATGACCAGAATCTTAATGCGATTCAACCTGTACTAACCATATTAACATAGAAACACCCAAAAACTCCCTCATCCATGAAAAATCATGAGCCTAAATTCCATTTTTAAGTGTATAATTGGTGTTTGCAACCCAATGACACTTAGGAACTCCCATTGGGTAAGAGTATGGAAGGTTAAGATCATTATAAAATTTTGGGTATAAATACTTCCTACTCTTATACTCCCTTTTATATTTATTATATATTCCTGAAATCCATCCAATGGCATGATAAGGTATGGGTTAAACCCACTAAATTTTCGTGAACAAGACCATCTATCGATGAGAACAACTGTGTGTGTCACCGGTTCTCTGAAATCATTTTTTTGTGATGCCTTAGTCTGAAGCAATATTAGGGAACTCTAGAGCTTATCACTGTTTAGGGAGGCATTTGGTGTCATGGAGATATGATTAAACCAACAAAAGGTGTAATACAGATCCTATCAGAATACGAATAAAAACCTACATAGTTCATTTGAAATAGTTTAATGTCATATGACTAGATTATACAATTTATTTTAACATCATGAAAAAATGATGTAAATATAAGGGTTTAATCTTAAAGAGGCATCCAACATATCCTAAAAAAACATGAATTAGAGTCCATGTAGTTATGATTATGGGTGTTTTTTTCAAAATCAAATTAACACCAGAGGCCTTGAGTGGGGCTGATGCATTTAAGGCTACCCTAAATTGCCTCATTAGGGGTGTGTGGCCATTTCAGTGAAAATGAGATGTAATCAGGCATAAATCCAAATAAAGGACCACACTAGATAAATACTAATCATTACATTGGTAAAATCATTCCCATTATCTAATACCATGTTTTTATGCTCTTTGTGAGAAAACAAGATAGTGGATGATTGGAAAATTAGAATGAGTTTGAATTTTTATGGGCTTAAACAATGATGTTTCTATTTGAGTGGCATGATTACAAGTATCATAGAGAATGTGATAAGGAAAATTGTCCTCAGTAAATAATATTACATAACCTTTTTATAAAAGGTATCAAATTCCTCATTGTTTAGTTCACCATTTACCAACTGATGGGTTTTAGGTACTTGAGGTCATGGATGGGGATTACACTCGAAAGGATGGTCATGTATAAACCCATATCTAATTTCATGATTGATGAAGTATGATGGAATTATTTTAGGAGAATTTAGACCCCTGTGTTAGGAATATTCAATAATATTGTGGGACATACCCCAAGGAATATTCCTATTGAATCTCAGGCCTTATGATGGAATCATATGTATCATGTATTGAAAATCATTTGAGTCATTGTAGTTTAGTGACCCCTACCCGAATGATGGATTTTGGTTGGTGATTACACTCAGAGTAGTTATTTTTATCCATGAAATTCGGATAATATAATGACTTATACTATGATGGATTCCAAAGTTATATAATAATTCTCTAACCATTGATAGATAAGGGGAGATAATGACCCTGAATGGTATGTCGAATATGGTTTTCCTAAAATAGAGTCTGGTCCAATAGAATGGCACAAATATGGTAAGATGAGTGTGTAATCCTAACCCATTATAGAATCTCCTCATTTAAAGGGAATACATGGATTAAGGTTCATGATTGGGGGTTTACATGGTGTATGTACAATTATTTCTTCTAGACAAGGTTGATATGTCCAAGGGTTCTTTCTTGACATGTATTAATTATATCCATGACATGACATGATTTTTTGACTGACATTTTTTTCTATCATCCTGGCATTTCTTGTGGTGTCATCCTAACATAGTGGTAATGGCCAATTGTATATTATTGATATGTCCCATGTGTGTCACATAATTGAAGAGGAAATTTCAATGGTGCTTCATATTATCGAAGCTGACATGTCCAAGTCCACTTGCATGACTAAAGCATACATTTCCATGAATTTCATTTGATGAAAGGGGACTTGTCCAAGGTTGTCCACATGATCATATTTAATATTCTTGGATGTATTCTACTGATCATAGAATAATTTTCTAGTATGTTTTTAATGATAAAAGTAGACATGTTTTAAGTCATTCAAATGCTCATAGTTACTTTTCTTGGATGTCCTGCATGATCTAGGTCGACATGTCTAGGGTCTATCATATGATCAAGGATGACCTATCGAGGAGAGATCTCATTATAATAATGAAATACTCATGGAAATTAATGTGATCAGGAAGAATTTTCTGGGGTGTGTTCATGTGATCATGATAACACGTTTGGGGTGTCTCGTGGAAATGATAACTTGTATGGGTTGTCGTATGACAATGAAAACATTTCAAATTCCATATATGTAACTATGGATGAAATGTCTTTGGCCACATTGATGAATCTTAAGATTAGTTAGGGGTCCCAGAGACAAAATATATTATGGGATTCATGAGGTGGGGTCCTAAAAAAATTTCTACTATTGTAAATATGATAAAGAGTACGCATCCAATGGTTGACATTACATCTCCAAGGGATCTTGCCTAAGCCACATATGTTCTGATGAGACTCTAAGGGGGAGTTCACGCATGAGGGTTAATGTCAGGGGTGTATATCGAATTGTTCACATCATGATATGAGGGCATGTCGACATGTCCAAATGAATGAGAAGGTTTCATTCCAAGGGTTTCTCCCGCGAAAAGGGTTTTGAACTACAGGAGACAATACTGCATGTATAAGGGTATTCCAGGGAAATGCATGTCTTGGTAGGCATGTATAGGGAAACGAGAATGTCATGGAGTGCCCATATAATGGTTTCTCATGATGTTTAACTATTCATATCATCACATGACCTTAATGGTGTATTGGTAGGGGTTTTTTGATCATGTGAAACGATTGTACATTGGAGCTGCATGCAGGGATGATAGAACATGGAATATGGTCATTATGTCCTTGTGTTTTTTATTTCATGGATGAGGACACAATGTAGTATGCATTGGGGGATTGAAACCCCATTAGGGGATGATTAAATAACATGGATTATTTACATGAACTAGGGTCCTCCTGATGGAGACAAATGATAGTCATCTCATCATTCAATTTCATGATCTTTAATGGATCATGTGATGGGATTTCATGATCACATGGAGAATTATCTGAATGTGGTAGAATATTCACTCTCCCCAATGATTCTTTCCACGCTTCTCACTTCTTCTAATCTTCCAATTGAATGTTCCTCTTCTCTATATGGGGATCCAGGGTATTTTTAAACACATAAAGAATGTTTTATCACCACATTTCATGGTGAATGTGATATGGAAATTTGATTGAGGTGGTGGAGAGATGTTCATGATTTTCATATGATTATTATAATATTAATTGATGGATTATCCTATAATTGGGATATAAATAAAATAACATGATCACTTCACAATGGGTTTTTTCAGCTTCATTTGATTGTGTTTCATGTGTTTTCATCACTAGATTCACATGGTAGTTTCTTGGAAATCAATGACTATCTGCGACCTCTACTTCAAAACTATTCATTAATGTGACGACTTTGTAGTGGGATTCACATGACCATCTTCATTCGATCATTCCTTGGTAGGGATAGTGTAGATGTGGTGTAGATTTTATGGAATCATGTGATCGATATTATGTGAGAAAATAAGGAATAAAAATTATGAAGATAGAAGCCTCTAATGATCGGGAGTTATATTATTCTTAATGTGAATCCTCAGTGACATGTAAATGGATTCACATGAGAATCATACTTTGATTTTACATTCCACATCAACTCTTGTGATGGATTAACGTGATTGTGTGATCATCTTCTATATGAAAACTATTTTTTAGCATCACATATATGAAAGGAAATTATGACATGATATTGAAATTCCTTCAGGTGGTGAGGTAAAATATTTCTAATGACGGATTTTCATGATTGTCTCAGGGGATTCATAATATTTTATTGCTTACCAATGGAAAATATTTTGAAGACTTCATGTGTGAGAATAATAAAAATGTAAAATGATGGAATCTTCCTTCATTTGTGTTTTTCATGATCCCTTAGTGATATCAGCTTGGATCACATGAAAATGATCACCTTACTTGTGATGGCTTCTCATAGTTCAAATGATGGGTTCTCATATGATCATCCCATCATTAATATCAAATTCATCCAAGGAAATATGGTTTCATGAGATCATATGTAGCAATCCCTTTGTTGACCATACACTAAAAAATGAGTTAGTTGTCCCTTTTGAGGTCTCAATGATCACATTGATGGTTACAAATTTATCCTTATCTACAGTTCATCACTTGAATTACTCATGAATTAATGCATGGTGTTCATGTGATGTCACTAGTGATCATTGTCAGGTTATTATATAATGTTGAATTCCCTAGTTATGGCTTGGTAATTCCCTACATTTGAGTTCATGGTCGATTGTGCATCTTGTGATAGCATCACGTGATAGCTTGATTGTATTCATGTGAATCGAAGACATATGTATGGATTTGAGATTTTAAGGATGAGTTGGCTATCTCCAGATTGATAATTAGATAATGTTATCATGGATAATGATAGATTGATGGACACCTGTGAGCATCATATGTGAATCATTGTGTTGAAATAGGGGAGTGAGGAGCACATCTAATGAGCGACAGGTTTAAGAAGATATATGAGAGGGATCATATGGTCGGGACTGTTAAAATTAGGTAGAAAATATTATTTTTGTATGTTTTTAGGGTGGAATAATTGTGTTATTCTCAGAAAACATCCCACGTCGATCTTCTGACTAGTATATATCCTCTTAAAAAGGATTAGCGTTACATTTTTCATTAAACATGGCAGTGAGGTCCGGACCCACAAAACATGCACAACATCCACACTAGTTATTCCCTCCAATTGAGTGGATTGCCTAGGAATATATGTATATGAACCCTTTTTTTAACAATGATATCTATTATTTCCAACACCCATGCTACTCAGCGGGCTCACTAGCTATATATGAAGGGGCATGGTTTAGTTATGAATCTCATATGTTCCCCTAGTTGAGTTACATAGTTGTGCTACATTGTACGACTATTTTTTAGCGAAGGGAATAAATTCTAAAATTCTTTAGAAAATAATCCTAGTAAAAAGTATTTTATAAGGGCCATCATATATTACATTATTAAATTAAGTCCATTCCATCCTTTAAGGATTATTATATGTTCTCCATTTATTTCATATTAATATTTTTTTCATTTTCTTCCTACATCATAAATTCCTAGTGGAAAAGTTTATAATGAATAATTATCGATGCCAAAAAGGATCCCCTTATAATTAGATTCGTTCATAATGAAAATAATCAAATTATATGTTAAATATAGATCAATTTGTTGTGTTCATGAACATTTAGTGAGATTTTGGACACCACGAAGGGAAGATTCTCATATTATGGTGTCAGAGATGCCATGACGGTTATCCACTAGATTGTTCATATGAGTTATATTTTCATGTAATTAGGTTTTCCATAGGAATAAAAATCACTTGTGTCTTGGATACTCTAAACTGAAGAGGAGGTACACATTCCGGGATGAAAAATTACTGGTATGAAATTGGATTTTTCGTCAGTTCCAAGATAAGGGTCATGAACATCGCTACATGTAAGGACCCGACGCTAGTTTCTCGGAGCCGGTGCCTTGTTTGATTATGTTGGCATACATAAAAGGAATGAGAATATCGAAGGATCGAGTAGTTTAGTATTATGGGAAACAAGATTCATACATAAGTTCATCATTACAACATGAAATGAAAAACAACATTGAAACTCCTTAGACAACTTCCATAACTCCTAGGATATTTAAGCATGTAATTCATAATTGAATTCCTCTTCTCCTAAGAAAATGAAACATAATAAAGGATGAGATCAAATTCTCAGTAAGAGTAAGCAATACATAGGATGATAATATAAACATTATACATGATGAATAATTGAAAACACATGCCTTTTAAAATAAACATGAACCCATTATGGATGGAAAATGAGTTGAGTAAATAATGCCATAATAAAACATAATCATGGATATTATACTAATTGAATAACAACATGGAATATCCATAGAAGAACTCATAATGATGGAATGAATAATTCCAGATATTTTGAACATTTTTTAAGGCCTCGGCCAAGACGTCTAATGATTAAGGCATCGACCAAAATCTATATCACATTGGGAAAGGCCTCAGCCAATTCCACATCTATTTGTCTCATGAGACCTACGGATGCATCGAGGGGCTATAGCGGGCCCCAACCGTCACATAATAATTCCAATTAATTCCTCATATGAGTGGGGATAAACAGAAACAACAAATACATTCATATTGAAACAATCATTTGAAATGTAACTATCTTTCCCCAATCAAAAAATACAAACCATTCGGAATAATATGGTGAATGGTTTTAGGATAGATCATACACAATAGATTTAGTCATAAACCATTAAATAAAATTTGGTAGATGACTTCATAAATGATTAAACCCAATAATACCATGGAATCAACAAGATTGTTGAATTATATGAAAACACACTTATAAAATCATTAAGCAATTCTTAAGATAAATACTCTTTTATTTTGAAAAGAAGAGTTCTTTTGGAAAGATCATTGTATAAAAACAGAAGTGAGGTAAGATAGTATTTTCATAATAAAATGTTTTATTTTATAAAGATAATGGTTTTAAAAAAAGATTATAGAGTTCCCTTGAAAATAGTTATGAATTTGAGAAATTTCCTTGAATTGGGCTTTTATTTTTGAAACAATTTCGAAAGTTCCATTTAAACCGTGTAACTATCCATAAAATAAGGAAGGATTATGGTTTTTAATCATATATAAGATACTCACACAAGAATATATGAGGATTACATAACAATAAATAAAAATTTCATTGAGGTATTTAGAAAATTAAATAATCCCGAATGAAAATGGAAGTTCATGTGGAAAAACCCTTACCACTTTGTAATCAAATGATCCGTATGCCCCCAAAATTAATAACATAAAAATTATAGATTTAATACCATTAAGATAAATATATTAATGATATGTGGAATCAATGGTTAGTATACATACACCATACAAATGTATTAGTAGTGAATACAGAAAATATCACGAAAATGGAAGTGAGATGAAGAAACCCTTACCTTAACTCGAAATGGGTTCCAATCTTGTACTTAAGCTCCTGGAATATGAAATTATAAATTTTAATATATTATTTCCGAACCAATTAGACATGTATTTTTTTTACCATAATTCTTCTTAGTTCATTTATGTCTTTATTGACAAGTTATTGTGTTGAATTTCGTCCTTCTGGAGTGTTCATTTCTCTTATTTTCATATTCGACCCACTTGTTTTTATGTATTGAAGTGGAATGGATGTAAATCTCCATAATTGATATTATATATTATTTATCAACATAAATATGTGTTATTGTTAATTTATATAACTTGGATACATGTAACAAGGATGAATTATCATATAGAACTTTAATGATAATTGTTTCTATTAATTTGTGGGTTTTGATTACAACAAACTCATTTTTCATTATAACCTAACACCATTTGAAAAAAGGGATTACAGAAAATTAAATAGGTTATATTATATATAATAATCTGGTTCAACCATAACATGAATGGTTTCATGACCAGTATTTAGAATGATAGAAGAAATCAAATGTCCATCGTCCTTGAATGTGTAAAATTGACACATCTCAGATGGTGTTATTGCTAATAGATTAAAAGAAGGTAAAAAGGGGGAGATGATGATAACTTATTCCAATATCATTAAAACATTCCATTACATATAATTTACTGGAGTCATCAGAAAATTTGGATAAATATAGGTATTAGAAAAAGAAATCAAATGAACTTGAAAGGAAAGACAAACAGTTGAAAAGAGGAATTTACCTCTTGAACCAAACATCCTTGAGAACCTCCTTAAGGGAGAGGTTTTGATCTTTTAATGATACCAATGCTTGATGGACGTGGTAGAGGAGGTTGGGAGAGTATTTTTCCAGAATTTGGAGAAGGCACAAGGCTTTAGAGGAGTGATTGGAAGAGGGGGAGAGAGGAGGTTTTTATAGTGGAGGAGAGAGGGGATTTCTTAATATAAAACTCGTTAATTTATTATTTCTTCACAAGAAAAGTAATAGTAAGTATTCCATGACCAAGAATAGTAATTGTATCATGTGAATTCGGATTAAGGGTGGTTACATCATACATGATGCTAGGAATATTCTATTTAGCTTATAAATTATATATACGTTAAATTACCGTATTTTACTATTCATCAAAGAAATCAAGTATTTCAGAAAAATATCAAAAATCCACCCTAACCATTTATCGACGTGTAGAATCCAAAAATGAAGTCCATTTTTCAAAAATAATTTTCTAAATATTTTTAATTTAATATTTAATTAAAATCATAATTTATTATCAAAAACCAGTTTTAATATATTCACTAACTTATTCTAAAATATAGGTATATCGTAATTTGAACATGAATATTTTTTATAAATTATCATATGTAAGGGTACTATTCATTAGGTTATATCACTATTCATAAGGGTATGTTACTATTCATAAGGGTATGTTACTATTCACCAAAAATTAAATTTTTCTTATTAGACTCTAAATAACTTACTGATCACGACTGTGGATGTCGGTTTTTTGAAATTCACATCACAGAAGTGACAAACTTATGTTTTATGGGACCCAAAGTAATTAGTAGTTAATGTTATTATGAAATATTTATAACAAAGTAATTTCCTTTAAAAAAATATTGGGTCATTACATTCTCCCCTCCGTACAAAAATTTCATCCTCAAAATCCACAAAATATTACCTAAAAAGATTTGGACATGTCTTTAACATAAGCTCCTCAGGCTCCCATGTTTCTTCCTCTATCTTAAGGTTCCTCCACATAACTTTTACCAGATGAGTCATCCGATTTCACAATAATTATTCTCTAGTATCCAGAATCTTGATAGGCCCTTCACTGTTAGATAGATCAGGCTCAAGTTCCAATTCTTCATAAGTGAGTACTTACATTGGGTCTGGCATGTACTTTCATAACAATGACATGTGGAACACATTTTGAACCTTGAAGATACTTGGAAGCATTGCCAAATGGTAATCTATGGCTCAAATTTGGTCCAGAATTTCAAAAGGTTCGATGTACCTGGTACTTAACATTCCCTTCCTACTGAATCCTATGACACACATCCATGGAGATACCATTAAGAAAATGTGATCACCTTCTTGAAACTCCAAATCCTTTCTTCGGTTTTCTACATAGATTTTTTCCTACATTGAGCTATGTTGATATGGTTCTGGATAATCTTCACCTTTTCCCTTGTTTCTTTAACAAGTTCAGGGCCCACGAGCTTTCCTTCACCAAAATCATCCCAGTAAGTTGGAGTATGACATCATCTCCCATATAATGCTTCATAGGGTGCCATCTGTATACTTGAATGGATGCTATTGTTGTAGTAAAATTATATGAGAGGTAAATACTGATCCTACATGCCTTGAAAATCAAGTTAACAAGACCTCAACATGTCTTCCAATGTTTGAATAGTTCGTTCTGATTGTCCATCAGTTTGTGGGTGGTTGGCAGTGCTCAAACAAAGATCAGTATCTAGGGCCTTTTGAAGAAATTTCCAGAATCTTGATGTAAAACATGGATCACAATCAGAAAAAATCGATAGGGGCACTCCATAAAGTCTCACAAATTCATTAATATATAGTCTTTTAAGACATTCATGTGGTAGAACTTCTCTTATAGCAAGAAAATGTGCTGACTTGGTAAGATGGTCAACAATGACCCATATTGCATCATTCCTTCTAGGAGTCTTTGGTAGTCCCATGACAAAGTCCATTGTGATATTATCCCATTTCCACTCAGGTATAGGAAGAGGTTGAAATTCTCCTCCAGGATGTTGCTTTCCAGCTTTCACTTGTAGACAAACCATACATCTTGACACAAAATCAGAAATATCCCTCTTCATGTTGTCCCACAAGAAATGTTCCTTCAAATATCTATACATATTTGTGCTACCAGGGTGTATAGATAAATTGTAACTATGAGAATCATCCAACGATTCCCTCTTTAGATCAGGTATATCGAGAACACAAAGATTCTTCCCAAATTTCAAATTTCCATCCTCATAAACGAAGTCACTCAATCTCCCATCATTCAAAGATTTAATCTTCTTTTGAAATCCCTCATCATCAACCTTAGAAATTTTTATCCATTCTATTAAATATAGTTTTGCAAACATTTGAAAAATAATTGATGTTTTACCTTCCATGGTTATTCCCATATCCATCTTTACTAGATAAATGAAAATAGGATCCCTTTCAACTCTCATCTTGTTCAAAACTCACTGATCCTTTCTGCTCAAAGAATCTTCCACCTTATTTCCCTTCCCCGGGTGGTAGTGTATTGTGAAATCATAATCCTGGAGTAGTTCAAGCCATCTCCTTTGACTCATGTTGAGTTCATTATGTGAGAAAATATACTTCAAACTCTTATAATCAGTATAAATCTCACATTTTTCACCATATAGATAATGTCTCCATATATTCAAAGAGAATATTACAGCAGCTAACTCATGATCATGAGTAGGATATTTTTTCTCATGAATTTTTAGATTTCTTGATGCATAAGTAATAACCCTGTCATTTTTCATAAGGACACAACCAAGTCCTTTGTTTGATGCATCATTATAAATAACAAACTCGGCATTCCCCAATGGTAGAGTAAATATAGGAGCATTAACTAATCTTCTCTTCAGTTCTTAGAATCATTCTTCACAATATTTTTTCCAAACAAATTTAATCCCTTTACGTGTGAGCTTCGTTAGTAGGATAGCCAGTCAGGAAAAATTTTGTATGAAACGCCGATAATAACCTACTGAGACAATAAAACTGCATACCTCAGTTTTCTTTTTTGGCCCGGTCCAATCATGTATTTCCTTTTTATTTGCAGGATCAATTAGGATTTCATCCTTAGAGACAATATGGCCAAGAAATGAAATCTCTGGAATCTAGAATTCACACTTACTAAACTTCCGATATAATTCATGTCTTCTAAGAGTCTTCAGGATAATGCACAATTGATTTTCATGTTCTTCGTAGATTTTGGAGTATACCAAGATATCATCAATAAATACTACTACAAAATCATCGAGATATTCCTTGAAAAATCTGTTCATTAGATCCATGAAGACAGAGGGTGCATTAGTCAATCCAAAAGGCATTACTATAAACTCGTAATGCCCATACCTGGTTCAAAAACATTTTTCGAACTGTCTTCCCTCTTCACACTCAACTGATGATATCCAGATCGAAGGTCAATCTTTGAAAATTATTGAGCTCCATGCAGTTGGTCAAATAAATCATCAATTCGAGTTATTGGATACTTGTTCTTTATTGTTATAGAATTGATCTCCCTATAGTCGATACATAACCTCATAGATCCATTTTTCTTCTTAACAAAAAGGACAGAGGCTCCCCATGGAGAAACAATAGGGAAGATAAATCCCTTATTACTCAATTTCTCTAGTTGTTTCTTTAGTTCCACTAATATCACAGTGGAAATTCTATAAGGGGTCTTTGATATGGTCCTTGAACAAGGAATTAAAAAAATGGAAAACTCAATTTCCCATTCTGGAGGATGTATAGGTAAATCTTCTGGAAGCACATCAACATATTCTCTCAAAATAGGGACATACACTATTTGATCATTCCTTTCCTCACCCATAGATATTTTATTCTCTTCCTCCCCAATAATTTAATTTAGTTGAAAAATTGGGGGTGGATCTAGATAAGAATCAGGTGGTGACGATTCTGCTCTAAAGATAAGGTGTTCTTTATCATCATCATCAAAAATCGTAACCTCCTTCTTACAATAAATTTTTGCATCATGATCCGAAAGCCAATCCATACTGAGTATTATATCAAATTCATCATGGGTATGACGATGGGATCAGCAGATAAAGAACATTTGTATTCTCTAATGGGAAAAGATTGACAGAACTTAGTAGAAATGATACTTCCCTTAGGAGTTTTTACTGACAACTTCCTTGTTAAATCAAATTGGAAATATCTAATTTTCATAGCAAACTGGGAAGATATTAAATAATGAGATGATCCAGAATAAAACAAAGCATTGGCTAAGCTTGAGTAAACAATCAAAGTACCTGCCACCGTGTCACGCGAAACTTCAACCTCTGTTGTTGTGATCGCATATGTTTTTCCTTGCTCCCTTGGCCTCATCTGATGCATATTTCCTTGATGTTTTGGACAATTATTAGCATAGTGCCCCATCTCCTGAAAATTATAGCATCAAACATCATTGGATTGCTTATTTACTTTGCAATCAATAGCAAGATGGCCTTTCTGACCACATTTTTAGCATACTCCTTTTCCTTTTAAGAATGCACCAGGGTGTTTCCTTCCACAATTGTCACATGGTTGAAATTAAACTCTTCATTTCTTCCCTGTTTCCTTATTTCCTTTCACAATGTTTTCAGAAGCCCTCTTCTTTTCTTGCTTCCCCTTAAATTCATAAGGCTTAGAGAATTCTTTTTCAGTCTTAATAACACATGAAACTGTGTCCTCATATGATGAAAAATTTTGGGAGACCAGTGCCAGCCGAAGCAATGGCTTTATCCCATCAATGAATCGATCGATTTTTCTCCATAGATTTTGTATGTAGTCCACAACAAGTCTTTTCATCCCTGTAAAGTTGGCATCATACTTTGCAAAATTTTCATCCTCCTTTTTCATTATATTCAAGAATTGCCTCTCCATTTCTGCTCTTTGTTCTTGACGGAAATATTTTTCTAATAATATTTCCTTAAAATCCCTACATTCCATCTCTTCTATTTCTTTCCCCTCCTTTGTGTTTTGGATTAATGAACACCACTAATTCGAATCTCCCGATAGACGATATACTGCCATGAAAACCTTCTCTCTTTCATTACATCCCAAAGCGAGAAATACCATCTCAAGGGAACATATACACTACTCTGCTACAAATGGGTTTGTAGTCCCGTTGAATGATGAAAGATGTTGTTGCATAAAATGATCTAGCATGGATCCTCCATGCGGTGGATCTGGATACTCCATACGGGTAATGTTATTATTCATAACCAGAGTAAGTTGTCCTAGTATAGTTATGAGTTGCTCAGCACTAGTCACAGCACCAGAGCCAACATCATTGTCTTGCTTCAGAGAAAAATCCCTACAGGGGACACGTGCATTCGTGCGATTTCCATTACATCCACTAGAAGCCATATCTAGACAATAGAATACACTATATTAGGTTATGAATCATAATGTATAATCTTAACATAAAAATACTCTGAAAATTTGATATCCCACGCATGGATAATCCCATATTCACAAAAATGGTTTCTTTGAGAAATATTTTACATTTAAATCATTTATAATGTCCTGTAAAGAAATTGTGAATTATTCTAAGCATATCCCCCAGGAGTGTCGTAACCAAGAGTGCAGCAAGGCCCATTGTCGTGCACCAGTTCCCATTCGACTCTATCTCAATGTGGTGTTTTTGAGTTTTACCCCTAGATACATCTGTTTCAGAGCCGCCTCTACCTGCTCGAATCCAGACAAGATGTATTTTTTTGAAAGATCCACATAATCTATTCCTTACCAAAATACCAGGACGTTATTGTATGTCTATCCTCAAAGACTAACTTAGGGACTCTTCCCTAATTCTATGTTTTCTAAATCTAGTTTCCATGTATTCTACTAAACTTCCTATGATACCAACTATAAGGACCTGACCCCAGTTTCTAGGAGCCAGAGCCTTGTTCGATTACATTGGCATACATACAAGGAATGTGAATCCGAAAGGACCGATTAGTATAGTATTATGGGAAACAAGATACATACATAAGTTCATCATTACAACTTGGAATGAAAACCTACATAGGAACTCCCTAGACAGCTTCCATAACTCCTAGGTTATTTCAGCATGTCCTTCATAATTGAATTCCTCTTTCCTTGAGAAAATGAAACATAATAACGGGTGAGCTCAAACGCTTAGTAAGAGTAAGAAATAGAGCAGAAGATAATATAAACATTAGACATGATGAATAATTTAAAACACTTGCCTTTAATAATAAACGTGAACACATTATGGCAGGAAAATGATCTTAGTTAATAATTCCATAACAAAACATAATCATGGGCATTCTAATAATCGAATAACCACATGGAATATAAATAGCTAAACTCATAATGATGGAATTCTTAATTTCAGACATTCTGAAACATTTTGTCAAGGCCTCGGCCAAGATGCCTAATGATTAAGGCCTCGGCCAAAATCCATACCACATTGGGAAAGGCCTCAGTCAATTCCACGTCTATTTGTCTTATTAGACCTACCGATGTATCGAGGGGCTATAGCGGGCCCCACCCATCACATAATAAGTCCAATTCATTCCTCATATGAGAGGAGATAAACATAAACAACAAATACATTCATATTGAAACTATCATTAGAAATGTGACTATCTTTCCCCAAACATAAAATACTAACCATTCGGAATAATATGGAGAACGGTGTTAGGATAGATCATCCACAATAGATTTAGTCATAAACCATTAAATAAAATATGGTAGATGACTTCATAAATGATTAAAACCAATAATACCATGGAATCAACAAGTGTGTTGAATTAGATGAAAACACTCTTATAAAATAATTATGAAATTCTTGAGATAAATACTCTTTTATTTTGAAAAGAAGAGTTCCTTTAGAAAAATCATTGTATAAAACCAGAAGAGAGGTAAGATAGTATTTTCATAATAAAATATGTGATTTTATAAAGATAAAGGTTTCCAAAAAAATATTATAGATTGCCCTTGAAAATAGGTAAGAATTTGATAAATTCCCTTGAATTGGGCTTGTATTTTTGAAACAATTTTGAAAGTACCTTTTAAACCATGTACCTATCCATAAATATGCATGGATTCTGGTCTATAAACATATATAAGATATTCACACAGAATATATTAGTATTACACAACAATAAATAAAAATTTCACTGAGGTATTTAGACAATGAAATAATCCCGAATGAAAATGGAAGTTCGGGTGGAAAACCCCTTACCACTTTGTAATGAAATGATTTGTAGTCCCCCAAAATTAATAACATAAAAATTATATATTTAATACCATGAAGATAAATATATTAATCATATTTGGAATCAATGGTCAGTATATATACGCCATACAAAAGTATTTGTAGTGATTATGGAAAATCTCACGAAAATGGAAGTGAGATGAAGAAACCCTTACCTTAACTCCAAACGTGTTCCAATCTTGTAATTAAGATCCTGTAATATGAAATTATACTTGTTAATAAATTATTTCAGAACCTATTTGACATGTATTTAGTTTACTATAATTCTGGTTAGTTCATTTATGTCTTTATGGACAAGTTATTGTGTTGAATTTCGTCGTTCTGGAGTGATCGTTTCTCTTATTTTCATATTCAGTTCACTTGTTTTGAAGTAATGAAATGGAATGGATGTAAATCTCCAAAATTAAAATTATTTATTATTTATGAACATAAATATTTATTATTGTTCATTTATATAACTTGGTTACATGGAACAAGGATGAATTATCATATAGAACTTTAATGGTAATTGTTTCAGTTAATTTGTGGGTTTTGATTACAACAAACTCATTTTTCATTATAATCTAACACCATTTGAACAATGGGATTACAAAATTTTAAATAGGTTATATTATATATAATAATCTGGTTCGACCATAACAAGAATGGTTTCATGACCATAATTTATAATGATAAAAGAAATCGAATGTCCATCGTCATTGAATGTGTAAAATTGACACATCTCGGATAGTGTTCTTGCTACTATTATAAAAGAAGGTAAAAAGGGGGAGATGATGATAACTTATTCCACTATCATGAAAACATTCCATTAAATATAAGGTACTGGATTCATCAAAAAAATTAGATAAAGAAAGGTAATATAAAAAGATAAAAAATGAACTTGAAAGGAAAGACAATGAATAGAAAAAAGGAATTTACCTCTTGAACCAAACTTCTTTGAGAACCTCCATAAGGGAGAGGTTTTAGTATTTTAATGAGAAAAATACTTTCTGGATGTGGTAGAGGAACATGGGAGGGTATTTGGACAGAATTTAGAGAAGGCACAAGGCTTTAGAGGAGTGATTGGATGAGGGGGTGAGAGGGGGGGTTTATAGTGGAGAAGAGGGGATTTCTTAATATAAAACTCATTAATTTATTATTTCTTCTCGAGAAAAGTAATTGTAAGAATATCATGACCAATAATTGTAATTTTATCATGATAATTAGTATTAAGGGTGGTTACATCAGCCATGATGCTTGGAATAGTCTATTTAGCTTATAATGAATATATACGGTAAATTACCGTATTTTACTACTCATAAAAAATCAATTATTTCAGAAAAATATCAAAAATCCACCCAAACATTTTTCGACGTGTAAAATCCAAAAATGAAGTACATTTTTCAAAAATAATTTTCTAAATATTATTAATTTAATATTTAATTAAAATCATAATTTATTATCAAAAACCAGTTTTAAAACATTCATTAACTTATTCTTAAATATAGGTATATCGTACTTTCAACATGAATATTATTTATTTATTATCATAGGTAAGGTTACTATTAATTAGGGTATATCACTATTCATAAGGGTGTGTTACTATTCATAAGGGCATGTTACTATTCACCAAAAAATTAAGTTTTTCTTATTGGAATCTAAATAACATACTGATCACAACTGTGTATGTTGGATTTTTGAAATTCACATCACAGAAGTGACAAACTTATGTTTTAAGGGTCCCATAGCACATAGTAGTTAATGTGATTATGTTATATTTATAAGAAAGTAATTCCCTTTAAAAAAATATTTGGTCGTTACACTATGTTTCCCATGTGGTTGGGAATTAGGTTGTATATAGTTATATGATAAACACCTATATAGATAATGCTCGTGTATTAGTGTCATAGGTCCATTGATAATGAAAAATATGATATGTGTTATCTTACATATATCTTTCTCATATATATGAAGGGGAATTCCATCAATTTTTTTGACAAAATAATGTGTAGGGACACATGTTTTAGTAGAGATGTTTAAAAAATGGGCCTTCATGCCATATCCCAATCAACACAATGTTGGCCTCTTGAATCATTTTATTATCATGAAGGATGGACCAAGTATCAAGATATTTTTAGTAATGAGATGACTAGGTACCCTTAGATTGATCTTTAGAAATAGATAGACACTCTAATTTATTCTAAAGCCATTTGACATAGTGGGAGTTGATTTATTTTTCTTGTGGATAAATAATGATCCCAACAAGATTTGTATCTCATTATATTCATCCCTAACATCTTCTAAAAATTATGTTGGGGAAGCATAGTGGTTGTGGACAAGGATTTTTCCTATAATTAATCTTTTTTGACATTAAAATGGCTTGTTTTTAGAATTTTCCATTTCATAAATTCTCAATATTGACTAGATCACACATGGTGCATGCCTAGTGAGAAGAGAATTGACTTTTACCCAAGGTTATATTTTTAGGTTCTCGACCTGGATATGATTATGTCTCTTTTAATTGGATGTTTTAACATATTTATAAGTATATCATTGTTATTATATAGTTTAGGTTCTTTTCCTATAGACCATCTAACTCATATGTAGTCACCCATTCATGTTGTAATGTTATCTTTTTTAGTTTCAAATAATGTGGTAAGGATGTCTTTAAAAAAGTTCATCAATATTTGGTATATATGTATTCCATACAGATTATCATCTTGTGTTCTGGATATGTTCCTTACAATTTTACATCTTGTAGTAAGTAAATATTATTGTAATATTGACTTCATGTGGAAAGGACGTGAGATTTTGTGTACATTTGAGTCTTTCTACCTTGATATGAGATATTTTGAAACTTAAAGTCTTTCTTCTAGGACATGATACCATAAAAGTATTTCAAGGCCAAAATTATATTTTGAATATGGCTCATAAAAATCATAAACAAAATTTTTTAACTGATAAATTTGGAATTGGTCAAACATAAAGGGGATAACTGAAATACCCTCAGATGATGAGTTCTATTGTGGTGTTATTAGGGCTCCCAAAGTTTGCACTTCCTTTTATTCAATGAGGATATGCCTATATATAGTGTGTTAAAATAACTAATGTATGATCCCATGAATATTGCATTCATGGTCAAGTGTAAGAGTCCCCATCCCATTCCATGTGTTGGGAACGGTTTTTGAATATTTAAGATTTTGGATGGTAAAGTTGTGTATAGTGAAATGAGATATCCAAGAATGTTTCTGGAACCCTAAGGTAGTTCAATTTTTAGTTGGGAGAATATCATTCCATACACCATGTGGTATTCAGTCATGTGGTATAGGCCATCAATTATTTTGATAATGGAGTTTCTAACTCATTATTTGAGAAATAAAGGAATATATGGTGGCGTAACATTGAGGATGTCAAATCATCTTGAATTGTCTGGTAATAGAGTCCATAAATCATGGTGAAGGAATATCAGAGTGAACTAGATGTGGAAACTCATGGGTACATGTGAACCATTATAGAGGAATCCCATATTCTACAAATTCATGTCAATAACTCTTGGATTTATTGGGGATTTTTTCTGGGAATGATCCTCTAGTAACATGATCTTTGGCATTATTGTCAATTCTATAGAGAATCATGGTGGTATCCATTGGGCATTAACTATTACATGTTAATAGTTTTTTATTAGGGAGAACCAAGGGTAAGTGAGCCTATGGTTTATGGGTTTGTGATTTCATCTTATAATTCAATGGTATAAAGGTGGTTTCTAGAAAACAAAATACCATTATATAAGGGTTTAGTCAACCAATAATGTCTGTCTACACCCAGTTAACACGTTATCACAATGAGGAGATGTGACCAATCATTTCTCTAGAATTTTCCTAGACCAGTGGGTCCAGCAAAAATAGATCATTTTTTATTCGGATCTCAAGGTAGACACTATGATCCATATTCCTTATTTATTTACACTATCATTTTTCTGTAATCTAGATATGAATATTATAGTGATCAAATACTTGACTTTTATACTCCAGTCACCATATGTTATTTTTCAAGATGACATGATTTAAATATCATTCACTAGCAGTTTAGGTTCTTTCAATTTTGACCATCATGGGATAATTTTGAAGGTCATATATCTTTGACCAAATTATATTTTGTTTATGATCCAAATGCATGTGGACATGGTATGAGTATAATTTCACAATATATCCTAATTAGGATATCCAAGGTCAAGATTAATCCAACAAAATTCGGAGAGGGAGATGAAAATTTTGTAAATTGTGGTTCGAGGATATTAGTTCATGAGTGATGGTATGGGAAAATTATGTTGGGAATGACCCATTACAACCTCTAATGATTATCTCTATCATGGTGATGTTAGGTATCACAATGATCAAAAAAACCTTCTGGTGAGGCCATAACGTCTCTACTTGGAGGGTCAATGGCCTTTTAAAGATCCACCTCTATCATTGTCTAATAGAGAGATATTTTCACCTTTAAAGTTCCCATGATAGGTTTTTCATCAACATGAGGTTATCTTTACATGAAGTTTTATTAAGGGATTGAGGTGCTTAAAAGGAGTGGAAATCACGATGTACTCTAGTTCACCAGGGATAGGCTTTTGTGTTACATTGATATGGAGTGATGATGGGTGATGACCTTCACATTTTAACATAATATAGGTGGAATGCCTATAGTGAAATTTAATTTCATGATATGAGGATGTTTTCCATATAGTTTAACATCTTGTAGTAAGGATGTAGAAACATACATGAAATTGTGTAACATATCCTCAAAGATACATTACCCCATTCATTGGTTGTAGATGTTCGAAACACATTTTATCCATGCACAATATTATATATGGGTATCCATATGTTGGATCCCTTCTTGTGATGATTTATCTCATATGAGAAAAATACATACATAGATATGAATCATAAATATGAATAGATTAACCACATTTCATATATTTTATAGTCTTGTAATTAGTACATGGAAGAGAAAATTCTAATATATCAGAAACATATGTATGAGGGGGAATTTTAACTACATATTTTGATTCTAGATCCATGATTTCAGATCTAAGAATCAGTTCCTATATTTAAGTAATGAAAATAAAAACATATGTTGTTCTTGAATGTATTTACATTGAAGGAGAGGGATGTTAACCATGCAGTTTAATGTCATGCGATAAATACATTTTCCTTTCCTCTTAATGAATTGCAGTGGGGAAATTTCCCATGCAGTTCAACATCATAAGGTAAATACCTAGGGTTATTGTTAGTTTAATTTCATTATTCTAGGACAATATTGAGGTTGGGTATATTAAGGATTTTTTGGTAGAGAGAAAGACTTGAAACTTGATTTGAAGGAGGAGGAGGAGGCCTAGTACCACACAAAGAAAGTATTGAAACCCATTGACCAAAGTTTGATGGTGTGTGTATTAGACCATGTTAATCTAAAAAATAGTTTGGTGGTGAACCTTGGACTAGGATTTTAGACCCATACATACATATATATTTATCATTATAGTGAGAATCAAGCCTTACATAGTTCTAATTTTTGAGATTTCCTTCTATAGTTTTATCATGTATGTTGGGAGGGGGATGTTTTCATATTGTAGATGGAATCAGGATTAGATATATAGATGTTTATACATATCACATTATAGTATAAAACAATCCCAATATATTTATTTATTGCATTGTGGTGGGCAATTGGAATCCTAAGGGTGGAATCCCCTCGAGCGAATATGAAATAAAAAAGTTAAGGGTGTATTGGTTGGATGAAACACTTGGGGTGAAGGAAACTATGTGAATGATTATCCTCAAGGGACCAAATTTAGATATTTGGGGTAATAATTATGAGATTTGAAATGGTTTAATTAGTCTGCAGGTCTTAAATTGGTGTTAACGAGTTAAAACAAGATGTAAAAACAGAGCCCAAGAGGCCCCTCACCACCCAAAGAAATCGTGAAATTAGTTGCACGATGTTTAAGTCCATGAATCTTGGACTCGGATGTCCTATCTAGAGAGTATTGTGAATCATATCATCCTTATCATATAAGGAAAACCTATTTCTTGGAGATTAGGTAGTTATATTGTTTATCATCATGTGTTGAGGGAGTCTTCAATGGTTTTCAATGTCCTGATGTAAGGACGCAAAATGTTATGCAGCTTAATTTCTTACTATCAGGAATATTTTAACCATGATGTGAACTTATATGTATCGATGTGAGGAAGCCCATATTGAAATTATTAATCCCATCTGATCTATTCTCAATATTATAAACAAGGAATGACAATGTTATATACCACCTCCCAGAGGTGATTACATGAAGTTACATGTGAATTTTTCTAATTTAGTGGTTAGGATATGATATGAGATCTTGAAATCGTTGTATATGTCATTGGGATGAGAATCATGTCACACGTAGTTATTGAATTGAAAAATCAAAATTCAGGTTTTACCTATATGTAGAAGGGGTAATTAATTTTTAATATCAAGGCTAGAACTGTGTTTGGATATTTGGATTTCACTACATATCTTATGATGGTTTGAATCAACCAATATATATTTCATGAAGATACTATGGTGGGAAATAGATACCTGGAGAGTTGTGTCCTATCATGTGAGAGTACTAATAAGGGCCTCAGGGGGGGGGCTGGATTCACATAGATCAAATTTATATTTCATGTACATGATGGGGGTACATACCTCAAGAATTTTTGGGTGATGAAGATGTTCAAAAACTGACGTAATGAAGAATCCCTAGAGGTTGTGCACCACACTAATAGTCCTAAAGGCCATGATATATTATTTTATGGTAATAAGTGTAGATACCAAAAACATGAAGTACATGGAAATTAAATTACTTTTTTTGAATACTTAATACATAAAAAAAACCCAACACACAAGGATCGTAATAGTTTAGTGTCTTTGGAAACTCAGAACATAATCTTCTAATCATGGTGAAAGATCTTCAACATCTCCCATAAAGATCTTTCCCTTTTTTTCCTACATAAAACCTTTATTTATGTCCTAGGGAAAAGAAATCATATAAAAGGGTGAGATCAAATGCTCAGTAAGGGTAAGAATGGAGAAAATAAAACAAACCATATACATTTGAACATCAAAACATGAACATAAATTTTAAACATCAAAATCATGAGTTGTGAAATAAATCATGGCAGTACGTAAGGCATAGATAATAAAGGAATATCAATCATGATAAAATATCATGGGAGTAAAACATTTAATTTTTTAAAACAATTAAGTTTATGATATTATTTCCATATTAGCGAAGACATTGCTTCCAAGACCATCTTAGTAGACAAAGTCCCTTTCTAAATCGAGTTCACTCCGCGTTCCAGTCCTGTATCACTGAACGAGATTAACTTAACATTCCATCCATGTATGTCTCATGAGATATAAATCTTTAACCAATGCATGGGAGGGAGTTATAGGTCCCACCCATCTCATAATGAAATCATTTTTATGTGTCCCACAATATAAACATAAATCATTCATCATAACCCAAGGAATAAAATGGGTTTCATAAACATCATTCCATAATAACATAATCCATATAAAACAAATGGATATAATTTAATCATAATAAAATTGAAACCATGTAAATCATAGAGACATTATACTTGAAACATACACATATTAAATAATGTCATCATAGATTGATTTTTTTTGATAAAACACTTGAAATGAATTCTTGTTGAAAATATGTTTTCTTCTTCAAAATCATTTTATTTTTTCAAAATGCCACAAAATTTTAAAATAAAAATATTTTTTTGAAAATAGTCATGAAATATTGTATAGGAAGCTTCATAAAAATAAGGTGTTACAAAACCATAAAAAAAAAATCCGTTCATGCCGTATAAGTTAAAAAAACCTTCTCCTCGAACTTTTGTCAGAAAAGTCAAAAAGTTCGTCGTGTGGTAAACAAAAATAAGATTCCTTTCATAACATGTGGTAAATTTCCAAAATTGTTAGAAATGACATAGATGAATTTTTTTTAATAAAACATGGACATGGATGATAACAATAACCCCAGTAAATACATACGAATAAACAATCTCGAATAAGAACGATATTGGAATAATTATCCCTTACCTTTGGTCTGATATTTATCGTACGTATCCAAAAATCCTGTATAATGATTTAAATAATGTCGTTTACATATTAAATAATTATATTAACTGTTATTATATCATATATGGTTCACTTAGGACAATATATTACCCGTTCTTTTGTAAATTCCATGTTAAAGCAGCGTTTTGGGTAAAATCGGTTTATTTATCGTACGTGTTTGGACTTGTTGTTGTTGATATTATTATTACTTATATCATGTTTTACTTACTTACTTAATGTAAATCATGATTTATATATCATATATATTCACTTTATATATATAATAGATAGATAAATGAAATGAAACACACCGTTCATGGAGACGGTAGGCCGTACGTACGCATGAACGATGTTTTCCTTTCCTTATTGAATTGAATGGAAGTAAGTACATGAAATATACATATATATATATATAGTAGCTTAATTATGTCATATATTTCATTATTTTTCATTATATATACTTTATAATCATTCTTTAATGGTTAACATGGAGAATGAATCTCATCGCGTCTTAGAGACGGTAATCCTTACGTACGCACGAGCGATGATAGCATTCCCATAATTATTGAATTTAGTTGGAGTGTATGATATAATATTTCATAATCAATATGATGTTATAATAACCATATATAGTTATTCTTTACACCATAATACCCATCCAAGTACAGTGGTGGTGGAAAAATAGATTACACCACGGCGTGGAGACGATATTCGGTACGTACGCACGCGCAATGATTTAATTTTCCGTAGGATGGATAAAAGGTGAAATGGAATTGTTTAATATTTATAATATCATATAAGTATATTATCTATACTGATGTTATAACTTTATAAGGAAACAACTAATGAATAAGATGCTGATGAAGAAAGAAACTTGAAAGAATCGGTAGAAGAGATTACCTCTTCTTCGACGCACCTCTTTTAAACTTCTTCATAAGTCACTAGAGTTGGTCTTTTTATGATACCATAACCTTTATAATATTTATAAGGATGTTCAGAAGATAAATGGTCTGGGGTTGGCAGAGCATGAAGGCTCAAAATTGTGTAAATAGGAGAGGGAGGAGGTTCCCTTTTATAAGGGAGGAGAGGGGAACTTTAGAAAAAACTTAAAATATTATTTTATAATAAAGTCATATTTGGTTTATAATAGCTAAAAATTGATTTATTTAGAAGAAAAAGTGGGTATGGGTATTAATCCTCTCAACCAATATGTTTTTGACAAGTTTAGGTTACAATTTGTACCTTATCATTTAGATTTAACTATAAGTTACATAATTTAACTTTTACTGTGTCTTCTTGATTTCTTACACTATATGGTTAATAAACTAACAATAACAAGCCAAACGAACCCCAAGTGGTTAATTATTAATATATATAACCTTATCTAAGTCATTTTTCCAAACCTTAGATTTTTAGTAATAGAATAACAATTAATAATATAATATTTGTTTTAAAAACAATTTTATGTCAATTTTGAAACTATTTGGTAAATGATTTTTGTGAAAATCATAACAGCATTATTAGTTCAAAATAAGTTAATTAAATAAATAATAAAATTTCATATTAACCTAAAAAATTATTTTCATTTATATAAAGTCTCAAATTACATTTATTTGGGTATTTATAACATCAATTATGTTAATATTTCATTAATAAGGTAATTACTGCATCATCATTGTGTCATAAATAAATTAACTTATTTAATGTCTAAAAATTATAAATAAACTACCCTTATGTAGGAAATCAATTTATCTTTCTAATAAATATTTATAGTCAAATTTATCATATGTATAACCCTATATTAAAAATGTTTTAGTTATTAAACTTTGATTCTAACTATTTTAACTCTTCTTTAAATAAAAGAATAATAAGTGTCCTAATCTAATACAGGTGTACCTAAAGGGTAATAGTATACTCCTAAGGTTATTTTTGGTGGAATTATACTTATACCATAGAAATAGGACATGTTTTAGGTTAATAATAATTTCATTTTTACCCTTAATTACCCTATCTACTTTTAACCGTGGTAAATGAAAGTAAAAAGTTACTATTCACAAAAAATTATTTTTATCTTATTGAACCACATTTTACTCCTTGATATTAACTGTGTCTCTCGGATATTTGAAATTCAACTCACAGAAGCGGTAAAATTAAGTTTTATGCACAATTGCAAATGCTCCTAGGAGGCGGGTAAAAGACGGTGAAAAGTAAAATAAAATTTTTATATATCTAAAATTATTATAAAATGACTCTAATGAATTACATTGAACCCATTATGTGTCAATTTTGACCTAAAATAAATTTAAATAAAAAATTTGTTTTTAAATAGTAACCTAGTGTTTTCACAATTCATCAAAAATTTAATGTTTTCAGAAAAATACCAAAAATTCACCCTATGATAATTTAGATATTCCAAATCCAAAAATGAAGTCCATTTTGAAATATAATATTTATAAAATTTCAAATATTGGGTATTACTATTCATAACGGCTAGTTCATAATAATATTATAGTAATATCTTGTCTAGTGAAAATAGGTATTGCGTATAACACACGCTATCGAGGAAGGTTGCTCTGGTGTGCAACATAAGGCTATAATTGTTTTTGCGTAAACTACAAGCTAATATGGTGTTCCGTATAGCGCAAGTTATTCTTGGTGTAGCTTACAAGACATCAATGAAATTAAAAAAATATATTTCTCATAAAATCTCAGGGTGTTAAATTCTACCCCCCATAAAATTAATTTCACTATCGGAATTTATAAATGGTTTTCTACTAGAAACTTTCTTTCATAGAAACCCACATCGTAAAAAGGAATACTAAAACATAATTTTAAATACTAATGTATGAAATGTAATGGTTACCCAAATTAACTCCTCATTGGGTTTCCACATAGGAGAACATAGGTGAAAATATGGATATGGAAGTGAAATATAACCATCAAGTTCTGATGGAGAGTGGTGGAGAAATGGCTATGAGAAATATAACACTAAAAAGCCATAAATTTGTGATGATTTAAGGCACCATCTGATTCATCAGATATAATGACACTAGGACAACATTTTTTGTTTTCAAGATCATTTACCAAAATTTGAAGAATTGTTGAATTAAAAAAAATACTTACTTGATTTTGGAACAATATCCCCATTGTTCATTCCTTGAAAAATTTTCACTTCATATACTAAAGAAATGAAGTTGAATTTTTCATTTGTGAAGCATTAGCATATCATGTGATAGAATTGTGCGTCATTCTATATATCTCAAATAAAAGGTTAGAAAAAGTTATTAAATATACATAATTCCATCTATGGTGAGATTAAACGTATATGGTTCCTAAAATGGACATATACTTCATATATCAGACCACATAATACATTGAAACTAATTTATACTAACCAAGGACTACCTGTAGGCCAGTGGTATGTGATAAATGCATGTCGCACTTCGGTTGTGGGTTCGATTCCCGCATCATTGTCCGGCGCGACGGGTTGTCGCCCGTCCTACAGGTTGTCCTTTTTCTAAAACTATACTATTATAACATTCCAAAAAAATAATATAAAAAGGTTCTAGCCTTAAACAATACTATATGATGTCTAACTTAATCTATTCCAATATTTAGGCTTACCCAAACTCACAGTATAAGGAAAAAGATTGATAGAGAGGTCATCTACTAGGCATGTAAATACCGTCATTTATCCCCATATATCACAAAATATGTCATGTTGGTCACATTACAAACATTAAAATTACTTAATATTGTATTCTCTTGAAAAATTAATACCCATTGAACCTTAGTGAAAACATGAATGCGGATAAAAATTAACTGTTTCCACATTCCAAAATCCCAAATATCTTATATACTCAATCCATGATATCATTTAGTCCTTATATCAATCATGAGCTCATGAATACTTTCAAACATTTCATTTTCTCCTTATGCCTTCATTATGCGCATATCATATGCTTTCCAAAAATATTTCAATCACTTTTCATGGTTACCAGTACCATGCAATTATTGAAAACCAATACATAGATATTCCAAAATTCCACGATACTATAAATGAGATTCCTTGATACTATTTTGAAATTCCATTACATAAACACTTAATCATTCCACAACATCATTATCATACTCAAAATCACAAATATTGATCACATGTGACTTCCCTTTATCCTTTTACTTAAGAGGTTTCTCACATTGATCATCATTAACCCTTGGATTAGGGCATTGATTAGAATAATTCCCCATTTCCTTGCACTTGAAGCATGGAAGTCATGGTGGATCGTTCTCTGTATTATTTTCTCTATTCACATCATTATCTACCTTTTTCCCATTACTTTGACACTCAAATTCTCGATGACCTTCTTTTCCACACTTAAAACATTTTCTAGTACCTTTTAGACAATCTCCACCATGCTTCTTTTCACACTTTGACCATAAAGAAACATTCATCTATTTTTCACCATTTTTATGAGATTCTCCTGGAACTCCATATTTTTTTCTTGTCAAAACCATGAGATGGATATGTAACACCAACTTCCAGTTCTACCTTGATAGCACAACACACAATTTCTTCATAGCTACTAAAGTCTCTTATCACTAATGACCTTAGAAGACTTTGTTTTAATCCACTGAAGAATCGATAAACATTACTGTCAGGTTGGATGATAAATCTTGATGCATACCTTGCAAGCCTTGTAAAATTCACTTCATATATACCAACAGATTCATCATCCTTTGGCTTAAGTTCAAGGAACTCCTTTTCCATCTTTTTTCTAAGAATATGAGGAATTACTTATTGAAAAACAATTTATTGAACTCGTACCATTCCATGGATTCAATTTCATATTGGGGCCTTGTATTCTTAATTAGAGTCAATCACTAGTATGCTTCACCTTTTAAACGATAAAAAACTAAAATAACTTTTTCATGATCTGAACAGTGAAGTATGGAAAATATCTTTTCAATGGTACTGATCAATTGTTCAGCAACAAGTTACTCAGAAGACCCATTGAAAGAAGGTGGACGTTGTCTCATGAAAGACTCAATAGAATATTGTTCCCTTCTCTGGTCATTTGGAAGTCCACAATGATTCAGAAATTCTGTAAGTATAGCAATAAGATTTTTCACTCCATCTCCCATAACGTTGGTTTGTTCAGGAGGACAATCATTTCATCGTCCATTACATTGATCAACATGGTTCCTTCGGGTTCCAACCATCATCTAAAACCCAAAAAGAATAGTGTGAGAACAAAATGATTCTAGAAAAACAACATAATAAAGGGGTATTACATTCAATATCTAACATCTTAGGTTTAATTCTAATATCATTTCCGTAATTCTAGGACTATAACATATACTTATACTTAACCTTAGGGACATCCCTAGACATACCGTAGAAATATCTCTAGGGATCTCACTAAATTATTTGCATCCTAGTTTCCAAAGGTAAACTATACCTTTCCTCTAATACCAACTATAGAGATCCCATACCTGACGTACATGGACATTACATTACTTTTGAAGAATACTTAATTCATAACAAAAACCAACACCCAAATATCGTAATAGTTTAGTACCTATGGAAACTCGGAACATAATCTTCTAATCATGGTGGATTATTTTCAACATCTCCCATAAAGATCTTCCCCTTTTGTTTTCCTACCTAAAACCTTTCTTTATATCACGGGGAAAAGAAAACATATAAAAGGGTGAGATCAAATTCTCAGTAAGGGTAAACATGGACGAAATAAAACAAACCATATACATTTCAACATCAAAACATGAACATAAAGTTTAAACATCAAAATCTAGAGTTGTGAAATAAATCATGGCAGTATGCAAGGCATAGATCATAAAGGAACATCAATCATGATAAAATATCATGGTAGTAAAACATTTAATTATGGAAAACCATTATGCAAATGATATGATTTCAATAGTATCCAAGGCATTGCTGCCAAGACCATCTAAGTGGACAAAGTCCCTTTCCGAATCGAGTTCATTCCTTATTCCAGTCCTGTATCACAGAAGCGGATTAACAAACCGTTCCAGCCTAGTCTATATCATAAGATATAAATATTTACCCAATGTATTGGAGGGAGATATAGGTCCCAACCATATCATAATTAAATCATTTTTACGTGTGCCACAACATAAACCTAAATCATTCATCATAACCCAAAAAATAAAATGGGTTTCATAATCATCATTCCATCATAACATAATCCATATAAAAAAATGGATATCATTTCATCATAAGAAAATTGAAACCATGTAAATCATAGAGACATTATACATGAAACATACACATATGAAATAATGTCATCTTAAATGGAAAATGGTTTTGATAAAACACTTGAAATGAATTCTTGATGAAAATATCCTTTCTTCTTCAAAATCATTTTATTTTCAAAAAATGCCATAAAATATTAAAGGAAAAAGATTTTTTTGAATATATTCATGAAATCTTATAGAGGAATCTTCATAAAAATAAGGTGTTATGAAACAGTAAAAAATCAGTTCTCGTAATATAAGTTAAAAAAACATTATCGCCGTACTTTTGTCAGAAAAGTCAAAAAGTTCTCGTGTGGTAAACAAAAGTAAGATTCCATTCATAACATGTGGTAAATTTAAAAAATGGTTAAAAACGAAATACAAGAATTTTTTTTATAATACAAGGACATTGATGATAACAGTAACCCCAGTAAATACTTACGAATAAACAATCTCGGATAAGAACGATATTGGAATAGTTATCCCTTACCTTAGGTCTGATATTCTTTGTACATATCCTAACCTCGTGTATAATGATTTAAATAATGCCATTTACTTATTAAAGAATCATATTAATTTCTATTATATCATATATGGTTCACTTATGACTTTATATTACCCGTTCTTTTGTAAATTCCATGTTAAAGCAGCGTTTTGGGTAAGATCGTTTTATTTATCGTACGTGTTTGGACTTGTTGTTGTTGATATTATTATTACTTATATCATGTTTTACTTAATTACAGAATGTAAATCTGGATTTATATATCTTATATATTCAGTATATATATATATATAATATAGATAAATTAAATGAAATACACAATTCATTGAGACGGTAGGCTGTACATACACATGAACGCTATTTTCCTTTCCTTATTGACTTGAATGGAAGAATGTAGATTAAATATATATATATATATATATATATATAAATAAATCAAGTAGCATCAATACATCATATATTTCATTATTATTCATTATATATACTTTATAAACCTTTTTGAATAGGTAACATGGAGAATGAATCTGATCGCGTCATGGAGACGGTAATCCGTACGTAAGCACGAGTGATGATATTGTTCCCATAATTATTGAATTAAATTGGAGTGGATGATATAATATCTCAGAATAAGTATGATGTTATAATGACCATATATAGTTATTCTTTACACAATTATACCCATCCAAGTAAGGTGGTGGTGGAAAAACAGATTACACCACAGTGTAGAGATGGTATTCTGAACGTACGCACGCGTGGTGATTTCATTTTCTGTAGGATGGATAGAAAGTGAAATGGGTTTGTTCCATATTTATAATAACATATCAGTTTATTAGTGATACTTATGATATTACTTTATAATGAAACAACTAAATAAGAAGTTGAATAAGAATGAAACTTGAAAGAATCGGTAGAAGAGATTACATCTTCTTCGACGAACCTCTTTTATGCTTCCTCTTAAGGCACTAGAGTTGGTGTTTTGAGTAGACCATAACCTTTATAATATTTTTAGGGAAGTTGAGAAGGGAAATGGTCAGGTTTTGGCAGAGCTTGAAAGCTCAAAATTGTGTAAAGAGGAGAGGGAGGAGGTGCCATTTTATATGGGATGAGAGGGGCACTTTAGGAAAAACTTAAACTATTAATTTATAAAAAATTCATATTCAGTTTATAATAGCTCCAAACTGATTTATTTAGAAGATAAAGTGGGTATGGGTAGAAATCCTCTCAACCAATAGGTTTTAGACAAGTTTAGGTTACAATTGTAACCTTATCATTTAGATTTAACTATAAGTTACAAAATTTAACTTTTACTGTGTCTTCTGGTTTTCTTACACTATATGGTTAATAAACATACTATAACAAGACAAACGAACCCCAAGTTGTTCATTATTAATATATATAATCTTATATAAGTCATTTTCCCGAACCTTATATTTTTAGGAATAGAATAACAATTAATAATATAATATTTGTTTTAAAAACTTTTTTTTGTAAATTTTGACACTATTTGGTAATTGATTTTTATGAAAATCATAACAACATGATTAGTTAAAAAATGTAAATTAAATCAATAATAAAAAGTCATATTAACCTAATAAACTAGTGTAATTTATAAAAAGTCTCAAATTACATTTATTTGCGTATTTATAACATCAATTATGTTAACATTTCATTAATAAGGTAATTACTGCATCATCATTGTGTCATAAATAAATTAAATTATTTAACGTCTACAAATTATAAATAAAATACCGTTATTTAGGAAATACTTTTATCTTTCTAATGAATATCTATAGTCGAATTTATCTTATTTATAACCCTCTATTAAAAAAATAGTTATTAAGCATTGATTTTAACTATTTAAATTTTCTTTAAATAAAATAATAATAAGTGTTCTAATCTAATCCAAGTGGACCTAAAGGGTAATATTTTACTCCTAAGGTTCTTTTTGGTCGAATTACACTTATCCAATAGAATTAGGAATTGTGTTAGGGTAATAATAATATCATTTTTACTATTAAGTACCCTATTTACTTTTAACCATGGTAAATAAAAGTAAAAAGTTACTATTCACCAAAATTATTTTTATCTTATTGAACCACATTTTACTCCTTGATATTAACCGTATCTCTTGTATTTTCAAAATTCAACTCACAGAAGCGGTAAAATTATGTTTTATGCATAATTGCTAATGCTCCTAGGAGGTGGGTAAAAGATTGTGAAAAGTTCAATAAAATTTTTATATATTTAAAATTATTATAAAATTACTCCAATGAATTACATTGAACTTATACAAGTATTATGTATCAAGTTTTACCTAAAATAAATTTAAATAAAATAAATAATTATTTAAACAAAAAGTTGGTTTTTAAATAGTAGCCCAGTGTTTTCACTATTCATCAAAAATTGAATGTTTTCATCAAAATACCAAAAATTCAACCCAGGATAATTTTGATATTCCAAATCCAAAAATGAAGTCCATTTTGAAATATAAAATTTATAAAATTTCCAGAAGTGGTTATTACTATTCATAACGGCTAGTTCAAAATAATATTATAATAATATCTTGTTTAGTGAATCTCGGTATTGCGTATAACACACGCTATCGAGGAAGGTTCCTCTAGCATGCAACAAAAGCCTAGAATAGAGTTTGCGTATAATGAAAGCTATTACGTTGTTGCGTATAGCGCAAGTTAATATTGGTGTAGCATATAAGACAACAATGAAATTAAAAAAAATAATCATAAAATCTCGGGGTGTTACAATTAGTCTCTTATTGGGGGTATCCCCTGAATATTTTAATGCTATGTCTAGGACTAGGATTTTAGACCCACGTATCCCCACATATCCTATCTTGTTGAGTGTGAATCCATACATAGTTATAGAGAATAGATCAGTTGGGGACCAATGTTGGATGGGTGGTGCCCTTTCTAGTGGGGAAATTAAAAACTTAATATAGTTATGATATGAGTCATCATATATTTATTACAAGGGGTTGGGATATTGTGTAATTTCATGTTTTTATGAAGGCATACATGTGATTTAATGTCATTTGGTGAGGACAAGTTCCGTTATGTTTAATGTCATGCGATAAGGAAATATTTGAAGAAATTTAATGTGTTGCAATAAGGGTGGGTGGTGTCTTGTAGTTTTAGGTCATAAAACTAGGAACACCGATGTTATGTATTTTCAAAGTTTTTTTAGGTCCAATTACAATAAGATTAATATCATGTTGTAAGGATATATCCCATGTAGTTTAGCATCATGCTAAAAGGATGACTTTTATGCAGTTTAACGGCATGTTATCAACATGTGTTCTGAAGAGTTTAATGTCATGTGGCTAGGATGAGTTCAGTATAAATTAACATCATATGTTCTTGTTGAGTTCTATATAGTTTATCATCATGTAGTCCGGATGAGTAATGTGCATTTTAGTGTCATGAGTTTAGGATTAGTTCATTGAAGTTTTATGTCATGCGATGAGAATGGAGGGTGATGAGTAGTTTAAAGTATTATTTTCTGTACATGAGGGGATTCATTCACTTGGTTTCCTTATTGATACCATGATGGTCATATAGTAGGTCCTGGTGATTCATTGAATAACTTTAATTTACCTTTTTTTTTCAATGGTGTATTAATGATAAACTCATGTCACAACAAGTAATTTTATGATGGGATTCTGTCACCAATACACAATCAGAGAATACTATACTACAAAGAATTCAATTTGTGATGGACCTCAAATTTTTTTTCTTATTTGTGGTGGAAGACACATACATCAGAAATAACTGCCTTAATGGGGTGTGAGATAACAATTTTCTAGGTTCAATCATAAATATTTATTTCCAAAATACCACTACAATATTGTATTTATTGTGGAAATTTGTTTTCATTATAAATTCTATATTTAGTAAACAAATAAATATAATAATTAATGTCACATAATTTAAAACAATTACAAAAAATTAAACCAAGAACAAAAATAATAAATTGATTCAAACATAATATGTTTTGTCAATATGATATTTGAAACTCTATTCATACAATGTAGTGTATAACGGTGACTCCTCTCCATGAGATCCCTTCAACCTAGCCAATGACATCCTAGAAGTACAATAATAAGTGGTAGGTGTCGATAATGAACCAATAATAGTTACAAATCCATTCTTGACACCATGTAATGTTTCCCATATCAGGGTCCTCTAATCAAAACCTAACTCTCCAATGGAATGTTCTTATCTCTCATCACGATGCTCTCATGATGGAGAAGTCACAACCACATAACTTTCCTTAAAATACAACTAATAATTTAAAAAATAATAAAATTTATATCCCTAAAAAAATATTAAAAAAAGGTTACATACCAAAAAACAAAATTTCTGGTCACCCACAATCTATCTTGTATTAGGATCTTTTTACATCAATTAATAAACATCAAACCCAGTAATGGAGGGGTAATTAGCCTCTTTCATAATATAAAAATCATATTAAATTTTAATTAAATATGCATTAATAAAAAATATATCTTTCCATATTTCATTGATATATTCAACATGCATGACTCACAACCCTTTTCCACCCTCTTTCCCCCACATCTTCTGACTTCCAGATGTTGATCTCCTCTAAATAGTTTCTTTTATAAAATATGAGTGTAATCCATCCCATACCTATGAAGATATATGGATAGGTCGATGAGATACGCAAGACTGATCGAGAGTTGAAGAAAAAGAACTAAATGTGGCTCACTTTTTAAGGATGATAAAAAATTGACACAAATGTTCATATATAAAAATATCACATGCCTACTGGATATGATCTGTAATAAAATCATTAATCAAAGATCATAAATTCTGCAAGAAAATTATAAAAACATGTAACTTATTAAAAAATTTAAAATAAAATATATAATTTAATAAAGCACAATCCAATGGTTAGGAATATTATGATAAAGTACTATGGGAACCATCTCATGTGACACCCATGGCTCATAAAAATTATTTTGGAGAATCGCACTGGCTATCCTAACAGCTAAATGTGAAAAACATTGAAAATGAAAAAAATAATAAGAATACCATTTCAAAAATTAATACAATAACATAATATGAAATATATATCATAAAAATATTAGCATAAATCCGAAAAGAATAATCAAATCCATATATGGATGTCTTTTTATAAAAGGGTCTATAATATTAAATAAATCCATATTTTTTCCCCTCCTAATAGGTGTAGCCCCCTGTGGTTCAGCTAAATCATACTCATCATTGGGAAGTCCAACATCAGTAAGAGAACGAAACAGATCTTTTGGAGTATCCCTATCCATATGAAACAAGGTATCTTACATGTAAGAAAATGTTTATATAGATATCAAATATAAAAAACCAATCAATACTGAAATATAATAATCTTACATAAACAAAAATTTTAAAAGATGTGTAATTGGAAAATAACTAAACTATTTCATAGGAACTCTAGAATTGATTTGTTGTTCCACTTTATACCTCGATTTTTCATATATTGGACAATAAACTAATGATTCATAATCACCATAATATAAGATTTAGTCAGTTGAACATGCATGGATCTTCTAATAACTAAGACCTGAATTATGAACCAACCTATTACATTTATAGAAACTTGTGGGTATTGTATTTCTTTCAAAAAAATGATTTAACCAAAGAAAACGTCTGATTGAGACAACAATATGATATTCCAAAATTTTATTTAATATCTATAAATTTTGTAACAACATCAATAATTCTCATCTAAAAACCAGGATATAAGGATTCTTCGGCATCTTTCAATAAATTGTAAAATCGAGAACATTTGGATTCAGGACATGGAATATCATTCTAATTTTTTGCTTCATAATAAAACGGCCCAACTATCTCACCTACTATATTGTGAAATTATGGAGGTAGAAGAAAATAAATTCACTACCTATTGAATTATGATCAGCATTGTGATACCATAAAACAGAATAATTTTAAAAACCAAAACTCAAAAGATGATGTCCAACATTATCAATCATTTCAAATCTTCTAAGATCACATTTCTAATATAAAAATATAATTACTCTTTAAAAAATACTTAATTTGATGATGAAAATGATATAAATGTTTAAGTAGATTCCATGTTTATAGGATTTAAACTAGAACCATTCGGATTTTTATGAAGATGCATATAATCATGATCGCATGATAGAAAAAGATATCTACATACTGAGTCCATATATATCTAAAAAGACAATAGAATTATGAATAATTATTACACATTACGACTAATTGAAAATTATTATTTTATTTTAATACTAAAAAATATTATATAGAGTTTAATCAGAGTGAGTAGCTGGGTTAGCAGTAGATTCAAGGGACCGTAAAGGCTCAACATAGATAAAATAGTATTATTAAATATATTATATAAAATGCATTCTATTTAAGTAATGTAATATTATATATCCTGAATGGTACCTCATGTGAGAAATTTGATATCGCTGTTAAGTTTGGGATTTGGGGTTTAACCTAGCCATTACATAATAGTTGTATGTTTCAAGTGTTTGGTTACAGTTCACAATATGGTAATTCATTTAACATTTATATTAAAAAAAATAAAAATTGTATATCCCAAACTATATATCGTAAGAAAAATTAAGGACCACTATTAGGTCTAGAATACTGTGATTATCCTAGATGTGAAAATAACATTTCTGTTTGTCAGTTGTTTGGTAACATCAAAAAAGAGAGTAACCTTTTTAATATTTTATTTTTATTATATATATATAATACAACAATTATATGAATTATTAATAGTAATTATTTTAATTAATAAAAAATTATACTAATTATTGTGATTTTATGATTATTACTAATAAGTAATATTTATTAAAAATATTGACTCATTAATCATTAATTAATTATTATTAATAACTATAAATAATTTAATGATTTTTTCTAATTATTTAAATTGTTAAATTTATTAATAAATTTTTAATAATTACTGTATATAAAAATCATGATTTTATAATTAATATAAATACATAAAATATATTTTGACCCATTTTTAAACAAATATAGATGTCAAATATATATACAAACACAAACATATATATAAAAATAATAAACCCAACATGTTTTTTTAAAATGTTTATATATATATGTTAAAATGTTAATATATAAATATATATCAAAAACCTTACTCCTTTTATTAAAACATTCATATATATATATATATATATTCATATGATTATATACATACATAAATATATATAACTATATATTTATTTAAAACCCTACACATTTTTTATACAAATATATATCTATAAAAAACTAACATGTTTTTTTTAAAATATATATATTTATATTCACATGATTATATACATATATATAAATATTATAATACTTACACACACACAAATATATATATATATATTAACAAAGTTATAGTGTTTTTTAATTTTTCACAGTGTTTTATATATGTATATATATACATACTTAAATTTTTTAATTAATATAAATACATTAAAAAATATACATTCGTTAACCTAAATTTCTTTTCACAATGCAACATAAACATTACTAAATTATGAGAATTAAGTGTCAAATATGAATAAGAAAATTAAAATAATGAAATCACCAATAAATAATATGATTGCTAAAATGAATTATTTTTGTTCCATAGATATTATAATTAATATTTTAATTAATAATTTAATGTTTTATAATGACATTTAATTGATTAAATTTAATGGTCAGATGTGAGTAAAATCAGATTGTGTTAAAAAGGATTATCTTCAAAAGAATTATATTTTTCTATATATTTTTTATTTTAATCACATCAAATTAATTTGAAAAATATTAATGGATTATTCTTATTAAAATTTTATTTGTGAAAGATTAAAAATTAATATCCACTTAATTAGTAATGGATATGATAAATTTTCAAGAAAACATAACATTAAAAGTTCATTATATTTAGTAAAAATATGTTTCCCAATATATTATGTGAATTAATTATAAAGTACAATATCTACAATTTATATTTTTAGTTTCATAAAAATGATATAATTTTTGTAATCAGAACATCAATAATATGTGGGAATTAAACAAAAATTACATATAGAAAAGTCTATTAAATTCTAAAATTTAACAACAATAAAAAATACCTAAAATTTATTTAAAATGACCCAAATAACTAATAAACATGTAAATAGTATGTAATAAATTTTCAGTAACCCAAAATCCAAATAAATCATGAAAGTCGAATAAAATTTCTCAAACTATGATCATACCAAATTAAATCATATAGAAAAAATGGAAAAAAATGCAACAACAGTGAAATCGAATACAATTAACTAATTAAACATCAATGTGACAAACTAAAAATTATGATAACATATCCAAAAATAATATCACCATAACCATACTATATAATTGGAAAAATTTACATATTTAAATAAACAATTTTATAAAATGATGAAAATAAATCAAATCTATAGAAATTAACTCGTGCAAATCCAGCAGACATCAATTTAAGAAATAATGAACATGTAAAAACCCTACAAATTAAATAAACAATAATTATTAGGTAATATTATTGACCTACACTTTTACATTATCAATTTTGGGAAGATTTAAATTGAAATCACAGTAATAATAATGAAATATGGAAGTTGAGTCCATACCTAGGAGATATATACCTAAATATAAATTAAATTATGGTTGAAGGGATTTTCATTTGGGATTTTGAGAACTTTTAATCGAATGTGGGACATTTTGCATGGTAGGGTTTTCAAAGAAGTGTAATGGCGAGGATGAGGAGAGCGTTTCATGTGATTTAGGCTAATTTAATATTGTTATGGGTTAATAGAGATTAAATTTATCACATCTCAAATTGTTTTTACAGAATTTTATTGAAAAGATATCAATATAAGTCATGAATAGTTTGAATGAAAAACTTATTTGTGATGGATATGAGATTATTTGAAAATTATTCATCACATATAATACTTTTGAATATTTTAATACATTCCCACCCAAATTATCTTCAAAAGAAATGGAAATCCTATCATAATTAACCTATATTTATGACGGACCAAATCTTCCCATCTGGAATAACAGATTTTAAAATACTATTTGTGATAGATAGAACATCCATCACAAATATCTTATCACAATAATCCATTTTCTTATAATTTAAAAATATATTGGTTCATCCCAGGAATTTCTATAAAATTTCAAGTTGACATGTGTTGATGATTCATCAGTAATGCACTACACATCTCCAGATTTTCAAGAGACGTAAAAAACTAATAAGAATAGGTAATGGGTCTTCTTTTTCTCTTATGTTCATCTAATTTACCTCATCAATTGTGGTGGAGATTCCTTCCTCTAATGTGGGAGGGATGTTTCTGAGGCCATTCTATTCTTCTTTGATCTATAACTATGTAACTTCATATTTAGACATGGTTGGTAATTCGGTTATGTATCTATTTTCTGGTGTAAGAGAGGTAATGGGGAGATACATTATCATCCATATCTACAATAATTAACATAAAAATATTCTTGGGATGCATATTTCAACTATGTTTCCACTGGGGTCAGAAGGAACCATGACATCTTGTGTTTCTGAGAATGTTCTAGGGGAACCACTAATGTTTTCTAACAATGTGAGGGAATCAGTAGGTCGTAATAGATCATTACCATGATCCCCTTTTGAGGAATATGTCCCAGATAAATCCTTTCCCAATCCCTGATACAAAAGTCTAATGGAGCATTTCAAATTAGTTAGTGTGTTTTTAGAATAACCCTACACTTTATTACACACTAAAACAAGATTTATTAAATAAACATCACTTGATACAACATTGAATATCGAGAGGTCTAGTATCTTTCGGGAATAGGATCATTATATAACAAATTAATACATGAAATAAAACATCTTTATTGAAAACTTATTTTACATTACCACTACATTCCCTCATACGTAGCGTTACATGGGATAACCTGAGGACATGTACAAGAAAAGGGTGAGCTATAAAGCCAAGTAAGGGAAAAAAATGAAATAACATGGGGAATACAATTCTTGTTAGGATACAAGCATATCAATGGAGAACAATCGAAACATGAACATAATGACATGATAAATCATGATAGTTATAACATGGAAATGTGGCAACAACACTTAACATGGAATTAGCATGAGCCAAGGATCACTGCACATGGAGCATGAGTAAACCCTCATTGCACATGAAGCATGAGTAAACACTCTTTTCACTTGAATTAGCATGATTCAACAATCATTTTAGATTACTTATCATGATACTATACTTTAACCAATGCATTGGAGTTCTATTAGGGAGCGCCCTTTATAAACATTACATTTCATGCATTAGTGTGCCACATGGATCATAAAACATGGATTCATCATCATTTATTCCATGAAAAAGGAATGTGGAATTCAAATTTTAAACTCTATAATCAATAATTAAATGTTCATAATGTTTAATACCCTTGATATAGAAATGGTCATGGTATTCACAACACAATGACTTTGGCTTGGAAAAATGCAGTGCAATTTCAGCAACATAACGGCGTGAAATAAGAATTCAAAAAAATGTTTGATGAGAATGAAATTGGTGTCTAATCATATGTACATGAAAATGGAAGTAATAGTGTCATATAGATACATGTCCCAACAATTTTAAAGGAATTTCTATTCATGATACAAAAGAATTATGTGAATGTAATTGAGGAGAGAGAAATTCATTACAGAGTTTCGGCATGGTAACTGGTGTACATGGGGGGAATTAATGAGAAGGAAAGGGGTATCACATCATTCAAACATAAAGATGTCTGTATTGTGGAGGTTTGAAATCATACACAAAAATTTAAAATTGAAAATAAAAAGACATAATATTGGTACTAAATTTGGATAAAATGAGAAAGGAAGGAATCCCTTACTTGGATGTGTGATCCCAAAGGCTTGGAAGGGGCTTGAGAGAGAAATCATGGGAGATTGGGGAACCTTGGGAGGATTATAGAGAGATGAGGGCAGTTTTTGGTTGAACTCCAAAATCATTGAGTGAAGATGAAGTGGGATATTTGGTGGGTTTCTATCGGAATGGAGAGGGAATTCATTATTATTTAGGTACGGGACACCTCACATTTAACAAATCAAAACCCCAAACAAGCCCATGGGTTTTCCCCATGGTTTTTTCCAAAGGGATGTAGAAAACAATATTTTATATGGCCAATGTCCAAACTACTTAAAATAATAAGTTTTATTATGTGGTGATGAGTCAGACTCTCAAGGAAAACAATTTAAAAAGACAAAATGTTTTATAAGTCTTTGAGGATCCACTAAGGCGTTGTAAAATAAATAAATCAAACCCCAAAATCACATTATTTTAATGGTAAAACATATATTGGCCGAAAATAATGTTTATATTATTTTATTACATCACAATTGGGGTCACGACCCATCCCCCGGGACCCGTATCGTGACTACCCCAAGCCCGCCTTCCATAGGCCAAGGGCTAGAAACTAGCACCAAATGCGTAAATCTCTAAACTAGGAAGGAATTGCCTTTATAGTAGTAAACAAACACCACAGAGTATGCAAACTAAAGTAAAACACTAAGTAAAACTAAATACAAAATAGTGTGATGAATGTAAAGGGGGATGGAAATAAAATCCCAACAGTAAAGTACAATACAAATGAAAAGCTAATACAACTGAAGAAAAGAAGTAAAGCTGATACAGGGCCATCCTCCGAAGTTCCCACCTGAAGGGTAGGTACAGGTGGCCTCCTCAGCACCCAAGTCCATCTGTCCACTCCATGTACGTCTTGCTGAGTGGTCCACCTCTGGGTACCATCCTGTTCTGCTACTCTCTACCCCGATCAGGGTTGTCTGTTCTCTGCAACCAACACAATGAGGTGCGGGCCAAGCCCGTGTAGGTGTGAGTATAATGATACTCACTAGAGACCTCGAAACCCTCAAGGTCTCCCAAAATCCAATAATATAACCACAAATTATGGAAACAACGGATAACCCTTACTTAGGTATATTCCAATACATATACCTAAGTTATTTAGTAACCCATCTCAATCATGAGGAAAACATGAAAGTCATTAACTCAACTCAAACCAGGATTTCCATTAATGAAACCATAGCCGCTGGAGAACTCATCCTTTCGCGAAGTGCTACAAAGAAGTATAGAATTGCAGATGATTCATTGTGAAGATATATCATCTTATTCTTTCAAGAGGCACTGCTTCTGACATTATGGAGTATCACCCACACAGGATCGATAGGTACTAACCCCCGCAATGACACACACAGGATCTGGCCCACAATGGATCGGTATGCACTGACCCACACATGATCACAGAGCACTAACCCACATAGGATCGGTATGCCCTGACCCACACCGGATCAGTGAGCACTGACCAACACAAGATATGACCCACACATGATCGGTATGCACTGATCCACGCAAGATCGCTGAGCTCTGACCTCCGTATGATCTGTCTCGAACCTCCACCTCACTATCTGCCAATGGATTCCTCGTACCCGATGTGCTCGAGTTCTGTAAAATTTTCCCTAGGGATATCGGTCATACCTTGACCGCCACCAAACTCCACAAAGGAGTTACCCAAAGGACCTCAATGTGGTATGGGTTCCATGGTGACAGATGGTCCATCAATCGGACGCCTGGTCTGTGAGTTATTGCCAATTTTGTTCTAGGGGCCTGGTTTGTTTTTAGGTTCAAACTAACCCAAACATACTCCAACTATGTCCAAACCTCAAGTGGGGTATTCCTATAGAACCGTTTCACTCCAAGCCTTCCATCACCGTAGGAAGTTCATCAATCGGACACCCGTAGCCCAAGATAGGGTCGAAAAGGTGTAAACTGGCCAAACGGGCTCGGTCCGGTCCGATGCGGTCAGACCTACCCGGCCCGACCCGGTCCGCGGTAGCGGCCTGACCCAAGGGGGCGGCCCAGTCCGAGGGCGGTCTCGCTGAGGGCGGCCAGGCCGAAGGCGGACCGACGGCCTGCCCTAGCCACGCCCAGGGGGGAGGTGCGCGCCACCTAGCACCCGAATAGCTCGGCCATTCCGGTGTGAGCCGAAACCGGTTCAAGGTGGTGTCGGTCCAGTATACGCGGGGACCTATAGGGTCCCGCACCTCTCGGCTGGCCTGAGCATCTGGCCACACAACACCTCTGCGCGGCGTGATGGCGCCGCGCCCCTCCGCCGTGGCCCACCCTAGACGTGTCCCTCTGCTGTCCACCACCTGGAAAGATGGCGCTGCACCTCTTCCGAACATCGTATCCCACCTGGCCACGGTTCTTCCTTCCGGGGTGGTGCGATGGTACCGCGCCCCTTCAGCATCGCCACGGTCCACCTGGTTGTAGCTCTGTTTTCTACACTGTGTGATGGCTCTGCGCCCCTCTGGCGGCCCGGTAGCCCTTGCGCCACTATCTTCTTCCACAGCCGGCTTGTTTCCGGTCGTGTTGCTCTGCCGCGGTTCTTCTTTCCGGTGGCACCATTTTGCCGCTGTTGTCGTCAAAAAATGTGATAAAACAAATGGGAAGGGTTGGGCCGTGTTCGTGCAGACCAATACTTCCTCGTTACATTTATATCAATCGGCATAAAATAATCCGAGGTTTTAATGACGAAGAAGAACAATAAGAATTCAACTTAAACCCCTACCTTTTGATTTGTCACATGATGCTTGTCGTTTGTTGACGGAGTCACGAAAGGATGATGGAGGGGACCGTCATTCGTCGCATCCGCTGCACGTCCTCAATTCCATGTTGCGTTGGTTCGTTGATGATGTTGTGGAGGGTTGATAGGTATGTGTCCGGGGAAGAAGTCGAAGAAGAAAGAGCATCATCGGCGTTCTTCGCGTTCTTCGCGTTCTTTGCATTTTTCATTCGGAGCATTTCTCCTTAGCTTTCCTCTCAAATCCACCACACAAAAAAAGATTATTCCAACAAAAATAACAGAAGGGTTTTCCTATTATTACATTGGCATGTAATTCAAAATTTATAAATTAAGTGAGTGGGCCCCACCTAATTAAATTCGTGAGAGGTGTCACGTTTAATTAGGTGGATGGAAAGATTCTCCCCCTCATTTAAGAGGGAGAGGTGGGAGGTTTTATCCTCCATCATCAATAGGGGTCGGGTGGTCCCCACCCCTATCATTTAAAAGAGAGGTTATGGGTTGCGGGTGGTCCCCACATTGTAACCTCTTGCGGGAGGTTATGCTCAGGTGGGCCCCACCACCATAACCTCTCATGGGAGGTTTGGGTGTGGCGGTCCCACCATCAACTCCCAAGTGGAGGTTCCAACTTTCCACACTCATATGGTATCTAAAAAAATAAAATAAATTGTTCCACATTATTTTATTATTTTTTAAATAAAACCCATAAACTAACTTTCCTTCTCATTAGAACGCAACCGTGGTGATGGTCACACTAAGAAATCCCTAACACTGCAAGTTCAAAGGTGCCCTCATATTTTAATTCTGAGCACCAGTTAAAAAGATATAAAAAAATACTCCTACGTTTACTGAACGTACCTGAACCAAACTTCAAAAATTGATTTCGGTCACACCAGGCCTCAGAATAAAGCGCCGTCAGAAACTGCAGACTCGTAAAAATACCACGAATTTAAAAAAAATCTCACAGAATTTCTGGGTCTTTACATTCTCCCCACATCAGAGCATTACCTTCCCATAATCTACCACTCCCACTAAGGAATCAAAAGAGGGTACTGAGAAAAAATCTGAGCCTCCCGCTACCATGTTCTCTCCTAGAGATTCTTGTGCTTCCAGTGAATGCGCACCAGAGGTATCGACCATCCATGCAGGACCCGCTCCTATCGATCCTCAATATCCACTAGAACCTCCATGAAAGTCACCCAATCTTCAATGTCCATCTCCCCATGGTCGATGATGTGGGATGGGTCATGCACGTATATCCTCAGTTGAGATATGTGGAAGACATCATACACCCGATGCAACTGAGGTGGAACAGACATGCGGTAAGACACCTCACCTAATCTGCAGAGAACCTAGAAATGTATGATGAAAGACAGAGATAACTTACCACCTCGGCCAAATCTCCATCGACCTCATCGATGTGAGACCCAAAGAAAGATGTGGTTTTCATCCTCGAACTCCATAGGTCTCCCTCTCCTGTCAGCATATAACTTCTTCCTGCTATGTGCAGTGTTCATCCGCTCCTGGATGATCGGAACCTTCTCCATGGTAGCACTTACCATCTCTGGTCCCACTAGTGCTGACTCTCCTGTGTCTCTCTAGCATAGTGGTGATCTGCAAGGTTGACCATACATGGCCTCAAAAGGTGCCATACCGATGGTGGAGTGATATCTGTTGTTGTAATAAAACTCTACCAATGGTAATTGATCCTCCCAACTATGAATGAAGTTGAGTACACAGGCACGGAGAATTTCCTCAAGGGTCTGGATGGTCCGCTTGGTCTGGCCATCTATATGAGGATGGAAGGTGGTGCTCAGACGTAGCTGCGTCCCAAAAGCCTCCTTTAACCCCTTCTATTGTTGGGATGTAAATCGTGCATCATGGTCGGAAACAATAGAAGAAGGTACTCCATGAAAACGCACAATCTCCTGCACATAGAGGCATCCCAAGCTCTCTACTGAGCCCTGCTCTCTTATTGGTAGGAAGTGGTCCGACTTGATGCTTTGGTCAACGGTCAACCATATTGAATTGTGACTCCTAGATGTACGTGGAAAACCTGTCACAAAGTCCCTAGATATCCCATCCCACTTCCACTCTGTGACCACTAAGGGTTGGACCAAGCCTGCTGGTACCTGGTGATCCGCCTTCACTTTCTGACATATGAGGCATCGTGAGACAAACTATGCTACTGCATTCATCATACCTAGCCACCAGTGCTATCGTCAGAGGTCCTGGTACATCTTCGCAACTCCTGGATGTACCGCTAAAGTGGAAGTGTAGAACTCCCTCAAAACATCTTCCTGAAGTGGTACTGGAACCATGGTACGTCCTCTGAAAAGGATAATGTGCTCCACACCTTTAGAAAATCCATCAGGTGCTTGCCCTATAGATATAAGAGCACGTTGTGTGTCACAGTTAGCATCCCCATGCTGTGCCTCCCTAACTCACTGAAGAAGAAGAGGAGTAACTATAAGAGACTGTAGAAAGGCTGCTCCATCTCTATCCACAAAGGATATCTGCAATGCGTCTAGCTGCTCCATCACCTCTCATAGCAGTTGAGTGCCTGATCTCCTACTTAGAGCATCTGCAACAATGTTCCACTTCCCAGGAGTATAGAATATCTCGAAGTCATACTCTTGGAGGAACTCAATCCATCACCACTATCTCGGGTTCAGGTCCTTCTGCGAGAAGATATACCTGAGACTCTTGTGATCAGAGTAGGCTGTGAAACACTCACCCATAAGATAATGTCACCAAATCATCATGGCGAAGACCATTGATGCTAACTATAGGTCATGGGTAGTGTAGTTCTGCTCGTGTTTTCTCTGCTTCCGATAACCACACACAATCATAGCTCACTCCAGCATCAGGACACACGTGAGTCCAATCCCTAATTTGTCGTTGTAAACTACATACACTACGCCTTCCTGTAGAAGCCTCAAAATGGGGGCACTAGTTAGCCTCTACCCCACCTTCTAAAAGCTCAACTGGAATCTCTCCAACCACACAAAGGGTTTCCCCTTCTTCGTCAATGCTAAATGTGGTGCTGTAACTCTGGAGAAGTCTGGAACAAATCTCCAGTAGTATCCAACCAACCCCAGGAACCTCCGTACCTCCATCACACTCTTGGATGGATCCCATGAAATTATCGCATCAATATTCACTGGATCTAATACAAATACGGCCTCCGGGATGATGTTTCCCAAGAAGTGAACCTCTCGACTCCAAAACTGAAACTTTGAGAGCTTACTATAAAGCTGGTGCTCTCAGAGTGTGTCCAGTACAACAAGAAAATGGTAGGAATGCTCCTCCTCAGTAGTCAAGTAAATTAGAAAGTCGTCAATGAAGACTATGACAAAGTGATCGAGGTAAGGCTAGTAGATCATGTTCATGAGACACATGAACACTGCTGGAGGGTTGGATATGCAGAAGGGAATAACCAAGAACTTGTAGTGGTCGTGACGAAACCTGATGTCCGTATTCTACACATCCTCATCTCGAACTCTAAGCTAGTGATAGCCTGATCTGAATTCTATCTTCGAGAACCACCGAGCTACCTTTAGTTGATCATATAGGTTTTCAATCCCCAGGAGTGGGTACTTGTTCTTCATAGTCACCTGGTTCAGGCGACGATAGTCAACACAAAGCTTCAAGCTCCTGTCTTCCTTCATGGTAAACTGAATCAGGGCTACCCTGGGAGAAACACTGGCCCGAATGAATCCCTTTCCCTGTAAGTCCTCTTCCTGTACCCGCAGCCCACGAAGCTCAGTCGGAGATATCCGATATTCTGGAGTATATATTGGTGTCGTCCTGGGGTACAAGTCTATATAGAAGTCCAACTCTCTCGGCGAGGAGGTAGGCCTGGAACATTGTTAGGGAAAACATCCACGTACTGGTCCACCACTACAGGATAAGTCAGACTCTCACATCAAATGCTCTGAGGGTAAGGCAATCCAACTGGTGAGTGATCATCTACACCATCCTCCGAGTAAGTCGGTCATGTGCTGCAAAGGTTACCTTATCGCCGGTGAAGGTAAACCTGGTCCCATCCATGCGGACACACCACACCTTTCGCCTAATACAGTAAATCTTAGCATGGAATGTAGATAACCAGTCTATAACCAAGATGACTTCATAAGGCTTTGACTCCACTATGAGGATATCCCAGCCGAAGCTCTAACCTCCTAGAGTAAGCTCACACTGCTGGCACTAGTTAGTAATCGTCGAGTCTGCTCCCATAAGAGTCTCTAGCTATATGGATTGAGCCAATAGCTTCATCGGAATCTCTGAGCTCCGAATGAGGGAAGTGGCTATGAAAGAGTGACTGGAACTTGTGTCTATAAGAAATGCAGCTAAGGTGGATTAGACATAGGCATTACCTCAAATCATCTTTGGAGCTTCATGGTTATAGGCCTCGGCTGCTTGAAGCTGAGCTCTCCCCTGTCCTCTTGCTCCCTACGGACGGGGTGGTCCTCCTGGTGGTGGTGATGGAAACACCTCCAAATGTCGCCCACTGCCACCTGCTCAACCAACTCCTCTTCCAAGTCCACCTATGACCTATGGAATTCCTTGATCGAACCTCTTCCTCTATCTGGGAGGTCCCTCCACTAACTGTTGATCGTCTGTACGACGGGTCGGACAGTCACGGGCCAGGTGACCCTACCCGCCGCATGAGTAGCACTGTCTGCTCCTCGTGGGTAAGTCACTGCTATGTGTGCTCTGCACAACCGATACTAAGTCATACATTCAACCACCTATGGGTATGTTCCTCTTGGACATTCGTGTCATCTGTCTACTACCAGCTAAAGAGGACTCCGCTGTATATCGACTAGTAGAGGGTCTCGCTGCTGGTGACTGCTCAGCAAGTAATCTATCCACTATGAGGGCTATATCTAACACCCCCTCCTGCATCGGGATGTTGAGGGAGATCATCGAGGCTTTTATCTATCTCATGAGCCCCTACTCGAAGGTCCGGGTGATAAATAATGGGTCTCTCACCATCTATGGAGGAGCGCGAGAGGTAGGTGAACCTTGCTGCGTACTGCGCCACTATCATGCTACCCTGCTGTAGATGTAATAGCTCCTATATTTTCACCACACGAAGGGTGGATGGTAAAAAATCTTCCCGAAACCGGCTCTCAATGTTTGTCCAGAGTAATGTTTCCTCGTCGTGGTCCTGAAGCATCAGGCTCTACAATCTGCCTGCTTCTGCCTAAAGGAGACTAGCAGCAAGAATCAACATAAGGTCTACCAGTGTCCCTACCACCCTAAAGACTCTCACCACAACCTCGAGCCAATCCTCGGTTGCCTGTGGATCCGTCTCTCCCCGGAACCTGGGTGGCCTATGGTGCTGGAACACATGGAATGTGCTCAAGTGGCGTGCATCATCTGCTATTGGGGCTGGTGGAATCGGTAGCCCAACGGGAAGTGGAACCACTAGTGCCTCTGCTGGTAAAGGGCCCTACACCGAGGCCCCATTGCACGGTGGGCTGTCAGAGCGTATGACTCTCAGGGCTCTAACTGGTCATCCATGGGGAGGCATCCTAAATGAAACATATGTGACATAGTCAAAAGATTTATACCTAGTGAGCTGACCTAGTTGAGCTGATTTAAGAAAACTTTTAAAGACACACACACAATCATTTTTTTCGTGCAGTAAGTCGGAAATCAGTAGTCAGGGTCTTAGTGTATGGATACATCATCCACCGCACCAACACTGGACCCCCTGAACTGAAAACCACACTTAGTACTATTGACACTATTTCTTCACAGAAAAGAATGATCAGAGTCCTATGTTCTACGGTCGAACTAAGACCTATGATACCAATTTGTCACGACCCATCCCTCAGGGCCCATATCGTGACTACCCCAAGCCCACCTTCCATAGCCCATGGGCTAGCAACTAGCACCAAAGGTGTAAATATATAAATTAGGAAGGAATTTACCTTATAATAGTAAACAAACACAACCAGAAGTAAACAAAATAAATAAAACTGAATACAAAACAGTGTGTGAAAGTAAAGGGGCCGAAAATATAGGCCCAAAACTAAAGTACAATACAACTGGAAATATAATACAACTGAAGAAAATATGTAAAGCTGTTATAGGGTCGTCCTCCGAGGATCCCACCTGAAGGGTAGGTACAAGTGGCCTCCTCCGCACCCATGTTCGTCCATCCCCTCCGTGTACGTCTCACCGAGTGGTCCACCTCTAGGTACCATCCGCTTCTGCTACTCTCTGCCCCGATCAATGTTGTTCTTCATCTGCAACCAACACAACGAGGTGCGGCCATAGCCCGTGTAGTAGTGAGTATAACGATACTCTATAGGGACCCTGAGACACTCAAGGTCTCACAAACTCCAACAAGGATAATCACAATGTATGGAAACAACAAATAACCCTTACATAGGTATATTCCCATACATATACCTAAGTTATTTAGTAACCCATCTCAATCATGAGTAAAACACGAAAGTAATTGACTCAGCTCAAACCAGGATTTTGATTAACGAAACCACAGATGCTAGAGAAATCCTCATATCACGATGTGCTACGAAGAAGTATAGAAATACAGATGATTATTCATGAATCTAGATCATCTTATTCTGTCAAGATGCACTGCTTCTGACCATACAGAGTCTGACCCACATAGTATCGATAGGTACTAACCCCTGAAATGTCCCACACAGGATCTGACCCACTCTGGATCGGTATGTGCAGACTCACACATGATTGTTGAGTGCTGACCCACACAGGATCAGTATGTGCTGACCCACATAGGATCATTGAACATTGACCCACATAGGATCGGTATGCGCTGACCCACAGAGGATCGGTATGCGCTGACCCACAATGGATCACTAAGCGCTGACCCACACAGGATCGGTATGTGTTGACTCACAGAGGATCTTTGAGTGCTGACCATCATAGTATCTGACCCACATAGGATTGGTATGCGCTGAACTACATAGGATCGTTGAGCACTGACCTCTTTATGATCTGTCTCCAACCTCCTCCTCACTATCAGCCACTGAATTCCTCACACCTGATGTGCTCGAGTTCCATAAAATCTACCCCCGAGATATAGGTCATACCTCTACTACCACCAAACTCTACAAAAGAATAATCTCATGGACCTCCATGTCATAAGGTTTCCAATGCAACAGACGGTGCGTCAATCAGACGCCTGGTCTGTGAATTATTGGCATTTCCATTCCAGGGCACAGTTGTTTTTTAGATTCAAACCAACCCGATCGTACTCCAACTATATCCAAACCTCAAGTGGGTTATTCCAATAGAACTGTCTTTCTCCAAGCCATCCATTAGCACATGCAGTTCATTAATCGGACACCCGTAGCCCAATATAGGGGTGAAAAGGTGTAAAATGGCCAAACAGGATCGGGTCCAGTCCGACCTAGTCGGACCAACCCGGCCCAACCCGATCCGTACAGGGGTCTGACCCTGTCTGTAGGTCTGACCCGGTCCGAGGCAGCAGCCTGGCCCGAGGGGGCGGCCCGACGGCCTGCCCTGGCCGCGCCCAGGGGGGTGGCCCGTGCCCCCTAGCCCCTGAAAGGATCTTTCATTTGGGTGTGAGTCAAAACCGGCACAAGGTGGCACCGGTCCTGCATACACGGGTCCCGCTGGGGTCCTGCACCTCCTGGTTGGCCAGAGCGGCTAGCCTCTCTACACCTCAGTGTGGTACGACTGTGTCACACCTCTCCACACCGGCCCACCTATAATGCGGCCCTCTACTGGCCCCCGCGCGGTGCGACGACGCCGCGCCTCTTCCGACCGCCGCGACCATTTTGGTCGTGGTTCTTTCTTCCGGCGTGGTGCGACGGCACCACGCCCCTCTGGAACCGCCATGGCCACCTAGACGTAGCTCGTTTTTCTACACGGTGTGATGGCATCGCGCCCCTACAGTGGCCCGATGGCCCTTGCACTAGAGACTTTTCCACGGTCGGTTCATTGCTGGTCGTGTTTCTCCTCATTGGTTCTTCCTTCCGGCAGCGCCGCTGCACCATCGCCACTGTCAATAAATGTGATCAGACAAAGGGGGAGGGTCAGGCTGTGTTTGTTCATACTAAGCCCTCCTATTTGCATTTATATCAATGGACATAAAATAATATGAGGTTTGAATGATGAATAACTAGAATAAGAATTCAAATTAAACCCCTACCTTTTGATTTTTCACTCGACGCTCGTCGTTTGATGATAGAGTCATGAAAGGATGACGGAGGAGACCATCGTTCGTTGCGTCCGCAGTACGTCCTCAATTCCGAGATGTGTCGGTTCTTTAATGGAATTGTAGAGGGTTGATCGGTAGGTTGTTAGGAAAGAAGTCTTAGAAGAAAGAGTTTCGTCGGTGTGCTTCACGTTCTTCGTTGGGAGCTTTTCTCCCTAGCCTTCCTCTCAAAGCCTCCACCAAAAGAAGATTATTCCAATGAAAATAATTGAAGGGTTTTCCTATTATTACATTGGCATGTAATTCAAAATTGATGAATTAAGTGAGTGGGACCCACCTAATAAAATTCACGAAAGGGGTCACATTTAATTAGGTGGATGGAAAGAGGCTCCCCCTCATTTAAGAGGGAGAGGTGGGAGGTTTTATCCTCCATCATCAATAGGGGTCAGGTGGTCCCCACCCCTATCATTTAATAGAGAGGTTATGGGTTTTGGGTGGTCGCCACATCGTAACCTCTCGTGGGAGGTTATGCTCGGGTGGGCCCCCACCATTACCTCTCTTGGAAGGTTGGGGTGTGGTGGTCTCACTATCAACTCCCTAGTGGAGGTTCCAACTACCCGCATTCACATGACGGCTCAAAAAATAAAATAATGTGTTACACTTTATTTTATTATTTTTTTCAAGAAAACCCAAAAGCTAACTTTCATTCTCATTAGAACGCAACTGGGGTGAAGGTATCACTAATAAATCACTGACACTGCGAGTTCAACGGTGCCCTGAGATTTAAATTCCGAGCACCGGTTCAAAATATATAAAAACCCGCTCGTACATTTACTGAATGTACATGAACAAAACATCAGAAATTGGCTCCCAGCACACCGGGCCTCAGAATCAAGCGCCGTCAGAAACTGCAGACTCTAAAAAATCCCATGAGTTTAAAAAAAATTACAAGGAATTTTCGGGTCATTACAATTGGGTCTTTATGATGTCAGAAAACACATTATATATTTAAATGGTATTTATTTTTTACCCAAAAATACGACTGTCTCAGAAAATTTAGAAAAAATCACTGATGGATAATTTCAACATCTTTATTCCAAAAATAATATTCATTTTATCTATATAAATTTATAAATATGTGAATTTTTACTTTTAAAAATAATAACCGACATTTATCGAAAATATCTATGTTTTGACAAAAAACAGTTTTTTAACCTTTATAAAAATTACAATTGTATTCCTAAAAATTGTACGATCAATAATATTTAATAAAAAGTAATTTATTAATAATATTTTACTAAAATATTATTTAATTCATAAATCCATTAATTCATGAAAATAGATTTTTAGTTGAATATTCACTAAAAAATACTATTTGGTTTTAAAAAAATTTACAAAGTAACAATAATAAAATAAATGCACATTATTTATACAAAAATAAGGTACATAGTCACAGTACTAGGGATGTGTTACATAACCCCTTATAATACCCGCATAAAACCAAAGGGTAAGTTGTGAAATGTTGACAGACTCTTGGTGTGACTCAGATAACATCGCTCAGGGGGAAATATCTATTAACATTCACTTATCTTGTATTCGGTTCCGCTCAAGCTTAACATGTTCATGAAGGGCTTGGGAGGTGTCATGAGGGAAGCCCAATGACGCCACCTCCTTTATGAGCTCCGAAAAATGGGATTCATTTAGGGAATGTATACTAGATGAGGCAATCACTTCCTTTGTTTGAGTAAATTTGATTTGTTAAAGCCTTCTATTTATACTAATCATGTGATAACTATTTGACAGCTATATTAAAAACAATCACAATTCATTATGGTATTTTAAAATCCTGAAATATAAAAACAATGATGTTCACATTTCATATAAATATAATAAGAAATTTAATTAGATCAAGAGGAATTTTCATTAATGAAATTTTTGGTTGTTAAAATCTTCCGCCCTTAAGAAATTTTTCCCTCAATATTTCTATTTCCCACATTAAAAAAGATGAGGGTAACTCTGTTAAATCACTTCTTCTAATTCCCATGTCGCATATTCAATCATTTTCTTTCACCACAACACCTTCACCAGGGGAATTGTCTTATTTTGTAGGAATGTTTCCATATGATCTAAGATCTTCATGGGTTTCTCCTCATAAGAAATATCATCCTCTATCTGTACTACCACTGAAAAGAGTACATGTGAGGGGTCTGGTATGTACTTCCTTAAGAGGGATACCTAAAATACATCATGTAATTTGGTCGAGGTTGGTGGAAGTGCTAGTCGATAGGCCACAACCCTGACACATCAAGAATCTTGAAGGGGAAGATGTACCTAGGACATAACTTCCCTTTCATTCAAAATCTCATGACCTTCTTCCATGAAGATATGCATAGAAACACCACGTCTCCAACATTGAACTCAAGGTCTCGTCGATAGTTATCGGCATAATTCTTCTGTTGAATTTGGGCTGCCTTGATTTGTTGCTGAATGATTTTCACCTTCTCCACCATTTCTTCAACCATTTCTAGTCCTAGAAACATATGGTCACCAACATTATCCTAATATGATGGTGTTATCCACCTCCTCCCATACAGTGATTTATAATGTGCGATTCGGATACTTGAGTGGAAACTATTATTATAGGATAATTCAACAAGAGGATGATTTTAATCCCACACACCTTTAAAGTCCATTAAACATGATCTTGACATATCTTCAAATGTCTGAATAGTTTGATCAGATTGGCCATCAGTTTGAGGATGATATGCCGTACTGAAGTTCAGTTCAGTATCTAGAGCATGTTGAAGACCCTTCCAAAACATAGAGCCTAATCTTGGATCTTGATTGGATACAATAGATATTGGTACTCCATGAAGCCTTACCACTTCCCTAATATATATCCCTGAAAGTTGATCCAATGAGTAATCCTCCTGAATTAAAATAAAGTGTACAGTCTTTGTAAGACGATCCACGACAAACAATATTGCATTGTTTCCTTTGGATGTCTTCAGATGTCCAGTGAAAAATTTCAAGGTGATGTTCTCCCATTTCGATACTGGTATGGGAAATGGTTTCATCATCCCCTTAGACTTATTCCTCTCTGCCTTCACTTACTGGAACACCGATCACTTTGAGGTATACTCAGCAATCTCCTTCTTAATATTATCACACCAATAATGCCCTCAGAGATCTCGATACATCTTCCTGTTTCCTGGGTGAATAGAGAAATTTTAACTATGTCCATATTTCAGAAGTTCATTCTTTAGATCCAGACTTGATGTGACACATAGTCTTTTCCCATACTAAATGGCCTGATGTCCTTCTTTTTTATTGATTTTCTAATAACCCCCTTTCAAGGGATTAGGGGGAACCCTTACAAGGCCCGTAGGCTTTGGAATTACAATTCTCATAAGCTTGAAGACATTACATGACCCCTAAGTCTTAAGGAAATCCTACAGACTATGACTACTTGAACATGCTCCTCCCCAGAATCTTCATCGTGATCAGCTCCCCACCTTTGTGTGACTGTTCGACAAGCATGTCCATGTGCAGGGGTGCACAGGGGCAGTACAAATGGAAAATGACATACCCTCTCATTCTTCCAATGTCTGTTTAGCCCTGCTCAGGTGGATGTGCCCTGCTCTTTCCTCCTCTAGAGTGGTTCCTTGTAGAATCTGTCTGTGCAACTGCAAATTAGGTGGCCCTGAGGGCCTTGAGGTGTCATGAAGGACATGAGGTGGCCCGAAATCCTTACTGAACCGAATGCCTTGGGTGGAACTGAGGGCCTTGATGATGTTCCCTTATTTATGATTACCATGTCCATCTTCATCAAATATAATAATATTTTATCCTTCTCAATTATCATCAATGGTAGAATCACTAGGACCTTTATACTTATAGCATCTCCCACCTTGTTCGCTTTCCCAGGGTGGTAATGGACTGAGCATTCATAGTATTTGATCAGATCTAGCCATCTTGGTTGGTGCATGTTCAACTATTTTTGTGTGAATATATACTTGAGGCATTATTTGTCTTTATATATCTCACTCTTCTCCCCCAAGATATAATGTCCCGAAATTTTTTTAAATTGAATGTCACTTCTGCCAAATTCAGATCATTCTTGGGACTGAATTGAGGCGTAGGAAATGAATTTTCCATTTTTTCCTCAAAATCCATCAACGAAAGACATATAATATTTTCAATAAGAGCATTCCTCAAAAAATCAACATGTGATACAACACTTATATAATTTTTTACCTAATGATTTAATATCATTTCTAGTGGGGACTCAATTTTCATAGAAAACATATATGATATATTTATAAGACCGGAATTGAAATACATTACGACATACACTACTTTGAAGTACTGGTTACATGTAATTCATTCATCACTATCAATCTTAGCATAGGACGTCTCGTGGTCCCGTGATCAAGGAGATTGTTGATGCTCATCATGATTATCAGTGCTTACAATAGGGAATTGTCTTGGATAATTCCTGACTTCTCCACATTTATGAAATAGAAAAATGTAATATTACTCAGATGGAGCTTTTTTACCATCCATAACTTTATCCATATTTTCATGGCTATTGGATAATTTGTTCCCTTCCCTTCTACACATAAAGTATCTCCGAAGCCCTTTATGAAATTTCCCTAGGTTCCTCTTTCCACATTTGTTGCACGTAAGAAATTGGGTCTTCTTTCCATTTTCGCCTTTATCAGATGGACATTCCTGAAATATCATCTTCCTTTTCCCTGATCTCCTTGGGCATTCAAAAAAATATCAATTGTTAATTGTGATTTTTGATAGCTGGTTTGGCATAATCATGATTTTTCCTACATGAGCTCCCATTTTATTGGGAATTTCACTAGGACACTCATCATGTTGCCCTTCGCATTTGTTGTAAGCCCGAGTCCTCCTATTACCGACCATTGGTTAGAATAAAAGGAATATTAGGGGTAACACATAAAGGGTAATAGAAGGACAAAAACGAATGACTTAAAAATTGATTTTATTTCCTTAACATATGAATCCATAGACTAAAGTCAATCTTATCAATGATCTAATTTCTAACATATATTCATAGGGGTAGTTTTTAAATTACCATTATAATAGTTCACACTAAGATTGTGAATTTACCAAAGAATATCCCCCACAATTGTCGTAACCAAGAGGGTTGCAAGGTCTATTTTTGTGTACCAGGATACCCCAGGTCAATCCTGAAACATCTTGTCGGAGTTTTCACCCCTAGGTACATCTGTGCCAGAGCCGCCTATACTTGCTCTTATCTAGACATGTCAGTATTTTCTTAATAAACAATTTACTCAATACCCACAGAAGCATATGGATGTTTTTATTATACATAGTCTTCTCTCTAAGGATTCACTAGGGTTTTCTAATCATAATCCCAAAAATAACTAAACCTATCCTCTGATACCAACTATAACTACCCTACTCATTATTACACACTAAAACATTATTTTTTACAAAAACATAACTTGATAAAACATAGATGATTGAGAGGTATAGTGTATTTTGGGCTTAGGATCACTACATTACAAATTAAAACATGAAATAAAACATCATTATTGAAAACTTCCTTTACATGACCATTACATTCCCTCGTACTTAGCATTGCATGGGATAACCTGAGGACATTCATAAGAAAAGGGTGAGCTGTAAATCCCAGTAAGGGAATAAACATGGAATGACATGAGGAATAAAATACATGGTAGAAAATAGGCATATTAATGTATCAAAAGAGAAACATGAACATAAAGGCATGATAAATCATGTTAATTCTAACATAGAAATATGGCAACAACATTTAATAAGGAATTAGCCTGAGCAAAGGCTCATTGCACATGGAGCATGAGTAAACCCTCATTGGACATGAAGCATGTGTAAACAATCATTCACATGAATTATCATGAATTAAAAATTATTTCCTATGATGTAACATGATACTATACTTTACCAATGCATTGGAGAGCTATCAGGGAGCACCCTTCATAAACATTTCATTTCATGCATATGTGTACCACATGGATCATAAAACATGGACTCATCATAATTTATTCCATGATAGAGGAATGTCAAATTAATATTTGAAACTATATAATCAATAATTAAATGTGCATAAAGGTGAATACCCTTAATAGGGAAATGGGCATGTTATTCACTACACAATGACATTGGCTTGGACAAAAAAGGTGCAATTTCGGCAACAAACAGAGTGACATAAGAATTCATTAAAATTGTTGATGAAAGAGAAATTGGTGTCTCAACATATGTAAATGAAATGGTTAGTAAGGGGTTCATATAGATACATGTCCCATAAATTTTAATGTAATTTAGATTCATGATACCAAAGAATTACTTGAATGTAAATGAGGAGAGAGAAATTGCTTATGGAATTTCAGCATGGGAACGGGTGTACATGGGAGGAATTAATGAGTGATAAATGGGTATCTTATCATGGAAACATAAATAGGGAATTATGTGGGAGGATTTAAAGAAAACCCCCAAAATTTATAATTGAAAATAAAAGGACCTAACAATATTAATAAACTTGGATAAAATGAGAAAGGAAAGAATCCCTTACTTGGAAGTGTAATACCAACGGCTTGGGTGAGGTTTTGTAGAGGCTTCTTGGGAGCTTGGGGAACCTTGGTAGGATTATCGAGTGATGAGGGTAGGGGATGGTCTAACTTTAAATACTTTGAGTGTAGAGTTAGTTGGAGCTTGAGTGGGTGTATATAGGAAAGGAGAGGAAATTCTTTATTATTTATGTTTGGGACACCTCACATTAAACTAATCAAAACCATAAACTAGCCTATGGTTTTTGCCCATGGATTTTGAAAAGGGGGAGTTTATAACAATATTATATAAGTGAAACGACCAAAAATTTTAAAATAATATGGTTGCTTATGTGGAGGTCAGTCACACACTCAAAGAAAACAATTTAAATTGACAAAATGTTTTATAAGTCTTGGAGGGTGAACTAAGGCTTTGTAAATCAGTAAAAAAACCCAAAATCACATTATTTTAATGGAAAAACATTTATTTTCTGAAAATAATGTTTATAGTATTTTATTACATAACTGTTGGGTCATTATAATTTCATAAAAAATATTATATATTTTAACGGTATTTAATTTTTACCCAAAAAGTTGACTACCTCAGAAAACTATGAAAAATTCAACGTTTGATAATTTCGATTTTCTTATTCAGAAAATAATATTCGTTTTATCGAAATAATGTTCTATATATGTGACTTTTTACTTTTAAAATAATAATTGACATTTATCAGAAATTCATAGGTTTTGACAAAAAGAGTTTTGAAAACATAATAAAAATTACAATTGTATTCATAAAAATTTTACGATATATTATATTTAATAAAAAGTTATTTATTAATAATATTTCATTAAAATATTATTTAATTATAAAATCCATTTATTCGTCAAAATAGATTTCTTAGTTGATTATTTACTAAAAACTACTATTTTCTTAAAAAACTATTTACAAACTAACAATAATAAAATGAATGCACATTCATTATACAAAAATAATGTACATAGTCATAGTTCTTGTTTTTTGTTACGTAACACCTTATAAAACCCTCATAGGACCAAATGGTATGGTTTACGATGGTGATAGAATCTTGGTGTGGCTCAGATAACATCGCTCGGGTGGTAATCTCTATTAACTTTCACTTATCTCTTAGTCGATTCCAATCAAGATTAACGTGTTCAAGCTCAACATGGGTTTGGTCAAGAGTGAAGCCCAATGACACCACCTCCTTTATGAGCTCCAAAAAATGGGCTTTGTACTGGGCAAGTCTACTATATAAGGCAATCACATCCTTTGACTAGGTAAATTGATTTTGTTAAAGCCCCTTTTTTATACTAATCATGTGATCATTATTCAACGGTTATATTAGCTATGGTCACAATTCTTAACTAGATTTTAATATCTAAAAACATAAAACAAATGAAGTTCACATTTTATATAACCAACATAATTCATTTAATTAGATCAAGAGTAATTTTCAAGAATGATATTTTTGGTCGTTACAGTGCTCATTATGCATAGAAAAACATGTCGTAGGAATATGGTAAGCTATTCTGATACAGGGTCTCATGCCACATATAACGTGGCCATGTCTAGGTGACAATTGAGTGTACTGATGATCAGGAGGTGGACCCCATATCCATAATAACTGAGGTATCTATACATTGATCTCTGATAATCACCCTACACACTCAGACAAATGTAAATCAATAACTACTTTTATGACCCATATGGGATGATGTAATAGGAAGAAGAATAGGTATTAACATGTTTTGGAGGTTATTTTTGGATAATTCTATGCACAGATGCATTTCCACCTCTTCTTCATCGTGGGTATATCTATCCACTTAGTCAGACCATAGTGGGTTCCTCTCTTGGTCACCAACTAATTGTGGGAAAGTGGTACTCATGTTTGATGGGGTACTATAAATAGTTTAACATAGTGTTTCCAGAAACTCTTTGTATAAATACGTATGAGTTTTTAGAACCTATATAATAAGGTGTCTTGAAAATTGTAGTATTTACTTTTCTGAGAAATATATCTCAACGAGGAAGTTGACCATGGAAGATTTCAGGAGTAGCGTCCCTTTGTCCATCTCTACACTAATGTGAGAAGGAATATTGATGTAGCGGTGAACTTCTACATTGGTTGATGAGTCAATAGACTCTTGAGATGTTGTGGAATCGTATCAAACAATAACATTGAAATTTTCACTGAGAAAATATGTTATTTGAGCCCCATTATGTGTCATGGTTAGGATATATATGCATACCTTTTGGGGATGAGTAGGGATGCGAGCATGTTACGTTTTTCTGCTAGATCCTATTGATAACCATATGGTGCAGTGGGAATATGACCTCATTCTTGAATTTTTATTGGTATTTTCTAGTGATCTTTTTAATCATCTAATTGAATATGAATATTTATATGGCTTGTATCTTGAAAATGCTGGTCAATCCCAGCTGAAGTGCATTGTGGTGTTCAAATTTTCATCCCCCATCAGAAGATTCCAATGGGACTTTGTAATTTGAAAAGGGATATAAGCTTCCTCATAATCCTTTTGAGTATGCCTCTAGTATTTATCAATATAAATATACGCCTTTACTAGGGAATTTCCCATACTCACCTGGTGATCCCTTGTCGAAATGGGGATGTGAGCTCAGTCCTATGACTTTGGAGTATTCCACTGAACTTTTTTGATAGGAATATGCTCATGTCCTAAGGTTATTTACATTCTCACATTGTGTGCCCCAACCATAATGGTGATGTGAGCCTGATAATTCTCCTTGGAGTATAATTCAAGTCTTTTTTTGATATAATTATTTTCTTTTCCCAATTCATGTTTTAATATTGCATGGTGAGCCTCATTCGGATAGGGGATATGAGCCTAGTCCTCTTTCACTCCATATACAAAGATATTCCTATAATCACCTTGTTCATGAGAAAAAATATATTCGTTCTCAAGCTTAGTTAACATTTAATTATGAACATATTGGTGTGCTACCCAAGCTATTGGGATATGAATGGTTTCCAATCCATAAGTTTTCCAAAAAATATACAAGTGGAGCTCCTTTGTTGTCCTCATAAATTATTATCACTTCAATAGATTTTGTTCAGGAATATTTTCATATATGATCTAAATTTTAAAAAATATATGTTGGTTGATGTCTTTGATTTAATTGTATGTGTATTCCCACTATTTTCCACCTCATTACATTGGAATATGTTGATGGGATTTATGCATAGGGTGTGGATCTAAGTTGGCCCCATGCTTACTGCCTAGATATGATAAAAAACATTGAAAATGTGGGGATATAAGTGCTACATGTCTAGTCGGTATCTATCTACCTTCATAAAGTGTTCTTAATTCCCATATTTGGGTGTTTGGGGTGACTTCATATCAGGTAACCCCCTCAGTAGGTGATTAAGAGATTTTTGTGGTTTTTTTAAATTGCTAGTATCAAGACTATACAGTATTGGTATTACATCTGGTAACTAAACTTTAGTACTAATGCTAAATATATCTCATATAGATTGAGATGTCTCATAGTTTACCATCTTGGGACTGTGATGTGTTTTATTCAGGTTAACATCTTATGGTAAGGATGCCTCCCATGCTGTCTATTGTCAAGTGGTAAGGACATATTCTATGGAATTTTACATCATGTGGTAGGAAATTATTCTATGCATTTTAGAATCATGTGTTAAGGATTAATTTTTTTCAATTTATCATCATTCCATAAATACATATTCTATATAGTTAAACATCAAGCAGTAAGTACATATTTCATCTAGTTTAATGTCAAGCGATATGGATATGTTCTGAGTAGTTTAACGTCATGTGGTATGGATGTGTTTTTTTTATTTTAAAATCATGTGATAAGGAAATATCTTGCAGAAACCTATTTGGTGGGTAAATTGTTTACTAGAGCTTGGTTGCCTCTTATCCATACTGCATGAGTTTCAAGATCTACTAACTATATCATGTCGTAATTTAAATACCTCTCTTTCAAATAGATAAGGAAAATTAAACCATAAATTGTTTTCATGAGAAGTCTATGGTAAGGGATGTTATTTTAATTTCCTATCATGATCTCCTTATATGGTCAATTCATTGTTGGGAGTTATAGAAAAATATTCTCTAGTTTGTAATTAGAGTAGATGGGTGCATGTTTTTTTCAGATGGAGAAGACCTTGTTCTATCTCACACTGGGAGACTATCACCAATCACATGATGATTTGTTGCTAATTCTCTAATGCACAAATATTGGGTCATGTTCAAAGTTATCACACAAATGGAATGGTGACGTTGATGTAGATAGTTACAAAAACCCCTCACCTATTTAATTTTGAATCTATCCCTTAAAAACAAAGAAAATCTCTATTGTGTGGCCAATATATTGGTGGAAAAGGTAGTTATTATCATTGAATATTAATCCATCTTCCAAAAGGATCCTCATTATTGGGAGTTCCATCCAACCAATTTCCATGTCATATTCAAATTACCTTGTGAATTTTTTTGATTGGAAGGGGTATGCATTTTTCTTTCTATCATCAAGAGACAGGAAACCATGATGCTTCTCTCCCATTTTATCTACTCCTCTTTTGGTATGGGAACATGAATGTGGCTTTATTTTGAGGTGGAGAGTCCTAGTATTTATTAGATAATGGGAAACTACAAAATAATTGATTTCCTTGGAAGATATATACATTTCCCACTAATTAGAGGAAGTTGACTCACATGGATGGTTCAAAGAAACTGGTGAGGTCAAATGGATTCCCATGTACTCTGGGCGAGGGGTTAGATAATGTTGAATTTCCCCAAGACATGTATTATAGGGGTACTAATAATATGAAAATCCCCCCATCCATATAGGCTAGTGTGAGGTGGAAGAATGTGTTTATTTAACAAAATGAGGGGATATACAATATGAAAATTCTCCCCAACTCATTTGGATTGGGAACATCACTCCAAGTAAGAACTTTTTAAGATGATGTAGGTAAATCATTCCTAGGAAGAGATACAAGATGTATTCCAACAATTATTTATGGGAGATCATCATTATCTCATTGGATTTGGGTGATATATTCTTCCATAGAAATTTTCAAGTCATCTATAATGTGTTGACTAGGAAAATCAAGACATCCCTCTTCCCTCTATCAATGGTAGGGTGAGTGGATGATGATCATAGACTAAGATGTGGACCCCATATTTTATCCCTATTTCTATAGGACATGTGCTCTATATACATTGAATTCTAAAGAACTAAGACATTTGATAATAACTTTTTTGGGTCCATGAATGATACCTATAATCCATTCAATTTGTTTGACAGGGACAGAAGTTAAGTTAGCATTATCATACCCAGATGAATACAAAAGGGTATGATTATACTCTTTAGGTGTGTTAATTTATAGATCTGATGTTAGTTCCTCAAATTTAGTTGATAGCATATTGATGGAGGCATAAGAAGTCCACTGATCATCATCAATCGAGTGTCTCATGTGAGAGGTTGATGCTTGAAATGTAATTTAGTGGGACGGTTCTTATTGTACAATTTTTTGGGTATACACCCACTATACCAGTTGGTGGGTTAGTTCTTATATTGAAAATATTCATTGGAATAAAATGACGAATATTTCCTCAACCCTATGGCCTGAGGATCTCACTAGAAATTTTTAGTCACTAAGGATAGCTAGGTTGATGTTATAGTCTTCTGGATAGTTTTGTTATGGGATTGATTCATGGTAGCTTTAATGATGAAGTAGTGGGTCTCAAATTTATTGGTATTAGTAAGGATATAATCCTACAAAAGAGTTTCATTGTTCAGATAACTGATGAGGGATAAACTAGTGAATTCTATAAATTGGATGTTTGTAGTAGAAAAACAATTTCACAATTCCTTGTGGAATTGAGGTCACACGTCAGTAATGATGGTTTGAATGGATATGATCCCTCCTATAAATCTCCAGTGTTTTGGAGTTTAAATAGTGATTATCATCGTCTAATTCTATGAGGGTGGTAAGGTATGCATTAATTCACTCAAGGGGTGAGTTCCTAGAGTCGTTGAATATGAAAATAAGGTCCAATACCTCTCTTTTGGAATTTCATGGGAAAATATCCGATTGAGACTCAATCTATGAATTATTTCGTAAGTGTGCATTGATGTCAGGATGGTGCAATTGATATGGTTTTCACATACTGCTATATTCAGAAATTGGCATAATAGGTGTTGTGTTGGTGATTGTGCATGTCTAGGCCTTGGGGAAAATTTTCAATGGATGATGATGAGTATGATTGGAGTGTCATGTGGTTAGCCATAGTAGCTTGAATTATTATTAATGAATTACTATCTTATCTAGTGGCTTTGGAATATTTTGGAATATTCTATGATTCAATTTGGTTTGTATGAGATCTAGATTTTCCTGGGGAGGAAACAAGGCACCTTACTAATACAGAATCATATATAAGAGTAAAAGGGGAATCAATTACATTAAATTTTAAAGGATAATGAATTATTCCCCTATTTTATGAATAGTTCGGTGCATTTAAAAGATATCATGTCAAATTTTATATTTTTTCCCACATATGTGGAATAAAATTAATAGGTTTTAATTGGGAAGCCTATCATTTTTAACCCATCAATGGGATGAATCAGTTAATCAATTTCACATTAGGTTCGCTATTTTTTTAGTCTAAAAAATGTATAGGAACATGTGTGTTGACTGACATAGGTATGTGACTCAACTATCATACAACATATTTCTATAGAAACACCCAACATCTCCAAAATACATTACACGAAACAGACCTTCTTTCCCAAGGATTGTGTGGAATTGGGGTTTTAGACCCACAATTCCTATGAACATGCATTGTTCAAGATGATGGTAGGTAAGTCATATTTTATACTTTGAGGGTAAAATATTTCCTACACTAGGAATATATTTTATATTTAAGACTTGTTTGTGAAATCCTTCCCATTTCCCTACTATGGGACTAGTTAACCATTATCCAATGAAATGATCAAGACAATATGTTGATGGTAAAAACAATGTGTATAACTAGTTCTCTATAATTATCTAGAGTATTTATAGTGATTTAGTTTAAATACATATTTGGGAACTCTAGTATTTTTCACCATCTAGGGATTCGATTTTTGACATGGAATGGGATTTAACCTCTATGAGGATTATTATGCCTCCTATGAGCATAGGAATCAAAACCCACATAGTTGATTAGAAATAATTTAATATCATATTTCTTGACTATATGAGTAATTTTAACTTTATGTGTCACATTTGTAAATATTTTTCAGGGGACATAAATGGGAATCTTATATATCCTGTTAATTCAGGAATCAGAGTCTGCATAGTCTAATATACTAGTGTTAGTGTCATAATAGATAAGACACCAAAGGCCATGAGTGGGATATATGTAGGTATGGATTCCAAGAATTCACTCATAAATTGTGTGTGGAATTTTATTGAAGTTGAGAGGAAATGAATCCTAAATCCTAATGAAATTCCCATACAATGGTAATCTTTCTCATGCAATTGGTACAATCATCACCAGCCTCTAATCCCATGTGATTCATGCTCCATTTGAGAAACAAAAAATATTTGAGGATTGGACACATATAATGAGTGAGAATTTATATAGGTTGTACATTCTAATGTTTCCATTTGAGATGTATTATTTCCAAACACATGGATAATGTGATACAAATCTAGATCCTTGGGAAGGAATCAGATGTGTCCTATTAATAATAGGAATCAGAGTCCCTGTATTCAAGTATTACTTTAACCAGCTAATAGTCTTGAGGTATTTGGTGAGTGGTATGGTCTTACACTCCAAATGAACATGTGTATATTCCAACTTCTCATTTGTTGATGGCTGTGGGGGTGCTAGACTTATGGGGGAATTTAGTCCCCTAGGTTAATAATATTTTGGAATATGAAGTCACTTACACCACAGTAGATTCTCATGGGATCTCGAGCCTATATAAGGCCTCCTACAAATCCAATTTTGATATTAATCATAGTTTTCATAGTCTAATGACCCCTAACCTATTGATGGACTGGGGAAGGTGGTTATAGTTAGATAAATTATCATTATCCCCATTGTTTAGGAATGATAAGTACATAAACAAAGGTAGATTCCCATGTAACATATTCATTCTCTAAACTCAAACATATAAGGAGAGATGATTATAATGAAATTCATGTTGAATAGGTCTTTCATTACATAGAGGCCCATCTTAGAGCCAGGCATAAATAGGATTACATGACTGAACAATCAAAACCCATTATGAAAAGTACCTTTTTAATGGGGGTACATAGACAATGGTGAAGGTTCCGGGCGCAGCGGAAGCGCGTGGGTGGATGTGCCCACTTGGATTTTTGTCATTAGCAATGATCAATCCGGGATCAATATGACGATAAACGCCAGTCTCCACGGATCGAATCACAGAAAAAGACAAAGAAGATGGTTTTTCCCAGAACCACAAACAAGGATCGTTACAGGTTGATTATAATTAATTTAATTTATTATAAAGAAATACCTTTTGGGTGTTCTTTCTTCGTTGATGTTCTCAATCACGTTGTCGATGTGATCCGTCGTTGCGTCGCAGAAGTCAAGTGTAGACTCCCTCTAGCGGTGATCCACACGTGTACCTCGTATCTTTGGACGTCGCCAAAAGATTCTCCGGGTGCTAGCGTGGAGAAGCCTTTGCTTGCGTTGTCCGCCTTAGATTGTCTTGATCCGATGGAAGAGGATCTCTCTCGGTCTTGAGAGCGTTCTTGGAGGAAGAGGTTCTTTCGTCCTTGAAAGAATTCTCCAGAGATGTTGTGCACAACGATTCTCTTGTGTCAGAAAAGAGTTGGGGTTGTGGGGATATTTATAATCGGGTGTGTGGGGTTATAGAGTTATGAAAATAAATAAACGCATTATGCGTTTTATTTATTTCATTGACTCTTTATTTAAAACCCCTTGTCGAATAAATAATTCCTTGACATGCGCCCACGCTGATTATAAAAAATATCATTTAAAAAAATATTATATCCTCAAAATCCCAACTAAAAAAAACTACACGGCGTGTATTAATAAATACACGGCGTGTACTTTTTTTTCATTGAAAACTACACGGCGTGTACATTAAATGTACAGGGCGTGTATATCTTGTTTTCATTTATTCATTTCCTTTCCAAAATAAAACTACACGGCATGTAATAATAATACACGACATGTACTTGTTTTATTTTCTTTTTCCTCCATCATTTAAAACAACTTAGGCTTCCTTGAATAATTATTAAACCACGTACGAGAATAATCTTTATTCAACTTGAGATACTTGGATACACTTAGTGTGTGACCCTCTAGGCCTCTTTCTCGTTGGCATTAGGCGGGTTTGCCTAAAGTCCAAGATTACTGTCTAGCAACGGGTCAAGGCACCCAAGAGAAAGAAGTTGACGCCGCATTGATGTATCACCTCATACGAACACTTACTGTGTAATTTAATCCCTTTGTCTCAATATCTCATCAAGTTGGTTTCATGGCAGTGTCATAAACCTATATGCTTGATATTTCGTTCTTTGACTACCTGAAATAAACTCATCGTTTACACCATGGCCATGGAATTTAATGCGACAGTTCTATTTCAATCAAAGGGCCGAGATATCAACTTCCATAAATGGAAGGGACAAATCCTTCCTTGACTTATCCATTAACAACATGTCACTCGTGACGCACCCAACGTACCATACTTCCCGCCAACTGTCTGCGTGACGGTTTTCATCAGTAAATCTATGTGTGTGAGTCATGACATGAGTTAATGATTATCTTCCAGTCTAAGGACCATTACACACGCTCGTAGATAGCAATATCTGATGACACCAAGACAAGCGGAATTACTACTGGCGGGTCTGTTCTCATAATCTCTCATCTTGGAGATTACCAAGTGTGAACTCCATGAGAGAGAGTCTCGTCTTCTTATGAGTACTCGCACATGGCGGTCTGTATACTATGGTCCTATCATAGTATGTCATCCAACCGTAGAACTTTATTTAAGAATATTGTTATAGCATTTCAAGGTTCTCATCATAGCGGGGATCTGCTATGACCTTATTAATGCAAAAAATATTTCAGGACATTATTTTATTATAGTCATGCAGAATAATGAACAATATATAATAAGTGAACATTTATGTAATCAAAGTACAAAACAGTTGGTTCTGAGGACACCAACCCTTACAAACTCCCACTTGGACTAGAGCCAACTGCCTACGACTTTTAGTCCGCTAGACCTCACATGATGATCATGTTTCTGCTGAGTCAAGGATTTAGTCAATGGGTCCGCCACGTTGTCTTCCGTGGAAATACTGTTCACTGCAACTTCACCTCTCTGAGAAAAATCCCTCAAGAGATGATACTTCCGAAGTATGTGCTTTGTCCGCTGATGTGACCTTGGCTCTTTTGCAAGTGCCACCGCTGCAGTATTATCACAATAGAGTGTGATAGGATCTTCACTGCTCGGTACAACATCCAACTCTTGGACGAAGCTTCGCCTCCATACTGCTTCTTTAGCTGCCTCAGAAGCTGTTATATACTCGGACTCCGCTGTAGAATCTTCCACCACACTTTGTTTTGAGCTCTTCCAGCTCACTGCACCTCCATTCAAACTGAAGATGTATCCAGTCTGCGACTTCATGTCATCTTGATCAGTCTAGAAACTAGCATCTACATGTCCTCTGATGACTAGTTCCCCATCTCCTCCATAAACCAAGAACATATCCTTAGTACGCCTCAGATACTTAAGGATAGTCTTGACTGCCATCCAATGGCGGTCTCCTGGATCAGCTTGATATCTTCCTACAGCAATTAATTCATAAGCAACATCTAGCCCCGTACATAGCATAGCATACATGACTGACCCAATCGCGGATGCGTAAGGGATCCTTTCCATTCTCTTTCTTTCCTCATGTGTCTGAGGACACATTTTCTTGGAAAGATGAATGCCATGTGACACTAGCAACAATCCCCTCTTGGACTGTTCCATACTGAATCTCTTCAGTATCTTGTCAATGTATGTACTTTGACTTAGGCCCAGTATTTTCTTGGATCTATCACGATGGATCTTGATCCCAAGAATATATGTCGCCTCACCCAAGTCTTTCATGGAGAAGCATTTATTCAACCATGCCTTAACCGACTGTAAGACAGGTACTTCATTTCCAATTAGCAATATGTCATCGACATATACTATTAGGAAAACAACTGCACTTCCACTAAACCTTTTGTAGACACAAGGCTCACATTCGTTCTTAACAAAGCCAAATTCTGTAACAGCTTCATCAAAACGAATGTTCCATGACCTTGATGCTTGCTTTAATCCATAAATGGATTTTTGCAACTTGCATACCTTGTTGGAATCCTTTGAAGTCACAAACCCTTCAGGTTGTGTCATGTAGACATCTTCCTGGAGGTTCCTGTTAAGGAAAGCTGTTTTGACATCCATTTTCCAAATTTCATAGTCATGGTAAGTAGCAATGGCCAATAGGATTCTGATAGACTTCAGCATTGCAACCGGTGAAAAGGATTCATCATAGTCAATTCCTTGACGCTGTCTAAAACCTTTTGCAACCAGTCGTGCCTTGTAGGTGCTGACTTGCCCCTCCATGTCCAGTTTCTTCTTGAATACCCATTTATTACCAATAGGCTTTACATCAACTGGAGGATCTACCAAAATCCAGACTTGGTTTTGGTACATGGAATCCATTTCAGAATTCATGGCTTCTTGCCACTTGGCAACGTCTGTGCCTTCAACTGCTTCCTTGTAGGTAATAGGATCATCATTGTCAACCAATAATGAGTCACCATCCTCAGTGAAAATAAAACCATATCGTTCTAGTTCTCTCACCTCTCTCGTGCTCCTACGCAGTTCTTGTGTCTCTGGAACAGATTGTTCTTCCACGGGGCTTTGTGGAATCTGTTCTTGTACCAAATCATGTGTATCTTGATCCTTGACTTCATCGAAGTCTATCTCGCTCCCACTATCTCTTCTAGAGATGTGCTCCCTCTCAAGGAATATGGCGTGTCTTGCTACTGTAACCTTTTTTTATGAGGGGTTGTATATGTAATATCCCCTTGTTTCCTTGGGATATCCTATAAAGATACACTTTGTGCCTCGGGGTGCAAGTTTGTTACCTAAAGAGGCCTTAACAAATGCTTCGCTACCCCACACGTGTAAATTCGATAACATGGATTTGCGTCCACTCCATAACTCGTATGGAATACCATTTATCGATTTAGTTGGTACTTGGTTTAGTATGTGTGCTGCTGTTTGTAATGCATATCCCCAAAAGGATAATGGAAGACTCGCATGACTCATCATTGATCTCACCATGTCCAACAGGGTGCGGTTCCTCCTTTCACTTACACCATTCCACTGCGGTGTGTAAGGAGGAGTGAGTTGAGATAGAATCCCAATCTCCCGTAAGAAATCAATGAAGTCTTGATTAAGAAATTCTCATCCTCTGTCTGAGCGGAGTTTCTTAATCTTCTTACCAAGCTGGTTCTCAACTTCATTCTTGTATTCTTTGAACCGATCAAAAGAATCTGACTTATACCTCATTAAATAGATATATCCATATATACTAAAATCATCAGTAAAAGTTATGAAGTACGAGAACCCACCCCTTACTTCAACTGGAAATGGTCCACACAAATCCGTGTGAACTAATTCTATAAGCTCTTTAGCTCTTTCACCTTTCCCACTAAATGGGGCTTTGGTCATTTTGCCTTGTAGACACGCATGACATACACCAAGTGGTTTTAGTTCGAAAGAATCTAAATACCCATCTTGATGTAATTTTGTCAAACGTTTCTCATTGACATGACATAGATGGTGATGCCAAAGTTGGGTGTGGTATGAGTCATGTAAATTAACTTTGTTATCAATTCCCATTACTTGGTTTGTGTAGTCTAACACATAAAGGTCGTTATATAAATGTGCCCTACCAAAACAAATGCTATCTTTATAAAAGTAGCAACATTCATTTCCAAACTTGAATATGAATCCATCAGTATCTAATCTGGATACTGAAATAATGTTTTTGGTTACAGAGGGTACATAATAACATCCTTTCAAAACCAAGACCATCCCGATAGGCAATGTGAGGTGGTTGTCCCCGACAGCTACAACATCAAGTCTGGCTCCGTTGGCTGCTCGTAGATCTATCTCCCCTTGATCAATCTTCCTGAATCTACTTGGTTCCTGTATTTGGATACAGATGTGAGCACCACAAGTAGTATCTAATACCAAATTAGTATAAACAGATAGATTGCATTCGATAACAAACGCAATTGAAGCTTCCCCTTGCTTCCTTGGCTGGGTGCAGTTTTTCTTCGAGTGACCCTTCTTGCCACATGCGAAACAAACAGCATCCTGTTCCTTTGCCTCCCCTTTGATCTTCCTTTTCTTGGAAGGCCTTGAAGAAGCTTTGGTATTAAAGCTCTTTGCCTTCCCTTTCCTTTTATTCACCATAAGGACAGAAGGCTTTTCACGCTTCATGTCATTGTCCACTTGGCGAATAAGGATAAGAAGATCTGATAGAGACTTCTCAATATTGTTCATGTTGAAATTAACAACAAAGTTTGAGAAGCTCTGGGGGAGTGATGAGAGAATGAGATCGGTACCCAGTTCTTCAGGGAGTTTAAACCCTAGAACCTCCAAGCGCTCAATGTAGCCAATGAGCTTGACTACATGAGGCCCAGCTGGGGCACCCTCTCCAAGATTGCTCTGAAACAAAGCCTTGGAGATCTCAAACCTTTCCTGTCTTGCTCTCTCCTGGTATAAACCACGGAGGTGCTCGAGCATGTTGTAGGCATCCATGTCTTCATGAGACTTCATGAGCTCACTAGACATAGATGACAGCATCAAACATTGAACGTCGAGAGCATCGTTCAAATGTTGATCATAGACTAGGAAATCTTCATCACTTGCCCCTGGGGCAGGAGAATTAGGAAGTGAGGACTCCAGCACATAAAACTTCCGTTCATGGCGTAGGATAACCCGAAGGCGCCTAAACCGTTACTGAAAGTTACTACCGGTGAGGATGTTGTCTTTATCTAGAATTGATCGCAGAGAAAATGTGGTTGATGTGTTTGTCATTTTGATTCTACAATTTAAAAGAGAAGATTCATCAGTACTTTCTTGATTACATTTTATGAGAAATAATAAATTTTATTAAGTCTCCCACTATTTTATCAATTCCCAATGGCCCTCACCATTGAACTCGGAATGTCCAGTTACTTTGACATTCTAATGGCAAGGATCCATATTTCCCTTCGCATAACCCCAACAAGGGTTGGTCAAGCTATTTAAAGGTATTTAGGTAGGCGGGTCTTTTCCAACTGTGAGCTTATAGTTCCTTGATCTGTTGAGTGGACTCCCCAATCCTGAAATCCTGACTTGGATTTCCTCAACTCTTGCCTCCAATATTACATCAAGTCTAGCAAGGGCTACTTCTCTTGATGTAATATGGTTAAATCAACCCGAATCCTTTCATAAGGGATTCCTTTATAAAAGTAAGTGTCCCAACAAGGGTTGGTCAAACACATAGTTTTATTGAGTCTTGCCCTTAATCAAGTAACGGAAGGCTTGGTCTGACTTAATATGGTATTTGAGGGATTTTATTCTTTATGCGTATCTTTGCATTATCACATGCTTGTTAATATTAAGTGATGCTTGCTTAAGTGATTAACCATGTTCCGATAATGTATACGCATAGACCGGTTTTTATTTTATTCCATCTTTGCATGCTTGTTCATTTTATTAATTATGTGATCGCGACAACACATGGATAATATATAAACCATGCAATCAGACAGAAATAAAATAAGATGGAATGATCATGAGCTTCTATTTGGTTAGCTTATCTAGCGGTTTTGATAAGCTTACCCTGACCTAGGGAAAACACCTTGAACCTGATGGTTTGTGTTTTGCAGCTCCCACCTGTCCACCTTTGTATCTTCTTGTGTCGGTTTCACCTCGGCTTCGGGATTTGAACCGTCTCCTCTGGCTTGGGAGGTCCTCCATTACATGGGTTTACATTAAAGAAACCATTGGCACACAGGCCCTACATTTTATTGGAAGAAGGCTCGCAGGCCAACAAATTTAAATTAAATAAATTTAAATGAAACCATACACATACAAAGGGTCTTTGGTATAGCTCATGATCATCCATAGTATGCAACGACATTTACGCATATTTAGAATTCAAATTCTTTTAATCATTCTTTTATTTAAGATAAGACGCGCTCGAATTCAATTAATTATGATCTTATAATTAATCGATTCTTTATCTTAAATTCCTTTCTGAATTTCCTTGAGATTCTTCTCATCCATATTCCTTGTACAGGTCTTTGTACATTGGAGGAAACCTGGTAAAATTCCATTTCTGGAAAGTACACGGCATGTAGTTTATAATTACACGGCGTGTATTTTTCTTTTCACCCTTTGTCCAAAGTTACACGTCGGGGCTTTGGCGTGTTTTTATGTACTTTGGAAATTTTAGAGTACATGGCATGTAGATGAATCATACACGGCGTGTACTTACTTGTTATGCGGTCACCGGCCTGGCGATCCCGTATACGCGGTACGCGACTTATCTTTGTACACAGTTTCACCTGGGTCAGAACGGACTACACGGCGTGTTGTTCCAACATACACGTCGTGTATTCCGGTTTCCACACGCCGTTCTATTCTGGTCAACACGGCATGATTAAAACTTAGGCATAATCAATTCACACGGCGTGGTTTGGCGGACCAGTGCCGGTTCATTGAACCTAAGTACACGACGTGTAGTTTTAATTACACGCCGTGTAATCCCGTGTTGTACAGACAGAAAGAGCGGCTCCTCCGGATGAGTTCCTAATTTTTATTTTAATAAAAATTAAAATTAAAAGGTCGTTAAGGTGATATGAATCGAGAAACGAAGGAGGAAGAATAGATCTCGTTAATTCAGATTTATAGAACGATTTATTTTGAATTGAATCAAATATGAATGCGTAAATTATCAACGAAAATTAAATAACTATAATCAACGTTGTAACCTCACTCTGATACCATTTGAAGGTTCCAGGCGCAGCGGAAGCGCGTGGGTGGATGTGCCCACTTGGCTTTTTGTCATTAGAAATGATCAATCTGGGATCAATATGACGATAAACGCCAGTCTCCACGGATCGAATCACAGAAAAAGACAAAGAAGATGGTTTTTCCCGGAACCTCAAACAAGGATCATTACAGGTTGATTATAATTAATTTAATTAATTATAAAGAAATACCTTTTGGGTGTTCTTTCTTCTTTGATGTTCTCAATCACATTGTCGATGTGATCCGTCGTTGCGTCGCAGAAGTCAAGTGTAGACTCCCTCTAGCGGTGATCCACACGTGTACCTCGTATCTCTGGACGTCGCCAAAAGATTCTCCAGGTGCTAGCGTGGAGAAGCCTTTGCTTGCGTTGTCCGCCTTAGATTGTCTTGATCCGATGGAAGAGGATCTCTCTCGGTCTTGAGAGCGTTCTTAGAGGAAGAGGTTCTTTCGGCCTTGAAAGAATTCTCCAGAGATGTTGTGCACAACGATACTCTTGTGTCAGAAAAGAGTTGGGGTTGTGAGGATATTTATAATCGGGTGTGTGGGGTTATAGAGTTATGACAATAAATAAACGCGTTACGCGTTTTATTTATTTCATTGACTCTTTATTTAAAACCCCATTTAGAATAAATAATTCCTTGACATGCGCCCACACTGATTATAATAAATATCATTTAAAATAATATTATATCCTCAAAATACCAACTAAAAAAAACTACACGGCGTGTATTAATAAATACACGGCGTGTACTTGTTTTTCATTGAAAACTACACGGCGTGTACATTAAATGTACATGGCGTGTATATCTTATTTTCATTTATTCATTTCCTTTCCAAAATAAAACTACACGACATGTAATAATAATACACGACGTGTACTTGTTTTATTTTCTTTTTCCTCCATCATTTAAAACAACTTAGGCTTCCTTGAATAATTATTAAACCACGTATGAGAATAATCTTTATTCAACTTGAGATACTTGGATACACTTAGTGTGTGACCCTCTAGGCCTCTTTCTCGTTGGCATTAGGCGGGCTTGCCTAAAGTCCAAGATTACTGTCTAGCAACGGGTCAAGGCACCCAAGAGAAAGAAGTTGACGCCGCATTGACGTATCACCTCATACGAACGCTTACTGTGTAATTTAATCCCTTTGTCTCAATATCTCATCAAGAAAGTTTCATGGCAGTGTCATAAACCTATATGCTTGATATGTCGTTCTTTGACTACCTGAAATAAACTCATCGTTTACACCATGGCCATGGAATTTAATGAGACAGTTCTATTTCAATCAAAGGGCCGAGATATCAACTTCCATAAATGGAAGGGAAAAATCCTTCCTTGACTTATCCATTAACAACATGTCACTCGTGACGCACCCAACGTACCCTACTTCCCGCCAACTGTCTGCGTGACGGTTTTCGTCAGTAAATCTAAGTGCGCGAGTCACTACATGAGTTAATGATAATCTTCCAGTATAAGGACCATTACACACGCTCGTAGATAGCAATATCCGATGACACCAAGACATGCGGAATTACTACTGGCGGGTCTGTTCTCATAATATCCCATCTTGGAGATTACCAAGTTCGAACTCCATGAGAGAGAGTCTCGTCTTCTTATGAGTACTCTCACATGACGGTCTGTATACTACGTTTCCTATCATAGTATGTCATCCAACCGCAGAACTTTATTTAAGAATATTGTTATAGCATTTCAAGGTTCTCATCATAGCGGGGATCTGCTATGACCTTATTAATGCAACCAATATTTCAGGACATTATTATATTATAGTCATGCAGAACAATGAAAAATATATAATAAGTGAACATTTATGTAATCAAAGTACAAAACAGTTGGTTCTGAGGACACCAACCCTTACATATTCATTTTCTAAACTCAAACATATAAGGAGATATGATTATAATGAAATTCATGTTTAATAGGTCTTTCATTACACAGAGGCCCATCTTAGAGCCATGCATAAATAAGATTACATGACTGAACAATCAAAACCCATTATGAAAAGTACCTTTTTAATGGGGGTACATAGCCAATGGTTCATGGAAAAGGGTTTACATAGTGTATGACCAAATGTGTATTTTGGATAAGGTTGAAATTTCTGTTGTTGCATGCCCAACATGTCTTGGTTGTCAACCTGACATGAATTGATTTTCTACTCAACAAGTTTTTTCTGTCAACTTATCTTGTCAGGTGTTGTCTACCTGACCTTGTAGACATGTCCAGTGGTTTCTTCCTAACATTTCCTTAGGGATTCATTTAATCAAAGTGTAAATTTATAATTTTCATTGTATAATCAATGTTGACATGTCCAGGTCATCTTGCATGATCAAATTTTTAACTTCCCAAGCACAGATTCCACTCAATAGTGCCCCAATCCTGGTTGGCCACATGGCCTCAAGCGTGTCTCCTTAAATTCATGAGGCTACCAAGTAGTAGAAAGGGAATAGGTGTGTAATTATGGATACTATGTACTCATCACAATAGTAAAAAAATTCTAATAATCATATATAAGAGGTAGATGCAATAATAAAAAGCTTACAATTGAACACATATTGGAATTGAAAATAATACCAAAATGGAATCTATTATACAATGACAATGATACATGTCACATGCTTCAAAAAAATAATCTAAAACAACTATACAGGGAAAATATCCTATACTTGTGACAAAATTTAAAAACTTTCAAAAAATGTCTAACCAGAATGGTGAGCATCAACTTGGTCCTTGGCCCCCCTACTCTAATGAAACATTCAAGAACCGATACTTAGTAAATTAAATTTTCATCACATGAAATCATATAGTTTTTTTGGGTCTCCTATGGTGGACCAAATAGGGTGGGAGAAATAATCCCATTACACAACCACCCATGGTTATTGCTAATCAGTTAATGAATATATGTTACTTGTGTGGTAGAAAAATATAACCAGTAATGGAAGTACTCAAAATTAAATATCCTATTTGATCAGGTCCTCATTTCATATACATTTCATTAAACAATTTAAATAATAAATGAATCTCATTAAAGTATGTATATTGAGACCCAACATAATCTTGACATCCACCATATACATAGAAGATAATATAGGCTTATGGATCCCATATAAATGCTATATGTCAAGACCAACCCTAATCTTATATTTTGGTTTTGCAGATGTGTCCTAATAAATTCATTTTATTCATTAATATTTTTAGAACATGAGACCATCATTCACATTCCTATGCTAGAATCCAAGTCTCACTCGAGGTGTAATATTAACTAACACCATTCAATTCCATCCAGGGAGAACCTCTATGGAATCCAGTTTTTCTCTATGTGTGGTATAACATCTCATCCACCTAAGACCATCCTTGGATGTCCATTGGGGGATCCCAATTAACACCAATGGCATGTTGATCTAATTCCCTTGATCCTATCCCTAGAAATTCATAAGAATCCATGTTTCACTCAACATATAATAGTAAAATATCCTATGCCTCCATCTTTGGAAACCAAGTATCATTTGGGCCTAGTGGTCAAGCCTTAATGAGTGCATTCATTGAATCCATCATTTGGATCCATGTGTCACCCATGACATTTAAGAATTAAATCACAATTTCATTTAAACATTTCTTTTATACATCTCATGAAAAAAAACTAATGACTCCTCATATCAATCCCACCTCAAATGATTGACTCAAACATTTTCCAACCATATAAGGCTTGTACATTGAATTACACACAAGGGATTTTCGATTAAATGAGAAACGCATACTTAATCAAGATATTTCATGGCGTGAAAATCACATAACTCACATGGTCCTATCAATATAAACAGAAAATATTGCTTAAAAAATCATTGAAATAACAAGGTAAAGGGGTTATGGTCAAAACCATCCCTTACCTTTATTCCATTTCAATTAGAATTGACATTTAAATTCAACTCATATGTAAATTTATAAATTGGAAATTCTATTACCTTTTTCAAATCAATTTTAATTCTTAATACAGATAAATAGATAATTTGACTCAGAAATAAATTCATCCATTCAAACCCATGGTAAGGTAAAGGCATACCAAAAAGGTATTCAAAGTTTCAGAAGCCACCAAGGGGGGCTATTTCAACAATCAACGCACCTAAGGGTTGTTCCATTTCATGGTTTATTACCAAAAATCAAACATTAACATGCCTCTTTAATTACCTAGAATGTTCCTAGAAATTATACGATTAAATTTTTGTTAAAGAGACACCCAAAAATTGGTAGTATGACATGAATACATATATGAATATCTATAATTTAGTAAAAACACATGAGACCACCGACATCCGGCCAGTGGTCGATATATGTTCATGTATAGGCTCTTAATATAGCTCTGATGATGAGAAATTTGAAGAATTGATGAATAGCCTATTAATAGGGTGAATCGTGTTCCACATTAGTAGGACAACCGATTTCTATAAGAGGGGATAACATCTAAAACGGAATAGATTACTCACCGATGCGGATCCAACGAGACGAGTGGTGCTCTTAATTAGAGTCCAACTAGCAATGATACCTCAAATCCAAGGATAGATGTCATTAATTGCATATAAAATGTGTCTACTACTATACAATAAATATAATTTTTATTTAGGGTTAAAAAGGAATATTATTTAATTATTTTTTTTAAAATTTCACAATTTTATGGGGCCAAGTGATTTTGGCACACTGGTGGATAAACTGTGAACCAACCATACATGGTTTTTAGTAGGAAAAGGGACACCCGCATGGTTTACATAGACTATTTAATAAAAGTGTGAAAAACATTAAAAAAATACACTACCTAGATGATGGAGATGGTTTCACATCCATGTTACCAGAAGTTCATTGTTTTCTGAAACAATATCACATATCCCTACTCTCTACCCATGCCTGACACAGTCTTTCAAACCATCTGTACTGGCCTCCACATATTGAACTAACAATGCTCCATGATTTTTTCACCACAATAGATTAGTTATAGGATCAGAAATATCCATGTAATCCATTGATACCACTATTACCTCAATGATAATTTACATTCGTCCATAAAAATGCATTTAAACTGGGAATTTGTAAAAAACAAGGAATAAATACCTCAATAAAGAAACAGGTTCTTAAAACATCATCTTTAAAGGACTTTTTCCGTGAATTCCACATCCCTGGGTGGTGAAGCATGATCTGGGAACAAATCAAGCCACTAGGATTTTACATCATCCTCCCACACCTAGGTCTCATCATGCACTCAGTTGTACTGCCATAGGAACCAAACTAGAGGAATGGAAAAGGCTTGAAAGTCATTTATGTTACGATTGAAAATATGTATAGGGTTCTCCTAAATGGATGCATATTCCTAAAGATCATCCTATTCAAGATGAGAAGTAGGAAAAAGGTTGAAATATTTATTTCATAGCTGATAAACATAGAATAAATTATGCATGGATTTATACCTCTGAGGGAATAGAAATAGATAGGCTACCATCCCCTATAATTCTAGAAACTCAAAAAGGCCGACATATCAAGGTGAAAGATTATCTTTTCTCTCAATCCTCAGGTGTACAAACCATGATGAAAATTGAAAGAAAACGATATCACTGACCTCAAACTCTAGAGGTCACCTTTGATAATCGACATATAATTTTTTACAAGACTACACAATATAAATCTTTTTTTGAATCAATTTCACCTACTCTATGGTTTGCTAAACAAGATGAGGTCCAAGCATAACTTCCTCTCATACCTCTAACCAACATAGGGGTGATCAACAAAGCCAATACTAGAAATTATCATACGGATCCATCTGAATAGAATCCAAAAAATATTGTTCTCAGATAATTCAACCATGGGTATATCCCTCTCAGAAGATCCTCCATAATCTATGATGCTTGCAGGCATCATGTCCTAAAACAGATGAATTGTTTGGTTATAAATGGCCATCTGTCTAGGTGTGGTATGTTGTGCCATAAAGAACCTCTGTACCCAATTCCATCTAAATCCATATCTAGAACAATATTGTAATTTTGGACCCTATCTAAAATTTTATTATGTGGTACCCCATGAATCTTTACTATCTCACGGATATACAACTTCCAAAGATCATCTACTGAAAGGTATCTTTGATCGGTAGGAAATACAAAACCTTTGTGATCCCATCAATAACAACAAATATTTCTTCATTACCTCAGTGAAACCTCAGTAAACATGTTATGAAATCCAATTGGAATTCATTTTATTTTCAGTTGATAATTTTCAGCTTCTATTAATGTCTGGATGTTCACTAATGTTCCGCTTTCACCTGTTAATTGGTGGAACACCTCAAGAAAAACCAGCAACATCTCCCCTCATACCCCACCACCAGTACAGTCTATGTAAATCAGGTTACGTCATTGTGACTCTCGGGTTAAATACCTAGGATAAAGAATGAAAATCCCACATCATTTCCTATTAAATGTCTATTGAAACCCATACGCGACCATGTACTAATAAGATATCATCCTCGCATATGGTGAAACAAGGATGAAGGTCATCACCTGCCACACTATCCCGTAGGAATATCATCTCATAATCAAATAGATTCCTCATCCTCACTCTATATAAGATGGAAGAGGTAATGTCTATATATGATTGAAATTTCTACCCTTGACTATCATACACATCCAACTGCATATTAGAGAAGAATCCATAAGCTTCAACTCGCTACTAATTTTTTTATTATATGTACCTAATTCATCCTTCTCCAAGAATTTTCTACTGCATTTCAATTACCAGGTGTGTAGGAAATATCTAAGTAGAAATATTTAATTTATTCCATCCACTATCTCTACCTCATATTTAGATCATGATGTGTAAATATATAATTCAGGATTTTTTGTTCTTGTATACCAAAAAAGCTCTACCAGAAAATAATGTGTCCCTTGGTGGAATTTTTGAAAACCCATTGGTAACTCAAGGTCATGTCTTAGGGAATTCCTCTACTGTGGAATCAATTTCCAAGACTCATATTCCATGATTATATCACTCTGCATAAGATCTCCTATACATATGATAACTAATGCATTATAGTACACAGTGTAGCTGCTCCCCAACTCTAGAAAAATTAGTATTATTAATAAAATAAATATACCTTTCTTATTTTTAAATGATTTCTCACATGAATCTATCCATACATACCTCATACCCATCATATTCTATCCCATAAGTGGAGAAACTAAGGGTGAGATGTCCTTTATAGAATTTTTTTAGTGACTAGACAGTCCTAAGAAACTAAATACCTCAAATATGATCTTGGTTTTCTCCCAAGATTCTATATCTCTCGCCTTATATAGGTCTAATGGTACTATTTTCATTGAGATAATGTGACCTAGGAAGTGAATTTGATCCATTCATGATTGGAACATTGTGAGCTTAGTATATAATATATTCAATCTCACTGTATTCAAAACAATTTCAAGATGTTTGATAAGTTCATGTTGGTTGTGAGAATACAATAATATATCATACATTAATTCAACAAAAAATGATCCCAAATAAGGATTGAACACTTAGTTCATCATTTCCATGAAGAAAATGGAACATTCTTATGGCCAAACGACATGACCAAAATAACATATAGAAAATACCAACTAAAAAAATAATTGTGAGGTATGTTTGATGGTATATAACACACATGATGGTAACCGAATTTGAAATCAATCTATGAGAATGAATTAGCTCCTCATAGTTTGTTGATGAGATCATCTATCCATAACAGAGGATACATGTTCATAAACATATAATAGTTCAATTTTTGATAACCTACACATAGAATGAAATTTAGGTCATTATATTTCAAAAAAGGACTGAAGAACCCCATAGAGATGTATTGGGTAATATTAAACCTTTTTCCTCTAAATCCTCTAGGTACCTCTAAAGCTCTTCAAACACTATCATATCCATCATGAAAGGAGGAATATATATCCATGAATCTCCTAAACTAGCTCAATAAAAAATTCTACCTATCAGACTTTTGGTAATCCTGAAATGTTTTCAAGGAAGAGATCCATAAAAATATCAACTACTGGAAGTAAATAAGTACAACATTTCACCTAGTCATCTAGAAGAACTCAAAGTATGGGTTGTCATAATACCCACCCCACTATGCTATGGTCTATTTCAGATCTCCAATACATCCCATTCAAGTTTTGAAAAAATTCCCCACCCCATGGTGATGTGAAACTCAACCTATAGTGATCGAAGTCAACAAAAAAAAGAAAGGGAACCAACCAGTCCATCCTAATAATGATATCAAAACCTATCCTCATGAGGAAAAAGTGGTCCCATATGATGTGATTCCCATCAACCTCATGGGGTAGTCCCTACACTAACACACATCTTTCGTTCTAATACCAAAGGTATTTTCTATATTTATAACTCTACCGATGAATAAATAATGATTCCAACGCTTCCCATAATTTTTGTAAATATAAAACTATCATAATTCCATGAATCAAATAGAGATAAAGAAGAAGTGGGGTCTACTAGAATAGTACCTCTGAAAGTAGATGGTTTGGGATCTTATATATTAGGAGTTTGTTGCATTGTGTAAGCCTGGGCTAAACTATTGCCCAGTGATACTCCACATACATTCTGAGCTCATCCAACCAATTTTCACTGTAAAACTAGTTTATGACTACTACATCCATGACCACCACCTCACCTAGATTGGTCAGGTGTTCTCCATTTCCCTCTTATATAATAAGTAGATGACCATGCTCCTGGACTTAGAGACAATGTAGACCCCCTCTCACTAGCTATCAGAGAAAATTTTCAACATAAGCTCTATTGATGGACCATATTTCTACAATATTGAAACTCAACTAGGTCCCTTGTACATTGTCTCCTCATATGTCTCGGCCTACGACACTTATAGTACCACACCTGGATAATTTAATATGTCTTCTCACTAATAATGTCACCATGTGGAATCTACAAATAACGGTAACTACTACCAGTTGATATAGTTCCTAATTGAGACGTCATACATCACTGGATCACACCAACAACCTCTCTTTGGATATGATCTATAATCAGCTCCATATTTAGTATCATAGTAACCCTATCTTTCCTAAAATAAATTAACCTATAATTTTATTGCATACCTGATGCCATCCTAAAATTTCATGGATGTAGATATCTCATCACCGATCAGAATAGTTTTGAAGTGAGGCAGTTCAGTAAAACAAGTTGAATAATTCATCAATAATAATGTTCCATGATCTTGATGTAGGAACTCCTGATCTCTCTCTACCCTCATCCTCTCGGCATTGAAATAATTATAGAAGGATGCCTGAAAACCCCTTTGGGAAATTTCACTATGAAGATCTATTTGAGTGATAACCTCCCACCATATCATGGAGGAATCAAAAATAATATTTATAATGATACTTACCCTCCTCTTCGAATTCATATCTAGGTGATCAAATATATGTAGAAGGCCTCTATCCATGAATCATCATCCTATGGTCCACTATCCCCTGATAATATGGGTAGATGATGCTATGGGAACTAAAACATCAACTCTTATATTATCAGGGAATGTACTAATTCTACTAGAATAATCTACATGAAGCGCAAGAACCCATTTTGAAATTATTCCTCATCACCTATTTCAGATGCTACTCATAGTGGTGATGTTAGCACAACTAGAAGATCAACTAGTATATCACGCCCTACCACCTCAGGAATATGATCATTACCACCCTCTTTGTGCATAGTTGGAGGATGTTTGGGTTAAATACCTCTAAAACTCCAAAAAAATGCCTCAGTTCAAGATCATTATCAACAGTTTTAGCCTGAAATCACAAATATTTAATTAGGTTATGAAAAAAGATTCATCTATAAGAACAAATCGCTTTTCCAGCTCCATGATTTAGGTTTGGGCGATGTATAGATTAGGTATAAGTAAAAGAAACTACACACAACCCCTAATAAGGTTGGGTATAATCAATTTCTCTACCATAATCAACTCAAGGTTCCATTTTCAATTCTAGATTCATTTCACATTTCAATTGAATTTATTTTCATTTAAATATTTCTTTCATGTTGATATCACATTAATATCGTAGTTCAAAATAAAATGATGAAGTAATGGTTCGAAAAATTCTAATCCATGAGGGCTGATACTACCCAAAGACCAAATCATGGAATCCATATAATCCATATCATGGAATATCTCAATATATCTATCATAAAAACAAGAATATATATCACAAATACTATCAAAATAGCATGAAATATGTAATGAACACTAAATGGAATGGAAAGATTCCTGGAATATGATTTCTAATATGATCATATATGATTCTTGAGATGGTATATTGTTTTCTCATAGGCTTTAAACACAAAATATCTTAATAAAAACACAATAATAATAGTATAAATCAATTTCATCACCCAATAGTGGAATCAAATCAAATAATACTTTCAAAAATTCCTCAATTGTCAATTTAATTTGAGGCAATTTGGATTTTTCTTTATATAGGGTATCTACTCCCAAGAATAACTCATTAAAAATTCCTAATTCAACCTTTCACTCTCTATTGTCTCTAAAAAATAAATATATCTAGAAAATTTTTATATCATACCACTTTATAACATCCCCGACTCAGATGCCACTCAACAGTACCAAAATCCTGATTGGCCACATGGCCTCAAGCGAATCTCCCCAAACTCGAGAGGATTTTGACTAGATTCAAGGGACCAGAGGTGTCAGTGATGATACAAGGACCTCATCACCCGAGTGTAACATGATGTTATCAAAAAATTCAAGAAGCAGGAGTTGTAATAAAAATAAAACAATAGAACAACTACAATAATAGATAGCAATACGAAAATGGAATCTCTTATACAAAGGTGATGATAATTGTCACATGCTTGTAATAGAGCACTCAAAACATGAATGAAATGAAATTATCAAATACATGTATCAAAAGATAAAAAATTCCATAAAATGAATTTCTTGCATCATGATCCTATGATCGGTCCCATGATACCCTTCTCCAAAGCAGCAATTAAGATCCTAAAGTATGGAAAACTCCCTTGTCAACACCTGCAATCATAGAGTATATTCAGTTCCCCAAAGGTGTCACAAACAAGGTGTGGGGTATAATCCCAATAGTTAACCACCAATGTCCTATCCCAATCATTATATGAATATATATATATATATATGTATATGTATATAACAAGTGTGCATGTAAAATATGATAAGTGAAGGAATTACTCATAAGCAAACATCCTATAAGACTAGGTTCCCATTTCATATCTATTTCTTAAATCAACTTCAATAAGAAATAAATATCATTCAAATTTAAGTGTTGAGACCTAGTACAAGGCTGGTGTCCCCCCATATACTCATACACATAATTGTTCCTTAAGAAGGCCATCTAAAAGGTATAAGTCAAGACTGACTTCGTGCTTGTTCTTTGAATTGGATGACGTGTCAGACTAAATTCAATTTATTCATTAATAAATTTATAAACTGAGTCTATCCTTGGAATTCAAAATATAGAATCCAAGTCTCACTATATGTGTAATATCAAAAAACACCATACAATCCTGTACATAGATAACCTCTCTGGAAGCCAATTTTTTTTCTAGGTGTGGTATAACATCTTTTCCACCCAAGTCCATCCTTGGAGGTCCACTGAGGGAGCCCATGTATCACTCATTGAATATAGATCAAATTATCTTGAGTATTTCCTTGTAAATCTATACAGATTCCATTTTTTTGTTATCCTATAATAGTCAGAGTCCCTATGAGCACTGCCACAGATCCAGGAAAGGGATGCACCGACTTTTATTAGTTCTAAATATAAAGCACTAATATTGGTCATTAATAGAAAAAATATTATTAATATATATATGTGTGTGTGTATTATATTTACATTCAAAAATATTTATTATATATATACATTAATTAAAAAACTGTTTTTCATAATTCATATAAATAATATATATTAATATATATATTTTAATAATTAAAACTTATATATATTGTTTTAAAAAACGTTTTTCTAAGATTTTAAATATATATGTGTAAAATTATAATAATTTTTAAAATTAATAAATATATTTATTATATTTATAATTAAAAATAAATTATTTTTCAATATATTTATTTATATATATAAATATAAATAAATATATTACCCTAATGAATTTGGTCTATATATATATATATCATGAGATAATGTTGATACTCATGGATATGATTATCATTCTTTAGGATTATATATTGATGCATGAGAATATATATGATCATAAGTTTATTTCTGGATGTGACTGAGTTGTTATTTTCCAAATGTAAAGATTACTATATACCATGGTGATGTTTTTAAACTTATGTTATGTATTCATCATTATGAATGTTCATTTATACATTGACACTCATATGATTAATGTTATACCCATTACCTTATCATATTCTCATAAATACTTTTAAACTTTAATAAAATATTTAAATAATATATATATTTATTATTTTTAATTTGAATTTTTTAATTGTATTTAAATACCTTTAAAATATATTTATTTATAATTATAATTATAGCTATATGTATTTAAATACAATAACTAATTTTTTTATAAATTTATAAATATATTTAATAATAATTATAACTATAAATGTATATATTTTAATAATTATAAAATAACTATGAAAATATATTTATTATGTTTATAATTTTATAAATATATATAATTATATTGATATATATATAAATATATAAAATATTTATAAATATATATATACATTTCTAATTATAAATGAATATATATAATTATAAAATTATAGTAAAAATATTTATTATATAAAGTTATAAAAGTATATATATATAACTAAATTTATTATAATTTTGTAAATAAAAATAAATATTTATATAGTAATAATTAAAATAGCAATATATACTAGCTAAAATGATTATCAAATTATAATAAATATATTTATAATAATAATATTTCATAATTATGTGTTAATATATAATTATAAAATTATAAATATAAAAAATATAATAATTTATATTTGTAAATAAAAAAACCCCAATAACCTCGAGTCGGTGCCTTACTTTATCACATTGGAACTATGAAAAAGTTTTCACATCCCAAAGGAATGAATAGTTTTGTATTATTGTAAGACTAGATACATACATAACTTTTACATTTCAACATAAAAAGAAAACAACCTAGCATCTTTATTGGAAATGCCCATAAACTTCTAGATTATCCTTGTAATTCATTCATAATATATGTATTCACATCCTGTGTTAACATAATATATAAGAAATAGGTGAGTAGAGATGATTAGTATGGGTATTTAATACTGTTAAATCTATCTTAAATAAATAAAAAAATTGGGCATGATGAAAAACTAAAAACACATGCCAGTAAAACATAACTGTGGACTTGATATGATTGGAATAAAAGATGATTAAATAATTCCATAACTATAAGAAAGAATCTAATCCATGTATTTTCTACTAGTAGAATAAAAAAATGGACTATCAATTACTATTATCAAAATGAGTGAATTCATAATGTTGGAAATCTGAATCATATCATCAAGGACTCGACCAAGACATCTAAAAGTAGATTGTTAATGTCTCAAAAAACCATTTCTATTTTGTATCATAAGACCTATTAATGCATCAGGTGACTATATAAGGATCATCATGTCACTTACTATGTCCAATTCAATCCTCATATTAAATTGTTGAAATATATTCTACATATACATATGAAATGTAAATAACATTCTTTAATCAGTAATCATAATCACTAACAATTCTCCGAGATATGGTGAATGGTATCAAGATAAGGGATCGAAAATAAATCTAATCATAACCAATTTAAAAAATATGTTAGATGATATGATAGAATATCAATCCCAATTATTAATAATATTCAATATTGGGTTTTGAATTAGATAAAAATAATATTATAAATTCACTGAGGATTCTTGACAGAAATACATTTTTTACTTTTCAATGAAGAGTTCTTTTGGAAAATTCAAATGTATTTTTCATAAAATCTGATTACAAACATGTATATCCCATAAAAGGGAATGAATTATAATTAAATATTTTTTTATTTATCAAATATTTCCAACTAAAGTGAAAACATGTAAAAAGTGTTTTTAGGAGAATTTTGGAAACATTCTCTTTAGTGCAGTTTCTGGAAAAATATTGAAGAGTATTTAAATTATAAAATGATGTGGAATTTTTCATAAAACCAATAAAAATTAATATTTTTTTAATGAAAAAATTTTTTATTTTAGAAAAATAAAATTAACTTAAAATATATTATGTAGGATACTTTAAAGTGGATAAGAAATTTGAAAGTTCCCTTTAATCAGGTTTGGTTATCGAAAATAATTGAGAAGGGAACCATATAAGAGATTTATATCCCCATCAAAGAAATATGAAATGATATGGATACCTAATTTGGGAACCTATAAAAATAATGTATAATAATTATAAAAAATATGTATTACATATAGGTAAATAGAGAGATGCATAATCATAATGAACGATGGATGTTCGAGAAGAAATCCTTACTTATGTCTGAAAGTGTTCAGCACATGTGCATAAATTCCTATATAATAAAATTATATTCATTAATAATTTAATTTATAACCCTTTTTACATGTAATTTATTTATCATGATTTTATTATTTTCATTTATGGCCTTTTTATGAGTTATATGAGTTAATTTCATCGTTTGGGAGTGCTCAGTTGCTTGGTTTTCAGGATTGATTTAATTGTATACATGTTTGAAATATCATTAAAAATTATGATAATAATATAGAATTTAATTTTAATTTTATTAATTTACATTAATAATATGAAATTTTTATATAATTCATTTGGTTATTTGGGTTGATAATGAGTCATTAGATACGATGTCAGCAAAAATCATTTAGAATATTTTGGATGTTTTTTATCTTCACACAATACTTTTATCTCATTAATTAATATTATTTATATATACTAGTTACATAATAATAAATAAGATGTAATACATATATTAAAATTTTTTTAACCATAAAATGTTTTTTATTACCCACTATGAATGTGGAATGGATAAGTGAAAACTTGTCGTATATAAAGGTGGTAAATCGTCACTTCAAAAACATTGTTTTCATTTTTAGAACAAAAAAGAGGAAGAGGAAGGATTTTATAGTGGATATCCCATAATAATACTAAAATTTAAATATATATTGGATACTTGGGATATCATGAATTTTTTTATAGTGTATGTAAGTAATGTATAAGAAAATAATGGAAATTGAAATGAAACTAAAAGAAAACGAAAGAGGATTTTACCTCCCGAATAATTATCCTTCACAACCTCATTAGGGAAGTTGGGATTGTTATTTGGATGATAGAAAATCCTCCTAGAAATGGGGTAGAGGATATGGATGTGTTTGGGTATAAATTGGATAACAATTAAGGCTTAATAGATGTGTGGAGAAGAAGCAGTGATGGGTTGTATTTAGAGTGAATGAGAGGGGTGTTTTTTGAATATTTTATTCTATTGATTATTATTTAGGCTCAATACTATTAATATATTGAGTATTATCATCAAATATACAAAACTAATTAATGGGAGTTATGGATTATGGTGATTACATCAGAAATTAATTATGTAATAGTATATTTACCTTATAACGCAAATTATTGTATTTCACTTTTCCCAAAAAATTCAAGTATTTAAAAAACCCAAAAATTCACCCTAACCATTTTTCAATGTGTAGAATTAAAAAATTAACATCATTTTATGAAAATAATTGTTAAATATGATAAATTAAATTATTAATTTAAATCATAATTTTTTTGAGAAATACAGATTTTATAATTATAACAGATTTTATAAATTGTTGAAAAGTATATTAAGGTCTCATGATACTATAATAATGTAACAAGGGAATAAAATATTTATTTTGGAATCTATTTTGTGATAATAATTTTTTAAACCATATTATTAATTATAAAATTGTAAATAAATATTTAATCTTTTAAAAAATACAAACAATTAATTTATCATTTTATAAAATGTTTAATTATACATACCAAGATAAAAATATATCTTGTTTCTTTTATATGTTACCAAAATAATAATTATAATTTTATAGGTGAGGTTACTATTATATTGGATAGTTTACTATTCCTAATGGTTACATTAAAATTCCAATGGTCAAGTTACTATTCCTTCATAATAGGATCCTTAATACCAAGAAATACAACTTATTTCCTTCATTCTTCATTCATAAGGCATGTATTGTGTTCTATTTGACATGCTATGGAATTTATAATATATAACATAATTATTTGAATGGAAGTTTCATTGATAAATATTTTGCGCCATTACATTCTCTCCTACAATAAAATTTAATCCTCAAAATTTCTTGAATGTGACCTCATAAAAATATTTAGGTAGTTCATCATTATAATTATCTCAATCTCCCATGTCGCATCACTGATTTTATGATTTTTACAATGTAACTTCACTAAATGATTAGTTTGATTCTTCAACACCTATTCTTTAGTGTCCAAAATTAGGATTGGATACTCATATTAAGATAAATCATGTTCCAATTATATTTGTTCAGATGTGAGGACAAGCGTTGGGACTAGAATGTACTTCCTTATACAAGATTTGTGGAACACATTATGTATTTTTAAATGGATTGGTAGAATCACCAAATGATAATACATAGCTCCAATTCTCCCCAAGATTTCAAAAGGCATAAGGTAACTTGGGCTCTATTTACCTTCTTTTACTAACCTTATAATAGCCATCCACAATGATACCTTTATAAAAACAAAATCTCCCACTTTAAATTCCAAATCGTTCTTTCTATTATTAGAATAAGTCCTTTTTCTACATTGAGATATTTTGGATATGCGTTTGGATAGCCTTTAACTTTTCTACAATTTCCTCTACATGTTCAAAGCCAACAAGTTTCATTTCACCAACTTCATTCCAACAAGTCAGTGGTTGACATCTCCCTTCAGAAAATTATTCATATAGTTAAATTAAAATACTTCAATGGAAACTATTATTCTAAAAAAATATACCAAAGGTAAATAATGTTCCCACATACCTTGAATGTCATGAGATCATGATCTCAACAAATATTCTAATGTCAAGATCATCCTTTTAGTTGTATTTCTTTTTTAGGGTGATAAGTAGTGCTCAAATGATGCTCAGTATCAATATCCTTCTGAATAATATTCCATAATTTTGATATAAAAAGTTTATTTCAATCCGACACAACTGAAAGATGTGAACCATGAAGTCATAAAAATTAATTAATATAGTGTTGTTCAGGGCGTCCCAATGGAAAAGGCTCCCTTATAGTGAGAAAATGCATAGATTTGGTATGTCAGTCAAAAAATACCCATATTTCAACCTTAATTCAAGGATTAATTAGTAATCTAATGAAAAACTCACAGTAATGTCATCACATTTCCATGTAGGAATAGGAATATGTTTCATGACTCCTCTAGGATTTTTTCTTTTATCCTTCAAATTTTAAAAGACTAAACATCTTGATACAGAATTAGCAATTTTCCACTTCATATTATCCCAGTAGAAATATATTTTCAAGTATCTATACATCTTTGTGATACCATGGTGTATAGAAATATTTGATCTGTGGGATTTATCTAGTAATTCCCTTTTTAGATTGGGCAAAGAGGTTATGTAGAGACTATTCCCAAATTCCATCCTCATACAAAATTTTTTCTAACATCCCACTATTCACAAATTTAATTTTCATTTGAAAATTCTCATCTTCATTGTGAGAAATTTTAATACGTTCCAATAAATATGGTTGTGAAACCAATTGAAAATGTATTAATGTTTCACCTCACCTAATAATTCAAATATCCATCTTTACTATATCTAGGTACACAATATCTTTTTTATTCCCCATTTTTTCAAAACTCAAATATCATTCCATGTTAAATAATATTTTACTTTATTTTCCTTCCATAGTTGGTAGTTTCTTGAACAGTCACATTCCTTAAGTAGCTCAATCCATCGACTTTTCCACTTGTTGAGTTATTTCAGTGAGAATATTTATTTCAAACACTTTTGATATTTATATATCTGACATATTATACCATATATATAGTGTCTTCATGTCATTAGAGAAAATATTACTGCTACTAATTCTAGATCATTAGTTTGATAGTTCATTTCTCTCATTTTTCACTGCATAGATGCATAATAAATAACCCTATCATTCTACATAAGAAAAAAACCAAGTCCTTTATTTTATGAATCACTATAAATATAAAATCCACCATTTCATGATGGTAGATTAATGATCGAAGAATTCACTAATCTCGTCTCTATTTCTTGAAAAACATCTTCCCACTAATTTGTAAGTAAAAATCATAACCCCCATATGAGTAATCCTATTTAACGCATTAGTTAATCGAGAAAAATTTGGAACGAAAAAATTCTAGTAAGAGACTAAACCAATTAAACTACATAACTTTTTTAAGTTCAGTGGTCTATGAAATTCTTGAACATGCTTTTCCTTCGCAAGATCAACTGAGATTCCGTCTTTAAAGACAATAAGGCTATTAAAAGAAACTATTTGAAGTAAGAATTCACACTTTTTAAACTTCTCACATAACTATTTTATTCAAAGTGTCTCTAGAATAATCCACAATTAGATCTCATTGTACTCATATATTTTTTAATATATCAAAATATCATCAATAAATACCCTAAAAAATAATCATTTTGATCCATTAAAACACTATTCATTGGATCCATAAATACAGAGGGTGCATTAGTCAGTCTAAATGGAATTACTTTAAACAATTAATTTCCATACCTCATTCAAAATTTTGTCTTTGTAATATATTCATTCATCACATGCAATTGACGATATCCAGAAAGAAGTTCAATATTTAAAAAATAGTTTTCTCTATGAAGTTGATCAAATAAATTATCAATGCAAGTTCAAGGATATTTTTTCTTTTTTCTAATAGCATTGATTTATATATAGCCGACCAAAAACCTTATGGATCCATCATTTTCCTTGATAATGATAATGGGGGCTTCCCATTGAGAAAACCTAAGGGAGATAAATCCCTTATTACTCAATGCCTCTAGTTTTTTTTCATCTCCACTAATTCCACAGTTACCATTCAATATGGGGTATTTGCTATTAACCGTTAGTAAGGGATTAAATCAATAGAAAAATTAACTTCTAACTCTAGAGTATTTCCATGTAAATCCCCAGTAAATACATTAATGTATTCTTTAACAAAAGGTACATTCTCAATATGAAAATTTATTTCCTACCCCATAGATGATGTTGTTTCTTCCTCCACATGTATTACATTCAGTAGAGATACTAGGGGTTGATCTATATTATAATCTCATGATGATATTTCCAATATAATGATAAGGGATTCTATATCTTCCCCATAAATCTTAATTTCCTTCTTTGTTCAATATATTTTCATATCATATTATGGAAGCTAGTCTATACCATGGATTATATAAAATTCAATCATAGGTATAATGACATGGTCAGTAACTAAAATATGTTTATGTGTCATGGATGGGACTCATAGACACATCTTTCTTGGAATGATATTTCTGAATTTTTTTAACTGAAAACACCTTTTTTAAGGTAAATGTATAATTTTCATGGAAAAATGGAATGATATAAAAGAATTAGATTACCTAGAATAAAAAAATCATTGGATATGATAGAGGAAATAATTTATGTACCTGAAGCCACATCATTAAGTACTTCAACCTCAATATTTGTGATCTTATAATCATTTCCTTCAGCTGTGGTGTTTTTTGATGCAAGTTTCATTGAAACTTTGGACAATAACATTCATAGTTTCCCATATCCATACAATTGTTTTATTTATCCTTGGTAACTTTTTTCATTCCCTTTCAATTTTGATAATGATGGACTTTCTCAATAAACATGTAGCAATATACTTTCCCTTTTAATCATAAACCAGGGTGATTTCATCCACAAGTATCACACATTGGAAAATTCTTCTTTTTATTCTTACCATTATCCATTCTTTTATCTCCCCCCTCTCTTCACTTTCATCCTTAAATAAATAATACATAAGTAATTTTTTCTATATCTGGTAGTACATGTTATGACATCATCCTATGATAAGAATGTTTGGGATACTAGTTCCCTTTGTATCAGTATCGGTTTGGAATTATTTTCACTCAAGAAATATTTATATGTTTCATGATCAATATAGACCACTATTTTGGACACTACATGGTAATAATGAATCATTTCAATTTTATAGAGTACTATGAGTAACTCAATATTTGTATTCGTATAATTTACCTTAGCATATTCATTATGTTACCAGCATAATAGATGTGAAAACAATATCTATTACCCACATTCCTAAAATGGTTCCCAAAATGAAACAAATGGTGTCACATTTATGCTCAATGTCCTTATTCTGATCTAGTGAAATATTGATATGAGTGTCTAATAGGATATTCGTTAGTTTATTGAGTTCCTTTCAACAATCCTCTATGTCCTTGAATGGAGTTTCTTTTGAAACAAATTGTGTTTGTGGATGGGTTATCTTTGCAATTTATATCATATAGTGGCATTTGAATACTATGTGGCCAAGAAATCCCCATATTCATTTCTCTGTTGTGGGATTATGTAATTCATTAATGAAATTAATCATTTTTGGATCAATTTCCATTCTGTTATTTGTGATTTTATAACTCCGGATGATTTCTCCTTGGACCACTAACTAATAATTTACCCAATTAAATACTTGGAATTTTTTTAATACCATTGTTAGAAGAGTTCCAAATTACTCAGGCACATATCCAATGATATTTCAAACACATTGAAATAAACCATGATTTTTTTTATGAATTACCTCACCAAATAATGAAATACGTGTTTCATTAATCATTTAAAAGACACTAGTTATGTACACATTGTGAATTACATTCTTATATAGTAGAATATTCTCAAGGGAAAACTGAATGTATTTATAGTGAAATCCTCTAGTTCAACTGCTATTTGATTGTATCTTGAATGTCTATCCTAGAAACTATAAATTTAATATCCCAATAGTCATTCATGCATTTGATCAATGAAAATTAATAGGAAATGATCTTATCATGTTTTTTTGGTTAAGGTACAATAATAAATGTTTATTCTACATCCAATGATCATTCTTATTGAGATTATCTAATCTTCATTGTTTTTAGAAACTATTAAGATACCATTCATTTGGATGACTCATGGTGGACTCCCTGATTTTCATTTTTATATTGAAAAAAATATACGTGATCCATGTTTTTTCAACTCCATCTTATTAAAAACAATATTCATAATTGGGGTGAGCCTCCATTGGGGTTGGAATTTCGGATTAGCACCTTATTATAAGTAAATATTATGGGTGCATATCGTTGGGTTAATCCCTTTGATATATTCGAATCCTAATTCCATAGAGTAATTCTATCTTTTGAAGACTTATATTAGTTTTTCCTTTTGAAATTGAGTGGTCTCTGAAGTGATTATAACTAGTAGTTTAATTATAGTATCGAATAGTGAGAAATTGAGGGTTCTCGAAAAATCTTTTATTTTTTAGTGTTAGTGGATTAATGATCGGGGATATGAATAGTGGGTTAGTATCCCTTATTAAAGGATCAACACATTTTATATCCTCATGGTCACTACCTTTTTCTTCATCATGAGATATGGTTTCTTTTCTTCTTTGGTGATCATATAATCAATTTTTTCATAATTATGGAATATGGCCTTGTAGAAAAATAAATCATCACCTTGGTTTGTGGATTTTACTAGGTTGAATAGTACATGTTTCTCACCAACACAGAATATTAGTCACCATTTAATAGCATCAATTATTACTATCAATGTGGTAATTAAAGATTATTCTATGATAATATAAAGGTAACCCTCTTCTTCTATGACCATGAAGAGTATTTTAAATAGAAATATGACTTTCGTAACATTAAATAAAACATCCTAGAGAGGTCCTCAAGGATATTTGAATTATTATTGAACTAGTTGTTTTATAAATAACATTATTATACGTTCATTGAGACCTAATTTACTTAATACACTCGTATTCATGAGGTTAATGCTTTCCCCAAGTTCTCATAAATCTCTTCTAAATTTTCATTCACCGACAGTGAAGGGAACAAAAAAAAATTGGGTCTTACATATTAAGTGGAATATATTTATAAAGGAAATAAAATAACTCTTTGTTTAAGGATATAACTACTAAATTTTCATTCTTACTTTTTTTTTGGAATGAATCTATTTTCGGAATTTTTCATTGTGAATAATTTGAGTGACATATTTTGTGAAGGTATTTTGATGTTTATTTTTTTAAACATCATTATAAATATAATATATATCCCTTCAATATTGTCTCTAAATATTCAATCTAGGATGGGGATAGGTAGGTTTTATGCTAGAGATGCCACATAAACTTCATTTTTTTCAAGATACTATTTTATTAGAGCTTCTTTAGTATCTTTTCATTCTAGATTTTCCTCCTAATCATGTTTATTTGTGCATTCCTAGTCATCATCACTGATGACTGTTGGATGTTTCAAATATTCATTACCCTTTATCCACACCATGGTAAGGATTATTAAATTATATCACTTTATACTCCTAATATATATATACATGGTCTCTTCCCTCATGATTGTATCAATATTATAGGGAAACATAACAGAAAATTGGTCTAATAATGTCATTGAGATTTGGTCCATTTTGTGACCAAGGTTTTAGAGGGATGCCCTTTGGGTTTTCATTTAAGTGTCTTGGGTTTTCATACTATGATCCTCCTTTTTAATAAATGGAAAGATAATTTTTTAGATATTATAATATATAGGTGGGGCTTGGGGTGGTTTTTGCAAAGAATGCAGGAATTTATACTGATCTCAAGGGGGGAAAGGATAATGGGGTATTTCTTTTTGGGGTTTATGAGTTGGATTTTGAGGTGGGAAACCATGTTTCCCTGATTTCACAGTGGTTCTTGACCACACCTCTATTGATAATAACTTTGATTTTTCTACTATTGAGGCTACTAAGCTAGTATCTACAAATATTACTACATCTAAAATTTTTGAGACTTTTGGAATTGTTGGGCTTATTGATTATAATTCCAATAATTTAAATTTTGTATTTTAGTTACTTCTACTCATGCTCAACATTCTAGATATATATTTGGTCCACCAAATAGTTCAAAAAAAGGATCTCTTTAATAAGGGAAGGTGGTGTCAGTTTTGAATTTGGTAACTGAAATGACTCGAGCTTCTTTGTAATGGATTATACTTGTGTAAAAAACTAGTGTTCTCTTTTACATGATAGATTCTATGATGAGGTGGTCCTAAATAATTCTTCCACCAACTGGGATTTCTCAATAACTCATCTACAATTTATCTTGTAACCTCTTGTGACTTTACCATAAGTCTGACATCATCAGCAGTGTCCACTCTAGTTCATGTAGTAGGCTGGAGTCCCTGATAGAATGTTTGAAGCTAAGTCCACACATAAAGTTTGTGAAGTATGACCTCTTTAGTGAGCTCATGAAAATGATCTATGTCTTACCCAAAGGACTCTTCAACCATATTACTAAATTTATGGATATCATATCTAAGTATCCATGTTCATGTTGGTAGGAATTAATTATCTTGTAACATTATAGCAAGATTATCCAAAATCATGATTGACTCAGTAGCTTCCCTTTTGATCCAATCACTAGCTCAGTCTCAAAATGGGAAAGGGAAGACATGATTTCATATTGGATCTAACTATATGTCGTGATTGTGAATGGTGTCAATAACATTTAAGAAATTTTTTATGTTCTCATTGGGGAATTCAATTTATTTTCCACTAAAATGCCCCATGTTTTGGATAATATTAAGGATTCTATGTTGAATTTCGAAAGTATGTACCATGAGGGGAGAGAGAATAATGTTGGGAACAACACCACTAATGAATGGAAAGTTGTAATCCAAGATGGTGTGCTCCTATAGTGTTGGTAACTCTCCTTTTTGATCAGGTGGTGCATAAAGGATATTTTGGGGTTATGATGTAAATGGTTATTGAGGTAATCCATTTTCAAATTACCACATATAGGGACATATAAATATATCTTAAGATCAAAAGAATGTATTTCTTGAGCTTCAAGGCCCTTTGAGCGAGTAAACAGACCCGGAATCATACACTAGCTGATAGTGTGAGGGGACAGAGGTGTATCCTCATGAAAATAAAAATTGTAAATATAAAAGGTGGAATGGGTGAGGCATTCTTATGTTTGATCTAAAGGCTGTTGTTCATAGGAAATAGTGTTCCACAGAAAAAGTTCCAAAAGTTGACATATTTCCACATATATGTAATTATATACTCTATATTTGGATTAATTATAAATGTATTGTTCCCAAAATAAATTTACATCAAATGCATATTAAACTAGTAGTTCGGTTTTGAGCCCACTTGTACAACTAGAAGGAAAGTAAAATAATGATTCAGACCCTATAGGAGGAATCATCACACTCATTATTCATATTTGGTGTGACAAGAACTATGCAGTTTGGGTTTAGATTCATTTGATAAATTAGGGATTGGGGATAATTTCATATCTTAAATAAAAAATATAATATTAAATATAGATTCAGATAGTCTGATGGGTTATGCTGCGATGTGATACAAGGGTTACCAATTGGTTAAGGTGAAACCATTTGGAACAACCTACACTGTTGCTATCCATTTATCTTTATATGACTAACAACCATGTTGAAGTATGGTTAGATTTAATGGAAGAAGTGTCACAAAATAATGGTCAATTACTGGTCAACTCCAGTAGGGTTAGGTTAATTCAATTACCCCACCCATGGTTAGGGTTTAATAATATAATTTGATGAACATTATTTAACCTAATTACTGAACTTAGTGTCACTACGTTCCAATTAATATATTCATTAAGGTTAGAACCTCCCTTACTCAAATCCTCTATCCCTGACAGGATTATCCATGCATGATGGGATTAAAAAAAAGCATAGGAATAGAAATCATGCTTGACACAATCATAAAAAATTGAAATAAATAAGAAATAAAAAAATTGAATACCATTAAAATTCAATAAACTTCATTCATTGAAAGATAAAAAAATTGTTGATGTAAAATGGTGATCATTGATGGAAAATGAATGTAAAATGATCAAATAGTAGAGTCAAAATGGAAAACAGTAGCAACAAACATTATAAATCAGTTAAAATAGTTGGGTTAACACTTATTTTAGATGAAAAAATAAGAAGAAACATTGATGAAAATGATATAATAAACAAGACTGAGAGCTCTCTATTTTAAGAGGGGACTTCTTTTGTATATATATTCTTTATATGTATAAAACATATAAATATTTGAGGATATGTATTTTATATATGTGGCTTCTGTATCTACTTGTACATGACATGTATGTGGGATTCATATAACGTATTGTATATCTAAAATATATCTCTAAATTTCTTGAATAATTTGAAATACATGACTGGTATCTTTGGTGGGATAAAATCTTGAAAAATAATGTCTTGTAAATTATGGGCGTTGTGAATGTAATTCACATCTTATTCTATCTTCACATTGTGTAATATCATTGGGATTATAAATTTCAATATCTACCAATGTGTAATATATTCAAACATTGTGTGACTACTTAATGTCTTCTAATTTCACATTGGATGGCCTTTTGTCTATAGGGATGTTGGGAATGGGGGATACATTTGGTGAACTCCATTCGTGACATGTGAAAGATGTTTTTGGCTATTTTTTACATTTTTCATTTATTTCATGAATTACTAATTCATATGAATGAAATGAAAACATAGTGCATTATCAAATAATGTGTTACTAAACATTAAATAAATGCATCCAATGTGTATTTATATATTCATGTTATCATCACTTCTCTATTTTACATGTATTGTTTTTTTTGTATAATAATATTGGGTTTTTGTGGTGTTCCTACTATAAAGTATAACGAAACTAATATGAACGACATTAATACTTTTGTGAACCATTTTTTGATGAAATTGTAATTTATATTTTTCCCATTTTTCCCATATGTTATTTTTCTTTTAATTATTTCAGCATTATCGAACTGATTCTTTATTATCTTATAATAGTGTTGTACTTCCTTCTTTAGATCTTTTACAATCCTACCATTTTTAAAAACACATTTAGTGGTTTTCTATGAACCCTGAAAATAAATGAAACCCCATATAAAACAATGTCAACCTAACATAAATCACATAGATAACACAAAAAATACATATTTAAATTTCAAATTTCATGTCCAAGTAAATAGAATGTCATTTATTCTCAAAAAAATTATTACTATTATGGAGAATAGGTTTAATAGATAATAAAGTCAACTCCTCACCACTACAACACCATTGTACATGTAATTATAATAAAAATCGTGATCATCACTACTCTCAATTTCTGTCTTTAATAGATGACATCAACATCAATATTTTCACCAAAATTTCTAGCACACTAGGCTTGAAATAACTTCCCATAAAATAATTTTCCTAAATCCAATATACATGAGAAAAAATAGAAGCTCTGCCAGCATCATGTGTAAACTTGATCCCTTACTAGAAATATCACCATCAGATACTTCGAAAAGATGTCTCTAATGGGATTTAGTGACCACCACCTGACCGCTTTTGGCGATAACAGTTCTACAATCTATAAAGCGAATTCGTGTCTTCCAATAGGTTTCACTAGAGTGGTCACGCAGTTGATTGTGTGATTAGTTACTAGGAAGAGTATTACTGAACCCCATAGTTTTCCTCAATGTCAAATTATATATTGATCACTATTGGCGGTCAGTGAGGCTTCTAAAAATTATAATGCTTAAGAATGGACAAAGACAATCTCTATTATGGAGATTTTGTTAAAAAATAAAAATACTTATAACCCCCACATAGTTAAAAAAATATCCATAAAATATAGAAAATAATAAATAGTCATCTAAACAAAACAGGTGAAAAGAAATAGATCCTTACCATCTTCTGTAACTATCATCTTCTAGAAAATATAAAAACAAGTTAAACAAATCAAATAAACTATTACATATTTAACATTAATAAAATAAATTTAGTTAATATATATATATATATTAATAGAAATAATTTCAAATGTGTTACATATATAAAGCATAATAACACAATGGTAGGGAAATGGTAAAATGAAATATCTAATTTCACTATTTGCTAATTTTGAAATTACTTTTAAAAGTTGAAAACCATGTTTACCACATACCAATAAATTATGAATATGATTAACATTCAGTTGATTCGAATAGATCACATATTATTCAAGAAATTTTCTCTTATCCTTTCACATAAATCAGAATTCATGTCCTTGGATTTGACCCTTGATGAGAGATATGTCATTTTAATGACGTTATATAATGTTACTCATAATTTTCCATCATACTATGCGACACTATCATTTAATGGATGTGGTGTTTATTCCAATAAATCAAAAAGAGGAAGGTGATAATTTTTCCATTGTTTCAGTTCAATATTAGTGTTTTTCATGGTATTTTCCCCCTTGTATAGTTTCTCACTTAACCTCAAATTTGAGAGACAAACATAATTTTTTATCATACTGACCAATTCAGGCATCTAATCCATGTAACGATGATTCCTGTAGATTATTAATGATTTAAAAATATTTTTCCTAATATTTCAATTTAATTGGAGCTCTTTTGGATTATTTTCACTCCAATACAAATGATTTTTGTAGAATTTCATAATTGATAATGAATATGAAAATGAACTTTAAATTGTGCTGGCCATATGAGCATCGGATTAACACCCGACTTATCCTAAAAGATAACATATGATTTAAGGATTTTTATCTTATATATTCATGTCGATCAGTTAATTGTTTCTTAATTTTGACCCTATAAGGGGAGATATGTCATTTTAACAACAGTATCAAACATTATCTGTTATTTTCCATTAGACCGGGCGATGCAAAAATTTGATGAATGTGGCGTAGATTCTTATAAATGAAAAATGGATTGATGATCATTACCTAATGATTTAACTTTAATACTTGTTTTTTTTCTTAGTATTGACCCCATTAAGATGATTTTTCACTTAACTCTAAATCTGAGGGACAAACACCAATTTTGAACATACCAAGCAATTAAGGTGTCTGATCAACATGTAGATGATTCATACAAATTTTAAATCACATAATGATCATTTTCCAAATATTTCATTATAGTTTGAGATTTTTTTGTCAGTTTTCACATATATACACATGGTTTTCTCATTATTATAAAAATCATAATAAATGTGAATATGAACTTTTATTTTTATCATCAAATCCATACATCAGATTGATGTGTAGTTTTTTTCCAATAGATCACATATTATATAATTATTGTTTTCTAATATATTTAGGTAAAACAGAAATAATTTGCTCATTTATGACCCCCTAATGCTAGATATTTCATTTTAATATCACCATACAATGTATCCATCAATTTCTATAAAAGAGAGAATCAAAATCCCCTTATGGATGTGTCATTGATAACATCATATCAAAAATATATTTAGGATGATTCTACCATGATTTCAAGACAATATCAATTCAGTTTCATCATATTGGACTTTTTTGTGTATTGTTTTACTTAAAGTCAAAATCTGAAGGAAACACAAAACTTTTGATCATACAAATCCATTCAGGAACCCCATAAATGTGTCGATGATTAACGTAGATATTAAATAACTTAATAATTTTTGTACAAATATTGAATTTAAATCTAAATTTTTTTCTTCGTTTTCACCAATACACACATGACTTGCCTACAATAAAAAATGATAATAATTGTTAAAATGTAATTTTAATTTGACCAACCAATCAGCATATCAGATTGTTGTTTGGTTGCTTCAAAAAAAATCCTTTTATATGAAGAATGTTTTACAATATTTTGAAATCATCTCGAAGTATTTTTATTGATTTTTAACCCCTTATAAGAGATATTTCATCTTAATAACACAAAATGAAAATATCCCTAATTTTACATCATACCATGGACACAAGAATTTGATCGATGCGATATTGATTCCTTAAAATAAAAAATGTATCAATTATTGTTATATCATTATTTCTTTCCAATAAAAATTATTTTTGCTTTACTTTCCCCTTTTACATTATTTTTCACTAAACTCGAAATCCAAGGGATAAACACCACTTTCGATGATACCAAGAAATTCATGTTTCTAATCCATGCGTTGATGCTTCGTATAAATTTTTAATGACATAAATATCATTTTCCAAATATTTAATTTCAATCAAATCATGTTTAGTCAGTTTTCATTCATATACACCTAATTTTCCACTATTAGAAAAAAGCTAATAAATATGAAATTTGACATTAAATTATACCAACTAATCCATACATTGGATTGATATGTGGTTACTTCCAATAGAGAACATATTATTCGAGGAATATTCCCTACAATTTTCACATCATTTATAATATCCCCCTACTAGGTATGTGTTATATTAATAAAAGAAGATAATGTTATCTATATTTTACTATTATAAAGAGAGAAACAAGTATCTGAAGGATGTGGAATTTATTCATATAGATCAAAAAAATTTATGATTACTCTCCTTTAATTTTGTTTCAATATGAGATGTTTTTTGGTTACATGTCCCTTTTATATGATTTTTCCCTTAAATTCCAAATATAAGGGAAAAACATCACTACTTATCATATCATGAAATTCTGGTATCTGATCTGTGTTCTGATGATTGATAATGATTTTAAATGAAATCATTATTATTTTCTTAATATTTCATTCAACGAGAGACCACATGGTTAGTTTTCACTCCTATTCACATGATTTTTCCATTATTAAAAAAATTATTATAAATGTGAAAATAAACATTTAACTATACTAACCAATAAAAGCAACACGTTGATGAATATATTCTTCTAATAGATCATATATTATTTTAGGAATGTTCTTTAATATGTTTACATCAGTTAGAAATAATTTATTAATTTTTTATCCCTTGATGTGAATTATGTCATTTTAATAACACAAGACAATGTTACCTATTGTTTTCCATAATATAGGTATAATAATGTTTCTTAGTTGTGATAATGAGGCCTATGAGGGGGTGGCCTATAGTGGGATGCATTAAACCGAATTTCTAGATTTTGAATTCAACCCCAACCATAGTTTTTTGAATTTTTATAACTACAATACCTTTTAGGACCATCTTAACCCTCACTATAGAAAACCATTTTATAGAAACCATAGAATGATCGTACATCAAGTTGAAAAAAACATACAAAAATTAACACTTCACTTTCAAAATTAGATCATGAAAGTATATAAAGGGAGTCATCTTATGTGAAATCAAAGAACCAAATTTCCTTGTGAGAATAATTTATCATGAATAATCGTGAACCACTGACCATATTTTTTATCATGATATTAAGTTGTAATTTTATACTATTGGGGAAATATATAATGGACTAAAACTGACAACTTATTTTGAGAAAACTATTTCATCAATTGTGATTATTTTTTTATTTTTATCCTTTAATTTTTTCCCTAGTAGTATCTAGATGGAAATTTGGGTTTTTATTCATTAATGAATTTTAGAATTATAATTTGTATGTGTCTATTGAATATTTCAAGGATCTTCCAAAACAAATTAAAAAATTTATTTTCCTTTATTTTTAACATTTAATGAATTCAAATCATTTTAAATATACCAATGTAAAAGTATATCATAATTTGTTGGATAAAGGTAGAGTGAATTTGGTTGGATTTTGTGTCCTAGAACCAATTGATTGTACAATTATTGCATGAAAATTTAATGAATTTAAATATTAAATATCTTATTACAAAATTTTCATTGTTCTTAATGACTATGATGTGATAATGTCCTAGAGTAGTTTACTCATTAAAAATGTCATAGAAATTCCACGGTATGTTGAGAACCATGGAGTGCTATGGAAATATTCATAAATATTATTCTAGGGTTTGATGAAATACTGTAATGTTACACATAGTACATATCATCCCATGCGAGTACTCATAAGTATATGAGACTTCTTCTCATGAATATAACACTTGGTAATCTCCACGATGGGATATTATGAGAATGAACCCGCTAGTATGAATTCTGTGTGTCTTGGTGTCATCGAATATTCTTATATGTGAGCATGTGTCATGGTCCCTAGACATTAATATTTTCATCAATACATGTTATGAATCATGCACTCATATTTTCTAAGGAAAACTGTCATGCCATATATTGGTGGGAAGTAGAGTACATTGGTTGTTTTGCGAATGACATGTTATTAATGGATATGTTGAGGAAGAATTTGTCCCTCCCACTTATGAAAGTTCATATCCTGACTCTTTTATTTAAATAGAACTGTATCCATAAATTTTATATCCATGGTATAATGAGTATTTTATTTTCAGGTAGTCAGATAATGATGTATTAAGAATATAGGTGGATGGCACAATCATGAAACCCGCATGATGAGATTATGTGACAAAGGGATTATATTACACAGTAAGCATTCATATATGGATGTCATTGTGGTGAAATTATGTTCATTCTCATTGGTGCATTCAAATATTTCTAGACAGTTATCTTGGACATTATGTGATCCATCCAAATTCCAATGAGAAAGAATCCATGATGGTCATAGACTAAGTGTTTATGGTGGTCTCGATTAAATTCTATTTGAATTTAATTAATAGAGTAAATATTTTTCTCAAGACCGAAGAATAATTTTATTCACGTTAATGTGATCGTGTAAATTAAATAAATAATTATTAACCAGATTGTGAATAAATTATATTTATTTATTTTATTTGGCATTTAATAAATATTTATTAACTAGATTGTATATAAAATATTTATTTATGAAAATAAAATATTTTATTCATGTTTCCAATAAATATAAGAGGATTTTGAATAGAACAAGACAACTTCCATTGATAAATTAATTATTTACTAGTCATTCCATAATGTTTCTCTAGTTGGAACAAGAAATAATAATAATTTTTTCATTATGTGGAACGATATTTCTTTTATGGTTCGGTTTTATTGAAGTTGTCACACAAAAAATAATGGTGATATTATTTTTATTATGTGGAATGGTTTTTCTCTAATAGTTATAATTTTATTTAATTGTAGTCTTGTGATTAATTTTTTTCATTGAAACCCCTTGTCGATTAATAGCTAGGTACATCTATTCTGTCATACCTAGGTGAAATGAGAATTTTTTAGCCGAACATTTTCTCTCTGGACTCCTCTCATCTCCCCCACTCATGAACTAGATATTTTTTTCAATACTGAATAACAAGTGATCATCAATGATCTTCATAAGACACTTATTACATGGTTCTAGAACCCGAAGAACATGTGGCATTGATCAGAGACCATTGAAGTAGGTGTGGATCACTACTAGTGGGATTCTACTTTAGATCCTCGCAAGATCAAAGATGGAAATCCGAAAGGGTCATTAAGAACAATCAATAATCATCAGTGAATAAATCACTGAAGACCTAGGTATATAATTTATTCATAAAATATTAAATTAATTATAAACATGATGTGAAAAATCCTCTTTCTTAGATCCGGTGTTATTCTTCTCTTTGTCTAAGTCACTGATTTCAATCCGTCGATAATTGAATTCATTGTCGTATTGATCCTAGGATGATCATCAATTAGGTGAAAAACTCATAGATGGTCCCTCCCAACTACCACAGTTCCACTGCATCCAGATCCTTCATGTGGTATTAGAGGGGTCACATCAATGTTAATAATTAAATAAATAATTCATTGATGATTTATTCACTAATAATTTAGATTGTAAATTCATGCTTGATCATCCTTGTATTCTAAATTTTGATATCTATTCTTCCTACTATAATTTCGTTCAGATCTAATAGAAACTACTAATTTTTTAATTAAAATAAAATTGAGGATCTCATTAGGAGGTGATGACAATTCATTCAAGGTAACATGATAGTACATGTTGTATATTCAGATTTACACATTGTGTAATCTCTCATACACACTGTGTGATCTGGATTACATGCTGTGTAGTTGTGTTTAGTGCATCGGGAGTAATTCAGGAATTAATCATGTTGTGTGAATTAATAACACGTGGTATAGTTAATTCTTACACTGCATCTTGACCAAGACATATTGCTGCGTGCTCATCTGAATTACATGCCATGTCACCCACTGAATTGGGCATGTAGTCTCTTTGGGTCAAGGGACAAACCATGTATCACATACCCGACTAAGCCAATCAGTAACTGTTTAACATGTTGAAAACATTGTTTGTGTCCCACTACACACATCATGTACTCCAATATTACCAATGTACACCTCACATGTCGATTCCATAGGTGTGTACATTGGATAAGATAGTGATGATAGTACACAGTGTGTATTCAGAACTATGCATCGTGTACGTTACCAAATTACACAAAATTAAAAATTTAATGTTTGAGTAATGTTTAGAATTACATATCATGTATAATCAAATGGGTGTTCACTAATTTACCTCCAATTTTATGGATGATAATCTCAGGGAAATTCAGAAGATGATTAAGAGAAAAGGATTGATTAATTAAAGATAATAATTATTCAATTGAAGCGTGATTTATAATTTTTAGAATGATTAGAGAATTGAATTCTAGTTTTATTAACTGTGTAATTTGTTACATGTATATGGTTTATCAGGATCTAGACTAGAAATTTGTTTGTTATTTGTTTCCATTTAATTATATTAAATTGTTGATCTGCTTTCCATCTCTCCTCATTAATATGTTTGGAATGCGTGCCCAAGTCTATTTTAGGTAAAATCCCTTTTTACCCACACCTGTGTGGGAGTTAAAAAGCCTATGTAATGAATGGAACTCCCAAGCTATTGGATGTGGTTCAAGTTAGATCCAAGATGAAACCAATCACAGGAGATACAAAGGTGGATAGGTGGAATGCCGTAAACATGAACACAAAAGTTTCTAGTTGTTTCTTTCCTATGTCAGGGTTATTTTATCAACCACTAGATAAACTAACAATTTGAAAAGCTTATGATCCTTCCCCTTACTATATTTTTCTTTATTACATTCATGTTTTATCATTACAGATGTATTGTCACGATCAAATTATTAATAAATTAAAAATCATTCAAGATGGAACTAAAATAATCTATTATTGTGAATAAATATTATTAAGACAAGGTTATCCACTTATGTATGATCCACTTAATATAAACAAGAATTTGAAAAGGATAATAAGAAATATACCCATAAGAGAAAAAATCCCTCAATAAAATATTAAGCTATACTAAGCCTTTCGTTACATGATAAAGGTAAATACTCAATAAAACTATGTGTTTGACCAACCATTGTTGGGACAATTATGTTTATACAGGAACCCCATATGAATTATTCAGGTTAACTTAACAATACTACATCAAGAGGAGTAGCCCATTCTAAACATGGGGTAATATTGGAGTCAAGTGTTGAGGAAATCCATGTTAGGATTTTAGGATTTGGGTGTTTATTCACTGAATTAAGGAACTTCAAGCCCATAATTAGAAAATTCCAACCCAAATAAATACCTTTAAATAGATTGACCACCCCTTTTGGGGTTATTCGATCGGGAATATGGATCCTTTCCACTAGAATTCCCATGAAACTAGAATTTACGGGATTAATTGTGTTTCCCATTAGGACATGATAAAATAATGTAAAACATAATAAAATTTATTTATCATAAAATGTAATAAAAAATGAACTAATTATCTTATCTTTTAATTATAGAATAAAAATGACACAATTTTCAACCACACTGTCCCTATGATCAATACTCTATAAAGGTAACATCCTCATTGGAAATAACATTCATGATTGGTTTAGATTACATGGGGTCATTCTACTCCATGAACAGAAATCATATGTGTTGGATTCCTCATTACCTGATCATCTTTCCCACAAGGTGAGTGATGAAGAGTTCCTGGTCTATGAAAAACATTTTAACAATGCATTCAACGTTAAATGTCTGATTTTATCATCAATGTCTAATTAAATCCTAATATCTCACAAAAAAATGGATTCTTATAGCATGATTGAGCACCTCCATGGTCTTTACCAAGAGAAAGAAATATAGTATTTGATTGAGATCTTTGATTCACTCTTTCAGAGTAATCTAAGAGAGGGTTCTCCAGATGGGCCTCACATATTCAAGTTCATTGGATACGTTTTGAATCTAGAGGTTCTAGGGATAAAACTCCCCAAAGAAATGGGCATCGATCTCATTCTTGCATTACTCCCTTAGAGATTCTCCAATTTTTTTTGAATTTATATATGAACAGCATTGAGAAGAATATACCAGAGCTTCCTGTCATCCTTCACCAAGTGGAAAAAATACATGAAGCTCTAAAATCCTTATGTACTTTTGGTGAATAAGAGGAGAGGAAAGGTGAAGAGATTTAATACCAATGCTTCTTGAAGACATTCCAAGATAAAGAAGATCAAGGGGGACAAAAGGAAATTGGAAGAAGTTTGTTTCTCATGTGGCATGATGTGCCACTAGAAGAAAAACTACACAGAAAAAGAAGTAATGGTAAGCTTCATGTGAGTTTGTTGTCTAGTTCAATTTATCTATTTCTACAGAATGGGAATTATATAGAGCCTATGGTGTTCATATATGTATCCAAATATAAAAACCAAGTAGATTCAAGAGAATTGAGATAGGGAAGGTAGAACTATGAGCAGCCAATAGAGGTAGACTTGTTGTAGTAGCGTTCGGGGAGAACCAACTCACATTGTCAACTAGGATGATCATGGTTTTAAAATGGTGATATTATGGGCCTTCTATTACAAAAAACATTATTTCTGTATCTAAACTAGATGCATATGGATTTATTTTCATGTTTCAAAATTATTGATATTTATTTTATAAATATAGAACAAGTTTGGGTAGGTCACATTTCTAGAACGGTCTTTAAATATTGGATTACACAAACCATGTAATGGCAATCGATAAAAAAACTACATTACATGAATCATAACACACCCATCCTTGGTATCCCCACTTAGGTCAACTAATTGTTAAATTCTTTACAGCGTTACATCAAGATTAATATTTGGATTCATTCAATCTAAAACAACTTGTTGTATGTCCAGAATGATTAGAAAGAAAATTCCTAAAGCCCCATTTAGTGGGAATGGTGAAAGAGATAAATAGATTCTTGAATTTGTTCATACTGATATGTGTGGACCATGTCCAGTTGAAGTAAGGGGTCGATACTCATACAACCTAACATTTTCTGATTATTTTAGTAGATATGGACATATCTACTTAATGATGTATATGTCAGATTATTTTGATATCTTCAAGGAATACAAGAATGATGTTGACAACCATATCGGTAAGAATATTAAGAAAATATTCTTTGACTAAGGTGCATAATATCTTAATCAATACATCATTGATTACATATGGCAGTTTTGGATCATGTCCCAACTCACTCATCCTTACACACCACAGTGGAATGGTTTAAGAGAAATGAGGAACCACCCTTTATTGGAGATGGTGAGATCAATAATGAGTCACACAAGTTTTCCATTACCCTTTTGGGGATATGTGTTACTAATAGTGACACACATAGTAAACCAAGTCCCAACTAAATCGATAAACAATATTCCATATGAGAATTTATGTACAAAAAATTCTATGATATCAAATTTACATGTGTGGGGATGCGAAGAATTTGTTAAGGCCTCTTTAGGTAACAAACTCACACTATGAGGCATAAAGTGTACCATTATAGGATACCCAAAGGAAACAATGGGATTCTACAGATACGACCCATCAAATAAAAAGTTTATAGTGGAAATGAATTAAAAATTCCATGAGAGGGAGCACATATCCAAAACAGATTGTGTGAGTGAGATAGACATCAATAAAGTCGAGGTTCAAGGTACACTTGATTTGGTACGAGAGAAGATTCCACAATGCCCAATGGAAGCAAGATTTGTTCGAGAGAAAAAAGTACTGTGTAGGAGTACAAGAGATGTTAGAGAATCAAGATGATATGGTTCTCTAGGTACTCAGGACAATGAATCATTATTAGTTGATAATAATTATCTTATATCTTATAAGGATGTTGTAAGTGGCACATACGTTGCCAAGTGGAAAGAAGCCATAAATTTTAAAATTGATTCCATACACCAAAACCATGTCTTGGTTTTGGTAGATCCTCTAGTAGATGTAAATCATGTTGGTTGCAATTGGGTATTCATGATGAAACTATACATAAAAGGAGAAGCGAGTACCTATAAGGCATGACTGGTTGAAAAAGGGTTTAAACAACGTCAAGGAATTGACTACAATAATATATTCCCACCAGTTGAAATGTTAAAATCCATTCGAATACTTTTGGCTATTGCCGCTTACCAGGACTATGTTATTTGAAAAATGGATGTCAAAAAGGCCTTCCATAAATGGATCCTTTAGGAAGATGCCTATATGACACAACCTTAAGGGTTTGTGACTCCAAATGATTCTAATAAAATATGAAAAAAGAAAAAAAATCATTTATGGGTTAATTTAAGAATCCCAATCATGGAACATTTATTTTTATGAAGCTATAATAGAATTTGGTTTTATAAATAATGAATTTGAACCTTATGTCGAATAATAGATTAGTGGGAGTGCATTCATTTTTCGTATAGTATGTGTTGATGAAATATTACTTATTGGAAATGAAATAACATTATTACAATATATTAATGTATGGTTGAATAATGGTTTCTCCATGAATGACTTGGTCAAGGAAAAATATATTTTTAGGTTCCAGATCCATCATGATATATCCAAGATATTACTAGGACTATGTCAATGTACATACATTGACAAGATACTGTATAAATTTATTATGGAAAAATTCAAGAGGGGATTGTTTCACGTGTCATGTGGAATTCGTATTTCCAAGAAAATGTGTCCTCTGACACATGGGTAATAAAATAGAATGGAAAGGATTCCATATGAATCAGCGGATGTGCTAGTCATGTATGATATGATATGTACTAAGAAATATGTCGCATACAAATTAAGTGTGGTAGGATGATATCAAGAGGATCTAGGTGACCACTATTGGATGGAAGAAAAGACTATCCTTAAGTATCTAAGGAATACTAATGACATGTTTCTATCTTATTAAGGAGATGAGAAACTTGACATCAGAGGATATGCAAATACTATTTTCAAGACTATTCAATATGACATGATGTCACAATTGGGTTGCATATTCACTTTGAATGGAGGTGTTGTGAGTTGGAAGAGCTTAAAAAAAGGTGGGGTCATAGATTCTATATTAGAGTCTAAGTATATCAGAGCTTCTGAGGAATCTAAATAAGGATTTTGGATGTGGAGATTCATCCTAGAGCCGAAAATAGTACTGAGAAGTAAAGATCCCAACACACTTTATTGTTGTAATACTATAGTGGTGGCTCTCACAAAAGAGTCAAGGTCACATCAGAGGACAAATAAAATAATATGGAATCATCATCTCTTGATGGATTTTTCTTAGAGAGGTGAATTTGGAGTGACCATAATTTCCATGAAAGAAAACATGGAAGACCCCTTGACTATAACCTTCAGTCAGCAGAAACATGATCATCTTGTGAATTATAGAGGACTAAATGTAACATCCCAAGTAAGTAATGAATAATAGATATTTTTATCTATGTCTATTAATGAATTAGATAGTGTTTTAGAGGCTTAAAATGAAAATAAATCCAATCTTAAGCATGGAATACACTAATATTCTTAAAAGATTGTTTTACTGCCTTTTGATGGAAAACCCTTTTTAAATAAATATTTTGACAATTTTATAATCTATATTTGTCAAAATAAACATATTATTTATTATTGGGACATAAAAATTTACTTTGTGTGTAATTTTGGTATTTTTCTGACAATGTTCATTTTTTAATGAATAGTTAAAAATACTGCATTTTACATCAAAACTGCTTTTTAATCTAATTTATTTATATGATTAGATTATATTTTGAATTTGTTTTGAATTTAAATTAGAATATATTTTTACCATTTAATCCAATGGTGGTCATTGGAATCAATTTAACGTTGAAATTGGACTTAAACTGGGGTCAATCTTTTGATACTTATTGTTTCATAAAAACACGCTATTTGTCATGACAGTGGGAATTAATTATTAAATTAATTAATGTGACTTATATGTTTTGAATTTCGTAAGATAGACTTCATTTTTGAATTAGGATTATCAAATATATCTTAGGGTGATGTTTTGGTATATTTCTGAAAAACATCAATTTTGGATGAATAGTGAAACCACTAAGTGGTACTTATAAAAACTGATTTTTCCATTTAAATAAAATTTTTCCATCATTGTGTTTTGAATTTCAAAAAACCGACATAAATGGTTGTCATTAAGAAGTAAAATGTGGTTCAATGAGATTAAAATAATTTTTTGGTGAATAGTAACTTATTAAGTTCTTAATCATGATTAGTGGTAATTAGTTTACTTTAAGGTAAAAATAATGTTTTAATAGTATGAGATGAGCTTGACACATGCCCTACCCTCATGGGATGTGTCATGGCCGACCAATACAAGCCATGGGTCAACTTGGGGACCCCATGAAGCCAGTTTGGTTGGGAAATGACATAAATAACTTTTTATTTAATGTTAAAGTAAAAATGACACAAACATGAGTAATGTTACTAAAACAATTTTTATATGGGGTTATACAAGTCAGATTTTTGACTATAAATATTCATTAGAAAGATTAAAATATTTCCTACATCATAGTAGTTTTTTTATAATTTTTATACATTAAATAAATTAAATTATTTATGACATCATGATGATGCAGCGATGACCCCATTATTTATCAATTTAAATAAAATGGAATGTTAATGTAAAATATAAAACCTACACATGGAAAAAACAAATTTGATGAGTGTATTTCTAACCCTTATCACCTTATCTTCTAATTATATCAATTTTGGACCTTTTTAATCCGAAACGCATTTTAAAATAAAGTAACTTATCTTTACTTTCCAAGAGTGCCCCTCCTCTTCTCTTATAAAAGGCCCCCACCTCTACCTCCTTACCCACACTCCCAAAGCCTTTTGGCTCGGCCAAAACCTGCCCATTTTGTCTCTCCACTTCCCTCTCTTACTCCTTGAAGCCTCACTTTGGGAAGAAGTCTTCCCAAGGAAGCCTTTTAGCTCAAACCAAAGGGAGTTACCTGATTTTAAGGTAATGTCTTCTTTTGAGTCCTTTTGTTTATTTTGCTTCTCCAACCCCTAAACTCTTTTTATTCTTTTCTTTTGTAACAACTCAAGTATCCTAAATATACTATGATGTTGTTATATTATGTATTCGAGCTACACTTACACACACCTACATATAATGGGTAACGAACATACTGTTTCCGTGGATGGCGAATTTATGCCTCCCGAAACGATGATTGTTCAACATTTTTTTAACACCTTCAATGGTGGCCATTAAGATGTCACTATATTTATATATGATATATAATATGTTTATGTTTTCCTTAAGCTTATGTATTTTTCATTTTGGGTATACCTTTATGGTTTCCATTATGGGTAAACGTGATATCTTCATTTAAGGAAATGCGGACTACCGCCCCCTCAAAGTTATTTGATTCATTAAATACCATATGTGGGACGTATAAAAGATGGAACTATGATATTATATATTATATTATACTGGAATTATAATATACCTTTATATAATTATGATTCCATTCTATAAAATACGAAATAGAAATGAAAGTAGCATTCATGCGTACGTACGGCTTACCGTCTCCATGAACGGAGCATTTCATTTCTTACCTCTAAATGATTATATAATATTATAAATTCATGCATGTACTGGATATATATGACATATATGATATCTACATCATGAATACCATTCTGGATATAATGGATACATGAACAAATTGTAATTATAAAGGGTTTATTTTTGACTCAAGTACCAATGATCATTAAAATGACGGTTATTAACTTAAATAATTACATAGTGTTCATGACATGGTAATAAGTGATATAAAAGGAAAAATGAACTTGAAAAAGGTTCTTAAGCAAGTATAAATTAACTCAAGTTTATTATTCAGGACATTAAAGAACGATCGAGTGAAGTCGGACCCGAGGTATGGGACTTCGTCTCAATCTCTTTTCATTGAGGCATATTTTATTTTATACACAACCTTCTTTTATACGGTGTATAAACCCAATTGACTTTTACATTTATTCAAAAGGAATCTTTTTTATACAAAGAGTTTACTAAACGTCAAAAGGGAATGTTTTTGTCGTACGTATGCGGCGACAACGACTTCTCCACCGCCATGACCATTATTTGAGTTTCGGCTTCCTCTACAAGCCATACCTTTTTTTAAAAGAAAAATAAATACCATGTTTAACTTTTTATTTATTTTGGTAATGAAAATTTTTTTCATAATGTTTTTATATCAATGTGTTGTATTGATATATTGTGATTGAAAGGTGGAAATGTTATGTTTCCCTTATGCATGTTTTATGTGATACGATTATGTAGAGGTTCTTGGGCATTATTATGAAGACGGGTGGTTCCATGATAAACTAAGGGCGGGTGAGCCCGATATATCTCTCCAATGCATTGGGTAACGTGAAGGAGTGAAACGTTAAGGTTTCTCCGAAGTGATTTAGGGAATATACTATGATGGGTATTCCAAACGTAATCAAGAGGGTTACTCCCTACGTAGGAATGTTATGAATGCCTCAAGTTACCTTTATGTCTTATGATTTCTATGATTTATTCATGATTTGATGAGGTAGGTTAAAGTTAATATATTTTATGGGTAAAGTATGATTTCATTCTTATGTATATATGTACCCATGTTTCCTTTCCATATTTTTATATCCCTTACTGAGCTTTTTATGCTCATCCCTTGTTTTTTGAAATGTTTTTCACAGGTCAAGGGAAAGGTACATGATATGATGATAGTGTCAAGGAAGTGTCAAGAAAGAATCCATGTTTTATTTTAAATATGTTTCCATTGATGGGGAAGAAGAATACTATCTTTATGTAACCACTTTGTTTATATGTGGAATGTAATTCATGTTTCATGACCTAATTCTCTAAAACTATAAACCTAAAAAGATCCTCAATGTGTAATCTTGTAATAACTCAAGATTAAGAAATGTTTAAGGCTGGGGCCTTATAGTTGGTATCATTGGTCGGTTTAGATAACTTTAGGAGTTAGAATTCAATTAAATGATTATCCAAAAATATTTTTTTTTTGAAATGATATAGCATTTGAATATTTCCATGTTGCTTTATCTAAGACATGTTAGTTCAGAATGGTTTTCCGCAGAGGAAATAGGGAAGCAGTGCTAGGAAGGCATACAGAAGGAAATAACCTTCCGAATAAGCATCCTGAGATGGTCGGAATTGGAACTGAACAGTTTGTTGCAGTAATGGCATAGTTGACTCAAGCGATAAATGGCGGTGGTATCCCTACACGAGATCAGCCAGATCAACCGCAGAGGAACATCTCAATGGTGGAACATTTCATGAGGCAACATCCCCCATCATTCAGAGGATCATCTGACCCTGTGCTAGCTGAAGGGTGGATTAAAGCACTGGAGAAGATTTTCGATGTCATGGCATGTTCAGACAATCAAAAGGTTAGTCTTTCTATTTACCATTTAGAGGGTGAGGCAGATCAGTGGTGGTCTATGGTTAATAATATCAGGGACACCGATGAGATTGATGCTCTTGACTGGGATGAATTCAAAGTTATGTTTCTTGAGAAGTATTTTCCTAAGGCTGTTTGACTTATGATAGAAAATCAATTCTTGGAATTGAGGCAAGAGGAAGACTCAGTGGGTACCTATGAAGAAAGGTTCACTCGATTGGCAAGGTATGCTCCAAATTTTATCCGAGACCTTGATAGTAAAATCAATCGTTTTTACTCAGGATTAAAGCAAAAATATCGAAGGGAATTAGCTTCTCGTGAGTTTAAAAGTTATGAAAAGCTTGTTCGATGTGATGAGAAGGTGGAAATGGAGTTTGCCGATGATCAAGTGTTCTATAACAACCAACAGAAGAAGAGACCGAGGTGGCAGGAGAAAGGTAAGAATTCTTCAAAAAAGTCTGATGGTAAGAAAACTAAGTTTCCTGTTTGTGATTAATGTGGCAAAAGTCATGCTGGGGAATGTCTTCTGAATTCTGGAAAGTGCTACCGATGTGGTAATATGGGACATAAGGCTCGTGATTTCACTGAAAAGGATCAAGGTGAAGGTAAGAACAAATTTTATTTACAGTTAGTGAAATGTTATAAGTGCGATGAGATGGCTCACTATGTAAACGAGTGTCCAACAAAGAGCTTGAGTGATGGGAAGCAGTTAGACTACAAGCAGAAAGGGGTGGTGAAATCCTTTGCAACGACTTCAACAGATGTCGGTCCATCAAATGAAGTTGTATCAGGTACTTTGTTTGTTTTTTCAGATTATGCCAGTGTGTTGTTTGATTCGGGGTCTACACATTCTTTCATCTCTGAAACCTTTTCTAGTAAAATCGGAATACCATCTCAAGAAATGACTCTTGAACTTTTGGTAAAAACACATGGGGGGAATGTTGAGGAAAAAAGAATTTATAAGAATCTTCCTATCCTTATCTGTGGAAAGAACCTACATGCAAACCTTATTGTTCTACCTCTAATAGAGTTTGATGTTATCCTGGGTATGGATTGGATCTCTATTTACCATGATAAGATTGAGTTTAGAGATAAAGAAGTTTCTTTTCAGAAAGACTTTCAGTTTGTGTACAAGAATGAACCCTTACTGTTGATAACATATCAAGAGGCCGAGAAACTTGTAAAAGATAAAAATGAATGTTACCTTTCACACATCATTGAAAATAAAGGAACTGTTCAGATTAATGATGTGCCAGTGGTAAATGAGTATCCTGATGTTTTTCCTGAGGAGTTTCCTGGAATAATACCAGATCGGGAAGTTGAATTTACTGTTGACATAGATCCTGATGCTAAGCCAATTTCAAAACCCCTTATAGAATGGCTCAAATTGAACTTTTAGAGTTGAAGGAGCAATTGCAAGATTTATTAGATAAAGGTTTCATTCGACCTAGCACATCACCATGGGGTGCTCCTGTCTTGTTTGATAAAAAGAAAGATGGTTCAATGAGACTTTTCATTGATTATAGAGCCTTGAATAATATCACTATTAAGAACAAATATACATTGCCTCGTATCGACGATTTGTTTGATCAGCTCCGGGGAGCTCAGTTTTTTTCAAAGATTGACCTGAGATCGGGGTACCATCAACTGAAGGTAAAGGAGGAAGATATTCCGAAGACCGCGTTCCGTACAAGATATGGCCATTATGAATTTTTAGTAATGCCTTTTGGGCTAACCAATGCACCTGCTGTATTCATGGACTTAATGAATATAAATTTCCATGAGTTCTTGGATAAGTTTTTGGTGGTTTTCATTGATGATATTTTGGTGTTTTCTAAAAGTAAAGAAGAGAATGAAAGACATTTAAGGGTTATCTTGCAAACCTTAAAAGAAAAAAATTGAATGGGAAATTCAGAAAATGTGAGTTTTGGTTGAAAAAAATTTCTTTCCTTGGTCACATTGTTTCTAAAGATGGGATAACTGTTGATCCTGTAAAAACAAAGGTTGTTGAAGAATGGCCAAGACCCACAAATGTAACAGAGATTCGTAGCTTCCTTGGTTTGGCGGGATATTACCGAAGGTTTGTTAGATATTTTTCACGGTTATCTAGTCCAATGACTAGGCTAACTCGGAAGGGTGTTATGTTTATCTGGACAAAAGAATGTGATGATTGTTTTCAGGAATTGAAAAGAAGGTTGGTGAATGCTCCAGTTTTGGCACTACCTTCTTGGAATGGCGAGTTTGTTATATATAGTGATGCTTCATTGAAAGGACATGGTTGCGTCCTAATGCAGAATGATCAGGTAATTGCTTATGCTTCACAACAGTTGAAAACTCATGAGGTAAATTACCCTACACATGATTTGGAATTAGCTGCTGTTGTTTTTGCTTTAAAAATTTGGAGGCATCATTTGCATGGAGTAAAGTGTGAAATATATACCAATCACAAAAGTTTAAAGTATATATTCACTCAGAAAGAATTGAACATGAGACAAAGGGGATGGCTAGAATTAATCAATGATTATGATTGTACAATTCATTACCATCCGGGAAAAGCAAATAAAGTGGATGATGCTTTGAGTCAAAAAAGTAATGCTTTATTAGCAATGTGGCATTTGGAACATGATCCTTCGGTTAATGATTTGATGAACTTTGGAATAGAAGTTGTTGGTGCATGATGTTCTTCTGTTTTGTTTCAGGTATCAGTGAGATCATCTCTATCAGATAGAATCAAGCAAGCACAGAAGCAAGATAGTGAGTTGCAGAAAAAGGTAGAGCTGGTTCAGAAAGGTAAGTTGCCTGAAATCAACATTGATAATGTTTGTGTTTTGAGATTTGGGAAGAGATTTTGTGTGCCTTGTGATTCAAAGTTGAAGATAGAGTTGTTATGTGAAGCTCATAGTTCTCCGTTTTCAGTTCATCCTGGCAGTACTAAGATGTATGGAGATCTGCGGGAGTATTACTGGTGGGATGGAATGAAAAGAGATATTGCTGATTTTACTGTGAAGTGTTTGACTTGTCAATAGGTTAAATCAGAGCGACAGTTACCGAAAGGGATGCTTTAGCCTTTACCAGTGCCAGATTGGAAATGGGAGAATATATCCATGGACTTTGTTGTGGGATTACCAAAGACATCTCGAGGTAATAATGCAATCTGGGTTATTGTTGATAGCTTGACTAAATCTGCTCATTTCCTTACTATACGAGATATTTTTTTCCCTAGATCAACTTTCTCGTTTGTATCTTAAAGAGATAGTCAGGTTACATGGAGTTCCTCTCTTCATTGTATCTGATCGTGATCCCAGGTTCACTTCTAACTTTTTGAAAGGCCTTCAGAAGTCGTTGGGTACTGAATTAAATTTTAGTACAGTTTTTCATCCTCAATCATATGGGCAGTCAGAATGAAAAATTCAGAAATTGGAGGATATGCTACGTTCTTGCTCTATGGATTATCAGGGAAGTTGAGACCAACATCTTTCTTTGGTTGAATTTTCATATAATAACAGTTTTCATTCCAGTATACAGATGGCACCATTTCAGGCATTATATGGGAAGCAGTGTCGAACTCCAGCTTTCTGGGATGAAGTGGGTTAAAGGAAGTTGATGGGACCAGAATTGGTAGAAGAGATGGCAGATAAAGTTCTGCTGATTCAGAAGCACATGAGAACAGATCAGAGCAGGCAGAAGAGTTATGCGGATAACCGGAGGAAGGATCTATCTATCGAGGTAGGTGATCATGTTTTTCTCAAGGTTTCTCCTTGGAAAAGTGTGATGAGATTTGGTAAGAAAGGAAAGATGAGTCCAAGGTTTATTGGACTGTATGAAATTCTGGAGAGAGTTGGATCAGTTGCATTCTGGGTGGCTTTACCTCCGAGTTTGTCTCAGGTACACAATGTTTTTAATGTTTCGATGTTGAGAAAGTATATGCCGGATCCATCTCATGTTTTGAGTCCACAGGTAGTTCGGCTGGAAGAGAACCTATCTTATGAGGAACAACCGGTCAAGATTCATGACCACATGGAGCAAGTGTTACGGAATAAGGTGATTAAGCAGGTAAAGGATTTGTGGAAAAACCACATGATGGAAGAAGCAACATGGGAATCTGAAAATGCAATGAGGGATAAGTACCCCCATTTATTTGATAAGTAAATAAATTTTGGGGATACAATTTTATAAAGGGGGAAGGATGTAACATCCGAAGTAAGTAATGAATAATAGATATTTTTATCTATGTCTATTAATGAATTAGATAGTTTTTTAGAGGATTAAAATGAAAATAAATCCAATCTTAAGCATGGAAAACACTAATATTCTTAAAAGATTGGTTTACTGCCTTTTGATGGAAAACTCTTTTTAAATCAATCTTTTGACAATTTTATAATCTATATTTGTCAAAATAAACATATTATTTATTATTGGGACACCAAAATTTACTTTTTGTGAATTTTTGGTATTTTTCTGACAATGTTCATTTTTTTAATGAATAGTGAATAATACTGCATTTTACATCAAAACTGCTTTTTAATCTAATTTATTTATATGACTAGATTATCTTTTGAATTGGGTTTTAAGTGAAATTAGAATATATTTTTACCATTTAACCAATGGTGGTTATTGGAATCAATTTCACTTTGAAATTGGACTTAAACTGGTGACAATCTTTTGATACTTATTGTTTCATAAAAACACCCTATTTGTCATGACAGCGGGAATTAATTATTAAATTAATTAATGTGACTTATATGTTTTTAATTTTGTACAATAGACTTCATTTTTAAATTCTGAGTGTCAAATATATCTTAGGGTGAAGTTTTGGTATATTTCTGAAAAACTTCAATTTTTGATGAATAGTGAAACCACAAAGTGGTACTTATAAAAACTGATTTTTCCATTTAAATGAAATTTTGCCATCATTGTGTTTTGAATTTCAAAAATCCGACATACATGGTTGTCATTAAGAAGTAAAATGTGGTTCAATGGGATTAAAATAATTTTTTGGTGAATAGTAACTTATTAAGTTCTTAATCGCGATTAGTGGTAATTAGTGTAGTTTAATGTAAAAATAATGTTTTAATAGTATGAGATGAGCTTGAAACATGTCCTACCATCATTGGATGTGTCATGGACGACCAATAAAAGCCATGGGTCAACTTGGAGACCCCATGGAAGCACTTTGGTTCGGAAATGACATAAATAACTTTTTATTTAATGTTAAAGTAAAAATGACACAAACATGAGTTATGTTACTAAAACAATTTTTATATGGGGTTATACAAGTCATATTTTTGACTATAAATATTAATTAGAAAGATAAAAATATTTCCTACATCATAGTATTTTTTTTATAATTTTTAGACATTAAATAAATTAAATTATTTATGACATCATGATGATGCAGCAATGACCCCATTATTTATCGATTTAAATAAAATGGAATGTTAATGTAAAATATAAACCCTAAACATGGCCAAAACCAATTGGATGAGTGGATTTCGAACCCTTATCACCTTATAATCGAATTATATCAATGTGTGACCTTTTTAATCCGAAACTCATTTTAAAATAAAGTAACTTATATTTACTTTCCAAGAGTGCCCCTCCTCTCCTCTTATAAAAGGCCCCCACCTCTACCTCCTTACCCACACTCCCAAAGCCTTTTGGCTCGGACAACACCTTCCCATTTTGTCTCTCCACTTCCCTCTCTTACTCCTTGAATCCTCACTTTGGGCAGAAGTCTTCCCAAGGAAGCCTTTGAGCTCAAACCAAAGGGAGTTACCCGATTTTAAGTCAATGTTTTCTTTTGAGTCCTTTTGTTTTATTTTGCTACTACAACCCCCTAAACTCTTTTTATTATTTTCTTTTGTAACAACTACAGTATCATAAATATACTAGGATTTTTTTATAATAAGGATTCGAGCTACACTAACACACACCTACATCTAATGGTTAACGAACATACTGTTTCCGTGGATGACGAATTTATGCCTCCCGAAACGATGATTGTTCAACATTCTTTTAACACCTTCAAAGGTGGCCATTAAGATGTAACTATATTTATATATGATATATAATATGTTTATGTTTTCCTTAATCTTCTGTATTTTTTATTTTGGGCATACCTTTATGGTTTCCATTATGGGTAAACGTGATATCTTCATTTAATGATGTGCGGACTACCACCCCCTCAAAGTGATTTGATTCGTTAAATACCATATGTGGGACGTATAAAGGATGGAACTATGATATTATATATGATATTATACTGGAATTATAATATACCTTTATATAATTATGATTATATTATATAAAATACGAAATAGAAATGAAAGTACCGTTCATGTGTACGTACGGCTTACCGTCTCCATGAACGGTGCATTTCATTTCTTACCTCTAAATGATTATATAATATTATAAATGCATGCATGTACTGGAAATATATGACATATATGATATCTACATCATGCATACCATTCTGGATATAATGTATACATGAACAACTTGTAATTATAAAGGGTTTATTTTTCACTCAAATACCGATGATCGTTAAAATGACGGTTATTAACTTAAATAATTACATAGTGTTCATGACATGGTAATAAGTGATATAAAAGGAATAATGAACTTGAAAAAGGTTCTTAGGCAAGTATAAATTAACTCAAGTTTATTATTTAGGACATTAAAGAACGATCGAGTCAAGTTAGACCCGAGGTATGGGACTTCGTCTCAATCTCCTTTCATTGAGGCATATTTTATTTTATACACAAACTTCTTTTATAAGTTGTATAAACCCCTTTGACTTTTACGTTTATTAAAAAGGAATCTTTTTTATACTAAGTGTTTACTAAACGACAAAAGGGAATGTTTTTGTCGTACGTATGCCGCGACAACGGCTTCTCCGCCACTGTGACCATTATTTGAGTTTCGACTTCCTCTACAAGCCATACCTTTTTTTAAAAGAAAAATAAATACCATGTTTTACATTTCATTTATTTTGGTATTGAAAATTGTTTTCATAATGTTTTTATATCAATGTGTTGTATTGATATATTGTGATTGAAAGGTGGAAATGTTATGTTTCCTTTGTGCATGTTTTATGTGATACGATTTTGTTGAGGTTCTTGGGCATTATTATGAAGACGGGTGGTTCCGTGATAAACTAAGGGTGGGTGAGCCCGATATAGCTCTCCAATGCATTGGGTAACGTGAAGGAGTGAAACGTTAATGTTTCTCCGAAGAGATTTAGGGAATATACTGTGATGGGTATTCCAACCGTAACCAAGAGGGTTACTCCCTACGTAAGAATGTTATGAATGCCTCAGGTTACCTTTATGTCTTATGATTTCTATGATTTATTCATCATTTGATGAGGTATGTTAAAGTGAATATGTTTTATGGGTAAAGTATGATTTCATTCTTATGTATATATGTACCCATGTTTCCTTTCCATATTTTTATATCCCTTAATGAGATTTTTATGCTCATCCAAAGTTTTTTGAAATGTTTTTCACAATTCAAGGGAAAGGTACATGATATTATGATAGTGTCAAGGAAGTGTCAAGAAAGAATCCATGTTTTATTTTAAATATGTTTCCATTGATGGGAAAGAAGAATACTATCTTTATGTAACCACTTTGTTTATATGTGGAATGTAATTCAAGTTTTATGACCTAATTCTCTAAAACTCTAAACCCGAAAAGATCATCAATGTGTAATCTTGTAATAACTCAAGATTAAGTAAGGTTTAAGGCTGGGGCCTTATAATAAAAGTCCTAGGTAGTTGGATCAAGTACAAGTGAATGATTTTTGGATTTGGTGTCATAGAACCTACTATTTGTACAAAGATTAAATGAATATATACAGTATTTAAATATAAAACATATTATTATATATTGTTCATTATTTTTCATGCCTATATTCTAATAATCTCCTAGAATATTTTTTGCATTAATATTGTCATATTAGTTCCTCTATATGATTATAACCATGAACTTTTATGACAATATTCATAAATATAGTTCTTATAGTGGATGACATACTATCATAGGACACATAGTACATAGACTGTCAGGTGAGAGTAGTCAAAAGTTGATGAGACTTATTCTCATGAAGTTCACAATTGGTAATCACCAGGATGGGGGATTACAATAACAGAAACAACAGTTGGAATTCTGCATGTTTGGGTGTTATCAAATATTCATATCTGTTAGTATATACAATGTTCTTTATACTTTAAGATTATAATTAATTTGTGTCAGGACATATTCACTTAGACTTGATGATGAGAACTGTCATGTCATATATTGGTAGGAAGTATGGTATGTTGGGTGTGTCATTAATGACATGTTATTAATGGATAACTCAATGAATGATGTGTCTCTTCCATTTATAGAAGTTGATATCTCAACCCTTTCATTGAAATAGAACCATCACCCTAAATTTTATCATCATGGATTAATAACGAGTTCATTTCAGGAAGTCAAATAATGATTTATCAAGCATATAGGTTGATGACACTCTGATGAAACCTTCTTGATGAAATATTGTGAAAAGGGGATTATATTACAGAGTGAGTATTCGCATGTGGATGTGATCATTTTGACGTTAGGTTCCTTCTCATGGGTTATTTGATCCGTTGCTAGATAGTAATCTTGGACATCAACCAATCCCACATAATTCCAATGATAATGAATCCAAGAGGGTCACACACTATGTGTTTCTGGTGGTCTCGATTAAATTATATTTTAATTAAATTAATGGAATAAATATTAATCTCAAGACCAATGAATAATTTTTTTCAAGTTAAAATGATCGCATAAATTTAATAAATATTCATTCCTTGGATTGTGAATAAAATATATTTATTTATTTTATTGATCATTTAATAAATATCAATTTACTAGTTTTTAAATAAAATATTAATTTAGTAGAATAAAATATTTTATTCAGGTGTTCAATAAATGGAACGGGATATCGAACAGAACAAGTCAGTGTCCATTGATAAATTAATTATTAACATGTTGGTAAATAATGTTTATGTAGTGGGCATAGTAAACAATGATATTATTGTTATCATTATATGGAATGGGATTTAATTTATGGATCCATTTTACACATGTTTGGGAACCACAAATAATGGAGATGTTGTTTTTATTATTTGCATTGGTTTTATCTATTAATTATTTTTAGATTTTGTTTTTGTTTCCCAATTAAATATGTTAATTGAAACCCCATGTCGATTAATAGGAAGGTACATCTATTCTGTTGAACCATGGTGAATTGAGAATTATTGATCAAATTATTTTCTTTATCGACTCCGCTCTTTCCTCCATCTCAAGAATGACAGTAGATCATCATGACCAAAGAATTAAAAATTAGGAATTATCGACATAAGGAATTTGTTCCACTATGCAAGCTCCCACAAAATGGGTGGTATTGATTGAAGTCTATTGGAGCACATGTGGATCACCTCTAAAGGGATTATAAATTATATCCTAACAAGCACAATGAAGGCAATCCATAAGGTTCATTCGGAACCATCAATGATCATCAATGATGAAAGTACTCAATACCCAGGTATTTTATTTCTTCTGAAATTATTAAATTATTTATAAACATGATGTGAAATATCATCTTTCATGGATCTAAAACTAATTTTTTCTTTGTATAAATCATTGATTTCAATCTATGGATACTAGCATTCATCATATTATTGATCCCAGATTGGTCATCGATTACAGAAAAATCAATGGTGGGCCCTCCAAACCATAAGGCTTCTGCTGCATCTGCATCCTTCAATTTCAAATCTGGGAGAAAATAAATAACATTCAATGAAAAAAATGTTAAAATGTGGATAGATTATTTAATTATGTAAATATGGATATGAATATTAATAAATTTTATTAGTTTTTTTGATTTAATATAGGGATGGATGACATTGAGGAACCAAAAACATTCTATGTAGGCCAAGTGTATCCTGAGGCATAGTTTAGATGCATCATATGGCGGAATTCATGCTTCCATGTCTAAAAACATCCATTCAAATTATTGTATAAATGGAAAAATTAATTTTATGAAATTTGGTAGTATAAGAAGTGATGCTACTTTTGAAGATGATGACAATGAATGTAAGATTTTTGTTAGTTTATATGGGGATGTGCAATCAAGGTTGTTTTCTTTGTAAAATGAGTTCACATTAAAAATGATCAATGAAGATGAGGAAATTCCTAACATATTAGTGCCTAATCTTCCTAGTTTGGTAATTATATTTGGTAAATATTTTTTTTGAAATATTGAGAATAAAAAACTACAAATTTTCTAGTACGTTTGATAGAATGTCTTGTATTGTAATCATTAATTTGTTTTGAACTCATGCATTTGTGTTTTTATTTTATTCGTAAATTATTTTCCCTTGTGAGCGGGAGTGAATATACCATTTTATAAAAGCCTTCAGAAGAATTTTAATGCAAACATGAGTAATATTACTTCCTAGAACACCAACACATCATCAGTGTGCTCTCCATGGAATAGCCCACATGGATTTAACCAAGTAAATTATACTATCTCTTCATTTCATACTTCATTTTCATGATGTGTATAATGTATTCTTGGAAAGGAAAATAATGAAAAAATATTCCTACTAAAATAAAAATATGTTCATAAATGGAAGATGTAAAAATAAGGATAATAGAAAATCATAAATTGGTAACACCGTGATTCACCATCTCCCCCCACCCCCTTAGGATTATTATGGTTCAGAAAGGTTGTATCATACTCTAAATTTCCTATTACTATTCATCTTATTCAATATGGTTAGTGAGGATTTTGGATATTATTCATAGATGAAATCAATAGTTGGTTAATGTATGATTGATAAAAATCAATTTTATAAATCGATGATGGAATGGATGTATTACATGGATGATATATATGCTGAAGAATGCCATATGATAATAAGAAATAAGAAGAATAATAAAATTATGACTACTAAGAAATTAGGGATATAAATTTCTGTGACAAAATTTTTTTCTATGTGCATATGTAATTTTAACTCTATAGATTGTTCATTCAGAATATCATAAGAAACATGTATTATATCAGCTGAATTGTTGGAAGAAGAAGCATCCACCCCATGTATCTTACCCAAAAACCATTTTTGTAATAAAAATTATTATATAAATCCTTAATAAATGATGTTCAACTCGTATTGGATAATTAAGGATGAAATTGTTATCTCAATAAACATTTGGAAGAGTCCACCACAAGAATGGGTAAAAATTTAAAGAAATAACTGATTTAATTAATGAATTGGTATAATATTTATTCTAATTCATTGAAAGTAAGTTATTAAATGAATATTAAATGAATTAATTTTGAAAAAAATGTATAGATTAAATGAAAAATTCTCTTTATTTAAATATTATCAACCTTGTGAATCTAGAGGAAAAATAGGTGGAAAAACTAGATAATTAAAATGATTGAGGATGAAATAAAGTTTGTAAAAAGGAATAAATTTTATGAAGATTCTCAAGGGGACATATATTGGAGGAATATATGATACTCAATATAAAACTAAATAAAAATAATATTGGTTGGAAACAACTTATGTAACTAGGCTGAGGTGAAAATTGGAGTTGTAATGATATTTTTATAGGTAGAGTGGGAACAACTTCACTGCACATAGGGATGTTATAAGGTTCTGTAAAGATGAAAAATGAGTTTCAACCTCATACCAAATATAAAAATTTCATTATATTATTTATGATTGTATAAAAATATTTTATATTTTTTCTAAAATTAACAACATGGAAAATTTATATAGAATACAATGGATCAAGATTCTAGAATAACATTTCTAATAAAAAGGAACCAAATTAATGATAATAAATATATTTCCCCTAAAAACATATCCATGGATTTGTATTTTAATACTTCTAAGATGAAAATGATTCCAAATGAATATAATATGTGGTGTTCACAAAAAAAGTATTTGAATAGAAAGAAACATGTTAGGAATGAAAGGAACATTGATGCAGTTTCACTCATGGATAAAAATGAGAAAGGGATATAATAATTTCCCTATATAATATTAGGATGCAATTTTCATCACCTAGAAGATATATAAATTTTACTGATATATTATCTAAGGAAATATAATTCAAATTAAAATATGTGGGATGGTTTGGAAAATGAGGTGGAGATATGTTCAAATGGTTTTATGCATTGTAATACAAAAAGTGAATGAAAAATTGGTTAATAAACTATTCTATAGAGAAATAAAATTTTCAGGAAATATTAAATAGGTACCATGAAGAATGAGACCTATACTAGTTGGATGATTCTCATCCATGAAACAAATACAATGTTGAGATAAATTTAAGATTCATGTATAAATACAGTAAAAGAGTTTTTTCAAGTGATTCTCAACAATGAAAAACCTATAAGAAGACTAGAAGATAAATGTTGTCCTATAAACACCAAATAAATCCCCAATTTGAGGAAGATTTTGGTACCCAAATCCCATTATTCCTTGTTTTTAAATTTTACGAATGATCATTCATAGAGGATACATGATCCATGGGGGAAATGAATCATGTTTTCATTAAAGTAAGGAGCTTAAAATACTTGGAAGATTCAGGTCGTAATTGTATCTATATATTTTTATAGATAAAATTATACAATATGGAAAATATATTTTCATTATAAAAGGAAATTCACATTGAATATATTTTTTGTTACATTATTCTACCTCAATAACTCATGCTAAAACCTATTTGTGCATTTTGAAATTTGTCCAAAAATTTTGAAACAATGAATAAGTAGTGCAAATACTAAAATTGATTAAATTAGAGATTTAATAAGAAAATAATAAATGATGAAATGAGGTGTGAAAGTTTAAATTAAAATTTTTAATCATTATTAATGTGATTATTAATCATTCATATTGAATAAAAGGTGTATGGTATCACTTATCTAATGTGATATAGTTGTCAATGACATGTTCCAATACTTCAAAACAGGTTAGAATAATCTCAATGTGATTCCAATCCCAACATAGTGATTGTAGATAATGGGGGATCAAAATTTATGTAAGATTACTACAGTAATGGAAATCACTATATACGATTAAAAATTATACAAGGTAAAACTTTTCAAGGATGTCACATTGTATTACAAAAAAATGAGGCAGAATTTTCACATAAGAATAAATCGATGAGATATATCGCATGTAAGGTGAAATGTTCATGGATAAAAATCACTTTAGAATAATTCACCTGATCCTCTGAGTCACGGTGAACTAGGTCGCACTAGGACATCCAATAAAAGGATCCCCACTCTTTCTAAGAATGTAATTGGTCAAAAAAGAGGTAAATTCAGATTCAAATTATATTTCTATGTTTTATCATCAATATAAATGTAATTATTTTTTTAATTCCAACATAGTCACATTTAATTTTAATGAAAATGTAAATTTTATTTATGAATGTAATAAAAATATAAAAATAAAATTATATAATCATTTTGAATGAGAAACTATAATGATAATACAAAACAAACCTTTTGAATCTGATGTGTCATGTAGGGCCACAGCTTCTACCTCTATCTGGTGAGGCAGAGGCCTACAAAAAATAAAAATTTACAGGATAATAATATTAATGGTAATAATAATTTAATAAATTATTCACTATTAACCCACCTCATAGGATACCATTAACTTTAACATATGTGTATATACTCACATTTTTCTCTGATCTCATGTAACAACTACTCATTTACCTATATTGTAGCACAAATTTTTGTGATAAAATATGTCACCAAAAATGTCATCCCAAAAGCAATAGGTGCCACATCATCAGTGGATAAAACTAAAAAAAATTCAAACCTTATACCATATATCAATTTGTATCCATGTCTACCAGAAACAAATGTGATGAAATACCTCATCACTTCACATGGAAATTTTCTAGTAGTCCTCTAAAAGTGTACTAACTCAAACAAATGTTGAGTATAATATATATATATATATATATATATCTGTGTGTGTGTGTGTGTGTATATATATATATATTTATAATTAGTACAATAAATTACTATAAGATATGCATCCTCTGAATCATTTCTATTATGATTTATCATCCACACTAACATTTTATCAGCTTGTTCACCTTACTCTCATAACATTATACCAATAAGATATAAATATAGAACAAAAACCATATTAAAATACAAATTTAAAAATTAAATAATAAATAAATCATATTGAATCTAGGACTTGTGATGAGTCTCAAAACATTAAGGAGTTCTCTAAAATTCCCAATTCCTGTAATGATGTGTTTTGGCCTCCTACAATAAATTAATTCAAATTTAAATCATCTTAAATTCTAAACAACATTTCAAATATATAAACCGAAATAAATACCCTCATTTTTCAACCTCAATGGAATAATATCTATCTAATTCAACCAACTGAAAAGGGATAACACCTCTCGGGACTATATCCAAGATGACTGGGGAACCCACATTTGTTTTCTATTTCTCCCTATTGAATCTACCATTATGTTATTTCTATGTTTTATATAACTTGTTAATACACCTTGGTAGAAAATAATTATTTCACACTCTTATATTATTCAACTTTTGAAAAAATTATCCCAAATCTATGTGTTTTTTAAACAGAGCTAAAAATGATCCACTTACCTAAACATCCCTCGATAGTTGATCTAGTGTATCAAAGGGGAACTAATCCTAGTCACATGTATTCAATTGAATTATATGTGGGTCTCTTATGATTTGACTCAACCTATGATTAAATGAAGAAGCACACACTCCCATAAAATGGTATGTGTCATCAAATGATTCTTTAGGGCTCGGGTCGTAATTTCATGATGAAATACCACGACATGGGCCTCTATTATGAGTGGAATAAGTGGCCAAGTGTGATAATATTGAGATTTCATATATTATTATATATATGTGAATATATATATGTTTAATTTATAATTTAATAAAATAAAGTAACCATTTATATTCATACTTACCTTGACCCGTAAACCCATATGGCATTGTAGAATGATGTGGATCTAATTAATGTTCCACTATTATGTCTATAGTAGTAGAAATAATTCTATGTAAAAAACACTCAAACTATATATAAATTATATAGAAAATAAATACACAAAAAAGAGTTAAGTAGAGAAATATATTAAACAATTTTATGAAGGTTTTAAACCAAAGGGCAGGAAAATAATCATAAATTTAATTAAACATAAAAATTGATATTTTTTCTTCAATGGAATATCATACCAAATCAGTATCATTTCCAAATTAAATTATGGTGTGTTGATCAAGAGTTTTTGAAAAAAATTCAATAGTATCATGTTCTTCTCATTCAATTAAAAACACTCCTCACCTTGACATTTTCATAACAACATTCCTATTTAGATAAGATGGAAAGGTACTAAAGAAATCATAACTAATTATGATGCAAAAATGAAAGTCTCAATACTAACTCATTTATCTCTATTTTTAATAATTTTAATATAAACTAGTGGAAATTGATATTGATCAACATTACTTCCATGAACTAGATCAACCCAATTACAAATTAACAATATTTATTTTGACCTGTGTATGTATACAACATCAATAATGTCATTCAATTGACCATGGTAATAACCAAAATCAACCGAAGGAAAACCATTTCCATTTTTTTTTTGTGTTTCTAATTTTTCATCAACATCATTAATGTGAAACTGAAATCCATTAGCATCTTAAGGTTTGTAATTATGAGACAATATATATGGACCCTCATATAGTTAGTTTAATTATCCAATCTACATAGGGTAACCTAGAAAACATTAGTAATGGACATGTATATTACACATAATTAATTAAATATATATATATATACAATGAAATTAATATTATACTTCCATATTAATGAAAATATATTTATACATACAAAATCTTTGAACCCATCATAAAATGATACATAATGGGACTATTGAATTTGATAATCACTCACACAGGATATATATTATTTCACCTCATTAAAATTTTTCTTACAAGTTTTAATTTCACATTTAAATGATCAAATTTTTATACAATAACAAATTTTTAGATCATAAACAATCAAAATGATTAGAATCATACTACATGAATAGTTCAACTAAAAGAGTAATAAAAAATATATATTGATGATTTTGTACCCAATAAATGTTTTCTATATCAAATATAGTTCCTTACACAATTGGTCCATCAGAAATATGAGAGGTCTTATAAATTTTTATTTTAACATCAATGAGATATTATACAATATATGTTGTACACTCAGAAAACAAATAAACATTCTCTATTGAAGCCTCTCTATGATCTATGTTATATATGAATCATTTAAATGTAGTCAGATACCTCTCAATAGGATACATCCACCTAAATTTTATTAGAACAAAATCCATTAATTCAATGGTCATGTGCCTAGTGAATTAAACCATAACATTGAAAAATGAGGTGGGAAATGGTTTCTCTACATGAAAAAGCGTATGTACAATTTTGTTTTACCAAATTTTTAAATAACCCTTTCATTTATTTCATAAAAAATATATCTAAAATAATAATTCATCTTAATGAATGGATGATCAAAAAATGGATGATAAACCATCATGATTTTCAGTTGGAATCAAAATCTAATTCAGTGTGTGATTTTCATGGATTTTCAACACTCGTAGTGTCCTTCTCGTCACATTTATACATATGGAAATACTATAAGAGGAACCATGGGGAACCTATTCCATCATCAATATAGAATTAAATATATATTTCACTATTTTACTCATCATATAATGTGCAGCAAGCATGTATGGATCGTTTCTTTCACCCAACTATAAATTAAATTGTTTCCTTAAACCCATTCATTCTAAATCACATTATGCATTGACATGGTCCTTTGATTTTCCATTGAATCCTAAAATAGTCCACATTATATTGGCGTAAAAAATATATGTGATTTATTTCTATATTATGACATAGCATGTTATTTTTCCAGTAAGGGAGAGTAAAAAAATAAAAATCTTCTTCCAATTTTGACATTGTTTTCGACCCGCACTGTGAAAATTCTGTAATAGATTAGCCACAAAATATGGAAATTTATATACTATGTGCATGATTTATTCCTCAATCTATGATAATATTTATTCTATTTTCATGATATTTAGTTCAAGGATGGAATCATTAGTACCATTATTTTCCCCTCTATCCATTTTAAATGCATGGTGATGGGTATGAAGAAATATATAACCAATGTAAGCCTATTTTTAACAATTTGTATGCCATGTAAAATTTTAACATTTAATTCAGTAAGGTAAAAAAAATTCAAATTTCTTACTCATACATAAATTGTTTTTATAAGCTGAGATGTCCTCGATTTTCCACAACAATATAGCATGTAGTTTTAAAATTTCAATCATTTCAAAGATGAAAGTCCTCACACCATCACCCAAAAATTCATTGAACTCATAAATGAATGGATGAAGATAAACATGAACCTTATAGCTTGTACATATAGGTCCATCAATAAAATTTGAATGTAATTTTAATTGATGTTTCATAAAAATACATAGAGGTTGATTATAAAGAACCAAGAGCACTGGACATGTGCTATGAGTTTCACCAACCATAAACCTGAATGGATTGTAACTATCTACTTCCAAACCCAATCAGACATCATGATCATATTTCGAAAATTTATGGTTTATTAGATCAAATTTCATCCATGTAAGAGAGTATATCTAGTGGATTACCATATCTCCTTCCATATTTATTTCAACATTCCTTATAATTAATTTATAAACATTATATAACATAAATTAAATCTTCATCTTCTGGTTCTATGAAATGTAAAATGTTTTCATTATGAAAATCAGTTACCCTTGTTTCATAGTCTATCTTTAATGAGTCCGATTTCACCAATTATCATTCGACCTAGAATAGTCACAAACCATAAAATTATTTAAATAGAAAATTCCCTTTCAAAAAAATATACAGTTTTTAAAATGAATATATGGTTTCATATGTGAAACATAAATTCTCGTAGAATATACAAGCATGGTAATATGACTTGTCAATCATAGCATCAGTAGGAAGTATTTTTTTTTTCAATAAAACCAACAGCCTGTTGACCATGGGGTCTAAATGCTAATTCAAAGACATTATGTGAATGAGTTCATGGGTAAATGATATTTTTTTTATAATTAGTACACATTGAGTATAATTCAGTTTGTGTGTCATCACTTATTTCATAACACCTAAAACAAATCTTGACCAGAGTGTATGCTGATCTCACTAGTCTCAAAAAATATTGATGTTAATTCATTTAGGAGCTAACCCATGTACCATTTTAGAAATAATTTTATGCATCATTTCATTCAAACTATAATCAACATCCTTTTGTAATATTATTCTATGAATAAAATTAATATATTCTTCCCAAGGATGAGTCCAACTCTTATAATTTTTCATAAACCCATTCATGAATAGGTTCTCCCAAAAACTATCTTATATAAATTGATATTTGGTTTCAAATTTTCTATATGGACCACTAATATAGATAGTGAAATAAAAAAAGTGTGCAATTACCAAAAAATATTATATATATGTTCAATATGGAATATGGATACAACTCTTATCTATATTTGTATCTACATAATAAGTTGTAACATTTACACAAGACTTTAAATTTTAGGAATATTTAATATTTATGATCATAAAATCTATTTAAAATAATGATTGACCAGTTTCATGTGGAGTTCAATTCATTTTCATCCATAAGAATAAAACAATTCACAAACAACATTAACATCGCATTTTAGTTTATATTCAATTATTTATACATTTTATTATTTATAGTATTCATTTATACATGAATAAATGTTTTATAGAGATGATCTTATATTGGAATGGATGATAATAAAATTTAATATCTTAAAAACAATCAAACATATATAATAATTTTTTAAAAAATGTTTAGTTTATAAATTTATTTATCAAAACACTACATTACAAAAAATATTGTTATTTCACTGTCATTGATATGTTTGTGTATCAATAAATAAATTTTATTATAATTTATAATATATTTCTGATCCATAATGAATTATATTGTTTTATGCACATTTTATATTTTAAAATACCATTGTAGAGGTTTCTTGATAGAATTTCATTTTTGTGGCGAAAAATCACAAAGTACATGATATAAAATTTTGAAGGGTAAATGTCATGAATAATGTAGAATAAAATTTGGGGGTTAGTTAATGTGGAAAATTAATTTATTTAATTGATATAAATATGAATAAAAGTATATTATTTTTAAAATTATCTACATAATTATGCCTATAACATTAGAATAAATTAATAAATTAGTCTTCCAACCTGTTCAGTTTCATGACACATGATAGTGAGTAAATCAATGAAATTGATATTTAAATAAAAATACATATAGAGAGATGAAATATATGAAGATAAATAAATATAAAATTAAATAATATTTGAATTTTATAATGAAATATAACCATTTGTTTATATAGAGATTCATTAAATTTCATGGAAGCATTTGAACATGTCAATTGACACTAGTTCATTCAATTCAAGATAGTCAGTACATCATTTCATTAAACTATTTTGGAATCATTTGAGATATTGATGTTCCATGATTGAAATAATGTATGACTAATTCTCTATCAAGAATAATTTATTTATAAAAATAATGGGATAAATATCTCTAAAAATAAAACAACTATCATCCAAAATGTGAGATGTGATGAAAACAAATAAACCATTAATGTTAACAGATGTATATAGTTAATAATAATTATAGTAAATTACAATAAATAATTTCATGAATTGATTATGTAAATGATAAACATAAGAAGGAATATTAGATAAAGAAACACTCTTATGATAGGGTACATGTAATTGTAAAATATAAGAGGTTAAGAATAATAAATTAACTGGAAATTAGAGAAAAAATCATAAATAATAAAAATAGAAAAAGAGACAAGCCTTAAGATGTTAGCAACCAAAAATATAATAGGAAAAGAGAATTTTATGGTGGATACCGTGTCTGATATACATATCCAACAACATATATGATCATAAAACATGTCATCAAGAATTTTTAGTCATCTATTAAATATCAATTATATGGTAGTGGCATGTAAATGTAAATTTTATTGTGACATATTTTTAATGATTTGGAAGCACAATTATGATAGTAAATGTGAATAAATAACATGTTATTAAATAAAAAAAATTTATAATGAATTTTTATGGTTCTGAAAATATGTATGAAATATTGAACAAATAGAATCCATATAAGAATCACATGGTTTACCTTAGATATTATGATGAATCAAGGACTCCATTGAGATCACATGAAGTGATTGATAGGGTGTGGAAACAATGAAAGGGATCAAGGATAGTGGTGGTAGTTATTATGGTAGTGATTTAGTAAGGGGAAGTGAGAGGATGGTGAGGGAGTATGGGAAATAGAGGATTCTCGGATTTGGGTGTTTCAATTGTTAGGGGAGTGGGGGTGGTAGTGGTGGGTGGGAGATGTAACGCTCCGACCCCAGTTACCTAGAGTTGGTGCATTATTACATAACATTGTCATGATCACAAATGATTAATTCTTGAAATACCTATTAGTTTAGTAGCCTTGGAAACACTAGATACATTCATAATTCATACATTACATCATAAAGTGAAATACTACAACAACATAGTATCCACAGTCCACACTCATATCTCTTCAAACTATCCCTACAGGTTAGTCATAAAATAAATCTTCACATCCTGGGAAAAATAAAACATAGAAAGGGGTGAGCTCAGATGCTCAGTAAGGACAAAAATATAACGGAAACATTCATAAATGAACATAAAAATTTTAGGCAATGTATAACTAAAAAAACCTATTAAACTTGAACTTTAGCATAATATGGAAAAAATGAAATGAAATAATTCCATTGATTTTTTCACATGGATATTCTACTAGTCGAATAATCACATGCAATATCAATAACCACTTTCATAATGATGGAATGCATAATGCCAGACTATCATAACCACATAGTCAAGGTCTTGTTCCAAGACTAAAAATACGATTTTTTCAAGGATTTATTCCAAGAAACTAATTTTTCTCATGAAACCTACTGATGCATCGAGGAGATATAGCAGGCTCCATCTGTCACTTACTAAGACCAACGCATTCCTTATATGAACAGGTTTAAACATAACATAATGATTCGTATTAAAACATGAATATAAAATGTCAATAATTTCTCTATAAACCATGAATGGTATAAAAATAACACATCCACAGTCAAACATATCATTATAACTTGAATATAATATGAAAGTTTTGTATCATAATAAATCAACTTCAAATAATCATAAAATTCGTCAAAGGATGTTGACATAGATGAAATCAAAACTATTTGAGAGAAATATATCTTTTTATTGAAATCATTTAAAAGAAAAATAATTATAAAATAAAATAATTACTTTGAAAATATTTTTATAAGATTTTAAGGTAAGCTTCTAATATTTTTTTATAATGGCGGAAAATAGTCGCACCCGCCATATAAGTTAAAAAAGTCATTCTTAAATTAATTCTGTCAAAAATGTTAAAAAGGGACCTTGTTTAGAAAACGACGGAAAGATACCTTTATAAAGAACTTATAAAAATTCAAACAAGGGTTTAAATGACTTTAACCCATATTCTATAAAATAGTAAAAATGTTTTGAAATAAATTTTTAAGAAACATGGATATGGATGATAAAGTGGTCCCAATAGATAATTACGTATAAACAATCTCGGATAATGAAGAGATTGTAGAATTAACCCTTACCTTGTACTTTTCCTTGGTCGATGGTAGGTTAACCTCCTGTATAATGGTAAAATAATTGTTATTAAATTATACATGAATCATATATATTAATATGATATCATATATGATCTTTTAACATTGTTTTGTTAATAATATATTAGTATTATCGTTGTCTTGAGTGTTCACTAACTTGTTTTATATTATATGTTTTGTTACATAAGCCTTTATTGTTATCCGTTGGTTGTATCTTATTCATAAACAGAATTATATCAAGTCCTTAAACATTATTTTTAATCTTCAAATGAAAATTTGACTTGAATTGATACGATGGGGAATAAATCTCATCATGTTAGTGGAGACGGTAATCCGTACATACGCACGAGAAACAATACCATTATTTTGATATTAAAATAATATATAATTGGACGGTGTATCATATATACTGAATAATTATCATGTTATATTTATTATTTACATGAATTACGCATCATTGTTATACCCATCAAAATAATAATGTATTGAATAACAATTACACCACGACGTGGGAACAGTAAGCCGTACGTACGCAGTTATGGTGACATGTCATTAAAGGGATAGATATAATAATGAATTTGGTTGTTACATATTTATAATAAAATTAAATTATATATTAGATATGGGAGTTATTATTTTATAATGGAAACAACAAATAAAAAGGAAGTGGAAGAAGAAAGGAACTTGAAAGAGGTGGTGATATTTTTACCTCTTCTTCGGGTTCTTCCTTTTGATTTGATCAAAAGGGCTCCTTAAGATGGATTTATGACTAAAGGAAGTCCTGTATGATGATTTAAGGGAAGGTGAGAGGATATTTTTGAAGGTGTTGGATGAACCAAAAGGCTTTGAAGGTATGAATTTGAGAGATGGGTGAGTTCCCTTTTATAAGAAGGGTGGGGGGCACCTTAGGAAAAACATAAAATATTATTTTATAATAAATTTATATTCCATTTACAATGGATCCAAAGTGACTTATTTAGAGAATAAGGTGGGTATGGGTTGAAATCCTTTCAACCAATAGATTTTATAGTGGTTTGGGTCACTATATTAACCTTATAATTTATATTTAACTCTTAGTTAAATAGGTTGACATTTACCATGTCTCTTTGTATTTTTATATAATATGGTAAATAAACTTACTATAAAAAGACATGCGAACCCCAAGTGGTTCATTATTAATATATATAACCATATATAATTCATTTGGCCTATCCTTATATTTTAGGAAAATAATATCAATTAATAATATAATATTTGTTTTAAATACTCCTTTTTGTCAATTTTGACACTATTTAATAATTAATTTTTGATAAAGTCCTAAAAAATTATTAATTAAAAATAAATTCATTCAATCAATACTAACATGTCATATTAACATATAAATTATTGTATGGAATAAAAACTTTTAAATTATATTTATTTTAACATTTTAATACCATTTATTTTATTCTTTCAGTAATAAAGAAAATACTACATTATCCTTGAATCATAAATAAATTTAATTATTCGATGTCAAAAAATTATAAATAAAATATCATTATGTAGTAACAATTTTTATATTTCTAATTAATATTTATAGTCTAAGAGATAACATATATATCCCTATGTAAATTGTTTTTTACTAAAAGATATATGCTTATGTCATTTTTGTATTTACATTAACATAATTAATATAAAGTATCATTATCACATAAAAGTTGCCCCATGGGGTCCCCAAACCGACCCAAGGATGCCCATGGTCGGAAATTCTTCATCTAATAGGGTTAGGGCACGTGTTAGGGTAATTTAATATTATTATAATATTATTTTTACCCTTATTTACCGGTTTTACCCTTTAATCATGGTAAATATAATATTTGCCGAAGTAATTATTCAAAATGTCTAAAAATAAAAGTTTCATATTTACATAATTTTCCTTATGATTATAAATATGAAATCCATTTTCCTAAATTCAAACAAAAGAAGTGCCAGAAATTAATTTAAAATTAAATCCCATTGTTAAAACCAAAAGCGTGTTTTTGAGAAATAATAACTATCAAAAGATGGACATTTTCTTATATCTAGTTTAAATGTGAAATTACATCCAATGACCAACATTGAATTAAATGGTAAAAATATATTATAATTATACGTTGAAACCACTCAATAGTATAATTTATCACTATAAATTATTTTGATTAAAAAAGTTGTTTTTAATTAAAGTTTATATTGTTCACTATTCATAAAAAATTGAAAGTTCTCAAAAAAATACCAAATATTCGTACTAGGCTAATTTAGATATTCCGAATCCAAAAATGAAGTCCATTTTAAAATAAAAAATTTATATTATTTTAAAATGTTTGTATTACTATTCATAATGGCTAGTTTGATTGGTTGTGGTGTGTTAGAATTCGAAGTTGCAAACAACAAACGCTACTGTATTATTCAAAGAGAAGCATACCGTGGAAGCTTGGGGTAAAACATTCTCCCCTACTTCAAATAATATTTTCCTCTAAAATTATAGAATACTATCAAATGAAATGACTCGGGTGGTTCTCTATCATATGTTCCTCGGGTTCCCACGTTGCCTCTTCCATCTTATGGTTTCTCCATAGACCTTTTAACAGACGAGTCGTCCGGTTTCTCAACACTTGTTCTCTGGTATCAAGAATCCAGACGGGCTCTTCCCAATAAGACAGATCGGGTTCCAGTTCAACTTCCTCATATGTGAGAACATGTGATGGGTCAGGCATGTATTTTCTCAACAGTGATCCGTGGAACACATCGTGAACTTGGGAGAGATTTGGCGGCATTTCCAAACGATAAGCTACAGCCCCAATTCGTTCTAGAATTTTGAAATGACCAATGTACCTGGGACTCAATTTACCATTCTTACCGAAACTTATAACTCCCTTCCATGAAGATACCTTCAAGAAAACATGATCTTTTACCTGAAATTCCAAATCCTTCCTCCGATTATTAGCATAGATCTTCTAACTACTTTGAGCTGCTTTGATGTGGTTTTCGATTACCTTCACCTTTTCCATCATTTCCTCCACCAGTTCTGGGCCTACAAGTTTTCTTTCACCAACATCATCCCAATAGGTTGGTGTGCGGCATCTCTTTCCATATAACCTTTCATATGGTGCCATCTGAATACTTGAATGGAAGCTATTGTTATAAGAAAACTCTACCAGAGGTAAATATTGATCCCGCAAACCCAGAAAGTCATGTGAGAAAGATTTCAATATGTCTTCAAAGGTTTGAACTATCTGTTCTGATTGTCCATCTGTTTGAGGGTGGTAGGTTGTGCTTAAACAAAGTTCAGTATCCAAGGACTTCTGAATACTCTTCCGGAATCTTGATGTAAAACAGGGATCACGACCAGAAACAATTGATAGGGGTACTCCATGAAGCCTCAAAACATCATTAATATATAGTTTTTCTAGACGTTCAAGTGGTAAATCTTCTCTTATAGCAAGAAAATGTGCTGACATTCTAATACGATCATCAATGACCCATATTGCATTGTTCCTTCTAGGAGTTTTTGGTAGTCCCATGACAATGTCCACTGTAATATTATTCCATTTCCCCTTAGGTATGGGAAGAGGTTTCATGACTTTTCCAGGCTATTGCCTTCCAGCATTCACTTGTTGACAAACCATACATCTTGACACAAAATTTGCAATCTCCCTCTTCATGTTGTCCCACAAAAAAATATACATCAAATATCTATACATTTTGGTGCTCCTAGTGTGTATAGAGAAATTTTAACTATGAGCATCATCCAACAATTCCATTTTTAGATCAGGTATATCGGGAACACAATGTCTCTTCCAAAATTTCAAAATTCCATCTTCATAAGAAAAGTAACTTAATATCCCATCATTCATATCTTTAATCTTCACTTGAAACTCTTCATCATCTGTATGAGAACTCTTAATCCTTTCTAGTAATGATGGTTTTGAAACCATTTAAAAAAGCATTGATGTTTCACCTTCTATGGTTATTCCCATGTCTATCTTTACTATATCCATGAAAATATGATCCCTTTCAATTATAATCTTGTTCAAAAATCCATGACCATTCTGCTCAAAGCATCTACCACCTTATTTGCCTTTCCCACGGTGGTAGTGTATCGTGCAATCATAACACTTCTGTAGTTCAATCCATCTCCTTTTCCTCATTTTGAGTTCTTTTTGTGATAAAATATAATTCAAACTCTTTTGATCAGTATATATCTCACATTTTTACCATAGAGATAGTGTCTCCATATCTTCTAAGTAAAAATTACATCTTCTAACTCAAGATCATGAGTAGGATAGTCTTTCTCATGAATTTTTTGCTATCGTGATTCATAGGAAATTAGCCAATCATTTTGCATAAGGACACAACCAAGTCTTCACTTTGAAGCATAAATATAAATAACAAACCCATCATTCCTTGATGGTAGAGTTAATATAGGAGAATTGACTAATATTTTCTCTAGTTATTCAAAACATTTTTCAGAATCTTTTGTCCAAACAAATTTAACCCCTTTATGTGTGAGCTCGGATAATGGGTTAGCCAATCGGGCAAAATTCTAGACGAAACTTCGATAATAACGTGCTAAACCAATAAAACTTCATACCTCAGTTGTACTCGTTGGTGCTGGAAATTCTTGGATTGCACTTATCTTAGATGGATCAACAGAGATTCCAACCTTAGAGACAATATGGCAAAGAAAATAAATCTGCTGAATCCAGAATTCACACTTGCTAAACTTCCCATATAATTCGTGTCTTCTTAGAGTCTTCAGGATAATGCACAAGTGATTTTAATGATCTTCATAGAATTTGGAGTATACCAAGATATCATCAATAAATACCACTACAAATTCATCAAGATATTTCTTTAAAACTCTATTCATTAGATCCATGACAATAGAGTGTGCATTAGTCTTCCCAAAAGGCATTACTGTATACTCGTAATGCCCTTACCTGGTTCGAAATGATATCTTTGTAATTTCTTCCTTCTTCACACAGAACTGATGATATCCAGATCGAAGATCAATCTTTGAGAAGTATTGTTCTCCACGACGTTCTCGAATAAATCATCAATGTGAGTTAGGGGACAATTGTTCTTTATTGTTATAGCATTGATCTCCCTGTAGCCAATGCACAACATCATATATCCATATTTCTTTTTAACAAAAAGAATTGGGGCTCCCCATGGAGAAAAACTTGGGTGAATAAATCCCTTATTACTCAATTCCCCTAGTTGTTTCTTTAATTAAACTAATTCCACAGTGGCCATTCTATAAGGGCTCTTCGATATGGGCCTTGAATGAGGAATTAACTCAATGGAAAACTCAATTTCTCATTCTGTAGGATGTCCTAGTAATTCTTTCATAAACAAATCTACATATTCTTTTACAATAGGTAAATCTTCTATTTGAACATTCCTTTCCATTCCCACATTTATTTCAATCTCTTCCACCCTGATAATTGAATTTATTTGAGCTACTAGGGGTGGATCTAGATAAGAATCAGGTGGTGACGATTATACTCTAATGATAAGGTGTTATCTATCATCATCATCATCAAAAATCGTAACCTCCTTCTTCTTATAATAAATCTTTGCATCATGGTCCGAAGGCTAATCTATATCTAGGATTATATCAAATTCAATAATGGGTATGATGATGAGATTAGTAGATAAAGAACATTTATGTGCTCTAATAGGGACGCATTCACAAAACATTGTTGCAATGATACTTCCCATATGAGTTTTGACTGACTACTCCCTTGTGTAATCAAATTGGAAATATCTAATTTTCATAGGAAACTGGGAAGATATGAAACAACGAAATTATCCATAATAAAATAAAGCATTTGCTAAACTTAAGAAAACCATTAAATTACCTTCCACCACGTCCATCGGAGCTTCAACCTCAGCAGTAGTGATCACATAAGTTTGGCCTTGATCCCTTGGCCTTTTCTAAGGTAATTTTCCCTGAATATTAGGAAATTCATTTGCATAATGTCCCATCTCCCTGAAATTGTAGCATTGAACATCGGTAGCTTCCTTCTTCCCCTTTAAATCACAAGCTTGGTGGCCTTTTTCACCACACTTGTAACAGACTCTTATTCCCTTCAAGCAAGTACCAGGGTGTTTCTTCCCCTATTTACTATAGGATGGATATTCAACTTTTCCCTTCTTCCCCTTATTTCCATTTCCAGAGTGATCAGCAGATCTCTTCTTCTCTTTCTTTTCTTTAAAGTAATAAGACATAGAGAATTCATTTTCTGTCTTGATAGCACACGAGACAATATCTTCGTACAATGAGAAGGATTGTGAGACTAATTCTTGACGGAGAAACAGCTTTAACCCATAAAATAAATGATCAATATTACTTCTTCTATTACTTATATAATCTGCGGCATGTCTCGTAATCCTTGTAAAGTTAGCCTCAAACTTTGCGACATTCTCATTCTACTTTTTCCTAAGACTCAGAAATTGCCTTTCAATATCTGCTTGATGGTCATGAGGAAAGTATTTTTCTAAGAAAATTTCTCTAAACTCCCTCCATTCCATAATTGATACTTCATCATCTTTCTTTTTGTTTCGAATTAATGACCACTATTGATCAGCATCTCCAGTGTGGCGGTAAATTGCCATGACAACTTTTTCCCTTTCACTACTCCCCAACGCGTGGAATATTTTCTCTATGGAATTTATCCATTACTCACCTACTAGTGGATTTGTACACCCATTAAATGTTGGTGGTTTTTTTCTCATGAAGTGATCTAACATTGATCCTCTATGCTGCGGATTAGAGAGCTCCATACGGGTATGGTTATTATTCATAACATGAGTGAGTTGTCCTAGTATGGTGATAAGCTGATCAACACTAGTTGTACCACCAGCTCCACTCTAATTATCATGATCCAGAGGTAAGTACCTACATAAAGTGTGTGCATTGATACAGTTTCCATTCCTTCCACTAGGCACCATTTCTAAACAATGGAATAATCTAGATCGGTTTATAAATTGAAATACATAATTCCAAACTTGTAAAACACTTAACATAAATTGAACAGTTTATGGATAGAATCCATAATCATAAAAATGTTTTCGTTGAGGAAGTATATACTCATAAATCCTTCATAATGGTTTGAAAAAAAAATGATAATTATCCTCAGCATATCCCCCAAGAGTTTCGTAACAAAGAGTGTAGCACGGCCTGTTGTCGTGCACCACTTCCTGTTCGAGTCTATCTCAAAGCGGTGTTTTGGGTTTTACCCCTAGGTACATCTGTTCCAGAGCAGCCTCTACCTACTCGTTTCCACACAGGGATGTATTGCTCAGAAAACTCACAAAATCTCCACAATAACAAAAGTCTAGGAAGTTCTTATATACTAATCATCAAAGTCCATCTTAGTTCTATGTGATTTATTCAGAGTTTATCTAAATCTAGCTTCCAAAGTTTTTACTAAAATTTCTCTAATACCAACTGTAATGCCCCGACCACAGTTACCCAGAGTTAGTTAATTATTACATAACATTGGCATGATAAAAAAAGATCAAGTCTCGAATGACCGATTAGTTTAGTATCCTTGGAAACACTACATACATTCATAAGTCTTACATTACATCATACAGTGAAAAACTACAACAACATAGTCTCCATAGTCCAAACTCATATCCCCTTAGCCTATCCTTATAGGTCAGTCATAAAATACTTCTTTACATCCTAGAAAAAATAAAACATAGAAAGGGGTGAGCTCAGATGCTTAGTAAGGATAACAATATAGCTGAAACTTTCATAAATGAGCATAAAAATTTAAGGTAATGTTTAACTAAAACAAACGCTTTTTAAACTTGAACTTCAGCATAATATGGAAAAATGAAATGAAATAATTCCATTTACTTTTTTACATAGATATTATACTAGTCAAATAATCACATGAAATATCAATAAAAACTTTCATAATGATGTAATTCATAATGCAAGACTATCATAACCACATAGTCAAGGCCTTGTGCCAAGACTTCAAATAAGATTTTGTCAAGGCCTTGTGCCAGGACACTAGTTTGTCTCATGAGAACAGGTTTAAACATAACATAAATATTCATATTAAAAATATCATATGAAATTTCAATAATTCCTCCATAAACCATGAATGGTATGAATATAACACATCCACAGTCAAACATATCACAATACCTTCAATAAAATATGAAATTTTTGTATCATAATAAACCAACTTCAAATAATATTAAAATTCATTAAAAGATGATGACATAGATGAAATCAAAACTATTTGATAGAAATATCTCTTTTTATTGAAATCATTTTAACGTAACATAATTATAAAATAAAACATTTATTTTGAAATTATTCTTATAATCTTGTAAGGGAAGCTTCGAAGATTTTATAACGGCGGAAAATATTCACACCCACCGTATTAGTTAAAAAAAGGCATTCTCACCTTAATTCTGTAGAAAAGGTTAAAAAGGACCTTATTTGGAAAACAAAGGAAATATTCCTTTATAAACATCTTATAAAAAGTCTTAAAATGTTATAAATGAATTTAACCCATAGTTTATAAAATAGTAAGAATGCTTTGAAATGAATTTTTAAGAAATATGGATATGGATGATAAAGAGGTCCCAGTAGATAATCACGTATAAACAACCTCGGATAATGAAGAGATTGTAGTATTAACCCTTACCTTGTACTTTTCCTTGGTCGTGGTCAGGTTAACCTACTATATAATGGTCAAATAATATTTTTAAAATTATACATGAATCATATACATTAATATGATATCATATATGATCTTCTAACATTGTTTTGTTAATAATATCTTAGTATTATCATCGTTTCGGGTGTTCACTTACTCATTTTGTTTTATATTTTTTGTCACATAATCCTTACTTGTTATATGTATATTGTATCTTATTCATATACAAAATCATATCAAGTCCTTAAACATTATTTTTAATCATCAAATGAAAATTAGTCTTGAATTGATACGATGTGGAATGAATCTCATCACATTCATGGAGACGGTAATCCTTACATACGCACGAGCGAAAATATTATTCTTTTGATATTAAAATAAAATATAATTTGATGGTGTATCATATGTAATGAATCATTATCATGTTATATTTATTATTTACATGAATTAAAAATCATTATTATTGCCATCCAAATAATAATGTATGGAATAACAATTACACAACGCGTGGAGATGGTAAGTCGTACGTACACACGTATGATGAAAAGTCATTCAAGGGATGTATAGAATAATGAATTTGGTTATTACATATTTATAATAACATCACAGTATATATAAGTTACTGGATTTATTATATTATAATGGAAACAACAAATTAAAAGGAAGTGGAAGAAGAATGGAACTTGAAAGAGGTGGTGAGATTTTTACCTCTTCCTTGGGTTCTTCCTTTTGATTTGATCAAAAGGGCTCCTTAAGATGGCTTTATGAATAAAGGAAGGCCCCTAGGATGAATTGAGGGATGTTGAGAGGATATTAGGTCAGGGTTTGGCCGAACCATAAATCTTTGAAGGTATGAATTTGAGATAAGGGGGAGTTCCCTTTTATAAGAGGGGTGGGGGCACCTTAGAAAAAACTTAAAATATTATTTTATAATAAATTCTTATTCAGTTTAAAATGGCTCCAAAGTGACTTATTTAGAAGATAAGGTAGGTATGGGTGGAAATAATTTCAACCAATAGATTTTAGATAGGTTTGGGTCGCTATATTAACCTTGTCATTTATATTTTACTCTTAGTTAAATAGTTTGACATTTACCATGACTGTTTGTATTTTTATATTATATGGTTAATAAACATACTATAACAAGACAAGAGAACCCCAAGTGTTTAATTATTAATATATATAACCTTATCTATGTAATTTGGCCGAACCATAGATTTTTTAGGAATATAATATCAATTAATAATATAATATTTGTTTTAAATATTCCATTATGTCAATTTTGACACTATTTAATAATTGATTTATGATAAAGCCCTTAAAACGTAATTAATTAAAAATAAATTTATTTAATCCATACTAACATGTCATATTAACATATAAAATTATTTTATGGAATCAAAACATTCAAATTATACTTATTTTGACATTTATAATACAATTTATTTGATTCTTTCATTAATAAGGAAAATACTGCATCATCATTGTATCATAAATAAATTTAATTATTCAACTTCTAAAAATTATAAATAAAATACAATTATGTAGTAAATATTTATATATTTTTATTTAATATTTTTATTCTAAGAGATAACATACATAACCCTATGTAAAAATTATTTTAGTAAAAGATATATGCTAATGTCATTTTTGTATTTACTTTAACTTACTTAATATAAAGTGTCATTATCACATAAAAGTGGCTCCATGGGGTCCCAAAATCGACCCAAAAATGACCATGGTCGGAAAGACATCATCCAATAGGGTTAGGGTATGTGTTGGGGTAATTTAATATTATTATAATTTTAATTTTTACCCTTATTTACCGATTTTACACTTTAATCATGGTAAATAAAATATTTACCAAAGTAATTATTCAAAATTTCTACAAATAAAAGTAAGATATTTACACAATGTGGACCTCCTGATTCAAAATATGAAATCTATTTTCCGAAATTCAAACCACAGAAGTGGCATACATTAATTTAAAATTAATTCCCATAGTTAAAACAAAAAAGCATATTTTTAAGAAATAATAATTATCAAAAGATTGACACTTGTTTATGTCTAGTTTAAATGTGAAATTACGTCAAATAAAAATAAATTGATTAAATGGTAAAAATATATTCTAATTAATCTTTAAAACCACTCAATAGTATAATTTACCACTTTAAATTATTTGGATTACAATTTTTTTTAATTAAAGTTTATATTTTTCACTATTTATAACAAGTTGGAAGTTCTCCTAAAAATACCAAAAATTCATCCTAGGACAATAACAATATTACGAACCCAAAAATGAAGTCCATTTGAAAATATAAAATTTATATAATTTCAAAAAGTGGGAATTACTGTTCATAATGGCTAGTTTTATTGGTTGTGGTGTGTTAGAACTCGAAGTTGCATACAACACACGTTATTGTATTATTCAAAGAGAAACGTATCATGGTAGATTGGGGTGTTATAGGAGAAGTGTCGATAGTGGATACGGGTTTGGCGGTCACAGATACAACTGTGGCGTAGAGGGTATTGTTGGTGGATGGGTGGTGGTTGTTCTCTTGGTTCTAGATCTATCGGGAGAGGAATGTCCTTTAGGGGGTCTTGGGAGGATGGGTGGTGGTGGCTATGGGCATGACAGTGGTGGTGAGGGGGAGGGATTTTCAGGATGTGACTATTTTCATAAGGGTATGTGGGTGTGCAAGGGGGAGGGGGTATGATTGGTAGCCAATTTTTTTAGGTCTAGTGACCACCATTATTTTCTCACTCATTTCAAGGGGAATGGTTTCCAAAATTTCTAGTAGTTTTAGTTGTCTCCTTCGATGAATCACCAAAATCCTCAATTTTTACGCTATATGAAAAAACAAGGAAAAAATTAATCAACCAGAAGTAAAAAAATATGGATTCCAAAACAAATAAACTGAATCATAGGACATAAAAAAGAAAAAAACGTGTTAAAAAACAACATAACCAGTCATACAAAAAAAGATCATAAAACCATTCCATTTGTAGAGTAGTTATATGATCAATTATGTTATAAGTCAACATGAGATCCCAAGTAGTAGTACAATGAAAAATTTCACTAGAGGTAAACCACCCATTCAAGGAGGGAATCTCATGGTCAACTCTTGAGGAGACCCTCAATTGAGATATCCACTAAGAAAATACCACAAAACTAGGAACAAAATAAGAGAATAAAACACTTATAATGTTAAAACAATGATGAAAACTTTCATGGAGTGAGTATAAAAAATGAGAATAAATAAGAAGATGATATATATGGGGATGTAAGTTCAAATAGATACCAAACGAAAACAACCAGTAAAAATAACAAAAATCTATTATAAAGTAATGAAATAGGAGAATTGGGGAAGGTAATGTGAAACCAAAGATGTATATTTTTCTATATTTTATGTGTTAATTATATATTTAAACATTAGTTATATATCGATGATTAGCTAATGTAATTCATACTCTAAGAAAGTATAATTTTTCGACAAGGTTGATTATTCTCATATTGAATTATGTTGAAAGATAAAATTTCATTTAAATGGTTAACATAAAATATCCGGTTCTTGTATTCATTATTTAGACATGTTTTATGATTGAGTGGAAGTGATGTAATATATATATCTATATATATATATGAATTAGCATAACTTAATTTCTATATCATAATAAGCTTCATAATGATATTCAAGAGATATTTGATAGTTTTTATGTCAATTAATATTCTATATATTAGAGAGTACTGTTTGGTATAGTATTTGTAATTATTTATTCATTATATATATATATGTAACATGTATTTCCTTATAGATTTCATTTGATTATGTTTCTTGGTTTTCAGTAAGGATTTATGAATCTATAAATCTTCCATTGAGAATGGAGTTGTGGATAAGTATCACATTCCCTAATAGGAAATGGAAAATCAGATAGAACAAATTAAACATAAGAGTATAAGCCCCAACATTTCTTTTAGTCTTTAGTTTAATATTAGATTAATAAGTACAATTGAAAGATTAATAGTACAAGAAACAACCATTTATCATTTAGAATAATACACACCATCAAATTCTAAAGGTGTCCTTGTTTTTTAAATATTTTATGTGGATTTTTAAGAGGTAGTGACAAATGATTTTTTTTAGTACCAAGTACAACTGATTTTGTTCAACTAATCATATAGGCTTTTTAGGTTACACATCATAGGATGATGTCCAATAAAAATTAAAACACAAATAATTATGGTATTATGGTTAGTGCTCATTTATTTTTTCAGAGTATTTAATATGGAATTGGAAACTGATGTTTAGTTGAAGAAATAAGTAATACCTAAGAATTATTAGGAATTTAATTGTATATATCAGGGTTAAATATGTAATTCAATTATCTAAAACAACTTAAAAATTGGAGTGAGTGAATTATGTATTCGAGGTTACTTAATTGAGTGAGTACCCCCATAATCCATACCATTTTACTAACTCACTTTATCATATATTAGTATAACATATTAACTTTATAAATAATTATATTATTATTGAGGACCAAATGGATAATAATTTTCATGGACATGTTATTGCTTTGGTTTAAGTGTTTTTGATTTATGGTGATATATTTAAGATTACCTAGAAGGGTGGGTTTGAGATGAATTTTTGTATTTTCATTCATTTTCTTAATCTATTACAGATAGTGATTATAAAATCTCTAAAAACCCTTTTTCAGCATAATAAAGTGTTTCTTCCTAGGTGATATTTAAAGATTGTAGAATTTATCTATTTTTTTACTACTGATATAGGCCTTATCTTTTTCTACACAGTTGTTCCATAATGAACCTGTAGTGTTTCTCTATAAAAACAAACCCAACTATATTACATAAATTGTAATAGAAACATATAGAAAATAAATTTTGAATAAAAATATTACATTACAATATAATTTCAAATAAAACAATTTATAGAAAATATTAAAGATGATTTAATATATTACATTAATAAAAAAAATACATCCTATATACATAATCAAAACTAGAATAATTTTTCCAATGACCAACCTCTATATAATAGCATGTCTCTGTAATAATATCAATGATTATTTTAGTCATAGTAAATAGAAAAACATATTATAATATTATTTTTATATAATCTTCATATGATAAAATATACTATTAATTACTATATATAGTAATGGTATTATTAGTCAATCATGCATTATATTGATTCTCATCTAATTTATACACATCGTAAATTAATTAAAAACCATTTTCATAATGTTTGAAAACAATTAGAGAAAATTTTCAAGGGATTTTCTATGTGATATATGTTTCAAAATAAATGACACTTTTATTGAAGACACGCACATTGATTCAAACCAACCACATCATGTGACAGATTGTTGTGTTGTAAATTCTTAAACATCACAAATGAATTGTGGATAATTTTCCAAATATTTGAAAATAGTCAGAGGTCGATTTAATAATTTTTTATATGTGACATAAATTTTAATATAAAATGGAAGTTATTTATTTAAAACACTGACTTAGAGTCATTCCCCCCACATCATCTATCAAATTTATTTTTGGACGATTCCAATACATTATAAATGAATATCTTATTTTCCTAATGTTTCAAAAAAATGAGATCATTTCATTATTCTTTAAATGATATGTGCGTTTTAATCTAATAGTATGCATCTGTATTGAGAACACACACTTGAATTCATTCACTCCACATCATCTTTCATTTGTTTGTATGATTTATACCTATATATGATAAATGAATAATGAACCCTTCTCATATTTTTTGAAAACAATACGAGCTCATTTTCTCAGTTTTGGGTATGTGATATGAGTTTTAAACTAAAATAACACTTTCGTATTTAAAACAATGACATCAAGTGATACCTTCCTCCCCATCTACCAGATGATGTACATTGAAATCCTATGCATCACAGATGAATTATTGATCACTGCACTAATGTATGAAATCAATTGGATCCCATTTTCTTTTTTTTTTTGATATAAGATACACATATTAAAATAAAATGACACTTTTATATTGGAAAAATGATGTTAGAGTCATAATGACAACCTCATGTGTTGGATTTACATGCAATCAATTACTAAATATCAAATATAAATTCAGGATTATATTTCTAAATTTTGAAACCAAGTTGAAATCATTTTGTTGTAATTATCTCTTTGAGATTTTTTTTAAAACATAAATAACACTTATAATGATATATTTCACTTCGAGTCATACCAACCACATTGTGTTTTAGATCCACATGCGTAAAAGTTATAAAAATTAAAAATTAATTATGATTAATTATTTTGAATTTTGAAAATAATATGTGCTCAAATTCTCAGTTTACGTTATGTGATGCACATTTTAAATTAAACCAAGACTTATATATTTAAATCAAGTACTTTTAGTCACACCTGCAACATCGTCTATCATATTGATATACGATTGATTCCTTCATGTCAAAAATTCATTATAGATCATTTTCCAAAAAATTTATAACAATACTATCTCGTATTTTATAGTAAATTCTAGGTGATATACGTTTTAAATTAAAATGACACTTTTATATTGGAAACACACATTTAAAGTCATATTTATCACATTTTGTGTTGGATTGATGTGATGTTAATTTCAACACATCAAAACATAATTTTGGGTCATTGTACTAATTTTTTAAAACAATATTATTTCATTTTATTTTTTTTCACAATGTGACATATGTTTTAAACTAAAATGAACCTAAAAATGAAAATCTTAACCTTGAGTCAGACATACCACATCATGTGTTGGATTGAAATTATGTCAATTCATATATGTAACAAATGAAAAAAGGATCCTGTATATAAATATTTAAATAAAAATAATATCAGTTGATCAGTTTTGGCTATGTTATGTGAATTTTAATCTAAAATGGAACTTCTACATTGAAAACATGTACTTCGATTCATACCCGCCACATATTCATGTGTATTGATATCAATATAATTAATACATGTTAAAAATGAAATATAGATCATTGTATAATTTTTTAAAAAACAATGAAACCTAGTTTTCTTGGTTATGGAAATGTGGTACAAGTTTTAAACTAAAATAAAACATCTATATTGAATACATGACTTTGATTAATATGTACAACATCATATGTCAAATTGATGTTGAATTGATTCTTAAATTTCCAAAGTATATTATGGATCATTTTACAAAAGTTAGAATTCAATATGAGATATTTCCTAAACATTTTCTATGTGATATTAATTTTAAACAAAAAGACAAATTTATATTAAAACACCAACATCAAGTCTCGTCGACCATGTCATGTGTTTGATTAATATGTGGTAAATTACTACCCATTAAAAACAATTTATAGATCAATTTCTTATTGTTTAAAAAACAATACATTCATTTTATTCATCAATTTTGGATATATGATGCATGATTTAATGTAAAATTACACTTTTATAATGAAAACATTCAATTCAAGTCATACCAACCACATCATGTGTAATATTGAATTGTGGTCGAATCATACATGTCAAAAATATATTATGGAACATTTTTGTAATGTTTGAAAACAATATGATCTGATTTTATTGGTTTTGGATATGTGATACATGTTTTAAATGTTAATGGAACCTCTATATTGAAAACACACACATTGAGTCATGCCTACCATATCATCATTCACAATGATTTTTGGTTGATTCCAACATGTCACAATTGAATTAATATTTGTTGTCTTAGTGTTTTAAAATAATTTGAGAAATTTTTTTATTTGTAGATATGTGATGCATGTTTAATACTAAAATGACACTGTTATATTTCAAATATTCACTTTGGGTTATATTGACCACATCATGTGTCATATTATTGTCAAAACAATTTATACAGGTCACGAATGAATTAAGGATCATTGTACTAATGTTTGACAACAATTCATTCTATTTTTAATTTATTTTTCTATATGATGTTTTTTTAATATAAAATTACATTTTTATATTGAAAAAACACATTTCATGTTATAAGGACTAGATATTTTGTTGGAATAATGGGATGTCAATTCCTACAAATCAAAAATGGAATATGGAGTACTGTACTGATGTTTGAAAATATTATGAGCAAGTTTCCATAGTTTTGACTATGTTACATGTGCTTTAAACTAAATTGTCACTTATATATTGAATACACACACTTTAAGTCATAAATAAAACATGTTTCAGGTTATTATGCATTATATAATTATCATGAACCAAGCCAGAATGCCATCCAACCTGACATCTGACTTGATCTGAGACACGACTCGAAGGGTCTTCCTGATCCCTATGGGATAGAAAGTATAGTCATGCATCAATGTAACCACAAAGGGTAATGATTTTTCCCATAGAATAGCCAAGATAAATAAGAAAAATATCAAAATGAGCATGCATCAAAAATTTACAATTAATCATAAATAGATATACCACTGATCCAGGTACAACGTACAACTGAACAAATATGAACTAAATTCAAAACCAAACCTCCACTAACACAATATCCATGTGACCTCATGGTCACCACCACCAAAAAACTGACCATCCATAAGGCCAACCTACTCCCATGATGAGCACATGAAATAGAGAACCTGAACATTCAAAATAGATAGGGTCTACCAACACTAAATTGGACAAGTAAGGTGTGATCCTAATAGCTCAACATGAAACTAACATAGAATCCATATGTTTCCTTTACCAAAAATATTCGATAAATACTATTTTGAAAAAAAATATATAATTATAGGTCATAATTTAATTTTAAGAACACAAATACAACCTTTAACTATATTCAATTTTAAAATAACACAAGTTCTTTTCTATTTCGAAAATGTGTTTCACATTCAACAACCCATTTTCTTAAAAAAAACTCTACTAGAAAACCATTAATGTAACCAAAAAACAATTGTGTATAAAATAAAAGGAAATAATAAAAGAATATGAAACAAGAATGAATAATATCAAGAAAGTAGTACAAAAATAAATAGACATATACATATTGTAACCATGGTCTTTTCCTAAACATCCCTAGCATGATCCCTTTATGTACTCAAGTTGGACTCACCATCTGAAATATGTTTCAACTCCATAGTCTATAACCAATGGGCCTCCCTAAAATGACCAATCTAGTATCACATCATACAATTCCATATCAAATAAAGGGGGTACTAACCTTTCTAATCAGTTTTGACATGAAACTATCACTCAACCACCTAAAAGTTTACTATGAAACCCATTCTAATAGGATGTTATTTAAGTGGTAGTCCCTCACATGCATGAATCTCTTTATCTTCTTCCGTCGCACATGCCAACCCTAAACAATAAAAACACCGATACAATAATCCATTTATAGAAATCCCCTTATAGGGTTCCCAATCATATAATAGAACTTTAACAAGTTTCAATCAGGCTGTCACATCACATAAGATTTCTAACCACATTCATTTAACATCATTACAATGTGAAAATCAGGCCTTACATCTTGTCCATTTCAAATACGCCTTCATAAAATTACTCAACCATTTCAAAATCAATATGGACAACCACTGTCAAAATTGAAATTCGATGAGGTCCTTTATACAAAATCCAACATCAATTCCGACCTTATTTCTAGACCAAGATGAAAATACACACCACACATAATGATTCCAAATGGGCGTCCACATCATTTAGTGACCAACCATATTTTATAAAATACCGAATGGGTCATAATATTAAACATATTATTTGAAGAACAACATGAGTAATTTGGAAATAGAGGTAGTTTAGTTAAACCCCAAGAATATGAAAGAGATAGACAAGTTTTTTGAAAACTAGGTTTTATGTTAGACACAGACATCATCATTTATGAACCCATCCATGTGTGAACTCTGAGCACACATGGAATTTCCCAAATCAAATGGAGTACCACATGTAGTTATTCCCCAAAACATTTACAAAGAACCATCACATGTTTTCCAATTACATAGTAAACCACATTATAAAAATAACCATGTTCAATGTATCAGGACCAAATCACAATACAATGAATTTAATAAAATTTTTGTAAGAGAAACCAATAAAAAAATCATCTAATTTTACCATTAAAGATAAATTTAAATTTTATGAAAACAGATTTGGGGAATATATACATAGGAATATATGAAGAATCATTTAAAAACAATTTTTAACAATTTATAAAAACAAAATTACACAACAATGGGCTAACTATTTGCATAAATAATGCTAGAATAACATTTATAAATTTATTGGAAGAACACTATCATAAATGGATTAGGATAAAAATTAAAATAATAGAATCCCCAACCTCAAAAATGTATGAATACAGCAAAACCTCAAGGGAAGGGAGAACTGAGACCAATAGACAATTCATACCCGCTAGATCAAATATATAAAAAACTAATGAATTAACCATAACCTCTAGGGTTTGACCAAACAAGACCCCACATATCTGAAACTAGGTAATTAATTAATAATTGGATAATGAAGAGAAAGAGGGGCCAAACCCCTAAGAAACTCACCATAGGACTTGATAGATGGATCAATATAGGAGGAGGACCATGAAGAATGGGGTTTGGAACCCCTTTATGTTGCAACCTCATCTAAGATAGAGGGGGAATGTTAGGGATAAAAATATCAGAGTGATAAATAGGGTTTTAAGTATTTAATGTTTCTAAGAATCATGCATGGTTTGGTCGCATTTTTTTCCAAATCATATACCAACCGTGCAGTAGGTACTTTCTAAGAAAGAATCGACCCAATGTCCATCCCTCATGGTTTGACGTAGTGTGATCAAACCATTTGTTAACTTTTGTCACAAATCCCACACCTTCCACATGGTTAACTGGGTTGGGCTCCATAATTTCTATTAACCAGTTTCTACCCATGCGTAGGCCAAAAATTCATGAAAAACTCAAAAACTCAGACTTTTGTGATGGTAAATAACCCCTAACCTCAACCCAAGGATACAAGATCGAGATAAGAATAAAACATGAGGATTTTAAAGGTTGGGTGTGTATGTTCTCCCCGTAATGAACACTTTATTCCCCAAAAATCACTCATTCGAAAGATAATAAAAACATGAATCCATGACTAGTCATAAATAAAAGAAACCACAAACATCATGGTGACATTTTTCTATAAAGTTCACATGTGACTAATGAATAAGAAACCATAGAATAATAATTTCTAGAGAATATTTTATAGTTCTCCCCACGATAAGAACCCCACTAGAACATAATATTCAAAATACAATCAATGCCACCAACACATGAACGAGATGCCCTCTATAAGGGAACCAAAAAAGCTAGGACCCGGGGAAATCCCCACTCAAACCAAAAATCAAATGCACTAAAAAAATCCCCAATACTAGTAATAAACCATATAATAAAACCAACCTAATAAGTGAACTAAAAACCAATCCATCGATTCAAAAAAAACTCATGCATCTCTAAACGAACACTACTAAAATTAAAACATACCCACACAAGGGATAAGCCCATTTAAGGTTGAACTAAGATTCAGAGGGCCACATTCAGAAAAATATAACCACTTGGATCTTTGAAGAACATGTTCATCAAACATCTACGATGAAAAAAGGAACTTAAAAAATCTGAAAAATTTTTACAATAAACATTATACATATCCAACCTAACACGGGAGACAAAACAGGGATATGGTCTCCTACACCCCTAACAATTCCTGAATGTTCTAAAGCTTCATTATGAGATCTCTGATTCGAGTCTTGATGAATACATAATCTCTTGTATCATAGTTAGGCATTGATATCCTCTGACCACAATGTCATATTCATGTGACACTTCCTATAAATCATATTTATATGACCCAGACAGTTGTAAAGATGACATGTATTCAGATGATTGTGACAAGATGGCTTAAAAATCAAGATCTGGACACACTGGTGGCACACAAATGGACGTTCTAATGAATTGGAGATCATAACCAATAAAGGAGACTCCTAAATGATAGGTTCCTCTGCCACAACATTGTAGGATGGGAAACCCTCATGAGTAATAAGAGACACCAGGTTTCCACCCACCTGTGTTCTGGATATCAACATAGCAAAACCATTCATCATCCACCAACATCATGAAACAAATTTCCTCAAAAGAGATGAATCACCCCAATATATTAAGACAAAGACCCATGATTTAATGAGAATACTTCAATAGACCATGTGACATTACCTCTAAATAAAATTATACCATATCCTTGAAGTGGTAATCATATTCCATCACCGTCTATTGGCCTTGATAAATACTCATGAGCACTTCCATTTTCATTTCCTTTACCTCCTTAAGTATAATCCATTAGAAAAAGACAGACTTAAATACATCATGTTTCATCCTATATTGTATCAATGGCTGGGAAAAATATCCCCTTCATCCAAAACTAGAGGCTTAAACAACCCCATAATAGTACACACACTGACAGCATAGAGAGTTCCCAATGATATGAAGATATTCCCAACATTATCAATACACTTAACTACATCTAATGGATCATGATCACCATGAGGGATTTGAAACACTTGTGAAAAACAATAAAACATGGCATGAATCATTAGGATACTTATGTACCTTTCCAAGTGGTAGATTCTGAATAACATAAGGAACACCAATTCAAACCCAATATCAAACCATAGTAAAATTGAAAATATCATCTCATGCTCAAGGAAACAACTTCTTATGACTAATATATACAATCACAGCAAAAAAATCCTTTCAAAAAAAAAACTATTTTAATTTTTATTTCAAAACATACTTATTTCAGGGCTACTATCCGAACACAAAATCAACTTTTCAAAAAATAATCCCCACTTTATAAAATAAAACCCAATTTTATAAATCATTTTCGTCTTTCAAAATCACTTTAAAAAACTAGGCTAAGCCTTCAATTTCTTGTGCCCATCCATATAATCCAATGAACCATCACATATGCGTTAATACATTTCCATCCACATGTGAAAGCATGAACCTTCCCCATATACCCATACATATGAGAACATACATAAGGAATACCAAGGGTCACATTCATGTAACTTCTTTATCAATTCCAAACATGTACCAAATCATCATACCAAAACACATTATCTTTTAAAACCATTTTTCCAATCCCAAATCCATTTGTATAAAATTATTTTAGTTTTCATAAAACATATTCATTTTAAAAGATTAATCACATAAAATGTGACCAAAACAAAACATAACTGATGCCAAACTACAAGAATCAGGAACTAGTATTCATGCATAACCTAGCGACATAGTAGTAGGTCAATCCTAAAGTAAGAATCAACAACTGGGAGAAGATTAAACCACGTACATTGAATCCACATGGGTCACAACTCAATGTGAGATCATGTCATAACACTATCCCTACTAAATTTTCATTCCATAGTAAAAAAACCCAAATAGGACGAAGAATCAATTCCCAAACCACCCCTGGATATCCAAGGATAAGAATAGGTAAGTTTTCGTGAGGATCTTCATGTACCTACATCCCAAGTTCCAACAGTCCTAATATCTAAATACCTGACACCCTAAATATCAAATAATCTTATCTGATACCATTTGTTCATGATATAATCTAGAATTCAATCCATCCCAACATCTATCCTAATCTAATACATTCCACAATGGGAATTCCCAACCCCATAGACTAGAAACAAGTGATGGGAATCAAAGTAATCACTAAAGGGAGTCAACTTTCTTAGAGAATAACCATTATCAACAAGAAAACTAAAAAACTAAGCCTGAAGAAATAACAAAAAATATATCATAATTATATATACCATAGATCTAGGTAAAAAGTAAAAATGAACAACTATGAACTAAATAAAAAACAAAATCGCCACTGATACAATCTCTATATGACCTCATGCTCACCACTATCTACGAAATAACTAGCCACAAGACCATCCTTCCCCTACAATGTTCACCAGAACCATAGAACCTAAACCTGCAATAAATATTTACTCTACCGACACAAAATAGTACAATTAGTGTGTGAGACTAATTTCCCAATAAAAACTACCAATGAATCCATAGTTTTCATTTCAAAAAAAAGTCCATATATAAAAGAATGAAAATACATATATAAAGATAGGATTTTATTTCATTTTATGGAAAAAAATGCAACCTCCATTAAGTTTCCAATTTAAAATGACACATTTATTTTTTCCTTTCAAAAATTTACTTCACATCCCACAACCACTTTTTCATTAAAAATGAACCCAAACACCAAATCATTCATGTATCAAAAATAGGTCTGTGAAAAAATAAAGGGAACCAATACAAGTAGATGCAACTATCAATATTAATATCAAACATGTAGGAAATAGAGAAACAGAAAAATACAGGTAGTAACTATGTTCTTTTACAAAACATCCCTAGAGTGATCCTTTAATGTACTCGAGTTAGAATCACCTAAAAGTATATGGTGGACATCCATTGTCTATAACCAGCTAATATCCCTAAACTAACCAATCTAGTGGAAAAACCAACCATGGTCTATCATGTAATGGGGTACCAACCCATCTAATTGGGATTGGAGAGAAACCATCACATGAACCTCTAAAATATTCCCAGTAAACCCATGCTAATTTTTTGTTGTGTATGTAGGAGGCCCTCTCATTCATGAATCAACTTACCTGTCATCATCTTACTATCCCACACCAAACACTGACACCACCTCTACAATAACACATATATGGAAATCCATTTATAGGGGAGCCAATCATATAATAGGCCTTTAAAAATTTCCAATTGGTTCTTAACATCACATAATATTTTATTTTATTCCATAAAACTCATTACATTTCCAATTGAGCACTCACATTTTCCAGACCACATTCAATTTCCAACATTACAAAGTGCCAACCAGGACTTACTTCATATCAATTTCAAATAAACTTTCAGAAAATTTCTCAACCATTTCAAAAATATTATAAACAACCAATTTCAATTATGCAATGCTAAATAGGCTATTATACGAAATCTAGATTCATTTCCATCCTTATGTCAAGACAATTATAAATCCCACAATGCACTTAGTAAGGAAAAACTAGATTCAACATAATTGAGAGACCAAAAATCTGTTATAAAATGAAAAACGGGAAATAATATTAAAAATATCATTTGAAACCATTCTTGATTCCTTTTAATACAAAGGGAGTTCAGATAAATACCAAGGGATTAAAAGAGCTACATAAGTGTGTTAAAAATCTATTTTTATGTTAAACACGACCACAAATTTTTTTTCCCAAACATGTGTGAACTTATGTAATATATGTATGATTCCATGTCTAAGGGAATACCATAATTAGTTCTTCCTTGAAATATTTACAAAGATCAATCACATGTTTTCCAAATAACACAACAAAACACATTATAAAACTTAACATGTTCTATATATCAATCCCAAATCCAAGTCCAATAAATTTAATAAAATTTTAATAAGTTCAACCACATTTAAATTCATCATATATTTTCTCTAAAGGTCAACTGACATTTGATGAAACACATTTGTGGCATATATAATTATTCATATATGAATAATCACTTATAATCACATTTATACAATTTATAACAACAATACAACACCATAATGAACAAAACAAGTTCATATAAAACAACAAAAATTACATTAATAAATTAATTAGAAAAACACAATAATCAATGTATTCTGCTGGAAAGAAAAATAATAAAAAAACCAACCTAAACAGTGTGTGAATTCAATGCAACTTCAGGGGAAGGGAGAATCAAGACTGACGGATGATCTGCATACCCTAGATAAAAAAACCAAATGAAATAACCATAACCTAAAGGTACAATTCAAAAAATAACCCCCCAAAGGGAAACCAATAAATCATGGAAAATAATGAAAGGGGAGAAAGAGGTTCCAAACCCTAAAAAACTGACCATGGGACTTCATTGATGGATCCATAGAGGAGGAGGAGCCAAGGAAAAGGGGTTTTGTGACCTATTTATTCTCAAAAGTCAACAAAATAGAGTTGGCTGAATTAGGGATAAAAATAGGGGAAATAAAAATAGGGTTGTTAACATTTAAATTTCTTGGTCAGCTCAAATAGTTTGGCGGCATGGTTTACCAAACTATGCACCAAATATGCGATAGATTCTTCATAAAAAATAATTGATTGCATGGCCTACACACAATGCTTGACTTAGCTTATGAAAACCGTGAGGTAGCTGCTATCTAAAATCCCACAATAGTTGTATGGTTACTTGGGCTAGGTTGCATAGTTTCTACTTACCGTGTGTTACCCATTCCCAAGAAAACAATTAACCAAAAAATCAAAAGATTAAGCTGTAAACTCATCCAGAACCTCAGACCAAGGATCCAAGGTCTAGATAAGAATAATATAAGATGATTTTAATGGTCCTGACATGACAATTACTATACATTATAAATATATTATGGCCAATGTCTTAAATAACAATACATTCTAAATGTTTTTTCTCATTGTTGTGTATGTCCCTAGTGTTTTGAGCTACAATGATAGTTTTAAACTAAGAAATACTCATAAATCCATATTGGGTGCTCTATATGTCAAATTTACATGAAATTCATTCCTATACATATAAAATTTGTTATGTATCATTTTTCTAATGTATGAAAACTATCTAGACGTGTTTTATTAGTTTTGAGTATATGTCTTGTGTTTTAAAATAAATTTTCAATTCTAATACAAAACATACACTTTGTGTCAACATGAGGTCATTGTGGATTGTATTGAACTGTGTTTGATTCCTACACATAAAAAATGACTTATGGAACATTATTTGAGTGTATTAAAATAATCTCAATTATATTTCATAAATTATAGTATGTGGCATGTGTTTTGAAAAAAAATGTCAATTATAAAACTAAAAACATATACCTTGGGTCATAATATAGACACTATAACAGGAAAAAAAATTAACATTTTGTTTAAATTTTTTTTCCCATATATATATATATATTCTAGATAAATTTAACACCTCAAAAATTCCATTGTGTTTCTAACTTAACTCTTATTTTATAATGAATGTCTTATTGAGAGAATATAGAAATACTTTTACATATTGATAATAAAATTACACATCATGAATAGATAAGGAATAGTAAAATGAAGTAAATTAATGGTAAATACAGTTGGTAGAAAAAACATTCATTAAACCTGATATGATTAGCTTCAAATCAACAAAGAAGACCTCCCATGTGGTAATGATCATAAAAATAAAGAGAAGTGTATGAAAAAATTTAACACTATCAAAGTATTTATAAGAATAATAACAATCAACATACTATATGACATAGTGAGAATGATTATGTATTTCTAGGTAATTATTACTATTATGAACAAGGAATGTTGTACAATATCACTAACGGGCATTAATATAAATAATTAATAATATGGTCAGTCATTATAATTTTTTTTTCAGAATTACATACCTGTTGGGGCAATTTTATTAATGTTTTTTTGAAAAAAAATGTAAATTTATTATTAAATTATTTTTAAGGTAAATTTATAGATTTTCAAATAATTTTAATTTCTTAGAAAGAAATCATGAAAACTATTATTAAATGATATTATATTTTGACATTGTCCAAAGTAATTTTTATAGTGCTCAAAATATTTATTTTTCAATAAACTTGTTAAATTTTGATAAATAATGATATTTATTTAAAAATTTAAAATTATTATATTTAGAGAATTATTTTGATAAAATAGACATCAATTTCGGACTCACAAAGTCAGAAGTACCTTACAATGAATTTATGATTATTTTCTTAAAACATGATTTTGGGGTAAAAAAATGAAAATACTATTTTTCAAGAAATAGAAAAACCCTTCTGATATAATTAGGAGGAAATAATGATTTAAAAAATGTTAATCATTATTCTTCAAAACAGTATATAGAATCATATAATAAATTTTTTTTTGGAAACACATGATTATCAATTTTGAAAAACACAATTTAATTATTTATATAAAAACTATTTTTTATGAGTCATATGTGTATCATTTTAGAATTTATTTTAATCCCTTTTATAAACATAATAAATTAAAATTTATTAAATATTTTGAATTATAAGGTAAAAATTAGGTAATCAGATCAATTTAATTTTTTGGAAAAAAAATTGTCATCATAAAAAAAGACTAAATATTGTTTATTTAAAAAAATATAGAGGGTAAAAGTTAAATGTTAAAAGCATAAAATTCCTAAAAAAATAATAATTGGAGGTTGAGGTTTTTTAGGACCTTAACCAAGATTAAAACCATTAAATTTCAATAAAACTAATTGGAATTAATACCACTGAATTGTGGTTATCCATAAATGAAAAGTGATCATTATTTTACCACTTAATGTTACCCCTCCTCCAGTATAAATATCTCACTCCATCCCCAATTTTCACATGAAATGATTTAGAAAATTTTATTCCTAAACATATCTCACAATATTCCCACCCATATGGTTCCATGGTTCCAATGTGTCCCTCTCTCCCTTTCATAGGTATCCTTAAAAAGAATGTGATCTTTTGCTCCACTTCATTTGATTCAAGTTCAATTTTGTATAATCCATTGATTTTAGATTTATTATGTTCTCAAGTGATTTTAAATAGCCCTATTATTTTAAATACAATTTATTTTTAATGAGGGACTTCATTTACTACACATTATAGATATATTTATGTCGTTACGCTTCCAATATAAGGGTTCCTCACCCCTCTTTTTTGACTACCCTTGCAAGTCATTTTTAATTCATTCTTCTTTCAATAAGAAATATTATTAAGAATCGTTGTTATAATTTCCTTCTTATATTTTCAACTAGACATAAAAATTACTTATAATTATACAATCATTATAAACTTTTGTAATTCTGAAACATTTGGATACCCATCAAACAATAATAAATTTGGTTAACAATAGTGTGTGTGGTTGTCCAAGGAAATACATCACTATCTAGATAGAAACAAGTGGATGTGTCTTCAATAAAGTTATAACATGTGGTAACACATGAAAACACCATATTAACTTAATCTCTATTATGAACTGGTGAAAAACTAGAGGCATTTCTATAAATTAATTTTGACACTCCTGAGGAATTTTCATTATCTAATTAAATTAAACATCATAAGGCATAAAAAAGGTTTCCATATGTGTATTGATATTTATAATAAATTGATATCCCCAAGATGGGAATGTAACATCCTGACATTTTAAGAAATATTTTTTTCAAATAAATTTAATTTTTTTAAAACATTTTATTAACCATATAGAGAAGTTTCTTTAATTGCATGCATGACTTACAATACCGAGTTCATCATACAATATATGCAACATCGATTTTTTTCAATATATTTCATTACATGCAAGACCTAAGTCTATCAACCATCATTATATTATTATTTATCAACAATATGTTAGAATAGAGAGAATAAATATGAATATTTAAATAATGATAATATGTTTTTACACATTTATAAAATGATTTCGTTGGATCTAAATTAATTATAAATAAAAATAAAATCCAATGGAATATAAAGGATATATTTTTATCAAAAATAATTTTTATGTGCACAATAGAGATTTATCATACTAGATTCAATTGGTCACTATTAGTAAATTATTTTAAATGGAATTCATATCTTATTTATTCAATAGATTTTTTAAAATTAATCAAATAGGTTTTTCGGGGATAAAACTAGAACAAATATATTTTAACGATTAAAAACATTCATTCTTTGTCCAAAATGTGTTTTATCGCTCTTTGGTGCACATATTTTTACATTTTTTTCAATTGTAGAAAATGAGTTAAAAAAAGAAATTAATTATTTTAAAGTGAATATAAAAATTATCAAAGGTTTTATTTCTGGGATTCTTATGAGGCAATTCATTTCTTAGCAAATAGTGAAAAACACAGCTTTGTTATTAAAACTTAAATATTGTTAAAATTATTAAAGAAAATAAATTATATATTATGTTTTTTAAAGTAAAAAAATTAGTTCAATTATATATAAATATTAATCAAATTTATCAAATTAGAATCAATTATATATTTAATTTTTATATAAATCATTTTAAATAATTACACATTTCAATATTTTCAATTTAAAAACACGCTTTCCAATTATGGGTGTAGAAATATTTTTAAATTAACTTCTGCCACATATATGAATGTAATTTAAAAAATTGGATTTCCAAATTTGAATAATATTAATTTCAATTATCTAATAATTTTAACACAAATTTTTAACATAAATATTACTTACAAAAAGTTAAAATTAATTTCTAAGATTAATGTTAAAACTATGTTTTATGTGTAACATTTTCATGTGTTAAAATTAATATTCTAAAAACATATGAATTTTATTTCATAAATGTTTTATAAAAATTAGGATTATTATTTTTTAATTATATAATAATTCTAAATTTTATTCTATTTTTAAGGGAACAAAGTTCAGGGTAAATAAAATATATAAGTTACAATGGTAAATAAACTAAGAGTAAAAGTTGGTAAACATAACGACAATGTAATAATGTGATAAAATGTTCTTAATTTTATTTGGTGAATTTATTTTATAGACAAAATGTTTTTCCCAATCCATTATTGTCCACCTTTTTAGGAACAAGTTTTGAGGGGGACCTACCAATAGTGAATACTTTTGGGTATTTATAAAAATGTCATTAGTCCTCAATCATAAAAGTTCACTCACCTCCCTGTCATATTCACACCATCCAAGTCATTTGGATTATAAAATACCTACCCAAATCACTAAAAAAGTTCTCTAAAATCATCATAGAATCCTTTTATTACATAAATACGACCATGGGAGGTATTAGTTGTAAACCTAAAGTAGTTCCCTGAAGAAGAGTTAACATTCTTCATTGGGAATTTTCATTTTATTTATTTCTCCACCTCACTAAATTATTATTTAACCATGAACATAAAATAAAATCATATTATTAAATAAATATAGATTTATTTTTAATTGAATTATTTAGAAAAATTTCCACTTCCAACAAATGGGATATGAAATCATCATTCTTATGTACAACAAATTGATTCCCCCCATACCGATGTCATTCGTTTCTTAATGAACACCTCTCACGGTTGGAAATAATGATGGTTTATTGTTTATATATGATACATATTATATTTAATATTTTATTAAGATTCTTCATTTTTTATATCACATGTACTTAATTGATTTTTTATGGGAATATGATGACAACGCTCATGTGTACGACAGAATGCGACCTTGTGAAGCGATGTGATTCGTTCATGCTTTAAATAGAATTTATTAAAGAAGTTTTTAATTAAAAATTGTGATATTTATGATATAAAAATGATTATTTAAGTATAAAATACCATTAACATTTATTTATTTCATTCCAACATGGAAATATAAACAACATTCATGTGCACGTGCTGACTATCGTCTCCATAAATGGTGTATTTCATATTCTATCTCAAAATAGTATGTATCATTGTAAATAAAAATATATATAGAAAATTTATAATATTTATATCATTTTTTACATAATTTATTTGATGAAAAAATGATCAATTTAAATTTTATAAAAATAACAAGTTAAAATATACAAGGAAAACAAAGCAATTATTGCTTGAAACATGACTTTGAAATGAAATTGTTAATAAATTGGAAATAAGAGATCCAAATAATAATATATGATTATGTATTTATGTAAAATAAATTTAATAATATTATAATTGTTGTACAATAGGGTATAATTTTTATGATAGAATTCAATAATAAAAGAAAGGTAATTTGATATAACTTGTTATATCTATGAGATACATGCAATATTCACTCCTCGCTTATTTGTGTGGTGTATATAATTACCTTATTAAATTATATATCATGAATATAAGACATTTAATTATATTTATTGTCTCATTTTATGATATTATTTCATGGGGTTTATGATTTAAAAAGTTACTCAAGCAGTAAGATAGTTTCATCTCACTTTTATTATCTGTGAGACAAATGTCATACCAATAACATGATTCTTATTTGTGGTGTGTGTACTTTCCATTAATGTATATTATGATTATTATTATGTAAATTAAATTTATTTACATCCCATTTTATTATATATCTTTCTTGGGGTTTACAATACAAAAGATACCAAAGCGGTAAGGGATTTTTTTTCTCAATTTGTCTTTATTGGGACATATGTCATGTTATAAACATCCCTTCATTTATGAGTTGTTTATATAGTATCATTGACATATAATATCATGAATGTATTTATTCTAGTGATGTTATAATTATATTTTTCTTATTTCTTTCTTCATGGGGGATTAGAATTCAAAATTACCAAGTGGAAATCATTTTTAGATACAATCACTTCATTTTTCAAGATTATTTATGATTATGATTCCAATGATGAAATAATATGATCTATTACTCAAGAAACTAATTATAATCATACCCTATTGATAATATTGATATTTTAAACAAGTAGTTCTATTTTATCCACTCCATGGCACTTAATTTAATGATTAATAAGTATTTAAAAAATATGACATTATTTACATCTTCAATCAGAAATATGTTTTCCTATATATTTTTTCTGAAAATGTGTCCAAAAAATTAATAAGTTATTTTTTATATAATATTTTCAAAGAAATTGTTTTAAAAAAAGATCTAATTATTTCAATAAAATTCTAAAAAAATTTATTTTCCTATGAAATTGTGTTCATTTATTTTCAAGGAATCCAAATCTATTTTCAAAGAAATCGATTTTCAAAAAATTTTATGTTATTTCATCCTAAAATGTTCAATGTGATCTGAAAATATAATTTTCCCTATAATATTAAATCATTTAATTTTATTTATTCTTCACTAGGGGTATGATATAACTATACCATCCTTATTCATTCCCTATTAGTTCTATTTTTAAGTTGGCATATTTTTTAGAAATCCTATTTATCTTACTAGGGTTATATCATAATGAAATGATTATGAAACCGGTTTCTTTTAAAAATTTATGATATAATGAAATTTTTAGGAATGTCATCTCTTTTTATGGGTTATTATATGCTGAATTTTTCTTTATCTTTTGGAAATCATGTGTATTATTTCATTATGTGAGAGGTGGGACCCATATCATTTTTTCAATGAATTGGCTAAATATTTATATATCAAGAGAAAGGCATGGATGGAATGGGGAGTGATCCTGGTTCAGTAATGGACTTTTCCCACTAAGATGATATTGGGAATGTACCTTGAATATTAATAAGTATTGGGGGGTGAACCCATTCCACTAATATACCCTATAAGTGAGACATTACTACTATTTAAATCATTTCATATATTGATGTGTTTGACATGATTACATGTATTAGGAATATTTTATGTTCTCATGTTTTGTGATATTTCATTTCTTTATGATTTTTGTCTTATAAATGGACAATAATTTTTCCCTATGTTAGTTTTATGATCTTTGACATGTCTGGTATAATTAGGAAATTCTATGATCATGTTCTCATACCCTTATTCTCATGTTTTTCTTATGTGATTGTTGATATATTCTATTCTACTCTTATCCTTACTAAGAATATGAGGTAATCATTTATCATATTTCCATTCCCTTAGATGCCAAAAAGGTATTTCTTATTGATACTCTAAGACATTATAATTGGATTAATGTTGTTTTTTAAGACAATAAATTGTTGTATTTTATGTTTTTTAATTTTTTTAAAATTCAAGTATCTAATTGTTTTACAAATCCTACTAAATTATTCATTCCATCAAGATATGATGTATTGTATCATATACCAATGTAATAAAGTAACCATCGGCTCTATATTACATGAGTATGGGTCTTTAAAGTTGGTAATAGAGGATGTTTAGAAGAAAAATTTGGAAGTAGATTTAGTACAACCATTATTATAGGGAATAAGACTATGAATAAAATTAAGGATACATATAGATGAACATACTCATGATTTGGTAAAGAATATATTTTTTGGTTTAACTAGAAATACATCCACTTATAGATATTTTAAGTGTATATGGTTCTGGAACAGAAGTAACTAGAGGTAGAATGACCATGTATGATCATAGATAAACCAAAGTATTCCTATATTTATTTTTTATTAATTAAATTTTCATGATTATGTGGTTTTCCAACTATGATTATTGTTTCTCACACTCTGCATTATGTTTTTAGTAATTGAATGGTAATAGAAGGAAGTAATTTAAAATTGTACATAATGGGAAATTTGATGATAATAATCAAAATGGGATGATGAATGGAGTGAATGATATTTTTATTGCACATAATCTATCATCAAAAAACAAGATTAAAAAAATATACCATTTTCAACACTCTGAGAAATAATCTAAGAGATGGATAGTGTTTCCTAGGATTTTGGGTGGTGGAGACTATGGAGGAAATATGATTCAGTTTCAAATATTCCAATAATGTGAGAATAAGTACTCAAGGAAATGTTTAAATAGAATGAGAAGAAGTTTTTATTTTGGTAAATAAATCCAAAAAATATGGTATTACAATAGAGAAATCAATATTTTAGTTAAAACAATGGATGAGACTAATAGTATCTCAAAGGCCTAACCATTATATTGAATGTTTTAAATGAAGAAAGTATAGGCATTTTGTGAATTGATCTCTTAGGGGGAATTATGAAGATAAAGATCAGATAGGATTGAGATATGAAAGAAGGTAATTATTAAGAAATATCAAGTCTAATACTAGTTGATGGTTAAGGAATAAAGTATAATGAGTGAATCATTTATGTATTGTAATTAAATAATTATAAAATATGATGAGAGTGTTCAGTATAATTTTTTCATTAAATATTTTTAGAAGTATGATTAATTGTGGTAATGATCTAGAAAAGTGATTTTATAGCATTCTTATATTAATAAAAAATCCATGATTAATCGAAGGATAGCCCATTATTTGTTTGATATGTCGAGATAATGATTTTATTATAAACAGAAGATTGATATGGATTATTTTGATATTTTTGTTTTAGATTATTTATTTTCAAACAAAGTGGTTATTGATTTCATGGATTGATTTTGTAACATTTTTTTATTTGTGTAATATCTCAAATAATATGTGTTTTACTTAATGGTTAAGGTAGAATGAATGTTTTAATATGGTTTTATGGTAATTAAGGTTGTTATAATGTTTCAAATAATACTAGATAATGGTATACACATGTTCAGCATATGGAAATTAAGAGAAACTCCATGTGCATTAATGTTAAGCTGATTTTGGAAATATAGAGGCCTTATTTATAAAGTCATTAATTTTAATTATTTTACGGTTTATAAGGTTAACCATTTATGAAATGGTTTAATATTTACATAATATTAGGTTTTAGAGATTAATTTATTACATCACGGTATGATGATTTATTCATATTAGATAACATATGCTAACCATTTTGTTGTGATGATAAGTAAAGATATAAAAATGACTTATAGTTGTATTTTATATACTATGATCTATTAACTAATTTGGAATTACAATTTCATATTCTTTCATATAGTAAGAGAATAATTTTAGATTGATCAACACATAAAATTAAAAAAAAGTTAGTATATCTTCTCGGAAAAGATCTTGAAATAAAATATTATCTTACTGACCTCATTTATTAGTGATACCAATGAAAATTTTCACAAATATTTGTTTTTCCTTTCATTGACTTTATCTTCACTATGTTCTGTATCACTCCCAATAAGTCTGTGGGGGTTAATTTTATATTCCAAATCTGTCTTTTAATTTCCCACTAATTTTATCCCTTTGTGGAAACATATTTATGCATTGCTTAAGGTATCCTTTATGTTTCCAAAATGTCCTTTTTATGGGATGTTTAATTTTTCATTTTTATGATGTTGGATTCTATTAATAAAATTCCAAATTTCAAACCACTAATGACCCAGATGAATTTGATCGGTGAAATTAACTTTCATGGGTAGAATGTAACATCCCAATATTTTTTGAAATTTTTTCATTTCAGACTAATTAAAATTAATTATAAATTTCATTAAAGTAAATTACATATTTCATTGATAGTAGGAATGGTACACCACACAGATTTCATGTTACATTATATGAAACATCAAGTTTCTTTGATAAATTTTTCTATACAGAAGACCAAATTCTATCGAAAAACAATATACTATTATTTATCAACTAGCCATTGGAAGGGAGGTAAAAAAATTGGATTAGCAGAATTAGGTAAATATATGGATTACACACATATAAAATTATTTAATTATTTATCAATTAATTATAAAATAAAATTAAAACCCAATGGAATATAAAGTAATAACTTTTATGAAAAAATATTTTTATGGACATAAATGATATATATATATATTAATAAAATCAATGAGTCAATATTAGTAAATTGTTTTGAATAAAATAAATAAAATATAAAATCGATATTTTTTAATATTAATACAATAGTTTTGATAGGTATAATATAATAAAAAATCAATTTTTATGCTTGTAATGTGTATTAATTCCAGAAATATTGTTTTGTATCCTTTTAGGAAACATATTTTTAAATTCATTTTTATCACGTTTAGAAAATTAATTTGAAAAAATTAACATAATTTTCTAAAAAATAATATCAAGATTATCAATGAGTGAATTTTGGGGATTTATGATAAGTTTTATCTATTTATTATTATTGAAAAATACAACTTTTATTTTAAAACGACTTCTTTAGTTTATATTATTTACATAGATAAAATATATTTTAAATTACCTTTAATGTAAAATCAGTTTAATAATATATATATATATATAGTTATCTAGTTTATTTCATTGAATCAATTTTATAATGAATTTGAATATAAAATCCTTTTAAACATTTGATCATTTTCAGTTTATAAACCATGTTTCTCATCATGACTATTTGCACATTTTTGAATTACATTCTACCAACTCAATGAATAGAATTTGGAAAAATTGGTTATTTATTTTAAAAAATAATAATTTATATTTATTAACAAGGATAACATAATTTTAACCATAATTATTAGTGTAAATAGTTTAAATTAATTACAATGTTTTTATTTAAAAGAATGTTTTTCATTTTACATGGTCATGTATTAAAATTAATTTTCTAAAAAAAAAGTTTTTAATTTTATAAAATTAGATATCATAATTAGAATCATTAGATCATTATCACATACTAATTATCTTTCTAATTTTAATTGTAATGGAAAAATTAGCTAAGAAAATAAAAGATATAAGTTACCATGGAAAGTAAACTAAAATTTTGAAATTGAGTAAACATAAATAAAAATGAATTTCATGAAAAAAAATATATTTTTTTATTTAGGTGGCAGAGGTTTTTCTTGGACTAATAATCCCTATATTCAATTTTTTCACCTTTGGAGGTGCATGTGGTAATGTAGACCACCAAATTTTGAATAATTTTGGGTATTTATAAGAATGTCACTCCTCCCCATTTATAAAAGGGACATCACCCCTATCTCATATTCAAATATTCAAAGACAATTTCATTTCCAATCCTTACATAAATAGGCTACCAAGTTCCCTCATATCTTCCTAGAATCCATTTTTGGGAAATAAGTCCTGCCAAGGGAGCTCTTTGGTGCAAACCGAAGGATGTTCTCTGAAGTAGTGGTAACGTTCTTCCATGAGCATTTTAATTTTTTTTATTTATCCGCAACAATAAATTATGATTTAACAATGAAAATATAATAAAATAAAAATATTACATATAAAAATTTTTTTATGATAATTTTAGGATTTATAAGGATATTCATGTCAATCAAATGGGTTACGAAATCATTATTCCGGTGTACAGAAGACTACCACCTCACGAATTGATGTCAATGTTTTTTTTTCAATATCCCCTCACAAAGAAAGATATAATGGTTGTTTTTTTGTTCATATATTATATTTATAATATTTATGATATTTATTATGTAATTATTATTCATAAATATTTATATCACGCATACATTCATGATTTTAATTTTTTGGAAATATAAAAACATCGCTTGTGTGTATAGAGGTACACCACCTCACAATGTGATGTGATTCATTCACACATTAAATTGTATGTATAAAGGATCAGTTTGATAAAAAAATATGTGAAATGTATGGATTAAAAATTTTCTATACTGATAAAATATCATTTTATTTTATTTATTTCAGTCTGATATGGAAAGGGAAACAACATTCATGCGTACATGCGGTCTACCATGTCCATGAATAGTGTATTTAATTTTATATCTCTAAATATTATGAATAAATTTAAATACATATATTATGAAGTTATATGATATTTATATAATAGAGAATATTCTGAATATTATTACACCACCATCAATTTAAAATTACAAAAACAAACAAATCAAAACTAACAAGAAAAGCAAACAAATTATTGCTCAAAATATGAGTTTGACATGAAATTATTAAGAAATGGAGAATAAGAGGTAATAATAAAATCATATATGTTATTATATATATATATGTATATTTCTATAACAGACATATAATATTGTTATATTAATTATACAGTAGTTCTTAACTTGTATGATGGATGTAAATAATTTAGGTATGGGAATTTCATATCAATTTTTATATATTTGAGATACATGTCGTATTCACTAGTCTCTTGTTTTTGGTGGTGTATATAATACCCTTATGAAATGATATATCAGTAATCTACCTCATTTTGTAATAATTAATGTCTTTATTTATGATGCTATTTTATAGGTTATATGGTTCAAAAATTTACTCAAACAGTAAGGGATTTTGTTCTCACTTTTATTTTCTATTAGAAAAATTTCATATCCACCACATGTCTATTCTATGGGATGTATATACATCCAATGAATGTATAAAACTATAATTTTCATGTAAATTATGGGTATATAAAACCCATTTTAGTTTCTCTATTTCATGGGGTTTAGAATCCAATATATGCCAAAGAAGTAAAAAATATTTGTCTTAATTTTAATTATTTGTTACATATGTTATGTTGTAAAACACCCTTATTTTATGAGGATTATATAAATCCAATTTCACATATAATGTCAAAAAAGTATTTATTCTCTAAATATTTTTATTTTATTTTAACTATTTTTTTCCTTAATGGGGTCTTAAAATTCAAATTTACCATGTGGACAAGATTTTAAATTACAATATCTTCAATTATAGAGATTTTTTGTGATTATTATTCCAATTATGAAATCATATGATTTGTTACTCATGAAAATAATTATTTTTTATAATCTAGTTATTCATTATTTTTTACATAATAGTTCATTTTTTCCACTCTTCAGTACTTATTTCAGTAAATAAATTGTTTTTAATAAAATCCAAAATTATTTTTGTCTTCTTTTAGAAAAATGTATTTTCTCTAAACCATGTTTTCTAAAAAATTTAAAAAAGTTTTAAATTGATTTATGAATAATATTTTTTAAATAATATTTTTAACTTTTATGATTTCAGGATATTTATTCAATGAAAGTATATTTCCGATAAGAAATGTATTAAATGATTTTCAAAGTATCAAAATCAATTTTAAATGAAAAGGTTTTTCAAAATGTTTTATGGTATTTCCTCATGAAATGTTAAAATTGAACATTCAAAATTCTTTTCCATCTAATATAGTATCCTTTTATGTCACTTATTATTTACTAAGGATTTGATCCAAGTATACCATTCTTGTTATTTCTCTGAATAGTTTATGTATAACATGGAATGTTCTTTATGAAATCATTTTTTTTCCACAGGTTATACAATAATATAATGTTTATGAAACCTATTTATTTAACATTCGATATGATATGATTAATTTTTTATAAATCCCTATACTTTTTATGTGTTAGGTTATAATGACTTTGTTAGGATCTTGATGGAAATGTATGTATGATTTCATAATGTGATGGGGGAATATGTCTCCCTTCAATGCATTATGTAATGGTTTATATCTCATGAGATATGCATGGATGGAATGTGTAGTGAACTTGGTTTTGTATGGTACTTTTTCTTCCATGTAGATCTTGGGAGTTAACCATGACTACCAATATATTTTATGGACTGAACCCATTTCACTATGATAACCTTCATAGTGATAATTGACTACTATCATAATAATTTCATATTTTTATTTATTTTATACAATTCCATGTCTTATGCCTATGTTATTATATCTTTTATTATGATTTTTTATTTCTATATGATTCATTATAAACATCCAATATTTATATCATGAATCAAGTTTAAGATCTTCGATTTGAAGGGTTTCACCTTCAAATTCTATTCCTATTTTCTCAAAACCTTGTGCTCATGTCATTATTATGTGATCATTGTTATCTTTTTTTTAACACATACCCTTACTAAGCATATGACATCAGACTTTATAATGTTTCCTTTAACTTAGATACCAATATGTTCTATATGATTCGTATGTTGTGATTAGTGGATGGTTAAATGGGTTTCACAATGAAAATATGATGTTCTATTTTTTGATTTCACGTGAATGTTAAATTAAAGTATTTATATTGTTTACTATGATGACTAAACTATTATGTCCTTCAGGATGTGATACCATGCATAATGAGATAATTTAATAAAGAAACAACTATTTCTAGATTACTAGTTTCAGGAAATTTTTAATTAATATACAATTCAAAACATATCATTCATTCAATTGGTTCATACCCTTTTTATCGTGAACATCTTATAGTTTCTAAAGCTAATTATTAGATATTCAAAAATGTTTCTTCTTTAATCCATTAGAAGGGTTTCATTCCCAAACAATTTTCATTCATGGATCATGTCCAATTTCACTCTCCATATTTATCATGTATTTTACCTTTCTTATAGATATTTATATAACAATGTAGACGTTTTATTGTGTAAACATGATCTCTTTAAAAAACAATCAATCATTGCCTTGGTCTTTCCCGATCTCCAGCTATGTGTAATCCTTACTTTCTATGTGAATTCTCTTCTATGAACCTTATGATTGATGTTTATTCACTTAGATACAAATACATCAATTGAGTGAAACATTATTGACTAAACCATAAAATTTGTATCTATACAATGTAAATACCATAGACTATATTATTTCAATTTATGTGTATTTACCTAGAAAGTCCCTAAATTTTTATTCTAGAGATATAATTTTATACCATGTAATTCATGATTCTATCTGGTAAAATCTTATATGATATGTTCAATTGAAAAATTGTGTTTTGTACTTATATTGTTCATTACATGATCATTATTCCATGTAATCATTGATATATGATGTAATGCATTGGAATTTTAGTTAATGTATGGAGCTCGGAATCATATATCCCCTCGGTGTAATGGTAGGTCTCATAGGGAAACTAATACAGGGAAATGGGAGTATAGTTACCTTTTTGAAATATGTCTTATTATGGGGCCTTGATTGTGTGGTTAAAATGTATGGCATTCTTCACTCTCATCACCATATGTTCAATTATTTTTATCCCAACTTCTATATACTATTATTATAGCCACATATTAATTTTACCTGTCATCACTTATGATATGTAATAACATGGTTTATTCATTCATTCCTCCTTTCTCTATAATTAGTTATTTATTTCCATGGAATTTATTAATTATTATGTTTTCCTGGGTTTATTTATTCCATACTGCATATTTTTTCTCATACAGTATGAAACCCCCATACCGAGCATCTGAGCTCACACTATATATTGTTTCCCATGCAGTATCTAGGTAACAAGAGGACTTCTATGTATGAAAAATTTATTACAATGATAAAATTAATGTTTTCAGGTATTTAGATGTTTTATTTTTTTGATCCAATTTAATGAAAACCATATTTATATATTTGGATTTATAAGGCTATTAAACTATTGGATCCTCTGTATTTCTATCAATATACCATTTCTAGTAAAATATCCACTAGATCCTGGGTGCTGGATTCCAGGTCATTATAGTTATTATCAAAGGAAATTTTATTTGAAAACATAAAAATTATAATTAGAATATTGTACGTAGAACCAAATAGGAAAATGATCATGGATAATATATATTAAAACATTCATATTGTTAATATATTAAATGATATCTACTTTTATTGATTAAGGATATGAGAAAAATCTAAGAGAAAATGTTTAAATGATTTTCGAGAAGGTTCATGATAATTTAGGGATAATCATTTTATGGATTATTTTAAGACTATAAGAAATCCCAACATAAATAAACCTAGGTTTATCCTATAGGGATATAGATAGAGCTAAAAACATACTACTCTAAATTTTTAGTAACTTATACATTCATACGATGGTCATTCAAAATTTAGATACATTTTAGATATTATTGATCGGTTATAGTTAACTATTGTGTTTTAATATTGGGAGTATTATGTAGTTAATTATATTATGAATAGAAGGAATGTAGTTAATTTCATTTATTAATAATTTTGTTTCAATATACATAAGGTGTTTTATTATTATGGAGATAAATAAATATCACAAAACTCTTCTTTCACTAATACATTATTTAATTATAATCATTACTGAAAAATATAGTTCCAGTGATCCCAACACATTCTCTCAAAAGCATCTCGCATTCAATTAACCTTACAATGTATCCAACTTTCCTCTTATTCTTAGATATTATTATGGGTCTTCCAAATCTATTGACCATATTTTGAACACATAATTTTCAAATATTACTCAATTTGGGAACTACCACATGGTGCTTTATTGATACATTACTATGTCAAAAAAAGTGGTCTAACCATATTGTATAAACAGATAGGGAAGGGTGATTATATGTACTCATATATCAACTTATTTCACAAGTTATAGGATTTTTTAGAACTTCTGCAACCATCCTTGTTTTCAAGCATTCTGATCAGATCATGTCTTAAGGTTTTATGGAAGACTAGTGTGGAATGACATTTCAAACTATGTGTTCAAAATAATAAACAACCTAAACCATTATATATATCTTCAGATTCATTTCCAAAAGAATTTCACCATTGTCTAAAACAAAAGAATTCATATAATTTAGAATCATTACGATACACTATATCAACACATCGACATGCATGTTGAACTATTAGTCCTCAAAAAGTGATAATGAAATTGGAGGACCCAGTGTACTTCATTTGGTAAATTTATTATTTTATAAATTCTAATAACTCAAAACCATATATGGGAAAATATTTGGAATAAATGGGTAATAATATTACTTCTCAGACTTTTATAGGATAAAAATATATTACCTTATCACCCATAATATATTATGGTTTTTATCTCTAAGTCATGAAAGCCATTTCTTATAAGTATCTTAATTAGTAAGTAATAATCTTAATTTTGAGGAAAAATATTCTTTAAGGTGGATTTAATGTAACATCCTATTATTTCTAAGGAGTTTTTTAGAATTTTTTATTCAGAAACAAAAATAAAAAATTTAAATAAAGGTATCTCCCAAAAATTCCAATATTTATTTTAAGAGAATAGTGATTTTATAATGAATGATTTATTGTGATCCATATGAAATAATTTTACACATTAATAATAAATTTTCACATTTTTCAGAGATCTGTAGTATTATAATGATGAAATTTGAAGTGATATACATATGAAAGAATAATAAATACATTAAAAAATCCATATTCTTCAAATCCACAATGAATATCACCCCTTAAAGATCATTAAAATAAAGAGAGGAATTATAAAAATAGTTGAATTTATAAAAGGATTATTAAAAACCTTTTTATATAATGTTATGCAGGATAAAGAGAGAAAGATGGTGTATTTAATGGGAAATAATACCTTTATACATGAGTAATGTTTTCCAATATATCCAATGTTCATTATTACAACTAATAAATAATACAATTGGTCATTATTATTGTTTCTGGCATAATTACCTGACTATTGTGATTATATTATAATTGTTTTTTTGGAATGTATATAAATATTAAAAAAAATTTATATTTTAAAAAATTATGTGTTTTAAATAAATTTAATATTCAGAAAATAATCATATAACTCACATTTAAATGATATTATATTTTAATGAAGTCATAAGTAATTTTATAACAGTCAGAGTGTTTCTTTTAAATGAAATTTAAAATTTTCAATAAATATGGATATTTATTTAAAAAAATAAAATTATCATATTTATAAAATTATTATTATTAAATTGACTTCATTTTTTTACTCATCATATCAGAATTAACTTAGTGTGAATTTATGATCATTTTCTAAAAAATATGAATTTTTGGATAAAAAATTAGAATACTATTTTTTTGAAATAAAAAACTATAATTATATAATTGAGATCTGAAAAATATTTATACATATTAATCCTTATTATTAATAGAAAAAATTATAAATACCAAAGAATATCATGTGTTACATTTATAAACGCATACATAGAATTTTTTTAAAACATGATTTAATCCTTTCATAAAAAATGTTTTCGATGAGTAATACACATTTCATTTTAGTATTTATTTTATTAAATTTAATAATTTGAATCAATTAAAATGGTTTTGATAAATATATTTATAAATTTAAAATTAGATAATAAGGGTAATTTTGTTTTTAGAAATAAAAATGATATCGTGGTAAAAAAATGAGTTATCATAGTATAAGAAAAATAATATTGTAGGTAAAAGTTAAATTATAAAAGTATAAAATATCTAAAAATAAGAAATTAAATAATTTTTTGATGTTTTTTATGACCATAGAAAACAATTTAAAAATTAAATTTCTACAAAAATAATTATAATTAATGACACTCATAGTTTTAATCCGTAAATGAAAATAATTATTATTTAACAACTAAAAGTTACCCCTCTAAAAGTTTAAATACCCCCATTACCACTTCACATTTCTCTCAAAATATTTTATCACGTTTCCTCTCTGAATATCTCTCAAGAGAGAGTCCCCCTAAGCTGGTTCCAAGGTTTTACGAAGTCCATCCTTCGCTTAAAGAAGCATCAACCCAAAGTTAGGGATCTTTTCCTCCACATCTCTCGATTCAAATTATTATTTTTTATAATCCATTCATTCTCAATTTTTTTTGAAGTTATTTTTTATAACCCAATTGTTTATTATATAATTTCTTGTAAATGTTAGTGTTCATTTCCCACTCATTATATCTTTTACCAAAATTTTCACTCTACCGATATAAGGGTTCATCGCCCCTCTCTTACAGCTACCCTTGAAACGCATTATAATTTCATTATTATTTAAATATGAAATATTATTAAGAATCATTGTTGTAATTTAATTTCTATATTACCAATTAGTGAACATTATCCCATATCATTATACTAACTTCATGTCTTTTATAATTCAAAAACGTTTATGTAACCACAATACCATCCTATATTTGGCCATGAATGTTTTTTGTGGTTTTCCAAGAAAATATTTCATTTTCTAGATACAAATAAGTGGTTGTGGTTCTCTAATAGATTTACCTAGGGGTAACACCCAAAAACATAATATTAAACTATACATGATCAGGAACTGGTGAAAAATAATTATTCTTTTTCGAAACCTTGTTTTGAGAATCAATTTCAGCTGAATGCTTTCCCAATCCCCAGATAAAAAAGTATTATAGATCATTTGTAATCAGTCAGAGTGTTTTAATGATTAGTAGAATAATATTATTTAGTAATTTTGTATTATTTTTTGATCCTAGGACTTATACCGTTGTGATCAGGCCATTTCTAGGTGAAATTATATTGTATTGATGATATGGAGGTGGCCCAGATGTCCTAAATATGGGAGGTTTCTATACTTTAATCTATGATATGTATCCAAAATAATCAGACAAATTTAAATCAATAAATCCTCTTATGAACCATTTTGTATGAGGTAATAGGAAGTGTAAATGGTCCCAAACATGAATGGGATGTTTTTTCGTTAATGATATCCATACATACATGTCTCCCTATTCTTCATCAGGTTTATGTGTCTCCACATGGTCAGACCATAGAGGTTTCCTCTCGTAGTCACCCACTAAATGTGGGAAATTATTACTGATATTTTGTGGGGTTATTTTTATATTACTCCCTATTATTTTTTAAAAACTCTTTGTATGAAGGTGTATGAGTTGTTAGAACCTCTCTATATGAAGGTGTATTTTAAAGTGTAGTATTTCCTTGTCTTAGAGAGATATAACAAAGGGGAAGTTGACCGTAGATGATTTTAGGAGAAGATTCCAATGGATCCATCTCTACAATACCATGAGGAGGAATATTGAAGTAGTTATCACCTTGTACTTATGTTGAAGAGTCGACATACCCTTGAGGTTTTGTGGATATGTATCAAAAAGAATCATGGACACATGCATTGAGAAAATCAGGGATGTGAGCCTCACTATATGACATGGATGGGATATTTCATCCTTCCATTTGGGGTGAGAAGGGATGTGAGCATGCTACTTGTCTTTTTCTAGTACATATAGATAACCATATGGTGTATTGGCAAAATGATATCATTGTCGAAAACGTATTGTAGTTTACTAATAATATTGTGTATCGTCTAAAGGAATATGAATCTTCATATTTCTAGTTTTAAGAAAATAATAGCCTATCCATGTTGAAGTGGGGTGTGTTCAAATTCTCATTCCCCATCAGAAGATGCCTATGGGCCTCTATAATTTGAAAAGGGATATAAGCCTCATATTTTTCCTTTCGAGTATATCTCTAGTTTTTTTCAATATAAATATAAGCCTTTCCTGGTGCAGGTCGCATTCTCACCGGGTCTGATCCAGTGAAAATAGCTAGGTGAGATTAGTAATGAGACTTTGGAGTATGCCGCTAGAATTGTTCGACATGAATTAATTCATATCCTGACGCAATTTCCATTATCACTTTTTGAGCCCCAGTCAGAATAGTGATGTGAGCCCGATGTTGTTCCTTTGGAATACACTATTATTCCTTTCATTGAAAGGAATTTCTACATGTCCAGAGGCTTGTGTCATTCTCACATGGTAAACCCTATTTTGAATGGGAATATGAGATCGATCCTCTTCCATGACCTTTACAAGAAAATACCAATAATCTCATTGTTCATGAGATAGAATATGTGTTTTATCAGGAGTAGATAACTTTTCGTATTGACCATATTGGTGTGTTACACAAGATATTGGTATAGGAATGTTTTCCAATCCCTGTATCATTCCAAAAATATAATATTAGAGCTTTACTATCATCATCATAAATTATCTTTACATCAATAGAGTATGTAAAAAAATAGTTTCATACATGATCTCAATTTCGAAGATATGTTGTTCAATGTATTTGATTGAAGTACATGTGTATTCCCATTCTTGTCCTGGTCATGAAATTGGAATATGCTGATTGGAATTCTTCATATGGTGTGGATCAATGTTGGCCCAATGCTTGCTACCCGGATATGATAACATAAATTGAATTATGGGGGATATAAGCACTATATATTAATTATGTATCTCTCTACCTTCAAAAAAGTGTCATTGATGCCCATATCTGAGTATCAGGGGTGGAGTCTTCTTGGGTAACACCATTAGTAGGTGGCTGAGAGGTATTTGTGATTTTTTGATGTTACCAATATCAAGATTTTATTATATTGGTGGTACATCTAAAATCTATAAATTCCACCAAATGCGGAAGATATCTCATAGTGATTGAGATGTCTCATAGTTTACCATCTTGGGACTAGGATGTGTTTCATGCAGTTTAACATCATATGATAAGGATGTATCCTATGAAGTTTAATGTATTGTGGTAAGGAAATATTCTATGAAATTTAACATCATGTTGAAATAATGTATTCTATACAATTTAAAATCATCCAATAAGGATACTTTTTTTATAATTTAACTTCATGCCGTAAGGACATCTTCCATGAAGTTTAACGTCATGTATTAAGGACGTGTTTCTTGTAGATTAATTTCATGTGGTATGGATGTGTTTAGTATAGATTTACTTCATGCTGTATGGACATTAATTGTCCATTTTAACATCATGTGATAAGGACATATCATGAACAAACATGTATGTAAGTAATTTTTTTACCAGAGATTGCGCGACTCTTGTCCCAATTTCATGAGTTTCATGATATAGAAACTCTAACAAGCATTCATTTAAATGCCTCTTTAGACGATATTTAATGCAAAATCAACCCTCAAATATTTTCCTGAGATTTCTATAGTAAGGGATTTGATTTTAGTTTCCTATCATGTCCTCCATAATGGACCTATTAATTATTAGGAGTTATAGAAACACCTTCATTAGGTCATAATCAATGTACCTGGGATAAAATTTAGTTTCGAAGGCGTAATCCTTGTTCTATCTCACACTATGAGACTTTATCTTATCACTATGGATATGTGTCTTAGACTATTGTGCAAAAAATTTGGGTCTTGTTCAATGTTCTCACAAAAATGGAATGGGGACATAGGTGTCAGTTGATACAACAACCACTCACCTATCCACATCAAAATATAGTCCATAAATGAAGAAACTGTATATTGAGTTCTTGAGACATTAGTAGTAGGGGAAGTGATTTTCATTGCATGTCAATCCATCTTCACTCAACATCATAATTATTCAGAGTTCCATCCAACCATTCTCCAAGGATTAGTCAATGTGAAATGTGACATGTTTTGATTGGATGTTTTATACATTGTTTTATCTATCATCAAGATATAGGAAACCAAAATGCTTCTCTAGCATGCTATCTACGCCTTTGTCGGCATTGGAACATGACTTTGTTTGGAGTCCACTGTGTATATTCCTGGTTAGTATTGGACCATGCGTAGGTGCTGAAGAATTAGTTCCCTTGAATTATACATAAACATCCCAATAATTAAAGGAACCCAATTCCCATAGAGGCTTCATATAAACGGGTGAGGTCAAATGGTTTCTAAAGTACCCCTAATGAGGGTGTGGAAAATATTAAAATTCCCCAACCCTGTGGGATATGGGTCTTGATAATATAAAAATTCCCCCATACCAATGGATAGGTTGAGGTGGAATAATTTTTTCGATTTCACTCGATAAGGGAATGGAAAATATGAAAATTCTCCCAAAATATTTTGTCTGGGGAATATCACATTAAGACAGACCATTATAGGAGGGATTTGTTATATTATAATGGGGAAGAGATCCCATGGGTATTCCAAAAATTATTTATTTTAAATCCTCATTAATTTATAGGAGTTGGGTGATTAGTTCTTCCATATAATTTTTACTGTTATCCCTAGAGGATTGACTAGAAAAAATCCTGACAACAATCCCCCGTCAATCGATTGTATGGTGATTGAATGATGATCAGAGCCTTAAAAGTGTACCCCAGAGACTAGATCCTCTATTTCAATTGGCCATGTTCTCTATATACATTGTATTATTAAACATCAATATGGTTGATAATACCATCTGTGGATGAATGGATGTTTCCGATAATCCTGTCATTTTATCTACTAAAGGTGTAAGGTGGGAAAACATTATCTTATCTGAATGACTGAAGAATGGAATGATTATACTCTTTATTAATTTTTATGTTTGGATCATATGTTAGTTAAAAGGATTTAGTTGATATAATAATTATGGAGATATAAAAATGCAACTTCTCATATTTAATGTATCGTCTCATTTGATGGGTCAATGGTAGATATGTCGAATAGTGTAATGGTTCCCATGGTACAATTTATAGGGCCAGTTACCATATTGAAAAGATTCAAAGGGCTAAAATTCTGAAAATTACCCTCACCCTATGGGATGGGGTTCTCACTTGGGTTAAGAAGTCACTCAGTATAGTTTGGGTGAAGTCAAGGGAATCAAGCTTATGATGTTCTAGGATTGATTATTAACACCATTCAAGATGAATTAGTGGGATTAAAATATATTTTTAGTTTCATGGATATAATCCTATATTTCATTTTAATTGTTTGTATGCCTGATGTGGTCTCCCCCTATGAATTCCCTAATTTGGATATTTTTTTTGGCTAAAACACCTTCATAATACCTTATGGAATTGTTGTCACATACTAGTGATAATGATTCAAATGGATAGGATCCATCCTATGATGCTTTATAGTGGTCGAGTTGACATTGTGACTGTCATCATCTACTTCTATTAGGTAGGGAAGGTATGTGTTGCATCACTCTATGGGAGAGTTCCCAAAGTGGGTGAATATGAAATTAATCTCCACTACATATCATGTGGCATGTATTCATAAAATATCTAGTGGATACTCATCCTATGATTGATTTCATAGGCTTCAATTGAAGTTGGGATAGAGCCACTGATGTGGTATTCATCGACCAAGATGTTCACCCATTGGCACTGGAGGTGTTGTATTTGTGACAGTGCATGCCTGAGCCTTGTTGTCAATGATTCCATGGAATATGATGAGTATGATCAGTGCTTCATTTGGTTATTCATAGTATCTTGAAGTGTTATTAAACCATTACCATATTATTTATTGGTTTTGGAATCTGTTGGAATATTTGATGGGTCCATTTGGGTTGGAAGAAATATGGGTGGTCCTAGAGAAGAATAAAGACACCTTATTAGTATGACATCAAAAATTAAAGTGAATGTTTAACCAATTAAATTTTTTATTAAAGGATAAAGAGGCGGTCTATTTTTTTATTTATGGTTTTTCACATTTAAAGGATAAAATGTCAAAATTTCCATTTTTTCCCACAAATGATGAATAAAATGAAAAGATTTCAATTGAGAAGTCTATCCCTTTTAACCCAAAATGGGATGAATTAGTTAAATAATTTCATTTTAGGTTCACTGTTTTGTTTATTTTGAAAATTTTGGAGGAATGTGTAGGTTCACTGACATGTTTATGTGATTCAACTAGCTTTCACCATCTTTTGTTAGAAACATCCAACAACTCCCACATACATGATAGGGAAAATTGGATCTTTCCTATAGAAGGTGGTTAATTTAGGTTTTAGACCTAATGAACCTTATGAAATTGCATTGGTTGAGATGATGGTTGGTTGGGAACATTGCATTTTTTTAAGAGGAACTAGTGCATACTATGATACTCTCTTATAGATTTAAAACATGTTTGTGAAATATTTCTCAAGCCTTGATAACATACTGGTAAACCTTTCACGAATGACATGATCAAGACCATATTTTTATGGGAACAACTATGTGTGTAACAATTTCTTCATAATTATCATGTTTATTTACAATGGTATTGTTTAATGCCATATTGGGGAACTCTAGCGATTTCCTCCATCTAGGCAGTTGATGTTGTGTCATAGAAATGTGATTTAACATCTTAAATGTGTCTTATTTATCATGTGGGAATAGGAAAAAACCCACATAGTTTTTTAGAAATAATTTAAGATCATATGACATGACTATATGTGGAATTTTAATTTCATGTGGCACATATGTAAAATCTTTACATGGGATATAAAGGGGATTCTTATGTGTCCTATTAATTTAAGAATCAGTGTCCCCGTAGTCTAAGTTACTATCATCAGTTTTATAAAATATATGACAGCAGAGGCCTTGAATGGGACTTATGAATGTTAGGATTACAATAATAGCCTCATCGGATCTATGTGGACTATAAGTGAAGATGATATGTAATAAATCCTATAACCCAATGAAAGGCCAACACTATGGTAAATCTCATTATGTTATTGGTACTATCATCAACAACCTATAATCACACGTGAGAAAATCTCAATGTGAGAAACAAGAGATATGGGAATATTGGACACATAGCATGGGGATAATTTGTTTGGGTCTTACCTAGAAATGGTTCCCTTTGAGATGTATGATTACCAGTCACATGGAGAATTTGGTATGTATATCGAGCCTTTGGAAGGAATCCTATAAGTCCTATTTATAATTGGAATCATTGTCCTCATAATTTTTATTTCTTTTAACCAACTAATGGGATTTAGGTACTTGAGTCAATGGCTAGGGATTACACTCAAATTTATTCCATTGTAAAATCCCACTTCACATCTATTGATGGATGAGGTGGGATGGTAGACTTATGGGGTAATTTAGTCCCATGAATTAAGAATATTTAAGAATATGAGTGGAATTACACTAGAGTATATTATCATTGTACTCTATCCAATGTAAGGCTTCATACATGTCCTATTTTGATAGGAGTCATAGTCTTCAAAGTATAATGACCCCTAACCTACTGATGGGTTGGGGAGGGGGGTTATTATAAGACAAGTTATTATTATCTCCAATGTTTAGGAATAATAGGTACTTAAACTAGGATGGATTCCAATGTTAAATATTTATTATCTAACATATAATTGATAAGAAGAGATTATGGCCAAGAAATTTATGTTTAATATGTTTGGAATTACATGGAGGCCCATCCGAGAGCATGGAATAAATAGGGTTTCTTGAGTGAATAATAAGAACCCATTAAGGAAACCACCCTTTTAATGGCATACATGGAAAAAGGTTTATAGAAAAGGTCTTAAATGGTGTATTTCCAAATTTATCATTAGTACAAGATTGAAATTTACCTAGTTCAATGATTGACATGTCTTCGTTGTCTACCTGATGTGTATTGATTTTCAACTCAACAAGTCTTGACAATTAGCCTATCATGTCATGTTGTGTCCGTCGGACATGGTAGGAATTTCCAATGGTGTCTACCTAACATTTCTTAGTTGCTTCATATAATAAAAATAAAATGTCAAATTTTATTCTTATAATCAATGTTCATATGTCTAGGTCCTCTCACATGATCAAATATATAACATCCCACACCCATATTACACTCAATAGTGCTCAAAGTTGGGTTGTTGATATGGACTCAACAATATCTCCCCAAATTCCAAAGGCTACCAAGTAGTATTGAGGCCCTAGGTGTGTCATTTGGGAGAATATAAATGCTTAAAAATAGTGAAACAAAGTGTAATAACCATATATAAGGAGTGTAAGCTATAAAAGAATCATAAAATAGAACACTTTTCGGAATAGATAGAAATACCAAAATGGAGTATCTTAGAAATTGATGATGATACATGTCAAATGATTCTATAAAAGCAGCCAAAAAATTTATACAAGTAAAATATCAAATAAATATACCAAAAGTAAATGAAGCCCAAAAAATGTCCATCTATCATTTGGAGCCTCCACACAATCATATTCTCTACTTATCCAATGCAGAAATCAAGAACATGTACCATGGAACATCCCTTGTCATCACATTCAATATTATAGTCTTCTTAGGTCCCCATGGGTGGTCCAAACATAGAGTGATATATGATCACATTACGCAACCACCCATGGTCTGTTCTAATGAATTAGTGAATATATATGACTAGTATATAAGATAAATGTTACATGTAAATGAAGGACTCAAAAATAAACATCATATAAGATCAGGTTCTCATTCATGTACAAAACCTTATTCATTTTCAATAATTAATGAATCTCATTCAAATATATGTATCGAGACCTAGCATAAAACCGACATCCACTTTATACATAGATTCATAGAAGATGTCTAAGGAGTCCATCTAAAATCTATATGTCATGAAAGACTCCAAAATTATGGTTTGGCTTGGTAGAGGACTTATAATGATTTTATTTTATTCATTAATCAATTTAGAACTTGAGTCCATCCATAGAATTCCTAAAATGGAATACTATTATAACTTTAGTTTTAATATCAACCCACATTTTTCAATCCCATCCATTTAGAAGAACTCAAGAACCCATTTTATATCTAGGTGTGGTATAACATCTCAGCCACCCAAGTCCATCCTTGGAGGTCAATTGAGGTAGCCCAAGTATCACCTATGGAATACAGATAAAATTCCATTGAGTCAATCATTGGAAATCTATAAGGTATCCAAGTTTCACTCGACATATAAAAGTCAAATCTCATTTGATTAAATCCATTGAAACCATGTATCACATTGGAATAATGGTCAATCCTCATCAAAATTTATTTTAATTAATACCACCCAATTATGGTTATCTATAAATGATAATTGTTCATTATTTGACTACCTGAAGACACCCCTCTTCAATTATAAATACCTAATTCTATCTTTGATTTTCACAAGAAATCATTTATCGTGTTTTCACCCTAAATATATCTCTCTAGAGCCCCCCCCCCCCCAATGTGGTTCCATTGTTGTATGGTATCCCTCTACAGTATTAATAGGCATCCTCCCAAGGTATGTGATCTTTTCCTCTACTTCTATTGATTCAAGTTCTTCTTTTGTATAACAAATTTGTTTTTAATTAATTATGCTGTCAAGTGATTTTTAATACCCCTATTGTTTTTAATATGATATATTATTAATTAGGGAATTCATTTTTCTCAAATTAATTTTTTCAAAGACATTACTCATCCAAAATTAGCATTCTAGACCCCTCTCTTTGGAATACCCTTGAAAGTAATTTTAAATTTCTCCATATTTCAATATGAAATAATATTAAGAATTATTATTATAATTTCCTTATTATATTATCAAGGATATATCAAAATACTCTATCATTATACAATATTTATAAGCTGTTATAATGATTCAACATTTCCATAACCAACAAACCATCCTAAATTTGTTAATGAATACTATGTGTTGGTTTCTATGACAATAAATCACTGTTTGGATACAAAAAAGGGGATGTGTCTGTAGTAAATTTGTACCTCGGGGTAACACATGAAGACCCCATATTGATCTAGACTCAATTGGGAACTGTTTCAAAACATCATTCCTTTATGTAAACCTTGTTTGACACTCTCGATGGATTTTATTTGGATAATTCACTTAAACTATAGAATCCATAAAAAGTGATCACAATATCTCTATTGACATTTACATTCAATTGATATCCCTAATCCATGAATGTAACCTCCAAATATTTTGAGAAATATTTTTTTTCAAATTAATTTAAATTATTGATATCATTCACTACATAAGATGACACGTTTATTTAATACAGTGCATGAAAAAAAATAATGGTTTCATCTAGAATTACATGTGACATTGAGTTTTTTTGATAGATGGTATTACATGCAAGACCAAATTCTATCAGAGAATGATAGAGTATTATTTATCATCTTCAATTTGGAATAGAGGGAATAAATAGGGATAATTAAATTATTAAAATAATTTTTTACACATTTATAAAATGATTTCATTGATTCTAAATTAATAATAAATGAAAATAAAATCTAGTGGAATATAAATTATATTTTTTTATAAAAATATATTATTATGCACACAATAGAGCTTTATCATACTGAATTAAAATATTCACTATTAATAAATGATATTAAATTAAATATATATCTTATATATTCAATATGTTTTTTAAATTCATCAAATAGGTTTTGATTTTCATAATAAAATAAAAATCCAATTTTATGATTAAAAATATTTATTTTTTCCTAAAATGTGTTTCATCAGGCTTTGGTACACATATTTTATAACTATTTTCTGAAAATTTTATGAAATGAATTTTTAAAAACACAATTATTTTTTCAAAATGGAATATAAAAATTATAATTTAGTTAATGTATGATATTATTCAGAGATGATTCATTTTTGATGAATAGTACAAAATAATACTTTTATTTGAAATCTTCTGTCTCATTTAAATTATTAACATAAAAATATAATATTTTAATATTTTTTAAATTAAAATTGGTTAAATTATATATATATATATATATATTTTTTAGTTCATTGTAATAAATTCCATATTTAATTTATATATAAATCCTATTAAAAATTTGAACATTTGAAAATTTTCACTTTAAAAACATGCTTTCCTATGAAGTATGTAGGAATAATTTTAAATCAAAATTCACTACATATATGAACGTGATTTGGAAAATTGGATTTATTACATAGAATAATATTAATTTATACTATCTAATATGTTTAACATATGTTTCTGATATATTTATTAGTAAAAATTGTTATCATTAATTACCAAGATTAATGTTAAAAAGAGGTTTTATGTGTTATATGCATATGTGTTAAAATTAATTTTCTAGAATCATAATATTTTTATGTTATAAATTGCATATAGTAATTACAATTATTTGTTCTTAGTTATATAATAATTCTATTTTTAATTTTTTAAAGGAAACATTTCTTATGTAAATAAAATATATAAGTTATAATAGTAAAAAAACTAAAAGAGTAAAAGGGATTAAACATAATGACTAAGTAATAACATGATAAAGATATTCAATTTTTTTGTGTTGATGGTTTATATAGAAAACAATTATCAATTTACTCCATTATGGATGACTTTATACACATTTTTTAAGGATACCTCATAATAGTGAATACATTGGGTATTTAAACAAATGTCACTCTTCCTGAATTATAAAAGTGCTCTCACCACCTCTCTTTTTTATAGATTCAAAAACATTGGTATCAGCCACTACCTACCCAAATAACCCCCCAAATTCATTCACCTCATCCTAGAATCATTTTTTGGACATAAATCAAACCATGTGAGGCCATTTGTGTAAATCAAAAGTATTTCCTTAAAGAAAATGTAGGATTCTACAAGGAGCATTTTCATTTTATTTCTTTATCCCCCCCAATAAATTAGAATTGAACCATAACCATAAAATAACATCCAAATAAAAAATATATATATATTTTTTTTTATGATTATGGCCTTATTTACAACCCTCTAAACTTCCAAAAAATGGATTGCGAAATCATCATTCACGTGTACACCAAACTATTGCCTCATGAACCGATGTCTTTCATTTCTAAATTACCTCATCTAAAGGTTGGACATAATGATGGTTTATTGATTATATATGATATAAATTATATTATTTATTTTATTGTGATTTTTTATTATTTATATCTCATGCAATTTATTGATTTCTTTTTTGTGGTTTTATGATAACAATGCTCATTTTTAAGGAAAACTACCGCCTTGTGAAGCGATGTGATTCGTTCACACATTATATAGAATTTATCAGGGATGGGTTTAATAAAAAAATATGATATATATGAAATAAAAAGTATTATTTAATTATAATATATCATTTATGTTCATTTCTTTCATTCCAACAAGGAAATGGAAACAACATTCGTTTGTATGTGCGTTCAACCATATCTATGAATTGTGTAATTAATTTTATATCTCTAAATATTATGGATCATAATAAATACATATATATGGAAATTTTGTACTAATTATATCATATTTTACATTATTTTTATTATTAAAACATGTTCAATTTAAAATGACCTAAAATAAAATGTTAAAACATATATGAAAACAAAGGAGTTATTGCCTAAAATGTTACTTTAACATGAAATTGTTAATAAATTTTTAATAAAAGGCCACAAAAAATAATATATGGTATGATATAAATATTTATATAATTCTATAAAAGGAATATGAAAAACATATATTTATTTTATAGTAGTTTTTAATGTGTAAAAAGGAAGTAAATACTTATAGTTGGGGAACTGCATCTAACTTTTTAAATCATTGAGATACATGTAATATTCACTACTCTCTTATTTTTTGTAGTGCAAATAATTACCTTATGAAATGATATATCATAAATATTCCTCCTTTAATGACAATTATTTTTACCTTTTATGATATTCCTTCTTCGTGATTAGGATTCAAAAATTTACTCAAGCAGTAATGCATATTTGTCTAGCTTTTATTTTATATGAAAAAAATATCATACACATCACATGTTTCTTCAATGAGGTAAAGATAATTCCCATTAATGTATATTATGATTCTTATCAAGTAATTAATCGGTATTTTCAACACATTTTAGTATCGCCCATTCATTGGGTCAATAATTCAAAAGATACCAAAGTGGTAAGGGCTTTTTTTTAATTTTCCTTCATTGAGACATATATCATGTAATAAACCTCCCTTTATTTATGAGTTGAATATACAGCCACATAGACATATAATTTCATTAATTTATTTATTCTAATGATTTTTTTCATGGGGTTTTATGATTCAAATTTACTAGGTGGAGAACATTTTAAGTTACAATGACTTTATTTATCGAGATTATTTATGATTATGTTTCCAATGATGAAATTATTTGATCTATTACTCATAAAACTCATTATTTTTCTTCCCCTATAAAAATTAATGATTTTTAACTAATGAATAAATTTAATCCACTCTTCGTTAATTAATTTAATTATGAAAGGGTTTTTCCATCTTAAGTCAGAAATCTATTTTTTTCCAGAACCATGTTTTTGAAATAATATTTTCATAAATGTATTAAATTTTTTTTTTAAAAATATTCAATAATAATAATTTTTAAAAATAATTTATGATTAAAAAAATTAAAAATCATAATTTTTAAAAGAAATGTTTTAAATTAATTTCAAATAAAAAAAACTATTTTCATAGAAATCAATTTTAAAAATATTTTATGTTATTTCGTTGATAAATGTTCAATGTTATATTTAAACATAATTTTCCATATAATATTTCCTCATTTGATGATACTTTTTCTTCACTAGTGATTTGATCCAACTATAATATTCTTTTTATGTATCTAAATTTTTTATTTTTTGTTTGGAATATTGTTTGTGAAACACATTACTCTTCCAAGGGTTATACCATGATGTAATTATTATGAAACCTATTTCTTTTGAAAATTTATAATATGATGAAATGTTTATAAATCTCATCTCTTTATATCTGTTATGATATGATGAATGTTTTGTGATCATTTGGAACAAATATGTATTATTTAATTATGCGACAGTTTGGACCCATATCTCCATAAAATTCATTGGATAAATAGTTTTATCTCATGAGATAAACAATGACGGAATGGGGTGTAAACTAAGTTCAGTAAGGGAGTTTTTCTGCTAAGATGGTATTCGGAATGGACCTTTAATATTAATACATTATTTGGAGTGAACCCATTCCACTAATATAGACATGGAAGTTCTACTTTACTAATTATAAAAAATTTCATAAGTATATGTGTTTGACATGATTCTATGTCTTATTAAATTATTATTCTCATCTTATCATACTCGTATTGTCATGTTATTCTTATATTATCATTGATATATTCTGTATTATTCTTATCCTTAATAATAAGAACATGTCATCTTTTTTTATGTTTACGTCCCCTAGATTCCAATAATTGATTTATTATTGATATTCTAGGATATGATAAAAGGATTAATGTTGTTCTCAAATAGAGTACAATTTTTTCTTTATATTTTTTAATTTATTTAATATTCCAGATTGTATTTGGTTTACCAATCCTACTAAATTGTTTTTTTTTTGGATGTGATTCCTTGTATCATGTGCCAATGTAATAAAGTAACCAGTGGCCCCAAATTACTGGATTAAAGGTCTTTATAGTTAGTAACTTGGGAAATTTACTATAAACATTCGAAAATAGATATATGAAAACCTAGATTATTGGATAAAGACTATGAATGACTTTGAGGATATACATAGATGATCATCCAAAAGATTTGGTAATCAATATATTCTATGATTTAACTATAAATGCACCCCTTTATACATACTACAAGTGGATGTGGTTCTAGAACTCATGTACCTTGAGGTAGAAACCCTGAAAAAACCATATTTATAAAGACTCAATAAAAACTAGTGTAATTAAATTGGCCTTATTGGCCACCTAGTTTGACACTCCTGAGTGATATAATTTATAAAATCCTCATTTTCTTTAAAAACATTCATGAAGTATTTTAGAAATTTAGGATCATGGATGAACATCTTCAAACTAATGGTTCCATGTATTGATATTTTTTAAATAATTTATCATTATTATGTGATTTTCTCACTATGATTAGTGTTTCTCCAACTTTGCTTTTTGGGTTTAGTCAACTGGGGGAAATAAATCTAACTGGTTTAACATTTAACGTAATGGGTAATTTTATTATAAGAATAAAAATAGGATGATGAATATTGAGAAGGATATTTTTATTATTCATAATCTAATATCACAAAACAAAATTAATAACATTCCTTTTCCAACACTTAGACTCTCCATCACAGAGAAGGATGGATTTTCCTTAGAGTTCAAGTGGGGAAGACTATAGAGAGAAGATTATTTAGTTTAAAATATTTCAATAATGTGATAATAAGTACTCAATTGAATGTTTTAAAGGAATGAGAGGAATTTTTAATGGTCGTGAATAAATCCATAAAATATTTTGTTTCCATAAAAAATTGATGATTTCAGATAGCACAGTGGATGAGACTATTGGAATTCCAATGGAATCACTAAAATTATAATGTTTTAAATGAGGAATTTATCGACAATATATAAATTTATCTCTTAGGGGAAAATCTCTATAAGAATATCAAAATCGTTTGAGATATTAAAAGATGAATGTATTAAGAAATAACATGATGTGTCCAAGTTTATGGATAAATAATGGAGTAAATGAGTGAATTTTTTATGTATTTTAATTCATGACACAAGAAATATATTATCATTTATCAGTATAATTTTTGTGTTAAATATTTTCATGAGTGAATAATGGAACTGATGACCTAGAAAGAATTATTTTATGGAATTTGTTTATTAATAAAAAATACTTGATTAATAGATATATATCCCATTATCTTTTATAGATGTCGAGATAACTATGTTATGTTAAAGAGAATATTGTTATTCAAATTTCTGATTTTCTGGGATTAGATTAAGGGTTTACAAAAAAGTTGTTTATGCCTTCATTAATTAAGTTTGGAATTTTTTTTGAATTGTGCTATATCTAAAATAAAATGGGTTTTAATTATGTAATAAGTTAGAAAGTATGTTTCATCTTCGTTATATGGTAATTAAAGTTATTAAAATGTTTTATGATAATATATGATAAAGGTATTCACATATTAGGTATATGAAAATTAAGAGATAATCTATGGGGTTTAATGAAATGATTGTTTTAGAAATATAATGTCTTTATGTACAAATTCTTTCATTTTAATCATTTCCAAGTGTCATATGGTTAACCATTTATGAAATGGTTTATGTTGAACTTTAGATGCAGTTTTAGTGATGAATGTATTACGTCACCGTGTGACCATTTATGCATATTGGAAAACTTGTCCTAAAATTTTTGTTATGGTGATAAGTAGAAATACAAGGAATGGATTATAGTTAAATTTTGTATAATATTATCTATTAATGCTTTAGGAAAATAATCATCCTTTTTATTAGTGTAGTAGATAAAGTTGAAATTGATCAACGCACAACAAAAGAGTGAGATTGTACTTATGAAATGAGAACAAGTATGTATATCTTCCCAAAGGGATATTGATATAAAATAATATCTCATTACAATATTTTTTAATGATATCAATGAACATTATCACACCCATTTGGTTATAGTGTTTTTTCATTGACTTTATCTTGATTGTGTTCTCTATCACTCTCTTCTAGCCAATAGGGGTTAATTTTACTTTCCAAATACATATTTTGATTTCACACAAATGTTCTCCTTCTGTAGAAACCTAGTGATGCATTGCTTCATGTATCCTTTATGTTTTCATGGTTACCTATTTAAGGGGTTTTTTATTTTTCATAAGTCTTATTTGGGTTTTAATAAAATAATTTTCATATGTTAAACCTTTGATTAGAAAGATGATTTTTGGGGGAAAACATTTTATGGGGTATAATGTAACACCTTGATTTTTTGTGAAATTATTTTATTAAAAATTAATTTAAATTATTTCTAGATTTTATTAAACAAAATTATATGTTTATTTGATAGAATTCTTGGAACACCACATTGAGATCATCTTTCATTATACCCTACATCAATATTCTTTTATATATTGTGCTACACGCAAGATTGAATTCTGTTGAACAAAAATATAATACTATTCATTAACATGCCATTGGAATGGAGGGAGTAAATAGAATTAATTATGTTATTAAAATATATTTTTTACACTATTATAAAATGATTTAATTTGTTCCTAATTAATTATAAATGAAAAACCCAATGGAATATAAATGAAATACTTTTATGGAAAACTAATTTTATGAACACTATTGATTTTCAATTTAATAAATTAAATTAGACCCTATTAGTAAATGGGTTTAAATGAAATATATAAATTATATATTCAATATGTTTTTAAATTAATCAAATAGTTTTGATAGTTATAAGATAAGAAAAAATCATATATTATGATTAAAATTTGTCTTTCTTCCAAAAAATGGATTCGTCTCTCTTTAAAACACATTTTATTAAATTATTTTTTTCTATTTTAAAAATTAATTTTAGAAAATAAAAATACTTTTTTAAGAAATAAAATCTAAATTATATTTTTGTGGGTTTTTTGTATTTTTCTGAGAAGTTTTATCTATTATTATTAGTGAACAATTGGGATTTTATTTTAAAACAACTTTTTAAAATCAATTATTTTCATATATAAAATATATTCTAAATTGGATTGAAATTTAAAAAAATTTAATGTTATATATATATTTATATATCTAATTTTACTCGTAGCAATCAATTATACAATGAATTTGAATATAAAACCCATTTAAAGATTTTATCATTTTAACATGGAAAAATTGATTTCCCATCACGTCTATGGGAAATATTTTTAAGTAAATTCTTCCACCACTATGAATAGAATTTGGAAATGTTTTTTTTAATTTGGAATTAAATTAATTGATATTTTTTATTAAGTATATCATAATTTTTTCCATAATATTTAGTTAAAGTATTTAAAATTAATTGCAATGATTAAAATTAAAATGATGTCTTTCCTGATACATGGACATGTGTTAAAATTAATTTTCCACAAACATAATATTTCTATTTTATAAATTGGATATCATAATTTTAATCATTGGTTCATATTTATATAATAATTATCTTTTCAATTTTATTCTTGCGGGAAAAAATAACAGGTTAAATAAAAGATATATGTTACCCTCGTAAGTAAACAAAAATAGTTAAAATTGGAAAACATAATTACTAATTAATAACATGGTAAAAAATATTTATATCTGGTTTTTTGGAGGTTTTTCTTAGACCAATAATCCCTAAACTCAATTTTTTTACCTTTGAAGGAACATTATTTATGGTAGACCTCCTAATTGTGAATACATTTGAGTATTTACAAGAATTTCACTCCTCCCGAATTATAAAAGGGAACTCACTCCCTCTCTTATTCACACATTCCAAGCCATTTTTCTCAGACAATACCAACCCAAATCACCTCCAAAATTCCCTAACCTCGTCCTAGATTCCATTTTTTGGACCTAAATACAACCAAGGGAGTTATTGGTGCAAACCAAAAGAAGTTCTCCAAATTAGTGGTAACATTCTTCAACGAGAATCTAAATTTCATTTCTTTATCCACCACCATAAATTATAATTTATAAAGGAATATATAATAAAATATATACATTAAATATAATAAGAATTTTTATGTTGTTTTTATGATTTTTAACCATCTCCACTTCAATCAAATAGGTTACAAATTCATCATTCCTGTGTATTGCAAACTACCTCATCACGAACCGATGCCATTATTTTCATCATTATTACCTCACAAGGATGGAAATAGTAGTGGTTTTGTTATTTATATATATGATATATATGATATTAAAGATGTTATTAATATTATTAAATTTATATATCACACATACCATCATGATTTGACTTTTATGGAAATACAATAACGTTGCTTGTGTATGTGGAGGTCTATCACTTCACAAAGCAATGTGATTTATTCACACTTGACATAGAATGTATAAAAGTTATTTTTAATGAAAATATGTGATATATATGACCTAAAAAACTATTTTAGGATATAATTTAATTTAATTTTCTTTATTTCAATAGGATAAGGAAAAGTAATCATCATTCATGTGTACATACAGCTTACCATATCCATAAATGTCGTATTTCATTTTCTATGTCTAAATATCATGGATCACTTTAAATAAGTATATAAAAAAATTATATTATATTTATATTATGGTTAAAATTATTATGGTTGTTAAACCATGGTCAATATAATATTACCAAAAAAATAAATCAAAACTTACACAAAGAACAAACCATTTATTACCTGAAATGTGAGTTTGACATGAAATTGTTAAAAAGTTGGCAATAAATTTTCATAAAAAAAATATGATATATATATATATATATTTATATTTCAATAATATAAATATAGTAATTTTATATTAATTAGAATGTAATTATTGACATGTATGGTGGAAGTAAATAATTAAGCTAAGGGAATTTCATTTCACTTTTATATCAATGAGATACATGCCTTATTCACCAGTCCTTTGTTTTGTGTGGTGTATACACTTCCATTATGACATGATATATCATTAATATACCTCAAATAGTGATAATTAAAAAATTTACTTATGATATTATTTCAAGGGGTCTAAGATTCGAATTTTTACTCAAGGGGTTAGGTATTTTGCACTCACTTTTATTTTATATGATAAAAATTTCATATCCACCACATGTTTTCTATATTCTATATATAATACACATTAATGTATAATATTATATTTTCCATGTAAATTAGTTTTATTTAAAATGTATTTTATTATCTCTATTTCATGGGGTTTAATATCCAAGAGATACCAAAGTTATAAGGGTTTTTTTCTCTATTTCCCTTTATTGAGACATTTGTTGTGTTATACTCCTCCCATATTTTATGAGGTGGATTTACATACCATTCCACATATAATATCATAGAATTATTTATTATCCATATATTTTATGTTTAATTTAATTTTTATTTTCTTAATAGGGTCTTACAATTCAAATTTACTTTGTTGTAAAGATTTTACATTACAATATATAAATTTATCAATATTGTTTATTATTACGATTCCAACGGTGAAATCCTATGATAAATTACTTAATAGAATCATCATATTTCTTTCACTTAGGTTATTGATCATTCTTTAAAGCAATAGTTCTATTTTTTCCACACATTGGTACTTATTTTATGAAATAAAATGTTTTTAAAAAAATGTAACATTATTTCCATCTTCAATCAGTAATATTTTTTCTTATGAAACAATTTTTTATAAGAGTGTTTTGAAAAATTATTTTAAATGATTTTTAAAACTTATTTTTAAAATATTATTTTTATATTTTATGATTTCAAAAAAATTTAAAAAATGTCTATTTTTTCAAGAAATGTTTTAAATAATTTTCTAAGCATCAAAATCTATTTTCAATGAAAATAATTTTCAAATATTTTATGGTATTTCCTGGAGAAATGATCCATGTGATATTTCAAAAAATATCCATCTAATATGACATCCTTTAATGTCACTTATTCTTAAATTTGGATATGATACAAGTATACCATTCTTATTCTTTCTCTAAATAGTTTATTTTTAAATTAGAAATTTGATTATGAAAACTGTTTATCTTCCTTAGGATATACTATAACAAAAGGTTTATGAAACCTATTTCTTTTCCTCTTGTCATGTTTTTTAAAATATTTATTAATCCCACATATTTTTATGTTTTATTATATTGTTAATTTTTTATTATCCTATGGGGCATATATGTATGATTTAATTTTTTGACATGTGGGATATATATCTTCCTTCAACGAATTGGGTAAATATTAATCTCTCATGATATGGAAATAGATGGAATGGGGAGTGAACCTGGTTCAGTAAGGGACATTGTCCGCTAATATGGAATTTTGAGTGAACATTGACAACTAATATGGTTTGTTGAGTGAACCCATTCCACTAATATATCATTCAAAGTGAGCATTGTTGACTATGGAAATAAATTCATATGTATATGTGACTTCTAAAACACCTTGTATTATGCTTATGCAGTTCTCTATTTTCTTATGCACTTTGATTTATTTATGGTTCATTATTAACTTCCATTCATTATGTCATGAATTAGGATTATGATATTTGATATGTATGGAATTATATTCAAATGTTATTTTATGTTTCTTGAAACCTTATTCTAATGTAATTATAATGTGATCATTGATATCTTCTACTATACAATTTCCCTTACTCGACATTCGATCTCACACATTCTTATGTTTAATTTCCTTGAGATTCCAAGATGTTCATTAATATTGATGATTTTTCATAGGTGGAAGGGATTAATAGTCTTCTCAATGAAAATACCAGGTTGTATTTTATTATTTCAAATAAATATTAAATTGATGTATTTATGTCGTTTACTTAGACGACTAAACTGTTTGGTAATTTTGTATGTGATACCTTGCATCATGGTCCAATGTAATAAAGTAACCATTGAATATAGGTTATTGGATTCAGTGTCTTTATAACATATGTACCCTTCAAAACCTCATTTTATCATTCATTAGATTGGGTCATACCCTTTTAATTGTGAGCATCCTATAGTTTCCAAAGCTGATTGTTGGATATTTGCAATGATTACCACATTAATCAATTGGAAGGGTTTCCTTCCCAACCAATTTGTGTTCAATGATCATTTTCACATATACTCTCTATATTTCTTAGGTATTTTACTTTTCGTATAAATGTAAATATTCATATGTGAATTTTGAATTGTGGAAATGTGATATTTTTAAAGAATGATTCATTAATTCCTTCTTCTTTCCCTATAATCTATAATGGGTAATCATTCCTTTCTATGAGACATCCCATGCATTATTCTTCTAATTTAATGTTATTCACCTAGATACTGATACAATTATTGATTGAAAAAAATATTGAATAAAACATTAACTATTTTTCTATAAAATTTAAATACCATAAACTACATTATAATAATTGATGTTTATTTACCTAGAATATCATCAAATTTTGATTAGGGAGAGGTAATTTTTACCATATAAATCTTTCTTCTATGTGGTAAAATATAATAAGATATGTTCCACTAACAAATTGTGATATGTACTTATATTTATCATTCCATGTAAAATATTCCACTTAATAATTAATATATTATATAATTTATTGGAATTTTATGTGATTAGTAGAGAGTATAATTATATATCCCCTGAGTGCACTGGTAGGTTCCATGAGGCAACTGAGATAGGGTAATAGGATAATCATTACCTTTGGAAATATGACTTTTCCCAAGGCGTTGACTATCTTATTAAAATGTATGGAATTGTGAATCCTCTTCACCGTAGGCTCACTTATTTTTATCCCAGATTTTATCCATTGTTATTATAGCCATGGATTTATTTTATCTATCATCTCTTATGGTATGGGATAACATGGACTATTCATTGACTCCACATTTCTCTATGATTAGTTATTTATTATCTTGTATGTAATTAATTATTATATTTTCCATGGTTTATTTAGTCCATAATACGTATTTTTCTTCTCTTATATATGACCCCCATACATAGTATCTGAGCTCAAACTTCATACTTTTTCCAATTTCATCCCTTGGAACCAAGAGGAGTACAACATATGAAAATGGATTTCATGGATAATATTAATATTTTCTAGTTTTTAGATTTTTTTTCTGGATCCAATGTAATGTATAAATCATTTATGTATTTGGACGTAAAAGGCTATTAAACACTTGGATCCTTTGTATTTTGATATATATATATCATTTTTAATAAAATAACCATCGGATCTTGGGTGCTGGATTCCAGGTCGTTATAGTTCGTATTAATTGTAAGTGTAATAGAAACTATAAAAACTAAATTTAAAAATATAATTAGAACCTAATAGGAAAATCATCTTGTAAAACATAGATTAAAATAATTATATTATTAAAATATTAAATTATATGAACTTTTATTTAAAAGGATACGATAAAAATAATTAAAGAATGGTTTTAATGAGTTTTTGGAAGGTTCATGATAATTATGGGATAATCATATTAAGAATTGTTTTGAGAGTATAAGAAAACACATCCTAAAGAATCCTAGATTGATCCTAGAGTGATATATATTGAACTAAAAACATACTACTCTAAAATTTGAGTAGCATATACATTCATAATATGGTCATTAAATATTTATATACATTTTATATATTTTTGATTCGTTATAGTTAATTATTTTGTTTTAGTATATAGAGTATGCATTAGTTAATTATATTATGAATAAGTGGTATATAGTTAATTTCAATTATTAGTTAGGATGTTTCAATATATTTAAGGTCTTTTATCAAGATGAAGGGAATGAAATATCACACAACTCTCCTTTCACTCCTAGATAATATAATTTGAATCATAATATCAAAATATATTTCTGGTGATCCCACCACATTTTCAAAAATTATTCTCACTTCAAAGTCACATTACATTAAATCAAACTTTAATATATTTATTATATATTATTATGGTTCATAAAAATTCTTTGATGATATTTTGAACACAATATTTTCTAATATTAACCAATTTGGGAACTAACACAAGGTGCATTATTGACACATTAAAATATCACAAAAAATAGTTCACATGCCTAGTATAAAATAATAGGGAATGGATTTCATGGATCACCATATTTCTATCATATTTTACAAAATATAAATTTTTTTACATACATGTGAAACTGACCAGGTTTTCAACCACTCCATTCGGATCATGTCAGAAGGTTTTATGGAATACATGTCTTGAATGACATTTCAAAACTATATATTCAAAATCCACAGCTACATAAACCTTTATATATCTTTTCAATTTTATTTCTAAAACTATTTCACCTATTTTCCTTTGAAAAATATTTCATATAGTTCAGAAACATTATGATAAACTATGTCAAATCATAGACATGACTTGATGAAATATTTTGCCTCCAAAATTGAAAAAATAAATTGGAGGACCTGGTAAACATTATTCTAAAAATATATGATAGTAGAGACCCATAAAACTCATAAAAAAATATGGAAACATATTTGTAATAAATGGTTTAAAATATTAGATTATTAATTTTATGGTGGAAAAATATGTTACCTTGTCATCCAAAATATTGTATGGTTTGTTACTATGAGTAATTAAAACCTTTTAATATATGTATCTTCAGTAGAAAGTAATAATCAGTATTTCAAGGATAAAATTCATTAAGAGGGATATAATGTAACATCCTAATATTTAAAATGTTTTTTTTAATTTTCATTCAAAAAAATCTAAATAAATGTAACACCCTTAAAATTTCTTTATTTTTAAAATATAACACTTATCTTATAATGAATGTTTTATTATATGCCCAAAGAAATATGGTTATATATTCATCATAAAATTTCATATCATGTAGAGTTATGGAACATTTCAATGAAAAAAAGTAAAGGGGTATACACATGTAATAATAATAAACTCATTAAAAAATTAATATTCTTGAAATCCTCTAAGAAGATCGCACATGCCTTAAAGATCGTAAAAAATAAAGAGCAGCATTAGGAAAATAGTTAACATTATAAAAGGATTATTATGAATATTTTCATGAAATGTAGGGTGTGATATTGATAGAAATATAGTGTATTTATTTTGAAATATTACCCTTATATATGATCAATGTTGTCCAATATAGCCATTGGTCATTCTTACAACAAATAAATAATTTGATTTGTCGTTATTATTGTTTTTGTTGCAATTACATGATTGTTGGGATTATATTATAAGTGTGTTTTTGGAAGGAATATAAATATATAATAAAAATTATGTTTTATGATAAATTATGGGTTTTAAATAAATTTCATTTTCATGAAGTAATCATACAACTTATATTTAAATGATATTTTATTTTAATGAGGTCCTAAAAAATTTTATAATGCTCATAGTTCTTATTTTTCAATGAAAGTGATAAATTTAAATAAATAATGATATTTAAAAAAAATTAAAATTCCCATACATAGATAATTATTTTGATAAAATAGACTACATTTTTGTACTCATCATATAGAAAGTATCTTTAAGTGATTTTATGAAAATTTTGTACAAAAGTTGACTTTTAGGTTAAGAAGTGAAAATATGATTCTTTATGAAATAAAATATCTATTATTATATAATATTGATTTAATCCATATTTAAACTTTATTAATACTTATTATTAATAAAATTCATATAGAATAATAATGTATACAATGTGTTACATTTTGGAACACATATTTAAATTTTTTTTAAAACCATGATTTAATCCTCTCATAAAAACTATTATAAATGAGGTATACACATATCATTCAAGAATTGATTTTTTCACTTTTATAAGCTCATTAAATTAATATTGGATGAATATTAATAATTATAATTTTCAAATTATGTAATAATGTTAATTTAATTTTTATAAATAATAATTTTTTTATGGTAAAAATGAGTTATCGTGGTATAAGAAAAATAATATAGTGGGTAAAAGTTAACTTGTAAAAGTATAAAATACCTAAACAATAAAAAAAATTGTGTTTTATGTTTTTTATGTCAATAAAAAACCAAGAAAATATTAAATTTCCACAAAAATAAATATAATTAATTCCACCCATAGTTGTTAGCCATAATGGAAAAACACTTATTATTTAACACCTAAAAGCCATACCACATCAAGTATAAATACCACCATTCCAGCCTCATATTGCACACAAAATCATTGAGCGAATTTCCACTCTCAATATCTCTCTTTAGAGTCCATATAAGGTGTTTCCAAGTATTTAATGAGTCCCTCTATAGCTTTAAGAAGCATCCACCAAATGTTAGGGATCTTTTCCACTATTTCTTTATATTCAAATTATTTTCTTTCTTAAGACATTTATTCTCAATTTATTATTATTTATGTGATTTTTTATACTCATTATTTTGTGAATATAATTTCATGTAAAATATATTGTTCATTTCCATCTCATAATAAATTTTACCTAATTTTTCAATCACCTAAAATGAGGGTCCATCACCCATCTTTTATAAGTACCCTTAAAAGAAATTACAATTTCATTATTATTTGAATAAAAAATATTATTAAGAATCATTTATTCAATTTCATTTTTATATTTTCAACAATATATAAAAATACCCTCTCATTATACAATTTTAAAATCTATTATAATTCTAAAAATATTCCAACCATTAAACCATCATAAATTTGATAAAGAAAAGTGTTTGTGGATTTACAAGAAAATATGTCCTTGTCTGAATACAAATAAGTGGATGTGGATCTTGAATTTATGTAACTATGGGTAATTCCCAAAAAAATAATATTTAACTAGATGATATTAGGAACTGGTGTAAAAAATGAGCCTTTTTTCGAACCTAGTTTGAAATTCCAAGGGGATTTTCTTTTAATAATTCAGTTACACTTTATAAGAAATAATAAATGATTAGAAAATTTGGAATGATATTTACATTCAATTGATATCCCTAATCCACGAATTTATCCGTCACTCATTGTTTTTATAATTAATTCAATTGGGTAACTACGCTTTTCATTTTCAACATCCAAATGAATATAAATCATATTGTTGGATATTCACAATGATAGTTGCATTGATTCATTAGATGAGTTTTCATACCAGCTAATTTCTAATCAATTCTCATGTTATCCTTCACTATCCATCTTTCCCTTATATTATACCTTTATTATACATCTAAATATACCTATGTAGATGTTGTATTTTTGAAATATGATATCTTTAGAGAATTATCTATCACTACATTTTTCTTTATCTATCATCTTCAATGAGTAATCGCTCATTTCCATGTGAAAATCCCTTCATGATTCTTATGATTAATGGTTATTCACATAGATACGTATAAATCGTTTAAATATGAATATTATTAAAAAACTATATCCCATTTATCTATATGGTGTAAATTAATTACGATAAATCATATTAATTTATGGGTATTAACCTATAAGGTAAATGAATTTTTATTTTGGTGAAATAATTTAGTACCATATAATTCATAGTTCTATATGGGAAAATCTTATAAGATATATTCCTTTGAGATATTGTGATATGAATTTATTTTTTTGAATCTTTGAATTCTATTCCATTTAATCATTGATATATGATCAGTTGCATTTAAATTTTAGGTGATGAGTGGGGATTTTAATTATATAGAACCTTCTATCAATAGTAGGTCTCATAAGAAAACTATGATAGGGTAATGGTTGAATTGTTACCTTTTTAAAATATGTCATGGAACAATTTCTTGAGGGTATGGCTAAACTATCCGTCATTATTCATTACCATCACAATTTGTTCAATTATTGTTCGCTAAGATTATATTTATTATTATGTTTGCCCTGGATTTATTTTATATTTCAACTCTTATGATATGTGATAACAAGGATTATTAATTCATGCCTCATTTAAATATGATAAGTTATTTTTTATCATGGAATATATTCATTATTATGTTGACTTCATTTATTCATTCTATACTACCTATTTTTTCTTCTACTATAATGAACCACCTTACTAAGAATTTGATCTCACACCTTATATTGTTTCATATTTCTTACTTAGGGACCTAAGAGTAGTAATACATATGAAAGCAGTATTTCAAGGAGAATATTAATGTTTTTATGTTTTTAGATGATGTGTTTTTTATTCCAATGTAAGGTAAAACCCATTCATGTATCTAGTTTTCTATAGATATTAAACTATTGGATCATATATATGTTGGAGTTAGTGGCCTAGAACCAACTACTTTGTACTTTATTCATTAATAAATACCTTATCACATCTTTATTTTTCTTCTACATGAAAATGCATGTGATAATGTCCAAGGGACAACTGTTTCATTAAAGGGTCATAGCAGATCCCTGTTATGATGAGAACCCATAAGTTTCATAACAATGTTTTTGAATTTATGTTCTATGTCTATATGATGTTATTTGAGGGACACAAATAATACAGGCCATTAGGGGTGAGGAATAATAAATCTTTGAGGCACCTTCTCATGGTGTGTGCCCTTGGTAATATCCAGGAAGATATTATGAGAACAAGACCCGCCATTAGGAAATCCACATTTCATAGTTTCATTGGATTTTCCTATATGCGGACGTGTGTATTGGTCCTTAGAATTTATGATTATTATTAATTGGTATTACAACTTATGAACTTAGATGTATTGAAGAAAACTGTGACAACACACTTTTCGCAGCGAGGTAGGATACGTTGGGTGCGTCACGAGTAATACTGCATTAATAGATAATTCGAGAAAGATTTGTCCCTTCTGTTCCATAATGGAAGTAGATATCTTAGGCCCTTTGATGGAATTGATATAGACTAAATAAATCCATGGACATGGTAAGGTATGGGCGAGTTCAATTCTAGAATGTCCAAGAAAGGATAATCGAGCACATGTGTTGATGGCACTAGCATGCAACCCGCTTGATTCGATATATCGTGAAGAAGGGATTATATTACACGGTAAGCATTCATATGAGGTGACACGTCAATGCGATGTCAACTTCTTTCTCTTGGGTGTGTTGAACCGTTGCTAGACAATAATCTTCGACTTTAGGAAAGACTTCCTAATTCCAACAAGAAAGAGGCCTAAGGGCTCACACACTAAGTGTGTCCAATTTTCTCTGTTAAATATTAATTGAAAAAGTTAAATAAATATTATTCCCGACTGTTGATTAATAATTTTTTAAGGATGCCTGATCGCATTTATTTCGACACTAGTTATTCGAGAGAATATATTTTGTATGAAATAACATATATTTGTTAATATGTAATGGAGTTACATTTATTTAAGAAGTAAATATCCATTACTTAAGGACTAATAAATGTGGTGGAGGAAATAAAGAAAAATGGAAAATAAAAGTACACGCCATGTATATTGAATATACAGGCCATGTAGTTTTATGGAAAACAAGTACATGTTGTGTATTAATGATTACCCAGTGTATAGTTTTATTAGTCGGAATTTTAGGAAAATAATATCGTTTTATTCAATGATATTTATTATAATCAGCGTGGGTACATGTCAAGGAATTTATCATTCAACATGGGGGGTTTCAATTAGAGTTTATGAAATAAATAAAATGTGTAATGCATTTATTTATTATCATAACTCTATAACCTCTACCCCGATTATAAATATCCTCTCAACCCCAAAAAAGTTTCCAAATTATTGTGCACAACAATAATGGAGAGTTTTCTCAAGGCCGAAAGAACTCCTTCCACCCAGAACGCTCTCAAGATATAGAAAGACCCACCACCACCAGATCAAGGCGATCTAAGGCAGACATCGCAACAAAAAGTTCTTCATCGCTAGCACCCGGAGATCCCTTCGGTGATGTCCAGAGATATGTGTAGCATGTGTGGATCCCCATTAGAGGAATCTTGCACTTGGATTCTACGACTCAATGACAGATGACACCGGATTATGACCGGAATTCAACAAATAAATAATTCCATCAAGTTAATTCATATCAATTAATTAAATTAATTATAACCAATATATGATGATCCTATCTCTATGGTTTTGGGACTCCCTCTTTTGTTTTTCGTTCATTGTTCTATTCTAATTATTTGGTGTTTTACATCATGACGGATCTCGGATTGATCATTGTTAATGCTAAAATTAATGTTGGGAACTACCATCAATATGCTTCCACTACGCTCAGAACCTACAAGTGGTATCAGAGGGTTCATATTGTTGATTATAATTATTTAGTTTTCCATTGGTGATTTATGAATTTAATAATTTAGTTGATTCAATTCAAGTTAATCGTTCTTGAAAATCTGAATCTTGATATATGTTCCTCCCCTCTCGTTTCCCGTTCACCTTACAGAAATTCATTTTTTTAATTTTGATTAAATTAAAATTGAGGAACTCATCTGGAGGTGTCAAACGTTCCTGGCCATACAACACCAGAATACACGTCATGTTTTCAGAAGTACACACCATGTAGTATAGTTTCACAACATTGGACTGGTCCGCAAATCAAGTCATGTGATGGATCCTATATAAGTCATTTATGACAATGTGTGTTGACTAGGAATAGGTGGCACACGGTTTAAGGATTACACATCGTGTGGTCCACTGAACATGTCATGTAGTCTCTTTGGGCTGCGATTAGACCGTGTACCCCATACACGACTTGCCCATCTATAAACCATGTATCATGGATACTACAAGGCATGTGTCCAACTAAACACGCCTTGTACTCCAAAAATTCCTGAAGTAGATCAACATGCCATGTCCTCAAGCGTATACTTCAGATGGATGATGAAGAAAAGTACAAGGCGTGTTGTCAAAACTACACATCGTGTACTCACCCAAATTACACAGATTTATTAAAATTTATTATATTATACAAGCCATTGAGACGTGTACCATAATTCAGGCATAAAGCTGAGGCACAAAACGTGATAGGTGTTTTATATATATGTGTTTAATTTAACATCTGCATAATGAACAGGAATTCACCAGGTTCCCTCCAAGGTACAAGTTACATAGAAAATTAATTTTAAATGAATTTATTTGTTTAAAATTATGATGGATGAGAATCTCAAGGAAATTTAGAAACGGGTTTAAGATAAAAATATATATTAATTAAATATAATTAATTGATTCGAGTGTGATTTATATTAAACAAGAATTATTAATGAATTGAAATATAGGTTTATTTATGCATAAATATCGTTGCATGTATGGATTATCTTGAGCCAGACCAAGACCTTTGTATTTGAATGGTTTCTTTAATTTATTTATTTAAATTAATTTTGTTTCCCTGCGATCCTTCTCCTCATTAATATGTAGGGTCCATGCACCCAATGATTCTTTTATGTAAAAACCCTTTTTTACCCCTTACTTGCATGTGAGATAAATGCATATGTAATGGATGGAGATCCCAAGCTAGTGGAGGTGGCTCAAGGTATGAGCCAAGGTGAAACCAATCCAAGGATATACCAAGGTTGACCGGTGGAAAGCTTTAAACATGAACCTGAAAGGTTAAATGTGTTTCTACCCTAAATATTGGGTTGGTTTATCAACCTCTAGATAAACTAACCAATAGAACAAGCTCAAGGTCATACCATTTATTTTATTTGTATCAGTTTCATGGTTTATTTATTGTAGTTGTGTTGTCACGATCACACATTTAATGAATTAAACAAGCATGCAATATGGAACAAAAATAAATACTGGCTTATGCGTAAATATAATCTTAGACATGGTTAATCACTTAAGTATATACCACTTAATATTAACAAGCTTGTAATCAAAGATAATAAAATGGAAATTTACGTATAAGGATAAATTCACTTAAAGAAATATTAATTTTGTATAGCCTTCCATAATCTTGGTTAGAATCGAACCATAGTTCAAAGTGCTTGACCAACCCTAGTTGGGGTGCTTTCAATTACCAGGGAATTCTAATTCAAGGTTTTTGGTTGAATTGACATGGTTCGAATCAAGGGTTGACTGCCACAGCAAGACTTAGTGTGACCAAGATGTAAAGGTTGAGGAAATCTAGAATAAAAGGATTTCAGGATCGGGGAGTCCACTCAGCAGATCAAGGAGCTGCGAGTTAATGGTGTTGGCATTTGGAATACCTACCTAAACCCCTTAAAGTTTCTCGACTAACCCTGGTTGGGGTAATTCAAATGGAAATATGGATCCCTTCCACTATAATATTCAAGAAACAGAATATTCTGAAGTCAATGGTGAGGGATATTGGATTTCGATAAAATAGTGGGAGACTAATAAGTACTAATATATTTATTTGTCTTATTTTTTATAATAAATTACTAAACCTTTGCTCATCTTAATTTTTAGAAATGGAAAGAAAAATGACTTCAAATATATCATTGCAACCCATAATCGATAAGGAAGACCTTCTCATCAGCACCAATTTCAAAGAGTGGCGGAGGCGTTTACGCGTCATCCTTCGCCACGAAAGGAAATTTGATGTGCTAGAAGAGCCTATTCCATTTGCACCTAGAAAAGAGGCTAGTGATGAGGAAATATATCTCTACATAAAAACATGGATGATGCCATATATGTACAGTGTTTCATGATATCTACCATGTCTAATGAGCCCGTGAAGCGACATGAAAACATGGTCCCGTATAAAATGATGTTTCAACTTAAGGATCTATACCAAGAGAAGGCGAGACGAGAGACATATGAGATCTCCAATGCTTTGTTTACAACTAAGCTTGGAGAGTATACGCCAGCTAGGCCTCATGTAGTCAATATTATTGGCTACATTGAACACCTGGACATCTTAGAGATTATGTTGCCTGATGAGTTGCATACAAATCTCATCCTATCATCACTGCCCAAGACCTTCTCAAGATTTATTGTCAACTACAACATTAGAAACAATGAGAAGAGTCTATTAGAACATATGAACTTAATTCTCTAGGTAGATAAGGTCATAGGGCATGACAAAACCATATTCTTTATGGTGAATAATAAAAGGAAGGACAAGGAAAAGGGCCCAAAAATTATAAACAGTCTAAAGCCCCCAAGCGCCATTCTTCCAAGAAGTGGAAGATCTAGATACAGGGAAAGAAATGAGAGGCATTGTGTTTTACATGTGGCATGAAATGCCACTAGAAGAGGAACAGTTTGTGGGGCTCACATCTGTATTCAAATGCAGGAACCAAGTAGATTTAGAAAGATTACCAGAGGAGAGGTGGATCTTCGAGCTGCCAATGGTGCAAGGATGGCTGCATTTTCTATTGGTGATTACCACCTCTCATTGTGGACTGGGATGATTTTGGTCTTACATAATTGTTATTATGTGCCAAGTGTTACCAAGAACATAATTTCTATATATTATTGATATAGAGGGATTTATTTTCATGTTTCAAAATAAGGGTTGTCTCTTTTATAAGAACAGTGTATGTTATAGTATGGTGCATTTAAATAATGGTTTGTATGTATTAAATTACGAAAACCAAGTTTTGGAAATTGATAACGAAACAAACACACATGACTCATACATCACCCAGTTGTGGCGCCACCATATTGGTCATGTAAATGAGAAGCACTTTACAAAGCTCTACTAAGATGGCTATTTAGACTCTTCTAAGATAAAACCAATTGATAGATGTCACGCTTGTTTACAAGGTAAAATGACCAATCCTTATTTTGGTGGATAGGGTGAAAGATCCACATAGCTTCTAGGATTGGTCTACACAGATGTATGTGGAACATTTCAAGTAGAAGATAGAGGTGGATATTCTTAGTTCATTACTTTTACTGATGATTTATTTCGATATGGATATGTGTACTAAATGAGCTATAAGTTAGAGTCCTTAGAGAAATTTAAGGGATTCAAGAATGAAGTGAAGAATCATCTTGCTAATAAGATAAAGAAACTTTGATCGGATCGAGGTGGAGAATATCTAAACCATGATTTCATAGATCTTCTACAGGAGTTTGGGATTCAATCTCAACTCACTTCTCCTTATACACCACAGTGGAATGGTGTTAGTGAAAGGAGGAACGACGCCATGTTGGAAATGGTGAGGTCGATGATGTGTCATGCAGATATTCCATTATCCATTTCGGGATATGCATTACAAACTACAGTATGCGCATAAAAATGAGTACCAAATACGGCGGAAAATGGAATTCCATCCGAGTTATGGAATGGAAGGAAACCCATTTTGTCGCACACATGTGTATGGGGATGCGAGGCATTTGTTAAGGCCTTCTCAGGAAACAAACTAGCACCCCAAGGCACGAAGTGTATCTTTATAAGATATCTGAAGGAAACAAAAGGATATTACCTATATAACCCTTCAAAAAAGAATGTTATTGTCACTAGACAAGCGGTCTTTCATGAGAGGGATCACATCCTCAAAAAGGATACTGGGAGAAAGATAGACTTCAACGAAGTTGATGCTAAGGATACATAGGATTTGGTACAGGAAAAAGTTCCACAGGTCCTCATGGAAGAGGTTCCAGAAATAGAAGTACTATGTAAGAGCTCATGATAGGTAAGGAAACTAGAGAGATTTGGTTTCCTAGACACTCAGGATGCTGAATCATTATTGTTAGACAATGATGAACCTCTCTCATACAAGGAAGCCGTAGAAAGATTAGAAGATTCAAGATGGCTAGAGGCTCTGAATTCTGAGATGGATTCAATATATCAGAACCAAGTCTAGGTTCTGGTGGATGAGCCAGCTGATATAAATCCTGTTGGTTGAAAATGGGTAATCAAGAGAAAACTGGACATGGAAGGTCAAGTTTGCACCTATAAAGCAAGGCTCATGGCTAAAGGATTCAGACAGCGTCAAGGAATTGACTATGATGAAACCTTGTCGCCATTTTCCATGGTTAAATCCATAAGAATCATACTTGCCTTAGAATCATACCGTGACTACAAGGTTTGGAAAATGGATGTCAAAACATCATTACTTAATGGGAACCTTCACGAAGATGTCTATATGACACAACTAGAAGGGTTTGTGACACCAGGTGAAGCCTAATGGGTTCTCAAGTTGCAAAAATTAATTTATGGATTAAAGAAAGCATCCAGGTCATGGAAAATTCGATTTGATGAATCCATAAAGGAATTTGGTTTCATTAAGAATCAATGTGAGCCCTGTGTTTATAAGTTGATTAATGGGAGTGTGATCGTTATCCTAGTAGTATATGTTGACAACATATTGCTTATTAGAAACGATTTACATGTCTTAAAGTCAGTTAAGGACTGGTTGAACAATTATTTATCCATGAAGGACTTGGGTGAAGTATCCTACATTATTGAGATCAAGATCATTTGTGATAGATACAAGAATATTCTTGGACTAAGTCAGTGTACGTACATTGACAAGATACTAAAGAGATTTAGTATGGAAAAATGAAAGAGAGGATTAGTTCCAGTGTCACATGTCCTACATATATCTAAGAAAATGTGTCCAAAGTCACAACATAAGAAAGATAGAATCTGTAAGATCGGATACACTTCGGCTATAGGATCCATCGTGTTTTCCATGTTATGTACCAGGTTTGATGTTTCCTATGCACTGAGCATGGTAGGAAGATATCAAGAAAATATAGGAGAACATCAATGGACTACTGTTAAGACTATCCTTAAGTATCTGAGAAGAACAACAAATATGTTCCTAGTGTATGGAGGAGATGGGGATCTTGTCATCAAAGGTCATGTTGATGCTGGTTTTCAGACAAATCAGAACGATCTGAAGTTGCAATCTGGATATGTTTTCTGTCTAAATAGAGGAGTTGTGAGTTGGAAGAGTCCAATGTAGCCAGTTGTCGCTGATTCTACAGGGGAGTATGAATATATTGTGGCTTCTGATGCAGCCAAGGAAGCCGTCTGGATTCAGAACATTGTCCAGGTGCTTGATGTGGTGCCTAATAGTAAAGACTCTGTCACATTGTATTGTGATAATAATACAGTGGTGGCTCTTGAAAAAGAAACAAGGACACATCGAAGGACAAATAAGATACTCTGGAAGTATCACCTCTTGAGGGATTTCTATTAGAGGGGTGAAGTTGTAGTGATCAGAGTGTCGATGGAAGAGAACGTGGAAGACCCCATGACTAAAGGCCTATCTCAGTAGAAGTATTAAAATCATGTGAGAGCTATCGAGTTAAAGGTTTTCAGCAGTTGGCTCTAGTCCAAGTGGGATTTTGTTGGAGTTGGTTGCCTAGAACCAACTATTTTGTACTTTATTCATTAATAAATACCTTATCACATCTTGATTGTTCTTATACATGACAATGAATGTGATAATGTCCTAAGGATAAATGTTGCATTAAAGGGTCATAGAGAATCCCTACTATGATGAGAACCCAGAAGTTCCATAACACTGTTCTTGAATATATGTTCTATAGCTGGATAATGTTATTTGATGGACACAAATAATACAATCCATTAGGGGTGAGGACTCATAAAACTTTGAGTCACCTTCTCATGGTGTGCGCCCTTGGTAATATCCAGGAGGATATTATGAGAGCAATACCCGCCAGTAGGAAATCCACATTTCATAGTGTCATTAGATGTTTCTATATGCAGACATGTGTATTGGTCCTTAGAATTTAATATTATTATTAATGTGTATTACATCTTGCGCACTTAGATGTATTGATGAAAACTGTGATGACACACTGTTCGCAGCGAGGTAGGATACATTGGGTGCATCACGAGTAATACTTCATTAATAGATAATGCGAGAAAGGATTTGTCCCTTATGTTCCATAACAGAAGTAGATATCTCATGCCCTTTGATAGAATTGATATTGACTAAATAAATCCATGTCCATGGTAAGGAATGGGCGAGTTCAATTCCGTAAAGTCCAGGAAATGATAATAGAGCACATGGGTTGATGGCACTAACATGAAACCTGCTTGATTCGATATATCGTGAAAAAATGGATTATATTACATGATAAGAATTCGTATGATGTGACACGTCAATGTGACGCCGACTTCTTTCTCTTGGGTGCCTTGACCCTTTTCAAGACATTAATCTTGGAATTTAGGCAAGCCTGCCTAATGCCAACAAGAAAGAGGCCTAGAGGGTCACACACTATGTGTGTTCCTGTATCTCAGTTAGATATTAATTTAACAAGTTAAATAAAGATTATTCCCGACTGTGCTTTAATAATTATTTAAGGATGCCTGATCGAATTTATTTCGACACTAGTTATATGAGAGAATATATTGTGGACGAAATAATATATTTTTATTAGAAAGTAATGCAGTTACATTTATTTATGAAATAAATAGCCATTAATCAAGGACTAATAAATGTGGTGGAGGAAATAAAGATAAATGGAAAATAAAAGTACACGTCGTGTATTTTTATGGAAAACATGTACACACCGTGTATTAATGATTACATGGTGTGTAGTTTTTCTAGTAGGGATTTTTGGAAATAATATTGTTTTATTAAATGATATTTATTATAATCAGCATGGGCACATGTCAAGGAATTAATCATTCGACATGGTGGAGTTTCCAATAAGATTTAATGAAATAAATAAAATGTGTAACGTGTTTATTTATTATCATAACTCTAAAATCCCAAAACCTGATTATAAATATCCTCACAACACCAACACTTTATCCCAATCGTTGTGCACAATAACTATGGAGAGTTCTCTCATGGTTGAAAGAACTCCTTCCTCCAAGAATGCTCTCAAGACCGAGAGAGATCCTCCACCACCAGTTCAAGGCGATCGAAGACGGACATCGCAAGTAAAGGTTCTTCCACGCTAGCACCCAGAGATCCCTTCGACGATGTCCAGCGATACATGGAGCATATATGGATCACCGCTAGAGGAATGATACACTTGGATTCTACGATGCAATGGCGGATCATACCGGATCGTGACCGGAGACATCAACAAAGAAAGAATTCCATTAAGGTAATTCTTGTTAATTAATTAAATTAATTATAACCAACATATGATGATCCTATCTCTATGGTTATCAGACTCCCTCTTTTGTTTTTCGTTCTTCGTTCTATTCCGAAGATTCAATGTTTTACATCGTGAGGGATCTCGGATTGATCATTTTAAGGCTAAAATTAATGTTGGGAACTCCCACCAACGTGCTTACGATGCACCCGAAACCTACAATATATTGTATTATTTGTTTCAATTTTAAAAAAAACTACCACCAGATATTGGGTGTTGTATTGAGGGTCATTATGCACACCATTATATCCTCGATTTCCAATCTCTAATGAGCATGGGTAGAATAGGACAAGATACATGCTCCACTAGAATCAATATAGTGATCCATTATAATTATCCTTGATAAATATATCAAAAAATAAATAAACATTACGATACACATTTTTCATATTAAAAATGTTTCTATTTGGTCCTAGTCTATACTAGATCAGATACATAATAGGAAATCAACTAAAAATTATGTCAGCAAACAATACGAAAACATTTATTTTTCCTAATAATCTCAAAACATATTTAGGTTTACTTTTTAGAATGTATATTTTAATCAATCCTCATAGTACTATGTAAATATTTCCAAAAATACAATTAATAAATATTTTTAATGAAAATTTTATTACCTTCATAAATTACATGTTCAGTGATGCAAGTATTATAATGGAATATGATATCTAACATAAATTATCAAACATATTATCCATAATAATTGTATTTAATTTTCTTCATAAAACGTATAAAAATTGATAAAAATAAGTAAATTTTCATTAAATATGTTTTAGAACATACTTGTCTGAATGAACATGGGGTGTTACAAGGAATTACACGGTTCCACACTCACACACACACACACACACACACACACATATATATATACTATACCATTCATTCTTATTGTATGTCCAACAAAACTATTAAACATTGAATTTTTAGGATCAACTGGTTGGCCCCATTGATTCCAGCCAACCTCAAATTTTTTACAATTCATTCTTAACTTGATATTTTTATTCAACACCATGACTCTACATCCTTATGGATTTATCATCAACATGTTTTTTATCCCTTCATAATTATATAGTATCATCCTAAATAACATGGTATTCCATGAGAGTGGTAATATCATCATGTGCATAAGTCATCATTTTCATGAGTAGTCAAACATTTTACACTAATTGCCTAAATGTTTTATATGACATACTAAAATAATGAGGAAAATCATTTTATATTTAAAAATGCTTCCATCTTTTCATTGAATTAACTTTTTTCTATGATGGTAGAAGGGATTTGGATCCTCCATCATGTATCAAAACCCCTCTCTATGGTCCTCTATAATGTAACAAGTATTTTACATATTGGGACCACTAGGAAAAAATTGTTTTCTCTCAATAAATGGGTAATTCACAATTTTGTTTTCATATGACCTTGTAGTTATTTTAGTCACCAAGAGAAAAATGATAAATTCTGGTATGTAGGACTGTATGCGTAAAATACCTAAACTACTTTTGATGCCATTATGATCATATCTTCCTTATATAATTCGAAAATAAAATTCACTTCCACAAATCAAAATTCATTTACTTTCACTACACTCCAGTTGTCAACTCATTTGAAATGGAAAATTTGAACATGAAATTTTTTATAATTGACTCATACATTTATTTACTGATTTTTAAATATGATATATTTCTATAAATTATGTTTATATCCTAGGAAACAGATGCATTCATCACTTCCCCCACAAGCATAACTTCACTATTTTCATTATACTATGTTAATATTGTTCCTAATTTTATAATGTATGAACAATAATTAGAAAACTAGTGTAATATTTAACATTAATATTTAGTCCCCTTTATAGCCATCATTGTCATTGGGAATTTGAATTATAATTTATATATAACTCCTTATAAATATAAAGTGAGTACCATCCCATAAAATTTTTATTATTTTTATTGGACATCTTTCATTTATCCCATGATAATTTCAAATTTATATGAATTAATTTGTGGGCATCAACATTTGGAGAAACCTGTGCACTATTATATAATATGTAAATGTGATTTTTCAATAACTCTATTATGGTAATTGTAGCAACATATATTCTTGATATCCATTCACACATAAGGTGTCAGCATTGACAAGACTGTGGGTGACCTATGTTAATAATATTTGATTGGTTATTGGTATAGAATTCAATATATTCTTCAATAATATATCATTATGCAATAAAAACATATTTAAAACATTATATATTTACTCTCCCTTTAAAAAATCTCTTATATTGTTCAATGTGAAACAACCATAGCTAATGGGAAGGGAAAAATATTTTAATTTCTCTAACTAAGTGAACCATTATGTGAACCATTATATCAAATAATGATGGTGGTAATAACAATTCTATTCATATAATATAACTTCAATCTCTTAATTCACCATTAGAAACTCTTCCATGTATACGAATTCATGATATAGGTCATTAAAAAAAAGAAATGTTGGCTTAATGTATTAAAAACATTTTTGGTACAATGAAACATAAAGTAAAAAAACATCAAATATTACATGAAAACATGACAATCATGTTATTTTAGACCCCATAACATAAAATTATACATTATCATAACATTAATTATACTTTATGAATACACATTTTGAACTTTTACACAATTTTGGAAATTAATAAATTGAAAATTTCTTTTCTAGATAGAGTGTCAGTTACCAGAGGAAGAAAAGACGGGTTTTCACCATTCACTAGTGCTAATTCTTACATACTCTACCAGTTAATCATGAACAACCTAACCTTGATGCCATAATTTTTTTTGAGGAACATTATAAAACATAAAAATAAAATTATCATATAAACTATTTTCTACAAGCATGGAATCAAGAAAATTTCATACATATAAGTAATTCCATTATATAAATTTAAATAAAATTGATCACTTTTTCCAACATGATTTTTATGGTTTTCAAAAAAAGGTTTAGTAAAAATAGTTTCAATATCATTTATGTTCCTTTATATTTTATAATATGGTTGTAGATATTATGTTGTAACTTTTTCTATGTTCCCTCCAAATTATGTTTTCCTAGATCAACATATTTTCTTGTTAAGGTAAAAAATCCAGAATTACTAAAATCACATTATTCGAGAAATTATTCAAACAAACTAATTGCGTTCATTTTTAAAAAATGATACACCCCAATATTTGTATAATTATATAGCCTTAATTTTTTTTATTATTTTAAAAGTAATTTTTAAACCATATAACAAGGATCTCAATGTGAATTCTTCACTTCTATGAGAATCATACAATGTAATACATGTATCCAACATGAATTTTAGATATTCGATCAATAAATCTAGATACAAATCAATGTCATTCCTAGGATGTTTTGGTATATATTTAGGACACGAACCATAATATGCTTGTGCATCATGCATAAACAGTGTGGAAAGTTATAATTTACCAAAAAAATTGGTTATGTACTATGAGTTCTACTCTATTTCCCAAAATAATTTCTTCCAGCTATAGATAATGTGAGACAATGGTTCTTAGCTCATTTCCAAATTCAGCATACCCATGATCAATTTTCTTCCCCTAAGGAGAGTGTATTGAGTTATGTAGTATCACATCTTCAATTTGTATATGTGTGTTGCATGTTAATTATCTAGAACATTCATTCAATTCATATTATCTTGTAAACCATGGAATGATATGAATGTATCATACAACAGTTTAAGGGAATGTGTCGTCTTTCTTATAGTGATTCACACCACACATAGGTAATTTTATGAGTGATTCATAGTCCATGCAATAAAATATTCAATAATTTAAACAAACATTTATTTTTTCAGATATTATTCTCATGGAACATATATTTTTTTTAGATTCATATGGTTTATAAGAAATCTCATTTCCTTCTAGTAGCATATAATTTAGAAGACCATGTTGTTTTTAAAGCTGGTGTCACTCCATCTGTTTTCAGATTTCAAATTATATAACATAAATACAGATGAAAATGTTGTATATTTAGTACAATAGTTATACAATGGTTTCTTATCATAGCTATTTCACTTCTTGAAAAACTATTAGCAGTCATGAAGATCATCTTAAATTGTCATTCTCATTCTATTCATATGATATCCATCATCATTTTCTATATTATTCATAAAAAATGATCCATAAAATGTATTATCATCCCAATAAGTTTATACCTTCACTTTCTTCTCGTGTTAAGTCAAACATTTATAGATCTAGTCTTCTCTATGACAAATCAAATGTTTTTCCAACTCATCCATAATAATTATTCATGAATATAAATAATACAAATACGGAAAAGGATTTGAGAATTTTTATATACATTCTCCATTAAATTCTTCAATAACTCTTTAACTCCACAATTATTATATTTTTAAATTTGATTATCATCCATCTATTTTCAATTAATATTATCCCTATTATGTTCATAAAACATTATTTAAAGGATGGGGTCGAAGCCTCAATTTATTATTTTAAAGAAAAGACCTCTTTAGACTGGGTAGAGGGGGACCCATTACATAGCCTGAAGGCTCAAGGCCAAGTGGCCTAAATATAAGGCATGAAATCCCATTAAATGGCCCAAAGGACCCCTCAATGAATAGTACTTCTACAGTACCTGTGCTGCTAGAGTACCTGCTACAGTACATCTGCCGCTACAGTGCCACTGCTGCTACAATATTGCTACAGTAACACAGAAATTCATCCCTACCCAGATTTGATCCTGGGTCTTTTGGATGCCAAGCAGGAGCATGTACCACTAGGGTACAATTTCGTTGATATGTTCACAAAACATTCAATTGTACAAAAATTAAGTAAATACATATAAGATATTAATATTAAAAGGATAGTGTTATAGGTAATTATAATAAGAAGATCCCAAAATTTTATTGTTAGACATTATGATTCACAAAATTTTATCATCTTACAAAAGGGTGACATGTTAATAAACAACCATGGGAATAAATGTGGCTATCAGACCATGTTTTTGATTTCTTGTTTTGTGGGAAAAAAATGTGTTTATTCTTGGATGTTTTCTATAACCTTTTTGGTGAGAGTCCCACAATATAGATAAGATGATGTTTAATAATTTCATTACATGGTATGTGGTTTTTATGTGGTGTTTCATCCACATGGTTATTAAAAACCAATGTTGATGTACTTTTATCACATGAGGAAATAATAATCTTTATCCAAAATTGAATAAGATTCCTAGTTGGATCATTAAAAGGGCTCATCTCAAATTAATGGCTGGTGTATAAGAAAAACTATTTATGATCACATGAAAAAAACACAACCTTAGGGGAACAAATATATATAATCAACAATAGAAAACTTTTTGAGGGGAAACTAAGTGTGATGTTTAAAAAAGACGAATAAAAATAAGGCTATTTTAAATGGTGGTCAATATTTGAATTTAAGGGTAAAGGGAAGTCTATGTGGGGGTTTAAATAATCCTTTCCAAGTCCACAAAATATGGACTAGGGTTTAAATATAATATTGGTATTGGAACAATAGGATAGACTGATAAAGTCAACTAGGAAAATAAAAAAATATGTTGATGACATAATTAAATACAGTGGTGGTTGGAAATAATGATAGTGGGGAAAAGAAAAATAATTCAATTAAAATTGTTTCCCACATACTAATTGGAACTAAGGTTTAAATTGAAAGTGGAAGAAATCCTAAATGTGGTCACAAGGGGATGCAACTACGACGAATGAAAATTTATGAAACTGTGGAACTATGAATGAAAAAAAATGTGAATTAACCTACTCAATAATTACATGAAAAATTCAATTTTATACAACCATATTTTATATAATTCTTACAAGAATTAATTTTTAATAGAAATTGAGGTTAGCGGTTTATGTTGAAAATGACTATAATATATGGCCATGAAAATAAAAATATTAAAATTCATTGAGTCTTCTTCCAGTTAATGGAAGTAAATTGGAAAAATATTTTGATTTTAGTCTATGGGAGTATGAAGGATTCCTAGAACATGGCTTCTTCTCCCTCTCATTTTTTGTCTGATCCAAGAACTCACTCTACAATTACCTTTGGATATGGAAGGATTGGTGATGTTCATGTAACAATCAGTTGTCAGTGGACTTAACATATTATTTACTCAAATATATAGATAAAGCATCATGCAATTAAAAGAATACGGGACATTTTACCATTGAAAAGTATCAGTCACCCCTTTCCTTTCCATTTCCAAATGAAGTGTGGTGGGCCCGACACATTTCACAATATTAAAAAAAACATAATCATATATATTTAATAAACTCAACCCACTAATTTTTTCTAAAAATATACATTATATATTTACTGTTACATGCTGATAGTAGTATTTAAAGAATAATAGAAAAAATATGTAAAGGAATAAATATGATTTTTGTTGGGTGAAGAAGAAATAAATTGTGAAAAATAATTAATACTTGGTTAAACACATAGAAAAAGAAAAGGAAATTATTATATTTTATTCCCATCTTTTTTTGTCACTATTTTTTTAAGAGAAGAACATAAATAATGTTTCTTGAATTGACATAAATAACCTTTACTAAAAAATATATAATTTTTCATAACATTTTTCAAAAACAATGATTTTAATTATTTGTCACTATTATGATATCATGTTACCATAAAAAGAAAAATATTCAACTATTAAGAATATTTAAATATAATTTTTTTAAAAATAATATTTTAAAATAAGTGGAATAATTTATTTGCTAAATTCACATAAATAATTAATATATTTATTTATTTTAAATTATTTATACTTTTATTCATACAAAATAATCATCATAAATTAATTTTTAAACCTTTAAAATTATGAAAATATTAAAAATGTTTATAAAAATGTTTAAAATGTGTATATAAAAATTCTCTATATATAACCAACATAATGATTGATAAATAACAGAACATTTATAAAAAAAAATTTGTTCTTATTATTAACCATATTAAATATATTACAAAAATAAAATAAAAAAAACACTAAATCAAATAAAATGTAAAATGGGATTGTATAGTAAATTAAATTACCAAATTCTATGCCCATGGTTGGATTCCTTCCAAATCACCCTAATATGGGCGGAATTTATATCAGGGAATAGGGAGAAATCTATTTCTCCCTATTTAATTTACCTCTTTCATTTTCTATTCTTCATAAATTGCCTATGATTACTCAAAATTTGATTCGTTATTCTATTTCCCTTTGGCACCACAACTAGGTCATGTTTTCTATATTATATTTCAAGAATGTATAACTTGTTCTCTATATGTTCTAATATCTGGTTCATTGGTTCTATTATTTCCTAAAAAAGGGGAAAATAGATTTCAATCCCTCCAAATCATCTAATATCCCCTGGAATTATCCTTACCAAATGACCCATAAGAAAGGGATATCACCAGTGGCTCTCTTTGGTGGTGACATGTGTCGGGGGAACTATAAATGCACTAATAAACAATAGGGGATTAGAAATAATAACATACTTTAGGTTCTGAGTGCGTTGATTTTTTTGAGAAGGCTGATATGGAGCGACAACAAAGGTATACTTTTGATAGGTTATGAATAACGCAAAATTACGGTGTTCGATTAGGGCGATGTTTATAATAGCGGGAAGGGTTTTATCAACTCTTTCAGAAAAGAGCTAATAAATTGGAGATTTATGAGTTTTTTTAGCACTGATAAGTCTGCTCTTTTTCTATGTATTTAATGATGATAAAGAACTCTATTTATTTGTGAAACAAAATTATGACAGATGATGATATCTTTTATCAACACTTTATATTATAGAGTTGATAAACTCTTATATTTATCAACATTATAAAAGTGCTAATAAAAACCTTTAAATTTAATATTTAATAATATATTTAAAATGATTTAAAATTATAAATGTGTAAAATTATAAATCATTATCAATGCATATAATTATAAATCTATATTTGTATTATTATAAATATATTTAAATAATTGTAAAAATGTAATTATAAATATAATTATAATTATATATAATTATATGTAATTATTTATTAATATATTTCAAAATATAATAAATTAATTGTGAATATGTATTTATAAATATAATTATACATATTTGAATTATTATAATTATTATTGTTATTATAAATTAATATATTTAAAAATATTTTTTTAAATATTTTTTCATAACTAAAAATTTATTTATATAATTATATGAAATTTTATAATTAAATATATTTATATAATTATATATACATATATATTTATATATATATATATATATATTATCATTATCAGAGGATTGGTTTGGGGTGTTATGAGGGTTCCTCTCCCAATGGCGATTAGGGTTGGCCCATTGACTCTTCTTCTTTAGTTTCTACAAGTAATCGAATGCTTCTATATTTCAAATATCAAGAGGTTCATATTTTCCATCAGGTGCTCCGCAAGTAGTCTGTCATGCCACTCATGGACTCCTGTTGATGGTGTCACTGCCTTCTAGATCTATCACGACTCCATCATCAATGTTGTCTGTGGTTTTGTCATTGTCTTCCACCTTGCACCATGTCATCATGCTTAGTGTTTAAGGTCATAAAGGAAGCTCAGGTTTGGAATGTGGGGGTGATGTTTTCTACTAGAGGTCACAGATGGGCATTCGATCAACTAATTTTTATCCCTTTTGTGACACTACTTAGTGTTTTTTCATTTTGGTTTATTTATTGATCAATTGAGGCCCTATGATTATCATGTTCAAGATAGTTTTATCTCTCACAAGCACATGGGGGGTAGATTGAAGGATCATAAGTTCTCCAATGTGGAATATATTTCTACTATTTTAGTTGATCTCTGTGAACTCAATCATACTTTCTCTCCATTCAAGGGCTCTACTATTGGTATTCATCGAAAGGGAAGAATCATCCATGTTAAGACTGATCCAACTAGAGTCATGAAATGACTATATATTAGGGTACAATATATCAATGCATGATTAATATTTCCCAGAGGATATGCAACATGGAAGGTTGAATACCTAATTCAATGTTTTTCAGATATATGGGGATTCTCCAATTGGAAATGTTTCTCACTAGGGTGTGGGTTTTTCAAATCATTTTCCCTAATGAATCCCAAAAAATGACTGCATGGGGTTATGGTTTTATCACCTTCATGTCATAATCGTTGAACATCCGTGAAAGGGACCGCAAGTTTAACCCTTTCAAATTAGTAAATCTTTGATCTAGACGGGGGTAATGTTTTTTGGACTAAACAATATTCTATTGAATCCTAGGATACTCTATGATATTGTACTGTCTATATGTGTTCCCACTAAAATGTTTATGGAAACTGAATTATCCTGGTATGAGTGCTATGTTTGATTATTGGTGGAAGTGGACATGTGTTCCACTTTGATGGATAAAGTCTACCTTTCCATTGAGGATGAAGAACTTGAGTAGACTACGGAATTTGTGAATTTACCTTAGTTCTTCCTAGATTGAAAGGTCATTGTTAATGATAAATTGAACTATTGAAGATCTATTGTTTGTTATTATTGCACCATTCAAGGATATAAAAGAATATCATGTTTCAAAAGGCCTATATTTGTTAAGACCACCTATGGTTTTATTGACAAGGATACTCCAAAATTAACTCAGAATGGGGAAATAAATGAGACTCAACTTGAGAATGTTTAGTGGATGGAACATGAGAAGATTAATGACATACATAACAATGTTTTTTCTATAGAGATTACCTATGAAAATGGTGTGAAAAATAAGGCTTTAAATGAGGATTGATCATGGGATGAAGTTGGTGAACAGGGGAAAGTAGTTGAAACTAGATTCATTTAGATTGTGGAATGAATTAATGAAATTGGTGAAATGGAGGGAAGAACTCATGAACTATGTGAACCCTTATGAAGGGAAGAGACCAAAGTTTAGGAAAATTTTTCTACTACTAATATACACTTTGGTAAAGATGCATTAAACCTGGATTATTCTAGAAATAAGGACTCACCTAATGTGGAAGCCACAAATGAGGAGGATACCCTGGATGTCAATGCATAGATAATGAAGAATGATACGTCACTTGTGCTTTTCACAATTGAAAATCAACAGGTTCTCAAAGTTCACACTACTGAAGGATATCTGATAACCTCAACGCTTGTGGTAGCTCATATACAGGATTCTTCTGATGTCACATCAAATGTTTGCATTATTGATTATTCCCTCAGAGGGATAGATGCCACTTGGGAGGATGCCGCTCTATAGGAATCTTGGTCTACATGTGGGAAGTATGAGAGCGCTCACTATGATGAATGGAAGCAACCAAAATCTTTTAAATTGTGTCATAATCGAAAATGTCATGGTCATGATGATTCTGCATCATGATCTCACTTTTTAGCAGCAAATGCTCAGAGAGTAATATTATACGATCTTCAATAAGATGAATTCACAGTTAGAGTGGGAATATACTGAGGACTCTGATCATGATTATGGGGATATTTTTCCATACATTTATAACCTTCCATTATGGATGATGGTGTGACTCTTTGTTTGACCTCGTCCATCCGTCCTCCTTTCTCATCTTTATTTCCAAATAATTTATTTGGTAGTAGGATCGCCTATCTACTCATCCTTCTGAGTATATACCTGAATTAATATATAAATGTATACAGTTATAAATATAAAAATATATTAATTACTTAAATATATTAATTATATTTTTATAATTATTTATTTATAATTACATAAACACATTTAAACAATTTATATAAATTTATTTAAAATCATAAAAATATAGTTCTTAAAATATAGTAAATATACATTTATAAATATATTTATATATAAACAAAAAAAAATATTTATTTATAAATTATTAATTAAATTTTTTTATATTTTTTTAACATTATTAATGAATACAGAATCCTAAATGTACGAATGTCAAAAATGAATGAAATTGAATAGTTCAAAATGAATAGAGATTAAAAATATTAAAAAATGGATAAGGTTTATTAATTATACAAATTATTTGAAAAATATTATATATGGATATATATTAAAATAAATGTGAATACATATGAAAAATATTAAATCATTATAGATTAAAAGGTATAAATAAATATTTGAAATGATTAAATTCCAAATAAAATAAAAAAAATTAATAAATGACATTAACTGAAATAACATTAAAATTGAATAAATAAAATTTACCAATTAAAAAAATTAAATATTTAATGACACTAAAAGAAATTAAAAAATGAATATTAATTTTTGATTAAATTACATAAATATTGTGTGTTGGTCTTTCTATATAAGATTACATTAATTAAGTAAATGTGTATCTGAAATTAATATATATATATATATATATATATTTATACACAACATAAGTTTGATATATTTTAAATTGATCAATGACATTATGTAATATATAATATCTATCAATGAAATAAATAATAATAATAAAGAATAAATTTTTAAAAATAGTATGTGTTATTAATTGAATAGAATATTAAAAAATAAAAATGATAATATATAAAAAAATTATATACATTATAATTATATAAATTTCATCCATATTTAAAACATTAAATTTTTATGGACAAACATGTACAAATAAATATTCAAAAAGGACAAATTTATAAAAATATTAAAAAATTAAAATATGAATATGAATATATTTCAAAAATATTAAAAAAACAAGATTATTAATGAATAAATGATATTAAAAATGAATAAATTTGAAAGAAATATTAAAAAGTAAAGAATGTAATATAATGAATCAAAATAAAAATAATGAATAAATATTATTGATTAAAAACATAATATATATTAAATATATATTTTGTATTAATAAATAAAATTTTAAAATGAATATTAAAAATTAAATAAAATACAGAAATATTATGTATGTGTCTGTGTTTCTATATTAATTACACATATATGTGTGTGGGTAATAAATGTTAAACAAGGTTGATATATGTAAATTACAACTACATTAATAACATATTAATTTTTAATAAATAAATATAAAAAAATAATAAAAATGAATAATATTAAAAAATAGTCAACAAATAAAAATAAAAAAATGTGTAAAATAAAAAAATTAAAAAAAATTATTAATGAATTAATTATTAATAAAAATGAATAAACTTTATATGTAAATATATATTTTAGATATAATTATTCATAAATATTTTATATTAAATGTAAATATTGAAAATAACTGAAATATTATAATTAAAAATAGATTATATTAAATATTATATATTAATAAACTAAAATATAAAATGATAATATGAAAAATTTATATTATTTGTGTATGTTTATCTCTGTAAAATTTAATTAATTTCCTATATGCATACAGGAGAAATTATTGTTTGACATATTATGTGTAACGTATTTTTTCAATATTTTAATTAATAACTAAATATTTATTATATCATATATATGCTGCTAACATCGCTTTTATATTAAAAATATTGTGGAGAAAACGCTAAGAAATGTAGTAATGGTTGGCGATAGTGGTTGAGTCCCAATGCATCGCGACTAACAAAGAACTTGGATGAAGAGGGGAGGGAGTCAATGTTATGATAAAGAAAAGTGTCGTCTACCACATCTGTCTGACTAGCCAGAGAGTCTAGAAACTCGTTCAACTAGTCCCCAAGAAAGTCGAGGTCTAACTATTGAGAAACAAAGGAGTAGAGGAACCTAACCCATTCACTCATGAAGAAAAGTTTCCAAGGTGTCTCCTCTCTCAGGTTCTCACAACAACACTGAGAGCATAAGTGGACTCCCCACCTTTAGATATTATCATCATTTGAAACTGTAAAGTTCCTCACCTGCCAGATAAGAAAATTATATTTCACCGGCATGGAATTACACCATAGATTTGTATACATGGCTTAAACTACCGAAGTATAAAGTACAACATCATGAAACACCGTTATAATAAAGAAACCTGTCATTGATCCACAAGAATACACATGTCCTTCCCAACCCCCAATGAAATGCAATCAAAGAAAAGTTTTGGGTCAGGGTTCAGAGTAGCTTCAATGAAACGATTATGATAACTTTCCTCCCTGACAGAAATATCATGCACATGACACTGTAGGAAGAAGAGAAGCTCATCCCCTGCCCTAATATCTTTCCAGAATCGAATGCCCCCTCTACTAACAACTCATTTGGCCCTCTCTCTCAATTAATCTCAGCTTTATACCTTTCCTTTAGCCAGTCTAGAAAGCCTTCGCAGATTCCAACCGCATCTCCTCTAATAATCCTTGTATTTCTAATGCATAAATGTGGCCCAATGTGACCTACCATCAATGATATCCTAGGAATGTCTAGCCTATAATTCTTGCATGTTATCCTCCAATCTACGAAGATCTACCATCTCTACCTCAATAGGATGAGCAAGCCTATCCCCGGAAGCCTTGTGGCCTTTCCTTGACCAGGGGTCATCCCACACAATTCAAGCTATAACTCATTCCATAAACAGGTCCATCCCCTTTGAAGACATGACAACTGCATAGGAGTTCATGGAAATATAATACAAAACATTGTTGATGAGGGTGATCTTACCAACGAAAAAAATAAATGTGTTCTTCCAATTTTTGATGTGCCCTGTGAAGTTATTAACAATACCAACTTACATCCAAGGTAGTTAAAATCGCAAGTCTATAGTATGAGTCTACCCTGTGAGCCGGGTGAGTTTACCCCGAGTCCAAATATTTTATACACAAGTTTACTACGAGTCTACAAATTTTCTACTGAGCATGAATAGTAAACTCGCCGAGTTTGACTACCTTGCTTACATCTGCTTTTGAATCCATCCATCTAATTTAGGGACTCCAAGATACATCATTGAAAACTCCTTCACTGGAATCCCCAATCTCTCCTTTATTTTCATACTCCTCATACTAGAACACTTCCTTGGAAAAAAATCCTACTTCTCTTCTTATGGACCTGCGGATTGCTGCAAGCACCGTACATATCTAGGGAGATGATGAAGGACACTATCGACCTCTATTTTTCATTCAAAAAAATCATGTGTCATCCACAAAAATAATTTGGGATATAGTAGAGGTCCCCACCCATGATCTATAAAGGGCGATATACACTTCCTCTATATAAAGTTTAATGGTTCTTAAGAGAGCCTCCTCGGCTTGGATGAAATGACCGGTAGATATAGCGTCACCATATTGTAACCCACACATATATTTGAAAAATTGGGACACCATTCTTGAGAGGGAAATGGAGATCCACAGAGAGGCATAACACCAATTGAAGAGGTTGCAAACCCACTCCAAGAATCCAAATGTCTTAATTACCCTTATGATAAAACACCATTCCATCATATCATAAGACTTGTCCAAGTCTGCCTTCAGCATCATTTTCTTCCCTATACATTCTTGTTAATTTAACCCACCAATTATCTAGTAATGCATATGGATCCTTGGATGCTCCTCCCCTAAATGAAACCATGATTTCACACATAAATGAGGCTATGAAGGAGGTGACTAATTATCCTATAGATAATGCATGCAAGAATCCAATAAAAAATTTTACACAAGAAGATGGCCATATAAGGCATAATTTTAGATATATCCTCCCCCTTGGGAATAAGAACTATCCTCGAGGTGCTCATATCCCTATTCAAGAACACTTCCCTGAAAAATCGTAAATGGACTCCACCTCCCAACACCCAAAATTCTCCCATGCAGCCAAAAATAAAGCCCCTGAAAACCCTTCCAGGCTAGGAATGTTATCCGGATTCAAGAAAAACGTAGCCTCCTTAATTTCTTGAGGTCCAGGATGAAGGCTCAAGGAGTCATTCTTCAAAAATTGAATAACCCTAGGCTTAATCCTCTGACACCCAGCTCCCCCCCCCTATGGAGACCCCCGACCCGCCCCTAGCTCTTCAAAATGATGCTCCGCCATTACACCTACCTCCTCAACATCATTGGTGGAGGATCAATATTCCTACTTTATATTAATCCTTGATTTGATCATCCTCTCCCTAACACATGCCTAAAAAATTAGAATTCTAGTCCCCTTATGTTATCCACAAGAATCTAGAATTCTCCCTGCATAGTCTTTCCACCACAAGATGTTTCTCATCTGGAAGCTCCTTCTTAGTTACCAGAGACTTAAAATCCTCCTCATCCAAAACCTATTTCACCCATAAAGACCACCCATTAATTGCTTTTTTTAGCACTGATAATATGTGCCTTTATTAACACTTTTTTCTAGCACTAATAAATAATACCACTTTATATTGCACATTTTGTAGTACTGTAACCCAATAACTTGGATACCAGATATGAGGATGCCACAAACAAAATGTCTCCCTCCCAATATCTAAAATGAAATCTAAAAAGGGTGACGAACACTTTATACATTTGTAATTCTATGACTTCATTACAAAACTCAGAACTATAACTCCAAATTAATGAATTATATAAAATTTATACACAATATAGAATATCCAAAAAATATTTTAAAATAAATTATACATGGTTAAGGCCATATTGGACGATACAGGTGTAAAATAATTATAGCCTCTAGATATCAAAGTAATCTCATTGATGATACCTTAGTCTCAATGACATAAATAACGATGACATATCTATGTAATAATGGAATAACCTATACATTCAATCAATACATAGTGTTTAGCCACGTACACTATGAATGACACCTCGTACACTGGTTGGGGATGATTCCACTAGCCCAGTAGGATTTCTTTAGAATCCCATACTAACCAAAGCAATAATGACAAGTGTTCATGTTTGGTAGTTGAATCACCTCGAAAACCCTAAAAACTATAATAATAATCATATTATAATGAAAAATTGATATATAATAAAATAATAGTAAAACGCTAAAGGATTTTATAAAAATACACAGATCCATAGATTTATGCACACACCCAAAGAATATACATCACACATATTAGTAAAAATCATATAAATATATTAGGAAAATAAGATATCATATCACTACATTTCATCACATTCCATTAAATTTGTGAAGAAAAATTGCTCAATTCAATATTCTGTCATATTTTTGAGAAATCAGTACTATAGATCGGCACTCTAATAGCGCAAAAAAGGGATTTAATAGTTATAAAAATAACTATTTTACTTATCACAAATATTGAGGGTCACCTTTATCGGCGTTGATAAATTCTTGACCTATATCATTTAGAGACCCGTTTTTTTTTTCTTCTAAGACTTTGAAATATTTCTACATATATTTCAAGAGCTAGGCGCTGAGACGAAGTGAAGTTCCGAGGCCTAGTGTTCCCAGAATAAATTTATAGAAATATGAAGTTTATTATATATTATTCACATGAAGTAAATGGGATATCTCTTAAACTGTTTCATGGATCAGTAATCCCAGGCCCCAACAGAGGCCAGAATGTGGTGTTTACCCTAGATGGGTCATAAATTTTTTTGGATGAGACATCTGTGAGAAGTCACTCAGGGGGAAAATAATAAATAAAATAATTAAACATAATTGTTCTATCTAGAACACTGAATCAATTAACATTCAAATGTTGACTCATATTGGAAATCCTAGACCACAATTGAGTTCAGAATGAGATATTTTCCCTAAGTGTGATATAAAATGAGAGGGTGCAGAGGTTTTGAATTCCACACCGTGTGAGGCACCTATATATAGAAGTATAGGGAATTAGAATTCGGGTTATCCCCTAATTCCCTTTCTTACTACCTCTCTCTAAAAATCCTCTATCCCCTCTATCTCTCATTGTTCATTGGTGGATTCAGGACGAATTGTTAAAAAAACTCCAGTGTATGGAAACACAATTATAGCTCACATCATCAATAATGAACAGATCCATCGTGGTCGGATCTCTTCAATGTTTTAGTTCCAATTCATGGTTTAAATTGAAAATCATGTGTTGCCTATTTTTTCATTTTGAATAAAATAGTTTATGTTCATCCTAACATGTCCATTGATCTATACTCAATACCATTTTATTCTTTTTGTTCTTTTCTACTCATCATGGAATTCGTCATTAATCTTATTCAACGTGTCAAAACACAATCTGATCGTTGAGAGATGGTTCGGTATATGAAGAGATTGTTCAGAAGATTCCATAATACATTTTGGATCTATAATCCTGAAATCAGAGGAGTCACTATAGCATGTGGAAGAATGTAGCAGTACGGGTCTGGCATGGTGGCGCTGGCAGTGGCCATGACGGCATTGTTGTGGCAGTGGTGCGACAGTTTGTGGAAGGCCAATGCAGTTTCTCAGTGTGCTAGGAAGAGGAATATGGTGGGTGGAGAATTGGAGGAGCACGATGGAGGATGAGACAGAGTAGATGGGTGCATCTAGTGGTGTTAGGTATGGTAGGGGACCGAGGGGTGTGGAAGTTACTGCACGCAACCCCAGATGGTCGCGACCCGCGACACTCGCAAGTGACACATTGATGCGGAGAAGAGAGTGTGGGGGCACTGTGGTGGTGTGAGGCTAGGATGGGCCATCAAGGGTGGTCTAGCCATGGCGGGCAATCCCATGTTGAGTGGTCCTTCTAGAATGGGCGGGATTGGTTTATTTCGGGCCATTTGTCTTTAAATGGATATCATTAATACAAACACAGGCTTTATCAGTGCTCAAAAAGGACATTATTGGCATTAAAAAAGCGTTGTAAAGCTCAGTGCTGATAAAATGCACATTTATCGGTGCTCAAAAAGTGATGATAAAGGATCAGTTTATGAGCGCTCTTTTAGCACTGATAAAGGCTTCCTTTATGAGTTCTTTTTTAGCGCTAATAAATGTGGATTTTATCAGTGCTTTTTTAGCACTAATAATGGCTTCTTTTATCAGCACCAAAAAAGCACTGATAAATTCCATGTCAGCTGAAAAACAAAATCTACAGCAGCACACCCAAACAGCACCTGAAAAAAATTCAGCATCTCAATAAGTGTACCCATAAAAAATTAACACATAAATCATAATCTAATTACACCAATTATACCCATACAAAATTAACACATAATTCATAATATAATTAAATACATAAAGAATTATATTCATAATTCAAGGTGTTGGGGGTTGTTCAGGGGTTTAGGGTATTTGTCCAAGGGGGGTAGGGGGTGTTTGGGGGGATGGGGGTGTCCGGTGGGAATGGGGTGTTCAGGGGGGTGGGGGGTCAGGAGGTTGGGGGATGTCCAAGGAGGGTGGTGGTGTCCAGGGGGTGGGGTGTTTAGGTGGTGGGGTGGTTTCTAGGAAGGGGGTGTCCAGGTGAGGGGGGGAGGGGCTATCCATGGGGGTGTCCAGGGGGTGGAACTATTGGAAATATCACCTTTCCCAATGATTCTATACCAATGGTTTATAAAAACCGTTGGTATAGGTCCCCTTTCCCAACGGTTTGGCCAAAACGTTGGGGAATCCCACTTTGTGGCCACTTTTCCCAACGGTTTGGCCAAACCGTTGGGAAATTGTATGGCTTTCCCAATCGTTTGACCAAACCGTTGGGGAAATTCCACTTTTTGGCCACTTTTCCCAGGGTTTTGGACAATCCATTGGGAAACGGTATGGATTTCCCAACAGTTTGGCCAAACCATTGGGAAAAGTCTACTTTGTGGCCACTTTTCCCAATGGTTTGGCCAAACCGTTGGGAAAGGGTACATTGTGGACACCTTTCCCAATGGTTCAGCCAAACCATTGGGAAAGGGTATGACTTTCCCAATGGTTTTCCCAAACCGTTGGGAAAAGTCCCCCACATACCAACGTTGCCCCCAAAATCTCCCCAACCTATACCAACGGTTGTCAAAACTGTTCGTATTGGTCCTTTAATTTTTTATCAAATCTTCTTACTAATAACATTATATAAATAAAAATTTAAAATAATTATGATAATATATATATATATATAAATATTTATGAAATAATGTTCACAAAAGTCATGTCAGGTTAGTGGTTAGGTCATTGAAAGATAAACTAGAGGTCCTGGGATAAAATCTTACCAAAAGTTTTTTTTTGAAATACATATACCAATGGTTTTATGGAACCGTTGGTATAGATTTTCATATTACTTATACCAAATATTTTAAAAACTGTTCGTATAGACCTATCCCAACGGCTTACTTTCCCACGGTCCTCCAAACCGTTGGTATAGGATATACCAACAGTTTGGAGGATTATACCAACGGTTCGAAACCGTTGGTATAGGGTATTTGTTCGGTAGTGTGGGATGTTGTCCAGGGTGTCAAGGGAGTTTTCTAGGGGTGTGGGGGTGTCCGGGGGGTGGGGGCGGTCCGGGGGGTTGGTGGGGATGTCCAAGGGGGGTGGGGTGGTGTCCAAAAGGGTGGGATGGGGGGTGTTCGAGGGGATAGGGATGTCTAGGGGGATGGGGGGTGTCCAGGGGTGGGGGTGTCCAGGGGTGGGGTGCTGTCCAGGGGGTTGCTGGGGTGGTCCAAGGGGGTGGGGTGGTGTCCATTGAGGGGGGTGTTCAGGAGGGGAGTGTCCAGGTGGGGGGGGGGGGTTGTCTATGGGGTGTCCATGTCGGGGGGGGGGAGGTGTCCAGGGTGTCAGGAGGGCTTTCTTGGGGGAGGGGGTGTCTGGTGGAGTCCAGGGGGTTGGTGAGGCGGTCCAAGGGGGTGGGATGTTGTTTGGGAGGGTGGGGGTGTCCGTCCATGGTTGGGGGGTGTCCAGGGGTGTTGGGGGTATCTAGGTGGTGGGGTTGTGTCAAGGAGGGGTGCAGGTGCCGTCCATGGGGGTGGTGGTTGTCCAAGGGGGTGGGGGTGTCTCGGGGGGGCTTTCTGAGGTGGGGGATGACTAAAAAATGTCAAAAAGTCCTGTTGGATCGTTCTACTAAAGGATCAAGACAATCCGAATGTGTTTGGTCGGATTTCTGAAGGTCAGTTGTTGTTTTCACTTAAAATTTTTTCCATTTTAAAATAACATAGAGACACTTTGAGTGGTACCGGCCTCACTGTGCCTCAGATTGAGGCAGGGTTGACTTGTACATGTCCCCAATCCATCCATGGATCATTATCCTAAAGTATCAACAAAATACGAATGCTTTTGGCCATATTTCTGTATGTCTGTTGTTTTTTTCACTTAAAAATCTATCCATTTTAAACAAAAGAGAGAACCTTCAAGTGGTACCGGCCACACTGTGCCTCAGATTGATGTGGGGATGACTCTTACATGTCAAAAAAGACTCGTGGTTCATTATCATAAAGGATCAATAAAATCCTAATTTGTTTGGTTGGATTTTTGTAAGTCAGTTGTTGATTTCACTTAAAAATATGTCCATTTTAAACAAAAGAGAGACACTTTGAGTGGTTCTGGCCACACTGAGCCTCATATTGAGACGGGGATGACTCTTACACATCACAAAGGACCTTTGGATCATTCTCCTAAAGTAACGATACAATCCGAATGCATTTGGTCGGATTTCCATACGTCTGTTGTTGTTTTCCTTAAAAATTTGTCCATTTTAAACAAAAGAGAGACCCTTTGAGTGGTACCAGCAACACCGTGCCTCCTATTGAGGCAGGGATGAATCGTAAACGTCTCCAATGTACCCATGGATCATTGTCTTAAAGGATCAACACAATCCGAATGCGTTTGGTTGTATTTTCATAGGTCAATTGTTGTTTTCACTTAAAATTGTGTCCATTTTAAACAAAAGAGATACCCATTGAGTGGTACCGGACACACAGTGCCTCAGATTGAGGCAGGTTTGACTCGTAAACATCCCTAATGAACCCATGGATCTTTCTACTAAATGATCAATACAATCCAAATGCATTGATCTGATTTCCGATGGTCAGTTTTTTTCACTTAAAAATCTGTCCATTTTAAATAAAAGGGAGACCCTTTGAGTGGTACCGGCCACACCGTGCCTTGGATTGAGGCGAGGATGACTCATACATGTCAAAAGGACTTTTGTATCTTCCTCTTAAAGGATCAGTACAATCCAAATGCTTTTGGTCATATTTCCATAGGTTAGTTGTTGTTTTCACTTAAAAATCTGTCCATTTTAAACAAAATAGAGACCCTTTGAGTGGTACCAGCCACACCGTGCCTCGAATATAGGTGAGTATGACTCGTACATGTCACAATGGACCCATGGATCGTTATACTAAAGGATAAAGACAATCAAAATGTGTCTGGTTGGATTTTCGTACATCAGTAGTTGTTTTCATATAAAAATATGACCATTTTAAACAAAAGAGAGGCCCTTTGAGTGGTTCCGGCCACACTGTTCCACAGATTGAGGCGGGGATGGCTCATACACATCAAAAATGATTCTTGGATCTTTATAATAATGTATAAATACAATCTGAATGAATTTGGCTGGATTTACGCAAGTCAGGTGTTGTTCTCACTTAAAAATCTGACCATTTTAAACAAAAGAGAGACCCTTTGAGTGGTGTCGGCCACACCATGCCTCAGATTGAGGCAGGTATGACTCTTACACATCACAAAGGAACTGTGGATCCTTTTAATAAAGGATAAATACAATCCGAATGCATTTTGTTTGATTTCCGTAGGTCAGTTGTTGTTTTCACTTAAAAATAGGTCCATTTTAAAAAAAAGAGACCCTTTGAGTGGTGTTGGCCACACCGTTCCTCATATTGAAGTGGGGATGACTCATACACATCACCAACACAGCTGTGGATCATTATCTTAAAGTATCAACACAATCAGAATTTTTTTGGTTGGATTTCCATAGGTTAGTTGTTGTTTTCACTTAAAATTGTGTCCATTTTTTAAAAAAAGAGAGACTCTTTGAGTGGTACAGGCCACACCATGCCTCGGATTGAGGCGGGACTGACTCATACACATCCCCAAATTACCCACGGATAATTATATTAAAGGATCAACACAATATGAATGTGTTCGGTTGGATTTTCATACGTCAGTTTTTGTTCTCACTTAAAAATATGTCCATTTTAAACTAAAGGGAGACCCTTTGAATGGTGTTGGCCACACCGTGCCATGGATAGATGTGAGGATGACTTGAAAACGTCCCCAACGCACTTGTTGATAATTCTATTAAAGGATCAAAACAATTCGAATGTGTTTGGTCAGATTTCCATTGGTCAGTTGTTGTTTTCACTTAAAATTTTGTCCATTTCAAACAAAAGAGAGACCCTTTGAGTGGTATCGGCTACACTGTGCCTCTGATTTAGGCGGTGATGACTTTTACATGTCACAAATTACCCTTGGATCATTATATTTAAGGATAATCACAATCCTAATGCATTTGTTATGATTTTTTACGTCAGTTGTTGTTTTCACTTAAACATTTGTCCATTCTAAACAAAAGAGAGACCCTTTGAATGGTACCGGACACACCGTTCCTTGGATTGAAGTGGGAATGACTCGTACATGTCATAAAGGACCCGTGTATCGTTATCCTAAAGGATCAATACAATCCTAATGTGTTTGGTCAGATTTCGGTAGGTCAGTTGTTGTTTTCACTTAGAAATCTGTCCATTTTAAACAAAAGAGAGACCCTTTGAGTGGTACCGGCCACACCATGCCTCGGATTGAGGCGAGGATGAATCGTACACGTTACAAAGTACTCATGTATTATTTTACTAAAGTATAAATAGAATCCGAATTCTTTTATTTGGATTTCCATAGGTCAGTTGTTGTTTTCAATTAAAATTGTATCCATTTTAAACAAAAGAGAGACCCTTTGAGTGATACCGTCCACACCGTGCCTCGTATTGTGGCAGGGATGACTAGTAAACAAAAAAAGGACCCGTGGATATTTATCTTAAATGATCATGAGAATCCAAATCCATTTGGTCAGATTTTGGTAGGTCAGTTGTTGTTTTCACTTAAAATTGTGTCCATTTTAATCAAAAGAGAGACCCTTTGAATGATTCCGGGAACACCATGCCTCAGATTGAGGCAGGGATGAATTTTACACATCACAAAGGACCCTTGGGTCATTCTCCTAAAGGATCAAGACAATAAGAATGTGTTTGGTTGGATTTCCGTAAGTCATTTGTTGTTTTCACTTAAATATATGTCCATTTTAAACAAAAGATAGACCCTTTGAGTGGTTTCTTCCACACCGTACCTCAGATTGAGGCAGAGATGACTCACAAACATCCCAAAGAAGCCTTGGATCCTTATTCTAAAGGATGAATACAATCCGAATTCATTTTTTCGGATTTCCAAAGGTCAATTGTTGTTTTCACTTTAAAATATGTCCATTTTAAACAAAAGAGAGACCCTTTGGGTGGTGCCGACCACACTGTGCTTCCGATTGAGGTGGGGATGACTTTTACTTGTCGCAAAGGACACTAGGATCATTATTCTAATGGATCAATACAATATTAATGCGTTTGGTCAGATTTCCGTAGGTCATTTTTTGTTTTCACTTAAATATCTGTCCATTTTAAACAAAAGAGAGACCCTTTGAGTGGTGTCGGCCACACCGTGCCTCGGATTGAGGCAGGGATGACTCGTACACAACCCCAACACACCCATGGATCATTAACTTAAAGGATTAACACAATCGGAATGCGTTTGGTTGGATTTCTGTAGGCCAGTTGTTGTTTTCAAATAAAATTGTGTCAATTTTAAACAAAAGAGAGACCCTTTGAGTGGTACCAGCCACACCGTTCCTCGGATTGAGGTGGGGTTTACTTATACACATCCCCAACACAACAATGGGCCATTATCCTAATTTATTAACACAATCCGAATGTGTTCAGTTGGATTTCCGTACATCAGTTGTTTTTTTCACTTAAAAATTTGTCCATTTAAAAAAAAAGAGACCCTTTGAGTGGTACCAGCCACACCGTGCCTCGTATTGTGGTGGGGATGACTTGAACAAGTCACAAAGAACTAATGGATCATTCTCCTAAATAATTAATACTATCTGAATGCGTTTGGTCAGATTTTTGTTGTTCAGTTGTAGTTTTCACTTAAAATTTTTCCATTTTAAATAAAAGAGAGACACTTTGAGTGGTACCGGCCACACGATGCCTCGGATTGAGGCAGGGATGACTCATACAAATCACAAAGGAAACGTGGATCAATATCCTAAAGGATCAATACAATCCAAATGTGTTTGGTCATATTTCTGTATGTCACTTGTTTTTTTTCACTTAAAAATTTTTCCATTTTAAACAAAAGAGAGACCCTTTGAGTGGGGTCGGCCACACTCTGCCTCGGATTGAGGCGGGGATAACACGTACACATCACAAAGGAGTCGTGGATCTTTCTCATAAAGGATCAATACAATCCAAATGTATTTAGTCGTATTTCTGTTGGTCAGTTGTTGTTTTCACATAAAAATCTGTCCATTTTAAACAAAAGAGGGACCCTTTGAGTGGTTCAGGCCACACCATGCCTCGGATTGAGGCGGGGATGACTAGTACATGTCACAAAGGACCCGTGTATCATTATCCTAAAGGATAAAAACAATTATAATGCATTCGGTCAGATTTACATAGGTCATTTGTTGTTTTCACTTAAAAATCTGTCCCTTTTAAACAAAAGAGAGACCCTTTGAGTGGTTCATCATTCTTGCATGTTGTTGGTGCATATCATCTGTTAAATTGGGAAATTGAATCATTGGAGAATGGATGTTTTATTTAATTAAAATTACAATTTTTATATGAACATTTACATACAACAATGTGTCATATTTTGATCCCCTTAACCCCTGTCAAAAATGACCACCAATGCTACAGGTCCCCAAGTCAGATCTCCAGGCTATTTGTGTACAATCTGCCATCAGGTATGTGGCCCACTAGTTTCTGAACATATCTCTATCATCTTGTGAGTATGAGGCATTTTGGCAGTCAGAGTAGTACTGCAAAATATAAAAATAAAGAATTAATAAATAAATTAAACGAACATGAAGTTGTTTTTGAAACTACCTCTTTAGGGATGATAGTTTGTTGATGAAAAATGATCTCTTTCATAAATTTACATACATAATAACCGCAATCATTATCGTTTTTTTATTTTGGACACTCCGAAAGAATTGATCATTAGGAGAATAAGTATCTTGTGTTGAGATGTGTATGGATAGTCAAAAATTTTTATATATATCCTAGTATTTTTCCATAGATAGTACTTTCTCACCTCCTTATGCATAGCTCCTATCCTCATTCCTTTTTTTAGAAGATAACGATACATCGACCTATCATAACAGAATCCTCAATAAAATACAATATAAGTTATATTACATGATGTTTAGACCTAAAATGTAAGATGTATTGTCTTACAGATTCACAAACAGGAAATGTACTATGTGTGCGGGTTTGAAAACCAAAAAGATTCACTTCATTTGTAGCTAAACCAAGATGAAGGTTTCTCGACTATTCTACAAATTCAGGATACTCATGATAAATTTTCTTCCATTGAGGAGAGTCGGTCGGATGACATAATTTCCCATCTTTATTTCTTTTATCTGCATGCCACGACAATTGTCTTGCAGTTTCTTCACATCCATATAGACGCCTAAACCTTGGAATGATTGGAAAGTACAATACAACATTCGTAGGATTAGATTCATCTTTCTTGTATCGAGAATAACAACACTTTGGGCATTCTGTAAGTGATTTTTTCTCCTTTAGAAACAACATACAGTCGTTCGGGAAGGCATGCATTATTTCAGAAATCATACCCATCGAGTGTAGCATTCTTTTATCTTCATATGTCCAGATTGGGAGATCATTCTTTTCCGGGAACATGTCATTCAAGAGAGAAAGTAGTTCTGTAAAAATAGCATCACTCCATCCATTTCTTTCTTTCAATTTATACAACTTCAGTACAGCTGACAATGTTGTATACTTAGTGAAACCAACATACAATGGTGTCTTTGCACAACTCTTTAACTTCTCAAACAATTTTGGGCAATCACGGAGTACATCATCAATTTTCTTTGTCATATCATCAATATGATCTTCATCATCATTGACATCTATAATCACATCCTCCATACGGTCTTCATCATTATCCATAGTTGTATTCATATCTGATGATCCATAAAACACAGTTTTATCCCAACTAGTAGCTACATTCTCTTTTTCTCCGTGTTTATTGAAACATTTATAAATCTGAGCTATTCCATCACATATAAAATGTTCTTCCAACTCTTATGGAGTAAGTAGTCTAGAATAACAACATTGGTATTACACTTTCATGACTCATACACATCGATGAGATATATCAAATCCTTGGGATTAAATAACCTTATTTTCTATAAGAGTATGTGTAATAGGGGACCAAAAAAACATTTCGCACCTGGTCTGGAAACGTGAAGATCGAGGATGGCGGAGGTTCGGCAACGCGAAGATCAAGGGTGGCAGAGGTCTGACAATGCGAATATCGAGGGTGGTGGTGGTCCGGAAACACGATGATCAGGGGTTTTGGAGGTCCGGTAATGCAAAGCTAGGGGACAGCAGATGTGAGTCGTAGGGTTTCAGTACCACGAGAGCTTTAGGTCACAATAAAACGAGGACACTGTGCGACTGATTTTATAAAATATGGCACTATGGTTTTATCAGCGCTAAAAAAGTGCTGATAAATATGACCTTTATCAGCGCTAAATTTTTAGCACTGATCAAGGTAGCCTTTATCAGTTATTTGTTAGTGCTAATAATGGTCCTCTTTATCAGTGCTAAACAAAACTGATAAATCCTTCCTGTATGAGCGCTAACATTTTTGCGCTGATACAAGAATTCTTTATCAGCGCTTTTATAGTACTAATAAATGGTCTCTTTATCAGTGCTTTTTTAGTGCTGATAAATGTTACCCTATATCAGTGCTAAAATTTTATCATTGACACAGGGTTTATTTATCAGCGATTTTTTCCTAGCACTGATATAATGTGTCTCTTCCCTTGCCCATTTTTTAGTAGTGTATATCTCAGGAACCTATCCTCTGTTTGACACACCGTTTGAAGCCATGAGTCCCTCTATTTTAGATATATCTTTTTACACTAGTTTGGGACTTTTATTTATGTGTTTTGTTTCTTGATTACTGAAACACCTATGTTAAATAATAATAATATAATTTTTATTATTCAGAAATCTTTTATCTGACCTATCTTTTAAATACAATGTTCAATTGTTGCACCCTCAAGAGTGTTGAAACCCTGAATTTGTTATATATATTTGAATACTGATTTCGGGCACTTAAATCTAAATCATGGAATGGGCCCGATGAGGCCCGTTTGGGGTGTTTAAGGTGAATTGTGTCCTTTTCATGAGGTATCCGTTTAGACAAATGAGTATTCCATTCAACATGTTTTCCCATTAAGACCACAATGGTGTGATCTGTATAATTTGATTCAGGACCAAGGTTTTGTCCCCATGGGACTCCTTTTGAGTGCAATATGGTGACATATAAATTTTCTCCTAGAGGTCCCATTTCAGCGATTAAATTTCCTATCTTTCATGTTTCTCCACAATGATCACAACAGTGTGATTCGTTTCGAGGTATCAATCCTTATTCGTGGTCTCATTAAATCTGGAATCATGAAAGTAATATTGATGGAAGATCGTTATCTTATGTTTGAATATAACCCATGGATTAGGTCATCTTAAACTCTTGTAAGAGTAGAGAGGATGTATGAAGATATGTAGTCAAGTATTATGGGCCATTGAGGAGGCGTGTTAGCAAAGATAAATTTTGACCCTTTGAATTAACGATGTGCATCGTGCACTCATCGGCCTTTTGAATAGTTTTTCCATGTACTTTAGGAGTACACTGGCATGCCTAGGAGAACATGTTCGTAATTTATTACTCGAGAATGGATAGGTACATGACCTGGTGATGAAGTCAGGTCACATATCTTGTGGACCACACAGGCATCATGCACCACTTTAGAAATCATCTATCTATTATATATTTTTATTTTGAACTCGAATTTTTGCTCTCGAGTAGCCTATCCTGAGGTTTCTTCCATGTGGAATGCGATGGTTCCCTCTATAGTGGCTTCTGAGATATGATACGAGATGTTCTCGGTGTGTCTCCTATCTGGGGTGAACCCCGATGACTGTACTAGTTCTCTCCAAGAGGTACCATCCACTAGGTATTTCCAGATATACTCGATGATTTTTTGGAGGTAAAATCCAGTGGGGATAACTAGAGTTATTAAATGATTTTATGAATGGTACCATCCAACATGGTTGGCCAGAGTAGTTCCAGTTTTACCTTTTACCTAGGATGGGAAGTGGTCCTCGATGGTAGTTCTCAGTTTACCTATAGTTGGGCTGGGAAGTGGTATCCGAAGGTAGTTTCTTGGCTTCCCTCTAGAGGGGCTTGAAAGTGGGTCTCATTGACGTCTCTTTCTGTGAAGTAACCTCCAGTTGGGGTGGGAAGTGGGTCTCATTCGACTTATCGGGGTGATCCCCCCGAACATAATTGGGAATGGATATCCAATGACTAGAGTGGATCCCTCCAACCGGGCTAGGAATTGGTTTTAATCATTAATACATGATCCCACAACTGTAAGACACTGTGATGAGATGTGATTTGATGTATGTTTAGATTGAAAAGGAAGGGGGAATCATTTTTCCACTAAGATGTGTCCCTGTGATGCGACCTAAAATCATGGGGACGTGATAGTGCCACCCAAATTTGAGAGTATCAAGGTGTAATGACTGAGTCCTTTTCACCTGCAGTTTAGAGAAGACATGTGGGATGATGGGAATACATGGTGGTTTCTTCTATAACTATTGGAGAATATTTTTTCATGAGATGAGCTATGAAATGGATATACCCTTAGTCTCTCATTTGGGTTTCTTTGACTGACCATATATAGATTGTTTCGGTACCCACTCCATGGGTTTTGTCTAATCTACATCAAAGAGAGTCGAAGACATGTGGGTTATTCCATGTGACTTCTGTGTCCAGATTATCATGGTTGGATGAGTCTAATATCCTTCTATTTGTAGTTAAGACATGATGATAAGTTCATCTTCTCACAATTTCTATCTCCAAATGTTTGGATGAGATTAGTTCACTCTCTTGTTGGTTTGATCATCAATCATTTAATTATACCTTGTTCTATCTACAGATCCCCTCTTCAATAAATCTTTTTCTACTCCCTTAAGAATTAGTTGCATCCTACTGAGTATTTTTATACGCACCCCTTCCTGGTATTTTCCAATATATGGTGTTACCATGTAGACAACATATGTGTTAATCGTGACATTAGAAGAGCTTAGGGATGTGGGGTTCCTGGACCGTGTGTGGTGTAAATATCGTGGGATCCAAGAGTGGGGATCTCTTTGCTATTTTACACTTCCACTAGTTTCCAGGTTTTGAAAATTTTCTATTTGGGCATGTATTTTTCCCCTTTTCCCTTTCAGTTTACTTTTTTGTACTTTTACAGTTTAAATTTCGATTCATATTTGTGGTTTATATATAGAGGTTTGGTACCTTTCCATTTTCCCTACACCTTTTCATTGAGTCAGTTTTGTTCATGTGTACATACTCATAAGAAAAGGTCTTCTTGATATTTCTCTACATTCAGTGCTAGTCCCCAACACCTGGACTATAGATGTGTGCTTGGGGTAGTTACAGCTTAAGCCCCAATGTGGGTTGTGTTGTGACAGAGTGGTACAAGAGATGGTTCGACCATTAGGATGTTGTTCAGATGTTTCCCTAAAACTTCCTTGGTTGTGTTTAGGGAAACAATGTCAATGTGTCTCGAGAGTGGCTCTCGGGCCAGGGATTCTAGTCATAGTGCGGTGGCAGATGTATCCATTCAGCCAGACCCTGACTACCCACTTATTGACTCGACATGATGAATCACTTTTTACAAGGATCAATGGAATATACATAATATAGGATTGATTATTTTACTATCATTTTTTAGCCGTCTCCCCATCTTTTTGGATATATATATGTTCTCTTGGCTGCAACACTCCTTGATCAGATTCAGGATCCCTCTTTGATGACAGCCAGCTAGGATACCAACTTTGGATCATGAAGATCAAACTGTTAGCGATGAGGCCATAGTTTGGGATCCAAAATAAAATCCCCCTTTCTCATTGGGGGATGTTAGTAGAACCTCCACCTCTAGATAAGCAGTCAGTAACATCAGCATAGGCCGATGATGAGTTCTGTTTGAGCGTGCTCCGTGAGTGACAACATCAAATATCACTGAGTTTCCATGGTGATCTATACCCTCTAGTAGTTTATGTTTGTCTATAGTCAGTGTTTCACCTATTTATACTTGTTTGGAAACAAATAGATCATATGGTACCTTTGACAGCTAGTGTCTTCAATGGAGTAGTTGGATGCTGGTGGAGACTGGTTACTCAGATGCATGATGAGTCGGTAATCTCATGGGATGTATTCCAACATTAGTTTTATGAGGAGTACTACCCCTCCTATGTATACTACATTCAGACACTTGGATATTCTAGAGATTTGGCTAGGTATGCGACATGGTTTGTAGACCTTACACATTACTCTCCATACAAGATCTACGACAACTACTTCAAAGCATGGAATAATAAGCATGGAATCTGAAGAGATATTTGTGTCAACATAGTGCCCCTATGCATCCCCACTTACACCGAGGTGATAAAGTAGGCACTAGTTATAGACATATTTGTTCTTGTGGAACTATAGTTAGCTATATTTGGTAGTGGGCATGATAGAGATGAGATGTATTCCACTACTAGTAGACATCTTTCGGCAAAGCCTTGATATAAGAGGTCTTCCCATGATTATACTTAGGCACATGGTCATGGAAAGCTCAGGGAACTAGGACATCCCAATTTGGGACAATGTAATACTTGGCACGAGCCAGGTCACATGGCACAAGACTGCCCAACCAGAGGTGCTGAAATTCGTAGGTAGGTAGTAAACACTCCACTGTGGTAGAGATGATGTCGTGATCCGAGATATCCTAGGTGGGGATAGGGTGGTCCCCATGGAGGCAAGTCTAGTAAATGAGGATGAAGAACTGTGGTTGGTGCATGATGCTATGAATTCCTTCCACCACCACGAGGTGGCCCACAACAAGCTTATGGATTTGATAGTCGGGGATACGGGCAGCTTCATGTTATAGATTTCTAAGATCGTGCAGTGCATGTGATGATAATACGTACTATATGCGCCTTTTATTCCTTTTTCAGTATCACTTTTTAACATGGTGTGAGGTTCTCTTTTCTCTGTCCTTATTTCTTAAGTTTTCTCAAGTGTGACATAGTTTTTTTGTGTAACCCTCTGTAGGTGTTGTCTTATGTATCATTGAATGCATGAGTAAAAGGTGTAATCCCCCCCATGATACACGTTTTTGTGACTTTCAAAAATCATGATGGAAAATCAGTTCCATCAAAAGAAGATAGTATCGAGGTGTGGGGTAGGATTCCCTTTGACATGTGCATTCATGGAAAGGTTCTGAAGAGTAATGTTGTAGCAGGTCCTTTAATTTACAATGGAGTTTTCTGTTTTACCTTTATTTTCATTGAATTACACTAATTTGTATGGAGGAGTGCCTATTCTGAGGATTACTCTCCATCCAATGGAGGAAAATATATGTGGGTTAGGCCAAGTTCTTTACCTATCTATCCTCATATGGTTTTATGATTTTACTCACATTAATGTTTAATGGAACATTGTGCGATCAATTTTAAGTCTTAATACTACTTTTATCAAGATCTGGTCAAGGTGATGGAGACCCCATGAATAGATCTACGTGATTCACTCTGTAGTGCTGCCAACATTAGTCTTAGCACTGAGAATGTGTAAACACTATCTTCTGGGAGATTGAAATATGGTTTTTTCAGGCCACCAAAGTCTCAGGTACGTCTACACCCAGAGAGACATGAACCTGATGCGGTGATGGTGGTTTAACGTTTTACAGTTCTATGACATTGAGATAGTCTACACTCCAAGAAAGTGCAATTTTGTAGAAGATGAACTTAACAAAAAGTATCATGCTTGCCTATTGTGGGGAGTTACAAACAAGTTAGCTTCCCTGTAGCCAAACCTGGTGGATTTGAAGGGTAAAATATTCTTCAGTCGACGGTGATGACTCCTTCGCTTCCCAATCTTGTAAGAGAGTCTTGGTTGTGAGGCACCTACTATGAAATCTTATGTAATCATATATCCTTAGCTATTTCACAAAATGGATATTATAAATGATGGAATCATAAGACCTTGTTCTAGGGACAAATAGTTATTTCAAGATGTGGTATGTAGAGGTCCTTCTGGGGAGACAAATATCCCTTAAGTTTATTTGGGCCATTCGAGATCGTACAAAGATATACCAAGGTATCCTACTGCCTAGCCATACCTCAAAAGCTAGAGTGGGTGCATGATGTATCCCACGCATCACAGCCGAGGAGATACCAATATGTTACTATGCATGTCATCATCAAGAATAGACCTTATGAGTATAGCCGATCATTTTGTTTTTCATGCGATGATAGCATGGAAATGTATATCTTTTCATGGGAGCAGGAGTGATAGGTGTGAGATTAGTATCCAGTTTTGTTTTGAAATATTTGATTTTTGGGGCTGAAAAACATGAAGGATAGAAGGATGTAGAGACCAAGTGTTTTCATTGTAAGACACTGGAATATTTCTATATATATTTGTAGGGCTATGTGCTAAGACAACATACATTTCTGAGTCCCAACATGTCCATAATAAATTCTATAATAATATTAACTATATTTTATACTATTCATGTTAATGAAATGGGATATATCTCAAATGTAAGATCAGATCAGAAATCCAAGTTAATTATTGTGCCTGAAATGTGGCTTCTACCCTTGGAGGGGCATAACATTTTTCGGTGTGGGACTTCTGGGAAAAATTGTATCCAGGGGAAAAATAAAAAATAAAATTAATAAAATTAATTATTTTATATCAAATGAAAATAAAATAAGAATAAAACATGGACTCATATTGGAAATCTAAGAATTTCATTGAGTATTAAATGGGGGTGTTTACCATAAGTACAAAAGAAAAATAGAAGGCGCGGAGGTTCTGGATTCTGCACTAAGATCATATCCTATAAATAAAAACTTAGAGAATTAGATTAAGGATTAGCACCTAATTCTATCTATCTCTACAAAGCCTATCTCCCCTCACACACATAGACACACACACACTCTCTCTCTCTTCATTCTTCAGTGGATCGAGGGAAAATCATTGAAAAAACATTGGATGGTCGTATGGGAATTTTAGTGCATGTCGTCAATGATGAAAAAATCCAATGAGGTTGGATGGATACTACTTTTAATTTCGGATTCACTTTTTAAAGTGAAAATCCTTTGTTTCATATTTTGTTCTTCATTTTGAAAACCATCATTGATGGACATCATAACAAGGCCATTGATCCACGCTTGATATCATTTTTTCTTCATGATATTTGTCATTCTTCATGGAATTCATCCTTAATCATCTTCGACGCATCAAGACACCAATAAATTGTTGAGAAATGAATATTTCTTTGAAGAGATAGATATAAAGATTCAGGACAATATTTAGGATCTGTAATTGGGAAATCAGAGGATTCTGTATGAAATAAACAAGAATGTGGAAGCTTGTGTCCAGCATGGCGGTGCCAGCGGCAGCGAATGACGACTGGACTGAGGTGGTGGCGCAATAGGGTGTGGCTGGTCAGTGCACTGGTCAGAGGAATCCAGTATGATAATCTTAGGTAGGGTGCTGAGGCGGAGGATATGGTGGTGCTAGGGGAATCCAGTGGCATCATTTTAGGGTGGGACTGACAGGAGTGGTTGTCGTAGTGCGCCACCCCAGACGCCAGGGACCCACGAGATCTCTAGGTGTCGTGTTGACATGCAGCAGTGGGGGGTCCACCGTGGAGGTGAGCCAGTGGGTGAGGTTAGGCCAAGAGGCATGGCTGTTCAGTGGTCTAGCGGTTTGAATAGAGGCATCTAGGGTGGGCAGGTCCATACAGAGCGGTCCAACCAGAATGGGCCGGACCGGTTCGTTTGAGGCCATTTGGATTTAAATGGATGTATCTCCTTCACCATGCATCCATTTGATGGGTCATATACGGCCACAAGTCCCTCTCTTGATGACGGATCATTTTATACTATTTTTGGAAATTTTAGTATTGGTTTCATAGATCTATTTTCATGAAATTCACATGTTTTGTAATAAAAATTTAATTATTATTATTCAGAAATTTTGTATCGGACATATCTTCTAAATACAATGTCCAATTGTTGCATCGTCAGTTTCTTTGTGACCCAGAATTTATTTTTGATGTTTTATGAATGATTTTGGGTGCTTAATCATAAATCAGGGCGTAGGCCCTATGTGTCCCAGTATGAGCATTTCCAGTGAATTATAACATTTTTCATCGGGTGTCCATTTTGGACAAATGAGTAGTTCGTTCCTCTTGTTTTTTTGTGAGTATCCCAATGGCGTTATCCCTGTAATTATTTTTAGTAATAAGTAGGGTTACCTACAGGATTCCATTATATCTTAATGTGGTGACATATTACATTTCCATAGGAGGTTCATTTGGGGTGATTAAAAAGTATATCTTGCAAGTTTTTCTACAAGGATCGCAATGGTGTGATCCTTTTAGATGTACAAGGTCTTTTTATTGATCTCGTTAAATGTGTAAATAAGAAAGGAATATAGGGGGAAGATACTTCTCTTGCGACTGAATAGAACCCATGGTTATGGTTAGCTTCGACTCTTGTGAGAGTGATGAAGAAGTATGAAGAGATGTTGTCAAATGTTATAGGCCATTGAGGCGGTGTGTCAGTGATGATACGTTTTCAACCCTTTGAATTTATGATGCATGTTGTGCACTCATCAACATTTTGACCAGTTCTACCATGTATTCTAAGAGTACAGTGTCACGGTTATGGGTAATTCTTAACAATTTATTACCCGAGAATGGTTAAGTACACATCCTAGCAATGTAGTGGGGTCACACATCGTGTGGGCCCCACACACATCATGATCCACATTACAAATATTCGATCTTTCATATTTATTCTTTTGATCTTGGATTTTGGCTCACGAGTAGCATATCCTGATAATTATTCCACATGAAACATGGTGGTTCCCTCTGTAGTGGCTTCTAATATATGATGCGAAAAGTTCTTGGTGTGACATCTATCTGAGGAGTCACCCGATGACTGCAACGGTGCTCTCCGAGAGGTACCAACTAGAAAGGATGGTTAGAGTTCCTCAATTATATTTCAAGATGTGACATCTAGTAGGTATAGAAAGGATTCCTTGTTGATTTTCTAAGAGGTACCATCCATTAGGAATAGCTAGAGTTCCTTAAATCTTTTCTGAGAGGTACCATCTAGAAGGGATTGTTAGAACAGTTCTAATTTTCCCTTGATTTGGATGGTAAGTGGTCCGTAATGGAAGTTCTGGTTTTACCTCGTCTTGGGCTAGAGAGTGGTCTCTGATGGTAGTTCAGGTTTCCATCCAGTGGGGCTAGGTAGTGGGTCCTGTAGATGAAACTTTCTGGGAAGTACCCTCTAGTTGGACTGGGGAGTCGGTCCCCATCAAAATTCAGGTGGTGATCACCCCTAACATATTAGGGAATGGATACTCGATTAATAGATTTGATCCCTCCATCCAAGATGGGCATTGGTCCTTGATTTCGATACAAGATCTATTGATTGTGTGGAACGATGATGAGACATGCATTGATGTACCATTGGAATCACAAGGAAGTGGGATTCTTTTCCCACCAAGACACATCCTTACGACATGAACAAAAACATGATTGTGAGACAATGCCACCAAAAGTATATAGTATAAATGTGCGGTGATTGAGTCCCTTTTAATTTTAGTTTATAGAAGATGTGTGGGAACCTGGGCATCGATGGTGGTTACATCGGGATCTATTTTCTACTCTTCCTCCTTTTACTGACCTAGGAGATGGATATCCCCTTACTCTCTCATTTGGGTTTCTTTGACTAAGCATATATATCCTATTTCGGTACCCACTCCTTAGGTTATGGTCACTAACCTTCTAGGAGAGGTGAAGACATATGGGGTATGCCATGTTCTTTATGTGTCTAGAATCTCTCCGTTGTAAAATTATACTCTCCTGCTATTATTAGTGAAGAATTAACAATAATTTCATCATCACACCATTTCAAGATCCATGCAATTGGGTGATCTTACTTAAATATCTTGTTAGTATGAGCTTCACTCCAATCACTATACCTTTTTCAATCTACTAATCCTCCATTCAGTACGTCGTTTACTTCTCCCTTTAGCCTTCGGGGAATCCTACCGATTATTTTTATACTCACCCATGCTTGGGCTTTTCATGCACTTGGTGTGACCTTGTAGACTATGGACATGTTGATCGTGATATCATAGGATCTTAGGGATACATGTTTCATGGACTACATGCGGTGGTTATAGCTTGGGATCTTGAAGCAGGGCTCTCACAACTATTTTACTTTTCCACTTGTTTCCAGGTTGTGGAACTTTTCTGGTTGGGCATGTATTTTTTCCCTTTTCTATTTCATTTTACTTTTCTATAATTTTACTGTTTAGAGGTCGATTCATATTTTTGGTTTATATATAGCAGTGTGATATATTTCCCTTTTTCATCAGCACTCTTGCATAGATTTGTTAGTGTGCATGTGTAGAGGTTCTTATGAAAATTATTCCTCAAGATTGTTGTTTCTTTGACACTAGTATCCACCCTTTGGCCTATAGATGCGGTCTTGGAGTAGTTGCGACTCAATCTCCAGTGTGGGTAAGGTCATGAGATATCATATCTTTCATTAGCACTGATAAAGTTACCCCTTTGTCAGTGCTACTATTATCACTGATAAAGGACCATCTATTTCAGTGCGATGTTTTAATAACATCACACTCCATTAACATCTAACATGTAAGAAAATACACCTAAGAAAATACAATGTTTAATTGATAAAATTGACATCATTGATACATAAAACACTACTGTATACATTTCAAGCAAGGTTTTTTTATAATTACATATTCAATTACATTCAAAAAAAAATTAAAACCATTAATGTTTGATCATTTTTTTCATTCTGTAACCCCCTCTCAAAAAATATAAACCATTATATCAGATTCAAAAAAAATCCAATCCATGTAATAAAAAACAATTGTATAATAAAACCAATATTATGTTAGTAATACTATAATTAATTTAATTAAATATAAATTTGAAAGAATACATTAATAAAATGTCAACTTTAAATAATATGAAACACTTAGATTTATACCATACATACAATAAATCAGATTGTGGTAGGGTTGATTCATACATGTCACAAATAACGTGTGGATATTTTTCTTAATATATCAAAAGAATCTAAATGTGTTTTCCGAGTTTTCAGAATATATCATTATTTATTAAAATTAATGTCAATTTTAAATAATAAAGATAATCTTGGAGTCATATCGGTCACAATGTTCATTGGATTGAGGTGTGGCCAATTCTAACACATCAAAAAATACATATGGATCATTTTCATAATGTATAAAATCAATATAAATGAGTTGTCTCAATTTTTAGTATTTTAGTGTTAATTTTTAAAAATATTCAATTTAAAACCGGAAAAAAAAATTGAGTCATACAAGTCACATCATTTTTCAGTTTGACGTGAGATTGGTTCCTACACATCCCAAATGATGGATGAATCATTATCCTAAATTATCAGGAGAACTAGATAAAATTTTCTCAACTTCTATTGAGTGACACAAGTTTTCAACTAAAATTTCAATTCTAAACTGATAAAATACCCTTTGTGTCAAACTAGTCACACTATGCGTCATATTGAGGTTCGGTTGATTCCTTAACATCCCAAATGACTTATGGATCATTTTCCAAAAGTAATAAAATATTATGGATTTTTATTTTCACTTATGACTATGTAATTACTACTTTTTAATAAATTTAATATTAATTTTAGATAATTAGACAAATTTTGAGTGATATCAGTAACATCATACATAGAATGAGGTTTATTTGATTCCTACATGTCACAAATGCTTTATGGGACATTATCCTAAAGTATAAAAACAATATGAATGTGTTACTCTATTTTCAATATTTCACTTGTTATTTCTACTCAAATAAATGTCAACATTACAAAAAAAATTCAAACATGGAGTCATAATGGTCACAACATGTGTAGGATTAAGGTACGTTTGCTTCTTATATGTAAAAAATGACATATGGTTCATTTTACAAAATTATCAAAACAATATTAATCCATTTTATTAGTTTTCAGTATGCCACCTCATATTTGTCCTAAAATTACAGTCAAATTTAAATAAAAAGACAGACATTGAGTCATATCACTCACACTGTTAGTTAGATTGATGTGAATCCGATTCGTACAATTAAAAAATTACATAGGGATCTTCTTCCTAAAGTATCAAAAAAATTAAAATGTATTTCTCATTTTTGACTATGTTGCATGTGGTTTCTATAAAATATTCATTAGATTCTGAAAACATTCACATTGAGTCATAATGGTAACCTCATTTGTTTTTTTGACATGATATTTCTTACTAGATGTCAGAAAAAACATATGAATTATTGTATTAGATTATCAAGGAAATCATAGTATGTTTTAATGGTTTTAAATGATGACATGTTTTTATCTAAACTGATAACAAAATCTTTTAGTAATGTCGGTCACATCATGCATCAGATCGAGGTGTGGTTGATTCTTACACATCAAAAATGAATTATGAAAAATTTTACTAAAGTATAAAAAGAATTCAAATTTCATTTTATTGGTATCATGTATGTCAAAATTTACTTTTCGCTAAATTTATGTTAATTTTAAATAAAAATACACACTTTGAGTAATACAAGACACACCGTGCATTATATTGAGGTGTGGTTGATTCCTACATTTCCAAAATGACTTATGTATCATTTAAATAAATCATCAAAATAATAAGAATGTTATTTCATAGTTTTTAGTAAGTTTCATTTTCATTTTACAATAATTAATGTAAATTTTAAATAAAAAGACACACTTCAGGTCATATCAGTCACACTATGGACCAAATTGATGTGATTTTTATTCATACACATCAAAAATTACTTATGGATCCTTTTACTAAATAATAAAAGTAATTCTAATGGGTTTGATTAGTATTTATTATGTTACTTGTTCTTTTTACAAAAAATGAGGTCAATTTAAAAATACCCTTTGAGTTAAACCAATAACATCGTGTGTCAGATTGAGATGGGGTTAGTTCCAACAATTAAAAATTAATTATGGAGTGTTTTCTTAAAGTATCAGGATAATAAAAAGGTGTTTTCTCAGTTTTTAGTACGAAACCTGTGTTTTTTACTAAAATTTTATTTAAAATAGGAAACTCACACTTGGGTCATACCATTCACATCATGTGTCAGTTTGATGTGAGACTACTTCCTATACATAATTAAAGACTTACAAATCATTTTACCAAATTATCAATATAATTATATCATTTTTTATTTGGTTTTTAGTGAGTGAAATATATTTTTAACTAAAATGTAAATTTTGAAGTGATAACTTATATTTAGAGTCATACTATTCACAATGTGTATCAGATTGAGGTTTTGTTGATTTCTACATGTCATAAATGACATACGGATCATATTCCTAAATTATTAGAACAATATGAATGTTTTTTGGTTTTTAGTATTTAAATTGTTATTTTTAAAAAAATTAATGTTAATTTTAAATCAAAAGACACACTTTGAGTCGTACCAGTCACACCGTGAGTTGGCTTGAGATTCAGTTGATTCCTACATGTTATAATATATATCTCATCCAAAAATTATAAAAACAATCCAAATGTGTTTTATTGGTTTCTAGTATATCAATTGTTATTTTTACTAAAATTAAATTCATTTTTATAAAAAAAAAGACACGCTAAGAGTCATAATGATCCCAACATGATTTTGTTTATGGTAGGGTTGATTCATACACATCAAAAAATACTTAAGGATCATTTTTTCAATATATCAGAACAATATTAATGTGTTTTCTAGTTTTTCTGCATGAAACTTCTTGTTATACAAAAAATCATGTAAATGTTAAATAAAAAGGCACACATGGAGTTATACCAGTCACACTATGCATCATATTTGGGTTAGATTGATTCCTACACGTCAAAAGTGACATATGGATCATTTTAATAAAGTGTTAAATCAACAAAATTGTATTTTCTTGTTTTTATGTATTTAACTTGTTCTTTTAATAAAATTAATTTTAATTTTTAAATTAAAACACATGTTTGAGTATGTTATGTTTGTATTGAACTAAAATATAAATTATAAACTAAAAAAATACAATATGGTTCATGTGTATCAAATTGAGGTGTGTCTGGAAGATTTTGATATCTGTGTGTTAATTTCAACTATATACAGAAAGTCCAAAAGAGATAATGTTTTAGACAATGATAGAAGTAAAACCCCATTGTCCAAAAAACACTTATGTTTTATGAAGTGTTCATTTTCCTCTTCTATAAAAAATGAACATGTTCTACTTTTTCTAGATTTTTGTAGTTAGTTGAAATAAAAATATGACATCCCAAAAGATCTAGGAAAAAACATAAATATATATTATTTAAAAATGATAAGAAAATTAAAAAAATAATAGAAACAATGACGAAAAAATTAATTAAATAAGTATTATTAATTGAGATTTCTATGATGTACGTATTCTTTCTTTACACATTTTTTATTTATGTTATTTTAGTTGCAACCTCTAAGTCTAATCTAACATGAGAATGAGCCACTTCGAACAAACCACCCCAACCTAAGAAAAAAAATCCACTTGTACAAGAAAACAAATATTATGTTATAAATACAATAAGGAAATAAAATAAACATAAATATGAAACAATACTTTAATAATATGTAAAATTTAAATTTAAAACACAAAAAAATGAGTAATAATGCGTACACCGTGTATTATATTTCGTGCATGATCATAGTAAATGATTAAATCATCCTTGTTGATAATGTTTTTCCTTTATGATCTCTATAACAATTTAAAAAATAAGTATTTTATATTAATAATTTTGTAATTAACTAAATTATGTTTCTAAAATGTTGATAAATCAACTAAATAATAAGTATTAAGTCACATATTCATGATATATTTGTATATTATTTCATTTGGTATGATTTCCATTCCTGTCAAAACAAATCTGATTTATTTTTTGAATTCAGGATTTTTTTACTCATAGTAGTACAACAATAACATAAATACAAAAATTAATAATAATTATTTTCAGTAAAATGTTAATTATCTAAAAAAATACTTCTTTAGGAAGCTATATTGTTTATATTATATGATATCTCTTATAAATTTACAAACAGAATTACAAAAAAATCAATCTGTTGGTTTCATACACTTCATAAGAATTGATAAAAATAATTAATTTACTCAGATATGTGTTTTTATAGTGAAATATTATTATATATTTCCTAAATCTTTTCCAATTTTAGAATTTAAAAATCTCATTATGCGCATAGAATATCCTCATGTTAGGATATTCTTGATATTTAACCATTTACCTATCAGAACGTAATTGTCATTAAAAATGATAAAAAATATATAACATCATTTTTAGTTCTAATATTTTGGATGTAGATTGTTAAAAATTAAAAAACATTATCCCTTATGGTATGTTTTTTGGGTATCAACGTAGTTAATCTAAAAATAATTTATCAGAGTATTCAAATTGATCGCAATAAGTAACCATAATTGCCTAAAAAATAAAAAGGAATAAGAAATGAATAGATTGAAAATATATTTTATAGGATTGTATTATATAGTTTTCTCCACGCATCATTGGTATTAAGAAGAGTTATTCATCTATAATTTCTTTTTCAAATTATTTGACCATTTTTTACACTATTTAATCTATTTTATTGATTCTATTTCCCTTTGGTTTGAAGAAGTGATGTGAGGACTAATGAGTCAATATTTAATTTCACGGGAAAAAAACTTGAAATGGTATTAATATACATTCTTAGAAATAATATTAACTATATTTGTACATAATTAACATAGTATATATGTTAACAAGAAAAAAAATCAAGAAAACATGTCACATGTATAGAATTACAACTTAGAATCCTAGCCATTCATACTTGAAGATTTAATTTACATTTCCAAGGGAAATTTAGTATATGATGGACTCTCCCTAAATTAATTTTTAAAATAAACGGTGTGATTAATACCACTATGTAACATTTTATCACCATGAACATTCAATGTTAGTAAAGGAAGATATCCAACGGGTACGATGAAAAATATATGTCACGATCTTTTCTATCCGTTTATTGATCCTTTGGATTTTTTTATTGAACCTTTCAATCCCCCATTCCCTTTTACTATTTATATGAAAATTAATTTGTTCATACCTTTTATTATTAACTATTAATGGGTTTTCAGGAAAAATAAATTTGAAATGAATACCTCCTTTTCGACATGTTTTTAACAATATCTGATTACCATTCAATGAATGTTCCAATAGCATGGCTAACCATATTAATATATATGTCATCATGTGGAACAAGAATCTGGGTTCTCAGGTTGTGATTTATAGTAATACTCACTATCATATGACCTATTGGAAGTTTTTGTGTGTATATTATCTTCTTTATATAATACATGGTAGCCCTTGAAACATCTTAGCCCCTATATAATATAGGTACATAAAAGGTATAAGTATCAATACGATTAAACTTTTCTTGAAATAATTATGATAATATTGATTTCCTCATCGAGGATAGCTCATTATGGGAATGGCTCTACTCAAAGATGGTGCAGGTGGGTGGGATCTTTATGTAGTGGTTTTCCATTAGTTGTTTCTTCTACCCCCCCCCCCCCCCCCGTGTATAAAACATTCTTGAAACTCATAGTAATAATGTAATATTTCATTAAGGGAATTTAATCATGATTTCACCTCTTTCATTTCATTATCTTTATACTCCTACTATTTTATTTTCCCATAATATGTTTCGGGTGTCACTCTAAACCCAACACCTCATACATAGTCATACAGTTCTGGAAAATTCATGGGAACTAATAGTATGTAGTCATCTATTATAGGTGTGGAGGATTATTTGGTCTAATTTGGAAAGAAAATATATGAAATTAATTAATCATTTTTATGTAATAATGATTCAAAGAAAAAATTTATATTTGGTCATAATTACACATTCTTTACATAGATTGTTTTCTTTTCATCTATCAATATCACATATTTAATTACATGTGCCTCCTTCCATAGCACTTCTATAGGGATAGAAGTGGTAATGGATTTGGATTAATCAATCTGTATATAAATATAGGTATCTAATTGTCTTGTTTATTCACATCACATAAAATTATTATGGTAAATTTCCAATACATACCCATTTTTCCACTGATGTGTACCCCATCCATTATAGTCGATAGGGGTGTGTTTGTTTATCTTCTTATTCCTTATTTTTATTACTCAATTTCTATTTCATAAATAAAAAATTCTTAATCAAATATATTCTTATCTATATTTTCAAACAATGATTTACCATCCACAATATACCGGAATATATATCTCCCCGTGATGGAGAATAAATTCATTCCACACCACATGGATTATCAGGTGTGCATACATATATGGTGGGTAAATTTTTTTTCCCTATATCATCTTTAAGATGTAATTTTGTTAAAATTATAAAAAAAACCTTTATATAACATTCTAGAAAGAATTAATACAAATTTATTGTGGATATAATCTATTATAAATGAACTCTATGAGGGACAATGAAGAGTAATTAAATGTTTCTTTATTTTATTTTTTAATAAAATAATGAAATTATATCATAATGTTACCATAATCTATAAAAAAGTAGTATATTAAATATATTTAGAACATGGTGCCATGGATCTACATCAATTGGAACATGTTTCTGTGTGATGAGCCAAATTAAACTACTGAAAATGGCCTTATTGAGGTTAATGGGATGGTTAAACACATTCCATCTGACTCTAATCTAATGTGTCTTTTTCACCTTATGAATTTTGGCAATCAACATCACGCTATGGCACTCCATTTTTTTGAGACATCAGTTCCTCACCATTTACCACTTCATCAGGTTCAACAACATCAATATTTTGTTCTCTTATATTGGTCTCATTACCATGTGCATATAGTCATCATTCCTCCACACTGGGAGAAACAACATATTTAAAAACATCTTTTTCCTCAATATTAAAAGCTTCAGCACCTAAAAAAGTCATTATCTATAAATTTTTATCAACATTTAATTTATATTTCATAAATGAAATAGTGAACAGATAATAACATAAGGTATAAATATGTGTATTACCAAAAAAAATAACCTAGTTATTGAACACCTTTTTAAGGTTGAATGGGTCTGAAATCCTTATTGAGTATCTAAATCCCTTTATTGTGGTCTTCTATGACTTACAAAAACCCATCTACATTGGGACCACCATGAAAGTATTTTTATGCCATGATGAAAGGATCATCCTAATTATAATTTTCATATGAACTTTCAATGTTTTTGGTCAATAAAAAAACAATTTCCCACTTCCGGTTTGCAGGATTTGGAACATAAAATACATTTACATCCAATCATTCCATTTTAAATTATTTTTCATCATACCATTTCTTACTAAAATCCAATTTCATGAATTCCAATTCATTTATTGTAACATCAATCTTATTTTTAACGCACTTGTATTAAAAATTGGGCATATTAAATGTTGTATAATCCCACTCCCATAATTATTTGATTATTTTGAATTATGACATATTTGCATAAATTGATTTTTCCCTTGGTAAATGAAACATGCATCACTTCACACACAAGTGTAACTCTACAATTTTATATTTTAATTCTTTTATCAAGTTAATTTTTGTAACATCCTGACCTAGGTTCCACACAATAGTTCCCCAAGCCAGTTCACCAGAAGACAACAAGCACGCCTCCTTGTATGTGAGAGGCTTCCAACTAGCAGTGACGATCTGGTAAGCCAGTCCTGGGGAGACTATAACCACTTTTATTAGAGTGAAACACTAGAAAAAATAGATAAACAGATGTGAAAGCATATATAACCATAATAATTCCAAATTCATAAGATAAATAAAATAAAAAATAAAATATTCAACTAAAAGGGAAACATGATATGCCGATATAAGTGTCCAAGTGCCGAAAATGAAACTGAAAAAAAAAAGCACAATCAACTCCCAAGTGGGTCTCAAAACATGTTTGGTTCCCTCATCCAAGATCCAAACCAAATCAGTAATCCAATATAGGGCCCTTTCCCCTTACATGTCCAACAACAATAATGTATATTCAGGTACCGATCAGGAAACCCAAATAGGGTGTGAGTACATCAAAGTAAGCCACTACCAATGGTGTCTAAAACATTTCAAATCAAAATATAGTTTGAGAAGATAAGTATAGAAAACAAGACAATGAGTAAATAAAAAATTAACACATTATCATTTGTTCTTTTTAAATTGTTTTATCTCCTAGGATCCCAGGGATACCTGTACCTATCTACTTGCTTCAGATCATTTTAGAGCCCGAATATTCCCTAGGTAATATCATATATTAATAACTATTTTTACTCATTCTAGATCGTGTAGTATTAAAATGTGATATGATAACTCAGTATCTGATTTGATTCATGTTGTAGTTTGATGTATTATCGTGTGAGGCCATTTTTGGGAGAGCCTTTGTTACCATTTTTAAAATCCACATAAATACAATTGTTACCAATAAAAAATTTATAAGTAAGATGACCATGTTAGCATTCTTACTTCTCCAAAGGGTGACCATGTTCCAATTATTTTACTCATAAGTTCAATGACCATGTTACCATTTATACTTCTCAATTGAATGACCTTATTCCCATTCCATTACTCATAAGTAAAATTACAATGTTACCATTTATACTTCTTAGTTGAAAGACAATGTTCCAAATCGTTCACAAAAAAATAATTCAAAATTAATTATTCACCCTAATTACATTACTAATTCCACAATTATATAAATACATAAATATAATCAATTTACAACCTAATTAATTAAAAATGCCAATCCCATTAATTAATTCATTATTTATTTATTCAAATACACAATTGAAAACCCAAAATTAATTTTACATAATTAATTATATGATTTTAAATCTCAAATCTGTATAATTAATTCCATAGTAAATTATCTGGATCGTAATATCAAGGAACATAATTAATTCATGAATAATTATATGAATCTATCCAAATCAATATCATATAATTAATCACCTAATTAATTATCTATATTAAAACCCCTAAAATAAACAATTAATTCCACCAAATTAATTATTCAATAGGAGAGCCCCTTTGTATCAGGATTTATTCCCCAAAAAATCATTTAATTTTATAATTCTTTATTAAATTAATTTTTCAACCTAAAAAACCCAATTAATAATTTAAAATCAAAATAATTGTAGCGATTCAATAATATTTCATACACAAATAAAATTCAAAACTATGGGAATTATTTTTCCAACCACCTAACTCAGTTCATTGACAGACATTTTCTCAACAAAAATCCCCAACAGCCGAGTAGCACAATGACATAAATATGAGTTCCAAATATAAATCCCTAATTAAAAAAACCTAGATGTCAAGATTTGTTCAATCTAGATCCAGATATGCAATATTAGCTCTAAATATCACCAATTAGATTTCAGTCTAAATAATTAGTGGATATATTCCATCTAAAGATCAAGGAAATATAGGATAATGAATATGAGAGGAATTAGGATCATATATACTTACCCAGAGAAGAGATAATATTCAATTTGGGATTTGAATCTTGATGAACATAGGTCCTATGGAATTGGAATCCATCCATGTCCATCAGAGAAAATTCTTTTACTATTGGGAAAGTAAAATCCAATTTTAGTTTTTCATAAGAGAATAAATATGCCACAAAAAAAAGAGAAATTGAGCGAGATCCACAATTTTAGGATCTCACTGCTAACCCACACATGGTTCAGTGGTACGGTTAGGCAAGTCACACACTAACCATGCATTATTCACTAATTCAGGGGGGATCTATCATGGTTTCCTTACATTGCCTCCCAAACATTCTTTTAACTGTGTGAAATCTATTACCTTAAAAGACAAAAAAGTGTCATGTTTCTCTTAGACAGCCTCAGAGCTTGTAAAAACCATGCACCAACCATGCATAACCCTTATTCTAAAATTTTATAAAAAACTACACCCAAAAACACAGCAAGTATTAACTCCAAAACAATGTACTTAAATAAGAATGAAAATTACTTTAATTCAATCATGATATAACTCTTGAAAATGTTGGGATCCTACATTCTCCCCACCTTATAACAGCCCATCCTTGATCTTCACATCCAATCCTTTCTAGGATTACAAGCCAAAATGATTGGACCATGGAGCCCTCACATATACTTCCCATTCCCATTTTACTCTTTAACATGTTCATGTTTCAATAAAACATGAACTATTGGCATGGTATATCCTGACAACACCTTTTCATGAAGATCTATCACACGTATCAGATGCTCCTCAAAGAACACTTCTATCCCATGGTCAACCTCATCCACATAGATCACATGACAATATTTTGGGTGATATCGCCATAGTTGTTACATATTCCTGACATCAATCATAGTGATATATTTTTATGGAAGTGTCAATCAGTAAACCACTAGACCAATACACCCTCGTACCTCAAACGGTCCAAAAACATGGGCACTAACATACCCTATCTTTGTATCCTATGGTGACCAAACCTAGAAGACACCAAAAGAAACACACGATCAGCCAATGTAGAATCTAAGGTCCTTCTCTATCTATCATCATATGACTTCAATATACTCTAATTCATAGTTATACATAACTAAATCATATGTACCTGCTCCAATGTCTCTTATATGAGACTCGGTCCCAGAAACTCTAACTCGCCATCCTCCAACCAACATAGTGGTTATATTCATTGTCTACCATAAATATACATGTATGGTTCCATCAATATAGTTTTCTGAAAAAATTATTAATTGGGGAACTGCACTAGAGCCATGTGCTTCTCCCATGACGCACTAAATTCAAGAAAATAAGCCTACAAAAAATCCTAAAGAACCTATATAATAATCTTTGACTTCCCATCTATCTATGGGTGGAAATCCAGACTCAATAAAACCTGCATACCAAGATCTTTCTAAAAGCCCGTATAGAAGCATGAAGTAAATAGTGAATCATAATGTGAAACTATAGTCTATGGCACTCCATGCAGAAGAACAATATCTCGAATATATGGTTCTCCCAACATCACAACTATAAAGGATTCCCTTATCAGAAAAAATGTTCTATCATTTTCAATCAATACACAATGATCCAAAGAGAAACATTACTCCTAATGGTCTTTGGGAGACACGCCAAAAAACCCACTATCACGTCATCCCACTTCAATTATGGAGTAGTAAACGACTGTAGTAAACTTATAGGTTGTTGATTCCCTTCCTTCACCTATTGACAGTTGGATAATCTTGTCACAAACCTAAATATCTTCTTTATTATCCTAGACAACCAAAACAATCTTCATAGTTCATGGTATATTTTGGTTATAATAGGATTCACCACCCATTTTATGTAATGAAATTCTTACATGAGCTCATCTCAGATGATCGTAGGCATAACAACTAGATTTATAAAATTGATGGTATCATCCTCATCTATCAACCAGTCCAAAGGTGTCCCCACCATCAAATCATTCCCTCAAGGATAAGAACTGCAAATCCTAATACATTCTATACCTAATCTGTCTTAAAAGTTTAGACACCACTATAACTGAAAAATCTTCTTCTCCTGACTATCCAAAACCACCACATGAATTTCAGCCAGCAAATTCATCATCTTCCACTTTGCAATCCACTCTTGAACCATCTGAGTCTGAGTTTTCCTTCCCAGGGAATCTTCCACACTATTTTTCTTCCCAATATTATATGCGAGTTCAAAATAAAAAAGGTTTCATATACTCTACCCATATCCACTTCCAAATATTCAAATTATTCTATGAAAATATATACTCCAAGGTCTTCTGATATGTATAAATTGTAAACCTTTCCCCCAAACCGTAGTGTCGCCAACACTTAAATAAAATAAACCACTACTACCAAATTGACATCATGTGTATGGTAGTTCTATTAATAGGGTCTCAACTACTGAGATCCATACTCCTTGACTTGATCCCATTGTATCAGAAAAGCTATAAGTCTGATCCCATAAGTGTAACAATAAACCCTTTACACCTCACCTAGAATAGGTAGGATCAAAATATGTTCCATCATTAAATGCCTATTGAACTTCTAAAAACAACTCTGGAATGCTTATTTCCACTCAAAATTAATTCCCTTTTTGATCAAGCCCAAAGATGGTGTTTCCAAATGTGATAAGTCTTGGATGAATCTACTATAATATCCAGCTAATCCAAAAATTCATCAAATATAGAAAAAATTATTGGGATGCTCCTAATAAACCACTACCAAAACCTTATATGGGTCCACTAACACACCTTCCAATGAGATGATGTGTACCAAAAATTGTACCCAATCAATCTAGAACTGTCACATAAATATTTTGTCAGATATATGATGCTCTCTTAGTGTACTCAAGAAGATGTAATGATAATAGTCATGATGGTCATGAGTCTTGGACTACACCAAGATGTCTTCCATAAACACTACCACAAAATTATATAGATATGGATGAAAGATCATATTCATAAAATCCATAAAACATTGTTGTTCCATTTTCCAACCCAAATGGAATTACAACACACTCATAAATGCCAAAAATTCTCTTGAATGCAGTCCTCGATATATTAGAAGTCTGTACTCTCAACTAATGAAACCCTGATCTCAAAATGAACTTTGGGAACACATTATTTCCCATCAAATGGTCAAATAGATCATTGATATTTTGGAGAAGATATTGGTTATTTAAAATAATTTTGTCCATATTCGATAATCGACACACAAACATAAACTCTCATCAACCTTCTTTGAAAATAATATAGGAGATCCACAAGTTGAAAATCTTGGAAGGATAGATTCCTTATACTCCAATTATTCCAATTGAGACTTGAGATCTTTAAGCTCAGTTTGTTCCATTATATATGGTGGAATGAACACTAGATCAACACACAAAATGATCTCATTAGTCAATTACACATCTATATAAGCCAGTATCCCAAAGATGCCTTTATGAAATACATATTAGAAAAGTTTTTCCACTAGTGGAAATACATGTTTTCTAACACCCCCATCATCTAACAATAAACTAACAAAATGGGTTGTGAGCTCTCCCATTTTCTGAGTAATTGGTCGTACTCGACTTACTTGGATATCCTACACTCCATGGTGAATATAAAGGTCACCCTTAAGAGATGTAAATGTATCTCCACTATGATAACTATCTATTTGGGCTTCGTATGTGACTAGATAGTCTAGACCCAACATTAGGTTGAAGCCTATCATATCAAGAATATAGATATAACAAATAAAAGGATATTCCCTATCTCCAGTTAATATTCCTTGCATGTAAAAATGTCTCAAACCTTATTCCCAACAGTTTATCAATATTTATTACTCTTCTCACAAACACCATCTCCAGGCTCAACCCATTAACATGTTTTATCAAATATAAAGGAATCAGGGGAACTAGTATCACGTATAGGAATAAATAAATTGGAAGCTACTAGAATATTACCTCTCACTGTTGATTTCCCATCCTTTATCCCCACAAGTGTGGGATTGATCGCATGTAATTTCCCTTCCCTTATTCCATTTGATGATGTTTGACTCCTCTGAGTAGCACAACTATTTTGATGTGGGATCTCTAGCCCAGATGCACCATGTCCACTACCTCTACCTACTTGACTAATAGAACTCTAGCTACCAGACTGATAATGTGTGGAAGATCCACTTTCTATAATCTGACTTGGTGTAGCTGCTCCCTTATTACCAGTCTATTGTTGCGATCTGCAAAACTTCTATATATGTCCCATCTTTCCACGAGACTAACATTGTAATGGTGTTTGGGGAAAGAATTGATGATAGTGTCCCAACCTACCACACTGATAGCATATCACTCTAGTAAGGACCTATGTAATTTAATTTTCCCCCTCACCACTCAGTTTCCCACTACCCTGGAGATAATTGTAATAACGTCGTTTCATACTCTCGGATGTCACACCAGCAAACTATCTAATAAAAACCAAATGTGCACTATAAGAAGCCTCATTCAGATTTCTCTAATATATGAGAGACTGATCCACTAATTTAGAAAACCTATTTTTTATAATGAGTTTATCTTGGTACATAATTTAATTGTTAAGTATATTTTGAAAACCTTTAACTGTAGCTATCTCATCTCCAGCTAATGCTAGAGAAAATATAGTTTTTCTGGGAAGTGTCTGACATATTCCATCACAGAAATTCTCCCTTGATTCAGCTACATGAACTCCCAATCTTTCTATTTCCTCGGACTTTCTGGGTAGAAGTGCTTGAAAGGCCTCTCCAAGAAGTCATTATATAACATATTATATGTTTTTCCAATTCGCACCTAAATGTCCCACCATCACATTACTGATCCTCATATTATATTAGTACCTAGCGTTTCCCTCCTCTGATATAGAGTTTCTATATTGTCATGTATCATCTCGATGGACTCAAGCCATAATTCATCTCCCTCTAGTCTATAATATATAGAAATAATCAGAGGGTTCTATAACTGAAACTCCCTTGTGAACTCAAACATACATTTCCCAACCCACCCTAGGTTTCATTCCATGAACTTCATGAAATGAGAAAAATTCTCCGAGAACATCACCCTTTAATCTTCACCTTACACTATCAGTGACTCATGTTCCCTAACCGGAAGACCTTTCCTTGCCATGCCCCTTGGTCATCCCCTTCACAAGTTTGATGGAATAATATTCTCTACAATTGAAAACACATGTCTTAGGCCTCATAACATATCCTCAAAACATATACGTAAGAGAAATAATCACAATAGGTCACAAAATGAATTTTCCCCCAATTATTTATATATGGTCAAACTGAGGTTATACCACTACCATTAACAATCCTACTCCTAGGTTTTATCTATCAAGGTTAAACACACTATCATAATAATGCTTCTCATTTATAAAACAAATTATTCTCATTTCATATCATTTTTTTAATATCACAAACAAGGGAAAAAGTTCAAGTTCAACAACTTACCCATAATTTGTATTCCCATGCGTGCCTAAAATGATACTTGTCACAATAACCCTGAATATCTAGAATGATACATGAAAACAAAAATATCATTCCATTATGGGCCATGAATAGATAATTGAAAAATTTTCAAAAACATTAATCACATCACACCACATGTGAATCACCCCATGATAATTAATATTCAACTGTAATAGAAAATAGAAATAACAACAATCCCAACATGAGTACTTGGGTCTTCCCCTATACATGGGTTTGAAACTCCCATTCACAAGATCATTAACAAGCTATGACTCTTCCATGTATCCCCAATACCTTTCCACAAATAGTAATACAAAATACGAGTAATGAAAAATCATATGATACCACTTTGTAACATCTCGGCCTGGGTGCCCCACAATGGTGCCCCGAGACGGTTGGCCACAATACCTCAAGCACACCTCCCCATACAATAGAGGATTCCAAATAATAGTGTCGGTATAGTATGTCTAGCATGGGGAGAATATATCCTCAGTCATTAGAGTAAAACAGTAGAGGAAGTATATACAATAATGAAGAATAATATATAACTAGAACAATTCCAACTTCATAAGACAACCAAAATATGAAATTCATTATTCAATTGTAATGGAAAACATATTATGCTGATATAACTCTCAAATTTACTAAAATAAAACTGAAAAAATAAAGACACTATTGACTCCCAAGTGGGTCCCGAACCACGTTAGGTTCTCTCATCCAAGCTCCATCCCTAATAAGTAATCCAACATTGGTCCCTTTACCATAATATGTCATACAACAGAAAATTCTATTCAGGTAATGTGAAGGAAGCTTGAGTAGGGTATAAGTATAACTTAGTAGGCCATCACCAACTATGTATTAAACAAATCAAGTAAAAAGATAGTTTATGCAGTTCTATAATGAAAATAAGAAAATTCATAAATAAACTGATATCACATAATCATTTATTCTTTATTTAATCATATTAACTCCATGGTTACCGGGGATACCTATACCTCTATACTAGATTCTTCTCATTCCACAGCCTAAAGTGTTCCCAAAGTAATATCATATCCTATGTCATATTTTGACTCGTGCTAGAGCTCGAGTATTTAAAGGTGATAAGATATCTTAGTACCAGATTCGATTCGTGCTAGAGTTCAAAGTATTGTTATGTGAGGCCATTTCTTGTAGTTACTTCATTACCATTATTTATAACCCACATAAATTCTAAAGTTACTAATAACAAAATCATATGTACGATGAACATGTTACCATTATTACTTATAAATATTCTGAACATTTTCCCATTATTTTACTCATAATTACAAAGACCATGTTTTTATGTATACTTCTCAATTGAATGATCAGGTTCCCATTCACTTACTCATAAAGGCTATGACAAAATTACCATTTATACTACACATTTCAATGACCATGTTCCCATTATTTCACATGTAATTAATTCACAATTAATTTTCAACCCCAATTCCAATACTAATTCAACAATTAGATAAATAAATCAACATCCTCAATTAACTCCCTAATTAATTAAGTACACCAGTCCCATTAATTAATTCATTATTTAATTATTCAATAACATAATTCATAATCCATAATTAATTTTCCATAATAAATTTCAAATTTTAAATCTCAACTCTTTATAATAAATTCCATAATTAATTATCTAGATCATAATATCATGGCCAATAATTAATTAATGATTGATTATCTCAATCTAGTCAATTCAATATCACATAATTAATAAACTAATTAATTATCTTGATTAAATCCCTTAACTATCATTATTAACTCCAAAAAATTAATTATCCAATAGGTCATCCCCTAAGTCTCTTGATTAACTCCTCAACTGATCTTTTAATTAAACAATTCTTCAATAAATCAATTGATCAAGTTAAATAAACCAATTTAAGAATTTAATTACTAATGAATACTTAAAATTCTATAATATTTTATATAGTAATCAAATTCATGACTATGGGAATTATATTTTAGACCACCTACCTCAATTTTTTAATGGAAATTTTCGAAATGGAAATTCCAAAAATCTGAGAAGCACAAAGGCATAGATATGGGTTCCTGATCTAAATTCCTAAACAAAAAAACAATGATATCAAGTTCTATTCAATCAAGATATAGATCTATAATCTTAGATCCAGGAATCACAAAACACCATTAGATATAAATAAAAATAGGATATATTCCCTAAAAAGATCAAGGAAATAGAGGATAATGAATGGGAGGGGAATTAAGATGAGATCCACATACTGGGAGAAGAGTAGATCATCGATTCGGGATTTGAATCTGAAGGAACAGAGTTATGATATCTTTATAATCTCTCTAGGTTGATGGGAGAACCTTCAATTTCACATTGGAAAGAAAAAAATCAAGATAGGGCCTCATAAGTGATGAAATGGGACACAAAAAGATAAAAACTAGTGAGATACACAATTTTAGGATCTCATTACTGACCAGCACAATGTTTAGCAACACAATAAGACAAATCAAGCAATAACTATTCTTTAGACACTTACTCAAGGGGGACTCACATGGTTTCCTCACATAACCCCCCAAACTATGATTTCACCGTTCGGAATATACTACCTCAAAAGACAAAAGAGTGCACTATTTATCCTAGACGATCGCACAGTTTTTACAAACCATGTGCCAAAAATTCACAACCCCCTTTTCTCCAAATTTATAAAAAATACTTCACCCAAAAACACCACATGTAATAACTCGAAACAAAGAAACATAAAAAAGATTTAAAAGTAACATTATTAATTCCTGAGATAACGTCATAAAATTTTCATATTATATAATTTTTAATATAATTTATAACCATTAATTATATAACCATGGTAAGATAATACATGAATACGTGGTCCTCTAGCTAGTTATTGAGGTCATTTTGAAATTATACCCAGATTTTCATCTGGATCCTTAAAAATATGTTGTCAAAACCATCCTATAAAAAATTGTATATGTTTATTTTATATCCATAATTTACCCCTTTATGGATTCAAATGAATATTAATTTATATTTGGGTCTCAACATACTGGGAAACCTATAAACTATTCTGAAGAAAGTAATTGTGGGTCTACTTCTGATCTGTAATATTGATAGTGATAATATATATTCCAAAAATCTATCCACTAAGAGTGATGAAATTTTAGTAGATTTGATGCTCCTTTCCATCATAGAGTCCAACGAATGGAAAAGGGGAATACCTTAAGCCCAATGAGGGTCACCATTTTAAGAACACCAAAAATTGACAAAGGGTTGAACTAGGAACTCATTTTGAGGGCATCACTCAAGTATCTTTAGCACCACGCAAGTCACTTTCGTACCACATATAGGTCGCACACATCAATTTCATGCCCTATTATTTTTTTCACCCAATGTTCCCAATGGCCTATAAATAGCCCCTGTGGGCCCCCCATTTCAAGGAAAAGTTTTCCAAAACTCCGAATCAAGCTCTGGTCACCCAAGTCTTTGTCTGACACCTTCCGAACACTTCTAAGTGAAATCTTTACCTAGAATGGAATCTCTAAAGAGGAAGAATAAGGCCTAAGTGTTAGAACTCATCAATACTAGTGCGCCTAAATGTCCATCACTTAAGGGAAAGGGAAACACTTGTGCGTAGCCTTTCCTTCCCAAGGGAACTTGCGAGCTAACCTTTTAGAAGCCTCTAGAGATGATACTAAGGGCTTGAGTTATAAGTCTCCCAAGTATTACCCTATGGAATCTTCGTCGGCCAAGGTGACTCATGTAGCGCAAGTCTACTTGAGCGACCAGGACTTTCATGACGGAACAATACTTGCGAGCCTCCTTCCTAATCTCCCCCTTCTGTCAAATTCACCTCTCCTCTTCAAGACATGGCCTTTAAAACTTTCTTTAAAGCCATTTATGGCATGGTTCTTTTGTTGGCTTCCTTGTATGAGAAGAATACATTGGGCCTCCTTCTGAGGAGTAAGTCCCAATCTTATTTTCCTTTAACATTGGGCCTCCTTCTCAAGAGTAAGTCCCAATAATAAGTTCCTTTAACATTGGGCCTCCTCCTCAGGATTAAGCCCCAGGTTATAAGTTCCCTTTAATTGGGCATCTTCCTCAAGAGTAAGCCCCACCCTTATTTTCTTTTTATCTAGGATTCATTCTCAAGAATAAAAACCAATCATAAGTCCCTCTTAATTTGGGATTCCTTTTCCGGAGTAGGTCCCGAGTTAAAATTCCAAATCTCTATAAAGTACAAATACCTTTATGGACCCTACGCCTGGATTCTTTCCTCAACTAAGTCCTGATCTTAATTTACTTGGGCCATCATACATACGCAATCCCTAAATCATTTCTCATGACTGCATCCTTCATGGTACCGTTGTAAAATTTACTGATACCTCTTGTTTCTCACACTGAGCATGACTCACATGGTCTTAGAGTGTAAAAGTAATAATGAAATCTCTTTTTGGGCAATTAACCATTCATAAAACCCATTTCTCTTTACCCGAACTATGTGGAATTTGATCTCTGCCTTAAATGTAGCGTACGTAGGAAGCCATTCTAAGGTTCAATCCCATATTTAATTAATTATTTTCTGTCCCATATGAATTTAAACAATATCCTTCCTGTCGAAATATGGGGGTTATGATTCCTTTATTTTTAACAAGGATACACAGGTACCCATCTGCATGTACGATCCCAACTCTAAAATAATCCATGCATTTCTGAACGAAAATAAACTACAAGTGCCCCACTGGGTGGCTTTAAAACCAGTATGGTTATTATAATGACTAAGATGTTTCTATATAATGAATTAAATGATACATTTTTCTAAGAATTTCTAATAAATACGAATGATTCTCTATTGATGAAGAACATCAAATGCATATAAAAGATTATCTAAATCCCTTACTTATCAATCATTGATTTCTAAATCTTGAGAAAAAAAAATCATTTTCATTCTTGGTAAATTAATAAGGATTCGTGAACATAACTTAAATCTATAAGAGAGCCCTGGAGTATATAATAATTCCTCTCAAAAAGTTGTGATGAGTCTGACCTCCCATCCTCTCGACCAATGCAAATTCTTAAGCCTCATCCATCCACAAATAATGAGCACATACCTTTGGAAAGTAGGTCCGAATGAATATAGAATCATTGGATGTTTTCAGTTATACAAATAAACCCATTATATACCAATTGTAAAGCATGAACCTTAAAAAAACAAGGTCATCCCCATTTCTGGAAGAAACAAAAAATGGTGAACCCGACGTGAATCCTTAGCCATGTTAAAATGATGTTTTACTTATTTATTAGGCCTATATTAAATTCAATATGAAGGCCAACAAACCAATCAAACACATATGTTTTCATCCAAAAGTTGTATTCTAGACAATATTATCTTGATTATGTTTGTTATATCAAACATGCACTCTTTTTCATGATCTCTCTATAATACATAAATGGATTCTTTAAAGATCACACCTTTGAATGCCTCGGCTACTACTCCTGATGGATCCTCGTCTGCTCTAAGGGTGATATCACCTAATAAGCATCTTCAACACTGGGTATCGAATGCATTTGTGGGGTAATACCGTCAACACAGTACCATCGCTAATCTAGAGGCTTCTCGACAAGACCTCCAAGTTAATAATTCACCCTGTTTGTCGGGACAACGATGACCAGTGGTCAAAAAGCAGGAGGTTACAACCACCATTTCCAACCATTTTGGGCCATTATTCCTAGAATGAAAAAACATTCCCTCTCATATTATAGGGAGGTGAATTAAGAGGTCACTCAAGGCCACGGTTCAAGAATGGAGGAGCCCTTCTTGAGGACTCCCACCAACAACTGCCGCCAGACTCGTGCGGTAGTGCACCCTCAACATAATGAGGGTATCACCTCTAGGGGTTCGGCTGAGGTCCCTCAGACCCGAGCATGCAAGACGAACCATAAGAGACGAAATTCAGACAACATGCAGCATGTTCTTATTTCTACCCCCTCCGGAGAAGTCTATCAAGCTAACTTGATGGAAAACAATGAGCGGGCATATACACCCGTCCGTCCTAATTTCACTGCCCAGCAGACTCGTCTAGCAGTAACACACCAATCCTGCTAGGAAATTTTGGAGGAGTACTATAGGCAAGAACATACACCTGTTTATAACTCATCAGCCTGTCAGCAGGCTCATCTGACTGCATCCAAAGTAGCTCGCCAATCTAATATGGTGGCAACTAGTAAGCAGGAACATACACCTGTTTACAATCCCAAATATGTCAATAGTATCATCTACCAGTATTAAAGGAAACCTGCCAACCATACTTGATGTAGAATACACAGCAGACAAATACACCTTCCAATGTTTATAAATCATGCCAACAGTCTCATTTGGTAGCACCCGAAAAAGTTAGTTGGGAAGCTCCGATGAAAAATCTGGAGCAAACTCAACTCTCTGCCCCTATGCATAAGTACTGTCAATATCCATTGATTTGAAAAGGAGGACAGGATCAGGCACATACACCTACTCCAGACTTGGAATGAACATATATTCCCATTCCGGCAGTTGAATTCACCATGCACATTATGACAATGGTGAAAAGGAAGAAGAAAATCCCTGCCCATATTCTGGATACCTGTCAGAATATTATAACAACTCTAGTGACATCACAGGGAAAGAAAAATAAATCTTTCTGTATTAGTGGAGTGACTCATCAACATGTCACCCCAGAGCATATACGCACCTCTTTTCCAGTCCATGAGGGTCGTGGGTCATACTCCCCGATGTCATACAGACAATCAAGTCGGGTACATACACCTGATTTAAATGGAGATAATCAGCCTAACCAGACCATTTCTCCTTAGAAGGCACATACAACTGATCATAATAAAAACTTTCATCAACAAGTGGTTTTCAAAATGAGTAAGAAAGCGTCTATGAAAAATATATGTTCAACACAATTGAGAAATCAAGATCCAATCTGCAATAAGGCCTTTCTTGATGTTGGAGTTTTTGAAGCACTCAGACAATTGTTTGTTGAACTCAAGATTCTACTTTCTCATTTCCAGGTTATCTAAGTAACAAAAATAATTCTGAAGGTCATCATCAGAAAATTTCTTATGAAATATTTCTTCATGACAATTTGGTCAATCTCGAAGTATCATCTTCACATGAGAGCCACAATAAACCTCTATGTGGCCAAAAGACCAAGGAGCAAGAGGTTTCATCTTTTACTGTAACCCACCATGGTGGTCCTCTCCATGATGATGAATTTAGCTACTAAAGTCCTCTCTACAGTGGTAATTAGCATTGCCTGGAAAATTATTCAATGGAAAATGTAGTAACGAGAACACCCTCTTATCATGAGGCACTTGAAAATGAGAATCCAGTCATGACTGATGTATTACTGCGAATGGGTGAAATACTTTCTCAATCAAAAGATAGCCCAGGGTGTAGGTTATTCTCCAAACCACCCCTGGGTCATTCATCTTCTAATTTGACAAATGAATTCTCAACCAATATTGTTGAATCTGATGAAGCAACAAAGAAGCACAAGCTTTTGTCCAATCAGGTAGAATAATATTCATCAAATGAAAAAGAAAAAGTGTTGAATATGAGAAAACAACTGGTGAAAGGTGAAATACTAGTCATTTTTTGGCCTTTTTCTGACTCTTATTATGATATTCCAAAAATTTTGATAGAAGATTGTATTCACGATATTCATCTCAACATATGGAAAACTGTTTGTCACTTAAAAGAGATAATATTATCTTATGATGAATATAAAAATCATGTCATGATAATATAAGGGTTGCAACGCCAAATTGATTTGGCATCTCTCTTAGTTTCTTGACATCCAATGGTTGAAAAGCAGCAGAGTGACCTTCAGCGTTCATTCCTTGGTGTGTTAAAAAGGTTGAACTAGTTAACTACCAATGCCCCATATGGTATTCATATCAAGGGATTGTGTGTTCATGGAGAACTGTATTTCACTATAATCTCCAGTCAACAAAGCCCACCAAAAGTGGTCTCATGCAATGTTATTTCCCATGGCTGGCCACATCTAGCTGGTTTCCTATGTAATCAAGGGATTTCCCAAGAACAGGCCTCAACTAGTTCTTTCCAAAGTCAGGCATATAAAGTACACGTTGTAGAATTACTCTTGAATCAATCAAATGAGAATATCGAACATGCTTCTCATTTAGATCATGCACATCATCAGGTGACGAAAGTGTCAGAAATAATCCAACAGTCATCTATGCCGGGTGATTTGAGTGGATGTTGGATGATGCATCTCGCAAATTTTTGGACTAATTTCCACAAAAACTGTAGAGATTTTAAGAAAGTTTTAGATGTGGTAGCTCAAGAGCCACCTCATTTTTCTATACTGGGGACTCTTTTAATCCAATCCTCAGGATCAATAGATAGGGTTTGAGGAGTTGAGCAGGAAAAACAGGAATAGCCCCAGCCCAACGGACTGGGGACTTTTTCAAGTTCTCAATCTCTTCTTCAGCAAAATATAGTATTCTATAGATTTGAGAAAAAGACACAAGAGGAAAGCAGAGATGAATTATTAGAAGATTAACTCCAAATTATGGTTCATCAAGAAGTTCCTGCGGGATCAACTAAACAAAAATAAATGTCTCATAAAGTATATGGAAGAAGATAGTATTGCAGAAATGCTTACAGAAGGGATGCAATGCGTTATGCATCGATAAATGTCATCAATAACATTATCACTGATCCCCCAAAACATGAGGTTCATTCAAAGGAATCAGATGAAGAAGTTCATATTCAAGAGGTTGTACCCATAGAAATAAATGAAGAAGGTGTGCGTACCAGAAGCTAGAGGGCTGCCCAGAGGCAAGATATTCCTTCGGGAAATACCCTTCCATAATCCATAAAGTCATATGCCAAGGAAAATGGAAAATGCAGGTTACATCCCACCTTACCTCTGGAGAAGGCCAATCACTCCAATTAGAGGAGATGTTTTCACAGCAATGAGAAGCAATGAAGGAGTTAAGGAGGTTAAATGAAGAACAACTTCAAGGTAGTCTTCCTCCTAAGCATGCTAGAGTTATTCAGTCAAGGGAATTCGTTACAGCTACTAGGATGGATCAAGAATATCCTCCTTAACAAGTATACCCTCACAGGTCCAATCCTATGGGTTATGCGTGAAATCAACTGGTGGTACTACCATTAGTTGCAGTACTAGTCACCACACCCGTCCAAACTCTAGTTATTTCACCTGCTCGGGTCCAAGATCAACTAGATTCTTCTCAAAAATTAATAACTACCGTTGATTCATTAACAGATCGATTGGAAGATATGGAAGGAAAATGTGAACAAGTTCAACCGAAAAAGAAAGCTTACCTTGAATGGATCGATGCAATTCCTCCCCCATCAAATTTTTCGAATACCACATTCCCAATTTTAAATGGTTCAGGAGATCTAGAACAACACTTAACCCATTTTTTCAGGTTGTGATCCTATGATGGGAACTACTCAACATCAAGAAGCAGTTAAGCTCAGGTGTTTTGTGAATTCATTACAGGGGCCTATTTTTTCCAGTATACAAGTTTTCAATCTTGGTCAATTACTAGATGGGAAGATCTCTATCAAAGATTTATTCTTCAATTTAGCTAACTGTTTCCAAAGATGACAGTTTTTTATCTAACCAATTGTAAGCAAAGGGAAAATGAAAGCGTTTCAGATTCCATTGCTTGATGGAATGGATTAAAATATTCCTTAATTTATGTACCCCTCAAGAATAATTGTTTCCAATCTATGTGGAAAATCTACGTGATGAATTACACACACCATTGATCCCAATGAAATACACAGGAGGGGTTCGAGACCTTACTTCAATCGCTCAGCAGATTGAAGACTCTCTTACAAACACTAAGGATAAATCTTGTGTAATTCCATCAGTTCTAGGAAGGAGAATAGGGAAAGCAGAGACTACTACAGTTACACTTCATCAAGCACATGTTCCTACTTCAACTTCAAAACCTTCATCATATTGAAGGGATCCACCTCATGAGCATCAACAATAATGGCTCCCTCATCAATATGATCAAAGATATCAAAGGCAGAAATAGTTTGAATATTTGAAGAAAAATGTTTATTCTTTCCATAATGAATAATTTCTTGGCTACTTCATCTCGGCTCTAGAAAACAATCTGGTTCAGTTTCGAAGGCCCAAAAGGCTGAACAAGTAAGGAGATGAAGTCATCCCAAACTATTTCCCATTTAATCAGATGTTGGGGCATCCCACTCAAGAGTGTTTTTTCCTTAAAGACCTCTTGAAAAAGATGGTGGACCCTAGACAGGTTAAACTGAAAGGTTATTCATCCCAGGTAGCATGTGTTACTGCTACTGATCTAGAGGAAAAAGGCGAGTGGCATGAAGTCAAAAGTAAAAATGCACATAAATATAATGATTGGATGGTTAGGAAAATGATCAACCAAACACATGCCATTTTACGAACACAATTGAATCAACCAATTGAGTCTTTTGCTATGAATGCCATAGAAAAACCCCCTTTATCAGAAGGAAAATCCTCAAAGAGGCAACATAATTCGAAAAAGAAGAGCAGTCAGATGAAAATGAGATCGTGTCAAAACCTATGTTGTCTTTTACTCTGGAAGATTTTATGCCATCTGCTTCAAAAGCACAGGCATCGCCCCACCAAACGGCACAGCCTGAACTGGCTAATCCAGCAGAATATTCATCAGATGAAGCATTAATCTTTGGTTCTGATAACATGACCCACTTAACGGATCTGTATGCCAGTCACAGTTTTGATCTTGAGGATCCTAATTTCCATGTATCAAACAGAGGAATTAATGGAATAAACAATGATCTAGGATATAGGGAAAGATGTGGATATTCCAGATGCCACTATTTCAATCCAACCCCTACTAGAACTGTATATACGGTAGAAACTCATGGTAAATCCCTTTAGTGGGATCAACAAGAACAAGAATGTTCTTCCACACATGGAAGATTCAGTCCTGGCACAATTATTTTAAAGGATCAGATAGAGGTTACACCTTCTTCCTCTCAGCAAATAAATATACCTAGTCAGTTTAATCTTCCGAAGCTAGGAGTATTTCCAACTCCTACCCCGATACGAGATGCATCTATTCCAAAGCCTCAACTTCTAAGGCACCTAGAAAAGCACATTTTAATGATGGGAAATGTAGATTTTTGGACCAAAAGTATGATTACTTGAAACATTTGGCCCAAGTAACATCCATGTTATCAATTCTGGATGCTTTGAATCTATCAAAAGATCTTTAGGAGGTGCTCATTGAGGCTTTGTCAAGTCCTCAAGAATTTGAAACCAAAATTGTTGTGGATGAAGTCTACCATATAGAGAATTATCCTATATAATTCCATGCATTTATATCTTTTATAGATGAAGATGAAGATGATGTTGTAAATGGACATATCAGACCTTTGTATCTATCAAGGAAATTCAATGATATAGACATTCGACGAGATTTCATTGATAATGGCTGAGGAATCAATCTCATTACTATTCGTACACTCCATAGATTGGGTCTCACCAAATCTGATTTATCTTCTTCTACTTTGATGTTGCATGTTTACGATAAGAATGAACAAGAATCCTTGGGCGAAATTACACTCATAATTCAGTTTGGAGACATTGTTTCTAATTCAGATTTCCTGGTTGTTCATCCAGACACAGCTTTCAACATTTTTCTTGGAAGAACATGGCTTGAGTTCGTACCTTTGTCATACCATCAATGTCTCAAATATTTTTTTAATGGTAAAATTGGGACATTGTATGGTGACAAAGCCCCATTAAAAACATGTGAATCTCAATACACTGAGGCAGAGTTTTATCACATGGATGGAAAGGAGAAATCCATGACAAAGGAGGTCACAAAAATGAATCCTCCATATGGTTTGGAAAAGATTCAAGTAAAGTGATTAATACATGTGATTAAAGATTATGTGTTTCCTATCAGTCAAATTGATGGGATAGACCCAAATCCAAACACTCTTTTGAAAACATCCATAATGTCCATTACGACAATCAATCCAGACTACATGGGAGAAATTGTTGATTGGACAAGCAATGATGAAAGCTTAAATGGAGATGTCCTTATTTCGTCCGCTGTAATCCAGCAATTCTATACTTCATCAACCAGGTCAGAAAAAGTTATAGTAATGTTAGAGGAGAATGATGATGTTGATTCTCAATCAATCATCACCTCTTTATTACCCAAGGAAGACCCTTCATTATCAGTAGGGTCAGAAATGTTTGCCTCTTATTCAAGATTTTCAAATTTTAACTTCTCTCATGATCATGGAAATTTTTCTTCATCATATACTATGCAATTAGAAACCAAATATGTAACACATATTGAAGAAGAAGAGGAATATCTCAGGGATGCTCCTCCTAAATTTTAAGAGTGTATCTCTTCCACTGTGGATGAACTCAGTGAAATAAATCTGGGTACAAAAGATGATCCACGCCCCAATTTAATTAGTGCGACCATGACTCTTGAAGAAAAATAAATGTATACATCATTTTTAAAGAAAAATAAATATGTATATGATTGGAATTATATAGAAATCCCATGTCTTGATCCAAATGTGGCCACTCAACATATGGGTTTTCCAGAAGATCATTTAGAATTCAAGTAAGGTTCAAGAAGAACACACCCAACTTATGCCTCCAAAATTGAAGCTGATGTTGATAAGCTTATCAAATCTAACTTCATCAGAGAAGTTCAGTATCCCAAATGGATAGCTAATATTATCCCTATGAAAAATAATAATGGACAAATTATAGTTTTCATTTACTTCAGAGATCTTAATTGGCATTGTCCCAAGGTTGATTTTCAGTTTTGATCACAGAACTCTTAATTGTTGCAACAGCTAACTATGAAGCACTTTCATTCATGGATGGATGTTCGGGGTATAATCAAATATGAATTTCTCCAGAGGATGAGGAGTCTACAACTTTCATAGATCTTCAAAGTGTGTTTTGATATCGAGTAATGCCCTTTGGCCTGAAAAATGCAGTTGAAATGTATCAACGTTCCATGCATCATAAAATCAAACCCTTTTTAGGGAAATTTTTTGAATGTTATGTGCATGATTTGGTGGTTAAATCCAAACAAAGTTCTAATCACTTGGATGATCTGGAAATCATATTCAAAAAACTTCGACAACACAATTTGAAGATAAACTCCTTGAAATGTGCTTTCGGGGTAACCTCAGGAAAATTTCTCGGCTTTGTTGTACGCCATCATGGTATCGATGTTGATCCTGAGAAGAAAAAATCTATCCTTGGTATGTCACCTCCTCTAAATTTGAACGAATTAAGAGGACTTCAAGGAAATTTGGCCTATATTCGATGTTTCATTGCCAATTGGGATGGAAAGTGTTTACCTTTCACCAAATTAATGAAGAAGGGACTCACCTACCAGTGGACTGAAGAATGTTAAGAAGTATTCGATATTATCATGATATATCTATTGAGTCCACTGGTATTAATGCCACCCATTGAAGGAAGACCACTTATTCTCTATGTGAATTCTTTAGAGCAATCATTGGGTGCCTTATTTGCCAAAAAGAATGATGTTGGGAATGAGAACAACCTTTATTATCTTAGTAGAACTATTCCTGAGGCAGAAACTCGATATTCAAGTATTAAAAAGTGCTGATTAGCATTAATATCTGCAGTTCAAAAATTGAGACACTACCTACAACATCATGAGGTCCAATTGGTATCTCACAATAACCCACTCAAATTTATCCTTAGTCTTCCAATGATTACAGGATGTCTGGCAAGGTGGGAAATTATTTTTTAGTAGTTTGATATCTAGTATGTGTCTCAAAAGGCAATAAAGGGCCAGGCTCTGGCCGATTTCCTTGCTGAACACCCATCTATAGAAGATACATCTTTAAATATTGAACATCTTTATGAGGAAGTCTTCTCTATTCAAGAAAATCCTCAAAAATGGGAAATGTACTTTTATGGTGCCTCCAGAAGTCCAAGAGGGAAGAAAATGGAAGATCCTAAATTCAAAAAAGTTGGGTTAGGAATCATGCTTATTTCCCCAGAAAATGCAGTGCTACCCTATTCCTTCTTATTATTGTAAGGTGGTACAAATAATGAAGTAGAATATCAAGCTCTCATCGTAGGCTTGGAATTGGCGCTTCAGGCATAGGTGAATCACTTGGAGGTAGAAGGTGATTTAGATTTGGTAATAAAACAAATCAATAGGAATTATTCCATCAAAAAATAAGAGTTAATCCCCTTGTGTGATTACGTCATAGATTTAATGGCAGAATTTCCCTTGGCACTGAAATTTTCTTATGTCCCGTGATCACAAAATGCCCAAGCTGATGCACTGGAAAATGTAGCAACAACCCTGGAAGATCCAAACCGGGATGAAACAATCATTAGTATTTCCCATCGTCATGTAGTTTCACCTTTTGTTCAAATCATAATAGATGAAATCAATGAAATCAGACCATTTCTGAACCATATGTTCATACTACAGGATGGATGACACCTATCAAGGAATACCTTCAAAATGGAACACTGCCACCTGATAGAGCCGGGAAAGAACAAGTCTGGCGACCTGTGCTCAATTTTACTCTTTATGATAGCCCAGAGCACCAAAAAATTCTCTACAAGTGAGGTTTTGATAGAATTATCTTCATATGTATTGATGGTGAAGAGAAAATGGCTGTCTTGAGTGAAGTTCATGCTAGAGTTTCTAGTGCCCACCAGTCTGGACAAAGACTTTCTGGTCAAATTCAAAGTCTTGGATACTTCTAGCCTTCAATGATGCAAGATTGTGTTGATTTCACTGAGAAGTGTCATTCATGCCAAGTATGCTCCAACTTTATTCATCAACCCCTAGAGTTTCATCATACATCTAAATACTCATGGCCATTTTCCACATGGGGAATGGATGTAGTAGGACCTTATCCTCCGGCTACATCCAAGAGGTTTAAGTATATTCTTACTGCTACAAACATCTTCTCCAAATGGACAGAGGCAATACCTCTCAACGAAATTAGTTCTAAAGGTAGTTTTAGCTTCTTCAAGTCTTACATAATTACTAGATTTTATGTCCCTCATACCATATTGATGGACAATGGCACCAACTTTTTTTTGTCCTAGATGAGAAAGCTGTATCGAGAATACAACATCAAATCCACCCATTCATCTCGGTTTCATGCAGTGACCAATGGCCAAATAGAAGACTTCAATAAGAATCATTCATATATACTATAAACAATGGTGGATAAAGATAATAAATAATATCCTCATAAACTTTTTCATGCTTTATGGGCATATAGGACCACCACCCGCATTACTACGCGGTCAACACCATATTCATTGGTATATGAAATAGAAGCAGCCTTGCCCATTGAGGTTCAATTTCCTTCACTCAGAGTATCCATTTGTGATCAGTTATCTATAGATGAACAATATCAGAAGAGATTTGTTGAATTGGAATTATTTGATGAAAAAATATTGTGCACCCTTCACCACATGGAAGTTTATCAGAATTGAATAGCGTGAGCATTCAATAAAAAAGTTCATCTTAGTTAATTCATTTAAGGATAATTGGTATTGGTCCTCAGAACTACAATGATACCAGGAAAGAAACCTCCAGAGATTGAGCCAAAGTGGGAAGGACCTTATTCAATACATAAGGTCTACTCCATTGGTGCATAATCTTTAATCTCATTGGATGGAGAAATAATTACAACTCCAACCATTGAAAGATTCTTGAAGAAGTATTTTTTGTAACAAAAATACACCCTTTAGTCCTTACTGTAAGACTTTAAACTGCATGGTGCCTTTTTTCCTTGATGTAAAACATTAAACTGCATAGCCCCTCATGTTTGTGGCGCATGACATTTAAACTGTTAAATAGTCCCTTATACAACCTACATGACATTAAATTGTGCACATGTCCTACAAGATGTTAAACTATAATACGTCATAGCTACATGATGATAAAATGTACACCACCCTTCTGTCCCACATGACGTTAAACTGTGCATCGTTAGGGTTGTTGTTACCTATTGTTTCTCACACCGATCATGACTCACGTGAGCTTAGAGTAAGCTTCAACCATAACACCCTCTCTAGGACGCTAACCACGCGTAAGTACCAACACCATCTTCAGGTTTTCCTCAAGTTCAACTCGATCACCAATTCATTATCAATCGAACTACATGGACTTTGATCTTTGCCTTTTAGGCTGGGTACGTAGGAAACCTCCCAAGGTTCAAGCCCAAAACCAATATCTTCACATTCGTTCTCCTCCATCTCATACGATGTTGATCCATGAAGCCCCCCCCCCCCCTCGAAACCAATATATTAACATTGGTTCAGCATCGCCCTTGCTATATGATGTCAAACTATACAGTCCCCCATTGTCCTCACTGCAAGACATTAAACTGCATAGCAATATGTCCTAGGTACATGACGCTAAACTATGCAGCACCGGTCCATGCATATGACCTTAAACTATACATAATTTTGTCCTGTATGAAAATAAACTACAATAGTTTCTGATACCCTCACTTGAGAGGGAATAATTATTGACATTGATCTCCAATCATGTTATATTCCAAGGAAAACATGAATACATGGAAATAACTGAACCTTTAATCTTGGATCCAACCATCATTGCACTAAAGTCCCCTTTCACCCTTCACATTTACGAACCAAATCAGTAAAGAGGGTATTTCAAGAACTACGTATGGCTTGATTCCCATCCTTATAGGATACATGGGAGCATTCGAGCATCCCTGGATCTCAGCCCCATGTCATTGGGCCTAACCCCAAACTCCACTATTAGTCCCTTGGCTGAAAGGTCCCCCTGTGAGAACATGAATTTGGTATGATAACCCTGGTCTTTATTCACATCAGGTTTATAAAAAACACACAACGTGTCCCCCTCATTATGGTCTGAACTATAAAACCCTAAACTAATATTTCATATGCTTTCATCCCACCTAAAATTAATCTATATTTCAAGAACTACGTATGGCTTGATTCTCATCCTAATGAGATATTTAGTGAAGTCCAACATCTCAATTCAGGACCCAACCACAACATGATTATGGTCCGAATTAGTCTATGTATCTCCTTTATGCATTAGAAAGTACCCATTTTTATATTTCATACTCCAAACCATAAATACTTCAAGATATCCATAACCCTTTTCAAGACTTCTACTCAGAAAATATATGATACTTGAGAATTCTATTGTTTAACCATGAATCATGTGCCTTTAAGAGGCCTTGCATAAGTAGTCTACATAACGAACCTGTCAGCCAAAAGATGCAATTATTTTACTATGCCGCCAATGCCCTTAGACGACATTGTATAATTCGAACCCCCTAAGGTTTTTGTCAAATAGTGGTAACTTTATTCTTGGGAGAAACATCTTTTGTCCTTATTGGTCTTAACGACGATATGTAGGGATCTGCAAAAACATCCATCCTTAACATATTTGTCCCATAAATTTTTTCATGATCTAAAAGTATTCTAGTCTATGGTTTATATTTCACTTCCATATGTTTGGTTTAGACCTTCGCAGGAGTGACATACATCCAATTCTTTGACAATCTTGATTAGGAATATCCTCTCCATATTCAAGTACCTCTCTCCATATAGCATACTTTGTGCTTTGGAAAATTTCAATCTCCATAAACTTCCACTGGCATTTAGAAATAGAAAAGTTAAATTTTTTAGAGTTTTTTTCCTGACTATGCAGCACGTGCCCCTAGGTGTCATTGCATAAGTAATCTACATAATGGACCTGTCAGCCAAAAGATGCTATTATTTGACTATGTAGCCAATGCCCTTAAGTGGCCCTGCATAATTGAACCCCCTAATGAGTATGTCAAATAGTGGTAACTTCACTCTTAGGAAATACTTCCTCTAATTAATTTTTGCCCTTTTTTCATATCATCCCTTAGATTCAAAATTTCTTAAGTCATAGTTTACATGTTTTACCCCATACTTGAATGTGGTTATATGTTTTCAAAACAATTATCAAGGAATTGAGTCAATTTTAATCCATTCAGTCAATGTTATTCAACCTTAAACATTAGCCTTTCTATGTCTGACATTCATGACTTTAAACTACCAACAAAATACAGGGTACTCACTAAATTGGGAACTTGTAAAAATAACTCTGAACAAATGTCAAGTCCCGGCTTGCTAAACAAACATATAGTATGATTTATGCAATATTGAGAAACAAAAGATGCAAAGTTTTTGGGGTTGTTTGTATTATCGTAGAAAAAATCAAACTATGCTTACTAGGCCCACTGGATTAGGTAAAAAATATAGTAACAATATAAGTATTTTGCAAGAGAATGCAGGTAAAAATGATTTAAGATGAAATGTCTTTTTCATTGATGAACAAGATTAGAAGAACATCCAAATAATTGAGTTTCTTATCTTTTTCAAGAATTACAAGAGGATTTAAAAATAACGTTTCATTTGATTTATGGCATCATGAGATTGATCAGTAGCTACATGAATTTCATTCACTCGACTAGGTTCACTCTTTTCAGCTTGATGGAGTGCCTTCTTGGAATCTGTGATGGATTTCATACCATTCGTTTGAACTCCTTACAATGAATTGTTAAGTTGGTCAAGTTCCCCAATAATGACATCTAACTGGTGCTGAAGATGCATCTGCTGGAAAACTTTCTCCTTGATCTTATGCTTCAGCTCCTTCAAATTTGCTGCATGATCAGCCTCAGCTCGGGACACCACAACCTCGAATTCACTGATATTGTTTGACAGCCTCGCTCTGGTCAAATCTTGATGAAACTTTTCTCCTCTTCCCACATTAATATGACTTATTTCACAGCGGTATAGATCTCTTGATATACAAAACCACCAAATCCCAGCATGACGAACAAGGATGATAGTCACGGGATCTTCAAAGACAGCTCTTTAAGAGGCACTTTAGATATGATCTTCCATATATTCTGCCATGCCTTGTGATGTGATAATTTGACCACATTTTTCACCTCTGGTTCTGATTCTGCATCACTATCACAGGGGGGAATATAGTCCGGGATTAATGCACTTAAGGAAGTTCCCTATTCTACTCCATCCCCCCTAACCCTTGGTACATCACTTTCTACTCCCATTGGGGCTGAGGATGATGATTCAACTCCAGATCTAGCCATTGAAATTGAAGGCCCTGTATAGTCAATTGAAAGATTTGGTTAGTTCCAAAGGATAAAAAAAGTTGATTAGTTGTATTGAAAATTAAATACAGTTACAAATATTATCATTACTTACCCAATGGTAGATCAGCAACATGAGAAGGCTCCTCCTCATATTTCATATCTTCAACAGGATTTTCAGGATGGATTTCAGGAAGCTCGGACGGGTTAAGCTCCACATGAGATAGAATATCTCCAATGATAGGGTTGTCTCTACCCCCTTCAGGCATCGGCAGATCAGTATCTTGCTAAGATAGAACTGGACATTTCAAACAATCATTTTCAGAGATGTAATAATTTTTTTTAATAGGACGAAGCATAACACTCAAGTCCAAATAATCTAAATCACATTGTAATTTAGCATGATCTAAAATTTCTTCAAAAGATGTAACAAGTTACATTATTTCATCTAGTGATATATTAAATTCTTGGTTAGTCTCACAAGTTGGAGAATTTTACATGTCTTCTTGGCGACCCTCCTACTATGGCCCCCGACCCTAAACAGCTTCCTCAGAGAAAATTGCGGATTTAGTTGCAGTGGTCTCCAACTGTTCTGGTGCACGTGTTGAACCTAAAGCATCATATAATGGAAGTCAGTTGATGTATTCATTCAAAATTCTATGAGGTATTTTTAATTTACCAGAAGAAGGTTCTTCTCTCCTTGCAGTAGCAATGGGAGGAGTACTGGGAACTGAAGTTGGCTCTTCTTCTCTCCTTGTTTCTTCAGGAGCAGCCTGGTCAGCATGAATTAGCAACTGTTCCCCATCACCCTCCGTCTTCCTTAGAGGTGGATCAGTCCTATCCCTAAAAGGGGAAACTGAATAATCCCTTGCAATCCAAATAATTATGATCATTTTTTATGAGTTAGGATTCATGATTATCCTAAGGACTTACCACTACTAATGAAGCATTTAGATGTGGATTTCTTCCTTCTATGCCTTTTCTTATATAACTTTTTGGGTGTGTTGACATCATCACCTAAAAATATAGGTGTTGGAGAGTGAAAATATCTTCCTAAATCCTCGTACATGGCTTGCCAGTCTGGAGATACCACACCCGGATCGCGAAGAGATTCAGCGGCTCCAAGAGAGGTGCCACTAGTACTGTACTGTGGTGAAGGGACCTCAATAGTTATTTTCTTAACAAGCTGTAGGATGAAGAAATTAATTTCCTTAAGTAAAAAATCTTTGACTGAAATTATGTTGCAAAGAAAATAAGGAAAGAAATTTACAACTTTAGGATCAATGTAATCATGCCAATCCTTGTCTACTAAAGCACGAATCCCCTCAGTGGTTCCACGATTCATCATTTCCTTCACCCTACTGGTAATAGGAATGGAATCATCAGTGGAATATATGAGCTTTTCCAGCTCTCTTATGGGAGCCGGCACTTCATCTGGTTTATCCTCAACGCGAATATTAGCTGAATCCTAGATATTCCCCACTCCAGGGATATGTAGCCCTTCGCATAAGTCCATCCAGGTGCTTTTAGCATCACAATATAAACACTGCCATGTCTTGACATCCTATGGTCATAAATATTCAGCATGTGCACCAGAAGGCTATGAGGAGGGTCCTACAATCTGAGACTTAAACTTCTTCCTAGCTCATGCAATCACAGATAAAGGATAATAAAATGAAACTTTTTTCTCTATAAAATAATGGTGAATAAATTTCCTCAATGATATAAATCACCAGGAGTTGATGGAGTAGGTCTCTTGACTCTGGTAGGAGGATTATATCTGGCACAAGGCCGCTTTGACGCTTGTCGTGCCTCATCATCCCCATCTTGGGAATCCGGTGAATTAGCCTCGGGTGAGGAACCCAGTGAATCAGTTCCAGGTGAGGAAGAATCACCTTCCAGATGAAGAGTTTCTTTCCTAACAGTGCTATTTGTTGTCCCCACCTGAGGGACCGGATGATTCAGTACCCCTTCAGGGTATGATGCTACCCAGTTCTTGGAATACCATGTAGTCAATTGACTCACCGCTCCAAAAACTGGTAATCAAACACTTCCCTAGTTTTCTCCATAGCTATCAGAAACCATAGTTGTCAGGAAACCATTTGATGCTGCTCCGACCTGATGTACACCGGAGGGGATACAACAATCTACTGCAGACAAATGAATAGGCGTGAAAATCTATATGGAGCATAGGCCTCGCATATGATCTATCCATCAATTCTGGTCACCAATACACCATCTTTGTATTCCATCATATAGGACCTCCATTCCAGGCTAGTTTTTCCATTATCAACAAACCGCTCGGTTGGTGGGTTTCCATACGGAAAGAAAGGAAATTCCTTGAACATGCTCAGCTTCAACTTCAAATTATAGGGATTGAGGTACAACAGAGAAATCATAGAAAATTACTACACCAATGGCCTAAAAGAACATCCAGGAAATTGTACTCCACTCTGTACAATGTATGTCCTGATGTGAGTGGCGATCCATCCCCACAAAACTTGGAATGGTCCCAATATTCTCAATAGAGACTTACCCATATAGACATGGAGTAAGCTCCAGTGAATCTTCGCCAAAATCGGGGTGGCCAGCCCAACCATTTTTCTCTCATCCAACTTGGTTGCAACAACAAAGATCTCTGGCCTAACACCTCCCTTCGAATCCACAACTGGAAGAAGATAAACACTAAGCCACAATTCTAAAAATCCAACTAGATGGGTCTTCTCTAGGATTCTTTGATCTACTTCATACCCCCACTTTTCAAACTCTCCTGCTTCCAGAGTTGGCCAGAACGTGCCAAGAGCGCCCATCTTATCTATTATGGGGCAGCTGGTAGGATGAGTATATGTGGGACCCTTCTCTTTATTCTTGGTTAGAAACATATCCATCCACTCCTCTAGATGAATTTCCTTTCTAGAATGAGTTTTGGTGGACATTGAATTCTTGAGCTTGTGGAAAATTTTCAATAACTCTCGAGCCAAAGTCGGAGTCTTCACTGAAACATTCTTGGTCACCTTGGGGGGGATGAATTCATCATAAATATCTCCCAAAATTGGAGCCCCTGATATCTTGTAGACATCCCACAATCTGATGACTACTTCACCATGAGTCAGATGGAAATAATTGGTTTCCAGACTCCAGCGTCTAATTAGCTCCGGAACAAAATTATCAATCCTGTAGACATATGTTTACCTAGCCCAGATGAATTCATATATTGTAGCTCCCTTCAGATCCTCGACAAACTCTGCACAGGTTTTTCATACCCAATATGCCTACATCTTAGTCAGATTCACAACTCCTCCGGGATGGAAATCCCAACTCTTTTTCCATCCCTTCGATTGATCCATCTGAGAATTTCAGAAAATAAAGGGATAGCAATGCGGCTGCAGCTCAGGCTTGTGATGTTTCAGATCTGGAGCACATGGGCTATGACGCATTATGAATGCCTTCTCCACTATTCCAGCATTGAAAAATGATCCTGCAACTAAGACATTTTTTGAAGCAAAATTGGCGTCAGTCTGAAACCTGGACTGAGGAATATAATTCTTGGTCTCTAGAAAGTTGACTCCTTGTAGATGAAAATTTCCATATAAAGGCTAGTAAATAATTTATGGGAAATTGACGAGATATTTCTTCAAGTACTTTGCCAAATCTGGGAGAGGGTTGTCATAGATATCATAATATTCATGGCCAATGATGTTCATCATATCAAATATTCTCTTGTTGGCCAACTCATCAGCTGATCCAATTCTTTTGGGAGCCATTGAATCTGCACAAAGATCTAACAGTTAACTTTTAAGTAAGTCTATTTTTTATGAAATACATATGAAGAAAAAAAATGGCTAAGGCATTAAGGCATGCAAGTTTGGTCGCACAAGTTTGGTCGTGTAAGTAATTCCATGCAAGTAATGTCATGCAAGTCAAAATCATACTAAAGAAGCGCAACACAAAAAAAGAGTGATCAACTGAGTAGATAAAGACACTTGCGTGATGAGAACTCAAAAACATTGAAGGAAGGATGGTTTGCGCGAAGTTAAATCCATATATATAGGCGATCCGACAACCCTATGCCACGGAACATGCGCGCCAGAACCTATATGCCAACATCTGCGCACCGCCGAACCCTTGTTTCTTGTTTTCCTCAGAGTCAAATCATCATTCCTTTTTCAGATCGAACTCTGAGGGGGGACTTTTGTTGACGCTCCATTCCATCACAGAGTCCAACGAATGGAAAAGGGGAATACCTTAAGCCCAATGAGGGTCACACTTTGAAGAACATAAAAAATTGACAAAGTGATGAACCCGGAACTCATTTTGAGGGCATCACACAAGTATCTTGAGCGCCGCACAAGTCACTTACACACCACATATGGTTCGCACAAGTCACTTGAAATCCCTATTCCTTTTTTAACCCAATGTTCCCAGTGGCCTATAAATAGACCCTGTGGGCCCCCCATTTCAAGGATGAATTTTCCAAAACTCAGATTCAAGCTCTGGTCTCCCATGCCTTTGTCTGGCATCTTACGAACAATTCTAAGGTAATTATTTACATAGAATAGAATCTATAAAGATGAAGTATAAGTCCTAAGTGTTAGAACTCATCAATACTTGCATGCCTAAGTGTCCAACCCTTAAGGGAAATGGAAACACTTGCACACCGTATTGCCCTCCCAATACAAAGATAGTTTAAGCAGTACTATAATGAAAATAAGAAAATGCATAAACAAACTGATATCACATAATAATTTGTTCTTTATGTAATCATATTAACTCCATGGTTCCCAGGGATAGCCATACCTCTATACTAGATTTGTCTCATTCCACAGCCTAAGGTGTTCCCAAAGTAATATCATATCCTATGTCATATTTTGACTCATGATAAAGCTCAAAGTATTTAAAGGTGATAAGATATCACAGTACCTGATTCAATTTATTCTGGAGTTCAAAGTAATGTTGTGTGAGGCCATTTCATGTAGTTACTTTATTACCATTATTTATAACCCACATAAATTCAAAGTTACAAATAACAAATTCATATGTAAGATGAACATGTTACCATTATTAATTATCAATATTATAAACATGCTCCCATTATATTCCTCATAATTACAAATAACATGTTTTTATTTATACTTCTCAATTGAATGATCATGTTTCCATTCACTTACTCATAAAGGAAATGAAAAAGTTACCATTTTCACTACACATTTGAATGACCATGTTCCCATTCTTTCACATGTAATTAATTAACAATTAATTTTCAACCCCAATTCCAATACTAATTCAACAATTAGATAAATAAATCAATATATTCAATTAACTACCCAATTAATTAAGTACATAAGTCCCATTAATTAATTCATTATTTAATTATTCAATAACATAATTCATAATCCAAAATTAATTTTCCATAATAAATTTCAAATTTTAATTCTCAACTCTTTAAAATTAATTCCATAATTAATTATCCTGATCATAATATCATGGAACAAAATTAATTAATGATTAATTATCTCAATCTATCCAATTCCATATAAATTAATTAATCACCTAATTAATTATCTAGATTAAATCCCTTAACTATCATTATTAATTCCAAAAAATTAATTATCCAATAGGTCATCCCCTAAGTCCCTCAACTGATCATTTAATTCAACAGTTATTCAATAAATCAATTGGTCAAGTTAAATGAACCAATTTAAGAATTAAATTACTAAGGAATACTTAAAATTCAAAAATATTTCATATAGTAATCAAATCCATGACTATGGGAATTATATTTTAGACCAGCTACCTCAATTTGTTAATGGAAATTCGATAAATGGAAATCCCAAAAATCCACAAAGCACAACGACATAGATATGTGTTCCAGATCTAAATTCCTAATAAAAAAACAATGATATCAAGATTTATTCAATCTAGATCTAGATCTATAATCTTAGGTCCATATCTCACAAAATACCTTTATATATAAGTAATAATATGATATATTCCATCAAAATATCAAGGAAATAGAGGAGAATGAATGGGAGGGGAATTAAGATGAGATCCACATACTAGAAGAAGAGTAGATCATCGATTCGGGCTTTGAATCTGAATGAACGGAGTTCCGATAGCCTTATAATCTCTCTGGGTTGATGGGAGAACCTTCCATTGCATATAGGAAATTCAAATACCAAGATAGGCCTCATAAGTGATGAAATGGGACACAAAAAGGTAAAAACAATTGAGAACCACAATTTTAGGAGCTCATTACTCACCAACACAATGTTTAGCTACATGATAAGACAAATCAAGCAATAACTATGTGTTAGACACCTATTCATGGTGTCCTCACATGGTTTCCTCACATATCCCCCCAAACTGTGATTTAACTGTTCGGAAGATACTACCTCAAAAGGCCAAATATTGGAATGTTTCTCCAAGAAAATTGCACTTTTTTACAAAACATGTGCCAAAAATTCACAACCCCCTTTTCACCAAATTTCTAAATTAACTTCACCCAAAAACACCCAATGTAATAAATCAAAACAATGAAACTTAAAAAAGATTGAAAAGTACCAGTATTCAAGCCTGTGCTAACTTCATAAAAGTTTAGGAATATATAATTTGTAATATAATGTATAACCATTAATTATATAACCATGGTATTATAATACATGAAAACTTGGTCCTTTAGCTAGTTATTGAGGTCATTTTGAAATTATACCCATATTTTACTCCGGATCCTTAAAAATATGCAGTCAAAACCATCCTATAAACAATTGTTTATGTTTATTTTATTTCCATGATTTACCCCTTTATGGATTGAAATGTATATTAATTTATTTTTGGGTTTCAACATACTGGGAAACCTCTAAACTGTTATGAATAAATTAATTGTGGTCCTACTCTTGATCTTTAATATTGATAGTAATAATATATATTCCAAAAATCTATCCACCTAGTGTGATGAAATTTTAGTACTGTTGACGCTCCTTTCCATCATAGAGTCCAACGAATGGAAAAGGGGAATACCATAAGCAAAATGAGGGTCACCCTTTGAAGAACATAAAAAATTACCAAACGGATGAACCAGAAACTCATTTTGAGGGCATCGCGCAAGTATCTTGAGCGCCACACAAGTCACTTGTGCACCACATATGGGTGGCGCAAGTCACTAGCGCACCCTATTCCTTTTTTTCACCGAAGGTGCCCAGTGTCCTATAAATATTCCCTGTGGGCCCCCCATTTCAATGACGAATTTTCCAAAACTCAGATTCAAGCTCTTGTTACGCAAGTCTTTGATTGATGTCTTCCAAACACTTGTAAGTTAATTCTTTACCAAGAATGGAATTTCTAATGAGGAAAAATAAGGCCAAAGTGTTAGAACTCGTCAATACTAGTGCGCCTAAGTTTCAAGCCCTTAATGAAAATGTAAACAATTGTGCGCCACCTTGCTCTCCCAAGGGAACTGGTGCTCCTACCTTTTGGAGGCCTCTAGAGATGATACTAAGGGCTTGAGTTCAAAGCCTCCCAAGTATTACCCTATGGATTATTCGTCGACCAAGGTGACTCATGTCATGCAAGTATACTTGCCCATCCAGGACTTGCGCGCCATAACAATACTTGCGCACCACCTTCCTATTCACCTCCTTTCTTCAAATTCACCTCTCCACATCAAGACATGGCCTTCAAAACCTTCTTCAAATCCATTTATGGCATGGTTCTTTTGTTGGATTCCTTGTCTGAGAGGAATACATTGGGCCTCCTTCTTAGTAGTAAGTCCCAATCATAAGTTCCTTTAACATTGGGCCTATTTCCCAGGAGTAATCCCCTATCATAAGTTCCTTTAACATTGGGCCTCCTCCTTAGGATTAAGAATCAGGTTATAAGTTCTCTTTAACTGGGCATCTTTCTCAAGAGTAAGCCCCAACCTTATTTTCTTTTTATTTGGGATTCCTTCTCAGGAATAAAACCCAATAATAATTCCCTCTTAATTTGGGATTCCTTTTCAGGAGTAAGTCCCGAGTGAAAATTCAAAATCTCCATAAAGTGAAAAATACCTTTATGGACCCTAGTCCTGTGATTCTTTCCTGAACTAAGTCCTGATCTTCATTTACTTGGGCCATCATACATATGCATTCCCTACATCATTTCTCATGACTGCATCCTTCATGGTACCATTTTCAAATTTGCAGATACCTCTTGTTTCTCACACTGAGCATGAATCATGTGGGATTAGAGTGTAAAAGTAATAATGACATCTCTTTTTGGGCCATTAACCATGCATAAACCCCATTTTTATTTACCCGAACTAGGTGGAATTTGACCAATTCCTTAAAAGTAGAGTATGTAGGAAGACCTTCTAAGGATCAAGCCAATCTTTCATTAATTATTTTTTGTCCCATATGACATTAAACTATATCCTTCCTATCGAACTACGTGGGGTCTGATTCTTTTCTTTTTAACAAGGATATGTAGGTAGCCCATCTGCGGGTACGATCGCAACTCTGAAATAATCCTTGTCTTTTTGAATGAAAGTAAACTACAAGTGACCCACTTGGTGGAATTAAAACTAGTATGGTTATCATAATGAACAAGATATTTCTATATAATGTGTTAAAGGATACCATTGACGAAAAATATCTAATAAATACGAATGATTCTCTAAAGATGAAGAACCTCAAATACCTATAAAAGATTCTCTAAATCCCATACCTATCAATCATTGATTGCTAAATCTAAAGGAAAAAACTAATTTTCATGCTTGGTAAATTAATAAGGATTTGTGAACATAACTTTAATCTATAAGAGAGTCCCGGTGTAGGTAATAATTCCCCTCAAAAAGGTGTGATGAGCCTAACCTCTCATCCTCTCAACCAATGCAAATTCTTAAGCCTCATTGGTTCATAACTAATGAGAACCTACCTTTGGAATGTAGGTCCAAATGAATATAGAATCATTGGATGTTTCCAGTTCTATGAATAATCTCATTAGAAATCGATTGGAATGTTTGAAACTTATACAAACTAGGTTATCCCCATTTCCAGAAGAACCATGTAGACCAATGATTTCCACACTAAACAGGTAGTCAATATAAAAATCAAAGGATTCCACAATAGTATATCACTCTCCAATGCAGCCCTATGGCCAAATTATATTTTTGAAATACGCTTTAAAAATCATCATATACCATTTAATGGGGTATAACCAATTATAATGGGTAGGACTATATAGTTTAATTTCTCTCACCTAGTGAATTGTCATATGAAAGAATATCTATGTGAAGATAATATCCAATTCACATAATGCAAAAGAAATTTCCTTTTTCATAGTTGGTAATTTTGATAAGATTTCTACTTTAAAAACCAAAATGATTCACTATATCTAAATATATTTCAAGGTGAAGTATTTTTTGATCCCTTACAAATTTATGATACTCATGATCAATTATCTTCCACTTGGGAGAGTCTGTCATGTGAAAATTTTTCCCATATTTATTTCTAGTGTCTACATACCATGTCATCTAACTTGAGGTCTCCTCACTTACATATAGGGATCGAAACCACGTAATTAATGTAAAGAAACATACAATATTTTTAGGACCTGATTCATCTTTCTTTATATCAATAATTACAACAGATTGGGACTTCTTTAAGTGATTATTGGTCCTTGAGAAACCATATAATTTTATTTGAATTGGCATGTATTCTATCAAAGACCATACCGATTCAATGTAGAATTGGTTTGTGTCATATGTTCATATAGGAAGCTTAATACCTTTTGGGATCATATAATTAATAGAAAAAATAGTTTAGTAAATATGGTGTAAGTCCATCTATCTCCAGCTTTCAAATTATACTTCTTCAGAACAGTTGACAATGCTATATATTCATTACACCCAAAATACAATGGCGTCTTTTCACGGATCATTATCTTCTAAAAAATTTAAGGAAACATGATGTTTATATTGAAATATTATTTTCATTTTATCAATATGATATTCATCATCATTAAAAAATATATTAACATCCTTGATATGATCTTCTTCATTGTCCGCTATTATAGTCATATATTATGATCCATTAAACACACTATTATCCCAATCACTAGATACATAGTTTTTCCCATTATTATTCCATAATTTATAACATTGATCAATTATATTAATGACCAAGTGTTATTCCAACTCCCTGGACTAATTATTCATGAATAATAATAGTGTAAACACGAATATAGGATTTGAAAAGGTTCTTATGCGTGATCTTTTTCATGATTGATAAATTCTTTCCCCCCATATTCATACTCTTTTTTCATACAATTTGGAAACCATACATAGTGTATTCATATCCATCCTATTTGATTCGGTATAGTAATATTTAAAAAACTAAATAAATATACAAATAGGGGTCTTTCATATAAGGGTAACCCAACATTTAAATGTTATATATAATTTCACCATGCTTTGAAGGAAATGGGTAATTGAATTTTAGAAAATAATTTCTTCATTGGTGGTTGGTGTTTTCAACATAATTCATACAAAATGTTCATTGGTACTTAGTTTGGGACAACTACTTCTCATAGTAGTTCATAAATCATAGGTAAATTTTCAAAATAGATGAGGGATATGTCTCAAGAAAAAAAAAGAAATAATAATTTTTGGGGTGATTAAGTTGATGGGGATGATATTTATTGTTGCATTTTGTTTCTAGAGACTCATCCCCTAAGGATCCTACACCAAATCAAAGAGAATATGTAATTTTTGAGGATCCCCTAATTTAAACTAATCTAGTGATGTTGGATAAAATGTCTTTTTAGGAAATGAAATTGGGATAAAAATTAATTCAACTTTTGTGGGAGTGAGTTCATGATGGATATCCTATGAGTCCGATGGAGTCAGTGGAATTCCTAAAAACTGGTGTTATTATCAATCTATATTATGTATGAGTAAAGATATTGATATGTGAAGGTTATGGTTTTCAGTGTTGGGTTATGGAAAATAACGATGGATCATTTTAATAAGGGATTCTCATGAGTCTGATGAACCCAGGAGAATAAAAAGAGGTTTCCTAGTGTTTTTGGAAGGGTTTTTGAGTTCAAATAAGATGGATAATTGAGTAAACGTGAATTTGTGCCACAAATGAATAGTAATTCTCAAGTAGGATGAAATTTATCATTAAATGACCTCAAATGTATATTCATGTTGTACCCATTCAGTTGAAAAAAATTCTTTCAAATACCTACTTCAATAGGACACCCCAAACCATATGTTTGCATGTATCCTAACCATAACATTAGGTTTTAACTCTCCTAACACCACTTACTAACCATATAATTTCAATTATACACTCCCCATTCATTCCTTTAACATTTACACTTACGTTTTCTAGTATTATTGTTTCTTAAAACCCATTTGATCACTCACCAACCATCCCTTAGGTTCAACCCTAATCTATCACTATAATATAGTGATCAGGTCTACAAGTAAATTATATTTTTTTGAAATGACCTATTAGTCCTTTAAAATTTAATTGATTCAGATGTAAATTATAATGATATAAGAATAATTTTTTGGGATGCCACTAATCAAGAAATAGGGTGGTAACATTAGAATATAAATTTTGTGGAAACATGAGATGAATATAGAAATTTTGATTAATATTTGGCTCAATAAAAATTTATGATCCTGAATTTCAATCCTTCTATGATGAAGGAATGGGTAATGTAACTTTACAAAATCCAAAACATGATTATTAAAAATGAGTGTTAACTATACGATCTTGTTTTTATTCAGTGCATAAAATTTACACTGATATGTTTTTGTATGTATCATCAAATTTAAACCCCCTCTCTCATTCCTAAATGACCATTTATTATCCAACAACATCCTTGTAGAGTTCATATTTTCTATAGGGAAATTTTATGGGTTATCTATCATTATGAAATGATTTTCCCTAATTATATATTAAGATAAATCAATATGATATTAAAGGTATGAAATTAAATATATCATTCATTCTTTGATCTCTATCCTTTATATAAAACTATATAAAAGTACATATGTGTCATAAAAGTATAAAAAATTTATAGAAGTATATAGTTTTAAAAATTGTAATGGTTTAAAATTTTGTTATATAAAATTAAATTTATGAAAGTATAAAAGTATACTAATATAAAATGGATAAACTATAATTGGTTATTACTTTAAAAATCAAGAATACCAAAAAAAATTAAATAATTAATAAAATTATATAGTTAAACAATATATGTAAATAAAATATACTCTAAAATTTATAAAAGTATATAGTTTTTCAGTTATACAAAACAATAAAATTGAAAACATGAAACACTTTGAGAATGTAAAATTTTATTTTCATACAAGCATTTTTTATTCAATACTAAACATGACCCACTATATCAACACATTGAATTTCAATTATTAAGAAAAATCTATTGTCGAAATATAGAACCAATTTAGATATCTTTTCTATGAATATAACACATTTTAAAATTACACAAAACATTAATAAATTTTATTCAAGAAATTTACAAAGCACATGGTGTAAACGGAAATTGGAAAACTATTTAAATCATATTTTGTTAATATAAAAACATTTAACAGTCTTTGTAAAGTGAGATAAAAATTTGTTACCCATTAACCCCATATATATGGCTATAGATTGTATATCTTGGGTAATATAAGAGGAGTGGACAAACAAGTATCGGGACATTAACATTGAACACAAATAATTAATGACATCAATCCATTTTCAAGTGTCATCTAGGAGATCCTTTCTGCATTGATTAACCATCACAATTCAAAATTAAAAAATTAAACCCTGTCAATTAAAACCTATTCTCGGCACACAAAAACCAACTCCTACTGTTTTTTTATCTCCCCTGTAAAGTGATTAGTTTTTTTTAAAGAATACCATAGTCAATGTGAAACGCTTAAATTATAACATCTAGGGTCATCGAGCTCCAAAATAAAGGAACATGTAAGAAAAATTCTCAAACATGAGCCTCACATAGATCAACATTACATTAAACTCTTACTCAGACATGATAAAATTTTGATTCATGTTTTGAGGGCTATTCATTTGGTTCATCGAGAAGAAGTAAAGATGTGTTGTTTAGTGAGGTGCAAATGATGAAATTGTGTTGTTATAGGTGCTATCAATATAAATACGGAACATACCTTTGATTTGATGATATTTATTCATTTATAATATCGATCTTTAATGGATGTAGGGTCTGGATATTACATTTTCTGTGAAAATTGGGCTTCGGATCAACATAATCTTAAATTTATAGGTCGTGACACTACTCTATTAGAGTTCATTTTAAAAGAACATGTATGGATATTATAAAACCATAAATAGAAAGAACAGATAAAACTTATCTTTATCAAAGCTTTCTTAGTTCATATATATCTAAAACTTTATAAGCACATAAAATACACTGATAAAACGTGTTTTTATCATTACAAAAATTATAGTGCTGACAAAGTGTAGTATTAGTTGAATTTTTTATTGCTGATAAAACACTATCTTTACTACCAATCTTTTAGCACTAAAAAATATATATTCTCAATACATTATTTATATTATTATATATATTTATAAAATGATATATATAATAAATATCTATAATTATAAGTATAAGTATAATTATATATATATTTATAATTTTTTACAGATTTAAAAATGTATTTATATAATTATATATATTTATAAAATTGTGAATATATTAAATATATTTATTATAATTTTATAATTATATAAATATATTTATATTTAATTATAATTATAATTATAATTAAATATATTCAAATATATATATATAATAATAATAATATTTATATATTTATATACGTATATAATTATAAATATATTTATTAATATATATATTTATTTATTTATAATTATAATTATAAATAAATATATTTAAAATATATTTTTATATAATTATACATATATATAATTATAAATACATACATATACTTATATATAATTATACTTGTATAATTATATGTAAAAATTATTTATATATATATTTATTATATTTATATAAACATATATATTAATGTAAAATTATAAATATAATAATTATTTTTATTATATAAACATGTTTATTATACTATTATATTCGTTCAAATATATATATATATATTTATTTATAATTTTATTTACACTTTTTAAAAATAAATATATTTATTGTTCTATAATTAAATATTTAAATCAAATAATAAAAAACCATTTAAATGTTTTAATTATATAAATTCGAAACGTATTTTCATTATTGAAACATACTAAATATAAAACAAATATTATTCATATAAACAAGAAACATATTTAAAATATTGCATATAAATTATAAATAAATATAAGTATAAAAAATTATTTCAAAATGATTAAATATGCTTTCAAAATTATAAATGAATATATAATAATAAATGGATAAATTGATCTAAATAAATTAAAAATATTTTAAAATTTAAATTCGTAATATTTATGGGGATTAAAAACATCCATATATGTTCATACACATCTTCATGCACAAGTATACACACAAATGTATATACACACACACACACACATAAATAGATGTAGTTATATATGGACATATAATTTAAATTATTTAATATCAACATAAATATATTTCTAAATAAATATATTCAATTATAATTGATTTGAATATTTAACTAAAATATTAATATTTTATATTTATTATAATTGTATATACATTTTGTAATCAATGTATACAGATAAACATTTTACCATTTTGACTGATATATTAGATAATTTTTTAATTATAAAATTATTTAAAAATATTTAAATATATATATTTATTTATTTATAAAGAAATATATATATAAATATCCATATATAATTATAAATATAGTTATATTATTATATATATAATTGTATATATTTATTAATAAATAAGTTATCTAAAACGCGGGGACCACACCCCTTTGTTAAATGATATAAAAACCTAGAACATAAAGGATGGGGTTAAACAAGACACATGTTTCCTCATCAATTGAAAATAATCAAAAACCAAAATTTTCTCTTCTCTTAGTCTCTATCCTTTTATAATCATCATGTAATACATTCATATTAATTCTACCTCACCCAGGACCATAACCTCTAGGATGTCGATCGCTTTTCCTTGTCTCTTCCATGTGTAGGAGTCCTTCAATGTTAGATCTCATTGAGTCCACTTACCAATCTTAGTATTGAGATTCCACCTTCTTAGAAATAGCAATAAAAAAGGTTTTTCCATTGTCCTTGACTACAAGGATCTTCCCTTCACCTAAAATTTCTTATGAAATTTTCTATTTGGATACCAAAGTACTATTATCATCACTATATTGCACCAAATTATATGAATCAAGAGCACCAAATAGGTTGTGAGTATACACATACTTGGATATAGGAGGAGATGCAGGAGGATCCATCTAAAGAGGGAGAACCATAGTGGCCAATGCACAATTAGCTAGAGAGACAATAATGTTGGGTCGAACATCCTCAGAAAAAGGAGTCTTAGACTTCCCAAAAGAAAAAAATTGGAATCCTTCATCGTCCACTAACATGGATGGAGATCCTTTTTTCCCATCCTTACCAAACTTCATACTGGGTACCTCACTTCTATTAAAATCTACAAAATATTCGTTTCCTTCATGAAGAACTAAATTGGATGTGACTAGAATAGAAATAAAAGATACATCCAAAACCACATTGATCTTTACATTACTATAATCCCATTTTGAACTCTTAAAAGATGGCTCATTCACCATAGTATTAGCCATAGAATTATTTGTTGGTTGATACGAAACCACAACCATTTTTTATTTTCCCTTATTTTTGGTAGTAACTAAAGAATGTTCCTAAAAAAGTTCCCTATCAACCTAATTTTGAATTAAAACTTAAACATCATAATAAACATTAATATCAGAATCATGAGTTGTATTCAGTTTCAAAGGTGGAATGGACTGATCCTCAATAATATTTTCATTCCAAGTCATATTTCTCAAATTTTAAGAGGTGATCTTTGCTACATTATCATAATATGTGTATGTGATCAAGGAAGAGCCCACATAGGGCTGCCATCTAAAAGGAAAATCACAATTTACATTAGAAATTCATTCAATTGAGGTGATGAAAATTAGTTCAATTCCACTTTAGTATCCTTTTCCATACCCTAGGATATATCCATATGTGAAGAAATCGGATGCTCATGATCTCCATGTTGTGAAGCCAATTGAGAAGAACATCCCAACAAGATCCTCCTTGATGGAATTTCTTCTCCATGTGCCTGTACGAACCCAACATTTTCATCAATGATAGTGGACAACACATGTTAATATATTCTATTTCAATCACTTTCCTCATGTTCATTTTCTATATTTATTGAACAATTCAGATCACTTTTTTAGTTCAATAAATCTTGTAAAATTATCTTGTCTAACAAATAGTCTGTGAATCCTTCTCTTATTCACCTATCATCACAAAATCATCCAAATTAATAGAGAGAAATATTTTATCAACCATGTTGCAATGAAGTAAACATCAACCAAAAAGTGCTCATAATATCCCAAACATGGAAGCTTAGGCTTCTTGTCCAATTTAATAGGAACACCAATTGAAAGTGCAAGGTCATAAAGAATCTTCAGATATAACAATAACCAGTTTTGGAAAAAAAAATTGAAGAAAAATTCAATGGAGGACTTAAAAAACTCCATTAGGTTGAATTTATTATCCCATTCCAAAACATTTCATGACACCGAGATTCTATGGGATCAATCTAAAACCCCAAAAATGTATCTTTTTTTATTTTGTGGGAAATATGTTCTATAAAAATCCAATAACCATCGACACCCATCTCTTGTTGTGAAAACCCAACATTGTCGATATCTACATGTCCAAATCATCCAATTTCCACATCTTAGAGCCCTAGTAAAATTTAACGCCTCAATAATCAAGTGATTATCTAATTTTATGCATTTTTTGAACTCCTCATAACTAGATCTGACATGGATATTGTTGCCCTTTGGATGAATTTCCCAAACAACTGGGTAATTGAAAAGAGAGAAATAACTATTCGTCATCACAAAAGAAGGTTATACAACCAATTTTTATTCAACCCAAGCGACCCGAAAATTGTCCAATCTAAACGTGTCATACTTATGTGAGTCTACATGACCATGATTAAAAAACATTCACTAACTGATGGTCCCAACCAAATCCCCTTAAGATAGAATCCTTAGAAATCGCCATCGAACTCCGGAGTGACTGACTCTCTTACAACCCTCATCCTTCCTTATTAATATATACATATATATAATTATAAATATAATAAATATATAATAATTAAGAATATTTATTATCTCATATAATTATTTAAATATATATATTAATTTAGTTCTAATTTTAAATAAATATACTCATAAATATATTTATATAAATATATATATTTTAATTAATAAATATATGTATATAATAATATTTTTTTTTAATTTTAAACATTTATATAATTATATATAAATATATATTTAACAGCATATAAATATATTAAATTATAAATATAATAAAAGGATTTATTATGCAAAAAAATTATTGTATTTTTATAATTATTTAAATAATTATTTAGTTATTTATAATATTATAAATATATTTTTTAAAGATTATATATATATTTTTAATTGTTTAAAAGATATATAGTTATATATTATATTTATACAAATTTTAAACATGTGTATTTTAATTAATGTATATAAATAAGCATTGTTTTTTATATTAATATAACAATTATATATATTAATAAAAAATATATTATAAAAAATATATTAGTGCTAAGAATATTGATAATAAAGAATAAAATTAATCAATGCTAAAAATGACGGATAAAGGATATACCTTTATTTGTTTATTTAAGAGAGATAGATGTTACCTTTATGAGTGTTTCCAACTAGTGTTGATCCAGGTTCATCTTTTATCATCAATTTTTTTAGCACAAATAAAACCATGCAATGAAATTGTGTCGATCTATGGTAGTGAATAGCGATAATTATAAAATAAAAAACAATTAAAATCGTTGAGGTCATAGCCAACATAGCGAAACCGTCAAACAAATGTGTAGACAATTTTAATAAGCAAGCTAATATAAACCCTAAATAAAATTCAAGAACATATACCATGTTTTCAAAAAATATAATATGTAACAATTAGATATCATAATTTAACTAGTCTTTTAAATCTCTTTTGGTTACCCAAAACCGAATCTAACCAATTCAAACCCTCCAATTAACATGGTTTAAATATCATTATTTGTAAATTTTAATGGTAACAAAACCCCTCCTTTTTCTAAAAATGGTTTATATTAACACATTCAGTTTTATAGTCTCATGGCCTTATAATTAGGATCAAAAAGATTTACCCACATACAGATTGAACCATAGATTCAAGTAACTATATCATTATTTTAGTTAAATCAAAATACTGATTTGATATTTTTATAAATAATACCTTTAAAAAATTTAAAAAAAATTACTATATCCAAAATCCATTGTGAAATCAGCCAAGAAATAAAATAATATCTATTACAAAAAAATATTAATGAATGAATATTAAATTCAAAAAATTTCCATTGACCATAAGGTTTTTCCAACCATATAACAATATAGAAACAATTTCATGAATAATAAACATGCTAATAAAACCCCCATCAAATACCCAATTGATCGGCAACGTAGATATATGATTTTTGACCCTGAAAATATGAAAACTCTATATAGAAAATTCAATTTTTATTCAAATGATTTATCAAAAATGTATGAAACTCGGTATTCACATCAAGTTCACATGAATGACCTGATTTCATTGTTAGACTATTGTGCACCAAACCATGAAATATACATTGGATGCCATGAATAGTTACCAAATAGTCCCCTCAAACTGAGTATGGGATATCTCAAATCATTAATTTTACTAAAAATATCAATTATCTCTAAATATTCCTAATTTATCTCCAAAAATCATAATGAAAATTTTAAAACACAAAAATACACAAAATACTGATGTTTTCACCTTTAAAACCACTTAAAAAAATAAACGAATTGGGATCAAACCCATTTAATTTTTTTTCTAAAAAATAACTAAATAGTTGTCTACATAGGATACTAACCATTAACCCTAATAAATAATATAAAAATGTTTGTTGTAAATATAAAATAATAACATCTAGAAATTATTCTGTTTGTCTTATTGAAAGTCTTACTATTTCTAAATAGATTTATAATACAAATACTCATACTCTTATGACAAATACCTCTTAAATATTAAAAATTGTATTAAATAGACTTTCATTTATAAAACCATTTCAATATAAAAAATGACACTATTACCTATAAATCCCATTAAAACCAAAATATATAACATTTAACTACATAATAACCATTATATATATGATGTTTTAAAATAAAACTATAAGCCATTTGTAAAACCCATAATAAAAAAATAACCTTAAAATATAAAAATTTGGTGTTTATAAATAAACTATCATTCATTCAAATAACTCATTTTAATGAATAATTTACATTCTGAAATAAAAAAGTAAATTTAATTTTAAAACCTCAAACAAAATAGATAACTAATTGAAACATATGATTCATCTATAACAACATATTTTTCAATGAAAAAAATTATTCTCTTTCTTCAAAACCTTATGAAAAATAATTTCATTAAAGGTATACCAATAATGTAAATTTTTTTAGGAATGTGATGATATTTTAATCACTATAGTAATTAAAATGACAAACAAGATGTCACTCCACTTTATCAAAATTAATCTATTGACATAATAGTTTAAATAAAATTAATAAAATAAACATATCTAATTTTCACACCAACTCTTAGAATGTGAAAATCACAATCAACTATGTAGATCAACATGATGATAATTATTTAACCAAATTTATATTATTGTTTAATGACTTAGAAACTATTTTAAGGACATTACTATTATATAATATCTTTAAAATAACCAAAGAATCATTGAACTCTCGTCAAGTTGAATAAAAATTAATATAATATTTCAAATGATAATTAAATCAATAGGAAATGTATTTCAGATTATATTTATCAAAAATACCATGAGGCGAGAAGAAATCTGAATCTAATAACCCATATAATTCATTTTTACCTAATTGATCCACATAAATCCATCATAAAAATCATGGAAAACAGAAATCCATATATTCTATGAAAGCTGTGAAACAATTTTTTTGACAAAAAATATATATTGAAAACTACTAGAGTGACGATGTGATTTCAAGATAAATAGAAACTATATGAAGCCTCCTCAACATGAACTCCTATCAATATCCCAAAAAAAATTTATAATATTCTATAGGGTTTATTAATTCCATTGAAATCCCCTTAAATCTAATTTATAGGATTAAAAAAGGATAAAATAGATAAATAAGGAGATTGAGAAAAATAAGATATAATATAAACGTTAATTTAGACAATGAAAAGAGTATGAACCTACATAAATAATTAAATAATAGAGGGAGGGATATATTGGAATCTATTAAGCTTGAGTTTATAAGAGATGTATAATTTTGTGGAAAATGTTTTAAATAAATTAATTTATAATTTCATGACATAATCAATATCTATGTATGGTTTTACAATAATGAAATACATTTGGAGTTAAAAACAACCACCTCTAAATATTATTTATTGGTTTGCATGTTTGGTTTATAAACTATGAATTTCGACATATGGATGGCCTGAAACCTTTTATATATATTTGTTTCATCTATTATCATTAGTGAAAGTGTAATTAAATCAATATCAGACTAACCATTAGAAAATATTTAATTTAATAAACTAAAAAATTTATCAAAATGGAAATATTTTACCTTTGAACAAAAAAGAAAAATTTCTCTATTTTCTAAGAATCTTATAATCAATTTTTAATGGAAGGAATAAAACCCAAATATCTGTTATATTATTTTATTATTTATTTATAGAATGTATAACATTATTCTCTAAGGAATATATTTGTAATGAAAATTAAACAAAAATAAAATTTGGTATTAAAATATTATCACCATAAATTCTTTTATCATGTAAAAATTCCAATTGAAAAAAAATATTGATGAAAATAATTGGATGAATTTTTTTCAATCTAAAATCTATTTGTTAAGTATATCATCAATTAAATAATTATTCTTATAAAATATTCTATCTTAACATAGGGAAATTCCCCCCCCCCCCAATAAATCTCACAAACCAATCCATCATTCCCCTATGGTAAACATTCCTAACATAATTTATATTATGCTTTCTAAATTCATCAAGAATTTTTTTTAATAAATGGATGAAAATAACTAATAAAAATAATCAATTTCAAACACTTCTAGAATCCCATAAATATTATTTAAAGATATATAAAAGAGGTTAAATTAAAATATATGAATAATTTTTACATTATTTTAATTATATCCATTCACTTGAAACTATTATAATATGTAAAAAACATATTTACCTAGTATACCAATGTTCTTAAATAAAACTAATCAAATTGTGACTTAATAAAATCATTAAAAATTTAAAATTAAGTCTATATTTTATATATCAAAATATATTATAATGGTTTTTTTAAAAAAAATTATCATATTTTTTATCATCTCATGCACACTAAACAATTTCAAAACCCACAATTTGTTTTCTATCATTTATCAAAAAACTATGTTATCAAATTGATTTAAAATTCATTGTATAACTGTTAGAATATTTTTTTTATCAAAATCATATATTTCATATAATATTATATCAAACTTTAGACACAAATTATTAAAATTTATAAATCCAATTATAATTTTTATCTTATTTGAATGAAATATACTATTTTAAAATTTTAAAATATCAAACTCTTAATTATTTATATTCTAAATTGATTATATTTATTAAATAAAAAACTACCATGTATATTATATGTTTTTCAAAATCTATTTCTCTATGATGATAAATTTATCATAATCATTAGTAATCACTCAAAAAATGTGTTTTTGATGTCACTAATATTATTCATAGTCAATACAAAAATAATAATTTCCCTCACCTAAGAATCAAACAGTTTTTTATTCATTACATAATTAATATTTCTACACAAAATCCTCAATAATAAATTAGTCACTATTTACAAGGATAACTCTACCATCATTACTTCTCCATTAATAATTGTCATATTTTCCATACAATCATGTAACTAACCTTCAATATTTTATATCCTATATCCAAATTTGACTTAATCAATTTATAAAGACCATAATGGTTGTGATACTATATTTAATACCTCAACCAAAATAATTGGGTCCAATATACATTATACATTACAAACAAATCAATATATGTTATATGTATTGAAATTGTTTTGAGGAATAAAAGTAGATTGGGGGTAATATTCCACTAGTAAACAAATCAAGAAAAAACATTTACATGGAATTATTACTGGCATTTTAATAATGATAAGTGAGGTATGATACATAATAAAATATGAAGTCTATAAAAGATGAAAAATGACCCAAAACAATTACTTCTTTATATAAAATTAAACCTTTTTTCCATACTAGGAATTATAAAAAACAAAATTCATTACGATGTCTATTTATTTTTATTGTAACTCAATCAAAACATCAATACAAAGAGTTTATCCTATCAAAACAAAAAACACCATATAATTGGCTATAGGATGAGTCTATCTATTCAATAAAAATTATCTATTTTCAAATAATACATTGAGTGATAGTGATAATTTTTCTGGAATATTCCATTCTTATGGTTGAAATAAAAACGCTGGAATAAATAAATAAAATATGAAAATAATCATAATTACAAGGATTTAATAATGTATAATAAAATTATTTATAATAAGATATTAATGATTAATCTTATTGAAAACCATGTACCCAAGAGATAAATGCTCTTTCTTGGTATCCATGAGATCCTGCGATCAAGCCCTATTGGGCGCAAGTACTATTATTGTACTTTGCAGGTGGTGAGCCAGACAATGATGTAGGATGCAGTGAAATAGACACGATGTAGACCAGTTGATGTAGGAATGATTATACCAGCATGATGTTGCAATGGGCTTTCATACCATGTAATTAGCATTAGGCCCACTCGGCAAAATGACCATGTAATCAAATTTATAAGGATTTATGGGTGGGATATCCCATGTGGGAGGGGGGTTGTAGCCTACTATTATTTCTTGTGTGTGAGGTGCGTGCGTCTATGTGTGTGTGTGTTTGAAAGTAATTATAACCCTATTCACCTAATATATATATATAATAAAATGATTATAAAATAATAAAGTTATTTAATAACTAAAAATCCTTAATTGAATAACTCACAAAGATTAAAATAAAACACATTCATAAAATATATCCAGATATATATCACATTCATGCAAATATCAAAATATTGTGGAATTCCAAATATATTGAAAAATAAATCCATAATGAATACCCAAATAATAATAAAAATAATAATCAATGAAATGTAAAAAACTATGAAAATACAAGAGGGTATCAGAATAGTGGAAATACATGTGGGTATTATTGAATTGTAATTATAACAAAATTACATTTTATGCATATACAATATGCAATGTAAAGTTTATATGTTATGGATCCATCCCACTTCCTATCAAATATTTGTAACATCCTGACTCTGGTGAGATATATTAGTGCCTCAAGCCAGTTTCTTAGGTTACCTTAGGCATGCCACCCCATACACCAGAGGCTACCAACTAGAAATGTTGTTCAGGTTTTAATATAGGGTGACTATAACCTATTTATCAAATCATCACATAAACAAAAATAAATTAAATAAAAATAAAATTAACAATAAAAAATTACCCGAATAATACAAAACCAATAAGACCAACATCACATGATAATCTTATAACATGGATAAATGGCCATAAACTAAAATAGTAGATTTTTTATTCCATATAAGTGTCAAATATCAAATGAAACCCAAAAATAAAGACACATTAACAACTCCCCATGTAGGTCCGGAAATCACATATGTTTCCCCTATCCATGCTACATCCAAACTCTTCAATATAACATAAGGCACTTTCTCTTATCATATTCTACACACATGATGTCTCGTCGATCACTGATCGAGCAGGTCGTGTAACTCCATTACCCCAGAATCCTAGAGTGGGTGCATTATTTCAATACATTGACATGATTAAGAGGAATCAAATCCCCAAGGACCAATCTATTTTGAAGTCTTGGAAAATATATTTCACACAAGAACTATTCATTACAAATCAAAACTTATCCTGCCACATATTTGATTATTTGATAATTACATTATTCTATGAACTCAACCATGGATATAAATCATAATAAATTTCATGGAATCATGGGAAAAGAAAACATAATAAAGGGGTGATATCAGATGCTCAGTATGGGTATGCATACAATAGAAGAAACTGTGAATTAAATAATCATAAACCGTTAGGAAATTTGTATAACTGAAACAGAAGCCCTTGAAATGTAATCTTGATCAAAATATGGAAAGAATAAATAATACCATTTCAAATTATCATAACAATGTATATTCTACTAGTTAAATAATTACATGAAATATTCATAACTAATATAATAATGAGGAAATTCATAATTATATACATCTACATTGTCATGATATATCATCAATATTACTATTATCATGATCTATGCTCATGACAGTTTATGTCTGTGGGTATAAATCCGTCTGATTTGTGTCAATATCTATCCTCCTGACAATCGAAATCTTCTTGGAAAACAAATGTGAAGGGTTTTTCAAAAAATAATTTTATCTCATGACACCTACCGAGGCATTGTGGGGCTATAGATGGCCTATCCCATCACTTACTATGTCCAATTCATTCCTTATATGAAAAGAATCAGACATAACATCCACATTCGTATTAATACTAACATACGTAGTGTTAATAATTTATCCATAATCCATGAATGGTAAAAAATATCACATCCAAATTCAAAAATATCATAAAAACTTCAATGCAATATGGAATATTGTATCATTACAAATCATCTTCTATTAAGAAAAAAGTCCAATAAAGGATGTTGACATCGATGAAAATAATCTAATAAATTTATTAAAACTCTTTGAGAAAAATATCCATTTTCATGATAAATTAATTAAAAGCCACAAAATTATAAAATAAAACATTTCTTTTGAAAATACACTAGTACGATTTTATGGAATGATTCAAAATTATAAGGTGTCATAATGGTAGAAAATAGATTCTTTCACCGTATAAGTTAAAAAATATTATTTCTTTAATTCATCGAAAAGGTTATAAAGTAACTATTTTAGAAAACAACGAAATTATTCCTTTAAAAATGTTTCTAAAAATTAAAACATGGGCAGAAATGAATCCAAACAATTGTTGATAATATTATGAATTATATTTTAAGAAACATGGGCATGGTTGATAAGGATGTCCAAGTAAATACTTACGTATAAGTAATCTTAGATAATAAAGAGATTGTGAAATTAACCCTTACCTTGTACTTTCCATTATTCAAGGGTGCCTTAACCACATAAATAATGGTTAAAATATGTTAATAAATTATAACATAACCATATAGATATTTATGATATCATATATTATCTTATTATATCATTTTGTTAATAGTGTTTCAATACTACTCTTATTTCGAGTTTTAACTACTTCGTTCTCCCATTTCTGTTTAACCGTGTAAGTCATTTTTTGTTTTTTATTGGATGTATTTTATTAATTTATATAATTAAATTAAGTTTTTAATTAATATTTTCACTCATCTTATACATTTTAAAATCATAATTTAATTTTTAAAATGGAGAATTAATCTCCCTGCGTCTTGGAGATAGTAGGTCGTATGTACGCACAAGGGATGGAATCATTCTCTTCATGGTTAAATGGTATGGAATTCGATGAGATATTAGTTATATATAATAATAAACATGTTATATTAAATATTTATATCTATTATACCCATCATTATGTCCATCCAATAAAGCAGTGGAGAATGAAAAATTACATTATGGCGTGAAGACGATAAGCAGTACGTACGCACCCTTGGGGATATTGATATTTGTATGATAAATTAAATGATAACTATGGTTGTACCATGATTATAGTAAAATCTCAGTATATGTAAGATATTGGTGTTATTACTTTCATATGGAATCAACATTGAAAGAGGATTAATAAAAATAAATTAACTTTGAAAGAGGTGATAAAATAATTACCCCTTTTTCCGGTATCTCCTTTTAGTTTACAAACAAAATCCACAGGATGGATTTCTACAAAAATTGTTTCCTATAGAATTAATTTAAGGATTTTGGGAGATTTTTATTTTTAGGGGCTGTTTGAAAAAAAATACTTTACATGTTTTAATTAAAGAGAGTGAGAAGTTCCCTTTTATAATGGAGGGGAGGGGCACCCTTAGAAACACTAAAACTATTAAATTTATATAAATTAAATTATTAATAAAAATTGTTCCAAGGAGTATAATTTATAAAATGAGATGAGGATATGTCTAAATCCCCTCAACTAATAAAATTAAGAAAAGATTAGGTAACAATTTTAACCATATCTTCTGGCTTCAACCCCTAGTTAATAAATTAATTCTTACCTTATATTCCTATATTTCACACTATATGGTTAATATATTTAATATAAAATGGTGAGTTAACCTAAAGTGAATCACTAATGAAATTTTTCAAATTATCTACGTCATTTGGCCAAATTTTAAAGTTTTATGAAAATTATATCATCTAATAAAACAGAGTTTTTTTAAAACACATTTATGTCAATTTTGACCCTATTTAGTAATTGATTTTTGTTATAGTCATAATAACATGATTCATTAAAAAAACAAAATGAAATAAAATATAAAATGTCATAATAATCGAAAAAATTATTTTATAAAATCAAAAGATTCAAATTACTTTTATTTTAATATTTATAATATAATTTATTTGAATCATTCATTAACAAGGTAATCACTGAATCATCATTGTGTTCCAAATAAATTTATTTATTTAATTTATTAAAATTATAAATAAAATAACACGATGTTGGAAATATTTTTAGATTTCTAATTTCTATTTATATTCAAATATATCAATTATATAAACCTATGTTATTTTTTTGTAAAAAGATACATGTTTATGTTAAATTTCTCTTTACTTTATATTAATAATTATAACATTTCATTATCCCACACAAGTGGCTCCCAAATGTGAAACATTCTCCATAAGGATTGTTTTCGTCATACATGAGTCATCTAATAATACAATGACACATGTTAGGATAGTATTATGTTATTATAAATTTATTTTTATCGTAAATTATTCAATTTTCCTTTAACCATGGTAAATAAAAATAATTACTATATTTATTAATCTTATAATACAAAAATAAAAGGGAAATATTAAAATTATGTGAAACCTTTGATTAAAAATAAGGAAGCAATTTATTAAAATTCAAAATATGTATTGGGAAGAAATTAATTTAAAATTAACTCCCGTTGTCAAAATGAATAAGTGGGTTTAAAAAAGGTAAGACCCATTAAACGATTTGTACATGTTCTTATCAAATTTCAATGTAATATTACATACAAAAACCATAATAAGATTAAATAATAAAAAATAATAATCAAATTATACATTAAAATAATATAAAATGATAATAGAACTATATAAATAAATAAGATCAAAAATCAGTTTTGAATTAAAATGAAATATTTTTCACATTAACATATGAAAGTTGTCATAAAAACACCAAATATTTATCCAAACTAAATTTTTATGTCCTTGTTCTAATTTGGATGTTTATTTAGTAAAATTGAATATATAAAAATGTCTAGTATTGGATTTAAATAGGGTTCTCCATTAAAAGCATGTGATGCTGCATTTTTAAAAAAAAATACATCATTTATCTGAAAAATTGAATTTGTTATTATTTTATATATAAGAAACAAATAATATGAATGTAAAAATTATATGTAATATATAAAATTAAAATTTTGGTAAATACTACTCATAAATTCTCATTAAATAGATATTTGTGGGGTGCTCGAACTTGATGTTGTGTGTAGTGTAAGCTGTTTGAATTATTTAAAATGAAGCGTACTCTGGAAGCTTTGGGTATTACATTCCTTGCTCCTTCAATAAATTGCATCACACAATTTAAATGCGGGATTGATAATTAGGGGTTTAATATTTTTCAAAAAATCATTGTTCAAATCCTACATCGAAAATTAGATTAATGAGACCACCATTTTAAAATAAAGGGAAGTATTGTGGTCACCATAGAAAACTCACTCTAGGCTTCCATGTAGGAAAACATTGACATGAAGTAAAATGTTACAATCAATTTATGATGTAGAGTGATATATAAAATTATTAGGAGAATGTTAACATCTAAAAATCCATAACTTTTCGATGATCCTATAGACTATTTAATTCATCACAAAAAAATGTATAAGGACTTTTTTTTGGTTTTATGATCCTTTACCATGTGTCGAAGAAATTAATTTACATTATATACTAAGAACACATTTAATAATATTTAATTTACATGTAGAGTTTCATCAATTAACTAATTTATATAACAAACTCATCATTTTCTCCAAAGGTAATAAAATTCTAAAATATTCTATTTATTATTATTATATATGGTTACAAAAAATGAAATTAAACTTCATCTATCATACCATTTAATAAAAAATCAATGTTATAATAATATGTAAATCACCTCAGCAGTGGTAGGTGACACACCCTTGTCGACCTTCGGTTGCGTGATCATGTCTCACAGCCTTGCCGGATGCGACGGGTTGTCGGCCGACCTATGGGTTGTCCTTTTCTAAAAACTATATTATTATTACATTCCACAAATAACATTAAGAAATGTTTTAACCTCAAACAATACTATCCAATATTCAACTTAATCCATTATAAGAATTAGACTTGTAAAAAATACTTATGTCCAAACTCACAGTCCAAAAAATTATAAGGAAGAACAATACTTTTTATCAAATAAACATAGCATAATGCAGATCCCTTTTGGTGACATACCAAACATGCCAATACCTTCATAGTATATTTTCTTAAAACATGATAATAGAATTAAATATCATAAAAACATATTTAATATGTTCATGATTCCTTATTCCTTACAAAAAATCATAGAATACCTCATATAATCCTTCAATTAAAAAAGGATGTAAAATACAATAATAATAAAATAAATAGACCATTAATCAGTTCCAAGGTAGTCAATAATATCCAATATACTTTATCCAAATAAATAATCTATTTATACCAACCTCATTATCTTAGTATTCGAAACATATTAATGGATATCATTCCCTTAACCATATATTTTGAAAAAATATTAACTTGAAACTGTGCCACTTTACTTAGTACCATAAAATCTCAAATCCTTAGAGAAATAGTACTACATTACAATATATATACTCTATTATTATTATAACCTGTACATTGCTAATAAAATATTCAAATTACATAACTCTTGAATCCCAAAATCACAAATACAGTAATTATTTGGTTTTGACCGTAGTAACATCATTAGATTGACCTTGATCCCTTTTATTTTTCTGAGATATATTTCCTTGACGCTTAGGGAATTTGTTTTCATAGTTCACCATTTAACTATATTTAAAACAAATAATATCTGTCTTTTCATTGTTCCCATTTCATTCATTTTCCTAGTAACCCATTTATCCACAATTATAACAAACACCCAATGCATTCAAGAACTTCCCTTTGTGATTCTTTCAACAATTATCATAAGTAGAAAAATACCTCTTTCCCTTATTTACTTTATCTGTATCTTGTTACACTATCCTCTTCTTCTCCTTATTTCCATTAAATTCGTTATACATAGAGAATTACTTTTCTCTATTGATACAACATGATACTATATCTTCATATGATGATAAATATTGGGAGGCTAGTTCCCATCACTGGAATGGTTTTAACCCATCAAAGATTTGATCAATCATTCTTCATGGGTTATGTATGCAGTCTATAACATGTCTTGCTCTCATTCTGAAGTTATCTTCATTCTTTTAAATGGTATCATCCTCATTCCTCCTAAGACATAGAAATTTCCTCTCCATATTCACTTGTAGATCACAAGGATAATATTTTTCTATGAAAAGTTACTTAAACTCTTTCCATTCCATATTTTCTTATTATTCTTAATCCATTGTGTTTGGAATTAATATCCGATGTTGATCTGCCTCTCCTGAGATACCATAAACTGCCATGAAAACTTTCTCCCTTTTGTTACTTCCCAAACAAAAATATTCTATATAAAGAGCTTATCCATTTCTCACCTAAAAGTGTATTTTTAGCCCCAATTAATGTTGAAGGTTCTTATCTCATGAAGCGGTCTAATATTGATCCTATATGTTATGGATTAGGATACTCTATACAGGTAAGGTTATTATTCCTAACCTGAGTTAGTTGTCCCAATATGGTTGTAAGTTGTTTAGAACCAGTTGCAGCTCCCACTTGAACATCATTATCTTGCATAAGAGGGAAATCCCAATATGGATTACGTGCACTGATATGATTTTCATTTTGTCCACTATGATCCAATTCTAAACATTGTCATACTCTAGATTAGGTTATGAATCATAATTCATAATTCCCAATAAGTAAAATACATAACCTAAATTGAAAATTTTATGCATATCTGATATCAAAATAATAAAAAATGGTTTCTTTGGGGAAATATTTACTTATAAATCCTTCATAATGGGTTTTAAAGGAAATTTGAATTGTATGGCCCATTTTCATGTAACAGGTAACCTTGAGTCAATCTCGGAAAACCTTGTTAGCAATATTACCCCTAAAAACATCTCTTCTAGAACCACATCCACATGTAGTATCCAAACCGGTATGTATTTTCATGGAATTCACAAAAAATCTCTACATTCAAAAATGTTATCATATTATAATATATTTATCCACAAAGTTTATCATAGGGTAATGATCCCTAATATATGTTTTCTAAATCTATTTACAAGGTTTTTGCTAAGATTACTCAGACACCAAAGGTAATGCCTCGACTTCAGAAGTCTGAAGCTGGTGTATTATTTTTATTAGTCCGTATAATTATAAGGAATTAAATCCCAAAAGGTGGATTTGTTTAGCAGTCTTGGAAAATATATTTCATACATGAACTATTAATTACAATTCAAAACATAATATGAAACATATTCTATTCTTTGACAATGCAATTATTCTCGAAGATAAACCCTGCATATCAGTCATAATACACATCATGGAATCCTAGAAAAATAAAAATAAGAAAAGGGTGAGCTTAGATTCTTAGTAAGGGTAAGAGTACAATAGAATCCATTGTGAATTAAATAATCATAACCCTTAAGGAAATATGTATAACTGAGACACAATCCCTTTAAACATAACTTGATCAATATATGGAAAGAATAAATAATAACATATCAAATATACATAACCATGGATATTATATTATTCAAATAATCACATGGAATATTCATAACTAATATCATTATGAGGGAATACATAATTATGAACATCATCACTATCAAGGTATATCATCTATATAGATACTGTCATGATCTATCCTCATGACAGGTTATGTCTATGAGTATAAACCCTTTTGATTTTTGTTATGATCTATCCTCCTGATAATCTGAAATTTCATGGAAAACAGACATGAAGGGTTTTTCAACAACTAATTTCATCTCAGGGGATCTAATGATGCATCGAGGGGCTATAGATGGACTCTCCCATATCATTATAATACCAATGCATTCCTCATATGAAAATGTTTAAATATAACATACACATTCATATTATAACTAGAATATGAAATGTTAATACTTTATCCATAATCAATGAATGGTATAAAAATTTCACATCCACTTTCAAACATATCATAAAACCTTCAATACAATATGTATGATTGTATCATAAATAATCAACCTCAATTAAGCATAAAATCCAAAAAAGGATGTTGAAATTGATGAAAATAATCTAATAAATTCATTAAAAATCTTTAACATAAATATCCATTTTTTCATTAAATCATTTTAAGGCCACATAATTTTGAAATAAAACATTTATTTTGAAAACACCATTTATGTTTGTTAGGAAAAATTCAAAATTTATGGCATCATAATGACATAAAATAGCTTCTTTCACCATAAAAGTTCAAAAAACATTCATTCCTTAATTTGTTGAAAAGTTTATAAATTATATCATTTGGAAAATGATAGAAAGATTAATTTTAAAATGTTTTTCTAAAAGTAAAACATGGGTAAAAATTTATTTAAACAATGTTCGACAATATTTTGATTTAAATTTTAAGAAACATGGACATGGTTGATAAGGATGTCCCAGTAGATACTTGCGTATAAGATATATCGGATAATAAAGAGATTTTGAAATTGACCCTTACCTTGTAGTTTATATTAGTAGAGGGTGTGTTAACATCTTTTATAATGGTTGGAGTATGTTGTTAAATTATACCAAACCCATATACATATTTATGATATCATATATGATCCTACTGTATCATTTTATAATAGTATTTCAATATTACCATTATTTTGGTTGTTAACTACTTCGTTTTATCATCAATGTTTGACCATGTAAGTCATTTCTTTTATGAATAAGATGTATTTTATTCATGTCTAGATTGAAATTAAGGTCCTTATTACTATTTTTACACATCCTATAAATTATATAATCATTCATGAATTGTTAATTTGGATAATGAATCTGGCCATATCGTGGAGACGGTAGGTCGTACAAACACACGAGCGATGGTATCATTCCCATCATGATTAAATGGATGGAATTGGATGGGATATGTGTTATACCGAATAATTATCATCTCATATTTATTATTTATATCCATTATACTCGTAATTATATCCATGAAAATTAAAGTAGAGTTGAATGAAAAATCACACCACGATGTGGAGACAGTATTCCATACGTATGCAAACATGGTGATATTGTTATTCATATGATGGACAAAATGATGTATATGGATTTACAATGATTATAATAACATCTATGTATATGTATTTGTAGGGTCCTGGAAAAATCTGCAAAGGAGATTCTACCCAAGTCCCCTAAGAATTGGGAAAAATAATCATAGAAGGGACACAAACAGGACCGGTCTGGGAACCGGTCCCATGGAAGCGCAGAGTATCCAGGCCCCGTGAGGCACCCCCCTCCGCGAACCATTGTCGTTCGCAAAATGGAGGTGGAGAGCCTCCGCGATCACGATACAGGATGAGCGCCAGTCTGGTTCACCATCACGAACCACCCCAATCGCGGACTGTGTCGACCGGTTCAAGTTGTACCCACTTTCGTTTTCGGAATAGAGGTGGAACCCTCCGCAGCCGCGAAGCACTCCCTGTGTTCGCCTCACGGAGGGGGGAGCATTCAATACCCACCGTGAATCGCAGATTGACCAAGTCGGCTGTGAACTGGGTATTAATCATGGCCCTCCACAAAAGGTGTCGTATGGCCACAGATAAACACCTTTCCCCACTCAATAAAAGGGGACCAAGGGGGAAAGAAAAAGATAGACCGGATAACTGGAATCAGATTCAGAGGGATTAGAGATTCGGAAGGAGATCGTTTGAAGGATGGCTTCGTATTTCAAAAACAGTAAAATTCCCATCAGCGAACCACAGGAGGTATACGAATTAACAAGGAATTGGAAAACGCATAATAATTTGGTGAACCGCGAACCTAAAAATAACGAAAAAGGAGAATCGCAAACCATAATCCCTCCACGAATGACTACCCTACAGACCAAGGAATTTATGCCTCTTTTCCCATCCGTCATACCTCGTAGCACTCTCCTACATGGGTGAAGCCTCGACCGATGAGCCTCCGATCGGCGCCGCCCTTGGTAGTCGTTTCCCGCCTGGAACCCTCCATGAACCACCCTGGTTCGCGGATTGAACCTGAAGCCACGAACCACCCTGGTTCAGGGATTGAACTCAAAGTCGCAAACCACTATGGTTCGTGGGACGCCAATCAGTACACGGACCACCCTGGTTCACGTATGGCTTCTCCAGTCACATGGAACTTCCCCACGTGAAGGGCGCCACCACCCATACCTCTCGATGGCTCCCCAAATACTTAGGTGTTCTCATTTCCAAAGCCAGGTAAAATCCTTCCGATCCAGCCATGTCCTCCATGACTCCCTCATTTCCCTATTCATCGGCCCTGAGATGAGACCTCCAACGGAGCCACCGAATCCGCATGTTGTAAAATTCAGGCGCATCAGCGCGCCATTTTGAGTCCACATACCCACGGTAAATAGGGGCAAAGGGGTGTCCCTGACCCTTGAGCAGATTCTCGAAGCATTCCTGGGTTCACATTCCCACGGTAATATGGATCCTAAGCTTGGGAAACCCTTTTCTACCCCTCCACTTATTGAGGGTTCCTCGGAGATGGTAAAATAGCCATCATAAGGAAGCCCTCATGCACTGTAAGAGAAGAGATGGGCACAAGAGCACCCCCTTTCCCTCTCCCGCTGGGCTTTGTCGCCCCGGGAGTCCATCTGGGAGTAAGCCCCGACCTTATGGGCCTCCTCAGAGTGTAATCCCCAATTCAGCATCCTGGGCCACTCCATGCATAAGCCCCACTCTGCTTCTAACGGACGCAACTTTCGTGACATGATCCTCTGGTCACTGCTACCTCTTGTTTCTCACACCGAGCATGACTCACACGGGCTAAGAGTAAGCATCGACCATGACATCCTACCATGGGCCTCCTTAGAGTGTAAGCCCCAATCCATCATCTGGGCCTCCTCAGAGTGTATTCCCCAAGCCAAAGCGAACTACGGGGACTTTGATCCATTCCTAATCAGGGTACGTAGGAAGCCTCCCTGAGGTTCAATCCCAATAACCAATCGATCTGATCATCTCCATATCGGTTCACCGCGCCACCCCTAGTGTCGCCTCAAGCGAGTTCCAACCCTTCGGGGTCATTAATCGAACGAGGGATGGTAAACCTCAGGCATAAATGATTCTGAAACCCTACTTCCAGTTAATCGTTTCCCACAAAGGTTAAATCCATGGATACATAGTTTGGGTATAAACCAAAGATTTGTGAACATATGAATACGTCTTAAATATATAAGAGAGTCCTAGAATAGAAAATAATTCCCCCCAAAAGGTGTGTGATGAGCCGGCTTCCCATCCTCTCGACCAATGTGAGTTCTTATGAGTCGTTGGTCAGACCATCCGGTGAATTCCTACCTTTGGAGAGCAGGTCCATCAATAATTGGATATAGAGCCGTTGGGCGTTTCGTGGCGAAAATCCCGAAAGAAACAAAAAATGGTGAACCCGACGGGAATCTTTAACCAAACATGATGGATTCAAGTTAATCCCACCCTGTGCCCCCCCCCCCCCCCCTATTCTCAAAGGAGGGAAAAGAAAGGTCATTAATTATGCATGGAATTATGAGATGCTGCTTTGATGGGTTTGCTTCTTGTATTTTCTAAAATGTTTTACAGGTACCACTTTCAGAACTCCATTTGATCCAATGACATCGAAAAGGAACTCACAAGTGTGCGTTTCCAACGACGCAAGGACGAGACTTCCTCAAAAAACGGAGGACCCTGTCACCCACCTAGCGTCTTCAACACTGTGTTTCAGATGCGCTGATCCGAGAGTACCACATGAATGGTACTCTCCCAATGGTGGAGGCAACCATGCACGCCCTCCAATCCTCCAGAACTCACTGGTCGCCTGCCCAGCAACGACCGCAAAGGCAGATCTAGACAACCTCTGTCACTGTCTCCAACCGTTTCGGGAGCCTATCCACGGAACGAGTCAATGCATACCTCCCTTATCTTAGGGAGGCAGATGAGGTCGACGTTGAGGACCCCATCCCCACCGAACGAGGGTTCAACTCCAAGACCCCCACTGGAAGGCGTCATCGTCGTCACGCCGCGACTCAACACCCTCATGCCTTGGAGGATGTCTCCCTAAGGATTCAGGCCCACGCTCCCCGAGCTCCGGCCCCTCGGATCGCCCGACGAGGGCGGTAGACCTACAGTCGGGGACTGATCATCACCCTGGTCCCTAAGGAGGAGCTCCGCTGCCCAGCCAGGGAAACATACCACAAATAGGAACCTACACTTGTTTGCTTATCCCAAGCCCTCAATCCAGACAAGGCAGCATCATACGAGCCGGTGCGCATCCCCGCTGAGCTCCATTAAGCCCGTCAATCATGCAGGATGACACTTACTAGGCAGGAACCTCTCCCTGCCCAGGGTCATGAAGCCCACTAACCTGACATGGTGGCGACCCGACACCTACAGGACCAGCTCTCGGTAGTTGCTTCAGATGCCTGCCATCCTGATATGGTGGCGATCAACAAAGCCCGCCACCCAGATTTGGCGGCAAATCATAGGCGGGAACGTCTCCCCACCAACAAAGGACACCAACTAGATACGGTGGGAATCCAATATATTCAGGGCTAGCTCCATGCAGATTCAAGTAAAGCCCACCACCCCGATGTTGTGGAAAACGGAGAGAGAAACCGGCGTATCCCGGTACAGGGGAAGATTTGTTCACCTGCCCCGACACAAGAGGATTGTCAGTACCCACTGACCACTAGAGGACCGGAGTAGGATATTCCTACTCTGATACTAGAAGGGGGCTTCATACCCGTTCCAGCCAAAGATGTCTCTTTGCATATCCTGGAAATGATGGAGGAGAAGGTATCGATCACAGATCATATCTTGCAGACTTGCCAGCATGTAATTTCATCAGTGGAAACAGCAAGGACTCGGGCCCGTGATCCCGTAACTCCAATTGAGGTGACTCATCTAAGAGACGAGATAGCCGCCTCGAAGTAGGTCTGCATCACTGCTTCTGCCTAGGAGGGTCGCCGGCCATATTCTGCAATGCAAGGGCAACCGAATCGAGCAGCTTCACTCGTTCCAACTGGGGGACACCCATCCATCTCGGTGAATGCTCAAGAGCAGGCATATATCCCCACTAAGAGTCAAGTTGTTCGTCGGTGTATCCCTGCAGCATCCCGGGACCCAATTAGACAGGGACCCAAAGGAGTTTAAGTTCGTTGTCAATAGTAGAAGGTCCCCGCTGTCCGCAAAAGAGTGCCCCGAATGCATCGAAGGCAGCCGGTAAATAAAGAGCGGGTTCATGACTCCGCTCTATGGGAAGTTGGGGTTCCCGACGCCACTAAGCACGCATCAAAGGCCCGAAACACTAACCACCCATAAACATATTATGGGAGCGGCAGTAGCAGTTGCGAAGGTCCTCCATGCAATGTCACTACTAGCAGCTCTGAAGGTCCTCCTCATAGCACCCGTGGGGGCTTCCCCCGCGGGCATATAACGATCAGTAACGAGAGATTCTCTCTTGATGCGAGTCACAGAAACCCTCCACGTGACCAGAAGATCGAGTAGTAAGAAGGTCCTCCACTTGCTGCGGTTCACCCTGAAGGTCCTCCCCGGTGCATACACTGCAATCACTCTCCATGCAGTGGGACAAGAAATTGTGATGGTAGTCCTCGCTATCATCGTCGCAACTACGGAGGTCCCCCCCGTAGTGACATCTCATCACGACAAGAAGGCCCTCCCCTTATTGTGGACTACCCTGATGGTCCTCCACAGGGGTCACGTTGTAATGGAACTCTATGCTGCCAGGCATCAGGTCACAGTGGTAGTCCTCACCACCCTGATAACGGAGGTCCACCTCGTAGAGATGTCGAGCAATGAGAAGGCCCTCCCCTTGTTGTGGTACATTCTTGAGTCCCTCCCTATGATGTATCCCACAGATATTCTCCCTATGGTAGTAGTAATTATAGTCCTCACCATTACCGCAGTTGTGATGGTAGTCCTCGCCACCACGGCCGCCATTGCGAAGGTCCTCCCTGCAATGGACCCAATCGACAAGAAGGTCCTCCCCTTGTCGCAGCATGTCCTGAAGGTCCTCCCCTGGATGTGCGTTGAACGTCAATCCCTGATGGTCATCCTCACCATGATGGTATTTGTTGCAGAGGTCCTCCCCGTAACAATGCTACGCAGCCAGAAGGTCCTGCCCTTGCTGGAACATGCCTTTGAGGTCCTCCCTATGGTATGCACTACAAACGTCCTCTATGCAGTCAAGCGTCAAGAAGTAATGGTAGTCCTCTCCATTATGATCGTCATTGCAAAGGTCCTCCCCATGATGGCATATTATTTCGACAAGAAGGACCTCCCCCTAACAAAGCAAGCATCGAAAGGTCCTCGTATGTCGAGGCACTCAGAAGGACGGGATCGAGCATATCAGATTCCCAGTGTGTCCTTAGCGACACCCTTATTCAATCTGGAGCCATTCCAGGGTCGCGTTCATCTTCTGAACCACCTCGGAATCGCCCACAATACAATTCAATACCTACCGGTCCCACTACCTCTGACTATAGTGAGCGCCTTAGTTGGGAAAATCAGGTAGAGGAATCACTGGAGGATGAGTATGCCAATAAGCTGCACCTGAGGAAACGACTGGCCAGGAATGATATACCAGTTATGTTTTGGCCCACGGCCACCTCTTTGTACGACATACCCAGGGAGTTGTCAGAAGAATGCATGCATGGCATCAGCCACAATTTTTGGACGACCCCCCGCCGGCTAAAATCGAGCTTCCTACCCTATGATGGGTATGTAGACCACGTTAAGACGATATGGGACCTCCTGCGTCACATCGACCTGGAGGCCCATTCCTCGACGCAACAACAACGCCCCGAGAGGCGCATAGGGAATATGGAGGCAGCTTGCCTCCATGCACTACATGAACTGTGCTGCCTCATCTGTGACGCTCCGATGGGAGTCCATATCAAGGGATGGGGGGGAAACAGATCTCTTCATTTCACTCTGCTCTCCGCCCATAAAAACCTGTTCGGTATGGTTTCTTGCAACGTCTTCACATCGAGACGACAATCGGGTGGACACCATGTTCCAGAAAGGAAACACACCCAACATAGTAGGAATTTGAGTAAGTCTCAGAAGTGTCAGGCCCGATGGGAATGTGCCAATCAAGAACTCCTGAATCGGGCCACCGAGAGCATCCAGCGGGCCTCTCTCCTAATAGAGTCCAATCAACGATATTTTCCTTCCTCCCCAGAAGGGACTGATCCACAGGTGAATTCAGCACCAGATCTGGTTCACCCCTGGATCGGAGCACGCGAGATCAGGCAGGTCGCGATAGCCGCAGTGACTATCGCAATCCAGGGTCAACCCCAGCCTGTAGGGATGGGGGAATTTTTTTACAACATATTCCCCTGTAAGACCAATAAAACTAAGAAGAGACTCAACGTCCAGGGAACAGAGCCAACACCAGTCCTGAGGGCTGGAGGCATTATTACCCGTCAACAACAACCTCCCCCACGGGAGTCGGTATTATCTTGTCTAGGTAGCATAGTCAGAAGAGGAGGCTCTCGTCCTATCCCATCATATGAATCATCATCCCCTCTGAGAGGAAGGCACACTGTAAGGTCAAATCAAAGAGCTCTCCACGTCAACCTTTGTCAAGAAGTCTGACGGAAATCCCATGTCATAAAAGGGATGGCCAGCAGAAGACGCGGGAGATCGTCTTCCTATTTGGAAGATGACATACCCTCCACCCCGCAATATGCATTCATCAATGCCATAGAGGCTAACCCCGCAGGTGACACCGGAGAAAATAAAAATCTGGACGGATTAGGAGACAACGGTTCCGGTCAGGCTGTGACTCACAACGAAGCCCCAGGTGTGCACACTCGGAACCAGAGGGTCGCTTTAAATATGGCCGCCCCTTATGCTAACCTCCCTCCGCCTACCCTATGAGCTTCCAATAAGGATAAAAATAAAGGAACGGTTACCCTGAACCCATCTCCTTCCCTCAATAAAAATGAGCCACTTACACTCTAAGAGATGTTCGCTCGACAGGAAGAAGAGATGAACGAATTGAGACGACTTAATGCCGAGCTACTCCAGAGGAACCAATTTTTTGAAAGTACATCCCAAGAAGAGCCACATCATGCACTCCCAGCAAATGCACCTCAAAAGCTATGGTTTTCCCCAGAAAACGAAATATGGCCAGGGCTCCCGTCTAATGAGGCACCCGGACCGTCCAACTACATAAATGTGGATGATGAATACCAAGACTTCCCTCCACTTAGGAGGCAACCAGAGCAAGTACGCATGAAACCTCCGATGGTGCCACAAACGGCACGTGAACCCTTGGTGCTAGCCAACCTGGACCCTCAGGCAATGCCTCGGGCTACGCCTGCCCATGACCAGGCCCAACAGGATGTAAACCAGGGAATCAGCAACACCATCGAGGCACTAACAGCTAGATTAGAAGCCATGGAAGGTCGACGCGCTCCGATACAGCCGAAGCGGAAACCTTACCCATACTGGGTGACCAACACACCACCTCCACCAAATTTTGGGAGCCTTTTATTCCCAATATTCAATGGATCAGGCGATCCAGAGTAGCATTTGATGCACTACGCATCCTATTGCGACCCTATGATGGGGACCCCGTAATAAAAAGAAGTAGTGAAAATCAGATGCTTTGTACGTACCTTGCAAGGATCCGCCTTCGTCTGGTATACGAGTCTGCTGGCGTTGTCGGTAAAGACTTGGGAGGACCTCCGGCAGCAGTTCCTATTCCACTTCCGCTCAACGCTGCTGTAAACAACGGTCAGTGATCGCAAGAACTACAAGCAGAGGGAGAACAAAAGGGTCTCAGATTTCATCACCAAATGGAAATGTCTTACCTATTCTCTGAACATTCCAATTCCTCAAAATGAGATGCTAGCGATATACATCGATAATATTAGAGATGATCTGCGATCACTGCTCATACCGGTGTAGTGCACCACTGGATTCCGCCATCTCTCAGCCATTGCCTAGAGAATTGAGGACTCCCTACAGTGGACAAATTCAAAGTCCCTAATAGCCTCACATGCTCCTATTAAAAGTGCTCCTAGAGCTGAAGCATCCACTGTCACACTCAAGCCGGCCCCTGTTCCTGCTCCACCGCTCAGGCCTCCACCAAATCGCCAAGGGCCCTTTGTATATCAGCGATCGCCCCCACCTAAACGGGACGATCAGAGAGAACCGAAGTGGAACCAGTTTGAGGAAGAAAGACAAAAAACATACTCATTCTGGGATGATCAAGTCCACTACTACTTCATTGCCGCTGTGAAATGAAAATTGCTCAGCCTCCCGGAGCCGAGGAGACCTGAAGAAGTCGGCCGCGATGATATTCCAGATTACAGCCCCTACCATCAGATGTTGGGACACAGTATCCGAGAATGATTCATCTTCAAAGACCTCCTACAAAGGATGGTAGATTCCAGACAAGTCAAGCTAGGACCACCCCCACCACATGTGGCATGTATCTCTACCACCGACTCCAACAAAGAGGAGGGGTGGAAGAAAGTCACCAGCAAGAAGGGGCAGAAATTTGACAACTGGATGACTCGGAAGACTATCAACTGAGCGCAGGTCATACTCTGAGCTCAACTACAGTAGTCGGTGTTGCCACCAATAGCCCCTGGAGTCGCAGAGCCGACCACATCGGCCTCACAATCCTCTACGAGCTGGTCATCCAGGAAGAGTCGAAGGAGGAAACAATCAAAAGAGGATCAGTCCGTGACGGAGCCAAAGTTAGTCCTGGCCCTAGAACATTTCATGCCCTCGAATTTGGAACCTAGGCACCGACCCACCAAACTGTGCCATCGGAGACAACCGACTAGGTTGACCTATCAGAGGACGAAGAGCCAATTTTTCGTTCTATCAGTGTCATTCATGTCATGGAATCATTCCCTGTCGAAGGGTATGACTACGAACCCGAGTTCCCTGCACAAGGAGTCGGGAGGAGGAACCGTAGAGGTAAGGGATACCAGGGGAGGTGCAGCCACAGCCGAAACCAACCCTACGGCTGGACCCCGGCCCAAACCGTTAATATCACGGAATCCCGTGGGAGAACCCTTCAGCAGACTCATCAGGAGAGGGAATGAAACTCTACCTCCACAAGCAGCCGCTCTGGCCCTGTTGTTCTACGATACCCACCACAGGAGGAACAAGTGTCTGGTCGCCTAGTGCGTACAAACAGACCGGCCAGGACAACTCCTCAAAACGCGGGAACACCATCGACATCTGTCCCCATGGCCGGTCCCTCATCGTCAAATACTCCAGCTCCCAATGCACCTGTCGAGACGCTCCCGCCAATGGAGAAGCGTCAGCCGCTGGAGCAGAAATATGATATCCTTAACCAGCTAACGTCGGTACCATCCAAGCTGTCCATCCTGGATGCCCTGAGTTTGTCAGCCGACCATAGGGAGGCACTTATCGAAGCTTTGATCAGCCCCTAGGAGTTTCAAGCCAAGGTAGCTGCCGTCGAGATTTACCAGACGGAGATGGGCTTGGCTGAATGCAATACCGTGATTTCCTTCCCTGATCGGGACGAAGATACCATCATTCAAGGACACATCAGACCGCTATATGTGTCTGACACACTAAATGGTGTTGAAATCTGAAAATTCCATATAGACAATGGCTATGGAGTTAACCTCCTTCCCCTATGGACACTCCGTATGTTGGGATACAGTGAGGACGATCTAATTCCCTCAGCCACAACTTTTTTGGGTTACGACAAGAGTGAGCAGAAACCAATGGGACAGATTAAGCTAAAGACCCATTTTGGTGACCTGGTTGCCTACACGGAATTCCTGGCGATTCAGTAGAGCACAACATTCAATACCCTATTGGGAAGGCCATGGCTCAATAAGTACATGGTCGTTCCTTCATCATACCACCAGTGTATCAAGTATTGCATCAATGGACAAAGCGGGACATTGCATGCTGACAAGGACCCTTTCGAGCTCTCCGAATCAGATTACATCGACGCCGGGTTCTATGAGAAAAAGAAGAAGAAGCCTTTTCTCGACGGCGTCGACTGGATCCCTGCTCCAAATGGCCAAGAACTGGTCCCTGATGACCCCCTCAGGCAGCTTGGAAGAGATTATGTCTTACCCATCAACCACGTGGAAGGTAGGAGTTCAAGTCCGGACACGCATTCGGATGTCCTCATGACTTCAACCATGATGGTCGAGCACAAAAATGTAGGAACTTATACCAACCCTTGATTTAGGGATGAATACTCAAGAAGGGATGCCCACGATTCCTCTACCTCAAACCCTAGAAGGCTCAGACCGGAAACTCTCTCCTCGTCAGATCAAGAAGATGAGGACTTGGGAGAAGAAGAGGGGGAAGATCACAGAGATGCACCTCCCACATTTGAGGATGGTATCTCCACTACTATGGACGAACTCAGGGAAATAAACATGGCTACTGAAGAAGTCCAAAGGCCCACTCTCATTAGTGCGACCATGTCCCCCGAAGAACACGAGGTATATACCTCCTTCATAAGGAAACCCCAGGATTTCATCACCTGGAATTACACGGAAATGCCCGGAATCGATCCCAAGGTAGCGACGCATCACCTGGGTCTTCCATAAGACCACCGGGGCTACAAACAGGCTGCTAAAAGGGCACACCCCTCACATGCTTCCAAGATAGAGGGTGAAGTCGATAAGCTCATTAAAGAAGGCTTCATCAGGGAGGTCCAGTACCACATTTGGTTGCCCAACATCGTCCCTGCCAAGAAAAAGAACTAGAAAATCCATTTCTTCATTAACATCAGAGACCTTAATCAGAATTGTCTGAAAGATGACTTCTCGATTCCAATCACTGAGTTGTTAATTGATGCAACGACTAGGTATGAGGCTCTATCCTTCATGGACGGCTATTCCGGATATAATAAAATCAGGATGGCCCAAGAGGAAGAAGAAGCCACTACCTTCAGGGACCCTCAAGGGGTATTCTATTATAGGTCTATGCCCTTTGGTCTCAAGAATGATGGCAAAACATATCAACTTGTCGTGCATTGGATCTTTAAGGCGTTCCTAGGGAAATTCGTTGAATGTTACGCGGATGAACTTGTGGTCAAGTCCAGACAGCACTCGGATCACCTGTCGGACCTTGAGACTGTCTTCAAAAATCTCCAACAACATAGATTGAAGATGAACCCCTTGAAATGCACCTTTGGGATTACCTCATGGAAATTCCTGGGCTTCATCGTACGCCATCGTGGCATTAAAGTCGACCCTAAGAAGATGAAGGCTATCCGAAGATTGCCACCTCCACGAAATATCACTGAGTTGAGGGGATTCCAGGAAAACCTAGCCTATATTAGGTAGTTTATAGCCAACATGCAGGAAAATGTTTTCCCTTCATCAGGTTGATGAAGAAGGGGGTCATGTACCAATGGACGGACGACAACCAAGAGGCGTTCGACAACATAAAAAAGTACATATTAAGCCCACCTGTGCTCATTCCCTCGGTTGAAGGAAGACCTCTCATTCTATATGTGACGGCCCTTGAGCGATCACTGGGAGCCTTCCTCGCACAGAAGAACGATGTCGGCAACAAAAAACAGTCTCTATTACCTCAGTCGAACCATGACTGATGCTGAGACTCGATACTCAAATATCGAGAAGAGCTTTCTGGCCTTGGTCTTCGCCATTCAAAAGCTACGACATTATTTGCAGCATCATGAGGTCTATTTTATCTCACAGAGTAACCCACTCATGTACATCCTCAGTCGCCCGATGCTAACCGGACACCTATCCCGACGGGCGGTCATCCTGCAACAGTTCGACACCCAGTTCGTGCCTCAAAAAGACATCAAGGGCCAGACATTAGAAGACTTTCTGGCAGAACACAATCCAACAGGGACCACTACACTGGATGTTGAACTACCTGATGAAGATATATTCTTGGTCCAAGAGGAGTTCCTAGCATGGGAAATGTACTTTGACGGCGCATCCCGAAGCTCCACCGGGAAGAGGATGGAGGATCCCAGATTCAACAAAGTGGGCCTGGGGGTAATACTTGTGTCCCCAGAGAAGGTTGTATTTCTATATTACTTCCTCCTGTCAGAGGGACGTACAAACAATAAAGTGGAATATCAAGGCCTCATTGTAGGCCTGGAGCTTGCACTCTAGGAACAAGTACAACACCTTAAGGTAAAAGTTGACTCGGAGCTGGTCATCAAGCAAGTCAACTATGACTATGCTATCAAAAAGGAGGAGTTGATCCCCTTGTTTGGCCATGTCCAAGGTCTAATGGTCGAGTTCTCTACAGAACCGACATTGACTTATATTCCCTGGTCAAAAAACGCTCAAGCTGATGCATTAGCCAACGCGGCCACAGCCCTAGACAACCCAGACTGGGATGAAACGGTCATCAGCATTGCTCACTGCCGAATGGTATTGCCATTTCTTCAATCTAAGATGGAAGAAATCCACAAATTCAGTCCTGTCCCCGAGCCATATGCTCCTGCCACTGGCTGGATGATCCCCCTCACGAACTACCTTCAACAGGGAGAGCTTCCATCAGACAGGGCTGAACAAGAGCAAATATGGAGAAGGGAAATCAATTTTTTCATATATGGCGGCACAGGTCAGCAAGAGGTCCTCTAAAAATGATGCTTCAATGGAGTTCTCCTCAGAGGAATTTACGGAGAAGAAATCGCCACTATCATAACTGAAGTACCTGCAGAAGTGTGTGCAGCACATCAATTGGGGACCAAGCATTACCATCAGGTTCAGAGGCTTGGGTACTACTAGACTATAGTGGCATGAGACTACGAGCGTTTTACCGCAAAATTCCACTCATGCCAGATTCATGCCAACTTCATACACCAACCCCCAGAGTTACTTCATTAAGCTAAGTACTCCTGGCCGTTTTCCCTCTGGGGGATGGACGTCGTGTGACCATATCCTCCCGCCATGACCAAAGAGATTAAGTATTTTCTCATGGAAACTGACTTCTTTTCCAAATGGGAAGAAGTCGTACCCCTCAAGGAAGTTGGGGCAACAAATATTGTCAGCTTCGTGAAGACCAATATCATCACCAGATTTGGTGTCCCTCATACTATACTGACGGACAACGACACCAATTTCTGCTCTGCTGAGTTGTAAAAGATATACCACGAGTATGGTATCAAGGCTAACCACTCGTACCACTACCATGCAGCAGCCAACAGACAGATAAAATCTTTCAACAAGACCCTGTCCAACATCCTCTAGAAAATGGTGGACAAAGACAAGAAGTCATGGCCGGATAAACTCCTCCATGAATTGTGGGCTTATCGAACCACAATCTGCACCACTACTCAGTATACCCCATACAAATTTGTGTACGGCACAGAGGCGGTTCTGCCCATTGAACTCCAACTTCCCTCACTCCGTGTTCCCATCTGTGATCCATTATCTAATGATGAGCAGTCAGAAAAGCGGCTAGGTGAATTGGAACAGCTAGACAAGAAGTAGCTGCACACTCTACACCACCTGGAAGTGTACTAGAATTGGATTGCATGAGCCTTCAACAAAATGGTCCGCCTCTGGTCTTTCTTGGAATGAGAATTAGTGTTGGTCCATCGGACCCCAATGATACCCGGTAAGAAGCCTCCAAATTTGGTGCCCAAATGGGAGGGACCATACGTTGTACACAATTTCTACTCCAACGGAGCATATTCTATGATCTCCATGGACGGGCAATTCACCATTGCTCCTACCAATGCGAGATTCATGAAGAAGTATTTATCATAGAAAAGTATCCCTCTTCCTCACCATATGATGTTAAACTGCATGGAGTACGTCCTCACCGCATGATGTTAAACTGCATGGATTACGTCCTTACCGCATGATGTTAAACTGCACGGATAATAAGAGTCAAGAATTCTCCCTCCCCCTGTATACGGACCATACCTTCATGGGGTGTATTCCTCGACCTCACCGCATGACGTTAAACTGCGTAGAGCCCCCTTATTTTTATTTTTCTTTTCATGTCGGGTCACCTACGTCCTTACCGCATGACGTTAAAATGCACCGAGTTCGTCTGAGCTGCATGACGTTAAACTGACAACCACCCAACGGTCCAAACTCTATGACCTTAAACTAAGTGTATTTCGTCCTCATCGCATGACGTTAAACTACACGGACATGGTGATTTAAAAATGCCCTCTTCCACTATGTACAAACCAGACCTGCACGGGGTGTATCGTCTTTCAGAGAACTACGCGAGGCTTGATTCCATCCCTCACAGGATACCTAGTGACGCTAGAGTTCCACACCCTGGTTGAGCCACCTCAAAAGGAAAAACAAAAATTCCCATTCCCCCATGTACGGACCAAACATGCACTGGGTGTATTCACGTCCTCACCTCATGACGATTAAACTACATGGAATCCAATAATACCCCTCATCCTAACCACATGACGTTAAACTGTATGGACCTCATCCTCACCACATGACGTTAAACTGTATGGATTTCAGAGAACTACGTATGGCTTGATTCCTGCCCTCGCAGGATACATAGTGACATTGGGATCCCCTATCTTGGCCTAGCCACTCCCTAATAAATTCCTTCTTCCACCCGTGTATGGACCAGTCCTGTGTGGGGTGTATCCCTCGTCCTCACCGCATGAAGTTAAACTGCACGGACAGCGAGTTTTAACAATGCCCCTTCCCCCGTGTCCGGACCGGCCCTGCACGGGGTGTACATATTTCAGAGAACTACATGGGGCTTGATTCCTGACCTCACAGGATACGTAGTGACGCCAAGGTTCCCCATCCTATCCCAGCCCCATGAATAAAAAATAAAAATGTCCCCCCCCCGTGTACGAACCAAACCGACATTGGGTGTACTTCTCGTCCTTACCGCATGACGTAAAACTACAGGGATATCATGATTTAAAAATTCTCCCTTTTCCCCGTGTATGGGATAGACCTGCACGGGGAGTATTTTTACGTCCTTTCCGCACAACGTTAGACTGCACGGACGATAATGTTAAAAATTCCCCTTCCCCCGTATACAGACCAAACCTGCACGGGGTGTATACTTCTTCCTCACCTCATGACGTTAAACTGCACAGACTTCATCCTCACCGCATGACTCTAAAATGCACGAACTTCATCGCGAACCACCCAAAACACATGGTGATACGAGATGAAGATACTCCTTGCACATTTAGATGCATCCCCTCCATACACCAGACTCCATGACCCGGAAACATATGGATCTTCATAACCACTCATGGATATTAAAAGTGGAAAGTCATCGACCCATGGAAACCTTTGCATGACTATGCATACCATTCCCTCAGCGGCTCTGCATAATGATATCCCTGGGCTCGTCTACCAAAGGAAATATTTCCTCGGGCAGTACTTTTCCTAGCCCCGTATGCTTATCGGCCTCAGAGCCTCCATACCATACCTCCTGATCCAGAAGTTTATGGAAAAGTGGTTGACAAGTTCATTCCCATTTTCACATCCAGGTGTTGCCAGGGTATCCCTATCTGGCTATCCTATGTGTCCATCAGTGGTTCACATAGCGACCAGCATCAACGAACATCAAGCCAGGACTAGGATACTTTGACTCAACGGACAATTACAGTGAAGATGTTTCCTGTATACCCAGAAACCATTATCCCTACATGTAGAACTCTACACTGTGGGAAATCGCGGATTTTCATAATCATTCATGGCCATCGGAAGTGGAAAGTTATCGACCCGGGGACACCATTGTACGACTATGCATACCATGCCCTCATCGGCTCTATATAATGAAAGCCCCTGGCTCATCCATCAAAGGCAATATTTCCTCAGGCGATACTCCTCCTAGCTCCGTACGCCTACCGGCCTCAGAGCCCCCCACCATACCTCCTGATCCAAGAAAGGTCAAATTTTTAGTTTACGACCTTCATCCCCCACCTTGATCTAAGTATATTAGAACATGTTGACTCAGTAATCCTCCGAGTGACTACAACAATAGTCACCCAATGGTCTGAGCCCTAGGACAGAAAAACTAGGAGTACCTCATCCTTACCACATGACGTTAAAATGTGTGGGATGAAGGCACACGCCCACAAAAAAAAATTATATCAGCGCAGGGGGATATTTGAAACTCAACAAGAAACCAAGGATGGATATCCACGACATGTCCATACATTCTCCTGCAAAATGACAGATTTTGTGGCCCGGATAATTGTGGATCCCTATAAATATTCATGGCCATCGAAAGTGGAAAGTCATCGACCCGTGGACACCTTTGTATGACTATTCATACCATGCCCTCAGCGACTCTACATATTGATAGCCCCTGGCCCATCTACCAAAGGAAAGATTTCCAGAGGTGATACACTTCCTAGCTCCGTATGCTTACCGGCCTCAGAACCCCCATATCATCTCTCCTGATCCAAGAAGCCCTGAAACCATGATTTACACCAATCAAGATCACCCCCATTTCGGGAGCATGTTGAGGTATTCAAACCTTGTTTCATTCTGATGAAGAGAATCCTTTGCAAAAATACCCTTTTCCTCGCTGCATGATGGTAAACTGCATATCAACCTTCAAAAAAACCCCCCATCCTCACTGCATGACGGTAAACTGCACAACAACCTTCAAAAATGTTATTCGTCCTTTCCGCATTACGCTAAACTACACAGATTATGTCCCAACCGCATGACGATAAACTACACGGTCATACTCATCATGGGTTCAATGAGAAATAGAGGCTTTTCTCCATCGTTCAGTGCATGGGTCATAACTTCACGAACTACTGCCTCTCACTAGCATGAGAAAGAATTACTTCACAAATTCTCAGGAAGTTCAGTCCAAATATTTCCCCCGTATTCATGCACCCTCTCATAAAAAGCCATACTCTGTACTCAGAAAAATCTGAACTCTCATAATCCACCCCTGGTGGTCCCAAATCTCAACTTCCCTGAAGTTTCTCGGCTATTGGAAGTGGATATTTTTTTGACTTAAAGACACCATTGTACGACTGTGCATACCAGGCCCTCAGCGGCTCTACATATTGATCACCCCTAGCCCGTCTACCAAAGGCATGATTTCCATAGGCAATGCTTCTCTTCATATGCATGTTGGCCTTTGAGCCCCCATTTCTATCATGGGATTTGGAAACCCACTGAGCCACATTTTACCAACCTCTTTCACAACCCTGCCTGAATATGGTGGAACGTCTTTGGAAATATTACTGAGAACTAAGAGAAGTCGTTCCATTTTAAATGATGTCCCAGATGCATGACTTTAAACTGCGCCAAGCCTCACCCATCCCTTATGCTAACTAAACACGTAGGGAAGTGGTCTTTAGACCATGCTCTTTATTAGTACATATATTCTCAAAACCCTTTCAGACGTCACATTCATTTTCCATGCCACCCATGATGGTTTCTATAAGCCGGAATTCCATGAAGTCCCTTGGCCATCAGAAATGGATAAGTCTTTGACCTAAGGACACCTTTGCATGACTATTCATACCATGCCCTCTGCGGCTCTGCATATTGATCACCACTGGCCCGTCTACCAAAGGCAAGAATTCCTTAGGCAATGCTCTTCCTACCTCGGTACGCCGATGAGGCTCCCATGCCTTGAGACATGACCTGCAAGTCGCCCAAACATGTTTTCCCCCACATGTGTCAGAAGAGTATTGAGACATCTTTTAATCAGTTGAGCCCCGTTGGGGCCCTCGCCCCACAATATTTGGTCAAAGTTGTTCGACCTAAATCATCAGTAGTGATAGTCTTGACGACGGGACTTTAAACCACTCACAAAAGAAAGAGGCACAAAGCCTGTTGGGATGAAAACCCAAAAAGGGAGACCTATGAAAAAGTTGGGTTATACCCACTGGGTCCACAGTAAATAGGCCCCGGAAAAATCAGGGCATTAAAAGAAAAAGAAAAAAGTTCATGGGGGTTTTCTACAAAACCCTAGCAATAGTCAGACTACACTCACTGGATCCCATGGTCCAGGAAAAAATTAGAGCTTTTTTTCCTGAGCTATAATTAGTTCTGATTCAGTGAATTGTTAGTTCCACAACAATTGTTCTAAGTAACTATTAAATTCCACAACAACATGTGATTGACTGAAACTGTGTTTCATTCGAACCAAAAAGGGGAGTACATCCACAATCTGGGGTCTCTCCTTCATGCAAAAAAAAGTGGGGACATAGGAGTAAGTAAAACAGGGGATACAAATGTAGCTCTGATAATTATAAAGGAGACTGGTTCGCTCTCCCCACCAGATCAACGACCGTGCGACGAAGGTCGTTGAAGGATTGTTCCAACACTGCCTTCTCCCTAGTTTCAACCTCAGACACTGGGCGGATATGCTCCACTGTGGTTTGGAGATCGTTGATCCCTTTTCTGGTAGCTTCAAGACGACCAGTCATAGCCGATAGCTGATCCCTCAGCATCGTGGCCCGTTCTTCGCATTCATGAAACTCGGAGGATAGGATGGCCGACTGATCTCGAGAGACCACCTCACGTGCTATCTGTTGATGGAGCTTGGTTGTGGTTTCCTCCAAGGTTTGTTCCCCACAATGAGTAGTATCGAAGTGAGCAAGCTTGCATTCATTAGTGACAGCTTCCTCATGGGCCATGAAAACATGGCAAGAAAGAGAATGGAACTGGCGATAGTCAAAGCCACCTGACCCCAAACCCAAGAAGAGCTGACAAAAAGCTTTGGTTTTAGTTGCCATTTCAGCTAAAGGGGTTTTAGGGATGATTTCACAGATTTAGGGCCAAGCCCACCTACGCACTGCCCGATGGTCTGCCATTGTACGAGGATCGTTGGTATCCTTGCTGGGCGACACGAGAAGAAAGTCTGGCATGGTAGCCCGCACGAATGTGTGCTCACTAGAAGTTGACTCTGAAGCTGGAAAGTTCGAATCCTATAACCACATTTCAGGCTTGGGGACCAAGTTGCTAAGCCCGGTATCGACTGGCGGGACCTCCAAGATAGTCTCGCTGGGACACGACACCTAAGGGTCATCCTCATCCACACACACGAGGGATGAATTTTTCTGAACTGCAGCCACCATAGGGTTGGGAGATGAATGTTCTCTGAGTCACTTTGATCAATGATCCATTAGTTGGTCCTCCCATAAGACTAATGAGGAAGGTGTGGTGGATACAACAACCACCATACCTCCTGGTTTGGGAACATTCCATATAGCCTTCCCTAGGAACCCATCAGGTAGTATTTTACCCATGTTTTTGCATACTCCATGGAAAGGCCGGCAGCCGCCCCCGTATCAGGCAGGGGAATGTTTGTGTCAGATCCCTCCTGTGTCAGCATCATTCACCACTGATGATGTCTGGCCGGGTGTAGTCCTCGAGCCCGAGGAGGGGGAAGGGAATCTTGGACTTACATGCACCCAAACTTACTAGAAAAATGATACGGGACATATAGCTCGCACAAAGAATCCTTGTCAATACGTGCAGATAGAAACCCATCCCGCAGAGAGATCATGTAAGAGTGCTCCTCCAAGATCCCCCGGCGGTTGTCAACTAATACGCCAGAAGGGGCGGGGTAGGGAGTTAAGATGAACTAGGAGAAGTCGCTCAGGAGCTCAAGAACTTCAACAGAGTTGAGGAGCTTCATGAAAACTTCGGCTATATCTAGTAGGGTAGGCCGAAAGGTAGGAAGTGGCATGACCGTGTTGTGATGATACTCATAACAGCGAAAATGATCCGCCACCCTGCCATAAAAAAATTGAAATGGTCCGCATAGACGGTAGGGTGACCCGCCCACCTGCATGTGGCTTAGTAGCTCATAGATACGGGCCAAAGTGGGCACGACTAAATTTACTAGGCCTCCCTCTGCTAACTCAGCCGCTATCATCAAAGTGCAGGCCCAGACACCTTGGTTAACATCCCAGTAAGGAAATAGCCAGCCGCTCAAAAACATAGAAAACAGACCTGCCAACTGAAGTGTAGGCGACACACTTGGGCGCACATCGTAACCCCATGAAAGGTAGTCGTCCACCTCTAGAACCACCCAGTTGGAACCTAGGAAGGTTCGTGATTGCTGAGAAGGGTGTGTCCTAGGGTGCTTGATCTTCGGCCCAGGACCAGTAGTGTCCATGAATAACCCTATCCATGTGCTATAAGAAATAAGTGAGCAGGTATGCAAGGCCTGGCCTAGTGACTGCTCTACCATTGCCAACAGCTCCTTCGCCAATAAAGGCACATGTTCAATGTCGTCCCATGTGTTAGGAGTGGGTAAAAAATCATTATACATCTCACCAGTAATAGGCTGTCCTCCTATCTGGTAGATGTCCCACAGACTAATGCCGACTTCACCATGGGAAAGGTGGAAAGTATTAGTACTTGAACACCAGCGGCTGAATAGTTTGGGAAGGATCAATGATGGTGGGTAAATAGAAAATTGGGAAGCGCACACTGCGGAGTATAGATTGAACACCTCCAGTGAATCGGGACACACCTGACAATGATGATGGACCCAGAAAGCCTAGGCCCAATCATTTGAGAAGAGGCTACAGGACCGAAGATCCCAACCCGTCATCAAAACTGCTAAGAAAGTTCCTCCACATCCCGTCATCATTTAATTTTTAATTAGTTAAGAGTAATGGTTCACGGTTGAGATGTTGGTCCGTGGATGAAGGCGACCGTGAAGAAGGAATGGTTCGCTGAGGTCACTACCGGTTCGTGGATAAGGCACTTCGTGAAGGAGCAAATAGTCGGAGGCAAAGGAGGTCTGGTTTCGCGAGGAATTTGGTAAAGGACAAGTGAAGGAACCCCTGTATTTAGAGGCATGGTCCCCTATCGGGTCCATCTTTCTATTGCAAACCATCTTAGTTTTAGGACCACTCTACATCGGAATGGCCTCCTCTTCATTCTTATCCGACCCCATTCTGATGGGGGGCATTTGTAGGGTCCTGAAAAAAATCTGAAAAGGAGATTCTAACCAAGTCCCCTAAGATTTGGGGAAAATAATCAAATAACGGACACAAATAGGACCGGTCCGTGAACCGGTCCCATGGAAGCGCAGAGTGGCCAGGCCCCACGAGGCACCCCCTTCGCGAACCATTGTCATTTGCGAAATGGAGACAGAGAGCCTCCGCGGTCGTGAGGCAGGATGGGAACCTGCCCGGTTTACCGTCACAAACTGTCCCAACCGCGGACCACGTTGACCATATCAAGCCATACCCTCTGTCGTTCGCAGAATAGAGGCGAAACACTCTGCAGCCGCGGAGCACTCCTTGAGTTCACCTCGCGGAGGGGGGAGAATTCAATACCCACCACGAATCACAGATTGACCAAGTCGGCTTTGAACCAAGTATTTGGTTATGGGCCTCCGCAAAAGGTGTCGTATGGCCGCAGATACATCCCTTTCCCCACTCTGGGGACCAAGGGGGAAAGAAAAAGAGACATCGGAGAACTGGAATCGGATTCGGAGGGATTGTAGATTCGGAAGGAGATCGGTTGAAGGAAGGCTTCGGATTTCGCAAACAGCGAAATTCCCATCCGCGAACCACAACAGGTATACGAATTAACAAGGAATTGGAAAATGCATAATAATTTGGTGAACCGCGAACCTAAAAATAACAAAAAAGGAGAACCGCAAACCATACTCCCTCCGCGGATGACTTCCCCATGGACTAGGGAATTTATGCCTCTTTTCCCATCCATCTTACCACGTAGCACTCCCCTATGCGGGCGAAGCCCCGACTGACGAGCCTCCGATCGGCGCCTCCCTTGGCCGCTGCTGCCCACCTAGAACCCTCCACGAACCACCCTAGTTCGCGGATTGAACCCGGAGCCGCGAACTACCCTGGTTCGCGGATTGAACTCAAAGCCGAGAACAACTCTGGTTCGCGGGACGCCAATCAGTCCGTGGACCACCCTGGTTCGCAGACGGCTTCTCCAACCCCGTGGCACTCCCCCGCGCGAAGGGCGCCACCACCCATACCTCTCGGTGGCTCACCAAATACTTCAGTGTTCTCATTTCTAGAGCCAAGTATAATCCTTCCGATCCAGCAAAGTCCTCCGTGACTCCCTCATTGGCCTATTCATAGGACCCGAGCCAAGGGCTCCACCGGTGCCACTGGATCCACATAGTGTAACATTCAGGCACATCAGTGCGCCATTTTGAATTCACATACCCACGGTAAACAGGGGAAAAGGGGTTTCCCCGACCCTTGAGCAGATTCCCGAATCATTCCTGGGTTCACATAGCCACGGTTATGTGGAGCATGAGCTCGGGAATCCCTTTTCAACCCCTCCACTTGTTGAGGGTTCCTCAGAGATGGTAAAATAACCATCAGAAGGAAGCCCTCATGCACTGTAAGACAGGATATGGGCACAAGATCACCCCCTTTCCCTCTCCTGTTTGTATTTGTTGGCCCGGATGTCAATCTTGGAGTAAGCCCCGACCTTATAGTCCTCCTCAGATAGTAATCACCAATTCATCATCATGGGCCTCTCCATGCATAAGCCCCACTCCACTTCTCACGGACGCACCTTTCGCAACATGATCCTCTGGTCCCTGTTGCCTCTTGTTTCTCACACCGAGCATGAATCACGTGGGCTTAGAGTAAGCATCGACCATGAAATCCTACCATGGGCCTCCTCAAAGTGTAAGCCCCAATCCATCATTCTGGGCCTCCTCAGAGTGTAAGCCCCAAGCCAAAGCAAACTACTGGGACATTGATCCATGCCTAAGCAGGGTGCGTAAGAAGCCTCCCTTAGGTTCAATCCCAACAACTGGCCGATCCAATCATCTCTATATCGGTTCACCGCGCCACCCCTAGTGCGGCCTCAAGAGAGATCCATCCCTTCAGGGTCATTAATCCAATGAGGGATGTTAAACCTTGGGAATTAATGATTCTGAACCCCTGCGTCTAGTTGACCATTTCCCACCAAGGTTAAATTAGTGGATACTATGTTTGGGTATAAACCAAAGATTCGCGAAGATATGAATACGTCTTAAATCTATAAGAGAGTCCCAGAACAGGCGATAATTCCCCCCAAAAGGGGTTTGATGAGCCCGACTTCCCATCCTCTCAACCAATGTGAGTTCTTAAGAGTTGATGGCCAGACCATCCGGTGAACGCCTGCCTTTGGAAAGCAGGTCCATCAATCATTTGATATGAAGCCGTTGGGCGTTTCGTGGCAGAAAACCAGAACGAAACAGTATTATACTGGATTCATTACTTTTATATAGAAATAATAGATAAATAGGAAGTAGAAGATGAAAAGAACATTTAAAGAGGTGATAAAACAATCACCTCGTTTTCGGGTATCTTCTTTTTGTTTGGAAAAACTGACTCTTTAGGAATGATTTATGCCAAAAATGTTTCCTCTATAATGAAGTGAGAAATTTTGGGAGAGGATATAGGCAGGGTTAAACAGCACCAAAAGTCATTATAGGTGTGAATTCAAGATAAGGATAAGTGCCCTTTTATAAGAGAGGGGATGGGCACCATTGGAAACACTAAAACTATTAAATTAATATAAACTAATTTCAAATAGAAAATGGATTCAAATTGTATTACATCTAATATAAGATGATTATTTTTCAAAATACTGATATCTAATAAAATATATTCTAGTTTAGGTTTCAAATTTAACCTTATCATTTGGATTTAACCCTTAGTTAAATAAATTAACTCTTTCCACATCTTCTTATACTTTACACTATATGGTTAATATAGTTAGTATGAAATGAAAGAGAACCTAATGTGGATAATTAATGGAATATTTAACATTATATTTGTTTTTTTGAGGAATCATACTTTTTTATTAATATTATATCATTAAATAAAATGGTATTTTTTTAAAAACTCAATTATGTTAATTTCGACACTATTTAGTAATTTCTTTTTGTTAAAGTAATAACAACATGACTCATTACAAAAAACTACACTAAATCAAATATAAAATTTCCCAATCATCCTAAAAATTTTATTATGGAATTAAAAAGTTCAAATTACATTTATTTTAATTTTTAAAATATCATTTATTGGAACCATTCACTAATAAGGTAATCACAACATCATCATTGTGTCATATATAAATTAATTAATTTAATTTCTGAAGATTATAAATAAAATACCATGATTTAAAAAATCTATTTATATTTCTAATTACTATTTAAAGTCAAAGATATTAGTTTTATAAACCTATATTAAATTTTGTTTTGTAAAAATATACATGTTTATGTTATATTTCCCTTTACATTAAATTAATTGTTATAACATGTCGTTATCACATCCAACTGACTCACAAATGAAAAACGTTCGGAATATGGTTTTTTCAGGTCACCAATGACTCATCGAATAAGATAATGACACATTTTAGTATAGTGTTATATTTTTATAATATTATTTGTTTCTTAAATAACCCTATTTACCTTCAACTGTGGTAAATAAAAATAATTACTAAATTTAATATTCATAATGTCCAAACATAAAAGGGACATATTTACAAAATATGGACCTTAGGATTCCAAATATGTAATCCATTCTTAGAAATTTAAAACACATAATTGGAAAATTTTAATTTAAACTTAATTATTATTTTCAAAACAAAAAGCGAGATTTTAAGAATGTAAAAACCATAAAATGATTATCATGTGTTTATATCAAATTTTATTGTAAAATTATTCCAATGACCATAATTTTATTAAATGAAAAATAATCTAGTTATAGTTTTAAAAAATAAAAGGATAATATAACTGTATAAATAAATTAGATGAAAAAGATGTTTTAAATTAAAATGAAATATTTTTCATCATTCCATAAAATAATAAAGTTATTATAAAAACACCAAAGATTTATCCATACTAAATTTTTATGTCCCACTTTAAATTAATAGTTAATTTGGTGAAATTGAATATATAAAAGTGTCAACTATTGGATTTAAAAAAGGTTCTCGCTTAAAAGGTGGTAAAAATGCATTTTTCTGAAAAATACTTCTTTTATCTAAAAATTTATTTTGTTTTTATATTATGTCTAATAAACACATAAGATAAATTTTTAAATTATATAAAATATACAAAATTCAAAAATTGGTTAATAATGTTCATAACTTCTCTTTAAACATCAAGTCATGGTACGCTGAAACATGGTGTTGCGAGTTGTGCATGTTATATGAATTATTATAAAAGAAGAATATCGTGGAAGCTTGGGGTGTTACATCCGGAGTTGGGTGTGAGTACAACCTAGTAGACCACCACCAATGTCATATAAAATAATATTAAGACAATAAAAGTGTATGAATTTTATGAAATAATAAAGTAGAAGTATGAAGTAAAAAAATTCACGTTAAATTATTCTTTCATTAACAACATAAAACCTAGGGTTCATGATGACACCCAAACCAAAAATAAATGATTCATCCCATTCTATAGTTTCTACCATCCATAGGGGAAAACACATTTCATTTCATCATGGGTTTCCATTTATTCATTTAATCTCAATGGAAAATTCAAACAATGGAGGCCTAGAGAAGCTGTCTAGCACCCTATGGGTATTTGGTGTAGCAGTATCCATCCCAAAACATAGTGATAAAATAAAAAATATTTATATATATATATATATATTTGTTTTAATTTAGTGGTATTCTTCACCAACATGGGTATTTGAAGAAGCAGTCCCTATCACAAAACTCAGTGATAAATACGACACCAGAGGGTTCGATATCTCCAACCATTTAACAATACTGCAAAATTTAATAACAATCATTTCAATATTATCAGAACACCCCACGGGTTACTATCAGTTTTCAAAATCCCATTTATAAACCAGTTCCATTAACCAATTGTTCATAAATTTTACATTCTCATTATTCACTAAATTCATAATCACAATATTTAAAATTTTCATAATCTTGTGTTGAACAAATTTCATAATCTCATGGGAAATCAATTAATTAATTTGATTTAAAATGAAATTTTCAAATGTGGAAATTTCAATTGCACAATAAAATACATGAAATAATATTAAATAATAATGGATTTGGAAATTAGACCCCCTACCTCAAGGTCATTGATGGACCTTCGCTAAACCAGAATCCCCAAATTCATATAGAAATATCAAAAGCATGATTTTTATAGAGATATAGGACCAGTACCTAAGACCAATATCCACAAAAGCCTAGATCAAACACACCTCTAATGAATTAAAAACCATTAAAAATCATTAGGAATGATAGAATATAGACAGAGAGAGAGAGAGAATCAATCCAAAAAGAAATCAAATACCGTAGAGGAGATGATCCTTCAATATTACAATCAATTCATAAATAAATAGCATTAAGGGGATATGAAATAATCTCAATATATTATAAAATTAATTGAAATTGTTTAGGTATGAGAAAGGGTGAAGGAAAATAAAAACCTCAGTGTTTAATAATTTTTTAAATTTTTTGTGGAATTAAATACCACGTGCATGGTTTCTTGGGTAGGGGTGCACTATTTTCCAAATGATGTACCTCAATTGTGTACCTATACATAGGGGTTTCATGGTTTCTAATAACTAGTGCACAATTTAAAATACCCCTCACCAATCCTGAAACCCCCCACTGTTTCAGGGTTCACCGTTTGTGGAGGCTGGTCGCAAGATTATAACAAACCATTCACCAACTAGGTTCCATCTCCTATCTCTCCAAATAGGGTTCATAATTTCCTATGGAAAGTTTTATGTTTTTTCCTAATCGTATTCCAACCATGCACAACCCTTTGGGCTTCCAAACATCTCCATTTTCAACTAAAACAACAAAAATAAAAACACAACCTAGATATACTCCAAAAAGGTAAAGGAGTACTTTAAAATGAGTGTGAAAAAATCCAAAATAGGGTCGGGATCATACAATCTCCCCACATTACAATAGATCATCCTTGAGCTGTACTCACTATAATATCTATGATTCTAAGGTGAAATGAATAACCAATGAACCCTCATTTCTTCTTCACTCTCATATTTTTCTAGTTGAATACAACCATGTTTCATCAATTCTCGGACCATAGAAACAATATTCCCCAAAAACACATTCTCATTGTGATCCATAAAATGTGTTGGATGATTATTAAATGATTCATTGGCCTCAATCTCAACATCAAAAAAAATTGATCATAAGATAAGGCTCATGGTTTTATTGGGGAAGTCGTGACACATGAAAAACATCTTGCATAACACTATACCTCTGTGGAAGATCCAATTGGTATTCCACTTGATTGATTCTCTCCATAATCACGAAATCACCATCATACTTGGGGGGAAATCATATACTGACTATATATCCTATGGTAACCCAGTCTAAGAGACACCTGAAGGAATATGAGATCACCCACTATAAATTGAACGTGTCGGTGACATCGATCTATAAATGAATTCTACATAATCTAAGACATAACCATTCATTTCTAAATCAATTTAATCTAATATGGTGTTTCCTACATGTGACTGGTTCCTAGAAAAACATAACTCACGTTTCTCTATCCAACCTAGAGGGGATATTAATGGAATTACATAATTTTCTTCATATTTTTCCATATAAATAGTCTCCTAATAATTGTTGTTAGAGGATAATTCATTGAGAACTAATTGGTTCTACCAAGACCCACTAATTTCTAAGATGTATTCCCATAAGACATCCTCTAATACCAATATAGTGTATTCTAACTTCCCATCTGTTCATGGGTGGAAATTTATACTTAGAAATACATATAGATTAAGTTCCTACTTCCATCATTTCAGGAAGCACAATGTGAAATGTTAAACGGGTTTCAAAACTATACTTTGTGTCACCTTGTCAAGATAGACTATCTCCCCAACATAAAAGTCTCTCAATTGATCCATTGTGATTGTCTAACAGATATAAAATATATGGCATTACATCACTAATCTCTCAAAAATCACCAATATTGAATCATGCATCCATGTAGTCATTAGATAACCATCCACAATGTCTATAGTAACATTGTAACTCTTCCATTTCAGAATGGTAAATAGTTGTAGTAAAACACCATGATTTTGATGCTTGTCATTAACCTACTGACACGTGTAGAATCACATCACAGAACATGAAATATTTTTTTTTCATGCCCAGCCACCAATACTGTCAAAGTAGGTCATGGTACATTTTGGTCAAACAGGGATGCACCACCCTCTTGGAGGCATTAAAATCATGCATCAGCTCCTTTAGCATACTCATGGACATGATAACATGGTTTTGAACCTAAATGATGTCATTCTAATTTATATTCCAATCAGAAGGTAACCCCCCCACATTTAAGTATTTACATCATGGAAAAACACTCAATATCCTTATACTATATCACCCAAATCATAATCAAAAGTGTGCACCCCACTGATACTTATATCAGTTAAATCTGCCACTAGATTCCCATAACCATAATATGAATCCTTTCTAGAAACATCATCATATTCCATTCATAACTAAACTCATAAACTACTCGAGTCTATGAATTCTTTCACAAAGCATTAGTAAAACTTTTTCCCTTATCGGGTATAAAAGCTACCGCAAAATCAAAAGATACCGTATAATTAACCCACCACCACAACTAGAAATTAAAAATAATTATGAAAAGATATAATTTTTTTCTTTCTTGGTTGGCATAAACTATACAATATTCATTGAAAAGATAATGATTCAATCGCTTCAAGTCATAAACCACCACACCTTACTCAAGATCTTGCATAGGGTAATTCCATTCATGTATCCTTAGCTCCCACGGCCCATATGAACCAATTTGATCCTCGTTCATTACGAATGCTCTATTCATTATCAAAGATGTGTCAGAAAACACCATAAAATCCTCACCCAGATCAGTTAGGATCATTATTTGTGCGAAATGAAAATTATTCTTCATCTCCTAGAAATCCTTGTCACCTGATCCCAACCAAAATTGATCCCCTTCTTGGTCAGTAATGAAAGTGATGCTTCCAAGTGTGAGATGTCCTGGATGATCCTTTGATAATAAACTACTAATCCCAAAAATCATTCAATATAAAAACATTCTTTAACTTATCCCATGAAACCAATGTATGTACCTTCTTTAAGGATACTAACACTCCTTCATCTGAGATGATGTTACCCAAAAAATGTACATGGTCAATCCGGAATTGACATTTACATAGCTTGGTGAATATATAATTCTATCTCAGTGTACTCAAGATAATGATAATATATTGGTTATAATCATCATTAGTCTTAGAGCACACCAACATTTCATAACAATACACTAACAAATTGATCAATGTACAAGAGGAAAATTCAGTTCATCAAGGTTATATACATATCCAATGTGTTTGTTAACCCGAATTACATCATGAAGAAATAATATAGGCCCTACATACTTCTCAAAATATAATTTGGTATATTATTAGGTATATATATCAACTATTTATACCCTAATTTTAATTAAATATTGGAGAAAACACATGATAAACTCATTTGGTCAAAGAGATTCTCTAATCATGGAAGTGAACATTGTTTATTCACATTAATTCTATTAATCTTATAGTAATAAACACATAAGTGAAATTACCCATCATTATTATTTGAAAAAAAGTCTCGAGAACCCTATGGTGATGTACTCATTTGGATAAGTCCTTTATCAATCAATTTCTCCAGCTGGGTCTTATGTTCATGAATCCTGGTTGTTTCCATTCTCTATGGTGAAATTGAAACTGGTTATTCTCTTGGAATGTGTAAAATTATAAACTCAACATACCTATTATCTGTAATACCTAATATTTACATAATAAATACAGTCTATACCTATTCCACTATGGGTGGAAAGGACTCACGATTTACATCCCTTCCATCATACAAATGATAAGAAACTAGTGAGGTTAGAACCCTTAGTTGCTGATGCACTAGCCCCGCATGGCCTGCATGGATATCCCACTCTGACTGAATAATGTAAGTATTACCCATATGATATGTAAAGGTCACCCTCCTTTGGTAACAATTGATATATTCTATATACTCTCTCAACCAATTCGTAACATAAATCTATTTTGATCTCAACAAGTTAGTTATGTAAAGATACCAATAGATGTGATATAAACAAACTTCGTGAAAATAATCCTTGCATAAATATATGGATCTTGATCATACTCCCAATGGTGTGTTGATATTCATAACCCCACCCATGAACTCCACCACTAGACTTAAACCATTTGAAAGTTTAATAGATATAAAACAATGAGAGGAACTAGTATCAAATAAGGCACTATAATGTGTGGAATCTATAAGAGTATTACCTATGACTATCGATGATCAGGCCTCGATATCCACTAGAGTAGTCTAAACAACATGAAACTGTAATACCCCTATTCACTATTATATAGTTTTAGTCCCCTCATATTAACCAGTCTGTTGACACATGCACCCTTTCCTTGGCATAGCACATATGATAACTCGACTACCACCTCCAGAAGAACTCCTACTACCCGATTGATATATGATAGAATACCCATTCTTGTATTCATATTCATCAGGTCCCCTTAATCATCATCCATTGGTTGAGTATTTCTATAGTACCTCTTCTAGTGACCCATCCAAACACAATCTCGACACACCATTGGTGGTTTGAGACAGTATATATGAATGTGTCCTGACCTACCACACTGGTGGTAGAATATTTGGCTACTTCTATGAGTAACAGATCCTTCCCCTGGACCACTTTTTCAACGATACCCTTAGTTAACATTCCCAATGTGACACATTGGACTCTTTGATGACATACATCGAATTCATATTTATGAAACCACCTCCATTCCACTTGAAGGATCCTTTAGGTTTCCATAAAAAATGAGAGCCTGATTTACAACCTCGTAAAATATATTCATCCTAAGGATGTTGACCTATGACCTAATCTCACATTTATACCAATAACAAAACCATTTCTTTATATTTGAATCATATTCTACCAAATTTGTAACAAATAACTACAAATCAGTGAAGCAACCATCATTTTCCATTGTTGACATACTCCCATAGGTCAACCACAGCAACCGAGCTACCCCCTCCTGTCTAAGTGTCTCAGGGTAAAATTATTCAAGGAACATCTACTAATATTCCTTACATATTGTATCCTCTAGATTCTCATTGCGAGTTTGTATTTCCCACCAACACTTCACCTGACAACATAACATATAAGTGGCCAACATGACTATTTCCATAGAAGTAACATCTAAATGGACAATGATCGCCTGGTGGACTCAATCCACAACTCATCTTCCACAAGTCCTTCATCTATGATGAATTTACAAGTTTGTTGATACAGAAACTCTCATGTCAAGTCATAGATATTCTACATAACCCACTGGGCCTCTTTCAATAAACCACTTAAATCGAAAAATGTTCTCCTGGATTTTCATTCTAGATCACTCAAATTGAACTAATAGATCCCCTAATTCCACTATTTGAATATTATTTCAATCCATGTCCACTTAGCTTTATATCATTAAGTGTCTTTGGGGAGGAATTTCTATACAATTCCAAACACATGTCTTAGTAGACATAATAAATCATTTCCTTTTTCAAACAATAGGGATTCACATAAATCCAGAATGAGTTATCCCCCATATCCTCCACATGATATATTCTAGGGAAAAATATCACCATCCACTATACCTACCTAGGTCATGTATTAAATAGGGTAGAACATTTTCATAAATCAAGTTTCACATTACACACACATTTATCATTTCAAATTTGAAAATTTAGCGTCATTTTCAATATTCAATTTCTTATTAATAAGCTTTTTATTACAGAAACAAGATAATCTTTTCATTTCTACAACACATACAAAAACTTTTTATTATGTGTTTTAATTGATGCTTGTGACAATAAATATTATGTTCCTAGAATAATTCATGTATACCCAAATCTCATTCCATACTAAGCCATTATTAAAATCTCATAAATTAGTAATATCACACTACAAGTGAATAACATCAGGTGAAATAACATTCAACCATAACATTGACATCAATAACATAAATCAAACATTGGTTAATTGGTTTTAACCTCTTAAATGGGTTAGATACTCCCATGTACGAGCTCGTAATAAAACTCCAACTCATCATAGTCTCCTATCTACCATTCCAAAATAGTAATACAATAAAAATGAAGTGAAAACTCATTTGATACAACTTTTTAATTCCAAAACTCTAGTGCCACATACCGGTGCCCCTAGTTGGTTGGGTATGTGTGTTTAGGCGCGCCTCCTCATATGAAGGAACTTAGAGACATGAAGCGAGGGTCAAAGATTTAACATGGGGATAATATACCATCTTTAACAAAGTATCAAAAAAAGGGAAATAATTAACCACAGGGAAAAAGTTAATAAATAGCTAATATAATAATACATCACCCATAAGACTAACACTAAAAGATAATCCCGAAACATGGATAAATGGATGTAAAAAAAATCATTAGATAAGTCATTCCACATAAGGGTCATGTGTAAAATGAAACCTGAAAATAGAGGCACACTAACAACTCCCTAATTGAGTCCCGACATCACATCTTGTTCCCTAATCCATGTTCCATCTCAACTCATCCATATAACAGAGGTCTCTTTCACTTATCCTATCCTACAAACATGAAGTCTATTCGGGTAAAAATCAGGCATCTCGGGTAGGGTATAAGTACAACTCCGTAGGTCACTACTAATTCAGTCTAAAACAATATCCATTATATAGGAGTGTATGATGTTTTTTAAATAATCAATATAAGTATAATGTAAAAATATTCACATTAAATTATTCTTTAGTTAACTACATAATTTATTGAGTTCATAATGACACCCAAACCACAAATACATATATTATCCAATGTTGTATTCTAAACCATGAAATGGGGATAACACATTTCATTTCATCATGGGAATACTTTATTCATTAAATCTCAATTTCACTATCAAACAATGGGGCCGTAGAGTAGTAGTCTCGAACCCTGTGGGTATTTAGAGCAGTAGTCATTATCCCATATCTTAGTGATCACATACAATACATATATATATATTGGGGCCCCAGAGTGGTAGTTTGGATCCCCAGGGGTATTTGGAGAAGTAGTCTATGTCCCAGAACATAGTAAAAAATATCACACCACATGGTTTCACATATCAATCCATTTAACAAAAATTAATAACAAAAATATCATTGGAATAATTCATGGGTTGCTATCAATTTTATCAATCACATTAATCAAATAATTTTATTAACCCATTATTCATCAATTATATAATAACATTATTCACCAATTTCATAAAAACAATATATACCATTTTATTATTTGTGTGGGGAACCAATTTCATATTCACATGGGGAATCAATAAATTAATTAAATTTATATCACAATTACCAAATTTTAAAATTGAAATTGCATAATTACATAAAACTATTATAATTAAAACTATAGGATTTGATAATAATGCCACCTACCTCAAGGGCATTGATGGAAATTCATCAAATAGAAATACCCAAATTGATTTCGAAGGATGATAAGGTGTGGTAGATATATGAAAAATAAATTAGATCAAGATCCAATGTATACTAATCCATCAAAATCTAGATCTAGAACATCGCCAATAGAGGAAAACCCATTCCCATTCATCAGGAATGAGAGATGAGAGAGGGAAGTAATTAGGGAAGATATTAAATAATGTACAGGATACGATCCTTCAATTAGATCGTTTATTCATCAAGAAATTGGTTCGAGGAGGCTTCGAAACCTCTAGAGTGTTTCTAAAATCAAAGGAAAAGATTTATGGATTATTTAGGGAGAAGGGAAATAAAAACCAATGTGTTCAGTAATTTTTGGAGAATTAAATCCCCACTATAATAAAATAACTAAATAGTGGGAGTTTTTTTTATCATTGATGCAGTTTAAATTTCTATGGTATGGTTTTATGATAGTTTTATAAAACCACCTCTAAAACTGGTATCGACATCCAATACATCCTGATATCTTTTATTTAGAGAGTGATTTTGGGTAGTGTTGTCTACCCCATATTTACCTGTGGTTTTATTGGTTTTGGAAGAGGTTTTTAGCAGGAATATATGTTGAGGATTTAGTGGTGGTTAAAACCACTACTAAATATTTTCCTTTTTTTTCATGGACACCACTGGTCTAACCAATAAAACTACCACTTAATAAGCATGCATTATTTTATAACAGTGGTTTTAACCACCTATGATAAAAAACTATCATCTTATAGATGAATTTTAAACTACCACTAAAAATGTACCATATTTAGTAGTGGTTTAAACTACCCATATATGTTGATTTACAAATAAAAACATGCTGCGGATTCTACAACCCGAGTACCCTGAAAAAAAAACATATAAAAAAACATATAACCCAATAAGAGAACAGATAAAATATAATTATAAACAAATAATTCAATGGAAACTATATTTCACATTATAAAACCACACGACACCTCTAAAACTAAGAAAACACAAAAAAAGGTAAATTCACTATTAAATCCATATGTGTCTTAAAACCCAACAATTAAGTGTTTTCCTCAATGAAAACCACCTTTAGAATTTTAAAAACAAATAAAATGCATAAATTGATTAAAAAACTACTAAATTTCTTTTATCTATGCAATTTACCAACTTTTTCAAGGGGAAAATCCTTTCCTGGTTCAATGAAGATGTGCCAAAACGGTTTCCAACACATCATGGGTCCATTAGTGATCAAAAGGATAATTCCAATTTCAAGTGGATCTAATTTCATTTATCTATTTTTGACTCGATATCCTCCCATAATCAATCTATAAAGTCATTTAACATCCTCAATGGTGACTATGAGGTCTCATATGATTTAATGGTTTGAAAAGAATCTATATAAGTTGAGAAATTTTTGAAATAATTTGGAATCAGAAATTTGAATTGTAAATTCAAATTCATTTGAGAAGAAGCTTTTTCTAATACATTGCATGATTAAAAATAACAAGGTATTTCATTTTCAAGTGTCATTGATACAGAGGTCATAGAGGTAAGACAAATGATATTTTTAAGGTATTATTTGAAGAAAATATGCGTTGAATGGAATGAAGAGGAAAAAATAGATTTTTTAGTTCCATTTTCAAAAAAAGTTGAAACTTGATTTTTTAAAAGAACAGAAGAATAATAAGAGATTATAATAATCCTTTCGGTTTTTTTGTAAACAATAAGAAGAAGGTGAATTTTTCATCATGTGTTTGTGCATTATAAGTGAAGATGTTTCATTCTTTTGTAAAAGTATATAAGGAAAATAATAATTTGGAACATCAATATAAAATAATATTCTCTACTAGTGAAAGAAGTATTATTATTAAAAAAACTATATTTTAAACTATTAGGATGTTAGTATAAAAGGATATTATTGGGTTGATAATATTAGGATGTGTAAACATTCTCACTTTTTCTTATAGATTGATAATTTTTGTTTTGGTAATATCGGAGGAATCCATATAACACAAAGGATTTTAATTCCCATTTTATGAGTTTACCATTGTAAATATGTTATGAATCTTATTATTTTGTGTGTTTAAATTTTTTATAAGAAATGATGATGTTAATAAGATAGAATGAGGTAAATTTTCACCTTGAAAATAGAAGATGTAAATGGATAGTGTTTAAAATGATTTCAGTTGGATGAAAAGTCATCTACATTGATTCCCTGTCATGTAGTGTTGAAAAAAATATTTAATTGGAATGATATAAAGTTGTTGACTGTGGTTTATTATTGTATTATTTTGTTTCTTGAATAGTAGAAAATAATTTAACAAATTTTTACAAAAAAATAGGAAAACAATCAATTAATCTCCTCTCTTATTTTTTTTCCATTTTATCCCATCTGGATAATCTCAACATATTGCCTATTCATTGTATATACAGTATATTTTTTTTTCTTCTATAGGGTTTTTATCTATATCTTAAACAACAACAGAAAATTTAAAAATTTAATATTCACATTGAAATCTTTAGATTCCTTTAAGTTATTCTAATCATTCCAAAAACTACAGAAAAGACTTCACATAAAATAAATATCCATGTGTCACATATTTTTACACAAGCTTTATATATTGACAAAAAATATAACACACCAGTCATATCCACTCTATCATATCCTCACTCCTTCCACCATCATCTCAATAATCTTTCTTAAAGAAATTCGGATCAATTATTTATATAACAATTATATAAGTATAATACAATATATTATATAATTCATCGATGTATATATATGTATTAAAAAGTATATTTAGAAGTATAAATAGAACACAATATCTGTATATAAATTATAAATATATATTTTTATGGTTTATAGATTTGTGAAAGTAATTATTCATAGTAAAAAACTAAAAGAAACCCCTATATAGAATAATCAAAATCACCCATTTTAAAAAAAGTAAATTTAAAAACCATGAATAATAAAAATATTTTATAAGTGAACAAACGAATAGTAATTATCAGTCAAAAAATTTGAAATATATTTTAAAATATTTATACATATCAATAATAATATACCTTTGATCTAAAATTGAGCAGATAAGGTGGGAGTGAGGTATAAAATTTGCAATTTTTAAGGGAGAGTAAATGACTGGACAGGAGGGTGATAGCTATAATGACTCTAGTTTGTGTATAAATAGTAGGGTGGTGGCATGGGGAGACATTATATGGGTGAAAAAATCAGAGTACATGGGAATGTGGAAGTCCATGGAAGGATTTGATTGGAATAATGAATAAGGATATGCATCATGAATGATGATGTAAATGTATTGATGTCAAAAAAATGAGTTGATGCAACTTAAGGGGATGATGGAACATGAAAGATGAAAGGGATTTTGGGCCTCTAGGTTGAAAGGAACAATAATGCGAATGAGGAAGATGCACATATATAGGCATGAAGTAAAAAAACATGCATTAAAATCAAAATTAGGGAGAAAATTTATAACTATAATAATTGAACTTTACCTTGTGGGATTCGAACAAGAAGGAAATTACACTTAGTTATTATTATATTGAATTATGGAAATGATTTTTTATGATGTGAAACTAAATATAATATAGTGTTCACTAAATAGTATGAAGACCATTGCATGATAATTATTTTAATCATATTTAATCATATATTTCTATGAATGGATGTCTATCAATGCAGCCATGAAAGGTTTTCAACCACTTCAAACATGGGAAATCATGAAAATGATAGGTCATGAAAATTTTAGGTGAATACTATGTTCCACACATAATAGATGATCAGACCCCATCTTTCTATATTTTCCCAGTATTCAAAAACACCACTAATCACTATCTGATGATGAACACTGCTCTTCACCCTCTCAATCTTCATCTCTATTTCCATCTACCACCACATATTATTCAATTATATTTAAAATTAAATAATGTTGTATACTTATATTTAAACATAAAATAAATAAATTTTGTGATCAAAATGATTTTGAAATTGTGTGATTTACCTTATTACAAACAACCATCGATGTTATACCACCAGGGATAGATCAGGTCTCTTTAAGATATACATCTATCAATTCATTTGATAATGTGGATATCTTATCCCCATAATCTTGAATTTTGTTATTCATAGAAACAAAATCACTCTCAATATCTTGGGGTGGGGGTGTGACTAGAACAAGGAGTAGATGTGTCTGAAATCTCAGGTGGCCTTCCAAATACCTCTGATGGTAATAGACCCAAACCAATCCCGCACACTCAACCTAGTTTCTCCTTCCTATGGACTTTACCAACTGGGTCATTATAGGATATTGTGTAGAACTGCATGGGACTAGAATCACATAGTTTATTAATTTGTACTTATAAATCAAATATCAGTCATATTATAAGAAATATATATTAACATATTTATAGATGATAATAAGTTATTAAAATTAAAAATGAATTCATACCCTAACTTTTTTGGCAGGCTCATTAACAAAACTCACATCGGATTTTCAATGAACATCCAACCACACTTCTGTTATAAATACTTGGTGACCTAAACACTTTGACTACATTAAAAAAGATAAATAAAAATATTTTATATTAAATAGATAATATTAACTTATACATGATAAAACAATTGAAAATATTACTAGAGTTTATCGTCTTCTAAAAAAACTCTTTAACCCCGTAGTATGAGGGATGATTTTCTTATCTACACTTAACGCATTCTTCCATGAATTATACTAAAATCAATAAAATGTAATTTATTAGTAATGTATGAAATTTCATCTCCTCTTCTTATACATGTAAAAATATAAAATGACATTAATATAATAATATATATTTAAAAACCATGTGTTTCTCATCTAGATGACTATCAATGAAAAAATTATATTTCTCTCTAGGTACCCCATTTGAAACCATATCATACAATTTTTGGGTGCTCAATGAAGTATCATTAACTTCATACCAAAATATCCATTTAAAATATTACAATTTCTTACCCAAATATTTCAATGTCCACTTTTGTTCTTGCATATCAGCAACACTAAAGTGGAAAAGCATATGTACATAGAGATTCATTTTTAAAAAATAATAATTTAATAAAATAATGATATTCAGTTACACTATTGTGTTTTAAAAATACCTATATTTTTTAATCAAAATATTCATTTTTCCAAGATGAGGGAATATTACTCCAATCATTGTACGTAATAGGAAGTGTTGCTGGCTCTGCCACATGCTGGCCTAGAATCTGTCCATGTAATTCTATAACATCATCTATAGGTACCGCATTGGAATCAAATGGAACTACTATTTTTAGTCTGGTCAAATTCCATACATTTAAACTTTTCATATTTTCTCTATAATACTGTTGTTTCCATATTTTATGAAAAAATTGTTAGTAGAATAAAAAATTGAAATAAATATATCCATATTTTTATTTTTACCTATGATAGTAACCCTCAAATATTACCATGACGAACAAAGACCGGTGCCCTGCTCCCTCACTACTGAGGCTGTTGAATGGGAAGGTATCGACTGAGATATTGATGGGATATTGATAGAGGGTTTGAGAGACGGTGATAGGGTAAAGTGGATAGTGTATCATATTCTATAGGGCTGGAACCCTATAGAAAAACATTATTCAGTGTGGTCGATGGAATGTCATATGAGAGACAAAAGGGATCATTATAATGCCTCCTCCTTAGCATTCCTCTCATTTAATATAATAAAAATGTCTTCAGAACACAAATTTCAAAACATTCTTGTATAAAAAATAGAAATGACAATAGTTACATAGTAATAATAAATATATACATAACAATGATAATGAATGGATGTAGAAATGATATAAGTGGTTGCTAAATCAATTTATATAAACACATTAAATCATTTTCTCCCTCAATCATGTCAACTTCCTACTCCATCAATAATTCATCTACTTCATCCACCCTTACAAGACTAATATTTTCAATACCATGATGGAAAAATAGGTCTTCTTCTTGTTATTGATGTGATTCAATGATAGAGGTCAAATCATCCACTTCATCACACATATCATACAAGTCTCCTTATTTTACATGAGCAACTAAACTTCACCCTTCATCCATGAAACCTTTCACATAATATACCATTTTCACATACGGTGATAACATATACAGATTATATAGTTCTTGGTCACTAACATCCATCAAGAAATCGAATTTCACAGATGTAAATTGCATAGAATCTCTTTTAACACCCCTAATAATATCCACCCAATTAAATTTGAATAAAATACAAAAAAAATCCCATTGTAGTATAATTCGATAATTTTATTCAACATTTCATAATATCCCACTTTAGAAAATGAAAATATGACACAATTATATTTTTTCAAACCCTCTTCTCAATCGATTGTACAAAATCTACATCCATTTACGTTGTATGCATCGAATTTCTAGAATGTTTTAGAGGACCTTGAGCAAGAAACTTCAAATATTCTGAAAAATATGCTCACGTATCAGTATTCATGATCTAAAAAAAGTAAAATAAATCATTAGATTTACCAAATATATGTATCAACCTAATATCAATATCTATTGCAATATTTATGTATATACATGTCTTGAAAACCATGATACAATATCTTTTGAAGACATATTTTTCACATATTTTTCATTTCATGTTAATCCCCATCATTCATCTCATTGTTTTTATCCTAAAATATTAAAAAAATGGATCAGAAATTTCACTATTCAATAGAACATATCTTTTTGCCTATAATAATTCCATTTTTGTTAGTATAACATTTTATCTCCTCCCAGATGATTATCCAATAGCAAGAAAATTATTATATTTCCCATGTATTTCAGATTGAGTTGACGTGTCATCAATAAGTCCAACTTTATGGAATATTTTCTCAATATCATCCAGTATCTAGAATAAAAGGTGATACATGCCTATGTCAAATATCTTTCAGAAATAGAGCCTTCAGGTTGAGTTTATTTTTCACAAATGATTTCAAACACACAAGATATCTGTGAAATAAAATATAAAACTTAATTATATATTTAATGAAGTGACAAGAATTTTTTACTGAGAAAAAACATATAAGTAATGTACCAATCAATTGGATACATCCATAAAAAAGGTACGTGGACTCTTAATTTATCTTCCTCAACCAAACTCACAGTTAAATTCATCATGACAAAAAAAATGATGGATCAAGGATCATCTCAATTTTATAAAGCTTCAATAAAAATATCTCCTGATTGTTCTTAAAATGAAATGGATGCATAATTTTTTCACATAGTTTTCGGAAATATGGGAAGAATTAAATTACATTAGTGGTACACTTTTCTGGTAATAATTTACAAAATCCCAATGGTAGTAACTACTATTACAAAATATCTTAACCATTGATTTTTAACCCATGTAACCAATGATGATTTTAGTCAACACACCTTGATGTGTTACTTTAATAGCCTTCATATAGCATCACATGTTTTAAAATTTTAAGGAATGTATTTTTATCCCTATATTTCATTGCAAAAAAATTCGGAGCATATGTACAATTCTAATCTGGCTAGAGGTCATTGTTTATGTTCATTTCTTATATGTCTATCAAATAATTGAGATGATCCTTCGAAATTACATTCTCATTAAGCAATGTGAAGATTAAATTTTCACAAACATTCACTCAATATGCATCACATCATGATTATGCCACCAAAAATTATTCTCCCAATACATAAGTTTGAATAATATAATTTTTTCATCAATTTTTGTGTTCCCGTTTCATTTTATGATTCACTTAAAACTCATTTCCCATTATAATTCAAATATTTCTCCATCCCAAAATTTGTTTCACTATTTTCTAGTTGTTCCATATATATTACAACTTGGTAAAAATATTGTAGGGGATCTATGATCAAGGAAATAATTTAATTCTTACTTTGTATGTGAAAATATGTGAGAATCATTTAGAAATACTCGATGAAACAAGAAGCACAATTTTCTATAGTGAGGTAGTCATTCAGGCTCAAAATAAAAGTTACAAACAAGACAAGACAAATCTGTATATCTATTCCAAATAACTATATTTCCCTATCTTCTAAAATCACTAGTTGTCTACATTAGAGCATCTTTCATTTTGAACCTTGTTCTAGAAGTTGCATCCTATGTCTCAACACTAATACTCCATTACTCCTCTAATTATTCAATTATAGGCTGAATTTATACATCAATATCATTTCAGGAAGCATTTTTCTAGGAATAATCCTTGAAATGATAAAATAATTTTGTTTCATACAAATCCACAGAGTAATATTTTAATGTATCAAAACATCCATCCAAATGATATAACTGGTACTTAAAGTCCCAAATGGGTTGAATCCATCAGTATCCAACCCCGATCGAACATTCCTAGGAACAGATGATAAATATGGATTTAATGAATCAAATGTTTTCAATGATTATGAATCTCTTGGATCTCACATTAACCCATCCTTGTTATTATATATAGAATTTAAATTCTTATTTTGTGTGGTTTTTAATGACATGAATTTTTTTTTCAATTGATGAATTAAAGGAAATTAATGCAAAACTTTTTTAGGTGTGTTACTTTTCTTCCTCTTCATTGTAGTATGTTAATTCAGACCTCCAACATCACCCGTAAACATCTGTCTAGAAGAATAACATTGTTTCAATCCTTCCTTCTTGAATCCTCTCCCCAATAAACCATACAATCACATGTATTTTTTTTTATAATTTAGACCAAGATTGTTAAGAAATTTTTTCATATCATAAAAAGGCACAAGGATTTTTTATATCAAGAAATGAATCGCACAACAATTCCAATATCATGTACCTCACCTTATTTGTAATTCCAAATAGGCATTTGATATTTTACCATGTGAGAATAAAATAATGATTTTAATATGTCAAACATCCACTATATAAAACTTAATTTCCATCATCAACTACACCATAAAATGCATGTGTCTTCTCAGTGAAGTTTCCTATTACATTAGTCTTCATAGAATCAAGAGGAGGATCCAATGATATGTTACAATCTTCATATAGTTATCCTAAAGTCTAAAAAACATCACCTATCACGTTTTTATTTGTAAAACCATCTACTTTTTGTTCTTATATGGTTTGATGTCAATGTTGGTGTCTTTCAATGATGAATGCATCATTAATAAGGGTTTTCATTTATTTTTCCATTGTCAACAAATTTGGGGTATTATTTTGTGGATTGACATCACTACCCAACCTTTCTGTAATATTTGAGTCTCCATGCCAAATCTGAAATAAATATTGAGTAGTAAATTCATAAAAATCAAGAGTTAATAAACATCATCTCTCAACAACCATATACTAAATTTACATTTTGGACCTGGACGTATTTTTCTCCAGTCAAAGGAAAAATTGTAAATTGAAAAATCTTAACACTCCTCCATTCCCTTAGAATGATGAGTTTCATTCCTCAATAATTGGATCATGATTTTATCCATATATATCACAATGATCCTACATGATATTAGAAACATTAAAATAAACAACTATTAATAAATAGAAAAAGAGATTCATATATACTAGTTGAAAAATAATTAATATGTAAAATAAGGTTTTCATATATAAATACATATCATAAATAATAGAGAATTTTAAAAAGGATATTTGAAATCCATTAAGTCCATTTGTGAGGAAAATGATGTGTAAAGAAGCAACATTTTTTATTTAAAACCCATTAATAAACCCATGAGGGTAAATACATGTTGCAATCAATTTTTAATAGAAATAATATATTAAGAAAACATTGAAAAATTATCACAATTCTTTTTTAATAATATAGTAGAGGACCTACATGATTCTCAAACTATTAAGTTACTATCATGATACCATTTTTTATTAAATAGATGCATTTTGTTACATTTTTTTCATTGATTGAATTGATGGATTGACGATGATAAATGGTGTTTTATTCAAATATTATCTATTTTCTGTATATCTATTATTTTATTTGTGTAATTTATTTTAAATTTTTTAATTTACTTTTATTATAAGGATAAATACCCCATTGACATTATCAGTGGCTAGTGGTAGGGAATAAAGAGATATTGAATCATCAGTTATTACACAGGAAACATTTCTACTCAGACGAGGATTGGGAAATGATCAAGAATGTGTATTATGAATCAATAAAAATAATTGATGCCAAAATTTAAAATTATGTTGAGAATGATCGTGACTTCATATGACATACTAATGAGGCATTCAGTTGAGAAATGAACCGCTCTAAATATGACATCATGAGTTCATGAAATAAATATAATTCTAATAATCCAATAAACATAATGAGTTACCAGGTACCACCAACATATTTATCCTAAAAATTGTTAAATAAAAATGTTTGAATACATCCAGTTATCTCTCATTACATAAGGATATTGATACTATTTCATAGAATATATATTTATCCAATCCAAAACTCAATTTGCATAATTGAGTAGGATCAATGTTGAATGACTAATTAGATATATTCTATCTTGTATAGTAAATACTACAATGTACCAGTTCCTTAATAGGATGGTGGATGTTCAAGTTGTAATATCTAAAGAATTCAATCGTGGAAAATGACAACCCTCCACCTTGGTAAAGGAGAAGAGAAATGACTTCAAAATAGGGTATCCCTTCTACCTTCCCCACTAGATATGTTAGAGTATCTTACTTTTATACACCATCCTAAACAAAATGAAGTGGAACATTGGAATCCTCCATAATATGAGTACCCTTATTGATGTTATCTATTTATTTTTAATCCTTATTTTGGGAGAAATAATCTAAAATTTTAAATAATAATTTAGAAAACCAGAATAATTATGGAAAATCAATGTTATTATATATGATCACAAAAACATTCTCCTTGAATTCTTCTCATAAACAATTGTATATACATCCTAATATTAACCAAGATCCACCATCCCTGCAAATTTTTTAGAGTCACACCCCCCACATATATATATATGTATGTGTGTGTGTAAAAATATGAAAATTCTCCTCTATGTAATGATAATATATATCACAATAGTCTAGAAACTATATATTTCAGTTTATCAAATAATGAAATTCTATCATTAATAGATTTCATAATAAATATTATAAATAAATAGACTTGTTTACAACACAAAATAAGAAAATTATGGAATGTGATACTATATTTCTTATCTTGATATATGAATGCACTTGAATCCCAAAAAATAGTAATTGAAATCCTAAAAACGGTGAGTGGGGGTGATGTTCTAGGTTAGGACTGGTGGAGTGGTTCAGAAAGTGGTAAGGTCAGGACCAATAGTGGGGGGTGGAGATTGTCAGGGGGTGGGGTGAGGGTTGGGCCAAATGGCAATGGGCTTTGAGGGTAGGGACCAACCGCGAAGGGTGGAAAGGAATGGTGAGGGACGGAGAGGGTCAGGACATGTCGAGCTTTATGGGTTTGTGGGGTTCGGGCTGTTCAAGGGTATGAGGGTTATGGGAGAAATGTCAGGTGTGTGAAAAAATTAAAAGATTTAGATGTGCTTTTTAATAAACTGCTGCTGAAGTTCGATTTTGTTGTAGTTCCCACACAAAGGATTCCTAGGAAGGGGATCATGGTTTTCCAAACCATTAAACTTAATCATCATCATATAATTATGTGGTTCATGGTTTTCCCTAAGGGTCACATGACATCACAAACAATTCGAAAACCATACCCCCCACTGTTTCTGGGTGTATAGTATGGGGAGGGTGGGTGTACAGTTTGGCCAAATTGTGAGACTACTATGGGCCACCTCCTGATTCTCCAAATTTGGCACACAATTTTTTATGGCAATCCACACAGTTTTACCTAACTATGTACTAAGTGTGCACATCACCTTGGGCTTCTAAACTTCTCCTATTTTACCCAAAAAACCTTAATAAAATGTAACCATGATACTCTAAAAAATGTAAATGGAGGACTTGAAAATAAGCACAAGACATCCCCAAAAAGGGAAGGATACTGGAATAGTATACTAAAGATATTTTTTTGTCCCAAACATCTATTAAATTCAAAATAATCATATACATTTTTCAATAATAATCTATTTCCAATTGGAATTAAAAATTAATATTTTCAAAATCCTAAAAAATTTATTACTACAATCAAACAATCTATACACCATCAAGTACACATCTTTAAATTAATATAAAATCCCTAAAATAAAAACTATACATACTAAGAGTATTTGAAATTTATGATGCCTCTTTGGAAAAATATTTATTATTTATTGATAATTACATAACTCTCTCATATTGTATTCATTGTGTTGAATTTTTTTTTATTTTTTCTTATTCTACATTAATTATTTATTACTATTGTTTATGATTTTATTCATCATCTCACATTGCATGATTATAGAAAAAGGGATTCTACAGTCACTAATTTAAGATACCACTACATGCGTAAGAATTTTTTAATATACACTTTTCAAGAATAATATTTTGATTAACATGTGTCTTACAAATGTAAAATTGAATCCTATATTATAGATAATTTAAAATTTCATAACATTATGTATGAAGGAAGTGAGTATTATATATTTATGTGAATTTAAAACTAACTCTTACATTTTAAAATTTCAAATAAAATGACTCTTATGAACTGATGAAATTTCCTTTATGAATTACTGTGGAATTATTAAATGAAACTAAAATATTAAAAATTGAGCTTAGGAAATTTCCATTACAAATTGCATGGTAAGAATAGAAAATCGTTATATATTGATATTTTATTGACGTAAAAACCCCTTTTGTACTGAGATATTACCATCATACTTATTTTATGAAGTATTAGTTGAATTTAACATATTATGAACTTTTATCTAACATATTTTAGGCCCTTTATGTATGACTATAGAGGATAAAAATTCCATATTTGAATAACGCTTATGCATTTATTATAGTTTAAATCTTAATTATTAACTAATGAATATCTTTTAATTTACAAATAAACATGATGATTTATACATAAATACATTTCAATATTATTATGAATTTAAGAAATTTTTATGTTATTTTTAGAAGAAAATGAAATGATCATTACATATGGTAATACATGTATGCATTTTAATGAAGGTATTTTATAAGTTAAGGATCTATAAGATATAAGTATTTCTTTTAAACATTATGATGATTTGTAAATATCAATATTATTTTACTCATTATAATATAGCACTACATGCAAAAGAATTTTTGAAGGATTTAAATAAAAAAAATTCTTCCTAAAATAGGTATTATGTTTATTGTTGACCTGGAGCTGTTTTTTTTATTAATTTTAAAAAATATTTTAGTTATCTAAAATAGGGATTTAAATCAAATACATTTTTTTAAAAAATTATCTTATAGTTGTAAATATCCAACTGAAATAATTATCCATATACAGATTATTTTATTAATTCAAAGGATTGAAATTTAGGAATTTTATATGATATTGATGAATAAAACCTTGAAAAGTATTTCCTTAATATTTGGGATAATTTTAGTGACAATTATCATAATATATCTCTATAATAATGGATTGATAAGGACGATATTTATTTTTATCAACACTATTAATTCATTGTGGTTAGAATCAAAAAATGATTTTCTTTTATAGATATTTTAAAATATTCATTCAGATGGGAATCACTATCAATGGATATTGATATACATTAACTATTAAAAGTATATTGATCTAATTATAATTTTTTTTATCATATTTAAATTATATATTTCCCTATTATGCTATTGTAATATATTTGTTTATTTTCCATAAAATTTCATGTTCTATTTTGGTTTCACATTGATAAAAGTTATGTGTCTATAATTGGTTCTACCTCTACATTAAAGGGATTGTTTTTTACTTCTATACCTTATCTTGGAATGGTAGTTTGTAAATGGCATGTTACTCCATGTGAATAATATTTTTGATTTAATGTAAACCATACCTCACGATTAATAGATGGTTATAGAGAGTAGATGTATGGTATTGATGTTCAAACAACCTATAAATATTTCTTGTGTTTATATTTAATTTTTCAATTTTTTTAATTAATAAAAATTAATTCACCCTTTCACTTGACCCCGAGACACAATTAAATATCAATAAAAAATTGGTTTCATTTCCTACCCTTTTAAGTGGAATTATACTATTGTATTATAGTATTATATCATTAAAAAAATTTTCTATTCAGAATATAATTCATGAAAGCATATTCTAAGGGGAGGTTCATTTGACATGGAAGGTCATGGATCTAATGATGGATGGATTTCACAACCACATATCAATAATGGGAATGAGTATGGTTATTAGTCCTCTTGGGTGGATCCCAACACAAAAAAAATTAATCATTCAACATTAGAACAAAATAGTAAAGACATTAAAAATAAATAGTAAAACCCATTATTTTAGAAATTGTAAGGAGGATAATATGTATTTATTATATTATAAGATCATTAATATTATATTTTGAACCATCAATTGAATGTTTTTTATTTGTGTTTTTACAAGTAAGATTAATCATGTTATTTGGATAATTATACCAGTAAAACATTATATTAGAGATATATTGAAAAAAATAATCATGGAATTATTCATAATGAATAAAAAGACATAAAATTGAAAAAAATTAATTTTTAATCAACTGTTTCATATTCTCCCTAGTACTATGAATTAAATAAAGAAAAAATTTGAGACATTAGACAACACTATCATGTTTAAATTAGTCCAAATATGACTACCAAAAAATCCTTACCCCAATATAACATCCATTAATGAAGTCGACAACTTCAATAAGTACACACTTGTTATATAAATTAATTTTCTTTATCAATATGAATTGGAGTTATCGAATATATCAACAGAAGTTAAAATTAAAAAAATGGTATGACATTAAAATATTTTTTTCTTCATATTACTCTTCTGATTTTGTTTTATGTGGATAGAGAATACATTATTTATTTTAATTGGATGAATGATTCTATGAATACATGAATGGGATAAAAGGTTAAAAAAATATGTATAAGATACTATTGAAGATATGACTGAAAAATCAATTTGAATGTATTCTCTAATTATAATTTGAATATAATAGATATAACATGTAAAGAGTTTATAAATAAATTACACATGAGAACTGGATATCCAAGGATAACACATATAGCTAAGGACTAAATGAAAAATATGACAGAGAAAAGAGCATTGGATCCATGATAAAGTTGAACTGAACCTTAGGATTCATGTGATGAATATGAAATCAAGAAGAAATTTGAAAACATTTTGTCTTTAGAAACTGTCAATGTGGATAGTGCTTCATGTCTATATTATACCATTCATTTTCATTATGAATTGAATCATGAATAACCTAAACATTGAACTGTTTCCAATAAATATTATTTGAAAATATGAAACTTATAAAGAAGCTAAAAGATTATATGAACAATAGATTGAGTAAAAAATTATTTTATCTCAATTTAATGATAATTTTAAGATATATTATTCTATATATATGAAAATGTTAGTAATAATTTTACGTAGTTCAAAAAAGATAATTAAATTATTTCCAAACTGATTTTTTTGTGGGATTCAAAGTAAATTTTTTAGTGAATAGAAACAAATATAAAGAAGATATCAACGAATTTTAGGAACATAAAATCAAATTTTGCTGGTTATAAAATTTATTCACCTCAAATTTAAAAATAAATTATTTATAACAAGTATGAATGGAAGAATCAATACGCTAATTTTTTTGAAGAATTATATTTTTTCAACAAACATTTGAATGCTCCAGTATATTTCTAAAATAATTGGGATACAATATAACATAGTTTTTCACTATTTATCTTATATAATTCCTATTAAAACCTATTTTAATTATATGTGTTTACTGATGAGTATCTTAACTAATTATGTCAAATACAATGTTGAATGTGTTCAGAAATAGATAAATATTATATTTTTTAAGAAACATACCATATAATTGTCAAGGAATATGTTTGGTACAAAGATATTGGATTCAATATACTTATGAGTAAACTCCCATTAAACATTATAATTTATAATAGATTTACTGGATCCATTATAACATTTACAGATAACACCAATGATAGGGTAATAGGGTTTGGTGATATTAGTATTTCCAATTATGATATTATTTGAAAAAGAATATATATTAACAGTTTATAGTATACCATGATTATCCAATATCAATTATGTTATTTTAAAATTAACTTTATATAATGGACTGAAAATGGATTAATTTAAAAGATGATATTATATGTTTTCTTTCCTACAAAAAGTATAATATTTACTTTAATGATCATTCCAATATATCAGTTAGGCATGAAATGTGATTAAATATTATACATATAGACTATGGTGAAAAAAAAATTCAATGTCAATAATTTTCTCAATATATATTTTTTAGGGTCCTTGAATGTCCTTGGGTTTAAATTAATAAATTTACCCCATAAGATAATTTGACAAATAAATTTAATGGATTTATGGATTTTTAATTATTATTTATTACCTTATCCTATATCAGGATATATTTTATAGTTAAATTGGACCATAATACTAATATATTAAATGTAATATATTATTATAATTTTTCATGAGTATCTATGATGAATTTCGTATAACGATAAACAATGCCTCATATTGGAAAATTGAGGTCACTATTGTGTCTGAAAATTTGGTTTGACCCAATGGAATTTATTATTTTCATTAACTCAGGAACTATCTAATATTCAATGCATTAAATTAATGACTAAAAGTATTTAATTAATTAATTAATTGGTTTTAATATGTATAAACCATTTATTACCATCAATATTAACCTTTAAAAAATTTCTCTTCAGTGTAAACCATTGTTGATAATAAGATCCTTGGATATATTATGGTGGTTATGAAGCATGATTATAGGGTTGATGATGGTTCAGATGATCGGGTTCAAATATACAGTAATTTTTATGCAGGAAACAAGTGATTATGACAATAAAAAAGAAGTGATAAATATTCCTTATCAATTTAGGTATCCCATGTTGCATTTATTCCTTGATATTCATGTTTATATTCTTATTAGATTATGATGCAATAGTATGATATTATGTTGTTGGATATTTAATATTTCATCTAATGTTTTTTGTGTTGGTGGTTGAACATTAGAAATTATTCACATAATGAAACATCATGAAAATTTTCCCAAATCCCTTATTATTTGTCTATTTAATTCATGCTTTTCAGTTTTATTTATTGATACCTATTTTTTTATATCATGTGTTTTATTTTTATTGATATTGTAATGCCCCAAGCCTAGAGTCCTAGAGTCAGTGAATTATTTTAATACATTTGTATGATTACAAGGAATTATGTCCCGAAAGACCGATCAGTTTAGCAGTCTTGTAAAATAGATTTCATACATGAACATTACATTACTCATTCTAACATACAATACAAAAAATAAGTTATTTGAGAACGCCGTTATTCCCTTTATCTTAACACCGCATATCAATCATAATACACTTCTTAGAATCCTGGGAAAATAAAACATAATAAATGGGTGATCTCAAATACCCAGTAAGGGTAAATATTTTAGCAGAAGCTATAAACTTTTAAGGCAAGATGTATAATAAAAATAGTATCCCTTTTAAACATAAACATGAACATAATATGAAAAAAATAAATCAAACATTACCATATAAACATGCACATTGATATTCTACTAGTCGAATAATCACATGTAATAACTAATTTCGTTATGAGGGAATGCCTAATGCCGGACATCATTACCACATAGTCAAGGCCTTATGCCAAGACTAAAATAAAATTTTTGTCAAGGCCTTGTTCCAAGACACTAGTTTGTCTCATGAGACCTACCGACGCATCAAGGAGCTATAGTGGGCTCCACTCGTCACTTATTAAGTCCACTACATTACTCATATGAAAAAGTTGAAACATAACATAAACATTCGTATTAAAAATAGCATACAAAATGTCAATACATTAACCATAAAACATTTAGTGGTATAAAAATAGAACTTCCACAGTCCAACATATCATAACTCATTCAATAAAATATGGAAGATTTTATTATAATAAATCAACCTCAATCAAAAATAATATTCAGTAAAGGAGGATGACAGAGTTGAAAATGATGAGTAAATTTTTTTGAGAGAAATATCCTTTTTGTAAAATCATTTAAAAGTCACACATTTATAAAGGAAGTAATTAAATAGAGTTTTTTGAATCAAAGTGTCCCATAACACTTTTAAACTTTTGAAAATAATTATCATTTCAAAACATTCATGTCTATATAAATAAATCCTTAAAATCATTTTGAAAACATGGAAATTAATTTAAAAGATTTAGATTGATAAATCTTTAAATCATTTAAAATTATGATCTAGATAATGATTTACTTTCACAAATCATTAAAATATTCATTTTTAAATCATTTTTATGAAAAATGGACATGGTTGATTAAAATTTCCCATTAAATAATTACACATAAACAATCTCGAATAATAATGAGATCGAGGAATTAACCCTTACCTTGCAGTTTCCTTTAGTCAAGGATATATTTAACCTTCTGTATAAAGATAGTAGTATGTTATTAAATTATAACAGAACCATATTAATATTTATGATATCATAAATGATTCATTTATGTCTTTACAAGACCATTTAATAATAATTTCCATTTTAAATTATAATTTCGGTTAATAATCGCTTTCTTTATCATTCACGTTTTAACTTGTTACTCCTGATTATATCACTTAGATCAAGATTTAAATACTTCCAGAATATAAATACTGATTTATATTTCATATATATTTAGAATATAAATATGTATAATAGACATATATATGAAATGAAAAACACCGTTTATGGAGAGGGTAGTCCGTACGTACGCATAAACGATGTGTCCGTTTTCATATCATATTGAATAGAACTAAGTGAATAAGATATATGTAACTATATATATATTTGTATATATATATATATCTCTCCAGTAGAATTATTATTTCATATATTACATACTTATTAGTAATATATATTTTCATAATCGTGGATGAAAGGTGAATATGGATATTAATCTAATTGCGTCGTGGAGATGGTAATCCGTACATACGTACGAGCGACAATATCATTTCCTTAAAGGTGTAGAATTGGATGGTATATTTATTTTATAGATACATTTTCATGTTATTTTCATTATTTATATACATATTACTCATCATTATATCCATCCAAATAACATAGTGTTGAATAAACAATTACACCACGACGTGGAGACGGTAAGCCGTACGCACGGACGCATGGTGACATTATCATTCATAAGATGGATAGAATAATGAATATAGTTGTGAAATATTTATAATAACATAAATTTATATAGAAGATACTGGAGATATTAATTTATAATGGAAGCAACAAATAAAGAGTAAGTGGAAGAATAAGAGAACTTTAAAGAGGGTGGTGAAATCATTACCTCTTCTTTGGGTTCTTCCTTTTAATTTGATCAAAAGGGATTCTTAGGATGGATTTCTGAACAAAGGAAAGCCTCTAGGATATTTGGGAGGATATTTGGGTAGATTTTGGCTGAGAAAAATGGCTTTGTAGGTGTTAATTTGAGATAAGGGAAGGTGCCCTTTTACAAGATGTGTGAGGGGAACCTTAGGAAAAACTTAAAATATTATTTTATAAAAAATTCATTTTCAGTTTATAATGGATAAAAAATTAATTATTTAAAATATAAGGTGGGTATCGGTCTAAAAAAACTCAACTAATAGGTTTTATATGGGTTTAGGTTACCATATTAACCTTAACGTTTAGATTTAACTCTTATTTATATAGTTTGACATTTACTATGTCTCTTTGTATTTTTATATTATATGGTAAATAAACATACTATAAAATGACAATCTAACCCCAGTTGGTTAATTAATGTTATATATATTATTATATAAGTCTTTTTGATGAACCATAGATTTTTAGGACTATTATATCAATTAATAATATAATATTTGTTTTAAAAACTACTTTATGTCAATTTTGACACTCTTTGGTATTTGTTTTTTGATAAAATAATAAAAGCATGGTTACTTCATAAAAAATAAATTGAATCAATCCTAATATGTCATATTCACCTATAAAATTCGTGTATGTCATAAAAAATTTTAAATTATATTTATTTTAATATTTATAATACCATTTATCTGATTAATTCGTTAATAAGGTAATTACTGGATCATCATCGTGTCATTTATAAATTTACTTATATAATCTCTAAAAACTATAAATAAAATATTATTTTGTAGTAAATTATTTTATATTTCTAATGAATATTTATAGTCTAATTTATCCTTTGTATAACCATTTATTAAAAATGGTCTAGTTTTTAAACATTGATTTTAACTCTTTTAACTCTTCTTTAAATAAAATAATAATAAATATCTTAATCTAATCAAAGTGGACCTATAGGGTCATATTTTATTTCTAAGGTTGTTTTTGGTATAATTAAACTTATCCAATAGAATTAGGACATGTGTTAGGGTAATAATAATATCATTTTTACCCTCAATTACCCTATTTACTTTTAACCGTGGTAAATAAAAGTAAAAAGTTACTATTCATGAAAAATTAGTTTTACCTTATTGAACTACATTTTACTCCATGATATTAACTGTGTCTCTCAGATTTTTTAAATTCAACTCATAGAAGCGGTAAAATTAAGTTTTATGTAAATTTGCAAATGCTCCTAAAAGGTGGGTAAAATATTGTAAAAAGTTCGATAAAATTTTTATACATCTAAAATTATTATAAACTAACTCCAATACATTACATTGAATTTATATAGGTATTATGAATCTATTTTTACCTAAAATAAATTTAAATAAAATAAATAATTATTTAAATAAAAAGTCGATTTTAAATAATAACTTAGGGTTTATCACAATTCATCAAAAATTGAAAGTTTTCAGAAAAATAACAAAAATTTACCCTATGCTAATTTTGATATTCCTAATTCAAAAATGAATTCTATTTTACCAATTTCAAAACATATAAGTTTAATTTATAAATTTAAAATTAATTCCTGTTGTAAAAACTAAAAGGCGTATTTTTATGAAATAATAACTATCAAAATATTGACACTTTTTTATGTCCAATTTCAAAGTGAAATTACTTAAAATGAACAGAATTGGATTAATTAGTAAAAATACAATCTATATATACTTCCAAAACATTAAAATGTATAATTTAACACTATAAATTATTTTGATTAAAAATGTTGCTTTCAGTTAAAATATAGTATTTTTCATTATTCACCCAAATATAAAAGTTTTGAGAAAAACCCCAAAAATTTGTTAAAACTAAATTATTACATCCAGATTATAAAGAAGAAGTTTATTTTTTTCAAATTTAATATATAAAATTTCTAAGTATTGTATTTAAGGAGTGTTCGCCATTAAAAGGAGGTAAAAGTATATTTTTTGAAAAATACTTCTTTTATCTGAAAAAATTGAATTAGTTCCTTCATTATGTCTAAGAAACTCATAATATGGATTATAAAATTATAAGGATTATATATAGTTCAATATTCAGTTAATAATATTCATAACCTCTTTTGAATGGCTAGTTTGGTAAGTCATGGTGTGCTTGAACTTGATGTTGCGTGTAGTGTAAGTTATTGAATTACATTGAAGAACTAACGTAATTTGAAATCTTGGGGTGTTACATTCTTCCCTCCTTAAATAAATTTCGTCCTCGCAATTTGAAATTTTTCTTTTAAAATAAAAGGTCGAAAATAGAAAATAACTTTGTGGGAAAACCCACATCGGAAATTGGGTTAATAAAATTTAGTCTTAATAAGAGGAAAAAATTATATATATATATATATATACTTGACAAGTAGAGTTTCTTCCTTCTTTTAATTCCTACCAAAAACTCATGTTTCACTACAAATGATTTCAAAAAAATTTTAATTATCCAAATCATATAAGGTTCCCAAAATAATGAATTTAAAATTTATTTGTCAGACTATTTAAAAAAAACTAAAATATACAAACCAGTACATCACGTAGTCCAGTTGTAGGTGATGCACCTTTGTTGCTCTTCGGTTGCGGGTTCAAGTCTCGCAAACATTCTGGACGCGACTAGTTGTCTCCAGACCTATGGGTTGTCCTTTTTATAACAATCCAAAAATAACCTTAACAACAGTATCCAATTTCAAACTTAATCCATTCCAACCTTTAGACTTATCCAAAATAATTATATCCAAACTCTCTATCCAAAATTTATAAGGAATTTAAACATAATGAGTATCCTTTTTTCCAGGTAATAACATGTTAAAGCCTTCATCATGCATTCTTTTAAAACACCGCAACATCCTGAATTACCCTAAAACCTTATTGATTACATTCATTCTCCCTTATTCCTTATAGAATATTGGATATACTCCTTCTATCCAAAATAATTTGTAAACTACAAAAATGATGGAATATACAAATCATTAATCAGTTTCAAGGAAGTCAATAATATTCAATATAATTTATCCAAATCAACCATCTCTTATTCTAAAATCACTACCTCATTATCAGAACCATATTACAGATTACCTTTCCTTCAACAATGTATTTTCCAAAAAGTGTGTCTTACTATTAAGTCACATTTCGTTGAACCATATAATCTCAAATCCTCAATAAAATAGTACTGAAGTACAATCCTTATTTATCTCCATAATTCATGTAACCAGTATATTGTTTATATAACACTCAAATGAAATAATTCTATAATAACATCATAATAACACAAGTCATTCCTCTTTATCTAGGGTAGTATCATGACTTGATTATTATCCAATAACAACATTTTTGGTATACTCTTATGAATGTGACATTGATTCGCGTAGTGTCTCAACGCCTTGCAGATAATGAATTTTACATTTGAAAACTTTTTCTTACCCTTGAAATCACGTACTTGGTGTCCTTTTTCTCCACACTTCTAACAAACTCCAATTACCTTCAAGCATTTACCATGGTGATTCTTTCCACATTTATCACATATTGGAAAAACCTTCTTTTACTTCTTCTCTTTATCCATATTTCTCTCTGCCATCCTTTTCTTCTCTTGCTTCCCTTCAAAGCCATAGGACTCGGAAAATTATTTACTTATCTTATTAACACATGACATTATTTCTTCATATGTTTAGAATACATGGGATACTATTTCCCTTCTAAATGTTGGCTTAATATCGTGAAAGATATGATCCTTCTTACTCTTTGGATCATACGTATTGTTGGAGTTCACATTCCTTCTACTGGGATCCATTTCTATAAAATGGAATACACTAGATCAGTTTATGAATTTCAATGAATGATTCCATGTCACGACACGTCCCACGGGGCCCGTATCGTGACTACCCCAAGCCCTCCTTCCATAGGCCACGGGTTGGCGACTAGAAACAAAGGTGTAATTCCCTAAAACTGGGAAGGCGTTGCCTTTGTAAATCGTAAACACATACAACCAGAGTACAAGTGGAAGAAAACACAGAGTAAAAGCTATATATCGAGTGTACTGAAAGTAAAGGGGGTTAGAATACAAGACCAACTATAAAGTACAAATACAACTGAATGCAAGTACATCTAAAAAGGGACAAACAACTGAAGTTGAAAGCAGCTCCTGGATCGTCCTCCGAGGTCCCTACATGATGGGTAGGTACCGATGGGATCCTCAGCACTCCTCGTCCGTCAGACTCCACCGTGTACCGATATGTCGTAAGGCCCTCCTCCGAGTACCATCCAGTCCTAGTACTCTCAGCGTCCGTCACCGCTGTCTGTCGTCTGCATCCAACACAATGAGGTGTGGGCATAGCCCGTGCAGAGGTGAGTATAACAAACTGTAATGCCCCAACCCTAGTTACCCAGAGTCCGTGCATTATTACGTAACATTGGCATGATCACAAAAGACCAAGTCTCGAAAGACCAATTAGTTTATAAGCCTTGGAATCACTAGATACATTCATAAATGTTACAACACATCATAATGTGAAAAAAAAACAATAACATGGTCTCCATAGTCCACACTCATATACCCTTCATACTATCCCAGCAGGTCAGTCATACAATATTTATTCACATCCTGGAAAAATTAAAACATAGAAATGGCTGAGCTCAGATGCACATTAAGTATAACAATACAGCGAAAACCTTCATAAATAAACATAAACATTTAAGGCAATGTATAACTAAAAAAAAGCCTTTTAAACTTGAACTTCAACATAATATGGAAAAAATAAAACGAAATAATTCCATTTACTTATTCACATGGATATTCGACTAGTTGAATAATAACATGCAATATCAATAACCACTTTCATAATGATAGAATGCATAATGCCAGACTATCATAACCACGTAGCCAATGCCTCATGCCAAGACTACAAAAAAGATTTTGTCAAGGCCTCATTCCAAGACACTAGTTTGTCTCATGAGACCTACCGATGTATCGAGGAGCTATAGCGGGCTCCACCCGTCACTTATTAAGTCCAATTCATTCCTTATATGAAAAGGTTTAAACATATCATAAACCATAACATAATTGTATCACATAAAACATGCGTAAAGGAAACATAACATTTCCACATTTCAATCACAAGATATCAATAAAACACATTGATATAATAAAAACATTATCAAAACCATTTTCAATACCAAAATAGAAGAAAAGTAAAGCATGGTATTTGTGTTTCATTTAAAAAAAGTTATGGCTTGTGGAAGAAGCTGAAACTCAAATAATGGTCACAGCGGCAGAGAAGTCGTTGTCGCCGTATACGTAAGAAAAAACATTCCTTTTGTCATTTAGTGAAAACATTTCATATAAATTGATTCCTTTGGAATAAAAGTAAAATTCAAAGGGTTTTATACACCGTATAAAGGAAAGTTGTGTGTAACACAAAATACGCCTCAATGAATGGAGATTGAGATGAAGTCCCTTACGAAGATCATTTTTTAGATAAAATAGATCTATTATATGTATTCACTATAAGTGAACATAAATAAAGTAAAAATACAAGAAAGGATATAATTATATCATGACATAATTTGAATGTAGGAGATTAACCCAAAGAAAGGAAATTGGGTTAAGAAGTTCCTTTACCTCGTGTCCGACATGACTCAATCATTCTTTAATCTCCTAAATAATAAACTAGAGTTAATTTCCACTTGCTTAAGAACCTTTTTAAAGTTAATTATTCTTTTTTATATCACTTATTACCATGCTATTAAACATTATGTAATTATTTATGTTAATAACGGTCGTTTTGTCGATCTTTGGTACTTGTGTCAAAAATAACTTCTTATAATTACAAGTTGTTCATGTGGTAAAATATCCATTACATCCAGAATTATATTCATGATGTAGAAATCGTATATGTCATATATATCCAGTATATACATGAATTTATAATATTACATAATATTTAGAGTTAAGAAATGAAATGCACCGTTCATGGAGACGGTAAGCCGTACGTACGCATGAATGCTACTTTCATTTCTATCTCATATTTAATGGAATTAAAACTAAATGAGAGAGATATATATATTATAATTAAAGTATAATATATCTGTTATATTGGTGACATATGTTCATTAATTTCATTCATTATACATTCCATGTATTGCATGAACGAGACACATATCTTAAGGGGGTCGTAGTCCACACTTCTTCAAATGAAATTATCGCATTTTCACAACATGCAAAGCAAACAGGTATGTTTTAAATGTAAAATACATAAGCGTATAGAGGAATTAAATATAATATATATCATAAATAAATATATTTCCATTATAATGGCCACCATGAGAGGTGGTAGGATAAGATAGAACAATCATCGTTTCGTGAGGCAGTAATTTGCCATCCATGGAAACAGTATGTTCTTTAACCATTAGACGGAGGTGTGTGTAAGTGTTGCTCGAATAATTATCATAAAAAAATCCTAGTATATTTAATACATTGGTTTTGTTACAAATGAAAGAAATAAAAATAGTTTATGTGTTTGGAGAAGAAAAATAAAACAAAAGAGAATAAGTGAAGACATTACCTTTAAATCGGGTAACTCTTTTTGATTTGAGCCAAAGGCTTCCTTGGGAAAACTTCTGCTCAAATTGAGGCTTCTAGGAGTAATATAGGGAAGTTGAAAGATTATTTGGGTAGAGTTTGGCCGAGCCAAATGTCTTTAAGGTGTGAATAAGGTGGTAGAGGTGGGGGCATTTTATAAGAGGACGGGAGGGGCACTCTTGGAAAGTCATGAAATGTTACTTTATTATATAATGAGTTTCGGATTTTAAAGGTCCCAAAATTATATATTTCGAGGCTAAGGTGATAAGGGTTCTAAATATACTCATCCAATAGGTTTTTGACAAGTTTAAGTCTTATATTTTTCATTACCATTTCATTTTATTTAAATTGTTAATTAATGATGTAATTGTTGCATCATCATGGTGTCATTAAAAATTTAATTTATTTAATATCTAAAAATTATAAAAAAAAATATAATGATGTAGGAAATATTTTGAGTCTTCAAATGAATATTTATAGTCGAAATTTTAACTTATATAACCCCATGTAATAATTGTTTTAGTAAAACAACACATGTTTGTGTCAATTTTATTTTTACTTTAAATAAAAAGTTATTAATGTCATTGTTTTACAAAAGTGGCTCCATGGGGTCCCCATGTTGACCCATGGATTTTCTTGGTCTGCCATGACTCATCCAATAAGGGTAGGACAAGTGTAATGGTAATTTCATATTATTAAAACATTATATTTAACTTAAATTACACTAATTACCTTTAATCGCGATTAATAAAACTTAAAAGTTACTATTCACCAAAAATTATTTTAATCCCATTGAACCACTTTTTACTTCCTAATGAAAATGATGTATGTTGTATTCGGGAAATTCAAATCACAGAGGTGGTAAAATTTCATTTAAACGAAAAATCAGTTTTTTAACTACCACTTAGTGGTTTCACTATTCATCAAAAATCGAAGTTTTTCAGAACAATACCAAAACTTCACCCTAAGATATAATTGATATTCTGAATTCAAAAATGATGTCTATTTTATAAAATTCCAAACATATAAGTTGCATTAGATAATTTTATAATTAATTCCCGCTGTCAAAACAAATTGCATGTTTTTAAGAAAAAATATCAATCAAAACATTGACAATTGTTTATGTCCAATTTCAAAGTGAAATTAATTCTAATGACCACCATTTGATAAAATGTTAAAAATATATATTATAATTGTAAATTAAAACCACTCAATAGTATAAATTGTCACTATAAATTGTTTTTATTAAAAATGTTGTTTTTAAGTATTTTTAATATTCATAGAAAATTGGAAGTTCTCAGAAAATTAGAAAAAATTCATCTTAGGATAATTTCGATATTCAAAATTCAAAAATAAAGTCCATTTTGAAATATAAAATTAAAATAATTTCAAAAAGTGGGTATTACTATTCATAATGGCTAATTTGATTGGTCGTAGTGTGTTAGAATCGAGGTTGCGTACAGCAGACGCTGCTCTATTATTCAAAGAGAAGCGTACCATGGAAGCTTGGGGTGTTACATTCTCCCCTCCTTCAAACAATTGCGTCCTCGCAATTTCAAATTGTTCTTCAATAATAAATGGTTGAAAGATGAAAATACCTTTGTGGAAAATCCCCATTGGAAATAAGGTTAAAAAAATTTATCCTTAATAAGAGGGAAAGGGAAATGAAAAAGTCACCACCAAATTATGATCTTGATTAGGAGAACATTGGTGGAAATTAGTGACATAAAATTGGAGGAAAAATTTAAATATTTGTAGGGAGTGATTGAGGTCATCAATCACAAACAAGTGTAAAATTTAGGGCCTTAAAGCCTTCAATCTATGGTGATTTAAAATATCATCCGTTCAACAAAACATATGGTATTTGGATAACACATTTTTTTAATATCCCTTTCCTAATGTTTAAGAATTAGTTTACTCATAGAATAAGACAGAGGTATATATATATATATATATATATATATATATATATATATATATATATATACTTGACAAGTAGTGTTTCAACCTTCAACTAATTTCTACCACAAACTCATCTTTCCATCAAAAAGATAATAGAACTTAAAAATATTATATTTATCCTAATAGTACAAGATTACAAATATTAACACATACCATTTAGATTAATAAAACTATTTTGTAATAATCAGGGACTTCCTGTAGGCCAGTGGTAGGTAATAAAGGCCTGCCGCACTATGGTTGTGAGTTCGATTCTTGCAGCTTTGTCCGACGTGACGGGTTATCCCCCATCCAACAGGTTGTCCTTTTCCTAAAACTATAATATTATAATATTCCAAAAATAATCTTCATAAATGTTTTAACCTTAAACAATAATATCAAAAGATCAACCTAATCCATTCCAATCTTTATAGTTATCCAAAATACCTCTGTCTATACATTCTCTAAAAGGTCTCTAAATTCCAAAATCAATTCATCAGATTCCCCAAACAAAGTAATGTTTATCTTATTGTCACATACTAAAAATATGATTACCTTTATCATACTAAAACCTTAAATAAGACAACAAGTACTACAGTATAATCGTTATATATATCACAATATTCTTATAACCAGAAAATAATCCTTGAGTCCAAAAGCACCAATACATTAATTATTCCACTTCAAATGTAGTAACATCATAAGATTATCCTTGATCCCTTGGCCTTTTCTAAGGTAAGTTTCTTTGATGCTTAGGACATTCGTTTTCATAATTCTCCATTTCCCTACAATTGTAGCATTCAACATTGATAGCCTCTTACTTTCCCTTGCAATCACGAGCCTGGTGACCTTTTTCTCCACATTTATAACAAAATCCAATTCCTTTTAGGCATTTACCGGGGTGATTCTTCCCACAATTATCACACAATGGAAAATCCTTATATCCATTTTTCCTTTTATCTTTCTCTTGTTCCATCGTTCTCTTCTTCTCTTGCTTTACTTTGTTGTCATAAGACTTAGAGAATTCATTTTCTGTCTTGATAGCACACGAGACTATATCTTCGTATGTTGAGAAAGACTGTGATACTAATGCTCAATGGAGAAACAGTTTTAACCCATCAAAGAAACAATCAATCTTACTTCTTGGGTTACATATATAATCTATAGCATACCTCGCTAACCTTGTAAAGTTGGCCTCATACTTTGCGACATTCTCATTCTCCTTTTGTCTCAGACTCAAAAATTTCCTTTACATATCTTCTCTATGGTCACGAGGGAAGTATTTTTCTAAGAAAAGCTCTTTGAAATCCCTCCATTCTATATTAGATACTTCTTCATCTTCTTTTGTGTTTTGAATCAGTGACCACCATTGATCAGCATCTCCAGTGAGCCGGTAAACTTCCATGACAACATTCTCCTTTTCGTTACTCCCCAAGGCATGGAATATTTTCTCTAAGGAGTTTAACCATTTCTCAGCTACTAATGGATTTTCACCCCCATTAAATGTTGGCAGTTGTTGCCTCATGAAGCGGTCTAACATTGATCCTCCACATTGCGGATCAGGGTGCTCCATACGATTAAGGTTATTTTTTATAACCTGAGTGAGTTGTCCCAGTATGGTGATAAGATGATCAGCCCCAGTTGTATCACCAGCTCCACTATAATTATCTTGAGCAGGAGGGAAATCCCTACATGGAGTGTGTGCATTGATACAGTTTCCATTCCTTCCACTAGGTGCCATTTCTAAACAATGGCATAAACTAGATTAGTTTATGAATCAAAATACATAATTTCATACTTGTAAAACACATAACATAAATTGCAGAGATTGTGGATATAATCCATAGTAATAAAAAAAATTTCTTTGAGGAAGTATATACTCATAAACCCTTCATAATGGTTTGTAAAGAAAATGAGAATAATCCTAAGCATATCCCTCGGGAGTGTCGTAACCAAGATTGCAGCAAGGCCCATTTCCGTGCACCAGTTCCCATTCGAGTCTATCTGAAAGTGGTGTTTTCGAGTTTTACCCCTAGGTACATCTGTGCTAGATCTGCCTCTACATGCTCGTATCCATACACGGATGTATTTCTCAAAAAACTCACAAAAATCCTCATAATACCAAAATTATAGGAAGTTATTCTATACTAATCCTCAAAGTTTATCTTAGGGCTATGTGCTCTAATCAGAGTTTATCTAAATCTAACTTCCATGTTTAGTACTAGACTGCCTCTGATACCAACTGTAACGCCCCAAACCCAATTAACCAGAGTCTGTACATTATTACATAACATTGGCATGATCACAACAGATCAAGTCTCGAAAGACCGATTAGTTTAGTATCCTTTGAAACAATAGATACATTCATAAATGTTACATTACATCATAAAGTGAAAAAATACAATAACATGGTCTCCATAGTTCACACTCATATTTCCTTCATACTATCTATGTAGGTCAGTCATAAAATATTTCTTCACATCCTGGAAAAATTAAAACATAGATAGGGGTGAGCTCATATGATCAGTAAGGATAACAATACAACAGAAACTTTCAAAAATAAACATAAACATTTAAGGCAATGTATAACTAAAACAAAAGACTTTTAAACATGAAAATCAGCATAATATGGAAAAAATAAAATGAAATAATGCCATTTACTTATTCACATGGATATTATACTAGTAGAATAATCACATTCAATATCAATAACCACTTTCATAATGATGGAATGCATAATTCCAGACTATCATAACCACGTAGAGAAGGCCTCGTGCCGAGACTACAAATAAGATTTTGTCAAGGCCTCATGCCAAGACACTAGTTTGTCTCATGAGACCTACCGATGCATCAAGGAGCTATAGCGGGCTCCACATGTCACTTATTATGTCCAATGCATTCTTTATATGAAAATTTTTAAACATATCATAAACCATAACATAATCATATCACATAAAACATGCATGAACGAAACATAAAATTTCCACATTTCAATCACAGGATATCCATAAAACACATTGATATTACAAAAATATTATCAAAACCATTTTCAATACCAAAAGAAAAGAAAAGTAAAACATAGTATTTATTTTTCATTTAAAAAAATTTGTGGCTTGTGGAAGAATCCGAAACTCAAATAATGGTCCCAGCGGCAGAGAAGTCATTGTCGTCGTATACGTAATACAAAACATTCCTTTTTTCGACTATAAAAAACATTTCGTATAAAAATATTACTTTTGAATAAAATTAAAAGTCAAAGGGGTTTATACACCATATAAAGTAAAGTTGTTTCTAACAGAAAATATGACTCAATGAAAAGAGATTGAGACAATATCCCTTACAAAGATCATTTTTAGATAAAATAGATCTATTATATGTATTCACTATAAGTTCTCATAAATAAAGTACAAATACAAGATAAGACATAATTATATCATGACATAATTTGAATGCAGGAGATTAACCCAAAGAATGGAAATTGGGTTAAGACGTTCCCTTTCCTCGTGTCCGACTTGACTCGATTGTTCTTTAATATCCTGAATAATAAACTAGAGTTACTTTTTTACTTTCTTAAGAACCTTTTTCAAGTTCATTATTACTTTTATATCACTTATTACCATGTTATAAATATTATGTAATTATTTATGTTAACAATGGTAGTTTTGTCGATCTTTGGTACTTGAGTCAAAAATAACTTCTTATAATTACAAGTTGTTTATGTGGTAAAATAACCCTTATACCCAGAATTATATTCATGATGTAGAAATAATATATATAATATATATCCAGTATATACATGCATTTATAATATAACATAATATTTAGAGATAAGAAATGAAATGCATCGTTAATGGAGACGGTAAGCCGTACGTATGCATGAACGCTAATATCTTATGATTGAAATATGGAAATGTTATTTTTCCTTTATGCATGTTTTATGTGATATGATTATGTTATGGTATTTGATATTTTTAAACCTATTCATATGAAGAATTCATTGAACTTAATAAGTGACGGGTGGAGCCCGCTATAGATCCTTGATGCATCGGTAGGTCTCATGAGACAAACTAGTGTCTTGGAACGAGGCCTTGTCAAAATCTTATTTTTTGTCTTGGTACGAGGCATTGGCTACGAGGTTATGATAGTCTGGCATTATGCATTCCGTCATTATGAAAGTGGTTATTGATATTTCATGTGATTATTCGACTAGTATAATATCCATGTGAATAAGTAAATGGAATTATTTCATTTTCTTTTTTCCAAATTATGTTGAAGTTCAAGTTTAAAAGGCTTTTGTTTTAGTTATAAATTCCCTTAAATGTTTATTTTTATTTATGAAAGTTTCTGTTGTATTATTATCCTTACTGAGCATTTGAGCTCACCCCTTTCTATGTTTTAATTTTTCCAGGATGTGAGAAATATTTTATGACTGGCCTGCAGGGATAGTATGAAGGGGATACGAGTGTGGACTGTGAAGACCATGTTATAGTAGTTTTTCACTTAATGATGTAATGTAACATTTATGAATGTATCTAGTGTTTCCAAGGCTACTAAACTAATCGGAATTTCGAGACATGATCTTTTGTGATCATGGTAATGTTACGTAATAATGCACAGACTCTGGGTAACTGGGGTCGGGGCGTTACAGTTGGTATCAGAGGCCGTTTAGTACTAACCTTGGAAGCTAGATTTAGATAAACTGTGATTAGAGAACATAGCCCTAAGATATACTTTGAGGATTAGTATAGAAGAACTTCCTAGAATTTTGGTATTATAAATATTTTTGTGAGTTTTCTGAGAAATACATCCATTTATGGATACGAGTAGGTATAGGCGGCTCTGGCACATATGTACCTAGGGGTAACACCCGAAAACACCGCTTTGAGCTAAAATTGAATGGGAACTGGTGCACAACAATGGGACTTTCTGCACTCTTGGTTATGACACTCCTGGGGGATATGCTTATAATTATTCTCATTTTCTTTACAAACCATTATGAAGGGTTTATGAGTATATACATCCTCAAAGAAAACATTTTTATTACTATGGATTATATCCATAAACTGTTCAATTTATGTTAAGTGTTTTACAAGTATGGAATTATGTATTTTGATTCATAAACTAATCTAGTTTATGCCATTGTTTAGTAATTGTGCATAGTGGAAGGAATGGAAACCATATCATTGCACACACTACATGTAGGTATTTCCCCCCTTCTCAAGATAATTATAGTGGAGCTTGTTAAAAAACTGGTGTTGATCAGCTTATCACCATACTGGGACAACTCACTCAGGTTACGAATAATAACCTTAATCATATGGAGCACCCTGATCTGCAACATGGAGGATCAATGTTAGACCGCTTCATGAGGAAACAACCACAAACATTTAATGGGGGTGCAAATCCATGATTATCTGAGCAATGGATAAACTCCTTAGAGAAAATATTCCATGCCTTGGGGAGTAGTGAATGGGAGAAGGTTGTCATGGCAGTTTACCGGCTCACTGGAGATGTCGATCAATGGTGGTCGCTGATTCAAAACATGAATGAAGATTAAGAAGTATCTAATATGGAATGGAGGGAGTTCAAAGATATTTTCCTAGAAAGATACTTCCCTCGTGACCATAGAGTAGATATGGAAAGGCAATTTCTGAGTCTAAGACAATAGGAGGAAGAGAATGTCGCAATGTGTGAGGCCAACTTACAAGGTTAGCGAGGTATGTTACAGATTATATATTTAACCCAATAAGTAATATTGATCGTTTATTTGATGGGTTAAAACCATTTATCCGTCGAGCATTAGTATCACAATATTTCTTAACCTACGAAGATATAGTCTCGTGTGCTATCAAGACGGGAAAGAAATTCTCTAAGTCTTATGACAACAAAGTAAAGTAAGAGAATAAGAGAACAGTGGAACAAGATACATATAAAAGGGAAAAGGGAAAGAAGGATTTTCCTTTATGTGATAATTGTGAGAAGAATCACCCCGGTACATGCCTAAAAGGAATGGGAGTTTTTTATAAATGTGGAGAAAAAGGTCACCAGGCTCGTGATTGCAAGGGAAATAAAAAGGCTATCAATGTTGAATGCTAAAATTTTAGGGAAATGGGGAATTATGAAAATGAATGTCCTAAGAATCAGGGAAACTTACCTCAGAAAAGGCTAAGGTATCGAGGCCAATCTTATGCTATTACTACAGTTGAAGTATATTAATTAATGTATTGGTGCTTTTAGACTTAAGGATTATATTCTGGTTATAAGAACAATGTGATATATATAAGGATTGTACTGAAGTACTTGTTGTCTTCATTAAGGTTTTAATATGATGAAGGTAATCATATTTTTAGTATATGACAATAAGATAAACATTAATTTGTTTGGGGAATCTGATGAATTGATTCTGGAATTTAGAGACCTTTTAGAGAAATTCTGGACAGAGGTATTTTGGATAACTATAAAGATTGGAATGGATTAGGTTAAACTTTGGATAGTATTGTTTAAGGTTAAAACATCTCTGAAGATTATTTTTGGAATATTATAATACTATTGTTTTAGGAAAAGGATAACCTTTAGGTTGGGGGATAACCCGTCACGTTGGAAAAAGCTACAGGAATCGAACGCACAACCATAGTATGACATGCCTTTATTACCTACCACTAGCCTACAGGAAGTTCCTGATTATTACAAAATAGTTTTCCTAATCTAAATGGTATGTGTTAATATTTGGAACCTTGTACTATTAGGATAAATATAATATTTTTGAGTTCTATTATCTTTTTGAGTGAAAGATGAGTTTGTGGTAGAAATTAGTTGAAGGTTGAAACTATACTTGTCAAGTATATATATATATAGCTCTGTCTTATTCTATGAATAAATTAATTCTTAAACATTAGGAAAGGGATATTAAAAAAATGTGTTATCCTAATACCTTATGTTTTATTGAACTGTTGATATTTTAAATCACCATAGATTGAAGTCTTTGAGGCCCTCAATTTTACAGTTGATTGTGATTGATGACCTGAATCACTCCCTACAAATATTTACATTTTTCGTCCAATTTTATGTCACTAATTTCCACAAATGTTATCCTAATCGAGATCATAATTTGTGGTAACTTTTTCATTTCCTTTTCCCTCTTATTAAGGCTAAATTTTATTAACCTTATTTCCGATGTGGGTTTTCCACAAAGGTATTTTATACTTTCAACCATTTATTTTTGAAGAACAATTTGAAATTTCGAGGATGAAATTATTTGAAGGAGGGGAGAATGTAACACCCCATGCTTCCATGGTACACTTCTCTTTGAATAATAGAGCAGCATGTGTTGTACGCAACCTCGATTCTAACACACTATGTCCAATCAAAGTAGCCATTATGAATAGTAATACCCACTTATTGAAATTATATAAATTTTATATTTCAAAATTGACTTTTTTTTGTATTCGTAATATCGAAATTATACTATGTTGAATTTTTTGTAATTTTCTGAGAACATCCAATTTTCTATGAATAGTAAAAATACTTAAAAACAACTTTTTTAATAAAAATAATTTATTGTGTTAATTTATACTATTGAGTGGTTTTAAATTATAATTAGAATATATTTTTACCATTTTATCCAATGGTTGTCATTAGAATTAATTTCACTATGAAATTGGACATAATCAATTGTCAATGTTTTGATTGATATTGTTTCTTAAAAACACGCTATTTGTTTTGACAATGGGAATTAATTATAAAATTAATTAATGCAACTTATATGTTTAGAATTTTGTAAAATAGAAATCATTTTTGAATTCAGAATATCAATTATAGATTAGGGTGAATTTTTGGTATTATTCTGAAAAACATCAATTTTTGATGAATAGTGAAACCACTAAGTGGTAGTTAAAAAACAAATTTTTCGTTTGAATAAAATTTCACCACCTCTCTGATTTGAATTTCAAAAATCCAACATACATCATTTTCATTAGGAAGTAAAATGTGGTTCAATGGGATTAAAATAATTTTTGGTGAATAGTAACTTTTAAGTTATATTAATCGCGATTAAAGGTAATTAGTGTAATTTAAGGTAAATATAATGTTTTAATAATATGAAATTACCATTACACTTGTCCTACCCTTATTGGATGAGTCATGGATTACCAAGATAATCCATGGGTCAACATAGGGACCCCAGGAGCAACTTGTGTAAGAAAATTACATTAATAACTTTTTATTTAAAGTAAAAATAAAATTGTCACAAACATGTGTTGTTCTACTAAAACAATTATTACATGGGGTTATATAAGTTAACATTTCGACTATAAATATTAATTTTAAAGATAAAAAGATTTCCTAAATCATGACATTTTTATTATAATTTTTAGACATTAAATAAATTAAATGTTTAATGACACCATGATGATGCAACGATTACCTCATTAACTAACGATTTAAATAAAATGAAAGGATAATGTTAAATATAAGACATATATTTGTCAAAAACCTATTGGATGAGTATATTTAGAACCCTTATCACCTTATCCTCTAAATATATAATTTTGGGACCTTTAAAATCCGAAACTCATTGTATAATAAATTAACATGTCATGACTTTCCAAGATTTCCCCTCCACTCCTATTATAAAAGGCCCCCACCTCTACCACCTTATTCACACCTTACAGCCATTTTCCTCGGCCAACCTCTGCCAAAATACTCTCCCAACTTCCCTCTCTTACTTCTATAAGCATCACATTGAGCAGAAGTCTTCCCAAGGAAGCCTTTGTCTCAAATCAAAAAGAGATACCCGATTTAAAGGTAATGTCTTCACTTATTCTCTTTTGTTTTATTTTGATTCTCCAACCCCCTAAACTCTTTTTATTCCTTTTATTTGTAACAAAAACAGTGTATTTAATATACTAGGATGTTTTTATTATAAGTATTCTAGCTACACTTATGCACACCTCCGTCTAATGGTTAATGAACATACTGTTTCTAGGGATGGCGAATTACTGCCTCATGAAACGATGATTGTTCTATCTTCTCCTACCACCTCTCATGGTGGCCATTATGATGGAACTATATTTATTTATGATATATTTTATATTTATTTTATCTCTAAGCTTCTGTATTTTACATTTAAAAAATACCTTTATGATTTTCATGTTGTGAAAATGCGATAATTTCATTTGAGGAAGTGTGGACTACCGCCCCCTAAAGTGATGTGACTCATTCATGGAATACATGGAATGTATAAAGAATGAAATTAATGAAATTATGTGACCTATATAACATATATATTATACTTTAATTAAAATATATATATATATATATATATCTCATTTAGTATTAATTCAATTAAATACGAGAGATAAATGAAAGTAGCGTTCATGCGAACGTACGACTTACCATCTCCATGAACGGTGCATTTAATTTATTATCTCTAAATTTTATGTAATATTATAAATGCATGTATATAATCAATATATATGATATATATGATTTATACATCATGAATATAATTCTGGATATAATGGATATTTTACCACATGAACAATTTGTAATTATAAGAAGTTATTTTTGACTCAAGTATCAAAGATCGACAAAATGACCGTTATTAACATAAATAATTACATATTTTTTATAAAACGGTAATAAGTGATATAAAATGAATAATGAACTTGAAAAATGTTCTTAAAAAAGTATAAATTAACTCTAGTTTATTATTCAAGATATTAAAGAACGATCGAGTCATGTCAGACACGACGTAAGGGAACTTCCTAACCCAATTTCCATTCTTTGGGTTAATCTCCTACTTTCAAATTATGTCATGATATTATTTTGTTCTATCCTATATTTTTACTTTCTTTATGTGTACCTATATTTAATACACATAGTATATCTATTTTATTTAAAAATTATCTTTGTAAGGGTCTTCGTCTCAATCTCCTTTCATTGAGGCATATTTTGTTTTATACACAAATTTCTTTTATACTGTGTATAAACCCCTTTGACGTTTACGTTTATTCAAAAGGAATATTTTTATAGGAAGAGTTTTACTAAATGACAAAAAGTATTGTTTTTTTGTCATACGTATGTGGCGAAAATGACTTCTCCGCCGCCGTGACCATTATTTGAGTTTCGGCTTACTCTATAAGCCATAATTTATTTAAATGAAAAATAAATAAAAAGTTTTAATTGTCATTTATTTTGGTATTGAAAATGGTTTTCAAAGTGGGTTTTTATTATATCAATGTGTTGTATTGATATCTTGTGATTGAAATGTGGAAATGTTTTGTTTACTTTATGCATGTTTTATGTGATACAATTATGTTATGGTTTATGATATGTTTAAACCTGTTCATATAAAGAATGCATTGGACTTAATAAGTGACAGGTGGAGCCCGTTATATCTCCTTGATGCATCGGTAGGTCTCATGAGACAATCTAGTGTCTTGGCATGAGGCCATGTCAAAATCTTATTTTTAGTCTTGGCACGAGGCATTGGCTACGAGGTTATGATAGTCTTGCATTATGCATTCCGTCATTATGAATGTGTTTATTGATATTGCATGTGATTATTCGACTAGTAGAATATCAATGTGAATAAGTAAATGGAATTATTTTATTTTATTTTTGACATATTATGTTGAATTTCAAGTTTAAAGGGATTTTGTTTTAGTTATACCTCGCCTTAAATGTTTATGTTTATTTATTAAAGTTTCTGCTGTATTGTTATCCTTACTGAGCATCTGAGCTCATCCCTTTCTATGTTTTAATTTTTCCAGGATGTGAAGAAATATTTTATGACTGACCTTCAGGGATAGTATGAAGGGGATATGATTGTGGACTATGGAGACCATGTTATTGTAGTTTTTCACTTTATGATGTAATGTAACATTTATTAATGTATCTAGTGTTTCCAAGGCTACTAAACTAATCAGTCTTTTCAGACTTGATCTTTTGCGATCATGCCCATGTTACGTAATAATGCATAGACTCTGGGTAACTGGGGTCAGGGCGTTACACTCCTCCTGTCCAGTACCGCGGGTATGCTGCCAAACCGGGCACTCCATCCGCTGTGGGTCTGCCGCCAAACCTGGTGCTCCCCCTAATAGCCTACAGAGGTAGTCCTCCTATGGAGTACCACAGGTCTACTTCCAAACCAGGCACTCTGTCTGCCCTTTTTCTTCCACCAAACTAGGTGCTTCGTCCACTGGGCTAGTCGAATAACTCCGAGTCGAATCGGCCAAGCAGTCGTCAGGTCTACAGCTACAAGGTCTCTGCACTCTGTCTGCTCATCTCCAGGAGGATCTTCTCCATGAGCTATTGGTAGATACTCCATGTGTCACAAAGTCTCAGGGGAAAGTATCTCAAAGGACCGCCACATCAGAGGGGTCTCAATGACACAGAAGACGCGTCAATTGGATGCCTGGTCTGTGAGTTATTAGCATTTTATTCTCTGGGGCCCGGTTGGATTCGTGTACAAACCAACCTGACCGTAACTCAACTATACCCCGAATTCTAGTGGGGTATAATCAATGGGGTGGCTAGGCTTCAAGAAAACATGTAGTACTGACTGTTCGTCAAACGGACGTCCAGTGCCAAAGATATGGCCCAAGAAGGTGAAGGGTCAGTAATGGGCCTGAGTCCGGTCCGACCCGGAAGGACTGACTCGGCCCAACCCAGTCTGGGCCAACCCGGTCAGACCCGCTAGGTCTGACCCGACCCATTGGGCGGGTCAGCCCGCTAAATTTTTTCCCCATTCCGCTGGGCCCGGCCTAGTGGACCTCGAGGGTTGTTCGGTCCGTTAATTGCCACGTATGCGGATCGACAAGTCGGCCTGGGAGACCAGGCCGGTTCGACCAGCGACACCATGGGGGCACTATGGGTCGGTTCAGAAGGTCGAAGGTCGGGAGGCCAGCGGGCGGGCCGACCAGCCTCCGGCAGGCTCCAGGCACACCGGGTAGGCCGCGGCAAGATTCGGGCAGCGCGACGGCAGAGGGCGGGATTCTCCAGAAGCGTTCCGGTAGGGGTGCGGGGCAGGAGACATTGAAAGCACGCCAGCAGGAGCGTGGGGCACCAGGAGCACTCTGACAGGGGTGCGGGGCGTCGGGAGTGCGCGATAGGGGCACAGGGCGCCGAGAGCATGCCGGAAGGGGCGTGGGGCGCCGGTTGCGCGCTGGCACGGGTGTGGGGCACCGGGTTCACCCTGGTAGGGGTGCGGGGCTGCGGGTAGTGCACCAGGGTTTCACAGGGGTGACACAGTTCACGGAGGCCGCGGGTAGCGCGAACTTTGTTTGCATCCTTCGTCACCATCGCCGCGTGTACCGCCTATGGTGTCGTCACTTCTTCTCCATTCCATAGGTCATCACAAGAAATTTGAATGACGTAGGATGTCGGGCCATGTTAGGTTGGCCCGCATCCTCTGCATTTAGAGGGGAAAATCAAAAGGTTCAATGAGAGAAGTAGTTGATTAAAACATGCCTGAAACAAACTCTTTATATCTGATGAAGGGGATTAAGAAAATGTATAACAACTTCAAAAAATAAAAAGCCCTACCTTTAATTCGCTGGTAGACATTCATTTACATCGTGGAAAGATGGTCGTCATTTCGAGGTAGACGATTACGTTCCACGTTGAAGAAGCCCGAGGAAGTAGGTCGGAGGAGAAGAGTGTCGCTGATGTTCTTCACATTCTTCGTCTTCTTCGTTGGAAGTCTTCCCCCAAGATCCTCTCAAAACATCCCAAAAAAGGTAATTATGTCAACGAAATAATAAGAGTTTCTTACTTTTTAATGTTGGCATGAAATTCAAATTAGTGAATTAAAACTCGGCTCCACAAATTTATTTCCTGTGTGGTGGCACAGTAATTGGTGAGGGAGTCAAGAGGCTCTCCCTCATTAATGAGGGAGAGTTGGGTTGTTTTATCCTCCTCCATTAATAGGGGTTGGGTGGTCCCCACCGCTACTATTTATTGGAGAGGTTAAGCTCGGGTGGTCCCCGCCATAATTATCCTCCCATGGGAGGTTATGCGTGGGTGGGCCCCACCACCATAACCTCTCATGGGAGGTTATGGTGTGGTGGCCCCCACATCCAACCAACACTTGGTGGTTTTAACCTCCACCAAAAAAAATAAAGTTTACAATTTATTTTATTCAAAAAAAAAACCTTCCAAAATCCATCTTCCACTCACATCAGAACGCAACTGCAGTGAAGGTCTCACTAAGAAATCACAGGTGATGCGAGTTCAACGGTGCCTTCGAAATTCTATTCTGGGAACTAGTTCAAAAGGTATAAAATCCTGAACGTACATTTACTGAACGTACCCAAAAAAGCATTAGAAATTGATTCCGGGAAAACCAGGCCTCGGAATCAGGCACCGTTAGAAACTGTGGACTCTTAAAATTCCCATGCATTTAAAAACATCCATGGGAATTATGGGTATTTATATCCTCCCCACCTCAGGTCATTACATACCCATAAGCTACAACTCACACTAAGGGAACAAAAGGGGGGTACTGAGCACGCATCTGAGCCTCCCGCTCCCATGTGAACTCATGGAAGTTCCTGTGCTACCAGCGAACGTGAACTAAAGAAATTGACCATCCACACAGGACCCACTCCTGTCGATCCTCAATCTCCACTGGAACCTCCATGAAAATATCCTTGTCATCAATGTTAAACTCCCCGTGGTCTATGATGTGGGACGGGTCATGCACATATCTCCTCAGCTGAGATACGTGGAAGACGTCGTGCACCCGATATAGCTGAGGTGGAAGAACCAAGAGGTATGCCACATCACCTACTCTGCTAAGGACCTGGAACGGTCCGATGAATCTCGGAGATAGCTTTCCGCCTCAGCCAAATCTGCATAGACCTCGTCGAGGTGAGACTCATTAGAAGATGTGGTCGCCATCCTCGACCTCCATAGGTCTCTGTCTCCTATTCGCATAAGACTTTTGTCTACTCTATGAAGTCTTCATCTGCTTTTAGATGTTTCGTACCTTCTTCGAGGTAGCCCGTATCATCTCTGGTCTCACTACTACTGAATACCCTAGGTCTGTCCAGCACAGTGACGATCTGAAAGGTCGTCCATACAAGGCCTCAAAATTTTTCATACCTATGATGGAGTAATAGTTGTTGTTGTAGGAAAACTCCACCAAGGGACGGTGTTCCTCCCAACTGCGCCCAAAGTCAAGGACACATGCACGAAGCATGTCCTCGAGGGTCTGGATGGTCCTCTCGGTCTGACCATCGGTCTGAGGATGGAAGGCGGTGCTCAAGCGAAGCTGTGTCCCAAAAGATTCCTGAAACCCCTTCTATAGCCGGGAAGTAAAACATGCATCACGGTAGGAGACAATAGAATAAGTTACTCCATGAAAACACATAATTTCTTGCATGTAAAGGCATCCCAAGCTCTCAACTGATCCCTGCTCTCTGATCAGTAGGAGGTTGGCCGAGTTGGTGAGTCAGTCGACGATCACCCAAATCAAGTCGCGACCCCTGGATGTACGTGGAAGACCCGTCACGAAGTCCATGGATATCACATCCCACTTCCACTCCAGGACCTCTAAGGGATGAATCGGTCCTACTGGTACCTGGTGCTCTACCTTCACATGATGACAAGTGAGGCACCGTGAGACAATCTCTACTATCGCCTTCTTCATACCTGGCCACCAATGATGACGTCGAAGGTCCCGGTACATCCTCACCACTTTTTGATGCACTACTAGAGGGGTAGCGTGGAACTCCCTCAACACCTCCTCCAGAAGTGAAACTGATACCATGGTATATACTCTGAAGAGGATGACATGCTCCCCACCTTCAGAAAATCCATCAGGTGCATGTACTATGGATATCTGGGCACGTCGCGTCTCGTAATCGGCGTCCCCAAGATGCGCCTCCCTGACTCACTGAAGAAGTGGGGGAGTGACTGTAACAGACTATAGATAGGATTCTCCATCCCTATCTACAAATGATATTTTCAATGCAGCAAGCTGCTCTATCGCCTCACCAAGTAGCTGAATTCCAGATCTCGTACTGAGCGCATCTGCTACTACGTTCCCCTTCCCAGGAGTATAGACTATCTCGAAGTCATAGTCCTTGAGGAACTCAATCCATTGCCACTATCTCAGGTTTTGGTCCTTATAAGAGAAGATATACCTGATAATATTGGGATTAGAGTACACGGTAAAACATTCTCCCATAATATAGTGATGCCAAATATTCAAGGAATAGACCACTGCTGCTAACTCCATGTCATGGGTAGCGTAGTTCTAATCATTCTATCTCAACTATCGAGAACCATACGCGATCACAGCTCGCTCCTGCATCAGGAAACACTCGATTTCGGTCCCTGATGCATCGCAGAAGACTACGTACCCTAAGCCTTCCTCTAGAATCCTCAAGATGGGGAAACTAGTCAGCCTCTACCTCAGCTCCTAAAAGCTCTGATGAAATCTCTCCAACCACATGAATGGTTTCCCCTTCTTCGTCAAGGATGAAAGCGGCGCAGCAACTCTTGATAAGTTTGGAACGAATATATGGTAGTATCCAGCCAAACCCATGAAACTTTGTACCTATGTCACACTCCTGGTTGGCTCCAATGCAAGTACCACCTCGATATTTGCTGGATCCACTACATCTCCAGCCTCCTAGATGACGTGTCCCATGAATTGAACCTCTCTAATTCAAAACTATCACTTTGAGATCTTTCCATATAGATGGTGCTCTCGGAGTGTGTCCAGTACCACCCGCAAATGGTAGGCATTCTTCTCCTTAGTAGTCAAGTAAATCTGTATATCGTCTATGAAGACTATGAAAAAGTGATTGGGGTATGGCTGGAAGATTCTATTCATCAGACTCATGAACACTGCTGGAGTGTTGGTTACGCAGAAGGGCATAACCAAGAACTCGTAGTGGCTCTAACGAAACATGAAGGCCGCCTTTTGTACATCCTTGTCCCGAACTCTGGGATGGTGATAGCCTGATCTGAGGTCTATTATCGAGAACCATTGCGCTCCCTTCGGCTGATCAAAGAGGTCGTCAATACTCAAGTGTGGGTACTTGTTCTTCAGAGTCACCTTGTTCAGGAGACGGTAGTTGACACAGAGCCTCAAGCTCCCATCTGACTTCTTGGACAATAGAATCGAGGTTGCCCAGGGAGAAACACTGGGCCAGATGAATCCCTTTCCTTGAAAGTCCTCTATATGTACCCGCAGCTCACGAAGCACAGCGAGATCCATCCAATATGCTGGAGTAGATATCAATGCCTTCCAGGAGAAAACGTCAATATAGAAGTCCACCTCTATGTGAGGAGGTAGTCCTAGAACATCATCAGGGAAAACATCTGTGTACTAGTCCACCACTACAAGATAAGTCGGACTCTCCACATATACTGCCCCGAGGGTAAGGAAATCCAACTGGTGAGTGATTGGTTGTACCCTCCTCCGAGTAAGTATGTCATGTGCTGAAAAGGATCCCTTCTCGCCGGTGAAGGTGAACCTAGTCCCATCTGTGCGGACACACCACACTTTTTTCCTAATACAGTCAATCTGAGCAAGGACAGTAGATAACCAGTCCATACCCAAGATGATGTCGTAAGGCCTCGATGCCTCTATAAGGAGATCCCAGCCAAAGCTCTCGCCTCCTATAGTAATCTCACACTGTCGGCACCAGTGTGTAATTGTCGAGTCTGTTCCCGTAGGAGTCTCTAGCCGTAAGGATCGAGCCAAGAGCTCCGTCAAAATCTCCGTGCTCCGAACGAGGGCAGTGGTTATGAAAGAGTGACTAGAACCTATGTCTATAAGAACTGTAGCTAGGGTGGAGTAGACATAGATCATACCTCGAATCATCTCCAGAGCACCGTGATCAAAGGCCTTAGCTTCCTAAAGTTGTGCTCTGCCCTGTCCACCCACTCCTTGTGGTTGGGGTGGACCTCCTGGTGGTGGTGGTGGAAACACCTCGTTACATCTTCCACCACCAGCTGCATGGACAGCTCCTCTGCCACATCTGCCTCCTCCGTGCGGTCCGCCTTGATCAAACCTATGCCTATTTCTAGAAGGTCCCTCAACTGACTGTTGATCATCTGTATGGCGGGTCGGAAAATCATGTGTCATGTGACCATGCCCAACGCAGGAGTAACACTGTTCTCTCCTGGTATGCCTGGCTCTGTCTCCACTCTGGGTGCCCCATATAACCGATCCTGAGTCGTGAGGTCGACCACGAGTAGGTCTGTTCCTCTTGGACCTCTGTGTCATCTGTCTACTGCTAGCTCTAGAAGACTCCAATGCATGTTGGTTAGTGGTGGGTCTCGTTGCTGGAGACTTCTCAGCAAGAAAACTCTCCACTAGGAGGGCTCGATCCAACACTGCCATCTACTTCAGGATGCTTTGATAGATAACTAAAGCTCAGATCTCTCGCCTGAGTCCCTACTCAAAGTTCTGGGCCCTGAAGAATGGGTCTCGAACCATATTAGTGGAGTAACGTGAGAGGTCGATGAACCTTGCTGAATAATGCGCCACCGTCATGCTACCCTGTTTTAGATGCAGTTGCTCTTGTATCCGCACCACTCGAAGGGTGGCTGGAACAAACACTGCCCGGAATCGGCTCTCAATGTCTGCCCATAGAATTGATGCCTCATCATGCATATAGAGTATCAAGCTCCACCATCTGCCTGCCGCTACCTGAAGGAGGATGGCTGAAGGGATCACCATGTAGTCTGTCGGCATCCCTACTAGCATGAAGTCTCTCACCATAGACTCTAGCCAATCCTCAGCTGCATGTGGATCCATCTCTCCCCGGAACCTGGGTGGCCTCTGGCACTAGAACTCATGAAATGTACTCAAGTGGTGTGAATCGTCTGCTGATGGGGCCGATGGCATTGGTGGCTCAACGGGAAGTATTACAATTAGTGCCTCCGCTAGTGCCTCAAATAGAAGAGGGACCTATACTGAGGCCTCATTGCTCGGTGGGACGTTAGTATGTACAACTCTCGGGGCTCTAGCTAGTTGTCCGTATGGAGGAATCCTGAAAGAAAATAGATACAACACGGTCAAAAGAATATACTTGGTGAGCTGACCTGGTTTGAGATGACTTAAATAAAACATTTTAAAACACTCACGCAATTAGTGTTTTCGTGCATGAAGTTGGAAATCAGATGTCAGGGTCATGGTATATGGATACGTCAGCCTCCCTCAACAACACTAGACTCCCTTAACCGAAAACCACACTTAGTACCATAAACACTATTTCTTCACAGAAAAGAAATATCATAGTACGATGTTCTGCGGTAGAACCATCGTCCACTGATACCAATTTGTCATGACCCGTCCCCTGGGGCCCGCATCGTGACTACCCCAAGCCCGCCTTCCATAGGCCAGGGGTTGACGACTAGCAACAAAGGTGTAATTCCCTAAAACTGTGAAGGTGTTGCCTATATAAATCTTAAACACACACAACCAGAGTACAAGTGGAAGAAAACACTATGTAAATGTTGTATAACAAGTGTAATAAAAGTAAAGGGGTCCAGAATACAAGCCCAACTAAATACAACTGAAAGAAAGTACAACTAAAAAGGGACAAACAGCTGAAGGTGAAAGCTGCTACTGGATCATCCTTCGGGGTTCTTACCTAAAGGGTAGGTACAGATGGCCTCTTTAGCACTCCTCATCCATTAGACTCTACCGTGTACCGATATGTCGTAAGGCCCTCCTATGGGTACCGTCTAGTCCTAGTGCTCTTGGCCTCCGTCAGAGCTATCCATATTATACGTTCAACACTATGAGGTACGGGCATAGCCTGTGTAGGGGTGAGTATAACGATACATAGTTGGGACCCTCAGACCCTCAAGGTCTCACAAAATTCAACAAGGATAAACCACAAAGCATGAATTCAATGGATAACCATTTATTAGGTATATGCCCAAACATATACCTAAGTTATCAAGTAACCGATCTCAATCATGAAGAAAACACAAACGTCATTGACTCAGCTCAAACCATGATTTTCATTATCAAAAACACGGCTGTTGGAGAACTCCTCCTCTGTTGAGTATAGTGGCCCTGTCGCGACACCGAGGCACTACTCACTAACCTTGGATTGCTGAGGTACTCCTCCTGTCGAGTACCACATGTCTTCTGCCAAACCGGGCACTCTGTCTACTGTGGGTGGAACGCCAAACTGGGCGGTCCCCCAAATAGACTACAGAGGTACTCCTCCGGTCGAGTACTGCGGGTCTACTACCAAACCAGGTGCTCCATCCCCCGTGGGTCTTCCGCCAAACCGGGTGCTCTGTCCACTGGTCTAGTCGAAACACCCTATGTTGAATTGGTTATGCAGTCGTCAGGTCTATAGATACTAGGTCTTCACACTCTGTTTGCTCGTCTTCCGGAGGATCTACTCCATGAGCTACTGGTCGATACTCCAAGTGTCATGAAGTCTCGAGTGGACGTATCTCAAAGGACTGACATGTCATAGTGGTCTCAATGCAACAGATGGCGCGTCAATCAGACGCATGGTCTGTGAGTTATTAGCATTTTAGACCCGGGAGCCCGGTTGGATTTGTGTTGGACCAACCTGACCGTAAATCAACTATAACCCGAACACCAATGGGGTATACTCAAAGGGATAGATATGGTCTAAGAAAACAGGCTCCACTGACGGTTCGTCAAAAGGACGTCTGATGTCAAAGATATGACCCAAAAATGTGATGGTTCAGTAATGGGCATGGGTCCGGTCCGACCCGGTCGGACCGACTCGGCCCAACCCCATCTGGGCCGAATCGTCCTGGGTCGACCTGGTCAGACCCACTAGGTCAGACCCTACCCATTAGGTGGATCATTCCCATAGGTTTTTGCCTCAGTCTGCAGGGCAGGACCCAGCGTATCGTGAGGGCCGATTGGACCGTTAGTTACCACGTAGGCGGCTCGGCAACTCGGCCTGGGAGACATTGCTGGTTTGACCAGTGACACTACAAGGGCTTCACGGGTCGGTTCAGCACGTCGGTGGACAGTAGGGCAGTGGACAGGCCGCGCGGGGTGTGGGCGGGCCGTCTGGACTTCGACAAGCTCTAGGTGCACCGGGCAGGGCGTGGCAGGAGCCGGGCAGCGCGCCGGTAGGGGCCGTAGGGTGTCGGAAGCGTGCTAGTAGGGACGCGGTGTGCTGAGAGCACCTGGGTAGGGGATTGGGGTTCCGGGAGCGTGACGAAAGGGGCGTGAGGGGGAAGGAGTGCGCCGGTAGGGGAGAGAAGTGCCGGGAAGGCGCCGGCAGTGGTGCGGGGCACTGGGAGTGCCCCGGCAGGGGGTGTGGGGCGCCGAGAGCGCACCAGCAGCGGCGCCAGGTGCACACCGGTAGGGACGCGGGGCGCCGGGAGCACACCGGCAGGAAAGCGGGGCACCGGGCAGCACACTGGTAGGGGTGCGGGGTGCAGGGCAGCACGCCGGGAGATGCGTGGGGCGCCTGGAGCGCGCCTGCAGGGGCGCGGTGCACCAAGTGTGCGCCAGCAGGGGCGCAGGGGTACGGGTAGCACACCAAGGCACCATAGGTGTGGTGAAATTCATGGAGGATACGGGTAGCGCGACCTTTGATTGCCGCCTTCGTCGTCATTTCCGCATGTACCACCTTTGACACCGTCTCTTCTTCTCCATTCCGTAGAGCGTCACAAGAAAGTAGAAGGATAGAGGATGTCAGACCATGTTTGGTTGGCCCGCATCCTCTGCGTTTATAGGGGAAAAGTCAACATTCTCAACGTGATAAGCAGTTGATTAAAACGTGCCCAAAAATAACCCTTCCGATCCAATGAAGGGTATTAATAAAAATTATAACAGCTTCATGAAATAAAATCTCATACCTTTGATTCAACGGTAAAAGTTCATTGACGTCGCAGAAATATGGTCATCATTTCGAGGTAGATGATTACATCCCACGTTGAAGAAGCCCGAGGAAGTAGGTCGGAGGAGAAGAGTGTCTCCGACGTTCTTTGTGTTCTACGCGTTCTTCGTTGGAAATCTTCTCCCAAGATCCTATCAAAATCTCCCACCAAATAGAATTTTGCCGACGGAATAATAAGAGTTTCTTATTGTTTTAATGTTTGCACAAAATTCAAATTAGTGAATTAAAACTCGGCTCCACCAATTTAATTCTTGTGCGGTGGAACATTAATTGGTGAGGAATTCAAGAGGCTCTCCCTAATTAATGAGGGAGAGTTGGTAGGTTTTATCCTCCCCCATTAATAGGGGTCAGGTGGTCTCCACCCCTACTATTTAGTGGAGAGGTTATGCTTGGGTGGCCCCTGCCAAAATTATCCTCCAAAGGGAGGATATGCACGGGGGGCCCCAACACCATATCCTCTCATGAAAGGTTATGTTGTGGTGGCCCCCACCTCTAACCACCACTTGGTAGTTTTAAACTTCAGCAAAAATAATTTACACTTTATTTTTTTTAAAAAAACCGAACCATCCAAAAACCATCATCCACTCACATCAGAACGCAACTACGGTGAAGATCTCACTAAACAATCACCGGCACTGCGATTTCAACTGTACCATCAGAATTCAATTCTGGGCACCAGTTCAAAAGTTATAAAATCCCACATGTACGTTTATTGAACGTACTCGAAAAAAACTTCAGAAATTGATTCTGGGCACACCGGACCTCAGAATCAGGCGCCGTCAGAAATTACAGACTCGTAAAATTCCCATGTATTTAAAAAAAATCCACAGAATTTCCAGGTCTTTAAATTACTAACTAGTAAAATAACTAACATAAATTGAACTATTTATGGATATAATCTATAAAAATATTTTCATTGAGGTGGAAAATCCTCATAAATCCTTCATAATGATTTGTAAAGAAAATGAGGATTATCCTAAGAAAATCCCTCAGGCGTGTCGTAACCCAGAGTATAGCAAGGCCCGCTGTCGTGCACCAGTTCCTGCTCGAGTCTAGCTCAAAGCAGTGTTTTAGGGTTTTACCCCTAGTTACAGTAGTGTCAGAGCCACCTCTACTTGCTCGTATTCAGATAGGGATGTATTTTCATGGAAAACTCAAAAAATATCTACATTACCAAAATTCTAGGAAGTCATTCTGTACTAATCCTCAAAGTCTATCTTAGGGTAATGTTCTCTAATCAGGGTTTGCCTAAATCTAGTTTCCAAGGTTATTGTTAAACTCTCTCTGATACCAACTGTAACTCCCCAAACCTAGATTCCCAGAGTCGTTGCATTATTTTAATACATTGGCATGATTACAAGGAATCAAGTCCCGAAATACAGATAAATTTAGCAGTCTTTGAAAATAGATTGTATATATGAACGTTACATTACACTTTCTAACATACAATAAAAAAATTCTTTGAGAATGATATTATTCCCTTTATCTGAACACTGCATATCAATTATAATACACATCTAGGAATCATGGGAAAATAAAAATAAGAAAGGGGTGAGCACAGATACCCAGTAAGGGTAAATAATTTAGTGGAAGCTATAAACTTTTAAGGCATGATATGCGATAAAAACAAAAGCATTTTTAAACATAAACTTGAACATAATATGAGAAAAATAAATCATACATTACCATATAAACATGCACATGGATATTCTACTAGTCGAATAATCACATGTAATAACTAATTTCATAATGAAGGGAATTCCTAACACCAGACATCATTACCACATAGTCAAGGCCTTGTGCCAAGACTACAAATAAATTTTTTGTCAAAGCCTTGTTCCAAGAAACTATTTTGTCTCATAAGACCTACCAATGCATCGAGGAACTATGGAGGATCCACCCGTCACTTACTAAGTCCACTACATTCCTCATATGAAAAATCTGAAACATAACATAAACATTCGTATTAAAATTAGCATACGAAATGAAATGCATTATTCATAAACCATTGGATGGAATAAAAATAGAACATCCACAGTCGAACATATCATAACTCATTCAATACAATATGGAAGATTGTTTTATAATAAGTCAACCACAATCAAAAATAATATTCATTAAAGGATGTTGACATAGTTAAAAATGATGAGTAAAACTTTTTGAGAGAAATATCCTTTTTGTTAAATCATTTAAAAGTCACAAATTTATAAAGGAAGCAATTTAAAAGATATTTTTGAATCAAAGTGTCCTATACCACTTTGAAACTTTTGAACAGAATTATCATTTCAAAACATTCATGTCCATATAAATTAATCTTTAAAATCATTTTGAAAACATGGACATTAATTAAAAAGATTTAAAAAGATAAATATTTAAAACATTAAATATTATGATATGGATAATGAGTAACTTTCAGAAATCCTTAAAATATTCGTTTTTAAATCATTTTTATGGAAAATGGACATGGATGATAAAAATTTCCCAGTAAATACTTACACATAAAAAATCTCGGATAATAATGAGATTGAGGAATTAACCCTTACCTTGCACTTTACATTAGTCAAGGGTATGTTTAACATCTTGTATGAAGATCATAGTATGTTATTAAATTATAGCATAACCATAATAATATTCATCTTATCATACATGATTCATTTATGACTTTAAACTACCCATTTAATAATAATTTCCATGTTAAATTAACATTTTGGGTAATAATCGATTTCTTTATCGTACGTGTTTTAACTTGTTACTCTTGATTGTATCACTCAGATAAATATTTAAATACATCCATAATATAAAAAATGATTTATATTTCATATATATTTAGAATATAAATATGTATAATAGAAATATATATGAAATGAAAAAAACAGTTTATGGAGACGATAGTCGGTACGTAAGCATAAACTTTGCCTCCACTTTCATATCGTATTGAACAGAACTAAGTGAATAAGATATATGTAACTATACATATATATATATATCCAGTAGAAATATTATGTCATATATTATATACTTATTAGTAATATATATTTTTATAATCGTCGGTGAATGGTGAACGTGGATATGAATCTCATCGCGTTGTGGAGACGGTAATCTGTACGTACGCATGAGAGACAATATCATTTCCTTAAAGGTGTGGAATTGGATGGTATATTAATTTTACAGAGACATTATAATGTCATTTTCATTATTTATATACATATTACTCATCATTATATCCATCCAAATAACATATTTTTGAATAACAAATTACCCCACAACGTGGAGACGGAAAGCCGTACGTACGCACACATGGTGACATTATCATTCATAAGATGGATAGAATAATGAATATAGTTGTGCCAAATTTATAAAAAAATTACAGTATATAGAAGATACTGGAGTTATTATTTTATAATGGACACAACAAAGAATGAGTAAGTGGAAGAATAAGAGAACTTGAAAGAGGGTGGTGAAATCATTACCTCTTCCTCGGGTTCTTCCTTTTGATTTAATCAAAAGGGCTTCTTAGGTTGGATTTATAACCAATGTAAGGCATATAGGATTAATGTATGATAGTTGTAATGACATTTGAGATGATGATAGCTGAGCCAAATGGCTTTGGAGGTGTGAATTTGAGAGAAGGGGAAGTGCCCTTTTATAAGAGGGGTGAGGGGAACCTTAGAAAAAACATAAAATATTATTTCATAAAAAATTTATTTTCGGTTTCTAAAGGCTCAAGAATGTATTATTTAAAATATAAATTAGTTATGGGTCGAAAAAAACTCAACCAATAGATTTTAGATAGGTTTAGGTTACCATATTAACCATAACGTTTAGATTTAACTCTTAGTTAAATAGTTTGACATTTACCATGTCTCTTTGTATTTTTATATTATATGGTTAATAAACTTACAATAAAATGCCAATAGAACCCCAATTGGTTCATTAATGTCATATATATTATTATATAAGTCTTTTTTTTATCCTTATATTTTTAGGACTATTATATGAATTAATTATATAATATTTGTTTTAAAAACTACTTTATGTCAATTTTGACACTCTTTGGTATTTGTTTCTTGATAAAATAATAACAGAATGATTAATTCAAAAAAATATACAATTAATCAATCCTAACATGTCATATTCATCTATAAAATTCTTGGATTTCATAAAAACTTTGAAATTATATTTATTTTAATATTTATAATACCATTTATCTGATTCTTTCATTAAAAAGGTAATTACTGCATCATCATTGTGTCATTAATAAATTTCATTATTTAAAAACTAAAAATTATAAATAAAATACAATTTTGTAGGAAATATTTTTATCTTTCTAATTAATTTTTATAGCTGAATTTATCTTATGTATAACCATATATGAAAAATATTTTAGTTATTAAACATTGATTTTAACTCTTTTAGCTCTTCTTTAAATAAAAAATAATAAATTTATTAATCTATTCGAAGGGGACCTAAAGGGTCATATTTTATTTATGAGGTTGTTTTTGTTCAAATTAAACTTATCCAATTGAATTAGGACATGTTTTAGGGTAATAATAATATCATTTTTACCGTTAATTACCATATTTACTTTTAACCGTGGTAAATAAAAGTAGAAATTTACTATTCACCAAAATTTATTTTTATCTTTTTGAACCACATTTTACTCCTTGAAATTAACCGTGTTTCTCAAATTTTCAAAATTCAACTCACCGAAGCGGCAAAATTATGTTTTATGTAAATTTGCAAATTTTCCTAGGAGGTGGGGAAAAGACGATAAAAAGTTCGATACAATATTTATATATCTAAAATTGTTATAAACTGACTCCAATGAATTACATTGAATTTATATATTTATTATGTAACTATTTTCAACTAAAATAAATTTAAATTAAATACATAATTATTTAAATAAAAAGATGGTTTTAACCAATAACTCCGTGTTTTTCACTATTCATCAAAAATTGAATGTTTTCACGAAAAATCCCAACAATTCACCCTAAGATAATATTGATATTCTGAATTCAAAAATGAATTCTATTTTACCAATTTCAAAACATATAAGTTTCATTTATTAATTTAAAATTAATTCCCGGTGTCAAAACTAAAAGGTGTATTTTTAAGAAATAATAACTATCAAAAGTTTAACACTTATTTATGTCCAATTTTAATATGAAATTACTTACAATGACCAAAATTGGATTAAAAGGTAAAAATATAATCTATTTATACATCCAAACCATTAAAATTTATAACTTGACACTATAAATTATTTTGATTAAAAAAAATTTCAGTTACAATACAGTACTTTTCACTATTCATCCAAATATGAAAGTTATCAGAAAAAAACTAAACATTTATTGAAACTAAATTCTTATGTCCTGATTCTAAATAAGAAGTTTATTTTTTCAAATTGAATATATAAAATTTTCAAATATTGGATTAGAAAAGGGCCCACCATTAAAAGGAGGTAAAAGTATATTTTTTGAAAAATACTTCTTTTAATTGAAAAAAATTGAATTAGTTCTTATATTATGTCTAAGAAACTCATCCTATAGATTCTAAAATTATATGGATTATATATAGTTCAAAATTCAGTTAATACTATTCATAACTTCTTTTGAACGGATAGTTTTGTAAGTTGTGGTGCGCTTGAACTCGATGTTGCATGTAGTGTAAGTTATTGAATTACTTTAAAGAACTAACGTAATATGAAATCCTGGGGTGTTGCAGATGTAATCGGTGGAAGGTATTTACACGTATGACCATTCATTATTTTACATTCTTGGTCAAAAAGTTGATATTGGCAATCTCTTAGGATTGTGTACTAACCATGGCGTCATTTTATTAGCATAAAATAAAATGTTCAATGAGATTAGTGATGATCTTGGCATTGAACGAATGATGAAAAACCCCAGTTGGTACCATGGGGATTGGTATGACAAAAATCCAAATATTAATGACTTATAGAAAAATATTACGGATTTAGTGATGGGAAGGAGCCTTGGTGGTTCACGGTGGCGATAGGTGGAATATCATTATGTATTGGGGAAATTTATTTTTCTAAAAATGAGTGGTGAAATGGATCTAGACTTCTTGGTTAAGACAACCTAACTACCTGATGTGTTGTTCAGAAGAATACATGTCACGTACTACCCTATTTGAAGATTCTAGGTTTTTATCCATATAATAATATCATATTATTATTTTCAAAAACTATATTCCATGTTACCTCCTATATTGGTTTATATGGGGAGCGCACACCCATGAAACTACCTAAAATATGCATGTCATGTGGTATAGGATCGTATGTAGTGTACTTATGGAAATAGATGGAATAGTTCAGGCATTGGTGTGTTCCACAAAATCATTCATAGACAATACTACACATGTCAATGGATGTACACAATATATTATTAGGAAACATGAATCAATGTTCTTCATATAACCATAAGAGTTATTCTATAGAAAATACACACCAAGTACTATCTTCATGAACATCTTTTACACTAAAATAATCATGAACTTTTTTATCATACATACACATCGAGTTCTTGGATAGAACTACATGTCATGTGACATTGTCAGACATATTGTTCAGTATGAGACAAAATAATATTTATTAAGATAGTTGAAAACTAGGAATTAGAAGTTGTGTTACATGCTATGTACCCCTTTAGGGAACACCATTTTCTTTTACCATCCATAATAGAGTTTCATATAGCCTTTCTAAGAACTCAAATGTAGGAATGTGGATAGTGTATCCTGACTAAATTTCCATATATAGTATGGTGATATGATGCACTTCAATATAAAATGTGACAATTAGGGTAATGTATAGAGTTTAATTCACTTAATCTCTAGAGTGTCTGGGGAAATTTTTAAGAATCTTCTTTAGTGTGAAATTGGGGTGATCACTCCCCTAAATGTGTGATTATATTAGGGAATGTACCCACCATTTCCAATATAAAAATATGGTTTTTACTCCTCCACACAATTCTATGGTCTGAGTCTTCTATATTGATATTTTGAATCCATGTATCTAATAGATCAATCAATGTTTCACTCCTCCAGCATGGTCAATACTCTCTTGACTAATATATCTTCTAGTGAGTCATTAGTCCCCCAATAAAATTCTTGTGATGTTATATGGGATATTGGGAATTCATAATTTTGATACCAGATTGTTGCAAGATATAGATATATTAGTGGGTATGGTACTCCATGGTATCACATGCATACTATAATGACATGAATTCTCTCATTAATTGATTTTATATGGAGATAATGTATTACGTAATTATGAGAAAAAGGTTATTATTTTACTGTTGGAGAAAGTCATGTAACATATTTGTTTCTCTTATGTTGTGATGTACAATTAGGATATAGATTTTTACTTTCATGGAATATTTAGTGTTTCAAAGAACCCCATAGTGCTCATGTGGGAGAATTTTAGTGGGCTATAGGTGAGATAATTGGGAATTAATTATTCCTTATAAACATTAATGGTAATAGAATGGTTGGATCCATTCATGTCCTCTATTTTTACTCCAATCCATTTTTATATCCTTGGGATAATGTGTTGGGTTTTATTTTTCACTTTACATTTGACACATCCTCCTAGAAATTTTTATACTAAACTCTACCAGAGCATTGTACCAACATGTTTTATGTTTCAGTAGAAAACAAATAATAAATTCATATGGTGGAAATATAGCTAATGTTTCTTCTTCCTATGTGATGGATGTAGTATAATAGTATGACATATATAATGTAGTTCTAAATTTAGATAAATTTCAATTTTCAAATATCATATTGGGGTGAATTTTTATTGGATAGTAATAAAAAATTATAAGGGATTTAATACCTCAAAGTGATTTCTATATATGTGAAATTATTCTCTAAAGGTAGATCTACTGTCTGTGAAATTCATGGGAGCTTCCAGGTATATTTCAGTAGTTTTGGAGGCTTTTGTCCATCTATCATAGTTTAGGGAACATTATTTTTACTAATCCATGTGATACCGTGTACAACTAGCTTTTTTATTCAATTTTTACTAATAATTTTTTTCATTAAAGGGTTGATTAAATTTTAATGTAAAACAATTATAGGTTTTATAGGATTTCATGGTTCATAGATTGGGAAAGAGGTTCAGCTTTATATTTTTTCATGATGGTAGAAGAATTGCGTGCAATGCCAAAGAGGGTAGTAGAGCCACCTGTATAGTTGGAACATGGTTTGGAAAATTTTGTGAATAGACATTCTAGGGTGATTGGATTATTTAAGTTCCACATAAATGGTTGGGGAATGGTTTAGAAAACCTTATGTCTCATTAAAATTGGAAAAATACCATTTTCCTGTAAGATTATTTAAAACCCAAGCTCATCTCCAAATTAAATGTCTTATGTGTGCACCCATGTTGGTAGATCTACTTCAACACCTATATTCCTCCCCATTATTGGATGATTCTATTTGTTTTATGATCGATTTTTTGTGTTTATGGGCCTTTCATTTTTCCCCATAGACCACCTGATATATTATTTTTTGATTTTTCACTTCTTTGTTTATCTTTTCATTAGAGATTACATCAAAGAACCATGGGATTTTGTTATTTTATAGGTAATTTCATAGTAACTGCATATCAAGAATCCAGAGATGATGATTACACATTTCATTGATGCATTTCATTGAGGTATGTTATCATAGATAATTTTCAATATTTTTGAGATCAATTTATTTTAAATTAATTTTTTTGTCATCAAATTATAGGTATTTTCCCAAGAAAAATGTCTGTAGTCCCCCACATACATCTTATGGAATTTTGGATTCAGTTCTGGTATTGAGAAATGACCTGATGATTTATATAGGATTATTTTATGTTTTATATTAATTACCTAATTATTTATGAGGTTTATAATTATTTAATTAGTGGTACTTGGTTTGAGTTAGGTTCTTGGTTTGCTAAGATGATCTTGGTTCATCATAGATGAAGCCTAATGGGATTTTATGGGCCTTATAAGTTGGTATTGGCCCATGAAACTAAAATTTTATTTTTTCATTAAATTTATGTATACTCACATACTAATCCAATTTCATAATACTTCTTATTATGTGGCACAGAATGATTGGATTCCTACTTATAGTGATGTTCCTTGGTTAGTAGTTTTTTTTAATTAAAATAAATAGTTTAAATTAAATATAAATGGTTGTGTTGGGTTGAATCCCTTAGATGAATAGACCAAAGGTCCTAGTCCACCATGTCCATAGTGCATTGACTTAGTTCATCTACCACTAGTAGTCATGGTAGTGAACCCTGAGTGGTTGTGACTTCAGGAATCCTTTAGTGTGGTGGCTAGGAAATGTGATATTCAAATGTTATAGGGTATGGAACATTGCAACATACTTATATTGGTTTTCTATTACCTAAGAAGTAAATATATTTTTTTCAGGTATGTATCTCTTTGAGTTTTGGTGGTCCTTGTTGGGGGTATAGTTTTTTTAGATTTGGTTGGAGAGAATGAAATTATATGTGTTCTTGATGAGAGTTATAATGATGATGGAAAATCACATTTTATAAAGAAAGTTTATGTGGTATGTTCAAAACTTATGATGAAATGTGATTATGAAGTATTTGTGGGATTAAGAATGAATTTATAGCATAAATGTAGGATTTATTATGTAAATTCATCATGCAGGCTAACCACGTAATAAATTTTTATGTAGTGATTTTTAGGGGGAGCCATAAAAAAAGTTTACACCTTAAAATATATATTTTGTAAATGAAAACAATTTTACTATTATTTAAGATGAGGTGAAGGTTCATTCAATGAAAGTGTAAATTGTGGGATATAAAACATAAGACAATTTTTTGCATCATAAATAAGTCACTCCTAGACATATAACCTTCTCAGTGTCATGTTTTCCTCGTGAAGATTTCATCTATTATGAATTCATATCCAACAGAGATGTATTGGAATTCTGATAAATATTGAGGCTCATTCTAAAAGTATCTTAATGTTTCGGAGCAATAAATTTAATATAATTCCTCCTCTTCCCAATCCATTATTTATGAGATTCTTAGTTCTCAACGAAGTGAAGGAAGAAGATGATCATTACTGTAGAAGTGAGTATTTGACAATTTCTACAATATATTCCATGTGGATGGTCTCAAACATCTCTGTTTAGTTTATTTTGATTCCCTCACTTGTTAAATACATCTGATCTTGGGAAATTATATACACGTGACCAAATTAAATGGTAAATTTATCTATGTTGGATTTAATCCTCTTATAGAGACCCCCAATTATACTATGGGATCTCTTGGAATTTTAACTGAGCTTATGGCCACCAGAGTGGGGATCTATCCAATAAATGGGAGAATTAGTATAAATGATCATTGTGAAATTGGATTAACCGTGTGAATTAAAAAATTAGCCTCATGAATCTTCCCTTACGGTTTAAGATAAATGGTAACCAAGAATGGTTTGACTCTAGTGATTCATCATGGCATATAAGGATCTATCAAGTGAGTATGTATACCTAGATAATATAATGAAAAAAACTAACCAACTGACATGAGAAATTAATTTTTATAATGGTATACATGGATTTTTTGTATGTGATATTATTCAAAGGATGCCTAAGTGTTTGGCCCACTCTCCCATGAGACATGGAATCCGTGGTTCTACCATTCACAATAGAACCTACAACTTAGGAGGTGATTCTTTCAAATCGTCATGTGTAGCCAGGGAAGACATAAGTGACTCAAGAATAAGATATCACATGGTTCCTAGAATGAGATGACTCTTTCCCCTAGATAATTAGTTCAATGTGAAGACATAAGATACTCCATCATGGGTATTCTTATGGAAACCAATTATGTTACCTGATTCATTTCACAAGATATACTCTAGATATAGAGGATCCACTTTGTTAATAGAGACATCCAACATGGAGCCGAGGCAGGTTTGGTTAGACTTGATTGTCAACCCAAAACTAGATAGTCGCCATGTTTATTTTTGTGTTACATTAATTTCATAAATTATAACCCTTTTATCATTTCTTTCATGAACTACATATTCTGACAAGATTGATTATAAATAGTGGTGTTAGCCTATTGAGTTATACTCACAACCTACTTGGGATTTTTTTTCTTTGTTTGATTTCATCGATATAGGTATGGACAAGGGAAAGGGAGATTATTATTGATTGTTTTTTCTGAATGCGAAAGATTTTATATATGCTACCGACATGGGTCATGAGACTAGAACATTTGGAGTCTTTTTTGTCCTATTTTTCCTATTATTCATATGAATTTTGGAACATTTTTTTGGTACATTTCATCAAAAAAATTCATGATTCTATTTAATCTAGAATCATCATCTTGTTCTCACCTCATCGGGAGTTTTATATTGGATTGTTTATATTTTTTATTCTACTTTAATCTGTTTTTTCTAATATTAAAACACCTTACCAATGGCTATAGTATCCCCACTATATTTCTTAAACCCTAACAACTAGTTGGTAGCCTCTGGTGTACAGGGAGGCACTCTTGGGGTTACGTAGTCAACCTAGTTCTTTCATGTGATGGAGTGCAGAATCTGTGATGTTACAAAGTGGTATTAGAGATTTAGGTTCCATTTATAATACAATACTATTCATAAAAGGTATAAAAGAGACTTGGATGTGTGAATACTTGGGAATGATCTTGTTTATGGGTGTTGATAACCCTTGTATGGGGGAAAACCTGAGTTCCCAAGGATGGGATTGTGGTTATGTTGTTGTCTTGTTATGGTTATATGATATTTCACCTTGGCTGACTTATATGTGTGTGATGTTATTTTTATTGAGTATGTTAATCATGGGACTGAGTTGTTTGATATGAGAATGCATGCATCATGATATGAAAATAGGGATATATATTGGCATGAATTTTTCATTGTAGGGACATATATATTGCATGTGAAATTTCTTACCATGTAAAATGTGAAATTAATTGATAAAATGAAATGAATGAAACAGTTGAGTAATTACAATTTTGAAAGAATCATTATTTTGTAGATCTCTATTTAAATCACCAATTAACTATGACCATCTTTTGTAATCTATATTTTAAAAAGTGTATTCAACCATTGTATAGATAATTCCTCTTTGTCATCCTTGGAATCAAGTGTTAGAAGAGTGGAAATAGGCATGATCATAATGCCATTGAGCCAAAACATCCTATGGATTTGAAAAATCTCATTTATTATCCTATTAAAGATATATTATTAATCATATTGAGATCCATATAAAGGGGAAATATTTTAACTGTGATGTCATATTTTTGTTGAAGAGAGAGTCTCAGGTACTACATTCGCATATATTCATAGGGGATGGATTACCCTAGGAAGTTGATTTCTAGATCGAGAAAATACATATAGTCATTAAGAACCTTGAAACAACAAATTATTAGTGGTTGAATCATGATTTTATCACGTTATGTGGACCATCCAAGTAATGTTTGTACATTATAGTGCAAGTAGATCATCATTATGAGCTATCCTAGAAGGACATTGATGTGAAGTTCCTACAATACATTTATCTAAATTATTTTTAGGATGAGAGGGATTATGAGTTCATTCACATGAATCTTAAGGGTATGTAATTAATGGAATGCATTGGACACTTCACCAACCTATATATTTTTTCACCATTCTTAGCATCCGATGAGACCTCTTTGGTGTGGTGTGTTTAGTATGATTTTTTCTTAGAGATATAATAACAGGTGAAAATATTTCATCTCTGCTGCTTATTGTATGTGATGAATCCTAATATCATAAAAATACTAAATTTGAGAGCATCCCTGAATAATAGTTAGGAAGTTTCAGTTGGTCGATATGGGATATCTTCTTCTTCCATCATGATGTTCTTCGAAAACAGTTATCAATAGGGTTGTAGTAGGTATAGTAGATAGGGTAGTGGGAAATAGCCTCAGATTTACATTCTATTTGAATGATTTCAATATATAAAATGTTTTTTCCAGGAACTTTCAGGGGACATAACTCGATGGATAGTTCCATGCTTGCGGTAGTTTTGTTCACCAATAATGGTTTTATTGAGGTGCCCAACAGAAATGTAGTGGAAGGGGACCAATATAGACACCTGATTATGGGAGGTACACAGTTACCCCTTAGTAGAATAGTAACTTGAGTTCTACTAGATATTCATGATGAAGTAGGGGAAATAGTATTCCAGCATAAGAGATGCATTACCAGCTATTTGCAGCAGCACATGGGAGTCAAACAAGAGCCGGGGTCATTGGGTCGAGTTAGCTGAAAGCTATGCAGACTACTCCAGGAATCTTGGATGTATAACCATCTGCCATCATAGGTATATTTATTATATTATCTACCATAGATTACATTTTTTTAATATATGATAATCACATTTCATTATATCTAATATTTTTACCAGTGGGTTGGGCTTCTTTATGGAGAGTATGGATGGTGTCATGACCATCATCAACCCATTGGGAGTGCATTCAGAGGATATAAACTGATGGAAGGAGTGTTCTTTGTAAATAAAATATCTTTTTCTTTTCTGATATTATTATACGTAAAATAGTATTCTTCAATTTAATCCACTGTATGGATTGTATAGTAATAAATGGGTTTATATCAACAACTATTAAGGGAGAGTTACATTTCTATCTCTAGAAGGAGAAAACAATACTCAATAGGGCGAGTGAGATATTAATTCCAGTTGTGTAGGAATAATTCAATAAAAATTATATTATATCATGGATCAGGTAGAATGTCTTGTTTTGGATGATAACATAGTATAGCAGGATACTTTACCCCCAGTGGTGGACCATTTTCAGGATTCCATTTCTGAAGGATTCTTCATCTTACCACCTAAGAGGGAGATTCAGTTAATGATCAAGTTGGTATCAAGAGATGATCAAGTTTCCATTCCTCTATACACGATTCCACTAGTGGTACATTAGGAGTTGGACGTATAATTGGAAGACCTAGAAGCAAGATGTTTAGGACACTGAGTACAACACTTTGTTGTTCAACCATTATTTTTTCCAAGAATAATTGCATACACTTTTAAATAACTATAGATTATTAGGGGATGAACTAGTTGGTAGTCAAAACCCAGTATACCCTTCCATGAATTGATGATATCATTGATTAGTTGAGAAATTCCAAAATTTTATCTATGATTAACTTAAGCTCAAGTTATCATCTATTTTGGGTGAGACTATTACACATGCCTTAAAATTATTTTATGATAAGTTACATCATATATTAGTTCATAGTGATGTCATTCCGTTTGATGAACACATTGGTGATATTCATAGAAATATTGATTCCAATACTTCATCCTTTCCATGATCATTTTGTGGTTGTTTTTGTCAGTGGCATCATAGTTTACTCCCATCTAGTAGATGATGAGTCCCTACATCTTTACATTATCTTGATTACATTTAGAGAGCATAAACTTAATACCAGGCTAAAAAATGTTTTATATGGATTGATGTAGTTAACTTTCTACTCTATGTAATCTCAATATATGGAGTATTTGTGGACCCCGATAAGGTTTCATCCATTGTAATATGGGAATGGTTGAGGAATGTCTTCAGGGTTTATAGTTTCCTAGGCTGACTTGGATAATATTTTCATTTTATTCAGGAATTATCCCATTTGGAAGCACAAGTGTCTAGGATAACCAAGAGATGGGTGATGTTTGAGTGGTCAAATGCTTATGAGAGGGTTCTTATAGAGCTAATGAAAAAATGTGAACTCAACATCGATTCTCACATTTCCCATTCCATGTAAAATTTATAATGAATATTTTGATTCATCCTAAATTTGAATCTATGTAGTTCTAATGAAGTGTGATCGATTGGTTTCTTATGGATCATGAAAATAGATACCGTATGAGGGGATTTATCCTATTCATGATCTGGAGATACCTACGGCGGTACAATCATTGAAGTTATAGAGACCCAATCTATTGGGTGAGTATATATTGATATACATATATCATACTATCCTCATGTACAACCATTATCAGTGAGAATTAAACATTTAATAGAGGTGGTTGGTCAACTACCTATAGATTTTTGACGTTAGTCTTGCATAAAAACTATGAAAATGTAATATCATGGGTGATTCATTATTCTTGGGGACACAGAAATATGTAGTGTGGGAGTCTTTCAATGAGTAGTAGGTGATGGAACACTTTTTTTATATACACCTAGATACTCACGAGTTATAGGGATGAGTGTCATTGAATTCAATATATATTATACTCATTCTTTTGGACCAGAGATAGATGTAGAAGATATACTATTCAATGGTATTAGCTCTGAGGGATAACTTATATGATGAGTAGCTTCCATTAAGATGGTATCTTAACACTGGTAATATTTTTCTTTTCTATAGATGAGTATGGGTAAATATGGGTTTTCAAAATGATGATTCTAGATGGGAAGTAAATCAATGTCTAACAAAGATGTATTTTGATCTCCATTGATTTTATTGGTGGTCAATGGAGAAGGAATAGGTATTGGGATTCATGGTGATTTGATTCACCTATAAATATGTGAAGGCCACAAATTAGGAGAATACTAGTTTGTTTTAGTCCCTAACCATTCTTTAATTGTAATGGGGTGATGTCACCAATTACATCATGATAGGTTTACCTTGGATACCTTGTAAGAATGTTGTCTTGTGGGTGATCATTGATTGAATGATGAAGGTATCCAACATTGTACCTATTTGGTAAACCTTCACTATCGATGATCTATGTAGACTGTATATGAGAGATACAATTCATCATTATGGTAATATCAGGAGTATCTATTTTTATCAAGATCACCATTTAACATCATGGTTGTAGTATGCACTTTTGATCGATCTAGGATCATAGTTTCTTTTGAGTTCAACCTATCATATTTAGACTGATGACTAATATGAAGGAATGATTCATATTATATATATTATGTTCTGACTATGTGTTTTTCACATCAATGGTTCTTGGGAGTAGTATCTAGCACTCATGTAGCTCACATATAAGAATGTCATCTAGGAGTAGATCCAAATGAAACCATTCAAGTTCATGTATATTAGGTCATTCCATTCACCACTTTCCTTGTTGGAGTTAGGTGAGTTAGTTATACTTGGGCATAGTCTCAAGGATTAGATGTATTAGAAGGTTGAATTGATCAAAAATTAGATGGTGACTACACATAGTGGGAAGAAGTCCTACAATTACCATCATATATGGAACCAAGAGTTTGAGCTCAATCATCATGTTTTCTTGGGGGTGTCACCTAGGCTAGGGAATTATTGTATGAGGAAGAAGGGAAAACCACTATCTAGGTGTGTTGGGTCATTTAAGATAGTGGAAATGGTTGGTCATGTGGCATAAAATTCGACCATTACACAATGTTACAAATACATGCCCATTGTATTTCATGTTTCACTGTCTTGATGATATAATCATGACCCTCCCCATGTGACATACATTGATGAAATTGATCTTGATATTGATGCATCATTCAACGAGCATCATATTTTTATTTTAGTCCATAGTGAGACAAGTATCATGGGAAAGACCATGATTTTAGTGTTAGTTGTAAGAAACCAGTTTTATCTATGAGGTATGGAAATTTTTAATATTTTTTAAACCCTGATTATGTTTTCATTTTCTTTAGCCTTTGACTAGTAACCATGTCTTTAAGTTGTTTGGGTTATTTTGTTTATGGATAGACATGTAGTTGGTACTGGATCTCTCTATAGGGGAAATTCATTTTGTGTATGAAATACATGATGTCAATTCAATTCAGAATGTGTATTTTATGTTTAAAACATGAATTATATTTTCTATCCCTCTAGGCCTAAAAAATCCTAACATTAATTCCTTTTACATTGTGTATAATTGTGTCTTTGTTATTAATGGGAATAACCCATTCTCTATTTTTCACCCCACTTATTTTCTCTCCTGTGTACATAAGGAAATCTTTTTTATAGATAACCATCCACCTCCTTCAAAATATATTAGTTTCTCTTCCATCCAGAATATGCTCGAGCCACCATCTATCATTTTTGATAGCCACTTGTAATATCTCAATTCCATTAGCTCCTTTCATAATTTTTATTTCTATCAATGGAGTTATATTTGTGTGGGAAAATATGCACTATTTTCATGGAATTTGTTTTTTGTTTTCATCCAATATAGACCAATTGATGGGATGATACTAGATGAGGAGAGTACAAAATAAAATAATTTAGGTGGTCTATTAATTTTCCCTCAATGTATCACCATTTATAAATTGATGTTGTTGTGTGAATAACAGTTTCACCGAGTGTTGATTTGAAAACTCACATGATTTAATTTTAATTGTCACAAATATTTTTAAGCCCCTAAATGACACCATTGTTTACCAATGAATGTTGAGACCTCAACACTGGCTTCCCATGTAGAATGTGTACAATTTTATGACTGGATGACCGTTGTTGTGATTATTTGGGACACCTTCCAGGTGTGCTCGACATAACATTTAATAAGGTAAGTGATTTAAATTAATACATGAACCCTAATCTGTTAAATTCAAAGTATATATATGTGTGTGTGTGTTTTTGGATATCACTGGGACCTTATCCATAGTATATTTCTGGATAATTAATTTCATGTAGTTATTCTACCATGTCATTTATGATAAAAGGTAGTAGAATAAACCAATGGAAATTTTCATTGGAATGAGTATCACATTGACAAAAATGAATTCTGAATATTGAATTTATAATTTTCCAATTTCATACGGACCTTTCTAACCATTATAGGAATCATCAAAGTTGAGCCAGTCTTGGATTCCTAAGGGAATGCCTTGGGAAATCATAGGACACCAATTTGATTTATGGACCGGGTTCCAAAGGGCGATACCCACCTTGGAACATGGTATTTTCATGTTAGTGTATTCTTGTCTTGACATCATATGTTACTTTTACTCTCTCGAGAAATTATAATCCCTTAGATCCATTCCATGGATTTATCTTCATGTCTTTGGACATAAGAAACTTGTATTATTCCCCTTGCGTAAAATCATTATTAGACTAAGATTTATTGTGGACATACTTCGTGCCCTCAACTAGAAAATCTTCTAGAGTAATACCTTAGCTCTACTCCGTGTATTACACTTAGTCCCTTATCCAAGGATTTTTTGCTATATACCATGACCTTCTATTGACCTTATAAGGTCAATGATGACTTGTTTTCACCCTGGACACTCTATTATTATCATTATATTTTATATTACATCTGAAACCATTATATTTGATCCATCTAATAAGCTAGATCAGAATTAATTAAATGATTATAGTCTCTACGAACTCACTTGAAGAAGCAGCGGTAATGGGTTGTTTAAACTCTAGTTTTTTACTTTTGATACACCATTACAATGTATAGTTTATACTCACATGTGATATTTGTTATACACATTGTGGGTGGTGTCAAATTGATATTAATATCACCCCCTGTTGTGGCCGTCATTAGCACTTGGGTAGATTTTATCATCATGGGTTTGGAAAAATGGAATTGTGCATATTTGGACACCATACATCTAGTTTTTGGATGTGACATTGGTAAAAAATAACAAAGATAGTGCTTAAGATGCATCGATAGTTTTGGTCTTTATATTCCATTGTGAATATTATTTTGTCTTCTTACTTCCATATATTCATGATCACTTTTATGATGTGTAACATCATTTCAAAGTATAATAATAGTTTTTCTTTGAGTTGATTATTTATTTCTTGATGTTTATATATGTTTGTGTTGTCTTACCCATAATTATTATGAATCAATTATTTATTAATTTATTTCACTAATGTGATCCACTCTTACCAGAGGGAAAAGTCTCCCCATGGAAACACATCATCCCTCTCTTCTAATCGATAACTTTTAGCATATGTGGGGGGGGGGATACAGTAGGCCATGTATCTAATGAGGTTTTGTTACTCAAGAGTGAGTTGGGTCAAGGACATAAAAAAGTTTTATTATTTCATTTTATTTTCTTTTATCTTATTAATTTTTAATTATATATAAGATAATATAAATTTGTTAGACCTTCATAATAAGAAACACCAAGGGGTAGTTAACCCACATTCGAGGTATACACCGTGTTTCCTAGGAATAGGAAATTGTTGTTCTGTATATTCACCAAGAAAAATTGATACATTATCACCATTGGTTGATACACATGAGTTGTGGAAACTATTTTTATTTTTGGATTTTCTAGATTGTCCTAATAAGGAAAAGATACATTATTTCATGCATCCTCATAAGCAGTTATAGATTCAAATTACATATATATTCCATGCCTAAAAGGATTTTTTTTTCATTCATTTCCCATGCTTCCTATGGTTGTTCAGTGCGTCTTGGATGTGATATACATATCTGACACTAGCATATGTTCTAGGGAAAGGGAATTGGTTTTGTAACATGTCAACATCAACCTAAATCATTTTTTCTAATATTGAATGATGGTGGATACTTAAATAGATAATTTTGATACATTTGATCTACATAACCCTATTTAAATGATATAAACATTGGATTTGATTACATGAGTACCAATTATAATTTATAATGTGTGTGGGACACTATAATTTGTAAGGATGATATATTTAATTGATCCATCATACATTACCTGTTACATTCTAAGACAGAATGTATGGGGTCTAGTTATAATAAAAGGGGTAAAAATCATAGTTTTTATAGAGTTTGGGCCTTTATAAACGGTTAATGTTAATGAATTTAATTGACCCCTACATTATGTATATTTTCACATAAAGATGTTAAAATGTAAAGTATGAATAATATATAATATATTATCCTATAAATGAGGGGTCCAAGTAAAACTTAGGGAGCCTATTCTTCCCAAAAAGACAATTGACACCCAATAAATTGGATTCAGTATAATCGAAAACTAATGAAATTTCCAATTACCTATATTTATACATGGGTAGTTGGTAAAGTATTACTTTGGTTGTTATTCCTTACATGTATCTAGATACTATAAGTAAATATCAATTGTTAGGCCCTGAGAATTTTCTCATTTAGTTGTGATCTTTTCATAATTTTACCAAATATTATTTTGAGGTGTGTGATTGGAATTTTTATATTCATGCCACTATGAAACCCTAAATTCATGTTCGATGAGGCTAGAAGTGATATTCCTCTAGAGATAGTGGTCCCTAGACAAACTATATTACCTCTAGTAGTTCCACCTGCAACACCACCTAAAATTATTGAATTGGGTAGTGATACTTATCTTCAAGAGGGCCTCTTACACTTGATGCAGTATAAACAAGGTTCTACATGTCCCACAACTATGATGTTTGATCTTACAATTGAGTTCCAATAGTATAATTCTCTAACTTTATCGGGTGATGGTGGACCTCAGGTGGATGAGTCCTGGATGAAATCCATTTTTTCTATCATTGGGAAAATATATAATCCTCTAAAGAGGATGGTCTATCTTGAAATCTACATTTTTTGTGATTATACCAAGAACTAGTGGGAAATGATTACCCAAGTAGGTAATTATTAGGGAATAGTTTGAGAAGACTTCTAAATAACCTTCTATGATTAATTCTTCATTTAGATTCCGAGTTCTGATCCTGGTAGGGATTTGATTCACCTAGAGTAGGGTACTATGTATGTTTGAGAAAATTAGACTTGCCTTCATGAGCATCATCACTATTAAAGGATTAATGAATTTTATGAGATATCATGAGCAAGATGCTTTGATGATGGGAACATGTATGTCATCTGATCATAGTTGAATGCCTTCTAACTAGCTACCATTTTAGAGATCATGAAACAATATCTTATATCTCATCATGAAAAGAGGGGGCATGCTGATATAGGGAATAGTTTCTTAGTTTCTATATAGGATAGTAGTAAATCAACTTGTTGGAATCAACACATTGAGGATTCTTGTTATATAAGTAGAGGCGAGATGATATGCACTTATAGTTCTATTGTATGCCATTAGTTTGGAGAACAAGTGCATGTGAAACCATTGGGTGATAGAGACCCACTAGAGTGTCATTCTGGAAGCCATATAGGCCATAATTAGAGGTTTTTTCATAACCTTAATCATACCTATATTGGAAGAGTATCAAAACTTTATCCACCTATAGAAGTAAGATTAGAAACCCCTCGTCGGGCCGAGAGTTAAAATAGCACCAACCATATAGGCCAAGGATGAGTTTTTGGCTGAGGATTCCAAACCTCTGATTAGAGTGGACCTACTTAGGGTTGTCCAGCTATAGATTAGGGTCATGGATAATGCAATATACATATAGTACAAGTGATAGCTATGGAGAAGATTATAATTCCATCTATTGTATGAGGTTTTATTCTACTATCCTCTACTATCTTATCAAATTTAATTGATATATATGATTCAAAAACCTTAATATTTGTATTAATCATGTAATTTCATTGGATTGAAAATAAACACTTATGTGGGGGGATTACCCTAGTCAACTATTGGATGTATGATCATATGTAGTAGCCCTGTGTAAGGAAAATACTCTTGAGATTGACATTTAATATTTCATATGAAATTGATTTTTTACTGAGATGACATGGTTTGATGAAATGTTTTGGATGGATTGGTTCATGTCTTATCATTCTCAGTTTTACATTCTTTACTAAATGGTTACATTTATATCACATGAGTATGGTAGAAATGTGCCTAAGTATAAATGTAATATCTTGGATAGTTGAGTTATACTAGATCATCCTGGGTTAGGAGGAGTGACGACCCATAATGTTAGTATTTTCTTGGAAGAACATGCAATGAATATGACCAATATTCGTCTAATATGGACCATTATAGTGATGATCTTTTATAAGACTTCTCATGAATACCACCCAATATAGTGGTAGATTTTATGATCGTTCTCATTCTAAGAGATGATTTGATATCTATTTCTCTATAAAATATGGATCCAACAATGCTCTAGGAGCTGAAAAGCCAGTCGGAGGATTTGGAGTCTAAGTTAATTATCTGACCCTATATTTATCCTAGGGGTTCACATGTCCTTTTATCAAAGAATGAAGATGGAACCCTCCAACATTTCATTTATTTCCAATTATTTACCTATCATATAGTTAATAATTGGTATCCATTACATTTCATAGATGATATTATTTACTACAAGTAGGGATATGGATTGTTTTCTATGATTTACATGAGATCATGCTACCACTAGGTGTGCATCAAGCCTTCAAAAATACCATCCACATATTCATGAAGTTTGTATGGTTAATATGAGTATCAATTTATGGTGTTGTTCTCATGAATGTGCATGTGGTTTTCATGGACTTTATAAATACGGTCTTCCACTGATACATGGTTTCCATTATTTTTGTTTTTGTGTACAACATTTAGTTTAGTATCATACTCGATGTAACTATTCCATGAATCTAGAGATCATATGTTTTACACTAAGAATGCATTAGTTATATGAAGATATCACAACACTTCACATTGTGAAAAGTAAGTTTAACTTATTGGTACATATTATCTTACAATTGGGAGTATAAGTTGGCCAAGTGAAAGTCTGTGTTATTGTTTTGTGGAAGCATCCCATTAACATATTTTATATATAAAGTTTCTGGGGGTTATATAGGTATTATTGGTTCCTTATATAGGAATTATCACACATTGAAACATCTATTAATATTTTTACTAAGAGAGGTGTGAAGTTCATGTGGTTAGAATCTCATCAAACAGCCTTTCAGGAGCTAAAATGGGGGTTGACTTCAACATCGTTTCTAATTCTCATAAATCCGGAGAGTGGTTATACTATGTTTTGTAATGCATCAAGAATTGGGAAAGTTGTAGTACTGATTCTAGAGGATATATTCACTGCGAATCAATTTCCCCAGTTGATTCCTCATGAACATAATTATAGAACACATGACCTCAAGAAAGAAGCAGTAATTCATGTGTTCTGTTTTTGGAGAAATTATTTACTAGGGGAGTTATTTTTCTTGTATACAGTCCACAAGATCCTATAATATATCTTTACATAGCATGAAATAACTCTCAAGTAGATAATATGGGTCATGTACATTTAGTATTTCATCCTTAATCATTCCAATATGCCATGAAGGGGGAATGCATTAGTTATTGCACTAAGACACAATGATATGAGGAAAGACATTTACAAATACAGTGGTGAATATGAGTTGATGTGCATTTTTTGAGATACATTTGATGTTTTACGATTGTAACCAGATTCCTTTTTTTAAGTCCCTAGTGGTAGACTCATTACTTTCTGATAGAGTGAAGAGGATAGAATTGTTTTACCCATAATATTTGGTCCTATGGGAATGCAATTTAGGATAGGACCCACCTCTAAAATAGACTATTGAAAAGAGTGAGATCATGCATATACAAATTTTTGTATGCGTACTTATGGATATCCCGTAGGGTTAGATTCATGAATCCATTAATTCTTAGAAGGTATTTCATCTAGGGATATCCAATATGTATTGTTATGTATAACATAATTATTTATGGCCTGGGAAAAAATGTCAAATAACGTGTTCTATCACTTTGTGTTCCAGCTACTAGTAGGTGAAATTAGATCACCAGGGACCTTTGTGCTTGTTGTATCTATTAATGGTCCCATAATTGAAATGTGATTATGTCACTTTTGATTTAGAAACTGGTTTAACAAGTCCAATATGTAAAGACCCGAAAATTCTATGTAATATTTTTAATTATATGGTAATTTTACAAGTCTGCAAAAATTGATGGTGCGTGATTTCGATGCCCGGAGTACCTAGAATTAATTATGAACATTTTTTTGGGTACGTTCAGTAAACGTGTGAGTGGGTTTTTGTAACTTTTGAACCGGTGCTCAGAATTGAAATTCAAGGAAACCTTTGAGCTCGAAGCGCCATTATTTGCTTAAGGAGACCTTCACCTTGACCGTAGTAGGTCGATGGTGAAAGTTAGTTTTTGTGATTTTTGTTGGAGAAAATAAAATAAAATAACTTTATATTATTTTTTAAATTCAATACTCTCAAATTGAATTTGGTGGTGGGGACCACCCGAGCATTTAACTCCCTCTTTAATGAGAGAGGTGACTCTTGGGTTATTTTCTCATTAATTATGCCAACATCAAATTAATTAATGTTCCAAAAATAATTATATTCATTAAATTAACTTTATTAATTTGGGATTTCACCTCTTGGTTGGAGGATTTGTTGGCAAAGGAAAGCTTCGAAGAATTGTGAAGAAACAATCTCTCCAATGAAGAACACTTTCTCCAATGAAGAACTCCATTGAAGGATCCCCAATGAGTAACATCTTCAACGATGATGAACCAACGTCCGTCTTTTCCTCGCCTTCACCGACTTCGTCTCGTGATACCTCTAATGAGCAATCGAGGTGGGGATTGTTATTTTGTTACACCCCTTACCCCTTTCTTGTTGTTCTTCTTGATTTAAGAACAACTATGCTGCTTGCTACTATTCTAACATGGAGAGTGTGGGTCAAACAAACACAGATTGGCCCCTTCGCAGCCCTTGTGGTTTTTGTGTTCTTTGCTGCTTTTTTTCGGGTTTAGAAATTTCCAACCGTGGTGGTCTTGAGTCAATGAAGATGTCCCAAGACGAGTACGAGTGTCTACAGAATGATGAACGGGCCCCCGGGCCGTGCCCGATGACCAGATGAACGTCACCGGAAACCGATGTCGGTGACCAGTGATGGAAGGGCTCTAGAGCGGTGGTCGGCACTCTGGCCATCCACAAAGATGACGGAGGCACGACCATGCCATAGTAGAAGGGCACGGACAATCAGCCACATCAGAGCCAGGGCAACGAAGGAGGACGGCATATACGTTGCCGACAGCCGGTGGTGGTGCGGTGCGCGACCGCACCGCATGAGTGGGATGTACATCCGTCCAGATGGGGAGTCGAGCAAGACCCCAAGCCTCGTGTTCCAGCTTCCTCCGCCATGTGGCACTGACTGGTCGACTACCAAGCCCAAACGGCCTAGCCGTTCGTGGTACCAAAGGGTTGCCTCCCCCTTGGGTGGCGGCAAGGGTAGACCCCACCATGGGGCTACCCAACCGCGGGCCAGCGTAGGCCAGTGGGTTGGGACATGCCGGTTGGTCTGGCCAGACCCGGTGGGCCGGGTCAGACCCGGGTCAGCCCAGGCCTGGTTGGGTCTGGTCGGTCCGACCGGGTCAGACCGGACCCAGACTAGCTTAGACCCTTTTCCTCTCTTTTTGGCCATAACATGAGCTACGAGTGTCCGTTTGACAGAACATCTATGGTACCATAAATCTCGGATCGAGATGGTCCTTTTGGTATACCAAATCTGTGTTTTGGATAAATGTGGGGTACAACCAGGTTGGATCGAACACAAATCCAATTGGGCCCTTGGGACTAAAAAGCCAATAACTTATAGACCAGATGTCTGATTGATGCTCTGTCTATTGCATTGAGACCCCTATTACATGGTGGTCCTTCGGGATATTTCGTCGTGGGATTTTTTGGAAGTTGGAGTATCGACCTATGCTTGAGGAGCAGACCATCCCAGAATCAAGTGAGCTTAGTGCGGGAACCTTGTGGCTGCCTATAAGATGAGAAAGGGATCCAATATGGGTATGTGACTTAGGATACTACATGGTTCTATACTATGGGATCCTACATGGGTTTGTGTTCTAGTATCCCTCTTTGATCTGCTCTTGGAATCCATGTGGTATTACTCTAGGATCCAACAGGGGTCTACTGTAATAGGATCCTATATAGGTCTGATGATTTAGGATCCTACGTGGGTCTACCAGAGTAAGATGATTTAGTAGTTACATCTAATCATATTTAAATCCATACTTATGTTATACATGATGTGAGATGATTCTTTACCTATGTGGTAATCATCTTTGTGGTGTACCTTTCTGATGCATAGATTTGGGGTGATGCCTTCGTGGTATTCTTATGTGTGGCATTACCTTTTTAGTACTTACCTTCATGGTGATACCTTTGTAGAATTATTCTATGTGTTGTTAACTTTTTGGTACTTACCTTCGTGTTGTTACATTCCTAGTATTATTTCCTTCTTGGGATAATTGAGCTTTTGGATTTTTATTTGGGCCTTGTGTTTTCCCATTATTCAGATGGGTTTACTTGACAACTTAGGTATATGTATGAGAATATACCTAAGTAGGGTTTTAATTGTTTTCATGCTTTGTGGTTTATCCATTGTGGATTTTTTAAGACCTTCGAGAGTCTCGGGGTCCCTACTGAGTATCATTATACTCACCCCTACACGGGCTACGCCCACACCTTATTGTGTTTGGTGCAGAAGACATACAACATTGATCGAGGATGAGGGTACCAAGACTGGAGGTAGCTCGGAGGTGGAAATTAGAAGAGGCGTACCACAATGACGACCAATCGAGAGTTTTACCTACCCTTTAGGTATGATCCTTAGAAGGTGTTCACATGATCTATTCCAGTTTACTTGTACTTCCTAGTTTTTTTGGACTTTCCAGTTGGGCTTGTATTTTGGCCCCTTTTTCTTTGTGTACGCACCTTGTGGACTATATAGTTTTACTTTGTGCTTATATCCTACTTTGTGCATAGTTGTGTGAGTTTACAGGTTATAAAGGAAATGTATTCTCAGTTTTATGGAATATTCCTTTTGGTGCTATTCTCCAGCCCATGACCTATGGAAGGCGGGCTTGGGGTAGTCACGGCACGGGCCCCGAGGGACGGGTCATGAAAAATTGGTATCAAAGGAGTCGATTCAACCATATTAGACTCTGATCTTAAAATGGAAATTGTGTTAAGTGTTATGAGTGTGGTTATCAGTTTATGGAATCTAGTGTTGGTTCTTGGGCTGACGTATCCATACACCAGGACCCTTACCTCTAATTTCTTACTCAGTACACAAAAACATTGATTGCATGTAACACCCGAGACTTTTATGAGAAATATTTTGTTTTTATGTTATATAAATCATCAAAGGAATCTTTCGCTACAAGCAATCGCGACCTTCCTCGATAGCGTGTGTAGTACGCAATACCGAGTTCCACTAAACAACGATATATTATTATAATATTATAAACTAGCCGTTATGAATTGTATTAACTGAATTTTAAATTTTACAACATTATTATTTATCTTACACATTTTCTAGAACATGGTAAGAGAACAGGATAATTGTTTTTGGGTAAAATAAGTATTTATCAAAAAATGAAGTTTTGCCACCTTTTGATGGCACACCCACATTAAATCTAGTTTTTGACATGTTTATAAGTTCAATTTGACATAATAAAATTCTTCTTTTGAATCAGGATATAAAAATTTACTTTGGATAAATTTTTGATATTTTTCTGATAACTTTCATATTTTGATGAATAGTAAAAATACGCTAATTTTTAATTAAAAACAACTTTTTTCATTGAGATAATTTATATGGATAAATTATAATAATGAATGGTTTTAAAGTATAGATAGAATATATTTTCACCATTCAATATAATATATGTCATTATCATTAATTTCACATTGAATTCATAGGTAAAAACATTTCAATCTTTGGCAATGTTTAAACTTCTAAAACCCGTTTTCTTAAAAAAGGGATTTATTTTAAATTAATTACTGCAAATTATATGTTTTGAATTTTGAAAAATGGATTCCATATTCAGAATCAGTGGGTCCAAATTATGTTAATAGGTTACTTTTTATTTTTGGGCATTATGATTAGTAACTATGGTAAATTTTATTTACCATAGTTAAAGGTAAATCGGGTAATTAAGGGTAAATATAAGATTATAAAATTACCCTAACACCTGCCAAAATCCTAATGGATGACTAAAAGTCGACCCATGTCACCTAAGGGTCGGATTAGATTCATTTAATAGACTTTTTCCATGAAAATAATTTAATTATTATTAAACCAAAGAATGTGACAACATGTCACTTTCTTAAATCTTATAAGTATAATAATTTTAATTTGGTGATAAACTTATTGAAACTTCAAACATGAATAGTCTCCATAAATCTAATACAATTATGTACATCATTGGAATTTATTTATAATTTTTAGGGATTAAATAATTATCATTAATTATGACACAATAGTGATGTTGAAATTATTTTTTTAAAATATCAAACAAATTGTTTTAAAAATATTAAAATAAATATTATATGAACTATTTAATGTGACTCACTAATTTTTTAGATACATATGAGATTTTATTAATCTATTAAAGCTTTTAGTTCGAACATTTCATCTGTATATATTTTATTTAAATTCAAATAAATGAATAGTGTCAAAATTAAAACTATTGTTATTTTATAAAAATAACATATTATAAAATTGTTTAAAAATCACAAATTTTTTTAAAAATTATATATTAAATTTTATATGGTAGAAAATTTCATAAAGTGTCATATTATGGAAAATTCACAACACATATGTAATTATTTATAATAATTTAAAATTTAGAATATTATTACCACAAATAAAATTAAATTGATAAATAAGGATAAATCAGGTTGATAATATTTAAAATAAATTTCTAACATGTCTAAATTTTATTTTTTGATGATATTACAACCCTATATCATCTAATATTCAGATATGAGTCACATTGGAAGTTTTTAAGTGGGGTTGGGATTTAGTATAAACTAATATTTCTTATATTTCCAAAGGTGCCCCTCTCTTCCCTTATAAAAGGGAACATCCCCCCTCTCCTCCTCAGACCAATTTGAGCCTTCAAGCTCGGCCAAACCCTACCCATTTCACATCCCCACTTCCCTAGAATCATCCTAGAGGTTCTGGCCTTCTTCAAAGACCAACCCTAGTGCCCTAAGAGGAGGTTAAGAAGAGGCGCGTCAAAAAAAAGAGGTAATATCCATTACCGATCCTTTCCAAATTCTTTCTTCTTAAACTTCTTCTTCTTTAGTTGTATCATTATGAAGTAATAACATCAGTATCACTCATATACTGATATGTTATTATAAGTATGAAACAACCCTATTTCACCATCTATCCATCCTACGGAAAAAGAAATCACCGCGCGTGCGTACGTACGGAATACCGTCTCCACGCCGTGGTGTAATCTATTTTTTCCCACCACCTTTCTTGGATGGGTATAATGGTGTAAATAATTACTATATATGATTATTGTAAAGTGATATTGATTTTTAAATAGTATACATACACTCTAATACAATTCCACGACCATGGGAACGATATCATCGCTCGTGCATACGTACGGAATACCGTCTCCACGATGTGATGCGATTCGTTCGACATGATCTTCATTGCATAATGATTATATAAATGAATTGAATGAATAAATATGATATATAGTACATTAATACCATTCTGGAAATGATGTATCTATAACCTAAAGAGACGAATAAGAATTTATTCGACAAAACATGCATAAGAACAAAAAGTTATAAACACCCGAATAACAAGTATCAATGAAATATTACTACTAAGAAGCTAAGAATATGACCATATATGATATCATAACAATAATTAAGATTCTGGAATAAGTCAATAATATTATTTAAATCATTATACAGGAGGTTCAGACACTTACGAAGCAAATCGGACCTAAGGTAAGGGAAATATCACAATCTCATTTTTATCCGAGATTGTTTATACTTTGAAATTTACTGGGGTGTATTTTATCATCCACATCCATGTTTCCTTAATATGTAATATTATTTCCATCCATGTACAATTGTGTAAATCCAATTTTACCCTTCGGTGAGTTTTTAGTAAAAGATATGAAAGGAATCTTTTGTCGTTTTTCGTACGAGGTACTTTTTGACTTTTCCGAAAAAAGGACGAGAAGAATGTTTTTTTTAACTTATACGACATGAATGGATTTTAAAAAAAATTATTTCCAAGAATCTTACTTTACATTTTTTCATGTTTATTTTTAGTCATCTTCTTTTAGTGTAAAATTGTATGACATGTTAAGAAAGGAAAAATGTTTTTGAAGTAGAAAGGATATTTTCCTCAAGAATGGAGTTCAAGAGTTTTATCAAAATTATTTTCCATATAAGATAATATAGGGTTATTTTTCTATCCCTATTATTACATGGATTTGATTATTTTGTGATGGAAATATTTTTATGAATTCCTTTATCTTATATGAATTGTTTTATGATGTCACGATGTTTAAGATTCCCATTTTTTATTACATGGGTTATGCTATGATGTATGGTTTATGATTTTGTGGCACACATAATAATGGTATCATTATGAGATGGGTGGGACCTATATCTATCTCCAATGCATTGGGTAAAGATTTTATATCTCATGAGATAGACATGGCTGGAACGGCAGGTTAAACCAGTTCAGTGAAACAGGACTGGAACGAGGAATGAACTCGGTTCAAAAATGGACTTTTTCCACTAAGATTGTCTTGGCCATGAGCCTTGACTAATAAGAAATTATTCTCTATGATTATGTGTGTATTCCACAAAGTTTCATGTTTTTAGTTATGATTATTGGGATTTCATTTCACTACTATGATTTACCCCATGTTATGAAATTATGCTCTCTTTTGCAGGATATGATTTCTAAAAGTTATGTTCTTTTGATGTGATTGATATTTCTTTTCTTTACCCTTACTGAGCATTTGAGCTCACCCTTTTGTATGTTTGATTTCCCCAGGTTAGGAAGAAGGTTATTAAGTAGGATATGCCAAAAAGGGACTCCAGATATGATGAAATAAATGGGAGGAAAAGTAGATGCTTTATGAACCTGTTGTTTATGTTTCCCAGTTTCTAAAGACTCTATACCTATACAGTCCTTCCATGGTTTTGTTATATGTTGTAATAAGTATGCTTCAATTTTGTAGTATTAACAATGTATGTAAAGTATGGGTCATTATAGTTGGTATCAGAGGAAAGGTATAGTCATTGTTTGGAAACTAGGATGTGAAAGCCTTAGTAAGAACCCTAAGGATAAGTCTATGCATAGAACATATTCTTAGTGTTTTATAAATGTCCATGAATAACCTAGTATAAGACCTTAAGTGTGAAATTTTATTCTTGATTATGTGGTTTTCCTATTACAATTAGTGTTGATCACACTATTCTTCTTGGTTTTAGTCAGTGGCTGGAACCCGAACGAACCGTGTTAATGCAGAATGCGACAGGCAATGCAATGATTGTCCCCCTGAGCAACCAAACGTTATGGGAGCTGGACTGAAAAATATTGTAGCTATGCTCACACAACTTTCTCAAACTATTAATCATGCAGGACTTCCAAACAAGCAAAGGAAGGAGCAACATTCTGTTGAATACTTCTTGAGGCAGCGTCCACCTTCTTTCAGCGAGTCTACTAATCCATTAATTGCTGAACAATGGATTAGTACTACTGAAAAGATATTTTCAGTTCTTTAATGTTATGAACATGATAAAGTCGTCCTAGCAGTGTATCGTTTGGAAGGATATGTTGATCAATGGTGGAATATTATTAAGAATATGAGGCAAAGGGTTGAAATTGAGTCTATGGAATGGGACGAGTTCAAGAACGTATTTTTCAATAAGTACTTCCCTCGTATTCTCCGAACAAAGATGGGGAAAGAGTTTCTTGAACTGTAGAAAAATGATGATGAATCTGTTGGTACCTATGAGGAAATTTTTACAAGACTTGCAAGGTACGCTTCTGGTATTATTATCCAACCTGAGAGTAAGATCGATCGATTCTTTAGTGGCATAAAACCAAGTCTTCGAAGGGCCTTAGCCATAAGGGACTTCAATTGCTATGAGGAAATCGTTCGATGTGCTCTCAAAGTTGAGATAGAGATTGGAGTAACCCATCAGTCATATGGGTTTGATAAGAAGAGGAAAATGAAATTCAAAGGAAAATCTAAAGAGCACTCTGAAAATAAGATGAGCTTTCCCTTATGCTCAAAGTGTGGAAAGAAACATGGAGGGAGTTGTCTTAAAGGGACATGTAAATGTTTCAAATGTGGAAAGGAAGGTCATCGGGCATTTGAATGCCAAAATGATGGGAAGAAGATGTCTAATGATGCAAAAAAAGGAAGGGATACACAGAATGAACCTACTACACTTCAATGTTTCAAGTGCAAGGAGATGGGGCATTATGCCAATCAATGCCCAAATCCTTGGGTTGCTGATGATGGTCGACGTCAACAAAATCTTAAGGCTAAAGACAAAGGAAAGTCACATGCAATTTGTATCAGCGATGTGGAGTACGATAACGATGTGGTGAAAGGTACACTTACCATCCAATCTAAAGTAGAAAATGTTTTATTTGATTCTGGATCCACCCACTCCTTTATTTCTGAAGAATTTTCTAAGGATATCACCGTATTTCCTCATCAATTAGATGTTGAGTTAGCTATGACAACCCATAATGGCACAATAGTCACATCAATAGTTTATAATTCTTCTTCTATTGAAGTTTGTGGGAAAGTGATTCCTGCAAATCTTGGGATCCTTCCTATAGTGGAATTTTATGTTATTCTTGGCATGGATTGGCTTTCTTTATATGGAGATCATACCAATTTCCAAATAAGGGAAGTCACATTTCATATTCCAGATCAATCTATGATCGTCTATTGATGCAAGGATGAACATAACCTTCCAGTGGAAATTTCTTCCATCTTATGGGTCTTGATTCCACTTAATGAAGGTTATTTATCTCAAATGGTTGGTGAGAAACTCACAATTAATAATATTCCCATTTTACGAGAGTTTGATGATGTCTTTCCAGAGAAATTGTCGGGTCTTCCACCAAATCGTGAAGTTTAGTTTTCAATAGAACTCGTACCAGGTGCATTTCCTATTTCAAAGACACCTTATAGAATGGACCCAATTGAGTTGCAGGAATTGAAGAAGCAACTCCAAGAGAATCTTGATAAGGGATTCATACGCCCTAGTGTGTCACCTTGGGGAGCATCTGTTCTGTTTGTTAAGAAGAAAGATGGATCAATGAGACTCTGCATTGATTATCGAGAACTTTACAAGATCGCTATCAAGAACAAATATCCTCTCCCACGCATTGATGACTTATTTGACCAACTACGAAGAGCTCAATACTTTTCCAAGATTGATCTTCATTCAGGGTATCACCAATTAAGGGTCAAAAGGGAGGATATAACAAAGACGGCTTTCCGTACAAGGTATGGACACTATGAATTTATAGTGATGCCATTTGGTCGTACTAATGCCCCTGCTATCTTCATGGATCTGATGAATAGAGTCTTCAGAGACTATCTTGATCAGTTTGTGGTAGTCTTTATAGACAATATTATTGTATATTCAAAGAGAAAGGAAGAACATGAATATCACTTGAGAATTATATTGAAGACCCTGAGAAAGGAGAATCTTTATACCAAATTTACCAAGTGGGAATTTTGGCTTCAAAGAGTTTCATTTTTGGGTCACATAATCTCAAAAGAGGGGATATCTATGGATCCAGAAAATACAGAGGTTATTGGAAGATGGTCAAGACCAACAACAGTAACTGAGATCCGAATATTTCTTGGTTTGGCTGGATATTATCAACGTTTTGTGAATGATTTTTCACGATTATCTAATCCACTCACCAAGTTGACTCGGAAAGGATTTAAGTTTGTTTGGTCGGTGGAATGTGAAGAGAATTTCAAGGAGCTGAAAAGAAGGTTATCCAGTGCACCTGTTCTCACACTGCCTTGTAGTGGAGAAAGGTTTGTGATCTATAGTGATGCATCCAAGAAGGGACTGGGATGTGTTCTCATGCAAAATGATGTGGTGATAGCTTATGCCTCACGACAGTTGAAAATCCGTGAGAAAAATTACCCAACTCATGATTTGGAGTTAGCTGTGGTAATCTTTGCATTAATGATATGGAGGCATTACCTTTATAGTGAAATGTGTGATATTTATACTGATCATAAAAGTTTAAAGTATATTTTCACAGAAAAGGAGCTGAATATGCTCCAAAGAAGATGGTTGGAGCTGATTAAGGATTACTACTGCTCAATTCATTACCACCCTGGGAAAGCAAACAAAGTTGCAGATGCATTATGTCAACAAGAACATGCTAGCTTATCCATGATGAGGATCACAAAAGATCCAATATTTTTGGATTTACAAAGGATGGATCTAGGAATTATAATGGATGGGGGAAAATCATATCTTTATCAAATGAATGTTCAACCATCTATACATGTGATGATTAAAGAGGCACAGAAAGAAGATGTAGAGTTACAAAAGAAGGTGAGAAATGTTCTTGAATTAAACCTTGATTGTGATGGGATAATAAAGTTCAGGAATCGAGTTTGTGTTCCTCCCATCCCAGAATTAAAGAAGGAGCTGTTGGATGAGGCTAATAGTTCTTCATTCTCTATTCATCCTGGCAGCACGAAGATGTATAGGGACCTGAAAGAGTACTTCTAGTGGGACAGCATAAAAAGAGATGTTGTTGAATATGTCTCTCGATGAATGGTTTGTCAGCAAGTTAAAGCTGGGAGACAGAAGTCTAAGGGGTTGTTACAACCATTACCCATACCCGAATGGAAATGGGAAAACATCACTATGGACTTTGTCACAGGACTTCCTAAAACATCCAAAGGCAATAATGCTATCTCGGTCATAGTTGATCGTCTTACAAAGTCGGCACACATCATCGCTATTAGAGAGGATTTCACTCCGTATCAGCTTGCCAGGATATATGTAAAGGAAGTGGTAAGATTGCATGGAGTAACACTTTCTATTATATCTGATCGGGATCTAAGGTTTCCCTCAGAGTTCTGGCGAAATATTTAGCATACTCTGGATATAGAGTTGAGTTTCAGCACTACTTATCATCCTCAGACAGACGGTCAGTCTAAGAGGACAATTCAAACTCTAGAAGATATGTTGAGAGCATCCTCTATAGATTTCAAAGGTGGTTGGGATCAACAACTACCTTTGGTGGAATTTTATTATAATAATAGCTTTCACTCCAGTATTCATATGGCTCCTTATGAAGCTCTCTATGGAATGAAATGCAGGACTCCAACTTGCTGGGATGAAGTTGGGGAATGAAATCTATTAGGACCTGATCTTGTTGATGATATGGCAGAAAAGGTCCGATCTATTCAAGAACACAAAAGAGCAGCTCAAATTCGACAGAAAAGTTATGCTGACAACCGAAGAAAAGACCTAGAGTTTGAAGTGGGAGATAAAGTGTTCTTATGAATATCTCCCTAGAAGGGGGTCATGAGATTTGTAAAGAAGGGTAAGTTGAGCCCTAGATATATTGTTCTATTTGAAATACTGGATCGTGTTGGAAAGGTAGCTTACCGATTGGCGCTTCCACCGAATCTCTCTCATGTTCACGATGTGTTCCATGTGTCTCTCCTGAGAAATTACATACCTGATCCTTCACATGTACTCAGCTCAGAAGTTGTACCGCTGGAGCAAGATCTTTCTTATGAAGAACAGCCAATAGAGATTCTGGATCGTAGTGAAAAAGTCCTACAAAGCAAGACCACTCGCTTGGTGAATGTTTTATGGAGGAACCACCAATTAGAAGAAGCTACATGGGATATTGAGGATATGATGAGGGAGAGGTATCCACATCTGTTTGTTACAAAGCGACGAATTTCGAGGGCGAAATTCATTTTAAGGGGGGTAGAATATAACACCCAAGACTTTTTTGAGAAATATTTTGTTTTTGTGTTATATAAATCATCAAAGGAATCTTTCACTACAAGCAATCGCGACCTTCCTCGATAGCGTGTGTAGTACGCAATACCGAGTTCCACTAAACAACGATATATTATTATAATATTATAAACTAGCCGTTATGAATATTATTAACTGAATTTTAAATTTTACAACATTATTATTCATCTTACTCATTTTCTAGAACAAGGTAAGAGAACAAAATAAATTTTTTTGGGGTAAAATATGTATTTATCAGAAAATGAAGTTTTGCCGCCTTTTGATGGCACACCCACATTAAATATAGTTTTTGACACGTTTATAAGTTCAACTTGACAAAATAAAATTCTTTTTTTGAAACAGGATATAAAAATTTACTTTGGATACAATTTTGATATTTTTCTGATAACTTTCATATTTTGATGAATAGTAAAAATACGCTAATTTTTAATTAAAAACAAATTTTTTCATTGAGATAATTTATATGGTTAAATTATAATATTGAATGGTTTTAATGTATAGATAGAATATATTTTTACCATTTAATATAATGTATGTCATTAGAATTAATTTCACATTGAATTCATAGGTAAAAACATTTCAATCTTTGTCAATGTTTTAACTTCTAAAACCCATTTTCTTAACAACGTGATTTATTTTAAATTAATTACTGCAACTTATATGTTTTGAATTTTGATAAATTTATTCCATATTCAGAATCAGTGGGTCCAAATTATGTTAATAGGCTACTTTTTATTTTTGGGCATTATGAATAGTATCTACGGTAAATTTTATTTACCATAGTAAAAGGTAAATCGGGTAATTAAGGGTAAATATAAGATTATAAAATTACCCTAACACCTTCCAAAATCCTATTGGATGACTAAAAGTCAACCCATATCACCTAAGGGTCGGATTAGATTCATTTAATAGACATTTTCCATGAAAATAATTTAATTATTATTAAAACCAAAGAATGTGACAACATGTCACTTTCTTAAATCTTATAAGTATAATAACTTTAATTTTGTGATAAAATCAATGAAACTTTGAACATGAATAGTCTCCAGAAAGATAATACAATTATCTACATCATAGGAATTTATTTATAATTTTTAGGGATTAAATAATTATCATTAATTATGACACAATAGTGATGTTGAAATTATTTTATTATAATATCAAATAAAATGTTTTAAAAATATTAAAATCAATATTATATGAACTATTTAATGTGATCCACTAATTTTCTAGAAAAATATGACATTTTATTAATCTATTAAAGATTTTAGTTCGAACATATCCCCTGTATATATTTTATTTAAATTCAAATAAATGAATATTGTCAAAATTGACACTATTGTTATTTCATAAAAATAACATATTATAAAATTGTTTAAAAATCACAAAAATATTTCAAAATTATAAATTAAATTTTATATGTTCTACAATTTCATAAAGTGTCAAATTATGGAAAATTCACAACACATATGTAATTATTTATAATAATTTAAAATTTAGAATATTATTACCACAAATAAAATTAAATTGATAAATAAGGATAAATCAAGTTGATAATGTTTAAAATAAATTCCTAACATGTATAAATTTTATTGGTTGATGAGATTACAACCATATCTCATCTAATCTTCAGATATGAGTCATTTCGGATGTTTTTAAGTGGGGTTGGTATTTAATATAAACTAATATTTCTTATATTTCCAAAGGTTCCCCTCTCCTCCCTTATAAAAGGGCACCTCCTCCCTCTCCTCCTCACACTAATTTGAGCCTCCATGCTTGGCCAAACCCTGCCCATTTCACTTCCCCACTTCCCTGTAATCATCCTAGAGGTTCTGGTCTTCTTCAAAGACCAAACCTAGTGCCCTAAGAGGAGGTTAAGAAGAGGCGCGTCAAAAAAAAGAGGTAATATCCATTACCGATCCTTTCCAAATTGTTTCTTCTTCAACTTCTTCTTCTTTAGTTGTTTCATTATGAAGTAATAAAATCAGTATCACTCATATACTTATATGTTATTATAAGTATGAAACAACCCTATTTCACCATCTATCCATCCTACGGAAAACGAAATTACCACGCGTGCGTACGTACAGAATACTATCTCCACGCCGTGGTGTAATCTATTTCCCCCACCACCTTACTTGGATGGGTATAATGGTGTAAATAATTACTATATATTATAATTTTAAATTGATATTTATTCTGAAATAGTATACATACACTCTAATACAATTCCACGATCATAGGAACGATATCATCGCTCGTGCATACGTACGGAATACCATCTCCACGATGTGATGCGATTCGTTCTACATGATCTTCATTTCATAATGATTATATAAATGAATTTAATGAATAAATATGATATATAGTACAGTAATACCATTCTGGAAATGATGTATCTATAACCTAAAGATAAGAATAAAAATTTATTCGACAAAACACGCATAAGAATAAAAAGTAATAAACACATGAATAACAAGTAGCAATGAAATATTACTACTAAGAAGCTAAGAATATGACCATATATGATATCATAAAAATAATTATGATTCTTTAATAAGTCAATAACATTATTTAAATCATTATACAGGAGGTTCAGACACTTACGAAGCAAATCGGACCTAAGGTAAGGGAAATATCACAATCTCATTTTTATCCGAGATTGTTTATACTTTGAAATTTACTGGGGTGTATTTTATCATCCACATACATGTTTCCTCAATATCTAATATTATTTCCATCCACGTACAATTGTTTAAATCCAATTTTACCCTTTGGTGAGTTTTTAGTAAAATATATGGAAGGAATCTTTTGTCGTTTTTCGTACGAGGTACTTTTTGACTTTTCTGACAAAATGACGAGAAGAATGTTTTTTTAACTTATACAGCATGAATGGATTTTAAAGAAAATTATTTCCAAGATGCTTCCTTTACAAGTTTTCAAGTTTATTTTTAATCAACTTCTTTTTGTTTAAAATTGTATGACATGTTAAGAACGGAAAAATGTTTTTGAAGTAGAAAGGATATTTTCCTCAAGAATGGAGTTCAAGAGTTTTAACAAAATTATTTTCCATCTAAGATAATATAGGGTTCTGTTTCTATCACTATTATTACATGGATTTGATTATGTTGTGATGGAAATATTTTTATGAATTACTTTATCTTATACGAATTGATTTATGATGTCACGATGTTTAAGATTCCCATTTTTATTACATGGGTTATGCTATGATGTATGGTTTATGATTTTGTGGAACACATAATAATGGTATCATTATGAGATGGGTGGGACCCATATATCCCTCCAATGCATTGGGTAAAGATTTTATATCTCATGAGATAGACATGGCTGGAACGGCAGGTTAAACCGGTTCAGTGAAACAAGACTGGAACGAGGAATGAACTCAGTTCAAAAATGGACTTTGTCCACTAAGATAGTCTTGGCCATGAGTCTTGACTAATAAGAAATGATTCTCTATGATTATGTGTGTATTCCACAAAGTTTCATGTTTTAAGTTATGATTATTGGGATTTCATTTCACTACTATGATTTACCCCATGTTATGAAATTATGCTCTCTTTTGCAGGTTAAGATTTACAAAAGTTATGTTCTTATGATGTGATTTATATTTCTTTTGTTTACCCTTACTGAGAATTTGAGATCACCCTTTTGTATGTTTTATTTCCCCAGGTCAGGAAGAAAGTTATTAAGTAGGATATTCCAAAAAGGGACTCTAGATAAGATGAAATAATTGGCAATGTAGATGCTTTATGAACCAGTTGATTATGCTTCCCAGTTTCTAAAGACTCTATACCTACACCGTCCTTACATGGTTTTGTTATATGTTGTAATAAGTATGCTTCAATTTTGAAGTATTAACAATGTATGTAAAGTATGGGTCATTATATTACGTGTGTTTTTTGAGAAGTTTTATTTTTTATTTCTTGATTCATCTCACCAGGTATAACTTATTGACTATGGCACACCTATTTATTTTTAGTATGCCTCTACTCAGACAGCCAGCTAGGGTTCCAGGAAGAGTACCTGATGACAACCTCCTAACCACGAGGCCTCGGTGCATGGCCCTTTATCTGTAGATTCACCAGTGGTACAACTACTAGTTGGGCCACCGATGCCACCAACCCCAGAAGATGAGAGTAACACTGCTTGAGTGCGTTTTAGGAGTTCTAGTGCCAGAGGCCGCCCAGGTTCAACAGTGAGATGGACCCACAGGCGTCTGAGGATTGGTTGGAGGCTGTGGTGAGAGTCTTCCGAATGGTAGGGACACCAGCTGATCTCATGGTGGTCCTTGCCGCCAGTCTTCTTCAGGGATCAGTAGGAAGATGGCGGATCTTAATACAATAGGTTCACAATGAGGTGATATTTCTCTTAGCAGTCTTTGAGAGCATGTTTCGGTGAGAGTTTTTCCCAGCGACCCTTCGCACAGTGCGCATACAAGAGCTTCATCATTTGCGGTAGGGAAACAATATTGTTGCTCAGTACTCAATGAGGTTCACCGACCTCTCAAGATACTCCACTGATATGGTTTGGGACCCAATATTCAGGGCCTGGACCTTTGAGCATGGACTCAGGCGGGAGATCAGGGCTTCGATGATTTCTCTCAGCATCCCGACACATGAGGGGATGTTAGAGCGAGCCCTCTCAGTGGATAGTTTTATTGATGAGCAGTCTCCAGCAGAGAGACCCACCACTGGGCATCAAGTAGTATATTCTTTTTTAGCTAGCAGCAGACAGATGTCACATTGGTCGAAGAGGACCAGACCTATAGGTGGACGAACACAAGATTCAGGGTCGGTTGTGTAGGGAACCCAAGATAGAGCCAGTCATGTGAGGAGGAGGCATTGTTACACATGCGGCGGGTAGGGTCACATGCCTCGTGAATGCCCAAACCATCCTATAGATGATCAGTAGATGGTCGAAGAACCACCTAGGCAGAGATAGAGGTTTGACCGTGATGGTCAGCAGGGAGCAGGCAGACGTGGCAGAGGAGCTGGTCATTCCACTGGCAGTGGACGATGATTCAAGATGTTACCGCCACCACTACTAGGTGGTCCACCCCGACCATAGGGAGTAGGTGGATAGGTGTGGGATCAACTCCAAGTAGCTGAGGCCTGCAACCACGACGCTCCAGAGATGATACAATGTATAATCTATGTTTACTCCACCTTAACTGCAGTACTTATAGACACAGGTTCCAGTCATTATTTTTTTTCTACTTCCCTCGTTCGAATCTTAGAGATTCCGGTTGAGTCGTTGGTATGATCCTTAGGGTTAGAGACTCCTACAGGAGAGGATTTGACAATTTCACACTAGTACCGGCAGTGTGAGATTACTCTATGAGGTTAGAGGTTCGACTAGGATCTCCTAGTAGCGGCATCAAGGCCTTACAACATCATCTTGGGTATGGATTGGTTATATATAGTCCGTGCCTATATTTACTGTGTTAGGCGCAAAGTGCGGTGTGTCCACAATGATGGGAAATGTTTTACCTTCACTAGAGATAAGGGATCCTTTGCAGGACATTATGGGCTTACTCGGAGGAGAGTGCAGTTGATCACTCATTAGTTGGCTACCCTTACCCTTGGAGCAGTTGATGTGGAGAGTCCAAGCTATCCTATAGTGGGGGACCACTATGCGCATGTCTTCCTAGATGATGTTCTATGTCTACCTCCTCATAGAGAGGTGGACTGTTTCATTGACTTGTACCTCGGGATGACACCGATATCTACACCAGCGTATCAGATGGCTCCCGCAGAGCTTCGTGAGTTGTGGGTATATCTGGAGGACTAACAAGGGAAGGGTTTCATCAATCCTAGTGTTTATCCTTGGGTAGCCCTGATTTTGTTCACCAAGAAGGAGGATGAGAGATTGAGACTTTTTGTCGACTATCGGTTCCTGAACCAGGTGACTATGAAGAATATGTACCCACTTCCGAGGATGGACTACATCTTTGATCAGCTGAAGGGATAATGGTGGTTTTCGAAGATAGACCTTAAGTCAGGCTATAACTAGCTTAGATTATGAGATAAGGATGTGCAAAAGAGGGCTTTCAAATGTCGGTATGTCCACTACGAGTTCTGGGTTATGCCATTCGGCGTGACCAATGCTCCAGCAGTGTTCATGGGGCTCATGAACAGGATCTTTCAGCCATACCATGATCATTTTGTTATAGTCTTAATCGATGAAATTCTGATCTACTCGGATACTAAGGAGGAGAATTCCTCTCATTTTCAGGTACTTCTGGACACACTCTAAGAGCACCAGCTTTATGGTAAGCTCTTGAATTGAATGTTTTGGATTCGAGAGGTTCACTTTTTGGGACATGTCCTCTCAGAGGCTGGAGTTGTGATGGATCCAGTGAAATTGAGGTGGTACTTGCTTGGGAGCCACCCAAGAGTGTGATGGAGGTACGTATTTTCTTGGGTTTGGAAAGATACTACAAGATATTTGTGCCAGAATTTTCCAGAGCTACGGTACCTTTATCAGTGTTGATAAAGAATGGGAAACCCTTCGTGTGGTTAGAGAGATGTCAGCATAATTTTTAGGAGTTGAGGTAGAGGCTGGCTAGTGCCCCCATCTTGAGGCTTTCGGAGGAGGGTGTTGGGTACGTACTCTAATACGACACTTCAAGGACCGGGGTCAGATGTGTCCTGATGCAGGAGCGAGAAATTATCTCATGTGGTTCTAGAGAGCAGATACAAAATGAGAAAAACTCCCCTACCCAAGACCTTTTGTTAGTAGTAGTGGTCTTTGCATTGAAGATGTGGCGACACTATTTAATGGTCGACCGTTTTACACTCTTCTCTGATCACAAGAGTCTTAGGTATATCTTCATCCAGAATAACCTTAACCTGAGACAATGATGTTGGCTTGAGTTCCCCCAGGACTATGACTTCGAGATGGTCTATAATCCTGGGAAGGGGAACATTGTAGGAGATGCACTCAGCCAGAGATCTGGTATACAACTACTAGGTGAGGTGATGGAGCAGTTAGCTGCTTTGCAGATATCCTTTGTGGATCGAGATGGAGTATCTTTTCTTCAGTCTCTTACAATCACTCCCCCACTCCTTCAGCGAGTTAGGGAGGTGCAACGTGGGGACACTGACTGCGAGGCTAGACGTGCTCAGATTTCCATAGGACATGCACCTGATGGATTTTATGAATGTGCAGAGCATGTCATCCTTTTCAGAGGACATAACATGGTACCAGTTTCACTTTGAAAGTAAGTGTAGAGATAGTTCTACACATCCCCTCTAGCAGAATATCTAGGAGTGGTGATGATGCACCAGGACCTCCGACGACAACACTGGTGAAAGGGAATGAAGAAAGAATTATCATAGTTTTTCTCTCGGTGCCTCACTTGTTAGCAAGTGAAGGTGGATCATCAGGTACCAATAGGATTAGTTTAGCCTTTAGAGTCCCCAGAGTGGAAGTGGAATGGGATAGCAATAGACTTCATGAAAAAATTCCACATACATCTAGGGTTCATTATTCTATATGGGTGATTGTTGTCCGACTCAACAAATCATCCCACTTCCTACCAATCAGAGAGCAGTGTTCAGTAGAGAGGTGGGGATGCCTCTATGTGTAGTAGATTGTGTGGATACTTGGAATAACCCTAAATATTGTCCCCGATCGTGATGCACGTTTCACTTCCTAGCTTTGGAAGGGGTTGTAGGAGACTTTCGGGATGAAACATTGTTTGAGCACTGCCTTCCATCCTCAGATGGATGGACAGACTAAGCGGAATATTCAGACCCTCGAGAAAATGTTGCATGCTTGTGTCCTCAACTTTGATTGCAGATGGGTGGATTACTTGCCCTTAGTGGAGTTTTCATACAACAACAGCCATAAATCCACCATTGGGATGGCACCTTTCGAGGCTCTGTATGACCGACCTTTCTTATTGCCTTTATACTAGATTGACCAAGGGGGTCAGCACTCATTGGACCCGATATGGTATGGGATACCATGGAGAAGGTTCAGATTATGCAGGAGTGGATGAAGACCTCCCAGAGTAGGCAGAAGTATTATGCCAACAGAAGGCGGAGAACTCTGGAGTTCAAGGATGGTGGTCACATCTTTCTACTGGTCTCACCCCGATGAGGTTTGGAGAGATTTGGTAAGGGCATAAAGTTAACATTGAGGTTCATTGGACCCTTTTAGGTCCTAAGAAGTGTTCGTGAGGCGGATTACCACCTATCTCTTCCCCCTCAGATTGCACCGAGTGCATGACGTTTTTCACGTATCCCAGGTGAGGAGATACGTACATGATCCTTCACACATAATTGACTAGGGTGAGCTGGATATCGATGATGGGGTGACTTTTTAGAAGGTTCCGGTGGAGATTGAGGATTGACAGTAGAGAGTCTTTTGTGGGTGATTGATAACTTTGGTGCATGTTCATTGGCAGCACAGGAACCTCCAGGAGAGAACATGGGAGCAGGAGGGTCAGATATTTAACCAGTACTGCCCCTTGTTTTTCTAGTTTTTTTGATGTGTCTTTCGGGGATGCAAATCCCAAAGGTGTGGATAATTTAAAGACCTGGAAATTCCATGTAATTTTTTTGATTTTTATGAGAATATTACGATTCCACAAAAATTGTCGGTACATCATTTCAAGGCCCATAGTGACCATAATTAATTTATGAACTTTTTTTCGTGTACGTTCTATAAACGTGAGAGCAGGTTTTTGAAACATTCAAACTGGTGCTCAGAATTGAAATCAAATGACATTGTTGAGCTTGCAGCACCGATATTCTCTTAAGAATACCTTCACCTCAACCATAGTAGGTCGAGGGTGAAAGTTATTTTTTGTGCTTTTCATGGGAGAAAATAAAATAAATTAACTTTAATTTATTTTTGAAATTCAATCCTCTCAAATTGAATTTGGTGGTGGGGACCACCCGAGTATTGAACTCCCTCTTTAATGAGGGGGGTGACTCTTGGGTTCTTTTCCAATAAATTTTTCCAACATCAAATTAATTAATGTGCCAACAATAATAGTATTAATAAACTTAAATATTAATTTGGAATTTCACCTCATGGTTGGGGGATTTGTTGGAAAACTAGAGCTTGGTAGAATTGTGAAGAAATGATCTATCCAACGAAGAACACTTTCTCCAACGAAGAACTCCATTGAAAGACCACCAACAAGGAATGTCTTCAATGATATCAAACCGACGTCCATCTTTTCCTTATGATCATGAAATTCATATCGAGACACCTCCAACAAGAAATCAAGGTAGGTATTGTAATTTTTATATACCCCTTACCCCGTTCATGTCATTATTCTTGATTTAAGTACAACTATTTTTCTTGCTACTGTTCTAATGTGAATAGTGCGGGCCAAACGAACACGGCCCGACCCCTCTGCAACCCTTGTGGATTTTGGTGTTCTTCACTGCTTGTTTTCGGGTTCATAAATTTACAACCATGGTGGTCTTGAGTCGATGGAGACATCCTAAGATGAGTGTGGGAGTCTACGGAATGATGAACGATCCACCGTGGCGCGCCCAGTGCCTGAGCAATGTCGTCGGTAACCGGTGCCAGCGACCGGTGCAGGAAGGGCTCAAGAGTGGCTGCCGACACTCTAGCCGTCCACGAAGATAGAGGCGGGGAAACCGCGCTGCTGGAGAAGGGTCGTAGCGGAGAATGGGCGGCGGCCGGTGCTCATCCGGCCGCGTGAAGGGGGTGGCTGCGCGCGTCCACGCCACCGGGCATTCAGGAGCCACGACATGAGGTCGTGGCATCGAAGGAGGGCGGACAACTCGCTACCTGCCGCCGGTGTTGGCATGGTGCACAGCCACTCCGTGTGGTTGGGCTGGCCGTCCGGCTAGCTAGGGAGCCGAGGAAGTCCCCCAGGTCATGTGTTCTAGATGTCGACGCCATGTGGCACCAGCCAGTCGGCTACCCAACCGGAACGACCCAACCGTTATGGGTACCCAAGGGGCGCATCCCCCTTGAGTGGTGGATTGGGGGGAGCCCACTGAAGGGCCACCCAACCATGGGCCAGTTTAGGCTAGCAGGCTGCCCTACAGGCTGGGCTGCACCGGTGGACCGAGCCGGAACAAGGTCAGCCCGGGTCATTCCAACCAGGTGGGACCTGACCCCGACCAGCTTCTACCCTTTTCCACTCTTTCAACCATAACATGAGCTACGTGTGTCCATTTGATGAACCTTATGTGGCGCTGGAATCCTTGGATCGATTCAGTCCCTTTGGTATACCCCATCGGTGTTTTGGAGAATTTTAGGGTACGTTCGGGTTGGATCGAACATGAATCCTACCAGTCCATCGGGACTAAAATGACAATAACATACAGACCAGGAATTCGATTGATGCTTCGTCTATTGCGTTGAGAACCCTATTATGTGGCAGTACTTTGGGATATTTCTTCCTGGGACTTTGTAGTAGTCAGTGTATCACCCTATGCTTGAGGAGAGGACCCTCATGAAATCAAGAGAGCTCTGTGCAGGAACCCTATGGCTGGATGTAAGATGAGAAAGGGATCCTATGTGGGTTTGTGCCTTAGGATCCTCTGTGGGTCTATGCTTTGGGAACCTACGTGGGTCTGTGTTCTAGTATCCCACTTGGATCCTCTCTAGGAATCCATGTGGGATGACTCTAGGATCCTACGTGGGTCTGACGATTTAGGATCCTACGTGAGTCTGCCTCTTAACAGTGTAAGATGATTCAGTAGTTACATCTAATGATCTTTACTTCTGTACCTAATTTATACCTTATGTGAGATGAGTCTTTACCTGTGTGGAAATCATCTATGTGGCGTAACTTTGTGATGCATACCATCATGGTGATACCTTTTTGTTATTCTTCTGTGTGGCATTACCTTTGTGGTACTTACCTTCATGGTGATACCTTTGTCATATTATTCCATATGGAATTACCTTTGTGGTACTTACCTTCGCGGTGTTACCGTCGTGGTATTATTTCATTCATGGGACAATTAAGCTTTGGGATTTTGAGTTGGGCCTTGTGTTTCCTCATGATTGAGATGGGTTTACTCAACAACTAAGGTATATGTATGGGCATATACCTAAGTAGGGTTGTCAGTTGTTTCCATTATTTGTGGTTTATCATTTGTTGATTTTGTGAGACCTTTGAGGGTCTCAGGGTCTCTACTGAGTATCTTTATTCTCACCCCTACATGGGCTACGCCTGCACCTTGTTGTGTTTAGGGAAGACGACAAACAACATTGATCAAGTCCGAGGGTACCAGGACTAGAGGTATCTCAGAGGTAGACATTAGATGAGGTGTACCGTAGTAACGACCATTAAGGAGCTATACTTACCCTTCCGGTAGGATCTTTGGCGGGTGTCCATAGGAGATGTTCCAATTTACATGAACTTCCTAGTTTTCTTGTACTTTCTAGTTGGTCATGTATTCTGACCCCTTTTTCTTTCTTTACACAGCCTATTTACTATATATTTTTACTTTGTTCTTATATCTTTCATTGGGCTTAGTTGTGTGATTGTGCAGGTTATAAAGGATATGCCTTCCCAGTTTTTGGGAATACGACTTTTGGTTCTGGTCTCCAAGACCTGGCCTATAGAAGGCTGGCTTGGGGTAGTCATGACACGGGCCCCGGGGGACAGGTCATGAAACACTATGAGGTAGGAATAAAGTTTCGGTAGTTATCAACAAGCTAATTAATTTCAACCAATTCCTTCATATTAGGTTGATCTACATAGTGGATGACCATGGATGATTTTATGTTAGTGATATCATACTCTTATACTAGGTACATCATAATATCATATTATATAGGGAAACTCAATTCCTTTGGAGGTTACACCTGGGGTTACAGAAAGCTTAGGGTATTAAGATTCTTTTATGTACATCATATCACTCATATAATGATAGCTAGTCAGAATAAAGTATATATGTGTTGGAGGAAATTCAATGTGAATGTATTTGTGATTTCAAAGGATCGTGGGAATATTATATAACGCTTGTAATGTTTTCATACAATAACAACATTCATGTAACCGTTCAGATGGATCTATATGATTCCTTATATGGTAGGTCGTAATAATAAACTATGTGCTTGCTAGTAGAAGGGGAGGTAGTGCTAATAAGTCCTCATCCCATACCTTAGAGTTGAGAGCATGATGATTTTATTAGAAATTAGATGATTACTTCTTAGTCTAAATATAATTCATATTTTGTTCGCCACAGAAAACTTGTGATGTTCGAGGATAAGGATCATGTTTTCTTACGAGAATATAGTAGGAAGAGAATATGTATATACATAGGAAAGGGATGTTATCACCTCAATTTTTCAAGCCTTTTTGTGATTTTTTAGAGAGTTGGGTCAGTATCCTATCAGTTTCAGTTACATCATAGGTACCATTCCATGCACTAAATTTTCCATGTTTCACATATTATACATTGCCATTTAATATAATCACATACTTTTGATCCTGAGTATTTTAAATTAGATGTTTACGCTTCTCTTTAGGTGTATAATATTCATATTGTAGATCATATTATTAATTCTTTTAGTGGGAGGTATGTTCCTCTGGTAGAGTTGGTATGAAATCATCACTATTTTTCGGATGATACTTTGGAAAGAGAGGATAACATACATGCTCTGTACTTATAATTATTCTGAAATGATGTTTAACAATCCTTTGAATGGAAACTTATGGAAGTGTTAATTTAAGTGTGTAATAATATAAGAACATTTTTTTCTATGAGGTATGGATCCATTAATTTTTTGGAAAATTCTAAATATTTTTTTTGGAACTAACAAGTAACTATATATTTAGGCATGTTGAGTTATTTTGTTCTGGGGGAAAAGGTAATAGGTTCTAGTGTTGGATGTATAGAAAACACATGACATGAATGAAATACATTACAAGATTTCAATTCAAAATGTGTTCTCAATATATAACATCAATTTATATAACTAGAATGCCTGGATTGAGTAATTCAAGATCTGAAATTTTTCACGTCATGTACATGTCGTGGCATCAATTTTAAAGTGCATAACACCTTTCCTTTTTCCCAGCACCTCTTATTTCACTACCGTCCTCAAAATCCTCTCCATTTTAAGGATCCTTCTCCACATCATCTTAGGTTTCCTATTCTCTCTTACATTCATACTTTGATAAATCCACCATCTTTCATGTTTCATAGAAACATATATGCTCTCGGTTACACTAGATCCTTTTGTCGGGTGTCTTCTATTGATAGATATATTTTTTGTGAGCTAATACGCCCTATTTTCATGGTGTTTTTATATTTCTCCATTTTCATTCAATATATGACTAATCAAGGGCCGATACTGGATGGTGAGAGTAATTCAAGAATAACTTATGTGTTCTACGACTTTCCCCTCAAAGTCTCTCCATTTATAAATTATTTTCATTATGATTATGCTGGTTTCACGAGGTGTGGTTTTCAAAACTCTGATGATTTAATTTTAATTTTCTTAAATTTATTCTATGATCTCAATTGTTACCTTTTTATATCATTGGAGTTTGAAACCTCAATGTTTACCACCAATTTAGGGTGTGTACAATTTCATAAACTTCTGACCAATGTTGTGATTTCTTGGGACGCAATTCTAATGTTCGTAATATAAAATTTAATAAGGCAAGTTCATTATATTAATAAATGAAAAATTAATTTTTTTTAAAAGGGAAGTATATAAATATGGATATCACGTGAAACTTATCCATTTTAATTGGATGGATAATTATTTTCATGTACTTTTTTTACAATGGAACATGTGATGATACAAAATGGAATGAACCTAATGAATATGTAATTGACGTGAGTTTCAAATGGCCTAAAATGAAATATGATATATTGAATGTATAAATTTCCTATTACATATGGACCTTTTTTGTGTTTATATTAATGGTTAGTCTTGAGAGTGTATTGGATTCCAGAGGGAATTCCTTAAGCACTAAGAGTATGCCATTCTGATTAATTGAGCTTGTTTCAAAGGGAGATACCGACATTGGGACATGGTCATAGTCAATTTTTGGATTCTCAACATGATAATATTGGATCCCTTTAGTCTCTCAAGAAATCGGACTGCATCAAATACACACCTTTTATTTACTATTATATAACTGAACATGCAATGCCTAGGATTATCCCCCTTGGGTCCAGTCAGGCACAACCCAAGATTTACTATGGTCATACCCCAGAGACTTGGTTAGACACTCCAGATTTATTCCTTGGTTTTACCCCTTGAATCACATGTATCCCCTCAAGATAGGCCACTTGGTTCTATACCATGAGTGGGATCAACCTTCTATGGTCAAGGATTCCTTTATTTCACCGTGGATTCTATATTATTAACGTTATATTTTATAGGAATGTGAACACATTTATATTCACTACTTGATATGAAATGAATCATAATTAATTAAGTCATTACAATATCAGAGACACTAACTGTGGCTGAAATACGTATGGCTTGTTTATACTATACCATTTTACTTTTGACATCCCTACACATTTTAATCTTGATACTCACATGCTTTATTTGTAATAGATTTAATTTATGTTGTCCTATTAAGACTTATATCACTCCCTATCTAGTCCACTATTGGAACCTGGGAATATTATACGATCGTAGGTGTGGAAAAGGGAAATAATCCATATTTGAAAAGATAAAATCACACATTATGATGCTATATTAATAGAAAATTACTGATCCATTTCCCATTATTCATGTATAGTTTTGGTATTTTGATTCCTTTGTATTACATTTTGTATTTTTCTACCTCAAAGTATGAATGATCCATTTTGTAGAGACATGAAACCATTTTTCTATATGAATCTGGTTTAATATTCACCTAATTTTTTATTACATTATGCTTATACTTGTTTCCTCCACTTTATCCATTATAATTATTCTTTTACTATTTATTCATTTATTCCACCATTGTATTCGATTCTAATATGAGGGAATAGTCTCCCCTCAAATAAGCACTAGGATCACACTACTAGAATGTAGCCTTTACAATATGGGGAGGCACTCTTGAGGCTATGTGGACAATCAAGTTCAGTTACTCAAGAGTGGTCTAGGTCTGGAAAATCACATAAGTTCAGGGGCAGTATGTGTGTGTGATAGAGGAAACCAAGGAGAGGTAATCTAATATGAATACATACGGTCAAGAACTGTTTGAAGATACCCACATTAATTATTAATAATTCTCAGGGTTGAGTTTTATATGGTTTTGAGGTTGTAATATCCTTTATTTTCCTAGTATATCCATCATTGTGTTTTTGGGAACCTTTCTAGGAGTTTGGTTTCCTTTTTATTGATAATTTTATTGAGAGTATGAAATAAAATGGGTTCTGGGAGTGTGCAATGTAGATGTTGGAAAGCATCATGCTATAGAGAATATTTTTGATTTAAATTGGGAAAAACAATGTAATTTGATTAAGAAGGATTTTTCAGAAACCTAACAAATTTATGGCCTAAATGGTGGATTTAGGACATAAATTTATCATGCATACTGAACACATAAAATATTTTAGTCTTAGAAATATTCGAGGGTGATTCCATAAACAAATGTTTGGCCGATAATTTATTGCATGATGATGTAAAAACTATTTTCATTGGGTTTTAAGTGGAGGAGGTTATTCATTCTATAAAATATTAAATCACCGTATTTGTAGATTTGAACCCCTATATAATGTATAAATAAGCTTAACCCATTTGTACACCAATCCAGTGCTAATTTATGGGAATTATTTTTGATCAATTGGCCTATTATCATTGGATTATCATGTTATAGACATAGTAATTTAATGTAAATATTTCTCTAACTATTTATTTTCTCGACCAGTTGCCAATGGGATTCTCAGTTATCAATGAATGGAAGGAAAGTTTCACTCATTACCATGGATGTGAGTACATTACAAAATCTACATTACTTTCAGGGAGGATATCCTAGAAACTCTCTTCAGTCTCTTTTGATTCACTTGAATGGTCTATACATGTGATCATTCTAGCATGTCATTCATGTGAGCTAATTAAATGAAAAAATTAACTACTTTAGATTGATTCATATTATAAAGGCCACAAGGATCGTATGAGATATCTTATCATTGTGACCAGTCTTGCGTCTACCAAAAAGGTGATCAAAACCTGAAATTATAGAATTAGTATATATGATAAATGATATATTGTCTTAATAATGTGAATTGATCAATTGGTCAAATGTTGTTAGCATGTGATGTAACATAAATGTTAACTCAACATGGTTTTACATCAATGATTCAACTAAACATAAGAGGATATTGTAGTCGGGAACATATGCTTGGTTAATAGAATGAGATGAATTACCTGACAAATATTAGAAATGAATTTTTATAATGGTATAAATAGATTTCATTTATGCAATATTGTAGATAGTATATCTATGTTCTTAGACCACTATCTCATGATACATGGAACAATTGGGTTTTATGGGTATTGGAGAATCTACCAATTATGATATGATTTTCTCCCCTTTGTGACATGGACCCTAGGATGACGTAAGTGACTCCATCATAGGAATTCACATAGAGCCCAGTATGAGATGATTCTTTCCCCATGGTGACGTGCACCATGTGATGATGTAAGGGAATCCAACATGGATATTTTCATGTATTTTAGTTGTGTTACTATACATGTGGGATAAATGATCCATACAAATAGAGTAGAATCCACCTTATTGACCGATATATCCATCATGGGGCCAAAGAATGTCTAGCTAACCCTGAGTGTCATCCTGGAACATGAGGGTTATGAGGCTTATTTATGGACAATATTTGTTGCTAAATTAATAAGAAATTCATTACATTATTTCATGATCTATATATTCATATCATATGTTTTATAAATCATGTTTTCAACCTAGTGAATTTTACCCACACCCTACTCAAGGAACCATTGGTTACCTAAACATATTTCATGGATGCAGGTATACATATTGGAAAGGGGCCCAATTTTTTATTATTTCATACTATATGCGATAAGGTTTGGGGATGAGACCAAAATGGGGATCGAGACCAAAGATTTTTTATTATTTTATCTATTCAGATATGTATTTTATTCATGGGACATTTAACACAAAATTTACTTACATTTAAGCCTAACATTTCATGATCTATTTTATTTAGATCCTTTAGGTTTTTCTCAATATAGTTTGAGTGCCTTAATTTATTACTTATATTGTTTCCAATAATATATTACATTTTAAACTACTATTAAAAAATTTTACTTGGGGTATATTATCCCAACTATATTCCTCACACCAATACTATTATTCAGTATCCTCTGACATATGGGGAGGAATTCCCGAGGTCTTGTAGGAAACCAAGTTTAATCCTTTGAGGGTGTGCCAGATTGGGGATGTTAATTAATACCACATCACTATTAGGGAAGGATTATACCATTGAGATACCTCGTATCCTCAATACCCATTTGGAAGTGATATAGGACCTAATATGGCTTGTTATTGTCAAACACATTCCATGGTCAGCAGAGCATAGGAAAATTGATATTGGGATTGGTGTGTGAACAAACCCATAACAACCAAGAGGACCTTGATGGGACATGGTCCCACCCTTAACAGTTTCCTATGTTGATAGAAACCATGTATCTAGAAATTCAATGATACCTAGTGAACAATAAGTTGGTATGAAAATTATATGGTGCATCAAGAGTTCACCTGAAACCTAATTGAGGTCTTGGACCCACGCATGGGTTCCCATATTGTTCTGTTAACAATATGACCATGTGGGATCCAGATTGATATAATTTACCTAAGAGAGTTTATGTTGGATGGTAGGGTTTTCTACTATTGATCTCACTCCAGAATAGTGTTTCCGGGTGTTTTGGATAGTGTTATTTATGATGTGATATTTTCATGCCCATGCATTCTATATTTTTTGTAGTAGGTTACATAATGGTCTCATGGGAAGATGTGACATGAATAGTATACTGTGTTTTGGGGAATGATATGGGTGAGATATATTAAAAAAATGAATCTCAATGCTTGGAGATTTTTTTATTAGGATATCGGTATATGAAAGGATTATCCTTGGATTGGGAGTAATGTATATGGGGTAGAGATTCCATGAAGCTTGAACTCGATGTTTGGATCAACCATAGAGATGGATCTACCATGGTTTGAAAGCATGGTGTTTGAGAACACTTGGATTTGGTCATGGTATTGGATCATCCATGAATTTTGAGGTTGGTTTTGTGGACTAATGTGTGACTAGACCACATATTCCCAAGGATTGTCTATGGATTCCATGGATTCATAGACCATATGTTATATGGGAGTCATAATTATCATGATGTTATCAGAGACATCATATAACTAGATGAAGCATGTAGGCTTAATTTGGGTCAAAAAACTAATGATAGAGAGGGTGTTTTATTTATTTATTCTTCAATAGTTATTTATTTTTAGGTGAGTATATCGCATGAACATACCACTCCACTTGGTTACCAGAGTTGGCATTCACTTGATTACACGCACTGATTAGGCTGAGGCATGAGATTAATCATGTAGGATGTGTTAGAAAAGTATAAATATCATTGGATGAATTTTGTTTCAAAGAGTTCATAAAGGCAATGTATTTATTTTCATTAATTTTTATTTGAATATGTGATAGTCTTAGTGGGGGCATATTGCATATATTACAGTGTTGTTCGATCCCTTATTGCATATCATTTGTTATTTACATTTTTATATCATTATACTTATATATTAATCTTATTTGTGATGTATAATAATTGTTTATTTCATTCAATGTTATAAACTATTATTCATGGGTACATTCTCCCTGTAGTAAGACTCTATAACTCTACTTCTTGTTGGTATCCTCTAGATTACGTAAAGGCAAACCGAAGTTATAGTAGAGACTATCAATTTGGGAACTAATTAGTGGTTTTGGAAATTAGGATATTACAAAGTAATTTGGGGGTTGTTTTTTGTTTTACCTTACTATTTTAGGTTTTATTAGATAAGGGATATTTGAATGTGTCATATCCTAGGATTGATATTAAGCATTTTTTCAAAAAAAGATGTTCTCTGGTAGGAATTATAGATTATTATGGTATAGATGTGAATTTATACATTCCTTGTCATTGTTTCATATGATTGTTTTCCATGATAGGAACACATGAGAACTGAATTTTATGGTTTATTATTGATTTTTTTCTCTTTTTTCTATTAGCATGGGGTAAGTGATTAGATTCAACTTTTGTAATGTGAAGGAAATAGGCATCTCATGCATCAAATCAAGCATGTACAATCCATATAATATTGTATTTATAGTGTTATTTCTTTCACTAATGATAAAGAAAATGTCTTTATTGTGTCAGAAACTACTCACAATAATTTCCTTTAGAATTATAAGATGCCATTCTACTCAGCATAGCATACATGTATATGTATCTCCTTCTAGAAGGTCATGTGTAATTTTTTTTGAGACAGTCAATGGTTAGAATGAAGACATAATCCATGTGAATAGGAGTGTAAGTGGCCCTTGTGGGTTGTAATTGTATTGGATGGATAATGATAAACCCTTATTGATTGTTTTTATATAGGTTTGGTTAATTAATGATCTAGTAACAACCTGTATCGTTTTTTACCAATCAACATGGAATATTATTCAAAATAATTGATTCATATGTTTTTTTACCCAAACACATGCCATTTTGGATGATACTATATATTATGGTGTGAGTTGAATAGTGGGTAATGAGCATCGAATGAGTAGTCATGTTGGGGGATGCTCAAGAGGATGGGTGACCTGGTTATGGGAATTATTTTGGGAAGGTCATGTTGTTGTATGTGAGATAATGTGATTGGGTTTTTGGGTATGTGTGTTATCATGGGTTTATAGGGAGTACAAAAGATGCCCCATGAATGGTGACCATCTGTGATATTTATCCTTGTTCTTAGTGGGAGACCTGGAGTACATTTCTTTTGAATAATAATTTAGTCAATTAGAGGTTTTTATGATACAATGTGTCCTATCAGAGGGTTTATCCTAGATTGGTGGATTCTTTTGAAGTCAGAGAATTTGTAGGTTCATTGGTGTATGTGATCAATTCATGAGAGGTGCTATAGGATTACAATAAATGAAGGATAATGCATTGGGTTTTTGATGAATCACCTAGAGTTTGTAGGTATCAAGGCTATTTTTGAGAGGCATGAACTATGTGATGTTTGGACCTATAAATTATATATTCACTTTTGGCATCGCATTCCTAGAATAGGTGGACACTCCTGATCGGAATGATGTGGGTGGTGGATAAACCTATGGTTGGGACATATATGACTTTGACTTAGGATGAGAACCTTTGGTGGTAGAATGATTCCATGAGTTGGGAATACATGGGATGGATTATGTTATAGGCGAGGGGAATGACTTTGAAAAGGTGTTCAAAGGGTGATCTTGTAATGTGGAGATCGACATTGCATGAAGTATTGTCAACCTTGCCTTGGTTTCATGAGAATAACAAGATTGTGAGATGAGTTCTATGATTGGGTGCTATGAAATCACCTGCCCATTTTTTTGTGGAGCTAGAGGGAGCATGTACTGGTTAAGAATGGTGATATCAATGTATGGAATCAGAGATGATTGTGAGTGGGATGTAGATAAATAGAAATTTATTGGTTTATGTGTGTTCTTTGAAATATGAGAAACTATAACCATGGATTGGGAAAATCCATACACATTCTTGTAAATAGAACCAATATATGTAGTGATTGAGTAAAGTTATACGATATAGAATGTGGAGAGGAGTTCACCATTCTCCATTTTAGGGAGGTGGCCGTTGTTATGTATATTATTTATATGGTAATTGTTGATATTATTCTAGGGAATTGTAAGGGGTAGCACATTAGTGTTTCTGATAGTTCTCTCGTATGAGTGAGATTGTCATGCCAATGGTTATATCCTTTGATATATGGAAAATTAGAAGCTATAGTCGGAAACATGATTATGTTCCACAATATAAAAGGATTATCGTATGGTGGGGGAGTGAGTTAATGGTTGTAAGTATTGAAATCCATGTTTTAATGGTTTGTGTATTAATGTTATTAGTCATTGGACATCCATTATGGCCTTTGGATATCAGTTTATTCGTGTGCTCAAGTACTAATGGATCCATAAAATAATTTCATGAACTAATTTGGGTATTTAATATGGCGGAATCGAATTTTTGGTGTTTTTCTCAGGTATGTTGTGAAAAATATGAGTGGTTATCAGATCAATGGTAGGTTAGTGCATGTACTGGGACATGATGATAGTATTATGGGATTAGGGATATTACTATGGAGTTAAGACGGGTGTAGGAAATGTACCTTGGTTAGAATGTTTGAATGATCAAGGGATGTCTCATAGAACTAGGGTTCTATGAATCGGTGTTTGGAAATGAGTTACTGTTTAAATCCTAATATTTTTGGGATAGGTCAACGACTGGCATCATGAACCAATGGATCTTATTCTTTTTTAAAGCCTCCTTCAGCGGATCTCTCTCAAGCTCACAACCCCTGAAACCACAACTGTCATTTCATGGTACTCTCTTGGTAGCGTCCTCATCTCTAGATGGCGTGGCTCGGCCTCCTTGGACTTTTGAAGGAATAGATGCTTCAGATCCTCTTCAGTGCGGAAAAAGGAGACTCGGTCTTCTCTTCTCCTTCCAGTGATGGGCTCCAATAGGTGTGACAATAAGAACCAACAATGAAACATCAACTTCTATTCTGCGGACACCTCCAGCGGTTACACGCACTAGCCTCCTTCACATTTTCTTATAGAAGTAATGGATGGATTCTTCTATAGTTGGCAGTGGATTTGAGGGACTTGGAACTACAAGTTAGTACGTGGTTTGTCTGTTGCGTTATTTTTTTCTTTTGAAACAAGAGATGCAAAGGTGAAAAATGAGGATGCAATTGATGAGGCACCATGAAGGGTTACGATGAGATGGATTACGGTGAGATAGTAAGAGTGGTGATGGAAAAATTGTTAAAATGATACAGTTTTACATAGGAAACAGTAAGTCCTTGAAATGATGGTTACTGTGGAAGGATGAAACCATGGGCCCGTGAAAGGAATATCCCGGTGAGACCGTGATGAGAAGAACCGGAAGCAGGAGACACCATAAGAGGAATAAAACTGTGAACCTGTAAAATAAACAGAATAAATTAAAACATAAATTAAAAAATGAACAAAATAATTAATATTGACTAAAAATTAATTAATACAGATGAAAATAAAGATACTGAAAAATTTAAGTAAACTTTTAAAACCAAGTTAACTTAATTTAAATTTTTATTAACATCGGTTGTTTAAAATATAAAATGTTACTAAACTAAAAACTAAAAATTAAGAAGTAAATAAATTATTAAAATTTAATATAAAATTAAACGTTTATATAACAATGTTAAATTATTTCTACTATAACAAATTAAATTTATTTAAGGTAGAAAGATAATTATTATATTATTAAACCATTATGTTAATTAATGAAATTTTAGATAAAAGACTTAATAATTGAAGTGGGTCTATAATCACTTATTTTAATTAATGAGTTATTAAAAGACATCTATTAATTAGTTTATCTTATTTAATTTTTAATACATGCAATGTTAGATTAATACTATATTAATTATGTGCAAAAGAAGACATAATTAATTAACCAATTAATGTTAAATTATTAACTATGCAGAACAAAAACAACAGTCTAAAAAAATATTATCTTATAAATTAAAGTAAGAAGTAAATTATTTATTTTAAAACTTATAATACACAATTAATTATAAAAATTGTTTAATTATTAAACTTAGTAATAATAATAAAAAAGATCTATTATTTATTAAATATTTTTAAAATAAATAATTAAATTGAAAAAAATTACTTAAAAAGATGTGGCAAAACATTTGTTTTTAAGGCCACATAAAATTCTCCCAATTGTAGAACCCAAATCACATATATCATAACATATATGATTTACTTATAACCTTTTATCACCCTATAATTAATAATTATTTATTAAAATCACAATTTCAGGTAATAACTGCCCCATTTATCAACAGTGTTTTTCTTGGATAGTTTTGAAACATATATATCGATCATGGTTAAATCATATAAAGAAGTCTAATAATGATTTATATATGAAATATATTTATCATATAAATATTTATATTCATCAATAAATGATATAAGGTTAAAAATGATTTTTATTGTTCATGGAGATAGTACATCATATGTAGCCATGAATGTAGTTATCACTTTTTGACATGTGGATTAAATGAAAGGTAGATAATAATTCGCCATTATAAAATTAATTATTATATTATACATGTCTTATATTATAAATAAATAAATCCTTATTATCATCTAAGTAAAAAGGAAATGAAAAATATATCACATTTCTTCATGAAGGTGGATGTCAACACATACGCACAAGCGATGTTAACATTTTCTAATGGTGTAGAATGTATGAAAGTAGATATGATATTATTATTCTATAATAATTATAGTTATTTCATAAAAATATGATATAAATATTAAACCCAAAATAATAATATTCCATGAAATATGGTGGCAAAAAATGAATTGTATCGCTATGTGGAGGCGATATTCCTTACATATGCACGAGTAATACATTCACATATGATTTCATGGAAATATGGTTCATAAATTTATATTCATAAAAATATTAAAATTTTCGAAAAATTTGTATACATAATTTATGATTTTATTAATAGTATAATAGATTTGGAGGAGGTAAAATAATAATTAAAAAGTGTGTGACCAGTTTATGTGATTACATATTCATTGAAACAACTCCTTTTGATATTCTCTTAAAGACCGAATGGTCTATATTTTTTAAGAGAATAACCTCAATTATGTGTCATGTGAAATGGAAAAGATATGTTTTTATGGTTATTTTTTTCTAGAGTGATCAATTTTGTGTTAATAAGAGAATAAGAGGTGCCCTATTATAAGTGAGGGGAGGGCACTATTGTAATTTCATAAAAGAATAAATTACAATAAGGACATTCTCTAGAAAAAATGCCTCAAAAAATATTGGGATTATATAAAAATATAGTATGGGTTAAATACCACTAATAAAAATTTCTACAAGTTTAGAAGGTCCTTTAAACCTTATCATTTGTATTAACCCCTTAAATAACATATTTTATCATTAAATGGGGTAACGTCTTTTTCACTAATAATGGGTAATTATTTTTCATACAAGGTAGAAATTGGTTCATAAATAGAAAAGAGAAGATATTTTTAATAAAATGTCTTCCACTTTTTCCACATTCAATATTTTAATGAATTTTATAAATTTATTAAATTATTATTGATTTCTATTTTGAAACTATTCATTTAGTTTGACGTAGTTGACATAAATAAAAATATAGAATTGAATTATAATCATTAAAACCAATAATAATTAGTTTTATTAATATAAAAAATTCAATTAACGTTATAACTAATTTAAAATATATTACTTTTATTATTTTTAAAATTAGTTTTTATATTTTTTTCCTTAATTGATATAAAACTGCATCGATATTATATAATAATTTAAGGTAATTAAATAATAAATAAAAATTGTAAATAAATTAAAACCATGAAAATAAAATCATTATACACAAATTTTATATTTATATCCATTAAAAATATAATTTTTTTCATATGTTCATATATCAGAAATATTTAAAACAAAAAAGGTGACATTTTAAAACATTCATTGATTTAAATATTATAAAACAAATTCATGGAAAACGGTCCATTTGGAAACTTTATTTCGAGTAAAAGGTGATAAGGGATTAATTACATTATTACAATAAGAATTAAGTCGAAAAATAGTGACCTTATCACAAAGTTTTAACATATTTTCTCCTTATTTACCCTTTATAGATGTGATAAATTTTACAGTGGTTAATATTTATAATGCCTAAATATAAAAGGGCCTTAATTAAAAAATTTCAGCCTACTATTTCGAAAAATGTATCTATTTTTCATAATTCAATTTCTATAACTTGTATAAACAAATTTAAGAAAAATTCACAAAACATGATGAATATAACCCTAAGAGACATACGTTTTTATGTATATAAATGGATTTTATTCTTATTCTATACCTATAAATATATTGTATAATTTTCCAAAAAATTTAATGAATGTGAAATATAAATTTTCCATTAAAATAATTCACTAAAAGTCATTTTTTAAATTTACTAATGTAAAATTCCATTCAATGAAAATAACTATTTTTTCATAAAATTATGTTTTTTATATCTACAAACAAATTTACAAAAAATTCAACAACAAAAATTATTCCAACATACAGAATTGATTTTTTCACAATATAGAAGAACTAATTTAAATTTGTAATAATTTATTTTAAGAAAATGGTACTTTTTTAATTCATGAAACAAAAATAAGGTTTTGAATAAATACTTGTTATTTTTATAACACATTGAAAAATAATTCTTTATCGGATAAAATCATAACTTCACCTCTAATTTTTTATGATATTTTTATTTCCAAAATTAGGTTTATTTTATCAAAGAGATTTTCTAAAATTTATCTAAAATAATTATAATATGTTCTAAAAAAATTCAAAATCATTTTTAAAGAAAATACATAGTTGAAGAATAAAAATGCATTATTCAATATAAATTTATTGTTTCTTAAGTATTAGTCGAAAAAATTGTATATATGTCACAATGAGGTTATTCTTATTCATACCCTCCAATTTAGTGGCATGGTTATAATGATACTTTTTAAGTCATAATATTCCATATTTCATTTCAGGCTTAGAGTAGTGTGTCTTGTAAGATATCGAACATAGTCGTATATTAAAATATCAGGGTGATACATTATCCCATGTAAAATAAATTGGGATCTATTAATTTGTATCAGTGATCAAAGGTTTATTATTTGAAATTACATTGTCAAAAACCACATATTGAAAAGAAATAATAAAACATCCCTTAAAAAGGTAATGTGGAAAACATAAGGGTTACCCAAAATAATTAATAGTCATGTTCCCTGATATGGAGAACATTGGTGGAAAATTAATATGCGGACATGGAATATAAAAATTACACCAAAGTAGTAATAGAGAGTGATTTAGAACATGGTCAACATAATGTTAATGACCATAAAACCATAAATATAGGATGAGTGAAAATACAATTAATTCATGTGAAATGAAGTTAAAGGTATAGAATTATATTTGAAGATCCTTTTACTAATTTTGAGGAATTCCTTTACTATATCAACTATGAACATAAGGAAATATACCTAATTGAGTAGTGGAATTTTATCCCTTAATAAACTTCTATCACAATCTGAACTTTTTCTCCAAATGATGAGTAATATTTATTTTTCTGTTATGAGGCACTAAAATCAACTTCTATTGGTTCACATAACTACAATAAATGGTAACATGTTAATTCTAAAATATTTAATAACATAAAAAAATGGTAAACACATTGTAAGATATTAAAAAAAATGAATAAACTTTTTTATGAATAAATAATACCACAATCTCTAAAATTTAACATTATTACCCAACGTTCAAACTAAATCATTTCATAAATATTTATCCTTAAAAATCATTTTGATATTCTTTACTTTAATTGATGTAAAAATATTATAATTTATAAAATCAAATTTTCATATATGATAAATTTAATATTTATCTCAAAATAAAAACCAATCAATCATAGATTTTCAATTGAAAATTGTTTGTGACCTAATTATAAAATCTAAAAAATTTGAAAATATTTTCCAAAAATAATCTAAATCAACAAAAAATCATATATTCTTCTGAAAGATATTTAAACCATTATTCATGTAATAAAATTTCTTAAAATTATTTTTCACTTTGTTATATATGGTTTTCCAAATTCAACTCAATATTTATCTATCGAAATATTAAAAAAATTCATAGTACCTAAGACACATCATAGGATAATGGAAGGCACCAAACCCATCAAACAATTTGGTTGTGGGTTCATCCCCGAGGCCTTGGTGGACGTGATGACTTCTAACCCTAACTTTATCTTATCCCTTTATTAAACTATGGAAAAACTCATGTGATAATCATATTGATAATTCACCTTATTCCAATAAAATTCATTAAAATATGCTAAAATTACACAAAAATAACATTAATCATAGTATCACATTTTTAAACTCTTATTATTTATTTACTGTTTATTCTTTCAATGAAATAAAATAATTTTTACTAACTATTATTTCCTCAATATAAAGTACATAATAAAGGTTACAATTTCTGAAATCATGTCATGATCTGTAAAATAAAATATTATCATTATATCACCATTCTAGGTCATCATAACAATTTAAAATGTCCCTATATATCCATCTTGAAAAACTATTACATCACACTCCCTAGAGTCTTCATTATTCTTATAACGATATACCTTTGAAAAAATACATCTACAAAATAGTTCATATGTTCCAACACATAAATGATTATGTTAGTGGAATTCAATGATTATCGTAACATATTACTTTTGGAATTAATCCTAGGATTCAATTATTTACTCTGATAACTCCCATGATTCCCATATATGAGTCATTGAACATTAAAATGTTCCGTATGATGAATTTAAATTTTCTGCAATAAAATACGTATTTTTCCACACCAATTACATTCTCTATTCTCTTCTTTTTCATAAATAAATCATATTCTCATTCCTTTGAGAAAATAACATGATTGTTTCTTCCAACATTCTCAACATAAGGGAAAATAAATGTTCTTTCCTCTATGGTCTCCACCTTTTATGCTCTTAGGGAACATTATCCTTTCATTGGTGGGTCCTATAGTTGGTTAAGGTGCAAGTTATTAATCATATATCATGATAAATGATTATAAATAATCACAATATCATCTACTTCAGTCATCATCCCACTAAATTTCTTATAGAAACGTTTTCCATCATGTTCAACATTATCCCGATTAATCATGGTTTTTCCCATTGAATAAAACCCAAAAGAATAGTTTGAGTAGAAATAATCATAGTGGAAAATCACATAATCTGAAATGATCATTTATCGGATATATTAATCGTGACACCTTATATTAAATCGATGACACTATAAGTTTAATCTTGATTATCCATAATAATAATATGTTCCAATACATCCAAATGGTCTCTAAAGATGATGTGAATTTATCAAATCATATCACATATGAGTTTCAATCCATGCAAATAGTAAGGGTACACTCACTATGCATCCCAAAAATATATGAGATATACTTGACCAATTTTGGGTAGTGTTTTTAAACCTATATACATATGTACCAAAAGCATATCCACTTGTAGTATCATGACATGGATTTATTGATAGAAAAAATAGAATCATTTATTTACTATAACTAAGGATGTCCTCCCATAAATAGGTTTATCCATATGGATATCACTAAAAAAATTATCATAGTTTCAAAGGTTCTCTAAACCGTACACTAATACCAACTATAATGACCCAATACTATCGTAGATAAAAATAACATATTTTAAGATGAAAAATCAATAAAATTCATTGTTACATGCCTGATCACGATATAGGGTTAATGTCTTTGGAAACAAGGATATATTAACATCTTATTCATAGAAGATATCCATTACCTCTCACTTAGTTATTTATAAGGAGAACTGTTTTAAAACCCACAAAACATAGAAAAATTATTCATAACCTGATAAAAGAAAATATTAGAAAGGGTGATATTAGATTTTCAGAAATTTTGAACATGGGACATATCACTATATGATAATATTAAATCATAAGATAATCCTAAGATAATTGGATCATTATCAAAACATACAAAGCACCTTCAGAACATCTCATTGATAAAAAAACAAGAGAAAAAATAATAAAACATTATAATTTAAAAAGAAAAGAATAATTAGATTGAGAAATATTCATAAATAAATGAAAATCCATAGTTTCATGTCAAAAAAGTTTGATAACGTATTCATGTTCAAGTTCCCATCATAGGATAAAGTGGTCAAGAAAAAAACATGGACAATAAACTCAAAAATAAATTCACATAAAAATACATGATTAATAATGGTGTCAGCACAATATTAACAACTAAAATAACACATTATATAAAATATTCCTCATAATAATAATAAATCATAATCTTGAGAACATAGCTAATCACAATCATGTTCATGCATAATATTGTGAGAAAATATAGAGAGTGATCACAACAAGCATCAAAATGTGAAAAGATAAATTCACAATAATGTCCACAAATTTTACTATGATAATGGATAGAAATAAATCATAGTCACACATAATTATTAGAACAAATCATAAAACATGTTGAGACAATAAGGTTTTCCTTATGACTTTTCCATTCCTTCTTGTTTTGAAAATCACAAACACCTTATCTTTAAGGAAAATCGCTTTTATAAGGAAAAATGCTTTCTTAAGGAAAATCGCTTTTATAAGAAAAATTATCCTTATCATATTTTCATTAATATTTTTCTTAAGTATGAAATTCGGATTCACTTTCTCGGAATCATTAAAACTGATAAAAAGCATTCTGTTTTAGGGTTCGGATTCTGGACAAGAACTATAAGGAAGTTTCACTCCGAATTCCGGTTATGAATTCTGACTAAGTTCTATTCCAGATTCAGGATACGAATTCTGAAGAAGAATTCCCATTACGAATTCTAATGAAGAATTCTCATTACGAATTCTCATTACGAATTCTGAAGAAGAATTCCCATTACGAATTCTAATGAAGAATTCTCATTACAAATTCCCATTACGAATTCTAATGAAGAATTCTCATTACGAATTCTCATTACGAATTCTGAAGAAGAATTCCCATTACGAATTCTAATGAAGAATTCTCATTACAAATTCTCATTACGAATTCCAATGAAGAATTCTCATTACGAACTCTAATGAAGAAATCTCATTCCGAATTCTCATTACGAATTCTAATGAAGAAATCTCATTCCGAATTCTCATTACGAATACTGATGACGAATTCCCATTACGATTTCTGATGACGAATTCCTATTCCGAATTCCTATTCCGAATTCTCATTCCGAATTCACTCATTAAACAGAATCTGGATATCATTGTTTTATACACTCTGAATTTGTTCACTCCGAACTTTCACTCCGAAATTTCTATTCCGAACTTTTATGTTAGAGTTTAAAACGATGTCGTGTATTCTGTTACACTTACTTTGTTATAAAATGATGTCGTCCATTTTGTTATAAACTAACCGTTGTCTAAGTGACACGTGTACAGGTCTCTCCTAACTTTAAGGGAAATATGACCGTTGGAGAAGGAGCCGACCTCACCTATAAATAGGAGCTCATTTGAAAAAGCTCATAACGGATGGATGAACATTTGGACTTTGTGCATACATGCTGTTGAAGTGATTTCTAGAGAGGGAGTCTCTTATTAACTCTCAAAGCTTCGTGCGACTCCGAATGTTGGTGATTACATTCGAGGGCTTCCGGGGATAGGAAGACAGAGGTGCCGACTACCTTAAAGATCGAGGGCTTTCTTGCTGAGAAAGACAGAGGTTGCCAACTACCTTGAAGTTGAGGGCTTGCGGGGATAGCAAGACAGAGACACCGATCTTCGTATCGAGGGCTTACCCTGGTGTGGGTAAGACAGACTTGCTTGAAAGTATAAATCAAGGGACCTTTATCCAAGGTTGTTGGATACCCTTCTCTTTGGGTTAAAAGACTATTATCTTGTTACTAGTAGTTTTACTACTCGTTTCTATTCCGCTGTAATTTGTATCTTAAGGAAAGTATAACATTCTTATACTTCCTTACTTACTCTGATTCATTCAGATTCTATACGCTTTAAGGTAGAATCTTATATTGTAACTTTTGTTAAGTTTCAAATTCCGGAACCATATTTCCGGAACCTACTTTTGGAATCTCTTTCCAAGTTTAGTTCGGTGTTAGAGGTGTTGTGAATTTACTTAGTTTAACTTTGTTAAACTTAGTTCTTTCCTTTTCTTAAGGAAACTCTAGTTATTCATAACTAACTTTAAAGGTTCCTAAGGAATTTTTAAAGTATACAATTCACCCCCCCTCTTGTATATTGAGTATCTCATATTCTATTTCGATCCTACAATTGGTATCAGAGGTTGGAAACCTCTTACTCTATACCATTCTTACATTTGGTATCAGAGCCAAGGTTACTGAAATACTTGTACTCACGTTCAAGTTTTTCTTGCTCACTTTTCAATTCCGAACTTTTTCACTCCGGATTATCCATTCCGAACTTTTCCTATTCCGAACTTTTTGATTTCGAATTTTTGTTATTAACAAGTTTGTTTCCAAGTTATTTTCAAGTATGGCAGGAATGAATGTTGGTTCGATAGACAATTTGAATCCTACAAGGCCACCAATCTTCGATGGTAATGATTATGAATACTGGAGAGATCGTATGAAGACATTCGTTATCAATACTGGAGTAGATAACTTTGTCATGCTTACTGGTGATTACAAAATTCCTGACAAGGAAGTCAGAACCTTTACTAACCAGGAGAAGCAAGAATATCAACTGAATTATAAGGTACGCAACACTTTATTATGTTCAATGACTAGAAATATATATAGCCAAATTTCTTCTTGTGAAGCAGCTAATTGTATATGGAAGAAGTTAGAGGTTACTCATTTTGGGACTTCTAAAGTGATTGAGACTAGGAGAGCTATGCTTAGAGCTGAATATCATGGCTTTAATTTTCCTTATGGAGAACCTATCTGTAAAGTACAACAAAGATTTATGACAATCGTCAACAGTCTACAGTCTATGGGAGAGAAAGGTTTAGATGATGAAGCTCTTGTGGACAAGATAATTGACATTATGCCCAATGAGTGGGAATCCAAGAGAACAGCTATAGATGCGAACAGGAAGGTTACTCAAATTACTCTTGATGAATTATTTGGAACTCTTCTACAACATGAGACTAGAATGAAGAGAGATGCTGACAACATCAAGAAGAAGAATGGAAATGGTACTGTTGCTTTTACTACAACTTCGAATCAGATGAAAGCTAAGACTCCTGAGAGAGTAACCAGATCCAAATCGAAGAAAGTCATTTTCCAATCCGAATCTAGTGAAAGTGAAGTTTCAGAAAATGAATTAGCCAATCTTGCTCGAAGGATGAACAAGATAGCTGGACAAAGAAACTTTCAATCCAAGTATAAGAAGAAGGATAGGAAAGATAAGAAAGATGGAGAAGTTACCTGTTATGAATGTAAGAGAGCTGGACATATTAGACCAGATTGCCCTATGCTCAGAAAGAAAGAAAGAAAGGAAAGGCATTCAGACAGGAACAGGAAGAAATATTACAAAGCTAAAGCTAAGAAAGTTTTGAAAGCTAATGACACCTGGAGTGCCAGTGGTGGTGACTCTTCAGATGAATCTTCTGAATATGAATCTTCAGGACAGAAGAATCTTGGTCTTATAGCCAGATTACCTATTGATAATCATTGTCTTATGGCTAAGGTACGAAATGCTGAATCTTTGACCAATGTTTCCTTAAATCCTAATGATAGTAAGTATTATAACTCTTCTGATGAAGAATCATCTTCTGATGAGGAAAATACTTTACCTACTTTTGAAGAAGTCTCTAGATTTGCTGAACTTCTTGAGATTGAGAATTCAAAACTCAACAAGAAACTTGATAAGGCAAATTATAGGAATTCTATTCTTACTAAAGAGATATCAGATCATTCTAAAGATCTTGATAAGAAAAATGATGATTTTGAAAATATTTCAAAAAATCTTGAGGAAGTAAGTTCTGAGAAGAATAAACTTTCTAAAGAGTTAGAAAAAGTAATTTCTAATAAAAATGTTTTCGAGCCTAACTCTAGTTCCAAAACTAATGATTTTGAAGATAAAAACTTGGTTGTAAAACTCAAGTCCGAAATTTTTTCCTTAAATAAGTGCTTATCAAACTTTACCCATGGTAAGGAAAATTTTGATAAGATGTATTCTCAAATACGACCTTTAAGAAATAAATCCGGATTTGGTTATACCCATGCAAAACCTGTTTTCAGTAACAATTATTTTGTTCCTCAAAGTGCCCCATTTTGTACTAAGTGTCAATGTGGTGGTCACTGGGCAAGAAATTGTTCCTTAAACAAAACCCAATCCTTAGGTTTTCATAAAGCTTATTTTTCTAAGAAAATGTGGGTACCTAAAATTTTATTGTCTGGAAATCTCGGATCCAAACAAGTTTGGATTCCGAAAGTCTAACTTTGTTCTTAATTTCAGGAAAATAAAGAAAGTTCCAGCAATAATGTTTGGTACATGGATAGTGGATGTTCCCGGCACATGACTGGTAACAAAAGCTTCTTTGAAAATATTATCAAAACGAAAGGAGGAAAGGTAACTTTCGGAGACAATGCTAAGGGAGAGATTGTTGGTATTGGTAATATTGTTCTTTTAGGTAAAACTTTGATTTCAAATGTTCTTTTTGTTAAAGGTCTTAAGCACAACCTCATTAGCATAAGTCAGTTATGTGATGAAGGTTACCTTGTGAATTTTAGGAATGATAAATGCTTAGTTCACAATTCCAAGGAAGAATTTATTCTCTCAGCCAACAGGCAAGAGAATGTTTACACCTTAAACTTAGAAGACCTAAGAAGCCAAGATTTACCTTGCCTAAGTGCAATGGAAGATCATTCTTGGTTATGGCATAGAAGACTAGGGCACTGTAATCTTAGAAACCTATGTAAACTCTCTAAGAAGAAACTAGTTAAGGATCTACCGGAGCTTAGATTTGATTCTTCTAAAGTTTGTGATCCTTGTCAATATGGCAAGAAACATAAATCTAGTTTTAAGTCAATCGGTGAAGTCTCAACAACCGATGCATTACAGTTGGTGCACATGGATCTTTTTGGTCCAACACAAACTGGAAGCATTGGAGGCAAATACTATGTGTTTGTTCTAGTTGATGATTACACTAGATTTACTTGGGTCTATTTTCTAGCAAGGAAATCTGAAGCTTTTTCTTATTTCAAAAGTTTTAGAGCTCAAGTTAAAAATGAGAAAAACCTTCCATTGAAAACTATTCATAGTGATCATGGAGGAGAATTTCAAAATTCTGATTTTGAAACTTTTTGTAGTAAGAAAGGTATTACTCACAACTTTTCAGCACCTAGAACTCCTCAACAGAATGGTGTAGTTGAAAGAAGAAATCGAATTCTTCAAGAAATAACTAGAACCATGTTGAGTGAATATTCTATTGCTAGACATTTCTGGGCTGAAGCTGTAAGTACTGCTTGTTATACTATAAATCGAGTTTTGATTAGACCTTTTCTTAATAAAACTCCTTATGAGTTATGGAATGGTAGAAAACCAAGGCTTTCCTACTTCAAGGTTTTTGGTTGCAAAGTATTCATTTTGAATACTAAAGATAACTTACATAAATTCGCACCAAAATCAGATGAAGGGATTTTCTTAGGATATTCCACAACCTCTAAGGCTTATAGAGTTTTTAATAAAAATACTTGTACTGTTGAGGAAACAGTACATGTGAAATTTGATGAGTCAGATCCTTTTGTTTTTAAAACCTCCCAACTTACATCTTCGGATGTGTTTTCAAAAACTGATTGTCAACCTTTGTTAGAAGAACCCTCTGATAAGGAAATTGTTCTAGAAGATACTTCTGAAACATTTACCCCAGAAGACTTTCTACCTTATGTTGATGAACAGGTTTTACAAAACCCAAATCAGATGTTTCTTAAAGATCATCCCAGTGATAGTATCATTGGTGATGTAAATCAACCTGTAAGGACTAGAAGTTCCTTAAGAAATGAAGTAGAACATCTAGCATTTCTTTCCCAACTAGAACCTAAAAGCACTGATGAAGCTTTAGGTGATGATGATTGGATCAAAGCAATGCAAGATGAGCTAAATGAATTCGAAAGGAATAAAGTCTGGACCTTGGTTGAAAGACCTAAGGAAACTTCTGTTATTGGAGTAAAATGGGTCTTCAGAAACAAATGTGATGAAAATGGAGTCATTGTTAGAAATAAAGCTAGACTTGTTGCTAAAGGCTATAATCAGCAAGAAGGAATAGACTATGAAGAAACCTATGCTCCAGTAGCTATACTTGAATCTATTCGTATTCTACTTGCCTTTGCAGCATTCTTTAATTTCAAACTATTTCAAATGGATGTGAAATGTGCTTTTCTTAACGGTTATGTTCAAGAGGAAGTTTTTGTTGAACAACCTCCTGGCTTTGAAGATACAAAACATCCTGATCATGTTTTTAGACTTACCAAAGCTTTGTATGGCCTTAAACAAGCCCCACGAGCATGGTATGATAGACTTACTGGATTTTTGCTTCAAAATAACTATGTTAAGGGAAATGCAGATCCAACCCTTTTTATAAAGAAAGATAAGAAAAATGTTTTGATTGTTCAAATTTATGTTGATGACATTATATTTGGTTCAACTCAGCAATCTTTGACTGATTCTTTTGCTAGTCTAATGAAATCTGAGTTTGAAATGAGTATGATGGGTGAGTTAACATTTTTCCTTGGTTTTCAAATTTCTCAAAAACCAGAAGGAACCTTCATATCCCAACATAAGTATATTAAAGATCTTCTTAAAAAGTATGGTTATGACAACACTAAGAGTATAAGTACTCCTATTGGTACCTCAAACTCTTTAGATCTTGATGAAGCTGGGAAACCAGTAGATCAAACATCTTTTAGAGGTATGATTGGAAGTCTACTTTACTTAACAGCTAGTCGACCAGACTTAATGTTTTCTGTATGCTTATGTGCAAGATATCAATCCAATCCTAAGGAATCTCACTTAAAGGCGGTAAAAAGAATTTTTCGCTACCTTAAGGGAACCATGGATCTAGGATTATTTTATACTTCTGGAAATGATTTTGTTCTAAAAAGCTTTTCTGATGCTGACTTTGGTGGTTGTAGAATGGATAGAAAAAGTACATCCGGAACTTGTCATTTCTTAGGAGATTCATTAGTTTCTTGGTCATGCAAGAAGCAACATTCTGTTGCACTCTCCACTGCTGAAGCTGAATATGTAGCAGCTGGAAGTTGTTGTGCACAAGTGTTGTGGATGCAACACACACTCACAGACTATGGCTTGAGTTTTACTAAAACTCAAATTTTGTGTGATAACACAAGTGCCATTGCCCTAAGTAAAAAACCTGCACATCACTCCCGTGCAAAACACATAGATATTAGGCATCACTTTCTTAGGGATCACACACTTAAAGGAGATATTATTCTTCAGTTTATCGGAACGCAAGATCAACTTGCTGATATTTTCACAAAATCTTTACCTTCTGATAGATTTGAATATATTAAACAGAAGTTAGGAATGATAACCGTAAGGTAATCTTCCTTAATTAATTTTCTGTTGGAAAAATCTCCTCACAGTAATAAACTCCTTTTCATAGGGGGAGTACATTTGTTTGTTTATTTAACAAAGTTTTTCAAAATTTGTTTTCAAATTTTTCGGAACGAAACTTTCCGGAATGGAACTTCCGGAACTACAATTTTCCAGAATGGATATTTCCATACAAAATACTTCTGGAATAAAAGTATTCGTATTGAAAATTTCCGGAATGGAAAATTTTCGTACTGGTATTTTCATAATGGAAAAACTTTGGTATTGAATCTTCCATAACAAGTTTTTCGTATTAGGTTTTTCGTATTGAGTTTTTCGTAGTCGTCTTTACATTACCCATTACGAATAACTTTCCTAAGCTAATCCGAAAGGTATGACTTCCTTACTGAAGTTTTCGTAATCATATTTTACTTGCTGGCATTTTCTTATAGTTTGTTTTCGGTTTTTTGAATTTCTTGAATTCTGTTTTAATAAAACCTCAAAAAGATCGGATTCAACCTCTCAACCGTCAGATCTGATCTCAGATCATTCTAAACCGTTAGATCAACCGAGGAAGTTGAACCGTCATCCCAAAGCCTATATAAAGGGGACCCTATTTTCTCGTCCCACATCGATCTCAAGCTCTTGCGTGCTGAAGCTCTGTCTCTTTGATTTAAGGCTGTTCCGAACTACAGTTTTCCAGTTCCGAACTTCAGTCTTCTCAGTTCCGAACTTCTCAGAGACTTCTAATCCGAATGTCTGCAGAGTTAGCTTCTCAAGAGATGTCTTCAACCAAGCCCATTTCTCAGTGGTTAGTCTACAGAGAACGGTTAGTGCATCCAAATTTCTTCAGCAACTATGATTCTATTATATCAAAGAATATCAAGCTCAATGGCTGGGAAGATGTTGCGATATCAAAAACCGGCAACCAAGATGAAGTTTACCCAGACTTTCTTGTTGAGTTTTATGAGTCGGTTGCTTTCTTTGTGGAAGAAAATAGAGAAAAATTTTCCTTCAAATCGTATGGCAAGACTTACAAGCTATCTTACACCAAGGCTGCAAGCTTGGTAGGGTTGAATTATGAAGGGGAAGCTGAGTTTATCTCGCATGTTCTGCCAGACTCCTTGGGTAGTTTCAACAAGGAGAAAGCCTTAGAAATTCTCGGACTGGATGATGATAAGGCTTCGAAAATTGCAACCCTTTCTACAAACTTCCGGATTCTGGAGTTATGGGTGCAAGGGCTTATTGTACCGAGAAAAGGAGACAAGGACAGCTTGAAGAAGAGTGAGATATACATCTTAGATTTCTTGATAAATCTAAGGAAGTTCAACCTGATGAAGCATATCCTTCTTAATCTTGAGAATTTAAAGAAAGGGAATCTGAGAGCTCAGATAGTAATGTACCCGGCAATTTTGTCGAAGCTGATAGTTCGGTGCCTTGAGTCCTTCAAGGTTGCTTGCAGTTCTAAACCGAAAGTTTGCAAGATCATGTTGCTCAGTGATGCAACTCTTAAAAGGATGAATATAGCATTTGACAAGAAGTCTGGGAAATTTATCGATCTACCGCCTCAAGAAGAAGTGACTCCGAAAGTGGCTGATCCGGAATCGCCTAAGCCGGTAAGGAAGAGGAAGCTGAAAGAAGTGGTAGGTGAAGCTCAGGAACCTAAGTCTAAGGAAGTCCATTCCGCACCTCCTAAGCCTAAGAAGAAGAAGACATATACTGATGAGGTTGTAGCGAAGTGGAGAGCTGACAAGGAAAAGAGGAAGGAAGGAGATCCGCAGTTCGGATTGGATCCCGCAGAGGCTAAGGCTCTGAAAGAAAAGGCTGCTGATGAGCTCGAGAAGCAAGCTAAGGAAAAGAAGCTGAAGAAGAAGTTGTCAGAAGCTGAGGCTGTGCAAGCCTTGTTGAAGTTTAATGAAATGGTTTCAGCAACCATTCCCGTTCCGAGAACTTTTTCTTTGGACTCTCTACCTGAGACTCCAGGAAGAAATCTCGATGATCCGAAAGAGGCTGCTGCTAAGAATGCTGACGAAGTTGAACAAGTGGAACAAGCTGAAGAGGTTGCTGAAGGAAGTGGCGAGACAGGAGATGTGCTCAAACAAGTAGATGAATATAAGGGAACTCCTTCGGAACACCTGTCGCTCCGAACTTCTGAAGCCGAATCTTCAAAACTAGTTACTCCAGTAATAGAAGGAAAGGAAGTAGAGGAAGAAGTTTCTTATCATGGAAAAGAAGAACAATTATTACTTGATGCTGCTCAGAAAGAAAATATAGAAGTTGTTGATGAGGAAGATTTGGTTGTTCAAGTTTCTGACAGTGAGAAGAAATCTCTGGAACAGGTTTCTATTCTGGAAAAAGATAAGGGGAAACAAGTTATTGCTGATACCCCGAGTTCAGAAAAGAGTATGAGGAAGGAAGCTGGTAGTTCTTCAAAGAGGAAGTTGGAGCTTATTGAAGAAGAAAATTCTCCTAGCAAGATGTCAGATTCGGAATCATCTTCGTTGGGGCACGATTTTGTTGTTCAATCCTTGAAGAAGTTGGTGGGAACCATTCCGACCTTCTCCAGTATTGACTCTCGGTGCCAGATGCTCCAACATACGCTGAATCAGAAAACCGATTCCGTATCCATGGTTATGGATAAATGTGTTGAGATAGAAGCTCAGTTCAAAAATTTCTTCATTGGTTACGAAGCTCATAAAAGATCTTGCAAAAGGATGACTAGCTGGTCGAAGAAGAATGTGGAAGAGATGAGGCTGCTGGATGAGTTTCAGGAGAATGTCAAGGATGCATTTCAAACCGAGGACAAGAAGTTTCATGAGATGACTGCATCATTCGATGAGAAATTGGCAGAGGAAAAGAACATTCGGAGTCAGGAAGTAAGAGATCTGAATGGAAAGCTCAACTCTGTTAATCAAAGTTGGAAATTTGAAAGGGATCATCGGATAAATTTTCTAGAAAGGATAAAGTCTCAGGAAGAGAAAATGGAAGCTCAGGAAGAAAAGTTGAAGGCTCAGGAAGAAATCATTCAAGCTCAGTCAGCAAGAATAGTTGTCTTAGAAAAGCAAGCAGAGGAAGATCATAAGGATCTCAAGAAGATCAAGACTATTCTCAAGGGGCTGATGTCGAAAGAGAAAGATCCCAAATGACCAATCCGATCTTTTTGTTGTAATCTGTTTTTGTTGCTGACATTTCAAATTTAATGAGAATCGTGCTTGTTGTTCTGTTTTGTTGTTGTTACTAATTCTTTCAGGTACTTTGTTATTTTTTTCCATTCCCTCGAAATTCTTTTTGAAAATCACAAAGGGGGAGAAGGAAAAGATCCTTAAGAAAAAGAGGAAATCTAATAAGTGCTTATCAAAGGGGGAGAAAGAAAAATACCCAAGGAGATAGAACTCTAATAAGAGTTTGTTTAAGGGGGAGTTTTTTTTCTTAAAGAAATATCACTCCGGAAATATGAATACGATCCTTAGAGTTTCAAAGCCTAAGGGGGAGTTAGTCGTATTCATCTATATTCTTAAACCAAGGGAGATAAGCTTTAATATGTTTCTTTCTTCTTAGAATAGCTTTTTCGTAAGGATGTTTGTGCTTTCCAAAAAGGGGGAGATTGTTGAGACAATAAGGTTTTCCTTATGACTTTTCCATTCCTTCTTGTTTTGAAAATCACAAACACCTTATCTTTAAGGAAAATCACTTTTATAAGGAAAAATGCTTTCTTAAGGAAAATCGCTTTTATAAGAAAAATTATCCTTATCATATTTTCATTAATATTTTTCTTAAGTATGAAATTCGGATTCACTTTCTCGGAATCATTAAAACTGATAAAAAGCATTCTGTTTTAGGGTTCGGATTCTGGACAAGAACTATAAGGAAGTTTCACTCCGAATTCCGGTTATGAATTCTGACTAAGTTCTATTCCAGATTCAGGATACGAATTCTGAAGAAGAATTCCCATTACGAATTCTAATGAAGAATTCTCATTACGAATTCTCATTACGAATTCTGAAGAAGAATTCCCATTACGAATTCTAATGAAGAATTCTCATTACAAATTCCCATTACGAATTCTAATGAATAATTCTCATTACGAATTCTCATTACGAATTCTGAAGAAGAATTCCCATTACGAATTCTAATGAAGAATTCTCATTACAAATTCTCATTACGAATTCCAATGAAGAATTCTCATTACGAATTCTAATGAAGAAATCTCATTCCGAATTCTCATTACGAATTCTAATGAAGAAATCTCATTCCGAATTCTCATTACGAATACTGATGACGAATTCCCATTACGATTTCTGATGACGAATTCCTATTCCGAATTCCTATTCCGAATTCTCATTCCGAATTCACTCATTAAACAGAATCTGGATATCATTGTTTTATACACTCTGAATTTGTTCACTCCGAACTTTCACTCCGAAATTTCTATTCCGAACTTTTATGTTAGAGTTTAAAACGATGTCGTGTATTCTGTTACACTTACTTTGTTATAAAACGATGTCGTCCATTTTGTTATAAACTAACCGTTGTCTAAGTGACACGTGTACAGGTCCCTCCTAACTTTAAGGGAAATATGACCGTTGGAGAAGGAGCCGACCTCACCTATAAATAGGAGCTCATTTGAAAAAGCTCATAACGGATGGATGAACATTTGGACTTTGTGCATACATGTTGTTGAAGTGATTTATAGAGAGAGAGTCTCTTATTAACTCTCAAAGCTTCGTGCGACTCCGAATGTTGGTGATTACATTCGAGGGCTTCCGGGGATAGGAAGACAGAGGTGCCGACTACCTTAAAGATCGAGGGCTTTCTTGCTGAGAAAGACAGAGGTTGCCAACTACCTTGAAGTTGAGGGCTTGCGGGGATAGCAAGACAGAGACACCGATCTTCGTATCGAGGGCTTACCCTGGTGTGGGTAAGACAGACTTGCTTGAAAGTATAAATCAAGGGACCTTTATCCAAGGTTGTTGGATACCCTTCTCTTTGGGTTAAAAGACTATTATCTTGTTACTAGTAGTTTTACTACTCGTTTCTATTCCGCTGTAATTTGTATCTTAAGGAAAGTATAACATTCTTATACTTCCTTACTTACTCTGATTCATTCAGATTCTATACGCTTTAAGGTAGAATCTTATATTGTAACTTTTGTTAAGTTTCAAATTCCGGAACCATATTTCCGGAACCTACTTTTGGAATCTCTTTCCAAGTTTAGTTCGGTGTTAGAGGTGTTGTGAATTTACTTAGTTTAACTTTGTTAAACTTAGTTCTTTCCTTTTCTTAAGGAAACTCTAGTTATTCATAACTAACTTTAAAGGTTCCTAAGGAATTTTTAAAGTATACAATTCACCCCCCCTCTTGTATATTGAGTATCTCATATTCTATTTCGATCCTACAATTGGTATCAGAGGTTGGAAACCTCTTACTGTATACCATTCTTACAAAACATTCATCATATAATCATATCCGAACCCATGAAATGAAAAATACTTTCACAAACATTTAATCAGTTAATTATAGAATAACCCATGAAAAATAAATGGGTTTTCTAAAAATCACATCATATTAATTATAAAACTCATAAATAAAGAATAAGGATGTAATCCTTGGATCATATCCCAAATATATAACAATTAATATCAATGTATGTAATCATATATAAAAATAAATTTTCAAGAAAACTGAAAAATTTATTAAGTAAAACAACATGTCCTCTCTGAAAATCACTTTTATGTCCTTAAATGTTTTCAATAAATTATAGAAATCCCCCACATTGATACGAAACATGGAAACATGTAAATTAATTTTGAAATCATTGATTGTTCTTGAAGGTTGGAAATTATTTTCAATCTCCATATGATAATAAACAATCCCTTCACATTTTTGGTAAAATGTCGAAACTTTCCTTTTTAGGAAAATTATAAGATTATTACATTTAAAACATTTGTGTAAAAAAATATATATATAAAAATTAGAATAAAAATATCAAAATAATTTTAAAAATATACTTGAAAATAGTTTTAGAAAAAAAGGATAAGGGAATAATTATTTTGGACCAAATGAAAGAAATAATGCTGATATTTCAAAAAAGCATTCATTGAGTCCATTGTGTACATTAAAAAATTTAAATGATAGGAAAATATTAATTCTCTTTAAATAATAAGAGTAAAAAAAATGAAATTTATTTATCATATAAGGATCATTTAACACCCTAAAATTTTATAATTTTCTTTTCAAATAATCTTAATTTGATTAACCTCCTGTGTTGAACGCAACACGAAGTTCAAACAAACTAAGATATACTATAAAAATATTTTTATTTAAATTATATGTTATTACATAAAAGGTAGATTTGTGTTTATGAAAAGTTCTAAATAAATTTTGGAAAATTATAGTTTCTATAGTTATAAAATGAATTAGTTGGTTTACAGTTAAAATGAAAATAAAAATATTTTTAATATAAAGGAGCTATTATTTTGGAATTTTTTTAAGGAAACAAACACATTTTATCTTAATAAATTGAATTAATTACTTTTTTAAAAAAAATTAAATAAATTTATATAGTATATATTCAATTTAATGTTTTAACATTCATCTAATACATTTTATTAAGAAGGGATAAGAGTAAATCATGTTTTATGCTAAAAATTCTATTTTTCTATAAAATGGTTTCTATTGTGTTTTTCATGATTATTTTAAAATTTTCTTTATTGACATATGGAAATTGAATTTGTTATTATAAATTATATATTTTTAATTTGGAGTTTCATATTTTGAAAATTGGTCCCTTTTAATTTTGTTCAATATGGATAACAACCATTATAAAATTTATTGCTTTGGTAAAGGAATCTATTTATTTATCTTGGGAATAATTAGTTTAGTCTCATAATAGATTTTTAAAAAAAAACAATTATTAATTAAATAATGAAATTAATTTCTTTTACAACATTGATGTTGAATTTATTCAATTAATATAAAAATACATCATAAATGATGATTAAAATAATTAATGAAATTTAATTTGTATGAGATAATGTATTACATGAAATTTATATTTCAATATAACAAAATAATATTGAGTTAAATGATGATATGTCAACTAAAAAATTATCATATGTATTTTAAGTCAAATTAATTCAATGGTGTCTAAATTGGCATTAATAATATTTTATGATAATAATATTTTATTAAATTATTTAAAATTAATAAAATTAATAAAATTAATAAAATTCGGAATATAGGATGAATGAGATAATATTTGGTTGAAAATTCCATCCCATTTGCATTTATAAGCAGTTCTATCCCTTTGGATTGAGAATGAAAAAATTATATTTTAATCATTTATGAAGATACGTATGTGCCCTTGTACTCCCCTATAAAACGGAACCTATCCTTTCCCTTGTTGAAACCTCCTAGAATACTCTTCATAGACCATAATCTTCCATCTTTTCTTAAAAAATTACCTACAAATATTATAGATTTGATGGTTTTCCCGAAAGACCAACATTGGGTCCCTTTAGAGGAGATCTAAAGATGTTGGTTGAATGAATATGTAATCACATCAATAGAATAATATCAATTTTATTTTATTTTAATCTCATATAAATATATTATATTATTCATAATATAAAACATTTATTGTACTAAATACAAATACAATTAATTTTTTTAAGAAAGTTTCATTATCTGTCCCCTTTTTATAAATTGGGAAGTGAAAGTGTTGATTGTTCTTACATATGAATTTTGTCTCCACATATTGATAATGTTAATTTTCCATAAACATCATTCATGGATGGTTTTAATGAATGTTTTAATGTATATATATGATATTTTTGGCATAATTATTCTTATAGAATGATAATTTCTCATTTACCTTCATAGCATACAACTACATAGAATATGATAACATTGCTCATGCATACGTGTGGACTACCACCTCGATGAAGCAGAATTACTTGTTTCTTGTTTCTATTTTACTTTGATGCCAATGAATATGGATTTATTGACTATATATGATATATAATATATTATAATTATTATCCAATGGTAAACTATTATTTAAAATTATTTCCATTCATCCGTTAAAAAAATAAAACATCATTCATGTGTACTTACGACCTACCATCTCCATGAGTAGTGTGATTAATTTATATTTTTATCTATTTTATGAATAACTATATATATTGAATGTATATCATATTTATATTATGATTATTATTATATATATTATGGATCCATGATCAATGGTTAAAGACCCAAAATACCAAACCAAAATTCTCATGAAAAATCTAATAGTTAACCCCTAGATATAATGATTTGATAAGTTATTACTAATAATAGTGAGTTGAAATGTTTTCTTGGGATCATATATGATAATATATCAATAAAAATTACTCTAGTTTGGAATAAAAATATGTAAAAATTTATTATACCATATTCAATAGGTCATTTGAATAAAATCAAACATTATGTACGAGTTTTATGTTATAATGTCATTGTTTACTAGGATTGTATATGATTAAGTTTATAATGTAAAACTCATACATTATAACTCTCCAGAGGAATGTGAATTTTGTTTTCCTTAGGTTATATCTTTGTAATACATGATTTCTTATCATTTTCTAATCATTATGTTCTCAAAATATTGAAAATATGTTTTTAATATCATTTTACATTATTTGACTCTTAAATTGATTTTTTTCTTCTATATCCATGTTTTCAAAATATGATTAAAAAATTTAATTATAAAAACATGATCATTTAATGTTTTAAACCATTTTTTAATTTTACACAACAAAATTAATAGGAATTGTGTTGTCTTTTTTTTGAATGAGGTGCTTTTTGACTTTTTACTGAAGATATAAAAAGAGTTTTTTATTTTAACATACAAGGCATGAAAATAATTTAACACTATTATGACCAATCAATTTTTCAATTATTCATTTACATGTTTTCAAGGATTTATTCAATGAAAAAAATTTCTATAATATTTATGAAAAAAAATTACATTAATTTTTTTTCCAAAGTTGAATGTTGATTTTCCTCATGTAATGTTACAAATGATATTATAAGTTAATTTTTTCTTTGATAACATATTTTTATATTACCTCTAATTTAAGTCTAATATTATCTAATGATTCCCTCATTATTCATTATCTTGATGTTTTAAGTTAATTATTATGTGGAAAATATGCATATAAAACCCATACATTTTCTATGGGACAAGATTTGATGAAATGATGAAATTTTTATAACATATATTTATTTTCCATGGGTTATGCTGGATAAAATAATGAAATTTGTGTAAAATAAATTTCATTTAATGGGTTTTTACATAGTGAATGTTTTATGATCTTATGGAACGCATATGCTTGATTTTCATTATGTGATTTGTGGGACCGATATATCCCTAAAATGCAATGGGTAAAGAAGGATATCAAATGAGATAAAAAAAGATTGGAATGTTGAGTGAATCCAATTCAGTAAGAGACTCTATTCACTAATATAGTCTTCGGACCAAACCATGACTACAATGATGGTTTAGAAGTAAACCAAAGACACTATGATAGTATAGGAAATTGACTATGACTACTTAGGATATGATTATCAATACATAAGTTTTTTCCAAAATTCTATGTCTTATGCCAATGTTATTATTTCTTGTCTCATGTTCTATGAATAATTTCTAATTCATGTCACATAAAATACCATGATTTATGCCATGAATCTGGATTATAATCTATTATATGACGTGTTTGGTTTTTAAATGTTAAGTTTATATTCTTATAACCTTATTTCAAAGTCATTCTCATGTGATCATTAATATAAACATTGTCTACCCTTACTGGGCATCTGATTTAACCCTTTATTATGTTTTATTTCCCTAGATTATGAAAAATTATTTTAATTATGATGTGTTTATTAATGGTTCTAGTTATTAAAAACTATGTGGGAGACAATTTATACGTTTTATAACTGAGTTTTTAAGTTTCCTTGTATCCAAGGTCACCATAACTATTTGATTATGGGATTGATCATTATGTTATATAATAAATATTCTTCTTTTAAGATGTAATATCTATGTATGAAATATATTGGTCACTATAGTTGTTATCAGAGTAAGGTTTAGTTAACCTATCGAAACTAGGATGAGAAAGATTTATTGAGAACCCAAGGGATAAATCTAGTTTAATAAAGTAATTTTTTGGTAATTATTAGTAATATCATAGAATAAAACCTATGGTTTCATATAATTAGGATTAATGGTGATTTTTTTTAAATAATTATGAAATTTCATACCACAATTAGTGTTTCTCACACTCTGCTTTTTTGTTTTAGTTAATGGATATAACTCAAAAGAACCATGTTAATCTCACATAAGATGGGAAATATAATGATTTTCATCTTAGGAAACCAAATAATATGATAGATAGAATATATAATCTCATTAGTATTCTAATTATTCATTCTCAAGATATGAATCAAGATAAATTTAAAAACACAAAAAGAAGGTAACACCATTCTATAGAGTCCTTTGTAAGTAAACACCCTCCTTATCATAGTGGGGGTTGTGATCCACTATTTGTAGTGAAATAGATCAGTAATATTTTTTTACATTCTCTATTGTTTAGAACATGAATAAGTTATTTTGGATATCTATAATTTTTATTGTAGTTTAATTAATAGTGTAATCCTATCAAGAACATGAGCCAAATGGATGAAATTGACTCTATGGGTTGGGATTGGATTAAAAACGTATTTTTTCATACTTTCATTCCTTATACAATTGATATTAACATATAGAATTAATTATATGATAAAAAACAAAAGGATGATTAATCTATTAGTACCTATGTTGAAAATTTTACAAGTCTTCCGATGTACTCTTCTAGTTTTATAATCCAACCTAAATGTAATGTTGATTGATTATTCAGTGTATTAAAAAATGTATTTAGAGAGAGATATACAAAAGATACCTGAATACATGTTATTATATAACAAAATTTTACATCACGGTGGAGTTAGATCTTTCAGTTACCCATAAATATCATGTTTTTTATAAGAAGTGAAAGATGCAATTCAATGGAAATTATCAAAGTAATGTAGACAAGAAGATGAGTTTCCATTTATGTTTAATGTTCGGAAGTAAATGTGGATTCAATTTTCATAAATGGAATAGAAAATGTTTTAACTGTGGAATGTAAGGCCTTCAGAAAATCAAATTTTAATGTGATCGAAAAAATTTAGGCAATGGAGGAGGAAAATAACTGATAAATGATCCAGCAATACGTTAGTGTTTTAAATGAAAGGATTATTTGAATCATGATAACCAGTTCGCAAACCCAAAAGTTAATAATGAAGATCAATATCCACAACCCATTATGTCTATGGAAAAATGGAAATCTCTAGAGATCACTATGGAGATTTGGATTATTTAAATGGAGTGGTGAAAGGTTCAATTTCCATCCAATCTAGAACTACTAATATATTATTTTATTTTAAAAATACCAAATATCTTATATATAAGGAATTTTATAAGGGTGTTACAATACTAATCCACCAACTAGATGTTGATTTAGTAGTGAAAACAACTAATGGTATGAGGACTATATACCAAGTCTATGAATCTTGTCCGATTCAACATTGTTGTAATGTGCTTCTTGTAAATCTCGCTATTCTTCTACTAGATGAATTTGATTTCATTTTGGAAATGGATTGAATTTATTTACATAAATCCCATATAAATTATAGAGAAAGGTAAGTCATGTGTGATATTTTAAACCAAGCTACAACAACATATCATTTAGATGATAAATATGAACTTATGATGGAAATTGCATCTATCTTAGGGGTCGTGATTCATATTCAATAGGAATGTTTATCTCATATGGGTGGAGGGAAACATGACATCCAAGATATTCCTTTTTTGTGTTTTTTGATATATTTCCGGAAGCGTTTCTTGGTCTTCCAAAAAATTTGATGTTGACTTATCAATAGAACTCATGAATTGTGCATCACATATTTCAATGAATCGATATATAATTACCTATTGAGTTGTAGGAATTGATGAAGAAACACCAACATAATCTTGGTGTGGGATTCATTTATCCATGTGCATCACAATGGGTTGAAACCATTCTTATTGTTTTGGAAATAGATACATTAATGTTACTCTCCATTTAATATTTATAACATAACAACATTAATATCAATAATAAGTATCTTATACCCCATATTTATTATTATTTTAAATAAAAAACACATAGATTAATAATTTTCTATCATTGACCTTCATTTTGGATATCATCAATTGTGTCTCAATAAATAAAATGTAGAAAATAAAATATTATATATATAGTATGGTCATTATGAATTTATAGAAATTCCATTTGGTCATCTAAATTCTCTGAATATCTTCATTGATTTAATTAATTGAGTCTTTAATGATTACAGTGATATGTATTTTTCCATATTTATAAATTATACTATTATATATTCAAAGAGTATGGAAGATTATAAATATCAAATTTAGATTGTAAATAAAACCCTATTAAAGGATAAGTTATATGGAAAATTTACAAAATGTTATTTTGGGATGAAAATGATTTATTCATGGGTTACATAATGAACTGTGAGGGTATTTTGGGTGACATTTAAAAGATTAATGTTATTGAAACATTCCCCAGAACATCCACTATTACTGATATCATAATTTCTATTTGTATTTTTGGAGACTATAGATGCATTTTGGATACTGTTTCACCAATTAAAATCACACTCAGAAAGTTAAATCTAATGGGATCCAAGTTAATTTGGACGGATAAATGTGAGAAAAACATCAAGGAACTAAAGAGAAGGTTGGAAAACTCACTTATCCTCACACATACTTATACTATATATGTGGATGTAATCTATAGTTATGTATCTAATATGTGAATGGGTTGCGTACTTATAGCAACCCATGATTAAAATACATGGATATTACATCCTTTTAGGGTAATATTAAATAGATTAAAAAATAAATGCCCGTGGACCATAATAGTTTAGTGTATTTTCAAACATGGACAAAAATATTCTATCACGGTTAAATATAAAAAACATACCTAATAAATATCTTCACCATTAGTAATTCTACATAAAACCATTATACATAACATCGGTAAAAGAAATATAAGAAAACGGTGAGATTAGATGCTTAGGAAGGGTAAATAAATGAAATATATAAGCATAAATTGAATTCAATTGTAAGGAACTTGAGAATTACATTTGAAGATTATACCCTTCATATTATAGATTATAATAAATATTGGAAGTCTATAATACATGAATCATAAGTAAATAAAGAACATAATCCATGAATTCAAAACATAGTAATAAAACATATAAGCATATATAATTATTTTCATATTAGTGAAGGCATTTCTACTTAGACCCTCTTAGTGGACATAGTTCTTTACTAAACAGGGTTCATACCCAATTATAGCTATTTATTACTAAACCATGTTCAATACTCATTTCATCCATGTAATACTAAACTAAGTTCATTTCCTATTCTAGACCTATAATATTGAATAGAGTTCACTCCTCATTCCAGCCTTGTAATATTGAACCAAGTTCATTTCCCACTACATCCCTGTAATAATGATCCAACATCATTTCCTGTTCTGTCCTTTTAATAAAAAAATATTTCATTTCCCATTATATCCCTATAATACAGAACCGAGTTCATTTCTAATTCCCTCTATATCTAGCTCATGAGATATAAATCTTTACTAGATGCATTGGATAGAAATATAGGTCCCACCTAACTCATGATTACATTATACATACATGTTCCATGATATCATAATCAATAATATCATAACCCATACAATGAAATATATATCATAAACATGTAAACAAATCATCATTTGTGGAATACTATTTAGGATTCATAACCATTTCTTATAATTCATAACCAGTGGCAGAGAAACAGATTTCATAAACCTATAACCCATAAAAATAGAAATTGATTTCATAAAAATATAAACCAGTAATGTGAAATATGTTTCATAAATATATGACCCATGAAAGAGAAACAAGCTTCATAAAAACCATGACATTAAGCATAAACCATTAATAGAAATAATATGAATGAAACCTTTAGATCATATCCTAACAGGGAATGAGTAATATCAACAAATGTCATCATAGATGGAAAATAATTTTTAAATATATTTCAAAAAAATTAGATGAGAAAATATACATTTTTCTTTGATAATTTTTTTTAATTCATGAAACTATTTGAAAATAATTTTCATAAAAAATAACTTGAAAACATATATAGAAGACTTCAAATCATTTTTAAAAACTTTTTTCATCAAAACATAAAAAATAAGTTTCAAAACAATTTAAAATCCTTCATCTTTGAAAAAAATTTGAAAAAATATAAAGTAATCATTAATTTTTTTTGGAAAACTTTTTACATTAAAATATATTAAAGGATCGTTAAGTTGTTTTAAAAGCCTTTTTTTAAATACATCCAAAACATATAAATATGTCTTGAAAATTTTATGAAAAAAATTTACATGAAAACTTATAAAATAAGGATGAAGACATTTTCAAAACAACATTCCATTAAAATATATATTAAAAAAATTCAAAAAATAAATCTTTTGAAAATCCAAAGGATACATTAATGAAATTATGGAAGGTAAATCCTTACATGTCGTACAAGGTAAAAAGAACCTTCCTTTTACACGGTAAAAATGTAAGAAGATTTCCTAGTTCCAAAAGGAATAATAATATTCCTTTGATGATATTGGTAAAATATAAAAGGTTTAAAATTTATCTTAAAATTATAAAGTATAATTGAAAAATATTCATGGAAACCCTATTTAGAAAACATATTTCTGAAGGAAAATATATTTTTGACTGAAGATAGGGTAATGTCTGGATTTCATAAAAACGCTTTATTAACTATCTCATATACCAAGGAGTTGAATAAATTTTACCAATAACTGAACAGATCATTAATAACCATAAGGGAATAAATTTCATGAATTTTCTTCAAAGATGTATTAAAAGATTTAATTAAAGTAATAATACACATAAATAATCATGGAAATCAATGGGATTATCTCAATTAACGCTTATAAAATGGTAACATGGGATCATATACTCCATTTAAGAAGATTATATTAAATTAATATTAAAATATCATGAATAGAATAAATTCCATGCTATAACATGTAAAATTTTAGTATATACACCTTGAAAAATAAGTTTCCTGCATAACAAAACATGAGTCTCGAAGAAGGAAAATTGAGACAAAATTATTTTACCGATAAGGTAAATTCTGAGACAGAAAACCCATGAAATAAATATCATATAATTGATATGTAAATATATATAAATTTATGTATAATAATAATTGAATTTAGTAATGGGTATTATACACATCACACAAAGTTACGGTTGGTTAATAAAACATGTATCTCATGAAAATAAAAAGAGAGATAAAATCCCCTTTCCCAGTGCCTTGACTCTCTTCATAATCATTCAAAAAACCTTTATAATAAATATAAATTTACTATACATATTTTACAGATCTATAATTTTATTGATATTGTTTTATTATGACCTTATATTACATTCTTGTCAATAATGATGTGCCATGTTTTCACTCCGGTTAATGTTATCTTTATTCATCACATGTGTCTTAATTTGTTATATCATTTGGTGTCTAAAAATTACATCATAATTTAAGGAATTTAAATAATGATATAAATATTATTTATATGTATTATATGTGTATTATAATAATATATATAATATATTTATATAAAATTGAATACACCATTTATGGAGATGGTAGGTCGTACATACACATGAACACTATTTTGGATCAATTACATTGTTATAATAAAGAAAGTAAAAGAAATATATGTATATATATTAGTATTAATTAAGATTTATGATATCTTATATTTACTATATATTCAATAAATCTATCAATAATACAATTCATGTTCTGTATGAACTAATCTTATCTCTTTGAGGGGTGATAGTCCTAACTTTCTCAAATGAAATTATCATATTAACATAAAATGGGAAGTAAAAATATATTTCTTTCATAAAATTGAATATATAAGATTAAATAATTAATAAATATAATATATGATATATATATACATATTTTCCATCATAATTTCCACCATGATAGGTGGTAAGGAAAAATTGAGCAATCATCATTTTGTGAAAATGTAGTTCACGATACACATAAACAGAATATTTGTTATTTAATAGATGGAGGTGTGTATAATTCTTGGTTGAAATCAATTCATAAAAAATCATATTATATTAATGATACTGGTTTTTTATAGAATAATGGGAAAAATAAATTGGTGTGGTGGTGAAAGAAAATAAAATAAATGACTTGAGAGATGATGTAACCTCTTAATCGGGTAACACCTTCTATTTTCTTCCAAAAGGATTCCTTGGATTTCCTTCTACAATGGGAAGGATTCTAGGAGGAATATAGGATTTATGGAAAGTTTATTGGAATATATAGGGAGAACATAAATGATTTTAGAGGTGTGAGAATTTTGGAGAGGTAGTGGCATTTTATTGAGAAGGAAAAGGATACACTTGGAATTTTTAAAAATAAGTTAAATATACACAAGTTCTTGCCTATAAAAAGACATAAAAAGTAAACCTAAATCATTATTGGAAGGTTTATGGAAAAAATAAAGAAATCAAAAGGGTTTTGGAGAGTGGAATAGGTCATTTCTCCCCCTAATATTATGTTTAATACCCAATTAATCTTAATTTGACTTTAATCGTTGTGATTAATTTAAATAAATTTTACTAATATTTTTTGTCAAAAATTATATTGATAGTATACAACTCTAAATATTATAATGATTCTAGTGGTTTCGGTAGTTTTTTTAATCTAAATTCACAAAAGTGAGAAAATAAAGATAATACTAATCCTGTAGAGGGGACATAATTACAGGATTTTTGACGTAGATTGAAGTTCTTATGTTTATTATGTTTTTATATTCAATTTCAGTGTTAACTTTAATCTAATGAAAAAAATTGTATTAATAGATTTATAATTTTTATAGTATGACCATAAAAAAATTTGAAAATATTATTTATCATTAATAATTATTTTAACAAAAATACAATTTTTAACTAAAAAAAATTGTTTTTCACTATTCATCTAAAATTGATGTTTCTTAGAAAAATTCTATTAAATTGAAACTAAAATAATTTTTAAATTATAAATTATAAAATTATTTTTAATTAATTAAATTAAATTACATTATTTGTCTAAAAATAATTTTCTTATTAAAATTTTTTCATTTGATAGAACAATATTTCTTATACATAAAATGGAATTTTCCCAAAATTATATCATTCATTATCAATGTGTTTTATTTATATAAAACCATTATAAAAAATATTTGAAAATTAGGTGTTAATATTCATATCATTATGTTTAACTACTAGGTTATACTTATATTTTTAAAAAAAATTTATAATAAATTTGTGCTTCTCGGAAACGAGTTGTTTCCTATAACATACTCCATGCCAATTTTTCTTGTAGAATATCCAAAGTTTGTATTATGTGTAGCACATGCCAAGTCTATATTTTATGTAGCACATCAAATTTGGTGTCATGTTAAAGGAATGTTTTGCTTAGTGTTTTGATATATATATATATAACAATTCCAACAGTCATATGAAATGAAAAATATCATAAAGATAAATTAATTCGAAAAACATTTCACAGAATCTCAGGGTGATAAATTGTTCCAAAAATAAAAGGAATTACACCCTTAAAATTAATCTAGGTTATCAAAGGTATAATACCTCTAATTTTCATTCATATAAACCCACATATCAAAAATGGATACTAAAACTCCTTTAAAAAAAGAAATTTGGAAATTTTACTGTTACCCAATGTAAAATTTTACTAGTTTTCCACATTAGAGAATAGATGTTGGAAGTGATAACATAGAAATTGAAGAAAAATATAACTATCATGTTTTGGAGGAGAGTGTTAGAAAATAAGATAAGGATAAAGCTAAAAATAAAAAAGCCATAAATCTTTGATAAACTAAAGAACCATCTGATTCATCAGAAGTTGAGGTACTAGGAACATATTTTTTGTTTCGAGATCATTTTTCAAAATGATAATGAATTTTCCTAAAAATATACACCTGCATGTATTTAGGAAACCTTATCCTTTTTTGTTCCTTGATCATCTTCACACCATTATCATAAAATGATTATTAATATTTCATTACGGAGTAGTAATAGATCATGAGATCACTGATATGTCATTCCATCTCTCATTAGTAATCATCATCACTATATCTTTATAAAAAATTATCTAATATTTTTAAATCCTCATGTGGTAAGATAATATTTTATTCTCAAAAACTTCGTCCAATGTTTATCATAATCATGCCACAAATTCTTAACCTTAAAGTCCATAAAAAAGATAAAAATCCAAAACTTTTGATGAAGAGTCATGAAATCATATTAACATTGATCCCCCATATATCACAAAGTAGCTCCTGGTTGTCACATTCCAACCATGTGGATACAGTAGTGGTGAATTCTCTTGGGATATGTAAAAAAAACATAATTACCATATATAATTCTTGAAGACATTCATTCTTCATCATTCCATATATTATTGGATATATTACATAAATATTAGAAGTTTTAATCATTATCCATGATATCATGAACTACATGTCATCGTACCATTAATAAATTACAAGGTAATAATTTCCTTCTAATTTAATTACGAATATACCAAATATCATTATTCAAAAAACATTATCATAACATAAGGAAAATATAAAGTGTTATCTTTCCTTTAATCATGTGTTTTCTAGGGACATCACCATAAAAATATGTCACTTTTCAATTTCAGAAAAACCATTCCACATTTTCTTGTAAATTCAAAGAAAAAACAAAAACCGAACAATCCTTATACATTTCACCTTCCATATAACATTACTCTTGAATCCAAATACATAGCATCTATTATGAAATTAGGAAGGATACCTCATCCTACTACACAACAACTATTTACTTTCACATTTCATCTGTAGTATCTTCATAAGAAACAATGGGACCATTAATAACACCACATTTATGGTTCCCTTAAAGAGATTTCATCCTGGGTCATTGTGTTGTATAATGACCATTTAATTCACACTTAAAACACTTAACCTTCGACGATTTCTTAGGGAGGCTAACATTCTCATCCATTTGATTAACCGAACTCTTTATTTATCCCTTATAGTCACTTACCTTTTTCATTATTTTCCATAGTCAAAACATATTATAGTTCCTATAACTCATTCACTTATGTGATTCTTCCCGCATTCTTGACATAATGGATATCTAATACTCTTTCCTCCAAGGTCTGTATTACCCAAAATTTTAGGAAACTCTTTTCTCTTCCTTAGGGAGTCTTATATTTGGTTAAGGTACACATTATTAATAATGTTATGTGAAAACTAATTAGGCAAGATCACAACATATTTCATTCTAGTTATCATGAAACATGACTTCTTATTGGAAATTAATACAACAAATTCAATGTTAATCAAGTTCCTTATAGTTTCCACCATTCATTATAACATGAATCATAGTGTGGGAATTACTTAGAATCGTAGAAAATGACATATTCATGAAAATATGTACATATTAGATGTCTAAATCATGAAACATTCCTTAATCTATGACACCCTAGGTTCATCCTAGGTTATTCATTGACAACTTATATTGAAATAATTCATGACGGTTCATAATGTGTTTGCTAACTTTATAATATTATCCCCAAGGAGTATCAACCCAGATCTACAAAAAGGCCCATTGTCAAGTACTAGATTACCTTGAGTTAGGACTAGAACATCATGTCAGAGTTATTACCCCTAGTTATATATGTGCTAGAGACACATCCACTTGGAGTATCTATATAGGGATGTATTTCTAGAAAATCACTAACTCTATCCTTTACCAAATTTTTTGGATATTTTTATAAATGGTAAATTGTCCTTATACATATCCTTAGAGACATCCCAACACATACCCTTATAAATATAATGGGGGATCTCACAAGATGTTTCCTCATCCTTGTTTCCAAAGTTTGACAAAATAATTCCTATCATACCAAATAAAGTGACCCAATATTGACATAGTTGGATATTACATCATTTTTTATTTATATTTAGTACATTACAAAAATACATGCATGTGGATTGTAATAGTTTACTATCATTAGAAAAATGGAATCATAATATTACAACATAGTGAAAGAACTTCAACATCTCCCTTAAGGATCTCCACATTTAGTACTTCTACATAAAACCATTCTTCATATCATGGGGAATAGAAACATAAGAAAGGTGTGAGGTTAGTTGCTCAATAAGGGTAATAAAAGAAATCCATAACCATAACATGTAAAAAATGGTATAGAACTTGGGAGTAACATATGAATATAATACCATGCATTTTTTATATCATAATAAATATTGTTTGTTTATATGATATGAATCTTAAGGAAAAAGATAACATAATCCATCAAATTATAACATAGGTATAAAACATAGAATTATGGATGAAAAAAATCATATATAATGATTTCCATAGTAGTCAAGGAATTGCTACTAACAACATCTTAGTGGAAGAATCCCATTACTCAATAGGGTTCACACCCCATTCTGGCCCTGTTTTACTAAACCGAGTTCACTCGTTATTCCATCTTGTAATACTAAACTAAGATCATTTCCTATTCTAGAAATGTAATACTGAACTGATTTTACTCCTCTTTCCAGTCCTGTAATAATTAATAGAGTTCATTTCCCATTCAATATCTATAATGCTGAACCTTTTTCATTTCCTTTTTCATCCTTATAAAACTAAACTAAGTTCATTTCATGTTCCATCCCTATAATACTGAACCAATTTAATTTCTCGATCCATCTGTATCTATCTCATGAGAGATAAATCTTTACCCAATAAATTGGAGAGAAATATAGGTCCCACATATCTCATAAGGGAATCATACATACATGTGCTACAATAGAATAAAAAATTATATCATGACCAATGCAACGAAATTGTCATCATAAACATGTAAAAATATCATAACCTATGGAAAATGGTATAGGTTTCATAACCATTTCATCAAAATCATAACTCGTTAAATATAAATGGATTTCATAAACATATAACCCTTCAAATAGAGATGGATTTCATAAATATATAACATGTGAAAGAGAAAAGGGTTTCATAAACATATGACCAATTAAAGATAAATGATAATTATAATGACCATGACATTAATCATAACACATTCATAGAAATAATATGAATAAAACCATTAGATCATTTCCTAAAAGGGAATGTGTAATATCAATATATTTCATCTTTGATGGAAAATAATTTTAAAACTAAATCTCATAAATGTTTCTGGAGTAAAATATATATTCTTCATTGAAAAAGGATTTTTAAAACATAAAATCTTTTGAAAATAATTTTCTAAATAATATTACTTGAATAAATTTAAATAAAACAAGAAATCATTTTTAAAACATTTTTCCTTGAAACCATATGAAATAATATTCAAAAAAATTTAAAAACCTTTTTCTTTGAAAAAACATTGAAAAAATATAATGAATTCTTGAACGTGTTTTTAAAACCATTTTACATGAAATCATTTGAAATGAGATTCAATTTTTTTAAATTCATTTCTTTGAAAATACTTTGAAAAAAAATAAATAAGTCTTGAATACATTTTGAAAATAATTTTCCATGAAAACATATAAAACAATGTTGAAAATATTTTGATAAAAAAAATTCTTTCAAAATCACATTTAAAAAAATTGTGAAATTAGTACTTTTAAAAATGAAAAGGAATCTTTAATGAAATAATGGTAGGTAAATATGTATATGTTATTAAAGGTAAAAAAGAACATTTCTTTTTTTATGGTAGAATCGTTAGAATAATTTATTTTCTATAAAGTGACATGAAGATTCCATTAAATGTATTTTTCAATAATGAAAAGTTGAAAATGACTTTTATTGACTAAAGGATAATGGTAAAATATTTGTGGAAATCGTTTTTAGAAAACATTTTTTTGAAGGAATATAGACTTCCAGACTAAGAGATGGTAAAGTCAGGATTTCATAAAAACACTTCATTGAAAAAATTATATTCCAAATTGTGGAATAAATTTTACAAATATATGAATAAACCATTAATAACTGAAGGATAATAAATCTCATGAATTGTTTTTTCATATAGATTATAATATTTCTTCATAGTAAGCATATACTAAAACAATATTGAAAAGTTATCAGATTGTATCAATAAACTCTTATAACATGGTAACTTGGGGTCATTCTCTCCATGTAAGAAATGGAATATAAATTAATCATAAAATATCATGACAATAGGTAATTTGATGATAAAACATGTAAAATGGATCTATATACACCTATAATAATAATTTTTCTACATAACAAAACACGAGTCTCAAAGTAGGAAAATTAATATTAAACTATATTACCATTTGGTATCTTTTGAAACATATAAAACATGAAATAATAATCATATAATTGATGTTTAAATATCCATAAATTTATGTATAATTGTCATTGAAAAGATCCATGTGCAGTATACACACCAAACAAAAGGTATGCATGGTAAATAAAGCACATATCTATCGAACCTAAAAAATCGAGATTAAATCCCCTTTCCTGGTGTCCTGAATCTCATAGTACTCATCCAAACCAAGACTATAAAAAATATAAATTTAATATATATCATTAACATAACCATATTCTTAAATATAAGATTTTATTACAACCTTATATTACCTTCTTGTTAAAAATCCTATGTTATGGATTCACTTCGAATCACATGTATCTTAATTTGTTATTTCTTTGGTATATATAATTTATATAATGACATTGATAATTAAATCCATAATATAAATATAATTTATTTACATTATATTTATATTTTAATAATATATATAATATATAAATATGGAATGAAATACATCATTCATAGAGACGGTAGGTCGTATGTACACATTGACGTCATTTCCATTTATTTACTGAGTTGAAAGAGGGAAAGAAAAAGTCATATATGTATATATATATATCATTATATTATTTGACTTATGATATCATATATATTCACTAAAATTATCCTTAATACAATTTGTGAAGTGTTTTAATGAATCATATCATTTTGAGGGGGGGGTTGTCCACACATCCCCAAATGTAATTATTATCTTAACACCAAAAGGAATGTAAAAAATCATATGTGTTATAAAAAGGAATAAATAATATTAATTAAATAACAAATATAATATATAAAATATATAAATTGGTTTTCAGTCATAATTCCACCATGATAGGTGGTAAGGAAAAACTGAAGAATCGTTATTTTGTGAGGAGATAGTTTGTCGTACAAATAAACAGTAAGTTCATTATACATTAGATGGAAGTGTGTGTGAGTGTAGGTTTAAAATATGGAATAAAAACCTCCCTGTGTATTTAGGATACAATATTTATACAATATTGGAACAAATAATGTGGAGGGGTGAAGAAAAAAATAAAAATACTTGAGAGAATACATTACCTCTTAATCGGGTAACTCCTTTTGTTTTGTAACAAAAGCCATCCCTAAATTGTTTTTTTCCAAGATAACGATTATAGGGGAAGGTTAATTTTTGGAAAATTTATTTTTCAAATATGGTATGATTCTAAGAGGTTTCTGAGGTGTGAGTGTGTGGGATATGTGGTGGCATTTTATAGAGAATTAAAAGGACCCAAATAGAATTTTTTAAAACAACATTGTTGTACACATGTTCTTAGAGAAAAAGCAATACCAAACCAAAATAAATACATAATAGAAGTTTTATGGACAAAATATTTCCATTCAATGGGTTTTTGATAAGTTAATATGTCATTTCCCCCCTAAGATTATGGTTTAGTCTCTAATTATGATTAACTTGACCTTAATCATTGTGATTAATTTTAATCACTTTTTCTAATATTTTTGGTAAAAATTATGTTGATATTATTTTTCTATAAATATTGTAGTGATTAAAAATGTTTTTTTAGTGTTTGGAAATTCAATTCACAATTCATAAAAATTAAGATTAATGCTAATTCAATAGACGGGATGAAATTATTGGTTTTTATTGTAAAAAGAAGTTAAAAAGTCAATTATGTTTTTATTTTCAATGTCAAAGTGAAATTAATTATACTGAAATATATTATATTAATTGATGAATAATTTATATAATGTGACTTTAAAAAAATAAAAAATATAATTTAACATTATTAATTACTTAAATTATATGGAATTGTTTACGTAAAAATCAGTAATTTAAACTAATCATCTAAAAATGATATCTTCCGAAAAATCCTAAAAATTCACTCTAAGATAATTTAAAAATTATAAATTAAAAAAATATGATGTTAATTTTGTCAAATTAAATTTCTAAATGTGTCTAAAATTAATTTTATTATTAAAATAATCTATTTCAAGAAATATTTTTTTAGCATAAAAAGGACATTACCAGAAATTATATCATTCGTTATCAATATGTATTATTTCTAAAAAACTATTGTCAAAAATATTTGAAAATTAGTTATTAATATTCATATCACTATGTTTAACAACAAGGTAAAACATATATTACTAAAAATTTTATAATAAAACAATTCTTCATAGAAACTCAATGTTGTGTGTAACATACGCCAAGTCGATGTTGTGTGTAATGAAAGCCAAGTTAGTATTGTGTGTAGTGTAAGCAAAGTCATTATTTTTGTAGAAAAATAAAATTCAATGTCATGTGAAATGAAATTTACACTTAGTGTTTTAATATATAAATATATATATAAAGAACTATTTCTAGTGTCATGTGAAATGAAAAATATCGAAATGATAAATTAATTAATAAAAATTAAAAAATATAAAGGTGTTAAAATCCTCATACAAAATGATATGATTATAGGTTATCTATCATGCCAAATTATGGTTCATGAGATAATGTACCCCATACATGATTTGGATCTGGTAGTGGAAATCCTATAATTTAAGACATAGAGGCATTATATTTTTGGAGAAAGGTGGGATATATATAATGACAATAAATATTTGAAATATATATTCACATAGAAAGAGTTAAATATGTGCCATTGAATATTGGTGGGGATGATTAAAGATTATGAGTACTCTATGGATTACCAAATTTTTAATGAATACAAATTGATTGGTTCTTTAAGTAGAATGGATCATGCTAGCATATCTACGATGAGGATCACAAATGTTCTAATTTTTATATATTTTCAATGGATAGATCTAGAAATCATGAAGGATGGGAAATGATCTTATCTTTATCAAATTAATTTCAAACAATATATCCATGTGATAATTAAATAGGAGTAGAATAATGATTTTGAGCTATAGAGGAAGGTTTAAAATGTTCATCAGCTCAACATTGGTTGTGAGGAAATTATGTGGGACAGGTACCATTTATGTGTCTCATAATGATTATAATTGAAGGATATATTGGATGAGGCTCACAAATAATCATTATATATTCTTCATGGAATTAAAAATTTTTATAGAGACCTAAAGTATTATTTTTTATGGGTTCAAATGAAGAGAGATATTGCATAAATATTTTTTGGGTCTTGGTTTCTCTGGAAGTTATGGCTAAGAGAAAATGTATAAGGGGGTGTTACAACCATTACCCATACCAGAATAGAAATGGGAAAATATAAACTTGTATTATTTTCATTGGAATCCCTAAAATATCTAAATGTAATAATTCTATATGGGTTTTATCTTAATTCCTTATAAAGTTAGCGCACTTCATTTCTATTACAAAATATTTCTCTATTGACTACATTACATGTTTATATATTGGTGAAGTTTTATGATTACATGTATTAACACATTCTATTATATTAGATATGGATCCAAGGGTTACCTCAATTTTCCGGGGATGGAATTAGTTGGCTCTAGATATAGTTTTGAATTTCAGTCAAACATTTTATCCTTTCACTAGTGGTTAGTCAAAGAGGACAATTCAGTCTCTTTTTTACATTTTTATAACTTACACTATGGATTTAAATTTTTTTTGATCATCACTTTATTTATTTATGTTTTTCTTATAATAAACGATTTCACTCGAGGATTCATAAATCTATTTGTGATACCCTCGATTGAATGAAATATAGAACTCCAACATGTTGGAATGATGTTGGAGAAAAACACTATTGGGACTAGATCTAGCTAAGGAAACGGAATGAAAAATTAGATTTTTCACCAACACATAAGGGAAGCTCGTAGTTGATGGATTATTTATGTTTATAATGATCAATGAAAACATAACTTTGGATTTGGTGATGTGGTTTTTCTAGGAATTTCTAAATAGAAGGATGTTATTAGAATTTGAAATAAGGGATAGTTGATACCAAGGTATATATGCACCATCAAAATTCATGATCATATTGGGATAGTAGATTATTGATTGTCTCTTCCACCAGATCTTCCTCATATCCATGATGCATTCCTTATATCTCTCTCAAGAATGTGAATTAAAACCCCTTACCATATAAAGAACTCAGAGGTCTTACCATAGGATCAAAATTTATCACATGAGGAATACTTTTATGAGAATCTATATTATTGAGAGAAGCATCAATGAAATAAGACAAATCATCTGGTTAAAGTTTTGGGTGAAATAGCATAAAATTAAAAAAGCTGCAAGGAAAAATAAGGATGTTATAAGGTAGAAGAAAACTTAGTTTTTTATATGTGGGTGATAAATGTAAAGGGATGAATTCATTTAAAGGGGTTATAAAGTAACACCTTGTTATTTTTTTGGAATATTGTTTTTTAAATAAATTTAATTTTTTTCGAAAGCTTTCATTCCAGAAAATTATGAGTTCAAACAATCCTTAATATACTATTAACATATTATGAATTAAATTGTTAGTTATATTTTAGCTAATTTATTGGTGGGAAAGTATAGGATTATTTACAATATAAATAACATAGGTTGTACACATTTATAAAATGAATTTATTTTTTGTTAATAAAAAATGAGAATTAAAATCATTTCAAAATAAAGATGCTCTTTTTCTGAGAAACTATTTTAATAAGAATAAAAACATTTTATCTTAATAAATTAAATAAATATATTTATTTTAGTTATAGTAATTGTGTATATATTTTACATATTCAATTATTTTTTTTAACATTCAAATAATATTCTTTGTTAGACATGCGATAATAATAATTCCAATTTTTCCTATTAATGTATTTTTCTAATAAATGATTTTCATTGAATTTTCTACTCTATTTTAAAATTAATTCCATCAAATTATATAAAAAAGTTTTATGAATAGGATTATATATTTTACATCATGAGGTTAAATTTTGGTAAATATGTCCTATTTATTTTTTGTCGATATGAATAGTAAACATTTGAAAATTTTTATCAACTTAGTAAAGGGTAAATTGGATTAATCAAGGTTAAAACATAGTGATAAAGATATAAATTTCATCCCAATTTATATTTTATTATGGAAATTATACCCTTATCACATTAGGGACTAAATAAAATTTATTAATTTACATTTATATAGGAAAACAATTTGTATAATATTTAAATCATTGAACGTCACAAAATGTCACTCTCTTAGTTTTAAACACCTACTATGTGTCCAAATTGGGAAAAACAGTAGTTATTAGTGAATATAAGTGTCTATTTTTAGAATAATGAAATTATTTTCAGGATATAAATTTATTCACATTTTTTATAAATTATAAAATTACCTTAATTTCTTATACAATTCTTATGCAGTATTTCTATGATAAAAAATATAATAATTGATTTTCAAAATAATGAAAAAATGTAATTTGAGTGGGTTGATGTTTTCATAGAATTAATAGGAGAATATGAAATATTATAGTTGTTTAATAGGATTATATTCTAATTCCATCTTTATATTTATGTATTTTATGTCAAATAATGTGAATGTTTTCTAAATTTAAAATAATTATATTATAGGAGAATAATATTATATCAAATTTTGTAAAGATAGTATAAATCATAAAATAAGAAAAGTAGAATATGATATTATTATTAATTTATTATATTTTCCATTTAATGGTCATCTAGATCCATGTATATTGATTTAATTATATTTCAATATTTTTCGAAATTCCATGTGTCTCAGTGCTCTTCTCTCTAAAATGGAACCATTCCTTTCTCTTATTCACACCACTTTAAGTATTATAGATTAACCAAAATCCTAAAATTATCATCCCAAATTCCCTATTAAAATACCAAAGGTATTTTTCTTTAAAAAAATATAAACCCTATGGCCCTTAAGAGTAGATCTAAAGGAGTTAATTCAATGAATATGTAAACACCAACACTAGTCAATATATTTTTAGTTTATATTTTATCTCTTATAAATTATTATATAATTCATAAATTAATAACTTATGTATCCTAAATATATCTAAATTTATTTATGGTTATGAAACAACCTTTATCCACCATCTTTCCATCAAATGGGAAGTGAATGTATCACTCATGCATGCGTACAACTTAATATCTCCTCGCAGCAATTCAATTTATTTTCCATTACCACAATTCAGGGATGGTTATTATGATTGTTTTAATGTTTATATATGATATTAATTCCATAATTTCTCTTTTTTCATGATAATTTCACCTATACCTTCTTACATTCCTACTCTGTGAAAAACGATAATTATGCTCGTGTGTACACGTAGACTACCACCTACACAATGCGATGTAGTTTGTCTATTATTTATGTTTAAATTTAATCATAATAAGGATTTATATAATTAAAATAATATATATATATGATATTTATTTATTTTCCAAAATATTTTTATTATTTTCCTATTTTTGTTCTATCTGACAAAAAATGAAAATAATGTTCATGCGTACACACGACCTACCATCTCTATGAGTTGTGTGATTCATTTTTCTATCCATTTATTTTATGAATAAATATAAATATATATATATATAATGAATATATGGTACATTTATATCATTATTAAAATAAATATTGTGAAGCCATGCTCAATGTTCAAGGAATGAAAATTCTGAACCAAAATTATTTGGAAAAAAGAAACAACTAACTCAAAGAAATGATTATTTCATAAGGAATTATTAATAATAGTATAATGATATGTTATAATGGTATAATATAATATATTTTAGGTATATAAATTAATTATTTATTTAATTATAATAAATTTAAATTTATTATCTAGGAGGATAGGGTTCTTTTGAATAAAGTTAAACTTGATGTAAGACTTTTATATTACAATCTCTCTGTTTATCAGGATTATTTATGATTAAATTTAAATTGATGAAATATTATGATATATATCTCAATGAAATCATGAATTTTCTTCTCATGGGGTTATTTATTTATAACATATGTCTTAATAAAATTTTCCAGACATCATGTTCTCAAGATACCTAAAATATTTTATTATGTAAATTCAATATCACATCCATCTTCAGTTGAAACCCCTTTTTCTTCCACATCAATATTTTATAAATATGTAATAAAAAATGTTTAAATATACTCATATTATTTATTATTTTCATAAATGCCCATGTTTTACTTTTTAAAAAAATTTAAAGGTAATCGTCTTGTCTTCTTCCAAAGGAGGTATTTTTTTGACTTTTTCCAGTGATATGAAAGAAATGTTTTATATTAAATTATAAGGCATGAATTTAATTTCCCATCATCACGACTGTTCAATGTTTTTAATCCAACTTTATAAATATTCAATGTTATTTTCAAAGAATTTTTTTCCCAATTTTTTTGAAATAATGGCATTTATTTTTTATCAATTTGGAAAAGTTATTTTTATCAATATATATTTTAAGTGATATTTTAATAAAATTTTCTTCTATGATAACATATTTTTATGTTTCTTTTGATTTAATGGGAATATGATTCAATGAAACCAAATTTATTCTTTCTATGGATATTTTATGTTTATGATTATGATGATATGATTATTACAAAACCTATACTGTTTTCATGGGTTACGAATGTTTATAAAACCAATTTATTTTCCAATGGTTTTTCTATGAACAAATGATGCACATTTTATTAAACTCATTTATTTTCATGGGATATGATGTGGATATTTTTTTATGATCTTGTGGAAGATATATATATATATATACATATATATCATTTTCATTATGCGAAGAGTGGGACCTATATCACCCTCTAATGCATTGGTTAAAAAAGGATATCTAACGAGTTAAACAAGAATCGAATGGGGAGTGAACACAATCCATCAAGGTAATAATTCAACTATTATAGTCTTGGTAGTGAACCATTACTACTATGATGGTTGGATTAATGAACAAAATTCACTATAATAGACTTTCATAATAAGCTTAAACAACTAAGGAAATGGTTTTTTATTCTTATGAGTATACCATAATTCTATATCTTATACTAATATTAAATTATTATGGATAATTTCCATTGATTCCTTTATGATTAATGTATTAATATCTTCAATGAATTAATTAATGACATAGGTTTATGACCTATGATGTGTAGGGTATGGTTTTCAGATGATATATTCAAATTATCATACCATTATTCTTATGTTACACTCAAGTAATCACTAATATATCCCATGTTTCCCATTAATGAGAATACGAGCTCACCATTTTTTATTTTTCATATACCAATTTATAAAAAAATATATTCTGTATGATTTTTTTATAAGGGTGAAACTTATAAATATCTAAGTGGGAGAAAACAAATACCTTTTATGAACTAGTTCTTTATGTTTGTATTTTACCAGAGTTATTGGAACTATACAATTTTGGTGTTGATCATTATTTTATATAATGAATAAGAATTTATTAATATGAAATATCGATGTGTGAAAATTATGTCTCGCTATATATCACATAATTTCCTCAATAGAAATTTACGCATAAACAATCCTGATTAAAATAGTATCGAAACATAAATCCCCAACCCCTTTGGTAACATTCAAATCAAAATATCAAGAAAGATGGAGAATAATACGGATATGTTAATACCCATATATTCCAAGAGAATAATAATAAAATAAATTATTGGAAATTATATTCCAAACAAAAAGGAATCAATTTGTAAAAAAGGCATGTGTCTCAAAGAATCAAAAGTAAGACTTGAAATCCCTTACCTCAGGTATGAATTCTTTTATAAATTTTATAAAACTAAAATATATTAAATATATATTTATTATAAATATATTATAGAAACATAATATTATATATCATATATTATATGATTTACTTATTACCTTTTATCACCATTTCATTAATAAATATTTTATAAAATCACTATTTTATGTGATAATTGCTTCGTTATTCTTTTTTGTTTTTGAATGGTATTTTAGTTTCTTTTACTTTTATCATTTTTCAATAATCCAATGAATGTTAATAATGATTTAAATATCATATATATTCATTATATAGATATTTATAGTCATCCATAATATTCTCAGACTGAAAAATTAATTGTAGCATTCATGGAGATAGTAGGACATATGTATGCATGAATAATATTTTCACTTTTCAATTAGTGGGAAAAAATAAAGATAAAAAATATTTATCATTTATAGAATTATTATTATATAATATATATTCTTTATTTTCTTTAAATATATCCTTTTTACCATCCAAGTAAAATTGAAATGGAAAACGAACCGCATTACTTAATGGAGGTGGTACTCCACAGGTATGCATGTCTTATATTTTCCATTACCAATGGTTTAGAAGGTAAGAAGGTTTATTTGATATTATTATAAAACAATAATAATAATATAATAAATATCATATATAAAAATTAGAATTGTTGGAACCATGGTCTTATATGCATGATTTGGAGTATGGTTTGTGTTTGTTGTCAATTCTCAGTGGAAGTTCATAATGTGTACTAGAAAAGAGATCATACAGTTCAAGAAGACAACAGTATTGAAGGTGGTGATGTTTCCTACTGTTTACCAAATTTTTGGGCCTAAAAATTGAAAAATGGAGAAAAGTTTTTTTTGGAAAAGTGACTTATTCACAGTGTACTTGAAGGAGAGGAAACTTTCACGCCATATGTTTCTCAAGATATGAACATGGGAAAATGGAAAAGGGATAAGGGCCGCGCATGTTTTGGGTTGGTCGCGCAAGTGACCTACGTGTCGTGAAGATACTTGCACGCTGATGCCTAGGAGGATTGGAAACTTGCACACCTATATTTTTCAAGATCATAACCTCAAAATATGGCAAAGGAAAGAAGGTCAGGCAAGTATTAGTGTGGTCATGAAAGTGAGTAGCGCGACAGAGGCTAGGGAGGATGAGCTACGCGTCGGAACTTGTGCCCCGAGGTAATACTTGCACGCCACCACGCAGGGGGTCCAGTTTTCTGATAAATAGAGGACCACCCCTCCTCATTTTCAATGAAGATGAAGACTTAGAGATTTCTTGAGCTCTCGTCGTGCAAGTGGTTGAGTTGCGCTAGTGGTTGTTGGGTCGCGCAAGTAGAGGTTGTGCGCCGATAGTTGGTTGCGCGATCAAGGAAGTTGGGGAGTTAAAGGCGCAATGTCGCGCAAGTTTGGTGTTGAAGGAAGCAGTGTCGCGCAAGGGGTTTGGTGTCACCTACGCTCCAAATTTGTACCATGCATGTGACTTGCGCGCTGGGACTGAAACTTGCGCGCTGGGCTTGGAGAATTGAGCCAGGGTTGTTAATATACATATATCCTTTTAATGCTACACGAAAGCTGGAAGATTGACTGGTACCCTCATCTCAAAGCGTGATTTTTCTTCTGGTGAGAGTTGTACTTAAACAGAGCATCTACATACAACTAAGGATGCATTCTTATGCAATGATGAAGATATATTCACGTCTACAAACTGAGCGTGACTTCACCAAGGGCAGTGAGCCAGGGGGAGTCAACGAGAGTGACCCGAGGGAAGCAGTGAGCTATCCCTGAACCTTTGTAAAGGTAGTGATCCTGGGACAGAGTGACTGTGCCCAAACCTTTGTAATCCACAGCTAGTGAATATTAGTGGAATTAGGTACGACCAAAAAAATTTCAGCATATGCTCATTGGACGTAGCCCTCAGTGGTGAACAAATTAAAAAGTGTTGTGTCACCAGCGCGCCGAATTTGTACCGTGCAAGTGACCCGCATGCAGGGATTGAAACGTGCGCGCTGGGCTTAGAGAAGAGCTCTTGGGTTGTTAAATTACATCTGTCCTCTTAAAGCTACTGGAAAGGTGGAAGATCGCCCGGTACCCTCAGCGCAAAGTGAGATTCGTCTCTCGGAGATTGTTGGACTTCAACAAAGCATCTACATACAACTAAGGATGCATTATTATGCATTGATGAAGAGACCATCACGTCTATAAACTGAGCGTGACTTCACCAAGGGAAGTGAGTCATGGGGAGTCAATGGGAGTGAGCTGAGGGAAGTAGTGAGCTATCCCTAAACCTTTGTAAAGGCAGTGATCATGGGACAGAGTGACTCGACCAGAACCTTTGTAATCCACAACTAGTGAATATTAGTGGAATTAGGTACAACTGAAAACTTGTCGGCGTATGCTCCTTGGATGTATCCCTTAGTGGTGAACCAAGTAAAAAGTATTGTGTCTTCTCTGTGCATGTGAATGTTTTCTTTCGGATCATATTCATCATACAGGTTCAACAAGTTCCTACCAACGTGGGAACAAGATCCATCACTTTAAAAGGAAAAGTTGTCACCCTGATTCACCCCTCCCCTCTCAGGGTGTCCCCGAGTCCTTCAAAAATAACATAATAACCCTATATGAAATATGGTGATGAAGATGATTTGTATCGCAATGTGGAGACGATAATCCATATGTTCATACAACTGATGATTTAAATTCCCATTTGATGGAAAGGGGGAGAATGAAGGTGGTTTGATAATCATAATAAAATTTAATAATATTTTTGATATTTATTTAATTATTTTATGAATAATATAAAATATATATATAAGAGGAAAAAGAATAAATAGAAGAGATTGATTGGTTATGGTTATTACTTTTCCTTGAAAACCCCCATTTAGATATACGTTTAAGGACCCTAGGGTAGGTATTTTTGGAAGAAAATAACCAATAGAATGTTTATATGGGATTAGGTAATAATTTTTATGGTTCTTTTCATGTTATAAGGTTCAAAGTGGTGTGAATAATAGAAAGGATATGTATCCTTTTGTAAGAGAGGGGTGGACACTCTTGGAATTTCATAAATCTTTAATATATAAGAAGATAATTACCCAACCCAAATGCCTAAAAATAACAAGGATTGGAATATTATATTAGATTGGTTTTAAATCACATAAAAATAAAATTTGGATGGGTTTATATGGTATTTTAAACATTATCATTTTGTTTAACCCCTTTTTCAACCTATTTTAACATTAACTATGGTAATGAATTTTTCACTCTTATAGAGATGTAACTTTACATATAAAGAGAAAATTGGAAGATAAATTTAAAAGGGATAAAATTTTATATGAAAAAACATCCTCCTAGTCATATTTCAAATAATATATATTTTTAAATTATTTATTACATTAATGTTTTGATAAATTATTTTTAACATAAATTTAAAAAGTATTCAATTAATTTTACATAAAAGAGATAAATTAAAAATCGTTAATTTAATATAAAAATTCCACCAAAAAATAATATGTAATATTCAATAATGTTTTATAAAACTTTAACTCATTCAAATTATAAAAATTTTATTATTTTCAATGTCATTTATTATAGTATTTGTTAAATGATGAAATATTTCATTGATGTTGTATAAGAATTTAAGGTAACTAATTAATATCTAAATGTTAGAAATAAATTTCCATCATGAATATGTTTCATTATTTTCAAAATAGACATTTATATTCACTCATAAATTATATTTTTCTAATGTGGACACGTAATAGATATTTAAATTTAAGTGGCTGACATTTGGTTCATTCATTGATTTAAATATTATAGAAATCATTTTTATGGGAAAGTGTCCATAAATATTTTATTTTTAGAAAAAGGTGATAAGGTTATAATACCCTACTTCCAATTAATTATATGATAAATAATTGTGACCTCATCGCCTAGTTTTAGAATAGATTAACGTAATTTACCCTTTACAAAAGTGATGAATTTTTCCATAGTTACTATTCAAAATGCCAAAAAACAAAAAATGGCCTATTTACAAAAACTCAACATACTAATAAAAAATCTAGAATGAGTTTTTTCAATTAGAATATTAAAATTGGTGATTTAAATTTTAAAATTAGTTTTTAAATTGTGAAGGAAACCTCCTTATAGAAAAAAAAATTCTGAAAAAACTGGATTTTATTCTTATTTCATGACTATAAAAATATTAAACAGTTGTTAAAAAATTTATTTTAATATAAAATATATTTTTCTAAAAAATTAATTCACCAAAATGATTTATTTTGTTTATTAATATAAAATTCCATTGGGCATAAAAACCACTTTTTAAGAAAAAATTCATTTTTTAAGTATAATAATATTCTTATAAAAAATGAAATCATAAAATTGATTCCCATAAACATAATTTATTTACTCATGTTATAATATAAATAATTTTACATTTAAAAAAAATTTTAATTGAACATTGTAAATAAAAAATAATAGAAATATCGGTTTCAATATAAATTAAAAATATTTCCCATGCACTGAAAATATACATTTTTTGAAAAATATCACAATTTCGCCTTTATCTTGTCATGATTTGTTGATTTCAAGAATCAATTCCATTTTTTCAAATAAAGTTCAAAAATATTATTTAAATTATTTATAATATTCTTCCACAACAATAAATTAAAATCTTTTTTGAAGAAAATATATCTTTGATGAATAAAAAGACCTTATTAAAAATTGTGTTTTCATTTAGTAAGAGTAATTAAACACATTTTTAAATGTTTTATAATTAGGTAATTCATATTTTATTCATTCCAATTTAATAGTAATGCTATAATATCCATGTTTAAATAATAATATTTTATTGTTACTTTTTATATTATTGTTGTTTGTCATGTATATTATCGATAATTGGGATCTTTTAAAATTGTGTGGTGTCACATCGATGATATGTTTCATAAAATGACATTAAAATTTGACCAAATATTGATGTTATGTTTTCTTAAAAAAATTAAAAATTATGCTCCAGACTATACCTTATCATTTTCTTCAAATACATTATTAGTATACATGGTTTAATAATTATAAAACTATCATTATATTAGCCCATAGATTTAATACACATTCTCTAAACTGTGCACATTAATGAATTATTGGCTTATACAATTTGTTAATTTTCTATAACACTTCCTTTAACCCCTAATATTAATTATTTATCCCCACAATCTTTTTGAATATTTTAAAATAGAAAAAAAACTCAAAATACATGTGTTTTAACATTTACATTAACATAAAACCCCAAAACCAAATAATATAATATCCATTTGATTATGCATATTTAAATTTCAAAAAATAAAAAATCACTAATGTCAAAATGGTAAATCAACCACAATCATTAATATTTAAAAAAATATTGTTTTATTATAAACACAAAACCAAAAACATTTCAAACTCCCATGTTATGTTTGGATCATTGAATCCCATAAATTTATCAACTACTATATACAATTCAAAAATTAAATCATAACTAAATAACTTCTAAATTATTTTTCAAAAAACAATATTCAATAATACATTTTTTCTAAAATAATATATATTGATTAATTCTCATTCATTCATATCAAGTCAATTGAAAAAATTAAAACACTTTCATCAATCAATTTTTAATTCAATTTTTAAAATTAAAAAAACATGTCCAAAACATTTCTAATACTCATAAATTAACATACTCTCCAATTAGAAAATATAATAAGATTATATTATGAAAAAAATTCTTTAATATCATTCTTATTTTTAAATATTTCACTTTTTTTAACGTGCCCAAAAATAATATTACAACCACAACCAATAAAAATATTGTATTTAATCATCCAAATAATATTTATTAGCATCATAAATAATAATGCACATACCCTTATGTCAGCGGTTTTTAAAAATAATTAAATATATCATTTTAAGTGAAAATTGTTAGAACCAGGTTCTTCAGAGAATGATTTGGTGTATGGTTTCTGTTTGTTGTCAATCCTCAGTGGAAGTTCAGGGTGTGTACCAACAAAGTGATCATACCGTTCAAGCAAAAAACAGCAGTGAAGGTGGCGCTGTTTCCCAGTGTTTTCCAAATTTTTGGGCCTAAAAATCGGCCAATAAAGTAAAGTGTTTTTGGCAAAGGTACTTGCGCGCCGTGCTCTTGGAGGATAAAAGACTTGTGCGCCATATGTTTTTGAGGATCAGAACATCAAAATTTGGCTAAGGAGAGAAGGTCGCGCAAGTGTTGGTTGGGTCGCGCAAGTGAGTTGCGCGACAGAGTTTATTGAAGACAAGACTTGCGCGCCGTCAAGAGACTTGCGCGCCGCCGTGCACGGGGTCCAGTTTGCCTATAAATACTAGACCACCCCTCCTCATTTTTAACGAAGTTCAAGGCCGAGAGATTGTTCGAGCTCTCGTCGCGCAGGTGGTTGAGTCGCGCAGGTGGTTGTTTTGTCGCGCAAGTAGAGCTTGCGCGCCGGTTTTGGGCTGTGTGCCCAAGGTGGTTTAGAAGAGAAAGGAAGTGGACCGCGCAAGTTTGTAGTTGGGGAAGGGAGAGTCGCGCATGTGTGTTGATGACACTTGCGCGCCAGTTTGGACTTGCGCGCCGTAGTGGTACTTGCGCGACTGTCTTGGAGAAGCGCGCCTGTTTTTGCTGAAGCCCACCGGCGTGTTTGGAGCTGCACGAAAGCCGAGAGACTACTCGGTACATTCGAGGAAAAGTGATATTCTTCTTCTGGTGAGAATCGGACTTCAATAGAGCATCTACATACAACAAAGGATGCACTCTTATGAAAATGAAGAAGAGACCCTCACGTCTATAAACTGAGTGGGACTTCACCAACGGCAGTGAGCCAGGGGGAGTCAACGGGAGTGACCCGAGGGAAGTAGTGAGCTATCCCTGAACCTTTGTAAAGGCAGTGAGCCTGGGACAGAGCGACTGTACCCGAACTTTTGTAATCTACAGCTAGTGAACCATAGTGGATTTTGGTACGACCGACAACCTGTCGGCATATGCTCCTTGGACGTAGCCCTTAGTGGTGAACCAAGTTAAAATGGTTGTGTCTTCTATGTGCTTGTGAATGTTTTCTTTCTGATCATAATCTTCATAAAGGTTCAACAAGTTCCTACCAACGTGGGAACAAGATCCATCACATTAAAAGAAAAAGTGGTCACCCTGATTCACCCTCCCCTCTCAGGGTGTCCCGGGGTCCTTCAAGTGGTATCAGAGCGTAAAGGTTGCTGGCGTTGAATCTGACCTTCTTCGTCATGGAAAACGCGATCAATGTCAGGGGAGTCCCTCACTTCGATGGAAGCAATTTCCAGATCTGGAAGAACAGAATGAGAACTCATCTAAGATCTCTTGTAATGGAAGTTCTTTTTTCTACTGTGCAATGAATACATGTCACTGATCCAACAGGTCTGGCTATGACTGAAACAGACAGGAAACTTCTTGATGCAGATGCTAAAGCACAGAATGCTCTCACTGCAGCCCTTTCTGATCAGATTTTCCTGAAGGTGATGAATTTCACCTCAGCAAAATCTATGTGGGATAAACTTGAGAATATTTATGAAGTTGATATCAAAGTGAAGGAGGCGAAACTACAAGTGCTACACAATCGGTTTGATGATCTGAAGATGCATCCAGACGAGAATGCAGACTCTTTCTTCAATCGAATTACTGAAGTGGTTGGAGCAATTCGGGGTTTAGGCGAAGAAATCAAAGACATTGATATTGTAAAGAAAATATTAATAAGAATTCCACCTCTGTATAATGTGAAGGTGTCAGCTCTTGAGGAAAGAGATCTTTCCAAACTTTCTCTAGATGACTTACTGAGCAGTTTGGTAGCATATGAAATGAGAGTCAAACCAGAAGATGCTACGACTCGGGTGAGCAAGGAAATGGAATTCAAGGCCATGGATAAATTGAAAATCTCAAAGGATAATAGCGGTGATGATGACGAAGAGAAATAAATTCTTTCTCTCATTGCAAAGAAGTTCCAGAAGGGGAAAGGGAAATTCAAAGGGAAGTTACCTCTCGCATGTTTCTGTTGTGGAAAAGTTGGGAATATTGCCTCTCAGTGCTTGAAGAATATCAATGATGATGACAGTGAAGATGAAAACATCAAGAAGCCTCAAAGAAGGTTCTTCAAAAAGGGAGACTTCAAATCTGGTAAGAAAATGCAAAGGAAGAGTTTTGTCTGTGAAGGGGAAGAAGATGACAATGAATTCTGTGATGAAGAAGAACCAGAATTCAAAACTGGGAACCATGCTTCTATGATGGCCACTGTTGAAAAGACAGAAGATACTGATGGTGAAAAACAACTGAGAACTTGTGTAGATCCTGAGGTGCAACTTAAGGATGCAGTTAGTAAGCTTAAGATTAAATGTAAGAGCTGCAATAAGTGGAAATCAATTGTAGAAGAATCAACTGAATATGTTGATCAACTTGAAGCTGAAATTGAACGACTGGAAGAATTTGTGAAGGTACAGTCTAAAATAATTGAAAGCAATGATGATGCAGTTGATCTGAAGCTGAGAATTGAAGAGCAGGCAAAGGGCATCAATGACCTCACATCCAGACTGGATGAAAAATCCAAGACTGTTGAGGGTCTTGAGGAGGAAGTAGTTACTCTATGGAGTAAAATGGAGACAGAATCAGTTCCAAAAGAATCGAGGAAGAAAATACAGCTCGGAAGATTCTCAGATGCAGAATTACTTGCAAGAGCCAAGTGTGGTTCAGATGGGGTTGGAAAAGTATTGAGTGATCAAAGACCTCCTTGCATGGGAAAGAGTGGAATTGGCTGTGAGGCTGAGTCATCAACTGCTGGAAGTGAAAAGATCCAAAAGAAAGAAAAGATGAAAGTTGAACATGATGAAATGTTACCTAGAGTGCTGAAAAAGGAACCCTCAATCCAAACTAAAAGGAGACCTGAAAATTATCCTCAAACTTTCAAAAATGGCAGACAGTCTTACTATTCTCCCAAGGAAGAAGCTATAAGGAGAAATTCAAGTGAGAAGACATTTCCTCTCATAAAGTGTCAGTTCTGTGGCTATCTGGGCCATACCATGTCTTAATGTGAAGAGGCAAGAATCTATCTGAATGGAGAAGATATAGATGCTCAACAAAGGAGAAAAATCACATATCCTAATTCTCATAGAAGAAATAATTTCTATGGATATTGTTTTTGTTGTTCTAACTTTGGTCATAAGGCCGTTAATTGCAGGCAGAGAAGAGACATAGACACCTCATACTGAAGTTCAAGACAAGTCAAGTCTCGTCAGCAAGACAGTGTTGCTCTTTTAAACAGGTTCTCACCTCTCACAGAAGACTTTGCCTATGAAGAACCTAGGTATGTGGAAGAGATAGTTGAAAGTCCATCAGTCCTATATACTCAATCTAATGTCTCATGGAAGGAAATGAAGAAGATTGAGAAATCGAACCTTGCAGAGGTAGCCATCAAAGCTACAAAGAACAACAGTACTTGGATTCTGGATAGCGGTTGTTCATCTCATATGACGGGTAATGCCGGCCTACTAACGAATATCATAAATAATGTTGATGGTACAGTAATATTTGGTAATGATGGGGCTCTGAAAATCAAAGGGAGTGGAAGTACCCAATTATCTAATGGAGAACTAAAGAAGACTGAAGTCCTTTACGTAGATGGCCTACGCCATAATCTCCTTAGCGTGAGTCAACTCTGTGACTCAGGACTTATAGTTACTTTTAATCAGAAAGGCTGCACCATCAAGGGAAAAACCGGCAATTCACTTATGAAAGGATGCAGAACAGAAGGCAACTTGTATCAGGTTGATAGTGAAGAAAATGTATGTTACATGACTGTTAAAGAAGAAAACAATTTGTGGCATCATAGATTGGGACACATCAATCAACAAGACATGGAGAAAATATCAAAATTGAGAATTGTCATGGACATCCCCAATCTGAAGTGTGAGCGTGAAAAATCCTGTGATGCTTGTATTCGTGGGAAGCTGGTCTGCAGTTCATATCGGCCAAAGAAGAAAAAGGCATCTCACCTTCTTGATCTGATTCATAAAGATTTTTGTGGTCCAATAAATGTTGCTGGAACTCATGGAGAAAGGTACTTTTTCCTTTTCATAGATGATTACAGTCGAATGGCATGTGTGATGGTCATTCATCGGAAATGACAGGTCCTTGACTGCATGAAAACATATCGGCGAATCGCCGAGAATGATACTGGACGAACAATCAAAGTGTTGCGATCTGACAATGGAGGAGAATACACGTCCATTGAATTTGAAAATTATCTGGAGAAGCATGGGATATAACATGAGGTAGCTGCTGTGAGAACTCCACAACAAAATGGAGTTGTTGAACGAAGGAATTGACAGGTGAACAACATGGCACGAACTATGCTGATTGAGAGTCGTATTCCACGACATTACTGGAAAGAGGTTGTTCAAGATGCAGTGTACATCCAGAATCGAACAGGACTTTATATGGGTGAGACGAAGACACCATATGAATTGTGTCATGGACGGAAGCCTTATCTAAAATACTTTCGTGTCTTTGGAAGTAAGTGATTCATCAGGAACAAAGAAGGAAATCAGGGGAAATATGGTGACAACGTAGATGAAGGAATCTTCCTCGGTTACTCAATGAACAGCAAAGCCTACAAATGTTTCAACAATCATTTGGGAAGGATTGTGGAAAGTAATGATGTTAAGATAATTGAAGAGAAAACCACAAATGCTTCACGGACGTCATATGCTGATGTGATAGAAAGTCATGAAGAATGTGGACATGAAGAAACTACAAATGCAGAAATAGAGGAAGCCGTTCAAAACACTCATCAATCACATAATGATGTTGACTCAGAAGAAGAATCTGAAGAAGAAACTATGGCTGAAGAGAATACTACTGAACCTCGCAGTAGAAATCGAAGAGCTGAGATTGATCCATCCAACATAATTGGGGATAGGAGTGTACCCACTCAAACTAGAAGGATGAGGAATACCACGCAATCTGCATTTCTATCAGTTGTAGAGCCATCCTCATTCGAAGAAGCTGCAAAAGATGAATCTTGGATGAAAGCCATGAATGATGAATTAGATCATATTGATAAGAATCAGACATGGGATCTTGTCCAGAGACCCGAAGGTCACAATGTGATTGGTACCAAATGGATCTTCAAAAATAAGTTTGATGAGCATGGAAGTGTTATCAGAAACAAGGCACGACTGGTATGTAAAGGATACTCCCAGATTGAAGGTATTGATGTTGAAGAAACCTTTGCTCCAGTTGCTAGACTGGAATCAATCAGGCTTTTCCTTGCCATGGCACTCCAAAGAGGATATAAAGTATATCAAATGGATGTTAAGACGGCATTCTTGAATGGTGTACTCGAAGAAGAAGTCTACATTGAACAACCGGTGGGGTTTGTCTTGGGTATCGATGAAACAAAGGTCTGCAAACTAAAGAAAGATCTATATGGTTTGAAGCAGGCACCACGGGCATGGTACTCACGGCCAGATTCATATCTCAAGAAGTTGGAATTCAAAAGAGGAGGAGTTTATCACAATCTCTATGTGAAGAATTCTCCAAAAGATCAATTCATGGTTCTTGTCTACGTTGATGATATCATATTTGGTGGCAGTAGGAAGAAATCAGTGGATGAATTTTCCAACAACATGAAATCAGAATTTGAAATGTCTATGATTGGGGAGCTCACATATTTCTTGGGGCTGCAAGTGATTCAAAAGAAGGAATACACATTCATTTCTCAGGAAAAATATGCAAGAGAGCTGCTGAATATGTTCAATATGCAAGACTCCAAACCAATGTCAACTCTGATTGCGGTTGGAACTAAACTTGGAAAGCATGAGGATGGGAACTCTGTTGATCCCACCATGTACAGGAGGATCATTGGAAGCCTACTGTACCTGACAGCGTCAAGGCCAGATATTGTCTTTGCAACATGCCTTGCGGCCCGCTTTCAGAGTAATCCAAAGGAGGAACATATGGCAGCAGTAAAAAGAATCATGAGGTACATTCAAGGTACACATAACTTCGGGTTATTTTTTGCTGCAGGCAGGGACAGTGAATTATCAGCATTTTCTGATGCTGACTGGGCTGGTGATGTCGTAGAAAGAAAGTCCACTAGTGGTGGAGCTTTCTATATTGGGCAGAAATGTGTTGGTTGGTTGAGCAAGAAACAAGAAAGTACTTCTCTTAGTACTGCTGAAGCTGAATATATCTCCGCCACAAAAGCATGCACTCAACTTCTTTGGATGAGGCAGCAGCTAACAGATATTGGTGATAAGGTGCAGCAACCAATGGTGATTTATTGTGATAACAAAAGTGCAATTGATCTTACGAAGAATCCGGTTCAACATTCTCGTACAAAACATATTGAAATACGGTATCATTTTATCAAAGAAAAGGTTGAACAAGGCGTGATTAAAATGGATCATGTTGGAACTACTGAGCAAGTGGCTGATATCCTAACCAAGCCATTGTCCGCGGCTGTGTTCAAGAAGCATCGGTTGAACCTCGGTGTTTGACCACCTCCTACTGCATAAGGAGGCTCCGGAAGTCCCCTCTCCCCATTTGTTTTAACTATTTTTATCTGCTTATGGCTGTGATACAGGTTTATGGGGGAGATACTATCCAGGGGGAGTATGGATTGAGCTGAACATTGAACAAACTTTTCGGTCTTTGGTTTTATTGTCAATGGGGGAGAAAGGAATAAATTCAAGGCAAGAAATTCTTCTGTGATGAGAAGTGTAAGATTGTGATGAGAAGTTTAATAAGGATAACATCGGGCGTCATGGAGAATTTCAAAACACTAAGACCCCAATTCAAGCTTTCTCTCTTGTTTTCTACACCGAGCATTGCTCACGTAGACATAGAGTGTTGGCTGAGTTGATTCTTGCGTTTTGGATTTGCTCATGGTCGGAGATCTATTGAATTTATTCTGATTGCCAACAAACCCAAAGGGGGAGATTTTTGGAACCAGGTTCTTCAAAGAATGATTTGGTGTATGGTTTGTGTTTGTTGTCAATCCTCAGTGGAAGTTCAGGGTGTGTACCAACAAAGCGATCATACCGTTCAAGCAGAAAACAATAGTGAAGGTGGCGCTGTTTCCCAGTGTTTGCCAAATTTTTGGGCCTAAAAATCGGCCAATAAAGTAAAGTGTTTTTGGCAAAGGTACTTGCGCTCCGTGCTCTTGGAGGATAAAAGACTTGCGCGCCATATGTTTTTGAGGATCAGAACATCAAAATTTGGCTAAGGAGAGAAGGTCGCGCAAGTGAGTTGCGCGATAGAGTTTATTGAAGACAAGACTTGCGCGCCATCAAGAGACTTGCGCGCCGCCGTGCAGGGGGTCCAGTTTACCTATAAATACTGGACCACCCCTCCTCATTTCTAACGAAGTTCAAGGCCGAGAGATTGTTCGAGCTCTCATCGCGCAGGTGGTTGAGTCGCGCAGGTGGTTGTTTTGTCGCGCAAGTAGAGCTTGCGCGCCGGTTTTTGGCTGTGTGCCCAAGGTGGTTTAGAAGAGAAAGGATGTGGACCGTGCAAGTTTGTAGTTGGGGAAGGGAGAGTCGCGCATGTGTGTTGATGACACTTGCGCGCCAGTTTGGACTTGCGCGCCGTAGTGGTACTTGCGCGACTGTCTTGGAGAAGCGGGCCTGTTTTTGCTGAAGCCCACCGGCGTGTTTGGAGCTGCACGAAAGCCGAGAGACTACTCGGTACATTCGAGGAAAAGTGATATTCTTCTTCTGGTGAGAATCGGACTTCAATAGAGCATCTACATACAACAAAGGATGCACTCTAATGCAAATGAAGAAGAGACCCTCACGTCTATAAACTGAGTGGGACTTCACCAACGGCAGTGAGCCAGGGGGAGTCAACGAGAGTGACCTGAGGGAAGTAGTGAGCTATCCCTGAACCTTTGTAAAGGCAGTGAGCCTGGGACAGAGCGACTGTACCCGAACATTTGTAATCTACAGCTAGTGAACCATAGTGGATTTTGGTACGACCGACAACCTGTCAGCATATGCTCCTTGGACGTAGCCCTTAGTGGTGAACCAAGTTAAAATGGTTGTGTCTTCTCTGTGCTTGGGAATGTTTTCTTTCTGATCATAATCTTCATACAGGTTCAACAAGTTCCTACCAACGTGGGAACAAGATCCATCACATTAAAAGAAAAAGTGGTCACCCTGATTCACCCCTCCCCTCTCAGGGTGTCCCGGGGTCCTTCAAAAATAAATTTTATCTGAAAAAAATTATAGATTTGAAACTATTTTTTATCATATAGTCAATTATAAATACATCAAATGTGTCAATATAAATGATTATAATTAACCACATGAAAATATTATTTAACAAGAATTCAAAATAAACCGTTATGTGAACATATCATACTGACCTCAAAAATGACTAGAAAAAACTCAAATAATAAGATCACCATGAATACAAAAATTAAAATAAATAAATATTTTATCTTGGTCACATTTAAACTATTCTGATTCCTATTTCAATATAAAATATCCTAAAACCCAAAAAATAAGTAATCAGTAACATATATTTTTAAAAATAATTAAAATAATTAAAATATTAATTAATGAAACATGAAAATATCATTAATACACAATTTATCAAAAATAGCCATGAAAATAGAGACCAACTAACTTTAATTACATCTAAAAAATTTCTATTCCCATTCATACTCTTAAAAAATTCTTATAATATCGAAGAACAAAAATGAAAACAAAACAATCAAATAAATATAAAAAATCTCAATTACATAGACACCAATACATGAAATCAAAACAAGTAATGAATACTTTATCTAGATATTGAAAAAACAAAAAAAATCATTTGAAATCCTCATAAAATGAGTGAATAGAAAAATTAGATTAAGGTATAATAAAAAGAGTGAACTAACCCTTTGATTCATATGATGAAACAAGTCAAATCGCCAAAAAAAATTTGAAGAGAGAGAGAAAAACCTAAGTGTTTTGTTAAATTAGGAGGAAATGAGATATGGAGGAATTTGGGTATATTTCTATAAAATGAATTTAAAAATATAATTTCCATTTTTATAAACATTGTATAAAATATAAATTATTTAAAAAATCATAAATATTTTCTTAACTACATAGGGGATCATTAATTGTTTCAATTCATTGTTTTAGGGGAAAATTAAATAATTTAAAAACATCAATTCTTCCACATGACACACCTATAACTACAAAATTTAATAGGAAACTTTTAAATCAATATAGAACCACCTAATGAACATAATAAAAATCAATAATTTCAAATGTTATATAATATAAATTAATATGCTTTAAATCAAAATATCATTTTTTAATAATTTCAAATGAGTTGAATTAATCTCCATCTTCAAAGGGTGTAACAAATTTTCACCTCAATAATATATTATTGTTGATATGTGATATTTAATGTTTATATAAGAATAATTTTGTATATATTATTTCATTCATTCCTATTTTGATTGAATTGTTATTTTTTTAGGATCATTAAAGAGGATAAATTTTAAATGTGGATCAACTTTGGGGATCTATAATTGATGGGTTATGAATCATTATATATTGTGTATTTGATATCATATGCTTGTGTTTAGGATTTGGGAACTTTTAGGATAAAAAATCATTGTGGTTGATATAATTTATATGTCTAGGAGAACATGATCAAAGAGTTCATAAAATTTTATAATCCTTATTTTTTATATTTTTATTTAATGTAAAAAAATTAACAGAAAAATAAAAGTGATGGTTTTTTAGGAAATGTTTTAATACTAATTTCATTAACATTTTGAAGGGAAAATATTTTAAATTTTACAATATTTATGTTTCTTTAAAATTAATTATTTATATGAATTTATAAATTTTTCTTTTAATATGAAATATTATTTTTTTGATGATATATATATTTATTAGCTTAAAAAAGATTTTATTAGATTATAAGAAAAAATAAGTGTTTGTATCTGATAAATTAAGATGAAAAAATAATAATGAAAATGTGTTTCATGGAGTACGTAACATTTTTAGAAAATTCAATTAAATAATATCGGTTTTTTACCATGATTTATATAATAAATTTAAATTTAATTGATTTCATGTATTATTATTGGGATAATATATTTTTGGTAATTAATAATTTTAAATTAATTTGTATTATTTTTGAATAAAATACACCACATATAAAATTGATATAAAAATGTAAAGATGAATTATTGTTTTAGTAAAAAAATATTTTTCTGAATGTTTTTAAAGAAATCATACAAAATTAGTGATATAATATTTTTCCTAAATTTATTTATTTTTAAATATATCATTGAACAAATAATGTTTGATTTTTTTAATAAATTGCATATAATTAACCAACTTTTTTTTGGAATTTTAATTTAAGTAAAAAAAATAGTTTGAATGGATGGATAATGAATTCATTTTGGGAGGGATACTTCCATCTAAAACATCTTAGATGTTATTAGTACCATCAATTAAAAATTTATTATTAGGAGTGAAGGTTAAAATTTGGTAGGTTTCATATATATATCATTCTATAATTTTTGGGTTGAATATTTAATACCAATATGGCTACTGATAGCACAATAATTTCTGACACACAAATAATGTTTGGTGTTTACTCTACTCTTAGAGAAATACTCTTGAGATAATTAAATAATGGTCAATACGATTATACAGAATAACTATATAGTACAATGGATTAAGATATAGGTGAATATATCCCCATTATTAAGAATAATTTAACTAAATTGTATTTATTTTAAATTGTTTTAAATGAATACATTCTAGTTCTAACTGTTGGAATTACATTATTATATAATAATTTCTAAATTTGTTTTCGTAATTAAAATTTTAAATTCAAGGATTAATATTTGGTCATGGTTATCATGCAAGATAATATGATTATTGTAAAGCTTAATACCCTTTATATGCTCCTCCACATAAGTGAAGCACCTATTTTTTCTTGTATATAATGGGTTTTAGGCAAGTAATTACATAATATTTTTAAGGGTTCATATATTATCATGGATTTAATACCACTTTCATTCCATCATCATAATTCTTTAAAATACTCATAGGTATTTTACAATAAAAATTGGGGGGGTGCCACATGATACATCTCATACAAAAATATATTTTAAATATTTAAAATATTTTAAATATTTATTTATATGATAAGAAATTATGATTTTTCATTGAAATATTTATCTTGTAGTATTATGATTGGTATGTTATAAAAAATAAAAATTATTTCAATATGGGTAATCTTTTCATGAATACATTTGTTTGTGGGTTGTCTAATTCCATTATCCGGATTTAATATAATTTAATAATAATTACTAACATTGGAAAATCTCTAAGATATTATCAAGTATGAGTACCATGATTTTTTTATATTTACTGATTTTTGATAATATAGGTTTCTGAATATGAGTGTGTCACATGATTGATATTAATTTATGGGATGTTTTTCAATTTTCTTTTTTTGTTTGAGTTAGGAGAGTAACATATTAGAAATTTTCGTATTTGAGTAACGGTGGTGATATTAACTATAAAAAAATAACATATTAATAATATATATATGTGTCCCAATATTAATGTTATACTAATGGAATAATAGATTTTTTCTCAATCTCTTGATACCCACATATTTATATGGTTATAGAGTTGTTATAAGGATGGAATTTTATTTTTATAAAGATTTTAATGAGTATATGGTCATTAAAATTTAAGACTCTGGGGAATTTCGTGAGTAATCTAAAATTTTTTGTTAGTGGGGAGACTTTTTGATTATATTTTAGTATTTTTGGTATATAATATTGAAATCTATTTTTAGGAACATGGTTGTAGTTTGTCATACAGAGTTCCAATGTTTATGGTATTTACCCTAGTTTGGGTTGGATTTTCTTGTTTTATCTATAATATTTTATTTTCATTAGCATACTCTATTCCAATAATAACATTATAGAGTCCTAGGGGTGTAACATACTGAGTATGTTTACCTATTACCATATTTAATAAAAACATATTCATAAATGTATTGGATAGTGTTGCAAGAGCAGTCAGAAAATGCTATTTTGGACACATAGGGATATTGTAGCTAAAAGATGTTAATATATACCATTGAGTTATACTCAAGTATTTATTGATACATATTTTTAAAATTCATTATTTTTAAATTTTATTCCTTATTTAGTTATATTTTATTGAGATGATGGAAGACATAGGTATACATTTGTTAATTTATTTCTATGATTAATTATGGTGACATATTTTCTACTCAACTTAAGGGTATTCATTTCATTCAGTTTGTAAGGGTAATGGCTTCTATTCATATTTCATTATACCCTCAATGATATTTATGTACCCCTATATAATTAAATATTATCTTGGGGTAACATTTTAGTTCTCAATGATAGGTGAGAGGATTTCTAGAAGTGGATTTGTTCTATAAGAGCGGTATCATAGATAGCATGTGCTTAGTTTTTTCTTAAATGTCATATTTGATAAATATTATTCAATATCAGTAAGGTGGTTGTACACTTGAACAAAAAATGAAAATTTTAATAATGAAGCTTTATATAAAAGTAAATATTTACCACAACCATACAAAAGGACTTTAATCATTAACTAATTATTCATGGGGGATATCCATACTTTATATAGGGATCATTTGATATGAATATAAATTTAAATATTATATTTTCATTTAGCTTAAGATTATTGTATATATATAGAATAAAATTTATGTTCTCATTGGTTTGGATGTTGAATTATATAGATATATATATATATCATTAGAAATATGTTTACTAAATCCCATCTTTTTAACCATATATTTATTCAGAATACATTGACCTTATGTTGATGGAATAAATAATCTTCCACTAACATTATGATAAAGCATCAATCTAGATAACATATTCAAGAAAAAACAAGGGGTGTAAAATTATACGTTAACTAGAAGAGGGGATTTAAAATTTATGTGGGATTTTTTTTAAGAGACTACGATCTTGTAATAAGAGGTTCCTAATTACTTTTCACATAAACTTATGTGTGTGGGGTGTTATGTTCCCTTAGTGGTTAGTTAATTATGATTAATTAATTTTTTAGTCGCGTATTCTTTTTCAATAAGTTTAAGAGAATTCCAAGATCTAGTGGAACATGTTTTTATAATTTTTAAGAAAATATTTATTTTTGATAAATCTATGTGTAAATCAAAGGAATAGGTTATTGAAGATTAATGTTGAGGGATCTATTATTATAGTGTTTTTTAAAACCCTTTAAACTTTATTTTTTATTCAAAATAATACTATTTATTGAGGAGTAAAGAGTATAATATTATGAGATGAAATTGTAGCAAAATATCTAGTTGCATTTCAATAAAAATAATCTATTGACTTATGCATGGGTGATTAAAAGAGAAAACATTATATTGAGATTGTTAATTTGGATTATTTCAAAAAAGATAGTGTATTAATTGATAATTACTATAATGAATATATCAGTAAAAATTATATTTAGTAAAATAGTAAATGGGATTATGTGATCATAGATTTTAGAGAAAACAATATTTCTAAACATTATTAGAAGGTAATTCACAAACATTTTGGGACTACCAAAGGCTTATTTTTTTATCATGTGATTATGTGGTCCATAAATATCTATTTGTCCATAATTTTGCAGTGATGAAATTGTTATTATTAAATTATATTGATTGAAGTTCCTCCCTACTATATTTAAAATATAATACAGTATTAGTTTCCCAAATCAATAAAAAAATAGAGAATTAATAAAATTTTCCCAAAAGTATTTTCTTTTTAATAAAATTTTATTAGATTAGTAGTATGACTGGTGTATTTTTTAAAAATTGATGGAATATTGTTTAATTTAATGTAAACAATATTTTGATGTGTTTACTAGTGTTGTATAGAAATGGAAATAGGTGGGGTGAATTTCCTTTTAAAAAATAAAACAAAAAATGTATAGGGAAATTTCAAAACAATATGATTTTTACATGATTACTTGATTAAGTGAAAATATCAACCCATGTTTTGTAATTTATATCAAAATTAATTAAGATAGTAAGAACTTTGTATAATAAAAGAATAAAATTTATAGAATTATTTTTATTCATATATAATGATGCAATGGGTAAATAGGAATAGGTAGGAAACACAAATTGATAAAGTGGTTCAAAAATAGCTCGATTTGAGCCTTTACGTATCTTCCCCATGGGTTTTGTGGTTTTTATTATTTCATTGATTATAAAAAAGATTTATATACCACAATGTAACTTCTCAGGGTTCCCCATTTCTTTATAAAGGTAGTGTGATATTACTTTTTTTTAGGTGAAATACCCAAGTCACCAAAGGCTATAAAATAATTCCAAGGACTTAGTTAACTGTTGGGGGTGATTTCCCCTTTTTAAAACGAAAAAACCAAAAAATATAATCACAACTAAAATACTAATATATGATGAATGAAGATGATGTAACACAACTCAATGTTCTAACAGACTGAAAATGACACAATTAATACTATATAATATATTATAATATATTGAAAAAACTAGAGCACTAATAACTGAACACGAAGAAGAAGATAAGATGACAAAATATCAAGGACTCCAAAGACATAAACTCCATATCTCCCAATATGTTCCAAGATCCAACAACAAAATATATCCACAAGTATCATGTTTTATCACTAATTAAATGAGATTCATTTCATTTACCTATGTCTCTAAAAAAATATACAAATGAAATAATGTGCCTATTTAGGGGGTCAATAATGATACTCACTATGTTTTCCTAAAATGATTTCCCAACTCAAACAACTAGGATACTTTATTTTAGCACATTTATATAAAATAATTTATATTAAATATTTTCTAGAGTGTCTATATCAAATCAAAATAAATTTTCCAAATGAAATTTGTTTTCTAAACTGAACCCATTTCCAAGGAAAGAAAATAATCTTTTCATTAATCCAGTTCACAATCCATTTGAAATAACCATTCCATTATTCACACACACACACCCCCAAGCCTGCATTATTCTATGATAGATCAATTCTAATGAGTGACCTCTCATAGATCTACCATGTCACCACATGGTAACCATATCCCATCTTCCCCACTAGAACAAGCCACTTAGATGGGGTCATGTCATTGTACCCCAATGGTACCCGACCCTTGTCTAGAGTCGCATGAATGAAGTGAACACACAAGAACCATATGAAAAAAACCATAAAAAACCAATCATTTCAATCTGTTTCAATAAAAAAATATTTTAATAAAAACCATTTTATCAAACAACATTCATGAATCAAAAAAAATCCATATTTTAGAATCATCATTTTAAAAACATGAAAAAAGTACTTTTCACAACAACCAATTTCCCCAACCTTCCAAACCATTACTAAAGTGGGTTTCTACCAATATTTTATCATAAATTTAAAAATAAATTTCAATAATTAAAACAATTTCAACCATATTTTTTATGTTGCAATAGAAGGATACTAGAGTGAATGCTACAACCTCATAAACAATAGAGGAAATGAATAACAACACAAATTCTAAAACCAAACTAGGTTGAAAACCCAAAAACATGCAATAGATATTTTTCCCCAAAATCAATATAGCCATATTTCATCATTATTAGAAAAAAAACCTAGATCCATTCGCAAAATATTTTATGTATCATTCCAATATAGATAATAAGAATAACTAAAGAAAAACAATGATTAACAGATACTTACCGAGGAATCTCAGCTTCAACAAACAATGATTTTCAAATAGATAACTCTCAGATCAAGAGGATTTTATCCGTGGCCTTTAAGAAGAGATGAAATCATGTTAGTGTCTTAATAGGGGAAAATGAACCATTAAAGTGAAAAAATGAGTTTGATCCACAATTTTCTTATTTATCATTTATGTGTGTAGACTTAGGGAACACAATTAGGCAAACCATGCACAGACCACTATATCAAGAAGAACCTCACATGGTTGTATTGTACAGTTATACACACCATGGACTAACCATACATAATCCATCTATTCTAAAATAAATGGGTACTCATGGGTGGTCACACTGTTTGGAAATACATTGCATCAAAACATGTTCCTACCATGATCATACTACCTAACATTTAATGTTTTTTTATAAAAAAAGTATGATTTTTACTAACCATGCACCTAAAATAAATCTCCAAAAACATCCCAAAAGTCCTCCAACCTCACCCAACCTTCAACCAAAAGTATTACATACATATAATACATAATTAATGGGGTACTTACTTGAAATTGAGGGTTCTATATTCTCCCCACCATTATCCTTTTCATCCTTGGAATATAGAGAATCACCATTTTCTTGAAAGATATGGGTCCATTGCATGACTATTTTGTTTTTCTATTATCGAGTCACTTCCTGAATCCAACAATATCTCCTCAAAACCTACATTATCCTGATGATTTTACGACACAATAAACTCTTTTTCCTATCCACAATTTTTACCGACATATGATGTAATGAAGAATCCTCTTATAGGTCTATTTGATCCCATTGAGTCACATAGTAAATATCATGAAGATACATTTTAAACTAATATACATGAAAGAAAATATTCATTAAACTGAACTACGGTGGAAAATACAACCTATATGTCACATCACTAACCCATTCATGTATCTCAAATGGGCCCCTAAATAGATGTGATAACTTTTCATTCTTTCTAAAACTATCCATCCAATATTGTTTTTTTAATTTTATTAAAAAAACGAGAAACAAAAGGAGTACAAAAAGAAGGAGGCCAAATGGAGCTCCCCATGAAGGAAAGCCTACGAAGGTCTGAAGTAGTGTAACCCAAGGGCATAACATTTAATAAAATCAATCCCTAGGGATTTAATACTTCTCGTCGTATGAAAAAACACCTCCTCTATTCTAGGGTACCCCACTAAAGCTAGGTAGTCTGCCACCTTGTTCCCCTCCCTGCAGGTATGTCATACACTAACGGTATTATTGAGCATAATTTTTCATTTCCTGATATTATAGAAAATCGGCCAAGGTGTGACCCCACACCCTTTCAAGGAATCATGGACAACCAAGGAATCTGTTTCAACTTCAGAGCTGCCCAGCCCATGTTTCCAACACAAGGTGAGGCTGGTGAGCATAGCCATAGCCTCCGCTTGGAGAGAGGATCCCTACCCCAGCCTGGCTGAGAAAGCTAAATAAACATACCCAAAAGCATCCCGCACCACTACTCCACTGCTCATGTACCCCTGAATACAAGAACCATCTATATTGAGTTTCAAGCCACCTAAAGGTTTGCACCATCTTACCCAGTTTTCGGACCTGCTACTGGAAGCTACATTCGTCCTGAACTGAAAACGGTGGAGCGAGGGAGCCTCTTTCCACGATTTTACTGCCTTATTCCAATCCAATAGGAGGTTTTTTTTTCAGAAAATTAAAACCCAGGAAGTCATTGTCCCTACCTCAAGCTTCATCATGTTTCGTGCCTGCTAAATACACCAACACCTAGCATGCAGCAACACCGAGCAGGCCACCTTCTCCACCCTGCCTCTGTCAGTTCCATGAAAGCTGTCCTCTAAGAAGGGAATGATATCTCCATATGGAGTACGAACAACTGAAAATTCCCGTAGAGCATTCCAAACCTCAATCCCCCATTCACTGCTGAATATAAGGTGAGTAGCTGTATCCTCTCTATGCACCCTACAACAACACACGCATTTGGATGCCATTTGGATTCCGCGCCTGCGAATATTATCATCTGTAGGCAGCCCTCTATTCCAGAGCCTCCATGTGAGCAAGTTATATTTAGTTGGAATTCTTTCCACCCAAATAATCTCATCCCATCCCCCAGCCTACACCGATCCATGCACCACACACCTGAAAATCTTTGATGAGAATAGACACGAGGCAGAAGTAGTGAAGACACATATGTCGTCTTTGGAATTCATCACAATAAACTAGAAACCCACTTTCTGACTGTTATCCAGAACTACAGAGATGAATGATGGGAAGAGACTCGCTTCCCTGAACGTGATATTCATGGCCGGGCATCCGGGAAATGCCAGCACACCCCCCTGAGTCATGATGCCAGAACGAGAGCTAACCTCTCCCAACCACCCAATGCGCAAAAGGGCTAAGGGTCTCAACAATCTTCCCAACAGTTGACCATAGGGTAGAGCGACCCCTATCCACTGGTCCAAGAAACCCTAACGAGTGAGATTGCATGGTTTTTCCCTAGAGAGTACATCGTTCTAGCACGCTCCATGTAAGCCTTTCTTGCATATAGAAAATGGTATCACTTAGGTTCCGCACACTGATCCCCCCTGCGCCCACAGGTTTCTCCATTCTGTTCCAAGACACCCAGTATTTCTTCTATCCTATGTACGGGTTCCATATGAAGGAGGAAAGGATCCTATCGATGGAGCTAATCAACCCCTTAGGAACCTTGCTATAGGAGAGACCGTGAATGGGGGCAGACACCAAGACATTATTCACCAGGGTGATCCTCCCTCTAAAAGATAAAAATTTATTTTTCCAGTTCAGCATTCTCTCTGTGATCCTAGAGAGGAGGGCGTCAATGTCCTAAATCCAAAGTCTCCCCAAGAAAGAGGCGCGCCAAGATAAGTTGTAGGGAAAGACCCCTTCTGAATGCCCAAATGCCTGCTGACCGACTCCACCCTCTCAAACACACACCTGTTGGAGATGAAGAACACAATCTTACCTTTGTTGATGCTCTGCCCCCACCATCTGCAGTATCCGTCCAGCACCTCGCTTAAACACCGCAGTGATATACTTTTCCCATTCACAAAGAGGATGGTATCGTCGACAAACATTAGATGGGAGATAGATGGAGCCTTCAATCGACACCCATATGGGATAATTCCACTGTTATTGATACTCCTTTGGAGGAGCCGACTCAACACATCCTGAGTAAGGATGAACAGTGTAGGTGATATTGGGTCCCCTTGCCTATGGCCCCGGGTAGACATGAAGAAACCATATGATTTTCCCATAAATGAAACTGAAAACCACACAGCGCTGAAGCAACAGAAGAGGATATCCACGTTCCAAGAGTGGAGGCCCAGGCATGCTAAGACTCTGTTAATAAATATCCCTTTGAATTGGTCGTAATATTTGTTCACATCTAGTTTAATGACCATATTTGAACCACGAGTTTTGAAGTTGATGTCATTAACCATCTCATGTTCCAAGGAAACCGGCTCCTGGATCAAGTGACCCTTGATGAAACCATGCTGTTCGGGAGAGATCCATTGGGGAAGATGGGTGATCAGTCACGATTTTATAAGGCTCTCTAGGACCTTAGAGGGGACATTACACATACTTACCGGTCGATACTGTGAGATCGAGGAGGGGGCCTTTGTCTTGGGTATGATAATGAGAGTGGTGGTGCAGTCCACCCTAGTAAAACTACCCCCATGGAAGAAATCATGTATGGCTGCTATCAGGGACGCTTTCACCATATCCCAGGAACCCCTATAGAAAGAAGCGGGGAAACCAACCGGGCTGGGGGCGCTCTCCGGAGACAAGAGCCAGAGCACCTTCTTAATCTCCCCCTCATCAGGCATAGCCCCCGGGCTGATATTGATCTGCTCCGAAACTAGGTTAGGAATAACATCTAAAATGTCTATGAAATCCGATTGATAACCAGAGGGCCAGTTTGACTGAGGGCCAGCCAAAATATCCCCAAAGAAGGAACTGGCCAAACCGCCCACAGTGTCTCTATTGTCCGTAAAGGATCCATATTCCAACTATATATTAGTCCTAACCTTCCATTTCCTCTCCGTAACACACACATGAAAGAAGCTCGAGTTCCTATCTCCTTTTTAAGCCATTTTAATCTAGCCTTATCTCTAGCTAGATGCTCCTGCATGAGAAGTAAATCGGCCATTATACCCTTCTTCACTGAAAGATCCTCGTAGACCCCCTCATCCCACAGTTTCTCCAGACTGCTTTCCAAACATTTGATACCCTGCATAACACCTCTTAATTCAACCTCAGGGGGCGCCAGTTCACCAGACCACTCCTGTAGTAGCGGCCGAAGCCTGTGTAATTTTCTATGAAGAATGAGCCACAAGTTTCCTTGAGTAGGAACACCCCACACTGATCTGACCATGTCCTGATAGCCCGGAGAGTCCACCCAGTATTGCAAGAATCTATATGGTTCCTGCTGCGTATGTGAGGACAGTAGAGAGACTAAGAAGGTGGAATGATCTGACAGACCCCAAAAGAGGTGAGTTAACTTGGTGCTAGAGAATCTAGATAAAGCTTGGGTATTGTCCAGGCACCGGTCTAGCCTACACCATGAACGGCCTGGTCCTTACTGATTATTAAACCATGTAAACTGATCACCCACAAAGCCTAGGTCTGAGAGACCCTTCAATTCCATGAAACACCCAAACGCCTGACTGGATTTCTTGGGAAAATGACCTCTGTCCTTCCTTTCATCGGGATCATCCACCACATTAAAATCCCCTCCAACAATCCATGATTCCACACCAGGGTCCAAGATACTTAACTGCCTCCACATGGACTCATGGGTGTTCATATCGCAGCTTCCATAAATGAAAGAAGCAAAGAAGGAGACATGACCAATGATTAACTAATGGTAATGAACTGATCCTCAGCTTGAACCAAGCTCACCGACCATATTTTATGCCAAAAAACCTAGATTTACCTGTTAACTGAGTCAGCCTGCTCGCAGCCATGCATTTGTATCTTTCTGGTGTAATCTCTAATTCTCGAAGTTTTTTGTTTGTGCTCACGAACACCCACCAGATCCACCTTGTGCCTGGAAGATTCAGAGGCAAGAAAATCTGATTTCACCTGGGCACCAAGCCCCCTGGCATTCCAAATTAACAAGGGAATCATTTAAAAGGTGATCGTTGTGGTTATGGCTCTAGAGACCATAGCCTTCGAAACAAGGGAGGATGGAACCCCTTGATGCATCTTTCCCTTCGATCTAGTATAAACCCTAGTCCCATTGGGCGTCCAATCAGGGGGGGATAGGGACTACCTATCATGATCATGTTATGATTCCTCCTTTCTCGGGCTACTGACCGAGACACACCTTCACTGGCATCCCCAACACAGGTGGGAGACCCCTCGGGAGAAATCTGGGAGGGTCAGCCCATTATAGCCAAGGGAGGGGGATAGGTCACCCTAGGATCATATCCTAAGACTTGTGGGACCAATTCCATGACCCATTGGTCTATCCCTGATCTACTCTTCAACACCACATCTGCAACTAGAAGCAGGGACCCGAGCCCCAGGAACATAACACAAAACTAACCTCCTATTTCCGTGGGCTAGGCGAGCCTGATAGGAGCAAGCTGGGAGGTGGGGACTCAGAGGTCACAAACACACCTTGGAATGAACGGTGAGATAGCCAGGGAATCTTTAGGAAGGACCTGCACCGCAGGCTCTGGAGTCACCCTAGAGGGGATCCCCAATGCCGGGGAGGAGAAAACAAGATCCATCAACACCTACCGATTCTTCTGCGCATTTTCCATAGGAGGAGGTCGAACACCACCCGTCCTGGACACCATCCTTGGTATGCCTCCTCGCCCCTTAGGGCCATGGTGACAAAAAACCTGAGTGGAGTTCCCTTGGAGGAGGAAGTACGGGAAGATCCTTGGAAAGATGGGGTAAACCAGATCTTGCTCCCATGAGAGAGAATCCTCAACCGGAATGTCCAGCTTCTCTGGGATCGTATAGGCGATGTCGATCTCTACAAAAAAGCGAGCCTCCGAGGACGACATGCACGTCCTTGTGTCATCGGAGCATAATAATACTCCAATGGAGTTACCGATCAGACTTAGAAGACCTTTATTCTAAATGTATGTGATACTTTCATGAACCTACAAAATCCATTACACAAGACTAATATTTGTATTCAATATTTGAATCATCTATTCAGATTTAATTTCTTTTTGATGATGGTATGCCATACTCATCATCAACTGAGTCCTTAGTAAATGCTGCAAGTTTTTCAAGAAATGAGGCATAAAACTCGGATCTCTATATGATACTATCTAAACTAGTATATTATTCCTCTTTACCACTTCTCTAATATAGATTGTAGAAATGTCCTCTACCAAAATAGGTTCATTAATAGGGATGTAGTGGGATAACATTGTGAGATGATCCAATATCAACCATAAAAAATCGTGTTTATAAACTATCCTTGGGAGAACTATCACAAATTCTATGGCTATCCTCTCCCATTTCCAAATAAAAAAAAGGTAATGATTACAATATACAACTCATCTACAAGTGGTCTACCTTAACTAGATGACTGGTTATGCATGTCGAAAGAAAATCATCCACCTTTATTTTAATTCCCACCTTCAAGAATGATGAATTCAATTTCTTATACATATTCTGTATTCTAGGATGAATATGTCATCTGGAATAGTTATAGGCATGTAAAATTTATTCCTGACATGCCATAGGTATGACCACCCAATCTTGAAACCAAATAATTGAACTCTCATCCATCTTTCATCACTAGAGGTCTCCTCACTATTGATTTTTGAACTCATCACAAGACATTGTGAATCAAATTTCTATTCCTCAATAAATTTCAAATTTAGAGTAGGAATAAAATAAACTAGAAATAAAACCACCAAATTGTCTTGGTCTTCACAATCCATTTGCATGTCTGTGAGCACTGACATCAGTTTCCAATGACATTATGTCTTTTTTACCAACTAATCATATTACTGTCTAATTAATTAATCTACCACCAAATTTACTTTACCCTATTTATATATAATTTTAATGTCAAACATTTTTAGATACTTCATCCATAATCTTTTTCTCTGATTGAAATCCCATTGTGTAAAAAACATTTCGAGATATTATGATCCGTAAACACTGAAAGCTTCTCACTAAAGAGGTAATGAATACATGTCTTTAAATAATTGAATAAAAAACTAAAAATCCTATGTTGGGTTGATTTTTTATAGAAACCTTAATTTCAATGATCTATAAGAAGCCTCATGATCTCCCTATCTGAGAACACATCCTAAACCAGATCCTGAGGAATCATAATACACAATTAACCATTGTCCTAAATCTAAAAAAATTAAGATTGATGCTAATGTATAGGTAACCTTATGATTTTAAAAGTGTTCTTACATTCTTCTATCTATAGTAATGGAACATTATTTCTTGTAAAATCTGTCGTTGGTGAATCCCATTAAAAAAATGAAAAAAATCAGTAATTTCTGGATAATATAAGGAAACAATCTATCTCAAAAACATTCTTGGGTGTTCTCTAATAGGTAAAAACATATTTATATTATATATTCATATAAAAACCTATTCTAGATGTTACATGGACAAGGTAATGTAAATCTATAATAAAAAATTCATACATTTATGAATTATCATACATGTGATGATCTCTTAAAATTACCAACATTGTTACCAAGTGTTGCTCATGCTTATCCCTTTTACTCGATTACACTAATATGTCATCAAAATACACCCCCAAAAAATAATCCAAATATCATTGAAAAATAAAATTCAACTATTCCATGATTACCTCTGGTGAATTGATAAGACCAAAAAACATAACCACATATTTTTAATGTCCATATCTACGTCAAATTTTTGTATTAGAAATATCCTCCTGAATCCACAATATGTGATATCTTGATTGCAAGAAAATTTAAGAAAAACATTGAACTCCCCTAAATTGATCAAAAAAATTCATAAAAGTGTGGAAGTGTATATCAATTATTTTTTCATATTTTTTTTGTATTTTGATAATATACACACAACCGAGTATTTCCATTCACCTTTTAGGCAAACAGGACTAGTTATAACAACAAATACATGCTAGGATGAATGAACCCTTTCCATTTAATATATTCCAACTAAACTTTAAATTATCTTATTTCTATTAGTACTATATATTAAGATGGAAATGAAATAATAATTTTCCTTACAAAGAGATCAATCATAAAATTCTATTCACTTATGGGTGGAATCCATGTGAAATTATCACAAAACCCCTTTTGAAACTGATAAGCCACTGCTGGAAAAAGACACTTAACAATATTGCCCTCTAATTACAAAGTAGAATATGTTAGATGGTATGATATAGTTTCAACTTCTACTTCTAAAATGTTTTTAACCTACCTTTGCATTCATTTCTCCTCTAATGAGATTCTTGACCCCATCAACAGTCATAAAACTAACTATTTGGGGTATAAAAATCACTATGATCCTTGAATACGGTCAGCCAATCTGTACCCATGATTATATCATAGACCTCAACATCAAGCATAGAGAAATACCATATCATATTATCTCCATAAAACGTTATAGATCACATTGTACACATAATGTCTTTACATTCTCTATTACAAAGGGGAGTTTGATGTTTTAAAATAGAAGGCATCATCTCAACATAAAACACAACAAATCGACAGCACGTGAAGTAATAAATGAATGGGATCCACCCATATCAAAAAAATCATAGATAAAGGTATAAATAAAAATAATTGTAACTCTCACCATCGATGGTCCAGATTCATCATCCATAATCACATTCTTACCTCTATATAACTGCTTACTCAATAAACTTTATTAATTATTTCCTTGTTGATATTGCACTACATGAGGAGTCATGGTGTTCCTTGAATCACCATGCCTAGCTCAGTTTTTCTGATGATATATATTCTATTTCCCTCATCCCATCAAAGAAAATGATATCTTTGAAATTTGAGATTTTTCCCGAACACCTGACCTTAGAGCATTGTGACAATAAAACTAAGGATTATCCATCTAGTTGCAATTATGGCATGCTTTAGGTGGTTTTATATAATATTACTTCATGTGATAAAATATCCACACTGGAAAAATCATGGTTTACCGATTGATTTTGGAGGAAGATTAATTGATCTAACCATCTAATTAGGATTCATCCCACTAGCTTGGGAATAGATGTCCCTCTTCTACTTTTTCTTGGCATTTGACTTCCCACCATTTTCCATATCTATCAACATGCTCCCTCAATATGTGGTTCAACATATGTCTCTTTCTACCAATATTTATCTATTGAATTTAACTATATAATCCATTATACGAATCATGTAAATCATCGAGTGAAACTACTACGTCATCTACAATTTAAATATTCATGCTTTTTAGGATGAACTAGATGCAACTTCAGGAACATAACAGACTACATTCATAAATTTATACATGTACTATATTACTTGGAGATTCTACTTCTTATACATGAATACTTTTCTTGTTATAGAATTCATAAATCTATGAGGATGTAATTTTTGGTTGAGTAGTTATTATAAATCCTCCAATGCAATGCCTTGGTATAATTTAGCCCAAACTGCTAAATTTCAGCACTGGAATTAAATATCCTCCCAAATATATGTTTCTAACTTGATTTTCAGCACTCTAGTGTGCCTCTAAAATACAATATATGATTTATCCTATTAAGCCACACCTATTATTTATTTGGGACCAAATCACCCCGAAAGATGGTTGGATTATTCTTTTGAAAATGAATGGGTTTATCAACTTACCTTGCTTCACCCCTTCTGTTCCCTCTATCCACTACATGAAAATTCTAAACAAAAATTTGAACTATATGTTGTTTCACCTGTAGCTGATGTGAAACCATATTCTCATCATCCTCTTACTGTTGGTTTCTACAATGCCTATCTAAAACAATTATTATAATCAAAACAAAACACCATATTTCCCACCCTCTAGAAAATAAAGTCTAAACAATTAATGTATTTTCATATCAAAACTATCACGACCAGGCTTTCCCAAAATTCAGGTTTTTATATTCACAAATAATTTTTGAAAATTACAAAATGATTTTGAAATTCAATAAAGTTTCAAAATATCACTACCATTCCTTTTCATAATCTCACATTTAAAAATAGTTTCAAAATTTTTCAGAATTTAAAATATTTCACAAAATCATTAATCATTACACAAAATTAAATATAAAAACCTAGTAGGAATTCATTTATATGAATTCATTTCATGCTATTTTAATCGAATAAACCCACTCCAATGAGGTTACACTCCAATAAGTGTTTTAAAAAATTCATGTACCTAAAATACCTAGTTACATGAAGATAAACATAAATATCATAGTTACACCTTTTCCTTGTCAAAATTTTCATTTCCAATGATCCTATCTTCATACTACCATCCCATCTCATGGACTAAACCTAAGTGAATTTTAAACTCCAAGACTGATACAACTGGTACCTAAGGATCAAAAACAATGATACCATGTATCACATCTCTCCCATCCCTATTCAATTGAAAATACGGTTGGATAATACTTCACCTTATGTAAAACCCCCAAGATACTAAAGGCTACAAATAAATTCCAAGGTCTTCATTAATAGTTGTGAAAAGATTTTACCTTTATAAAATAAAACAACCTACCAAGATAATCACTATGGAATAACTACTATATGATTCATGAAAATAACATAATACAACTCATTGTAATACAAAAATTTCAATAACCAAACTACAACCATAATCCATATCAGAGTATAATAAAAAAAATAAAAGAACCAACATCAGAATACAAATCAAAAGACAAAACTGAAAAATATCAAAGACTCTAAAAACATAGAGTCCAAAACTCCCAATAATATCAAAAATCCAACTCCACAATACATCCCAATGTATTATAGTGAATCACTAAATAAATGAGTTACATTTCCTTTACCTATGTCTCAATAAAAAAATTCACCAAATTCACCAATGCTTCCAATCCTGGGGTGGGTAAAGAAACATAGTAGGTTTTCCCTAGATTACATCTCATATCACACCACAAGGATTCAACATATTAGATAATTTATATAAATAAAATTATATAAAATAATTTTAAAATAACTTATATCAAAGAATAAAACAGTTTCCAAACCAAAACATTTTTAAAAACCAAATCTATTTCCAAGGAAAAAATAAAATTGTCATTAATCCATTTCACAGTCTTCTGGAAAACCTATTCCATGATTCACACACACACACCCACCCATGCATACTTATATGATAGTTCAATACTTATGAGGGGTCTCTTATCAATATTACAATTCATAACAAGTTAACCATATTTAAAGATCCCCGATGTCACACTCCCTTATATAGGATCTTCTTATTATACCCAAATTCTAAATATACCTTAATAATTGTCACTTAAATAAAATGAACATGCACCAACAATATAGAAAAAATGATTCCAAACCAACCATTTCAATACATTTAAATAAAAACATATATTTCATTGAAAATCTTTCTCTCAATCCATTTCCATGATGAAAAATATTACATATATTAAAATCATCATTTAAAAATCATGAAACACTTCAATTTTCCCAACATCCAACTTCCATTATGTTCCAAACCATTAGTAAAGAATATTTATACAATGGTTTTAATGTAAATTTCTAAATCAATTTCAAGATATTCAAAAAAAATTGTAACTAATCATTAATGTTCTAATAAGACGAGTAAAGAGTGAATCCACCAACATGAAAAACTATGGAGAAAACAAATAACTGTGAAAAATATTCAAAAAACTCAGTTGAAGCTTTAAAAACAATCCTTATATCATGTTCCATAAGATTATCATAGCGATATCACATCATTACTTGAATGAAACAACCATGATCCATATCCAATGGACTGGATCTATCATTCAAAAAGAGGGAAGAAGAAGAATAAATGTAAACAGTATGAATAACGGAGAGTTACCATGGAATTCAGGATTCAATTCACCGTGTTTTTCTAATGGATAGCTCCCAGATCATGAGGGATAATCTCCACACCTTTTGGAAGGATACAAAATCAAGTTGGGGTTATAATGTGTTGAAAAGAACGATAATAGGGAGAAACTAAGCTAGATACATAATTTTCATATCTAAATTTTAATTGTGTATGGTTAGGATATAGGGTTATGAACACCATGCACTAAATCTGTATAGTCCTTTGCATCAATAAGCACATCACCTGTAAATCTCACACTATTAGAAAAAATACGTACCATCCATGAATAATACCTCTATTACAAAATTAGTGGTTACTCCTGGATGGTCGCAAAATTCTTCCAAACCAGACACCTAATCATGATCCTACCCAAAGAACACTACCTTACCATTCATGGTTTTTGTTAGGAGTTTCACAATATATACAAATCATTATCAAACTATAAACCTCTAAGAATCCACAAAAAAACATTCCAATAATCATATAAACTTTCCCAAACATCACGCAACAACTTTTCATACATAAAATACCAAAAGAAATGAGTACTTTCTAGAAAGTGGGGGTGTTATAAAAATCCTCTATTGATCTTTTAAAAAGGTATAAATAAAATAATCTGGCCTTTATCATTTATAAATGTAGTAAGAAACCACCAAGCCCTCACTTTTTGATGGTTGTAAGAAGAAACCTATTGTATAAGGTAGTATGAGAATTAAATGTTTTTATTGGCTCAAATATTTTACAAATATTGTCCCATATATCTCAAAGGAAATAATAAGATAATGGAGAGAGAGAGACACACAAGAGGATACATATGGGATACTTTGAGAATAGTTATCTGAAATTGGATCTTGAGATAGCGCATCGAGATTGAGATAGAATTACTATAGATCCATCATAAATGCATTGATATAAATGATGCTTAGTTTTTTGGATCTACAATTCAAGAAATGGATTCTATAAATAACCTTTAATAGTTTCTAGAAACTTATAGATCCACCTCATCCATTTCAAATAATTAACAACTCTTTAAGAGAATCAGGTACTATATAATTAATGATTTCTTAATTGTTCGAGCAGCTCCACTCTCTAGCCACCAAACACCATTGATTAGATGGTATTCTTTCTCAATATTATTAGCTCTTCCTGATTCCACTACAGGGATGGTGCACCTCTAGTGGATGAGCAGTGTATTCCTAAAGAATTATGATGATACTTCCTTCATTATCTTTTCATCGATAGTATTTCACTAGCTATCTTTTTTTTCTAGGTTGTTCCTTCTTCAAATATTGGAACATCAGGATTTTAACATAGAGTTCAACAATCATTGATCATTCCATCCCTAGCTTTAGTAAACATATTAATACATCAAAAAAATCATCACTATCTTAAATTTCCTCATTTTAAATCAATCACATGTTCCATTAAAATCCTAACCTGGTATCTATTTTTCCTAACTAACTCTCCCATAAAACAAACTATTTCATATAAAGATGAATTTTTTTTATCATCATAAAATCATGAGAGTGAAATAGATGTACAATATGATGGAACACATCCATAGGTACCATGACCATATATCTTACTATGGTCAATAATAATTTGGGTAATATCATCTCGCTGAGTAGTATCAAGGTAAATCTAATGAAGGTCAATGTTACAGTTTATTAATATGTACTGAATAATATCTCAAAGATAAGTATATTACATCTGTTAGAGGACTATAATCTATGGTGTCTATCCCAATTATTCTGGATTTTGAATTATTTATTACATCTATCTAATAAATCTCATTCTTATTTTGGATGAAACACTATTAATCATTTGTCCAAATTCCTATAGTGTTCGGTGAAAATTGTTCCAATTTAATAACTTTTACAAAAAAAATCTTAAAATAATAATTATGATGCATATAATATTTTTTTTGTCTTTTGATTTATAATTTTTTAGTTTTTTCTTATGGATCTAGCGTTTTCACCCTGATAAGAACAAAAATAATACCTGTGATCAGATTTTTGTGTAAGTCTCATTTTCACTCAAATTATAGAGGCATTATAAATTTGGGAATAATTTATTATAAACCTCGAACCTAATATAATATTATTGAAAAAAATTCAAGGGGGATAGAAGATGATATAAATAATATGTGTCGATATTATTCAGGACTCATATTTTGATATCTTATATACCCCTAGAAATAGTAATGTGGTGGAAAATAAATTATGTTTAAAACTAAAATAATATTTTTACGAAGAGGGAATTGACGAGTGATGTATTATATCTATTATAAAAACCTTATATATTGATTTAATTATTTTGTTTTTTTGATATTTGTTATAAAAAATGCCATCATCATCATGAATGGAATATCTATAGGTTGATTCAGAGTTAAATTATCTAAAGGTAGATGTTTGTTGATATTGGGTGGTTCATGGGTGTAATCATAATGGAAATTATTAAGGTGAACATATAAGTTTTAGATGATAGGTTCTCGTTCTTAGAGATGTATATAAAGTGGTTATTCATGCATTTTATATTTCACCAATTCATATACATCTAATATAAAATGATATGTGTCATTCTCTAAAGTAGTAATCATGGTGGTTCAGTTTCAAGAAGAGACAAATATATTATGTGCCTAAATTTCTTCACTATAAAAAAATAAATATTGAGCATAAAGTTTTCATGAGGTTCCTATAACCATTGAAAATGGTTATGTAGAAGAAAAATGAAATATTCAAACATTTTTTAATATTTTAATGCATTTATATAACAGTTATGATTATATTTTGATTGTGGTGTATAAAAATTTAAATTTTTAAAAAAATTACTTTATGATAGAATTTTTTGGTAAAATACATTTTTGAAGATGTATATTGTAAATATTATGATGTTGTGTTTAATTTTTGGATCAGTTATACAATATTATTATTCATTTTCACTTATAGTAAACGTTGAAATATATATATTTATCTTGTGACCCTTATATGAAAATGTACCATATGCTAACCATAGATCAATGGATATGAATATAATATTGTTTATACAATATTGGGTGTGTTAAATGGTTAACATATTGTTGTTGTTCTAACAAATCCAAGTATTTTAGAACTTTTGATGCTGAAAAATAACAATTTTCTTAACTCATGGGTATATCTTAGATAAATTCAGAATAATAATTATTATATTTTATAGTTATATTATGTTCTAATATACTATAGTTCGATATGGTTTTATTAATTTTTGATGAAATTTATCCAACAAAATTATCATATTATCCAAACGAAAATTTTTAGGCATCTATGTTAAAATAAATTCACTACAATTTGAAAATATATCTATGAAAAATATATTTTCAGTTCACTAAATATCCTACTACTAGAGAGTTCTATTACAACAGAAATAAAATTTCTATGAACTATAATTTATGATGATTTCAAATATCATATGATGCAATAAATTTTTCACACCCTATATATTTAACCTGTTCAAATATCATATAGAGTCTAATATTACCTTATTGTGAAATTACATATAGGAATTTTTTATATTGAAGCAACATATCATAAATAGTGTAAAATATTATTTTTGGAACAAGTCATCTTATTGTATGAAAAATATATTTTGGGAACAATTCAACTAGTTGAAATATTTTACAAATTCTGATTCTCTTTTGGGTTGTTCATATTTCATATGTTGAAGAGGAATATCTTGCTTGGAACAGAAGTCTTATAAGTATTGATAATATTTTATAGAGGTAATGATTTCCTACATGCCCCAAATTTCACACAAAGGGAAAACTTATTAGATTATTTAGATTTATGATATTATAGTTTTTTCATTGATTTAATTCCATAGTTATGGATTTTTGGAGAAATTTTACTATTACATTAACTTAATAAAAAATTAATATCTCTTAAGGAGGAAAGATCCAGAAAATTAAAAATATTATTTCGAAGAATTCTTATAGTTCCAAGGAAGATCATAGAATCATTCAATTGATACTTTATTTTCAATATTTTCAAAGGATATGGTCATGTGAAAAATTCCCTATTTTATTGTCTTTTTATTTTATATTTAATATAGACTATTTAATGGAGATGTGACATTCAAATTGAAGAAGAAAAGTAGATTAATTTAATTTAAATGAATAATATGAATAAGAATTTTTGAAACTATATTAAAGATTCTTCTTGCAATACCAATATTCAATAATATCTAATATAGTTGTATAACATTCATCAGCTATATCGTGATGATATTTTAATTATATGAACTTTTTCACCAACATCATGTTACCTCTTATAGGTACAAATTGCACTAAAAAACTTTTCTTCATCTCATTCTACAAAAAAAGTTATAATCCTTATACGGAGTGTTGTAAATGTCATGTATAGGCATTCTAGTAGGGTATCCCTTTTAAAATAACTTATAAATTTATTCTAAGTGAATTATTATTACATTTTCATAGGTACATTTCATAACCCCGCACCACTATTACCCCTTTTAAGAGTAAAATTATGTCAAGGAAATAACCCATAATGCATTCCTTTAATTGGGACTGAGATTTAGACCATCACCAAAAGTGTATCATAAATGAAATATGTGGAATTACCCAATAAAATTTATTATGGGATAATAAATAGGTTTAAATACCCAAATCACCCGTGTATCACCAATAATAAAATCTCAATACATGAATGAAATATTATGAAAATCATACTACCTATATTACAAAAAATTAACCTAGGTGGTGACCATAAATTCCAACAAATCCTAAACAACCAATTTAGTCTTTTAAAACTAATCTATATCTCCAAAAAACACTTATAGTGTTCAAATAAAGATTATTTAAATTTATAAGGGTGAACATAACATGTATACTCAGAAGGATCTTCCATGAAACCTCTAACTTAATACGAGAAAAATGAATACTAAATCCCATGGAATGGATAATGAATCTTACTCATTCCCAAAATATGTAAAGTAGTTTTCCATTATCACTATGACTCATTTGTAGTGTAATAGATAGTATGATGTAGCAAAATATCATAAGGATATGTATAAAAAAGGTGTTATGCTTCCACATCCCCTCCAATTTTTCTCTTTAACACCTATAGCTCACGTCATGTGTTCTCCATTCCCGTAATCATCATGCATCCTTAGAATATGCATCAGAACCATTTTCTATTACATCCATCTTGATATAATCACATCACCATCATATATAATCACATCCATAACCAGGTAATATTTATGATTGCCCCATAACCAATGTGTTATGAATAATACCACAATCCATTACAATTTACAAAAAATACACATGTAACATCATTATCCATTAATCCCAGGATACAACTATATTATTTAAGCACAATCCAATATAACCAACAAATACATTTATATTGAACTTACTTTAATCTGTACTCATTATTTTACATACCCTATAACTTAATCATCCATAGGATGAGTATTCCAACAATATATAAAAAATCTAGGGAGAGTGCGGAGAGAGTATTCAACTATATAATCCCTCACATACATGGATGTTGAGGAAAACAACAGATAAAAACCATTTTGTGGTGATTGTACAACTAATACTGGTGTTGAAGTATATGTACTCGGAAACCATAATTTATATAACACAATACCACACTAAGGTTAATTATAAGGCCATGAACTCATCTACAGTTATTATACCCTATGACACCCTCCAACCATCTCTATGGTGTAGACTATAAATATTCACACATTCATTATGATTAATTAATTTAGTAATATAGAAGTTATCAATCATTTAATTGAACCATAATCAATCGGGTTTTAACCATTAATTTTCATTATAAGTGAACATAAATGTATTATATACTCATTTTTATTAATTAATATCAATGAACCTAGATCATTATTATGATCATATGTGGTTTTCCATAATAAATAAGTCATTATTAGGTATCATTACCACCATATGGACACTCAAGCTCTTGAGTTAATTATTAATTCAGTCATAATTCTATGATCTTTGCGTACTCTATGACTCATCCTTATCTACCACAAGGAAAGATGAACTTTTCATCCATATATATAAAATATTTCATACAGTTTGAAAACCTATGTGATAATATCCAGTACCAATCCATACAGCCATCACTAAGAAACAACCAAGCTGAAACCCTGACTCTCAACTCTTTCTATCATGAGCATCAACCACTACCACTACCCCAAATGGTCCAACATATTCGTAAGAAAAACTCCTATAATACTTGGTTTTTAACAAATCAAGAAAGACTATATCATCCTAGTGTGATCATTTAATGCACAATAGGTATTTTTTATCATAAAAATCATGTGGAAATAGAGTATGGATAACAAATTCATTAATGCATTTAAGAATAAGGATTGTATTTCTTGGACCCAAAATATAAATTTCAGCACATATTCTTTCTTAACCATCACCAAGTAAGATTGATCAATTTAATATAGAAAAAATTAATAAAGAATATAATTTAAATTATATTTTCTAAATAAAAAATATATAATTTAAAAAATTTGACTCAAAAAATAGTTAGAATTTGTGAAGTTTTATTGAAAAGTTGTAATTAAATAATCATATCATAATAATTAATGATTATATCATTGGGGTATTATGTTATTCAGGAAATTTCAAACATAACAAAATTTTATATGAAACAAATAATTTTAGTACCTGATGAACACTATCTAAAAACAAAAATAGTGGTTTGTCAATATAGAAACATACAGATGAAATAAAAAATCACATTTTAAATTATAATTATTCACTATTTATATTAACTAATATATTCATTATGATTAATCAACTATCTTCTCAATGAAACTAAGGGATTATAATTTCACAAAAACACTTAAAATAAAAGGGATAAAATCAAATCCTATATTTGGAAGAATATTTAAACAATGGTGAATTAAAAAAACAGATAAATAAAGGGAAAACCAAGCATGAAATTCATGGTTAAGGGGTTTGGAATTGGTAATATAATGGTTACCACTCTAAAAGGATAAGGTCTCTGTCACCCAGGTTGGAAAGAAATACAGAAAAATCAAACAATGAAGACCTCTATTTCTTTTTTAAATAATTATAACAAATATAGGTCCTCATATATTTTTTTTCATAAATCACACCCAACATTTCATTTTTAAATTACATTAATTAAAAAATAGACCATTACTCACTTAAATATTTATACACATTAGGAAAAACCTATAAAAGTGAAAGGATATAATAAATAATTTTTTGAAAAGAATATTTCAATTATATTACATAAAAATGAGTTGTAGTATGACAGTGGGAGGAATATTATAATTAAACAATAACAATATAACCTATAAAAATATGGGTTACTCTGTGAAATGGTAGAATGTCTTTTCGATACATTACATAAAATCCAAATGGCTATTAATATAAATTTTTAAAAAAGTGTGACTGTTATGACGGAGAATAAATTTTTTTACTAAAGAGACATGTTTCCATACCATTATGTATTTGATAGGGGTTTATATATGTGTAAGAATAATTTATATTAAGTAATGATAAATGAGGTATGCATAATGTTAAAAAAATTATCATTACACATCAAATGGGTTGTGAAAGTAAGTGATAAAATATTAATAGAAAATGGTATTTACATTAATGAAAAGTATAGGTAATAAGGAAAATATTTTCATAACCATATAGATATTGAAAAAACACAATGTTGGTGTATGAAAAAATCATGACTCTTAAATTACTAAATTTTCAAATGAATTATATCCTTCAATTTCAATAAGAATCATTGGAATGGAAATAGAAAGGGATACTAAAAATCAACCCTTTGAGATACCTATCAATGAAATAAATATATCAATTAGAAAACCATCATAATCCACCCATAATCCCAAAAATATACCTATTAAATAGGGACATTTATATCAAAAGAACACATTGAAAGGGTGTTAATAAATAATATAATAAATTAGCTCCCACAATCCTTACATTAGTTTAGAACCACCAAAAAATATTAACAAACATATTGGGATATTTGGGGAATATTTGAGACTCTCATTCCCAATTTCACTCACATAATACATTATTACACTATAGGACACATACCATAGTAATTACACTCCCTTTCAATAAATTCTCTCATTATTCCCGAATCTTGACAGGTCGCTCCTTGAATTTCAAATCATCAATAATATCATTCTCACCCAATATAGAGACTTATTTATTTGTGAATATAATTTCATTATTTTTAATTTATATATTCAATAAATATGAACTATGGATGGAGATAGTAACCATATCTATTATATAATATTCATAAAAACAAAATTAACGAAAAATAAAACATAACTATTTTATTCTTGATGATGAGATCATTAATCCCATTGATCTTATAAAAATACATAGTATAACATGAGGAATACATAACCAAAAGTGGTGAGATATAAAGACCCATGAGGGAATAAACAAGATAAAAATTCATATTATATGAGTTAAAAGGGATAAAATTATATCACTAAAGAAAAGTCCCATGTATAATCAAATAGGATCTTAACATAAATAACATTGATTCCTAAGATCATTTAAATAATATAATTTTACAAAAACTAAAAAACATTGTCGATGCATATGTCAAGGTTAACTACCAATATAACATCACATGGAGGAGAGTGCCCCATCATGGATTAGATTTAATCTTTAATAAAATACATGTTGTCACATAAGACATAAAAATTAACCAATAAACTATTGTGTTATCTAGGTACACCAATCATAACTTGTAAAAGATTACATTTTTCAAATACGAAATCAAATATATGGTATATATATAAATATTACCCATGGAAATAAATGGGATTTATATTCATATCTTATTGTATAACCCAATTGAATATAATACTGATTTCCATGAAATTGGATATTAGAACATTCTTGGATAATCAATGATTAAAATTATGCATGGTTTGTGAAAATGGATTTCCAAGTGATGAGAATATGTAAAAAATAGAGGATATGGATCCTTTTAAATATACCTCTTAAGCATTGTTGTAGATAAATTGGTAAATATTTCCTAAAAAGGGAAAAAATATAAATATCCATAAAAATATACATTAAATATAAAGGGGTTATCTAGGTTAAAATGGATATGTATAGAAATGAAGGGTGGTTTAAATGATTTAATTGAGTGGTTCTTAAAATTAGGTAACTGACAGTGAAATTTCAATTAACCTAGTTTTCTTAGTAAATGAAATTTAGATGGGAACATTCGAAACATATATACACAATAATAAAAAATAGAATTAAACTATGTATATATGTTGGGGGGAATATAAAAATAATATGAATGAATTTAATAGTATAAATATATAAAAAATGTAACATATTTGGATACATATCATAACCCAATAAAAATATATTGGTTCGAAGAGATCATGTATCCCATGTTTTAGAATAATTTTTCATGTTCACTTAGCATCCCGAATAATAAAATAATCCTCATTAATTAAATAATTGAGAGCCTTTTAAATATATACATTAATTACTATAATTATATTTTATTCATTTAAAACTATTTCAATTTGATAAATGGATTAATTTCACTATTCAAAGGGTATTTGTTTCATGGTTCCAAGGTTGCATCGCTTGAGGATATTTTATTGAAATTCTTATCAAATGAGACTAAAAAATATCAGTAAAAGTAAATGGTATTAATGAACATATATAAAGTGAAATGGTAAAAAATTACCATATTTTTCTAATGTATTGATTATTTATTTATTAAATATGTTAATGTGATATGGCTAGTTTATTTGGGTATTTTTATTGACCATCATTAACAAGTATCATTTTATATAAAAATATGGTCATACATTAATTACAAAATGTTGGGGAATGATAAATATACGTATTTAGGTAATTTAAAATCATTATATGGGAATTCAATCCAATTATGATGTAAGTAGTGTAAAATTACAACTCATCATTGACAGAGGTTGTGGACTGGCATAATATGGATAAAGAATTCATTTCTAGAAGAAGAGTAGAATTTAATAGGATTAATGGTAGATATTTCATTAGAAATAAATATTTTATTCTATATATGATAGTGTAGTCACTATTATATATTGTATGAGGATGTTCAGAAGAAGGTATAATGGGAAATAATTTAAAATTGGGAGCCTGAGAATGTAACCCCTTATATGTTGTCTCCTTGAATAAATCCTTAAGGGAGATGGAATTAGTCTTTCTATGAGAACAAAAAAAACTAGGTCGAGTGGGAGAGTATTTGGAATAGAATTTTGAATAAATTTTGTATTCACCATTATTTGAATATTTGAGGTTCATGGTGGTTGAGGGTGTTATTTATAATGGGTGGATATGGTCGTTTTTATATTATATTCATTAGTTTATTATTTTGGATGAGGACTTCAAATTGTGTAGATTCAGGTGACTATATATATTAATAGATATATGTTATTTTTAGCTAATTTTTTCTTATGTCATCCATTATGAAATTAATCATGTAATTAACTTATAAGGTTGAATACATTATTTTACCCAATTTCACTATTCAATAATAAAATCAAATCTTTTATAAGCATACAAAAACCACCCCAAAGTGTTTTTCACCAAGTATATATCAAAAATGAAATCCATTTTATTAATTTTTTAATTTGAGAAATTTAGTTCTTAAATTAAATCCATATTTTTAAAAAAAAAATTAATATTATGATCAATTTTCAAACCCTTTAAAAATTGATAATAAAACATAAAATGTTTCAAAAAATTAAAATACTTGTTTAATAAATTTTAAAAAATTTATTTACTATAATCATGATATAAACATGTCATATTTTCATTTTAAACATAAAAAATATTATTTAACACTTCTATATGTGGGGATACTATTATAATGTTTAGGTTACTATTAATAATGATCATATTGCAATTAAAACTATCATATTCCAACTATCATATTACCATTATTATGGTCAGATTTGTAACATTTATATGGGTTCTCTACTTCATATAAATAACTCCTGTTTCATTCATTCATCATTTAATTATATTTTCTCTCATGGTTATATATAAGTTCATTTCCAAGTTGAATATTGAATTATTTATATTTTTTAAATTTATATAGAATTGTTCATTAGAGAGGTTTTTTTGGTGTATTGATCATATCAAAATATTTTTACTTTAGTTACCATATATTCTGTTATTTAAACCATTGTAATATTTTCAATTTTATTGTCATGTTTATTCTCTAAATATAATGATCAATTTATTATAAAATAATATATATTTTACCATGTGTACCATATTCTTTATATAATTTCTACATTAATTAGTATGACACAATTATATAATAGGAGGGGAAGTTGAATTAATAAATTTATGGGTTATTACATACCACCACCTTAACATATTTCACCCTCAAAATTTCATTCCACAATATAATATGTAAATATATGTTGGTACTTCTACCTCATTGATTTATCTAGTTACGTTATCACCTCCACATACTTATGATGTCACCATAATACTTTGACAAGGATAGATGTATTATTTCATTGAATATTATCTCTATGGTCTAATATCTTCACTAAAAAATATACATATGAGATGTAACTTTTTAGATATGCATCCCCTAAATTCTTTATATGCGAGGGTTATGTTATGTACTCATTAATAAGGATATTTGGATTACATAAATTACTTGAGAATGGGTTGGTGGTAGTTATAGACGATAATACACGACTCCAGTGTGATCAAGATTATCAAAAGGAAAAATTTACATAGGATGGAACGTTCCATTCATTAAAAATATCATGATTTAATTCCATGGAGATATGTGTAAGAACACTTTATCACCAAATTCAAACTCCATATCTCATATATGATTATCAAAGTAGGTCTTATGTCAACTCTATAGAGAAATTATGTGTTCTATAACAGACATATACTTTTATAGAGTTAATTATACCACTCTAGGTCCCAACATATTGAGTTAACTAACAAAATCCCAACAACTAGTTGTTCTATTTTAGGCCTCCTTATTTATATTGGTTTTTTATTCCTCTTTCCTGTTTGTTTACACTGGGTTCTATGCATGTATGTTATCTTGTATCTCTATTTTGAATACAAAAAAATGTTGATTAATATGATTATCCTTCAAACATTTCTTCTAATGACTGTATAGTCCACCAATATTTCCTATTACATTGGGGTGATAAAGAGTTTTGATTATCAACTCTATCTTTAGAGAATATTGGGGACTCTTTGATTACATGGAGGTATACCACATATACTGATCTGATACAATTTCTATTGTTGTTCCATGAATCCTCAACACTTATTTAATTCATACCCTTTCAAGTTTATTAAGTGATAATTCCTAATGAATTTCAATTAGATGATAATTGTTTATATGATTATTCACCATATACCATATAACATTATTTCCATTGGATTTATTTGGATGAACTGTGACAAAATAAACAGTTATATTCTTTATTTTCTATATGGATATTGACAATGGTACCAATATAACCATGGAATTTTTCCTTTTTCCCATCACCTACAGACATACCCAAAACTGTGATTTATATTATTTGATATACATCATCATATTTCCCCCCAAATAGTACACTTAGAGATATCGATACATCATCATTCTATTTGTGAGGGTTGAGAATTTAGATCAATGTGTGTAATTTAACAAATACTTATTTATATCATGATAAAATGATACACATATTCATAACCAGAATTTTACAACTCCTTCTTCATTGATTTTGAACTCCAAGGATTTCAATTTTATAATATCTTCCACTTCCTTTTTAATTACCAAATAATCTCTTTTTGCATCCATTAAATTCTCTTAAAGGTATGGTTGATGAGTTATTTATGAAATGAATAATGATGTTCCTTCCTTTATGATTACCATGTCTTTTTCATTTCATATCTAATATGATTGAATCCCTATCAATTCTCATAAGTGATAATGTTGTTGGATCCTTTCAACATAAATTATTTACAACATTATTTAATTTTCCCATATGATAGTGATTTGAGAATTAATATTCCTTGATCATCCCTAACTATCTTCATTAGTGACTATTAACCTCCTTCTAGGTGAATATATATTTGAGTATCTTATGATCTGTATAAATTTTAAAATTCACCCCACATAGATAATTCCACCAAATCATCAATGCGAAAATTACTACAGCTAAATCCAGATCATATTTTGTATAGTTTATCAAACGAATATTTATCTACCTTGATGTTTCAACTATCACATTTTGACTCTGAATCTGTAAACAACATGATCCTCTATTTAAATAATCATTATAACACCATGGTCCTAAATGTTACAAAATATAAATTTATGTTAAGAATTTAAATCTATTGAAGTTGAGGATATTTTCATGTTTATATATTTATAGAATTAGGATATATGTCATACATAACAACTCAAATGTTGCATACTAACAATATCTACTCATTATCCATTTTTTAAAAGAAAAAGAACCATTTAAAAATCATATGGTTTTATATCACATTTAATCAACTCAATATGTCCCTTGATCCCATAATATTCACTTTTATCCCTTAAATTGTGAGAAAAAACATTTTAAATAATGGAATGACCAACAAAATAAAAATATGGGACATAAATAAATAAAACAATTATCCTTAAAAAAACATTTAAACCCTGAATATTTTATCACAAAGTAAAACTGTTCACCCATATGAAGTAGTAAAACCTTACTTTGAGTATAATTTCATTCATTACCCTTTTTGTAATCAAAATATTACCATAGAATCCATATAAAGAACATATGGAATATATAGGTAACCTGGGACATAATCATTCTTAAATGGAATAACCATGTGGTGGACTTCCATATATATCCCTCTTACAAATTAAATAGCCATACAATTGACTTCCAAACCCATTGTCATGGAGGTTATAACCTAACCGCTTGTCCATGATTTATCACATAACCTCAAATATTTGGTTTATCTTGTAACCACCCGTCAAATTTTCAAGAACAGTTACATAATCATTACACATAAAATATTTCAATTATCCATATTTCACTCTTATAACTTGATTTTCAATGAAAATAAATAATTTCACAATATTGAAACGATCATTACCTTTTCAAAAAAAATTCAATAAAAAATTACCAAAAAAGTTAATAAGTGATTTATTTTTCTTTTCAAAACATCAAGGCCTGTAGAGGAATCCAAATATCAAATACTAGTCATAGTGGTGGAGAAGTTATTGTCTCCAAATATATTAAAAAGGGAATTTTATTTTTTTTTCATTTTTCCAAATATTTAATATAAAACATGTAAAAATATTCATATTAAACCCATTTAATTAAATTTAAAATTTAAAAATTTAAAAATCATATTTATATCCTTATAATAAATATGTAAATTAATATTAAAAAATAAAAATAGTTTATAATTAAATCTTGAAAAGTTATTGGTGTCCCATAACATTTTTCACATTTAAATCATAATATACATGAATAAATAAATTTTACAAACATTTAATATCATTATTATAGATAAAATATGGACAAAATATGTCTTAATGTCTGTATATTCACCTTGTAAAATAATAGAGGTGCATATTATCGAGAAATCACTCCGTGAAAAGACATTGAGACGAAGTCCCTTAGCAAGAGTCTCATTTGTAAAATATGTTAATTATCTTCATGAATAATAAATACAGGGTAATTATTTAATTTCATTAGAACATTTATAATTTTTATTATTCATTTCATATCACTTTTTACAATGTTATAACAATTAATTAATTGTTTGTTTTCACATCGAATATTTTGACGATATTCGGTACTTTAGTCGAAAATGAACATGATAAGATTTCAATATTCCATGTGTTCATAAGTACATCATCTCCATAATATTATTCATGAATTTTTTATCATTTTTATAAATCAACTATAATTTAAAATCTACCCATTACACATTGTTATGAAAAATGAACAACATTTTAATCATGGAGACAGTACGTCATACTCACACTTGAGTAACGTTTTCCATTATTAATTGATCAATATAGAAATCTAGTGAGTACTATTTTTTCTTCATATAATGATCATAACATATTTAATATCTTTGTTAATAATTAAAATATAATTATATATATATCATGAAAGTTATGTAGTGAATAAAAACGAATCACATCGCTTCGTGGAGGTGATAGCTCTCATGTACGCACAAACAACATTATCATTTTCATGTGCTTCAGAAGTAAAAAAATTAATTAATATATTAATATATTATACTGATTAATATTTATTTAATATCACATATTAAAATTAATTCCATCATTATAACTGGTCATTAAAGACCGTGATAAAAAACTAACTATATCAGTTCACGATGTGGTAGTCCATCGTACACAAAAATTAAAACTTCATTAACCATTTTATGAAATTAGAGATGTATTAATGTGGTTATATTAAAATATTAACATCTCATTATATCTACTATATTGGAGTTATTATTTCATCATATTTTAAGAATATTTTATGATGTTGAATAAGGAGTAATATGAAAACACTTCAATAAGAATGATACCTCTTCTTCAGTTGATCACCTTTTTGAAACACCTTAACACTTATAAGGAGGTAGATATGACTAAATAAATTTTTAAAGAATGTGGGGATATATTATACTAAGTTTTAAGGTCAGTTCTTGACCAAAAAAGGATTTATAAGTGTGATTAATATAGACGAACGAGTGCCTTTTATAGGAGATGACAGGGGCACCCTTGGAAACCCTTAAAATATTAAATTAATATAAATTAATTTTTAACTCCAAATTACTTGAAATAATGTTGGTTATTATATAAGGTGAGTATTTTTAGAAATACTCTCAAAAAATTATTTTTATACACGTATTGAATTTATTTTAATCCTTATCTTTTTTTGTAAACCATTTTAACTCTTACCATATTATCAAGTAATTTACACTATGATAATTATATTATTTACTATAACATGCATCAAAACTAGTGAATGGATCCTTAATTTTATTATTATAATTATCCTAAACATTTTTTAAAATATAAATATTTTAGTAATTTAAAAACATGTAATAAAATATTTCATATTCTAAAATTCCAATATTGTCTATTTTAACACTATTCATTATTTGACATTTTAAAAATATCATAACAGAAAGATAAGTTCGAACCAACTCCTTTAAATCATCTAAAAATTTTCAAATTAATCAATAAAAGTTGTGTATGTTATCAATTATCTCAAATTATTCTTAGATAAGTATTTATAATATCATTTAATTTATTCCTTCATTAATTAACCAGTTACTGCATCATCAATGTGTAACCATTTAATTTAGTTATTTATTTTATAATATTATTTAATAAGTTAACCTGATGTATGTAATCATTTTTGGATTCTAAATAACTTTTATTATATATGATATCGCTTATATGACCCATGTTAAAAAATTTATTGTTATGAGAGACATTATTAAGACATCATGGTCTTTACTTTGAACAAAATGTTTATATATGTCATAATCACAACCAAGTGGTTTCCAAAGGAAAGTATTTCAGCCTATGTATTTTATGGGTCAACCATAACATATCCAATGAAATTAGTACATGTGTTAAGATAAAATTAAAATATTAAAATATTATTTTTACCTTTAATTACTTGATTAACCCTTAACCGTTAAAATGAAATTCTAATGTAACAATTGAACAAAAATTATTTTGATCCTACTAGAAAAAACTTGTATACTCATTATAACTATGTATTTATATTTTTCAAATTTTAATTCACAAAAGTGGAAAACGTAATTTTATGTTAAACTCATTGACGGATCGACACGTTGGGTTTTTGAAGTAAAAAATGTTCAAAAGCTCACAATGTTTTTATATCCAATTTCAATGAGAAATTGATTCCAATTACCTAAATTGTATTAAATGACAAAAAATAATATAATTACACTTTAAAATAAATTATATTTATTACTTGAAAATATAAGTTAATTAGAAAAAAATTAGTTTTGAATTATAATTCAATAATTTTCACTATTCATTAAAATATTAAATTTGTTGGAAAAAAGATTAAAAATTCCCCCAAAGAAAATTTTTATATCCTTATTACAAATAATAAGTTTAGTTTTTCACAAATAATTTATAAAAGTGAAAAAACACTATTTAAAATGGGATGTCCCTCAAAAGGCGATAAAAAAGACTTTTTTGAAAAGTACTCTTTTTATGTATAAAATTGAATTTCTAGTTATTTAATGTCTATAAAAAAACTATTATGAATTTTAAACATCAAATAGTATTAATATTTCCTGAATATAATTTAAAATTGTGATTTGATAAATTTTTAAACACAGTTATTCTCAATTAAATTGTTTTTCATAAAAACACTTCCTTTATATTCAATTAATATTTTATTTTCATTTATAATTAATTTTTTTACCAATGAATCATTACATAATCATGTGTAAATCCTAGTTTAATAATTGATTTAATATCATTCATTCATGGAATTCTAACATCTATGCAACAACTACAACTTAAAACAATAATATTAATAATTTATTATCTTTTTGGTATAACTCAGTCTTGGGTGAAACATAACATTTTGAAGAAACCCAGCGTGGTGTTTTGAGTACATTATCAAACATTGAGTTCATTTTAATGTATAATTATAATATAATTCTTAAATTTTAATAAATATGTAATATTATCATTCTATAATTACCTGGAATGTTACATCCTTCCCCCTTTTGAAAATTACAGCCTCAAAATTTTAAATTTGGTCTCGGAAACTATGGTTTCTCTTTTTAAAATTATTTCATTGAAATCCCACATTGAAAAAAGGGCAATAAAACCAAAAATTTAAAAGAAATTAAGTTAAGTATAATGGTCACCTAATATAACACATTATAGGATTCCATGTTCGAAAACATGGATATGGATGAAAAATTAACAACTATGTTGTAATGGAGAGTGATAGAAAACATGATCAATAGAAAGATAACAGTCACAAAACCATAAATTTTTTATTAGTTAAATAGTCATTCAAGAGAAAATAAGAAATATAAATTGATAAATTTTTTTTAATATCAATTTCTTTGAGCTATGGGATTATGTTACTACATGGAAAAATAACATAAAGAAATAAACTTACTTGAAAAGTACTGTTTCATCCATTAATCAATTCCAGAACAGACTCATTTTCTCTCTCCCATTGATGAGTATTTGAGATTAATTTTTCATGCTTAAATAAACTTTTAGATAATTAAATAATCCAAAAAATATTTAAAAAAAATTCTCATATCGTGAATCATTAACCAATGCCAAAATTCTCAGGATAAGATAAGATAATTCTCCAAAAAAAAAATAAACCATTGTTTGATGAAAAACCGCTTTTAATCTCCAAAATTAAAATATAATACCCAAAGTCCATAATATACCATTTTATAAATAATTTTACTTAAAATTATTCAAAATAATCTATAATGTGATTGAAACTCCAAATTCAGAAGGATTTGACACATTTTTGTCCATGATAAATTTTTACAATTATCTCCAAATGAATTGAATTACTCTTTAAGTCTCACAAAAAAAATGTTGATGTCCTAATAATATTCAAGATACTCTATCTATTGTAATAAATAACTCTAATTCCATTATCTCTATCATTTATTATTCCAAAATATTTTGCAACCTTCACTTATCAAATAAAATAACTAAGTATTTTGTTTACGTCGATCAATAAGTGTTCCAAAAATTATAAATGTCTCCCAAAATAACATTCATCACTTTATCCCTTAATAAATTTAAAATACCAAGGATATCCATTTTATAAAACATAATTTCCCAAAATTAATTAATTCTTATTCCATATACTCGTTTAACATAAATAAAAATTTATACTAACCAGGGACTTCACATAATTCTGTAGTAGGTGATAAAGTCTTGTCACCCTTCCTTTGTGGGTTCGATTCCTGTAGCCATATACGATGTGATAGGTTTCTCACACTTCCTATGGGTTGTCATTTTTATAAGAGTATATAATTCTTATAACATTCCCAAAATGGGATAAAATACTCAAAAATAACCATAACATAATTAAACCTCAAATTTTATCATGTGCCTTTCATTTTTCATCTGATAATGTAATATACCATAATTACTTCAATATAAAAGATCGTATAAACTATAAAGGTTATTCCTACCTTTATAATTATGTCTACTCAAGAAAAGATAATACTTATTCAAATAAATTTTTCACATGACAAACATCAATGATACACTTACTAGAAAAAAGTATTCTGAAGTAATCTCATCACCAAAAGAGTATTAATACTTTTAAACATGTCATCATCTTACAATCCACCATAACTCTTGAATCCATTATATGTTTAATTACTAATCATTCAGCATTATTTTTGATCCTTTAACCATTTTCTTCCATTATATTTCTTAATACTAATTTCCTAAAAACAAAAGCATCAATCATGTCCTCATATTCAATAATGTAAAAACATGACCCAAGAAATAATCTGTAACTTTCAAATGTAATTTTCAAGTTATTTATCTTCAATTAGAATGACATTAGGTATTACTGAACATATATTTTTATAGACATCATTTTCCTATTTGTGAACTTATTCATATAAAATTTAATTTTATAATGAACATACATCCAAAATTTGAAACATTCAATTGATAACTTGAAAATAACTTTTTTTTGTTTTCCTGGATTAAATTGAACGCTTCTTTTTTCCATGGAATGTTATTTCTTTATGACTTCCATTACTACATCTATAAAATAATTCCCTCCATATAATACATTTTCTAAGGTGTTTAATTACACATCTCAGACACATATGTCATTTAATATATTTACCTTTATTATTATTACCAGAACATCTATTGGAATTCGTTTCTCTCTTATATTATGCCTTAGAAAAATCATCATAGTTTAAGTGGTTTATCATGAATCATCATAGTTGGTTTAGAATAACCACCATTGTTTCCATTTCATCTCCCATTTAATTTGAGAGATTATTCAGATAACCACAACATTTTTCTTCACATGCATTTTTACTTTTGTGCCTATTAAATCGAACCATTCACTAAAATGAAAATGGTTTGTGTTGGTAAAAAAACCATTTAACATATAATAATGAAAGTAAACACTAATATATCATCATCCATGTTATCTAAAAATAATTAAATTTATCAAAAATAACTATGAATATTACTATATTGGTATCCATTGTTGTTATATACAACTTGTAACTTATCATTAAATAACATTGTAATGTCTAAAGTAATCTACATTGTCCTTTAATTCCAATAATAAGGATCAACAACTAAATGTTTCATAATATTGAGTTAATTCAAGAATTTAAATTTATTAAAACTGAGGATATGTTAATGTTTAGATCATTATATAATTAGGACATATCTCATACATAAAAATCCAAATATTATAATGTATACACTTCTACTCACTATCTATTTTTAAAAAATAAATAAAAACTATTTAAAATTAAAAATGGTTCATTTTCATGTTTAATTATCAAAATTGTTTCCTTGACCCCTTATTTGTCTATATTATCCCTTAAATAATATGAAAAACATTTTAAAACATGCGATGACTACTAAAATCTTAGTAATGTATTTAAATAAAGAGAACTAGTATCCTAACAAAAAAATGTAAACCATGACCACTTTATCATAATGTAACACCTTTAATCCGTAAGAATTCATAAAAACACAACTTTCACTATAAGATCATTCATTTCCAATTTTTTTAATGAACCATATTACCATAGAACCCATAGAATGTACATTTATCATAGATAGGGGACTCGGGACATATTCATACATAAATGGAATAACCATGTGGTAGACTTTCATACTTGTCACTCTTACAAATGGAATAACCATAACGGAGACTTCTAAATCCCAATGCATTGGTGTTTATAATATAACCACCCATAATTTGTTTATCATGGAACCGCCCATATTTTTTTTATCACAAAACAACCCATCAATTATCGAAGTATCATTATACAATCATCACACCTAAAATATTTCAATTATCAACATTTCACTCATAAAATTTCATTTTCAATCAAAATAAATCATTTCACACAATTGAAATAATCATTATATTTTTGTAACGATTTTCAATAAAAAATTAACCATAAAATGGAATAAATTGTTTATATTTCTTTCAAAATCATTAGTTCTTGTTGGGGAATTCAGATATCAAATAATGGTCACAACAGCGGAGAAGTTGTTATCCTCGTATACGTTAAAAAGAACAATCTATTTTTCATTAGTAAAAATGTTCCAAATAAAACATGTAAAAAGACTCCTTTTGAAAAAAAATAATTAAATTCAAAATATTTAAAAAAATTATTTAAAATATTTTTATTTACTTATAATGAATAGGTAAATTATTGTCATGAAGAATTAATATTTGATTATTAAATCATTAAACATTCAAGGGGTCACATAAGACTATTACCCTTTAAATATTAATCTCCATTAATAAATAAATTTACCAAAGCATTAAATAACATTATTATCGATTAAATATAGATATTAAATGTTTTCATGGCTTTATATACACCTTATAAAATAAGAAAGGTGTATATTATCAACAAATGCCTCAATAAATGGGGATTGAGACGTTGTCCCTTACCTCGAGTAAGATATGTCAAGTATGTCCTTTATCTTCGAGAATAATAAACATAGGTAATTTATCTACCTATTTTAGAACCATTTTAATTTTTATTTTTCATTTTATATCACTTATTACATTGTTATAACACTTACATAATAATTTATGTTTATATCATACGTTTTGTCATTATTCGATTCTTCAGTCAGGAATGAACATGGTAAGATGTCTGTAGTCCATGTGTTCATAAGTACATCATATCGATAATAATATTTATGAATTAATTATATTTTTTATACATTAATTAATATTTAAAATCAAAATATTATGTATTTTTATGAAAAGTGAACAATGTTTTAGTCATGGAGATGGTAGGTCGTACTTACGCATGAGTAACGTTTTCAATTTTTTATTGATCGCTATAGAAAGAAAGTAGGTAATATGTTATCTTTAATGAATTATCACAAGATCATTAACATCATATTAATTATTTAGATATAATTATATATATCATACAATTCTTTAGTGAATAAAAATGAATCGCATCACATTACAGAGGTGATAGTTCACACGTACACAAGAAAGAGATTTTCAATTTTATGTGAATGGAAAGTAAGAATGTAATTTATATACAATAATATTTTAATGATTAATATATAATTAACATCACATATGAGCATAAATTCTCTCATTATAACCAATCATTATATATGGTGATCAAAAATGAACTATATCGGTTCGTGAGGCAGTAGTATATCATACACACAAAAGAAAATATCATTTCTCATTTGATGAAATTGGAGATGGATTCAAGTGAAGATATTGACATAATAAAATCTCAATATATTAATTATAATGCAGTTATTATTTCATCATTATTTAATTGGATTTTACGAAATTTAAGAACGAATTATATTGAAATACGTAAATGAAAATGAAACATATTATTCAATTGATCACCATAGAAGAACACCTTAACACCTATAATGAGGGTGTAATGACTAAAACAATGCCTCAATAATGTGGTTATATGTTCAAGGAAGGGTTTTGGTAAGGTAATGGATGAACCAAAATGTTTTTTACATGAGAGTAATATTGAGGAATGTGTGCCTTCTTATAGGAGAGGGGAGGGGCACCCTTGGAAACCCTTAAAATATTAAATTAATTGAAATTAATTTTTAACTAGAAATGAATAAAAATTATTTCAATTAAAATATTAGGTGATTATCGTTTTAAATACTCTAAAAATATAATTTTTAGATATCTATTTATTTCTTTTTAAAACTTATCATTTTGTTTTAATCTCTTTTAAATTTTATTGTTTTATTAAGTGATTTACACTTTGAAGGTCCAATTAGTTACCCTAACACGACAAAAATCCAATGAATGAGACATTAATGAAATATATGGACTTATTATAACCATTTTTCTGAATTGTTTATTTTTTAGAATTTATAAGATTTAATAAACTATTTCATATTTTAAAATATCAATAGTTTCCATTTTGACAAAATTCATTAGTTGACTTTTTAAAAATATCATAACGGTAAGATAAGTTTGAATAAACTCCTTTAAATCATCATGAACATGTAAAATTCTTCCAAAAATTATTTTAGGGCCTAAATTCTCTCAAAATATGTTCATTGTATTATTTATAATATCATAATTTCATTTATTCAATAATTAATTAATTATTACATCATCATTGTGTAACCATTTAATTTTATTATTAATTTTCTAAAAAATAAAAAAGTAATAATCATTATATAGGTAATAATTTTATATTTATAAATACTATTTATAGTCAAATATATCACTTATAAATCCCCATATATAAATTTTTATAGTAATGGGAGACATGATTATGACATATTTGTCGTTACTCTAAATAAAATGTTTATAAATGTCACACTCACACCCAAGTGGCATCCCAAGGGAAAAATTTCTAAAAAAGGAATTTCTGGCACCACAATAACTCATCCAATTATATTAATAATATTTTTAGGGTAATTTTAAAATATTATAATATTATTTGTACCTTTAATTACCTGATTTACCCTTAACTGTGGTAAATAAAATTCTAATCTTTCTATTAAAAAAATTTGATCCTATTAAATCGCAATTTTCATACATATTTAAACCATGTATTTTTATTTTTTTAAAATTAAATAAACATAAGTGGAAAAGTTATTTTAAATTAAATCTTATTGAAGGATCGAGAAAACGGATGTCTGAAGTAAAAATGTTCAAAATTTCACAAAGATTGTATATCCATTTTCAAAGATAATTGGATTAAAAAGATCTAAATTGTATTAAATGATAAAAAAATAGTCTAATTACAATTCAAAAAAATAAAATGATTACCTATCTATGTAAATAAATTATAGGAAAAATCAGTTTTAAATTAAAATGTAGTATTTTTCATTATTCGTTAAAATATGAAATTTATCAAAAAAACCGAAAAAATCACCCAATGTTAAAAAATTTGTCCATATTTCAAATAAGAAGTTTATTTTTTCAAATACAATTTCTAAACATGAAAAAATAGATTTAAAATGTGTTCTCGATCAAAATGCTGTAAATATGCCTTTTTTGAAAAAGCACTCCTTTTGTGCAAAAAATTTGAATTTCATCATATACCATGTCTATAAAACATCTATGATGAATTTTAAACATCATATATAATTTATATATCATTAATATAATCCAAAAATGGTTATTTTATTATTTTATAAATACAATTATTCGCACTCAACTAGTTTCTCATAAAAAAATCTTTTATATTCAATTTGATTTTTTTTCATTTCTAATTAATTTTATAACCAATGAATCATAATATAAACATTTTAAACTATATTTTCATAGTTTAGTGAATATCATTCATTCCCTCCATTCTAACTTCTATATAGTGCATACAACATAAAATAATATTATTATTAATATATTATTTTTTTTGGTATAACTCAGTCTTCTGTAAAACAAAATATTTCATAAAAACTCATTATTTATTATTGTGTCTACTATCAGAAATATAATAACTTTTAAGGTAAAATTAATATAGAATTTATAAATATTAATATATATGTAATAAATTTATACTATAATTACCTAGGATGTTACAATCATTGTATACCATGAATATTTCTCCACTTATGTGTAGTGTAAGTACTAGTGTTGTGATAATCCTATTTTATAATTCTATGAATCTATCCTCATAGTTCTTGGTATATAAAAACATTACACCCTTCTATTTCATCATTTTCTGTAGGTTTGAAAATAGTTAAATATTTCTCAAAATTCAATGTTAATACCCATAAGCCCATGGAAACTATGGATCTCTAATAAAGATGTTGTTTTAAGGTACTCAACAATTTCTTTTCCTTAAGAAGATTTATATATATATATATCAAATTGATTTTGATAACATTAAAAATTATTTATACTTCTTTAGTCAGGAACCTCATTTATTTCAAATTGCATATAGATTATCTGGAGGGAAATTATTTAGTGTGGTATTCAATTTCTCCTCATACTGCTCCATGATTTTTGAGTATACAGAAATAAAAACAATTATGAGTAACAAATAAGTATCAATGTAATATAAAATTCCTCAATTCATTAACACCTTGAATAAATCTAGATAATTATTGAGTCTAAATGTAATATTTATGAACTCATGGTGTCCGAAGGTTATTCGAAAGGCAGTCTTGAGAATATCTTCCTTGTTTGCATTCAATTTGTGGTATCCTAACCAAAGGTCCATCTTATATAATTATTGGTCACTAGGTATTTGATCAAACAAGTCATATATTCATGTAATGTGATACTTGTTAATTATTATACTTTTTATATTCATGATCACCAATGCAGAGGTTAATTGACCCATCGAATATCTTGGTGAAGAAGACCAGTGAACCCCACAGTGAAGCACTCAGGTTTATAAAATACTTTTGTAGATTCTCACATTATTGTTTCATCAATTATTCCATCTCAATGGTTGATAGAATATATGGAGTCATGTATGTGGAAAGAGATCTAGGTATATGTTAAACTGATAAAACAACATTTTGGTTAGGGAAAATAGTAGTCAACTATTCAGTGAATACATTGATATAGTCCCTCATAGTGGGCATGCCTTAGAGAATGATCCTATATTTGTTATTTTTCATTTTATCTAGATATGCATTATCATAAGTAAATAATATCCACACTTGAGATGAAAATTCCAAATAAGATTCATACTCCACCTTAAACTTATATTGAATCAGAGGATGACATGGGATGTAATGATTGATCTTCCTCTCCATAAATTGGATGTTGGATTTATATATTGGTATCCATTATGTTAATATTATAACAATAAATTCAACTAAATAATGTATGACAATATTGTCTATGTGGTGAAGTCTTAAATCTATGAATGGGGATGAGTTTTATACGATGGATGAAACAATTTATAAATTTTATATTCTCATTAATATCTCAAACCCCATGTTTTGATGTAATATATGAAAAGTTAAACTAAAATAGAAATATATTAAATAATGTATAGAACTATAATAATATAGGAAATTTTTAGTTCATGAATAGATAGTTAACATTCCTTTCACTATTTTATTCTAGTTCTAGTCCTTTACTATTTCCAAAATAAACATTGGGGGGGGGCAATACTTGAACTAAATATCATACAAAATAGTAACTATGAGCTTAGAAGTAATTACATATAAATGAAACATGTATAAAACGTATGAGTTAGTAAGATTCAGTCAAAGTTATTAATGGCAATTATAATTTTTAGTTTTCTAACTAATCAATATATTTGAGTCCTCCATAATGGTTCATATAGAGTTTGAGCATTTTACAATGTAAATACCCGAGGATTTTGAATCATTTTAGTAGTAAGGCTTTTATATTGTGCATTAGAGCATGATTTAGTTAATAAAAAACATTCTAGTTTGGTAATTATTAACCTTATATACAACTATGCTAGAGCCACATGTACTCGTTGTGTCCATATCTTCAGGTAATTTCTGGGAAACCACTCTCTTTATACATCAAAAAAATTGACTCTTATTCAATTAATAGAATTAACCCTAGGGTTATAAATAAATTATTCCTGTCCTAATACTAAAAATTATAATTAAAACATCCTATGATACCAACTATAGAGACCCAATCACATTACACATATAATTACATCATTTTTAACATAAATATCCAATAATTAAATGCCAAGGATCAAAAGACCTAGTGTATTTAGGTGACTAGGTACATAACACCACAATAAGAATCTACAATAAAAATCATTATTGTAACCAATATAAATATATCATAAATAATTTTTATCTATTAAAATTTCATAGGATAAACTGGTGAATACATAAATAGAAGGGGTCAGCTACAAATCCCAGTATGGGAATAAAAACGATAACAAAACATAGAATATGAACTTAAAAGAGTAGCATGATATCTGGAATGAAAATTATGTTGATAAATAACATGGTCGCATAACATAAAGAACATTGAATGATAATTCCATTTGAACGTATAAATTTTTTAACAACCTAAAACCTGACATAAGCATATATCAAGGCTTAATTCCAAGATGTCATGACCCCCTCCCACCAAAGATGCCCCTCCTGAGCTGGTAATGGTGAAAGAGAGATAATGACCCTGAGTCCCGCCTCTAGTAGGCCCCAGGTTGGCGACTAGCACCAAGAGAAAGAGTTTTCACAAATATGGGAGGCATTACCGTTTTTATTATTTAAGATCGGGAAAAATGATAAGTTAACCACCAAAACAAACAAACATGTGTATAGAAATAAACCAAAACCAATCCCACATGCATGTTTAAATAGTTCTGAAACGAGGTACAAGTACAAGAAAGCTCAAAAGTGCAATACCAAAAGAAACAAGAGTACAACAAACTAAAACAACTCCAACTTTCCCGACTAGTAGGGTCCTGCATGGCCCTGGTAGTCCTCCTAGAAACTTTAAAGTAAATGTAGGGTGAGAATACAAGTATACTAAACAGGGAAACCTAAATCTCTCGTGCACAAGTGGGGAGACGTCCTAATGTCCCGTGAGGACAACAGAAGAAACCTATCAAGGAATTCTATCCACCCAACCTCACCAGCCACACTCACCAAAAATACAATCACAATAGGTAGTAGTATATAAGAACAGGATAATTGGGTACCCCGCACCATTTACCCCCACTAGTTAACTGCTCTTCCTAACGGTGAATGTCCTAATGCTACCACACTCTTCCCACCCGCACACACCTGGGCCTCTCAACCACGTGTCCCGCCCACACACACCTGGGCCTCACTACCACGTATCCAACCCACACACACTTAGGACTCAAGATCATGTATCCTGCCCGCACACACCTGGGAATCACAACCACGTATCCCGCCCGCACAGACCTGGGCCTCACAACCACGTATCCTGCCCGCACACACCTGGGCCCCATCCCAATGGTTCATTGGAAAATAGTAAAACCTTCTCGAAGAGTCTTGGGCTAAAACCACCCCAATCGAAACCTACCCTAAGATTCTTGGGTGTATGGTCACCTCAAGCCATCACAGCCTAGGGAATAAGGAGCTAGAAGGAGCTAGTAACTAAGGGGAAAACACCCTCTCCCATGAAATGGGAGTGTTCGGCACTAACTGCTCAACATGGGTGGGGTGCGATAAAACACAAAGATACAGATATATATATATATAACAAACACTCAGACCAACCTATGGCTTCAAAACAGAGAGACGGAGCACGTGCCTCGGAACTGCTATCACGAAGCATGCATACAACGAACAACCCCAACCCCATTTAGGTTTTCATGTTTCAACAGAATCAGTTTATTAGTTCCTTAACTACTGGGAAACTATCCACAACCAACCACATCGATCTTTTGTAAAGCATATCCCTACCATCCACAAATCATGTTAGGAAAACACAAGCACCACAACAAGTCCCTTCTTATTAACCAACCAACCCATTGATTATTATTCCTGTTCCATTACCATGCCCCACCATTTATTAACTCTTCCACTTTTTATTTATTATTCACAACCCATAGTTCGTTCACATTCAAACCCAACCCGGAAGCCCTACTGCCAACCACCATAACCACAACCACACCATACATTAGTATCCCTTTAATACCATTTATCGTAGCCTCGTTGCCCATCACTAACAGAGAATTCACACCAACCCACAACCAAGCCAACCGCAGCCCCGCTGCTCACCTGATTCACAAAAACCCACAAAAAAACACCCCCATCACATGCCACATATCCAAGATAACACCCACATGTTCATTGTTCCATTTTTTTCAACCGGGGTGATCACACAAGGGTTCCATATTTTTTAAATCAGTCAACTTTACGTGGTTATCCAAATTCCACATTCAACAAAGTTCCATTCACAAAAACGATCTAGAAAGATTGGAAAAATTTAATTACGCAAGCAAAGGCCCCCAACGACCGTGATTTTCAGTAGGCATAAGCCTATTCAATTCACAACATAACAATAGGATAAAAAAAGATAAACATAAAAACTTCACCACCCTCGTTTTTGGCCATTTATTATCTTCATTTAATGGTTCAATCGTATCTCATGAAAACATGAGGATACCCACCCCCACATGATGCACAATTTAGAGAGACGAAGGTAAGATCCCTACCTCAATAGGTTCTGATCACAACGCTCCCCTGAATCAACTTTAGAAGACATCCTTCGGCATCCGTCGCTTCTGGAAAAAACCCGGAAAAACCTCCTTGGGTGAAATTTGGGAAGGAAATTCCAATGGAAGGACAACAGATCCAAGCTTAGAAGTTATGTCTCATCATTATGATCCCATGGCCGCTGACGGATTGTAAATCGGAGCTCAGACGAAGAAGTTATGGATGAAAGGATCCTCTGAGTCTCTTGGGAGAGCTCTGCTCAGAGGAAAGGGGAGGATAGGGGTGAGTTGAAAAGAAGGAAGGGACCCCTCCTTTTATATGCATGAAAAACAAAAGTAAACAGTGTGTACTTTATGGCACACAGCGTGTACTCGTCCCTTTCACACGATCACCACGCGGCTTCCAACCCGGCCTTCAACGCGGCACGCGGCCGTTGACTGGTCAACACACGGTTTGAAGGTAACACATACGTGGGGAGGGACTACAGGGCGTGTAGTATTGGATACATGGTGGGTACTCATTTATTTCACACGGAAAGGACATGACTCCAACACGGCACACGGACGTTGACTGGCCAACACACAGATTGAAGGTAACACATACGTGGGGAGGGACTACACGGCGTGTAGTATTTCCTACACGGTGTGTACTCATTTATTTCACATGTCAAGGACACATCATTCAACATGGGGTATATCTGGCGAGGGGGTACACGGAGTGTACTCACACTACACGACGTGTAGTTTCAAAATTCTGAAAAGTGTCGAAGAAGTCAATTTTACCCTCCAGAACACTTCGTGACCTTATTTTTGATAAAGGAATGGGCCGGAGAGGTCCGGGCCATTACATCAGATACCTCTTAAAACATTCTCATCGCCGATAATTTAAAATCCAAACTAGAGGATCCCAACAAGATACCTCTTAGGGCCCTCGTTATAACAGGAACCCAACCAACAACCCTAATCATAGGTGTTAGGAATTCCCTCTCATATGTCGAGATATTATCTGCTTTAGGCGGCACTGAGTCGCCTGCACGGGTTTAATCAAATCCGCATTAATGTGTCTCGATTAAGGATTGGGTCTTCCCACTTCAATATATTAGGATTTTTGAAATTACTCTTCCCCCAACACCGTACAACCCACACATTTCCCGAACACATGGTTTGGGGGAAAATTCCTTCTCCTATGTCGAGATATTATCTGCTTCAGGTGGCACTAACTCTCCTACACGGGTTCAATCGCATCCTCATTAATGTGTCTCGATTAAGGGTTAGGTTTTTCCCTTTCCCCACACATCTGGACATATTACTCATTTCCAGGGAACAAGGAAACAAAATGTCTCACAACCGATAAGCCAAGAATTCCATATATCAAAGGTACAGAGTATAACATCAAAGCAAAGCTCATAAGAACAAGGAAAACACAAGTCAAAACAACTCCAGGTTCTGAGTGTGCATCTAAGCCTCTTGCTCCCATGTTCTATCCTCGAGGCCGCCATGCCTCCACAACAGACGAACCTAGGGAATGGTTCGTCCATAGAGCACATTCTCTTTACGATCCTCAATTCTGACTGGTCGTTCCACGAAGGTCTCGCCGTCTCCTATATCTAACTCTCCCCAGTCAATAATGTTAGAGTCGTCGTGTTAGTATCAACGTAGCTGGGAGATGTGGAAGACGTCATGAACCTTCTCCAACTAAGGTGGCAGGGCTAGTTAGTATTCCACCTCACCGACTCGACTCATCACCTCAAAAGGTCCGATGAACCTAAGTGAGAGCTTGCCCCCTTTCCCAAACCTCTGCTTCCCTCGTCGAGGGGAAACCTTCAAGAACACATGATCTCCCACCTCGAAATCCAAGGGCTTCCTCTGAAAATCAGCATAATACTTCTGTCGGTCCTGATCCGCTTTCGTTCTTTCACGTACAAGCTAGACATTCTCTGTGGTTCTCTACACTACCTCTGGACCCAGAGCACTTGTCTCACCAACCTATGCTTAGAAAATGGGTGAATAAAATGGTCTTCCATTCAAATCCTCAAACGGTGCCATGCCAATAGTAGAGTGGAAGCTGTTGTTGTATGCAAACTCTACTAAAGGAAAGTGTCATACCCATGACCCTCCAAAATCCAGAACGCATGCTCGCAGCATGTCCTCAAACATCTGGATAGTCCGCTCAGTCTGCACATCAGTCTGGGGGTGCAAAGTAGTGCTAAGGCATATCTGGGTGCCAAAATCATGCTGTAACCCCCTCCAGACTCGTGAGGTAAACCGAGTATCCCGATCTGAGACGATAGTCTTCGGAACTCCATTTAAATGCACCACCTCGTCTACGTACCTCTGTGCTAAGGTGCTCACCGGGCCGGACTCCTTAATTGCTAAGAAGTGAGCTGATTTCGTTAAAAGATCCACCACCAACCAGATAGCATCATAAACTCCCTGATCTTTGGGTAGTCCTATGATGATGTCCATAGAAATGTCATCCCACTTCCACTCGGGGACATCTAATGGATTCAACAAAACACTGGGAACATGGTGTTCAACCTTTACTTGCTGACACACTAGGAACTTAGCCACAAACTCCGCCACTTCCCGTTTCACCCTGGGTCACCAGAACTGTTCCCTCAGGCCTTGGTACATTTTTGAAACTCTCGGATGTACCTCAAAGGCTGTGCTATGGATGTGATGGAGAACTCCCTCATGTATTGCCTCCGAAACAAACAAACTTCCATGGAAAAGCATCCGATGTCAGCTATACTTTGTCCATCCTTCTGGAGCATTTCCCTGATCGACACGATCCCGAATTACTTCCGCCTCGGAGTCCCCCCATTGAGAGTCTTCCACCTGCTACAACAAGGAGGACTGCATCGTCATTGGAAACAAAAAGCCTCTAACAAATTCTGCCATGGCATCCACGTGCAAGGCAACCAACTCTCCCATCTCTTTCCAAGCATCAGTGGATTCCCGAACCACTTCCTTTTGCGACTTCCTGCTTAGGGAATCAGCCACAATGTTGCCCTTACCTTCAATGTAAGATATCTCGAAGTCATAGTCTTGGAGAAACTCGACCCATCTCCGCTGCTGCAAGTTCAGGTCACGTTGGAAAAGATATAACATGGGCTCTTGTGATTTGAGAAGACCACAAAGTGCTCCCCAAAGAGTTAATGTCGCTGCAACTTCAGTGCGAACACTACTACTACAAGCTCCAGGTCATGGGTGGCATAGTTACGCTCATGAGGGTGCAACTTCCTAGACCTATAACAGATCACACCCTTCTTCTGCATCAGCATGCACCCCAGAACAAGGCCAAAAGCATCACAAAACTCCTCATACAATAACCCTTCCTCTGGAAACCTGAGTACTGGAGCACTGAACAACTTCTCCTTCAGGTAGTCAAAATCTTTCTGCCACTGCTCGCTCCATAGTAAGACCTGGTTCTTGACAGTCAAAGTTGTCGATAGAGCGGAAACTTGAGAGAATTCCAAAACAATCCTCCGATAGTAACCTGATAACCCCATTAAACTACGAACTTCTGCCATGCTCTTGGGTGCTTCCCAAGAAACAACTGCCTCCACCTTTGACGGGTCCACTGACACTCCATGATGAGACAATATGTGCCCATGGAACTGTACTTCTTGTGTCAAGAACTTACACTTCGACAATTTCCCATAAAGCTGGTGGTGTTGAAGGACTTCCAAAACTGCCCTGAGATTCTCAATGTGCTCGTCCTCTGATCATGAGTATATCAGGATGTCATCGATAAACACAATGACGAACCGGTCTAGAAACTCCCGGAATACAAAGTTCATAAGTCCCATGAACACAGCCGGTGCATTTGTAACTCCAAAAGGCATCACTACAAACTCGAAGTGCCCAAACCTGCACCTGAAAGCCGTCTTTATGATGTCACTATCCTTTACCCTCAGCTGATGATATCCAGATCGTAGATCAATATTAGAAAACCAACCTGCACCCCTCAGTTGGTCGAAGATATCATCTATCCTTGGAAGGGGGTAACGGTTATTGACCATTACCTGATTCAACCTTCGGTAGTTTATTCATAACCTGAGACCACCATCTGCCTTCTTCACGAACAAAACTGGAGCACCCCATGGTGACATGCTGGGTCGAACAAAAACCTTCTCTATTAGATCGTCAATCTGAATCCTCAAATTCTGCAACTCCAAAGTTGCCTTCCGATAAGGGGTCATCGAAATCAGATGGGCACCAGGCTGTAAGTATATCCTGAACTCAATGTCACGTCGGGGGGGGGGGGGGGGGGAGTCACAACCTCATCGAGAAAAACATCGAGGAACTTCCCAACAACCTTCGGGACATCTATCATCTCTGTATCAGCTGGAACCACAGATAACCCGCCTAACAAGGAAAGGAGAGGCTCCACACACCGGCTTCCCACCTTATAGCTCCTCTCACCAACAAAAGATACATGTTGTCCATCCACGTCAGAGAACAAGACCCTTCTTAGGAAGCATTCAATAACAGCACTAATGGATTACAACCCATCGATGCCTAGGATGACATTGTATGGCTGCATTTGTAATAGAAGGAAGTCCCCACTAGATCGATAAGGTCCCAACATCAGCCCACATCCCCGGAAAACACAAGATACGCTTGTCTGGACTCCAACTGGTGTACTCAACACTAGTGGTATGGAAAGTCTGTCTACGTCTAGTCCCAAAGCATGGGCTAGACCAGGTGCGAAAAAGGAGTGCGAAGCTCCCAAATCAAACACAATAGAAATGAGAGTGCTGAACAAATAAATCGTACCTCGCACCACCTCTGGTCCTACAGGAGCTGTCAAATCTGCTATGTGCAACTGTCCACGCCCATCTCCTCTGCATCTCTGATGTCGAACTCCTCCCCAACCACATCCTGGTCGAGGTCCTTGAGGAGCACCCTGAGGTCGGCCTCCTCCTGAAAAGTATTCCCTTGGGGGAGCAGGGTCCCGCTGCTGCTGGAAGGGCCTTTCAGCAACTACTGCTACTGAGGCGGCCGCTGAACCTTCCCACCTCCACCGTACTGAGCTCGGGTCGGGCACTGACTTTGAACATGCTCGAAACCTACACAAGAAAAACTCTTTGGTCCTGGGCTTGTGAAAAAGGGACGAGGACCCGAAGATCTGAACTAGAACTGTTGGGGCCTGCTCCCTACCGGCCTGAACCTAGAAGGTCCCGTCGTAGGAGACCTGCTGCTGACTGCATCCCCCTTCAATGAGCCCAGCTGGATCCCCTCTCGTGGTGCACCTCCTAGTGACTGCATCCCATCAACATCCTATGCCTTCTTCTATACTGCCAGGTACGTCGGAAGGGTGAAGGGGGTGACAACATACTGGAGTGAAGGACGAAGTGCCTCCTCCAAACGTCTCACCCGAGACTCTTCATCCAGAAAGAGATCCGGAGAAAAGCGCAAGAGATCCTTGAACATGATCCCCAACTCTCATACCGACACACTCTCGTGCTGAAGAGAGTGTAACTCCTTCCGCTTATCTACCTCAATCATGGAAGAAAGGAATTCCTTTCGGAATTCCTTCTCAAACTCATCCCATGGAACCTCTTCCTCTATCCTCTCTCCGATGTGGTGTATCCATCACTGTCGCGCCGCACCTCTCAGCTGGCTGACTGCTAGGGGAACCCAATACTCCCTCGGAGCACGGATCAATGTAAAAGCAATCCCTAGTTCCTCAAACCACCCCTCTATCTCTGTATCCTAAGTACTACCCTCATACTTCTTGAGGGTCTGTCGCTGGAAAGAATGGAGAGTCCTCTGCCACTAGTAATCTTCCTCCGCTTGGTCAATCCTCAATTGATCGTCCGCCTGAATCTGCTGGGTCTCGGCCGTCTGAGCCACCCGGGGACAACGTCCAGGTGCCATAGCTGTACAGTAAACAATGATCGCCAAATCCCAAGTAGTAAGGAAATTTCTCAGGGTTTCATTTTATCATTTTATTTCAATTTCTTTCCCAGAACACCCAAAACAAGTAAAACACAATCATGATGATGCATGTACCTTTCCTAGGGTCTCTACCCTGAAATCAATGTAGTCTCACTTGGTCCTTCGGTAGGCTCAGTGCCCTTGCATTGAGTCACAGGGGGCTGTAAAATCCCGTGTCGTAGCCGGTCTTCCCTGGCCTATGTCACGCACCAAGATTAACCAACACTGTTTCCCTACCATCCCATGCAATCCTCATTGTGCTTAACTCCAGACTCCATCCTTTATCTCAACCATCACCTCTGATACCATTCTTTCATGACCCCATCCCACCATAGATGCCCCTTCTGAGCTGGAAATGGTGAAAGAGAGATAATGACCCCCCGAGTTCTGCCCCCAGTAGGCCCCGGGGTGGTGACTAGCACCAAGGGTATGAGTTTTCACAAATATGGGAGGCATTAACCTTTTTATTATTTAATATCAGGAAATAGGACAAGTCATCCACCAAAAAGAAAAAGAACAAGTGTATTGAAATAAACCCAAACCAGTCCCACATACATGTTTAAATAGTTCTGAAACAAGGTACAAGTATACGAAATCTCAAAATTACAATACCAAAAGAAACAAGAGTACAAAAAACTGCAACAACTCCAACTGTCCCGACTAGTAGAGTCCCGCATGGCCCTGGTAGTCCTCCTAGAAACCTGAAAGTAAATGTAGGGGGAGGATACATGTAAACCAAGTAGGGGAACCTAAATCTCTCATGCACAAGTGGGGAGACATCCTAATGTCTTGTGAGAACAACAGAAGAAACCTAGTAAGGAATTCTATCAACCCAACCTCACCAGCCACACTCACCAAAAACACAATAACAACAGGTAGTAGTACATAAGAATAAGAGTATTGGGTACCCCGCACCCTTTTCCCCGACTAGTTAGCTGCTCTTCCTAATAGGGAACGTCCTGACGCTACCACACTCTTCCCGCCCGCACACACCTGGGCCTCACAACCATGTATCTAGACCACACACACCTGGGCCTCACAACCACGTATCCTGCCCTCACACACCTAGGCCTCACAACCAGGTATCCCGCTCGCACACACCTGGGCCTCACAACCACGTATCCCGCCCGCACACACCTGGGCCTCACAACCACGTATCCCGCCCCCACACACCTGGGCCTCACAACCACGTATACTGCCCCCACACAACTGGGCCTCACAACCATGTATCCCGCCCACACACACCTGAGCCTCACAACCACGTATCCCGTCTGCACACACCTGGGCCTCACAACCACGTATCTCGCCCACACACACTTGGGCCTCATCCCGAAGGTTCTTGGGAAAATAGTAAAACCTACACGAAGAGTATTGGTCTAAAACCACCCCAATTGAAACCTACCCAAAGAGTCTTGGGTGTAAGGTCACCTCAAGCCATCACAACCTAGGGAAGAAGGAGCAGAAAGGATCTAGTAACTAAGGGGAAAACACCCTCTCCCATGAAATGGGAGTGTTCGGCACTAAGTGCTCAACATGGGTGGGGTGAGATAAAACCCAAAGATATAGATATATATATATATACAAAACACTCAACCCAACCTATGGATTCTAAACAGAGAGACGGAGCACGTGCCTCGGCCTTGCTATCACGAAGCACGCATACAATGAACAACCCCAACCCCATTTTGGCTTTCATGTTTCAATAGAATCAGTTTATTAGTTCCTTATCTACTGGGAAACTATCCACAACAAACCACATTGATCCTTCGTAAAGCATATCCCTACCATATAAAAATCAAGTTAGGAAAACACAAGCAACACAACAAGTCCCTTCTTATTAACCAACCAACGCATTGATTATTATTCCCGTTCCATTAGCATTCTCCACCATTTATTAACTCTTACACTTTTTATTTATTATTCACAACCCATAGTTCGTTAACATTCAAACCCAACCCTACACCCTGCTGCCAACCCCCATAACCACAACCACATCATACATCATTATCCCTTTGATACCATTTATCGCAGCCCCGCTGCCTATCACCAACATAGCATTCACACCAACCCACAACAAAGCCAACCGGAGCCCCGCTGCTCACCCGATCCACAACAACCCACAAAAAAACACCCCCATCACATGCCACATATCCAAGACAAAACCCACATGTTCATTATTCCATTTTGTTGAACCGGGGTGATCACACAAGGGTTTTTGATTTTTTAAATCAGCCAAATTTACATGATTATCCAAATTCCACATTAAACAAAGTTCCAATCACAAAAACGGTCTAGAAAGATAGGGAAAAATTTAATTGCACAAGAAAAGGCCCCCAACGACAGCGATTTTTAGTAGGCATAAGCCTATTCAATTCACAACATAACAATAGGATAAACAAAGATAAAGATAACAACTTCATCGTCCCCTTTCTTTAAACAGTTATTATCTTCATTTAATGGTTCAAGTGTTTCTCAGGAAAACAAGAGGATACCCACCCCGCATGATGCAAAATTTAGAGAGACGAAGGTAATATCCCTACCTCAATAGGTTCTGATCACAACGCTCCCCCAGATCAACTTTAGAAGACGTCTGTCGGCGTCCGTCGCTTCTGAAAAAACCTGGAAAAACCTCCTTGGGTGGATGCTGGGAAGGAAAGGCAAAAGGAAAGACAACGGATCCAAGCACAGAAGTTCCGCCTCATCATTACGATCCCGTGGCCACTGACGGATCCTAAATCAGAGCTCGGACGAAGAAGTTACAGATGAAAGGAGCCTTCGAGTCTCTTGGGAGAGCTCTGCTCAGAGGAAAGGGGAGGAGAGGGGTGACTTGAAAAGGAGGAGGGGACCCCTCCTTTTATAGGTAAGAAAAAAAAGTACATGGTGTGTACTTTATGGTACACGGCGTGTACTCGGCCCTTTCACACGGTCACCACGCGGCTTCCAACACAGCCTTCAACATGGCACGCGGCCATTGACTGGTCAACACACGGTTTGAAGGTAACGCATACGCGGGGAGGGACTACACGACATGTAGTATTGTCTACACGGCGTGTACTAATTTATTTCACACGGCAAGGACATGGCTCCAACACAGAACATGGCCGTTGACTGGTCAACACATGGTTTGAAGGTAACACATACGCGGGGAGGGACTACATGGCGTATAGTATTGGCTACATGGCGTGTACTCATTTATTTCACATGGCAAGGACACGACCTTCAACACGGGGTATACCTGGTGAGGGGGTACACGGCGTGTAGTTTCAAAATTCTGAAAAGTGTGGAAAAGGTCCATTTTACCCTCCAGAACACTTCGTGACCTTCTTTTTGACAGAGGAATAGACAGGAGAGGTCCGGGCCATTACACAAGATAATATCACACTATGAACAGAGTCCCAATTTCTATTAATTTTACACCCTAATACCATATATATCATCTCATAAAACATAAAAATTACCCATCTCATTATAGTGTTATCTTAGAGCACCCATGAAATAACATACATGCATATTTGGGCCATATAAGGAATCAAAAATCATCCATAAACATGAATATTTCCCTTGAAAATAAATGAGTTTCCTATTCATGTCTTATAGCATTAAAATATGGTATATCAATATGGGTTTAGTGAAATCTAGGATTAAAAAATTCTTAGATGTTCATAGATGAAAAAATAAACATTTTTTCTGAAAACATAAGTCCATTTGATGTTAATATGTGTAAAATAGAAGATAGGTAACTTTAAAAATGTACCTCTTAAGCGGGGTTTTAGGAAAAGGATAAAGACATATTAAAAGGGGGAATAGAATATTAATTTAAAAAAATGAAAAAATAAATCGTTTAACATTATAAAATTGTAAATTTAAAAACTAGTGATGGTTTAAATCATTTTATGGAGTGGTACATAAAATTGGGTAAGAGACTAACAAGTTTACATTAATATGGCTTTCTTAAAGAATTTAATTAAGGTGGGATCCTTTAAAACAAATATATCAATATCAAAGAAACATAAATTAAAATTTGAAAACTTTTTTTGTAATATTTATATCTATATATTATGGAAAATTTTATAATAAAAATAGAGGTATAATGTGTGTTAAATAGAGAGAAATCATAACCAAAAATAAAATAAGGTGGTCCTGATAGATTCCATGGAATATGTTAAAGAATCATTCTGAAACATCACATAATATCCCTAACAATAAAATTGACATCATTAATTTCGTAATTCATAAACTTTTACAACTAAATTTTATTTACTATAATTATATATTTTTCATTTAAAACCTTTTAAATGGTATATAAGGTTTAATTTCACTATTTTTAGGGTGATTACTTCATGGTTCAGGGGTCAACTCACTGAAGTGTAATTATAGAGATTCTTTTAAAATGGGACTATAACTCCCAAAGTGAAAAGAAACAGTATTCATAACCTTAATATAATTTAAATGGTACCAAATATCCATATTTTTTCTAACTTAGGGAAGATTAATTTATTTGGAATGTTGATGTAATATGGTGAGTTTATTTTGGTGGTCTTACTGACTATCCAAAAATAGTTTTCATTAATTTAATATTATGACTATATAGTCATTATGGAATTTAAAAAATACATAATATAAATATTTTAGATATATTAGACCATGATATGTGAATTTAAACTATCAATGAAAAAGGTAATGGGAGAAAGTCATCATCCACCGATGTGGTGAACAAACCTAATATGGACTGTAGTTTCATTTTTAAAATAAGAGAAGATTATAATATGATGGATTGTAGATATTTAATTATCACTATAAAATTAATTCATATATATAATACTATAGTTATTATTCCTTATTTGTTGATGGAGTTAAAGAGAATATAGAAGAATAAATGAATTTAAAAGTGGTAGTTTGAGAATATTATCTATTGAGTGCCAACTCCAAAAAAACTCTTTAAGAAACATGAAATTATTTTTTAATGAGACTATAAGATCTAAGAGATGGGGTAAACTGTAGGTAAGTGAATTTTTTTGAAATTTCATTGGATCCAAGGCTTATTATATGTGGGGAGAAAGGGAGGTGGGCGGTGGTATTTAAAAGGGGTGATATGGATGTTTTTGATTACTATACTCCTTAGTTTATTATTTTGGCTCAAATATACCCATATAATTCATTAATTTGACTATATATATTGCGTATATTTCAGGTGAGTTAGTGCTAATGTGTTATTCCATCATCCCTTATGCAATTAATCGTGTATTTAATTTATAATGTTAAATACTATATTTTATTGTACATCACTAGTCACGAACAATACAACTATGTTATAAAAATAAAAAATTAACCTTGATCAATTTTCAACATGTAGATTCCAAAAATGAAAAAAAAAATTATGAATAAAATTCCTAAATATGAGAAATTTAATTTTCATGTTAAATCCTTATTTATTTTTAAAAATACTATTTTCAATATTATGATTTATTTTTGGACCCTATAAGAAATTGTTTTTTGTCTCATAAAATTATTTTAAAACAATAAGACATCATAATATTATCTTTTGAATCAATTTTTAAAAATAAAATTTATATTAAATTATTATATTTGAAAATAATTCAAATAAAACATATGCGGTTTTCAAAAATGTAAACACTTATTTTATCAAATTCAACACATTTATTAACTAGTATTACAGAAAAAACATGTCTTATATTCAATTTATATGGTACCTAAATATTATTTTACACTTTCATAAGTGAGGATACAACTCTAATGGTTATTTTAATATTCCTAATAGATGTGTTACTATTCCAAATGTCAAATTCAAACACCCAACTTACTATTTGCATGATCAGATTTGTAACTGTCTTATAGGTTCCCTACATTCTATAAAGACCTAAAAATTTATTCATTCATAACACAGTTATATTTTGTCTCAATGTTATGTTTATTTTCATATCTAAGGTAAATATTTTATTATAAATATATAATTTCATTTTTACACAATTATTCATGAGTTTTTTTATTCGGGTAGAACAAACAGATACAAATAATCATATATTTTTTATTATATATTTTTTATCCCATTGTAAAATTTTTAATTATTATAGCCATGTTTATTATATATATATATATAAAGTGTTAAAATTATTTAAATAATTTTTTTTGGTTCCATCATGTGGTCCATGTTCTTTCTAAAATTACTATATTATTGTGTATGGTAGAATTATTAAATTATAGGGGAAATTCCATTGATAAAATCCTATGTTATTACACCTCAAATGTTGACTTGGTAATCATCATGAAGATAAAAATAAAGCTAATATTTATTGAAAATTTCATAAATCTTTCTCATTTTTAGGGGAAATGCTAACTAGTATTCAATAGATTCAACACTCATCAACTCCCTTGAATGTCCAATGAATAATAGTGAATGATTTCCCCTATTACCGACCCATTAATACCTATGATGAGGAGACACCTTCAAAATCCTCTGATCTCCAATATATGAATTTATAGGCCTCCCCCTACAATAAGAATTATACATCTAATAATACTATTATACCCTCGTTGTTTTATGAATCGCTTGTATCTTCATTATTCATCGATGTAGGAACTTCAGATCAAGAAAAACTGACTCTGAATATTTGGTCTAACATAGTGGAGATCAACAATGTTGTCAATTTAGTTCTTCAAAAGAATACATACCAATGGAAGAGTGATATATATTATTAAAACAAAATATTTCATGGGGTTGGTGCTTCACCCTTGATCCTCCAAAATCCAGAACACAAGCACACCACATATTATGGAATGTTTGGTTGACATTCTTCATTGGACCACCCATCTATTAGTGGAAAGCAGTTCTATGGTTCAGTTATGAGATAAAAACTCTGAATACATCCCACTCCCTCTATGTGAATTTGGGATCATGATCAACGATGAATGTGTTGGGGACCACAGGATGCCTCACCACCTCCTCAAAATATAATCTTGATAAAAATATTTTTTTCATCAATATATAATCACTTAGATGTGACAAAACTTCATCAAATAGTTAACGATCACCCATATTGCATCACATCAACCTTGTTCTCAAGGAGAACTAGTGATGATTTCCTCCAAAGTGTTCTCTAACATCCATTATGGAACATTGAGAAACTATATAAAAATATCCAGAACATGATGATTGGAATTTACCTTTATCAAAATATATCACAGAGAGACATAATCTATAACCAACCACTTAATAAACAACCAAAAAAAACTGGAATCATAAGGCATGTTACATCAGATCCACACAAAAAAATACCACCAAAATAAAAAAATGTTACTCATGTTGAACTACCTCATATATCATCAACGAAACAAAAAAACTCACATTAAACAACACCCAATATTGATCATAGTCATACAATCCCGTCTAAAAATGACAAAATACAACTAGATCTTCCTCTACCACTACATTAGAATCCACTAGATGGGTCTCCTCCACCTATTATACTATATACAGTTACATAATCATTTAATAAAGGAATCATCTACCATAAACATCTCTTACATCAAGGTGAAATGTAATAATCTATTCGATCAATCTCCATGAAACACAAAACTCATGAATGACATCACCTCATGAATTCCATGTAATTGTATCTGTAATGAAATTTCCATCCCCGAGTGTATAAAAAATATCAATATCATATTCCTCCATTAATTTCATCCACTAAACATTCGATAGATTCATATCATGCTGGAATAAGATATATATCATTCTCTTCTAATCTATTATTTACAAGAAGTTTTTACCAATGAGGTGTTCCACTATAATTTAATGAATATAGTACCACATCTTTACCAAAAATGTTGGTGGAATTGATATTTTCATGAGGACACAACAGTTGAGACCAATAAGAGATAACATTCTTATGATGCATCAAGACACTATCCAATCTAAGACATATAATAATGAAATTGATCTTGAATGAAAAACCATCCACAAGAAAATGGAGAATAAGAGCACTTCCATGTTTCTATATTAAATAATCAAATGAAGGATGGAATGAGTAAGTAAACATGAACATAATATCCATCCTAGTAAAATCATTTAGTGGATTTAAATTTAAAGAGAACTTGGATATGAACCATCTATAATACCCAAAGATACAACTAAAACTCTATAGCTTTGTGATATTCATAGGGGATACCCATGAAAAAACTGCATTAGTCTTTAAAATATTAATGAATACTCGACACCATCATATTACATTCTCATAGAAGGAGACCATATGAGTCTATAAATCACATTTTTAAAAGTTTATCAATAGTTTCTAAAGAAAAAGAATATACAAAATTGTCCTCAAGTGGCTCTAATAAACCTCCATAAACTCAGAATTTAGTAGGATTTGGTAAATAAACAACACCATGAAATGTATTTAATACTCATGGAATGATGAATTAATTAATACCCTAAATATTATATGATCATTAAAATAAAAAAATGAATTTATGATTAACTAATAACCCATGTATCTAAAGACGAATGATATCTTTAAAATACCCTCATTTTCACCCATATTCGATGATACCCAAATCATTGATCAGCTGTCAAGAAACAGTTGTAACTAATCAACAGATTGTATAAATAATGATTTATGAAGAGTAATAAATTTATTCATTTTCACTCACTTTAAGTGATGATAATTGATGTATACCCGCCGTTAGCCATTCACATACTTCGTAAATTGAACTGAAGCACCCCAAAGAGATGTAGTAACCAGAATAAAACCACACTTCTAAATAACATAAATCTAAACTTTTAGATCCTAGTAATCTAATATAACTATCCAATTAGCTTACATTGATTTAATATATTAATTAATTTTCTACTCTATCTAGAATACAATATCCCATCTTAGGGGTAGGGTCAGAACCTCTTCAATAGTGAAATCTGGCTTCTCCTCCACTATCCTAGGAATAACAGCTGGTTAATCCTTATATGAACTCTTAATAAATTCACCCCCAAAGAATATAGGATATCAAAATGACACCAACCCGTCTATGGGCCCCCTCCATAATAATCACAACATTCAATCAATCAGTGTTGTTGAATGAAATCTAACACATGAAGAAATCCATGATTATTGTAATAAATATTTACCTTTAATATTTAGGATAATTTATTATGGTTTTATCCATCTACATTAGAAATATACCCAAGAGTGAGGATTCCCTAAAATTAACTGAAAATATTTTGATAGATTATACAAGCTAGATCAGTCTTTAACATGCATAGTCAACAAATAGGGAAGTGGAAACATCTCCACCATAGGCCCCAAATAATTGTATATTAAAGGTGAAATAATGTACCACATATCTCCCAATCCAACAGCTTGTATAACATAGTATAAAAACATATGATATCTCACTTGTCGTCTGACTCACCTTTTCATAGAAACCCTAAAGCATTCATTATAAATATACATATTTTGAGGAATTTTTGGCCCAATTGGAGACCTCATTTACAACGATGATCATCTCACGTAGAATGATCATCATCATAGTAAATTCCTTTGGATACAATATATCTTCTATATGGATCAAAATATGCAGAAATATACTACATCATAGAAATTTCAAACACTCATGCTTATGATATCAATGAATTATATAACAATAAGAAACATGTTTGATATTTAAGAAGGGGTTAAGAGATAAAAATCATTGTGAAATGATAATAATAGAGATATTACCTACCCAAAACTGTTTCAATCATCATTTCACTAGGAAACATGAAACTTTAGGCCTCAGATCTTCTCTATAGAGAATCTTGAAAACTCCCATTCTCTAATGAAATTGTTCTATATAGTGACCTACTTGTAACCATTTCACTCTCTAGTGCCTCATGGTATATCAAAAAATGTAAATGGGGTTTATAAATATGGATCTCAGGATCTAAATCCTCTTATATATTGTTAACTCTTCCAACTCATCCAGAAGTTGTTTCAAAGAATATTAGAAAAATTTCTTATAAAAAACACTAATCTTATACACATTGTAACTCCCATGGAAGTTTTTTGTACTCTTATATTGAAAATAATCTATCATTTTCGATTAAATGAACTCATCTTGAAACTATACATGAATTATCTCAAATGAAATAGATGAATCCTTATGATCTATGTTGAATAAGTACCCACACATCCAAGATTCCACATGTATCATTTTCATAACCAATGAAATTATGTTCTCCCTTTGATAATGGATTAAATATAGTTTTTTCTTTAAATCCTCTAACCAATACTAAATGTATTGATATCTATGAGAGCCCTGTTACTTCTTACATCCCTAATAATAAAACTCTTTGAGTGTTATTCTCAATGGGTAGGAATCTTCAACCTCAACTCTAGGGTGATCTATTATTGTTTCCTACTGAACATATTTTTCTTGAACCTAATGATAAGATAACCTAGATCCATTTTTAAAAAACAGAAAAATAATACCTCCAAAAGAAATATTTTTTATATTTATGATCAATTAATCAATTCAATTTTCACCTAGTCCTATTATCAATAATATTCAGACACTGTAACTTAAAATCCAGACCAAATATTCTTTCCTAGGTCTCTATCCCACAAGAATCATAAAATTACATTAGAACATACTTTAAACATGATGTAACTTGTATCATATCGTTGGGGGATGCAAATACCCTTATTTTCCAGTCTTCATTAATTAGGTCACTAACTATGTTTAGATGATACTATTTTATAATCAAACCATTAAATCATCAATTTTTTTATACCACCAAATCTATAATATATAATTACCATGAGCTCTTTAGTACCACTATATCATGATCCCATCAGAACTGTTACACATCCTATACCAACATTAAAGAGAATTAGTTGACCCCTTAAGCCTGAATCTAATAGGTCCCAGTATAGAGACTAGAACAAAGGGTATATCATAAATTGAATGGGATGTATCACCCTATGAAAAATTAATTGTAGGAGATAATATGTAATACACCAATTGACATCATATATTAAAAATAAATCCTTATAAATGAATGTAATGTCATGAAAAGCTCGCCTAAATTTTATCAACAAAAATCAATCCTATATAGCATTCAAAAAACTAAAACATCTACTGAAAAACATATTCTAGATAGTAATGACCTAACTAAACACATCAAATATCTTGTGAGCCGAAAATTTATATCATATATGTACATATGTTTGAGAATAACATGAATATATTGAATGATCAAACTCAAAAGCTCTCATTCATAATGTGAAATAACAATAATGAGGATTAGTGAATAGAAACTGAAATAAAATCACCACATATATAGGTAAATCTCTCTCCCATCCCCAACTTATCTTAATCAATAGGTAACATACTAAAGGAGGTAACATAATATTTGAAGAAATAATGTAAAAATGGTATCCTACTTCTACTTCTGTAATGATTTGACACTATCATGACCCTACACCTCTCCTCATGTACTCATCCCTCCCATAATCATCAGGAATATCATTCATATGATTCGAAACCATTCAACATCCCACATAGCAGGACACAACCTCACCACCATTATCTCCAATCTAAACTATAACTCTATGGTATTCCATAACCTACCACAGCTTACGTGTTATGTTATACACCTCAAGACATTACATACCCTATAAAATAGACACAAAATAGTGCCATCCATTACACCCAAGATATATATTTTCACTACGAACTCAATCTATCATACCCCGCACATAAATGAATTGTAAATTACGAGTCATCACTACTTGTGTCAGTCTATAACATATTCCATAATACATCAAAGACTATTAATGCACACATAATATACAATAACTTGAGAGAGATTGGGGGAGGGAGTGTTTTAATCCTTCTAGTACATATCCAACCTAGATACAAGGGAAAACACCACCCAAAAAATGGTGCTGGTTTCCCTACCAACTAAGGTGGTGAAGCATATAAAATCAGATAACATAAGGTATATTGGTCACGAAAACACAACGGGAATCTACCATGAATTTGAATCATCTCTATCTATCATCCATTAATATATTCTAATAACAATCCTAAGGGATATATTTATAAAATTTAAATAATAAACATTATTAATGAATTAAATAATTTTTAAATAAAAAATAATTTCATTAAAATATTATCAATCCTAGTATAATCACTCAATCTCATTATAGAAAAAAACTTACATTGATAATTCATTCATTTTTAATATATAATATATGTGTCAATTGAGCATCAATATGACCATCCAGTGTTATCATTAATAACTATGTCATTATCATGTATAATTACCTCTATTAAGAAACTAAATACCATGATCTATTTATTAATTCCATTATAATGGCATATTGTTTTGTTGAACTCTAGAACTCATCCAAATGAATAACAAGAAAAGATAAACATGACATGAATTGAGTTAAACTGCACCAAAAGCATTATAGAAAAACATAAAATATCCCTAAACATTCAATAAAATAATCACCATGTAGTAACAAAATGGAAAATCCATCTATCATCTTCTTATAACACCCCCAATGTAATCTATAACACCATTTCGGAAAATATGATCTATTCCACAATCATTGACATGAACTAGTGCTACAAACCCAGGTGATCTAGCTAATTTCCCATTAATAAACAAATCCTTCTAGGTATTCAAAAAAATAATATAAGGCCTATATTATCCAAGGAAAAGAATATAGGGTATAAAAAATATTTTTCCACATAAATATTTTACATGAAACTATGTCTAGATCACTATATATTTCATGAATTTAACAATAGTGATGGGACAACTCTTCCCAAACAATGTATTTCACAAAACAATACTTTTTTACCCAATACCAACTTGGATTAACCAGCCTATTTGGAAAATAATTTAGAAATATTAACATAAAAATTAAATTGGATAAATAGAAACTAAATAAATTATGAATTATTATTTAACCTATACTTCTAATTTATGCATTTTTATAGAAAGTTAGTAATTGAATTATAATTTTGATAATTTTTTGTGCTGATTGAATCTATATAGGAAATATAAGAGGAATCCATCAATATAGAAAATTCGCAATCAAAAAACCCCCTAATACATTCTCAGTCTAACCTAATTATCACACTTATTAAATATTTTATGTGAAAACTGTTATCAAGTTAGAGAATATAATGTTTGAAAATTTCATATATACACATTAAATAAAATATAAATGGTCAAACTCCCTATATAGAATAAGCTTCAAGGGACTCTTCACCGAAAATGTAGATATATAATTGGAGAACGATAGAATTGAAATCATTTTATGGAAGCCTTAGTCTAATTGATAATTTCTCTAAAGAATCATATAAAAATGTTCTAGTTTCACATGTTTGAAAGAAATAATGTCCTATAAAAATTGTAAAACTCATCCATTAAAATGAAATAAATTATTGATCCAAAATGATTACTCAATAAAACCCATAAAATATAGAATTTCAAATTTACATTTATTCATATGTGAATTAAGACTTGTTTATTTGATCATATACACTAGGATCAAATCATAGGATTCAACCGTTTTATTGAACCCTTTTTTCAAATGAATCATCACATTAGTTTTCATAAAATTTATTTTATGAATAAAATATTGATAAAAATATTTAATTTCTATAAGAAATATTACATTAATGTATAGGTGATTCTATGTGTAATGGTAAATTGATTAAAATTTATGAAAAATAGACTATAAATGAACAATATGTACAATATAACCTCTGGGATGACACTTGTACCGAAGTAAAAAACTTAAAATCATATTTTCTAACCATAATTTAGTGGGTTTTAGTACTTGTATGGGTAAGGATAATTACATTAAAGTAGAAGGAAATAAGATGTGGTTCATGTTAATAAAGTTTACCTTTATGTATGAAAGGGATTATGTATATTTGTAATGAAATATTTATAGAAAGTGATATTAAAAACATATACATAATAATTCTAAGTCCAAAAATACTTTCACAAAATATGTAGAAAATAAATAAATGTTTCTCGAAAATTATCACAGATATAGTTATTTATAGGAATAGGGATGGTTTATTCAAAATCAAGATAATAAATTTAAGTTATAGTGGAGTGGATTAGTGTCATTTCTTTCATTTATTTAACCAATACAAATGTAACACCTTAGGTAATTTCTAATTTAACGTTTTATATATATTTTGATGTCATATATTACTTGGGTTTATTATTATGAGATTCTCGATGGTTTTTTATTCTTTTGGATGTTTTTTTTCTGAGTGCATGGTTTGACCATGATTAGGGGAAACTGTTATACTTAACAATTAAAGGGGTTTTGGATGTTTCCTGGGTAAGAACACTGTTGGAACCTAGTTTTTTCAAATATTGAGAGTTCCATGTGAAACCACATGGGTGGATATAGTTGTGAAAATAATATTTTGGGGATGATATATCATACAATGTTATTCAACCTTGTGAGGGAGTTTATTGGTGGAATTACTATGCATATTTTTAATTCTTGGATTTCCAAATTGTGTTTCCTAATAATGTGATTTGGATTAAATTCTATGAAAATTACAGTTTAAAACATGATTAAAACCTAAAACCCCCATTTTTTATATCTGCTCTATATTTTTAAATACCTCTCCCATCTTATGTGTTCTTGGTTATTACTTTTGATCTAGAATATGGTTTTATATAATAATGGTTTATTGTATATTTAGAATAAATAGTAATCCCTCATTTTTTATTGTTCTCTCTAGATCTACTCATCATCACTCTCATTGATTTGTAGATCTAATCCACTATAGATTGATCAATGGACAATAATATTTATTTTTATGTGACCATTTTGGGATCTATTGGAGGAATATGTTTCAAGGCAATATATATAGGTTCCTAGTACTATTCATTGTTTTCACGAACTTTTGTGTGGTTGATGGATTTTCTCCCACACTACATTCTCTATAAAAAAGGACTGAACTTTCAATCACACTCTCATTATTTTTTTGAAATATTTTCTTAGATTCAGTACACAAATCAATGGTTTTGAAATCATACCTATAATTTTTATGATAAATTTCATAAAAATAAATTTTAAATGAAATATTTTTTTTGAGAACTTTTCGTGTGTGGTGAGAGTGTTTTTATTGACATTAATTATCGTGTATGTTTTTTAAACATGGGGATGGTTCCATAGTGTCAAATTATTGGTTCCACCAGTTAAAAAAATGTTGACGGTATGGATCACAACTCATCAGTATTGGGATATTCATTGGATATAAATGGGTGTGTTTCTGTGTGTGTGTGTGTGTATGTGTATGTGTTGTGGAATGATGAAAGAAAGTGGTTATGGATTTGTAATTTTTTTAGTAAAATGAATTTATATGGTCGGGAATAATGTTTTTAAAGTTGGGGAATGTTTTTAGGAAATTGATAAATTGTCATGAAAGTTTGAAAAGGATTATTGATATTCCTTGAAAGAGAAAATTTAATTTCGTCTCATTGAAATAATGAAAATCTAATCATTTCAAAAAACCATCGTTGTTTTTCCAAAGTCATAGTTTAGAAATGAAAAAATTGATGCATAAACCCAAAAATGCATATGGATGTTTTGAAATTAAATTATGTTTTGAACTTAAGGGAAGATATACCAGTTATGATTGACACGAGGTTAGTCGAAAATGGAAAATTTAAAAGAACGGTTAGGAATGTCTATATATTAGCCTCTTCATAGTTATTTTTAATGGAAATATGAGCACCCAAACCAAATATTATGACTCCTTTATTATTAAAGGACATTGTCAGAGGATCTTAAAAAAATCGATCCACTGATTATTGATCCTCTAAAGGACACTGTCAGATCTTATTCTGATAGCATGCACCACAATGGTGGAGTCACATTTCAACCATATATTTTATAACCCCTCTGAATTACTTTCAAAAAAATTATGATAACTCTAAGCATAATATTTGTAAGAGAATATTAAAATCCACATGAACCATGAAGACACCTTAATACATCCCTATTATTGTTCCTTAAAATATTCTTATAGCCTAGTGGTGCTGGATTTCCCGTGATGATCCATATGTGTTGACCGTGATCTATCCTACAAAAGGATGTTTCAAAAAAAACATCCATTAATCCCAAAATAGGATGAATGTTATAAATAAATCCAATACATTTGGGAATATAGAGATCGTTAATTATTTTGTAGCAAAAATACTTCTGGGGAATATTACCATTTTTATAGAAACAAATATACGAGCCAATGTAAAATGTGGATAAAAAATAACCACAACATTTATAAATAAGTTCCATGCATACCAAGGACTGTAGACAAACTCTATTGAAGCAACCTGGAAATGAAACAAAATATGGGAAGAAGGATAGAGACCCAACCATCATTTAATGAAGTCCTAAATACTGGAGGAACATGATAGATAAAATTAAAAGATATCAACAGTTTCTTTTCACATGGATGATGTTGTTATAGAGATCATAATTGGTGATGTTTTTCATCCCTGTTCTGATGGTAGAGGACACAAACTAAACACAAGTAAATACCGCAAACCTATAGAAAATTATTAGTGACAATTATTCAATGATCCAACTTCCAATCAACATTGAACTATGATGGTGAAATTAAATTTATGTTCAGCTTAAAAATCTATTTAAATCTCCAAGAAGAACCAATAAAATTATAATAGAATAACCTAGATGTGAAGTCCACTTATTGTATGTTCGCGTGTCTATAAATCTCCAACTCAAGAGAGGTAATACTACTAGAAAACTTCTTTGATGAGCACTATAATAGAATTAATTTCAATAATTTTAACTTTGATTAAAATATCCAATTACGTATTTTAATCATCATGGGAGATATAAAAAATGAAATGAATCTCATTAAAATTAGTTTTGTATAGATTAATTTAATAATATCAAGAAACAGACCATATTCAATAGATATTAATTAATAAAAAAACTGAATGTGAAGGAAGGCCAAACTAAGGAATAAATGGGATTAAAATTACCAGATTTGTGCTTTCATATGAATATACAAGACAAAAAACTAGAGATTTTTAATTTCTATTGACAATATTACATAGAAAAGAAACATATGATGATTGATTAAAAATTACGAGGTTCTGGATTCCCTGACCCTCCTCATCCTAATGATTTCAATAGTTACTCCATCAAATAGTGGCTGGTTTCTTCTCAAAGATGTTTCCACTCTAAATGAGGTTCTTCATAGACACATTAATGAACTCGATGGGATGAAAAGTCCGTTAAAATACCATAAAATAATAGAATAACATATAAATGATAAAAAATTTAACCAAACAAAAATTACATGTCATAAAAAGAGATTCAAAATTCCAAGAGGATAATTTCCTTCGGATTTGACTGATAATGAATGAAAAGTTACAAGATTCTAGTCATCCCAAAAAAATAGGAATCAAAATGTAGATAAAAGTGAAAATTACTTCTCTATAACAAATATCATAGATAATATACACTTTTTATACAGTTTATGTGTTCCTTACCAAATATAAAAATTATTTTTTCCAACTGACCTACTTACATGACACCTCCTTATAATTTAAGATACCTTCCTTGAAATATTTTTTTATTTTTATTTTCCCCAAGGGTAATGAGATAAATATCATTATCATAAATAATATGAGTAGGATAATTAATTCCTCAACCTGGACTTATGGTCCTCAACATGTAATTTCTAGAAATTATGGATAAAATCCTACTATGATAATCCCCATAAATAGATAATATATTAGTATAGAGGGGGTCACCATACTTGAACCCCTAAGAATAATAACTATAACCTTAAAGGGATCCATTGAAAAGAATAGATCTATGAAAAGAGAACCATATAATCTTGATCCAATCTATAAAATCCCCATCAAAACCAAACATATTAAGTATCATACAAATACAATCACAATCCATTGAATAGTAATGTTCTAGAGAAATTTTCCCTCCTTTAAGAGGATTTTTAAGAGGATTGATAGCCTCCATGTTTGGGATAAGGAAATATATAATAGACCACCATTTAAGAAAAAAAATTATTGGAATAGTGGACTCTACAATAAATGGGAGCCAGACTGTTGGTAAGGATATTATTGATGATGATATAGATAGTGTTGACTAATGAAATAGTCCTAAAAAAATGAATCTCATTTTCATTTTCCAGTACAATAATTATGGAAATAAATTGAGGATTCAATCAACAAAAAATAGAACCACCTTTAAATAAGTATAGAAAAATCTTACAAGGATCATATTGAATGTTATCCCAATATGTATGAATGAAAAATTTTCTAAATCCTTCTCAACGAGGATAACTATAATACCTGAGACAGAACACAAATGAATTGATCTCTGGATCCGATGGAATATAAGAGAGTTTTGATTTATCCCCCTGATTTACCATCATTGAATAATACTATCCATAGGATCATAAATATTGGATGAACCATTAAAAATATCCTTTTATTAAGAAACTATATGATCTAAGATGACATATCTATTGTCCATGACATGATCCCCATTTTTGAGTAACAAAAGTGGTCAGGAAAATTTTCTAACTATTTTAAGGAGATTACAAACATGGAATTCCTATCCCCTTCTATAAGATAATTAGCATTAAATGATTTTTTTTCATGGAAACCATCAAATTAAAGAGGATATTTATTTTAAAGGTTAACTCATCTTTTCTAACAATTTAATCAAGAAAGTCCTTAAATGTGAAATGATCCCAAATATTTTGATGGGAAGCCTCAAGAGTGGATATTTCTTCCTCAAGATGACTGGATATTTTTTTATTGACATATTAATATTACCTTTGAGAATAAATATTTTTAGATTGTGTGAAAAATAATTATTCTTCGAATCAATCTATCTCCCAAAATCCTTTACAAGATTCCCCCATTATAGATGATTCACCTATGATATATTAAACCTGAAGGGAAATGGAGATCTATATTGTTTTTAAACAAGATAAACCATGATTAGATGATGATTAGGGATGATCCTTTATAATTTCATTCAAGAGATAAACTCACAAGAATTTAATGAGGTATCATTAACAAAATCCCTATCAATCATTCTAGAAACCACGCCACTGATATGTCTTTTATACCTGGTGTATTTGGAACCTACCTAATTGATTTAAATAATAATATTATGTTCAATACATGCACTAAATTCTTTTAAAGAATTCTAACAAGTCATTGCACCCATTTTTTCATCGATATTACAAATTGAGTTGATGTCCCCAAGAAAAAACCATGGTCAACCAATATATTCCTTAAGGAATTGATATCCAACCAAATACTTCTACGATCTTGATATCTGTTACGAGCATAAATAAAGGAATAGATGATCTTGATTCTAAAAACACTGAAGGAACAATTAACATGTTGGATACTTAACCCAATTAGAAATGGGAAAATTAAAAAATAATGGAACATAACCCATTTATTTTAAACATTTTTCAAGATCTAATTAGTGCCCATTAGTTGAAAACCCATACTTTCCAAGCTATAATCTCTCAAATGAAAGATCCTCTTATGTTTTCTAAACCAAATGAACATTGGTCGATGTTTTTGGATGTGAATCCAAAGAGACCTAGCAGGGGAATCGTTGGCCATCCCTTGGAAATTCAAAAAAATATTTCTCATTTATATCTTGACTTGGAGAGAAACCTCCTTACTACCATCCCCTAAATTATTTTTAATAATATTAGGAGGCCTTCTTGCCTTCCTTTTGGGAGTCATAGATGGTTAACTCATACTAGTAATGTCAACAACATTAGTCCTCTAATTTTTATGCTCAGGATTAGATGTATTCATATCATTAGTTCCCTAAATGTCTATAAGAACATTATCATTGATAGAATCATATGGAGACCATTAATAGGATCAATCCCCACATTTTTAGAGACCATAGTAGATTCTTCCCAATTATCAATCTTTTACTGATGAATCTCATTTTCAGAAACAATGTCTTTATGATTCTAATAATTTGGATTAAAATATATAGTATGCAAAATATCAATAGGTACAACACCCTTAGAGGTTTTTAAATCCACCCTATTAAGAGGATCAATCATGATATCATCCTAAATAGATTCTAAAAGAACATAATTAGCTATTTTTAAAAAAACAGAAGAAGCTAAAACATTATGTTCTAATTGGGTAACAGAAATGATGTTGGAATGAGCTATTCTAGAATTCCCAACTTCAAGACCAACATTATTGTGAACCATATCTGAAAGAATCCTAGTTGTAAGACCTCCCAAAGAACAAAATCCTATAACAATTAAGGAGTTATAGTAGTGTTTTCTGAGTTAATCATCAAGTCAGAACACTCATTTAGGATACGGAATACTCTCTCCCTATGTAGAAGAATAATTGAATCACTGATTCCTTATGAAATATTAGTGACTAAATACTACCTTTCTAGATCCATTTTTGACCTATAAACTAAATAATTAATGTCTTATGATATTTACAATTCCATATAATTATCATTTGAATCATCCCCTATATAATCCATTTCAGTAATTTACTTAATCAATGAACCCGGAATATATGGATGAGTTTCTTCTTCCTATATCGTTTCATCCCATGTTGTTTTCAATTTATTCAATAGAATGAGAGGAATAAATTGATAATTACAATTCACATCTTTATATGTATTCCATTTTTTAATGACCAACCCTTCTATCTTGTGATTTTTATTAACATGATTCTTGTCCCAAGTCTTAGGATCCTCTCTGACCTTCCACTGAATCAATCTACAAGATTCAATTTAGTTCCCACAATCTTTCAAAAAATAATGAAAGGAGGGACTCATTCATAATCAATATTGGACTCAATTTTATTATAATTGGAAAATAGGATGATGGAATTGGGACACCCATATGCCAAAATGATGTCCCCCATGATTCTAGAAAAAACAAGCTCCCCATCAATTGTGCACTGATCTATCTTGATCAGAGTAAAAATACTAGAAGAAATATTAAATAGATTTTAGGATGCCAATAATACAAATTCAAAACATGGAATCTAATCCAAACATGGGAATTAGATTTCCTCTGAGTAGGAAGATAGAAATTATAATCCCATTCTGAAATTACAAAGATACTAGGCCTTCATTGAAAAATGATAGTATTATGAGCCATAAGAAAATATTTAACATTCAGAAATATAATGTGGCAATAAACCTTTCAAACTGGGATTAGATTCCAAGCATAATTTCCCAAAAGAAGAGATGATATAATTTTAATATTAGAATAATAACAAGGCTTATCTCCTCTCAAAAAATATACATGGCCAAGGAGATAAAATTTAAAAAGATTAAATCTCTATTGAAGGGCCTTCAGATGCACCACAACTGAGATCCTACCTTCTCCATGCTTTGGGATTTTAATGGAATCCAAAACATCCTCCATAACTATATCGTGAAAACCATATAAACCTCCATAATGTAATCTCTTCCTTTTCCTAAATGAGTACCTCCATACATTTCATTATTAGAGGAACAAGAGTCGCCCTTGAAGGTGAACTCCCATTCTAGATGAAATGAGCACATGATCAGGAATAGATCAATTTTTGCAGTTTATCTCTATTTATAAATTGAAATCACCAATTCTTGATCCCTCCCCTTCAATAATCTCATTACAAATGTGTGTAGGGTAACACTCACTTCAAAATTGGTGCCCCACCAGGACCAATGTGATCTGAAAGTTATCCAGTTAGGAAAATGGATTTGTATTACCCTATGCATAATATTTCAGGTGTCTATGTCTGGTAGGAATTAATCTTATGCCATCTCCCATTGAGAAAATGTGTGTATGGGTAATGTTCAACTCCCACTGGGGGACCCACCTGGCCTAGACCACACCACACATTCCCCAACTAGGAAATGGATTTGACTCTCCATGTGCATAAGATTCATAGTGTTTGGGTCTAGTGAGACTTGAGCCCATGCCAGTTCCTATTGAGAGTGAGGGGTACAACAAATAGATACCACTCGGCTAACACCCCTTGGAAAAAACATGTGTATCAGTAATTCTTGACACTCTTATGGGGTCTTAGCCAATACCAAACTGTGCTGCATGTTCCCTATCTATGTAATGTCTTTTAATCTTACTATGAATAGTACGAACGTTTTTAGAGTCTAGAAGTACATGGACCTACATCAGTTCCCCCATAGAAAGAGGGGTACAAATAATAGGTACCACATGGAAAACACCCCTTGAGAATAAAACATGGGTATGGGTAATGCTCAACTCCCACTAGGGGATGCTAGGACTAGATTTTGTCACATTTTCCCAACCTAGGAAATGGATTTGAATTTCATTGTTCATAAGATGCACAGTGTTAGAATCTAGTGGGACTCGAGGATATTCGTGTTCCCAGAGAGAGAAATTCCCCAATTATTTTAAATCTCGTCCCCTTAGATAATATTAAGGATATGATATTGCTTAATAGTTTCAGGAAGATACTTATTATATGAAGCAGTTACATGAATATTAGTTTCATAAATAAAGGGACATGTTTCAATATGAAATGATAGATTAGTTAATGTTTGTTATGTTTCATATAAAATAGGGAATTCCATGATAGTCTCTAAAGTAACATGAAATTTTTGAAATTTGGAATTATTTGGTCAAAGTCTTGATTAAAGTTAAAGATGAACATATAAGATCAAATTTTATATAAGTTAGGTGTAACATCGATTTCATCAGCTAGAATAAAGGATAACATCATGAAATCCCTATTATAGTGTAAAAATATTTTCTCAAGAAATAAGTAGAGGAATCATATGATGGAGTATTTCACACACATTAGTTGAGAGAGTAGTGAGTTTTCAATTTGTGAATTGTAGCGAGCCAAGAGGGGTAGTGACTCTTCTATGAGCATTATAATACTAATGCACAATAGTGGATTTTTTAAATTTTCCCATAGAATTTGTAAGATCCTTTGACTAAGATAGTTAATGTTTAAGAATGTGAAATTTTATTCTCTTCATTGTATTCAATTATTTTTTCACATTGTTACAGGAATGAGAGAGAAGGGTGTTTTTATTAATGATGAACTAAGATCCAAAAGGGGTTGTATTTTTATTATTCATACCATGTTTCATCTACCCCTAATTTTAGATGATAAGGTGGTGACGAAAACATTAATTTAAGTATCTCTACAGATTTTTTTATAGTTTAGATGACAAAATAATGACCCACACTAGGTCCGTCCTTAGATTTATATGAAGAGTAATCTAAAATATTGATCAAACTATTGTGGTTTGTTTTTATAATTACTGTAAATTTACTCTTGGACCATATTTAATTGTATAATTATAGAATTATTTATTGGTAATTAGATAATTATGTGGGTAACATGATCAATATTTTAGAACACCAAGGATTAACAACATGAGAAAACACATGTGAACCTTAATATAATCTATTCTATTCGGTATTTTATAAATAATAATCTCTCACTAATCATAATTTCATGGTATTTTTTACACTATTATATATCTATCTAGAGACTAATTTACATTATGTGTTCTATTTTTCAGTGACCAATGATTCACCCTCCTCTTAGTGGCCATGAACAATTCAACTATGAAAAATTATTTAGTATTAGAGCATCACTATTCCCAATTAAAACAATATTTTTTTGATAAATTGATAAACTATGGTTGATTCCATCAAGATAATTAGTTAAAACAATTCATAAAGATCATGATTTTGTTTCTATATTTCTTAATTATATTGATAGATAAAATCTATGAAGATTTTATATTCTATCAAAAAATGGGTTATTACCTTGTTCGATAGAAATTGTTTCGATATATTCCATGTGTGGTTTGTTTCATATCCAAAATTTCATGGATTGAAAGTTCTTGATATCTAGGAAAATGGTTTTGATATTTACTTTTTTTAGAAAGAATTAACTATATATGATAAGAATAATATTATAGTTTAGGGGTGAAAAAACCATGTGTTACTCTTAATTCTCATGCATAAAAATTCTCACAATTCATTAGAACTAAAGAATGAATGTAACTTAGAGAATGAATCATAATATTTACTAAGGAAATATATATGTAAAATATTCCTATTTATAATGATTTTAATACCAAATAAGACTATTGTTTTTTATAGATTATTAATTAGTTTATAATTTATTTATTTGAGTGAACAAAATTTAGATCTCAATTGAAAGATACAAAATGATTCTTTTAGATTAATAGAAGATTTTTCTATTTTAATTCAAATTAATATCTTAATATCCTATGAGATAATAAATGATTAAAACCTTATTAAGGAAGGTATATTTGAATAATATAATAATGATAATACCTTAAAATATTTTAGAAACCATAAATCTAAAGTCTCTAATATAGATAAATTGGATGTTCTGGATCACTACATGAATTTCAATTAGTTATTATCATTCTTCATTGTAACGCCCCGACCCCAGCTACCCAGAGTCGGTGCATTACTTCGTAACATTGGCATGATCACAAGAAGATCAAATCTCGAAAGACCGATTGGTTTAGTAGCCTTGGAAACACTAGATATATTCATAAAGTTTTACATTACATTTTAAAGTGAAAAACTACTACAACAACAAAGTCTTCATAATTCACACTCATATCCCCACATACTATCCCTGCATGTCATTCATAACTTACTTCTTCACATCCTGGGAAAAATAAAACATAGAAAAGGGGTGAGCTCAAATGCCCAGTAAGGATAACAATAAAGCGGAACATTCAAAATAAGCATAAACATTTAAGGCAATGAATTACTAAAACAAAAGCCTTTTAAAATTGAACTTCAACATAGTATGGCATAAATAAAATGAAATAATGCCATTTACTTGTTCACATGGATATTCTACTAATTGAATAATCACATGCAAAAATCAATAACCACTTTCATAATGTTGGAATGCATAATGATAAACGTTAATTTCTTTGTCTAGGCCTCATCCCAAGACCTAGGGGTTACTTCTAACCGGAACCCAACCCGGAGTGCCTCTAATAACCGGACACCAACCCGGAGTGCCTCTAATAACCGGACACCAACCCGGAGTGCCTCTAATAACCGGACACCAACCCGGAGGGCATACTTTTACCAGTCCCTAACCTGGAGGGCTTACTTTAACCAGTCCCCAACCTGGAGGGCTTACTTTTACCAGTCCCCAACCTGGAGGGCTTACTTTTACCGGTCCCCAACCCGGAACATACTTGTTTTGCACATTCATCTGAAGAAAAGTTTGAAATATAACATAAACATTCGGATTAAAACTAGCATACGAAATGTCAATAATTTCACCATAAACTATGAATGGTATAAAAATAGAACATCCACAGTCAAACATATCACAAAACCTTCAATTCAATATAGAATTTTTGTATCATAATAAATCAACTTCAAATAATCTTAAAATCCATCAAAGGATGTTGACATAGATGAAATCAAAATTCTTTTTAAAGAAGTATCTCCTTTTATTTTGAAATCATTTAAGATCCATATAAAATAAAACATTTTCTTTGAAAATATTCTTATAAGCTTGTATGGAAAGCTTCGACGATTTTATAACGGCGGAAAATAACCGCACCCGCCGTATAAGTTAAAAAAAACATTCTTACCTCAATTCTGTCGAAAAGGTTAAAAAGGACATTGTTTTGAAAACGACGGAAAGATTCCTTTATAAACCTCTTATAAAAAGTCAAACAAGGGTATAAATGACTTTAACCCATATTCTTGTAAATAGTAAAAATGTTTTGAAATACATTTCGAAGAAACATGGATGTGGATGATAACGAGATCCCAGTAGATTATTACGTATAAACAACCTCGGATAAAGAAGAGATTGTGAAATAACCCTTACCTTGTACTTTTCCTTGGTTGGGGTAGGTTAACCTCCTTTAATCTAGGTAACTCACTTTGGTTGGAACCAAAGGACCTCTTGAAATGCTTTATGCCTAAGGGGAAGCTTCAAGGAGGAGGAGCGGGATGTGGGGAGCTTAGTTTGGCAGAGTTTGGACGAGCCAAGTGGCTTGAGAGGTGTGAAGAAATGAGAAGGAGGAGTGCCCTTTTATAAGAGGGGTGAGGGGCACCTTTGGAAAAGCTAGAAATATTAATTTATAATAAATTCATATTCGGTTTTCAAAGGCTCCAAAGTTGACTATTCAAAGGATGAGGTGGGGATAGGTCGAAAAAAACTCATCCAATAGAATCTAGACAGGTTTGGGTACTTATATTAACCTTATCTTTAAGTATTAACTCTAAGTTAATTAGTTTCACTTTTACAATGTCTCTTTGTATTTTTATATTATATGGTTAATAAACTTACCATATACATCCAAGCGACCCCCAAGTGGTCCATTAATGATTAACCTATCATGATATAAGTCTCTTGGACGAACCTTAGATTTTTAGGAATTTAATATCAATTAATAATATAATATTTGTTTTAAGAACTCTTTTATGTCAATTTTGACACTATTCATTAGTTGATTTTTGTGAAACTCATAACAGATTGATTTCTTCAAACAAAGTCAATTAAATCAATCCTAATATATCATATTATCCTATAAAATTAGTTTAATTCATTAAAAGTTTCATATTATATTTATTTGGGTATTTATAATATCACTTATTTTAATTTTTCACTATTATATTAATTACTGCATCATCATTGTGTCATTAATAATTTAACATATTTGATGTCTAAAAATTATAAATAAAATATCATCATGTAGGAAATCTTTTTATCTTTCTAATGAATATTTATAATCGAAAATACAATATGTATAACCCTATGTAAAAATTGTTCTTTTAAAAGATGTAAGCTTGTACCATCTTTGTATTCATTTTAACTTAATTAAAATAAAGTGTCATTATCACTCACAAGTGGATCCATGGGGTCCCAAAATAGACCCAAAGATGCCCATGGTCGACCATGTATCAACCAATAGGGTTTAGACACGTTTTAGGGTAATTTAGTATTATTATAATATTATTATTTTTTACCCTTATTTACCGGATTTACCCTTAACCATGGTAAATAAAATATTTACCGCAGTAATTATTCAAAATGTCTAAAAATAAAAGTTACCTATTTACACAATTTGAACATCCTGATTCCAAATATGGAATCCATTTTTCTAAATTCAAAACACAGAAGTGGCAGAAATTAATTTAAAATTAATTCCCGCTGTCAAAACAAAAAGCGTGTTTTTAAGAGATAATAACTATCAAAAGATTGACACTTGTTTATGTTCGGTTTAATTGTAAAATTATGTCCAATGACCAACATTATATTAAGTGGTAAAAATATATTCTAAATATACTTTAAAACCACTCAAATTAATAATTTATCACTATTAATTATTTTGATTAAAAAAGTTGTTTTTAATTAAAATTTAGTAATTTTCACTATTCATCAAAATATTAAAGTTATCCGAAAAGTACCAAAATTTCACCTTAGGCTAAATTTGATATTCCGAATCCAAAAATGAAGTCCATTTTTAAAAATAAAATATATATAATTTCAAAAATTAGGTATTACTATTCATAATGGCAAGTTTGATCGGTTGTGGCACGTGTTAAAACACGAAGTTGCGTACAATACACGCTACTGTTTTATTCAAAGGAAAGCGTACTGTGGAAGCTTGGGATGTTTCATTTTAATTTTTTTTTTGATGTCCCCATTTAGTCAAAAAGTTTAAAATATTGTATTTAAAAAGGTTTCACTATTAAATGTTGATAAAAGTGCAATACTGAAAATGAATCTGTTCTTGCATTATGACTAAGAAACTCATAATGTGGATTCTAAAATTATAAGGATTATATAAAGTTTAAAATTTAGTTAATACTATTCATGACCTCTTTTAATGGCCTTTTTTTGTAAGTCAAGGTGTGATTGAACTCGGTGTTGCGTGTAGTACAAGTTATTGAATTATTTTGAAGAAATAACACATTATGAATTCTTGGGGTGTTACATTCTCCCCTCCTTCAATAAATTGCGTCCTCGCAATTTGAAATTGTTCTTAGAAAATAAAAGGTTGAAAATAGAAAATATATTTGTGGGAAAACCCACATCGGAAATTGGGTTACTAAAATTTAGTCTTAATATGAGGAAAAGAGAAATGAAAGGGTCACCACCAAATTATGATCTCGATTAGGAGAACATTGGTGGAAATTAGAGACATATAATTGGAGGAAAAACGTAAATATTTATAGGTAGTGATTGAGGTCATCAATCACAAACAAGTATAAAATTGAGGTCCTTAAACTCATCAATTTATGATGATTTGAAATACCATTGGTTCAACAAAACATAGAATATTGGGATGACACATTTTTGACGTTTCAAAATATCTTAGTTGAAATCCCACATCGAAAAATGAATTAATGAGGCCTCTGTTTAAAATAAAGAGTGGAAAGTATGAAGATTACCGAAAATAACACATACTAGGGTTCCATGTAGGTAAATATGGATATGGAGGAGAAATCTAACCATCAATTATCTGATGGAGAGTGGTAGAGAACATGGCTATGAAAGGGCCAACAATCCCAAAGCCATAAATTAGTGATGATTTAAGGTACCATCTAGGACAACATTTTTGTTCTAAGTTCCTTTTCTTAACGTTGTGGAATTTATTTATTAGATTGGCTAAGATCATAAGGAGGTATACATACTTTATAATTAGAGTTTTATCCATTAATAAATTTCTACCACAAACTCATCTTTCACTCTAAAAGATAATAGAATGTAAAAAAAAATCTATTTACACTATTCGTATAGGGTTCCAAAATAAACGAATTTATAATTCATCTACAAGATCTTTTAATAAAAACTGCATTATTTAATCCAGGACGTCTCGTGGGCCAGTGGTAGGTGATACACCCTTGTCGCCCTTCGGTTGCGGGTTCAAGTCTCGCGGCCTTGCCGGACGCGACGGGTTGCCGCCCGACCTCCGGGTTGTCCTTTTATGGCCATCCAAAATTAATCTCAAACTAGAATTTATCCAAAATATTTCTGACCAAACTCACAGTCCAACATTTATAAGGAAGTTAAAAATAATGTAGATCCTTTTTACCACGTAATAGCATATGAATACCTTCATCATGTATTCTTTTAATACACTGAAACATCCTGAATTACCATATTCCTTATTGATTACATTCAATCTCCCTTATTCCATATAGAATGCTGGATATACCTCATCAATCCAAAAATGTTTTAAACCCCAACAATAATGGAATATACAGATCATTAATCAGTTCCAAGGTAGTCAAGAATATCCAATATAATTTATCCAAACAATCATGTATTATTCCAAAATCACTAACTCGGTATCAGAACTATATTATGGTTTATCATTCTCTCAACCATATATTTTCCAAAAATTTATCCTGCTATTGAGTCACTTTTCTTTGTTCCACACAATATCAAGTCCTTAATGAAATAGTACTACAGTACAATCCTTATATACTCCATAATTATTATAACAAGTACATTGTTGATACAACACTCAATTGTCATAATCAACATAAGAACTCTAATCATTCCTCTTCATCTGTGGTAGTATCATAAATTGATTATTATCCAATAGCATCATTTGCGGCATAGTCTGATGACTGGGGCATAGGTTCGCGTAGTGTCCAAACTCCTTGCAAATGAAGCATTGTACATTTGAAACCATTTTATCACCCTTGCAGTCATGTACTTTGTGCCCTTTTCCTCCACACTTATAACAAACTCCCATTCCTTTCAGGAAAGTTCCAGGGTGTTTCTTCCCACAGTTACCACATATGGGAAAATTCTTCTTTTCCCTCTTCCCTTTATCGATTTTTCTCTCTTCCATCCTTTTCTTCTCTTGCTTCCCTTCAAAGCCATAGGACTCAGTAAACTCTTTACTTATCTTATCAACACATGATATTATTTCTTCACATGATGATAATACATGGGAGACTATTTCTCTTATAAATTCTAGCTTAAGACCATGAAAGATATGATCCTTCCTTCTCTTTGGATCATGTGCATTGTTAGAGTTCTCATTCCTTCTACTGGGCGCCATTTCTAAACAATGGCATACACTAGATCAGTTTATGAATCAAAATACATAATCCCATACTTATAAAACACTTAACATAAATTGAACTATTTAGGGATATAATCCATAATCATAAAAATGCCTCCTTTGAGGAAGTATATACTCATAAACCCTTCATAATGATTTGTAAAGAAAATGAGAGTTATCCTAAGCATATCCCTCGGGAGTGTCGTAACCAAGAGTGCAGCAAGGCCCGTTGTCGTGCACCAGTTCCCGTTCGAGTCTAGCTCAAAGCGGTGTTTTTGGGTTTTACCCCTAGGTACATCTGTGCCAGAGCCGCCTCTACCTGCTCGTATCCAGACAGGGATGTATTGCTCGGAAAACTCACAAAATCTCTACAGTACAAAAATTCTAGGAAGTTCTTCTATACTAATCCTCAAAGTTCATCTTAGGTCTACGTGCTCTAATCAGAGTTTATCTAAATCTAGCTTCCAAGGTTTGTACTAAACTTCCTCTGATACCAACTGTAACGCCCCGACCCCAGCTACCCAGAGTCGGTGCATTACTTCGTAACATTGGCATGATCACAAGAAGATCAAATCTCGAAAGACCGATTGGTTTAGTAGCCTTGGAAACACTAGATATATTCATAAAGTTTTACATTACATTTTAAAGTGAAAAACTACTACAACAACAAAGTCTTCATAATTCACACTCATATCCCCACATACTATCCCTGCATGTCATTCATAACTTACTTCTTCACATCCTGGGAAAAATAAAACATAGAAAAGGGGTGAGCTCAAATGCCCAGTAAGGATAACAATAAAGCGGAACATTCAAAATAAGCATAAACATTTAAGGCAATGAATTACTAAAACAAAAGCCTTTTAAAATTGAACTTCAACATAGTATGGCATAAATAAAATGAAATAATGCCATTTACTTGTTCACATGGATATTCTACTAATCGAATAATCACATGCAAAAATCAATAACCACTTTCATAATGTTGGAATGCATAATGATAAACGTTAATTTCTTTGTCTAGGCCTCATCCCAAGACCTAGGGGTTACTTCTAACCGGAACCCAACCCGGAGTGCCTCTAATAACCGGACACCAACCCGGAGTGCCTCTAATAACCGGACACCAACCCGGAGGGCATACTTTTACCAGTCCCTAACCTGGAGGGCTTACTTTAACCAGTCCCCAACCTGGAGGGCTTACTTTTACCAGTCCCCAACCTGGAGGGCTTACTTTTACCGGTCCCCAACCCGGAACATACTTGTTTAGCACATTCATCTGAAGAAAAGTTTGAAATATAACATAAACATTCGGATTAAAACTAGCATACGAAATGTCAATAATTTCACCATAAACTATGAATGGTATAAAAATAGAACATCCACAGTCAAACATATCACAAAACCTTCAATTCAATATAGAATTTTTGTATCATAATAAATCAACTTCAAATAATCTTAAAATCCATCAAAGGATGTTGACATAGATGAAATCAAAATTCTTTTTAATGAAGTATCTCCTTTTATTTTGAAATCATTTAAGATCCATATAAAATAAAACATTTTCTTTGAAAATATTCTTATAAGCTTGTATGGAAAGCTTCGACGATTTTATAACGGCGGAAAATAACCGCACCCGCCGTATAAGTTAAAAAAACATTCTTACCTCAATTCTGTCGAAAAGGTTAAAAAGGACATTGTTTTGAAAACGACGGAAAGATTCCTTTATAAACCTCTTATAAAAAGTCAAACAAGGGTATAAATGACTTTAACCCATATTCTTGTAAATAGTAAAAATGTTTTGAAATACATTTCGAAGAAACATGGATGTGGATGATAACGAGATCCCAGTAGATTATTACGTATAAACAACCTCGGATAAAGAAGAGATTGTGAAATAACCCTTACCTTGTACATTTCCTTGGTTGGGGTAGGTTAACCTCCTTTAATCTAGGTAACTCACTTTGGTTGGAACCAAAGGACCTCTTGAAATGCTTTATGCCTAAGGGGAAGCTTCAAGGAGGAGGAGAGGGATGTGGGGAGCTTAGTTTGGCAGAGTTTGGACGAGCCAAGTGGCTTGAGAGGTGTGAAGAAATGAGAAGGAGGAGTGCCCTTTTATAAGAGGGGTGAGGGGCACCTTTGGAAAAGCTAGAAATATTAATTTATAATAAATTCATATTCGGTTTTCAAAGGCTCCAAAGTTGACTATTCAAAGTATGAGGTGGGGATAGGTCGAAAACAACTCATCCAATAGAATCTAGACAGGTTCGGGTACTTATATTAACCTTATCTTTAAGTATTAACTCTAAGTTAATTAGTTTCACTTTTACAATGTCTCTTTGTATTTTTATATTATATGGTTAATAAACTTACCATATACATCCAAGCGACCCCCAAGTGGTCCATTAATGATTAACCTATCATGATATAAGTCTCTTGGACGAACCTTAGATTTTTAGGAATTTAATATCAATTAATAATATAATATTTGTTTTAAGAACTCTTTTATGTCAATTTTGACACTATTCATTAGTTTATTTTTGTGAAACTCATAACAGATTGATTTCTTCAAACAAAGTCAATTAAATCAATCCTAATATATCATATTATCCTATAAAATTAGTTTAATTCATTAAAAGTTTCATATTATATTTATTTGGGTATTTATAATATCACTTATTTTAATTTTTCACTATTATATTAATTACTGCATCATCATTGTGTCATTAATAATTTAACTTATTTGATGTCTAAAAATTATAAATAAAATATCATCATGTAGGAAATCTTTTTATCTTTCTAATGAATATTTATAATCGAAAATACAATATGTATAACCCTATGTAAAAATTGTTCTTTTAAAAGATGTAAGCTTATGCCATCTTTGTATTCATTTTAACTTAATTAAAATAAAGTGTCATTATCACTCACAAGTGGATCCATGGGGTCCCAAAATAGACCCAAAGATGCCCATGGTCGACCATGTATCAACCAATAGGGTTCAGACACGTTTTAGGGTAATTTAGTATTATTATAATATTATTATTTTTTACCCTTATTTACCGGATTTACCCTTAACCATGGTAAATAAAATATTTACCGCAGTAATTATTCAAAATGTCTAAAAATAAAAGATACCTATTTACACAATTTGAAAATCCTGATTCCAAATATGGAATCCATTTTTCTAAATTCAAAACACAGAAGTGGCAGAAATTAATTTAAAATTAATTCCCGCTGTCAAAACAAAAAGCGTGTTTTTAAGAGATAATAACTATCAAAAGATTGACACTTGTTTATGTTCGGTTTAATTGTAAAATTATGTCCAATTACCAACATTATATTAAGTGGTAAAAATATATTCTAAATATACTTTAAAACCACTCAAATTAATAATTTATCACTATTAATTATTTTGATTAAAAAAGTTGTTTTTAATTAAAATTTAGTAATTTTCACTATTCATCAAAATATTAAAGTTATCCGAAAAGTACCAAAATTTCACCTTAGGCTAAATTTGATATTCCGAATCCAAAAATGAAGTCCATTTTTAAAAATAAAATATATATAATTTCAAAAATTAGGTATTACTATTCATAATGGCAAGTTTGATCGGTTGTGGCACGTGTTAAAACACGAAGTTGCGTACAATACACGCTACTGTTTTATTCAAAGGAAAGCGTACCGTGGAAGCTTGGGATGTTTCATTTTTTTTTTTTTTTGATGTCCCCATTTAGTCAAAAAGTTTAAAATATTGTATTTAAAAAGGTTTCACTATTAAATGTTGATAAAAGTGCAATACTGAAAATGAATCTGTTCTTGCATTATGACTAAGAAACTCATAATGTGGATTCTAAAATTATAAGGATTATATAAAGTTTAAAATTTAGTTAATACTATTCATGACCTCTTTTAATGGCCTTTTTTTGTAAGTCAAGGTGTGATTGAACTCGGTGTTGCGTGTAGTACAAGTTATTGAATTATTTTGAAGAAATAACACATTATGAATTCTTGGGGTGTTACATTCTCCCCTCCTTCAATAAATTGCGTCCTCGCAATTTGAAATTGTTCTTTGAAAATAAAAGGTTGAAAATAGAAAATATATTTGTGGGAAAACCCACATCGGAAATTGGGTTACTAAAATTTAGTCTTAATATGAGGAAAAGAGAAATGAAAGGGTCACCACCAAATTATGATCTCGATTAGGAGAACATTGGTGGAAATTAGAGACATATAATTGGAGGAAAAACGTAAATATTTATAGGTAGTGATTGAGGTCATCAATCACAAACAAGTATAAAATTGAGGTCCTTAAACTCATCAATTTATGATGATTTGAAATACCATTGGTTCAACAAAACATAGAATATTGGGATGACACATTTTTGACGTTTCAAAATATCTTAGTTGAAATCCCACATCGAAAAATGAATTAATGAGGCCTCTGTTTAAAATAAAGAGTGGAAAGTATGAAGATTACCGAAAATAACACATACTAGGGTTCCATGTAGGTAAATATGGATATGGAGGAGAAATCTAACCATCAATTATCTGATGGAGAGTGGTAGAGAACATGGCTATGAAAGGGCCAACAATCCCAAAGCCATAAATTAGTGATGATTTAAGGTACCATCTAGGACAACATTTTTGTTCTAAGTTCCTTTTCTTAACGTTGTGGAATTTATTTATTAGATTGGCTAAGATCATAAGGAGGTATACATACTTTATAATTAGAGTTTTATCCATTAATAAATTTCTACCACAAACTCATCTTTCACTCTAAAAGATAATAGAATGTAAAAAAAATCTATTTACACTATTCGTATAGGGTTCCAAAATAAACGAATTTATAATTCATCTACAAGATCTTTTAATAAAAACTGCATTATTTAATCCAGGACATCTCGTGGGCCAGTGGTAGGTGATACACCCTTGTCGGCCTTCGGTTGCGGGTTCAAGTCTCGCGGCCTTGCCGGACGCGACGGGTTGCCGCCCGACCTCCGGGTTGTCCTTTTATTGCCATCCAAAATTAATCTCAAACTAGAATTTATCCAAAATATTTCTGACCAAACTCACAGTCCAACATTTATAAGGAAGTTAAAAATAATGTAGATCCTTTTTACCACGTAATAGCATATGAATACCTTCATCATGTATTCTTTTAATACAATGAAACATCCTGAATTGCCATATTCCTTATTGATTACATTCAATCTCCCTTATTCCATATAGAATGCTGGATATACCTCATCAATCCAAAAATGTTTTAAACCCCAACAATAATGGAATATACAGATCATTAATCAGTTCCAAGGTAGTCAAGAATATCCAATATAATTTATCCAAAACAATCATGTATTATTCCAAAATCAGTAACTCGGTATCAGAACTATATTATGGTTTATCATTCTCTCAACCATATATTTTCCAAAAATTTATCCTGCTATTGAGTCACTTTTCTTTGTTCCACACAATCTCAAGTCCTTAATGAAATAGTACTACAGTACAATCCTTATATACTCCATAATTATTATAACAAGTACATTGTTGATACAACACTCAATTGTCATAATCAACATAAGAACTCTAATCATTCCTCTTCATCTGTGGTAGTATCATAACTTGATTATTATCCAATAGCATCATTTGCGGCATAGTCTGATGACTGGGGCATAGGTTCGCGTAGTGTCCAAACTCCTTGCAAATGAAGCATTGTACATTTGAAACCATTTTATCACCCTTGCAGTCATGTACTTTGTGCCCTTTTCCTCCACACTTATAACAAACTCCCATTCCTTTCAGGCAAGTTCCAGGGTGTTTCTTCCCACAGTTACCACATATGCGAAAATTCTTCTTTTCCCTCTTCCCTTTATCGATTTTTCTCTCTTCCATCCTTTTCTTATCTTGCTTCCCTTCAAAGCCATAGGACTCAGTAAACTTTTTACTTATCTTATCAACACATGATATTATTTCTTCATATGATGATAATACATGGGAGACTATTTCTCTTATAAATTCTAGCTTAAGACCATGAAAGATATGATCCTTCCTTCTCTTTGGATCATGTGCATTGTTAGAGTTCTCATTCCTTCTACTGGGCGCCATTTCTAAACAATGGCATACACTAGATCAGTTTATGAATCAAAATACATAATCCCATACTTATAAAACACTTAACATAAATTGAACTATTTAGGGATATAATCCATAATCATAAAAATGCCTCCTTTGAGGAAGTATATACTCATAAACCCTTCATAATGATTTGTAAAGAAAATGAGAGTTATCCTAAGCATATCCCCCGGGAGTGTCGTAACCAAGAGTGCAGCAAGGCCCGTTGTCGTGCACCAGTTCCCGTTCGAGTCTAGCTCAAAGCGGTGTTTTCGGGTTTTACCCCTAGGTACATCTGTGCCAGAGCCGCCTCTACCTGCTCGTATCCAGACAGGGATGTATTTCTCGGAAAACTCACAAAATCTCTACAGTACCAAAATTCTAGGAAGTTCTTCTATACTAATCCTCAAAGTTCATCTTAGGTCTACGTGCTCTAATCAGAGTTTATCTAAATCTAGCTTCCAAGGTTTGTACTAAACTTCCTCTGATACCAACTGTAACGCCCCGACCCCAGCTACCCAGAGTCGGTGCATTACTTCGTAACATTGGCATGATCACAAGAAGATCAAATCTCGAAAGACCGATTGGTTTAGTAGCCTTGGAAACACTAGATATATTCATAAAGTTTTACATTACATTTTAAAGTGAAAAACTACTACAACAACAAAGTCTTCATAATTCACACTCATATCCCCACATACTATCCCTGCATGTCATTCATAACTTACTTCTTCACATCCTGGGAAAAATAAAACATAGAAAAGGGGTGAGCTCAAATGCCCAGTAAGGATAACAATAAAGCGGAACATTCAAAATAAGCATAAACATTTAAGGCAATGAATTACTAAAACAAAAGCCTTTTAAAATTGAACTTCAACATAGTATGGCATAAATAAAATGAAATAATGCCATTTACTTGTTCACATGGATATTCTACTAATCGAATAATCACATGCAAAAATCAATAACCACTTTCATAATGTTGGAATGCATAATGATAAACGTTAATTTCTTTGTCTAGGCCTCATCCCAAGACCTAGGGGTTACTTCTAACCGGAACCCAACCCGGAGTGCCTCTAATAACCGGACACCAACCCGGAGTGCCTCTAATAACTGGACACCAACCCGGAGTGCCTCTAATAACCGGACACCAACCCGGAGGGCATACTTTTACCAGTCCCTAACCTGGAGGGCTTACTTTAACCAGTCCCCAACCTGGAGGGCTTACTTTTACCAGTCCCCAACCTGGAGGGCTTACTTTTACCGGTCCCCAACCCGGAACATACTTGTTTAGCACATTCATCTGAAGAAAAGTTTGAAATATAACATAAACATTCGGATTAAAACTAGCATACGAAATGTCAATAATTTCACCATAAACTATGAATGGTATAAAAATAGAACATCCACAGTCAAACATATCACAAAACCTTCAATTCAATATAGAATTTTTGTATCATAATAAATCAACTTCAAATAATCTTAAAATCCATCAAAGGATGTTGACATAGATGAAATCAAAATTCTTTTTAATGAAGTATCTCCTTTTATTTTGAAATCATTTAAGATCCATATAAAATAAAACATTTTCTTTGAAAATATTCTTATAAGCTTGTATGGAAAGCTTCGACGATTTTATAACGGCGGAAAATAACCGCACCCGCCGTATAAGTTAAAAAAAACATTCTTACCTCAATTCTGTCGAAAAGGTTAAAAAGGACATTGTTTTGAAAACGACGGAAATATTCCTTTATAAACCTCTTATAAAAAGTCAAACAAGGGTATAAATGACTTTAACCCATATTCTTGTAAATAGTAAAAATGTTTTGAAATACATTTCGAAGAAACATGGATGTGGATGATAATGAGATCCCAGTAGATTATTACGTATAAACAACCTCGGATAAAGAAGAGATTGTGAAATAACCCTTACCTTGTACTTTTCCTTGGTTGGGGTAGGTTAACCTCCTTTAATCTAGGTAACTCACTTTGGTTGGAACCAAAGGACCTCTTGAAATGCTTTATGCCTAAGGGGAAGCTTCAAGGAGGAGGAGAGGGATGTGGGGAGCTTAGTTTGGCAGAGTTTGGACGAGCCAAGTGGCTTGAGAGGTGTGAAGAAATGAGAAGGAGGAGTGCCCTTTTATAAGAGGGGTGAGGGGCACCTTTGGAAAAGCTAGAAATATTAATTTATAATAAATTCATATTCGGTTTTCAAAGGCTCCAAAGTTGACTATTCAAAGGATGAGGTGGGTATAGGTCGAAAACAACTCATCCAATAGAATCTAGACAGGTTTGGGTACTTATATTAACCTTATCTTTAAGTATTAACTCTAAGTTAATTAGTTTCACTTTTACAATGTCTCTTTGTATTTTTATATTATATGGTTAATAAACTTACCATATACATCCAAGCGACCCCCAAGTGGTCCATTAATGATTAACCTATCATGATATAAGTCTCTTGGACTAACCTTAGATTTTTAGGAATTTAATATCAATTAATAATATAATATTTGTTTTAAGAACTCTTTTATGTCAATTTTGACACTATTCATTAGTTGATTTTTGTGAAACTCATAACAGATTTATTTCTTCAAAAAAAGTCAATTAAATCAATCCTAATATATCATATTATCCTATAAAATTAGTTTAATTCATTAAAAGTTTCATATTATATTTATTTGGGTATTTATAATATCACTTATTTTAATTTTTCACTATTATATTAATTACTGCATCATCATTGTGTCATTAATAATTTAACTTATTTGATGTCTAAAAATTATAAATAAAATATCATCATGTAGGAAATCTTTTTATCTTTCTAATGAATATTTATAATCGAAAATACAATATGTATAACCCTATGTAAAAATTGTTCTTTTAAAAGATGTAAGCTTATGCCATCTTTGTATTCATTTTAACTTAATTAAAATAAAGTGTCATTATCACTCACAAGTGGATCCATGGGGTCCCAAAATAGACCCAAAGATGCCCATGATCGACCATGTATCAACCAATAGGGTTTAGACACGTTTTAGGGTAATTTAGTATTATTATAATATTATTATTTTTTACCCTTATTTACCGGATTTACCCTTAACCATGGTAAATAAAATATTTACCGCAGTAATTATTCAAAATGTCTAAAAATAAAAGTTACCTATTTACACAATTTGAACATCCTGATTCCAAATATGGAATCCATTTTTCTAAATTCAAAACACAGAAGTGGCAGAAATTAATTTAAAATTAATTCCCGCTGTCAAAACAAAAAGCGTGTTTTTAAGAGATAATAACTATCAAAAGATTGACACTTGTTTATGTTCGGTTTAATTGTAAAATTATGTCCAATGACCAACATTATATTAAGTGGTAAAAATATATTCTAAATATACTTTAAAACCACTCAAATTAATAATTTATCACTATTAATTATTTTTATTAAAAAAGTTGTTTTTAATTAAAATTTAGTAATTTTCACTATTCATCAAAATATTAAAGTTATCCGAAAAGTACCAAAATTTCACCTTAGGCTAAATTTGATATTCCGAATCCAAAAATGAAGTCCATTTTTAAAAATAAAATATATATAATTTCAAAAATTAGGTATTACTATTCATAATGGCAAGTTTGATCGGTTGTGGCACGTGTTAAAACACGAAGTTGCGTACAATACACGCTACTGTTTTATTCAAAGGAAAGCGTACCGTGGAAGCTTGGGATGTTTCATTTTAATTTTTTTTTTGATGTCCCCATTTAGTCAAAAAGTTTAAAATATTGTATTTAAAAAGGTTTCACTATTAAATGTTGATAAAAGTGCAATACTGAAAATGAATATGTTCTTGCATTATGACTAAGAAACTCATAATGTGGATTCTAAAATTATAAGGATTATATAAAGTTTAAAATTTAGTTAATACTATTCATGACCTCTTTTAATGGCCTTTTTTTGTAAGTCAAGGTGTGATTGAACTCGGTGTTGCGTGTAGTACAAGTTATTGAATTATTTTGAAGAAATAACACATTATGAATTCTTGGGGTGTTACATTCATTAACAGAATAGGGTGAGGGAACACTAATTATTGAAAAAAATAGCTTACTCTATTTCAATAATGGAAATATTAGACACTTATTACCTATTTTACCTAAGAAGGAATATGGATATGATGATGAAAATCGTCCCAAACAATATCTTAATAAAATAGAAGAATGAGCTCTACTGGGATGAAAAGTCACTAACATTGAAAATGCAAATTATTCAAATAAAAATATTAAGAAAAATATGACATTACATAATTAGTATTGTGAAAGATGAGATGTGATCCTAGATATTTAATGACGTTAAATTATTATGGAATTATTAAAATTATACATTGATCCTACTTGTTAAGAATATTAATAATGTTAATGCGATATTTGGGATGAGGAATCATTGAAATAGATTCAACTAAGGATGGAGGTCTTTGATTGTTATGAAGAAAATAATAACCCTAAAATAGATATGAATGATATTAGAAATAAGATTAAATAAATGATTAAATTCCATGATATATCAATATTCAATGAGATTTATTAGATAGAAATGGTGTTCATATGAATAATGGAAGATCATAATATAATTCTTAAAAAAGTTGACAATATAATTTAAAATATTAAAAAAAATTATTTCGTATATTATGAATGTAAAAGATCTTGAGAAGAAGTTTTTTTATATGTCCCACCCCAAACCGACACTCTCAAGGCTAGTTTGTAATACACATACATTAAAGAGTATTTATGATGATAACTATAACTTCCCAAACATAACTATCACATTATATCATGTTTTAAAAAAATTAATTATAAAAAATCCCATTATATATTGGATTTAGATATATAAGGAATTATAAATATTCATAAATTAATATATCCAATGTATGTCTAAAAATGGTTATATTATTTCTAAGATATATGAAACTAAAAACTCCATATTTACTGTTCTATATCTCAATAAAATTCACAACACATGAGATTCTATTAAATATATCACGTGAAATAATTTTCAACAAAACCGAGGGTAATGTAAACATAAAAAATATTGATATAAAATTCTAAAAAATGTTAAATATAAGATACAAAAAAAAAGATCACAAGTTAGCATATGATGAGAATAAATAATATTGAAATAATAGACAACCAAAAATAATCCAATAATTTAAGGAAACATAAATCATAATATATCTATGGAAAAAAGGGAAATCAAATAATGACATGGATTATAATAATTGGTTATGTGGTAATGAAATGAAAAATTTTGGATAGATAATTCCAAGCCCTAATCTAGTATATCCTGATGTAGGACATCATGATCTTATCGTCAAGGCCATGTGTCTAGGAAATATTATTTTACAGGCTGGTATGTACCACAAAACCCAAGTGGTTTTATTGACTGAGACCTATCAATGCATTGAGGGTCTAACTATAACTTCTTCTGTCTTGTTACCAATTAATTATTCTATACACATCATAAGAAAAATGAATTAATGATACATAATCAACAAATAAAATAATCCTCTATAATGGAATAAGAACATACATAACACCAATAAATTTCTCCATGTTAGTAAAAAATATAACATTATCATAACATTTTTAGATTAATATTTTGAATACATAAACAATATTCTATCATCATGCATGAGTAATTAGAAATCAGCCATATTGAAATAAAAATTATTAGGATTTCAATAGTTCCCCAATTATTAAATGGATAATCCATCAATGCAATCACCAGTCAAACTAAAACCATATAGGGAATGGGCTATATAGTTATGCAAATAAATTTCCCAATAAATAAAAATAAGGAATCTATGTGAACACCCATTAGTAAAAGGAATTAAATATATTTTTTTCACAGTGAAAAATAATTCAATGGAAAATAATGACTATAATAGAGTGTTATTTTGAAATATGAAGTTACTGATGCATCTCTGTGGGTTTAATCTCCCAATATATTGTTGGATAATTTAGGGGTATTAATTCATGAAATAAAATTTTCTGGGAAATAATTTTTTTATATAAAGTGGTAAATTAATGTGAAAGTATAACATAGTTTTTAGAAAATTTTTATACAGTTTTGTTAAAAGATGTTGTTATGCATAAAATTCAGAAGGAAATCAAATAAGGTTTAGTTGAAATGTTTTCAAAATATTACTTTAAAGAGGAGATACATAAATAATTGTTCCTTTTATTTATATTATTTTTATAAAAAATAATGAAGATTAGAAAATTGATTTGAAAGGATTTCAATAATTTATATTGATTTTAAATATATCTATTGAAAATAACCTCATAAAATTATAATGAATATTTAATTTTATAAGAAGAAAAGTAAAATATAGAATACTAATTAGAGAACACATAATTTGGTTCCGATTTTAACGTATAAAATTATAGGGATCTGAAAATAGGGACAAGGATGGGAAACCATCAAAAAAGTAGTTGGAAAAAAATCTTAAAAAAGGATATAATTATAGAGAAAAAAATTGTATCAAGTCAATACTTTTTAATTAAAATGTAATTTTACAACACATGGTAAGAGACCATACTATGAAATATAATCATATAATGGAATTTACCATGAATCAAAGAATTAATTTTAATAATAGGCATTATAACTCAATGAATTCATTGGATATTATAAAATCCCATAAAGCATTCGTATCTTTTGAATTAAAATCCATTTAAATATAAAAAATGATATATATATTCAAACCAAATTAATTAAATGGGTATGGTAAAAAAACACTAGATAATTATACACCATTCTAAAGAAAATTTGGTGTATAATAGGAAATAAATTCGAGGGGTTAAAAATTGAGATAAGTAATTATTTCCTTAATTCAGGATTTCCACGAAATTAATAGAACAACCTTTATGACAACAGAATTAAGTAATGAATTATTTTAGAATATTATACACATTTAAAACCTCTTATATAATTCATTTTAAATTATTTTCCACATATATATTCATTAGTTATTTTCTATTTCCAATATTAAATGTGAGTAATATTTATCATTTTGAAATTATTTCTTAATTGTGATATTGATATTTATTATTATCCAAAATTTCATCATTCTCAGATAATTCAATGTACTTGTATTGATGTGTTATAATAATTTATGTTTTTTATAATTTCATTTGATGACTTTTTGTGTTATTATTCTTGATGATGATTTCAGTGATGGGTTTGGGAAGGTAATTATTATGAAATTAATGATGTGGTATTAATTAATAAGTTAAAAAAATTACTAACATTATAGAAGAAAAAAAATCATTATTTATATATTGAGATACATTATTACATTTCCAATTAATCTTTGGCAGTAATTTATTGAATTTTTCAAATTGGTGGTTAAACAAAACTAATTGTGATGTGCTAAAATCTATGTGTATATATAGATATGGAAAAGTTTATTTTTTATTATCTAACTATTATAAATGTACAAAATTCATTATTTATATGTTTTTAAGTTGATGAATGATAACTTCTTTGAGTAATAATATGAATTTATATAATAAATGTTTCCAATTGTAATTAAATTGATTTTTTTCTTGGTATGTCAATTTTCGGGTGTTTGTTTTACAATGGCCTATTATTTTTAATATTAGGTATTAAAGGAAAAATGTATTTTTTTCGAATATAAATAATGTTATAAATAACATATATATTTAGTAATCCCATTTCTAGAACCGATATTTAATGGAGGTTATGGAAAACAAAATGTGTCATTTATGGAGGTGGAAGTCCACACTCACGCATTGGCTATATTTTTTTCACCATTGAATGGGAGGGGAATATAAAATTGTTATACCATAAATAGAGTATAATTTGACTATATTATTTCTAAAAATTTCATTATATAGATATGGTTTTAATGGTTTTTAATGAGGTTTGATGGTAAGGATAAAGAAAATTAGTTAAAGGGTGTGTAATAATTAAGTTGGTAATGTTGATCTTATCTTGAAGTATCCATTAAAAATGAAGGACATTAGGATTATTTTTGCGGCAGGAGGTTATGAAACTTGTAAACGGTCTCTATGATAATTAATATAGAAAGTGTTTTGTGGTAATTTTAAACTAGATTTATGGAATAATTTGGTGGAAGTTTTCTCCTTTTATAGGTGAAAAAGAGAGAGATATCATTGTATAAGAATGTTAGTTAAGGGATAAGAATGTAATTTCATAATAGTGAGTTGTGCTATGTAGGGAGTTTTTTGTTAGAAATTTTTATATGATTATTTATCATAACAAATTTTTTCAACTAGTTTTAATTTACACTTTTATTTTTTAAAATCCAATCTATATTAAATTATCCATTTTTATATTTGTTAATATTGCTTAAAAGTTATTTTTAGTAATTATTTTTTAAGTAATAAAATAAGAAAACCCATCATTTAAATTTTATAAATGTTGATCCAAATTTTGAATCTATTTAATAAAATTAAATTTATAAAAATAATAAAAATATATTTTAAATAATACAAATAATGTATCGAAAAATCATTTTTTTTATAAAAATATCATTTTAAGCTATAAGTGTTAATAAAAATATTTTAATTTATTACCAATTATGTGAGTATTAATTAATTTTAGTTGAACAATAAACCCAATATTATATGATTTATCTTAAATTAGTTCAATTTATTTTAAAATCAAACCATTTAAGAGAGTATCATCCCTAGAAAAATAATTGTTTTACTACCAAAATATATATTTACCTTGGTAACATAATTTTCTTCTTAAAAACAAAGTTTTCACCATTAAAAAATATTATTATGATGATTAGAAATATTCAAATAATAGTATTTAATTAAATTTTAACAAAAATATAAAAACTATCATTCTTTAAAAGAATATAATTAAAACCTATTTTTATTAGAAAATGGTATTATAAAAGTATTAGCTATTATTATTATTGTATAGAAATTAATAACCAAATTAGTGATGATATATTATTTATATTAAAAATATATCTAATCCATAGTATATTAATTATCATCAAATAAATTACATAAAAGACAAATTTAGAATGAAAATGTTTCTTAGAGAATAAAATGATCATGTTAGTTTTATAAATATAATAGTAAATACACTATATTTATCATTAATATTAAAAATGTGAAATGAATAAAATACATGTGATTAGTAAAAAAGTTAAATTAATAATTTTTTTCTATCCGAAAAAAATTTATTTACATAAACCCTCAAGATATCTATGTAAGATTACAATGTAAGGTATGGTCGAAAAGTAGTCATGTGTGGTTATTCCAATAACATGCATATCCTGGAAACTTATATGGGCTTGAAATTTTCTCACATGTGATTTAAATCATTCTATAGTTATTGCAATTAGTTATTAAATTATTCCAAAATAAAACCTAGAAGTGATACATGTTTTCTACACACACAAAAATTAGTTTCTTAAAGAAGATTTCCACTTGCTGATTTTGTTTATTCTACATGATTTTGTAATATGGTTCTAATATTTATATCATCTTACACACAGACTATTCCATCATTTTATATTTAAAATTTATTATTTGAATATATATCTATGTTTTAAGTTCATTTTTCGATGTATTACAATCAATTGAAAACATTAAATTTTAAAAGAAAATTATATTATTTAAATCATTGGGTGTTACAATCTCTAACTTATAATTAATTTCATCATTGAATTTTGATTTTCACTGAAAAGTAATATTGTTTATGGGAATATAAAATATGGACATAAATCATGATATAATTTTAATTAATATGTCTACCTAAATATTCATTAAATGTTATAGAAAAACATTTATTACCTTTATAGTTGTAATATGTTAATATTCTCTACCATTTATTTCGTATATATGCCCCTATAGCTATATCTTAGGAGTTCTAGAGTATTTCCTTCCATAAATTCATCATCAAGATCCTTTTTACAACATAATATTAAAAATAAAATGATTTTTATAATATACAGAATTAATCATTCTAAAATATCATATGAATTTTCAAGCTCAACCCTAAGATGTATTCTCCAATGGAACATTAATTTCAACATACAATGCTTTAATTTCAAATTTTTCATACATGGATTATTTGATATCTTTATTTGGTAAAAATGGGTTACTTTATGTTTTGTTCTCTCATATTACATTACTTAATTATTTAAAAATAATAATATTTTAATATTACCAGTAAAGATAATATTTTTAATCAAATAATATACCTTGGATTTATATATGTAAGTGTTTCATCTTAGGCCAACTCATCACACATCAGATTGTTGACTGATTTGATACACGACTATCCTTTTTATGGTGATTATGATAAGGTGAATATTTTCCACAACTTCCCACATTCTAGTATCTAGATAGGGATGAAATTTATAGGCGGGTCATATAATCTCTACTCTAACAAAGAATTTGGTTGTTATCTTATATATAATATAATCCTTATACTGATCCTTATGGGTTTTACTAATTTTATCTTCTACTAATCCTGAAAATACTCAACATTATCTCAACTATATGAAGGGGTTATTTATACCCTTTATATTATGATCATCCTTGACTTATCATATTTAAATTTTCATCAACGAAAATCCTAACCTCTAATGTCATCTAAACCCAACTATCATACCAACTTTAGGGTCCTAGACCCACACTCCCAAATCTGGTGTCAAATACACCTATATTACAAACTATTTTTGATAAAAACTATAACAACCTAGAAAAAACTATCCCATAATCAAATTACTTAAATAATTTTTTACATTACACATAGTCTTATATCGATTTAGGTTTATATATTTTAATAATTTGAATAAATCCAAAACAAATAATGATCATATATTTCTCAACTAATGATACATTTATCCCTCTATATAAAAACAAGATTATACATAATAATTCATCATGATCTCCCACAAATTCCCCACATAATATATTTTGTTATAAGTATTATGTGTAATTCTTTCTCCATAATATGGGAAAATAGATACACAATAAGGGGTGAATTCAAATTCATATAAAGTGTAAATGTAATTGATAATAACAAAATATTATAAATTTACTTATTATGATCATAAATTATTTATACAGAATAGATAACCAAATATAATTTCATAATTGAATGATACTGAAGACATGATATATCCATGTATAATAATGGAAATGAAATATCCCAAGGATAATAATAACTAATTTCAAGGAAATAAGATCACTAATGTCTGTTAACAAATTTAATTCCCTATGAAAGTTTATCATGAACATAGAAATCATTATCTAACCATCAAGTACCTTTATCTTGGAAATATTTTTTTATGTGTAGTCATACACCAAATTACCCTAACTAGTTTGTTTAATGATACATATTGATACTTAAATGAACTATATATAATCAAGCCTCATCTGTGCCAACATAATTAAAATTCATTCATAATATGTATATGTTAATAATAAATCCATAATCATCATTACCAATAATCATTAATATTGAAATAATAACATAAAAAATTCCTATACATTTCCTCATGTAAATATAAAAAGTAAAAGAATTGAAACTCATCATGAGAAGGGAGGTGGATGGTAATAAATATATATAATTTCAATAGTTCCCCAATCAATAAATGGAATATATTTCTATGTTAGCATCCCTTAAACTAACACCATTTATAGGAAGAGGTACACTTTTATTTCAATTTATTCCCTAATCAATTGAGGTACAGAATTTAGGTGAACACCCTCTAATAAAGGAAGGAAATATATTGGAATGAAATTATTCCTATAATAAAGGATGATTTTGAATGAAAAAGATAGTGATCGATATCCCAGAGATTAATTTCCAAAAATAATATAAGATATTATAGGTATTAATACAAGAAAAGAAATTTTACTAGAAATGAATAATTTTGAGATAAAGTGAAAAAATTTATGTAAAACTATAAATGTATATATAGAGAATGTTTTCAATATTTTCATAAATGAAGAACATACAGATCACAATATAAACTTAATTTTAACTAAATTAGTGATTTTTTTAAAATATTCGCATTTAAAAATGATATAAACATTGATCATTTAAAATATTAAAATTTTATCAAAATAAAATAATGTGAAGGATAAAAGATTTGATATTAAAATATGGAAAAAAAATTAATTTTGTGGAATATTATTATTAAAAACAAACATGATAATAATAATTCAAAATACTTATTTTTATAGAGGATAAGGAAAATATAGAGATCTTGTGAGATAAAAAACAATTAGATTTCCCATTATAAAGGGCAATATTGGATGGAAATGAATATATGGACAATTATTGGATCCTATCATTAAAGATAATAATAAATATTCTCAACAATGAAATACATTTTTAGAAATAAATTTTATCAAGGAATTTTATAAAAAAATAGTAATTTTTTCTTGATATAAAAAATTACTATGAATTATAATAATATGATGGAAGAAAAAAATTCTTGGGATAATTAATTTTAAGATGAATCATTATAACTCAATGAGGTGAGTCGAGTAATAAAAAATCCAGACAATACCAGTTTCCCTTAAATCAAATACCCTTTACATAGGGAATGTGATTTGACTTTTCAAAACCCATGAATTAAATGAATATATAAAGTAAAATTTACTAGGTATTAGTTAATCAATTCTAAATAAAACATGGTGTATAATAGGAAATATGTATCATTGGAGATAAATTTAATTGAAGAACCACTTTCCTTAATTTCAAAATTCCACAAAAATTATTGAATCCTCATCATTGAAAAATAACTCTCTTAATCACCTATTTACAAACCTTGTTCATATATAGAATAATTTTTAAAAATCATTTATAAATTTTTTATAGATGCATAATTATTATTTATTTTGATGTTTTAATATAATGTTTGAGTAATCATGATTATTTCAAATAATTTTCATAATAGTGATGTTATTATTAATACAACCCCCATAGTTCATCATTCACTATTCGTAAAGGTTACTAAAATTATTGAAATTATAATTATTTATAATGTTATAATTTCATTTCATTAGTATTTTAGTTATTCTTTGTGATAAATACATCGGTGGTGATCTTGTTTTGGATATTTATAACAACAATTGGTTATGTATTAATTAATGAGTTAAAATTTTATATTAGAACACCAAAACCAAAACAAAATAATTATTTATATATAAATATCTAATATTTTGTTTCCAAATCAATCATTGGTATACATTTATAGCATCATTAATGTATGTGGTCAAACTAACACAATTGGAACATGATACCATCTATGTGTGAGTGTGGGTATATAAGATATTTTTTCATTACAATATCATTATAAAAAAGTATCGAAACATTACTTTGATGTTATTAAGGTTTTTGTTCATAATTTGGTAGATTTTATTGATGATGGGAAATGAAAATGTTTTTTCAATTATAAATACTTCACATTCTATTTAGGAATGTATTTGTTTCTGTTATAATTACACTAATAAATAATTGAAAATATTATTTATAAAATGGAAATTGTAATATTCAATAATAAAAAACAATATATAAAAAAATTCAATAAACAGATTTAAGAATAATCCAAAAAATTTGGTGTTGAAAAATTAATCTTGTTGTTCGTATAGGTGGTAGTCCTCACACATGCATGAGAAACATTAAAATACCTTCGATTGATTTAGTGGGTAATAGATAATGTTTATTGAATAAATATAATAACATTTTAATTATATTGTTTTTATTTATTTCATTAAATATATGAATCTGGAATGGGTTTTTAGGTTGGTGGAAGAAAATGATATAAAAAAATGTTAAGGGATATATTATACTTACATTGATATTTTTGATATTATCTTGATGTGTCCTTTTGAAATACTGGACATAGGGAATGTTATTGAGGCTATATGAATCCAAATATATATATGGGATCTATAAGAATTTAATTGGGTAGAGTTTCATAATAATATATAACTAGAAGTGTGTCTCGAAGATATTGGAAGTGATATCCTTTTATTTGTGGAGAAGAGGGACCAATATTTGGAATGTAATTTTATAAAAGTGGTAAGAATTTAATTAAAAGGTTGTTAGGTGAGTTAGGAGTGGAAATTTTTGTGACACATGTATTATTGAATTTCATACTGAATAATGTTATTATATTAGGTCACAGTGTCAAATTGATTAATTAAAATTTTAGCGACATTGGATTAACCATTTTAACACTTATTAATAATGTTTAAATTTAAACCATAGAAATTATTTTATTATAAAAAATATAATATGACCCTTCATATGAAATTTAAACATGTTGAATCTAAATTTTGATTCCATTTTATCTAATTTAATTTGTAAATAAGATAATGTTATCTTTAAAATTAAGAAATATATTGTGTTGAAATACGTTTTTTGTGAAAAATACCTTTCTAATTAGTAAGTGTTCAAAATATTATTTTTTATTGATTATTAATGAAAGGAGTGTGAATTATTTTTAAAGACCCCATATTCTAAAGTCGGAAAATAATATTCAATAGCTTGTATGAAACAAAACAACAAGAGTGTAAGGGAATATAATATCATGAGTATTTATAATGAATTTAATATATTAAATAAATTAAATATATATTTTATATATTAAAATTCATGAAAAATGGATTTATCATATGTAACATTAAATAGGGACTTTCTTCCATAGTTTTCCTTACCTGGTAGATCGAGTTTTACACAAAAAACTATATTATTTAATACTATTATTTAATATAATAAGATATAAAATAATCGTTAAATTATTTATTGTGAATATTAATAAATCACTTATGAAAATTATTTATAGTAAAAATATAAAATGTATTAATTGGTTACAACTTAATTGGAAATTAATAAAACAACTAATTTAATATAATGGGAATATTTTTATAGAAAACTATTGTTATGCTCACAAAGTAGTTATATCATAGTAAATTAAGTTAATTAAAATTAGTGAGTGATATTAATTTAATATATATACAAATATATATTATTTATATTATATATTCAATAAAATATTTTTGATAGACATAAAATAGATTTTATAGACATAAGATTCGAATAAACTCAATATTACACCTAAAACCTTATATTTTTGTTATGGCACTTTTACCTCCATCTAATGGAGAACCTTTATTCAATCCAATTTTTAACCCTCTAATATAGTCATTATGTTAAAATAAATATAATAATTCAAATTTATCATAAAAATTAGTTTATGGTGAATTGTTGGTATTTTTTTGTGAGGATTCATTTTTTATTTAATAGAGAAAAATATTAAAATTTAATTTAAGATATATTTTTTATATAAATTATATATAAGGATAAATAATAATTTTAATTAATTTTAAAGTTTAATTTGGATCAATTTTTTATCAATTTATACAATTTAGGTCATTTAAACCAATTTCAATTTGAAATTTACTATAAAAACTAACATTTTTACATTAAAAACATGGGTTGTTGCCCTATCTACGGGAATAAATTTAATTAAATTTCATAAACATATGAGAGTATAATTAGTGAAAATTAATTTCATATTTTTATGTATAATAATTTATAAATTCTAATATTGTCCACATAGTTTTTAAGAAAAAATATTAGCAGAAGTTATTAAAATTAATTACAACAAATAAAGTAATATTGAGATTAACAAAAGACTATACAATAATCATAAGGGAAAAAATTACCCAGCCACTGGAAATAATCCATTGGATGGAAATAATTAGTCTATTTATCATAAAACTATTGTGTTTGGTTTGTTTTTTATTACTTTTTCTAGTAAAAATGTTGGTATACATAACTTTTCCAAATGTCAAATGTGTCCTTTTTATTCCTTATAAAAGGCCATCAACCCTCCCACTTACTCATGTCTATCATGAAAATTTGGATAGATCATTATCACCCCAAATATATTCTCAAAACCCATAAAATCATTATAGATGACCAACCTTGGGCAGAAGGAAATCCAAGGATACCCTTCATTCCAAACCAAATGGAGTTACCTGAATAAGAGGTAATGTTCTTCCTCAAGTTGTTTTATCTTATTTCCACTCCAAACCCCATAAACTCTTATTATTATAATCTCAAACAAAAAAAAAGTTTCCTAAATACACTAGTATTTTTTAATGCTTTGTTTTTGACTTATAATCATACACACTTTCATCTGATGTGTAACGAACATATTGTTTATGTGTATGAATAACTACTACCTCACGAAATGATGATTGTCCACTTTTTCCTTTACCAGAAATCATGGTGTAAATAATGATGGTAAATATATTTATATATTCATATATTATATTTATCATGAATTTAGTGTTATTTAATTCTTTAATAGACATACCCTTACACTTTCAATTTTGAGTAAATACGATAACATGGTTTAGGGAATTGTGGGCTGCCTCCCACTCAAAGTTATGTGATTTATTCACACTATACATAAAACATATAATGGATGGTTTTAATAAAAAAAATTATGACTTAAAAATACTTTATATTATATTAATGAACTAATTACCTTTCTAAAATATAATATATATCATTTTCTTTATTATCCATTCACACACTTAAAAAGTGATAACATCATTCATGGATGTCGGGACTATCACCTCCTCAACGTGATGTGATTCCATTTAATTCATAATAATTACATCTATAATTATATATAATTAAATAATTATATAAATATCATCCTATAAATATTAAATTTACATACCTTCTTTCCACAGTGATCATTGAAAAATGGGAACGTTAGTCATGTGTGCTTACGGCCTACCATCTCAATGATTGTAATGTTGGTTCGTTTTTCATAACCATATTCGATGATTTTTAGAAAATTATAATTTACGTATAAATATTATAATTACTTAATGATTAATATTATAGATATGTTATATAATTAAAACTTTGACCATAGTTTACCTACATAATTTTTTTTAAATATAAACTGGATTTGGTCAAAAAATTGATGTAAAAATAATTGTTTATGTTATTGTATATAACATATTAATAAGTGAAATAAAAGTAATTATAAACCTGAAAAAGTTTCATAATAAATTAAATAATTATTATAATTTTATTATTTAGGGATATAAAGACACATGAGATAAGTCAGACTCAAGGCAAGGGATTTCTTCTCAATATACATTCCATTGAGTCATGTTTGTTGTTATGTGCCTAGTTTATTTTATATGGTTTATATAATTACCTTTGAAATTTTATATCAGGAATATTTTTATTTTCATGATATTATAAGTATCATTTATTGTTATTCCTTCAATGGCATTGTGATTTAAAATGTTTCAAACTGGTATTGGACACATTAGAATGTTTAATGATTATCTTCCTAAAAAATAATTTTAATGATTCCTCATTTAAAGTTGATGAAATTATATAAATATTTTTCAATAAACCATTAATTTTCATATCCTATGGTTGTTAATGACATCCTTCAAATATTAATACAATTTTTCTACTCTATGTATCTTGAAATGTTTTATAAAATGTATTAAGAACCCCATCTTTATTTCACTCTTTTGTCGAAGAACCTGTTTTCTTTTAAAAACCTTGTTTTATTAAAATATTTTTAAAAATATTTTTTTAATTTTTTTTAGTAAATATATCTTCACCCGTTTTTTCTTCTAGAAATGTATTAAAATAAATATTCTTTTCCCTTTCCAAACAAGGTATTTTTATAACATTTTAACATGAAAAATAAATTTTCTTTTTACAATGTATGGAATTTAAATATTTATCAACCATCATTCCTATGAATATCCCTTGATATGTTTAAAAGGAAAATTTTTAAATAAAATGTTTTTAAAATTTATTTTCAAAGAAAATGTTTTTAAATTAAAATAAAAATAATGTATATTTTCCACAATAATGTATTTTATAAATTTGTTCTTATATTTAATCAATTACAAAAACCCTTTATTTATAATCCAATTTGTATATATTTTATTAACACTATATTTATTCTTCCTCTCTATAGTTTATGATTGATTTGGCCAAGGATATTATTCACATTCATTTCCTTTATTCCTTTTTGTCCCATTCATATATTCAATTTGTGATGATCATTTGACATTTAATTTCCCTTAAATATACATTTCATTTTTCATGGATTTGATTATTCACTAAACCATATACAATTTTTCATAGGGTATTTACTTTGGTAGTTAATTTATTGAATTAGGGAATCGTGATAAATATGTATCATTTACTCAATATAGATATTTGAGAATACACATTGTTTATTTAAATGCTTTAGAAATGAAATATATGGGTTGGGGAACATTTAAGGAATTCTCTATGTGTTGGGCACTTGTTAACATAATCCAAATGAAGCATCAATAGTCTCATGAGACCAAATTAGTTGCTGAAAAATCCTTGGAGTTTGTTTCCAAGAAGTATATATGGGTTTCTCCCATCGTTTTAAACAATTTGGAGGATGATCATGACGGTAGAGGTTTTCATTTCCCTTACACATGACATACAATAATTAAGAATTACTCTCATTATGTTTTAGTTAATATAGATCTATGATATTTTACGTCGACATATCTATGGTTACATTTTATTATCTTCGCATTGAATAAGTGGTAGCTGTTTCAGTTTCTTATATTTCTATAGTTAATTTTCATTGTCTAGTAATTGGAATGGCATGTGTTTTAAATTATAAACATTCCATATTGTTTATGGAATTCCTTCTCATTTTTTTGTTACATGGTATGTATGTTATGTTATTTACCTTTCCATAATTATTATCCTCATTGATTAATTATTTCTTCTACTATACATTTCCCCTACTGATCATTTAAGCTCACCATTATTGTGTTTCCTTTACTTATGAATCAAACAATTAAAAAAAATATTCATGTATTTTATATATCTAAAAAAGTTATTATACCATATGTTATTAAGATAGAGGAAGAAAACTTATGTTTCAATTAGTGCATTAATTTTTAATAAAATAAATATGTATGTATCTAGTTTACCAATACAACTAAACTGATTGGTCTATCCTCATTGGATTACTTGTAATCATGTCAATGTAATTGATAGAAGACACATGCTCTGGGCTCTCTAGAGTTTGGTCTATCTAGTTAGTATCAATGGATGTTGAGTAAAAACCATGGGAACTAGATTTTAGAAAAAAAGACTAGAGATCAAATCCCTAATGTATAATTTGAGGATAATTATATAAGAACACTCTAGATTTTTGGAAAATTATATATAATGTGGGTATTATTAGAAATAAATCCATATTGAGATACTAAAAGAAGAAATGGTTCTATAAAATATGTTCCTAAGAGTTACAACTCTGACAAGTTTTGTCGGACCTGACTTGATATAACCTGGCACAAGACAACATGCCTTACAATGTACCTAGTTTAACACGCCTAGGGGATATCCTTATGATAATTCACATTTTCATAACAAGTCACTGTGAAGAAATTTGACAATGAATAACTTGGGATAATCTTATGGTGTTTTATAATGAAGATATGGTGTCATGATTGAGAAATCCAACTAATTATGTTCTAGATAAACCCTAGACCATGGAAGGAGCTATGTAAAAATAAATGGACGAAGTATTTATGTATTGGGGTTATATTAGAAAACATTGTGTCACGACCCCCTCCCACCAAAGATGCCCCTCCTGAGCTGGAAATGGTGAAAGGGAGATAATGACCCCTGATTCCCGCCTCCAGTAGGCCCCGGGGTGGCGACTAGCACCAAGGGTATGAGTTTTTCACAAATATGGGAGGCATTACCCTTTTTATTATTTAGGATCGGGAAATAGGACAATTCAACCACCAAAAAGGGAAAAGAAAAAGTGTGTATAAATAAACCCAAACCAAGCCCACATGCATGTTTAAACAATTTTTATAACAAGGTACAAGTACAAGAAATCTCAAAAGTGCAATACCCAAAGAAAACAAGAGAACAACAACTGCAAAAACTCAAACTGCCTGACTAGTAGGGTCTCGCACAGCCCTGGTAGTCCTCATGGAAACCTGAAAGTAAACGTAGGGTGAGCATACAATTATACTCAGTAGGGAAACCTAAAGCTCTCGTGCACACGTGGGGAGACATCCTAATGTCCCGTGAGAACAATAGAAGAAACCTAACAAGGAAATCTATTCACCCAACCTCACCAGCCACACTCACCAAAACACAATCACAACAGGTAGTAGTAGTATAAGAACAAGAGTATTGGTTACCCCGCACCATTTCCCATAAGTTAGCTGAACGTCCTGTCACTGCCATACTTTCCCCGCCCGCACACACCTTGGCCTCACAACCACGTATCCCACCCGCACACACCTGGGCCACGCAACCACACACCCCGCTCGCACACACCTGGGCCTCACAACCACAACCACATCCCCGCCCGAAGACACCTGGGCCTCATCCCGAAGATTCTTGGGAACAGTAATAGTAACAGAACTCTCACCCGAAGTCACCTGGGCCTGAAATCGAAACCTACCTGAAGAGTCTTAGGTGTAAGGTCTCCTCAAGCCATTATAGCCTATGGGCCTGCCCGAAGATTCTTGGGCCTAATCACCCCAATCGAAACCTACCCGAAGAGTATTGGGTGTAAGGTCTCCTCAAGCCATCACAGCCTAGGGGAGAAGGAGCAGGAAGGAGCTAGTAACTATGAGAAAACACCCTCTCCAATGAAATGAGAGTGTTCGTCACTAAGTTCTCAACATGGGTGTGGTGTGATAAAACATAAAAGATAGATATATATATATAAGTAGAAACCACTCAGCCCAACTTATGGCTTCTATAAAGAGAAACTGAGCACGTGCCTCGACACTACTACCACGAATCGTGCACCCAACAAACAACCACAACCCCATTAAGGTTTTCATGTTTTAGCAAAAATTGGATTATTTAGTTCCTTAACTACTGGGCAACTATCCACAACCAACCAGTTCAATTGTTCGTAAAACATATCCCTTCCATCCACAAAACAAGTTAGGGAAACACAAGCAGCCCAACAAAACCCTTCTTAATAACCAACCAACCCATTGATTATTATTTCTGTTTCATTACCAAGCCCCATCATTCATTAACTCTTCCACATTTATTTTTTATTAAACACATCCCATAGTCCGTTCACATTTAAACCCATCCCTGCAGCCCCTCTGCCAACCACAATAACCACACCATACATCATTATCCCTTTAATACCATTTATCGCAGCCCCACTGCCCATCACCATTAAACATTCACACCTTCCCACAACCAAGTCAACCACAGCCCCGCTGCTCACCCAGACCACAACAGCACACAAAACACCCCCATCACATGCCACGTAACCAAGACAACACCCACATGTTCATTATTCCATTTTGGTTCAACCGGGTTGACCACACAAGGGTTCCATATTTTCATTTAAACAGCCAACTTTATGTGATTAACCAATTTCCACATAAATATCCACACATAAAAACAGTATAGAAAGATAGGGAAACATTTAATTGCACAAGAAAAGTCCCCCAACGACCGTGATTTTCAGTAGGCATAATCCTATTCATTTCACAACACAATATCACAGGATATAAAACGTAATGTAACAACAATCAACTTCCCATCCCCATTCATTAACCAGTTATTATCTTTATTTAAAGGTTCAACCATTTCTCATGAAAACAATAAAGGATACCCACCATGCATGATGCACAAATTAGAGAGAAGAAGGTAAAACCCCTACCTCAATAGGTTCTGGTCATAACGCTCCCCTGGATCAACTATAGAAGACGTTCGTTGGCGTCCCGGAAAAACCTCCTAGGGTGGAAGTCGGAGAGGAAAAGCCGATGGAAAGACAACTGATCCAAGCTCAGAATTTCTGCCACGTTGTTAGGATCCTGTGGCCGTTGACGGATCGTAAATCGGAGCTCGGACGAAAATGTTATGAAAGAAAGAGCCTTCAAGTCTCTTTAGAGAGAGTTCTGCTCAGAGGAGAGGGGAAGAGAGGTGTGAGTTGAAAGGAGGTGGGGACACCTCCTTTTATAGGCGTGAAAAGAAAAAGTACACGGCGTGTACTTATGGTACATGGCGTGTACTCGGCCGTTTTCACACGGTCTCCACGCGGCCTCCAACACGGTTTCGCTACCGTTGACTGGTCAACACATTGTTTGAAGGTAACGCATACGTGGGAAGGACTACACAGCATGCAGATTGGACACACGGCGTGTACCCATTTATGGCACTCGGTAGGGACATGGCTCCAATGCGCACACGGACGACGACTGCTCAACACACGATAACGCGTACGCGGGGAGGGACTACATGGTGTGTAGTACTGGACACACGGTGTGTACCCATTTTCTTCACGCGGCAAAGAAACGACCATCCACACGGGGTATAACTGGAAAGAGGGTACACGGCGTGTACTCAAACTACACGGCGTGTCGTTTCAAAATTTTGGAAAGTGTGGGAAAAGTCCATTTTACCCCCCAGAACACTTCTTGACCTTCTTTTTGACAAAGGAATGGTCCGAAGAGGTCTGAGCCATCACACATTGGTAAAATGATATTTAGTGATTAACATTATTTCAAGTATGTCAATCATATTTATATTTTAAATTATATTAAATTAATTTTAGAAAAGGACAACATTTATGTCGATTGATAACCAAACATATCTTGCAAGGTTGTGGGTCCTAAACCCATAAATAAATGAGAATAAGGGTTTCTTTCCAACCACTAACCTATGAGATGTTGTAGATAAATTTTCATTTTTTTGTTAAAAAATTTTATGAATAAATATTAATTATTAACCTATATTTATTATTTTTATGTTTAGAGATTAATTTCCTTACTATATTAGTTTTGGAAAATAGTAAGAGATAAATAGTTAGTATTTTCACTCTTTTATGGGCCGTAAGGTCCTTTATAAAATTATTTTAGTGATTCAAGAATGAATGTTCATTTTTGGATATTTATTTCCTAGAATGAAGGGATGAATTATAATTTGGTCATAACATAACCAAAAGATTCAATGTTTCATATAAAATTAAAAAGTACGATCTTAATAAATTTCATTATATTTGTATGTTGTAAGATAATTTCTCAACATTAGGAAGATGATATTATGAAAAATGTTGTCCTAATACCTTAATTTTGGTTGAATATAAGGTCTTTTATGTTAATAAAGATTTAGGGATTTGAGGCCCTCAAATTTCTATTGATCATTCACATGATTGTGATTAATAACCTCAGTCACTCCCAATAAATATTTATACTTTCCCTTAAACTTTGTATCTCTATATTCCACTAATGTTCTTTTACATAGAGACCTTGTTATATTTTATTCCATGTGATCCTGGAACTTCCCAGTTTCTCATTTCTATAAGATGTTTTACGAACCCTTCTCAGAATGTTGGATTTCAAAATTGAAAATATCTGACAATATATCACCAAGATTTATTTTGAATTTTGTGGAATCAACATCATTACGGTGGGGATAATGTAATGCCCCGAAAGTCTAATGTAGGAACATTGTATTAAATAGTGTGTATGACATGAAAGACAAAGCATGTAAGGGAATATAATTTCTCAATATTTAAATATATATATATACTATATTAAATAAATTTAATATATATTTTATATATTAAAATGCACACAACCTAATGTTATATTGTTTTATAAATAATATTTACTTTATTCGATAGTTTGTGTTACATGCAAGACTGATTTTCAAAAGAAAACAATATTTTATTAAATATTGTCATTTAATATAATAAGATATGAACTAGTTATTAAATTAATAGTAATTAATAGAAATATCTAACTTATTAAAATTATGTTTTATACAAATACAAAGTGAATTCATTGCTTACAACTTAATTAGAAATGAATATAAGAACCAATTGAATATAAATGAAATATTTTTAGAGAAAACAATTTCCATTCTCACAAAGCTGATTTATCCTCATAAATTTATTTAATTAAAATTAGGGAGTGATATTAATTTAATATATATAAGTATTATATTTGATCAATAATTTTTTATAATAATCTTTTATATATTTAACAGACATAAGATAAGAATAAATCAATATTACACATTAAACCTATATTTTTATTAAGGCACGTTTACCATTGCTTAATAGAAAATCTAATTCAAATCCAATTTTTGATCCTCTTATAAATTAATAAGTAAAAATAAATATAAAATATAATATTTAATCATAAAATTTAGTTTAGGGTTAATTTTTGGTAATTTTCATTAAAGTTTCATTTTTTATTGAATAGTAAAGAAATATTGAAATTTAATTCAAAACTTATTTTTCGTATAATTTATTTAAAAAATAAATTATAATTTTTAGGGATCGAAAATTTTAATTAGATCATATTTTTATTAATTAATATAAATTATTTCATTTTAATTGATTTTAATTTGAAATTGACTCTAAAAAATAGAAAACTTTTGGACGTTTTTACTTTAGAAACCTTCATTATAGTCCCATCTATGAGATTAAATTTATATTAATTTCTACCACTTATGTGATTAGAATTATGAAAAATGGACTACATAATGTCAATCATAATTATTTATAATTTATAATAAGTCCCATAAAGTTTTTTAGCAAAAATATTAGTGAAAGTAAATAAAATTAAAGACAACAAATATGGTGAAATTAAACTTAAAAAATGACTAAAACATAAACATCAGGGCCCAAATGTTGAGTAAATTTTACCAAAATATATTGTACAGCTATAAATCATACATTAACCATTCATTATATTTTTATTTTTATTTTTAAATTTTTTGTGTAAAATCATTGGAATATCTAACTTGTTTTCAAAAATAACAAGTGGGTCATGTTCCTCCCTTATAAAAGGCCACAACCCCCTCCCACTTTCTCACACTTATCAAGTCACTTTGTCTTGACAAAAATCATCCCACGTAGATCTTTAGAATACATCTACTTATCATATAATCCTAAACTTGGTAATAAATTAATCTAATGAATTCCATTGGTGTAAACCAAAAGGAGTAACCCAAATAAGAGGTAACAATATTCATCAATTTTTTCCCATTATCCACCACCTAAACTATAAAAATTCTATGATAACATAAAACATAATTATCCTAAATAAACTATTATTTTTTTAGGGTTTGGGTTTGACCTACACTCACAAACAATTCCATATAATGGGTAACAGACATACTTTTTATACATTATTCACATGATCCATTGATCATATCTATAACCACATCCTCCATGGATATATCTAGATTATTCATTATCTTCATAGACACAAAATATGTGGAAATAAATTCCATATAATGTTATTTAAAAACATACCATGTTTTAAACCCTAAATACATAAAGGTAATGGTAAATCAATAAGTTATCTCAAACCCATCACCAATGGATTAACATAAGTTTAATCCAAATAAAAATATAGATATTCTATAAGGTGATGGAAACCTTGAAAAAGGTAGAATAAATATATTCACTTCTCAATTCCATACTAGTTAATATCTCTCAATAATCAAAGAAATATGTTTATGAAGTGTAATAAATCATCAATTCATCCTGAATAAGTAATACATATTTAAAATGTAAGACAAAATACTTGACATCCCATAAATAGCCTGAAGGCATCCAAAAATTCCAATACATCCCATGACCTCTAGGACTCAAACCATTTCACATCGGTTAAATCTATATAATCCCTTAATTGATTAATAAATGGGGGGAACTTCAACACACTGATGAGTATATTAGTTGAGAGGGCTACCAACCATTATAGTCAATCTTCACACGAAAGTTTGTACTTTGCATAAGTAAAAAATTCTACTGACTTTGTGCATGTATGAACCATTCCCTATCACTATGATTGGGTTAACATTATAATTAAGTACATAGAAGACACAAAACCAAAAGAAAGTTTTCTCCTATAATGGTTAGTGAACCCATGAATACTATAATCATTTTATAAAAATCAGTATTGTCTCTATAGTTATATAACACACCAATCACATGAAAGTCTTGAATATAGAAACATACTTGAAAAGATATAAAAATCATATATTTCTACATTGAGGGACATTCATGAAAGATAACACATGTTCCCAAAAAATATTTCATGTGGAATAATATGATGTATATTGAGATATTCAAAAGTATACAACATGTCCCTAAATTATACATGGTGTATAGTACATTCTCATTAACTACTTGGGGGATTATCCCACCTAATCTATATCATCTATCAATGTACATGATGTGTACTTATAGTATATTTAATTTAGAGCTACTCAATTTATATGACATGTTACCAAGATACAAGTTTAGGCATCTTACCTAGTGTACATAACATATCCCGGAATACATGGAATGTATATCTATGTGGGGGCATGTGTTATAAATGAACATAGTGTTTCTCCTCTAGAAAAAAATTGTAAATAGATATGTACATGGAATATGGTACAAAAAAATTATACGAATTGTATATCAAATGAAAAATGAGTTTCCCTTCTTGAGATACACGGCTTCCATGGAGGTGTAAATTATGTATAGGTATGACACCTTATCCTAGAATGTAAAAGAAATACATGATAATGCACCAAGTTACATGATACTTTTAATGTGACTAGAAGTCACACAATGTTGAATATTTATAGGACAACATAACCCTAGTGTCATACAATGTAAGCTACATTATGTTTGTTTTAGAGGATTATGTTCCATGTAGTTGGGATACATCAACCAAAACCATTTTCCATCATTATTTCGATTCTCATTTCTAAATTTTCATGTGTATTTATACTAATTTATGTACCAATGAATGTCAACATACACTACTGGAATTCCAATTTTTTTCAACTGTCCCATCACAAAATATATATGTTGCGACGGGACTTTTACTCGTCGCAAAAAACCTCCCAATTATATACATTATATACCCAATAAACATTTGTGACAGGCCCATCACAATTAGTTTTTGCGATGGGGAACTTACCTGTCACAAATAGCATTCCGATTATATACATTATATACCCATAAACATTGTACGATGGGCCCGTCGCAAATACTAATTGTGATGGGCCTCTTGTCCCGTCGCAAATACTAATCTTAAAAAAATATATTTCAACTATTTGTGAGGGGGCCCCGTCGCAAAAGACCCTGCCAAAAATACTAAAATTAATTAAAAATAATAATAAAATTATGATTAATGAACAAATTAAATTATAATTATAAAAATAATAAAAAATTATTATTATAACTATTATTAGTAAAATAAACAAACATTAAAAAATATAATACTAAAAAATATATTTAACAAAATTATGATTAATAAAAAATTAATATTAATATGATTAAAATAATAAAATAAAATAAAATATTAAAAGATTCAATATTTGCAAAAAAAATATTAAAAAATCATATAATAATAATATTATTATTATTATTATTGTTAGTAAAATAATAAAATATGAAAAAATATAATACTAACAGTAAATAATAAAAAATTTAAAAAAAAATAAATTATGCAATATTTCCTCCAATATAAAAGACAGAAACTGTAAATAGTTCATATTATTAAAAAACATGAATTCAAATGTTTTTAATATAAAAAACAAATCACTGGGGGTCATGTGAAGGAGGTAGAGGAAACTACATCCCTATACTACGAGTCAAATGGTGCATGTATTCCTTCTGCTCGTGATACTCCTGATGTCGCCGCTGCTCCAATCGACGCAGCTCCTCCTCGTGATGCTGCTCCTACTGCTGTTGTCGCCGACACATCTCTTCATGCTACTTATGTAAAGACTCTATAAGCTCAGCCTGATTTCGCAACTGCTCCTGATACTGTGAGCCAGAAGATGATGTCTCTCCACGACCTCCTCTCGAGTTGGACGCCGACATTGCAGTAGTACCGTAATATGTTCCAGGAGTAAAATGAGAGCTGATAACAACTACTCGGCCCTTATTGAATCCATATTGAGTCACCTGCCTCCATGCTGCCTCATCAAAATGGTGAGCACCGGTCTCCTCAGTCGTCTCGTCCTGACCCTCTGCATGTGTCTGAGAGTTCGCATAATCATATGACTCCTTCAATTCAAATTTAAAATTAAAATTGTGAAAATATTATATGTAGTTAATTTTCATACTGAAAAAATAATACTAACCACAATCTGATGTTGGGAATCACCTCTACTCTCTCTAGTGGCGGGATCACTATACATCCTCTGATAAATGACGGACTCTATAATTTCAGGATGCTCGACTACCTACACAAATATAAAATAAACTATTTATATTTAAAGTTATATAAAATATTTAAAAAATATACTTACTAGATGATCTTTATGCAAACTGAATGTACAACTACCAGCTCGATGCGTCACCTCCTGTCTCCCCCGGTTCTGCCGTCCCACATAAGATCTCATCTGAAATCCACCACCCAACCAGTGTAAACATAATCCATCCCAAACGTGAGATGAAATGTACTCTAGTTAGTGAGCTCTAAACGACTGATCAAATTCTGTCACTCCTGCTCTCTTAATGGATGTCCATCTCAAATTGTGCTAAAAATGACAGAAACAATCACGTATAGAAACCTTCCATGCCTCATGGATAGAATCACGCATGCTATAATCGATAAGATACCACAATCCCTACAAATAATTTATAATATCAAGTTATTAATAAAATAAATTTCAAAGTAAATATTATTTATTTACATACCAGTCAATGATGGAACATGTCGTGTCACACATCAACGGGAATCTATTCCCATGTGATCCATGGCAGAGAAAAATAATTGCGCAAGATAGCGCTGCCCTATCCAATAGCTACATGTGAAAAACTGTCAAAAAGGAATAAATTATAAAACAATTAGTATATATATATATAAATAAATTAATTAAATCTAACTAAAATATACAGGTTACCATACCTCTATGTGTGCGGATCGAAACCAAGATGTGGACATCGCTCATGGATAGGTTCAGGAACCATCCGTCGTGCAAGACCGCACCCCCTCCACGTACCCCCATAAACTGCCAGTAGGTTAAGGGTCAGATGATCCAAAATCTCCCTTATCCAATGGTAGCTCAGCCTCCTGCAACACGCGAAATATATCAGATTCTATCTAAAACACAAAATGATTGTTGTTAGCATATAGTTTAAAAAAACTATTTAATATAGATATATATTAGTTATGATTATAACTAGCATTTAACTGTGTAAATGTTCATCTTCATCCTCTTCTCCATATCTATCAATGTCCATGTCTTCATCTTCCTCCTCAACATCATCAATATCCATATAAGTTTCAGTTTCATCATCTATTATCATTTAAAATTCATTTGTAACATCATTAACATCTTCATCACCTTCGATCCTTAATTGTTGGGTGTCATCATCGATATTCACGTCTCTTTGTGAATTAGATGGATTTTGAGCAGTCTCTTGAAAAATTTCAATTCCTTCCACTTCAGTGGAACCTCATTCAGTTTGAGTATTCTGATTTTCCCGAGATTTCATTTTTATTATGCTCCACCAATCGCTCATGTCTCTTAAAGTAGCACAATACATTGCACAATAAATTTTATGTGCCTGTTGAGCCAATAAAAATGGTACATTTACTGCAATAAGAATTTTATATTTAATATCGACGATTCAATCAGTCGAATGAACACACAAGCCTCTCTATATATCAAACCACCGATATTTAAACATTTTTATGTAATTCTGTCCTAGATAACACAGCTCAATAATTTCAATCAAAATGCCATAAATGTAAGCTTCAGTTTCTCTGTGACATTATCCTCTCAAGCAACCTATATTGTTCATTGTTTTTTTAATCCCCATATGCATGTGTATGAAATCGACAATCATTCAACACATATGCATTATAACCTTTAACCATTTTGGAAGGTGGTTTACTCAATATACACTGTGGCTTATCAATTTTATCAGCATATTGGGACACCTAAAAATTTGTAAAAAAAATATCATTATAATAAATAATAAACGAAATTGATATTAAACCATCAATAATTTATGTTACCAGTTTTTTAAACCATTGATATTTTTTTTGCCTACGTTCTTCAAGAGCAGCTACTATAATTTTTGGAAGTTGTTTCTTGATATTATTATCACATAACCTACAAATAAATTAATTTTAAATACTATAACATAAATTATAGAATAAGTGATATAAGAACTCACATGACGAATGATGTCATTTCTTCACAGTTGACCAGAACATATGTATGATCTCTGTAATGTTCATCATCTGAAATCCATCGTTCATGAACACCACTGAAACCAAGATTTTTCTAATTAAAAACAGTTAATTGATTTTCCATTTTGTCATTAACATTCCACTCATTTCATCCTATGAGATTGTGTTTTTTTGGATATTGAGATTCAAAATAATGAGAGTAGAAAAAAAATTTCTCTTTCAAATAAGCTTCAGCAATTGAGCCTTAAACTGATGCTTTGTTACATACTTTTTTATTCACTTTCTACATGCATCTCTCAAATGGGTACATCCATCGAAACTGTACTAGACCTCCACATTTAGATTCATGTGGCAAATGTAATATCAGATGTTCCATTGAGTCAAAGAAAGCAGGCAAAAATATTTTATCTAGTTTACATATAATTACTGCAACATCTTCTTCCTATTTGATTAGCGCATCATAGTCTGTTATCACTGCACAAATGTCTCGAAAAAAATATGATATGTATGTTATCGAATACCAAATCATAGAATTAAACAAAACATTCAATCTAATCGACATTAGTCTTTCCATTATAACATGACAATCATGACTTTATAATCCAGTAATATAACCATTCTTAACACATCTTCACAAATTGGAAGCATAGCCATCTGGAAGTATCAAATCTACAATCCACTAACAAAATAATAAGCGACTCTCTTTGGACAGTGTATAAGATTCTTTCGGCTTCATTAACCTCTATGATCTGACATTTTCATATAGTTCAAGTTCTGTTCGCCTGCAAATTTGGGAAAGATCTAATCGTGCCTTTACAATATCTTTGGTCTTACCTGGTGTATCCAAAACTGTATGGAATAAATTATTAAAATAGTTTTTCTCAATATGCATAACATCCAACATGTGGTGGACCAAAAAATTAGACCAATACAGAAGATCCCAAAAAATGCTCCGTTTTATCCAATTACATTCTTTCCCAAAGCCATTAATTTTCTATTGGTTTACTATTGGTCCAAATGTGATGGGATGTAATGAAAATACAACCGATTTTAACTATGTACGTGAGATCATCTTTGGAGGTTCATCCCTTTCAATTGTAACTTTTAGAAATGAGATATTTTCCTCCGAAAAGGATGATCGGTGGGAAGAAATCTACGGTGAAAATCACAATTGTAAGGTTTTTTCCATTGACGACAATAAAGGCTTTGTTGTCTTTCATACAGTAAGGACATGATTTCAGACCATGTGTACTCCAACCAGATAACATCTCATATGCTAGAAAGTCACTAATCGTCCACATCATTGCATCTTTTAATATGATTTTTTTTCGCAGCAACATCATATATATTAACACCATCACTCCATAATGAATTTAACTCATCAATCAATGGTTTCAAGTAAACATCAATAATCTTTTTCAGATGCCATGGTATTAATAGAGTCAAAAAGATATAAGGCTCCTATATCAACATCCTTGGAAGAAAATTGTACGGATTTAAAAAGATAGGACAAAATGAATACTAACTACCATAAGAACCAAATGGACAGAAACCATCAGTAGAAAGACCCAATCGCACGTTTTGAGCTTCTATAGCAAAAAACGGATGCAGACGGTCAAAATGTTTCCATGAATCACCATCAAATGGATGATTCAATCTTCTATCAGTTGAAATCTTGGTTTTCTACCATGACATCATTAATGATGTATTCTGAGACATAAATAAACACTACAACCTGGGTGTAAGGGGGAAATATCTAAACTATTTTACTGGAATTGATCTAGACTTCCCTGGTTGAGCTTCATTATACCATGATTTTCCACATGTGGGAGAACTATCCAATGAATAATTTTTTCCAGAATATAAGATGCATCCATTTGTAGATGCATGAATCTTCAAATAACTAAGGCCCAGATTACGAACCAGCCTCTTTCTCTCATAGTAATTTTCAGTCAACACATTTCCTTCAGGTAACAGTGTTTTAACCAAATAAAATATCTGATCAAAACAGTTGTTTGACATTGCATTATCTGATTTAATATCCATAAATTTTGCAACCTCTTCTAATTTTCTTATCATACAACCAGGATATAATGCATCCTCATCAGACCACAACAACTCATAAAATTCAGATGGTTCCAACTCAGTAGTTAAATCAATATCATCATGAGTTTCAGTTTGAAGCACAAATAGACCTGGAACATCATGTAATAAATTTTAAAACCGTGATGGATCCAGAATTAAGTTATTAGGATCTTCTCTGGAACTATGTTCACCATGTTGACACCGAAAATCATAATCTGGTTGAAAACAAAACTGCAAGAGATGTCCCCCAACATTTTAAACTATGTCAAACATTCTCAGAGCACATTTTTTACAAGGACACTTAATTGTGCCTTCTGAAACATATTCTTTTTTTGATGATGAAAATGTTAAGAAAGCTTCAACACCCTCAATATATACCGGATTTAAGCCAGAACCATTTGGTTTTCTGCACTGATTTATCTAAGTGTGATCATCTAATAATGACTGATATCGACTTCCTTTTCCATATTTTTCTACATAAAATATATAATTATCACTGTTTTTCAATGATTTGAAATTATAAAAACACTATCTGTGAAAATAAGATAAAAAATTACAACTACTTCTTAATAATTACCATTAATTAAGGGCGACACAATTTCCAGTGGATTGACGGCTCCTATTTTGTCGAACTCTTCATTTACATGCATCTTTCTCACACTGAAATCACAATGAATAATGTGGTCTGAGGTACGCATATTCATTATCATATGCACAAGAATGAATATGGGTACCTATGACCAGATTCTTGATTGTGATTTCAGTGTGAGAAAGACGGAAGTAAATGAGGCGTCGGACAAAAGAGTCCCCTTTTCGTCGATGAATCCTCTTCTTCCAACTATCACTATCTGAAAAAATTATAAAAAATATGATCCTAAAAATGTATATCCAATATTGTGCATACAAGATTGAATATGTCTACGTAGCCGGACATTTTTCAAAATGTTTTGAGTCGGTGAGAGTTGAAAGGAGAAAAGTTATCAAGGAAAAGGAGTGTCGTCAATCAACTAGATGTTATGCCAAGTTCTTAGTATTTATTAAAATTTAATAAAATTTCTTCATAACTGTTCCTAACTGTTCTTAAATAATTATTACTAATTATTACTAATTATCCCTATTTATTCTTATATATTCCAATTTATTCCTATATATTACTATTATTTCTAATATATTGCTAATTATTACAATTTATTTTTAATTATTACAATTTTTTGCCAATTATTACAATTTATTTCTAATTATTAGAATTTATTGATAATTATTGCAGTTTAGTGGTAATTATTACAGTTTATTACAAATTATTACAATTTATTTATAATTATTCCTAATTATTTCTAATTATTCCTAATTATTGCTAATTATTCCTAATTATTCCTTACTATTCCTAACTATTCATAATTATTGCAAACTATTCCTAATTATTGCTAACTATTCCTAATTATTGATAACTATTTTTAATTTTAGCAAATTATTCCTAATTATTGCTAATTATTCCTAATTATTTCTAATTATTCCAAATTATATCTAATTATTACTAATTATTGCTAATTATTACAAATTATTACAAATTAATAATAATTATTACTAATTATTACAATTTATTACTAATTATTACTAATTATTACAAATTATTAATAATTATTACTAATTATTACAAATTATTACTAATTATTACTAATTATTACAATTTATTACAATTTATTACTAATTATTACTAATTATTCCTAATTATTGCTAATTATTGCTAATTATTTGCAATTATTGATAATTATTGCTAATTTTTACTAATTATTACAAATTATTACTAATTATTACTAATTATTACTAATTATTACAATTTATAACTAATTATTACAATTTATTACTAATTATTAGAATTTATTACTAATTTAGTAATACTTAGCAATACTTAGCAAAATGAAAACTTCTTGAATAAATAAAGGAAATTTGGTAATCATCGTTGTGGAGATGATTACAAATTTTCCCTTCATTATCCAAGCGGTTTTCGTTTACAAATTATAATTATATCTAATTATTAAAAATAATAAAAATTATATTATCAATATTTATGAAAAAACAATATTAATATTATTACAATAATAATAAAAATTATAAAATGTTAAAATTATCAATATTAGCAACAGGATTTGCTCTATTTTTAACATGTTTAAATCTCAAAGGGTCGCCAATTATCAGGTCATGCGTAATAAAAAGTTTGTGTCAGCCATGTCCAATGTAAACTTTATAATTGTCCTAACATTGGTGATCACCTCGCAAGTAGTGTTGCAATAGGATGACCACAGTAATGTCGTTCTCATCTCTAAGAATCATGTCACTCCCTTTATATAGATCATTCTTCCTTAAAAATTTGATGGGACATCAGTATCTTTCCCTTAAATTTTCAAGGAAGAATGGTCTTTGTAAAGGGTCATGTGAGATAATTCTTATAGATGAGAAAGGAATGACATGGGTTGTCCTATAGCTACGCTACTTGCAAGGTGATCAACCAAGCAAGAACAATTATAGAAATTATATTGGACATGGTTGATGCAAACTTTTTATTATGCATGACCTAAAAATTGGTGACCCTTTGAGATTTGAACATTTTAAGTATAAAGTAAAGCATGTTGCGAATATTGATAATTTTAATATTTTATAAATTTTTTATTATTTTATAAATTTTTTATTATTTTAATAATATTAATATTATTGTTACATAAATATTGATAATATACATTTTTTATAAGTAATAATTAGATATAGATATATTTACTATTTATTACTAGTTATTACTATTTATTACTAATTATTACAATTTATTACAATTTATTGCTATTTATTCCTAATTATTACTATTTATTTATAATTATTCCTAATTATTCCTAATTATTTCTATTTATTTTCTAATTATTCCAAATTATTGCTAATTATTTCTAATTATTGCTAATTATTTCTAATTATTGCCAATTATTCCTAATTATTAGTATTTATTATTCATTATTAGTAATTATTAGTAATTATTAATAATTATCAGTATTTATTAGTATTTATTAGTAATTATTACTAATTATTGGTAATTATTACTAATTATTGCTAATTATTCCAAATTATTGATAATTATTCCTAATTGTTGCTAATTATTCCTAATTATTGCTAATTATTCCTAAATATTGATAATTATTCCTAATTATTGCTAATTATTCTTAATTATTCGTAATTATTCGTAATTATTGCTAAATTATTCTAATTTATTACAATTTATTACCAATTATTACTAATTATTGCTAATTATTACTAATTATTACTTATTATTCCTAATTATTACTATTTATTTCTAATTATTGCTAATTATTCCTAATTATTGCAATTTATTTCTAATTATTGCTAGTTATTTCTAATTATTGCTAATTAGTTTTAATTATTCATAATTATTCCTATTTATTGCTAATTATTCATAATTATTGATAATTAATGCTAATTATTCCTAAATATTGCTAATTACTGCTACTTATTCCTAATTATTGCCAAATATTCCTCATTATTTCAAATTTTTGCTAATTATTGTTAATTATTCCTACTTATTGCTACTTATTGCTAATTATTCCCGTCGCAATTAACCTACTATTTGTGAAGGGAAAACCCTCTCGTCGCAAATACGTAGTTCGTTGGACGTTTTGCGACGGTATATATTCCCGTCGCAATTGACCCATCGCAAAAAAAAACCACTTTTCTTGTAGTGATAATCCCAAACCATTAACGCACCACATTGGTGTTTCTATGTAATCTATAATATCACACCCATTCTTCACTGAATTTTTGGTCATGATCCCCATTAGAAAGATCCATAGAATTACTACCCCTTACATGTATGTGACATCATACTCACTTAGTGGTCTCATTATCTATGACAACAAATTCATGAATATATGATAATTCATAGATGAACCTTGTTAAAAAGAATAATGAATGAGGATAAATTGTGATCGATGATGGATTTTATCACCTAATCTCAATACAAATTTTTTGTTTATAAAATATATAATGAAATACCGAATAGAAGTTTTTTGGAAGTGTTGAATAATTACATCTCTAGAATATCTAAATGTGATTTGAATTGTTTTTTAGCATCATAAAAATTATAACTTTTTGTGTATCATTCTAATGATAATTAATTATCTTTAATCATTATCGAATATTTCCTCTTACTTAATGGATCACCTTGGGGATACTATTTATATTAAATGAATATTGATTAAGTCATTACTAATTAAAATAATGATGAAATATAATTTTTAAAAAATTGGTGTTGTGGATAACTAAAACAGAAAAATTCAATTATTTTTCGAATAGAAAAATATCTGATATAAAAAATGTCATTCATAAATTAATATAATTAATATAGATATATTAAAAGAAAATATTTATATTTATATTAAAAATTATTATAAAATCCATAAGAAATTAATAATTTTTAATAATTTTTAATCATTGAAAAAATATAATTGAAATTAATTACTTACTTTTCCCATGTCTATTTTTTTTGTTTATATATAGTTATTATAATAAATGTTAATATTTTTTCATGGTTGAATATTTATCAACTATTTGATTCAGTTTTTTTGAAATATCATCATATAAAAATCATGATGGGCTGTAGAAACCCAAATATAAATTTATGAATCAATTGTTTATAAAAATGTAGAATCCAATAATCATATGCCTTACCTTGGTGGTGAATTGTCGTCATCCTCATCAACAACCACAATTTGTATGTTATTTGGTCATTTAAATAAATTTGTGAATGATACATCACTGTAGTAAGAATGAAAATGATCCTAAAGAGATTCCGAAAATAGAGAGGAATGTAAGGATAAATTTTCATTTCCAAAATTCAGAAAATATGTAATCTAGTTGAGGATATATTCCTTCCATAATTAATTTCCATTATTTCACCCTTTAATTTAAAAAATAACTCCCCTCATGAATGTATGTGAATTTCATTATAGATATCCATTCTCAACAAATATTATTATTCCATGCTATCACCACCTAAAGAATATAAATCCACACCACCAAAAAAATAATAATTTATTTCAATAAATTATCTTTTATATTTATATTTGTTTCTAATAAAAATATGAATTTTTTTGGGTAATGTATCAACACATAAAAATATATTTTACAACTATCATAATAAAAACACATCATTCTAGACACAAATATTTTATTATAGTTTTCAGTTATTATTTTGTTTTAATTATATCAATTATCCATTGAATGGTAAAATTATTTACTTATTTAATAATTATGTATTTACATTTAAATTAATGTCGACAAAACATTCACTGAAAATTTATTAAAGGGATATTGATATGTTATGAATTCAACATATTGATAATAAAATGGATAGCAGATCAATTATTTGGTAGAATATACCATTTTACCATCTTTAATGAATCTATCAAATTAAACCCTAACACAATAATTCACTATTGTCAAAAAATCAGGATCACTACATACACCCAACATAAAACCATTTTAGTCCTAAAGAAATTTATATTGAAATATGATAAATAAAAACTAACATTTACCACCTCAGTATAGATTTCAATCAATCCTCTTGTATACATTTATGACTTAGAAAATCTCAGAACTGAGGGGCCCTGGGACACAACTACTTCACTAAACATCCTTCACATCCACACAAAAACCTTCTAGTCAAATCCTATCAGAGAAATGTCTTTGGAATGGTAATAAAATCACACTGTACAACTAATTATAAGATTCCAAATCAATTTCCCTTAAAACCATTAATTTCTTTTCCTTATAATACAACCCAAAAACAAAATCCATGAACCAAAACCATAACATTATCAATATCAAGGGTCCCAACTGAGAGAAAATTAGGTTCCCAATATTTCATGAAAAATTTGATGTCCCCCGCAAGAAGAAAATAAATATAATAAAAATTCACTATTCGATTATATGTTTATTTATTTTTCATTGATTACTAATGATATTATAGAGTGATCCTCCAAGAGTTCATTTTCATCTTTTCTTAAAAACATTAAGAGAAAAAAGCAGAAACAACTCATACATCATGAATTAGGTGGTCACTATCACTAAATATTGTTACCAATTCTACTACAAGTGAATATTAAAAATTATACATTTTATTTCATAAAGGTTTAAAACCACTATAGATGATCACCATGTTAGTTTGTTGTTGATGTAAAAAAATTAGATCATAGAATACCAAAAGTAGCATTAACCTCTTCAAGATACTGAACCACAAATACAAAGGCAATCAGTGACCCATTTCACCAAAATCCAAAGTGTATGGTACTAGACACTCATATTATCGTAATATTTAGTCTCAACACCTTTGGACACCCCTTATAAACATTATTAACTAAAACCACGATAATTAGGTGAACATTATAAAAATATAGCTAGTTTTTTTTCAAATTGATCACCCCTGATCCACCAGATTTACACCATCAAGGATCTATACCCTATAGGGAAACCTAGTTCAAGAAAATGTATCATGAATCCCTATAATTATTTTATGTGACGCTACATTTAAAAATTAAATCTTGATTACATACTCCAAACAATTAGGGATTATGATAGGTAATATTTTTATAAATAATTGATCACATATGATACCATAATCGAACCCTTTATATTGGAAATAAAAATTCTTTGAGGTATAGGGATAATGTTCATTATTTAGATGAATAATACTTATCCACAAAAACTAACCAATCTAAATCAATCTTCATAGATTTCACCTAAATATACTAATAAAATAACTATTTTTAAGTACATCAATTTCCACCACACTGCTACACCAGTCAGACTATATATGTTATTTTACCCTCATGATTATCATATAAAATAAACAAAATAACCATTTGAAGAAAAATCATATTATATTGGATTTATCAAATTTTTCAAATGTACCTAAATAGATATTACGCATTAGATGTTCATGAAGAGGGATTAAAAACCTATAAACTCTTAAGATATTTACTCTGGTTTTTTGTCAGATGTGTATGGATTCAAAGAAGTCTAGATGAAAAAACCCATGGGTCATAGAAAAAACCATGGACTTTATTACTCTCAAAAACATTATTATGATTTATAGATATCCTTTTAGATGTATTAATTTTGAACATAAATAATTATTCTCATAAATCCAAAGATGAATTATATTTTTTCCATGCTATTCCCATGGGAATATTTAGTTAAGGATCTTATACTGAGTCTACAAGAAAACCTATCTATAATAGGATAAAAAATTAATAACTATCTCCCAAATAATATCTAGAATATTTGATAAATATTAATATATATTAGCTGATATCTAATTCAAGTTGATATGATTACCAATCCTCTATGAGAGAACCCCATGTAATCTTTAAATTTCCTATCAATCATTAACCATCCACTAAACACTAGAGATGTAAACTTAATGGCTACTATTAAGGTGATAGAATAATCTATAATCTCATTCAAATATAAGAAAAACTCAATCATTAAATCTTTCAAGATTAACCCCTACTAGAAACACTTCCTAGGAAAGTAGGGAGAATGAGGTTAACCCCTGAGGCCCTACTCCAATAGACATTATGTTTACGACTATCATAGAGGGTATATAAATATAAAATAGCTGGAATTACCCATAATAAATCCTAAGAAGAAATGATTTGTTAGAGAACCAAAAATCAACCCAATTTTATTATAGTAAAATGATATATTTTTTATTATATGCCAAATTATAATAACACGGCTAATATAAAATATGTATAAATTACATAAAAGAAAAGAATTAAAGCTCTAATACCCCATCCATCTTTATCCAAGCTAACTGGAAAATATCTCCAAACTCTAGTGATCTATTATATTATTAGTTACAAAACATTTATTTTATGAGAAGATAATATTAGTAAGTATAAACATCACCTAAAACAAATTAACATAAATTCATAATAAATACACATTAGCAAGAAACTGATAAACCGACGAGAAACATAATCACAATAAAAATTAAAGAAGAAATAATTAGAAAAAACAATTATTTTAGAATCCATAACTCCCCTTACACTTTTGATCTATCCTCAATTAGGACCCTCGCATCATTGGAATCCAACTAATTACACCTCCTCATCAATTATTCTAATTCATCGGTGTTAGATCATCCACCCCATCAACATCATCAGTATCTAACCAAAGAAACCTCTTTATCTATTCCACTCATATCATGGGAATATGATCGATCCTCCCACCTCATATAATTGGAAAAAATTAATTCCACCTCCTAAAATGTTTCCCAAAATTAACAAGTATCTAATAAAGCACCTCACATTATGGGAATATAACCATTTAAACATATTCATCTAGGAGCCCTACAGAATGGGTATCAAATCATGCCCTCGGCATCATAGAGACAAATTCTAAATTGGTATCCATTTATTTATCAACACATGTAATTAAAAGTATCATCCAAATAATAACCATAATTATAGGTGTAATTAACATGTAGAGAATCAAACTCAAAACTACCACACCGTCCATGACCCCACCATTAATTTTCATAGTAATCTATTAACAAATACTATAATATCGAAAAAAATGTAAACAATCATATCTCAAGAAACAAATATCATAGTAATATAGCAACAATAATTACACAACCATTTTTTCATAAGGGGTGGACATAAAAACAATAATTTTTCATTTCCACATTACATACATCTAAATTATTTTCCATTTACCATATTCATTGAATTTTTTATTAATTCACTCAAACCAACTCATTTAGAAATCATCATTATACATTGATTGATTTTAATTTCATTACCCAATATTTATATTCCAATAATAAACACTACATATATCCATCTCATTTTTATAATCACTATAATAAAAAACTAATTTATTCATACTCCCCACTTATAATCCATTTATTCATTAATAAACAATCTATTAACAAAATAATCATTTCCCATTTATGTTTTCAACTATATATCATATCACACATAATACTCACCCATTATTCAAAACATATTTGTATTAGTAATTCCACCCATGTTCATTACACATCAACAACCTCTTTATTATTTCATTTAGTTTCATTTTACCCCATGCATTTTTGCATAAATGTATCTAGTTTCCCACAGACACATTATCTTCACATTTTCACACCATTACATTATTATTTCAAGGAATATTTAATCCATTATGTAATTAGTGATCAATACAACATTTTTTCCCTGGTAAAAATTTATCCCTTTTTTTCATTATTTCATAAACCAAATTGCTAATAATCAATGTAAGTCATATTGGATTTTATTGTATTAATACATCATTACCATTTTTACTATTTAATCATAAAAAATATATTCTTTCATTATAATAATTTAATGGTTCATCATGAAAAACATTCATCATTTATTTTATAACTAATTTTATATTATTGAAATCATTGTATTTTATATAAATTATTTTAATGTTTGACTAGGATCTCTAATGATTTCATTAATAAGAATTTACATCAAAAAGTCATTTAATAAGAATTTTCTTATATTATATAACATCAAAATATAAACCTATTTCATTATTATCGACATATAATTAGACAAATTTAAATGGTGAATAGGATCATAATAATTAAAATATTTTAACCATATTACCCAATACAGTTAAAAAGTTTCAAAAATAGAAAAAAGAATTATAAATCATAAATATCAGACAATCCTACTTCAAAACTCACTAGATCCACTTAGAGATTAAAATTATATTATTATTTTTGATCTGTATTAATTTTTTTTTCTAATATTATTTATCATTGTCCTTGGAACCATCACATCTATGAGAAACATAAATCTCTATATAATATAAAAATGATTATATTTCTGGAAGGAAGCACAATCAGATTTTAGGATCCCTAGACTTTCACTCCAAGATCGGGATTGAAAAAAAACTTAATTTATAGATTTCAGACCATGTGAGATAATATAAACCTAACATACATATATTTCCACAATATATATATTAAATTTAAAAAATTATTGAATAGTACTAGATCACATATGTTTAGTGTATGTGGACATTATATAATTTTAAATTTATTTGTGAAAATTTCTCTATAATCACAAAATAAAGGATCCCCTTCTTGATATCTTCTACTGAATTATCATATTATGACATGTTTAATGGAACAAATTAAAATTTAGTGAGCTCAATCACTGAATAAAATAAAATTTAATAAACATTTCATAAAGGGTTAGATGGTCAAATTTTGTGAAATTATTAGCGTGGAAGAAATATGTGATGAAAAAACATGGACCAATATAAGTTATCCCTATGTCATAATAGAAGAACTGTATTAAAGAAAGATAAAAAATGTATTGTGGAATAAATTTATGTAATCATATCTCCATAATCATGATCCATGTAATATAATATAATCATATAACCTTGAACTATGGCATAATCACTAGCATAAGATATCATAACATAGTGGAGTAAGCTTCACTATCTATTTTGACCGAATAGTCTGAAGGCCTTCTTCTTTTAATTTTATTATAGATAATCACCCTTTTAAGGGATGAAGGGGAACCCCTACATGACTCGTACGCCCAAGGCACAAGGCCCGACATGACTCATAATACATGATCCGAAGGCCTAGAGGAATATTATTCCCAATACATGAACCGTAGGCGCAACCCATAAGAACTACCCTTCCCATAGCTTCTGCATCATTGATCACATACCTCCCCACCATGCATTGCTGATCGGCTAGCATGGCACCGTACAAAGCTGCATGGTGCATGGTCCATATGGCGGTTTCCAAACCCTCTCATTCTTCCAATATGGTAGCTCTACTCTTGGTGACTGCTAGTCTTGTTGCTCTGATCGTCTTCTGAGACCTTCTCTAGGTGAACTGGGCTACTCTATGTCCTTTGTGGCCTGAAGGCCCTGAGGCCTGAAGACTTTGGATGAACCGAAGGCCCTAGAGACCCGTAGGCCCAAACCGGTGGCCCGAAGGCCCAAATCGGGTGAATAGTTCCAACTGCTACAGTACTAAACAGTACCTACTATGGTACTTCTACAGTACGTCTACAGTACCCCAGAAATACACCTCTGCCCGGTTTTGAACCTGGGTCTCTTGGATTCCAAGAAGGAGCCCTTACAACTCAGGTATGGGCTTGTTGGCACCTCACTATCTATTTCATATGACATAGTGGAGTAGGAATAAATACATGATTCTCTTAAAACTGACGGGTAAGAATTACTTCCTAATTACCAAAAAATAGTGGAGTAATAATGACACCCAAATTTATATAACATATTAGAGTAGGAATCGCATTAAGAGTCCCTTAATAGAGTTACTATCAATATATGATTTCCAGGACTATATCATATGATATAGAAAATTAAACAATGAATTTTAATTAAATAAAATCCCATATCTATAAAAAACCACATATATTTGTGGCATATTAAATATATCCTAAATACTATCATGATAATACTTTGGAATGAAAATGATTTACATTTTGAAATAGTATGACATAAATTTTTTTCTTGAATTATATGAGAAGATATAAATAACTTATTCACCAAAAAAGAAAATTTCAATAGTGAATGTAAAGTGTGATTCATGTAAAATTTATAACAATGATATTTATATATTATAGGTAAATATGAAAACATATTTCAAATCATAATAATAGTATTCATAAAAAATTATACATTCTCGAAAAAAAAGTCATAGGTCACTATCAATGTTTTTTTCAAAAATGTGACATGCAATAAAATTTAATTTTTTTTGGAATGAAATATCAAAATAAGATCATTGAAAAATAAATAGAGGTTTTCTAGAAGAAATTTGGATTATAAGACAAAATTTATGATCATGGATGTAGAAAATATTACTATTTTAAAATAAAATGGTTAAAACCCATGTCATAAATTATGTAATAATGAATGTTTACCAAGAGTGGTAATGAAAAATATGAACATAATTATAGGTAATAAAAAATATAAATTGAAAAATTGAAAAAAAATATAAATAATGAATATGGATATAGAAGAAAAAAATTATTTAGATAGGATAGAAATTATTCTAAAGAGTGCCATTGATTTATATGAGAAAAACTCAACAAGGAAGATGTTTTGAATTAAAAATATCAACATACCTATAGAGAAATATAATAGTGTATATAAAGAAACCTTAGTTTTTATTACGCTTAACATTGAAGAATGAAGTTCAATAATTAATCTTTTAACTGAAAAAAAAGTTTTTAGTTAAGAAAGACCTTTATGAATTTTGTAATGTTTGAATGAAATGAATTTTAAGGAGATAAGAAAAGATGGATCTAACAATACCATGAATTTTAGGATAAGTATGATATAAATAAATTAATACGTACTATGTACCCCATATAAATGAAAATAATTGGTGAACATGTCATATGTCTCGATGATGTAAAATTGAGAAGAGAAACACCATTACAGTTTAAGTTACTATTTTATTACATTTCCAAGAAATAGAGAACATGTAATAGAAATTTAAATACCAAAAATATTTTTTTAATAATTTTAAAATATGTTAATTAGATTTTATATACAAATAATAAACGAAAATTATTTCAAAATATGCATTGTGTCTCAAAAACGGGAATATTGAGACCCGAGACCCTTACTGATAATTTCAAATTCTCCCAAACTACATTAAACTCTTGTATGATAAATTTAATTACATTAATAAATTTTATGAAGATTATTGATATCTAATAATTTTTTTATAATTAATTTACAAGAATTATTCAAAAATATATTAGTTAGTTATTGTTTATTTTCATCATCAACTATTAAAAAATTGTTTTAATTTTGTATGGGTTTCAAGATAGTGATATCAGCAGTCATTAATTTGTATAAATTATATCAATAAAAGCTAATAAACATTAACAGAATACATGTTCCTTAATTATTTATTAATATAAAATATAATTCTAATGAAGTTTATTTATAATAGGTGAAGATAAAATCGATGGTGATCTTGTTTTAGATAATTTGTCTATATCACCATTTAACATTATGATGATTTCTGATTTTTTTTTTCTCTACATTTCATACACATATTCATGAAATATATTACTTTATAATATCGTCTATTTCATAAAAATAAATTTTCATAATATTCCATGTTATGTGTTGATGAAAACGAATCTTGTATTCAAGGGAGACAGTATTCTTCACGTATGAGTTAACAATGCAATCATTTACAAATGAATATTCTTAAAGAAATATAGAAAATGATTTGTCATTAAAAAGTAATAATAATTTAATATATATATAATTTATTAATTAAATACATTCCAAATAGAGATAATGTGATATGGTTATGAAAAATGAAATAAGTTGTTCATGGAGGAGGAAGATCAGACATACACATAAGAAATATTTTAAATACTCAAAATCATGGGAAGTATGGAAGAAAATGATTATTAAATTGGAATAATAATATTTCAATATATGTATATTACATTTCTGAAACTGTTTTGGGTTAAGAAGTATATATACAAGGGTGATAAATGAAGAAATAAAGGATTAATAATGAAAAATGACTGATTTCTGTATTTTTACCTCACAGCATGGTAAAACTCCATGGAAATTATTCTTAAGTCTTTAAATGTGATACATGAATTATATATGTAACCCAAGGATATAAAATTTAGTTTTAGGAGGTATTTACATATATTTTGGTCAAAGTAAAGGGATTTTTTGTTAGGTTAAGTTGGCCAGGGAATCAAATCCTTTTATAAGTTAAAGGAATTATATTTTTTAATAATAGGTGAGCTATAAAATTCTTATAGCTACAAAAGTGCACAACATTGACAAGAGGGATACACAGGATGACCCTAATTATCCTTCCATTAACCCCCATGGACAAATTATGTGGGATTAAGGGGATTATATTCACTTGACTGTCTACAAATGAATATATTATTAATTTATATTGAAATGGGTAGGTGAGACTATAAAGGGCCACATAGGCTTCACAGGGAGGATATATTTAATGAGATATAGGTGTGATGACACCAATCTTGAAGCCCTTCTCTCGTAATATAGAAGGAGGTGTGCCCAATAACGATGCATCAACATGATGAAATAATTCATGGAAGGGGGAGGGATGAATCTTTTATACTGGGATAAATGTGTGATGATCATTGTAAAGAGGGGGAATATTATAAGACTTGAGACATGGAATGATGTAGATTTCTCATTCTGGAGGTCTTAAAGGCTTTGTATTGGTCATTTAACCACTAGGCTTTTGTGCCATGTAATATTAGTACTATGAGACACTGGACCTTCAAGGAAAAGTAAGGGTTACCTCTCAACCCTGTTAAAAACATATCATTCTTTCTTATTAAAATGGGTCCTTAACCCCAACCTAGTTAAAAAAATGTAAAACACTTTTTCTCTGAAAATTACTATTTAACAAATACTAACTATTCTTATTATTAATTCATTTAAATTGTTAAATAGTTTTGAAATATTTATTTTCTCATTAATAATCACATTGGTGTCATTATATGAAATTTATCAATGCAACATATTTTGATAAAAATTACACAATGATAGAGAAAACAATTATTTGAGAATAACAAGTTTTCCATTAGCGTAATAATTGACATTAATCTCGGTTACTTATTTTTATCAAAAAAAAAATAACCTTATTACATAATTTTAATATATTGGTTAGGAATATTAAAATCAATTTATCTAATTAAAATTTTAAAGGTTATTAGAATTGACATTAATGTTTTCACAAAAAATGGTTAAAAATGTACCTTCAATTAATAAAATTAATTTATTACATTCCATGTAATTACCATTTCAGAGATATTAAAATATTAAATTGTATATATTTTAATTAAATTTAATTAAAATTATTTTTTAACTGTAATATAATTAAATCAATAGTTCAAAATATTTTATGTTTTTAAAAAATATATTTTTATACCAAAAATGAATTTAATACTTTTTAAGCTATAATAATTACAATATATAAATCTAATAGTCTGAAAAATTATCTCTATTATTCCCTATAGATATATTTTATAATGTAGTTACCTATAAGTATACCCAAAAAAATAAGATCTTCATTGTAATTGTTATATTTTCATTTTATAATTTTATATTAATTAACTATTTCTCGGTTTTTTTATTTAAGTGTTTTTAGTATAGAAAGTAATAAAAATTGATTCATTTAAAGAAAAATTGATAGAAAAATATTTGGCTGTGACACTCTACACTATATAAATAAATTGTTTACTCACATGTTTTATAATCATTCAATAATTATATATCTAAGTGTATCTATAAAATATGCCAAACACAAGATATAATTTCCAATAAGATAACATTCTCAAAATCATAGAAAAAACTATAAAACACATATTCAAATTTATAAAATGATTATATTGAGAATCTAACCATTTTTTCAAACATGTGTCTTCTGTTGTCTAAAAGAGTCTAATGTTTCTAGGGGCATACTTTTCACTATTTCATTTTCATAATCCTATATATAACTAAAATGTGAAACAAAATATTTATCATGATATTATCATATCAAAATAAACAATTAAATGTATAAGATAACTCAATCCTAGGTTTTTTACATATATTTCAATATTTTTAGAATATTGTACTTTTTTATATAGTTTTCTTTTATTAGGATCTCTTATACGTATTAGCCTAATATATAATATATTTGTCCCAAAATTATCATGAACATTTTAATAAAATTATAAATATAAAAATCATTAAATTCTATACGCTAATAATTAAAATTAAACATTATATATAAAATCATATATCAATTAATATATTCCATAACTTATGAATCTCAAGTTTGTATTCAATGCTATCAATGATACATTTCTACTAAGTTCTCTACCTTAAATATATTAATATCCCTCATAATTTTCCTAGAGAGAATGTGAATTAGCCAAAGAATATCCCCTGGATTTGGAAGCTCGATTTGATGTTATGAATCTTTATTTTACACCAAGTGATGATTTATATAACACCCAAAAATTTGTTTTTGGGATTATTTTCCCTAGGTTCATATATAGAAGATCATGCATGCACCTGTTTTGATCAATACCTGGATTCCATTTCAATGAAGATATAGAAACTATCATTTACACAATTTTATGTTGTATTCCTACATTTATGATCATCCTTAGGGTTTTCAACAATATTATATACAACTAAAATACTCAAATTACTAAACTAATAACAAGAATAACTGAACCATACTCTGATACTAACAAAGGAACCCTAAACCCACACTTCCCAACATTATTCTAAAAACAAATAAATTTATTTTTTATGATACCAATTGATTTGACTTGAGAAAAACTTACTTATATTTTCATAACATAATAATTACATATCTATAAGGATCATACATTCATTGAACTACAATATTAAGTGCTATTTGATATTGGGTATATAAAATTTTTTATTTTGAAAATTTCACCATAATCACAAAACAATGGATTCTCTTAAAAACATCACATAGGTTATAATATTCTTCATGACATGTGGAATGAAAAATATAAGAATGGGGTGACCTAAAATTCCTTTTAATGTAAAAATAATTACTATTTCATTAATGGATGGATCATAATAATATTTGAAAACATGGCCGTGGGAAAATATCTTATTTAAAAAACATAGGAAAATAATATTTGAACACGAAGAATAATAATATGTAATGAAATCTCAAATTATCCATCATATACCATGGAATAATCATGTATACTTAAGGGATAATAAAAAAAATCCATGGATTATTTCCTATACATATAACCTATAAATGTGGAAAAAACAAACAAAAAGAGATTGTAATATAGTGAATTATGTATAACTACATGGCTCCCATAACATAGTGGATCTATAATCAATTCATGGTTCATATAAAATATCTTATCATGGATTTCTTCAGGATTCCCAAAAAATAGTGCAGTATAAATCACTTTATAATGCAAATTGTACAATGAGAATCAATTAATGATTACAATAACTATATCATGAGAAATAGAACATTAAACAATTCCTTTGAGGGTCATATAAGACCCCGCCCATAAAATGAAACGCGTATTTTTTCTATATGAAATCATTCATAAATCGTATCATTAAAAAATCTTGGAATGAAAATTGGCTTCGTATCTTTTTCATTTGATATAACATAAAATAACTACAACAATTAGATCATTTGACACCAAAAAATCAATCATCTAAAAGGTGTATTTCAAAAGGGTATTTGGAGGGTTATTTTGGGAAAACTTCTCTAAATAAGATATATATTTTGGAAAAAAAATCCATGAAACATTATGGTAATTCATAAAAATGGTATTCAGAAAATAGTTTAGACCTTATCGAAAAAATGAAGTTATGAGTGACATTGTTTTTTTCCGAGAAGTAGAAATGATATTATTTTTCAAAAATTAGTTGAAAAGAAATATCCAACTAAATCCATGAAATTGGTATAATGGTTTTCTTAATAAAATCATGAGTGTATGATGAAAGATAAAGTCATCTAATGAAAATATATTAATATTTTAAACAAATTACTGAAACCCACATTAAAAAAATGAATACATAATATATTTAAATAAGTGTTGAAAAATATAAATATCCCATGAGATGAAACTTTTCTATATTTAAAACTAAAAAATTGATTTTTTTTGAATGGAATAATATTGATATGGATAGATAATTTTCATTAGTGGGAGTAAGGATTATTGTTAATAATGTGATATATTTATGTTAGTCACGTTAGTAAAATAAAAAACACTGAATTAATATTTTCTTTATATCCCTAGTGAAATAAAATGTTTCATATAATTAATATTTATGGTGGAATAAATAAAATATTAAATAATTTTGTTCAAGAATAATTCTTCTAACTCACCAAAATGGAGTTGAGTTATAAAAAATAGTAATTACATTATAATTATTTGAATCAAAATAATTTGAATGAAAAAAATCATATATGTATTTTCTAATTCCTGGAATTTAATAACAAGTATCATATAAATACATATTTAGGTAGTATATTTGTCACACAAAATAAAATAGTTGGTTAATAGAACATATTCTATAAAGTGGAAATACTGAGATGGGGAAAACCGTTACATCATTGATTATATTTAAATTCAATTCTCATAAAATGGAAAACATGGAATGAAAATTTAAACACCTTGAATATAATTATAATAATGATATAATATATTAATGAGTTAGTATATATAATATAAAATTGAAAATAGGTTTATATTATAAAGAATTTATTAATGTTGTAAATTTAGAGATGAGGAACCCTTATATTAATTATTAACTTCTATAAAATCATGTGGAAATACTATATAATAAAAATGAATATATTAATAATGTATTAGTGAAATTTATTAAAATTTAATTAACTATAAATAATTAATTTATAATCATTATCAACACATATATTTCTTTTTATATTTTATTTTCAATATTAGATGTTTCTAAATTTTTTTTTATACCTGTTTCATGATGGTGATATTAATAGTAATTTATTTTTAAAAACATAATAATTAAAATATTATTCAAGTTAATATATTATGTATTTAGTAATTATTTATAATTATCTAGTTTCACAACGTGGTAATTATAGAAAATGTTTAGGGAATTGAAATTTATGATGGGCTTGGTTAAAGGAATTTATCGATATCAAAATATGACATTGTAATAATGCTTCATTTTTTTCATACTTTAAGAACAAAATTAATGAAATATATTACTATTTAATATTTTTTATATTCATCAAATAAATGTTTATAAAAATCCATTTTTGGAAGTGATGCAAAAGTAACAGGTCATCCATGGAGGTGGTAGTCCACACATACACAAAAGTGGCATTTTAATTATATAATGAAAGGGATGAAGATAAGGTAAAAATGATTTAACATTATAAATATTAATTATGTTGTATATATAATATTTATTAGTTGTAAGCATATATATAACCATTCAAGTGAGTTAGTGATGGAAAAAAAATATGGTATGTATGGAGGTGGTGTCCTGCACCTAGGAATGAGTGACATTTTCATTTTTTGAGTGGTTGGGAAGGAAGGTAGAAAACTATTTCACTGTTAAAATAATAAGATTTTAGGGTAGTTATGATCCTTTTTAATAATTTTATCATGGTTATGCTACTGGAATTTTATTCTTTTTTCATGGTGTATATCCAACGGACTCCCATCTCAAATGAATTTTTATGATGATAATCTATCACAAATACAAAATCATAGAATATAGAGAGACAATTGCACTACATTATGATGGCATGTCACAAATGATAATTATTTTTTATGGTTGGTTAATTTGTCATAAATAATACTCATAATTTATTAAATTATTATATGTGAGGAGACCATAAAAAATAAGTAATTGTGATGGGCACGTTACAAAAAAACATTTTTGACAAATAAAGATATCAATATTAAATACAAGAATTTCAAAAGAAATAAAAAAATCAAAAAAAAAATAATCAGAACCACAATATTTAAATAAATTAAAAATAATTAAAAATTAATAAAACCAAATATAACATTAATACATTGTTTCACACATAATATGTTTATCACCCCTAAATAAAAAACATTCATAACAAATAATAGATCATGAATTGGTATGATTAGGTGGAGGATGATCACTCAACATAATAGGAGGAAACTCTATACCAACACCATGTGCAAGTCACCACATATACTTCAACATCATCCCATATCTTAGATATTGTTTCCCATGCTCATCATCCCTCTCTCTCCACAATTGATGTGTCGTTTTATTCTGAGCTCTCAATCAATCCTCATACTTTGCAGTAGATGGACCCTTCTCCAAGAGTTCCATTTCAAGCAAATGATGACATCACAGAAGGTGTCAGTCATGAACCAATATCGATCATCAATCCTTTATCGACACCAAGCATAGTCTCCCATATCCAAGCATACACATCTATACCTGACTTGAATGTTTTATCTGGTTCTCTCTCTGTATGAATATCTCATGAATAGGAAACCATAGTATCATATTATTCCTTAAAATATAATTAGAAATTATAATAACAATAAAACTAATATCAATAAAAACAATTATTAACCATAACCCAACATTGTTGGTTTCCAACTAGTTTTATTATACTATGATTAGTATAAATCTTATATAAACTTCAAAATCAGTAATAAAGGGGATATTATTAGCTTGCATAATATAGAAGACATTTTAAATTTAAAGAATACATAAATTAATAGTGAATATTACATATTATATGTCATTTATGTATACAAAATGAATGAATCTCACCCCTAGGAGTGCCCTAATGACTCTCCCAAATATTTCATCAAAATGATTACCTCCTCATAAAAGTATGTCTGTGATATTAGGAAAACAATCCATCCCATACCTGAGCTCGAATATAGTCAAATAAATGGGATACAAAACCCAGGTTAAAACAATATCAAAATAAATATACATGTATTCCTTTCTGAGCTTATAAAAAAATTGAAGTTAATGTATATATATAAAAATCTCGCATGCCTCTTGAAGATGAGTTCTCAAACTATCATTAATTAGAGACAATAAATTATAAAATAAAATCAAAAAAATGTTATGAATTTAAAAAATTTAAATTATATTATACTATTTAATAATTCATGATCAATTGGTCAAATATCTTGTGATGAAAATAAATGGGGACTTGATCCCTTTACACCCATGTCTCAGAAAAAAAATTTGATAATCGAATCAGCCTTCCCAACAGCTAAATATAGAAAAAAAATATGAAAATAATAGCATATAATCAAAATATTACTATGAAAATTAATTAAAAAACATAATATAAAATAATAACTTCATCAATTGAACATAAAACTTTATAAAAGGATCAAAATAAACATATAGACGCCTATCAAGAATAGTGTCTACAATCATCAATTGAGCAAGATCGAATCCCCTCCTTATATATGAAGGCTCTTTTGGATCCATTGAAATAGGTTCTTCATTAAGAATTCCAACATCAATGAGAGAATTGATTAGTTTTATTGGGAGTATCTACATCCATCTGATAAAAATATTATTACCTAGACGAAATTTTTAATAATGATATCATATATTAAACACAAATAAAAATGATAATAAAATAATATTACCGCTATAAAATTGTTAATATAGATATAAAATATAAAAAATTAATAAATTCCATGATGATTATAAAATTATTTCTTGTAAATTATTATTAATATGGATATAAAATTTTAAAAAAATTACAAACATCAGAAAAGGAAAAGAACAAATTATCTAGTCTACCTATCTAAAACAAACAATCTTACAAATAAATAATTGCTAATAAAAAGATAATATATGAAAAAACTAGTAAATACATGAATATAAAACATTATTCATAATATTATTTAATTTTATCCAATAAGGAAAATTTCTTCTTCCTCATCTTAATCATCTTTAACTTCCATGCACCATTTACTTCATCAATATTTTTAATATCACCATCCCTTAACTGGGGAGTTTCATCGTCAATATTTATATTTCATTTGGTGAGATATGTATTTTGGGATGTTTCAAGAGTATGTTTTATATGTTATACTCCCACCGAACCATTTTCATTTCAATTAAAGTGATTGTTGTGATATTTACTTTTTATTACTCTGCTCCAGTCAATCTAATATCTGGAAACATCAAATTAATTTATATAATAAACCTAATGCGCCTTATGTTCTGACATAAATGGTTACTTTTATTCAAGAAGACTATTATATTTAATTTCAAGAACACCATTTCATGGATTAACTCATATCAACCAATCAATATCAAACTAATGACATTTAAACATTGTTACCAAATTTGGTCAAAGATAACACGACTCAATTATTTCATCCAACATGCCATAAAAGTCCAATTTTTTTTGTCTTTATAATGATATCAATTCAAGGAAACACCACCATTAATTGATTTATTGGATTCAATATATTTAAATGCATGGAATTTAAATGCATTAATCATACACCCATTATAAGATTTTACCAATTTTATGGACGGTTTTTTAGAACACATAATCGAAAATAAATTTTACATTCATGTTTTGTTCCCTAAAAACCATAAATTTTTTTAATATTATATATTATTGAAAATTTTATTTATTTTTAAATTGAATAAAACTTACATACCATTATTTCAATTCAAAATGAAAAATTTAGTTCATTAGGTTCTTTAAGAGCATAATTTTTAATTTTTATAAATATTTTCTTAATATGGTCATCATAAATTCAAAAATATTTAAATAAAAATATCTATTATAAAATTAGAAAAATTATAATGTAGTAATTTCTATAAAAAATTTGTTATTTCCCCACAATTCAGAAAAACATATGCATGATCTATTTTTAATTGTTCATATGTAATCCATCATTCATGATAACTAGTAAGTCCAAGTTTGATTTGATTAAAAACTGAGAACCGATTATCTGGGACATCATCAACATTTTAAAAAAATTAATTTTGTTGTATTGTTTTTATAGAAATCATGATTAAAAAATATATTATATGAAATTTGAAATTTCCTCCTATAAGTACACTTCTACAATCATCCCTTAAACTAATGCTTTTTTATGCACTTTCTTCTATAATTTTTTCACAAATAGCTCAAACGAATACATATATCATAATTGTACTGACGCTACACATTTAACATCATGTGAAAAATGAAATAACAAAATTTTTCATTAATTCAAGGAATCTGGATAGGAATATTTTCTCAAATTTACATAAACAAAAAAAAATTATGTATAAAAAAATAATTTATTATAATCTTATTTTTCCATTAAAATATCTAAGAAAAATATGATATTTCTATCAACACATCCCAAATTGAAGAATTCAACAACACTCTAAGATTAGTAGGAAGTAAAATGTACATTATGAAATGGAGTTCATCACTTTTTTACCATGGAATATACCAATTTCTAATTAATTGAAAAAAATTAGAAGCATAACCATATAGTAACCACAAATCACTAATACATTGATAGAAAAGTAAAAAATATTAATAATAAAGTGGATAAGATACTTTTAGAACCCTTAAATTGTGTGATATTTCAACTTTAAATAATTCATGTTAAGGATGTTTGAAAATATGGGAAATATATAACTGTTAATTTACATTATCTTTGGTCATACTGAGTGTTTCCAACAAAGTCTAAAATATGCAATCAAAAAATTATTCCCAATATTCATTATATATGACATGTGATGAACTAATAAAATAAGCCTTATAAGGAAGGTCCCAAAAAATTTACACCCCTTTATCCAATTATGATCTCTCCCTAAACCATTTTTTTATGGTTGGTCTTAATGTAATAGTATCTAATGCAAACAAAATATATTTTTCCTAATTACATGAGATCACTACTAAAGGTTCATCCCTTTCAATTATAACTTTTGTAAAATTATTTTTGTTCCTTTGAATAGGGTGATCCCAAGGAAGAAATCTATGATGGTATTCAAAATAAAAGGCCATTATCCCATTACCAAGAATAAATTATTTGTTCTCAACTATGAAGTAAATACACGATTTTACAACATGTTTACTCCACCCAAATAAGATACCATACATTACAATATCACAGATCTTACATATTTGTGCAACCATCAATATAAAATATTCATCTGAAACTATATGAAATTATGTCAAACTATTTTCCAATAATGAATTTAACCCATCAATTAGTTCATTAAAAAAACATTAATATTTTTTTATGTCATGGAATTAATAGTGCCAAATATATATATATATATATGGTTCCTTCGTCTCCATCCATGGAGGATAATTTTAAGGAGTAATAAAAATGGAAAAGAAGAATACTAACTGTTGTATGTAAGAAATAGAAAAAAAACCTTCAGCAAAGAGACCTAAAGGTATATTATGTTGTTCTAAAGAAAATGAAGGATTCATCTGATCAATGTGTTTCCATGGATCACCACCATGTGAATGATTTAATGTTTTCCTGATGGAAAAAATTGACTTATTCTATATTGTCAATGCCACTTGGTTATGAGATTTAAATAAATGTTGTATGTGAGGTGTAATTGGATAATACCTCAACTGTTTCATGAAAAATATGGAATTTTCATGTTGTGATTAATAATACCTAAATTACCTAGATTTTCAACAACTAAATAATGATTCAAAATCACCATAATTTAAGATACATACATTTTAGCATGCATGGATCTTCTGAAACTATTAAAAAAATTATGGTCAAACCTCTTACTTTCAATGAAACTTGCAGGTAATGTATTTCGGTTAGGAAACATTGAATTAACCATATATAAAATCTTATAAAGAAAATATTTTACCTTCCAAAATATGATTTAGTATCCTTACATTTTCTAACATCAACATGTTTTATCATTTAAAATCCCAATTTTAAGGCCACCTCAGAATATTTTAACAAATTTTAAAATTGAGATGGTTCATATTCCAGATTTGGAATATCATTCTTGTTTGTTGTTTCCTAAAAAAACGAGTCAGGTACCTCATGTACCACATCCTCAAATGATGGATTTAGAACCAAAAAAATTGTAATGTCTACTACATTTTTTTCACCATATTGATTCAAAAAAAAATATAATCTTTTCAAAAATTTAAATGTAGTGTATAGAGCCAAATATTTTCAGACATTTCAGATCTCCTATGAATTCATTTGTTACATGTAAATTTAATTTTCCCTTAAAAAATAAATTTTTAATTTGATGATGAAAATAATATAAATGATTCAATACACTCAATGTAGATAGGTTTTATACTTGATCCATTATGACTATTTTGATGATTTATCCAATCACAACCACATAATATAAACTATTGTATACTACTGGAGTCCCTTATTATTTAAAAAACAACATAAATAAGAATAATTATTACTCATCATAAAAAATACAAAATAATTATTATATTTTAACACCTTTTAATATTCTTTGTAATATTTTTGGGGGGAAGAACTGAGTTAGCATTGGATTATGGGGCCCGTAGAGACTCTACATAGATAGAATAAAAATATTATATATATTATATCACATGGATTCTATTTTCTGAAAGTAATGGAATATCTCCCTAGTAGTGTATCATATAGAAAATCTTATACCGGTATTAGATCTTGGATATGGATTTTACCCTATTTGTGATGTTACATTTGTGTGTGTTGGGTTCTTCATTACATTCCACATGAAGTTAATTCCTTTTATATTTTAATTATAATTTATTAGAAAAAGAGGAATATATCACCAATGGTGACTCATATCAGAAATATGAGACCATTGTTAGATCTTTCATATGGGGTTTACCCTAGTAATGTCATGACGTTTTTTAGGGTGTTTGGTTACGTTTTATACAAGAGTAATTAATTTAATATTTTTTTTAAAATGATATGTCTTCTAAATAGTGTCCCATATGAGAAATATAATACCACTGCTAGGTTCAAGTTATGGGGTATACCCTAGGTGAACATAATAGTTGTGTGTGCCAGTAGTTACGTAAAAACACATGTGAGGATAAATTTTTTAATATTTTATTAATAATAAATTTTTATATATTAAAAACTATAATTTTTTTTAATTAATACAATATTTATATGTTTTATCATGAATTTATAATATTTTTTATTGTTTTCATTATTTTTGAAAAAATTAATAATATTTTTAAATTAAAAACAATATTTATTTTTTCCTAACAATATTGACTATTAATTATTAAATATTATAAACTATTTTTTTAATTTGTTATATTATTAATAATTTTTTAATAATTACTAATTTTTGTAAATTTTTAAAAAATTTAGTATTTTTTATTTGTTTATAGGGTGTTACAAAATATTTTACAAATTATTATAATATAAATTTTTAATAAATATTACACATTTTTTTATTATTATTTTTCCATGAAAACAATTTTATGATGTTTTTTATAAAAACAATATTAAGAATCATGTTTTCATAATGCTTAAAAATGAATTTTTAAATGCTAATATATATTTATGATATAGAATTTTGTAATCAAATATATATTTACATGTTTTTTTAAACATATATATATATATATATCAAAAACCTTTTAATTTTTTTAAATTCTTATATATGTATATTCACAAGTTAATATACATACATACATGTAAGTAAATATATATATATATATATATATCAAAAACCTTACATGATTTTTCAAAACATTCATATATATATATATTCACATGTTAATAAATATATATGTTTGAAAACAAACATGATTTTTAAAAATGTTTATATACGTATATTAATTTGGTAATATATATATATATATATTACATGATTTCTCAATTAATATAAATTCAACAATTATATTCTAGCACATTTTTTTAAAAAATATACATATAAAAACTATATATACCCACATCCAAAAAAACCTACATGCCTACATATGTAAGGACGTACGTAAGTATGTACATATATATAAAAAAATATCTCAAAAATCATATGAACTTTTTAAAAATGATTATATATGTACATTTATATGTTAAAATATACACACAATCACAAACACAAATATATATATATATATATATATATATATATTTCTACAAATATTAGAAAAAAATATTCACACGAATTTAAAAAAAATCATAATTAACATACATAGATTAACAACAACACCACAATTATAGTATTATCATAATTCAGAAAAACAATTATCTGCATAACCATTCAATAAAATTTACTTATTAATCATATTTTTATAAATTCCATAAATATCAGATGTCCTTATAAATCATTTTCGTAATATTCAAATTACAAATTCTAACATAAATCAACAAACTCGTTGTAACCCTAAATACCAAATAGAATATTTTATTAAATCATAAATTTCAAACAATGATCAAAATAACTCAAATCAATGGAAATAAATTCATGTTGAGAATTAGAATGATAAAATAAGTAATAATAAACATATAACCACCCTAAATGTAAAATAAAATATAACAATCGTGTAAATTTGTTGACCTAGTTTTTGAAAAAAAACTATTTTTGGCGTGATAGAAAAGAAAATTTCAAAAAAATAAAAGGATAGTAGTAGAGACAATACCTAAAAGATATGAGCCTAAATATGTAGAAAATTAAGGCTGATGAGAATTTTCAGATGATTTTCTAGTGTGGTCATCATAGAGGTTCATCTACTAGCATGAGGGTTTAGAGGGTATAAGGAAGTGGGGGAAGGGAATAATTGTCATCATTATATTATTTATTATTTTTTACATTTGAATAATAGCGATGAAATTTAGCAAGTCCCAAAAGTTCATTCATCTAAATCATTTATGAGGGACTTAAATATATGTTGCAGAAATTATTTTTTTGATATTATTTATGATGGATGAAACATTACGTCACAATTACCAGTAACTATTTTCCATCTCTCATAATGTCAGGAAAACAAAAGAAAAAAAGTGCGACGGGTCTAAAAATATATTAAAAAAAGACTATTTTCAAAAAAAAATAAACTTTATTTCCGAAATGACCCCTTCTACATGACTACTTGCAAAGGGTATGTCGTCTATCACCAACAACCCATTACAATTATTCTTTTTTCCTCTATTTTTATAATATACTTTTAGGAGATTGATGAACCAAGAAATAAACAGAAATTAAGTGGTTGTGATTAAGAATTCATACCCACCCATTAAATAAATTTCTTAAATAATTTTATTAAGACATTTATGGATATTTCATTTATTAGATAAGGACCTCTAGGATAAGTATAATTGTTTTTTGAGGTATTTAGTTATATTTTGATTGATCTAATGGTCTTGTGTTGTGATGAGAAGTTAAATGTTGAAAGTATCATTTTATAATTTAGAATAATTTCATTTGGAAATTTGAGGTATATTATTCAATGAATGTGGCACCAAGAGAGGAAAATAATGGACAAGGGATGAGGAAATCATATGGAATTACATATTAGTGCATTTTAGAACATTTTTTATACTTATTTTGGTTGTCTTACACTTGGATTTATTCCTTTTATGTTTTTTACTATTATCATGGAAACTAATTTTTTCCATTGTAATTTATTTTTATTCCTTAAAATAAATTTTTCCATATTTATTTATTTATACCTTATTATTTAAAATATTAACTAAATTTTATTACATAAAATTTCAAAAAGTGATTAAAATTAATTATAATCTAATAAATGAAAAATTTATTAAAAATGGTTTCAGTGAACATAACAATTTACCATGGAAAATGTTAAAAATTGGTTTTTAAAATAAAAAAATGAATACCTTTAATTTTATAATAGGAATTTGGCTGTGAAAAAATGTTTCAATGAACTTTAATATAGGAATATATCATAATTTTGGCATAAAAATCCAAGAATTTGAAAAAAATGTATTTGTATTGTTCACCTAAAAATTAAATTACATTAATAAAATATAAAAATTTAATCCTTAACAAATATTTTAACGAGGAATCCAAAAATTATGATTACATTTTAAATATAAATTTTTTGAAATTAGCAAAATATAGAATGAAAATCATTTTTATCAAAAAATAATATTTTTTCAATATCAACTAACAAAATGTTATATAAAATAAATTACAAATTAGTGGTCATATTTTTTGATATTATTATTAATTATATTAAAGAAATTTTTTAAATGATATAAATTTATTTTATTATGATAAAAATTACTTAATGTTTATGAAAACAAGTTTTTATAATAACCCTTTTGTAAATATCTAAAAACTTAATTGTAATCTTGTTGAATTATTTTTATTTATAATAAGTAATTTGAGCTTATTAACTAATTTTAAAATGTTGAGTAAAATTATTAGAATCAATTTATTTAATTCATCTTTTAAATGTTATAATAATTATTTTAAATGTAAATGTACATAATGAATCAAAAACAATTTTTTGTAAAGCTGTATCTTTTTTGATGAAAATGAATTTATCACATGACTTATAATAACTATTGCATGGATGTAAACTTAATTTATTGTATATATTATGAATAAATTTAATTTAAATTATAATTAATCCATGACATAATAAAATTCATAGAGCATAAAATGGAAATTTATAATGCAATTAAATAACAAGAATGATATTATTTCAATAATTTTTATCTAAATTAATGATGTGTATAATTTAATTATTATAATAATGTTTTTTAACATTTATAAATATGTTTCATTATGTTATTTCTTTATTTATACCATCAAACAAAATGACTACATTGTAATGGTTATATTTACATCATATAGTTAAATTATAATAAAATATATTGTCAATTTTTTAGATGTGTGTTTCATGTGATGAAAAATATTTAACCATATATTTATTTAAAAAATATATAAAATAATATCTCTAGGAGGTACTGGAGTAGTAAATAATATTATTCTAGAAGATAATCTATTATTCTTGAAATCCCATTCATTACAGATTCCCAGAAAATGCATGTCATGATAACAATGTATGGACACACATGAAACCACGATAAACATATTTAGTCCTAATACAACATATTCATCATAAAAACATTCATTGAGATTCAAAAAAAACTACACACTAATATTGATGTCATTGGTTGGGAAAAAATCCCTCATTGTAAACATCCACTATTTTTTGATGGATTCTGTTTGTTGAAAAAGATGGTTTCAATGGTTAGTTGTCGAGTTCCAAATATATTTTTAACAAGGTATTGGATAACATCCATGATAATGAAATGGATGCTCTGGAGGTGGTAAAAAAATTTCATATACACATTGTCATTTTTCCCAATGTTTTCAAATTTTTTGGGGTCCAAAATTTGTGGGATGGATCAAGGATTGCGAAATTTGGATTTCCATGAATTAATATTCATATATATGGTAAAGGAATTTATCTCATGATTATTGGAGTTTCATGATGATGTTGAGATTCGTGAATCCAACTATAATCATGATGGTTTGTAGGTTCACGAATTCATGACGTAAAGATGTTATTCTCATAACTACAAGATGGTTTATGAATAGTAAATATTTCTTGGTGCTTTGAAAAGACAAAGAGGTTTTAAAACAAGAATGGGGTGATTCTATAAAAGGGTATGGGTGAGGATTAAATATTTTTGAAATGGAGGCAATGCCTATAAATAGACATCTACACACACCATTTGAATAATAAATCCTTAATGAAAATCGAAAGTCTCTGAATTTTTAAAGGTGGTTAATAAAGGATTTTTCAGGTGATATCATTCTCATAAGATCATTTATGTCACATGGAATTTTATTTTTCTAATTATATGTAATCTTCATGAAATTTGTGATAATTTTAAAATTTGTGAGATTCACGAAGTCTATATGAACATTGTAAATGTAGAGAGCTTTAAAAGGGCCAAGTGAGCATCTTGAAATGGGAGAGAATTGTGAAGGATATGTATGATTATCAAAAGGAGTGAGTTTTTTAAATGTTTGGATCATCATGAAAGAAGGACATTATTATGATGAATTGAGTAGTTTTGTGAATAATTGAAAGAGGGTTTTCAAAAATGTAAATCTTAAGCGAACCATAAGGGATTGCCCAGTAAATATGTGGTAAAGTGGTAATCATCATGTTGAAGGAAGTGGAACTTAATGATGCACCAAATAAGGTTTAAAAAATATCGATTCAAGTAATGAAAAGAAGAATAATCTAAATAAGAATGGATATATTTTTAGATGAGAGAGCAATGATCTTGGAAATTATGATTGGATGTAAACTATGAGAGACAATAATACTTCTCTGATCTTTGTAATAGTAGTGTGCTTTAATGTATTTGGTACATAGAAACATTTCCTTTCTATTCTCCTTGGATGAATCCCAGTGTGGGTGAAACATATAAAATGGATGTGTCCCATGCATTCTTTCATTTTCACTCATTCTTTTCTATCATAAAGGGTGATAATAGTTTTTTAATGAAGAAACAAGATCTGATGGGGTACTATTTTTAATTTTCCAATCCTTAATTCACCATATTTTTAGGGTTTTGACCAGGTTTTCCTAAAAATAGTATCATAGGAAATGGTTAATATATATGATTCTATATAATTGTTTTATAGGAGGTTGTCAGTTATGAATATGTTCTGATTTTTTATGGGAACAATTTTCAATAATGGAAGAATAGTATGCAACATTACTTCTTATATTTAGGTATGGATGTATCTACATCACTAATACATGGTATTTCAGCTAGTGTGGATATGGGTTCTTTATCTGAAGCTAACCTAAGGTAATTAAATGATAACTCTATAAGAATCAATGCATTTGGGGGTGGGGGTTGTAAAATTAAATCTACACAACGGTGATGTAATGTAAGTAAACTCATTCCATTTGGGAAAAGCAGTTAAATATCTATGAACTTGATTCAAAAGAGAGAGAATAAAAATTTCAGGATCTGCAGAACAAATATGAGTATTTGAGGATGAAACCAAATGAGTTTGTAGATGCATTATTTAATTCGGGGAATGCTGTCATGGAAAACTTTTGTGGTATTGGAGAAATTATTTAAGATATAAATAACATTAAGTGAATAATTAGAATACTTCCACCTCAATTCAATAAAAACGTTTCTATTCTAGAAGATAAATATATAAAGGATCTCGGACTGGATATCTTTCATAGCACTCTTATCTCATATTATATGAGAAATAAATATATTGAGTTTTTAGAAAAATGGAAGTCTAAAGAAGTGGAATTCAAGTCCATATAGAAACTCACTATTGACGATGGCTAGGAATAAGTAGATATAGACGAGGTCATGTTCTTCCATTCCTCAAATATATAAGTAGGAAAAGGAAAGTTCAAATAGAAATTATAACTTTTGGGTTTGTGATGTGGAATGGATGGACATCTTACTGTAAAATTCTAGAATAAGATTCAAGATGATGATGAGGTTGAAGTTAAATTTCTTTTAAAGACATTTTCATCCTATTTGAATGGTAACAAAACCTTTAAGGAGAATTTATTCAAAAAGAAAAATATCCTTAAATAAAAAATGATAGCTCTTGAGAATATGAGATAGAAGAGATGGGGAAATATAAGGATCATGGAGAAAATGAAATGGTTGTAGTTTTTGGTACCTCCCAGAAATGGGATGAAAGTGATAATGAATAAGAAGTTGAAGGAAAATACATGATCTTATAACTAAATTAGAATCTAGTATTGAGGAGATAAATATATGGGGAGCCAAAACAAAGAAATATAATATAGTAGTTAATGATTCCAAAATCTATATGTTATTATAGGATGAAGAGAAGTTAGAGTTTATGAAAGAAATTGAAAATCTCAATTCTTCAATTCTAGAAAAAATAGAAATGTTTATTGAGTACATGATCAAAGTTGGAGTATAAATAATAGTTAGCAATGGTTTGAAAGACATATAAAAGAGATAAAATAAAGTTTATCAAAGATCTTTAAGAGGAATATTTTGATGTATGTAGAAAATTAGAGTATTTTGAGAGACTCTTGACACTCGGTATAACATCGGGAAATAATATTTCTCAACTGACAAGAAATTTTGATTTGGATCTTTGAGTTCTAGAAAGAAATAAGTAATATCCATATACAAATGGAAAGGATATTATGGGTATTAAATGAAAAAATAAAGTTTTGGTGATTAATTTTAGACCCCAAGCATCCACTTAGAGGATGATATTTCATTTGGGTACAAATTTGATTCAGAAGACCCATATAATCCATGAAATAATCAGTACCTTAATAATATATAGTAATAGATGTTTTATCATGTGTTATTATTGTGGAATGATGGGATATTTTAAAAATGTATTTCTTATAGCCAAAAGGTACAGTAGGGAACAATTGAAACAAAGGTTTCTATATAGAGTTCAAAATTACAGAAAATATTTTGATGGTTACTATTTTCGGTCTTAAGTATTCACACACATTGATAGATATTTCACATCTACAATGTAGAGGAATACACCAAACAAGGCTAAAAGAGATTTTATGGAGAATCTCAATGTTTCATTTAATGATTCAAAAATTAAAAAAGCATTTACATCTCTATAAGATGAATTTGATCCATCATACTCCGAGGAAGATTAGTATTATCAATCCATAATTTGTATGAATCAAAAGATATGGAGTAAAAATAAAAGTGATGAGAAGGAAGTGGTATCATGGATTTCACTTGAATCCTCATATCGTGCTGGTGTATGGATCCATGATAGTGGATACACATCACATATGATGAAAAATTGGGATCTTTGTTACTAGAATCAATTATGATAATAAGGGTGCTGTAAAATTTGGAAATGATGAATCCTTGCGGAGTATTTTCTTGGGAAAACCCAAATTTGAGGGAAAATGTATGAGACATAATTTTGTCTTGGTGTTTGATGGTTCCATTCACTTCTTTCAAATTGTTTTTCAACTATGTGAGTCAGGTCACACACTTATATTTACAAAGAAGTTTTCTATCAAGAAGGGAAAATATAGTACAATTTTTTTATAGGGAATGTTTGAGAAGGATAATATCTACCTTGTGAATGTAGAAAATGATATGTGATTTATATCTATAGAGTAATAGAAAAGGTTATGGAATAAAAGGATTTATAATATATGACAACCATCCCTAGATGATCAGGAAAAATGTGATGTAGCTTGAGATCTCCATAATATATCCTATGATCACACTCACATGTGTGATGATTCTCAATAAAGGAATATTATCATAAAGATATATAAGTAAAAAGGAAAAAATTTCAATAAAATCTCTTGAATTGGTGTATGAAGAAGTGTGTGGATCTATCTTAACAAAATCCATTGATAGGCAGAGGTAATATTTCTTTTTGTATTGATGATTTCTATAGGATGGGATGGGTATTTTTTATTTCCTACATGTATGATGTGTTTGGTTGCATAAAACAATATCAAAGGGAATATAAAGTGATTATTGGATAGAAGATTCTATAGTATCATACTGATAATGGTACAAAATTTAAAAATAGCCTTGTGTAATATTATCTTGATAAACACGGGATAAGGCATTAGGTTTTTTCAATGAGAAACACTCAAACAAATTCATTATTTTAGAGGGAAAATAAGATCCTAAAAACATTTCTAGAATAATGATTATTAAAAAGTACTTACTAGAGAAATTCAATAATAAAGTATTATTGACACTTATATACATATCCAATAGGGCTTTGTTGTCTCCAAAGTATAAAAAGACTCCATGTAAACTATAGTAAAAAAATTATCCAACATTTAAATACTTTATAATCCTTGAAATTAATTATTTTATTCTAAATAGAGAGAAATAGGTGAAATATGAATCTTGTAGTGATTGGGGATATTCCTTGCATATTCAAGAAATAGTAGAGCATATAAATTTATAAATAAGAGGCTTGGAAAAGTAGTTGAATTAATTGATGTGACTATAGTAAAGAATAAAAAAAGCATCCAGAACATAGTGAATAGTTTCTTGATAATAGTGATGAGGAGGTAACCAACCCTGTGGTGGTTAAAAGTGGAAAATGTCGATTTAAAAGAGGATAAAAATGATCACTAGGTGGAATTAAAATATATATATTCAAGATAGTTGAATTTTTGAGCTGAAATTGGCATAAAAACATTATTGATTATAATGATGAACTAGTTCAAGGAAGAATAATGAATTTCTTATAGTATACATCCTTTCTATCTTCTGTAGGGAAGAATTTTTTTGTCGAATTATCTATATATAAGTCCTAGGTTTATGTTATAAATGAAGAGCTTGACAAAATTGAGAAGAATCATAAATTGGAGAATGTTTCAAGGTTGGTAGAGAGGAATTTCATTAGGAACAAATGTGTATTTTGGAGAAAACTAAATTAAGGAGGATTTTTGTTTCAAAAAAACATGAATAGTGTGTAATGGATATTCTTAGATTGAGGGAATAGATGTTTATGATACATTTTCACTTGTTGGAAAACTCAAGACTATTCAACTACTCTTTTCCATAGGTGTAAAAAGTAAACTCAATGTTTCCAGATGGATGTAAGATCAGCTTTTCTGAATGGGGTTCTGGAAGAAAACTTGTATATCAAGTTGGCAGATTTTTTTCTAATGCATAAAGATGACAATATATGTTTTCAGCTACGAAATGAACTATATGTGATTAAGCAAGCACTGAGAATATGGTTTTCAAGGCATGATCTATTTCTAAGGAATCTCGGTTTTCAGTGTGGTGGAGTTGATTACAATCACTATTTCAATAATGATAACGATCAAAGGATATTGGTACTGGGGTAAGTTGACTCCATGATATTTGGGGGATCAGATAAATCATAGTGAAAATAGTTCATATAATTCATAAAAAGTGAGTTTGAAGTTTCAATTATTGGTGAACAAACCTTTTTTACTTGGTTTATAGGTAACACAAGGATGTAATGTTATGTTTATTTATAAATAAAAATATGCCAAGGATAGTATGGGAATATTTGGATTACATAATTTCTAGGAGATTCTGATTCTGGTGGCTACCTGGGTGAATCTATCATGATATTATGGATGAAAAGTAGTTAGTGTCACATATTATTCAGAGATCTTTAGAGGACTATTATATATGATAGTGATAAGACCTGATATTTGTTTTTCCACATTTCATACAGCATGGTTTCAAATTAATTCCTATGAAATCCATATACATACAATTATAATAATACTTTTCTATATCATGGGAATGGTGGATTTATATTTTATGTATAATGAAAAAATATCAGTAAGAGTTATTGGGCTATACAGATATAGATTAGGTTGGTTCAGCAGATGATATAAAATCAACATCATGTGTGACATTCTATTATAGAGGATTGTGCATTTCTTGTATATGCATGAAATAAAATTTCATTTCATTATGAATAATAGATGTTGAATATATTGTGTTTACTCAATCTTGAAGGAATTTATTATAGATGAAGCAGAATCTTGATGATGTTGGAGTTGAAGTAAACTCTTTGATCGAAATCCATTTTGACAATTCATGTTCTATAAAACTTTTCAAAAATCATGTCTATCACTCAAGGATAAATCACATTGAAATCGGTGTCATTTTATCATTGATAAGGTGGACCATGGTCATGTGATTCTAGAGTATCTTCCTATATTACTACATGTAGCTAATATTTTAAATAAGACATTCCCAAAAGGATGTTTGAGCAACATCGATTGCCTATTGGTGATTAGTCGACTCCCCACATTGGAAAGAGTGTGGATTTGGATCCCCCTCTCTATTAACTAAGGTGTTCTTTTCCATTATTTATTGACATGCGTTCTTTATAATGTTTTTTTGGAAATGGGTGGTCATTGGTGTCATTTACAAAGTGGTAGAAAATAACTTGATCAAGATTGGGGGAGAAGCTGATTGGGGGATCCGTATAGTATGTTGACTTCTAAATCAACTAATGCTAATGTTGTTCTATCAAAGTTTATATATTATGATAGATTATGTCTGTGGTGAAAGAAGATTCCTATTTTAGGAATGAAGTGATTCAATGTTTAGCCTTTAATGTTACTCTTATTTCTCACACCCAACATGGATCATGTGGGCTTATAGTGTGTGTTGATAAAATCATTGATCTCTATCTGAATCGTAAGAATTGAGTTTTGGTTGATGATGGAAGAATCTTCAAATTTATATCACACGGGTGAAGAGTTTTCAACAAAACCAAAGGGGGATATTATTGGGAAAATCCTTCAATTTAACCTTGAAGTGTTTTTGAGATAACTTTTATTTTTTGAAAATGAATGCATCTAAGTTCAATTATAGTGTTCTAAAGTGATTTTTCACAATATATGTTGAAAAATGTCCAAGACAAAGGAATACATGCTTTGCTGGTGGTATAGAAAATTATGTATAACATATTGAATAGTTTCCTAGTGTTTCCAAATTTTTGGGGTCCAAATTTTGGAGGATAGATGAAGCATATCAAAATTATTATTTCCAAGACATACTCTTCATACATGTTGTAATTGAATTTCTTTCACAAATAATTGTGTTTCATGAAGATGTTGAGCTTAGAAAAGGGATTTAGTGTCATGAAAGACTGATGTGATATGAAATGATGGAATTCTTGTGACTAGGAGAAGCTTCACAAACTAGAAAATATCCATTATTAGTTAAGAATATATGGTGTTTCATTAAAAATAATTAAGAGATTCATGGAATGGTGAGGAAAATTTTGAATTCTTCACAAAGACATGAAATGTCTATAAATAGGTGTCTATGACCACTCATTTGAACAAGAAATCCATACTAAAAATCCAAAGGCTTGGAATTCATGAATTTGGTTTCAAAAATATTTTTCTTTTCAGAAGGTTTTTATAAGATCCTATGTCTTGTGAAGAAATGGATTTCTTGAAGGCTATGTATGCTTCATGAAATTTTTGATCCTTGGGAGAGTTGTGAGCTTTAAGAAGGCTGATTAAGAATCACGAATGTAGTGAGCTTTGTGAAGGCCATGTGATCTTCATGAAAGGGGTTATCTTACAAAAGGATATGTAATTTTTTTAAAGTAATTACCTTTAATAAAAGTGGGTGCATCATGAAATAAGGATATTATTTTGAAGAATTGGGCAGTTTTTGAAGAATGGAAAGAGGGTTTTCACAAAACTAGATCTTAATCAATCCAGAACAAAATGCCCAATAAATCGTAGGTAAATTGGTATCCATCATTTGGATGAAAGTGGAACTTAATTATGTACCAAATGAGGTTTAAAACGTATTGATTCAATTAATCAAAAGAAGAATCTTCTAAAGAATCAATGAGAACCCTTTAGTTGAGATAGCATCAAGCATTCAAATTGTGATTTGTTGTAAACGAGGAGAGATAGTGATTACACTGTTAACATTGATATAGTAGTCCACAATAGTGGATTTCGTACATAGACACATTACCTTCTTATTATACTTGAATGCATCTCAGTGTGTGTTAACCAAGTAAATTTGATGCGTCTCATGTCTGCCTTCATTTCTACTCATACGTTTCTATGAGAAATGGGATGGATATTTTTTTATTGAAGAAACAAGATCTAAAGGGGAATAAATTTTAATCTATCATACCATGATCCCCCCATAAAGGTATTTATCCTAGTTTGTATAGAAACATAATATATTAAATATGAATGAAAAGTACCAAGGGAGGGGTGGAAAGATACCTCAAATCAAAGGAGTGTTGAATATCCATGAATCAAGAAGTTTTCTGTCCATAAAAATATGGATAAAATCACACAAAAAGAGGTCCTAGATTAATCTATTCATAAAGAAAAGGAAACCATTCCAAACTATGATATGTGGGAAACCCCCTTTCTCTAAGGAAAATGAGTATTCCCCCACCATGTCATAAAGGAAATGAAAATATTCAATGGAGATCTATTATCCACATATTCAAATTTATCATCTCCTATTATTATATTCATGGAAATGCCACATATTTACAATAGTTTGAACACCACTATAGAAACCACCATGGTATATAATATTACTCTAAATTTCATATTCTATGAAAACTAATATTCCCAATACCATAGCAATGTGACCTATAGAATGTTTCTTCACATCACTAACATAAGCCCCACTCATAACCTATTACACTCAAATCCCTCACTACATAGAAACAATATGTACACCCACAACGATGTGTTATCCCTCACTGTATCCCATAAGTAAATGTCCTAAAACCACTAACCACCAAATCTTCCAAAACACTTGGTTCAATTCCATGGTAGACTTAATAAAACACGTCTAAAGGGTTTTAGAGAACATTCCCAACAAAAAACATAATTAATATCCCCAATTTTATATAGTTGATTCCATAATGTACAACTCCCATGAAACTAGGTATTGTAATGGCCTAGTGGTACCCCTTAAAATCCAATGAAGTTATTTAAATTTCACTATAAACCACATGGAGCAGTAACACCTCCAATATTTTAATTGGCCAACTCACTATGAGAATTTCCAACTAAAATGAATTTCTTTTTTATTTCACTCCCCATATTTTACACAGCAAATATTTCCATCCCAAATTATATTTTGAAATTTGTGGTTCTCAGATTCTATGTTGATTGGTTCTATCCATTCACCTCTCTTTAGTTGTAGATTTCATGACAGGTGATTGTATATCTTGTGAATTTCGGTGGTTGGTTTGATAATTCAATCTTTTCCAATTGAATCATTTGGTTCTTGTTTTTTTTAAATTGTATTTATAATTGATTTCCATATATTGATTTGATAATTTTTATTAATGGGGTATGGATTTTCAATCAACATGATGATTTCTAGAAAATGGATTTAAAATGAATAAATTATTGGATGAAATTATTTTCTAATTATTCCTTGAGAAAATATGGAATGAAATTTTTAATGATTTTGAAATGAGTTTTTTTAATGTATAAGTTCTGATGAAAACCATTGATGTTGGTTTATGATGTAAAATAGAATGTATTTAAACATGAAATAGTTTCTAGTTTAATTTATTGATTAAAATGATTTTATGTATATAAAGGGAATTCCCTTTTATTTTTAATTTCCTTGAAGCGCATGGGAGCCTGGGTTATTAGGTGGGAAGAACACACATGGGTCATATATTTGTTATATCTAGAAGTGGATTATTGATGAAAATAAAAAATAAAGTATTATAAGGGTAGGGTTTTTATTCATTAGGTGTTATCCTATTACCCTAAGGATTTTGGATATGGGGACTTATGTACACACTGTGTGCCATGTTTCATTGATATTTTTTAGAATACATGTACTAACCTAACACTATGACTCTAAACCATAGTGCAATGATTAAAATCGGTTATACACTGTAGTGTTTGATTTAAATATTTATTATTGAATATATTGATATAAATTATTATTCACACCAGTTATTTAAAATATTATTTATATCCTTGTTTTAAAGGAAATACACTTTTAAACTAGTTTTATATATTCTATTAAATATATTTGTAAAATAATGATAAGATATGAAATTTTTAATGATTTTTATGTGATGTTTTATTTAAAAATTATATTATTTGGTTTATTTGATATAAATCACCTATGGAATTCATGGTTACATCCTAATGAACTATATTTCATCAGACCATACTTTTTCATTTGGATGTTTGTATACATTCATATGAAAAATCCAAGAAAATTAATGACACCACTTTGAGGTGGTGGGTGTTCTTGATAGCAAGAACACGGGGGTTAGAACTTACCTATGGAACATGTGATCTAATTGTTACACATATATCTTGGTATTATTTCTTTGATGAATATTTTGATGAATTTTGTTGACTTATTATTTTTCTGACATTCTTTTGTCTACTTGATGTACTTTTCTCATATAGATTGCTTGAAATTCTAGTTGTTTATAGATTCTTGTAAATTGTGTTATATTTTTGACTAATTCATATGATTAAATACATTCCTTTATCTTGATTTTAAGGCCTAGAGATTAGTTTAAAGCTTTTAGGTATGGTGAACGCACTACAGGCCATGTGAGTATTGATTTTTGTACCTTTTAGTTAGGTTATATAGGTCTGTTTGTGGAAAATTATTATCATATATAGTTTTTTCTCCTATTTGATATAGATATGTAGTTTTTCATGTGATTTTATAAAATATATTAATATTTTGGGAATTATTATGTATTTTATGAATAATATTTCTGTTATCCCTCATCATAGTTATTTGTAATATTCCATTACCAGTTTAGAGAAGTATTTCTTTGAGGATTTTTATGACATGATTGTATATTTTTTGTAATATTTGATATGAGATTTGTGTTCCCTTGTTTATTACTTGTTGATAATATTTGATGTTTTTCTTTCTCCTAACTTATGACCACTTGTTATCTATTTTTTTTGTGTAGTTCTCTCCACCTAATAATTCATTTGAAAATACATCTAGTGTCTATTTCATATAAACCACAATAATCAAACCCTCTAATTGATAATATATTTTTAGTTGTTAATGTGCATGTGATCTGAAATCTAAGAGAAGTCACATGTTATACTATCATTTAGGTTGTAGAGGTTATGTGTTTCTTTTATTCCACCAAAATTAGAGTATAATTGCTAACATCCTACTGGAGAATATTTCCATCAGTATTTGTTGACTTCCATGATGTTTTTTCCATCATAAATTTCTTAGATGCCACCTATGAGAGTGGTAGAGTTCCCTATTGATTTGGTGATTGGTACTTAGACCATAACTATTGTTTCATACCAAATAGAACTAGTAGAAATGATGGATTTAATAGATAAATTTTATTATTTAATGTCAAAAGTCTTCATTCATCCCAGTTTACCTCATCGGGAATTATCACCAGTTTTTCAAAGAAAGTCGATAAAACTCTTCTCTTATGTATTGATTATCAGTAGATCAAACAGAATAAGATCATGATCAATTATCCTTTACTATAAATTGAAAATTTGTTTTATCATCTAAATGGATGAAAGTGTTTCGCTAATATTGATCTTCGGTCTAGTTGTCCCCAAATTTGGATTAATAAGTCTGAAATACCTTATATCATATTAGGAGTATGTATTCCCATTATGAGTATCTTGTTATGACTTTTGGACTAGATAATGCTCCAAATATATTCATGAAATTGATAAATAATATTAAAAACTATTAAATAGATTCATTAGTTTTGGTACTCATGAATGACATATTGGTTTAATCAAATATATAGGATGATAATGTGTGTCATTTGAGAGAATTTATGGACATTCTGACAAATCATCAACATTATGACATGCTATTAAGGTTCCATTATTGGATTTAGTATGTAATGTTCTTGTTCTATGTGGTGTCAGAACCTTGTGACTTAGTTGATCCTAATATAGTGAAATCGTTTATATAATGGGATTAAACATGGAATTCCCTTTAGATTTAGATCATCTTTGGCTAATTAGGGTATTACCACCAGATCATTAAATATTTCTCAATGTTTTTTTCTCCATTTAACACTCTCACTCAGATGAGAGTTATGCTCATATGGGATATACAATTCAAATATTCCATTTACATGTTGTGGAAACATTTGACATTGGATCTAGTTTTGACCCTTCTAGAGATTGAATATGGCTATCTGGCCATTTAAGATGCATCAGATTTGGGTATCGGTTGTGTTCTCCAGAAGGGTGATCACATGTTGTCTAATGGTTCTTGTAAAATTAAACTTTATGTGAAAAAATATCTTACCTAATATATTGAATGCGCAGTTGGGAAGCATGATCAAAAGAGTTTTAGGAACTACCTTTTCAAATAATGGTTTATCATATATTATGATAAAAATTATTTAGTTATATACTCTTACAAAATAATTTGAATTTTCATCAATGGTGATGGGTGGAGTACCTATAATATTTTGAATTTGATATTTCATATACCCCTATAATGGATATTTATTTTTGTTTATTCCTTAAGAAAGATATGACCATACAAGGTTATGAATAAAAAAATCAAAATATTGGAATCTCTTGACTCTATTTTCTTGCATGCATTTGGGATTCCAGGAGGATCAGTATGTGGTTTTTTAGGGAGTTTTTATTGAATATCCATATTTTTAGAGTTTATTTAATAGAAAAAAGTATCATTATAATGATATATAAAGATTTTGGGATAATTTATATGATGGGGATACCATTGTATAATGGTTTCTATCTTCAAATGGTATCTTTTTCTTATGGAATTACTACATCATTTTGTCACCTACGAGAAAGGATGTGATTTAGGATTCTCATTTTTCCTATAGGGATATAAAACCAATAATGAAAAATATGTTTTATTTTATTATAGAAAATTTTTGTCACTGTATAAAATGTCATGATAATTATTCTGTTCTAATTATTATATTTGTTAGAAAATTAAGATAGACTGTCAAAAGCCTTCTGAATTACTTCAACCACTTCCAATGAAAATGTGGAAGTGAGATGATATAAAAATGGGTTTTTTTGTTTTGGTAACTATGTATTCTGAAGGAAAATAATGTGATGTGGGTATTTATTTACCAATTGACCAAATCAGTTCATTTTATTTCCAATCATGATATGACCAAATTACGGAATTGGGAAATCTGGATGCATTGGAGATATTCAGATTCCATGGTGTTTTCATCTACCATTAAATATGATGGGGATCCACGGATTACATTCATAATTAAAGAGGACTCTTGTTTGGTATGAGGTCTTAGGTAATATTGATCAAAACATACTAACACTAGAAAGATGGTAAGATGGAATGGAATATATAGACTCTAGATGCCATTCTTTGTGATTTTATCCTAGAAATTGATGGAGATTTTAATTTCAATTTTTGATTGGTTTAGTATTACTGTAATAAAAAAATTCTTCTCCCATTGTGGTTGTACCATTCAAGTCCATGTATTTCTGTCATAGTAAATCTCAATTTTTTTCATCAGATATTAGTGATGCTTCCTTTATGGGGTGTAGTTTGGTCAACGATATGATAATGAAAGTATTTATGATTTGATATATATTGGTGATCATAAATTCCCAATATATGTCTTTGAAATATCATCATCGATTTCTTATATATTTCATGGTTTTTGGGTGACTGTTCTTGAGTGTCTCTCCATTGTTTAGTCACTGATGTCTTTCGGAAAAAGGGATTTTGCCACTAAGATACATGGGACCATTTGAGGTTAATTAATATATTGGAAATGTGGAATAACTTTTTTATTTTCCATAACATATTAAATCAATCCATGGTATATCTCACATTTTATATCTAAAAAGTGTCTTTTAGACACATATCAAGTTTTGAGTTTGGAGGACCTTGATTTAGAACCTGATATATCCCTGAATGAGTAGTTGGTTAGGATGTTCGATCATCAACTAATGATTCTATGGGGAAATTATACACCCATGTTCTAGGTTCTATGGTATAATTGTTTTGATTCACATTAGACTTCGGAGTTTGATCCATTGATGAGAGGGTTGTAGCCTCTACCCTTTGTCAATGAGTATTCCTAATTGGTTTTCTAGGGGAAGATAAAATTTATGTTAGGGATAAATGTTACATAAAATTTATTAATTTCATGTATTAAAGTCCATTTATTTTCATCATATATAATTGGATCTTATATTGTGTTGTTTCCTATATAATTTATATTTTTTTAATGTTTATGGGCTCTTTTATAGTTGGTGCATGGTTAGAGAAAACTGCACGAGTCCACCAAGAAAACTGTGCACCTTATTTTTTTTGTCTTAGTGTATGTGGAATGGTTAGGTGCTTGGATATTAAAAACACTATTCCATATCCCCTTAGTTTATGTTTCTTGAAAAAATGGGTGCATGTATGGTGTAAAAACGTTTTGGAAGACCATTCTGTCAAACCATGTGACGTGTATTAATTATACTAAATTTTTTATGATCGAATATATACCTAAATTGCCTTATACTTCACACTTTGGAATAATATATTGAATTTGGTGTCTTTTAATATATTTTTGTAGGATTATCCTCCTCTTAGTGACTAGTTTTGAGGAATCTTTTAGTCTTGGATCTATATTTTCAAAGGTATTTGGTTGTTTCTTGATGTTCTGTATTGATATTTAAGATAGACTAATCTATCCTTGAATTTAATATTAGATCAGGGTTATCTATTCTAGATGTATGGTTTAGATCCTGATATAATATATTTTTTTATGGATCTAATGTGGAATTGGGATTTAATTTCAGGAACTTCATGGGGTGTTGTTTGATATTCAAGAATCATTAAATTATGTGTTTTCTGTCACTCTATTTGTTATACATATGATGAATTGGGAATACATATTTGATATGTATGGTTATAGGATTATACCTTGATCAGATATAACAATTTATTTCACTTAAATTTTGGATATAGTAATTTGTTATTATAGATATTTTAAATTGAGGATGGTAGTTTCATAAAGAAATAACTATCAACTGAAACCCTTGAAATTGTTTTGTGTTGAATTAGATTTATAATGTATTTCAAAAAGTTTATTTGACTCTCATTATTAGTGATTTGATAATGGAATGGTTTTTCTATGTAGAACCTCATGGGTATGTTTTTTCAAGAAAAGTAATTATTTTTAGAAAATGAATTTAAAGGGAAAATGATTTTATGAAAGTAATTAAATATAGTTCTTTGAGAAATATATGGAATTAAATTTTTTATTATTTTGAAAGGAGATGATTTTTTTTGAAGGAATGACCTGAAACCCAACGATGATGGTTTTTAAGTGAAATGGAATGCTTTGGATCATTAATGTGGGTCTATTTGAATTTATTGGTCTAAATAATTTTATTGAAATGCCTAATAACCCCGTATATTTTTTTATTTAATTAAATTACATGGGAGCCTTGATAGTTTGGGGGGAGGAACACATATTTGTAACGTATTACCTCTACAAAGAAATAAATTGTTGTTGAAAACTCTAAAAACACTATAATGAGGTAATGGAGTTTGTTCATTCATTTTTTCTCCTATTCCCATTGGATTTTGGATCTAGGGAATTGTGTGAACATCTAAAGAAAAATTTCACCAAGATTTGTTGTAATCACATTACTAGTAAATCATTAGGATTTATAACCATGGTTATATGATTGAAAATGAGTTACATATTCCTGTTTCTAACAAAAATTCATATTCATGAATCTATTTATATAAATTAATATTCATACCTCTTTTGACAAAGATTCTTTATCTGAATATTTTAATGAAAATACACTTTTGTACAATTTTTGAATTATCCTCTAAAAGGATATGAAAATTATGTTCTCATTTGAAGTCTAAAAATATATCAAAGCCATATTTTATTTATTATTAGGAATATTTGGTTTCATTGATATAGATTATTTATGTAATGCTTTTTGAGATCATATTACCCTATCATTGACCACACCCAAATTGTTTTCTTTTTGGTTATTTAATTTTTTTATTCCCGGTATAGGAAATGGAAACTAACCCCTTTGTGGTAGTCAGTTTTCTTAATAGCATGTCCAAGTTTTTTAGAAAAGACCAGTGGAGTGTAAAATCATATTTTCTCAAGGAGATCATTGAATGATATCTTTAAGTTGGTTGTGATGAATTTGGTTGATGTGTTTCTTTTTGTACTTGTATCTATCAACTTGTGTTATATTTCACTTATGATGTGCTTGGATTGCCGATTATTTAATGATTATTATCTACTGAATTATCTTGTTTTGTTATTATTGTGTATAAATCATTCCATCTTAGTTTCATTTCTTTCCTAGGAACTATATGCCAGCCCATGAGGATCAGGAATGCCCTTTAAAAAATGTTAGGACTGATTAATGTATAGTTTAAATAGGTTTCTCCGGTAATTTCATGATGAAACCAATTACATAACAAAAAAAATATAAAATTATAAACAAATGTAACATATTACATTAATGGAGTCAATATAGTTTTTGGGTGTGTTGTATCTACTAATTTCACAACTTTTTTCTCCATATTTTTATTTAGGCTGTATTGGTAAATTGTTTCACTTCTTTTACTATTTAGATAAAATTTAGAATTTTCGGTAGCCTATTCCTAGGGTGTTGTTATTGTGTACAATTTATTATCCTTATGTATACATATATAATTATTTATCCTTAATAGATCATATTTTTATGACCATAAATTAACTTATTTTTTATCTATTATTTCCATTTACATTGTTATGCCATGTTCCATCTTCCACTCACGATTTTTATAATGAATGTGTTAGAAATTTATTGTAAGGATGTATTTTTATTATGTATTCTAGGTTGATAACTAACATGATAAGTGATAAACCATTGAAATCTAAAAATTCTCCAATGATAAGTGATGTTCATTGTTTTTCAATGGTGGGGAATGTTTTGAGATATTGAACTATTTATTTGGAAAAAATTATTTCAAAAATATCAGGCCATATACTGTTGCTTAAAGATAAATATGCATGATTAGAATTAAGTTTTTTATTTCATCAATGTATAATTTCACATGAACATTAAATATATCAGGATGCATGAATCGGTTGTTGTAGATAACATAAACAAAAAAAATTTAATTCCACAATTCATATACTATGAAAAAACACTGAAGTATGTACCTTTTTAATTATATTATAAGATATGGTTAGGATTGAAAATTTCAAGTTGTTATAGCAGGATTTAAATATTTTATAATGTTTATTATGATTTGTTTTTACTATATAAATAAAATTAAAGGGAAATGTGAAAAAATTTTGTTATGAATTGAAAATCATGATATGGAATTTTACTATATAATTCGATAATTTGGTAATTTTGAAAAAAATTTGACACGAAATGAGAATACTAATGTATGGTTATTTGTTAGATATTGTTTACATAGATACTATTTGGAAAATTATTTATTAAAATTAAAAAACACATTATGATATTTTATTTTATGTTTTTTGCTACTATATATTTTTTATAATTATTTTTATATTGATAAACCCTTCTAAAAAAATAAATTATTAATTAAAATAGCGTTTTAAAGATGATATTTTTATTTTGGATCCAATTATGCTTAGTCCTTAAAACCATCCTCTTTTTAAGGTATTTCGTAGTAAAATTCTATTTGTAAGGGTAGTTCCCCAACCTTTTATTTTTTTTTTCTAAAATAAGTATGTCTTTCCTGACGGTTTTTATCCTAGGAAGTTCAATGTTTGTAACTATAATCCCTTCCATTATAAATTTCTCACTTTTAATATATTTTGAATATTTAGGCATTGATGTGTTTCCCAATCCTTTATTGACAGTATATCTATTCAAATTGTATTATAATTTAAAACAAATTCTTGTATTGAATGTATTTTTTCTTAAAAAATTACATCAAGTAAAACATCCTTATTTGTGTTTAAATCATTCAATTGATTTTACAACTGATTTTTAATTTCCAATTTTTTTTAAAAAAATTATTTGAGTTAATAAAATATATTAACATATATTTTATTTCTTCAGATCCCTCAATAAAGAATTAAAAATGAAATTATTTTCATAAAACATTTTCAAGTGATTTTTTATTTTTTTTCGATTTATAGAGTCTTTTGATGGTGATTTATAGTTAGAACACAACTCTTCTAATATAAAGTGTTGATATAACAGCCAAATTTATTCAATGGTATCTCCATAGGAAGTGATAAAGGTTTAAGTAGTCTATTATCTCTTCTGGGTATATTTTTATTTTTGAGGGAATTAATCTTTTAAGTAGTATCCACTTTATGTACCTAGAACATTTTTTCCATTCCATTACATACCCAATTGTTTATAGTCATTATGAGAGAGTCTGGAGGTGACCTAAGATCTACGTTGAGTTTTATACACTCAATGTTACACTACGGAATGGTTTTAAGAATAGTGGTGTATTTTTTGGTTCTATTAAGAATGATAGGAATTCTTTTTTGGATGATGGCTATAGAGGTTACCCATTTTGGATGTGATTTTTGCTACGATCTCCAAAATTTCCACAACAGATGGTATTTTGGTTGGAAATATTCAAAATATAAAATGAGTATTATTAAATTGATAAGGATTACATTATAGTAGGTGGTTTTCATAGTAAATCATACCTTTTTAATATAGGGTTTCTTTCTAATTAGTGGTGTTGACAGTGGTATCATGGTTTATTTATTAGAGTGAGAGTGGTGAAACACTTCCTTAAAAGTAATCATATTCATGGGTGTAGTGAATTTTGGATTCACATGTCTAGAAAGGGGGATGTATGTTTTTTCATGCTGATGTAGGTGGTCATGGGAGCCATCCATTTGGGTTATGTGTTCTCAACCATGCCATTATAGCTGGTGTTTTAGAAGGCATGGTATCTACTAGTGTTTGAGATGTTTTTATATAGAAATCAGACATCTATGACAAATCATGTTTATTTACATGGTGCTTCTATGTTAAAATGTATTATATTAGTAATACATATAAGTTACTCTTGTGATGGAAAGGAAAATTAGTTAGCTATGGCACGTCACATTGTTGTCTTGGGTGTGGAAATTTTATGGGAATTGAAAATGATGAGAGATTTTCTCATGCACAATTTATGTGACCATAGTGGAAGTCATCCCATATTGAATATGTGAAATGCACATTAAACATATAGGGGAAATTAGATATTTTTAATATGATGACATTATATATCATATTAATGTTTTTAATTCATTTATGTCGATGTGGGTGAATCAAAATCTTATATATGAAAATATGGATCATCATTTATCTCATAACAAGCAAGTTTCCTTATCTTGAACCTTGGTTAATTCCAATAACTTATTTATGTGGAAATATATATCAATTTAAGAATCCTAACCTTTTTGACTCGTATAGATTAAAATTTTATTATATTGGATGTATATTTTCATCTCCCTTACTTGATTTTTCTGATTCTCTATTTATGAATGATAATAAAAATGTGGGTTCATAGTTTCTATAGATCACAATGTATATAATGATGATAAATATGGAGTTTCATGTCTTATGAAGGTTCTTGCAGTTTAATGGGTATTCAGACTCAGTTCTACTACTATGAATTTTTTTGGATTCTTTGAGGTAGGATATTTATAGACATGTGTTATATATTCTGGAATAATATGCTTTACTATGCCTATTTTGATTCCATCCACTTTATTCTTTTATACAGATTGATATTGTCTTATAAGTATTATTTTTTATTGGTTACATCAAAATAAAATATTAAACACACATTATATGAGACTAAAAATAATAATTGAATGATATTATGGATGTAGAATATGGGAATTTTGAAGGGTGATTACATGTGACTTATAATTTATAAAAAAAATTATCTTTTGATTCTTTTTAATTATATATGCATCTGTAGTTTAACTATTTTGACATAAATAACTAATATGTGTACTTAATTTGTGCACATACTCAAAGATAATAATGGAATAGTATTAGATTTCCATTCTATATAATATATTATAATTCTTAATGATAGAAATTTGATATAGTGGATTCATATTAATGTAATTATTAAGGAACCCTATTTACATTATAAATTAAATTTAAAAATTAAAATGGACTTCTAAAATTAGAAATCTATAAAGATATTGATATAATAACATATGAATTTTTTGGTTTATAATCAATGAAATTTATTATTAAGTTTGATATTATTTTGGATTATTTACTTAGGATATGAAGGGCATGATAAAACATTTTCATTAAATATGACATCAATTAATTATTGGTGAACTATTTTATGAAGTCACGTTGAAAATGGGAAATTAGAATAAGGATTGAATATCTAGAATATGAAACTGATAACGTGAGAGGTAAATTTTCCTTCAAAAAGTAAAGCGATGATTTGAAAATGTGATTGTATTAGATATGTTGGAAACTAGATGTTTTTATGGTTAACAAATGATTAATTGAAAGTAAACTATATATATGAATATTGAGGTTGTCAATGTTTAATTAAAAATTGTGTAATTACTAATACATGGTTAGTATTATTAATATATACTGGGTCATTGTGTTGTAATATTGCACTAAAAATCAAAATGTTAATTGATCAAATATATAATAGTCATTTTAATGATAAATAAATTGATTTTAGGGGTATATTGGTAAATGGTTTTCCCTAAGATATGAGTATAAATATATGTTTTCTATGAATGCTGTTTATTACTGGAATGTAATGATTGATGGATTGATTTTAAATTAATAATGGTGTGTCAATGATTTCAAAATTAGTTGTATTGAATAAATAAATAATAAATACAATTAGATAGGGAATAGTTAGAGGATACGATTGAGTGTAATTTGGAAAATAGAAATTTGTATTTATGTGTTATTCCATCATGAAATATTTTTTAACCTAATGTTTTTCATTCATTTTCATTAAACATGTTTACATATATATGGTGATGTGGATTTAGAATGGATTCCCAAAATTTTGAGGGATTGACATAATTCCAATGATGTGGGAGGCACAAATTTAGTGGTGTATCAGTTAGATTGACATGGTATATGGGGCACAGATGAAGAGGTGGATCAGTTGGATTCCCATGATATAGGGAGATTGATCTAATGGACATGATATTGGGGGATTAGTTGAGTATTTGGACTTAGTTAGATACACATTATGTGGGGAGGCTTCCTATGATTACCATGTTGTAGGGGGAATATATTGGGAGGTGGAATCGATTGTATAACCATGATAAGTGGGATTGATTTATGATGTTTCATAATTTGATGGTGAGTTATGGTTTGAAAATTTTTACAATGATTTATTTTTTCATGTATTTAAACTTTTTTCGTCGATGTTTAACTCTTACATACTCTTTCAATATTATTGTACACAAATATTGGGTTAATAGTGAGATGGTCCCACTGAGTACTCCCTAGTTTTCACACCATCATAATTTTTTCCATGATAGATCACTGGAGTTTGGATCAATTGTTCATGTATCTTGGGTGGTTTTGGAAGATTAAATGGATATTTAGTGTAGATCATACATTTATTTTCATCATTTTTTATATTTTATTTTTAGTATCATTTTGTAAATGATTAACAACTAATTTTTGAAGGAAATATTTAGGGGCTGATTGGTTTTATTTCATTCAATAATGTATTCCTGATAAGTTTTGGGGGCAATTCCTCTTATTAAAACATTTTACACCCAATGTTCTACTATTTAACATGTAATATATTTATTATAGTTTTCTGGGGCCACTCCCATTCTAAAAGCTTCCCTGGGAGGGGTTTATAATGGAAGAACGTCATGGAAAAATCCTTGTGAGGAAATATGGTTACTTTTTGTTTGAGTGTCAGTCCCTAAGTATGATTAAACACTTCATTGGAATATCTAAATATATAAAAAATACACCAAGTAGGATTTATTCATTTTTCATTATCGAACACATGATTCGGTGTGATAGACCCAAATTATATCTATAATCTAAAGGAGTACCACCAAACTAGAACCATATTTTCTCACATTACCACACAACTTCTAAAATTTTTACCTATATCATGTGAAAGAGATGCTCTAAAGCATCACACATGTATAAATATTCCTTTAACACCATCTATCCTATTATAATTTCTTCCTTAGTTGATATATTGAAAATAGCAGGGATTATTTTAATCACAATGAAATATTTAATTTATTAGTCTATACATGACATAAATATTGTAAATAATTGGTTAATTTTCCACGTATTAGGAGAAATAGGACACTTATAATAGAATATTTCTTACTCAAAACACATACATTGAGTCTTATATATATAGGGAACACAATGATAAAGAACCTCAAACCTAAAATTTTCCCAAGATATCACGTTCGAACTCTCTATCAATTGGAGGGATTAATCACAAATCATGTGTAATGTGTACAGAGTCTGTAAACCACAAATTCATATTTATCCTGGTAACTCTACTTGAATAACAAGGTCCAATATCTTATATACTCAATATATAAAACATATTTTTTATAAGTGTAATAATTTTAAATATATTAAGGGATGTTTTATGAGATAGGATATGATATGGTATGAGATTTTGATGCATGGTGATTTGGATATTGATATAATGAAAATATTTTATATTTTATATCATGAACATGTAGTTTTCCAAAACAAAATGTAATAACTCTTAACATGTGACTCATATAGGAAATTTTGGAACATTGATGAGTGTAGAATTTCTATTTTACAATAAGTATGATATAATCATTTTCGATATTGGGTATTTAGAATCAGCACCACCATTGGAGAGATAATTAAATAAATTAAACATATTTATTTAATTATTTAATTAAAATCCTAAAATATAATATCCTCTATGAATATATAGAAATAAATAATGCCAAGGGTTATCCACATAACATTTTGATTGAGACGATCCATTAAATGAGATCATTGGCGGTGGACAATGAAATTGAGAACCAGATTAGTACCATGGGTGATCGTCTACAAAAAATGGAGTTTGTGGATCTCACTAATGATTATTATTTTTGATCATTCCACATAATTTATTGATCCAAACTTGAGGTAGTATTTTTTTTAGATTACTATTATTTGATTATCCTAGGTCATATTCAGATCAATTCCACTAATAATAAATGATTCATGCATTGAAAGTTCATTATGGATGATTTATGTAATTTTTGTTTAATGGTTCTTTTTCTCAATGAAACAAATAGAGGTCATCCAAAATAACTATCTAGGTTCATTTATCATTTTTTTATTTTATTTTCCCCCATTTCTTTATACACTAATCAGTGAAAACTCATTTGGTTGGTTGTTCGAATAATGCCTTACATTCAATCATTGGTCAACTATTCTTTAGGGTAATAAATGTATATTGTAAGCTTGGGATCATGACTATTGTTGAGGAATTTGTTCTTGATAATGGTAGATGATCTAAAATGGGGTATAATTATATTTGGAGACCTTTATTGTGGTTTGGCATGCAGAATTCAATGTTTTCCAACGTGAGTCTATTTTTGAGTGTATTGGATGAACATAATTTGGACATCAATGACTGTATGGATTATTCAATGTCAAATTTGGATCGTAACATGAGATTTTTGGTTGGAAAAAAGGATCTAGATGTGTGAGAGATAACATACGATGATCCTATGGAGTCTATGAAAAAATAGAATTCATTATTTCTACCTCAATAGAAAACACACTGTATATCCCCTATTGTGGAATCTAGGGTTTACGCGTGTAGAAAAACATCTCATGATGCGTGGAACATGTTACACACTATGTGAATTGTGGTTGTGATCTCATTAAGGAACCCCAAGACCCACAAGAAGGTACATGGATAGGAACATAGGCATGACCAGATACATTGGCATGACCAGGTATAAGGGCAGACATACTTGTATAGCAAGAAGTACATGGGTATAGGGTTCTTGAAATGGGGATGGAATGGGTTTGTACTACATTAATGGGTCATGTTTTATACCCCCTCCCTCCATATACATGTCTTTCACTTTTATATGTGTAGTGTGAGGCCCTTATCTCTTTAGTTTAGACCACTATCAGTTGAGTGAACTCCCTTGTCCTAGTACCTATGAGGGTATATTGTAAAATTACATCCAGAGAATAGGATTGTGATAACCTCTACCATATGAGATTTGTATGGAGTTCATGGGGTCCCCTATTAGCCCTGGTTGTGATGATCTATTATTCATTCCTTACTTGTTGATGGGGTTAGTGGTATAGTCACCACGGGAATACAATGAGTGGTGATCCCCTATATAGTAGGATACTCCAGTAGGGTTAGTGGTGTCCCCCAATGGTCCATGGTGTGATCCCCTGTCTGGGAGTTTGGATCTTAGTGATATAAAGAGTACTTCATTAGAAAATCATGATGAGTTGAAACTACTTGGATGAGTGTAAAAATATATAGCAGGACCTGAGGAGTGAGTTCTCTTCGAAATAGTGGTTACCTATGAATCCTCAAGCAGAATCTGATGGATGATATTATGGGTGATACCACCTAAAATTGTGGATTCAATCCTAATTATATATAGGGTTCTTAATTTAATTATATATAGTCTCATATATCCAAATTAACATGTCCTCTTTGTTTGGACATGATGATATATCCTGATTATTTGTGTTTGGGGATTTTATTGTGTCCTACTAGGTATTGTTATACTCACACCTATATGGGCTCTATCCACACATGTCATGTCTTATGGAGATGAATGAAATTTTAATTGAGTCCTAGAGGTACCCATATAAAGTAGAGCATTGTGAAATAGATAGACTGAGGTTAATTCCCATTGTTTCATTTGGAAGCAGTCCCTCCTATATAGAAGTTCAGATGTATTTATTATCTTTGGTGGTCTTGTATTTGTCCCTTATACATTTCAGTACTTCTTTATCCTTTTATTGTGGGATATATATGTATGCATGCATTTTTATCACTTATAGTTTACCTTTTAGTATTGTATGGGTATAGGTATGTGTGGGTATTTATAGGTACATTAACATAATTCATATCATGTGTTTATATGTCTATGTGGCACTAGTATCCATCCCATGGACAATTGGAGGTGGTCTTGGGATTATCAGAATAAGGCCCTCATCGGGTTGGTTCCTGATAGTGTGGTATCAATGGAGGTATTTCTACCATTGTGATGGAGTTTATGAGATAGGTCTGGGTTTTATATAAATAATTTTAATGCTTTGCAAGTTTTCTTTTCAGTACATGATGTCAACTGTTGGTGTAGCATCCAATGAATACATACATCAAGATATTGATTACCATTTTTTGGACTTGGGACATGTAGGTACTATTTATAGGGAAATATTGTATATGCATGATAGCAGAATGGGTTCTAATTCCATATAATTTTTGAGTCAACATCCCAGATATACTCTTTTTCCATGGTACATCTTGATTCTATTTCACGATACCTCCATGAGGATAGCTAGAAAGTATTTTATAGCATGCTCATGATGATGATCCACAGAGTGATGATGCCTCATAGTAGGATCATGCATTAGGGGAGGTACCTCTAGTCAGTTTACTAGGTTTATCCCCACCTATTGAGTAGCAGGTTTCACAAATAGTTCTATATGAAGAAGTTAATAGGATGAGTTCACTCAATTAGTTTCAAAGGTGGAATCATCCTTGGTTTTGGGGAAATCTAGACCCCCAGGTATCTATGGACTAGATTTACGTAGTTACCCAATTTTTATGCCTAGTGAGGACACCCCTATAAGGGATGGTGTTCATATTAGTGAGTCTTCATCAGGACTCCATAGGGAGATGGTGGAGTGTGGTGACTCAGGAACCTGATGAGATAAAGTTCAGTTGAAAAAAATCGAGTATCTCAACAAATAGAAGTTCTATCCATCTATATTATGATTACTGCTCATACAAGATCTCTTGTATCTTCAATAGTGTAGAATGACCACTACAGACTATTCAATGATGTTTACCAATCTCTCATGATAATCTCTTAATATGGTGAGAGAACCATTCTATAAATCATAGAGTTTAAAGAATTTATTATTCCATGATATTTGTGATGTAGGGATATCTCTTTTCATTTCCAACTATGCTAGAGTTCTTGACTGGGATTTGGGAGTAGAGAGATTACTTGTAGAGTAGACATCGATTACTAGTTTTGTTGGAGGCAAGCTAGAGATGAGACCTCGAAAGATAGCAGCCTAATGTAGAGATATGAATCCGAGTGTGAAATATGCTTCAAGAGATAGTTCCAAGATATATGGAATGTGGTACAGGGATTTCAAATAAGTTCTAGTGATTCGTGGGAGGTGAAGTGATACTATTATGATGGTGGAAAATATCTCACTCATGATCATAAAACATATCGTATAACATACTAAGAGATGCATGATGGAACAAACTAGAAAAGTAAATTTCGGGATTTTGGAGGTCCATATGGAAGAGGATATGGCCAAAAAGATAGGTGAACAATATTTGATGATAGATGCATTGATATGCTACCACCACTACCCCAGTTGGTCCACACCAAACACAAGGATCTGGGGGCCATAGATGTAGGCAACTACATGATTTCAAAGTATATAACCTAGAGACTCTATGGTGTTTTAGGTGCTAGATCTGTGTCTTATCTACTATAGGTGCATTACTGATATACACAGGTTTGTTCAACTCTTTTCTTGTTGCTTCTCCAATACGATACATAATGATTCCAGTTAATCCCCTCGCTCAACGCTTGTGCTTGCAGACTATTAATAGAGAGGGTTCAATGATCACACACTTCTTCTAAGAGTGTTAACTAACTCTGGGATGATAGATCTTCATACTGTATATCTTTATTGAAGTTATATAGCCTTATGAGACAATATTGTGTATGTACTAGTTATCTACATTTCATGTCCATATTGACTATTTTAGGTGGAGTATGCAGTGTTTCTACAGTGATGGGATGATGTTTTACTCTGTTGGTGAGAAGGAAGCATCGGAAGAGAAGGATTTGATTTTTTATAGGAGGAAACAATGAAATACTCAAAATTTGGATAATATTACCCATGGAATAGTACATGATATGAAATTTTAGTTTCCCACATTATTAGTGGAGTATGATAATGTATTTTCAAAGGACATGTTGAGATTACATCCCCCATGAGATATAACTATATATAAAATATCACCCAGGAGTGGCCTTGATATTATTTTTTCATATTAAATTGCTCCCACATGGCCTCATGAGCTGAAGGTGCTATTAGAGAATTTATATATGAATGATTTTGTGAGACCTGGTGTGTCTCCTGGGGCATCCCCAGTGTTGTTCACCTAGAAGGCGGATGGGATCTTGATTCTATATGTGGATGACCATCACCTAAACTATGTGATCATAAATAATATCTATCTACTATCAATGATCGGTATTAACTTTAATAATTTGACAGGGGTGTGATGGTTCTTCAAGATTGACCTCAAATCGGGATATCAACAGCTCCGAGTTTTTGAGATTAATATACTGAACATGACATTCTGAAATCATTGTGGCCACTACATGTACTTGGTGGGGCCTTTTTGGCATGAGGAATTCCCTATTACTATTCATGAGACTCATGAACAAGATCATTCAACTCTTTTAAAAATATTTCATGGTGTAGTTCATTTACAATATCTTATTTAAAATGATATCCAAGTAGGAGTAGGTTTCACACTTTATGATAGTTTTGGATGCACTTTGGGAGAACCAGAATTAAGGTTTCCTCTATAAGTGTTAGTTTCGGATACGAGAAGTCAAATTTATAGGACATTTGTTCATAGAGGAATCTATAGCGGTGGATCCTGTAATGGTAAAGGTAGTGATATATTAGGATAAATCCAAGAAAATAAATAAGGTATGTAGTTTCCTTGGGTTGGAAAGCTACTATTGGAGGTTTGTACCCAACTTTGTGATAATTTCAGAACCCTTGACAACATTGACCTAGAATGGGAAGCCTAATATATGGGAAAAAAGGTGTCAGTACTCCATTCAAGAGTTATGATAGTGGTTGACGAGTTCCCCATATTGAGACTTCTAGAAGAGGGTATCAATAATCTAGTGTTCAATAATTCCTTAGTGACAATAATTTGATGTGTCCTAATGCATAGGTATCCAATTATAGCCTATGGCTGTAGGTTTGTCACGACCCGTCCTCGGGGCCCGTGTCGTGACTACCCCAAGCCCGCCTTCCATAGGCCAGGGGCTGGCGACTAGCACCAAGGCGTAAATCCAGGTAAAAAGGGAAGGCATTGCCTTTGTAAAGTAAACAAGCACCACAGAGAAAACAAGCGGAAAAGTAAACACTAAGTAAAAAACAGAGTACAACTGAAGTGCGGAAAAGTAAATGGGCCAGTATAAAAACCCAAACTTAAAGTAAAGTACAACTCGAAAGGGAAAACAGAAACTGTAAAGTAAAAGCCGCTACGCTGAACTGTCCACTGGAAATCCCACCTAAAGGGTGGGTACAGATAGCTCCACTGCTCCTCGGGTTCCGCCATCCACTCAAAGAACGTCCCACCCAGTGGTCCACCTCCAGGTATTGTCCTGCTCTGCGAGCCTCAACCACGATCAATGATGTCCGTCTTCTGCAACAAACACAACATAGTGTGGGCATAGCCCATGCAGAGGTGAGTATAAGCTACTCAGTAGGGACCCTGAGACCCCCGAAGGTCTCCCAAAATCCAAAAAGGATAAACCAAAAGGGAAGATATAATCACGAAGTAACAACCGACACTGCTTAGGTTTATGCCCATACATAAACCTAAGTCATCAATTCCAATACGCTCCAACCTCCGAGCCCAAGTACAACTCAGTCCACACAGGAAAGTATACGTATTCCACATAGGAAAGAAAACGTAATCCACACAGGATAGCACAACATAATCCACATACGAAAACACAGGATTCAGCTCACACAGGTATACTTCTTCAGTAGACGATAGAGATGATCACTGATCCATCTAAGTCATCGGACCCACAAAGGATCGATAGGTACTAACCCCTGCAAAGACCCACACAGGATCGGACCCACACAGGATCTGTAGGCGCTGGTTCACACAGGACCACTGAGCACTGACCCACACAGGATCGGACCCACACAGGATCGGTAGCTCTGATCCACAATGGATCGCTGAGTGCTGTAGTCGTCGTCGTCGAATCCACTGAGGATCTCTGCACTGTCGTCGTCGCTGTCACAGTAGCAGTCGCAGCCAGCTCTAGGGTTCCCGCACACAGCAAGCTCGTTCGGGAGGCTCCGCTCCACGAGCCGAGAGGCTGATACATCAACTGTCACAAAGTCCAGAGTTGATGTATCCAAAAGTTCTGTATCGTCAACAGGAACTCAGCGCAACAGACGGCGCGTCAATCGGACGCCCGGTCTGAGAGTTATTGGCTTTTTCGTCCAAGGGGCCCGGTTGGTTTTTAAGGAAAAACCAACTCGACCGTACTCCACCTGTATCCAAACCTTGGGTGGAGTATGTCAAAAGATCCGTCTCACTAAGAGGAACTCAACAAAGTCGACGGCACGTCAATCGGATGTCTGTAGCTCAAGATATGAGTGTTTCCGCTCCGAGGGCCCGGTAGGTTTCGTGTTCAAACCAACCCGGCCGAACACAAAGTATTCCGAAACCTTGAGTGTGATATACCAAAACGACCGTCTCGATCCAAGGATCGCATCGCCACTGATGGCGTGTCATTTGGAAGTCCGTATCCTGAGTTATGGTCATTTTAATCCTAACCGCTTGGTAACGAGGGTTTCGAGCCCGGGTCGTCTCGGCCGGAGACCCCCCGGCTGGCCCGAACCGGGTCGACCCGCCCCGGACGGGGTCGACCCGGCCCGGAATGGCCTGGCCCGGCCCGGCGGACCGGCCAAAAGCCGGTCCGGCACAGCGCGCTAGGCGCGCTGCCAGCTCGGTCGAAGGCCGAGCTGTTGGAAAAACGGGGGGCGCTTGCCCCCCCCCCCCCTTGTGAAGCCGCAGCCCCCCCTCCCTCGTGATGGGGGGCCATTTTGCTGGCCGGGGGAATTAAATTCCCCCGGTTCTTCTCCCTTCTGGCCGGCCCGACCTGGCCGGCCGGTTCTTCCTCAGCGGGACTGGAAAAGGACGGTCCCCTTTCGGCTTCCGACACCGGCGGCCCGGCTGGCCGCCAGTCATCTTGTTATGCCGCGGCCCGGAATGGGTCGCGACCTCCGTCGTCCGACGCAGTGTGATGGAACCACGCCCCTCCACCGTGGCCCCACTCCGGCCGCGGCGCCTTTGATTTCTTTTGACGCGGCGTGACGGCGTCGCGTTCTTGAATTTCATTCCATGGCGCGGCGCGACGGCGCCGCGCACTAATTGTCGTGCGATTCCTGCGTGGTGCGCCGGCACCACGCCATCCCGTTCCATCTGCAAGGAAAAAAATATGAACAAAGGAGGGGGGTTCGGCCGTGTTTGTGCGGTCCGGCCTCCCTCTCGTTAAACGATAACATTTATTCATTTATCCTCGAAGTTCGACATTCTAGAATCAAGAACGGAAATAATTAAATAAAACAACAACAATCCCCTACATGATAAAAGATGTCGCACGTCGGGCGTCGCGGAAACAACGTCGTTCCGTCAACGTTGGTGGAAGAAGCGCTCGGTGAAGTCGAGTCGAGTCACGTCGACACTCTCAGAATACTTTGTGGGTGGCGGTGCTTCCCTTCCTTGCTCCGGTTGAAGAAGGTAGAAGGTGTTGCTTCACGTTCTTTGGAGACGTTGAACGTTCTTCTTCGAGAGGTTGAAAGTCTTCCAAAAGTTCTTCTCCTCTCCTTAGTTCTCCACAAAGTTTATGCCAACCCAAAGAGAAGAATAGAATCTCTCATTTTAATGTTGGAAAAAAGATTTCAAAAGAAATCAAATACTCAAAATAATTAATTAAGTTGGTTTAATTAATTAAATGCAAAGTGTTGGCAAGAATTTCAAAAGATTGAAATTCAATTAAACCACACTTAACTCACCTCATTAATTAAACAATTTGTCAACATTAAAGTGGGAGTTGTGGGGGGGTTTAGAGGATATGAAGGGGTGGGGTTCGTGTAGGCCCCACCACCCTCATAACCTCCCAAGGGAGGTTGGGTGGTTACCCAACTTCCATCAAGTGTTTACACTTAGATTAAAATAATTAAAATTGTAGTGTCATTATATAATAAACTTCCACAATTTTTATTATCAACACTCGTGTAAACGCAACTCCGGAACAGGAGTTCCTATGTAATTACCGGCGCTACGAGTTCAGCGGTGCCCTCGGAATTCGATTCCGGGCACCGGTTAAAAATTTAGAAAAACCCGCTCATTCGTTCACTGAACGTACCCGAGCCAAACTTCGGAAAATTGATTCCGGGCACACCAAGCCTCGGAATCAGGTGCCGTTAGAAACCGCGTTCTTGTAAAATTACAAAGAAAATTAAGAAAAAATTTCCCTTTAATTTTACAGGTCTTTACATTACTCCCACCTTAGGGCTTTACGTCCCCGTAAAGATACATCAAAACTAGGGAAACAATTGAGGGTACTGAGCATTCATCTGATCCTCCCGCTCCCAAGTGCCCTCCTGGAGATTCTCGTGCCGCCATCTGATGCGCACTAGAGGAATCGACCGTCCACGTAGGACCCGCTCCTGTCGATCCTCGATCTCCACCAGGACCTCCGTAAAAGTCTCCCCATCGTCAACGTCAATCTCCCCATGGTCAATGATGTGCGTCGGGTCATGCACGTATCTCCTCAGCTGAGACACGTGGAAGACGTCGTGCACCCGGTGCAATTGAGGTGGTAGAGCCAGGCGATAAGCCACCTCGCCAATCCTACTGAGGACCTGGAAGGGTCCGATAAAGCGCAGAGATAACTTCCCGCCTCGGCCAAATCTCCGTATACCACGTCGAGGTGAGACCCGCAAGAAGACGTAGTCGCCATCCTCGAACTCTAGTGGCCTCCGCCTCCTGTCAGCGTATGACTTCTCCCGGCTCTGAGCTGTCCTCATCCGCTCCTGGATGACCTGGACCTTCTCTGTCATGGCCTGGACCATCTCTGGTCCCACAAGTACTGACTCCCCAGGGTCTGTCCAGCACAAAGGAGATCTACAAGGTTGGCCGTACAACGCCTCGTACGGTGCCATCCCGATGGTGGAGTGGTAGCTGTTGTTGTACGCAAACTCCACCAAGGGTAGGTGGTCCTCCCAGCTACGACCAAAGTCGAGGACACATGCGTGGAGCATGTCCTCGAGAGTCTGAATGGTCCACTCCATCTAACCATTCGTCTGAGGGTGAAAGGTTGTGCTCAGACGTAGTTGCGTCCCGAACGCCTCCTACAATCCCTTCCAAAGCCAGGAAGTAAAGAGAGCATCTCGATCAGAGACGATAGATGATGCCACACCGTGAAGCTGTACAATCTCCTGAACGTAGAGACGTTCCAAGCTCTCCACTGAGCCCTGCTCTCTGATGGGTAAGAAGTGAGCCGACTTGGTGAGTCGGTCGACAATCACCCAGATGGAGTCGTGACCTCTGGATGTGCGTGGAAGTCCAGTCACGAAGTCCATAGATATCCCGTCCCACTTCCACTCCGGGACCTCCAAGGGCTGTACCAAGCCTACTGGTACCTGATGCTCTGCCTTCACCTGCTGGCAAGTGAGGCATCGAGAAACGAACTCTGCCACAGCTTTCTTCATGCCCAGCCACCAGTGCTGTCGTCTGAGATCCTGGTACATCTTCGCCACTCCAAGATGTACCGCCAAAGGAGAAGTGTGAAATTCTATCAGCACCTCCTCTCGCAAAGCGACTTGTACCATGGTACGTCCTCTGAAAAAGATGTCGTGCTCTGCTCCAAGGGAGAAACCATCAGGTGCCTGTCCTGAGGATATCTGTGCACGTCGCGTCTCACAGTCAGCGTCCCCACGTTGTGCCTCTCTGACTCGCTGCAGTAGTGGAGGAGTGACTGTGAGAGACTGAAGGAAGTCTGCTCCATCTCTATCCACAAAGGATATCTGCAAAGAGGCTAGCTGCTTTGTCACCTCCTCAAGCAGATGAATGCCCGTTCTCCTGCTGAGGGCATCAGCTACTACATTTCCCTTCCTAGGAGTATAGACTATCTCAAAGTCATAGTCCTGGAAGAACTCGAGCCATCGCCACTGTCTCAGGTTCAGGTCCTTCTGCGAGAAGATATACCTGAGACTCTAATGATCAGAAAAGACTGTAAATCACTCTCCCATCAGATAGTGTCGCCATGTCTATCGAGCGAATACCACTGATGCTAACTCCAGGTCATGGGTAGCGTAGTTCTTCTCATGCGGTCTCAACTGTCGTGATCCATAGGCGATCACTGGCCGCTCCTGCATCTAAACACATCTGAGTCTGGTCCCTGATGCATCGCAGTAGACTACGTACCCTACTCCCTCCTCAGTCAACCTCAAGATAGGTGTGCTGGTCAATCTCTGTCTCAGCTCCTGGAAGCTCTGCTGACATCTTTCTGACCATACGAAGGGTTTACCCTTCTTCGTCAATGCTGAGAGTGGTGCCGCAACTCTAGAGAAGTCTAGCACGAATCTCTGATAGTATTCATCTAGTCCCAAGAAACTCCGCACCTCTGTCACACTCCTGGGTGGATCCCAAGCTAACACAACCTCGATCTTCGCAGGATCCACTGCAACTCCCGCCTCAGAGATAACGTGTCCCAAGAAGTGGACCTCACATATCCAGAACTGGCACTTCGAGAGCTTACCATAAAGCTGGTTCTCTCAGAGTGTTTCTAGTACAACTTGTAAGTGGTAGGCGTGCTCCTCCTCAGTTGTCGAGTAGATCAAAATGTTGTCGATGAAAACCACGACAAATCGATCGAGGTATGGCTGAAAGATCCTGTTCATGAGGTCCATGAACACTGTTGGAGCATTGGTTATGCTGAAAGGCATAACCAAGAACTCATAGTGGCCATACCGACATCTGAAGGTCGTCTTCTGCACGTCCTCGTCTCTAACTCGGAGCTGATGATAGTCTGACCTGAGGTCTATCTTCGAGAACCACCGCGCTCCCTTGAGTTGATCAAAGAGGTCATCAATCCTCGGTAGCGGATACTTGTTCCTCACTTTCACCTGGTTCAGGCGACGATAGTCAACACAAAGTCCCATGCTCCCGTCCGCCTTCTTAGCAAACAATATTGGGGAAGCCCAGGGTGAAACACTGGGTCGGATGAACCCCTTGCCCTGCAAGTCCTCCAACTGTACCCGTAGCTCTCGATGCTCGTAGGGGGCCATCCGATATGCTGGAGTCGATATCAGGGTTGTCCCGGGGTACATATCAATATAGAATTCTACCTCTCTGTGAGGAGGTTGCCCTGGAATGTCGTCGGGGAAAACATCTGCAAACTGATCCACCACTGCAGGAAAACCAGGACTTCGCACGTCAACTGCTCCTAGGATGAGGCTAGCCAACTGATGAGTGATGGGCTGTCCTCTCCTCTGCGGAAGTTCATCCTGTGTTGCAAAGGCTCTCTTCTTTCCGGTGAAGGTTAACCTACTCCCGTCGGTGCGTACACATCGCACCTTGCTCCTAAAACAGTCAATCTGTGCATGGACCATAGATAACATATCCATGCCCAAGATGACGTCGTAAGGCCTCGACGTTGCTACAAGAAGATCCCAGCTGAAGCTCTCACCTCCTAGACTAAGCTCACACTGCCGGCACCAGTGTGTAATCGTCAAGTCTTCTCCCGTAGAAGTATCTAGCCGTAAGGATCGAGCCAACGGATCTGTCGGAATCTCCGAGCTCCGAACAAGGGCAGCGGCTATGAAAGAGTGACTCGCTCCTGTGTCTATAAGTACTGCAGCAAGGGTGGAATAGACATAGATAGTACCTCGAATCATCTCGGGCACGCCGTGGTCGTAGGCCTCCACTGCCTGGAGCTGTGCCTGTCTCTGCCCGACAACTCCCTGTGGTCGGGCGGACCTCCTGGTGGTGGTGGTGGCCGAGCCTCAAAGCGTCGCCCACCACCTGCTGCTCGGCCAGATCCTATGCCTCGTCCGCCTCCTCTATGCGGACCACCACGGTCGACCCTCTACCTCTGCCTCGGTGGTCCCTCAACCGTCTGCTGCTCCTCGGACCGCGGGTCGAGCAGTCACGAGCCATGTGGCCCTGCCCGCCGCACGAGTAGACCTGTCTGCCTCTCGAAAGACTGGCTCCACGCTGTGTGCCCCGCACTACTGAGCCAGTGTCCTGAGGTTGTCTGCCTGAAGGTCTGGTCTGCCTGGACCCCTGAGTCATCCGTCGACTGCCAGCTGTAGAAGACACTGCCACGTGCCGCCCTGTGGTGGGTCTCGGCGATGGTGTAGACTCAGCAAGAAAGCTCTCGATCAAAAGGGCCCGCTCCAGTACTCCCGTCTGATTCGGAATACTGAGGGAGATCAGCGATGCCCTGATCTCGTGTCTCAACCCCTGCTCGAAGGTCTGGGCCCAGAAGAATGGGTCTCGTACCATGTCAGTCGAGTAGCGCGAGAGATCGGTAAATCTAGCCGAGTACTGAGCGACCGTCATGCTGCCCTGCCGCAGCTGAATAAGCTCTTGAATGCGCACTGCACGGAGGGTGGCTGGGATGAACTCCGAGCGGAAGAGGCTCTCAAAGTACGTCCAAAGAAGAGATGCCTCATCGTGCACCTGGAGCATCAAGCTCCACCATCGGCCCACTGCTGCGTGCAGTAGGCTCACAGCGAGGATCACCATGAGGTCTGATGGTGTCCTCACTAGCCTGAAAACTCGTACGACTGCCTCCAGCCAGTCCTCGGCTGCCTGGGGGTCCATCTCCCCACGAAACCTGGGCGGTTGCTGACGCTGAAACTCATGCAGTGCACTGAGGCGACGTGCATCGTTAGCGGCTGGTGCTGGAAGTATCGGTGGCTCGATAGGTAGTGCTACCGCCGGTGCCACTACTGAAAAAGGGCCATGCACCGAGGCTTCGTCGCTCGGTGGGCTGTCATCACGCTCGACTCTCGGAACCCTAGCTGGTTGTCATCGTGGGGCCATCCTAAAAAGGAAACAGGTGCGCCACGGTCAGAATAGTATACCTGGTGAGCTGATACTAGGTAATCACAAAGAAAACTTGAAACACACACACAATCAATGTTTTCGTGCATTAAGTCGGAAATCAGAAGTCAGGGTCCTGGTGTACGGATACGTCGGCCGCCACACCAACACTGGACTCCCTGGACTGATAACCACACCCAATACACTAAATATTATTGCTTCACATAGAAAAGATTAGAGTTCGCGGTAGAACCGAACTCCTCTGATTCCAATTTGTCACGACCCGTCCTCGGGGCCCGTGCCGTGACTACCCCAAGCCCGCCTTCCATAGGCGAGGGGCTAGCGACTAGCACCAAGGCGTAAATCCCGGTAAAAAGGGAAGGCATTGCCTTTGTAATGTAAACAAGCACCACAGAGTAAGCAAGAGGAAAAGTAAACACTAAGTAAAAACAGAGTACAACTGAAGTGCGGAATAGTAAACGGGCTAGTATACAAACCCAAACTAAAAGTAAAGTACAACTCGAAAGGGAAAATAACAACTGTAAAGTAAAAGCCGCTACACCGAATTGTCCACTAGAAATCCCACCTGAAGGGTGGGTACAGATAGCTCCACTGCTCCTTGGGTTCTACCGTCCGCTCCAAGCACGTCACACCCAGTGGTCCACCTCCAGGTACCGTCCTGCTCTGCGAGCCTCAACCACGATCAACGTTGTCCGTCGTCTGCAATCAACACAATGTAGTGCGGGCATAGCCCGTGCAGGGGTGAGTATAAACTACTCAGTAGGGACCCCGAGACCCCCGAAGGTCTCCCAAAATCAACAAAGGATAAACCAAAAGGGAATATATAATCACGAAGTAACAACCGACACTGCTTAGGTTTATGCCCATACATAAACCTAAGTCATCAATTCCAATACGCTCCAACCTCCGAGCCCAAGTACAACTCAGTCCACACAGGAAAGTATACGTATTCCACACAGGAAAGCAAACGTAATCCACACAGGATAGCACAACACAATCCACATAGGAAAACACAGGATTCAGCTCACACAGGTATACTTTTTCGGTAGACGATAGAGATGATCATTGATCCATGTAAGTCGTCGGACCCACAAAGGATCGATAGGTACTAACCCCCGCAAAGACCCACACAGGATCGGACCCACACAGGATCTGTAGGCACTGGTTCACATAGGGTCGCTGAGCGCTGAGCCACACAGGATCGGACCCACACAGGATCGGTAGCACTGATCCACACAGGATCGCTGAGTGTTGTAGTCGCCGTCGTCGAATCCACTGAGGATCTCTGCACTGTCGTCGTCGTTGTCAAAGTAGAAGTCGCAGCCAGCTCTAGGGTTCCCGCACATAGCAAGCTCATTCAGGAGGGTCCGCTCCACGAGCCGAGAGGCTGATACATCAACTGCCACAAAGTCCAGAGTTAATGTATCCAAAAGTTCCGTATCATCAACAGGAACTCAACGCAACAGACGGCGCGTAAATCGGACGCACAGTCTGAGAGTTATTGGTTTTTTCGTCCCAGGGGCCCGGTTGGTTTTTAAGGCAAAACCAACCCGACTGTACTCCACCTGTGTCCAAATCTCAGGAATAGTATGTCAAAAGATCCGTCTCACTAAGAGGAACACAACAAAGTCGACGGCACGTCAATCGGACGTCCGTAGCTCAAGATATGAGCGTTTCCACTCCGAGGGCCCGGTTGGTTTCGTGTACAAACCAACCCGGACGAACACAAAATATTCCGAAACCTTGAGTGTGATAAACCAAAACGACCGTCTCGATCCAAGGATCGCATCGCCGCTGACGGCGCATCGTTTGGAGGTCCGTAGCCCGAGTTATGGGCATTTGAATCCAAATCGCTCGGTAACGGGGGTTTCGGGCCCGGGCCGTCCCGGCCCGAGACACCCCGGTTGGCCCGAACCGGGTCGACCCGCCCCGGACAGGGTCAACCCAGCCCGGACTGGCCCAGCACAGCGCACTGGGTGCGCTTCCAGTTCGGCCGAAGGCCGAGCTATTGGAAAAACGGGGGGCGCTTGCCCCCCCCCCCCTTGTGAAGCCGCGGCCCCCCCTCATGATGGGGGGCCGTTTTGCTGGTCGGGGGAATTAAATTCCCCAGGTTCTTCTCCCTTCCGGCCGGCCCGACCTGGCCAGCCGGTTCTTCCTCAATTGGACCAGCAAAGGCCAGTCCCCTTCCGGCGGCCCGGATCGCCGCCGGTCATCTTGTTCCGCCGCGGCCCGGAACCGGTCGCAGCCTTCGTCGTCCAGCGCGGTGCGACGGCACCACGCCCCTCCGCCGCGGCCCCGCTCCGGCCGCAGTGCCTTCGATTTCTTTTGACGCGGCGCGACGGCGTCGCGTTCTTGAATTTCATTCCATGACGCGGCGCGACAGCGCCACGCAATAATTATCGTGCGATTCCCACGTGGTTCGTCGGCACCACGCCATCCCGTTCCATCCGCAAGGAAACAAATATGAAAAAAGGAGGGGGGGTTCGGCCGTGTTTGTGCGGTCCGGCCCCCCTCTCGTTAAACGATAACATTTATTCGTTTATCCTCGATGTTCGACATTCTAGAATCAGGAATGGAAATAATTAAATAAAACAACAACAATCCCATACTTGATAGAAGATGTCGCACGTCGGGAGTCGCGGAAAGAGCGTCGTTCCGTCAACGTTGGTGGAAGATGCGCTCGGTAAAGTTGAGTCGAGTCGAGTCGACACTCTCAGAATACTTTGTGGGCGGCGGTGCTTCCCTTCCTTGCTCCGATTGAAGAAGGTAGAAGGTGTTTCTTCGCGTTCTTTGGAGACGTTGAACGTTCTTATTCGAGAGGTTGAAGGTCTTCCAAAAGTTATTCTCCTCTCCTTAGTTCTCCCCACAAATTTTATGCCAACCCAAAGAGAAGAATAGAATATCTCATTTTAATGTTGGAAAAAATATTTCAAAAGAAATAAAACACTCAAAATATTTAATTAGGTTGGTTTAATTAATTAAATTCAAAGTGTTGGAAAGAATTTCAAAAGATTGAAATTCAATTAAACCTCACTTATCTAACCTCATTAATTAAACAAGTTGTCAACATTAAAGTGGGAGTTGTGGGGGGATTTAGATGATATGAATGGGTGGGGTTTGTGTGGGACCCACCACCCTCATAACCTCACAAGGGAGGTTGGGTGGTTACCCAACTTCCATCAAGAGTTTACACTTAGAGTAAAATAATTAAAATTGTAGTGTCATTATATAATAATCTTCCACAATTTTTATTATCACCACCCGTGTAAACGCAACTCCGGAACATGAGTTCCTAAGTAATTACTGGCGCTGCGAGTTCATCGATGCCCTCGGAATTCGATTCCGGGCAACGGTTCAAAAGATAGAAAAACCCGCTCGTTCGTTCACTGAACGTACCCGATCCAAACTTCGGAAAATTGATTACAGGCACACCGGGCCTCGAAATCAGGTGCCGTCAGAAACCGCGTTCTTGTAAAATTCCAAAGAAAATTAAGAAAAAATTTCCCTTGAATTTTACGGGTCTTTACAAGGTTTTTGAGACCCCATGATCAAAACTATGTCTCTCCCATGACATGTAGTTTGAAGTGGTAATATCTTCCGTAAAATTATTCCAACACTACCTTAAAATTAATAGGTATATATTCTACTATTATCATAAAAGTCTCAAGTAAAGATTTTAACCAAGGGGTATTAACATAATATAAATGTAATTTCATGATTTCCTCTAGGATAATAAATTTGAGATAGGTTATACACATTCAAGGGGAACATTGTGGAAGATAAAAGTAGCAAGAAATATTATTTTTAGTTATTGAGGGAGTATTCAAAGGAGTTACCCTCATTACAATTGTCTATTGTGGATACAGATGGAGTAGCTTTCCTCCATTCAATGGTTTTTACCTTTCTAATTATATAGAAATTTAGGGAGGCCCAACTAACATATATAGACAGTGATACCCTACATACTAAGGTATTTTTTTGATATTATCATGATTTATTTTATGAAGGTGGGTAGAAAATTATTCTTTTTGGATGATAGGCAATGGTACCGGTTTTCTAAGAGAAGAGGTGTTGAGGGAGTTTCGTATTTCCCCCTGAGTTGTATATCTTGTATTGGGAAACATATACCAAGACCTTCATTTATATTTTTAATGTAAAGTGATAAATAGGTGTGTTGTAGATTTTATCTCTTGATGCCACACATTTTATAATATGAAGGTAGCATACCGGGTTCTTTTTGGTTTAGATCAACACCTTGAAGTGTCGGAGTTGAAGCAGGATAATATCTCTGAGGATTTTTTGACAGGGATTCCATGATCATCAATTATATATGATTCCATCTGGGTGATTATAGACTGACTCACCATGTTGGGCCACATCCTAGCTGTAGAAGATTAGATTTCAATGGAAATATTGGGATACCTTTACATGCAAGAGATTGTCTATATTTATATAGTTCAATCAGTGATAATTTTAGACAACATTACTTGTTTGAATACATGATTTTCAAGAGGTCTGCAGATGATGATAGAGACTCAACTGATTTTGATCATAGAATTTCCCCCATAGACTTATTTCTAGACTAAGCAGAGTATTCAAGTTCTATAGGACATTCCATAATCTATCATATTGTAAATTGTTTATAGTTGGGAGGAACATCTACCCTTAGTAGAGTTTTTTTATAAAAATAGTTACCACTCTACCATTCATATGGAACAATTCAATGACTTATATGGTAAAACCTTCAAGTCACCATTATATCGAATTGACTTAGGGGATTCCATACTCTTATGCCCAGATTTAGTGTGAGTGATGATAGAGAGGGTGTAGACCATCTAATTGTGGATGAGGACTACCCATATCCATTAGAATTCCTATGTGGACTAATGATAGATGACTTTTTAGTATGAGGATAGAGACCATGTCTTACTAAAGTTACATCCTCGGTGAGGTTTTTGGATATTTTTCTTTGGTGGAAAGTTGCCTCCAATATTCATCATCCCTTTCTAGATACATCATAGATTTGGAACAGTGGAATAATGATAAGCTCTATAACCATTGTTAGACTATGTACATGATTTCTTCTACAGGTTTCAGCTATGGAGTTATGTTCATGAACCATCACATGTTATCGATTGGGGTGAGCTGGACATCAAGGATGGAGCTCCAATTATTGTGTACCTATTAGAGATAGAGTATAATCAGTATAAGATCATGCATTGGTGAGATATTACATTGGTGTGTGTTTAATGTTTATAAGAGAAACTTTTGGAGATAACCTAGGACCAGGAGACCCTGATGCGAGCTCAGTACCATAATCTTTTTGAGTAGTTGTTTTATTTTCAGTAAGAACTTAATTTAAGGTGAGGAGGTTGTAATGTTTATTTTTTTAAGACATTGAAATATAATAATGAATATTTTCTAAGAAAACTACTATGATAGAAGGGGAATCCATTACCCAGTATGGTTTTCTCATTATTTATATAACAAAAATATTATATATTTTATAACACGCACGTGCAGATTTCCAAAAAATGTCGAATAAATCTTAAAAGTGAAATAATTTGTGAAATTAACGATATAAATTGAGTCTTGGATATGGGATTTTATTTAGGAATGACATAATCTTTCTCGGAATTCAGTGTCTTCCTTAAGTGCCATAATTTCCTATATAATTAAATAAATTAAATATATTTATTCATTATTTAATTAAAAGCTAAAAATGTAATACCCTCTATAAATATATAGTTATTAATAATACCAATTTTTATCCACATAAATCATGGATTTATAGGAGATTTTGGAGGAGATCATTGAGGGACAACAATAGAATTGATGATCGAATCGGTATTTCAAGGAATCTTTGACATCAAAGGAGTCCATGGATCTCACCAAACACTATGAAAAATGACCATTTTTCATCAGGGAATGATCCAAACTCGAGGTAGTACATTTATGAATTATAGATTTATCTCATTTCATTATCCTATTTAAAATTTATATCAACTCCACAAACAAGAATTTATTTGTGCATCATTGGTTGATTTAATTGGTAGTTGTTTAATTGTTCAATGTTTTTCTCTTTAATGGAAATTAATTGAGTCAAACCAATAAAAATATTGAGGATTATTAATCATTTTTATTTTTTCTTCTCCTCCCCCATTTATTCACACATTCATAAACAACATATCCTTGGATAAAATGTTGAACAATACATGGTATTTGATCATTTTACAATAGTTCTTTGGTGGAATATATTGATATTGTGGGCTCGAGTTCATGATTGTCGTTGACACCATGGTGTGTGATGATGATAGATGAACCAAGATGGGATAAATTTAGATATTGAGAGTGTGGTTGGGGTTTGGAATGTAGTGTGTGATGTGTTCTAATGAGAGTTTATTTTGGAGCTGATTTAATTTTTGGAATCACATTATCACTGATTGAAAGGCTTGGTCAATGTTAGATCACGCTCCAAAGGTGGGATTTTTTTTAGAATAAATAAATTGTAGTTGTGAGTGTTGATCCATGAATAACCCATGGGTTATATGAAATCCCAACTACACTGAGTGTAATTTAGAAAAGATGTCGTGTATCCCCCTCTACAATGGATAGGGATTACACATGAAAAAAGTATCACACACTATGAGAAAGATGTCACACTTCATGTGACTCATGTATGGAAGTTCCATATAAACTCCTAGGGTGCATGGGTTGATACATGTCTAGGAAAATGGCAAGGTTCATGGCTACAACTAGATAAAGGGGAAGGTCGGGTACATGGACATGACAAAAAGTATATTGGTTTGGGGTGTTGGAAATGAGAAAGGACAAGGGATGGTCCAACATTCATGGGGAATGAGGTGTATTACATGTATATTATTTTTACTTTTCCATGTGTGGTGTGATTCCATTTCTCTCTTCAGTTTACACTTGTATCAATTGAATGTTTTCCTTGGTCTGTTACCTATGATGGGACTGGGTCACATTATATCCTAAGTATAGTATTAAAATCCTTACTATATTTTGATATTATTATGGAGTTCATGGTGTACCACATTAGAAATGAGTGTGACACTATATCATTCAATATTTCACCCTAGGTGGGTTTAGTGGTATTTTCGTCACCAGTATACATGGAACAGTGGTCCCCTATCTAGAAATATACTCAAGTAGGGTTAGTGGTGTCCCCCTGAGGTCATGGGAGTGACCGCTGTCAAGGGTTTTAGATCTTAGAGATACACCCATTAATTATTTAATGAGTCTTAATGATAAGTGACCTCCCATATTATCACAAAAAGTGGTAGTAATGCACAAAGAGTGAGTTATATAGGAATCAAGCATTACCTTTAAATCCTCGAGTAGAATCCTTTAGATGATAGTATGGTTAAGTCTTAAAAAAGTAATGGAGTCTATCCTTAGTATATTTCTGTTTTTTATATTGTATCCCCTATATTGATTGAAATATCCTCATGGTTATGTGATGGACTTGTATCTTAATGCATTTTGATTGATGATTTTGGGGTTTCCTATATTGTGTTGTAATACTCACCCATAAATGGGTTCTTCCCACACATGTCATGTCTTATTTAGATGGAAGACCATTTGAGGGAGTCCCAAAGGGACCTGGAATAAGAAGAGAATTTTGAGCTATAAAAACTAACATTCTTTCATGTTGATACATTTGATAGTAGTCCCCTCCAACTTAGCAGGTTGTACATATTTACATCATTTGTGGGAATATGTTTGGCCCTTATTCTCTCTAGTGATTTTTCTTCTCAGATTTTGAGATATCAATATATTCTTGATAATGGTAACACTATAACATTTTCTTTGAAATATTTATTGTTTTAGAGATTTTTTCATGTGTATAGGAACATTAGGTTACTACTTCCCATGATTGTGATATTCCTACTTCGTGTTGGTCACCAGAACAAGGTATTTTGGATGTGGGAATGTGGTTTTCACACTCAACCCCCCTAACAGGTCTGGGAATATCATGATGTCCATTTAAAAATTAATATAACTTATTAAGTATGATATTTAACTATTTCAATTATAGGATAATACCATCATGTGTATGGATAAATATCATCCAATAATTTATTACTCTTTGAAGAGAATATAAAATTCAGGAACCATTATCTTATAGGTGGATATCAAAACCAAAAGGAAAGAATAAATCATAAACTAAACTAATAGTTTAGCCTCTAAAATTTAGTATCACCTTTTAATCCCTTGAGTAATATATCACAGGACAACTCATCGCACATTTAATCTTTAGGAAGTCATATTTTTTATTAGGAGGGATGAGGATATGATCTATAATTTCCAAAGGGAATAGAAACCTCATAATAGATCTATAAACAATTTAATTTCCACTCAAATGATCATTTTTGAGAGGCAAATGTATTTTTATAGTCACATCATACACATATCCTAGTATATGAGTGCGAAATATGTGTGCAATATTCTCTAAGGAGAGGATAAACCTTATCATTTATTTAGTGGATATCATGGGGTGGATATTAGAGAGTTAAGAAACATGCCAAATGACCACTGGAAAATGTATTTAACAACATTCATGTACTTCATAAATGATACCATAGTGTTTTTGGTTAATTAAATTGTTTTTAGTGTCCTAGAAAATTAATATATCAACTACCAAAACAATAATGGTCTCCCTAGTCTGATAAACAAACTCAAAACCCCCATATAATTACCACTCTACATTCCATAATATATATTCACCAAACATTTAAATAGAAAAAAAATATCTAAAATTCAAACTTCCCTAATACCATCTGACCAAAATCTGACCCACTCAGTTCCCAATATAGCTAATTTTAAGCCCAGTATACCACCATAATATCTCTTCCAATATAATAGTGACTGGAAACTAGAAATAAAAATGTAATCATATATATGAGGCCTTAAGATATTAAAATATTTAATATTAATGATTATATTACACAAAAATAATTGGCAATAACACCAATGTTAATTAATAAATAGAATTTTATAGAAATATTGGCATAGAACAACAACTATACCATATAATTCTATAATATAAATACCTAAAATGTGAAATTAAAGTATTTATATAATTATATGTTAAATTATAAATATTTAGGGTTGATTCCACTTAACATTAAAGACTCCTGAAAAAATTCAATCATCAACCTTCTTCCGCTATGTTTAACAATCATCCACTATGCATGAGATCTAGCAATCACAACTATCTCTATATCCTCCATCGTTATCTGTGGAATTTTTTAAATCTACCTAGAAAAAACACATGTGTGCATAAGGACCATGATAGTTTGATTATAAGAATACCTATATTACATCCCTATGAAGATAGTGGTAAAAATAAATTTACCTAATAGCTCAAAACCATGACTAAAGGAAGAATAAGATGTAGAATCCCATGTAGAAACTAGATATTCACTTATTCATGAAATCATTCTATATGTTAGATTCCAAGTCTTTAAAGTACAACTCAATAATAGAGTGGATCAAACAAAAAGAAAATATAAATGTGTAATCAATAAAATTATTTTACATGTCAACATCAAAATATACTCTATTTCAAAACATCAAGCCTAATGTCCCAAATTTCTCTTCGTAACATGAAGTTATCCAAATATTATGATACATCCAAATATTTAAAAAAACCCATTCTATCACATCTCTATCATTTCCATATTATGACTTGGTAGAAGTTGAAATTAGTGATCTATACCTTTCTAAATAGTACATTAATCAAGTGGGTTACTAACCTATATATAGGACCCATTCCATGATGTGTGCAGTGTACATTGACTATGAGGGTTACCTACTGAATGAGTGGTGGACCTAAGACCATAACTATAATTGGTTTACCTAGTCCACTTATTATATGGAGTACCACCAACTAGTTGGATGTTTTATGTTAGGAGCATAACTTAACATATGGATACTCTAATCAACCACCCATAATCATCAACCCTCTATATAGTTACAAAAATTCCAACTACCTGAACCCCATGAATATAATGGAGAGTACATAACTAATATCAAACTATTTACAAAAAGAACCCAATATATGAATACACATGAAACCAATACTTACACATATATAGAAAAATATGATATATAATGAGATATTCTCAGTTCATTGTGTGTCCCTTCTAGGTAGAAGACTTCTAGAAGACACTGGAGGGCATGTCGGGAACTACAGGCTCCCATTACATGACATATATCAATTTATGGGAAATTTAGTTCAATCACATATTGTGTGGACCAAAATGAGCTAGATGATTTATAATAAAGGTACATGCCATGGAATCTTCCTAGGAGTACATGACATGTCTCAAATTAAATAGCATGTATATCGACATTGTTAGTCTTTTTATATAAAATATTAATACCTTATCACCTTACTTGAAGTACATGATTTCCTTTTCAAGTACATGTTGTATAAAACAATGTCAATATATATGGTATACATCATATACAAACAAATTTTTTCATAAGATATACTATATATATAGATTTATCCATGAAGTGTGGGTTATATGACTTCTCCATTAATATTTATAGGACACACAGAGAGGGTCCTAGTTTGATAGATGGTGTGTGATCCGGAGTCACATGAAATGTGATATTTATAAAAATTAAAAAAAATATACATAACATGATTACTATATGTAATTTTATCACTTGAAATAGGTGGAGTGTTGTTAGGAAATTCCATCCAGTACTATAATCCTCATCGATTTCATCTCCCATAAAGAATCATCACAATTAATTCTATTTTCACTTAAAATTCAAAAAACAAATAACACATCCAACACACATGAAATTGTGATTATTATATGTTTTTTTAACTATATAACTCTCTAATTAAAATATATTTCATTGATCCCCATTATATATCTCTATAATCCCACTAAATTATCTATGCATATTTTTTCAAAGTCACTTTATGATCACAAAATAAATATCCTCTATTTCATTCTCATTTTATAATAAATAGATGTCCCATAGAAAAAAGATTTGAGAAGGATGATAAATGGTTAATTATGGGGGTTTTGGTAACCCAATTATAATATATCATTCTTTTTTATTAAAAATCCATAGAAACTTGTATGAAATAGATAAAGAACCATTCGAGAATGAGTTTTTCAGGAAAATATTATGGGAAGAGATTATTTTTAGGAAATAATAAAATTTCTAAAGAATTATAATTATGATAATAAAAATTAATATTCTATAAATATGTTCATGTGAAACAACTTTACATTCAAATAACCATTAGACTAAATTTTATATTAAATTTTGTATGTAAATCAAATTCCATTTTCTTTGAATGATTTCTTTTCAATAATATGAAATGTTCAATAAGTATAATTAAAATTTTAAATTTGAATTATTATAATTATATAAGATATAAATAATACAAAATAATTATAATAATATCCAAATATATATCTTTACAAAATATATTCCTATCATGATGAAAACCTTTCTAAAAAATCCATAAAAAGTACAATAAAATAATCATCTGTAATATTTAATCAAATAAAAATAAAAAGAAATAATTTATTTAACTAGATAAACTGATGTCTTAAATGAGTATTTATGGTCATTTTTTATAAACTAACCTTTTTTTATCATGATTATATTTTCTAAAAAATTACTAAATTATTGTTATTCCAATTCATATCATATCATTGCTTCATCCATAAAATTGGAGGAATTTTTTTGTTGACCAAAATCTTATAGTAACTCAACCTTCATTCATCATATTAATTTCAAAACACCCAACGACTCCCACATCCATGAAATGGAATGAATCTACATTCCAAAGGCAGGTGGTCAATTGGTGTTTCAAACTCAATGACTCTTATGAACTCACATTGGGTGATAGTATGTGATGTCAGGATCCTCGCACCCTTTTGGGATAAAATATTTCTTACTATGGGACTCCCTTATAAATTCATGATATATTCATAAATCCTTCCCATTCCCCAATATGGGATGGGTTAAACCTATGCCAATTACTTGATCAAGATCATATTATGATAGGAATAGATTTGTGTGCCACGAGTTATCATTAATTCTTTTATTTATTTATGATGCTTTAGTTTAAATAAATATTTGGGAACTCTAGAGTTTATCACTATCTAGGGAGGAAGTCAGTGTCTTGGAGATGGGATTGAACCTATACGAGGTGTAGTAAATATCATGTGAGAACATGAATCAAACCCCCTCATAGTTCATTTGACATAGTTTGAGGTTGTACTACAAGATTATACAATGTAGTTTTACATTATGAAAAAATGATGTTAATATAGGTATTAGGCCTTAAAGAGGAATCATATATATCCTATCAAGACAGGAATTAGTATCTATTTAGTTTAGGATATGGGTGTCAGTTTTGTAAAAGATATGACACAAGAGTCATTGAGTGGGACTTATTATTTACGGTTTCTAGGAATTTCCTCATCAGGAGTGTGTGTCTCTTTGAGTGAAGGTGAGATGTAATCATGTTTATATCCCAATGGAGGCCCCACACTGCGGGAATCCAACTCATTCCATTAGTATAACCATTGACAGCCTATAATCCTATGTGTTCTATGCTCATTCTAAGAAAAAAAGAGATAGTGTATGATTGGAAACATCAAATGAGAGATGATTTTTATGGGTATTACACATTAATGTTACTCATTGAGTTGTATGCATACTAGTCTCATAGATATTATGGTCTAGGGCTTTGGACTTATTAATAAACTCCACATATCATGTTTATTATAGGTATCAAATTATTTTTAGTTCCGCTCACCGTTAAACCACTGATGGGCTTCAGGTACATGAGGGCATGGTTGTGGGTTACACTCAAAGGGATGATTGTGTATGATCCCACGTCTCATCTGACGATATATGAGGTAGGATGGAAGAATTATAGGATAATTTAGCACCATGAGTTAATAATATTAAATAATATATTGGGACATTCCCCAAGGAATATTCTCATTGAAGCTTATGCCTTAGGAAGAGACCATATGTCTCATTTTTTGAATATAATTAGGGTCCATGTAGTTTAATGACTCCCTAACCCACTAATGGGTTTGGATGGGTGATTACACTCAGAGAAATTATTATTATCTATAAGGTTTAATAAATCCAATGACTTATACCATGATTGATTCCCATGATACATATTCATTCTCTAACCATTGACAGGTAAGGGGAGATAATGACCATGCAAGTAAATTCAAAAATGTATAGCCTGAAACAGAGGTTCATGAGAGATAATAACACAAATAAGATCACATGATTTTGTAGTCCAAACCCATTATGGACTCTCTCCATTTAACGGGGTTTCTTCTCTAATGTTTCATGTATGAGGATTTACACGGTCTGTGTCAAATTGTATTTTCCAGACAATGTTGAATTGTACAAGGTTTCATACCAGAAATGTATTGATTACCTACCTAAATTTTCATGATTTTCGAACCAAATTTTCTCTTTTTTCTTCCTGGAATTTCATGTGATTCCTTCCTGACATGGTGGTAATTTCCAATGGTATCATCTTGACTTTTTCTTGTTGTGTCACATAATCAAAGCATCAATTTACATGGTGCTTCGTATAATAAAAGCTTACATGTCCAAGGAAACATGAATGATAAAAGAGGACATGTACATGATGTTTTTTATGATGAAATAGGACTTGTACAGAGTCTTTCACATGATTATAGTGACTTTTAAAGGATGTATTCTCTTGATTGTGGCATAATTTTCTTGAATTATTTTCATGACCAAAGCGTACATTTACAAAGCCTTTCGTATGATCATAGAGAATTTTCTTTAAATGTCATGCACTATCAACATCACCTTGTTTAGGGATGATCATATGATCTTGGATGAAATAATGATGGGAGATCTCATTATAATACAGACATGTCCATGGAATTTTTTGTGATCATGGGGAATTTTTTGGGGTGTCTTCATGTAATCAAGATGAATTTTCCAGGGTGTCTCAAGGAAATGTTGACTTGTTTGGGTTGTCTCAGGACAATGTTGAAATGTCAATTCCCATACATGTTACTAAGGAAAACATTTCTAGGGCCTCATTGAGGAGTCTTAATATTAGTGAGGAGTCTGAAGACAAATTATATTAATGTATTTAGGAGGTGTGGTCCTATAAATATTTCTTCAATTGCGCATAGGAAAAAAGGGTACACATCCAAAGGTTGACATTACATGTCCAAGGGATCATGACTCAAACACATAAGCTATAATTTGAATTTAAAAAGGATATCATGCTTGAGGATTTATGTTAATGGTGTACTCCTGCAGTTCTTATTGTGATAAGAGGTAATTTCCACATTTCCATAAGAATTTCCAGGCCACCTACCATGGATTGCGTGCATGGGAAGGGTTTCTACCTACATGAGACAATATTTCATGACTATGGATATTGTTATGAAGTTCAGTTCATGGTAGGAATTTCTAGGGCCACATGCATGTTAAAGAGTTCCCGCATAATGGTTTCACATGATGTTTAACTATTCATGTCTTCGCATGACCTTAATGGTGTCTTGGGAGAGGTTCAGTGAACATGTTCAGGGGTTGTATGTTTGATCTGTGTGCATGGATGATGGTTCCTGGAATATGTGCTACATTTACACGGTTTTTTCCTTATATGGATGGGGAAACATGGTAGTTTTCATGGAGGAATGAAAAACTTGTTGGGAATCATGAAATAGAATGGACGATTCACATGAACTAGGGTCTTCCTGATGGCACCACATGATATTCAGTTCACCATGTGATTGATTGATCTTCAAGGGATAATGTGATGGGTTTTCATGATCATGTGATGGAATATTCTATCTTTTTTTTCATCCTCCCTTGGTGATGTCAACTTGGATCACATGAACATCATCACCTTAATTATGATGGATTTTCATGGTCTGGATTATGGGTTTTCATGTGATGATTGTTGGAGTTGGTGGTCTAGAACCAACTACTTTGTACTTTATTCATTAATAAAATCCTTATCACATCTTGATTGTTCTTCTGCGTGACAATTCATGTGATAATGTCCTAAGGACAACTATTGCATTAATGGGTGATAGTGGATCCCTGCTATAATGAGAACCCAGAAGGGCCATAACAATTTTCTTGAATATATGTTATATGGCCGGATGATATTATTTTAGGGACACAAATAATAAAATTCATTAGGGGTGAGGACTCATAAAACTTTGAGGCACCTTCTCATGGTGTTCACCCTTGGTAATATCCAGGAGGATATTATGAGAACGAGACCCATCGGTAGGAAATCCACATTTCATAGTGTCATTGGATTTTCCTATCTGCGGACGTGTGTATTGGTCCTTAGACATTAAGATTATTAATAATGGGTATTAAAACTCACGCACTTAGATGTATTGACAAAAAAATGTGAAGAAACATTGTTCGCAGCGAGGTAGGATACGTTGGGTGTGTCACGAGTAATACTGCATTAATAGATAATGCGAGAAAGGATTTGTCCCTTATATTCCATAATGGAAGTAGATATATCAGGCCCTTTGATGCAATTGATATAGCCTAAATAAATCCATGTCCATGGTAAGGTATGGGAGAGTTCAATTCTGGGAAGTCAAAGAAAGAATAATCGAGCACATGGGTTGATGGCACTAGCATGCAACCCACTTGATTAGAGATATCGAGACAAAGGGATTATATTACACGGTAAGAATTCATAGGAGGTGACACATCATTGCCGTGTTAACATCTTTCTCTATGGGTGCCTTGGCGTTTTGCTAGATGCTAACCTTGGACTTTAGGGAGGCTCTGCCTAATGCCACTGAGAAAGAGTCCTACAGGGTCACACACTAAGTGTGTCCATGTATCTCAGTTAAATATTAATTTAACAAGATAAATAAATATTATTCCCGTCTTTGGTTTAATAATTATTTAAGGATGCCTGATCGCATTTATTTCGACACTAGTTATTCAAGAGAATATATTGTGGGAGAAATAATATATATATTTATTAGCGAGTAATGCAGTTACATTTATTTAAGAAATAAATAGCCATTACTCATGGTCTAATAAATATGGTGGAGGAAACAAATAAAATGAAAAATAAAAAGTACACGTCGTGTATATTTATATAAACACCGTGTAGTTTGTGTTTTGGGATTCGTGATAAAATATTGTTTATTTAATTAAATGATGTTAAATGTAATATGTTGGGTGCATGTCAGGTAATAATGATGATCAACTGTCATTATTAAGACATGTGGTATTACTAAGAATTAAATTAAATGATTAAATGATTTCGGGAAATTAATTCATTTTATTATTGTAAGTATTATATTCCCAAATTACATGATTCTCATTGAATAGAGCCATTGTTGTGCACAACGGATCTGGAAATACTCTCAAGCCAAGAGAGAATTCCCTTTCCACCAAGAACGCCCTCAAGTTACGAAAGCGAGATCCTCCACCGGATCAAGGCGGTTGAAGCCGGGCATCGCAAGGAAAGGCTCTTCTGTGCTAGCACCCGGAGATCTATTCGGCGACATCCAGAGATACATGGGGAACGTGTGGATCACCGCTAGAGGAATACTTTACTTGGATTCTAAAACGCAACGACAGATCACATGATCGTGATCGAAGACTCCAACGAATAAAGAATTACATCGAGGTAATTCTTATGAATTAATTAAATTAATTATAACCAACATATGATGATTCTATCTCAAGGGTTCCGGGACTTTTCTTTTCTTTTTCATTCTTCGTTATATTCTGAAGATTCAGCGTTTTAAATCATGACGGATCTCGGATTGAACGTTGTTTAACATTAAAATTAATGTTGGGAAAACCCACCAATGCGCTTCCGCTGCGCCCAGAACATACAAGTGGTATCAAAGGGGTCATATCATTGATTATAATTATTTATTTTTTCATTGGTCATTTATGCATTTAATAATTTAGTTATTTCAATTCAAGTTTAATCTTTCTAGAAATCTAAATATCGAGATCAGTTCCTCCTCCCCCGTTTCTTGTTCACCTCACAGAAATGAATTTTTCTTTAAATTTTGATTAAAATAAAATAGAGGAACTCATCCAGAGGAGCCAAAATTTTCTGGCCATACAACACCAGAATACACGACATGTATTCGGAAGTACACGCCGTGTAGTATAGGTTCAATGCATTGAATGATCCACCAAATCAGGTCGTGTATTGGATTCTTTCTTATAATTTATAAAATCATGTGTTGACTAGAAATAGGTGGCACACGGTTTCCGGAATACACGTCGTGTGGTCCAATGAACACGGCGTGTAGTCCCTCCGGGTTAGGGATGGGCTGTGTACTCCGTACACGGCCTGCCCGGCTAGAAACCGTGAAATGCAGAAACTACATGGCGTGTGTCCCACTGTACACGCCGTGTACTCCGAAAATTTCTTATGTACATTAACACACTATGTCCCTAGGTGTGTACTTCAGATGGACGGTGAAGAAAAGTACACACCGTGTAGTCATAACTACACACCGTGTACTCACCCAAATTACGTAAATTTATTAAAATTTATTATTATATTATACAAACCCTTGAGACGTGTACCATGGTGCAGGCGTAAAGCTGAGGCACAACACGTGATAGGTGTTATATATATATGTGTGTTTAATTTAACATCTGCGTTATAAATGGGAATTCACCGGGTTGCCTCCAAGGTATAAGTTACGTACAAGGATAATTTTAAATGAAATTATTTATTTAAAATTATGAAGGATGAGAATCTCAAGGAAGTTCAGAAAAGGGTTTAAGATAAAGGGATTGATTAATTAAAGATAATTAATTAATTCTAGCGTGATTTATCTTAAACAAGAACGATTAAATAATTGAATGCTAGTTTTATTTATGTGTAAATAGCGTTGCATGTTTGGATGGTCATGAGATAGACCGAGACCTTTTTATGTGAATGGTTTATTTTAATTTATTTATTTAAATTAAATTTTGTTGGCCTGTGAGACATCTCTTCATTAATATGTAGGGCCTGTGCGACCAAGGTTTCTTTTATGTAAAACCCCTTTTTACCCCTCACCTGCATGTGAGATAAATGCATATGTAATGGCTGGAGCTCCCAGGCTTGTGGAGGCGGCTCAATTCAGGAGCCACGACGAAACCAATCCAAGGAGATACAATGGTGGACCGGTGGAAAGCTATAAAGACAAACCCGAAAGGTTCAAGGTGTTTCTCCCCTAGGTCTTGTTTTAGTTTATAAACCGAAAGATAAACTAACCAATAGAAAAGCTAACGATCATACCATTTATTTTATTTATGTCAGTTTCATGGTTTATTTATTGTGGGTGTGTTGTCACGATAACACAATTAATGAATTAAACGAGCATGAAATATGGAACTAAAATAAAATCAGCTTATACGTAAATATTATCATAAAAATGGGTAATCACTTAAGTATATCCCACTTAATATTAACAAGAATGTAATAAAAGATAATAAAAAGGAAATTTATTTATAGGGATAAAATCCATCAAAAGAAATATTATGTCGGTATAGCCTTCCATAATCTTGGTTAGAATCGAACCATAGTTCAAAGTGCTTGACCAACCCTAGTTGGGGTGCTTTCAATTATCGGGGAATTATAATTCAAGGTTTTAGGTTGACATGACTTGGTTCACATCAAGGGTTGACTTCCACAGCAGGACTTTGTGTGAAAAAGAGGCAAAGGTTGAGGAAATCCAAAATAAAAGGATTTTAGGATTGGGGAGTCCACTCAGCGGATCAAGGAGTTACGAGTTAATGCAGTTGGAATTTGGAATACCTACCTAAAACCCTTCAAGTTGCTTGACCAACCCTATTTGGGGTAATGAGAAGGGAAATATGGATCCTTGCCACTGGAATATTCAGGAAACAGAATATTCTGAAATCAATGGGGATGACTATTGAATTTCAATAAAATAGTGGGAGCCTAATAAGTATTAATTTATTTTCTTGTCTCAATTTTTTTAATAATGTACTAAAACTTTTTTCATCTTAATTTGTACAAAAGGCAGGAAAATGATGTCAAACATATCATTGCACACCATACTCGAAAAAGAAAACCTTCTCATCGACACCAATTTCCAAGAATGGCTGAGGCGTTTACGCGTTGTCCTTCGCCACGAAATGAAATTAGATGTGCTGGAAGAGCCTATTCCAGTTGTTCCTGGGAAAGAAACTAGTGATGAGGAATTATCTCTCTACATGATGCACATGGATGATTCCACAGATGTCCATTGTTTCATGCTATAGGCCATGTCTAATGAGATCTTGAAGCAACATGAAAACATGGACGCATATAGCATGATTTCTTACCTTAAAGATCTCTACCAAGAGAAGGAGAGACATGAGAGGTATGAGATCTCAAATGCTTTGTTTACCACGAATCTTAGAGAGTTTTCACAAGATGGGCCTCATGTAGTAAATAATATTTGCTAAATTGAATGCCTGGACATCTTAGGGATTAAATTCCCGGATGAGTTACGTACAGATATCATCCTATCATCACTACTCAAGACCTTCTCTAGCTTCATTTTCAACTATAACATGAGCAGAAATGAGAAGAGTCTATTGGAGCTTCTGACCTTGATTCACCAGGTAGATAAGGACATGGTGCATGACAAACCCACGGTCCTTATGGTGAATAACAAAAGGAAGGACAAGGAAAAGGGGATAAAGACTTATAAACTGTCTGAAGCCCCTGAGCACCATCCCTCCAAGAAGGGGAAGATCCAGAGGAAGGGAAAGGAATGGGAGGCAGTGTGTTTTCCATGTGGCAAGTAGGGCCCCTGGAAGAGGAACTGCACCCAGAAGTTTGGGGACGCTAAAGGTGCATTCGTTATTGAGTGAAATCTTTCTATTTCTAAACATTGGGTATTAGATACAGCTTGTTGGGCTCACATATATATTCAAATATAGGAACCAAGTAGATTTAAAAAGATCTCTATAGGAGAGGTGGATCTTTGAGCTACCAATGGCACAAGGCTTGCTGCGTTGGCTATTGGAGACTATCACCTCTCATTGCCAACTGGCATGATTTTGGTTTTACAAAACTGTTATTTTGTTCCTAGTGTTACCAAGAACATAATTTCTGTATCTTGTATGGATATGGATGGATTTGTTTTCATGTTTGGAAATAAGGGTTGTCTCTTTTATAAGAACAACTTATGTTATGGTATTGCACATTTGAATAATGGTTTGTATGTATTAAATTATGAAAACCAAGTGTCGGAAATCGATAACGAAAAAAACTCACATGACTCGTACATCACCCAGTTATGGAATCACCACCTTGGTCATGTGAACAAGAAGCGCTTGACAAAGCTCTACCAAGATGGCTATTTAAACTCTACTGATCTAAAACCACTTGATAGATGTCATGCTTGTTTACAAGGAAAAATGACCAAGCTTCCTTTTGGTGGACAAGGTGAAAGGGCCACAGAGCTTCTAGGATTGGTAGACACTGATGTGTGTGGACCATTTACAGTAGAATCTAGAGGTGGATATTCTTACTTCATTACTTTTACTGATTATTCGAGTAGATATGGCTACCTCTACTTAATGAGGTATAAGTTATAGTCCTTAGAAAAATTTAAGGAATTCAAGAATGAAGTAGAGAATCAGCTTGGTAAGAAGATAAAGAAACTTCGATCGGATCGAGGTGGAGAATATCTGAACCAAAAGTTCATCAATCTTATATGGGATTCTGGGATTCTATCTCAGATCACTCCTCCTTATACACCACAGTGGAATGGTGTTAGTGAAATGAGGAACCGCACCTTGTTGGACATGGTGAGGTCGATGATGAGTCATGCGGATCTTCCATTATCGTTTTGGGGATATGCATTACAAACTGCAGGATACACATTAAACCGAGTACCAACTAAGGCGGAAAATGGAATTCCATCTGAGTGATGGAATGGAAGGAAACCCACTTTTTCACACACACGAGTATGGGGATGCGAGACCTTTTTCAAGGCCTTCTTAGGAAACAAACTAGCACCCCGAGGCACGAATTGTATCATTATAGGATATCCCAAGGAAACAAAAGGATATTACCTATATAACCCTCAAGAATAGAAAGTGAATGTCGCCAGACAAGCCATCTTTCTTGAGAGGGGGAACATCCTCAAGAAGGATAGTGGGAGCAAGATTGACATCGACAAAGTTGATGCTCAATATACACAGGAGTTGGTATAGGAAAAACTTCCACAGGTCCCCATGGAAGGGGTTCCAGAAATATAAGTACTGCGTAGGAGCTCAAGATAGATAAGGGAACCCGAGAGATTTGGTTTCCTAGTCACTGAGGATGGTGAATCATTATTGTTGGACAATGATGAACCTCTCTCCTACAAGGAAGCAGTAGAAAGCTCAGAAGCTGAAATATGGCTAGAAGTTATGAATTCTGAGATGGATTCCATGTATAAGAACCAAGTTTGGGTTCTGGTCAATGAGCGAGTTGATGTAAAGCATGTTGGATGCAAATGGGTATTCAAAAGAAAGCTGGACATGGAATTTCAAGTTATCACCTATAAAGCAAGGCTAGTGGCTAAAGGATTCAGACAACATCAAGGAATTGACTATGATGAAACCTTCTCACCAGTTTCCATGTTTAAATCCACAAGAATCATACTTGCCATAACAGCTTACCATGACTATGAGATTTGGAAAATGGATGTCAAAACAGCATTCCTTAACAGGAAACTTCAGGAAGATGTCTATATGACACAACCAGAAGGGTTTGGGACACCGGGTGAAGCCAAATGGGCTTATAAGTTGAATAAATCCATTTATTGATTGAAGTAAGCATCCAGGTCAGGGAACATTCGATTTGATGAAGCCATAAAGGAATTTGGTTTCATTAAGAACAAATGTGAGACATGTGTTTATAAGATGTTTAATGGGAATGCAGTCTTCATCCTAGTGGTATATGTTGACGACATATTACATATTGGAAATGAAGGACTAGCCTTACATTCAGTTAAGAACTGGTTGAACAAGTGTTTCTCCATGAAGGACTTAGGAGAAGAAGCCTACATTCTAGGGATCAAGATCATTTGTGATAGATCCAAGAGGCTTCTTGGACTAAGTTTGGGTACATACATTGACCAGATACTAAAGAGATTTAGTATGGAAAAATCCAAGAGGGATTGGTTCTAGTGTCAAATGACTTACATCATTCTAATAAAATGTGTCCCCAGACTCAATAGGAGAAATATAGGATGAGTAAGATCCCATATGCTTCAGCCATAGGATCCATCATGTATGCCATGTTATGTACCAAGCATGATGTTGCCTATGCACTGAGCATGGTTGGCAGATATCAATAAGATCTAGGAGAATAGCATTGGACTGCTGTTAAGACTATACTTAAGTATCTGAGAAGAACTAAGGATATGTTGCTGGTGTATAGAGGAGACGAGGAGCTTGTCATCAAAGGGTATGTTGATGCTGGTTTTCAGACAGATCAGAATGATTTGAAGTCGCAATCTGGATATGATTTCTATCTCAATGGAGGAGCTGTGAGCTGGAAGAGTTCAAAACAGTCAGTTTTCATCGATTCTATAGCAGAGTCTGAATATATAGCGGCTTATGATGCATCCAAGGAAGTCGTCTAGATTCAGAACTTTTTCCAGGAGCTTGATGTAGTGCCTAGCAGTAAAGATCCAATTACATTGTATTGTGATAATACTACAACAGTGGATCTTGCAATTGAACCAAGGTCACATCAACGGACAAAGAACATACTCTGGAAGTATCACCTCTTGAGGGATTTCTATAAAAGGGATGATGTTGCAGTGATTAGAGTATCCACAGAAGAGAACATGGCAGACCCCATTACTAAAGGCCTATCTCAGCAGAAGCATGAATATCATTTGAGAGCTAGCGGGTTCAAGGTTGTTAGTAGTTGGCTCTAGTCCAAGTGGGAGTCTATTGGAGTTGGTGGTCTAGAACCAAATACTTTTTACTTTATTCCTTAATAAAATCATTATCCCATCTTGATTGTTCTTCTGCGTGACAATGCATGTGATAATGTCCTAAGGACAGTCGTTGCATTAATGGGTCATAGCGGATCCCTGCTATGATGAGAACCCAGAAGTTCCATAACACTGTTCCTGAATATATGTTCTATGGACGGATGATATTATTTGAGGGACAAAAATAATATAGGTCATTAGGGGTGATGACTCATAAAACGTTGAGGCACCTTCCCATGGTGTGCACCATTGGTAATATCCCGGAGGATATTATGAGAATGAGACCCGCAAGTAGGAAATCCACATTTCATAGTGTCATTGGATGTTCCTATCTGCGGACGAGTGTATTGGTCCTTAGACATTAAGATTATTATTAATGGGTATTACAACTCACACACTTAGATGTATCGACGAAAAATTTGATGACACATTGTTCGCATCGAGGTAGGATACGTTGGGTGTGCCATGAGTAATACTGCATTAATAGATAATGCGAGAAAGGATTTTTCCCTTCTGTTCCATAATCGAAGTAGATATCTCAGGCCCTTTGATGGAATTGATATAGCTTAAATAAATCCATGGCCATGGAAAGGTATGGGCGAGATCAATTCCAGGAAGTCAAAGAAAGAATAACCGAGCACATGGGTTGATGGAACTAGCATACAACCCGCTTGTTTGGAGATATCGAGACAAATGGATTATATTACATGGTAAGCATTCGTAGGGGGTGACACATCATTGTGGCGTTAACTTCTTTATCTATGGGTGTCTTGGCATGTTTCTCGATGCTAACTTTGGACATTAGGAAGTCTCCGCCTAATGACACTACGAAAGAGGCCTATAGGGTCACACACTAAGTGTGTCCATGTATCTCAGTTAAATATTAATTTATCAAGTTAAATAAATATTATTCCCAATTGTGGTTTAATAATTATTTAAGGATTCTTGATCGCATTTATTTCGACACTAGTTATTCGAGAGAATATATTGTGGGCGAAATAATATATATATTTATTAGCGAGTAATGCAGTTACATTTATTTAAGAAATAAATAACCATTACTCGAGGTCTAATAAATATGGTGGAGGAACTAAATAAAATGAAAAATAAAAAGTACACTCCGTGAATATTTATATACACTCCGTGTAGTTTGTTTTTCGGGATTCGTGAGAAAATATTGTTTATTTAATTAAATGATATTAAATGTAATATGTTGGGCACATGCCAAGTAATAATGATGGTCAACTGTCATTATTAAGACATGGGGTATTAGTAAGAATTAAATGAAATGATTAAATGATTTCAGGTAATTAATTCATTTTATTATTATAAGTATTATAATCCCAAATTACATGATTCTCATTGAAGAGACCCATTGTTGTGCACAATGGATCTGGAAATACTCTTAAGACAAGATAGAATTCCCTTTCCACCATAAACGCCGTAAAGTTACGAGAGCGAGATACTCCACCGGATCAAGGCGGTTAAAGGCGGACATCACAAGCGAAGGCTCTTCCATGCTAGCACCTGAAGATCCCTTCGGCAATGTCCAGAGATACGTGGAGCATGTGTGGATCACCGCTAGAGGAATCTTGTACTTGGATTCTACAACTCAACGACGGATCATAGGATCGTGACCAGATACTCCAACGAAGAAATAATTACATCGAGGTAATTCTTATGAATTAAATAAATTAATTATAACCAACATATGATGATACTATCTCAAGGGTTCCAGGACTCTTCTTTTCTTTTTTGTTATTCGTTCTATTCTGAAGATTAGGCATTTTAAATAATGATGGATCTCGGATTGAACATTGTTTAACGTTGAAATTAAAGTTGGGAAAACCCACCAACGCGATTCCGCTACGCCCAGAACCTACAATGATCCCTTCATTAGTATCAAATTTGTGCAATGATAGATGGTTTCTTGAGCTCATATGTATCAATCTCATTATTGACAATAGGCTGAAGGATACATTTGGTGGCCCTTTTTGGGTCTCAATGACCACATTTCTGGATACATATTTCTCATTATTTATAGTTCATAACATGAATGCTTCATGAAATAGTGAATGGTGTTGAATACCATATGTTCCCCCTAGTTGAGTTTCATGGTTGGCTTGCCTAATAGGCCTATTTTTTTCTAAGGGATTCCATACTATAATTCATTTGAAAATAATCCAAGTAAAAAGTATTTTATATGGGCCAGCAAATATACCTTTATTAAATTAAGAATAATCCCTCTTTCAAGAATTTCTATATGTATTTCATTTATAGTATATTAATCTCTTTTTTCATTGTATTCCTACTTCTTCAATACCTGGTGGAAAAGTGTATAATGCACAGTTATTGATGCCAAAAAATCTCCCCCATAGAATTATATTTTCTGATAATGAAAATAATATGATTCAAATTTAAACATAGATTACATTGATGTGTTAATGAAAATATTATGGGATTTTGGACGCCACCAATAATATAATCTAGACTCTAGGTATATGAGTTTCTAGAATGGATATCCTTTGTATTGTAAAGATGTGTGATCTTTTCAATAAATTAGGTTTCTCATAGGAATAAACGTTGCTTGAGTCATGGATAATTTAAAATGGAGAATATTTTCACATTCTAGGATGGAGAATGATTGGTATGAAAATGGATTTGTAGTCGTATCCATGATAAGTGGTTTTGACATCACTGTGTTTCCCATGAGATTGGGAATCAAGTTTTATATAGTTCTACGATAAATTCCTACATAGATCCATCATATACATTGGTGTCATAGTTACTTGGATAAAGAACAATAGGATTTTTGTTATCTTACATATATATAGATCATACATAGGAAGGGTGATTATATCATTTTGGTGACAAAATAATGGGTTGGTACCCGTGTTTTAGTAGAGATGCTTCACAAATTGGGCTCTCATTCTGAATATCAAGCCACAAAAAGTAGGCCACATGAATAAGTTTATATTCTTGAAGGATGAACAAAGTCTCGTGAAGTTTTAAGGAATGGGATGACTAGGTAACCATATATGGGTCCCAAAAAAATATGTAAATAACAATTTTTCCTAGGACGTTAGACGTAGTAAGTGTAGCTTGTTTTTTTCTATGGACAGAAAAAAATCCCTACAAGCATTCTAAATCATTCTTTACATTCATTAATTTTTTATATGAATTATATGGGGGAACAATAGTGGGTGTGGACATGGATTTATTCCAAAATTACCTATTATATTAAATAAAACGGACATTTTTTAGCCTTTTCCATTCTATAAATGCTCAATATTTTCGACATCTCACAGGCTATATTCCCAGTTATAAGTGACTCAACTTTTACCCAATGTTATCTTTTTATGTTATCAACTTGATGATCATTGATTCTATTTTAAATTGTTGTTTTAATTTCTTCATAACTAGATCATTATTATGTTATATTTTTTTGACTTTCTTTAATGACCATCCGACTCATATTAACGAACTATTCATCACTATAAGAAAACAATTGATTAGTAGCAGTTTTTTTGAGGGGGGTTTTGACAACCGCCTCCCCCAATTCATTTTATAGGGGGTTCAACAGAACCCCCTCTAATAAGAAAATTTACACGGGGTTCACAACCGCCTATAATTTTTTAGAATTATTTTCTAAATATTTAGTTGGGTTCTATAGGTGGTTATGTCAAAGCCACTTCTAATTTAATAATTAATGTCTCTATATGATTGTTTGGATTATAAAGGCTCTATATGTATATATATATATATATATATATATCTGTGTGTGTGTGTGTCTGTGTGTTTGGATATTGTAGGGGGTTTTGAACCCCCTATAATGTATGAAATCCAAGGGGGTTGTGAACCCCTCTCAAATAAGACATTAGAGGTGTTCATGAACCTCATATAATCCCTAAGATTAGAGGGGGATGTGAACCCTTGCTAATATAAGAACATAGAGAGGTTTAGTAATTTTCACTAATCCCATATATTAGAGGGGATTTTTAACCCCTTCTAATTTTTGAATTTAGAGAGGGTTTTGAAGCCCCTCTAATTTAATAAATTTGACGGGGATTTTGAACCCCTTCAAATTTTATAATTTAGAAGGGGTTATGAACAACCTATAATTTATGAAAGTAGAGGAGGTTTTTAACCCCATATAACTCATGATATTATTGGTATTTCATGAACCACCGAAAATATTTTTGATAAGAGGGTTTTTAAACCCCACTAAATTTTTATTTATTTTTTAAAATATATCTCTTATAAATCAATATTTTATAATATATATGTGAGTGCATTCATGTGTGTGTGTGTGTGTATTATATAATCATATTATATAAATGTATTTAAATTCATTATAAACATATATATATATATATAAAGATAGTATATGAATACATCAAATAAATACGCATACATATAATCAAAAATGCATACAGATCTAAATATTGGTATATATAATATAATGGTAATTATAAATATATTTATTAAAATATATAATATTTATATATTGTTTTATAAATTCAATACTTTTATATTTTGATTTATATTATACATATATAATATTAAATACATTTTTATTCTAAATTTAGGAATAAATAAATTTACATTATATTATATATAAATATAAATGTTATATAGAAAAAATTAAGTATATATATATATATATCTTATATTTATATTATATTTATTATATAATAATTATTTTATTATATAAAAATTTATATATATTATATAATTATTTGATATATATGTTATTATACCGTATTAATTATAAATTAATTTATTAAATATATCTGTGTGTGTGTGTGTGTGTGCATTATATAATTTAATTTAAATATGTATATATGTGTATACATTATATAATTATATTATAAAATTATTTTGTGTATATTATTATTCCATATTAATTATAAATTAATTTAGTAAATATATATAATAAAAATAATAATATAATTTTATTTTTTATATATATAATTTAATTATATTATATATTTACAATTATATGAATGTACATAATTATATATATATATGTGTGTGTATACATTATATAATATAAATGTATATAACTACATACATAAATATATAACATTAATGTATTTAATGTAATATATGTATATTATAAATCGTAAAATATATAAATGCATAGGCGCACACAGATATATAAGTATATAAAAATAATTATATAAATATATATTTCATTATTTTATTACATCCCTAAATAATATATAAATACATAAATATAAACACCCAAGAATACATAATTGTATAAATTTATATATATTTATATTTTTAAATATAATTATATATATTTTATATAAATATTATATACAAATATATTATATATTCCCAAATATGTTACATTATTTATATTTTTATTCATATATATATATATATAATATTTTGTATGTAAATAAATATAACAGAAAATATGTAAATAAGTAAAATATGTTGTATATAATAACACGATGGTCATCTGCCTCAATTGATAGAGGTGTTGTGCAACATGAAGCTAGTACTGACTTCAAATCCTTCTGGGCACTATTTTTTGTACTTTCGCTAGGTGGTGGGGTATAGATGTGGGGTCGTGTGCATTGTGGTGGTGCTCGTTTTTCTATCTTTACTATGTTTGGTGGGTCAATGGGCTTGTTAGGTGGGGTTCCATGGGCACGTTTGTCTTGGAGTGTCGTGTGTTTGTCAATAGTGTGTCCATCTTTGGGTTTTAGCAGGCACTCATCATGGGGGTTCTTGGGGCCTATTCGAGTGGGGTGTTGGTGTCATAGGGGCATCTAGGGGTCATGGGATGCGATTTTCTAGTAGTGTTGGGGGGTGTTAGTTGACTTCTATGGGGCTCGATCAGGCATTGTTAAGGGGGTTGTCCATGGTGTGTTAGGGGGTGTTGAGTGCTTTCCATGAGGCGTTTGGGGGTTCAATAGATGTATTAAGGGGGGCCTTGATTATGTGTCTTATAAAAAAAAATGTAGGGTTGATTAGGGTGGTTTTAACCACCCATAAAGTTGAAGTTTGAGATTCAGTTAGGGGTAGTTAGAACTGCCCCTAATTGAAACATTCAATTAATGGTTTCCCCTAACTGACATGTCTAAGGTGATTTTCTTGCATAATTGGAGGGGGTTAAAACCTCCTCTAATCTTGGAGCTTCTAAATATGGACCCATTTTTTCGATGCTTATACGGAACTGGATATAATCTGAGGTGGTGTAGACTTCTAGGGTTGTTTAGAGTAACCCTCACTCAAGTGTCTTGAGGGGGTTACATCCCCTTATAACCACCAATTTTTTTTGTAGTGGATGAAGTAATTTTCACTATGTTGTTTAACATCATGTTACATTGACTTCTTTGATGAAAGTGAAACATTATGTGTTAAGGACACATTCCATGGTGTTTATCAACATTCATTTAGTACATATTTCTTTCAATTTAACATCATGCAGTAAGGAAATATTTTGGGAATTTTAACCCCATATGGAAAGTATGTGAAATGTTATGTCGTTTACAGTCTGTCTACCAGGACATAAGATGTTGTGATTATTACTATCTTACAGCTATAACTTGATACCATAAGAGGTATACTGAGACCATAATGATATTTGGAATATAGTTCATACAAATCATAACCCAAAATTTTGAACTGATGAATTTGGAATTGGGGGGGGGGGGTTAGGGGATTACCGAAAACACCCTCATGTGTTGAGTTCTGATGTGGTGTTTCTAAGGCTCTCAATGATTGTAGATTATTTTATGCAAGGAGTATGTGCCTGTATTTGGAGTGTCAGATTCCCTTATGCATGATCCTTTGAATCTTACATGCATGGTCAAGTATAACAGTACACAATAATTTCCAAGGGTTCAGAACGTTTTGTGAGGATTTAAAATTTTGGATGTTGAAGTTGGTTATAGAGATAATGTGCTATCCAAGAAGGGTTATAGAACCCTCAATTAGTTCATATTCTAGTTAGTAAAAAATTAGTCCCTACACCATGTGGTTTTTAGTAACATGGTATAGTCCATCGAAAGGTTTGATAATGGAGAACCAAATTCATTATATGAGAAATGGTACAATATACCGTGGAATAACATTGAGGATGTTGAATTCACGTAAATAGTGTAGTCATAGAGTCTATAAATAATTTTATAGCAATATCTGAGTTTACTATAGGTGGAAACAAATAGGTAAAAGTCAACAATTATGGAAGAATCACATATTCCAAAAGTTCAAGAAAAAAACAACTACATTTAAGGGGTATTTTCTCTTGGAACAATCCTCTAGGATCATACTCTTTGGCATGATTTTCAATTATCTGAAGTATCCTAGTGGGATCCTCTTTCGATTAACTATTACATGTTACTAGTTTTTTGTAGATGAGAATGAGGTGTAAGGGATCCTAAAGTTCATGGGATGGTTGTGTCAGCTCATAATTCAAAGTTATAAAGGTGAATTATGGATAAATTGTTCTTCAAGAATGGTTCGATCACCCTACAAGTTGTGTATCCAAAAAGTGAACATGTTATCACAGCGTGGATATGTGAAAAATCATTACAAATTTTTTTGTAGATCAGGGGGCCTATAGAGCACAGATCAGATTTTATTATGGTCTCAAGGAAGACCCCATTATTCTTATGCCTTATTTATTCACGCTCTATCTTCTTTTAAACTCTAGAGATAAAGAGTTCAGTGATTAGAGACATGAATGTTTATCAATTCACCCTATGTGTTTTTTCAATATAAAAATATTTATGTCTCCTTCACTATCATTTTTTCGTATTTCAATTTGGATGATTAAAGGAAAACATTTAAGGTCATACCAATTAGACAAAAGTGCATGTAGTTTAAGGTCATAATGCATTAGTATGTGGTATGAGTATAATGATACGTGATTTCAATACTAGGATATCTAGATTCAAGAGTACATTAACATCCTTTTGAGCGGAAGATGAAAATATTGTAAATCATAGCTCAAGGATCTCAGATCATGAGTGATGGTATGGGACAATTAAGTTCGGGATAACCAATAATACCCTAAAATGATAAGTTCCATCATTATGATGTTAAGGAATGAAAGGATCATAATGTCCATCCTATGGGAGTATGATGTCTTTTATTGGAGGGTCAAGGAACTTATGAAGATCTATCTCTATCATGGTCAAACATAGAGATCTTTTCTACATTCTAAGTTCCATGATGTATTTTTTTAAACATTAGGTGCTCATGACATGTAGTGTGATTATTGGATTGAGGTGCATAAATTATGGTGAAATCACCCTATATTTTAGTTGACTAGAGTTGAGATTTTGTGGTCCTTTTATAAGGAGTGATGATTGGTGATGAACTGAACATTGTAATGTATTGGTGGGGGGATTCCAACAATGTTTTATAATTTCATGAAGTAGGTATTTCATCCTTATAGTTTAAAATCTGGTGGAAAGGTTTTAGAAGCTGACATTAAATTGTGAAAGATATCCTCAGTGAAAATTTACACCATTTGTGCATTGGTAGATGTGGGAAGCACATTTTATCCATGAACACGATTATTAATGGGTAGTCATTTGTTGGAGCACTTCTTGTTAAATACCATTATTGATATATCAGGTATGTCTTTAACATCTTTATGGTTTTCAATTTTTTTTCTATATAGGGATAATAAGGAATTTCGAGGATACCTATAATGGTGATGTTAGATATTATTTGAGACTTTTGGTTTTAACTAGAATTATCTATAGGTTATAGGAGGATTTAACATTGTGTAACTAAGTTACAAGATGTGTAAGAGTTGCAGGATGAAATTCATGAAATGCATCATATTTACACGATGTGATGAGATATTTCATGTCATGAATGTTTTAAATAATGTATTTTAATCTAAGGATATGGGTTTTCCAGAGTACGTGGGACTTTGTTGGTAATGCACCATGTAACATCCCTTGTACAATTTTTGAAATAGGTGTCGAGATGTTTTGTTTTTATTCCTTCTCCAAACTCTCTTTCTCTATACCCAGGAAAATTCCCATCTGATTTTGTGAGACTCTGCTCATCTAAAACGATCTGATCGACATTCTTTCTTCCATTTCAGTTGTGCTGCATCTCTCCGGTTAAGTGATCATTCCATTTATTACTTTTTCTTGATCGGTGTAGCACCCTTGGGATGCATTTTCTTGTCTATTGGTCTTATTTGGTGTTTCCTCATGTCTTCTTCTAGATCTGTTGTGTGATCTCATTCCAGAGCCCATTCCATTATTGGTCATAAAGTGGTGGGATTTATTTCTAGTGTTTTATGGGTTTCCTTCTTTTCACTGACCCCCTTGTTTTCTTAACTGGATCAATCTTGTTATGTGGATTTGATTCTTGGGCCTTTGTATACATTGATGGGTTTTTATTGTTTGTGGATCCTATTACGAGCTTGTATGACTCGAGTTTCAAGGTAGGTGGTTCAAAATATATACTATGTTGATGATAATTGTTATTCCTTATTTTTAAACTAATTTAAACATGGTATTGGAATGGTTTATTTGTGTGTGTTGAAAATAGATATTTTGGAAGAAAAATTGATTTTCTCGGATTTTTGATAATTGTAAAGAAAAAGGGTATTTTCAAATCATTTGAGTTGATTTGTGAAATGGTTTTGAAATGATTTTTGAATTATTGAGATGATTGTGAAAATGATCACATTTTTCACCTTGGGTACTTGGTGGAAGGTTTAGCCTAAAGCCATCCTCCATTGTGGAGGTTCACTTTATGTGGTGTTCCTCTTATCATAGAGTGTAGATTATTATCTCTAGGTACATATATATGTTTTGGATTCACTTGTTAGGGTGTCTCTTGGTTCCTTGAGTGTAGATCATTAGCTTCTGGTACCACAGAGTACTGTTCATGTATTAATGAGTATGAGTATCCTGTTATTTAACCTTTTGTATTCCTTAGTTTTGTGATTCCTATGCAATTACTACTATTTGTTTCTATTATTTGAATTGTTTTAACCTTGACCTTTATGTTGATGATTTTGAAAAAAGACATGGAAAATTGTGTTTGAAATTGATATACCTGCTTTTTTTAGAACCATGATAAAAAGCAAATTTATACAATGTTTTCTATAAAACATCTTCACTTTTTATCATGAAAAGTTTTATTTAAAAAGAGAATAATGGATTTTTTTTATTCAAATACATTTTATAGAACATCTGGGTGGGATCTATTGAGCCTCTTAGCTCCCCCCAACTCACCTCTTTAGTGGTTTATAGTTCTTTTTATGTCTTCCAATGCATGGAAGGGAATGGTTCCAGAGTGAGGCAGTGAGGTTTCATCTTAGCTAAATTAGGTAGCTAGTTATGAGATGGTAGGATTCCGTCTTTGATATCACCTAGAGAAGCTATTTGGTTCCAGTACATTATAGTTGGACATGTCTTTTGGAGTCTTACATACTTATACAGTTGTTGTTTCCAATTTCTTCTTACTGTTATTGAATATATTTGTTAAATATCCACTATCTCTTTTCATTCCATGTGTATTTATATTCCATGTGTTTATATAGGTAGGGAGAAATTATTCACACCACTTTTATGTTTGATACCCAGATGCTTGTCACCAACCCATGGGGATTGGGCACACCCATAGTGTATATGGTAGATTGGGATAGGTGTGAGGTTTGAGGGAAACTTGAGTCAGTTCATTTCAGTTTTTATCAAAGGAGGTCAGTCCTCAAGATTCTTTATCTTGGGATGTCTGTAATATTGGAGATAGTATTTTTGGGGATTGAGATGTATGTTGTGACAACCCTTATCATGATGAGACTCAAGTTACCATGGGATGTTGGTATATGTGTTTCTAGGTTTGGGGTTTGTCTTAAATCTCAGTTTATGATTATGGGTTTTCTGGTTTCTGTTGAGGTTTACTCTGTTGTTTGATCATTCATTCTCTTTCAGTGTGCACCATTATGCATCTTAGATTTCTTGCATGAGTTCCACAAGAAGGTGTAACTGATACTACACAAGTAAATATTAAAGTGGATTATAATCTCATTGAGACTATCTTTCGGGCTATTGGTACTATTTATCAAGATACAAAATGAGTTCAGAACATATTTGATGATGAATAACTAGGAGGTGGAGGAGATATAGATCGATCGCTTGAATTCTTGCATGAGAAGACCCCATCCTTTAAAGAAACAAATGAGACTCAAGAGGTGGAGTACTGGCTAGATAGGATTCATCGAATCATCATCTTCTTGGTGAAAATTGGGATTATTAGGATAACGTGTGTAGTTTTTAGTATTGAAGGTTCAGGAAAGCAATGGTGTGATTCTATTATCTATTAAAGCAGACATGTAAACCTAAATTGGATGGGTTTCAAAACCCTATTCTTCTAGTATTTTTTTACAAATTCAATAATGTTGGAAAATCCTCTGGAGTTCATGTCCATGTAGTAGGGAGATAATTTCATGATGGCATAATCCAATCGGTTTTCTGATCTTTCCCATTATTCTTCGGATGTGGTGAAGAATGAAAATCTAAAGGCCCAGAAGTACCTGCAAGGTTTTCAAGTAGATAACCAATCACATATATTTATGTTGAATCTTTCTACCTATGGGGAGATGGTAGATATAGCTATGATTGATGTGATTCATATGTCACTGAAGCATGGTTTTTGCAACTCTTCTTTTACATATAATGGCGGCTTCAGTGGAGTGTATGGGAAGAAGAGGAAGTGGAAATATCATTGAAAAAGTGGTGGTGGTGGGTCTTATTAGATAGCCTCCTCTGAACCATCTTTTGTATATAGAACTATGCTTATGACTTATTGTCATGGCTGGTTTTGATCCTAATTGGGAAATTGCGGTGGTTCTGCAAGATCAAAATGAAAAGAAAAGCTCAGATACGATGGTTTCAGACCCAGGAAACGCTTCACTGGTTTCTGGAATTAATCCTCCAATCAGTGGGGCATCGCGAGGTATTTCTTTCCTCAAAGCTCTTAAAGGATCACCTTTTTCATCTACAGGTGTTATGTCTTGCTATACCATCAAGCGTCCGGATGATGGAGGATTTTCCGTTGAAGCAGATCCTGATGCAATCGCACAACGCCAAGATCTATGTAAGTTTTCTTTAATGGGGTGAGTCTCTTATGCTAAAGGAGAAAAACCCTGGTCCTATATTGATCTGAAACAAAGAATTTCTCTTTGCTGTGGGTTCACAAACTGGAAAATGATTCCCCTGGGAAAAGGTTTTTTTCATATGCACATGTACTCTCAAGAGGATCTTAATGCTGTCTGGAAGATAGGTAATCTGTCGTTGAAGCCTGGAATTATGAGACTCTCGGATTGGGACTTCTCTTTCAATCCGAATACACAAAGAGGCATGTCTGCTCAAATCTGGGTTAGGTTCCATAACCTAAACTGGTTTTTTTGGCATCCTAGAATACTGAATGATCATGCAGCCTGCATAAGTACCCCCCTTAAAATTGATCAAAGAACCATTAATGATGATTTGGGTATGTATGCTAGGATTTTAGTGGATATTAATCTTGAAACCAAGCCTCCTAAAACTATCAACTTTCATGCTAAAGACTACAAAACTGTAATTGATCTGGAATATGAAAATATGCCCTCTTTCTATGAATTTTGTAAGATTGTGGGTCATTCTATCCAAATTTGAAGATTCATTCAAAGGGATCCCAACCATCATAACCCTTATTATTGGTCTGAAGTTAGGAAAAACAAGAAGGATAGAGCCCCCCCCCCCCCAATTTATAATTCTGACCCCTTACAAAGAAAACCTGGGAAATGGATTCCTAAAACCCCAAAGGAACCTGGGGTAACCTGGGCTGATCAGGTGGAGAATCTGGAGCAGGATTTACATGATCAATTCATTAAGGAAAATTTGGATAATGTTAATAACCTGCCTTCTCACCCCCCATTGATTGGGGCTCAATCTGGACTTGATAAATCCCTAATATTGGGTTGCAGTCCAATTTCTGAAGATCTTCCTCTTATTCCCAGATCACAGACTCTTGTGGGTGAGTCTTCTTTGACTAATTGTATGATTAGATCTTCCTCTAAGACCCAGCATGAACTCCCTCCCCCTATTCCAGCCAGTACACCTGCATGTGTACAGGAATCATGCTCTTCTGAAAAGGAAGCATGCACCAGGAAATCTTCACCTGGTCCTGTTCCCTCTGAGTCTCTGGACAATAATGTTTCTTCTTCCTCCCTTCTCCAGTCTGCTACTCATGGTAATCTGCCTGCCCGGTCAGCAGATCTGTCCATCATTGTTTCCAGGCATTTTACTCCAAATGTTGTGGTTGATGTAAATCCAACAGCCTCCGAACCTACAGAAGCAAATCCTGATCATCAGGGGATCGTTGTCTTGGATGTATGTCCTCCTGCTTTGGGGACCAATTCTGTTTTAGACCTGGACCCTTTGATTTCAGGATTGGTTATCAAGCCTGTTTGTGTGTTGTCTACCCATGAAATTAAGGCAGGATGTAATACTTCCAATCCTGAGTCTCCTATGTCCAAAAAGGATAAAATCTGCCCTCCCAGCAAAACCACTTCCCCTAAGAAAACTAGAGGCCAAAATGCTGGTTCCAAAAAGAAAGGGGGGTCAAACCCAAAAGGTAAATAATTATGCATATTCTATACTGAAATTGTCAGGGGATTGCAAACCCTTGAACCATTAATTTTTTGAAGAGTTTTATTCTTCCTCATCATCCCATGATGATTGCTATTGTTGAGCCTAAAGTCAATTTTTCCCCTAATTTCACGCACCTGAGTAACCTTGGTTTCTCTTTCTTGGGTTCTTGTAATAATGGACATATGGACTCCCTTTGGATTTTCTTCCACTCCTCTCTTCAAAATGTTAATGTCTTTAGTCTCACGGAACAGGCTTTGATGTGCGATTATTACCTTGGTAGTTCTCACATCTTCATTACTTTTGTCTATGCCAAGAATAATTACCTTGATCGAAGATCTCTTTGGAAGGAGATTTTTGAAATCAATATCAGGACTCAAGATCCCTGGGTTTTGGTTGGGGACTTCAATGATATTATCTCCCCCTCTGAAAAAATTGGACACTCCTTCTCCTCCATCTCCGCCAGGGAATTTAAAGCTTCCATAGAAGGTAATAATATCATTGAGATTATCCTTACCGGTGCCCAATTCACTTGGTATAGACACCACTACAACCGAGTGGTTGTGATTAAAATAGATAGATCCTTCACTAATTAATCTGCTCTTGATAATTTTAACCAGATCTTGTGTGCCACCCTTACTAAACTTGCTTCTGATCATCATCCGATCTTAGTCAGTTTTCCTCAAAACTCTCAGAAACCTTCTTTTCCTTTCAGGTTTAATTTGGCCTGGTCTTCTGACTCGGATTGTGTCTCTCTTATAAATTCATCCTGGACTAATTTGGGAAATCACGGGGATCCTTTTGTTTGCACCACTTAGTTGAAAAATCTGAAGAGCAGTCTTAAAAAATGGTGTTCTAATAAAACAGCTTTAATTGAAAATGATATCCAAGACTTAGAAAAGGATTTGTCTCTCATTCAAGTTGGAAAAACTTCATTCATCTCTGACCCCCAGGATTAAATCACCATCTCTACTAAATTTATCTCTCTTATAAACTTTAAAGATAATTTAAAAAAGCAAATCTTCAGAACTAAATGGATCAAGGATGGGGATAGAAACACCAAATTTTACAACTCTCTGCAACGGATTAGGAAAACCTGTAAGCCTCTCACTTGCTTAAGATTTGAGGGTAAAATCATTGAGTCTGAGGAATAGATTGCAAATTATGTTGTTTCTTACTTCACTGGCATTTTCAATGGTCCGAGCACTAACAAAGATATCCTTCCAAACATTATCCCTTGTTTGGTGACTTCTAAGGATAACTGTTTTCTTAATTGCATCCCGCTTGTTTCTGAGATCAAGGATACTGTTTTTTGTCTTAACTCGGACAGTGCCCCAGGCCCCGATGGTTTCAACAATGGTTTCTATCAAAAACATTAGGATTTCCTTCAAAATGATGTCTACAACGAATTTAAATCTTTCTTTGAAAAAGGTTTTCCTTAACACGCTCTCAACTCTCAATTCCTCACGTAAATTCCTAAAGTTGATAATGCGGATGAAATTCTCCTCTTCTGTCCCATTGCCCTTTTAAATTATCTTTTTAAAATTATCACCAAGATCCTTGCTAATAGGCTTTCTAATATTAGTAACAAAATTGTCTCCTGGAATCAGTTTGGTTTCATTAAGTGTAGATCTATACAGGATTGTATTTGCCTCGCCTCTGAATCCACCAATTTATTGAACAGAAATACTATGGGTGGGAACATTTCTCTTAAGCTTGACATCACTGAGGCTTTCGATACGATTGACTAGACCTTCATTTTTAAGGTCCTCTCTAGTTTTGGCTTCAATGACTCCTTTATTAATAAAATTAAAATCATCTTCAACTCTGCAAACATCTCTGTGCTTATTAATGGATCTCCTACAGGTTATTTCAAATGCTCTAAAGGTGTTAGGCAAGGTGATCTGCTTTCTGCGATCATTTTTTCTGTCGCCGAAGATTATCTTAGTAGACTGCTCTCCATAAATGTTGAGGGAGGCACACTCAAACCTATCATTGCTTCCAGGAATATTCATGCTCCCTCTCACCTGCTATATGCCGATGATATTATCCTTTTCATTCAGGGAGATAAAATAAATGTCAATAACCTTAAATCTATCATTTCTCACTACGAGGAGATTTCTGGTCAATGCATTAATTGGCAAAAATCATTCATTTACTTTGGAAAAAACTTCCCCTCTAATAGGAAAACTCATATCACCAATGTTTTAGTGATAAAGTAAGGATCCATTCCTTTTACTTATCTTGGTGTTCCCCTATTCTGGGGTCGGCCCAAAGCTTGTTATTTTTTTATCCTTGTTGATCAAACTCTAAATCATTTTTCTTCCGGGAAAGGTAAATCCCTTTCTATGGCTGGAAGAATTTGCCTTGTGAAATCCACTATTGTCTCTAAGCTTGTTTATTCCATGATGGTCTAAAAATGGCCTTTGGGGCTGATAAAAAAACATAATACAGCTATGAGGAACTTCATCTGGAGTGGAAGTACTCTAGAAAAGAAATTAGTTACCATTTCTTGGGCCACTTGCTGTAAACCTATTGAAAATGGAGGAATCGGTATTAAGAATCTTAAAATTTTTAATGAGGCCCTCCAAGACAAACTCACATGGTCCATCATTAATAACAACTCTCCCTCCATGAGATTCCTCAAAAGCCGCTTTCTTGATAAGCTTAATTCTGGATCTTCTAATTATATGACTTCCTCTATGTAGAAATCAATCAAAGCTTATTTTCTCTCTATCATGGAAAATTCTAGATGGCTTGTTAGTAAAAACTCTTCTTTAAATTTCTGGTTCGATAACTGGACTGGCTACCCTCTCATTTCTGATATGCCTAATACGTTGGCTCATAATATTTCAAATTTCTCCATTAGAGAGATGATCAATTCCCCTGATTCTCAACTTCCAGATCCTATCAAGGGGATTGTGGATAATTATCATTTTACCTCCAATGAGGATCTCCTTGTTTGGGAAACTGCTCATAATGGCCTATTAGACTCTAAAAAGTTTTATCGCTATCAATTACATAGTGAGGATGAGAATTTTCATTGGGTTTCTAACTTCAATAAATTTTGGATTATGCCTTCTCACCTTACCCTTATGTGGTGCATTGCACATCAAAAAATTCCAACTGATATCTGCCTGCAATAATACGGCTTTAACCTTGGCTCTAAATGTAGATTATGAAACCAACATCGCGAGGAAATCAATCATCTCTTTTTATCTTGTGATACTGTTATGGCCCTTTGGCATTATATTTTTGACCTTTTTGATTGCAGATGGCTTTTAGATACATTTATTCTCTCTCAACTGAAAGGATCGTTGGAACTCCCAAGATCTCCTCAAACCAAGAATCTTTTTCTAACAGATGTTGCGGAGATTATGCATATTATATGGTATGGTAGAAATGATTCTATTTTCAACAATAATTCCTTTAATATTTATGTAGGTAAAATGCGGATTCTACTGGCTATGAGGGAAGAGGATACGATCCAAAAGGATTGTTGTGACAATTCTGTCATAGATTTTGAAACCCTCCGCCGGATTGGTGTCAAAAGTATTTTCCTGAAACCTCGTTACACTATTGAAGTTTTTTGTCAGGCACCCCCTCCGGTTTGGATTAAAGTAAATGTGGATGGAGCTTCAAAGGGAAACCCTGGTCTTGCTGGATGCGGGAGAATTTTTAGAGATCATCAAGATCGGATCCTCATATGTTTCCTTGGAAGCTGCGGAATTGCTTCTGGGCTAGAGGCCGAGATGCTTGCTACCATTCATGTTGTATCCTTTGCAAACCGCTTCAACAGGAAGAATATCTGGATCAAGAGTGATTCCACTACCATTGTGCAAGCCATCTAGAAGGGTGACGTACATTTGGCATGGCCTCTCACCCCTAGATGGATGGATTGCCTCGCTACGCTCAGTGACCTCAATTTTATTGCCACACATACCAATCGGGAGGCTAATATGGTCGCGGATGGGCTTGCCAACATGGGTGTCTCTCATGAGATCACTTGGATGAATGAACTCCCGCCAGTGTTTATTCCTGCTTTCATTAAAGATTCTAGAAAATTGCCCTCTTTCTGTCTATTGTAACTCGTTTGTGACTTTCTCTTTTGAATAAAATTCCTGGTTCTGGTCTTTTGACCAGAACCCACCTTCAAAAAAAAAACAATGCTTCTGTTATACTATGACTATGAATAATTATTTCATGGTTTGTCGACACAAAAGGTTTTTGCATTGTATTTAGAAGCTCCAAACACTATAGAGCTCTAGCCACATGCCTTATGAGTGAAGCACTTTCATGTAGTAGATTAGTATCCAGCGGAAGTTGATTCATGTCTATCAATAGTGAGAGGTAATTTCCATATTTAATCTTCAGTATAACATGCTTTTTTTGATATTGGTTCCTCACAGTCGCTTATATGTTTATGTTTTGTTGATATGATTAAACATCCAACAGAACATATATCCTTTATAATGGAGTGAACAAACCCTCTTGGAAAGAGGAGAGAGAAGGGGTTTCTATAACACCCTGAGATTTTATGAGATATATTATTTTTAATTTCATTGATGTCTTGTGTTTTACACTTCAACGCGATTAGATTGTGTTATATGCAATGTCGTATTAGCTTGCAGTATACGCAACGTTATTCTTGGCTTGTGTTGCACATAATTTCATGTTCTTTGGATAGAATTCATTTCATGAAACACTGAGTATAGATTTTTTTCAATTTAAAAATGAATTAAGTTTTGATTATGTTATACACAACACCAAATGAAGAATTCACTACACGCAACACTGATAAAATCAGTATTTTTCAAAAAATTCAATTTGACCACATTTTAATGAAGCACCCATTTTGAATATAGTTTTTGATACGTTTATAAGTTAACTTTTACAAAACAAACTTCTTCAATTGAATTAGGAAATAAAAATTTGCGTTGGATAAATTTTTGATATTTTCCTGATAACTTTCATATTTTGATGAATAGTAAAAATACGCTATATTTTACATAAATTTTTTTTTAATAGAGATAATTTATATGGAAAAATTATAATATTTAATTGTTTTATAGTATAAATAGAATATATTTTACGATATAATATCATTTATTTCATTATAATTAATTTTACATTGAAGTCATAGGTAAACACATTTCAATCTTTTGCATTGTTTTAACTTTTAAAACCCGTTTTCTCAACAATGGGATTAATTTTAAATTAATTACTGTAATTTCTATGTTTTGAATTTGGATAAATGAATTTCATATTTTGAATCCAGAGGTCAATTTTTTTTAAATATGTAACTTTTATTTGTAGACATTATGAATAGTAACTTTAGTAAATATTTTACTTACGATGGTTAAAGGGTAAATCTGGTAAACAAGGGTAAAAATAAAATTATAGTAATATTAAATTACTCTAAGATGTATCCTAACCCTATTGGATGATAAATGTTCTACCATGGGCATCCTTGGGTCGATTTTGGGACCCCATGGATCCACTTTTATGTGAAAATGACATTTAATTACTTTTAATTTAACGTTAAGGAAAATATAACCTAAGCACATATATTTTACTAAAAAATATACACGGGGTTATAAAGTGATATCTATGTATATAAATAGTCATTATTAATCTAAAAAATTTTCCTACATCTTTGTATTTTATTTATAATTTTTAGACATTTGATACATATATTTATTTATGACAAAATTATGATGTAATGATTACCTCATTAATGAATGATTCAAATCAACAAATTTATAAATATTAAAATAAGTTTAATTTGGTTATTTTTATTTCATACACAAATTTTATGGATGAAATTGACATACTAGGGATGATTTTGAGCCTTTGGTTGTGTGGAATCAGTTTGATAGGGTTTTTTCAAAAAGTCATGTGTGAATAGTGTCCAAAATTAACACAATTCATAACTTAAAACATAAAAAAGTTTATTAAATGATATTAAATTCCTAAAAATATAATATTCATCCAAATGGATAATATATATTGAAATATGTCATAAATAAATTTTTTGGTTTATTTTACATGATATGTTAATTACACTAACCCACAAGGTGTAGATAACATGATATGACGGTAAGATTAAAAAGGGTAAAATAAGGGTTAAACTGAAAAGATACCAATAGAAAAATAATCAAAACATGTAAAAAAATTATTGGATGATGGGTATTTGATCCAAAATCATATTATATAATTATTAAATATTTTTTGGACACTATTTAGTCAAAATTTAATTTATAATAAATTAATATTTTGATGTGTTTCCTAAAGTTACCTTCTCCCCTCTTATAAAAGGGAACCCCCTGCCTCTCCTCTTAACTCTATTTTTATGTTTCAAGATATATAAAACCCAGCCCATTTATCTTCTCAAAATCCTTAGTTAAATTCTAGAGGTTTTTTTCTTCTAAAAATACCATATCTAGTGCCCTAAGAGAAAATTTAAAGGAGGCACATCGAGGAATATGTAATCTCTTCTACTGATTCTTTCAAATTTATTTCTTCTTCTACTTCCACTTATTTAGTTGATTAATTATAAAATATTAACATTAGTATCACTAATATACTGGAATGTTATTATAAATATTAAAAAACACTATTTCACCTTCTATCTATCCTATAAAAAAAAGAAATCACCGTGCGTGCGTACGTACAGATTACTGTCTCCACGCCGTGGTGTAATCTATTTTTCACCACCAGCTTACATGTATGGGTATAATGGAGGAAATAGTAACTATATATTAATATAATAAAATGATATTAATTATTATATATTATACCCCATCCACTGTAATACTATTCAACAATTATTGGAAAGATATCATAGATTGTGCGTACGTATGGCGTACCGTCTCCACGACGCGATGAGATTCATTCTCCATGTTAACCATTCAATAACGATTATAATGTATATATAATAAATAATCATGAAATATATGAAATAATAATTCTACTGGATTTGTGTGTGTGTATACAAATATATATCATTTACTTACTTTCGTCAAATTTATTAAGGAAATGAAAACAATGTTCATGAATACGTACGACCTACCCTCTTCATGAAGAGTGTATTTTATTCCATTCAATGATCTATTAAATATAATTATATACTGAATATATATGATATATAAGTCATTTTTTACCTTATATAAGTATGTGAATAATTATCTATGTGATAATATAAAAAATAACAAGTCCAAACACATATGATAAATAAAACAACTATTACCCAAAATGATGCTTTAACATGGAATTGAAAAATGAACGGGTAATATAAAGTTATAAGTGAATAATATATGATATCATAAATCTTATTATGTTTCATTTACAAGTTAATAATATGTTTAAACCCACAATACATGAGTTTTAGACACATATGGAATAAATCAAACTAATGGTATGGGATAATTTATTAGTCTCATTTTTATCTCAGATTGTTTATATGTATGTATTTTATATGGATATATTCATCATCCATATCCATGATTTATAAAAAAATCATAAAATTTTTACCATTATTCTATTATTGTTTAAAGAAAATTTTACCCATTTTTTACTTTTACTACATGGTATGGAAGAAATCATTCTTTTGTTTACCATACGAGGTACTCATTGACTTTTCTGGTAAAAGTATGAGGAGAATGTTTTTTAAACATATACGGCATGAATATATTTTTACGTCTTCTTATCACCTAATTTCCATGAAGCTTAATCTACACTAATTCAAGTTTATTTTCAACTAAATTCTTTTCTTTTAAAATTTCATGATATTTTGAGAAAAGAAATCATTTTTGAAGAATAAAGGATATTTTCTTCAAGAATTAATTTTAGGTGTTTTGTCAAATTTATTTTCCATCTAAGATTAAATATGGTTATGTTTCTATCCATATTATTACTTAAATTTGATTTTTTTTATGATGGAATTAATTTTTATGAATTCCATTTATCTTATATGGATTATGTTATGATTAAATGATGTTTAAGAATCCCATTTTATTTCATGGGTTATTCTATTGTGGAACATGTAAGAATTATTTCATTATGAGATGGGTGGGACCTATATCTCCCATAAATTAATTGGGGAAATATTTATATCTCATGATTTATACTTTACTGGAATTTCACGTAAATCTAGTTCAGCAATACAGGGCAGGAACGACAAGTAATCCCAATTCAGTAATGGACATCGTCCACTATGATGATCTTGGGAGAAATGCCTTGGCTATTATGGAAATCATAATATGTGTTTATTAGTTTTCCAAAACTACATGTTTTATTCTAAATCTATTATATCATAGTTAATGTTCCATAATGATCCATGCCTTATATACTTCTATGGTTTATGTCATTTCATAGTATTTTGATGTTTAAACATTATGTTCAAGTTTTTACGTTCAAATATTTATGGTTTGTTTTATATTCTCCATGATTACCCTTACTGAGCATTTGAGCTCACCCGTTTTATGTTTTATTTTCCTTAGGATATTAAAAAAGGTTTTAGGTAGGAAAAAAGGGGGGAATATCTTTATAAAAGATGTTGAAGATCATTCATCATGATTAGATGATTATGTTTTGAGGTTCAAAACGTAATAAACTAATACGGTCTTTGGGAATATTCCTTTAACATGTATTCAGTATTCTGTAAAAGTAATGTAATTTCATGTATGTATAGATATGGGTATCTAAATTTGGGATCAGAGCGAGGGTTTAGTCAACCTTGGGAAACAAGGATGTGAAAACATTAGTGAGATACCTAGAGAAAGAGGGAAAATCTACCTCAATTACCTCTCCCTTTCCAAAATCCTGCAATCTTACGTAAGTTATGGAATTAAGTGGGTCGGTTTCTCTGTGTTGATTCATGTACTGCTTCCTTGTGCCATCCGATCAACCCACATATGTGTGTGGAGGGTGATTCATCAAGTCCACCAGTTGAGTCTGTGTGGATTGAAGTCAGAAAAGAGGAACGGTGTAAACAGCTGGTGGTCTTCGACCATTGGGTGGAGATCTTCTCATCTTGCTGTCATATGGGTCACTCGGTCACCAACTATAGGCAGGGTGTTCACCAAGGCAAGGATGCACCACATGTGACGAAAGGATATGATGTGGAAAAAACCAATCAACTTGCGAGCAATGTGGTGCAGAGTAAACCAGTGGCCAAACAGGTGGAGGAGCCCTCTATGTTGGGGGGGTTTGATCAGATCAAGGAAGGATTGAGGGACTGGGACATGGGTGAAATAGTGGAAAATTGAATGGAATAACCCTTCGTGTAGTTGCCTCAAGCGGAAGGTAGGAGTCTCTCTGTAAAGGATTTTTTTTTAGACGGAAGGGGTGTCAAATGAATCCCATATCACTCCAAACCAGATTTCTTCTATGTCAGGGGTCAACACTCAACTTGCAGACAGGGGTCTAGACCAAGACGGTGTCCAGACCCATAACACTGTTGCATGTTTGGACACCAACGAGTTTGTACATATGGAGGGTAATTCTAAGGCCATTAAGGCTGATTCGTATGCTAAGGCTGAGCTTACTGGTCTGGGTCCTTCTATTAAAGAGCACATTCAACAGACATAGGTTATGAAGAGATCCAGCTCGAGGAGCGTGTCTCCAGCTATTAAGCTGGATAATCACTTTGCTGGATTGGGGTTGAAGGGTCTGATCAGGAGGATGATCTTCCTAGGGAGTATTATGATAAAGATTTATCTGGTCAGGCTGCTGAATACAGTGATCCATAATTCCATGACAAAGATCTCTACGTCCAACGGATGAGGAAGGGACATCAAGGTAGTAAGAAAGGAAGAAAGGACTACTCATATTTACCTTTACCTATGGAGAATTGATCTGCTAAAAATCAAAAGGGAAGGAGAAGGGGAGAATTTCCAATTCTGTTGGAACGTTGATTCATTTGGAGGAGGGGGGTTGTGAGGAAGCCTTCCTTCGGGGGGGGCAGCATGTGGAAATTCTTTTGGAGTTGCAATTTCATTCCGAAGAAGATATGGAAGAAGAATTTACGGTGATTAATGCCTCCACAGAGGATGCTAAGAAGATGATGGGAAGGCCTATTCGGGTGGATAAAAACAGTGAATAGAGTGAGTGGATAGAAAAACAGAATCTAATTTTAGTAAGAGGTTTCAATGAATAGATGATCTCACAGAAGAAATACATGAAAGTGTGGGACAAGATAGAGTCTCACTTTGAAGACCTGCTTGATGATGCACCAGCAACACCACTAAATTCCCTTTCCTGGAAACTTTTTAGAGATAAAGATGCTAATAGGGTCAAGTTTTATTTTAACAACTATGTTTTTTCCTCTAATGAATGTCTGGGATTTACTTGGGGTTGCCCACTTTTTCTATAAAAGTGTTTTTGATAATAAAAAACTTAATTTTCAGTCAAAGCGAGTAATTGAAAAGAATAAGGTTACATTAACATAATGGACAAAAATAAAGCTATTATTAACATATCAACAATGGTTAAATGTTTTAAATGTGTAATGTACTGAAAATATGAAAATCAATTCCCAAAAGGAAAATCTCATGAAGAGAATCAGCATGGTCGTATGGGTAGTATTTATGTTGATGATGATGAAGATACTACAATTGATATATGAGATGAAATATGTGTTGATGAATAAATAGTTTAATCTTGGTAAATGGTTTAAGAAGGTAGTGGAATGATTGCATGTTTACCAAGAGTAATGTTTTATAAGTAATTTAATGGTATTATGGACTAATGAAACATCTAAACATTTTTACACTATTGTTTTTTCCTTAAGTATTTGAAAGTATATGTTGAATGCTACCAGAAACCATGAAAAGATACTCAAATATTTTTTGAAGTCACATGATTTGCGCATAATAAAGGGATAAAGAGTTAATTATATTTTTGATAATATTAATGAGCTCATGGCTGATATAAGGACAAAGTGATATGATGGTATGAGTATATAGAATTTTTGGGATGTTGGAATGTGTAAAGTGTTAACTTTTGAGAGCATTTATGTTTTCAATAGGGTTCTATAGTAATTCTTGTCTCAAGAGAACTCATGATTAAGTTATTCACATGTTTGAAATATGACCAACAAGATATATCTTTTGATATATGGGGGATAAATGATGATATTAACATGCTTGTTATATGACCTTTCTAGTAATTGTATTCTTTTTAAAGTAAAATTGGACAGAAGTATTTTGGATAAGCTTAGAGGTTATAATTGATTATTTTGGACTTCATATAGTATTGTTTAAGGTTAAACCATTTTTTTCTGGAATCTGATAATAGTGCAGTTTTAGAAAAAGGACCACCCGCAGTACGGGTGATAACCCATCGCGTCGGACAAGGATACAGGAATCGAACCCAAAACTGAAGTGTGGTAGGCCTTTATCACCTACCACAGGCCTACATGATGTACCTTGTTATTAAATATTTGTTTTGTTTTATTATTTGGTATAATAGATGAAGTATAAGTCTATTTCTGGAACCATATATGATTAATCTCACCATATATGGACTTATGTATATTTAGTAACTTGTTCTAAACTTTTTGTGATAGAGACAGATGGAATGAACTATCAATATATCACATTATCTACTAACACTCCAATAATGAAAATTTTGACTTCATTTCGTTAAATAAGAGATGAAGTGGAAATTGTTTAAGGAACTACCAATGATGACATTGTACTGAAATCAAGTATGTATTTATTCTCATGTTCATTATTTTTAGAAAAAGGATCTTGAAAATCAAAAAAATATTATCCTTTTACTCTCTTATTCAATGAATCATATGGTTCGTTAAATTGTCATATATTTATGGCTTTTGGGTAGTTAAATTTCACCAAACCTTATTCTCTATCACTATCCATCATAACTTGGAGGTTAGATATCTCTTCCATATCCATGTTTTCACTTCCCACCTATGTTCTCAACTGTGAAAACCCATTGATGAGTTACTTTGGGTAACCGTTTTATTTCTAACATTCCTTTTTTAAATTATGTTTTACTATTCCTTTTTACGATGTGGGTTTCTATTAAAGAAACTTTCATGTTGAAAACCATTTATAACCCCTACAAATTTCGAGGGAGAAATTCATTTTAAGGGGGGTAGAATGTAACACCCTAAGATTTTATGAGATAGATTATTTTTAATTTCATTTATTCCTTATGTTGTACACTACACCAAGATTATCTTGTGCTATAAGCAACATCGTATTAGCTTGCAGAATATACAACACTATTCCTGGATTGTGTTGCACACTTTTTCAAGTTCTATTGATTGAATTAATTTTACGCAACAATGAGTATAGATTATTTTTAGTTTATAAATGAATTAAGTTTTGATTATATTATACACAACACCAATGTAATCTTTCATTACACACAACACTTTCATGGCTTGCGTTACACGCAAGAGCGACTTTCCTCGACAGCTTGTGCGGTACACAATACCAAGTTTAACTAAACAATGATATATTATTAAAATTTTATTTAAAATAGACATTATGAATATTATTAACCACATTTTGAATATTATATAACATTATTATTCCTCTTACAAATGATATGAGAACAAAATCAATTTTTTGGATAAAAGAAGTATTTTTCCAAAAATTTACAGTTTTACCACCTTTTGATGGATCACTCATTTTAAATCTTGTTTTTGACATGTTTATAAGTTCAATTTTACAAAATAAACTTCTTTATTTGAATCAACATATAATGTTTTGATGAATAGTAAAAAAAATACGCAAAAATTTACTTAAAAACAAATTTTTTCATTGAAATAATTTATATGGTTAAATTAAAATATTTAATAGTTTTAAAGTATAAATATAATATTTTTTTACCATTTATTAAATTTTTTTCATTAGAATTAATTTTACATTGAATTAATAGGTAAAAAAATTTCAATCTTTTATAATGTTTTATCTTTAAAACCCATTTTCTCAACAATGATATTAATATTAAATTAATTACAGCAACTTTGGGGTTTTGAATTTGGAAAAATGGATTTCATATTTAAAATAAGGAGGTACAAATTGTGTAAATAGGTAACTTTTATTTTTACACATTATAAATTGTAACTTTGGTAAATATTTTATTTACCACGGTTAAAAGAAAAATCTTGTAAATATGGGTAAAAAATAATATTATAATATTATTAAATTACCCTAAAACATGTACTAACCCTATTGGATGATACAGTTCCGAAAATGGTTATCATTGGATCGATTTTGGGACCCCATGGAGCCACATGTAAGTAAAAATGGAATTTAATTACTTTTAATTTAATGTTAAGGAAAATATTACATAAACATATATATTTTACTAAAACAATTTTTACATGGGTTATTTAAGTGATATATTTGTCTATAAATAGTAATTATAAATATAAAAAAATTTCCTACATCATGGTATTTTATTTGTAATTTTTAGAGATTTGATACATATATTTATTTATGACACAATTATAATGTAATGATTACCTCCTTAACGAAAGATACATATCAATGAATTTATAAATATTAAAATAAGTGTAATTGAATTATTTTGATTTCATACACTAATTTTATGGATGAAATTGACATACTATGGAGGAGGTTAATCATTTGGTTCAATGGAAGCAGTTATGATTTTTTAAAAAGTCAAGTTTGAATAGTGCCCAAAACTGACACAATTCATAACATAAAACATAAAATAGTTTATTAAATGATATTAAATTCTTAAAACCTAAGACTCGATAAAATGGTTAATATAAGTCCAAATATGTCATAAATACCTTTTCAGTCGTTGGACATGATATGGTAATTACACTAACCCACAAGGTGTAAATAACATGATATCACAGTAAGACTGAAAAGGGTAAAATAAGAGTTAATCCAAAAAGATAAGGATAATAAAAATATTTAAAAAATTTCAAAAAAATTATTGTATGATGGGTATTAGAAAAAAAATCATCTTAAATTCTAATTAAATTATTTTTTTTACAATATTTAGTTGAAATTTTATTTATAACAAATTGATATTTTGAAGAGTTTCTTAAAGTATCCCTCTCATCTCTTATATAAGGGCACCTCCTACCTCTCATCTTCCCACCATTTTGATCTTTCGAGATGATCCAAACCCGGAAAATTTCAATTCTCAACTTCCCTAGTTACATTATATAGTTTTTTGTCTTCTCAAAAGACTAACTCTAGTACTCTAAGAGGAAATTTAATGTAGGCACGTCGAGGAAGAGGTAATCTATTCTACTGATTCTTTCAAATTTATTTCTTCTTCTGCTTCCCCTTATTTAGTAGATTAATTATAAAGTAATAAAATCAGTATCACTCATATACTGATTTTTTATAAAAAATATTAAACAAATTTATTTCATCTTCTTTCCATCCTATGAAAAATGAAATCGTCACACGTGCGTACATACAGATTACCGTCTCCACACCATGGTGTAATCTATTTTTCTCCACCACCTTACATGGATGGGTATAATGGTGGAAATAATAACTATATATGATTATCATAACATGATATTAATTTTGAGATACTATACACCATCCACTTCAATACTATTCAACAATTATGGGAACGATGTCATTGCTCGTGCATACGTACGACTTACCAACTCCACGACCTGATGAGATCCATTCTCCATGTTAACCATTAAAGATTGAATGTAACATATATATAATAAATATTCATGAAATATGTGACATAATAATACGATGAAATTTATTCATATATATACATATCATTTACTTACTTCCATCCTTTTTAATAATGAAACGAAAATAGCGTTTATGAATACGTACGACCTACTATCTCCAGAAATAGTGTATTCCATTCCACTTATCAATCTATAATATATATTTATATACATAATATATATGATATATAAATATTGTTTCACATTCTGGAATTAAATAAATAATTATCTTTGTAATAATATCTAGAATACCAAGTCCAAACACGTACAATAAATAAAACAATTATTACCCAAAACGTTTATTTAACATTGAATTAACAAATGAACGGGTGATATAAAGTCATAAGTGAATCATATATGATATCATTACTTTTTTTAGAAGTTAATAATGTGTTTAAACCAACTATACAAGATTTTCAGATAAATACTGAAGAAATCGTACCTAAGGTAAGGGATAATTTTTCAATCTCATTTTTCTCTGAGATTGTTTATACGTAAGTATTTTTTGGGATATATTCATCATCCATGGACATATTTTATAAAAATGTTTTCATAAAATTTTTATCATTATTCTATGTATGTTTAATTTCATTTTTACAAATTTTGACATTTATTACATGGTATGGAAGAATCTTTCTTTTGTTTACCATATGAGATACTCTTTGTCTTTTCTGGTAAAAGTATGAGGAGATTGTTTTTTCTAAATTATACGACATGAACAGATTTATACATATTCTTAATTACTTATTTAAATGAATCTTTATATACACTATTTCAATATTATTTTCAACTAAATTCTTTTCTTTTAAAATTTCATGAAATTTTGGGAAAAGAAATCGTTTTTGTAGAAGAAATGATATTTTCCTCAATAATTAATTTCAAGGGTTTTGTCAAAATTATTTTCCATATAAGATGATGTAGGGTTATGTTTCTATCCCTATTATTACATTTATTTGATTTTGTTTATTATGTAGTTAATTTTTATGAAGTCAATTTATCTTATGTCAATTATGTTATGATGAAATAATGTTTAAGAATCCCATTTTATTTCATGGGTTATGCTACTGTAGAACATGTAAGAATGATTTCATTATGAGATGGGTGGGACCTATATCTCCATCTAATTCATTGGGTAAAGATTTATATCTCATGAGATAGACAAGGCTAGAACGTAAACTAAATCCAGTTCATTAATATATGTTTGGAACAGAATGTAAACCTGATTTAGTAATGGACTTCATCCACAATGATTGTCTTGGAAGAAATGCCTTGGCTACTATGGAAATCATAATATGTGCACATTTTTTCCAAAATTACATGTTTTGGGCAAATTTTGTTCTATCATGGTTAATTTTCCTTCATGATCCATTCCTTATGTACTACCAAGATTTATGTCATTTCTCTGGATTTTGATGTTTAAACATTATGTTCATGTTTTTACATTCGATTTTTTGGTAATTTTTATGCTTTCAATGTTTACCCTTACTAGGAATTTGAGCTCACCCTTTTTATTTTTTCTTTTCCTGCTAATATAAACAATGTTTTTAGGCAGGAAAAAAGGGGGAATATCTTTATGGGAGATTTTGAAGATCATTCACCCTGATTAGAAGATTGTGTTCCGAGTTTCCAAAGGCACTAAATTAATACGGTCTTTGGGCATTTGTTTTTTTATGTATTAAGTATTCCAAAAAAGTAATATAATGTCCATCTATGTCAACTTTTGGGTACCTACAGTTTAAATGTCCTTATTGTTTGTTAATGATTTCTGATGCAATGTAGGTTTGGGATTTTCTCATTCTTGATATGGATATATTTGATTCCATAATCAGTATGGATTGTCTTGTTCTCATCGAACTAAGGTTCATTGTTATCATTCCATGTTTCATTTAATTCTGTAGATAGGGGATCTCTTATGTTTCAAGGAAAGTGGGACCTGAGATCTAGACATGAAGGGCCTTCCCACCAAGAGATCAAGAGTTTTTTTCTACTATTTTATTTTAGCTCAATGACGTTTCTCAAATTTTTGACATTCCCATAGTTTTTCAAGACATTCATGATGTTTTCCCAGACAACTTCTCTTGTATTCCTCTCAATAAAGTGGTAGAGTTTATAATTGACCTGATTCTACGTATAGAGATGATATTGATACCTTCGTATCATATGGAACCAATGGAGTTTAAAGAAAAAAAATATTAGTAGGAAGACCTGTTCGAAAAAACATTATTCACCCTAGTGTTTTTCATTGCATATCCACTGTGTTATTTTACAAGAAATAAAATGATTCACTATTATTTCTGTGGTCTATAGGTAGTTAATCCATGTAACAGTTAAGAAAAAATATCCTTCAACTCATGTGTATGATTTTTTTTGATCAGTTAAATGGGGAAAGTGGTTCTCAAATATTGATCTTCGGTTGGGTTATCATCAACTCAGAGTTCAGCAGTCTGGTGTAATATATATAGATTTTAGGTGTATATAAAGCCATTATGAATATCTTGTGATTCAATTTTCTCTGACTAATGATCTTGCAATTTTTATAGATTTAATTGATCAATATTCAATCGTTATCTTGAAACTTTTTTTAGCATTTAGGGATGATATTCTGGTTTATTTCAAATATGAGCGTAAGAAAGAGCACCATCTAAGTTTGGTTCTAGAATTTATGAGAAGTCCCCATTTATATGGAAAACATTAAAAGTGTCATTTCTATAATCAAGAAGGTATTTTGTTAGGAAAAAAATTTTCAGATCATCGATAATCTGTTGATCCATAAGAGGTGTAGGTTGTTTCGTCATGGAATGAACCATAGAATGTCATTCAAATTTTGAGCTTCTGTGGTCTTTTTGGATACAAAAAAGGCTTTTTAAGGATTATTCTATGATAAAGTCACCTTTTACAACACTTTCCATGAATGCATTGAAATTCACCTAGGATGTGAATTTTTAGTCTTCTTTCAATGAACTGAACCAAATTCTGACAATGGATCCTATTTTAATCTTACTTGATCCCAGAAAGGGGAACGTGGTGCTTTGTGATTATTTTGGAGATGGTTTGGGATGATTTCTTATTCAGTATAACCACATTTTAATTTACATATCTCTCCATATCTGACTGCATGAAAAAAATTAACCCACTCATGATTTAAAGCTTATTGCAGTTATTCATGGGCCTAAATATTGGTGGCACTATCTTTTTTGGGAAATCTTAACAGTCTTCTCTGATCATAACATTTTTTGTTATATCTATTCTTATAAATACTTGTGTAACACCCCGAGATTTTTTGAGATATGTTGTTTTTAATTTCTTTGATGTCTTCTATTATACACTGCACCAAGATTATCTTGTACTATAAACAACACCATATTAGCTTGCAGTATACACAACACTATTCTTGGCTCGTGTTACACAGAATTTCAAGTTCGTTTTGGGGAAATTATTTTACGAAACATTAGGTATATATTTTGTTTAATGTTTAAATGAAATAAGTTTTGATTATGTTATACGCAACACCAAACGGAGATTTCACTACATGTAGCCCTGACTTGGCTTACATTACACACAATGTAGAGACCCAAAGCTTGACATACATGGACATTACAATACTTTTTCGGAATACTTAATACATGATAAAAACCAACACTCAAGGACCATAATAGTTTAGTGTCTTTGGAAACTCGGAAGATAATCTTCTAATCATGGTGAAAGATATTCAACATCTCCCATAAAGATCTTCCCCTTTTGTTTTCATACCTAATACCTTTTTTTATATCCTAGGGAAAAGAAAACATATAAAGGGTGAGTTAAAATGCCCAGTAAGGGTAAGCATGGAGAAAATAAAACAAACCATATAAATTTGAACTTAAAAACATGAACATAATGTTTAAACATCAAAACCTTGAGCAATGACATAAAATATGGAAGTACGTAAGGCATAGATCATAATGGGACATCAAACATGATAAAATAGAATGGGAATAAAACTTATAATTGTGGAAAAGCATAAAGCACATTATATGATTTCCATTGTAGCCAATGCATTGTTGGAAGGACCATATTAGTGGACAAAGTCCCTTACTAAACTATGTTTACTTACCGTTCCAGCAATGTCTATATCATGAGATATAAATATTTACCCAATGCATTGTAGGGAGATATAGGTCCCACCCATCTCTTAATGAAATCATCTTTACTTGTTCCACAAAATAAACTTCAAAAATTCATCATAACCCAATGAATAAAATGGGTTTCATAAACCTCATCCCATCGTAACATAATCCATATAAAACAAATGGATATTTCATCATAAGAAAAGTGAATCCATGTAAATTTTAGAGACATTATACTTGAAACATACACATATGAAATAATGTCATCTTAGAAGCAAAATGATTTTGATAAAACACTTGAAATGAATTCTTGAGGAAAATATCCTTTCTTATTTAAAATGAGTGTCTTTTCAAAAAATTCCATGCAATTTTAAAAGAAAATGATTTTATTGAAAATAGTCATGAAATCTTGTAGAGTAAGCTTCATGAAAATTAGGCATTATGAAAATGTAAAAATCTGTTCATGCCGTATAAGTTAAAAAAACATTCTCCTCGTAATTTTGCCAGAAAAGTCAAAAAGTACCTTGTAGGGTAAACAAAAAAAAGATTCCTTCCATACCATGGGGTAAAAGTCAAAATGGGTAAAAAAGGACTTTAAAAATACATGAAAACACTTTTATAAAACATGGACATGTATGATAACAATAACCCCAGTAAATACTTATGAATAAGCAATCTCAGATAAAAATGAGATTTGCAAAATTATCCCTTACCTTATGTCTGATATGCTTAATATGTATCTGAACCTCCTGTATAATGATTTAAATAATGTCATTGACTTATTACAGAATCATATTCATTGTTATTATATCATATATGGTTCACTTAGGTATTTATATTACCTGTTCATTTGTCAATTCCATGTTAAAGTAGCGTTTTGTGTAAAATTGTTTCATTTATCATACGTGTTTGGACTTGTTGTTATTGATATTATTATTACTTATATCATGATTTACATACATACATAATGTAAAAAAAATGATTTATATATCATATATATTCATATATATATATATATATATAATAGATAGATAAATGAAATGAAACACATTGTTCATGGAGATGGTAGGCCGTACGTACGCATGAACACTATTTTCCTTTCCTTATTGACTTTAATGGAAGTAAGTAGATGACATATATATATATACCTAAATCCAGTAGCTTAATTATTTCATATATTTCATTATTATTCATTATATAAACTTTATAATCCTTCTTGAATGGTTAACATGGAAACTGAATCTCATCGAGTTGTGGAGACGGTAGTCCGTACGTACGCACGAGCGATGATATCATTCCAATGATCGTAGAATTGTATTGAAGAGTATGTATAATATTTCAAAATCAATATCACTTTAAAATAATCATATATATTTATTTATTTACACCATTATACCAATCCAAGTAAGGTGTTGGTCGAAAACAGATTGCACCACGGCGTGGAGACGGTATTCCGTACGTATGCACGCGTAGTGATTTCGTTTTTCGTAGGATGGATAGAAGGTGAAATAGGGTTGTTTCATATTTATAATAACATATCATTATATAAGTAATACTGATGTTATTACTTTATAATGAGACAACTAAATAAGAATAAGTAGAAGAAGAAAGAAACTTGAGAAAATCGGAAGAAGAGATTACCTCTTCTTCGACGCACCTCTTTTAAGCTTCCTCTTATGGAAGTAGAGTTGGTCTTTTGAGAAGACCAGAACTTCCAGAATGTTTCTAGGTAACTGTATAAGACAAATGGTCAGGGTTTGGCCGAGATTAAAGGCTAAAAATGGTGTGAAGAGAAGATGTAAGGGGTGCCCTTTTTATAAGGGAGGAGAGGGGCACCTTTGAAAAAACTTAAAATATTATTTTATAATAAAGTCATATTCGGTTTATAATAGCTCCAAATTTATTTATTTAGAATCTAAGGTGGGTATGGGTCTAAATCCTCTCATCCAATATAATTTATACAGGTTTAGGTTTCTATTTTAACCTTATCATTTAGATTTAACTTTAAGTTTAATAATTTAACTTTTACCGTGCCTTCTTGTTTTCTTACACTATAAGGTTAATAAATGTACTATAACAAGCCAAACGAACCCCATGTTGTTTATTATTAATATATATAACCTTATCTAAGTCATTTGTGAGAACCATAGATTTTTTGGAATAAAATAACAATTATTAATATAATATTTGTTTTAAAAACTATTTTATGTCAATTTTGACACTATTTGGTAATTTATTTTTTTGAAAATCATAAATTAATTTTTAGTTCGAAAAAATTTAATTAAATAAATAATAATATGCAATATTAACCTATAAAAGTATTGTAATTAATAAAAAGTCTCAAATTACATTTATTTGGGTATTTATAACATCAATTATGTCAATATTTCATTAATAAGATAATTACTCCATCATCATTGTGTCATAAATAAATTAAATTATTTATTGTCTAAAAATAATAAATAAAATACCATTATTTAGGAAATTTTTTTAGCTTTCTAATGAATATTTATAGTCTAATTTATCTTATGTATAACCCTATATTAATAATGTTTTAGTTATTAAACATTGATTTTAACTATTTTAACTATTCTTTAAATAAAGTAATATTAAATGTCCTAATCTGATCCAAGTGGACCGAAATGGTCATATTTTATTCCTAAGGTTGTTTTTGGTAGAATTAAACTTATACAATATAATTAGGACACTTTTTAGATTAACAATAATAACATTTTTACCCTTAATTACCCTATTTACTTTTAACCGTGGTAAATAAAAGTAAAAAGGTACTATTCACCAAAAATTATTTTCATCTCATTGAACCAAATTTTAGTCCTTGATATTAACTGTGTCTCTCGGATTTTCTAAATTCCACTCACAAAAACGGTAAAATTATGTTTTTTGGGAATTTCCAAATTCTCCTAGGAGGTGGGTAAAAGACGGTGAAAAGTTCAATAAATTTTTTATATGTCTAAAATTATTATAAAATGTCTCCAATGAATTAAATTAAAATTATATAGGTATTATGTATCAATTTTTACCTAAAATAAATTTAAATAAAATAAATAATTATTTAAATAAAAAGATGGTTTTTAAATAGTAGCCCAGTGTTTTCACTATTAATCAAAAATTGAAAGTTTTCAGAAAAAATATCAAAAATTCACCCTAGGATTATTTCGATATTCCGATTCCAAAAATGAAGTCCATTTTGATAGATAAAATTTAAAAAATTTCAAAAAGTGGGTATTACTATTCATAATGGCTAGTTTTAATAATATTTTAATAGCATATTGTTGTTTAGTGAAACTCGGTATTGCGTATGACACAAGCTATCGAGGAAGGTCGCGATTGCGTGTAATGCAATCCAAGTTAGGGATGCATGTAGTGAAAGATCCTTTTGGTGTGGCATACATCACAAGACATCAATAAAATTAAAATGAATATTTTTCATAAAATCTCAGGGTGTTACATTCTACCCACCTTAAAATGAATTTTGCCCTCGAAATTTTTTGGGGTTATAAATGGTTTACTACATGAAAGTTTCTTTAATAAAAACCCACATCATAAAAAGGAATACCAAAACCAATCTTTAAAAACTTATGTATGAAATGTAATGGCTTCCCAAATTAACTAATCACTAGATTTCCACATAGGAGAACATAGGTGAAAATATGGATATGGAGGAGAAATCTAACCATCATGTTCTTGTAGAGAGTGGTAGAGAACATGGCTATGAAAAATCCAACAATCATAAAGCCATAGATTTGTGATGATCTAAGGTACCATTTGATTCATCGGATATAAGGGCACTTGGAAAACATTTTTGGTTTTCAAGATCATTTCCCTAAATTTGAAGAAATTGGAATTAGAATAAATACGTTCATAATTTTGGTATAGTCTCACCGTTGGTCGTTCTTTGGAAAATTTCCACTTCATCTGTTAAAGAAATGAAGTTTAATTTGTCCTTCGTGAAGTGTTAGTAGATCATGTGATAGAATGATGGGTTATTCCATCAATCTTAAAAAAATATTAGAAAAAGTTATCAAAAATACATAAGTCCATATATAGTGATATTAATCATATATGGTTCCTAAAATGGACTTATACTTCATATATCATACTTCTTAATATAATAAAACTGGTTTCTACTAAATAGGGACTTCTTGTAGGCCAGTGGTAGGCGATTAAGGCCGGTCACACTTCAGTTATGGGTTCGATTCTCACAGCCTGGTCTGATGCGACGGGTTGTCACCCATCCTACAGGTTTTCCTTTTTCTAAAACCACATTATTATAACATTCCATAAATAAAATCAAAAAAAATTCTACCCTTAAATAATTATATCTGATGTCCAACTTAATCCATTCCAACCATTAAGCTTATCGAAAATACTTTTTTCCAATCTCATAGTGTAATGAAAATAATTACTTGAGAGGTCACATAACAAGTACGTGAATACCATCATTTATCCCCCATATATCATACGATATATCTTGTTGGTCAGATTCCAAACATTCGAAGTCCTTAATCATGTATTCTCTTGAAAAATGAATACCCATTGAACCTTAGTGAAAACATGAATGCAGTTCAAAGTTAACACATTCCACATACCAAAATCATCAAAATTCTATATACTCAAACCATGATATCACTTAGTCCTTATATCAATCATGAGCTCATGAATACTACCAAACAATTCATTTTCTCTTTATCCCATCATTATGCGCATATCATCTGCTTTCCAAAATATTTGAATCAATTTTCATGGTTACCGGTACCATATTATTATAGAAAACCACAATGGAACAATACACAGATATTTCAAAATTCAACGATACTATAAATGATATTCCATGATACTATTTGGAAATTCCATTACATAAACACTTAATCATTAAACCACATCACTGTCATACTCAACATCACAAATAGTGATCGCATGTGACTTTCCTTTTTCCTTTTCCTTAAAAGGTTGCTCACAGTGATCATCATTAACCCTTGGATTAGGGCATTGATTAGCATAATGCCACATTTCCTTGCACTTGAAGCATTGAAGTGTTGGTGGTTCATTCTTTACAGCCTTTTCTTTATTCACATCATTAGCAACCCTTTTTACATTACTTCGACACTCCACTGCTCGATGACCTTCTTTTCCACACTTAAAATATTTTCTAGACCCTTTAAGACAATCTCTACCATGCATCATTCCACACTTTGAGCATAAAGAAACATTCATCTTCTTTTCACCAATATTCTGGGATTTCTCCTTGAACTCCATCTTTTGTTTCTTGTCAAAACCATGAGATGGATATGTTACACCAACTTCTAGTTCTACCTTGATAGAAAAATGCACAATTTCTTCATAGCTACAAAAGTATCTTATAGCTTATTCCCTTCGAAGACTTGGTTTTAAACCATTGAAAAATCGATCAACTTTACTTTCAGGTTGGTTGATAAAGCCAGATGCATACCTTGCAAGTCTTGTAAAATTCGCTTCGTATATACCAACAGATTCATCATCCTTCTGCTTAAGCTCAAGAAACTCCTTTTCCATCTTTATTCTAAGAATACGAGGGAATTACTTACTAAAAAAACAAGTTATTGAACTCGTCCCATTCCATGGATTCAATTTCATCTTGGAGCCTTGTATTCTTAATTAGAGTCCACCACTGGTCTGGTTCACCTTTTAAACGGTAAATAGCTAAAATGTCTTTTTCATGTTCTGAACAGCAAAGTATGGAAAATATATTTTCAATGGTACTGATCCATTGTTCAACAACAAGTGGATCAGAAGACCCATTGAAAGATGGTGGATGTTGCCTCATGAAGGACTCAATAGAATATTGTTCCCTTCTATGATCATTTGGAAATCCAAAATGATTCATAGCTTGTGTAAGTATAGTAATAAGAATTTTCACTCCATCTCCCATCACATTTGGTTGCTCAGGAGGACAATCATTGCATTGTCCATTACATTGATCAACATGATTCCTTCTGGTTCCATCCATCGTCTAAAACCCAAAATAGAATAGTGTGAGAGGCAAATATCATGCTTGGAAAACAACATAATAAAGGGGGAGTACCTTCAATATCTAACATCTTAGGTTTAATTCTAATATTTTTACCGTAATTCTAAGATTATAACCTATACTTATACTTAACCTTAGGGACATCTCCAGACATACCTTAGAAATTTATCTAGGGATCTCACTAAAGTTTTCGCATCCTAGTTTACAAAGGTTAACTAAACCTTTCCTCTGATACCAACTGTAGAGACCCAAATCTTGACGTACATGGACATTACATTAATTTTGTGGAATACTTAATACATAACTAAAACATACACACAATGACCATAATAGTTTAGTGTCTTTGGAAACTCGGAAAATAATCTTCTAATGATGGTGAAAGATCTTCAAAATACCCCATAAAGATATTACCCCTTTTGTTTTCTTACCTAAAACCTTTCTTTAAATATTGGGGAAAAGAAAACATATAAAGGGTGATCTGAAATTCTCAGTAAGGGTATGTATAGAGAACATAAAACAATCTATAAACATTCGAATGCAAAAACTTGAACAAAAAATCTAAACATCAAAATAATTTGCAATGACATAATTCTTGGAAGTACACAAAGAATAGATCATAAAGGAACATTAGTCATGATAAACTAGCATGGTAATAAAACATGTAATTGTTGAATCCATTAAGCACATGTTATGATTTCCATAATATCCAAGGCATCGCTGCCAAGACCATCTTAGTGGACAAAGACCCATTCTGAATCGAGTTCACTCCTCGTTCCAGTCCTGTAACACTGAACCAGATTAACTTACCATTCCAGCCATGTCTATATCATGAGATATAAATCTTTACCCAATGAATTAGAGGGAGATATAGGTCCCACCCATCTCATATTGAAATCATTCTTTTGTGTGCCACAAAATCATAAATCATACATCATAGCATAACCCATGTAATAGAATGGGATTCATAAACATCATCCCATCATCACATAATCCATATAAAACTAATGGATATTTCATCATAAGAAAATTGAATCCATTTAAATCATAGAGAAATTATACTTGAAACATACACATATGAAATAATGTCATCTTATATGGAAAATGGTTTTGATAAAACTCTTGAAATGAATTCTTGAGGAAAATATCCTTTCTTATTTAAAATCATTTTCTTTTCACAAAATGCCATGAAATTCTAAAAGAAAAGGATTTTGTTGAAAATAGTCATGAAATGTTGTATAGGAACCTTCGTGAAAATTAGGCATTATGAAAACATAAAAATTTGTTCATGCCGTATAAGTTAAAAAAACATTCTTTTCGTACTTTTTCCAGAAAAGTCAAAAAGTACCCCGTAGGGTAAACAGAATAAAGATTCCTTCCAAACAATGGGGTAAAATTAAAAATGGGTAAAAAGGATTTAAACATATATGAAAACACTTTTATAAAACATTAATGTGGATGATAACAACAACCCCTATAAATACTTACGAATAAGCAATCTCAGATAAAAATGAGATTTGCAAAATTATCCCTTACCTTATGTCTGATATGCTTCGTATGTATCTGAACCTCCTGTATAATGATTTAAATAATTTCATTGACTTATTAGATAATAATATTCATTGTTATTGTTTCATATATGTTTCACTTAGGTATTTATATTACCCGTTCATTTGTCAATTCCATGATAAGGTAGCGTTTTGGGTAAAATTGTTTCATTTATCGTACGTGTTTGGACCTGTTGTTCTTGATATTATTATTACTTATATCATGATATAATTACTCGAGAATGTAAAACATTATTTATATTTCATATATATTCATTATATATATATATATATATATATAATAGATATATAAATTAAATGAAACACACCATTCATGGAGACGGTAGGTCGTACGTATGCATGAACGTTGTTTTCCTTTCCTTATTAACTTGAATGGAAGTAAGTAGATGACATATATATATATATATACACATAAATCCAATAGATTCATTATTTAATATATTTCATTATTATTCATTATATATAATTTATAATAATTCTTGAATGGTTAACATGGAGAATGAATCTCATCACGTCGTGGAGACGGTAGTCCGTACGTACGCACGGGCGATGATATCATTCCCATGATTGTGGAATTGTATTGAAGAGTATGTATAATATTTCAGAATCAATATCACTTTACAATAATCATATATAGTTATTTATTTACACCATTATACCCTTCCAAGTAAGGTTGTGGTCGAAAATAGATTACACCACGGTGTGGAGATGGTACTTCGTACGTACGCACGCGCGGTGATTTCGTTTTCTGTAGGATGGATAGAAGGTGAAAGAGGGTTGTTTCATATTTATAATAACATATCAGTATATAATTAATACTGATTTTATTACTTTATAATGAGACAACTAAAGAAGAAGAAGTAGAATAAGAAAGAAACTTGAGAAAATCGGAAGAAGAGATTACCTCTTCTTCAACGCACCTCCTTTAAGCTTCATCTTATGGAAGTAGAGTTGGTCTTTTGAGAAGACCAGAACTTCCAGAATGTTTCTAGGGAAGTGAAGAAGTGAAATGGGCCAATTTTGGCAGAGCTTCAATGTTCAAAATGGGTTGAAGAGAAGAGGGAAGGGTTTCCCTTTTTATAAGGGAGGAGAGGGGCAACTTGGAAAAACATAAAATATTATTTTCTAATAATGTCATATTCGGTTTATAATAGCTCCAAATTGAGTTATTTTTAGGATAAGGTAGGGATGAATCTAAATCCTATCATATAATAGAATTTCTACATGTTTAGGTTTCTATTTTAACCTTATCATTTAGATTTAACTTTAAGTTAAATAATTTTACTTTTACCGTGTCTTCTTGTTTTCTTACACTATATGGTTAATAAAATTATTATAAAAAGACAAAGGAACCCCAAGTTGTTTATTATTAATATATATAACTTTATATAAGTCGTTTTTCCTAACCATAGGTTTTTATTAGTAAAATAACAATTAATAATATAATATTTGTCTTAAAAACTATTTTATGTCAATTTTGACACTATTTGGTAATTGATTTTTGTGAAAATTATAACAGAATGATTAGATAAAAAAAGTTAATTAAATCAATAATTACATGTCATATTAACCTATAAAATTAGTGGAATTCATAAAAAGTCTCAAATTACATTTATTTGGGTATTTATAACAACAATTATGTCAATATTTCATTAATAAGATAATTACTGCATCATCATTGTGCCATAAATAAATTAAATTATTTAATGTCTAAAAATTATAAATAAAATACCATTATGTATGAAATATTATTATATTTATAATTAATATTTATAGTTGAATTTATATTATGTATAACCCTATATTAAAAATGTTTTAGTTATTAAACATTGATTTTAACAATTTTAACTATTCTTTAAATAAAATAATATTAAATGTACTAATCTAATCCATGTGGACCTAAATGGTAATATTTTATTCCTAAGGTTGTTTTTGGTCGAATTACACTTATCCAATAGAATTAGGAAATCTTTCAAGGTAATAATAATATCATTTTTACCCTTAATTACCCTATTTACTTTTAACTGTGATAAATAAAAGTTAAAAGTAACTATTCACCAAAAAATATTTTCATCTCATTGAACCACATTTTAGTACTTGATATTAACCGTTTCTCTCGGAGTTTCGAAATTCCACTCACAGAAGTGGTAAGATTATGTTTTATGTGAATTTCCAAATTCTCCTAGGAGGTGGGTAAAATACGGTGAAAAGTTCAACAAAATTTTTATATATCTAAAATTATTATAAAATGACTCCAATGAATTAAATTGGACTTATATAGGTATTATGTATCAATTTTGAGCTAAAATAAATATAAATAAAATAAATAATTATTTAAATAAAAATTTGGTTTTTAAATAGTAACCCATTGTTTTCACTATTCATCAAAAATTTAAAGTTTTCAGAAAAATACCAAAAATTCACCCTAGGCTAATTTCGATATTCCGAATCCAAAAATGAAGTCAATTTTGAAAGATAAAATTTAAAAAATTTGAAAAAGTGGGTATTACTATTCATAACGGCTAGTTTTAATAATATTTTAGTAGCATATCGTTGTTTAGTGAAACTCGGTATTGCGTACGACGCAAGTTATCGAGGAAGGTCTCGATTGCGTGTAATGCAAGCCAAGTCAGGGATGTGTGTAGTGAAAGCTCCTTTTGGTGTAACGTAAAACACAAGATATCAATAAAATTAAAAAAAAGTATTTTTCATAAAATCTCGGGGTGTTAACGCAATCAAGACCTTCTTCGATAGCGTGTGTAGTATGCAATACCAAGTTTCACTAAACGAGATATTATTATTATGAACTAGCTGTTATGAATAGTAATACCCACTTTTTGAAATTATATAAATTTTATCTTTCAAAATGGACTACATTTTCGGATTCGGAATATCGAAATTAGCATAGGGTGAATTTTTGGTATTTTTCGGATAACTTTCAATTTTTGATGAATAGTGAAAACACTAGGTTACTATTTAAAAACCGAATTTTTATTTAAATAATTATTTATTTTATTTAAAACTATTTTTGGTCAAAATTGATATATAATACCTATATAAGTTCAATTTAATTCATTTCAGCCATTTTATAATAGTTTTAGATATGTTAAAATTTTATTGAACTTTTCACCATCTTTTACCCACCTCTTAAGAGAATTTGAAAATTTACATAAAACTCAATTTACCACTTCTGTGAGTGTTATTTTTAAAATCCAAGAGACACGAATAATATCAAGACTTAAAATGTGGTTCAATAAGATAAAAATATTTTTTGGTGAATATTAACTTTTTTACTTTTATTTACCACGGTTAAAAGTAAATAGGGTAATTAAGGGTAAAAATGATATTATTATTACCCTAACACATGTTCTAATTATATTTGATAATTTTAATTCGACCAAAAATAACCTTAGGAATAAAATATTACCATTTATGTCCACTTGGATTAGATTTGGACATTTAATATTATTTTATTTAAAGAGGAGTTAAAATAGTTAAAATCAAAGTTTAATAACTAAATTTTTTTTTAATATAGGGTTATAAATAAGATAAATTCAACTATAAATATTAATTATAAAGATAAAAATATTTCATTCCTAATGGTTTTTTATTTATTATTTTTAGACATTAAATAATTTAAGTTATTTATGACACAATGGTGATGCAGTAATTACCTAAATAATGAAATATTGAAATAATTGATATGATAAATACCCAAATAAATGTAATTTGAAACTTTTTATGAATTACAATGATTTTATAGGTTAAAAAGACATGTTACTATTGATTTAATTAACTTTTTTCGAACAAATCATGTTGTTATAATTTTCACAAAAATCAATTACCAAATAGTGTCAAAATTGACATAAAATAGTTTATAAAACAAATATTATATTATTAATTGTTATTATATTTCTAAAAATACAAGGTTCGGCCAAATGTCATAGATAAGGTTATATATATTACTAATGAAACACTTTGGGTTCGTTTTTCTGGTTATAGTAAGTTTAATATCCATATAGTGTATGAAAACAAGAAGACACAGTAAAAGATAAATTATTTAACTTAGAGTTAAATCTAAATGATAAGGTTAATATAGTAGACTAAACTTGTCTAAAACCTATTGGTTTAGAGGATTTCGACCCATCAACACCTTATCTTAGAAATAAATAAATTTGGAGGTATTATAAACCGAATAAGACTTTATTATAAAATAATATTTTAAGTTTTTCCAAAGGTTCCCCTCTCCTTCCATATAAAAAGGGCACCCATTCCCTCTTCTCTTCACAACCTTTTGAGCTTTGAAGCTCGCCAACCCCTGAAAAATTCCCTTATCATCTTCCCTAGAAACATTATAGAGGTTTTGGTCTCCTCAAAAGACCAACCCTAGTGCCTTAAGACGAGGTTAAGAAGAGGCGCTTCAAAGAAGAGGTAATATCCTTTACCGATTCATTCCAATTTATTTTTTCTTCTACTTCTTCTTCTTTATTTGTTTCATCATAAATTTATAAAATCAGTATCACTCATATAATTATATGTTATTATAAATATTAAACAACCCAATTTTATCTTCTATCCATCCTACAGAACAAGAAATCGACACGTGTGCGTACGTACGGAATACCATCTCCACACCGTGGTGTAATCTGTTTTCCACCACCACCTTACTTGGATGGGTATAATTGTGTAAATAAATTACTATATATATGATTATTTTAAGGAGATGTTGATTCCGAAATATTATACATACACTTAAATACAATTCCACGATCATGGGAATGATATCATCGCTCGTGCGTACGTACGGACTACCATCTCCACGAACGCGATGAGATTCATTTTCCATGATTAACCATTAAAGTAAGATTATAATGTACATATAATAAATAATCAGGAAACATATTAAATAATAATTATACTGGATTTATGTACATATAAGTTTCATTTACTTAATTCCATTTAATTCAATAAGGAAACGAAAACAGCATTCATGTGTACGCACGGCCTACCGTCTCCATGAACTGTGTATTTCATTCCATTTATCAATCTATCATATATATTTATATACTGAATATATATTATATATAAATAATGTTTTAAATTATGGAATTAAGTAAATTAGGATATAAGTCATAATATCAATAACAACATGTCGCAACATGTACGATAAATGAAACGATTTTACACAAAATGATGCTTTAACATGGAATTTACAAAAGAACCGGTAATATAAAGTCATAATTGAACCATATATGATATCATAACAATGAATATGATTATTTAATAAGTCAATGACATTATTTAAATCATTATACAGGAGGTCCGGAAACGTATGAAGCATATCAGACCTAAGGTAAGGCATAATTATGCAATCTCATTTTTATCTAAGATTTCTTATACGTAAGTATTTACAGGGGTTATATTTTTCATCCATGCCCATAAAATGTTTTTCATAAAGTGTTTAATATTCTTCCATGTATATTTAATGTCATGTTTACCCCGCTTTGACTTTTACTTTGTGTTACAGAAGGAATCTTTCATTTTTTACCATACGAGGAACTTTTTGAATTTTCCGAAAAAAGTACGAGGAGAATGTTTTTTTAACATATACGACATGAATGGATTTTTATGGTTTTCATAATGCCTTATTTTCATGAATATTACTCTAAAATATTTCATGATTATTTTCAAAAAAAATTCATTTCTTTTAAAATTGCATGGCATTTTGTGAAAATAAAATGATTTTAAAGAAGAAAGAATATTTTCCTCAAGAATTCATTTCAAGTGTTTTATCAAAAACATTTTCCATATAAGATGGAATTATTTCATATGTGTATGTTTCAATTATAATTTATCTATGATTTACATGGTTTCACTTTTCTTATGATGAAATGATATCCATTTGTTTTATATGGATTATGTGATGATGGGATGATGTTTATGAAACCAATTTTATTCTTCGGGTTATGATGAATGAATTATGTTTATTTTGTGGAACAAGTAAGAATGATTTCATTATGAGATGGGTGAGACCTATATATCCCTCCAATTCATTGGGTAAATATTTATATCTCTTGAGATAGACATGGCTGGAATGGTAAGATAATTCGGTTCAGTGTTACATGACTGAAACGAGGAGTGAATTCGATTCAGAAAGGGACTTTGTCCACTAAGATGGTCTTGGTAGCAATGCCTTGGCTACTATGGAAATCATATCAAGTTATTAATGGTTTTCCACAATTACATGTTTTTTTCCCAGGTTATTTTATTAGGATAGATGTTCCATTATGATATATGCCTTACGTACTTCAAAGATTTATGTATTTGCTCAAGATTTTGATGTTTAGATTTTATGTTCATATTTTTGCATTCAAATGTTTATGGATTGTTTTATGTTCTCTATGTTTACATTTAGTGAGAATCTTAGCTCACCCTTTTTATGTTTTCTTTTCCCAAGGATATAAAAAAGGTTTGATGTAATAAAACCAAAAGGGGAAGATATTTATGGGAGATGTTGAAGATCTTTCACCATGATTAGAAGATTGTGTTCTGAGTTTCCAAAGACACTATACTAATACGGTCTTTGGGTGTATGTTTTTGTCATGTATTAAGTATTTAGAAAAAGTAATGTAATGTCCATGTACATCAGGTTTGGGGTCTCTACAATTGGTATCAGGGTGAAGGATTAGTTAACCTTTGGAAACTAGGATGTGAGAACTTTAGTGAGATCCCTAGAAATATTTCTAAGGTATGTCTTGGGATGTCTCTAAGGTTAATTATATGTACAGGTTATAGTCCTAGAATTAAGGTAATGATATTAGAATTAAACCGAAGTTGTTATATATTTATGGTACTCCCCCTTTATTATGTTTTTTCCCTGGCATGATTTTTCCACTCACTCTATTCTTTTTGGGTTTTATAAAATGGCTGGAAATAGGAAGATTCACAATAATGGAGGATATAATGGACAATGGAATGATATTCTTCATGAGAAACCAAATGAAATTGGATATGGAAGTCAAAATATCGTTATTATTCCTAAACATAAATCTCATAATATGATCAATAATCTCAACTTTGGTATGTATCCCGACTCAGCTAGTAAGAGAAAAATGGAGTTTCATGATAATCGTAAAGGAATGAAAGTTCAATTCCCCTCATTTAATCATGTGGGAAGAGGAATCAAGGAGAATGTTTCAAAGGAACTGGAAGATTATTTGGGTATTGAAAAGGATACAAATCTAGTATGTGCAAAGGAAAAGATTCAGTTAACACCATGGATAAGGATAATGGTATTGATATGACATCAACAATGATAAGATGTTTTAAATGTGGAATGTATGGGGATTATGCAAACCAATTCCCTAAGGGAAAATCTCATGAAGAGAATTAGAATGGTCATATGGGTAGTATTTATGTGGATGATGATGAGAAGAATACAAATGATATATGAGATGAAAGAAGTGTTGAAGCTTGGTCAATGGTTTAAAAAGGTAGTGGAATGATTGTATGTTTATACAGAGTTATGTTGTATAGGTAATTTAATGGTACTATGGAATAAAGGCACATCTTAGGATTGTTGCACTATTTTTTTCCTAAAGTATTTGAATGTATATGTTGAATTGTACTAGTAACCATGAAATGTTATTCACATATTTTTGGAAACAAGATGACATGTGCATAATGAAGGGATAAAGAGAAAATTAAATGAGCTCATGACTGATATCATGGTTTGAGTATATAGAAATTTTGGGATTTTGGTATGTGGAAAGAGTAATCTTTTGACAGCATTCATGTTTTCATTAAGGTTCAATGGCTATTCATTTTTCAAGAGAATACATGATTAAGGTATTCAGATGTTTGGAATGTGACCAAAAAGATACATTGTATGATATATGGGGGATAAATGATGGTATTCACATGCTTCTTTGATGACATTTCTTGTAATAGTTTTCTTTATAGTATAAGATTGGAAAGATGTATTTTAGATAAGCCTAAATATTGGAATGGATTATGTTGGACATAAGTTAGTATTGTTTAAGGATATAACTTTTTTTTGATATTATTGATGTGATGTTATAATAATGTAGTTTTAGAAAAATGACAACCTACAGGATGGGCGACAACCCGTCGCGTCGGACAAGGCCTTGGGAATCGAACCCACAAATGAAGTGTGATAAGACTTTATCGCATACCACTGGCATACATGAAGTCCTTGGTTTGTAGATACTAGTTTTATTTTATTAAGCGGTATGATAGATAAATTATAGGTCCATTGTTGGAATCATATACGATTAATCTCATCATAGATTGACTTATGTATATTTAATAACATATTCTAACCTTTTTGGAATAGAAACAGATGGGATGACTTATCATTCTATAGCATGATCTTATAACACTTCATTAATGAAAAATTCAGCTTGATTTCTTCAAATAGAGATGAAGTGGAAATTGTTCATGGAATTACCAACAATGATATTACACTAAAATCAAGTATGTATTTCTCCTTATGTGAAAGTTCATCAATGTTAGGGACATGATTTTGGAAACCAAAAATGTTGTCCTAGTACTCTCATATCTGATGAATCAGATGGTACCTTAGATCATCCCAAATTTACGGCTTTGTGATTGTTGGCTTTTCCATTTCCATTTTATCTACCACTCTCCATCAGAACATAAAGATTATATTTCTCTTCCATATCCATATTTTCACCTATATATTCCTATTTTGGAACCCAAGTGATGAGTTACATTGGGCATCTCTTTTGTTTCTAACTTTCCTTTTTAAAATGATGATTTAGTATTCTTTTTTACGATGTGGGTTTCTATGAATGAAAATTTCATGTAGTAGACGATTTAAAACCCCGACGAATTTCGAGGGCGAAATTCATTTTTGGTGGGGTAGAATGTAACACCCCCAGATTTTATGAGATATATTATTTTTAATTTATTTGAGGTCTTCTATTATACACTACACCAAGATTAGCTTGTACTATAGGCAACACCGTATTAGCTTGCAGTATACGCAACACTATTCTTGGCTCGTGTTACACACAATTTCAAGTTCGTTTTTTGGAAATTATTTTATGCAACATTATGTATAGATTTTTTTAATATATAAATGATATAAGTTTTTATTTTTTTATACGCAACACCAAACATAGATTTCACTACACACACCCCTGACTTGGCTTGCGTTACACGCAATCAAGACCTTCCTTGATAGCCTGTGTAGTATGTAATACCAAGGTTCACTAAACGGGATATTATTATTATGAACTAGCTGTTATGAATAGTAATACCCACGTTTTGAAATTTTATCTCTCAAAATGGACTGCATTTTTGGATTCAGAATATCGAAACTAGCCTCGGGTTAATTTTTGGTATTTTTCTGAAAAATTTCAATTTTTGATGAATTGTGAAAGCACTAGGTTACTATTTAAAAACTGACTTTTTATTTAAATAATTATTTATTTAATTTAAATTTATTTGTGGTCAAAATTGATATATAATACCTATATAAGTTCAATGTAATTAATTTGAGCCATTTTATAATAATTTTAGTTATATTAAAATTTTATTGAACTTTTCACCGTCTTTTTCCCACCTCCTAAGAGAATTTGAAATTTTACATAAAACTTAATTTTGCCGCTTCTTTGAGTGAAATTTTGAAAAAACGAGAGACATGGTTAATATAAAGGAGTAAAATGTAGTTTAATAAGATAAAAATAATTTTTGGTGAATAATAACTTTTTACTTTTATTTATCACGGTTAAAAGTAAATAGGGTAATTAAGGGTAAAAATGATATTATTATTACCTTAACACATGTCCTAATTCTATTGGATAAGTTTAATTCGTCCAAAAACAACATTAGGAATAAAATATTACCATTTAGGTCCACTTGGATTAGATTAGGACATTTAATATTATTTTATTTAAAGAACAGTTTAAATAGTTAAAATCAATGTTTAATAACTAAAACATTTTTAATATAGGGTTATAAATAAGATAAATTCGACTATAAATATTAATTAGAAAGATAAAAATATTTCATACCTAATTGTATTTTATTTATAATTTTTAGACTTTAAATAATGTATGTTATTTATGACACGATGGTGATGCAGTAATTACCTAAATAATGAAATATTAAAATAATTGATATTATAAATACCCAAATAAATGTAATTTGAAACTTTTTATGAAATAAACTAATTTAATATATTAATATTACATGTTATTATTGATTTAATTAACTTTTTCGGAACTAATCATGCTGTTATAATTTTCACAAAAATCAATTACCAAATAGTGTCAAAATAGACATAAAATAGTTTTTAAAACAAATATTATATTCCTTAAAATCTAAGGTTAAGCCAAATCACTTAGATAATGTTATCTATATTAATAATGATACACATGGGGTTTTTTTGGATGGTTATAGTAAGTTTATTAACCATATAGGGTAAGAAAACTATAAGACACGGTAAAAGTTAAATTATTTAACTTAGAGTTAAATCTAAATGATAAGGTTAAAATAGTAACCTAAACTTGTCTAAAACCTATTAGTTGAGAGGATTTAGACACCTACCCACTTTATATTCGAAATAAATCAATTTTGAGCTATTATAAACTGAATACGACTTTATTATAAAATAATATTTTAAGTTTTTCCAAAGGTTCCCCTCTCCTCCCTTATAAAAAGGGCACCCCTTCCCTCTTTTCTTCACACCCTTTTGAGAGTTGATGCTCGGACAACCCCTGACCATTTCCCTTATCATCTTCCCTATAATCATTATAGAGGTTCTGGTCTCCTCAAAAGTCCAACCCTAGTGCCTTAAGATGAGGTTAAGAAGAGGCGCGTCAAAGAAGAGGTAATATCCTTTACTGATTCTTTCCAATTTATTTCTTCTTCTACTTATTCTTCATTTTTTTTGTTTCATAATTAATTTATAACATCAGTATCACTCATACACTGATATGTTATTATAAATATGAAACAACCCAATTTCATATTCTATACATCCTACGGAAAATGAAATCACCACGCGTGCGTATATACGTAATACCGTCTCCACGCTGTGGTGTAATCTGTTTTCCGCCACCACCTTACTTGGATGGGTATAATGGTGTAAATAAATGACTATATATATGATTATTTTAAAGAGATATTTATTCTTAAATATTATACATACACTTCAATATAATTCCACGATCATGGGAATGATATCATCACTCGTGCATACGTACGGACTACCGTCTCCATGAACGCGATGAGATTCATTTTCCATGATTAACCATTCAGGTATGATTATAAAGTATATATATTAAATAATCATGAAATATATTACATAATAATGATACTGTATTTATGTAAATATATGTTTCATTTAATTAATTCAATTTAATTCAATAAGGAAACGAAAATAGCGTTCATGCGTACGCACGACCTACTATCTCCATGAACGGTGTATTTCATTCCATTTATCGATATATCATATATATTAATATACTGAATATATATTATATATAAATCATTATTTAAATTTGGAATTAAATAAATCAAAATATAAGTAATAATATCAAGAACAACATGTCAAAACACGTACGATAAATGAAACAATTTTACCGAAAACAATGCTTTAACATGGAATTTACAAAAGAACGGGTAATATAAAGTCATAAGTGAACCATATATGATATCATAACAATGAATATGATTCTTTAATAGGTCAATGTCATTATTTAAATCAGTATACAGGAGGTTCTGATACTAACGAAGCATATCAGACCTAAGGTAAGGGATAATTCTGCAATCTCATTTTTATCTAAGATTGCTTATACGTAAGTATTTACTGGGGTTATATTTTTCATCAATGCCCATAAAATGTTTTTCATAAAGTTTTTAATATTCTTCCATGTATTTTTATTTTCATGTTTACCCCACTTTGACTTTTACTTTATGTTATGGAAGTAATCTTTCTTTTGTTTACCAAATAAGGAACTTTTTTGACTTTTCCGACAAAAGTAAGAGGAGAGTGTTTTTTTAACTTATACGGCGTGAACGGATTTTTACGGTTTTCATAACACCTTATTTTCATGAAGAATACGCTAAAATATTTCATGATTATTTTTAACAAAATCCTTTTCTTTTAAAATTTCATGGAATTTTGTGAAAAGAAAATGATTTTTGAAGAAGAAAGAATATTTTTCACAAGAATTCATTTCAAGTGTTTTATCAAAACCATTTTCCATATAAGATTGAATTATTTCATATGTGTATATTTCAAGTATAATTTCTCTATGATTTACATGGTTTCACTTTTCTTATGATGAAATGATATCCATTTGTTTTATATGGATTATGTGATGATGGGATGATTTTTATGAAACCCATTTTATTCGGTGGGTTATGATGAATGAATTACGTTTATTTTGTGGAAAAAGTAAGAATGATTTAATTATGAGATGTGTGGGACCTATATCTCCCTCCAATGCATTGGGTACAGATTTATATCTCATGAGATATACATGGTTGGAATGGTAAGTTAATCCGGTTCAGTGTTACAGGACTGAAATGAGGAGTGAACTCGATTCAGAAAGGGACTTTTTCCACTAAGATGGTCTTGGTATCAATGCCTTGGCTAATATGGAAATCATATCAAGTGATTAATGGTTTGACACAATTACATGTTTTCTTCCCATGATTTTTTATCAGGATTGATGTTCCATTATGATATATTCCTTACGTAATTCCAAGATTTATGTCTTTGCTCAAGATTTTGAGGTTTAGATTTTATGTTCATGTTTTTTCATTCAAATGTTTATGGATTGTTTTATGTTCTATATGTTTACCCTTACTGGGAATTTGAGCTCACCCTTTTTATTTTTTCTTTTCCCAAGGATATAAAGAAAGGTTTTAGGTAAGAAAACCAAAAGGGGAAGATCTTTATGGGAGATGTTGGTGATCTTTCACCATGATTAGAAGATTACGTTCTGAGTTTCCAAAGACACTAAACTAATATGGTCTTTGGGAGTCTGTTTTTATCATGTATTATGTATTTCACAAAAGTAATGTAATGTCCATGTACGTCAGGTTTGGGGTGTCTACAACTTGAATCCCAAATAGAGATGATGGGTAAAAATTCTTAATACATTTGACATCGATATTACTTACACCACTGGAAAGTGGAATTTCATTGCAATTATCTTAGTAATAAAGTACCAAAGTAGAATGTTATAGAATCGATGTTCGAGTGGAACCGTATGGTGATTTTCACTCAGTTTCTCCTAGATGATTATGAGTGTGTCTCGGGTATGATTTTGGCCAGTGTTTAGTGATCATCATCTCTTATGGAGTCTATCTTTCTTAGTAAAGAGTATGATATTGAGTTTAGTAAAGTTCAAGAAAGCCTTTATGGTGGGGATACCATTTCTGGTTGGTCCCTCTCTTCAGATGGTATAATCTTAATTTTCGAAGTGATTTTTCATCCCAGTATTCATGAGGAGTTTAGTGTTGTTTAATATTAATATCTCTTTCTCAGATATCCATCTAAGCACTAAAAGTTTGTGTTATAACATGACATGATAATTCTGGTGGATGGGTATGAAGTGTGACATTGCAGATTATGTGTCTTGGTGTTAAACCATCCAGTAGATAGAGGTAGAGAACATGAAGCCCTTTCATTTTCTCCATCCTCTTCTGGTTTCCATATTGAAGTAGTATGATGTATCTGTGGATTTTTTTGTTTGATTACCATGGAATCCTCGAGAGTGGAATCCTATCTGTGTGGTTGTTTATCGGTTGAAAAAATAGACACATTTAATTTCGAGCTTGGATACCAATACAGTTGATGATCTTGGTAAGCTATATCTATAGTATATTGTAAGGTTACATGGGATTCCTTCTTAAAATGTTTCAGACAGGGATCCCTATTTTTCAAAAAGGTTTTGGATGAGTCTCCAAGAGGAAATGGGAACTTAATTCATGTTGATCACAACTTACCATCCACAGAAAAATGGTTAGATGAAGCCTGTGATTCAGATTCTGGAAGATTTTCTTTGTTCCTATGACTTGGATTTCAGTAGATCATGGGAAATCTATCTAGGAAATGCGGTTTTTTTTAAATAATTGTTATCACCTTTCTATTATAATGGCTCTCTTTGAGCCGGTGTACAGTCACCGATACAGATCACCTATTTATTGGGCGGAGGAGGGATAAGTAGCATTGGTTGTACCATGTTTGGTCTAGGAGACATTAAAAAATATTTAATAGGTATATCAACATCTAGTTATAACCCACAGTCGACCTAAATCATATGTGGATCAGTTGTTTTATCCACTAGAGTTTTATATTGGTGACTGGGATTTCTTGAAAATTCCTCCTCGGTTGGGTCACCTTCGACATGGAAAAGAGGGAAAGTCAGGTCCAAGATATGATGGGCCATTTTAGGTAACTCAACAACTTATCTAGTTTTCTTATCTGTTATAATTTATTTTTTAGTGGATAGGTAATTTAATTTTTTCCACATATCTCATCTTAGGAAGTACCATCCATGTCCTGCTCACATTATGAGCTGGGTTGAAATTGAGATAAATCCTGATATTTCTATTTTGGAGAAGCCAGTTGTGATCATTGACTCTATGTTGAATGTATTTAATGGTAAGTCAATATTCTTGGTCGTAGTACTATGGAAACATGGATAAAATTATCATGAGACTTGGAAACATGAGTAGATGATAAGGGATTAGTGGACTTCTCTTTTTCTAGGGTTTACATCTTCCACATGACTTCTCGTGGACGGAAAGTCTTTATATTGGTGAGTTTGTAACATCATGATACTGTTCAATTAAGTAATTCTTTATCCTCTTCATGATTTTTCTTCCTTTTTGTCTATATAGGGCCAAGAAAGAATTGTTAAGATACCTATAATTGTGATGTCATAGATTTTTTAGAGTTTTAAATTTATCCATATTTTTTTGTAGGCTGTAGGAGGATTTCATATCCTATAACAAGGTTACATGATTTTTAAGTGTTGATGGATGCATGTTATGAAATTATTTATTCTATGAATATTTACATGATGTGAAGAGATGTTTCACATCATGAATGTCTTAAATACCATATTTTAATCTGATTTGATGGGTTTTCAGGCATACGTAGGACATTGACCATTACACATCCTGTAACCAAGTTACATGTCATACAACAACCCATGTACAATATTTAAAATAGGTTTGTGGCTATTTTTTCATTTCCTTCTCCATAATCACTTTATCTTGACCCCAGGGAATTCCCATGAAATTTTGGGTGACTCGTCTCATTCTATAATGATCAAATTGATGTTCTTTCTTAATTGTGGTTGTGTTAAGTATATCTGGATAAGTGATTGTTCCACTTTATCACTGTCTTTGATCATGGTAGGGTCCTTGGGTTGTCTTATTAGATATATTGGTCAATGTTGGTGTTTATTCATGTCTTATTATATATATGTTGTCTTATCTCGTTCGAGAGGTCATTCCCTTTTTGTTTGTGTTGCGGTGCACATTCTTTCTTGAAGATTATTGGATTTATCCTTTCCACTGACCCACTATTTTTATAATTAGATCAATATTATGATGTGGAATTGATTCTAGGGCCTTTGTAAAAAATGATGAGTTTTTTTTTTGTCAGGGGATACCATTATGGGCATGTGCGACTCGAGTTTTAAGGTAGGTGATTTTTTCTCTAGCCTATGTTGATGAACCATATTATTGATGATTTATAAAAAAACATATAAAATGAATTGGCATGATTGAATTTTTTTTTTTGAAATGCTATTTTTTAATAAAAAATGGTTTTTCCTGGATTATTTATAAATGGAATATGAAAACATGTGTTACATGGTTATTAGGTGGAATTTTTACTTTGAAGCCATCATTTATTATATGGGTTCACTATCTAGGGTTATTTTTTTGTCCTAGATTTTAGTTTATTGGAACAAGGTATGTATATGATGTTGGGTTCTCACTTTCTGGGGTGTCTCCCTTGTCATGGAGAGCAGATCATTGGATTCTGGTACTGTAGTTCACTATTGTTCATAGATTAGTGGGTATGAGTACTCTCTTATATGACCTTTTATATTCCTTGGTATTGTGATGCATCTGCTTCTAGTATAGTTTTTTTTCTTGGACTTGTACTATTTTTTCCCTGACATGTTAGTTGGTTCCTGTCAAATATGATATGGAAAAATGTGCTTTCAAATTAATATACTTTCTTTTATTTTAGAACTATAAAAAAAGAGAAAAATTTACTGTGGTTTTTATACAAATATACTAATAATTATCACACAATATTTTATTTAAAAATATCATATAGGAATTTTTATATAGAGACTTTATATAGAACACTATGGTGGGATCCTATTTGAGCCTGTTAGTTCACACCCAGCAAACCTCTTCGGTTGTGTGTAGACCTTTGTATGTTATCCAATGCTTTGAAAGGCATGGCCCAATATTGGGGAGATAAGGTTTCATATTATCTATGTGGGGTATCTGGAAGTGATATTGTGGGAGTTCATCTATTCCATCACTTGGAGTAGCTTCTTGGTTCCATTCCATTCCAGTTGGACTTGTATTTTGAAGTTTAAGCTTCTTTTACAGTTGTTTTTTCAATTTTCTTCTTACATTTATAAAATATATTTGTTAAATTTTTTATGCCTCTTTTTTTACATGTGTATATATATTCCTTGTGTTTTTATCAGTTTGAAAAAATCATTCCCTCCGCTTTTTTGTTCGATTCCCAGGTGATTTTTTCCATCCCATGGGGATTTGGAACGCCCTTTGGGAATGTGGCTAATTGGGTCAAGTGATAGGTTTTAGGGAAACTCGAGTTGGTTTGTTACACTTATTTTGTTGATTTATCTCAATGTAAAAGAATCCATATTCTTTCTTGAATCATACATAGGAATAGATGAACCACATTTCATGCATTTTATAGTCATGAAATTATGACATGGAAGGGTAAATTCTCTATATAGGTCAGACACATTTGATTGAGGAGGAATTTGACCTCTCTATATTGCAATTGGACCCATGATTTCAGATCTAGGAATCACATCATATATTTTTGTAATGGGAATGATGTTATAGGTATTTAATGAATTTATTTACATCAAAGGATAGGGATATTAACAATTCAAATTAATTTCATGTGGTAAAGTCATTTTCCATGAAGCTTAATTTCGTACGGTGGGGTCATCTCCCGTGCAGTTTAATGTCACATAGTAATGATATAGGGTGATTTGTAGTTTAAATTCATAACACTAAAACTACAAGAGGGTAGGGTATGTCAAGGCTTTTTTTGGTACTGTGAAAAAGTTAAAACATGATGTGAAGAATGAGGAGGCCCTGCACTACACAAAGTAAATATTGAATCCCCCTGAAGATAGTTTAATTTAGTCTATCTTTGACCATGTAAATTCTTGAAAATAGGTATGTAGTGAATCTAGGACTTTTATTTCAGACCTATACATACATATATATGATCAGATCGAGAATCAATCCATAAGATGTTCTAATTTTATAAAATCCTTTATACATGTCTGACCTTTTCACAGAGAGGGAGGATGTTTTCAAATTGCAACTGGAACTAGGATTTGAGATCTTTGCATCACTATGTATCCAATGATGGTAGAAATAAATTCAAAAAATAGTTGTTTAATTCAGTGTAGTGGGTATCCAGAAACATAAAGGTGGCATCCCCTTGTGTGAAGATGCAATAAAAATTAAGGGGCATTGGATTGATGAAACACTAGGGGGTAAAGAAAACTATGTGAACAATTATCCATGTGAATTGGAATCCCATGAGGCCCCACACCACCCAATGAAATCCTAAAATTAGTTTCACAATATTTATGGTAATTTTTCATGGACTAGGATGTACTCTCTGGAGAGGATAGTGAATCATGTCATAGTTATCATATGTGGTAACCTATAATTGTGACAAAGGTTAGTGATATAGTTTAACATCATGTGTTGAGAAAAACATATGTTTTGTTCAATTTCTTGCGGTATGGATGGAAAATTTTATGAATTTTAATATCTCTCTACCAAGAATATGATAACCTCTACGTGAATGTATACGTATCAATGAGAGGAATTCTATACCAAAATTCATATGTCTGCTTGATATATTCTCAATGTCAGAAACAAGGAATGGTGAAGTTCTATTCCACCATAGAGAGGTGATTATAATATTGGGAAAAATCATTTTTTCTTATAGTGGTTTGGTTGTGATATAGGATATTGGAATCTCTATGTATCTCATTAGGATGAGAATGAAGTCGCACAGAATCCTTGAATAGAAAAATCTCTACACGGGTTTGACCTATAAACAGAGGGTGGTATTTTTCTTTAACATATTTACTAGACCTAGGATTGGAGATCCTGATGACACTATAATTCAGGTCAGGATAGTAATCAACCCACACATAGTTCTGGAACACAGTGTAATGGGAAACTGACACTTGATGAGTGGTTCCCTCTCAAGTGAAGATACTAATAAGATATTTCAAGGGATATATTCAAATTGTTTAAATTTATATTTCTTCTACTTTATGTGGAGTGGGTACCTCATTAATTTTTGGGTGATGTGGATGAACCAAAACCTAACGTGAAGAAGAATCACTATATGCCTTGCACCACAAAGACAATCCTAAAACCAATGTTATGTAGTTTTAAGGTCATATTACTCTAACTGTGGGGGTATCCCCGGACTATATTGATTTTGAGGGTGGGCCTAGGATGTTGGACCTAGGTATCCCCACATATCCCTTCAATATGAGAGTAAATCCATAAATAGTTCTAGAGAATAGTAAGGAAGGGGAATAATGTTTTATGGGTGGTGTCTTCTCTAGTGAGGAAACTTAAAATTATTATATTTATGATATGATTAATACAATGTTTATTACATGGGGTAGGGATATATTGTAATGTCATGTGTTCCTGAAATCTTCCATGTTATTTAATTTCTTGTGGTGAGGACATGTTTCATGAAGTTTAATGTCATGTGGTAATGAAGTATTTCATGCAATTTAATGTGATGAAATAAGGATGGATGTGGTCTTTTTGTTTTAGGTTATAAAACTAGGAACATGGATGATATGTAGTTTAAATCCTTTTTTCAAGACCCCTTACATAAATTTTAACATCATGTGGTAAGGATATTTCCCACATAGTTTAACGTCATGCTAAAAGGAAGAGTTTTGTGTAGTTTAACAACATGTTGTCAGGATGTGTTCCGCAAAGTTTAATTTCATGCAGTCCGTATGAGTTCAGTATAATTTAACGTCATTCGATCAAGATTAGTTATGTTAATTTTAACATCATTCAGTTAGGATGAGTTCCATGTATTTTAATTTCATGTGGTCATGGTGAGCTATGTACACTTTTATTTCATTCGGTGAGGATTCAAGGTTATGTATAGTTTAAAGTATTATTTTCAGTACTTAATAGGATGCATTAACTTGGTCTTCTTCTTGATACCTAGATGGTCATATAGTAAGTATAGGTGACACATAGCACAACAAGAATATAACATTTTACGATGATGTACTTATGATGGACTCCTATCGAATAAATTCATTAGAGATGAGAGTTCGTTACAAATAAACCATCTGAGAAGACCATGCTACAGAAAAGGAAATTTTAGAATGCCCATCGCAAATAGTTTTTATTTTTGAGGATATACTTTTCCTTCTAAAATAACCCTTATAAGGGGTTCCAAATTACCATTTTCTATGATTCATCACAAATCTATATTTGTGAAAGACAGCCACAAAAAACATTTACAACAAGAAGCTATTTCCATTATAAATGATATATTTTTAAAAAAACCAAAAAATAATTAAAATTTAAAAATGTAAAACAATTACAAGTAATTAAAACAAGAAAAAAAATAATATATCATTTCACACATAATATGTTTTATCACATCTAAAATGAAAATAGTCCTAAAAAATCACAAATCATTAACTTTTAGCATCAGGCGTAGGAGGATCACTAAAAGTAACGAAGAGGAAACTCCATACCAACACCGCATTCAATAAGTAGTATATACTCTAACATATTCCCATGTCTTAGACACTACTACTCAGGCACCTCCTCCCTCTCTCTCTCTCTCTACATCTTCTATATCATCTCATCCCTAGCCTTAAAACTATGTTCATACAATGAAGCATACAATAGAGACCCCTCTCCATGATCTCCAGTCAAGCTAGAAAATGACATGGTATAAATTTCAAAATTAGTTGTATGTTTCAATCGTGAAACAATATTAATAACTCATCAATTCCCAACACCAGGTAAACTCTCCCATTTACAAGCCCTCTCATCGAAACCTACCTCTCTAATGGCATTTTCTTTGCTCTCGTCTTGACTCTATCATGGTAGAGAAGTCACAACCTCATATATTTTCTTAAAATAAAAAAAAAGTTAAAAAAATAAAATTAATATAATTTATTTATTTAAAAAAATTACTTACAACAATATAGCATTGTGAAATCACCAACAAACTTTCATGCACTATGATCAATGTTAATCTTCTTATAAACTTCAAACTCAGTAATATAGTGTTTAGTAGTAGGCTAAAAAATATAAAAAAAATGTAAATTTAAAGTATATATGTATTAATAAAAAATATTACTTACCATATGTCATTGATTTATAGAAAATGTATGGATAATGACCATGTTTGTAACCTCATTCCTCCCCAGGTTCTGATATCAAGATGATGATATCCTCTTAAAAATCTCTCCAATCAACTTTGAGGTCAATCCATCCCATACCTAAGTTGATATATTTCTAGGTATATGAGAGATAAAATATTGATAAAAAATAGTATCATAACCTCTTTCCATGAATAAATTTTTGATGTTGTTAACAAATTGATGAAAATTTTCATGTATAAAAATCTCTCAGGCCTCCAGAATAGGAAATTTCATAATATCATCCATCAGAGACAAGAAATTCTACAATAAAAATAAAAACAACATTTCACTAATTAAATAATTTTAAAATTAAATATATTATTTAATAAATTACATTCCAATGGTCAGAAATATTATGATAAACTATAATTGGAACTAGATCCCCTTATACCCATGGCTCAGTTTTTTTCTGAGAATGGTATTGTCCAACCCAATTGATAAATAAGAAAAAAAATTCAAATATAAACAAATTAATCATAATATTTCTTCCAAAATTAAAAAAACATAATATGAAATCAATATCTTAAAAATTCATCATACCAACATAAAGGAAGATAAAAATACTTTTTTATACATCTCTCTAGAATAGGGTCTGGAATCATCAATCAAGCAAGATAGTGTTCCCTTCTAATAGGTGCAGCCTTCTACGGATCAGCTGAATCTGGTTTATAATCGGTATTTTAAGAACATTGAGAGAATGAAGTAGATCATCAAGAGCATCTCAATCCATATGAAACAAAAAAATCTTACCTGTAATAAATGTTCAATACATATATCTAATATAAATGACAAATAAATACCAAAATATGATAATATTACATAAAAATTTATTTAACGGGTTGTAATTTGAAAATAACTCAAATTTTTTATAGGAACTAAGGACATTCCGGATTGTGCATATTTATACTTAGATTCTCCACATATTGGACAATTAACTAATGATTCAGAGTCACCATAATATAAGATGTAGTAATTTAAACATTCATTGATATTCTGATAACTAAGACCCAAATTATGAACTAACCTATTAGTTTTATAGAATCTTAGGGGAAATATATTTCCAGCATGGAACAATGATTTAATCAAAGACAAAATCCAATCAAAACAATTATTTGACATTACAAAATATGATTTAATAGAAATAAATTTTATAACAACTTCATTTTCTCATCTAACATAGGGGATATAAGTATTCCTCAGTAGATTTCAACAAATTTTGAAATTGAAAATGTTTGGATACAAGATTTGGATATCATTGTGATTTGTTGTTTCCTAAATTGATGGGCTAGCTTTTTCATTTACTAAGCTTTGAAATTGTGGATCTGGAACCAAAAAACATGTATAACATATTGAATTATGATCACCATGGGGACACTAAAAAACTTAATCTTTCTGAAAACCAAAATGAAAAAGATGACGTCCAATGTTATAAAATGTTTTGAATCCCCTAAGATTGCATTTATGACATGGAAATTTAAGTGTTCCTTCAGAAAAAAATCTGAATTCCATTAGGAAAATGATCTAAATGTTTCAACACCTTCTAGGTATATTGGATTTATACAAGATCCATTTGTATTTTTGTAATGATTTTTCTAATAAAGTTTGTGTAATAAAAACAGATATATACTTTCGGTGTCAATAGTAAACTAAAAATCAATATAAATAAGAATAATTATTACTCGTTGGGACTAATTACAAAATATTATTATATTTTATCACCCTAAAATATTATATAGAGTATAATCAGAATAAGGTGATGGGTTATAACTGGATTTCATTGATCGTTAAGGCTCGACACAATTAAAACAATATTATTAAATATATTATATGACATGCATGCTATTTCTCGAAAATAATGGAATATTTCTTGAACGATGCCTTCTATGTGAAATATGATATCACTGTTAGGTCTGGGATACAGGGTTTACCCTATCCATGACATAACAGTTGGGTGTGTCTAGTGTTTGGTTAAATTTGATGTGAGGGTACTTCTTTTAACATTTATATTATAATTTTTTGTCAAAAAAAATTTTTACCACCAAAATAATATATCATTTTAAAAATCAAGGACCAATGTCAGGCTTGAAATACTCGGTTTACCCTATATATAGTAATAATATATGTGTTTATCATGTGTTTGGTAAAATCACATGCAAGAGTAACAATTTTAAAATTTTATTAATGTTATATATATATATAATACACCATGTATATGAATTAATTATTATTATTGTTTTAATTAATAAAACATTTAAACTGTTTATTTCGATTTTCTAATAGGTTTTAATATTTACTATTTATTAATAAAATTTACTAATTTTTTTTAAAGTTGGGGCTGATGCCTCATTTTTTATTATTGAAACAAAGAAAATACATCTTTAACTGGGTAGAGGGAGACCCATTACATAGCCCGAAGGCCTAGTGGGCATTTAGCCCATAACATAGCCTGTAGGCCCAATTTTTTGGCCCAAGGCCCATTCTGTGAATAGTACTGCTACAGTACCCACACTGCTACAGTTCCCGCTGCTGCTACAGTGCCCCTGCCGCCACTACAGTACCCCTGCCGCCGTTGCAACAGTATCACGACTGCTACAGTAGCACTACAGTGCTGCTACAGTAAATATTAAATATTAATTAAATACATAAAATATATTCTGACACTTTTTTAAATAATTATACTTGTAAAATATATAAACACACACAAAGAGAGATATATATAAATATATTAAACCATACATATTTTTTTAATGTTTATATATACAAATTAAAATTTCAATATATATATCAAAAAACATACATGTTTTTTTAAAACAATTATATTTATATTCACATGTATATATATATGTATATTTATATTTATATTAAAAACATTACACATTTTTTATATAAATATATATCTATAAAAACCAAAAAAATCTTAAAACATATATATATATATATATATATCTATCTATCTATCTATATTCACATGTTTATATAGATACCTACATATATATATATTAAAAAACATACACATTTTTTATAAATAAATATATATATATATTAAAAACCTTACTGGTTTTTTTGGTTGACTTACTGAATAGACAGAAGGCCTTTTTTTTATTTTTTATAATCCACCTTTCAAGCGGTGAGGTGGAACCCTTATAAGTACCAAAGGCTTTGAAAAAATTACATGACATGTAGGTCTTAGATGAAGTCATCAAGACAAGACAACTTGGAACTGCTTCTCCCTAGCATATGTCATGATATCAGTACTCCCCCTTCACAAGGCTGGTTGGCTAGTTGTCCTATGAAGAGATGCACAGGCCCAGTACAGATGGCCATGCCATACCCTCGCACTAATATAATTTCAGTTAGCTCTACTCTGGTGAATGTTCCTGCTCGGATCCTAATCTGAAGCCTTGTCCCGTATAGTCTCACTGGTACATTTTCATATTCTAGTGGCCCGAAGTCCTTTGGGTGGACCAAAGGCCTTGAGGTGGCCCTAAGGCCTCGAGGTGGCCTGGAGGCCTTAAGAGACAACTGGCCCAAAGGCCTTGGGGGCCCAAAACCCTTGTAGGCTCCTAGGACCAAATTGGTGGCCCAAAGCCTATACGGATGAATAGTTCTAGATGCTACAGTACCAAACAGTACCTGTTATAGTACTACTATAGTGCTCACTACTATACCTACTTCAATACTGCTAAATTACATGAAAATATGTCTGAACCCAGATTTAATTAATAGAAATACATCAAAAAATATTCCAGCATTAACCCAAATAAAATTATAGTGTAGCATAAACATTGCTACATTATGAAAAAAAATGTGAAAAATGTACAAGAAAATTAAAATAGTGAAATCGCAATAAATAAAATGATTGGTAAGATAGATTATTTTAATTACCTACATATTATAATTAATAATTTTATTAATAATTTTATGTTTTATAATGTCAATTAATAGATTAAATTTAATGGTCATATGTGAGTAAAATCAGTTTGTGTTAAAAAATTCTACATTCCAAATAATTGTATTTTTCTATATATTATATATTTTTATCATGTTAAATTAAATTGAACCATTTTAAAGGACTGTTGTAATTAAAATTTTCTATAAAAAAATAAAAATTAACAGTCATTTAATTAGAAATTGATATGAAAAATGATTAAGAAAACATAACATTAAAAAATTAAATTTATATTGTAAAAATAGTTTTCTAATATATTATACAACATAACTAAAAATTCTCATTTCTAAATTTTACATTTTTGAATTATATAAACTGGAAAAAAATTGGAATCAAAACATCAATAATATATGTTAATTAACCTAAAATATCAAATATGTCTATTAAATTTAAAAATTAATCATTTGAAAAAGATACCTAAAATAATTTAAAATTACTCACAAACTCGGTAAACATGAAAATAATAAACAATAAATTCGATGCAAACCTAAATAAAAAATAAAACATGAAAATCAAATAACATTTCTTATTCTATGATTTCTCAAAATAAATCATGTAGAAAAAAGTAAAAAAATACAACAATAATGATAAAAAATACAATTAACCAATTAAATATCAATGTGAAAATCAAAATACAACTCATCACAAATTATATCACCATAACCATGCTATAAAATAAAAAAATTATATATATTTAAATAAACTCTGTCAAAAAATAATGAAAATAAATCAAATCAATTAAAATTAACTCATGCAAATCCATCAGACATAAAAATACTAAATAATAAACATATAGAAACCTTAAATATCAAATAAACCATAATAACTTTGTAATATTATTGACCTACATTTTGATGATACCAATTTTTGGATGATTTAAACAAAAATGACAGGAATAGGAAAGTAATAAGGATGCAGAGTATGTACTTAAGAGATATGATCCTAAATATATAGAATAAAAATTAGATTTGATGAGATTTTTTTGTGATTTCAGGTGATGGTCATCGAATGGGGTTCATATGGCATGGTAGGGTTTGCATAGAAGTGAAATGAGGAGGAGGATGAGAGTGTGTCGTGTGATTTAAGTTAATTTAATTTTGATATTGGTTAAAAGCGATGGAACTTATCCAGAAAAAAATGGTTTTCTCAGAACCATTTTTCAACAGATATTAATATGTGTTGCAAAAGGATTACATGATAAAATTATTTTCAATGGATATGTTAATTTTCACTATTATTAAACACATATAATACTCACGTGTTGTGGCATACATTCACACCAAAATTATTAGTGATGAAAATGGAAATTCAATAACAATTAAACATTATTTGTGATGGACCAAATATATCAATTGAAAATAACTCATTCTACAATACTATTTGTGATGTATAGACCATACATAGGAATTATACCATCATAATAATCAATTTCTTTAATACTGTAACAACATTGTGGTTCCGCCCATGTATTTCTATAAAATTCATGTGAACATGTGTCGATGTTCTTTCAAAAATGAACTATACATCTCTAGATCCTCAAGAGTCATAGAAGAACTAATACACATAGGTATTGGGTTTTCTTTTTCTCATCTATTAACCTACTTGATCTCATAAAGGGTGGTGTATATTCTTTCCTCCAATGTGGGAGGGTTGTTTCTGAGGTCATTATCTTTTTCTTCGATCTCAGAGTCTGAAAATAATTTTTATACATGGTTGGTAATTCCGTGATGTCTCTATGATTTTTGTGGTAAGAGTGGTATTTTTGAGATACATTTTCATTCTAAACTACCATATTTTCATTGATAGGTTCTTTAGATTCATGTTTTATACTATGCTTCCACTAGTGGAAGAACGATCCGGGACATCCTGAGTTGCTAAAAAGGTTCTAGGGCACTTTCATGGTATTCTAACAATATGAAGGAATCTACATATCATAAAATGTCATTACCATGATCATATTTTGTTTAATCTTTTTTAGATGAATGTTTTCTAAATCCCTAGATACAAAAGTTTTATAGAGAATTTATCATCATTCAGAATGTTTTCATGATGCATAGAAAAACATTTCATAGTTATTTGTTATTATCTTCTAATCTTGGGTATTAGGCCACTAAGAACATGTCCATATTTAGCTAAAAATATATTGTATTTTAGATTTGAAGGTTTCCCCCATTTCCTTAATAATTTCAGTGTCAATACATTGAACTATGAAAAGTATCTTATATATTTAGATGAATGTTAATCAATAACTCCGCTTATTACCCATTTTGGATGATACAATATGAAGTAGAAATTTTACTTGAATATGATTTAGTGGTTTTTCTAGCAAACTCTATGCATAAATACTTGTCTCCCTCTTCTTCATCAGGGACATATGTCTCTGCATGGTCAGACCATAGAGGTTCCCTCTCTTGGTCACCATCTACCTGTGGGAAATTGTTACTAATGTTCGATGTGGTACTATATGTAGTTTACCACAGTGTCTCAAGTACCTATTCTTATGAAGGTGTCTACATTTTGAGAACCTCTCTATATAAAGGTGTATTGGAAAGTGTATATTTCCTTGTCTGAGAGAGATATCACTATTGGGAATTTGACAATAGTGGATCTCAAGGAGTAGAGTCCCTTGGATCCATCTCTACACTACTATGAAGAGGATTATTGAATTATTGATCACCTTATACTTTAGTTTATTAGTCTAAGTACCCTTTAGATGTTTTAGATATATGTGAAATAGTCTCAAGGACACTATCTTTGAGAAAATCAGGGATGTGAACCTAATTCTATTTCATGGTTCAGATATTTCTACCTACCTTTTGGGATGAATATGGGATGTGAGAATTCTACATTTCTATTTCTATATTTTGTTGATAACTATATTGTGTATTGGGAAGATTATCTCATGGTTGAGAAGCTATTAGATTTTTATAGTGAGCTTTTGTATCATCATAAGGAATATGAATCATCATAGGGATAGTATCCATAAAATGTTGGTCAATCCTTGCTAAAGTCGGGGTGTGTCCAAATTTTCATTCCCCATCAAAAGATGCCAATGGGCCTCTATAATTTGAAATGTGGTATAATCCTCCTCATGTGACTTTGGGGTATTCATATGGTATTTTTCACTAGAAATATAATCCTTCCCGGACGCATGTCCCATACTCACCTGGTGAGCCCTAGTCAGAATGGGGATGTGATTTATATCATGTGCCTTTAAAGTATACCATAATACTTTTTTGAAAAGAATGTGTTCATTTAATGAGGATATTTCCATTCACACTTTATGATCTATGGTCACAGTAGGTATGTGATTCCGATTTGGTGCCTTTGGATTATATGGTCAGTCCTTTTTTGATAGGAATGTGTGCTTTTCCTGAGGCATGTGTCATTTTCAGTTGGTGATCCCCATTCGAAATGTGGATATAATCTTTCTCCACTTCCACTACCTTTATGTGGATATTCCAATAATCACCTTGTTCATGAGAAAGCATATGTGTTTTATCTGGGGTAGTTAACTTTTCTTATTGATCATATTTATGTTTACCCTAGATATTGCAATATGAATGTTTTATAATCCATACATGAACCAAAAAATATACTAGTGGAGATCCTTTTTCATCATCATAATGTATTGGTACATCAACAGTTTATGTACAGGAATGTTTTCTTTTTTTATCTAAATTTACAAGATCTATTGGTCGGTGTCTTTGATTGAAGTATAGGTATATCTCCACTCATTCACATCGCATGACATTGGAATATGATGAGGGGATTTATACACATTGTGTTGATCTATGTTGGTCACATGCTTGCTTCCTAGATATGATAATATAAATTTAATAAGTTAGTATATAATCCCTATAAATCTTTGTATAGCTATCTACCATCAACATAGTGTCCTTGAATCCCATATCTGAATTTCTAGGGTGGCATCTTATCAGGAACACCCTCTATAAGTGAATGATATGTATTGGTAATTTTGTGATATTTTTGGTATTGATGCTATATTGTATTAGTGGTACATCTAGGAACTATACTTTCCACCTAATGAAGAATATAACTCATAGATATTGAGTTGTGTCACAGGTTACCCTTTTATGACAAGGATGTGTTCCGTGCAGTTTAACATCATATAGTAAGGACGTCTACCATGTAGTTTAATGTCAATTGGTAAGGAAATATTCTATGAAATTTAACATCATTTGGTAAGGACATATTCTATGATGTTTAAAATCACGTGGCAAGGATTCAATTTGTTCAATTTTGCATCATTCCATATGGACGTCTTCCATATATTTTAACATCATCCAATAAGGATATCTTAGTGTAATTTAATTTCATGTAGTATGGACGTGTTCTCTGTAGTACAACATCTTATGGTATAGATGTATTTTATTCATTTTAATATCTTGTGATAAAGACATATCATGTTGTAACCTATTTGGAGGGATTGTTTTTTACTGTATCTTGGCAGACTCTTATATATATTTCATGAGTTTCAAGATCTTCTAACTCTATCATGCTTTCATTTAAATTCCTATCTAGCGGATATTTAAATACAAATCAACCCTCAATGGTTTTCCTAAGAAATTTATGGTAAGAGAAATGATTCTTATTTCCTATAAACTCCTCCTTAGCAGCCCTCTTCAATTATTTAGTTATAGAAAACCATTATATCGGTCATAATCAATGTATTTGGGTACAAGTTTTTTTGAGAAGGAGTATATATTATTTTTTCTCACACTAAGAGACTGTCACCTATCATTAGGATATATGTGGCTCATGCTCTAGTGCAAAATTTTGTGTCATGTTAAAATTTCTCAAACAAAATGGAATGGGGACTAAGGTGTTTGTTGTTATAGAAAATCCACACATATAGGCTTCTAAATCTAGTCTATAAAAAGAATGAAACTCTCTATTATCATCCCAATAAGTCGGTGGTAGAGGTAGTGATTGTCATGGATCCTCAATCCCTCTTAAATCATCTTCCTTGTTATTGGGGTTTCAATCAAACCATTATCCCAAAAATAGTCAAAGAACCTTGTGAAATGTTTTGATTGGAAGGGTTATACATTGTTCAGTCTATTATTAAAATATGGGCAACCATGATGGTTCTCTCACATTCTATCTTCACCTATTTTTTCATGGGAACATGACTGAGTTTGGAGTGTGAGGAGTGAAGTCCCAATCTAAATTGGATTAGGGGTAGGTGAAGAATAATTGGTTCCCTTGGATAATACATACACTTCCCACTGATTAATCGAACCAAACTCACATAGATTATTTATAGAAACTATTTAGGTTATATGGTTTCCAAACTACTCTAATGAGTGGGTGGAAATAATGAAATTCCCCTTGCCCTATAGGGTAGGGGACTTCATATTAAGAAAATTAAACCATCCTTACTTTCTAGGGTATGGTGAAATAATGTCTGTATTTCACCTAATGAGGGCATGAAGAATATGAAAATCTCCCTCAACTATTTTGTCTTGGGAATATCACTCTATAGAATTCCATTGTAGGAGGGTGTTGGTACATTAGTTCAGGGTAGGGATCCTAGGGTTATTCGAAAAATTATTTCTTGGAGTCCTCGTTATCTCATTGGAGTTGTGAGATTAGTTCTTCCACATAAATTTCTCTTTCATCTTTAAAGGGTTGACTAACAGGACTTCATCTAGCACTCTTCTCTATGTTAATGGTAGGGTTAGTGGATGATGATCAGAGACTTAAAAGTGGACCCCAGAGACTGGATCTTCTATTTCCACTACCCATGCGATTTTTATACATTGATGTCTGAAACACCAACACGTTCTACAATACCTTCTGTGGATGCCTGAGCAATACCTATAATCCCTTCATTTTTTGCGCTGGAGGTAGATATTGGGAAAATATTTTGTGACCTGGATGAATGAAGAAGGTTATGATTATAAATATTAAGAGAGATTGTAATTTTAGATAATTTTATTTCCTCATGTTTAGTTGATATCATATTGATGGAGAAATATGATGGCTAGTTATCCTCTTCAACGGGGTGTCTCATTTTACAGTTTGACGCTTGAAATGTTGTTTTAGTGGGATGGTTCCCATAGTACCATTTTGTGGGCCTACACCTACTATAACATTTGGTGGTTAATTGCTCATATTGAATACAATCATAGGGTTAAAATAAATAAAATTCCCCCAACCATGTGGGATGGGGTTCTCCCAAGTATTACACAGTCACCAAGGCTAGCTGGGGTGAAGTCGGATGCTTCTAGATAGTAATGTTTTAGGATTTATTCGTAGTTCCTTTCAAGATGTTTCAATGGGCCTCAAATATTTTGGTAGTAGTATGAATATAATTATACATTGGAGTTACATTTTTTGGATACTTGATGTGGGATCACCTAGTTGATTTCATAATTTGGATGTTTGGTGCAGTCAAAACCCCTTCATAATTCCTTGTTGAATTGTGGTCACATGTCGGAGATGATGGTTTGAATGGATAATATCCCACCTATGAGGCACCAGAGTGGTTGAGTTTATATAGTTATTTTTTTCATCCACATCCCCGAGGTAGGGAAGGAATGTGTTGGTTCACTCTAGGGGAGATATCCCAAAGTTGTTGAATATTAAAAAAAGGTCAAATAACTCTCATGTGTAATATCAAGGGAAATACAACTAGTGGAGACTCATACTATAAAATAGTTCATAATCTTCCTTTGAAGTCTAGATAGATCCAATAATGTGGTATTCACAGACCAAGATGTTCACCAACTAGAACTGGAGGTGTTGTGTTGGTGACAACACATGTTTGGGCCTTGGGTTTAATGTTTCCATGGAAGACAATGAGTATGATCAGTGCATTAGGTAGTTATTTGAAATATCTTGAAGTGTTCTTCAAGAATTACAAATATATCCTATGGTTTTTGAATACATTGGAACATAAGACGAATCTATTTAGGTTGTAACAATTCCAGAAGGTCTTGGAGAGGAAACGGGACACATTATTAGTAAAGAATCATATATAAGAATACGTGGTCAATCAATTACATAAATAGTTGATGGATAACAAGTTAGCCCCTTATTTTATGAACGGTTTAGTTCATTGAAAGGTTATGATATTGATTTTTCCTTTTACACCCAAAAATTCGGAAAAAAATGGATAGATTTTAATTAGGTAGTCTATCCTTTTTAACCTTTGAAAGAGATGAAATAGTTAAATAGTTACATGTCAGGTTCACCACTTTTTTATTCTAAAAAATGATGAGGAACATGTGTGTTCACTATAATATTAATTTTATTCATCATACATTCACCATATAACATTTGAAACACCCAACCACTTCCACATAGATGATGGGGCACAAACCTTCTTTCTAATGTTTGGTGGTCAATTTGGGTTTCAGACACAATGATGCTTAGGAACACACATTGGTCGATATGATTGGATATTGTTAATGTCGTATTCTTTTAGGGAGAAATATTTCCTACTCTGGGACTCTCGTATAGATTTAATACATGTTTTTGAAATCCCTCCCAATCCCTGATATGAGAATCATTAAACTTGCACTAATGACTTGATAAAGACTATATGTTGATGGAAACAACAATGTGTGTAACCAGTTCTCCAAAATTCTCTAGTTTATTAATGATGATTTAGTTTAAATCCATATTTGGTAACATTAGAGTTTTCCACCATATAGGGAGTTGATTTTGTGTATTGGACATGGGATTAAACCTCTACAAGTAGCCCTATGTATACTATGACACCAAGAATCAAAACACACATAGTTCATTATACATAATTTAATATCATACAACATGATTATACCATGATTTTTAATTTAATGAGGCACAGATGTAAATGTTTTTCACAGGCCCTAAAGGGGAACACTATATATCCTATTATTTCATGAATAAAAGTCCCTATACTCAATTTTATTTGTGTTAGTTTACTAAAATATGTGACACCAAAGGACTTGAGAGAGATTATACATGTAAGGATACCCTGAATTTATACACTGGATGTGTGTGGAACATTGAGTGAAGATGATATGTAATGAATCTTACATACCAATGAAGGTCCCAAATTAGTGGAATCCTCATCATGTTATTGTTACAATCATTTCCAGCCTCTAATCCCATGTGACTCTTGCTCTGTGTGAGAAAAAAGATATATTGGATGATTCGACACATAGAATGATGGAGAATTTGTATGGGTCTTACATAATAATTTTTCCCTTTGAGAGGTATCATTACCTATATCATATAGAATGTGGTAACGATCTATATCCTTAGGAAGGAATCCTATGTGTCTTGTTTATAATAGGAATCAGAGTCCTCATAGTCCATTTTCTATCAACCAGCTAATGGGCTTGAGGTACTTGAGGGAATGTTCTAGGCTTACACTCACAAGGATTTCTATGTGTAATCCCACTTCACATTTATTGATGAATGAGGGAGGATTTTAGACTTATATGTGAATTAAATCCCAATAGTTTAGAATATTTAGGAATATGAAGGTACATACACAAGAGTAGATTCCCATTGGATTTCGATCCTAAAGAAGTACTCATACGTATCTAATTTTGATAGGAATTATATTCCTCATAGTTAAATGGACCCTAACATGGTGATGGGTTGGGGTGGGTGATTATACTCATAGAAATTATTATTATCCCAAAATTTTATGAATTATAGGGAATTAAACCTATATGGATTCCCATGTTACATATTCATTATCTAACCTCTAATAGATAAGGAGTGTTTATGTACATGCAATGTTTTTTTGAATATGTTTATGATTACATGGAGGCCCATCTGGGAGCATGACATAAATAGGTTTACATGATGTAAAAATTAAAACCCATTAGTGAAGGTACCCTTTTAATGGGGGTACTTGGAAGACGGATCATGGATAAGGGTTTACACGGTGTATGTCAAAATGTGTCATTCTAAAATGGTTGAAATGTCCATAGGTGCTAGTCTGAAATGTTTTTATTGTCAACCTGACACATATTTATTGGATACTCAACATGTCTCGACTTTCATAATGTCATTTCATGTGGTTTCTCCCTGAAATTTCCAATGTTCTTTGTGTAATCAAAGCTTAAATTCCTAATTTTCTTCATATAAAAAATATTGGCATGTCCAAGGCCTCTTTAATTATCAAGGCTATTTCTTCCAAGACTATAATGCCACTCAATAGTTCCCCAAGCCTTGTTGGAAACATCGCCTCATGCACATATCCCAAAATTCCATAGGATGCTGAGTTCCAGCGAGGGCCTAGTTTTTTCATTAGGGAGACAATGCCCTTGTCACCGGATTAAATCACAGCAACATAACCATATATATAGAGCATAATCTCTAATAACAATAAGAGAATAGGACCATTTTCAGAATATATAGCAATACCAAAATGAAATATATTATACAACGATGATAATAAATGTAACATGTCTCTAAAAAAGAATGAAAAACATGTATAAAAATAAAATATACAATACATGTAACAAAATTACAAAAAGTCCAAAAAATGTCCAGCTAGTATTGTGAGCCTTATCCCGGTCCCATGATCACCTCCCCTAATGAAACAATTAAGAACCTATACTTTGGAACTTTTCCTTGTCAACACACACATTAATATAGTCTCTTTGGGTCCCCATAGTTATCCCAAATTGGGTGTGAGATATAATCCCCTTTTGAAAACACCAAATGTATGTTCTAATTAGTTAGTGAATATATAAAACCGGTGTGTAGGAAAAATATGAAAAGTAAAGGAATTATAAAAAATCAGACATCCTATATGATTAGGATCTCATTTCATATCCATTTCCATAATAAATTTGAATAATCAATGAATCAAATTCAAATTTATGTCTCAAGACCTGGTGGAATCCCAAAATCCCCCATATACTTATAATCATAGAAGATTATTAAAGAGGCTATCTAAAATCTATAAGTCAAGGATGAATCCACTCTTGTTTTTTTTCTTGGCAGAGGGGTCATAATAATTATATTTTATTCATTAATAAATTTAGAAACTAAGTCCATCCTTTGAATTTCTATGCTAGATTCGAAGTCTCACTCCTTTTGTAATATTATCTATCACATAGTAAGCTTGTCCACGATGAACCTCTCAGGAACACAGTTTGTCTCTAGGTGTGGTATAACGTCTCATCCACCTAATTTCATCATTGGCGGTCCATTGAAGTATCCCAAGTATCACACATAGCATATAGATAAAATTCCCTTGAATCCATCCTCTGAAATCCATAAGGAATCCATTATTAACACAATATATAATATTCCAACCACCAATGATTTCATCATTTGAAACCATGTATCACTTGGTCATAAAGTTCAATCCTTAATGAGTGCATCCATGGAATCCTTCATTTGGATCCATGTATCAACCATGTCATTTAAGCTCTCAATCATAATTTCATTTAAATATTTCATTTATACATTTCATGGTCAAAAAAATGAAAAATCATATCAATCCAACCTAAAAGGGGTGACTAATGAATTTTACAAACTTATATGGGATGGAAATTGAATAAATCACATGGTATTTTCTATAAAAAGAGATAGGATTACTTAATCAATAATTCCCATGGCATGGAAATCACTTCACTGACATGGGAATATCAATATAAAAATAAAATCTTTCTTAAACATGGATTAACATAACAAGGTCCAAGGGCCGTGGTCAAAAACATCCCTTACCATTAAACCATTTCATTTACAATTCATATTTAAATTAAACACACATTTAAATTCCTAAATTGAGAATTTCATTACCATTGTCAATTAAAATGTAATTCATAATATAAATCCATCCTCATTTTATTCATATATCAATTTATCCATTAAAACCCATGGAATGAAAATTTCATGCCTTAGAGGCATCTAAAGAGTCAAAATCCACCCATGGGGGCTAGTTCAATAGTCAACACACCTAAGTGTGGCTTCGTTTCACGAATCTTTTCCAAAAATCAAAAATTAACATGCCTCTTTAATTACCTATAATGTGATTAGAAATTATAGGATTAAATTTTTGTTAATGTGACAACTTATAATTGGGTGCATGGCACGACGACATATATAAATGGGTCTAATTTAAGGAAAAGGGTGAAACCACCTACCATAGCTTCCTGGTTGATAGATTGTCTCGTATCGGTTCCTGATTGACCAGTGATAAGGATAAATCTAAAGAATTGATGAATAACCTAATAATAGGTATATTCATCTTGCACATAAATTTCACAACCGATATCTTGAAGAATAGATAATAGTTAAAAAGAAATTGATTATTCATTAATTTAGATATAAAAATATGAGTGGAACTTGAATCAGAGTCCATATGGAGAAGATAACTCAAACCTAATGATAGAAATCATTAAGAGCTTCAAAAACATGTCTCATATTATCCATTTAAGAAATAGGAATTTATGTTTAAAAATGATTTTAATTTAATTAAAAATTATTAAATTTCACTATTTTAATTGGTCGCACGGTTTAGGCACACGGTTTGATAAAACATGCACCAACCATGCATGATTGTCTATAGGTAAAGGATCGCTCTCACAAGTTACAAACCAAGAGAAAGTCATGAAACAATCCACTATCCATATTATAGAGTTGGTTGTACATCCATGCAACCCAAAGTGCATAGTTCTATGAAACTGTGAAGCCTATCCCTGATCTCTTCACATGTCTCACATGGTTTTTCAAACTGTGTGTCCTTCCTCTACACAGTTTGAACTAACCATGCACCCGACATTTCTTACACCTAGAGCTCAGTTTCATGCTCCAAACCATACATGGACTCCCTATGAACTCTATGACCTCAATGTGCATTCACATTAGGCCATAAAAAATCATTTAAACTATGAATTTATGGAAAACAGGTAATTCATACCTCATTTAAGATCTAGTTTATTAAAAAAATCCCCATTAAGGAAATTAATCCCCAATTTTTTTTCAATGGGTTGTGAAGCATGATCTATGAACAACTCTGATCACTATGATTATACATTAGTCTCCTAATACCATGTATCTTCATGCACCTAGTTGTGCTTCCATTGCATCCACACTATAGGAACATACCATCCTCTGATAACCCTCATGCTAAGATCAAAAATTCATATATGGATCTCCTCAAAGGATGCATCTCCTTGATGCTCAACCTATTCATGATGAATATCATGAGACAAGTTTTAATAGTAATTTCACAACTGATAAACTGGGAATACTTCGTGTAGGGCCCGATAACTCTGATGGAACTGCAACTGATAGGCTACATGCCCTAATATTTCTAGAATCTCAAACAACCCAATGTACCATGGTAAAATCTTACCCTATATCCTGATTATAATGTGTACCAACATTAATAAAACATGAATGAAAACATGATCCTATACCACAAACTCTAGAGGTCTTCTATAGTGATCGACATATAATTTCTAACGAGACTATGCAGTAGCCATCTACTTTTGAATCAACAGCATCGGCTTTGTGCTCTCTTAAACAAGTTGAGGTCCAAGAATAGCTTCCTTTCCTACCTATAAAAAAATAGGGGTGATCAACATGGACTACCATAAAAATCCTAATATGGATCCATATGTATAGTAGCCTAAAATCTATTGTTATTAGATAATTCAACCTGAGGTATATGCCTCTCCCAAGAGCCCCCAAAATCTAGGATGCATGCCTACAACATGTCCTCAAGAACCCAAATCATGCACTCTGACTATCCATATATCTGGGTGTGGTACATTGTGAATAGAATCACCTTTGAACCTAACTCCCTCTATTACCCTTAATAGAATTGTGTAGTAAACCTTCTATCCCTATCTAAAAAGATAGTATGTGGGACCTCATGAAGTTGTATTATCTCACAGATATACAACCTCCCAAAATCATCTACTAAAAATGTCTCCTTGATAGGTAGTAAATTCATGACCTTTGTTATCCTATGAAAAGAACCATATTTCATTATTAAATTGAGGAAACCTTGGTAAACCAGTCACAGAATCCATCGTGATGTCATTCCATTTCCACTCAATAATGGGAAACTTTTGTAAAAGTGTGGATGGTCACTAATTTTTTTCTTTCACCTTCGGACATGTGGAACATCTCATGAAAAAACCATATACATATACATTTATACGAGACTACCAATACTGATGATGTAAATCATGGTTTGTCTTGGTGACACCCAAGTGGACTACCCAAACAGAAGGATGAAAATACTGCATCATCTCCTTGCAAATATCTAATGAAACCCATATGTAAAAATGAACTTTCATGATCTCATCATCACCTTATAAACTCTCTCATAGTTCTAGGATTATATAATATAATGTTTTTATCATCCTCACTCAATCTAGAAGGGTAGCAGTTTTGGTTAGAGATGACATAAACGTATAACCCTGACTATTGGGTGCCTCCAAGTGTATCTCAGAGAACAAATCCATAATCTTCCACTCTTTATTGGCCTATTGCACTACCTATACCAAATTCCTCCTACATAGTGCATCGTTCACTACATTTTGTTTACCAGGAGTGTAGGAAATCTCTAATTAAAATGATTTATGGTATTCCACCCACACTCGCTTCCTCGGATTCATATAACACTATGAGAATATATACTTGAGTCTTTTGTTGTATGGGTAAAAAAAATTAACTACCAATAAATATTGTCCCCAATGATGTAATGCATGAAAAACCATAGCTAACTAGAGATCATGCATCAGGAAATTACTCTGGTGTAGACTCAACTGACAAGACATGTATGCCCCAACTCTATCACCCTACATAAAAACTCCTCCATGACTGATATGTGATGCATCACAATAAACAATGTAAATCCATCTTGGATCTATAAAAATCAGTATTACCATCATTTCAATCTCTCATTAAACTTCTAAAATCCCTTCTCATAGGAATCTGTCCATAAATACTTCACACCATTCTTAGTCAATCTCACCAATGGAACTACATAGCACTAGAAGTTTTGAATGAAACTCATGCAGTGACCATCCATCCCTAAGAACTATATACCAAAAATATATTTTTGGTATGATACCATGGTACTACAAATATCACCTTATATTTGTCTACTGATACTCTTGTCTCTGAGATAATGTGACCCAGGAAGTGAATCAGATCCATCCCGGAGTGTCCCTTTGTAAGATTTGAATATAAATAATATTCTCTTAGTGTATGTAAAACAATATCAAAATTATTGTCAGGTTCATGTCAATTTTAAGAATACAATAAGATATTATCCATTAATACCACAACAAATGCAACCAAATTAAAATGAAACACTCAGTTCATTAGTTTCATAAAGACTACTAGCACATTTGTTGGACCTAAATACATAACAAATTACTGATATAGACCATGCGTGCTCTAAACATCTTTGAGAGGTATGTTTAATGCAATAACATATTCCTAATAATAGCTTGATCTTAAACTAATCTTTGATAACACCCAATCTTCTTAGATCTAGTCTGATATATCAACTATCCATGACAAGGAGGCGGGTTCTTCACAATTAGTTGGATCAATTTCGGATAATCCACACATATCCTGAGAGTTTCTTCTTCCTTTTTTAGAAATAGGACTAGAGATCCCCATAGAGAAGTATTGGTTTGGATGAAAACCCTTTCCTCAAAATCCTCTAGTAGCCTCTTGATATTTTCTTACTCCATCATAGTCATCCTGTAAGGATGAATGGATACCAGTGCACCTCCAGGAAGTAGTTTGATAGACAATTATACCTATCTGGATTGTAGTTATCCTAAATCTTCATCAAGAAATACATCCCTAAAACTATCAACCAATTTTGGGAGATAAGTCTAACAAGATCCCTAATCATCTAGATATAAACTTGTGTTATGGGTTTTCATTCTTCCCAGCCCACAATGCTTTGGTCTAGATCAACTCACTTGGACTTGTCATTCAACATTGTGAATAAACTCCCCACCATATGGTCATGTGAATCTCAACATATGATGATTGAAGTCAATGAAATCATGAAATCTAACCAAACAACCCATCCTAGGAATGATATCAAAACCTATCATCATAGGGACAAAGTGGTCCCATGTGAAGTGAGACCCACCAAGCTCTAGCGGCAGTCCATGTACTAACACACATCTTTTGTTCTGATCCCCTAAATATTTTCTAGAATACTAATTCCATAATAAGTAATAAAACAAAGCCCTAGGCTCCCCAAAATGGGTTTAGAGATAAAACTATCATAATCCCATGAATAAAAGAGTGTGTAAGATAAAGTGGAGGCTATGAGAATAGTAACTCTGATTGTAGAAGGACATGGATCCTATATCGCATGGGACTATTGCACTATGTATGCATGTCCTAAAGTGAAGCCATGTGATACTGCTTGGAAACCATATGATGAACCACCCTATTGCAACCACAAAATTTGGGTCTGACTACTACAACCATAACTTCCACCTCATCCTGATCAGATAACTGTTATCTATCTCCCTTCAAGATAATAGGTTGTTGACCCTACTCCTAAATGTGGAGATAGTGCAGACCCTCTCCCACTGGATGTCAGGATAATAGTTTTGTAGAAGTGCTTTAGATGGACCATATTTCCACATGATCAGAACTCTAATGGGTCCCCTATACATTGTGGCCTCATATGTACCAACCTACCACCCTGATAAGATCTCACCTGGCTACATGAAGATGTGTTCTAACTACTAATGTCACTATCTGGAAGCTCCAGATAAAACTTCCTACTACCAGTTAATGTAGTACCAGATCGAGATGTCAAACCTCCTTGGCTCACACCCCCATCCTCCCTTAGGCTATGCCTTGTGATCATTTTTTGATTCAATATCTGAGAAAACATTGTCAGCTAAAATACATTCACATTCAATTGGATTTAATACCTGATACCATCCTCAAATATCATGGCTCTAGATATCTTGTCACCCATCAAAATAGGTGTGAAGTGATAATGTTCAATAAATATTTTTGAATAATTCATCATTGAAAATGCACCCCGCTTCAGATGGAAGAACTTTTGAGATATATCTTCCCTCATCATATCGGGATAGAAAGAATCATAGATCATTTTATGAAAATAACTCAATTTCATTTACTGATGACAATTTTTTTGAGTGATAAACTCCCACCATATCTTAGTGAAATTATTCAGCATATATGCGGGTAGATTTACCCTAATATCTAGAGAAATATCTTGGTGATCAATGATTGATATCATGGCCTCTAGCCATTACTCTGCATCCAGTAGTCCACCTTCCCTAGAGAGTAGGGGCAGATGCTACTGCTATAACTAGCATGTCAACTCTATCATTGATGGGGTATGTCATGGTGCTCCATAAATGGTTAGTATGAAGCACTGAAACCCATCTCATAATTTTATCTCTTCACCTATTTTTATTACTACTCCTAGTGTCATAGCTGGCATAGCTGGAGGATCCACTGGTATCTCACAGTCTACCACCTCCAAAGTATGATCGTCACCACCCTCCCAATGCACAACTAGAGGATGCCATGGTGGAATTCCTCTACAATTCCAAACACACCCCTTTTTTCAAGATAATTATCAATGTTCATTTCACAAAATAACATATATTTATGCAGGATAGGTAAAATACTTCCTCTATAAGAACACACCCATCTTCCTTCTCCATGAGTTAGGTTTGTGAAATGTAAATATTAGGTATAAGAAAATGACACTACAAAAATCCCCCTAATAAGGCTGGTTTTGGTCAAGTTCCCTGACATAAGAAATTAAATTATCCATTTTCATTTCCATATTCATTTCACATTCCACTTGAATTAATTTTCATTTAACATTTTAATTCTTGATCGTTTCACATTTATATCACAATTAAACTTAAATGGTCGAACTAATGGTTCTCAAAATTTTAATCCACGAGGGACCATACTCCACACAGACCAAGGTATGGAATCCATCTAATGCATACTAAAACATAACTCAATATACCTTTCATAACTGTCTGAATATCTATCATAACACATATCACAATAGCATGAAATAAGTAATGTACCCTAAATCGAATGAAAAAATGCATAGAATTTTATTTCTAACAAGTGAATATATGAAGCATGAAATGGAATACCATCATATAATTGTGTTTAAACACAATATAACCCAAAATAATCTCAATAATAATAGCATAAATCACACGCCTAACCCAATAGTCATATAAAATTAAGTATAACTTCCTAAATTATGAAAATAGAAATTTAATTCGAGGTAATTTAGCATTTTCCTTGTTGTGTGGTTTCTACTTTTGGGAACATCTCGTTATCAAATTCATATTCCTTCCTACCCCACTCTATTGTCTAAAAATAATAAATAAAGCTAGAAAATAATGTTATGATACCACTATGTAACATCCCGGACTCGGATGCCACTCAACAGTGCCCCAAGCTCAGTTGGCCACAAGGCCTCAAGAGAATCTCCACAAACACTAGAGGCTACTGACTATAAGAACGGGCCTAAGTGTGTCATTTTAGAGACTATTCTCTCATCACTAGATTGTAACACTTTGGAATCAACATATACAAGAAGAGGGAACTATAAAAACAATCATACAATAGAACAACTATAGGAAAAAAATTGAAACTCCAAAAATAAAATCTCTTATTCAAGAAGACAATACATGTAGAATGTTTCTAAAAAATCATCCAGGAAACCATTTATAAAAGGAAATTATCAAATAAATGTAACACTATAATAAAAAGGCCAAAAAATCCATCTAGCATTGTGAGCCTCTTCTCAATCCCATGCTACCCTACTTCAATGCAGTAATCAAGAACATGTATTAGGGAATTTTCCCTTGTCAACGCCTACAATAGTATAGTATGTTTGGTTCCCCAAAGGTGGATCAAATAGGGTGTGAGGTATAATCCATGTAGGTAACCACCCAAGGTCTATTATAATCTATAAGTGAATATATATAACCAGTTCTCATTCAAAATATGACATGTGAAGGAAGTACTCAGAATTAAACATCCAATAAGTTTAAGTTATCATTTCATATCCATTTACTTAATAAATTTCCAAAAGTAATGAATCTCATTCAGAAATAAGTCTCAAGACCCGACACAAGCTTGGCATCCCCCGTATAGTCAAAATCACAATAGATGCCTCAAAAGACCATCTTAAATGTATAATTTATGACCAACTCCACACATGGGATTTGGACTGGTAGATGTGTCATAATCAGTTCATTTTATTCATTAATCAATTTACAACATAAGTCTGTCATTGGCATTCCTAAGCTAGAATCCATGTCTCACCCCATATGTAATATCAAGTAACACCTTACAAGCTCGTCCATGGCAAACTTCTTAAGAACCTAGTTTCTCTCTAGGTGTGGTATAACGTTTTAGCCACTCGAGTCCATCCTTGGTGTTCCATTGATGGAGCTCAAGTATCACCCATGCATATAGATAAAATGACCTGGATTCCATCCTTGGAAATCCATAAGGAATTCAACCGTCACTCTGCATATAGCAGTCAAAGCCCCTACGAGAACTACCACAGAACTGGGCAAGGGATGCACTGGCTTTTATCATCACTAAGTAGAAAGAAGTGAAAAAGGTTTTTAATAAAAATATTATTAATATATATAAAATTGTTTTATTTACATTCAAAATTAATATTTATTTGTATACATTAATTAAAAACCCCATGTTATTAATTCATTTAAATATGTTATATTGTTATATATTTATTATTAATTAATATATATATATATATATGTTTAAAAATAATTATAAGATTGTAAATATATATAAAATTTTAAAATTATAAAAAAAATTAAATAGTAAATAGATTTATTGTATTTAAAATTTAACATAAATACAATATATATATATATAATTATAAATATATGTGTGTGTGTATATATATATTTATGAATAAAAAATTTTGTCAATAGATATATACATATATATATCATGGGATTATGATGATATTTATGGATATGATTGTCGTTATTTATGTTTATATATTGATTTGTGAGTATATATATATTCATAATTTTTTTTGGATGTGATTGAGTTTCTAGCATTCAAATGTAAAGATTACTATATATTATGATGACGTACGCATGCATATGTTTTCTATTCACCATTATGAATGTTCATTTATACATTGAAACTCATATGATTAAAGTTATACCCATTAACTTATTGTGTTCACATAAATACTTAAAAATTTACAATAAATATATTTATTATATTTATAATAAATTTTTTTATTTACATATAAATACTTTTAATATATATTTATTTATAATTATAATTATAACTATATATATTTAAATAAAATAAACAAATATAGTATAATTTTATAATTATTTTTTTGTTTTAAATAATATATATATATATATATATATATATTTATAATTATATACAAATATTTATAAATATATTTATTTATAATTATAATAATATATATATTTGAATAATTATAAAATTATTATAAAAAATTATTTATTTTATTTATAATTTTATAAATATATATAATTTTATAAATATATTTATAATTATATACCAATATATATATATACTTATAAAATTTTATAATTATAAATATATATATATATATTTAAATAATTATAAAATTATATTAAAAAATTTTATTATATATAGTTTTAAATTTATAAATATAATAAATACATTTATTATAATTTTATACATATAAATAAATATATATTTTTGTATAGTAATAATTATAAATTAATATGTATTTAGTTAAATGATTATTATATTATAATAAAAAGAATAATTTTATAATTGTAAAGACTTCAACCCCAGTACCCTAGAGCTGATGTGTTGCTTTATTACAATGGTATTATGAACAAGTGTTTACATCCCAAAGGAAGAAATAGTTTAGTAGTATTGGAAAACCAAATTCATAGATAAGTTTTATATTACAACTGAAAATGAAAAACAACAAAGCATCTCTATTGGAAATGCCCGTAAACATATAGATAATCATTGCAAGTCATTCACAATATATATCTTGGCATCATGGGGAAAAATAAAATATTATAAAGGGGTGAGATCATATGATTAGTAAGGGTAAGTAATAAAACAGAACCTATCGTAAATATATTTAAAAATTTGGTGTGGAGATTCACTAAAAAAACATGACATTAAAACACAACCTTGAGAATAATATTCCAGGAATAAAAGATAGTTTAATAATTCCATAAATTTGTGAAATAAACTTAACCATGGATATTTTATTAGCTGAATAATAACATGGACTCTTAATTACTAGTATCATAATGATGTAATTCATAATGTTGGACATATAAAACATATCGTTGATGCCTCAACCAATGTAATACCCCAAACCCATAATCTAGGAGCGAGTTCATTATTTTAATTCATTGTCATGATTACAGGGAACGAAATTCCAAAGGACTGATCTATTTAACAGTCTTGGAAAAAAGATTACATAATTGAACTTTAAATTATGATTCATAACATAAAATAAAACATAGATAATTCTTTGATAATGTCATTATTATCCTAGCTTAACCAAACATATTCGTCATAATACACATCTTGTCATCATGGGAAAGTCTAAATCAAGAAATAGGTGATCTCAAATTCTCAATAAGGCTAAAAAATAAAGAATAATCTTTCATAAAGAAAAATGAACTTTTAAGGGAAGGTATAAAATTGGAAAATAATCCTTTTAAACAAATCTTGAGCAAGATATGGTAAGAAGAAGTTAAATAATGCCATATCAACATTCACATGGATATTATACTAGATTAATAATCACATATAATATCAAGAACTAATATCATAATGATAGAATTCATAATACTAGACATCATAACTACATGGTCATACTCTCATTCCAAGAATATACATTAACGAGTAAAAACCCAAACAATATTATCTCATGAGACCTGTCGATGCATCGAGGGGCTATGGGGGGCTCATCCCATCACGTAATAAGTCTAATTAATTCCTCATATGAAAATGGTGAAACATATAAAACATAAACATTCTTATTAAAACAATCATAAATAATGTTTATACATTAATCATAAACCATGAATGGTATCAAAATAGAACATCCATGGTCAAACATGTATTAAATCCTTAAATACAATATGGTATATTGTATCATAATAAATCAACATAAAATGATCATAAAATCCAACAAAATTTGTTTTCATTGATGAAGATAAATAAATAAAATCATTAAAAATATCCTGATACAAATACTGATTTTTCATTGAAATCATTTATTCAAAAGTTGACCACTTATAGAAAACATTTAAAAGTATATTTTCGAATCCAAGTGTCGCAAACCACATTCAAAATTTTGAAAGTAATTATGATTTTATAAAATTTATGTCCATATAAATAAATCCTTAAAACCATTTTGAAAACATAGACTTTGATGGAAGTGATTTAAAAGAATAAATCATTAAAAATTTCAAAATGATGTTTCAGTTAAAGATTACATTGCATAAAACCTTAAAATATTTTTTTTTTAAAAGTTGAATGAAATCCACAATATACATAAAATTTTATTTATAATCCTTTATATGTATATAAATATATTTCTTCAATAATATCAATAATATTGAAATGGACAAAGTATTAATTCTTTAAACATTTAAAGAGTCCCATACAACTTTGAACATTTTAATAATAATCTCAATATCCTCAAATGAAAATTTAAATACATGGAATATAATTTTATTTAGGATTTCAAATAAAATATGAGAAGTGCATACACTATGAATAAGAAATAGGTGGTGAACATGGCTTATATCTCACAAAAATTAAATGTGAGAGGGAATTCCCTTACCTTAGGTATAATACTCTGTGTTCATGTCAGAATCTCCCATATAGTGTTTTTAAACATATTATTAACTTGTATCATAATAATAATAATAATGATATCATATATTATTCTTTTATGAATTTTAATTACCTTTTTATTAATAATTTCTATGTTAAATCGGTTTTTTGGGTAATAACTTCTTTGTTTATCGTATCTGTTTTCACTTATTATTCTTGATCACATTACATAGATCATGATTTACTTAATTAATGATTATAAGATATCATTTATATATCACACATATTAAGAGTATAAATATATATAATATATAGATTTGTGAAGTGGAACACGCCGTTCAGGGAGACGGTAGGCCGTACGTACACATAAACGTTGTTTCTGTTTTCTTATCGTATAAAATGGAAACTAGTAAATATATATATATATATATATTATAATATAATAATTATGTAATATATTTCATAATTATTAATTATTTTTTATTGTTATTTTCATTCAATAATGGTTAACGTGGGAAGTTAATCATATCGCATCGTGGAAACAGTAAGTTGTACATATGCACGAGCGATAGTATCATTTCCATAATAGTAAAGGGTAAGGAAATGGAAGGTATGTTAATTATAAAGAGTCAATATAATTTCATATTTATTATTTATGTCCATTATATTAATCATTATACCCACATAAATAATGTAATCATGATAAACAAGTTTCACCATGGCATAGGGATGGTAAGCCATACATACACATGCATGGTGATATTGTTTTTTCGTATGATGGGTAAAAGGAGGAATATAGTTTTAACATAATCATAACAATGTCTCAAAATATAGATACTACTAGAATTATTAATTTAATATAGAAAAAATATAATAATAGGAATCATGAGAATAATTGAACATTGAAGGAGTTGGTAAAAAAATTACCTCTTCTTCAAGTGTCTCCTTTTGATTTTCACAAAAGGACACCTTATGTTCTCTTTTTGCCCACATTATGGACTCTAGGATTAAGAGATGAAAGTTGGGAGGAGAAATGGGATGGTTTTTCCCAAACTAATGTTTTTTATATGTGTGAATATAAGATAAGTATAGGTTCTATTTTATAAGATATGGGTTGGGCACTTTTGAATACTCCAAAACTATTAATTTATTATAAACAGATTTTTGATTTCAAGTAGTTACAAAGTGATTTATTTAGAGGATAGGATGAGGATCGGTAGAAATCCTCAAAACCAATAATATTTAAGCTTTTTTTATTTCATTTTAAACATTATAATTTTGATTTATCCTTAATTAATCAATTTATTTTTAATTGTGGTAATAATATTCTAAATATTAAATTGTTATAAATATTTACTTATATTATGTCAATTTTCCATATATGGACACTTTATGAAATTTGAGACCTTATAATTTTAAATTTTTAGTTTTAAAATGTTTTTATGATATTAAAATAATTTATTAATAGATTATTTTTATAACATATCAATAGTGTCAATTTTGACACTATTCATTACTTTGACATTAAATAATATACAAAAAGAAAGATAACATCAAAATGAACCATTTAATACAGTCCTAAAATGCCATAAACTCTGATAAAATTCTTGGATCACATCAATTACATCAAATTATATTTATCTTAACATTTTTAAAATCATTTATTTGATATTTCTATTAATAATATAATTTATCTCATTATTGCATCATTATTTATTGTAATTATTTGGTATCTAAAAATTATTAATAAATTATTATGATTTATATAATTCTTTTAAATTTCCATAAACTATTCATAATCTAATATATCTCTCTCTTATTCCTATATTAATTTTACTAAACATATTATAAATGAGAGTGTGACACTTTTTCACATTCTTTAATTTTAATAATATATATGTCAATTTCATGGAAAAGTGTCTATTAAATGATTATAAATATATATTTATGATATATTTAATATTATACTAGTTATTTGGTTGAAATATTAATTTTTATGAAATTTATATCATTTAATAAAATATTATATATTTTATAATATCTTAAATTCCAATTTGGATACTATTCATTATTTTGTCTTCTAAAAAATCAAATCAACAAGATATAATAGAACCAATAATTCTAAAACATATATAATAGGTCTAATTCATAAATAAATATAGTCTATGATATTAACTCAATAAAATTATATTTATTTTAATATTATGAGTATCATTTATTCCATTCTTCCTTTAATAAATCTATTATTACATCATCACAGTGTCACCATTTAATATAATTATTTGTTTTCTAAAATTATAAATAAATTTTGGTAGTTTGGATAAATATTATATATTTCTAATGACTATTTTTAGTCAACTATATCACTTATATAACCGCATATTAAAAATGTTTTACTTGTTAGAAGAAAAGGTATAACAAAATTGGATTTTCTTTAAATATAACATTATAAATATATTAAAGACATCCAAGTGGATCCATGTAGTCTGAAAATCTACCCAAGGATGATTTTTTTCAAATAAAACTCATCCAAATAAATTATAACTGTAACACCACATGATTTCAAAGTACGTTATTTCATCAAAGTAATTCAATAACTTGCACTACGTGCAACACCGAGTTCAAGCACACGACAACTTACCAAACAAGCTGTTCAAAATAATTTATGAATAGTATTAACTTAATTTTGAACTTTATATAATCCTTATAATTTTATAATCTATATTATGAGTTTCTTAGACTTAATGTAAGAACAAATACATTTTTTCAAATAAAATTATTTATCAAAAAAATAAAATTTTACCGGCTTTTAATGGAGAACCCTTTTTAAATCCAATATTTGAAACTTTTATATATTAAATTTGAGAAAATAAACTTCTTCTTTAGAATAAAGTCATAATAATTTATTTTCAATAAATTTTTGGTGTTTTTCTGATAACTTTCATATTTGGGTGAATAGTGAAAAATACTGTATTTTCACTGAAAGCAACCATTTTAATCAAAATAATTTATATTTTTTAATTATAAATTTTAATGTTTTAGAAGCATAATTATATTATAAATTTACACTTTAATCCAATTTTGGTCATTCGAATTAATTTCTCATTGAAATTAAACATAAACAAGTGTCAATCTTTTGATAGTTATTGTTTCTTAAAAACACGCTATTTGTTTTGACAACGAGAATTAATTTTAAATTAATAAATGCAACTTATTTGTTTATAATTTGGTAAAATTGACATAATTTTTGGATTTGGAATATTGAAATTATCCTAGGGTTAGTGTTTGGTATTTTTCTGAAAACATTCAATTTTTGACGAATAGTGAAAACACTGAGTTATTGTATAAAACCAGATTTTTATTTAAATAATTATTTATTTTATTTAAATTTATTATAGGTAAAAATAGATACATAATACCTATATAAATTCAATGTAATTAATTGGAGTCAGCTTATAATAATTTTAGATATATAAAAATTTCATCGAACATTTTACCGTCTTTTACCCACCTCCTAGGAGCATTTGCAAATTTTCATCAAACTTAATTTTACCGCTTCTGTGAGTTGAATTTCGAAAATCCAATAGACATGGTTAATATCAAGGAGTAAGATGTTGTTCAATAAGATAAAAATAATTTTTTGTGAATAATAAGTTTTTACTTTTATTTACCACAGTTAAAAGTAAATAGGGTAATTAACGGTAAAAATGATATTATTATTACCGTAAAACATGTCCTAATTCTATTGGATAATTGTAATTCGGCCAAAAAAACCTTAGGAATAAAATATGACCCTTTAGGTCCACTTGGAATAGATTAAGACATTTATTATTATTTTATTTAAAGAAGAGTTAAAAGAGTTTAAATCAAAGTTTAATGACTAAACCATTTTTAATTTATGGTTATTCATAAGATAAATTCAACCATAAATATTCATTATAAAACTAAAAATATTTCCTACATAATGGTATTTTATTTATATTTTTTTGAGATTAAATAATTAAATTTATTGATGACACAATGATGATTAAGTAATTACCTTATTAATGAAAGAATCAAATAAATGGTACTATAAATATTAAAATAAATATAATTTCGATGTTTTTATGACATCCACGAATTTTATAGGTGAATATGATATGTTAGGATTGATTTAATGTATTTTGTTTTGAACTAATCATGCTGTTATTATTTTAACAAAAAAGAAATACCAAATAGTGTCAAAATTGACATAAAATAGTTTTTAAAACAAATATTATATTATTAACTGATATAATGGTCTTCAAAATATAAGGTTCGGACAAAAGACTTATATAATAATATATATGACATTACTGAACTAATTGGGGTTCTATTGTCAGTATATAGTATGTTTATTAACCATATAATGTAAGAATACAAGAAGACAAGGTAATAGTTAAATTATTTATCTTAGAGTTAAATTTAAATGATAAGGTTAAAATGGAAACATAAAAATGTTTAAAACCTATTGGTTGAGTGATTTTTGACCCATCCCAACCTTATACTTTATATAATACATTTTGGATCAATTATAAACCGAAAATAAATTTATTATAAAATAATATTTTATGTTTTTCCAAAGGTTCCCCCCACCCCTCTTATAAAAGGGCACTTCCCCTTCTCTCAAATTCACACCACCAAATCCATTTGGGTCGGCCAAACTCTGCCAAAATACTCTCTCAACTATCATAACATCATCCTAAAGGATATACTTTAGTCATAAACCCATCTTAAGGAGCCATTTTTATCAAATCAAAAGGAAGAACCCGAAGGAGAGGTAATAATTTCACCACCCTCTTTCAAGTTCTTCTCTTCATCCACTTCTTATTTCGTTGTTATTTCCATTATAAAATAATAACTCCATTATATTCTATATACTGTGATGTTATTATAAATATGTCACAACTTTATTCATTATTATATCCATCTTATGAATTATAATGTCACCATGCGTGTGTACGTACGGCTTACCGTCTCCACATCGTGGTGTAATTTGTTATTTAACACTATGTAATTTGGATGGATATAATGATGAGTAATATGTATATAAATAATGAAAATAACATTATAATGTCTCTTTAAAATTAATATACCATCCAATTCCACACTTTTAAGGAAATGATATTGTTGCTCGTGCATAAGTATGGATTACCGTCTCCCCGACACGATGAGATTCATTTCCACGGTCACCATTCATCGACAATAACAAAAATATATATATTACTGATAAGTATGTAATATATGACATAATAATTCTACTAGAGTTATAAATATATATATATATATATATATATATATATATATGTACTTACATATATCTTATTTACTTTGTTCCGTTCAAAACGATATGAAAAAAGAAACAACGTTTATGCGTACGTACGGACTACCGTCTCCATAAATGGTGTTTTTCATTTCATATATATGTCTATTATATATATATATATTATAAATATATATGATATATAAATCATGTTTTATATTATGGAAGTATTTAAATCTTGGACTAAGTGATACAATCAAGATTAACAAGTTAAAACATGTACGATAAAGAAAGCGATTATTACCCGAAATGTTAATTTAACATTGAAATTATTATTAAATGGGTAGTATAAAGTCATAAATGAATCATGTATGATATCATAAATATTAATATGGTTCTTTTATAATTTAATTACATACTACGATCTTCATACAGAAGGTTAAAAGAAATCTCAACCAAAGGAAAGTGTAAGGTAAGGGTTAATTTCACAATCTCTTTATTATCCGTGGTTGTTTTTACGTAAGTATCTATTGGGACATATTTAATATCCATGTCCATGTTTCAGGAATGAGTTTTCAAAGGGATTATTTTAAGGTAATTTTTTACTAAAACATCATTTCAAATGTTTTAAATATTTATTCTTCTAAATCTTTTTCATTAATGTCCATGTCTTCAAAATGGGTTTTAAGGATTTATTTATATGGACATGAATGTTTTTAAAATGTTAATTCCTTTAAAAAGTTTTAAAGTGGTATGGGATAGATTGACTCAAAAATCTCTTTAAATGAATTATTTTCTAAATAATGTGAAGTTTAAATGTTTTCATGAAAAAGGGGTATTTCTCCCAAAAAAATTGACAAATCATTTTCATCTCTGTCAAAATCCTTCAATGGATTTTAAACTTGTTTTGAATTTGATTTATCATGATACAAATCTTCTATTTGTATTGAAGTTTTTGTGATATATTTGACTGTGGATGTGTTATTTCTATACCATTCATGGTTTATGGGTAATGTATTGACATTTCGTATGCTAGTTTTAATACGAATGTTTATGTTATGTTTAGACATTTTCATATGAGGAATGCATTGGACTTAGTAAGTGATGGGTGTAGCCCGCTATAGCTCCTTGATGAATCAGTAGTTCTCTTGAGACAAACTACTATCTTGGAACAAGTCCTTGAAAAAATATTATTTTTAGTCTTGGCACAAGGCCTTGACTATGTGGTTATGATAGTTTGGAATTATGCATTCTATCGTTATAAAAGTGGCTATTGATATTGTATGTGATTATTCGACTAGTAGAATATCCATGTGAGTAATAAAATGGATTTATTTTGATTTATATTTTCCATATTATGATGATGTTTATGATGAAAAGGCATTGGTTTTAGTTTTATACATTTCCTTAAATGTTTATGCTTATTTTAGAATGTTTCCACTGTATTTCTTACCCTTACTGAGCTTTTGAGCTCACCCCTTTCTAAGTTTTATTTTTTCAAGGATTCCAAGAAGTGTATTGTGATTGATATGCAGGGTTAAGACAAGGGAATAATGGAATTCAAAAAGTATTATTTTTGTTGTTTTGTATGTTATAATGTGTAATGTAACATTCATGTATGTAATCTATTTTCCATGACTGCTAAACCGATCGGTCCTTTGGGAAATGATTCCATGTAATCCTGCCAATGTATTAAAATAATGCACCGAATCTGGGTAACTGGGGTTGGGGAATTATAGTTGGTATCATAGGAAGTTTATCAATAACCATGGAATCTATATTTAGATAAAATCTTATTAGAGCACATTACTGTAATATGGACTTTGAAGATTAGTATAGAAGAACTTCCTATAATTTTGGTAATGTAATGATTTTGTGATTTTTCCAAGAAAATACATCTCTGTCTGGATATGAGTAGGTACAGGTGGATCTAGAACAAATGTACCTAGGGATAAAACCCGAAAAAACTACTTTGAGATAGACTCTAATGAGAACTGGTTCACAACAACGGGCCTTGTTGTACTCTTGGTTATGACACTCCCGGCAGATATGCTTAGGATAATTCTCGTTTTCTTTACAAACTACTATGAATGGTTTATGAGTATATACCACCTCAAATAAAACAATTTCGTGATTATGGATTATATCCATAAACTGTTCAACTTAATTTAGGTGTTTTATATGTTTGTAATTATGAATTGCTTTTCATAAACTGACCTAGTGTATGGCATTGTTTAGAAATGGCGCCCAATCGAAGGAATGAGAACTCAAACAACATGTATTATCCAAAGAGTAAGAAGGGTCATATAATTCATGGTATTAAGCCCACATTTAGAAAGTAAATAGTCTCCCACGTATTATCATCATATTAATAAATAATATCATGTGTAAATATGATCAGTAAAAAATTCTATGAATCCTATGGATTTGAAGGGAAGCTAGAGAAGAAAAGGATGGTAGAAAGAAATATGGATAAAGGGAATAAGGGAAAGAAGGATTTTCCAATATGTGATAAATGTGGAATGAATCACCTTGGTAAATTCTTGAAGGGAATGATAGTTTGTTATAAGTGTGTAGATAAAGGACACCAAGTATGTGATTTCAAGGGTAAGAAAATGTTTCCAAATGTAAAATACTTCATCTTCGAGGCGTTGAGACACTGTGAAAATCAATGTCCCATTCATAAGAGTATACCAAAAAGGATGTTATTGGATAATAATCAAGTTATAATACTACCTCAAATAAAAAAGAATGACTAGTGTTCTTATGTTGTTATTATATAATTATTTAATTTGAGTGTTGTATCAACAGTATATTGGTTACATGAATTATTGAGATAAAAAAGGATTGTACTGTAGTAATATTTCATTGGAAATTTGAGATTATATGGTCCTGATACTAAGGTAGTAATTTTTGAATAAGAGATGGTTGATTTTGGTAATTCAGGATGTTGTGGTGTTGTAAAATAATACACGATGAAGGCGTTCACATGTAATTACCTGGAAAAGAGGATCATTGTTATGTATAACTTCCATATAAAACTTGGACTGAGAGTTTGGATATAAGTATATTGGATAATTATAATTGTTGGAATGGATTAATTTTGAAATTTGATAATATTGTTGAGGTTATTTTTGGATTTCCATAAAAAGGACAACCTAGAGGTCGGGTGGCAACCTGTCACGTCCAGCAAGGCCGCGAGACTTGAACCCGCAACCGAAGGGAGGTAAGGGTGTATCACCTATCACTGACCCACATGATGTTTTTGATTGTATAATGATTTTTTTCATTAAAAGGTCTGAGAGGTGAATTATAAATTCATTATTTTTTGAACCCTTTATGATTAGGATATATAAAATATATTTTTTGAAATCTTTTGGAATGAAAGATGTGTTTGTGGTAGGAATTAGTTAAAGGATGTAACTATACTTGTCAAGTATATATATATATATACCACTTATTAGATGATTAAATTAATTCTTAAACTTTAGATAAGGAACTTCATCACAATATCCTTTCATTGAGGCATCCTTTGATTTCCAAATTAATTTCTTTTATACAGTGTATAAATCCCTCAGACTTTTCATTTCAATTGGAATAATTTTATACGAAGCGTTTTACTAAATGAAAAAAATTAACGTTTTTAACGTAAGCGGTGACAATGACCTTTCCAATTCCATGAGTTTTATTTGATCTTTGGATTCCTTAAGAAGACAAATTGTTTTTTTAAGAAAACAAAAATAAATACCATATACTCTTTTTACGTATTTTGGTATTGAAAATGGTTTTGATAATGGATTTTCTATGTCAATATATTTAATTGATATATTGTGATTAATGAACTCAATCACTCTCTATAAATATTTACTTTTTCCCTCCAATTACGTGTCTCTAATTGCCACCAATGTTCTCCTAATTGAGATCATAATTTGGTGGTATCTTTTTCATTTCCCTTTTCCACTTATTAAAACTAAATATTATTAACCCAATTTTCTATGTGGGTTTTCCCGCAAAGGTATTTTTTATTTTTAACCTTTTATTTTCGAAGAAGAATTTCAAATTGTGAGGACGCAATTTATTAAAGGAGGGAAGAATTTAACACCCCAATATTTCAAAGTACGTTATTTCTTCAAAGTAATTCAATAACTTGCACTACACGCAACATCAAGTTCAAGCACACCAAAACTTACCAAACTAGACGTTAAAAAGAAGTTATGAATAATATTAACTTAATTTTATACTATATATAATCCTTATAATTTTAGAATCCAAATTATGAGTTTCTTAGACATAATGTAAGAACAAATAGAATTTTTTCTGATAAAAATATTTTTCAAAAAATGCAATTTTACCGCCTTTTAATGGTGAACCCTTTTTAAATAAAATATTTGCAACTTTTGTATATTAAAATTGAAAAAATAAACTTCTTCTTTAGAATCGGGATGTAAGAATTTTGTTTCAATATATTTTTGGTGTTTTTCTGATAACTTTCATATTTGGGTGAATAGTGAAAAATACTATATTTTTACTGAAAGAAACCTTTTTAATTAAAATAATTTATTGTATTGATATATAAATTTTAATGTTTTGGAAGCATAATTAGATTACATTTTTACCCTTTAATCCAATTTTGGTCATTCGAATTAATTTCTAATTGAAATTAAACATAAAAAAGTGTCAATCTTTTGATAGTTGTTGTTTCTTAAAAACACGCTATTTGTTAAGACAACAAGAATTAATTTTAAATTAAAAAATACAAATTATATGTTTTGAAATTGGTAAAACAGACATCATTTTTCGATTTCTAATATCGAAATTATCCTAGGGTGAGTTTTTGGTATTTTTCTGAAAACATTCAATTTTTGATGAATAGTGAAAAACACTTAGTTATTGTTTAATACCGGCTTTTTGTTTAAATAATTATTTATTTTATTTAAATTTATTTTATTTCAAAATAGATACATAATACCTATATAAATTCAATTTAATTCATTGGATTGAGTTTATAATAATTTAGATATATAAAAATTTTATTGAACTTTTTACCGTCTTTTACCCATCTCCTAGGAGAGTTTGCAAATTTAAAAAAAATATAATTTTACCACTTCTGTGAGTTGAATTTAGAAAATACAAGAGACACGGTTAATATCAAGGATTAAAATGTGATTCAATGAGATAAAAATTATTTTTGCTGAATAATAACTTTTTTCTTTTATTTACCACAGTTAAAAGTAAATAGGGTAATTAAGGGTAAAAATGATATTATTATTACCGTAACACATGTCCTAATTCTATTGAATAAGTTTAATTCGGAGAAAAAAAACTTATTAATAAAATATTGCCATTTAGTTCCACTTGGAATAGATTAAGACATTTATTATTATTTTATTTAAAGAATAGTTAAAAGTGTATAAATCAAAGTTTAATGAATAAACCATTTTTTATTTTAGGGTTATACAAAGGATAAATTCAACTATAAATATTAATTAGAAATATAATAATATTTCTACATAATTGAATTTTTTTTATAATTTTTAAAGATTAAATAATTAAATTTATTAATTAAACAATGATGATGTAGTAATTACCTTATTAATGAAAGAATCAAATAAATGGTATTATATATATTAAAATAAATATAATTTTAAAGTTTTTATGACATAAAATAATTTTCTAGGTGAATATTATATGTTTGGATTGATTCAATGTACTTTTTTAGAACTAATCATGAATTTATTATTTTAACAAAAAACAAATACCAAATAGTGTCAAAATTTACATAAAATTGTTTTTAAAACAAATATTATATTATTAATTGATATAATGGTCCTAGAAATATAAGGTTCGGAAAAAAGTCTTATATAATAATACATATGTCATTAAGTAACCAATTTGGGTTCTATTGGAGTATATAGTAAGTTTATTAACCATATAGTGTAAGAATACAAGAAGACAAGGTAAAATTTAAATTATTTATCTTAGAGTAAAATCTAAATGATAAGGTTAAAATGGTAAGCTAAACTTTTATAAAACCACTTTTTTGAGAGTATTTCGACCCATACCCACCTTATACTTTAAATAATAAATTTTGGATCCATATAAACCGAATATGAATTTATTATAACATAATATTTTATGTTTTTCCAAAGGTTCCCCTCACCCCTCTTAAAAAAGGGAACTTCCCCTTATCTCAAATTCACACCTCCAAAGACATTTGGATCAGAAAAACTCATCCCAAATACTCTCTCAACTATCCTAACCTCATCCTAGAGGCCCTAATTTAGTCAGAAATCCATCTTAAGGAGCCCTTTTGATCAAATCAAAATGAAGAACCCGGTGGAGAGGAAATAATTTCACCACCATCTGTCAAGTTCTTATCTTCCCCCACTTCTTATTTCATTGTTATTTCCATTATAAAATAATAAATACAGTATCTTCTATATACTTTGAAGTCATTATAAATATGACACAACTTTATTCATTGTTATATCCATCTTATTAATGATAATGTCACCATGCGTGCGTACTTACGGCTTACCGTCTCCACGCCGTAGTGTAATTTGTTATTTAACACTATGTTATTTGGATGGATATAATAATGAGTAATATGCATATAAATAATTAAAATAACATTCTAATGTCTCTGTGAAATTAATATACCATCCAATTACACACTTTTAAGGAAATGATATTGTCGCATGTGCGTACGTACGGATTACCGCCTCCACAACGCGATGAGATTCATTTCCACGTTCACCATTCATCGACAATTATAAAAATATATATATTACAAATAAGTATGTAATATATGAAATAATAATGCTATTGTAGATATATATATATATATATATATAATAGTACTTACATATATCTTATTCACTTAGTTTCGTTCAACACAATATGAAAACAGAAACAACGTTTATGCGTACGTACGGACTACCGTCTCCATAAACAGTGTTTTTCATTTCATATATATGTCTATTATACATATTTATAATCTATATTTATATGATTTATAAATCATTTTTTATATTGAGGAAGTATTTAAATCTTTTTCTAAGTGATACAATCAAGAGTAACAAGTTAAAACACGTACGATATAGAAAGCGATTATTACCCGAAATATTAATTTAACATGGAAATTATTATTAAATAGGTAGTATAAAGTCATAAATGAATCATGTATGAAATAATAAATATTAATATGGTTTTGGTAGTATTTAATAACATACTACGATCTTCATACATAAGGTTAAATGTACCCTCGACCAATGGAAGGTGTAAGGTTTGGGTTAATTTCACAATCTCTTTATTATACGAGGTTATTTTTACGTAAGTATCTAATGGGATATATTTTTTATCCATATACATGTATCATTAATTTGTTTACAAAGGGATTATTTTAAGGTAATGTTTTACTAAAACATCATTTCAAATGTTTTAAATATTTATTCTTCTAAATATTTTTCATTAATGTCTATGTATTCAACATGGTTTTTAAGGATTTATTTATATGGACAAGAATGTTTTTAAAATGTTAATTTCTTTCAGAAGTTTCAAAGTGGTATGGGAAACTTTGATTAAAAAATGTATTTAAATGAATTCTTTTCTAAATTGTGCAACTTTTAAATGTTTTCATGAAAAAGTGGTATTTCTCTCAAAGAGTTTTACAAAGCTTTTTCATCTATGTCAAAATCATTTAATGGATTTTAAAATTTTTTTGAATTTGATTTATCATGATATAAATCTTCCATATTGTGTTGAAGGTTTTGTGATATGTTTGACTGTGGATGTGTTATTTTTATACCATTCATGGTTTATGGGTAACGTATTGACATTTAGTATGCTAGTTTTAATACGAATGTTTATGTTATGTTTAAACCTTTTCATATGAGGAATGCATTGGACTTAGTAATTGATGGGTGGAGCCCGCTATAGCTCCTCGATGCATCGGTAGGTCTCATGAGAAAAACTAGTGTCTTGGCACAAGGCCTTGACAAAATCTTATTTGTAGTCTTGAAACAAGGCCTTGACTATGTGGTTATGATAGTCTGGCATTATGCATTCCATTGTTATGAAAGTGGCTATTGATATTGCATGTGATTATTTGACTAGTGGAATATCCATGTGAGTAAATAAATGGAATAATTTTGATCTATATTTTCCATATTATGATGATGTTTATGATGAAAAGGCTTTTGTTTTAGTTTTATACATTTCCTTAAATGTTTATGCTTATTTTTGAATGGTTCTGCTGTATTAATTACCCTTACTAATCATTTGAGCTCACCCCTTTCTATGTTTTATTTTTCCAAGGATTCCAAGAATTGTATTATTATTGATATTCAGGGTTAAGACAAGGGAATAATGGCATTCATAAAGGACTATTTATGTTGTTTTGTATGTTATAAAGTGTAATGTAACATTCACATGTGTAATCTATTTTCTAAGACTGCTAAATCGATCGGTCCTTCGGGACTTGATTACTTGTAATCATTCCAATGTATTAAAATAATGCACCAACTCTGGTTAACTGGGGTCGGGGCGTTATAGTTGGTATCATAGAAAGTTTATCAATAAACATGGAAACTAGATTTAGATAAACTCTGATTAGATCACATTACCGTAAGAAAGACTTTGAAGATTAGTATAGAATAACTTCCTAGAATTTTGGTAATGTAATGATTTTGTGAGTTTTCTATGAAAATAAATCTCTGTCTAGATACGAGCAGGTAGAGGCGGCTCTGGCACAGATGTACCAAGGGGTAAAACCCGAAAACACCACATTGAGCTAGACTCGAATGGGAACTAGTTCACAACAACAGGCCTTGTTTCACTCTTGGTTATGACACTCTTGGGGATATGATTAGGATAATTCTCTTTTTATTTACAAACCACTATGAATGGTTTATGAGTATATACCTCCTCAAAGAATTTTTTTGTGATTATGTATTATATCCATAAACTGTTCAAATTATTTTAGGTATTTTACATGTTTGGAATTATGAATTGTGATTCATAAACTGACCTAGTGTATGCCATTTTTTAGAAATGACACCCAAAAGAAGGAATGAGAACTCCAACAACACGTATGATCCAAAGAGTAGGAAATGTCATATCATTCATGGTATTAATCCAACATTTAGAAAGGAAATAGTCTACCATATATTATTATCGTATGAATAAATAGTATCATGTGTAAATAATATCAGTAAAAAATTCTCTAAATCCAATGGCTTTAAAGGGAAGCCAGAGAAGAAAAGGATGGTTGAAAGAAATATGGATAAATGGATTAAGGGAAAGAAGGATTTTCCAATTTGTGATAAATGTGGAATGAATCACCTTGGTAAGTGCTTGAAGGGAATGTGAGTTTTTTATAAGTGTGGAGAAAAAGGACACTAAGTATGTTATTTCAAGGGTATGAAAAAGTTTTGAATTGTAAAAGGATTCATCTGCAAGGCATTGATACACTATGCGAATAAATGTCTCATTCATAAGATTATACCGCAAATGGTGTTATTGGATAATAATCAAGTTATGATACTACCTCAGATAAAGAAGAATGACTAGTGTTCTTATGTTCCTATTAAAGAATTATTTCATTTGAGTGTTGTATCAATAGTATACTGGTTTAATGAATTATTGAGATAAATAAGGATTGTACCACAGTACCATTTCATTGGTAATTTGAGATTATATGGTCCTGATACTATGGTAGTAATTTTGGAATAATATATGGTTGATTTTGGTAATTCAATATGTTGCGGTGTTGTAAAATTATACACGATGAATGCGTTCACATTTTATTACCTAGCAAAGAGGATCCTCATTATGTTTAACTTCCTTAATAACATTGGACTGAGAGTTTGGATATAAGTATTTTGGATAATTCTGAAGTTTGGAATGGATTAAGTTTGAAATTGGATACTATTGTTAAGGTTATTTTTGGGTTTCCATAAAAAGGGAAACCCGGAGATCGGGTAGCAACCCATCACGTCCGGAAAGGCCATGAGACTTGAAACCACAACCGAATAGAGGCAAGGGTGTATCACCTATCACTGACCCACATGATTTCCTAGATTGTATAATATAGTTTTTCTTTAAAAGTTCTGATAGGTGAATTATAAATTCATTATTTTTTTTAACCCTATATGATTAGGATATATAAAATATTTTTTTTCGAAATCTTTTGGAATGAAAGATGAGTTTGTGGTAGGAATTAGTTAAAGGATGTAACTCTACTTGTAAATTATATATATATATATTTCCCTCTTATTCTATGATTAAATTTATTGTTAAAGTTTAGTTAAGGGACTTCATCACAATCTTCTTTCATTGAGGCATCCTTTTATTTTCAAATGACTTTCATTTATACAGTGTATAAAACCCTATGAATTTTCATTTCACGAGGAATCTATTTCTACAAATCGTTTTACTAAATGAAAAAAGAGGAATGTTTTTTAATGTAAGCGGTGACAATGACCTTTCTACTGCCGCGAGTTTTATTTGATCTTTGGATTCTTTAAGAATCCAAAATGTTTTTTTAAAGAAAATTAAAATAAATACCATATACTCTTTTTATGTATTTTGGTATTGAAAATGGTTTTGAAAATGGATTTTTTATGTCAATATATTTAACTGATATATTTTTATTAATGAACTCAATCACTCTCTATAAATATATACATTTTCCCTCTAATTATGTGTCTCTAATTACCACTAATGTTCTCCTAATCAAGATCATAATTTTGTGGTAACATTTTCATTTCCCTTTTCCTCTTCTTAAGAATAAATTTTATTAATCCAATTTCCCATGTGGGTTTTCCTGCAAAGGTATTTTCTATTTTCAAACTTTTATTTTCGAAAAACAATTTCAAATTGCGAGGATACAATTTATTGAATTAGGGAAGAATGTAACACCCCAATATTTCAAAGTACGTTATTTCTTCAAAGTAATTCAATAACTTGCACTACACGCAACACCGAGTTCAAGCGCACCACAACTTACCAATCTAGTCATTCAAAAGTAGTTATGAATGATATTAACTTAATATTTAACTTTATATAATCCTAATAATTTTATAATCCTTATTATGAGTTTCTTAGATAGAATGTAAGAACAAATACATTTTTTCAGATAAAAGTATTTTTCAAAAAATAAAATTTTGTCGCCTTTTAATGGAGAATCCTTTTTAAATCAAATATTTGAAACTTTTATATTTTCAATTTTACAAAATAAACAACTTCTTTATAATTGGGACATATTAATTTAGTTTCAATAAATTTTCTGTGTTTTCTGATAACTTTCATATTTGGGTGAATAGTGAAAAATACTATATTTTAACTGAATGCAAACTTTTTAGTCAAAATATTTTATATTTTTGAATTATACATTTTAATGTTTTTGAATCATAATTAGATTATATTTTTACCCTTTAATTGAATGTTGGTCATTCGAATTATTTTCACGTTAAAATTAAACATAAACAAGTGTCAATCTTATGATAGTTATGGTTTCTTAAAAACACGCTATTTATTTTGACAGCGAGAATTAATTTTAAATTAATAAATTCAACTTCTATTTTTTGAATTTGGAAAAATAGACATGATTTTTGGATTTGGAATATCGAAATTATCCTAGGGATAGTTTTTGGTATTTTTCTGAAAACTTTCAATTTTTGATGAATAGTGAAAAACATTGAGTTATTGTTTAAAACCGGCTTTTTATTTAAATAATTATTTATTTTATTTAAAGTTATTTTAGGTCAAAATTGATACATAATTCATATATTAATTCAATTTAATTTATTAGAGTCAGTTTATAATAATTTTATATATATAAAAATTTTATCGAACTTATTACCGTCTTTTACCCACCTCCTAGGAGCATTTGAAAATTTACATAAAACATGATTTTACCACTTCTGTTAGATGAATTTCGAAACTCTGAGAGACAATTTAAATATCAAGGAGTAAAATGGGGTTCAATAGGATAAAAATAATTTTTGGTGAATAGTAACTATTTACTTTTATTTACCACAGTTAAAAGTAAATAGGGTAATTAAGGGTAACAATTATATTATTATTACCCTAAAAAATGTCCTAATGCTATTGGATATGTTTAATTCGGCCAAAAACAACCTTAGGAATAAAATATGACCCTTTAGGTCCACTTGGAATAGATTAATACATTTATTATTTTTTTATTTAAAGAATAGTTAAAAGAGTTTAAATCAAAGTATAATGACTAAACCGTTTTTAATTTAGGGTTATACATAAGATAAATTCGACTATAATTATTCATTATAAAGATAAAACGATTTCCTACATAATGGTATTGTATTTATAATTTTTAAAGATTACGTAATTAAATTTATCAATGACACAATGATGATGCAATAATTACCTTATTAATGAAAGAATCAAATAAATGGTGTTATAAATATTAAAATAAATATAATTTCAAAGTTTTTATGACATACACGAATTTTATAGGTCAATATGATATGTTATTATTGTTTAAATGTATTTTTTTGAAGTAATAATGTTGTTATTATTTTAGAAAAAACAAATACCAAATAGTGTCAAAATTGACATAATGTAGTTTTTAAAACAAATATTATATTATTAATTGATATAATGGTCTTAAAAATATAAGGTCCTGCCAAAAGACTTAATATAATAATATATATGACATTAATGAACCAATTGGGGTTATATTGGCAGTATATTGTAATTTTATTAACCATATAGTGTAAGAATAAAAGAAGACACAATAAAAGTTAAATTATTTATCCTATAGTTAAATCTAAATGATAAGGTTAAAATGGTAACCTAAACTTGTCTAAAACCAATTGGTTGAGCGGTTCTCAACCCATACCCACATTATACTTTAAATAATACATTTTTGAGCCATTATAAACCTAATATGATTTTATTATAAAATAATATTTTAAGTTTTTCCAAAGGTTCCCCTCACCCCTCTTATAAAAGGGAACTTACCTTTCTCTCAAATTCACAGCTCCAAAGCCATTTGTTTTGCCCTAAATCTACTCAAATACTCTCTCAACTATCCTAAATTCATCCTAGAGGCCCTAATTTAGTCATAAATCCAAGTTAAGGATCCCTTTTGATCAAATCAAAATGAAAAACCCGAAAGAGAGGTAATAATTTCACCACCCTCTTTGAAGTTCTTCTACTTTTCCACTTCTTACATCTTTGTTATTTCCATTATAAAATAATAACTATAGTATCTTCTATATACTGTGATTTTATTATAAATATTTCACAACTTTATTCATTATTATATACATATTATGAATGATAATGTCACCATGCATGCGTACGTACGGCTTACCGTCTCCACGCCGTAGTGTAATTTGTTATTTAACACTATGTTATTTGGATGGATATAATGATGAGTAATATGTATATAGATAATGAGAATAACATGATAATTTCTCTTTAAAATTAATATTCCATCCAATTCTAAAATTTTAAGTAAATTATATTGTTTCTCGTGGGTATGTAAGGATTACCATCTCCACGATGCTATGAGATTCATTTCCACGTCACCATTCATCGACAATTATAAAAATATATATATTACTAATAAGTATATAATATATGACATAATAATTCTACTGGATATATAAATATATATATATATATATTTACTTACATATATCTTATTCAACTAGTTACATTCAACACGATATGAAAACGGAAACAACGTTTATGCGTACGTACGGACTACCGTCTCCATAAACATTGTTTTTCATTTCATATATATGTCTATTATGCATATTTATACTATAAATATATATGATATATAAATCATGTTTTATATTCTAGAAGTATTTAAATATTTGTCTAAGTGATACAATCAAGATTAACAAGTTAAAACACGTACGATAAAGAAAGCGATTATTACCCGAAATGTTATTTTAACATGGGAATTATTATTAAATGGGTAGTATAAAGTCATAAATGAATAATGTATGATATCATAAATATTAATATGGTTCTGTTATAATTTAATAACATACTATGATCTTCATACATAAGATTAAACGTACCCTCGACCAAACGAAAGTGTAAGGTAAGGGTTAATTTCACAATCTCTTTATTATATGTGGTTGTTTTTACGTAAGTATCTACTGGGACATATTTATTATCCATGCCCATGTATCATGAATGAGTTTTAAAAGGGATTATTTTAAGGTAATTTTTTACTAAAATTTCAGTTCAAATGTTTTAAATATTTATTCTTCTAAATCTTTTTCATTAATTTCCATGTCTTCAAAATGGTTTTTAAGGATTTATTTATATGGATGTGAATTTTTTTTAAATGTTAATTCCTTTAAAAAGTCTAAAAGTGTTATGGGACACTTTGATTCAAAAATTTCTTTAAATGAATTTTTTTCTAAATTGTGTGATATTTAAATGTTTTCATGAAAAAGTGTTATTTCTCTCAAAGAGTTTTACAAATCATTTTCATCTATGTCAAAAACATTTAATGGATTTTAAACTTGTTTTGAAGTTGATTTATCATGATACAAATCTTCCATATTGTGTAGAAAGTTTTGTGATATTTTTGACTGTGGATGTGTTATTTTTATACCATTCATGGTTTATGGGTAAATTATTGATATTTTGTATGCTAGTTTTAATACGAATGTTTATGTTATGTTTAGACCTTTTCATATGAGGAATGTATTGGACTTAGTAAGTGACAGGTGGATCCCGCTATAGCTCCTCGATGCATTGGTATGTCTAATGAGACAAACTAGTGTCTTGTCACAAGGCCTTGACAAAATCTTATTTTTAGTCTTGGCACAAGGCTTTGACTATGTGGTTATGATAGTCTGGCATTATGCATTCCATCGTTATGAAAGTGGCTATTGATATTGCATGTGATTATTCGACAAGTAGAAAATCCATGTGAGTAAGTAAATGGAATTATTTTGATTTATATTTTCCATATTATGATTATTTTTATGATGAAAATGCTTTTGCTTCAGTTTTATACATTTCCTTAAATGTTTGTGCTTATTTTTAAATGTTTCCACTATATTGCTTACCCTTACTGAGCGTTTGAGATCACCCCTTTCTAGGTTTTATTTTTCCCAGGATTCCAATAAATGTATTGTGATTGATATTAAGGGTTAATAAAAGGAAATAATGGCGTTCATAAAGTATTATTTATGTTGTTTTGTATGTTATAAAGTGTAATGTAACATTCACGTATGTAATCTATTTTCCAAGACTACTAAACTGATCGGTCCTTCGGGACCTGATTCCTTGTAATCATGTCAATGTATTAAAATAATGCCCCGACTCTGGGTAACTGGGGTCGGGGTATTATAATAACAACTCCTTTTGTAACTTTATAATAGTATTATATTATTTTTACCTTTAATTACCCTATTTACATTTAATGGTGCTAAATAGAATTACTAAAGTTACTATTCACCAAAATTATTTTGATACTATTGGAACACATATTTCATACTGATTACAACCATGTAAGTCCATTTTTTGAAATTTAATTTACAGATGTGGTAAAATTACGATTAATCATACTCCCACAAATATGTCTAGAAGGTGGGTAAAAGAGACGTCCAAAAGTTAAATAAATATTTATATCTATTATTATTATAAAATAGTCTTAATGACCTAAATTGTATTAATATATGTATTATTTATCTATTGTGACTTTAAAATTAATTCAAATTAAAATAAATATTTAAATGAAAAAGTTTGTTATTAACAACATTGTAGTATTTTTCACTATTCATCAAAAATTGAATCTTTTTAGGAAAAAACAAAAAAAATCACCCTATGTTAATTTGGATATTCCAAATTCAAAAATTAATTATTTTTTGAAAATTAAAATGTATAAATTTCAAAATGCGGTTAATAATATTCATAACTTATTTTTAAAAGGCTAGTTTGGTATATCATGGTACGCTCAAACTCAATGTTGCGTGCAACGTAAGCTATAAAATTTCTTTAAAAATTAATTGTACCATAAAATATTGGGTTATTACATTCTCCCGTACTTCAATAAATTTCATCCCCACAATTTAAAATTGCACTTAGAAAATAAAAGGTTAATACTAAAAAATACTTTGGTGGAAAACCCACATCAGAAATAGGGTTACTAAAATTTACATTTAATACGAGGGAAAGGGAAATGTGAATGTAACCACCAAATTAGACATCTAAATAGATGAACATTGGCGGAAATTCGAGATGCATACTTGGAGTAAAAATATAAATATTTATAGTGGTCATCAATCAAAAATAAGTGAACAATCAATGTAAAATTAAGGGCCTCAAAGCCATAAATCTATGATGATTTAAAATACCATCTGTTAAAAAAATATGGTTTTAGGATAAAACTTATTAGATACTTTTTCCTAAAGTTGAGAAATTATTTTAATATCCAAAAAACCAGAGAAAACATATTTGATTTCATTTTCTATCCTAAGAATATCTCATCGTTTATTAGTGCCTTGATCTATTTTCACCTCATCCCTTACCAATGGAATTGAATGTTCAAAATTAATTTTTCATGCCTTATGCACTTTTGACAAATCATATGGCCTGAAAGTATTTCCTTCATCCTATAAATGTTTACTAAAACCAAAAAGGTAACTGAAAGTATCCAATGAATTATACATTATCCTCAAAAAATAATATCCAACGATCAACATACTTTATTCCAACCTTAAGACTTAAGAAAAATACTTCCATACAACTTAACATTCTAGTAGGGTCTCTAAATTTCCAAAGTCAATATTAACATCAAATCCCCTAAATGGAATAATTTAGATCATATTGTTACATATCTAATATCTAATCACCTTGAAACCTTAAATTAAATTTTCATACACCCAAATACATAAAGGAAAATCACTACATTTCAATATTTAGATGTCTCATGATTCCTATAACCAATGAACCAATAATGAAATATTTCTTGAATCTAAATACAAAATAGATATAATCAGTACACTTCACTCTTAAACCCTAACTACGCTTCAAAATCATATTTCTTAATACCTCATTCATTTTATTTCCCTTTTTTAATCTATTAATAAATATATATATAACCATTGAATGTATATCCTTGATTATTATAACCATTGACCAAAACTCAAAGAACAAAGTGAGAAATCCTGATCATAGTTATAAATTCATAAAGAATAATTTATATGATCTCTAAATGATGGAATATTTTTCTCAATACATAATTACATAGGATTAAACTTGTTTATATATTAACAATTATAAATTTTAATATCCTATTCTTAGACTTATTCCCAAATTCATTCACAGGGTTATTTTTTCTAATCCATGTTTTCAAAATCTTATTTCCATGTTTTTTTATAAACTTCCTCTAATACCAACTGTGATGCCCCTACCCCAGAATCCTGGAGCTAGTGAATTATTTTAATAAATTAGAATTATTACAATGAATCAAACCCAAAAGGAGAAATCTTCATATCTATCAAGAAAAATAGATTAAATACTTTAACTTTACATTATATTGCATAACATAATATAAAACATAGATAATTCTTTGAGATTAGCATGATTCTCTTAGATTAACCATGTATATCAGTCATACAACACATCTTGGAATCCTAGAAAAAGAAAAACATAAGAAATCGGTGATCTTAGATTCTCAGTAAGGTTAAAAAATATAGAAGATGATTTTATAAAGAAGCATAATATTTTAAGGCATGGTATAAAACTAAAACAAAATCCCTTTAAAAAATATTTAGAATAATATTGAAAGAATAAATCAAATAATTATCCATAAAAATTCACATGGATATTCTACTAGTTAAATAATCACATGTAATATCAATAACTAATCTCATAATGAGGGAATTCATAATTCCGAACATCATAATTACACCATCAAGGCCTCGTGCCAAGAACGTACATAAATGGGTAAAAACCTAACTAGGTTGTCTCATGATACCTAACGATGCATCGAGGGGCTATAGAAGGCTCATCCCATCACATAATTAGTTATATTCATTCCACATATGAAAAGGGTGAAACATATTTAACATAATCATTCAGATTAAACCTACAATACAAAATGCTAATACATTAACCATAAACCATGAATGGTATCAAAATAGAACATCCACAATCAAACATATCATAACCCCTTTAATAAAATATGTTATATTATATCTTAATAAAAAAACATTAAATGATCATAAAATATAACAAATTATGTTTTTATAAATAAAGATAAACTGAAAAAATATTTAAAAATATCTTGATACAAATACCCCTTTTTATTTTGAATCATTTATTCAAAAACAACACACTTATAAAAGAAGTCTTTTAAAAAGATATTTTTTAATCAAAATGTCCCACACCAATTTGAAACATCTTAAAGGAATTAACATATTAAAACATTAAATTCCATATAAATAAATACTAAAATTCATTTTGAAAACATGGACATTAATCATGAATATTTAGAATAATAATCAATAAAACATTTCAACAATGTTTATGTTAAGGAGTCCATTTTATAAAAAAATAAAAATATTCCATTGGAAAACATTTTAATTATATAAAAACATAAATAAAATGTTATTTATAATTCATTATATGTATATAAATAAATATGTACGTTAATATCAAGAATATTGAAATAGAGAAAGGATGAATTCTGTAAACATTCAATGTGTCTCATACCACATTGAAAATTTAAATAACAAGACCAATATATTCAAATGAATCTTTAAATGCCATGAAGATAAATGTTTTATTGATTTTAGATACAATATGGGCAGTTATACACCACACACAAGAAATAGGTGGTGGACATGGCTTATATCTCACGGAAATTAAATGTGAGATGGAATTCCCTTACATTAGGTCTGATACTCTCTGTACATGTCTGAGACACCTATATAATGGTTTTAAAAATATTATTAACGTGTAATAATAATAATAATAATAATATTTATGATATAATTTATTATTATTTTATAACTTTACATTACCCATCTAATAATAATTTCCAAGTTAATGCAACATTTTGGTTAAAAACTGCTCTATTTATCTTATGTGCTTTGACTAGTTAATCTTGATCATATTAATTAGATCATGATTCACTTATTTAAATATTGTAAAACGTGATTTCTATATATATATATATATATATATATATATATATTATATAAATATTCATATATATATAAATATATAATTGATAGATATATGAAATTGAATACACTGTTCCTGAAAATGTTAGGGTGTATGTACGCATGAACGCTGTTTCCATTTTCTAATCGTATTAAATGGAAGAAAGTATATATATATATATATATATATATATATATTTTATTCGACTGGAATTATTATATCATTAATTTCATACTTATTCATTATATATATTTTTATAATAATTCTTCAATGCTTAACATGGTGGATGAATCTCATCATGTTGTGGTGACGGTAAGCTATACATACGCACAGGCGATGGTGTCATTTACATAATGGTAAAGGGGTGAGGAAATGGATGGTATGATAATTATACAGAATAAATATCAGGTAAAATTTTTTATTTATATTAATTATATTAATCATTATACCCATTTAAAGAAAGTAGTTTTGAAAATAAATGTTACACTATGGTGTGGAGATGGTAAGTTGTAAAAACTCATGCATGGTGATATTGTTTTTTTATAGTATGGGTAAAAGGAGGAATTTGGTTTTCTAATAATAATAATAACATCTCAGAATATATTTAATATTTTGTTTTATACTTTTTTATGGAAAAAACACAGAAAGAGGAACCAGGATAAAACTAGAACTTTGAAAGAGTTGGTAAAACACTTACCTCTTCTTCAAGAGTCTCCTTTTAATTTGTACAAAATAAATCCTTTAGTTGGATTTAATCTCCAATTATTCCCTCTAGGATGAATTTATGGAATTTTTTAGGATAAATTTGATGGATTTTTATGAACTAAAGTGCTTTATAGGTGTGAATAAAAGAGAAGGATAAGTTCCCTTTTATAAGAGAGGGGAGTGGCACTTTTGGATACTCCAAAACTATTAATTTATTATAAATTTATTATTGATTTAAAATTGTTCCATAGTGAGTTATTTTATTTATAAGACGATTATGGTTTTAAATCCTCTCAAAAAAATAAAAAATTAGATATTTTTTATATTATTTTAAACCATATCATTTTGATTTATACTTAATTAATCTATTTGATTTTAATTATGGTAATAATATTCTAAAAATTAGATGGTTATAAATAGTTATTTATATGGTGTAAAATGACCATAAATTGAAAATTTATGACATTTTAGACCTTATTATTATCAATTTTTTGTTTTAAATTTTTTTTATCCTTTTTAAATAATTTTATAATATGTTGTTTTTATAAAATATCAATTGTATCAATTTTGACAATATTCATTACATTGACTATAAATAAAATAAAAACATAAATAGAATATCAAATAAAACCATTTAATATATAGATAACATTTCATTGTAAGCTATAAAATTCTTTTATCACCTCAATTATGTCAAAATTTATTTATTTTAATACTTTTGAAATGATTTATTTGATATTTCAATTAAGAAAATAATTATTTTTTCACTATTGTTTCATTATTTGTTGTAATTATTTAGTATCTAAAAATTATAAATAAAGTAATAAGATGTAGAAAATTATTTTATATTTCCATATACTATTCATGATCTCATTTATCACTAGGTTATCTCTATATTAAAATTATTGAAATTATAATAAATGAGAGTGTGACACTTTATCATATACTTTATTTTTATCAATTTCTATGTCATTTTCATGTAAAATTGTCCACTAAAAGATTCAAAATAGATAATTATATTATTATTAATATTATCCTACTTATTTTTTCTAAATATAAATTATTATGAATTTTATATCATTTAATTAAATATTATTTATTTTAAAATTTCTCAAATGTCAATTTTGACACTACTCATTATTTTTTCTTATATAAAAATCAAATAAATAATATATATTCAAACAAATACTTCTAAAACATTACTAGTATTTAAAATTCATCAATTAAAATCACATATGGCATTAAATCATTGAAATTGTTTTTATATTAACATTACAAATATCATTTATTTGATTCTTCTTTTAACAAATAAATTACTACATTACCATTATGTCACCATTAAACACAATTATTTATTTTATAAAATTATAAAAAAATTACCATAGTGTAGCTAAGCATTTTATCATTCTAATTACTATTTATAGTCAAACATATCACTTAAATAACCACATATTAAAAGTATTATACATGTTAAAAATAAAAGTATAACAAAATTTGATTTTTCGTAAATATAATATTATAAATATATTAAAGTCATACAAGTGGATCAATGTTATCCCAAAATCAATGAAAGGACGATTTTGGTGAAAAAAACTCAACCAATTAAATTATAATGAGGGTTACGTTAACTTTATAACAATATTATATCATTTTTACCTTTAATTACCATTTTTATCTTTAACAGTGGTAAATAAAATTACTAATGTTACTATTCACTAAAAATTATTTTGATCATATTGAATCAAATTTTTCATTCTGATTAAAACCATGTATAGATATTTTTTAAAATTCAATTCACAAATGTTCTGAAATTACATTTAATGCCAGTCCTGCAAATGTTTCTAGAATGTAGGTAAAACAGACATTCAAATGTTCAATAAATTTTTATATCTAATTTTATTATGAAAATAGTTCAAATGACCAGAAATATATTAATATATGTATTTTTATCTATTGTGACCTCAAAATCCATTTAAATTAAAATAATCTTTTAAATGGAAAAGTTAGAAATTTACAATAATATAGTATTTTTCATAATTCAACAAAAATTGAAACTTTCTATAAAAAACAAAAAATTCACCCTAAAATAGTTTTCAAAATTAAAGTTCAAAATTAAAGTCAATTTTGAAAAATAAAATATAAAAATTTCATAATGTGGTTAATACTAATCATAACCACTTTTTAAATGGCTAGTTTGGTATATAATGGTGTGCTCGAACTTAGGGTTGTGTGATACGAAATCAATAAAATTTCATTAAAATTATATTGTAACATGAAATCGCATGGTGTTACATCCAAGGGATTGGAAAATACAGGGTTAAGGTCTTAGCCAAATCCCTATATGATTTCATTATGAGACCTACTAATGCATTGATCGGTTATAGCAAGCCCCTCTCATCACATAATAAGTCCAATTCATTTCTAATACGAAAGGGGTGAAACATAATCAACATATATATATTAAATGTAAATAACATCCCCCAATCAGAAAACATAATCACTAACAATTCTCAGAGATATGGTGAATTGTATCAAGATAACACATCCATAATCAGTCTGATCAAAACCTATTTTATAAAATATGGTAAATTATATCATAAAAGAGAAATATAAATTAAGAATACTATTCCTCAGAGGTTTTTGTTTTATATGAAAATAATGTAATAAAATCACTGAGGAATTATTGAGAGAAATACACTTTTTCACTATTCAAAAAAGAGTTCCTTGGGAAAAAGATTTTTTATTTTTCATGAAATCAAAATATAAAAATGTATATCCTGGTAAAGAAAAGGATAATTATAATTAAATTTTTTTAGGAATAAAATATTTTAAAACGAAGTGTAAACATGTAAAAATAGTTTTTAAGAGACTTTAGGAAAGATCCTCTTTAGCGCGGTTTAATGAAAAATAATAAAGGGACTTTAAAATATAAAAGGCTTAACTATTTTCATAAGACCATAAATAAAATATAATATATTTTCTGGATAAAAATCTTTATTTTTGAAAAAAATAGTATCTTAAAACATATTATAGGGTTAGTTTAAAATGGGTATGAAATTGGTAAGTTCTCTTTAATCGGGATTTCTTATCATGAAGAATTGAGAAGGGTACCTTATAAAACATGTATTTCCCCAAAAGGAAATATGAAATGATCTAGAAACATGATTTTTTAAGATATAAACATAATTTATATGATTTATAAAAAGAATTAAAAATTACATTTTCGTAGATAGGGAGAAAGTGTAACCCAAATGAAAGATGGAAGTTCGAGAAGAAATAATTACCTTTTGTATGAAATTGATATTTACATTTACAAAACATACCAGATAATGAAATTTAATTCATTAATAATATAATTCATAACCTATTAAAATTTTATTTTATTTATTACATTTTTTATGTTTATTTATAGTTTTTTATGAGTTATAAGTACAATTTTCTCATTTGGGAGTGCTTATTTTCTTGGATTTCATGATTTATTTACTTGTATACATATAAAAAAGATCAGGAAAAATGACAATGATTTTCCCAAATTGAAATTATATGTTATTAATGAATATCCAGAAGATTTAATGTTTATAAAATTCATTTGGTTATTTTGGGTGAGAATGAGTTATTAGATAATATGTTTGTGATAATCGTTTAGAATATTTTGGTAGTTTTTTATCATCACAAAATAGTTTGGTTTAATTAATTAATATTATGTGTATTTACTGGTATTAGAACATTAAATAATATGTAATAGATATATTGAACTCTATTTAAATCATAAAAATGGTTTCATGACCATCTTTAAAATTATAATTGAAAAATTAAAACTCATTGTCTATAAAGGTAGTAAATCGGCACTTCACAAATGAAGTTTTCATTTTTAGAAAAAAAAGGGAAGATGAAAGAATTGATGGTCGAAATCACATAATAATACTTATATTCCAATATATATAATATAATGTATATAAAATTAATTTTTTGGTATAGTATTTATGGAAACATTATTAAAAGAAAGGAAATTGGAATGAAACTAAAATAAAGAGAAAGAGGATTTTACCTCTCAATTCCTTCATCTAGAGAACCTCTGTAGGGAAGTGGGGTTTGGTATTTATTTTAGAAAAAATGCTCCTGGAAATGGGGGAGAGGAATTGTTTTTTTATTGGGTAGTAATTGTACAGGATTCTATTCTTAATATGTGTTAGTGGAAGAGGTGGTGAGGAGTGGTATTTATAGTTGAGGAGAGGGATATTTTTTGAATACTTTATTCATTTGATTATTATTTTGGATCAGGATAATTAATAGATTGATAATTATCATAAAATATAGTGAAATAATTAATTTTAGTTATATATTATAGTCATTAAATCATCAATTAATCAAGGGACATTTTATTACCCTTATAAAGTATTTATGTTGTAAATTACTATATTTCACTATTCACAAAAAAATCAAGTATATTATAAAAAAATCCAAAAAATCACCCTAAATTTTTTTAACATTTAGAATTTAAAAATTAACTCCATTTTATTAAAATAATTTTATAAATATGATAAATTTAATTTTTAATTAAAATCATCATTTATTCGAGAAATATCGATTTAAACTTTATAACTGATTTTATAACACATTGAAAAAAAATTAAGGTCTGATAAAATTATCTTATAATCACAAGAAAAAAATATTAATATTGTAATCTAATTTGTGAATATTACTTTATTTTAAAACATATTATTAATTAGAAAATATTAAATAAATATTTACACATTAAAAAAATACCAACATTTAATTTATCATTTTTTAAAACATTTAATTACTTATACCAAGGTATAAATATATCATATTTTTATTTATAAGATATGAAAATTTTATTTATACATTCATAGGTGAAGTTACTATTCTATTGGATTGTTTAGTATTTGTAATGGTCATGTTACTATTCCAATGTTCAAGTTACTATTCTATCAATATAGGATCCTTAATTCCTAGAAATGAATCTTATTTCATTCATTATTCATTTATAAATCGAGTATTGTATCCTCTATAATATTTTATGTGATTTTTCCTATATGAAATAATTATAAGAATAGAATCATCAGTGATAAATTTATAATTTGTTACATTCTCTCCTCCTACAAAAAATCCATCCTCGAAGTTTCTAGAATGTCACCTCATAAAAATATTTGAGTAGTTCGTCATTATAATTCCATCTATATCCCATGTTTGTTCTTTAATTTTATGATTTTCCTACGTACCTTTACCAGCTGAGCCATCTGATTCCCCAATACATGTTCTCTACTGTCTAGAATCAAAATGGGATCTTCATAGTTAGATGAATCCAGTTCTAATTCTATTCCTTCATATGTGTGGACATGAGTGGAGTCTGAAATGTACTTGAATAGAAAACAGATGTGAACACATTGTGAACTTTATAAAGTCTAGGTGGAATTTCCAAATAATAGGACATATCTCCAATTCACTCCAGGATTTAAAAAGGTCTGATGTATCAGGGGATTAGTTTCAGTTTCATAAAGATCCTTATAACCACCATCCACGAATGTACCCTCATGAAAACATAATATCCCACATGAAATTCAAAATCATTACTTCAATTATTTCTATAGTAATTTTTCCTACTTTGAGATACTTCGATATGTGTTGGAATAACTTTTACCTTTTTTCTTATTTCCTCCACAAGTTATGGGTCTAAATGATTCCTTTAGCCAACTTCATCACAACAATTTGTTGTTTGACATCTCTTTCCTTATAATGATTCTTATTGTGCCATTAAAATACTTGATTGGAGACTTTTATTATATTAAAACTCTACCAATGGTAAATAATGATCCCACATAAAGTTAATGTCATGTGAGCATGATCTCAACATGTCTTCTAATGTTAATATCATCCTTTAATATTTTTCTTCGATTTTATGGTGGAAAATAGAGCTTAAATGAAGCTCAGTATCAAGAGCCTTATGAAGGATTTTCTAAAATTTTGATGTAAATGGTGGATCATGATCAGACACAATTGAACGTGATGCACCATGATGTCTTGTAAAATCATTTATATAGAGTCTTTCAAGGATTTCTAGGGGGAAATCATCCCTTATTGCAAGGAAATGTGAATATCTGGTAATTCGATCAACAATTACCCATATTGAATTATTATTTCACGGAGTAATTGGAAATATAGTGAAAAAATCCATAGTAATTTCACCCCATTTTTTTATAGGAATAGGAAGAGGTTGCATGACACCTCTATAATGTTTTCTTTTAGCCTTCACCTGTTGAATTATTAAACATATTGATACATAATCATCCATTTCCACTTCATATTATTCCACCAGTAATGTTGCATAAAGTCTCTACACATCTTAGTGCTACCAGGGTGTATGAAATAATTTAAGCCATGGGAATCATCTAATAATTACATTTTTATCTTGGGTATATAGGGAACATAGATAGTCTTCCCAAAAATCAAAATTTCATCCACATACACAAAGTCTTCCAACTTACCATCATTTAGGGCTTTAATTTTCATTTGAAGATTCTTATCATCATACTGAAAACTTTTAAACGTTTCTAATAAATATGAATTTTCAATTAATTGAAAAGGTAGTTAGGTTTCACCTCACATGATAATTCACATATCCATCATTACAATATATATATGTATGCATGATCCTTATCAATACACATTTTTTAGAACACCATGATACTTCCTATTCAAAGCATCAACTACCTTATTTTCCTTCCCTTAGAGGAAGTCTATTGAACAATCATAATCCATGAGTTTCTCGAGCCATCATATTTTCCACATACTGAGTTATTTCATTGAGAAAATATTTATTTTATACTATTTTTATCTTTATATATCTCATACATTTCACCATAAAGATAGTGTCTGCATATCTTCATAGTAAAGAAAACAGCTGCTAACTCAAGAACATTAGTTGGATAGTTTTGTTCATAATTTTTTTAACTACATTGATTCATATAAAAAATCTATCATTTTTTATAATGACATAACCAATTTATTTATTTGATGTATCACTATAAATCACAAATCCACCATTTCCCAATTATAGAGTTAGGATACGAGCATTCACAAATATCATCTTTAATTATTCAATAAAATCTTCACACTTTTTTCCTAAGAACATAACCCCCTTATGAGTAATCTTGGTTTATGGGTTAGCTAATTGGCAAAAAATCTAAAAAAAAATGCGGAGATTAAGCTGGTAAACAAATGAAACTATGTAACTCAGTTATTTTCATTCATATAGACCATTCCAGAATCACTTTTTTCATCGTAGTATCAACTAAGCTTCCATACTTATAGACAATATAGCCATGAAAAAACTATTTATAGCTAGAATTCATACTTGTTAAACATCTCATATAACGCCTCTCTTCTAAGAGACTACAAAACAATACCCAAGTGGTGATCATGTTCATCAAAGATTTTTAATATAAAAATTTACCATCAATAAATACAACACAATATTTATCAAGATTCTTCATGAAAACCCTTTTCGTTAGATCCATAAAATGGGTGGTGGATTAGTCAGTCCAAAAAGAATTAATTTAAAATTGTAATTTCTATACGTAGTTCAAAAATCCTTCTTTAGAATATCTTTATACATCACACACAATTTATGATATCAAGATCAATGTTTAATCTTGGTAAAATATTAAGCTCCATGAAATTGATCAAATAAATCATCAATGGAAGGCATAGGATACCTATTATTTATTATAATAGAATTTATTTCTCTATAGTCAGTGAACAAGCTATTGGATCCATCATTTTTCATGATAAACAGAATAGGGCATATATTTGGAGAAACACTAGGGTGGATAAATGAATTATTAATCAACTCCTCTAATTATTTCATCAGCAACACTAATTCTGCCCTGGACATTCAGTAGGGATTCATTGATATTTTCCTTGCTTTAGGGATTAAATCAATTAAAAAATCAACTTCTCACTCTATAGGACATCAAGGTCAGTCCTCTATAAATACATTATTGTATTCTTGTAAAATATGTACATCCTCAATATAAAAATTTATTTCACCCCCCATAGATGATGTTTTATATTCCTCTTTAATAATTTCATTCATCAGAGATACACATGGTGTATCTAGAGAAGAATCAAAGGATTAGGTTTCTACTCTAAAGATATTGGATTCTATATCTTCCCCAATAATCAAAATTCCTTTCTTCGTTCAATATATTTTTGAAACATATTTTGACAGCTAGTCCATACTGAGGATTATATCAAATTCAATCATTGATATGATGAAAATTTCATTAACTAAAGAACGTTTTTGTGTCATAGAGGGGACTCATCGACACATTTCTGTTGCAATGAAACATCCCTTAGGTGTTTTTACTTAAAACCCCTTTATTAAATTAAAAGGGGAATGTGTAATTTTCTTATAATAGTGGAAGATATAAATGAATGAGATTATATAGAATAAAAAAACACTAGCTATGTTTGATAAATTATTAAATCACTTAGAACAACATCATTAGAAACTTCAACCTCATTTGTAGTGAATGTATAATATTTCGTTTTCTCCTGTAGCCTTTTCATGTGAATGTTTCCTTGAATATTTGGAAAATTATCTTCATATTGTCTCATCTACCTACAATTATAGCACTGAACATTGGTTTATTTATTATTTCCCTTGAAATTATGATTATTATTTCCTTTAATAATACACTATAAATGTCCTTTCCATTTTAAGAAGGAATTAGGCTGTTTCTTTCCATAGGTATTACACATTTGAAAAATGTTCATTTTATTATTCCCTTGACCCACTCATTGCTCTGCATACCTCATTTAATCTTTTTTTTCTATTAATTTAATAAGAAATAGATAATTATTTCTCTATATTGAAAGCAGATGAGACTATATCATCCTATGATGAGAAAATTTGGGAGACTAGTTCCCTTCGAATTAATAGTTTAACCCATTAAATAATTGAATAATATTTCTCATTTTATTATTTATGTATTCTAAAATATGTCTTGATATCCTTGAAATGTTGTATTCATACATAGAAAATTTATCTACATTGTTTTTCCTCATATTCATGAATCTTCTCTCTATATCCAGTCACTATTCATGAGGGAAATATTTCTCTAAGAAACATTCCATAAAATCATTCTATTCTAGGTTAATTATTTCATCCTCCAACTTTATGTTTTGAATAATGACCACCATTGATCCACATATCATGAGAGATAATAAACATCCATGACAACCTTATCCCTTTCACTACTTCCCAAAGAGAGAAATATCTTTTCCAGGGAACTTATCCATTACTCAGCTACAAATGGATGTGTAGTCCTATTGAATGATGGAGATTGTTGTCTCATGAATCAGTCTAACATTATTTCTCCACATTTTGGATCTGGATGCTCTATAGAAGTAAGGTTATTTTTCATAACCTAATCCATTTGTACCATTATAGTTATAATTTTTTCATCACCAGTTTTAGATCAAGTTGGAACATCATTATTTTTCATGGGAGGGAAATACCTAAATGGAATATGTGCATTGTGACAGTATCTATTTTGTCTAATAGGTGTCATTTATGAATAATGTTATATACTAAATTAGGTTATGAATCATATTGTATAATTTTGAAACATAAAAACACTTGACATAAATTAAAAAATTATGTATAGATAATGTCATAATCATAAAAACAGTTTCCTTGGTGACGTATATAATTTTAAATCCTTAATAATGGGTTTTAATGAAAATTTGAATTATACTATGCAAACCCCCAATTAGTTAAAACCAAGGTACGTATTAAGGCCCATTATTGCGTACTAGGTTTCACCTACTGAGGCCTGACACACCTTGTCAGAGTTTCTACCCCTACGTACATATGTTCTATAACAACATACACTTTTTGTATACATACATTGTTTTATTTTTAAAAAGAACCACATAATCTATACCTTGAAAAAATTATAGTAGGTTCTTCTATTCTTATCATTAATATCTATATTAGGGTTATGTTCCCTAATATATTTTTTCTAAATCTAGTTCAAAGTGTTTTTACAAAACTTTATTGGATTCCAATGATAATTACCCCAACCCCAATAGCCTAGAGCTTGTGCCTTACATTATTACATTTGCTATATGAATAAGTTTTCACATAAAAAAGGAAATAAAATCTTAGTATCTCTTGATAACTATATATATTCAATGTTTTTCATTACAACTAGAAAGGAATAACAACATAGCATCTCTATTGAAAATTCCAATAAACTTCTATATTATTCTGGAAAGTCATTTTTAATATATTTCTTTCCATCATGGGGGAAAATAAAATATAAGAATGGCTTGATAGCAAAGTCACATGAATGGTACATAATACAATGGTAGATGTAATAAAAAACATAATAATAGGTAATGGGGTATGACTAAAAAACTTTCCATTAAAATATAACCATGAGCATAATATGGAAGGAATTAAAGATGATTAAATAATTCGATAAATATTGGAAATAAATTGAACCATGGATATTATACTAGTTAAATAATCAGATAGTCTATTAGTTACTGGTATCATAACAAGGGAATTCATAATTTTATACATTTGAAACATATCATCGAGGCCTCATCCAAGACATCATAAAATAAATGGTTTAGGCCTTGAAAAAAAAATTCTATCATGAGACATACTGATGCGTCGAGGGTCTATAAAATTCCATTTCTATCACTTACTAATTCCAATGAATTCTTCATATAGATTTGGTGAATCATAACCAAAATATACATATGAAATCTAAATAACATTCCTCAATCAGTAAATATAATCACTGACAATTCAATGAGATGTGGTTAATGGTTTAAAGATTGTATATCCACTACCAAATAGATTATAAACCATTTAATAATATGTGGTAGATGATATAATAAAATATCAATCCCAATTAATCATAATATTCAATATAGGGTGTTGAATTAGATGACAATACTCTAATAAAATCATTGAGAAATTATTTGAGAGAATTACTTTTTTTACTTTTCATAGAAGAGTTCTTTTGGAAAAATCATTTCTATTTGCCAAAAATATGATTATAAAAATTCATATAACCTCAAATAAAAAGGGTATATACATTTAAATTTTTCTTTAGGCATAAAATATTCCCAACTGAAGTTTTGACATGTAAAAAGAGTTTTAAAGAGACATTTGGAAGGTTCCTTTTCAGTGCAGTTTAAGGAAATATAGCAAAGAGTTTTTAAAATGGACAAAGGATTAATTGTTTTCATAAAACAATAAATTAAATAACATTTTTTATCATGAAAAAACGTTTTTTTAGAAAATTAACAGTGTCTTAAAACAGATTGGGGTGGGTTCTGGAATGTTGGAAAGAAATTAAAATGTTCCCTTTAATTGGGCTTACTTATCAGCAATAATTGAGAAAGGAACCATATAAAACATGTATTTAACCATCAAAGAAAGATGAAATGATCTGGATACAATATATTGTAACATATAAACATAATTATAATAATTATACAAATAAATAATAATTACTTTTAGGTAAAGAGAGAGAAATTGTGGCCTGAATGAAAGATGAAGTTTAGGAAGAAATCCTTACCTTATGTCAAAAAGTGCTTAGAACATGTACATAAAATCCTGGATATTGAAATTATTTTCATTATTAATTTAATTAATAACCTATTAAACATTTATTTTATTTATTATATTTTTATTTTGTTCATTTATTTCCTTTTTGATGAGTTATAATATTCAATTTTTTCATTCGGGAGTTCCCATTTCCTTGGTTTTCATGATTGATTAATTATATACATGAACTAAATATCATGTAAAATGAGAATAAATATCTATAATTGAAGTTACATGTTATTAATGAACAAATATAATATTTAATGGTTATAAAATTCATTTGGTTATTTCAGGGGAGTATGAATCATTAGATAATATATTAGTGATAATCGTTTAGATTATTTTGGCGGTTTTTGATCATCACAAAATAGTTTTGTCTCGTTAATTAATATTATTTAAATATAATGGTTATATATAATTAAATAATAAATTATAAATATATTATAATATTTTTAACCATAAAAATGGGTTCATGTAGAGATTTTAAAGAGTAATTTAAAATTGACAACCCATTATCCACGAAGCTGGTAAATAGGCACTTCGTATATGATGTTTTCATTTTTAGAAAAAAAGGATAGATGAAGTAATTAATGGTGGATATATCATACTCATAATAAAATTACAGTGTATATAATATAATATAGATATAATTTATGTTTGTATAAATAAAGTATGGATAGTATAAGAATGGAAATTAAATTGAAATGAAACTAAAAGAAAAAGAAAGAGGATTTTACTTCTTGATTCCATCTCATTGATAACCTCCTTAGGGAAGTTGGGTTTTCTATTTTGTTGAGACTAAAGTCTCTTAGAAATGGTGGAGATGATATGGAAGAAAATTTTGTAGAAATTGGACAAACTTCAAGTATTACGAGGTGTGTGGAGAAGAGATGGTTAGGGGTATTATTTATAGTGGAGGAAATGGGTGTTTCTTGAATATTTTATTCATTTGTTTATTATTTTTTCTCATGGAAATGAATAGATTTAGCATTATCATAAAATATATTTAAATAATTAAGGGGAATTTTAGATTATGATGATTACATCGTCACTAACTCATGGAATAGTATATTTACCTTGTAATTTATTTATGTCGTAAATTACAGTATTTCATTGTTCACAAAAATTCATGTATTTTAGAAAATTCCCCAAAATTTATACAACTCATTTCCAAACATGTATAATATAAAAATAATCTCCATTTTATAAAAATAATTATAAAATTATGACAAATTTAATTTTTAATTATAATAATCATTTATTTGAAAAATACTAATTTTAAAATAATAACAGTTTGAAACGTTAATTAAGTTCTCATAAAATTATATTATAATCACAAGGCAAAATAATATAATTTTTGAATCTGTTTCTTCAAAATAATTTTCTTCTAAAAAGTATATTAATTATAAAATTAAATATAAATATTTACACTTTATAAAAAATATCAATACTTAATTTATCATTTTTAAAATGATAATTTACTTGTACTGAGATATAAATATATCATATTTTCATTTATAAGAATCCCACATTTTATCTATACTTTCATAGGTGATGTTAATATTATATTTGATGGTTTACTATTCCTAATGTCCGCATTAATATATCAATGGTTATGTTACTATTCCATCGGTATAGGATCCTTAATTACAAGAAATACCTCTTATTTCATTCATTCATCATTTATAAGGTTTGTATTGTGTTCTCTATGTGATTTTATGTGACTTATACTATATAACATAATTATAAGAATGAAAGCTTCATTAGGATCATTACAATAATTATATAAATATTTATTTATAATTATACCTATAAGTACATTTTCATTTATTTAAATAATTACAAAATTATAATAAATGTATATAATTAATATATTTATTATAATTTTTAAAAATTTTATTATATACATATTTATTTATAATTATAACTATAAATATCAAACATTTATTTTTTATCTTATATTTCAAAATAGAAAATATTTATTTATAATATTTATATTTTATAAATATTTATAATAATATAAATATATATAAATATATAATTATAAAAAAATATTTATAAAAAAATTTATTATATATTTAGTTTTAAATTATTATATATTTAATTTGAAATTAATATATATTTATTTATGGTTCTAATTATAAATAAATAAATTCATATTTATTATATATATAATTTTTTAAATATATATATATATATATTAATATAAATAAATTATTAATATTTGTACTTTGTCTCCATTGTCACTTTATCACAGATAAGGACTCATTTTATCAACACTCTTTTAGCATGGATAAAGGGGTATCTTTTTCATCATTGATAAAGGAATGTTATTTTTCTCTTTCTATTTTAGCGTTAATAAAACTAACCATTATCATCACTTTTGGGAAAGTGATGATAAAAGTATTACCTAATGTTATAAAACCCCTAATAGTCTCCTTCTCTCATTCCATGATTCTTTCATGGAATCCCCCCATTACAACCATCAAACCCTAGCTATGTCGCCGTTGAACCCCATTTTTTCTACAATCGAACCCTACCGCTATCATCACCGATGCCCCTGCCGACCGCTGCATCCACTACCACCAAACCCTATTGTTGGTGATAAACCCCCTTCAATTTAATTTTTCCTTATATCCATTTCTTCATTGGTCCACACTACTGAATGTCCCTCAAAGTTTCCCAAGTCTCTCTGCCTCTATCAGTGTGCCATGGTTTTCATACTTGGTGGTTGAGGTGGATACTGGATTTTCATCTACGATGATCTATCTTCATTATTTATTGATTTACATTGGATCATAGTTATTAATAGTTCATTTCATGTAGTTCCATTTCACCATAAAACACTTGTGTTATATCCAAATTTGGCTGACACACTCTCAAGTGTGCTATGTTGCGCCACAACACCATGTGGTGTTGCGAGCGCTATTACACCATCTTAATTTATTATTTTTGTGTATTTTGGAATCTATTTTTTGTTTTGATTTTCTTCAAGATTATTCTTACAAGAATACTGTTTTATCTTTATGTGGTTACAACCCACTTATTCTAATGAAACCATCTAATTTATTTCTAAGTGGGTTTTAAAAACCTCACTTTTCTTTATATGCATATATTGTTCATTTAAATATTTCTAACACAACCCAGATTCTTGTTTCATAATTTCTTTATATGTATTAATAATTCATATCTTTCCATATGTGTTTTATTCCTAAGTAGATGGTTTTGTTTGAAATAAATTTTTTTATCTTATTATAATGATTCTTAAAAAGACATATAAATATATAATAAGGTGATTTTGGTCATTTAATGATAAAAAATAATGATAATAAATAATAAATAAATATTGGACAATAAATTTAACAAAGAAAAATAAACGGTGAAGGAATTTTATTTACTATTAATATATTGTTTTCTAAAATTATATGGAATATTTCAAAAACATATAATGTAATTTACCCGATAAACTTATTTAATTAATAATTTTATGATAAATATAAAATCAGTAGTTGAATGGCCAATTAAAAATGACGTGTTATCATAATAAGAGTAATAATAAATGAATATGTATATGGTTTTAAATTTCTGCAAGATAACATAGTGTTGGTCAAGTCAAAATTAATGGGTTTAAATGTATTTATGGAGAAGATAAGGTTTATAGGAATTGATTATGAGCCCTTCCTTATTTCCTTTTACGTGATTATTGTAATTGTGGGTAAGAGAGCAATTTATTTTCTTCTTTTTTATAAATCAAGAATGTTGTCCTTAGTTTGATATATATCTTTTTAGTATGAGTACATGGGTGTAGACTTACAACCTGATCAATTTATTAGTTTAACTCTATGTTAAATCATAGTTTTGGGTCACTAATTTTCTTAAAAAAATATAGTATTAGTAATGAGAAGATGGATGTTTTGAGGATAGAGAGTAATTACTCTAGCATAGGGAATTAAAACTAATTCTGACAACATCAGGTTCTCTAAATCCATTATTTGTGTTTTTATACATCAAGGACATGTTGGATTTAAAACTTCCAACACCATTTTTATCTTTCTACCAACTCCATCACCGTTCCTAACTCTTTCCAATTTTAGTATATTTAGTTTCCTACATCATAATTTAGTTTAATAATTATTAAATTTGAGTGCTCTACCGTTTCCTTAAGGGTTCAACCTCGTGAATATTATTTAATATACTACATAGTAGTTTTAGGTTGTGTACTAGATGCATTATAAATTATAAACTGGTTCAAATGATGGAAGTAATGACACCCTACAACCTGACCACATGTCAAGTACTATAACTCCCTCTTTAATCTCTTAGCATTAAACCTTCCATCATACACTACCATAAATCAGGGCTTCTCAACTTCATCATCTATTTCTTGACCTCCCTTACAAATATGTTGTGAACATTACATCCAACACACCTGCACTCCATGACCACAAAAAGTTGAACCCATATGGTATTGCAGTTCATTCAAGATATTGTGGTGAGGATGATAATTCATTGGAACTTTTAGGGAACTATTCTGATAATATATTATGTTATGTGTGGACACTAAGAAAGGTATTACTTGGAATAATGAGAGATAAATTATAATAGGAAACATAAATGATGAAATAAGTGAAACTATTATCATGTAATCCAAAAATGGGTGTCCAATGATAATACCTAATATGAGAACATGTGTTAAAATGGTTATGAAAGGTGGTAAACCTAGTTGAATATGGATATAGAACTTTGGTTGTAAAATTTCTAACCTCTTTAATTGAATATTTATATTTTAAGATGACAAAGTTCCAAGGGGTTTTTGAAAAATACCAATGTATCCCAAGGTTTCTTAGAAAAATGATCATCCTTGTGATATCTAATAAAGTAAACCAATTTAAAATTTTCATTTTTTATCCCAATTTTAAAAAATAAAATACAACCCTATATTTATTCAAAAGAATAAAATTAAAATTTATGATCCTAAAATAGTTTGGGAAGTATTTATATGCATGTATAATTTCACATTAAAACCCCTTATTAAATTTTAAAAATATATTTTACACAAAAAAAATAAATCCAGACACTTTTCAATTTTAAAAAACATTTACTCACATCATAGTATTTAATCACATTTGTCTCATGTAAGGAACTTGATTTTCTCAAAGGTATGGATTATTATTTTAAAAAATATAATAATTTTTTTCTGAACCTTTTAATTATATTCAACACCTATATTTCCTACTATTTAAAGGGTTTTCAAATAATATGTCTTTTATTATTTTTATATTTCAATTATTACATTCAATAACTTTATTTATAAATTTCCTTCAATAAGTTTTTGTTTTTGATCATATGGGGTGATAAAACATTGTTCAATATTTTGTTTATTTATTTTGATAAATATTAATATTACAAAATATAATAGGATGAATATAAATAAAAAATGGATGCTTTCCAATCATACAACAATTGAATATAAATATGGAGTGAAAAATTTCATGATATTTTTTCAAAATATCATTCATATGAACCTTAAAAAATCTTTGTTTGTGTTTACTCTATTGATATTCAAGACTAATTAGACCATAAGAGTTGCATGAACACTTTATCTGTCATGGAATTGACATGAGTTATAAATGATTGAATAGATATGGGGAAAATTGAATGTATCTAATTAAATTTTAAACAAGTTCTGTAGATAATGACTTCTACATAATTGGGTTCTCCCAATATTGAGAAACGATTGGTCTCTAAACCTACTGTAACTCCCAATGAAGAAGAAAAAAAACATTTTTTGCATGTTTTTTCTCCCAATCCTGAGGAACAATTGGTTTCTCTACCTGTTATTTCTCCCATTAGAGAGGTACAATGACCTTTTTCACATGTGGATGCTACTGGTTTATAGGAACAACACTTTGATGATGTTGAATCCTAGGAAATGGTAGGTGATGAAAGTGTTATTGGGTAAAAAAAATTGGATTTTTGTAGTTTTATAATGATGGAAAAAATCATTAAGGAGAAAAGTGAAGGCATCAAATTCAAGGTTGGATGGAATTCTCTAGGGCAGCATGTTAACCCCAACAAGTCCATGTTCAATAGATACTTTGGAATCATCACTCAGAAACACATGCAAATTGATGTAGATACATGGAATCATGTTTTTTCTATTCTTAAAACATAAATGGGAGAAGAGATTATGGTAACATTATGATATCATTTCTTTAATTTAATATAAAATAAAATAATGAAACATTTAATTCATCTTCATCATCCCTTGTAGGGTGAAACTATAGTAGATTACTCTCCCAATAAATATGTATTAATGATTACTGGAAGGATTCAGAGTGTATTTTACAATATTCTGAAAAGATTTAATCATAGATATTATAAAGGGAAAAGAAACATGTACCCACCGCTTATGTATGCACAAATGATAACCTAAGAACTGTGGGATGGATTTCATATTTTTCGTACGGATATGCCTTTTTAGGAACATTATGGTTAGTATTCATTGTTTCACAATATGTGTATTCAACACATTGATTGAGGTTTTTTTATTTATAAAACAATGAATTAGTGCTAAAAATAATGAATGATCTACAAAACCAAGGTACCTATACTGTAAATAAAAGGATGGGCTACGATTAACATGAAAACAAATTAGTATGTATTCTAAATCTACCAAAATACTTTTATGTGACATTAAACAACATCATAATTATGTTACACTATTTATATTTATATTGATATATCTAAATCCAAATCCACTTCCATCCTATTCCATGTTCTATGGAAGGAGGCACATGTAAATATAGATGAGGTACTAACAGATTAAAACACACAAAATGTGTGCGAAACATTTGTAAAGATTACATAAATTTTGTTTCTTTAAACCACTTTTATATAAGAATGATCACTAATTTTCCTATATTATCTATCCAAAATAGTCACAAAATCATCAACACCTATACCATATGAACACCTATTATCGGTTCCCTTGAAGTGGCTAGAATAGTATGTCTACATCAGAGGTGTAGGTTTTGGAATGACACATTGAACATGTTTTGAGAAAAAACAATAGGAGGATAACAATACAAAAGTGGAAAAGATGAAAGAAAGATTATCTTCCTTTGAATAAAAAATGAATTGGCAGTATGAGTTTCTATCAACTATTATGGGGGGATAAAAAAGAAACTCAAGAACAACCGTTGTGTGATGTTTCATCCCCACCCCCATTATCTTTGAGGTTATCCATTCCTCTCAAGTAGCGTTCATAGTTGATGTAATTAATATTCTAATAATTATTTCTAGGAAAATTTAGTTAGACAGATATTGTTACCTTTCTAGTAATAATATTTTACAAGGTGAAAATGAGTAATTTATATCTATCAACACCCACTCATCACCTTGTAGTAGGGGATACAACGTTAAATATCCAAGAAGGCCATCTACACAACAGACTATTTCTAACAGGTATTTTGAGAGTGGTGATTAGTGTATCTAATGAGTTGAGCACCAAGATACTTGTTCCACTTTTTGATGATGAGTTTCATACTATCAACCAAGATATTATAACATTCATCTCATGGCCATAAAATCTTGAAAAAATCATGTCAATAAGGATGCATTCATTTCCAATTTAATTTTCATGATAAAACATTAATAATTAATGAGAAAAGGTCTAAACCGGTGACAGTTATTATTGATGGACAAAGAGAATGGGTGAAATTAATGTTTGAATCTAAAACAACTAAAGGATCTACCAAATAATAAAAAAATCTTCCAGAAAATCATTTAGTTCACCCCTTTGTAATAAAAATTTACTAAAATTGAAGGTTCATACATATAGAAAGTTACAAAATGGTAGTAAACACATAGTTGATTTTGAAGAACAATTGTATGAAGATGACATTATTGACTAAATTTCTCTTGAAAATTTAAATGGAATCCTCAAATATGAATGGATCAGAGCCTCATTTGTACGTGTATTCATGATGTGTTTCTTCATGATTTGTTTTTCCAAAAGATGATATACTATGTCAATTATGAAAAAATAAATTTCATATTTTTACAAGTGTATATATCAAAATCAATTGAATATATTTCCCCATGAATATATATTTGGACTCATTATTCATCATTTCACTTCTATAGAAGGGCATGAAATAGATTTAAAAAAATTGAATGATGTAGTGGAAAAACTATCCAAATTTTTTGATAGAAGGGTTACATATGAGAGAGTCTTTTTAATACCAACATTGTAGGGGAAAAAATACAATTTAATTATGAAAAATATATTTATCATTAATTCATTACTTATTCCATTTTATGTTTTTATGAATCATTGGATTCTCAATACCATAGATATGGATATTCTAAAGATTTTTTAGAAGATTCACTACATGTATGTCCAAAAAACTGACAACACGTGACAGATTTTTTCAAATTTTAATATAATAAAACTACTTTTTAAGAAATAAAATTAAAAGTATATAATTTATATAATATTTCATTGAGAATTTTTTTTATGATAGGGTAGTTTTTAAATATCATGAACTTCATGGTATGAGGATACGAGTAAGAAAAAGGAGGCTGAAAAGTTCAATAATTGGAAAAGTATCAGGGAATATATAATAATACTTCACTATCCAAACTCATACAAAAAAAATTACTTATTTTTATCAATTTTTATGAAGTTTTTGAAAAACAATCAAATGGAAAATATTGTGGTTATTATTTTTTCAAATTTAGGAAATGGATCATTTTCCCTCAACAAACTAGAATCCTAAAAGATGTATTTTCAAAGATAATTACTATATCATTTAAAATATTTATTACTACATTGGGCATTTATATTATTCCAGTACTACCATGACTACCAAAAAATCATTTTTAAAAGATGATATAGGTTTTTCTTGAAACAAATGGGTAGCATGCCCTATGGAAGAAAGTACACAAAAAACATGAATAGGTGAGTTCCATAGAAGTAATGAATTATTTAATATTTATTTTCAATTTATTTCATTTTTTTATTACCCATATAAGAATTGTTTTCTTATACTGGTGTATTCTATTAGTCTAGTTAGGGTGGTTTGTTTTAAGGTATTGATTCTCATGAGAGATTGGACATCAAGGATGCAACTGAGATAATGAAAACAAAGAAATGGGTTAAGAATTTATACACCCAACCTTAAAAGGTGAATTACTACAACTCATTTAATAAATTTTTTCATAATTTTATCTATGATTTGTATATTAATTTATTTATCATCATTATCTAATACTTATTTTGTTTTTTCATGGATCTTTTGGGAAGTAATTGTTTGATTTCAACTATATTGAATAACCCACAAAAGAGATAACATGTTCCTACTTTCCAATGTTACCGTGCTTTCCATTGTATTTCTTTGTTGGACTTCCAACAATAAAAACTTTTTCAATTAAGAACATCGACTCAAAATGCATTTTATTAATTCCATAAAGAAAAGAAATAGTAGTCATGGTAATACTAGAAGTTAGAATTTTTTGAGACTTTGAGACATGTAGGAATCATCCACACCTCGATTTGACGCACAAAGTGACTGATTTAAATCCAATAGATTTTTATTTATTTAAAATTGACAGTGATTTTAGAAAAAAATACAATTGAAATACTCAAAACGAATAACAAATATTCATATTGTTTTAATAATTTATGAAAATGATCTATAAGTAATTTTTTATTTGTAGGAATCAATCACACTTCAATATGATACACGATATTCCCAATATGACTCAAAGTGTCGGTTCTCATATTAAAATCAAAATTTTAGGTCAAAATGTGTCACTCTATGAAAAAAAGAAAATGAAGTCATATAGTCTTGATAATTTATTAAATTAATTCATAAATTATTTTTGACATGTCTGAATCAGTATCAGGTCAAAATGATATGTGATGTGACCATTGTGAGACAAAGTGTATTTTTCTAGTTTAAAATGGAATTTTTTTCATAAGAAAAAACAGAAATACTAAAAACTAATCAAATGAATTTATATTTTTTAATACGTTATTAAATTCTCCATGAGTTATTCCTAATGTGTATGAATTACCAACACCATAATACTGTACATGGTGTGATCATTATGACTCCATGTGTTTATTTTTATTTAAAATTGACATCAATTTTAGAAAAAAAAATAACCTACTCAAAACTAATAAAATGAATTTTTATTATTTTTATACATTATGTAAATGATCTAAAAGAAATTTTAGATGTTTAGGAATTATTCTTACCACAATTTTATACACGGTGTGACCGGTATGACTCTAAGAGTGTCTTTTGTTTAAAATCATTAATAATTTTTATAAAGAGGAAAACAGACCCACAAAAACCTGGGAAAATACATTTATTTTGTTTTGATACTTTAGTAAAATAATCTATAAGTCATTTTGGACATTTAGGAATCTACTAAATTTTAATATTACACATTATGTGACAGATATGACTCCATGTGTGTCCTTTTATGTTAAATTGATAGTAATTTTATAAAAAAGGAACAAGTGACATACTGAAAGCTAATAAAACACATTCAGATTATTTTGATACATTGGGAAAATAATACATGTGTCATTTTTGATGTTTATGAATCACGAACACCTCAATTACATGCATGGTGTGACAGTTATGTCTCAAAGTGCATCTTTTTATTTAAAATTTACATCAACCTTAGTAAAAATTACAACTGACCTACTCAAAATAAATAAAACACGGTAGTATTGTTTTGATACTTTATAAAAATGATCCATAAGTCATTTGAGACATTAAAGAATCAGGTACACCTCAATCTGATGAACGTGGGACCATTATGACTCCACTTTCATCCTTTTTATTTAAAATTGATAACAATTTTATTAGAAAGTGAAACTCAACAACTCAAAACCAAGAAAAATAATTTGTATTGATTTGATACTTTACGAAAATGATCCATAAGTCATTTTTTTATGTATATGAATCAATCACACCTCAATATGATGCATGGTGTGGATGATATGACTCGAAGTGTCTCTTTTTATATTAAATTGACATTAATTTTAGAAAAAGGAACAACTCACATATTTAAAACTAGTAAAAAACATTTATATTATTTTTATACTTTAGTAAAAAGAACCATGAGTAATTTTTGATGGTTTGGAATCACCTACACCTCATTCGGATGCATGGTGTGACCATTATGACTTTTAGTATTTGTTTTAATTTAAAATTGATATCAATTTTCATAAAAAGGAATACCGACCTACTCATAACCAATAAAATAAATTCAGATTGTTTTCATACTATTAGTAAACTATCCTTAAGACATTTGAGATCTATAGGAATCATCCTCACTTCAATCAAATGCACGAGGTAACTGGTAAGTCTCCAAGTGCATCTTCTTATTTAAAAAAACAATTTTAGTAAAAAATAAAACTAGCCTACTAAAAACTGATTAAATTTATTTTTATTGTATTGATACATTTAGAAAATGATCCATATTTCATTTTTCAAATTTTGGAATCAATCATACGTTAATCCGACTCATGTTGCAACTGATATGACACCATGTGTGTATTTTTATTTTAAATTGACATTAATTTTTCAAATAATTGAACAATTGACATATTGAAAACAAAGAAAATGTATTTGGATTGTTTTTTTACATTAGGAAAAGGATCCATGAGTCATTTTTGACACGTAGGAATCACCCGTACCTCAATCTGACACACAGTGTTGCTGTAATTACTGAAAATACCTGCTATTAGTTTAAAATTGATATTTTCATTCAAAATGTGTGTCACTCATTGAAAACCCAGCAAATGGTCTCTGGTTGTCTTGATAATTTAGGAAAACTATTCATAGGTAATTTTTTCACATGCTGGAAATAATATCACATTAAAAACCCTTTATATGACCAGTATGACTCAAAGTACATGTTTCTAGTTTAAAATGACATTCTAGTAAAAAATATAAGTGACATACATAAAACTAAGCAAAATCATTTGGATTGTTTTGATACTCTATGAAAATGGTCCATAAGTAATATTTCATGTGTATAAATCATCCTAACCTCAATCCCATGCATGGTGTGATTGGTATAACTCCAAATGTGTCTTTATTTAAAATTTAAATTAATTTTCTTAAAAAGAACAATTGACATACTCAAAAAATGTGAAAATAAATTCGAATTGTTTTGATACTTTAGGAAACATATCCATAACTGATTTTTGACATGTTGGAATCAACCACACCTAAATGAAACTCAAGGTGTTACTTTTATAACTCCAACTATGTCTCTTTATTTAAATTATAAATTTTTTAATTTATTCTTTCATATTAATTTTTTATTTATTTCTTTATAATATTACTAATATAACACATCTTTTATTATATAGGTCGATTCTTTTTCTAGTGTTGATGTGAGTTTTTTATAAATGGATACCATGGGTAGAATTTTTTGAGAGGGGTCACAGGGTGCCAAAAATGATTAAAAAGTAATTTTTTAAAATGTATGAGGATTGTAATTGTAAATTTAATTATACAAACCATTGTTCAAAATGTATATATTAGTGTCTTTTTGTATCTATGGTGTAAAATTTAATTCAATTATATTATATATTTTGTGTCTAGGTTATAGGTTTCTGCAGTGTGCTATTATAAAAGAATCACACTGTAGTAAGTGGGTCCTTTATCAGTACTTTTTTAACGTTGATAAACGGGACCATGCTTCAACAAAACTGAGGATAATAACACTTTTTTATCACTGTTAATTTCATTTTTGGGTATTTTTAATTTTTATTTCTATAGTAGTGGAGTTATTCATTGGAAACCAAGTCTCAGTAATGCATAATGGTCACACCTCAATGATCTCATCAATGGGATCTTCATTTGTACCCATGTATCACCCATATCATCTAAGCATTCAATCACAATTTCATTTAATCATTTCATTATCAAAACCAATGACATATCATTTCAATCTCACCTAAAAGGGGTGAATCAGGAATTTTCTAGCCTTATAAGACATGGCCATTCAATTAACCACATGGGAATTTTAGTTAAAAGAGAAAGTCATAGTTAATCAAGCATTTACAGGGAATATAAAGCACTTAACTCACATAGGAATATAAATATAATGAGAAAATACTTCTTAAAAACCATTTACATGATAGGGGGAAGGGTCAAGGTCAAACCAATCCCTTACCATTAATCCATTTCATTTATAATTGATATTTAAATTCAACTCACATATCAATTCATCAATTGATAATTCGATTATCATTGTAAATTTAATTGTAATTTATAATACAAATAATCCCATTGTTTTATTCAAAAACAAATTCATCAAAACCTATGATAATGAAAAGTCATAGCACAAAGGAATCTGAAGAGTCAAAATCAAACAATGGGATCTAGATCAATAATCAACACCCCTAAGGGTGGTTCTTTTTTATGGTTCTTTACCAAAAATCAAACATTATCAGGTCTCTTTAATTACCTAGAACTTGCATATCAATTATAATATTCAATTTTAATTTAAGGAAACATTTGTAAATTGGGGATGTGGAAAAATGAAATGAATAAATGGATTGACTTTAAATGAGAGGCATGAGACCACCTACCTTAGATCCATGGTTTAAACCTCATTATATATCAGCTCCTAATTGGACTCTGATTGAGATAAATATAAAGAATAGAAGAAGAAACTAATAAAAAAGAAAATCAGATAACACCTAAATAGAATAACTGATATCTAGATGAATGGGGGATGGCTAAAAAGAAATTGAGTACTCACTGAAGTGGATCTTATGAGATGAGTGGTTATTAAATCAGAGTCTGGATGGAAAAGATACCTCAAATCCAAGGATGGACACCATTGAGAGATTAAAAAATTCTCTTTTAGCTGTCCATTGAATAAATGAGGTATTTAGATTTAAAAAGAAATTTGATTTAACTAATAATTATTAAATCTTTCGATTTTAATTGGTTTCACGATTTGGGCACACAGTTATCTATAGGAAAAGGGGAACCAACATTTTTTACCTACACAGTTTTCTAACAATGTGAAAACCATTCCAAAATCCACTATCAAGATTGCAGAACTAGTTACTCAGTTGTGCGACCCAAAGGACATGGTTTGTTGGAAACATATGGAATATCCCTTCTCTCTTCTCATGCCTCAAACGTTTTTCAAACCATGAGGTCTTCCCCCACACAGTTTTCACTAACAATGTGCTTTGGAATTGTTCACCCATTTAGCTCATTTCTGGTCTTTAAACCATCCCCATACTCCATTGATACCTCTATGACCTCAACAATCATTCATATTATTCCATAGACAGGCATTTAATCGGATAATTGATGTGAAAAAAGTAATATGTACCTCAAAGAAGAACTCAGTTCTAATAAAAACAAACATGTACATGATGTTTGACACGACCAAATTGGACATTTTTAGGTTCTTCCTCATGATCATAGTGACTTGTTGAGGATTTATTCCCATGTTCATAGTGGAATTTTCCAGGATGTTTCAAATTATTGAAGATTACTTGTCCATATTCTTTTACATGATCATAGTGAATTGTCTAGGATGTCTCACATTATCAAGGTCAACATGTATGGGGCCTATCATATGATCAAGTATAACCTATAGATGGGTTGTCGCATGAAAATATGGACAATTCTAGGGACCTTTCTGTCATCAAGATAAATGTTTGGGGTTTCATTGTGTGATCATGATGACTTATCTGGGGTGTCTCGTGATAATTAGGACTTTTTAGAGTTGCTTCATGAAAATTATAACATGTTAATGGACTTTAACATTACTATGTTTGTCATGTCTTGGGATGTATGAAGGAATATCAAGACTGGTGAGAAGTCTCATGGTAGTTTTATCTCAATGGATTCATGTGATGGGGTCTCACGAACATGTCTATCAGTGCACATATGATAAAGAGTGTACGTCCAATGGTTTATGTTAAATGACCTTGGGATTATTCCTTGACTACATCAGTTTTGGTGTGCATGTAAGGAGGAGTGTGTGCTTGAGGGGTTTGGTTGTTGGTGCACATTCCAGGGTTTTCATGGTGAGAGTATGGCATGTCCCCATATCCACATTAATGTTAAGGAATTTTACCAAGATGTTCTCCCAATACAAGGGTTCAAACCTACAGGTCTCCAAATTGCACGGTCAAGGGTTTTCCAGGGTAATGTATATCATGGTAGGCATGTCTAAGGACACATGATTTTTTATGAGTTCATTCATAATGATGTTTCATAATTTTTAAGTATATATGAAATTTCATGATCATACTGGGGTCTTATGAGGGGTTCTATAAACATGTGCAAGGGATGTGCATTAGTGATTCATGTATAGATGATGGTGCATGGAATATTGGGTGTATATCTATGGTGTTTTCTTTTCATTTCCATGGACATGTAAGAGTTTTCAGGAAGGGATCAAAAAATAATTATGGAATCACGTGATTTCATGAATGATTAACATGAACAAGGGTTCTCCTGATGGCATCACGGGATATTAAGTTCATCATGTGATCATGTGATCTTAAAGGGATCATGTAATTGGTTTTTTGACCACCTAAATAAGTTCTATGAAGGTGGTAGTAAATGATTTCTATCATTTTATTCTCTTACTAACTTATCCATTAATCCACTCTCCTCCTCTAACCCTTGCATGTCCCCATTTTCCTTATAAAGAAATGGTGTATTTAATGATTAAGGTAGTGTTTTTTGTAACCTCCTTTCATGGTGATGGTGACCTATGCACTGGCTTGAAGAAGTGGGGAGCTCTATATGAGTGTCATGTTACTCTCATGTTTTCATATGATGTATTTTACTGAAACTAGGGTAGACATGTGATCACATGATTGTTTCATAGTGGGTTCGGTCAACTTAATGTGATTAGATTTGATTATTTCTCCTAATAGGATTATTATGGTAGTTTCTTGGAACCTACTTTCTATCTATTGACTTTGTTTCTCTATCATAAATTCATGTGATGGATTTGAAATTTTCTCCACATGATTGGATTCATGCGATCATGATAGATATTTCTAGCCTCCTTGGTTAGTGGTTGGTGCACCAACCCCACTAGCACCTTGGATGCTTCAATATTCGTTGTTTCACATGTTAAATGTATAGGTTTCCATGGTTGAAGGTAGGTTGAGATTGGCAAGGGAATTTTGGTAGTTTCTTTATACATGACCCCTCCCATCATGCCAATTATGTAGGAATTGAGGATATTCCTTATTCAATATATTTGATCCAAGAGATCTCATTTCTATCGAGTGAGAGAGCTAAGAGATCTCCATGTGTGAGAGAGAGAAGTGTATAGGGGGAGTTTTTGAAATATTTTTTCATGTTTAAATAATGCCAATTTTTTTTCCTAGTTTATTTATCCATTATAATCTCTTTGTGATCAGAAAATAAAAAAATTGGAATGTGAGCCACTTTAGATGGAATGCGGTGAGAAGTAGAGTTTTTCTAATGACCAGAAAATTCATGTTTTCTGGAATTGTGCTTTGAAGGATGATTCTGAAATTTCATGTTGAGCCGATTCCAATGGTCTAAATGGAATTAAAACATGGAAAAAATTATCTCCTAATTGTTGTTCAAAGTTTGGTTAGATGTTTGGTGCTATAGTACCCCCTTGCTGGAGAAGAAAGTATTATTCCAATACTAGTTACTTTTTGGACAATATTCTTGCAACTACTTTGGCATTCCACAACAACACTGCATCATCACAACCTCATTGGTTGATTTGGGCCATTGATACTGATTTATTCATATAATGATCAATTAGTGTTCAATTTCGATAATCCAGGATTCGATTCAACCATTTTATTCCATTCTGGGAACAACAGTGATATATGTTGTTTCATATTATGTACTATTTTTTGGAATTGAAATTTCATGGAGAGGCCATCCATGAGAGTCGGTCGATGGGCTAGAAATGGATGATAACATGAGAGAATAGGGATTTCTATAGATGGTAGTAGACCATCATATGAATGCTATTATTGTGGAATGAAGGGACACATGAAAATGAAATATCAAAGGTTTCTACAAGAAAGGTATCAATGTAGAAACCATCAAAAGAAGAAATCAAGATTCACTCATGAGAGTCTCCAAAGAATTTTCCCTCTTCTCAAAAGATGTAGAATAAATATTTTTCCATGATTCAATCAAGGACATAGATTGGGTGGTCGATACATCAATGTGGTACCACAACACTTTAAATCATGATTATTTCTTTACTTATCAAGCTGGTGACTTTGGTGCAGTCAAGATGGTAAAAAACAGTTCGGTGAATATTTTTGTCATGAGTGATAGCCAATTATAGATTATCATTGAATATGAAATCACCCTGAATGATGTTCGGAGTGTAGAAAGCCTCAAAATAAACCTATTATTAGGTATAGACATTGGTTAACAAGGATATAACAACATCTTCAGCAATAGATCATAAAAGATAAAAAAAGGATTCATCGTCACCACCCGAGGACACATATGCAATATGCTATAAAAATCATGTGAATATATGTGCATACTACCTCAACACATTGGATGGAGAGAGTTCATCCAATATGTGGAATAGGAGACTGGTCAATATGAGTGAAAGGGGGTTATATAACCTTATAAAGAAAAAGTAAATCGGTATTAATAAGGATGCATCGCTTTATCCTTGTAAATACCACTTGTATGGGAAGCATCATAGATTCTAATTCAATACTGATTCATCAAGTATATTAGATTTTTTGGACTTGGTGCACTCTAATTTAGAATGACCCATGGATTCGCATGGATAAAACAAATATTTCTAATCCATTATTTATGATTCATATCAAAGGGTATGGGTGTTCTTATTATAGATTAAGGGCCATGTTCTAGAATACTTAAATATGTTCCACGCCATGGAAAATCATGATACCTGATGGAAGATAAAGGGTCTTTGTTCAGACAATATATGAGAGTACACATCTGGGTAATTTGAGGCCTATTACAAGAGTTAAGGCCTACTACATTAGTGGATGGCCCCACACACCTCGTAACACAACAGAGTTGTAGAAAGGATTAATAGAACTGTCATAGAGATGGTTGGAAGCATGATGAGTTTGGATAAGCTACCTAATTCATTCTTGGGAGAATCTTTTTACATTTCCTGCAACCTCATTAATATATCACCATAGAACTAAGTGAATTTTTGGATTTCATAGATGATATGGTATGGTAAATATCCCTATTACACTCATTTAAGAGTATATGGATGTTTTCAATTTTCACATGTATCTAATGAGAACATAAAGAAGCTAGACTATAGATCAACTTCCTGCATGTTCATCATCTATGGAGATGAGGAGTTTTGATACAAGAATTAGGACCCGAGGGAGAATAATGTGATAAAGAGCAGATATGTTATGTTCCATGAGACCTAGATGATAAAGGACATTCAAAATTATATAATGTATCAAAGTTAAAGTGTTAAGGAATCAATTATTGATTCAATACATATATCTGCACCACCTATTAATAAATGGGATGTTGTGCTAGGAGACTCACAGGTAGTGGACCTGAAGGTGGTGCATGAGGATATTGAGAAAGGAGGAGATTTGATACTCTGAAAAAGAAGTTGAATAACCATAATAAGATATATCTGATATTGCTACTCCTGAAACTTACCATTCATAGGTCTAAAAGTATTCATGAGGAAAGATTCCATCAAAAAATATTCATATTCAGATTACCTATTATTCACTAACGAGTGGGATTCAGAAGGATAATAGGAATCAGTTTCTGATCCTAATAAACTCAAGTGGTTGTATGAAATGGAGGTTGAGATGGATTATTTAATGAAGCACCCAACTAACGATTTGGTGGAACTACCCAAATATAAAAGGAACTAATAAAAAATGGGTTTTCAGGCAGATGAAGGGAGGAAAAAAAATGAGGTCAAGAACAAAGCTCAATTACTGGTCAATGGTTTCATTTAGAAGAATGGATTTGACATTTATGATATATTTTCAACCATTGTGAATATGGGTTCAATACGATCCATTTTAATATTTGGCTAGCATAGACTTAGAACATGAATTGATGGATAGGAGGAAATATTTTCCTCATGATGACCTCTCTAATGAGAATTATATGAATAATCTTAAACAATATATGGTTTTTGGACAAGAAAAACCCATCTACAAAAAGAATAAGTTCTTGTATGGACTATAAAAGCTCCAAGATAGTGGTATAATAATATCGAGTCATTAATGTAGAGTCTTGGCTACATGTAGACATAGAAAGACATGTGTATTTACATCCATATATTTTAGAAAGGTAGCAAAGTTTCTTTTCTTATTTAATTTGATAACATGTTGATTATTGGGAAGGATGAAGTGAAGATTATCCATTTAAAGAAGAATTTATCAAAGTCTTTTGATATTATGGACTTGGAATAATCATAACAAATTTTGTGGATGTAGATAATTCGTGACAAAAGAGGATGTTGTTATGGATATCTCAAGAGATGTATGCTGAATGTTTTCTAAAACATTTTAAGATGTACAAATACAAACCAATGATCATTCTTCTTTCAAGTCATTTGATTTTGAGTAAGAGTTCATTACCATCATCCAAAGAGTAAATCGAGTTGATGGAGTTGATACCATACTCCTCAGTAGTAGTAAGCCTAATGTATGTTATGGTGAGTATGACACTAGAAATTTCTCTTGTTGTGGTAATAATAAGCCAATTTTTCTCCAATCTTGGGAACCATCACTAGGATAAATTTATGTGTATTATGAGGTTTCTTAAAGGAACTTCGAGTCTATGTTTATACTATGGGGGAGATAAACCTCTCTTAAAGATATATACAGATATATATAGACAGAAATCCTGATATTAGGAAGTCTACATCTCCAAAGATCTACACTTTTGTAGGAGGACGTGTCACAATGATTTTGTGGTTGCAGAACTGGGTCACTTTATCCATAACAGAATTAGAGTACATAGGTACTTTGGATGCTGGAAAGGAGATTTTGTGGCTAAACTATTTTCTCTTTGATTGTGGATTCAACCTGAATGATTATAGGGTTTATAGTGATAGTCAAAGTGCTTTATACTTGAGAAATAACTCCATGTAACATTCCTAGATGAATCACATCAACATTCACTATCATTTGATATGTGAAGTGATAGATTGATAGCTACTATGTCTTGTGAATATACATATAAAGGAAAACCTAGTGAATATGTTAAAAATGTGATTTATCAAGAGAATATGGACCTTTTCAGATGCTCTCGGGGATTGAAACTAGAGGGGGAGAATTGATAGAGATTTTTTAGTTCCTTGGTATCTGGCTAGTGCACCAACCATGATAGCCACTTGGATTCTTTAATGTTGGTTGTTGCACATGTTAAATGTGTACGATTTCATGGTGGAATGTAAGTATAGATTGGTGTGGGATTGGTTGGATTTGTGTCAACCTTGTCACCTCCCCCCAATCCTTCTTAAAGAGACCTTGATGAGCTTCTCGATTAATTAGATTAGAGCCAAGAGATCCCTTTTGTATCCAATTAGATATCCGAGGGAGCTCCATGAAAGAGAGAGAGGAGTAGAGAGGGGGTTTTTGTAATCATTTTTCAAGTTGAAATAAATCCAATTTTTCTTCCCATTTTCTTCTTCAATTATTATCTCTATATGATTAGTGAATCAAACAAATCATTCCATGGGAGGCATTGGGTTTAAGTGAGGGTTCCTGGTAGTCTTCACATGATTGAGTTCACAAGATGAAATGATGAATAGAAATGTTGAATATTGAATCCCCTTGTAGTGGGAGTTGTAAACTTCTTCATGTGAATACTTGGTGAGGTCCTGATGGCTTGTCATGATCATAATCCTTCAAACTCATAACCCTCATCAACACTCTTGAGGGATTCATATAACCATGTGATCGGCTTCCCTTCTAAGACACTGTTTCTGAGCATCGCATATATGCAAGGAATGTATGGCCTCGACATTCCTATCCTTTATGTAGAAGTGTAGAAGAAATAAAAAGTTGTCTTTAAATTATCCCATTACGGGATTCATATGATCTTTTTGAATATCAGCGAATGTTCCCTTGAATAATTAATGTGAGAGAATAAAAAAATTCAAAAGATGGAATCTTCTTGTGTCACTGTTTTTCATACGCCCACGATGATGTCAGCATGTATCACATGATCATCATAACCTTACATGTTTTGGATTTTCATGACCCACATGATGGGTTTTCATGCTAATATCACATCGATAGTATCAAATTCAAAATATAGTTGATGGTGTTCTAAGATCGCATACAACAAGACCTTTATTGAATGTAGGTTGAATGCTTATGCCAATGGTCTTTTTTAGGAATCATTGATCATGGTGTTGGATACATGATTCATCTAATCCATAGTGCATCACATGAACACTTCATATGAAAATTCATAGTGTTCATGTGATTTCATTGGTGGAATTCATCATGTCTTTATGAGAAGTCACATGATCCTACGATGTCTTAGTGTTTTTCTTTTTTCGATTGTGTGACCCATTTTACAAATTTTTCATTGATTCATGTGATATATTGATCTACTTCATCCAAATTGAATATATATGAATTCCTTTGATAAGGTTTTGATTATTCATATGTCTCATACTTAATCATTGTAAAAGGAATTCATGGAGGATCATCGAGTGTCAGAATCATGCGAGCATCAGTGTGACTTGTTGTTTTGAACTAGTGGCTTCAGGAGCATAGTGGTTGAGAAAGAGGTTGAAGATTACATATGAAAAGGACCAGACAGTTTTGATTAATTAAATCAGGTAGTGTAGGATATTTCTATATGTTCATAAGATCTAGGAATATTTACATTCTTGTTAATGTCCCACTTCGATCTCCCAATTGTTTAGTCTCATCTTAATAAGAATGATCATGCCATCTATTGTACAAGTTGGCAGTGGGGATGGAACCTACTGTTCATGAACCATGCCCTTACCAGATGTGCCATCACATTATTTAGGATCCCTAGGAACACCTCAATACATGCCATGTGGCAAAAAATGAGAGCGCTTCCCACCCAAACCTTTATCCCCCAACTGGATCACTGGATGGAGGTCTCCTCAAGGGGAAAACTAGAGTTTATGACTCCCATAGTTCCCCCTCGTTGAGTTTGCTAGCTGGAATGGCTAGCTTGCCTATTTTCTAAAAAAGGGAATCCGTAGTAAAATTTCCTAAAAAATAATCCATTTAAAATTTATTTATTAAACAGAAATAGATATCCCTTTATTAAATTAGGTTGAATCAGTCCTTCAAAGATTAATCCAAGTCCAATATACAAAATATATTAATATTTTTAAATGGCCTACTTAATTATTCAATACCTGAAAAAAAAAATTAGAATGGACAATTATTGGTTCAAAAAATCATTATAAATATGGGAAATATGAACATTCATTGTAGAGACCCCAAACCTGACGTACATAGACGTTACATTACTTTTTTGGAATACTTAATACATAACAAAAACAGACACCAAAGGACCGTAATATTTTAGTGTCTTTGGAAACATGGAACATAATCTTCTAATCATGGTGAAAGATCTTTAATATCTCCCATAAAGATCATCCACTTTTGTTTTATTACCTAAAACCTTTCTTTATATCCTGGGGAAAAGAAAAAATAAAAAGGATTAGCTCAAATGATCAGTAAGGGTAAACATAGAGAACATAAAACAATCCATAAACATTTGAATGCAATAACTTGAACATAAATCTAAACGTTAAAATCTTGAGCAAAGACATAAATCTTGAAAGTACGTAAGGCATATATCTTAATGGAACATAAATAATGATAAAATAGAATGGAAAGAAAACATGTAATTGTTACAAATCATTAATCACATGATATGATTTCCATAATAGCCAAGGCATTGCTTCCAAGACCATCTTAGTGGACAAAGTCCCATTCTGAATGGAGTTCACTCCTCATTCCAGTCATGTATCACTGAATAAGATTAACTTACTGTTCCAGCCATTTCTATCTCATGAGATATAAATCTTTACCCAATGCATTGGAGGGAGATATAGGTCTCACCCATCTCATAATGAAATCATTCTTTCTTGTGCCACAAAATAAACATACATCATTCATAATAACCCAATGAACAAAATGGGTTTCATAAACATCATCTCATCATAACATAAACCGTATAAAAGAAATGGATATCATTTCATCCTAAGAAAAATCAAACCATGTAAATAATAGATACATTATACTTGAAACGTAAATATACTTAATAATGTCAACTTGGATGGAAAATAGTTTTGATAAAACACTTGAAATGAATTCTTGAGGTAAATATCCTTTCTTCTTTAAAATCATTTTCTTTTCACAAAATGTAATTCAATTTAGAAAAAAGGATTTTTCTGAAAATTATCATGAAATATTTTAGAGGAATATTCATGAAAAATAGGCTTTATGAAACCATAAAAATATGTTCATGTCTTATAAGTTAAAAAAACATTCTCCTCGTACTTTTGTCAGAAATGTCAAAAAGTTTCTCGTATGGTAAACAAAATAAAGATTCTTTCCATAACATGTAGTAAAAGTCAAAAATGGGTAAAAAGGACATTAAACATACATGAAAACATTTTTATAAAACATATACATGGATGATAATGAGAACCCAAGTAAGTACTTATGAATGAAAATCTCGGAAAAGAACGAGATTGGAATAGTTATCCCTTACCTTATGTCTGATATGCTTTGTATGTATCCGAACCTCCTATATAATGATTTCAATAATGTCATTGAATTATTATAGAATCATATTCATTGTTATGACAACATATATGGTTCACTTAGGACTTTATATTACCCATTCTTTTGTGAATTCATGTTAAAGTAGCGTTTTGGGTAAAATTGTTTTATTTATCGTCCGTTTTTTGACTTATAATTATTCATATGATTACATAGATCATGATTACTTATATCTAGAATTTAAAACATGATTTATATATAATATATATTCATAATATACATATATATAATATATCAATAAATGGAAATAAATACACCATTCATGGAGATGGTAGGTCGTATGTACGCATGAACGATGTTTTCATTTCCTTATTAAATTGAATGGAATTAAGTAATTGAAAAATATATTTACATAAATCCAGTATCATTATTAAGTAATATATTTCATGATTATTTGTTATATATACTTTATAATCATACTTGAATGGTTAATCATGGAAAATGAATCTCACCGCGTTCGTCGAGACGGTAGTCCGTACGTACGCATGAGCGATGATATCATTCCCAAATTTATTTAATAGAATTGGAGTGAATGATATAATATCTCAGAATCAGTATGATGTTATAATAACCATATATAGTTATTCTTTACACCATTATACCCTTCCAAGTAAGGTGGTGGTGGAAAACAGATTACACCACAGCGTGGAGACAGTATTCCATACGTACGCACGCACGGTGATTTCATTTTCCGTAGGATGGATAGAAGGTAAAATGGGGTTGTTTCATATTTATAATAACATATAATTATATTATTGTTACTGATGTTATTAATTTATAATTAAGTAACTAAAGAAGAAGAAGTTTAAGAAGAGAGAAAATTGAAAGAATCGGTAGAAGAGATTACCTCTTCTTCGACGCACCTCTTTTAAGATTCCTCTTCAGGAACTATAGTTGGACTTTTTAAAAGATCAGAACCTCCAAAATGTTTCTATTGTAGTGGAGAAGAGAAATGGGAAGGGTTTGGCTGATCTTAAAGTCTCAACGTGTTGTGAAGAGTAGAGGGAGGAGGTGCCCTTTTATAAGGGAGGAGAGGGGCACCTTTGGAAAGTGTGAAAATATTATTTTATTATAAACTTATCTTAGGTTTAAAAAGGTCCAAAAATAATTAAAGATGAATATAAGATAACTCATGGTCTAAATAAAATCATCCAGTCAAAATTTTGCATGTTTTGGATATTATTTTAATCATTATAATCTTATTTATTTAAATCATTTATTAATAAGGTAACTACTGCATCATTATTGTGTCATAAATAATTTAATTTATTTGATTTCTAAAAATTATAAAAAAATACCATCATGTAGTAAAAAATTTTATCTTTCCAATGAATATTTATAGTCTAAAATATAATTTATATAACTCCTTATAAAAATTAATTACTAAAAGATTTTTGTTAATGTTAATTTTTTCTTTACATTAAATTAATTAATCTAAATTGTCATTATCACTACCAAGTGTGTCAATGGGGTCCCAAAATAGACCCAAGGATGACCATGGTCGGCCACTACTCATACAATAAGGTTAAGACAAGTGTTAAGTTAATTTTAAATTATTATAATATTCTTTTAACCATGAATTACCCTATTTACCTTTAACCGCGATAAATACAAGTCAAAAGTTACTATTCAACAAAAATTATTTTCATCTTATTGAACAAAATTTTACTTCTTGGTAACAACCATGTATGTTGGATTTTTTAAATTCAATTTAAAAAAGTGTTAAATTTTCATTTAAGTGAAAGAGTCATCTTTTTTAACTAACACTAAGTGGTTTCACTATTCATCAAAAATTCATGTTTTTCAGAAAAATACCAAATATTCAGCCTAAGATATATTTGACATTCCTAATTCAAAAAATGATATCTATTTTGTAAAATTCAAAACGAAGAAGTGGCATTAATTAATTTTAAAATTAATTCCCGTCATCAATACAAATACCGTGTTTTTAATAAACAATAACTATCAAAAGATCACACTTGTTTATGTCTAATTTCAAAGTGAAGTTAATTCCAAAGACCAAAATTGGATTAAATGGTAAAAATATATTCTCATTACACTTTAAAACCAATTAAAAAGATAAAATAACCATATAAATTATTGCGATGAAAAAAGTTTTTTGTAATTAAAATATAGCGTGTTTTTACTATTCATTAAAATATGAAAGTTATCAGAATAATATGAAAAATTTATCCAAAGTAAATTTTTATGTCCTGATTCCAAAGAAGAATTTTATTTTCTCAAATTTAACTTATAAACATGGAAAAACTATATTGAATGTGGGTGCGCCATCAAAAGGCGGAAAAACTGCATTTTTTGAAAAATACTTATTTTACCTGAAAATTTTATTTTGTTCTCATACCATTTTCTAGAAAATGTGTAAGATGAATAATAATGTTCTAACATTCAAAAATTTAGTTAATAATATTCATAAATTCTAGGACATAATAATATTATAACAATATATCGTTGTTTAGTGAAACCCGATATTGTGTACTACACACACTATCGAGGAAGGTCACGATTGCGTGTAATGCAATCCAAATGAGGGATGCATGTAGTGAAATCTCCCTTTTTTGTAGCATAAAACACAAGACATCAAGTAAGTTAAAAATAATAATTATCATAAAATATTAGGTTGTTACATTCTACCCCCCTTAAAATGAATTTCGCTCTCAAAATTCGTCGGGGTTATAAATGGTTTACTACTTGAAAGTTTCTTCTATAGAAACCCACATTGTAAAAAGGAATACTAAAACATAATTTTAAAAAGTGAAGTATGAAACATATCGGTTAACATATTTGACTCATCACTGGGTTTCCACATAGGAGAATGTAGGTGAAAATTTGGATATGGTAGAGAAACCTAACCATAAAGTTCTGATGGAGAGTGGTAGAGAACATGGCTATGAAAAAGCCAACAATCACAAATCCATAAATTTGTGATGATATAAGGTACCATCTGATTCATTGGACATACAAGCACTAGGACTATAACGACCTATAATTTACATACATTGTTAATACTTCAAAATTGAAGGATACTTATTACAACATATAACAAAACCACGAAAGGACCGTATAGGTATAGTGTCTTTCGAAACTGGGAAACATAAACAACTGGTTCATAAAGCGTCTACATTGTCTCCCATTTATTTCATCATATCTAGAGTACCTTTTGGCATATCCAACTTAATAACCTTCTTCCTGACCTAGGGGAAAGAAAACATAAAAAAGGGTGAGCTCAAATGCTCAGTAAGGGTAAAAAAAATAAAAATCAATCACATCATATTCATAAGAACATAACATTTTGTAAATCTTAACCTGCAAAAGAAATCATAATTTCATAACATGGGATAAATCATGGCAGTGAAATGTAATCACAATAATCATAACTTAAAACATGAAACTTCTTGGAATTCACACATAATCATAGAGAATCATTTATTATTAGTCAAGACTCATTTCCAAGACTTTCTTAGTGGACAAAGTCCATTTCTGAACCGAGTTCACTCCTTGTTTCAGTCCTGTTTCACTGATCCGGTTTAACCTGCCATTCCAGCCATGTCTATCTCATGAGATAGAAAATCTTTACCCAATGCATTGGAGGGAGATATAGGTCCCACCCATATCATAATGATACCATTCTTATGTGTGCCACAAAATCATAAATCATACATCATTGCATAACCCATGTAATAAAAATGGGATTCTTAAACAACATGACATCATAAAACAATTCTTATAAGATAAAGGAATTAATAAAAATAATCCCATCACAACATAATCAAATCAATGTAATAATAGGGATATAAACAGAACCCTATATTCTTTTAGATGGAAAATAATTTTGATAAAACACTTGAACTCCATTCTTAAGGAAAATATCCTTTCTACTTCAAAAACATTTTCCTTTATAAACATGTCATACAATTTTAAACTAAAATAAGTTGATTAAAAATAAACTTGAAAACTTGTAAAGGAATATTCTTGGAAATAATGTTTTAAAAATCCATTCATGCCCTATAAGTTAAAAAAACATTCTTCTCGTACTTTTTTCGGAAAAGTCAAAAACTACCTCGTACGAAAAATGACAGAAGATTCCTTTCATATCTTTTACTATAAACTCACCAAAGGGTAAAAATGGATTTAAACAATTGTAGGTGGATGGAAATAATATTAAATACTGAGGAAACATGGATGTTGATGATAAAATACACCCCAGTAAATACCAAAGTATAAACAATCTCGGATAAAAATGAGATTCTGATATTTCCCATACCTTAGGTCCAATTTGATTCATAAGTGTCTAAACTTCCTGTATAATGATTTAAATAATGTTATTGACTTACTCCAGAATCATACTTATTTTTATGATATCATATATGGTAATATTTCTTAGATTCTTATTAGTAATATTTCATTACTACTTGTTATTCGGGTGTTTATTACTTTTTGTTCTTATGCGTGTTTTGTCGAATAAATTCTTATTTTTCTTTTTAGGTTATAGATACCTCATTTATGGAATTTTATTAGTGTAATATATATCATATTCATTCATTCAATTCATTTATATAATCATTATGCAATTAAGATCATGTAGAACGAGTCCCATCACATCGTGGAGACGGTATTCTGTACTTACGCACGAGCGATGATATCGTTCCCATGATTGTGGAATTGTATTGGAGTGTATATATACTATTTCAGAATAAATATAAATTTAAAATAATCATATATATTCATTCTTTACACCATTATACCCATCCAAGTATGGTGGTGGTGGAAAATAGATTACATCACGGTGTGGAGACGGTATTCCGTACGTACGCACGTGCGGTGATTTCATTTTCCGTAGGATGGATAGATGGTAAAATAGGGTTGTTTCATACTTATAATAATATATCAGTATATGATTGATACTGATGTTATTACTTCATAAGGAAACAACTAAAGAAGAAGAAGTGGAAGAAGAAATAAAGATGAAAGAATCGGTAACGGACATTACCTCTTCTTTGAAGCGCTTCTTTGAGACCTCCTTTTAGGGCACTAAAATTGGTCTTTGAAGAAGAACAGGACCAATAGGATGTCTCTAGGGAATTGGAGAGAATAAATTGGCAGGGTTGGCCGAGCTTGAAGGCTCAAAGTGGTGTGAGGAAGAGAGGGAGGAGGTGCCCTTTTATAAGGGAGGATAGGGGCACCTTTGGAATAACTAAATATATTATTTTATTATAAAGTCAAATTCGGTTTTTAATAGCTGCAAATTAATATATTTCGAAGATAAGGTGGGTATGGGTCAAAATACTCTCATAAAATAGAATTTAGACAAGTTTAGGTATCAATTTTAACCTTATCATTTAGATTTAACTTTAAGTTAGATAATTTAACTTTTACCGTGTCTTCTTGTTTTCTTACACTATAAGGTTAATAAACTTACTATATCAAGCCAAACGAACCCCAAGTTGTTTATTATTAATATATATAACCTTATCTAAGTAATTTGTCCGAGCCTTAGATTTTTAGGAAGAAAATAACAATTAATAATATAATATTTGTTTTAAAAACTATTTTATGTCAATTTTGACACTATTTAGTAATTGATTTTTGTGAAACTCATAACAGAATGATTAGTTCGAACCAAGTTAATTAAATAAATAATAACATGTCATATTAACCTAGAAAATTTGTTTAATTCATAAAAAGTCTCAAATTACATTTATTTGGGTGTTTATAACATCAATTATTTCAATATTTCATTAATAAGATAATTAATGCATCATCTTTGTGTCATAAATAAATTAAAATATATAATGTCTAAAAATTACAAATAAAATACCATTATGTAGGAATTTTTTTTAGCTTTATAATTAATATTTATATTAGAATTTATCTTATTCATAACTCCATATTAAAAATGATTTACTTATTAAACTTTGATTTTAACTATTTGAACCCTTCTTTAAATAAATTAATAATAAATGTCCTAATCTAATCCAAGTGGGCCTAAATGGTCATATTTTATTCCTTAGGTTGTTTTTGGTCGAATTAAACTTATCCAATAGAATTAATATATGGGTTAGGGTAATAATAATAACACTTTTACACTTAATTACCCTATTTACTTTTAACCGTGGTAAAAAAAAGTAAAAAGTTACTATTCACCAAAAATTATTTTCATCTCATTGAACCGCATTTTAGTCCTTGATATTAACCGTGTCTCTCGGGTTTTCGAAATTCCACTCACAGAAGCAGTAAAATTTTGTTTTATGAAAAATTCAGTTTTTTTAACTACCACTTAGTGGTTTCACTATTCATCAAAAATTGAAAGTTTTCAGAAAAATACCAAAATTTCACCTTAGGATAATTTCGATATTCCGAATCCAAAAATGAAGTCCATTTAGAAAAATAAAATTTCAAAAAGTGTTTATTACTATTCATAACGGCTAGTTTTAATAATATTTTAATAGCATATCGTTGTTTAGTGAAACTCGGTATTGCGTACGACGCAAGCTATTGAGGAAGGCCGCGGTTGCGTGTAAAACAAGCCAAGCTAGTGTTGTGTGTAGTGAAAGATTCCTTTGATAAAAACAAAATATTTCTCATAAAAGTCACGAGCGTTACATTCTACCCCACTTAAAATGAATTTCGCCCTCAAAATTCGTCACTTTGTAACAAAAAGATGAGTATACCTCTCCCTTATCATATCCTCAAGCTCCCATGTATCTTCTTCTAATTGGTGGTTCCTCCATAAAACTTTCACAAATCGAGTGGTCTTGTTTCGTAGGACTTTTTTGCTACGATCCAGAATCTCTATCGGCTGTTCTTCATAAGAAATATCATGCTCCAACGGTACAACTTCTGAGCTGAGTACATGTGAAGGATCATGTATGTACTTTCTCAGGAGAGATACATGGAACACATCGTGAACTTGAGAGAGATTCGGTGGAAGCTCCAATAGGTAAGCTACCTTTCCAACACGATCTAGTATTTCGAAAGGACCGATATATCTAGGTCTCAACTTCCCCTTCTTTCCAAATCTCATGACCATCTTCCAGGGAGATATTCGTAAGAACACTTTATCACCCACTTCAAACTCTAGGTATTTTCTTCGGTTGTCGGCATAACTTTTCTGTCGACTCTGAGCTTCTATTATGTGTTGTTGAATAGATCAGACCTTTTCTGAAATCTCATCAACAAGATCAGGTCCTAATAGCTTTCTTTCCCCAACTTCATCCCAGCAAGTTGGAGTCCTGAATTTATTTCCATAGAGAGCTTCATAAGGAGCCATCTGAATACTGGAGTGAAAGCTGTTATTATAAGAAAATTCCACCAAAGGTAAGTATTGATCCCAACAACCTTTGAAATCCATAGAGCAAGCTCTCAACATATCTTCTAGAGTTTCAATTGTTCTCTCAGTCTGACCGTCTGTCTGGGGATGATAAGTAGTGCTGAAACTCAACTCTGTATCCAGAGTATGCTGAAGACTTCCCCAGAACTTCGAGGTAAATCTCGGATCCTGATCTGATATAATAGAAAGTGGTACTCCATGCAATCTTACCACTTACTTTACATATATCCTGGCAAGCTGATCCAGAGAGAAATCCTCTCTAATAGCAATGAAGTGTGCAGACTTTATAAGACGATCAACTATGACCCAGATAGCATTATTTCCTTTGGATGTTTTAGGAAGTCCTGTGACAAATTCCATAGTGATGTTTTCCCATTTCCATTCGGGTATGGGTAATGGTTGAAACATCCCCTTGGACTTCTGTCTCTCAACTTTAATTTTCTGACAAACCAAGCATCGAGAGACATATTCAGCAACATCTCTTTTCATGTCATCCCACTAGAAGTACCCTTTCAGGTCCATATACATCTTCGTGCTTCCAAGATGAATAGAGAATGAAGAACTATGAGCCTCATCCAGTAGCTCCTTCTTTAATTCGGGGATGGGAGGAACACAACCCCGATTCCTGAACTTTATTATCCCATCACAATCAAGTTTGAATTTAGGAACATTTCTCACCTTCTTTTGTAACTTGACATCTTCTTTCTATGCCTCTTTAATCATCACGTGTATAGAATGTTTAACATTCATTTGAGAAAGATAAGATTTTTCCCTTTCCATTATAATTCCAAGATCCATCCTTTTTAAATCCATAAATATTGGATCTTTTTTGATCCTCATCATGGATAAGGTGGCATGGTTTTGTCGACTTAATGCACCTTCCACCTTGTTTGCTTTCCCAGGGTGGTAATGGATTGAGCAGTCATAATCCTTAATCATCTACAACCAACTTCTTTGGCGCAAATTCAGCTCCTTTTATGTGAAAATATACTTTAAACTTTTATGATCAGTATAAATATCACACCTTTCACCATAAAGGTAATGCCTCCAAATCTTTAATGAAAATATTACCGCAGCTAACTCCAAATCATGAGTTGGGTAATTTTTCTCAGGGATTTTCAACATTCGTGAGGCATAAGCTATCACCATATCATTTTGCATAATAACACACCCCAATCCCTTCTTAGATGCATCACTATAGATCAAAAACCTTCCTCCACTACAAGGCAGTGTGAGCACAGGTGCACTGGATAACCTTCTTTTCAACTCCTTGAAATTCTCTTCACATTCTTCCGTCCAAACAAGCCTAACTCCTTTTCGAGTCAACCTGGTGAGTGGATTAGATAATCGTGAAAAATCATTCACAAAACATCGATAATATCCAGCCAAACCAAGAGAACTTCGGATCTCAGTTATTTTTGGTGGTCTCGACCATCTTTCAATAACCTCTGTTTTGCTGGATCCACAGATATCCCCTCTTTTGTGATTATGTGACCCAAAAATGAAACTTTTTTAATCCAAAATTCACACTTGGTAAATTTGGCATAAATCTTCTCCTTTCTCAGGGTCTTCAAAATAATTCTCAAGTGCTCTTCATGTTCTTCCTTTCTCTTTGAATATACCAGAATATCGTATATAAAGACTACCACAAATTGATCAAGATAGTCTCTAAAGACTCTATTCATCAGATCCATGAAGATAGAAGGGGCATTAGTAAGACCAAATGGCATCACTATAAATTCATAGTGTCCATACCTTGTACGGAAATCCGTCTTTGGTTTATCCTCCCTTTTGACCCTTAATTAATGATACCCTGAACGAAGATCAATCTTGGAAAAGTATTGAGCTCTGCGTAGTTGGTCAAATAAGTCATCAATGCACGAGAGAGGATATTTGTTCTTGATAGTGATCTTGTTAAGTTCTCGATAATCAATGCAGAGTCCCATTGATCCATCTTTCTTCTTAACAAACAGAACAGGTGCTCCCCAAGGTGATGCACTAGGGCGTATGAATCCCTTATCAAGATTTTCTTAGAGTTGCTTCTTCAATTCCTGCAACTCAATTGGGGCCATTCTATAAGGTGTCTTTGAAATAGGTAAAGCACCCGGTACGAGTTCTATTGAAAACTCAACTTCACGATTTGGTGGAAGACCCAGAAATTCCTCCGGAAAGACATCATCAAACTCCCGTACAATGGGAATATTATTAATCGTGAGTTTCTCACCAACCATTTGAGATAAATAACCCTCATTTAGTGGAATCAAGACCCATAAGATGGAAGAAATTTCCACTGGAAGGTTATGTTCATCCTTGCATCGATAGAAAATCATAGATTGATCTGGAATATGAAATGTGACTTCCCTTCATTGGAAATTGATATGAGCTCCATATAAAGAAAGCCAATCCATTCCAAGAATCACATAAAATTCCACTATAGGAAGGATCACAAGATTTGTAGGAAGCACTTTCCCACAAACTTCAATCGGAGAAGAATTATAAACTTTTGATGCGACTGTTGTCCCATTAGGGGTTGTCACAGCTAACTCAACATCTAATTGTTGAGGTAATATGGTGATATCCTTAGAAAATTCTTCAGAAATAAAAGAGTGGGTGGATCCAGAATCAAATAAAACATTTTCTACTTTAGAGTGGATGGTAAGTGTACCTTTCACCACATCGTTATCGTACTCCACATCGTTGATATAAATTGCCTGTGACTTTCCTTTTTCTTTATCCTTAAGAGTTTGTTGATGTCGACCATCATCATCAACCCTTAGATTTGGGCATTGATTGGCATAATTCCCAATCTCCTTGCACTTGAAACATTGAAGTGTAGTAGGTTCATTCTATGTATCCCTTCCTTTGTTTGCATCATTAGACATCTTCTTCCCATCATTGGGGCATTCAAATGCCCAATGACCTTCCTTTCCACATTAGAAACATTTACTTTTCCCTTTAAGACAACCCCCTCCATGTTTATTTCCACACTTTGAGCATAAGGGAAATCTCATCTTCTTTTCAGTGTGCTCTTTATATTTTCCTTTGAATTCCATTTTCCTCTTCTTCTCAAACCCATATGACTGATGGGTTACTCCAATCTCCATCTCAACTTTGAGAGCACATCGAATAATTTCCTCGTAGCTATTGAAGTCCCTTATGGATAACGCCCTTAGAAGACTTGGTTTTAAGACACTAAAGAATCGATCGATCTTACTATCATGTTGGATAATAATACCAGAATCGTACCTTGCAAGTCTTGTAAAATGTGCTTCATATGTACCAACAGATTAATCATCCTTTTTCTTTAGTTCGAGAAACTCTTTCTCCATCTTTGTTCAGAGAAATCTAGGGAAGTACTTATTGAAAAATAAGTTCTTGAACTTGTCCCATTCCATGGACTCAATTTCATCCCATTGCCTCGTATTCTTAATAAGATTCCACCATTGATCAGCATCACCTTCCAAACGATACACTACTAAGATGACTTTATCATGTTCAAAACATTGAAGAACTGAAAATATCCTTTCAGTAGTACCGATCCATTATACAACAACTAATGGATCAGTGGACCCGCTGAATGAGGGTGGACGCTGCCTCATGAAGGATTCAACAGAATGTTACTCCTTCCTTTGCTCGTTTGGAAGTCCTGCATGATTCATAGCTTGAGAAAGTTGTGTGAGCATGGCTATAATATTTTTCATTATAGCTCTCATAATGTTTGGTTGCTCAGGGGGACAATCATTGCATTGCCCTTCACATTCCGCATTAACACGGTTCCTTCGGGTTCCATCCATTGACTAAAACCAAGAAGAATAGTGTCAGAAACACTAATTATAATAGGAAAACCACACAATCAAGAATAAAATTTCACACTTAAGGTCTTATCCTAGGTTATTCATGGCAATTTCTAAAACACTAATATTGTGTTCTATGCTTAGACTTATCCTTAGGGTTCTTACTAACGCTTTCACATCCTAGTTTCCAAAGGTTGACTATACCTTTCCTCTGATACCAACTATAACGACCCATACTTTATATATATTGTTAGTAATTCAAAATTGAAGCATACTTATTACAACATATAACAAAACCATGAAAGGACCGTATAGGTATAGTGTCTTTAGAAACTGGGAAACATAAACAACTGGTTCATAAAGCGTCTACATTGTCTCCCATTTATTTCATCATATCTAGAGTCCCTTTTGGCATATCCTACTTAATAACCTTATTCCTGACCTGGGGGAACGAAAACATAAAAAATGGTGAACTCAAATGCTCATTAAGGGTAAACAAAATAAAAATCAATCACATCATATTCATAAGAACATAACATTTTGGAAATCTTAACCTGAAAAAGAAATCATAATTTCATAACATGGGATAAATCATGGCAGTGAAATGTAATCACAATAACCATAACTTCAAACATGAAACTTCGTGGCATACACACATAATCATAGAGAATCATTTCTTATTAGTCAAAACTCATTTCCAAGACTATCTTAGTGGACAAAGTCCATTTCTGAACCGAGTTCACTCCTCGTTTCAGTCCTGTTTCACTGAACCGGTTTAACCTGCCGTTCCAGCCATGCCTATCTCATGAGATATAGAATCTTTACCCAATGAATTGGAGGGAGATATAGGTCCCACCCATCTCATAATGATACTATTCTTATGTGTGCCACAAAATCATAAATCATACATCATTGCATAACCCATGTAATAAAAATGGGATTCTTAAACAACATGACTTCATAAAACAATTCATATAAGATAAAGGAATTCATAAAAATAATTCATCACAACATAATCAAATCAATTTAATAATAGAGATAGAAACAGAACCCTATATTATTTTATATGGACAATAATTTTGATAAAACACTTGAACTCCATTCTTGAGGAAAATATCCTTTCTACCTCAAAAAAATTTTCTTTTCTTAACATGTCATACAATTTTAAACTAAAAGAAGTTGATTAAAAATAAACTTGAAAACTTGTAAAGGAAGATTCTTGTAAATAATGTTTTAAAAATCCATTCATGCTGTATAAGTTAAAAAACATTCTTCTCGTACTTTTGTCGGAAAAGTCAAAAAGTACCTCGTACAAAAAACGACAAAAGATTCCTTTCATATATTTTACTATAAACTAAACAAAGGGTAAAAATGGATTTAAACAATTTTAGGTGGATGGAAATAATATTAAATATTGAGGAAACATGGATGTGGATGATAAAATACACCCTAGTAAATACCAAAGTATAAACAATCTCGGATAAAAATGAGATTGTGATATTTCCCTTACCTTAGGTCCAATTTGATTCGTAAGTGTCCGAACCTCCTGTATAATGATTTAAATAATTTTATTGACTTATTCCAGAATTATACTTATTTTTATGATATCATATACGGTCATATTCTTAACTTCTTATTAGTAATATTTCATTACTACTTGTTATTTGGGTGTTTATTACTTTTTGTTCTTATGCATGTTTTGTCGAATAAATTCTTATTTTTCTTTTTAGGTTATAGATACCACATTTCCAGAATGGTATTAGTGTAATATATATCATATTCATTCATACAATTCATTTATATAATAATTATGCAATGAAGATCATGTAGAACGAGTCGCATCACATCGTGGAGACGGTATTCCGTACGTACGCACGAGCGATGATATCGTTCCCATGATTGTGGAATTGTATTGGAGTGTATATATACTATTTAAGAATCAATATCGATTTACAATAATCATATATATTCATTCTTTACACCATTATACCCATCTAAGTAAGGTGGTGGTGGAAAATAGATTACATCACGGCGTGGAGACGGTATTCCGTACGTACGCACATGCGGTGATTTCATTTTCCGTAGGATGGATAGATGGTAAAATAGGGTAGTTTCATACTTATAATAAAATATCAGTATATTAGTGATACTGATGTTATTACTTCATAATTAAACAACTAAATAAGAAGAAGTGGAAGAAGAAATAAAGATGAAAGAATCGGTAACGGACATTTCCTCTTCTTTGAAGCGCTTCTTTGAGACCTCCTTTTAGGGCACTAAAATTGGTCTTTGAAGAAGAACAGGACCTATAGGATGTCTCTGGGGAAGTGGAGAGAATAAATTGGCAGGGGTTGGCCGAGCTTGAAGGCTCAAAGTGGTTTGAGGAAGAGAGGGAGGAGGTGCCCTTTTATAAGGGAGGATAGGGGCACCTTTGGAATAACTAAATATATTATTTTATTATAAAGTCAAATTCGGTTTTTAATAGCTTAAAATTGATATATTTAGAAGATAAGGTGGGTATGGGTCGAAATCCTCTCATCAAATATAATTTAGACAAGTTTAGGTATCAATTTTAACCTTATCATTTAGATTTAAATTTAAGTTAGATAATTTAACTTTTACCGTGTCTTCTTGTTTTCTTACACTATAAGGTTAATAAACTTACTATATCAATCCAAAAGAACCCCAAGTTGTTTATTATTAATATATATAACCTTATCTAAGTAATTTGGCCGAGCCTTATATTTTTAGGAATAAAATAACAATTGATAATATAATATTTGTTTCAAAAACTATTTTATGTCAATTTTGACACTATTTAGTAATTGATTTTTGTGAAAATAATAACAGAATTATTAGTTATAAACAAGTTAATTAAATCAATAATAATATGTCATATTAACCAATAAAATTAGTGTAATTCATAAAATGTCTCAAATTGCATTTATTTGGGTATTTATAACATCAATTATGTCAATATTTCATTAATAAAATAATTACTACATCATCTTTGTGTCATAAATAAATTAAATTATTTAATGTCTAAAAATTACAAATAAAATAAAATTATGTAGGAAATTTTTTTAGCTTTCTAATGAATATTTATATTCGAATTTATCTTATGTATAAACCCATATTAAAAATTACTTATTAAATTTTGATTTTAACTATTTTAACCCTTCTTTAAATAAATTAATAATAAATGTCCTAATCTAATCCAAGTGGGCCTAAATGGTCATATTTTATTCCTAAGGTTTTTTTTGGTCGAATTACACTTATCCAATTGAATTAGGATATGTGTTTGGGTAATAATAATAACAATTTTACCCTTAATTACCCTATTTACTTTTAACCGTGGTAAAAAAAGTAAAAAGTTACTATTCACCAAAAATTATTTTCGTCTCATTGAACCACATTTTAGTCCTTAATATTAACCGTATCTCTCGGATTTTCGAAATTCCACTCACAGAAGCGGTAAAATTATGTTTTATGAAAAATTCAGTTTTTTTAACTACCACTTAGTGGTTTCACTATTCATCAAAAATTGAAAGTTTTCAGAAAAATACCAAAATTTCACCCTAGGCTAATTTCGATATTCTGAATCCAAAAATGAAGTCCATTTTGAAATATAAAATTTATAAAATTTCAAAAAGTGGTTATTAATATTCATAACGGCTAGTTTTAATAATATTTTAATAGCATATCGTTGTTTAGTGAAACTCGGTATTGCGTACGATGCAAGCTATTGAGGAAGGTTGCGGTTGCGTGTAAAACAAGCCAAGCTAGTGTTGTGTGTAGTGAAATATTCCTTTGATAAAAACAAAATCTTTCTCATAAAAGTCTCGAGTGTTACGTTCTACCCCACTTAAAATGAATTTCGCCCTCGAAATTCGTCACTTTGTAACAAAAAGATGAGGATACCTCTCCCTCATCGTATCCTCAAGCTCCCATGTAGCTTCTTCTAATTGGTGGTTCCTCCATAAAACATTCACCAATCGAGTGGTCTTGTTTCGTAGGAATTTTTCGCTATGATCCAGAATCTCTATCGGCTATTCTTCATAAGAAAGATCTTGCTCCAGCGGTACAACTTCTGAGATGAGTATATGTGAAGGATCAGGTATGTACTTTCTCAGGAGAGATACATGGAACACATCGTGAACTTGAGAAAGATTCGGTGGAAGCGCCAATCGGTAAGCTACCTTTCCAACACGATCCAGTATTTCGAAAGGACCGATATATCTAGGGCTCAGCTTCCCCTTCTTTCCAAATCTCATGACCCTCTTCCAGGGAGATATTCGTAAGAACACTTTATCACCCACTTCAAACTCTAGGTCTTTTATTCAGTTGTCGGCATAACTTTTCTGTCGACTCTGAGATTCTCTTATGTGTTGTTGAATTGATCAGACCTTTTCTGCAATCCCATCAACAAGATCAGGTCCTAATACCTTTCTTTCCCCAACTGCATCCCAGCAAGTTGGAGTCCTGCATTTCTTTCCATAGAAAGCTTCATAAGGAGCCATCTGAATACTAGAGTGAAAGCTATTATTATAATAAAATTCCACCAAAGGTAGGTATTGATCCCAACCACCTTTGAAATCCATAGAGCAAGCTCTCAACATGTCTTCTAGAGTTTGAATTGTTCTCTCAGACTGACCGTCTGTCTGAGGATGATAAGCAGTGCTGAAACTCAACTTTGTATCTAGAGTATGCTGAAGACTTCTCCAGAACTTCAAGGTAAATCTCGGATCCCGATCAGATATAATAGAAAGTGGTACTCCATGCAATCTTACCACTTCCTTTAAATATATCCTGGCAAGCTGATCCAGAGAGAAATCCTCTCTAATAGCAATGAAGTGTGCAGACTTTGTAAGATGATCAACTATGACCCAGATATCATTATTTCCTTTGGATGTTTTAGGAAGTCTTGTGACAAAGTCCATAGTGATGTTTTCCCATTTCCATTCGGGTATGGGTAATGGTTGTAACATCCCCTTGGACTTCTGTCTCTCAACTTTAACTTGCTGACAATCCAAGCATTGAGAGACATATTCAGCAACATCTCTTTTCATGCCATCCCACCAGAAGTACTCTTTCAGGTCCCTATACATCTTCGTGCTTCCAGGATGAATAGAGAATGAAGAACTATGAGCCTCATCCAGCAGCTCCTTCTTTAATTCGGGGATGGGAGGAACACAAACCCGATTCCTGAACATTATTATCCCATCACAATCAAGGTTGAATTCAGGAACATTTTTCACCTTCTTTTGTAATTCGACATCTTCTTTCTATGCCTCTTTAATCTTCACATGTATAGAAGGTTGAACATTCATTTGAGAAAGATAATATTTTTCCCCTTCCATTATAATTCCAAGATCCATCTTTTTTAAATTCATAAATATTGGATCTTTTTTTATCCTCATCATGGATAAACGGGCATGGTCTTGTCAACTTAATGCATCTGCCACCTTGTTTTCTTTCCCAGGGTAGTAATGGATTGAGTAGTCGTAATCCTTAATCAGCTCCAACCATCTTCTTTGGCGCATATTCAGCTCCTTTTATGTGAAAATATACTTTAAACTTTTATGATCAGTATAAATATCACACCTTTCACCATAAAGGTAATGCCTCCAAATGTTTAATGAAAATATTACCGCAGCTAACTCCAAATCATGAGTTGGGTAATTTTGCTCATGGATTTTCAACATTCAGGAGGAATAAGCTATCACCATATCATTTTGCATAAGAACACACCCCAATCCCTTCATGGATGAATCACTATAGATCACAAACCTTTCTCCACTACAAGGAAGTGTGAGCACAGGTGCATTGGATAACCTTCTTTTTAACTCCTTGAAATTCCCTTCACATTCTTCCATCCAAACAAACTTAACTCCTTTTCGAGTCAACCTGGTGAGTGGATTAGATAATCATGAAAAATATTTCACAAAACGTCGATAATATCCAGCCAAACCAAGAAAACTTCGGATCTCAGTTACTGTTGTTGGTCTCGACCATCCTTCGATAACCTCTGTTTTTGCTGGATCCACAGATATCCCCTCTTTTTTGATTATGTGACCCAAAAATGAAACTTTTTGAATCCAAAATTCACACTTGGTAAATTTGGCATAAAGCTTATACTTTCTTAGGGTCTTCAATATAATTCTCAATTGATCTTCATGTTCTTAATTTCTCTTTGAATATACCAGAATATCGTCTATAAAGACTACCACAAACTGATCAAGATAGTCTCTAAAGACTCTATTCATCAGATCCATGAAGATATAAGGGGAATTAGTAACAAACAATGGCATCATTATAAATTCATAGTGTCCATACCTTGTACGGAAATCTGTATTTGGTATATCCTCCCTTTTGACCCTTAATTGATGATACCCTGAACGAAGATCAATCTTGGAAAAGTATTGAGCTCTGCGTAGTTGGTCAAATAAGTCATCAATGCGCGGGAGAGGATATTTGTTCTTGATAGTGATCTTGTTAAGTTCTCGATAATCAATGCAGAGTCTCATTGATCTATCTTTCTTCTTAACAAACAGAACAGGTGCTCCCCAAGGTGACGCACTAGGGAGTATGAATCCCTTATCAAGATTCTTTTGGAGTTGCTTCTTCAATTCCTGCAACTCAATTGGGGCCATTCTATAAGGTGTCTTTGAAATAGGTAAAGCACCCGGTACGAGTTCTATTGAAAACTCATCTTCACGATTTGGTGGAAGACCCAGAAATTCCTCCGTAAAGACATCATCAAACTCTCATACAATGGGCATATTATTAATCGTGAGTTTCTCACCAACCATTTGAGATAAATAACCCTCGTTTAGTGGAATCAAGACCCATAAGATGGAAGAAATTTCCACTGGAAGGTTATGTTCATCCTTGCATCGATAGATGATTATAGATTGATCTGGAATATGAAATGTGACTTCCCTTCATTGTCAATTGATATGATCTCCATATAAAGAATGCCAATCCATGCCAAGAATCACATCAAATTCCACTATAGGAAGGATCACAAGATTTTCAGGAAGCACTTTCCCACAAACTTCAATCGGAGAAGAATTATAAACTTTTGATGTGACTGTTGTGCCATTAGGGGTTGTCACAGCTAACTCAACATCTAATTGATGAGGTAATATGGTGATATCCTTATAAAAATCTTCATAAATAAAAGAGTGGGTGGATCCAGAATAAAATAAAACATTTGCTACTTTAGAGTGGATGGTAAGTGTACCTTTCACCACATCGTTATCATACTCCACATCGCTGATAGAAATTTCATGTGACTTTCCTTTGTCTTTATCCTTAAGAGTTTGTTGATGTCGACCATCATCGTCAACCCTTGGATTTGGGCATTGATTGGCATAATTCCCCATCTCCTTGCACTTGAAACATTGAAGTGTAGTAGGTTCATTTTGTGTATCCCTTCCTTTGTTTGCATCATTAGACATCTTCTACCCATCATTGCGGCATTAAAATGCCTGATGACCTTCCATTCCACATTAGAAACATTTACTTGTCCCTTTAAGACAACTCCCTCCATGTTTCTTTTCACACTTTGAGCATAAGGGAAAGCTCATCTTCTTTTCAGTGTGCTCTTTAGATTTTCCTTTGAATTCCATTTTCCTCTTCTTATCAAACCCATATGACTGATGGGTTACTCCAATATCCATCTCAACATTGAGTGAACATTGAACGATTTCCCCATATCTATTGAAGTCCCTTATGGCTAAGGCCCTTCGAAGACTTGGTTTTAAGCCACTAAAGAATCGATCGATCTTACTCTCAGGTTGGATAATAATACCAGAAGCGTACCTTGCAAGTCTTGTAAAATGTGCTTAATATGTACCAAAAGATTCATCATCCTTTTGCTTTAGTTCAAGAAACTCTTTCTCCATATTTGTTCGGAGAATACGAGGGAATTACTTATTTAAAAATAAGTTCTTGAACTCGTCCCATTCCATGGACTCAATTTCATCCCTTTGCCTCGTATTCTTAATAAGATTCCACCATTGATCAGCATCACCTTCCAAATAATACACTACTAAGATGACTTTATCATGTTCAGAACATTGAAGAACTGAAAATATCTTTTCAGTAGTACTGATCCATTGTTCAGCAACTAATGGATCGGTGGACCCGCTGAATGAGGGTGGACGCTGCCTCATGAAGGATTCAATAGAATGTTGCTCCTTCCTTTGCTAGTTTGGAAGTCCTGCATGATTCATAGCTTGAGAAAGTTGTGTGATAATGGCTACAAGATTTTTCATTCCATCTCCCATAACGTTTGGTTGCTCAGGGGGACAATCATTGCATTGCCCGTCGCATTCTGCATTAACACAGTTCCTTCGGGTTCCAACCATTGACTAAAACCAAGAAAAATAGTGTGAGCAACACTAATTATAATAGGAAAACCACACAATCAAGAATAAAATTTCACACTTAAGGTCTTATCCTAGGTTATTCATGGCCATTTATAAAACACTAAGATTGTGTTCTATTCTTAGACTTATCCTTAGGGTTCTTACTAACGATTTCACATCCTAGTTTCCAAAGGTTGACTATACCTTTCCTCTGATACCAACTATAACGACCCATACTTTACATACATTGTTAATAATTCAAAATTGAAGAATACTTATTACAACATATAACAAAGCCATGAAAGGACCGTATAGGTATAGTGTCTTTAGAAACTGGGAAACATAAACAACTGGTTCATAAAGCATCTACATTGTCTCCCATTTATTTCATCATATCTAGAGTCCCTTTTTGCATATCCTACTTAATAACCTTATTCCTGACCTGGGGGAAGGAAAACATAAAAAAGGGTGAGCTCAAATGCTCATTAAGGGTAAACAAAATAAAAATCAATCACATCATATTCATAAGAACGTATCATTTTGGAAATCTTAACCTGCAAAAGAAATCATAATTTCATAACATGGGATAAATCATGGCAGTGAAATGTAATCACAATAATCATAACTTAAAACATGAAACTTCATGGAATACACACATAATCACAGAGAATCATTTCTTGTTAGTCAAGACTCATTTCCAAGACTATCTTAGTGGACAAAGTCCATTTCTGAACCAAGTTCACTCCTCATTTCAGTCATGTTTCACTGAACCGGTTTGACCTGTCGTTCCAGCCATGCCTATCTCATGAGATATAAAATCTTTACCCAATGAATTGGAGGGAGATATAGGTCCCAACCATCTCATAATGATACCATTCTTATGTGTTCCACAAAATCATAATTCATACATCATTGCATAACCCATGTAATAAAAATGGGATTCTTAAACAACATGACATCATAAAACAATTCATATAAGATAAAGGAATTAATAAAAATAATTCATCACAACATAATAAAATCAATGTAATAATAGGGATAGAAACAGAACCCTATATTATTTTAGATGGAAAATAATTTTGATAAAACACTTGAACTCCATTCTTGAGGAAAATATCCTTTCTACTTCAAAAACATTTTCCTTTCTTAACATGTCATACAATTTTAAACTAAAAGAAGTTGATTAAAAATAAACTTGAAAACTTTTAAAGTAATCTTCTTGGAAATAATGTTTTAAAAATCCATTCATGCCGTATAAGTTAAAAAAACATTCTTCTCATACTTTTGTCGGAAAAGTCAAAAAGTACATCGTACGAGAAACGACAAAATATTCCTTTCATACATTTTACTATAAACTAACCAAAGGGTAAAAATGTATTTACACAATTGTAGGTGGATGGAAATAATATTACATATTGAGTAAACATGGATGTTGATGATAAAATACACCCTAGTAAATACCAAAGTATAAACAATCTCAGATAAAAATGAGATTGTGATATTTCCCATACCTTAGGTCCAATTTGATTCGTAAGTGTCCGAACCTCCTGTATAATGATTTAAATAATGTTATTGACTTATTCCAGAATCATAATTATTTTTATGATATCATATATGGTCATATTCTTAGCTTCTTATTAGTAATATTCCATTACTACTTGTTATTCGGGTGTTTATTACTTTTTGTTCTTATGCGTGTTTTGTCGAATAAATTCTTATTTTTCATTTAAGGTTATAGATACCTCATTTACAGAATGGTATTAGTGTAATATATATCATATTCATTTATTAAATTCATTTATATAATAATTATGCAATGAAGATCATGTAGAACGAGTCGCATCACATCGTGGAGACGGTATCCCGTACGTACACACGAGCGATGATATCGTTCCCATGATTGTGGAATTGTATTGGAGTGTATATATACTATTTCAGAATCAATATAAATTTACAATAATCATATATATTCATTCTTTACACCATTATACCCATCCAAGTAAGGTGGTGGTGGAAAATAGATTACATCACGGCGTGGAGACGGTATTCCGTACGTACGCACGTGCGGTGATTTCATTTTCCGTAGGATGGATCGATGGTGAAATAGGTTTGTTTCATAGCTATAATAAAATATAATTATATGAGTGATACTGATGTTATTACTTCATAAGGAAACAACTAAAGAAGAAGAAGTGGAAGAATAAATAAAGATGAAAGAATCGGTAACGGACATTACCTCTTCTTTGAAGCGCTTCTTTGAGACCTCCTTTTAGGGCACTAAAATTGGTCTTTGAAGAAGACCAGGACCTATAGGATATCTCTAGGAAAGTGGAGAGAAGAAATTTGTAGGTTTTGGCGGATCTTGAAGGCTCAAAGTGGTGTGAGGAAGAGAGGGAGGAGGTGCCCTTTTATAAGGGAGGAGAGGGGCACCTTTGGAATAACGAAAAATATTATTTTATTATAAAGTCAAATTCGATTTTCAATAGCTCCAAATTGATATATTTCTAAGATAAGCTGGGTATGGGTCGAAATCCTCTCATCCAATAGAATTTATACAAGTTTAGGTATCAATTTTAACCTAATAATTTATATTTAACTTTAAGTTAGATAGTTTAACTTTTACCGTGTCTTCTTGTTTTCTTACACTATAAGGTTAATAAACTTACTATATCAAGAAAACCGAACCCCAAGTTGTTTATTATTAATATATATAACCTTATCTAAGTAATATTTCTGAGCCTTAGATTTTTAGGAATAAAATAACAATTAATAATATAATATTTGTTTTAAAAACTATTTTATGTCAATTTTGACACTATTTAGTAATTGATTTTTGTGAAAATAATAACAGAATTATTAGTTAGAACCATGTTAATTAAATCAATACTAATATGTCATAATAACCTATAAAATTAGTGTAATTCATAAAAAGTCTCAAATTACATTTATTTGGGTATTTATGACATCAATTATGTCAATATTACATTAATAAGATAATTACTGCATCATATTTCTGTCATAAATAAATTAAATTATTTAATGCTTAAAAATTACAAATAAAATAACATTATATAGGAAATGTTTTTATCTTTATAATTTATATTTATAGTCTAATTTATCTTATGTATAACCCCATATTACAAATTATTTACTTATTAAATTTTGATTTTAACTATTTTAACCCTTCTTTAAATAAATTAATAATAAATGTCCTAATCTAATCCAAGTGGCCCTAAATGGTAATATTTTATTCCTAAGGTTGTTTTTGGTCGAATTAAACTTATCTAATAGAATTAGGACATGTGTTAGGGTAATAATAATAACACTTTTACCCTTAATTACCATATTTACTTTTAACCGTGGTAAAAAAAAGTAAAAAGTTACTATTCACCAAAAATTATTTTCATCTAATTGAACCGCATTTTAGTCCTTGATATTAACCGCATCTCCCGGATTTTTAAAATTCCACTCACAAAAGCGGTAAAATTATGTTTTATGAAAAATTCAGTTTTTTTAACTACCACTTAGTGGTTTCACTATTCATAAAAAATTGAAAGTTTTCAGAAAAATACCAAAATTTCACCCTAGGATAATTTCGATATTCCGAATCCAAAAATGAAGTCCATTTTGAAAAATAAAATTTATAAAATTTCAATGAGTGGTTATTACTATTCATAACAGCTAGTTTTAATTATATTTTAATAGCATATCGTTGTTTAGTGAAACTCGGTATTGCGTACGACACAAGCTATTGAGGAAGGCCGTGGTTGCGTGTAAAACAATCCAAGAAAGTGTTGTGTGTAGTGAAATATTCCTTTGATAAAAACGAAATCTTTCTCATAAAAGTCTCAGGCATTACAAGGACGACATTTTTGGTTTTCAAGATCATTTCCCAAATGTTGAAGAATTTATGAATTAAAAGAAATACTTACTTGATTTTGGTACAATCTCAACGTTACTGGTGCCTCGAACAATTTCCGCTTCATATCTTAAGGAAATGAAGTTGAATTTGTCATTCGCGTAGTTTTAGCAGATCATGCAATAGAATGATAGGTCATTCAATCTGTCTCAAACATAAGTTATCAAAATTTATATACATAAGTCCATCTATGATCAGATTAATCGGACATGGTTCCAAAAATGGACTTATACTTCAACTATCATATTGATTAATAAAATAAAACTAATTTCTACTAACCAGGGACTTCTTGTAGGCCAGTGGTAGGCGATAAAGGCATGTCTCACTTCAGTTGTGGGTTCGATTCCCGCATCCTTGTTCGACGCGACGGGTTGTCGCCCATCCTGCATGTTGTCCTTTTTCTAAAGCTACACTATTATTAAAATCCAAAAACAATATCGAAAAAAGGTTATATCCTTAAACGATACTATATGATGTCTAACTTAATCTATTCCAATATTTAGGATTACCCAAAATCACAGTATAAGGAAAAATATTGATACAGAGGTCATCTACAAAACATGTAAATACTTTCATTTGTCCCCATAAAAGATATGTCTGGTTGGTCACATTAACAACATTCGAATGCCTTAATCATGTATTCTCTTGAAAAATGAATATCCATTAAATCTTAGTGAAAACATGAATGTTGTCAAAAGTTAACTCTTTCCACATACCAAAATCCCAAAATTAATATATACTCAATCCATGATATCACTTTTTCCTTATATCAGTCATGAGCTCATTAATATTATTTTCTCTTTATCACTTCATTATGCGCATATCATCGCTTTCCAAAATATTTGAATTACTTTTCATGGTTACTGGTACCATATAATTATTAAAAACTAAAATAAACCAATACATAGATATTCCAATATTCTGCAGTACTATAAATTAGATTCCACAACATTATTTTGGAATCTCGTTACATAAACACATAATCATTCCACTACATCATTGTCATACTCAACATCTCCAATAGTGATCTCATGTGACTTCCCTTTGTCCATCGCTTTAAGAGGATGCTCATGTCGATCATCATTAACCCTTGTATTAGGGAATTTATTATCATAATGACCCGTTTCCTTGCACTTGAAGCATTGAAGTGTTAGTGGATCATTCCTGTAGTATTTTCTCTATTCACATCATTAGCTTCCTCTTTCCAATTACTTCGACACTCAACTGATCGATGACCTTCTTTTCCACACATCAAACATTTTCTAGTACCTTTTATACAATCTCCACCATGCTACTTTCCACACTTTGAGCATAAAAAACATTCACTTTCTTTTCACCATTGTTCTGAGGTTTTTCCATGAACTCCATCCTTCGTTTATTGTAAAAACCATGAGACGGATATGTTACACCAACTTCTAGATCTACCTTGATAGAACAATGCACAATTTCATCATAGCTATTGAAGTCTCTTATATCTAATTCCCTTTGAAGACTCGGTTTTAAGCCACTGAAGAATCGATCAACTTTACTTTCGGTTTGGATGATAAAGCCATATGCATACCCTTCAAGTCTTGTAAAATTTTCTTCATATATACCAACAGATTCATCATCCTTCTACTTAAGCTCAAGGAAATCCTTTTCCATCATTGTTCTAAGAATACGAAAGATGTACTTACTGAAAAACAAGTTCTTGAACTCATCTCATTCCATGGATTCAATTTCTTCTTGGGGACTTGTATTCTTAATTAGAGTCCACCACTGGTCTGCTTCACCTTTTAAACGGTAAACACCTAAAATTACTTTTTCATGTTCTGAACAGTGAAGTCTGGAAAATATCTTTTCAATGGTACTGATCCATTATTCAACAACATGTGGATCATAAGATCCATTGAAAGAAGGTGGAAGTTGCCTCATAAAGGACTCAATGGAATATTGTTCCCTTCTCTGCTCATTTGGAAGTCCAGAATGATTCATACCTTGTGTAAGTATAGAAATAATATTTTTCACTCAATCTCCCATAATGTTGGTTTGTTCAGGAGGACAATCATTGCATCATCCATTACATTGATCAACACGATTCCTTCGAGTTCCATCCAACGTCTAAAACTCAACAAGAATAGTGTGAGAGGAAAAATAATGCTATGAAAACAACATAATAAAGGGAGAGTACCTTCAATATCTAACATCATAGGTTTAATTCTAATATCATTATTGTAATTCTAGGACTATAACCTATACTTATACTTAACCTTAGGGACATCCCTAGACATACCTTAGAAATATCTCTAGGGATCTCACTTAATGTTTTCGCATCCTAGTTTCCAAAGGTTAACTAAACCTTTCCTGTGATACCAACTATAGACACTCCAAACCTGATGTACATAGACATTACATTACTTTTTCAGAATACTAAATACATAACAAAAATAGACACCAAAGGACCGTAATATTTAGTGTCTTTGGAAACTTGGAACATAATCTTCTAATCATGGTGAAAGATCTTCAACATCTCCCATAAAGATCTTCCCCTTTTGTTTTATTACCTAAAATCTTTCTTTATATCCTGGGGAAAACAAAACATAAAAAGGGTGAGCTCAAATGCCCATTAAGGGTAAACATAGAGAACATAAAACAGTCCATAAACATTTGAATGAAAAAACATGAACATAAAATCTAAACATCAATATCATGAGCAAAGACATAAATCTTGGAAGTACGTAAGGAATATATCATAATGGAACATAAATAATGATAAAATATCATGGGAAGAAAACATGTAATTGTGGAAAACCATTAAGCACATGATATGATTTCCATATTATCCAAGGCATTGCTGCCAAGACCATCTTAGTGGACAAAGTACCTTTCGGAATCGAGTTCACTCCTCCTTCTAGTCCTGTATCATTGAACCAGATTAACTTACCATTACATCTATGTCTATCTCATGAGATATAAATATTTACCCAATGCATTGGAGGGATATATAGGTCCCACCCATCTCATAATTAAATCATTATTTCATGTGCCACAAAATAAACATAGATCCTTCACAATAACCCAACGAACAAAATAGGTTTCATATACATCATCCCATCATAATATAATCCATATAAAATAAATGGATATCATTTCATCATAAGAAAAATAAAACCATGTAAATAATAGATACATTATACTTGAAACATAAACATACTTAATAATGTCATCTTAAATGGAAAATAGTTTTGATAAAACACTTGAAATGAATTCTTGAGGAAAATATCCTTTCTTCTTCAAAATAATTTTCTTTTCACAAAATTCCATTCAATTTAAAAAAAGAATTTTGTTGAAAATGATCATGAAATATTTTAAAGGAAGCTTCATTAAAATTAGTCATTATGAAACCGTAAAAATCTGTTCATGTCGTATAAGTTAAAAAACATTCTCCTCGTACTTTTTTCGGAAAAGTCAAAAAGTTCATCGTATGGTAAACAAAATAATGATTTCTTCCATAACATGTGGTAAAATTAAAAAATGGGTAAAAAGGAAATTAAACATACATGAAAACATTTTTAGAAAACATATACATGGATGATAACAATAACCCCAGTAAGTACTTACGAATGACAATCTCAGAAAAGAACGAGATTGGAATAGTTATCCCTTACCATATGTTCGATATGCTTCGTATGTATCCGAACCTCCTGTATAATGATTTAAATAATGTCATTGACTTATTACAGAATCATATTAATTGTTATGAAATCATATATGGTTCACTTATTACTTTATATTACCCATTCTTTTGTAAATTCATGTTAAAGTGGCATTTTGGGTAAAATCGTATCATTTGTCGTTCGTGTTTTGACTTTTAATTATTTATATGATTACTTAGATCATGATTACTTACATCCAGAATGTAAAAGATGATTTATATATAAAATATATTCACAATATACATATATATAATAGATCAATAAATGGAAAGAAATACACCGTTCATGGAGACAGTTGGCTGTACCTACGCATGAACACTGTTTTCGTTTCCTTATTAAATTGAATGGAATTAAGTAAATGAAACATATATGTACATAAATCTAGTATCATTATTATGTAATATAGTTCATGATTATTTATTATATATACTTTATAATCATACTTGAATGGTTAATCATGGAAAATGAATCTCATCGTGTTCGTGGAGACGGTAGTCCGTACGTAAGCACGAGCGATGAAATCATTCCCATATTTATTTAATAGAATTATAGTGGATGATATAATATCTCAAAATCAGTATGATGTTATAATAACCATATATAGTTATTATTTACACCATTATACCTATCCAATTAAGGTGGTGGTGGAAAAACATATTACCCCACGGCGTGGAGACGGTATTTCGTACGTACGCACGCGCGGTGATTTTGTTTTCTGTATGATGGATAGAAGGTAAAATGGGGTTGTTTAGTATTTATAATAACATATTAGTATATTATTGATACTGATGTTATTACTTTATAATGAAACAACTAAAGAATAATAAGTTGAAGAAGAAAGAAACTTGAAAGAATCGGTAGAAGAGATTACCTCTTCTTCAACGCACCTCTTTTATGCTTCCTCTTAAGGAACTAGAGTTGGTCTTTTGAAAATACCAGAACCTCCAAAATGTTTCTAGGTCATTGGAGAAGATAAATGGGCATTTTTTGGCCGAGATTTCAGGCTCAAAGTGTTATGAAGAGGAGAGGTAGGAGGTTCCCTTTTATAAGTGAGGAGAGGGGCACCTTTGGAAAGTGTGAAAATATTATTTTATTATAAACTTATCTTCAGTTTAAAAAGGTCAAAAAATAATTAAAGATGAATATAAGAGGACTCGTGGTCGAACTAAAATCATAAAATCGGAATTGGAAATGTTTGGGATATTATTATTTTAATCATTATAATCTTATTTATTTAAATCATTTATTAATGAGGTAACTACTACATCATTATTGTGTCATAAATAATTTAATTTATTTGATGTCTAAAAATTATAAAAAAACCATATTGTAGGAAATATTTTAGATTTCCAATGAATATTTATATATGAAAATTTAATTTATATAACTCCTTATAAAAATTAATTACTAAAAGATTTTTGTTAATGTTAATTTTGTCTTTACATTAAATTAATTAATCCAAATTGTCATTATCACTAACAAGTGGATCAATAGGGTCCCAAAATCGACCCAAGGTTTCCCATGGTCGTCCACTACTCATAAAATAAGGTTAGGAAAAGTGTTAAGGTAATTTTTAATTATTATAATATTCTTTTAACCTTGATTTGCCCTATTTACCTTTAATCGCGGTAAATAAAAGTCAGATGTTACTATTCACCAAAAAATATTTTAATCTTATTGAACCACATTTTACTTCTTGATAACAACCATGTATATTAGATTTTTGAAATTCAATTCATAGAAGTGGTAAAATTTCATTTAAATGAAAGAGTCAGTTTTTTTAACTATCACTAAGTGGTTTCACTATTCATCAAAAATTGATGTTTTTTAGAAAAATACCAAAAATTCAGCCTAAGATATATTTGATATTCCGAACTCAAAAATAATCTCTATTTTTTCAAATTCAAAACATAGAAGTGGAATTAATTAATTATAAAATTAATTCCCTTTATCAAAAAAAATAGCATGTTTTTATGAAATAATAACTATCAAAAGATCGACACTTGTTTATGTCCAATTTTAAAGTGAAATTAATTCCAATGACCATCATTGGATTAAATGGTAAAAATATATTCTAATTACAATTTAAGACCAATTAAAAATATAATCTATCCATATAAATTATTACGATGAAAAAAGTTGTTTTTAATTAAAAAATAGCGTGTTTTTACTATTCATTAAAATATGAAAGTTATCAGAATAATATGAAAAATTTATCCAAAGTAAATTTTTATATCCTGATTCCAAATAAGAATTTTATTTTCTAAAATTGAACTTATAAACATGACAAAAACTATATTTTAAGTGTATGTGCCATCAAAAAGCGGCAAAACTGCATTTTTTGAAAAATACTTATTATACCCGAAAAATTTATTTTGGTCTCATACCATGTTCTACAAAATGTGTAAGATGAATAATAATGTTATAAAATTCAAAATTTAGTTAATAATATTCATAACGGATAGTCCATAATAATATTATAACAATATATCATTGTTTAGTAAAACCCGGTATTGCGTACTACACACGCTATCGAGGAAGGTCGTGATTGTGTGTAATGCAAGCCAAATCATGGATACGTGTAGTGCAAGCTCCATTTATTGTAGTGTATAACACAAGACATAAATGAAATTGAAAATAATAATTCTCATAAAATCTTGGTTTGTTACATTCATTGAATGTGAATAATATATTTTAAAATATAGGTCTAAATAATGTAATCAATTGTCTTGCCTTAACGTAGAATTGTCATCCTCATGATCCCTAAACATCATTGGTGTGTTATTAAGTCGTTTTTTCAAGAAAATAATGTTAATACTTTATTTTAAGAATGAAAATAATCCTATATATATTCTACTAAGGGGTTGTAGAGGAAGAATACATTTTCATTTATTAAATAGTGGAAAATTGAATTCATGTGCGGTAATTATTACCTCTATAATTAATAGGCATGATTCCTGCTTTTAATTAACATAAATATATCCACTAATTTATAAAAATATATAACAACAATTGTATCTATTATAAAGCCCCCCTTATGTCACTATATCAACTAAATCCCAAAAATCCAACTCTACATCACTATAAAAATAATAATTTATTTTTATAAGTTAAGTATTGTATTTGTCAGTGTTTCTAATAATGACCCAATAATGATCATCCCATATAGAAACATCAAACAACATAGTTTATAAAATCCATATGAAAATCTAATATATGTAGGAATAAATTTTTTGTTCTAATGTTCATAAGTGGTTTTCTTACGTCATATCTTTTCTTGTGTGCATAGAAAAAATCTTCATTTTCTTAATAAATATTGAATTTCGATTAATTTATACTAGTAATAAATTTCATACTAATATAGAAAATGGTAAAAAACACATTATGAGTTCAATAAAACTATAAAAAGGCATTTTAGAGGTAAAATGATTGGGTAAATTTATTATTTTATCCTCATTGAAGGATCCAACATTTTAATTAAAAAACCTAATTCTTTCTCTCTCATATCGAATTCCAAGATGATATATGAATTCATTCAAAATATTTAAAATTTTGGGATAAAGAATTTTTTATTATGTAATAAAATTCCTATTTATATATATGTAGTGGGAGACTCTTTACATAGACCAAAGGCCCAAGGACATGTTGCCCATGAAAATGGAAAGAAGGTCCATTATAGTGTCATGCCTGCATCATCCTACCTCTATCACTATACCTACATCACGCCTACATCACGGATTGTATAGATTATGCCTACGCCACCGTCTATGATGTAAATTCCCTAAGGGGATTTCCAGGATTCGAAATCTATTTATTTGGGTGAAGTATTGTGAGGTCTACCACATAGGAACCACCCTAATTCAATTATTTCTTTAGGAATGCGCATAAAGTAACAAAAATGTAATCTAAAATTTTGTGAAGTTAATGATCTATAATAGAAAACATGAACCAGAAGTTTACATTGAATAGTAGGAAGTTTCTATACTTAATAATAGGTTTTTTAACATATTTATACCGATGAAAGAATTGTATGGCCATTACAACGCTACCTAATAATAATTTGGAGAGATGTAAATAATTTTATGGGGCATTAATTTTATGAAATTAATGGTTTAAAATACCATATATGTCAAGGGATATGATTAATGTGTACATAATGGGATTATTTACATAAATAAAATTATTTTTACTAGAAAATTTGGGAATTCTAATTTATACATTTATTCCTAAATGAAAAAATATTTTTGAAACTTTTATTGTTGGTGGGATAATATTATTTTTTAGGTCTTTATATCATGATCATAAAATGATCAATCTTTATCTCTTATGAAATTCATCCCCATGAGTAGTATAAGTAGTTTATAATAGAACATTCAAGATAGTTGTATACTCATATATCATTAGGAATATGATTTTATATGATTAAGACTAAAGGTGTACGAATCAAAATGTAGAGGCCCCAACTCCATTAACCCATATTTGGGGGTAAATTATTACAATTTCGATTGACACAAGGTATCACATCCTGAATGACAAAAAAGTTTAGTAGTCTTGGTAAACTAGAAACATACTTGAATTTCACATAAATTTTAAAACATAAAATAAAAATTATCATTTTATTTGATAACTCCATTATTCCATTTAGAATATCCCTATATATCAATCATAATGCACATCATGGATCCCTGGGAATGAATCCTTAGTATGTCTGAGTTTAGAATCTCTATAAGGGTATGAGTACAAAAAAATTTGTCATCGAACACATAATCATAACATAGGTATAAGGGTATGGGAACCTGATCCTAATATTTTAAATTGTACACTTAAAATAAAATACCATAGTCTTGAGTCATGTAAAATAGATGAAAAGTTCATATAACATGACTCGTAAAAGACTCAAAGAGCATTGGTTAGGATATTATTACATAGGTATATGACGTGGAATTTGTACCTACACAAAATAATAGCAAATAATTTCCATATTATTCAAGGATCACTACCAACTCTATAAAGGGGAATGGTTTCACTCCCCAAATCATCATAATAGTCATGGTTCACTCCAAAGACCATTATATTAATGAAGCTTCATTCCAAAGACCATTATAGCGGACAAAGCCCCTTACTGAACTGGGTTCACAACCCATTCCAATCCTATCTATCTAATGAGATATAAATATTCATCCAATGTGTTGGAGATAGTTATACATCATACCTCTCACATAATGAAATCATTCTAATGTTTCACACAAGATCATAAAATATTTATCATATCATAACCCATAAAAATAGATTGGTTTCATTAACATTTCAACCTAGGAAAACCTATAGAAAAGAGAAATTTATCATAATAATCTCCCCATTTAATCCTAGTATAACCCATAAGAAATGAATGGGTTTCATGAAAATATTTCTTCAAAATCGATCCAAACTCAAAATCCATTTTTTCATTTTTTTAAAAATATTTAAAGGCTAAGTATGAATTTTGACAAAGTTCCAAGAAGATAAAATACCATAAAAAATAGAGAAAAATAAAAAAAACCTTCAATGTGTGACAAAGAAAACCATATTTGATTTTAAAACTGTGCTTGGGGACTCCAAAAATCATATTCACAAACTCAAGCCACTCCTATTTTTAGAAAAGTGAATGAAAATTCAGGTCGCATCATGTCAACATCAATGGTGTCATAATCACATCACTATTATCATCATCATGTCGCCATTGTCTACATAATCAACATCCTCCACACTGATTTTTGTTCTAGTTGATAGCATCAGTCAGCACCCACACAATGTCCAACAATAATACCATGAGAAAAAATCACTCACCACTATCTTCAGCTCTAAAAAAAATTCCCATCAACAAAGATGAAAAACACCAGAAAACAGAACCTTCTTCAAGAGAGAACATAAAACTCCAATCACCCACCTAGACACAAATGGTTTCCAAAACAACACCTCCTAGAGCCTACAAAAGGACCATCGCACCTGACCAACTAGGAAGGGAGTGCTGGATAAAGGCTCCAGAGTATATATGAGTGGGGATACCTTAGTTGTGGACCACACTGGAGAACATGTCGTCGTCAATGGGGGAGAAACAACTGCATACCGCCATTGACCATGAAATAAAAAGAAGAAAATCAGGAGGTACCAACATCATTAAATTCCCTCCCATATTAATAATGATCCCTTCAAAACACCAATTACACCTCATACCATAGTTCAAAACAACCAAACCAAAAATTCTAGAATACTGATAAAGAATGCGATATGAGACCATTGTCGTCCCCCCTCCAACACAATCCCATGTAGGCCTAGATCCCACACCAAGACTAACTAAAAATGGGGTCAAAAAATGATTGGTTGGACAATAAGGGAAGTATATAAGATAGATACGGGATGTCTCCACCATCTCTGACCCAAACCATCATAGATGCCAGCACCCAGACCCGGATTTGTGGTTTGATGTTCCAAGCTAGAACGAAAGTGGGGCAGTGAGTGACATGTGATATCCACACCTAAAAGATGAATCCGTCAAGAAGGAATAAAATAGAATGTAGGAGAATTTATAGAAGAAAATTATATGTGAACCAAGGAGTACAATCACCATCGATCAGACCCTCGAAACCAGAAGAGAAGGAAAATAAGAGGCATCAGGAGCTCCAGGAGCCTTGCGAGTGTGGATACAGTGTCAAATTTGATTATAATGATGAATATAAACCATATGAAGAAATAATAACAATGGTATAATTCAGATATATCCAAAATAAAACTAAATTAACATCAAATAAAATCATCTTAGATGGACAATGATTTTGAATTATCACTTGGAACATTTCTTGATAAATGTAACCTTTCTATGAAAATCACTCTTTTAAAATGTAAAATTTATAAAATATAGGGAATTTTTTTTTCTTTTAAAATAATATTTAAAACCAATAAATGAACATTTAAAAATATTTTAAAAAATTTCTTCAGTAAAATATGTTTTCCACTATGAAATACTCTTTTTGAAAAATATGACATTTTCAAAATCCTTTTATTTGAAAAAAAAACCTTTAAAACAAATAATGTATCGATTAAAAATAATTTGAATCACTTTTTAAAACATAAATAATTTTATTTTAGTTTTTTTAAAAATTTTAAGGGAATATTGAAATCATTGCATGTTCATGACAATGGGGAATACTATTCATGTCATTCATCTTAAAAACAAATATTCTTAACTCATTTTTAGTAAAATCCATACATGCATTGTTTGGAAAATGAAATTAATATTCCTTTTAAACCAATTTTTAAAAATTAAAACATGGGTAAAAATTACTTAATAAATAATTTGGATAATATTTAAATGTTTTTGAAAACTTTTTTAGAAATCATGTTTTTGGACGAAAAAGGGGTTTCAACCGAAGATATAAATAAAGTTATACATTATTAAAAAAAGTATGGATAATTTTAAGTAACAATGAGTGCAAAATGGACTATTACTTGAAAATTTCATTAATAATATTATTATATGAAAATAAATTCTGATATTGAGAAATAGATCATAATATTTCATCATCAAAACCATAAGAGAAAATAATTCTGGTAAACAATGAGATTGTATCATCAACCCCTTACCACTTTGGTAACTTTTTAATCACAATCCCCATAAAAAATAACATTAAAATAGATTTTAAATATCATTAATACAAATATATTCATGATATAATATGTTAATGGGGGATAATATACTCCTAAAAAAGACAATTGTTTCATAACATAACTTTTGTCCCAAAGAAGGAAAATTTAGGAAAAAAATACCTTACTATTATATTAAATTTTGAATCATAATCTCTATGAAATAATATAATTTATAGAGGAAATAATTATCATTAAATAAGGTATATTTATGTTATATAATTTCATAAGGGTATTATATACACCACAAAAAATAAACAAGTGTTGAATATGTCATGAGTCTCTCGGAAATAAAAGTGAGATGTGAAATATCCTAATAAAGATCAAATAATTGGTGTGAGGATCAATAAATTAAGTATTTATATTTTTAAGGTACAAAAACACAATAATGTTTTAAATACCACATAAAAAATCATAGGACACATTACACATATTCTTGTTATAACATAATCAATAAAAACATGTTTTACATAATGAGTGGTAATTTTGTTAGGAAACCCCTTTCCACATGTCTTAACATTCTTTGAAGATGTATGAAACTCCTATATAATAAATATAAGATTATTATAAATACATAACAAAATCATACACATTATTATAATATAAAATGTTACACCCTTAAAACATTTCAACACCCTGTTGTCAATAATCAGTTATTAAAATCCTCATTTTTCGGTGTTAACAGTTTAGTTTTTTCATTATAGTATTGATTATATCGATCTTCTACTTGTACATTGATAATCATTACATCATATCAATAAGTCAAATCAAGTTATTAATATCATATATATTCATTTTATTCATAATTAGAGTCACCAAAAATGTTATAAATTACAAAAGGATATATATCCTCAATGGAGATGGTAGGTTGTACGTACACATAAATGTTGTTTCCTTTTTTTGACAAATGGAATGAGATAAAGGTAAAAACTAATTCTTATTTAAAAAATAATTATGAATTTTTATATATCACATATATCATTATATTTTATCCTTATTACCTTCCATGTGAAGAATATGTGAAAAATGGATCACATATCTTAATAAGGTGGTAGTCTGTCGTACACTTGATCGATGTAATCATATATCCCATGGAATTGAAGGTAAAAGTAATAGGTTTTATAATAATTCTAAGATAATAATTTTTTTATAAAAAAAATATATACATTATATTCATCATCCTAACCAACTACAAAAGGTGTTCATTGAAAACGAGTCACATCAGTTTCATGAGGTGGTCGTCTGAGATATACTTGAGTGATGTTATCATTTATCATTTGGAGGAAGATGGGATAGATATAGGTAATTAAATTAGCATAAAAATATATAATTATATTTAATATACATAGGTTATTATATGATCATGGTTGAATAATAATTGTAGGAGGTGGAAAAAGAAATAAAAAAATTATTGAAGAATGTTACCTTCCCTCAGAAAACTTCTTTTGGATTTCACAAAAATCCATCCTTGGTTTAATTTATAACTAAACCAAAAAATATTTCATGAGGTTATGGATTTATATAACTGATTTTTTTATTTATTTTTTTTTGAACCGGTTTTTTTTAATGTGTGAATATGAGGGGAGACATGTGGCCTTCTATAAGTGTAGTGACTGACACCCTTGTAAAGTTTTGAAAATATAGAATTCTACCTACATTTTTAATTTCACAGGTCCTCAATAATGGAACATTGTATATATAATAAGGTATAGGGTTTCACTATATCCATCCAATGTTTTTTTATATTTTTTAGTTCATTTTACCCCTTTTTCATTTAAATTTAACACCCCCACCCGTTAAAACAATTTTTACTTTTACAATAGTAAAGAATTATTAATGTTTTTACTATTAATTATTGTAAAAAATTATGTTGACCATATTATATAATAAAAATTATTCTGAATCAATATTTTTAATCATATTTTCCTAAAAATATTTCACATAGTTGGAAAATTTTAATATAAATTAATCCCACAAGCAGGTTGATAAAGCAGGTTTTAAAATAGAAAATGATCAAAAGATTAAAAGTTTTTATCTCCAAATTAAATATTAAAAAGTTTAAACGACATATATTGCATTAACATATAAAAATTTTTACTATTTTTTCTATGTAAACAATCTTATAAAATTGCTGTTTTTTAGAAGTAGTAAAATAAATGACAATTCTAAAACTAGTTTTTTCATTATTCAATGAAATATTTATCTTCTCATAAATTTCAAAAAATATCAATCATCAAATACTTTTACATGATTATTTCAATAATTAAATTAGATATATAAAAGTGTTTTTTTACAATTTAAAAAAATTAATTTGAAAATGTGTGTGCAAATAGTGATAGAGATTCTTTTTTGATAAAGTCGTAGTTTTTAAGAACAAAAATGGATTTATTCTTATCTCATGCCAATCAAACTTATTAGATGAATGTAAAAAATTATTAAATAATATATATATCATTAAAATAATTTAATAATAGATATTAAATAAATATATTAATATAAAATTCCTTTGTGCGCATGAAAATTGTTTTTCATAAAAAAACTATTCAATTGGGTAATATTTTAATTTATAATTAATTGAAATCCAATGAAATATTTTTATAAATTTGTAAACCATACATTTTCATATGTTTTTTAATTCTATTCATACATACCATTACAAAATTAAGGTGATTAATATCATATTAACTAATAATATTAATAGTTTTTTTTATGTTTTGAAAAAACCAATGTTGCATGTAACACGAAATGAACTAAGTTTTGCATGTCATGATTGATATCGATAAAACTTGTCATTTTGTGTAAAACAATCTATCAAAAAATTAAAATAAATTTCAAAAAAATTCATGAAATCATGTAATTTCACACAAAATGAGTACCAAATACGTATCAAAATTACAAGAAAAATGAAATTTTATATAATTGATTTTATATTTTCCATTCATCATTAAGAATGAATCTAAATTAATCCAATGGTTACAAAACATGAGGTAACAAAATGATTCCTTCACTATGTAAAATGAATTGTAAATTTTAACTTGAGTTATAATAATAAATTTTCTTTATAGATTTACAATTTCATGGAATTTTATTCGGTAGGTGACATTAAAGATCTAAAATCACCTTTTGGATAAAATTATTTTATGGGATAAATTTTCATTTGTTAACTTGAAGAAGAAAAAAAATCACATTAAGCACAATGGATGTTTATTATATTATAACATCTCAAAATAAACACAAATGTTATTGATAAAGCCACCAAAAGTGTGCATGAGGTTGAATGTCTCATTCACATTCATGAATAGGTACCATAATCGGGGATCAATCAATTTTCAATGATATTACTAAAATAATATAGATCAAAGTGTATTTAAATTAGTTACATATTCATCAAGTATTTGATATAACCTAGAGATGAAAATATATAATATGTCTCAATAAATATGAAATAATTTGATATTATGATCATGTGCCAAATGAATGAAATATTATTATAATTTAGAGTGTTCATGGGAGGGAATTACCTTATAAATTCCCACTGAGTTCATTGCATAATTTTATCTATTTCATTCCTTACAATTTATTCATAGAGGGGAGAATAATAAATAATATTTACTAGATAAGGGGGGTATATCCACATAATTTGGGGAATGAAAAAGTGGAGTATTTTTTCATTAAGGTGGAGGCCTTAAAAAAATTTAGTTAATAATTTTAAATGGATATGGATGTGTCTTCATATATTTCCAATAAGTAAAAAGTGGGAGATTTATGATCCCTTGGAGATGTGAGAGAGTAAATAACATTCATGAATTTTGGATATGAAGGGTAATCTAAAAAGGAAATATTGAGAATTGGTCATTATTTTATTTATAGTTATTATAATGGTTGGAGAAATTTAGAAAATGTTCTTTTTTAAAGGGGGTGTTAAGATAACAACCACATTGGGAGGTTACTCTAAATATTTTCTTCAGAATAACATTTTTAAGTTTATTTTAAATTTATTTATGACTTAATTATCAGAAATACTTTCTTGGATATTTAGAAGACCCATTATAGGTTCATACTAGTGAAATATAAATAAAAATGTAATTGACTCAACACATATCATGGTTCTTGTTAAATAAATCATATTTACTATACAAGAATTAATAATGATGATGAGAATGGAATGGGATTTTTTTCATTTAGTATGGTTCTTTATCAGTCTATAAAAGACCACAGGTAGCCATATACTTTCCTAAAAATTCTCAATATGTAGTGGTAATTAATAAAAATTCATATAGTGATGTTGGTTAGGGTAAAAAATATTGAATTATGTATAAAAATATTACTATGGGGAAATATTAAACGGCCATCTCTTATTCATCCTTAATTAAATGATAAAAGAAGAAAAAACATAACATGTGAGTCAACAATGATATGCTTAGAATTATTATGTCATTGATAATATTGATGATATGAATCCGAGAATGGAATCATACAAGGATAAATGTAGATGATAAGATATATATTGTAATTTCTATCAATATATCCTTAATGAAAATCCCCATGAAGTATTATTAATCCAAAAGGTCATGGTATTTTCATGAATCTATGTATGTTGTGTTTTATTTCATAATATTTCATGAAAAATTTTACAGATAGAAAAATCCTTTATATGCGAATCTAGAGAGTAATTTATGATGTTTTAAAAGAATGAAATATTGTACACCTTTTCTAACTGTGGAAAGTTTTTTGGAGGAATACACTATATGGATTAACCTTTTTATACTTATTTTGATCTTTATTATCGTTTGAGTTTTAAAAATTATTCCAGCCCCTTATCCCATTATTCTTATATAATAATAAGACAAATACATAGTATTCTAAATCCAAATGATTTCAAGTTAAGTATTATCCAATTGATAGAAAATAGGTTTTTATCCTTGTAAAAAAATATGTTAATTAATTTTTTTTTCTATTCATTAATTATATCATATCATCATATATTATTTTCATTAATCAATACAATCCTTTAACTAGAATGGAGGTAATTGGTTTTGAGTGTTTATATTTTCTTAGACCATTGAATCGCTCCCTCTCAGTGATTATGAATCTCCCACCTAGATCCTATAACCATTTATGTTTCTCAATATGATTTATCAAAAGATATTTCAACACATTATTTAATTTCTATCATGAAATTTTTACATCCAAAACCCATTATTGATGTTTTTTGAAAACATAAAAATATTGGTTGGATCATGAAAATTAGGGTGATCAGTGGATTACTCAGTTATCACCTAATATATATAAGTTATTTTAGAGAAGAATAATTTATAATTATGTATAGTAGATTAATAAAATTGTACATATATCATTTATTTTTCTTATGATAATCTTCTTATGTGTATGAAAAAACTAGTTGAATCATTTTGTATCTATATGTTTTTTTCATATATTTCATTGGTATAATATATGAATTATAATGAGAATACATTTGATGCATACTAGTCTATGTATCAATATGGACTTATCTTAACCCTTCCTAGTTTATAGGCATGTATAGAAGCAGTTTAAAAAACATATATTTTTTGATTTGTTATTTGTGTACTACCGAGAATGAAACTTGTACAAACATTAATAAACACATACAGTAATATTATTATAGTATTCATTGTTTTATTTTATGAAAACTATCATATTCTAGTTAATTTTTTTTAAATCTTAGTACCCTTTTTTTAATAATATTAACTTGATGTTTTATTTGAGTTATTCATAGTAGGAAACTATACATATGATTTTATATTAGATTCCATATTAATATTATCTAGATGAGATACATTTAAATAGTTTCTTGTACTATGTGTTAATTGGTTAATGTTAATGTGGTCATCCAAAATATATTAGTGTAATAATTGTAATCTTATTGTTATATGAATGATTGATACAATCAAATCCTAAGATTTAAGGAGAGTCTCAATTGGTTTAGTGGTAATATTTTGATAGATGATATTGACCTCTATGACTAATAGTGAGTTTCTAATCATATTTTTTAACACATTTATTGTGTTATTACTGTCACTATTTTTTTCTGATTTCAGTTTAAAAGAAATTTTTTTAATCAATATGATTTTTAGTTTATCTATTTTAAAAATTAATAGGGTAATTAATTAGCTATACGATCATTAATCAATGATTAACAGTGGAAAATACCATTTATTTTTTATGTTGTGATTGAGTTGGTTCTATCTTAGAAACAATTTCTTTAATATTAGAGCACGTTCCTTATATTTCTTTTTATAAAAAAATATTGTAGTTCATATCATAGGAATGTGAATATCATTTTATTAATAAAGTTTTCTTTATGGAATGTATAGATTATAATCTATAAAATGATTACATCATTACAAATTCCTTACTGTGTTATATTTTATTTCTTGTAATTATAACTTTTAACTTAGAATATCATTTATCTCAAATAATGTTACTTTTATTCTACTTTTCAAACTAAGAAGATTTTGTTTAGTTTAGAATGACAAAAATCTATAACTTATTCTATATGGATTTTTTATATTTTTTGTATCATCAATTTAGTCCCCACTTAATGGTTTCCATCTACGACAAAAAATTTATCAAGAGAATGCCTCGTTATTTTTAAAATGAAAATGTATAATAGAAAATTTTATTTATCAAATAAAATCAATGAGTTTTATCTTTAGAGAATATCAAAATATTTTTTCCAGATATGTTTTGTTAAAATAGTTCTGAATATCGATTATATGTGAACAAATATCATATTAACCCTTCAAAAGTTTTTAAATTATAGATAATTTTATGTAAATATATGATTATGTATAATCCTATTTTTATTTTCTCTTGAGATTGAAATAATAATTCTAATGGAATTATAATTTCTGAAACACTATTTTTTATATTTTATAGAGAGATATCTATAGTCATGTTTCTTCGTGAGAAAAATCTATTAGTGTTTAGAAGAATATAGATATGAATGATTTTATAAAAGTTAAATTCATGTAGACCATATGATATATTCTTCGACATGATTATCATGTTTTTTATTTCTAACTTGGTAAACCTATTAATATTATTCATGAAAGATTTATGAATTTTTAAAAAAATTACAGTTTATTTGATAATCTAACATTGGAAAAAAATAAGATGAAAAAAAGGAATATATATGTCTTTATAAAAGAATGGGAATCAATGTCAACATATCTTGATTATACAAATCATATTATGTGGCAGAGATTAGATAATATTATCATAATAGTGATGTGGTATGAAAATTGTTCTAAAAGAGGTATTTTGAAATAGAGAATGAATAATATAATTTCTTTCTCTTCTATTACGTGTACATGTAAAATACTATTAAAACAACATACGTTATAAAACATTATTAGGATTAAAGATGTGTTGAATTTATTAATAACATATTTGATCACCTGTAAAAAAGGACAAAAATATTGTTTGGGAGGAAATTTAATTAGAACACTTGTAATATATAAATGATAAATGAAAGATATGAAAAAATGGATATGAGATATAAAATGAAGGGCAATAATTATGTGATTTTTTGCAAATTTATAATGAAATCATGTCATTACCACTGCACTATAAGGATTTTCTAATAAAATAAGCGAGATAATGACCCTCGATTCCCACCTCTAGTAGGCCCTGGATTGGTGAAAAGAAAGAAGGGTATAAAAATATATTAAATGGGAGGAATTTTCCACTATAAATGAAACAAAATCGATAGATCAGATAACAAACTACCAAAAAATTCTAGTAGATAATATAAATATAAACCACAAACAATCCCATAATGGTTAAACAATATAAACTAGTAAAAATGATGTCTCCAAAGTAAAGTACTAAAAGTTGTGTCTTAGAGTAGTGACTCAACAACAACTCCATCCCAAGTTAGTAATATCTAGTTCAGTCCCCACAATCCTTCTATAATCCTAGAAAACAATTTATATACATTGGGTAAGCATAACACATATAATAAGTAGGGACATAAACAGGGTATCGAGTCCACTTCTGAAAAGAGAATGCTAATACATAGTGCCGAAATAATAGAACCAAAAATCACTTAATGAAGTCATCTGATCAAGACCAACATCGCAAAGGGTCACTCATTAAATCATACATCTAGTATAGTAAATGACATCAATAACGTAATAAAATAATGGTCCCCAGCAGTCGCATCCCCATTGATTTTCCCCTTTTTCACCCCAATGAAGTGAATATTATGCTTCATCCCTTACCTAAACATCTCAACTCATCTAACTCAAAGACACATGGTCCATCTCATATGCGGGTTAAGATGCATCCCCACCTACACCACCATTGAAAGGCCTAGCACCCCATACTTGCATCAAGAATCAGTAAATATCTTCATATGACCATAGTAGTAGGGTATGATAAAAAAGAAATATATTGACATCATTCCCTCCTCCTACCACACATGACCCCCAACACATTCACATCACACTACTACCTCATCACATCAATCATCACCTAAAGACACCTAGTGCATTACACCACATCTTTCTAGAAGAAACATGTTTCATCATATATGATGGAAAATGGGGAAGTGTTATTAGAAATCCATCTATATGCCCAGTATGTTTGATGTTGCAAAAACAACTTCAAACCCAAAAACCTTGAGCATTTTTAATGTTATACATCTTTGGAGGAGGGTTTATTGAAAAGGAATAAAAATACATGATATATAGATATCACACAATACCCAACATATGGGTTCAGAAAAACTACAGTAGCATAAACCACACCATTTCCACTACACCAAACATTAACCATCATAACTGGTGCCACCACAATATGAAACACACATATACACCACACATTCAACACAATTGTTTCTACTTTTCAGTATAAGTTTCATCACATTCTAGATATAACATGTCTCCAGCATCTTTCATTACTAATAAAATCTTTCACATTTGCATAGCCAGTTCTAAATCATTTATAATCCCATTTACTTATTCATTTTATTTAGTATCTTCATTTATTCCACTACTACCCAAGAAACTAATACAACCACATGACACAATAACTATCAAAAATCACAACCATCACCAAATCACCATCCATCCTCCATCATTGCAGTGAAGCACCAAACAAATCGTCTCACCAAAAAAACTAAAAATCGCATATCCCAACCACATCTCACCACACAATATCTATACACAACAACCACATTTCATCACCACATGTCATCACCACACATTAGTTCTACACATAACTACTACACATCATCATAATTTTAATCCATAACCTTCATGAACCACAACACACAACTACCCACATCACATCCATGCCAACCAAACACATCACATCGTAGATCCAAACACTACAAAGACCATATAGTCATTTCAACCACCACACAATGGCCCACTATGCACAATGAAACACAATAAGGAAACCACCCAAAAAACCCATTCTAGATTACATTGTTTATAAAGATATTTCATCACATAACTTGTTTTATTATCACGGATATTATCATAGAAACCAGATTCCATGAGTAACAAATTAGTATCCATATATATATGTTCATTAACATTTTATTTAACGTGATATTATAAAACAACACATAAATGGTCTCACATATACAAACTATAGTGAAAAATAAGGCTTCCAAATATGTATCCATGATAAGTTTGATAAATAACACCTGGAACATATATCAAAGTAGTATAGACTACAATAATTCCTCATACCCAAAAAATTATTTTTTGAGAATTAATTATCCTTATTATAGAAATCCTTAATATTCCCCCAATGGAAATAAAAAACATGTATATATAATAGATAACACATAAATAGAAAATAAAGATGATTGTGTGCCTCAAATATGCTTTCTGATCTTATTATGATCCAAAGGGATTATAAGCAATATACCATGAACCCCAACCATGCATGGAAGGAAATAGTAAATCTACAATGCACTAAGGGAACATTAAAACTCATAACAACGTTCTATTTAACCAAAAATACTAGGATGTGGTGGTTCTCTATAAGAATAATGAGAGAAAACAACTGAGATATGGAGAATGGATTTCAAATGATTGTCAAAACACCACCACCATCACCCAAGGATCGAACCGGGGAGAAGACGGGAAAAATTCTCCCAAAAACACATAGTGATTATCCAAAAATAATATGGAGTGAATGGTTGAATGGGAGAAAAATCATCCAAACTAGCATTATAAACAACCTATAAAATGAATCTTTTATATCATGAATTTCATATTCATGTCATGAATTTCATATTCATGTCATGAATTCCCTAGTGGCCATGTTTTACAAGATTTAAATCTGATTGAAGACATTAATCCTTCCAATCCCCAGTTTCTGCTGAAAATCATGTCACCTCAAGAACAATTGTTTACACATTTTGAATCTTCATGTCATGATGTTCATTCTTTCATGATTCACACCAAAACCAAACCAGAAAAATGAATCCACAAAATTCACATGGTATGAAACATGGCCTCACATTAAAAAATTATCTTTATGACATGAACCTTCTGCTTTTGAATTGTTGTAGCTCCAAACTCCATTGAAACCTCCTTATACATCATCTAAAACATATCCAATATCCAAACTTCCACCTAACAGGCCTCGAATTCCCAGACCATTACCTTAAATACCTCTAAAACCATTCTCATCCTTGATAATCTAAACCAAACCCAAAAAAAATAATCTATTCCAAAAAAACACCCTAAAAGATACCACTTAGGATTCTCATTACACATAAAATTCCACAAAACAAAAACACAAACATAAACACCCAAAAACATTTTAGAAAACCACATCACCACTCAATAAAATCACCCCCAATCTTGGTCACAACAGCACCTCATATGGTACCAAATACATCACCACACAATTGTCTCATCTTCTACAAATCCCTAATCAACCACTACCACAACCAACACAAGCACTACCTTAAGAACACAAATAAGGGAATTCCATCTTCCCTATAAATATATTATTTACTATGGTTGGAACTGACTCTCCCACATAGTTTTAATCACATTAAAGTATAAAAAATCTCGAGGAGGATTCAGTTCCTCCCATTTTTATATGTCAGATGATTTATCACATATCACAGATCACATCTATATGGAAAACAACACATATCTTAAAGCATCAAGTCCAAAACCTCAAATCATCCATCAAAAAGAAAATAATAAAATATAAAAATGAAATTAGGTACTGGTAACACATATTGGTATCTCATTATGTTGTAATCTCTTTAAAGACTCCATTACTCCACGATGAAAAAATCATTGGAATGGTTCATCCACAATGAACATTCTCAAGATGATACTAGATCATTACAAGTCACATTATGAATTTTGTTTCATACTTTATAACCAACTCTCCATATGCAATGGTGTGGGAGTCATCGAAAAGATACTAATGAAGATTAGACACATGGAAGATGGAATGGATAATATCCATCTATTATAGAACCGCTAACTAATACACAACATTGAAAACTCACCCAACACCTCAAATGGCCAAACAAACCAGGGATAAATCTCAACCCCCTGTCCAAACCTCCATTTCCCACATTGTGGGGAGATACTCAAGAACACAGGGTCTCCAAAATTAAGATTCAAAGACCTATACCTACAATAAACATAGGCCTTACAATGGTCCTTTAGCACCCTCATCCTCTCTTGAACCAATTTTATCTTCTTATTTGTGCTCTCCAGCACATCAACACTATGAAATTGTTACTCCCTAATCTCTGGCCAGCACAAAGGACAATGGCATGGCCTACCCATAAAACACCTCAAAAAGATCCATGAAAATGGAATTATGATAAAGGGTTATTGTCTAAATACTCTAAAAGAGTTAGTTATTATAACCACGATCTTCCAAAGTCTATGATGCAATCTCCCAACATATCCTCTAATGTTTTGATGTCTAAATCTATCTTCCCATCCTTTTAGGGGTGAAAATAATAGTTAAGGTGAAGCTAAGATCCAAAATCATGATGTAATCCCCTCCATAACCTTGAGGTAACACAAGGATACCTATCATAGGTGATGTTCCTAATCACCCCATTAATCCTAACCACATCATCCTTATACTACCACACACAAAAATTCATGACACTTGACTAACAAATCTCTAGAAAGTGAGATGAAATTTCCTGTTGGTCCACTACCACCCAAAATACATCAAAACCATCACGATCTTGGGGTAACCTATGGATGAAGTCTATTGGGATGTCTTCCCACTTCAACTTGATAAAATACAAGGATGGAAACAATCCTCCAAGAACACAATTCTATGCATTCACATACTAGAAAACTAGATAGTTAGCCACAAACTCTACCACTGAATATTTCATCCCAGGACACCAAAGTGGTCTCCTCAAGACATGATACATATTGTTCAAAAAAGGAGGTTTATAAATTTGATCTATGAAACAAATTAATAATTCCCTCATTATTCACCTGTATAATGTAAAACTATCAATAGAGAAACACCAGTTCTAACTATCCTCCAACCATCCCTCTGCAGTATCACCACGGCCAACACAGTCATGTATCACCTCAAACTTTGAGTCTCCCCACTAAGAATCCAGAACCCTACTCATCAAGGATTAATCCACAATCATATGATAAAGACAATTATATTCATTTCTCATTGTCACAATAAGGTAAACCACTGATATCTTCTCAATTCCATTCCAAACATTCTTTAAACTCCTAAATAAAATCTCATAAAGACATCTAACTCAATCTTTCAATGACAAAATTTCCATCTACTAGGGTATAAGAGGGATAAAATTCATAATTATAGAGAATATTTATTCACCACTATTATAATAGTTTCAAATCACCCTTAGATAAATAATATTTTAGAATCTTATTATCCGTGAAAACCATAAAGATATCTATGATGAGGTATAGCCGCTACAACATTAGTAAAAAAATAATATCCAAAAACCCTAGAACATGGGTGGAATAGTTACCCTCATGGAAAAAAAATACATAAATCCATAAGATATCACCACTCTCTAGAAACCCACCCGCAAAAATGAAGCATCGTATAAACCCTCAATCATTACACACTCTTTGGGAAACCAAAGAACTCGAGCACTAACTGACATCTCTTTCAAACAACCAATCACTACATGAAATTGACTAGTACACATTAATATTTGGTCGTTCCTAGTTAAATACATTAATGGTGTAATAAATCAATAGAAATCGGGTAAAACCCTCTGATAATATCCCATGAGGCCAAGGAAACTACGAACATATTCCCTGTTCTTGGCTTTTGTCTAAGAAAAACTACCACAACCTTCGATGGGTCCACTACCACAACCTAAAGAGACACAAAATTTATAAATAAATGCACCTATTACATCCAAAACTCACACTTGGACAACATAGAATAGATCATGTGGCATTTATGGACATGAAAAACAACACTGAAATTCATGGTATACTAAACCTTTAACTTTGCATAGATCATGATTTCATTGATGAAATCAATGATGAACATGTACAAGAACTCTCAAAACAATGAGTTCCTAAGCCCCATGGGCAGGACTACTATGTTTATAATACTAAATGACATAACTACAGACATGAAGTGCCTATACCTACACCTGAAGGCTACCTTTAGGATATCCTTATCCTTCACCCTCGCCTAGTGATATCCAGTCTACAATTCAACCTTTAAAAATCAATTTGATCCCCTCACCTAGTCGAATAGGATATAAATCCATAAAATAGGGAAATTTTTCTTGAATGTTACCTAATTAAAACTCTTGTTGTATATACAAAACTTTATGGAATCATCTCACTTCTTGGAGAACAGCACTAGAGCCCCCTAAGGAGAAATATTGGGTCATATGAAATCCATTTTCATTAGATCATTCACAATCAACCTCAACTCACGTAACTCCATAGGTGCCATCTGATAGAGAGCCATTGAAATCAGAGACTCACCTGGCTATTGCTCTATCCCAAACACGATGTCGCATTGAGGGGTTATATGATAACCTCATATGGGAAAGCACTCATGAACCCCTCCAAAACAATTTTTATATACTCCACCTAAGTTTCCACTGAAAGTTATTTTAACTATGATAAAATTCAATCCACCTTACTAAATCCCATCTTATAACCTCACCCTACAACAAACACAATTCATTCCCCTCCACATCCAAAAATGAAACATTCTTATTGAAATATTCAAGGAATTTGTGTATGGAATATTTAAAATACATCTCAAGGATAACATCTTATGGATGTATCTACAACAAGAGGATATCCCCCATGAACTATTTTTGCCCCATCACCAGCCTACACCCCCATCACACAATAAACAAAGTATCCTTACCTCCAAATGTTGTATATTACCCCAAGGTAAGTCAAAGCCTCTCTACATCCTATCCAATGATATAAAAAAAGATGGAGAAAAAAAGGAGTGTGAGGAACTTGAAACAAACAATTCAGAAGCAAGAGTAAAAACTAATCAAACCTTAAACAAATCCCATCTATGATAGTACTTCCGCCTCTAGCATGAGCATCTAACCATGCCCATATTTTCTGCGTCTCTATTTTTGGCCTCCAAAACCATGAATTTCCCTAGGTCAATATGTATAGGAACCATAACGAGGTTTCCCTCAACTAGCTCCATCTTTCCTCAATTACAGATCAATCACTAGTGGTCCCTAATGTTGAAACTTCCTCGGAGGTAACTATTGATTCTGTCAAAAAGTGTCTTGAACACCCAGATGAAACTGACATCCATGAACTGTCGGTAACATGTATTAGGGATTTCATTTTCCCCTAAAATCATATCATGTAAAAGGAATACACCTCTTAGGTTCATGAAATCAACCTTCCCTAGAGGAACAGAAATAGTTCTATCATGGTCCATTCCCCTCTAATAAGATCCTTGACTACCTGAATTCTCTTGACCCAATACTTGAAACTCTACTCCTCATGATGCACTTCTATCAACCCTCTTGAGGATAAACTCCAAAAGAATGAAACCTCAAAATAAACACTTGTTTCTTCTACACCTAAGGGTATGTAAAAAATCATATGTGGGTAACCACATACCTAATCACTAAGAGCAAAGGATCCTCTATATTTCATGATTTAGATCCCTCATCTTGGAAAACTTCTAGGGAAAACAATAAGAGTTCCTTCAATCTGATCCCAAGATCACTCACACTTAGCTCCCCTACTAAAGATAGATCAAATACTATCACTTCACTTTATTTTTGAAAATAGATATCTATATAAAACTTCATTTAATAGTCTAGTCATATCATATCTTCCTCCTTTTGGTCACCCGGAAACAACACCCACCACAAAAATGTAACGCCACACAAGTGACTAACATGAAACATCGTCGAGAACTCAACCCAACCCATATAAAATAGAAGAATATCATTATATTCACCAACCAATGCTATATCGCTAAATTAGTTGCACTCCCCTCATACTTCCCCAAACATTCCCACTAAAAGGCACCCAAAAACCAACTGCCATGCCCCATCTTACTCTTTTGGATCAAACCCTCAAAAATTATTCAAATAATCATACTGAGACTCACCTACTTTAGATACTCACTTAATATGACTAGGAGAAGTTATTGAAAATAAATAAGGACATCCTAAGCCTGGTAGTGTGGAATTTATCAAAGTTCATTTAATTAATTCATTTTATTTTCAACATCTTTCCAATTTATACATGAACACAACCAATAACTAGAACTATAACTCTACTGTATCTCTACCCTAAAAACATTTCAACCTCATTTGGTTGTTCAATAAGATAAGATTCCATTCACCAGTTCACGGTGAGCCCTAAAATCTAGTGTCCCAGCTAGTCTCTCGATTCTATATCACACACTATGTTCAAATGGCACCATTTCTGTTCCAACCCATGAAATCCTCACTATAAGTAACTCCAAATACATATTATCTCTCGACTATCAATATTGATAGCACTCTTCCATGACTTTATCCCTCTAATTAATTCATAATTATGGAAAAAAGATAATAATACCCTAGTCCCGCCTCCAGTAGTCCCTGTGTTGGAGACAAGCACCAAGGGTATAAACATCTCATAAATGGGATTTTTAACCCACTGTAATAGAAACTAGATTTGGAGATAGGATAATGAACCACCAAAAAACTCCAACAGATAATATAAATGTAAAGAAAAAACCATTCCATAATGTATGAACAAGATAGACTAATAAAAATGAATTCTCCATATTAAATTAAAAAAATAAAATGCCTAATTTATTAAATCAATAGTAACTCTAACCTATACTATAAATGTTTATAATGGTCCCCAAAGTCCTCCTGAAAACCTGAAAATAGATTATATAAATATGGTGAGAATAAAATGTATACTCAATAGGGATGAAATCACGATCTCATGTGCACATGTGAAAAGGCTATGATAATGCACTAGTGAATAGAGAAGGGAACCAATAAGCACCTAAAATTGTTATCTAACTTACCCCATACTCATAATGATTTTCTCACCAAATCACACATCCAATATAGTAATATAACATAAATATCATAACTAAATATAGTTGTCTTGTTGTTTATTCCCCACTGATTTTCCACTCTCATTCCCCATCAACAAACTTCATGTTCTTACATCCCTTCCATGTATATAAAATTACATCACATCTTTCCCTAATATCTAATTTGGTTCTATAAACATCCATACTTACCCCACCCTCACAAGGTTTAGCATCTTATGCTAGAAGAAGTCATCACTACATATCATCAAATAACCAGAGTGGCGGGTAATCATAAACATGAGGGAAATCAACCATGTTCCCTCGTCATAATATGAATGCACCCACCACAATCCACATAACCCTATTTCCACATCTTATCAAACCTCACCCAAAGTCACCTAGACTATTACATCACAAATCCTTAGAATAAACCAAGGAAATCACAATTGAATAAAGTGTGGGGAGAGGGGGTAACCAGCCATCTGTATCACCAGCATCCTAAATAATTGAGAAAACCCCCTAAACCAATATCCTCTAAGTGATTTTAAGGTTATCCATCTCGAGTGAGGAGTATAATGATATAGAATAAAAATTCCTAATATATAGAGAGCACAAAATACCCCACAAGTGGGTATAGAAAAATTACAGAAGTGTACACCACATGATCACCACTACACCACATGTCAGCTAAAACAATCACTGCCACTATTGTATGAAACACAAACAGCCACCACATAATCCACACAACATTTCCCATTTCAAATTATAGGTTACAACACATTCTAGAGAGAACACATTTCCAATATATTTCATTTCTAAACAAATATTTCACTTTTACATATGATGCTCTTAATCATTTTTCCACCCAATCAATAATAAATTTTATTAAGCATCATATTTTATTCCCCTTCTACCCTGGAAACTAACACATCCAAGCTACAGAACAACTGGACCAACTCACAACCAACATTACAGCCCCACGCATCCACCATCATCTTCACGCCATACCATCTAAACCATACCACTATAATAACTACACTTATCACATACCAAACACATCTCACAAAAAGAACACCTCACCCAACTGCACTTCACCACCACATGTCACCAACACAAATCTATTCCACACATAACTATTATACATCATTTCCACAACATGTGGCAACCTATGGGCACCACAATGCACAATTTCCCACTTTAGATCTATGCCAACCAAACACATCGCATCACAACCCCATGAAATAAAAATCCCATTTGTTTATCACCACTACCTCACATTTCCCACAATGTGTAAATTAATTCAATAGGGTAAGCACACACAATAAGAACATATTCTATATTTCATAGCTTATTCAAGGGATTTTGTCACATTAATTCTTTAATTTGCATGAGTTTTATCACATAAACAATATTCCATGGGTAACCAATTATTATCCATATATATGTTATATAACCTTTTATTCAGGGTTTTATCACAAAAAAACATAGCACGGTTCTCACATAAATCAACTATGATGAAAGAAAGGCTTCTAGTAGCTTCTATTTTCAGTTTGGGAAAAAAGCATGCTAATTATTATCAATAACATATATCTAAGTAGTTGTGATATCTCCCCATACCCATAAATTTAATATATAAAAATTAGTCATATTAATTATTCCGGCCCATACTATTCCTCTAATGGAATGAAAAAACATGTAGATCTCATACATAGCACATAAATCGTTGAGAACAAGGATCTCTTACCAGAAAGATGATTTATGATCTCACTATGTACTATAAGGCAAAGAAGAAACCAACCATTAACCACAACCTCACAATAAAACCATGATAAAACTACACCCCACCAATGGATCATCAAAAAAATAAAAAATCCCACTCAAACCAAAACCACAATGCCGCAACATATCATAGACAGATGAATGAGAGAAACCAATGAAGAGAGATAATGGATTATCAGGGATTCCCAAAACAACACTATCAAACCCCATGGATTTAACTATGGAAAATATTTTATTTTAATTCCACTACAAATTCCTAGGTTTATTCCACAAATGAGAGGGAATATATTTCCAAATTGGTGAAAAAATCAATTAAACCAGCATTATAAACAACATAGAAAACACCCTTTTCACATCATGATTTTCTTATTCAAAATATGTATTACACAGGGGATGTGGATTAAAATACATTATTCCAATTCAAGTCATGAATCATTCATATCTTCATAGTCTTCCAAAAATCATTTCTTTTTAGCCCGAATTCATTACACGTCATGAATCCACATTTCACATCCTGAATTCATTTCTTGCATAACACCCCCATCCAAAAATATGTCATGAATCCACCAACCTCACATTTCATGAAACATGATATCATGTCATGAATACTACTCATGATGTGAAAAAGTTTTAGAATCATTTCTATACATCCAAACTCCATGAAACCACTTTAGGCATCCTCTAAAAAACCTCATAAAACCAAAGTAGAAAGGAAATGGGATGTGAAGGAATTTATTATTACACATGAAATAATATAAAACAATTTTACTTGGTTAAAAATAATTTTAATTGATAAAATAAGATCCAGTGATTATAAAGGAAATAATGTTTTGATTTCTATTAACATATAGAGTGGTAGGGATGTTTTGAATTTCTAAAGCAGTTTGGAAAGTGTTAGATATAGAATGATTTGTAAATTAATATCCCAATGTCCATGGAATGAAACATATTTAATAGAATGGGTTTAAAAATTCAAACCTTCATTATTATTAAATTCTTATTCTTCTTCAGATAATATAAAAGAAATATAAAACTGTGCAATTTTAGTATATATTACATTAAATAAATTTCCAATTAAGTCACATGTATCACACGCAATAGCAAACTAAAAAATGATATATATTCATATAATATACTAAAATAAAATGTAAAAATTAATTCATTAGGAATGTAAAATGTTTAAATAAATAAACTAACACATGTTGGTAATTATAATTCAGTAAGCTTAAGAACACAAAACGTTTGAAGGGCTAAATTTTCTATAAAAGTTGTTTTTTTATATTTTTTGTTTTCATGTAAAAGGGTAATTTATTAACTTTTTATACATAAATTGATAAAATAAAATTCATATTTCATATCCAAATTTCCAAATTTTCTGATAATGAATATTTGGGATTTATCTGAAATGGAGGATTTTTTTTTTAATTGTGAAGACTATAGTTTTTACAAATACAATCAATTTGATAAATTCACCCTAACAGAAAGGCTTATAATTTTTTTATATACCAAACTTATTTTGGTGGATTAAAATAAAACATTTAAAAATATTATATTAAAATTATATTACTATGTATGAAATTGTAAAATCTAAGTGTTGTTCTATTATAATAAAATAACTCATTATTATATTCACTATATATGTTTTTATTAGGCTACTGTTGATTTTATATCGATTTAAAAAATTTCATTGTTTATTCATTATGAAATAAATGTCATGGGGTTCAATTATATAAATGATTTTAGTTAAATTTCATTTTTTTTATAATATTATTTTTTAAAAGTTTTTTTTATTTCGTATTTCGTAATTATATTAATTGTAATTTCTACACCCTTTAGGAATTGATGATTTTAAAATGGTTTTCATAATTTTATTTAGAATAAATTTTGTAATATTATCTCATTCATTTTTATTTATAATTAATAGTCACCATGATAAAATATCATTACCACTTTAAGGGTTAAAAAGATTCAACAAGGGGGTTTAATTAATGGAAAAGGAATCAAATCTTGTTAAAAATCCCATTTTTATTTTTTCTATTCATTTAAAACATCCCCTAATCTATCATAAAGATATCAAATTTTGGGGAAATATTAATTTGAAATTGACTTTATATTATTTTAATGTTTTATGTAGTTAAAAAAGTGTCATCCCTCTAACTTAAAAAAGTACCAACCTCTCCCCACTTCTCAACCAAATTTGGGAACTATTCAATAATATGATCTACTTAACCAAATTATCCGCACTAGTATACATGTCACATACATTATAGTATCACAAAACCCATCTCAATAAGGGATAAGAAGATATAAAAAGATAAATTCCAAAGGGAGAGGTGATCGTCTTATCCTAATTCATTCAAGTTTATATATTTTTACACCTCCTCCAAATCATCTAAAACACAATTACAAAAAAGATATAAGAATGATTAGTTAACTAATATTTTTATTTTTATGGATCACCAATCATCTTCTTCTACAATAGCCATTGGAAAATGAAAATGTTTAACATGCGTACATGGGGACTAAAACCTCCAAAAAGGATGTATTTCATTTTTCATCACTTCCTAAATATAATGTTATAAATGATGTTTTTAATAACTCAATATTATATTTATGAAATAATTATTCTTTAATAAGGATAATCCATTATATTTCATTATTCCCCTCTATTAATTAGTAAATGAAATGTCACTTGTCTTTATGTGTAGCCTACTAACTCAATGAATGAAATTTTTAATTTTCTATCACCACATGAAGTTTATGGTTATAAGAATGGATTTAATTAATAAAAATGATATTTATAACATGATTATGATTATAGAATCGTTATATACATAATTCCATTGATTAAAAAATGTTATGGAATAAATATTTTTTAAAAATAGAATTTTATCATTTCTATTAGAATCATTACCAAAGGATTCATTATGTAATACTATGTCACATACAAACTCGTAAACTCTTAAATAGGAAAAAAACCTGGACTATGAAAATGACCCAATAAAATTATCAATCCCAATGGCTTGGAAAATGTGGTGATGCATCCTGGAACATACTAGGGAACAGTTTTCCGAATGGAAGTAATGGACTGGTATTAGCTACAAACAAGACATGGCATTTCCATGACTTATTATATCATTATTCAAAAGTAATATGACCAAATGAAAATTTATAAACACCCTATATCATTAAAATAACTCAAATTTCATAATAAAATCAATAAACAAGAAAATAACCATCATTCGCCAAATATGGAAAAGGGTGTCAAAAGGGGTAACCACATATAAAAAACAAAAAAGAGATTGGATGGCTGTAAACTATGTGATACAATAAACAATAACTATACTTTTAAAATAAAAAAGGTTACATGTCTTAATGTGAAATGATGTCAAGGTCACACTATGTTGCCACCATCTACCGGAGTTCAACTAGTAAGGGTAATTGCCTCCACCATGTGACACATTTCCTTTACTTCATCCTTTCAAAACATGGTATACATTCACATAATGGGTCTATATAGGGTGTGATAAATAGTATTCCAGTAGGATCATGCAATTAATTTAAGGGAATACCATTTTAAGATAAACATAATAATTTTAGTTTTAAATAAACCATATGAATGTAACCATTAATGTGGTGATAAACATCCCATGAAATGACCGAGACACTCAATTTAAGATCTAGTTCTAAATATAAATAATTTTTAATACATCACAAGAGATTAAAAAAACTCCCAGGATCCAAAGTTTGGTGACATTAGGAAATAGATACATTTACATCGAAACACATGGTACATCATATGTTTCATACCCAATAGGTTTGAACACATGTAATTTATCTATATTTATCCCTTTCATTTCAATTAATAGGGAAATTGAAAACTATAAGAAAGGGATGATCTATAAAGCTGAGTAAGGGATAAACAATGATAATGGATCATTACAAAATTTCAATGGTGAAACATGGGGGATAATATATCAACATGTACATATGAACTTTGGTAATAACATAAGAATATGAATATAAAAATATAATAGATTACATTAACATGTGGCTAAAATATAAACATGAGACATTCATAATCATATCGCCAAGTTTCATCTCCACGGTGTCACAAAATAAATTACTATGTTTTTTAACCAAGGAATCATTATACATTACCAAATAATGTAGCCAACGTATCATTTGGATTTCATCTCTAAAGTTCAATTCATTACCCAAGGCATTAGATCACTATCAGGGAAAACCATTAATATTCCAAAATTAATTTGTTCCATATAGAGAAAAAAATACATAAATCATCCACTAATATTAACATAAAACTATGGAAAATAAATAGGTGTCTAATGTAATTAATTATCAATCCAGGCTAATACCCATTAATGATGATAACGCATTTTGAAATTTTTTCACTCTAGATAATGACTGGTATATGTTTTAGAAAATAATTTCCATAGTCAATCAATGTATCTGTATCTTAGGGAAAACCCTTAAATAATAATAATCATGTAATGGTATTTAAAATGAAATGAGTTTTAATAAAATTTCTTTGTATTAATAGTTGATGATATGGATTGGCAGAGGAAGTGAAGGATAATTCTCCATACAGATTTTATTTCCACCATACCATGTGAATATTGTAACACATACATTGATGGTAAGGTATTACTAATGAAAATTGTGGAGACTTGTAGTGAACATCCAAATTGGTAAAACATTAGGTGAGAAACAAACCATTTAAATGGATTCATGTAGATATTTTTTTCCATGTTTAACAATCAATATTTGAAACTATAAAACGTTCATAATAAATATTTTAGTACCCCAAATGATGGAATTAAAAAAATTAAGTGATGTAGTGTAAATTCATGGAATAGGTATATAAATTAATTTTAAATCTCAATCCAAATATTTTGATCCTTTATAATGGATCATGAATTTTATGTGAATTATATGAAGTAAATCCCCTAATATTTTTGAACTAGGTGTACAACAATTTCCATTTCAAATTGTTATTATAAGTCATGGTTGTCTTTAAAATGTTTTATGTTATTTTAATTGAATTTGTTGACTTTATATGATTTCATAGTTGAATTTTCATTGGTTTAATTTAATGTATGATTTATGTTTATAATTTAAATGTCATGAATGGACTTTCTATTCCAGTTTTGTTTTTTAAAAAGGATCATTGAAAACATTGGAAGTGATTTTTTTTAACTTGGGATATTTTCTAATATGATTCAATGTGAGTGATGTGAAAGGGGGATATTTATTACGAGGGTGTTAGGGTTTATATGATATTTATCTATTATATTTAATTATTTAAATGTGTATCATTAATTTTATTCCCATATTTTTTTATAACCTCTATTCGAGATGTATCTTGAGATCCATATTTATCTTTATAGATGTTTTAGATAAAAGTTGCACAGTATTATTTTCTGAAACCTATTTAGAACATGAGAAATGTTCCATATTCTTAAGGATTTTTATTATACCCATCACAAATAAAATGGTATGCATCATTATAGGTTCTATATTCACATAGTGTACTAGTGAATGAATCGGATGACCTTGATCCAGTATTATTCATGATAGATACCAGTACGTCAGATAAGATATCTTGATCTTATTGAGGATTTATTATGTGATCCCATTATACATGTTATTTGTATCCCTAGGCTCTTTATTTAGTTATATACAATAATATCTATAGTTTTTTTATTTTTTTTATTTAATGATATAAAAGTCAATTTTTAATATTCTTTTATATTTCAATTATAATTTTCATTTATTTCCAATGTTCTTTACAAATGTTTTATAAAAAATTTCATTTAATGTATGTGATGAATTTTTAATTAATAGTGTTAATGAAATTTTTATAATAAATGTACAATTTGTATGAATATATTTAAAAATTATGGATTCAATCATGATTATTCTTATGTTTTCTAGAAAAAATATTTTGTTTGAATTCATAGACAAAGTAGTTCCCATTTATGTATTCAATTTTTTCCAAAAATTGAATTGTGATTCGACTTATTTTAAGAAAAATGAAGTTATATTTCCATTTCAGTAATGGTGGGATATTTATTTTTCATTATAACTTCACATGAAATGAATGTGTTTTTAAAATTATGTTTAATGTAGAAATAATGGAATTATTTTCTAATTTTATTGAGTAAACTAATTAGTGGAATCATGTATGGAACATTTATTATATATCCCATATACATAATTATTCTGGCCACTGGGATGGATTCTAATAATCTCTCATAGAATTTTACTACTATATAGACAAGATTCTTGGGTTATCTCTCTTTTATGGACTTTACATTCAATCATTCTTGTAGAGAGGAAAGATTCTTTTTGGATGGTCTTTCAAACAAAGGTGTCAATTGTAATGATATTAACTAGTCTAGTGAGTTACCATATGACTTTATCTATCTTTTTAAAAGGGTTCATTGTAAAAAATAATTTTTTAGACTATTGTAATCTTTATACTTTTCATTAAATAAAAGATCCTTGCCTACTTTAAAACGTCTCACACTTTCTTGCTAATGGTGTTTTTATATAGATATTATGTTTTTATTTTGGGTTCCCATTTATTATCTTCATTGGTTGATGTCTATTTTAGTCTATAGAATTATATTCTGATATTTGGGGTTTCTATGGGTCATATGGAGGTTATTTTATAGTTTTTATATATTTAGGTTTATTTTTGAGTCATTATTGTTTTTGTCAAGTCATCCGGTTGTAAAATTATTTTATGCCTTTTAGGTTTTAGTTTTTTACACACTCTACCTATGTATTATATCATTCAAGTAATTTTTTATTGTTTTAATTGATAATATTTATGATTTTTAATAATTAAGTTTATTGATTACATATTACTATAATGTTTATTTTGATTATAACCTGTTTTCTCAATCATTATTTTTTATTGTTTATTATATTTTTATCGAATTCATTTGTATGAAAATAGAATTCTCCAATAGTAGTAGGTTTCTATTGTTTTTTTAATTATTAAAATTATAATATTAAATCATTCACATGTTTGTGTTATTGATACCCATTAACTAGTTGTTAGAACATAGTGATTTGGAACTCCCTTTGGGCCTATTATTGGGTTGGGAAGAGTGACATCTCAGGTTAGCTTCAGATAGTTTGTTACTAATGGTATCAAATCTTATGATTTCATAAGATCTAGGTTTTTTTAGATAATTTTTTTTATTTTGGTAGTACATTAGTATAGTTACAAGATTTTTGGAACTCGTTTTATAGGTTTCTATATAGTTTAGCTACATCATTCTCAACATGATCTGTAAGATACCAGGGGTAGTCATAATTTGAATCCAAAATTTGAGTTTTTTTATTGGTTATTATTGATGTATTTCTTTATAGATCGATTTTATTGCATCCCCATTGAGTTATATCAGATTTATTATGGGTTTTTATTGATTTAATATATGAATATATAGGGTATTTAAAAGGTTAGAAATCATCTATCGTGACTTGAATAAATATGTAAAGATGATGTAAAAGGTTATGGAAATGTTTCATAGGAATTTTCATGATTGGTGTATAGTCTGTCAAACAATGTGATAATATCGATCATAGTACTGCATCAAGCATGGATATTTATTTAACCACAATTAACTCAATAATTGATTCTAATTATGTTTATCATTCAATACAAGTGAATTCAATGGATTTTTTATGATATTTTGAAGTATTTGTATTTAATTTTTTTATGATTTGGTATGTTTTTGTTCATTTGATTATTAAAATATGGTTTTTTTGAAATATTGGATTACAATAAATGATATTTTTTTTAAAATGACATTAAGGTTCTTTAGTAAAAATATCATGACTGTAATGATTCATTTTTTTAAATGAGGGTGATTTCATAGGGAAATTTTTAAATTGTTTTATATAAAATTGCAAATTATACATAAATTATTTTCAATTGATATTGGTGTTTCAACTATATATTGATTAATAAAAATGGATTTTTATTAATTACACATGTTTTTTTAGGTCTGACACATTTTTAAACTGGTCAACAATTTTAAAAATGAGTTTTGGACACTTGGATAAAATGATTACTTTTTAAAATGAAGCATTTGAATCTGTTTTATTTTAGTGATCTTTTTGGTTTTTTCCATTGGATTCCTTTTGGGATGACTGATTTTATATTAATGATTAGACTGATTGGGTTAGTGTTTCTTATTATTTAAATTGTTCCTTAATGATCATCATGATAGATTGTAGAATTTCAATACCACATAATGGTCATTAGGGTGTTTCCTCAAATGGTTGGGAATGATTAGGTGACCCAAGAATTTCATACATAATTATTAAATCTTTTTAAATGAATATTAAATCAATCACACAATAATAAATTCCCCATAATCATAAATTTTATGTGTCTTTATTGATAATAAGAATAACTAGTCTATTTAATGAAACAACTACAATATCTCTCACAATGTTCATCTCGCATTATACCCTTGTTAGACATAACATATTTTAAATCTTTCTTCACATCCTTAGGAAATGAAAACATAAGTAAGTATGAGTTGAGATGCTTAGTAAAGTTAAAAGTGATTGATATCAGATGATGAACATATGAAATAATAAGACAATCATAAGGGTTTGAGAGAATGATAATAACATAAAATGTTGAAACCAAATTATTCATAGATCATAAATCATGAGTGATGGTATAATTTTTTAGCATTTCAAAATATATTATTCATAATACCGAGGAGTCATCAATAATCAAACATGATCCATGAGATTGTATCATATGTATAAGAAACATTCCAATGAATTTTGGAATAATCATACGAATATAAAATAATTTCATTAGACAAGGATCACTTCCATGACCACTATCACACAGTGGAAAAAGTCCAATAATGTATTTGGTTGACTCCCCATCCTCTTTTCATTATTAAAATGGGTTCACTCCCCACACTCATTAATAATATCTGATGAGATATAAATCATTTCACAATGAATTAGAAATCAATAGAATTATTCTCCTGGAATTCATATAATTAAACCATGCATATGTGAGCCATAATATCATAAAATTATTCCTCATTTCATCATAGTGTAAATAAATCATGGAAGATAAATGGGTCTCATGAAATCCTCCATAAAATATAATCATTATAATCCATCTAGAGAAAAAAATGAATGGTATCATTATAGTATATCCTCTATGGAGGATGAAAAACTTATATGTAGGTTTAAAAATATGAAATATGACTTTCAAAAGGAATTTGAAAAATATATTGAAAACTATTGCAACTATTCTTTTTCTTCGATATCTATAAAACCTATAAATTTCAAGAATATTATGAAAAAATATTCTTTGAAAATATCTCTAAAATTACGAGGTATCTTCAAATAAATGGTGGTTTATGATGGTAGGTAAATCCATTCGTTTTAAAAAAAACATTAAAATAATTATTCCTTTCATATATTTTGTAAAAAATCATAAATAACCTATTCAAGAAACATTGTAAAAAAATTAAAACCTTTGAGAATAATTTCAAATATGGTTTAATATTATAATAATAAACCATTGGATCATAGAAAAGAACATTCTCTAAATAATCTTAAATAACACTCACATGAAGGTGGAATATTCCCGACCCAAAAAAATAGTAAATAAATATAGGTTTTTATAGAAAAGAATTCAATCATTTTAAGTGATAAAGAGACAAAAATATAAGGAAAACCTGACCCTCAATAAATCAACATGGGATAAGAATGTGGAATGGGTTTAAAGGTTAAGAATCATATAATTTCCCTCAATGTAAATTTAATGTTGAAAATCATGAAATGAAAACAAATTAAAACCTAAATAGTAATATCAAGTTACATAATGCTCCATAGGTGTTTAATCCTTCTATATAATAAATAATGATTTGTTGTGAATCTAATCTATAACTATATTTTTAATTGTCTAGATTTTGTTTAATAGTATTTTCCTTTAAATTAGATAAATTTTCCACATTTAGTAATACATAATTATAAGAATCACATGTACCAAATTACATAACAAACAACATTTTTTTATATTTAATTTAACATTAAATTTAGAGAATAAATATAGCCATAAGAATTTAAAGTCTTATAATCAAATAAAATAGAAAATAAAATCGAAAATAATATGACAATAATATGAAAATTTGGATCTCCTTGATACCCAAGAATTATCACACTCAATAGTAACTCAGTAGAAATAAAGTGGAACATTAAAAATTAAATATTAATTTTAAAAATGAAATATTATATAAAAATGGGAGAAAATATAATTAAATGTATAATAAATGAAATATGGGATTTTTAAAGAATGTATAGAGACATATCATAATTAAGAATCAATGTGATAGAATAATAATATGATCATTAGAATAGTAATCTATCAGGTAGGATTAATAACCTAACCATTAAAATAGTGACTTGAGAGAATAAATTATAAAATAATATTTTGGAATATGATAAAATTATAATATTGTAAATTATAAACTAGATTCAAGTAAATAAAAGATTTAAAATGAAAAAATTAGTGTTTGTATTTTTGTAAAAAAATATTCTTTATTTGTGTTTTCATAAAAAAAATATTTAAGATAAATTTAATTATCATAATGTTTGGTTAAAAATTGTATTATTTTTAATTAAAATGATAATATTATTTTATGGGACAACAATTAATTTTTCAAAGGTTCATAAAATTGATCATAATATAAAAGTTTATTATTTTTTAAATAAAAATGGATTTAATTTTCAAAATAAATTACTCAAATTAATTCATTTTCATTAAATAGAATTTATTTTTTGAATCAGCACATTGAAAATTTCATATAATGAATTTTTGGTTTTTATGAATTGTAATATAAGATGAAATATCGTATTTTACATGATATATGATATACATGATTAATTACATAAATCTTGTTGGTTGAAATCATTATTTAGAACTCACATGAATTAATTTATATGTTATGTCATTAAATCCATCAATATTAAATGTCTTAAGAAAAAATATTAAACTAATTATTATTATATTTAAATACTCCCCTCTCTTCCCCTAATAAATACCACCCCTCACCACCCATTATACTCACACCTTTTAAGGAATTTTTCTTTCCATATTTCTACCCCATATTCTTTCTAACTTACTCCCTCATGTCTTTATAGTGCTGGTCTCCATAAAATGTAAAACAAAAGGACCTTATGGTGTATTTAGAGAGACAGTATTCAAAGAGGTAATATTATCAATCTATTGATTTTAAATTATTTTATTCTTATACCTCCTCCTTAATTCCTCCATCTAACTTGAAATATTGACTCCAACATAATACAGATATTTAAATGTTACTATTTTATTAGAAAATACATTATCCAACTTATTCTCAATTAATTATGAAATGAAAATATAGTTAACATTATGATCATTTTAGCACCACTATAAATAACATACTTCATTATTATCCACTACCTTATATTCATTTTTTAATAAATTTTATATGAAGAAATTCTATCAAAATCATTTTATTTTGTATTATTCTTATTATGGAATAGTTAAATACCCTTAAATTTAAATAAAATCAAGTAAGATCATCACGGTCATAAAACCACTTAAAAGAACTAACTATATTAAAATAAAACCTACACTATATAAATCATGATTATTTATGATTAACATTTAACATTAAAAATAATTTAAACTTATAGAAGCACATTTACTATATATGATTACACTTTTGGATTTATGCAACCATTTCATAAGGAATCTCATAATTACCAATAAATTAATCTCACAAAGAACCATGAAACAACAAACCTTATAATAGTCGAAAGAGAAACAATATATTAATTTAATGACTCTAAACTGACCTAAAATAATGATAATAAATAAAAATTATTTGAAGAGGGTTCTCAATACAGTATTTATGGATTCTAAATTTAATATTCCAGAGGTTAAGTGAATGTGTAGAATGAATATTTAACTAAAATAAGGGAACTCGTTGAACCACCCGCATTTATTTGGGTTATTCTCTATTTGACTCCACCTCACTTTATATCATTATATATAGAATGAAAAACATCCATACTATTAATATATTTTCCTCTCATATATACATTATTTCCCCTTTTTCATTTTAGGGGATATAAATTATTTTATAGTTCCATACCCAAATATTTATTTTAAATAGTGTAGATTTATGGGATTTTCTATATCTTATGTTTATGACATATGTTTGATTTACTGTTGTGGAACACATATAAAATTACATGTTATGATGGGTTCACCCAGGTAGTGATCCAATACATTTAATAGTTGTTATATTATATTATATGACATGTATGGGATTTGGAAGTAATCATAATCCATGATGGGACTCTATCTACCATGATCTATTGTCTTGTATGTGATCCTTAACATATTCTTAGGTCATTTTTTATGTTTTTTACATATTAATATAATTCCATGATCTTATGGTAACATCATTTTTATATCATACTTCTATATTATTATTTAAATTCATTTCCTTTTATGATATCATGTTTTGAAAATAAATTGATATGATATACGTAGTTATCATTCTCTATATCAACACATTTCTTTATATACTCCCTAGTATATCCTATTAAATTTTAGAATCTTAATGGGATCTAGTGTAACATTACTGAGTTTCATATAATGACGTCATATATTATATTAATTATAATGTTTTATGAAACTATTTTTTCAAAGATACTAGGCTTATGGATCCTTTAATTGTGATTATTGAATATTTATATCAAGAATATTGTAATAAGATGTGTAAGATGCTTGGGTATCTATACTTGGTATTAGATAAAGAGATAATTTTTTGGGTTTTAGGAATTTAGTACATATTTAAAAATAATGTGGATATGTATAAGTATAGGAAAACATCTTGAAATTTGGTTAAAGTAAAGATATAGTAGTTTCTAGGAATTGAAATTCCTATCCATATACTATTATTGGGTGGTTCTATGAAACTTATAGTCCAATGGGTAATAACCCCAAAAATAATCGTTGGTTTATAACTTAACATACACCTAGTGTTTGATAAACGTGTATATTTTCACACCATGTTTGATATGATTCAGAAACATTAGGAGTCGAATTGATAGAAGTTAATGATCCATAGAAGAGTAAAAGGATAAAAAAGAACATGGACGCAAATATGTATGTGGTTCGGTAAATGATCCCCACTTCCATGGAGTGGAAGAAGTTTCACTAGTTTTTTAGCACAATTTACAAGGAGTATCTCTAGTTTCTCACACAAATTGAAAACATAACCCAAAATGGGCTATAAAATTATGAAGGTGATCCACTGTTCCACCACATGTATAGGATTTCTGTAACCCTATAGTGAGATGTGTCCACCCAATTCAAAAGTGCTACAGTGTTTGATGGTTGGTCCTCAGTACAAAATTTGTGGCCTGGTGCATAGTATAGGCCACAAGCATTCGGCCCAAACATCATCCAAACTGGATCAAGCTACACTAATCAAAAATGACACTCCTAAGGGATATGGTTTTTGAAATTCATAATCTCTTTATAAAACAATATGATTTATTCCAATAGATTTTTAGGTTAAGAAACCTAATAGAGAAATTTCCATGGATAACCAAGATTGGACCATAAAACCACATTTTTTAGGATATACATGTAATTTATATGTTATTCTCTTATATACTCATAGTTTATTTTTTATACTTATTTTATTACCAGTATTACAATAAAAAAATTTCACTTTACTTTACATAATGGCATGAAATAAGATGAATCAATCAAAACATAAATGTGATAGGTATTGTAATGATTACCCTAATATGATGCCTAACATGATTAGTATGGCGGATGATAACGTCATGGAAGTACTAGATTTTATAACTCTTGTTATGAGTAATAACATCAATCATGTTGAACACACTCTTTCCCCAAAGAAAGAGCATGTGGTGGTTGATTCCTTTACATGAATAAGGATACATAATTTTAGTGGATCATTTCGCCCCCTCATCACCAAACAATGGATTAAATCCATTAAAAATGTATTATTTTCCCTACAATGATCTAAAGATGATAAATTAATAATTCTCATTTATCACATGGAGGGAGAAGTTGATCAGTAGCTGAAACTAATGAAGAAAACAAATCCTAAGGATGATATCAAATCCATGAAATGTAAAAGATTGAAGATAATGTTTTTGGATAAATATTTTCCTAGAACTCTCCATCTCAAAATATATAGGGAGTTCATTGGAATTAATAAAAATGAATATGACTCGAATGGTGCTTATGAGGAAAACATTACAACTATTTAATGATATACCTCCATATTTTTCATTAAAACAAAAAAGTAAGGTTGACCGCTTTTTTAGTGGATTAAATCAAAGTCCACAAGGAGAATCAGTGATTTGATAAGTTGATTATTGTTAAGTGAATGTGGGTTTCTACCTTAACAACAAGATATATATTGGGGGTCCTATGTTGTCACTTTAGGCTATAAATATGAAGAATAAAAATGATTTTTCATGGGATAGATCAATGGATAAATCACATTGATGAATGAAAATCCAACTTCCTATGTGTTAAAAAATAAGGGAAGAATAATTTTGGAAATAATCTCAATGGAAAATGGATATTCTTCATGTGCGAAATAGATGGGTATTATTATAATTAATATATAAGGTAGATAATGAAACCCACTAATTTTTTAGAAGAAATGAATGTTATAAAAATATAGTAAAATCAGTAAATTACAGTGGATTTTTAGTTACAGTTTTATAAAAACTGTTAAATGAAAAAATATATTCATTATTATTTTGTTAATAATTATTTTTTAAAGAATCAATATTTAGAATCTTTTTTGTTTAAGACCTGCCTTAAAAAAATTAAAATATATTTTTTCAGTGGTTTTATTTAAAACCACTGCTAAGTTTAAATAAAATCATAGTAGACCACCCTACCAATTTTTCTTGACCTCCCTCACTATTTCTCAACACCAACTCTCAGCCTCTACCTCCCTCTCATTGCCAATTGATGTTGGTATGAGGCCAGCGAACCTACCTCAAACTCCCACTCACTGTCACTTGTTATCATACCCCTCTGATCATTCCCCTTAGTGGTGGATGACATTGGACCCCATCTCATCCCCTACCACAACATTGCTTAGGGACAGACTAGTTTCCCTATCATCCTCGATGCCAGATCCCCCTCGATGATTTCCTCTATTTCTCCACATTAATTTGATGATGCAAATTACCTATATCATTTTATGTGATTAATAAGATTATAAACAATCATGGGCTCAATTATAAGAAGATACATGCATGTATCAATGATTATAATATTTTTTGAAAGAATATTCAAATTGAGAAATGTGAAAACTAGGCTGTTCATCTAGATTAAAATTAAAAATAATGATATTAATTTGAATCTATTTACTATAAAAATGTAAGATTAAAAAATTTCCCTGAATTTTTTACAATAGTTTTCATTAAAACCCAATTGGAAAGTAATGTTTCTTTAATATAAATGTGATAATCATATAAGTGGATTAATTTTCATTATAATAATGATGAATTCATGAAACATCCATGAGATTCAATAATGTAAAATACCTTCGATTCATTACATCATAATTTCTATTCTAATCTTAGAAAATTATGTTTAAGATTGGCATGTTATGGATTCAATCCTTTTAGGATTTTAAGTAGTATTTAAAACATTTGGTCAATTGTTTTGATCCCTTATAATCTAGCTCCCTGGATATGTATGCAATTGAATTCATTAATTATATTGATTATTATTAATGGAAATGAAATTGATATCTACCTTCAACCTCTTATTCAAGAATTACAATAGTTATTGAATAGTGGTTTAGAAACATACAATAAATCAACTGCATAAATATTCATAATGCATAAAAACTTATCTGGACCAATACTCACCTTCAATGACTTTTAAATTTTCCTATTTGGAATATAAAAACATGTTTGGATATTCTAGTATGTAATAATTATTTTGGGTCTCAATGGATACCTTATATAAAAGAAGTGGAGTTTCATGTGTCATCATGTTATCCTTGATACAACTCATAGATTTCATTTCAACAAGTTATGTTTCATTGAAAAACTGGTTTGAATCTTCCATAAACAATTATCATGATCACAGATCTTGGCATCAATATCAAATTTTATTACAGAGTTTGGAAGTTTCTTTTAGGTGAATGAATGTGTAAAAATGGTATAACGCCTCCAATTAAAATTCATTCACAATAAGAGAGTAAATAGTATGTTTTTTAAAATTATGTATTGGAAATTTAGTTTGTTAATCCATAATCTTGACGTTATGAACATTGATAAGAATTTATGTGATAATTATTTGTCTATATTTATTAATGAGTAGGGAAAATCAAAGGATCATTTAAATACCTGTAAGGGAATATAAAAAATAAATATCAAACAAGATCTATAGAAAAATGAGAATATGAAGTATCAAACTACTATTTTATCAACAAAAACACATCAAAAATATTTTTCCCATCAAATATTAAGAAATGTTAAAGGGTATAATATATATTTTCTAAATATTTTAATATTTTTTATTTGAATCACCATAGGATACATCAATTTAAATGTCATTACTTGCATGTATTAATAGATAATTTTCTACCTTTAGATATGAAAAAATTATCACTTAATAAAATAATTGTCGTTATGATTGAATTTTCATTATTTAGAAAGCTTTTTTAGAATACATTTATCCCCAATGAATTGGATAAATATAATTACTTAATTTTATGGATGATATTTCATTTTTAAATGTTAGATTCCCCATTATTTTCACTATCATGATTCATCTCATGTTGCATTTGTTCAAGAATATAAAATTGGGGGGATTGCAATATTTATGCGTGTATCCCATGTAAATGTATTACATTTTGATATTATTTCATTAAATAAATAATTGAACTGTAGAATTATTTGTGATTAATTTGATGATGCAAATTACCTATATCATTTTATGTGATTAATAAGATTATAAACAATCATGGGCTCAATTATAAGAAGATACATGCATGTATCAATGATTATAATATTTTTTGAAAGAATATTCAAATTGAGAAATGTGAAAACTAGGCTGTTCATCTAGATTAAAATTAAAAATAATGATATTAATTTGAATCTATTTACTATAAAAATGTAAGATTAAAAAATTTCCCTGAATTTTTTACAATAGTTTTCATTAAAACCCAATTGGAAAGTAATGTTTCTTTAATATAAATGTGATAATCATATAAGTGGATTAATTTTCATTATAATAATGATGAATTCATGAAACATCCATGAGATTCAATAATGTAAAATACCTTCGATTCATTACATCATAATTTCTATTCTAATCTTAGAAAATTATGTTTAAGATTGGCATGTTATGGATTCAATCCTTTTAGGATTTTAAGTAGTATTTAAAACATTTGGTCAATTGTTTTGATCCCTTATAATCTAGCTCCCTGGATATGTATGCAATTGAATTCATTAATTATATTGATTATTATTAATGGAAATGAAATTGATATCTACCTTCAACCTCTTATTCAAGAATTACAATAGTTATTGAATAGTGGTTTAGAAACATACAATAAATCAACTGCATAAATATTCATAATGCATAAAAACTTATCTGGACCAATACTCACCTTCAATGACTTTTAAATTTTCCTATTTGGAATATAAAAACATGTTTGGATATTCTAGTATGTAATAATTATTTTGGGTCTCAATGGATACCTTATATAAAAGAAGTGGAGTTTCATGTGTCATCATGTTATCCTTGATACAACTCATAGATTTCATTTCAACAAGTTATGTTTCATTGAAAAACTGGTTTGAATCTTCCATAAACAATTATCATGATCACAGATCTTGGCATCAATATCAAATTTTATTACAGAGTTTGGAAGTTTCTTTTAGGTGAATGAATGTGTAAAAATGGTATAACGCCTCCAATTAAAATTCATTCACAATAAGAGAGTAAATAGTATGTTTTTTAAAATTATGTATTGGAAATTTAGTTTGTTAATCCATAATCTTGACGTTATGAACATTGATAAGAATTTATGTGATAATTATTTGTCTATATTTATTAATGAGTAGGGAAAATCAAAGGATCATTTAAATACCTGTAAGGGAATATAAAAAATAAATATCAAACAAGATCTATAGAAAAATGAGAATATGAAGTATCAAACTACTATTTTATCAACAAAAACACATCAAAAATATTTTTCCCATCAAATATTAAGAAATGTTAAAGGGTATAATATATATTTTCTAAATATTTTAATATTTTTTATTTGAATCACCATAGGATACATCAATTTAAATGTCATTACTTGCATGTATTAATAGATAATTTTCTACCTTTAGATATGAAAAAATTATCACTTAATAAAATAATTGTCGTTATGATGCAAATTACCTATATCATTTTATGTGATTAATAAGATTATAAACAATCATGGGCTCAATTATAAGAAGATACATGCATGTATCAATGATTATAATATTTTTTGAAAGAATATTCAAATTGAGAAATGTGAAAACTAGGCTGTTCATCTAGATTAAAATTAAAAATAATGATATTAATTTGAATCTATTTACTATAAAAATGTAAGATTAAAAAATTTCCCTGAATTTTTTACAATAGTTTTCATTAAAACCCAATTGGAAAGTAATGTTTCTTTAATATAAATGTGATAATCATATAAGTGGATTAATTTTCATTATAATAATGATGAATTCATGAAACATCCATGAGATTCAATAATGTAAAATACCTTCGATTCATTACATCATAATTTCTATTCTAATCTTAGAAAATTATGTTTAAGATTGGCATGTTATGGATTCAATCCTTTTAGGATTTTAAGTAGTATTTAAAACATTTGGTCAATTGTTTTGATCCCTTATAATCTAGCTCCCTGGATATGTATGCAATTGAATTCATTAATTATATTGATTATTATTAATGGAAATGAAATTGATATCTACCTTCAACCTCTTATTCAAGAATTACAATAGTTATTGAATAGTGGTTTAGAAACATACAATAAATCAACTGCATAAATATTCATAATGCATAAAAACTTATCTGGACCAATACTCACCTTCAATGACTTTTAAATTTTCCTATTTGGAATATAAAAACATGTTTGGATATTCTAGTATGTAATAATTATTTTGGGTCTCAATGGATACCTTATATAAAAGAAGTGGAGTTTCATGTGTCATCATGTTATCCTTGATACAACTCATAGATTTCATTTCAATAAGTTATGTTTCATTGAAAAACTGGTTTGAATCTTCCATAAACAATTATCATGATCACAGATCTTGGCATCAATATCAAATTTTATTACAGAGTTTGGAAGTTTCTTTTAGGTGAATGAATGTGTAAAAATGGTATAACGCCTCCAATTAAAATTCATTCACAATAAGAGAGTAAATAGTATGTTTTTTAAAATTATGTATTGGAAATTTAGTTTGTTAATCCATAATCTTGACGTTATGAACATTGATAAGAATTTATGTGATAATTATTTGTCTATATTTATTAATGAGTAGGGAAAATCAAAGGATCATTTAAATACCTGTAAGGGAATATAAAAAATAAATATCAAACAAGATCTATAGAAAAATGAGAATATGAAGTATCAAACTACTATTTTATCAACAAAAACACATCAAAAATATTTTTCCCATCAAATATTAAGAAATGTTAAAGGGTATAATATATATTTTCTAAATATTTTAATATTTTTTATTTGAATCACCATAGGATACATCAATTTAAATGTCATTACTTGCATGTATTAATAGATAATTTTCTACCTTTAGATATGAAAAAATTATCACTTAATAAAATAATTGTCGTTATGATTGAATTTTCATTATTTAGAAAGCTTTTTTAGAATACATTTATCCCCAATGAATTGGATAAATATAATTACTTAATTTTATGGATGATATTTCATTTTTAAATGTTAGATTCCCCATTATTTTCACTATCATGATTCATCTCATGTTGCATTTGTTCAAGAATATAAAATTGGGGGGATTGCAATATTTATGCGTGTATCCCATGTAAATGTATTACATTTTGATATTATTTCATTAAATAAATAATTGTATTAGGCCATATTTATAAAAATTATTTATTAATTTGTTACCTTTTATCCTTATTTATCATGGTCATGCAATATCTTATCTGAAAAATAAAGTTCATACAAAAGGTTTTATTAAAAAAATGTTTCCTTTTAAAGAGCATTTAAACTTCTGTTCAATTTATTTAGATTCAATAGAGATAAGATTCAATCTAGTGGGGTGTTTTGATGAAAAATACATGTCACTTGTGGGATAGAAATGACTCGTAAATGTTTCCAATTTTAGGGTCAGAAGTTTTTAAAAATCGCTTCTTTTTTATTGATAGATATTTAGTTCATATAAGATAAAAAATGTATTATAATCAATAATGATATTATTAATCCCTATATTGAATAATAAATGACTCAAACTAATAGACACATTAGGATCTATACGCATAATGGAAAATAGATAATAGAATGTTTTACAAAAGAAGTTGTTGAACTGTTTTCACATCATCTTAGTTCTTAATATAATACATAGTTTGAATATATTGAAATTTATATAAATTTTTTATAAATAATATATCAACTTTTATAGGTAATGAACTATGATGATTTAATTGAACTATATGAATATTTTAAGTATCTTTCATGTGGTCCTTTGAAGCATGAAAATATATTAGATCCAAATAATATTGGTGGTTTGAGGTTTTGTATTATTGATCATGATGGTGGTTTGAAGAAAAAACATTGGAATATTTATGGTTTCAAATCAATGTTACTGTGGAATATTTTTATATATTATCAAGTAAAATTATCATTTTAAAATTTTAATAATTTTATTTAAATGTAACTGGGTTAATATTAATAGGGGTATAAAAAAGATACATTGAAATGAACTTATGTCAATTTCTCTTAGTTTTTTGATACTAGTGAGAGAGAAGAACATGAAAAATGTATTATGTCTTCTAATGAAAATAATGGTATATTATTTTGATAATATAGTGTGTGACTGATGAAGTATTATTATCCACATGAAACTGAGAGACATGTATAAAGTGGGTGAAGAAGTTTAAGTAATTTTTGATTGTGAATCCCATCAACAATAACAGATTGAATTTTGGGTACCAAATGATAAAGAAAATTATATTCTTTTGAGGGAGAGTCATGAAGTATAAGAACTAATATATGAAGGAGAATAATAAATAATGAAAATAATGGAACTTAATAGAAACATGACCAATAAGGAAGAGAATTTGTATGTTCTTTTATATTAATAAATCCATTGAATTATTTTTTATATTAATAAAGGAAAGAAAAAAAATTTATGTTAATAAATGAAAAGAATTATTTTGTAGGCATGTCATGCTGGAAGAGGTTTAGTGTCAGTAAAACATTTACATCATAGGGTTTTCATTCTCATTCTATGACTCAATGTATAATTCAGTACATACCACACACACCATTATTATACAATTTTATATAAGCCTCATATGATTTTATCCACATGTATTACTTCTTTAAATGATGTTGAGTTATTAAAAAATCAATAGAATGGTCAATAAATTCCATAAATTTACATTTATATAATTCATTTTGTTAGTTATTATTTTTTTCAAATAAAATTTTAAGCCAATTTTTTTAAATATTTATTTTGTATCAAACCTAAAAAATAGATCTTAAATTATTTTAATAAAATACATTGTAATCTTGTGGTAATTATTTAAATTCGATAGTTTAAATCTTTATATCAATCAAAACAAGTGCTACATGTGTTATAGGATCCAAATAAAATATTTTATCAAGAGAAACATTTATGTTATTATATGTAAAATTAATTGTGATGACATTATATTCTTTATCATTGATATCAAAAAAAAATTCGATAGTTTTTTGAGGATATTATATTAGGTTAAGTTGGAAAAATGATTTATAGTTTTAAAATCCACTACATAGTTGATGTTTATACATTAAATCATGTATGAGAACATATTTTAATGAATTTCTTGTTTATGTTGTTTGGTTTCTTTATTCTTATGATGAATTATGGAATATTTGTCATTGAACAATTAAATTAATTAATTATATTAAAATAAAAATTTGAGTCTATAAATGTCATGTTTTTAAATAGAGTTTAGTCAATAATATAATTATTATCATGGATATGATTATTATTTGAGTTGTTTACCGCAAAGTGTAATTGATGTGGAAAACCTGACTTAATTTTGAGGATATTTGGGATTTTATTAGAAATGATGAGATTAGGTTTAATGAATTCAAGATGTTTGAAAAAATTATATATAATACTAATTGTAGATGATTTCCAACTCAATAAACTCTTACATATAATGCGATAAGAAAATATGGGTTTTAAATACCATAGAATATCATTTATCTTCCCACTAAACTATGGTTGTTGTTTGTTACGATGATTCTGGTCATGTTCAGGGATACCAATTCTTAATTTCATTATTGTTTCATTACATAAACTGAAGTTAGATAAAATAATATTTCTTTCTAATTATAATCCATTTATTGTCCATTCATTATGAACATTACTGATCTCTGGTTAAATTCTTTATATTCATGCAATGGAGGTGTGGAGTAGGTAAGGTGGTTATGGGAAGTATCATGACTAGGTAATGGAGGGTGATGGGAATTAATCTCATTTGAGTAGCCAAGACTAATGTTTGTGATGAAATTTTGCGGAACATGACATTTCGTAAACTATAATGTAATTTAATCTCATATTATATGTAATATTTTTTTTATGTATGGAAGTTACTATTTTTTGTTTAATTAATTTTCTATTTTTTGTATACTTACTTTTTCCTCTAGTTTTTGGTGGATCGTGTAGAAATTTATTTCCCTATTTCTAAATCAACATAACTTTTAGCAGTTTTAACAACCATTATTTACTTAATAGTAGTTTTAAACTCCATAATAAAATAGTGGGGCTTAAAACCAATGACAAATATGGTAAATATTCCTATTTAGAGGTGTATTCAACTGCCCCTAAATTGTTTATCCTAGTAAACCTCTGAAAATCAAAAAAACTACCAAAAAAATTTTCTATAGAAAAACCATTGGTACATAAAAACCCACCACAAAATTCAACAATAAGGCAAACTGTTACTCATTAAAATAAAACCTCCCCTAAAAACTAATTATATCAATGAAAAGTGAACCAAAAATCAAAAAAAATAAAAAAAACCCATTAAATATTTAACTAAACCACCATGAAACCAATTATAGGCTCTTAAAACGGCCATGAAACCAAAAAATAACTACCTCTATCTTATTTTTTCCATTAATTGTTGTCATAAGATGTCCATTTATCAAGTGTTACAACTATTATGGACCAAAAAACTATGAAATAAAATGCCATAATCTAAGGGTTATCAGTGATAACTGACAACAACATCCTCTAAGGACTTCTGAGAATGGAAGGGAATATGCTATGAAAACTACTATGGTGGACCCTAACATTGAAGTGGTGATAGGAATTATTGTTAATAATTCAAAAATATAGGAATAAATAATTTATTTTGGTTCTACACATTCATTAAAATCATGAAACATTAGTATAACTATTCAAACACCACTACAAAACATAGAGGATGATTTATCAATGAGAATGTAAAATGGGTAATTATTCCATCCCAATAATATAACCCCCCATTCAATGTTTGTGGGAAAAACCTCCCATAAAAACCTATCAAACATCATATATTGTAATTTGATAATATACTAGTTTGGATTGAATTTCCTTATAAAACCCCAACATTAAACTATAATTGAGGAAAATCAATCTACATATCCAGATTCATTCTCTGGTTATGTACAAATTTATGTTGGAGGATTAAACTCCTTTAGAATCCACTTCTCAAGCACTGATATTATTTCCTTATGTACAAGAATATCCATATCAAATGATTGAGACGAAGGATGGATTCATTCTTTGAGACATGTCAATTGTGAGGGACTATAATGATGCATTCCCTAAAGAGTTTCCCATTCTTCCTCCTAATATAGAGGTTTAATTATACATTGATATATATCCAAACAATCACTCTTTATATAATGGTCACTATTGGATTATAATATTCGAACAAGCAGTTATAAGAGAATCAGGACAATAGTTTTTAATACATGAGTGCTTCAATATGGGGTGTGATGGTCCAATTTATCAAGAAGATGGATGGATCAATGAACCTTTTCATTAATTGTCATAATATAAAAAAATAACAATAAATAAAACTTATTCCCTTCTATAAATAAATGACTTGTTCGAATAACATGTGGGGCCCAAAACATCTCCACTGTGGACCTTTGGTTGTGATATGAACAATTAAAGGAAAAGAAGGATGATATTCCCAAGAGTACCATTTATACATGATATGGAAACTATGAATTCACAGTGATTCACTTCAGACTCACTAATTCTATAGATATCTTCATGAAGATTATGACTAAAGACTTAGAGAATACACCAATAAATTATGTCCATCATTATAGATGATATTATGATATATTCTAAATTTAAGGAGGAACACAAAGAGAATTTGAGTACTATTCAAAAGAAATTATGAAATTTATAATAAATGTGAGTTTTGGATGGAGGATGTATCATCCATTGGGATTGATACCACTATCAAATAGCAATATGTGGATCTTTCAAAGAAAAGGTCATTTGAGGAGTGAAATAGACCAATATCTATAGTGGTGGTCCATTAATTACTTGGACTATCTAGGAACTAGAGTGATTTGTGATGGTAATATACTTATTTTCAAACCCACTGACAAAGCTAAAAGAGATAAATTTGATGTTTGTTTGGAGCAATGATTGTAAAGAGAGATTCTATAATTTGAAAAATATTCTAATTTGTACACCCATTCACATATTTCCCTTTAGTGGTAAACATTTCATGGTATACAATGATTCATCAAAGAGGGTATTAGGTTGTTTATTAATGAAAAATGATAAATTTACATACTTATCCACATGGATATTCAATTATCATGATAAATAATAGCCAATGTATTATATAATGTTGGATGGAATGATATTTCCATTAAAATTTTCACCTCATTACCTCTATGGTGATAGTGTGAAATATATAATTATTATAAGATAATTAAATATATATCCACATATAAGGAGTTTAATATGAACTAATAATGATGGTTATAATGGATCAGCATCTATGGATGGTTAATCCATTACAGTCTTAGGAACAAAAATAATATATTGGATTCCATATATTGAAATGATCATTCATCCTTATCAATGATAATAATTTAGAAGGATCCATTCTTCTTAAACATTTGAAGGATGAACAAGGAATTAATAATATAAGGAAAAATATCCTATCTATCCCAAATGATTAGTACCTATCAATTTTTTGGAAGATAAAGGATGCTAAAATGGATTTTTTATAAATATATATGAAGCAGAAAGTTATAGGAAAATTAAAATATATATAGTTTAAAAAAATTTAAGAAGGAGTTTTATGATTTGGGTCATTACTATGTGTACCATAAAAGAAAAGGATAAAAAAGGAGCTATTTTGTGAAGCATGTATCTTGAAATTATCCATCAACCCAGGGAGAATAATGATATATTCTGATACTCAAGAGAACTATTGGTGGGATAATATAAAGAAGGAGATCATGTAATACATACCAAAGTACCAGGTATGTCAACAAGTGATTTTATAGTGGAAAAGTTACAATGGAATGATTTAACCATTACCCATAACCACATGGAAATGAGAAAGCAACACCACGTACTTTTTCACAAGATATCCAAATAGATCTAGAGGAAATAATTTCTTAATGGTTATTGTGGATAATCTTACAAATACTACTCACTACATTATAATTTGAGGGTACATCTCACTTGATCATCTTATAAGGATATACATTAGTGAGTTGGTTAGGATATAAGGAAAACCACTATGAATTGTTTCTTATAGGGATCCATGGTTTACCTCCATGTGCTTCAAATGTTTCCAAGTTTCTATAAAATAATATTTGAACTTCAATTTGGATTATCACCCCCAAACTGATGGCCAATATGATTGAACTATTGAGAAACATGATGACATGTTGACGGTTTTCTACAGGGACTATAGAGATGGATGGGATAAATATATTCTTATAGTCAATTTCATATACAATAATGGATTCAATTAAAGAATCCAAATGGATCCATATGATGCTTTTTATGGGAATAGATGTAGAACACCTGCATGTTGGGATAAATGTTTTGAACACAATCTAATTATGACCCGAAATTGTCTATGAAGGGGTAGAAAAAGTTAAGACCTTCCAACAACACATTAGAGTAGCATAGAACTTACAATACAGAAATTTGGATAATTATGTTTGAGACCTAGAGTTTCTGGTTAAAGATGATTTATTCCTCTATATATATTCATGGAAGAGATCCAAGAGATTTTTGATGAAGGGAAAGCTATGTCCTAGATTAAATGGGCCCATTGTGATTCTTGATTAGAAATGAGTTGCAACCTATAGACTTGTAGTATCACCAACATTGTGAAAAGTGCATGATGTGTTCATCATATCCCTCTTCAAGAAGTATATCCAATATCCATTACATGTTCTAAATTTATAGGTGGTATAGCTGGAGAATTTCCACTCTTGTGAGGATAAACCAGTGATGACACAAAACCATGTAGACAAAGTTATACACAACAAGACAACTAACCAAGTAAAATTAATATGGAAAACCATATTTATGAGGAGTATACATGCGAACTAGAGGTAGAAATTAAACTAAAATACTGTAATCTAGTTTCATATTATAGTGTTAAATGAAATTTTGAGGGTGCACTTTCATAAGGAGGAAGAATATAGTGAACTATAATTTTATAAATGTATTTCCCCTTTTGATTATATAAATCTATCATATTTAGTAATGTTTTATTATTTAAATCCCAATCATCGCATGATAGAATCATCAAAATTTTATTATATTTAATCAGACTTTACATTTAGAGAATAAATATATCCGTATAAATTGAAACAATATGAAATAATAGATCCAATATAATAACTATAACTGAATTTTATTATGTTAATTTAATATTAATTATCCTACAACTTGACAATTATTTCTAAAATAGGAACATTTTTCACATGATAGTTCGTTCAGAACCTCCATAAACAATGTACTTAATTTTTTACAATCGCCTTCATGGATAGTTTTAATAAATATATTATTGAGAAAAATTATTCAAATCAGTATATTTTATTTTTTTCCCCGTATTTTGTAGTGGTTAAATATTCATAATGTTAAAAAAATATATTCTTTTATTAAGGTCGAAAAACCATCATAAATGAACGAACCTTGTGAAAGTAAAATCTATACTCCCTAAATCGTTTTTATTTTTGAATAATATTAGATATTAATAACCATTTAAACATACATAGACCCATTAACTACAAATCATGACACTTTTTTTGTATTGAAATGATCCATTAAGAACTCACATAATTACATATAAATTAATAAAATGATGGAACCCTGAAATGAATGAAAATTGGATATTAAAAATATGAATGACATATCTATTAAATGACTCTAAACTAACATTAAAGATTCATAATAAGTCAAATATATTTTAATAATGTTTTCAATAATGTATTTAATAAATATATTTTGATTCTTAAGTAGGTTAATGTGAAATTACAGAGTGAATTAGAACTGTATGTTAGGGAAATATTTTAACCACCCTCTTTCCCTAGAGTTATACCTTTTTTATCTTTTCCTCACATTCCCTCTTTAATATTTTGATTAATACCTATAATATTAATTATATATTCATAGTTCATATTTACCTAGGTTATCATTGTTTTCTTTGCTGAGGATATATAATATTTTGATGTTCTATTCCAAAATTACTCTTTTAAGTAATCCCAATTTAATGGAACTTCCTATTTCTTATTTCATGTTTGACCCTCCCCAATATTTTTTTATTAATCAATGGTTTTATATAAATAATAATTATTTTAAGTGTAATCCTCCTTGTTCACTTATATTTTTATAATTAATAGGATGTGGTTACCATCTTTAAATATTCATTTCCATTTTTGTAAAATATTTCTCAAGAAGTTCAATTCCAAAATTACTTAACCAACCATTATTAAGAAGTTCTGGACAAAAAAATATGTATTTAATACCATTTCTAGCTTATAATAATTCCAACAATCTAAATATCTCATTCCTTCATCTATTTTTAATTATTATAAGATGTCCTTTTATTGTGGTTTGATAAATATTAGGTAACCGAATTCATTCCATGGGTATTTTTTATTATTATTTTCTTTTTTATGATTTCTTTATGTGGAACACACAATCATGTAAATGTTTTGATATGTTCACCTAGAGATTTCACCAATGCATTAGGTAATGTTTCTATCTCAACAAATAATTTTTAATGGGATTAGAGAGTAAACATATTTCTCGATGTGACTCTGTCAACTATGTTATATTGTATTGGTAGTGATACTTGACTATTTATTAGGTTATGGTTTGTTATGTTTCCACAATACTATTATTCCATGATCTTATTATTCAATATCCTTTATATCATTCTTTTACATGATATTTCAAGGTCCTTGTCTTTTATGGTGTTGTGTTATGTCATTTGACTCAAATATTATTCTTTTTTATCATACATATTACCTTATTGGGATTTATAGATCACAAATTTTAATAATGAACTCTCTAATTTATACTTTGATGTTTTATCAGATAAATGGGAAATAGGATCACATTATAGAGTTTCAAATAAAAAGGTTATATTTTACATTAATGATTATGTTTCTTGAACAAATTGTCCCAAAGACCCTAGGAATTTGAATCCTATGTTTTTTAAAAGTATTATATGACTATTTAATTAATTAATTTATTACTATATAACATTCCCATATAATTTACAATTAGAATTTAACTAAAATGTTTTTATTAAAAAAGTTATTTGGGTGAAAACGACTCTATTTTCCAAGAATTTCATGGTTTGGTGGTTCTGGTCCTTGAACCATATTCATGGTTACATAGCCTCAAGGATCAAAATCCATTAATAAATATCATATTTTTTCATTATATAAATTTTTATAACTATCTATATAGGGTTTTGAGAAAAAATGAATTACTTCTCATCGTAGAGATGGTAATCCGTACGTTTGAATGAGTGATGTTTCCACTTTTCAGTGGATGGAATGAAAGGAAGGTAAATAATAATTAACCATTCTATATTAATAATTATAACTTAGATATCATATATATTAATTAAATATTTCCTTATTAATATTCCAAAAAACATGAAATGAAAAATGAATCACATTGATTCGTGGAGGTGGTAGTCCACAGGTACAGACGCGCAACATTTTCATTTTGTAGTTGATTTAAGGGTAAAAAGGTATAATATATTTTATATTTTAATAATAATACTTACGTTAAAAAAATAATATATATGAATTAATTTATATTATATTACAATCCAATATAGATAGTGTTATAAAATAAAAAACATTGCTTCGTTAATAGTTTAGTCTCTATGCACAGATGAATAATGTTTTTATTTTAAATAATATGAATAGAGATATAAAATAGATTTTAAATTAGTATAAAAACGTCTTATTATAGTATAGATACTTATTTAATCATTTCAAAAGGTTTATAGAATATTTAGCAGATATTTATGCATAATTAATCATGAAAAATGTGTGTAAGAACCTATATCTCTTCTTCGAGTATCATCCACTAAGAAGCACCTTATAGATTTTTATATTAGTATTTTGGGAAGCACATCAGCTCATGGTAATGGATAAGGATATTTTTAGGTTATTAGTGCATATATTTTTTTAAGATAAATGGACCATTTCTATAAATATTGGAATAGAGGTGGTTTCCTTTTATAAGTTTGGGGAGTGGTGAAATTGAAATTTTTTAAAACCATAAAATAATAGAAGCTCACATTCATGGAAAAGTTCCTCAAAATTTTCTCAATGTCTATTTTTGGATGAGGTAGAGTTTAAATATCTATAACCAATAAGATTTGGATAATTTTTTAGGTTACTTAAATCATTATCTATTTAGATTAACCACTCCTTATACCTTTTAACATTTAGTATTGTAATGAATTTTTAACTAAGTTACCAATCATTATGACCAATAATAAAGTTTATGTAATTAATTTTTTGGAAATTATGATTTAAAATTTTGAAATTTTCTTATATAATTCATTTCTTATAATTGGATTAAAATAATTCAAAATAAACCTATAAAATGCGAAGATAAAATTTTTCACAAAAATGATTTTTTTCCAGCATTAAATGTACATAATATAATTCTTGATTTGATAATAATCAATATATAAATGTCAATTTTTTAATTGAATATATAACTAAAAAAATAAATAAAATAATTTATATATAGTTATTAATTTATTTTAAAAAATCTCATTATGTTCATAGAAGTTGTTTTTGAGGGAAATAAATCTCTTTTTTCTTTTAAATGCTTATACATTAATTTTTAACCAACAGATAACCATGTATTTAATTTTCAACAACAGTAGAAAAACACTATTAAAAATTTTAATAATATTAATTAATATTTATGTAAAACTAATATGAGGATAAAATCTTCATGGACAAAACATTTCAAAATTGTTCTTTATTATCAATATATCATCATATATGTATTTGAAATTATTTTTCACAATTATATTTTGTTTAAAAATATATAATTTTCATAATTTTACAATTTATAATAGTTATTCACATGTGTTATATGTTTTTTTCATTACAAATAATGAAACACATCATATTTATCAATGAAAATTTATATTCTAAAATCTCATGGTGTTACATTTTACCCCCTTATAAATAAAATTCCCTCAAAATTACATCACTCTGATAGAAAATAAAAAGGAAAATTTTGAATCAATACATACATGGGTTACCATTTTTCTTCCTAAAATTTCATATTCCTTTATAGAACCTAAACCAGGTGGTATGTCTTATTTAGTATTACTTTGTGTCATTGATCTAAAATCTTTACAAGTTGTTTTGCATAAGAAACATCATGCTCCAATGGTACTCCCTCTTAGTTTAGTATATATGATGGATCATGTATATACTACCAAAACAGAGATACATGGAACAAATTAAGAAAATTTAAAGACCCGTAAATTTCAAGGAATTTTTTTTGTTAATTCTATTGGGATTTTACACGTACGTAGTTTCTGACGGCACTTGATTCCGAGGCTCGGTGTGCCCGGAATCATTTTCTGAAGTTTAGCTCGGGTACGTTCAGTAAACGAACGAGCGGGTTTTCCTAACTTTTGAACTAGTGCATAGAATCGAAATATGAGGGCACCGATGAAACCACAGTGTCGGAAATTGCTTAGGAACACCTTTTTCGAAGGTGCGTTTTCTCGGGAGGAGTTGTTAAAAATGTGAAGAATAAAAATATAGTTGTTTTACAAATATATTTTTATTACACCAATGATGGTTTAGGTTTTATGGGAATTAAAGTTGTGAGGAAGTTGGGGTGGGTCCCACACGATCCCCCACCACCTTCAATTTCCCTAACACCCCATTAAACCCCCCTCTAGAATTTATTTTTGTAACTCATCCTCTTCCCCTCCTTAATGCAGGTCAACTCTCACATTAAATTGTTTGATTAAAGCTATTCAATTAATTTAATTGAGAGTTTGAATTTTGAATATTTCGAATTCATGGCATGGGTTAATAAAATAAGGATGAACCTTATTTTATTTGGGGTTGGTTTTTTTGTTAGAGAAAATTGGAAGAGAATAATCTAAGATTGAAGAACGCGAAGAACGCCAAGACTTTGACGAAGAATGCCGTCACCGCAAGGAGAGATCGATGAGTCGTCTCTTCTTCTCTCTGCAGCCAGTGTGTGACGACGTTCCCTTCTTGGATGTATTCTGTTCCATCTTCTCTCCACGTCAAATAAAGGGAGACAGTGTTTCCTCCTCAGACGTTCTCCATCGATGTATACGGAGCTTCATCCCGCGATATCGTTTTCAGCGACGCTAGCTTCCGCAAACTTCTTCGAGGTAGGTGTTTATTTTATGTTTGGAATTAATTGATATACTTCGATAGTTCTTTGGCCGCCTGTTATCAAAATAACGGAGGAGGTCGGACCGCACGAACATGGCCGAACATCCTCCCCTTTTGTTGTTGAATATCTTGTGGCTTGGAACTGAGGCGGGGCGGTGCAACGGCACCGCGCGAGAATAAAGTAAATCGCATTGAAGGTGTGTGGCGCTATCGCGCTACACCGATGAAACTGAATGAACCTGCTACCAGGAATGGGCCAAGGTGAAAGGGGGCGGCGCCGTCGCGCCACGTCGGATAAACATGGAGGGTCGCGGCTGGGGCAGGCCGCGGCGGAGGGGCGATGCGCCGTCGCGTGGTGCCGGTCGGACAAAGGCCGCGGCCTTTGGCCGCGGTGGTGCAGCCAGGGGCAGCTGGGCATTCCGGCTGTTGGTGCTCCTAGAGGCGGGACCGGCATGTCCCACGGCGGCGGTTCATAGAAGCGGCCGGTTGAGCCGGCCGCTGGCACCAGGTGGAGGCGGGACCCCTCGGGTCCCGCGGCTCAATTAAGTTCGGCCGTTTACAAATCAAGGAAGCAGCCCCCCCCCCCCCCCGTGTCCGCTCTGCGTGTGGGTGCCCAGGCCGGACAGGGCGCACTGGTCCAGACCACTTGCGCCGGTCCGGACCGCCCGCGCCGGGCAGGGCCGCACGCTCCGGGCCGGACCCCCATGCCGGGCCGGATGCCCACGCCGGGCCGGGGCGCACCGGATGGGCCGGGCCGCGCCAGCCAGGCCGGGCCATGCCCAACCGGGCCGGACCCGTCCCGGGGTCGGGTCGACCTAGTTCGGGCTGACCCAGGGGGTATTGGGTCGGGTCAGACCATGCCCAAACCCCCTGTTTTCAGATAGATTCGTTCAACCACCCATATCTTGGGCTATAGACCTTCGATCGACGCACCATTAGTTGCATAGTGATCCTTGGATTGAGACGGACATTTTGGTATATTACACTCAAGGTTTAGGAGAACTTTGTGTACATCTAGGTTGGTTCGAACACGAAACCAACCAGGCCTTCGGAGCAGAAACGCTTATAACTTGAGCTCCAGACATCTGATTGATGTGTCGTCGACTTTTTTAGATTTCTCTTAGTGAGATGGTTCGTTTGGATTAATCCAATCGAAGTTTGGATGTAGTTGGAGTATGGTCAGGTTGGTTTTGACTTAAAAACCAATAGGGCCACTAGGACGAAAAATCCAATAACTCTCAGACCGGGCGTCTAATTGATGTGTCGTCTATCGCATTGAGTTCCTTTTGACGAGATGGAACTTTGGGATACATAAAATCCGAACTACGTGTCAGTTGATGTTTCAACCCCCTTGGATCGTGGAGTAGACCCTCTCGGAATCGAGCATGCTGTGTGCGGGAACCCTAGAGCTGGTTGCGACTGCAATGACGATGATGAATGTACTAGGATCCTCCGTGGGTTCAGCAGTGACGACGACCGTACTGAAATCCTCCGTGGGTTTGATGATGATGACTACTATTCTTTTATCCTATGTGGGTTCGGTAGTACTTGACTACTGTTCTTGTATCCTATTTGGGTCTGGCAGTATTTGACTCTGTACTTGTATCCTACGTGGGTCTGGAAGAGTAGCTGGTCTTGTATGCTTTGTGGGTCTGACAGCTTAGCTGGTCTTGTATCCTATGTGGGTCTGACAGCTTAGATGAATCAGTGGCTACATCTGATCATCTATATCTTCTTACGAAGAAGTATACATGTGTGAGCTGATTCTTGACTTTCAATCAATATCTTTGATATGATTATTTTGCTATCCTGTGAGGATTGGGTTATGTTATCCTGTGTGGATTGAATTGTGATATTTTTGTGTGGACTAGATCAAACTTGGGCTAGGATGTTGGAGCTGAACTGGAATTGATGACTTAGGTATATGTATGGGAATATACATATGTAGAGTTGGTTGTTACTTTGTGATTGTATTTATCCTGTGTGGATTATCCTTCGTGGATTCTGGGAGACCTTCAGGGGTCTCGGGGTCCCTACTGAGTAGCGTATACTCACCCCTGCATGGGATATTCCTGCACTACGTTGAGTTGGATGCAGACGATGGACAGCGCTGATCGATGTAGGAGCTCGTGGATCTGGACAGAACCTGGAGGTGGATCACTGGACGAGACGTACATGGAGCAGACAGCTGGAGACGAGGAGCGGAGGAGACTATTTGTACCCACCCTTGAGGTGGGATTTCCAGAGGATGAATCGGTGTCGCTGCTTTACTTTTCTGCTAATGTACTCTCTTTTCAGTTGTACTTTACTTTCAGTTGGGTTTGTATCCTGGACCATTTACTTTCCAGTACTTAAGTTTGTACTCAGTTTAATTATTGTTTACTTCTTCTTGCATACTATGTGGGTTTTGTTATATTACTTAAAGGAAATGCCTTCCCTTATATCGGGATTTATGCCTTTGGTTCTAGTCACCAGCCCCTGGCCTATGGGAGGCGGGCTTGGGGTAGTCACGGCACTGGTCTCGAGGATAGGTCGTGACAAATTGGTATCATGGGAGTTTGGTTCTACCGCAGAACACATGACTCTGATCATTCTTCTTTATGAAGAAATAATGTTAAGGATATTGAGTGTTGTTATTAGTCCAGGGAGTCCAGTGTTGGTGTGGCGGCCGACGTATCTGTGCACCAGGACCCTGACTTCTGATTTCCGACTTAGTGCATGAAAACATTGATTGTATGTGTGTTTCAAAAGTTTTAATTATGATTACATTGTGTCAGATCACCAGGTATACTGTATTGACCGTGGCGCACCTATATCTTTTTAGGATGGCCCCATGACGGCATCCAGCTAGGGTTCTGAGCTTGGTGCGAGATGAAAGCCCACCGAGCGACGAGGCCTCGGTGTAGGGCCCTATTACAGTGGAGGCACCGGCGGTACCTCTACCTGCTCAGCCACCGATGCCACCAGCCCGAGCCGCTGAGAGTGCACGTCGCCTTAGCGCACTGCACGAGTTTTAGCATCAGAGACCGCCCAAGTTCCATGGGGAGACGGACCCTCAGGCAGCCGACGATTGGCTGGAGACTGTTGTTCAAGTTTTCAGGTTAGTAGGGACACCAGCTGACCTCATGGTGATCCTTGCAGCGAGTCTCCTGTATGCAGAAGTAGCCAGATGGTGGCGCCTGATGCTCCAGGTTCACGATGAGGCATCTCTCCTTTGGTCGGACTTTGAGAGCCTCTTTCGCTCGGAGTTCGTCCCAGCCACCCTCCGTGCGGTGCACATTCAGGAGCTACTACAGCTGCGACAGGGTAGTAGGACGGTAGCCCAGTACTTAGTGAGATTTAACGATCTCTCACGCTATTCCATGGACATGGTACGAGACCCATTCTTCCGGGCCCAGACCTTCGAGCCGGGACTGAGGCATGAGATCAGGGCATCGATGATCTCCCTCAGCATACCAACGCAAGTAAGAGTACTGGAGCGAGCCCTTCTTGTAGAGATCTTTCTTGCTGAGCCTACACCAGCAGCGAGACCTACCGCAGGGTGGAATGTAGCTGAGTCTTCTGCAACTGGCAGTCGACAGATGTCACAGGGGTCCAAGTGGACTAGACCATCAGGCGGACGACCTCAGTACACTGGCTCAGAGGCGCATGGAACACGGCGTAGAGCTAGTATTACGAGGAGGAGAAAGTGCTATGCATGTGGCGGACAAGGCCATATGGCTTGTGACTGCCCGACCCGCCATACAGAGGAGCAGTAGATGGTTGAGGGACCACCCAGGCAGAGGCAAAGGTTTGACTGTGGCGGTCCGCAGGGAGCAGGCAGACGAGGCGAAGGAGCTGGCCGAGCAGCAGGTGGTGGGCGACGCTTTGAGGCTCTACCACCACCACCACCAGGAGGTCCACCCCAACCACAGGGAGCTAGTGGATGGAGGCAGGATCAACTTCAAGAAGCGGAGGCCTACGACCACGGCGCACCAGAGATGATTCGATGTACTATCTATGTCTACTCCACCCTTTCTGCAGTTCTTATTGACCCAGGAGTGAGTCATTATTTCATTACTGCTTCCCTTGTTCGGAGCTCATATATTCCGACGGAGCTGTTGGCTCGATCCTTACGGCTAGAGACTCCTACGGGAGCAGACTCGACGATTATGCACTAGTGCCGGCAGTGTGATCTTACTCTAGGACGCAAGAGCTTTGGCTGGGATCTTCTTATAGTGGCGTCGAGGCCTTACGACGTCATCTTGGGCATGGATTAGTTATCTACTGTCCATGCTTAGATCGACTGTATTAGGCACAAGGTGTGGTGTGTTCACACCGATGAGAGCAGTTTCACCTTCACCGGTGAGAAGGTCACCTTTGCAGTGCAGGACGGACTCACGCAGAGGAGAGGACAGTCGATCACTCATCAGTTGGCTAGCCTCATCGTAGGAGCATTTGATGTGTGGAGTCCGAGTTTTCCTGTAGTGGTGGATCAGTTTGCGGACATTTTCCCTGATGACATTCCAGGACTACCTCCTCACAGAGAGGTAGACTTCTATATTGACATGTACCCCGGGATAGCCTCGATATCTACTCCAGCATATCGGATGGCTCCTACTGAGCTTCGAGAGCTACGGGTGCAGCTGGAGGACTTGCAGGGCAAGGGATTCATCTGAACTAGTGTTTCACCCTGGGCTTCCCTGATTTTGTGCACCATGAAGGCGGACGGAAGCTTGCGACTATGGGTCGATTACCATCGCCTGAACCAGGTGACCATGAGGAACATGTATCCGCTACTGAGGATTTACGACCTTTTCGATCAGCTCAAGGGAGCACGATGGTTCTCGAAGATAGACCTCAGGTCAGGCTATCATCAACTCAGAGTTCGAGACAAGGATGTGTAGAAGACGACTTTCAGATGTCGGTATGGCCACTATGTGTTCTTGGTTATGCCTTTCAGTGTAAACAATGCTCCAGCAGTGTTCATGAGTCTCATGAATAGGATCTTTCAGCCTTACCTCGATCGATTTTTTTTAGTCTTCATCGATGACATATTGATATACTCGACTACTAAGGAGGAGCATGTCTACCACTTACGGGTTGTACTGGACACACTTCAAGAGCACCAGATTTATGGTAAGCTCTCTAAGTGTTAGTTTTGGATACATGAGGTCCACGTTTTGGGACACGTCATCTCTGAGGTGGGAGTTGCGGTGGATCCTGCGAAGATCGAGGCAGTGATAGCTTGGGAGCCACCCAGGATCGTGACGGAGGTGTGGAGTTTCTTGGGACTAGATGGGTACTATGGGAGGTTTCTATCGCACTTCCCCAGAGTTGCGGCACCACTTTTAGCTTTGATGTAGAAGGGGAAACCCTTCGTGTGGTCAGATAGATGTCAGCAGAGCTTCCAGGAGCTGAGACAGAGATTGACCAGTGCACCCATCATGAGGCTACCAGAAGAGAGGGTAGGTTATGTAGTCTACTACGATGCATCAGGGACCAGACTCGGGTGTGTCCTGATGCAGGAGCAGCCAGTGATTGCCTATGGGTCATGATAGTTAAGGTAGCATGAGCAGAACTACACTACCCATGACCTGGAGTTAGCAATAGTGGTCTTCGCTCTGAAGATGTGGTGGCACTATCGGATGGGAGAGCACTTTATAGTCTATTCTGACCACCAGATTCTCAGGTACATCTTCTCATAGAAGGACCTGAACCTGAGACAGTGAATATGGCTCGAGTTCCTCCAGTACTATGACTTTGAGATAGTCTATACTCCCGGAAAGGGGAACATAGTAGCCGATTCTCTCAGCAGGAGGATGGGCATTCAGCTACTTGGAGAGGCGACAGAGAAGCTAGCTGCTTTGTAGATATCCTTCATGGATAGAGATGGGGCAGCCTTCCTTCAGTCACTCACAGTCACACCTCCTCATCTTTATTGGGTCATAGAGGCACAACGTGGGGATGTTTACTGTGAGACACGACGTGCAGAGATATCTTCAGGACAGGAACCTGATGGATTCTCTGTAGGGGGAGATCACGTCGTCCTTTTCAGAGGGCGTACCGTGGTACCAGCTGCGTTACAGGAGGAGGTGCTGAGAGAGTTTCACACTTCCCATTTAGTGGTACATCCAGGAGTGGTGAAGATGTACCAGGATCTCAGGCGACCGCACTGGTGGCTGGGTATAAAGAAGGTTGTTGCATGGTTTTTTTCTCAATGCCTCACCTAACAGTAGGAGAATGAAGAGAACCAGGTACCAGCAGGCTTGGTACAACCCTTGGAGGTCCCGAAGTGGAAGTGGGATGGGATATCTATGGATTTCGTGACTGGACTTCCACGTACTTCCAGAGGAAACTACTCCATTTGGGTGATCGTCAACCGACTCACCAAGTCAGCCCACTTCTTACCCATCAAAGAGCAGGGCTCAGTGGAGAGCTCGGGACACCTCTATGTTCGGGATATTGTACGGATTCATGGTGTGCCATCATCTATCATCTCCGATCGAGATGCTCTCTTTACTTCCTGGAATTGGAAGGGTTTGAAGGAGGCATTTGGGATGAAACTATGTCTGAGCACCGCCTTTCACCCTCAGGCAGATGGTCAGACGGAGAGGACCATTCAGACTCTCAAGGACATGCTCTATACATGTGTCCTCGACTTTAGTCACAGCTAGAAGGATCACCTACCATTGGTGGAGTTTGCGTACAACAATAGCTACCACTCCACCATCGGGATGACACCATACGAGGCATTGTACGCTGACCTTGTAGGTCACCTCTATGCTGAAAAGGCCCTGGGGAGTCAGCCCTTGTGGGACCAAAAATGGTCTAGGCCACGACAGAGAAGGTCCAGGTCATCTTGGAGTGGATGAGGATAGCTCAGAGCCGATATAAGTCTTATGCTAACAGGAGACAGAGACCACTGGAGTTCGTGGATGGCGATCACATTTTCTTGCAGGTCTCACCTCGACGTGGATTACGGAGATTTGGCTGGGGGGGACAAGTTATCTCCACGCTTCATAGGACAATTCCAGGTTCTCAGCCGGATAGGCGAGGTGGATTATCTCCTGGCTCTACCACCTCAGCTGCACCGGGTGCACAACGTCTTTCACATATCTCAGCTGAGAAGATACGTGCACGACCTGACGCATATCATCGACCATGGGGAGCTAGACATTGATGATGAAGAGACTTTTGTGGAGGTCCCGGTAGAGATCGAGGATCAAAAAGACCGGGTCCTACGCGGACGGTCGATTCCTCTAGTGTGCATCAGGTGGCAGCACGAAAACCTCCAGGAGAGCACTTGGGAGCGAGAGTCTCAGATGCGTGCTCATTACCCTCATTTGTTCCGCTAGTTTGTGTTGTATCTCTATGGGGACGTAAATCCCTGAGGTGGGAGTAATGTAAAGATCCATAAATTTCAAGATATATTTTTTTTAATTTCATTGGGATTTTACCAGTACGCAGTTTCTAACGGCACCTGATTCCGAGGCCCGGTGTGCTCGGAATCATTTTCCGAAGCTTAGCTCAGGTACGTTCAGTGAACGAACGAGCGGGTTTTCCTAACTTTTGAACCGGTACTCGGAATTGAAATCTGAGGGCACCGATTAAACCGCAACGCCGGAAATTGCTTAGGAACACCTTTTCTGAAGGTGCGTTTTCTCGGGAGGAGTTGTTAAAAATGTGACGAATAAAAATATAGTTGTTTTACAATTATATTTTTATTACACCACTAATGGTTTAAGTGTTATGGGAAAGAATGTTGTGGGGAAGTTTGGGTGGGGCCCACATGAGCCCCCACCTCCTTAAATTTCCCTAACACCCCATTAAACCCCCATATAGCATTTATTTTTGTAACTCATCCTCTTCCCCTCCTTAATGCATGTCAAATCTCACATTAAATTGTTTGATTAAAGCTATTCAATTAATTTAATTGAGAGTTTGAATTTTGAATATTTGGAATTCATGGCATGGGTAAATAAAATAAGGATTAACCTTATTTTATTTGAGGTTGGTTTTGTTGTGAGAGAACATTGGGAGAGAATACTCTAAGTTTGAAGAACGCGAAGAAGGCCAAGACTTCGACGAAGAACGTCGTCACCGCAATGAGAGATCAACGAGCCATCTCTTCTTCTCTCCGCAGCCGGTGTGTGATGACGTTCCCTTCTAGGATGTACGTTGTTCCATCTTCTCTCCACATCAAATAAAGGGAGATGTCATTTCCTCCTCAAACGTTCTCCATCGACGTATATGGAGCTTCATCCTGCGACGTAGTTTTTTGCAACGCTAGATTCGGCGAACTTCGTCAAGGTAGGGGTTGATTTTACCTTCAGAATTAACTGATGTACTCCTTTAGTTCTTTGGCCGCTTGTTATCAAAATAACGGAGGAGGTCGGACCGCACAAACACGGCCGAACCTCCTCCCATTTTGTTGTTGAATATCTTGTGACTTGGAATAGAGGCGGCACGGTGCAACGTCACTGCGCGGGAAAAAAGTAAATCGCGGTGAAGGTGTGCGGCGCCGTCACGCCGCACCGGTGAAGCTGAAGGAACCCGCGGCCAAGAACAGGCCAAGGTGAAGGGGAGCGGCACCATCGCGCCGTGCCGGAGAACCATGGAGGGTCGCGGCCGGGGCGGGCCGCGGTAGAGGGGTGTGGCGCTGTCATGCCGCGCCTATTGGACAAAGGCGGTGGCGGTGCAGATAGGGGCGTCTAGGCATTCTGGCCGCCGGCCCTCTAGGAGGCGGGACCAACAGGTCCCGTGACGGCAGTTCAGAGAAGTGGCCGGCTGAGCCGACCGCTGCGGCCAGGAGCAGGCAGGACCCCCCGGGCCCTGCGGCTCAATTGAGGTTGGCCATAAATGGTTGGCCGTTTACAAATCGAGGGGGGAAGCCCCCCCCCCCCCCCCCGAGTCCGCTCAGCGTGCGAGCACCTAGGCCGGACCGCCCGCGCCGGGCCAGACCGCCCACGCCGAGCTAGGTCGGGCCATGCCCAACCGGTCCTGACTCGGACCCAGGTCTGGTCGACCCAGTTCGGGCCGACCTAGGGGTATTGGGCCGGGTCGGACCGGGCCCAAACCCCCTATTTTCGGACAGATCTGTTCAAACGCCCATATCTTGGGCTACAGACCTTTGATCGATGCATCGTCAGTTGAGTAGCGATCCTTGGATCGAGATTGTCATTGTAGTATATTACACTCAACGTTTCGGAGAACTTTGGGTACGGCCGGATTGGTTCGAACACGAAACCAACCAGGCCTTCAGAGTGGAAACACTTATAACTTGAGCTCCAGACGTCCGATTGACATGTCGTCGACTTTGTTGGATTCCTCTTAGTGAGACGATTCTTTTGGATTACTCCACTCGAGGTTTGGACATATTTGTAGTATGGTCAGGTTGGTTTTGACTTAAAAACCATCTGGTCCCCTGGGACGAAAAATCCAATAACTCTCAGACCGGGCGTCTGATTGACGCGCCGTCTGTCACGTTGAGTTCCTTTGGATGAGACGGAACATTGGGATACATCAACTCTGGACTAAGTGTCAGTTGATGTATCAACCCCCTTGGCTCGTGGAGCGGACCCACCCGGAATTGAAAATGTTGTGTGCTGGAACCCTAGAGCTGGCTGCGACTGCGGCGACGATGACGACATTACTGGGATCCTCCGTGGGTTCGGCAGCGACGAAGACCGTACTGGAGTCCTTCATGGGTTTGATGGTGATGACTACTGTTCTTGTATCCTATGTGGGTCTGGCAGTACTTGACTACTGTTCTTGTATCCTACGTGGGTCTGGAAGTATTTGACTCTGTACTTGTATCCTATGTGGGTCCGGCAGAGTAGCTGGTCTTGTATCCTTTGTGGGTCCGGCAGCTTAGCTGGTCTTGTATCCTATGTGGGTCCGACAGCTTAGATGAATCAGTGGCTACATCTGATCATCTCTATTAACTTACGAAGAAGTATACAAGTGTGATCTGAGTCTTGACTTTCAATCAATATCTTCGATATTATTGTTTTGTTATCCTGTGTGGATTGGGTTATGTTATCCTGTACGGATTGGATTGTGCTATCCTGTGTGGACTAGATCGAACTTGGGCTTTGATGTTGGAGTCGAACTGGAATTGATGACTTAGGTATATGTATGGGCATATACCTAAGTAGAGTTGGTTGTTACTTCGTTATTGTATCTTTCCTTTGTGGATTACCCTTCATGGATTCTGGGAGACCTTCGGGGGTCTCGGGGTCCCTACTGAGTAGCGTATACTTACCCATGCATGGGCTATGCCCGCACTACGTTTTGTTGGATACAGATGATGGACAGCACAGATCAAGTTAGGAGCTCGTGGAGCTGGACGGAACCTGGAGGTAGATCACTGGATGAGACGTACATGGAGAAGATGGCTGGAGCTAAAGAACGGAGGAGACTATCTGTACCCACCCTTTAGGTGGGATTTCCATAGGAAGGCTCGGTGTTGCTGCTTTACTTTTCTACGGATGTACTCTCTTTTCATTTGTGATTTACTTTCATTTTGGTTTGTATTTTGGCCCATTAACTTCCCAGTACTTACCTTTGTACTCAGTTTACTTGGTGTTTACTTCTGCTTTCATAATCTGTGGGTTTTTTATCTTCTTTAAAGGCAATGCCTTCCATTATATCGGGATTTACGCCTTTCATGCTAGTCACCAGCCCCTGGCCTATGGGAGGCGGGCTTGGGGTAGTCATGGTAGGGGTCCTGAGGAAGGGTCATGACAGAAAATTGGATCTTTTAGGTGGAAGTTCCATTCAATAAGATGCTATCCTGATAGGATCAAAATTTAAATAGTGGACAATATATCTAGAGATCAACATTGCATTCATTCCAAATCTCTAAAACTTATTCCAAACTGATATTAGTAGGAATACCTTTTCATCAAATTTGAACTCTTAATATCACATATTATTGTGATAAAAACCTTGATATTGACAATAAGATACTCTGATATTCTAAAAAATTAATCTAACTTTCTCTTCAATTTCCATGGCTAACTTGGTTCTCAGAATATTTTTTTCTCTAATTTCATCTAAGTTGGTTGGATTTCATCACATTTTCCATGTATGGATTCATAAGTATCTATCTAAATTCTTGATTGAATGATGATTTTCAATTAAAATTTTACCAAAGGAATGTGTTGGTAACAACCTCCATTGAATACTATAAAGTAACTACTAAGAATATTTCCTAGGGTTTGAATGTTACTCTTAGATATAACTTCTCCCTAAGGATGTTATGAAATTGGGAATCACAACTCCATTTACTAATAATTTTGATGGATTTTCTGTGTATTTAAAGTAATCATCAAATATCAATAGGTTGCAATTTATAGTTTTACTCCATGTAACCTTATCACTTCTATAATGTATATCATTCGAGCTCATTAAAATAAAATTCGTCTTTTCTAGTAATGAAATGTGTTGATTTCCTAAGTTGATCGGCTACAAACCAAATGACATTGTGCCCTTTATATGTCCTGGGTAATCATATGATAAAATATATGGTGATGTTATTTCAATTCATCTTTAGAATGGTAAATGGTTGTAACATCCCCTTAGACCTTTTCCTTGTATCAATAACTTGTTGTTATACCAAACACAAAGATACATACTCTGTGATACCTCTACTTGTATTATCCCACTATAAATTCTCTTTAAGATTCTTATACATTTTTTACATCCAATATTAATAGAGATTAGTGAACTATGAACTTCATCTAATAGCTCCATCTCTAATTCTAGTATTGATATGAAAAATTCTATGTTAATACAAGTTACCATTCCATCATTGTCACTCTCAAACTTTGGAACCACCCTTAATCTCTCTTTTTATTCCACATCATCCTCTTATTATTATTAATATTCAAATGAATAGATTTTTGAACATTCATATAATAATGATATGATATTTATAATTTCCCAATGATTCCAGGTACCAATCTATAAAAATATATATTTATTGTATTTCATTAAATCATTAATATAAATAAACATACATAGTCTTTCTGACACAAAGAAGCAACCAACATGTTCTCTTTCCCATGCTGCTAATGTATTGATAAGTAATAATTAATAATCAGTTAAAACCATCTCTTATGATGAATATACATCTTATTTTATGTTGATATATACTTCATAAATTTATAACCTGAATATATGCCACACAATTTACCATAAATGTATTTCCTCTATATTTTCAAAGAATAAATGACCATCATTAGTTCCAAATCAATATTGTGTTAATTTTTCTCATTACCCTTAAATTAGAATGAGGAATAATCTATTAAATTGCTATTATACATGATAAAACATCCCATCACAAAGTTTTATATACCTCTATAAATAAAGAATCCTTATCCACTACATGGTAGTGTAATTACATTTGCACTGACCAGCCATATCATTAGTTCATTAAATTTTTTTTCATTCATTGGTTCAATGGAACATAGCTCCCATCCATGTTAACATAATTAGTAGATTTTATATCCAAGAAAAATTTCTTAAAATCGTCTTTGATATCCAACCAACCTAAAAAACTATAGATTTTGGTTACCGAGGTTGGTCTGGGATAATGTTGCATAACATATGCTATTGAAGGATCCACAGATATCCCATTTCTTATGACCACATGACCTAAGAATGATACATTATGTTTCTAGAATTTACACTTTTTAAATTATGGAAACAAATTAACCATTTTAAACTTCTTTAAAAAATCCTCAATTATCTTTATTCTATTCCATGAACCTAAAATATATATGAATAACAAAAATAAATACTAACATAAACTGATCAAGGTAATCTCTATATGTAATATTTATTATATCTATTATGATTTTAGGGGAATTTATATGTAAAAATGGCATCAATATAACCATACCTCATATGGAAAGTAGTCTTGTATTTGACTTCTTTCATAACACTCAATTGATGATATCTATACTGGAGGTAAATCATTCAAAATTATTGAGCTCCATGTAGTAGATCAAATAAGTAATTATCATGTAGTATACGATACTTATTATTGATAGTATTCTGGTAATGATTATGATAATCAATAAAAACACCCATTAAGACCTATTTATTTTTAACAAAAAGAATAGGCTCACCCCATGGTGACATAATATGTTGTATGAATCCGTTTTCAGAATTTTCACGGTGTGTCCTCCTTAATTCTTATAACTCAATTGGTCCATTTCTATAAAGAGTATTTGACATGGGTATTTTAACATATATGAGTTATATTAAAAACCTGACATTACAACTACAAGTAATACTTGAAAAATATTCTATAAATACATCAATATACTCAAGAAAAATAGTTACTTCTTCAATGTTGTGTTTCTCCCCAACTATTTGAGATAAATATCCCACAAAATAGGTATTAGAAACTATATAATGGAATTAATTTACATTATATGATCCTATTGATACTAAAAAATATATATTATCATTTATTTGGGATATCAAATGTGATTTCGTTATTAGAGAAATTTATATGGGAAATATGTGGAGAGAAATATAAATGATCAAAATCACATCAAATTATAAATAAGGAAAAATAATATTATTTTCTTAGTAAAAATTCTTGCAAACGTCAACATGAATTCCTTAACTCTAGAGTGGATGATATGTCTGACTTAATTATCGTAATCTACATTATTAATTGATAAAATATATCACCTTCTATTGTCTATGAGTTTAACCTTTTTTCATTGAATTAGATAATGACCGCATTCCCCTTATTTAATACATTGAAATATTAGTGGACCCTAAGGATGAATTTTATTTTCATCCATTGAAATATCAATTTTTCTCTAATAATTAGTTTCTTTATGCCCTTATTTTCAACATTATAAACATACCAACATTCCATTGAATCATTTACCTTTGTGATTCTTCCTTATTTCATGACAATTAGATGGATTAATTTTATTCCATCTAAAGTTTTTATGTCCTAAACATTTCTATAACTGAATTTTTCTATTATTTGAGGCATTCAAGAAACTCACCTTGGTTTAGTTTATTAGTCATAACAGAAGATATCTAATTAGGCATAACCATAAGTTTTTTTATTCCAACCACAATTTCATTTGGTTGCTTATGAGGACAGTCACTATAAGGGAATCCATAATAGTTTTTCACATGATTCCCCCTAGTCTAAACCATTAAATAAAATAAAAAAAATCTTATTATGAGTACCAAACATTGTTAATCCATGTGAAAAATCATATAATCATAAAAATAATTCCTATGATATACAATATAATGAAACATTTTAATTAACCAATTACACTTTATGTTTATAGTATATCATTTTTAGTTTATATTATCTTTTCATAGATTCTGTACTATAATTTTTGATAATGGATCACCAATAAAATTTAAATTAACCAAAAAATATCACCCAGTTGTGTCAAACTAGGTACTCAGTTAGTCTTATTTATCATGCACTAGATAAATAACCCACTAACATTTTTAGGGTTATATACCCTAGGTGCATCAGTTAGAAAGTTGGAATTCACTTTTTTAGAAAGAAAGTGTTTTCTTTTCTTAGAATACCAATAATCTCTATCTTACAGAAACATTAGTTTTTTATCCTACACATAGAAATATTTCCAAAATTTTCTCAATTTTTTTATTGTACTCTTCAAAATTAACTAAACCCTTCTCTAATTCACATTGAATCTACCCATGCATTTCATACCTAAATGTTACATCATTTTATATTAATATTCAATACATCACACAATAACACATTCCCTAGAATAATAAATAATTATTTTCCTTAAAGAGTACGTATGTGAGAAAATTAATTCTTGAATGATCTTCAATATCTCCCCAAAATTTATTTTCACATAGTATCCTTCTTACGCAAATCTTAATTAAAACCAGTCTTCATAACCTGGGGAAATAGACATAGAAGAATGGGTGGCCATAGATGCTTAATAAGGATAAACATATGATATATAAATTGGTGAAAATATGAAATAATAAGGTAATAATAAATACATTATAGAATGAAAATATCATACAATGTTCATATCCAATCATTAATAGGCATAAATCATGATTCATTGAGTAATATTTTAAAATTTTGAAAGAAAGAAGTCATAAGAGTGAGGAATCATCATTAATCAATCATGAGCTATAATAGAATATCATAGTCATAAGAACATGTCATTTTATTTTATTCATAATCATAAGAGTATAAAATCATTTCAAAAATAAGGGCACATATCTAAGAGAATCATCACATAATAGAAAATGTCTTATAATGGATTGGGTTCACTCCCAATCATCATTTAATTCATTGAATGAGTTCACTCCCCATCATATTTCATATTATATAATGAGATATAAATACTTTTTCAATGAATTAGTCTGATATATAATTCTATTACAATACATCACATAATGAAAACCATGTATATGTTTGTCATAACATCAAAAAATCATTGATCATGTCATCATAGTGAAATTAACATGTGAGAATGAAAATGTTTCATTAAATCATCATTAAAACATCATCATCATGATCTATTGTAGGAATGAACATGTTTTCTATCATTATAAAATGTACCTAGTAAAGAATAAGAAATATATAATTATTTTTAAATAAATTAAAAATACATTCAAAGAGTATTTGAACATTTTGATTAAAACTTTAGAAAATATTAATTTCCGTTTATATTTTTAAAAACATCAAAAAAATTGAATAATGAGAAAAACATTATTTGAAAAAAAAACCCTTGGAAACATGTAAAATCCGATTAAAATAAAATAATGGATATGACTATATGTAAATGTATTAATTCTGTAAATATAATACATAGCTTCTATTCAAACGTTTTAGAAAAATTCATAAACACCTTCTTGAGAATACATTGTAAGAATTATTTTTTAAAGTCATTAAAAATAAAATAAAATATGGTTTAATATGAATTTAAAAAATCACTAGATCATAAAAAATAAAATTATTTTAAATAATTTAAATATTCTTCCCATGATGTATAATTATTCCCAATAAAAAATGAAGATATAAGAGTTACTTTTCTTAAAAATATTATCTCAATATTTTTAATTTACAAATATAGGGAAATTTAAGGTAAAAATTAAACCAAAAAAATAAAATAAAAATTAGAAAAAAATATAGGAGGCGTAAATGGAGAGGATCATATAATATCGTTTACTAAAAAAATCAACATATGTAATCCTGAAATTAAATGGGATAGAAACATAAACCCATCCCTCAAGTCCCATCATGCACTGATTGAATAAAAAATCCAATATAATATTTATATAGTTGTTATAAATATATTATAGAACCACATTAAAATATTTATTTTTATATATCATTCCCATATAATTGTAAACTATACTTTTATTAGTAAATCATAATTAAAATCATTATATAGGTGAAAATTTGTATGTATTCCATGCATGTTTCAGCTTAACATTTTGGTCCTTCTAACTTGGTCATGGATTTAACACATAAGTAATCTCAATAATGTCATTAATATAACATTTATTCATTTTAATCACATTATGACCATCCATACAGTGTGGTGATGAAAAATAAATTAAATAAATTTAGGGAAATTTTTGTTTGGATATATAGACAAATGATGTTTCAACATTAAAATGGATAGAATGAAACATAATAATTCACCTCTCTAGAATAATAATTAAATCATAAAGATAATATATATTCATTAAATGTATCCAAATTACAATCCATGTATATATAAATGAAAAAATAATCATTTCACTTCATGGAGGGGGTTTTTCCCACATATGCACAAGTGACCACACCATTTTCTATTAGATGGAAATCTAATGAGGTATATAATATCTTATATTTATATAATAATAATTACCATATAAACATATTATATATCAATTAAATTATTTTATATAACCATCCAAAAATAGATAGTGAGGAAAAATAAAAGAAATAGATTCATAAAGAAGACATTTAGTAAGTATGTATGAACGATGTTTTTAAATTAAATTTGATACAATATAGACAAAAAATGGTTTTATAGATATCATAAAAACTTCTCACAAAATTAAATATACTATTTTAATTATTTAACATTTTTTATAAAATATTTGGAGCTGGTTTTGGAGAAAGAAAGTGGAAAATTATTAGAAAGAGCATATACCTCTCCTTCGGGTATACTTCTTTGAATAACACAATAAGGATTCTTGGATAGGATTTTTTTAAGACTAAAACCTCATCATCATACATAGAAATTTTTATAAAGACTTTTGGAATATATTTTTCAAGATAATGGAACCATGTTTTGAGAAGAATAGAGGATATGGATTCCCTTTTATAAGTGAGGGGAATGGTATACTTGTAATTATTCTAAATATTAAAATAGTATATGGTCACATTCATTAAAAAGTGGAAAAAATTCGGATAAATTTAAAATATTACATGATATAGGGTCTAAATCCATTTACAAATAGTATTTAGAAAGGTTTTAAGTCATTTTAATCCATATTCCATTAGTTTAACAAATAGTCAACTCTTTCAATGTTTACTATATTAATGAATTTTTAACCCGATTATTATTCATTTTGACCAAAAATTAAATATAAATATTTATGATATATATAAATTATTTATTAAAATATTGAAAATATTTTATTAAATTCAATTTCTATATTAAGAGAAGATATTTTATAAATAGACGCGTAAAATTTGATGAAATCAATTTTAAGAAAACTACATTACTATATAATAAAAATAAATTAGTCTTATTGTCTTCTTAGAAATAAAAAATTAGAATAATTTAAATTTATTTCATTGAATAAATATTCTACACATTTAATTAAAATAATTTATGAATAGTGATTAATTTAATTTTCTATGATAAAAATATATTGTGTTAATAAAAGTTGTTTTAAAAAAAATAACTTTTTACCTTTAAATGATTATATATTAATTTATAACCAATTGAAAACTAAGGAATTAATTTTATTAAAATTGTTAAAAATATATTAACATGAGTTTCAAACACTGAATTAAATTTTAAATGAAACATAAATGACAAAAAAATTTACCATAAATAAAAAATTTCAAAACAATTTCTAGGATAAATGATGCTTCATATTGTAAATTATAAATTATTATTGATATTTATATTATTTTAAAAAATCAAATAATGAGAGTTATTTCATAATTTATATGATTTATTCACATAATATTGTTGTTGTTTGAATCATGTGATATCAAACACATTAAATTTAATAAATATAAAAAATATTCCAAAATATATAGGTATAATAAATGATCCTTTGGGCTCTTGACTCAAATTAGACTCCATATTAAGTGGTGGATCTAGGAGTTTATATTTTGATAAAGTCATTTATAACCATCTAAAATCCCATTTTATGAAAATATGTCTTTTCTCAAGCTTCATACCTTTCATGCTTTTATCTAACTTGATTTTCTATAAATATTTGTTTGGAAGTGACCTCTTGTGGGTTACCACTATAGAAACCCTATGAATTATAAACCCTATTTATTGAATGGTCCTAGGGATCATGTTTAATGTTTCCATTTAGGGAATATTTATAAATTTATTATGCAATATAATTAAAATTGGATGTATTATAAATAACTTATAACCAAGTGATAGAAATTTCAGGATTTAATATCAATGTGTTTTGAGATTAATGGGACAATAATTTTATTCTTGTATTATATATTTATTTGGTAACTCTTTGGTTAATAATTCATGTGATAGGGGTAATTTATGGTTTGGTTGATTCCTAATTTCATTATGTGATCTATGTTGTTTGTATTTGGTGATATTTGTGTGATGTGAATGGGTTTCAATGGACTTACCAAAGGAAAAACCTTATGTGGGTGCTTCAATAACTTGTACAGGTGTTACACCTATTAGTTTCTATAATGGAAAGTTTTCAGATATATTTTTAATAGTTACATCATTAGTAGGTATTCTATGAGTGATTTTTTACCTCTAAATACATCATTTGACCCTTGGTAAGAGTGACGTTATTCCATATTGGGGCATGATTACAATTAGTAGGATTCATCTATTATTGAAAGATGTGATGTTTTGTTTGAAAATTTGCATATTTTATATTGGTGTATCCTATTTCTTGTTTCTTTAATGATTCTATGTTAGTTTTTTGGGATAACAATTTTTCATTAGTATATACTTATTATTTGTTTTCACATTTCATTGATATGATGGTTTTTTTGATGATATATGTTATATTTTTTTATTTAACCTTTATCTAACCATTATAAATAAATTATAAGTTTTTGGGATACCTATGTTATATACTAATATTCTTAGTTATCATTGTGTTAATAGTTATATATTGGGTCACCCAAGATGTTTTCTGATGTAGTTTGATGATTTTTGATGATATGTTCCATATATTTTGTGGATGTTTTTTGAGTATTGTTTCTCTGTTTTAAAACCCCTTATTTAGTTTTCCCATGTCATACAAGCTCATATGTTTTTGGGTTGTGACTTTCACCTTCCATTTATCCTATTTTATCAATTAATTTCTTATGGAAGAATTTGGTGTGGTCAAGGGAATTGTGATAGTACCATGTCACTATTGTATATCGTACAATTTATTTATGAGCTATTTTAAATCCTTCTAGTGTTTCCTTATTTTTAATGTGTTTTAATAATTTTCGGGTGTATGTGATTAAAGGATGAAGTAGGTCATGTTTTCACCAAATGGAATCACACCATGAATGACCTCATTTCCTTTATGTTTTTTTATTCATGGTGTGATGCACCATGACTAATGAAGGACAAAACACAACAAGGAATAAAAAGTGGGGTCCTTTACATGGGTGTTTCATCATAGAGTAATCAAGGGGGTCCATTACATGATGAGAACCTGATATAGTTCCTAAAGTTTAGATGGAGGATTATCAACATGAGATAGTTATGTTTTTGTTATGGCCTTCCCTTACTCACTTTTATATTTGTGTACTTTCAGTTTGTTCCCTTATTGATATTAGTGGGATTAACCCTCCATTTCTCTCAATCTAATGACATCTATCCTATAAATAGATCACTAGAGCTTCCTTTATTGTTTCTATTTGATTATTATATCCTCCTTATACTTCTAGTGGTTCTTCCAAATAAATATCATTTTTTCTCCTTGATCTTCTTCTACTCTTACTATTTATTACTTCCCATAAGTTTTGTATTCATCTTAGAACCCTAAATAACATGTCTTTTTAAATTTAGACCCTATATTTTCATAACCATGAATATTTTGATGTTTAGTTTTTATAGTGTAAATCACCATACATAATTATTCATTCACCAACAAATATGATTTGTTTCAACATGATTAAAGTAGGGGTTTTCCGATAATTCCATTATTTCAAAAATCATGAAATGATTGAATGTTTCTAAATAAATATCATATAAGGTATACATATATAAAATTTATAATGGGGTTTTAAATGGTTCTAAATTTTTTTGATAATTGACCTAAATTGTGTTTTCTATTGTTTTAATTTTTTTATTTCCAATAAAAATTTTTATGAATTACAATTTTTTATTCAAAATCTGAAAAATATTTTTCATCAAAAAAATTGATTTTAAAGTGGTTTTATTAATAAATTTGAGTTTTAATGTAGATATTTTGTTTTTACAAGAATGTTTTTAAGGTTTTGTTATCTTTAAAAGGTTTTATAGTATATCTAATAAAATAATTTTTTAAATGAATTCATGTATAGTATTTCTTGGGTTAATTTTAATGGATGTGTTAATTTTAGATTTAAAATTATAAAAAATGAATTGGCATAATGAATTTTTCTTTAGAAATTATTGTTTTTATTAATATAAAATAGTTCCTTATTGATTCAATACACAAATTCTAGCAAAACCACCATATGAAACATAATTGAAACTTCACAAAGAATAAAAAATATATTTAATGAATCTCATGATACAACTCCTATAAAATCGGTTATAGGTGAACACATGCCACCACAATAAAATATAAAACCATCAAAAATAAAAGTATAGAAACAATAATATAAATGATTGGAGGAAAAATATAAATGATAACATATAACATAATGTTTATATGGTTATGAAATACCTCTTAATCCATGAGGTAATGCTTCTTTATTCATAGAAATGAGAGGTGAATGTAATTGTTAGTCAATAATATGATATATCCCAATGTGATTAGACCATCCTTAATTATAAGAAATAAGATAATGATTCCACTCATCAGTTATATCCAGTCTTCATAAGATACAATTCATACACTATGAATTTTAAGAAAGATCTTTCTACTCAATAGAATATATTCACTATCTCAATTGGTAAAATAAATGGATTGTTCACCGTTTCCTATGAACAAACACAATGCTCCTAATAAATAATCTTTTCAATGATTGAATCATGTTTCCCTTCCCATATATTAAGTTCCATGGATTCTAGTGAACTGAAAATTGGGCCTACATCACTCATTTAGGCATTCTATTATAATAAAAAAGGACTCATTATTTTCTCCATTTTATTTTTCTTAGTTTCCATTCATCAGAAAATAAATATTAAACTACTCAAGGAAAACAATAACCTACATGAGATATATTTTCCTACCCCATGAAAAAGTTATTTGTTAGATTCCATAGTTACTTACTTCCATGATCTTTAATTAAGATGACTTAGGCTTTCCTAACTTATAATTTTTCTGATCAACTGATTCAGACTGATTCATAGCACAACCATAGAACTTTCTGATTAATGGCCTTTTTCAAAAAATCACCAAGATTCCAAGTTCCTCCAATCTTCCATAGATCCCTAACTCCATCCTACAATAACATTTGATTAAATTGTTTATTCAATAAGATTTCCTTTTTATAAGAATCAAACATAGGATTATTTAAAATTAAATTGAAATTTTTGAATCATAAAATAAAATTTCTAATACATAACTTCTTTAGAAATCATCATGTAAACCCTTAAACCAAACAATCCTCTTCCCTTATCCCAATCACATGATGTATTTCACCTCTATTTTCAGGAATAATACCATTTTTTATTGAATTTATATCCAACTCACTTACATTAAAATTATTCTAAAAACATTTACACAAGGTCTCTTTCATGAACATAATATCTACCAATTTTAAAGATTCCAAATCCTTGTCAATAATTATTTTCTATAAATGAATGAGAAATGATTTAGAACCCCTTATTATACTAAAGAAAACATTTAAAAACCTCCAAAATATCTATTTTAATGTTATACAATTATTTTATAACAACTCCATCTAGTAGTATAATGTTAATATAAGTGCACAACATGTCGTACATCAATATTTGGATAGTTAGTGCATATATAAATTCATGAATATAAGTGGACTCTACATCAACTCAAATTATAAACTAATTATTTATCATGAAGTGTCTCACTAGGGGTGTGGTCACCATATTTTCCTTTCACATTATCTAGAATTTTACCACCATCAAAATGTATTCTTCTCAAGAAATGTAATGTACTAGAACACTGGTGTCGAGCAGTCCTCATCCCCAAAATTCAATCTTTCATATCCATCATTTCAATGACTTGGGAAAAATAAAATTTTTTCTCTCTATGGATTTATTTTACTTGAATAGTTATGAATATAAAATACATTCAATGTTGAGTGATGAATAAACTGTCATTATTAATAACATTCTATTAATTTCAAATATTGGAATTTCTGTGGAAATATTTATTCCATCATGATATCTATACGAACACAATTATATATTGAGTTAACTATCCTTTACTTTCTATAAATGTTTAGTTTAAAAGTTTAAATATAGCCTAATGTGAATGACCATTGAGCTCATGGAGGTGACGGGGGTTTCTGAGGATGGTCTGGATCCCAGAATTCCTATTTTGGGTGAAAATTTCCCAGTGCATGGTTATCAGAAATAATGTGGGGAAGGCCTCACAATTACATCTAACATTACGATGATGGATAGAGGAGGGGAAAAGCTACAATTTTAGATAAAACTTATAATTCTTGGTTCATGGTCATGTGAAACATTTCAACAGTTTTGATATAAGAGTTTTTCACGGTTTGAGAAAGGTTAGATAAATTGTGCGTGGAAACCATGTGGGTGCCCCTTTCCAATAGTAAAGGGAACATGGTTGGTTCATGGTTTGGACAACTGTACAGCCCCATTATTTGGGTTAAATTATGATTTTCACTTAATTATAATTTTAAATCAAACATAATTTTCACTCATCTTCTTGTTGGACATTCTCACCATTTTAGATCCCCCTTGGATGCCTGAAGTATGAATTAAAGGATCTTCTCCATCAGAGATCTCAATTTAGAATAGACTACCTCATTATATCCACCTTATTATGATCTCAATTCCCTTTATTTCATTCCTCTCTTGGTTTAGTATCATTTTTTCTATTTAGGTACAAGATGATTTTCCCTATTTTTAGGTCATTCATATGTTCTTCAATTTTCTCTTGATTTGGGTCAAATCAGGATATTATACTTGTGAGATATTCCCTATGGACCTACAGTAAGTGGTATCATACCATTAGTTTAAATAAAAAGTGTTTATATATTTGTCTTTGTGTCATGTGCCCAATCGTTGGAGTATCTCCCTTGAAATGATGTTTAATATTTAAATTTACTTAATAGGTACAACCTATGTAATTAACTGAACTTGTTGATAAATTTATATAGGTTGGGGACCTTGAAATGAAACTAGAACATTGGTGTGTTGTATAATTGAATGGACCACTGTAGGAAATATTTGAGTTGGGTGACTTAAGTGTGTTCCTTTTACCCCTTGATATGGGATGTTTATTGTGAATTGAATTGTAATGTTAGTGGATTGGATTGTGAATTGATATGTTATTTGAATTGTAATATCAATTATAAATATAATTTATAAAAAAATGGGTATAGATTCTATTCCCCTATTCATTTTTTAGTTATTTCATAATTAATCTTGAGTTTATTTTGTATTGAAATTCCCATGTGAGTTAATTTTAGACTAAGACTTCTATGTTGTGCCACGCTTAGAGCCACCTTCTGAGGTGATGTCTAAATGGGTTGTTCTAGTTGATAATATTGGCATTATTAAATTATATTGAATGAATAATTATTCATATGAATTGCGTTACACATGGGTTCTTATATGAATTCCATGGATGGAATCAACTGTCTTTTACCTTACTTATTCCTGAGTGACACATCGACCCCCAAGAGGTTTTTCAAGGATGGCCTCATGGGGGTTGTCTATTATATGTCGAGCGATACATGAATTCCATGTGGATTTAAAAGGATAGAATAAGTGTTAATTCGATCATATATTCCATGGTTGATACATTGGGTCCCTTAGTGGACTGCCAAGGATAGACTCGAGTGGTTGGGATTTTATATCATCACTTGAGTGATACATGGGTTCTTGAGAGGTTTTCCATGAATGTGCTTGTAATGTATTGGTTTACAGTTTCCATGGAGTGATACCTACATTCCAAATTTGGTCTACCATGTATGGGCTTAGGTTATAAATTGAATAATGATTGAAATGATTTATTTTACATATATATCAAGAAAAAACACAATCTTGGATTTGTTCATTGTTTTATACTATATTGATGTCTTGCTTACGAATCTATTGATCACATAACTATATGGGGGATGTTGGGATATGCACTAGGTCATGATACTTATAAATTAAATGAACTTATTTATAAATGATACAATCATGACTATTAATTCAAATAATTACTTCTTACAAGAAATTAGTGAAATGACTTAGATATTAAATGAGAACATAGACTTTATAGGATTCTTGATTTCAGTACTTCCTTTACATATTTTCTTACTACATCCACACTATTGATATTATATATTCACTGACTGGATAGGATTATACCTTGGGTGGTCTCCTACTGGGATTGTGTCTCACACCATGTTTGGGAGTCATTGGGTACTAGAACAGACTATATGATTGCATGTATTGAAAAGGGAAAGCGCCATGCTAAATGTCATTCATTATTTCTTATTACCAGGGGAGAATAAGATGAGTCATAGGCTTATGATTCTAGCTATATTATTGTTGGAATTTTATTATATTTTTTCCATGTATTGTATACCAGTCATTTATAATTGTTTTGGATGTTTTGTAGAAACATGACATGTATCAGCATTTTTATATGAGATCACTTCTTCTGTTGTTTATATATTTATTATTCTACTATTTTCTTATTGTCTAAATATTATACTGCATTCACTACTCATCTGATAAAGTATTTTCATTGTGCTAAACTCTAGTTATGAGTTAATAGTCTCCCCATGCTCCCCCATAGTACCTCTCTACTATTTTATAGCCTCTGGTGTTTGGGGAGATGCACTTGAGGCCATGTTGCCAACCGGGATCCCAGAACTATTGACTGACATTTAAGTCTAGGATGTTACAAAGTGGTATCAGACACTTATTTTCAAGTTTGATTTATTATTTGGTGAAAATATAAAGGGATATATAGAAATAAGAATTTGGTAATGAATTTTTCTTTTGCGTATCTAACCCAGGTATAGGAAGAATCCAAATTTCCTTGAATTAAATTTATGTTTCCAATATTTGGACAATTAAATATGATTTTATTCTACCATTGGGTGATGCACGTGAATTGTGTTGTTATTATTGATATTATTGTGGGTTATATTAGGTTGTAACCTAATTAGATGAGGGTATTCCATCTCATGAATCATTATAGCCACTTTATATTAATCACATTCCACGCATTATACCATTCCATTTTGGATGAAATACATGATGTACACTATTGTGATATGTGTTTTCATAGATATACCTAATATTGTGATAGAGTTTGGAATACATTATAGTGTGAAATAAGGGACACCAAACATTGTTTCATGATGAGTATGGGCCCTTATAGATAGGAATCTAGTGATCCTTTTTATTCAACCTTCTGAAATGAATTGTGATATAAATGTGAGACAAATGAAAATGAAATGGAAACTGAAAATTGCATAATGAAAAGAACTTAACCTTGAAATGACCTTAGTAGTGGGAAGTACGAAGTATCTCTTGATTTATTATGTTATGTATATCTCCAAAGCCTATCTCTTGGTGTTGGCAGAGAGGTGTGTTTCATATATAGGACAGCTCTTACCTATCATATTTCTATAACTACACTTTTTTCCTGTAAACTATTATAATGATCTCAATATGAGGTGTGTGCTTGGAATTTATAGAGGTATTCTACTATAACATCCTCTAGTCGTTTTCAATGAGGGTGGAGGTGATCATTCTATGGAGGTGGTGGGTCATGGGATTCCAGTGGATCATCCAATAGTGTCATCTGAGGCACCAGCTGTTGTACCAGACAAGGTTGTTTAGGCACAGTTCTGCAAGGGGTTTATGTGCTTTATGCAGACCATTCCGGGAGCACCACGACCTGCCCTGAATACAAAATATTTGACTCATGAGTTACTAAATCATCATTTTACTATTTTTTCAAAGGATAGGGACCACATGCTATTGATTCATGGCTAGAGTTCATGTTATATATGTTTGAGCATCTTGAGGCACATTCTAAGAGGAGGGTAAAGCTAACTACATATGTGTTGTGGTTTTCTTTCCAAGAGATGGTGGGATGTTATAACATAGATGGATCATTATCAGGAGATGTCCTTGTGTTAATTTCATACATCCTTCTATGATTAATTTTACATCGAGACTTTGATAACCTATAGAGTCTAATTGTTTATGCACCTTGAGTAGGGCGCACTATAAATTATAGATTATATGTCCCGTTTTACTGAGCTCCAGTGCTACTCGCCTATTATGATGACTAGAGAATTATTAAAAGATGGGAGATTAGAGTATGGTATCAAGTATGATATCCAATCACAGGTACATGCCTATCAGTTGACTACCATTTCTAGAATAGTGAAACTTGCGCTTATCACATAGCGTAACCTAAGAGAGGCTGGAGGTGCGAGCTAGGGTGGTACAACATCTAGATCTAGCACTACATCGAGTGGTAGTAGGAAGAATCATCTTGAGATTATATATGGTGATATTAGTATCTAGATATCATATTCAAGTATCCAAGTGAGGTTTTACCAGTATGGTATGTCGGAACATATGAGACCCTAGTGCACAAGGGATCTAGTCGAGTGCTAATCTTGTAAAAATATGGGACATTTATAGTGCTTTTGTAGATATTTTCCTATGGAATCTAGTGAGAGAGGGTTCGTATCGGATCTATGTGCAGGAATGGGGTCATAAAATTCTCATCGGTTGGGAGCTAGAGTATAGATAGTCGATCAAGATGTACTGGCAGTCATGGTCGTGGTGGTCAGACCACAATTTTAAAATGACAGGAGAGTGGATCTTCTCCGGGTATCTAGGCAGTATCATAGGGTAGAAAATCATTCCAAATATATGCAGTGAAACCAACCCTTGAGGATCAGGATCCTAGAACATATATAGTGAGGGTTACTATCTTAGTAGCCTCTACTATAACATCTTCCCTATTTGATATAGGGGATTCTCATAGCGTTATATCTATGCCTGTTGTGGAGAGCCTTTGGCTCAGTGTCACTACTATAAAACTGGCCAATAATAGCACTAACATTTAGAGGTTATAGAAAAAAGTGCAAACATTGGGTACCTTTTATTAGTACTTTTTCAAGTTCCAATAAATAGTACCCTTTATCAGTTCTTTTTTTAGTGTTGACAAAGGGAACCCATTATTAGCATTTTATTTTTAGCACCCACAAAGTGATCCTTTATTTGTTCTTTTTAAAACTGATAAATGTATGAATAAAATTAAATATCTAAATAAATAAGAAAATGGGTTTATCAAAAAAAAATTAAATAATTATTGATAAAAATGAATAAAATGATTATAATAAATATAAATTATAAATACAAATATATATTATATATTAAATATATAAATATATATATAATTAAAATTAATCAAAATAAATGAATTGGGAAAACATTTTATTGATTAAAAAATTCTTGATAATGCTAATAAATAGTATATATTAAACGTAAATATATATATAAGATTTTATATAAATATGATTTATATAATACAAAATAATTATTTATTATATTAATAAAATTTTATATTTACTGAATAATGGTTTATAAATAAAAATTATACTGATTTCACATATACATAATTAATAAATTTCTATATATAATGCACAAACAAAAATATTTAATTAATTATTGAAATCTTATATAGAAACACATATATCTCATATTTATATTATTTATTCAAATTTTAGTATTCATTATAGAATTACATTATAACATGATATGCTTAATATATCATGTCTTTAATCACCGTAATTTTCATTTATTTATTTTAATTTTATTACTGTTAATTATTAAATCATTTTCAATACATTTATTTTTTATATCTTATTTTTTGGGAATTCAATAGACTTCAATTGTTTATTTTATATATATTTGTTTACAATGTTTTAACATTTTCAATATGTATTTGTATTTATTTCAATATATTTCCATATTTTTCTAATAATTTATATTTAATTGATAATAGATATCCATTTTTTCAATATTTTTAAAGTGTAATCATTTTTAATTATTCAATTTCAATCATTTTTAACATGAATGCACTTAATATTAAATATTCATTATTAATGTCAAAAATATATTTGTAAAAAATTATTTATAAAAATATATATTTATAAATTTATTTTTAATGTATTTATAAACTTATATATTTAAAATTATAAATAAATAAATATTATTTTTTAAAAAGTATTTATATAATTATTAATAAATAATTATAAATATTTAAATTGTTATAAAATTATAATATGTTTATATAAATAATAAATATATTAACAATATTTATATTTATAAATATTTTATATCTAAATATATATATATAATTAGATAAATATATATAATGATATAAATATTATTATTTTAAAACGTATTTATATATTTATAAATAAACAATTAAATATTAAAATAATTATAAAATTATAATAAATATATTTAAATTACTAATGTATTTACTATATTTATATTTCTATTTCTTTATTAAATATATATATATATATATTAAAAAATCATTTATAATTATAATTATAGATCCTTTATCAATGAAAAATTATTTAGTGATGATAGAGCTTTATCTTCCTCAGTGCTAAAAAGTACTGATAAAGATGTCTTATATCAATGCTAATTAATTTAGTACTGATAAAAGGTATCTTTACTAATTCTTTTTTTTTGAAGCGCAGATAAATGTGTCGTGATCTATTTAAATAAACCTAACTAGTCATGAACTCGTCATGATATTTGAATCTTTCCGTGGAAGTAACCCTCTATCGGCGCTCCTCCATAGTGAATTGAAACTTGAATCAAGGATCAAACAATTCCAAGAATCCAATCCATTGCTCTAATGATTTTAAGGGTCACATGAATCCAATAATCAAATGTTTTCTAGGTTTCTGATATCTCTACTTTCTATTAGATGATTCAAAGCTTCAATCCAAGGTATCATATTTTCTCTTCTTCCTCCTCACTCATTGATTACTTATTTGGTGATATTTGTTTCTATTTTTTAATCATCGTTCTTTCTTTACTGTTGGTATATCCCTATCGTCAAAATTTTTTATTGGGATGTATGGTTGATAGGATATATGGTTGTCATAGCTTGAGTAATAGGTGTGAAGGAGTGTCTATCCAAAACTCTTAGCCTCCTCTATTATGTTTCCAAGTAATGTTGGGAACAATATTTTAATTTCTAATTTTAGTTATCCCTCCTTTTGAGCGGGTCCATGGACCGTGCACATTCACTATATGTATAGAGTGCCATGAATTTATATATCAATTTTCTTTTGATTTTTATTGAACATTTATGGATATAATAATCTTGATCAAGAGTTTATTCACCATAAGCCTCCATCATTTCAGTGTAATATGATCCTAAAGAGATAGAGGATTGGGTAGAAAAAGGTGAGAGGTTATTTGACTCCCTCAAGATTCCAACTTCCATTTTATCAAATGGGATGCCTTTATTCTTGAATGTCCTAGAAAAAGATTGGGTGAGATGATGGTCCAATCTAAATGAAATTAAAATCTAGAATGGAAAATAACACTTTAGGGAAGTCCCCTTCAATCCTTGCAATATATTATCAAGATATTCCAATTAAAACTAGTTGGTAAGTTAATAGAGAACTCACCATTTAATAAAACTAGTTACATAAAATTCCAATAACAACCTAATAGAGAATATCCAAGAGGAATTCTAACTAGGGTCAGCCCATGGGATGTTTCTTTTAAATCACTAATTTATTTTTTTAATTATTAACAATATCCCCATTCTAATTACTAAAACTTATCTAACTATTTAATCTTTTAATCATAAAAACATCTCAAGATACCCTTTTTAAGTATTTATTTAAATTTTCCATTATCTTATATGATCAATTTTGAACTATGACAATTCAATTTCCCTTTTTATACATAATTACCAGAAATTTTTACTGACCCCAAATTAGAATATGGTTCGACTAGTTTTCTGTACTATTGTAAAAATATATCCCTAGTTGAAAAGATAACCCTCTCAACAATACTTATTAAAAATAACTTCATTTCCATAATCAGAAATCTAAAAAACACCATGTATGTTTTACTTTAATCCATATAAAAACATATTATTTTTTAACACTGCCTTTTATTTCCAACATCTTCTAAATGAAAATAATTTATCTTAATAGATCAACCATTTTTAAAATAATATGTACACTTAAAACATGTCAATAATATTTAATTACATCAATTTACATGTCATACGAGATAAAAAAACCAATATATAATATTAAAGGATGTTTCTTTTATAAATAATTTACTGTGACATCGACTATGAATTCTTCTTACAATGCATTATATTTCATATAATACATTTCTAATTTTTTCTTCACATTCGTCATTGATTTTAGAAAAATTTTAAAATCCTTCATACAACCAATTAATTTGTCACATGTTCAATAGAGTTTATTCAATTGTTGAAATTCATTATCCAATTTTACTTTTGAAGATTCGTCTCAATTAAAAACTATTTTTTAAGGGTGGATTATCTGCCATTTAACTTAAAACATCCATATCTTCCATAATTACTCTAATTTATTTCATTATGACTACAATTTTATACAGTGTGCCCAAAATTACCATAGAACCCATAATGGCCATGAAAAGAAAATTTTCTTATAAAGCCTACTCTTCTTCTACTTGAAAATAATTCCTTTTTTTAACCTGTATAGACATAATTCATGAATCAATTTATCCACTAATAATTTTGAGTTGTTTATAACCATTGTTGTTATAAGGTATATTTTTTTCCAAACAATATTTTTTCCATCCTTTAACAGTTTTTAATTCATATTATAATTTTGGGATGTTATAAAATATTTCAAATACCATTAATTTTAAATGTAATAATTCCTTTGGTTGTTACATCACTTGTTCCAAAAAATAGAATTGAGGTTATCAAATTATATATATGTTGGAATAATTATAAGAAATTATTTTTTGGTATTCCTCATTTTAGGTATACATGTATTAGTTCAACTCATGTGAATATCTAATTACCATCCATGTAACTAAAATAACTCTTTATTTATTAAAATGTTTTATTAATTCATTTTTAATCCTTCTAGTTTATTGAATGATAGTTTATTATTCTTGTTTATCATATTTTTGTTTCTTAATAATCCTTAATTTCCTATATTATATTTTCATTGGATTAATGGATTTAATAAATACATGATGTACCCTTTTAATAGATTTAGTTCAAGTCTTAGTTATAGGATTTAAATTATTGAAAATTTTATTTCTCCTACAAATATTGAATTCCTAGAAAATAAAATGCAGTAAAACTTTCATTCTCATATGCTTTATCTCATGAATAGTTTTCATTGAAACTCATTTCTTGAGACTCATCACCCATCTCTTTTAAATTTATTGTACAACTATGATAATTATCCATCCCATGGATGACTACATCTAAGAGTATTTCAAGAAAGATAGTTGTATGTCTACAATATCTATAGGATGGGTGTAGAATAAAAAAACACATAGTTAAATGTTTGGGAGATGAGATGATGAGGATGAAAGTTGTCTATAACTTTCACCATTGAATAAATTAAGTTTATAACACCTACCATAGTGGAGTAATTATTTTCTTAAATTCAATTACCCATTTTCTTTAAATCATACTAAAATTATTTGAAACAATAAAATGTTGGGTTTCCTTTGTTATAATTATCTGTAACTTTAACTTTTTATAATGAATATATCGTGTGAATATTTTTTATTAATTGTAAAAAAAAAATATTTTATGAACTCAATAGTAATGGATATGAATTGAAAATTAATGCATTCTAATAATTTGAAAAAAGAGAAGGAATATGGAGTTAAAGAGTTCATCAAGTTTTCAATTGAGCATTCTTACAACCCTTCCCAAATATTGTGTTTGTGTTTACATTGTTGTTGTTTGAGACAAAATATTCCTTAATATTTTTAAGATCATTTTATTTGCTATGGAATAGATCGGAGCTATCAATGTTGGACTAAACACAGGAAAAAACTAAATGTTTACACTTATTGGGATGGTACTATGGTTTTTTGATCATTTAATATGAATACCAGTGTAAATGATGATGAAGATCACATAGAAAACATGACAATGGAAATTGAAGCTGAACTTCATGATATTCTAATGTTTTTTTGATAAGTTAAAGAGTTCTGCTAAGAGACCATTTTATATGAGTTATACTAAATACACAACATTTTTAGCATATTGAAGTTATATAATTTGAAATCTGGTAGTGGATGGAGAGATACCAGATTTAAAAAACTACTTGGTCTCCTGAATGATATGCTACTAGAAGAAAATAAACTATCATATCAAACATAATACGTAAAATGAATTATACTTTTGGTGGGAATGATCTCTGAACGATACATACTTTCCAAAATGATTGCATATTATTTCTCAAGGACCATGAATCCCTCATAAAATGGCTTAAGTGTGTCATGGATCAATACAAGCAAAATGAATCAAGTCCTTTGAAATATGTATGTTACTTTCCTATCATTCAATGGTTTAGAAGACTGTATGGATTTTAGAAAACCATGATAAAATTAGCATGGAATATAGATACAAGAATTAAATTTGGGAACCTAAATCATCTAGTAGATTCTCTTTAGTGTATGAAAATTGATCATGAGTATCTAGAATTTGGAAATGTGCCAAGATACATTCATCTTGAGTTATCTATATATAGAATAAATCATTTTGGTGTATAGATTTGTATTGATAATACATGAACAGTCCTATTAGTATATTATATCTTTTCTCCATGGTTATGGGTGAAAGGAAATTACCTTATGTTTCCTTTTATTATATTTGAACCAAAGCAACTGGGTAAAAATATTGATGAATATTTGGCTCCATTGATCGGAGATCAAAAAATGATGTGGGATACAGGTGTTAAAATGAATGATGCTCAAATTAGTGATGAATTAACAATGAGGGCCATGTTGTACAGGATGATAAATGACTTCCCCACTTATGTAATTTTATCAGGCTATAGAAATAAACGAATGTTGGGGTGTCCCATTTATGAAAAAATCGTACACTCAGTTCGGTTGAAACATTCTTTAGATACTATATTTTTTAGACATCAAAAAGTTTTAACTCGGTGACATAAATACCAATCTTAGATGATAAACTTCAATGGGAATATCAACCAATGTGAAATACTATCTCCAATAATGGGTGATAAACTGTTCTATAAAGTAAAAGATATTCGCACTGTTTTTGGTAAACCATTTTCAAAAAACCATAGGAAATCAGGTTGGAAGATGAGATCAAATTTATATTAATTTCTTTATTGGAATTGTTTGTTTTTAAGACATTTTCTTGATTTCATGCATCTATAAAAAATTTATTTGGTAATTTTATTACCACTTTACTAAATGTTCGAGGAAAAACAAAGGATATCATCAGGTCTATATTGGACTTTATTAATATGGGGATAAGGGAAGATTTGACACTGGTGAATGTTAAAGGGTGAAATTTTCTTACTCCTATAGATTACACTCTATCCAAAAAGGGAAAATTTCAATTTTATATTTTCCTTATTAGTGTAAAATTTTTAGAGGGCTACTCATAAATTATAAATAATGTCGTTTCAATGACTAATTTGAATTTACAAGGACTAAAATAACATGACTGTCATGTTTTGATGCAAGATTTAATGCATATTTCTTACTGTTTCATTCTGTGTCAAAATGTATGGTATACATTAATCAACACTGCATATTTTTCAAAGAAATATATAGTAAATTTATATATTTTTGGAAGTTTCCAATAACGAATAAGGAGGTTGTAGTCATATTATGTGAATTAGATATGCAAATCACACCATCATTATTTGATGTAATGGTCTTCCTAATGGTTCACTTGGTTATAGAGGTTAAACTATGTGGTGATGTCTATTACAGATGGATTTACCCCACTGAACAGTATATAATTATTTTAAAAGGGTATGTAAAAATTTAAATTTGGATGGAACCTTTTATTGTATAATGATATAATTTTGATGCAGCTGTTGAATTCTATATTGATTACCTATTAGATGTTTATAGCATCATTCTCCTAAAGTCTTTTCACAGTGTACATCTTATGGGAAAAGGGATTTCCAAAAGAGATGTTTTTATAACCACCTTGATAGAGTGGGATCAAGAACAACATTAAATTTTATATAATACTAAATATTTTTATACATACATTAAAGCCCAGAAGAAAATTATTATATATTTGAATCCATCACGGGATGAAAATACACATAATAAACTATTTAGAGGATGGTTATGTGATCAAATGTATAAGGGGTTATATTAAAATTTGAATTCAATTGTCAAACAACTTCAATGGATGGCCAAGGGACCAAATAAAAATGTTATATCTTACATTAATTTTTTAAACAGAGGTTATAAGTTCTATAAAAAAGAAAATTATGACTATAGTATGATGAAAAATAGTTGTGTTATTATTATAGAAGAAGTCATGAACATATTTGGTTCCAAGGATAGAAATATAATTTATGAAAATATGTCATATTTTGGAATTTCCTAATAGATATATGAGTTTTATAATACAACATTTCAAGTGAATATGTTTTGTTACAAATGGCGTTATAATACAAGTTCAGTGAAATTTCATTAAATGGGATTCATGAACATGAATTTCAATGTGGAAGGGGAAATATATGAGACATTCATAATGGAATCAGAAGATGTCAAAGTATTTTACATCACAAATTGAGAAAACCAGAATTGGTAGATTTTCCTATTGATAACTAAGAAAAATGTCAGTTTAGAAGAAAATTCAATTGAGTGTGCCCCTTTTACTGGGATATCACAATCAATTAATTCTTATCATAGTTTAGAAAATGTCTTGTATATTATAGGGGACCATAATATGTGGAATTAGATTCTTAATAGAGGAAAAAAAATCCTTAAATCCATTAAAAAATTGAGTTCAGTGAGATGGTAAAATTGTTTATGGTATGATATGTTTTCCCTCATAAGATTGTATATTATCTACTGCATTAATATAATCTACATTAAATATTTTTCTAATCATGAATAAAATGTCTTCCACACATGAGGATGTTACTAATCTCTCATAAGAAAATACTCTAATTAAGGAAACCCTTTGGGAATATGTGAAGGTAATGTTATGATATACTTTCTCTATTTTACTGAAAAATTACATAATAAAACATTCATTTAATTTTCATTATTCCCTATATATTTGGTTCATATTAAACGATTTTTATCCATCTTTTAGGCAATTATGAACCTAACGATTCATAGACTTCTTCTTCCTCAAAACCTTTTCACCCCTTTAATCTTGAATTTATCACTTTACTTCAAGTTCCCTACATTTCATTTGTAGGAATAGCAACGATGATTCATCTGCTCAATCACATAGTTAATATTGATGTTTGAATAGTAAAATATTTTTCCATAGAATTAATGTATTATTTCATATTTAGGATTAATTTTCTTATTTTTAGTATTAATCACATATGAATTTTATTTTATATAGGTGTTTTATTTTGTTCAAGTTGGGGTATTCTATCCCTATTTCATTCCATTCTACACCAAAACATATATAGACTTATTCTCCCTCAAAACCATTTCACTGCTACAGTGTTGTCATTTATCACTTTCCTTCAAGTTACCTCCACCTCTCTATCACAAAGGTAATTTTGATGATTTCCACGTAAAATCATTTTTCATATAATTAATTTCTTATTTAATATTTATAGTTACTTTATTTATTTTTATTATTACTCACATAAGAATTTCTTTCTTAAATAGGTGTATTCTTTTGGTCATGTTGGGGTGGTCTATCCATCTTTCATTCCTTTCTGCACCAAAACTTCCACATACTTCTTCACCCATGAAACCTTTTCACCTCTAAAGCATTTTATTTCATCACATTCCTTAAATTTCCATCCACTAATCAATCATAGATTTTATCTTGATGTTACCATTGTAAAATAATTTTCCATAGATGTAATTTATATTATCATGATTATGTTTAATTTATTTATTTTTTGTATTACTCAAATAATAATTTTCTTCTAATATAGGTGTATTATTCTTTTAGTTGGGGTGGTTTGATTGAAACTACTAATGATCATGAGAGATTGGACATCGAGCCTACAAGTGAGATAATGATAATAAGTAAATGCATCATGAATTCATACAACCATCATGAAAAGTTTAATTCTTACTAATTATTTAATTAAATATATCATCATTTTATTTACTATTTGTAATTTAATTTCCTTATTATTATTATCTAATAACTATTTAGTTTTATTCAAATATATTTTGGGAAGTCATATTTCTCTTTAAGATACTTGAAACAAGATTAAAATAGATAAAATGTTCCTTTCTGCCAATGTTTTCATGTTTTCATTTTTATTTCTTTGTCAAACTAACAACATTGTATATTGAGTCGATTTTATGAGATGAAAAACATTTCTCATTGTTGAAATACAAAATAGTATAGGAAGATCATCTACCCATTGTGGTTACTTCTCCTAACATAATGGGAACAAGAGCTGCCTCCACTCTTCTATCTTTCAATAATGTGTCAGTTTTTTTGATAGAAAAATCAAGTCAATATTCATTGTTAACAGTTTGAAAAAAATGGAAGTGGAAATCATGGTAACATAGGTAGTTATAATTTTTTTTAGGATTAAGATTTGTCGTAACCGGTGTCACCTTAATAAAAAAATAGTGTGACCGATATGACTCCAAGTACTTCTTTTTATTTAAAATTGACATTAATTCCAGTAAAAAGATAACTAACTTAATATAATCTTATAAAACATATTTATCTTGTTTTTATAATTTAATAAAATGATCCATATGTCGTTTTTTATGTGTATAAATTCGTCGTAACTCAATCTGATACACGATGAGCCCAATATGAATCAAAGTGTCTATTATTAGTTTAAAGTTGACATTTTAGTTAAAAAATTCTAGTCATTGAAAACATATAAAATATGCTCATATGTTCTTGATAATTTTGTAAACTAATTCATAGATCATTTATTACATGTATAATTTGGTCTGACATCAACCAGACACGTGATGTGATCGGTATGAGTCAAAGTGTGTGTTTCAAGTTTAAAATGACATTTTTATAAAAAAAAGATATGTGACTTTATCAAAACTGAGATAAAATATTTTGATTGTTTTAAAACATTAAGAAATTTATCTATAAGTCATTTGGGATGTATAAGGATTATTATCACCTCAATCTAATTCATGGTGTGATCAATATGACTCCAAGTGTGCCTTTTTATTTAAAATTAACATCAATTTTTGTGAAAAGGAAAACTGGCCTACTCAAAACTAAGAAAATGAATTCTGGTAATTTTGATGCTTTTTTTAAAATGACCATTATTCCATTTTTGATGTGTATGAATTAGCCACACCTCAATCTGAAACACGATGTGCCTAGTATGACTCGATGGGTTCGTTAATAGTTTAAAATCGACATTTCAGTTTAAAATGTGTCAATCAATGAAAAGAACGAAAATGAACTCATATATTCCATATAATTTATTAAAATGATTCATAAATATTTTTATATTTATATGAATTAATATCAAATAAATATAATTCATGATGTGATTGGTATGATTCAATGTGTGTGTTTTCAGTTTGAAATGAAATTTAAAAAGAAAAAAACAGGCATGTGATGTACTATAAACAAGAAAATGAATTCCTATTGTTTTGATACTTTATTAAAACATTCCATAAGTAATTTTAGACATTTAGGAATCATATGAACCACAATCTGATGCATGGTGTGGATGGTATGACTCTAATTGTGTCTTTTTATTTAAAATTGACATGAATTTTTTTAAAAAGGACAAATGACTTACTCATAATGGAGTAAACAGATTGGTATTATTATTTTTAATTTAGTAAAATGATCAATAAGTTTTCTATTATGTGTAGGAATCATATTCATCTCAATCTGATACATGATGTTCCTAGTATGACTCAATGTGTTCGTTTTCTATTTAAAATTGATAGTTTAGTTTATAAAGTGTCAGTCGCTGAAAATTGAGTAAATATGATAATATTTTATTAATAATTTATTAAAATGATTATTATTTCATATTTTATCTGTATGAATTGTTCTTAAGTCAAACTGATACACAATGTGATCGTTATGAGTCAATTGTGTGTTTCCAGTTTAAAATTGCATTTTTGTAAAAAAGATATGTGACGTACACAAAACTAAGAAAACCTAATTGTATTATTTTCATATTATATTAAAATTACCAATAAGATATTTTAGACCTATATAAATAATTTTCATCTCAATATGATGCATGATGTGATCTATATGACTCCAAGTACGTCTTTTAATTTAAAACTAAAATCAATTTTTGTAAAAAAGAGTATTGACCATCTCAAAAATGAGAAAACGTTTTTGGATTATTTGGTAACATTATTAAAAAGATCCTTAATTTAGTTTTTTATGTGTATAAATCAACATCACCTTAATCTGATTCAATATGTTCCTGGTATGACTTAATGTGACTGTTATCTGTTTAAAATTGACATTTTCATTCAAAAATTATCACTCACTCTAAACTAAGAAAAAATGATTATATTTTCTTGATAATTTATTAAAATGATTCCTAATTCATTTTTTATGTGTATGATTTTTTCTAACACCAATATGATACATCATATGATTGGTATGAGTCAAATTGTGTGTTTCCGGTTTAAAATGAGATTTTAGGAAGAAACAAAAGACAAGTGATGTACTCAAAATAGAGAAAGCACATTCATATTGTTTTATACATTAGAAAAAATATACATATGTCATTAGATATGTGTAGGAATATTCCACGCCTCAATACGATGCACGGTGTGACTGTTAAGATTCGATGTGCATCTTTTTATTTAAAATTGACATCAATTATAGTAAAAATAAAACTAACCTACCCAAAACCAAGAAAAAAATTTAGCTTGTTTTGATACAATAGTGAAATGATCCATAAGTCAATTTTGACATGTAATAATCATCCTCACCAAAATCTGATACATGATACGCCCAGTATGACTCAATGTATCTGTTATCAATTTAAAAATGACATTTTAGATTAAAAATTGTCATTGAATAAAAACTAAGAAAACATAATCGTATTATATTGATAATTTATGAAAACTATTCATAATTAATTTATGAAATGTAGTAATTGTCCTCATGTAAAACTAATACATGATTTGATTGGTATCATTCAAAGTGTCTGCTACCAGTTTAAAATGACATTTTTGGGGAAAAGACTAGTGACGTACTCCAAACCAAGAAAACACATTAAGATTATTTTTATAGTTTATTAAAATGATCCATAATTAATTTTGGATTTGCAGGAATCATATACACCTCAATATAACACATTTTGTAACTGGTATGACCCTAATTGCATCTTTTTATTTAAAAGGGATACAAATTTTAGTAAAAACGACAATTGGCCTACTCAAAACCAAGAAAATTCATTTGGATTATTTTTATAATTTAGTAAAATGATCCATAAGTCATTTTTTACATGTAGGAATTATCCATACCTAAATTAGAAATACAATCCATCCAGTATGACTCAATTTTTCCATTAATACTTTAAAATAAACATTTTAGTTCAAAAAATTTCACTCACTGAAATCCATGGAAATGAATTTCAATAGTATTGATAATTTAGTTTAGTGGTTCCTAAGTAATTTGTTACATGTAGGAATCAACCTCATTTAAAATAAACACAAGATGTGATTGGTATAAGTCAAAGTTCTTTTTTCATGTTTAAAATGAAAATTTAGTAAAAAAGACAAGTGACATACTAAAAACTAGGAAAACACATTTGGATTGTTTTTATAAGTTTAGAAACTGGTCTATAGGTCATTCAAGATATATTGGAATCAACTACACCTCAATCTGATGCATGGCATGATCAATATGACTCTAAGTGTGTATTTTCAATATATAAGTGTCATTTTAATTTAAAACATGCATCACATCACCACAAATGTGAAAATAATCCTCTTTTTTTCTCATCATTCTATTTTCTATTACATAATTGATTTCCTTATTATTTTTATCTTATAATTATTAATATTGCATCTTTCTTGGGAGGGAATGTAATCAAATTAAAACCTACCTAAATGCACTTGGGAGGATCAAAACCAAGACCTCCCAAACACCACCATAGGAAGAACCCACTATAATACGCCTATGGGTATTTATCTTATACTTATTTAATTAATTTTTATAAATAAAATTCTAGAATATGAACAAGAAATGGTTTGAAATGTAAGAACCGACCATAACACAATTTGATACATAATTTTCCATGTATGAATCAAATTTTAGTTTAAAATTAACACATTATATTAATTTATTTATTTATATTATTACTAAAAAATTTCTTATACAGGTGTGTTATTTTACTCAGTCAGTGGTGGTCTTTTCAATAATAGAATGATTTGGGATCAAGAACAAAATAAAAAGGAACATCGATGTTTTTGAATTTATGTAATAATTTTTTTTAATTGTATACACCAATATTTGAAATGTACATAGTAATTTTTTTTATTTTTGTTTTTCATTTAATTTGTTTTAAATGCAATATTAGTACTTCATTTTGTTGATATCTAGTGGTGTTTTTGGTGTTTTGGTGTGTTGTTACAGCACATTTCAGTGGTGGTGTAGTGTGCTGCTACAACACATTGTAGTATGCCCCATTATTATTTCTTTAACAAATACAAATAAGGTACCCTTTATCAGTGATCTTATAAGGGCTGATAAAGGACCCCATTCTCTATGCTTTTTTAGTACTGATAAAATATTAGGGATTTTAATTTTTCATCCATATTCATTGCTTCTCTAGTGCTGATAAAGGTCATTTTTAGTGTTGTTAAAGGCCTATATTGTAGTAGTGTGTTCATGTTTTTGGTGGTTTATGATTCTTGATACTCCATTTGGGATTATAATCAAGGTTTTACCTCAATAAAAGGAGATCTCCCTTGAGATTTGATGGTGTCACTTCATATGAGACCTCTTTTTCCTTAAGATTAAAGCTTTTGATATCATTCTCTAGATGGGCTATTTGGTTCCCTTTCATGCTTCCATTGACTTATATCATAAAATGGTAACCTTCACATCTCCAGAGGGTAGATATTTTATTCAAAGAGGTGAGTGGGATTTCTAGGAGAGCTGAGATAGACCCGAGCATGAAGGGTTGGATGGGATGACATCCTAGATTGCAAGTTTATGTCTAGATGATTAAGAAACACATCATAAAGATTTCCCTCCTGTGGTTTATTTTTTCATCGATGTTTTTCTAGAGGACATTGTCGGATTACCTATATTGAGAGATGTTTAATTCTCTATCGACCTAGTTCTAAGAGTTTCACTGGTATACATTCCTCCTTACCGTATGGCTAATATTTAGATGCAAGAGTTAAAGAGGCGACTAGAGAATTTAGAGGCAAATAGTTTTATCCAACCCAGTACTTCTCGGTGGGTTCTTCAGTCCTTTTGTGAAATTTTTTTATATTATTCTCATGCTATGTTTTTATTATCGAAAATTGAACTAGAGGATGGTTAAGAACCATTATACCCTTTCAGGGATAGATGATCTCTTTGACCAGCTTTGAGGAGATCAATCATTCTTTAAGATTTATTTGAGATAAGGTTATCATCATATGAATGTTATACCATCATAAATACCTCTCATATCCTTTCATAGTACATATGGTGTATATGAGTACTTTTTAGTGTCTTTTAATCTCACAAATGCACCAAATGTATTCATGGAACTGATGAACCAAGTCTTCCATCGTTTTTGGGATTCATTTGTTATGGTATTCAGGGATGATATATTATTGTATTCTCACACTCCACATGACCATGCTAAACGAGCTGATATTTTATTTTATAGACCTAGAGAGATTATGTTATAGGAAAATCTCATAAAGTTCCACTTCTATATGGATCAGATTCACTTCTTGGGTCACATCATCTCAGAGAAAGTAGTATAAGTTGACACATAAAAGGTGAGAGATATAGTTTCTTGGGGCATTCAAATATCTTCATTGTGGTATGGAGTTTTTTGGGGCATGACAAATACTAAAGGTGTTTCATACAAAACTTATCATACCTAGTAGCACCACATAAAGGATAAACTAAAAAGGGTGTCAAGTTTGTATGGTTAGATTCTTACAAGACAGCCATTCATGTGATGAAAGGGAGATTTAATTTAGCATCTATACTAATTTTTCTAGATCTAGGATGGAGTTACACTATTTACTATGATTCATCATATATCAGGCTATGAGAATTCTTGTGAAGGGTGATATATTCACGATGTATGGGTCTCAGCAGCTGAAGCCTCATAAGATAAATTACCCGATGTACAATCTCGAGTTAGCTTCAGTCATTCATCCATTTATTTGGTCGATGTATTACATAAATGGAGTGAATTTTATGATTTACATGGACCAAAAGTATGTATGAACATGTTTATAAATCATTATATGAATCTAAGGTAGATAATTTGGGTTGAATACCTACAGTACTTCTATTTCGAGCTTGCCTACATTCCTGGTAAACTCAATGCAGTGTCTGATGTTCTAAGAATGAAGACTCACATGCATGTAGTTTAGTATTCTAGTAGCGATTGGAAACTCATGGTCTTATTATTTGAGATTCACTTGGAGGTTCATGACAGTTAGGGGAAGACTTATCTTTAATCTTTAGTTATTGTGTCTACCCTTCTAGATAGAGTGGGGATGAGGCATATATTAGATTCTAAGAGCCTATTACTATGATATAGTGTTCCAGGTGAGGACCCTATTTTTGGATGGACTTTAAGAAAATATGAAATTCTATGTATACAAGTTCATGTATGGGTTTTAGAAGACATGCATGAGGATATGATGCATGACTAAAATTATTCAACTTTGGTAGTGCATCCTGGCATCACCAAGATATATCGGGATTTATATCACTAATAATGGTGTCCACGTGTAAAAATAGATATAGATGTTTCTATCATGAGGTTTTGAACCTATTAGCATGTGAGATGGAATACCAACGACTGGCTACACATTTACATCATCTACCCATTCTTGAGTAGAAATGGGATGATGTGGTGATGACCTTGTGACTGGTTTACCAAGGAAGCCACATAGTAATGAAGTCATTTGGATTTTTTTTGATAGGATCACAATGGGTTTTTACTTACTACCAATTAAGGATAAATTATAAATAGATTATCTAGGATGTTAGTATATATGATAGATAGTGTGACTTCACAGCGTCCCATGCAATATCATTTCAAATATGGACCCCTATTTTTCATCTTGTTTCTAGTAGAGTTTTCATATGAAATTATGTACAAAGGTGGTTCTGAAAACATCATACCACCCTCATAATGGTGGCCAATCAGAGTATATTATTCGGGTGTTTGAGGACATGTTGTAGGCATGCATCTTTGATTTTGTGGGATCTTGGTTAGGGAACTTACCCCTGGTTGAATTCACCAACAACAATAGATTTCAAGACACTATTAAGAAGGATCCATATGAGACTTTTTATGGTAGGGCATGTCGATCCATCTTGTGTTGGTTATAGGTAGGAGAGTAATCTATGCATGGACCTCATCTTGTTCAAGAAACCAGAGCGAAAGTTCAGTAGACTCAGAAGTGGATGGCTATTGCGCAGTATAGAGAAAACAAATTTTTTGATCACCATAGAAGAACTCTATAGTTCATGATTGGGGATCGGGTTTTCTTACATGTTTCACTAAGGCTTGGAAATATCTGGATCAATAGATAGGGTAATCGTTCACCATGGTATGTCGGTCAGTTTGAGATTCTCTAGAGTGTCAGTCCAGTATCCATTCAATTTTATTTACCTGAGAGGTATTGATCCAACCAAAAAATAATCCTTGTATCTTAGTTATGAAACTATTATTCAGACATATCTCATGATTTTAAACATATGGAGGTTTAGTTATAGGTAGATGTATCCATTAAAGATAATCTTATTCATATTTTGGATCATAGCATGAAGGTTCTCTGAGTCAGATCTGTTCCTCTAGTATGGTTGTAATGGAAGCACGACCACATATAAGATGAGACCAGGGAGAGAGATGTTAATATTCAAGCATATCGGTTCTCAGATAGTCTTGACTGCCCTTGAGAAGGCAATTCATGGAATATTTGTTTTTTTGGGGGGGGGGGGGATTATAAGAACCTGGTTCTTTCTTGATCTACATATCCTTTTCATTCAATCAATTTTTAGTTTAAATGTTTATGTATGATCTAAAGTAAATGATCTTTGAGGTCTGGGAGGTGACAGGGGTGTCTAGGGATAGTTTGGAGCCCAAAAACTTTCTTTTAGGTGAAAATGGCTTGGTGAATGGTTAGTAAAAACTCTGTGGGTGTAGGATGCATGGTTACTTCTAACCATGAGAGGATGTATAGAGGAGGGATATAAGTCACATAGTTTGAAAAACTATATGAATTGGGTCTCATGGTCATGCGAAAATGTCTATAGTTTTGATAGTGGAGTTTTGCACGGTTTTGACCATGGTTAGATAAACTGTACTAGGAACCTATGCAGCTTCCCCCTTTCCTATTGTAAAGGGTGTATGGTTGGTGAACAGTTTTCAAAACCATGTTTCCAACTTACGTGGCCCTATAATTTTGGTGAATTTACCATTTTCTCTCATTTAATATTTTAAATAAAACCTATTTTCCCCCCACTTCATGTCAGACAATCACACCATTTCTGAGACCCCTTTAACACCAAGGGTACGAATTGAAGGATCTTATACATTTGATCCCGCAATAAAGAATTGTTTGTCTTGTCGTATCCTCCTCGGTAAGATCTCAATTCATTTTATTCCATTACTTATTTAGTTTTGTATTGGTTGTACTATTTACGTATAATAGAATTTTTCTTATTATTAGGTTCTTCATTTGTTATTCAATTTTCTCCCAATCTATTCGGAATAAAGATATGATATTGGATGATCTATCCACTATGAACCCATGGTATGTGGTCTTGTTCTGTTAATTTAAATTCAAAGTGTTTATATAAATTCTTTTATGTTGCACACATAATATTCAGAGTGTCTCCCTTGAAATGAAGTTTAATATTTAAATTTAATTGATAGATATTGCCTTTGTAATTAACAAAACCCATTGATGAATGAATATAGGTTGAGGACCAGGAAATGATACCACCCCTTGGGTGTGTTATATAACTGAATGGACCACCAGGGGTGGTTTTGGAGTTGGATTCCTCATAGGTGTTCCTTTTTACCCCATGCAATAGGATGTGAATTTTGAATTGCATTGTAATTTAAATTATTGAATTGAATAGTGAATTGGTATTCGATTTGAATTGTAATATCAATTTTAAATTGAATTGATAAGAAAAAAGGGGATATATTAAATTCCCCTATAATTTTTCTAGGTAATATTTAATTAATCTTGAGTTTCTTTTATGGTGAAATACCCTCATGAGTTAATTTAAGACTAGGCCTTCTAAACTTATCCATAGTTTGAGCCACCTTCTGAGGTGAGGTCTAAATTGAATTTTCTTGGTGATGACCATGCATGTTTAAATGATAATGAATAAATTATTATTCATATTCCATATGTTACCCATTGGTTATTATATGAATGACATGGATGTAATCAACTAGATTTAACCTTTCTTATGCCAAAGTGAAACTTAGACACCTTAGAGGACTGCCAATGATGGACTCATGGGGTTTTTTTCTTATATCTCGAGTGATACATGGAATCGTTGTGGATTTCTAAGGATAGAATCAAATGGAATTCAATCATATATGTTATCTTGGATTCATGGGAACCCTTAGTGAACTAACAAGGATGGACTCAAGTGGTAGTGATGCTATACCACACCAAGAGTGATACCTGGGTTCTTAAGAGGTTCTCTATGGATGGGCTTGTAAGTTGTTAGTTAAAAGTGTACAAAAAGCAATATCAGGATTCCCAATTAAGAATTACATGGATGATTTTAGGTTATAAATTGAATAATGAATGGAATTATTTTTATGACATGTTTTCCAATCCAAATCACAATATTGGATTCGGTCTCTATCTTATACTATATTGGTATCCTATCAAGGAATAATTGGATCAAAAAACTATATGGGGGACACTGGGCTATCCACCAGGTCTTGATACTTATAAATTAATGAACTTATTTATAAATGACATATGACTATCTATCAATTAAGATACCTACATCTAAAATGAAATTGATTAAATGACATGTATATAAAATGAGAACTTGGACTTTATATGATGTTTACTTTTAGTACTACATTTATATATTCTCTTACTACTTGCAAATTGTTGATATTGTATATTCACTCACTGGATGGAACAAGACCTTGGGTGGTTTCCCACAGGGATTATTCCTGACACCCTATTCGGGCCTCGTTAGATATCAAAACATACTATATGATTGCAGGTATTGACAAGGTCATGTTCCCTTCAATAGGTTCTTGATTTTTGTTTATGAGAAGAGTAACATGGGACTGGATTGATGCTCATGATTCTAGCTAGATTGTTTTTATCCTTTTTGTACTTTTGATCCATGTATTGTATACCTTCCATGTATACATATTTTGGATGTTTTTTTGAAGAAGAATGGAATATATAATCATTTGTATATGTGATAACGTCTATCATTTTTTACAAATTTAGTCTTCTACAGTTTTCCTATTGTATGGATATTATAATTCTTTTACTACTTATCTGATAATGTATTTTATTTGTGCTAAACTCTGCTGATGAGGGCATAGTACCCCCATGGACACACCTATGCCCCTACTTCTAGTCATCGTCCTCCTTTGTTTGGGGAGATGCAATTGAGGCTATGTTTCAAACTGGGCTAGGGTCACTGTTGAGTGGCCTATGGGTCCAAGATATTACTAAATCATAGTGCTTATGATTTAAATTTATCTTTTATGGCTTCAAAATTTAGGGGATACATTCGATTTAGATCACAAGTCCCTGATTCCCTTATTCATTTAAACCAACTGGTTATTTGATATATTATTGTTATCTATATCGCAAATATGGAATTTTGTATTCAAGTCCATCTATTAAATATTTTTTACTTTTTATGAAAAAAACATGGAACCATTCGGATAGTAATATTTTTGTTACTATAAAAAATATATTTATGAAATACACTACTATATTTTATTGAAATCCATCCATGAGTTGCTTGGACTGATACCTCAACCTACCATAAACCTCTTCCTTTAGTTTTCACACTTATTTTCTAGAGAATCCATTTCCCAGTGGGTTTTTTTAAAATACTATATTTTGAATACATATATCAGATCAATTTCATCATCAATAGATAGCTATCACTTTTTTAGATCTTTTAAACCATTTAAATCATCTAGGATTGGTATCTCCCAATTGGTCATTGTAAGTAAATAGTGAAAAAAATTATATACCTTTTCATTAGGAATCACAATGGGGAAGTCCATTTTAATTTACTCTTTAGATGATCTTCTTATTGTACTAAAATATTATAAGATCTAATATTTGATTATAATAATTCCCTAGTCCTTTAAATCTATAGTAGTTTAGCCGTTTGAAACACTAAATAAATAAGAACTTGGTCATTTAACTCAACTAAATCATATATTTATTCTTATACAAATGTTCCCACTTGATTCATTAAACCGTTCATATATTTTTGGTATCTATCCAGTTAAACGATAGCTTCCAGTTATACTATAAATTCATCAAAATCAACTACTTAGACTTATCCTTTTATATGATAAATTACATAAAAATCACATTTTGAAATATAGTGAATTTTAGAGTCATTTTTCAATACATGAATAAAAAATCTTCCTAATCATAGCATACAAGGTAATATATTCAAGGAAGAGAATCCATCTTGTCTTTCTCTCTAGAACCAACATTGACCTTGGTGAGTACTCTGAATCCATTGAGGTGGCATAGGTCATTATTCCTTCCAAACCCAAAGGATTTAGAATTTTTTGTTTGATTAGAGATAATGGACTTAGATTGACTATGTAATCCACATAGTTCACTTATTCCACCAAAAAAACAATTGGAAACCCTAAATGAATCAATGTGTTTGTTTCTTTCTCAAATATTGTCCATTAATTCATTATAGACCTCTATTATTTTATAAAGTCCTTATGATAGTATTCTAAAAATAAACCCTCTTCATCAATCAAAACCTCTAGTACTCTTTGTTTATGTACACATTATCATTGTCTAATAATGGAAATTTCACATTGCATGAGTTTTGCTTCTCCAATATAAGCCTCAATCAGATGATAATACTATATTCACATAGATTAGAGCTTAATAAATTACACTAACACATTTTATATTCCATAAATGATGAATTTCATGTAATAGAGTGAGATTTTATGTGAACAAACAAGATTCAACTACAAACCTTCAATTTATACTTTCTCCCACTTTTGGTGTTTTGGATTTTCCCCTTCTATCTATAAGGACAACTTCCACTACTTCCATAGGATACATTCATGACTCATTCTATACTCTATGATTTTTTTCTTTTTTAAATCCATTAACAAATATTGATATTCATCAATTTTAGCTAAGGGGACACAAACGGTCATGTACTAATTTAAATGATCTTAATTCTCTTGTATGTAAGTATTCTTCTAATGAAACCATAAGGTACAACATTTTATCCATCACTCATTACACAATAACTATGGATCCAAATGAAAATTTCATTTCAATATCCATATACATCAAATAAAAAAATTCATTATTACACCCCATATGTAAATTTTCATCAATTACATTATTTATAGAAAATATTTCATTACATACCTTCTCATGACCTTTTGGTTTTAAAAAATTAGATAATTTGCACAACAAATTAATTAAAAATTATTATTTATTTCTTATGTAATGGAAATTTTTCTCGTTAAATAATATAATAATTATTTAATAATATGTATTCAACATCACCCATAGATTCTCCATATGTGTTATTATTCTAGACATATCACGTGTAATACATTTCTTTATAACCTATATAAGTGGGAAAATAATAATGGTGCACTCAATTTCTAAGTAAGGGTTAGCATATAAGATAACAATAATAGAACATATGTGATCATAATATCAGCATAAATAATATGACAGAAATAGGAAATAATAAATAATTCCCTAATGGAATGATACTAAAATATAATATATGAATACATAACAATGGAAATAAATAGAACACATGGATAATAATAACGGGTTCCATAGATATTATTTCATAATGTTAGAAAGATTATTACATGATTTAAACCAAGAAATCATGAGTTTAGACATCATGATCTTCCCATAATGTCCTTTTGTCGTGGAAATGTTTTATTTTTGGTAGTCATACACCAAAATATCCAATCTATTCTTTCTTATGAGACCTACCAAAGTATTGTGGGGTTATTGTGAGACACACCAATTACTAATTATGTCCATAAAATTACCATATAAATTAATGAGTAATTTATGATGTTTATAACCAAAATTCATTAGTAATAAATAAACATCAATTTAGGAATAACATGTTTGTGGATATTAGATATTTCCCCAAACAGTAAATGGAGTAGTTTTCTATGTAAGTATCTCTAAAACTGATGATATAGAGAGTAATGGGTATATAGTTATTTCAATAATTTCAATAAATCAAATATTGTATAGAATATAGGTGAAAACCCTTAAATTATAGGGAAATATAGAGTTTTAATAGAGGAATGTATTCAGGAGAAAAACTCATATTTATACATAATGGATTATTAAGAAAGACCAAGGAAGTTATGGATTGTTAATTTGATAAGAAAGAATATTAAAAAACAATAAAAATAGCTATATAAGAATATAATTATGGGGGGTTTTAGCATTAATAACCATAAGAATTCCAATGATGAATTATATTTAAGAAACAATACATCTTTTAAATTGATTTTCAAGAAGAAACCCTTATGGTGATGGTAACATAAGAATAAAAAGAACCTAATAGGGTTACATTGAAATATAATTACAATATTATTAAATGAAATAAATTCAGTATACATGATGTTAGTAGGGTATAAAATAAATCATATAAAAAATAGTGTCTTTATATCACACATGTCTCAAGTAATTGAAAATATAAGCAAATAGAGATTATAAATTTTTTATCTTTAGAATCAAATGAAATATGAGGAAACTAAATGATTATAATCCATTTAATCACATGAATATATGAAAATAAATTCATTAGGAAGTAATTAATCCATATTAATGATTTCTTGGTTCACAATAAGAATTCTTTCTCAATAAATTTAATTTTAGAAATAAAACCCCTTACATTAGACCATGACTTCCACTAAAGCACTTGAATCCTCTGTATAAAAAATAAAATTACAATATCTTATTTTAAAAACTTTTTAATATATATAACCTTTAATAAATATTATTTATAATTTTTCTCTATATTCCTATTGGTTAGTTACTTTTTATTTCCAATATTAGGAGTGAGTAATCTTCATCATTTGGAAATAGTTTTGTAATAATAGTGCTGTTCATAATTCATTTCCAAAAATTTAAAAATGAAATACCGTAAAAGTTAATTAAATTTATGATTTATAATTATTGTTAATTTTATAATTTCATTCTTGGATTTTTGGTTATTATCCTTAAATATAAAGTCAGTGATATTCATGTTTTAGTTAATTTTAATTAACCGATGTTGGTTTTGAAATTAAGGCGGTTAATATTTATGTTACCATTCTAAAAACAAACACAAATTATTATTAAATTGTTTATATAATATATTATAATCATATATATTCTAAAATTAATTCATGATATTATTTTATATCATTGTTCAAGTAGGTGGTTAGACTAACCCAAACATTAACATGCAATAATTAATGGACAAGTACGGTTATAAAAGTGGTTTATTTTTTAATGATATCAATATCATAAAAGAATAAATATATTATTTATATATTATAATTTTTTGTAATTTTATTAGAATATATTTCATTAAATATTAATGAAACTAGATTAAAATTGAGATATGTTACTTTGTTGAGTTTCTTGTCCACATAAATTCAAGAATAATGATTTATTTTTTCTTAATACAATAGGGGAATTGTGGTAAATTGTTATTCCCAAAATAATAAAAATAAATTAGTGTACTATAAATAACGACTTTTTTAAAAAATATTTATAAAAATAAATTTTAAATAAAAAGATATAAAATAAAAAATGTTTGGGATAAGTTAGTAATTTTTTTGAGAACTTATGTTTTCTATTGGGGGATAATTTTTTAAGGGAGGACTTTGGACAAAATCATTTTTCATGAATGATAATGAAGTAAAATAAGATTATATGGTATGGAATGAGGGAATATTTTCAAGAGGAGCCTAAAATATGGAGAGTTCTTGATGAGGTGGTGGGAGGGCCCTTTTATAAGTGTTGATTATTGAATTTTTAAAATTATTAAACTTTTATATAAACAGAGCACATGTTCTACATGTTAAGAATAAATAAAATTCAAAAATAATGAAGTGGAAGTAATTTTTTTGTACAAAACATTTTAAAAATTCAATTAGAAATATTTTTTAATATGTTAATGCATTTACAACAATTTCTAACCCTTTTTACCCTTTTGGTTTTTACTACGATAACATATTTTTACATAAGTAATCCATTTTTATGCAAAAAATAAATTATTACTTATAACATAATATAGAAATTATAATACAAAATATGTAATCCACTTTATTATATTCACTTTCAATAACTGATAAAAAATAATTTTAAATTATTCATTGTATATTATATTAAAAATAGTTTTAGGGAATAGTGTAGAATAATTTCTAAAATATCAAACATAGGCTTGTAAACTAAAATAGGTATTCTAAAATCTAAATTATCTCTTCTAAAATACGTATTTTTTTCTAGAAAATTGTTTGAGAACATTTCATTTCATAATTATATACTAATAATTTCATAGAAATATTTGGACTATAAACCAAAAAATAATTCTTTAAAAATATATATATATAATCCTATTATAATATTGTTATGTGTAAATAAAAAAATTAATTTCATGTTTTATAATTATAATTCTAAAATTTATAAATTTATCATTTAAAGTAAAACAAAAAATATAACGAAAATGAGATTTTATTGAAAACTGACATTTTTAATCATTATGTTTTCTTTGTTCTATTTATACTAATTCTTATCTCATATAATGTTAATTGGTTAGTTGATACATTAAAATATTATCAAAATAATATTTTAATTTTTTTTGATTTAATAAATTATGATAAAATACGGAAAACATTTATAAAAATATTTATTTGATAAAATTATTTTTTTAATATGAAATCATATTCGTTAGTTTACATCTAAATGTATGAAATTTTAGTTCAGTAATATCATTTTTTATTTAATAGATTTTTTATTATTCCACCTATTTTATTTAATAATGTTCAACATATATGGCGTGACTTGTTTTGGTTTTATGTTGAATGTGCATCATGCTAATATTTATTTAACGAAAACACATAGTGAAACATCAAGTAATTACATTCTCCATGGATAAATAAATTATTTAGACGTAATATTAATTATTAATATCTAATAAAATATATAAGTATATTCATAAGCTTAACATGCCTATACATTTAATTTCGAATGTCATTTAATACTCATTATCCTTGGTATGGATAATGAAATCATCTATTCTATCATAATAGAAATATAATTAAGATTGTGTTTTGATTTAACTATTGGTGTTGAATACCCCACTATAATAGGATTAGTTTTTCATTGTGATTTAATATTTTTCCTTATATTAGTAGGTGGATGTGGTTTAATTATTAGATTTTTATTTCTAAAATTGAAAAATATCTTGGTCTCTATGTCAAAATAGAAAATACATTCCCAATGTCAAATAAAATTATATTAATAGATGTATAATATGATTTTATAGGAAGACAGTTCTTAAAAAATACACAACATAGGATTTATATACATGGGATACAATAATTATTCCATTTTTGGTTAATAATTCAATATTTTTACTCTAGGTGGTGGTATTTTGTTATTAGAAAACATTATAGGTACATAAGAGTTGGTTAAACAAGTTACAAATGTAACACTTATATTTCATGACTGTTTGATCAGTGTTCCACATTCCATATCATTTTTGGAACTCAATTCTTTAGTATTATTTTCATATGATTTCTATTATGTTGGAAATTTCCCCTATTGATCATCGCTTTTATCCCTTGAATTAAGGAATTTACTTGGATAATGTCCATGTTTCTAAAATTTATGACACTAAACTATTAGTTTCAAATCAGTAAGAACTCCATTTCTTTCATCATGTTCCAGGAGATCATCACTTTTACTCAAATATTAGATTCATTCTTCCCTCATTTTAGACACATAAAATTACAAATAGTTCTTTTGATATATTCTCCTTAGGGACTTTTACAATATTTCTGGAATTAAGTAAATTTAATCTTATTACTTTAATCATCATTATCATATAAAATTCTATCATACTCCATCCATTTATTATTTATTTTGTTTGTAATATTAAATCATTTCATATTTTCATTCATACTTCTTCAGAGTTGTTTTGGAATATTTATAGTATTTTTCACTCCATATCTTATCCCACTATTTTTTCCATTTTGAGAATCTTTTTAACACTCGTGGAATCCATTATTATCTTGGTGTCATAAGGATATTGTAATTAACAATTCAAAATGGAGTCAATCATGAAAGGTAAATGATACGATAATTTTTTTAAGATAATTACATGAAAATTTCAACCTCAAAATGTTTTACTATTAAAACTTATTACATTAATTTTCAGTTTAACCAAAATATCTCTCAGAACAATTTAGGTTTTATTATGTGGGTAATTTAACATTCCTCAACATAATTCCCAAACATAAAAAAAAGTCCTTCATAATTTCCTGAAAAGATAGTGTGATTAATAAAATCATATCCCCCATGAGTATTTAGCCAGGTGTCACTCATACAAAACAAGGTTTTAAACATGCTATAATATTCCATTATCAGTGCTAGAGAAGCACTTTTACCCTTAGTGAAGTTAAAATTCAATCGCTTTTATCAGTTCTAAAAAGGGATGATAAAGGCTATATTTATCAGCGAAAAAAAAACATTGCTAAATCATAAATTTATCAGTGTTTTTGAAAGCACTGATAAAAGACCCCATTTATTAGGGTGTTTATTTATCACTGATAAATATCACCTTTATCAATGCTATTATAATCACTGATAAAGGTTGTCTTTATTAGTGCTTTTTTGGCACTGATAAAAGTATAATTTAATAGCTCTTTTCAATACACTGATACAGATAGACTTTATTATCATCCATATAAGCATGATAAACGCATCCTTTATTAGTGATTCTAAATGCACTGATAAAAGAATGATTTATTATTTCTTTTAGTAGCACTGATAATGGTGAAAATAGCATTGTGATGTTGCAGCAGACTACATCACCAGAAATAGGTACAGTGTGCTACAACAACACACTTCATTAGTAGAAAAAGAAAATAAATTACCTAAATATATTAAAAATACTGAATTTAAATGAAATAAAATTTCACATGAAAATAAAAGAAAAAACTATTATAGAGTATGTTAATACTTTTTTCATTTAAATTAATGTTAGTTTGGATTTAAAAATATGCACTTAGAGTCATACCAGTCTCCCAGTACATCGGATTGATGTGCGGCTGTAAAGACCCGTAAAATTCATGGGAATTTTTTTCTTAATTTTCATTGTAATTTTACAAGAACGTAGTTTCTGACGGCGCCTGATTCTGAGGCCCGGTGTGCCCGGAATCAATTTCCGAAGATTAGCTTGGGTACGTTCAGTGAACAAACGAGCGGGTTTTTCTATCTTTTGAACTGGTATTCGGAACTGAAATCTGAGGACACCTATGAACTCACAGTGCCGGTATTTGCTTAAGAGGACTATTACCGTAGGTGCGTTTTCTAGGGAGGAGAAGTTAAATTTTGGTGTTTAAGGAAGAAATAAATAAAATTGTGAACAATTTTATTTTTGTTAACCAAGGTAGTTAAATTCTACCATGGGAAGTTGTTGGTGGGACCCACAACCACCCAACTTCCCATGTGTGGATATGTGGGAGGGGGGCCCACACGAGACCCTAACCCCCCTTGATCTTCCCATAACCCCCTTGACCTCCCATAACTCACTTCCCTCTTAAATTTTTTGTAACTCCACTTTAACTTGTGTAACTCTCCCCTCTCTCCTCTTTAATTTTTCCAAAACACATCTTAAATTAATTGATCAAACATCTTCAATTAATTTAACTAAGTGTTTGAACTTTTAAAAAAGTTTGAATGCATGGAAAAATAATAAAATAACGAGAGGCCTTAATTTATTTTTTGTGAGTTTTGTTGTGTGAGAGAATTTGGGAGAGAGCTCTTCCCTCTTTTGAAGAATATCATCTCCAAACGAAGAACGACATTCTGACTCGGCGAAGAACGCTCTACGTTTTCTCCAATACTTTTTCTTACTCTTCCGTGACAAGGAAGGAGAAGCTGACTGTGGAGACCGACGCCAAAAACAACGTTCTCCTCCTTCTTCCGACGTTGACAGAAGCGATACCTTTCTTCCGCGACACCCGACTACCCCGACGTTCGACTACCACGACGTTCGACTACCGCGACTCGATGACGTGCGACGTCAATTTCGAGGTAGGGAAATTTATTTGGTGTTCTCTTATCTTTGGAGAAAAGAATGACAAGCGCGGACCAACCATTTCCAGGTTGATCCGCGGATCATTCGTTCATGAAGGTTGATGTTGAGGTTTATTGATTTTGCCGTGAAATATTTCTTTGCCGTACGTCGACTTCTATTTGATGGTCGCTTACTATCATTATAACGGGAGGGGGTCGGACCGCACAAACACGACCGACCCTCCTCCCCCTTATTATTGATTATTTTGCGGTTCGGAAGATGGCGGTACAGTGCGACGGCACCGCGCGGGAACCTGGAGTGATGCAGCAAGGATGTGCGGCGCCGTCGCGCCGCGCCGTCAAGGCCGAACAAAAGTGTGGTCGTAGTCGGGGCTGCGAAGGCGAACGGAAGACTCCGCAGATGTTTCTTTTGACGTGCGGATCGTCGGGCATTGACGGAACGGGCCGCAGAGATGATTTGATGTTTCCGCAGTGAAGAACGGGACCCGGGATGAGCATCAACATAGGCGGAATTGAAAACGGACCACCGGAGCAACTCTGGTGGCCCGCGGACACCACCGACGGCGCGGGTCGCCGGCGTGCCGCCTGGAGAAACCACCGCGGCTGAATCCGCGGCGGCGAGCTGGCGGATCCCGCGGCCGCACGGGATCCAGGGGGGACGCGGCACGCGCCACGTCCGCAGAGCACCGACTCGTTGGCCGAGCCAGCGAGCCGCCCGGCCGAGCCGGGCCGCCATGGGCAGACCGGGCCGGGTCGCGCCCAGACCGGGTCAGGCCGCGCCGGCTGGGCCGGGTCGCACCCAGTCGGGTCGACCCAGTTCGGGCCGACCCAGGGGGGTTGGGCCAGGTCGGTACGGGCCCAGACCCCCGGTTTTCGGACATTTTCGGTATTTTGCCCATATCCTAGGCTACGGACCTCCGATCGATCCACTGTCAGCGGTGATGTGATCCCTGGACTGAGACGGTCGTTTTGACATATCGCACTCAAGTTTTCGTAATACTTTGGGTTCGTCCGTGTTTCTTCGTACACGAAACCAATCGGGCCCTCGGAGCGGAAACGCTCGTAACTTGAGCTCTGGACGTCTGATAGACGTGCCGTCGACTTTGTTGGATTCCTCTTGATGAGACATAACTTTTGGCTTACTCCGCTTGAGGTTTGGATGCCTTCGGAGTGCGGTCGGGTTGGTTTTCACCCGAAATCCAATTGGGCCCTTAGAACGGAAAAGATGATATCTTTCAGACCGGGCGTCCGATTGACGTGTCGTCTATCTCATTGATCTCCTCTTGATGAGAAGGAACTTTTGACATACTTATCTTGAGTTTTGGATGCAGTTGGATAGTGGTCGGGTTGGATTGCACCCGAAATCCATCCGGGCCCCTGAAACGGAAAAGCTGATATCTTTCAGACCGGACGTTCGTTTGACGAACCGTCAGCGGAGTTAGTGATCACGTGGAGAAACGGTCCCTTTGAGTATACCCTATAATATTTCGGGGTACAGTTGAGATACGGCCATGTTGGTTCGCACACGAAACCAACCGGGCCCCGGGGACGAAAAAGCTAGTAACTCACAGACCGGGCGTCCGATTGACACACCGTCTGTCGCGTTGAGACCCCTATGACGAGGCAGTTCGTTGAGATACTTCTTCATGGGACTTCGAGATACTTGGAGTACCTACTGGTAGCTCATGGAGCGGACCCTCCCGGATACAAGCGTACGGAGTATGGAGACCGTGTAGCTGGCTATGACCTGATGACTGCTTTTCTGATTCGATTCGGAGTGACTAGAATAACCCAGTGGGGAGAACTACTTAGTGAGATGGCAGACCGATGGTGGAAGAGCACTACTATGTGAGGTGGCAGAACCGCGGTACTCGACAGGAGGAGTACCTCTGTAGGCTATGAGGGGGAGCACTACTGTGTGAGGTGGCATACCCATGGCGGAGGATCACTACTGTGTGAGGTGGCAGACCCACGGTACTCGACCGGAGGAGTATCTCAGCAGTCATAGGTTGGTGAGCAGTACCTCGGAGACGTGATAGGATCAATGTACTCCCAGAGATAAATCTCTTCAGCAGTTACAGTTTCGATAATGAAAATGCTGGTGTGAGCTGAGTCTATGACCTTTGTGTTTACCTCAAGATTGAGATGGGTTACTTGATAACTTAGGTATATGCATTGGAATATACCTAAGTAGAGGTTATCTGTTGAGAAATTATTTGTGGTTATCCTTGTTGGTTTTAGTGAGACCTTGAGGGTCTCGGGGTCCCTATTGAGTATCCTTATACTCACCCCTGCACGGGCTATGCCCGCACCTCATTGTGTTGGTTGCAGACGATGGGCAGTGCTGACGGAGGCCGAGTGTTCGAGGACTGGACGGTACCCGGAGGTGGACCACACGACGAGACAGTATCTAGAGGTGGACCACATGAGGAGTCAGTACCCGGAGGTGGACCAAACGACGAGTCAGTACCCGGAGGTGGACCACACGACGAGTTAGTATCCGGAGGTGGACTTCACAACGAGACGACACACGAAGGAGGTTGACGGGCGAGAGCATTGAGGAGCTGCGCTATCTGTACCTACCCTTCAGGTAGGATCCGAGGAGGACGACCCAGGAGCTACTTCCTTTCTTCCAGCTGTTGTCTTTGTTCAGTTGTAGCTATATTTCTAGTTGGGTTTGTATTCTGGCCCATTTACTTTTCATCACTTTATTTGTACTTAGTGTTTACTCCCGCTTGAACTCTGTGGTGTTTTGTTACTTTTATAAAGGAAATGCCTTGCCAGATATCGGGATTTACGCCTTTGGTGCTAGTCTCCAGCCCCTGGCCTATGGAAGGCGGGCTTGGGGTTGTCACGGCATGGGCCCCGAGGAAGGGTCGTGACAAATTGGTATCAGAGGGGTCGGTTCTACCGCAGAACTTATAACTCTGATATTTTGTTTCTTTTAATCAATAGTGTTAAGGGTACCGAGTGTGGTCTTCAGTTCAGGGAGTCCAGTGTTGGTGCGGGCGGCCGACGTATCTATACACCAGGATGCTAAAAACTGATTTCCAACTTTTTGCACGAAAACACTGATTGCGTGTGTGTTTCCAGAAGTTTTTAAAAGTCAGCTCAAACCAGGTCAGATCACCAGGTATAAATCGTTTGACTGTGTCATGTTTGTTTATTTTAGGATGCCTCCCTATGGACGACCAGCTAGATCCCCAAGAGTTGTTCGTACTGACAGCCCGCCGAGCGACGTGGCCTCAGTACAGGGCCTTATCCTAGTTGAGGCACCAGCGGAGGCACCATCGGTACTACTACCCGTTGGGCCACCGATGACACTAGCCCCAGCAGCAGAGGGTGCACGTCGCTTGAGCGCACTGCACGAGTTCCAGCACCAGAGGCCACCCAGGTTCAGGGGAGAGACGGACCCGCAGGCGGCTGAGGATTGTATGGATGCTATGGTGAGATTTTTCAGGCTAGTGGGGACGCCAGCAGATTTCATGGTGATCCTTGCTGCCAGCATACTTTAGGCAACAGCAGGCAGATGGTGGAGCCTGATGCTCCAGATGCATGACGAGGCGAAACTTCTATGGGAAGACTTTGAGAGCCTGTTCCGGGTAGAGTTTGTACCATCCACCCTTCAAGCGGTGCGTATACAGGAGCTACTTAAGCTGCGGCAGTGCAGCATGACAGTGGCGCAGTATTCAGTGTGGTTCACAGACATCTTGCGCTACTCCACAGATATGGTACGGGACCCGTTCTTCAGGGACCGAACCTTCGAGCAGGGGCTCAGGCGAGAGATTAGAGCTTCTGTTGTTTCTCACAGCATTCCGACGTAGACAGGGGTGTTGGAGAGAGCCCTCTTAGTGGAGAATTTCCTTGCTGAGTAGTCTCCAGCAGTAGGACCCACAACTAGCCGGCATGCGGAAGAGTCTTCTATAGCAGGCAGTAGATAGAGGACGCAGAGGTCAAAGAGGACCAGACCTATAGGTGGTCGACCGCGTGACTCAGGGTCGGTAGTGCGAGGCACCAAGGGGAATGACTGATCCAGACCTGCCATGCAGTGTTACTCCTGCGGTGGGATTGGTCACATGGCACGTGACCGTCCGACCTTCCATGCAGATGACCGGCAGTTAAAAGAAGAACCTCCCAGGTAGAGGCAGAGGTTCGATCAAGGCAGACCTCTAGGAGCTGAAGGCTGGGGGAGGGGAGCTGGCCGTGCAGCTGGAGGTGGACGACGCTTCGAGGTGTTTCCACCACCACCACCAGGAGGTCCACCCCGATGATAGGGAACAGGTGGACATGGGAGAGCTCAGCTTCAGGAAGCAGAAGCTTACGACTACGGAGCTCCAGAAGTGAGTGGACAGGAGCAGAACTAGTAGTGTATATCTAGTTCCATGTTGTTGTTGTTGTTATATTTGTGTCTTTGTACCATGATCTGCAATAATATAAAGACACTTACCTATTTTTAAAGTTTGCATTCATGTCCTTTTGTTTGGTTGGTAGAGAGTGGTCCCGGTTAAGACTGTTGACTTGACCCTCACTTTCAAGATTTCTACTGGAAGAGGCCCAGTGACCTCACACTGATGCCGACAGTGTGACTCGACCCTTGGAGGCGAGAGTGATAGTTGGATCTCTTGGTAGTAACGTCGAGGCCTTACAACGTCGTCCATGGCATGAATACATCATTCCTGTCCGGATTGACTGTATTAGGAAACAAATGTGGTTCATCCAGGGGATGAGACCGGATTTCTCTTTTCGGAAAAGAAGAAATCATAGCAGCTCTTGTGAGACTAGAGAAGGTCCAGGTCATCCAAGAGCGGATGAGGAAAGCACAGGGCCGATAGAAGCCTTATGCTGACAGGAATTGGAGACCTCTAGAGTTCGAGGATGATGATCACGTTCTTATACGGGTTTCACCTCGACGAAGTTTACGGAGATGTGGCCATGGCGGCAAGTTATCTCTGAGGTTCAGTGGACCTTCTTAGGTCCTCAGCTTGGTAGGCGAAGTGGTTTACCGCTTGACGCATCCACCTCAATTGCACCTGGTGCACGACGAATTCCACGTATCTCAACTAAGGAGATACGTGTGTTATGCTTCACATATCATCAACCTCAGGGAGTTGGATGTCGTTGACAGGGCGACATACGCGGAGGTTCCAGTGGGGATCGAGGATCAATAGGAGTGGATCCTACGAGGATGGACGATTCCTCGGGTGCACTTTCTCTGGCAGTACGGGAACCTCCAGGTGAGCACATGATAGCGGGAGGCTCAGATGTGTGCTCAGTACCGCTTTTGTATCTCTAGTTTGTGTTAAAGCATTACGAGGACGTAAAGCCCTGAGGTGGGAGTAAAGTAAAGACCCGTAAAATTCAAGGGAATTTTTATCTTAATTTTAATTGTAATTTTACTAGAACTAACTTTCTGACAGCACCTGATTCCGAGGCCCGGTGTGCCCGGAATCAATGTCCGAAGTTTAGCTGGGGTACGTTCAGTGAACGAACGAGCGGATTTTTTAATCTTTTGAACTGGTACTCGGAATTGAAATCTAAGGACACCGATGAACTCACAGCGCCGATATTTGCTCAAGAGGACTATTACCGTAGGTGCGTTTTCTTGGGAGGAGAAGTTAAATTTTGGGGTTTAAGGAAGAAATAAATAAAATTGTGAACAATTTTATTTTTGTTAACCAAGGGAGTTAAATTCTACCATGGGAAGTTGTTGGTGGGACCCACAACCACCCAACTTCCCATGTGTGGATATGTGGAAGGTGGGGCCCACACGAGACCCTAAACCCCCTTGATCTTCCCATAACCCCCTTGACCTCCCATAACTCACTTACCTCTTAAATTTTTTGTAACTCCACTTTAACTTGTGTAACTCTCCCCTCTCTCCTCTTTAATTTTTCCAAAACACATCTTAAATTAATTGATCAGACCTCTTCAATTAATTTAACTAAGTGTTTGAATTTTTAAAAAAGTTTGAATGCATGGAAAAATAATAAAATAAGGAGAGGCCTTATTTTATTTTTTGTGAGTTTTGTTGTGTGAGAGAATTTAGGAGATAGCTCTTCCCTCTTCTAAAGAACATCATCTCCAAATGAAGAATGACCTTCCGACTCGGTGAAGAACGCTCTACATTTTCTCCAATCCTTTTTCTTCCTCTTCCGCGACAAGGAACGAGACGCCAACCGTGGAGACCGACGCCAACAAAAACGTTCTCCTTCTTCTTCCGACGTTGACGGAAGCGATACCTTTCTTCCGCGACACCCGACTACCCCGACGTTCGACTACCGCGACGTTCGACTTCCGCGACTCGACGACGTGCGACGTCAATTTAGAGGTAGGGAAATTTATTTGGTGTTATCTTATCTTTTGAGAAAAGAACGACGAGCACAGACCAACCATTTTCAGGTTGATCTGTGGATCGTTCGTTCATGCAGGTTGATGTTGAGGTTTATTGATTTTGCCGTGAAATATTTCTTTGTCGTACGTCGACTTATATTTGATGGTCGCTTGCTATCATTATAATGGGAGGTGGTCGGACCGCACAAACACAGCCGACCCTCCTCCCCCTTGTTGTTGATTATGTTGCGGTTCGGAAGATGGTGGCACGGTGTGACGACACCGAGCGGGAACCTGGAGTGATGCGGTAAGGATGTGTGGCGCTGTCGTGCCGCGCCGTCAAGGCCGAACAAAAGTGTGGTCGTAGTCGGGGCCGCGAAGGCGAATGGAAGACTCCGTAGTTGTTTCTTTTGACGTGCGGATCGTCGGGCATTGACAGAACGGGCCGCAGAGACGATTTGATGTTTCCGTAGTGAAGAACGGGCCCCGGGATGAGCATCGGCGCAGACGGAATTGAAAATGGACCACCGAAGCAACTCTGGTGGCCCACGGACACCACCGGCGGTGCGGGTCGCCGGCGCACCGCCTAGAGAAACCACCGTAGCTTAAGCCGCGGTGGCGAGCTGGCGAATCCCGCGGCCGCGCGGGATCCAGGGCGGGGACACGGCGCGCGCCGTGTCCAAGGAACACCGGCTCGCTGGCCGAGCCGGCGAGCCCCCCGGCCGAGCCGGGCTGCCTTGGGTGGACCGGGCCAGGTCGCGCCCAGACCGGGCCGCGCCGCGCCGGCCGGGCCGGGTCGTGCCCAATCGGGTCGACCAGGTTCGGGCCGACCTAGGGGGGTTGGGCCCGGTCGGTACGGGCCCCGACCCCCCGTTTTCGGACCTTTTCGGTATTTTGCCCATATCCTAGGCTACAGACCTCCAATCGACACATCGTCAGTGGCGATGCGATCCTTGGACTTAGACGGTCGTTTTGACATATCGCACTCAAGGTTTCGGAATACTTTCGGTTCGTCCGTGTTGGTTCGTACACGAAACCAATCGGGCCCTCGGAGCGGAAACGCTCGTAACATGAGTTCTGGACGTCCGATAGACGTGCCGTCGACTTTGTTGGATTCCTCTTGATGAGAAGGAACTTTTGGCTTACTCCGCTCGAGGTTTGGATTCCTTCGGAGTTCGGTCGGGTTGGTTTGCACCCGAAATCCAATCGGGCCCCTGGAAAGGAAAAGCTAATATCTTTCAGACCGGGTGTCTGATTGACGCGTTGTCTGTCTCGTTGATCTCCTCTTGATGAGACGGAACTTTTGACATACATCACTTGAGTTTTGGATGTAGTTGGATAGTGGTCGGGTTGGATTGCACCCGAAATCCAACCGGGCCCCTGAAACGGAAAAGCTGATATCTTTCAGACCGGACGTCCGTTTGACGAACCGTCAGCAGCGTTGGTGATCACGTGGATAAACGGTCCCTTTGAGTATAACCTATGATAGTTCGGGGTACATTTGAGATACGGCCGTGTTGGTTCGCACACGAACCCAACCGGGCCCCGGGGATAAGAAATCTAGTAACTCACAGACCGGGCGTCCGATTGACACACCATCAGTCGCGTTGAGACCCCTATGATGAGGCGGTTCATTGAGATACTTTTTCGTGGGACTTTGAGATACTTGGAGTATCTACTAGTATATCGTGGAGCAGACCCTCCCGGAGACGAGCGTACGGAGTACAGAGACCGTGTAGCTGGCTGTGACCTGATGACTGCTTGTCTGATTCGATTCGGAGTTACTAGAATAGCCCAGTGGGGAGCACTTCTTTGTGAGGTGGCAGACCCATGGTGGAGGAGCACTACTATGTGAGGTGGCAGACCCGAGGTACTCAACAGGAGGAGTACCTCTGTAGGCTATGAGGGGGAGCACTACTGTGTGAGGTGGCAGACCCATGGCGGAGGAGAACTACTGTGTGAGGTGGAAGACCCGCGGTACTCGATAGAAGGAGTACCTCAGAAGTCATAGATTGGTGAGAAGTACCTCGGAGACGTGACAGGATCACTGTACTCCCATAGACAGGGCTCTTCAGCAGTTACGGCTTCGATAATGAAAATCCTGGTTTGAGCTGAGTCTATGACCTTTGTGTTTACCTCAAGATTGAGATGGGTTACTTGATAACTTGGGTATATGTATGGGCATATACCTAAGTAGAGGTTATTTGTTGATATCTTCTTTATGGTTATCCTTATTGGTTTTAGTGAGAGCTTGAGGGTCATAGGGTCCCTACTGAGTATCCTTATACTCACCCCTGCACGGGATATGCCCGCACCTCGTTGTGTTGGTTGCAGACGACGGGCAGTGCTGACGGAGGCCGAGTGTTCAAGGACTGGACGGTACCCGGAGGTGGACCACACGACGAGATAGTACCCGGAGGTGGACCACACGACAAGTTAGTACCCGGAGGTGGACCACACGACGAGTCAGTACCCGGAGGTGGACCACACGATGAGTCAGTATCCGGAGGTGGACTTCACGACGAGATGACACACGAAGGAGGTTGACGGGCAAGAGCATTGAGGAGCTGTGCTATCTATACCTACCCTTCAGGTAGGATCCGAGGAGGACGACTCAAGAGCTTCTTCCTTTCTTCCAGCTATTTTCTTTGTTCAGTTGTAGCTATATTTCTAGTTGGGTTTGTATTCTGGCCCATTTACTTTTCAGCACTTTCTTTGTACTTAGTGTTTTACTCCCGCTTGTACTCTATGGTGTTTTGTTACTTTTATAAAGGGAATGCCTTCCCAGTTATCAGGATTTATGCCTTTGGTTCTAGTCACCAGCCCCTGGCCTATGGAAGTCGGGCTTGGGGTAGTCACGGCATGGGCCCCGAGGATGGGTCCTGACAACGGCTAAATGCTACACATCCAAGATGATTCATGGGTCATTTTCCTAAAGTATCAAAACAATAGGAATGGATTTTCTCAGTTTTGAGTATGTCATTTGTTTTTTCATTAAAATTAATGTCATTTTTTGAATAAAAAGATGCACTTTGAGTCATACCAGTTACATCACACATCAGATTGAGGTGAAGCTAATCCCTACAAATCAAAAATGAGGATGGATCATTTTCCTAAAGTACCAAAATAATGGAAATTTGTTTTATCAATTTTGAGTAAATCAGTAGTTTTTTACGAAAATTAATATCAATTTTTAATAAAAAAGACACACTTAGAGTCATACCAGTCACATCGTGCATCGGATTGAGGCTCAGCTAAATGCTATACATCCCAAATGAATCATTGATCTTTTTCCTAAATTATCAGAATAATTTGAATGTGTTTTATTAGTTCTGAGTATGTCAGTTGTTTTTTATTAAATTTAATGTTAGTTTTGAATAAAAATACACACTTTGAGTCATAGTGGTCACACAGTGCATCAAATTGTGGTTTGTCTGATCCTTAAACATCTAAAATGACATATGGATAATTTTACTAAAGTAACAAAATAATATTAATGTGTTTTCTTATTTTTTATTATGTTAGTTTTTTACTAAAATTAAAGTCACTTTTGAAAACAAAAAGGACGCACTTGGAGTCATACCGGTCACATCATGCATCGGATTGAGGTATGGTTAATATATACATATCATAAATGATGTATGGATCATTTTCTAAACTACCAAAACAATATGAATTCATTTTCTATGTTTTGAGTATCCCATGTGTATTTTTTAATAAAATGTTATTTTAAACTAGAAAGACACACAATGGATCTTATCTTAATTTATAAGTGTTGTGTGAACTTTTAAAAAACTATTCCCAAACAAAATCATGGTATTATCATTATTTTACATCATTACACAACAATTTTATTATTTTAATGTCAATTATTTTTATCCTCCTCTACCTCAGCCTCCACCTCGATCTTCTCCTCCATGTTGGTCTCTGACTGTGACTCTACCTCTGCCTTCGCCTCCTCCTCCACCTCTTCCTTTTCTCCTGCCTCCACCACCACCTCCACCTCTGTATTTTCCAAACAATTTTATTATTTATAGGACAACAATTATAAGAAAATTTATTCTCTCCATTAAACTTCTCCTTGACAAATAGATCAAACATAATATATAAGCATTCTGACACTAATGATTCACATACCAAATATCTTTCAAAGGTCATAAATCATACTAGATCAAAAAACTATCATGTAATCACCTAAATTTATTTTTGGGGGATGCTAGAATTTTCCGTCTATATGGTTTCTCTCCTAAATTTGAAAACATAATATACACAATCAATTTCTTTATTTTGTTCAGACACTACAGACACATTGACCAAAATAAATAAATTGTTTTGAAATGTTTTTATAGTTAAATATTTCTCTATAAAATTTATTTTTTCCCATTTTTAGTAATCCACAAGTTGTATCTTTCTAGACAGTGACCTCATGCCATTATTTAAACTGTATTTAGTGACCTCCAAATCATAAAAATATTCTCTTTAAAACACAGACTAAACATATAATTTGAAGTTTATCTATAAAATATTTATTTTAGTGAATTACATAATCACAATACACATCATGTATGGTAATTTGGTTGGAAATCCTAGCATTGAATCCAAAAAATAAATATTCAGGGTGTCTATGTAGACTATTATCAGTATCCTGTGCTTCCTAAAAAAACAAAAACAATTATGTAATGAGAAAATCAAAATATATTTTATGGGATGATATTGTAAAATTTTACCCTTTCCTAGTAGGAATTAAAAAGATTATTTTATCTAATGATTTTTTATTAAATGATTCAATTAACTTTTCTCTTTTCTTCTCCATTTCATTCGAATCCAATGTAATTTCTATCTTAGAAATGATACTAGGATTAATGAATCCAAATTATACTTCACATGATCTTCCATTCATATAGTTGTAATATAAACACCTATACAAAATATGAATAGTTATTAACTTTAATAAACATATTTATCTCACTATTTGAACAGACATATTAGGAAAATGTACCTTATGTATGTATTCAAAACTGAGATTCCAAACCATTCATGATTGAGAATCAATTTTAGAGACATGATACCAATTCCATATGTAATGGAAGCGCCAAGTATTTCTTATTCATAGTGAATGTAAGACATATATTCTTCTTTAAATGTGGTCTCTATATTAAGTTGTAATGTTAATAAATGTTTCTCTACAATTGACCGAGAGAAGGTACTATCGGAAGATCTTTTTTTTCTTGGTGGATTTACTATATTTTCTTAATTAAAACTTTCATTTTTATGATTCATTATCCATATATAATAACGTACCTCACTTCAGACATTTTATCATCAACTATTACATGATTTTAGTATGAAATGTTTTTATAGAAATACCTCATGTATCTTTATAAGATTATATATCCATGCTATGAAATCTCCAATACCAACTTCAACCATTGTAAAATCTAGATCATCAAGTGGAATAGGAAACTCAACAGTCATCTCATAAGCTACCTCAATCCCCACTCTCATGTGATCTTTTGGGAGAGGCTGATTATGTAGTTGGTCTACTAGGATATTATAAAATTTACCAATTCAACATGGAGATACATGGGTGTTGACATAAAAATTCACATACAATTACACCCTGCTTAATTTTAGTAATATAAAGTTATTAGATATTTTTTCATTCACATTTTGGAGAAATGTTAATGAAAAAAATGATTACCTAAGGTAAGGTTTAGGGAAATGACTAGCCTCATATCTAGTGGGATCATTTGGATCATGTTCGGATAATTGCTTCACCACCGGTTCTCTTTAATCATTTCTTATACATTGTTCTGCCAAACTAGACCACAAAATAATATCTTTCAGTGAGTCTATTTGAGTTTTAATTCATCTCATCATATTATATGCATCATCATGTGGTTTTATCTTCTCAGAATATGTTCGAGGGGAGGATCCAAAACTTAATCCTCTAATTTGACCATATTATTATGGCCACTTCAATGCAATTGAAGGTCATTTTTCTTCTAGTATGACTATTGCTAATTCTTATGTATAAACCATATTAATAATAATAAAATATTTATTTTATCTAATATTTTTATAAATAATAATTAATTTCAATTATGTCATACTTACACATTCTTACCATACCACTTTTGTGTTTTCATCAACTAATATACCATAATTATTTACATGAGCCTCCTTCCATAGCACATGATGTGGGATGGAAGTGGCTTCATATTTTGATTCATCAATATTCATATAAACAAAATAATGTATGTTGTTTTATATCACATAACGAAACTTTTATTGTTGATTTAAAATACATACCAATTTCTTCTCTAATGAAGTGTACCTCATCCTACCTTTGCTATAGGGGTACACTGGTTTGGATGCAAGTTCTTTATTTTCAGAACTCTTTTGTTGTTCAATAAATTAACAATTTTGAATCATGTTGGATAAAATAAGTAATGTCAAATAATATATTATCGATCTCAATGCACCTAAAATGATTTCTCATTGTGACGATTTCTGAAATTAGCCCATGTTTCCTGGTTTATAATGTTTTCATAACAAAGTGGTTTGTGGGGATTTATTTTCCCCTCAACATCCCTAAGATGTAACTTTTTCAGAAAAGTCCAGAAGCCTATATGGGATTTCCTAGTATCCATTAGGACAAATTTATTTTAAAAATATTCTAAAATAAATTAATTCTGTTTGGAATAATGAAAACTAAATCAACATTTCTTTATATAATTTTTCCGTAAAATAGAGAAAGTATATTTTAACATTACCAATATATATTTATAAAGTATTTCCTTCATTAATGTTTGCACATAGTTCCATGAGTCAATTTCAATCATCACATTCATCATCATTGTTACCCCAAGATAACTAATGAATGTTGAATTATTGGGTTCAATAGGTGGGTCATGTTGATTCCATCCAACCACAAATTTTATACCCTCACTTTTCTCCTTAATAATTTTATTCAAAATTGTGATGTTGCATCGTTGTTGTTATTTTCATTTTTTTTATCAACATGTTGTTGATACCCTAATAATTTCATAGTTTCATCATCAATAGTCTATTCTTTCTCAGGATTAGCAACATTATCATGTTCATAATCCATTGTCTGCATGGGTAGTCATATAATTAATTTTTATTGAATAACAATAATGTAATACACTCCATGCATAAAATTCCACAATTGCATGAATCTTGAATAAAATCTTGAATAGTGATATAATAATTCTATAAAATATTACGACAGACCTTTACTACCTTTATTTAATATATCCATGTATGCTTTAATTCCTTTTATATCTTGATGATGGTAGGAAGGCTAGTTTGAAATAGGGAGTCCAATACATCATCAAGAGATGGATGAAAATCAAGTATCTAAGGATTAAAGTTTCCTAGGAGCCTATACTAGTAGAATCACTCAAAAAGACTCTTAAATTTATTTGTAATAGCTATATGCTATGGATAAACCAATAAATACTTCATATCATAATATTTGATATTGAAATAATACAATACTACATTTATATATTCAAAAAACTAATAGATTAATATATTGTGTCCCTGAAGAATAGGTCTCTGATACCACTTATGAGTTTTAGGGTATCATCTTATGATCATTAGAGGGATACAACCTAAAAAAGGTTCAATTCATTTCAAGGATAATTGTGAATGTAAATAAAGAAAAAAATACATATATCGTACTTTTAATATAGAATCAATAGAATCCATATTTAATATTTAATATAATATATTTGATTTATAACACTGAAGTAGCAAACAAAGTATTCTAGCCTTTGAAAAGATTACACTAGCCTTTAATCACAGAAAAATTCCTTGGACCCTCGATTATCAAAGGAGTGCTAGCATCCTAACCTAGTGAGAAATAGTGATCAAAGAAGAATAGAGGTTTGGATATGGAATAAAACAAGGGGTTAATTACAATAGAGAGATTTTTGCTCTATTTTTTCATTTTAGACATGGATAAAAATTATCATGACTTATAATACATAAATATCCAAACCATCAAAATTATATTTTACTAATTTTTTGTTCTCTATATGGCTATTCACCATGTTATATGGCTTTTTAAATTATTTTTTTCCGATAAATTAATTATCTCTCTATTTTTAATAGTAAATATATTAATAAATCACATATCATAGTTTTCTTAATCACATATCCAACCATGGATAACTCACTTACTATTGAAAAATACACTATTTATATGTTGTACTATTTTTATAAGTCCATTTATGAAATTATTTCTCAACTCTATCCAATCTAGGAAATTTATAAAACAAAATTTGCGCATAATTTTCTCACCAAAGAAATTATCCATCACCCTTTGTAACTTATAGTTAATGTTTAAAAATAATCTTGAATTAATTAAAAAATAGAACTCTCACAACATGAATCACTGAAATAATTTTAGTAATATGACTAATTAATTCAATATTTTCTGAATTCAATAAAAATTTATTCATAAAAATCCTAAATATAAATAACACATTTCAATTTTTAAAAATTTAAATTAATTAATAAAATCCAAAAAACATGTTTTAATGATTTTCACACTTACCTTGTCCCCTATATGTTCATCACTGATAAATGAGGGCCATAACTTAATGTCCCCTACTCCTTAAAAACCCTCATAATTAAATCATTAGAATTTATATTCTACTATATATGAGGAATTCAATTTAAGAAATTACCTAGATTTTGAAACCCTATATTATTCAGATGGATAGAAAACCACGGTTGGATGAGATGTCTCCTTATTAATGTAGAGAGGAGAGTAAACCATCTATGTGTGTCTATGGGGACAAATGGGTTGGATAGTAAAATACATATGAATTGTGAAAATGATTAAATAGAACCACAATCATTGTGTTTCACTAGTGATGATAAGAGATGTAGGGTATTTCATGCTTAAGAACAGAGAAAAATCACAAAAATTGGAACCCCAAACCTCAAACTAAGATAAAGGAAGAGTATAAAATAACATAAATTGGTTTATAGCCTTGATTAATATATAGGAACATATAGGAGTCATGTCGGAAATAGAGGAGTTTTGTGAGAGATTTATAATCACAAGTGAATGAGTCATGGTTAGGGTTTTTTTTAAATAGATCAGAAATAATTTTAATAATGCTTTCGAAAAAAGTGCTGACAAAGATCCATTTCATAATTTTTAAATTTATAAGTGTTGATAAAAGACATATTTATCAGCACTACAGTTTTAGCGCTGATCAATATATCTTTTAATAGTGCTTAATTAGTGATGATAAAGAATTATATTTATCAGTGCTACAAAAGCACTGTTAAAAGTTTGGTAATAATAATCATTTAAATTTAATTAAAAAAATATAATTATTTTAAAAAAATTATTATAATTTTATACTTATTTAAATATATATAATTATTTATTTACAATTATATAAATAATTATTTAAAAAATAATATTTATTTATTTATAATAATTATTAACAGGGTAAATATAAATTTTTCCAATGGGGGTGGCCCAATGGTTGGGTCATTCACTTGGTTCCTCAAATTCAGGGGTTTAATTCATGTTGGTAGTTTTTTAGTATCATAATTTCACCACCGTTTACTTATTATCCTCTTCATTTTCTGGGCAGAGTGGGGTGGGGTGGTTTTACATAGTATGAACTATGTGGCGAAGGGTGAGCTCGGGGTTCTTTAACTGGTTTACCAGGGGTGGGCTACTCAATTAAAAGATTAAGATATTTAATTAGGGGTGTTCTGGTTTCCATTCAAAAAAATAATAAATATGCATTTACTATTTATTTAAAAATCCATTTTTAACATTATTAATGTTAATATAATATTAAATACATGTATTTTAAAAATGAGTGAAGTTAAATAATTCAAAATGAGTAAACTTCAAAAATATTGAAAAAAGGGAGAAGTTTTATTAATTAGATATAAGTTTTTTCAAAATATGGATATATATATATATACTGAAGTGGATGAATACATAATGAAAATACTTAAAAATAATAACTAAATGTATATAAAAAAATAATAATAAATGGTCAAATTCAAAAATAAAATACAAAATTAAAAAATTAAAAATGAATACTATAACTGTAGTATTAAAATATATAAATAAAATTGAACAATTAAAAAATAATAAATATTAAATGTATCATGTTATAATGAAATTATAAAATATAATAAAATTTGAATAAATGACATAAATATTAAGTGAATGTGTTTTTATATTTTGCGTAGATATATGTTTTTTTGGCATTTTTTATGTAAATGCATTAATATATATGTGTGTGTGGGTATGTGTGTGTGAAATAAATCCAACACATAGGTTAAATAGAAAAATAAAACAACATAAAAAATGAATAAAACATTAATATGTTTTCAATTAATATTATATATATATTATACTTATTCATTTTATATATTTATATTTAATATATATGATTTATTAATATTTATAATCTATATATATGGATATTAAATTTATTATTATTTATCAATAATTATTTAATTAATAAAATCGTTGATATTTTTTATAATTTATTCATTTTTTTTATTTTTCAATTTTTCAATTTATTCTAGACCTTTATCAGTGCTAAAAAAGAACTACTGAAGGGAAACATTTATCAATGCTAAAAATTAACTGAAAAGGAAGAATTTTATCATTATTATAAATAAAGCATTGATAGAGATTTCCATTATCAGCGCTAAAATAAAGTATTGATAAAGGTTAACTTTTAGCAGTGCTAAAACAAAAATGCTGATAAAGGTTTTATTTTATCATAATTTTTTATTACTAATAAAGGGATTCTTTTATCAGTGCTTATTTTAGCGTTGATAAAGATGAACTTTATCGGTGAATTTTTCAAGTGCTAATAAATTCTTGTGCTATTATAGGCAAGTTTTGTAGTAGTGTATGTAGTCTTAATCCTTATCATCATGCACCAGAGTGGTGATTGAGATGATAATCAACCAATATTTTTCATAGTGATTACTCATAAGTGTAACTATTCTATAGATTCATTAACATTATAGTCTCTAGTTAGGGTTTTAATTTCTAATAGGAAAACACAATCTCTACTTTACTAAATCTTTGAGATGTTATCATATTCATAGGATTAACCCAATGTCTTATTTCAAGGGTTTTAACTAATTTTATCTTATTTTAGTTTATAAAATATTAAATATTACAATAAATTACATAAAGTGATATATGTACCATTGAATTTTCTATTAACAATAAATTTTCAATCGTTAAAATATCCTTAAAGAATATCTTAACCTCTAAAGTTATCTAAACGATGGTCTGATACCAACTCTAACCCCTAGACATAATGGTCTCATAATTACATGAATTATAGAAAATATTTCAATATATATTCCCATGACCTTTTAGGGTTATAGATTTTGGGAATTATAAATACTCATTAACAAAAAAAAATTAATCATCTGGGCTATTACAAGTTTAAAATTCCAATGGAAATTTGATCTTTCTATTTAGTGGGTGGTTTATTTTGATAACCAAGGCTATGGATGGATTATTTAAGTATTGAAATTCCTAAAATTATTATTTTTTACTTTGAAAAAATCTATTTAGGAAACTCAAGATCACAAGAAGTCAGTAAAGGAATATTGATATAGCTTGGGTTGTTTCTACCACCATCGGTTAGCATATAGGATATTCATTGAGTTAGGTGGCATGGTGGCCCATTGGCTAATCAATGAGCTCGCACTACCTAACCAATGAGGTTCATTTTCTAGACAGTGGGGTCTTCAAGGTGGTGTTTTAATAAGATAATTTATATTATTTTATCTAGTTAACCCCATTGATATTTGGGAGGGTTGGATGACTTTTGGTTGGAATTTCATCCAACCTATCCTCTTTTACTACCACCTTAAGTTCCTCTCAGATTAGGATGGATATAGATGTGATCTGTTGGTGATTTTGGGTAATACCTTACATTTTTAGTTATTATTTACCCTCCCATTACTTTCCATGGATACTGTACAAATTTCAATTATGGATTTGATTAATATTTAATTGGATCTTGGTGAAATCATCCATAAATGAAATATGTTTTACTTAGCTTGTTTAGAATAAGTCGCATGCCAATGAGACAATGTTTTTTCCTGAAGATTGTACAAAGGTCAGTCTATTAGTGTTTTTCCTCTAGGTTTTCAATTAAATATAATATAATTGGATGTTCTGCGGGTGTTGTGGGATATTTAACTTTTCTATAATAGCAATGGGGATGTGTGGGGATCATCCGAATACATGTGTTTATTAATATGTTTTAGCGAGAGTAGAAATGGGAGTGTATGGAAAATGTAACTTTTGTATTTTGATCAAACAATTAATTATAATTGCTTACAATAAATTATTTTTGATTATTTTCCTAAGGGAGATCTCTAAGAATGAAAATAGACATGTTCAGTGATGTTTCCAGCTTATATGAGGCATGGTGAAGCTAGGTAGAGCCATGTGTGAGCTCCAAAATGATCATAACCCATTTTGAGGTAGGTGGACCCTATCAAGAAAACCCATATGTATGTTTATGACTTTTTTGAATGTGTTGGTTAATTTTAACAATTTCTTGGGTAGAGACACTATGGACCAAGATACCATGTTGCAAGATGTTGAGGGTTTGGAATGTGTGTTGTGTTGCATAAATAAAATCGGTGTTTTCCCTTGTGAATTCAAGTGTGAATAAGAGGATTTCTATCAAGTTTTATATATTATCCCTATAAAGATGTGATATGTGACCATATCTTTAGTATAAAGAATTATTTAAGGTATAATTAGTTTTAGATTATCCATTTAGGTGTCCAGAGGACTTTTGGTAGGACCTGGACCCACTGGAAGAGGCGAAGATTGATTAGATCCCTTAGGCTCTGGTGTCACCATTGGTAGATCTTCCCATTGGGGACTTTTTATGAGATCATTTATTTATTTGTGAATAAGTGAGTGTGTGTGTGTGTGTGTGTGTTTGTGTTTTCATAAGTACCATTGTGTTCTATGGTATTCTTGGGTGTGTGTAGGGAGGATAGTGAGATCAACACTTGATGTGTTTTGCCTGTGGGTGTGTGTGTGGCCATTGAGACCTATGCTTTATATGTTGGGTTGTTCCCTTATGTATTATTACATATTGTGTGTGAATTCTTGTCTAGTGGATGTTTCAAATATGATATCAAAGAGGCATGTGAAATCATCATATCTTGGATAGCCCATGGAGTGGGATCATGTGCTTCTGGGACTTGTGATGATGATAGTGATGGGATCTGATATAGATGATGGGGTATTAACTTGTGTCATACCTAAGGTAGAAGTGGGATATGATGGATTTACTTCCAGACCTGTAAAGACCCGAAGCATATCGTACATGAACATTTCATTACTTTTGCGGAATACTTAGTACATAACAAAAAAACACACACACAAGGATCGTAATAGTTTACTGTCTTTTGAAACTCGGAACGTAATCTTCTAATCGTGGTGAAAGATCTTCAAAATCTCCCATAGAGATCTTCTTTTTTTTACCTAAAACCTTTCTTTATATCCTGGGGAAAAGAAAACATAAAACGGTGAGCTCAAATGCTCAGTAAGGGTAAACAAAAGAAATATCAATCACATCATATACATAAGCACATAATTTTTGGAAATCTTAACCTGCAAAAGAGATCATAATTTCATAACATGGGGTAAATCAGGGCAGTGAAATGTAATCACAATAATCATAACATAAAACATGAAACTTTGTGGCATTCACACATAATCATAGAGAATCATTTCTTGTTAGTCAAGACTCATTGCCAAGACTATCCTAGTGGACAAAGTCCCTTTCTGAATCGAGTAACCCTCGTTTCAGTCCTGTTTCACTGAACCGGTATAACCTACCGTTCCAGCCCTGTCTATCTCATGAGATATAAAATCTTTACCCAATGCATTGGAGGGAGATATAGGTCCCACCCATCTTATAATGAATCCTTTCTTATGCGTGCCACATAATCATAAATCGTACATCATTGCATAACCCATGTAATACAAATTGGAATCTTAAACATCATGACATCATAAAACAATTCATAAAAGATAAAGGAATTCATAAAAATAATTCAATCACAACATGATCAAATCAATGTAATAATAGGGATAAAAACAAAACCCTTTATTATCTTAGATGGAAAATAATTTTGATAAAACACTTGAACTCCATTCTTGAGGAAAATATCATTTCTTCTTCAAAAAATATTTTTCCTTTCATAACATGTCATATGACTTTAAAATAAAAGAAGTTGATTAAAAATAAACTTAAAAACTTGTAAAGGAAGCTTCTTGGAAATAATGTTTTAAAAATCCATTCGTGACGTATAAGTTAAAAAAGCATTCTTTTTACTTTTGTCGGAAAAGTCAAAAAGTACCTCGTACGAAAAACGACAAAAGATTCCTTTCATATCTTTTACTAAAAACTTACAGAAGGGTAAAATTGGATTTAAAAAATTTTATGTGGATGGAAATAATATTACATATCGAGTAAACATGGATGTGGATGATAAAATACACCCCAGTAAATGCCAAAGTATGAACAATCTCGGATAAAAATGAGATTGTGATATTTCCCTTACCTTAGGTCCGATTTGCTTCGTATGTGTCTGAACCTCCTGTATAATGATTTAAATAATGTCATTGACTTATTACAGAATCATATTCATTGTTATGATATCATATATGGTTCACTTATGACATTATATTACCCGTTCTTTTGTAAATTCCATGTTAAAGAAGCGTTTTGGGTAAAATCATTTCATTTATCGTAGGTGTTTTGACTTGTTGTTCTTGACATTATTATTACTTATATCATGATTTACTTACTTCCAGAATATAAAATATGATTTATATATCATATATATTCAGTATATATATATATATAATAGATAGATAAATGAAATGAAAAACACCGTTCATGGAGACGGTAGTCCGTACGTATGCATGAACGTTGTTTTCCTTTCCTTATTGTCTTGAATGGAAGTAAGTAGATGACATACATATATATATATATATATATAAATCCAGTAGCTTTATAATGTCATATATTTCATTATTATTTCTTATATATACTTTATAATAATTCTTAAATGGATAACATGGAGAATGAATCTCATCGCGTCGTGGAGACGGTAGTCCGTACGTACGCACGAGCGATGATATCATTTCCATAAATATTGAATTTAATTGGAGTGGATTATACAATGTATCAGAATAAATATGATGTTGTAATAACTATGTATAGTTATTCTTTACACCATTATACCCATCCATGTAAGGTGGTGGTGGAAAATAGATTACACCACGGCGTGGAGACGGTATTCCGTACGTACGCACGCACGGTGATTTCTTTTTCCGTAGGATGGATAGATGGTGAAATAGGGTTGTTTAATACTTATAATAACATATCATTATATGAGTGATACTGATGTTATTACTTCATAATGAAACAACCTAAGAAGAAGAAGTGGAAGAAGAAATGAAAGAATTGGTAACGGTAATTACCTCTTCTTTGAAGCGCCTCTTTGAGACCTCCTATTAGGGTACTAAAATTGGTCTTTGAGGAAGACCAGAACCTCTAGGATGTTTCTAGGGAAGTGGAGAAGAGATTTTGGCAGGGGTTGTCCGAGCTTGAGTGCTCAAATTGGTGTGAGGAGGAGGGGGAGGAGGTGTCCTTTTATAGGGGAGGAGAGGGGCACCTTAGGAATACCTCAAAATATTATTTTATATTAATGTCAAAATCGGTTTATAATGGTTCCAAAGGGTCTTATTTCGAAGCTAAAGTGGGTATGGGTAGAAATCCTATCAACCAATAGGATTTAGACAAGTTTAGGGTATTATTTTAACCTTATCAATTAGATTTAACTCTAAGTTAAATAATTTATCTTTTACCGTGTCTTTTTTTTTCTTTCACTATATGGTTAATACACTTACTATAACATGCCAAAAGAACCCCAAATTGTTTATTATTAATATATATAATCTTATCTAAGTCATTTTTCCGAACCTTAGATTTTTAGGAATAAAATAACAATTAATAATATAATATTTGTTTTAAAAACTATTTTATGTCAATTTTGACACTATTTGGTACATGATTTTTATGAAATTAATAACAGAATGATAAGTTCAAACCAAGTTACTTAAATCAACAATAACATGTCATATTAACCTATAAAAGTAGTGTAAGTCATAAAAAGTCTCAAATTACATTCATTTGAGCATTTATTACATCAATTATGTTAATATTTCCTTAAAAGGGTAATTACTGCATCATTGTTGTGTCATATATAAATTAATTTATTTAAAGTATAAAAATTATAAATAAAATAAAATTATGTAGGAAATCTTTTTATCTTTCTAATGAATATTTATAGTCGAATTTATCTTATGTATTACCCCATATTAAAAATGTTTTAGTAAATAAACATTGATTTTAACTCTTTTAACCCTTCTTTAAATAATATAATAATAAATGTCCTAATCTAATCCAAGTGGACCTAAATGGTCATATTTTATTCCTAAGTTTGTTTTTGATCGAATTTCACTTATCCAATAGAATTAGGACATGTGTTAGGTTAATAATAATATCATTTTTACCCTTAATTACCCTATTTACTTTTAACCGTGGTAAATAAAAGTAAAAAGATACTATTCACCAAAAATTATTTTCATCTCATTGAACCACATTTTACTTACTGAAATCAATCGTGTCTCTCGGATTTTTGAAATTCCATTCACAGAAGTGGTAAAATTAAGTTTTATGAAAATTTCAGTTTTTTAACTACCACTTAGTAGCTTCACTATTCATCAAAAATTGATGTTTTTTATAACAATGTCAAAATTTCATTCTAAGCTATATTTCATATTCCGAATTCAAAAATGAATTCTATTTTCCCAAATTCATAACATAGTAGTTGCATTAATTAATTTTATAATTAAATCCCGCTGTTAAAACAAATAGCGTGTTTTTAAGAAACAATATCTATCAAAAGATTGACACTTGTTTATGTCTGGTTTAAATGTGAAATTACATCCAATGACCAACATTGTATTAAATTGTAAAAATATATTAAATATACTTTAAAAACACTCAAATTAATAATTTATCACTATTAATTATTTCGATTGAAAAAGTGGTTTTTAACTAAAATTTAGTAATTTTCACTATTCATCAGAATATGAAAGTTATCTGAAAAGTACCAAAATATCACCTTAGGCTAAATTCGATACTCCGAATCCAAAAATGAAGTCCATTGTGAGAGCTAAAATTTCTAAAATTTTAAAAAGTGGTTATTACTATTTATAACGGCTAGTTTTAATAATATTTTAATAGCATATCGTTGTTTCGTGAAACTCGTTATTGCGTACTACACACGCTATCGAGGAAGGTCGCGATTGTGTGTAATGCAAGGCAAATCAAGGATGCGTGTTGTGGAATCTCCTTTTGGTGTAGCGTACAACACAAGACATTAGTGAAATTAAAAATAAATATTTTTCATAAAATCTCGGGGTGTTACATTCTACCCCCCTTAAAATGAATTTCGCCCTCGAAATCCGTCGGGGTTTTAAATGGTTTACTATTCGAAATTTTCTTTAATAGAAACCCACATCGTAAAATGGAATACCAAAACCAATATTTAAAAACTAAAGTATGAAACGTAACGGTTACCCAAATAAACTAATCATTGGGTTTCCACATAGGTGAAAATATGGATATGGAAGAAAAATATAACCATCATGTTCTGATGGAGAGTCGTAGAGAACATGGCTAAGGAAAATCCGGTAATCACAAATCCATAGATTTGTGATGATATAAGGTACCATCTGATTCATCAGGTATAAGATCACTAGGACAACATTTTTGGTTTTCAAGATCATTTCCCTAAAGTTGAAAATTTTCTTAGAATAAATACTTACTTTATTTTGGTACAATCTCACTATTGTTCGTGCCTTGAACAATTTCCACTTCATCTCTTAAATAAATGAAGTTGAATTTGTTATTCGTGAAGTGTTAGTATGACAGGTCATTCCATCTGTCTGAAACAAAAGGTTAGAAAAGTTATCAAAAAAATACATAAGTCCATCTATAGTGAGATTAATCATATATGGTTCCTAAAATGGACTTATACTTCATATATCATACTGCTTAATATAATAAAACTAGCTTCTACTAAACAGGGACTTCTTGTAGGCCAGTGGTAGGCGATAAAGGCCAATCGCACTTCGGTTGTGGGTTCGATTCCCACAGCCTTGTCCGACGCGATGGGATGTCGCCCGTCCTGCAGGTTGACCTTTTTCTAAAACTATATTACTATAACATCCCATCGATAATATCGAAAAAAAACTTCTATCCTTAAACAATACTAACTTATGTCCAACATAATCCATTCCAATCTTTAGGCTTATCCATAATACTGCAGTCCACTCTCATAACATAGTGAAAACGACTACCAGAGATTTAATACCATCGTTGATCCCCATATATCATAAGATATGTTTTGTTGGTCACATTCCAAACATTCAAAGTCCTTAATCATGTATTCTCTTGAATAACCATTGAACCTTATTGAAAACATGAATGTAGTTAAAAGTTAACACTTTCCACATACCAAAATCCTCAAAATTCTACATACTCAAACCATGATATCACTTAGTCCTTATATCAATCATGAGCTCATGAATACTGTTAAACATTTCATTTTCTCGTTTTCCCTTCATTATGCGCATAATATCTCAATCACTTTGAATACCACATTAGACCAATACATAAATATTCCAATACTACATGATACAACATTATTTTGGAATCCCATTACATAAACACTTAATCATTCCACCACATCGTTGTCATATTTAACATCGCCAATAGTGATCGCATGTGACTTCCCTTTTTCCTTTGCCTTCAGTGGTTGCTCATGTTGATCATCACTAACCCTTGGATTAGGGAATTTATTATCATAATGCCCCATTTCCTTGCACTTGAAGCATTGAAGTGTTGGTGGTGCGTTCTCTATAGTGTTTGCTTTATTCACATCATTAGAACCCCTTTTTCCATTACTTCGACACTCAGCTGCTCGATGACCCTCTTTTCCACACTTAAAACATTTTCTAGTCCCTTTAAGACAATCTCCACCAGGATTCTTTCCACACTTTGTGCATAAGGAAACATTCATCTTCTTTTCACCATTATTCTGAGATTTCTCCTTGAACTCCATCTTTCGTTTCTTGTCAAAACCATGAGATGGATATGTAACACCAACTTCCATTTCGACCTTGATAGCACAACGCACAATTTATTCATAGCTACTGAAGTCTCTTATAGCTAATTCCCTTCAAATACTTGGTTTTAAGCCACTGAAAAATCGATCAACTTTACTTTCAGGTTGGATGATAATGCCAGATGCATACCTTGCAAGTCTTGTAAAATTTACTTCGCATATACCAATAGATTCATCATCCTTTTGCTTTAGTTCAAGAAACTCCTTCTCCATCTTTTTTTGAAGAATACGGGGGAAGTACTTATTGAAAAATAAGTTCTTGAACTCGTCCCATTCCATGGACTCAATTTCATCTCTTAGCCTCGTATTCTTGATAAGATTCCACCATTGATCAGCTTCACCTTCCAAACGATATACTGCTAAGATGACTTTATCATGTTCAGAACATTGAAGAACTGAAAATATCTTTTCAGTAGTACTGATCCATGGTTTAGCAACAAGTGGATCGGAAGACCCACTAAAAGAAGGTGGACGTTGCCTCATGAAGGACTCAATAGAATATTGTTCCCTTCTCTTCTCATTTGGAAGTCCAGAATGATTCATAGCTTGTGTAAGTATAGCAATAAGATTTTTCACTCCATCTCCCATAAAATTTGTTTGTTCAGGAGGACAATCATTGCATTGTCCATTGCATTGATCAACACGATTCCTTCGGGTTCCAGCCATCGTCTAAAACCCAAAAAGAATAGTGTGAGAGGAAAAAAATAATGCTAGGGAAAACAACATAATAAAGGGGGAGTACCTTCAATATCTAACATCTTAGGTTTAATTCTGTGATCGTTAGCGTAATTCTAGTACTATAACCTATACGTATACTTAACCTTAGGGACATCCCTAGATATACCTTAGAAATATCTCTAGGGATCTCACTAACATTTTCGCATCCTAGATTCCAAAGGTTGACTAAACCTTTCCTCTGATACCAACTGTAAATACCCAAAGCTTATCGTACATGAACATTTCATTACTTTTTCGGAATACTTAGTACATAACAAAAAAACACACACACAAGGATCGTAATAGTTTAGTGTCTTTGGAAACTCGGAACGTAATCTTCTAATCGTGGTGAAAGATCTTCAAAATCACCCATAAAGATCTTCTTTTTTTTACCTAAAACCTTTCTTTATATCCTGGGGAAAAGAAAACATAAAAGGGTGAGCTAAAATTCTCAGTAAGGGTAAACAAAAGAAATATCAATCACATCATACACATAAGCACATAATTTTTGGAAATCTTAACCTGCAAAAGAGATCATAATTTCATAACATGGGGTAAATCATGGCAGTGAAATGTAATCACAATAATCATAACTTAAAACATGAAACTTTGTGTCATTCACACATAATCATAGAGAATCATTTCTTGTTAGTCAAGACTCATTGCCAAGACTATCCTAGTGGACAAAGTCCCTTTCTGAATCGAGTAACCCTCATTTCAGTCCTGTTTCACTGAACCGGTATAACCTACCGTTCCAGCCCTGTCTATCTCATGAGATATAAAATCTTTACCCAATGCATTAGAGTGAGATATAGGTCCCACCCATCTTATAATGAATCCTTTCTTATGTGTTCCACATAATCATAAATCATACATCATTGCATAACCCATGTAATACAAATTGGAATCTTAAACATCATGACATCATAAAACAATTCATACAAGATAAAGGAATTCATAAAAATAATTCAATCACAACATGATCAAATCAATGTAATAATAGGGATAAAAACAGAACCCTTTATTATCTTAGATGGAAAATAATTTTGATAAAACACTTGAACTCCATTCTTGAGGAAAATATCCTTTCTTCTTCAAAAAAACATTTTTCCTTTCATAACATGTCATACGACTTTAAAATAAATGAAAGTTGATTAAAAATAAACTTGAAAACTTGTAAAGGAAGCTTCTTGGAAATAATGTTTTAAAAATCCATTCATGCCGTATAAGTTAAAAAAACATTCTTTGTACTTTTGTCGGAAAAGTCAAAAAGTACCTCGTACGAAAAATGACAAAAGATTCCTTTCATATCTTTTACTAAAAACTTAAAAAAGGGTAAAATTGGATTTAAAAAATTTTAGGTGGATGGAAATAATATTACATATCGAGGAAACATGGATGTGGATGATAAAATGCACCCCAGTAAATGCCAAAGTATGAACAATCTCGGATAAAAATGAGATTGTGATATTTCCCTTACCTTAGGTCCGATTTGCTTCGTATGTGTCCAAACCTCCTGTATAATGATTTAAATAATGTCATTGACTTATTACAGAATCATATTCATTGTTATGATATCATATATGGTTCACTTATGACATTATATTACCCGTTCTTTTGTAAATTCCATGTTAAAGAAGCGTTTTGGGTAAAATCGTTTCATTTATCGTAGGTGTTTTGACTTGTTGTTCTTGACATTATTATTACTTATATCATGATTTACTTACTTCCAGAATATAAATTATGATTTATATATCATATATATTTAGTATATATATATATATAATATATAGATAAATGAAATGAAAAACACCGTTCATGGAGACGGTAGTCCGTACGTACGCATGAACGCTGTTTTCCTTTCCTTATTGTCTTGAATGAAAGTAAGTAGATGACATAAATATATATATATATATATATAAATCCAGTAGCTTTATAATTTCATATATTTCATTATTATTTCTTATATATACATTATAATCATTCTTAAATGGTTAACATGGAGAATGAATCTCATCGCGTCGTGGAGACGGTAGTCCGTACGTACGCACGAGCGATGATATCATTTCCATAAATATTGAATTGAATTGGAGTGGATTATAAAATGTATCAGAATCAATATGATGTTGTAATAAATATGTATAGTTATTCTTTACACCATTATACCCATCCATGTAAGGTGGTGGTGGAAAATAGATTACACCACGGCGTGGAGATGGTATTCCGTACGTACGCACGCGCGGTGATTTCTTTTTCCGTAGGATGGATAGATGGTAAAATAGGGCTGTTTCATAATTATAATAACATATCAGTATATGAGTGATACTGATGTTATTACTTCATAATGAAACAACCTAAGAAGAAGAAGTGGAAGAAGAAATGAAAGAATTGGTAACGGTAATTACCTCTTCTTTGAAGCGCCTCTTTGAGACCTCCTCTTAGGGCACTAAAATTGGTCTTTGAGGAAGACCAGAACCTCTAGGATGTTGCTAGGGAAGTGGAGAATGGATTTTGTCAGGTTTTGGCCGAGCTTGAGTGCTCAAATTGGTGTGAGGAGGAGGGGGAGGAGGTGTCCTTTTATAGGGGAGGAGAGGGGCACCTTAGGAATACCTTAAAATATTATTTTATATTAATGTAAAAATCGGTTTATAATGGTTCCAAAGGGTCTTATTTCGAAGATAAAGTGGGTATGGGTCGAAATCCTATCAACCAATAGGATTTAGAAAAGTTTAGGGTATTATTTTAACCTTATCAATTAGATTTAACTCTAAGTTAAATAATTTAACTTTTACCGTGTCTTTTTGTTTTCTTTCACTATATGGTTAATAAACTTACTATAACATGCCAAACGAACCCCAAATTGTTTATTATTAATATATATAATCGTATCTAAGTAATTTGGCCGAACCTTAGATTTTTAGTAATAAAATAACAATTAATAATATAATTTTTGTTTTAAAAACTATTTTATGTCAATTTTGACACTATTTGGTACATGATTTTTATGAAATTCATAACAGAATGATAAGTTCGAACCAAGTTTGTTAAATCAACAATAACATGTCATATTAACCTATAAAATTAGTGTAAGTCATAAAAAGTCTCAAATTACATTCATTTGAGAATTTATAACATCAATTATGTTAATATTTCCTTAAAAGGGTAATTACTGCATCATCGTTGTGTCATATATAAATTAATTTATTTAAAGTCTAAAAATTATAAATAAATTATCATTATGTAGGAAATATTTTTATATTTCTAATTAATATTTATAGTCGAATTTTTCTTATGTATAACCCCATATTAAAAATGTTTTAGTAAATAAACTTTGATTTTAACTCTTTTAACCCTTCTTTAAATAATATAATAATAAATGTCCTAATCTAATCCAAGTGGGCCTAAATGGTCATATTTTATTCCTAAGTTTGTTTTTGATCGAATTTCACTTATCCAATAGAATTAGGACATGTGTTAGGGTAATAATAATATAATTTTTACCCTTAATTACCCTATTTACTTTTAACCGTGGTAAATAAAAGTAAAAAGTTACTATTCACCAGAAATTATTTTCATCTCATTGAACCACATTTTACTTACTGACATCAACCGTGTCTCTCGGATTTTTGAAATTCCATTCACAGAAGCGGTAAAATTAAGTTTTATGAAAAGTTCAGTTTTTTAACTACCACTTAGTAGTTTCACTATTCATCAAAAATTGATGTTTTTCAGAACAATGTCAAAATTTCATTCTAAGCTATATTTCATATTCCGAATTCAAAAATGAAGTCTATTTTACCAAATTCATAACATAGAAGTTGAATTAATTAATTTTATAATTAAATCCCGCTGTTAAAAAAAATAGCGTGTTTTTAAGAAACAATATCTATCAAAAGATTGACACTTGTTTATGTCTGGTTTAAATGTGAAATTACATCCAATGACCAACATTGTATTAAATTGTAAAAATATATTAAATATACTTTAAAAACACTCAAATTAATAATTTATCACTATTAATTATTTCGATTGAAAAAGTTGTTTTTAACTAAAATTTAGTAATTTTCACTATTCATCAGAATATGAAAGTTATCCGAAAAGTACAAAAATATCACCTTAGGCTAAATTCGATACTCCGAATCCAAAAATGAATTCCATTGTGAGAGCTAAAATTTCTAAAATTTTAAAAAGTGGTTATTACTATTCATAACGGCTAGTTTTAATAATATTTTAATAGCATATCGTTGTTTCGTGAAACTCGTTATTGCGTACTACACATGCTATCGAGGAAGGTCGCGATTGCGTGTAATGCAAGGCAAATCAAGGATGCGTGTTGTGGAAGCTCCTTTTGGTGTAGCGTACAACACAAGACATTAGTGAAATTAAAAATAAATATTTTTCATAAAATCTCGGGGTGTTACAAGACCCATTGTAGAGAAGGGTTATTATTTCCTTATTTAAATATCCATGATATATATTGGGCATGATGACTTTGTGTCCAAACTTGAGACTAAACTAGGGGTGTGATGACTTTTGGCCTAACATGGGGCTTGAATGATAATGAAACATGATAAAAAATATATGTATTTATCCAAGTTTATTATGTTGATGATGTTTTACCTATGTCTTATTTTTATAGGTTTTTATTAATGACACATTCTTTCTGGTATAGAACTTAAGCCGGTTTGGATGGTTGTTTGGGTAGCCTCATTAGCACCTAATGACCCAACATGTGTATGTAAGCTATGAAGTGTCCTAGTGACTTTGATAACACATGATGTCTTGGTGAGATTAATTATTTATTTATTTCATTTCCTTTTTTATACACACAAATATGATGGATAATATTAGGGTTTATTATTGAGACCCTACTGAGATGTATTTCTCATATTCTGAACGAGTACCCTAGTATATGTGCAGACACAATAAAAATTTTTTGTTTGAGAATATAACATAAAGTGGATTGGGATAAGGAAACATAAGGTCATAACAGATATATTGTATGAGGATCAAGGATTCATGAGTGTCTCTTTCTATTTTTATCTTTTTATATGTGTGTGTGTGTGTGTTGTTCTTAGTGAGTAACTTTCTATATGTTTCTATGATATGATCATTTTGATATAGAATTGTGTTTAATTATTTACTAATTTCATTGATGATCATTATAATTGATAATATTACATTTTTTCTTGTGATTTTATATTCTTGGAAAGAGGGTATATTTTCCTTAATATTCCTCCAGGTCCTCACCACTAGTCCGCGGTCTTTGGAATTCAGGGAGGCATGCTTGATGCACTGTGGAAAACTAGCATGACTCGGTGATTTGGCAAGTTATTCACAATGTATTATCATAGGAGTATTTATTTTATGATTTATGAAGTTAGTTTATAGGTGGTTCAATAATGTGTCAAAACTTGTAATAGAACTTGTGCTAGTGATTCGTGATTAATTTTCTAGTTTGATATCCTCATTAATTGGGTAACTAGATTGTTGTACCGTCATTTTTCTATTCTGATTGATATTATTATTTAATATGAAATATTACTAGAGATGTGATTTTTTATGGTGTATATCTCTTTTATTAGAAAGAGCCTAATTTTCATGCACCATGATTGTCCCTTAGGACTCAAATGAAATGTGAATGGTTATGTTTTTTTTAACTTCTTCATATAGTTGGTCATGTGAATCCCTATGAAGGAGGATATTCAATTGGGAAATCATTCCCTTCATCTGGGGATGCATTGAATACCATAGTGTGTAGGTGGAATCCTTTGATACCTTAGTAGTGGGACCCTGATGGGTTTTATATCCTTATTGTCTATGTGAGAAATGAGTCATGTATTAGGGAATATTTTCCTAAAGGATTTAGAAACCCCATGTTGGTTATTGGGAAGGCATGAGTGATATGTTTTTGGATAATATGATGGGTTTTGTGGATGGTTCTAATGTATAGGTTTGGACTTAGAGGAATGATTAGTCTATTTATAGACATTAGACTCAGGTTTAGGTTCTCATTAGATGGATAGGGTGGATCTTAGGTAAAAAAACATAAGCTGGTTAGAGTATGTATATATGATCTATAGTTTTGAGTTAACATGTGTGTCATGGCTAGTGAATTGTGAATCTTACAATTATGGATACTATAGTCTAGATGTAGAGTTACTAGGGTGATAATTTTCAAATTTAATTTATATCTGAATGGTAATAGTTTGTAGGTTAGTATTTTGATCTAAGGTTTTATGATACGTGACTCATTGGAATATGAGTTGAGGCGTTCATTCAGATTTCATGGGAGTTTGAAATTTTTGGGATTTTGTGAGGGAAATAAGGATTTTGAATAAGTACATGTGAGGGTATTCTCAGTTATTCAATATTCATTGGAAATAGGGGAGTAATTATTTGGGGTTGATTTATAGGAATTTATCATTATGTGATGGTAGGTGTCACGACCTGCCTTCACCAAAAGGAGGGAAGGGTTAGCAGATTGCCCGGCCCTTCCTTCTTTAAGTTGAAGGAGAGATAATGACCCCCGAGACCCGCCTTCAATATATCCCGGACTGGTGACTAGCACCAAGGGTATAGAAATTTCTCACAAATGGAAGGAATTACCCCTTTTTGTTTTTTAAGATCGAGAGATAAGATGATGAAACTCAACAACACCAAGGAAAAATAAAAATAACGCCAAAAGTAAACCATTCCCACATGCATGTTCCAAATGTAAAGCCACAAAGTAAAGAAGGTGACTACAAAGGTAAGTACCAAAGAGGAAAAGCAACAACTGCAACTGCCCCAAAGTTCTGAGCTCGTATGGTCCTGTGTGATCCCCGAAGTCCTCCTAGAAACCTGAAATCAGTTTTATATATGTAGGGTGAGAATACAAGTACACTCAGTAGGGAAAACCAAAGACTCTCATGCACAAGTGGGGGAACGTGCTAAAGTCATGTGAGAAAAAGGAGTAAACTGAACACCTGTCAAGGTAAACTATCCACCCAAGCCTCACCAAGGAACACTCCCCAAATAACGCAAGTCAATTAATATATATATATATATTAATAGAACATCGATGTTTGGGTACCCCGCGCCACTTTCCCACCAGTTATTGATACATCCTATGCATCAGACCAATCCCGTCATTCTCACCGCAGTCCCACTACCACACCCACCCGCACACACCTGGGCCACAACCACCACACGCAGTCCCACTGCCGAATCCTGCCCACAAACACCTGGGATGCAACTATCACATGTAACCACGCCTGAAAACACCTAGGCTAGAACAACCACCACCACTCCCGAAGACACCTGGGCTAGAAAATCCACTGCCACGCCCGAAGACACCTGGGCCTCATCCCGAAGACACTTGGGAAACCACATGTCGTACACACCTGGAAAACCACCACACTACCCCTCCTAAAGGTTCTTGGGCTAATGATGGACCTCAGACCGTCACAGCCTGCCCGAAGATACTTGGGCTATCCGGGAAAGGGAGCAGAAAAGGAGCTAATAACCAGCCACTAAGAATAGTATTGGGAAAACACCCTGCCCCCATGAACTGAAGGTGTTCGGCACTAAGTTCTCAACTTGGGTGGGGCGTGAATAAAAAACACAAAACTACAAGTATATATATAGGTAACAATCACTCACCCCAAACTAGGTTTTTCTTCAGATGGCCTACAGATTACGAAAGCTCTCAAGTCCGAGTCACAACTCTCACCAACAAAACCCATTTGTCCCATTCTTGTTTTCATGTTCAGTAATAATGTTTAATTAACTTTAAGCACTACTGGGATACTAGTAGGCATAGGACCAAGTCCAGGAAAGAAAACAGTCAAGCATCAACCGTAACGCCCACACCCGGTTCTCAACAATAGAGGATCCCACCCCAATTCATGATATAAACAAGTGCCCACCTGATCTTAAAACTCACAACCACCGAATCCATACCAACAGAGGATCCCATCCCCAAATTCAATCAACCGCCGAGGGTATAAAGACAGGGGACCCCATCCCCTCCCACATCTCCAGCAACAGGCCCGTGAAAGAAAACAACCAAACCACCGTCACCAACACTAACTAGGTCCTTGCCGGTATTTTCATATTTAAATGATTTTACATACTCCATGGTTTCAACTCCATGTTTTGACTGGGGTTAGCACAGAAGGGATTGATCCTAGTGCTCTCAATTTATTCAGCCGGGTATACGTGATTAACCAATTTACTTTTCACAGCAGAAGTTTACAGCCACAACAAGCCAATTAAAACATCAGGAGGGGTTCATTAGTGCACAAACAACGACCACCAACGGCCTCAATTTTCAGAAGGCGTAATCCAGCACAACTCAGAAAGAAGATCATAATATAAAATGGCATCGACGATCAAATCCCCCCCCCCTTTCTTTATAGAATCCGGTTCATTATCTTCATTTAGGTCTAGTTTACCCAATTCTACAGAACAGAAGCACGCCCACCCCGCATGATACACAAAAGAGAGAGGCTAAAGAGAAATTCCCTACTTGTTGATAGATGATCGATGTTTAGGCCGAGTGTGGAACTTTATGGATAATGATGTGGTGTACCAGATGTACCAGAATCTATTTGTGAAAATCTGTGATTGAGGAAAGGAGAAACCACAGCTAACCCTTAGTTTATAAGAGCTGGGGACGGTTGAGGTGAGAACGCGAAATCGTGTAAGGCGTGGGGGTCGTGGGTTGACCACGTGGCTCCACTCATCATTAAATGGGGTCGGGTGGTTTAAACCGACTCATTAATTGATTAAGTATTTAATTAAAACGGTTATGCGTGTTACGGGTCTTTAAAACACGCTCAAACAGGTCAAAATAGGGTTTAAAACCCTATTTGCGCAAAAAGGGAGCGCTACTGGAAATAACTCGCGGGGTAGGCCAGAGCCACTGGTATCTGAGAGCTACCAGTGGGTGACAGCTACCGGTAGCTGAACTACCGATAGGCTGCAGCTACTGGTAGGCCACCGCTACCGGTAGGATGCATCTACCAGTAGGCCGAGCTACCGACAGGCTGCAGCTACCGGTAGGCCGCAGCTACCGGTAGGCCGAGCTACAGGTAGGCTGCGGACACCGGTAGACCAAGCTACCGGTAGGCCTGCTATCGGTAGGCTAAGTCTACCGGTAGGCCTACACCACCGTGATTCCCAGACCCGAAAACCCAAAACGAGATTTTCACAAAGTAATGGACCCCAAAAACCTGGGCCATTACATCAGATTCCTCTTAAACGATTCTCGTCCTTGAGAATCAAAACAAAACCAGAAGGAAAGAGAGGGTCCAAACAACCACCTCGAAAGATACTTCTTAGGAGCGAACCCATGCTAAATAAAACATTTCCCTGCCAAGAACCAAGCAACATACCATGCCAAACTGCCCAGGCATGTGGGTTGGGGAGTCTCCTCCCCCATGTCAAGATATTATCTGCTTTGGGTGACACTGACTCGCCCGCACTGGTTTAATCGCATCCACCTTAATGCATCTTGATTAGGGGTCGGGTTCTCTCCTCACCCATAGCGAGGGATTTTCACACACAATCATAGGAATGAAAACCAGTACATTTCATAGCTAAAAGACAAAACTATCTACCACAACAGGTAGAACAACTGAAAAAACTCAAAACATCTCTGGGTACTGGGTACGCATCTGTTCTTCCCTCTCCCACGTACTCTCCTCAAGCCCACCATGTCTCCACAACACGCGAACCAAGGGAATGGTTCACCCAAGAAGCACCTTCTCCTTGAGATCCTCGATCATCACTGGTCTCTCCACAAAGGTCACTTCGTCCTCGACGTCTAGCTCACCCCAATCAAGGATGTGTGAATCGTCGTGCAGATACCGACAGAGCTAGGACACATGGAAGACACCATGTATCCCCAGTAGGGGCGGTGGCAATGCTAGATGATAATCCACCTCACCGACCCGCCGCAACACTTCGAAGGGTTCGATGAACCTGGGAGAAAGCCTACTCCCCTTTCTGAACCTCTGCTGCCCACACCGAGGGGAGACCTTCAAGAACACGTGGTCCCCAACCTCAAACTCCAAGGACCTCCTCCTGGTATCATTATACGACTTCTGTCGGTCCTGGGCCACCTTTATCCCTTCCCGTTTGAGTTGATCCTTTTCTGTCGTGCTCTGCACCACTTCCGGGCCAAGGATGTCTGCCTCCCCTACTTCAGCCCAACACACAGGTGAACAGCATGGCCTCCCGTACAAGGCTTCAAATGGGGCCATGCCAATGGTAGAGTGATAGCTATTATTGTAGGCGAACTCTACCAGGGGCAAGTGTCGCACCCATGATCCTCCTGAGTCCAGAACACATGCCTGAAGCATATCCTCCAAGTTCAGGATGGTGCGCTCTGTTTGTACATCTATCTGGGGATGGAATGCAGTGCTAAGGCATAACTAGGTGCCAAAACCATGCTGCAACCCTCTCCAGACTCGCAAGCTAAGCCGTGCATCCCTATCCAAGACTATAGACCTCGGAACTCCATGCAACCGCACCACCTCATCCACGTAATTTTGTGCCAAAGTATCCACTACACTCAACTCCCTAATTGCCAGAAAGTGAGTCGATTTCGTCAACCTGTCCACTACCACCCAGATGGCGTCGTATCCCCCTTGGACCTTGGTTTGTCCCATGAAGAAATCCATCGAGATGTCGTCCCACTTCCACTCGGGGACATCTAGAGACTGCAGTAGGCCGCCTGGAACTCGGTGTTCAACCTTCACTTTCTGATACACTAAGCACTTGTCCACAAACTCTGCCCCCACTCGCTTAACTTTGGGCCACCATAACTGCCTCTTCAGTCCCTGGTACATATTTGAAACTCCTGGGTGTACCGCCAGGGGTGAGTTGTGGAACTCACTGAGAACCTTGTCGTGCATCACTCCTGGAACAAACAACCTTTTCTAGAAAAGCATCCGGTTCTGACCATCCTCTATCCATCCTTCTGGAGAATTTCCCTGGTCAACTCGGTCACGCATCACTTCGCACACCGGGTCTCCCCACTGAGACTCCTCCACTTGTCGAAAAAGAGATGATTGCACTATCATCTGATATAGGTAGCCTCTGCCGCTATCCATCTTCACATCCAAGCATAAAGCAGCCAACTCCTCCATCGCCTTCTAGGCATCCACCAACTCTCGGACCGCATCCTTCTACATCTTCCTACTCAAGGCATCGGCCACTACATTGCCCTTGCCCTCAGTATAAGAGATCTTGAAGTCGTAATCTTGGAGGAACTCCACCCATCTCTGTTGTCGCAAGTTTAAGTCCTGCTGGGAGAAGATATACCTCAAGATTTTGTGACCTGTGAAGACCACAAAGCGTTCCCCGATGAGGTAGTGCCGCCACAACCTTAGCGCAAAAACGACCGCTGAAAGCTCCAGGTCGTGTGTGGCGTAATTACGCTCATGAGGGCGTAGCTGCCTGGACCCATAAGAGATCACCCCTTGTCGCTGCATCAACACACATCCCAGGACCTGTCCTAAAGCATCGCAGAACACCTCATAAGCCGCCCCTTCTTCTGGTAATCTCAGCACTGGGGAACTAACCAACTTCTCTTTCAGATAACTGAAGGCTGACTCGCACTGCTCACTCCGCCCAAAAACATGGTCCTTCTTGGTAAGGGCTGTCAAAGGGGCTGCTACTCGGGAGAAGTTGGGTACGAACCTCCGATAGTAACCTGCCAGCCCAAGGAAACTACGGACCTATGCCACATTCTTGGGTGCTGCCCAAGAAACAACCGCCTCAACTTTTGATGGGTCCACCGCTACCCCCTGCTCGGACACCACGTGCCCGAGGATGTGCACTTCTCATGTCCAAAACTTTCATTTCGACAACTTCCCATAGAGCTGATGATGTCGGAGGACCTCCAAAACTGTCCTCAGGTACTCTGCATGGTCCTCCTCTGATCTTGAGTAGACCAGGATGTCATCGATGAATACAACCACGAACCGATCCAGATACTCCCGGAAGATGGAGTTCATAATCCCCATGAACACAGCTGGGGCGTTCGTAATGCTGAAGGGAATGACTACGAACTCAAACTGTCCATACCTACATCTGAACGTCGTCTTCGGGATGTCTCCCTCCTTCACTCTTAGCTGGTGATACCCAGACCGCAAGTTGATCTTTGAGAACCACCCTGACCCTTTCAGTTGGTCGAAGAGATTGTCTATCCTCGGAAGAGGGTAGCAATTCTTGATCGTCACCTGATTCAGCCTCTTGTAGTCTATGCACAACCTGACACCACCATCTACCATCTTTTCGAACAAGACTAGAGCACCCCACGGTGACTCACTCAGGCGAACGTAACCCCTCTTCATCAGATCGTCAATCTGAATCCGCAACTCCCGTAGCCTTGAAGGTGCCATCCGGTAAGGAGCCATCGAGATCGGTCGAGCACCGGGCTGCAGGTCTATCCCAAACTCGATATCGCGCCGAGGGGGTAGAGTCGTCACCTCCTCAGGGAAGACATCCATAAACTCACGGACAATCTATGGCACTTCCATCATTTCAGCATCTACTGATTCCACTGTCAGCTCGGCCAACAAGGAGAGGAGGGGTTCCTCTCGCCTGTTTCCCTTCTGACTGCTTTGCTCACTGGTGAAGGTAACATGCCGGCCATCCAAGTCTGAGAACACTACCCTTCTTCGGAAACAGTCGATGATGGCACAAACAGAGAATAACCAATTGATGCCTAGGACGACATCGTATGGTGGAATCTGTAGTAGAAGAAGATCCCTAACCGACTGATGTGGCCCTATCATCAGTCTACATCCCCGACAAACAAACAACAAGTTGGTCTGACCTCCGACTGGTGTTCTCAACACCAGGGTAAATCGAAGTCTCTCGGCATCTAGACCTAAGGCACGGGCTAGACTGGGTGCAACAAAGGAGTGCGATGCTCCGGTATCGAACAAAGCATAAGAAAGAGTGCTAAACAAACTGATCATACCTCGGACAACCTCCGGCCCTGCTGGAATTGCTGCCTCTGTGGTGTGCAACTATCCACGCCCAGCTCCTCTGCCCCTCGGCTGTCAGCCACCTCCCCGACCATGCCCCGGTCGAGGTACTTGAGGAGCGCCCTGAGGCCGGCCTCCTCCTCCTACGTCTGCCCTCGGAGGGGCGGGAGCTCGCTGTCCCTACTGCTGGAAAGGTCTGGCTGGAAACTGCTGTTGGGGCAGGTGGTGGGGCTGTCCACCACCACCGTGCTGTACCCGGTCCAGGCACTGACTCCAGAGATGTCCAGGGCTCCCATAGATGAATCACCGTGGTCCCGGGCCCGAAGGAAAAGGGCGTGGGCCGGGTGATCGAAACTGAAACTGCTGCGGTCTGCTCCCTGCTGGTCGGAACCTGGAGGGTCCTGACGCTGGAGGCCTAGTGATGACGGCCTTCCCCTTTGATGGTCCCAGCTGGATCCCCTCTCCTGACCCACCTCCTAGAGCGTTCATTCTTTCCACCACTTCGGCCTTCTTCTGGACCTCCAAGTACATCGGCAGGGTAAAGAGGGTAACAGCATACTGGAGGGAGGGTCGGAGTGCCTCCTCCAAACGTCTTTCCCGAGACTCCACATTGGGAAAGAGGTTCGGAGCAAAATGTAGGAGGTCCTTGAACATGATCCCCAGCTCCCTCACGGACATACTCCCCTGCTGGAGGGAGAGTAGCTCCTGTATCTTTTCCGCCTTCATCATCGAGGAGAGGAATCCCGCCCGGAACTTCCTCTCGAAATCCGCCCAAGCCACCCCAGACTCTCTCCTCTCCCCCATGTAAAGCGTCCACCACTGACGCGCCATTCCCCACATCTGGCTGACGGCCAGAGGAACCCATTACTCGGTCGGGGCCCGAATTAGGCCGAAATCTATAACTAGATCCTCTAGGCAGCCTTCCGTCTTCATGTCGGAGGTGCTGCCCTCATACTTCTCGAGGGCCTGTCACTGGAAGGCCCGAAGAGTCTTCTGCCACAGGTGGTCCTCTTCCTCTCGATCAACTCTCTGCCGATCGGCCAAAGTAGTATCCGAGGCCTCGATCGCCTGTACCACACGTGGTCACCTTCCAGGTGCCATAACTGCAAGGTGAACAAGGAAAGCATAGGCCCAAGTAGTGCAGAATATCGTCTTCGAAACTTCTTAAAATTTTAATTTATTGTTAATTCCCAAGATATCCCAGAAACACAATAACACAAGTCATTATGATGTATGTACCTTTCCTAGGGTCTCTACCCTGCAATCAGTGTGGCCTCACTTGGTCGTTCGTTTGGTCCAGAGTCCTTGCATCGGATCACGGGGGCCCCTAAAAATCCTGTGTCCTAGCCGGTATTCCCTGTCCTAATTCACGCGCCAAGGTCACCCAACAGTGTTTCCTTACCATCCCATGCAATCCTCGCTATGCCTAACTCAAGACTCTATCCTATCTCTCAACCTCTGCTCTGATACCATTCTGTCATGACCTACCTTCACCAAAAGGAGGGAAGGGTTAGCAGATTGCCTGGCCCTTCCTTCTTTAAGTAGAAGGAGAGATAATGACCCCCGAGACCCGCCTTCAATAGATCCCGGAGTGGTGACTAGCACCAAGGGTATAGAAATTTCTCACAAATGGAAGGCATTACCCCTTTTTGTTATATAAGATCGAGAGATAAGATGATGAAACTCAACAACACCAAGGAAAAAAGAAAAATAAAGACAAAATTAAACCATTCCTACATGAATGCTCCAAAAGTAAAGCCAAAAAGTACAAAAGGTGACTACAAAGGTAAGTATCAAAGAGGAAAAGCAACAACTGCAACTGCCCCAAAGGTCCGAGCTAGAATGGTCCTGCGTAATCCCCAAAGTCCTCCTGGAAACCTGATAGCAGTTTTATATACGTAGGGTGAGCATACAAGTACACTAAGTAGGGAAAACCAAAGACTCTCATGCCCAAGTGGGGGAACGTGCTAAAGTCCCATGAGAAAAAGGAGTAAACTGAACACCTCTCAAGGTAAATTATCCACCCAAGCCTCACCAAGGCACACTCCCCAAATAACGCAAGTCAAGTAATATATATATATATTAAGATCACATCGATGTTTGGGTACCTCGCTCCAGTTTCCCACCGGTTATTGAGACATCCTATGCATCGGAACAATCCCGCCATTCTCACCGCAGTCCCACTGCCACACCCGCCCGCACACACCTGGGCCATAACCACCACATGCAGTCCCACTGCCGAATCCTTCCCGCAAACACCTGGGCCGCAACTATCAAATGTAACCACGCCTGCAAACACCTAGGCCCGAACAACCACCACCACGCCCGAAGACACCTGGGCTAGAAAATCCACTGCCATTCCCGAAGACACCTGGGCCTCATCCCGAAGACACTTGGGAAACCACCTACCGCACACACCTAGCCAACCACCACACTACCCCACTCGAAGGTTCTTGGGCTAATAATGGACCTCAGGCCATCACATCCTGCCTGAAGATACTTGGGATATCTGGGAAATGGAGTAGAAAAGGAGCAAATAACCAGCCACTAAGAATAGTGTTGGGAAAAACACCCTCCCCCATGAAATGGGGGTGTTCGGTACTAAGTTCTCAACTTGGGTGGGGCACAAATAAGAAACACAAAACTACAAGTATATATATCGGTAACAAGGACTCGCCCCAAACTAGGTTTTTCTTCAGACGACCTACAGATTACGAAAGCTCTCAAGTCCGAGTCACAACTCTCGCCAACAAAACCCATTTGTCCCATTCTTGTTTTCATGTTCAGTAATAATGTTTAATTAACTTTAAGCACCACTAGGAAACTAGTAGGCATAGGAACAAGTCCAGGAAAGCAAACAGTCAAGCATCAACTGTAACGCCCACACCCGGTTCTCAACAACAGAGGATCCCACCCCTATTCGTGATATAAACAAGTGCCCACCTGGTCTTAAAAATCATAACCACTGAATCCATAACAATAGGGGATCCCACCCCCAAATTCACACAACCACCGTGTGTATAAAGACAGGGGATCCCATCCCCTCCCACATCTCCCGCAACCGTCCCATGAATGAAAACAACCAAACCACTATCACCAACACTAAGTAGGGCCTTGCTGGTATTTTCAGATTTAAAAGATTTTACACGCTCCATGGTTTCAATTCCATATTTTGACCAGGGTTAGCACAGAAGGGATTGATCCTGGTGCTCTCAATTTATTCAGCCGGGTATACGTGATTAAACAATTTAATTTTCACAGCAGGAGTTTACAGCCACAATAATCCATTTAAAACATCAGCAGGGGTTCATTAGTGCACAATCAACGACCACCAACGGCCTCGATTTTCAGAAGGCGTAAGCCAACACAACTCAGAAAGAAGATCATAATATAAAACGACATCAACGATCATAGCCCCCCCCCCCCCTTCTTTATAGAATCCAGCTCATTATCTTCATTTAGGTCTGGTTTATCCAATTCTACATAACAGAAGCACACCCACCCAGCATGATACACAAAAGAGAGAGGCTAAAGATAAATTCCCTACTTGTTGATAGATGATCGACATTTAGGCCGGGCGCGGAACTTTACGGATAACGATGCAGTGTGCCCGATGCACCAGAAGCTGTTTGTGAAAATCCGAGATTGAGGAAAGGAGAAACCACGGCTAACCCTTAGTTTATAAGAGCCGCGGACGGTTGAGGTGAGAATGCGAAACCGCATAAGGCGCAGGGGTCGTGGGTTGACCACGCGGCTCCACTCGTCATTAAAGGGGGTCGGGTGGTTTAAACCGACTCATTAATTGATTAAGTATTTAATTAAAACTCTTATGCACGTTACGGGTCTTGAAAACACGCTCAAACAGGTCAAAATAGGGTTTCAAACCCTATTTGCGCAAAAAGGGAGCGCTACTGGAAATAACCTGCCAGGTAGGCCAGAGCCACCGGTAGTTGAGAGCTACCGGTGGGTGACAGAAACCGGTAACTGAGCTACCGGTAGGCTGCAGCTACCGGTAGTCTGCAGCTATTGGTAGGCTACATCTACCAGTAGGCCGAGCCACCGGTAGGCTGCAGCTACCGGTAGGCCGCCGCTACCGGTAGGCCGAGCTACCGGAAGGCTACAGCTACCTGTAGGTTGAGCTACCGGTAGGATGCATCTATCGGTAGGCCGAGCTACCAGTTGGTTGTGGCCACCGGTAGACCAAGCTACCGTTAGGCCTGCTACCGGTTGGCTAAGGCTACCGGTAGGCCTACACCACCGTGATTCCCCGACCCGAAAACCCAAAATGAGATTTTCACAAAGTAATGGACCCCAAAAACCCAGGCCATTGCAGTAGGTGTGTGGTTGGTATGCATGGTTCCCATGTTTTTTTCAAATTGGTGAGAATACCTTGAATTATTTTGAATATGATTCTCTGGATTATTGATGAACTCAAGTGATTTCAAAATATTATTATGTCGATAGTTTCGGTTTGGAGTCACTCTCAAAGTGACGTCACTAATGCAATCTTCAGGCCCATGTGGGTATGATGATCCAATGTTTCTCTGGGGTAAATTTTAATATTCATATGGTAATAGGTGACCTTGGTGGTAGACCAGATACAACAACTTGTAAAATTCAATTTTAACCATGAAAGAATATAATGGTTGTAATGGTTGTTCAAAATTAGATTTGGGGAGTGGTTTTCATACAATGTTGGGAGATATTTTGGTTTACACTAATGGAGAAACATAATGGAATTCATATGGCTATGAGAACACCATTGTCTAGTTAGAGGGTGTGACCCTTATCCTGGATGAATTTTTCTGAAATCATGAATGACCTTCCTAGTTATCTAGAAATGGGAGATAATCAACATTAATGTTGATGAGTGGGTATGATCTGTATGGCCACACCCATTCCATATGTGTTGTGGTAGGTAGAGAATTGGTTATAGAGATTTGTGTTTTAGTTTGATGGGAAACAATGATGTCACTCTTATGGTGGAGAGAATCCTATCATCTATGAATAAACAACCTTCCTATAAAATATTTAATATCATGAAATTTTAAATATAATAAAAACCCCCTTGTTTATAATTAATAAGTATTTTTATATAGAAATGAATGTTTTCAATAAAAACCACATAATAATTATTTTAAAAAATTTAGTAAGTGTAAACGTCTAGTTATCACCTTAGAATATTCCATGAAATGTTTTCCAGGGTTAGGCATTTAGTTAGTGTGAGGTTCTGAGGCCCATAGAGCCTTAACACATTTAGAATAAAAATATTAAATATATTATTTTATGTGTGCATGATTTATCCAAAATAATTTAATATCTATTAATTAGTGCATATTATAAGAAATATTATACCATTATTAGGTCTGGGATGTGTTGTTTACCCTAAGAAGGGTATAACATTTGTTAGCATTCATGAAATTTGTTATATCACATGTGAGGATAAGTGATTTAATATTATTATTATATTTTTCGTAAAATAATTTAATATATCTTAAACAGTGTGTCTTATGAGGAAAATGAGACCACTATTAGATCTGGGATGTGGTGCTTACCCTATTAGGGATATAACATTTGTGAGAATATAGTGTTTGGTCAAACTGTATGTGAGGAAAAGGTGTTTAATATTTTTTATATGTTATTATTTTTAAAATAATTTAATATCTACCAAATGGTGTGTGTTATGAGAAATATAATAATTTCACAACCCATCCCCATGGGGCTCATTTTGTGACTCCAAATCCCACCTCTAATAGGCCAGGGGCTAGTGACTAGCATCATGTAGGCATATCACTAACATGGGAGAAATTTCCTATATACATGTACGCATGAACAGATCTCCAACCCCACAAAATGTAGAAATGTTAAAACCAATAAGAATAAAATTCAAGCATACCACTATATCCCAACTACAGTATGGTAGGAATGTAAAGTACTGTAAAGTAAACTGGGACAGAATAAAATCCAACCAAAAAAAATTATGTAACCACAAGTCCAACATGTAAGAAGAGGTACTTGGACTGTTGTCCGTAGTTGAAGGAACACAACTCAGTATGTCTGATCTCACAAGGAACTGTCTGGTCCTATTCCACCTAGGACTCTTTCAAAAGGCCACTTTTCAACAAAAGTCATGACACGTGTGGAAAAAACCTGTACAGGGGTGAGTATAACAATACTCAGTAGGATACCCTGAAACCATAAAGCAATACACAATGGAAGATATAGTCATCTCTATGTCATATATTTCTAAAACTCATATAACAAGAATATCTAGATATACTCAAAACAATACACACAATCTATAGGTAAGTTACAACTACCACATACCAACAATAGGGATTTCCATCTAATGGTTCAATGAAGCACTCATCCAGGAGAACAAACTATTGATTATGATAGAACATAGGACATTTTTCCATGAAGTACTACTTGTAGGGAACCATCATGAGAGAGATACACTGATAGATCTGATGATAATATGATACCATAGATGAGTATCAAAGCCAGGTCCATGGGGTGATACCAATAACTCCATCTGGATTAACCTTCTATGTAGAGGATTGACACCCTATAAAGTTGGCCCCATCAATACTAAAGACTCTACCTAGGGTAAAAATAATGAATAGAGGATCCTTCTCTATGCCTCTAAAGGGATTCCAATAACTCTACCTAAGAAGTCCTACTAAATGGATCATAATCCTATTTGTAGGAAAATATTTGTACCTACCTTCAGGGAAGTGATAAGGGAATGAACCCTGAACGACAATTGTCCAAGATACAGTGGATAATTGAAACAAACCATATAGACAGGTATACATGGTGTGTAGTATGGTCACACAGTGTGTCTCTTGACCCCGGGTACTACCCGTATATAATTGCTCGTGTCATTCCAACTATGTCATGTAGAAGATAGGTACACAATGTGTAGAAGAAGTCACACTTTGTGTCCTTCCATCTAATGCCCACCTATATACTCCATTCATGTGCCAATACACGGTGTCAACCCTTGTATCTCTTCTCATGTACTAGTACATGGGGTGTTCTATTCACTTGGTCTAGGAAAAGTCATGTGGGGAGTACACACCATGTAGGAACCCCGTATACTCCAACCCATGTCTTTGTATCTCCGTAGAAACACGATGAGTGTCTGGGAAAGTCATACACGTCATGTGATAGGGTCACACACCATTTAACATTTAAATATCTCCCAAACCCTAGCCGCTACTCAGTGGGGGCCACACACTGTGTAACCCTAGGTTATACATTGTATTCATTGGGATTTTCTAGAATCTCATGTTATTCCTCCATGTGCTTTAGCCAATGATTCTGATCCTATTCTGGTGTTATTTTCACCTTAAAACATTATGTCCAAAGTCATTTCATCACCCTAACACTAAATTGATGGGTTTTGGTCCATTAATTGGATCAAGAAACCACTTTAAATCCATTTGAAAAAACATTCCAAAGAACGATATCTCCTGAATCGCTTTGATTCATCCATCGTCATCATCGTCACACCTCTGTTAGTTCGTCTCGGTGTTTGATTTTCAATTTCAGATCATTGCACCAAGAAACAGAGGTGCAATAATCGTTCGTTCATAGACATGCTGAAGAATGTAGAACACATGTAGAAAATGGGGGAGGGAAAACACAAGGAAAAGATCAAAGGAATGAACCTCAACCATTGTATGTTCCATCCTTAATCCATTCCTATAATAATGATCATAAAATCAAATAGAATCTCAAATAATCAAACCCCAATAATCATGTAACATCTAACTCATCCCATAAGGAATGATCGAACATCGGATCAAACTATTCGTTAGTTGGTCAATGTTCGTCATTGAATCTAATAACAGAGAAATAAATCCAAAATAATGCATCCTATGTGGGTATTGGATCATTTTCTGTTGAATATCCATTTCCACTGGTGAGATCCTTCAAGAAATATCATCTATCTATACCTCTTTCGTCATCATTGTGAGAAATATTCAGGGTTTATCTAAGGAATTCTATAGTTATAAGACTAACCCAAGATCCCTACCAAAAGTCTTACATAAAATAAAAAGTGTCTCTATGTTGATGAAATGGGGAAATGAAATAAATCTTCTATTCAATTTATTCATTAAAAACTCCTGAAACAACATTTCACAGTCGACCCATGCTGGTCGATGTTAGGTCATGACTAGGGTAAAGCCGCTACTCCAAACACAATGGAACCCTTGGATTTATAATCTGGTAACCCATTTAGAATCCATTCCTATTTTTAGGAAAACTATGTGTCTGTGCTATTTTATTTTTTAATATTATTCAATCCTTTATTGTAAGAACATAAGGTCTCAGAATCACACGTCATCTTAGTTCTTGGTCTCAAGATTAATCCATATAATATTTAAAAAAAATACATGAAAAATCTTGGACATCACATTCTCCCCATCTTGGGTATTTACATCCTTGTAAATCCCAAACAAATTATACTAGAAATGATGTTGGTATTGAGCATTTATTTGAGCCTCTCGCTCCCATGTTCTCTCCGAGATATTGTCATTCTTCCACTGGTCATGAAATAAAGGAATATCTCACCAAGAAGGGATTTTCTCCTTCTGATCCTTTATCTCCACAGGGTACTCAGAAAAGGTTTCTCCATCATCTTTTTCCAAATCCCCCTTTTCGATGACTTGTGAGAAGTTATTCATGTACCTCCTTAGCTAAAACATGTGGATGTAGTCATGTAACTGGTCCAACTACAGTGGTAGAGAAAAGTGTCACACCCCTTCTCCAATGCTACATAGTATCTAAAAAGGGATGATAAACTTCATAGATTACTTACCACCCTAGCCAAAACTATATAACCCTCATCAAGGTTAAACCCATAGGATTACATGGTCTCCTTCCTTGAACTCTAAAAGACTCTTCCGCCTCTCAGAATAAGACCACTGATGGATCTTGGTAGTCTTTATACGATCTTGTATGATATGCACTTTCTATATATTAGATATCACCTATTGTGGGCCCATGAGTGCTAACTCTCCTTAATCAGTAAAAAATGTAGCGACCTACAGGGTCACCCATACAAATCCTTGAATGGTGGCATACCAATGTTGGAATGGTATTTTTTGTTGTATGCATACTCTACCAGTGGTAGGTCATCCACCCAACTATGGACAAATTACAACATTCAAACTCGCATTGTGTCCTCTAGAACCTGATTGGTCTGCTCTGTCTAGTCATTCATTTGTGGGTGAAACGTTTTGTTCAATCATAACTGGGATCTAAACACCTCCTACAATCCCCTCAACAACTGAAATGTAAAATGAGCATAACGATCTAAAATAATCATCAATGTAAATCCATGAAGAAGAAATATCTTTTATATGTAGAGGCTTCCCAACCTTTCTACTGAACTCTTCTCTCGTATATCTAGGAATTGGTATGACATGGTAAGTCAGTCAATGATCCCCTAGATGGTACTGTCTCCCCTAGACATACATGGTAAATTTTTAACTATGTCTATCAATATCCCATCATACTTCCATTTTGGAACCTCAAGGTGTTGAGCTAAAACCACTAGAACCTAGTGCTCAACCTTCACTTCCTAACAAGTAAGACATTGAGAGAAAAACTCTTTAACTCCCTTCCTTATTCTCAGCCACCATAACTAACATCATAGGTCCATATACATATTCTGCACAATTGGATATACCACCCAAGGGGATATATGAAACTCCCTTAGAACCTCCCCCCACAATGTCGCTGGTACTACAGCACATCCTCTAAAAAAGATGATGTGCACCGACCATTGGAATATCCATTAGGATCATGCCATGTGGACATCTCAGCATGTAGGATCTCACAGTTGGTATCCCCAAGATGTGAATTCCTTACTCTCTATAAGAGAGGAGGTGTAACAACTAATGACTAGAGGTAAGATTCTCCATCACCATCCACAAAGGATAACTATAATGAGGCCAACTCCTTTGACACCTCATTCAGCAACAGCAAACTAGATTTCCTACTGAGAGAATCTTCCACCACATTCCTCTTCCCAAGAGTATAGACAATATCAAAGTCATAGTATTAGAGTAACTCTATCCATCATCTTTGTATCAAGTTAATAACCTTCTAAGGGAAGGTATAAAAGAGACTCTTTTGATCAAAGTAGATGATAAATCACTCGCCCATCAGGTAGTGTCGCCACATCTTCAACATGAATACTACCACTGTTAATTTGAGATATTGGGTCCCATGGTTCTTCTCATTTGGTATCAAATAGCATTAAACATAGGTAATCACCACTTACCTCTGCATTGGGAATCAACCAATTCTAGTCCCTGATGCATCATAGAACACTACATACTCGATACCCTCCTTTGGAAATCCCAAGATCGGAGCGCTCGTCAAAATTTTCCTCAACTACTAAAAATCATGTTGTCACTTCTCTGTCCACACGAAAGGATTCCCCTTTTGATTCAAAGTTGTCTTTTGCGCTGATATCCTAGAGAAATCAGGTATGAATATCAAGTAATATCATGTTAACATGAGGAAGCTCCACACCTCTGTCATGCTCCTAAGAGGATCCCATGATAAAATTTCCTCAACATTGGTTGGTTCCATGTCAACTCTATTCATAGAGATACTATTTCCTAGAAATGGGGCCACATGAATCTATAATGGTAACATCAATAGTTTCTAATAAATATGGTTCTCTCTGAGTATGTCCAGAACTATCATTAATTGTCTCACATGCTTCTCCCCAGACGCTGAGTACACAAGGATATCATCAATGAAGACTTCTGTGAACTTTTCTAAATAAGGATAAAATATTTGGTTCATGAGTCCCTTGAAAACTATTGGGGAGTTCATCATGAAAAAGGGCATATAAATTTACTCATAATGAATTTAAAGACATCTGAAATCCATCTTTGGAATATCCTAACCCCATACTCGCAACTGGTGATATCTTGATATAAGTTCATCCTTTGAAAACAATCGTTCCACTCTAAACTAATTGAAGAGGTCATTGTTACTCAATAATGGATACTTCTTCATTATGGTCACATGGTTCAATTTTTTTTATTCCACACACAACAACAAGCTCCCATATTCCTTTTTGGAAAAACAATTGCGGCCGCCTAGGGTGAAACAGCGGGTCTCATGAAGCACTTCTTCTAAAAGTACTCCAACTACACCCTCAGCTCGAAAATATATACTAGAGCCATCAGATATTATGGTGTAGTTATCAATGTAATCCCTGGGTGTAAATAAATAAAAAATCCTATTTCCAAGTGGGGAGGTAATCCTATAATATTTTTGGAATGATTTCCTTGTACTCCACCACCACTGGAAACTAGAAGCTCATAACATTTGTTTCACCAATGGTCGGGCTAGACAACTGATTAGTAATAAACATCACCCTCATATGCAAGATTCCAACATGTGATTCCATGGTTTACTTTTCACTAAAAAATTAAAACCTCATTCCATCTCTAGGGACACACCACACCATTTTTCTAAAATAGTCAATATTGGCATGGATTGTGGATAATGAATCCATACCAACAATGAATTAATAATGCCTCAATGCTGACACCAAGAGGTTCCATCTAAAACTCTCACCTCCAAGGGTCAGGTCACACTATCGACATAGATGTGTGATCACTGAGGCTTCTCTAGTAGGTGTCTTCAAATGTAAGGTTCGAGTCAACAGTTCATCCAAAATCTAAAGTTCTTGAATAAGATATATAGAGAGAAAGTAATGACTAGATCTTATGTCTATAAGTACTAAATCTAAATTAGAAAATACATAGTCTATACCTCAAATCATTCCTAAAGCCCTAGGTCATATGCCTCAATGGAAGGCATCATTCCCTGACCATGTCCTCTATCTCCCTAATCCTGGCGTGGACCACCTACAGGTGGTGATGGTAACATGTCAAAATGTTGACCACCTCTTTCTGCTCTCCTAACTCATATACCACATCCTCCACCCTATAGATATACATGCACCTATCAATATCACTACCTTGTTGGTCCATCGATTGTCTCCCTATCAATAGCAAGGCTGGTCAGAAAATCTCAAGTGAAATGACCCATGCCGTTACATACATACCACTGCCTCTTCCAAGGCTAACTGGACCCACCCTATGAGTCTTAAACTATATTTCATCTATCCTAGGACCTCCTCCTAAAACATCTCCAACTTATAGGTCCTTGGGACTGACGTCGACTCCCTACTGTCTCGGTAACTGCTACTTATGTTCCACTATTGACTATCGCTAGCCATATCTACTCAACCAAGAAACATTAACCACAAAATCTTTCTAAAGCAAACCAACATAATTCATAATGCATAGCGAGATGATGATGGCTCAGATATCTCCACAGATACCTCACTCTATGGTTAGAGCCTTGAAGTAATGATCTCTAACCATCTTCATCTAGTACCTGGAAGGATTGTCGAACCTTGACAAATAACCATCCACTATCATACTACCCTACTAGAGCTGAAGAAGCTCTTATATATGCACATATCTCTATATGATTGGTGAGAACTCCTATCTAAAGAGACATTCAAACTCTTTCCATGAAAGAGTCACCTCGTTGAATGTTTGGATAGCCAAACTCCACCATCAACCTATTAATCTGTGTAAAAGGATCACATCTAGGACCACCTTATGATCTGATGTTGTTCATAATAGGTGGAAAACACAAGTCACCACCTCTTTCTAGTCCTCAACCGCTATAGGGCCAAGAACTCCTTAAAATCTGATGAGTCACTGTCTCTAAAATTTATAAATCACACTCAGCCTACTCTCCATGTTTTTCGGTACTACGGGTACCACATACTACTCTATAGATGGTGGTAAAGTTGGTGCACCACATGGAGGTGACATCTGGAAAACTTGTCCCCGTATCAAATCCAATTCACATAGGGGGTCATACACATGGTTGAGCTGCTAAATCTAAGCTGGTATGTGTCTCGTGGTTGTCCTGTAAGAAGAAAATATTTACCATGGTAAATGAGTATATCTAAAGAGCTTACTCAAGAAGGATATGGAACCACAAACCATTACTATATGATATCTATACCATTATTTTTTCTGAAACCATCATTATCATGTATTGAGTTGAAAATCAGGTTATCAAAGTCCTTGTGTATGGATATGTCGGTTTCCCACACCAACACTGGAGTCCCTCACCTGACAGCCGAAATCAAGACACTTAACATTGTGTCCCCAAACCAATATCATAGACTCCTAGTCCTGTAGTAGAGGGGACCACCTCTGATACGACTTTGTAACGACCTCTCCCGGTGGGGATCGTGTCGCGAATCCCCAATCCCACCTCCAATAGGAAAAAGGATGGTGACTCGAACTAAGTATGGATATCACTGACATCGGAAAAATTTCTTATATACTTGTACATGTGCACACATATCCAAGTTTAAAAAATGAAGAAATGTAAAAACCACTAAGAACTAAATGCATGCATACCACTATATCCCTATCATAGTATGACAAGAATGTAAAGTTATGTTATGTAAACTGGGCTAGAATACAATCCCACCAAAAAAAAGTTTGTAACAACAAGTCCAACATATAAGAAGAGGTATAGGGACTACTGTTTATAGCCACAGGAACACACCTTTGTCTGTCTGATCTAACAAGGAATCATCTAGTCCTGGTCCTTCAAGGACTCTATTAAAAGGTCACTTGTTTTCATAAGATAGGACACATGTGGGAAAAATCCATGCAGGGGTGAGTATAAAAATACTCAAAGGGACACCCTGAAACCAAAAATAAATACACAATGAAAGATACAGTCATCTCTATGGAGTATATTTCTATAGCACATATAATAAGATTATCTAGATATACTAAAACCAAGACACAAAGTCTAGAGGGAAATCACAACTACCGCATACCAACACTAGGGATTTCATTCCGAAGATTTCATGAAGCACTCTTCTGAGAGAAAACACTCCTATGACTGATAGCACTGATGATGGTCATCTGAGAAGTACTGTTAATTGAGAACCATCATGAGAGAGATACACTGATAGATCAAAAGAGAATACAATACCACATATGAGGATTGTAGGTAGGTCCATGGGGTGATACCAACAAATCCATCTGGATTAACCTGCTAAGTAGAGGATCAATAGCCTTTAAAGTTGATCTCATCATTACCAAAGACTCTACCTAGGGCATAAAGAATGAATAAAGGATCATGCTTCAAATCTCTCAGGGGATTCCAACAACTCTATCGAGGAAGTCTTGATGGAGGTATCATAGTCCTATAGTAGGAAATGATTTGTACCCACATTTAGGGAAGAGATAAGTGAAATACCCCTTAAGGAAACCTATACAAGAAACAATGTAAAAGAGAATCAAATCATGTAGAAAGGTATACACGGTGTGTAGTAGGGTCACAGACCATGTCCCTTAACCCTGGGTACTGCTCATGTACAATGGCATGTGTCATTCCAACTGTGTCATATAAAATATGGGTACACGTCATGTATAAGAAGTCACATGTTTTGTCCTTCCATATAGAGTCCACATGTTTTCTCCATTCATGTGCCAGTACACAATTTTAATGCGTGTATCTCTATTTGTCTACCAGTACATGGGGTGTCTGTGTACTTGGTTCATTCCAATTGGTGTGGGGGAGTACACGCCATGTAGATATCTTGTGTACTCCACCCCATGTAATTATATCTCTTGAGATACATGTTGATTCTCTAGGAATGGCCTACACATTTTGTGATAGGGTCACACACCACTTGAAATTTGATTATCTCCCAAAACCCTATATTTCACTCAGTGGTGGGCCAGACTGCATGTAACCCTGGGTCACATGTTGTCTTCATCAGGATTTTCTAGAATCTCACGTTCATCCTCTGTGCTCCTCGTCCAATTATCTTGATCCTATTTTGTGGATCTTTTCACCTTGAAACTCAAGATCCAAGGTCATTTCAGCACCCTAACACCTAATTAATGTGTTTCAAGCCTTCAATCGTCTCGGAAAATCCATCCGATGAAAACTTCCCAAAGAAAAATATATCCCTAATGGCTTCGATTCATTCATTGATATCATCATCGCACCTCCATTAGGCCATACCAGTGTTGGATATTCAATTTGGGATCATTGTGCCAAGAAAAAAAATCCGCAAGAATCATCCATTCATAAATGCATAGAAGAACCTAGAACACATGTAGATAATGGGGGAGAGAAAACACAAGGAACCAATCTAAGGAAAAAACTCAACTATTGATTGTTCTATCCTAGATTCATTCCCCTAATAATAGTCATAAAATAAAATCCAAGCTCAAATAATCAAACCCTGAAAATTCCACAACATATAACCCATCCCACAATGAAAGATCTAACTGTGGATCAACCTATTCATTGGTTGGTATGTGCTCATCATTGAATATAAGAATGGGGAAAGAAATCCAAAATAACACATCCTACCTATGAATTGGATCATTCACTATTGAAAATAATTTGTCATTTTTGAGTTCCATCAAGAATGATCTTCAATCCAAGCCTCCCTCATCGCCGTTGAGAGAAATCTTTAAGGTTTCTCTCAAGAGCCTCTAGGGAATTCCAAGGATATGATCATAACCTTGGATCCCTACCTAAAGGATTTATTAAGAGAATAAAAAACACTATGTTTCTATGTTGATGAAACTGAGAAATAAAATAAATATTTTATTTATTTTTTCCATTAAAAACACTCAAAACTACTTTCCATAGTCGACCTGTGCTGGTCGATGTTAGGTAGTTCCTAGGATAAAGCCTATGCTCTGAACATAATGATTCCCTCTAATTTCTTATTCGGGAATCTGTTTAGAAGTTATTATACTATTTTATGAAAACTAAATGTGCGTGCAATTTTATATTTTAATACTACTCCAACATTTATTTCAGGCACACCAAGCCTCAGAATTGTACACTTTCTCAACGACTAGTCTTGAGATTAATCCACATAATATTTAGAAATAATACAGTGAAAATCCAGGAAATTACAAAGACTATTGTTAGCTCTAGGATGTGGGGTTTACCATAGGTGGGGTATAAATTTTATCTACATTGGGTGTTTGTTCAGATCGTCATTAATGTTAACTTATTTAATACTTTTACTGTATTATTATTACTAATTTAATTATTAAAAATGTGTATTGTTCATATTCCCAAATGGAATGTGTAGGACCTCTATTTTAGAACCCTGAGTGATTTAAACCTTCATCTTTCACTCATTTTTGGAACCTTAATGTTGGAAATGCATTAATGGGCTAAATTTAAGGACATTAGATTGAATTTTAAATTGAATAGTGGATTAAAAAAGTTATTTAAATTAGAGGTTATGGATGCTTCAGTTTTTTTGTCAAATATGTGACCAAATAGATCATCATCATTGGTGGATTCTATAAAGTTCAGACTATTTTTATATCCCTTTAACACATTTACGGTAGTTAATCGATCCAACTACAGCTCCAGGAATCAAGTCCGGTGGGCACCCTACCTCTGTCTGTTCACTTCTTTCACTATACCTGGGGAGGAGTAATATAGGTGTTTATTTAATTTTTTATTATTTATTTTTCTTTCTATTCATTTATTATAAAAATTATGAAAAAAATGATTATAAATTTTATAAAAAATTATAGTTTACCAGTTTTATCAAAATTAATTCTTTTAAAATATTAAAAAAGAATGATCGGGTGAAATTATTGAATGGTAATTATGATAAATTATGAAATGATAATTTCATAAAATTATAGAAATTTAATTACAAGAGTTATACAATAATAATTACATGGGATTATCAGAAATTATCAAGCTACAATTCACAAAAAAAAGCATTATCAATGAATAAAACATTGAGTTATCTTGGATAATATGTAAAATTGTTATCAAATGATAATTTTTGTGGAGTTATAAAAGGATTATTATATGTGATTATCAGTAAATACAAAAGGATAATTATAAAGAATTATCATGTGATGATTACAATGAACTGTCAAGGTAATTTTTCAAAATTATAAATGAAAATTATAAATAATTATAAAATTAAAATTTCATGGAATCACCAAGGATAATTTAGAATGCCTACATTAACATAAAATGATGATTTTAGAATTATTTAGGAGATATAAAACATAATCACATGTGATATTTTAAAATTATAATTTGAAAATTATCTAGGAGAGATAAAAGTATCACCGCATGTGATATTTTGAATGATAATTAGAAAATTTTCCAGGAAAGTTAAAAATATCATCGCATGTAATATTTTATTTCTTTTTGAAGTAAAATAGTTTGTTTTGGCTTTAGAGACCCTTAGTGAACCATGAGTGTCGATGTTTTTTTCATAATAATGTTTCTAAGAGGTGTTCATGGATAGTTTATCCTCACCTGTATACATTTAATACCGATAAGATAGAAATTTCATTAACTTTTTGGGATGTTTTTTAGACATGTTTTCATATTTTATTTATGTGTTGACATATTTTAAGATCATGCTAGTCTGTGATCACATGTGGGTGTGTGTGTATCCCTAAGAACCTTATGTGACACGGGTTTCCATGAGTACTTTTGTAGCTAATTCTTTATGTTCAATGTTGATCACATGTATTATTGTGGTTCCATACTTATGATGATGTGCTATGATTTCTTGAGTATCTTACTATTTTATGTGTTTGTCTTTAATATTTTTATTGGATCCAAGGCAGATGTAAAATCATGAAATGTTTATCCTATATTGGTGGAGTGTGCATGATTTGTGATGTTGATGATGAGGGACCTATAAATAGGTTAGGGATATGATGATGCCTCAGGGATTCCATGTGATACACTTGATGAACAGTAGATTCCAAGGGGTATGTTCTCAGTGCATAGCGGGTGTCAAGTCACTCTCAATGCCTATTGAATGTCAATAACATGAATTCATTGATGCAAAGTGATGAAAAGTTGTAAAATCACACGATGTCAAGTATCATGATTCATTATCCACATGGATAATCCTTGATTCATTTGATTCATTGATTGTCCTTCTTTCATAGAGCGGAAGCAGGTACAGTTGGGGGCTTGTAGTGGCATGGTTAGTGCACAATTGCTTGATTTTGGATTGTATGTTATTATTATTGTTATTATTTTATTATTATTATGGAATACACTTATATAATTGATAACATTAAGGTATGTATGCATTCATAGTTTCCATATGAGTCTTTTACTAACACCATACTTCGTTATTCCGGTGTGTTTATAGATTTCATGGGGGTATGGTGAAGGGAAAGTTCACTATAGAGGACTGTTGAATTGAGGAGTTTGTAGATAATTGGGGGCTACGATAGAAATTTCCAATTCCTATATTTTATCATTTGTTTCATTATCATCTTTATTTATACTGGTTCTGCTTTCTGTATTAGTTGATACATTGTTTTTATGAAATTTATTCCACCTTCAGTTTTCCGCATATTTTTTATGATATTTTATTATTATTATTTATTTTTGATAATTGTTCCTATGACATGGTACTAAGGGTATAGTCATACCATAAATGGACTCAGACCGTCTATGCTAGTAGGAAACATCTTCTATATGGGGAGGTGTGCATGAGGTCTTGTGACCTTCCAAATCAAACTTGGTGGTTTGGGTTGGGATTCTAGAAATAGGTATCATAGGATCTGAGTTCATTGACTTGTTCTTTTGATTTCCTTGGGATGGTATAAGATAAAAAAGAAATCATTCATTGGGGCTCAGGAAAGGAATGTTTTTCACTGTTTGGACAAGACTACATGGTGGACCTCCAAGATGGCATAAATTGGGCGTAATTATGTTTCTCTATTTCTATTGATTAAATTCGCCATGGGAAACTCACATGATATATATATGTGATTTATGAGATTTCATATATTCTCATGCATCATGACTAGGAACGTTGGTTCACATGCCATATATATACTTGTTTTTGTGCTTCATAGCAGTCCGCTAATAAAATTACATTATTTGTGTTATCTATTCAAGATATTTTCACTTTTTTGTGATATATCTGTGTTTCATGATGTTGTGATATATATTTATTGAAATTAATTAGTTAAAATGATCAAGTTATTGTGTATGAATATATATGATGACTGTGAATAACATGAAGGGATAGAGACGAGGGTTGGTTCTAGGATGGTTATACATTGTTTAGGGGGTAGACTTATAGAGATGCCTTTTCAGGACCCCATAGACTGGTTAGTGTTTTTTTATGTTCCTAATGTTTTTATTGTTTTAGATATTTCACCTCAGAGATTTTTGATGGGACCTCCTACTATGGCAGCACATGATTCTCTCGTTCCACCACCTATGTTATAGGATATATACCTCAACATTATCTTATACCGGAAAGGTTTTTTTAGGATATAGACCCATTAAACCATGACTTTTTCAAATAGTCCGGGTATAAGGTGGAGCCAAAAAACGACCATGACCGATCATTCATAGTATTTATATCTCCATCACCCTTTACAATTTTAGGGAAATAGTGGCCAACAAGATGTATAGGATTGGATGGACATTATTGAGAGCATGTTTGAGCTAGTCTAGACTCCTAAAGAAGGGCACATGATCCTGATGAACTTCATTTTTTAGGGACCCGCCTGGAGGTGGTGGACTTCCATGAGCCAATCTGGGATATGATAGGGTCTTACATGTGTGAACATCAAGGATATTTTTCTCAAGTATCATTTTCCCAACACGATGAAGCAAGACCATGGCTAGGATTTCATGGAATTATGATGTGGTTTCATAATTGTCTCTTTATATTATTCCATATTTATGGATTTGTTTCACTTTTCTCCTTTGTTGCCTGGGAACGAGGTGTATAAGGTTAGGAAGTTAGAGATATTCCTTCAACCAAATCTCACACAGTAGGTTATGGAATTTCACCTTACAAAGTATGCACATGTATTTCTCAAGGCCCTAACCATTGAGAAGTTCATGGAAGAGGATTGGGTATTAGACTTTATCCCAACCTATATTGGGCTAGTGGCCAAGTCTCCTCTCACTACTATGGGTGATTATTCTTTAAGTAAGAAGGGGAATACCAGAGACGTGAAGTAAAGCACCGCATGTAAGAGGAATAGAGTATAGCCTAATTATCCCCTTTGGGAGGAAATTTACAATGTTTCAACTTTGTAAAGGCTGGACACATTCGTACCTTCTGTACTATAACTCATAGCACATGATAGTAGTGTGAATATAAGGAAAATATTTTGTAGTTTTGATTATTAAATTTTAGGGATGGTTTCCATAAATGAATGGTCCACACACAGGGATCTATTCAGGGTTCTTCGTAGCTGACTCAAACTTTCCTTGCATCCCATAAATAATGGAGATAATCTAAGTTTGGTCCCATGTCAGTTGTGTACCATACACTAGAGGACAGTGGAGAGGGACTATCCATAGTTTTAGGTACAATCTTGATCACCCCTACATTATCTACTACTTTATTTTATAATATTTATTACCAGTGTTTTATATCATCACATATAGTTTCTAGACTCGACTTATGGGTCATGTTATCCTTTTATTTTTCATTCCTTGATACACCATTGTGTATGAGAGTGGATCATCTTCACCAATTCATAGAGTTTCCATTAGACGTCACTAGTTATGGACATCTATGAGTATTCATGATTCTGATGATGATAAATTTTGATGTGGTTCCCATAATGGACATGCTAACTCTCTTCCAAACTCACATTGATATATATCATAGATGAGTTTCTTTTACTTCACCAAAGTGAGAGAAGTTAATGATGACTGGAGAGTGGGAACTTGGTGTAGGAAGAGTTGGACCCAACTTGAGTCAACTCAAGACAATCACAGCACAAATGGAAGGCTCAGATCATTCAACAAGGTCATAGAAAACCCCCCTCATCTTTTCTAAAATTCTTGAATATCTATCAGGATGTCTATTCATATGAATTAACATGATTCCCTCTTGAGAGATGTGTTTACTTTGAGTTGGAGTTTAGACTAGGCCCGCAACCCATTTTGATACCCTTTTATCATATAGATCCAACCAAGATGAATGATCTCAAGTTAAAACTAGATGAATTGGAGATGAAGGGATTTATTAGACATAGTACATCACTATGGGGTACATCTATTTTGTTTTCCAATAAGGTAGATGATATCCTTTAGATATGCATTTATTGTCAAAAGTTGAACATGGTAACAATGAAGGACTGATATATGTTTCCCCAAATTGATGATCTTTTCGATCTGTTAAGAGAACAGTAGTTTTTATCTAAGATTGTACTTTGATCAATCTATTACTAATTGTGTGTTAGGGAGGAATAAATTCCAAATATGGTATTTTAAAGTAGGTATAGACTGTATGAGTACTTGGTGATTCCATTTGGGCTGATAAAGGCATCAATAATGTCCATGTCCCTCATGAACAAGATATTTCAGCCATAAATGTACTCATTAATCATATTATTCATCAATGATATCCTTATCTACTCATTGACACTATACCAACATGATATGCACATGGATATATTCTTTAGTAAGCTTTGAGAACATAGGATTTATGTTATGCTTTTGAAATGTGACTTCTGTATTTTGGAGGTGAAGTTCATAAGACATGTGATGTCTGAGATATATATACCTGAAGAATGTTGATGAATTCATTTCTTAGACACGTTCTATGAATGTTTTTGAGATTATGAGATTCTTGGGTTTTATAGGATATTGAGATTGGTTTATTTAGGAATTTTTGGGATTATCAGCTCCCATTGCAGTATTGAGATAGAATGGAGTAAAGTCCAAGTGGTCAGAATTGTGTGAATAGGATTTCCTTGAGCTAAATAGAAGGTTAATGATAGCTATAATACTGACACTCCCAAAGCCTAGGATTGGTTATGCAGTTTACTATGATGCATCAAGAATTGGTCTGGGAGAAGTGATGATGAAAATATACTTGGTAGTAACCTATGGGTCACATAATCTATGACCCCATGTGATCAACTAAGCTAAATATGAATTGGAGATAATAGTAGTAGTCCACAATATGAAATATTTTTTACAATAACTCTTTTTTAAGAGGTTAATTATTTACACAAACCACAACATCCGTCTCTATATCTTCACAAAAAGGTAACTAAACCTAATACAGAGGCCCTAGGTTGAGTTTTTGTTTACATTAAACTTTGAAATGGTGTATTCACCTATGAAGGGTAATTTTTTGTGGATTATATTATCCCTAAGACATAAGCTAAGCCGGAACATAGTGAGAGGTCCTTAAAGGAGAAGTAGCACTTGATGATTTTATTGGATGAATTGTGGATAGATTCCTCAAAGGACTAGGTTTATATGAGTTTTTCTCCATTGATTGTCACATCCTCACTCGTAGAATAGGAAAAGGTGGGGAAAAAAGTTGGACTCTAAGTGTGTTGTAATAGGGGAACAACTAGTAAGCGATGAATCAACATTCGGATAGTTGATGGACGATGATAATGTTATTTTAATACATGGTAGAGTAGTATTTCCTACTTATATCATAGAATATCTGATGAGGGATTATGATACCTCTATATGGGAAGTACATCCTAGTGTTACCAAGATTTATCATCAATTTAGGTGGCAGTTCTGGTGGCCAAGGATAAAGAGATACATTCCTATTTGTTTCTCCTGATGCCTTGCATGTCAATGGATGAAGGCCGAGCACCAACATCTTTGTGGGTTATTGCATCCACTCCCAATACCTATGTAGAAGTGATATTATTTCATTATGGACTTTCTAATGGGATTTCCCAGGACCCGGAGTAGTTGGGACATAGTTTGGTTAAACATCGATTAGCTAATGGTGTCTCCTCACTTCTTTTTTATTAGAGAGACTTTCTCAGTGGAGGATCTAAGAAATCTCTATGTACAAGATATTGTATGACTACATGGAGTTCCCTTTAACCTTTTTTCAGATAGATACACATATTTTTTATTGATATTTTTGAAGGGATTGCAAAAATCCATAGGGACTTAGCTAAGATTGAGCATGTTGTACCATCCTACGACCGACAGATAGTTCGAGCAAACTATACACATATTAGAGTATATTTTTTGGGTGGAGCAAGGGATGATCACCTAAACATGATTGAATTAAAAAACAATAACAGTTACTTGGATTTCATTCATATGAAGCCTTATGGGGCTCTTTAAGGGAGGTCATGCTGCTCCCTGCACTATTGGCATAAGGTTGGTGAGGCAGTAATGGTTTTCCCCTATATGGTTCCGGAGACTTCTAAGGGAGTTCAGATAATACAGAAGAGTTTGATCGCACCTATAATAATATAAAATGATTTTATGTTGACTATAAAAGAAGACCCATGGAGTTCTCTATGGGATATCTAGTTTTCATGAGATTCGCTCCTTGGTTATTATATAGACGACTGGGGAAACATAGAAATATTGCACCAAATTTTGTTAGACCCTTTTAGACCATTGGGAGAATAGGTTATGAGTCATACCACATGGACCTCCCTTATCACTATCAAGATATGTAGGAAATGTTCTATGTGTCACAGCTTGAACAGTATATACTTGACCTAGAACATGTAGTTGATTGTTGGTATGTTGAGCTAGATATTGATTCATCTTTTTGAGGAGCATATAGTGTGGATAATAGATTGAAGTGAGAAGGTGTTTTGAGGAATTATGGTACTACTAGTTCGGACTTTATGGAAACATGCATTGATCCAGGAAAAGACATGGGAGTGTGAGTCTGATATTCAAGCTTAGTGTCTTGATTTGTTTATGTAAACCACTAGTGATACTTATTAGGGATGAGAAGTTGAGAGCGGTGGAGTATTGTAATATCCTGATTTTTTTTAAGATAATAAAAACTCACTTGTTGATAATTTATAAGTATTTTTATGTGGAAATGAAAATTTTCAATAAAGGTCACATAAGGTAGGTTTTAATGGATTTTATTAAGGGTAAAATTCTAGTTATCAACTTATAATATTCCATGAAATATTTTTCTAAGTAAGGATCTGAGTTAGTAAGATGTTCTGAGGCCTCTAGAGCTTAAAAATTTATAGAATAAAAATATTAAATATATTATATTATGTTCATGTGATTTATCAAAAATAATTTAATTACTCTTAAACAGTTTATCGTATGAGATACTAGAGACCATCATCAAGTCAAAAACATGGTTTTTACACAAGGTGGGGTATAAAAGTTTTGAGCATTGAGAATTTCGTCTGATCACATGTGACGATAATTGATTAAATAATTTTATTATATTTTTTAAAAAATAATTGAATATATCTAAATCGGTCCATAATATGAAAAATATGATAACACCATTAGGTCTATAACACAGTTTTTACCTTATGTGTGGAATAAAATTTCTGGGCATTGGGCGTTTGGTCAGATCACACATGAGGATATGTTATTTAATATTTTTATTATATTACTTTTTTGAAAATAATATAATATCTTTAAATAGTACACTATATGAAAAAATATGATACCATAATTAGGTTTAGGATGCAGGGTTTACCCTAGGAGGGGTATAGCTTTTATCCACATTGGGCACCTGGTCAGATCACAATTAATGTCAAATTATTTAATAATTTTACTATATTATTATTATTATTAATTTAATTATTAAAAAATTTTATTGTTCATCTTCCCAAATAAAACCAAAAATAACTCCATTTTAGATCATAGATTGATTCAAACCTTCATCTTTAACTCATTTTGGCCGATTATTGGTGGCATTGCCTTAATGGGATGAATCAATTATCTCTATAATGAACTATTTGTTGAATATTTTATTAAAATAGGTGTTTAAATTAGGGGTTATGAATGATGTGATTTTTGGGTTCTCAAATAGTTGAACCATAGGATTTTCATTGTTTATGGATTATGTCAAGCCTGAAAAATCTTGATATCCCTTGCATATATTTATGGTGCTCGATCGATCCAACTCTGGTTCCAAAAATTATGTCCAACTAGCACCCTACCTCTGCAAGTTCATTTCATGCATTGCGCCTTTGGGGGAGGAAGGTAGGTGTTTATTTTTTTATGATTTATTTATCTTCAAATTCCATTATTTTCCAATTTTAGGAAAATCAATTGATGATAAATTTTATAAAAATTACGATTGAAAAAAATTATCCAAACAAATACTATTAAATGATTAAAAAAAGAATAATTATGTAAAATAATTTGAAGATAATTAGGAATAATTGTCAAATGATAATTTCATCAAATTATCAAAACATAACTCTAAGATTTATACAATGGTATTTATATGGAACTATTATAAATTTTCAAGCAATAATTTACAAAAAATATTATCAAAGGATAAAACATTGATTTATCATAGATAGCCTATAAAATAATTATCAAATGATATTTTTTCTGTGAAGTTACAAAAGGATAATTATAAATGATTATCGGGACATATGACATGATAATTATAAATATTTATCAAGTGATAATTACAACGAACTATCAATATAATTGTGCACAATTATCAAAGGTAATTATAAACGATTATAAGTGATAATTTCATAGAATCGCCAAGGATAATTATGATCATAGGTGTTTACCTAAAATGATAATTTGAAAATTATTCTCGAGAAATAAAATATTATCACAAATAATATTTTAAATGATAATTTCAAAATTATCTAGGGGAGATAAAATATTATTGCATGTAACATTTTAAAATGATAATTTCAAAATTTACCATGAGAGATAAAATTTTATCAAATGTAATAATTTAAATTATAATTTCAAAATTATCCCATTGAGAAAAAATATTATCAAAAGTAATATTATAAATGAAAATTTTAAATTTATCTAGGAGATAAAAAAATATTATTTCATGTAATATTTTAAATGATAATTTGAAAAAAAAAATAGGAGAGTTAAAATATTATCACATGTAAAATTTTAATTGATAACTCTAAAATTATCTGAGAGGGATAAAATATTATAACATGTAATATTTTAAAATGATAATTTAAAAATTATCCATGAGTTTATATATTATAGAATTTAATATTTTAAATGATAATTTTATAAATACCCAATAAGATAAAACATTATTACATATTATATTTTAAATGATAATTTGAAAATTATACAAGAGAGATAAAATATTATCGCATGTAGTATTTTAAATTATAGTTTAAAAATTATCCAAGAGAGATAAAAACATAATCTCATGTAATATTTTTAAATGATTATTTTAAAATTATCTAAGAGATAAAAAATATAATTACATGTAATATTTTAAATGATAATATGAAAATTATCCATGAGAGATAAAATATTATTTTATGTAATATTTTAAATGATAATTTTGGAAATTATTAGGGAGAGATAAAGTATTATCACATGTAATTTTTTAAATAATAATTTCAAAAAATTTCAGGATACATAAAATATGATGGCATGTAATATTTTTTTTAAATGAAAATTTGAAAATTATTTAGGAGTGATAAAATAACATTGCATTTTATATTTTAAAATTATCCTAGAGAGATTAAAATATCATCTCATGTAATATTTTATTTCTTTTTGAAATAAAAATATTGGTTTTGTATTTTGGGACCCTTGGTGAACCTTGAGTGTCGATCTTTTTCAATAATAAGACCGTGAAGTGTTTTACTTGACTTGTTAACCCTCACCTTTAGACATTGATGACTTTTGTGTAAGGAAGATTCTTAAATTTTTGGGCTCTTTTTTACAAATGTTTCCATAAATGATTTTTGTGTTGACATCCCATGCTATATTATGATTGCATATGGGTGTGTGTGTGTGTGTATCCCTGAGAACCTTAGATGACACTTTTTTTCATGATTTATTTTTTAGCCTATTATACATGTTTGATGTTGATCACATGTGTTGTTGTGCTACCTTACTAATGATTATGTTATATGATTGATCATGTATCCTACCATGTTATGAGTGATTTTGAGGAATTATTCCTAGAGCCTAGGAAGGTATAACCTCATGACATGTTTATCCCCTAGAGGGGGAGTGTGCATGATTTATGATATTGATTATGAGGGACCTATTGACCGGCTAGGGATATTACAATTCTTCAAGGATGTCATGTGATGCACTTGATGACTAGTGGATTCTAAGGGGTATGTTCTTTATACCTAGTGGATGTTGAGTCACACTCGATGCCCAGAGAATGTGTAGACCATGAATTCATTGATGTGTAGTGATGATGAGTTGTACAATCACACAATGCCAAGAATTATGATTAATTATCATCATGGATAATCCTTGATTCTTTTGACACATTGATTATCCTACTGGCATACAGCCAAAGTAGGTATGAACAGTTTTGTAGAGGCTTGGTTAGTGCATGATCACTTAGTTTTGGATTGTGAGTTACTATTCTTTTTGTGTGTTTATTTTGATTATATAATAAACATGTATAATTGAGCACATCAGGTTAAGTATGCATTGGCGGTGTCCTATTGAGTCTTGTGCTAACACCTTGGTCTGTAATTGTGGTGCGGTTGTAGATTTCATGAGGAATATAAGGAAGGGAAAGGTCCCTCTTGTAGACTTTTGATCTAAGGAGTGTGGAGATGGTGGTGGGCTAGGATGGACACTATAAGGACCTAGAGTTTATAATTAGTTTGTTTATATACTTTATTTACACTGGTTTTTCTTTCCACTTCAGGAGATGCTTTATTTTATGACATGTATTCCATCTTTAGTTTTCAGCATGTTTACTATGATCTTTGATTGTATTGTTTATTGTTGATTATTGATCCTATGACTTGATATTTAGGGTATAGTCTTCCAATATATTGACTCACACCCCCTCTATTATTCGGTAACCTCTTTCTAACGGGGAGGTGTGCATGAGGTCATTGTTAGGCGGAGAAAAAGGGAAGTGATGGCAAGAGGGGGGTGAATTGCCTTTTAAAAATGATTAACAAATTAAAAAACAAAGTGAAAGTGCAGCGGAAATAAAGAGGCAAGACACAAGAATTGATAACGGAGTTCGGCCTAAAACCCGACCTACGTCTCCGCTCCCAACTCAACCGTTGAGAGATTTACTACCGCTTGCTTTTCAATGGTTGTAGCAAGAAACCCACTAGCCTTTTTACAGGTGAAGGCTAGCTCACCTATTACATCTTTCTTTTTAATGGTTTGAGCAAGAAACACACTAGCCTTTTTACGGGTGAAGGCTAGCTCACCTTTAACTCAAGCCTTTTAAAAGGAAAGTCTTGACTAACCTCTTCACACCTTAAAGGTGGTGTGAGAACCCAAAGAAAGGGAGATGAGAAAGAGATGGGGTTTGTAGGCACAAACCCAAATTGATGCTCAAAATAAATAAAACAATAAAAACCGTATTTGGAGAATCCTTGGGCGCCAATGGATGATTGGAGTTGAAGACTTGCACTCCCAAGCTTCTTTGGTGATGCTCCTTGGATGTGGAATTAAGTTGGAGCGATTGGGGTTCCTTGGAGGAAGTCCGCCGGAGGTTTGCCAAATGATGAGAAATGTGTACGTTGGCTTCCGTATGGCTTGGGTAAGTTTCCGGGGCTTCCTAGTCCTTTATTTATAGAGGGGGAACCCTCATATGGCCTTTGGAGGTCTTCGGAGCCGTTGGAAAGGGCTTCGGAGCCGTTGGGATGCAAGTGGACCAGCCTGGTCAAAGGCCCAACGGCTAGTTTGACTGGCTCCACCGGCTGACCGATGCTGAGCCACCGGTTGGCCGGTGTGTGCAAAATGGAGAGGCCTTCGGGCTCAGGCTCCACCGGCTGGCCGGTGAGGTGGCCACCGGTTGGCCGGTGGTGAGGCAGTAGCTTCCTCTTCTGTGCAGGTGCCACCGGCTGACCGGTGCTGAGGCCACCGGTCGGCCGGTGCTGAGGCAGTAGCTTCCACTGTTTGGGCTGGGTGCCACCGGCTGGCCGGTGCTGAGGCCACCGGTTGGCCGGTGCTGAGGCAGTGGCTCAGCCTTCTGTCCAGGGTCCATCGGCTGGCCGGTGGTGAAGCCACCAGTTGGCCGGTGGACTGAATTTCAGTCCATTTTGGCTTTTTGCCTTCTTTGCCTTCTTGGCCCAATTCCTTGGCCACCTTAAATCATTCCTATCATCCAAAAACACTTAAAACAATATTAGAAAAACAAGAGGGTGATTTTTATCATGAAAATAAAACCACGAGGGGTTCGAGAGGTACAACAATCTCCCCCTATTTTGATGATCACAATCACCAAAACAAACAATGTAAAATACTGAAATGAAAAGCATGCTTTAAAAGATTTCTCCCCCAATCAACCAATAATTTCTCCCCCTTTGTGATTATCAAAATAGCACGGGGCATAAAACTTGATTGAGGGAAAACGTTGAAAAGCGAGATAGAGAATTGAAACCAATTGAAATTTGAGAAATTTGAATTGAAAGATTTGAAAGTAAATTTTGAATTAAAAGTTTTGAATTGAAAATTTTGAAATGAAAATTTTGAATTGAAAGTTTTGAATCAAGAATTTTGAAATGAAAATTTTGAATTGAAAGTTTTGAATGAAAAATTGAATAACAGTTTGAATTGAAAGTTTTGAAAAGAAAATTGAATAACACTTTGAATTGAATATTTTGAAATGAAAAAATTGATACCAAGTGTTGAAATTGAAAGTTTGAATAGAAAGTTTTGAATAAAACAAAAATCTTAAACAAACCTAACTCCCCCTAAATAAAACAACAAATCACCGGGGAGAGGTGTTTGAAACCGAGACAAATTTCGGTCCGGTGAGACTCGCTAAGAGGGATTTTTCAATCCATACTTGTCTAGTGGCGGGTCTTCTCCTATAAAATTCATCATTAAAGAAAATGGTTTTGGGCCTACCATACCGGGCATTTTTACAATTGTACTCATAAATTAAGTGCCCGGGTTTTTTATAATAATTGCAAAATTTAAATTGGGAGCTCCCCCTTACAAAAATACTAGGTGCATGGGAAGAGGAAGCTTGCTTGGAATAGCCAAGCCCTTGGGTGGTTCTAGATACACGTTGGGAACCAAGAAAATTGTTCAAATTTTGTTCCCCTTGGGTGAACTTGGCAAGGGATTCCCTTAAATCTTTGCTAGTTGATTCCATGGAATCAATATCGGGAAGGTTTTTGATTTTGAGGGTCAACTCTTCCTTCTCTTTAAGAAGTTGTTCTTTTTCGGAAGAGAGTTTTTTGAAATTCTTTTTTAAAGCAACAAATTTGGAATAAAGTTCGTGAAAACCTTCCTCCAATTGATCTCTAGCATGTTGGAGATCCTCATAAGACATGTGATTGAAAGAATTTGAATTTGAAGAACAAGAGGATGAGGAGTCGGAAGAAGTTACCTCATGACATGCCATTAGGCATTTGTTACCGTTGTCGCTCGAGGAGGAGGAGGAGGATGTGGAGCTATCACTCCATGTGGCCTTGAAAGCCTTCTTCTTCTCCTTTTGCTTGGCCTTTTTCTTGTTGAGTGGGAAATCGGGCTTGTAATGGCCTTTCTCGCCACACCCGTAGCATGTTACCTTGGGCTCGGATTTTTCATTGGGTTGAGCCTTGCGGGCCTTGCGGGATTTCTTCTTCTTGTGCTTCTTCATGAATTTGTGCATTTTGCGGGCAAGATCCTCCATTTCGGAATCGCCGCTTGAAGAGGAAGAAGATGAGGAGGATGAGCTTTCTTCGTTTTGTACCTTGAAGGCGATGTTCTTTGGAACTTTGATCGGTTTGCCTTCCTTTTCAGCTTGCCTCCTCATGGTGATTTCATAGGTCATTAGGGAGCCGATGAGCTCTTCTACTGGCATGTTCTTTATGTCCTTTTCTTCTTGGATTGTCGTGACTTTTGGTGCCCATGAGCTAGGTAGGATCCATAGGATCTTCTTGACCATGGTTTCTGCAGAAATATTATCTCCTAGAGATTTTCTTCCATTGCAAACGTCAGTAAATCGAGTAAACATATCAGAAATAGATTCGGAAGGATGCATGGAAAAAGACTCGAAATCTTGACGAAACATGTCCAATCGAGTGTCCTTTGCTTTGTTGGTCCCCTCATGGGTAACCTCCAAAAGTTTCCAGATTTCGTGTGAGGAGGTGCATGTGGAAACTCGATTGAACTCATTACGATCAAGGCCGCAATGTAGAGCGTTCATGGCTTTTCCATCAAGCTCGAAATTTTTAATATCGGCTTGAGTCCATTTGGATTCATCGGGGGAAGAGAGAGTGTAACCTTGCATGACAATTTTATAAATAGGATAACCTATACTTCTAAGAAAAGTGGTCATGCGGGTTTTCCAATAATTATAGTCGGTTCCATCAAAAAATGGAGCACGACCCAAAGAAAAGCCTTCGGGGGCGAAAGAGGTTGAAGCCATCAAAAAAAGATCTTGAATTTGAAACCGGTTAGGGTATTACTCAAATTTTGCCTTTGATACCAATTGTTAGGCGGAGAAAAAGGGAAGTGATGGCAAGAGGGGGGGTGAATTGCCTTTTAAAAATGATTAACAAATTAAAAAACAAAGTGAAAGTGCAGCGGAAATAAAGAGGCAAGACACAAGAATTGATAACGGAGTTCGGCCTAAAACCCGGCCTACGTCTCCGCTCCCAACTCAACCGTTGAGAGATTTACTACCGCTTGCTTTTCAATGGTTGTAGCAAGAAACCCACTAGCCTTTTTACAGGTGAAGGCTAGCTCACCTATTACAGCTTGCTTTTTAATGGTTTGAGCAAGAAACCCACTAGCCTTTTTACGGGTGAAGGCTAGCTCACCTTTAACTCAAGCCTTTTAAAAGGAAAGGCTTGACTAACCTCTTCACACCTTAAAGGTGGTGTGAGAACCCAAAGAAAGGGAGATGAGAAAGAGATGGGGTTTGTAGGCACAAACCCAAATTGATGCTCAAAATAAATAAAACAATAAAAACCGTATTTGGAGAAGCCTTGGGCGCCAATGGATGATTGGAGTTGAAGACGTGCACTCCCAAGCTTCTTTGGTGATGCTCCTTGGATGTGGAATTAAGTTGGAGCGATTGGGCTTCCTTGGAGGAAGTCCGCCGGAGGTTCGCCAAATGATGAGAAATGTGTACGTTGGCTTCCGTATGGCTTGGGTAAGTTTCCGGGGCTTCCTAGTCCTTTATTTATAGAGGGGGAACCCTCATATGGCCTTTGGAGGTCTTCGGAGCCGTTGGAAAGGGCTTCGGAGCCGTTGGGAGGCAAGTGGACCAGCCTGGTCAAAGGCCCAACGGCTAGTTTGACTGGCTCCACCGGCTGACCGGTGCTGAGCCACCGGTTGGCCGGTGTGTACAAAATGGAGAGGCCTTCGGGCTCAGGCTCCACCGGCTGGCCGGTGAGGTGGCCACCGGTTGGCCGGTGGTGAGGCAGTAGCTTCCTCTTCTGTGCAGGTGCCACCGGCTGACCGGTGCTGAGGCCACCGGTTGGCCGGTGCTGAGGCAGTAGCTTCCACTGTTTGGGCTGGGTGCCACCGGCTGGCCGGTGCTGAGGCCACCGGTTGGCCGGTGCTGAGGCAGTGGCTCAGCCTTCTGTCCAGGGTCCAGCGGCTGGCCGGTGGTGAAGCCACCGGTTGGCCGGTGGACTGAATTTCAGTCCATTTTGGATTTTTGCCTTCTTTGCCTTCTTGGCCCAATTCCTTGGCCACCTTAAATCATGCCTATCATCCAAAAACACTTAAAACAATATTAGAAAAACAAGAGGGTGATTGTGATCATGAAAATAAAACCACGAGGGGTTCGAGAGGTACAACAGTCATATGACCTTCTATCATGGTCCTGGTGGTTTGGGTTTGGATGCTACAAAATAGACCATGTAAATAGTGAAATACATACCTTTTAAGGATTTAGGTGAAACCACACTATGGCAAAAAAGGCATTTAGCGGCGGTTTTTTTTCGTTTCGCGACGGTTTAAACCGCCGCTAAATCGATTGGCGGCGGTTTTGAAAAACCATCGCGAAATCGTGCGTCGGCAAAACTATTCACGGCGGTTTTCAAAACCGTCGTAGAACGTTTCGCGACGGTTTTTTAGCGGCGGTTTTTTAATTTTTTTATTTTTTTATTATTTTTTTTTTAATTTTTTTTATTTTTAATTTTATATATTTATTTATATATTTATTTATTTATTTATTTATTTTTCGTATTTATTTATATATTTATTTCGTATTTATTTAATTTATTTATTTATTTTATTTATTTATTTATTTATTTATTTATTTTATATATTTATTTATTTTATTTATTTTATTTTATTTATTTATTTATTTATTTTATTTATTTTATTTATTTATTTTATTTATTTATTTATTTTATTTTATTTATTTATTTTATTTATTTTATTTATTTTATTTATTTATTTTATTTCGTATTTATTTTATTTATTTATTTTTTGAACCCCTAACCTCTTGCATTTTTTCCAAAGACTTTTCCACTCCATCAAGCTCACCATGTGGTTAATAAACAGAATTTAATATACTTATATATATTAATTGAAAAAACAAATAATACATAAATAATAGATATAAGCTCAATAATAATAAATAATAAATAATAAATAAAAAATGATAAATAATAAATAAATATAAATAACAAATAATAATTAAATATAAATAATAAATAATAAATAATAAATAAGGAATAAGGAATAATAAATAATTAATAATTAATAATAAATAATAAATAATAAATAATAAATAAATATAAGTAAAAAATAATAATTAAATATAAATAATAAATAAATAAAAAATAAAAAATAATAAATAATGATAAATAATAAATAATAAATAATAAATACATAATAGATATAAATAATAAATAATAAATAATAAATAATAGATATAAATAATCAATAATCAATAATCAATAATCAATAATCAATAATCAATAATCAATAATGAATAATAAATATTAAATAATAAATAATAAATAATAAATAAATATAAATAATAAATAATAAATAAATATAAATAATAAATAAATATAAATAATAAACAATAAACAATAAATAATAAATAATAAATAATAAATAATAAATAATAAATAAATAATAAATAATAAATAATAAATAAATATAAATAATAAAGAAATATAAATAATAAATAAATAAATATAAATAAATAAATATAAATAATAAATAATAAATAATAAATAATAAATAATAAATAATAAATACATAATAGATATAAATAATAAATAATAAATAATAAATAATAGATATAAATAATAAATAATAAATAATAAATAATAAATAATCAATAATCAATAATGAATAATAAATAATAAATATTAAATATTAAATATTAAATATTAAATATTAAAAAAATAAATATAAATAATAAATAAATAATAAATAATAAAAAATAAAAAATAATATATAATATATAATAAATAAATATAAATAATAAATAATAAATAATAAATAATAAATAATAAATAATAAATAAATATAAATAATAAATAAACATTAATAATAAATAATAAATAAATATAAATAATAAATAAACATTAATAATAAATAATAAATAAATATAAATATAAATAATAAATAAATATAAATAATAAAAAATAAATAAATATAAATAATAAATAATAAATAATAAATAATAAATAAATATAAATAATAACTAATAACTAATAAATAATAACTAATAAATAAATATAACTAATAAAAAAAGTATAAAAAATAATAAATAATAAATAAATATAAATAATATATAATAAAGAAATATAAATAATAATTAATAAATAATAAATAAATATAAATAATAAATAAATATAAATATAAATAATAAATAAATATAAATAATAAATATAAATAATAACTAATAACTAATAACTAATAAATAATAACTAATATATAATAACAAATAAATAAATATAAATAATAAATAATAAATAATAAATAAATATAAATAATAAATAATAACTAATAACTAATAAATAATAACTAATAAATAAATATAAATAATAAATAATAAATAATAAATAAACATAAATAAACATAAATAATTAATAAAAATAAATAATAAATAATAATTAATAATTAATAAATAACCAGTTACAAATAATAGATAATAAATAAATTAAAGTATATTATAAATAATATATAATATATAATAAATAATAAAGGAAACACATGAAAAAGTATGAAAAGGCGTGATAAGGGATGAAAAATCATGAAAACACATGAAAAAGGATGGAGAAGCATATGAAGAATGAGTCATTAGAAAGAATGAGAACGCATGAAAACTCGTGACAACTCTGGAAAATTCCTTAATAATTCAACATAATCGTCATAATAACCCATAAAAACCCATTGATAAAGATAACAAGTCATGGAAACCCAAATAATCAGTAATAAATGGAGCTACCGTTAAAACCCGTCAAAATAGTCATAAAGAGACAAAAACATTGGCCTCACATTAACGGAGATAACTTATGATCCGAGAGTCCGTTTTAGATCCGCAACCTGTCAAATCAAAGATCCTCAAACGATCTTCGACCTGAAAGTTGAAAGAGTCCGAATGGACAGGCGGATCGGAAGTTATGACCATTTAAAAAAAAGCTGACGGGGAACGGGTGCTAGAAACGAGGCATTGAAAAACATAACAAACTCGATACCCACTAAAAAGGCCATAACATATGATCTAGGAGTGCATGTGGGTGCTTCGACTAGTCAAACTAAATCTCATGGAACGAGCTATGATCTGGTAGGTGGAGGAGGCCGAACTGACATGCGGATCGAAAGTTATGTCTGTTTGAAGACAAGTTTGACGGGACACCGGTGACGAAAACAGGGTTTTGAAGGCCTTCAGGGAGGTTTTTGGGGTCGAAAAACACGATAGAAGCTTACTTGTGTTGATTTGGTATGTATCTCTCTTTGCTGGCTTCGATTTGATATGTGGTAGAGCCCAAACGTACACCCGAAGCGAAAGTTATGCCCGTTTGAAGTTGGAGAACTTTTTTCAACTTTCTTATAACTCAAATATCTTCTAGACCTTAGACCGTCTCATGGTTTTGATTATATATGCCTCTAGATCTCTTCATGAGCTTCGATTTGACTAGTCGTGGTGCTTCAACGGACACCCGGATCAAATTTTATGGTCGTTTTAGTGATTTCAGGGTTTCTCGTGTTTTTTTATTTTTTTCATTTCATTTCGTGGCGGTTTTTTAAAAAACCGCCGCTAGTCCTCGAATAAAAAAAAAAAAAAAAAAAAAATAAAAAATAAATAATTTTTTTCCGTTTAGCGGCGGTTTTTTCGCGGCGATTTTAAAAACCGCCGCGAAACGGTGGCCCGAAAGACATTTCACGGGGGTTTTAAAACCCGCCGCGAAAAAACCAACGCTAAACGGCAGTTTTCTTTTAGTGCCAGGATTTTGGAGTGGGGTAAATCCAATGTGATCTAGTTCCTCAGTAAGACTTGGAATAAAATTTAGATTCTTAGCATGGTGGAGTCAATGCATCGACATCATGAGAAGGTTTATTATGGAATATTGCAAATATAGTTAGATCAAATTTCTTCTAGTGGTCGGGATGAGTGAATGATTTCTTGAGAATTTACTTGGTGAAAAAAATGTTTTTGCTCTAATTTCCATGTTTGGATTCTGGTGTATGTTTTTTATGATCACAAATGTAGTTCGGAGTTGAGTCATCATAATTAAGTATCATAGTGGTGAATCATTAGGGAAAATTGAGTGTTTTGGAAAGGTCTAATCGGAGTATGATTCATTGGACTTTTTAGTTTATAATTAAAAAACATGGTTTGATTAATACATATGAATCATTTTTTGTTGTTTTGGTGGGTCAGTGGACCATCATAGTTATTTTTTTGGTTGGTAAATCCTATAGTGTGGAGAACCATAGAATATAGTTTTGCAACATGAGTAGAGCCCTTTGGGGGGCCGCACTAAATTCTTCATAATGATCTATTAAAAGACACTGGGTAGTTTCTGAAAAAAAAATGTGGAATGAGTTCCATCTTAGTGTTTGTATTGGCATCAAGTGGGAGGCTCAGTTTGTTTTAAATGGGTTGAGTTAGATATTAAAATTTACATGGCGTTAGTTCATTTTCATTAATATGTGGAACAATGAAATTCATCAATGAATGATTGACCTTAGAATGTATACATACATGGATTTGGGACTACCTCAACTTATCTAGGATGAGAATCATTTTTCTATGAATTTATAACATCTCGTGTTGTTATGTGTTGTAAATTCCTAAGTAAATTTGATATTTCTATTTTATAGGTGGTCTATTTTGAGAATTGAGGCACAAGTTGAGATACTAAGTGTTTAGATCGCCAAAAATGATGTTTTTTAACTTGAAATGAATCTTGATATGTGACTTAAGAGATCAATAATTTAGTAAGAGAAGACCATGGTATCTAGTGCTATTTTTACTACCACTGGCTTGTTGGTGGGATGAGCATTAGCCCCGGTCACCTATTCGACTCACCTAGTAGTCGGTGTGACATAGTCTCTCATAGGTGGGCTCAGCTGGGTAGTATTTAAATTATGGGCTTAAGCTTCTTTTAGAATTTGATCCATCTTGCAATTTGAAAGGGTTTGATGATCTAAAGAGGGATACTTTGATGGAATCCCCTCGCTTAATTTCTCCCTGAGTTCCCCTCAATATGGGATGGATCTACATGTGATCCATTGGATATTTTGGGTAAGATTCATCATATTTATTATTATTAACCCTCTAATTTCATTCCATTGATATTTTCTCAACATTATTTAAGTATTCAATTAATATTTCATAGAATAATAGTTAAATCATCAATAAATGAATGAATTTTTACTCAGATTGTATAGAGGATGTCCCATGGGAATGTTCTAAGTCATTTCATGATTATTCGACTAAGGTGTACCTCTTTTATATCTTTTTCAATTATTTCAAATCAAATATAATTTAATTTGATTTTTTATAGTGCTACAGGATAAGACTCTTATCTAGAATGGTATAAATGATGTGTGAATATCCTCTATATGAATTTGGTTGTGAATCCATTATTGTGTGAGCGGTTATGAGGGTATCTTGAAAATATTCCTTTTGGAGTTTGAAAAAATAATTTTTGATAATTAATTATTGTTTATTAATGGGATGTGGTTGATCTATGATGATGTGATAGGATTTCCTAGTGATGTGAGTAGCTTGGGTGAGGATTTTTTATGTTTCGTAGAAGAATGTGTGATCATGTAAAGGATGATAAGTCCTTTTCAGGTTGGCGGACCATATCATATAGAATCGTATATATGTTCATTAATGGGTGTCCATTTTTTCACATGATTAGTTAAAATGGAAGAAGACTTAGAGACCAATAATAATGAAAATGGGGATTTGAAACATGAGTTGGGTAATGTAAATAGCCTAGGTATTTTCATTAGATCCTTTGGGTAGGCATAGGAGGGATGTGGTAGAGTGCTATGTGGTATCCCTAGAGAGACATGATATGAGACCCTATCATGTGTAGAGGGAATATTTTATGGACTAGTTGGTTGAGGATATTGTATTATGATGACAAGATAAATTTGAGTAAGATCGAGATATCACTGGTTGAGGCTGATATTGAGGCGAGGCCTTGGGTTGTGGTGTTACTATTGATAATCATTGCAAATGGGTTTTTTTGAGGCCATGTGTATTTTTGTGCATGAGTGTGCATTCATAGACATAAATACCATTGGGAGATGTTATAATCCTAGGGGTTTATTGGTATCCAATCTAATATACGGTTGATATATTTTTCATGTGTGTCCATATATTCCCTATGAACCTACGATTTATGTGTTGAGTTATTCCCTTCTATGACATTCCCTATTTAGTGAGAACAATTTGCCTATAGAGATTTTTTGTACTGTTTGAAATAGATAGGTATAATAAACATGGATTGGTTAGACACTAGAGAAATAGAATGTTCTAGTGTAACTTATGATGATAATGATGATAAGATATGAGATAGATGACAGGGTAGGACCATGTGGTCTGACCTAAGTTAGAAACAAGATATGATGGCCTTATGGACAGAACTGAGGTTAATATGGGGTATTCTATACTTGTGGAATGTCCCATGAGAGAGACAGGTTGTGAAATCCTTATACCCTAACCTGGGAAAGTGCTAGGGGTGCAACAGTCTTTTGTCCAATCTCATTGCTTATTTGGATGTAGAAATTGATTAGACACATGTATTTTAGGTTTCATGGTCTCATGATGTTTCACTTACATACCATATTTATATGTGTTTAACCATGAGGATTTCCTTGTAGTATGGTTTTTATTTTGGTATGGTTGAGTTTTATGGTGGTCTAGTTATCATCTAACAGCCTGACGTCTTTGGGTAACATGACAAGTGTTGTGGTGCCCTGAATATCACTGGAAAACTTGAAAAGAAATTTTTCTTACACTTTTATTCTTCATGCAAACACACACTTATGATGGTGTATTTTAGTGGTTTATTGTGAGACCATACTAATTTTTTTCCCACCCTACATACAAACCTCGATTCACATGCAAAACTTTAAAAAAAATTAGGTTGAGTATAAGATGTGTAGTGGATTGGGTGGACGTAGTGTGACTGTGTTTGAGATAGGGTGTATGAGGCTTTGTGTTTTAGGAGAGCCTATTTTTATTTTTTCCATTAAACTTATAAGTATATGTGGTTGTCCCAGTGGGTAACCGGCTATATATTTCTATGGAAACCACATTTTAATATAGCGCTTGTTTAGTAATTTACTATGTACTTTGAAAACTATTGTGGATGGTACTATTTTATTATTTCTACAGTTATTTTATACTTTTACATGAGGTAATATTTTCCCCACTATTCCATGAGGACCTCACCAATCTATGTCGAACGGGGAGGTACATTTAAGGCCATTTAGTTCACCAATTGGACCCTATGATTCTATCAGAGTGACACAAAAATACCATGACTTTCTAATCTAATGGAATTTTTTCCCATTGAATATGAAACTAATTATTCGATATTAATTTGTCAACATATCCCCAAAATTCTCTATAGTAACCATTATTCATGATATATCATGAGTAATAAATTTCTTAATAACATCAAAAAATTGAAATATAATAAAGGGGAGCTCGATCACTCAGTAAGGGTAATTATAAGAGATAAAAACAAAGATCATAAACAAAATAATATGATCATATATAATATGGAAGGAATAGACAAAAAAATGTAATTTCAAGATGCAATGAAATAGAAATCATAATACATCAAAAGGTACTAATGGGATTAAATAGATCACATGGACAAAAATAAAGGGTTCCTTATATATGAATTACATAATCTCATACTAGGAATTCTGTTATATAAACCATGAAATCATGATATTAGACATCATAATCTTACCAAAATGTCATTTTTTCTACAAATATGTTTTTCTAGGCTATCATACTCCAAAATACCCAAGCTAGTTTTCATCATGAGACATACTGATTCCTCAAGGGGATATTCCAGCCCCACCTCTCACTAATTGTGAAAAAAAAATTCATCAAAGAATATAATGGATTAACTATATAATAAATAATCAATATTACTTATTAATCCATAAAAATATGTACTGGAATAACAAGAATACATCTTTTCTAATATTTACAAAATCAATAAATTAAATAAATTTCTATTTTAGGATCCTTCAAATTAACAAAATATTGAGAAATAGATATATAGTAACTTCAATAATTTATCAAATTCAAAAATTGTATTGTATCAAGGTTAACACTCTTTAATCAGTGGAATAAGATATATAGTGTTCATAGTGGAAATTCAATAAATGAAAACTCATATATATACATAGTAGATGAATAGGAAAGACTAAATAAGCGACAGATCATACCTCCGATAGAGACAAACATTACATAATCCAAAATATAATTATATTATAATAAAGTTATGGTGGTGTTATAGATATAAAAAGCATAAAAATTCCTTAGAATAATTATCTTTCAAAAAAAATCACAACTTGAAATTTTGATCAAAGTAGAAACCATTATGATGATGATGACGTAGGAATCAAATAAACATAATAAGGTTACTACAAAATGAAATTTATAATATCATGGAATGAATGGTATTCATTATAATTGAAGTCCATATGGTAGTGAATACACCATAAAAAAAATTGTGTTCTGTAATATCAAACACGTGTCATTGAATTGAAAATAGAGAAAAATAATCCTTCAAAAAAAATTAATAATTTAAATCGAGAGTCATTTGATAGAAGAACGCAATATGGATCTTTGAAACCCATTAATTATTTTAATTTTTAAAAATACATTCATTTGGAATAAATCACTTAATAGTAATAATATTATGGTGCATAATAAAAAATGTGTCTTAATAAATTAAATTTGAGATAAAAAACATACTATCTTAATTCCTAACCATCATTAAAGAACATGAATATCTGATACAAAAAAATAACTATGTTAATAAAATATTTCAACAACTTTTTCATATCTATAAAATTTTATAAATATAATTTATAAATATTCTATGAATATTTATTACCTATTTACTAACATTTCTCGATATTATGTGTGATTAATCATGATCATTTTGAACTGGATTCATAATATTTGTATTTTTATTCTTTCTTGTCCAAAAATTCATCATTCCTAGATCATAAAATTTATTTTAATTTATTATTTTTAATTATTTATAATTATATAAGTTCATTAAATTGTATTTTTCATTATGTTATTTAAGAACCCAAACCTTCTTTTCAGGTTTGTTTTCTTTTTCAAGTCATTTTTTAGAAAAAGAGATTTTTTGGGAGGTTGTGCGGGGGTTCACGGTTGGCGCACGGTCTGAAAAAACTGTGCGGACAGCCCCGGAAACCGTGCACCCTTGAGAGTGGGCTCTGAATGGATTGTGCATGGTTTGTCAGACGATGATCGCAAGCCGTGCGAAGTCCCTGGATGAGATAGTAGCAACCACACGGTTGGCGCACGGTTTTCCAAACTGTGTGGGGTAACCGTGCAGCCACTTAAAGTTAAGATTTTTAAGTTCTGAGCCACTTGGGATTTCCCATTCCTCCACCATTCTTCCTCCCACTCGTGACTCACACATGAGGTGCGATTTTCAGAGGTTGGGGGAGCTCCTAGGTTCGTTTTGGAGGCAAATCGAAGGGGTTATTGGGGGATCAAAGGCAGTTCTCCTCGAGTAAGTCCCTCTTTTGGTTCTTTGAGGTTTTGGTTAGGTTTATCCCTATATCTCTCTTATTTTCCCATATCTACATGGGTTTCATGTAGATATAGGGTTGTGTTGCATTTGTGTGTTAACGGTTGACCTATTTGTTTTTCGGGAAAAGTTTTTGAGGTGGTTTCGGGGAGGCATTCACCCGGTTTGGAGCGTGTTTGTGAGAAGGGTTGATTTCGACAAACCCAAAGAGGTAGGTGGTTTGTGACTTTCGGTTTAAGGTCTTTGAATCATATGTGAAAAATCACCAATACCTACGAACGGGGTATTGTCTGTTTACTATTTTTTAACCCTGTTAATTGCCTACTTTGCTGGTGTGTGTGATTAGAGGTTATTTGTATGTGAATAGGGTCGATTGCTATGCTTTGAAGGCGTTTCTCATGAATAATCTATTTATAACTATTTGGTTATCCATATCCTGTTAGCCTACTTTGTTTGTTCCTCATGCCTAGTATTGTATGATGGAGTGATCTTGTTTATCTAACATGTTGTTATGCTATAGAATGGAAGACAAGTAGTTCTTAAAGTTTACTTTGGACGATACAGGTTGTTATACTTGTTTTCCTTACACAAGGTCGTGAGAACCTGGTGTAGTAGACCATAGGGAGAATAGACGAAATAGAATCTCCAGAGTGTCTTTATAATTTATAATGCGAGACCACATGGGGAATTGATATTTAGTGCTTCCCCAGAGAGTCTGTAGTTCCTCAATGTAGGCCACAGAGGGAATGTGATGTAAGTGCTTCCCTAGAGTGCCTTTAGTTACGATACGAGACTATAAGGGGAATTTACGGTGAGTGCTTCCTCAGAGAGTCTATTCTTAAGATAAACTAGAGGGTTTAGATTGAGTGTGCTGCCCAGAGGGTTTCTTGTACTTGATAGGTACGACCATAGGGGATAGACTGTGGGCACTTCCCAGAGGATTACCTTTTTGTTAGCTTCTTGCTTGTATCTGTTAGGTAGGACCAGAGGTGATAGGCTATGAGTACTTCCTAGAGGGTTACCTATTGTGATTATTTGTTTTATGTAGTTGTTTCTTGATATCTGAAACCATGGATTGTTACTATTGATTACTTCCTTGTTTACTACTTTCTGCACTTTTACATGCCGTATATTCACTGACTTTTAGGCACACATCTTGTGGTGGTTGCCTACTGGGATTCTTCTCACACACTGTTTGGGCCATTCTTTTGGGCCCAAATATATTATATTGTTGCTAGTATAGACAAGGGAAAGCGACCTTCTACTTCAGGTACTTGATTTGCTATGGAGCTGGAGAGAATGGGACTAAGATTAGGATTTTGATGCTGAGGAGCTTTTTATCTATTTCTTTTGTACTTTGGGTTAGTATTGGTTATATTCCAAATTGTGACTTGTTTGGATGCTTTCCTAGACATATATGTATCATGCATCATTCATATATATATATGGTCTAGTTGTTTCTTTATCAGTCTTCCTCTGTTACTCTTATTTGGTGTTATTACTGCTTCCGCTATTGTATATATTTTTCTCTTCCCCTGTGTTTCTCTGCCAATGAGATAATAGTATCCCCACTATCACACCCAAGGCCTTCACTTCTTGTCAGCAACCTCTGGCGTTCGGGGAAATGCGCTTGAGGCCATGTGACCTACCAGGTATGGGGTGCCTCTGGTGGCTTCTAAAACCAGGATGATACCAAGTGGTATTAGAGGAATTCTTTTCTTCATGAATTATTGTTGGGAGCATTTAGCTAGGGAAAGGAAAGAATAGGAACTTGGTCATAAGTTTTTCTTGGGACTAGCTAACCCATGTACAGGTAAAATCCAATCTACCTCATTTATTGTAATTTTTCTGGTTTTCAATTTTACAGTGGATTTGATTTCACTATTTGGTGATTCATATGTTTTTTACTGTTATCGTTGATGTTATTGAGGTTCTATTTCTGTCTCAACCCGATGAGATGAGGGTCTTCCATCTCATGCATCATATAGGAACTTGTTATAAATCACATTTCATGCATTCTTTCCATTCCATCTAGGGTGCATTAGAAATTTCATGTTGTTGTGTTAGATCTTGTGTATAATATGCATGTTGTTTTGATAGATTCATTGATAAAAATACCTGATGTTTGATAGGGCACTGTTTAAGTAAGGTTTTGTTTGGAATTAATGCCAAATTTTGGTTCCTGAGGTGTTATGGGCCCTCATGGACCGGAACATGGTGGATCATCACCTTGTCTTTGCTTGTTTATAACATCTGTAAGATGCCAAACTTTGATTCTTGGGGAGTATGAGCCCTCACGGATCGAAATTTGGAACTTTCAATGTTTGCTTCAGTATTTTTTAGGTCCCGGAGTAGTTTCTGAGGCTTACTATCCATAAAACCCTGGAATACACGCCGTGTATTTTTGACTACATGCCATGTGTTCCTCTATTCGGGAAGAAACTGTTTTTCTTATGTGCATGTCGTGTACATTATGTAAACGCCATGTAGTCTCTTACCATGTCATAGTTCATGTGGGCAGAGACACTGGATGAGGATTTTCTTCTGAGAACACGATGTGTACCAGTTGACCACACTGTGTAGTGTAATCCTAGGAACCCATCCGTTTCACTAACAACACAGGTCAGTTGAGTCCCTTCTAATACACATCATTTCCATCTGGAACATGCCATGTAGAGCAACCTAGGTACTCGGCCATGTCCCTAACAACATGGGTCAGTGTTATTTTTCCTAGTACATGTCATTTCCATCTAGAACACACCATGTAATGTGAGCCGTGTGTCAGTCTGTGTCACTAACAACACAGGCCAGGTGCAGCTTGTTTAGTACACGTCATTTCAACCTTGAACATTTCATGTAGTCTTTTCATAGGACAGACATGTGGCTTAACCATGTAGAATAACTTAGGCATGGGAATAGGATTCAAGTACATGTCGTGTGTTAGGAGAACACGATGTGTGTTTGGAGTGTTACATGACCAGTTTAGGCAGGAGTATATGCCCATGTAAATGACTTAAGGGAACATGTCGTGTAGGAAAAGTACATGTCGTGTAGTCATGTTTTGTGAAAATAGAATGTTTTCTTTCTCGTGTTCCCTTTTTACACTTCCTTTAGTCAGTCCCTGTTAATCTTGATCTATGGTGTGGGCATGAACTTGAAAGATTGGTCACCTTCATCATTTCTATCAGATCTTTTCACCATCAGCTGGTGACAGGGGTTATTCTCTGACTCCACATTCAAGATCAGTGCCACCAGTTTATCACCAGTCTGGTAACTGGAGTTCTTCCTGCTGTTCGGGCCGAGGTGGAGGTCACGACCGTGGTGGTCAGTCACAAGGCTACCAGTAACAACATGGTGGATCAGCTATGAGCTGTCAGGCAGGGTCACAGGGTTGTGGCATAGGCCAGACTTTTGGAGTAGAGCAGACCCAACAGGAGCAGGATCTCAGACCCTCTACAGATCGATGTACGATCTTAGTAGCCTCAATTTTATCTTCAAATCTTTTCGACACATGGGCTTACCATAGCTTTATCTATGTTTCAATTACAGAGAGCCTTGGGCTCTGCATCATTTCTTCTGCTGATATCATGATGCTAGACACTATGTTAGGGATGAGACCATCTAGTGTGCGTTAGTGTAAGGAGTTCCCTCTTGAGGTTGGTGGTGTCACTTTCTATGGGACCTCTATGTCCTAGTGATGATAGGATATGATGTCATTCTTGGAATAGACTAGTTAGTTCCCTTCCAGGACGTCGCCGATTTCTATCATCATATGGTGAGTTTCATATCACCAGAGGGCGGATCGTTTCTTCATTGGGGTAAATGGGATGTCCATGAATGTAGAGCGGGTCAAGAGCATCATGGGTTAGGAGGAGTTATATCCCATATTCCTAGTCTATATCTGGATGAACATGGGACTTCACAATTAGACTTTCCTCAAGAGGTGGATCATTTGAGGGATGTCTTTCCATAGGAATTTTTAGGTTTACCTACAGAGCATGAGGTAGACATTTATTTTGAGCTTGTTCCAGGAGCAGAACCGGTGTTTGTTCCTTCTTATAGGATAGCTACACCAGAGTTGCAGGAGCTCAAGAAGCGGTTAGAGGAGTTTCGGGAAAAGGGTTTCATCTGACCCAGTACTTCTCCTTGGGGTTCACCTATCCTGTTTGCAAGGAAGGAAGACGGTACCCTCAGACTTTGTGTGGATTATCGGAAGTTGAACCAGTCGACGGTCAAGAACCAATATCCCTTTCCCAAAATTGATGATCTATTTGATCAGATTCGAGGATCCCAGGTGTTCTCAAAGATTGACTTGAGATCCGGTTATCATCAGTTGTGCATTAAACTATCTGATATACCTCTTATAGCCTTCCGGAGTAGTTATGGTCTATATGATTATATGGTTATGCCATTCGGTCTCATGAACGTTCCTGCATTTTTCATGGCATGGATGAACCGAGTGTTCCATCCATACTTGGATTCCTTCGTGGTTGTTTTTCTAGATGACATCTTGGTGTACTCTCACACTCGAAACAACTATTCTACACACCTTGAGATCATTCTGAGTACACTAAGAGAGAATCAGTTATATGCTAAGCTCTCAAAATTACACTTTTGGATGGACCAGATTCACTTCTTGGGTGATGTTATCTCAGAGATAGGAGTATCAATAGACCCAGAGAAAGTAAGAGCTGTAGTTTCCTGGGAGCATCTGAAGAATTTATTTGAGGTAAAAATCCTTCTAGGGATGGATGGATATTACTGACATTTCATTTAGGACTTCTCATGCATAGCAGCACCGCTGACGAGTCTGACTAAGAAGGGTGTGAAGTTCTTATGGTCAGATTCTTGTGAGTCTGACTTTCAAGAGCTAAAAGAGAGGTTGACTTAAGTACTGATACTAGTCTTTCCAAAGACGGGAAAGATCTAAATTGTTTTCTATGATGCATCAGGTATTGGGATGGGAGTTGTGCTTATGTAGGGAGATGGAGTCGTTGCGTACGGGTCTTGGTAGTTGAGTCCACATGAGAGGAATTACCCGATGCACGATTTGGAGTTTCCAGTTGTTGTTCAAGACCTACGTTTTTGGAGACATTATCTTCTGGGAGAGCACTTTGTGGTTTTCACCAACCACAAAACCCCCAAGTACATCTTCACTCTGCATGATATGAATTTGAGACAATGAATATGGGTAGAGTACCTACAATCCTTTGACTTTGAGCTTACCTACATGCCTGAGAGAGGCAACACATAGGCTGATGCATTGCGTGGGAGGACTCAGATATAGGCAGTTCAGGAGGCCAGTAGTGAGTGGCTGCTTATGGATCTCTTCTCTGAGATGAATTTGGTGGTGCATGACAGATAGGGGAAAACATTTCTTTCTTTGATAGCTATTACATCTACTATTCTTGATCGAGTGAAAATGAGGCAGCTATCAGATTCTGAAGGCCTAGTCCTAAGGGAGAGTGTCAGGAGAGGACCCTATTCCTAGATGTACTATAGGCAAGGATGATATATTGTATTTCCAGGGGCGTGTATGGGTTTCAGGAGACATACGCGAGGATTTGATGTAGTAATTCCATTCCTCAGTTTGGGAAGTTCATCCTGGCGTCACCAAGATGTATCGTGATCTACAGCGTCAGTGTTGGTGGCCAGGTATGAAGATAGACGTTTCTGGTTTTGTAATGAGGTGTTCCACCTGTTAGTAGTTGAAGGAGGAGCACTAGCATCCAGTAGGTATTTTTTAGTAATTACCCATTCCAGAGTGGATGTGGAATGACATCACAATGGATTTCATGACTGGTTTTTCGAGGTCGTCCTGAGGGAATGATGCAGTATGGGTTGTCATTGACAGGCTTACGAAGGTTGCTCACTTCTTTCCGATCAAGGAGACCTTCAATGTTGATGAGCTGGGATGGTTGTACATCCAATAGATTGTACATATTCATGGACTTACACACTCCATAATTCTATACAGGGATGTGTGTTTTACTTCGTGCGACTGGCAGGGGTTTCAGAAGGTGTTGGGTACACAGGTACTTTTGTGTACAGCTTACCACCCCCAGACAGATGGCCAGTCCGAGCGTACAATCCAGGTGCTTGAGAACATTCTATGAGCATGAATTTTCGATTTTAGAGGTTCTTGGGAGAAGCATATACCTCTTGTGGATTTTTCCTACAATAAAAGTTTTCAAGAAACTATACAGATGGAACCTTATGAGGCTTTGTATGGTAGGCCATGTCAATCACCCTTATGTTGGCTGGAGGGAGGAGAGGAATCTTTGCTAGGACCTCATCAAGTTTAGGATACTACAGAATAGATAGAGTTGATTCATAATTGGATGGATACTGTGTTGTCTCAACCGAAGTCTTATGATGATCAGTGGAGACAACCTCTGGAGTTCAAGGTTGGGGATCAGGTTTTTCTACGTGTCACACCGAGGTGGGGGCACATAAGGATCAAGAGGTAGGGTAAGCTTTCACTGAGGTACATCGGGCTGTTTGAGGTGTTGGAGAGAGTTGGTTCGATTGCCTATCAGTTTCAGTTACCTCAGAGTTATCGGGATATGCACAACGTCTTCCACGTTTCACAGCTTTGACGTTACTTTTCAGACCCATCTCATGTCTTTCAACCTGAGGAGGTTGAGCTCGAAGTGGATGTGTCGTTCGGGGAGCATCCTATAGATATTTTTGATCATAGTAAAAAGGTTCTCCATGGTCAGTATGTTCCTCTGGTACAAGTGCTATGGAAGCACGATCAAGTACAGGACGAGACTTGGGAGAGGGAGGTCGATGCACGTGCACAATGGCTATAGTTGTTCGAGGTTTCTTCTTCTACACCATCCTAGGGAATTTCTGGGATGAATTTATTTAATGGGGGAATATTATAAGAACCCGGACCTTTTTTCAGGTATATTTTCCTTTTATTGTTGGTCTTGAGAAAAAAGAGGTTTTTTGGGAGGTTTTGCAGGGGTGCACGGTTGGCACACGGTATGAACAAACTGTGTGGCCAGCCCTGGAAACTGTGCTCCCTTGACAGTGGGCTCCACATGGGCTGCACACGGTTTGTCAGACCATGTGGGAAAGTTGTGTGAAGTACCTAGATAATACAGTAGCAACTACACGATTGGCGCACAGTTTTCCAAACCATGCGGGGTAACTGTGCGACCATTTAAAGTTAGAGTTTTTAAGTTTCGGGCCACTCGGTATTTCCCATTCCTACCCCATTCTTCCTACCACTCGTGGATCATGCGGGAGTTGCAATTTTAAGAGGTTAGGGGAGCTAATTGGATCGTTTTGGAGGAAAATAGAAGGGGTTTCTTTGTGGATCAAAGGTGGTTCTCCTCGCGTAAGTCCCTCTTTTGGTTTATTGAGGTTTTGGTTAGGGTGATCCCTCTCTATATCTTAGTTTCCTAGATCTACAAGTGTTTCATGTAGATCTAGGGTTGTGTTTCCATTGTGTGTTAAAGCTTGACCTTGTTTTTTTAGGGAAGAGTTTTTGAGGTGGTTTCGAGTAGGCGTTCACCTATTTTGGAGCGCGTTTGGGCAAGGTGTCGTTTTCACTAAACCCTAAGAGGTATGTGGTTTGTGCCTTTCGGTTTAATGTCTTTGAATCATTTGTGCAAAATCGCCAATACCCATGAACGGGGTATTGTGTGTTTACCATTTTTTAACCCTGTTAATTTCCTTATTTTCTGGTGTGTGCGAGTAGAGGTTATTTGTTTGTGAATAGGGTTGATTGATATGCTTTGGAAGTGTTACCCATGCATGTTCTGTTTATGACCATTTTGTTCTGCATAGCATGTTAGGATTCTGTGTTTGTTTCCCAAGCCTAGTATTGTCAGATGGAGTGATCTAGTTTATCTGACTTACTGTTATGTTGTAGACTTCTAGACAAGTAGTTCTTGAGGTTTACTTTAGCCGATATGCGTTTCTATAATTGTTTTCCTTACACAGGGCTGTGATAACCTGTTGTAGTAGACCATATGAATAATGGACATATGGAATTCTTAAGAGTGTCTTTATAATTTACAATGTGAGACCACAGGGGGAATTGATGTTGAGTGCTTCCCCAGAGAGTTTTTAGTTCCTCGACGCGGGCCATAGAGGGAATGTGACGTAATTGATTCCCTAGAGCACCTTTAATTTCAATACAAGACAATAGGGGGAATTGACGGTGAGTGCTTCCTTAGAGAGTCTATGCTTAAGCTGAACCAGAGGGGTTAGACTGAGTGTTCTGTCCAGAGGGTTGCTTGTACTTTATAGGTAGGACCATAGGGGATAGGTTGTGGGAACTTCCCAGAGGGTTACCTATTTGTTAGTTTCTTTCTTGTATCTATTTGGTAGGACTATGGGGGTCAGGCTGTGAGTACTTTCTAGAAGGTTACCTGTTGTGATTGTCTGCTTTGTGTAGTTGTTGCTCGATATCTGAAAATGTGGATTGTTACTGTTGAGTACTTCCTTGTTTACTACTTTATGCACTTTTACCTACCATATATTCACTTAGTGTTAGGCACAGATCTTGTGGTGGTTGCCTATTGAGATTCATCTCACACCCTGTTTGGGCCCTACTTTTGGGCCCAAATAGATTATTTTTTTGCAGGTACAGACAAGGGATAGAACCCTTATACTTCAGGTACCTAATTTGCTGTGGAGATGAGGAGCATGGGACCAAGCATAGGCTTGCGATGTTGAAGAGTTGTTTATCTATTTCTTTTGTACTTTGGTTTAGTACTGGTTTTATTCAGCATTGTGACTTGTTTGGCTTCTTTCCTCGACACATATGTATCATGCATCATTCATATATATATATATATGATCCGGTTGTTTCTTTATCAGTCTTCCGATGTTACTGTTTTTTGGTGTTATTACTTCTTCTTCTATTGTATATTTGTTTCTCTTTCGCTGTGTTACTCTGTCAATGAGGGCATAGTTTCCCCACTATCACACCCAAGGCCCTCGCTGCTAGTCGGTAGCCTCTGGCATTCAGGGAAATGCACTTGAGGCCATGTGACCAACCAGGTATGGGGCACCACTAGGTGGCTTCCGAAACTAGGATGTTTCATTATCTATAAATATGAAATTGATAATGAGTATATTTCAGTAAATATTAATAAATATATTTATGTATCCTAATTAATGAGTTTATTATTAATGTTAAAATTACAGAACCAAAATAAAATCATTATTTACTTATTTATATAATATATTTTCAATAATTATATTCTCACCATCATCCGTAATATTATTTTACAACATTGTTCAAGAAGTCGGTTATAACGACCCAAACATGAACATAACATAATTAATTGATGAAATTAGTTTTGAAAGACATTTGCATTAGCATAATATCATTATTATATAAACATAATGACATTTTCTATATATTTTCATTTTTTGTAGTATATTGTTATACAGTGTCATAAAAAATATTGAAACTATATAAGTAATGAAATATGTTACTTCAAGGAGGTGGTAGTTCGCACAGACGCACAAATGTCATTTTTTCTTAATAGAAACTGAGAAAGGGGGTTAATGGTTATTAAAAAAATATTATAGAATTAATAATACTAAAAATAGTTATTGTACCATACAATATGGCGAAATTTTAATTAAAAGGGAAATATATATAATAAATTATATTTGGGAAAAGTTAGTAGTTGCATTGAGAACGTATGTTTTCCTTAAAAGGATTTCTTTGAGAGGGGGCCTTTGGAAAACCCATGGGTCCATAAAAATAATGAATTGAAATAGGATTCTAATGGAATGATAATATGCCACATTTTCAAGTAAATACCTAAATTTGGTAGTGTTCAGGATCAGGTAGTGAGAATGGGGTGAGAAATGGATTTTTGTAATTATTTTATCAAAATATAAGGAGGGAACATGTTTCCCATGTCAAGAAAAGTCCAAATTGGATGATAATAGATTTAATATTATTTTTGGTTGATTTACATGTCAGAAAATATATTAGAAACATATTTTTAACTTTTTATACTTCTACTGCTTTGGTTAACCCTTTTTACCCTCTTGACTTTAACCGTGGTAACTAGTTTTTTCCTATGTAAATAATTTTGAATGCCTTAAAATAAATTTTTCTTTATTAAATAATATATATATATATAAATTATTAATTTGGAATCCATTTTATTAAAATCAACTTCTCTAAGTGATAAAAATTAATTTAATAATAATATTTGTATAACGTATTACAAACACTTTATGGGAATAGTGTAAAATAAGTTAAAAAATATGAAACACAGATTTCTAATTTAAAATAAACATTTTTAAATTTTAATATATATCTTAAAAATTAAATATTTTTTCAGGAATAGAGTTTCATAAATTTATATTTCATAAATATAAAATAATTATTTTATAAAATATAGGGTAATTTTAAAAACCATATTTCACATTATTCACCTTAAAATAAATACTTTTAGAAAATGGGAAACCATTCACCCTAAACTAATTTTGATATGTGTAATTAAAAACTTAATATCATATTGTAAAATTCAAACAAAAAAATTAAAATTTTATTTTAAATTAAATTTTTTTAAAATACATACTAATTTAATTGAAAACTGCCAATTTTAAAAATTATGTGTTCTTATGACAATTTTAAACAAGTTATTAACATAAAATTTTTAAATAAGTTAATCCATTTATTGAAAAAATATAGATATTATCTTTTATTTAAAATATTTATATAATATACAATACACTTTTATAGAAACAGTTTTTTGATAAAGAATAATCGTTTTTAATCTAATATAATACTAATTTATTGACCTAAAAATGTAAAAAAATACTTTAGTAATATCATTTTATCTTCTAGAGGTTGGGTTGTTTATAATAATTTCATCACTAATGTTTATCTAATATATCATTATTATTTTTTAATTTTGTGTTTGATGTATTGAAAGAAAATATTTATTTAAGGAAAATTCATAGTGAAATGTCGAACCGATACATGTGTCATCAATGTTTCCTACAAAGATTATATTTTTACTAAACCCTTATAGGTCCCAAAAATCAATCAACTTAAAAACTGTTCTATTGTTTATCTAGATTGTAATGCTTCATTTTCACACAATCTCTAGATATTTTTCATCTACACCATGAACCATTCCATACATTTTGGAATAATAAAACATTATGTTTTTTCTTTTAGATGATTAAGGTAATTATTTAATAGATTTAATTACCTAATTCCTGAATTAACTCATAGTATATAGATGAAAATTGATTTAATCATCTAATACACTGGTCACAAATCTACACCCGGAAGAATATTTTTTTAGAATTCTCCCTTCATTCAATGAAATCATTCTTCGAGTGAACATTCCTCTTATAATACCAATATAAGGGTTACTTTCCATAAATATACTCCTACTTCAGATCCTCCTTATATTCCCCTTCTTATAGTTTCTTTTTAATGTCATTAAACATCCTCTTCCTCTCAAATTATATGAATTTATGGAATAAACTTGAATCTACATCAAAATAATTTCTTCATTCAATACCTACATCCATATACCACTAAACATAAATTCATCCTCTACTTAGGATTTACATACAATGGCCACTATTTAATCACATGATTTCAGGAGGGTGAAAAGTAATAATAACACCAATTTTGGTTTCCCAATGATTTTCTTTATTAACTCCAACTAACTTCTAATCATTTTTGGATAAACGATGTGATCAACATAGGAATTTATTTTTCCATATGCATGTGAAAATGAATCCATATAAATAACACATTGTTTGTTCTTATAGACTTGGAAAATATGTCATTGAGTAGAATCCTGAGATTTGATGTAGTCTTCAATTCAAACATGTTATGAAACTCATTCTAATTATTTTATATCTAGATCAAACCAATTGATTTTTTTCTATTAGCTACCATAATTATTTTATTACAAAAATCTCGGCTCTAAAAATTGGATAATCTAGTTCCTTATATTTATAAAAACACTTAAATAATCATCTTTCATAACACAAAATCATTTCCACATAACATTCCCTCTTTTACATAACCCTCCTTAAACAAAATCCATCTAGAATATGTCAACTTACACCACTTTTTATCAAAATAAGAAAATGGTCTAGAAAAACATAATGATATTCTCCTACAAGGATGAGGATAGAATATTTCTATGGAATTAGTCTCTGAATCACCATAGATAGTACTTTCCATTCTACAAACACTCCATTCTTGAGCTCTAATACCCCATTTTCATCCAATGGATAACTACTATCAAAACCACCAGAATCCATAACCCCAGAATATCACTATAATGAAAGAAAATATCTATAATGAACTACATACTACAGTTCATAAAACATGGAAGACCAGTTCACCCAATCCATCACACTACAATGTAAAACCTAAAAAAATAAAAAACAATAACAACAACTACAATGATGGAATGAAAAATCAAAAGGAAAAAAACATAATGTCTTCATCGTTCAAACTAACTACCAAATCCAAGGGGAGATACGAGTTTACAATAGTCAATAGAATCATAGGAGAACAAAATAATCAATCGATAACATGATACATCATAATGCTATTATACCCTTCTTGGATAGAAAACCCCAAATTTATTTTTGGATAATTCCATAATCCTATATTTATGGGATCTATTTGACCTACTTTGAGTATCATAGAAGATACCACCACTTAGTAAAGATCATTCAATGCCTCAACAAGCGTAGTTGGGAGATAGTTCACAATTTCTAATGAACATATAGGATATTACTAATGAAACATATTTAAATGTATTAACACACTTTTCAGGTTACATCTATAATAGTATACATCTTATAGTGGAAAACAATCCACTGCCACATTATCACCCATCTAGTCATCTGATGTTAAGCATCAACATTTTAATCCTTCAAGTTGACTTAGTGTGCATCATATAGAAAATAAATCTCACACTAATGGAGCCCATAATATTCCACCATGATGGTGTTACCCTGAAATAATACCCTTTATTTTATTATGCTTTAATTAGAAAATGGAATGTGGTGGTATTGTATAATATTATTCTACTTGAGTGTTGTAAATCCGGGTTTCTTTTTGTTAGGGTGTTAGAGGTGAGATAATATTTTTCTAAAATATGTAATTTAGAGATATTTCTTGTTTATTTTATTCACTTATTTATTTCCTCACATCCACATGATATATGTTATGGGATCCTTAGGTAGATTTGTAGAAGGTTTTTATGCATGTTACTCTATCTTTTTGTGCAAAGGAAACACTGTTCCCTATGAATGTTGAGCCTTCTTATAGATGTATATTTTCACTAGAGAGAATATAAATTGAATCTAAGTAGATTTTCTAGATTAAAATAAGTGACCAATGGATTAATTTGATCATTTGTGTATAGATTCATTTAGGTTAGTTCCTAGTGAGTTGTCTGTGATTTTTAGTTATTTTTTAATTTTATTTTTCGAAACCCATATTATATATTTTTTCTATTCAATAGCCTTTTATTTGGTTATGTACAACTATCTCATCAGTTTTTTTTATTTTTATTCTTCTTCATGATATCTTGATGACTATTTTATTGACTATTATATTTTAATTTTTATTTTAGTTTATTTTTAAAATGTGTTGAAAAATTGTTTGGAAAGTGTCCTTTTAATTTCAATGTGAATATTATTTCATAATTTTTAGTAGAGAAATTAATTTAAAAAAAATTGGTTTAAATGTTTTTGTATTTTAAATATTTGTTTTATTCATCATTGTGATTTTAATTTTCAAAAAAATCATAAAATAAATGTTCCCTATTTTTATAGTATAAGTGGGTGTCCTATTGAGTGGTGATCCCACTTTTTTTAAATAAATTGATGTCAGATTAACCTTGTAGTAGAGGCATGATATTAGTTTTTATTTATTATTTTGTGTGAAATATATATTATATATAAATTATCTTCAAACAAGATTTTATGAAATTTTTTATGAAAGGAATTTTAAAACTCATTGATGGTACCCAACTGGGCATGTTTGGTGCACACCCTATATGCACAATGATGTGTATAAGTAATACATAGGTTTTATTTTTTAGGTCCCTTATTAAATATCATCATTTTATAATGTTTGTTTGATTTTCATTAACGGATGTGATAGATGTGGTGGGGACCATGTGTCATAGATTGGTTCTTTAATAGTAGTTTAGGCTAGAAGATTATTTTTGGAGTTGTTTTTGTATCTACCAAGTAATCTAGTTTAACCTTTATGAGTAGTCTTTTATGTTTTAGTTTATTTAGTTCCTTATAATTACATTGTATGTTATTAGATAAATATTTTATTATTTAAATTTTTTATATTTCTAACATTTAATTTCCACTTTTATTTAGTTTATCTCAGTTAATTTTTTATTTTGATTATGCCACATCTAGATAATTCACTATATTAGACAATTTAGTTTTTTCTCAATAAATTATAATTTATGGATACACCAACAAGAATTTATGATTTATTTTTTTAGTGTTTTTTAATTACAAATATTATTTTAGGAAAAAACAATTCCTAGTCATGTGTTCTTGATACAAAATGACAAGTAGAAAAATAGCGAGGATCAGGAATTCCCTTCAGGTCTAATGGCTGGAAAGACCAAATGTCATGTTGGGTCATCATAGGATAGTCTATTATAATATGATTTTTTTACTAGTGATCATACCAATTTTTATTTTCTGTGAATTTGGAATTGTTAAAAATATGTATGGTGTTTTGTTTTAAACCAATATAACCCTAAAAATATTAAAATTCAAAAAAAATAATTATAATCAAAAGGGGAGTATGATAAATTATTTATATAATCAAACTTAGGAAAATGTGTTTGTAGACCAAACTAATATATTCCATAATAATAAAAATCTAAATCATGGTTTTAGTATGAGGTAATTTTTACATGGTGAAGTTTAAGAATAACAAATTCTAACTATTCTATAGTTGGGAGATGTTTTAGTTTAACAATGAATTGTAGAAGAAGAAATGAATATGGTTGTATAAGAACATTTAATGTCAGGAAGAATTCATATGGTCCCTGAGAAATATGGATTTATTATAAAAATTGATGTTGAAATAATATTAATTGGAGATGAACCTATAACTTATAGAGAGTCCTTTTTGAGTTCAAATTTTGATAAGTCATAATAGGCCATGAAATAGGAGATTGACTCTATATATAGTAAGAAATATTTTGAACATGGTTGATGCACATGGAAGGGTGAGACATATAGGTTTCAAGTGGATTTTTTTACAACATCTAAAAAATATAGTAGAATATCTACCTATAATAATTATATAGAAAAAACATTATAAATAAATTCATTACATAAACTTTGAAGAAACTAATCATAAAGTAGTGATAATAACATCTATATATATATTTTATTTCATAGTATCCCTATATGATCATATGATATATCAAATGGATGAAAAAATACTATTAATATTGAATATTTTACTAAGGAAGTGTATATAATACAACCAAGATGATGTATTTTTTCAAATGATTGTGTTAAATTTTTCGATGCACATAGGTATATTTATTAATTTTAGAAATATTCTAAAATCTTGAACATATAGTTTGATATTATAGACTATGAGTTTGGTGTCATTAAGAATGTATTAAATTTTTTTATAATATTTTATTAGTGTAAAATTATAGAGTTTATAATATTATATTAGAATGATATTATACATTTTTAAAAGGATGTCACAACTCTCTGGTTTATAAAGATATTATTTGTAAAATGATTAATCATGAACTATATGGGTGAAATAGAATACATACTAGGTATAATTATTTATAGAGGTAGGTTGAGAGGGTTTTATGGATTAAGTGAAAAAATGATGGTAATGATTTAAATAGGTTTATTATAGAAAACTTTAAAATGGAGTATTTAATAGTGTTGCGTGGTGTGAATACTAGTATAATTCTTGATCCTTTTAATGGGTTTGAAAGTATGTATAGGATTTATTATACATCAACCATGGGCTCTATAATGTTTTATAAGTTATATACCTGACATGAGGGAACTAATTCTCTAAAAATACCAAGTATATTATAATTAAATTAGGGTTATATTGACTAGATTTCTCTCAATAATATCACTACATACTTTAGAAGAAGTAAGTGTTTGTTATTGGTCTTTAGAGGTGTATATGAGAACGTTATAAGGGGAAAATAAATACTATATTATTGTATAAATTTTTTGATATAATATATCCATCTATTTTATTATTTTTCCTCAATGGTTGATCATTTAGTTAGAATATTCATAACTAAATCCCCATTTAAGACTTAATAATTGTGGGGGAGTATATTTCAACATTATATAGTACAAAGTAAAATGTTTGGATCAATAATATTACTACAAAGCATGGGGTGGTTCCAAGAAATGAGTGAGGAATTTAGATATAATGTAAAAATTGTGAAGCTATATCTCATGGAAAGGAACCCCAGTGTACTAATGAACCCAAAAAATATTGTTCAAATGTTATCTTTTATTAAAGATCATTTAATTAGAAAATGTAAATATTGATTGAGTGGATAGATAAGTGAGTGTAGTATATATATTTACAAGGACATTAATATTGTTAAAACATGAGGGTCATGTGATGCCTATGAGTAGTACAAAAATGAGAGGCTAAAAATTACGGTCATATCATGTTTATTATTAGATAAAACATCAATTTTTAAAATGTTTTATAAATTATATAAAAAAATAAATAAGAAGAAAAAATGTATGGTTATTTCATTAAGAATGAAATTTTATAACTCAAAGATACGGATTCATTTGATAATGGTGTCCAATATAATGGAGTATCATAGACCTTATTCAATATAGTAAATCATTATCTATTTTATGAAACTCTTTCTATATTTTCCATAGCTCTATTTTACTTCAAGGAGGATGTGTTAGAGCATAATTTTTGGGAATGGGTCTTAATAAATAATTTTATGCTTCCAAATGTTAATATATACTCTCATAGGGAAGAACCTATAGGTTTTAATGGAGGGATATTGACAAAACTCAATTCTATTGGAGATCAAAAGCATAAAAATTGTTAAAAATTATTTCCTCTATTTTATTATTTCTTCTTATTGATTCCACTCCCACGTTATCTAGGAAGGGGTATCATGTGTCCTTCTATTACTAATTAGCATTGAGATATCCTGTGAAACCCATGAACATGATGAAGTTATTAGAGTTTAATTTAATGTTTTATATGTGATGGATTTAACAAAAAAATCATGTTTTTAGGTGTTTTGAAACTTGTATTAAAACACTATAATTCCAAAAACAATTAGTATTACAGTTTTAATGAATAGTATTAACCCTTACATAAAAACCAACTTTTTCATACTCTAAATTTAGATTCATTAATGTATGACAAACTATTTAGAAGTATACACTTTATTTATTTAAGGAAAAATCACATTATTGAACCCATAAATTCATTATTATTTCAACCCAACTTTATGAGAATTAAATTTATTTTTATATTTTGTGATGATCATTAAAATATTAGTAATGGGTATAAAAGAAAGAAGACATGTTTGACAATTTAAAATACATTAAAAATTAACTCCTTTGAATAAATAACTCTGATCTCATATAAAATATAATTTAAATAATGAAATAAATAACTTAGCTAAAAATTTATATAACAGAAATAGAATAAGAATTAAGTCTCCTAGGAAAAAAAATAAGTGTGAAAAAAATCTTTTTTGGATTATAATGTTTTAACCATTAAATGATATTAAAAAAGCCTTCATTCTTAAAATATAATTATTTCTTAACCAATTAAAAAAATTAATTAAAAATACAAGGAATATTATAAAAAAATGAGCACAACATATAGCATCATATCAATTATCACCCATAAAAATCAAATTTACTAATAACCATTAAAATGGAACAGTCTCTTTAGTTACTTTAAAAATATCATCTGGGGAGAATAATTCATTACACAATTAATTGGGGAGACATATCTTATCTCCATCCATAATAATATGTAACCCTCTATTATTATAACATTAAAAAAATTCATAGTATCTTCTATTTAAAAAAACATTAATAAACAGTATAAAACTAACTTTTTAACATAGAAGAAACAATTTTTTAGAGAACCCTTAAAAATTGGGAAGGTTATATAAGGGTCCATTTAATTCTATGTTAAATTAATAAATGAATAAAAATAAAGTAACATAAGAAGAGAATAAAAATAAATTATTTTTTTTGTAATATAATACATAAAATTTTGCATTGATTTCTTTAGATAAAAACAAACCTAACATGAGTCCAAACTGACCTCGCACATTCATTACATCCTAAATTAAAAAAAATATTATTTATTTAATTTCTCCAAAAACATATTCAATATTATTAATTAATTTAACTTATTATCATATTATATTATTTTTTGGATTTTTTTTTCATGTGCTGACCATTTTGAGGTTGTCTACTCAATAATATGATTAAATATTTAGTATAATTGTAACGAATATAGGACCTTGTCTAATAATTCCATATTATCCTGAAGAAATTATTTTAAAATATATATTTTAGAATTTTTTCTTGAATATTCTAACAAAATTGGTAATAATTATCTAATATTCAATTATCTTTAATCCTTATTTGTAATTATCTAGAGAAATTATGTGGCATTATTGAGTTTGTTGTTGAAACAACCCAAACACAAAATACTATCAATGTAATAATTATTAGAAACACATTTATATTATAATAATAAATATAAAAAATTATTCCATTCATAATTCAATGTCATTTACATAAAAAATAGCTTCATCAAGACATGTTTAAAGAAGATTAGGGAAATAAAGGAAAAATTTGATGACACTTTCATTTCATAATCAAATCTTCCCTCAATGATCACCTTCACAACATAACCTTAAGAAAATTTTCATGTGGACAAAATATAATGACCAAGGATAAAAACTCAATGATAATAAATATGGTATAATAAATATAGGAATCCAAACTATATATGTTTTTAAAATGGTTGAGTAAGTTCCCTATTGTAAGAATATTTAAGTAAATTTTCCTAAATAATTGTTTCACGGGATTTTTAAATTATCAAGTGTATCACATGTAGGGATAGTCATGATCATCCCATATCCATTATCACATCATGAAAAATATTTTATAATTTTATTTTATTAAAAATTATTGATTATTCTATGAAATTTTTCAGGAAATATTAGAATTTATATATTGATCATAAATAATAAGAAATACCAGGTTCAAAAACCATTAACTTCTTATATCATGGGTATATTATATATACAATTTAATTTAATTTTAATTTTAATAGAAACCATTTCCTATCATGCATTATTATCTTCCATCCATGTAGTGTCAAAAATATTTCATTAAAATATTTCATTACCTTTTTTACATATTTTACCCATCAAAATCTTAAAATTTATTAAATACCTAATTTATAATACCATCCATATAAATATTTATTATTCCTCTAATATGGATAACATGTGTAGTTCAATATCATGTCCACCTCCCAAAAATTAGTAAAATATATCCATAAAATTATTTTACATTGAATGAACATTTTTTATACTTGATCCTGTAAGATATGAAAATGTTTTTTAGTGTTCCAAAAAATATGTGAATATGGTTCAAAATCCTATTTAAAATTTATTTATCTGATATAAATAAAATGTTTACTCTTTATTAAAGTTAATGATTAATATTTATTTTCTCTATTTTTAATTAACCTTGATTATTAGAAATAATTAATGTCAAGAACCAACCAAAGTACCCAACTATCTAGAACCTACAATAGTTATTACATGGCCCAAATGGCATCCCTGGTCCCCATAGGATAGAGACAATCACATGGTCCTCAATAACTACCTTTGGGAATGATTTTTCCACAAACTAGTACTCACCTGTGAATACGCATGTCATATTAAATTAATGGTTTTTCATTCAAAAGAGAATTCTATTTTTACAACATACCTGATAATAGTAATGTTTATTAATTTGTAATTAGATAGTATTGGTACATATAAATGGAATATGAGGGGATAAAATCACGACACAAAGGTTCGTTCCAATATATCTTTAGCTTCATTTTCCAGAAAATGAAATATTTATATTAAAATAAAATAATATAGATTAATAAGTATTAATGAATGTTTAAATATGAAAATTAAATCAAACAATTAAACAGAACAATGTAGTAGAAATAAAAATGTATGTTTTACAAATTCACATTATATTGGATCGTAACAAACCCTAAAAAATTCAAATATTGTGTTGTAATAAAGCTGTATATTATGGTGTTTTTCTACAGTAAATGAAGATGGATTCTTTGTAATGTATAAAAAAAGAAACAATTATGAAAATATATATAAAACTTTGTGTTTTTGAACATCATATCACAAATAGGTAATGCAAAAAAAGACGAGGCAAAAATCATGTAATATAAATGTCACTAATTTGATACATTCTATCAATGAAACAGATCTTTCTCATATGTCACTAGAACAATATTTGATGCATCATTACAATTTAACAGAACATTGACCCTGGAGATGACACATGGTAATAATGAACACCATAATAGTGTAATAAAACTGAATTTTCGTTATTTGAAAATTTTATCGAACATAGGATTCCAAGATAGGGTGACCTATTTCATCACTACATAGGTTTACATACCATTACCATTGAAACATGGTGTTCAAATAAAAGTGACTAGTCTGGGATTTCTATATTACATACCCATATGGTTTTTTTATAGTATGAAAATAGGAAATTGAATTGATAGGAGGCAGCAAACATTTCATTTTTGTACAGTATAAAAATTCCTTCCATGTATATTGAACCCATAGATAAAAGGATAAATAAATTGTTGAATGATTTATATAGAACAACATCAATTTCAATTACTATTTCTATACTATATAGAATGTAATAATAATTTCACTAAAAATATGAATTCAAAAAACATTAATGAAAACAAATTAAACAGTGAACATGTATGTTTACCATATGTTTGAAGCATCACATTTCAGTCTATTTTTTCTATTTTCCTATTTACATTTCCCTTTATTATACTGTGTAATTTATTATATTGAATCTTTGTATCCTTGTTGTCTCGACATATGTGGACATTATCTTGCAGTTCATCCTTATTATCAAAATCACATGACAAATTTTTCTACATAGAAAATATTATTAGAAGATTTAAAGATATAATATTCTATAATTGAAATAATTAAAACACATATTAGGGTTTTAATAGTATACTTTTATTTAACAGTATACAAGTATATATTGAAATGATGTTTTTTTTAAAATATATAATATAAATTTATTTATAGCGATTTTTATTAAAATATTGGAAATAATTAATAACTAAGTAAAGATAACAGTTTTATAAGTTAATAAAAAATGGTTACAGATATGCGAAAATAATAAATTTGTTTGAAAAATGCTCAAATAATAAAAATTATGTTTGGTTGCATGCACCATGTTTGAACAGAAGTACCAATACAAATTAAAAAAATTAAGTGAAATGGTGTGGAATAATCTGCTTATATGATGGAAAATGAAAACAAACATACCAATACAAGTAATCTACAATAGAAATCACTATATTTTAACTTCGAGTTTACCTATATTTTTCATTCATTGGATTTTTTAACATTAAGGTGTGTTTTTGACATAAGGATATTTTTTGTTGCATGCACCATGTTTCCATAGAAGTACATGTACATAATAAAAAATTAAGTGAAATGGTGTTAACAAATCTGCCTATATGCTAGAAAATGATAACAAACACAACCATACAGGTAATATTGAACAAAAAACGCTATATTTTAATGGCCAGTTTACCTATATTTTTTATTGATTGTATTTTCTAACATTATGGTGCATTTGTTAGCATATGGTTCTATTTGGTTGGATGTGCCAGGTTTGCATTGAAGTACTTGTACATAATAAAAAATTAACTAAAATGGTGTTAAAAAATCTGCCTATATGCTGAAAAATGATAATAAACACACCCATATAGGTAATTTTCAATAGAGAACACTATATTTTAATGGCCAGTTTACCTATATTTTTCATTTTTTGGATTTTCTAACATTAGGGTGTGTTTCTTAACATAAGTATATATTTGGTTGCATGCACCATGTTTTCACAGAAGTACATATACATAAGAAACCAAATTATGTAAAATGGTGTTGGAAAATATGCATATATGCTGGAAAATGATAACAAACACACCCATATCGGTAAACTGGCCAATCCAGATATGTACATTGCTAATATTTTGTTCATATAGGTTATATTTTACATCCCATTCATGAAATATGATAAATATGATTAAAATATAGTGGTTTATATTTATCCAAACTATGATCAGCATCTTGAAAGTAAAATATGATTAATTTATCCAAAAATTAGAGGTTTATATTTATCCATTTTTTCAACATTGGGACTATAATTGTATACACATACAATATATTCATATATATATATATATATATATAACATATATATATATATATAATATAATTATGATCCCACAAGCCTGAAAAAATTAAATTTAACAAAACATATTGGTAAAATCAAATACATTTTAATTGTGAAATCCTTACTAAACCAAAGGATCATGTTTCTATGAGGTAAAAATAATATAGAGATACAGATGATCCATAACATATTACATAAAGCTCCATGGAGTATATAATGGAGGGGTGCATTGAATGATAAAATCTAACAGATCATATGGGTAGATAGAATGAATATGCATTAATTAAAATATGAAAAACACGTCAATCATTCCTATATAATATATGGATATGGTTATTGAAGCTATGAGTACATGTAGAATAAAAATGGACGTTCAGTGGGAATAAATGAGGATAAAAAGTGAAAGCATACAATAGAACCATATTATTCATGATGAATTGCTAAACCATGGTGTATGATACAATATTCTGTGTTTTTTCATTAATTTTTAAAATAACTTCATGTGTATGGGTAGTTTTTAAGAAATTAATATCTAGATACATTCTCTAAAAAGTGATTAACCTATATGCACTTAGAAAGGTTTGCATTTTTTTAATTTTGAATGTACAAAAAAGTGTTATAAATAACAGGTTAAACCAATATGTGTGTAGTGGAGATGTAACAGATATTATAAAATAAAAATTTATTTGAAACATGATCAAATAATAAAAACTAACCCATTGTGTAAATGATTTTATAGATCCACATCTCCAAAAAAATTCACTGCTCCCATTTTCATGATGGTGTATTTCTCCAAATTGTAGTCTGAGTCCACCATGTGACTTAGTATGTAGGATTAAGACCATCCATAACTCATATCATATATGTGAATTTTTAATTTTCTTCAACAAAAACAACTGATAAATGAAGTAACAAACTATTAAAATTATAATTATTAGTTGAAGAAGTTTCTAAGACATCATCACAATACTAGTAACCAAAATTTAATATGAAAATAAATACAAATTTATTTTTATGATTGAGATATCATATATATGAATAGACAATTCAAATAAGAACTAATAATAATGAACATTGAAACATGAACAATGTAATTGTGAATTTCAACATATTAGAGATATTTTTTAACCAACAAAATATAACAAAAAAATTTCACAGAATCATTTAATTGTGAAAAGAAGGGTGTGTGAGGTAACAAAAGATATAGTTTATTAAATTATAATCACATTTTACCTTCCATGATTGTTTATTTATACATAATCTAGTGTTACTCCACCTTTTCCACTTTTATTCAGGATCAAAAACATTCATTAATATTTATTATATAGAATATATTGAATGAATAAATTAGTGGTATAGAATATTGAAATAAAAGTAGATTAAATATGGAGATAGTTAAAATATTAGAAAATGGAAAGGATAATCACATTGTACCTTTGTATTGAGTCATAAACATCAAGATCTTCCATCACATTAAACAATATATGTACATAAAAATTGAAAAATTTATAAATAAAATGTATGAAAATTAGAATAAATAGTAATGAAATCTAAGAATAACAATTTACGCAGGACATATGATATTTTTCAGTTTTTATGTGTAATTTCTATACAATCAACCATTTCTATACAATCGTGTTTAAAAATTAGAATAAATACTAATGAATATTAAAATATGAGAACTGAATGATGGAGTGACACATTAGTAATAATAATAAATATTATTTAATGCATGTTTTGTTCTGAATAGACGTTTTGTGTTATGCCTTATCATATCCTCTAAGTTTATAGACTCAAAAATGTCATTGAATGAAGTATTCTGACTGTGGTCAATGATAAAGAGTTCATTGTGTGTGTGATAAATGCATCTATAAGTGTCAATGTGGAATTCAGAATTAGTATAATGATTTAAGCATTATGGAAACAAAATTAACAGAAAGTATAAAACTCTCCTTCCCAATGTAGATATTCTCCTTAGTAGTGTTTTTTAGTCTTCCTTTCAATATTCTTATACCATTTTTTTCGTTGAATTATGTGAAAAATGTTTTGTAATAACTCAGTGAGGAGGTTATAAATTTATTAATAGGCATGAACTATCATTAACCAAAAATAATTATATTCTATTATACTTATATTAGAAAAATAATAGTGCATGGTATATTATTATTGGATACTATGATTATGAAGTGATGTAGATGTTTTTTTATAATTTAAAAAATTTAATTAAACATGACATTTCATTATGGTAAATCAAAGAATGAGAAATATGAAATAATAGATTACATAAATAAAAATTAATAATAATCCTATAAATAATCATTAAAAATATGAATATTCTGAAGAGTAACATTTTCTGGAGTAAATTTTGTAAAAGTTTCTAGTAGTGGTATAAAAACCCATATTCATCTATACTAATCAATAAGGGAAGGAGGTTCTTAATTTGGGAGTAAAAAAGTTACTAGTTTTAATGTGGTATATGAAGAATAAAGCATATGGATGAAAAATTAATTTTGTGTGGTAAATATTAACATGACATATTGAAATTTACCTATCATATCTTCTTCATGTACTATCTTTTCAATGATGTTAACCGAATGATAAAAATTATGTGAAGTAGTTGGGTAACTGCTTCCACTGTCATATGGGATTGCTGCAAGGTATGGATGAAAAATTAAATGAATGAAACAACAAAACCCTATAAGAATAAGTAACAAATAAAATAAACTATATCATATGCAATAATTAAAAACAACAAAACCCCTACCAAGGAAAATCTAACACTAATTAAGATAGTAAATTTAATGAAATAAATCATATCGAATGAAAATTAGAGGATGAGTTGAGGGTTTTTGGGAGTGACTTGTATTGTTGATGGAGGTAGGGTTACATAATACCTTTGATGGAAGAATCATCGGTAACACGTTGTATGTGAAATACTGTATCAATCGATGAGTAGTCTGAATAGTAGGAAGTCATAGATTTGATGGAAATTGTGGAAGAGTGGAAAAAAGAAGGAGCCGTAATCATTGGGGGTTCAGGTAGTGGACGGATGGAATGATTGACTAAAGGTATAGTCTTTTAGGGAGCTTTGACCATAGCAGATGATTAAAGAATCATTAGAGGTGTTAATGGCTAGAGGTGGAATGAGAATGACGGGAAAATGGAGGAAGAAGTTGCCATGAAACCATAGGGTGTTCATGGGGGAGGTGAGCATGAATATACTCGTAGGGAGGAGGTTTTGATGGCCAGAACAGGAAAGGAGATGACTTTGAAATGGAGGTGAAAGATAGGTGAAATCCTAGTGAAATCGGGAACCGTAGGTCGTGAAGAGCATAATCCCAACTGTGAGTGATAGAAGGAAAAAATGGTGCATATTAAGAAATATAGATTTTTGAAATATACATTCATTTGGAAGTAATCACATAGTAGTAATAATATCATGGTTCATACTAAGAAATATGTCTTAATAAATTACATTTGAGACAAAAAACCTATATCTTAATTCTTAACTATCATTAAAGCACTTGAATATGTGATACAAAAAAATAACTCGGTTAATAACGTATTTCAAAAACCGATTTATATCTATAACATTTTATAAAATTAATTTATAAATATTCTATGCATATTTATTAGTTATTTACTAACATTTCTAAATATTATGTGTGATTAATCTTGATCATTTTAAACTAGTTTTATAATAGTGGTATTTTTATTCTTTATTGTCTAAAAATTCATCATTCCTATATCATAAAATTTATTCTTTATAATTATAGATAATTTTATAAGTTCATTACATGGTATTTTTCATTATTATCTATAAATATGAAATCAATAATGATCATATTCCAGTTAATATTAAGGAATGAATGTATGCATCCTAATTATTGAGTTTAATATTAATGTTAAAATTAACAAACCAAAATAAAATTATTATTTACTTATTTATATAATAAATTGTCTGTAATTATAATGCCAACGAGATTTTACCCTAGTGGTACAAGCTCCTTCTTGGCATCCAAAAGACCCGGGATCAAATCCAGGCAGGGGTGAATTTCCGGGGGTACTGTAGCAGGGAACTGTAGCAGTACTGTAGCAGTCGTGCTGTAGCAGCGGTGACACTGTAGCGGCAGAGGGACTGTAGCAGGGACTGTAGCGGCGGTGGTTACTATAGAAGGTATTGTAGCAGCGTGGGCACTGTAGCAGTACTATTCATCGAGGGGTCCTTTGGGCCAAAAAATTGGGCTTTCAATCCTTGTATTCAGGCCACTTGGCCTTGGGCCTTCGGGCTATGTAATGGGTCACCCTCTACCCAGTCTAAAGTGGTCTTTGCTTTAAATAATAAATTGAGGCTTCAGCCCCAACCTTTAAAAAAAATTATCAGTAATTATATTCTCACAATCACCTATAATATTATTTGACAACATTGTTCAAGAATTTGGTTAGACCGACCCAAACATGAACATAGCATAATTAATTGATGAATATGGTTATAAAAGACATTTCAATTAGCATGATATCATTATTACAGAATAATAATGAAATTTTTTAGATATTTCCAATGTTTTGAAGTATATTATTATTAATTTTATTAAAACAATAATGAAACTATATATGTAATGAGATACATTACATCATAGAGTTTGTAGTTTTAACAAACGCACACATGTCATTTTATTTTTTTTAATAGAAAAGGGGAAAGGTGGTTAATAATTATTACAAAAATATTATATCCTTAATAATACTAAAATATATTTTCTATATCATAAAATATGGGGAGAATTTACTTAAAAGGGAAATAAATTTAATAGATAACATTAGGGAAAAGTTAGTAGTTACATTGAGAATGTTTTTTTTCATTAAAGTATTTCTTTGAGAGGGGGCCTTGGGAAAATTCATGGGTCCATATGCATAAGTAATTGAAATAATATTCAAATGGAAGGTTCATAGGTCACATTTTCAAATAGATACCTAAATTTGGGATTATTCATGATTAGGCAGTAAGAATGGGGTGAGAAAGGGAGTTTTGTAATTATTTTATCAAAATATAAAGAGGGAACATGTATCGTATGTCAAGAAAAAACCAAATTGGATGATAATAGAATTAATATAAGGTTTGGTTAATTCACATATCAAAAAATAAATTAGAAACATATTTTTAACTTTTTATCCTTTTATCCATTTGGTTAACCATTTTTACCCTCTTGACTTTTACTGTGGTAACTAGTTTTTACTGATTTAAATAATTTTGAATGCTAAAAATAAATTTTTCTTTGTTAAATAATATGGATCAAAAATTATAAATTTGGAATCCATTTTATTTAAATAAATTTATATTAGTGATAAACATTTATTTAAGAATAATATTTTTATGATGTATTACAATCACTTTATGGGAATAATGTAAATTTAGTTAAAAAATATGAAACATATATTTGTAATTTAAAATAAAAATTTTTAAATTTTAAATATCTCTTCAACATTAATTTTTTTTCAAGAATATAGTTTCATAAATTTCCATTTCCTAAATATATAATTATTTTTTTTTAAATCAAGGGTAATTTTTAAAACCATATTTCACATTATTCATCTCCAAATCAGTAATTTTAGAAAAAGGGAAAACATTCAACATAAACTAATTTTTATATGTGTAATTGAAAACTGAATATCATATTGTAATATTTAAATAAAATAAATAAAATTTTCTTTTTCAATAAAAATAAAAATATAAAATAAAAACTAATTTAAAATAAAAATGTCAATTTAAACATTATGTGTCATTATTACCATTTGAAACAAATTATTAACATAAAAATGTAAATAAGTTAGTTCATTTAATAAAATTTTATAGATATTATATTTTATTTAAAATATTTTTATAAAATATAATACACATTTATAAAAATATTTTTTTGATAAATGTAACATCATGGTTCTGGAAGTCACCCAGAGGTGCCCAGTACCCAGTTCATCACATTACCCCAAGTACATTTCCCCGAATGTCAGAGGCTGCCGACTAGTAGCGAGGGCCTTGGGTGTGATAGTGGGGAAACTATGCCCTCATTAGTATAGTAACACAGTGAAAACAAAATATATAGCAATAGAAGAAGAAGTAATAATACCATACCAAAAGTAAACAGATGAAGACTGAAATAATAAACAACTGGAGAACATATATAAATAAGTCATGTTACATATGTCTAGGAAATCAGCCAAACAAGTCACAATGCTGGAATACAGTAATGAACCAAAGTATAAGGAAAACAGATAAACTCTAATATCATAGCAATCCTTAACTTGGTCCCATGCTCTCCAAATCATCAACAATCAAGTACCTGAAGTAGAAGGGCGCTTGACCTTATATAGAACTGCAACAATATAATGTGTTTGGGCCCAAAATCATGACCCAAACAGGGTGTGAGACTAATCATAGTAGGTAGCCACCCAAATATCTGTGCCTAATAGTTAGTGAATATATATATATATATATATGGCAAGAAATAAGAAAAAGAAAGAAATAGACAAGGAATAACTCAAAAGTAAACAATCCTACAGTTTCAATTGCATTCAAATTCATATATCAATCAAGCAGCTAGTCACAAAAAGTAACCCTCTGGAAAGTACTCACAGCCTAACCCCTCTGGTTCAACCAAAACAACACAAGAAACCCTCTGGGAAGATCCCACAGTCTAACCCCTCAAGATTAGATTTAGTATAGACTCTCTGAGGAAGCACTCAGTGTTAATTCCCCATATAGTCTCGTATCAGTAACTAATTGGCGCTCTTGGGAAGCACTCAATGTCTAATTCCCCCTATGGCCCACATTGATAAACTAAATACATGTGGAGGGAGCACTCAACATCCATCCCTTCTATGGTCTCACAATGTAACAGTAAAACAGACACTATAGAGAATCCCTCTACGTCCATTCTTCATATGGTCTACTACACCAGGAGCTCATGGCCCTGTGAAAGTCAATCGAACACTAGTGATATATGGCAGCCAAAGTAAACCTCAAGAACTACTGGGAAAGACATTCTACAGCATAACACATCTTGTCAGATAATAATCATTCCATCCTAACAATACTAGGCATGGAAATCAAAGAAAATGTCTAGTAGGAAAAGCTAGACCAAATAGTCAAAATAAGAAAACATGGGGAAAACATCCATAGACTAGAAAAATTATCCCTATTCATAAACAAACAAACACTATCCAAAAAACAAGTCATAAAAGGAAAAACAAATCTAAAACCCATAAACATGCAATTCCTTGTTCTAGGGTATTGGGAACTTTTTCACATATAACTCAAAGAATAACTATGGAAAGTCACAAACCACCTTCCTCGGCATCGTAAGATCAATAAACATGAACTTCAATCATTTAATCTCCCTACAACTTTGTATATCTACAAAAATTTTAATAATGTTCAACTGAGGATAACTCGTGAGAGAGGATAAATCAATATAGTATGTTCAAGAAGAAAGGATAACTCACTGATGTGATTCCAACGTAATCGATGGTGGTGGATTTGTATAATGGAAGGTGAATCAGCGGCTCAGAGAAGATCCACAACCATATGGACACTCCTGGATGATACATGCAAAGAATAAGATGGTTGTGTCCATCAGAAGAGACCCCGATCCATTTAATGAAAAAAAGTACACAGTCTGTAATTTAAAAGTACACGACATGTACATTCCTTTTTCGGCCTCCGCTTTAGGTGGTCTCTAGGTCACCAAAAATGGCCATGTACTTGGCCATCACACGGCCATCACACGGTCACCAACGGCAACCGGGTACATGACGTGTACTTAAAGTACATGGCATGTACTCCTGAAATTTATAGAAACTCCTATTTTTCTCAAAAACAACCAAAAACCAAGATTCGTACATGAGAAGATGGTCTAGGTTCTTACAATAGAGAACAATAATTTTTAACCTAAACTAATATTAATTGATTAACCTCTAAATGTAAAAAGAAATTACAATAGTAATATCCTTTTATCTTCTAGAGGTTTTGTTATTTATAAAAATTTCTTCATTAATGTTTATCTAATATATCATTATTTTTTTAATTTTGTGTTTCTTGTATTGAATGAAAATAATTATTTAAGGGAAATTCATAGTGAAATATCGAATTCTTAAATGCATCATCAATTTTCCCTACTAAGATTGTATTTTTACTAAACCTACATAGGTCCCAAAAATCTATCATCATAAAAATTTATCCATTACTAATCTGGATTGTAATGTCTCATTTTCACACAATCTAAAGAGCTTTTTAATCTGCAACAAGAATCATTCCATACATTTGGGAATTATAATACCTTATATTGTTTATTTTGGATGATGAAGGTAATTATTATATAGATTTAATCACCTAATACCCCAATGAACTCATTGTATATAGATGAAAATGGATTTAATCATCTAATACATTGGTCACAAATCTAAATCTAGAAGAATAGTTTTTGGAATTCTCCATTCATTCACTGCAATCATTATTCTAGTGACCTTTTCTCTTATAATACCAATATAAGTGGAACTCTCCATTAATATACTCTTACTTTAGATCCTCCTTATATTCCACTTCTTATAGTGTCTTTTTAATGTCATTAAACATCTTCTCCCTCTCTAATTATATGAGTTTCTAGAATACTCTTGAATCTACATCAAAATAATTTCTTCATTCAATACCTGGTTACATATACTAGTAAACATCAAGTCATCCTTTACAAAGTAATTACACACAATAGTCACTAGTATATCACATGATTTTGGGAGGGAGAAAAGTAATAATAACACCCATTCTGATTTCCCAATGATTTTATTTATTTAATCCAACTAAATTCTAATCTTTTTTCTATAAATTATGTGACTAGCATAAGAATTTATTTTACCATATTTATGTGAAAATTTATCCATAGAAATAACACTTTTTTGTTCTAGTATACTTGGAAAATATATCATTGAGTAGCTTCATGAGTTTTGATGTATTCTTAAATTAGAACATGTTATACAACTCATTATAATTATTTGATATCTAGATCAAACCAATTGATTTTTTTCTATTAACTACCATTATTTGTATTTTATTACAATAATATTGGCTCTAATAAATGGATAATCTAGATATTTATATTGAAAAAAACATAAATATTCATCTTTCAGAACACAAAACCATTTCTACATAACATTCCCTCTTGTACATAACCCTCCTTAAACAAAACCCCTCTAGAATATGTAAAATTACACTAGTTTTGATCAAAATAATAAAATTTTCTATAAAAACATAATGATATTCTCCTACAAGGATGAGGATAGAATATTGCTATGGAATTGGTCTCAGAATCACCATGGATAGTTATTTATATTCTAAAAACACTCCCTACTTGAGCTCTAATACCACATCATCTAATGGATAACTACTAGTAAAACCACCGGAATCTAAACCACCAGAATATCACTAGAATGAAGGAAAATATCAAGTGTGAACCAAACACTACGGTTCCTAAAACATAAAAGACTAGTTCACCCAATCTATCACACTACAATGTAAAACCTAAAAAGATAAAAAAAATAATATCAATGACTATAATGATAGAATGAAAATTCAAAAGGAAAAAAATAATGTCTACATGGTTCGAAATAACTTCCAAGTACAAGTGGGATTACAAGTTTGCAATAGTCAATGGAATAAGAGGATAATAAAATGATCCATGAAAACCTGATACATCATAATGTTATTAGATACTTATTGGATAGAAACCCCAAATTTATTTTTGGATAATTCCATAATCCTATATTTTTGGGATATATTTGACCTTCTTTGAGTATCATAGAGGATCCCACCATTTAGTCAAGATCATTCAATACCTCTATAAGGGTAGTTGGGGGATAGTTCATCCTTTCTAATGAACTTATAGGATATTATTAATGAAGCATCTTCAAATGTATTGACACTCTTTTTTCCTTCCATATATAATAGTATACTTATTATAGTGTAAAAGCAATGCACTACCACATTATCACCCATATACTCATCTAATGTTAGGCATCATCATTTTCATCCTTAAAGTGATCTTAAAATTATGTAGATAGAAAATAAATCTTACATTAATAGAGCTGATCATATTCCACCATGATGGTGTTACCCTCAACTAAGACCCTTTATTTTATTATGCTGGATATAGATAATGTCATGTGGGGGTATTTTATAATATTATTCTATGTGAGTGTTGTTAATTAGGGTTGGTTTTTTTTAGGGTGTTAGAGGTGAGATAATACTTTTCTACAATATGTAATTTAGAGATATGTGTTGTTTATTTTATTCACTTATTTATTTCCTCGCATCCACATGATATATGTGATGGGAACCTAAGGTAGCAATGTAGAATGTTTTTATGCATGTTACACAATCTTTTGTACAAAGTAAATCTAGTTCTCTAATAATTTTGAACCTTATTCAAGATTTATATTGTTTCTATAGATATTATAAATGGAAGATAAGTGAGATTTTATAGATAAAAATATGTGACCAATGGATGTATTTTATTATTCAGGTATAGAGTCATTTAGGTTAGTTCCTAGTGAGTTGTTTGTGATTTTTAGATATTTTTTAATATTTTTTTTGAAAACCCATATTATAAATTTTTTGTATCCTCTAATGTCCCGGTTCCGGAAGCCTCCCAGAGGCACCCCATACCCGATTGGTCACATGGCCTCAAGCGCATTTGCTTGAAATCTAGAGGCTGTAGACTAGTAGTGAGGGCCTTGGGTGTGATTGTGTGGAAACTATGCCATCATTGGATGAGTACACAGTGGAAGTAAACATATGCATAAAATAGTGGAAGAAATAAATATCCAACAATAGTAAACAGTGGAAGACTGGAATGATAAACAACTGGAGCACATATATATATATATAATGATGCATGATACATATTTCTAGGATAACAACCAAACAAGTCACAATGCTGGAATACAAACAGTAAAAAACCAAAGTACGTAACAAAAGATAAACAGCTCCACATCAATGCAAGCATATGCTTGGTCTCATTCTCTCCAGCTCTATAGCAAGTCATGTACCTGAAGTAGAAGGGTTCTTGACCTTATCTATACCTGTAGCAATATAATCTTTTTGGGCCCAAAAGCATGCCCCAAACAGGGTGTGAGACTAAATCTTAGTAGGAAACCACCCAAAGATCGGTGCATAACAGTCAGAGAATATTTGGAAGGTAAAAGTACAGAAAATAGTAAACAGGAAGGTACTCAACAGTAAACAGTTCCATAGGTTAGACAATCAATCAAGCATAGTAACCCTCTAGGAAGTGCACATAGCTTATTCGCTCTGGTTTAGTATATGAAGACTCTCTGAGGAAGCACTTACAGTCAATTCCCCTTATAGTCTAAGGTTGTCAGGAACTCCCAGAGGAAGCTCACATAGTCAATTCCTCTTATAGCCCCAAGGTCAAGAACTCTTTGGGGAAGCTCACTCGGTCAATTCCCATTATACCCCAGGTCGTTCATAGACTCTATATGGAATCACTCACTATTAATTCCCCTTATAGTCTAAAAAGTTCAGGAATAAAATCAAAGACTCTCTATGGAAGCTCACTGGGGAAATCCCCTTATAGTCTAAAGCAATCAAGGACTCTCTGAGGAAGCTCACTTGGTCAATTCCTCTTATATCCCCGAGTGGTTCTAGACTCTTTGAGGATGCTCACTCGGTCAATCCCCCTTATAGCCAAAAGTTCTCAAAGACTCTCTGAGGAAGCTCACCCGGTAAATTCCCCTTATAGTCTACTACACCAGGTTCTCACGACCTTGTGTAGGTCAACGAGCATAGCAGTGTAATATAGCCAAGTAAAACTAAAGAACTACTTGGCTAAACAGTCTACAGATGAACAAGCATGTTAGAATAAAAACTCTCCATCCTACAACAACAGGCATAGAAAACAGGCATGGCAGCCAAACTGGCTAAATAGGACCAAACAGTAGTAAAAATAACATGCAAGGTAAAAACATCCATAGCATAGCAGTCAACCCTATTCATATCCAAATTACCTCTACACAAGCATACAAGCATGGAAGGAAATCAACAGGGGTGAAACGGTAAACACGCAATACCCCGTTCAAGGGTATTGGTGGAACTTGCACATAATACTCAAAGACATTGAATGGAAAGGCACAAACCACCTACCTCGGGGTTATAAGATCTCTATATGTGAACCTCGAAGCTTGAGTCTCCTTAGAACATCGAAGATCTACAAAAATTTCAAAAATGTTCAACCCATGATATCTCATGAGAGAGGATAAATAAAAAGATGATGCTCTGGGAGAAGAGATAACTCACCGATGTGATTCCAACGCAACCAAAGGTGTTCGATTCATAGGACTGATGGAGGCTCGGGGGTTTGTCAAAGATCTGTGGCCGTAAGGGGCTCCTGGATGAGATGAACGAAGAAGGGGGTGTTTCTGTCGATTAGACGTGACCCCAGTGTGTTTAATGAAGAAAAACGTACATGGTGTGTACTCTCCATTTTCATACTCCTCTTTAAGAAAACTCCAAGTCACTCCCACACGACCATGTGTGTGGCTACTACACGGCCAACACATGGCCTCCTGCAGCATGGAATTACATGACATGTACTCATAAAGTACACAGTGTGTACTTCATGAATTTCCAGAATTTCCTTTTCCCTCAAAAATGACAAGAAAAAGAAAAACATACTTGAAAAAAAGATCCAGGTCCTTAAAAACTTCCCCCTTAAATAAATTTGTCCTCGAATTTTCCTAGCACGGCATAGAAGAAGAAACACTGAATAGCTCCATCCACTGTGATCGCACATCTACCTCCCGTTCCAAAGTCTCGTCTTGGACCCGCCCATACTGCCATAGCACTCGTACCAGAGGAAAAGAACGGCCATAGAGAACCTTTGAACTGTGATCCACAATCAGGATAGGATGCTCCTCAAATGACACATCCACTTCGAGCTCAACCTCCTCAGGTGCAAAGACATGGGATGGGTCTGAGAAGTAACGTTGATGGTGGGAAACAAGGAAGAAGTTGTGCATAGCTCAATATCTATGAGGTTACTATAACTAATAGGCAACCATCCCAACTCTATCCAACACCTCAAACGATCTGATGTACCTCAGTGAAAGCTTACACTATCTCATAATCCTCTTATGTCCCGACCTCGGTGTGACATGCAAGAAAAATTGATCCCCAACATCAAACTCCAGAGTTCATCTCCTCTAATCAGCATATGACTTCTATCGAGACTATGCAATAGAAATCCTCTTTCTAATCAACTCTATCTGCTTTGTGGTCTCCTAAACAAGATGAGGTCCCAGCAAACTACCTCTCCTGCCTCCAGCCAACATAAGGGTGATCAGCATGGCCTACCATACAAATCCTCATAAGGTTCCATCTGAATAGTTGCTTGAAAACTATTATTGTAGGAAAACTATAGATGAGGTATATGCTTCTCCCAAGAACCTCTAAAATCCAGAATGCATGCTCAGAGCATATCCTTAAGCACCTGAATTATAAGCTTAGACTGGCCATCTGTCTTGGGGTGGTAAGCTTTACTGAAAAGTACCTGTCTACCCAAAGCCTTCCGAAGCCCCTGCCAAACCTGAGAAGTAAAACGTGCATCCCTGTCTGAAATAATGGACTGTGGAACCCCATGAAGATGTATGATCTCTCGAACGTACAACTATCCCAGCTAATCAACACTGAAAGTATCCTTGATCGGCAAGAAGTGATAAACTGTCGTGAGTCTATCAACGAAAACCCCTGCTGCATCATTCCCCCGAGGTGACCTCGGAAAACTATTCACGAATTCCATCTTGATGACATTCCACTTCCACTCGGGAATGGGTGACTGCTGTAAAATATCTGCTGGTCAGTGATGCTCCACCTTCACCTTCTGACAAGTGGAACACCTCATGATGAAACTAGAAACATCCCTCTTTGTACCTGTCCACCAATACTGACAGTTTAAATCACGATACATCTTGGTGACGCCAGGATGAACTTCCCAAACTGAGTAATGAATGTCCCACATCAACTCCTCGTGTATGTATGCTGGCACACATAGGAACCCCGGGAAATGCAAGATCTCATCCACTCATATGGTCCTCCAGTAATAGGGTCCTCTCCTGATACACTCTCCCTTAGGAATATGTCTTCAAAATCTAATAGATGCCTCATTCAAAATCGATCAAGAAGATTATAGGTAACAGGTACAGACGATAGAAAATTCTACCCCTAACCATCGTGAACCTCCAAATAAAACTCAGAGAACAGTGCCATAAGCTGCCACTCATTGATGGCCTTCTGAACTGCTTGTATCTGAGTCCTCCTTCTCAATGCATCAGCCACTATGTTTCCCTTCCCAGTCATATAGGCAATCTCAAATTCAAGGGACTGTAGTTACTCAACCCACCTCTGTTGTCTCAAATTCAGATCACGCTGAGTGAAGATGTACTAGAGACTTTTGTGGTCTGTAAAAACCACAAAATTCTCTCCCAGAAGATAATGTCTCCAACAGCTTAGGGCATGAAAAACAGCTGCCAAATCTAGATTGTGCGTCATGTAATTCTTCTCATGTGGCCTCAACTGTCGAGACTCGTACGCAACGACTCCATCTCCCTGCATAAGCATAGCTCCCAGCCTGATACCTGACGCATCATTGTAAACACTTTATCTCTTTCCCATCTTTGGAAAGACTAGTATCAGTGTTGAAGTCAACCTCCCTTTCAGTTCCAGAAAGGCTGACCCACAAGAATTTGACTATAAGATCTTTGCACCCTTCTTATTCAGACCTGTCAGCAGTGCTACTAAATGTGAAAAATCCTGTATGAATCGTCTGTAGTATCCATCCATCCCTAGAAATCTCCACACCTCAAAGACGTTCATCATCTGCTCCCAGGAGACTACATCTCTCACTATCTTTGGGACTACTAATACTCCTTCCTCTGAGATAATTTGTCCCAGGAAGTGAATATAATCCATCCAAAAGTAGAACTTTGAGAGCTTAGCATATGACTGATGCTCCCTCAGTATACTCAAAACGATCTCAATATGGGTAACATGTTCTGGTTGAGTGTGAAAGTAGACCAAGATATCTTCCATGAAAACAACCAAAAAGGAATCCAAGAATGTATGGAACACTCAGTTCATCAGTTCCATGAAAATTTTTGGCGAGTTCGTGAGACCGAATGGCATAACCATATACTCGTATAGACCATACCTACATCGGAAGGTAGTAAGAGGTATATCAGATGGTTTAATGTGCAAATAATGATAACCTAACCTCATTTCAATCTTCTAGAACACCTGGTCTCCTTGAAGGTGATCAAAGAGATCATCAATCCTCAATAAGGGATATTGGTTCTTGACCGTCAACTGGTTCAGCTTCCGATAATCCACACAAAGCCTGAGGGTTCCGTCTTCCTTCTTCGCAACCCGGATAGACAAACCCCAAGTAAAAGTACTGGGTTGGATGAAACCATTTTCCTACAACTCTTCCAAATGCTTATTGAGCTCCTATAACTCTGGTGTAGCCATCCTATAAGGAGGAACGGACACCAGTGTCACTCCTGACACAAGCTCAATAGAAAATTCTACCTCGTGTTTTGGAGGCAAACCTGAAAAGTCCTCTGGATCGACATCTTTATAAAGATCCACCACTGGAGGAAATTCTAACTGTGAAGTCCCCTGGTCATCCAGATATAGACTAGAAATCTGGGCTGTAACTCCTCCCAACCCATGATGCTCTAGACCTGCTCTGCTCGCCTAGACATCCCATTCGCCCTTATAAAGAAAGGATCCACCCTCTGGTGATACGAAACTCACCCTATGGAAATAATAATCAAAAACTAACAGGAATGGAACTAGCCAGTCTTTTCCAAGAATGACATCAAACCATGTCATCTCTAGGACATAGAGGTATCATAGAAAGTGACATCCACAAACCTCTAGTGGGAACTCCTTTCACAGACGTACACTAGTTGTTCTAGTCCCCAACGGTGTGTCTAGTGCCAAGATATCGATAGAGGAAAAGTTACAGAGCCCAAGGATCTCCACAACATCAATAGATATAAATCTATGGGAAGCCCCTGTGTCTAAAAGAGATGAAGATAAAATTGAGGCTACTAAGATCATACCTTGAACTGTGGAGGGTCTGGGATCCTTCTCCAGCTGGGTCTGCTCCACTACAAAATTCGGGCCTATGTCGCGGCCCTGTGACCCTGCCTGACGGCTCTGAGCTGATCCACCCTACTTTCGCTTAAGAACCGGTGATTTACTACCATGGCCATGACCTCCACCTCGCCCCAAACAGCTAGAAGAACTTCAGTTCCCAGACTAGTGAAAAACTGGTGGCCCTGCTCCTGAATGTGATGTAATAGAAGAACCCCTGTCACTAACTGTTGGTGAGAAGAACGGACAAAATCGATGAAGATGGATCATCTTGCCGCAAGATTGGCACTCCATAGGGTCTCTCGAGCAACGTGGCCTCATATGCCTGCTTCTCCCACGCTGGTAGCACACTACCTAGCTACCAGAAGATGCATCTCGCCCACTCTGATCTCCTCATGCGGTCTCCCTATGGTGCTTCCCTCTATTAGCTAGAGGAGTACTAACTCTGGATGTCAAATCAACTTGGCTCGCAGCTCCATAATCTCTCAGATTTTTCTCTATGATCATCCCTTGGTTGACAATAGATGTTATCGAATTCAACCTGAAGATATTCACCTAAGATCGGATTTCGTGCCTCATACCATCCTCAAACATCCGTGCAAGGAACAACTCATCACCTCTTGGAATAGGCTTGAAACATAGTAGCTATGTGAAGTGAGAGGAATACTCCATAACAGTAAGAGTGCTCTGCTCTAGGATCATGAACTCTCAGGCTCGATCATCCCGTAAGGTCTCCTGATAGAATTAATCATAGAAGATGTTCTGAAACTCATCCCAAGCCATATTCTACTGGCGACCCACCTATGAGATCACATCCCACCACCTCTTGGTGGAGTCTTAGGGAATGTAGGTAGAGAGATTCACCCTCTTATCTGGAGGTATCTCCAGATGCTCGAAAATCGTCAGTGTGGCTTCTAGCCATGACTCTGCAGCCTGAGGTCCTCCATCCCCTAAGAAAGTAGGAGGATGATACTACTGGAAGACCCTCATAAAATAAGCCATCGATGGGGCAGGAGGCAGCACTCCCTGAAAGGTTTTCATAATACTTAGAAATCCCTCCTTGAACTGTACATCTGTACCTATGTTAGGTAAAACAGCTGGTGTCAAGGCTGGCATAACTGGAGGATCTATAGGTAGTCATTGATCAGCCATGCCTGGTGTCTAACGACTGCCAGGAAACTAGCGCACAACCAGAGGACGTCTTGGTGGCATGAATCTTCAAGTTCAATAACACACCTTAGATCAAGATTATCAATGACTAAAAACAAGGATAGAAGTAAGGGAATAGGAGAAAGAAAGCACTCAAGTTTTAGAAAACATGACTACACGGCGTGTACATTTCTTATATGGTGTGTTCCCTGAATTCATTTACATGGGCATGTACTCCTACCTAAAATGGTCTTGTAACAGCCCATACAAATGGCGTGTTGTCTTAACACATGGTTTGTACTTGAGTCCCCTTTCCCTACCCAAGTCCTTCAACACGGTTAAGAAACCCGACTCTCTTAAGAGAAAACTACACGGAGTGTGAAAGATATACATGACATGTACTAGACAAGCTTCACCTGGCCCGCATTGTTAGTGACACGACCTGACACATGGCTCACACTACACAACATGTTCCAAATGGAAACGGTGTGTTTTTGAAGGGAGAACACTGACCCGTGTTGTTCGTGACATGGTCGGGTACCTGGGTCAGACTACACAGCGTGTTCAATGTGGACACGACATGTATATCTTAAGGTATTATCCATCCGTGTTGTTGGTTACACGGGCAGACACAGGGTCGACACTACATGGCATGTTCTTCTGGTACACGACGTGTTCCCACTGGACTTTCCCCATCCCGTGTCTCTGCCCACATGGCCTACGACATGGTCAGAGACTACACGGAGTGTACATAAAGTACACATCGTGTACTTAATATAAATAGTTTCTTCCCAAATAGAAGAATACATGGCTTGTACTTAACACTTCACGGTGTGTATTTTGGGTTTTTTCAGACAGTAAGCCTCTGAAACTACTCTAGAACCCATAAAACACTGAAATGAAAACTAAAATTGACAAATTCCGATCTGTGAGGGCACATACTCCCAATGAGTCAAATTCTAGAATTTTATACATGTTTTAGCAAGGAAAACAGAGCAATGATCCACCAAATTACGGTCCATGAGGGACCATAACACCCCAAGAACCAAATTTTAGCATCCATTCAAGCAAAAATTTACACAAAACAATACCCTGTCAAATAGAAGGTATTTTATCAAGGAAACTATCATAACATCATGCATATTTTACACAACATCTATCACAACAACATGTAATCACTAATGAATCCTAAATGGGATGGAAAAATGGAATGACTTGTGATTTATAAAAAGTTCCTATATGATGAATGATATGGCATACCCTCATATCATCTGGTTTCAATAGAAATAGAACCTCAATAACATCAATAGTAATAACACAAAACATGTGTGTCACCCATTAGTTAAAATCAGATCAACCGTAAACTTGAAAAACAAGAATAAATTTCAATAAATGAGGTAGATTGGATTTTCCCTATACACGGGTTAGCTACTCCCAGGCACAACTTATTACTGTGTACCTATTCCTTCCTATCCCTGGCTAAAGTCTCCAAATAGTAAATCAAGAGAAAATAATTCCACTTCTATAACTTTGTAAAGACCCAGTTTCGGAAGCCACCTAGAGGCGCCCCGTACCCGGTTGGTCACATGGCCTCAAGCGCATTTCCCCAAACATCAGAGGATGCTAACTTGCAGTGAGGGCCTTGGGTGTGATAGTGGTGAAACTATTCCCTCATTGGCAGAGTACACAATGGAAGTAAAAAAATATATACAATAGTGGAAGTAGTAAATATCCAACAAAAGTAAACAACAAAATACTAGAATGATAAAAAACTAGAGCACATATATATATATATATACATAATGATGCATGATACATATGTATAGGGAAACAACCAAACAAGTCACAATGCTGGAATAAAAACAGTACTAAACCAAAGTACAAAACAAAAGATAAATATCTCCTCTGCATCACAAGCATTTTCTTGGTCCCATGCTCTCCAGATCCACAGCAAGTCATGTACCGGAAGTAAAGGGTGCTTGCCCTTATCTATACCTACAACAATATAATCTGTTTGGGCCCAAAATAATATACCAAATAGGTTGTGAGAATAAATCTTGGTAGGAAACCACCAAAAGATATGTGCCTAAAAGTCAGTGAATATATGGTAGGTAAAAGTACAGAAAACAGTAAACAGGAAGGTGCTCAGTAGTAAACAGTTCCACAAGTCAAACAATCAATCTAGCATAGTAACCCTCTATGAAGTGCACACAGCCTATCTTCTCTAGTTTCTTACATGAAGACTCTCTGAGGAAGCACTCAAAGTCAATTACCCTTATAGTCTAAGGTAGTCAGGAACTCTCTGAGGAAGCTCACGTGGTCAATTTCTCTTATAACCCCAAGGTCAAGGACTCTCTGAGGAAGCTCACTTGGTCAATTCACCTTATAGCCCATGTCCTTCATAGAATCTCTGAGGAAGCACTCACCGTCAATTCCCCTTATAGTCAAAACAGTTCAGGAATAAAATCAAAGACTCTCTGAGGATGCTCTCCTGGTCAATCCCCTTATAGTCTAAAGTAATCAAAGGCTCCCTGAGGAATCTCACTCGGTCAATTCCTCTTATAGCCCTAAGTGGTTGTAGGCTCTCTGAGGATGCTCACTCGGTATATCCTCCTTATAACCAAAAGTGCTCAAAGTCTCTTTGAGGAAACTCACCCAGTCAATTCCCCTTATAGTCTACTACACCAGGTTCTCATGGCCCTATGTAGGTCAACGAGCATAGCAGTGCAATATGGCCAAGTAAACCTATAGAACTACTTGACTAAATAGTCTACATTAGAACAATCATGTCAGAATTAAAACTCTCCATCCCATAGCAATAGGCATGGAAAACAGGAAAGGCATCCAAACTGGCTAAACAGGACCAAATGGTCGTAAACAAAACATGCAAAGGAAAAAAATCCAATGAATAGAAATCAACCCTATTGATGTCCAAATTACCTCTACACAAGTATACAAGCATGGTAGGAAATCAACTGGGGTAAAATGGAAAACACGCAATACCCCATTCAAGGGTATTGGTGGAATTTTCACATAATACTCAAATACATTGAACAGAAAGCCACAAACCACCTACCTTGGGGTTAGGAGATCACTATATGTGAACCTCAAAGCTTGAATATCCTTAGAACGTCTAAGATCTACAAAAACGTCTAAAAAATTCAACCCACAATATCTAAAGAGAGAGGAGAAATCATAATATGATGCTCTAGGAGAAGAGAGAACTCAATGATGCGATTCCAACACAACCAATGGTGTTCGATTCGGAGGACGGACGGAGGCTTGGGGGTTTGTCAAAGATCTACGGCCGTACAGGGCTCCTGGATGAGACGAACAAAGAAGGGAGTGTTTCTATTGATTAGATGCGACCCCGGTGTGTTTAATGAAAAAAAAGTACACGGAGTGTACTTTTAAAGTACACGACATGTACTCGCCTTTTTCATACTCCACATTAAGTGGCCTCCAAGTCACTCACACACGATCATGTGTGCGGCTACTACACAGTCAACAAACGACCTCTTATGGAAAGGAAGTACATGACGTGTACTCATAACGTACATGGCGTGTACTTAGAAAATTTCTAGAATTTCCTTTTTCCTCAAAAAATGAACAGAAAAGGAAAGACATACCTGAAAATAAGATCCGAGTTCTTACATATCCAATAGCCCTTGATTAGGTTTGGTATAACTCTCTCATCAGTTTTTTTATTCTTCTTCATGATATCTTGGTGACTGTTGGGGTGAATATTATATTTCAGTTTTTGTTTTAGTTTATTTTAAAAATGTGTTGAAAATGGTTTGGAAAGTGTCATTTTAATTGCAATCTGGATATTATTTCATAATTTTGAGTTGAGGAATTAATTGAACAAATTTTCAGTTTAAATTTTTTTGTATTTGAAATCATGGTTTTATTCATGATTGTGAATTTATTTTTCAAAAAAATCATAAAATAAATTTTCATTTCTTTTTAGAATATATGTATGTGTCTTATTGAGTGGTGATCCCACTTATTTTAAATAAATTGATGTGAGATTACCTTTGTAGTGAAGTCATGATATTATTTTTTATTTATTATTTGGAGTGTAATAAGTTTTCTATATAAATTATCTTCAAACTAGATTTTATGAAATTTTTTGTGATAGGAATTTTAAAAACTCATTGATCATGTCTAACTGGGATTGTTTGGAGCACACCCTATATGCATTATGATGTGTATAAGTAATACTTATGTTTTTTTAGGTTCTTTATTCAAGATCATCATTGTTTGATGTTTGTTTGTTTCCATTATTGGATGTGAGAGATATGGTGGTGACCATGTGTCATAGATTGGTGTTTTCATAGTAGTGTGGGATAGAAGATTATTTTTGAGATGTTATTGTATCTACCAAGTAATCTAGTTTAACCTTTATGAGTAGTATTTTAGGTTTTAGTTTATTTATTTACCTATACTTCCATTTTACATTATTAGATAAATGTTTTATTATTTAATTTTTTATATTTATAATTTAGAATTTCCAATTTTATTTAATTTAACTCGTTTAAATTCTTATTTTGAACAAATCCATGTCCAGATTATTAAATATTTTAGACTATTTATTGTTTTTATCATTAAATTATAATGTACAGATACACCAATTGGAATTTATGAGTTCATTTATAGTGTTTTTTAATTTCAAGTATTATTTTAGGGATAAAAATTCCCATGCATGTGTTCTTGATACAAAATCACAAGTAGAAAAATCATGAGGATCAGGAATTCTCTTCAGACCTAGTGGATGGAAATAACAAATGTCTTGTTGGTTCATAATGGAATGGTTGATTATAATATGGTATTTTTACTAGTGATCATACCAGTTTTTCTTTTATGTGGATTTGGAATTGTGAACAATATGTATGGTGTTTTGTTTTAAACCCACATATCCCTAAAAATATTAAAATTCAAAAAAATAATTATTATCAAATGGGAAGAATGATACACTATTTATATATTCAAAATAATGAAAAAGTGTTTGTGGACCAAAATAATATATTCCATAAGAATTATTATCTAAATCATTGTTTTAGTATGAGGGAGTTTTAACATGATGGAGTTTAGGAATAACAAATTCTAACTATTCTATAGTTAAGAGATTATTCATTTTAACAAAGAATATTGTGGAAGAAGAAATGACTATACTTTCATAAGAACAATGATGGTTAGGAAGGATTCGTCTGGTGCTAGAGAAATATGGATTTATTATATAAATTTATGATGAAATAATATTAATAGGATATGAACCTATAACCTATATAGAGTCCTTTTAGAGTTCAAATTTTGATAAGTCATAAAAGGCCATGAAATCTGAGATTGACTAAATATATAGTAAAAAATATTTTTAACATGGTTGATGCACATGGAAGGGTGAGACATATAGGTTTAAAGTGGGTTTGTTTACAACATATTAAAAATATAGTAAAATATCTACATATAATAATTATATATAAAAAACATTATAAATTAATTCATTACATCTACTATGAAGAAATTGTTCATCAAGTAGTGATGATATCATCTATGTAGATAGTATGTTTCATAGTAACCCTATATGATTATAAAATATATCAAATGTATGAAAAAATACTATTAATATTGTAAATTTGACTACTTATGTGTATATAAAACAACCTAGACGATGTATTTTTTCTAATGAGTGTTAAATTTTATGAGACACATAGGTCCATTTATTAATTGTATAAATATTCTCAAATCTTGAACATATAGTTTGACATTATATACTACGAGTTTGGTGTCATTAAAAAGGCAGAAAAAATTTGTGTATAATAGATTATTAGTGTAAAGTTGTTGAATTTGTAATATTACATTAGAATGATATTATAAATTTGTACAATGATGTCATAACTCTATGGACTATAAAGATATAGTTCGTAAAATTATTCATTATGAAATATATGGGTCAAATAACATATGTACTAGGTATAATGATTTATAAAGTTAGGTTGAGAAGGATTTATGGATTAAGTGAAAAAAATCATGGTAATAAATTAAATTGGTTTAGTATTGAAAGCTATAAAATGGAGTATTTATTTGTATTACATGGTATGAATATTAGTATGATTTTTAATCCTTTTAATGTGTTAGAATTTATGAATATGATTTATTATGCATCAACCATGGGATCTATAATGTCATAAAAGTCATATACACAATATGAGGGAAATTATTATCTAAAAATACCAAGTATATAAAATTAAATCAAGGTTATATTGACTAGATTTCTCTCAATAATTTCATTACCTACATCAAAAAAGTAATGGTTTGTTCTTGGTATTTGGAGGTGTATATGATAACATTATAGGGGTAAAATAAATACTATATTATAGTATAAAAATGTTGATATAAGATCCCCGTCATGTATCTTGTTTTTCCTCAATGGTGGAGCTATTAGTTAGAAGATTTATAATTAAGTCCCCATTGAAGACTTAATAATAGTGGGGGAGTACATTACAACATTATATACTACAAAGTAAAATGTTTGGATCAATAATATTACTACAAATCATGGGGTGGTTTTAATAATTGAGTGAATAATTTAGATATAATGTAAAAATTGTGTAGCTATATCTCATGGAAAACAATCCCAGTGTACTAATGTACCCAAAACATATTGGTCAAATGTTTTATTATTTTAGAGATCATTTAATTGGAAAATGTAAATATTTATTGAGTGGATACAGAGGAGAGTTTATTAGTTGAATTTATAAGTACATTAATACTGATAAAACATGAGGGTCATGTGATGCCTATGGGTAATACAAAAATGAGAGTCTAAACATTACAGTCATAGGATGTTTGTTTATTGATAAAACATCAATTTTTTAAATGATTTAGCAATTATATGAATAAATGAATATAAATAAAATAGTTTGGTTATTTCATTAAGAATAAAATGTTATAACTCAAAGATACTCCTTCATTTAATATTGTCATCTAATATAATAGAGTTTCTTATATCATATTCAATATAGTAAATCATTCTCTATTTTATGAGACTCTTTATAAATTTTCCTTCGCTCTATTTTAATTCACGGAGGAGGTGTTATAACATCATTTAAGGGAAGGGGTCTTAATGAATCATTTTGTGCATCCAAAGGTTAAAAGAAGCTCTCATAGGAAAGAACCTATAAGTTTTAATAGAGGGAGATTGACCAAACTCAATTATTTTGGAGATCAAAAGAATAAAAAAAATTAAAACTTATTTAATTGATTTTATTATTTCTTATTATTGATTCCAATTCTACTTTATGTAGGAAAGGGTGTCATGTGTCATTCTATTACTAAAAAGCATTGAGATATCCTGTGAAACCCATTAACACAATGAAGTTATTAATGTTTCATTGAATGTTTTATATGTGATAGTTTGAACAAAAAAATCATGTTATTATATGTTTTACAACTAGTATTGCAACACTAGAATTCCCAAAACGTTTAATATTATAGTTTTAATGAATAGTATTAACCCTTACATAAAAAACACAAATTTTCATACTCTAAATTTATATTCCTGGAAGTAAGCCTACCTATTCAAAAGTATACACTTTATTCATTCAAGGAAAAAATCACATTATTGAATCCCTAAATTCATTATTATTTAAACTGAACTTTATGATAAAGTAAATTTCATTTTATAGTTTGGGATGAGTTTAAAAATATTAGTAATGGGTATGAAATAATTAAGACATGTTTTACTATTTAAAACCAATTAAAATTTAATTTATTTGAATAAATAATGCTAATTTCATATAAAATATAATGTAAATAATGAAATAAATAACTTGGATAAAAATTATATTATATAAATTGAATAAGAATGAAATCTCTTTGGAAAACAAAAAATAATTGTGAATAAAATTATTTTTTTGGATTATAATGTTTTAACCATTAAATGATATTAAACAAGCCTTCATTCTTGAAATATAATTCCTTCATAACCAAATAAAAAATATTAAAATACTATAAATATTATAAAAACAATGAGCACAACATAGAGCATCATATTTTTTTATCACCCATACCAATCAACATTACTAATCACAATTAAAATGGAACAGTCCCTTTAGTTACTTCAAAAATATCATATTTGGAGAATAATTAATTACATCATGAATTGCGGGGATATATCTTATCCCCAACCATAATAATTTGTAAATCTAGAATACTATAACATGAAAAAAATCATAGTATCTCCTATTTAAAAAAAATCAGTAATAAAACTATATGAAATAGTCTTTTATCCTTGAAGCAACGATTTTTTAGAGAATACTTATAAATTGAACAAATTTTATAAGGGACTAGTTAATTATTTGTTGAAGGAATAAATGAATCAAAAAAAGTAACCTAAGAAGATAATAAAAAAAAATATTTTTTTTGTAACATAATACATAAAATTTTGAATTAATTTCTTTAGATAAAAAAACTTTACCTAAGTCCAAACTGACCTCCCACATTCATTACATCCTAAATTAGAAAATTATATTATTTATTTAATTTCTCCAAAACCATATTCAATATTATTAATTAATTTAACTTATTATCATATTTTATTCTTTTTTTGGATTAATTTTTCATGTGTTGGTCATTTTGTGGTTGTCGACTCAACAATATGATTCAATATTTTGTATAATTATAATGAATAGAGGACCTTGTATAATTATTCCATATTTTCCTGAAGAAATTGTTTAAAAATATATGTTTTAGATTTTTTTCCCCAATATTCTTATAAAATTGGTAATAATTATCAAATATTCAATTATCTTTAATCTTTATTTGTAATTATTTAGAAAAATCATGCTGCATCATTGAGTAGGTCGTGTAAAAACCCCATACACAAAATACCATCAATGAAAGAATGATTAAAAACCCATTTATATTATAATAATCTCTATAAAAAGTTATATCATTCATAATTCCATATGATATACATAAAAATGGTTTCATTACGAAATGGTTGAAGCATATTAGGAAAATAAAGGATGAAGTTGATGACACTTTCATTTCATAATCAAATCTTCCCTCAATGATCACCTTTACAATATAACTTTAATAACTCTTTCATATTGACAGAATAAAATGGACAAGGATAACAACTTAATGGTAATAAATATGGTGGAATAAATATTGGAATCCAAACACTACATGTTTTTAAAATGGTTGATTAAATTACCATTTGTAAACATACTCAAATAAATTTTAGTAAATAATTGTTTTGGAGATTTATAAACAATCAGGTGTATCATATGTATGGATAGTCTTAATCATCCCATATCCATTCTCACATCATAAAATCTATTTTAAACATTATTTATTACTCTATGAAATTTTTCATGGTATTTTAGAATTTATATGTTGATCCGAAATAATAAGAAACACCAGTTCAAAAACCCATTATCTTCTTATATCATGGGTATATATCTATACAATTTAATTTAATTTTAATTTTAACATAAACCATTTCTTATCATTCATTAATATCTTCTATCCATGTAGTTTCAAAACTATTTCATCAAAATATTTCATTACCTTTTTTACATATTTTACCCATCTAAATCTTAAAATTTATTAAATATCTATTTTATAATACCATCTATATAAATAATTATTCTTCCTCTAATCCGGATAGCACATGTTTTTTAATATCATGTCTGAACTCCCAAAAATTATAAAAATATATCCATAAAATTATTTTACATTTAATGAATATTTATTATATTTGATCAGGTAAGATGTAAAAATGTTTTTTAGTGTTACAAATAGTATATTAATGTGGTTCAAATTCCTATTTACATTTTATTTATCTGATATAAATAAAAATTTTACTCTTTATTAAAGTTACTGATTAATATTTTTTTCTATTTTAATTAATTTTGATCATTAATCATAATTAATGTCATGAACCAACATGAATTACCCAACTATACAGAACCTATGATAGTTCTAATATGGCCCAAATGGTGTCCCTGCTCCGCATAGGCTGGTGACAAGCACATGGGCATCAATAACTAATTTTGGGAATGATTTTTCCACAAAAGAACATATAACATAATGAAATTCATAAAGAGAATAATAGTATTCCAATTCCATTCAATAGTAGAAAATATAAAAAATTAAGGAAAAAAATGTGTGAAAACCCTAATCAAAACTGATGTATGCAATATTAGAAAAAAAACCATCTCCATTTAGCATGTAGTCACAACCAGACTCCCACACCCAACTAAAAAACCAACCCACTTCCACCATGTTGTACTTTCATTTACCTATTTTTGACAAAACAATATATATATATATACCTAAAGTTTTATACTTGTTTTGATAAAAAAAAAGATCAGTAAGATCCAATTATATGTTCTGCAAGTGCACTTTACAATATAGAACAACTATGGAAACATAAATAGAGACAAATAATGAGAAACTATTTTTAAAATTTTAATATAGAAAATTAAAAGCATATTTTTCATAGTTTATAAAACATGACAATAATATTGGTTATCAAATAAGTACCATAACATTTTAAAAATATATTTCATTGATTTTAAGTAAGGAAAACTAGCACTTCATGTAACATTAGTTCAATGTTTTTTAGGAACCTTGCACAATTCTCATGATCAATATTCCCCCTTGTGTACACATGAACCTAGTAGGACATACCTAGGTGGTTTGAGTTCACTCATGATAGTGGCCCCAGATAACCAATATGAAGCATAGTTCACACACTCCCATAGTAGAAAAGGCCTAGGGGGTATGAGTTCATCCCCAAATATGGCTTCATGGATCATCGATAATCACAGACATGTTTACAATATTTGAATAATTCAAAGGGAGTTTCATATTTGAAATTGTATAAAACATGAAATAAAACAATTTTTATTAAATAGTCCAAAAAATGAAAATCCACTTTCATTAACATGCCAAAAAACAATATTTTATCAAAATATTGTTTATGGAATTAACCAATTTTAGAAAAAAAAATCAAGATGATAAAAACCATGTTTGGTAAAACAAATCCAATTCATGAAACCATGTACCATGATTCACCTAGAATATAAAAACCAAAAATGAAATCGTAATCTAAGATGAACCAAGGACTCTAGGTATTGATGGAGGATCCAGAATATTTAATTCATAATATAAAACTTCTAAATTTAAAATTTCTTGAACAGAGGAAATAAATGAAATCAATTACCACCACAATTCCTTGACAACACACCAAAAGGATTGGAGATCTAGATATTAGAACTCAATTATATAAGTAATATACGATGAATTTTATGAAAAACGAATCCAACAAATTGAAATGGATTTCATAGTCTATGAGAAAGAGGAAAACATAGACTAAGAGTATCCAAGATCAAAACAGAGAAAAACTTACTAAAAGTGGATCATAGCATGGATCAACACTTCTATAAATCAAGGATTTGAGTTGGAAGTGAAAAATAAATCCATATATTTCTTCCAAATTTATATTTTAATACCCTGATATTTTAAAACAACACTATGTTCTCTAGCTTATACAACACACAACATTGAGATTGAACAAACCACACTATACTATTTTAATATTATTATTTGTACATGAACATTAAAACATAGTTGCTAAAATAGGTGGATAAATAGGAAAACAATGTTATAAAAAATATATCTAATGTTTTTATATAATCTAAATGTATTTATTAATTCATTATAAATAATTACACTAATTTTAGTAAATTATGTTTATGTTTCAAAAATACATTTTCTTCAAAAACTATTTTTATAACTTTTTTGAGAAAAAAATATTATGATTAAATTCTATAAATTTTATGAAATATATTTGATAAAATAAATTAAACTTTTAAATCATCCTTTCCAATTTAACATAAATTGAAATATTCTATTTTTTCAGAAATGATTGAGTTTTCAGTAAACCGTGAAAATTACTGATTTCTCAAATACAATCATTTTTTCTGTTAAATTAAATAATTTAAATTACAATGTATATAATATATTTGGTATTAAAGTGATATATAAACCATTTTATTTAAAATAATATTTTTAATTTCATTTAAATTATCATTTTTATGATTTTAGTATATGTTTATTTTTATTCTTAAAACATGGTTTTCTGTAAACTATTCATAAGTACATAATGTTTACCCATTTTAATTAATTAGAATAAACTATAGTGACATTAATTTAAATTAAATTTATAGAATATAAATCTATCTAAATTAATCTAAATTCATATAATGATTATTTCTCATCATAGAGTTAATGTAAGATCATCTATTTCTTGAAAATTACATTTCTTGAAAAACTGTTTTCCGACACGTTTGGTGAGTTCATTTTAAAATTGAATTATTCCACTTCACTTATTTATATTTTATAAAATTAATTCCATATTTTTAATCATCATAACTAATATTAGTTAATATGGTTAACTTAATTATTTTTCATAATGAATATTAAAAATAGAAAAAAAACTAGTTAACATAGTGAAAAACAAAAATTGTAAAGGTGAGTAACCTTAGAGGTAAATGGGAAAAAAATTAAAAAAAATTATTTTTTAATGGTGGATATTTTTATCTAACATATCACCCCTAAAATCAGTTATTTATCAGTTTTTTTGTCACTTTTATTCATAGTTACAACCTATTGATGAATAGTTTTGGGTATTTACAAAAAACAACTCTTCAATTATAAAAGGAGACCCAGAATACTCTTATTTTCACAATTAAAAATTAATTTGGTTTAGAAACTACCTTACAAAATACCTTATTAACTTCTCTCAAAACATATTATAGCCCTTTTTGATCATAAGTCCAATCTATGAAGTCTTTAGGTATAATCCTAAAGAGGTGGTCTGAATAATAAGTAGCATTCTTAACTGTGAATTTTGTTTTATTATTTCTTACACCTCATTAAAATATTACAAAATAATTTTGATATAATAAAATAATAACATCTCATATATTTAAGAGTTATTATTTTATTTTAATATCTTACATTTATCTCCAACTCTATCTAATGGGAAATGAAACTGTTGTTCATGGGTATGGCGGACTACGACCTCACGAACTGATGTAATCTGTTTACCATTGTCTCCTCTAAAGGCTGAATAAGAGGATATTATTAATGATTAAATATTTTATTCTTGAAATATTAATAATTATTTAAAAGTGATATATCATATTCTTTTTTCCTTACCATCCATTGAAAAATGATAATTCCATTCATGTTTATGGCATATTATCGCCTCCCGAAGAGATGTGATTCATTTTCTTTACGGCATCACATATATTATAATGGCCCAGTTTTTTGGGGTCCATTACTTTGTGAAAATATCGTGTTCTAACGGTAAGCCTATCGGTAGCCTTAACCTACCGGTAGCAGGCCTATCGGTAGCTCGGTCTACCGGTAGCCACAACCTATGGGTAACTCTGTCTACCGGTATCTTGGTCTACCAGTAGCTGCAGCTACCAGTAGCTTTTTCTACCGGTAGCTCGGTCTACCGGTGGCTCTCGCCTACCCCTGCAGGGTTTTCCCAGTCGCGCTCCCTTTTGCACAAATTGGGTTTTAAACCCTATTTTGACCCCTTTTAAAATCCCGGTAACGCCCATAAATGTTTTAATTAAATATTTAATGAATTAACCTGGTGTGTGCATCAGTTTAGACCCCTTTAATGATGTGTGGGGTGTCTCAACCGCGTGGTCAACCCACGACCCCGCTCCTTACACGGTTCCACTTTGGTATCTCATCTGTTCCCGGCCTTTATAAACAAAAAGGGCTCTCTTAGATTTCTTTTCTCGATCACCCTATGCTAGGAGTACCCTTCGTTCAGACGAGCATCTTTTCGTTCGGACGAACCGCGTCACTATCCGTGAAGTTCCGCGCCCAGCCTTAGCATCGATCGTTATCAACAAGTAGGGATCCTTCCTTCGACTCTCTTTTTTTCCATCTTGCGGGGTGGGCGTGCTTTTGCTTCTATATAATTGGATGGACCGAACCTTAATGAAGATAATAAATGGAATTCAAAAGAATGAAGGGGAAGGGGTGTGATCAGGTGGTCTTTCTCTGTGCACTAACGAACCCTTGCCTCTGGTGATGTTTAATGGATTGTATGGTGGTTGTGATCCCTTGCTGTGAAAAGTAAATCGATTAATTACTTATATTTGGATAAAAAAATTGAAAGCACCAGGATCAACTCCTTTCTGTGATAACCCTGGTTAAGTACAGCGAATTTGAAATCATAGAGTGTGTTAAATCTTATAAATCTGAAAATACCGGCATGGACCTGCCTTGTGTTAGTGGTAGTGATTGTTTGTTTTTCCTTTACGGGCCCTTTGTTGGGTGATGTGGGTGGGGATGGATCCCCTGTTATTATACTCTCGGTGGTTGTGAAATTGGGGATAGGATCCGCTGTGTTATGCTTTCGGTGGTTGTGAATTTTAAGACTGGTTGGTTACCTTGTTTATATCACGAATTGGGGTGGGATCCTCTATTGTTGAGAAACCTTTTTGGCTCCTAGTTTTTGGACATGAGGCTGTATCTTGTAGTTTATTCTTGGTTGTTGTGACTTTACAAGAGAACCGGGTGTGGATGTTGTAGTTGATGCTGGACTGTTCGTTTTCCCTTGGTTTATGCTTATGGTGTTAGTCGCCCAGTAGTGCAGAAACTTATTTAAACGTTATTATTGAACAGATAAACCAGGATGGGGAAAATGGGTTTTGGTTTGATGTGAGTTGTGACATGGACATGGTAATGTTTGTTTTCTTTAGGCAGGATGAAGAAAAACCTAAACTTTGTGTGAGTCCTTGTTACCTATATATATAATGGTAGTTTTGTGTTTCTTATTCGCGCCCACCCATGTTGAGCACTTAGTGTCGAACACCCCCATTTCATGGGGGAGGGTGTGTTTCCCAACACTATTATTAGTGGCTGGTTATTTGCTTTTTTTCTACTCCCTTTCCCAGATACCCAACTATCTTCGGGTAGCCTGTGATGGCCTGAGGTCTATTATTAGCCCAAGAACCTTCGAGTGGGGGTAGTGTGATAGTTGTGGCCCAGGTGTGTGCGGGAAGGTAGTTCCCAAGTATCTTCGAGATGACGCCCAGGTGTCTTCGGGCGTGGCATTGGATCTTCTATCCCAGGTGTCTTCGGGCGTGGCAGTGGTTGTTCTGGCCTAGGTGTTTACAGGCGTTGTTACGTGTGACAGTTTTGGCCCAGGTGTGTGCGGGCGGGGTGTAGCAGTGGGACTGTGGTGAGAATGGCGGAATTGGTTCGATGAGTAGGATGCCTTCAATAACCAGTGGTAAAGTGGTGTGGGGTACCCAAACATCGATGTTCTCTTATATATATATTACTTGACTTGCGTTATTTGGGGAGTGTACGTTGGTGAGGCTTGGGTGGATAGTTTACCTTGTTAGGTGTTTAGTTTACTCTTTTTCTCATGGGACTTTAGTACGTTCCCCCACTTGTGCACAAGATTCTTTGGTTTTTCCCTACTGAGTATACTTGTATGCTCACCCTACATATATAAAACTTTTTTCAGGTTTCCAAGAGGACTTCGGGGATCGCGCGGGGACCATACTAGCACAAGACCTTTGGGTAGTTGTTGTTGATGTTTTTATTTCTTTGGTACTTTACACTTGTAGTCACTTTGTACTTTGTGGATTTTTTACTTTTGTAACATTCATTGGGAATGGTTCTTGGGTTTACTTTTACTTTCCGCTTTTGGTGTTGTTGGGATTTACCATTCTATCTCCTGGTCCTATTAAAAGGAAAAGAGTAATGCCTTCCATTTAGTGTGTGATTCTATACCCTTGGTTCTAGTCGCCACATTGGGACCTATTGAAGGCGGGCCTCGGGGGTCATTATCTCTCATTCAACTTAATGAAGGAAGGGCCTAGAAATCTACTAACCCTTCCCTCCTTTTTGGTGAAGGCGGGTCATGACAGAATGGTATCAGAGGTGATGGTTGAGAGATAAGATGGATTCTGGAGTTAGGCACAGTGAGGATTGCATGGGATGGTAGGGCAACAGTGTTGGGTGACCTTGGTGCATGAACTAGGCCAGGGAAGACTGGCAAGGACGCGGGATTTTAGCCCCCCCCCCCCCCCCCCCGTGATCTGATGCAAGGACTCTGGACCTACCGAACGACCAAGTGAGGCCACGCTGATTATAGGGTAGAGACCCTAGGAAACGTACATGCATCATAATGACTTGTGTTCTCGTGTTTCTGGGGTGTCTTGGGAATTAATAATGAATAAAAAAAGTTTAAGAAGTTTTAAGAACAATATTCTGCACTACTTGGGCTTAGGCATTCCTTGTTTTCCTTGCAGCTATGGCACCTGGGAGATGACCGCGTTTGGTGCGGGAGATCGAGGCCCTGGAGACTACCTTGGCTGATCGGCAGAGAGATGATCGAGAGGAAGAGGATGACCAGTGGCAGAGGACTCTTCAAGCCTTCCAGTGATATACCCTCGAGAAGTATGAGGGAAGCACCTCTGATATGAAGACGGAGGGCTGGCTAGAGGAGCTAGTGATAGCCTTCAGCTTGATCCGGGCTCCGACCGAGTACTAGGTTCCTCTGGCCATCAGCCAGATGCGGGGAGCGGCGCGTCAGTGGTGGATGCTTTACCTAGGGGAGAGGAGAGAGGCTGAGGTTGCATGGGCTGATTTCGAGAAGGAGTTCCGGGCAGAAATCCTCTCTTCGATGATGAAGGAAGAAAAGAGACAGGAGCTACTCTCCCTCCAGCAGGGGAGTATGTCAGTGAGGGAGCTAGGAATCATGTTCAAGGAAATCCTACATTTTTCTCCAGACCTCTTTCCTGACGAGGAGTCTCGGGAAAGGCGTTTAGAGGAGGCACTCCGACCCTCCCTCCAGTATGCTGTTACCCCCTTTACCCTACCGACGTACATAGAGGTCTAGAAGAAGGCCAAAGTGGTGGAGAGAATGCATGCTCTAGGAGGTCTGTCACGAGAGGGGATCTAGCAGGGACCATCGAAGGGGAAGGCTGTCAGCACCAGGCCTCCAGCGTGAGGACCATCCAGGTTCTAGCCAGCAGGGAGCAGGCCGCAACAGTTCCAGTTCTGATCCCCTAGTCCTCGCCATTTTCCTTCGGGCCCAGGACCACGGTGCTTCGTCTGTGGGAGCTATGGACATATCCAGAGTTTGTACCCGGACCGAGTACAGTACGGCGGTGGCGGACAGCCCCAACACCTGCCCCAGCAGCATCTTCCAGCTAGGCCTTTCCAGCAGCAGCAACAGGGACAGCGAGCTCCCACTCCTCCGAGGGTAGACGTTGCAGGAGGAGGCCAACCTCAGGGTGCTCCTCAGGGACCTCGACCGGGGTGAGGTCAGGGAGGTTGCCGACAGCCGAGGGGCAGAGGAGCTGGGCGTGGATAGTTGCACGCTGTAGAGGCAGCAGTTCCAACAAGGCCGGAGGTCGTTCGAGGTACGATCAGTTTGTTTAGCACCCTTGCTTATGCATTGTTCGATATTGGAGCTTCGCACTCCTTTGTTGCACCCAGTCTAGACCATGACTTGGGTCTATATGCCGATAGACTTCCAGTTCCCCTGGTGCTGAGCACACTAGTCGGAGGTTAGACCGACTTGTTATTTGTTTGTCGAGGATGCAGACTGATGATAGGTCCACATTAGTCAATTAGGGATCTTCTTCTGCTACAGATACAGCCATACAATGTCATCCTAGGAATCGAATGGCTATTCTTTGTGTATGTTGTCATCAACTGCTTTCGAGGAAGGGTTGTGTTCTCAGACTTGGGCGGCCGGCGTGTTACCTTCACCAGTGAGCATAGCAGTCAAAAGGGAAGCAGGCGAGAGGAACCCCTCCTCTCCTTGATTGACAAGCTGTTAGTGGAGTCAGTAGATGCTGAGATGGAGGAGGTGTAAGATATCATCCGTGAGTTTATGGATGTCTTTCCGGAGGAGGTGATGACTCTATTCCCTCGACGTGATATCGAGTTCGAGATAGACCTGCAGCCCGGCGTTCGTCCGATCTCGATGGCTTCTTACCGGTTGGCACCTTCAAAGCTACGAGAGTTGCGGATTCAGATTGACGATCTGATGAAGAGAGGTTATGTTCAACCGAGTGTGTCACCATGGGGTGATTGAGTATTGTTCGCAAATAAGGCGGATGGGGGTCTCAGGTTATGCATAGACTATAGGAGGCTGAATCACGTAACAATCAAGAATCGCTACCCTCTTCTGATGATAGACGACCTTTTCGACCAGCTGAAAGGGGCGGGGTGGTTCTCAAAGATCGACCTGCGGTCTTGGTATCACCAATTGAGGGTAAAAGAGAGTGACATCTCAAAGATGGCCTTCAGGTGTAGATATGGACACTTCGAGTTCATATTCATGCCTTTCGGTGTTACGAATTCCCCAGCTGTGTTCATGGGGCTTATGAACTCCATCTTTTGGGAGTACCTGGATCGGTTCATAGTTGTGTTCAGCGACAATATCCTGATCTATTCAAGATCAGAGGAGGATCACGCGAAGCACCTGAGGGCGGTTTTGGAGGTCCTCCGACGGCACCAGCTCTATGGTAAGTTGTTAAAATGTAAATTCTGGACACGAGAAGTGTACTTCCTCAGGCATGTGGTGTCCGAGCAGGGGGTAGTGGTGGACCCATCAAAGGTTGAGGCAGTTGTTTCTTGGGCAGCACCCAAGAATGTGGTAGAGGTATGTAGTTTCCTCAGGCTGGCGGGTTACTATCAGAGGGTCGTACCCAACTTCTCTTGAGTTACATCCCCTTTGATAGCCCTGACCAAGAAAGACCATGTTTTCATGTGGAGTGAGTAGTGCGAGTCAGCCTTTAGCTATCTGAAGGAGAATTTGGTTAGTGCCCCAGTTCTGAGATTACCAGAAGAAGGAGCGGCCTATGAGGTGTTCGGTGATGCTTCAGGACAGGGCCTGGGATGTGTGTTGATGCAGCAGCAAGGAGTGATCTCTTATGGGTCTAGGCAGCTACGCCCTCATGAGCGTAATAATTCGACCCACGACCTAGAACTTGCGGCCGTCGTTTTTGCACTAAAGTTATGGCGGCATTACCTCATCGGGGAACACTTTGTTGTCTTCATAGATCACCAAAGTTTAAGGTATAACTTCTCCAGAGGGACCTGAACATGCGGCAGCAGAGGTGGATGGAGTTCCTCCAGGATTACAAATTTAAGATCTCCTACACTTCAGGGAAGGGGAATATAGTGGCCTATGCCTTCAGCAGGAGGATGTAGAAGGATATGGTCCGAGAGTCAGCAGACGCCTGGAAGGCGATGGAGGAGTTGGCTGCCTTGCACCTGGATGCAAGGATGGATAGCGGTAGAGGTTTCCTATATCAGATGAAAGTGTAGTCTTCTCTGTTACAGCAAGTGGAGGAGTCTAAGTGGGGAGACCTAGAGTGCGAAGTGATGTGTGACCGTGTTGACCAGGGCAATGCTCTGGAAGGATGGAAATAGGATGGCCAAAACCTGATTCTTTTCCAGGGAAAGCTATTTGTTCTAGAGGCGATGCGCATCAAGGTTCTTAGTGAGTCCCACAACTCACCCCTGTCGGTACACCCAGGAGTTTCCAAGAAGTACCAGGGACTGAGAGGCAGGTATCCTTGGCCCGGAGGTGGAGCAGATCAAGACAGAGAAGGTTTAGCTCATATGGGAAAGGATGAAGGTGGCCCAGGACCGACAGAAGTTGTATGCTGATACCAGGAGGATACCCTTGTAGTTTGAGGATGGAGACCATGTGTTCTTGAAGGTCTCCCCTCGGCGTGGACAATGGAGGTTCGACAAGGGGAGTAAGCTTTCTCACAGGTTCATCGAGCCCTTTGAAGTATTGTGGTGGGTCGGCGAAGTGGCTTATCAGATAGCATTACAACCACTGATACATGATGTCTTCCATGTGTCCCAGCTCTGTCGGTATGTGCATGACGATTCACACGTCCTCAGCTGGGGAGAGCTGGACATTGAGGACGACGTAACTTTTGTGGAGAGACCAATGATGATCGAGGATCACACAGACAACGTGCTTCGTGGGAGAACCATTACCTTGGTTCGTGTGTTATGGAGACATGGTGGGCTTGAGGAGAGTACATGGGAGAGGGAATCACAGATGTGTTTCCAGTACCTAGAGTTGTTTTGAGTTTTTTACTATTCGGTTTATAGCTGTTGTGGTAGAATGTTTTACCTGGTTGGCTATGAAATACTGGTTTTCTTTCCTTTGAATGTGTGTGAGAAGCCCTGGCTATGGGGAGGGGAGGACCCGACCCCTAATCAAGACGCATTAAGGCGGATGCGATTAAACCCGTGCGGGCGAGTCAGTGCTGCCCAAGCGAATAGTATCTTGACATGGGGAAAGAGACTCCCCAACCCACATGGTTGGGTAGTTTGACAAGGTATGTTGCCTGGTTCTTGATAGGAAAGTGTTCTTAGTTAACAATGAGGTTCACTCCTAAGAGGTATCTTTAGAGGTGGTTGTTCGGACCCTTTCTTTCCTTCTGGATTTTTTTGATTATCGAGGGTGAGAATCATTTAAGAGGTATCTGATGTAATGGAACGTGTTTTTGGGGTCCATTACTTTGTGAAAATCATGTGTTCTAATGGTAGGCCTACCGGTAGCCTTAACCTACCATTAGCAGGCCTACCGGTAGCTCAGTCTACCGGAAGCCGCAGCCTACGAGTAGCTCTGCCTACCAGTAGCTCGGTCTACTGGTAGCTACATCCTACCGGTTGCTCGGTCTACCGGTAGCTGTAGCCTACCGGTATCTTGGTCTACCGGTAGCTACTACCTACCAATAGATCATTCTACCGGTCGTTGCAACCTACCAGTAGCTCGGCTACCGGTAGCTGTCAGCCACAGGTAGCTCTCAGCTACCTGTGGCTCTCGCCAACCCCCGCGGGGTTTTCCCAGTAGCGCTCCCTTTTGCGCAAATTGGGTTTTAAACCCTATTTTGACCCCTTTAAAAATCCCAGTAACGCCCAAAAATGTTTTAATTAAATATTTAATGAATTAACCTGGTGTGTGCGTCAGTTTAGACCTATTTAATGACGTGTGGGGTGTCTCAACCGCGTGGTCAACCCACGACCCCACTCCTTACGCAGTTCCACGTTGGTATCTCAACCGTTCCCGGCCATTATAAACAAAAAGGGTTCTCCTAGCTTTCTTTTCTCGATCACCCTGTGCTAGGAGTACCCTTCGTTCAGATGAGCAGCTTTTCATTCGGACGAGCCGCATCGCTATCTGTGAAGTTCTGCACCCGGCCTTAGCATCGATCGTTATCAACAAGTAGGGATCCTTCCTTCGGCTCTCTTTTCTGTGCATCTTGCGGGGTGGGCGTACTTTTGCTTCTGTAGAATTTGATGGACCGAACCTGAATGAAGATAATAAATGTAATTCTAAATAATGAAGGGGAAGGGGTGTGATCGGGTGGTCTTTCTCTGTGCACTAACGAACCCTTGCCTCTGGTGATGTTTAATGGATTGTATGGTGGTTGTGATCCCTTACTGTGAAAATTAAATCGGTTAATTACTTATATTCAGCTAAACAAATTGAAAGCACCAGGATCAACTCCTTTCTATGATAACCCTGATTAAGTAAAACTAATTTGAAATCATGGAGTGTGTTAAATCTTATAAATCTGAAAATACTGGCATGGCCATGCCTTGTGTTAGTGGTAGTGATTTGTTGTTTTTCCTTTACGGGCCCTTTTTGGGTTATGTGGGTGGGGATGGATCCCCTGTTATTATACTCTCGGTGGTTGTGAAATTGGGGATGGGATCCTCTGTGTTATTCTTTCAGTGGTTGTGAATTTTAAGACCAGGTGGTTACCTTGTTTATATAATGAATTGGGGTGGGATCCTCTATTGTTGAGAAACCTTTTTGGCTCCTGGTTTTTGGACATGAGGTTGTATCTTGGAGTTTTTCCTTGCTTGTTGTGACTTTACAAGGGAACCGGGTGTGCATGTTGTAGTTGATGCTTGACTATTTGTTTTCCCTTGGTTTGTGCTTATGGTGTTAGTCGCCCAGTAGTGCAGAAACTTATTTAAACGTTATTATTGAACATGTAAACCTAGATGGGGTAAATGGGTTTTGGTTTGATGTGAGTTGTGACTTGGACATGGTACTATTTGTGTTCTTTAGGCAGGCTGAAGAAAAACCTAAACTTTGGGTGAGTGCTTGTTACCTATATATATACTTTTAGTTTTGTGTTTCTTATTCGTTCCCCACCCAATTTGATCACTTAGTGCCGAACACCCCCATTTCATGGGAAGGTTGTTTTTTCCAACACTATTATTAGTGGCTGGTTATTAGCTCCTTTTTTGCTCCCTTTCCCGGATAGCCCAAGTATCTTCGGGCAGGCTGTGATGGCTTGAGGTCCATTATTATCCCAAAAACCTTCGGGTGGGGTAGTGTGATAGTTGTGGCCCAGGTGTGTGAGGGCAGGTAGTTCTGACATTTCTTTGGGATGAGGCCCATGTGTCTTCGGGCGTGGCAGTGGATCTTCTAGCCCAGGTGTCTTCAGGCGTGGCGGTGGTTGTTCTGGCCTAGGTGTTTTCAGGCGTGGTTACGTGTGACAGTTGTGGCCCAGGTGTGTGCGGGCGGGGTTTGGAAGTGGGACTTCGTGAGGTTGTGGCCCAGGTGTGTGTGGGCAGGGTGTGGCAGTGGGACTGTGGTGAGAATGGCGGGATTGGTTTGATGCGTAGGATGTCTTCAATAACCAGTGGGAAAGTGGAGTGGGGTACCCAAACATCGATGTGCTCTTATATATATATATTACTTGACATGTGTTATTTGGGAAGTGTGCCTTGGTGTGGCTTGGGTGGATAGTTTACCTTGTTAGGTGTTTAGTTTACTCTTTTTCTCATGGGACTTTATTACGTTCCCCCACTTGTGCATGCGAGTCTTTGGTTTTTCCGTACTGAGTATACTTGTATTCTCACCCTACGTATATAAAACTGCTTTCAGGTTTTCAGGATGACTTCGAGGATCGCGCGAGACCATACTAGTGTAGGACCTTTGGGGTAGTTGCAGTTGCTGTTTTTCATTCTTTGGTACTTTACCCTTGTAGTAACTTTGTACTTTGTTGATTTTTTACTTTTGTAACATGCATTGGGAATGGTTCTTGGGTTTACTTTTACTTTCCTCTTTTGGTGTTGTTGGGATTTACCATTCTATCTCCTGATCCTATTAAAAGGAAAAGGGCAATGCCTTCCATTTAGTGTGTGATTCTATACCCTTGGTGCTAGTCGCCACTCCGGGACCTATTGAAGGTGGGTCTCGGGGGTCATTATCTCTCCTTCAATATAAAGAAGGAAGGGCTTGGAAATCTGCTGACCCTTCCCTCCTTTTTGGTGAAGGCGGGTCGTGATATATATTTTATGAGTATGTTTATTTAAATAAGTAATATTATATTTATGATATAATTATAATTATATAAATATAAATAAAAACTTACCTTCTTTACATCGTGATGGTTGAATAATTGAAATGTTACACACGTGTACGTATAGCCTACCATCTTCATGATTGTACCATGGTTAATTTATCCTAAACATATTTAATTTTTAGTTTTATCGGTATAATTTATGCATAAAAATTCTAATTGTGTAATTATTATTAGTTTTTAGATGATTAAATAATAATCTCTTTTACTTTATTTAACTTAACAAAGTGATTTTGGACATATGAGTCGAATATCATCAAAACATCCAATATCAAATTAATTGACTAAGTAATAGAATATGTCATGGTAAAATATAATATAGATGTAATAATAAACTTGGAAAATTCTATTAATAATTAAAATAATTAAAATAATTTTACTATTCTGTAAGATAATGAATGAATGTGATGATTCAGGCTCAGGGTAAGGGATCTCTCTCAAATGCCCTTTTATTCAAGTTATGAGGATTCACAATCTAACTAACATTATCTCTCTCATTATTATTATGGAATACTTATACATTCTGAATATATTACTCTCACATATATACCTATATTATTATCCCCTCCTTTAATGTGTTAATACAAGTTTTATGTTCATTTCTCAAATATCTTTTTTATGAATTTTTTCTTTGATTGTGATATGATACCAGATTATGAAGATTATTTCTTTCTAGGGGTAATTTATATGTTTGTGCCTTATTATTGACATATATTTTTGGAATAAATATTCATGAACTCATTATGATGGGTGTATAAATATTTCACTCTAATGAACTGGGAAAAATTTAAGTCTCATGACACATAATGTTTGGTAATAGTGAGTAAACCAAATCAACTATGAGACTCTGTCTATAATGATGTCTTGGTATTTAGCCTTAAATCTTTTTATGTCATGTTATATGTTGTATCCACATTTCCTATTAGTCCATTATCTTATGAAACCATGTTCTTTAGGTTATTATCCTATGAGATTTACTCATGAGACTTCTCTTTTATGATATGTTTTTATACCTTAACTCATGTGTTATATTTTCTCTTAATTTTTATTCCCATATAAGGATTTATAGATCACCACTTTTTATATGTATTCCCCAAGTTATCCATTATATTTTTATGGATTTTAGGTGATTTAGGAGATAAATTTAAATATTAAAATAAAGTTGTTTCATTTTATTCTCACATTGACGTATTATGAAACTAGTCTTCCAAATAAATTTTTCCTTTTCAATCCTTATTTCATAATAATGGAAATTTGTGTTGAAAATCAAGTGATAATATGTGTAAAAATCATTGGTTTCTATATTTAGTATTATAGGTTGACATAGTTATTTTTTGGGACTAGGAGTAGAAATATTTAGTTAGAAAACAATGTAAAAGTATAAGGATAAGAATAATTATATAAAAATATCTTATAATTTTTGTGATGTATAGAGTGAGTGTGTTCCATTAAATTACATCCTTTTATAGTCACTACAAGTGTATGTGTTTCTATAAAAGTTTTACATAAGGGTAATGAGTTTGAAAAGGGAACATTGGTATTGACTTGACCGTCACCCAGTATATGAAAATGGGACTTACAACACACCTAGTTTGACACTACCAAGGGATATGTGTTGGAAATTCACAAACTCTTTACAAACCATTATGAAGGAATTTATCAAACTATTAGGTTAGAAACCCTAATAGGAAAAAATACCATGGATAACCTTGATTGTAACATAAAGACTCATAAGTTAGGATATACTTATCATTTATAAGTTATTTATTTTATGTTTATAAGTTTCTATTTTGTATATTAATTCATTCTCATGATTTATCTTTTATTATTCTTTTTTAATGTTGGGAAATAGGACATTTCATGAGAGTAGACAATGTAAAGGAAATATAATTATTTCTATAACTGGATTCCTAACCTATGGGAATATAAATTAGGTATATTATGATCAATTAAAATGAGATATCTTGATTTATGTTTAAAAACTTGAACATAGTTGAATTTCCAAACACATTAATGTATATAATATGCTATATTAGGGATATTCAAGTTTTAATGGTGATAAAAAGAAGATTCTATTTCATACATGTAAAAAATATGGGAAGATTTACCATGGAAAATGTATTAAAATAAAGAGAATATGCTTTGTTTGTAGAAAAGGGGTAATAAATAAGATATTTGTTGAAGAAAAATAAAGAATTGGGTTAATAAGAAGTATGGAAATAAAGTTCATCCTAAGGCACCACTAACCATTAAATTTCATAGATGTGGGGAATATTGTCATCGTATAATTCAATTTCTTAATCAAAGGATTAATTCATAAGGTACTAATTTATAATAACCATTAAGGTGGGATGATTTCATTTTTTATGTGTTGGAACATGAGAATAATGTTTTTGAACTATTTTATCAATGTTTTAATGGTTATAAGAACCGTGAAACTAATAAAGGTTATAATGCACTAGTCTTCCATCAAGTATTTTAAAAAATATATTGAATAGTACTAATGACATGGAATTGTGATTTTTTGTAAATTTAAAGTTTTATGGAAAACACATGATTGTGGAAAAGATAATTTTATATAGGTGATTGGTGTTGAGGTAACTATATCAATTAAAACTATTTGATTTTGTTTTAAAGAATATTCCGGACAGAAAAACATAGAGTTTAAAAAATGTTTTTTAACAATTAGTTTTATTTTTGAATATGTTCACCACATTCTTGAGAATATTATAGTATCAAGGTGAATTATGAATATGATAATCACTTTTGTTTTTTCATATTTTTAGAAAAAGGAAAACCTACAGGACTGGTTACAAACCGATGCATCCAGTAAGTATACAGGGCTCAAACCAGAATAGAAGGGAAAAAATTATGCAATTCCTACCACTATCCTACATGATGTACTGGTTAGCATGGAATGGTTTTTATATAAATTATTTAATGGATAAATATTATGAATATTTTCCAAATCATATTTTAGGATCAAATTGTTTATAATTTTTAAAATTTTGAGGTGATTAATGATATTTAGGGAAATTTTTTAATGGTTCCATGTATATGTATCCATTAGGTCTAACATTTGATTTAACATGAAATAATATTATAGAAAACACTGTTAAAAGTTTGAATGTAATGGTTATTTGGTTTGTAGGGTCATTTACTTATATAATTATTTAAGTTTAAATTTAGATTTGGATATTTTTAAGATGATATATTCATTTTTATAATTATATTAACATTTTATAACAATTTATAGTTTTTTTAATGTATAATGACAATAGGAATATCAAAATATCATTTTTTGGAATCATGTAATCCATTAGATGTTACTTTTAGTGCATCAATCATGAGGAATTCATCTTGAATACTCATCATTTGGAACAAAGATTAGATTGTGTTATAAATTGATTAAGGGGTGAAATTATAAATTTTATGTAACTATGATTCCTTAGTTTATAATTCTATATGGTAAAGTAATTCATCCACTTTAGGAAAATGGTCTTGAAATAAAAAAATTAATTGTTTTCAATAAATTGATAAACTCTTCTCTATCTCAAAAAATTATTACATTATCCCCTAAATGGATATTTTTTTTTCTAAATAGATGTTTTCAATTCCCAATAATGTTATCCTAATGTGGAAAACTAGTTTTTTGTTATTTTAGATGAAATCTATATTTCATTTTCTCTCTTTTAATATGAAGTTTTATCAACCATTTTTATTATAAGGGTTTCTATAAAACAATTAAATTCCAAACCATTGATTTTTGATAAAAAGTTAAAACTATGTGGATAAAATTTATTTATTGGGGTATAATTTAACACCCTGAGATTTTGAAAGAGCATTTTTCTTGATAGAATATACATCATGAAACAATAATATTAAACAAATTGTGTTATAGTATTGGAATATTATTATTTAATCATGATCGTTATAACCTATCCATTAAAATTTGCAGTATGAATAGAAATAAAAATAATATGAAAAATATTTCTCAAGTTTTTTTATAATATAAATTTATTTATTAATTTATAATAAATAAGTACAGTAATTTTATTGAAGTCATTTAATGCTTCCAAATATATATTCTTCATAAATGATTTTTATTAATTTTCGTGATAAAGTATTATGATTAATTTTAATAAATTTTTTAAAATATATTTTATAAAATTAAATTATTTTTTATAATAGTCATATTAAAATTAACTTAGGTTGAAATTTTGTAATTTTTCTTGAAATGATTGATTTTTCATTGAATAGTGAAAATTACTTATTTTTCAAATACTATCATTTCTTTTAGTTAAATGAAGGAATATAAAAGTCCCATTATATATTGAATTTGATCATAAATTCACATATGAAACATTAAATTTATAAGAATATAATTAATTTTATTTAAATCATTAATGCTCATGATTTTAGTATACGTTTTCATTTAATCATAAAAAATGATTTTCTGCAAATGTTTTTTAGTGCATAATGATTATCCATTTTAATAAATAAAAATAATCCCTATTAAGAAAAAATTAAAATGAAATTTATAAATTATATGTCTATTTATAATATTTTTAACTCATTTAATTATTATTTCTATTCATAGATTTAATATAATTTCATCTATTCCATTAAAATACATTTGTTGAAAACCCATTTTTAGACACATTTTGCAGGTGTAATTTTAAATTTAATTACACCAATTATTTTATATAAATTTCATAAAATTTATTCCATATTTTTATCATCATAATTATTATTGGTTAATAAGTTAAAATTACTTTTTGATCATGATGAAAGGTAAAAACAAAATAAAAAATATTTAAAGTGGTGAAAAATTAAAATGGTAAAAGAGAGTAACCTTATGATAAATTGAATAACATATTAAAACATTATTATTCTTTAGTTTTTGTGGTAATAATCAAAACTATATCCCCTAAAATACAATATTTATCAAATTTTTAGACACTTGTCTTCAGTGTGACTTCTCATTATTGAATATTTTGGGTATTTATAAAAATGCCACTCCACCTCAATTGTGAGAGGTAACCTTCTATCCTCTTATTTTTAAACTTAAAATTCATTTTGGTTAATCAAATACCTAAAAAATACCTTACATACTTCCCATAAAATGTCTTACATTCCCTATTTGGATCAAAAATCCAAACTAGTAAGGCTTAAGGAATAATGTATAAGAGGTGGTTTGAAGAAGAGGTATCATTCTTAACCGAGAATTTTGTTTTATTTATTCTTCCACCTATATAAAATATTAATAAATAATATATATATTATAAAACAAGTATATACCATATAATTTGGTTTTATTATATTTTTACATAACCTACATTAATCTCCTCCTCTATCAAATGGTAAATGAAACTATCGTTCGTGTGTAAAGCAAACTACCACCTCACGAACCGATGTAAATAGTTTTCAATCATCCAAAATCATGGATTATTATGATGTTGGATTTAATTTATATTTAATATATTCATTAAATATTAATAATTATTTAAATTAAATATATCATATACTTTCTTACCTTACCATCCATTGAAAAAAAATAACATCATTTGTGTGTATAATGGACTACAACCATGCGAAGTGATGTGATGCGTTTCTTATTACATCATCACATGGATTTTATATATAAGTTTATTTAAAAAAATAATGTAATATTTATGATATAATTATCATTTTGGAAATATAAAATAACACTAACCTTCATTCTATCATGATCGTTGAAAAAATGGAAATGTTATTCATTGGTACGTACGACCTACCGTCTCCATCAGTGTAACGTTGTTCATTTTGCATATCCATATTTCATATTTGTTTTAAAAATTATAATTTATGTATAAAAATAATAATTATTCCATGATTATTATTCTTTATATGATAAAATTTTAATCACTTTGACCTTATTCAACCTACCAAACTTATTTTGTACATATGAGCAAAATATCGTCAAAATGTGTGACATCAAATTAATTAACTAAGTATTGTAATATGAAATGGTAAAAAAATAATATATAAGGAATATTAAATGTTAAAATGTTTATTAATAAAGTAAATAATTAACATAATTTTATTATTCTGAAAGATAAATAACATATGTGACGATTCAGGGTCAAGGTATGAGATCTATCTAAACCACCTTTTTCTTCAAGTTATGACCATTCTCTATCTAACTCACTCTATATATCTCTTTAATTTTATGGAATGATTATAAATTCTATATATATTTCTCTAATGTATGCACCTAGCTTATTCTCCCCACCTTTTATGGTTTAATATATTCCTTATTTACATTTATAAAATGTATCCTTTATGAAATTGTCTTTTGATTATGATATGAGATAAGATTATGAAACCCATTTATTTCCTTGGGTAATTTATTAGTGTATATGTTATGATTGAATTTAATATTTTTTGTACATGTAACCATGAAAATTATTTGATGGGTGTGACTATATAGAACTCCAATATATTATTTACATCATTAGTCTCATGAGACTTCATTTATGGGATTAGGTAGTAAACCAAATCATTATGGGACTCTATCAACTGTGTTATCATAGAATTTATCATTGACTCGGTTTTATATCCATTGATATATTTCTTCCACACTTATTAAGATTCCATAATCATATAAAAACATGCCCTTTATGTTATGATTCCATGTGATTAACTCATGATCCTTCTCTTTTTTTAAGTATTGTTATCACTTGACTCATATGTTATGTTTCCTCGTTATTTTTATTACCTTATTGGTATTTATATCTAACAAATTTTTTATTTATTTCCTATGTAAAATCACATGAAGTTTTATGAGATCAAGGTGATTTAAGAGATCACTATGAAGATTAAAATAATGTCATTTTATTTTAGTATCACTCTAATGTATTATGAAACTAGTATTTGAAAGACACAATGAATTTTCAATCCCCATTACGTATTAATGGTAATTTATGTTCAGAAACATGTGATATTATGTGTTTAAAGTCTTGGTTTTATATATATATAGATAAATTGTAGGTTAAGGTTGAAGGAAAAAGAAATAAAATTAAGTTTCTAAGAAAAATTACCATTAGACCCTTTTTATTTTCAAATCCCGATGGTTCCACTATTTGGCTAGTGGATAATATAGAATTTAATAGCCTATATCAAGAATAAAGGAAGGAATATGGAGGCCCATAAGTAGACTAGTGGATTTACAAAAGATGCCTAGTGGGTACAGAAAAATTTTGTATCCACTTCTAAGATCACAGGCTAGCAAGTGGCCCACATCGGTGAGCGGATGGAAAGCCTATAGATTTATTAGCTATAGGTTCTAGTCCATGCCTTACCATTACCTCAAGAAATTCCTACAAATTATCTTAACAAACCTAAATAACTAGAGATATGCTAGGATTATGAAAATGAGGAATAAAGTGAAACTTGTACAAGTACTTCCTTAAATTATCAACTGGATGAGGCATTTCTCTTGACCACAATTATTTCTGCCCCCAGAGAGCTAAGTTTATGAAGGATAAACATTAATGAGATGTGTTCATTTATTGTTCATCATATACTCCATATCCCATGTCGTATTCAAGTCGAACCCATGCTACCACATAACTCAAACTGATGATATAGACTTTCAGTATAAAACCTTTTATTGAGACTTAACAACTCAAAATGATTTGTTAGTTATAAACATATTTGGTTGTCTCAATTTAGAACATTATACGGGTTAGGAAGATAATTCTTGATATGGGAAACATGGATTTAATTGTTGATGTAAGTAAAATAAAGTGGTAAATCCAAGTGATATATCATCATTCCAAGACATTTAATGATCCCAAATGGACCCATATATCTATGATCCATATTCCCTTTTTTTATAATATATCATAGAGGTCACTGGTGTGAGAAATTTTAGAACACTTTGTAACTAACAATAAAATTAGAATAATGATGATAAAGATCTCCATAATACTTGTGTCATCTTTGAACCATCACCAAACACAAACAAATTACCTCAACCTTTTTCATTATTTATTGAACATGTCTAGATCCTATAATTGATACATCACTAATCAAAAACCAACATAGAGGTGAGTTGTAGGGTTATCCATATAAATCATCAAAAGGTTCTATCATGATGGATAATTGGTAACTATTATTATAAAAAAACTCTATCTTCCTAAGTGATTATCCCAAGAACTGTTAATGTCTAAGACATAGGGATATATCATGTCTTGCATAGTTTGAATAACCTTTTATGTATTCCCATTTTCTAAGGATAATATGTTGTGGTAAACAATACATTGGTTCCCATTATCTCAAAGATACAATTCCAAAATAGATAGGTAAAATGATTGTTTTTGTCTAAGACAATGGATATAATAATTCCATATAACATTGTGATTTATTTCAAATATAAAATCCCTAAGTCCTCCACATTTATGGTGTTATAAATCTATATAAAATAAATCGACATGGTCAACCAGTAAACTATAACCCAAATGGAATTATTACCTAGGGGATTCTGTGGTAGGATAACAATGAAATTTATTTATATCTCATTCAATTTCCACATTTTCACATGCATAGGTAGAAGCGCACTGGAAGTCTTTTTATGCTCATCACTAAGATATCAGAATGTGTATCATTGAGATACAAATTCATTTATATCCTATTTTCTACCAGGCCCCTAAAACTAGGGACTTATTTTATAAAATATATCTTTTGTTCTAGGTTTTATAGAACATAAATAATAAGGATATTCTCCCCAAATTTAATTCCTAATAGTCAAAGGGAAAACAAACCAGTTCCCGAATAAATGAATTCCTTCCATGGGAGAGACCCCTCGTTGATGGTCTCCCCACCATATAAATAATTTTTGATATTCTAAAACTCATTATTTTTCTTCTTTTCCTATAGAATTATCTCAAATAGTGAGGATGTAAAATTAACCCTTTTTAGAAAATTAAAATACCCTTCCACCCTAATTCCCAAGTAAAACGGTGCTGAGAGCCCCATGAACTTCCGTTCATCTTTTACATCCTTCACAACCTAAGAAAGAAACTTCTTACTAAGAGAATCAACAACCAAATTAACATATCCCAAATTATTGGAAATTTCAATAATGAAGGACATCATATATTCCACTAATTTTATCTACAGTATATTCTAATTTTTTTGAGAAATAATGTACCATAAACTCTTTGGGTCAGTTTAGATGGTAAACATCTCCCTGAAAAGATTTTTCCCCCAACCATTAAGGGAATTAATAATAAATATTATTTCTAAATAATGTGTGGGACATTACCTCACATGTGGTCAAAGATGATGTGATCTATAATCCATCACATGATCTCCAAGCATAAAGATTCAACCTAAACCTACACCAGAAGAATCACAATAAACCATGTTTCTATGTCAATCCTATCATAGATTCAGAGTCAGTGATAAGGTCAAACATTTTTAATTCATCGATGGATTTTTGGAACTCGAGTACCATAATAACTTCACCCCTTTTATAGTTAGAGTATTTAAAGGTTAGAAAATTTTTGATAAATCCCTTAAAATAGCTTATAATAACCTACTAAACCCATGATGATTTTAATATCGATAACATTCCATAGTTTTTCCCATGAGATATTCACATTTTTATGATCAAATAAGATACCATGTTCTGAGATCACTTTTCCTAAGAACATAACTTCTATTATATATAATTATATTTTTTAAAAACAAATCATATAGTTGGTGATTCCTTAGAATTCCTATAAATTATATTAAGTAGAGAAAATTATCTTACTTGGTCTTTGGGTTTAGAAAATGTAATCACAGGAAACATTAAAAATGTTTCATGATACAAGGGGAAAATTAATTTATTTTTTACTATGAAGATAGTAAGAGTGTTAGTTAGGATGAATGAAATCATAAGGGACTCAATATGGTCATATATTATCTTATATTTCATTCTCAGATTATCTGACACCATGATTCTGAGTTGGTGTAAAATAGATTCAAGAAAAAAATTTGAGAACCACATTTCACCTTTCAATTGATTTAATAAATCAAAAATAGGGGGAATGGGATATTTATTCTTTACTAATAATCGATTCAGAAATCAATAATCTATACATAAGAAGAGAGTTCCATTATCGTTCTTGGTGAAGAGAATAGGGGATACCCAATGTGAAACACTCAGACATATAGATCCATTGTCTCTTAAATCATCCAACTTAATTTTAAACTCTTTCAACTCAACTGTAGCCATACGGTATGATGGAATGGATACTAGATTAGTTCTTAGAACTAATTCAATTGATAACTCCACTCCCCTATCTGAAGGGAAACCAAAAAAAAATCAATTGAAAATTACTTAGGAAATTCATTGACATCTATAGGAATATCTCCACTAAAAAATTCCCAACTCATCTCATTTATATATAAATATATCAACATACCAAGGTCTAGTAGTGGAGGTCGCTCCAGGTTGGACCTTGAGTCCCATTCTCTATGAAACAGATGGGAGTTCCCATCATGGATAGTGTAGGACACCCCCTGATGGAAACAATCGATTCAAGCTTTGTGATCAATCAGTAATTATATTCCTATAATAACATTAAATATATCTAATATGGGAATTATAAAATCCTAAAATAGGTTAGCGCCAAAGATAATGAAAGATCACAAGAGGCATAATTAACCCTACTTGTTATTATTTTGTAGAGGTGTCTCCAATTCCATAAGGAATGAAATGAGTTCTATTGGATATTTTAAAAAATCCACTATACATATTGACATGAAGAATTTAGATGAACTTGTATCAAATATATAAATATCTAAGGTTTAATAATCATAAATAGTTCCTCTCATACTTACAGTACCCATGTCAACATCCATTAGAGACTCCTCCACATCATGTATCTTCTTTGTTGTGAATACCTATGGATAGAACCCAATTGTTCATAAGTAATATTATTACAACAAAGATCCTCTAGTTTCCAATGAGACTATTCTAGGGAATGGGGAAGAAAAAACGTGACAAAACATTTTCAAGTGACTAAAAAATTTATATGGGTTTCTGATCATTGGTGGAATAGAACAAAAGGTATTAGTGATCCATGTATAGACACAATGTTAGAAAGTTAGGAAAAGATATCCGAGAATAACCACCGTCATTTCCTATTTATAACTCACTTTACTACATCATCCACTTTTAAGGACCACTGAAGCTACCCCTAGATGTAATAGGGACTTTGGCCAGTCCCAACTTACTCAACAAGACAATATATTCCATCAATGACATATAAACAACTTTGGTATAAGTAATAATCCAAAACATGAAGACATGAAATTGAATATAAGGTCAAAGTTCCATGTAGAACTTTGGTGCATTAATCATCTAATTATAATAAACCTTATGAGATAATAGAGTGTTATAAGGGAATTTATTAGAATACTGTATCATTTTCCCATTACCCTTAGTCAATTTTTAGGAATTCTATATATTTTTCCATTTCCAAAGACTCTGAGTACAATTATTTGATGTATATGTCCTTGAATTATTTTCACTCGAGGACCTCATGATTATTTTAAAAAACAACTGAGTCCAACCATATTTTAGATGGGCCTTTTAGATTGAATATGGAACACCTCACCTTGATTTAATCAATGGTATCTAGGAAATAAAAGTGTATTTCAATCATTATTAACCAATATTCAACCTCATAAGGGTCATTTTTTCCATGGAAAATGGTGGATTATAAGGAATCCACTCTTGGTATTCATTCTTATCCTCATTACATCAAGGTTCCCACTCTCAAGTCTGAATATGGGGTGGTTACCAACCTTTATCCATAGCTCATAATGTGTTCACTACTTCTTTTATTATAATTTGATCTAATATAGGGTTTCTTGGACCTAGTTTGTCGGTATCACCCTCCCAAGGTTCACTAAATGTATTTTGGGTTCATAGTACTATACACCATCTGAAAAAGATATAGAATAACATAAAATATAAGAATTGATTTTGTATTAAAATATCATAAATATTACTCAATCAAATAGAGACAAATATAAAATAAATAATGGAATCAAGACACTTTTAATGTCAGTGTTCACATTTATCGACGACCCATGGTAACCTAAGGAACATTAAGGTGAGAGGTGTCTATGCACAACCTTGCAACATACCCCCTATTCCAAGTAATTATTATATCTTATCTTCTGAAAAATCCTAAGGCACATACTCATAACGAAAATAGAAAAATCTATATTTATACAAATTTCACACAAAACAACATAATTTACCCATCTATCGAGAATCTGAGCTAGTCCTCACATGGCCCGAATGTTGTTCTCAAACCCCATGGGCTAGTGGGAATCATAAACACATCATGAAATTACCCTGATAATGGTTTTTACACAAAAAAAACATATAATATGGTAACATGAATAAAAAGGATTTTATTATTCCAATAAAAATTTATAACAAAAGAGGTTTAAAAGTATTGAAAAATAGGTTATGTAAATCCCTGGCCCCAGAATCCTGGATCCAATGCATTCTTTTAATACATTAACATGATTAAAATGAATCAAATTTCAAAGGAACAACTAGTTTATCAATATCAAAAAATAGATTACAAATATGAACCTTACATTAGAATTCAAAACATAAAATACAACATATATAATCCTTTGAGAATTCCATTATTCTCATAGATTAGCCATGTATATCAAACATCTAACTTTTCTTAGCATCCTGGGAAAATAAAACAGAAGAAAGGGGTGATATCAGATGCTCATTAAGGGTAAAAAATAGTGGAAGCTATCCTAAATAAGAATTAACTTTTGAGACAAGGTATAAAACTGAAACACAATCATTTTAAACAAAATATTCTATATAATATGGAAATAATAAATCATATAATTCCAATTTAACTTTAACATGGATATTATACTAGTTTAATAATAACATATAATATAAATAACTAATCTCATAATGAGGGAATGCATAATTTTAGATGTCATAACCAAACCATCAAGGCATTGTGTCAAGACCATACATAAACGGGTAAAAACCTAAACTAGTTTGCCTCATGAGACCTAATGATACATCCAAGGGATATAGTGATCCCCACAAATCAATTACTAATTCCAATTCATTCCTCTTATGGAATGTTTTAAACATATTAAACATAAACATTCATATTAAAACAAGCATACTAAATGTTAATACTTTAACCATAAACCATAAAAGGTATCTAAATATCATATCCATAATGAAATTGATCATAAACCCGTAAATAAAATATGGTATATCATATCACAAAATATCAATCTTAATTAATCATAAGATCCAATAAAGGATGTTGACATAGATTAAAATAGTCTAATAAAATCATTAAAAATATTTTTGAAACAAATACCCATTTTTCATTAAAACCATCTATTCCAAAGCCATAAATTTATAAAATATGATATTTAAAATGTTATTTTTGAATCAACGTGTCCCAGAACAAATTGAAACATTTTAAAGGAATCAATTTTTTAAAACATTCATGTCTATATAAATAAATGATTAGAACCATTTTGAAAACATGGACATTAATGAGAAAGATTTAGAAAATAAATCTTTTAAACATTTTAAATGATGTTTTATTTATAGAGTACCTTACATAACACATTAAAAAATACATTTTGAAAATATTTTTAAGAAATATGAACATGGATGATAAATATTTCCCATTAAACACTTACGTATACACAATCTCAGTTAATTTTGAGATTGTAAAATGAACACTTACTATAGTTTTGATGCCCTCCAAACGTGTATGAAACTCTTGTATAATGGTTTTAAACTTATTATTAACTATTTCCAGAATCATAATAAAATTTAAGATATCAAATATGATTCATTTATGACTTTACATTACCATTTTATTAACAATTTCCAAGTTAAAGCGACATTTCATGTAATAATCGCTTTGTTTTTCATATATGTTTTGACATGTTATTCTTGATTGTATTACATAGATCATGGTTTACTTAATTATAGAATGTAAAAAATGATTTATATATCATATATATTCAGTATATAAATATAATTTATATATATATATATATGTAATGGAATATACCATTCATAGAGACGATAGGTCGTATTTACGCATGAATGTTGTTTTGGTTTTCTTATCGTATTGAATGGAAGAAGAAAAATGAAATATATGTGTATATATATATATGTATTATTATAGTTGAATTTTTATGTCATATATTTAATAATTTTTCATTATATATATTTTTTACAATCATTCTTGAATGGTTAATGTGGAGAATGAATCTCATCGCGTCGTGAGGACGGTGGGTCGTACGTACGCACGACCGATGATATCATTTCGTAATGGTATAGGGTAATAAATGGATAAAATATGAATTATAAAGATACAATATAATGTCATATTTATTATTTAAATCCTTTAAATCCATAATTGTACCCATATAAATAATTTATATATGATAAAAAAAATACACCACAATGTGGAGACTGTAAGTCGTACGTATGCACGCATGGAGATATTATTTTTCAAAGGTTGGGTAAAAGAAGGAATATGGTTGTCCCGTAATCATAAAAACATCACAGTATATAGTAGATTCTTGATTTATTACTTTATTATGGAAATAACTTAGTAAAAGGAATTATAAGAAGAAAAAAAAATGAAAATGATTTTATAAAACAATTAACTCTTTTTCGAGTATCTACTTTTGATTTGCACAAAATGACTTCTTGGGTTGGATTTCGGCCCAAAGTATGAACTATAGGATTAAGTGAAAGAAGTTGGGAGGATAAATTGTCATGTATTGGCCAACATAAAGGGATTTAGAGGTGTGAATAAAGGAAGAGAGATGTCCTTTTATAAGATAGGGGAGGAGCACTTTTGGATACTCCAAAACTATTAATTTATTATAAAATGATTATTGATTTAAAATATCTCCAAAGTGAGTTATTTCAAAGATGAGATGAGTATGGTTATCAATCATCTAATATAATAAAATTTATACATGTTTTTATTTTATTTTATACCTTATAATTTTGATTTATCCTTAATTAATCGGTTTTATTTTAATTATGGTAACAAAATTCTAAATATTAAATGGTTATAAATATTTAATTACATGGTGTAAATTGTCCATAAAATGACACTTTATGAAATTTTAGACCTTATAATTATCACTTTTTAATTTTTAGATATTTTAAGATTTTAGAACAATTTAATAAATTTTTACTTTTACAAAATATCAATAGTATTAGTTTTCACACTATTCATTACATTGACTTTAAATAAAATCCCAACATAAGTATAAATTATAAAAAACCATTTAATACACTCCAAACATGTCATATTCACCTATAATTTTTTTAGAACCTCAATTAAGTCAAATTATTTGTATTTTAATATTTTTAATATCATTTATTTGATATTTTTATTAATAAAATAATTACTTCATCTCTATTGTGTCATTATTTATGGTAATTATTAAATCTCTAAAAATGATTAATAAATTACAATGATTTTTTAAATTGAATTATTTTAAAAATTCTATTTATGATTGAAGTGAGATACTAGTTGTACCCACATTAAAATTATTATACTTATAAGTAATGATAGTATGACAATTTTTCACATTCTTTTATTTTTATAATATCTATGTAATTTTAATCAAAAAGAGTCAATTAAATGATTAAAAATATATAATAATGTGATAAGAGTTTAATATTATCCATAAAATAATTTTTTGGAAAAATTTGTATTATTTTTTTATGCTTATACGTTTTTAACCCTTATTTAAACAATTTAACTCCTACTATGGAAACTTGTCTTTTTACACTATATGGTAAACATAGTTACTATAAAATGTAAAAAAAACCTAAATTGTATCATTTATAATATCTTTAAAATTAAATTATTTGTTTTTCCAAAATATAGATTTTCATGAATTTTATATCATTTAATAAAATATTATTTTTTTAAAATTTCATTTATGTCAATTTTGACACTTTATTATATGACTTTTTATAAAATCATAACAACTTGATTCCTTTAAAAAAACTACATTAACTTATCCGTAAAATGTCAGTTTTATCCACACAAAAAATTTATGGCATCAAATATTTCAAATGATATTTATTTTATTATTATTAATATCATTTATTTGATTCAACCTTTAATAAATCAATTACTACATCATCATTATGTCACCATTTAATTTAATTATTTATTTTCAAAAATTATAAATAAATTACCAAAATATATATATACATTTTAAATTTATAATTACTATTTAATGTCAACCATATAACTTATATAACCTCATATTAAAAATATTCTACTTGTTAAAAACAAAAGTATAACAAAATTATATTTTCATTAAATATAATATTATAAATATAATAGTATCATCCAAGTGGTTCCAAGTGGTCCCAAAATCGACCCAAGGATTATTGTTTTCAAAAAACACCTATCCTAGGAAATTATTACAAGTGTTAGGATATTTTTTAAATATTATAAAACTATTTTTACCATAAATAACCTGATTACCCGTAACCATGATAAAAAAATAAAAATTAACTAAAGTTACTATTCATAAAAAATCTGTTTTTCTTATTAGACCAAAAATTTAATACTAATTAAAACCATTTATGACTATTCTTTTATATTCCATTCCTAAAATTTGTAAAATTACATTTAATGCTAATCCTACAAATGTGGCTAGAAGGTGGATAAATGAGACATTCAAAAAATTTATATCTAATTCTATTATAAAAATGATTCCAATGACCTAATTTGGATTAATATTTATATATTATTTATATATTGTGAAATTAAAATAAATTTAAATTATAATAATTATTTAAATGAAAAAGTTGGTTTTTAACAATAGTATAGTATTTTTCACTATTTATCAAAAATTGAAACATTTCATAAAAATACCAAAAAAATCACCCTAAGATAGTTATGAAATTATGAATTCAAAAATAAATACTATTTTGGAAAATAAAATTTATAATTTCAAAATGTGTTTAATAGTGTTTATTACCACTATTAAATGGCTAATTTGATAGAATATGGTGCGCTCGAACTCAGTGTTGCGTGAAACACAAGATTTTGAATTTATTTAAAGTGAAACATACTATGGAATTATATGGTGTTAAATTCTCCCCTCCTTTCATAATTTTTGAATTTAGGTTCGATAACTGGGGTTTAACTATTCAAAAATTCCACTATTGAAATCCCACATCAGAAAAAAGGGTCGATAAAAGGTCTAATTTAAAATAAATAAAGGGAAGTAATAAAGTTACCATAGATAACACATATATGGGTTCAATGTAGGAAAACATGGACATGAAATAAAAATATAAAACACATTTTCTAATGGAGAGTGATAGAGAACATGATTAGGATAAAGTTAACAATCACAAATCTCTAAATATATGATGATATAAGGGACCATTTGATTCATCAGAAAAAGTACAATGATGGAATTATTGGTTTCAAGATCCTTTCCCTTGATTTGAAAAATTATTTTACTATTCAGATTAGTTCTTAATTGATTTCTTTCCAAGTAATAATAATAATATCATCCTTTATATGTTCTTCGATCTATTTTTACTTCATCCCTTACTCCTAGAATTGAAAGTTCAAACTGAATTTTTCACAACTCAAGAAATTTTAATAAATCACAAGGCCGATAAGTATTTCCTTCATCCTCTAAATTTTTACTGAAACCAATAATCTTAGCCCAAATTATCCAATAAATCATACTTTAACCTCAAAAAATAATATTCAATTTTCATCTTACTAAATTCCAAATTTAAGACTTTTCCAAAAAAAACTTCTATCCAGATTTACAGTCTAAAAAGAATCTAAATTTACCAAATGAATCTTAATAGCATATTTTTATCAAACAACATAATGAATCTCTTATTTAAAAATACCTTTATAACCTAAAATCGTTAATTAAATAATTCATGATTAAAAATACTTGATGAAGATATATTGTAGTATGATCCTTATGTATCTCATGAATCTTATAATTATAGGACCATTTATGTAATAATTCTTTAATCCAAATATAATATAACCTAAATCATTCCAATTCACTATTAAACCATTAACTACACTTCATAATCTTATTCCTTAATACCTCCTTAATGTCATTTTTCTTTTGTAATCTATTCATTATCAATTGTATAACCATTACTTTTTTTTCCTTGCTAATTCAGACTATCAACCAAAACCTAAATCACAATCTCATAAACACTTATCTCAGTGATATAGTCATGAACAATCATAGATAGGATATCTAAACGATTTCATATCCTTCTCAATCCAAAATTCCATAGGATTAAACTAGGATATCCATTACAAAATCTAAATAATGATATCTTATACTTAGACTTATCCTCAAAGTCATTGAAAGGGTTATTTTTTCTAATCTTTTATTTATAAATCTAATCTTCAAGGTTGTTTATAAAATTCATTTAATAGAAACTATAATTCCCCAACCATAGAAGCCCAAATCTAGTGCATTATTTTAATACATTATCATGATTATAAGGAATCAGTTCCTGAAGGACCGATCAATTTAGCAGTCTTGGAAAATAAATTACATACATAAACCTTACATTAAAATTCAAAACATAAAATAAATCATAGATAATCCTTTTATAATTACATTATTTTCAAGGAATAACCCTTCATATCAAACATAAAACACTTTTTAGCATCCTATGAAAATAAAACATAAGAAAGGTGTGAGCTCAGATGCTCGGTAAGGGTAAAAAATATAGCATAAGTTATCATAAATAAGCATAAAATTTTAATGAAAGGTATAAAAATAAAACACATGCCATTTAAACATAATCTTAAATATAATTTGGAAATAATAAATCAAATAATTTCATTTAAGCATTCACATGGATATTCTACTTGTTGAATAATCACATGTAATATCAATTACTAATCTCATGATGTAGGAAAGCATAATGTCTGAAATCATAACCATACCATCAAGGTCTCTTACAAATACTATACATAAATGGGTAAAAAAACTAGTTTGTCTCATGATACCCACCAATGCATCGAGGGGATATAGCGGTCCCCACCTATCACTTACTAAGACCAATTCATTCTTCTTTTGAAAAGGGTTAAACATAACTAATATAAACATTCGTATTGAAACTATCATACAAAATTTTAATACTTTACCTATAATCCATGAATGGTATCTAAATATAAAATCCATAATCAATCAGATCATAGAAAATTTAAAAAAATATGATAAATGATACCATAAGATATCAATCTTAATTAAGAATAAGATCCAGTAAATTATGTGGACATAGATGAAAATACTTTAATAAAATCATTAAAAATATCTTGATACAAATACCCCTTTTTCTTTGAAATCATTTATTCAAAACCCACATGCTTATAAAAGAATAAATTTCACAGTATAGTTTTGAATAAAAGTGTCACATAGAACTTTAAAGCTTTTGAAATGAATTAAAATTTTAAAACAATGATTCTCATATAAATAAATACTTAAAACCATTTTGAAAACTAGAACATTAATGATAATGATTTTGAAGAATAAATCATTAAAAATTTAAAAAAAATGTTTTAGTTAAAGGGTAACTTACATAAAACCTTAAAAAATATTAACTTTGAAATATTTTTTTAGAAATATGGACATTTATGATAAATATTCCCCTGTAAATACTTGTATATACATAATCTCATATAATAATGAGATTGTGAAATTAACCATTACCGTAGGTCCGACTCCCTCTATACGTTTATGAAACTCTTGTTTAGTGGTCTTAAACATATTATTAAGTTTTACCAGAATAATAATAATATTTATGATATCATATATATTATTCATTTATGACTTTATATTGCCTGTTTATTAATAATTTCCAAGTTAAAGAAACATTTCATTTAATAATCACTTTGTTTATCATACATGTTTTGACTTCTTATTATTGATTGTATTACATAGATCATGATTTAATTAATTAAAGACTGTAAAAAATTATTTATATATAATATATATTATGTATGTAAATATATATAATATATAGATATATAGAATGGAATACACCATTCATGGAGACTGTAGGTCGTACGTACGCATGACTGTTGTTTCTGTTTTCTTATAGTATTGAATGGAAGAAAGTAAATTACATATATATATGTATGTATGTATGTATGTATATATATATAATTCCCTTAGAATTATTATTTCAAATATTTAATAATTATTCATTATATATATTTTTTATAATCATTCTTTAATGGTTAATATTGAGAATGATTCTCATCGCATCGTGGAGACGGTAGGTCGTACGTACATACAAGCGACAATATCATTTTGTAATGGTAAAGGGTAAGGAATTTGATGAAATATGAAATATAAAAAAACAAAATCATGTCATTTTTATTATTTAAATCCTTTATATTCATCATTATACAAATCTAAATAATTATTTATGAGAAACAGTTTACACCAACGACGTGGAGATGGTAAGTGGTATGTACGCACGCATGGTGATATTGTTTTTTATATAATGGGTAAAAGGAGGAATATAATTGTCCCATAATCATAAAAACATATCAGTATATAGTATATGCCAGAGTTATTACTTTATTGTGGAAACAACTTAGGAAAATTAAGTAGAAGAAGAAAATAAATTGAATTGAATTTGTAAAACAATTACCTCTCCTTCGAGTATCTCATTTTAATTTGCACAAAATGACTCTTTAAGTTGGATTTCATACCAAACTATGACCTCTAGAATTCAGTGAGGAAATTTGGGAGGAGAAATGGCTAGGTTTTGGATGCGATAAAGGGTTTTAGAGGTGTGGATAAAATATAAGGATATATTCCCTTTTATAAGAGAGGGGAGGGCACTTTTGGGAACTCTAAAAATATTAATTTTTTATCAACTGATTTTTTATTAAAAATTGATCCAAACTGAGTTTTTTTAGGATAATATGATAATGGTTATAAAAAAATCAACCAATAAAATTTATATATTATTTTATTTTATTTTAAACTTTATCATTTTGATTTATCCTTAATTAATCTATATACTTTTAATTGTGGTAGAAATATTTTAAATATTAAATGGTTAAGAATATTTACTTATATGGTTTCAATTTTCCATAAATGGATAATTTATGAGATTTTAGGCCTTATAATTTTCAATTTTTAGTTTTTATGGATATTTATGATTTTAGAATCAATTAATAAATTTTTATTTTTATAAAATGTCAATAGTGTCAACTTTAACACTATTCATTACATTTACTTTAAATAAAATCTAAATAAAACGATAAATTCAAACCAAACCATTTAATAAATTCATAACATGTCATAGTCACATGTAAAATTAGTGTATCACCACTATTAATTCAAGTTTTATTTATTTTATTATTTTTAAAATCATTTATTTGATATTTTTATTAATAAAAAAATACTTCGTCACAATTGTGTCATAATTTGTGGTAATTATTTAAACCTAAAAATGATAAAAAAAATAAAATGATTTATTAAATTCTATTATAATTATAAATATTATTTATTATCGAATTAAGCTCTTAGTTATCCTTATATTAAAATTATTATTCTTATAATAAATGAGAGTGTGGAATTTTGTCACATTCTTTGATTTTTACAATATTTATGTCATTTTCATAAAAAAGTGTAAATTAAAAGATTCAAAATCAATAATAATGTGATTAGATTCGAATATTATCCATCCAATATTTTTTTGGAAATTTTTTTAATATTTTTTAATGCTTATCTTTTTAACCCTTATTTAAACAATTTAAATCTTACTAAAACAACCTTTCTTTTACACTATAACGTTAATATAGTTACTATAAAATGAAAAAAGAACCCCAATTAGTTTATTTATGATATATTATTATTATTTTAGTTATTATGATGAAATATATATTTTTATTAATTTTATATCTTTAATAAAATATTTTTATTTCAAAATCCCATTTATGTTAATTTTGAAATAATTTATTATTTGACTTTTTATAAAATCATAAAGACATGATTCCTTCGAAAAAACTACATTAAATAATTCATTAAATTTTAATGTTATCCAAAAAATTCTTGTATGGAACCAAATATTTCAAATGACATTTATTTAAATATTATTAATATCGTGTATTTGATTAAACCTTTAATAAATCAATCTCTACATCATTATTATGTCACCATTTAATATAATTATTTATTTTAAAAAATTATAAATAAATTACCATAATGTATATAAACATTTTATCTTTTTAATTATTATTTATAGTCGACCATATCATTTATATAGCATATTATTAAAAATATTTTACTTGTCAAAAACAAAAATTATAACAAAATTCGATTTTCATTAAATATAATATTATAGATATATTAAAGTCATCCAAGTAGATCCAAGTGGTCCAAAAATATAATCAAGAATAATTTTGTTTGAAAAAAACATATCCAATGAAATTCGGACAAATTTTAGAGAAATTGTTAAATATTATAATATAATTTTTACAATTAATTACCTGATTTACACTTTACCATAGTAAATAAATAACAAATTACTAAAGTTACTATTCACTAAAAATTAAGTTATTCCCCCAAGACTAAAAATTTCATAATAATTAAAACCATATATATTTATTTTCTAAATTTCATTCAGAGAAGTGGTAAAACTATGTTTAATGTTAATCCCATAAATGTGGCTAGAATGCGAGTAAAGGAGCCATTCAAAATTTTTATATATAATTCAATTATAAAAAAGATTCCAATGACCTAAATTGTATAAATATATGTATTATTTATATATTTTACTTTAAAATAAATTTAAATTAGGATAATTACTTAAATGAAAAGGTCAGTTTTTAACAACAATGTAGTATTTTTCACTATTTATTAAAAATTGAAACTTTTCAGAAAAATACCAAAAATTCCCCCTATGAAAATTTTCATATTATGAATTCAAAAATGAAGATTATTTTTAAAAATGAAATTTATAATTTCAAATTTTGGTTAATAATATTTATAACTTATTTTAAATGGCTAATTTGGTATATCATGGTGCGCTCGAACTCGGTGTTGTGTGCAATGCATACAATTGAATTTAGTTAAAAGGAATCATACCATGGAATATTAGGGTGCTACAGGTTCCAATAACACAACTTGATCTAAAGTACATAACAACAACATACACCCATCTCCACATGATATGTAGTCACCCGTAGACTCCCACACCCTACAAATGAAAAGACCCACTACCACCCTCAACTTATTTTCATTTACCTATATCAGATACAACAAGATATAGATACACCAAATGGTGTATGTAGGGTGTGAGAAAAAGAATCCTAGTAGGATCCCTCAAATTTTTAAATAAGAATACATTATAATACAAAAAAATAATTCCCATGTAAATAAAGGCATGTAATGACATAACGTATTATACATTCTCATATAAAACATGGAAAAACACCATTTCACATCTTGTAAAACATTAAAATAATCCTAGTTTTCCTAGAATTTTCATTAAATTTAAATTATACCGTTAAAATATTTTCAATAAAGAAAACATTACCTTGGGAAAACATTATATATACATTAATGACATACCTTATTTAGTTCTAGGGATCAATAGTCCACCCAATGTGCACATTAACCTGGTAGAATAAGCAAAGGGTTAAGAGTTCACTCCCCAGAGTGTCTCCCTTAAACAAATTTGGTCTCTTAGTTTACACATTACCTTATTAGAACATGCCAAGGGGTAAGAGTTCATCCTAAAGTATGGATCCGTTAATGACCCAAATTTTTTAAATTTTATTTGTTTCCCTGAATAAATGTGTGTTATGTTATATTATATAGTATTATACACAATCATCTTATAGAATCATCAAAAAAACTTTATTTCATTAATGAAAATTGTTATATTAGTCTAAAAATAAAAAAATTAAAATACAAAATATCACAATGGAACAAAAAATAGAAAATACAACAATTAAAATGAGAAAGTTCAGATCACCCAGGCCTACTAGAATCATCAACCCCAAGAAAATCACAATACAAAAGGAAAAAAATTAGTAAACCAATTGAGTTTTTTTTTGTAAAAATAAATATGTAGAACATTGAGTGTAAATGATGTGAATGTTTAATGAATTAATGAATTTTTATTTATGGGAGTAAATATGACCATTAGAATAATAACTTGACTGTTGTGAATTGTAACCTGGCCATTGGGAATAGAAATATACCTGTTTGAATGGTATTTTGAGCTCAAAATATAAAAATTTTATATAAATAATATTTATAATATTTAATTTAGGAAAATATAAATATTATGATGCCAAAAATTAAATATAAACACTAAAAACTAAATAAGAATATAAGAATGTTTTTAATTAAACATGTTTTAATGTATTTCGTACAAATAATATTTATTATACTAAAAATTAAAATATATAAATTTAGAAAATTTAATTGAGAAAATGAATTTAATTTTTTGAATCGGAATTTCTAAATTATCCATGGGTTATTTTTTAAAATATGCATAAATACTGTAATTTTCATGTGAATATTAAAAAATATTTTTTTTCATAACAAAAATATCTTAAATTACATCATTAATGATGTAATTATGATATATTAAATTATAGAACCAGATTATTTACCAATATTTAATTTCATAAATGATTCATTAAAATATAATAAATTTAATTTCCGAACATAAAAAAAAATTCAAAGTCTAAAGTCAAGAGTGTTTCCTTAAAATAACAATTTTTCATTTATTCCAACTTCTTTTTTAATAAACTAATGAATTAAAATTATAAAGGGGTTTAAAGACCAAATAAAATTTTATTATATTTATATATTATTTATAATTCCAAAATAATCAATTTTATAATGTTTACCTTTCATATTGTATTTTATTCATTATTTTATCCAAAAAACACCATTCTCCTCAAGTATAAATAACCCATCTCCCTCCCCTTGTAAAACCACTCATTCCACTATTAGTAGATAAAAACCTATGCCAAAATTATCAATCCCAACCCCCTTAGAATAACTAAGTACATTATTGAGTAAATAAACTCCAAGCATCAAGGGAGTTTTAGTGTTGTACTATAGAAGTTACACCAAGGAATGAGTAAGTTTCTATCAACTCCTCTCTCTTTTTCTTCTTATCTACTTTATTTTCCTGAATAATTTAAAAAAAAATTATAATATTAATAAATTATGCTTTTTAAATTATATTAATGATGTTAACTTACTAGAATTATCATATTTACAAAAAATATAAATTTCATATTTCCTTTTTCTGCTCTTTCATAATATCCCATCAAAGGTCGGTTGACCATCTATAGAGGAATTTCCAAGTCAATTATTATAACCACCTTCATGGATGGATATTATGAAATATATATAATATATAAATATGTAATTACATGTAATCTAATATTCCATAAATAATTATTCCTATGTATAAATGACATTGAAATAAAATATAGAAATCAAAACCAAATGGGTTATTTTAATTAAAATGTGGCATCAAACCTCTTTGCCTTTAAAAACGGGAATTAAGGGGTAAAATATTATGGTTTTCGTTAATCAATATTATAAAATGAATTTAATTCAATTATTCTTCCATGTTTTAATAAAAATCAATTTATTATTCAAGAGGTGTAAAATTGATGAAATAAAACAAGATTTAAGGTAAGGGGATTGTCAAACCCAATCCCTTCCTTTTGGTTACCTTCTCTTTCAAAGAGTGAATATTCGTCATATGTACATAAAATTTCCATTGCATTTTTTTTCAAGTATATATAAGTTTCTACCATATCAAAAAAAATTCTAATAAAATATTTTTTTTAAAGAGACCTAAATTTCGAAGACATTGTATTTTACTCCACCGGAATTGTTTCTTCTCCACTCAAGAATAATTATTTTTTATTCCAATGTATAATTTACCATTTTCATTTGGGTACCAAAAAGTTTATTCATGAAATAATTATTTATTAAATCCTTATTAAAACCATTCTCTTTATTAGTTTTATTTTCATGATTGTTATTGTTATATGTTCTATGTGGCTTGTATGATTATGGGAATTTATGATGTGATCGGTGGGACCAAAAGTATATATCCCTAAAATTAATTGGGTAATGTGATGTACCTCATTATATTATATGAAATATATGTGAACATGATTCTATATTTATTCACAATAGTTATGTTATGAATTATGCACATATGTTATGTGTAAACATGGTGTTAGCATTGTTCACAACTATGTGTGATATCTGGCCTCTCTAAAATGATGTTTCATTTTTATGCATATGACATATTCCACGAATTTTTAAAATGTTTAACAAATGATTATGATTATGATATTATGATTAGCATATGATGGTTTTGATTATGCTAACCCATATACTTTTTATTCTTGCCCTTTATTCATCCCATGTTATCCCTCCCCTAACTGGGATGTTAGCTTGCCCCGGTATTTTATATATATCATCAGGTGATTACATATACTATAGAGAATGTGAAATACCTTTATAAGATAAATAATATGGATTAATATAATTTTTTATTTTGAAAAATTGATGTATGATCCTAATTTTTTAAATATACTAAACTACTTGATCCTTTAATGTATTAATATTGTGTTATTTATCTTAAAAATGATATGGTAGTTATGAAAAAAAATTCAGGATATTATAGTTGGTATCAAAGGATGTTTTAGTTCATTATTGAATTAGGAATAGAAACATTTTGTGGAAAAATTAAGGGAAATTATAATTGTAGCTAAACATAATATGTTTTGGTAAAGTATATAAGCTTATGGTTTCTAATAAATGAAATCCTTATCTGGATACTAAAAGTGGACATGTTTTTTTTAGAGATGCATCTAGGGGTTACCATCATTAAAATTGTTGTTCAAGTATATCTCATCCTTTATTCTGGTGTATAGTTAGTGTACCATTATTCCAAACATGGTTTGACATACATGGGGATATGTTTGGTTAATCAAAAAATCTAATATAAATGATTAGGAATTATATATAACTAATGTAATTATTCCTTTTTAAGATAGAAATTTTTTAATATACATCATAATAGAATCATCATTTATGTAAAATTATAAAATGAGATATCCAAAAAATATGTGTCTTTAGAATTAATTTCAATATAATAATAAATTAATTATTCAAACCTCATTTACTTATGTTTTTTCAAACATTTTCTATTTTAGATAATGGTGGGAATAAGGAGAAACCAAACCAACAACCTATGTGAGGGATAATTCAGTGGTTTCTTGAATGACATTCTTAATGAAATGAATGGGATTTAAAAATTTCATGGTGAGGATTACCTAGATTTCATGGGATATAAATAATAACTTGGACCATGTGGAATGTCTACATTTTCCTAAGAGGGAGAAACTGGCCATTAAGTCTTTATGCAGCAACCACTACAAATTATTAGTAGATATTTTGATCCACTTGTCGCAAAAAAATTGTTTAATAAATATTGAGAATATTTTTAGTGATCCACTATTTTAAGAATTAGAAGTTTACTCTTTCCATCTATCATCTTAAAGGAGAGTTTGATCAATGGTGGGTGTAGATAAATAATACAAAGTCAATGGATTAAATAGAATAAATGGAGTGGTAAGGTATTAAGAAGTTATTCCTTAATAAGTATTTCCCTCGAAATCTATTCACAAATATGGATAAAGAGTTACCAGAGATTAAGAACAAGGGTAGAAAATATATCATGGATTATGAGGCAATAATAACAAGGAAACAATATACACATCAGTAATTCTTATCAACAATGATGGAAAAAAATGACAGATTATTTGGTGGAAAAACCCCCACTTTTACAGGCTCTATTTATCCAAGACTTTGGGAGTTATGAAGAATTTATTTGATGTTATATCAAAGAAGATATGGAGTTTGGAAAATGGACACATGGCTATCATGATAAGTAATGAAATATTTATTTTCAAGATGGATGACCAAATGACAAAGGTGGAAAGAAGTCCCAAAATCCCACGTGATAAAAATGTGGGAAGAAGAATCAAGGTAATTATATAAAAGAGATAGAGAAGTGATACAAGTGTGGAAGAGAAGGTCATCAGGTTCCTGAATATCAAAGAGAAATAAATATTCTAGCCAACATGATGGAGGAAAGAAAGGCTCCACCCATTGTTCAATACTTAAACTGTAGGGTGAAAGGGCCTGATGTAATCTAGTACACTAAACATTCTATCTTTGGGAGTAATCAGAATCATCAACCAGTAAATACAAAGGAGTAAGGTAAATGTTATTCTATAACTCCTGGTGAAGTGGATCTTGAAAATGAAGTCTTATGAGGTAAAAATTATATTCACTCAATAATGGAATGAGTTTTATTAGATATTGGTTATATTCATTCCTTTATATCCTGTATGTTTTCTATAACTGTTGAATCACAACCATGATACCTTAATGTAGATATATTTATGAAAAAACATACGGTGAAATCAATGAAACACAACTATTGGACTCCTCTCTTGTTAGTGTATGTGGGAAGATTCTACTATGGAATTATGTAATCCTACTCTTTATGGAATTAAATGATATATTATCCATGACTTGGGTCTCATTATATGGATATAACATTTACTCTTGGGAAAATGAAATCTCTTTTTATATTCTAAACCATACTATACTCCTTTAAAAATGAAATTAATATCATGAATCACCTTTGAGGAACCCCTTAATGGTGTGGGTGATGATAACCTCTAAAGAATAATACCTTTCCAAAATGGTTGAGTCAAATCAAGGTATCATCCTTCAAAAATTCCTATTGGAAGGGAATACACTATTTTATTTCCCAAATAGTTTCTCAAAATTCCTCTAGATCACTAGGTAGAGTTATCAATAGAGCTTATACCTGGGGCCAGTCCTATCTCAAAATTCCTCTATGGGATTTCCCCGATTGAACTATATGAGTTAAAGAGAAAGATGCATGAGTATTTTGAAAAATAGATCATACTTCCAGGTTAATCACCTTAATGTGAAGAAGTTCTCTTTGTCAAGAAAAAGGATGGATCATTGTTGTTGTGTATCAACTTACAGGAGATCAACAATATCACCATAAATAAAAAGTATCCCCTAGTAAGGAGTAATGACTTGTTTGATCAAATTTTAGGAGCTCAGTACTTATGAAAGGTGTATATTCATTATTTATATCTTCAATCAAAGGCGAATAAGGAAGATATTTCAAAGACTGCCTTCCATATTAGTTATGGACACTATTATTTCATAGTGATTCCCTTAGGACTTACTAATTTCTCCCACAATCTTTATGAATCTGACTAATATTTTCCTTAGAAACTACCTCAATAAATATTTGGTAGTTTTTATTGATGATATTATCATTTACTCCAAGAGAAAGGAGGAACATGAAGAGAATCTGAGGATATTTTCAGAAATATTAAGGAAGGATAAAATATAGTCCATGTTGATAAAGTGTAACTTTTGGATGAAATAAGTCACCTTCTTAGGGAACATGATAACAAGTGAAATAATTTTTATGGACCATTTAAAGAAAAAGTTAATTGAGGAATGGACCATAACCACGGGTGTAACATCAATCCATAGTTTTCTTGGCTTATTTGGGTACCACTAATGTTTTTTAATTAATTTATCATTATTTTCTAGCCCACTAACTAATATCACATATAAATTGGTGAAGTATTTCTAGACATAAGAATTTGAGGAAAGATTTAAGGATCTCAAGAAGAGGCCAATAATTATGATTTTACTCAAAATATCATCATGTGGAGAAGATATTTTGATATATTGTGATTATTAAAATAAATTATTGGGTTTTGTACTAATGTATAATGATAAATTGATATCCCATGCTATACTATATTTGAATATCCATGACCAGAACTATTAGATGCATGATCTAGAGTTAAGAGGTGTGATCTTTTCCCGGAATATTTGGTGGCACTACCTCTATGATTAAAAGTGTGTAATATATAATGATCATAAGAGTTTAAATTATATATTACCATAGAAAGATCATAAAATGCATCAATGAATATTGATATATCTGATCAAGGACTATGATTGCTTTATTTACTACCATTCAGGAAAGACAAAAAAGGTAGCCAATGCTCTTAGAAGAAAAGAACATACAACTGTATCTATGTTGTGAATTGAGAAAGATCCTATCATCATAGATAAGAAAATTATATATTGTAAATAACAATTTCATGGAATACATTTTACCATTTACAAATAATTGCACAAACATCTATCAAATAGAATATCAAAGAGGTAAAAAAGGATGATTTCGAGCTTTAAATAAGGTTAAAGTAGAAATGTATGTTATGGTTCATGATTTATATATATATGAGGATGGTTTAATTTGGTTTGGAACTAGATTCGGTGTGCCTACATCATCAGATATAAAGAAAGAGCTATTGGATAATACACATAGCTCATCTTTCTCCATCGATTCTGGAAGCACCGCGCTGTACCATGATCTTTAAGAGTACATATGGTAGGAAAACATGAATATAGTGATAATAAAGTACACCTAAAAGTTATTAGTATGTCATTAAGTAAAATAAGATTGAAAAAAAAATCCATGTATATGATGTAACCATTTCCTATATCCACCTGGAAATTAGAGATAATCACCATGGACTTTATCACTAGTCTCCTGAAGGCATATATAGTAAAAAGTGTGATATGGTTTTTGGTGGATAAACTCACCAATAATTACAACTTCATCACTATTAGGGAATATCTCTCATTTGAAAAAAATTCTTTGATATATGTAAAACAAGTGGTCATGCAACATGAGGGACCATGTTTGATCATCTATGATCATGATCAAATGTTCAAATCCAAATTCTTATGAATTATTCAAAGTGATTTAAATACTGAATTGAATTATAGTACAGTCTATCACCCCCAATCCTGATGACATGATAATATCTTTCTCAGAGAAATTTAAAGGTGGAAGGGATTAACATATCCCATTAGCTGAGTTCTCATATAACAAAAACTTTCACTCCAATATTCAAATGGATGCATATGAGGCTCTATATGGGAAGTGATTTAGAAATCTATCTTTTGGGGATGAGGTTCATGAACGAAAGCTAATTGGACTGGATATTATTCAAGAGATGTCTGAAAAGGTTCAATACATACAATATTATTTAAAATATTCCTAGATTAAACAAAATAGTTATGTTGACAACCGTCGAATGGACTTGGAGTTCAATATTGGGGAAAAAATTCCTTTGAATATCCCCATGGAAGAGATTCATGTGGTTTAGAAAGAAAAGTAAGATAATCCCAAGGTACATTGGCCCCTTTGAGGTCCTTGGTTTGGTAGGAGTAGTGGCCTATTAGATAGCACTTACACTAAACAAGGATCATATTCATGATGTACTCCACAAATCCCTACTTTGTATGTACACACTCGATCCCTCACATTTACTGAAGTTAAGGGTGGTACAATTAGAGAATGACATCACTTATGGGGAGGAGCTAGTGAAGATCATGGACTATCGAGACAATTCTCTATGCAACAAGATGAATCACCTTTTCTTATGTTATGAGGAACCCAAAAGTATGAATAGGGGATGTTGGAATTGGAGGAAAAAATAGAACAGAAGTACCTTCATCTATTCTCAAACTATAATATGAGTTAAAAATTTCAGGGATGAAATTTCTAAAGGGGGATGAATGTAATGACCATAATTTTAGTAATGATTTTTGGTTTCCTAAAAAAATTGTGTTATATTATATTATATAGTATTATACACAAGCAGTATATAGAAACATCAAAAACAATTTATTTCATTTATAAAAAATGTTGAATTAGTCTAAAACTAAACCTCTTAAAATAGAAAATATTATAAGGGGATAAAAATAGAAAATATGTAACTTATAATGGGAAATTTCATATCACATTGATATGCTAGAATCATCACCCCCACAAAAAATATTATACAAAAGAAAAAATATATTTGTTAACTAATCAGAATTTTATAAAAAAATAAAAATTTATAACATTGAGAGGAATTTAGGTGAATGTTTAATGAATTAATGAATTTATATTTATAAGAAAAAATATAACCTTTGTAATAGTAATGTGACTATCAGAATAGCAACCTAGCCATTGGGAAAATTAACCTAACCATTGGGAATAGTAACATGATAGTTGGAATAGTAATTTGAGATCATAATAAGAAAATGTAATATAAATAATACTTATCATAATTAATTTATGAAAACATAAATATTATGATTTCATTAAATAAATATCAACACTAAAAACTAAAAGATAATATAAGAACATTATTAATTAATTGTATTCTAACATATTTTATAAAAATCATAGTTTTTATATTAAAAAATAAAATAACCTATGTTAGAGAATTATTTTGAAAAAAATTAATTTCATTTTTATAATGATCATTTATAATTTTCTAAGGGATATTTTCTTGTAAATTTTCTGAAATACTTCAATTTTCAACTGAATAATAAAAATATTGTTTTTTTTTTGTAACTGATGTATCCTAAATTACATCATTCATGATATAATAATGATCTAATAATATCTAGAATTTGAGGATCGAAAAAAACTTATTTAATTTCATAAATTATTCATTAAAATACAATAAATATAATTTCCAAACCTAAAAATAATTTTCTAAAGTTGAAAGTCAAAATTTTTTCCTTAAAGTATTTTTTTCATTTATTCCACTTTATTTTTTAATAAAATACTGAATTTTAATTATAAAGGATTATAAAGTATAAAAACAATATTATTATATTGATATATTATTTATAATGTTTAAATAATAACTATTATAATGTTTACCTTGGACGTATTATTTTATTCAATATTTTATCCTAATAATACCCTTATCCTCAATAATAAATAAGCCTTCACTTTGCCCTTGGAAAACCACTCCCCTTTAACCTACCAAAGCTAAAACTATAAAAAATTTATATCTATCAGTCCCATAAAAAACATAGGGATTTTTTGTAGTAAACCAACACCAAGAATCAAGGTATTTTTAGTGTTGTACAAGAGAATCTACACAGAGGAAAGAGTAAGTTTCTATCAACTATTCTATTTTTTTCTACTCTTTATTTTCCTGACTCCATTGAAAAATAAATACTCTAAGATTAATTAATAATTATTTTAAAATTATATTAATGATATTAACCAAATATAAGTATTATATTTATGACATATATAAACTACATACTTTCATTTCACGCTCTTTCGACAATGTCCCATCGAAGGTCATTTAACCACCTATGGAGGCATTGCCATGTCAATGATTATAACCACCTTAATGGATGGATAGTTTCTCTTATATATAATATATATTTATTTAATTACATATATTATTAACTTATGCAAGTAATTATATCTATGTATAAAGGTATTTGAATAAAAATAGTGAAATCGAAACAAAATGGTATATTTTAAAAAAAATGTGACATCAAAATGCTTCACCTTTAACAATGGAAATTAAGGAGTAAAATATATTTATCACAATTGATAAATTGATATAAAAATAAAAAAAATATTTAATTTGGTAAATCAAACTATTTTTATTATTCATTAGGTGAAAAAGAGACAAAATAAAGTGTGAATTAAGGTAAGGGGATTCTTGATCTGGATTCCTTCCTTTGGATTACCTTATCTTTTAAATTATTAATGCTCCTCTAATTTCCATAAAATTTACTGTCCCATTTCTTTTTGGGATATACATGTTCCTACCATATTAAAAAAATTTCTAAGAAGATATTTTTTTAAAGATACTTTAATTTCCAAAACATTGAATTTTACTCATGAAATATTTTATCTCCACTCAAGAATAATGTTGTTTTATTTTCTATTATGATTTCCCTTATACATTTTCGAATCAAAAAATTTATTCATGAATGTATTATTTAGGAAATCATTATGAAACTCATTCTCTTCCTTTGGTTTATTTTCATGACTATGGTTGTTATAAGTTCAATGTGGAATGCATGATTATAAGAATTTATGATGTGATGGGTGGGTTAAAAATTATATATCCCTTCGATACATTGAGAAATGTCATGTATCTAATGATATTTTTTCAACATGATTTAACCTGGTTCAAACTGTTTTCACAATGAAGATGTTATGATTTATGCACATATGTTGTGCATGAATATGATGCTAGCTTTGTTCAAAAAAAATTGTGGTATTTGGCCTCTATGACATGATATTTAATTTTTATGCATATTAAACATTACATGACTTTATCAAAAAAATTCATCATGATTATGATGAAGATATTAAGAATATGATTTGATGATATTTATTATGTTCACCTATGTACTTTTAATTATTTCCCTTTATTTATCCCAAGTTATCCCTCTGCTTACTAGGATTTTAGTTCAGCTCGTTAATTGATGTATATCCTCAAGTGATTACATATACTAAAGATAATGTGGGAACCATTAAGATAATAAAGAAGAAGGATTTAAAAAAAATACTTTTATTATGTAAGAGTGATGTATGAGCTAAATTTTCCAATGGTACTAAAACTTTCAATCCTTGAATGTATTAATATTAAGTATTTTATCTTAAAAATGATGTAATATTTATGAAATAAAAAAGTAAAGATTCGATAGGTCCCATCCACATTAAAAATAATAGATATTATGTCCAAATTGGAATCATTAAAATACCATTTCATCTATTCAATTATATAGAACATGATTTGAAATGATTTTAATTTACAGTGCAAAATGGGGAAGAACCATAATCCAAAACATAGTGAAACCAACATATATTATCAAAACATTGTTTATTCCTATAACCAATTTTATAAAACAATTTCAAGGACCTAGAATTCATAATTTTTAGAAAAAAACAATTCATGAAAACACCTACCTTGAAACACTTATAATATCAACCCCTAAATGAAAATAAAAAGGTAAGAAGAACTGAGGTCTCTAGGTATCAAGGAAAGGATCCAAACAATAAATTAACAATCAAGAATCCTTCAATTACCAATTTCTAGAATAATGAAAAAAAAGAATCAATTACCACCCCAAATCCTGAACAACGCCCCAAGAGGACTGCAGAATCGGATAAGAACCGTCAATTCTACCATCGATAAATAAGGAATATGATTAAAAACCTATATCCAAAAAAAGTTTTAATATATTTTGGGCATGATTAACATGAAGATAGAGAGGATATAAGATCAAAATGGAGATAGAATTTCCATAAATGTATCCCAGATTTCATTGATACTTATATCTACTTAGGGTTAGATTTGGGAGAGGAAAAGATACCCAAGAAGAGCCCCTAAATTTTAATAGATTGATTTTATAATGATGTAGAAATATTAGGAAATAAAACTAGGTTTTTTAAATAGTAAAAAAGATTTCATTACTAATCCTTGATCCTAGAGGCTCGACCGTCCAGCTGGAGGAGGCCAACCAGATGGGAGGTGTCTATTACAAAATATAGTAGCCTCTATTAAACCTACCTTCTGGAAATTGGAGTCCCACTACCTAGCTTAGGGATAAAATAGAATGGTTTATCCACTTCCATGACCATCGACTAACTGGGGGAACTTTTGTAGCTTTATTATTTATAGGTTATGGTCCATACCTCACCAACTTCTTGAGACACACATATAGCCCCTATTAAAAAAATAAAAACAACTAGTGACATGTTGAGATCAATATAAGATGGAACATAATGAAATTAATAGATGATAATACTAAAATACATTAATGGTATGTGAAAATGATATACTTTATTATGAATTTAGACAAATATTTCATCAATTAATAATTAAAAACAACTTGGTATTTCAAATAAAAGTATCAATTTATGAATGAAATATCTCTAGGATGAGTATAATTATATACTGTAGAAAAATAGGATTCAAACTATGTATACTGTATAACTATATAGTACTAAAATTCATATTTGTAACTATATAGGATAAAGTCTATGAAATGATGATTTAGAAGTTTTTCATTGGATTAATTCAACTTGGAACATGAATATTTTAGAATAAGAAATTTTTATCTAAGTAAATAGAAACATTGGTTTTAATACATTTTTTAGGAACCAAAAAGTCATGAATTGATATATATATATATATATATATATGATAAGTGGGTGTGTTAGGATCAAGTATTATTAACATGATTCGTACGTGTAAATAATACATAGATGTATTGGATCTCGTGCATTGGATTATCCTCAGATCATGTGAAAATTGATATTAAGTCATATGTAATTCCTAATTGTTTTAGATTGCATATATTCCCATTTTATAGTGACTCCATGGTGTTTTCATGGGATTAACCTACAATTCAAGCATAGTATTTAGCTTATAGGGATTTTATTTCCATTATTTTTAATACACGGTCGTGAAATATTAATCTACTAAATTAACTATATCTAATTTAACTCATGTTCACGTAAGATTTATGAGTAATAAACCATAATAGAATAAATTAAAATGGTACAAATCACATTAGATTAAATACTAACCCATGATATATTAATTCAAAATTTATTTTCAAATTAATTAAATTCCACATTATGTAAAATATTTCTAGTATTTGAGAATTATTCCATGAATTGATGAAAATGATATGTTTTCACGAATCAAAACACCATATTACTTATAATGTTCCACAAAACTAAAATTAAATGATTAATAGTAAACCATCAAATCATAAAAGGGAAGTTAGCTATTTTTTATGTGATTTAGGAAATCATTCATGGCTTATTATTGAGGAAAATATGATAAACATAAAGTATAATGATCAAATATTCAACATCTTGAGTGAGGCGATGCTCAAATAAGGAAATATAAAGAAATATAGGTTTTAATGATATTCCTACCTATATTATAGGTGAATCTAATCATGTTTAAGGTAAAAATTAGATATATAGGAAATATACAAGAAATTCTTAGCAAGAGACAAAGTCTCTGACCATTTATTAGAATAAAATAAAAGTAAAGGAATTGAGTACCACAATCTAGGAATCACAATAACAAATCATAAAAACCATACCCGTCGCCTTACCCATTATTAATTTCCTCATCCGCAGTAGCCGACTCCCATTTCGAACTTTCATAATGCTTCAGAGTCTTAAAATACTTCTTTATGAGATTTAGCTTTTCCAAGTATAAAAACACCTCTGAAGGTTGTGCACTGTTTCCCTTACTGACAGAAGACCCGGTAGCCATCGGCATCGACATATAAGAATATTCTTTCCTCTACCTTATTTTTGGTGGAGTGTTCATCACTTCCTCATTCACTGGAATAATATTCCTTCCACCATGAACAATTTCACTGTAAGTGATTCTATCCCTTTCGTCAGCAATCTCCATTTCACTCTAAGAGATGTCTCCCCAATTTCCAGAGATATGTACCTCCTGATAACCATCCTTCACCCTCTGTTCCTACGTAGAGTGGCTATTAGTCTCAATCATTTCTAAACAATATAGATGTTCCACACACCCATGGTCATCATGTATCCCCTTCTATATTGTGCCTTATCCATTGACAACATCCTGTGAAAAAAGGGCAACCTAAATGTTTTCACCTTCATTCCTTGGGCATTCCTCCTCAACATGAGGGCTCCTCCCATGGTTTAAATCCTGAAAATAGTTTTCAGATGCCTGTTCTTGAAAATTACCATTGTCACTGCCACTTTTGTTGCTCTTCAAGTTTGGACTTAGTATCCTGATGACATCAATAACTTCACCCGACATCTGAACAAGATACAAAGAAGGGAAAATATAAGAAACATCATGAACCTAGTCCAATTCCAAATCAGCATTTACCAGGCCTGCAAAGCAATTACTAGTTTCAATATCAACCGAATGATTTTTAGATTGTGGTTGTAGCCCAGCAGAAACCCTCACCCACTCACCATTTCCCTCCAAAGAACCACCCAAATTCATATTCATAATGGGACTTTCCATCGTGGCCTCAACACTCTCAATAGACCCATATTCTTGGTTTGTAGAGGTCAAAATTCCTCTATCTTCATCATTGATCACATTGGGATGGACTACATGCTTCACATTGGCCTCCATACCTCCTTTGTTGATTATACCAACATCACACTTCAGTCTTCCAAACACCTCCTCCACCCTCAAATTCAGAGGCGCCTCCACTACACTCACTTTTGAACCATTTAATACAGTGAATCTATACAGACAAGGCATTTATGACCTTCCAAAACATGAGCCCTACTTTCCATACTGATCCTTCGAGGCCACTGTGACCTGTCTAATTGAAGCCACCAGTGGAGCCACACTTGTAGCTCTCATTCCTACCATCTGATGCCTAACCCACTACATCAAATTCTTATCCTCAACATTCGCTTCATATTCCTTGCCTCTATCCCTGATCCCTCTCCAAATAGACCTAGACCCATGGTGACAGAATTCCAGCGAATGACCCAATCTCTTGTATCCCGAACAGAAGTTCATCCAATTTTTATAGATAACTCGTTGTTTGCATCGATATTCCTCACCCACAGTAATCCACCCATATTCAAATGGGTCTATTGAAAAATCCATTTTGACACGTACTCGAGGGTTAATAGGATGACAAATAGAATCAGTTCTACTATCTGAACACATATATATACCTACCACATTTCCTAGCAAGTGAATAATAGCGGGATTTTGAAATGGGAGGGAGAGGTTTGGGAATCTAACCCATGTCACCATCGTTAGAGGATCCCACTTCATATAAAGATAAAAGGACCACCAAAGAAGGATGAATTTGAACTCATTGAAACTAAAAGGTTCACCTTCCTAATACTTTATGAGATCTTCCTCTGAAGCGAAACAAATCTTAATTTTTCGATTATCTAGGAGACCCACAGTCACCCTGTCCTTCAATTTCCAAGCTTCAAATATGTATATATTGAACGAATCAACTGAGGGATGTCGTTGATAAAATCACACAACGAAGGTATGCTTCAAGAGATTAGATGATTCTGAGAACTCTGTAGAAGAAATGTGAAGGTTAGGGCACCCATCAAGCAAATATGAGACTCTCGATCTGAGCATGACATGAGGGAAGGAGGTGAGAAGGTCAGGGATTGAAAAGGGAATGAAGGGTGGGGCTGCTCCTTTAAAAGACATAGATGGTACCTCCCCCATCGGTGGGGGAGGGATCGACACCAGGGCCTGCATCATCATGTCGATGAACTAGGGTTCATCGGGGAGAGAACTCTGCTCCACTCCAGCCACCTCATATAGGAAATATATTAAACTCCTAAAAGATAAAAAACATTATATTATTATTTTGGATAAAATGATTTTACTAATTATCTAAATAATTAATATCAATATACATCCATTTATTTAATATAAATATATATTAAATTAATATCTAATAATAAATTAATTATTTAAATAAATATAATGGGAAATGGACCTATTCCAATGGATAGATGCCAATGGTTTTAAAAAACCATTAGTATAGGTCAATTTATACTAAGTATTTTCAATAACACTTTGTATAGAATGTTTATGTAGGGGATGTACAAATAGTTTTATAAAACCAATTGTATTGAGTGGTCTATATTTGATCTATATAGATGGATATTGATAACCATCGGTATAATTAAAAGATATGCCAATGGTTTTTTAAAATCATTGGCATAGAGTCCCGCCCAAATGCTCCCATGCAGCATCATCCTCCTCACTTCTGACTCCTATCAAGAACCCTATGAGTGGGTTCCATTTTCTTCTCTATCATGGTGATCTATCATTGGTTTTTTTCTATTACTTTATTCTTAAACATCAAATTTGTGAGTTCTAGATCTGATATATCTTCTACCAAAAATCATTCTCATTTTTTTTCTAGGTATAAAACACTAACCTATATTTTTTATGGGTATACTATTGTAGATTAACTGAACAAGGGTTAGTATAGGTACTCATTGATTTAGTAAATAATTTTTTAATTCTATGTTTGTTTTTATGATTATTAATACTTTTATTAGAGTTTTCTTTGATATATTTAGTTTTTTTATAATTTAAATGAGAATGTGTTTATTATGGTGGAAGTGGTTTGGCATGGTTAATGTATGAATGATGTGGAGGTGGGTGGATTTGGATTTTTTTCAAAGGATCTCTTACTCTATGGGGTAGTCTAATTTTCAGGGATGGGTCTAATTTTTTGGTGACATGTACTCTGATTTTAGGGAATTTTTACTACTTGTTTGCTATTAAAACAAGGATAATGGGTGTCCATACATCTATTGAATGAGAATGATTTTAAATTTGTTATTGTTCACCCTCTTTAATTATCTTCTTTTCTTAATTAACTATTTCTACATATTTAATTATAATTTGTTAGCAGATTATTTTCTTAGATCAATCCCTCCAGGGGACTTCCTTAGTGATGAGTTTCTCACTTTAATTACTAGACTATAATTTCTAATATGTAGAATGGAATTGGACTATATTGGGAATTATTTCAGTCATTATAATTTATTTTAATATTTGAATTGAAAAGTGTGTTGTGAGAAAATTAATCTTCCAAACAATCATAATGATTTCTTCTAAAGTAATAATTTGACAAGTTGATTAACAATGCAATAGTAAGTTAAAATAAACTAATTTCATGTGACAATAATTAACTGTATTGGCCATTTCAAATCAATTAAATTATTATTACAAGCTCATTTTTTTAAAGAGTTTAGAAATTTAGTGATAGTTTGAACACTCTTGATAGAGATTACTAATACTTTATAAGAGGCTTGGTTATCCTACAATAAAAAATTATGTCTTACAAAATAATATGGATTAAACTAAAACATATTGAACTAATTAGAATGAAAATTAAAACCAATAAAAAGGATTAAAAAACCAAAAAAATGAAATATGTCTCAACCCAGAATATTAACCAAATTACCTCACCCAAAAAATGGACAAATGACCTAATAAATGAACCAAAATGAACCAAATGATCTAACCAAAAATGAATTGGATTGAATTTTAAATTAATGAATAAATAAATATCATACCCTTTATAAACATTCTAATTTGAATGTGTTGATTTTTTAATGGACATATTATATTTTTTTATATTCTTTCCACTAAATATAATATGATTTTGTTATTTTACTATGTATCATTTATTTTTTGATAATTGTAATTCCTTTATTAATCCATGTCACATATTTTTTCTTATTCGTTTTTATGAAATTGTTATGAATTTCTAATTAAAATCATATTTTTTTCAAATTTTTGAAATTAAAAACATTAAATAGGTGTGAAGGAAGAGGATGTCAGACAATAAACTTCTCATATGAGAGATGGGAATTCCTCCTTAGATTCCACTTATGAGTATTTTATTTCAAATATATATCAATAGCATATAATGTCATGTGATTAATGTTTTTAACTTTTAATCAAGATCCACCACCCAGGAGACAATTATTCTTTGACCAGTTTAGTGGAAGTATTGATCGGCTAAACCTTGCGAGGGGATGGTACTAGAGATACTTGAAACACTCATTGTACCTAATCACACCTTTTCCCTTCATCATAAATACCATCTACCAAACTTCATAATCCAACAATGTCATTAGAGGCACTTGGGATATTTAGGTTGCCTATACTTTCTCCACCATTTATATCTGATCCTTATCATTTTTATTTCCCTTATTCAAAGATAGATCTGACTCCCCTATCTATATTATACTTTTCCACATATGATTCTGCCATCTTTTTTCCTTCTACAACATTCTAACCAAACATCTTTCTTCATTATCCATTGATTTCTACTCTAAAATATTTTGATCCTCATGAGTAGAAATAAGACCACACTCCTACTATATAGGTCAATGATCCTTCAGAACATATGGATCTAGTTTTTCCCACTAATCATCTGGGCCTAGGTATATTTTTATAACCCAAGTAAATTTTTTGACCTTAATTTATTTTCACTATAAGATGTATTGGTATAATAATTTTTTTTTCACAACTAGATCTTCTACCAGGAGGTGTGAGAATACACGCATGCTTGAGGTGTGGACTCACCACACACAGCCGATGGATGAGTAAAATAAGGGAAATAAAATTATTGGTAAAATGGGGAAATAATGTAGCATTATTATGGTGGTTCATTCCAAATAATCTCACATCTGGGTTACTCTCTTGGATAGACCTTCAAAATAAAGTAAGTGATACTTATTAGGCGAAAATATGTCTAAGATAAATCATTATATTTAATGTTATATTATTATTATATTTATATTAATTAATATTTTGGTACCATATTCATTATAATTTTACTAATGGTGAATCTATGAGGACTACACGGATCATGGAATTATGTGAGTTCTGGAGAGAATATAAGCATGAGTTGTATAACAACTAGGTTCCTATAGTTGGAACATATTTTGAGGCCATACCTATTATGAATGATTTTCCAATAAAACAATATCAGGAAATTATTAATCATTGGAGGATTACTAAGATTATTTTTTTAACCAAATTTGATGATTTTGAATGAAAATTATGGTTATTTATACTAATAATTTGTTTTCTTTTTATTGAAAATTATTTTTTCGGAAGCATAAAAAAAACAAGGATTATATTAAATACATCCACACTTCGGGAATATCTATTAAGTTAGAACATGAGAGGAAGCAGTTATTTTTCTTCGACACTCATTTATAATTTCTCAATTTAAATAAATTATGGAAATAAAATTTATTTAACAATAAATAATTTAGATTAATTATAATTTTTTATAGCATATATATTGATATACATGTGAATTTATAAACATTAAAATATATTTACAATATTGTTCTACCCATTTCCCCTAAACATTATTTAATTTTCTTAATAATTCCACTATCTAAGGGAATATTAGGACTACTAAACTATTTCACAACTATATTCTTTATAAAATACTCATCAAACCCTTCTTTCTTATATTAAAAACCATTATCAAAAAAATATTTTGATATTATATCCATATTTATTCATATTTTACCTTGAAATAAGTTTTAATCATTTTATATATTATGATATACTTGAGATAAAATACACATAAATCGTACATGGAATATCATATGTAATAATCATGAACTACATATCTCTATTGGTAAACATAAATCTCATTGGAAAACAAAATTTTAAGTGTTCCAAATAAACATATCTTTAGAAACTCATTCCTATTAAACCCTAAACTAAACTACATATTGATGGGGGTTAGTGTTTTCAAAGATTGAATTACTTATAGTATTGATTCATTATTTCCAATCTAGTGGTGTTCTATGGGATCAAAAATGTGGTTTTGAATGGATTATTTATTTAATAAATTTATTTTCATTATAATAAATTGATTTTTCTTTTACTTTTCCTTTATGATAGTTTTCAATGATCTTTTTTTGGGTTTTCCTAGACTGATGCATTGGTTTAATGAATGTTAGATCATGATCTATATGATTACTTGGTCTCTTCCCTTAGTGATTTCACCTAATCTGTGTAAAATTTAAAATCAAATATTATATAGGAAATGATATCTTTCTGATCTTCTTTAACGACCTAGTTTTATCTCTTTAATTTTCTACTTAATTTATTTCTAGATAGGTTCATGATATAGTTATTTAACATGTCCAATGTTTCTATATTAAGTAAGAGTATTATTTATATCTATCCGATGTGAAAAATAACCTCCAGTTATTATAAAAGAATTCATTTTATTGAAGGGTAATATCTATAATTGAAAATTGATTTTGAAAATTAAGATGAACTAGTTGATGTAATGATCAACTATAAATAAGATCACTGGATATGATCACATGGTTCATTATAAATTTTGACAATGAATACCATAGATAGACTGTTGAACCAATAATGTATGAATCACTAATGGAAGGGATCCCAAGACACGACATGTATATGTGTATAACTTTTATGAAAACTTTTTTTGAATCCATTCTTATATATCATTCCCATGGTTTTTTTCAATCTCATTACCCCTCGTGAACTCATTTATATACCCTCTATTTTTTTAATAAATTTTATTATAAATATTAAAAGGATTCCAATATATGGTTCATTTCATACATTTTGTTCTTAAGGATTCAATATAAAAAGAAATAATCTCTAAATTTCGATCTAACAAATTCATATGAGTATTTTTCAAAAAATATTTATTGATATCCCATTGTGTTGTCTTAATACTTTTTCATGTTACTTGAGGATTTAATTCTCAATAAATTAATCCTAAAATGTATTGATTTAAATGATGATTAATTATTCTTTTATACATTCTATATTTACCCATTTTTATTTTTATGTCAATAAATGGGTGTAAAAAACACAAAAAAAATAAAAAACAAATCTATGTATATTTTACTAGAATTTTTGGGATATAATTACAAGAATATTGGGGTTATTTTCATTGAATTCCATAGTTTATTTAAATATTGAATAATTATATTCAATAATTTTTCTTCTTCATGACACATTGACAGTGATTTACAAAATCAATCTTCCTTTATTGTATGTTTTCCATAAAATCTTTAACTATTTTTTTGTTTCCTATATATTTTGTTTAATTATTTTCCAATTTAATGTATAATTTATTTTTTATAATGAATTAATTTTGTTCAAAAAATATATAATTCTTGAATAATTTTTTTCTATAATTAATGTCATTGAAGTGTGTGATATGAATATTGAAGGATGTGTGCCATGAAAAAATATATTTTAATTTAGTAAAAAGAATAAATATGAACATATGGTAAATGAACAGACATAATAGAAAATTGTAAGTTTTTCTTTATTTATTTGAAATTTTAATATCTATTTTTTGACTAAATAATTCATTTATATTTGAAAAAAATTTCTTGGGAGTCCCATGATGATTATGAGGAAGGAAAATTTTGGTAAAACGATCATTTTTTTAGGTATTAGGAGATGAGCACCATGGTAGATTATATTGTCAACTAGGGAAGATTATTATACCCACTTGATATTTTCCCACTTTTAGTGCTATTTCTTATAGCACCATGTTGTATAAAACTCTCACAATGGTAGAACATACTCATACAGAGGCATCAGAGTCTTGTATAGAAGCAACAGAGGATAAAAACATAATAATGCAGTACTTTGAATGGACTCAATAGGACAATGATAAATTTATGAATGTTATCATAGACTTAGCTCCATTACATCTACCAGATACTGCCATGGTTTTTTATACATGCATGTTGACTATGCATTCGTTATATGATGCACCAAGAAATGGTGATGCTGGTATTATTGGTGTTGAGGATGATGACTTTACTGATGATGGTGATGGTGACTATGATGTTGTGGATAATGGTGAGGATGATGGTGATGGAGATGATGATTACAATGGTGATAGTTATGGTGATAGTGATGATATTTATTTTTATGAGACAGATATTGATGCTTTAAATTTTTTACTAATATTTATCACACATTATATATGATGATTGGATGTAAATATGTGTGTGTGTGTGTTGTTTTAAATTTTTTTTCACTAGTTAAATCCATAAATTAGTTTGTTTAATTTTTTATAATTCTTGGTAGTGTTTTTCATGTGCTTTGGGGTAGTTTTTTAAGAGGTTTTGGTGTAGTGTTTTTTGTAGGTTCTGGTGTTTTTGAGAAAAGGTGGGTGTGTTGTTGGCTAGGAAGGTTATAACACACTGTAAAAATGGTTTAAAAAAATTGGTATACACCTATACCAATGTTTTTTTAATCATTGATATTTATTAAAGGTAGATGTCCTATATCAATTATTTATTTAAACTGTTGGCATAGTGTTCATCAATGTGGCATATACAAATGGTTTATAAGAAACCATTAGTATAGGCATGTACTAATGTCCAAACTCCCAATGGTTTTGAGAACCTTTGGTATAGTTTATACGAATTATTTTCTATCATATACCATTAATTTTGAACCATGGGTATAGCCAATGTTCCAGGCACTATAAACTAAAATAAAAGTTCATGATACAAAAATATATTTGGACTTTCAATAAACATCTTTTAAAAATATTTTAAATAAAATATCTCCTTGATTAGATGAAATCCCTCTATATAAACATTAAAGTGGATATTTATTGAATAAATATACATTCATAAAATTAATATTAATAATTATATTTATTATTAAAAATATCTAGGTTTTCACATTCTCTCTTTAAGGAAATTATGCCCTTCAAATTTTAATACACATTATAAAAATAAATAATAAGTTTTAATATATAAATTTTTAATGAAGATCACCAAGAACCTTGGTTTTTTCACATTTTGAGGCTCTAAGGTTCATCATAACAAGTCTTTGATTTAACAAAATGTATCGTATAGTTTTTAAATTCTCTATATTTTTTTCCATACATAATAGTGAAAACATGATTGAAATGAATTTGATAAATGAAAAGATGATATATGTAATTGTATAATTTGAATATATAATTTTTAAATATCATTTCACACTTTTTTAACATGAATCCATTATACCTGATCTTAGTATAATGCTTTAAAATATGGCAAGTTCGATAATTACAAAAAAGCATTTATTTTCTAAAATAATATAAATAAATGCTACTCAAAGATCACCCTCTTCTATAACTATTTAAAGGACCTCAAGATCTATTGTTTCTTGTGTTATTGTGAAACCATTGATAATGTATCTTATATTAATTTCCAAACTAAGTAATATGACAATCATGGTTCCTTAAAATATCCTTGGATGCTTTGAGTGACCCATCCTAATATCAATGAATTTTAGGAGAATTTCATATACTATATTTTTAAATTGATATGAATGTTAATAAAGGTAATATGATCACATGAATTAGATCTTGTAATAATTATTGTGATTTAATCACCTTATATGGATTAGAATGTTGTCTAATATTTCCGTCCTTCCATCATGATAAATGATCTTTTATCTATTGAAGGATTATAATTTTAAAAAAATGAGATATCGACTACCATTAAATAACATGATAAATTACCTCATAGAATTATATACTTTATATGTAATAACTATTCTGGATTATGATTCCATAATTCTCCCTATTGATAAATATTCATTCAAACAAAAAAATTTGGTAATTAATGTCCCAAAAAATCATCTGAAACCTTCCAATGTAAATGTAATTCATTAACCAAAAAAAATTCACTATAAAATATAATACCACAAGTCCAATTGTGTTTATTCCCATAAAAACCTTAAATAATATCATAAATAATCTTGAATAAGTTAAAATAAAAAATAATGAGGAAAAAATGGATCACATGTTCTTCTAAAAATAAATATAATCATTATCCCAAAATTTTATCAACCATAATAGTATTGAAAACAAATTTTTTTATACTAAATATATCTCTAAACAAAAATTATATAAGCTAACAAAAATCAATACAATAATTACCCCTTAAATATTCTTAATCACCTTGTTATAAAATCATATATTAGTGCTCAATTATATATATATATATCTAAATAATATAAGTTCCTGAAAATACATTGAATGTTTTCTAATATAACATTAATCTCCTAGTTACAAAATAAAAATTCCATTGAAAAGTTTATCTATACTACTCGAATAATATTATTATAATCAATTGTCCAATTTTTCTTAATAAAAATAATTACCTCAAAATAAAAAACACATAATAACCATAATGATTTTTATACCCAAATCATGTATTATTCCAAAAAACCTATTAATCACCTCCCAAATTATAATTAATCACAATTAAATTCAATTATATAAGACCTAAAAAGTGTGCATAATATATTGAAAAAAAATTGTGATGAATCATATAAAATAATATTTTTATCAAAAACTCAGAAATCATCCTTAACTAATAACATCATTACCATTAATATTATCTAAACCCATCTCATTTACAAACTATTATATCTTGAACATAAAAATCGCATAATTACATGATTTGTAACTGATATTATAATACTTAAATTCCCATAACCATTTAGGATAATAGTTTTAGATAATTGGGATCAACCCATATATAAAAAACCCATAACTTATCTCTATAGATGGAAATGTTTACCACAAAATAAAACTCTACAAAATAATACACATTCATCATTCAATGAAAGAACCTCATAATTTAATCCTTGAATTTATGATAATTTCTACTCATCTTTATTCCTAATAAAAATAATTTTAATAAGTGGGATGTGTATAAAATTACTAAAAAAGGGTATAAATATGGAAATGCTATTATGTCCTTTTAAACCCATTAAAATTATCCCCCTTAAACAATGAACACTAATCTCATATAAAATGTACATTTAAACATGAAATTTATATCATTTCTCAAATATTACATAAAAGTAATTGAATTACATTAAAGGAACCTTTAAAATCCTGAGAATTTATAACAAATATAATTTTTGAAATTAAATTATTTAATGATTAAAAGATTATTAACATTACATCATTAATGAAATAAACGTTTTTTCTTATGATACCCAAATATTTATATTAAAACTTATAGAATAAAAAAATACATTAGGGGATCCTGGGGAATCATATTCATTATCACCCTTATGAATCACCCTGTGAATGTAATAAAATATATAGTTATTTCCTAAATATCATCTCTAAAAAATAAATAATTACACATTTAATTTGGGGTATATGTTCCATACTCACCAACCATCATATAAAATGGTTAGGAATCATAATAAGAAGATAACATGTAGGTTATTTTATTTAACCATGAAACGAATAAATTATTTTGAAACTAAATTTCCTTTGAAATTGTTAAAGATGATATATATTTTTCAACCACGATTATGTTATATTATATATTTTAGTGAATATTGTGATTTTTTTGAAGTTATTTTGAGGTATTATAAGGTGGATAGGGATGATTTTAAATATTTTTTATTAGTCATTAAGGAATTTTGGGTGTTTTTTTGTAAAACTAAAAATGAAAACTCTAGATGGTTCAATCCCTATACATGGAAGATTAACTATTGGAATAAAAGGAAAAAATTCATCCATTGGAGGATAAATTATTCATCATGAAAGGATAAACTCACAATACTGTGTGTTTTTTATCGCCATATAAGGTTAAAATAGGAAATATGAAAGGATATATCATTCATTGAAGGTCAATCTATTTATCACAATACATTAATATAGCAACCTAAAAGGATATTCATCAATGTGTAAGGTAAAATAGGAAACATTATTTTGTTAACTAATTCATGAAATGAAAATTACTATGAAGTTATGCACATATTGTAAGATTTATTAATTCATTATTCAAAAATGATACTGAAAAATTAACACATGCAGGTCCATACATAGGATTTAAAAGGTTAAAATTGAATTAATGATAAATTCATATAACCATTCATTATAAAGGATATCAGAACTTCTTAGGAATCTTTTTTTATTAGTTTTTATATGTCTAAACATGAGAAACAATTTTTTTAGAATTATATATATTGGAAAATTAATTAAATCAACCAGTGATTAACTATGAAAAATATTCTCAAATATAATTGACTTTAATTAAATCTAAGATTCAACTCTATTATAATATATATTTTATTGGATACAAAATATGTATTATATTGATGAAACTATTCTTGGAATTTTAGTTCAAATTTAAATTCATTATTTCTAATAAAATATGAGTATTAATAAAATTTATCCTAGTTTTATTTCATATTCTACATGATATATAATTCCATTGAATATTATGATATTTCTATATAATATATTTTTTAAATTATTTCTAGAATGAGGAAGGTATAAAATCTAGAAACAATGAAAATGAATGTGTGGGAAAAAAGTATAGAAAGAAAATATATGAATATATCAAGAAAAGAGATAACGTATATAGAATACAAATAGTGATATATATATTTATATTAAATAAGTAGAGATAAGAATATTCAATTTTTTTTATCCTGATAGTTTTCACTATAGTGGAATAATATTACTTCAAGCATGCATGCACTCATGCATGAGGTGAGTATCCTAAAAATATGAGGAGTAGATGATATTAATATTACAAAATTTATAACATTTAGGTCGTCAGTATAATTTAATAAGGAGATTTAATTCTTGATGTTCATGCATTCAGTTTCATGTTTATGTTATTGTTCATTCAATAGTAGAGAAGGATATCCAAAATAACATGTGGTTCCAGTCCAAATATTGTTATACTTGTTTTGGGAACCCGATGAAACATTCCCACATGATAATATAGTGATACATTCTCAAAATATTGTATTTGACTTTTAATAAAAGTTTTATTTTAATAAATTTGAGAGATAATAAAATCCTTGTCTTGGAAATGGTTGAACATTATACTGAGAAGGCTCCCACATCATGGTTGAACCATGTAAATAACTACACGTGTATTTTATTTATCTATAATTTCTATATATGATTGAGGGGGAGATTTCATGGGGTAAAATATAAAGATAATAAGACATTATTGGTGAATTATAAAGGAATACATTTTATAAATAAGCTAGCACCACTGATTCACCCCCACCCCCAGTGGTACACTATGGGCCCCAGTCACTATATGTGGTATCATAGAAAACCTATTTACCATTATATTCCTCTAAATTAAATATTTATCATGGAGATTTAGAGTTTTATGAATACAATACATGTTCCTTTTTGTGGGAAAATTTTTCATGGATGGAAGAACCATATGATACCCTACCTACTCTCACTTGGAGTGGAAGTAATTGATGATTTCATTGTGGGTTTTCCGCCTCTTATAAGAAATTCTCCTATGAAATTATCTAATGAGATAAATGTAGAACTATATAGGAAGGATTAAAATATTATTCTATCATAATTTTGATATAGTGTATATACAAAATTAATAGGGTTGAGGATAGATAAGGAAATATATGATAAATTTATATCATGTATGAATGGTATGTCAAAATCAATTAAGGTAATTTGAAAAACTAAAAATAAATTTTTATTGATATCCAAATAAAATATGAGGTGATAATTGATGATTATTATAAAATATTTAATGGGATTTAAAGTCACATTATATCCCTGGGAAAAAATATAGATTATTATTCAGTTGTATAGAAACTAATGAGAAATGTTCTATACAATGTCAATCCAAATTTTTAGTTATGGATGATATGGTTGATTTATCACAGGATGAACAATAGAATACCCTGATAAATAATGAAATTTTAATTCTTCCAATTATCAAGAATAAATAAATAGATCATATAACAATCAATTCCATTAATAAGTTGATGATCAAGGATGAATGGTTTGAGTACTCATTTGATTCTGATAATGTTGATGAGATTAATTAGAATAAAAAAAATGATATGCAGTTTTTCTAGAAAAAAATATAATGATAGCATGATGAAAATTGTAGGTGAAACTATAAATCATGTACTAAAATATTTCTAGAATACTAAATTTATATAATATTGGTGATGGAAGAAAAATAGATTGGAGAATGAATTTAAGGATGAAGATGAGAAGCATCCTTAAAGGCATAAAGCTTTATATTTCAATGAATACAAGTAATATTTTAAAGGATATACAATATTTCAAAGAATAAAGGGGTGGATCCTATTTTTTAAACATAAAAAATGATATTATTCATTTATATATGATTATTAATAATATTTTGATAGAATAGACACCAATATTACAGCACATGTTGAACGGAAAGAGGAAGGCATGATATATGAATAAAATGATGTTTATGGAACCTATATAGTGAATATGTTGAGAATTGAATTTGACATGTCTGTCTTAATAAAAACACAAAACTCATGAAGGAAGATGAATCATTTAATAAATATGTTTAAAAACTAAATAATTTTAATGATGGATTTCATTGATGATAGAATCACCTCATTTGAGAGACCAAAATTCTCAATGGGAATTTATCGAAAAAAGAAAAAATTAAAATGAATTTTAAAATAAGATGTATTCTCAATAAGAATAACATAACAAGTCTAAATCAATATTTATTAAGGTTGATGATACCCATAGAAATATGAAAATTAATTATAACAATTTTATATAAGAGAAGGATTAGTCTTCTCATAGTTTTGTGAAAATTTATACTCAAATTCAATTTAATTTTTCACAACATAGATCTGAAAATATAAAATAATTTCTTTCTAATCAAGAAGGATCCAAATGAAGTTATAGGAAAACATGGGTTTTAATATCCTCTATATTATGACCTCCATAGTAATGAGAGATGATAGTAAAAATAAACTGGTAAATGCTTCAAAAAAATAGTTATAATAAGGCTAAAAAAATTTCAATATGTCATGTAGATCTCCATAGACATACTCAGTATATTCCAAGAACTTGATTAAAATTCAATTGTTGGTTTTATAGTTTCATTGCATAGAAAATTTTTTCATAGTTCTATATTATGTCACCTCCATAGATCCATAAAAATGAATAACTTATAGGGATTTTGAAATATCCCATATTTTTCTAGGGGAATCTCTCTATGATTTTTCATTAAAATTATTTTGGTTGACTATTACCTCGTAATTATACCTTGGTGGTCAGGTTTTTTCATGGATGTTAGTTTTTTTAATAAACACAAAAATGGGTTGTGAAGAAACTTGAGAAAACTGAAGAGGATCTACATGGGGAGAGGTTTAGGGATTTTTTTTTGAATTAATAGTGACTTGGTATAAATGGGTCAAGTGTTACCAACGATTCTTGGTATATTAAGAATCACTAATGGGGGTTTGGGTTTTTATAAGGAAAATAAGCTGAAAACTATATTCAAGAAATTTGCATGCCTTGTAAATGGGTTACATGACATGTAAAAGCCACCATACTCATATTGTTAACTAATTCATGATGAGAAGTTGTTACACATTATAAACTAATCACAAAATGTGTATTGTCAGGTGAATTTAATAATCATCTGAGGTGATTATTTTTTCATCATATCCCTCTAAAAAATTACACAACATGTAAATGAGTTACATGTCATTTAATTACCCAAGCATCAGTTTTAAAGTATGTTGTGTGGCTAATTTATCATTCATCTCGCATGAATCCTTCTCCTCTCAACCATAGGTAAACATCCAGGTGATTTTGTATCACCTATCTCTTTTATAGATGCATCGTTCATTAAATTAATCCATTATAATCGGTTTTATTTTTCACTTTATCTTTCATTATTCTTCAACCATTGTGGTGAAATCTCTTGACTTTGGTTTTTATTGGTTTTGAGCCTGATCAGTTTTGATCTTGATCGGTTTTGATCTATGTTCTCCTTGTGATCTTCTACACCATTATCTTTGTTTTAATTTTCAGTTGGAAGCATTGTTTTCTTCATCTATTAAAGGTATGGAGTCTAAATCTTAACCCTATATTCTAGTTTTCAATTACTAAGTATATGCAATATTGTGATTTTTCTAAGTCATGCACGCAATAATTAATTACATGAATATAATTATGATAATATTATGTTTGATTCTTCCTTGGATTCATTTGGATTCAATTTATTATTTGACCATGCTTATGGTTACCCATTTGGGGAGAGAACCTTTGAAAATAATGAATTGGAAATAGATCACTTATGGGTTTTATCATTATATGTGATTTTGGTGATTGCTTATTATTTATTCACCTTGAAAAATAGATTATTTTATTAATTAAATAAATAGGAAATTTAATGAAAATGGTAATTTGTATAATTAACTAATTAGTATTATGTGGTCATATTGTGATATTTCTGTTGTTGTGTTATATAATTCTAACACATGGTGTTATGATTATATATCATTTTCTAACCCTGACACATTTTGTAACACTTATATATCAGGTTCTAACCTTAAAACATTTTGCAATGATTATATACAGGGTTCTGACCCTGACACATATTATAATTCTTATAACTAGGTTTTGACCCTAGAACATTTTGTAATTCTTATATACTAGGAAATGCCTTGACACATACTGAGATTCTTATGTAGTGGGATTTTCCTAGTGATTTTTTATACCATGGGTATATGGTTGTGGTTAGCCTAGTAGTGAGACATGCTTAGAGACATTATGGCATGGTGTCAAAGAAGTTTTTTTTTTGGTTTCTGTGGTTATAGTTATCATGTTTTTGGTACATGCTTAGAGACATTATGGTAGTATTCCAAAGAAGGTTGATCAATGTATAATATTAATTATTGAATTAATTGGCGTACCTATTATTCACCTTATTGCATACACTATTTTTATTAGATTGTATTTGATTAGAAATGATGGTGTCAACCTACTAAGTTTTACTCACACCCTACTCCAGCTTCCATTTGGTACCCAAGTAGATTACATAGATGCTGATTTGGACAAGGGAAAAGGACCTTGCAATTAATTGATTTCTTATTGGATGGGTTGGAGCTTGGAGATGGGACTGACATTGGGTTTGGGACTATGATATTTAGATTTTGTATATATTCTTCTTATTATTTTATTTGTATGACCATAGGAATGTCATTTAGCTCCATTAATCTTGTCATTTTAATATTCTATTATTCTTTGGATTTCTCCAGCTGGACTTTTCTAATCCTTGGTTCAATGATTATTTATCCATATTGTTTCTTTTATTTATACACACTGATATTTATTTATTTTTTGTATTGTAACTCTATTACAAGGGTTATAGTCTCCTCACTATAGTCACCCCACCCCCCACTTCTAGTCAAAAGCCTCTGGAATACAGGGAGGCATTCTTGAGGTCACATAACCAACCTAGTTTGGCCACATGATATAGTTCTAGATTGGGGGACATTACAAAGTAGTATCAAAGTATCGGGTTTTTTTCTAATTATTTACTATTTGGGAAAGGTATAAAAGAGATTAGGATGTGCCATGACTTGGTAATAAGCTTTTTCATGGAAATATATAACCCATGTATGGGGGAAATCTGAGTTCCCATGGATTAGATTATTGTTCATGACTTGCTCTTGTTATGGTTTTATGTTATTTCACCTTATGTGATTCACATTATTTTTCATGTTATTGTTTCTTGAGACTTATACTCATGGCCTAGTATGGAATGATATGAGTAATAATGCTTCATTATAGGAACATAGAGATATATACTAACATGAATTGTTGGTGAAAGGGACATATTTATTTCATGTAATATATTTACCTATATGAACTATGAAATGAGACACCTAGTATATCTAATAAATTAATTAAATGAATTGATATGTCATGTTAAATTACTTGTTACGCTATGTTTGGAGGGACCATGAGATTTTGGTTCTCTTATCCTATCACCTATTGAGGTTGACCATTTTTTACCCAGTTCCCTAAGGTGTGTGTGTTTTTATAGAGAAAATGCCTCCACGATATCTTTGAATTGAGCGTCAAGAGAGTGGAAATCATCATGCTCATAATGTAGTTAAGTTGGAGATTCTTCTAATTATTGAGGATCATATGGATGTTAAAATTCATGAAATATTCCTAAGTGTCTTGTGATCCACCGAAAGTCCTATTGTTTGTACCATTCCATTGATGTCCAAGATGAAGGGAGAGTTTCAGCTGCAGTATCCCTCTATATTCACTAGGGAGGGATGCCCCCAGGTAGCTAAGTTCTAGATTAATTTAATCCAAATGATCTTTAATAACATTGATACGCCCATAGATAGGAAGGTGAATCTTTCTTCATATATGCTTTTTGGACCATCCAAGTGTTGGTGGGACATTCTATATCAAGCTGGGAAGTAAGAGGAGTTGTTTTGGAAGGACTTCGGCATGAAGTTCCTAATCCATTTCTATCTATATACATTGAGGTATGATAATGATCGTGAGTTCATTCACCTAACATGAGAGGGAAAGTCAGTGATGGACTATGTTGGATGATTCACTAACCTAAACCATTTAGTTCCATCCTTGGCTACTTATGAGATCTATAGGGTGTGACATTTTTCTGATGGGATTAACTATGAGATCATGACATGGGTGAATGTTTTTTGTCTGAGTAGTTTTGAGAAAATTATGAATTAGGAACTCATTATGAAGGGGAATATGAGAGAGATACTAATCATTGGACATGTTGTTTCAGTAGGGAGAAATGTGAACTTTTATTCAGGTAAAAGGAAGAGTCTTTATGACACTTTTCACCAAGGAGGTGGTGGGAACGGTAGTCAGGGTAGTGGATACCCATCTCAGAACTGTGTTCCATTGAAATGCTATTAGTGTGGAATGTTTGGCCACAAGTTCTTTTAGTGTCCTCACCCCATATTTGATTGTACTTTTTGTGGAACACTGGGTTATCTTCACAAGTTTTATGTGAAATTTTGGTAAAAAGGTGTTGTTAAGGGATCTTGATAGGCATCTGAGTCTATAAGGGGCTGAGTTACCCCTCAGTAGGCTAGTATTTGGAGTTCCACTGGTCGTTAAGGCTGAGGTAAGGTATGGGGTACCCTAGTTCAAGAGCGGTTTTACCACTCAAGGGGGACAATATAGGGGACATAATGGAGCCCAAGGTAGAGAGGAAAGCTATCTGTATGCTATACAGTCTAACAAGACCAGTTTGGATGCATGAAATTCTACTATTAGAGGTAAGATTCTATTATAATCAACCTTAGCTTGCATTTTGTTTGATACACGAGCATCTAATTACTTTTTTTCTATTTTTACAAACTATTTGGGCTTGGTTGTGGAAATATTGGATGGTTCTTTGACCACCGATACACCATTGGGAGTGCGGTTACAGAATATAAATTGTTGCAAGATGTGTTCTTTAGAGATTGGTGGCTTCCATTTATTTTTTGAATTGTTTTTGCATGAAATGACAAGCTTAAATTTTATTTTTTTTATAGATTGGTTAGTTATATAACCGGATCATATTGACTGTTATTGGAGGATATTTACCTTTATATCTTCAGAGGGGAGCAGTTATTCTCAAAAAGATGAGTGGGGTCTTTAGGCAAGTCGTGTAAGACCAATTCAATGCAGATTAGATTGTATCGTGGCTCAAATAGCTGGTCCTTCTATGAAAAATGGTTGAATGTAGTAGGTTTATTTTCCTCCAATGATAGATATTTTTCAGGATGTCTTTCCTGACGAGTTATATGGATTAACTCTTGAGAGATATATCAAGTTCATCATCGAATTGGTGTTGGTAGTAGACCCAGTTTCTATGCCACCTTACATAATGGAACCAGAAGATCTTCAGAAGTTGAATGTCCAGTTGGATGATATAGAATCTAAATTTTTCATATGGAGTAGTATATATCCTTATTGTTCTCTATTTAACTTTGTTAAAAGGGCTAATGGTACCTTGTTCTTGTGTGTGTATTATCGAAGACTGAACTTGATGACGGTCAAGAACATATATCCCCTTCTACAAATCAATGACCTCTTCAATTAGATGAGAGGTGCTAGGATCTTATCCAAAATTGATTTTATTTTAGGATACCTCTAGTTAATGGTTAGATCATCCTACATACCTAGTACTACTTTTAGGAGAAGGTATGTCTTGTATGAGTTTTTGGTGATTCTGTTTGGTTTGACCAATTAATCGTTAGTATTTGTACCCCTAATGAATCATATATTTCAACCATTACTATATCATTTTGTCATTGTTTTGATTGAAGACATCTTAGTTTACTCCCAGTCATCAAATGAGTATTTATTACATCTTTATATCATATTGAGTACATTAAGATAGCATCGTCTTTACACCAAGCTATCAAAGTATAGTTTATGGATTAATAAAGTTCACTTTTGGGGCCATGTCATCTGATAGTAAGGTGTGTTAGTGGATCCAGAGAAAGTTTCATCCATAGTATCTTTGGTGTGTCCTAATAACATCTTTGAAATTTGGATCTTTCTGGGATTACCAAGTTATTATCGGTGCCTTTTCTATGATTTCTCCCATATGTAAACACTGATGTCATGATTTATTAAAAAGGAAGTGAACTTTGTTTGGTATGATTGTTTTTAGATAGATTTTTGAAAGATAAAAGGTATGATGTACTCAACACCTATACTAACTTTACCCATAATGGTTAAATCATATACCATTTATTTTGATGCATCTGGAGTTGGAAATATAGTTGTTTTAATGTAATAGGAGCATGTGGTTGGTTACAGCTCTAAAAAGCTAAGACCACGTGAGAAAAATTACCTACTCATGATTTGGAGTTAGAGATAGTGGTAAATACCTTGAGATATTGGAGACACTATATTATGGGTGAGTGGTTTTTGTTTTTCATGAACCACAAGAGCCTGAGGTATATCTTTTCTCAGTACGACCTAAACCTTCGGTGGAGAACATGGGTCAATAATCTATAGTCTTTTGAATATGACTTGAATTATACACTCGAAAAGGGAAACATCATTTCCAATTATTTGATCCAGAAGATGAAAAAAGAGGAATTATGAGATTATTGTTATTAGTGGTGAATGATGGAACTCTTTTTAGAAATGCATCTAGATGTTCAAGAGTCCCAGGGATGAGTAGTGTTGACTTTGACATGTTTTAGGCCAATGATTTTGGACTAGATCAACATGGAGTAGTTATCTGATCCAAAAGGATTAGTTCTAAGAGATATCTTATATGGTGTGGAGGCACCATCAAGATAGCCTCTTGGTAGTTTCAATTCTCTTCTTTTTCATGGATGATTATGGGTTTCTATGGGCTTACGTGAGGAGATGGTAAGGGAGTTTCATGCTTCTAGATGGGTGGTACATCCTGGTTTGACAAGGATGTATCATGATCTTCATAGACATTACTGGTGGTTAGGAATGGAGGAGATAACAATATTTATGGAGAGATGTTTCACTTATCAATAGGTGAAAGCTGAGCATCAGAGGCTAGTTAGGATTTTGTATCCTTTCCCCATTCTTGAGTGGAAATGGGATGATATCACTATGTATTTTTGTGATGGGATTCCCTAGGACAGCCCATATGAACAATATAGTTTGGGTGATCAGTGATTGATTGATGAAGGTAGTCCAATTATTTCCTATCAAGGAGACATTCAGAGTTGATGATATGGGTGGTCTTTATATGTGTGAGATAGTTTTGTTACATTGTGTTCTAAAGAGTATCAATTCTGAAAAATATGTTTCACATGTCACAGCTTTATAGATATCATCTAAACCCTTCTCATGTGATTCATGTAGTAGACTTAAAGCTTGATATATATGTTTCCTTTGATGAGAATCTCATGCGGATCATGGACCATTGTGAGAGATATCTCTAAGGTAGGACTATGTCATTGGTTCTAGTGCAGTGGTAGAATGGTAATGTTAAGGAGGTAACATGGGATATTGAGTCTGATATGTGAGAATAGTGGCCAGACTTTTTCACCAAGACTCCACAGTGAAGCTTGCCACAACATAAGGATGATCTATTATATGATGGGTAGGTTGTAAGATCCCATATCTTTCAAGGTAAATCTCTCTTTGAGTTTTTCATTAATCTATTCTGACTTAATTTTTCTTCATACTTAAACCTTGGTGGCTAGTATTTGTCATGTATTTCTATTTTTATGAATAAAAATTGACTTTGTTTTGAAAGAAACATGAGAAAACTAGAGATGATCGATCTGGGGAGTGGTTCACAGATTATGTTTAAATTTTTGGAGTCTAGGTATAAATGGTTCAAGTATTTTTATGGGTTCTTGGTAAGTTTATAAGTCTTAAATGTAATTTTGGTTTTTATAAGGAAACTGGCCTTAAAACAATCATCGAGACATTTACATGGCATATAATGGGTTATGAGATGTGTAAAAGCCACCAGAATCATGTTAAGAACTGATTCATGATCTGAAGTGGTTACACATCATGAACCAATCACATGTTCTGTACTTCTTTGAAAAATTTAGTATTTATCCTAGGTGATAGTATTTTTTTAATACCCCTATAAAAATAAATAAAAAAGGTTTAAATGTGTATCATGGTATGTAATTCCCTAAGAAATAGTTTTAAAGTATGTCATGTGGATGATTTATCATTTATCACACATGCAGCCTCCTCCTCTCCACGATAAGAATAAATTACAAGACATTTTGGAGAACCTCTATCCTTTTTGAGAATCCCGTTTGTACGATCGATCCTTGGTAAGTGGATCTGCTTTGTTTTCCTTTACCTTATGTCGTTCATTGACAGTTGCGGTGTGATCTCTCGACCATAGTCATTATCAGTTTTGATCATGATCAGTTTTGATCATGATCAGTTTTGATCTAGGCTCTCATTACGATCTTATGTACCTTCATCTTTGTTGGTGTTTTCAATTGGAAGTGATGTTTTCTTCACCAATCAAAGGTAGGGGGTCTAAATATTAACCCTATTATCTTATTTTTAGTAGCTAAGTATATGAAATATTGTAACTGTTCTAACACATGCATGAAATAATTAATTACTTAAATTGATTTGAGATAATGTTATATTGGATTCTTTATTGTATTCCTTTTAATTAAATAGTTGATGTGACCTAGCTTCTGGATACTCATTGGGTGAGCAAAACCTTGAAAATAATAAATTTAAAATGGCTCACTTGTGATTTTTAGCACGCCATGGGATTCAGGTGATTTATTATTATAGATTCACCTTGGAAAATGGATTGTTTTATTGATTGAATAAATTGGAAATTGAAAGACAAATGGTAATTAGAATAATTAAGCAATTAGTTTTATGTGTTAGTATTATGGTATGATTTTTGTTGTGATTTTCACTTGTGACACATGTTGTAATGCGTATATACTGGGTTCTAACCCTCAATCATGTCATAATTCTTATATACCAGGTTCTGACCCTGAAATGTGATGTAATGCTTATATATTGGGTTTTGACCGTGAAATATTTTGTAATGCTTATATACTAGGTTATAACCCTAGCACAAGTTTTAATGCTTATATAGTGGGTTTTTTCCTAACACTTGATGAGATTCTTATATAGTGGGTCTGACCTAGTGATATTGTCATACCATGGGTATATGGTTGTGGTTAGAATGGTAGTGAGAAATGATTAGAGACATTCTGATAAGGTCCCAAAGCAAGTTGATCATTTTTTATGGTTTTGGTTGGCATATTTGTGTTGCATACTTAGAGACATTCTAGAAGGGTGCTGAAGTAGGATGATTAATATAATATATTAAATTTTTAAATAATTAATATACCTATTATTTTCCTTATTACATACACTATCTTTCATAGATTGGATTTGATTAGACATGGTGGTGTTGTCCTACTGAGTTTTGATCACACTCTACTCAGGCCTCCATTTTGTACCCTATAAGATTACCTAGATGAAGGTTTGGATAAGGGAAAATAACCATGCAGTTAATTGATTTCTTGTTGGATGGGTTGGAGCTTAGAGATGGGACCGACATGGTGTTTATGACTATAGACTTTTGAATTTTTATTGAGTCTTAATATTCTTTTTTTCTATGACCTTTATCATGTCATTTAGTTTCATTCATAATTTCATTAAATTTTTCTTTTATATTTGGATATATTTACATGGTCTTTTATTAGCTTTGGTTGTGTGATTATTTATCCATGTTGTTTCCTTTATTTTTTTCACTCTGATATTTATTTATTTTTTCACTCTATTATAACTATATTCCAAGGGGAATATTCTCCCTTATATATTTAACACGCCCCCTCTTCTATTCGATATCCTCTGGTGTAACATCTTATGTTTCTAAACGGAAACAAAATGTTTGATGGCGTACCTGATATGCCACATCGAGCTTAAATGAATGACTAAATATAATTATTTAATATGGTGGTTATCGCCTTTCCATTAGAATGGAGGGAATGAAAATTGTTAACTGGATTATGAAAAAAACAGTTTACACATGTTTATATAATGATTCATTGGTTACCATATAAACTTTAAATGGAAGTAAAAATCAATTGAACATAACATGTTTATTTTTAGGAAAATTTATTTAAATTTGAATAATTATGTTTATAAAATAATAAAATCACTATTTTTGGAATATATTAATGAAATATTAATTAAATATAATGTTTAAAATTCATCTTATTTGTTTTCAAGACATTATGTAAGAACAAATTCAATTTTACAGATAAAATGATAATTTTTATAAAAATGTAGTTTTCCTACCTTTTGATGGAAAACCCATTCTAAATCATGTCTTTGAAAAATTTATAAGTTTTATTTAAAAAATAAACTTATTATTTAGAAGTGGGGCATAAAAAAATTTGGTAAAAATATTTCTATTTTTCTAATAAGATTCATTTTAAAATGAATAGTGAAAAACACTGCATTTTAATTAAAAAATTCTTTTTCATCTAATTTATTTATATTGTTAGATTATCCTTTTAATTGGTTTTAATGAATAATTTGATTATGGTTTGATCATTTAATACAATTTATGTTGTTGGAATTATTTTATTATTGAAATTAGAAAAAAACACTTATTGAAATTATGAATATCTCTTTTACCTGCCTTCTAGCCACATCTACGGGATTAGAATTAAATATAATTTTATAGTTTCTATGAATTAAATTTAAAAAAAACATCCATGGTGATAGTCATTATGAAAAATCTGGTATAGTAGTATTGAAATATATTTTTTTGAATAGTACCTTTAGTATTTTATTTACCATGATTAAAGGTAAATATAGTTATTAAAGGTAAAAATAATATTATAATAATATAAAATTACTCTAAAACTTGTCCTAAATTAATTTTATGATTTTTTTTTCAACCAAAATAAACATTAGGTTGAAATTATAACATTTTGAATCCACATGGGTAATAAAATTACATTTTTTATATTTTATTTAATGATAAGTTAAAAATGTCATACTCATAATTTTAATAAGTAGATTATTTTTACTATGGGGTTATATAATTCATATCTTCAACAATAAATTGTTATAATAAATATAAAAATATTACCTACATCATGGTAATTTATTTATCTTTTTTTACATTAAATAATTAAATTTAATTATGACACAGTGATGATACAGTATTAGATTTATTAAAGGAAGAATCGAATAAATGATATTAATAATGTTAAAAAAATATATAATTTGAAATATTTGATGTCATAAAGGAATTTTCTAGAATACTTTGTCATGTTATAGATTAGTTAAAGTTTTTATTTTTATGGAATCATGTTGTTAAGATTTAAAAAAATCATGTAATTAATAGTTCCAAAATTGACATAATTCATATTTCAAAATACAAAATATTTAATTAAATGATATAAAATTTATAAAAATATAATATTCAGCCATAAAGTTGATAAAATTCTTATAATTGTATTAATTACTTATTAATTTGTCATTTGGCATGGTATAGTATTCATTTTAACCCTCAAAGTGCAACTCACTTGATAAAACTGTAAGAGTTAAAAGGTGTTTAAACAAAAAGATGAGGATTAAAAAAATTTAAAACCTGTATAATTTTAATTTTATGATGGTTATTCGACCCATAATCATCATATCTTTGAAATAAATATGGTTTGGACCATTTTTATTTGAAAATTAATTTACAGTAATTTAATATTTTAAGGGTTTCCAGGGGTGTGCTCCCCTCTCCTATAAAAAAGAACTCATTCCTCTCTATTAATCACACTTCAAAACCATTTTTTTCAGACACTATCTATAAAAATTCTTCCTAGAATACTTCCCCACATTATTGAGACCTTGGTTTAGGAATAATACCCTCTTTAGAGGTGTCAAGTTGTTCTTCAAAGGTGATCAACCAAAGAAGTGGTATTGTTTTTATTTAAGTATTTCTATATTATTCTTTATTCCATTTATTCAACTCTACATAAACCATGATTAAATAATAACTAAAATATTCTAAATATACTGATATTTTATTATGTTAATATCATAAACTGAATCCATCTCTAATTTCATAAAATGGGAAATGAATTTTTTTTGTTCGTGTTTATGGCAGACTACCGCCTCGCAAACTTATATAGTTCATTTTTTGTCAGTATATTTAATAACTGGTTATAATGATGGAATTAATGTTAATATGTGATATTCATGAAAAAATTATCATTATAATAAAATAATATATCAATTATTTTTTTACTTTTCATTTACAAAAAAATGATAACATCGTTCATGTGTACGTGTGAACTATCACCTCCGTGAAGCGATGTGAAACGTTTTTATTCACCACATAACTTGTATGATATATAAGTATATTTAAATTATTATTATGATGTTAATAATATTATTATAATTATATAAAGATAAAATAATAATTACCTTATTTCCATAATAGTCAATGAAAATGGAAATGCTACTCAAGCATACATACGACCTACCGTCTCCAGGATTATAACATTGTTCATTTTTCATTACCATAATTAGTGGTTTGATATAAAATTATAATTTATTTATAAAATTTATACTTATTTCATGAATATTATTTTTCATATTATGGGTTTAAGACCACATGGACTATTAACATCATACCATGTTCATTTTCGACTAAAGTACTAATATCGACAAAACATCTGATATGAACTTAAATAATTATGTAATTGTTATAACAAGGTAATAAGTGATATAAAAGGAATAATAATCATTAAAAAGTTTCTAATGAAATTATAAATTAACCTAAGTTTATTATTCATGAAAATAAAGTACGTGTGAGACAATTTGGACTCGAGGTAAGGGATTTCATCTCAGTCTCCTTTCATTGAGACAATTCTTGATGATATGCACCTTTAGTCTTTTATAAAGATTATTTACATCCCCTTTAAATTTCCACATCCATATTTTATATATACTCATGTTATTTAATGTTTTTTAAATGTTATACTTTAATGTGTCATATAATTTAAATGTTCAATGTGGTATGGAAATATTTAACTAAAACATTATTTTAAGTGATTTAAATATGTATTCTTCTAAATAATTCTCATTCATGACCTTGTTTTCAGAATTATTTTATGGATTTATTTATTTAAAAATAAATTTTTTAATGTGTTAATTATTTTATTTCTTTTAAAAGTTTCGAAGTGGTATGGGACACTTTGATTCAAAAATATATTTTCTAAATGTTTTAAATTGATTTTTGAAAATGGATTTGTTATTTTAATAACTTTTAATATTTTCATATTAGTAAAAATGAAATTTTATGAGTGACATGATTAAAATTATAATATTTTAAGTTTTTTGATTGTATAATGGTACTTGGACGTTTCCCAGGTGAGCCCGATACAACTTATATGAATGGTTGAGCCCCATTATAACTCACGGGTGAGACCGATACAGCTTAGTAGAGGCTTCACTGATTGAAAATTCTTAAATATCATCATATACAATCATATAAAAGATTCAATACACTTTGAATGTAAATTTAAATAGAGATTAAAAGAGGATAATATCATGAAAATATCTTGGGGAAAAGTTTATTAAAATTAAATTTCACTATACTTGACAAAATAAGAATATTAAAATTTATATTTTAGGTTTTAATTATTATTCTTTAGGAAATTAACCCACAAAAAAATTCATGGAATTCCTATATAAAATTAGTGAAATATTATCTTAAGAATTGGGGAAGGTATAAAATACTGAAATGAATAAAATTAATGTGCTGTGAAAAACTAAGACCAGATGATACATGACAATAATTATGAAAGAGGTAAATTTTAGAGACCAAGGCTAGTGTTATATCTATTAATTCTGAATACATTGAGAAAAGATAATTCTATAACTATCGATCGAGGATTAATAATAAGGATAAAGAAGACTATTTTATTAAATATTTCTCTTATACAATAGGTGATTAACTATAAGAATTCTGAGGGGAGGCTGACATGAATATAATTTTATTATAGTTATTCAAGCAGTCATTATTCTTTAAGAAGAAAATAAAATTCATAATGTTCATAAATCCACTATTACATTCAAGATTTGATTCATTCATGAGAGGGGATATTTTTTTTAAGAACAGGGGTTGCAGCCTAATTCATGTTATATATATTTTGGGAAGTTGATGATACATTCTTTCAAGAGAATTGGATGACACCTACTTCGACTCATTTATATGAATTTTACAATATTTTTTATTAGTGAAATTTATATTGTTAATAAAATATATGTCTTAAAAAAATATGAACATGGTAATAAGTAAGCTCTCACAGTAAAGATAAACATTGTAAACATTCCATGAATCCTTTAAATATTTATCAATTTTATATATGGGTGAAGAAGTGATTTCATTATGTGAATCAGGACAGTAATCTCTAAAAGTGGTTTAATTTAAAAGGAATATTTTTGAAAAATAAACCGGTAAAATTTATTCACCCCCCATCCCATAAGGTGATTTTTTATCTGATCTGGGATCTAAAAACATAATTTTCAACCAGTAAGTAAAAAACAATTATGTTAATGCATAAAAATATAATGAAAAAATTCTTAACCAATTCCTTATTTTAAGGAAAAATTATTAAAATGAATAGAACATTATGAGGGAAGGAAAATGAAATGAATTTTTTTTAATATATTATATTAAAACATAAAAAAATTGTGTTCATGAAAAACTTCTTACCTCAAGACCCATCTCATATAATAAGTTGTTTACTTCCTAAAAAAATAATATTCTATCAATTATATAAAACCTTTAAAAAATTATTAATTATTTATATCTACTAATTTATTAATATTTTTTACTAGTCTATTAGATTAATTTTTCTTATTCTTTTAAAAAAAATTCTTATCTATAATCCAATAATTGCTTTAGTATAATGGTATTTGTCAACAATCCTTATTAAATGGTTTCATATGCTTGAGAATAAAAAGTTTAGACTGATTAAATTTATAAAATATTCCTAGAAAAGATAATAAATACACAATATTCATGTCTCATTAATACTTAATAATAATCATTTGAAAAAATATAGTATCATCATCCTAGAAGGACGTTTAACCAATCCAAACAGAAACATGATGTAAAGTAGGAATGATTATAAAACCATTTATTTTATTATACTCTCATTACAAAATTATATCTATATAAAATCCAGGTAATTTATTTTATAAATTATTTTCAATAAGTTATAGGGAAAAATTATTAACAAAATAATCATGGATGAGGATGATTCATATATTGTACACTCAAATATTCTTATAAAAATCCCCTTAATAAGGAACCCTTAATAAATCCTTCACGTGACTAAAGGTTAAACTACATGGATAATATCACAAGGTGAAAATGTATTAATAGAATTTAGATAGGAGATAAAAAAATAATTTTGGTAAAGAGTTTTGTAGCTGACCTTTTATAGACAGAGTCAATGGAATTTCTATAAATATTTATTACATCGGATTTTAATATTATCTAGTGGAATCCACATAGGGATCGAATCATCCTTCTATTATCCTTTCTCATTTCATAAAGATAATATTATAATGTCATTTACTATCATATTTATGATTTTTATATGATGTATTCATGGGATTTATGAATTTCAAAGTTTATGATAAATTAAAATTTTGGGTGGTTCACATTCCTCTTATCATATTATGTTAAGGGTTTGAAATCTTTAAAATTTCAATTATTCCTTTCCCTATTATACTAATGATTTCTGTACATTGATTCTTATAAACATTTCAAGTAGAATCGTACCCTTCTCTGTATATTTATGAATATTCAGTTTTTAAATTAAATTTTCTATATATTAATTTTAAATTCTAAATACTATATTTGGTAATTTTACAATGTATTATGATGATAGATTTATTCATATAAAGTTAAAATTTTGTTTCTAAATTTACAGATGCAATCTTACAAAGTGTAATTATTTTTTCTTACGAAGAATGAATTAAATATCATTTAAAAGGTTTTAATATTATAAGAAATTATTTTTATCTTATGTCGAAGTATTTCAGTTATACACTGAAGGATTTTAATCTTACATTGTGGGTTTTTACTCTTATGAAAAAAATGATTTAATGATTTTAAGATAGGTTAATCTTATGAAGTTGACTTGTCTAAAATGAAAATGTTTCTTATGAAGTTTTTTATATAATTATTGATCCTATAAAATATTAATCTTACAAATATTATTCTTATAAGGATGACTTTATAATTCAAGGAAGTGATTTTTATAGAGTATTAGTGATATATGTATTTTTAATATTTTAAATATTAAGAATCAAATATTCTGATTGTTTCTATTAGTAGCTATTTTATAGAGAAATTATAATCATTGTCTATTTTTTTAAAAATTGAAGTTATATTTAAAATATAGAAATAAAAAGTTATAAATAATTAAATTTCTCCTAGAATGTTGAATATACTTTAATGGTTAAGCTACATCTATATTTAATTGATATTTTTATAAACTTTTTTATCGTGTTTGTTTTTGGGAATTTATTTATTTTGTTGAAATAATTAAAAAATTGTAAAATTTGGATGTAACTATATAAAAAATCTTTCACATAAAACCAAATTTTTAAGGGGTATTTTTTAAACTTAATATATATATATATAAATTCTAACATACTATAAATTGTGAACTTCTTTCTTCTACACTTTTAGGATTTAATAATTTCATTCAAACATGAAGGCAAAATTTCCTAGAGTTTGTGTGCTTTTAATATGAATTTATACTATATTAAAAGATCCTTTTTATACCTACTCTTTAGAGAAATATTTTTTCTCTTGGAATATATCTTCATCTTCCAGTTGATGCTACTACAATTCTTTGCTTTAACTACAACTCTATTCCAAAAAAAAATTGAAATTTATCTGGGTGAAAAATTCAATAAAATTATGGTTAATGATTATACATATGTGAAGTAAATAAAAGCCCTATAAAATCATTGTTGTAAAAAATTAATGACTACTTGAACTATGTTGTATTAGTCTTTAAAATAAGGACATGAGTATAAAAATCATGAAACTCACAATGACTATTGGTGGACAAGATTAAGTGACATTATTGATACCCCAATCCACTATAAAAAATTTTGTTCTCTAATAACCTTCATTTATTTACATTTTTTTACATAAATCAAATAAATGTAAAAGAAAATATTTGAAAAGTATTTAATAAGGTATTAAAATCACTGAAAATATTATAAAAGTAACTTAGTATACCCCCCCCCCCCCACCTCGAACTAGTATACCCAGATCTATTAACAGAGACATATTCATTACATACTCTATATGATGAAAAATATAAAAACTTTTAACTTAAAACCCCAAAATTATGGGTTTAATAACAATTATTTCACTTTCATATATTCCTATGACATTATATATTGATGATTTTTGATAAATTGGAAAAACATTAAGTTACAAAGTAGAAACCTCTATATGTTATGATTTTTTTTCAAAAAAAATATGTTTGTATGTTTACACTCATATTTAATTCATGGAACATTTTATTAGTTCAAGATGTGTCACCATTGACCTTTATATAGTTTCTATAAAAACATTATACCGGATAAAAATCATTAAAAACATCATATTAGAAAAAAAATCTTAGTTAAGGATATAAAATGGAAACCATTAATAATTTTGAACAGGCATGAAAATATATAAGGATTCTTGTCTTTTTTATAAAAACATTGAGATCAAAAAATTATTTACATACACATAAAAGAAATATAATTTCCTTGTGTTTTTAATTTAAAAAATATTAATACATAAATTAAAACTCATAACCATTTTATTTTCTTGATAGAAAATTATAACTCATGAAAAACTTTCCTTGAAAAAAAAATCCTTTCACAAATAACTGGTTAAAACTTTTCCATTATTTATAAAAAAAATATTGGCTCAATATATCAAAATATTTATATTAATACTTATAGGAATAATAGATAAAATAGATAGGTATCTTAAGACATTATCCTTATAATCACCCTTGATAGAACCCTTACAAGATTCCTTAGAATGGAATCACCCTCTTGGTTAACTCCAACTTTTCCCTTATAAATAACATGCCTTTATCTAATTAATTGGATTGATTTATTAGGCATAGTTGTCACTGTATTTAGTGAACAGGTACTATAACATGCATAAAACACATAAAATAATGAATTTTCATCATTAAAATCATATAAATTGGTATTTGAACCCACTACAGAAATCACCTTCAATTATCTCATAAAATGAGAAGAAATTTCATTTTCAATTAAAAACCTTTAAAATATAAAAATTACTTGAAAAAAATAGGTTTCATGTCTCAAAAATTCCATAATTTTATTAATATAAAATCTTATTTTATATTGATTGTTTTATTATGAGCACATAAAAAGACATAAATTTCAAAATAACTTTACACATTATGTGTAAATATTTACTAGTACAACTAGGAATAATAAATGCATATACAAAAGAATGAATAATAAATTTACTGAAGGACACACCGTAGTCTTGAATTCCCCAATGAATATTGGTTCATCCATAATAATTATGAAAATAAATATAAACATCTGGAAAATGATTGACGTTATCAATAAATTTATGATAACCTTTGTTAGTGATTTAGTGAATGATTAAAGATAATGATGGGGAATTTACTTAGAAATATGGACATTCGGTGTTAAATCCATTGATTAATAAGATAGTTGGTCATTAGTATTATTTTTTGTTAAATATTTTCATTTAAGTTATTTCCATGATTATTTTATAATAAAACCAAAATTGTATAATTTTTGGATATAATAAATATATTGTGTAAAAAATATTTCTTTTGATATATGTATAGGATTAAAATAAATTTTATTTTCCTAAAATAATCTTACAAAAACTTTTTCAGTGAAAATATTTTTTAATGAAGTCTTAAATAATTTTTATAATGCCCATGATGTTAATTATGCTATAAAAATTGATAATTGTAATAATAAGAATTTTTATTTAAATGATAAAAATATATGATTTAGAGATTTATTTGGATAAAATTAATTTCATTTTTGGACTCCTCGTATAAAAATTTTATTCGGGTGATTTTATGGAAATTTTTAATCAAAATTGATTTATTCTATAAAGGTGATATTAACAATTTTACGAGTACTGTGATTTTATGACATTGTTATGATGTGAACATGATTCAAACATTTATGAAAAATTTTATTCAGTAAAAATAAATTTAATAAGTATGAGAATTTTTAAAATTTCAATTTTAATTTTGAAATTATATCCAACATTTTGGAACCAAAAAATTAGATTTTTTAGATAAAAATTATTTTGATATGTGTCCATTAAATGGATTGGTTGAAAGGTAAACTTAGAATTTTGAAGGATTTTAATGACTAAACACTATCACTGAAAACTTTTTAACCTAGAAAATTGGTTGGAATTCATTTCACTGAGAAGTGGTTAGCTTATATAATAAAATAACCAATACTTTAACCCTTAAAACCACCCCTCCACAAGTATAAATACCCCCCATTCTATCCCCACTTTCCACTAAAAAGACATTATGAATAATTATCTCTTAATATTCCTCTCAAGAGTATCTAGAAGGTGGTTTTATGGTTTTTTGGAGTCCCTCTCTAGCTTTATTCGGAATCCTCCCAAGGTAGGGTATCACTTTATCCACTTTTTATCGATTCCAATTCTTGTTTTGTATAAGAATTTTAATTATAAATTTATTATGTTGTCCTGTGATTTTGAATATCCCCATTACTTATAGAGTAAGATCATATAATCATCCAACATTGACTACTAAAAAACGAGGAATGAGAAGTGGAAACCTTTATCAGTGCTAAATAAAAGTTTTGAAAAATGTATCATTTATCAGTACGAAGTAAAAGCTCTATCAAATCCTTTTTTTTGTTAGAACTTTTAATACGAGCAGATAAAGGTCACCCTTTATCAGTGATTTTATATAATCCCTCATAATGTTTGGCCTTTATAAATGATTTCTTAGCGCTGATAATGGTTTGACTATATATTTGCGCATCTCACATCAGATTTTGAGATGTGCCCTATGATTCTTTATATTTTAACGCCTGACACCAAAAAACTAATGATGTTGGACTAGTGTCTGAGGATACCTACCACTACCGATTCCACCTCACACTAGTGACTCTTTCCTCCCATCATCGTGTGGGCCTGACCACCACACGCTGGCATTCCAACTCATCTTCATTGTGCTTCTCAGGTGGCCCTATCACACTACCTCATCCAACTTCCCAAGCATGCCTATAGAGTGCCCCATTTTTTAAATAGCCAAATAAAAATAAAAAAATAATATAAGTGTTAAAAATATTAAAAAAATTGAAATCATTAATAAAATGAATAATTAAACAAATAAATAATTTATAAATTATTAAAAAAATATTAAGTAAATAATTATTAATAAACATAAAAAACTTTAATATATATATATATTATAAAGATTGATGAATAACATATATTAAATATAGATATATAAAATTAATAAATTTTAATAATTATAAAAATAAAATAAATTAATAAATTCGAGAATTACTAAAAAGATTATTATTGAAATAATTATTAATTAAAAATTAATCAATTTAAAAAATATTATATATATAGTTAAATAAGTCATACAATGTTTATAATTATCAAAAAAGAATAAATTTATCAAATACTTAATATACTAATTAAATATTTAATATACTATTTATTACTGTAAATATATAATTACATATATATATATATATATATATATTAAATTTATTCATTTTTATTAATAAACATTTCATTAATGAACCTTTTAATAAAAAATTTCAAAATTTAATGTTTTCAATACAATTTTAATTTTCATAATTAATATGTGTTAATTATTATTTAAGCATATATTCATTTGGGTTCACGAGATAGACTGGGGAAACCCACAAATTTTTTTATAATTTATTTTTTAATATATAAGTGTGACCTTGATTTTTATTTATAATTTATTGATTTAAAATATTTATTCAATTAATATTTCTTTAATTTATTCATTTTTAATGTTTTTTGTGAATAATTATTTATTTATATATTTAATATTTTTTCTAAATTATTCATTTTCAATTTTTCATTGTTCAATATTTTTGTAAGTTTATCTATTTTTTAATATTTATAGAGAGTGATTGAGTTAATAAATCACATACAAGTGAATAATCAATAAAAATTTTAGGGCCTCAAATTCATAAATATGTGATGATTTACAAGACCATTGATTCAATAAAAATTACGGTATTAGGACAAAAAAAATTAGGAACATTTTCCTAATGATGAGTAATTCTTTTACTACCTCAGAATGTAAGGAAATTTACTAACATGATATGTTTTAATTTCATATGAAAAATTCCATCATTTGGATATGATTTGATCAAATTATAATTTATCCCTTCATTCCAAGAAATGAATATTGAAAAACTAAATTGGATTTCTAAAGCACTAAAATACATTTATAAAGGATCTTATGGCCTATAAATGATTGAAAAGTACAAATATTTATCTCTAACTATTTTCGAACTCTAATATGGTAAGAAAATTAATCTCTAAACCTAAAAAAACACTATTTGTTCATCATTAAAATTTATTCATCAAATTGTTTAACTAAAAACAATGACATTTTAACCAGGACTCTACATGGGTCAGTGGTTGGTGTGAAACCCTTATCGTCTATTGTTCATGGGTTCAGGACCCATGACCTTGCCGAACTAGAATGGTTTTCACCCAACATAAACGTCGTAATTTACGATAACAAAATAAATATAATTTCCAAAATAAATATGATGTAAATCCTTAAAATAAGGTTAATCACTAAAAATCATTTTAACTAAAGTTTTCAATAAAACCCTAATACATAAATACTTCATCAATTTAATTTCACATAAGTCCTTCCATGGTCTAGGGTTTATCCATAATATCATTAGTTGGATTTCTAAATCATGACACCATATCCTAAATCTAAAACACATTTGGTTTAACCTAGGTTATTCATTATCAAAATCATTCATAGTGGTTTGTAAATAAAATGTGAATTATCCTAAGAATGTCCCCAGGAGTTTCAAACCAAGTGCGCAGTAAGGCCCATTTTCATGTACCAGGTTACGATGAGTCATGTCCGACACACTTTTTTAGAGTAATTACTTTTAGGTACATTTGTGACAGAACCACATCCACATATAGTTTCCAGAATTGGATTTATTTCCAGAAAGACCCACATAATATCTAATTTACCAAAATTCTATGGTGTTCTTAAATACTTGTCCCCAAATTCTACCTTAGGGATATGTTATCAATTCTATGTTTTTCTTAAATCTAGTTCCCATGATTAATATTAATCTTCCTTTGATTCCAACTGTAGAGACCCAACCACATAGAGACTAAAGTCGGTGTCTAGTTTCAATTACATTGGCATGATTACAAGGAATCAAATCCTAAAGGACAAATCAATTTATTAGTCTTGTTAAACCAGATACAAACATATGTCTTGTATTAAAAATTAATTCACTAATTAAACCATATTTTTTTTCTTATTTCTAAATAATTTCAAGGATAATAAATTTGTTCCATCTAGAATATCCTTGAATATCTTTCTTACTTCATATATTCCTGAGGAAAGGAAATATAATAAGGGTTAGATCAAATGCTCAGTAATATAAAATTATAACCAAAACAATAATGAATCAATGAGAATAATAATTATGGAATGGTAAATAACTGAACATGCTTAACATTTAATCAAAAAACTGAGAAGTAAGTGCACAAACAATATATCAGGGTAATAAATAAAAACACATTCCATTCAAATAACTAGATAAAGAAAAATAAATATGGTAAGGTAAGAAAATAAATCACATTCCACTTAATCAATGAGATGAAAATGAAATGTATCCACAGATATGTTGATGAAAATCTCATGGATGAATAATATCTGAAACTAAATGAGGTAAATTCTTAATTATTGGAGGTCATGTCTAAGGCACATGAAAACCTATACTATCAAGATATATCCTCTGTATGGTTTAAAACTATAGGTAGAAACATGTTTATACTGCATAGAAACAAACTCAAAGGGTCTTTCTAGAAACTAATATCATCTCATGAGACAACCGATGCATCAAGGGCCTTACATTAAGTGGTCCCCACCCTGTAGGGAATTCCTTAAATAGTCCCTAAACTATATATTTCATTTCCAAATCATTTAAATAAATAAATTTCCTTATAAAATATTTGTATTGAGTAAAGGATACAAATTCATCAATATTTACTCATTCGAAAAAATAGCTTTCCAAAGTAAACATCGTATGAAAAATGGTATATAGTTTAGGAAATAATTTTATCAATGAAAAACATTATTCATATTTAGTGGAAAATCAATGTCAAATGATCATCGGAAATTGAATATTTCCATGGGACTAAAAGGAATCAAGGAAGTTAATTTGAATTGTAATGACCCAAACTTTCATTAATGAAAATTCCCCTTGATCTAATTAAATTTCATATTATGGTTATATAAAATGTGAACTTTATTGGTTTTATGTTTCTTGATTTTAATATACCATTATGAATTGTCAATGTTGCAAATATAGTCGTTGAACAGTGATCACCTAGTTAGTATAAATATAGGGCTTTAATAAATCCAATTTACGCAGACAAAGGAAGTGATGGCCTCATCCAATAGACTTGCCCCGTACGAAGCCCATTTGTAGAAGCATGGAAAAGAGGTGGCATCATTTGGATTCTCTCTTGTCCAAGCCCAATCCAAGCTTGAACATGTTAAGCTCGAGCGGAACCGACTATGGGAGAAGTGGAAGTTAATAGAGATTACAACCCGAGCGATGTTATTCGGGCCACCCCAAGAGTCTGTCACCATCGCACACCTTACCCTTCAGAGTTATGTAGCTTTTATAAAGGGTGATATAACAACACCCTAGCACTGTGACTATGTAAATTATTTTTTGTATAAAGAATGTGCATTCATTTTATTATTGTTACTTTGTAAATAGTTTTTAAAGAACAAATAGTATTTTTAGTTAATATTCAACTAAGAAATCTATTTTGATTAATTAATTGATTTTTTAATTAAATAATATTTTAGTAAAAATTTATTATTATTATTATCAAAAAAAAATTTATTAAATATAAATTATCATATAATTTTATGAATGAAATTGTAATTTTTATTATGGTTTGAAAGCTATTTTTGTTAAAACCCATTACTTTTCGATAAATGTCGATTTTTATTTTAAACGTAAAAATTCACATATTTAGAAAATTATTTAGATAAAATTTATATAATGTTTGGAATCAGGATTTCAAAATTATCCAACGGTGATTTTTTCATAATTTTCCGAGACAGTCAAATTTCTGGGATAAAATTAAATACCTTTTAAATATATAATGTTTTTTATGACAACATAATTACCCAATAGTGATGTAATAAAATTCTGTAAAAATTATTTTTGGAAAATATGTGTTTTACCATTAAAATAATTTGATTTTGGGTTTGTTTTATTTATTTTACAAAGCTTTAGTGGACCTTTCAAGGCTTATAAAACATTTTTTATTTTTTAATTATTTTCCTTGAGAGTGGGACTCACCTCCACATAAGAAACCCTATTATTTTAAGAAGTTAGGCCCTTGTCCATATAAAATATTTTTTTACACTCCCTTTTAGAAAAACCTATTGGCAAAAAACATGGGCTGGTTTGTGGTTTTGATTACATTAATGTGTGGTGTCCCAAACCAAAATAATAAACAATTCAGTCTCCTTTCCTATATAAACTCACCCAAGCACCCACTTCCTCTTCACTCAAATCCCTTGGAGTTAGACCAAACCCTTCCATCCCCTCTCTATAATCCTTACAAGGTTCTCAAATCTCCCAAGAAGCCTCTCTCAAGCCTCTCCCATGCCTTTGGTATCACACATCCAAGTAAGGGATTTCTTCCTTTCTCATTTTTTCCAATTTTCATTAAGTTGTTATGACATTTTATTCAATTAAAAATGTTGGCGTATGATTTTTCACCTCCCCCATACTGCCCTATTTATGTTTGGATTATGGGAGACCCCATTATCTCTCATTAATACCTCCTATGAACACCTGTTACCATGCTGAAATTCTGTGAGGGATTTATCTCTCCTCTTTTACATCCAAGTAATTCTTTTGAATTATGAATATAAATTCCATTAAGTTTGTTGGGACATTATCTATATAACCCACTTAATGTCCATTTCATTTAAATATGATTGAACACCCCTTTCTCTCTCATCACCCTTTTTTTATGAGTTCTTATTTCACGTCGTTATACTGCCGAAATGGCACTACGATTTTTCCAGCCAATGTCATTGCGTAGTGAATACCATGCCCATTTATCTATCAAGGGTATTCACATTTATGAAAATTTACATATTGATTATAAAGCTTCATGTATGTATTCCACATCCCTTTATTGTGGAATAAATGATGATGATTGATTCCATGTTGTATGATCCATGTGCCACACTTATGCATGAAATTAAATGTTTAAGAAGGGTGCATCCTAATAGCGATCTAATACATTGGGTAAAGTATAGTATCATGATACATCATGTTTAATGGGTTTTGAATCATGATAATTCAAGTTAAATGAGGTTTTACTCGTTCTTCGTGTGCAATGAGGGTATACTCATGCTCCTTGTGCAATGAGCCTTGGTTCATGCTAATTCCATGTTAAGTGTTGTTGCCACATTTCCATGTTATGATTATCATGATTTATCATGCCTTTATGTTCATGTTTCTCTTGTGATCCATTCATATGACTATTGTATAACATTTATTTTATTCCTCATGTTATTCCATGTTTATTCCCTTACTGGGCTTTATAGCTCACCCTTTTTCTTATAAATGTCCTCAGGTTATCCCATGCAATGTTAAGTACGAGGGAATGTAGTAGTCATGTAAAGGATGTTTTCAATAAATATGTTGAGTGTTTTATGTTATCAAATATTATGTAATGTTCCTAATCCCCAAAGACACTAGACCTCACGATCTTATATGTTGTATCAATTGATGATTTTATGTAATAAATCATGTTTAAGTGTGTAATAAAAAGAAGGGTTGTTATAGTTGGTATAAGAGGATAGGTTTAGTTATTTTTGGGATTAGGATTAGAAAACCCTATTGAAGACATAGAGACAATAATATGTATAATAAACACATCCCTAAGTATTTACGAGTATTGAGTAAGTGGTTTATCAAGAAAATCCATCCATGTCCAGATACGAGAAGGTAGAGACGGCTCTAGCACAAATGTATCCTAGGGGTAAAACCTAAAAACACTGCTTTGAGATAGACTCTAATGGGAATTGGTGCACGACAACGGGCCTTGTTGCACTCTTGGTTACAGCACTCCTAGGAGAAATTCTTTGGTAAATTCACAAGCTTAGTATGAACCCTTATTAAGGGAATTAAGAAAATGCCCCTAAGAATATATGTTAGAAAGTAGATCATGAATAGCATAGATTGAAGCCTATGGAATCATAAGATAAGGAAATAAAAGTTATTTATAAGTCATCAGTTGTGTCCTTGGATTACCCTTTATGTGTTAACCCTAAATTTCCTTTTATTCCAGCCAATGGCTGGTAATAGGAGAAATCGGGCTGACAACCGATGTGAAGATCAATGTGAGGAATGTGCTAATGATATCCCCAATCCAATTAGAGTGGTAATTGAAAACTTTTTCATACTTCTCACTCATTTAACTCAAGATTTGAAAAGATTTAAGTAGAACATATTTAATTAACATTCTAAATAGGGAAGAAAAATGATCGACGGTCGGGTGCTCTCGTCGTTCCTGCCGCTCCTGCTAGGGTTTTCCAAATCTGACGATTTCGCTGGACTTGGTTCAATTCAGTAATTCCTTATCGATGGGTAGTGGATTCAATCCTGAATTTGAACTTGTATTCAAACCTAAAATCTTCTTACAACAAGATGACACCCTCGCGAAAGATAAGACGAAAGTCATGTCCTTCGTTGAATCCCTTAAAGGCATGGACCCTTGCAAATCCTCTGAGATGCGGGCGGCTCGATGCATGAAACTCGAAGATGGTAAATTTTCTGTTGAAGCCGATCTATAGGCGCTTCAATAGCAGGCACTGCTCTGTAAGTTCTCTGTTCTAGCCCGTATTTCCTATCTAAAAGGGGACAATCCCTGGTCGAACCTGGAGCTCAATACAATAATTGTAAGTATTTGGTGTTTTTCTGACTCGAAGCTCATCCCTCTAGGTAAGGGTTATTTACATCTCATTCCGAAATCACAAGAGCATTTGAATAGAATCTGGAATTCTAGAAATCTGCAACTCAAACCGGGTGCCCTCCGTATCTCAGAATGGGACCTCTACTTCAATATATATAACACAAAGAATTACTTAGTACAGATCTGGGTGTGTTTTCATGGCTTGAATTGGTACTTTTGTCACCTCTGGATTCCCAATGAAAAAGATTCTTGCATCAGCACACCGCTAAAGATAGATCAAAGGACACTGAATACTGAGCTTGGTATGTATGCTCGAGTTATGGTAGAAGTCAGCATTTCTGAAAAAGTTCTAGAATCCATCTTCTTAAATTCCAATGATTATCGTGTTGAAGTTCTCATTAAGTATGAATGGATGTCGCCCTACTGTGAATTGTGAAAAATCATCAGCCACTCTTTGCTGAAATGTCATGTGATCAAAAATAAGGTTTCTCAACCTGAAGACGACGGATAGACTGAAGCGAAGAGGAAGAAATATAGTGAGTGTATGATTTCAGCCATCCCTGACCCCCAAAAAACCCGATGTTTGGGTGAAAAAACCACTCTTATGGGTGAGAGATCTGGTGTCACCTGGGCTGACCAAGTTGAAGCAGAGGATCTTGCGGAGCTGGCTCATAACACCTTGGAGGACAATGAGCAGCTCGTTCTAGATAGTGCCTCTGAACCTGGCCTCCATGAGGGGCAGGGTGATGCAGCACTGGTCTTTCCCATTTCAGCTCCAGTGCCTCACACAGACTACCATGAGGATGAATCCCAGGTTGTTGTCATTTCTCAGGCTCCTCAGAAAATCATTGCAACTCTGGCACAAACGTGTGTTATGGAACTTCTTCTCCCAAAGCAGCCTGATCCCACTACCTCAAACGGTATTACTGGTATACATTCTCCTGCTATGATTAAACTTGATAATTGAATTGCAGTGAGTTCATCTACCCCCCTTTACAAACTCCCCTATCCCACTGACCTTACTGGATTTCAACCCTATATTGAAGCACTCACCGGTGCTGACTCTGTCTACTGAAGTAGTAGACACACTGGTCTCTCCAGTATTGAATACTGCACCCCATACCCCTATTGCGATGGATCCTCCTGATGCTTATTTAGAATTAAATGTTTTAAAAGAGACTAACGTTTTATCTGATTCTCCTATGAGAGAACAGGACATGAAGACTCCTTCGGGCTCATCCTCAAACCTCAGAAGATCTAAGAGGAACAAGGGCTCGAATGGATCCAAAAATAAAAAAATGAGCTCAAGCTCCAAAAAAAAATTAATGGATGTGCTTTTTTGGAATTGTCAGGGTATAGTGAACTTTGACACTCTTTTGGTTCTTAAAAGACTTGTTGTAACTCATAAACCCAAAATTTTAGCGCTTGATGAACCCTAAGTCAATTTCTCTATGAATTTTTTGAACCGCTTTTCTGTTGGGTATAATTTTCTTGGTGCTTGTGCTAATGATAGTAATGTTTAATCTCTCTGGATTCTTTATCACAAATCCTTGCATGATGTTAATATTAGTATCTCCTCTGACCAAATGTTAACTTGTGATTTTCTTTATGATAGCAAGCACATTTGTTTCTCCTTCGTTTATGCGAAAAACAAATATCAAGATCGTAGGCCTTTGTGGAGTGTCATTTTTTCCTTAGCTAACTCCATGCATAACCCATGCTTGGTGATAGGGGACTTCAATTCTATTATCTCACCCATTGAGAAGATGGGACCATCCCATTCACCCATATCATCTAGAGAATTTAGAGCTGCAATTGAGGATTATAATCTGGTTGAAGAAAATATCATAGGTTCTAAATTCACATGGTATTATAGGCATTATAATCGGGTTGTTTCTAGAAAACTTGATAGGACTCTTGTGAATGTCCCAACCCTGGATTTTTGGGACACCATCTCTAGAATCACCTTACCTAAACTTAATTCTAATCATCATCCCATTCTTGTTACCTTTAACTCAAAAAAAGCCAAGGCTAGTATTCCCTTCAAATTCAATAATGCTTGGTCACATGATCAGGACTGTACTCATATCATTCGAAGTTGTTGGAATTCTATGAGCCATAAAACTAATGCTTTTTCCTATATCACCAAGCTCAAGTATCTTAAGCATTGTCTCAAGAGTTGGTGTAGTGCTAAATCTAAACAGACTGACCAAGAAATCTCTATCCTTGAGAATGATCTCAATCAAATTCAAATCACCTCCACTAACTCTGATTTTTTTGCTGACCCCCAATCCAAAATAAACATTTTCGTCAAGCTCAACTCCCTTTTATCCCTTAAGGATAACCTTCGCAAATAGGTTTTGAAAACGAAATGGCTCACCAATGGAGAAAAAAACACTAAATTTTACAATTCCCTTCAGAGGATTAGAAAAGTCACTCACCCTCTATCATCTCATAAGGATGATGACAATATCCTATCATCTGAAGCATCCATTTCAAATAAAGTTGTCACTTACTTTGAAACCGTTTTTAATGGTCCTCATATTAACAAGAATATTCGCCCTGGGATCATCCTGAATTTGTTCAATGAGTATGATAACCTATCTCTCTTAATTACTCCCCTAGATCATGAAATCAAAGCTAGAGTCTTCAGTCTAATCCCTGGCAGTGCTCCTGGTCTGGACAGATTCAATAATGGTTTTTTTCAACATCACTGGGAGGTTGTCCACAGTGATGTCTGCAAACTTGTTAAATATTTTTTTAACACTGGCTCTCTTCCTTATGGTCTTAACGGTCAATTACTCACCTTAATTCCAAAGGTGACTAATTCCTATGAAATCCATCTTTTTAGACCCATTGATCAAATCAACTCTATTTATAAAATTATTACCAATCTTCTCGTCAATCGTATCTCCTATCTATGTAACAAAATTATTTCCTAAAACCAATTTGGTTTCCTCAATGGTAGATCTATTCAAGACTGCATATGTGTTGCTTCAGAATGCACCAAATCTCTAAACAAAGTCTCCCGAGGAGGCAACATTTCCATTAAGCTCGATGTTAAGAAGGCTTTTGATACTATTGACTAGACTTTCATTTTTAATGTTCTAAAAGCTTTTGGATTTAATGATATCTTCATAAGTAGTATTACCTCCCTCTTTAACTCTGCCTCAATCTCAATCCTTGTAAATGGCTCTCCGAAAAGATATTTTAAATGCTCTAAAGGAGTTCGTCAAGGTGATTATCTCTCTACCATTCTATTTTTGATTTCGGAAGACTATCTTAGTAGATTTATCTCTTCTCTTGTTCATCAAGGTAAACTTAAACACATCTTGGAATCCAAGAATCTAGCTGTCCTGACCCATCTTCTTTATGCCAATGACATTATCCTTTTCCTTAATGAAAGTAAACAGAACGTCCTTAACCTTAAACAAGACTTATCCCATTATGAAGATGTTTCGGGTCAATCCATAAATTGGAATAAATACTTTATTTTCTTTTATAAATCCTTACTCATCTCTCAGAAAGGTTGCATTATTGAAACCCTTAGCATCAAGGAAGGTTCTTTTCCTTTCACATATCTGGGAGTTCCCATTTTTTCGGGTAGGCCGAAAGCTATTTATTTTAATGTTGTTTTTGATCTGGTGATTAATCAACTATCTACTTGGAGAGGGAAATACAAGTCCATGGATGGCAGAATTTGCCTTGTGAAATCGACCATTATATCCAAATTGGTTTATTCTCTCATGATCTACAAATGGCCTCTGGGTCTTCTCAAGAGAATCAATACCTATATCAAAAAATTTGTCTGGACTGGAAGCATCCTTGAGCGGAAACTTGTTATCATCCCCTGGTCGACCTGCTGCACCCCCCTTGAAAAAGGTGGCCTGATATTAAAAATATCAATTTGTTCAACGAATCCCTCCAAGCTAGTCTCACTTGGAAACTAATCAATAATACGTATGACTCTCTTTCTTTCGTTAGAAATAAATTTCTTATGAGGTTAAAAATGGTAATCTAAACTATGTCCAATATTCTCTCTGGCCCTCCTTAAAAACATTATTTGCTTTCATCATGAATAACTCTAGATGGTTAGTTATCCTGGACTCTACCATTCTCTTTTGGCTGGAAAACTAGACGGTCTCCCCTCTTATCTCCAAGCTTCCTCTTAATACTACTCCTGATAGAATTAACTGCACTCTAAAGGAAGTGATGCAATCCAGAACCTTAGAGCTACCTGACACTATCACGCAGGTGGTAGATGGTTACCCTTTATCTAATGATGAGGACTTCCTGGTTTGGGAATCGGCTCACAATGGTATCCTTAACTCTAAAAATTTTTACAATCATTTTTTCGAACTTGGAGTCTGATTTTTCTTGGCAGAAGTTTTTTAAAAAACCTTGGATTAAACCTTCTAGGATTTTCCTTATTTGGCGCTTGGTGCATAATCGTATCCCTACTGAGACTTGTCTCCAAATCCTTTAGTATTCAGCTATGTTATATGTAACACCCCAAGCTTCCATGGTACGCTTCTCTTTGAATAATGCAATAGCATGCGTTGTACGCAACTTCGAGTTCTAACACACCACAACCAATCAAACTAGCCGTTTTGAATAGTAATACCCACTTTTTAAAATTATATAAATTTTATCTTTTAAAATGGACATCATTTCTGCATTCAGAATATCGAAATTATCCTTGGATGAATTTTTGGTTTTTTTCTGAGAACTTCCAATTTTTTATGAATAGTTAAAAATATAAACTTTAATTAAAAACAACTTTTTTAATCAAAATAATTTGTAGTGATAAATTATACAATTGAGAAGTTTTAAAGTATAATTAGAATATGTTTTTAATATTTAATCTAATTTTGTTCATAGGACATAATTTCTCATTTAAACTATACATAAACAAGTGTCAATCTTTTGATAGTTATTATTTCTTAAAAACCCACTTTTTGTTTTAACAACGAGAATTAATTTTAAATTAATTTTTGTCACTTATGTGGTCCAAATTTAGAAAAATGGATTTAATATTTAGAATCTGAAGGTCCAAATTGTGTAAATAGATAACTTTTATTTTTATACATTTTGAATAATTACTACGGTAAATATTTTATTTACCATGATTAAAGGGTAAAACCGGTAAATAAGGGTAAAAAATATTATTATAATATTACATTACCCTAACACATGCCCTAACACTATTGGATGATTAATTTACGACCATGGGCATCCCTGGGTCGATTTTGGGACCCCATGGAGCCACTTTTATGTGATAATGACACTTTATATTAATTAAGTTAAAGTAAATACAAAAATGACATAAGCATATATCTTTTAGTAAAACAATTTTTACATAGGGTTATATATGTTATATCTTAGGATATAAATACTCCATAGAAAGATAAAAAGATTTCCTATATAATTATATTTTATTTATAATTTTTACACATTGAATAATTAAATTTATTTATTATACAATGATGATGCAGTATTTTCTTTATTAATGAAACAATCGAATAAATGGTACTATAAATGTTAAAATAAATATAATTTGATAGTTTTGATGCCATAAACTAATTTTATATGTTAATATGACATTTTAGGATTTATTAAATGAATTTATTTAAAATTAATAAATTTATTACGACTTTATCAAAAATCAATTATTAAATAGTGTTAAAATTGACATAAAGGAGTATTTAAAAAATATTATATTATTAATTGATATTCTATTCCTAAAAATAAAATTTTCGGACAAATTAATTATATAAGGTTATATATATATATTAATAATGAACCACTAGGGGTTTTATTGGCTTGTTATAGTAATTTTATTAACCATATAATATAAAAATACAAAGAGACATGGTAAATGTCAAACTATTTAAATAAGAGTTAAATATAAATGATAAGGTAAATATAGTGACCCAAACCTATCTAAAATCTATTGTTTGAAAGGATTTATACCCATCCCCACCATATCCTCTAAATAAGTCACTTTAGAGCCATTATAACCTGAATATTAATTTATTATAAAATAACATTTTAAGTTTTTCCTAAGGTGCCCCTCACCCCTCTGATAAAAGGGCACTCCCCCTTCTCTCAAATCCATACCTTAAAAGCCTTTTTTTTTCGGCCAACCCCTACCCAAATATCCTATCAACTTCCCTCACTTCATCATAGAGGCCTTCCTTTAGTAATAAATCTAACTTAAGAAGCCCATCAAAAGGAAGAACCCGAAGAAGAGGTAAAAATATCACCACCTCTTTCAAGTTCCTTTCTTCTTCCACTTTATTTTTCTTTGTTGTTTCCATTATAAAATAATAGCTATAGTATCTTATATATAATGTGATGTTATTATAAATATGTAACAACCAAATTCATTATTCTATCCATCCCTTGAATGACATGTCACCATACGTGCGTATGTACGGCTTACCATCTCCATGTCGTGGTGTAATTGTTATTCAATACATTATTATTTGTATGGGTATAATAATGATGTGTAATTAATTTTAATAATAAATATAACATGTTAATGATTCTGTATATATGATACACCATCCAATTATATATTATTTTAATGTCAAAATAATGATATTGTCGCTCGTGCGTACGTACGGATTACCGTCTCCACGAACGCGATGAGATTCATTCCTCATCGTATCAATTCAAGAATAATTTTCATTTGATGATTAAAAATAATGTTTAAGTACATTATATCATTCTGTATATGAATAATATACAACCTATGGATAACAATCATGACTTATGTAACAAAACATATAAAATAAAACGAGTAAGTGAACACTCGAAACGACGATAATATTAAGATATTATTAACAAAACAATGTTAAAAGATAATATATGATATCATATTATTGTATATGATTCTTCTATAATTTAATAACAATTATTTCACCATTATATAGGAGGTTAACCTACCCTCGACCAAATAAAAGTACAAGGTAAGGGTTAATTCTACAATCTCTTTATTATCCAAGGTTGTTTATACGTAATTATCTACTGGGACCTCTTTATCATCCACATCCATGTTTCTTAAAAATCTATTTAAAATCATTCATACTATTTTACAGGATATGGGTTAAATTCATTTATACCCTTGTTCTACTTTTTATAAGATTTTTATAAAGGAATCTTTCTGTCATTTTCCAAATAGTGTCCTTTTTAACCTTTTCGACAGAATTAATGTAAGAATGTATTTTTTTAACTTATAAGGCGGGAGAGGCTATTTTCCACCGTTATAAAATCATTTAAGCTTCCCTTAAAAGATTATAAGAATATTTTCAAATTAAATGTTTCCTTTTATAATTATGTGACTTTTAAATCATTTAAAAAAAAGAGATATTTCTCTCAAATATTTTTTTTCATCTATGTCAACATCCATTGATGGATTTTAAGCTTATTTGAAGTTGATTTATTATGATAAAACACTTCCATATTGTATTGAATGTTTTTTGATATGTTTTACTGTGGATGTGTTATTTTTATACCATTCATGCTTTATAGAGAAAGTATTGACATTTAGTATGCTAGTTTTAATATGAATGCTTATATTATGTTTAAACATGTTCATATGAGGAATGCATTGGACTTAATAAGTGACGGGTGGAGATCAATATAGCTCCTCGATGCATCAGTAGGTCTCATGAGACAAACTACTATCTCGGAACAAGGCCTTGACAAAATCTTATTTGTAGTCTTGGCACAAGGCCTTGACTATGTGGTTATGATAGTCTGGAATTATGCATTCCATCATTATGAATGTGGTTATTGATATTGAATGTGATTATTCGACTAGTAGAATATTCATGTGAATAAGTAAATTGAATTATTTAATTTTATTTTTTCCATATTATACATAATTTTAAGTTTAAAAAGGCTTTTGTTTTAGTTATACATTGCCTTAAATGTTTATGGTTATTTATGAAAGTTTCAGCTATATTGTTATCCTTACTGAGCATCTGAGCTCACCCCTTTCTTGGTTTTTTTCCCATGATGTGAAGAAGTATTTTTTGAATGATCTATAGAGATAGTATGAGGGGATATAAGTGTGTTCTATGGAGACAAGATGTTGTTGTAGTTTTTTAATTTATTATTTAATGTGAACTTTATGAATGTATCTAGTGATTCCAAGGCTACTAAACTAATCGGTCTTTAGAGACTTGATCTTTTGTGATAATGCCAATGTTATGTAATAATGCACTGAAATTGGGTAACTGGGGTCAGGGCATTACAGTTGGTATCAGAGGAGGTTTAGTAAAAACCTTGGAAGCTACGATTTAGATAAACTCTGATTAGAGAACATAGACCTAAGATGGACTTTGAGGATTAGTATAGAAGAACTTCCTAGAATTTTGGTATTGTGGAGATTTTGTGAGTTTTTCGAGCAATACATCCATGTCTAGATACGAGAAGGTATAGGCGGCTCTAGCACAGATGTACCTAGGGGTAAAACCGAAAAAACACCGCTTTGAGCTAGACTCGAACGGGAACTGGTGCATGACAATGGGCTTTGCTGCACTCTTGGTTAAGACACTCCTAGGGGATATGCTTAGTATAATTCTAATTTTCTTTACAAACCATTATGAAGGGTTTATGAGTATATAATTCCTCAAAGAAAACATTTTTATGATTATGGATTATATCCATAAACTGTTCAATTTAGGTTAAGTGTTTTACAAGTTTGTAATTATGTATTTATATTCATAAACTGATCTAGTTTATGCCATTGTTTAGAAATGGTGCACATTGGAAGGAATGGAAATTGTATCAATGAACACACTCCATGTAGGGATTTACCTCCTCCTTGAGATAATTATAGTGGATCTAGTGATACAACTGGTGTTGATCATCTTATCACCATACTGGGACAACTCACTCAGGTTATGAATAATAACCTTACCAGTATGGAGCACCCTGATCCGCAGTGTGGATGATCAATGTTAGATCTCTTCATGAAGAAACCACCACCAACATTAAATTGGGGTACAAATACACTAGTAGCTAATCAATTGATAAATTCTTTAGAGAAAATATTCTATGCCTTGGGGAGTAGCGAAAGGGAAAATTGTGTCATGGATGTTTACCGCCTCACTGGAGATGTTGATCAATGGTGGTCATTAATTCAAAACACAAAGGAAGATGATGAAGTATCAAATATGGAATGGAGGGAATTTAAAGAGATTTTCTTACAAAAATACTTTCCTCGTGACCATCAAGTAGATATGGAAAGACAATTTCTGAGTCTGAGACAAAAGGAGGATGAGAATGTTGCAAAGTATGAGGTTAAATTTACAAGGTTAGAGAGGAATGCAATAGATTATATATGTAACCCAAGAAGAAAGATTTATCATTTCTTTGATGGGTTAAAACTATTTCTCTATCGATCATTAGTCTCAAAATCCTTCTTATCGTATGAAGATATTGTCTCATGTGCTATCAAGACAGAAAAGTAATTCTCAAAGTCTTATGACTTTAAATCAAAGAAAGAGAAGAAGAGATATGTCAATCACTCTGGGAATGGAAATAATGGTAAGAAGGGAAAAGTTGAATATACATCCTGCATTAAATGTGGGAAGAAACACCATGGTACTTTCTTGAAGGGAATGGGAGTCTGTTACAAGTGTGGTGAAAAAGGCCACCAAGCTCGTGATTGCAAGGGGAAGAAAGAAGCTATCGATGTTCAATGCTACAATTGCTGGGAGATGGGACATTATGCAAATGAATGTCCTAAGCGTCAGGGGAACTTACCTTAGAAAAGTCCAAGGGATCAAGGAAAAGCTTATGCTATCACTACTGCTGAGGTAGAAGCTCCGAAAGACGTGGTGGAAGGTAATTTAATGGTTTCCTCAAGTTTAGAAAATTCTTTATTTGATTCTAGATCATCGCATTATTTCATATCTTCCCAGTTTTCTAAGAAAATTAGATATTTCAAATTTGATTTAACAAGGCAGTTGTCAGTGAAAACTCATAAGGGAAGTATCATTGTAATAATGTTTTGTCAATCAGTCCCCATTAGAGCACATAAATTTTCTTTGTCTACTAATCTCATCATCATACGCATGATTTAATTTGATATAATCCTCGGTATGGATTGGCTTTCAGACCATGATGCAAAAAATTATTGTAAGAAGAAGGAGGTTACTATTTTTGATGATGATGATAAAGAACACCTTATCTTTAGAGAATTATCATCACCGCCTAATTCTTATCTAGATCCACCCCCATTAGCTCAACTAAATTAAATTATCGTGGAGGAAGAGAATGAAATAATTGTTGGTGAGGAGATGGATGTTCAAATAGAGGATGTACCTGTTGTGAAAGAATATGTAGATGTGTTTCCGGAATATTTACCTAGACATCCTCCAGAATAAGAAATTGAGTTTTCCATTAATTTAATTCCTGGTTCAAGGCCCATATCGAAGACCCCTTATAGAATGTCCACTGTGGAATTAATTTAACTAATGAAACAACTAGAGTAATTGAGTAATAAGGGATTTATTCTCCCTAATGTTTCTCCATGGGTAGCCCCTTTCCTTTTTGTTAAGAAGAAAGATGGATCTATGAGGTTATGTATCGACTACAGAGAAATCAATGCTATAACAATAAAGAAAAAGTATCCCCTACCTTTCATTGATGATTTATTTGACCAACTTCTTGGAGCTCAATAATTTTCAAAGATTGACCTTTGATCTGGATACCATCAGTTGTGTGTGAAGAAGGAAGACATTCTGAAGACAGCATTTTGAACCAGGTATGAGCATTATGAGTTTACAGTAATGCCTTTTGGGCTGACTAATTGTAGAGACCCAAAACTTGACGTAGATGGACATTACATTACTTTTTCAGAATACTTAATACATAACAAAAACCAACACTCAAGGATCATAATAGTTTAGTGTCTTTGGAAACTCGGAACATAATCTTCTAATCACGGTGAAAGATCTTCAACATCTCCCATAAAGATCTTACCCTTTTGTTTTCCTACATAAAACCTTTCTTTATATCCTGGGGAAAAGAAAAAATATAAAAGGGTGAGCTCAAATGCTCAGTAAGGGTAAGCATGGAGAAAATAAAACAAACCATATACATTTGAACTTAAAAACATGAACATAATGTTTAAACATAAAAATATTGATCAATTACATAAAACATGGAAATACATAAGTCATAGATCATAAAATAACATTAATCATGAGAAAATAGCATGGGAATAAAACATGTAATTGTGGAAAACCATTAAGCACATGATATTATTTCCATAGTAGCCAAGGCATTGCTTCCAAGACCATCTTAGTGGACAAATTCCCTTTCCGAATCGAGTTCACTCCTCGTTCCAGTCATGTATCACTGAACCAGATTAACTTACCATTCCAGCCATGTATATATCATGATATATAAATCTTTACCCAATTCATTGGAGGGAGATATAGGTCCCACCCATCTCATAATGAAATAATTCATTCATGTGACACAAAATAAACATACATCATTCATAATAACCCAAAGAATAAAATGTGTTTCATAAACATCATTCCATCATAACATAATCCATATAAAGCAAATGGATATCATTTCATCATAAGAAAATTGAAACCATGTAAATCATAGAGACATTAAAATTGAAACATACACATATGAAATAATGTCATCTTAGATGGAAAATAGTTTTGACAAGACACTTGAAATGAATTCTTGAGGAAAATATCCTTTCTTCTTCAAAATCACTTTATTTTCACAAAATGCCATTCAATTATAAAAGAAAATGATTTTTTAAAAATATACATGAAATATTGTAGAGTAAGCTTCATGAAAAAAATGTGTTATGAAACCTTAAAAATTTGTTCATGCCGTATAAGTTAAAAAAACATTCTTCTCGTACTTTTGCTGGAAAAGTCAAAAAAATACTTATATGGTAAAAAATGATTCATTACATAACATGTAGTAAAATTAAAAAATGGTTAAAAATAACTTTAAACATATATGAAACCTTTTTTAGAAAACTAGGACATGAATGATAAATATAACCCTAGAAAATACTTACAAATAAACAATCTCGAATTAAAACAAGATTGGAAAAGTTATCCCTTACCTTAGGTTCGATATGATTCGTACGTATCCGAACCTCCTCTATAATGATTTAAATAATGTCATATACTTATTAAATAATCATATTCATTTTTATGATATCATATATGGTTCACTTATGACTTTATATTACCCTTTCTTTTGTAAATTCCATGTTAAAGCAGCGTTTTGGGTAAATTCGTTTTATTTATCGTACGTGTTTTGACATGTTGTTCTTGATATTATTATTACTTATATCATGATTTAATTACTTAAAGAATTTAAATCATGATTTATATATCATATATATTCATTATATATATATATAATAGATATATTAATGAAATGAAATACACCGTTCATGGAGACGGTAGGTCGTACGTACGCATGAACGCTGTTTTCCTTTCCTTATTAACTTGAATGTAAGTAAGTAGATGTCATATATATATATATATACAAATCCAGTAGCTTAATTATGTCATATATTTCATTATTATTCATTATATATACTTTATACTCATTCTTTAATGGTTAACAAGGAGAATAAATCTCATTGCGTCGTGGAGACAGTACTCCGTACGTACGCACGAGCGATGATATCATTCCCATAATTATTTAATGGAATGGGATTGGATGATATAATATCTCAAAATCAGTATGATGTTATAATAACCATATATAGTTATTCTTTACACCATTATACCCATCCAAGTAAGGTGGTGGTGGAAAAACATATTACACCACGGCGTGGAGACGATATTCCGTACGTACGCACGCGTAGTGATTTCATTTTCCGTAGGATGGATAGAAGGTGAAATGGGTTTTATTCATATTTATAATAAAATATCATTATATGTTTTATACTGATGTTATTACTTTATAATGAAACAACTAAATAAGAAGAAGTTTAAGAAGAAAGAAAACTTGAAAGAATCGGTAGAAGAGATTACCACTTCTTCGACGCACCTCTTTTAAGTTTCCTCTAAGGAAATAGAGTTGGTCTTTTGAGGAGACCAAAACCTCAATAATGTTTCTATGGAAGATGAGAAGGGAAATGTGAAGGGTTTGGCCGAGCGTGAAAGCTCAAAATTCTGTAAAGAGAAGAGGGAGGAGGTTCCCTTTTATAAGGGAGGAGAGGGGAACCTTTGGAAACCTCGAAAATATTAATTTATAATAAATCAATCCCCACTTAAAAACCTCCAAAAATGACTCATATTCGAATATTAGATGAGATATGGTTGTAATATAATCATCCAATAAAATTTAGACATATTGTAAATTTATTTTAAACATTATCAACTTGATTTATCCTTATTTAATCTATTTAATTTTATTTGTGGTAATAAGTTTCTAAATTTTAAATTGTTATAAATAATTACTTATGTGTTTTGAATTGTCCATAATTGGATAATTTATGACATTTTAGACAATATAAATTTTAATTCATAATTTTTAAATATTTTTGTGATTTTTAAACAATTTTATATTATGTTATTTTTATAAAATAACAATAGTGCCAATTTTGACACTATTCATTTATTTGAATTTAAATAAAATACACATAGAAGATATGTTCAAAATGAAAAATTTATTAGATTCATAACATGTAATTTGTATCTAGAAAATTAGTGGAGCACATTAAATAGTTCATATAATATTTATTTTAATATTTTTAAAACCATTTATTTCATATTTCCATCAATAAAATAATTTCAACATCACTATTGTGCCACCTTTAATGATTATTATTTAATCCCTAAAAATTATAAATAAATTCACATGATGTATATAATTTTATTATATTTCTGTAAACTATTCATGTTATAATTTTCATGAAGATTATCACTAAATTAAAATTATTATACTTATAATATTTAAGAGAGTGACATGTTGTCACTTTCTTTGGTTTTAATAATAATTAAATTATTTTCATTGTCAAAAGTCCATAAAATTAATCTATTCCGACCCTTATGATATATGGGTCTACTTTTAGTCTTCAAGTAGAATTTTGGCAGGTGTTAGGAAAATTTTTATAACCTTATTTTTACTCTTAATTACTAGATTTACCTTTAACTGCAGTAAATAAAAATTTTCGTAGTTACTATTAATAATATAAAAAAATAAAAGTATCTTATTAACATAATTTGGACCCACGGAATTAAAATATGGAATCCATTTTTTCAAAATTCAAAACACAGAATTTGCAGTAATTAATTTAAAATTAATCTCGTTGTTAAGAAAATGAGTTTTAAAAGTTAAAACATTGCCAAAGATTGAAATGTTTTTACCTATGAATTCAATGTAAAATTAATGGTAATGGCATACATTATATTAAATGGTAAAAATATATTCTATTTATACTTTAAAACCATTAAATATTATAATTTAACCATATAAATTAATGTGATGAAAAAAGTTGTTTTTAATTAAAATATAGCGTGTTTTTACTATTCATTAAAATATGAAAGTTATCAGAATAATATGAAAAATTTATCCAAATTAAATTTTTATATACTGATTCCAAAATAGAATTTTATTTTGTAAAATTGAACTTATAAACCTGTCAAAAACTAGATTTAATGTGGGTGCGCCATTAAAAGGCGGCAAAACTGCATTTTTTGAAAAATACTTATTTTACCCGAAAAAGTTATTTTCTTCACATACCATGTTTTAGAAAATTTGTAAGATGAATAATAATGTTATAAAATTAAAAATTTAGTTAATAATATTCATAATGTCTAGTCCATAATAATATTATAACAATATATTGTTTTTTAGTGAAACCCAGTATTGCGTACTACACATGCTATCGAGGAAGGTTGTGATTACGTGTAACGCAAGCCAAGAATAGTGTTTGCATATAATATAAGCTAATACGTTATTTCATATAGTAAAATCTAATTTTTGTGTAACATACAACACAAGACATCAATGAAATTAAAATAATATTGTTCATAAAATCTCGGGGTGTTACATTCTACCCCCCTTAAAATGAATTTTGCCCTCGAAATTCATCAAGGTTAGAAATTGTTTACTACTTGAAAGTTTTTTTAATAGAAACCCACATCGTAAAAAGGAATACCAAAAATGAACATTAAAAACTAAATTATTAAAGGTAACGGTTACCCAAATTAACTAATCACTGGGTTTCCACATAGGAGAACATAGGTGAAAATATGGATATGGAAGAGAAATTTAACTATCAAGTTCTGATAGAGAGTGGTAGAGAACATGGCTATGAAAAATACAACAATAACAAAGCCATAAATTTTTTATGATCTAAGATACCATCTGATTCATTGGATATGAAGACATTAGGACAAAATTTTTGGTTTTCAAGATCATTTCCCTATAGTTTAAAAAAATGGAATTAGATGAAATACTTTCTTGATTTTGGTACAATCTCACCGTTGGGCGTTCCTTGAAAAATTTAAACTTCATATCTTAAAGAAATGAAGTTGAATTTTTTATTCATGAAGTGTTAGAAGATCATGCGATAGAATGATAGGTCATTTTATCTATCTCAAAAAAAAGGTTTAGCAAAAGTTATTAAATATATATAAGTCCATCCATAGTGATATTAATCATATATGGTTCCTAAAATGGACTTATACTTCATATACCATACCACTTAATAAATTAAAACTAATTTATACTAACCAGGGACTTCCTATAGTCCAATGGTAGGCGATAAATGCATGTCACACTTTGGTTGTGGGTTCGATTCCCGCAACCTTGTCCGACACAACGGGTTGTCGCCTGTCCTACAGGTTGTCCTTTTTCTAAAACTACACTATTAAAACATTATAGAAATAATATCGAAAAAAAGGTTCTATCATTAAACAATACTGTCTTATGTCCAACTTAATCTATTCCAAGATTTAGGCTTATCCAAAATACTTCAGTCCAATCTCATAGTATAAAGAAAATGATTACTTGGAAGGTCACCTAACAAGAACGTGAATACCATCATTTATCCCCCATATATCATAATATATATCTTTTTGGTTACATTCCAAACATGTGAATACCTTAATCATGTATTATTTTGAAACATGAATTACCATAGAACCTTAGTGATAACATGAATTTTGTCAAAAGTTAACTCTTTCCACATACCAAAATCCCAAAATTTCTATATACTCACACTATGATATAACTTTGTCCTTATATCAGTCATGAGCTCATTAATACTATCGAACATCTCATTATCTCTTTATCCCTTCATTGTGTGCATATTATATACTTTCCAAAAATATCTAAATAACCTTTCATGGTTACTGGTACCATTCAACATATACTTTCAAATACTTTAGGAAAAAACAATAGTGTAACAATACATAGATTTATCTTTATTCCATAGTACCATTACCTATATAACATAACTCTTGATAAACATAAATCATTCCACTACCTTCTTAAACCATTGATCGAGGTTGAACAATTCTTCCATCTCACATATCATTTGTAGTTTCTTCATCATCATTAATATAATTACTACCCATATGACCATGATGATTCTCCTCATGAGACTTTACCTTAGGGAATTGGTTTGCATAATGCCTGTACGTTCCACATTTAAAACATTTAACCATTGTTGATGTCTTAGTAAAACCATTATCTTTGTCCATGGTGTTAACTGAACCTTTTCCTTTTCAATTACTGGCTTTTTGTTCTTCATTTCCACACCCAAATCATCTTACAGTTCCTTTGAAACATTCTCTTTGATGCCTATTCCCACATGATTTACATGAGGGAAATTGAACTTTATTTCCTCTATGATCATCATGAAACTCCATCTTTCTCTTATTAACTGAGTCGGGATACTTACCAAAGTTGAGATTATTGATCATATTATGAGATTTATAATTAGGCACAATAATGATGTTCGGACTTCCAAATCCCATTTCATTTGGTTTCTCATGAAGAATATCATTCTATTGTCCATCATATTCTCCATTATCGCGAATCTTCCTATTTCTAGCCATTTTCTAAAACCCAAAAAGAAAAGTGTGAGAGGAAAAAATCATACTAGGAAAACAACATAATAAAGGGGGGGTACCTTCAATATCTAACATATTAGGTTTAATTCTAATATTGTTACCGTAATTCTAGGACTATAACCTATACTTATACTTAACCTTAGGGACATCCCTAGACATACCTTAGAAATATCTCTATGGATCTCACTAAAGTTCTCACATCCTAGTTTATAAAGGTTGACTAAACCTTTTCTCTGATACCATCTGTAGAGACACCAAACTTGATGTACATAGACTTTACATTAATTTTTCATAATACTTAATACATAACAAAAACCAACACTCAAGGATATTAATAGTTTAGTGTCTTTGGAAACTCGGAACATAATCTTCTAATCATGGTGAAATATCTTCGACATCTCCCATAAAGATCTTCCCCTTTTGTTTTCCTAAGAAAATCCTTTCTTTATATCCTGGGGAAAATAAAACATATAAAATATTGATATTAAATTCTCAGTAAGGGTAATCATGGATAAAAGAAAACAAACCATATACATTTGAACTTAAAAACATTAACATAATGTTTAGACATCAAAATCATGAGCAATAACAAAAAACATGGCATTACATAAGGCATAGATCCTAAAAGAACATTAATCATGATAAAATAGCATGGGAATAAAACATGTAATTGTGTCAAACTATTAATCACATGATATGATTTCTATAGTAGCCAAGGCATTCCTGCCAAGACCATCTTAGTAGATAAAGTCCCTTTCTGAATCGAGTTTAATCCATGTTCCAGTCCTGTATCACTAAACTGGATTAACTTACCATTCCATTCATGTCTATCTCATGAGATATAAATCTTTACCCAATAAATTAGAGGTAGATATAGGTATCACCTATATTATAATGAAATCATTCTTTCGTGTGCCAAAAAATAAACAGACATCATTCATAATAACCCAACGAATAAAATGGGTTTCATAAACATCATTCCATCATAAAATAATCCATATAAAACAAATGGATATCATTTAATCAAATGAAATGTGAAACCATGTAAATAATATATAAATTATACTTGAAACATACACATATGAAATAATTTCATCTTATATGGAAAATAGTTTTGGCAAAACACTTGAAATGAATTCTTGAGGAAAATATCCTTTCTTCTTCAAAATCATTTTCTTTTCACAAAATTCCATGAAATTATAAAAGAAAATTATTTTTTTGAAAATAGTCATGAAATATTGTAAATTAATCTTCATGAAAATAATGCGTTATGAAATCGTAAAAATTTGTTCATGCCATATAATTTAAAAAAACATTCTTCTCGTACTTTTTCCGGAAAACTCAAAAAAGTTCCTCGTATGGTTAAAAAATGATTCCTTCCATAACATGTGGTAAAATTAAAAAAATGGGTAAAAAGTAATTTAAACATACATTAAACCATTTTTATAAAACAGGGATATGAATGATAAATATAACCCCAATAAATACTTACAAATAAACAATCTCATATTAAAATGAGATTGGAAAAGTTATCCCTTACCTTAGTTCTGATATGCTTCCTACGTATCCGAACCTCCTGTATAATGATTTAAATAATTTGATTTACTTATTATAGAATCATATTCATTGTTATGATATCATATATGGTTCACTTATGACTTTATATTACCCGTTCTTTTTTAAAATCCATGTTAAAGTAGCATTTTGGGTAAAATCGTTTTATTTATCGTATGTGTTTGGACTTGTTGTTCTTGATATTATCATTACTTATATCATGATTTAATTACTTAAATAATGTAAATAATGATTTATATATCATATATATTCAGTATATATATATAATAGATAGATGAATGAAATGAAATACACTGTTCATGGAGACGGTAGGTCGTACGTACGCATGAACGTTGTTTTCCTTTCCTTATTGACTTCAATGGAAGTAAGTAGATGACATATATATATAAATAAATTCAGTAGCTTAATTATGTCATATATTTCATTATTATTCATTATATATACTTTATAATCATTCTTGACTAGTTAACATGGAGAATGAATCTCATCGAGTCGTGGAGACGATAATCCGTACGTACGCACGAGCGATGATATTGTTTCCATAATTATTTAATGGAATTGGAGTGGATGATATAATATATAAGAATAAATATAATGTTATAATAACCATATATAGTTATTCTTTACACCATTATACCCATCCAAGTAAGGTGGTGGTGGAAAAACAGATTACACCACGGCGTGGAGACGGTATTCCGTATGTACACACGCGCGGTGATTTCATTTTCTGTATGATGGATAGAATGTGTAATGGGGTTGTTTCATATTTATAATAACATTTAATTTCATTATTGATACTGATGTTATTACTTTATAATTAAACAACTAATTAATAAGAAGTTAAGAATAAAGAAAACTTGAAAGAATCGGTAGAAGAGATTACCTCTTCTTCGACGCACCTCTTTTAAGTTTCCTCTTAAGGAACTAGAGTTGGTTTTTTGAGGAGACCAGAACCTCAATAATTTTTCTAGGGAAGTTGAGAAGGGAAATCTTTAGGGTTTGGTCGAGATTGAAAGCTCAAAATTGTGTAAAGAGAAGAGGGAGGAGGTGCCCTTTTATAAGGGAGGAGAGGGGCACCTTTGGAAACCTCAAAAATATTAATTTATAATAAATCAAACCCCACTTAAAAACCTCCAAAAATGACTCATATTAGAATATTATATTATATAGGGTTTTAATATCATCAACCTATAAAATTTAGACATATTGTGAATTTATTTTAAACATTATCAACTTGATTTATCCTTATTTAATCTATTTAATTTTATTTAGGGTAATAAGATTCTAAATTTTAAATTGTTATAAATAATTACTTTTGCCATGTGAATTGTCCATAATCGGATAATTTATGAAATTTTAGACAATATAAATTTTAATTTATATTTTTTAAATATTTTTGTTATTTTTAAACAATTTTATATTATGTTATTTTTATAAAATAACAATAGTGTCTATTTTGACACTATTCATTTATTTGAATTTAAATAAAATCCAAACAGAAGATATGTTCGAAATAAAATCTTTAATAGATTCATAACATGTCATATTTATCTTGAAAATTAGTGGAGCACATTAAATAGTTCATATAATATTTATTTTAATATTTTTAACACCATTTATTTGATATTCCAATCAATAAAATAATTTCAACATCACTATTGTGTCACCTTTAAGGATAGTTATTTAATCCCTAAAAATTCTAAATAAATTAAAATGATGTAGATACTTTTATTATTTTTCTATATACTATTCATTTTCTAAGTTTCATGAAGTTTATCACTAAATTTAAATTATTATACTTATAATATTTAAGAGAGTGACATGTTGTCACTTTCTTTGGTTTTAATAATAATTAAATTATTTAATGGAAAAAGTCCATAAAATTAATCTATTCCGACCCTTAGGTGATATGGGTCTATTTTTAGTCATCCAATAGAATTTTGGCAGGTTTTAGGGTAATTTTTATAATCTTATTTTTACCCTTAATTACCCGATTTACCTTTAACTGCAGTAAATAAAAATTACCATATTTAATATTCATAATATAAAAAAGTAACCTATGAACATAATTTGGATGCAATGAATTCAATTATGGAATCCATTTTTCAAAATTCAAAACACATAAGTTTCAGTAATTAATTTAAAATTAATCCCGTTGTTAAGAAAATGGGTTTTAAAAGTTAAAACATTGCCAAATATTGAAATGTTTTTACCTATGAATTCAATGTAAAATTAATGGTAATGAAATACATTATATTAAATGGTAAAAACATATTCTATTTATACTTTAAACCCATTCAATATTATAATTTAACCATATAAATTATTGCGATGAAAAAAGTTGTTTTTAATTAAAATATAGCGTGTTTTTACTATTCATTAAAATATAAAAGTTATCAGAATAATATGAAAAATTTATCCAAAGTAAATTTTTATATAATAATTCCAAAGAAGAATTTTATTTTGAAAAGTTGAACTTATAAACCTGTCAAAAAATGGATTTAATGTGGGTGCTCCATCAAAAGACGCCATTACTGCATTTTTTGAAAAATACTTATTTTACCTGAAAATTTTATTTTGTTCACAGACCATGTTTTAGAAAATGTGTAAGATGAATAATAATGTTATAAAATTCAAAATTTAGTTCATAACAGCTAGTCCATAATAATATTATAACAATATATCATTTTTAGTGAAACCTAGTATTGCGTACTACACACGCTATCGAGGAAGGTTGCAATTGCATGTAACGCAAGCCAAGAATAGTGTTTTCGTATAATATAAGCTAATAAAGTGTTTCATATATCATAATATAATTTTGTTGTAACATACAACACAAGACATCAATGAAATTAAAAGAATATTTTTCATAAAATCTCGGGGTGTTACCCTAATGCACCCTCTATTTTCATGGATCTAATGAACAGAGTTTTCAAGGAATATATCAATGATTTTGTAGTTGTATTTATTGATGATATATTGGTATAATCTCAAAGCTACGAAGATCATGAAAATCACTTGCGCATTATCCTCAAGACTCATAGAAGACATGAATTATATGGGAAGTTTAGAATGTGTGAATTATGGATTCAGGAGATTGATTTTCTTGGAAATATTGTCTCTAAGGATTGAATTTCCATTGACCATTCTAAGACAAGATCAATCCAAGAACGGCCGGCACCAATGAGTATAACTAAGGTATACAGTTTTATTGGTTTAGCTGGTTATTATCGATGTTTCGTCCAGAATTTTGGTCGATTGGCTAACCCATTAATGAGCTCACACGTAAAGGGGTTAAATTTGTTTGGAAAAAAGAGTGTGAAGAATGTTTTGAAGAACTTAAGAGAATATTAGTCAATGCACCTATATTGAATCTACCATCGGGGAATGATGGGTTTGTTTTTTATAGTGATGCATCGAAGAAAGGACTTGGTTGTGTCCTTATGCAGAATGATAGGGTTATTTCCTATGCATCACAACAACTAAAAATTCATGAGAAAAACTATCCTACTCATGATCTTTATTTATAAGTTGTAATATTTTCTTTGAAGATTTGGAGACATTGTCTCTATGGTGAAAAACGTGCTATTTATACTGATCACAGGAGTTTGAAGTATATTTTCTCACAAAAAGAACTCAACATGAGTCAAAGGAGATGGATTGAACTACTAAAGGATTATGATTTCATGATACACTACCACTCGGGGAAGGCAAATAAGGTGGCAGATGCTTTGAGCAGAAAGGATCATGGAGTTTTGAACCAGATGAGAATTGAAAGGGATCATATTTTCATGGATCTAGTGAAGATGGGCATGGGAATAACCATGGAAGGTGAAACATCAATGCTTTTTCAAATGGTTGTCAAACCATTTTTACTAGAAAGGATTAAGAGTTCTCAGACTGATGATGAAGAGTTTGAAAAGAAGATTAAAGCTGTGAATGATGGGAGATTGAGTGACTCTGTGTATGAAGATAGAATTTGGAAATTTGGGAAGAGACTTTATGTTCTCGATATACCTGATCTAAAAAGAGAATTGTTGGATGATTTCACAGTTCCAATTTCTCTATACACCCTGGGAGCACCAAAATGTATTGATATTTGAAGGAACATTTTTGGTGGGACAAAATGAAGAGGGAGATTGCTGATTTTGTATCAAGATGTTTGGTTTTTCAACAAGTGATAGCTAGAAGACAACAACCTGGAGGAGTCATGCAACATCTTCTCATACTTGAGTGGAAATGGGATAATATTATGATGGACTTTGTCATGGGGCTACCAAAGAATCCCAGAAGGAAGTATTCAATATGGGTCATTGTTGATCATCTTACCAAGTCATCACATTTTCTTGCTATAAGAGAAGATCTACCACATGAACGTCTAGAAAGACTATATATGAATGAAGTTGTGAGACTTCATGGAGTACCCCTATCGATTTTTTCTGATCATGATCCCCATTTTACTTCAAGATTCTAGAAAAGTATTCATAAATCCTTGGATACTGAACTTCGTTTGAGCACTGCCTCCCACCCCCAAACTGATGGACAACTAGAACAGACTATTCAAACCTTATAAGAAATGTTGATATCTTGCTCACATGACTTTTAGGGTATGTGGGATCAATATTTACCTATGGTAGAATTTTCCTATAACAATAGCTTCCATTCGAGTATTCGGATGGCACCATAGGAAGCGTTATACAAAAAGAGATGTAGCACACCAACCTGTTGGGATGATGTTGGTGAAAGAAAACTCGTAGGCCCAGAACTGGTGGAGGAAACTATGGAAAAGGTGAAGTTAATCTAAAACCACATCAAAGCATCTCAAAGTAGGCAGACGAGATATGTTTACCACTGAAGGAAGGATTTGTAATTTCAGGTAGGAGATCATGTTTTCTTGAAGGTATCTCCATGGAAGAGTGTTATACGTTTTGGTAAGAAAGGAAAATTGAGTCCTAGGTACATCGAACCTTTCAAAATTCTAGAACGAATTGGGTCTGTATCTTATTGTCTAGAAATGCCACAAAATCTCTCCCATGTTCACGATGTGTTCCACGTATCACTGTTGAGAAAATACATGCATGACCCAACGCATGTACTCACCTATGAGGAAGTATAACTCGAACCTGATCTGTCTTATTACGAAGAGCCTGTCAGGATTCTTGATACCAGAGAACAAGTGTTGAGAAACCGGACGACTCTTCTAGTAAAAGTTATTTGGAGAAACCATAAGATGGAAGAGGCAATGTGGGAACCTGAGCAACTTATGATGAATAACCACCCGAGTCTTTTTATGCAGTAAAATTATAGAATTTTCGAGGACGAATGTAACACCACGAGATTTTATGAAAAATATTCTTTTAATTTCATTGATGTATTCTATTATACACTACACCAAGTTTAGCTTGTACTATACGCAACACTGTATTAGCTTTCAGTATATGCAACGCTATTCTTGGCTCGTGTTACACACAATTTTAACTTCGTTTTGTGGAAATTATTTTACGCAACATTAAGTATAGATTTTGTTTAATGTATAAATGCAATAAGTTTTGATTATGTTATACACAACACCAAACGGTACTTTCACTACACATATCCCGGACATGGCTTGCATTACACGCAATCAAGACCTTCCTCGATAGTGTGTGTAGTACACAATACCGAGTTTCACTAAAATAGATATTATTATAATATTATAATGAACTAGCTGTTATGAATAGTAATACCCAATTTTTTAAATATTATAAATTTTATCTTTCAAAATGGACTTCATTTTTGGATTTGGAATATCGAAATTATCCTAGGGTAAATTTTTGGTATTTTTATGAAAACTTTCAATTTTTGATGAATAGTGAAAACACTGGGTTACTATTTAAAAACCGAATTTTTATTTAAATAATTATTGATTTTATTTAAATTTAATTTAGGTAAAAATTGATACATAATACCTATATAAGTTCAATGTAATTCATTGGAGTCATTTTATAATAATTTTAGATATATAAAAATTTTATTGAACTTTTCACCGTCTTTTACCCACCTCCTAGGAGAATTTGAAAATTCACATAAAACTTAATTTTACCGCTTCTTTGAGTGGAATTTCGAAAATCTAAGAGACCCAGTTAACATCAAGTACTAAAATGTGGTTCAATGAGATGAAAATAATTTTTGGTGAATAGTAACTTTTTTACTTTTATTTACCACGGTTAAAAATAAATAAGGTAATTAAGGGTAAAAATGATATTATTATTACCCTAAAACATGTTCTAATTCTATTAGATAAGTGTAATTCAACCAGAAACAACATTAGGAATAAAATATGACCATTTCGGTCCACTTGGATTAAATTAGGACATTTATTATTAATTTATTTAAAGAAGGGTTAAAATAGTTAAAATCAATGTTTAATAACTAAATCATTTTTAATATAGGGTTATACATAAGATAAATTTGACTATAAACATTCATTAGAAATCTAAAACGATTTCCTACATAATGGTATTTTATTTATAATTTTTAGAAATTAAATAATTTAATTTAGTTATGACATAATGATGATACAGTAATTATCTTATTAATGAAATATTAACATAATTGATGTTATAAATACCCAAATAAATGTAATTTGAGACTTTTTAGGAATTCCACTAATTTTATAGGTTAATATGACATGTTAGTATTTATTTAATTAACTTTTTTCGAACTAATAATGGGGTTATGATTTTCACAAAAATCAATTAACAAATAGTGTCAAAATTGACATAAAATAGTTTTTAAAATAATTATTATATTATTAATTGTTATTATATTCCTAAAAATCTAGGGTTCGGAAAAGATACTTATATCATGATAGGTGTATCATTAATGGACCACTTTGGGGTCTCTTTAATGTATATGGTAAGTTTATTAACTATATAATATAAAAATACAAAGTGACATGGTAAATGTCAATCTAATTAACTAAGAGTTAAAACTAAAATATAAGGTTAATATAATGACCCAAACATGTCTAAAATCTATTGGTTGAGAGGATTTCGACCCCTCCCCACCTTAGCTTCTAAATAAATCAATTTGGAGCCATTAAAAACCGAATATGGATTTATTATAAAATAATATTTTAAGTTTTCCTAAGGTACCCCTCTCCTCCCTTATAAAAAGGGCACCCCTTACCTCATCTCTTTACACCATTTTGAGCCTTGAAGCTCAGACAAACCCTACCCATTTCTCTTCTACACTTCCCTAGAAACATTCTGGAGGTTTTTTTCTTCCCAAAAGACCAACTCTACTTCCTTAAGAGGAATCTTAAAGGAGGTGCGTCGAAGAAGAGTTAATCTCTTCTTCTGATTTTCTCAAGTTTCTTTCTTCTTCTACTTATTCTTCTTAAGTTTCCTCATTATAAAGTAATAACATAAGTATCACATATATACTTATATGTTATTATAAATATGAAACAACCATATTTCACCTTCTATCCATCCTACGGAAAATGAAATCACCGCGCGTGCGTACGTACGGAATACCATCTCCACGTCGTGGTGTAATCTTTTTTCGACCACCACCTTACTTGGATGGGTATAATGGTGTAAATAAATAACTATATATGATTATTGTAAAGTGATATTGATTCTTAAATATTATATATACTCTTCAATACAATTCCATGATCATGGGAATGATATCATCGCTCGTGCGTACGTACGGACTACCGTCTCAACGATGCGATGAGATTCATTCTCCATGTTAACCATTCAAGAATGATTATAAAGTATATATAATGAGTAATAATGAAATATATGACATAATGAAGCTACTGGATATATATATATATATATATATGTCATCTACTTACTTCCATTCAAGTCAATAAGGAAAGGAAAACAGCGTTCATGCGTACGTACGGCCTACCGTCTCCATGAACGGTGTGTTTCATTTCATTTATCTATCTATTTTATATATATATATACTTAATATATATGATATATAAATCATTTTTTATATTCTTGAAGTAAGTAAATCATGATATAAGTAATAATAATATCAAGAAAAACAAGTCCAAACACGTACGATAAATGAAACAATTGTACCCAAAACGCTAATTTAACATGAAATTGACAAATGAACGGGTAATATAAATACCTAAGTGTACCATATATGATATAATAACAATTAATATGATTCTGTAATAAGTCAATGAAATTATTTAAATCATTATACCGGAGGTCCGGATACATATGAATCATATCGGACATAAGGTAAGGGATAACTTTTCCAATCTCATTTTTATCCAAGATTGTTTATTCGTAAGTATTTACTGGGGTTATATTTTTCATCCATGTACCTGTTTTCTAAAAATGGTTTCATGTATGCTTAAAGTCCTTCTTACCCATTTTTTACTTTTACTACATGGTGTGTAAGAAATCTTTATTTTTTCACTATACGAGGTACTTTTTGACTTTTTTTGGAAAAAGTACGAGGAGAATGTTTTTTTAACTTATACATCATGAAAGGATTTTTACGGTTTCATAATGCCTCATTTTCATGAATATTCCTATACAATATTTCATGATTATTTTGAAAAAAAAATTCTTTTCTTTTAAAATTTCATGTCATTTTGAGAAAAGAAAATGATTTTGAAAAGAAAGGATATTTTCCTCAAGAATTCATTTCAAGTGTTTTATCAAAACCATTTTCCACCTAATATTACATTATTTCATATGTGTATGTTTCAAGTATAATGTCTCTATGATTTAAATGGTTTCACTTTTCTTATGATAAAATGATATCCATCTGTTTTATATGGATTGTGTGATGATGGGATGATGTTTATGAAACCCATTTTATTCATTGGGTTATTAGGAATAATGTATGTTTATTTTGTGGCACAAGTAAGAATGATTTCATTATTACATGGATGGGACCTATATCTCCCTCAAATGCATTGGGTAAAGGCTTATATCTCATGAGATAGACATGGCTGGAACGGTAATTTAATCTAGTTCAGTGATACAGGACTCGAACGAGGAGTGAACTCGATTCAGAAAGAGACTTTGTCCACTAATATGGTCTTGGCAGCAATGCCTTTGCTACAATTGAAATCATATAATGTGCTTAATGGTTGCCACAATGACATGTTTTATTCCCATGTTATTTTATCATGATTGATTTTCCTTTATGATTTATTCCTTACGTACTGCCAAGATTTATTTTACAACTCAAGATTTTGATGTTTAAACTTTTTGTTCATGTTTTTATGTTAAAATGTATATGATTTGTTTTATTTTCTCCATGCTTACCCTTACTGAGAATTTGAGCTCACCCTTTTTTATGTTTTCTTTTCCCTAGGATTTAAAGAAAGGTTTTAGTTAAGAAAACAAAAATGGGATGATCTTTATGGGAGATGTTGAAGATCTTTCACCATGATTAGAAGATTATGTTCCAGGTTTCCAAAGACACTAAACTATTACGGTCCTTGTGTGTCTGTTTTCATTATGTATTAAGTATTCTACAAAAGTAATGTAATGTCCATGTACGTCAAGCTTTGGGTCTCTACAGTTGGTATCAGAGGAAATGTTTAGTTAACCTTTGGAAACTCGGATGCGAAAACATTAGTGAGATCCCTAGAGATATTTCTAAGGTATGTCTAGGGAATTCCCTAAGGTTAAGTATACGTATAGGTTATAGTCCTAGAATTATGGAAACGATATTATAATTAAATCTAAGATGTTAGATATTGAAGGTACTCCCCATTTATTATGTTGTTTTCCCTAGCATGATTTTTGCCTCTCACGCTATTCTTTTTGGGTTTTAGATGATGGTTGGGACCCGAAGGAACCGTGTTGATCAATGTAATGGAAAATGCAATGATTGACCTCCTGAGAAACCAAATGTGATGGGAGATGGAGTGAAAAATCTTATTTATATACTTACACAAGCTAGGAATCATTTTGGATTTTCAAATGATCAGAGAAGGGGACAATATTCTATTAAGTCTTTCATGAGGCAACGTCCACCTTCTTTCAGTGGGTCTTCTGATCCACTTGTTGTGGAACAATGGATCAGTACCATTGAAAAGATATTTTCCATACTTCGCTGTTCAGAACATGAAAAAGTCATTCTTGCTATTTACCGTTTAGAAGGTGAAGCAGATCAATGGTGGACTCTAATTAAGAATATAAGGCCCCAAGATGAAATTGAATCCATGGAATGGGATGAGTTCAAGAGCTTATTTTTCAATAAGTACTTCCCTAGTATTATTCGAACAAAGATGGAAAAGGATTTCCTTGAGCTTAAGAAAAAGGATGATGAATCTGTTGGTATATACGAAGTGAATTTTACAAGGCTTTCAAGGTATGCATCTGGCTTTATCGTCCAACCCGAAAGTAAAGTTGATCAATTCTTCAGTGGCTTAAAACCAAGTCTTCGAAGGGAATTAGCTATAAGAGACTTCAGTAGCTATGAAGAAATTGTGTGTTGTGAAATAAAGGTAGAAATGGAAGTTGGTGTTACATATCCATCTCATGGTTTGGACAAGAAATGAAAGATAGAGTTCAAGGAGAAATCTTAGAACAATGGTGAAAAGAAGATGAATGTTTATTTATGCTCAAAGTGTGGAAAGAAGCATGGTGGAGATTGTCTTAAAGGGACTATAAATTTTTTTTAAGTGTGGAAAAGAAGGTCATCGAGCAGCTAAGTGTTGAAGTAATGGAAAAATGGTTGCTAATGATGTGAATAAAGAAAAGACTACAGAAAACGCACTACCAACACTTCAATGCTTCAAGTGCAAGGAAATGGGGAATTATGTTAATCAATGTCCTAATCCAAGGGTTAATGATGATCAACGTAAGCAACCTATTAGGGAAAAGGATAAAGGGAAGTCACATGCGATCACTATTTGTGATGTTGAGTATGAAAATGATGTTGTGTAATGATTAAGTGTTTATGTAATGGGATTTCAAAATAGTATCATGGAATCTCATTTATAGTATCGTGGAATTTTGAAATATCTGTGTATTGGTCCATTGTGGTTTTCTATAAGAATATGGTACCGGTAACCATGAAAATTGATTCAAATATTTTGGAAAGCAGATGATATGCGCATAATGATGGGATAAGGAGAAAATGAATTGTTTGATAGTATTCATGAGCTCATGATTGATATAAGGACTAAGTGATATCATGGTTTTATTATCTAGAATTTTAAGGATTTTGGTATGTGGAAAGTGTTAAATTTTAACTGCATTCATGTTTTTACTAAGGTTCAATGGGTATTCATTTTTCAAGAGAATACATGATTAAGGCCTTCAAATGTTTGGAATGTGACCAATAAGATATATCGTATGATATATGGGGGATAAATGATGGTATTCACGTACTTGTTATGTGACCTCTCAAGTAATCATTTTCTTTACACTATGAGATTGGACAAAAGTATTTTCGATAATCTTAAAGTTTGGAATGTATTATGTTAAACATAAGTTAGTATTGTTTAAGGCTAGAAATTTTTTAGATATTTTTTATAGAATGTTATAATAGTGTAGTTTAATGGACAACGTGCAGAACGGGCGACAAATCGTCGCGTCGGACAAGGATGCGGGAATCGAACCCACAACCAAAGTGCGACAGGGCTTTATCACCCACCACTAGCCTACAAGAAGTCCCTAGTTAGTAGAAACTAGTTTTATTTTATTAAGCGTTATGATATCTGATGTATAAGTCCATTTTAGCAACCATATACGATTAATCTCAGCATAGATGGACTTCTGTATATTTAATAAATTGTGCTAAACTTTTTCCGATAGAAATAGATGGAATGACCTATCATTCTATCGCTTAATCTTTAAACACTTCACAGAAGAAAAATTCAACTTCATTTCTTTAAGAGATGAAGTGGAAATTTTTTGAGGCACGAGCAACAGTGATATTGTACCAAAATAAGTAAGTATTTCTTTCAATTCAACAATTCTTCAACTTTAGGGAAATGATCTTGAAAACAAAAAAATGTTGTCCAAGTGCTCTCATATCTGATGAATCGGATGGTAACTTAGATCATCAAAAATTTATGGCTTTGTTATTGTTGGATTTTTCATAGCCATTTCCACTACCACACTTCATCAGAAGTTGATGGTTATATTTCTCTTCTATATCCATATTTTCACCTATGTTCTCCTATGTGGAAACCCAGTGATTGGTTAATTTGGGTTACCGTTATGTTTCATACATTAGTTTTCAAAGTCAATTTTTGGTATTCCTTTTTATGATGTGGGTTTCTATTAAATAAACCTTCAAGTAGTAAACCATTTATAACCCCAACGAATTTTGACGGCAAAATTCATTTTAAGGGGGGTAGAATGTAACACCCTGAGATTTTATGAAAAATATTCTTTTAATTTCATTGATGTCTTCTATTATACACTACACCAAGTTTAGCTTTTACTATAAGCAGCACCATATTATCTTGCAGTATACGCAACACTATTCTTGGCTCATTTTACACACAATTTCAAGTTCGTTTTGTGGAAATTATTTTATTCAACATTAAGTATAGATTTTGTTTAATGTATAAATAAAATAAGTTTTGATTATGTTATACACAACACCAAACGGTACTTTCACTACACGCAACCCTGAATTGGCTTTCATTACATGCAACCAAGACCTTCCTCGATAGTGTGTGTAGTACGCAATACTGAGTTTTACTAAACGAGATATTATTATAATATTATTATGAACTAGCCGTTATGAATAGTAATACCCAATTTTTGAAATTTTATAAATTTTATCTTTCAAAATGGACTTCATTTTTGGATTCTTAATATCGAAATTAGCCTAGGGTGAATTTTTGGTATTTTTCTGAAAACCTTCAATTTTTTATGAATAGTGAAAACACTAGATTACTATTTAAAAACTGACTTTTTATTTAAATAATTATTTATTTTATTTAAATTTATTTTAGGTAAAAATTGATACATAATACCTATATAAGTTCAATGTAATTCATTGGAGTCATTTATAATAATTTTAGATATATAAAAATTTTATTGAACTTTTCACCGTCTTTTACCCACCTTCTAGGAAAATTTGGAAATTCACATAAAACTTAATTTTACCGCTTCTGTGAGTGTAATTTCAAAAATCCGAGACACACGGTTAATATCAAGGACCAAAATGTGGTTCAATGAGATGAAAATAATTTTTGGTGAATAGTAACTTTTTACTTTTATTTACCACGGTTAAAAGTAAATAGGGTAATTAATGGTAAAAAGGATATTATTATTACCCTAACACATGACATAATTCTATTGGATAAGTTTAATTCAACAAAAAACAACATTAGGAATAAAATATGACCATTTAGGTCCACTTGGATTAAATTAGGACATTTATTATTAATTTATTTAAAGAAGGGTTAAAATAGTTAAAATCAATGTTTAATAACTAAATCATTTTTAATATAGGGTTATACATAAGATAAATTCGACTATAAATATTAATTATAAAGATAAAAAATAGTTCCTAGATAATGGTATTTTATTTATAATTTTTAGACATTAAATAATTTAATTTAGATATGACACAATGATGATGCAATAATTATCTTATTAATGAAATATTAACATAATTGATGTTATAAATACCCAAATAAATGTAATTTGAGGATTTTTAGGAATTCCAATAATTTTATAGGTTAATATGACATGTTAGTATTTATTTAATTAACATTTCTAGAACTAATAATGCTTTTATGATTTTCACAAAAATCAATTACCAAATAGTGTCAAAATTGACATAAAATAGTTTTTAAAATTATTATTATATTATTAATTGTTATTAAATTCCTAAAAATATATGGTTCGGGAAAGATACTTATATCATGATAGGTGTATCATTAATGGACCACTTGGGGGTCTCTTTCATGTATATCGTAAGTTTATTAACTATATAATATAAAAACACAAATTGACATGGTAAATGTCAATCTAATTAACTAAGAGTTAAAACTAAAAGATAAGGTTAATATAATGACCCAAATCGGTCTAAAATCTATTGGTTGAGAGGATTTCGACCCATCCCCACCTTAGCTTCTAAATAAATTAATTTTGAGCTATTAAAAACTGAATATGACTTTATTATAAAATAATATTTTAAGTTTTCCTAAGGTTCCCCTCTCCTCCCTTATAAAAAGGGAACCCCTTACCTCTTCTCTTAGCACCCTTTTGAGCCTTTAATTTCAGCAAAACCATACTCATTTCCCTTCTACACTTACCTAGAAACATTCTGGAGGTTCTGGTCTTCCCAAAAGACCAACTCTACTTCCTTAAGAGGAAGCTTAAAGGAGGTGCGTCGAAGAAGAGGTAATCTCTTCTTCTAATTTTCTCAAGTTTATTTCTTCTTCTACTTCTTCTTCTTTAGTTGTATCATTATAAATTAATAAAATCAGTATTACTTATATACTGATATTTATTATAAATATTAAACAACCCTATTTCACCTTCTATCTATCCTATAGAAAAGGAAATCACCGCGCGTGCGTACATACGGAATACCGTCTCCACGCCGTGGTGTAATCTGTTTTCAACCACCACCTTATTTGGATGGGTATAATGGTGAAAATAAATAACTATATATGATTATTTTAAATTGATATTGACTCTGAAATATTACACATACTCTTAAATACAATTCCACAATCATGGGAATGATATCATCATCCGTGCGTACATACGGACTACCGTCTCCACGACGCGATGAGATTCATTCTCCATGTTAACCATTCAAGAATGATTATAAAGTATATATAAATAATAATAATGAAATATATTAAATAATTATGCTACTGGATTTATGTATATATATATATATATTTCATCTACTTACTTCCATTAAAGTCAATAAGGAAAGGAAAACAGCGTTCAAACGTACGTACGGCCTACCGTCTCCATGAACTGTGTGTTTCATTTCATTTATCTATCTATTATATATATATATATATATATTGAATATATATGATATATAAATCATTTTTTACATTATTTAATTAATTAAATCATGATATAAGTAATAATAATATCAAGAACAACAAGTCCAAACACGTACGATAAATGAAACAATTTTACCCAAAACGCTACTTTGACATGGTATTGACCAATGAACGAGTAATATAAATACCTAAGTGAACCATATATCATATAATAACAATGAATATGATTCTTTAATAAGTCAATGACATTATTTAAATCATTATACAGGAGGTTCGGATACATACGAAGCATATCGGACATAAGGTAAGGGATAACTTTTCCAATCTCATTTTTATCCGAGATTGTTTATTCGTAAGTATTTACTAGGGTTATATTTTTCATACATTTACCTGTTTTATAAAAATAGTTTTATGTATGTTTAAATTCCTTCTTACCCATTTTTCACTTTTACTACATGGTGTGTAAGGAATCTTTCTTTTTTTACCATACGAGGTACTTTTTGACTTTTCTGATAAAAGTACGAGGAGAATGTTTTTTTAACTTATACAGCATGAACATATTTTTACGGTTCATAACACCTCATTTTCATGAATATTCCTCTACAAGATTGCATGATTATTTTGAAAAAAATCATTTTCTTTTAAAATTTCATGGCATTTTGGGAAAAGAAAATGATTTTGAAAATAAAGAATATTTTCCTCAAGAATTCATTTCAAGTGTTTTATCAAAACCATTTTCCACCTAAGATGACATTATTTCATATGTGTATGTTTCAAGTATAATTTCTCTAAGATTTACATGGTTTCACTTTTCTTATGATGAAATGATATCCATATTTTTTATATGGATTATGTGATGATGGGATGATATTTATGAAACCCATTTTATTCGGTTGGTTATTATGAATGATGTATGTTTATTTTGTGGCACAAGTAAGAATGATTTCATTATGAGATGGGTGGGAACTATATCTCCCTACAATGCATTCGGTAAAGATTTATATCTCATGAGATAGACATGGATGGAATGGTAAGTTAATCCAGTTCAGTGATACAGGACTGGAACGAGGAGTGGACTCGATTCAGAAAGGGACTTTTTCTACTAAGATGGTCTTGGCAACAATGCCTTGGCTACTATGGAAATCATATCATGTGCTTAATGGTTTCCACAATGAAATGTATTATTCCCATGTTATTTTATCATGATTGATGTTCCTTTATGATCTATGCCTTATGTACTGCCAAGATTTATTTCACAACTCAAGATTTTGATGTTTAAACTTTTTGTTCATGTTTTAATGTTCAAATTTATATGATTTTTTTTATTTTCTCCATGCTTACCCTTACTGAGCATTTGAGCTCACCCTTTTTTATGTTTTCTTTTCCCCAGGATTTAAAGAAATTTTTAGGTAAGAAAACAAAAAGGGGAAGATCTTTATGGGAGATTTTGAAGATCTTTCACCACGATTAAAGATTATGTTCTGAGTTTCCAAAGACACTAAAATATTACAGTCCTTGTGTGTCTGTTTTTGTTATGTATTAATTATTCCACAAAAGGAATGTAATTTCCATGTACGTCAAGATTTGGGTCTCTAAAAAGAACTTATTTTAAGTAGGTGAGAATGTATCACCCCAAGTTTCCATGGTATGCATCTCTTTGAATAATACAGTAGCGCGTGTTGTACGCAACTTCGAGTTCTAACACACCACAACCAATCAAACTAGTCGTTATGAATATTAATACTCACTTTTTGAAATTATATAAATTTTATCTTTTAAAATTGACTTCATTTTTTGATTCTAAATATCAAAATTAGCCTTGTATGAATTTTTGGTATTTTTGTGAGAACTTCCAATTTTTTATGAATAGTGAAAGATATAAACATTAATTAAAAACAACTTTTTTAATAAAAATAATTTATAGTGATAAATTATTGTATTTAGTGGTTTAAATTATAATTAGAAAATATTTTTACCATTTAATCCAGTTTTGGTCATTGGACATAATTTCACATTTAAACTAGACATAAACAAGTGTTAATCTGTTGATAGTTATTATATCTTAAAAACAGGATTTTTGTTTTAACAACGGGAATTAATTTTAAATTAATTTCTGCCACTTATGTGGTTTGAATTTAGAAAAATGGATTCCATATTTACTATCAGGAGGTCCAAATTGTGTAAATAGGTAGCTTTTATTTTTACATATTTTGAATAATTACTTCGGTAAATATTTTATTTACCATGATTAAAGCGTAAAACCAGTAAATAAGGGTAAAAAATAATATTATAATAATATAAAATTACCCTAACAGATGACCTAAACCTATTTTATGATGAATTTCCAACCATGGGCATCCTTGGGTCGATTTTGGGACCTCATGGAGCCACTTGTATGTGATAATGACAGTTTATATTAATTAAGTTAAAGTAAATACAAAAATGACATAAGCATATATCTTTTAGTAAAACAATTTTTACATAGGGTTATATATGTTATATATTAGAATATAAATATTCATTAGAAATATAAAAATATTTCCGATATAATGATATTTTATTTATAATTTTTAGACATTGAATAATTAAATTTATTTATGATACAATGATGATGCAGTATTTTCCTTATTAATGAAAGAATCAAATAAATGGTATTATAAATGTTAAAATAAATATAATTTGAAAATTTTTATGCCAGAAAATAATTTTATAGGTTAATATGACTTTTTAGTATTGATTAAATGAATTTATTTCGAATTAGTAAAGTTTTGAGGATTTTATCAAAAATCAATTTTTAAATAGTGTCAAAATTTAAATAAAGGAGTATTTGAAACAAATATTATATTATTAATTGATATTCTATTCCCTAAAATGTAAGGTTCAGCCAAATGACTTAGATAAGGTTATATATATTAATAATTAACCACTTGGGATTCTCTTGTATTGTTATAGTAAGTTTATTAACCATAAAATATAAAAATACAAAGAGACAAGGTAAATGTCAAACTATTTATCTAAGAGTTAAATATAAATGATAAGGTTAATATAGTGAACCAAACCAGTATAAAATATATTGGTTGAAATTATTTTGACCCATACCCACCTTAGCCTCGAAATAAGTCACTTTGGAGCCATTATAAACCGAATATGAATTTATTATAAAATAATATTTTAGGTTTTTTTTAAGGTGCCCCTCACCCCTCTTATAAAAGGGCACTCCCCCTTCTCTCAAATTCATACCTTCAAAGCCTTTTGGTTCGAAAAACACCTACAAAAATATCCTCTAAACTTCTCTTAATTCATCCTAGAGGCCTTACTTTAGTCAAAATCCAACATAAGGAACCCTTTTGATCAAATCAAAAAGAAGAACCCGAAGAAGAGGTAAAAATCTCACCACCTCTTTCAAATTCCTTTATTCTTCCACTTCATTTTTCTTTGTTGTTTCAATTATAAAATAATAACTCCAGTATCTTCTATATAATGTGATTTTATTATAAATATGAAACAACAAAATTCATTATTCTATCCATCCTTTGAATGACATGTCACCATACGTGCGTATGTACGGCTTACCGTCTCCAAGTCGTGGTGTAATTGTTATTCAATACATTATTATTTGGATGGGTATAATAATGATGTGTAATTAATTTAAATAATAAATATAACATGATAATTATTATTTATATATGATATACCATCCAATTATATATTATTTTAATATCAAAAGAATGATATTGTCCCTCATGTGTACGTACGGATTACCGTCTCCACGAACGTGGTGAGATTCATTCCCCATCGCATCAATTCAAGACTAATTTTCATTTGATGATTAAAAATAATGTTTAAGGACTTGATATCATTCTGAATATGAATAAGATACAACCTAAAGATAGCAATCGCAACTTATTTAACAAAACATATAAAAGAAAACGAGTAAGTGAACACCCAAAACGACAATAATACTAAAATATTATTAAAAAAACAATGTTAAAAGATCATATATGATATCATATTAATGTATATGATTCTTGTATAATTTAATAACAATTATTTCACCATTATACAGGAGGTTAACCTACCCTCGACCAAGGAAAATTACAAGGTAATCTTTAATTTTACAATCTCTTTATTATCTGAGGTTGTTTATATGTAATTATCTACTAGGACCACTTTATCATCCACATCCATGTTTCTTAAAAATTTATTTCAAATAATTATTACTATTTTACAGACTATGGTTTAAAGTCATTTATACCCTTTTTTGAATTTTTATAATATGTTTATAAAGGAATCTTTCCATCATTTTTCAAATAAGGTCATTTTTAGCCTTTTCGACAAAATTAAGGTAAGAATGTCTTTTTTTAACTTATATGGTGGGTGAGGCTATTTTCCACCATTATAAAATCGTCAAAGCTTACCTTACAATCTTATAAGAATATTTTAAAAGTAAATGTTTCCTTTTATAATTATGTGACTTTTAAATGAATTAAAAAAATGAGATATTTCTCCCAAATAGTTTTGTTTTCATCTATGTCAACATCCTTTGATGGATTTTAATCTTATTTGAAGTTGATTTGTTATGATACAAAACTTCCATATTGTATTGAAGGTTTTGTGATATGTTTGACTGTGGATGTGTTATTTTTACACCATTCATGGTTTGTGGAGAAAGTATTGACATTTTGTATGCTAGTTTTAATACGAATGTTTATGTTATGTTTAAACGTGTTCATATGAGGACTGAATTGGACTTAATAAGTGACGGGTGGAGCCCACTATACCTCCTCGATGCATCGGTAGGTCTCATGAGACAAACTATTGTCTTGGCACAAGGCCTTGACAAAATCTTATTTGTAGTCTTGGCACAAGGCCTTGAATATGTGGTTAGGATAGTCTGGCATTATGCATTCCATCATTATGAATGTTTTTATTGATATTGCATGTGATTATTTGACTTGTAGAATATCCAACTGAATAGGTAAATTGAATTATTTCATTTTATTTTTTCCATATTATTCTGAAGTTTGAGTTTAAAAGGCTTTTGTTTTAGTTATACATTTCCTTACATTTTTATGATTATTTATAAAAGTTTCCCCTATATTGTTATCCTTACTGAGTATCTGAGCTCACCCCTTTCTATGTTTTATTTTTCCCAGGATATGAATAAGTATTTTATAAATGATCTACAGGGATAGTATGAGGGGATATGAGTGTGGTCTATGGATACAAGATATTGTTGTATTTTTCCACTTTATTATGTAATGTAAACTTTATGAATGTATCTAGTGATTCCAAGGATACTAAACTAATCGGTCTTTCGAGACTTGATATTTTGTTATCATTCCAATGTTATTTAATAATACACCGACTATAGGTAACTGGGGTCAGGGCATTACATCTAAGTTCCCCCTCTGTCATCAACATCGTGAGGATATCAACCATCTATTTTTATCTTGTGCTACGGCTTTTTCCATGTGGAATTTTATTGCTGACATTTTTAACTATAGGTAGCCCTCCTATGACAATATTCTTTCCCACCTAAAGCATTGTGTGAAGTTTGATTCCTCACCATAAGTCAAAAATATCTTCCTATCTGCTATAGTGTAGCTTCTACACATTATATGGTATGATAGAAAAACCATTATCAACAATAATCACTCACCCAACCTCATTGGAGGCTGTATGAGAATCCTGATTTCCATTAACGATGTTGCCTCGACCCAGAATGCTAATTGTGACAACTCGATCGGTGACGTCATGATCCTACATCATCTGACGATTGGAGGCATTTTTCCTTCGCAAAAATTTTTTATTGAGGTCTTCTGGAAAGCCCCGCTTCCTGGATGGATCAAGATTAATATTGATGGAGCTTCAAAAGGAAACCCAGGCCCTACGGGTTGTGGAGAAATTTTCAGAGACTACAAAGGTCATTGCCATGGTTGTTTCTATGGCAGTTGTGGGATCACCTCCTCCCTTGAAGCAGAGATGTTGGATCTCATCCATGCCATCCTATTTGTTAAGATTAAAGGATGCAACAACATCTAGATCGAAAGTGACTCCACCACCATTGTTCAGGAAATTTGGAATGGGGTCTTTCACCTTTCATGGCCCCTTACTGCGATTTGAAAGATTTTCCTAAACTCACTTCTGGATATCATATATATTTCCACCCATGCCTACCATGAAGCTAATATGGTGGCAGATGTTCTTTCCAACAAGGGGATTAGCCTAGACATTATGTGGTATGATGAGTTACTGAATGATATCCTCCCTCTCCTTGTTAAAGATTGTAATAAAATTCCCTCTTCTAGACTTTTGTAATTTTCTTTTTTGTCTTTAATATATTCTGTCTTGGTCGTTGACCAGGGAATTTCCCCTTAAAAAAACTCATGATTTGAATAGAAACATGGGTTAATAGGAATTTTAACCCCGCACCCCCCCCCCCAAGAAAGAACAATTCATTATCGAGATCTTCTTGAGACAAAGGCCTCCTACTTTTAATGAATCATATGATCCCTCAATCATCAAACAATGGATCAACTCCATTGAAAAAATCTTATCCATCCTTCAATGTTCTGAACAAGAGAAGGTTCTCTTGGATTCTTTTCATATAGAGGATGAATCTGATTAATGGTGGATGTTGATCAAAATTACGAAGCCCGAGGAGTAGATCAAGGCATTGGAATAGAAAGATTTCCAGAAGATCTCTTTTGATAAATATTTTCCATGCACCCTCATGTTTAAGATGGAAAGGGACTTCCTTGCCCTCAAGAAAAAAAGATGATGAATCTGTTGGAGCATACGTGTCAAACTTCACAAGGATTTCACGATACACCTCCGGCTTTTTCATTACCCCCGAATTCAAGGTTGATCGCTTCTGTAGTGGGATGAATCCTAGCCTATGGAAATTTTTATCGATCTGTGACTTCAATATCTATGAGGAAATTGTCTGATGTACCCTCAGGTCAAAATGGAGATTGGAGAATCTCAAGGGTATCATGGGGATAATAATTGTAAGGTGGACTTCAATGTTGGCAGTCATATGGATAAATCCAACGGTGCTAAGAAGATCCAGCACCCCACTAGCCAAAGGTGCGGAAAGAAGAACCTCAGAAATTCCCTGATGGTGATGGGGAAATTATTTATGTGTGGAAGAGAAGAGAACCTAGCTGTTACCTACCGAAAAGAAAAACTTGTGGCTATAACAGAGGATAGGAACGCTCCGTTCAAACCTCAATGTGTTGTTCATTGCTACAACTGCAAAGAACCAGGGCATCTTGCAAATCAGTGCCCTAAGCCAAGGGTTTTCGGAGGCAACCAACAACCTCCAAGGCAGCAAGGGAGAGCTTTTGTCATCACTACTACTAGAGTGAACCTCGAAAATGAAGTGGTGAAAAATAAGCTAGTTATTCATTCAAGAATAGAGAACATACTTTTTGATTCAGGTTCTATGCATTCTTTTATATCCCAAAAGTTTAGTAGAATAATCCCAACACCACCACAAATCATGGAAGTAAAGATGTCGATTAGTACGGAAAATGGGGAAATCATTTCATCCCCTAAATATAACTCCTCCCCTGTCATAATCTGTAGATTGGATTTCCTAGTGAACCTCATCATACTCCCTATGGTGGAATTTGATGCAATTATTATCAGGGATTTTATTTCCATATGTAGAGACAACATAAATTTCCATGAGAGGGAAATCACTCTCCATGTGGAGAATCAACCCCCGATTCTATATAAGTGAAAAGAGGAAGATGAATCTTCTTTAGATCCATCATCCCAATCGTGGATATTACTTCCCAATGAGCACGCTTATCTGGCTCATATGATTGATTCTAAGGAGGCAACCACCCTTGGATACATTCCTATTGTGAGGGAATTCACTGAAGTGTTTCCCGAGGAATTTCACGGTCTTCCTCCTAAAAGATATGTTAAATTCTCAATTGATCTTATACATGGGGCGTTCCCAACCCCAAGTACTTCACCATGGGGTGCACCAGTCCTCTCAGTCAAGAAGAAGGATGGGTCAATGCACCTTTGCATCTATTATTGTGAGCTTAACAAAATCACGATAAAGAACAAGTATCCTCTCCCATGAATTGATTACTTGTTCAAGCAGCTTCATGGAACACAATACTTTTTCAAGGTGGATTTGTGATCAGGATATTATCAAGTAAGGGTGAAGAAGGAAGATATCCCCAAGACTGATTTTCTTACAAGATATGGTCACTATGAATTCATAGTAATGCCTTTCGGACTCACTAATGCTCCAAAACTCTTCATGGACTTGATGAATAGAGTCTTTGGGGATTACCTCAACAAATTTTTATTAGTATTTATAGATGATATTCTGATATACTCCCAAACCAAGGAGGATCATAAGGAGTATCTAATAACTATACTAGAGACCTTGTGGAAGAATAATCTATAGGAAAAGTACATCAAGTGTGAGTTCTAGTTAAAGGAGGTATCATTCTTGGGCCATATCATCACAAGCAATGGGATATCTGTGGATTCCTCCAAAATAGATGCAATTGAGGGATGGTCAAGGCCAAAATTTGTAATGGATATCCATAGCTTCTTGGGGTTAGCTAGATATTATCAATGATTTGTGAGAAATTTCTCATGATTTTCCAGCCCTCTTACTAAGATAAATCAGAAGGGAGTAAAGTTTTCTTGGAGTAATGAATGTGAAGAAATATTCAAGGATTTAAAAAGGAGGATTATCATTGTGCCTGTGATCACTTTATCCACAAGTAGAGAACTTTTTGTTGTATTCAGTGATGCTTCGAAGAAGGGTTTGGGCTGTGTGTTGATGAAAAATGAAAAATTCATTGCTTATGCTTTAAGGAAATTGAATTTTAATGAGCATAATTATCCAAAACATGATTTGGAGTTGGTTTCGGTGATCTTCACTTTAAAAATTTTGTGGTATTATCTCTTTGTGGAGAAGTGTGAAATATATAAAGATCACAAAATCCTCAAGTATATATTCACACAGAAAGAGTTGAACATGCACTAACAAATATGGTTAGAGTTGATCAAAGACTATGATTACTCAATCCATTACCACATTTGGAAAGCGAACAAGGTAGTAGATGCTCTAAGTAGAAAGGACCTGATGATTCTATCATTGATAAGAATTGAGAAGGATCCAATCTTCTTATATTTGATTAAGATGGACATTGGAATCATAAAGAAGGGAACATCATCAATCCTTTCACAAATGATTCCTCAACCATATGTTTTGGAAAGGTAAAAGGATGATCAAAAGGATGATGTGGGAATTTAGAAGAAAGTTGAAGTTATCAGAAAAGAGAAATCCTCATAGTTCAATGTTAATAAATAAGGAATTGTGAGATTTGGGAAAAGACTACGTGTTCCATAAATTCCAGAGCTGAAGAAGGAACTTTTGGATGATGCACATAGTTTAAATTTATCTATTCATTCAGGAAACACAAAGATGTATCGAGATCTCTGAGATCATTATTGGTGGGATAATATGAAGAAGGAGATCGCTGAGTATACATCAAAGTTCCTGGTGTGTCAGCAAGTGAAAGCAGAGCGGCAAAAATATAAGGGTATGATGCAACCATTTCCCATACCAACATGGAAATGGGAGAACATCACCATGGACTTTGTCACCAGACATCCGAAGAAATCCAAAGGCAATAATGCAATCTTGGTTTTTATGGATCATCTTAAAAAGTATACATACATTATTTCAATTCGGGAGGATTTCTCATTGGATAAACTGGAAAAGATATATATCAGGGAAGTGGTAAGGCTACATGGAGTACCACTATCTATTATATATGATCTAGATCCAAGATTCACCTCTATGTTTTGGATGAGTCTTCAACATGCTCTGGATAATGAACTGATCTTCAGTACGTCCTATCATCCTCAAACTGATGGCCAATTTGAGCAAACTATTCAGACACTAGAGGATATGTTAAGATCATGTTCTATGGACTTCAAAGGATGGTGGGACCAATATCTTCCATTGGTTGAATTCTTCTACAATAACAGTTTCTACTCGAGCATCGGAATGGCACCTTATGAAGCCATTTATGGGAAGAGGTGTAAAACACCATCATTTTGGGATGAAGTTGGTGAGAATAAGTTACTAGGACCATAAATGGTCGAAGAAATGGTAGAGAAGGTGAAAACCATTCAGCAGCATATCAAGGCAGCCCAGAGTTGATAGAAGAGTTATGCATATAACCATCGAAGAGACCTTGATTTTAAAGTTTGAGACTTGTTATTTCTATGCATATCTCCATGGAATAAGGACATGAGGTTTGGAAAGAAAGGGAAGTTATGTCTGAGGTACATTGGCCTCTTCGAGATTCTTGATCGTGTCGGGGTTGTGGCATCGACTAGAACTTCCAACTACCATGACCAAAGTACATGATGTCTTTCATGTATCCCTCTTAAGGAAGTACATACCAGACCCTTCACATGTAATCTCTTCAGAGGTAGTATAGCTAGAAGATGATCTTTCTTACAAGGGGAAACCAGTGAAGGTCTTATATTGTAGAGAAAAAGTTATATAAAATAAGACAATGTCTCTCATCAAGGTGTTGTGGCGAAACCACAAGTTTAAAGAAGAGACATGGGAATCGGAGGAAGTGATGAAGAAAAGTTACCGAAATCTATTTTAGTGTGGGAAAATGATATTTCTACGGTGAAATTTCATAAGGGGGGAAGATTGTAATGACCTAAACTTTCATTAATGAAAATTCCTCTTGATCTAATTAAATGTCTTATTATGGTTATATAAAATTTGAAATTAATTGGTTTTATGTTTCTGGATATTAAAATACTAGTATGAATTGTGAATATAGATAATATAGTCATTGTACAGTGATCACATGATTAGTATAAATATTGGGCTTTAAAAAATCCAATTTACACAGACAAAGGAAGTGATGGCCTCATCCAGTAGACTTGCCCCGTACAATGCCTATTTCTCAGAGGTCGGAAAGGAGGTGGTGTCATTAGGCTTCACTCTTGACCAATCTCAAGCTGAGACTAAACACATTAATCTTGAGTAGAACTGACTATGGGAGATGTGGAAGTTAATATAGATTACCACCCGAGCAATGTTACCCGAGCCACCCCAAGATTTTGTCACCATCGCACACCTTACCCTTCAATATTATGTAGGTGTTATAATGGGTTATGTAACTAGACCCTAGAACTATGACTACATACATTATTTTTGTATAAAGAATGTGCATTCATTTTCTTATTGTTACTTGGTAAATAGTTTTTAAAGCACAAATAGTATTTTTAATTAATATTCAACTAAGAAATCTATTTTGATGAATTAATGGATTTTAGAATTAGATAATATTGTAATAAAATATTATTATTATTATAAAATTAATTTTTATTATATATAAATTATCCTATAATTTTATGAATGAAATTGTAATTTTTATTATGGTTTGAAAGCTATTTTTGTCAAAACCCATGAATTTTTGATAAATGTCACTTTTTATTTTAAAAGTAAAAATTCGCATATTTAGAAAATTATTTAGATAAAATGAATATTGTTTTTTGAATGAAGACTTCAAGATTATCCAACAGTTGATTTTTCATAATTTTATGAGACAGTCGAATTTTTTGGAAAAAATTATATAATGTTTAAATATATAATGTATTTTATGAGATCATAATGACTCAATAGTGATGTAATAAAATAATATAAACATTATTTTCGGACAATATATATTTTAACATTAAAATAATGTGATTTTGTGTTTGTTTTATTTATTTTACAAAGCTTTAGTGGACACTTCATGGCTTATAAAACATATTGTATTTTTAAATTATTTTCCTTGAGAGTGTGACTCACCTCCACATAAGAAACCCTATTATTTTAAGAATTTTGGCCATTGGAATTATAGAATATTATTTTACACTCCCCTTTGAAAAAAAACCAAGGGAAAATTTGTGGGATGGTTTGTGGTTTTGATTAGTTTAATGTGAGGTGTCTGAAACCTAAATAATAAAGAATCCCCTCTCCTTTACTATATAAACTCACCCAAGCTATCACTTCCTCTTCACTAAAATCCTTTGGAGTTCGACAAAACCCTGCGATCCTCTCTCTAGAATCCTCTCAAGGTGCCAAAATCTCCCAAGAAGCCTCTCTCAAGCCTCTCCTAGGCCTTTGGGATCACACTTCCAAGTAAGGGATTTCTTCCTTTCTCATTTTTGTCCAATTTTTTTTAAGTTGTTATGCCCTTTTATTTTCTGTTAAAAATGTTGAGGTATGATTTTTCACCTCCCCCATACTGTACTATTTATTTTTGGATGATGGGAGACCCCTTTCACTCTCATTAATGCCTCCCATGTACACCTGTTACCATGCCGAAATTCTGTCAGGGATTTCTCTCTTATCTTTTACATCCAAGTAATTCTTTTGAATTATGAATCTAAATTCCATTAAATTTGTTGGTACATGTATCTATATGACCCCCTTACTATCCATTTCATATAAATTTTATGAGACACCCCTTTATATTTCATCAACCATTTTTTATGAGTTCAAATTTCACGTCGTTATGCTGGTGAAATTGCCCTATGAATTTCCAAGCCAATGTCATTGTGTAGTGAATACTATGCCCATTTCCCTATCAATGGTATTAACCTTTATGAGCATTTAATTATTGATTATAAATCTTAATGTATGTATTATAAATCCCTTTATCTTGGAATAAATGATGATGATTGATTACATGTTGTATAATCCACATGGCACACTTATGCATGAAATGAAATGTTTAAGAAGGGTGTGCCCTAATAGCGCTCCAATGCATTGGGTAAAGTATAATATCATGATACATCATGTGAAATGGGTTTTTACTCATGATAATTCATGTGCAATGAGTTTTTACTCTTGCTTCATGTGCAATGAGGGTTTACTTATGCTCCATGTGCAATGACCCTTGGTTCATGCTAATTCCATGTTAAGTGTTGTTACCACATTTCTATGTTATGATTATCAAGATTTATCATGCCTTTATGTTCATGTTTCTCTTATGCTCCATTTATATGCCTATTATATAACATGTATTTTATTCCTCATGTTATTCCATGTTTATTCCCTTACTGTGCTTTATATATCACCCTTTTCTTATGCATGTCCTCAGGTTATCTCATGCAATGCTAAGTACGGGGGAATGTAGTGGTCATGTAAAGGAAGTTTTCAATAAATATGTTGTGTGTTTTATGTTATAAGATATTATTTAATGTTCCTAATCCCCAAATACACTAGGCATAATTGATCTTCTATTTTGTATCAAGTGAATATTTTATGTAAGAAAACATGTTTAAGTGTGTAATAAAAAGCAGGGTTGTTATATGAATACTATCCTTGGAAAAATCAATCATAAACCATCCAGAGGAAGAATAAGTATGTTATTAATACAACATATCCCAAGTGGATTAAAAATAAATGGTTTTTTTCAACGATGAAATAGAATAATAACTTAAAAAAGATATTCTTGAGGAAAATTTCCATTGTTTTGAAAAACCTTTTCTCTGAAAATCAATTTTGAAAATATTTTATTTGAAAATTAAACCATTAAAAATGAAAATGAATATTCATAGGAATGATGGAGGGTAAATACTTATATGTCATATGAGGTAAAAATAATATTCCTTGTGCGTGGTAAAAGGTTAGAAATTTCCTTGTTTCGAAAAGAGACAAGAAGATTCCTTTGAAAACATTGGTAAAATTTAAAAAAAAAAGTAAAAACTTATTTACCAAATCATTTTAAAAAAATGAAAACAATTTAGTAAAACATGGTTTTTATAATAAAATGGGTTCTTTGACTAAAGAGAGAAATAAATTTGGTTTTTATGAAAAAACATTTTCTAAAACATTTTGACTACCAAAGAGTGGAAAATCATACTAAAACACAAAAAAATGTCATTAATAACCATATAAGAGGTAAATTAAATGTTTATTGAAAAATGTTCATATAATTTCATCGAATTTAAATGAAATATCAATAAAATTATTTTTAAGTAAAATAATATTTAAACATTCCAAATTGTCCCAAACCACATTGAAATATTTTACATCACAAGCCTCATGAAGGAATAACATTAAATGAAACTTGTAATATCATGAAAAAAATAGAATCAAGATATAACATTTCAAAGGGAAATATATACACCATATAAAATAAAATAGGTTCATAACAACAAATAAGTCTCAATGGAATGTAAATTGGTATGAAATCCCTTACCTTGAGTTGGACTTGTCTCGTGTCTCTTTATATTCCTAAATAATAAAATTGCATTAATTATTTACTTTATTGAGAACATTTTTAATGTTTATAATTAATTTTATTTTATTTATAACAATGTTTTATACAATTAATTAAATAATTAGGTTTATATCAGGTGTTTTGACCAAATTTGGTTTATATATCAAAAAACATTGGTAGGTCAACTATGGTCAATGGGGTCATGATATAAAATATATAGAATAATAATCATGAAATAATTTTAATATTTATACAAAAAAAATACTTTTATAGAAAATAATTAAATATGGTTATGAAAAATGAACCAATGTTACAATGATGGAGATGATAGGTCATACATACGCATGAGTAGCATTCCCATTTTTCAATGATCATTGTGGAAAAAAGTTAGGTAACTTCAATCTTTCTATAATGATCATTATATCATAAATAACATATTTTTTATTCATATATACTTTTATATATAATTCTTGTGATCTAAAAGGAATCTCATCATGTCAAGGAGGCGGTATTCCACACATCCATGAACAACATTGTAACTTTTTAAGTGTGTGAATGGGTAATAACGAAAATGATATATATTCTATTTATTGAATGTTAATTGTGTAATTAATATCATATATATGTTTTTATGTCCCATATTTTTAATTAAAACCATCCTTTATGCATTCCATGTATCATGTGAGGAAATCACATCGCTTTGAGGGGGTGGTAGTCCACACTTCCACAAACGATGTTATCATTTTTACACAAAATGGAAAGTATAAAGATATGCATTGTAAAAGAATTAAATAAGATTAAAGATATAATAAATATCATATATAATATATATAAACATATTTTATATAATAATTTCCAAGATGATATCCGGTAAAGGAAAAATGAAAAAAAAATCATCATTTCGTGAGGTGGTAGTTCACCACACACATAAACTACATGTTTGATACCCATTAGATGTAAGTGTTGGTGAGTGTAGGTAGAAAGCATGGAATAAAAAATCCTATTATATTTAGGATAATTTTTTATATAATCATGTAATAATAATATTTTAGTTGGTGGAGAATGGAAATAAAACTAAAGATCTTAAGGAAAGATGTTACCACTTAATCAGGTAACTGTTTTTGGATTGAACCAAAGGGATTCCTTAAATTTCTTTATTCATAAGGGGAGTCTTATAGAATGAGGGAAGATATTTTTAATAGCTATTTGGTCAGATATTGGTTAAGAAAAATTGTCTTTAGATAATTGAGAAAGTGGGAGGAGTAGTTGGCTTTTATATGGGAGGAAAATTACTCACTTGGCATTTTTGAAAACAAGTTAGGTGTACCCACGTTTTTACCCAAAAAAAGTCATAAAAGCCCAAAAAACACAATAATTGTAGTTTCATGGTATAATTATGTTAATATAATTGGTTTTTTACTATTCTATAGGTCATTTTTACCCTTAAGTTTAAGGTTTAGTCCCTTGTTATACTAAATTTCACCTTAATTAGTGTAATTAATTTCAATTACATTCACTAATATTTTTGGTCAAACACTATGTTAACATTATTAGACATTATAAATTATACTGATTCCAAATATGGAATCCATTTTTGTTAATTCTAATCACATAATTGTCAAGAATTAATTTAAATTTAATCCTGTAGACGAGACGACAGTATGGGTTTTTAAAGTAAAAACATCCAAAAGTTTACAATGTTTCTATAGTCAATTTCAAAGTGAAATTGATTACAATGAATTAAATTAGATTAATTGATAAAAATATGATCTAATTAAACTTTAAAATCAATTAAAAGTATAATTTAAACTTATCAATAAATTATATTAAAAGGAATTTTTGAATTAAATCTCAGTATTTTTCACTATTCAATAAAAAATGAAACTTCATAGAAAAACACCAAAAATTAACCCTAATATAATTTTTATGTTTCTATTTAAAATTTTAAGTTTATTATGAAATATAAAATTTATAAAAGGTTCAAAATTGGATTTAAAATAGGTTTTCTATTAAAATGCGGTAAAAGTTCTTAAATAAAAGTATATGTTTTTATGTGTAATATTGTGATTATTCTTATCTTATGTATATAGAATATATTGGATGATTATCAAAAATATTTGACTGAATATAATATATATATATATATATTACATTTTATCACTCACTAATTTTAATTTATTTAATTTATTAGGATAAAACATCATTCTGAGGATAAAATTGTTTTCTATAAAAATATTCCCTTTATATTCAATTGGATTTTATATTCATTTATAATTAAGTTATAACCAATGAATTCGTTTTATACTTTTGTAAGCCATAATTTTCATAAGTTAGTTATTACTATTCATAACTACTAATTTAACTACTAGTTTATATCTTATTATATTGAATAATAATATTTAATAATATTTTTTTTTGGTAAAACTCAGTCTTCCATGTAGCACAAACTATTGAAGAAATTCCCTCTTGTGTGTAATGAAAGTTCACTCAATGTTGCATGAATTGTAAGATATAAAATATATATTGAATTTATTTAAAATTTTAAAGGTATTATAAATACTTGGGATATTATATTTCTTTACATGCTAGGTATTTCATGTCATAAACTCTATTGAATACAATGTTCCTACTTTAGATTTTTGGGGTGTTATAGAGTACACTTCACTAGAGAAGAAAATGGTATGTATTTTAAATCTATAATAAATGTTTTTCATGATATGAAAAAACATATTTTAATTTTTTATATATAGATATTGATGAATCAAAATCCAAATCCACTTTCATCCCATAGAATGTTCAATGGAAGTGGGGTCATATAAATAAAGAGGGTAAACATGTTGATGAAAACACAAAATTAGTATGAGAAACATTTTTAACTATGACATAATAGTAATTCTTTATGCTTCATAACATATTTCAAAAAATTAACTATTTATGTTCCTATGTTTTTTAAATGGTTTAGATAAAAAATTGATAGTGACCATATGTGAATAAAAAAACTTTCAGTAGATTTTAAGCGGGCGAAAGAATATGGTCACGTTAGAGGTATAAATTTTGGTTTTTCACCTCAAAAATATTTTTATAAGATAAACCCATAAGAAGATATATACCAGATGATTAAAGGATAGTAGGTGAAAATATATTCTTTTCAATACATTCTTGTCTAGTTTGTTTTGGTAGACCAATATATGTAATAAAATAAAAGTGAACTAGAAGTGGAATAAATATCATCACATAAACAACTAAATGACCCCACTAGATTTTAGGATAGTAATTCCCCTAAACCACAAACCATATTGGGGGTAATTAATGTTTACATTAATATTTCTCTTAAATTTGAATCCAATAACTTTTAATAACTTTATATTACTAAAAATTTATAGGGTCAAGTTCTATGTGTTTTCTATCTATCAACGCCCACTGACCACCTTGTTACGAGGGGTATGGTGTATAATATCATAAGCGATAAGATACATAATAAATTCCAAAAATATCACATGAGAGTGGGGTTGAGGTTTCTCATGAGCAGAGTACTGAGTTTCATGTTCCACTTGATGGTCTAGATATTACAATGTTCAATGATGCTATTAGAACTATTATAGCATGGTCTTTAAATCTTATAAATCTTCATAAGGTGTATCCTTAACAATTTTTTTCAAAATTAATAACATTTAACAGTTCATGCAAAAATTTATGAAGTTAGCTCTGTTATTTTAAATGGATAAAACGATGGGGAAATGGAAGTTCGGATCAAGACATTCCAGTGAATCGACCAAGAAACCAAAAGTACCTTCCAGGAGTACCTTCTCCCCACCAATTCCACTGAATAATCTATTAACATTACAAATTCATAAAAACACCACACTCAAATATGGAGATATATCCTATGTTAAATATAAATAAGAAATATTTGGAACTACCATTACATATAGGGTTGGTCTTGATAGTATAAATGATATTCTAATGTTTGAATAGCTAGGAGTCTTAGTTGAAAATTCATACATGAGGTACATTTTCGTAATACGTATATCCAAAAAATGATCTAATATGTTCCTAAAAGTTAATAACTATTCATATTTTCTAAAGGATTTCATATTAATACTATATAAGGATAAAACTGTGAAAAGCATGATTTTGATTCATTAATACCTGTATCATTTCTATGTAAGAAATTACATTAGGGAAGAAATAAATTGATAAGATAAATGATCATCTAACTAAGGTGTTTGAGAAGAAAATAATATATAACTCACTCTTTTTTATTCCTACAATTCAGGGGTAAAACTCTAAAATCTAATTATATAAAATATATTTTTATTTTTTCATTACTTTTTTATCAATAAGTAATGTAAGATGATCACAATCAAGTTAGATACCCCAAATGTTTATTTTTTGGATCCAATGCTAGGATTTACAAAAAACGGACAACACATAATGTTTATTATGAATTTATAATGCACTTCAATCAATATTTTATAGATAAAAATTGGATTATATATTTCATTTTGTGTTTTAACAAAAATTATGTTATGATAGGGTGATCGATAAATATAGGCTACTTAATGGTATAGGAGTGGTGCCTAAATATACGAAACCAATAGATTGCTTAAATGGAAATAGAATAAGATATGTATAGAATTATTTAACTAATGAAACATATTTCAAAACAATTTACTTATTTTGATCAATATGTCTATAGTGTTTGAAGAAAAATAACAAAAATGAGTGTGGATATTAGATTTGAAAATTTATGAAAGATATCATATACCATCAAAAGACGAACATCCCTGAATGAGTAATTTATTAAGGTAATTAAAATTTCATTAAAAAAAATTTTTAATTGTTTTATTTTATATATTTTATTAGTAATATGAGGCTTACTAATATCCTACACACTCAAAATGAGAAATAAATTTTTTTCAGAGATGAGTGGGAACAATATATGGTGTCAGAATGTCTTCCAACATCAAATTTAGGTGATTACCTATCATGTTTGTGATATAGTATGGGTTTTTATGTGAATCATTAGTATCATAATTCTTATCTATTATTTTTTATCTATTTATCAAGGAGAAGTATAATGGAGGAAATTTATTTTTTTTATAAATGAGTGGGAAGAATATATGTTGTCAAATGAATACACACATCATGAACATTTGACTTCTAACTACATATTTAATTAATTTTATAATCATTTTATCAAATTTTTTAGTTAATTTTTAATCATTTTTATCTGATACATATTTTTTAAAATTTACAAATTGCATAAAAACACACATCTCATGCTCAAAACCAAACAATGTGTGTGTTTTCAATATAAAAGTGTGATCGATATCACACAAAGTATGTGTTTTCAATATAAAAGTGTTTTTTTACATTAAAACACATTTCACATCACTAAAAATAAGAAATTATCTTTAATTTGTTTTAATATTTATGGAAACAATCTATAATTTATTTTTGATGTGTAGGAATTGACTGTATGTCAATCTGACACCCGATGTGGTCAGTATGAATCGATGTGTGTGTTTTCAATATAAAAGTTTTATTTTTGTTTAAAACACATGTCACATCACCAAAAAGGAGAAAGAAAGATTATATTATTTTAAAAAGTTAGTACTACAATCCATATTTCATTTTTCATGTGTAGGAATTGACAACACATCAATTCGACACTTGATGTGGTCAATATGACTCGAAGTACATGTTTTCAATACAAAAGTGTCATTTTAGTTTTAAAAAAACATAAAATTGACAAAACCAAGGAAACAAACTCATGTTACTTTCAAACTTTAAAAAATGGTCCATAATTCATTTATTACATGTAATAATTTACATCACATTAATCTAACACCTGATGTGGTTGATATGACTTGATTTATGTGTTTTTAAAACAAAGGTGTAATTTTAGTTTAAGACATAAATCACTAGAAAAAATTGAGAAATTGAGCTTGGATTGTTTTCAAAATTTATTAAACTGGTCCATAATTCATTTATTATACATATAAATTGACCACCCATCTACCTAAAACCTGATACGGATGGCCTGACTTAAAGTGTGTGTTTTTAATACAAAAATGTAATTTTGGTTTAAAATTTGCATCAAATTGGAAATATTTAACAAACACATTCATATTATTATAATAATTTAGTAAAAAAACCTATATGTCATTTTTTATATGTAGGAATCAACCGCTCCTCAATATAATGCATAATGTGATCGGTATGACTCCAAGTGTTTCAAAATTTAAAATTGAAATTTTAATAAAAAAACAAGTGACATACTCAAAACTAATGAAACACATTCAAATGGTTTTGATACTTTATGAAAATTATCCATAAGACATTTTTGATGTGTATAAATCATCTGCATCTCAATATGATATACAGTGTTCCAGGCATGACTCCAAATGTGAATTTTATTTAAAATTGACATTTTAGTAAAAAAATAAAAGTGACATACTCAAAATTAGGAAAAAACATTTGGATTTCTATGATACATAATAAAATGATCCATAATTCATTTTTGATAGGTTTGAATCAACTACACATTAATTTGATACAGTGTGTGTCTAGTATGACTCAAAGTGTCCATTATTAGTTTAAAATTAACATTTTATTTCAAAACATGTGTCACTCACTAAAGACCAAGAAAATTCACTCAAATTGTCTTTTTAATTTTTGAAAAATCATAAGTCATTTGTGATATATAGGAATTAGTATCACGTCAATCCAAAATATGATGTGAGTGATATGACTCAAATTTTGTGTTTTTATTTTAAATTTTCATTTTAGTAAAAAAATAATTATTGTACTCAAAACCTAGAAAACACATTTATATTTTTTTTTTGATACTTTATGAGAATGATCCATAAGTCATTTGTGACATGTAGAAATTAGATGCACCTCGATCTGACACATGTTATGACCAATATGACTCAAAACCAAGAAAACACATTTATATTTTTTTGATACTTTAGGAGAATGATCCATAGTCATTTGTGACATGTAGAAATTAGATACACCTCGATCTGACACATGTTATTACCAATATGACTTCAAGTGTGTCTTTTTATTTAAAATTGACATTTTAGTAAAAAATACATGTTACATAATTGAAATTAAGAAAAAAAAATCATATTGTCTTGATAGTTTAAGAAAATGACACACAATTCATTTGTGACATATAAGAATCACCCATACATTAAAATAATACACAATGTTCTCAGTATGACACAAAGTGTCCGTTATCAATTTAAAATTCACATTTTAATTAAAGACATGTTTCACTTAATGAAAATTGATAAAACTCACTTGAATTGTCTTCATGGTTTAGAAAAATGATTCATAATTCATTTTTGACATGTTGGAATTGACTGCATATCAATCTGGCACGTGATGTGGTTGGTATGACTCAAAGTGTGTGTTTTTATATCAAAGTTTCATTTTAGTTTAAAACACCCATCACTATAAAAAACTGAGAAAAAAAGCTCATAGTTTTTGAACTTTAGGAAAATAATACATAATTCATTTATGATGTGTAGAAATTGTGTGCACGTTAACTTGACATGCAATCGGTCAGTCTAAATAAAAGTGTGTGTTTTCAATTCAAAATTTCTATTTTAGTTTAAAATATACAAGTCATAAGAAAAACTGATCCTGATAAGCACATATTTTTTTCTCATCATTTTATCTATTATTACTTAATTAATTTTTTACCAATTTTATCTTATACTTTTTCTATTAATAATCACAAAGATAATGCTTCAATATTAATAATAAATAGTGGCACAGTTGAAGGATTTTTCTTAAAAAGCAAGTGATATTTAACTGACTCACATCCATAGTGAATTTGTTGCTCGATCTGGGGTGGTTTGTTTGGAAAATAATAACATGACCGGGGGTCAGGAGCCAATGAGTAAGTAATATTGATGTTTTTTAATGTATGTGATAAATTGAACTTATACATGTAATTGTAAAAAATAATGTCCAAAATGTCTATAATATAGTTTTTTTCTTGTATTTTTCTTGTAAATTTTATTATAATTAAATTCTGTATTTTATACTATATAGTTTTTGGTTTTGAAATTTTTTCCTATATTGTTTCTCTATGTTTTTTATTCTATAGTGTATTACAATTTAAATAGCACATTGCAGTAGTATTCCCCTTTATCAAGGCTAGAAATTGAATAGATAAAGGATACTTTCTCATTTTATTTAATATCATTAATAAAGAGATCTTTTATCTGTACTTTTTTAGTACTGATAAAGGTGGAATTTATCATCACTTTTATTTCACGTTGATAAATGAGTATTTATCAGCACTTTTATTTAGAGCTGATAAATTTTTCCTTTGTTATCACTTGTTTTAGTGCTGATAAAAGTACACATTATTAGCACTTTTCTAGAACTGATAAATGACTAGGAATTTTAAGGGTGCTCTGATTTTCAACTCATTTTTCCACTATTAAATCCCCTTTTCATGTTGTTAAAGGGCCGATTTTTGGTATTAAGTGGATCAACCTTCAATATCATTGATTTACTTGTGGTTCTAGTATAAACAACACCATTTAATATAAGAGGTACCAATATAAAGAATGTCATAAATCCTTTACATGGTTTGGATTGACTTGTCTATAATTGTTTTCCAATTACATGAATTTTTCATCATGGTAATTTTATAGTTTTAAAAAATCCATGAAAAAATAAAATTTTGATCACAAAAAGGAGTAGGACTTAGTGCCGAACCTTTTAAAAATTCTTTTGTTCTATGCATTTATTTTACAAAATTATTCAAGGAGAGGCTGAGTAACACATGACGAGTGGATTGAGGCTTTATCCTGCCTCATAATTTTAATTTAGATGAACAATTTTCAAAAATAAAATGAATTACTGATTCATCCCCTCCCTCTATCAACCATCTCATAATGATCTGGGCTCTATAAGTGATATTAGATAATGAGTTTCCATTTAAAAAGATCCAATATTTATTGATGGATTTATAATTACTGAAAGTTCTTAACCTGAAGAAAAATAATAAAGAACCATTATTAGATTCTAATGATGATTATAAAAGAATCATTTCCATAAAGTTCGGAAGAGAAAATGGAAATTTTAATGGATTTCTTCCTTTAAAAGGTTTTAACTATAGTCAAATGGGAAATTTTTCATTTGAGTGTTCAAAAAAGAAAGAGATGATTTGTAGAAAATTTTATGATCACTCTTCAACATGGAAAAACTCATAAGATAAAGGCTTAACTAAAAACCATATTACCTTCATAGCACAATCTAAGAGAAATAAATATTCTTCAATCAATGATGAGATTCAAAAAATGGAGATCCAGTGGGAATAAATAATGTAATCAATTAAATATGACAATATTACTCTCAACTTAAAATGTCTTAAATTATAATTAAAACTAATAAAGTTTTAAAAGACACAAGTGAATACTTCCCACACTATTTAGAAATAATTACAGCCAATAATTCATCATATAAGATTCTTATTTCTAAAAATACTCAATCTAGGGGAAATAGGAGCATGATATTATCTATGGATAAATCTATTGTAGGCTCATTGAAAAATGTAATCCTTTTCCCTAGTAAATTTTTAAGTACTAATTCTATTTTAGATAATAGTGTATATTTAAATTTAATATTTATAAAAAAATGGTTAAAGATATATTATCATGAAACCATGATATCTTCCAAGATAAATATAATTAATTTTAGTAATTATTGTTCCCTAAAAAATCATAAAATAATAATTATGTTGTCCAAAATGATTAAGATATCAGAAATATCTAGAATGTGTCATAAGAGAAGAAATAAAGATTTTTTGTCTACAATTGGTTTTTTTGGAAGTTTGGGAATTAGATAACAAATTTTTGGCACAATATTTCATTATGTGAAAATTAAAAAATGCCTACAATTTGGGGGATAAAATCATAAGAGAAGAGGAAACCTGCAAAAAAAATAATTCATAGGAAAGAAATTTTTCTATCAAGAATATATATAAATATCTTGAATATTTCTTTGAGTATTGAAATATATTTGGTCATTATCATGATGGGTGTCGGTATGTACCAATCATGCACAAATCATATGTTGGTATAAAAATAAGACCACAACAAAAGGGGTAAAAGGTAAGAAAATAATATGATATGTCTACCTTGGGATGTAAACAAATGAATAAAATTTTTAAAAATATCCCAAGATTTTTTTGAATAATGATGTGAATAGTTCCTAACCAAATAGAAGATGCTTCTATTGTGGTGGTAAAGGACATAACATAGACTATTGTGAATTTTCCATGAACATCAATACTAAATGAATTACTCGATAATCTAATAAAATCCAATCCAGAAAATAAATAACAAGATTGATTTAGTGAAATACATATCTAATAAAATATTTTATAACATTATTAAAAATGGTAACTTGGTGAAAGATAAAAATATGTGTAAAAGGTGTGGCATGTTTTTTAATTTACCTAAAAATGATTGACATGGTTTCTTAGAAAAAATGAAATCATAAAAGAACCTATGACTTCTAAAATTTAGAAGAAGGAGTCTTCACAAAAAGTAAAAAATTGAATGTTCCTAAATAATGCTTGATCATATGTCTAGAACAATTAGAATGCGCTAGAAAGATATAACTAGAACAAAGAACTACTTTTTTAGAAAATGTGAAGAGTCTTACCTCATCTAAGAAAATAGATGGGTTGAGAAACAAATCCCAGAACTGTTTATCCAACTAATAAGCATTGAGTTTGTAAGAATCGGACCTTCCTTTCAGGTATGAATATTGTTTTATGGTGTTTTCGAGAAAAAGAGGAGTTTCTGGAAATTTCACGAGTACACGTCGTGTATTTATAAGTACACATTGTGTACTCAGTTTTCATGGGTAGTCGTGTGTTGGCCATGTAACGGTCCAACACATAAATGTGTGGGGTGACCTGGAGACTGCCTAAAGTGGGGCTCAGTAAAGATAAGTAAACACCATGTACTTTTAAAATACACACCGTGTACTTTATTTTTTATTTCATTAAATGGACAGGGGTCTCATCTAATTGGCAGAACGCCCTTCTTCTTAGCTCATCTCATCTAAGAGCTTCCATAGCCAAAAATTGTTCTCTGAGCTCCAGACTCTCCATCCGTTCTCCAAATAGACCATAGTCGATTGCGTTGGAATCACCACGGTAAGCTCTTCCTTCTTCTAGAGCCTTGTTTCTCGATTTCTTCTCTTTCACGAGATATCCTTGGCTGAACATTTTTAGTGTTTTTGTAGATCTATGGAGTTCTAGGGATATTCAAGGCATGTGGTTCATGTATATCAATTGTACAACACCAAGGTAGGTGGTTTGTGCCTTTCCGTAGTTAGTCCTTGAGTTATATGTTCAAAAGTGCCCAATACCCTTGTTTGGGGTTTTTTGTGTTTATGGTTGTTAGCCCCATTATTTCCTGTTATTCCTTGTGTGTTTGGGTAGAGGATTTGTGTTTGTAAATAGGGTTATTTACCTTTCTATGGATGTGTTTCCCATGTTTTATTGTTATGGACCATTTGGTCTAGCTTTACCTATTAGGCTGCTTTGTTTACATGCATATTATTATTTGGATGGAGTGATTTTATCTGACATGTTGTGAGACATTGTAGATTGTTTATCCAAGTAGTTATCTAGGTTTACATTGTCTTCCATATATATTCTGTGCACGATTGATTTACACAGGGATTTGGGAACCTGGTGTAGTAGACCATAGGGATAATGGATGTTGAGGGATTCTCTAGAGTGTTTGTTTACTTTTACGTTGTGAGACCATAGGGGGGGAACAACATTGTGCTCTCTTAGAGTTTCTGTAGTTCCTCGTTATGAGACCACAGGGGGAATTGGATGTTGAGTGCTTCCCCAAAGTGTATATAGTTACCGATACGAGACCACAGGGGGAATTAAAGGTGAGTGACACCTTAGAGTGTCTTTGTTAAAGCTGAATCAGATGGGTAAAACTGTGAGTACTTTCCAGAGGGTTTCTTGTGTTCGAGTGGCTGAACCATAGGGGTTAGGATGTGATTACTTCCCATAGGGTTACTTATGGTTGTTGGTTTCTTATCTAATAAATGAAAATCGATGTAATTTAAACTATAGGATTGTTTACTTTGAGTACTTCCTTGTTTATTGCTTCATTATGAATGTTGCCTGTCATATATATTCACTGACTTTTAGGCATAGATCTTCAGGTGGTTTAAAAATAGGATTTGTCTCACACCGTATTTGGGTCATGCTTTTGGTCCTAAGCAGATTATATTCTTGCAGGTCAAGATAAGAGCAAGCACCCTTCTACTTCAGGTACATGATTGTTCTGGACCTGGAGATCATGGGACCGATATGAGGCTTGCGATGTTGGTGGATTTTATTTGTTTTATTTTTTAATTTGGTTTAGTATTGTACTCCATAATTGTAACTTTTATGGCTTATTTCCTAGAAATATGTGTCATGAATCATTTATATACGTGTACTATAGTTTTTTATTACTTTCGTTGTTTACTTATTTCATGTTTTATTACTTACGCTATAGTTATCTATTTATTTATGCAGCGTTAATATGACAATGAGGGCATAGTTTCCCTACTATAACACCCAAGGCCCTCACTACTAGTCGGCAGCTTGTGGAATTTGGGGAAATGCTCTTGAGGCCATGTGACCAACTAGGTATGGCGCACCTATGGGTAGCTTCCGGAACCGGGATGTTACAAAGTGGTATCAGATGGATTATTTTCTTCTTTAATTGCTATTTATAGCCTATAGTTAGGGATAATAAATAATAGGTAATTGGTAATAAGTTGTGTCCAGGATTAGCTAACTCATGTACAGGGAAAATCCAATTTACCTCGTATGTTATGATTTTTCTGGTTTTTCAATTATTACATTTTATTTGATTTCACCATTAGGTGATTCACATGTTTTGTGTTGTTATTGTTGATATAATTGTGGTTCTATTTCTATTGAAACCTGAAGAGATGAGGGTATTCCATCTCATGCACATTAGTGAAGAAAAAGTTTTTTACAGTGGTTATTTTTTATTTTTTACATCAGCTTTTGGCCGACGTTATTACAGTAGACATTATAAACATTGTTTTTTATGTTTATTTTAAAACCGATGTAAAAAACACAAATCTGAAGCATTTTTCACGTTGGTTTATCAAAAAATAACGTGGAAAATGCTTCGGATTCGTGGTTTATTACGTCCTTTATTTAATAACTGACGTAGTATATACTCTTTCACGTCAGTTATTATATAACTGACATCATAAATCAATCCTCCGAAGCATTTATCAAGTCAGTTATGAAAATAACCGACGTGATTAACCTATCTGCAAAGAGGTTTCCCACATCGGTTAAATAATAACTATAGTGAAAAAATATCTACTACGTCGGTAATTTAATAACCAACTTAAAATCTATTCCTTTAAATTTATTGCATCGGTTATTTCATAACCGACGTAAAAACCATTTCCCATGCATTTATTACATCGGTTTTCAAATAACCGACGTTAAAACCAATCCCCATGCATTTTTACATTGGTTATAAAATAACCGACGTAAAAAACAATTTTTTTAATAAAATCGAACAACCAGTGTTATGCCCTTCCAAAAGAAGACCAAAAATAGACCAAAACACGACCAAAACTAGACTAGAACCCCCCCCCCACCCCACTGGACATCCCCCACCACACCCCTAGACACCCCCACCCCACTCTACTGGATAGCCCCCACCACACCGCTGGACAACCCCACCCCACTGGACACCCCTAGACCAAAAATAGACAAAAACCCAACCAAAACCAGACCAACCCCCCCCCCCCCCCACTGGACAACCCCCATAACACCCCTGAACACCCCCCACCCCCACCCCACCCCACTGTACATCCCCCCACACCCCTGGACTCCACCCAACCCCCTGGACAGCCCCCCACCCCCTGGATAGCCCCCCCCCCCCCACACACCTGTACAACCCCCCCCCCCCCACCCCCACCCCCACCCTCCTGGACACCCCCCACCCCATGGACAGCACTCCCACCCCACTAGATAACCCTCCCACACCCCTGGAAACCCCCACCCCCTGGATAGCCCCCACCCTTCTGGACACCCCCACCCCCATGGACCCCCCCCCCCCACAAACCTCTACTCCCCCCTCCCCACTCCACTAGACAGCCCCCCACCCCCACACACACACACCCCTGGATTACCCCCACCCTTTTAGACACCCCCACACCTTGGAAAGCAATACCACACCCCTGGACAGCCCTCCCACACACCTAGAACCCCCCCCCCCCCCCACCCCCCACTGGATAGCCCTCCCACACCCCTGGAAACCCCCACACCACTAGACACCCCTGGACACCCCCTAAACATCCCCCACCCCTGGATAGCCCTCTCACCATTCTGGACACCCCCACCCCCATGGACCCCCCCCCCCACTCCACTGTATATCCCCCCCCCACACACACCCATGGATTTCCCCCACCCTCCTAGACACTCCCACCCCTGTAAATCACTACCACACCCTTGGACATCCCCCTCATACTCCTAAACCCCCCCCCCCCCACCCCACCCCATTGGACAACCCTCCCAAACCCCTGGAAACACCCCCCCCCCCCCCCATACACCCACCCACCCCTAGACACCCCCTGGACATCCTCCCACTTACCTAGATAGCCCTCCCACCCTCCTGGACACCCTCCCACCCCTGCCCCCCCCCCCCCCAACCCCACTAGGCAGCCCTCCCACACCCCACTAGAAACCCCCCTCACCCCACAGGACACCCCCTCTAAGAATCTAGGTTTTTAGAACGGGTCAAAATCCCGACCCTATTTGAATTTTTGACTGGTTTTTGAGGAAACTGGAGAAAATGGGAATTTTCTAGAAATTTCTAGACTACAGGTCGTGTACATTAAGTACATGCCGTGTATATGTTAAGATAGTGACCGGTCGTGTGCTAACCAAGTACATGTCGTGTGATGACTGTGTAGAAAATTTCTTACTACCCGGCGTGTAGTTTTAAACATGTCATGTACCCCCGAACGTGTGGTGGCCATACATGGCATGTAGGCCTGTTAGCCTGGGAGAACCTGGTACACACCATGTTCCCCTTGGACATGCCATGTAGTCTATCCATGTATGAGAGAAATACATGGTGTGTGGGTAAGTCGGTGAGGAAGAGAAGAGAAACCACCTACACGCCGTGTACCCATTGGTACATGCCGTGTACTCATGTCGGCAGGTTCGGAAAGTAAGGCGGAAGAATTAAGCTATCTTATGAATAGTTAAATGACCTATACGGCATGTAGTCATTAAGTACACATCATGTAGTTTCTTTTTTTTGCGTTCAAACGGGCATTAGCCTCGTTTTGAGGCAGTACCTCTTATTTTTTACCGGGTTTCAAGAACCAAGATGGCCAGACCTTGTTTCTTCTTCCGATCGTCCGTCCGAAGTTAGATTCGAACTCTGATTGATGCGTTGGACCCCCCTTGGTAAGGCCTCGATTCCCCTTGATCCGTTTTGTTTGATTTTTGTTATAGAACAAGTTATAGGGTTTTGAGAGGTTTTGAATCTTTTGTAGATTTACTGCGTTTTAGACCGAACCGGTGGTTGTTACCAGAGGAGTAGCGTCGAATGAGTCTCAGGTAGGTGGTGCATACAAAATTTTGTGTTTTCGTGGTTGTTTGGGTGACGCAGCCTTTTGCGCGTTTTCGGGTATTTTGAGCGAGACCCATTTTATCTGCTGTTTATTATTGAATTTCTTGTTGAACCAATGGGATTCCTTTGGGTATGCCCTGTTACCAATTTGCATGAGAGGGCTGGGTGAGGGGTCGTTTATCATCAGAGCATTTTTTCTAGGGAACGCCAAAATGGTTTTAATTGAAATATTAATGTGTTAAACTATTAGTTTAATTTATTAAAGCCTGATGTAAATTGCTAGAGGCATTTAAGACCTCAGTGATGGTATGGTACAACACCTTGCATAGTGCAATTAAACTATTTAGTATGTTTTTCCTATTATGTTTTCTGTTTAAATATGTTAAATATGAAATTGTTGAATTGCATCTGCTGGACCCTTTAGGTTGTGTTGGGCATGGCCTGGATATTCTTGAGTGATATAGATCACAGATTGGGCTTGGCTCTGGTTACTTTGGGAGGTTTTGACCACAGGATTGGGTGTCATGGACCTCGTCTTGACACAGTATGATTGTCAGGTTGATCATGGCCTGGGTTACTAGGATGGTGATGCCATCAGACTTGAGCGGCGTGGTCATAGGGACACGAGGTGTCAGAAGTTTTTGTGGCTTAGGTACTATTTTGGTGATTACCGCTCACCCGGGACATGATTAGTGTGCACATAGAGATACTCCGTGATGGGGTGGTTTTGACCACTCTTGTGGGTAGAGGCCCCCGTAGTTGTGGTTTGGTATTTTGGTTGGGGTTGCTTATCGTAGAAAGTCACGTGGGAGGAGAGGAGCCTTCAGGGAATGGGAGGGCCTTCGGGACGTCGGTACTTGAGACATAAGGTGTTGGGAGGCACATGGTGCTGGGTTACTATTTTTGGGCATGCCTTCGGGACGTCGGTACTTGAGACACAAGGTGTCAGCAGGCACATGGTGTCGGGTTACTATTTTTGGGCATGCCTTCGGGACGTCGATACTTGAGAAACGAGGTGTCAGGAGGCACATGGTGCCGGGTTACTATTCTTTGGTGTGCCTTTGGGACATCGGTACTTGAGACATGAGGTTTCAGGTGGCACGTGGTTCCGGGTTACACTACAAAGATTCTGGCATTGGTCGAAGCATGTGACACTCCATAGTGGTTGTTGAGCACCAGAGGAGTTTGTGTCTACTTGTGCACTGTACTATTTACTAATTTTCTTTTAAATTCATGACTGCTTAAAAACATATATTTGGTACGCACTATTGGGTGGTATCCTACTAAGATTTGTCTCACACCCTGCACGGGCCATTTGGGATGTGTGCAGACTTTATGGATTTACGTGCATGAAAGAGGCAAGCATTAGGAGCTGGGCTGCGTTAGTTGTTGCATGGAGATGGTATTGACCTTGAGGTCATACCTAGACGGGGTTCACTTTTTTTGTTTTCTTTTCAGTATCGGCATGATTACTTGTTGTAGATATTGTTGGTTAGCCATTGGTGCCCTTTTACATTCAGTTGTGTATGACCTGCTCTGGATTCATGTTTTACTGTTCAGTTGTAGTTACATGTTATCATCATGTTGTTGTGTCTATTTCCACTACTGTTGTTATATTTACTGCTTCCACTATTTATCTATATTGATTATGCTTCCGCTCTGTGGGTCTGGTTCGAGTTTGTTGAGTCTTTCATTCCGCTACATATTTATTATTATTCTCGGACCAGTACGCTTATTATGATCCCCAAAGAGGGTATAGCCTCCCCACTATACCTAACATACCCTCGCTACTAGTCGGAAGCCTTTGGTGTTCAGGGAGGTTCTCCTAAGGTAGTGACACCCGACCCGTTCGGCACTGTTCAGGTTGTTGGCTAGGACCGGGTCGTTACAAAGTGGTATCAGAGGAGTTCTTGACAGGGATTTAGTAGCAGCATTTTACTGGATACTAATGAGTTTGAGGCTTCTCTTTTATTTCTATTGGTTTTACTATTTAGGATATGGTAGACTGAAGATAGGTTGTTATTACTAGAACTGGGTTTCTATCTTGTGCTTGGGTGCCTGTAGCCCCAGGTATAGGGGATGGACCAAGTTGCCTTAGGAGGAAATTGTTGGTTGCTTTTTTCTCAGATTACGGTTTATATGATTTCTACCTCAGTGGCTCAATTTATTTGTGATGTTCTTGATTGTGATATGTGACCCTTGACCTCGTGTAGTATGGGAGAATTGGACCTTGGCCCTATATGGAAAGGCTTGATTTCTTGGATTTTGATAGGAAAATTTTAGGGTATTTCAATTTCATAATTGCACGTATGCTTTGAGAAGTGATAATGCCATGTGAATAAATATCAATTTCCTTGTTATGTATGCTTTGAAATGGGAATAGGTGAAACTCCTGATAGAATTTCTTGTTTATTACAATACGGATTTCATGCTTTATATATTTGTAGAATTCCATGTTGCAGGATATTTGGGTCTGGCTCTTATGAGAGCAGGCAGGTACTGTGGTTGAGGCAGTGTAACTGTCAGGATTGGGCAACTCGGTCATTGGGTTTGAGGAAACGTGAGTTGTCAGGATGGGCATGGCCCGAGGTACTTTTGATACATGGCTCTGATGAGGGAGGGTAAGGAGGCCATGAGGCTGGGATACCATGGGGCATGGGTTGTAGTGAGTGGGAGTAAGGGTAGTTGTTCTGCACTGCCTTTTACTACTTTTCTTATCTGTGTAGAATATATTTTTATATATATGTATGGGATGTGTGACCATTTATGGTATTCATCGGGTTACTCCTTCATTACTTGATGGAGCGTCAGGAAGGAGATGATACAGTGCCACAAGATCATGCTCAGAATTTGGTACAGGTAGAGAATGAGCCGCAGGTACAGGCTCAGTGACAGGATCAGGTTCAGGATCTAGTGCATGCAGAACAACAACTGGGTTTGGCAGCATTCAGACCATGGCTTGATGAGAAAATCCGATCTAGCTTGGTACATGTTTTTTAGGGGATTTACAGAGGCGTTCAGGGTACAGAGCCTTCTATGGCATATCTGAAATGGGAGTTCCAGTCGCAGCACCCGCCGCTTTTCTAGGGTGAGGGTGGTCCGCAGGCGGATGAGAACTGGATAGAGAGTATGTAGATGATCTTAGAGTAGCTCGAGATGCCTCCAAGACGGAGGGTCAAACTGGAAACGTACATGCTGAGAAGACCGGTGAAGTTTTGGTGGGATGTACAGGTTCAGGCTCATAGGCACGAGGGACTGACTTGGAAGGACTTCGAGGGTCAGTTCTTTGAGCACCTCTACTCGGATACATTGAGTGTAGAGATAGCTCAGGAGTTCTCGAGTCTTCATCAGGGAGACATGTCTGTCATGGACTATGCAGCTACTTTCACAGAGTTGTCTCGCTTTGCACCTGGTATGGTGTGTGATGACGCGGCTAGGGTGAGACGCTTTGAGGATAGCTTACGACATGCCATTCGGGTCACGGTGAACATCTTCAGGCTGGGTTCTTTCTCTGAGGTGGTGAATCTGGTGCTCATAGCTGAGGGAAATGAGAGAGAGAAGTCTCGCTTGAGCAGGGCGACAGCTTCAGGTGATGGTTCGGATAGTAGGAAGCGAGGATGGGTTGAGTTCCAACAGGGCAATCAGGCTAAGGATTCAGCTAGACCACCTTGTGGTAGTTCTTCGGTGATTTTCTTTCAGTGTGGATAGTCGGCACAAGTTTGGGCTCAGTGTGATAGGACTCCAAAGGAGTGCCGAGAATGTGGATAGGATGGGCATCTAGAGAGGTTTTGCAGGAAGCCTTCTCATATAGCCGGCAGGCTGGGACCAGGACAAACTGTAGCATCTGGAGTTGGTTTAGGTTCGGTACCCGGAGAGGGTAGTCTAGTTTCAGCTATTCACAGAGGTCGTGACAGAGATGGTGGGACCCAGCTGAGGGGTCAGTGTCCAGTGACTGGAGAAGCACCGCAGGGAGGTCAGGCATCAGGCAGTCGTGTTTCAGGCCAGGTGCACGTTGTGGAGCTACCAGAGGCTGATCAGGCCGGTGAGCCGACAACAGTTAGAGGTACACCACGGTGTGGCCATGATCTCCATGTTTCCTTTTTGTCATGACCTGTAGAGGCATGTCTATTTTGAGTGCACGTGGTGCACAGGATCTATGTGGACTGACTAGATTCTAGTCAGTGGGATTGTCACCATATCGAGTGCGTGATATATTCTATATATATATATATGTATGAGATGCGTAGCATCAGGGGAATCGAGGATGCAGGTTACTTGAGGTGTCGTGGGAATCAGGGAATCGAGGATGTGGGTTACTTGAGGTGCCTTGGGAATCTGGGGCATCTAGGATGAAGGTTACTTGAGGTTATAGGCACCCAGACCTCATGGAGGCAGACACCAATTCAGTGTGGGTTATGTTGGGTGTTGGAAGTAACACAGGAGCACCAATGAGGCACAGGGGTGCCGATGCATCACGGGAGGAATATGCATCCGGAAAACAGATTATTAAACCATGGTTTCTTTAAGTTTTGTTGGGTTGAGACCGGGTTAGGTGATTCCTAAAGTGGGGAGCCCCCCCTTGAGGAATCTCGTTGGGACCCTTGAAATCGGGGAGTCCGAGTTTCTTTGATTGGAATGGTATGTATGGTGCCATCTCTGAGTTTCGTTCGGTATCTCGGGGATGAGCTACATTAAGGTGGGGAGTTTGTAAGAACCCGGGTTTTTAGAACGGGTCAAAATTGCGACCCTGTTTGAATTTTTGACTGGTTTCTGAGGAAATTGGAGAAAATGGGAAGATTCTAGAAATTTCCAGACTACACGCCATGTACATTAATTACACACCGTGTATATGTTAAGAGAGAGACCGGCCGTGTGCTCGCCGAGTACATGTCGTGTGATGACCGTGTAGAAAATTTCTTACTACACAGCGTGTAGTTTTAAACATGTCGTGTTCCCCCGACCGTGTGGTGGCCATACATGGCGTGTAGGCCTGTTGGCCGGGGAGAACCAGGTACACGTCGTGTTCCCCTTGGACATGCCATGTATTCTAGCCGTGTATGAGAGAAATAAATGGAATGTGGGTAAGTAGGTGAGGAAGAGAAGAGAAACCACGTACATACCATGTACCCATTGGTACATGTCGTGTACTCATGTCAGCAGGTTCGGAAAGTAAGGCGGCGGAATTCAGCCATCTTATGAACAGTTAAATGACCTACATGGTGTGTAGTCATGAATTACACACCGTGTAGTTTCTTTTTTTCATTAAAACGGGCAGTAGCCTCGTTTTGAGGCAGTACCACTTATTTTTTTCGGGTTTCGAGAACCAAGTCTGTCGGACCATGTTTCTTCTCCCGATCATCCGTCCGAAGTCAGATTCGAACTCCGATTGATGCGTTGGAACCCCCTCGGTAAGGCCTCGATTCCCCTTAAGTCGTTTTGTTTGATTTTTGTTCTAGAAGAAGTTATAGATTTTTGAGCTGTTTTGAATCTTTTGTAGATTTACCGAGTTTTAGACCGAACTGGCAGCTATTACCGGAGGAGTAGCATCGTACAAGTCTCAGGTAGGTGGTGCATACCTCATTTTGTGTTTTTGTGGTTTTTTGGGTGACGCGGCCTTTGGCGCGTTTTTGGGTATTTTGAGAAGGACCCATTTTATATATTGTTTACTATTTAATTGCTTATTGGACTTATGGGATGCCTTTGGGTATGCCCTGTTACCAGTTTGCGTTAGCGGGCCGGGTGATGGGTCGTTGCTCATCAGGGTATTTTGGGCGGGGAACACCAAAATGGTTTTAATTGAAATATTAATGTGTTCAACTGTTATTTTAATTGATTAAAGCCTGATGTAAATTGCTAGATGAATTTAAGACCTCAGTGCTGGTATGGGACAACACCTTACATAGTGCAATTCCACTATTTAGTTTGTTTTACCTATTATGTTTTCTGTTTAAATATGTTATATATGAAATTTCTGAATTGCATCTGTTGGACCCTTTGGGTTGTGTTGGGCATGGCACGGATATTCTTGAGTGATGCGGATCACAGGTTGGGCTTGGCCCGGGTTACTTTTGGTAGTTTTGACCATGAGATTGGGCATCATGGACGTCGGCTTGAGGCAGTACGACTGTCAGGTTGGGCATTGCCCGGGTTACTAGGATGGTGATGCAATCAGACTTGAGCATCATGTTTGTAGGGACACAAGGTGTCAGATGTTTTTGTGGCTTAGGTACTATTTTGGTGACTACCGCTCACCCGGGACTTGAGTAGTGTGCACACATAGATACTCCCTAATGAGGTGGTTTTGACCACTCGTGTGGGTAGAGGCTCCTGTAGTTGTGGTTAGGTATTTTGGTTGGGGGTTCTTTTCGTAGAAAGCCACGTGGGAGGTGAGGAGCCTTCAGGGAATGGGTGTGCCTTCAGTACATTGGTACTTGAGACACAAGGTGTTAGGAGGAACATGGTGCTGGGTTACTATTTTTGGGCGTGCCTTCGGGATGTCGATACTTGAGACATGAGGTGTCAGGAGGCACATGGTGTCGAGTTACTATTTTTGGGCGTGCCTTCGGGATGTCGGTACTTGAGGCACGAGGTGTCAGGAGGCACATGGTGCCAGGTTACTATTCTTGGGCGTGCCTTCGGGATGTCGGTACTTGAGAAACGAGGTGTTAGGTGGAACATGGTGTCGAGTTACACAACAGAGATTCCGGTGTTGTCTGAAGCAGGTGACGCTCCATGGTGGCTGTTGAGCACCAGGGGAGTTTGTGTTTACTTGTGCACTGTATTGTTTACTACTTTTCTTGTAAATGAATGACTACTTAAACACAAATATTTGGTACGCACCATTGGGTGGTATCCTACTGAGATTTTTCTCACACCCTGCATAGGCCCTTCGGGACGCATGAAGACTTTATGGATTTACGTGCAGGAAAGAGGCCAGCTTCAGGAGCTGGGTTGCGTTAGTTGTTGCATGGAGATGGTATGGACCTTGAGGTCATACCTAGCTGGGGTTTTCTTTGTTTAGTTTTATTTTAGGTATCGGAATGCTTACTTGTTGTAGCTATTATTGGTTATCCATTGGAACCCTTTTATATTCAGTTGTGTATGAACTGCTCTGGATGCATGTTTTACTGTTCAGTTGTAGTTACATGTTATCAGCATGCTATTTTGCTTATTTCCACTGTTGTTGTTATATTTATTTATTCCGCTGTTTATCTATATTTATTATGCTTCCACTCTGCGGGTCTGGTTCGAGTCTGCTGAGTCTTTCATTCTACTACATATTTATTATTATTCTCAAACCATTACCCTTATTATGATCCTTCGAGAGATTATAGCCTCCCCACTATACCTAACAACCCCTCACTGCTAGTTGGTAGCCTTTGGAGTTCTAGGGGATGCGCCTAAGGTAGTGACAACCGACCCATTCGGCACTGTTCGGGTGGCTGGCCAGGTCCGGTTCGTTACACCCCCCCCCCCCACCCTCATGGACACCATTCCCCCCAACACCCCTGGACAGCCCTCCCACACCCCGGGATAGCCCTACCACCCCTCAGGACCCCCTATCCCTAGACACCCCTGGACGCCCCCCCCCCCCCCCCCCACTTTCCTAGACAGCCCTCCCACCCTCCTAGACACCCTCCCACCCCCTGGACTGCCCCCCCCCCCACCCCCATCGACACCCTGGACACCCCCCCCCACTGGATAGCCCTCCCACACCCTTGTAAATCTCCCTCACCCCACAGGACACCCCCCCAACCCCTAGACACCCCATGGAAACCTTGGACACCCCCTACACCACTGGACAGCCCTCCCACAGCCCTGGAAACCCCCCTCACTCCACTGGACACCCCCAAACCCCTAGACACCCCCTGGACATCCCCCCACTCCCCTGGACAGCCCTCCCACCCTCCTGAAAACGCTCCCACACCCCTGGAACCCCCCCCCCCCCACCACCACCCTTGGAACCCCCCCCCCCCCCAAGACCAGAATCCATACCATAAAAACCACCATAAGTAGACCAAAACAAGAAGTAGAGAAAAATTAAATATTCACATATATAACATTCAAAACTTACAATGTCAACTTAAAAAAAACTAAATCCAACCTAAACAACTTCTAAATACACAATTAAAATGACAATATTCAAAATTACCTTTTACACTACAAACAAACTAAAATCCAATCAAACCTATAAAATAATTTGACCATTCCACTTGTAAGTGTTTGACCACTTGAGCATTATAGGTTTGAGGGTCATAAAATAGAAACAAATTAAAATAATAGTAGTTAACATGTATAATTAATTAATCAAATTAAATATTATGGAAAATTTTAAAAGTAAATATTACCAGGTCAAAGTTCACAATTGTTCCTATTTTAATTATTTCATACATAAATCTTAACATATAATATCCACATTTGATGACACCTTGTTGTTCATGACAATTTTATTTGAATGAGTGTAAATTTATTATATTATTTTTATATAATAAATCAAAAGGTACAAATTATAAATTGATATTTACCTTTACATTTACATATTTGATCATCCCACTCCTTTTCTTTATGTTTTTTCAAAAGTAGACCCATCCCCTGTTAGAAAATAATATGAATGGGATAAATTTCAAATTCATTATAATATATAAAACTATTGAGAAATTGAAACTTACTTTTCCAAATATTCTTAAAACATTCTCGCACATCTCCCTGGACAGGTCATGTCCAATAAAGTGTTTTCTCCCTTGGGAAAAAACACCTAATATCCAATGATCACTGATAAAAGAAAATTAAAGGTTAATGGTTTTTTATGTTAATAGATAATGAAATATTTTCCAGAGATGCGTTTCATACCTCTCACAAAAATGCATCATCCAACATTGTGTGACTACATTATGTTCAAATCTTCCAGCAATATAAAGCATTATTTGTTCCTCATCCAATGCATGTGCTTCAGAGGAAATCAAATGTGGGTCCATGAATCCATATACATCTATCTGCTCAATCTTCTCACAAATTTTATAAATATAACTAATACAAAACAGACATAAGTATACCTTTTTAATAAATATAATGCAAGGGAAAGGTGTTAATACTTACATGGAAAAAAAATTCACCACGTTGATTCACAACTTATCTCTAGTAACAATATCCATGGTATCAGTTTTCATAATCCCCACAGTTATTTCACGTCCCTAAACATGAGGATCCATTGGAAACTCATAATGATCTGCCAACAAATTTGAATATCTTGAAAATCTTTCAAGACTACTAAAATCTATATCTGATGTCATATCCATTTTCTTTGTTGTTGTCTATATAGTATTTCATTACCTTTTAAGTATTCCTGTAAAAATAAATAGAAAAATATATTGTTTTTCAAATGATAAAACAAATTTAATAAAAAAAATATAAGATATAACATACATACCTGTATGGTAATGAGTCGCAGTAGTCTGGATGGCCAAATTAAAAAATAGCTGATACTATGTCCAAATGTCGTCACCTCATCTATAGGTAATGTTACTCCATCTGATATATATATATAATATCATGTTCAGTGACCCTATGATTCTCTACCTCTAACTATTGATGATGAACTCTATCTCCTATACAATATACCAGCCCATATGAAAATATATGATGTTGAGGATCATCAACATTCAACTTGCAATAAATAGGAACATTTGGCAGAGGAGTAGGATAAAAAATGGGGTCTTCATGCTGAGGTGGTGGAGTGGGAGCTACTGGAAGATGTAGAGGATAAATAATGGGGTCTGCAGGGGGAGGTGGAAGAGTGGGAGATGCAGTTTGAAATTTTCTTTGCATGTCTGCAAACATAGACTGTACTGATGCCCTAATCTTTTCCTCCATTGCTGCATTAATATTATGAACTTCAGCCTCCAAGGATTCTATTTTTTTTTATAAACACTCTCAATGGAAGAAGTTGAAGAACATGGAAACACTTTTCTTACTGATACACCTGTCGAATATCCTCGAACATAACCAAGATGTTTGATCTTTCCCAATGCTACAGATAAAATATCTTTCCTCCCAGTAGTTGTAAATACCCCTTGTGAGCTCTTCTCCTCAAGAGAATCCTATATTAATTAATTAAACAATTCTATAATGATTGAAATTATATGAATAATATAGTTAACTTAAATAAATAAAATAGATATCTTACAATCCTCTCATCTACGATTCTCGAATCTTTTGAAAGATATTTCCCTTTTTTCCCATCTGAGCTCTCTTCCATTTTTAATGTCTAGATGGAGGGGATGGAGGGGCCACCTCTCCAGATCTCGAAGACTCAGCTCTCAGTTTTTGTAATTTTTCCACCATCATTTGTTCTTCCAATAATGTATACCCTCCCCAAGATAAACTATGAGGGTATACATTTTTATATTGGATCTCCTGATGATATTTCCTTGTTTGCTGTAAATTAAGAATAATAAATCATTAACAAAACATTAATAAGATCATTTATATAAGAAATCTTTTAAAAGTTTAAATTGACCTTACCAAAAATGAATCTTTTCTTATACTTTCAAAAAAACATTCTCCATGTGTCTTCATCTATGAAAGGATATATATGACATGAATTGTCATGACTCCTATGACCAAAAATGAAATCATATGAGAGGGTTGATTTTATATCCCTCTATCTCCTAGCAACCATCGATAAGCATTTCTTCCTGACTCCTCCAGTGTCAGGAATATCAAATTTCATCTGATAAAGAAGATTTTAAACATATTATATATAATAGAAACATTTAAAGAATAGGAAAACAATAGAAAAAGATCCTGCCAAAATTGTCTCCCAAAACTGAGATATTATCCCTTTGTCCACACTTCACCAGTCATCATACAAAATGCTTAGATTTCTCTTACCCTGAGTTGATACAAAACTCTTAAAATCTTTTTCATTTGGACCTCTATCAATATCATTCTCATCAAACTCAATGATTATCCTCTAGTCCTGTGTACGGTCAAGTGATAATTTTGATAAATGTGTGAACCCACATTTACCAACTCTTGAACTCTTTGTCGTTATGGGATCACATGAGGAAGATTGAGGAACATCAAGAGGATCATGTGAACGTTCCTTCCCAGAGGTATGTCCAATATGCTCATATCCATAATCATGTGGTTGATCAACTGATTGATCTGTCATTATCCTTCAAATCAAAAGAAACAAACATTAGTTCAAAAATATACAAATTCAAATATTACAATACGAATGTAAACAGAAAATAGAAAATTATACTAAGTTATAGAATGGTAAACATGGTTAATATATTAACCATGTTAAATAATGGTAAAGATGGTAAATTTGGTAAACATGGTAAACATGGTAAACAAGGCTAACATGGTAAAGTAATTATCATTCAACAAAAATAATAGATATATAATTTATGTAATGGTAAACATGATAATGTAAACTAAACAAAATGAAAATAAAAAAACTTATAATTATTTGTTTTAATAAGTATTTTAATAAATAAAAAAGTTAAAATATCTAACATTTTATGAAAATAATAAATGTAAACAAGAAATAAACATATGTTACCTATAATATTAGGAATATAAAAATGGATTGTTTTCCTAAATTCCTTCATTTCGATCGTTCCTTATGGCACAAACCATGTCTTCAACATGCTCATTGTTATGTTATGTTAATATTTCCATGGAAGTAGGGATATCACATAAATCAACATCTTCATCAATTTGATCCTCCCCAACATATTTATTTTTTCCTTGTAAAACAACATCCCACTGCATATATGATTGATCTAATACATAGAAAATTTGTTTTGCATGTATTTCCATTATAAAAGAATCATTTGTGTGTTCCAGTCTATTCAGATTAACAACTATCATTCCAAATTCATCATGTCTGACACTTTTGTTACCAATAAACCATTTACAGTTAAAAACATGAACTTTAATTTTAAAGTAATCAACCTCCCATATTTCTTCAATAACTCCATAATATGCACATGATGCAGAAATTGGGTTTTTTTATTTAGCACTCGAAAAATGCATTGCCACTACAAACACCAATACACCACTATTCTGAACTGCACTTCTATTTTCCTGATCTTTCATATGAAATGTATAGACATTAATGTCATAACTAGACCATGTTATCACATTTAAACATGGACCACCCACTACCCATTTTAATGTCTCTAATACATATGATCTACCAAGAAATGTCTTTTTAAACCATGGAAAAAATGTTTTTTGTGCTCATTCAAAATCCACATTTCTTTCTTCTTGGGATGACATTGTTTCAACTCAATAATATGCAATGTGACATACGGTTGAGCATCCGCTATGTTATTCAAAATGTATAATTCTAACTTCTTCATCTGTTCAGCTGACAATGATTTGACTTTCAATCCATGAATCCACTTTCCCTCATTATTAACTCATTCATGTAAAGATAGAGGAAAACCTATGTGATGTGGCGCAGCCATGTAGCTCATACAAAACTCTTCAACCTCCTCAAAAATATACTTTTCAATAATGGAGGCTTCATGTCGATATGGATTCGTAACATACCCCTTCAATATTTTCATATACCTTTCAAAAGGATACATCAAACAAATATATACAGGTCTACAAAGCTTTATTTCTATAACCAGATGAATCATTAAATGCACCATTATATCAAAAAAATATGGAGGAAAATACATTTCCAATTGAAAAAGTATACAAATCGCATCCTTTTCCAAAATGTTCAAATCATTCACATCAATCACCTTATTACAAATTGAATTGAAAAAATAACACAAATTCATTATAGACTATCTAAAACAGATGGGAAATATTCTACACAATGCAACTAGTAGAAGTTGTTGCATCATAATGTGACAATCAAGAGATTTCATACCTATCAACTTCAAATCCTTCAATGAGACAAAAAAATTTACATTTGAAGAATAACCTTGAGGCACTTTGATATCATGAAGACACTGACAAAGTCTAATTTTCTCCCTCTTGGATAATGTATGACAAGCTGGGGGAAGAAATGTTCATCTTCCATTAGGAGTGGAAGCTAACTCCAAATGTATTCCCATTTATAGTAGGTCTAATCTTGCATTCAACCCATCATTTTTCATTCCTTTAATATCTAACAATGTTCCAATCAAACTGTCACAAATATTCTTCTCCACATGCATGACATCAATATTATGTTTAACTTCATGATATCTCCAATATGGTAGCTCAAAAAATATTGACCTTTTCTTCCAAATATGTCTATAATTACCATATTTATGTGTCTTTCCCAATTCCACATCAAGGTTTTTCACCCTCTCAAAATAGAGATTAGGGGATAAAGTTTTTGGGGAAATTTCAAATTCTTATGAGCCATTGAATGCCTTTTTTAGTCTTCTATAAGAGTGATCCATATGCAAAAACTTTCTATGACCCATGTATAATGTTTTCCTCCCATGATGCAATTGATAATATGAAGTTTGTTTTTCACAAATTGGACATTCTTTATGCCCTTTAACACTATATCCAGACAAATTTCCATATGTTGGGAAGTCATTTATAGTGAACATAAGCACTGCATGTAGTTTAAAATATTCCATTTTATAGGAATAATACACCCTAATACCATCCTCCCATAAAAGTTTCAAATCATCAATCAATGGTGAAAATAAAACATCAATATCATTTCCGAGTTGCTTCGAACCAGAGATCATTATACTCAACATGACATATTTACGCATTATAAAAACTTCAATAGAGAGGTTGTAAATTACCAATAAAATAGGTCATGAACTATGTGTGCTACTGAGGGTTTGGTATGGATTCATTCTACCAGTGCACAACCCTAGTCTGAGATTTCTAATTTCATTTCCAAATGTAGGATACTGCTCATCAATTTTCTTCCATTGTAGACAATCAGCTGGATGATGTATTTTTCCATCACATATCTGCTAATCAGTATGCCATCTTAACCTTTTTTCATCATGTGAATTAGCAAATAAACGTTTCAAATGATGAATTATAGGAAGATACCAAAATACCTTGGAAGGGATATTTGTAATCTCTACATCATCCTGTGATTTTTCTTTCACCTTATACTATGATATCCCACATTTAGGACACTTTAACAAAAAATAATATTCCTTCCTATATATCATACAGTCATTCGGATAGGCATGTATTTTCTTGTATCTCAATCCCACTGGGAATAATATTTTCTTGTCCTTATAATGTGAATCTGGGAGATCTTTATCTTTTGGAAGAATGGATTTCATCAATTGTAGCAACTCTGTAAAACGTATGTAACTCCATCCACGTTTCGCCTTCAAGTTAATCAATATTAACACCACCGACAAAACCATAAAATCCATACCACTAGGATACAAGGTTTTTTCAGCATCACTATATAGACACGCAACTATTGGTTCTATCTCAATTTGTTCTTCCGCAATATCGTGAATCATTTTTTCAATTCCATCAGAGATACCATCTTGTGAATCATCATCATCAGTCGATCTAACATTCTATCCAGTTTCACCATGCCAAATACAAGGGCTATATCATGGATTAAAACATTGACAAATCAGATGATCTTTGATCTCTCTACTTTTCAACTTCTTCATATTCAAACATTTCAGGCATGGACAGAAAAAAAATGCCACTGCTTGGAACATTTTGTTTAGAAAATTCCAAAAAGGCATCAACACCTTCCTTATATTCATTACTCATTCGATGTGCCGTAATCCAACATAGACTCATTACTACCTATAACAAATATCAACATTATACATCTTTTTAAGATAAGACAAATATATGTTTATATGAAAAATATCATAATTTTAATGTAATACAATTTTGAAATATAAAACAAATCTATGTGTATTTAAAAAAAATATGCTTGAAAATGATTTTAAAAAGAAAATATAGTTAGATATAATAGTTTTAAATTCATCTTGGATCCTTTATTGTTAAGGTACACAAAGAATACATACTGGTGCAACTGGATACCAAATTCACCCTTCCGTAAAAAAGAAATATGAAGTATAAATATTAAAATATGTATACATTCACTACTAAAAATTACACAGACCCCAATGATTTGAAACCTCTGTACACCCCCCCCCCCCCCCCACCCTTCTGGATAGCCCCCCCCCCCCTGGACACCACCCCCACCCCCTTGGACACCACCCCCACGCCCTTGGACACCACCCCCACCCCCTAGACACCCCTACACCCTTGGACACCACCCCTTAAAAAAACCACCCCCACCCCATTGGACACCCCTAGACACAACCACACCCTTGGATAGCCCCCCCCCCCCAGACACCACCCCCACCCCCATGGACACCCCCTGGACACAACCCCCCACTAGACACCCCCACCCCCTGGACACCCCCCCCACCCCCTTAGACACCCCCACCCCCTTGTACAGCCCCCCCCCCCACCCCTCTGGACATCCCCCTGAACCCTCTAGACATCCCCCCACCCATATAGATATCCCTCCCACTCCTTGGGACATCCCCCACCCCTCTAGACTTCCCCCAGCCCCACCCCCTACCCCCTAGACACCCCCTGACACCCCCCCCCCAGTACAGCCCCCCAAACCCTATGGACAGTCCCCCCACCCCCTTGGAAAACCCCCCACCCCCTTGACACCCCCCAACACTCTGTACATCCCCCCTGGATATCCCCCACCCCCTGGACATCCCCCCCCCCCACCCCCTTGGACTCCCCCCCACCCACCCCCTTCGACACCCCCAGCCCCTTGGACTCCCCCCCCCACACACACACACACCCCTGGACTGCCCCCCACCCCACCCCCATGGACACCCTGGACACCCCCCAACCCTCTGGACAGCCCCCCCCCCACCCCCACCCCTATGGACACTCCCCCCACCCCTCTAGATAGCCCCAACCCCTCTAGACATCCCCCCACCCCTAGACAACCCACAACCCTCTAGACAGCCCCACCCCCCCCCCCCAGGACACCCCCCATGGACATCCTAGACACCCCCCCCCCCAACCCTCTGGACAACCCCCCCCCCCCCACACACACACACACACACACCTCTGAATACCTCCCCCCCACCCCTGGACAGCCCCCCAACCCTCTAGACCCCCCCCCCCACCTCCACCCCCACCCCTAGGACACCCCCACCCCCTGGACACCCCACCCCCTTGACCACCCCCTAACCCCCCCCCCCCCCCCCCGACACCATGCCCACCCCCTAGACACCCCTACGCCATTGGAAAGCCCCCTTACCCCCTGGACACCATCCCCACCCCATTGGACACCCCCTAGACACCACCACCCCCTTGTACTGAAACCCCCACCCCCACCCCTCTATACACCCCCCCCCCCCCCCCACCCCCTAGACAGCCACTTGAACCCTCTGGATATCCCCCCACCCCTCTGGCCATCCCCCCACCCCTTGGATATCCCCCCCACCCCTCTGGATAGCCCCCCACCCCCTTGGACACCCCCTACCACCTTGGACAGCCCACTCACCCCCTGGACACCCCACCCCCCTGGACACCCCTATCCCCTTGGACAACGCCCCCCACCCCCTTGGACCCCCCCCCCCCACCAACCCCCTTGGACACCCCCAACCCCCTTGGATAGCCCCCGCACCCCCTGGACACCGCCCCCACCCACTTAGACAGCTCCTTCACCCCCTTGGACACCCCCAACCCCCTTGGATATCCCCTGAACCCCCTGGACACCCCCCCCCCCTTGACACACCACCCCCTGGACTTCTCCCTAACCCCTAGACATCCCCCACCCACTTGGACACCCCCCCCCCCACCCCCTTGGACACCCCCTGTACGCGCACACACACACACAAACAAAAATGTATACTTGTATGATATCACTTACATTGTTTCTTTTACTAGAAAAGAATTTCGCATCATATAAATGAACACTATGAAACTTACCATGACAGCAAGAACAAAGATAGAAAAATAACATCTCAAAAAATTAGATTAGGGCATCGCAAAAAATAATAATTGAAACCAAGTCACGTGAGGATTACTTGAGTGTTGTGAGTCAACCTGGTAGATCTGGTGACAATACAAATGACGAATGATATTGGAAAAACGATGCTATAGGGCACGACTTCGAAGAATACTTTCTAGGTTTTCCGCATGGGAGAGACGAGTCACAGTTCGCACGATCGAAGAAAATAGAATAACTGAATACGGGGGGTGATAAATCATTTAAAAGCTTTATAATGTTAGTTATTTAATAAATGATGTGATAAACTATTTTTTATATGTTTGTAATGTCGGTTATTTAATAACCGATATAGAAAATAATTTATAACATCGGTTATTTTAAAACCAATGTTATAAATGGAGCTTTATCACATCTGTTTTTTTATAACTGACATGATAAAGCGCCGAGATTTTCATTATCATGTTGGTTATAGAAAACCGACATGATAAAGCATTCCAGATTCGATTTTCACATCGGTTATAACATAACCGACGTAAAAAAGCTAATCTCAGTATTTATTATGTCGATTAAAAAAATAACCGATGTAAAAAATAGATCATGATCGATATATCAAGTCTGTTATTTTATAACCAATGTGATAAATCGATTTTTACAGCTTTTCACATCGTTTATATAGAACAAACATGAAAAATTCCAATGTGTTAAACATTTTTTCCACTAGTGGCATCATGTAGGCACTCTCTAGAGATCACATGTCATGCATTCTTGCCATACCATTTAGGGTGCATTACTGATTGCATGTTGTTATGAGAGATGTTGTGCTAGATATGCATGTTGTTGTGATAGATTCCTTGATAGAATACCTACTGTTTTATAGGGTATTGATAATGTTTAATTTTTACTTTAATGAACACAAAACTTTGGTTCTTGAGGTGTTATGGTCCCTCATGGACCAGAATTTTGTGGATCATTGCTCTGTTTTGTTTATATTTGACATGTAGAAGATTCCAAGCTTTGATTCGCAGGGATTATGGGCCCTCACAGATTGAAATTTGGAAATTTAATGTTCTTTTAGTGTTTTTCTGCATTCTGGAGTTCTTTCTGAGGCTCACTGTCCAAAAAAACCAAAAAGACATGACATGTAATGATAAATACATGCCACGTATCCTTCTAGTTGAGAAGGAACTGTTTTTCTTAACTACACGCCGTGTACTGTATGTACATGACATGTTTTCCCTAATCCTGTTACTGCCTATGTGGGCTGAGACATGGGGTTGGGAAATCCTTGGTGAAACACGCCCTGTACCTAAATCACATGTCGTGTGTATAGACCATGTGTCTATCAATGTAACTAATGACACAAGTGGATAATGGGTAGACAGTACTTGTTGTGTCTGGCATAAACATGTCGTGTAGAGTCAGCCGTGTAACCGGCCGTGTGACTAACAACACGGGTTGGTGAATTTCTTCTAGTACACGCCATGCCTGGCACAAAAAAATCCATGTAGTCTTGTTCTAGGGGAACCGTGTGGGTTAGTAGTGTAGAAGAACTTGGGCAGGGGAACATGATTCAAGTACACACCTTGTTTTGGAGGAACACGCCATGTGTATGGGGTGTTACATGACCAGAGTTGGCAGGAGTACACATCCATGTGTAGTCTTAAAGGAACACTCTGTGTAGGAGTTATACACGCCATGTATCCAAAAAAAAATTTTGAAATCTTGAATGCTTAATTTCTCATGTTCCCTTATTACAGTCCTAAGTTTCAATCATTGATAATCTTGAACTAAGTTGTGCACTTGACCTTATAGAGTCATGTCACTGAGACATCCTCTGGTTGTACCTCAGTTACAGGGTAGTGATCAGACACCAGACATGGATGGTCAGGGACTACCAGTAGATCCTCTTGTAGTTCCAATCTTGGCACCAGCCATTATCCTAGATACAGGTGTTGATGCATAGTTCTGAGAGGCCATTATGAGTTTCATGCAGACCTTCTAAGAAGTACCGCATCCTGCCCCATTTATGGTAAATATGACATGGGTTTTCTAGCATCAGCATCCTCCCACCTTCACAGGGGACGGATGACCACATGGTGAAGAGTCATGGTTGGAAGCCATGCTATCTATCTTTGAGCATCTGGAGATGCCTCCAGAGAGGAGGGTGAAGCTCGCTATATATATTCTTCAGGATTCTACCAAGATATATTGGGATGTAATTTCACAGGAGGGATGCCAACAGGTCATGGCTTGGGATGAGTTTCAGTGTGCCTTCTACGATTACTTCTACCCCGAGACCTTAAGGGAAGATCGAGCCTGAGAGTTCATGATTCTAGATGAGGGTACTCTCTCAATCATGGAGTACTCTTCTCGCTTCACATAGTTGAAGTGCTTTACACCTATTCCAGGAGGTGATGAGTTATTTATGGTAAGGAAGTTTCAGGATGGTCTCAGGAATGACCTCTAATCTCAGGTGAACATATTTAGGTTGACTTCCATCACCTCTATAGTCAACCAAGTGTAGATCACAGAGCGAAATCTGAGGGATTCTAGATCTGTGAGCTAGGGTGGCTCGGCATCCGGAGTTCGTACCCTCTTGCTGATAGTTGGAAGCGTCATATGGAGAATAAACATGTGGATCTGAGGAAGTGGGATACTTATTCTGGTTGTCAGGTGGTGTGATACCTGTGTGGGAAGAGTGGGCATATGAGGCCACATTGCCCGAGAGACCTAGTGGAGTGTCGATCTTATGGCAATATGGGTCATCTCTAGAATTTATTTTAGATCTTTCCACTAGTAGTGGGTGAAAGAGGTTATTCTATTAATCCTCATTCAGGAGTAGCACCACTAGTTTATTATCAGTCTGGAAACTGGAGTTCTTCTAGCCGTTCAGGCTGAGGTGGAGGTTGCGGTTGTGGTATCTAGTCTGTAGGCTTTCAGTGACAACAAGGTGGATTAGATCTGGGTGGTCAGGTAGTGTCATAGTGCAGTGGTTCAGGATAGACTTTTGCAATGGAGCAGACCTAGTAGGAAGAGGATCCCAGTCCCTCTACAGTTAGAGGTACGATCCTAGTTTCCTTAGTTTTATCTTCTGTACTTTTCGATATAGGGGCTTCACATAGCTTTATATTTTTAGCTGTTGTGGAGAGCCTTGGGCTCTATATCTTTTCTTATGCTAATGTCTTGACACTGGATACTCAGTTGGGGACAAGAATGGATAGTGTACGATAGTGCAAGGAGTGCCCTCTTGAGGTTGGTGGGTGTCACTTCTTATGGGACCTCTAGGTCCTAGAGATGATAGGCTATGATTTCATTCTCAGGATAGACTGGTTAGTTCCCTTCCAGAAATTTTTTGAATGTTATCTTTGTAGGGTGAGTTTCACATCACCAAAGGGAATATTTTTTCTTCATAAGGATGAATGGTATTTCTAGGAAAGTATAACAGGACCCAAGCATCATGGGTTGGGAGGAGTTACTGCCTAGATTGTGAGTCTATAAGTAGATGACCATGGGACTTCACAGATGGACTTTCCTCTAGTGGAGGATCGTTTCAGATATATCTTTCCATAAGACTTTTCAGGTTTTCCTCTAGAGTGAGTGGTGGAATTTTCTATTGAGCTTGTGCCAGGAGAGGCATCGGTGTCAATTCCTCCTTATTGCATGGATACACTAGAGGTATAGAAGCTCAATAAGTAGTTAGAGGAGTTACAGGAAAAGGGTTTCATCCAACCCAATACTTCTCCTTGGGGTCCGCTTTTCCTATTTGCGAAGAAAGTGGATGGTACCCTCATACTTTGTGTGGATTATCGAAATTTGAACTAGTTGACGGTCAATAACTGATATCCCATAATAAGGATTGATGGTCTCTTTGATCAGCTTATAGGTGGCTGGGTTTTCTCAAAAATTGACTTGAGATCCAGTTATCATTAGTTTCACGTTATACTATTTAATATACCTCTTACATCCTTTTGGAGTAGGTATGTTTTATACGAGTATGTAGTTTTGTTGTTCAGTCTCACGAACGCGCCTGCAGTTTTCATGGCACTGATGAACCTAGTTTCCCATCCATACTTGGATTATTTCATGGTAGATTTCATGGAAGATATCTTGGTGTACTCTCACACTCGACACAACCATGTCACACATCTTGAGACTGTTTTGAGTACATTGAGAGAGAATCAGTTATATGATAATCTCTTAAAATGAAACTTTTGGATGGACGAGATTCACTTATTGGGTCATGTTATCTCATAGACAAGAGTGTCAGTGGACCTAGAGAATGTGAGATTATCAGTTTTGTGAGAGCAGCAGAAGAATGTATTTGTGGTACAGAGTTTTCTAGGGCTAGCTGGTTACTACAGATGTTTCATACATGATTTCTCATGCTTAGTAGCGCCACTGATGGGCCTGACTAAGAAGGTTGTGAAGTACTTGTGTTCATATTATTATGATTCAACCTTTCAATAGCTCAAAGGAAGGTTGAATTTAGCACTGATACTAGTTTTTTCAGATCCAGGAAAGAGCTATACTATTTACTGTGATTCATCGGGTATCAGGCTAGGAGTTGTGCTTATGAAGGGAGAAGGATTTGTTGTGTTTGGGTCTCGGAAGTTGAGGCCACGTGAGAGGAATTACCCAATGCACGGTCATGAGTTGGCTACAGTTGTTCATTATTCACGTTATTGGAGACATTATCTGTTGGGAGGTAACTTTTTGGTTTTAACCGACCACAAAAGTATCAAGTACATCTTTACTCAACGTGATCTGAATTTGAGACAGCGAAGGTGGGTTGAGTACCTACAGTACTTTGACTTTGAACTTTCCTACACACCTAGGAAAGGCAACAGAGTAGCTCATGTGTTGAGCAGGAGGACTCAAATACAGGCATTTTAGGAGGCCAGTAGTGAGTGGAAGCTAATGGATCTATTCTATGTGATGCATTTGGAGGTGCACAATGGATAGGGGCAGACATTTCTTTATTATGTAATTTTCACCTCCACTCTACTTAATCAAGTGCGAATGAGGTAGATATCAGATTCATAAGGCCTAGTCCTATGGGAAAGTGTGTTAAGAGAGGACCCTATTCCGGGATGGACCATAGGCGAGGATGAGATCTTGTGTTTTCATGGATGCGTATGGGTGTCAGCAAACATGCGTGAGGAGATGATATGAGACTTTCATTCCTCAGTTTGGGTAGTTCATCCTAGTTTCACGAAGATGTATCATGATCTACACCATCAGTATTGGTGTCTGGGTATGAAGAGATATAATGATATTTTTATGATGAGGTGTTGCACATGTCAACAGGTGAAGGTAGACCATCAGTGACCAGCAAGGATTTCGAATTAATTACCCATTCCTAAGTGGAAGTGGAATGATGTCATGATGGAATTTGTGACAGGTTTACTAACATCTCCTGGAGGGAATGTTGCAGTATGGGTTTTCATTGACAGACTCACGAAGGTTTCTCACTTGTTTCCGATCAAGGATACCTTCAGTGTTGATGAGATGGGAAGGTTGTACATCTGAGAAATTGTATGTTTACATTGAGTTCCTCACTCCATTGTTTCAAACAAGGACACCTGTTTTACTTCTCGAGTATGGTAGGGAATATAGAGGGATTTGGGTACCTAGGTTCTTCTGAGTACATCTTACCATCCCTAGATAGATGTTCAGTCCGAGCATACGATTCAGGTGTTAGAGGACATGTTTCGAGCATGCATCTTGGATTTTGGAGGTTCTTGAGAGAAGCACATACCTCTAGTGGAGTTTTCCTACAATAATAGTTTTCAAGAAACTATTTAGATTCCACCTTATGAGGATTTATATGGTATGCCATTAAGATCACCCCTATGTTGGATGGAGGCAGGAGAGGCAGCTATGCTTGGACCTTATCTTCTCCAGGATACCACAGATAAGATAGAGTTGATTCAGAAGAGGATGGATATTGCACAGTCACGACAAAATTCTTACGCTGATCGACAGAGATGACCTCTAGAGTTCGAGGTCGGAGATCAGGTTTTTCTATGTGTCCCACTAAGGTTGGGACATAGAAGTATTAAGAGACAGGGTAATCTTTTTCCGAGGTACGTCAGACCGTTCGAGGTTTTGGAAAGGGTCGGGCCGGTTTCTTATCGGTTGCAGTTACCTCAGAGGTATTGGGCTATGCACGATGTCTTTCACGTTTCTCATCTACAACATTACTTCTCAGACTCGTCTCATGTTTTTCAACCCGAGGAGGTTGAGATAGAGGTGGAAACCTCATTTTAGGAGTATCCTATCCAGATTGTTGATCGTAGTTTGAAGGTTCTTCATGGCTAGTCTATTACTTTGGTATGAATGCTATGATCACACAGGCGAGTACAGAACAAGACTTGGGAGAGGGAGGTTGATGTATGATAGCAATGGCCAGATTTGTTTGAGGATTCTTCTTCTATGTCTCCATTCTATGTAAATTCATGGATTAATTTATTTAATGGGTAAGTTTTTAAGAACCCGGATCTTCTTTTCATGTATGAATCTTTTTTTCTGGTGTTTTCGATAAAAAGAGGAGTTTCTGGAAATTTCATGAGTACACATCATGTACTTATAAGTACATTTCATGTTCTCTGTTGTCACGGGTACTCGTGTGCTGGCCATGTAATGGCTGAACACATGGCTATGTGGGGTGACCTAGAGACTGCCTAAAGTGGGGCTTGGTAAAGGTAACTACACATCATGTACTTTTAAAAGACACACCATGTACTTTCTTTTTATTTCATTAAATGGAATGGGGTCACATCTAATTGGCAGAACACCCTTCTTCTCGGCTCGTCTCGTCCAGGAGCATACATAGCTGGCGATTCTTCTCTAAGCCCCCGACTCTCCATTCGTTCTCTGAATCGACCACTACTAATTATGTTGGAATGACCATGATAAGCTCTTCCTTCTTCTAGAGCCTCGTTTCCTGATTTATCCTCTTTCACAATATATCCTCGACTGAATGTTTGTAACATTTTTATATATCTACAGAGTTATAGGGTGATTCAAGGCTTGAGGTTCATGTATATTGATCGTACAATGACAAAGTATGTGGTTTGTGCATTTTCGTAGTTATTCCTTGAGTTATATGTGCAAAAGTCCCCAATAACCTTGTTCGAGGTATTGGGTTTTTATGGTTGTTAGCCCTGTTATTGCCTGTTATGACTTATGTGATTGAGTAGAGTATTTATGTTTGTAAATAGGGTTATTTACCTTACTATGGATGTGTTTCCCATGTTTTCTTGTTATTGACTGTTTGGTCTAGCTTTTCCTATTAGGCTACTTTGTTTCCATGCCTTGTATTGTTAGGATGGAGTGATTTTATCTGACATGCTGTAAGACATTGTAGACTGTTTATCCAAGTAGTTCTTGAGGATTACTTTGGCTTACATATATCATTTGTGAATGATTGATTTACATAGTGTTGTGGTAACCTAGTGTAGTAGACCATAGGGAGAATGGACGATGAGGGCTTCTCCAGAGTGTCTATTTACTTTTACGTTGCGATAACATAGGGGGTATGGACTTTGTGCTCCCTCAGAGTGTCTGTAGTTACTTGTTACGAAAACACAGGGAGAATTGGATGTTGATTGCTTCCCCAGAGTATCTATAGTTACCAATACGAGACCACAGGGGGAATTGACGGTGAGTGCTTCCTCATAGTTTCTTCGCTAAATCTGAACCAAAGGGGTTTGACTATGAGTACTTCCTAGAGGGTTGCCTATGTTTGATTGGTTGAACCAGAGGGGTTAGGATTTGATTAATTCCCATAGGGTTACTTATTATTTATGTTTTCTTAACTAACAAATGAAATTGGATGTAATTTAAACTGTAGGATTGTTTACTTTGAGTACTTCCTTTTTTATTTCTGCATTCTTCACGTTTCCTGCCATATATATTCACTGACTATTAGGTACGGATCTTTGGGTGATTTTATACTGGGATTCATATCACACCCTATTTGGTTAATGATTTTGGGCACAAATATATTATATTGTTGCAAGTCTAGATAAGGTAAAGCACCATTCTACTTTAGGTACTTGATTGCTATGGAGCTAGAGAGCATGGGAACAAGCTGAGGCTTGTAATGCTGGTAGAGTTTATTTATTTTCTTTATAATTTGGTTTAGTACTGTACTCCATCATTGTGACTTGTTTGGCTGCTTTCCTAAAAATATGTATCATGCGTCATTTATATATGTGTGATCCAATTGTTTATTACTTCCACTATTTACTTATTGCATGTTTTAATGCTTCCGCTATTGTTATCTGTTTGTTTCCACTGTGTTAATATGCCAATGATGGAATAGTTTCCCCACTATCACACCCAAGACCCTCACTACTATTTGGTAGCCTATGGAATTTGGGGAAATACTCTTGAGTCTATGTGACCAACCGGATACGGGGCACCTCTGGGCAGCTTCTGGAACCGGGACGTTATAGAGGTTCCTCCTTATTCCCTAATATTTTTATATGTTATAAGATAACATGCAGGGAATTGACGTATAATTGTTTCCCATCATGGAATTCATCAATTTACACGATGATTAAAGAGTGCATCCCTTGAGGGGGATAATTGATAATTAGCATTCATTAAATCTTTAATACCTAGGGAATGTGTAAATTCTAAAACAACCCTATGAAATTTGAAGATGAGGTATGCCAATCATACTTTCATCCCTTATTCTTAATTTTATTAATCACACAAATTAAGGGGTAGTTATTATTTTATGATAAGATAAAAAATAGGGACCTATATCTTTTCACTCAAACATTCTAATGTGTTGGTTGAGTTATGTGTAAGATTAAGCATTTCATTGATAAATCTAATTATTTCCAACCCCTATAAAAGAATTGAGAATTTCTAAGCATGATTTCACATGAATGGTTGTTTATATACATCATAGACAACCTTTTTGTATCTACATTCTTTTAGACACCGGTTTATCCCACATATACTTAGAGATTATTAACTAAAGTAACTTTTCTAAGAGAACTGTGGGAGATCATCCCTCACTTAGAAGTGATAAATAAATTTTCATATAAGGGATAAGATCATATATTTCATAAAAAATGAGATTATAATACCCCACTTGTCCTTTGAATTTTATCTTCAATAAGGGGGAGAAAAGGAGATAGATTCACATATTGACATGATGAACTGTTTGGTGGTATTGAATAAAAATTCAAAGGGGGTATTGAAAATCCCATGTGAATTGATATTTCATTTGTTTTCAATAAGGTATTTCATATTAATTCATGAAAGATGATGTAATTATGTGTTTTAATACTTATTATTAAGTTGTAATCTAAATCTAATGATTGTTGAAGGGATCTTAAGTTATAATACTTGTTTCATTTTTAAAACTTTTTTAACAATGAAATGAGGTATAGTAATTCATTTTTTTTTCTTAAATGAGAACATGAAGATGACTTCCATAAAAAATAAAGGGATTTTTATTCAGTTGAATTAAGAAGGCCATGAAAAATATATATATTTTATATGTTGAGTCAAGAAGAAGATGAATAAGTGAATTGATTTTAATTATGAGTTGATGAAGACCGTTAGAAAAAATAAATATATATTTCACATGATGAAATTGAAAGGTTGTCTTGAAATTTATTGAGATGGATTTATATTATTTTCTATACTTAGAATTTTTCTATGTATTTATTATGGCCTCATATAAAAAAGTGTCCAACCCCATGATCACCCAAGGAAAAATCAACCTTGACCACATGTGGCATTATTGAAACATTTTTACTATAAAATAAAGAATAAGTAGTCCATGAAAATGTTTTTTTTATTGCATGAGAATGTGAAAAGAATTTCCATGAAAACTAAATGGAGTTTCATGAAGGATAATTAAGAAGGAATGAAAAATATATATATTTTTCATGTTGAGTTAATAAAAAGATGATGAAATTGGTTAGATTTTCATTATGAGTTGATAAAGGCAAGGAAAAAATATAAATATATATTTTTCTGTGATGAAGATGAAAGGCTGGATTAGAATTTATTGAGAATGATTTGTATTATTTTCTATACTTATAATTTTATTAAGTATTTATTGTTAACTTATATAAAAAAGTGTCCAACCCACTGATCATTCAAGGCTAGCTCAACCTTGAGTACATATGGGACCTGCAGGTCGACCACGCTCAGGGGATTTATATCTCGGGCAATCCAGAAGGAAGAAGTGATGGTTGGATGCCTGTAGGGGCCACATATAAGCCTCATTGAAGGAACACCCATGTATAAGGCATGAATGGTCGCATAGCATGCCCGCAGGGGGCCGATGGACATGAAGGTGCATACGGTCATGCTTCATGTGTAGTTTGTGATGGGTTTTGTTCCCCTATAGCCATCTCAGGGGGTTTCGGCATGCCTTAGATAATAAATTGTAGTGGAGGTACTATTGAAAATTTATGTGGGGAATAGAGTAATGCGTCACTAATCTTCTGTCTTAAAAAATACTATCATAACATGGACCACGTGATTCACTTCATCTCAGCCATCTGATCGAGGGAGATGTGTTGTCTTCCTCCCCCCATGGTTCAAAGGATCTACTATGTGATTCCTATGCCATGTTCTTACCAAAATTATCATGGAATCAATATGATTCGATATTAAATCCAATGATCAAAGTCGTAATAAATCATTGATAACAAGTTGAGTCTAAAAAACTTTCCACACATGAAATTCACATATGGATATTCATGAATAAAAGGAACCAAAATTCATGATTTTCACCATTGATAAAGATGATTCTTTAGATGAAAACAAAAGTTCAATAATCATAGGTACATCTAAGATAATTATACATGCATGAAATTTCACTTTCATGCATATAGACCTAATTAAAATGTGTGTAAATAGTATGAAAGGGAAATCTATGTCTATAAGATATTCATTCATGTGTTTCATCTAAAAAACAAAAATTATTTATGATGTTCCATGAAGAAATATAGAACATGTTTCTTTTTTGTGATTATAATGAGGTATTTATATAAATATGTGCTATTTTTTATACTGCGTGATGTTATCAAAAACCATGACTATTATAAAATGAATACACAACGTGAAGGATGGGAAGCCTAAGTCCTTAAGGTGTTTAAAGCTGGAATTTTTACTTTTTTGGTTTCTTTGCCCATGCAGAGAATAATCAGAAACCTTAAACAATCCAGTATTTGAATTCATATAGGAGATAAGGTGCGGTATTTTCATACTGTGTGAATAATGGATTTATAGTGATCTCATGTTCTTTAAATGTTTAAATAAATAGCATGATATGTTATCCATGAATGAAAATAGGTGGGTTACATGCATTATACTGGGTGACACATGGCTATTATCTTAGCCTCATTAAGAAGAGTTAATACCCAAACCATTAGGGTAGTCACTGTGTAGACAGTACATTATACCCCACTGGATTTTTTATGAATTCTTTGAAAAAAAATGTGACTAGGTCAAAAAAAATTGGCAACTACGCATGAAAGGTAATAGGGCCCCTGCTGCCTTTTAGTTAAGTCGAAAGGCGATAGAGTCCCTATCACCTTTCAGTAAAGAAATAATTATTATACATGTTTTTATATTTATAAAAATATATGTTTGTATATTATGATATATATATATGTGTGTGTGTGTGTCTTAAATTATTTTATTAATATTTGAAAGTGAAAATGTTATCTTTTTAAGAAATAGATGTTGGGACATGTAAATAAGCTTCTACATATTATATTTATGAATTTTTTATTTTCAATTATGTTTTATTTTCAAGTATGTTCTCATATGTATCTTTACTTACTAATGTAACTAATCTAATAATTTTTTTTCCAATTTATCTTGTTAGAAATCACTTATACAAGGCTTTATTCTTCATTTCGTTTAATTAAATACTATGTTTTTTTTCATTATTATATAACTATAATATCATTATTCATTATAAATATATACATTATAAATATATAAATTACATATATATAGTTTCTTATATACTTAATGTACTATTTTATTTCAATAGTTCAATTCATTTGTTTCAATGAAAATCATAAGAAAGCAATGTGTGACTTGAATGAAATACATGTGAACTATGCATTTTTTATAAATCCACCATTTCTATAGAACTGAAATATATCTTAGCTTGAAATATTTTTTTTATTCTATTCATGACTATTATTAAGTTATATTACTCCCTTTTTTGTATTTTGTAAGTCAATATATTCTATAGAATTATAATATACCTATAAAAGGTGGAGCTTGAGTAGAAAGTACTCATTTTAGCTGGGTTAAATATCTATGGTTAGTTTGAATCTATAATGTTCCAACATCATCAATATTGTATTGAAAATTAATTTTAGTATTTTTTTAAACCATTAGAATGGTATTTATAATCTTTTTTTAAATTCCTTTCAGTTTCAAGTTGTTATTATATTTATGAAATTCTTTCAATTTTCAACAACTTTTTAGATGATTAGGCTATGTTTTAAATTTTATTTAGATTGTTTTTTATAGTATGTATTTTATAATATTTTAAATTTTCCTACATGAAATTTAATAAGTTTTCATATGTTTCAAGTAGTTAGCTTTGAAAGATTATAAAATATAAACTATGATTAAAATATAAATGAATATTGAACCAATGGATAAACATTTAAAAATGGTTGATAGTAAAAAAATCCTCATTTTAATAGATAGAAAACATATACATGAATAAGTACAATCAATGTATATGGTGAGGTTTTGTCCCACATAGTGGTGTGCAAATGGGATTCCCATATCGAGATTTTTGAACTCCATATTGGGGTGGATTCTGATAACGTGGAGAGGGATAATCCTCAGGCACTAGAACATCGACCATTGGAGGCTATGCCTGTGTCTCAATGGGTGGAGGTGTTAACTGGATTCCATCATGTGCACCTAATCTTTCTCCCACTACAGTAGTAGAAGAACCCTCCATCATCACCTCGGGGAACCATATATCATGTGAAGGCCTTGACATAAAAGCTAGATGCCTGACAAATGACCCCTGGTAAATTCTTGGTAAATCTGCACCTGGAGAAAACTGTGTACATCCTATCAAGAAATATGGAAAATGTTCCTCCTAATGCACTCCCCCAATCAAGTGAGGTTGGACTAATATAGGGATGATCTCTAATTGTGGAACATATGAGGCCTCATGTGCAACATGTCACAGTCTACATTGTCATCGCCGTGGCTCCTCAACATCAGTAGCTACTAGAGGAGGTTCCTGAGTGGGAACCACCACTCCCTTAGTAGGAATGTCATATCCCTGGGGTGGAAGATTTAAGATGCTTTCATGAACTGCATAACAAGTTGGTATTATCCCCAGCTCTACAGAATGGATCACTACCAGGATAGAAACCTCCTACTCTTATGGATCGCTCATATTGATAATATATTGCAGTTGAGTATGCTATAAAGAGAATCAAAATGAATTAAAAAATCATACAATAAAAAATGAAATTTTTTTGACTTACCATATCCTGAAGATATTTTCCCTATCGAGTAAGATACATTATATACTTCAGTGTATACCATGTCTTATACTAGACCTAATCTAAAATATGGAATCACACCATAGGTACACCTGGATATGAAGTGCTACTCATCTACCCAGAGCTTGAGATACATGGAATGTTGTTGGTGTCAGTCGACATACTTCCTCCCTGTTGGCTTCAATCCTGGAATTTGTTCTGACTCTCTTGATGGTAATGTATTGCACTGAAGACATCCAAACTAGCACAAGACTCTTGTAGTCTAGTGCCACTTAATAATATGAAATTGAATGAGTGGTACTACATACATAGCATCATGAATTCCATCAGTGCAGTACGCAGGAAACTACTCCAATAAATCATAGTATTCAATCCATGAAATCTGAAATTACTTGAGAGATTTTTCAAAAAATTTGTTACGAAAAACAAAAATAGTGAATGAAAGATTGTATATACTAACCCTGGTGGGTAGTAGACTATCCAACATGAGCCTGTATGCACCCAAATAGTGTGTCGAAGCACTGAAAAACTTGTGTGCCTGACTCCACCTATAAAATACAAGATCAAAAGTGATAAATAATAAGAAATTAAATTCAATAAATCCTACTAGAATCAGAAACCAATAGATATGAGTGATCATAGCAACATCCACATGGAGAGTCATGCAGAACATCTATATAAAGGGGAAGACCAACAAGATCAGGTCAGAGTGAGGAGATGTGATCCCATGCCCATATCTGAAGAAGGATGATTCATCCCCTGATATCTATGTGGTCTTCATGTCATGTCATGCATAATTATCTATATGTTTAATCGAAGCACACAAATCCCTAGTTGTATGTATCATCCAAATCAAAGTCCTTCAGTAGCCCCAGATAAATCATGTGCACATGCTTACCCAAGTGATCTGTGTGCAATGTCCCTTTAATGATTCATAATATATAGTCATGGTCATGATTCATGATAGTCTTCTCATCAGTTTCATTTGGTAAATGTGTAATTTGTGCGTCATTACAACCCATAGATATCGAACTTCCATCTATAGCAGCATCATTGGCCTAAATTTATACACTTAGAAATATCTAAACAATCTCAGGTCAGTATGAATAGGTGGGTCCAATAACTACTTCACCCTAGATAGGAATACCGAGAAGGGTTGCCACATCCTCGAGGTTGATGGTCATATCTCCCTCAAATAGGTGTAATGTGTGTGTCTCTGGTATCCACCTCTATATGAGGGCGGTAATTAGTTGATGGTCAATTAATGTGAAATTAGATACCGTAGTGTTATAGAATCCAGCATGGTGCAGGTACGGTATAATGGTGACTGGAGGCATCATGTGGTGTTGAGGGTGCACTTAACACACTCTCATCCATAGAACAAGATGACTCACTATCACAGCATGGGAATCATGCATATCCTACTCAATGGTTTGTCTAGTATCCTCCATCTATATGTAAAAAAATTAAATAAGTCATAAGTGTAAAATCTAAGACAACAAATGTTTATTACTGTTGATTTATGAAGTTTTTTTACCAAAAGTTAAGGGCATGTCTTCATGTTTCTCAAAGCATATTTATAAAGTTTTTTTGAGATATGTTTTTACCTAGGAAAATGAGTTTTCTAAGATATGGATTTATATATTTATATACATAAAGAATTTTCTTTTTTATCTAAAATTTTATTAAAAAATGGTTTTATTTTTAATTTATTTATGATTTCTTACATGATAGTATGTTTCATGATTATTTTCTCACATGATTGATTTATGGTTTATCCATGGAAATATTGATTATGTGTTCATGTCACCTCACATGTACTTTTCATATTCCTTTAAATGTGAATATGAAATGATTGTTGTAATTTTATAGTAAAAGTATTCAGAGATTTCATACAATTCTACAAAATTAAGGATCATATATTAAAATCATATAATTAAAAATATTATAAGATCAAATTGGAGAGAATATATCATTGTGGATGAGAGTGTGAACTCGATCCAGAAATGTTAGGGAATCATTTCTAGTTATGAACTTCTTGATGACATATGTTGTATAACAAATGTATCCCTTATTCTTAAGGACTATTCATCCCATTCTGCATCTTTTTGGACCCTAGTCTCCCTTGTTTATGCAACATGTTGATGACTGGTATTAATATTGGATGGTCTTTGAGTATTGGAAAATATCAAAACTCTCTAATAGGTATCCATGGTGCACCATAATAGTTAAAAATGGTGTTCATCTAGTACACGGAGTCAACATATTCTTATCATTATATGTTCATAGAGGCACATGTTACGATGGTGTGTGTACATGGAAACCATAATGCCTAGAATTTTCCAAATTAAAATTACCTCTCTTCCAATAATACCACAGTTTTTTCACCACTGCTACTTTTCGTGGGGGTTTTACTCTCTTTAAATTCAAATTTGGAGTCTTCTTGATGGAAAATCCACACTCTATAACCAGAAGATTCTTCAATGCTCATTTCACTTTCCCATTTAAAGTTCCTTATGTACCTTATCCCTGGTTGAATCCTGCCTGAGGATAGTTTTTTTTATATTAATGAAGTAATTAACACAATGATAAAATTTCTCCTAAACTACGATAGTTATAGGAAACTTGTGATTCCCCTTAAATAAACCATTGATGCACTTCACAATGTTTGTGGTCATGTGATCTCACCTCTTCCCTTCGTCATGTGCCAATGTCCACTTTTATTTTTAGAATCCACATCATATAATCATACAAATCTTGATTAAACGTTCATATTTATTCAAAATTTTATTCAAACATTTATTCATCCAACTCATATGCTACACATAAGTGATCATATTTCATATAAATATATTTTATCTTTATGTTGAAATCATATAAAATAATAATGACATTTCATACCAAGACTCGTGATTTTCTATTTTATAGGTTTGTTATGAAACTTTTTCACACAATTATACAAATGTGTTTGATGTAGTAAATATGATATTCATTTGGGGATCTCTATGTATCAGGGTCTGCATTGATTTCTTGATGTCGATCAGATATCAAACAGACACCCCAAATGAAGGTGAAATGGTTGTTGATACATGCCAAAAAACAACTACATGATTTGTAGTCTTCCTTCTCTACAATGGAAAATAAAACTAGAAGAGGTTAACGGTTTCCATCTTGGGTTTCCTCAATCAAGAATATGCCCTTCTATTTTCAGTATAAAAATGTTCCATTAATATGTATGAACTGTTTGCTGAAACAAAATACAGAAATACAAGGGAGGAATTCCTAGAACAACTGATGAAATTGAACAAGAGATAGATAAAGTTGGTTATCTTGATACACATGTTCATTCATATGAATGTAGAATAAAAGTTGGTCATTTTGTCTTAGTATGTCTAGAAATTGCAGTAACACCCAATACGAGTCATCCCAATCACCATAGACCTTCACAATTTCCTTCTATTTCGCTATCCATGCCTTATTATATGAAATCTTATAACCAAAGGTTTTTTTTATCCTCTCTTTAAAAAGTGATAAATGAACATCATGGAAGGTTTTAATCATCTCGATCAAAATAGATGACACAAATTCAGCATCCAATGATGTATGCTCCTGTGTCAGGTTTGGATGAATTCAAGTATGAGCTTACTCATTATTTGAAATTATTCAACCTCTAAATTCAATGTTCAGAATCACCCTCAAGAGGAATATATAATCCCCATACTTTTCACACTATATGATTTATTTTGTATGGATTTATTCCTGAACTAAATATCTACAGTCACTCTCTATATGAAATATTTTTAGCGTTTTTTTTCAATGCATTTTTACTTTTAAAATCCCTTTCAACATATAATGTTTTGTCCAACTCACTAAACCTATCCACTAAAAATTCAGGAAACCTAGTTGAAATTGTGTGAGAACATTTCAATCGAATTTAGGTAAATCTTCTATTGCTTCCGACCAATATGTGAAGAGTGGTGGATGATTTATTATTATTAGAGGCTATTTTACATCTAATGCATTTCTATAAACTTCATCACCAACTTATGATTCTCCCTCATTATCATCACTGGTGTATCTGTATGTTCCATAATTAATAAAATCCTTAATGAAATTCGGATTTACATGAATATCTAAGAGATCATCTAGTTTTTTTTTTATTCTGCATCATAGGTAGGAGACTCACTTTCTTGGGGTGGACCTTCTTCAATCACTCTTGTAATTATAAAACTTCTTAAAATTATACAGTGTTTTTGAACAGTATAAACCTCAATATATAACTCTATCATGAAACCATATGACCACTAGGAAAATGAATTTATTTCATGGACCCACTTCTCATCTGCAATAAATTGACAAGTTACACTCCACAGTGTAGTTGGGAATTGAAAATGATTATAGCTAATAGAGTTGATCTCTTGACCATGTCCCATATTTAAGAAACCATGAATTCTAAATTGATATTCATTTAGGGTTACACAATCATTTTTCCTAACCATTTTTTAATTTGGGTGCTATAAGAAGCTCATTTCTCAGTCTGAATAACCTCCATGTACAGTAGACACAGGCAAACATGACTCTCTATGTAAAAAATGTTTTATGATCGATATTTAGATGGTGTAAATAATATTGAAAATGAGGGTCATCCATATAATCTTTATGATACTAAAATTTTAGAACGCCTTTTTATATGATAAAATATGATACTAATGTTTTATTATATAAAATTTTATTAGAAAATAAGTCCTAGAATGTTTTTTAAAATGAGGCAAAAAGAAGATAAAACATCAAATTGGTTTATTTGTCCATGATAAAATGAAAATTATGATCACATAAAGTGAAATAGAGAATAAAAAACATTAAAGAACACATGAATGAATTACAACAAACAATAAATTCCTTGTAATTTTTGAACAGAACATAGTTTAGATGAAATGAGCATGACTTCAAAAGTGAAGTAAAATTTAGCTTATTTTCATGTGGTTTCCTACTGAAATATTCAAAAGGGATTTACTTAACCTTTTTATTTTTAAAATCATCCATCTTTCTAATGAAAAAATCATATGGTTATTATATCAATAAAAGTCTAAAATATTTTAAAAATTCAAAAGTTAAGTACATCTCTTTAGAAGATGTCATTAATCTACAACTTGAAAATAAGTTGGATTTTACTTCACTTTTGAAGTTAGGCTCATCTCATCCAAACAATGTTCTATTAAAAAATTCCAAGGTATTTTTTGTCTATTGTAAAGAATTCACGTGTTCTTTAATTTGTTTGTTCTTCTCCATTTCACTTTATGTGATCATAATTTTCATTTTATCATGGATAAATAAAATGATTTGATTTTTTATACTCTTTTTACCTCAGTTTCCAAAACATCCTATGAATACAATTGAAAATGATAGTTGACCATATAATGTTTATGATACTAAAATTTTAGATTATCTTCTTATATCTTAAAATGTGATAATAATGTTTCATAGTATAGTTTTAAATCTTCCTAAAGTTATTTTAGTAGTTTATAAAGAAAATATGAATCATATAAATCATATCCCCTAGGAGTGTCAAACCAGGTGTGTAGTAAGGCATGTTTTCATGCACAAGTTCCCAATAATGTCTAGCTAAATGGGGTGTTTTTGAGTTTTACACCTAGGTAAATCTATTCTAGAGCCAAATCTGGTAGTATCTAGTCCGGGATTTGATTTCTTAAATAACCACATAATCCTTATGCTGCCAAAATTTTAGAACGTTTTCTTAAATCATAAAATAGGACACTAACGTTTTATAGTAAAATTTATAACTTTTCTAAAAGATAACAACAATTTTTCTTTAATAATTACTTAATCATTACTTAATAATTAATTAATTATTATTTATTCATTACTTAATCATTATTTAATGATTCTTTGACCACTCTTTAATCATTCCTTTATCATTCTTTAATCAATACTTAATCATTAAATAGTCAATATTTAATCATTAGTTAACCATCACTTTAACATTAGTTAATCATTATTTAATCATTCCTTAATCAATAGTTAATCATTACTCCTTCATTAGTTAATAATTACTTCTTTATTCATTCCTTAATCAATTTTTAATCATTACATAATCAAAATTCAATCAAAATTTAATCAATAATTAATAATTATTAAATCATTATTTAAAAATTTTATAATCATTAGTTAAAAATTACTTGATCCTTAATTAATTATTCCTTATTAATAAGTTAATAATATGATATTCATTAGTCAATTATTTTTAACTAATCATTATTTGTAATCATTTTTTAATCTTAATTTATTCATTAGTTAATCTATACTTAATCATTGTGAATAATAACTATTATTTATAAACTATATATAAGTAAATAAACTACTTAATAAATAACATATTTACAACTAAATAAAAATAATTCAATTATATAAATGAATATTTTTTATTAAGTAAGAAAAAATACCTCTAAATGATGCTTCAGAAAAAAATAATGATTTCTTTTAGGACACTTGATCCACTGTGCATAGAGAAGACTTCTTCTAAAGAGAGAGGTTGTGGAATTTATATACATGATTGTATTTTTAAGTGAGGAGGAGGGGAGGATGACCTTTTATAGGTATTTAAAGGAAAGGTGGTAGGGGACACATTTCACCTTTACATTTTCAAAAATCCCCCCCCCCTCATATGCATTTCACTTTCTCTTTAGGCAAAAGGCAGCCACCCACCGCCTGACTTTACCATGTCATCGATCTGGGGGAAATATGGGGGTCTTCCTTTCAATAAATCGGAAAGTTGGGAGTACCCTTACCACCATTCGGATATAGTTGAAAAAAAATAACCTAGACATATCTAAAAAAATTCTAAAAACACATAAAAGACTCACCCCTTAGGTATGAAATTCTTGAAGAAGGTATAAATCATGGGTATTTTAAATGGTGCATTAGTTTAAGGATAATTATACCCATTCGGGTATTTCAAGTGAGATGAATAAAAATAAATACCCATAAAAATTATTGGTATTAAATATGAGGAAATGAATATAATTCCCACATTCAGTTATTAATATTTGAAGGAGAAGAATAAATGTGTTAAATTCATAAACATATTTAATTATGGATTTCAATGGGAAAATTTAAATCATGGAATTATTCAGATCCCCATTCAAGAAAATTTTGTATAAGTATGTGCATGTAGGTGTGGAAACTAAAATGACAACCAGTTAAATATCTGTTGAATATCCTGATACAAACTTTGTATCAAAGAGAAGGAGATCCATAATTGATTATTTATTCATGTTTATCATGTGAACTTGATATTTTGAAGATAAGTCTCAAGACTATCTTTAGGAAGGTACACAATCAAGTGTGGTCCAAAAATCTTGTGAAGGAATATCAAAGAATCATCCTATAGTGGATCAACCTTCAATACCATTAAAGAATTAGTGTTTCTTGTTTAAACAATAACATTGAAGACTAGTGGTGCTAGTATAAATAATTCCATCAATCCTTTATAGGGTGTGAATTGACTTATCTAAAATTGTATGCCAATTCCAAAAAAAATCATTACTATATTTTTATATTGATAAGAAAAACCATTAAACAACCACAGGCTGATCACGAGAAGGAGTAGGTCTTATAACCAAACCTTGTAAAAATACTTTTTTGTGACTTTATTATAAATCAATATTTGCGGAGGGTATGAGTAACAAATTAATAGAGGTTCAAGGCTTTTTATAGCCACGGAGGTTGAATTGAAAAGAAACATTTGTAAAAGGAAAAGTGATTACAAATTCACCCCTCCCCCTATTAGTGATCTCACACTGATCTGGTCTCTACAATATATTGTGGAAAACATTTATACAATTTATTATTATTTATAAATGTATTAATGGTATGTTTTTAAAAATATGTATTCATTTATATAATTAATAATTTTTTAATGATAATTAAATTTATCAAATTTATTTAATAATTAATTATATTTATACATTTTTAATATTTATTTCTTCTTATTATAAAGTAATTTTTAATTTGTGATTTATTACAATATAAATAATTTTATTCATAATATTTATTATATTATTAATGAATTTAATAATAAAATATTAATTATAATATAAATCAATTTATTAATAAAAAATTATGTTAATATTTAAAAATTTATTATAATATTAATTCATTTAATATATTATAATACATTTTTCATAACATTATCACATTGAAAAATATTTTTCTTTACATTCTAAAAATAACAATTTTTAGGGGTTGAGTGAGAACCCATATAAAAGGTCACACTTACAGTGATGATGGACACAAACAAATATTACAATGATTCAAATTCTTCATCATAGAAATACTCTAATGTAGAAGTGTCAACATTGGAATGAATATCAAAATCAATATCAGGAAAGTTATAATTTATTATTATTTATTTTAAAGTAATTTTTAATATACAATTTTATATAATTAGTAATTTATTGTAATTTTTAATTTTCTTTTAATTTTTTATTTTTCACTAGTATTTATTAGCACTATATTAAGAGATCATAAAATTCTCTTTATCAGTGCTAAAAAGCATTGATAAATCCTACATTTATTGGTAATTTCATTTAAGAATTGATAAAGATATATTTTATCATCACTTTTTATTAGTGGTGATAAAACCCCTTCCCCTATTATAAAATAAGCCTAATATATATATCTCTATGCTTGCACCATTTGAGTTCTCACAGAATCAAAAGTATGCTGTCACCTCCTTCAAATCTTATAGCTAAATAGACCCTTAAAAATGAAGGTATGTTATTAGTTACTAATTTTTAATTAATCTTTCAACATTTTTCGTGATTTTTTATTATCCTTCTCATCTACTCTATTTTTTGTGCTTATTTTCACAATTTATTTTTATTCTTCTAACATTATCAATGTTTGGATCCTCCGTAAAATGATTTTTTTCATTATTGTGTGGATTGTTCATCTAATCCAAGGAATGTAGAATGTTTCCTTCTTATGATGTTTAGATTATGATTATATGTGATTTTTTATTGTGTTAGTGGTTTAATTAATTATAAATGTTTAATGGTGTGGAAAATTAATTTAAATATTATATATTAATTTTTAGGAATTTTTATGTATTATTTATATTTAATTATGATAATTTCATTACCATGTTACTAAATGAACTTGTAAAAACAAAGGATGGAATTAAGTCTAGGATTGACATGATTGACATGGGGATAAGGGAAGATTTAGTTCCAGTGAAGGGTGAAAGGTGAATTTTTCACCATCTGATGTCTTAGACTCCTTCTAGGTAAGATAGATATCAATTTTTCATATTTCTAAATGATGTAAATGTTCTATAGGGTTATTCATTAAACATCAAGAATTTTGTTTCAATTACTAGTTTGAAGGTCAAGGGCCTAAAATCACATAGATGTTATGTTTTGATGCATAACTTAATTCTTGTAGGATTATGATATATTTTTCCTAAAAATATCAAACACACATTGAAAAAGATATATTTTTTTTTCAAAACTTTATGTAGAAAGGAAATACTCCCAAAAAAATTCACAACTATGGAAAAGGATATGGATAACATATTATGTGAATTCCATATCCTCTTCCCACCATCATTCCTTGATATGATAGTTCAGCTGATGATTCTCATGGTTAGAGATATCTAACTATTTGATCTTGTACATTATAGATGTATGCAACCTTTTGTTGTGATATAATTTCATATCCTACTTTATCTAAAGTTGATACAACACCATACCCCTCCAACACATGTTTATTATTCTAATCATTCCCCTAAACACATAAAATTATAATTATATAAAAATATTTTTCATCTACATAGATCATGTATCCTTGATTACTCTCCCTTTCACTACCTGTTTAGCTCGTCTCATGTTCTCTACAGAACTTGGTCCATCATTATATTCCTATGATCATTTCTCACAGACTCATTAATCTGAAGAGCACTCTTCTAACTCATGTCAACTAAAAATATTTCTCTCTTTGGTGGAATTAAAGGACCCAACCTAAGGACAGAAGCATTTATAGCAGAACATTCTGACTCTAAAACACTCATCAGTCTATCCCTATCCCTTTGTTTCTCCACTTCTAGAAAAAATATGCCTCCCAAATTCTTTTCTCACAACCTATGGGCCATACTGAATAATCATATCACCATGTTTATTCATTGTTTTGGAATCACATGCCTTCATAGTATATCCTAATAAAACACAAGAAAAAACAAAGTTTAAAATATTTTCATATTAAAAAAGAGATCCATACATTATTATAATTACAACCTAAAGATCTTAATCATAGAAATGGTAGTAGAACATTCATAAAAACTCTAATATGAACCAACATCCCCAAATTAATTGGTTCTAAAACATCTCATGTCATAAAATCACTAATCGGATCATTGATCCCCTGCATAACTCATTCCTTCCCACATGAAAATAGGATTCCTCATATCTAAATCCAAAATAAGGATCTTGGAAGATATTTACTTTCAATCGATCCATCCTTACTTGGGTATTTTATAATAATCCAACTATTATCAAATGACTTGGATCTACTATTAAAAACCCTTTTTTCTTATTTTTTTAAGAATTTGAAAATAAGACAACACAATTCAACTTCTCTTTTAGAAACACCATACATCATCCTCCAAATTGATTAAATCATGTTATTTAGTGTGTTTATATTAAATGAATGGTTTTTAAATAATTTATCTACCATCAAAAGTGATATAAATTTATGAAGGATTTGATCCCCTTTAGTTTTAGAATCTAAGGATGCCTTCTATTTATTCAATAAGGAAAATGTTAACCACATGTTAAGAATATCATCATCCATATTGTCCAACATGAAGGTAGGAGTCAGAGAATAACAGATACCCAAAGAAAGACACCAGCAAACTGACCAAACCCAAATAAAACCAATGGATCATCAAACCTAAGGAAACCCTAGGGACCCCATATCCCAATCAAAGAGACTCCTCAGTGTATTTCTAGACTCCTCAACATTATATATATATTCATACATGCATAGTACATATATTTATACATGTATAAGTATTTTGGTAAAAAAATTATACATATAATTATAAATAAGTTTTTATTATGTATACATATACACATAAAAACACACAAACATATATATATAAACATTTATATTCATTTATTTTATTTATTTTCATAAATAAATAAATTTAATTTTTTTATTATTTTTACATATTTCATAAATTTATATAATATTTTAGCATTATGTATTTACATAATGAAATTGGGGTTTTACCAAAATTGTAAAGGCTCTATATAATCCTGTATGAAACTTAGGTTCAAATCTAGGGCAGAAATTTTCATGGTACTTTATCATTATTGCAATGTATTTATTATAGTGGAAAACTATAGCAGTAGTACTATTCGCCCAAATTTATCTTTTGTACCATTTATTGGGCCTTCAAGCCATCAATGTAGGATAGTTAGACTATACTGGAGTAGCCTCAGGATGATAGAGCAGAGTGGTAGTAGTCACTTAGAAGAGCTAACTGAAAATAAGAAAATTGATGGACAAGGAAGACAAGATACTAGGTTTAGGCCTCGTAAAGCTCTGTATAGGGTAAGGATAAGTGGATCGCATTGTCAAGTGGTGAGGTAGGCACAGGTATTAAAGAATTTTTTGGGGAGTAGTTGTTTCAGTGCATTCAGCTAAAATGTGTAAAGACTTTTGTGCCTCTAGACATTTGGGTCATCTATTTTGGGTCCCTAGGTTATGTAAGATTTCTCTCTCAACCAAATTAAAGAGTAGGCTTATCTGAAAATAAAAATATGGAATTAGTAATTATTTACATAATACATCAAAAAAAATTTAACTATAATATGTATCTGTAATATAAATTATATGCTTAATTCAAAAATACATTTATATATCATATTTATATAATGTATTTATTTATATATATATATATATATATATATATATATAAATAAATAAATAAAAACATATATAATATGTATCTATATATTCAAAATATATTTAAATTTATCTACATGTATAATGTGATTTTATATTGATGCCAAAAATACATTGATATGCTATATGTCAATAAAATAATAATAAAAATATTATTATTATTATTATTATTTCCATTATTATTAAATATATTTTTTTGTTATAAATATTAGATGTGTTCTTATGCTCATAAATGTATATATATATACACATATTTGGGTTCTTATGTTGTAAATACATATATATGTATATTAATTTATATTTACATATATAAATATATATATATATATATATATATATATATATTATAAACAAATTTTGTGAATATCTATATAAAATTTAATAAAATTATATGTAAATTATTATATATTTACATATATATATATATAATTATTTTTAAATTAATTTTTATAAATATTATATGTGTTTTACACACATTGAATATTAAATATTTATCTATAAATGCTATTATATAATGTTTTAATATATTAATATTATTATTATATTTGTTTTATTTAAATTTTTCAATAAAATTACCATGGGTTTAAAAGCATCGCTAAAGTAAAAAAATTAACTATGATTTAGAACCCTCAATAATTCTTATACTAGAATTAGTTTTAAACCTCTTATAATTTTAAAAAAATAATAATAAGTCTAGTTATATTGTTTTTTGTGGTTATATGGAAACTTTTATTAAAAATTAACTTGATTTAATCAAAAATATAAAAATAAATTAGAGAGGTTTGAAATCACATCTAATTTCATAAATTAGTGGTGTTTTCAATAAAACCACCGCAAAATTATGTGGAAAAATAAATTAGAGGGTTTATACATAAACATTCTCATATAATATTTAATTTATAGTGGTACATTAAAAAAGATAAAGTATAAAATTATATTTAATAACTTTTCAAAATAAAATCCTTATAATAATGGGGTTTGAGAGTTTTCATTATAATTATACGTATATATTGAAATTGTTCATGAAATTATTATGTATGAAGTGTTAAGATGCATAATATCTATATATATTATGATTTTATTCATAAAATAAATGAATGAATGGTTTTTTGGGGGGCCTATTTTTTGGTTTAGATTGATGAGGTGGAAAAAAACAATGTGGAATCCCACATCATAAATGGGGGTAGAATCCTCAAATATCCTCCCTTATAAAAAGGGGCCTTGAGAATTGGTTTTCCATAAAACATATATGTGAAAAAAAATTAAATTATTTTTAAAAAAATAGTATTTTAGTAAATATATATATATACATATTATATATATAATAGGAAAAAACAAAAAACAAAAAAATTAAAATAAAATATTTTGTTAAAAAAGACTAATGAAAATATTAGTCTTAATGATTGCATTTGAAAATTTGATAATATGATCGATTGTATCCCCCCAAAGTTCACCTTTTTTATATCAAATCAAATTGTTCTTTGATTGAAATGGTGAGATAAAAACAGTTTCAATCACATAGATTTTTATCTACAAATAATGGTATGATGATATCATCCATTCTAATATCTTTAACCCAAATATCTCTAGATATATTATCCCATAATTGATGTTATGGGATGTCTTAATTGCATGTTCAGTGTTTCCAAACTCTTGGTGAAATCTTAAAGGTAATCTCCTCTAAGAACCCCACACCAACAAATGGGGGTGTATAAAACCCTTTTGTAAAGTGAATTTCATTCATGCCTCATGATTCAAAAAAAATGTTGTCTTCTTTTTCTACCTATATATTTTTATAGAAATAAAAATGGTTTATTAATCCAATGAAAAACCAAAAAAATGGATTCTAAATACCTTAAATTGATCAAACAAGACGTGGTCAAACTAGATTATTTTTATGGAAACAAATTCTCCTTATGGAAATATAATATGAAGTTCCTTATTATAGTTTTAAAGATTTTTTAAATTATGGAAAAATCCCTCCCCCCATTACTGATGAGCCTAATCCAAATCTTGTCATAACATTCATTGATGTGACTTAATTCAAACACATTCACATAACAAGGAAAAATATTGATTATGTTGACGTTTTTTTTTCTGAGTACATATACTCAACACATTATCAAATAATATTTATGATTATTTTTGGTAAATGATGTAAGTTTGAGAGATATGGGATGCACTAAAATTCAAGTACAAATTTAAATATAAAGGTACCGATAAATTTCTTATTGCAAAGTATCTTAACTTCAACATGGTTAATAACTTTTTGATGTTGTAGCAAGTAAATGAGTTCCAAGTTATAGTAAATAAAATTTTTCCCTTAAAATTAATATACCAAAAACATTCCAAGTTGGTTAAACTATTTCTAAATTTCCACCTATGAGGAAATAATTTGGTAAATCTGTCATTACAAATAGTGAAGATATTTCCTTATAAAAATTGAAAAATATTCTTTATATTAAAGAATAATCCTTATTGAGAGACATGGGGATGGATTTTAAATTTGATATCATGGTTAATATCATTGAGGGAAAGGAATCACAAAACACTTCCTTAAATATCAAGAATAAAGGTAAACAATTCAATGAGAAATTAAATCCTTACAAAAAAGAAATGATAATGCTTTGTCTGTGGAAAACTAGGGTGTTTTGCAAGGGAATGTCACTATGGAAAGAAAGTGAAAAAACCCACTACAAATTTTATGACTTAAGATGATCTATTAATGATGATATACAAAGTAAATATGAATTGGTGAAGATAGTATGGGGGATTTATTCTTTCACCATGGTTCATGTGTGTAAGGATCATTTAATGTTCAAAAAAATTGAAAAACATACTATCATGAAGGAGGTACACCTTGGGAATAACACAGGCATCAATGTCATAGATCAAGGAATAATGGGACTAAACGTTAATTTTAGGAAGAACATGACTCTTCTTAATGTGTTTTATGTTCCAAAAATTTGAAATAATTCATTATCTATTTTTGTTCTATGTAAGAAGAGATTTTAGATTTCATCAGAATCTGACAATGTCATATTGTCAAATGGAGGCATGTTTGTGGGAAAATAATACTCAAATGATGGCATGAATGAATTGTCTATTAATAATAATATTCAATCTTCTACTTACTTGATTTATTCCTCTAATTTATAGAATGATTTATTAGAACATGTTAATTATAATTTATTAAAATTAATGAAGAAGTTAAAATTATTTAACTTTTTAAATGAATTTAATAAATTTGAAACATGTGAAAAATCAAAAATAGTTAAAACCCCATTTAAATGTGTTGAGGAAAATTATGATATATTATAATTAGTATATTCTGATATTTATGGAATAAATGGTTTGTTAACTCATGGATGAAAAGGTATTCTATTACTTTTATTTATCCTTGTAGTAGATATTTACATATATATCTTATTAGAACAAAATATTAAGCCATTAATATGTTTAAGAAGTATAAATCAGAAGTTGAAAACCAATTAATAAAATTATTAAATTATTACACTCAGATAGAGGTGTTGAACACTTTATGAATGAATTTAATGAGTTCTATGAATAAATTGGTATAATTCATCAAATTACCACTCCTTATACACCTAATAATGGCTTATATGAAAGGAAAAAAATCATACTTTAGTAGAACTGGTAAATTTCACGATTAATACATCTAAGTTACCCTTAAATTTATATGGAGAAGCTTTATTGGTTGCATTTTATATTCAAAATGTGATTGTTTCTAGTAAATCTAAGTCACCCCATTATGAAATTTATAAAGGTATAAAGCCTAATTTTTCATATTTTAAAGTGTGGGGTGTTTATATTACTATAGAGTTCATGATACTAAAATAAGTAAATTTTTTCATAGATTGATTAAAGGGGTTTTTTGATATGTAGAAAATAAAAAAGCATATAGAATTATATATTTGGGAGCTACGTTCATTGTTCTATGTAGATTTTTTTGAAAATAAATTTTATAAAGATGATGTGGAGGTGGTTATTCTGCATACCCCTCTCTCTTATAATTCATATTGTTCAAATATAAAATTAGAGAATAATTGTGATTCTCAATTTGAACCAAAATAGAGCACAGGACATAGGATGGAAAAACTTCAACATCTAGATTTTATTTCTCCTCATTCCAAAGTTTTAATTATTGAATTTCATCAAAATAATATTATTCTAAATAAGTATCTTATAGTATTAACTATAAAATATGACCCAAAGACATATAAAGTAGTTATGACTTCTAAAAATGTTGATTTAGCGAAAGGTGTTATTAATAAGGAAATTGATTCCATTATTGTGAATAATTCATAAGTCATTATGTATTTACTAAGATGTTCAAAATGTTGGTTATGGGTGAAGAGGAAGAATGTGGTGTTGGGAAATATAATAAAATTTATTTTAATATTGAATTTACTAGAACCCAGAATGAGGATATTTCATGTAAAAATTATAATTAGTTTATTTAATATTAAAATAAATGAATACCCAATAATAGAATTCTTTCTTCGATGTGGATATTGGTCATATAAAAAACCCTTTATAATTTTCTTCATTGCGCTGTGAGGATCCAAGTATATAATCCCTCTATAGGTTATCTACACAATCTCCTTTTATCTCTAATAAACTCCAATTGATCTTTAGGTGCTAGTGTGGTGAATCAGTTTTCATCCATCGTTCATGCTGATCACTCGTACTTTAGTCTTAAATAATTCTCTCTTGTGTTTTTAATTCTTGAGAGGGGGAGATAATGAGGAGTTGAGATAAAATTAATTCTTCAGAACAATTCTCTATTATCAATTTTTTTGGATACAATATACAAGATACATAATTCTTTATTTATAGATCTACTATTTTGGTTAAAATATTATTTAATTTAATGTCAGAAATCAAATAATAATATTATCTTTAATAAAACCCATTCTACATAATAATATTTTATGTTGCATGCCAACTTGCATAATAAATATTATTTAACTATCTTCTTGATTAATATTTTTCAATGGAATTAGTCTTGGTTAGTTTTATCTATTATAAAATTTATTAAACTCCCAAATAAATATTTAATTCAAAAACTTCATTCATTAATAAAAATTTTAGATCATTAAAACATAAATAAAATTATCCCTCAATCATGGGAATAATATTTATTCAATTAATTAAATTAAAATATAATTTAATCAATATCATCAGAAACACAAATTTTTTGACCCTCTAGGATTCTATCTCATTACCCTTAGGCATTCTATCCTAAAGTATAAGATTACTATCTAGAAACATGTTAAGGAATCCAATATAATGAACTTAATGTCGCTATGATGAAAACCACATATGAATGCCCACTTTGTAATATAATCTCCATATCATGATATCTCCTCAATAAATTTTCACATTCGTGTCATCAACCTATGTGCTCAATAGGTATTTTTGGACTATCTGAGATAAAATCATAGTTAAACCATAGACATGGAATTTAGTTTGATGGTTTTATTCCAATCAAAAGGTTGATGTATCAAATTCTATAAATATGGAAGATACAAATCCTTCCTTGGCATAGCCATTAATGAAATGTCAATAATGATGCACCCAATATTCCATACCACACCATTAACATATGGAGTCATGTGGCATCCCGCCTTTTTATTACATAAACTTTCATTACATTACACAAAACAGAGGATCTTTAAGGTTTAGTGTCTTGGAAACTAGGAACATAATACAAGAAAACAATATAAAACATTCTTCTTAAACACTGGAAAGGCTTCTCCTTAAGTTCATCCTAGGTTCATTACTGCATCTCATAACCTGGGGACATACATCAAAAGAAGGGGTGAGCAGAAGGCCTAGTAAGGGAAACAAGAGAAACATTTTACATGTGAACTTGAGATACTTCAATAAGGTCATGAAAAGAACTTTAAGGCATGAGAAAGAAATCATGAGGAATATCATAATAAAAATAATGTTTTTCATAACTTGAAGATGTGGCTACAACATTTAATATTGACAATCATTTCGTTTCACCAAGGTCCATCCACAAGGTGTCATTAAAAATTACCAAGGTTATTCACCAAGGCGTCATTAAAATAGTAATCTCTAGAGATTAAGTCTTTACCCAATGCATTGAAGCGCTATCAGGGGGAACCCTTGACATGTCTTTATTATCATGTGAGCCAAATATATCATCATCAATCATTTCATAAACAACCCATATAGCATAAAAGGAATGGGTTTAATTTCATAATCATAACGTTTAAAAAATGCTTTAAAGACATTATCTTTACGTCACTTTAAACCCACGGAAAGGAAGAGCGGGTTTCATGTATGTAAATCATAGAATTTAAAATAGAACAACTTGGTATATGTGTGAATACCCCTATAGAAGACAGAGCTTTGAGTATTCACTTAATAAAATAAAAGAACTTTAGAAAAAGAGACAGACATTTTGAGACGGAAATTCTGCAGCATAACGGCTATGTTTTGGGGTTTTAGAAAACATTGAAAAGAGAGGGTACATGAGTCAAACAATCACAAATGACCCATAAAACAGTATAGGGACAAAATATGAATAATATATGAACATGGTAATGAAATTTGTAGGAAATACCATTTGAAATTAAAAACATGGAAGGAAGACAAAAATTAGATTTCTCTTATGAAAATTTGGCAGCCTAACGGCGTCACTTAAACTTCAACAAAAATGAATTGAAAAGATCAAATAGGGTCTCTCATAATATGATCATAATATTTCAGTATGATAGACATATAGATAATACCCCAACATAATAAAAAGTAACTTGAAATACTTTACATGAAATTAGAACTTTGAAAATGAGAAGGGTGAAAGAATCCCTTAAAAATTCGGCAGCCTAACGGCACCACTTAAGCATTCTTAAAACGAATTTATGAGCGCAAGAGGGGGTATAACAAAATATGAACATAAAAGGGAAGTAATATGAATAAAAAATAACATCCTTAAACATAAGAACATGTAGCATAAAAGAAATGACATAAAAGAGATTACTTGAAAAGAAAGAGAGAGGTCGGATCCCTTACCTTAAACGTAACTCTTAAAACTCAAAGGTTGGGACCTTGAGGGCTTGTGGGCACCTTGGTAGGACTCCTTGGGAGGTAAGGAGACAAGAACTTTGTTGAGGATGATTTTGGAGTCGAATGGATGAGATTATGTCTTGGTATTTATAGGTAAAGTGAGGGGACAAGGCATTAATGGCCAAGAGACACCTCATTGGTGGTATTGGAAAAACCATGGGCTTACCCATGGTATTTTCCCATGGTATTGGCCACTTGGGACACCTCATACAATAATTCATCCCCTTTAGTCGACCATCCCTTAAAATATCTCATGAAATCATCATGACACAGTTATGATATCATTTAACATACCGAAACCCTAAAACTGCATTTTTACTATTCACTGAAAATTCATCTTTCTCAGAAAAAATCCCAAAAAATTACCATAACATAATATCGATGCTCAGATTTCAAAAATAAATTCCATTTTAAAAAAATATTTTTCTAAATATTTTTAATTTAATTTTTAATTAAAAAAACACTATTCACCCGAAAAAACTAATACTTGGTTAATAATTTATGAAACCGTTATTTACCCATTTTATTGAATCACATTACTTAATCAAGGTGTCTAAATTATATTAAAACTTTCTTTAAGTGAGATTACTAATCCATTTGGTCACATTACTAATCCTAAGCATAAAATCACTATTCATAATTTACTATTCATCAAAAATTAAGTTGATCTTATTAGACTCTAAATTTCGCCCTGAACATAATTGTAGAAGACCATTTTTTGAAAATCATTACACATAATTAATTTTTTAAGGTTTACATAAATATTGTGAAATATCCTTTTTTTCAAAATTCATCAATAAAATACATCCTAAAATTATCCGGACATTTGAAATTTCACAAACTTCACTAAAGGAGGAAATATCAATTTATTCATTCCAAATGATTACACAAAGAAGCTACGGTCTCGTCACATATCCCCTTATAACACCAGCATAAGACCTAAGTGTAAGGTGTGCTATGGTGAGAGAATCTGAGGGAGGCTCAGATAACATTACCCTAGTAGTAATCTCTACTAACTTGAACTTCTCCCGCAGGCGTTTCCATTCAAGCTTGACACGCTGGAGTTCGTCTTGGGCTTGGTCCAAAGCGAAGCCCAAAGATGCCACCTCCTTCCCAAGCTCTGATAAGTGGGCTTTATAAGGTTCGAGTCTACCGGATGAAGCCATCGGCTCCTCTTTCTGTATTAACCATTAAATTCTCTATTAAATCGTTAAGAGTAAGTTAATATACTAATCAAAAAGTTTGGGTCGTTACATTCTTCCCCCCTTAAGAGATTTCATCCCCGAAATTTTATACTTGAGTACTAGTCGAAAAGGTGAAGGTATTTTTGCTTCATTGTTTCCTCTGGCTCCCAAGTCGCTTCTTCATATTTATGATTCCTCCACAACACCTTCACAAGGTGGGTAGTCTTGTTTCGTAGAACCTTGTCTCTACGGTCTAAGATCTCCACTGGCTGCTCCTCATAAGAGAGGTCATATTCCAGTTGTACCACATCTCGGTTCAGTACGTGCGAAGGGTCGGGTATGTACTTCCTCAAGAGAGATACATGGAAGACATCGTGAACTTGAGCTAGGTTCGGTGGAAGTGCTAGACAATAGGCCACTGCTCCTATGCGATCAAGGATTTCATAAGGGACAATGTACCTAGGGTTGAGCTTCCCTTTCTTCCCAAACCGCATGACTCTCTTCCAAATAGAAATTTGAAGGAAGACTTTTTCGCCAACACCAAACTCCAAGTCCCTTCGACGGTTGTCATCATAGCTCTTCTGCCGACTCTGAGCAGCCTTTATGTGTTGTTGGATGGAATAAACCTGTTATGTCATCTCTTTCACAAGATTAGGCCCAAGAGGCTTTCTATCACCAGTTTCATCACAACAAGTAGGAGTTCTACATCGCTTTCCATACAGAGCTTCATAGGGTGCCATCTGAATACTCGAATGGAAGCTGTTGTTATAGGAGAACTCAACTAATGGGAGGTGTTGATCCCATCCACCTTTAAATTCCATTGAGAATAATCTCAGCATGTCTTTGAGTGTCTGAATAGTCCTTTCAGATTGGTCATTAGTTTGAGGATGATAGGTCGTACTAAAATTCAATTCAATATTCAGAGAATGTTGAAGACTTCTCCAGAATTTTGATGTGAATCTTGGATCACGATCAGACACGATGGATAGTGGTACCCCATGAAGCCTTACCACTTCCTTTACATATATATTGGAAAGTTGATCTAGAGAGAAATCTTCCCGAATAGAGATAAAATGGGCGGTCTTGGTGAGACGGTCCACAATAACCCATATCGCATTGTTTCCTTTGGATGTTTTCGGGAGACCAGTTACAAAGTCCATAGTGATATTATCCCACCTCCATACTGGTATGGGTAGAGGTTGTAATACCCCCTTATGAATTTGTCGTTCTGCCTTTACTTGTCGACACACCAGGCACCTTGTAGTGTAATCAGCAATCTCCCTCTTCATGTTACCCCACCAATAATGATCACGAAGGTCTCTATACATTTTAGTGCTTCTCGGATGTATAGAGAAAGTAAATCTATGAGCTTCATCCATCGGTTCTTTTTTTATCTCTGGAATAGATGGAACACATAGTCTTGTACGAAATTTCAATACACCTTCTTCATCAATATTGAAATCAGGGAACTTCCCATCCTTTACAGCCTCAAACTTCTCCTGTAGAAAAGGATCTTCTTTTTGAGCCTTCTTGATCTTCTCTAGTAATGAAGGTTGAGAAATCATTTGGGATAGGGTTGATGATGTCCCTTCTTTTACAACTCCCATGTCCAGTTTTACTAGATCTTTAATCAAGGGATCTCCTAGGATCCTCATTGTTGCTAGAACAACATGATCTTTCCTACTTAATGCATCTGCGACTTTGTTTACTCTTCCAGGGTGATAATGAATTGACCAATCATAGTCTTTAATAAGCTCCAACCATCTCCTTTGTCTCATGTTCAATTCTTTCTGCGTGAAAATATACTTTAAACATTGGTGGTCAGTGTATATATCACATTTCTCCCCATAAAGATAGTCCCTCCATATATTTAGAGAAAAAACAACTACTGCTAGCTCTAGATCATGCGTAGGATAATTCTGCTTATGAATCTTCAACTGTCGAGATGCATAAGCAATTACCTTGTCATCTTGCATGAGGACGCACCCAAGCCCTTTCAGAGATGCATCGCTAAAAATAACTAATCCTTCTCCGATAGAGGGTAGTGTTAACATAGGTTCAGTAACCAATCTCTTCTCCAGATCTTGGAAACTTTCATCGCATTCCTTAGTCCAGAATAACTTAATCCCTTTTCGAGTCAACTTGGTTAGTGGATTAGAAAGCCGTGAAATTTTTTTCACAAACCTCTGATAATATCCCGCTAAACCAAGGAAACTACGAATCTCAGTTACTGTTGTGGGTTGAGGCCACTCTTCCACAACCATTGTCTTTGCAGGGTCAATCGAGATTCCTTCATTGGTTACGATGTGCCCCAAGAAAGCCACTTGTTGCAACCAAAACTCACACTTGCTGAACTTTCCAAAGATCCTCTCCTTCCGCAGATTTTTCAAAATAACCCTCAGATGATCTTAATGATCCCCACAACTTTTTTAATATATCAAAATATCATCAATAAAAACTACCACAAAGTTATCAAGGTAGTCCTTAAAGACTCTATTCATCAAATCCATGAAAATAGCAGGAGTATTAGTCAAGCCGAAGGGAATAACAGTAAACTCATAATGCCCATATCTTGACCAGAAGGCAGTCTTTGGAATATCTTCCTTCTTCACCCTCAATTGATGATAACCATATCGAAGGTCAATCTTGGATAAGAATTGAGCCCCATGAAGTTGGTCAAATAAATCATCAATTCATGGAAGAGGGTATCTGTTCTTCACTATGATCCCGTTAATTTCTCTATAATCAATGCATAGCCGCATTGATCCATCCTTCTTCTTCACAAAGAGAACTGGTGCTCCCCAAGGAGACACACTCGGTTGGATAAACCCCTTCTCCAACAAGTCTTCGAGTTGTTTCTTTAACTCTTCTAGCTCCACATTTTCTATTCTATATGGGGTCTTTGATATCGATTGAGACCCAGGTATGAGTTCAATGGAGAACTCTACCTCTCTTTCTGGGGGAGGTCCAGGTAACTCCTCAGAAAATATATCCATGTATTCCTGAACAATCGGAACATCTGATATTTGTACACTCTCTTTTCCTTCTTCATCATCACCGATTAACTCTATAAAGAAAACTATAGGAGGTGCTTATAGACAGGGATCAGTTCGGGATATCTCTCCTTGGAAGATAATTGTAGGTCATTCATTCAAGACTACTGAGATTTCCTTCCTTCTACATTTGACCTTCACATTATACTTTGAGATCCAATCCATCCTTAGTATAACGTCGACTTCCAACATGGGAATGACTACTAGATTTATGATAAGATTTTTCTCACTAAAGTAAACACTATAGTCTCTAAAAACTATTTATGAATGGATAATCCCACTTGGAGTCTTGACTGACAACTCTACCTCAAGCAGTTCGGGGATTGATTCTATATTCTTTGCAAACTTGGAGGAAATAAAGGAATGCGTAGAACTAGAATCAAACAAATTATTTGCTAGTTTTGAGAGTACAACAAGAGTACCTTCTACCACATCATTCGGAGCTTCAACTTCAGTTGTTGTGATAGCAAAAGCACAACCTTGCTCCTCCGGCATTTGCTGAGGTTGATGGTGATTCCCCTCCACTGCCCTTGGATTTGGAAAGTGATTAGAAAAGTGCCCAAGCTGTCCACACTTGAATAAATGGACTTCGGGTAGGGCCAGAACCATCTTTCCTCTGTCGTCAGTGTTGGGGAGTTGAGGCTTCACCTCACTACGACAATTCCGAGAAACATGGCCTCCTCTTCCACACCTGCAGCACTTGCCACTTCTGATCAAGCAGTGCCCCGGATGCTTATTCCCACATTTATTACATGTGGTAAGTTGAATTTTCTTTCCACCTCTTCCCTAATCAAAAGTATTCCCTAAACTAGGCTCCAATGACCTCTTCTTGTCATTTGATTTATGATACCATTGTGTCTCACCAAACACTGCCTTAACTTTCATTACACTCCGCACAATCTCCTCGTATCTATCGTAGACCCGGTTGGCTAGATTCTTCCGCATATGAGGTCTTAGTCCACCAAAAAATCTATCAACCTTCCCACTTGGATCCATGACAAAGATAGAGGTATATCGTGAAAGTCGGGTGAAGTTCATCTCATATCTTCTGACAGATTCGTTCTCCTTCTGCTTCAGCTTGAGAAACTATTTCTCTATTCTCGTTCTCATGGAACGAGGGAAATACTTGTTAAAGAATAATCCCCAGAACTCTTCCCACTCCATAGCTTCAATATCTCCTCTAGGCTTCATGTTTTTGACCAGTTACCACCACTGATAAGCTTCTCCCTCTAGGCGGTAAACAGCAAGGGTGACTTTTTCTTATTCCGGACAAAGGAGTACAGAAAAGATCTTTTCAATGGAGCTTATCCATTGTTCTGCAACCAATCGGTCAGTATATCCACTGAAAGTTGGTGGTCATTGATGCATGAAGGACTCAACAGAGTGGTGTTCCCTTCATGGTGAGGTTGTCCTCTCATCTTGATTCAAGTTATTACTCATAACTTGAGTCATTTGGTTCATCATTCACATGAATGTTTCCATTCCGGCTTCCATCGGAGGGTCGTCAGCACATGGTGCATTGCGGTCACCATCTACACGGTTCCTCCTATTGCCCACCATTTTCTAAAAGGATAAAAACTTAGTGAGAAACTTATTTTATTTATGAATCTTTTAACTAAGACTTCATGCTTATACAATTACATTTCTCTATAATTCCTTCATAATGATTCATAAAAAGCTTGTGATTAACCAAACATATCCCCTGGGAGTGTCGTAACCAAGAGTGCAGTAAGGCCAGTTATTGTGCACTAGTTCTCGTTCGAGTCTAGCTCAAAGCGGTGTTTTCAGGTTTTACCTCTATGTACATTTGTTCCAGAGCCGCCTCTACCTACTCGTATCCAGACAGGGATGTATTTGTTTGATAAACCACTTACTCAATACTTACCAAAATAACAGGAAGTTTTCCTATATTTAAACTTTTCTATAGGGTTCTTCCTAAAGTTTTTATATTATAATTTCCACAAATAACTAAACCATCCTTTGATACCAACTGTGGAATCCCACCTTTTTATTACATAAACTTTCAATATATTACACAAAAATGATTATCTTTAAGGTTTAGTGTCTTGGAAACCAGGAACATAATACAAGAAAACAACATAAAACATTCTTCTTAAACACTTGAAAGGATTCTCCTTAAGTTCATCCTAGGTTCATTACTGCATCTCATAACCTGGGGACATACATCAAAAGAAGGGGTGAGCAGAAGGCCCAGTAAGGGAAACAGGAGAAACATTTTACATGTGAACTTGAGATACTTCAATAAGGTCATGAAAAGATCTTTAAGGCATGAGAAAGAAATCACAAGGCATATCATAAAAAAAATAAAGTTTTTCATAACATGAAGATGTGGTTACAACATTTAATATTGACAATCATTTCATTTCACCAAGGTTCATCCCCAAGGTGTCATTAAAAATTACCAAGGTTATTCACCAAGGCGTCGTTAAAATAGTCATCTCTAGAGATTAAGTCTTTACCCAATGGCATTCGAGAGATATCAGGGCGCACCCTCAACATGTATTTATTATAATTTGATCCACATATATCATCATAAATAATTTCATAAACAACTCATATAGAATAAAAGTAATTGGTTTCATTTTATAATCATAATGTTTAAAAACTGCTTTAAAGACATGATCTTTACGTCACTTTAAACCCACGGAAAGGGAGAGCGGGTCTCATGTATGTAAATACCTGAATTTAAAATAGAACAAATTGGTATATATGTGAATACCCCTATAGAAGAGAGAGCTTTTAGTATTCACTTAATAAAATAAAAGAACTTTAGAAAAATAGAGAGACATTTTGAGACGGAAATTCTGCAGCATAATGGCTATGTTTCAGGGTTTTAGAAAACATTGAAAAGAGAGGGGACATGGGTAAAACAATAAAAAATGACCCATAAAACAGTAGAGGGAAAAAATATGAAGAATATATGAACATTTTAATTAAATTGGAAGTACATACCATTTGAAATGAAAAACATGGAAGGAAGACAAAAATTAGATTTCTCTTATGAAAATTCGGCAGCCTAACGGCGTCACTTAAACTTCAAAAAAAATGAATTGACAAGATCAAATAGGGTCTCTAATCATATGAACATAAGAGTTAAGTATGATATATATAGAGATAATACCCCAACATAATAAAAAAGAACTTTAAATACTTGACATGAAAGTAGAACTTTGAAAAAGAGAAAGGTGAAAGAATCCCTTAAAAATTCGGCAGCCTAACGGCGCCACTTAAACATTATTAAAACGAATTGATGAGAGAAAGAGGGGGTATCCCATCATATGAACATAAAATGGCATTAATATGAATATAAAATAACATCCTCCAAAATAAGAACATGGAGCATAAAATAAATGACATAAAAGAGATTACTTGAAAGGAAAGAGAGAGGTCAGATCCCTTACCTTAAACATAACTCTTAAAACTCAAAGGTTGGGACCTTGAGGGCTTGGGGGCACCTTGGGAGGACTCCTTGGGAGGTAAGGAGACCATAAATTCATTGAGGATTATTTTGGAGTCTAATGGATGAGAGGATGGCTTGGTATTTATAGGGAAAGTTATGGGACAAGGCATTAATGGCCAAGGGACACCTCATTGGTGGTATTGGAAAAACCATGGGCTTGCCCATGGTATTTGCCAATGGTATTGGAAACTTGGGACACATCATACAATAATTCATCCCCTTTAGTCTAACATCCTTTAAAATATCTCATGACATCATCATGAAACAGTTATGATGTCATTTAACATACAGAAACCCTAAAACTGCATTTTTACTATTCACTGAAAATTCATCTTTCCTAGAAAAAATACAAAAAAATTACCATAACATAATATCGATGCTCGGAGTTCAAAAATAAAGTCCATTTTTTTAAAAATAATTTTCTAAATATTTTTAATTTAATTTTTAATTAAAAAAACACTATTCACCCGAAAAAACTGATACTTGGTTAATAATTTATGAAACCGTTTTTTACCCATTTTATTGAATCACATTACTTAATCAAGGTGTCTAAATTATATTAAAACTTTCTTTAAGTGAGATTACTAATCTATTTGGTCACATTACTAATCCTAAGCATAAAATCACTATTCATAATTTACTATTCATCAAAAATTAAGTTGATCTTATTAGACTCTAAATTTCGTACTGAACATAATTGTAGAAGACCATTTTTTGAAAATCATTACACATAATTAATTATTTAAGGTTTACATAAATATTTTAAAATATCATTTTTTTCAAAATTCATCAATAAAATACATCCTAAAATTATCCGGACATTTGAAATTTCACAAACTTCACTAAAGGAGGAAATCTCAATTTATTCATTACAAAGTATTAGACAAAGAAGCTACAGTCTCATCACATAGCCCCTTATAACACCAGCATAAGACCTAAGTGTAAGGTGTGCTATGGTGAGAGAATCTGAGGGAGGCTCAGATAACATTGCCCTAGTAGTAATCTCTACTAACTTGAACTTCTCCCGCAGGCGTTTCTGTTCAAGCTTGACACGCTGGATTTCGGCTTGGGCTTGGTCCAAAGCGAAGCCCAAAGATCCCACCTCCTTCCCAAGCTCTGATAAGTGGGATTCATAAGGTTCGAGTCTACCGAATGAAGCCTTCGGCTCCTCTTTCTTCATTAACCATTAACATCTCTATTAAATCTTTAAGAGTAAGTTAATATACTAATCAAAAAAATTGGGTCGTTACAAGTCATAGTTCTAATAAAAAAAATCTTACTATGTGATTCATGACATGAATTAATGATAATATTAAAGTATAATGACCATCACACATGCTTACAGATAAGAACTCTGATGAAACCCAAACGTACAAAATTCCTCCAAGAGAGTATATTCTTATAATCTATCATCATGGATATTACTAACTGATAACTTAATGAGAATAAGATTCAACCACTTACGAGTATTCACACCTGATATTCTATGTACTATGTGTCTCATCATAGTAAGTTATCCAACCACAGAACATTATTTAAAAATATTGTCATATAACTTCAAGGTTTTCATCATAGTAGGGAACTGCAATGACCTTATCAGTGTGACATATAATCAAGGACATTATTACTTTAGATTCATGTAGAATAGTGAACAATATATAATAAGAGGTTTTATTAAAATTTAAATAATTTAATATACATGTAATCAAAGTACAAACAGTTGGTCCTTGGATGCCAACTCTAAAAAACTCCCACTTGGACTAGATCCAACTGACTTTGACTTTCAATCTTCTTGACCTCACATTATAATCAGGTTTCTACTAATTCAAGGTTTATTCCACATTGTCTTTCATAGAAATACAACTCAGTGAAACCTCACCTCTCTGAGAAAAATCCCTCAAGAGATGATACTTCCAAAGTATGTGCTTCATTTGTTGATGTGGCCTTGGATCTTTTGAAAGATCTGCCACTAAAGTATTATCAGAATATAGTGTGATATGATTTTTACTGCTAGGTACCATTTCAGGCTCTTGGATGTAGTTAAACATTTATACTACTTCTTTATCCGCCTCATAATATGAAATATACATGGACTCTACTGTGTAATCTGTAACTATGGCCTTCTTTAAGGTCTTCCAACTCATACCACTTCCATTCAAATTGAATATGTATCCCATTTATGAATTCATGTCATCTTGATCTATTTGGAAACTAGAATCTATATATCTTTTGATGAATAGTTTTTTATCTCCTCCATAAACAAGGACCATATCCATAGTATTCCTTAAATATATAAGATCTATCTTGTCTACCATCTAATGGTTGTCACTAGGGTTAGCATGATATCTTCCTACCATAATTAATTAGTAGGAAAAATTAATCCTAGCACATAGCATAGCATAAATTATTCACCCAATTTCTAATGCATATGGAATATTTTCCACTATATTTCTTTCCTCATGGGTATAAGGACACATTTTCCTAGAAAGATGAATATTGTGTGATGATGGAAACATCCAATCTAATATTGTTCCATACTGAAGCTCTTCAGTATCTTTTCAATGTGTGTACATTGACTTAGTTTGAGAAATATCTTATATCTATCATGATGGATCTTTATCCAAATAATATATGTTACCTCACCTAATTCCATCATGGAGAATCATTAATTCAACCAACACTTAAAAGACTATAAGGCTAGTATATTTTTTCCAATAAGTAATATGTCATAAACAGATAATATTAAGAAAAATATTTCACTCCTAATAAACTATTTATAGACACAAGTATTGCATTCATTCTTTATGAAACCAAATTCTCTTATGGATTTATCAAAATGAATTTTCCATGACCTGGATGATTTCTTTAATCCATAAATTTATTTTTGTAACATGCATATCTTATTAGCATCCTTTAGAGTCACAAACCCTTAAGTTTGTGTAGAAACCTTACTGAAGGTTCCCATTAAGAAAATATGCTTTGAAATATATTTTAAAAATATCATATTCATCATAATCCATAATAGAAAGTATAATTTTTAGGCATTTCAGTATAGAAACTAGTGAAAAGGTTTCATCATAGTCAATTCCTTAATGCATTTTAAACATTTTTTCAACTATTCGTGTCTTATTGGTACTGAATTTTCCTTACATGTTCAGTTTCTTCTTGAATACCCATTTGAAAAAAAAATAGGCTTTACAACCATTACAGGATCTACCAAATCCTAGACTTTGTTTTTGAACCATGAATCCATTTCAAAATTCATGGATTCTTGACACTTGGAAACATCTATGCTAGTTACTTCATCCTTGTAGGTTAGTGGGTCATTATTATAAACTAAAAATGATTCACCATCCACAATGACTAGAAAACCATATTATTCTGGTTCACTAATCTCTATAGTAATCTTACACAATATGTGTGTCTCTGGAACAAATTCTTATTTCATGGGGAACTGTAGAGTTTTTTTCTTATTCCATATATTGTGTATTTTGAGCCTAGACTTCATAGAAGTCTACCTCACTCCCACTATCTATTTCAGAGATAATATCCTTATCAATAAATGTGGGATGTCTATTAACGACAACCTTTTTGTCTAAAGGATTGTATAGGTATTATTCATTTTTTTCTTTAGAATATCCTATAAATATACAATTTGTGCCTCAGAGTGAAATCTTATTACATAAAAAGGACATAACAAATGATTCTCAACCCCACACAAGTAATTAAGACACCATGGGTTTCATTCCATTCCATAATTAGTATGGTATACCATTTATTACTTTATTTGGAACTCAGTTTAGTATGTATACTATTGTTTGTAACATGTATCCCAAAAAGGATAATGGAAGACTCTCATGATTCATCATTGATCTCACCATTTCTAACAAGGTTTGGTTCTTCCTTATACTTACACTATTCCACTAAGGTGTATAAGGACACATTAATTGAGATAGTATCCTAAAATCTCATAAATAATCAATGAAGTATTGATTAAGATATTCTCTACAACAATATGAGTGGATTTTCTTACTCTTATTAGCAAACTGTTTCTCAACATTATTATTATATTTCTTAAATTTATCAAAATAAACATATATATACCTAATTATGTATACATATCCATATCTACTAAAATCATCAATAAAAGTTATGAAGTATGAGTACCCACCCATCGCTTTAGTAAGAAAAGTTCTGCACACATCTGTGTGAACTAATTCAACAATCTCTTTCACCCTTTCACATTTCCCACTAAATAGATATTTGTTCATATTACCATGTAAACACGCATGACATACAATAAGTGGTTTTAGTTCAAAAGAATATAAATGTCCATCTTAATTAAATTTAGTTGAGTACTTTTCATTTTAATGACTTACCCAAAGATTCCAAATTTGGGTTTGGTATGATTCATGTGAAGTATTTTCATTATCTATTGCCAATACTTGGGTTGTGTAACCCAACACATAAATACCGTTATTTAAATATACGTTACCATAACAAATTAAATCTTTATAAAATAAGAAACATTTATTTTCAAACTTGAAAATAAGTCCATCTGTATCTAGTGTGGATATAGATATAATTTTTTGTGGTAATCGATGGAACATAATAACAACCATTTAAAACCAATATCATTTCAGTTGGAAATGGGAGGGGGTAGTCCCCAATTGCTATAGCAACAAGTTTATATTCATTGGTTTCTCTTAGATTAACCTACCCTCAATTAATCTTTAAAAATCTACTTGGTTACTATATTTGAATTCATATGTGAGCACCAAAAGTTATATCTAGTACCCAATTTGTAGAAATAGATAAAATACACTCAATAAAAAACGCACATGAATTTTACCCTTGCTTCTTTCTCTTGGTGATATTTTTCATCTAGTGTCCCTTATTACCACATGTGAAACAGATAGTATCATATTCCCTATATTTTCCCTTTATCTTCCTCTTCTTGGAAGGGAGGAAAGAATTTTCTTACTTTTACCTCTTTTATTTCCCTTTGTATTTGTTCACCATAAGGACCAAAGAATTATCAAACTCCATATCCTTATCTACTTTGAATAGAACAGTGATAAGTTTTGGAAGAGACTTCTCAATGTTTTTTGTATTGAAATTTATAAAAAAAAATTGGAGAAGATCTATGGGATTAGTGCCAGAATGAAATCATTATCTAGTTATTTTGGGAGTTTAAACCCTAGAACCTCTAGGTGCTCAATGTAGACAATTATCTTGAATACATAAGGCCCAACCAGGGCACCCTTTCTAAGATTTCTCTGAAAAATAACCTTGAAAATATCAAACCATTTCTATCTAGCTCTCTCCTCTTAAAGACCATAGAGGTTATCAAGAATGATAATCACAACCATGTTTTCATGAGACTTCATGAGTTCACTAGAAATGGATAAAACCATTAAATATTTAACATCAACCATGTCATTAGGAAGTTTATCATTGAAAAAAACTCTTCATCATTAGCTTCCTATATAGGAAAATTAGTAAGTGAGGATTCTAGCATGTAATATTTCTGTACATAGAGAAAAATAACCCGAAGGCTTATAAACCATTCCTAGAATTTATTTCTAGTGAGGAGATTGTCTTTAAGTAATATAGATCAAATGGATAGTTTGGATGATGAAATTTCTATTTTATTCTATAATTAAAAGATAATATTATTAGAAATTTTCTTCATTGAAAATTTTGTGAGAAATGATAATTAAATGATTTTATTAAATCAACCACTATTTTATCAAGCCTCAATTTCCCTCACCATTGAACTGGGAAGGACTACTTTCTAAGACATTCTAGTGGAAAGTATCCCCTTTGATTTTCATTATTATCCATACTTTTCCCATTAAAACCATAATAAAGTAAATAGGTAGGTGGTCTTGATAACTGCAAGCTTGTATCTCTTTGATTCCTTGAGTGGATTCCACTATCCTGAAATCCTAACTTTGATTTCCTCACTAATTGCCTCCAAATTTGTATTGAACATAATTTTTTCAATAAAATTATTACAATTTTGATTAAGTCAACCCAAAACCCTCATGAGAAATCCCCATTAAAAGTAAGTTTCTAGACATTGGCCATGAACTAAAGTTAATTCTACGGTTTTATTCCCAATAAATTAATTGAAGGCTTAGTCTGAATTAATATTAGTTGAGGGATTTAAATTTATTATACATAAATTTTATCTTTTTTATCCTTTACATATCCTATTAATATTATGTGGATGTAACTTAATTGATTAACCATATTGGATAAAACATTCACACAAAATCCATTTATTTGAATTCTGTCTTTGCACGTTAATTCATTTATTTATTTGATCATGGTCTTGTACCTATAATGTCGCACCCCAAACCATGTGTTTATTTTATTTTATGATTTCTATGGATTTAAATTATTTTTACGGTGGTTCACGTTCAGTCTTGGATAAAAGTTTTGAGTTTTGATAAAAAGTACGCATCTTGGGTTCGACGTCGTCGGAAGCGCGGGTGGAGCGCGACACCGCGCGGCTTCGCCCAAGAAACTGTGTGGCCTCTTCGGCTTAGAGGAATTAAAAATAAATTAGAAAATGTCAATTTAGATTGTCTTAATATTTTTTTTATGGCTATTAATAATTATTTTTATTATTATTAAGATTAGTTTTTATTCTTTTATTTAGTCTTTTATTATTATTATTGTCAATTATATATATATATATATATATATTTTAACCCTAACCTAACCCTATTCTACCCAGCCACCCCCCCCCCCTCTCCCTCCTCTCCTCTCGTCCCGCAACCCTTCACCTTCTCCCCTGCGCGGCTCCCCCTCCCCTCTCCCGGCATCTCACCGCACACCCGGCGGCCCCCTCCTTCAGCGCCGACCCCGCCCCCGACCTCCTCCAGGCGCGCCGCTTCTGCCCCCCCCCCCCCCCCCCCCGTCCGCCTGCTCCGGCACTGCCCGCACCGGGCTTTTCCGTCGCCGGCGCACCCTCCTCATGCCTCGCTCCGCCGCGGCGACCCCCCCCCCCCCCCTCTGGTGTCGTTCCGGCCTCCGCCGCACCGCCTCTCTCCGACCCTGTTGCCGGTGCACCCTCCTCCGGCCGAACCGCCGCCGTCCGGCCCCTCTTGCGCACTCTCCAGCTTCACCTCCTGCCATGCGCGCCTCCTGCGCCGCCCCGCACCATCGGCCGCGACCTCCGTTGGTGCCCCCCCCCCCCCCCTATCCAGCAGATCACGACCCCCTAGTCTCTCCCTCTCCCTCGTGTTTTTTTTCTTCTTCTTTTCTTTCTTCTTCTTCTCATAGCCTGTGTGATGCCCCCTGTTGCCCGCTCCTTTCACCGCCGGAGTTCCCCCTTCCTTAGAGCCTCCTCCTTCCCTCACGCAGCAGCGCCGCGCGACCCGCGCCTTGCCTGCATCGCGCCAACCTTCCTCTGTCCGCCGTCGCACCCAGCCGCCCATCCTCCTCTCCTCCCCTGTTCAGCGCGCACAGCCGGCGTCCCGGCCTCCCCCGCTTGCTCCCTGCTCAAGCCCGCAGCCCCCCCCCCCCGGCCAGGTCTCTTTTTTTTCCTTTTATTTATTTAATTTGTTTTATCTTATTAATATTATGATTATTAATGTTAATATTATTATTATTATAATTATTATTGTTTTTCATACTATTATTATTATTATTATTATTAATATCATTATTATTATTATTAGTGTTAGTATTACTAATATTATTATTATTATTATTATTATTATTATTATTATTATAATTCTTTTTATTCTTATTAACATTATTATTATTATTATTATTATTGTTTTATTATTATTATTGTAATTATTATTATTATTATTAATCTTATTATTATTATTATTATTATTATTATTATTATTATTATTATTATTTTATTATTATTATTATTATTTTATTATTACTATTATTCATACTATTCTTATTATTTCTAATGTTATGATTATTATTGATATTATTATTAAATTTATTATTATTATTATTATTATTATTATTTTTGTTATTATTATTAATCTTGTTATTCTTATTATTGTTATTATTATTATTAATATTATTATTTTTATTGATATTATTATTACAATTATTATCATTATTATTATTATTATTATTATCATTATTATTCCTGCTCTGTATTTTGCTCTGTAGAGGGTTATCAATTTATGTTTCTTTTGGTAGGATTATTGTTTGAGGACCCGCGCAGGGCGTTTCCAAGTGAGCACCACCGCCGCGCCTTGTTTCCGAGGTTCCGTCGTCGCCGCGCTTTAGTTTCAAGGTGAGCGTTTATTCCCGCCGCTTGGTTTCGAATGCTCTAGTGAGTTTTTGTATGTTTCTGAGTCCTTGGTACTGACTATACAGAGTGTTGGACTTTATCACGTGGTTTCGGACACACGTTGTGTCATCGCGCCTTGGTTCCGAGGTTGTTTTGTCGCTGTGCTTGATCTTGAGGTAGGTCCCCTTTGCACTGCTTTTAAAATTTAAGTTATATTATTTCATGCTGTTTGCGCACCCTAATTTTTCAAAATCAACATTTTATTAATTGTAATAAATATGAGATAATATACGATAATTAAATTTTAATATAAGATGGTTAATTTTTAAATGGTTATTTAATGTCAAAAGGAGCCGTTTATTTTATACACGACACATGAAACATCCTTTTTACGAGCGGACACCCAATAATGAAAGAATACCTGTTTGGATTTTAAACATCATTCACGGAATGTAAAACAGAGTTCTGGTTTAATGAGAAATGATTCCTTTTGAAGCATGAACAAATATATTGGTTCGTTTGAGAAATTGCACGGTTGGCTCTTAAAGATTATTTGGAAAAAGAAAATGGTTTGGTTTGGTTTATAAAAATATTGTTAGCCTGTGACGTAGTGTTTTGGGGTTCTTTAACGGTTTTAAACTGGGTTTTGTCTCATAAAGAAGTTGTACCTGTCTTTGAGTAGTGTTTGTGAAATGTATTAAATGCCCGTTTGGCACTTTATGGAAAGTGATAAAAATGTTTTGATAAAAACCCTCTTAGGGAGACTCTCATGCCTTGGTTGCAATTGATTGTTTGGGAGGCCGCGCTTAGAGGCTCCCGGGTACTTGAGTAGTAAAAGGCATGAGGTTGTTCCACGGAGTGGCTCGGGTGATGCCTGTTGTGCTTTATATATATATATGTATATGATTGGATGCTCGGTTGGCATTAGTTGGCTCACCCCTTTTTCAAACACTTGATACATGGGAATCTGGCATATTGAGAGAATATTCTAAGAACGATTGCTGCACTGGTAGGTTATGGTACTGACCAGTGGCCCATAGTAGGTGGATATATTGGGTTTATTGCTATGGGATTTGCCCTCGACCTGCCCGTGAGTGGATGGTCGAGCGTATTGTGCGTTTTGATTTCATCGTGACATATCGATAAGGATGATTTTTCATGTATTGGTGTCTTCTGGTTTATTCTCGATCTCCTAGGTTCACCCATGTCTATTCAGCTTTTGTAGCTTGCAGTAATGATTATGATGCTCACGTGTATACTTACATTGCCCTTGCTGTATGTTTTACTTTGTGCATTCTGGCATATTGTTTTCCTTGGAAACTGATAAATTGCTTTTTAATGGGTTTCTAAAAAATTGTTTTCAAATTGAAGTGTTTAATCCCTTTTGTACAAATTTGAAAATTTAAACATCACTTTCCCCCTTTCCTGAAATGTCATTGACACTAATGAAATGAACCCGAATTTTGAAATGGCTAAGGGCAATGGTTCGTACTTTGTTTTTAAGTAAAATGCTTAGAAAAACATACTTTTATAAATTATAGTTCAAACTTGAAATGATGTTTCTTTTATTTTAAAGGTAGTGCATTGGGAATAGATATCGGGCTAGCCTACTGAGTTTTAATACTCACACCTATAGTTCTTTTCTGTTTTTAGTGTTTGTGCAGGCTATAGCTTGAGTGCGCTCGCCTAGGGCGACGCTTGATCGTTGAGTCGGAGAGCGACCCGCGAGGTCGCACGGAGCTTGTTCGGACGTCGTGTTTGGTTAGTTTGTTTTATGTTTGTTCTTGTTTAGTCACTTTATTTGGTTTATCTTTTCTGTGCTGCTCTGTATTATTTCCATTGTCTTATTTATTTATATTGGGAGAAATCGTTCCCATAGCCTCTGTTGATGCCCTGGAGCTTGTCGCCAGCCCGGGAGGATCGGGAACGCCTCTCGGGCCATGTCGCGGACCGGCTTGGGTGACCGGTTCAGGGTCGACCCGGGTTGGTTCGTGACAAAATGGTATCAGAGGAGGTCAGCTCTGAGCGACCTCACTTTACAGAGCGCCCTTTGTTATTTGGGATGTCAAGGTAGATGGAGTAGGATTGTCGGGACTTGAGGGGTAGGTGCGAGAAGAGCGTCGCGAACTCTTGCCCGTACCGATCCTCAGGTTTCCATGGGATGTCCGGTTTAATTGGTTTGTTTGGGTTTTTATGGAAATGTTTTGCGATTGGGGTACGACAAATGGAGTTGGGATAATAGTCCTAAGCCGCATGGCCTGGAAAGCCATGTGGAGTTGGGGGCATGGTCCAAGAAGGCTCTCTGTGTCAGTGGCGTGTTTGGCATATGGCCGCCAACCATATGGTCAAGTCACCCACTGACACTAGTCCCCTGTTTGATTTGTTTTGGGTTTCCGTTGATTTTTGAAAGTGGTTTGAATCAGAAAAGTTGGTTTTGAAAAAAAAAAGTGTTGTTTGAAATGACATGTTTAATTTGTGGATTGTTTTAAAAGAAGTGGTATGAATAAATTGTTTTTGGAAAATGAAGTTGCTTTGTTTTGGCCTTGGTGTTCTGATGAGTACTCACATGCATTTTGGTATGTTGGAAATGTGGATGGATATCTGGTACGGTGGATGGATGCCCTGGGTGGCACAGATACATGCATGTGAGTGAGGCTCTAAAGAATACCAATGGCGAGGGTTTAACCCACTAAGATTGTTTTTAATTAAGGATGTTTTCAAAAAGAAGATTTTTGATGTTATGATAACTTGTTTTCTCGGATTTTGAGCTTGTCACCTATGCAGTGTTTGATTTTGAGGTCGTTATTCATTCGTTGAGTTGGCGTTGATTGGGTTTTTGACCTTTCCTTGTCCAGCGGTTATCCCTTTGAAGCTTCGATGGGTGATCGTAGTGCGGTTGATCAACCTAAGGATTTTATGCTTGAGTTTCGGAAGTTGGATCCACCTCTCTTTTATGGTCAAGCAGAAACCTCTATGGCAGAGGAGTGGATGCGGAAGATTGAAAGGGACTTTAACCTCATTGAGTTGCCCGAGTTGTTGAAGGTCAAGTTTGCGACCTTCATGCTTGAAGGTTCACCGTGGATGTGGTGGAAGTCAGTGTCTCGGAACAAGCCTCGTCAAGAGATTACTTGGGAGTTTTTCAAGGCCTCGTTCATTCATCAGTATTTCTCTGAGGAAGATAGGGTGAGAAAGGGGATGGAAATGTGTTGTCTACAGCAGGGCGACAGACCCGTGTTGGAATATTTCCAGCGCTTTGTAGAGCTAGTACCTTATGATTCAGAGTATGCCACAAATGACCCCGTGAAGGCTCGACACTTCGAGGCGGGTCTCCGTCCTGATCTACAGTCGAAGGTGTCAGAGTCCAACCTGACTTCATTTGTTGATGTGCCGAGACAAGCTTTTCATGTCGAAGCTGCGATGGTAGGAGTGCTCGAAGTAGTTCTCCCTCCTTCGATCCCCAAGAACAGTGGTGAAGATTCTGAAAAGGAGATGAGTAAGAAAATGAATGTGAATGGAGCAGGTCGTGGAATCAAGAGGCCTCGAGATCTTTCATCAACCTCTTCGGAGCGAGAGATTATTGTGTGTTATCAGTGTGGCAAGCGGGGTCACAAGAAGTCATCGTGCCCAAGCGCTCCGAAGCCCTGCCAGGCGTGTGGACGTCTGGGTCACTTGCGACGATTTTGTCGGGGCGTTGCAAGAAAGCGTCGCAGAGGGTGTTCTCAAAAGTAATGTGCTATTGGGTCTTTGTTCAGAGTTCTTGGTGTAAGTTTCCTTTCAGTTTAAGGGATCTTTTATTGTTGTAGTTATACTGGTGGTGTTTTGGGTATGAAATGTATGGGAACTTCATGGGTCTTTTGACGAACCTCGTCTTTCAATGCTGGTGTGTTTTAATTTTAAAATCTTGTCCTTCAATCTGTCAGATCAAAAGATGTATGTATCTCATTGGGATTATCAGAACCTGACTGCGAGGCAGAAGATGCTTCATCCATCAGGGCTCCAACCAAAAGGTCTCGGAGTGAAGCCAGCGCGTAGTCAGGAACCCCCGGGGGAAAATTTTAAAGAGTCTGGTGAAAGTCGTGCCTCTATCGTCGTGGTGTGATAGTTTTGGTGTTGTTGCTCTGGTTTCTCTGTCGTTGTAGTTCTCTCTTGTCGCAAAGTGCGTGATGGACTTATCCCTCGTGTAACGCCGGGAATTGTGCCTTTTGGATGTAAGTTGCTGATCAGTGACCTTGCGTGGGCCACTGATGTAAATCAGTTGCGGCCCTGGTTTGTGTCCATCCCGAAGTGATGGGTCGTGAGTTGTCGTACGTCGTAGTTTTAGTGATTTGATCCTTGGGCCCACCCTCCCCGCCCATGGGGTTAGGGTTTTAGTTGCGCAAAGTATCCATTTAAGCTTCTATCCCTTCGGATGTAAGTAAGTGGTTTAAATGTTTCCGCTGAGCTTTTATAGCTTGAGTAAGGCCCGGTTCTGGCCTAAGTTGGATTTTTGATGGGTCGCTAAGAGGTCAGTCCTTTTATGGTGGGGATACCCATCATGAGTCTCGTTGGGTTTTCTCTTAAATAGTTATCAAATTCTAGTGGAGTTCTTATGGTGGGAAGCCCGTTCGGGCCTCCCTCTGTTGGGGATTCATTTCGGGAAATGAGGTTTAGTTCCGTTGGTAGTCGGTATGACGTCCTTGAGATAAGAGGTTGGATCGTGTTCTGTGAAATCCTTAGGTGTTGATCGATCGACTGGTTGGTGTTGTGGCTTTCCGGGGGCGGAAAGTGTTATGGTGGGCAGAATTGTCGCACCCCAAACCGTGCGTTTATTTTATTTTATGATTTCTATGGCTTTAAATTATTTTTACGGTGGTTCACGTTCAGTCTTGGATAAAAGTTTTGAGTTTTGATAAAAAGTACGCATCTTGGGTTCGACGTCGTCGGAAGCGCGGGTGGAGCGCGACACCGCGCGGCTTCGCCCATGCAACTGTGTGGCCTCTTCGGCTTAGAGGAATTAAAAATAAATTAGAAAATGTCAATTTAGATTGTCTTAATATTTTTTTTTTATGGCTATTAATAATTATTTTTATTATTATTAAGATTAGTTTTTATTCTTTTATTTAGTCTTTTATTATTATTATTGTCAATTATATATATATATATATATATATTTTAACCCTAACCTAACCCTATTCTACCCAGCCGCCGCCCCCCCTCTCCCTCCTCTCCTCTCGTCCCGCAACCCTTCACCTTCTCCCCTGCGCGGCTCCCCCTCCCCTCTCCCGGCATCTCACCGCACACCCGGCGGCCCCCTCCTTCAGCGCCGACCCCGCCCCCGACCTCCGCCAGGCGTGCCGCTGCTGCCCCCCCCCCCCTGTCCGCCTGCTCCGGCACTGCCCGCACCGGGCTTTTCCGTCGTCGGCGCACCCTCCTCCTGCCTCGCTCCGCCGCGGCGACCCCCCCCCCCCTCCGGTGTCGTTCCGGCCTCCGTCGCGCCGCCTCTCTCCGACCCTGTTGCCGGCGCACCCTCCTCCGGCCGAACCGCCGCCGTCTGGCCCCTCCTGCGCACTCTCCAGCTTCACCTCCTGCCATGCGCACCTCCTGCGCCGCCCCGCACCATCGGTCGCGACCTCCGTTGGTGCCCCCCCCCCCCTGTCTAGCAGATCACGACCCCCTAGTCTCTCCCTCTCCCTCGTGTTTTTTTTCTTCTTCTTTTCTTTCTTCTTCTTCTCATAGCCTGTGTGATGCCCCCTGTTGCCCGCTCCCTTCACCGCCAGAGTTCCCCCTTCCTTAGAGCCTCCTCCTTCCCTCACGCAGCAGCGCCGCGCGACCCGCGCCTTGCCTGCATCGCCCCAGCCTTCCTCTGTCCGTCGTCGCACCCAGCCGCCCATCCTCCTCTCCTCCCCTGTTCAGCGCGCACAGCCGGCGTCCCGGCCTCCCCCGCTTACTCCTTGCTCAAGCCCGCAGCCCCCCCCCCCCCCGGCCAGGTCTCTTTTTTTCCTTTTATTTATTTAATTTGTTTTATCTTATTAATATTATGATTATTAATGTTAATATTATTATTATTATAATTATGATTGTTTTTCATACTGTTATTATTATTATTATTATTATTATTATTATTAATATCATTATTATTATTATTAGTGTTAGTATTACTAATATTATTATTATTATTATTATTATTATTCTTTTTATAATTCTTTTTATTCTTATTAACATTATTATTATTATTATTGCTGTTTTATTATTATTATTGTTATTATTATTATTATTATTAATCTTATTATTATTATTATTATTATTATTATTATTATTATTATATTATTATTATTATTATTATTTTATTATTACTATTATTCATACTATTCTTATTATTACTAATGTTATGATTATTATTGATATTATTATTAAATTTATTATTATTATTATTATTATTATTATTTTTGTTATTATTATTAATCTTGTTATTCTTATTATTGTTATTATTATTATTAATATTATTATTTTTATTTATATTATTATTACAATTATTATCATTATTATTATTATTATTATTATCATTATTATTCCTGCTCTGTCTTTTGCTCTGTAGAGGGTTATCAATTTATGTTTCTTTTGGTAGGATTATTGTTTGAGGACCCGCGCAGGGCGTTTCCAAGTGAGCGCCACCGCCGCGCCTTGTTTCCGAGGTTCCGTCGTCGCCGCGCTTTAGTTTCAAGGTGAGCGTTTATTCCCGCCGCTTGGTTTCGAATGCTCTAGTGAGTTTTTGTATGTGTCTGAGTCCTTGGTACTGACTATACAGATTGTTGGACTTTATCACGTGGTTTCGGACACACGTTGTGTCATCGCGCCTTGGTTCCGAGGTTGTTTTGTCGCTGTGCTTGATCTTGAGGTAGGTCCCCTTTGCACTGCTTTTAAAATTTAAGTTATATTATTTCATGCTGTTTGCGCACCCTAATTGTTCAAAATCAACATTTTATTAATTGTAATAAATATGAGATAATATACGATAATTAAATTTTAATATAAGATGGTTAATTTTTAAATGGTTATTTAATGTCAAAAGGAGCCATTTATTTTATACACGACACATGAAACATCCTTTTTACGAGCGGACACCCAATAATGAAAGAATACCCGTTTGGATTTTAAACATAATTCACGGAATGTAAAACAGAGTTCTGGTTTAATGATAAATGATTCCTTTTGAAGCATGAACAAATACTTTGGTTCGTTTGAGAAATTGCCCGGTTGGCTCTTAAAGATTATTTGGAAAAAGAAAATGGTTTGGTTTGGTTTATAAAAATATTGTTAGCCTGTGACGTAGTGTTTTGGGGTTCTTTAACGGTTTTAAACTGGGTTTTGTCTCATAAAGAAGTTGTACCTGTCTTTGAGTAGTGTTTGTGAAATGTATTAAATGCCCGTTTGGCACTTTATGGAAAGCGATAAAAATGTTTTGATAAAAACACTCTTAGGGCGACTCTCATGCCTTGGTTGCAATTGATTGTTTGGGAGGCCGCGCTTAGAGGCTCCCGGGTACTTGAGTAGTAAAAGGCATGAGGTTGTTCCACGGAGTGGCTCGGGTGATGCCTGTTGTGCTTTATATATATATATGTATATGATTGGATGCTCGGTTGGCATTAGTTGGCTCACCCCTTTTTCAAACACTTGAGACATGGGAATCTGGCATATTGAGAGAATATTCTAAGAACGATTGCTGCACTGGTAGGTTATGGTACTGACCAGTGGCCCATAGTAGGTGGATATATTGGGTTTATTGCTATGGGATTTGCCCTCGACCTGCCCGTGAGTGGATGGTCGAGCGTATTGTGCGTTTTGATTTCATCGTGACATGTCGATAAGGATGATTTCTCATGTATTGGTGTCTTCTGGTTTATTCTCGATCTCCTAGGTTCACCCATGTCTATTCAGCTTTTGTAGCTTGCATTAATGATTATGATGCTCACGTGTATACTTACATTGCCCTTGCTGTATGTTTTACTTTGTGAATTCTGGCATATTGTTTTCCTTAGAAACTGATAAATTGCTTTTTAATGGGTTTCTAAAAAATTGTTTTCAAATGGAAGTGTTTAATCCCTTTTGTACAAATTTGAAAATTTAAACATCACTTTCCCCCTTTCCTGAAATGTCATTGACACTAATGAAATGAACCCGAATTTTGAAATGGCTAAGGGCAATGGTTCGTACTTTGTTTTTAAGTAAAATTCTTAGAAAAACATACTTTTATAAATTATAGTTCAAACTTGAAATGATGTTTCTTTTATTTTAAAGGTAGTGCATTGGGAATAGATATCGGGCTAGCCTACTGAGTTTTAATACTCACGCCTATAGTTCTTTTCTGTTTTTAGTGTTTGTGCAGGCTATAGCTTGAGTGTGCTCGCCTAGGGCGACGCTTGATCGTTGAGTCGGAGAGCGACCCGCGAGGTCGCACGGAGCTTGTTCGGACGTCGTGTTTGGTTAGTTTGTTTTATGTTTGTTCTTGTTTAGTCACTTTATTTGGTTTATCTTTTCTGCGTTGCTCTGTATTATTTCCATTGTCTTATTTATTTATATTGGGCGAAATCGTTCCCATAGCCTCTGTTGATGCCCTGGCGCTTGTCGCCAGCCCGGGAGGATCGGGAACGCCTCTCGGGCCATGTCGCGGACCGGCTTGGGTGACCGGTTCAGGGTCGACCCGGGTTGGTTCGTGACATATAAAATAATTAATTCATAAGAAAGGAATAGATAATTAATTAAATAACTCATTCATGATATTTATCTAATATTTTATTTGATTAACGAACACTAAATAAACTGACAACCTAGGGGAAATAACACATGTTTCTGATCTTATCATGAGTTATAGCATTCTACTTGTCCACCTGTGTAACACCTGGGTTGGCATCATTGTGGTTCCTTATTGAACCGCCTCTATATTCCTTGGGATTCTCCATTAATTTCATGTATTTATAACTCACACATGAGTGTGGGGAACTAAAGGATTCGTTAAAGGTGGATTTCATAATTATCCATGGACACGTAGGTCATATATACTAATGTATGGAGGGATGACTCGCAGGCCATAAAATTTAATTTAATAATAAATAATTTCAAAATCATTAAATGAATTCATTAAATAAATGAAAACAAATACACTAGTCTTGGTCTAACTCATGAACAGTCATATATGCAATTCATACGCAAAAGTAAATAGTTAATCATTCATTTATTATTCATTCTTTATTATTAAGACAAATTCACTTATATTAATTAATTAATTAATTAATTCACATTCATCATAATGACCAACCTAATTCATTTTGGAGGTACTCGTCATTAATGGAATTCATAGAAAATAAACAGTATATCCAATAGTTGAATATTTATTATAATAAATTAATCGAGCTTTTAATTTTTTTTAAATAAATTATGTAATTATGAAACAAAATAAGTTCCAATAAATAAGTTACATGCAGTGTACCTTGGTTTCCATGTATCTGTGTCATACACTTGGGCCTTTATCAAGTTAATTCACCTAGACTACACAGTGTGAATATGTTAGCCACACGCTATATATCTGCTTGATGTGTGCCTCAGATACTCACCTAGGTCTTCAATGTGTATCTCATCCATGGGAAATAATGAACTACACAACGTCTACACCAAATACAAGTCATTTATATCATAAATTATCCTATATTTAAATCTCATGAAGTTTGACCATGTATAATGACCACACAGATTATGCGATTTACACCGCTAACCTATGTAGACTACAAGGCATGTGTGCTAGCTACACACCATGTAATCTGAAATCCCATGTGCCAGATGTTCCTATTTAACACATGGTGTGAAATAAATTCACAACGTGTAATTAACTTCTCATTACATCAAGGTAAAATGTACATCGATAAACAGTGAGTACTCCAGCTACGCGCTGTGTAACCCAGTTTTACCATCCAAAAAATTGGCACTTCCTGATGGCATCTCTGATCGTTCTTCTTCTCTTTTAAACCTTTATGAAAATGAAACACTGAATGAACATGATTAATATGTTGATAATATGTTAATTCAAATCATATTAAAGATTGAATAATATGAAATGAAAAATTCATCCATGATTTTATATAGATCAATAATCCAATAAATAATTATTAATTTAGACATGACCCATCTGGTATTACTTTATGGTTTCGGGCATAGAGCCAGCATGTGGTGGTGGGAGATATAATAAAATTAATTTTAATATTGAATGTCCCATAACCCCATGTGAGGATCTGGAACAAGAAATTTATAATTAATTTATTTAATATCAGAAGAAACATATACCTAATCTATGAATTATTTCTTCGATGTAGATGTTTATCATCCTAAATGACACTTTCAGATTTCCTTCATTGCACTGTGAGGATCCAAGGATATAATTCTTCTAGTGGGGATCTATATTTTCTCCTTTGATCTCTGAGAAACACTAATCAATCTTTGGGAGCTAGTGTAGTGAATCGATTATCTGGTGTTGTTCATATTAATTGCTTGTCCTTCGGTCTTCAAGGTGTCTCTTTTATGTTTCTCATTTTTTGAGAGGGTGATAAAATGAGGAGTTGAGAGAGAATTTGTTGTGAACTACAATTCTCTATTCTATATGTTTTTGGATGAAATACACAATATACATAACTATATATTTTTAGATCTAGGAGTTGGGTTAAAATATTATTTAATTGAATGTCATCCATTATATAATATTTAATATCTTTAATAAACCTCATGATACATAATAATAATATTATTATTATTATTATTTTATGGCACATTTCAACTTTTATAATAAATATTATTTAACTAACTTGTTAATTAATATTTTTCACTAGACTTAGTCTTGGTACATTAAAACTCCTCTAGTATTTATTAAACTCTCAAAAAAAAATTAATTTAAACATTTCATTCATTAATAAACATTTGTGATTGATAAAACAGGAAAAAAAATATCCCTTGTTCTAAAGAATAAAATTTATTAAATTAATTAAATTCAAATATAATTTAATAGAGATCATCGGAAACACATAGTGCGCGGCCCAATAGGATTCTTTCTCATTCGAATTAGGAAGGCTTTCCTAAAGTCCAATATTTATATATAGAAATGGGTCAAGGAACCTAAGGGAAATAGATTAATGTTGTAACAATTTCAACCACATATGAAAACTCATAGTGTAATGTAATATCTTTGACATAATATCTCATCAAACAGGTTTCACATCCATATCATCAACCTATGTACTTGATAAGTGTTTCCTTGACTATCTGAAATAAACTCAATGTTACACCATGGCCATGGAATATAGGGTGATGGTTTTTTCCAGTCATAGGGTTGGTATATAAACTTTAATAAAGATGGAAGGGATAAATATATCCTCAAATTATCCATTAATAACATGTAAATCGTGATGTTTCCAATGTTTCCTACCTCACTGTGAACATATGGCATCATGGCTTTCATCAACAAATCTATGTGTACAGGTCTTGAAATGCATTAATGATAATCATAAAGTCTAAGGACCATTACACACACTCACATATAGGAATATTTGATGACACTAAAACAAGTGGGATTCCTACTAGAGGGTCCATTATCATAATCTCACATCTTAGATATTAATAAGTGAAAACTTCATGTGAAGAATCTCCATCCACTTATGAGTACTCACAACTGACAGTATTTGTAATATGTGTCCCATAGTAGTACAGTATCTAACCACTGAATAATTTTTAAGAATATCATTATATAACTTCAAGGTTCTCGTCATAGCGGGGAACTACTATGACCTTATCAATCTAATGTATACTCTTGGACATTATTACTTCAGGGTCATTCAAAACAATGAACAATATGTAATAAGTGGTTTTATTAATTTTCAAATAACTAAATATACATGTATCAAAGTAAAAATAGTTGGCCCTAGGAAACCAACTCCATCACTAAACCTATTTTTTGTAAATTTGGTTTTAAAAAGAAGTATGATTCCAATAGTATCATTTAAAATTTTAAAGAAATATTTCATTCCAAATGTTTTAGACAAAAATAATGGATTAATTATTCTGATACTTATGATATTATAGCTCAAGTTACTTCAATAAGGATTTTTTTTGCAATATCTATAATTTTTTTCTATTTTCATCAAATGGATGTTAAAATTGGTTTTTTGAATGGTGACTTAAACAAATAGATTTACATGGAACAACAAGAAATGGTTTTTTAATATAATGAAAATAAATTATGTAAACTAGTAAATTATCTTTATGGACTTAAACAAGATCTAAATCAATGGAATTAAATTTTTTTATTCTATTATGTTATCTAATGGATTTACTCATAATAATGTAGATAAATGTGTTTATTCAAAGTTTAAAAAATAATATGGAGTTATTTTTTGATTATATGTGGATGATATGTTAATATTTTGAACTAATATGACTGGTGTAAATGAGATAACGAATTATTTATCCTCTCTGTTTAAAATGAAGGATCCTGGGTTAGTTAATACTATTCTACGTATTAATGTTAGAAAACATAGTGGGGGTTCTTTTTTAAGTCAATCATGTAACATAGAAAAAATGTTTAATAACTTTGATAAAAAAAATTCAAGGATGATAATAATCTATTTTATTCTAGTGTTAAACTGTATATGAGTATGGGTATATCCATAGAAAAACTTTAGCATGATAGTGCAATTGTTTCTTTAATGTATTCAATGAATGTAACTAGACCTGATATTGCTTCTTTGGTAATTCAAATGAGAAGATATACTAATAATCCTGGTGTGGATCATTGGAAATGCATAATTGGAATCTTTGGATACTCGAGAATGACCAAATATTTAAGTTTATACTACAATGATTATTTGGATGTATTAGAATAATACACTGATGTGAGTAGGATTTCCAGTATTGGAGATATTCAATCTATATATGGATGATTATTTACTCTTTGAGGTTGTGTTGTTTCTTGGGAAAGAAATAAACAAATATGTATTTCAAATTCAACCATTTATTTAGAGTATATTATATGTTTTGATCATAGTAGAAGCACTGATGGTGGGATTTAAAAGAAAATTTCTTTTAACATAAATTGTCATGTAACCCTAATAGATGATATAGCACATTTAATTTATAATTAATTTATTTAGATATATAAAAATAATTACCTCATTTATAAGATCCTTTCTTTGATGATGTTGTTAATATTCCAAAACCCTTTTGGATTCCATCGTTGTGCTATAAGGATTCAAGTGTATAATCCATATATCAGTGATCCACACATGCTTCTTTGATCTTAGAGAACCATCAATTGATTTTCATGTGCTAATGGGGAAAATAAATTATCTTATGTTATTCATATTGATCACTCCAAGATCCTTTAGGCTTAAACAGTTTCTTTTCATTCTTGGGATTAAGAGCGGAGTAATTCAAGAGATAGAGAGAAAGAGAGATAGTGAGAGAGAGAGAGAGTTCTATTGTGCACAACAATTCTCTATTCTCTATTTTCGATTAACCCTACACAATAGAAATAACCATATGTTTATAGTGATAAGGTTTAGTTTAAAATATTATTTAATTTCATATTAGATATCAAATAATATTATAATCTTTATTAAACCCCATTCCACATAATAATAATAATATTGTTATTATTTTATGGTGTGTGTGCTAACTTTCACAATAAATATTATTATTTTAGTGGATTATAAATTAATATTTATCACTATATGTGAAAATGGTTCAGTCGAGCTCCGTGTTATTTATTTAATACCTGAATAAATATTTTATTCATGAGTAAATATTTTATTCAAAATCCATTGAATAAATATTTATTAAAATATTCAATAAATAAAATAAATATTTTATTCACAATCTAGTGAATAAATATTTATTATATATTCCCATAAAAAAATAATTATTAATTACCATGTGAATATTGTGATCAATAAAATTTGAATAAAAGTATTCCTCAGTCTTGAGAATAATATTAATTATAATATTTAAATTCAAATATGATTTAATTGAGTTCAACAGAAACAGTTAGTCTGTGGCCCTCTAGAATTATTTCTCATTGGAATTAGGCGGTAATGCATAAAGTCCAAAATTACTATCTAGAAACAGTTCAAGGAACCCAAGAAAAAAATATAAAGTCATAATGGTGAAAACCTCATATGAATGCTCACTATGTAATATAATCCATTTATATCAATATCTCATCAAGAAGGTTACACATCCATTTATCAAACTATGTACCTGATATGTGTTCCTTTGACTATCTAAAATAAACATTTTATTACACCATGGACATGGAATTTGATGTTAAAATTACATTCCAATCAAAGTGTTGATATATAGGATTCTAGAAATATGGAAGGGAAAAATACTTCCTCAACTTATACATTAATATCATGTCATTTATTATGCACCCAACATGCCTTAATTCCTACCAACATATGGTGTGACAGTTTTGGTTAATAAACATAATTGAATGAGTTATAAAATTCATCAATGATAATATTAAAGTCTAAGGACCATTAGAAACATTCACATATAATAATATTTTGTGACACCAAAACATGAGTACTTCCTACTGGCGGGTATGTTCTCATAATCTCCCATCTTATATATTACCAGGTGAGAACTTCATGAGAAGAAGCCTCATCCACTATTGAGTACTTTCACCTAATAGTCCATATAATATGTTTCCTATAATTTTATTTTATTCAACCATAAAACTATATTTAATAATATCATCAAAGCACTTCAAGGTTCTCATCATAGTAGGGAGCTGTTATGACCTTATCCATGTGGTAGATACTCTAGGAAATTATTTCCTTAAAGTCATGAAGAATAATGAACAATATGTAATAAGATATTTTATTAATATTCAATTAATTTATCAAATTTGTAATTAATGTACCAATATTTGGTCCTAGGACACCAACTCTAATAAACTCCCACTTGGACTATAAAAAACTGCTAACAACTTTCAATCTGCTATACCGCAACATGATAATCATTTTTCTACTGATTCAAGTATTTATTCAAGAATTATTCTATGTTTTCTTCCATGGAAATAATTCTTACTAAAAACATACATCTCTAAGAAAAATACCTCAAGAGATTATACATTTGAAGTATTCACTATGTCCACTGATATGACCTAGGCTCCTTAGAAAGGGCCACCGTTGTAGTATTATCAGAATAGAGTTTGATAGGATCTTTACTACAAGGTACAACATTAATATCTTGGATAAAGTTGTGTATAAAAAGTGGTTATTTATCTACCTCATAAGCCACAATATAATCAAACTCTAATATAGAATCTTACCATAGCCTTTTTTGAGCTCATCCAGCCCACAACACCTTCATTCAAAGTGAAGATATATCACTTTTGAGATTTTATATATCCTAATCTATTTAGAAACTAGAATCTTCATATCATCTGGTTATTGGTTTCTCATATCCTCTATATTCCAGGATCATGTCCTTAGTACACCATAGATAGTTAAGTATGGTCTTGACTAAAATCCAATAGCGGTCACCTAGGTCAACTTGATATTTTCCCACCATGCATAATGTATAGGCAACATCCAATCTAGTACATAGCTTAGAATAAATGATTAATCCAATAATTGATGTGTATGGAATCCTTAACATTCTATTTCCTTCCTCATGTGTCTGAAGAAACATTTTCCTAGAAAAATGAATTCCATGGGAAACTCGCAATAATCATCTCTTGGGTTGTCCCATACTAAACCTCTTTGGTATCTTGTCAATATATGTATCTTGAATTAGGAAAATAAGTCTCTTGGATTGATCATGATAAATCTTGATCACAATAATTTATGTTGTCTCACTTAAATATTTAATGGAGAATCATTTATTCAACCATGTCTTAACAAATTTTAAGAATGGTATTTAATTTCTAATAAGTAATATGTCATCAATATAAACTATTAATAAAAAATGGTATTCCTGCTAAAATATTTATATACACAAGAATCACATTCATTCATTATGAAACCAGATTTCATAATGGATTCATCAAATCAAATGTTCTATAACCTAGAATATTACATTGTTCCACAAATGAATTTTTGAAATTTGTATACTTTATTATCATCCTTAAGAGTCATAAGCCCTTCAGGTTGTGTCATATAGACTTCTTCCTAATTGTTCCCATTAAGGAAGGTTGTTTTTGAAATCCATTTTCAAAATATCATAATCATGGAAAGACACAATTGAAATTAGAATTTTGATGTATTTTATTATAACAATTGGTGAAAATGTTTCTTCATAGTCAATTCCTTGATGTAGTTTAAAACCTTTTTCAACCATTCGTCTTTTATAGGTACTAACATTCTCATATATGTCCATTTTCTTCTTGAATGTCCATTTACAACCAATGGGATTTATATCCACTAGATGATCTACAAAAATACAGACTTGGTATTGGTACATAAAATCCATTTCATAATTCATTGATTCTTTCCCCTTGGAAACATCTGTTCCATTTACTTATTCTTTGTAGATTAGAGGATCATTGTTATCAAAAAACAAAGAGTAACTATCCTCAATGACTAAAAAATAATATTTTTCTGGTTATCTAACAACTCTTTTACTCTTACATAGTATTTGTGTCTCTATAACATCTTCTACCCTGAGGATTTTTTGGAATTTTTTCCTATTCCAACTCTTGTGTACCTTGAGCCTTGACTTCATCGAAGTCTATCTTACTCTCACTCTCTATTTTAGAGATGTTATCTCTATTGATGAATATGGAAAGTCTTAACACTATTAATTATTTGTATGAGGGGTTGTATAGGTAATATCCCCTTATTTATTTGGGGTATCCTATAAAGTTACAAATGTTATAATAGGGTGAAAGTTTTTTACCTGGATAGGCCATAAAAAATTATTGCAACCCCAAATGTGTAAGTATGACAACACGAGTTTCTTTATCTTCCACAATTGGTATGAGATACTATATTTATCTTTAGTTATTACTTGGTTTAATATTTTTTCTATTTTTTGTAATGCATATCCACAAAAATATTATAGAAGATTCATATGACTCATCATTGATCTCGCTATTTCAGACAAGGTGTAGTTTCTCCTATCACTTGCACTATTCCACTGAGGTGTATAAAGAGGTTTGAGTTAGGATAGGATCCCAAACTCCCATAAATAATCAATGAAATATTGAATAAGATATTCTCTACCGTGGTGTGAGTTGAGTTTCTTAATATTATTACCAAGATTGTTCTCAATTTTATTCTTGTATTCCTTTAATTTATCAAAGGAATCCAACTTATACCTCATTATATTGACATATCCATATCAACTAATATCGTCAGTAAAAGTTATGAAGTATGAGTACCCTCCCATTGATTCAATAGAAATGGCCCACACACATTAGTATAAACTAATTCGAGAAGCCCTTTTCCCTTTCTATTTTCCACTAAATGGGGATATTTTAATTTTTACTTGTAAACATGTATGGAATACACCAAATGTTTTTTAGTTTAAAAGAATCTAAATAATCATCCTAATGTAATTTAGTCAAACACTTTAAATTACATGACCAGGAAAGTGATTCCAAGTTTGGGTGTGGTATGAGTCATGTAAACTAGTTTCATTATCAATTCTCATTACATAGTTCGTGTAGTCCAAAACATAAAGACTGTTATTTAAATGTTCATTACCATAAAAATGGTATATTTATAAAAGAATCAACATTTATTCCCAAGAATGAAAATAAATCCATATTTATCATGTCTAGATATAGATATAATGTTTTTGGTAACTGAGGGAATATAATAACAATTTTTAAAATCCATAATAATTCTAGTCCACAACGTGAGGTGGTAGTCTCCAATAGCTACAACAGAAAGTTTAGCTCTGTTGGATACTTAAAGATCTATATTTCCATAGAAAATATTTCTAAATCTACATGGGTCTTATATTTTAATACATATTTTATCACCATAAGTTATATCTAATACCCAATTTATAGAAACAAATAAATTGTACCTAATAAAAAATGCACCTGAAGCTTCCTCTTGCTTCTTTGGCTAGGTTTAGTTTTCTTCTAGTGGCCCTTCTTACCAAATTTAAATGAATAGTGTCATAATACCATTATTTCGCATTTATACTTCTATTCTTGGAAGGGTATAAAGAATCTTTAGGCTTAGATCTCTTCACTATCATTTTTGTTTATTCACAATGAGGAAAGGAGTTTTTTCCTGATTCTTCTCCTTATCTACTTGGTGAAGAAGAGTGAACATATCTGAGAGATACTAATCAATTTTGTTCATATTAAAATTTATAATAATGTTGAAGAATCTATGAGTTAGTGATGTAAGAATGATAGTGATGAATATTTCTTTAGAAAATTTAAACCCTAGAACCTCAACGCACTCATTGTATCCATTTAGTTTGACTACATGAGGCCTAATTGGTGCACTTTATCTAAGATAAATCTAAAAAGATCATTAGATATATTAAATTATTCCTCTCTTTCTCTCTCTAAGTACATACCATAGATATAATAGAGTATTATATAAGCATTAAAGTTTTCATGAGACTTTATGAGTTCACTAGAAATAGAAGATAGCATTAAACATTAAACATCGACTACTTCATTTTTATGTTTATCATATATTGTGAACTCTTTATCACTCACCTCCTACGCAGGAAAATCAGGTAATGAGGTTTCTATCATGTAATATTTCTATTCATGGAATAACACAACTCGAATGCTTTTGAACCACTCCTAGAAGATAAATCCAATGAAAAGATTTTACTTCACCGATATTGATCGTAGTGATAAAGTGGATGGTGAACTTTCAATTTTATTCTAAAATTTAAAAGATTATATTATTAGTAATTTTCGTTATTGCAAATTATTTGAGAAATAAAAAAATTAAGTTTATTAAATCTCACACTATTTTATCAAGTCCCAAAATCCCTCACAATTTAACTCAAAATGTCTAGTTTCTAGGACATTCTTGTAAAAAGGATCCATATACCCCTTCTCATAACCCCAATGAAGGTTGGTCAATATTTTTTAAGGTATTTAAGTAGGAAAGTCTTTTTTAACTATGGGATTTCATCTCCTTGATCAATTGAGTTGACCCCCCCTTCAATCTAGAAATATTGACTTGGACTTCCTCAACACTTACCTCCAAGTCACGATAAGTCTTGCGAAGGCTACATATCTTCATGTAAGATGGTTAATTACACCCATATAATTCATAATAACTCCACCTTAAAAGTAAGTTTCCCAATGATTATTGATCAGAAACTTAGTTATATGGATTTAATTCCTAATAAAATAATGGAATGTCAACTATGAATTAATATTTAGTTGAGGTATTTTAAATTAATATGTATAAATTTTATATTATTTAATCCTTTACATGAATTTTTAATATTAAGTGGATATTACATAATTAATTAACCATGTTAGATAAAACATTTACACATAATCCATTTATTTAAATTCTTTTTTTCTACATTAATTCAATTATTTTACTTGATCACGGTCTTATATCCAAAAATTAAATAATTCATAGGTAGAAATAAATTAATTAATAAATATCATGATATTTAGATTATCTAATAGTTGATTTATTGATCAGATAATAAATCAACCTATGACCTAGGATAATAACTCCTTATTCCAATCGTGGAATGAGTTTTAGCATCCCACCTATCCACCTATGTATCATCAGGGTTGGATTTATTATGGTTCTCTCTTGTCCCACCTCCACATACCTTGGGATTCTCCATTAATTAAAATTATTTAAAACCCACATGTAGTTTAGGGGAACCAAAGGATTTTTTAATGGAAATTACATAAATAACCATAGACACATAGGTTCTACATAAAAATGGAGCGAGGTGTGACACACAAGCCATAAAATTTAATTTTATATTAAATAATTGAAAACCCATGCAATAAATTAAATTAAAAAATTAAAAATATACACAGGTCATGGTCAAGGTCATGAACAGTTATACATGCAATATATATGCAAAAGTAAACCGTATAACATTAGTTTCTATTTGTTCTTTATTATTAAAATAAATTCACTTAAATTAATTAATTAATTAATTATATTTCATCTTAAGGAGCATATAAATTAATTTAGAGATACCCATATTAATGGAATTCATGGAAAATAAATGATAGAACCAATTATTACATATTATCACAATAAATTAATTAAGAATTTATTATTTTTGTATATCATTATTCAAGTGTGTCTCTTGAGAAGAGATTAATTTCATCTGAAAAATATAAATGAGAAATGGGTGAACTATTACGGCACACCTTTTCACCATGAATAGTATTAGAAGAAGCTTCCATATAAATGAGATTGGAAAAAAATCATCCACTAAAATGAAAAGGAAATGTAAAATGGAGTCTCCCTAGAGAACTCCCAGAGTAGGGGTGAAGCCTTGAGTGAGGCCACCATTAACATTGATCCTAAAAGAAACAAACAAAACATAGTGCATGATCATCTCTATCCACTTAGAGAAGAATCGCCTATTGTTCATGAAAAACTGAATAAAATTCCATTCACTCTATCATATTACATTTTAATATCAAGTTACAATGAAAAAATACATATTTTTTAAACAAAGAAAGTTTTCATAAAGGGAAACACAACATGGTCCACAATAACTGTAGGTTCTGGGTGCAACGTAAACACGCTGGTGGGTGTACCCAACATTAATTTTAGCATTAACAATGATCAATCCAAAATATGTGACGATAATAAAATGCTGGATCTTCATAATAGAATGAATAATAAAAAAGAAAGAGGAGAGTCCTGAAACCATAGATAAGATCATCATATGTTGGTTATAATTAATTTAATTAATTGACAATAATTACCTTGATGAAATTCTCTCTCTGTTGATGTTTTTGGATATCTGATGTGATCTGTTGTTGTGTCATCAAATCCAAGGGTAGTATTCCTCTAGAGGTGATCCACACATGATCCACCTTTCTCTAGATGACGCCAAAGGAAGATTTGGGTGCTAGCATGGAAGATCCTTCACTTGCAATGTCCTCCTTCGATTGCCTTGATCCGGTGGAGGTGTATCTCTCTCTCTCGTAGCTTGAGAGTGTTTCTTGATGGAAAAGGAATTCTCTCCTAGCTTGAGATCTTTTCCAAATCCATTGGGCACAACCCCAAAAAAATGGCTAGGCTAATGAGAATTATATAATTGGGATATTAATTACATAGAATAATAAAATGAATTAATTACCCGAAAGCATTTATTAATTTCATTTAATTCTTAGTAATACCCCATGACTAATAATATCAGTTGACTATTATTACTTGACATGTGGCCAATGAATTGCACCTAATATTATTTAATTAAATAAATATTATTATTTTTCATAAAGTCCTAAAAAAAATACATGGCGTGTATATTTAATATACACAGCGTGTACTTTTGTGTTTCCATTTTTCTTTATTTCCTCCACCGCATTAATTAGACCTTGAATAATGGATATTTATTTTTCAAATAATTATCACTACATTACTCGCTAATATATATATATATATATATATATATATTATTTCTCCTATGATATATTAACTCAAATAACTAGTGTCAAAATAAATGCGATCATAAATCCTTGACTAATTATTAAACCACAATCAGGAATAATCTTTATTCAACTTGTTAAATTAATATTTAATTGAGATACTTGGACACACTTAGTGTGTGACCCTCTAGGCATCTTTCTCAGTGTCATTATGTGGAGCCTACCTAAAGTCCAAGGTTAGTGTCAAGCAACACTCCAAGGCATCCATAGATAAAGAAGTTAATGCTTCAATGATTTGTCACCTCCTATGAACGCTTACCGTGTAATATAATCCCTTTGTCTTCCATGCTAGTTCCATCAACCCATGTGCTCGATTATTCTTTCTTTGAATTTATGAAATTGAACTTTCTCATTCCTCACCATGGCCATGTATTTATTTAGGCTACATCAATTCCACAAAGTTCCTGAGATATCTACTTCTGTTATGGAACAGAAGGTAAAAATCCTTTCTCACATTATCTATTAATGCATTATTATTCGTGACGCACCCAACATATCCTACCTTGCTGCGAACATTGTGTCATCATAGTTTTCATCAATACATCTAAGTGCACAATTTTTAATACCCATTAATAATAATCTTAAAGTCTAAGGACCAATACACACGTCCATAGATAGGAACATCCAATGACACTATGAAATGTGGATTTCCTACTGGTGGGTCTCATTCTCAAAATATCCTCCTGGATATTACCAAGCACGCACACCTTGAGAAGGTGCCTCAAAGTTTTATGAGTCCTCACCCCTAATGGACTATATTATTTTTGTCCCTCAAATAACACCATCCGACCATAGAACATATATTCAAGAACATTGTTATGGCACTTCCAAGTTCTCATCATAGTAGGGGTCCACTATGACCCTTTAATGCAACAGATATCCTTAGGACATTATCACATGGATTGTCACACAGAAGAACAATCAATATGTGATAAGGTATTTATTAATGAATAAAGTAAAAAGTAGTCGGTTCTAGGCTATAAACTCCAATAGAATCCCACTTGGACTAAAGCCAACTATTAACAACCTTTAACCCGATAGCTCTCACATGATATTCAGGCTTCTACTGAGATAGGCCTTTAGTCATGGGGTCCTCCAAATTCTCTTCCGTAGACACTCTTCTCACTACAAATTCACCCATTTGATAGAAATCCCTCAAGAGGTGATACTTATAGAGTATGTTCTTTGTCCATTGATGTGGACTTGGTTCTCTTTCAAGAGCCACTGCTGTAGTATTATCACAATACAATGTGATAGGATCTTTACTTATAGGCACCACATCAAGATTTTTGAAAAAGTTCTAAATATAGACGGCTTCCTTAGTTGCATCATAAGCCGCTATATATTTGGACTCTACTGTTGAATCGATGACAACTGGTTTCTTTGAACTCTTCCAGATCAAAGTTCCTCCATTGAGACATAAAACATATCCATATTGTGATTTCAGATTGTTCTGATCTGTCTAAAAACTAGCATCAACATACCCTCTAATGACAAGCTCATCGCCTCCTCCATACACCCGGAACATATCCTTACTACTTCTCAGATACTTAAGGATAGTCTTAATAGTATTCCAATGAGGTTCTCCTAGATCTGCTTGATATATTCCTACCATGATCAGTGCATAGGTAACATCAAGCCTGGTACATAACATGGCATACATGTTGGATTCTATAGCTTAATAATATGGGATCTTACTCATTCTATCTTTCTCCTGTTGTGTCTGAGGACACATTTTCATAGAAAGATGTTGGCCATGTGACATTTGAACCAATCCCCTCTTGGATTATACCATAATAAATCTCTTTAGTATCTGGTCAATGTATGTACCCTGACTTAGTCCAAGCAGTCTTTTATACCTATCATGAATGATCTTGATCCCAAAAATGTAGGATGCTTCATCCAAGTCCTTCATAGAGAAACACTTGTTCAGACAATCTTTAAATAAATGTAAGACTGTTACATCGTTTCCAATAAGCAATATGTCATCAACATATACTACTAGGATAACTACCACATTCCCATTAAACCTCTTATAAACACATGGATCACATTCATTCCTAATGAAACCAAATTCCTTTATGGCTTCATCAAATTGAATGCTCCATGACCTGGATGCTTGAGTTAATCAATAAATGTATTTCTGTAACTTGAAAACTCATTTGTCTTCACCTGGTTTCACAAACACTTCTTATTGTGTCATATAGACATCTTTCTGAAGGTTCTCATTAAAGAATGTTGTTTTGACATCCATTTTCCAAATCTCGTAGTCATGGTAAGCTGTTATGGCAAGTATGATTCTTATAGATTTAAACATGGAAACTGGTGAGAAGTTTTCATCATAGTAAATTCCTTGATGCTGTCTGAATCCTTTATCCACTAGCCTTGCTTTATAGGTGCTAACTTGGCCTTACATGTCTAGTTTTCTCTTGAATACCCATTGCATCCAACAGTCTTTACATCAACTGGCTCATTGACCAGAACCTAGACTTGGTTCTGATACGTGTAATCCATCTCAGAATTCATAGATTCTAGCCATATTGTAGATTCTGAGATTTCTACTACTTCTTTATAGGACGTAGGTTCATCATTGTCCAACAATAATGATTCACCATCCTCAGTGACTAGGAAACCAAATCTCTCTAGTTACCATACCTCTCTTGAACTCTTATGTAGTACTTGTGTTTCTGGAACCTCTTCCACGGGGACCTCTGGAACTTATTCCTATACCAACTCTTGTGTATCTTGAGCATCAACTTATCTGAAGTCAATATTGCTCCTACTATCCTTTTTGAGGATTTTATCCCTCTCAAGAAAGACATCTTGTCTTGTGACAGTCACTTTATTTTCTGAAGGGTTATATAGGTAATATCCTTTTGTTTCCTTGGGATATCCTATAAAGATACACTTCATGCCTTGGGGTACTAGTTTGTTGCATGAGAAGGCCTTAACAAATTCCTCTCATCCCCATACACATGTGTGCGCCAAAATATGTTTCTTTCCATTCTATAACTCGAAGGGAATTCTATTTTCAACCTTGGTTGGTACTCGTTTTAATGTGTATACTGCAGTTTGTAATGCATATCCCCAAAAGGATAATGGAAGATTTTCATGACTCATCATCTACCTCACCATGTCTAACAAGGTGTGGTTCCTCCTTTCACTAACTCCATTCCACTGTGGTGTATATGGAGGGGTGATCTGAGATAGAATCCCAAACTCCTGTAGAATATTTACGAACTCTTAGTTCATATATTCCCCACCTCAATCTGATAGAAACTTCTTTATCTTCTCACCAAGCTGATTCTCTACTTTATTCTTGAATTCCCTTAAATTTCTCTAAGGCTTCTGACTTATACCTCATTAAGTAGATATATCCATATCTACTCAAATCATCAGTAAAAGTAATGAAGTAAGAATATCCACCTCTAGCTTCTACTGGAAATGGTCCACACACATCCACATGCACCAATCCTAGAAGTTCTATGGCCCTTTCACCATGTCCACCAAAAGGTGACTTGGTCATTTTACCTTGTAAACAAGTGTGACATCTATCAAGTGGTTTTAGCTCATTAGAGTCTAAATATCCATCTTAGCAGATCTTTGTCAAGCACTTCTTGTTTACATGACCGAGATGGTGATTCCACAACTGGGTGGTGTATGAGTCTTGTGAGTTTGTTTCAATATCGATTGCCAACACTTGGTTTTCGTAATTTAATATATACAAACCATTATTTAAATGTGCCATACTATAACATATGTTGTTCTTATAAAAGAAGAAACACTTATTTCCAAACATGAAAATAAATCCATCCATATCCAAAAATGATACAGAAATTATGTTTTGGGTAACACTATGAACATAATAACAATTATGTAAAACCAAAATCATCCCAGTTGGAAATGAGAGGTAGTAATCACCAATGGCTAATGCAGCCATCCTCGCACCATTGGAAGCTCGATGATCCATCTCTCCTCTATAAATCTTTCTAAATCTACTGGGTTCCTACATTTGAATACATATGTGATCCCCACAAGTTTTATCTAATACCCAATGTGTAGAAATGGAAAGATTAGACTCGATAAAGAACGCACCTTTAGCATCCCCATGCTTCTGGGTGCAGTTCCTCTTCTAGTGTCCTTGCTTGGCACATGAAAAATATATCGCCTCCCATTCCTTACCCTATCTTTAGATCTTCACCTTTTTAGAGGGATGGTTCTCGGGGGATTCAGACCGTTTATAAGCCCTTGGCCCCTTTGCCTTATCCTTCCTTTTCTTATTCACTGTAAGGAATGAGGATTTGTCACTCCCCATGTCTTTATCTACCTGGTGAATTAAGGTTAGAAGTTCTGATATACTCTTCTCATTGTTTCTCATGTTATAGTTAACAATAAATCTAGAGAAGGTCTTGAGTAGTGATGATAGGATGAGATATGTACGTAAATCATCCAAGAACATAATCCCTAAGATGTCTAGGTGTTTAATGTAGCTAATAAGCTTGACTATATGAGGCCCAGCTAGTGAAGACTCTCCAAGATTATTTGTAAACAAAGAGTTGTAGATCTCATATCTCTCATGTCTCACCTTCTCTTGGTAGAGATCCTTAAGGTGATACATCATGAAATACGAGTCCATGTTTTCATGTTGCTTCAATAGCTCATTAGACATGGCGGATATCATGAAACATTGGAAATATGTGGAATCATCCATATGCTTCATACAGAGAGATAGTTCCTCATCACTGGACTCTTTCCCAAGTGCAACTAGAACAGGCTCTTCCAGCACATACAATTTCATCTCGTTGTGAAAGATGATGTGTAAACGCCTCTGCCACTCTTGGAAATTGGTGTCAGTGATAATGTTTTCATTCTATAGTATGGTTCGCAATGATATGTTTGAATTCATTTTTCTTATCTTTTCTAAAAATTAAGATGAGAAAAGGTTTAGTACTTTATTATGATAAAACAAATACAAATAAAAAATTTAATACTTATTAGTCTCCCACTATTTTATCGAAATCCAATAGCCCTCACCATTGACTTTGGAATATTCTATTTCCTGAATATTCAATTAGAAAGGATCCATATTTCCCTTCCCATTACCCCAACTAGGGTTGGTCAAAAAACATAGAGGGTTTTAGGTAGGAATTCCAAATTCCAACTGCATTAACTCACATCTCCTTGATCCGCTGAGTGGACTCCCCAATCCTGAAATCTTTTTATGTTTTATTTCTTCAAACTTTGCCTTCTGGTCATGTAAAGACCCAGAAACATCAAGGAATTTTTTTTTCTTAAATACTTTGGAAGTTTACGAGTCTGTGGCTTTTTATGGAACTTGATTCCGAGGCCCGGTGTGCTCGAAATCAATTTTCAAAGTTTAGCTCGGGTACGTTCAGTAAATGAACGAGTGGGTTTTTTTTATCTTTTGAACCGGTGCTCAGAATTGAAATCTGAGGGCACCGATGAAATCACAACGCTGGTAAATGCTTAAGGGGACCTTTATCGTAGTTTCATTTGTGCGGGAGGAGAAGTTAAAAATTGTGGATTAAGTAAGAAGTGAATAAAAATGTGGAACAATTTTTATTCTATATCTAAGTGGTTATATCCTACATGGGGGAGTTGGGGTGGGCCCCTAACTACCCATGTGAGGATATTTTGGAGGTGGGGCCCACACAAGCCCCAAACTTTCACATTCCCAAAAACTCCTTAAACCTCCCCCTTTAAACTTGTTAACTCCCCTTTAATGAGGATTCTTTCTCTCCCTCTCTCACTCCTTTAAAACTTTCCAACCTATCACTTAATTAATTAGACAACTCATGGTTTAATTAATTAAGTGAATTGGAATTTGAATTTTGTAATTTTGAATGCATGGAATGATTTAATAAAATAAGGATAAGCCTTATTTTATTTTTGGTTGGCTTGTTGTGTTGAGATTTTGGGGAGAGAGCTCTTGAGTTTTGAAGAACGCTTCATCTACTTTGTTGAAGAATGCCAACTCTTCGACGAAGAACTTCGACTCGGCAACCCCGAATTCTCCATTCTCTTCTTACTCCACGAAAATGGAGGAGACACCGAAGCAGGAACTCGCCAACGACGTCACATCTTGTTTTCTTCTCTCGGTGATAAAAAGGGGAGACCCCGCTTCCTCCTCGTACGCTCTCTGTTGATGTCTACGAATCCTTATCTTGTGATGTCGTCAACCGCGACGCCGACATTCGACATCGATTATCGAGGTAGAGGTTTATTCTTGAAAGTGTATGTTTACATACCCCGTACTTGTTGGAAATCATTGTTTAAATAAGGCCGATTGTTATCATTTTACGCAGAGGGTGTGGGCCGAACGAACACGGACCAACAACCCTCCGTTTTTCTCATTTAATTATTCGAGAATCAGAAATAGAAGGCGGAGGAGGCACGACGCCGTCGTGCCGTGCCGGGAATGTGAAAACGGAGGCACGACGCTATCACGCCATGCTGGGAACACAAAAAAGGAGGTCGATGCCATCGCGCCGGTTGTGCGGGAAGAACCGTGGCCCGCTACATGGGTCGCTTCGACGGAAGAACCGGTCGGCCGGGCAAAGAGGAGCTGCGGTGCCAGGAGGGCATCGCGCTAGAGGATCGGCCGGCCCATCGGTCGTCCGGGAAGAGCTAGACCGCGGCGCCAGGAGGGCGCTGCGCTAGAAGACAGGCAGCCTTCCCATGTGGGCCGCGTGCACAGAAGACCGGCCATTTTGGGGAAGGGCGGCGCCACTGGTGTGGAAAACCGGGCCCCCCACCCCTTGGAACCCACTCGGCATCGGCCGAGCCGCTCGGCCAGCCGGCCGAGTCAGGCCTCGTCGGGCCACACCGCGCCCCTTCGGGATGCGTAGTGTTGTTTTTTCGGACCGGTCTGACATCCCTGCTGGGTTGGACCCATCAAACTGGGTCGTCCCGACCCGTCGGCCCACTGGGTTAAACGGGGCGGGCCTGTTATTCACTTAAACATGAATAACTTAAGGACCGCGCGTCCGATCGACGCGTCGTCTGCGGCACTGGGACTATTTCTATGAGAAGGTCCTTTTGAGATACTATAAGTGAGTTTAGAATGAATTTGGATATTATTCGAGTTAGAAATGACTGTATTTCTAACCGGGCCCCTCGGAAGGAAAATCCATTATCTCTCAGACTGGGCGTCTGATTAACACGTCGTCTGTCGCATTGAGTTCCTATTGACGAGACGGAACTTTTGGGTACATAAACTCTGGATATTTTGACAGTTGATGTATCGACCCCCTTGGATCGTGGATCGGACCATCCCGGAATCGAGCGTGCTGTGTGCGAGAATCCTAGAGCTGGCTGCGACTGTGACGATGATGATGACTGTACTTGGATCCTACGTGGGTTCGGCAGCGAGGACAACTGTACTTGGATCCTCCGTGGGTTCGGCAGTGATGACAACTTTACTAGGATCCTACGTGGGTTCGCCAGCGATGGTTACTGTACTTGGATCATACGTGGGTTCGACAACGACGACTTCTATACTTGGATCCTACGTGGGTTCGATAGGGGAGATGATTCAGAGGATACATCTATCATCTCCACCCCACTTCGTGATTAGTATACCTGTGTGAGCTGAGTCTTGACTTTAAATCATTATCATCGATGTGATTGACTTGATTTACTGTGTGGACTGGGTTGTGTTTTCTTGTGTGGACTGGGTTGTACTTGGGATCGTGAGTTGGAGTTGAACTGGAATTGATGACTTAGGTATATTTATGGCCATATACCTAAGTAGAGTTGGTTGATACTTTGTTTTTGTATCTTTCCTTTTTGGTTTATCCTTTTTGGATTCTGGGAGGCCTTCGGGGGTCTCGGGGTCCCTAATGAGTATCGTATACTCACCCCTGCACGGGGCTATGCCTGCACTACGTTGTGTTGGATGCAGATGATAGACAGCACTGATCTAGGTGGATTCTTGTAGAGCGGGATGGTACCTGGAGGTGGACCACTTGGCAGGATGTACACGGAGCGGATGGTCGGACCTAAGGAGCTAAGGAGACCATTTGTACCCACCCTTCAGGTAGGATATCTGGAGGACGAAACAGTGTTTCCTAGTTTACTTTACTACAACTGTACTTTTTTACTGTTGTACTATACTTTCAATTGGGTTTGTATTCTGGCCCATTTACTTTCCAGCACTAACTTTTGTACTCAGTTTACTTAGTGTTTACTTCATCTTGCGTTCTCTGTTGTGTTTGTTTACTTATATAAAGGCAATGTATTCCCTTTTAACGAGATTTTCTCTTTTGGTGCTAGTTGCCAGCCCTTGGCCTATGGAAGGCGGGCTTGGGGTAGTCACAGCACGGGCCCCAAGGATAGGTCATGACAAATTTGTATCAGAGGAGTCGGTTCTACCACAGAACTTAGGACTCTGATATTTTATTCCTATGAGGCAATAGTGTTAAGGATATTGAGTGTGGTTATCAGTCCAGGGAGTCCAGTGTTGGTGCGGCGGCCGACGTATCTATACACCAGGACCCTGACTTCTGATTTCCGACTCAGTGCACGGAAACATTGATTGCATGTGAGTTTCAAAAGATTTCTTAGTGATTACTTTGTGTCAGATCACCAGGTATACTGTGTTAACTGTGTCGCACCTGTTTCTTTTCAGGATGGCCCCACGACTGCAGCCAACTAGGGTTCCCAGTTACGTGCGAGATGGCAGCCCACCGAGCAATGAGGCCTCGGTGTAGGGCCCCATTACAGCGGAGGCACCAGCTGTACCTCTACTCGCTGGGCCACCGATACCACCATCCCCAGAAGTGGAGAGTACACGCCGCCTGAGTGCGCTGTACAAGTTTCAGTGACAGAGGCCGCCCAGGTTCTGCGGAGAGATGGACCCTCATGCAGTCGAGGATTAGCTGGAGGCTATTTTCTGAGTCTTCAGATTGGTAGGGACACCTGCAGATCTTATGTTGATCCTTGTTGCAAGTCTCCTACACGCAGCAGTAGGTAGATGGTGGATCCTGATGCTCCAGGTGCACGATGAGGCATCTCTACTTTGGACGGACTTCGAGAGACTCTTCCTCTCAGAGTTCGTTCCAGACACCCTCCATGCAGTGCGCATCCAGGAGTTACTACGGTTGTGGCAGGGCAGCATCATAGTAGCCCAGTACTCGACATGATTTACCGACCTCTCGCGCTACTCCACAGACATGGTATGGGACCCATTCTTTCGGTCCCAGACCTTCGAGCAGGGACTAAGGCATGAGATCAAGGCTTCGATGAACTCCCTTAGTATTCTGACGCAGGCAAGAGTACTGGGGCGAGCCCTACTTGTGGAGAGCTTCCTTGTTGAGCCTACGCCAGTAGCGAGGCCTATCGTAGGGCGACACGTAGCGGATTCTTCGGTAGCCGGCAGTAGACAGATGTCACAGAGGTCCACGCGGACCAGGCCATCAGGTGGGCGGCCTTAGGATACTGGTTTGGAGGTGTGGGGCACACGTAGTAGAGCCAGTCACACGAGAGGCAGGCAGTGATATACATGCGGTGGGCAGGGCCACATGGCTCGTGACTGCATGACTCACCATGTAGAGGAGTAGCAGACAGTTGAGGGACCACTCAGGTAGAGGAAGAGGTTCGACTATGGAGGATGAGGCAGAGGAGATGGTCGAGCAGCAAGTGGTGGACGATGCTTCGAGGCTCTACCACCACCACCACCAGGAGGACCACCCCGACCACAGGTAGCTGGCAGATAGGGGCAGGCTCAGCTGCAGGCAGTCGAGGCCTATGACCATGGTGCACCTGAGATGATTTGAGGTACTATTTGTGTCTATTACACCATTGCTGCAGTTCTTATAGACACAGGAGCGAGTCATTCTTTCATTTCCGCTGCCCTTTTTTGGAGCTCGGATATTCTGACAGAGCCATTGGCTCGATCCTTACGGCTAGAGACTCCTACGGGAGCAGATACAACGATTACACACTGGTGTCGGCAGTGTGAGATTACTCTAGGAGGCGAGAGCTTCAGCTGGGATCTTCTTGTAGCGGCGTCGAGGCCTTACGATGTCATCTTGGGCATGGATTGGTTATCTAATGTCCATGATCAGATATACTATATTAGGCTCAAAGTGCGGTGTGTTCGCACAGATGGGAGCAGGTTCACCTTCACCAGTGAGAAGGGAGCCTTTGTAGCGCAGGATGGACTTACCCAGAGGAGAGGGCAACTGATCACCCATCAGTTGGCTAGTCTCATCCTAGGAGCAGTTGATGTGCGGAGTCCAAGTTTTCCTGTTGTGGTGGATCAGTATGCGGATGTTTTTCCTGATGATGTTCCAGGACAACCTCCTCGCAGAGAGGTAGATTTCTACATTGACCTGTACCCCAAGACAGCCCCGATGTCTATGCCAGCATAACATATGGCTCCTGCTAAGCTTCGTGAGCTGCGGGTACAGCTGGAGGACTTGCAGGGTAAGGGATTCATCCGACCCAGTGTTTCACCCTGGGCTTCTCCGATTTTATTCACAAATAAGGTGGATGGGATCTTACGACTATGTGTCAACTACCGTCGCCTGAATCAGGTGATCATAAAGAACAAGTATCCACTTATAAGGATTAGCGACCTCTTTGATTATCTCAAGGGAGCACGATGGTTCTCGAAGATAGACCTCAGGTCAGGCTATCATCAGCTCAGAGTTCAAGATGAGGATGTGCAGAAGACAGCCTTTAGGTGTCGGTATGGCCAATATGAGTTATTGGTTATGCCTTTCGGCATAAACAATGATCCATAATTGTTCATGACTCTCATGAACAGGATCTTCCAACCTTACCTCGATCGATTTGTCATAGTCTTCATCGACGACATACTGATTTACTCAACTACTGAGGAGGAGCACGCCTACCACTTACGGGTTGTACTGGACACACTCCGAGAGAACCAGCTTTATGGTAAGCTATCTAAGTGTCATTTTTGGATTCGAGAGGTCCACTTCTTGGGGAACGTCATCTCTGAGGTGGGAGTTGTTGTGGATCCTGTGAAGATCGAGGCAGTACTTGCTTGGGAGCCACCCAGGAGCGTGACGGAGGTGCGGAGTTTCCTAGGTCTAGCTGGGTTCTATCAGAGATTTGTGCCAGACTTCTCCAGAGTTAAAGCACCGCTTTTAGCTTTGACGAAGAAGGGGAAACCCTTCGTATGGTCAAATAGATGTCATTAGAGCTTCCAGAAGCTGAGGCAGAGATTGATCAGTGCACCCATCTTGAGGCTACCAGAGGAGGGTGTAGGGTATGTAGTTTACTGCGATGCATCAAGGACCGGACTCAGGTGTGTCTTGATGTAGGAGCGGGCGGTGATCGCTTATTGTTCACGACAGTTAAGGTAGCACAAGCAGAACTACGCTACCTGTGACCTGGAGTTAGTAGTAGTGGTCTTTGCCTTGAAGATGTGGCAGCACTATCTGATGGGCGAGCACTTTACAGTCTACTCTGACCACTAGAGTCTCAGGTACATCTTCTCGCAGAAGGACCTGAAGCTGAGACAGCGACAATGGCTTGAGTTCCTCCAGGACTGTGACTTTGAGATAGTCTATACTCCTAGAAAGGGGAACATGGTAGCTGAATCTCTTAGCAGGAGATAGGTCATTCAGCTACTTGGAGAGGCGGTAGAGAAACTAGTCGCATTACAGATATCCTTCGTGGATAGAGATGGAGCATTCTTTCTACAGTCACTCACAATCACTCCTCCACTACTTCAGCGGGTCAGAGAGGAAAAGCGTGGGGACATTGACTGTGATATGTGACATGCACAGATATCCATAGGACAGGCACCTGATGGATTTTCTATAGGAGGAGATCACGTCATCCTCTTCACGGGACGTACCATGGTACCAGTTGCATTATAGGAGGAGGTGCTGAGGGATTTTCACACTTCCCCTTTGTCGGTACATCTAGGAGTAGCGAAGATGTACTAGGATCTCAGACGACAGTACTGGTGGTCGGGTATGAAGAAGGTTGTGGAAGAGTTCGTTTCATGATGCCTCACCTGCCAGCAGGTGAAGGCAGAGCACCAGGTTCTGGAAGGCTTGGTGCATCCCTTAGTGGTCCCGGAGTGGAAGTGGGATGGGATATATATGTATTTCGTGACAGGGTTCCCTTGTACTTCCAGAGGACATGACTCCATCTGGGTGATTGTCAAATGACTCACCAAGTAGGCCCACTTCCTACCTATCAGAGCAGGGCTCAGTGGAGAGCTTGGGACGCCTCTTTGTTCAGGAGATCGTATGGCTTCATGGTGTTCCATCATATATCTTCTCTGATCGAGATGCTCGCTTTACTTCCCGACTTTGGAAGGGGTTGCAGGAGGCTTTTGGGACACAGCTACACCTGAGCACCGCCTTTCATCCTCAGACGGATGACCAGACGGAGAGGACCATTCAGACACTCGAGGACATGCTTCGTGCATGTGTTCTTGACTTTGGTCGCAGCTGGGAGGATCATCTACCCTTTGTAGAGTTTTCGTACAACAACAGCTACCACTCCACCATCGGGATGGCACCATATGAGGCATTGTACGGCTGACCATGCAGATCACCTCTGTGCTGGACTGACCCTGGGGAGTCAGCACTCGTAGGACTAGAGATGGTTCAGGCTATGATAGAGAAGGTGCAGATCATCCAGGAGTAGATGAGGACTACACAGAGCAGACAGAAATCTTATGCTGATAAGAGGTAGAGACCACTGGATTTTGAGGATAGCGACCACGTTTTCTTACGGGTCTCACCTCGATGTGGATTAAGGAGATTTGGCCGGGGCGGCAAGTTATCTTTGCGCTTTATCGGACCATTCCAGGTTCTCAACAGGGTAGGCGAGGTGGCTTATCAACTGGTCCTTCCACCTCAGTTGCACTGGGTGCATGACCTCTTCCACATATCTCAGCTAAGGAGATACATGCACGACCCAACACATATCATCGATCACGAGGAGCTGGACATCGATGACGGGGCGAATTTTGTAAAGGTCCTGGTGGAGATCAAGGATCGACAGGAGTGGGTCCTACATGGACGGTCGATTCCTCTGGTGTGCATTCGTTGGCGGCACGGGAACCTCCAGGATAGCACAAGGGAGTGGGAGGCTCAGATGCGTTCACAGTACCCTCATTTGTTTCCCTAGTTTATGATGTAGCTTTACGAGGACGTAAAGGCCTGAGGTAGGAGCAATGTAAAGACTCGTAAATTTCAAGGAAATTTTTTTTCTTAAATACTTTGGAATTTTATGAGTATGTGGCTTCTGAAGGCACTTGATTCAGAGGCCCGGTGTGCTCAGAATCAATTTTCGAAGATTATCTCAGGTATGTTCAGTAAACGAATGAGCGGGTTTTTCTATATTTTAAACTGGTGCTCAGAATTGAAATCTGAGGGCACCGATGAAATCGCAACGCCGGTAATTTCTTATGGGAACCTTTACCTTAGTTGCGTTTGTGCGGGAGGAGAAGTTAAAAATTATGGATTATGTAAGAAGTGAATAAAAATGTGGAATATTTTTTATTCTATATCTAAGTGGTTATATCCTACATGGGGGAGTTGGGGTGGGCCCCTAACTACCCATGTGAGGATATTTGTGAGGTGGGTCCCACACGAGCCCCAACCCTTCACATTTCCTAAAACTTCTTAAACCTCCCCCTTTAAACTTGTTAACTCCTCTTTAATGAGAACTCTTCCTCTCCCTCTCTCACTCCTTTAAAACTTTCCAACCTATCACATAATTAATTAGAAAACTCATGGTTTAATTAATTAAGTGAATTGGAATTGGAATTTTGTAATTTTGAATGCATGGAATGATTTAATAAAATAAGGAGAAGCCTTATTTTACTTTTGGTTGGCTTGTTGTGTTGAGATTTTGGGGAGAGAGCTCTTGAGTTTTGAAGAATGCTTTATCTCCTTTGTAGAAGAACGCCAACTCTCCGACAAAGAACTTCGACTCGGTGACCCTAAATTCTCCATCCTTTTCTTCCTCTACGACAAGGGAGGAGACACAGACGTGGGAACTTGAAAACGACGTCACATCTTGTTTTATTCTCTCTGTGATAAAAAGGGGAGACGCCGCTTCCTCCTTGGATGCTCTCCGTTGACGCCTACGAATCCTTATCTCGCGACGCCGTCAACCATGATGCCGACGTTCGACATCGATTATCAAGGTAGGGGTTTATTCTTGAAAGTAGATGTTTACATACCCCGTACTCGTTGGAAATCGTTGTTTAAATATGGCCGATTGTTATCATTTTACGCGGAGGGTGTGGGCCGAACGAACACGGCCCGACAACCCTCCATTGTTCTCGTTTAATTATTCTAGAATCGGCAATCGAAGGCGGAAGAGTCATGATGCTGTCACGCTATGCAAGGAATGTGACAAAGGTGGCACGATGCCATTGAGCCATGCCGGGAACGCGAAAAAGGAGGCTGATGTTGTCGTGCCGGTTGTGCGAGAAGAACCACGACCCGCTACACGGGCCGCTTCGGCGGAAGAACTGGTCAGCCCGTCTGCCGGCCGGGAAAAGAGGAGCCACGGTGCCAGGAGTGCGCCGCGCTAGAGGACCATCTGGCCCGTCGACCGGCCAGGCAGAGCTGGACCGCGGTGCCCAGAGGGCGCCGCGCTGGAAGACCGGCAGCCCGCCCATGCGGGATGCATGTGCAGAAGACCGACCGGTCTAGCCGGCCAGTTTTGGGAAGGGCAGTGTCGCCGGTGTGGAAACCCCCCCCCCCAACTTAGAACCCGATCGGCTTCGGCCGAGCCAGCCGGGCCGCGCCAGGCCAGGTCGCGTAGGGCCGCACCAAGCCAGGTCGGGCCGTGTCCCTTTGGGCTGAGTAGAGATTTTCTTCGGACCGGTCCGACATCCCTACTGGGTCGGACCAGTCAAACTAGGTCAACCCGATCCGTCAGCCCACTGGGCTAAACGGGCTGGGCCCGTTATTCACTTAAACGTGAATAACTTAAGGACCGTGCGTCCGATCGACGCGCCGTCTACGTAATTGGGACTCTTTCGATGAGACAGTCCTTTTGCGATACACTAAGTAAGTTTCGGATGAATTTGGATATCAGCCAGGTTAGAAACTAGAGTATTTCTAACCGAGCCCCTGGGACGGAAAATCCATTATCTCTCAGACCTGGCGTCTGATTGACGCACCGTCTGTCGCGTTGAGTTCCTATTGACGAGACGGAACTTTGGGATACATCAACACTGATGTATCGACCCCCTTGGCTTGTGGAGCAGACCCTCCCAGAATCAATCGTGTTGTGTGTGAGAATCCTAGAGCTGGCTGCAACTGTGACGACGATGACGACTGTACTTGGATCCTACATGGGTTCTGCAGCGAGGAAGACTGTACTTGGATCCTCAGTGGGTTCAGCAGCGATGACCACTGTACAAGGATCCTACGTGGGTTCGGCAGCGATGGTTACTGTACTTTTATCCTATGTGGTTTTGGAAGTGATGACTTATGTACTTGGATCCTACGTGGGTTCGGTAGGGGAGATGATTCAGAGGCTACATTTATCATCTCCACCCCCACTTCGTGAGTAGTATACCTATGTGAGATGAGTCTTGACTTTCAATCATTATCATCGATGTGATTGACTTTCTTTCTTGTGTGGACTGGGTTGTGTTTTCCTGTGTGTACTGGGTTGTACTTGGGCTCGTGAGTTGGAGCTGAACTGGAATTGATGACTTAGGTATATGTATGGGCATATACCTAAGTATAGTTGGTTGATACTTTGTGTTTTTATCTTTCCTTTGTGGTTTATACTTTGTGGATTATGGGAGACCTTCAGGGGTCTCAGGGTCCCTACTGAGTATCGTATACTCACCTCTTCATGGGCTATGCCCGCACTACGTTGTGTTGGATGCAAACGACAGACAACACTGATCGAGGTGGAGTCTTGTGGAGCGGGATGGTACCTGGAGGTGGACCACTTGGCGGGGCGTACATGGAGCGTATGGCCGGACTCGAAGAGCTGAGGAGACCATTTGTACCCTCCCTTTAGGTGGGATATCCGGAGGATGACTCTGTGGTTGCTAGTTTACTTTACTGTAGCTGTACTTTCTTTACTGTTGTACTATACTTTCAGTTGGGTTTGTATTCTGGCCCATTTACTTTCTAGCACTAACTTTTTTTCTCAGTTTACTTAGTGTTTACTTCATCTTGCATTCTCTGTTGTGTTTGTTTACTTATATAAAGAAAATTCCTTCCATTTTAACGAGATTTTTTCCTTTGGTGCTAGTCACCAGCCCCTGGCCTATGGAAGGCGGGATTGGGGTAGTCACGACACGGGCCCCGAGGACGGGTCGTGACAGGTCACACAAAGTCCTATTGTGGCAGTCAACCCTTGATGTGAACCAAGTCAAGTCAACCCAAAACCATGAATTATAATTACCTGATAATTTAAATCACCCCAACTAGGGTTGGTCAAGCACTTTGAACTATGGTTCAATTCTAACCAAGGTTATGGAAGGCTATACCGACTTAATATTTTTTTGAGGGATTTTATCCTTATACATAAATTTCTATTTTATTATCTTTGATTACATGCTTGTTAATATTAATTGGGATATACTTAAGTGGTTAACTTTGTCTTAGATAATATTTTACGCATAAGCCAGTCTTATTTTAGTTCCATCTTGTATGATTTTTTAATTAATTAATTTTGTGGTCATGACAAAACACCCACAATAAGAAAAACCATGAAACTAACAAAAATAAAATAAATGGTATGATCATGAGATTTTTCTATTGGTTATTTTATCTAGTGGTTGATAAACTAACCCAAGACCTTCGAGAGAAACACCTTGAACCTTTTGGGTTTGTGTTTATAGCTTTCCACTTGTCCACCGTTGTATCTCCTTGGATTGGTTTCACCTTGGCTCCCAACTTGAGCCGCCCTCACTAGCTTGGGAGCTCCATCCATTACATATGCTTTTATCTCACATGCAGATGAGGGGTAAATGGGGTTTTATATAAAAGAAACCTTTGGAATTTAGGCCCTACATATTAATGAGGAGAAGGCTCGCAGACCAAAAATTTTAATTTAAATAAATTATTTAAAATAAACCCTTCACATACAAAGGTCTTGGTCTATCTCGTGATCATCCATGAATGAAACGATATTTATGCATTAATAAAACTAGAATTTAATTCTTTAATCATTCTTATTTAAGATAAATCATGCTAGAATCAATTAATTATCTTTAATTAATCAATCCTTTTATCTTAAACCCTTTTTCTGAATTTCTTTGAGATTCTCATCCATCATAATTTTAAACAAATAAATTCATTTAAAATTATCTTTTTACATAACTTATTCCTTGGAGGAAACCTGGTGAATTCCCATTCATAACTACCCAATGAGTATAAATGAACATTATGCAGATGTTAAATTAAACACATATATATAAAACACCTATCATGTGTTGTGCCTTAGATTTACACCTACACTATGGTACACATCTCAAGATTTTGTACAATATAATGATAAATTTTAATAAATCTGCATAATTTGGATGAGTACACGGTGTGTAATTCTAACTACACGGCATGTAATTTTGTTCACCATCCATCTGAAGTACACGCTCAGGGACATGGCGTGAAAATGTACTTCGTAATTCTTCAGAGTACACGGCCTGTTCAGTGGGACACACGCCGTGTAGTATCCACGTTATATAGTTTCCAGCCGGGTGAGTTGTGTATGAGGTACATGGTCTAACCCTAACCTGAAGGGACTACACTCCGTGTTCAATGAGACACATGATGTATAATCTGGAAACCGTGTACCACCTGTTCCTGGTCAATACACGGAGTTATTTAAAAATTAGAAATACTCCAACACATGGCCTAATTTGGTGGACCGGTCTGATGCATTGAATATTGACTACACTGCGTGTACTTCCAAATAAACACCATGTATTTTGGTGTTGTATGGTCAGTAATTTTTGGCACCTTCAGATGAGATCCTCTATTTTAATTTAATAAAAATTTAAAGAAAAATTCATTTCTATAAGGTAGATGAGAAATGAGAGGAGGAATAGATATCATGATTCAGATTTAAAGAACGATTAACTTAAATTGAAACCACTAAATTATTAAATGAGTAAATCACCATCAAAAAACTAAATAATTATAATCAATGATATGATCGCTCTAATACCACTTGTAGGTTCTGGGTGCAGTGGAAGCACGTTGGTGGGTGTACCCAACTTTAATTTTAGCATTAATAATGATCAATCCAAGATCTGTCATGATAATAAAATGATGGATCTTAGTAATAGAATGGAGAATGAAAAATAAAGAGAGGAGTCCAAGAATCATAGATAAGATCATCATATGTTGGTTATAATTTATTTATTTAATTGACAAGAATTACCTTGATGGAATTCTCTCTCCTTTGATGTTTCCGGTCACGATCTGATGTGATCCTTCATTGTGTCATCGAATCCAAGTGTAGGATTTCTCTAGCGGTGATCCACACATGCTCCACATATCTGTGGATGACGCCGAAGGAATCTCTGGGTGCTATCATGGAAGATCCTTATCTTGTGATGTCCTCCTTCGATCACCTTGATCCGGTGGAGTTGTATCTCTCTCTCTTATATCTTGAGAGCATTTCTTGGTGGAAAATGAATTATCTTTTGGCTTGAGAGATTTTCAAAATTTATTGTGCACAACCCCAAAAAAATTTCTAGGCTAATGATAATTATATAATTGGGATTTTAATTACATTGAATAATAAAATGAATTAATTACCTGAAATAATTTATTCATTTCATATAATTCTTAGTAATACCCCATGACTAATAATAACAGTTGACTATTATTACTTGACATGCATCCAAAAAATTATACATAATATTGTTTAATTAAATAAATAATATTATTTATCATAAATTCCCAAAAAAAATATAAGGCATGTATATTTAATATACACGACGTGTACTTTTGTTTTTCCATTTTTCTTTATTTCCTCCACCACATTAATTAGACCTTGAATGATGGCTGTTTATTTTTCAAATAAATATCACTGCATTACTCACTAATAAATATATATATATATTATTTCACCCACAATATATTCTCTTGAATAACTAGTGTCAAAATAAATACAATCAGACATCCTTGAATAATTATTAAACCACAATCGAGAATAATCTTTATTCAACTTGTTAAATTAATATTTAACTGAGATACTTAGACACACATAGTGTGTGACCCTCTAGGCCTCTTTCTCAATGGCATTATGCAAAGCCTACCTAAAGTCCAAGGTTAACATCTAGAAACACTCCAAGGCACTCGTAGAGAAATAATTTAATGTTGAAATGGTGTGTCACCTCCTACGAATGCTTACTATGTAATATAATCCCTTTGTCTCGTAATCTTGAATCAAGCGGGTTTCATGCTAGTTTCATCAACCCATGTGCTTGATTATTCTTTCTTTGACTTTCCAGAATTGAACATTCCCATTTCTCACCATGGCCATGGATTTATTTAGGCTATATCAATTCTATCCAAGGGCCTGCAATATCAACTTCTATTATGGAACAAAATGGACAAATCTTTTCTCACATTATCTATTAATGCAGTATTACTCGTAATGCACCCAACATATCCTACCTCACTGTGAATAGTGTGTCATCACAGTTTTTTTCAATACATCTAAGTGCGTGATTTGTAATACCCATTAATAATAATCTTAAAGTCTAAGGAACAATACACACGTTTGCATATAGGAACATCAAATAACATTGTTAAATGTGGACTTCCAACGGGCAGATCTCGTTCTCATAATATCCTCCTAGATATTATAAAGGGTGCACACCATGATAATGTTACTCAAAGTTTTATGAGTACTCACCCCTAATGACTTGCATTATTTGTGTCCATAAAATAACATCATCTGGCCATAGAACATATATTCAAGAGAAATGTTATGGCACTTCCGGGTTCTCATCGTAGCAGGTATCCTCTATGACCCTTTAAAACATCTATCCTTAGGATATTATCACATGAATTGTCACTTAGAAGAACAATCAAGATGTGATAAGGTATTTATTAATGAATAAAGTACAAAGTAGTTGGTTCTAGGCCACCAACTCCAAAAATAACATTATCAGTGATGATTCTTTTAGAAATGAAGGCACTTTGATTCCCAAAAATAATAGAGGGTATCCACATGTTAAAGTGATTGACTAAGATATTTTAGAAAATCTTATAGGAGATATTGAATAAGATAATTTTAATGAATTAAAAAACCAATAGTGGTTTATTTATCTTTTGAATAAGAGTGATAATGGTCTCATCAAGAGAGAAAGGTTAATTTTTTCCACCCAGATATCCTTCATAAGAGCTGATATTTTTAAGCCAATAATATTTCTATATCATTTAAAGAATATGGCATAAAATCAATTCGGTCCTTGAGATTTCATGGATTGGATTTTCTTAAGATCCCTTAGGATATAATCATAAAAAAATCCATCGTAAGATGTTGAAATGGAGGAATCACCTATATTATAGAGATTATGAAAAAAAAGAGTAATAATATCATGTATTCCCTCAACAATAGATGTAGTTCTACCATCATGATATGAAAGACATGAAATAGAGTTCTTGCATCACCTGGTGGAGGCCTTATAGTGGAAGTATCAGGTGTTCGCATCCCCTTATTTAATGTGGGTTTCACATAGGTGAATTTCCCAAAAGCTCTCCTTAATGTGGAGGGAAGATTCTAACTCATCTTTAAGGTTACTAATTATGGAAAGAATATCATTAATAGGAGACCTAGAAATAAACTCATTTAACATTCTTTCAATTGAATCACAATGCTTGTCGGGTTCAAGATACATAGGATTTCTCCAATATTTCAGATTTTATTCCACCTAGTGTAGGTTGTTACCAATGTCTAGGTTACCCACCTTCCAACATGAACAAAAAAGTTATTCGCATTCACTATCTTTATCCCATAAATATTCAAATTTTAAAGGACTAGCATAACTCGGATTTTTGAATCAATAATATATATCAATGATGATAAGACAGTGGTATAGTGAAGGTAGTGACAAGTGAGTAATATGGAAAATCATAAACCGGTTGGTCCACTCAGTTGATCCCAAAAATCTATCTAGGAACTCTGCAATGCGTGTGCTTTCCATGTTTCCTTGATACCAAGTGAAGGGCCTACCTATATAACTCAGATCAGATAGCTCCGCCTTAGATATTGATTTCTATAATTCCTCCATCAAAGCGTTGGATAGTCTGGTGCCCCTTCCTTTTTCATTCTAGAATATAATCTCATTAGGGACTCTTCTAAACAAGATAGGACCCGAAAGTCTTCATCATAGAGAGAAAAGAAGGCTCCAAGATTTCCACTTATCATTTTTCATGGTTCATCTATAAAATCACATGAATATCCATGGTGGAGAGTTGTGTGTGTGGATAGAAAATTCCACAAGATTAGATGAGTAAGATATGATTCTTACATCTAGTTTTTTCTTACATAAGAGACATAGACCACCCGAGTGACCCTAGAAGGGGACTGGGATGAATCCATGAAAGAAACATTTGTTTTCAATACCATCATTGTCTTTATTTTCCAATATGTTTTCATATAGGAAAACTATATTAGGGAAACCTTCATCACATTGGCACTAAAGCATCTAAACCAATCAAAGGGTTTACAAGCCCCCAGTAGTTCCATATTGGGATGATAATTGCAATAGGTATGGCTAGTTTATTCTAGCTTCTGCCTCTAGAAATTAGAGTAAGGTTTCATCCTCAACAACTTTTCGCCTTTTGGATTATATATCATTTTACAATGCTTCCTTAATTGTTCGTTTGGATCCATTAATTTTGATTATACCCATATCACTTCCATAATCACCTCTTACCTTCCTCCTCCAAATTCATTGAATTTTAGGTGTAGCCAATATAGAAATAGTAAGAACCTCACCCAAATGAAGGATATGCATGGGGGATGCACTTTGGATTTCTTATGGAGTTTTGGAATCTAAAAATATAAATTTAGTACTATATTAAGGGTAATGAATATACCTAGGGGTGGAGGAATGAAAACTGGGGAAATAATCATTGTTATCGAGTGGGCCACCTAGGGTTCACTAGTATTCACAGTTTCTACCAAAGGGAGATTTGGTGATAACTTCTCCACACCTCTAGAATGCTCCAAGTTATAGAAGTCTACCTAAAACACTAGAGGCCCCAACATAATGACCTTACTATGTACGAGGTCTGATTTCACACAAAGGGCCTTAGTAAGACTCTATCTATCTCCTTTCATTTCATATTCAGGAATGAATAATGATCATAGATTTTTTTCATGAAGCCATGCACTATGCATCACCAAGTTTCCTTCTTTGTTTTCTACCTTTACTTCACTATTATTTTCTACATTCCCAAGTCATCCACAGAAGAAGAATAAAATCAGTAATTTTTCATATTCAAAGGATATCCAAGATTTTGAGTCTTAAAGTTTTGAGAAGGTTCCCCTCATAAGTTATTGTGAAACCTCTACTAACACTTTAATCCTTGCTGATTCCCCCCCCCCAAATAAATGGGGTCCGATTGATCCCATTCCCTGAAAATGCCTATACGGTTTTCAATTTCTTGCATCACCTGATTTGATCTACCATAGAAGAGGATACCATTTAGTCACATACAGAATGGATATTTTGATAAAATAGTTTCATTGATATCTCCTCCACACTTTAGATCTTGAAAAAATATAATATGTTTATCAAACCAACAAGGCCTCCCATGAAGAACATTTTGTTTATCCTTCATGTTGAAGAACTTAAAAATCATATATCCAGATCCTACTTCCCTTATAGCTACTCCATCATCCAGACACCATATCGACTGCATCATGTTCTTTAATGGACCCAAGTTGAAAGAACTTTTTGAGATGAATTTCCCAACTATAAATAGGGATGTACACCTCACCAGGAAGGTATCATCGTCATTCTTAGTGATAATTGTTTCATTAACTTTGTCTGTGAGTGAGAGATTTTTTCACTGATTCACCTGAACATTCTCCATTGAAATAGACATTGAAAAAGATGTATCCTCACGAAAATAGAACCTAGGAATAGTGGAAGGTCACCGAATAGTGGTACTTAAATGAAAATAAACACCCACATTAAGAGAACCACACCTACAAACCCGAGGAATCATTAAAACCTTTGAGATTGGGGTTTTTATTCTTCAATTCAGACATGAACCAAATGGTGTGGATTCCAAACCAAACATAAAGGATAAAGTGAATCCAATGGGACAAATTACCAATCCTAAGAAACCCTAGTAAATAAATAACCCTAGGAAACCCTTAAGAGAGACACTCTCACTAATGGAGAGACTTCCTTATAACTTTTTAAAATAATCATCGAATGCTTAAAATTTGATATACCTAATAAAAATTCATAAAAAAATATATTTAAATTAATCTTGAGAAATTATTTTGTGGTGTATAATAAAAATGACTAAAAAAAGTCATTCTATCACCATACCTCATTCATATATAAAAAAATGACCAACTTTATCTCCAATGATTTTGAGATTTTACAGTCAAAAGTGGAATTCACTACAATAGGTTTGGCAATATTCAGTGCTACCCTTTATCAACTATAAAAAATGATGATAAAGGGTAGAATTTTATTAGTTCTAACTAAAAGCACAAATAAATGTACCCAAATGATGATAAAAATGAAACCTTTGTTATTGATTTTTTTTAGCAAATATAAATGAGTCCATTTATGATTGCTTTATTTAGAACAGATAAACGGAGCCCTTTATCGGAAATTTTATTAACACAGATCATGGGAGCCATACTTTATATTTATATATTAATATAATATTAAATATGATTTATATAACAATAAATTTATATTTATATAAATAAAATTGATATATATTTCTAATCATTTATAATTTGTTTATAATTTACTTTAATTCGAATTATATAATTTTACAATATACATTTATTTATTTATTTTGTTATATTCATATTTAAATGTATATATTTATATTCATATTATATAATTTATAATTAATATACACATAAATATAAATATATATTTATGTTGTGTTTTTGTATGTGTATATATATATTGACACACTATACACATAGAGATAAATATATAAATATACATATTTATTATATTTATGTGTGTGTTTAAATGATGTGGGGTTAATACGTTTATGTGTTTCTGTGTGTGTGATTATGTTATCGGTGTATATATGAATGTTTGTGCATGTGTATGTGTGTGTTCATGTATGTGTTTGTGTATGTGTGTGTATGTGTATATGTATGAATTTGTATGTGTGTGTGTGTGTATTCATGTGTATGTGTATGGTTATATGGGCATGTATATGGGTGTTGTAAGCTGGATACACACAGGTATGTGTCGGTTCACCAATATATCACACATGGACGAGTAAAAATAATATTTATAAATTTATATAAATAATAATATTTTTTAATCATAATTAGAATTTTTAAATATAGTAAATAATTAATTATATTTTATATATTCAATAAATATAATATATATACCTGAATAATTAATTTTCTAGTGTTAATAAATATCTATATTTAACAAATGTAAATCTTTTTAAATGTGAATAATAAAATTATTTCTTTTAATATTATAGCTCTATAATTAATTATATATTATTGAAAAACTTTATACATGATATTACTATTTATACATTTGTTAATGATGTATTTAAAAAAATATGTATTCAATTATATTATTAGTAATTTTTTTACTAATAATTAAAAAATTAAAATGTAGTAAATAATTAATTATATTTATTCATTTTAAATATTTTTCATTCTTATTATAAAGAAATTTTTTAACATGTAATCCATTTTCTATACTAAACTTTGTAATTTTTCTTCCACATGTCAACACCTCATCATTCAAATGTACGGGTTAACTTCTGTATTGTTCTTATCCCTCAAATTTGCTCTTCCAATTCCATATTCCCTCTAATCATTCACGATTTGGCTGGCCTCCCTGCTCCCTAGACACCTACACGCCTCTCCAATCCTCAATATCAAATATGCACCTCCGCCTTCACCACCACCTCCACCTTAGATATATTTCTCTCTACCTCCCCCACCTCCCCACCTCCACACCCCCCCACCCGACCTCATTTTCTTTCTCTTCCACTCTGATTGCTTCCCCCAATTCAATCAGGGTTTTATCTACCTCAAATATCTTGTATATGTCTTCACTATAATCTACTCATGAAATCCTACATCATTTTCCTACATCCTCACATCAAAATCTGATTTTTTCATCAAGTAGGGTTGATTTTATTTTATATCCATAACCACCCCACCTGAATTCATATCCATAACCTCCCCATCAGGTAGTGACTCTTCGAATTGTGTCTTCCCCTTTTTGTGCTTCCTTAGTTGTGAAGATTACCTAATTAGGTCATTTTTTTGTCTCCAATTATAGTACCTTCCTCAACCATGTAGGTTTTACTTCTCCCTCCCCATAATTTCTATCATTTCTTAACAAAAATTCGAGCATTCATTATTCCCAATACCTGAAAAACTATCGGTTATTCTTCCTCTTCATCCACTCTCACAACTTTTTTTAGAACTTATTACATTTCTTTGTTTCCATTCACTATTAGTATATTGTATTCACTATTAGTATGTTGTATATTTATATGATCTTATTATGTTTTCATGATTTTAGTATACCTCATTGCATTTGTAAAATTTCATACAACTATAAATGTTTTCATGAATGTAAATTCATTGCAATAGTTTTTTCAATGAAAAAATGAAAATTGTATAAAAAAATTTAATTCCCACAGTACATTCACCACCTATTAAATGGTATATACTTTAGTTTATATATTTTCAAATTTCTCATCCCACCTGGTTCTGATTTTGAATCAAGCTTCTTTTTAACTGTTATTGGTGAACTATTTACAGGATTTGGAATCATCTCTAGAATTGGAATTAGGGATGGATTGGTTTAATCTTCCCATAACTCAAATATTTATTCCTTTCATTTTGTTTTTTATATGGATTTTATTGACTTATTTAAATATAATAATAGTAAATTCCTTTGAGAATCATTTTCTCTTATTCCTTATACATGTTATATGTTGTTTTCCTCCTATTTCCTTTGAATTATATATGCTCAATATCCATTGATTATATATATAAATTATCTTTTTATGTATATTATATATATATATATGTTATGTATGTGTTAACCATTTTGGTATTGATACAACATTGTCTGATAGCTTGACTCTAGGTTGGGGAACCAGGCGACAAGTCCTTACAAGTTCTTCCTCCAGTGAGTAATCCAAGTCAGGATATTTTATTTCCTAGGTGGATTCAAATCACATGTTCTACTATTAAAATAGATACCATGTGAAATATTTTATTAATTCCAAAATAAAAATTAATACAAGGACACATTTTCTCATCTAAAATTATCACTGGCATATTATCCTCTAATGCAAGCAAGATACCAGATAGAAGTTTCTTCTGTCATGCATATCCATGGCTTTTTTTTCATCCCTCTATCATCCTAATTATTGATTACTTATTTATTATTGTGGTTTTGGTATGTATTTACCATTTTTATGTTCTATATACTATAAATTTTCTAATTTTTCTTCTTTTATGTTCCACATTTTCATGTCACTCTGCATGATCAGTCTCAACCTCACCTATGCACCCTACTACTGGTACAAGTCATGGTCTTCTCCATGAAAAAGGTATGAATTTCATTTAATATAATTTTTTTATAAAAATTTCATCCACCCATCTCCTTCTTATGAATTTATCTACCTTGGTTCCCCCATCTAATTTGGAAAAAAAATATCATTCAAATTAACTCTATGCACGGAGTTATCTATTTAGGATGTCAAATTTGTTTTAAATTTCACTATACATTAATCTAGAAATTTTATACTCTTTATTAAATAAAATATGTTTTAAGATAACACTTTTTCATTTTTTTCTATTTTTTCAACGGAATTAAATTTTTGGCGAGGAATTCTCTAGAGAATCTTTCTTAGAGCCCCTATAATAGGTAATCCCTACTTTTTATTTGCCAATTCCATTGTATTATTTCTCATACTTCTCATTTAACTAATAGTGGTGAGTTACTGAAATTATTCATTTTCTAGTTATTCTAATGTGACCGCATATATAGATCTTTATGAACTTTATGTTTTTGGGTGATATTATTAGGAATCATAATTTTCTTGGGGTCTTATCAATGTTTATTCAGTGGTTTTTGGTATTTTTTATAATTTACGATTGTCTTTTTGTAATGCATTGTCTATGTTGAGTAAAAATTCACTATGTTTTTCATTTCATTTTGAAGTTAAATTCAAGAAAAAGATATTATTATGATGGGATATTTGGGATGAACTATATTTTCATCACAAAGAGTCTATTAAAATGACTTATTTGTGATGGATGAATCTATCTGTCACAAATAATGGATAATTGTGACAAAATTTCCATTTCTATTATAAATAATTTTTGTGTTCATTAATTAAAAAGTGAGAAAGTATTGTAGGTGAATACTAATAGAAAAGAAATATAATATCCATCATAAATAATTTTTCCATGAAAATATTTTGCGATGGATATAGATGCCTGTAGCAAAAGATTTCTATGGAAACCTTTTGTAATGGGTTAAATTTTGTTTCTATTAACCCATAACAAAAGAAACTTACCCTAAAACATAACACACTCTCATCCTCCTACCCATTTCATTCTCTACAACCCTACCATGCAGTATGACCCCCATCTGACGACCAGTACCAAAAATCGCCAAAAAACTCCCAACGCACCAAATGTTTTGTAGATTTAGGCTCAGATCTCTCAGGTACGGACTTCAATTCCAACTTTCCTTATTATTTTTGTGATTTTAATTTAAATATTTAAAAAATTGGTAGGGTAAAATTTTAGGTCAATAATTTTACCCTATTTTTATGGTTTATTTGATATTTAGGGTTGTTAAAGGTTGATTATTTCTTATTTTGATGTCCATTGGCTTCGCATGTGTTAATTGAAATTGATTTGAGTTATTTTTCCAATTTTGTATGTAGTTTAGTTAAATATATTTAATTGGTTAATTTTATATAATGTTTATGGTTACATAATTTTATATTCATTTTGATAATTTTTGGGTTTTCACATTGATGTTTAATTGGTCAACTATCTTTATTGTCATTGTTGTTGTATTTTTTCATTTTTTTCTATATGATTTAGTTTTTGAAAACCATAGTTTAAGAAAGTTTATAAAATTTTCATTATTTATTAGGTATTTAGGGTTTCTATATATCTATTATTTTCTATATTCATGTTTATCAGGTCTGTGAGTTATTTTAATTAATTTTTAGATATTTTTTGAATTTTTTCATTTTATAATTTGATAGACTTTCCTATTTTATATTTTATGTTAATTCACATATATTATTGATTTTCTTATTCAGAAAATTATTTCTTTTTTATAAAATTCAAAATAAAAAAATTGAAAATTTACTTTTTAATTAAGTCATGTACAATATTGGAAAACTATATTTACTAAATAAAATGAATTTCTTAACACTATGTTTTCTTAATCAATATTCTTATCAATTAAAATTTAAATGAGTGTTATATTTAAAAATTTTGAACATAAAATTTTAATTATAATAATCCTTTAAAAATTTTCAATTTAATTTAATGGGATAAAAAGATAAAATATAAAAAAAACAATTCTTTCGAAGATAGACCTTTTTAACACAAACTAATTTAATAAAATCTAATCATTAAATTTTATCAATTAATTGATATTATAAAAGATAAAATTATTAATTAAAATATTAATTATAATATGTGAGGAATTAAAATAATTCATCTTAGTATTCATTTTATTTATTGTTGGTTTTACTCTTTTAATTTTCTTATTCATATTTCACAATTTATTCTCATGATGTAGTAATGTTTATCTTGAACTGTAAAATATATTTTAGGTTAATGTATGTATATTATTTGACATATTTATATTAATTAAGAAATCTTGATATATGTATGTGTATATATATATATTACATTGTGAAACGTTAGAAAAACATGTAAGGTTTTTAATATATATATATATATATATAACATGTAATGCTTTTAAAATATATATCTATGTGTGTGTGTTTATATATATGTATATGAACATGTGAATATATATATTTATAAGTTTTAAAAAAACACGTAAGGTTTTTAATATATATATATATATATATATTAACCTCTGAATATGTATATATAAACATTTTATAAAACGTGTAAGGTTTATTTTATATGTATATATATATATATAGCTTTTTGTTAATATATAATTGATATGTATATTTTGTTTAAAAAAATTCAGAACATATTTTATGTATTTATATTTATTAATAAATCGTGATATATATATTAATCATTAAAAATTTAATAATAATTTAAATAATTTAAATAATTAGTAATAATAGTTAAATAGCTTATTTTATTTTCATTCTTTATTTGGTATTTAGGGTTTCAAAAAATTTATTATTTTCTAATTGTGTGTTTATCAGGTCTGTGAGTTATTTCTCTTCATTCTCTATTTGAGCTCTCATCTAATCGATTAGTGGTAATTAGTGGTACTTAGTAATACTTACTATTTTTTAATATAAATTACTAGAAAAGTGGAAATGAAATAGGTCGTCAGTTTTTAGGTGACGAGCAATGAAAAAATTGGAGTGAAAATGAAATAGGTCGTCAATTTTGGTATAATTTAATATAAAGTAATAATATATTTTATAAATTACTAAAAAGATGTAAATCATAAAATCTCTAATCTTAAGGTGATGAGAAATGAGTATTTTGTGCCAACCATGTTCAAATTACTCATTAGGTTAGAAAAACCAGGGCCGATGTGTTGTGATGCATCAAGTCGGTATTCGTACATTTAATACGCATTGACGGCTTGTAGTTAGTATTTTTTAAAAATATATATATATAACTTTAAACATAAATTGTTTATTTTATACTCATATAGGAAGTCAACCATCACGATATTACGGAGTTTGACATTTATAAGAGGATGTATAGTGATCCTATCACTAGAGAGATTATAGGTGATCTCTAGTGTCAAATTGTGGTCAGTATATTTTTTAGAGTTTTAAAATTAACTACAAATAATATTTTAAATATTTATTTTTAAATTTAAATTGAAGGAGTCATATGAGGTTGCGACTTATCATACACAGGATGAGAATTAGGCTGAGATTGAGGATTATAGCAACTGTAGAGAGGGATAGGGAGGAGGAAAATGATCATTGGTGTATGTGAGATGATCAAATATGGAATCCCGCCTTTTTATTACATAAATTTTCAATACATTGTACAAATAGAGGGTCTTTTAAAGTTTATTTTCTTGGGAAAAAGGTATATAATACATGAAAAATTAATGAATTATTCTAATTAAATTGAAATGATTCTTCATAGGTACATCCCAAGTAAATTTATTGCATCTCATAACTTGGGGATATACATCAAAGGAAAGGGTGATCATAAGGCCCAGTAAGGGAAAGCAAAGGAAACAGTTTACATGTGACTAAGAGAAATATCAATAAGAAGTTTTGGAATATAATAAAGGCATGATAAACAAATTGGAATATCATAATAAAAATAACATGAATTATAACATGTAAATGAGGCTGAAAATTTTAATTTATACATTCATAAGCAGATCACCAAGGTGTCATAAAATTTACTAAGGTTATTCACTGAGGTATCATATAACATGTCATCTATAGAGATTAAATTATTAACCCAATTTATTAGAGTGATATCAGGTCACACTATTCATATGTCTTATTTAATGTGATCCAATTATATCATAATCAAACATTTCATAAATAACCCATGGAGAATAAAAGAAATTGGTTTCATATCAAAATCACGGTGTTTCCAAAAGTTCCAAAAAACATGATTATTATGTTATTTCCAACCCATGGAAAAGGAATGTTGGTTTCATGTATGTTAATAACATAATAAAATAAATAATTTTGACATATAGTGAACAAAATTGAAAAATAAAGAGTCATGGGAATTCACAAAAAGAAAATAAAAAGATAATTTCTTGAGGAGAAGAGGGAAATTTTGAGAAGTAAATCTGACAACATAACAGGTATAAAACATGGTTTTGAAAAAGTGTAAAATGGGAGGAGTAAATGGTATACCATTTATAAAACATAATTTAAACATATGGGTATGATCAAAATATTAATATAAGTGAGTAACCATAACATTTAGAAAACCTAAATTAAAAGAGGTTCTTCAATCGAAATGAAAAGAAAGATAAATCCCTTATCTTGAAGAGTAACTCCTTAAACTTGAAGATTGGGACATTGGGGGCTTCATGAAACATTTAGAGGACTAATTGGGAAGTAAAACTACCATATCATCCTATATTATTCATTTTTAGTGATATTAAATGGATAAATGAGTGGGTATTATAGAAAAAGTGGAGGGTTTGTTTATTAATTAACAAATATAGGCCTTGGAAACCTAGGTTGTGGAAAATGAAAATACATGGGATTTATGATGGTATTTTCCCATTTTTTTGGACACTTAGGTAATATTTTACGTTATTTTAATCCAAAATAGTTGATCATAATTTTATATTATTTCTTTTGGCATGGAAAAGTAATGTTTCCACAAAAAATAATGATTTAAATGTTAAAGATTCATTTTAGACTTCAAAAAGTATATTATAGGTTTGGAAATTGATTAAAATATATTAAGATACTTGATATTAATAAAATAACATATTTTAGGTCTTTTATGGTGGTTAATTAGTTATTACATTATTATGAAATAATTATTAATTCATTAAACTTACTGAAAAAAAACTCAAAATGTGTTTTTACTATTCACAAAAAAATAATGTATTTTAGAAAATTCTCCTAAATTCACCGTAACCTAATTTAGACATTCTGATATCAAAAATGATGTTTTTTTTATCATAATAATTTTATAAATATGATAATTTTAACTTTTAAATATAAAAATCCTTATTTTTTAAAAATAATAGCAGGTTGAAAATGTATAGTAAAATTTATGACACTTGTAAAAACTATATTTTATCATTTATATTTAAATAAGATTTTTTTTCTCATAATATTTAATTAAAATGGGTATTATTAATAATATATTAGTTTATTATAAATATTTATATCTTTTTCATAAAGTACAATTTCTTTCCGAAAAAACAATTCATCAAATTTCATCTTAATTTTATTAAGGAATAATATTCTTAAAATGGAATTGATGGAATAAAAATTTTATTTAAAAAATGAAATTAAACTTTAAGTAACTAGTGAATCAACACATAATCCCCTATAATACCCATATACAACCCAAGTTTAAGGTGTGCGATGGTGATAGATTCATGGGAAAGCTCGACTAACATCGCCTGAGTGGTAATTTCCACTAACTTGAACTTCTCTCGTAGGAAATTTCATTCAAGCTTCATTTATTGAATATTGGCTTGGGCTTGTTCAAGAGTGAGCCCAAGTGATGTTACCTCCCTTCCAAGCTCTCATTAATGGGATTCATATGGTATGACCCTATTGGTTGAGGCCATCATTTCTTCTTTCTGTATTAATTATCCTTTATCATTTCTAATAAATATAACATTAAAATTGTTACAAAGAGTATTGTTTTAAACATGCATATTGTCCAATGGTCATATAATGAAAGAATAATGATGGTCATGTTTCCCTTTATATTCTATAATTACCACTTCATTGTTAAAGAGATATGGTTTTTTGTGTAAAATAAAATAACACACATTTTTATGAAACAAAATAGCGTTTTTAAAGTCTGGGTCATTACATTCTTCCCCCATAAGAAATTTCATCCCCAAAATTTCAAATAATTCTCTTGGTTGATAAACAAAGTGGGTACTTCTACCACGTTTTTTCCTCTAGTTCCCACATTTCCTATTCATATTTATTGTTCCTCCATAACACTTTGAATAGGTGGGTAGTATTATTGTGTAGAAACTTGTCTCTATGGTCCAAGATCTCCACCGGTTTCTCCTCATAATAAAGGTCATTTTCTAGTTGTACCACTATAAGATTAAGTACATGTGAGGAGCCAAGTATGTACTTCCTCAAGATATATATGTGGAATACATCATGAACTTGATCTAGATTTAGTGTAAGTGAAAGATAATAGCCCACTTCTTCTATTTGATCAAGTATTTTATAGGGGACAATGTACCTGGGGAAAAGATTCCCTTTCTTCCCAAAGCACATGACTCTCTTCTAGGGTGATATTCGAAGGAAAAAATTTTCACTAACATCAAAATCTAAACCCCATTAACAATTTTCATCATAGATTTTATGTCAACTCTATGTATCCTTTATGTGTTTTTTGATAGCATGAACCTTTTTTTCATATCTTGCACAATATCATTCCAAATAATCTTTCTCTCACCAACTTCACCCCAAAAAGTAGGAGTTCTATATTGCTAATTATAAAGAGCTTCATAGTGTTCCATTTGAATACTTGAATAGAAGATATTGTTATATGAGAACTCAACTAATGGGAGATGTTGATCCCATCCACCTTTAAATTCCATTGATCATATTCTCAATGTTTCCTTGAGTGTCTAAATAGTCCTTTCATATTGGTTATCAGTTTGAGGGTGATAGTTCATACTGAAATTCAATTCAGTATTCAGAACATGTTGAATAATTATCTAGAATTTGGATGTGAACCTTGAACATGATCAAAAATTATAAAAAGTGGTACCCCATGTAACCTCACCACTTTCTTTATATAAATATTGGAAATTTGTTCAAGAGATAAATCTTCTCAAATAGTTATGAAATGGGCAGTCTTGGTGAGATAGTCAACTATAAATCATACCGCATTGTTTCTTTTGGATGTTCTTGGGAGTCCCGTGAAAAATTCCATAGTTACATTCTCCCACTTCCATGTTTGTATGGGTAGTGGTTACAATACCCCTTTAGGAATTTGTCAATTTTTCTTCACCTGTTGTCATACCAAGCACCTTGAAGTGTAATCAGAAATATCCCTTTTCATTTTATCCCACAATAATGATTACAAAGGTCCATATACATTTTAGTGCTTCTAGGGTGTATAGAGAATGTAGATCTGTGATATTAATCCATTATATCCTTCTTTATTTCCTTAATAGATGGAACACTTATCCTTTTATGAAATTTTAGTACACATTCTTAATCATTATTAAACTCAAGAAACTTCCCATTCTTTATAAACTCTCTCTTCTTCCATAAAAAAGGATCTTATCTTTGAGCCTTCTTTGTCTTATCTAGTAATAATGGTTGGGAAAACATTTGGGATAGGGTTGATGATGTCCATTACCTCAATATTCCCATGTCCAATATTAATAGGTCCTTGGAAAAAGGATCTCCTTGATTCCTCATCATTTCTAGAACAATAGGGTCTTTCATACTTAATGCATCAATGGATTTGTTTTATCTTCTGGTGTGATAATGAATTGAACAATAATAGTCTTTAATAAGTTCCAACCATATCCTCTATCTCATGTTCAATTCCTTTTGTGTGCAAATATACTTCAAAATTTGATGGTCTGTGTATATATCACATTTCTCCCCATAAAGACAGTTTCTCCATATTTTCAAAGAAAAAACAATCACAACTGGCTCCAGGTCATGCATAGGGTAATTATTCTCATGACGCTTCAACTGTCAAGATAAATAAGCAATAAACTTGTCATTTTACATGAGGACTCACCCAATCCCTTTCAAAGAAGAATTGATAAAAATAATTAAACCTTCTCTGATAGAGGGTGTAGTTAACACAGGTGCAGTAACCAATCTCTTCTTCAGCTCTTGGAAACTTTCTTCACACTCCTTCATCTAGATAAACTTAGCCCATTTTCAAGTTAAATTGGTTATTTGATTATAAAGTCATGAAAATTTTTTCACAAACCTTCAATAATATCATACTAAACCAAGGAAACTATGAATCTCGATTACTATTGTAGGATGATGCAACTCCTTTACAACCTTTGTCTTGGTAGGGTCAACTGAGATTCCTTCATTTGTTACAATGTTCCCTAATAGAGAAACTTTTGTAACAAAAAATCGCATTTTTTGAACTTTTCAAATAGCCTCTCTTTCCTCATACTTTGCAATATAACCCTTAGATGATCCTCATATTCCTCGTGAATTTTGTAATATATCATAATTTCATCAATAAAAACTACCAAAAATTTATCATGCTAGTCCTTAAAGACTCTATTAATCAAATCCATAAATATAATAGGAGAATTAGTCAAGAAGAAGGGCATATAATCAAACTCATAATGATCATATCTTGATCTAAAGGTGTATTTTGGAATATATTATTTCTTCAACCTCAATTTATGATAACTAGATCGAAGATCAATCTTGGAGAAGAATTGAACCCCGTAAATATTGTCAACTAAATCATCAATCCTTGGGAGAGGGTACTTGTTCTTCACTATGATCACATTAAGTTCTCTATAATCATTACCTAGACACATTTATACATCCTTATTCTTCACAAAGAGAAAAGGTACTCCCCAAGGAGACACACTTGGTTGGATAAACCCCTTCTCCAAAATATCTTGGATTTGTTTCTTTAATTCCTCTAGCTTTACATTTTCCATTCTATATAGGGTCTTTGAAATTTTCTTGGATCCGGGAATGATTTCAATGAAGAACTCTACCTCTCTTTCTAGGGGAGGTCCAAGTAAGTCCTCAGGAAATTCTTCAATCCATTCCTAGATAATGGGTACATTTTCTATTCGTATACTTTCATTTCCTTCTTCATATTCACTAATCATTTCCATAAAGAATACTATGGTAGGTTCTTATAGATAAATCATAGGTCATGATATCTCTACTTAGAAAACAACTATAGGTTGTCCATTTAAGACCAATGTGATTTATTTACTTTTCCAGTTGACCTTAGAATTATACTTCTAGATATAGTCCATCCCTATTATATTGTCAAATTCTAGCATGGGAATGACTACTATATTTGTGATGAGATTGTGCTCACCAAAGTGAATACTATAGTTTACATACACTTTTGATGCTTGGATAATCCCTATAGGAGTCTTGACTGATAACTCTACTTTTATCAATATAGGTATTGACTCTATATTCTTTACAAACATGGAGGAAATAAAGGAATGTGTTGAACCAAAATCAAAAAAAAGTACCTTCTAGATTTGAGAGAACAATGAGAGTACCTAAAACCAAATCATTTGGAGATTTAACTCCATCCATCATGATAGAAATATCCCAACCTTGATCTCTTGGCCTATGCTAAGGTTGATGGTGATTCCACACTATTATCTTTTTATTTGGATATTGATTGGAAAATTTCCCATGTTGTCCACACCTGAAGCATTGGACTTTAATTTGGGCCTATATTGTCTTCCCTTTTTCATTGGTGTTGAGAATTTTAGGCTTCACCTCACTATGATAGTTCCGAGAAATATGTCCATCTCTTCTACACTTGTAACATTTCCCAGTCCCAATAAATTAGTTCCCCAAATGATTTTTCCCACATTTGTTGCATGTGGGAAGTTTCACTTGCTTTCCTATACTTCTGTGATCAAAATTCCTCCCTAAGTTTGGATCTAATGATCTCTTTTTTCATTTTATTTTTGATACCACTGCATCTCTCTGAACTCTAATTCATCCTTCATAGAAATCTATATTATCTCATCATAACTATCATAATCTTTAGTGGATATATTCTTCTGTAGATGGTGTCTTAGTCTACTAAATAATCTATCAACCTTTACATTAGAATCCATGGAAAAGCTAGATGTTTACCGAGAATGGATTATGAAGTTCATCTCATAGCTTCCCACATATTCATTTTCCTTCTACTTCAACTCAAGTAATTCTTTCTCTATTTTTTTCCATCAAACGAGGGAAATATTTTTTGAAAAAGGTTCTTCTGAACTCCTACCACTCCATAGCATCAATCTCCCTTCTTGGATTCATGTTTTCAATTAGTGTCCACCACTGATCATCTTCTCTCTCTAAGTGGTACACAACCAAGGTTATTGTATATTGTTTCGAACAATGGAGTACAAAAAATGTCTTTTCTATAGAGCTTATCCATTTTTCATAAATCAATGGGTTGATAGATCTAATTAAAGAAGGTGGTCATTGACATATGAAGGACACAATGTAAAGTCAATCCCTTCAAGGTGAATCTGGTCTCTCAACTTGATTCAAGTTATTTCTCATAACTTGAGTCATTTGATTCATCATTCTCATGAATTTTCCTATTGTGGATTTCATCGGATGGTTATCAGTGGATGGTCTATTGTGATCGAAATTTACACAGTTCCTCATATTTCTTGTCATTTTCTAAAAGAATAAAACTTTAGTGAGAAATGTGTTTCTTTTAATAACCTTATAATTCTAAAGTAATTTTATGTCTTAAAACATTATTCTTAAATATGTTATTCTTATCAAAAAATACATTTTTTATAAATCCTTCTTAATGATTCATAAAAATATCATGATTAACCAAACATATACCTTAGGAGTGTCAAACTAGGAGTGAAGAAAGCCCTATTGTCATGAAATATTTCTAGTTTGATTCTAGCTCAAAGTGGTGTTTTTTGGGTGGTACCCCCAGATATATCTATTCCAGAGCCACATCCACATGTTCGTATCCATACATGGATTTTTTTTCAAACACCACTTACTTAATACTTCACTAAAATACCATGATTTTTTCCTATATTTTAACTTTCCCCTAAGGTTGTTCCTAATGTTTTCAAATACTAATTTCCACAAATAACTAAATAACCCTTTAATATTAATTATGGCATCCCTCCTTTTTATTACATAACTTTTCATTACATTATACAAATAGGGGATCTTTTAAAGTTTAGTTTCTTGTAAAAAAGGTATTTAATACATGAAAACTTATATAATTCTTATAATTCACTTGAAATAATTCGACATAAGTTGATCCTATGTATATATACTTTATCTCATAACTTGGGGAGATACATTAAAGGAAATGGTGAGCATAATCCCCAATAAGGGAAATCAAGGGAAACAATTTACAAGTGACAATGAGAAATATCAATAAGAACATAAAGAATATAATAAAGGCATGAAAAAAGGAAAAGGGGGGAATATAATAATAAAAATAACATGAATCATAACATATAAATGTGGCTAAAATATTTAATTTAGAAATTTATAATAACATCACCAAGGTTATTCACCAAGGTATTGTATAACATGTTATCTCTAAAGATTAAATTATTTACCTAATGCATTGGAACACTGTCTAGTCGCATTCTTAAAATGTATTATTTAATTTTATACACTTATATAATAATAAAAAATTTCATAAATAACCCCTCAAGAATAAAATAAATGGGTTTTATTTCAAAATCATGGAATTTCCAAAACTACTTAAAACATGACTATTATGTCATTTACAGCCCATGGAAAAGGAATGTGGGTTTCATGTATATTAATACCAGAATAAAATAAATCATTTTTACTTCAAGGTGAATACCTTTGAAAAATAAATAGTCTTCGGTATTTATAAAAAGAAAATAAAATAGAATTTTTTGAGGAGAAGAGGGAAATTTTGAGAAGTAAATTCGGCAGCATAACGAGTATAAATCATGGTTTTTAAAAAGTGTAAAATGGTATGAGAAAAGGGTCTCAAATTGATAAAAATAAATTTATAGTATGGGTATGATAAAAAGGGTAATATAATGGAGTAACCATAACATTTATAAAACATAAATGAAAAGAGGTTCTTGAATCGAAAATAAAAGAAGGATAATTCCCTTACCTTGAATAGTAACTATTAAAACTTGAAGATTGGGACCTTAGGGGATTTATAAAACCTTGGGAGGACTCCTTGGGAGGTAAAACTTCCATATATTCATGTATTATGGATTGGGAGTGAAAAAAAATTGAGAAATGGGTGGATATTTATAGAAATATTTGATGATTTGTTTATTAATTTCCAAATATAGGCCTCGGAAAACTAGGTTGTAAAAAATGAAAAACCATGGGCTTGACCGTGGTTTTGGAAAATTTGGTAATATTTTATGTTATTTTAATCCAAAATAATAGATCATCATTTTATATTATTTATTTTGTCATGGAAAATTAAGTTTCTACAAAAATAATGTTTTAAATGAAAAAGTTTCCATTTTAGACTTTAAAAAGTAAATTATAGGTATAGAAATTGAATAAAATATATAAAAATACTTTATATTAATAAAATAACATATTTTAGGTCGTTTGTGGGGGTTAATTATTTATTAATTCATTATGAAATAATTATGAAGTCATTAAACATACTGAAAAACTCAAACTGTACTTTTACTATTTACAAAGAATAAAGTATTTTAGAAAATTCTCATAAATTCACCCTAACCTAATTTAGATGTGATGATTTCAAAAATTATGTTTATTTTATCATAATAACTCTATAAATATTATAATTTTAACTTTTAAATATATAAATCCTTATTTATTAAAAATAATAGTTGGTTGAAAATGCATAGTGAAATTTCTCACACTTAAGAAAAATATCATTTCTATTTAAATAAAGTATTTCTATCATACTATTTCATTAAGATAAGTATTATTAATAATATATTTGTCTATTATAAATATTTATATCTTTTTTATAAAGTAAAATTTCTATTTGAAAAATCAATTTATCAAATTCCATCTCAATTTTATCAAGAAAATATATTCTTAAAATATAATTGAGGGAATAACAATTTTATTTAAACAATGGAATTACACTTTAAGTAAATAGGGCCTCAAAACATAACCCCTTATAACACCCTTATAAAACCTAAGGGTAATTTGTGGCATGGTGATAAATTCATGGGGTGGCTCAGCTAACATCACTCGAGTGGTAATTTCAACTAACTTGAACTTCTCTTATAGTCGATTTTTTCAAGTTTCTCTTGTTGATGATTGGCTTGGGAATGATAAAGAGAAAACCCCAGTGATACTAACTCCCCCAAAAATCTCTGATAAATGGTATTTATAGGGCATGATCATACTAGTTGAGGCCATTGTTTCTCCTTTATTCATTAATTAACCTTTGTCATTTCTACTGATTATAATGTCAAAAATTTTACCAAGAGTATTTTTTTCAATGGTCATATTGACCAACAGTAATATTGACCAATGGTAATATAACAATAGAATCATGATGGTAACATTTCCCTTTATATTCAATAAATACCACTTCATTATTAAAAAGATATTTTTTTTCTATGAAATAAAATAACACGCATTTTCATGAAACAAAATATCATTTAAAAATTATGGGTCATTATAGCATATGTTAGAGTATATTAGATGTCTTGTGAATGGTGTTGGTATGGAGTTTCCTTCTCTAATCCCTTTTAGTGTTCCTCCTCCACCTAATGATACTAGTTCATGATTTTTTATTTTTTATGACTATTTTTTATTTATGGGTGATAAATCATATTATGTGTGAAACAATTTAATAATGTTGTAGATAGTTAAATTTTTTTAAATTGTTTTGAATTTTGTAATTTTAATTATTTTTTTGTATTTTTTAAGGGAACATTTTCAAAAGAATATATTTAAATCAAAAATGGTTATTTAACAAACCTTATGGGGTTATTTGTGACAAATTATATTTCAATTGCAACTAAGAATTATTTTTGATGGCTCATCGCAAATATCCGCATTTTTGACACAGTATTCTAAGACTATTTATTGGAAATAGACTCCCATCACAAATGACTTTTTTTGATGGGTGTCCATCACCACTACACCATCATAAAAAATTTAAATTCTAGTTGTGTTTATTTGTTTATTTTTTAAACAATAATAACATAAAATCATTGGTTCCCTTTAAATTTTTTATTCTTCTATATCCATGTGTTTCTTTCATAAGTTATTAAATGATTGCAAGTATTGATCTATAACATCCATAGTTCTGATAGGCCATGCAGAACATCAATGGTTTGAACTGCATATGATCTTCTATTATATAAGTATTTTACAAAGGGTCTCTTATTTGGTGTAAGGACAAGTTATGTCTCTTCATACATTAGATGAAATTTTAGTGATATGTTTTAACTTCATAAAAACAATAAGTTTCCTACATTATATATGTTTAATTGAAAATAATTCTTCCTTATTTCCCTTAAATTTATTTTATGATATTATTTAATAACATGATATGTTGTGAAACTTAGTTAACTTATCCATTTAATAAATATTTAATGATATTATTTCATAAAATTATATGTATTACATTTTATATGTTTCTACCCTTTTCTTATTTCAATATATGCTTGTGTATGTTTAATAAAATCTATAAGTGGCCTTCTATTTACTTAATTGTAGTTTAAAACAAAAAAAAAAGTAACTATGGATAAACTATAATATTTCATAATTCAAATAAGTTAGAATGATTCAGTAGAAATATCATTCTTCTATATCCTTTAACTTCATCTAATTTTATTCAAAGTCTATTCACTATTTTCAAATATGTTATTGCTAATATGCAGTTAAATATTTTAATATAAGAAACATATTAACTATGGAATTCTATTAACATTATAAAATTTAGACAATAATTACAACCCATTCTTATGTTTCATACATGTATACCATAAATCACCAATTGATTAGTACAAGCCCTTGAGTTGTTACCATACATTGTTCCTGTAAACAAGACATAATGTATTTTTTACTTATGAATAAATGGTAAGAATAATCTCCACATTAAGTGACTTTTACATTGTGGTGTCTATTTTCAGGTTTTTTTTCTTTATTATTTATCTTCCTCTTATAAATAAATATTTTCTATGTTTCAACATAATAATGAAAAATCATTACATTTAAATATTTTATACATTAAAACAAAGATATTCACGTCATTATCTACATGCATAGAAGATGTTTGTCTAATATTGAGTTATTATTCAAATAACTTGATTATGTTATTAGTTTTGTGTTTGAACTTCATTTAATAATTTTTTTAGATTGTCCACTCAAAATAGCCTTTATAATATTGATCATTGTACTATTATTAATATTATATCAAATGTTTGACAATGTATGACTGTTATGTTATGCATATTTCAACTCCTAAATATGAATTCTAACCACCCCTTATGTTCTTACAAATTTTATCTTACATTATACCACTCAATTATATACTCAAATATACTTTAAAGAATATACTATGACTCGTCATATATTCTATATGATTAAATTATCACATCCTTTCATAAAAATGGGGGAATTTATATGTGTCCCTTGGGTCTATAAATCATCATGAAAGAGAGCTATTACCCTTCACAAATACATTATAGATATAAATATGTGGTTATAGTTTTCTAATTACTTTACATTATTATATTTATTATTACATAGTCAGTTTAATTTTAATCATATATTCAATTATATTTCCAATTATTTTTATGTGTCCTAATAGTTAAAATCATTTAAATCATGTTGTTATTTCATATAATCATCATATTACAAACTACACAATTGGGATAGTTGTTGATAGTTCATCTATTATAATGGAAAGGGTGATTACAAGAATTTATGTACCACTAAACTTTCTATAATATATATGAAATAGCCAAAATTTCACTAAAATTATTTCATCTTCTTTATAGGTATTTCTAGTTCAATAGTACAGGTTGTGAAAATATCCCTTCTATAATTTAGACTTAATTCATAATTTGTGACCATACAAACATCTTATATTATGAGTACAAAGGAGTTGTGATTATTAAGTATTAATTCTTGTAAAATTTTAAAGATAACTATATTATATATGAGTACTCAATATTGAAATTATATACTTGTTCAAATTTTGACTATAGAGAACATTAAGATGACTGTATAGAAATCATTGGTTGATTTTCACCTAAATAGGTGCGCATAAGGTTTCAAGAACATAGGTATTTGGAAAAAAGAAAAATATTGCAAGGAAGTCTAGTTGGATTTAGTGGTTTCGGACTCACATCAGGCTGTTAAAAATAGGAGGTTTTGGGTAATTTTCTAAAATATCACTATAGGTAGTCCTTTAACATGTATGGATTCCCTTATAATAAGATGATGTGACTTCTCCTCATAATACCTCACTCATAATAATGGAATTCCCATAAACTTATTCAATAGTGGGATAACTTATCAATATTAATTCCATTAATTCAAATATTTTAGTTCCATATGCACCGTTAGAATTCATAAGATTAGTAAATAATAATAAAAATTAAAAAATCTCTATACATTTTATAGTTTATATCCTTCTATTTCAATATAGACGATTACTTTTATATCATTTCAACTCTATATTTACCACTTTTTCAAAAGTATTCATATATTATATATTGTATACAATTATAGTATGAATTCTTTCTACATGTAGTTTAGTATACCTCCCATGCCTCTTATAGATTAACATATTTCATACAATATGCACAAATTTCATACTATATTTATATAGAATGCATACATTGTTTCAAATCACATACAAATATATGAATACACTATTAATGTATTAATTTAATTTACATACACTTGTGCACATAAATTCATATCTATAGATATATAGAGTGCTTCTAGTTACACCTCTCACCACCAGGTTTCACTCCATTTCCACATGTCACTATTAGTCCACTCACATAATTTATTCTTCCAATTTCCTCCCTCTCTCCCTAAAATATACATTGATTCCCTTTCTTCACTATTTTGGTATGAAACATTGAATATACTCAAATTTTTCTCCATTTGAAGTATATATATTGTATACAAATATTCAGTACTATTATACAATTACAATATAGGTGTGTTGTTACATGCATAAAATGGTGGATTCTTTTATATGGAATCATTTTTCCATAAATTTCATTTATTTCAAATAAAAAATTCCATATAATTTTGAAAATTATTTATGGATATGAATTATTAATTTTAAATATTATGTAATTAACTTAGTCAACACTGATCTCATTAGAGATAGTTCAACATCATAGGATCTTGAAATGCAGTTGAAAATAAAATTTAAATATCCTTAACTACTTTTATTTGATATGGTCAAATGTTTCCTTTAAATATGATGGATCACTATTTAAAGATATGATTATGTTTCATTTTATGTATTAAATATTATTTACTCTTCTGTTTCTCTTTACATACTGCATCTCTTTATAGGTTTTATTAGTTAAATTTAAGTTTTTATTTATTTATTTCGCTATCATGTTCCATGAAATTCCATGAGTAGAGTACTAGTTAATTATAATATTAATAATTTTATTCAAAATATTTATTAAAATATTAATATAATTAAAAAATATATAATTATTATAATATTAATAAATTTATTGATAGAAAATGTATTGTAATATTAATAAATTTATCATAGTATGAATACATTTATTATAATATAATAAATTTACCATAATATTATCACATTTATTAATACAATTAATGTAAATAATATTACTTATTTATTTTTAATATTTTCATAATTTATTTGTTTTTTATATTTTTTTATATAGTAATTTTTTATATTCAAGTTTATATCATCTGTAATTTATTATAATTTCTATGTTTATATTTTAGTTTCTATTTTTCACCTGTATTTATCAGTTCTATATTAAGCACTGATAAAATCCTATTTATCAATGATAAAAATCCATTGAGAAATCCTACCTTTATCAGTGATTTTCATTTAAGAGTTGCTAAATGTAACTTTTACCAATGTTTTTTACTAACAGTGATAAAACCTCTTCCCCTATTTTAAAATAACCCTAACAGATATTGCCCCTCACTTTATCTATTTAAGCTCTCATGGAAGTTGAAGTTTGTTTCCACCTCCTTCAAATATTTTGGATGAATCACCCTTCAAAACTCAAGGTATGTTTTTCCTTACTTTTTTTAATAAATATTCCATATTTTCTCATGGTTTTTTACCGTTATTATCATTTTCTCAAATTTTGGTGCTTTTTTTCTCAATTTTTGGATGTTCTTCACATCTTCTCGATTATTTTCCCCTCACTCAAATTATTTTTTATTTTTATTATATGGATCATTTGTCTAATTAGATTAAATCATATGTTTTCCTTCTTTGTTGTGTTTAGGTCGTGATAATGTATGATTTTTGTGTTGTGTAAGTCATTTAATGAATTTTGAATGTTTATTGACATGGAAAATTAATTTAAATGCTATATATTAATTTTCAAGAATCAATATACATTGTACTTATTTAATTATGATGATTAAATGAGGAATTTAAAGAATTTATTAAGTAAATAGGTAACCTAAAGGGGATTAAGACCTAATAAGCAGTTGATTTATTGTAAAAAATAATGGTGGGATTAATGATAAATAAATAAGGTTGAAATTAATTATTCAATGTTTTATTTAGTGTGATTTGGTTGATTCACTGCTATTTTAACTCTTGTTGTGCTTAAATGAGTTTTAGAAAAAAAAATATGTGTAACTAGAACTTATGAGTTTTAGTGGAAGAATTTATTATGTGTTTTGGGGTACTTTTAAAAAAATGTGGGAAAGAGGTGTATGAGCATGTTAGAAATTAATTTTAATGTGAAAAAAATTGATATTTAATGTGATTGAAGATCTCATAGTAATGTTGGTAGTTGGTTAAAAATTTTGATTCTATTTTAGTGATAGTTCTCCATGCTAAATATAATTCATCCTATGATTTTATGCATTCATGCCTGAGACCTTGACTAAGTGTCCTATTTTAAATAATTTGGGGATCCAATCCTCTTCTTAAGAAAGTATTATACTAGATGATTGTGAATGGAGTGAATGATTCTATTTGGAACAACCCATTATTTCTCAATAAGTCTGGTTTGAAAGCCTCATCCCTGGTTGTTGTGATTCATGTGGATGTCAGAGTTCATGATCTTAATAATGATTCATTGGATAAATATTATATAAATAAGAACATTAATTAGTTTAATTAAAGGGGTCACAACATAATTCTGATTATCCCTCTCATACCAGATCAGAGAGTTGACCATCTTTGTTGGATTTTGGAGTCCTCAAAGAATTATTCTATCTACTTCGGGTAGAGGATATTTCTAGTGCCCCAAGAATTTAATAAATAAATATTATAGATTTTTATATGAATATTAAATATATAACATTATGAACCCTACCAAAAATGTAAAGGTTTAGTATATTTTGAGACTAGATACATAATCCTCTTATGAATGATCCTAAACATTTCCCACATAAAACACTATTTAGGCATACCCTACATAAAACCTTTCTTCTTAACCTGAGGAAAAAACATAAAAAAGGGTGATATTAGATTCTCAGTAAGGGTAAATATATGATATATCAATCAATTATTATACATGAGCGTAAGATAAACATAAGGATATGAGATCATGATCATAACATACAAAATTCATACCCAGACTGTCATAGATCAAAAACATAACTCATGGCATAAAACCTTATCATAATAATAAACAATATTCATAAGACTGTGAAATCCTCAATAATTAGTCATGATCCATTAGAGAATAACATAGACATAGGAATATGGATAAATCATAATCTTATAGCATTCTGAATATATATAAATAGAGAGAAGTTCACTCATTAAGTTAAGGACATGAAATTAGGCCCTCACATAAACATATTCACTTGAAAATAGGTCCACAAATAATATTTTGGAGATAAAATCTTGGCCCACAAATCATTTTGTGAATATGAAATCAGGTTCACACATACACTACAACAAAATGAATCTTTAGAGATATTTTATTAGCAATGATTCTTATAACCAACCATAGTTAATTTTTTTATTATTATTTAAACAATATATGTGGTTTCATAAAACTACCACTAACCTTTAAATTTAATAGTTGTTTTATTAAAACTAATTCTTAATCCTCTAACAAAAACCTAATTAACCCCTCCCCCACCCTAATCCCAAACTCTATGGCCCCAACCCCCCCACCCCCACCCCCTACCCTTCAGCACCCCTCCCTATACGTCAACCACTGACCACTGACCTCCCTTATGTGATGCCAACCCTTGGCCCCCGAACCCCCTCCCTTTTTGACAAACACTAACCCCTATTGAACCTGACCCCCTACCTTGATTATGATCCCTGATACCATCTATCTCAACGCATACTACAATAATGCCCCCTTATAGCTCGTCTCTCAAAACGGAGGTCCCTCTTCCCTATTTCTCAGGGACCACCAATCCTAATGGATTCCAATACCTAACCCCTTCCCCACTACCCTTTACTTATCCCTACCTCTATAATTTATACTAATTATATCTGAGTCGAATGTTGATAGCCTCATATACCCAACCTCCACACTATATGTTTCCCTCTCCTCACCTCAATGACCTTCTTCCACGACATCTAACCCAGATATTATGAGGGGTGATATTTATTCATTTATATTTTTTATATTTTTCAAGTCTAATTGAATTGTTTTCATGTTAAATTGTTTTCTATTGAATAAGTAACCTATCCTCATCAATGAAGAAGTTGGGTGATGTTTAATTTTGATTGTACTGGTTTGATTTAACAATTATATCTTTATATTTAAACGTATATGAATAAAAGTAAAAATATAATACCTATAGATAAAATTTAGATTAATTTACCTCAAAAACACCTAGGTATGCCAAGGGTTTGGAAAAAAATTAGATTTTTTGTTTTAAAACCAATCAATGGATGTTATAATAAAGTTTATGTTTCCTGATTTTAAGTTCAAGTGGTGGTTGAATAGAAAAAAAGTATATGATCACTTGATCTTGAAATAGTTTCTTTCTCGATATGTATGTTGTATTTTTCAGGGATAATTAAATGTATTGAAATTAAAAATAATTACTATCATATCAACTAAAAACAAAGTGACTCACTATATGAGAATTTATTTTGAAACTTGATAAATGATGAATTTGTATTTATGGGATCCCATACCCAAGATTTTAATAAATTAATGGAACCTTTAGTTAATCCTGGTCGGGTTAATATTGATCAAAACTTTGGGGACCAACAAAATGAGTTTTATGAATAATTTGAAGATGGAAAACAAGATCTATATAAAGGGTGTGTCATGTATTTGAAGTTTTCTTTTCTACCTAAGTTTTATCATATCAAGTGTCTTTATAGAATAACTAACAAAGAAGTCTTCATGACTTTATAGTTAATTCATGATTAATTTAGTGAATTTAAGATCCTTACATCATTCTATGAGATAAATAAATCATAAAAAAACATGGACTTAATTATAAAAATATACATGGATGCACTAATGATTGAATGGCTTACTGGGGAGAAGATTATGATAAAGAAGAATGAATAATATGTCATACAAGTAGATGGAAGTTAATGAGTAACAATGAGAGTAAAAATCAATGAAAAAACTAAGAAAAAGCGGAAGAATAAAACTCATGAAAAGGTATTTCTTTACTTTCCTTTGAAACCAGCTTGAAATGATTATTCATGTCATCTATGATTGCATATCACATAATGTGGCATGCTCGGATAGTAACAATGATGTATTGATGAGACATCCAAAAGATTCAACATCATAGAAGTTGTTTGATCATTATATCATAATTTTTATTTAAATCCTAGGAATGTTTGTTTAGGATTGTATGTTGATAGTTGTAACCCTTTTGGTAATTTAATTACTAATTATAAAATATGGAAAGTTGTTATGATCCCATATAATATACCTATATTGATGCTTTTGAAGAATAATTATTTCATTATTTTTTTATTATTCTTAGAAAGAAAATTCCTATAAATGAAATTGTTTTATACCTTCAACCTCTAATCAAATAATTATGAGAATTATGGGATGATGGAATGGAAACATGTGATGATTAAATGAGAAAACTATTCAAACAACATGCTTATTTAATGAGGATAATTAGTGACATTCTTGGACTAGTAAACCTATCTGTTTGGAACACTCATACTAGTTTGTCTTGTCTAGTTTTTTATTTTGATTTTGAACCTCAATGATAACCTCATTGTAGAAAATGGTGTTTTATGTGTCATATTCAATTTCATGATGCCTCTCATAAATTCAAGTTTAATAAGACACAATTCAAAGGATATATTTAATTAATAAATTCACTAAAGTTGTTTTATAGTTTAGAAATATTAGGAAAATTAATAAATATCACCATAGAAATTAGAAAATGTAAATAGTTTAAAGAAGGGGTAAAGGGTATGAGGTACAATATTCAAAGCATATAGAATACAATAGTGGATGAAAATGAGTATATTTTCGAACTTCCACATTGAGAGTTTAATTTGATATGTCATATTCTTGAAATAATTCATATTGAGAAGAATTTCTATGAAAATGTAATTTTAACATTACTTAATGAGCAAGGTAAATCGAAGGATCACCTTAATACTCATAAGGATTTAGAATCAATGAATATAAAGCATGGTTTGTGGGAAAATGTGAATGGAAAGTATCCTTTGGCTATTTTTACAATGAAAAATAATGAGAAATATGTATTCCTTTGAAAATTAAAGAATATAAAATTTAATAATTGATATTCAAGTAACATTTCATGGTGTGTTTACTTAAAACAAAAAAGGTTACATGGATTGAAAATTCATGACTCACATATTTTGATAGAGCAGTTGTTATCATTATCATTGGTTAATACATTACCTAAAAAATTAATTACAGTTCTAGTTGAGTTATGTACCTTCTTTGGATATATTTTTGGAAAACTTTAAATCCAAATGAGCTTGATAAATTTCAAGAAAGAATTGTTTTAACACCTTTTCATTTGTAGATATTATTCCCTCCTTTATTTTTTATAGTCATGATTCATTTGAATGTTCATCTGATTAAAGAAGTTAAACTTGGTAAATTGGTACACTGTCGATGGACGTATCCAATTTATAGGTACATTAATATTATTTTTATTTTCACTGATTAATTCAATTTTATCAAATCAATGTGTAATTTTTTTAATATATTTATTATGTTTTCCTCAAGTACTTAGGTTATTTGAAATCATATGTGAGGAATAAAGCTCAAACGGAAGGCTTTATTGCTAAAGGTTATATAGTCAAAGAGTGATTGACCTATGTTCAAGGTATTTGGGTAGAATTTAGAATAGATTAAGTTGTGTTGGAAATTTTCATGAAACCCCCACTAATTCTCATTCTGAAAATTAGTAATCATGATTTCTAACTATTAGATGACCAGTTGGAAAGTGGTCAAATTTTACACTGACTGAATTGGATTTACTACAATAATATAGATATGTGATACAAAATAGTCTTATTTCAGATCCATTCATTGAAGAATTTAGATTTCAAATAATGAGACGACTAAGGGGTTGACCTCCAAATGAGATGGAATTAACCAAATTTATTAATAAGGATCTTATTGAATGGTTCATCCGTTTTGTAATTATATACTTATATTCATATTAATGGTATATATTTTTTTTATTTGTTAAAAGTAACATCATATATCTTCTTTTCTAGATAATTAATGTTGATAATTGAGATGAAATATCAAATGATTTAAAGTTTTTAGATCGAGGTCCTTTAAGACAGGATAATAGATTCAATACCTAAAATATTCATGGCATAAAATTTTATACAATTTATCATGAAAATGACTTAAAAAGTGAAAACTAGTGTTTTATTTACACTGGAATAGGTGGGATACAGTAGAAATCTGATTCATATAATCAAATTAAACTATCATGGTCAATTTTTAATAGTCTTATTCAAATTTAAGTGGGTCAAAATTGATAGGGGTATAAGGAAAGATGCATTAAATTGTACTTATATAAACTCCTCTCATTTGATCCATACTAGTGGGTGCATTGAGAATGGCCCATTTATCTTGGATTCAAAAGTAAAGATGGATTATTATGTGTATAATTAAATACATGAAGGTTATAGTGTTGTTGTACACTTAAAATAGAAATACTTTTATGATATGGGCGATGAGGTTAACTGGTACTTTGTGATAGTGAACCTCATCAACCACAAAACATTCAACATCTTTTTCCTGAACATATTAAAACAATAGATCTTATAAGAGAGGTTGAAAATGAAGTAATCATCATAATAGAGGTCGACAACAATTAATATAATTAAGATTAAGATAATTGAATATATAAATTGGTAATGAATATATATTATAATTTCACATTTATAAGTGTTTCGTACATATATAAATTGATCTATTTTTTCCTTTTTTGTAACAATATTTTAATTATTCTTTTTTATAAATTAAATATATTATGAACCATTTGAATTATAGTAATATTGAGAAAAAAATTGAGATCCTAGTTGATCAAAATCTCAGAGTATGCCACTATTACCTTCATCTACAATGGATACGAGTGATTCCATTATACTTAATACCTCTAGCAAGCTAGAATTTTCCCCGGATGTTGTTCTTAGACCACCATTTGATACACCTCTAGTGATGGAGTAATTGGTCACCCCTCTGTCTAGGGGATATTAGCGAGTCACCATTACTGGTATGTTTTTAAATGAAAAAAACTATATATTTTATTAATTATTTTATTAATTAGTAAAATATATTAATATATTAATAGAAGAGATACAAATATTAACATAATGGATGCATGGGACCTAAAATAATTCAATATTATAATTCCATTTGATGACTTTGGGGTGTCTTCTAGTGATAATGTCAAAATCTATATATAGATTCTCGGGAATATTTATTGTGAGATGGTGACCTTTCTTGTTAATTATAAATATTTGAGGCATATACCCACAGTTTGGAAAAATAAAGTGTTTAATAACTAAGTAAATGTAATATTAATTTAATATTCAATGATAAATAAATTAAAATTCATGATTAAAATTATTAATATAATTATAAAGTGTTATATTTTTTTATTTCTAGATATTTTTTCATTTTGATGTCCCTAACTCTATTTCACACCCATGGACTCTAAAAAATTGGGTAAGAAATTGGGAGATTTTAAATGGATATTATTGTATGAGTTAAATTACACATCTCTATGCTTTAGAAAAATGTATGACAAAGTGTTTGAAGTCATTTATCATGAACAACTCGATATTAAAAAAGATGCATCTCAGGGTGTAATTGCATATTTTATAGTCTCTTAACAACACGAACACAATAACGTTATAATTTTTATCAATTATGCTATTTTTTAAGTAATTTTCTAAAAAATATTGTGAATCATAAGAAAAATGTAATTCCTTATATTGTTGGGTCTCTACATTTTTCAAAAAAAAACAATATTGGTTATATTTTATCTATTATTATTATTATTTTATAAGTCAATGTTTTTTCTAACTTGTATATATTTTTTGTATAAAGGCTAATGAATCAAGTAACTCTATTAGTCATACATAGATGTTGGTTGGAGTGGATACTCAAGAGGGGGGGTGAATTGAGTTCCAATTAAAATTTCTATAAAAAAAAATTATGATAAAAATCCACCAATTTAAAACAACCCAGTTAATTAAGGTAGTAGAGATATAAATGTTAATTGCTCAACAAGTTTCTCTAAGGTTGATTAGTACTCAGTTGAATCAATGAAATCACTAATTCAACTTTTGAAACAGGTTTACTGAATTAATCATATATACACACTAACCAAAACTAACTATCAGAGTGAATGTAAAAACAGTTTTTTGTCTTTGAAAAATATAAGCATCAGATAAAATAAAATGGAGTATATTAGGATATGTGCAACAATATAAATAAGAGGTTCAATCTCAAGCCAAGACCTGATCCTCTCTACTTGGTGTTCACCTGCCACAATTCAGTTTATATTAGCAATAAACTTGATACACATCCTGTATCTTGCTTTACAATAGTTTTCACAAACTTTCCTTGGTTCACACCCTCTACCATTTTTCTTCGTGGGAAAGATAAACAACACAGACCACACACGATCTCTTCTACAGTTTTATGTTGGAACAAAATGTAAGTGAGGTTTGATGAAAGGATAATCAATATACTTCAATTCTAGCACAGGAGACAGTGTGTGAATCATGCAGACACACTTCTCAGAAATGTAAAAGAAATAAAGAAACACAATATAGCAATTATGATGTGATAAAGTTTAGAAGGCTCTATGTGTTTGCAGTTCAGTCCTTGATTCCTTGAAGAATTTGAAACCTGATACTGTCTTTGGAAGTTGTCTTCAAAACAGAGTGTCGTAACTCCAGGTACTGGCTTTCAGAAATTGAGTGTTTTGCTTCATGAGTTGATTGAAAGTTTATGAAACACATAAGGCAGCCTCAAGTTGTTTTTTCCGAAATGATCTTCTTGTAGTTCCAGTGGTTTGCAGTGAAGGTGCTCGAAAAAGTTTCTTCCATATTCTTCAGTTTTTTCTTCCTTATGCATTCAACTTGTGAACTTCACTTCATTGTTTTTGTTTTCCTTTGTGCCTCTATATATATCTTCATTTTCTTCAGTCTTTTTCTTTCGTATTTGAGGTCCGACAATAGGAGTGTGTACATCATGTGCAATCTTTCTTGTACCTCGTACTATCAAGATATGGTCTCCAGATATGTCTACAAAAAAATTTAATTAAGTCATAAGCATTAAAGTTATAAAATATGACTGTTAGAACAATATCATGAATTTGAAAAAGTAAGGGTATCAGTAGACTGGTAACGGTAGCCTTCGCATCGGTAGGCTTCGACAGCAGATGCACATCGGCAACCTACAACTATAACCTTACATCAGTAACTTTCAGTGGTGACCTTCAATAGTAGGCTTGCATCAGTGACCTTGTAATAGTGACCATGTATCAGTAACCTTGTATCAGTGACCTTTGTATCGGTGACCTTGTATCGGTGACCATGTATCAGTAAACTTGTATTAGTGACCTTTGTATTGGTGAACTTGTATCAGTGACCATGTATTAGTAACCTTTGTATCAGTAAACTTATATGGTTCTCATTTAAATGAAAACAAGATTTGGGATTATAAAAACATGATTTGGGATTATCAAAACATGATTTGGGATTATCAAAACATGATTTGGGATTATCGAAATAGGTGAGTCCAACAATCTCCCCCTTTTTGATAATCACAAATTATGTCATTGAATCTTTAGATTTAGGAGTTTTGAATCAAGGTTAAACACATCTGCTAATGTCATCAGTGATGTGAGCATACACAAATATTATGGAGAACACTAAATTTAGGTTAGAACATATACAAACACATATTAACACTTCTTTCCTGGAGATAATTCAAGTTTTGAATATTGTATCCCCCTTGAATATCTTCTCCCCCTTTGTGATTAAAAAAAAAGCATGTAGAACAAAAGTAGGGAAAAGAGAGGGTATTTATTAATAAAATAGGAGTACACTATACAAAAAGAGATAAAACAATCCCTATCAGGTAAGACAATCCACACTCAATCCACATCAAAGATGTCCATTGGAGATTTGGACTTGGAAGCTGAGGAGGCAGGTTCTGAAGGTGTAGGGAACAGCTGAGGGATGGTAGTAAGTATTGTAGGAGGAGCAGCCACTAAGGCATCAGTAGACCTGTAGTGAGTAGATATCTAAGGAATCATGGGGGTCAAACTTCTGATGGCCTAGGTAGGATTCATCAACGGAGCAGTACTGGTGGAACCTAAGGAAGCTAAAGAAGCAGGCAAAGCAGGAGGAACAATGATGGGAGTGCAGTCCACATGGAGGAAAGGCATGAGAAGATTCCTGAAGTCCATAATAATGCTTCCCCCTCCTTCCATAGTATAAATAAAATCATCCTTATTCTCCATGAATTTTTCCAAAGCAGAAGTCAGCTCTCGAAGCTTGCTCACTTGATCTTTAAATGCCTGAGTGACAGGTGGAATCCTCAAGTTCTTCAAAAGAAACTTGAAGTGTTCATCCATCTGATGGTTAGTGTAAACTCATTTGTAATATAATTAAACTTGATCCTTGATGGCCTTCTGATCTTGAGAAGATTCCCTTAAATAATTTCCATCAAGGTTATGAATTTCCCTGGTGATGGAAATGACCTGAGAGTCTGAGGTATTAGCACTGCAGAACTTTTCCACTTCTTCTCTAACAACGGTCCTGAAAGATTGAATGTCAACTAGAAGAGAGGCTAAAGTGGAAGCAGATGCACCAAGAGGTTCCATAGAGAAATCCATAGTATCCTTAAATGATTTGTTCATCCCACTGATCAGTCTTTTTACATCATCACCTTGGCCTTTCACATGTGTTTCCATAGACTTCTTAAAATCATCAAACACTATGACCATTTCATGAACTACACTTTTAACATATATAAGGTATCTCTCCACCTGATCTCTTGAAGCTATATATACATCTAAGCTATAAATAGACTATTTCATTGATTACATAGACTCTTCCAACTCCCTTACCTAATTCTGACATTACTTGACCTCATGTATCAAAGATGAGTGAGTGGTAGAGAATATCCTTTCCACTAGAGATGTCATGAGTTCTTGATTGTGAGCTATTATTCTCACTATCTCAGTGTTTTTCTCATCAATATACCTCTTCAGTTCTGATTTCAAAGAATCCAAATCATCCTTCTTTACATAGTCTCGAGGTAACAAAACCACTGGCTGCACAATGGTAGTTTCTGAGAAAGTAGGAATTGGAGGGCTTCTGATATGCTGGTCATCTTCAGAGTCTCTATAATCTAGGCCTAATACCAAAAAGCCAGGAGCTTTTGTCCAGTCCTCTATCTCATGAGCAACAGCAACTGATCCTATAGAAACAGGTTCCTCCCCCTCACTTGTAGCATTATCTTGAACAACCACATCTATCTCTATCTGACCTCCTTGATCAACTTAATCAACAGGAAGGTTTACTGCCACTTCCTCCACAGAATCTTCAACAACTTCCAAAACAAGTCTAGCTTCGACTGAATTAGAAACTTCTTCATTTTTACTTTCTTCCCTTTTTGTATGTCCTATTAAAAGACTAAGACTTAGGAATTCCTCTTCATTTTCAGCAGCAACTGTCTCAAAGTCAGCATGACTTGATTCAGAATCCTCATCCTCATCTGAGGTATCTCTAACTTCTCTTAAGACATTTTCAGCTCCTTCTTCTTCACTTGTTTCCTTATCAATGTCCCTTAGTACAACCTCCCTTCTAGGAAATATCTTTAGTGGGCTAATCTCACCAAAGGATAAAGTATTCACATGAGGATTGGAGGGAAGGTCGGGGTCACTCCTATCATCTATAGGAGAATCCTCTCTTTCTTGCACAGTAACAACTTCTTCTCCTTCTTCATCTGAATAAGCAGGCTCTACTTCATCAGGATTAAGTCTGGGGTCTCTCTTATTCTTATGCCTAGTATGATGAGTCACAAGATTAAATTATTCATACACCTTAGCCTAATCATCCACCCATATCCTCAGCCATGGATTCCAGTTAATCTTCATTAGCTTGTAGATCACTTTGGTGATGCAATGGTTATCTTGTACAACAACAGTTTCCTCCTTATCTCCAATAACTCCTTTCACTTTCAACATAAGGGATATCATCTTAGCATGGAAAAGGGAATTGTATTTGGAACTAGGATTGGTCATATATTCTAGTTGAATCATCAAGAGTCTACATAATTTGATCTTCAGTTCATGCTTTAACAGATACAAGAGAAATACATCCCGATACTTTGAAGTTGCAAATTCCCCTCTCTTGGGAATTAAAACATGTTGAATAAACTTGAAAAGCATCTTATCTTCTCCTACCATTTAAGTAGTAATGAAATTCCTAGGAATTCCATTCCCTTTCAATTCAGCTAATGCTTCTTCATAGCAGAAGAACTCACTAGTGGGAGGAACCACTTTTGAGTAAAAATCAAAAATCCCTTCAGGTGGAACCCTCAAGAATTCCACCCATTCAACAGAGGAGAAGCTCAAACTTACTCTATTTACTCTGGAAATCATTCGGTTCTCATCCTTGGACTGCTCTAACTTGAGTTAGTCATAAAATTCATTCACTAACTTTGGGTAATAGGGTACATTATTTTTTTCAAAACATTCAACCTAGCCCTAAGCTTCCAGTGCCATAAGTAATAAAGACTGGCTTGACAGAAGCCACTCTGAACTTAACTCCTTCTCAACTATTATTTCCCTCTTAGATAAATGAGGGTCTATCACCTTTTCCAATGTCTGGCTTCTACTACATGACTCGGCTCTAGGTATCTTAGGATCAGGTGTGTCACCTTAATCAGCAACTGATGTCCTTTTGACTCTTACCATTGATATGAAGAGGTTCAAGGTTTCGATAAAGGTTTAGGTTCTGAGATTGGGGAGCTAACAGTTCGGGAGAGGGTTTTATGTGGATTGATAAGTGATCCGTGTTTTAATTTTATCATTTAGGGATTGAAAAAATAAAACAAATAAAATGAATAAGTAATATGAAGAAAACGTTTCAGATTCCGGCTGAGAACACAAAAACTTGATGTCCCATATTCAAGTCTTCTATCAGTAAGTAGGTCTTGGTAAGGTCTAATGGTGAGGTCCTATCAGTAAGGTCTAACGGTGAGGTCCTATCGGTAAGGTCTAATGGTGAGGTCCTATCGGTAAGGTCTAATGGTGAGGTCCTATCGGTAAGGTCTAATGGTGAGGTCCTATCGGTAAGGTCTAACGGTGAGGTTCAACGGTGAGGTCCTAACAATGAGGTTCCCTATACTGAAATTAATCATCCTTAATTCATGTTTAATGTAATTTAACCTCTTATAATTCAAAGGATTTGTGAATATATCCGCCAATTGGTGTTCAGTACCAATGAATTCAAGACTGATATCACCTCTTTGATAATGATCTCTTAAGAAGTGATGCCTTAAATCAATATGCTTTGTCCTAGCATGAGATAATGGATTTTTAGAAATGTTAATAGCACTTGGGTTGTAATGATTTATAGAGATACATTTGAATTAATATCCATAGTCTAGTAAAGTGTGTTTTATCCACAGAATTTGAGCACAACAACTACCAGCAGCTATATATCCAGCTTCGTCAGTAGATAATGCAACAAAATTCCGTTTCTTACTACACCATGATACTAGTGACTTGCCTAAAATATGACATGTTCGAGAGGTGCTTTTTCTATCTAACTTACAACCAACAAAGTAAGCATCAGAATAACTTATCAAATCAAACGGCTGTCTTCTTGGATAAAATAGTCCTAAATTTATAGTATACTTGAGATATTAAAAAATCCTTTTAATATAATTTAAATGAGACCCTTTGGGATTAGCTTGAAAGTGAGAACACATGCATACACTGAACATAATGTCAAGTCTCCTAGTTTTAAGGTAGATAAGACTCCCTATCATACCTCTGTTGTTGGTTTGATCCACTGGTTCTCCAATTTCATCTGCATCCAATATACAAGTGGTACTCATAGGTGTATCACTACCGTTAATAACATCCAAACCAAAACGTTTTAAAATATCCTTAACATATTTACTTTGATTTAAAACAATGCCATCTTTATTTTGAAAAATCTGAAATCCAAGGAAAAATTTAATTTCTCCCATTAAACTCATTTCAAATTCATTTTTCATTATTTTTGAAAAATCAATACATAATGAATTTTTAGAAGATCCAAAAATTATATCATCTACATAAATTTTTACTATAAAAACATCTTTGGAAATTCTTTTAATGAATAGAGTAGGATCATCTATTCCTTTAGTAAAACTTTTTGAAATAAGAAAAGAGTTCAGCCTATCGTACCAAGCTCTTGGAGCTTGCTTTAAACCATATAAAGCTTTTGAAATTTTAAAAACATGATTTGGAAAATGGGGATTTGTAAAACCATGGGGTTTTTCAATAAACACATCCCCAACTATGTACCCATTTAGAAAATCACTTTTAACATCCATTTGATAAATTTTAAAATTCAGATGAGCTGCATAAGCAATTATTATCCTAATGGCATCTAACCTAGCTATAGGTGAAAAGGTATCCTCATATTCTATTCCTTCCTCTTGACTATATCCTTGTGAAACTAACCTATCTTTTTTTCTAACTATATTTCTAGACTCATCAACTTTGTTCCTAAAAACCCATTTAGTGCATATTTTCAAAGTGTCCTTAGGTCTTTCAACTAGTTCCCAGACTTTGTTTCTTTCAAATTGATTTAATTATTCTTTCATATCCATGACCCAAAATTAAACATTTATAGAATCATTAATATTTTTGGGTTCAATCTGTGAAAGAAAATCTTGATGTTCAACCTGGTTTCTCATAGAATCTCTAGTTTGTGTCCCTCTATTTAAATCGCCTACTACAACATCTAAATGATGATTCTTGAGAGTTCTAATACCTATAGAAATAGTTGAACTAGACTCATTATGGTTGTTTATAGGTTTAGACTCAATAGTTTCATATTCTGGAAGATTCCCAGAACTGGTTACTTTTATAGGGGATTCACTATCATTATCATTAAGGTCCAGAATTGACAAATCTTCCTCAAGATATTCAAGAGAGGTGTTGGGTTCATGTGGACCAGTCTCATTAAATTTGACATGAAATGACTCTTCCACAAATTTGGTTTTCTTATTGAATACTCTATAGGATTTACTCGAGATTGAGTAACCTAGGAAAATTCCTTCATCACTTTTTGAGGCAAACTTGTCAAGATTGTCCTTGGTGTTAATAATAAATACTTTGCAGCCAAAAACTCTGAAGTAGTTAACCTTGGGCTTCCTATTGTTCCAAAGTTCATAAGGGGTATTCTTAAGAATAGGTCTAATTAAGACTATATTGATGGTATAACAAGATGTATTTACAGATTCATCCCAAAAGTAAATAGGTAGATTATACTCACTAAGCATAGTTTGGGAAATCTCTTGAAGTGTCCTAGTTCTTCTTTCTACAACTCTATTTTGTTGAAGTGTTCTAGGAGCAGAGAAATTGTGACTATAGCCATTGTTTGAGCAATAAGATTCAAGCTCCTAATTTTCAAACTCAGTTCCATGATCACTTCTTAAGGTTTTAATTTTAAGTCCACTAAGATTTTCTATGGATATGGAGTATTTGATAAAATAAGAATAAGCTTCACTTTTATGAGCCAGAAAGTATACCCAAGTGTAACTAGAAAAATCATCTACAAGAACATAAACATAGTGCTTCTCATTTAAACTTGAAACTCTTGAGGTTCAAAACAAGTCCATGTGAACTAACTCAAGTGGATGAGAAGTAGAGACTTATTTCTTTGGTTTGAAAGAAACATTGTGTTGCTTTCCCTTTTGACAAGGATTACACACTTTGTTTAGAGGAAATTCCAATTTAGGTAAGTCTCTAACTAAACCTTTCCTAATCAGTTTCCTAAGTGATTGCACATTGAAGTGTCCTAATTTTCTGTTCCACAGCCAGCATTCCTTATGAAAATCATTTAAGCAAGAAACACTTTGCTTGGATAAGGAATTTTAATAAATAGCATACACATTTTCATTTCTACAGGCAGTGAATACTAAATCATTTTTGGAATTAAAAACATTACATGAAACATTTTCAAACTTGACATTAAAATTAGCATCACACAACTAAGAGATAATTAGTAGATTTTATTTTAACCCATCAACAAAAAGTACTTTTGAAATTAATATAGAATTAGGGTTACCAATCTGGCCTAAGCTGATGATCTTCCCTTTAGCATTATCACCAAAAGTTACATGTCCACCATCAACTTTTATTAGGCTCCTAAAGCATGAGTATTCTCCTGTCATATGTCTTGAACATCCACTATCCAAGTACCACAAGGTCTTACAGGAACTCTTTAGACAATTTTCCTACAAAATAGATTAAGTGCAGTGTAACTTTGGTACCCAAATTTTCTTTGGTCCAGAGAGGTTAGAAAGTAAAACTTTGGGAACCCATATTTTCTTTATATTTTTCCTAACATCAACATACATATTCGGAGGGATAAATACTTTGTTAGGTCCTTTATAAAATTTTCTTTCAATAAATGTTCTAGAACTTGAACTAGCTGTGAATTGTCTAGATTTTGGAATAAATTTAGTTTTAATTATCCCTCTCCATCCTAGTTGATATCCTAGAATAGTTTTATATTTTGGGGAAATCTGTTTTCCTAGAAACTGAGTTAAGGTATCTCTACTAGTAGTAAACTTCTCAAGATCTCTCTTTAATTGCTCATTTGATAATTTGAGTTCAGTATTTTCTTTTAACATCTGGGCACATTTTTCTTTTTCAATATCCAAATCTGACTTATAATTTGAATTTAAAGCATGTTATCTCTTTAATTATTTATATTTTTCCTTGATCTCATTAAAGGTATCCTCAGTCATTTCATAGTATTCCAATAGTTCATCCTTATTCAAATCTTCATCATTATGTGACTCACTCTTATTCCTAGAATAATAGGCATTATGTATAAAATAATTAAGTGTTACCTCAGATGTTTCTATCATGAAACATAACTTGACATGATTGTTCTGTTCACTATCAAAAACATCAAATCCACTGGATATGTCTTCTAAAGCTCTCCAAGTAGCTTTCATATCCTTTTTATAAACCTTTCCCTTATCTTCATATTTCTTCTTAAATTTCAGCTTGGGGCAGTCTGCCTTCACATGACCATTTCATTTTCACTCATAGTAGATTATTTCATTTGAGTTGTCATTCCATTTTCTGTCTTTCTTCCATTTTCCTTTACTATCATAATTTCCCTTATATTTTGACTTCCTAAATAATTTCTTCTTTCGGTAGAACTTTTTGAACCTTCTAGAAAGATGATCCATCTTCTCATCACTGTCTGAATCTGACTCTTCACTAGTGGAGCTATCTACAGGAAATTGAACTTTTTCTTTGTCTTTGCTCTTTGAGGTTGAAGTCTTGAATGCTATTGACTTCTTCCTTGGTTTTTCTCCTACTTCTTTGTTCACCTTAAGCTCTTCTTCATACATCATAAGCTTTCCAGTTAGTTCCCTTACTAGTATCTTTCTTATGTCACAAGATTCTCGAATAGAAACAGAAGTTCCCCTCCATCTGTCAGGTAGGCATCGAAGCAGTCTCATGATTTGGTCCTTACTGTCCACTGGTATTCCAAGAAGACTCATGGTGTTCACTATTTCATTGAACTTGAGATACATTTCAGAGATAGGTTCATCATACTTCATTTTAAAATTATCATATTTAATAGTGTATGTATTTAATCTCATTTCTTTAACATTAGTTGTTCCCTCATGAGATATAGCTAAAGTATCCCAAATTTCATATGTAGTTTTGAAAACATATATTCTATTGAATTCCTCATCACCTAGAGAATAGTACAAAGCATTAATTTCTTTAGAGTTATTATTATATGTGGTTTTTGTCAACTAAGACCATGTGTCCCTAGCAGTAGTAGGCAATACATGTTGTTCTTCAATTGTATCCCAGATTTCAGGTCCCATGCTCTCTAGATACATTTTCATTTTTAATTTCCACTGAGCAAAGTTATTACCGTTAAAGAAAGGTGGCATGTTAGTAGCATCACTCTCAACTCTAGTTTCCATAGTTACTTAGAATTTAAAGAATAGAAAAGTTATATATGAAAGAAATTTTAAGATCTTTAATATACAACTAAAATCACAGTTGAAAATAATTTGAACACTGGAAAATAATATCCTCTGATACCAAATGTTGGTTGGAGTGGATACTCAAGAGAGGGTGAATTGAGTTCCAATTAAAATTTCTATAAAAACTTTATAATAAAAATCCCCCAATTTAAAATTGCCCAGTCAATTAAGGAAGTAGAGATATAAATGTTTAATTGCTCAAAAATTTTCTCTAAGGTTTCTTAGTCCTCAGTTGAATCAGTGCAATCACTAATTCAACTTTTGAAATAGGTTTACTGAATTAATAATATATACACACTAACCAAAACTAATTATCAGAGTGAATGTAAAAATAGTTTTCTATCTTTGAAAAATATAAGCAGTGGATAAAATAAAACAGAGTATATGAGGATTAATACAACAATATAAAAAAGAGGTTTAGTCTCAAGATGAGACATAATCCTCTCAATTTTTTGATCACCTGCAACCAAGAAGTTTATATTAGCAATAAACTTGATACAAAACCTGTATCGGGCTTTACAACAGTTTTCAAAAACTATCTAGGGTTCACACCCTCTACCATTGTTCTTCATGGGAAAGACAAACAACACATACCACACACGGTCTATTCCACAGTTTTATGTGGGAAAAAAATGTAAGTGAGGTTTGATGTATGGATATTCAATATCCTCTAGTTCTAGCATAGGAGATAGTGTGTGAAGCACGTAGACACACTTATCGGAAATTTAAAATAAAGAAAGAAACACAATAGAGAAATTATGATGCGATAGAGTTTAGATGGCTCTATGTGTTTTCATTTCAGCTCTTGACTCGTTGAATAATTTGAAGCCTGAGTCTATCTCTGGTAATTGTCTTCAAAACAGAGTTTCACAACTCCAGGTACTGGCATTCAGAAATTGAGTGTCCATCTTCTTGAGTTGAATGAAAGTTTATGAAACACATAAGGCAGCCTCAAGTTGTTTTTTCTGAAATGATATTCCTGTAGTTCCAGGGGTTCGCTGTGAAGGTGCTCGAAAAAGTTTCTTCCTTGTTCTTCAGTAGTTTCTTCCTTATGCATTAGACTTGTGAACTTCACTTCATTATTTTTGTTTTTCTCTATGCCTCTATATATATCTTCATTTTCTTCAATATTTTTATTTCGTATATGAGTTCCGACAATAGGAGTACATACATCACGTGAAATATTTATCATACCTCATACTGTCAAGATATGTTCTCCAGATATGTCTACAAAAAATATTAATTATGTTAGAAGCATTCAAGTTAAAAAATATGATCATTAAAAAATAACAGGAATTTGACAAAGTAAGGGTATTGGTAGACTGGTAACGGTAGCCTTCGCATGGGTAGGCTTCAATAGCAGGTACACATCGGCAACCTACAAATGTAACATTCCATCGGTAACCTTCAACGGTGACCTTCAATAGGAGGCTTGCATCGATGACCTTGTAACAGTGACCATGTATCAGTAACCTTGTATCGATGGCCTTTGTATCGGTGACCTTGTATTGGTGACCATGTATCATTAAACTTGTATCGGTGACCTTTGTATCGGTGACCTTGTATCGGTGACCATGTATCAGTAACCTTTGTATCAGTAACCTTGTATGGTTCTCACTTAAATGAAAACAAGATTAGGGATTATCAAAACATGATTTGGGATTATCAATACATGATTTGGGATTATCAAAACATGATTTGGGATTATCTAAACAGGTGATTCCAACAATAGTTGTGGCTTAAATTTCATAGGAAGTTTGATGGTAGATTTATGAATGAACCTACCAGATATGTTGGAGTAAATACTTATCATTACTATTTATTGTTATTTTATTACTATAAAAACATAATAATGAAAAATAAATTATAAAAACAAACAATCCCTAAACCCAATTAAATTGGACTAGCTACATGGATCAAAATGGTGATAATTTTCTCTTTTGGAACTTTTGATCCATGTAGTTGGTCCCAATTAATTATGTTTAAGGATTATTTGTTATTATAATTTTTTTTCATTATTATGATTTTATATTAATGAAATAACATTAAATAGTAATGATTTTTTTTAATTTTATATTATTATGATTTTAAACTAATTTAAAAAATTATTGTTAATATTTTTGTATTAATAGTTTAAAATTAAAGAACCTTGGGATGTAAACCCTTCATAATCATCATTGGTTTGCAAGAAATGTGTGGTTGAAACCATTTTAAGGAAGGATAATCTTAGGCATGTACTAAGGATGGGTTTTGGGCATACTCTATCATCTGTCTTTAATAGGGAATCACCATCATTTACTACTACACCCAGCGGGGGTTTGAGTAGTGCCATTGATTGGGAAGAAAAAAGATAAATTTCAAGGTTGAAAGAAAAAGTGTAATAACACGAATCTTATTAGAAAACATAGGATCATTCGCGGTTAGTAATGGAACATGATTTAGTTTCTATATTTCAGAGGATGAAAGGAGTGGTCCCAGAGGAAATTTCTAGTCTTATAGCTCATCCTTCCGAGATAAATTCTAAACTCTATATAATATTAACACATTTTCAAAGAACACATATAGAAACCCACAACACCTATGTAACTTATTTATTTAATTTCTCATCTCAATGATCATCCCCTAAAAATAATCTTGGTAGGGTACTATAATAAAGAATATCTATAAATAGAATTATTCCATAAATAAAATCAAAAAAAAATAATCATTTTGATAGAAACCATATGAGTTTTTTATATGATATACAATATGCTCAGAATGAATCAATAAGAAGTTTTAAAAGATATCAAAGGATTTAAAAACTTGTATTGGGAGGTTAAAAACAAGAAAATGACATTAAATGTCCATGAAATATAGGGAAATTTACTAGCGATTTATTTAAAAAAATATATGAACTAACACCACATCAATCCAAGTTAAGGTTTTCTTGGGGTGCTAGTAAACACGTTTTTAGTGTTTTAAAACACTAAACCATGCATGTAACTGTCAAAACCATAGAAAACCCTTGTATTAATGTGAAATCATGGTAAACCCATCATTGAATTATTTTTTATGTGAACGAGAAAACAAAAGGTCCATATATGTGCAGTGTTCTTAGAATGAATCAATAATAAGTTTTAAAAGATATCAAATCCTTCAAAAACATATGTCAGGGGTCAAAAACAAGAAAACAACATAGGATTTATATGAAATCACAATGATTTTAGATTTATTTTTGAAATTTAGGAACTAATTCCATGTCAATCTGAGTTAGGATTTTCTCAATATGCTTTTAAATGTATTTTTAGTGTTTTAAAACACTAAAAAAATTGCGTAATAGTAAAAAACATTTAAAAAACCTCAAGTTGATTTTAAATCATGTGAAAAACATCAATTAATTGATTTTTATTTATACTAGTAGACAACACATCCATCTGATGTGTGATGTGCTCTAAATGACTCAATAAAAAGTTTTAAAAGATACCAAAGCCTTTAAAAACATGTGCCAGGGGGTCAAAACCAAGAAAAAGGCATCATATGTCCATTAAATGATATAACAATAAACATATATTTATTTTTGAAAAATACGAACTGAATCCATCACAATTAGAGTTAAATTTTTCTCAATATTCCCATAAATGTGTTTTTTTTAGTGTTTTAAAACACTAAAACATGTGTGTAATGGTCAAAACCAAATAAAAAATCTCATATTTATGTAAAATTATGGGAAAACCATCATTGAATTATTTTTGAAGTATATTAACATACAATAGATTCATATGACGTGATGCATGATCGTAATGACTAAATAATCTGTTTTAAAAGATACAAAATCCTTTTAAAACATGTTCCAGGGGGTTAAAACAAATGAAACAGAATTTTATGGTCATTAAATCATTGAAAATGGATGTAGACTTATTTTTAACATGTAGGAACATGTTCCACATCAATTCAAGTTATGGTTTTCTTGATTTTCTCATAAAAACATTTTTATTTTTTTAAAACACTAAACTCTATGTGTAATAGTCAAAACCTTATAAAACTATTTTGGATTGATGTAAAATCATGTAGAAACCACCTTTTAATCATTTATGATGTGTATAATTAGACAACATGTCCATCCAATGTACGGTTTTCTTAGAATGACTAAATAAGCAGTTTTAAAAGATACCAAAGCTTTTAAAAACATGTTTCAAGGATTAAACCAAAAAAAACTACATCATATTGATGTTAAATCATAAGAAAATAACCATATATTGATTTTTTAAATGTAGGAATCAACGCCACATCAATTTAAGTTACAATTTTTTAGTATTACCTTAAACACATTTTAAGTGTTTTAGAACACTAAGACATGTATGTAATTGTCAAAACCATAAGAAACAACCTAATATTGACATGAAATCCTGGTAAATCCATAATTGAATTATTTTTGAAATATAGTTGTAGAGAAAAAATGCATCTAACATGTGGTGTGCTCATAATGAAAAAATAAGTAGTTTTAAAAGATATCAAATCTTTAAAAACATGTATCAGGGGTTCAAAACTAATTAAATGACATCACATGGCTGAAAATAATTGTAAAATAACCATATATTTATTTTTGAAATTTAGGAACAAGAACCTTTTAAATCTGAGTTAAGGTTTTCCCATGATGTCTATAAATGATTTTTTGTGTTTTAAAACACTAAAACATTCATGTAATAGATAAAACCATAGGAAACGAACCTGGATTGATGTGAAATTATGGGGACACCATAGTTTAATTATTTATTAAATTTAAGAGTTAAAAACACATCCATATAATATGAGTTGTATTCAAAATGACTAAATAATCAATTTTAAAAGATATCAAATTCTTTTAAAACAAGTTTTAGGGGGTAAAAACCAATAAAATAGTGTCTGATGGCCATGTAATCATAGGAATACGACCATATATTTATTTTTAAAATTTATTAAATGAAGGTTTCAATCCAAGTTATATTTTTCTTAGGATTCTCTTAATTGCATTTTTAGTGTTTTAAAACACGAAAACATGTATGTAATGGTCAAAACTGTATGATAGGTACTCATATTGACATGAAATCATTTGAAATCCACTATTGACTAATTTTTTAAATATAGAAAATGATACTATATCAAATTCATTAAAAAATATTATTGAGTAATGTCAATCACATCTCACATCTCTTTAAAAATTGATTAGATTATTATATACATATCCTTTTTCAGTTCCAAGTGTTGAATTATATCAAAATTAGGAATATTTATGTTTTTAAAGTGTTATTCATGATATATTATTTTTGGTATGTTAAAATGCATTTTTTATTTATAAAAAAATGTAAAAAATTATTAATATATTTTTTCCTATTCACTTTCTCATTTATTTTTTTAAATGTTCTTATTTGAATTGTAGGTGATTGATATCGATAGTAGGATGGTGGTTGGCCATTCTGATCCATGAAATTCTTTATAAGGTAGTCATGATTTTTCTTTTTTTGGTATGGTTGAATATTATGTTTGATTCTACTGAAATTTTGATATATTATGTTCAATTATTATTTCTATATTATTTTTGTTCCAGTTGATGATGTGATATGGTCGGTTTCACATATGATGGTTATATTTATGGAGATATATGGATATAGTGGAAGTCATGGGATGGATATATTGGCTACTAGTTAAGAGTGGTTATTAGAAATATTTTATGTATGTATTGATTACTGAGGTAATGGGTCGATTGATTTTATGGGTTTACTAAGGTTGTAAATATAAGACTTTGGATGTATAGTTGTGTATTTATGATGGTTTAGTTTATTATATGATTGAATTTTTTACATACACATTAGTATTTATTAAAAATTTAAAAATATATATAATATATTTAGTAGTGTTTTATGAAAACCACCACTAAATGAATTTAATTTTATTTTTTTAGTCGTGGTTTCTACCAACCGCCAATAAACATAACCACTTTTGTAGTACTCGGTAGTGGTTATGTCAATTTCAAAAAAATTAATTTAAATTAATTTTTATTTATTAAAAAATCACTACCAACTTAATAAATAACTATCCCTAAATACCCAAAAAATGATGCATATAAAAACTACTTCCAAAATAGAGAAACCACTTCTAAATTATTTTCGACTGTGAAATGTGTGGTGGTTCATATAACCACCCTAAGCAATATTAAAGTGGTTAAATTACTACCAGTGGTAAAAAAACTACTGCTAAAACCTCATTTTTTTATAGTGATAGCATATTTATCTCATGATTTATCTATATTTACCAATGTATTGGGGTCTATAATAGAGCCACATGATAAATAATCATAATCCATTCATATATACCCAATAAGATCATAAAAAATATTTAACATTTCTGCATAACCTAACCAGTGGAAAAGAAAATGAGTTTCATTAACATCTCATTATTAAAAAAATAAACCTTATAGAGAATGAGAAAACTTAGTTTCATAGTATCATATCCCCAGTAAAGCATAAGTAACCTAAAAATATGCCATCATAGATGAAAAATTATTTAAAATATCACTCCAAAAAAAATTTGAGGAAAATAACCTTTTCATTTTGAAGCAACTTATTTGAAATCCAAAAACATTAAAATTAATTTAAAAATTTTAAGGAAAATTTTTTCTTTGAAAATAACCATATAAACTTGTAAAATATTATTTGGTCATGATATCAGGAAATTTCATTCATGTAGTATATGTTAAAACAATGATTCCTTTCACATTTTTAGTAAAAATTCAAAATTAACTCATTCAGAAAACAATAATAAGATTCATTTAAATCATTTAATATAAAGTCAAAAATGGTTGAAAATTACTTTAAATATTAATTTGATATTATCCAAAATCATTATTGAAAAGATTTTATAAAATATGGATATGGGAAAATATATTTTCAACCGACGAGAGAAATAAAGATGGTTTTCCTTAAAAATATTCTTTCAATCTCATGAGTACTTAAAGTGGGTAAAATGAAAATAAAACATGTATTCTCTATAAATAAATATAGAATAATAAAAATAAATTTAATTTATTATATAATGATCATATAATTTCCTTTAATGGAAATTCAAGCATAAACTATCCCAATTAAAATGAGATTAGAACATAAATCTCTTACCTCAAGTTCAACTTGCTTCAAAAGCTCTCAAACCTCCTATATAATAAATATAAATTTATTATACATGTATTCCATAATCATAATATATATATATATATATATATCATATGATATATTATTTACTTATAACATCTTATCACCCATTTATTAATAATTTGTTATAAAAATCATTGTTTCATGTGATAATTGCTTCGTTTCTCAGGCATATTACAGTTTGGAAGTTCCAGTACTAGTACTTTGATAATAGTTCCATAATCACTATAATGATAACAATGATATAAATATCATATATATTTATTATATATATATATAGTTCCATCTCTAAAAGTTAATGATAGAAAAATAAATTATACTATTCATGGAGACGACAAGTAGTATATACGCATGAATGATGTTTCCATTTTTTGATGGATGAAACAAAATAAAAATAATTAATAATTAATATTTATAGAATAATTATTATATAATATATATATATATATCATATATATTTATTAAATCTATCCTTATTACCATCCATTTAAAGTGAAATTTAAAAATGAATCACATTGTTTCATGGATGTGGTAGTTCATGCGCACGCACGAGTGACATTATCATTTTCTAATGGATTGGAAGGTAAGAAGGTAGATATGATATTATATTTCCATAAGAATAATTATTCTTCAAATGTCACATATAAACATTAAACCCATAGTAATAACCATCAACTATATATGGTAATGGAAAATTAATTGCATTGCTTCATGGAGGCAGTAGTCCACATATACACACGAACGATATATTAAATTTCCATTTTATGGAATAAAGGGTGTATATTGGTGGTTAAATAATAATAATAACATATTAGTATATTTAGGATATGTAATTTATTATTTTATAATGAATACCACATATTTAGAGGATGCATAGGAATAAATAAATTGAAAGTGGTTGGGTAAGATGATTACTGCTTCTTTAGTAGACCTCTATTATATCCTTTCTTAAGGACCCTTGTAATGATCTTTTAAGGATAAAAACACCTATAATTAATGTATATGGTATTTTACAAGGTAATTGGGTAGGTTATGGTTGACTTATATGAATCAAAGGGTGCAATGAAGAGAGGAGAAGTGATGCCCTTTTATAAGTAAGGAGAAGGGAACTCTTGGAATTACTTAAAGTATTAAATTAATTTAATTTAATTTTTATTTACAAGTAGCTAAATATTGATATATTTTGAAAATATGATTAGTATGAGTCAAAATCCTCTCATTAAACAATATTTGTATAAGTTTAGCTAATGTTTTCATCCATATCTTTTTGTTTTAACCTCCATTACCCCTTTTGATGATTACCACAATATCAATGTTTTTTTCACATTAAGGGTCAATACTATTACCATAAAAATAAAATTGATGTATAAATGGACCATCATTGATCTGTTTTACCATCTCTCAATCACTTGGATTAAAATATGATTTTTATAAATTTTAAATCATTTAATAAAATATTGTTTATTATAAAATGTCATTAATGTAATTTTTGGAACTATTCATTTACTTTGACTTTAAATTCATCAAGATAGTTATGGAATTAGAATATAAACATGTCACATATCCTGGATATGTTATATTTATCTTTAAAAAATCAATGAAACAAAATAATTCATCAATTTTCATTTTTTTTCAAATTTAATTTTTTCCTTTATGAAATAAATGAAATTTTGTGCAATAAAAAGGAAAGGAGCAACAGTACAAAAAAATGGGGGCACTTTAAAGGGTTATTTTTATCATTAGTAGTGGTTATAAACAATGATAGATCTATTAGTGTTAGTAATAAATAGCCACTGGAAACATGTTCAGTTTCTATTATTAGCAGTGGTTATCCGTAAGCATTGTTATGGTATGAATTTATCAGCAACTTAAACCCATTATAAAAATTATAAAAAATATTTGTGAAATTACCATATTATTAATATATATGTGTGTGTTTGTGTGAAAAAATTCATCCATTTTGAAACTATGGCCTCAAATCCTTTTTTTCATTTTCTGAATAATCCACTTTAAGGGTGAGTGGGAACCTCACAATAGGCCAAATTTCAAACAGCAAGATACAAAGATTAAAACATCACAAATAGGCCCCAAAATCCACTCTAAAACATCAAAACACAAATTCAAATTTAAAATTCAAGACAAAAAGATCAAACCTTCAAAAACAAACACGGCATAGCCTCAGTTCATGAATCCTCGAGGCACGCTACCGGAAATCCACTCCTCGACATCATCATGTCACCAGAAATCTGAATCCCTCAAAAATGACTCATTTCCATTTTCAAACACAAACTGTAAAACATCCCACTGAGGCGTAAAAATCAACAACAACATAACACGAATTCACCTTCGAATTGAAACAAAAAATGTATAACATCTTCCAACAACATCAAATTCATCAAGGATGAAAACCAGACCACCTATATCAACAGCCCTTTCACAACTCAAATAGAAGGAAAACCAACGCAAATAAACCCTTAAAATTGATGAAGGTGCAAGGAAACATCCGACACAGCACGGCACAGAACGAAGTCGACGACGGACGCACCACATGAAACATCGAAGACTGAACAAATAGCACCACCCAAAGCCTCTTGAAACCACTACCGCAGACCGACTCGGAGAGCGACGAATGAGCAAGACGCCAGAGTAGAGTTTGAAGTGGGATGGTCTCACGAAGAAGCACGACCATTCCTGGAACCACCAACCTCGACCGAAAAATCCACCTCCAGGAACAAGCATAGATTAAGAGCAATAAAAAAGAGAACCTTCTGAACCTCACTGGAAGAAGACCTCGTAGAGGACCAGAGTCACAGATCCCGCCGCTGCCTTCAATCCCGCGCAGAGAGAGCAGATCCTCCCAGCACCCCCACACCCAACACGAAATGCGACATAAACCTCAGGTTGTGACATCTGGAGCTCGATCTTCGAACCAAAACCGCGCCTCCATGGAACAAAGCAAGCGGTGGAGTCTTTCGAATTGACTAGACCACACGACGCCGCCACTAGAGGGTGATTCACACCATGAACCCGCTGAATAAGATCACCAAAGAGAACTCTGCATCCAATCCACAGTGGAGGAGAGGAAGGTGGCGCGGGGGAACCCTAGACCACTTTCTTAGGTATTGTTTCTTGTATTGTATTCATAGTATTACATATACATACATATATACATACATATATACATATATTTTTAAATAACTCTATATTAGGCATAAAAATACACACACACACACATATATACATATAAACATTTATATTTGTATATTTTCTTAAATAAATATATCTATATATGTTTATTATATTTACGTAATATATACATTTATATAATATTTTTAGATTTTGTATTTACATAATGCATCTAAAAACATGCTAATAAATCATCCCCTATATTAGCATTAAACTATCACCGATAAAGGACATCATTTATCAATTCATTTTTTAGAGATAATAAAATCCATCAACTTTTAAAGGAATTTACAACATCGGTGCTTTTTTAGGGATAATGAAGGTTATTTCTAGCACTGTTAAATCTCATATTTATAGTTTTGATATTTTGTGTGTGTATTGCGTATATATATGTATAAAATCCATTCTATTAATTATACCCTTATTACCCTCATTCCTAAGATTAAAAAACCTTCTTTGTTTTTTTATTTCGAACCCATTAGATTATGTAATGTTACTTATAAAATCTTTTCTAAGATCTTGGTTAATCACCTCCATAATTAGATTCCCTATATTATTTTTTTGAATCAAAGTCCATTTATTCCCAAGAGACTTATTTGTGATAATGATATTTTTTCTCATGAATTTTTTCACTCCATGAAAACATTCTCTATAGCTAAAATTTTTGTAATGTCATGGAAACTTGATATAAAAAATCCTATGACATAGTGGAGTGGAATATCCTTTAGTTTGAGATGATAATGATGGTTTTCTATCTCAAATGGATTGAGGAAATCATGAATTTTTTTTACTTTAGTTTGCTATAAGATTCATATCAATGGGAGCCTTATGTGGAGTTTTAACACTCTAGTGGTCTCCACTATGGAGACCCTATCTCTCCCTTACATTTTATCTTGGTTGTTGAAATTTTCTAAAATATTATTTCTTTGGAATCTAATGACAACCTTGTCCATGGAGTGATGGTGTATCCACAATGGCATATTATTTCTCCTATTTTCTTTGAAAATGATATCTTACTCTTTTTTAGGGATTCCTTGGAAGATTGTAATTCTATCTACCATGTTATCCAAAAGTATGATGTGAATGTGTGGAAATATATTATTATCTCAAAATCTGAAATTTATTTTAGCTCAAGTGTCCCTCAAAGAAGAAAGAAAAACATTCACCAGGACTCTGGTATCCAGGTAGTTTACAAGAACCACAAATATCTTGGCCTCCCCACTAATTTTGGTGTTGTAAAAAATAGGTGTTCTCAAGTATTTTGGATAGGGTGGAAAATATTAAGGGGTGGACCATTAAAAGGATATTAAAAGTGGGGAAGTAATATATCATCAAGATCATGGCCCAATCAATTTAGACTTATTTAATGTCCCTCTATAAACTCTTTGATTTTATTATTGACCAACTTCATTCTCATTTGGTGAATTTTTTGTGGGGCTCAAATAATAGGAGGAACAAAACCCACTTTATTGTATAAGAAAATAATTACCTCCCTAAAGCATGTAGGTTAATGGGTTTCAAGGATATGATCCACTTTAATGATGAAATTCTTGTCAACAAGGTTTAGTGACTTATCCAGGATCCAGATTCCCTATGCACTAAGGTTATTCAGGCTAAATAATTCCCCCATTCATATTTCAATCATTATTCATTAGGTCCCATCCCATATTTTCTTGATAATCCTATGGGGCTTGCATGACCATATTTTTAAGGGGTTCTATTAGAGGATTGGAGATGGGAAGACTATTAAAATTTGGAAGGACTCGTGGTTGGTCGATATAAGTGGCTATAAGGTAGCATCGACTATGTTCTATAGTCTAGATAATGTAATAATGAAATGATTATTTAATAAGGATGGTAATGGGTGTTTCATGGAGAAACTGGGGTAATGGTTTGATGAAAGAAGTGTGAGGATCACATGTAGTATCGCTTGTGTGAGGGATATGGTACCAAATTGACTTTTCTGGTATAAAGAAGTGTTATGCGCATATTCTGGCATGTATGGTTATAAAGTGTCCTTTGGTATTCCGAACTTGGGGATGGATGATTTATGGGAAAACATTTGGAACCTCCCAATTCCACCAAAGTCTTAGCATTTTTAGTGAAAAACTTGTTCATGGGTCCTTCATCCAAAGGAGTTTCGTGTTTTCCGCCATGCAATTGATGACCCAAATTGCCCAATTTTTTTTCTACATCTGATTCCCCATTACATGCCATCATTCACTATACCATGGATAGAGCCATTTGTATTGCTTGGGGTTTGGATTTGGTTTAATTATTATATATGGAACCTAGCCTTATGAAACTACTTTTGAAATGGAGTTCATCCATCACCACATAGAATTTGAGTTCATTATGTATGATGGCCTGAATGATTTGGCTTTGAAGAAATGATTTTATCAATAATTAATTAGAAAAAAAATTGATTTTTATAGGTTGATCAGGCCACCCCCTAGTTGGATACCTTGAATCAATGTGACATTCAAAATGTTAGTCGGGGAATTCAATGTCTTCCATGTGTCTAGAACCCTCCTCCTCTAGGTTTTTTTAACTGACTGAAAATTGTTTTTTATTATTATGCAAACACTTTTAAGGGAAAAAGTGAGAAACCATACATGCATTCACCACATCATCCCTTCACCACATCACTAATTAACCACTTCACCACTTAAAACCATACAAGCACAATGGATGAACAATACATTCAAGCATTCATACTGACAAACCATCATAGCTGGAGATGAAATCACCAAGAGAAGGCCAAGTAACCATGAACCAGTGAATTCAAACATCAGAAAAGTTGGAAAAACCTCAGAACCAGTCTCCTCAAATGTCCACTGGTGTGATTGTTAAAACCAGCCCAAATCCACAAACTCATCGGAAGACTCCAGTCAAAGTTTTCCCAAACCCTCCAACAATGTAAGATGAACCCTGAAAAGAGCACATCCACAAATGGGGGTGAAGAAACCCGAGTGAGGAAGACTAGGCTGTCCAAACTCCACATCCTACTCCACAGACAACTGTAATGAAACCTCAAACCAATTGAAACTCCACTGACCCCAGTCCATCATTTCTAAAGAAGTGAAAACCCAAATCCCGGAGAACACAGAAGATCAAAATCATCCGAAAAAAACCTCAAACCATCCACAACTACACCCAAACCTAATTCAAAGGATCATAAAATTAAGGAAAATAAGAACCACAAAGGCATCTGTGAGGACAAGCTGTAAAAAGAACCATATCCCGTAAATGAATTCACATTTGCACCTGGAGACCACCTCAACTCACCGCAAGCACAACCAGCTCGGAACAGAACCGCGTAATAGTCGCGCCTATGAAGAAGACACCCCCTAGGAGAATAAACTCCATTACGAATTGCTAATTTGAAGCTCTAAATAGTATATCTGAAGTCGACCTGTGGTGGAAGAGAGTCGAAGACCAACTCAACCAGTCATCCAAACACCAAAACGCCAGAAGAAAGGAACACCGCAAGCCAGAACCGAACTCTCATCACCGCCTCCGAGACCACACTCAAATCCCACAGTGAACCTCTCAACGCACCTAGAGTAGCCACAGATGCAACCCACAGACACAGAACATGGCCTCCAAGCCTTCAATGTGCCTCCTTGAAAAGTTCTGGAGTTTTTTAAGATTAATGTAGATTCATCTTTCTCTAGTGATGGTTTTTTTGTATTGGTGTTGTCACTCATGACTCACTATGTTTGGTTTCTATGGTAAGATTCAATTCCTTTTCCATATACTGGGCACCACTAGTTTAAGAGGACCAATCCATTCTTATTGGCTAAGAGTTTTCTCTTTAAAGTGGTTAAATTTCAATCATTTTGGAATCGAAATATCTCTCCATTTTCAACTTTATCTCTTCTCTATATGATGATCACCATCTTTTTTATTTGATTTTAATGAATAATCACTCTATTCACCTCCACTTAATCGAATTCTCTCTCTCATTATAAGGGAGTGTTATAGGGATGCACATTTTCTAGAAACCCATGGTCACTCTGGTAATTCTCAGGTTTGGTTTAAGGATTTCCCTTGTAAGATTTTATCTCTTGTATCACTTAATCTTCAATATTTTAATTAAATGTATTTTTCCCTTAATGTGTGTGTGTATATATATATATGTATGTATTTAATTATTTATAAATACATATATGTGTGTGCATGTCTATATAAAATTAAATACACATATATTAACATTTTTATAAATTTACATATATATATACAACTATTTTTAAATTAAATTTTGAAAACATTATATGGTTTTATTAATATAGAATTGTAAATATTTATCTATAGATATTTTTATATAACATTTTACATATTAATATTATTATTAGATTGTTTTATTCAAAAAATTTAATAAAATTAGCATGGGTTTAAAATTATAGCTGATGTAAGAAATTAATGGAAATTTAGAACCCTCTATAATTCTTATACTAGCAGCAGTTTTAAAACTATTACGGATGACATTTTATTCATTATTGCCCAACAAAGTTCTTTGTTTGATTCCCTAGAAACTCTTTTATTTTTTATTCTTGAGGATAACACATGAACCACATTATTAAATGAATAAGGTTAGCTAAGTTTTTATTTTCTTCATGATTATACAAAGATGATGTTTAATTCATCTATTCCTTCACCTGAAAGGTAAAAAAATCATGATATTAACTTAACAATTTCAAATTATATATTCAAATATGTTTTTAAATTTATAATAGTACCATATACTTAAATATCAATTTATTCTTATGAAATTTTTTATGTTATAGTATGTTTCATTTTTTTAATATCTCTTTAACAATCCTTTATATGATTAAACAATTTATAAAGTTGTGTATAATTAAATATATTATTAATACAAATATGATGACTTTTACTGTATATATGGTACATTAAAATTGAAATTTAATTATTCATTAATTAACTATGAAAATGATAAAAATAATAAATTTTTCTGATTATTGCACCATCCATGACACTGGATTTAGTAGAATATAACTATAAACAATGATAATGTAAGATTACCCTATAAAATCATGTTTACCTTAACCCGTGGAATAAAAATCAAAAAAATTATATATTAATAAATTTATCAAAACATTGATTTTATTTTTATACACCATAATTATATGTTTATAAACAATGAATATGTTAATTTATTTATTTATTTATCATTTTTTATTTATTTATTTCTATTTCCTTATAAAGTCTCCAATTATTTTTAGTTTTACATGTTTTATGGACATAAATCCACAATTATTTGAAAATAAAACATTGGATCCCCAGTTTTAGATGGAATTGATTGATTACGGGTTTATTTAAATTTATATTTTGGGCAATGATCTTTAGTCCCTAATTCTTTATGAATGAGAAAAAAACATATAAAAATGGTTTATCTTGGTAAATTTATCTAATGAAGAATAAATGAATAATGTTATTTCTTCTCTTGATGTAATGGTAATACCTTTGGTTCATCTTAATTCATGGGTTCTATATTTTAGGGCTTCACTTGGATTCACCTGTACTTTTTATGGATTCCGCTTTGGTCTATTTTAATTTAGGCTCTACATTTTATGGATCCACCTAGAATTTGGTGCTACACATGTGTTAAATTTCATTGAAGTTCAACTGAACTTAAATACTCAAAATGATGAGGTTGTGTGCGATAACACTTATGGATTCACCTGGATTTTGATGGTGATTTTTAAAACATGGTGTCGAATGGTAGTTTCTATATAATTTTATTCATTATAGTGAAAATATATACATTTTTTATGATCCAGTTATTTCTTAAAGACATCAAGCATGAGGGTAGTAGGTGATTATTTGATGGATTCTAAATTATTCCCTTCTAGGAGTTGTTAGTTCTCAATTGGTCATTCAATTTCATGATTTATCCATCTCGATTACTAAGTTAACCTTCTATAGTTATATATACAATTTTACCTAAATTTTAAACTTACAACAAAAAATACAATTTATTTTTTTTAGACAGAATCATTTTTTATAAATTTTAGTTTATTCAAATGAAATATTATATATAATTATTAAAATTATTTATGGATATGACTTAAGAATTTTAAAATTTATATAATTATCTTTTTCATAAAATTCAAATTGATCACCTTTTATATTTTGTATATTGTATACATATGTTCTATATTTAATTGAAATTACAATATGGGTGTATTTTGACTAAGTGCATATGCCCCTCCATCGATAGTGTACATCTACATGACGGTGAAGACTTCACATAGATCACATTGGTAAACTTTTGAAACTTTATCTCATTTTAGCGTATAAACTTTAATTGACATGTTATTTAACATTTTATTTGAAGAGACTTTTATAACATTATTTTGATCGAGAAATATTTTATGTAGTAGATGATTTCAACACTAAATTCACAAAAGGAAGATAAACTATATAGGATCTTAGAAATTAGTTCAAAAGAAAAATTTAATAGACGAAACTATTGTCATTTTATCAATTCAAATATTTACTTGAAATATAATGGATCACTATTTAAAGATCTGATTCTATTTTTTTAAGTAATAAATATTATTTAATCTTATAAATTTATATTCGAATATTGAATCTATTTATAGGTTTTATTAGTTAAATCTATGTTTTCATTTATTTTTCCATCATATTGGAAGTAGGTACATATTTTTCTAACTTTTTTTCACATATAACCCTCCTATATTCCTTCCATTTTTTAATTAAACTATTATAAAAAACATTATATTTTTTACAAAAAAGTTAATCCTTGCGTATTTTGTGGAATGAGGTTTTGGTAATCAATGACTGTACAACCTACATAAAAGTGGGATGTGTAAGATTTGGGGTTATACTTTTAAATATTCTAACTAGCCAGAGACCGGTTGACCATATGATGCCTCGTAGACAGCAGAGCCCAGTCACTTGGGTGATGCTTTATCTTTGCATCATTTTTTAAATTTTATTAAATGATTAATATTGAAGTGATATAGTATAATGTAAAAGAGTAATGTTCCATTCTTCAAATTATATATTTATATTTCAACTTATATGGATGTTTATTATTATGGAAACTACACCAAGACTGAGCAAGGAAAAATTTATATAATGCATTAATCTCAAACAGAAGAGTTAATATCCTATGAATGTAATTAAAAAGGTATCCCCCCTCCCCACCTACCTTATGGTATTTAGAAATGTGAAATAAAATATAATTATTGGTTGTGTTGGTTTGGTTGATGCATATGGATATATGTCATCTTTGTGCGTGCAATATGAGCTAGAGTTCCAACCTAGCATGATTATTGTGGTGAAGGAACTCTAGAAAATCCTCAAACACTATATCCCCTAATATCACTAATTCATGATGATCAAACCCCCTGATATCCTCAATTCATAACGATCATTTTTTGGGGGTTTTTGCCTCAGACTATGCTTTACTTTAGTAGTTGTATTTTAGTTCCTATTATGAACACTATATTTTTTGAAGTTTTTTTAGTGATCATGTTTTTTTTAACATGTGATATTTTTTTATTTAATATCTCATGTTAATGCTTCAGTTTTTCATAAATAATTGGTAAGTATTCATTTTACTTCATCTACATTGTTTACTTCTTTCAACTTATTTCTTTCAGTGAAATTAGATCAAATTAATCATGTGAAACACAAGGTTTGAAATTTCATATATGAGAGTAACAAAACTTACTACTATCAAATATATATTTTTTAATTTCCTATTTAGTTTAATTATTTTTATTTTCCTTTATCCTTTTTCTATAGGACTTTATTCTATATTCAAATTAAAAATATAATGTTTAGATAAGTAATTGGAGTGAAACATCTCTAAAATTAAAATAACCATTATATATATCATTTGTTTTTTTAAATTTTCAACAATATTGAAAATATTAACTAATTTTTTATGATATAAAAATTTTTTACATGAGTTTGTTGAAGAGACTATTGAAGTTAAGGGAGGTTATGATTTTTATTTGGATAATGAAACATCATTATCCATTACCAATCAAAATTATAAGAAGAGATATAAAAATGAATGATAATAAGGTGATTATTTTTATTTTCATTCTCAATTAGTTGTACAATTATTTCATCTAATCACTTAAAATTAACCTATGAAGTGTTATTTTCTTAAAAAAAATTATTTTTTTTCACTTTATCCCTTCCACCATTACTAAAAAACTAAATTATTTATTTGATTGTTGATTGGCCAAAAAAAATATCCCATTGTTTAAATTTATTTACAGACCTTGCTATTAAAAGTTATATTTGACCATAACAGATTCAAAAAAATCATCTTTTTTACTACATTATTGAATTAAATGAATTATTTTTGTTATCCAAACCTCGTAATTATGGCACTTAAGTGTCACCAATATCAGAATAATTTGATTTCAGTTTCTTTTTTATTGTTATGATTTTACTCAATTTGTTTTGATTGAATGTCAATGTGAATGATTACTTTTTTATTATTTTGCAACAAGATGTAACTTTTTTGTTTTAAATTTTACCTTGGCTTTAAAATCATGATGAAATGATTCCAATATTTTATGACACGACATATAGAATTCATTTCACCATTGTAAAGTTGTTCTATTTATTTATTTCATTTTTATTTGTTTTTATCATTAAAAATTTATTTACACCTTTCTTCTAGATTCTGAAAATATTATTTTGAAATCTTGGAGAAACTAGTCATCTTTTATATACATGCATCAGTGTGGTGTTCCTCTTATAATCTCAAAAAAAATATTCTATTCCACTAAAATGCTCATATTTTATTATGATCATTCAATGGGTTTGGGGAAATATTTATGTTTAGGTCATTTGAAGACAAAAGAATACATTTTACATTTCTTCTATGAAATTAATTTATCATGTTTTGTTTGACATTTTTTATATGCTATCATTCAGTATAAATTGTTTCAAAATAAAATATTTTTAATTTAATTTTCCTTATTAATTTTCTTGTTTTATGTATATATTGTTTTATTATGTCAACATTATAATCATGTTAATTTGAATTTTCAATTGAATTATTATTTTGTACACATGCATGAGTTGGGTTACTTGAGGGAACACCACATTGATGCACTCACATTTGGGTTTTTCATACCTGATTTTGACTTCAAAGGCATCAAGTTGTTCAAAGTTTCATCACATAATCTTTAATCCTCAAACTTTATATACCTTTTATTTATATATTTCATCACATCACCTAATCACCAATGCGGATTTTGGTAATTTCCCACTTTACTAGTTTAAGGATTTGATACTCCATTTTAACCCATTTAAATTTCAATACCTTCACACACATTAGGGTTTTGCATAAATTATTTTTGAATTATGCACCCTTACATCGAGTATTGATCATGGAACATCGCACCTATGATACTATGTGGATAGTGATCCTGATATGCCATGTCCCTGGTGAGTGTTGGCATGGTGGCACACTAATGATTTCAAGTGTTGACATGATGACACACTCAACATATTGAGTGACGGGAATGAATTACCCCACTCATTATGATATTTAGGTCATTTACCCTCTATTGGTAGCTTATATACTAATTTATATTGTTTATGGATGACTGAGTTACACCCTAGTCCAGCCAAGACCTGATATTCTAGGTATATGGGCACTTACAATTATATGTACTTGGTTAATGTAGGTGGATTCAATATATAACTATACTATATATATATTATTACTATATATATAGTTACTAGTCAGAAATTTATTTTCGACCATGAGTTGAAGCATGTAGATCTACCATGCATCCTTCAAGAACCTGAGTAGGCTATTATTTATTTATCCATCCTATTTATTATTATTATTACCTGCACATTGCTTTACTTTTATTCATGGAATATTTTTATTTATAAACATCATGGTTGGTAACCTTTTGGGATTTATATCTCACACCATGTTTGGGTCACCTTTGCACTGGGGTACCTGAATAGATCTCATGTTCAAAGGACCATGGACTTTTTATTTTGTTTTTTGGCTTGTTCTTTAGAGTTAGGAGCATAGGAATGAGCTGGAGCTCAGGATGCTCATGTAAATCACCCATGTGGATTTTTGTTCCTTTTCTTTATTCTTATATTGCACTGTATTGTTTTCTTGTTTTATTTATTCTATTTTAGATTATGTATCATCATTTGGACATGCTTCCATTTTTTGTACAATGTCATTATCCATCATTTATATTCAGTTTATTATATTCTCCTTATTCTCTATATTATTTTACTACTACTTCTATTATTGTTTGTTATCTTGTTCTGTTATACCATTTTTCTTCTCTGGTCATGATGGTATAGTATCCCCATTATCACCTCATTAGGCCTTCTCTACTAGTCGATAGTATCTGGTTTACGTGGAGACATGCTTAAGTACATGTGACCCACTAGTCTGGCTACCATCTTAGTTGTTATCCAGGTGAGGATATTACAATGGATCTACTCATGAAGTCATGGAAGGAGAATAATAACAAACTGGGTGGAGCACTGGCTAAGGTGGGGTTCAGTACAACTATCGGTGGACCTCCCTGGGAGGGAATGGAACCCATTTAATAATTTATATTTGGGTCTTGTAATCATTGTTAATGTTCTTTGAGGATTTCCTAAAATTACTTGGTTAATATATTTTATCTCATTCTCACTATTTCATGAAACATGCCCCAGTTCCATCACTACCTTTTACCCTTCTCTCCTCCCACTATCATAGAAGTACTTCAAGTTTTCCCATAGGATTGGTTATTCTGTTTGTTGGATGGGCATTTTTCTTATCACCTATTCAATATTCCCAAAAATAATCCCATTCAAGGTCATCATTTTTCCCATGGAGACAGTTTTCTACTCTACCCACATAAGTTTGATTTATGGGTTTTGGAATTTTATTATCATCGTGTGAGGAAGAGATCCCCATTTAAATATTTTTAATAAAAAAATTGAAATTTATACAATTACACTATACATTAAAAATGGGAAATTTTAGCTATGGTTAGAATCCATTACTAAATAAATTTTTTTGTCTGACCACCCCTAAAATTTTTAGATTTTTTTAAACTCTATAAACCACATAACCCACCCCAACTCCCACCACATGACACTAAAATATATCTAATTTATTTTAAAATTCTTTTTAAGGTTTTAGTTATCCCCTATAATATTAGAGATTAGAGGTGGTTATAAACTATCCCTAAATTATAATCGTTGATATGCAGTTTTTTATTTTTAAGGATATTACTTATTATTTATATATTTATATATAATTGTATAGCACATGGGGGCATATCCTAGTGGTTTCATCATTTTAGTTTCTTAGATAGGTGTCTAGATCTAGTCTCTCCAAGTACATTGTAGGCCCTCATATATTTGTTTTTTAATTTGTAATTCACCCTCCACAATCATTGGTAAATATATATATAGTAATTAATAATTACTTATTAATAATAATATAACATTTTATTTATATTAATTAGTAAATTAGTCATCAATAATTATAAATTGTTAAATATAATTTTTTTTATTTTTTATTTTTTATTTTTTTATTAATATATATAAACACACATATATTTTATTTATTTTTAATCAGCTAATTAAATATAACATTTAGTGATGGTTTAAACTACCACTAAAATTTCACCACTAAATGGTGATGATTTTTTTTAATTAATAGGTAAATTTAATAAAAAAATAAAATTCAATTAGACATAACATTCCTAAAATATTTCTTTATAACCGGAAGAAAGGAAACATAAGAAAGGGTGATCTTAGATGCTCGGTAAGGATACAAAAGGGAGATATCAATGATCACATAAGAATAACGTGACCATAAAAGTATACTAGCATGAGCTTAATATTTTAAAACCATATCTTGCATATCATATATGATAATATTGAGTCATGGAATAATTATTAGCAGTTCATAATACATGAATCATAAAATAATCAAATAACATGAGTCATGAGAGAATAACATTGGCATAATACATAGAATTGTGTCATATATATAAGAATAGAAAATAATTTCATTAGTATTCAAGTATCACTATCAATACTATCATAGTGGATTGGGTTCAATCCCCAAACTATCTTAATAATAAAGGTTCACTCCTATGACTATCATCGGGTATAGAGTCACTTATTTAATTGGGTTCACTCCCCATTATAGTCTCATTTATCTCATGAAATATATATCTTTACCTAATGAATTGGAGGGATATATAATTTATATCCCACTAATAACATAATGAAAACAATATATATGTGTTTTATAAGATCATAAATCATTCATCATATCATAAACCATGAAAAAAAAGGGTTTCATAAACATTTTATCATATCATAACCCATATAAAAGATATGGATTTCATAAACATTTAATCAATTCATCATATCATAACCCATGGAAAATGTACGAGTTTAATAAAAATATTTTCATCATAATCAAAAACTATCTAGAGGAATAATAAGTATGGTATCATTGGATCATATCCCTAGTAAAACATAAGTAACATAAAAATATGTCATCATAAATGAAATTTCCTTTAAAAGGTCACTTAGAAAATTTCCTAAGGAAAATACCATTTTCTCTTTGAAATCACTTATTAAAAATCTAAAAATTTCCCAAATATTAATGAAATTTTTTTATTTTAAAATAATCTATAAAACATTTAAAGTAATCCTCAAATAATTGAGTGGTCATGATGATAATAAATTATATTCATGTGGTATAAGTTAAAAGAAAATATTCATTTCATACTTTTGTAAAAAAATTAAAAAAATACCTTGTTTGGAAAATGACAAGAAGATTCCTTTTAAACTATTTTTTAAAAATTAAATCATCAGTAAAAATTAATTTTAAAAATAATATGAGAATATTAAAAATATTCTTAAAATTATTTTTAGAAAATATGGATATGTAGGAAAAAGGATTTTCAACCAAAGAGATAAATAAAGTCAGTTTTCCTTAAAAATGTTATTTCGATCTCTGAGGTAATTAAAATGAGAGAAAGGAAAGGAAAAAAATCTATTCTAAATAAATAACAGGAGTATAATAAAATTCATGAGTTTATTTAGAGTTAAATCATAATCTTTCATCATCGGAAACTTAATCATAAACATTCTCGATAAACAATGAGATTGTAACATAAACCCTTACCTCAAGTTACACTTGCTTCGAAATCACTCTAACATCCTCTATAATAAATTTAAATTTATTATAATTATATAAAATAATAATTTAAACAATTTTAATATATTATATGATCATATTATAACATTTTAACACCGATTTATTAATAACTCATTAAAAATCGTTATTTCTTGGTATTAATTGTTTCCTTTCTCATGAGAATTTTAGTTTGATGGTTCTTGTCCTTGTAATTTGATCATAGTTGCATAATATCCAAAATATTAATCATGATATAAATATAATATATATTCATTATATAAATATTTATGTTTATTCATAAAATATAGATATAGAAAAAATATTTACAAAGTTCATAGAGATAGTAGGTTGTACATACCCATGAACATTGTTTTCACTTTTTGAGGGATGGAGTGAAAGAAAGGTAGATAATAATTAACATTTAAAGAGTCATTATTATATCATATATATCATATATATTAATTAAATATATATTTATTACCATCCAAGTAAATCTTAAATGAAAAACCAATCACCTCACTCCGTGGAGGTGGTAGTCCACACATATGAACGAGTGATACTATCGTTTTCCAACAAGTTGGAAGGTAAGAAGGTAGATGTGATATTATAATTATATAATTATAATTATTTCATAAATATAATATATTAACATTAAACCCATAATAATATACATCCATTAAATATGGTGATTTAAAATAAATTGAATTGCTCTATGGAGATAGTAAGTTGTACGTACGCATGAGTGATACTTTCACTTTTCATTTGATAAAATAGAGGGTGGTTAATGGTTATAACATAATAATAATAACATTTATGTATTATTATTATACTTAAATTCTTATTTTATGATTAATATAATATAATTATATGAGGTAGAATAAGAAATTAATTGAAAGAGGTCGAAAGAATGATTATCTCTTCTCTGGGAGACCTCTTTTAGATCCTTTCTTAAGAAACCTAGGGTTGGTCTTCTGGTAAGGATAGAAAATATTGAACATGGATAATGAATTTTATAAGGTAATTGGGTAGGTTATGGTTGATATAAAAGGCTCAAATTGGTGTAATGAAGAGAAATGTGAGGTGACCTTTTATAAGGGAGAAAGATGACACATTTGGAATTTCTTAAAAGATTAAAATATTATAAAGTGTTTCTCAAGAAAGATGATTAAAAATGGCCATGAATTAAAATAAAATGAGGATATTGTCTAAATAACATCATTAAATGAAATTTATATGGGTTTTGGTGTCATTTTAAACCTTATCTTTTTTATTAACCGCTTTGTTAACTAATTTTAACCTTAACTATGAAAAACAAATTTTTTAATATTAAAGGGTTAAGAATGTTAACATAAATATAAAAGTGACTCATAAATGGAAATTGTTTTATATATTAAACCATATTAAATTATTTTGAAAAAATATAATATTTTTATGAATTTTAAATCCTTTAATAAAATATTATTTATTATAAAATATCATTATTGTCAAATATAGAATTATTCATTTAATTTTACTTTAAAGACGCCAATAAAAAATGGAATTTGAATATAATCCTTTAAAATATCCATTAAAATTCATATTTGTCTAAAAAATCTTGGAAAATAATAACTCATGCAAATTGTTTTACTTTCAATATTTTAAAATCATTTATTTTATTTTTCTATTAATTGAAGAAATATTGTGTTGGCTCTATATAAACATTTAAGGAAATTATATAATTATTTAAAAATATAAATAAATTGCCATAATTAAAATAATTTCATTATGATCAAAATAACCATTAATATTTTTTAAAAACTTTCTTTTTCCCCTATTTGAACATGTGATAGATATTTAAAAGTAAGTGACATTTTATATTTTTCTTTTCATAAATTAATATAAAGGTCATAATAATATAAATTTTCCACCAAGTGGTCATATATTCTATAATTTTATTTAAATGGAAAAAATACACTCATCTAATAGGGTAAAGTCAAGTTTTAGATAAATTTTAAAGACTTTACCCAAAGTTTTAACCTTGTTTTACCCTTTTTTACCTTATTGAGGTGACAAAATTTTATAAAGGATACTATTCACATTGACCAAAAATAAAATGGACCTATATACCAAATTTGGTCCTCCAAATTATAAATATGAAATTCATTTTTCATAATTAAATTTCTATAAGTGGAAGAATTCAATTTAAAATAAGTGCGGAAAACATGATGAAAACTGTTTTTTAGAAAGAAAAAAATACATTTTTAATCATAAAACTAGACTTATTCTAATCCCAATCCTAGAAAAAATATTTGGTGAATGTTAAAATATTTTATTGAATATATAAAATATTAATTTCATTAAAATAATTCATAAATGGTGATTAGTTTAATTTATTAAGACAAAAACATTTCGCCCGTATAAAAACAATTTTTAAGAAAAACACGTCATTTATTTTCTAATGTTTTTATTTTCATTTATAATTAATTTTTAACTAATGAATTAATTTTATAATGTAAAACATAATTTTTCATAATTTAGTTAGTTCTATTCATACCCTTCAATCCAACAGCTAGGAAATAATAATATTTTAACGGTATATTATGGTTTGTTTAAAATTAGTGTTGCGTGTAAAGAAAGATATCAAAGAAATTAAATTTTTTTAAAAGATAAATATATAATAAAATTTATGTGTGTTATAATAATTCATCCAAAACATGTTATTTTTAATTATTTAAAATAATTTACTTGATTTTTCTATTGTTTGTACAATAATTGCGTCGGTGTTACCTAAACATCCTAGGTATTTATATCATCACTAAAAATTAAAAATAACTTAATATCATAAAAGTAATTTTTTTCATATTAAAAATTAACATTTATAAACATTAATAAGTTATTTTTATTTTCATAAAACATATTGGAGGTATTAAAAGAAAGAGATTAACATTTTGTAAGTATTCCTTACTTAAACTAATATAAAGGTCATAATCAAAGGAAAGTGGGAAAAAATTACCATATTTTCAAATCTAAATTGGTAAGGTTCAAATTAATCTTATCAAATAAGATTTAGTATGGTATTTTGTGACCTTAACACAAAATTTTAACCTAAACTAACCTATTTTTCCTTTTATCGTGTTGATAACTTTTTGTTATGGTTACTATTCATTATGACCAAAAATGATATTGAACTCATTATTAAATTTGAACTACCTGATTCCAAATATTAAATCCATTTTTCAATATTTAAATTTTTTAATTGGAAGAAATTACTTTTAATATAAGTTCAAAAAATGCAATGAAAAGCTGGTTTTATAAAAATACTTATTTTAAGCATAAAAAATATTTTCAAACAAAATTGGGTATAATTTAAATTACCATAAAATTATTTGAATTAGGGTTAATAAAGTGATTAATTTAAAACTAAATACAAAATATAATTAGAATTTTAAATTAATTTATTTAAAGAAAAGAAATAATAGTTTTACGAAAATCGGTATTTTTTCACTATTTGCCCAAAAAACAACCTTTTTAGAAAAATTACTAAATTTTATCTTAATATTATTTTCACATGCTGATTATAAAAATTATTTTCATTTTATCAAATATAATTTCTAAATGTAGTGGAAATTAGTCATAATATTCAAGCACAAAATGTAATAAAAACAATTTTTAAAGTATAAAATGAATTTATACTCATTCCTTATCTAGTAACCATCATTAAATGGGTGTTAATTTATTTTATTAAATATATTTTCTATATATTTCATTAAAATCATTCATTTATAGTTATTAAATTAATTTATTTTGATAAAAATATTTTTTTCATATAAATTAGTTTCCTAAAAAATATCCTTTAATATTATATGATCTAATTTAAAATTAAGTTGTTATTTCACAGGAATTAATCAGTATATTTATATTAGGAGAAAAATCCTTCCATATATTTCATAATGCAGCTACTCATGTTCATACTAGTTGATCTAATGACTAGGTTATAACTATCACATTTAAATAATAATATTTTAATAGTATAGTGTAGTTTGTTTTAATCTCTTTACTACATATGGTACACATTATTGAACATAATATTCATTTAAAAGAATAAAAAAATATAATTATGCGGGCTTTTATCCCCCCCCCCAAAATAAATTATGTCCTCATAATTTTATCTCAGGCCTGATAAAAAATGGATTAAAAACATGTTTAGGATCAATTCCAATGATTTAAAGATAAATGTACATAAGTGGGAAAAAACCATTTATTCTATATTAATAACATTTCCTTGTGAAAATAACTTTAATTTATTTATTAACACTAGGAAACTTATAATTTCCTAAAAATATCTTAAACCATGTATTTACCATAATGAGATTAGTTCTAGTGAAAAAAATTCATAAAGTGTACCTTTAGTTATGTTTTGCGCATTTTTTTCACCTCTGCTTCATCTCATATTCTAAATGATAAATAACCATTATGAATTTTTCATTCCTCAAGAACTAAAATAAAATTTAAATAGATCACAATATCCAAAAAAGGATGAAAAGTTATTTATCATGTTTTAGTCATTAACCAAAACAAAAATAGTTGGTATAAGTTAAGATAATATCAATTATGAATAAACCTTTATACATAAATCTCCAAAACCACAACAATAATGGCCAAAATTAAACTTAAATAATTCCTGTAACTCTTAATAATATTACATTACAAAATTAAAGTCCAAGTATTATGATTATTTGATCACATATTCTTCCAATATCAATTTAACATTTATCTCTAATCTATAAATAACACTAATTTCTCTAAAAGTCACATACCTAAATAATATATATTCCCTAATCATATAATCTCTAAAATATGATAATCATTTCTAAAATAATCATGAAGTCATAATAAATTCATATATTATTCCAAAATATAATTCAACCTTTATTCCTAAAATAAAATACCATCTTAGCCAATAATATTTTCTTTTACCTTAATCATATAATGTTCCCAATATAATGAACTTCTTAAAAAATAAATTTAATCACTTAGTCACAAAATAACTTTTCCATCACAGGGTTATCTATATAATAAATCATATGTTCCCAAAATGTAATAACCCTTCTATCCCAATTAACCCTAATTACCTCAATATAAAAGATCATATTAACCCTAAGGGTTATCAATACCTCTCAACCTATGTCCACAAAATATAAAATCATCTTTATCAAATAAACATTTCACTAAAACACAAGTTAAACATAAGGATTACATATACCTCAAACATTTATTATAACTCATTAAATGTATCCCAAAGTAATCTATTTTCATAAAACATAAAAAAGGTATCAATTCCATTAAATTTATGATCATCCTTAAAATTTATCATTCCTTAAATAAAATTCCACAACATCATAACCCTATATATAGACACTTTAATCATTTAACTTTATTCTTCAACCTTTAACTATGCATTTCCATCATATTACTTAATACTTCCTTTCTATAATCAAAAAAATGAATCATTTCCCAAGATTAATAAATACTAATCTAATCATGTTTCCTACTTAAAAAATAATAAAAAATGTTAAAATAACACATACCTTTTATATTTGTTCATATTTTCTTCATCTTCAGCATATTTCCATGATAAACCTTTATTCATACAATCTTATTAGTATCCTTTGTGAGATTTTTTCCTAGGTAATTCATTTTCATAATGCCTATAATCCCCACATTTTAAACATCTTATTATTCCTTTAATACATTTCTCTAGGTGATTATTCCCACATTATTAACACATGGAAAGTTGAATCTATTTACCTTTATGATCTTTATCACCTAAAATTACATGAAAATCTATTTTTCATTTATTTGGTGTGTTAGAAAACTCACCTAGGTTCAGTTTGTTAATAATGTATCGAGATATATATTTAGTAATAACCATAATATTTTTCACTACAAGTCATGTCCTGTTTGGTTAATCATTCATACAACCACCGCATTTTCCTTCACATTCATTGCTAACTTGGTTCTTACTGGTTCCAACCATTTACTAAAACCAAAATTGTTACTGTGATTATATCAAATCAAATCATTATAAACCATCTTATAAAAAGTATAAACACTAATATATACTTAACCATGTAATATTTTATTTAACTATTTTTATTTCGTTAAAAATAACCATAATTCACCTTAATGTTCTAATCTTTAAGGTTATAGAAGAAGTTTAACTTATGATCCCAAACCAATATATGTACCCTTAAATTTTTCTCATCAAACAACATCCAAACCTTTAAAGTTATCTAAAATAAGGCTTTAATATTAAATATAATGACTCCTTTAATAATAAACCCATAATTATGAGTTTAATAGAAAGGATTGAATTTTCTTACATTCTCATGATCTTTCAGGTTTATTGTTTTAAATAATTAGGAAACAATCTTACATAGAAAACCCATACAAAACAAAGTAGATACTTCTACTCAATATCCATTTTCCTCCCAAAAAATGAATTCTTAAATTTAAAATATTTTTTTATTTAAAACAATATTTCTTCTTTTAAGATAAATACCTATATAAAAAATATTTAACTTTCTATAGTCCCTTCCCCTTTATTAAGATTTGTGTAAAAAAATAAAAACATGGGATCACTAGTACAAAATTCATTTTATCTGATATTTTTTTCACATAATTTTTTTCAAACTGATAAAATAAATTTTTTTTCATATCTGTTATTCAATAACCAACATGAAAAATAAAACATGGCTCTTTTTTATGTTGGTTATTTTAATAACATAAGTGAAAAAAAGAGTTTTCCATGTTATTTATTAAATAATATATGTGAAAACTCATTTAAATCTTATTTAAGTATTGGGTCATTCATTTTGTTTTCATCATTTCACATAATAGACTTTATTTTTCTCTTACACAGTGAACCCTAACCTTTCAATATTTAATATAGATGCCTCAAAACTCTTCATTCTTTGATCCAGTGGCCTTGAATCTCTTTCAGCTGGCATCCACCACTATTATCCACCTTTACTCATTGCAACTGCCACTTTTGATCTCTTTGCACCTTCTTCCCATTAGTGTTTCCCTCTCAATCATCCCTATTCTGATTTCAATTTATTTTTTGTATTTATTGTTTTTATTTTTCATGAATACAAGGTATTTTAATTTTATTTTTTGTTCCAATATTCTATTGATTTCATCTTATCTTCACTATATGTATTTGTGGTAATTATTATTCAAACATAAAAGGTATTTTTTTAATTTATGAATGATTTTTTTTTATATTAAGGCATGATTAAATGATAATTTTAGTAAATGTTGTTATAAATAATGTTAGTTTATTGATTAATGTGTGTCTAAGGTATGTTTTTTTCTGTATTTTGAATTCATTTTTGAAATGTATATTGGATTATAGAGTTTGAATATGGAGTATTTATCATGTATATTTATATCATGAAGATGATTTCATGATAATTTGTGATTTTTTATGAAATAATTATTATTAAATATGTTCAATGTTATTTTTTTATCATATATGTTGTATTTTTTTATTTATGAAATATTTTATGATATTTTTTATTGTTATTTTAAAAGTAAATTTTAAATTAAATTTGAAAATAAAATAACTTGTTTTTAATTCATGATATTTATTATATATAATAATGAGGCAGATTTGTATTACTAAACATCCAACAACTAATGAATATGAGGAAGGTTTTGATGCTTTTTTTATTTTTATAAATGAAATTTTCTAATAAATGACTTGTTTTTTGTCCATGATTGAAATGTTTAAATATGGAGAAGTTGAAAATCAGAGAAATAAAAGACCATTTATTGAGGCATGGTTTTAATCCAAGTTATAGCCCCTGAATTTGTTATGGTGAAACTATATAGAATTCTATATATATTGATGATGATGATTTTCAAGATGATAACTCAAGTGAAATTGAATAAATGACTTGTGATCTTGAGGTAGAATAAATTGAGAAAGAACTGATAATTGAGAATATTTATGGTATTACTAAAAAACCATTATATTCAGTTTTTATGGAATTTAATGTTTTATCAACAGTGTTAAGGATAATTAACTTGAAGGTGAAAATGGATGGAGTGACAAGATTTTTATTCATTTTATACAACTAATGAAAGTCATACTTCTTAAAGACAATGATCTTCCAAATTCCCATTATAATGAAAATAAAATATTTTGTATGATGGGTTTGGGGTATAAGAAGATGCATGCCTTCCCAAATGAAAGTGTGATATGCGGGAATGAATATAATGGTCTATTATAGTGTCCTAAATGTGGGATATCACAATATAAATTGAAATAAAAAAATAGGGTAATTTAGTAGTTAAATATACTCCTGCCAAGGAAATTTGGTATTTTACTATAATTACTCATTTGAAAAAAAAATTCAAATTCAAATGATGTAAAAATGTTAGGATGGAATGTGTATGAGAGGATATTTTATATAAAATTATGTCATCCATCTGATTGTCTATAATGGAACAAAATTGATCAACGGTTTCTTATATTTGGAAATGAAATTATAAATATTAGGATTGGACTTTGCATAGATAAAATGAATCTATATCAAAGTATTAGTATAAGACATAGTTCATGGCTAGTTTTATTGGTAATTTACAACTTATCTCTAGAATTTTGAATGAAAAGGAAATATATCATGTCTAGTTTAATGATTTTTGGACCAAAACATCCTGGAAATGAAATTGATGTTTTATTGTCACCATTAATTGATGATTTGAAACTTTTATGGGATGAAGTTATTAAAGTGTGTGATTATTATAAAATGTAACATTTTCAACTACATGAAATGATTATGATCACTATAAATGACTTCCCATAAAATGAAAATTTGTATGGATATAGTGTTAATGGGAATAAAACATGTCTAATTTTTTAACAATAGACTTTATATTTTAAACTGCAACATAGGGTAAAAACATTATGCATGGATCATAAAAGGTTTTTGTCTATAGATCACTCTTATCAAAGATTAAAAAATTAATTAAATGGATCACAATAATTTGATATTGCTCCAAAACCTTTGTCCACCAATCAGTATTTTGAGAGTGTTAAAGGCATTGATATCATATTAAAAAAGACTCAAAAATAAAGTATTGATATAAATATTTGGAAGAAATAGTTAATATTTTTTTGAATTCCATATTGCAGATATCATCAGGTAAAACATAAAATTTCTATCATGCATGTGGAGAAGAATATCTATGATAACTTAATTGGAACATTGTTGGATATTATAGGAAATACTAAAGATGGGTTGAATTCAAGATTAGACTTAATCTCGAGTGGAATACGTTTGGATTTAGCTCCCACTCCTACTGGAAGATGAGCATACCTGCCTCAGTCTTTTCATACATTATCTAAGAGGGAGAAAATTAGTTTTCCAATGTATCCATGACATAAAAGTTTCATAGGGTTATTATTTAAATGTAAAAAAATTTGTCACTAAAATATTTGAAGTTGTTAGGTATGAAATATCATAATTATCACATCATGAAGTAACAACTCCTACCATTTCATTATGTGGAATATTACCCATCCATGTTTGAATGACTATCGTGAAGGTGTGTTATTTTTTCAATTAAAATTGTAACAAAGCGATTGATTTGAATTCATTGAACAATTTAGAGAATGATATGGTTTCAATGATTTGTAAACTGAAAATGTATATTCCTTTATCTTTATTTGATATCATGGTAAATTTAATGGTTAATTTGGTGTAAGAAATAAAAATTTGTGAACCTGTATATCAATTTTGGATGTATCATTTTGAAAGTTATATGAAGATATTAAAGGGATGTGTTAAGAATCCATATCGACCTGAAGCCTCCATTTTTTAGAAGCATATATCTGAGTAGGTTGTAGAGTTTTATACAAGTTATTTATCTGTATTGGAGCACATTGGTTTTCCTATATCATTCTATAAACAATCCAATTATGGTAGGAATGGTATTTTTATATTAAAAGTAAAATAATTGATAGGTGAATAGATAAAAAGGGTATATTTATATATCTTGAATAACATAGATTATTCTCATACATATAAAATATTTCATGTTTATTTGTTAAAATAATGTTATTCAAAGAATAAAGATATATGGATTTTGAATTAGTGTAAAAAAATCTTCTTCCATGGTTTAAAGAGACCGTGCATGGTAGATCAAATGTATCATAAACTTTGAGATTATTGGTGGGTGGACCAAGTATAAATTTGATAACATGTTCTAGTTAAGCATTTAATGGTTATAGATTTCATACTAAAGATCGAGACAATATAAGTACAGTTTAGAATAATATTGTATTGGTGTTCATAGAAGCAATGATTTTTTTTATTTCCAAAGATACAAATTGAATCTCCACAAAAATCATTGAATATTACATAGTCATTGAAGAAATATGGTAGTTTTATTACATTAAATTTTGAGCTCTAGTATTTAACTACAAATAGGTTATCGGTAACAACATTGTCAGGAACAATTAATTCGGTGTGACACTTATTAATTTAAATATATTAGAATTCACAACTGATCCTTTTATCATGAAAACACATGAAAAAAAAATTTTTGTTCTTGATCAATCAAATATTCAATTTTCTATCATTTTATAAGGAAAAAATAGTATGTTGGTGATGAAAAACTTAAATATTATGTCAATTTATATGATATCCCTACTTCCATGGAAAAATTAATAGAGAATATTGATGAGAACTTCATAGAAATGGTTTGTACCATAAGTAATGATCATGAAGAAGGAATATGGGGAGAAATCTGTTAGTGATTTTTAATATTATAGGTAACATATATTTATTTCTTGTTTACTTTTTTAAATTTCATAAAATGTTAGATATATTTTTTATTTATTTACTTAAAATACATATTATAACTAATATGTTAAATTTTTTGTTTATATTATTTTAGTTTTGACTGTTTCATTTTTTCAATTATTCAATATTATATGTAACTAATGTATTTTTATTAATTTTTACTTAAACTTTGTTTTCTTTTGTTTTTTTTTTGTATCCTTTTAAAAAATTCATTAAAATTTTTATATAATATTTGGATTTATTTTCCTTAATTTATTTCATTTCACCCACCTCTAATTAATGATGTTATAATTTTATTTAACTACTTTAAAAAAATATTAATAAAAATGTGTTTAGTTTAGTGTAATTTTTATTGAACCAATTATTTTTTTTATTTAAAATTATATTTAATAGTTGGATTTGTATATTTTTTTACTAATTTTTTGTTACATTGATTTATAGGATAATGCTAGATTAAACATATGATTCACCACGAGCTTCTGGGGAGCACCATACACATACTTTAGCTGAGGAGTCTCCTCATCCTTCTATATAGGATTAATCTACTTCTACAGGGGTAGAGAAGGCTTCCAAGTATGGTTAACATGGATACACATGTTTACCAAAATTATTAGTTTTTCGTGGCTAGGACTAGAAGATATCAGTTTATTTTAATGATAATGATATTATAGAGATTCCAAATATAAAATAGTTTAAGACTTTTTCAATAAAAGCTTGGTCCAATGTTATTATTTTGATTAGTGATTAGAAAAGAGTTGATAAAGAAACATTATCTCAATTAAGGGAGAAAATTTTGATAATCTCATCTGTTATTATTTTTCATATTAGGAAATGTTTTTATTAATATATGGTTTTTTTCACTTATTATTAGATTACATATGATATACCTAATACTAAAGGAGTCAGGAAGAAATGTTTAGATTTGTCTACTAGGAGATGTAGGGATTTTAAAATAACCTTCACAATATGTTTCATTTTTTGGTGATGGACAAAATAAAAATCCATGTGATATATATCCTTATCTAGATAAAGATACATTGAGGTTGTTTGTTTAAATTAGATGAGAAGAATCATTTTTATAAGTGAAATTTTATCTTTTAAATGTTTTTTTATATTAATGATTTTTTTATTCTTAATTTATATCTAATGAGTAGATATCATTAGGATATCCAATCCAAAAATGTATACCCTCATGATTTAGCTCATGGGGGGTATACATTATTGGAAGAATAAATTATGGTTTAAAATATTCAGAAACTAAGAGATGAGTCTTTAGGCTCTACAGAGGATGGCCCTCTTTCCCCCCAACTAGACATGAAAAATAAAAGAGGGCCCAGATGAGAAAAACGGGCTAGTATCATATGAAATAGTTGAGGGATTTAGTTTAAAATGATTTTAAATTATTTAATTTATTTATGTTAATTAAAATATTTATATATTTTGATTCACTGTTTAATTTTTCAAATATTCTAAACACAAATACCTCAAGGAATAGATCACACATGGTACCTTCATACCTAAGGGTAGGAAGGTTATTTTATCTACTGTATTGGGAAAGTCCGAACACTCGGGTCATATATGTGAATACATGGTAGGCGTGTCAATAAAAAAAGTATTTGTTATTTTTAGTGATTCTTCAAAGAAGGATGTATAAAAAATAAAATATAAGGTTTGGAAGATAAAGTTCAAAATATGGTGGAGATAATGTAGGATAGGATCATAACTTTAGTATAGTAGATGTTTGAAGAACATAAACATAGTGCTTCTCATTTAAACTTGAAACTCTTGAGGTTCAAAACAAGTCCATGTGAACTAACTCAAGTGGATGAGAAGTAGAGACTTATTTCTTTGGTTTGAAAGAAACATTGTGTTGCTTTCCCTTTTGACAAGGATTACACACTTTGTTTAGAGGAAATTCCAATTTAGGTAAGTCTCTAACTAAACCTTTCCTAATCAGTTTCCTAAGTGATTGCACATTGAAGTGTCCTAATTTTCTGTTCCACAGCCAGCATTCCTTATGAAAATCATTTAAGCAAGAAACACTTTGCTTGGATAAGGAATTTTAATAAATAGCATACACATTTTCATTTCTACAGGCAGTGAATACTAAATCATTTTTGGAATTAAAAACATTACATGAAACATTTTCAAACTTGACATTAAAATTAGCATCACACAACTAAGAGATAATTAGTAGATTGTATTTTAACCCATCAACAAAAAGTACTTTTGAAATTAATATAGAATTAGGGTTACCAATCTGGCCTAAGCTGATGATCTTCCCTTTAGCATTATCACCAAAAGTTACATGTCCACCATCAACTTTTATTAGGCTCCTAAAGCATGAGTATTCTCCTGTCATATGTCTTGAACATCCACTATCCAAGTACCACAAGGTCTTACAGGAACTCTTTAGACAATTTTCCTACAAAATAGATTAAGTGCAGTGTAACTTTGGTACCCAAATTTTCTTTGGTCCAGAGAGGTTAGAAAGTAAAACTTTGGGAACCCATATTTTCTTTATATTTTTCCTAACATCAACATACATATTCGGAGGGATAAATACTTTGTTAGGTCCTTTATAAAATTTTCTTTCAATAAATGTTCTAGAACTTGAACTAGCTGTGAATTGTCTAGATTTTGGAATAAATTTAGTTTTAATTATCCCTCTCCATCCTAGTTGATATCCTAGAATAGTTTTATATTTTGGGGAAATCTGTTTTCCTAGAAACTGAGTTAAGGTATCTCTACTAGTAGTAAACTTCTCAAGATCTCTCTTTAATTGCTCATTTGATAATTTGAGTTCAGTATTTTCTTTTAACAGCTGGGCACATTTTTCTTTTTCAATATCCAAATCTGACTTATAATTTGCATTTAAAGCATGTTATCTCTTTAATTATTTATATTTTTCCTTGATCTCATTAAAGGTATCCTCAGTCATTTCATAGTATTCCAATAGTTCATCCTTATTCAAATCTTCATCATTATGTGACTCACTCTTATTCCTAGAATAATAGGCATTATGTATAAAATAATTAAGTGTTACCTCAGATGTTTCTATCATGAAACATAACTTGACATGATTGTTCTGTTCACTATCAAAAACATCAAATCCACTGGATATGTCTTCTAAAGCTCTCCAAGTAGCTTTCATATCCTTTTTATAAACCTTTCCCTTATCTTCATATTTCTTCTTAAATTTCAGCTTGGGGCAGTCTGCCTTCACATGACCATTTCATTTTCACTCATAGTAGATTATTTCATTTGAGTTGTCATTCCATTTTCTGTCTTTCTTCCATTTTCCTTTACTATCATAATTTCCCTTATATTTTGACTTCCTAAATAATTTCTTCTTTCGGTAGAACTTTTTGAACCTTCTAGAAAGATGATCCATCTTCTCATCACTGTCTGAATCTGACTCTTCACTAGTGGAGCTATCTACAGGAAATTGAACTTTTTCTTTGTCTTTGCTCTTTGAGGTTGAAGTCTTGAATGCTATTGACTTCTTCCTTGGTTTTTCTCCTACTTCTTTGTTCACCTTAAGCTCTTCTTCATACATCATAAGCTTTCCAGTTAGTTCCCTTACTAGTATCTTTCTTATGTCACAAGATTCTCGAATAGAAACAGAAGTTCCCCTCCATCTGTCAGGTAGGCATCGAAGCAGTCTCATGATTTGGTCCTTACTGTCCACTGGTATTCCAAGAAGACTCATGGTGTTCACTATTTCATTGAACTTGAGATACATTTCAGAGATAGGTTCATCATACTTCATTTTAAAATTATCATATTTAATAGTGTATGTATTTAATCTCATTTCTTTAACATTAGTTGTTCCCTCATGAGATATAGCTAAAGTATCCCAAATTTCATATGTAGTTTTGAAAACATATATTCTATTGAATTCCTCATCACCTAGAGAATAGTACAAAGCATTAATTTCTTTAGAGTTATTATTATATGTGGTTTTTGTCAACTAAGACCATGTGTCCCTAGCAGTAGTAGGCAATACATGTTGTTCTTCAATTGTATCCCAGATTTCAGGTCCCATGCTCTCTAGATACATTTTCATTTTTAATTTCCACTGAGCAAAGTTATTACCGTTAAAGAAAGGTGGCATGTTAGTAGCATCACTCTCAACTCTAGTTTCCATAGTTACTTAGAATTTAAAGAATAGAAAAGTTATATATGAAAGAAATTTTAAGATCTTTAATATACAACTAAAATCACAGTTGAAAATAATTTGAACACTGGAAAATAATATCCTCTGATACCAAATGTTGGTTGGAGTGGATACTCAAGAGAGGGTGAATTGAGTTCCAATTAAAATTTCTATAAAAACTTTATAATAAAAATCCCCCAATTTAAAATTGCCCAGTCAATTAAGGAAGTAGAGATATAAATGTTTAATTGCTCAAAAATTTTCTCTAAGGTTTCTTAGTCCTCAGTTGAATCAGTGCAATCACTAATTCAACTTTTGAAATAGGTTTACTGAATTAATAATATATACACACTAACCAAAACTAATTATCAGAGTGAATGTAAAAATAGTTTTCTATCTTTGAAAAATATAAGCAGTGGATAAAATAAAACAGAGTATATGAGGATTAATACAACAATATAAAAAAGAGGTTTAGTCTCAAGATGAGACATAATCCTCTCAATTTTTTGATCACCTGCAACCAAGAAGTTTATATTAGCAATAAACTTGATACAAAACCTGTATCGGGCTTTACAACAGTTTTCAAAAACTATCTAGGGTTCACACCCTCTACCATTGTTCTTCATGGGAAAGACAAACAACACATACCACACACGGTCTATTCCACAGTTTTATGTGGGAAAAAAATGTAAGTGAGGTTTGATGTATGGATATTCAATATCCTCTAGTTCTAGCATAGGAGATAGTGTGTGAAGCACGTAGACACACTTATCGGAAATTTAAAATAAAGAAAGAAACACAATAGAGAAATTATGATGCGATAGAGTTTAGATGGCTCTATGTGTTTTCATTTCAGCTCTTGACTCGTTGAATAATTTGAAGCCTGAGTCTATCTCTGGTAATTGTCTTCAAAACAGAGTTTCACAACTCCAGGTACTGGCATTCAGAAATTGAGTGTCCATCTTCTTGAGTTGAATGAAAGTTTATGAAACACATAAGGCAGCCTCAAGTTGTTTTTTCTGAAATGATATTCCTGTAGTTCCAGGGGTTTGCTGTGAAGGTGCTCGAAAAAGTTTCTTCCTTGTTCTTCAGTAGTTTCTTCCTTATGCATTAGACTTGTGAACTTCACTTCATTATTTTTGTTTTTCTCTATGCCTCTATATATATCTTCATTTTCTTCAATATTTTTATTTCGTATATGAGTTCCGACAATAGGAGTACATACATCACGTGAAATATTTATCATACCTCATACTGTCAAGATATGTTCTCCAGATATGTCTACAAAAAATATTAATTATGTTAGAAGCATTCAAGTTAAAAAATATGATCATTAAAAAATAACAGGAATTTGACAAAGTAAGGGTATTGGTAGACTGGTAACGGTAGCCTTCGCATGGGTAGGCTTCAATAGCAGGTACACATCGGCAACCTACAAATGTAACATTCCATCGGTAACCTTCAACGGTGACCTTCAATAGGAGGCTTGCATCGATGACCTTGTAACAGTGACCATGTATCAGTAACCTTGTATCGATGGCCTTTGTATCGGTGACCTTGTATTGGTGACCATGTATCATTAAACTTGTATCGGTGACCTTTGTATCGGTGACCTTGTATCGGTGACCATGTATCAGTAACCTTTGTATCAGTAACCTTGTATGGTTCTCACTTAAATGAAAACAAGATTAGGGATTATCAAAACATGATTTGGGATTATCAATACATGATTTGGGATTATCAAAACATGATTTGGGATTATCTAAACAGGTGATTCCAACAATAGTTGTGGCTTAAATTTCATAGGAAGTTTGATGGTAGATTTATGAATGAACCTACCAGATATGTTGGAGTAAATACTTATCATTACTATTTATTGTTATTTTATTACTATAAAAACATAATAATGAAAAATAAATTATAAAAACAAACAATCCCTAAACCCAATTAAATTGGACTAGCTACATGGATCAAAATGGTGATAATTTTCTCTTTTGGAACTTTTGATCCATGTAGTTGGTCCCAATTAATTATGTTTAAGGATTATTTGTTATTATAATTTTTTTTCATTATTATGATTTTATATTAATGAAATAACATTAAATAGTAATGATTTTTTTTAATTTTATATTATTATGATTTTAAACTAATTTAAAAAATTATTGTTAATATTTTTGTATTAATAGTTTAAAATTAAAGAACCTTGGGATGTAAACCCTTCATAATCATCATTGGTTTGCAAGAAATGTGTGGTTGAAACCATTTTAAGGAAGGATAATCTTAGGCATGTACTAAGGATGGGTTTTGGGCATACTCTATCATCTGTCTTTAATAGGGAATCACCATCATTTACTACTACACCCAGCGGGGGTTTGAGTAGTGCCATTGATTGGGAAGAAAAAAGATAAATTTCAAGGTTGAAAGAAAAAGTGTAATAACACGAATCTTATTAGAAAACATAGGATCATTCGCGGTTAGTAATGGAACATGATTTAGTTTCTATATTTCAGAGGATGAAAGGAGTGGTCCCAGAGGAAATTTCTAGTCTTATAGCTCATCCTTCCGAGATAAATTCTAAACTCTATATAATATTAACACATTTTCAAAGAACACATATAGAAACCCACAACACCTATGTAACTTATTTATTTAATTTCTCATCTCAATGATCATCCCCTAAAAATAATCTTGGTAGGGTACTATAATAAAGAATATCTATAAATAGAATTATTCCATAAATAAAATCAAAAAAAAATAATCATTTTGATAGAAACCATATGAGTTTTTTATATGATATACAATATGCTCAGAATGAATCAATAAGAAGTTTTAAAAGATATCAAAGGATTTAAAAACTTGTATTGGGAGGTTAAAAACAAGAAAATGACATTAAATGTCCATGAAATATAGGGAAATTTACTAGCGATTTATTTAAAAAAATATATGAACTAACACCACATCAATCCAAGTTAAGGTTTTCTTGGGGTGCTAGTAAACACGTTTTTAGTGTTTTAAAACACTAAACCATGCATGTAACTGTCAAAACCATAGAAAACCCTTGTATTAATGTGAAATCATGGTAAACCCATCATTGAATTATTTTTTATGTGAACGAGAAAACAAAAGGTCCATATATGTGCAGTGTTCTTAGAATGAATCAATAATAAGTTTTAAAAGATATCAAATCCTTCAAAAACATATGTCAGGGGTCAAAAACAAGAAAACAACATAGGATTTATATGAAATCACAATGATTTTAGATTTATTTTTGAAATTTAGGAACTAATTCCATGTCAATCTGAGTTAGGATTTTCTCAATATGCTTTTAAATGTATTTTTAGTGTTTTAAAACACTAAAAAAATTGCGTAATAGTAAAAAACATTTAAAAAACCTCAAGTTGATTTTAAATCATGTGAAAAACATCAATTAATTGATTTTTATTTATACTAGTAGACAACACATCCATCTGATGTGTGATGTGCTCTAAATGACTCAATAAAAAGTTTTAAAAGATACCAAAGCCTTTAAAAACATGTGCCAGGGGGTCAAAACCAAGAAAAAGGCATCATATGTCCATTAAATGATATAACAATAAACATATATTTATTTTTGAAAAATACGAACTGAATCCATCACAATTAGAGTTAAATTTTTCTCAATATTCCCATAAATGTGTTTTTTTTAGTGTTTTAAAACACTAAAACATGTGTGTAATGGTCAAAACCAAATAAAAAATCTCATATTTATGTAAAATTATGGGAAAACCATCATTGAATTATTTTTGAAGTATATTAACATACAATAGATTCATATGACGTGATGCATGATCGTAATGACTAAATAATCTGTTTTAAAAGATACAAAATCCTTTTAAAACATGTTCCAGGGGGTTAAAACAAATGAAACAGAATTTTATGGTCATTAAATCATTGAAAATGGATGTAGACTTATTTTTAACATGTAGGAACATGTTCCACATCAATTCAAGTTATGGTTTTCTTGATTTTCTCATAAAAACATTTTTATTTTTTTAAAACACTAAACTCTATGTGTAATAGTCAAAACCTTATAAAACTATTTTGGATTGATGTAAAATCATGTAGAAACCACCTTTTAATCATTTATGATGTGTATAATTAGACAACATGTCCATCCAATGTACGGTTTTCTTAGAATGACTAAATAAGCAGTTTTAAAAGATACCAAAGCTTTTAAAAACATGTTTCAAGGATTAAACCAAAAAAAACTACATCATATTGATGTTAAATCATAAGAAAATAACCATATATTGATTTTTTAAATGTAGGAATCAACGCCACATCAATTTAAGTTACAATTTTTTAGTATTACCTTAAACACATTTTAAGTGTTTTAGAACACTAAGACATGTATGTAATTGTCAAAACCATAAGAAACAACCTAATATTGACATGAAATCCTGGTAAATCCATAATTGAATTATTTTTGAAATATAGTTGTAGAGAAAAAATGCATCTAACATGTGGTGTGCTCATAATGAAAAAATAAGTAGTTTTAAAAGATATCAAATCTTTAAAAACATGTATCAGGGGTTCAAAACTAATTAAATGACATCACATGGCTGAAAATAATTGTAAAATAACCATATATTTATTTTTGAAATTTAGGAACAAGAACCTTTTAAATCTGAGTTAAGGTTTTCCCATGATGTCTATAAATGATTTTTTGTGTTTTAAAACACTAAAACATTCATGTAATAGATAAAACCATAGGAAACGAACCTGGATTGATGTGAAATTATGGGGACACCATAGTTTAATTATTTATTAAATTTAAGAGTTAAAAACACATCCATATAATATGAGTTGTATTCAAAATGACTAAATAATCAATTTTAAAAGATATCAAATTCTTTTAAAACAAGTTTTAGGGGGTAAAAACCAATAAAATAGTGTCTGATGGCCATGTAATCATAGGAATACGACCATATATTTATTTTTAAAATTTATTAAATGAAGGTTTCAATCCAAGTTATATTTTTCTTAGGATTCTCTTAATTGCATTTTTAGTGTTTTAAAACACGAAAACATGTATGTAATGGTCAAAACTGTATGATAGGTACTCATATTGACATGAAATCATTTGAAATCCACTATTGACTAATTTTTTAAATATAGAAAATGATACTATATCAAATTCATTAAAAAATATTATTGAGTAATGTCAATCACATCTCACATCTCTTTAAAAATTGATTAGATTATTATATACATATCCTTTTTCAGTTCCAAGTGTTGAATTATATCAAAATTAGGAATATTTATGTTTTTAAAGTGTTATTCATGATATATTATTTTTGGTATGTTAAAATGCATTTTTTATTTATAAAAAAATGTAAAAAATTATTAATATATTTTTTCCTATTCACTTTCTCATTTATTTTTTTAAATGTTCTTATTTGAATTGTAGGTGATTGATATCGATAGTAGGATGGTGGTTGGCCATTCTGATCCATGAAATTCTTTATAAGGTAGTCATGATTTTTCTTTTTTTGGTATGGTTGAATATTATGTTTGATTCTACTGAAATTTTGATATATTATGTTCAATTATTATTTCTATATTATTTTTGTTCCAGTTGATGATGTGATATGGTCGGTTTCACATATGATGGTTATATTTATGGAGATATATGGATATAGTGGAAGTCATGGGATGGATATATTGGCTACTAGTTAAGAGTGGTTATTAGAAATATTTTATGTATGTATTGATTACTGAGGTAATGGGTCGATTGATTTTATGGGTTTACTAAGGTTGTAAATATAAGACTTTGGATGTATAGTTGTGTATTTATGATGGTTTAGTTTATTATATGATTGAATTTTTTACATACACATTAGTATTTATTAAAAATTTAAAAATATATATAATATATTTAGTAGTGTTTTATGAAAACCACCACTAAATGAATTTAATTTTATTTTTTTAGTCGTGGTTTCTACCAACCGCCAATAAACATAACCACTTTTGTAGTACTCGGTAGTGGTTATGTCAATTTCAAAAAAATTAATTTAAATTAATTTTTATTTATTAAAAAATCACTACCAACTTAATAAATAACTATCCCTAAATACCCAAAAAATGATGCATATAAAAACTACTTCCAAAATAGAGAAACCACTTCTAAATTATTTTCGACTGTGAAATGTGTGGTGGTTCATATAACCACCCTAAGCAATATTAAAGTGGTTAAATTACTACCAGTGGTAAAAAAACTACTGCTAAAACCTCATTTTTTTATAGTGATAGCATATTTATCTCATGATTTATCTATATTTACCAATGTATTGGGGTCTATAATAGAGCCACATGATAAATAATCATAATCCATTCATATATACCCAATAAGATCATAAAAAATATTTAACATTTCTGCATAACCTAACCAGTGGAAAAGAAAATGAGTTTCATTAACATCTCATTATTAAAAAAATAAACCTTATAGAGAATGAGAAAACTTAGTTTCATAGTATCATATCCCCAGTAAAGCATAAGTAACCTAAAAATATGCCATCATAGATGAAAAATTATTTAAAATATCACTCCAAAAAAAATTTGAGGAAAATAACCTTTTCATTTTGAAGCAACTTATTTGAAATCCAAAAACATTAAAATTAATTTAAAAATTTTAAGGAAAATTTTTTCTTTGAAAATAACCATATAAACTTGTAAAATATTATTTGGTCATGATATCAGGAAATTTCATTCATGTAGTATATGTTAAAACAATGATTCCTTTCACATTTTTAGTAAAAATTCAAAATTAACTCATTCAGAAAACAATAATAAGATTCATTTAAATCATTTAATATAAAGTCAAAAATGGTTGAAAATTACTTTAAATATTAATTTGATATTATCCAAAATCATTATTGAAAAGATTTTATAAAATATGGATATGGGAAAATATATTTTCAACCGACGAGAGAAATAAAGATGGTTTTCCTTAAAAATATTCTTTCAATCTCATGAGTACTTAAAGTGGGTAAAATGAAAATAAAACATGTATTCTCTATAAATAAATATAGAATAATAAAAATAAATTTAATTTATTATATAATGATCATATAATTTCCTTTAATGGAAATTCAAGCATAAACTATCCCAATTAAAATGAGATTAGAACATAAATCTCTTACCTCAAGTTCAACTTGCTTCAAAAGCTCTCAAACCTCCTATATAATAAATATAAATTTATTATACATGTATTCCATAATCATAATATATATATATATATATATATCATATGATATATTATTTACTTATAACATCTTATCACCCATTTATTAATAATTTGTTATAAAAATCATTGTTTCATGTGATAATTGCTTCGTTTCTCAGGCATATTACAGTTTGGAAGTTCCAGTACTAGTACTTTGATAATAGTTCCATAATCACTATAATGATAACAATGATATAAATATCATATATATTTATTATATATATATATAGTTCCATCTCTAAAAGTTAATGATAGAAAAATAAATTATACTATTCATGGAGACGACAAGTAGTATATACGCATGAATGATGTTTCCATTTTTTGATGGATGAAACAAAATAAAAATAATTAATAATTAATATTTATAGAATAATTATTATATAATATATATATATATATCATATATATTTATTAAATCTATCCTTATTACCATCCATTTAAAGTGAAATTTAAAAATGAATCACATTGTTTCATGGATGTGGTAGTTCATGCGCACGCACGAGTGACATTATCATTTTCTAATGGATTGGAAGGTAAGAAGGTAGATATGATATTATATTTCCATAAGAATAATTATTCTTCAAATGTCACATATAAACATTAAACCCATAGTAATAACCATCAACTATATATGGTAATGGAAAATTAATTGCATTGCTTCATGGAGGCAGTAGTCCACATATACACACGAACGATATATTAAATTTCCATTTTATGGAATAAAGGGTGTATATTGGTGGTTAAATAATAATAATAACATATTAGTATATTTAGGATATGTAATTTATTATTTTATAATGAATACCACATATTTAGAGGATGCATAGGAATAAATAAATTGAAAGTGGTTGGGTAAGATGATTACTGCTTCTTTAGTAGACCTCTATTATATCCTTTCTTAAGGACCCTTGTAATGATCTTTTAAGGATAAAAACACCTATAATTAATGTATATGGTATTTTACAAGGTAATTGGGTAGGTTATGGTTGACTTATATGAATCAAAGGGTGCAATGAAGAGAGGAGAAGTGATGCCCTTTTATAAGTAAGGAGAAGGGAACTCTTGGAATTACTTAAAGTATTAAATTAATTTAATTTAATTTTTATTTACAAGTAGCTAAATATTGATATATTTTGAAAATATGATTAGTATGAGTCAAAATCCTCTCATTAAACAATATTTGTATAAGTTTAGCTAATGTTTTCATCCATATCTTTTTGTTTTAACCTCCATTACCCCTTTTGATGATTACCACAATATCAATGTTTTTTTCACATTAAGGGTCAATACTATTACCATAAAAATAAAATTGATGTATAAATGGACCATCATTGATCTGTTTTACCATCTCTCAATCACTTGGATTAAAATATGATTTTTATAAATTTTAAATCATTTAATAAAATATTGTTTATTATAAAATGTCATTAATGTAATTTTTGGAACTATTCATTTACTTTGACTTTAAATTCATCAAGATAGTTATGGAATTAGAATATAAACATGTCACATATCCTGGATATGTTATATTTATCTTTAAAAAATCAATGAAACAAAATAATTCATCAATTTTCATTTTTTTTCAAATTTAATTTTTTCCTTTATGAAATAAATGAAATTTTGTGCAATAAAAAGGAAAGGAGCAACAGTACAAAAAAATGGGGGCACTTTAAAGGGTTATTTTTATCATTAGTAGTGGTTATAAACAATGATAGATCTATTAGTGTTAGTAATAAATAGCCACTGGAAACATGTTCAGTTTCTATTATTAGCAGTGGTTATCCGTAAGCATTGTTATGGTATGAATTTATCAGCAACTTAAACCCATTATAAAAATTATAAAAAATATTTGTGAAATTACCATATTATTAATATATATGTGTGTGTTTGTGTGAAAAAATTCATCCATTTTGAAACTATGGCCTCAAATCCTTTTTTTCATTTTCTGAATAATCCACTTTAAGGGTGAGTGGGAACCTCACAATAGGCCAAATTTCAAACAGCAAGATACAAAGATTAAAACATCACAAATAGGCCCCAAAATCCACTCTAAAACATCAAAACACAAATTCAAATTTAAAATTCAAGACAAAAAGATCAAACCTTCAAAAACAAACACGGCATAGCCTCAGTTCATGAATCCTCGAGGCACGCTACCGGAAATCCACTCCTCGACATCATCATGTCACCAGAAATCTGAATCCCTCAAAAATGACTCATTTCCATTTTCAAACACAAACTGTAAAACATCCCACTGAGGCGTAAAAATCAACAACAACATAACACGAATTCACCTTCGAATTGAAACAAAAAATGTATAACATCTTCCAACAACATCAAATTCATCAAGGATGAAAACCAGACCACCTATATCAACAGCCCTTTCACAACTCAAATAGAAGGAAAACCAACGCAAATAAACCCTTAAAATTGATGAAGGTGCAAGGAAACATCCGACACAGCACGGCACAGAACGAAGTCGACGACGGACGCACCACATGAAACATCGAAGACTGAACAAATAGCACCACCCAAAGCCTCTTGAAACCACTACCGCAGACCGACTCGGAGAGCGACGAATGAGCAAGACGCCAGAGTAGAGTTTGAAGTGGGATGGTCTCACGAAGAAGCACGACCATTCCTGGAACCACCAACCTCGACCGAAAAATCCACCTCCAGGAACAAGCATAGATTAAGAGCAATAAAAAAGAGAACCTTCTGAACCTCACTGGAAGAAGACCTCGTAGAGGACCAGAGTCACAGATCCCGCCGCTGCCTTCAATCCCGCGCAGAGAGAGCAGATCCTCCCAGCACCCCCACACCCAACACGAAATGCGACATAAACCTCAGGTTGTGACATCTGGAGCTCGATCTTCGAACCAAAACCGCGCCTCCATGGAACAAAGCAAGCGGTGGAGTCTTTCGAATTGACTAGACCACACGACGCCGCCACTAGAGGGTGATTCACACCATGAACCCGCTGAATAAGATCACCAAAGAGAACTCTGCATCCAATCCACAGTGGAGGAGAGGAAGGTGGCGCGGGGGAACCCTAGACCACTTTCTTAGGTATTGTTTCTTGTATTGTATTCATAGTATTACATATACATACATATATACATACATATATACATATATTTTTAAATAACTCTATATTAGGCATAAAAATACACACACACACACATATATACATATAAACATTTATATTTGTATATTTTCTTAAATAAATATATCTATATATGTTTATTATATTTACGTAATATATACATTTATATAATATTTTTAGATTTTGTATTTACATAATGCATCTAAAAACATGCTAATAAATCATCCCCTATATTAGCATTAAACTATCACCGATAAAGGACATCATTTATCAATTCATTTTTTAGAGATAATAAAATCCATCAACTTTTAAAGGAATTTACAACATCGGTGCTTTTTTAGGGATAATGAAGGTTATTTCTAGCACTGTTAAATCTCATATTTATAGTTTTGATATTTTGTGTGTGTATTGCGTATATATATGTATAAAATCCATTCTATTAATTATACCCTTATTACCCTCATTCCTAAGATTAAAAAACCTTCTTTGTTTTTTTATTTCGAACCCATTAGATTATGTAATGTTACTTATAAAATCTTTTCTAAGATCTTGGTTAATCACCTCCATAATTAGATTCCCTATATTATTTTTTTGAATCAAAGTCCATTTATTCCCAAGAGACTTATTTGTGATAATGATATTTTTTCTCATGAATTTTTTCACTCCATGAAAACATTCTCTATAGCTAAAATTTTTGTAATGTCATGGAAACTTGATATAAAAAATCCTATGACATAGTGGAGTGGAATATCCTTTAGTTTGAGATGATAATGATGGTTTTCTATCTCAAATGGATTGAGGAAATCATGAATTTTTTTTACTTTAGTTTGCTATAAGATTCATATCAATGGGAGCCTTATGTGGAGTTTTAACACTCTAGTGGTCTCCACTATGGAGACCCTATCTCTCCCTTACATTTTATCTTGGTTGTTGAAATTTTCTAAAATATTATTTCTTTGGAATCTAATGACAACCTTGTCCATGGAGTGATGGTGTATCCACAATGGCATATTATTTCTCCTATTTTCTTTGAAAATGATATCTTACTCTTTTTTAGGGATTCCTTGGAAGATTGTAATTCTATCTACCATGTTATCCAAAAGTATGATGTGAATGTGTGGAAATATATTATTATCTCAAAATCTGAAATTTATTTTAGCTCAAGTGTCCCTCAAAGAAGAAAGAAAAACATTCACCAGGACTCTGGTATCCAGGTAGTTTACAAGAACCACAAATATCTTGGCCTCCCCACTAATTTTGGTGTTGTAAAAAATAGGTGTTCTCAAGTATTTTGGATAGGGTGGAAAATATTAAGGGGTGGACCATTAAAAGGATATTAAAAGTGGGGAAGTAATATATCATCAAGATCATGGCCCAATCAATTTAGACTTATTTAATGTCCCTCTATAAACTCTTTGATTTTATTATTGACCAACTTCATTCTCATTTGGTGAATTTTTTGTGGGGCTCAAATAATAGGAGGAACAAAACCCACTTTATTGTATAAGAAAATAATTACCTCCCTAAAGCATGTAGGTTAATGGGTTTCAAGGATATGATCCACTTTAATGATGAAATTCTTGTCAACAAGGTTTAGTGACTTATCCAGGATCCAGATTCCCTATGCACTAAGGTTATTCAGGCTAAATAATTCCCCCATTCATATTTCAATCATTATTCATTAGGTCCCATCCCATATTTTCTTGATAATCCTATGGGGCTTGCATGACCATATTTTTAAGGGGTTCTATTAGAGGATTGGAGATGGGAAGACTATTAAAATTTGGAAGGACTCGTGGTTGGTCGATATAAGTGGCTATAAGGTAGCATCGACTATGTTCTATAGTCTAGATAATGTAATAATGAAATGATTATTTAATAAGGATGGTAATGGGTGTTTCATGGAGAAACTGGGGTAATGGTTTGATGAAAGAAGTGTGAGGATCACATGTAGTATCGCTTGTGTGAGGGATATGGTACCAAATTGACTTTTCTGGTATAAAGAAGTGTTATGCGCATATTCTGGCATGTATGGTTATAAAGTGTCCTTTGGTATTCCGAACTTGGGGATGGATGATTTATGGGAAAACATTTGGAACCTCCCAATTCCACCAAAGTCTTAGCATTTTTAGTGAAAAACTTGTTCATGGGTCCTTCATCCAAAGGAGTTTCGTGTTTTCCGCCATGCAATTGATGACCCAAATTGCCCAATTTTTTTTCTACATCTGATTCCCCATTACATGCCATCATTCACTATACCATGGATAGAGCCATTTGTATTGCTTGGGGTTTGGATTTGGTTTAATTATTATATATGGAACCTAGCCTTATGAAACTACTTTTGAAATGGAGTTCATCCATCACCACATAGAATTTGAGTTCATTATGTATGATGGCCTGAATGATTTGGCTTTGAAGAAATGATTTTATCAATAATTAATTAGAAAAAAAATTGATTTTTATAGGTTGATCAGGCCACCCCCTAGTTGGATACCTTGAATCAATGTGACATTCAAAATGTTAGTCGGGGAATTCAATGTCTTCCATGTGTCTAGAACCCTCCTCCTCTAGGTTTTTTTAACTGACTGAAAATTGTTTTTTATTATTATGCAAACACTTTTAAGGGAAAAAGTGAGAAACCATACATGCATTCACCACATCATCCCTTCACCACATCACTAATTAACCACTTCACCACTTAAAACCATACAAGCACAATGGATGAACAATACATTCAAGCATTCATACTGACAAACCATCATAGCTGGAGATGAAATCACCAAGAGAAGGCCAAGTAACCATGAACCAGTGAATTCAAACATCAGAAAAGTTGGAAAAACCTCAGAACCAGTCTCCTCAAATGTCCACTGGTGTGATTGTTAAAACCAGCCCAAATCCACAAACTCATCGGAAGACTCCAGTCAAAGTTTTCCCAAACCCTCCAACAATGTAAGATGAACCCTGAAAAGAGCACATCCACAAATGGGGGTGAAGAAACCCGAGTGAGGAAGACTAGGCTGTCCAAACTCCACATCCTACTCCACAGACAACTGTAATGAAACCTCAAACCAATTGAAACTCCACTGACCCCAGTCCATCATTTCTAAAGAAGTGAAAACCCAAATCCCGGAGAACACAGAAGATCAAAATCATCCGAAAAAAACCTCAAACCATCCACAACTACACCCAAACCTAATTCAAAGGATCATAAAATTAAGGAAAATAAGAACCACAAAGGCATCTGTGAGGACAAGCTGTAAAAAGAACCATATCCCGTAAATGAATTCACATTTGCACCTGGAGACCACCTCAACTCACCGCAAGCACAACCAGCTCGGAACAGAACCGCGTAATAGTCGCGCCTATGAAGAAGACACCCCCTAGGAGAATAAACTCCATTACGAATTGCTAATTTGAAGCTCTAAATAGTATATCTGAAGTCGACCTGTGGTGGAAGAGAGTCGAAGACCAACTCAACCAGTCATCCAAACACCAAAACGCCAGAAGAAAGGAACACCGCAAGCCAGAACCGAACTCTCATCACCGCCTCCGAGACCACACTCAAATCCCACAGTGAACCTCTCAACGCACCTAGAGTAGCCACAGATGCAACCCACAGACACAGAACATGGCCTCCAAGCCTTCAATGTGCCTCCTTGAAAAGTTCTGGAGTTTTTTAAGATTAATGTAGATTCATCTTTCTCTAGTGATGGTTTTTTTGTATTGGTGTTGTCACTCATGACTCACTATGTTTGGTTTCTATGGTAAGATTCAATTCCTTTTCCATATACTGGGCACCACTAGTTTAAGAGGACCAATCCATTCTTATTGGCTAAGAGTTTTCTCTTTAAAGTGGTTAAATTTCAATCATTTTGGAATCGAAATATCTCTCCATTTTCAACTTTATCTCTTCTCTATATGATGATCACCATCTTTTTTATTTGATTTTAATGAATAATCACTCTATTCACCTCCACTTAATCGAATTCTCTCTCTCATTATAAGGGAGTGTTATAGGGATGCACATTTTCTAGAAACCCATGGTCACTCTGGTAATTCTCAGGTTTGGTTTAAGGATTTCCCTTGTAAGATTTTATCTCTTGTATCACTTAATCTTCAATATTTTAATTAAATGTATTTTTCCCTTAATGTGTGTGTGTATATATATATATGTATGTATTTAATTATTTATAAATACATATATGTGTGTGCATGTCTATATAAAATTAAATACACATATATTAACATTTTTATAAATTTACATATATATATACAACTATTTTTAAATTAAATTTTGAAAACATTATATGGTTTTATTAATATAGAATTGTAAATATTTATCTATAGATATTTTTATATAACATTTTACATATTAATATTATTATTAGATTGTTTTATTCAAAAAATTTAATAAAATTAGCATGGGTTTAAAATTATAGCTGATGTAAGAAATTAATGGAAATTTAGAACCCTCTATAATTCTTATACTAGCAGCAGTTTTAAAACTATTACGGATGACATTTTATTCATTATTGCCCAACAAAGTTCTTTGTTTGATTCCCTAGAAACTCTTTTATTTTTTATTCTTGAGGATAACACATGAACCACATTATTAAATGAATAAGGTTAGCTAAGTTTTTATTTTCTTCATGATTATACAAAGATGATGTTTAATTCATCTATTCCTTCACCTGAAAGGTAAAAAAATCATGATATTAACTTAACAATTTCAAATTATATATTCAAATATGTTTTTAAATTTATAATAGTACCATATACTTAAATATCAATTTATTCTTATGAAATTTTTTATGTTAGAGTATGTTTCATTTTTTTAATATCTCTTTAACAATCCTTTATATGATTAAACAATTTATAAAGTTGTGTATAATTAAATATATTATTAATACAAATATGATGACTTTTACTGTATATATGGTACATTAAAATTGAAATTTAATTATTCATTAATTAACTATGAAAATGATAAAAATAATAAATTTTTCTGATTATTGCACCATCCATGACACTGGATTTAGTAGAATATAACTATAAACAATGATAATGTAAGATTACCCTATAAAATCATGTTTACCTTAACCCGTGGAATAAAAATCAAAAAAATTATATATTAATAAATTTATCAAAACATTGATTTTATTTTTATACACCATAATTATATGTTTATAAACAATGAATATGTTAATTTATTTATTTATTTATCATTTTTTATTTATTTATTTCTATTTCCTTATAAAGTCTCCAATTATTTTTAGTTTTACATGTTTTATGGACATAAATCCACAATTATTTGAAAATAAAACATTGGATCCCCAGTTTTAGATGGAATTGATTGATTACGGGTTTATTTAAATTTATATTTTGGGCAATGATCTTTAGTCCCTAATTCTTTATGAATGAGAAAAAAACATATAAAAATGGTTTATCTTGGTAAATTTATCTAATGAAGAATAAATGAATAATGTTATTTCTTCTCTTGATGTAATGGTAATACCTTTGGTTCATCTTAATTCATGGGTTCTATATTTTAGGGCTTCACTTGGATTCACCTGTACTTTTTATGGATTCCGCTTTGGTCTATTTTAATTTAGGCTCTACATTTTATGGATCCACCTAGAATTTGGTGCTACACATGTGTTAAATTTCATTGAAGTTCAACTGAACTTAAATACTCAAAATGATGAGGTTGTGTGCGATAACACTTATGGATTCACCTGGATTTTGATGGTGATTTTTAAAACATGGTGTCGAATGGTAGTTTCTATATAATTTTATTCATTATAGTGAAAATATATACATTTTTTATGATCCAGTTATTTCTTAAAGACATCAAGCATGAGGGTAGTAGGTGATTATTTGATGGATTCTAAATTATTCCCTTCTAGGAGTTGTTAGTTCTCAATTGGTCATTCAATTTCATGATTTATCCATCTCGATTACTAAGTTAACCTTCTATAGTTATATATACAATTTTACCTAAATTTTAAACTTACAACAAAAAATACAATTTATTTTTTTTAGACAGAATCATTTTTTATAAATTTTAGTTTATTCAAATGAAATATTATATATAATTATTAAAATTATTTATGGATATGACTTAAGAATTTTAAAATTTATATAATTATCTTTTTCATAAAATTCAAATTGATCACCTTTTATATTTTGTATATTGTATACATATGTTCTATATTTAATTGAAATTACAATATGGGTGTATTTTGACTAAGTGCATATGCCCCTCCATCGATAGTGTACATCTACATGACGGTGAAGACTTCACATAGATCACATTGGTAAACTTTTGAAACTTTATCTCATTTTAGCGTATAAACTTTAATTGACATGTTATTTAACATTTTATTTGAAGAGACTTTTATAACATTATTTTGATCGAGAAATATTTTATGTAGTAGATGATTTCAACACTAAATTCACAAAAGGAAGATAAACTATATAGGATCTTAGAAATTAGTTCAAAAGAAAAATTTAATAGACGAAACTATTGTCATTTTATCAATTCAAATATTTACTTGAAATATAATGGATCACTATTTAAAGATCTGATTCTATTTTTTTAAGTAATAAATATTATTTAATCTTATAAATTTATATTCGAATATTGAATCTATTTATAGGTTTTATTAGTTAAATCTATGTTTTCATTTATTTTTCCATCATATTGGAAGTAGGTACATATTTTTCTAACTTTTTTTCACATATAACCCTCCTATATTCCTTCCATTTTTTAATTAAACTATTATAAAAAACATTATATTTTTTACAAAAAAGTTAATCCTTGCGTATTTTGTGGAATGAGGTTTTGGTAATCAATGACTGTACAACCTACATAAAAGTGGGATGTGTAAGATTTGGGGTTATACTTTTAAATATTCTAACTAGCCAGAGACCGGTTGACCATATGATGCCTCGTAGACAGCAGAGCCCAGTCACTTGGGTGATGCTTTATCTTTGCATCATTTTTTAAATTTTATTAAATGATTAATATTGAAGTGATATAGTATAATGTAAAAGAGTAATGTTCCATTCTTCAAATTATATATTTATATTTCAACTTATATGGATGTTTATTATTATGGAAACTACACCAAGACTGAGCAAGGAAAAATTTATATAATGCATTAATCTCAAACAGAAGAGTTAATATCCTATGAATGTAATTAAAAAGGTATCCCCCCTCCCCACCTACCTTATGGTATTTAGAAATGTGAAATAAAATATAATTATTGGTTGTGTTGGTTTGGTTGATGCATATGGATATATGTCATCTTTGTGCGTGCAATATGAGCTAGAGTTCCAACCTAGCATGATTATTGTGGTGAAGGAACTCTAGAAAATCCTCAAACACTATATCCCCTAATATCACTAATTCATGATGATCAAACCCCCTGATATCCTCAATTCATAACGATCATTTTTTGGGGGTTTTTGCCTCAGACTATGCTTTACTTTAGTAGTTGTATTTTAGTTCCTATTATGAACACTATATTTTTTGAAGTTTTTTTAGTGATCATGTTTTTTTTAACATGTGATATTTTTTTATTTAATATCTCATGTTAATGCTTCAGTTTTTCATAAATAATTGGTAAGTATTCATTTTACTTCATCTACATTGTTTACTTCTTTCAACTTATTTCTTTCAGTGAAATTAGATCAAATTAATCATGTGAAACACAAGGTTTGAAATTTCATATATGAGAGTAACAAAACTTACTACTATCAAATATATATTTTTTAATTTCCTATTTAGTTTAATTATTTTTATTTTCCTTTATCCTTTTTCTATAGGACTTTATTCTATATTCAAATTAAAAATATAATGTTTAGATAAGTAATTGGAGTGAAACATCTCTAAAATTAAAATAACCATTATATATATCATTTGTTTTTTTAAATTTTCAACAATATTGAAAATATTAACTAATTTTTTATGATATAAAAATTTTTTACATGAGTTTGTTGAAGAGACTATTGAAGTTAAGGGAGGTTATGATTTTTATTTGGATAATGAAACATCATTATCCATTACCAATCAAAATTATAAGAAGAGATATAAAAATGAATGATAATAAGGTGATTATTTTTATTTTCATTCTCAATTAGTTGTACAATTATTTCATCTAATCACTTAAAATTAACCTATGAAGTGTTATTTTCTTAAAAAAAATTATTTTTTTTCACTTTATCCCTTCCACCATTACTAAAAAACTAAATTATTTATTTGATTGTTGATTGGCCAAAAAAAATATCCCATTGTTTAAATTTATTTACAGACCTTGCTATTAAAAGTTATATTTGACCATAACAGATTCAAAAAAATCATCTTTTTTACTACATTATTGAATTAAATGAATTATTTTTGTTATCCAAACCTCGTAATTATGGCACTTAAGTGTCACCAATATCAGAATAATTTGATTTCAGTTTCTTTTTTATTGTTATGATTTTACTCAATTTGTTTTGATTGAATGTCAATGTGAATGATTACTTTTTTATTATTTTGCAACAAGATGTAACTTTTTTGTTTTAAATTTTACCTTGGCTTTAAAATCATGATGAAATGATTCCAATATTTTATGACACGACATATAGAATTCATTTCACCATTGTAAAGTTGTTCTATTTATTTATTTCATTTTTATTTGTTTTTATCATTAAAAATTTATTTACACCTTTCTTCTAGATTCTGAAAATATTATTTTGAAATCTTGGAGAAACTAGTCATCTTTTATATACATGCATCAGTGTGGTGTTCCTCTTATAATCTCAAAAAAAATATTCTATTCCACTAAAATGCTCATATTTTATTATGATCATTCAATGGGTTTGGGGAAATATTTATGTTTAGGTCATTTGAAGACAAAAGAATACATTTTACATTTCTTCTATGAAATTAATTTATCATGTTTTGTTTGACATTTTTTATATGCTATCATTCAGTATAAATTGTTTCAAAATAAAATATTTTTAATTTAATTTTCCTTATTAATTTTCTTGTTTTATGTATATATTGTTTTATTATGTCAACATTATAATCATGTTAATTTGAATTTTCAATTGAATTATTATTTTGTACACATGCATGAGTTGGGTTACTTGAGGGAACACCACATTGATGCACTCACATTTGGGTTTTTCATACCTGATTTTGACTTCAAAGGCATCAAGTTGTTCAAAGTTTCATCACATAATCTTTAATCCTCAAACTTTATATACCTTTTATTTATATATTTCATCACATCACCTAATCACCAATGCGGATTTTGGTAATTTCCCACTTTACTAGTTTAAGGATTTGATACTCCATTTTAACCCATTTAAATTTCAATACCTTCACACACATTAGGGTTTTGCATAAATTATTTTTGACTTCTAAGGAATCAAGTTGTTTAAAGCAGCATGTCCTAATCCCATATCTTCAAACATCCAGTACTTTTTATTTACAAATACAACATTGAGATTTTTCATTGAGATTTTAAACAAAACAACTAAAATATTTTATTCACTTTAAATTACATTGTTATTGTAGGATTAGTTCTTACTAACTAAAATTTTATTCATCCATTTTCATTTAATATTTCATGTTATTATTTTTATGAGATTTCAATTTTTTCATTTAATTATCTTATACTCTATTTTTTATCTTTCCAACATATTTACTATTATTTAAGTTACTACATTTAGCTTTTAATGAAATATTATTCCTATAAATTATGATTTTAATGAATACTAATATTTTCTTCCATAGTTTATTAATTGTTCACAAAAAATTTAACACACAAATTATATTATTATATAATCAATTTTAATAGAAAAATGATTCTATTATTTTTATAGGCAATTCGACCATGTTAAAAAACTATTACATGAATAAATATCTTACATGACCTTTTTTGGGAAACAAAAAATAAATAAATAGTCACTTTTCCATAGGTTATAATGAATTACAAATTAGTTATTCATGAATGTTTATGCTATTTTTTCACTACCATCTTATGTGATCTTATTTTTCATTAAATGTTATAAGTTGGGAATTTTTTCCTACATAGTTGTGATATTAATATTTTTAAATATAGTAAAAATGATCATTTAATTTCTATTCCATTAACTATACTTATACAAAATGACACATTACCTCTTATACAATCAGATATTCATGAATGTTTGTGCTGTTTTTTTTAATGTAATATTTTGTGATTTTATTTTCATTTAAACTTTGAATGTAATATGTTGAGAATTTTGGTCTGCATAGTTATATTATTAATGTCAGTAATTGTTGTAAAATAACATTATTTTATTAATATTATTAACTTCACAATGTCATAATAATGTTAATATTTAATATTTTTCACATTTATCAGTTTTAGTCCCTTACTATATAGTATAGATGAGTATGGTTGTATACAAACACCATTATACAAAACTCATTATACTATATTTCACATGGATTTATCTATGTAGTATTTTATATAGTTAAGAAATTGATGATAACATGTGGACATGGAGCCCTTGACACGAGGATCGTGGATATGTGAATGACATAATTTTCGGGCTTCTAATGAAGCCACGATGGCTCACGGAAGAAGGCGGCAGCGGACACCTGGACAGCCGCGAGGAAGGTGGGGTGGTGCACGTCTGTGCCACCAGTTGAGCAGGAGGGCGCAGCCCATCAACTGCGGTGGAGAAAGGGGTGGTGGCTGGCACGCCGACTGGCCGCGTGGTGGAGTGGTGGTGCACGTCTGCACTGCCAACGTAGAAGGTTGTGGCCGCTTGGCCACGGCGGATACTAGAGGGTTTTTGGCACCTAGATAGCCACATAAGAGCAGTGGCACATGACCGTGCTACTGAGAGGAGGACCAGCTGTAACGTCGGCCGGCTTTTGCGGGATGGCGAGACCCGCTCAGGTCTCGCGGGTGTCATGGAAGCGCCTAACGCGCTGCCCTTTAGTAATCTGAATGAAAGGTGCCACTGGGCCGCGCCTCCGGGTTGCGCCATCGGGCCGCACCACAGATTCATGCCACTTAGATGTGCCACCGGGCTGTGCCACTGGGCCGCGCCCAGTGCAGGTCGGGCCACGCCCAGCGGGCCGGGCCAGGCCTCCCCCTAATCGGGTCGGGTCGGACCATGGACCATCAGGCTGATCCCACCAAGGCCCAGGCCATCCGAGCCTAACCTGTGTCAGGCCGAGTCAGGTCGGGTCGGGTCAGACCGACTGGGTCGAACCGGACCTGGGCCCATCCAGACCCATTTTTTCCTTTTTGGTCGTAACTTGAGAATCAGGTGTCCGTTTGACGAACCATCTATGGCACCATAATCCTTTGATCGAGATGTTACTTTTGGTATAATCAACTTGAGTTTTGGATAAGGTTGGAGTATGGCCCGGTTGGATCGGACCCCAAATCCAACCAAGCCCTCGGAGCCGAAATACTAATAACTTATGGACCAGGCATACGATTGACACGTTGTCTGTTGTGTTGGGTCCCTTATGATGTGACGGACCTTTGGGATACTTCTTCATGGAACTTAATAGTGGTTTAGGTATGACCTATGTCTTGGGGAGCGGTTCTCCCAAGCGCGCTACGTATGGAACCCTGCAACTGGCTGAGACTTGTCGACTACTAACCATTTTGACTCGGAGTGACTCGACAGGCCCAATGGGGAGCGCCTCTATGTGACGTGGCAGATCCATGGTGGGGAGCGCCTCTGTGTGACGTGGCAGACTCATAGTAGTCGATAGGAGGAGTACCTCAGCAGTCCAAGATTAGTGGGAAGCGCCTCTGTATGACGCGGCAAGCCCAGTGTACTCCATAGAGGAGGAATTCTCCAACAGCCAAGGTGTTTGATATTGTGACTAGGGATGTTACTTGTTATTATCCCTAGAGAATCATGTGTCTGGATATCATCTTTCATAGTGATCTTGTGTGGGTAAGCATCATAATCCTCTTTCTCAGAGTTTTATACCTAGTTTGAGCTGAGTCTTATATCTTCATGGTGTGCCTATGTGGTACTTTATCTTCATGGTGAAACTTATGTGGTACTCCTACCTTCGTGGTAATACCTATTTGGTATTCTTCCCTTCTGTGTGAGGTGGGTATATTCTGATAACTTAGGTATATGTATGGGCATATACCTAAGTAGGGTTGACTATTGTTTATATGTTTTGTGGTTTATCATTTGTGGATTTCAGAGACCTTCGGGGGTCTCGGGGTCCCTACTGAGTATTGTTATACTCACCCCTGCACAGGTGATGCCTGCACCTTGTTGTGTCTGGTGTAGACGACGGACAGTGCTGACTAAGGATGAGGGTACCTGGACTGAAGACTGCTTAGAGGTGTAACTTTTATGAGGTGATCTGTAGAGATGATCATTCTAGAGCTGTACATACCCTTCAGGTAGGATCCTTGGCGGGTGTTCATAGGATCTTTACTCTGTTTTACTTGTACTTTCAAGTTTTTCTTGTACTTTCCAATTGGGCTTGTATTATGGCCCCTTTACATTCTATACACACCATGTTTACTATATAGTATACTTTGTGATTGTATCTGGTTGTGTTCTTATTTTGTGTGAGTTTACTATTTATAAAGGCAATGCCTTCCCATTTTAGGGAATTCGCCTTTCGGTGCTTGTCATCATCCCCTGGCCTATGGAAGGAAGACTTGGGGTAGTCATGGCACGGACCCCAGGGGACGGGTCATGACAAATTGGTATCAGAGGAGTTCGTTTCTACCAAAGAACTAGGAATATGATTTGTTCTGTGAAGTAATAGTGTTAAGTTTTATGAGTGTGGCTTTCAGTTTAAGGAGTATATTAATGGTGTAGAGGCCAAAGTATCCATACACCAGGACCCTAAGTTCTGATTTATGACTCAGTGCATGAAAACACTGATTGTGTATGTGTTTTTGAAAAGTCTTCTTTGTGATCTCTTCAAGTCAGCTCACCGGGTATAAACTTAATGACTGTGGCGCACCTGTTACTTTTCAGGATGCCTCCACATAGCCAGCCATCCATGATTCCAGTTAGAGTACGTGATGATAGCCCACCAAGAGACAAGGATTTGGTGCAGGGCCCCCTTACGGCAGTTGTACCATCGGGTGGTGTACCAGCAGCACCACTACCCATTTGGAAGCCTATGCCACCAGCCCCAGTAGTAGACGATGCACCCTGCTTGAGCACGTTTCACGAGTTACAGTGCCAGAGGCCACTGAGGTTCCAGGGTGAGACAAATCCACAGGCGGTTGAGGACTGGCTGGAGGTCATGGTTAGAGTTTTTTGACTGGTAGGGACACCAGCTGATCTCATGGTGATCCTTTCCGCCAGTCTTCTTCAAGAAGTAGTGGGAAGATGGTAGAGCTTGATGCTCTAGGTTCACGATCAGGTGACTCTCGTCTGGACGGAATTCGAGAGCCTTTTCAGGGAAGATTTCATCCCAGCGACCTTATGCTCAGTGTGCATACAGGAGCTTCTCTACTTACAGTAGGGTAGCATGATTGTGGCTCAGTATTCAGTAAGGTTCACCGACCTCTCGTGATACTCCACTAATATAGTGCGGGACCCTTTCTTTAGGGCGCAGACCTTCGAGCAGGGGCTCAGACGGAAGATTAGAGCTTCGATGGTTTCTCTTAACATCCTCACGCAGGAGGGAGTGTCAGAGAAAGCGCTCTTAGTGGAGAGTTTCCTTGATGAGCAGTCACTGGCAGCGAGACCCACCACGAGACGACACGTAGTAGAATCATCGGCAGTTGGCAGTTGATAGATGACATAGAGGTCTAAGAGGACTAGACTTATAGGTAGAAGACCACGGGATACAGGGTCGGTGGTGTGGTGCTCTCGAGGCAGAACATGATAGTTTAGGATCATCCAGTGTTACTCGTGCGGCGGGCAGTGTCACATGGTTCGTGACTGCCCAACCCACCATAAATAAGACTAGCATGCAGTCGAAGGACCACCTGGGCAGAGGTGAAGATTCGATCAAGGAGGTCCGTAGGTAGGTGGCGGACATAGAAGAGGAGTAGAACATGCAGTAGGTGGTGGGTGGCGATTTGAGGTTCTACCGCCACCACCGCCAGGAGGTCCACCCCAACCCCAGGGAGAAGGTGGATAGGGACGATCTTAGCTCCACGCAGTTGAGGCCTACGAACATGGCGCTCCAGAGATGATATGAGGTATGATCTATGTCTACTCCACCCTATTTGTAGAACTTATAGACATAGGTTCCAGACACTCTTTTATTTCCACGACCCTCGTTCGGGTCTTGGAGATTCTGGTGGAGTCATTGGCTCGATCCTTACAGCTGGAGACTCCTACGGGAGAATATTTGATGATTACGCACTGGTTCCAGCAGTGTCAGCTTACTCTAGAGGGCGATAAATTCAGATGGGATCTTCTAGTAGCTGCTTTGAGGTCTTACAATTTCATCTTGGGTATGGACTGGTTATCCACAGTCCATGCTCAGATTGATTGTATTAGGCACAAAGTGCGGTATGTCTGCACGGATGGGACCAGGTTTTCCATCACTAGTGAGAAGGTAAACTTTTTAGTGTAAGAAGGAATTACCTGGAGGAGGTTGCAGCCTATCACACGTCAATTGGATAGCCTTACCCTTGTAGTGGTTGATGTTGAGAATCTAATCTATCCTATAGTGGTGGACTAGTATGCTGATGTTTTTCCTGATGATGTTTCGGGTCTACCTCCTCGTAGAGTGGTGGACTTTTACATCCAATTGTACCCCGAGACGGCACCGATATCTACACCAGAATATCAGATGGCTCTCGTGGAGCTTCGAGAGATACAGGTACAGCTTGAGGACTTGCAGAGCAAGGGGTTCATTAGGCCCAGTGTTTCTCCTTGGGCAGCCCCGATTTTTTCTCCAAGAAGGCGGATGGGAGTTTTAGACTCTATGTGGACTATCGGTGCCTGAACCAGGTGACCGTGAAGAACAAGTACATGCTACTAAGGATTGATGATATATTTTATCATCTAAAGGGAGAATGATGGTTTTCGAAGATAGACCTCAGATCAGGATATCACCAGCTCAGTGTACGAGATGAGGATGTGCAGAAGACGGCCTTCAGATATCGGTATGGCCATTATGAGTTCTTGGTTATGACATTTGGTGTGACCAATGCTCCAACAGTATTCATGGGACTCATGAACAGGATCTTCCAGCCATACCTCGATCACTTTGTGGTAGTCTTCATCGACAGCATCCTGATATACTCAGCGGCAGAGGAGGAGCATGCCTATCATCTGCAGTTAGTTCTGGCCACACTCTGGGAGCACCATCTTTATGGTAAGTTCTCGAAGTGCTTGTTCTGGATATGAGAGGTCCACTTTCAAAGACATGTTATCTCAGAGGATGGATTTTCAGTAGATCTAGTGAAGATTCTGGTTGTGCTTTCTTGGGAGCCATCCAAGAGTGTGATAAAGGTGCGGAGTTTTTTGGGTTTGGCCGGTTACTACTGGAGGTTTGTGCCTGAATTTTCTAGAGTTACAACACCCTTATCAACATTGAAAAATAATGGGAAACCATTCGTGTGGTCTTAGAGATTCTAGCAGAGATTATAGGAGCTAAGGTAGAGACTGATGAGTTTCCCCATATTGAGCCTACCGGAGGAGGGCGTTGGGTATGTAGTCTACTGAGACGCATCAGGGACCGGGCTTTGATGTGTCCTGATGTAGGAGGGAGAAGTGATCGTATATGGTTCTCGACAGCTGAGACAGCATGAGCATAACTATGATACCCATGACCAAGAGCTAGCAGTAGTGTTCTTCGCCTTGAAGATGTGGTGACATTACTTGATGGGAGAACGTTTTATAGTCTACTCTAATCAAAAGAATATCAAGTATATCTTCTCCCAGAAGGACCTGAACCTGATACAGCAGTGTTGGCTTGAGTTCCTCCATGATTATGACTTTGAGATAGTCTATACTCCTGGGAAGGGGAACATAGTAGCAGATGTACTCAACAGGAGATCTGGTATACAGTTGATGAGTGAGGCGACAGAGCAGCTAGACACTTTATGGATGTCCTATGAGGATCGAGATGGAGCAGCTTATCTTCAGTATCTAATAGTTACTCCCCCACTCCTTCAGTGATTTTGGGAGGCGCAGCTTGGGGATGCTGACTGCGAGGCACGATGTGCTCAGATATCCACAGGACAGGCACCTGATTTATTTTCTGAAGTTGGGGAGCACGTCATCCTCTTCAGAGGGAATATTGTGGTACCGATGACACTACAAAAGGAAGTGTTGAGGGAGTTTTATATTCCCCTCAAGTGGTACATCCAGAAGTGGCGAAGATGTTCCAGGACCTTCGGCATCAGCATTGGTGGCATGTAATGAAGAAAGTTGTAGCAAATTTTGTTTCATAGTGCCTCAATTGTTAGCAAGTGAAGGCAGAGCATCAGGTTCCAGCGGGCTTAGTTCAGCCACTAGAGGTGCCAGAGTAGAAGTGGGATGGAATTTCCATGGACTTTGTGATAGGACTTCCACATACATCCATGGGTCATGATTTTATCTGGGTGATCGTTGACCGACTCACCAAGTCGGCCCACTTATTACCTATTAGAGAGCATGGATCAGTAGAGATATTGGTATGCCTCTATGAACATGAGATTATATGGCTTCATAGAGTGCTATCTACAATTGTATCCGATCGTGATGCATGTTTCACTTCTCGGCTATGGAAGGGGTTACAGGAGGCGTTCGGGACATAGCTTCGGTTGAGCACTACCTTTCATCCTCAGATAGATGGTTAGACAGAGCAGACCATTTAGACCCTTAAGGACATGCTACATGTTTGTGTCCTTCATTTTGGTCGTAGCTTGGAGGACCACATTCGCGTACAACAACAGCTATCACTCCACTATTGGTATGTCACCATTCGAGGCATTGTACGGGTGACATTGCAGATCACCATTGTGCTATACTGACCCAGGGGAGTCAGCACTCATGGGACCAGAGATGGTACGGGCTACCATGGAGAAGGTGAAGATCATCCAGGAGCGGATGAAGACTGCACAGAGCAGGCAGAATTCCTATGCAGATAGGAGACAGAGACCTCTTGTGTTCGAGAATTGTGGCCAGGTCTTTCTATGGGTCTCACCTCTATGAGGTTTTCGGAGGTTTGGCCGGGGTGGAAAGTTATCTCTGAGGTTCATCGGACCCTTTCAGGTCCTCAGCAGAGTTGGTGAGGTGGCTTACCACTTAGCTCTTCCACCTCAGTTGCATCGAGTGCACGACATTTTCCATGTATCCCAGCTAAGGAGATACGTACATGATCCTTTGCACATCATTGACTAGGGAAAGATGGACATCGATGATGGGGCGACGTTTTTTGGAGGTTCCAGTGTTGATTGAGGATCGACAGGATCGGGTCCTTCGTGGGAAGTCGATACCTCTAGTGTGTGTTCTTTGGCATCATGGGAACTTCTAGGAGAGAACATGGGAGCGGGAGGCTCAGATTCATGCTCAGTACCCCCAACTTGTTTCCCTAGTTTGTGTTGTGGCTTTCGGGGATGCAAAGCCCTGAGGTGGGGAGAATGTAAAGACAAAAAATCATGTAATTTTTTTTAAATTATATGGAATTTTTATGAGTCTGTGAAAATTAACGACGCGTGATTCCGAGGCCCGGTGTTCCAGAATGAATTTCAGAACTTTTTTTCGGGTACGTTCAGTAAACGCGTGAGCATAGTTTTGTAACTTTTGAACCAGTGCTCAGAATTTAAATCTGAGGACACTGTTGAACTCACAGCTCCAATATTTTCTTAAGAAGACTTTCACCTCAACTGTAGTATGTTGAGGGTGAAAGTTAGTTTTCAGAATTTTCATGGGAGAGAATAAAATAAACATGCTTTATTTTATTTTTTGAATTTGAAACCTCCCATTGGAAACATGAAGGTGGGGACCACACGAGGGTGGTCGGGCATTTAATGCTGGGAATTAAATGCCCAGTTACACAAAATGTGTAACCACATTCCCCCTTAATTAATATGATTCATTAATTCAGAATTAATTAATCAACTTTAAACTATTGTCTTTCTCCAAATTAAATGTGCCAACTTAATTAAATTAATGTACAAATGTTAATTAAATTATTTCTTAAGCTTATATAATTTTGGAACCTCACCTCTCATGGGAAAAGGGATTGGAAAAGGAGCGGATATCCTTGGAGATTTGGAAAGATCTTTCTCCAAAAAAGGAGATCCTCCAACGAAGAACGACTTCTGGAATCGAAGAATGAGGAACCGACCTTGGAGCGTCTTGCGGGAGTGACGAACGCCGACATCAATCTCCAAAAACTTCATCTTCTTCCTCGCACCACCTCTATCAGAAAATCGAGGTAGGGGATTTATTTATACATGATTTAATTTATTTATCGATTCTTCATATTCTGGTTTCACAATGATGATGGCCAAACTAACATGTCCATCGTCCCGCGCATATACTTTGCCTATTATCTTTTGATTCTCTGCATGTTCTTCGTGCATTCATCAACGAGAAATATTTATTGATTCTATAAACACCAATATCTATTGAGCGTGCCATATAGACACGGAGCCCTAGACATGACGATCGTGGATATGTGAACGACATAATTTTCGGGCATGGAATGAAGCCCTAATGGCTTGCGGAAGAAGGCTGTGGTCGGCACCCGGCTGGCCGTGAGGAAGGTGGGGCGGCACGCATCCACGCCGCTGGTTAAGCAGGAGGTCGCAGCTTGTCAGCCGCAACGAAGCAAGGGGTGGTGTCCGGCATGCCAGCCGGCTGCGTGGCGGAGTGGTGGAGCGCGTCCACAACATCAAAGTAGGAAGTTGCGGCCACTTGGCTGTGGTGGAGGCCTGAGGGCGGCCGACACTTGGCTAGATGAAGAGGATTAGTGGCACGCGATCGCGCCATTGGGAGGAGGACTGGCCGGAACACCGACCAGCCATTGCGGGACGGCGGGACCCGCTCGGGTCTCGCGGGTGTCATGGAAGTGCCTAAGGCACTGCCCTTTGGTAATCTGAACGGAAGGGGGTATGTTCCCCCTTCGGTGCCAGCTTGGGCGGACCATGCCACCGGGTCACGCAAACGGTCCACGCCTAGAGGGCCACACCATCAGGTCGTGCCACCGGGTCGTGCCACCGGGCTGTGCCATCGGGTCGCGCCACCAGGCCACGCCATCGGGCCGCACCTCGCACGGGTTGGGCCCGCCAAGTCCCATGCCATCCGGGACAGACCCGGGTCAGGCCGGGTCGACCCAAACTGGGTCGGGTTGGCCCAGGTCGGGTTGGGCCGGTTCGGTCCAACTGGGTCAGACCGGACTCGGGCCCATCCATACCCAGTTTTGCCTTTTTGGTCGTAACTTGAGAACTGGGTGTCCGTTAGACGAACCATCTACAACACCAGAATCCTTAGATCAAGGTGGTCCTTTTGGTATACTCCACTTGAGTTTTGGATAAAGTTGGAGTGCATCCGGGTTGGATCGGACCTCGAATCCAACCGGGACCTCAGAGCGAAAATGCTAATAACTTACAAACCGAGAGTCTGATTGATGCGTCGCCTATAGTGTTGGGTCCCTTATGACATGAAAGACCTTTGGGATACTTCTTCGTAGAACATCGAGGTGGTTGAGGTATGACCGATGGATTGGGGAGCGGTTCTCCCAAGCGCGCTACATACGGAACCCTGTGACTGGTTGAGACTTTACTACTGCTGACCATTTCAACTCGGAGTGACTCAACAGGCCCAATGGGGAGCACCTCCTTGTGACACAGTAGACCCATGGTGGGGAATGCCTTTGTGTGACATGGAATACCCACATTACTCAATAGGAGGAGTACCTGAGCAGGACACAAGGGGGAGCGCCTCTATGTGACGCGGCCGACCCACGATGGGGAGCACCTCTGTGTGATGCGGCAGACCCATGGTACTCGACAGGAGGAGTACCTCAGTAGTCCAAGATTAGTGGGAAGCCCCTCTATGTGATGCGGCATGCCCATGGTACTCCGTAGAGGAGGAGTTCTCCAGCATCCGAGGTGTTCAACATTGTGGCTAGGGATGTTACTTGTTATTATCCCTAGAGAATCATGTGGCTGGCTATCAGTTTTCATAGCGATCCTGTGTGGGTCAGCATCATAATCTTGTTTCTCATAGTTTTATACCTTGTTAGAGCTGAGTCTTATATCTTTATGGTTTGCCTGTGTGGTACTTTATCTTTATGGTGATACCTATGTGGTACACCTACCTTAGTGGTAATACCTATGTGGTATTCTTCCCTCCTGTGTGAGGTGGGTATATTCTAATAACTTAGGTATATGTATGGGTATATACCTAAGTAGGCTTGATTATTGTTTATATATTTTTTGGTTTATCCTTTGTGTATTTGAGATACCTTTAGGGGTATTGGGGTCCCTATTGAGTATTGTTATACTCACCCCTGCACGGGCTACGCCTGCACCTTGTTGTGTCTGGTACAGACGATGGACAACGCTGACTGAGGATGAGGGTACCTGGACTGGAGACCACTCAGAGGTGGACCTTTGATGAGGTGATCTGCAGAGATGATCGTTCGAGATCTGTAAATACACTGCAGGTAGGATCTTTGGTGGGTGTTCACAGGAGATGTACTCAGTTTTACTTGTACTTTCTAGTTTTTCTTGTACTTTCTGGTAGGGCTTGTATTCTGGCCCCTTTACTTTCTGTACACACCATGTTTACTATATAGTATACTTTGTGCTTGTATCTAGATGTGTACTTGGTTTGTGCGAGTTTATAGTTTATAAAGGAAACTCCTTCCCATTTTAGTAAATATTCCTTTCGGTGCTTGTCCCTAGCCCCTGGAATGTATAATGCGGGCTTGGGGTAGTCACGACACAGACTCCGGGGGACGGGTCATGACCCTCCTCCCTTTTGTAGTCATGGGTTCTTCCTCCTCCCTATTCTAGGATTCAAGCTATCTCCTCCATCCAAATTTATAATCAAGTTTCATCATTCCCTATGGATTCCTCTTAGTGATATCTCTATTCCTTTTTAATATTTTTTAATTTAGTCTTCTCTCGGTCAAGTTATATTGGTGTGAGCTCATTTTCCCTATTTTTAGGGTAAATGTCTATATTGCTAGTTTCTTCCAAACTGGACCAAATTAGACCTTTATATTAGATGAGTGAGTCATTATTGTTATAAGTTAGGTGGTCTATGTATTTTTCATAAATTTAATTTCATTTTATAAATAGCGATATTGCACCACACGTCTTCCTTTTTCATGCATTGCTTTAAAAAAACATCAATTTAAATTGGTATACACATCAAGTATTACTTCTATAAAGCCTTATTTAGTAAATAGAGGATGTAAACCTTAATCAAAAACACTTTTTGGGTGTGATGAATTAATTTTCCCCTTTATAGATAATATTTTAAATTCCCAGAATTCCTTCTAAGTGTTTGGATTGGATTAATAATGGAATTTCCATGTGTAGGAAATTGACCAATTCATAATAGCACCTCCTAAGTGCCTTCTTAAACTTTTTAAAATATCTTGATATTCTTGATAACTTCTTAATTTATTCTTGGTTGAATTTATTTGTACTTATTTAATGAGATTCCTAATTATTCTGAATGAATTGTTTGGTAATAATGTCATGATTTTATAATAAAACCCCATCGGATGAGGTGTGAGGTCTTAAAAATTAAAAACTAATGTTAGTGATTTAAATTATGTATGGACATATTTCTTTGGTGTTTACTTATTCCTTTTTTGTTATTATTATGGTATTTTTAATTACATGGATCCTTTATTATTATTAAATGGATGTTCCGCTTTTTAAATGTTTATAGAACCATTACACCATCTAAGTTCTTGGCTTGGACCATTATTACCTAAATAGATAATGGTACAAGAACTTTCTAAGACATTGTCTTGTATTTTAAATGGATTTACCTACTTAGGTAAATTCTTAATTGATCATGGTACCTACTAAGTGCCCCTTGATCCTTTTTAATTGAATTTCTATGTTTTTTTTGATTGAATGGCATGAATTAAAGGGAATGGAATGTTTATGATGGCTTTCATTACTTGAATAAATTAAATGTTATAATTAAAGGAAACTACTTGATTATATTGAATGATATTCTTCATTATGGTTTTCATATCATGAAATTAATTGTAAAGGGTGGAAATGTCATATCAATCATAGCATTCTTAGTACATGCTATTGTTAAATGTGATGCCCTTAGTTATCAATGGGCTTAATAAGTGTAAATAATGAGAGGTATTTCATCAAGTATTATTTTATAAATATGATAAAGCCTTTAAATAGGTTTTGGAATTATGGTAAGGGTATTTTTGAGCATGGAAGAATCATGCACCCTTACATCAGGTGTGGAGCATGGCGCGTCGCACCAGTGGTACTATGTGGACAGTGGGCTTGATGCACTATGTCCCTTCAGAGATTTGTCATGGTAGAACACTCATGAGTTTGAGTGTTGACATAACGTCACACTCACCATATCGAGTGATGGGCATGATTTCCACCACTATTTATGAGATATAGGGCATGTACCCTCTATTGGGAGCTTATAAACTTGTTCATACTAGTTATAGATGACTGAGTTATGCCCCGGTCCATCCATCACTGAGTATTCCATGTATATATCCACTTACAACCATACGTACTTGGTTTATATAGGTAGATGCAATATATAACTATAATATATATATATATTATTAATATATATATAGTTACCAGTCATACACTTCTTTCCAGCCATGTGCTGAAGTAGGTAGAGTCATCAGGCATCCTTCAAAAACTTGAGCAGGTTGTTATTTATTTATCAAGTCTATTTATTATTCTTATTACCTTCACACTTGTTTAATTTTATTCATGGATTTTTTTTATCTATAGACACCATGGGTGTTAACCTACTGGAATTTACATTTCACACCCTACTCAAGCCATCATTGTTTTGGGGTACCTAAGTGGATATCATGTTAATGGGACCATGGAAATTTTCTTATATTGTTTGGATTGTTCCTCATAGATAGGAGCACAAGATTTAGTTAGAGATCCGAATACTTGTGGAGATAACCCTTGGGTATTTTGGTTCCTTTTATTTATTCTTTTATTGAAATTTATCTTTTTATTATTGTATGTATACTGTTTTATATTATGTATCATCATCTGGACAAGAATCTATTTTTGTACAATGGAATTGGCCATCATTTATATTCAGTTTATAATATTCTTCTACTACTCTGACATCTTTTATTACTACTTTTACTATTGTCTGTTATCTATTTATGTTATATTTTTGTGCTACTATAATCATGAGGTTATAGTCCCCCCACAATAACCTCCTTAGACCCTCACTTCTAGTCAAAAGCCTCTGGTGTATGGGGAGACGTGCTTGAGGCCATGTGACCCACCATTCTAGCTAGCGTCTTAGTGGTCACTCGGACTGGGATGTTATAAAGTGGTATCAGAGCCTTCTTGTTCCTTTGTCTTAATATTTTGGTTTAGTGGATAGGAGACTAGGAATATGTTGGCTCTTGGTAAATATTCATGTAAGGGAGTGATCAACCCACGTACGGGGAAATGTCCAAGTGTAATGGGATGTGATTGATGTTCATGCTATTTTTTTAAATGATGGTGTTCTGGTCAAAGACCAAAATACTAATTTTATTAGAGAAAAAAAGTATAGGGAAAATTTACATGAGTCTGAAAGACAGGATTTTTTTACAAATGATGTTATTTTACCTCGAGCGAATGGAGTACTTTACACTACTTTTTGATTTATGAAATTTCTAGTATTTTCCCCTTGTCCTAGTATGGAAAGGAAGTAGCATTGCATGAATAATTATAGGCACATAGAAGAATCACATATCAGGAATATTCCATTCCATGTAGTTTCATTTATAGGATACTTTCTTATTGAAATTGTGTTCATTGAGTGTTATGTCGTGCTTTTGTCTTCTATAGCATGCCTATTTGTATAACATGATTAGATGATTATATGTAATGCTACCTATTTATTTATCATGTATTTCCTATATATCTTGATTCTGTTCTTATTAGCATGTTCGTCTATGTTCATTTCTTTTGATGACATGCCTATTTTTTATGTAAAGGGTTGTGTGGGATAAATGTATGGGTTGCAATTAAAGAGGATCCAATTTTCAATTGTAGGGTGTATGGGCACCTTATAGTTGGAAAAAGGTAACCCTTGTTCTCAAACCATATATAGACCCTAATATATGTCTAGATTCCTTTTTTAAAATGTAAAAGCTGCTAAATTTTAAATTTTAAAGGGGATTGGTTTCTGTTAAATGGGAGCTAGACTTCAGTCTATACAGTGTATGGGTGCTTTATGGGTTGGGGAATGGAAACCCATATAATTGATCCATTATGCATATGAAAATTTTATATTTTGAAATTGTTATAAATGTAAATAAAGTTTAATTTTTATCTAAATTGAATTGTTTATTGTAGACATATTATATTAATTGACCCTTGTAGGTCAGTTATGATAATTAATCTTAATAGAAAAAACACATTAAGGGTAATTTTTTTATTTTAAACTATTAATTTTTTCCTTTATAAATGTTTGATACTCTATCACATGGGCATGGAAATCATATGATTAAACTCTTAAATGCACAACTGGATCCAAGTAGGTCAGTTGGGGTATGTTTCTTATAATTTAAACCATTATGAGTGTTTGGAAACCTTAAATTTTGAATGAATTCTATTGGGTTTTATTCGGATGCACCAAAGTTTTCTTAATGGGCCCCTCATATGTCGGATTATCTATTAATAATTGTTTTCATAAAAAGGAATTTATTTAATATATTCCCTACTTTAAGACGGGATATCAATAATTGTTAAATATTTAAAAAGAAAATTTTGTTAAAACTTGAATATTTTTTCCTTGATCTGTTGGTTGAATTAAGTACCAAGTGTTTTTGTTTTATAATTGGTACTTAATTTTTGTTTTAAATATTTTAAATGTCTAAAAGGTTGAATGTGAATTAGTGAAATGACTTAAAATTAATCATTAGATGGTATCATTGGTTTAAACCCTCATGTAAGGGTAATTTTAAATATCTTTTTGTGTTTCCTTATAATAGAAATGTGAGAATTTTTCATAGGCCTATATATTTTTTTAGCAATGGATTAATTAATAGGCTCTTAAACCTAGTGACTTTGGTATATGTGACTTCATTTTGTGTCGATGCATCGTACTTTTGTAAGGGGCTATCCAATGGTAGGTATCACCCTTAGAGCTTAAATGGATTACTAAATGTTATGATATTTCTAGTGTATGGTGTTGTTAGGGTGTCGTTATCCCTAGTAGGACTCTTAGTTTCCAAATAAAACCCTTGTTCGGGCAGGTGTTCATAGTATCCTTGACCGTGGTTATGGAAGTGAGAATAAATTAATGCTCAGTTTCAAAATTTTAGACATTCCTAGTGCATGTTTGGCCACTTAGTAAGTCTTGTGGCCCTTTTTATCTTTCCTTGGGTGACTTAGGAGGTCATCATTCATTTTTACCATTGTGTGTGGAAATAAGTCACTAGACTAAATCTCTTGTATGGACCATCAGATACTTGAATTAATAGGTATGAAAAGCCTATGAATATTATCTAGTATGTGTTGTTTTCTTATGAAATCTTAGGGTAGTATGCGTTGATATGTGTGGTACCTGATAAGTTTCTAGATGATGTGACAAACTAGTTGAGTTCGGTGTGGAATCATTGAGCCTTGAGTTGTTGAGTATATTTATGGGTCATATTCATAGTAGAGTGACTTGGGTTTTAAGGGAATCAAATTCATCTGAGTTCTCAAGATGGTGGTCCAAGAGGATAAAGTGTTTTGACATGCTGGAGAGGTTGGTTTGGATTTCTTTTAAATTATTTGATGATGTAAGTGTGACTCAGAGGAGAATCACATGTACATTAAAGGTGGTTTTGATCTAGCATGCTTATGATCAGCTAGTATATCTCTCTTTTCAATGTCTAGTAAAATAATAAGTTGGGGAACATCGCTTCAGTTATGATAAATATTTATTTCCAGGTAGAAGGAACATAACTGGTAAATTACATTCAAAAATGGTATGTGCTATTTTGAATGTTGTGTAGCTGGTGAGATGGTTTTGTGTTTGTTCATGCTTGGTAGCATGACTTTGATGTGGTTTTTTGTGTATGAAGCCTTTGAGATACAACATTGGTATTGGATAGACTTCGGTGGTTAAGCTTGAATGATCATGGAATTCCTTGGGTGGTAAAGGCATCTTGGTTTGGTTGATGATGCATTATTAGGTAAAGTCAATATTCTTTTGGGTGAATTCGACCATTAGTGGTTCGATGGTTCCTCCCCTTAATGTTTGTATATGGTTGGGTGGAAAACATACCAAGATTTTCATTTGATGTATCATACGTGTCTTGGATCCCCTTTTTGGGAAAATCTTCTTTTAATATTAGTGTATTTTGGCTTAGTGATGAGCATATCCTTTATCTTGACATCATCATTGATTCATTAAGAGAGCATCGGTTTTACTCTATGCAAAAGTTTTAAAATGTAGTTGGTATTTTTCATGTGGTTTCGATCAGAGTCGAGCTCCAACACATGGTTTTGATCGAGGCATGGTTAGTCCTGAGTGATACTTGGGTTCCCAAGTAGGAGTGCCTTGGATGGACTCATGGACACTAACTGTTTCCTTCTGACATGACCACCAGGCAGATACTGCTCTGGAATAAATTAGTGACCTTTTAGGGATGTTTTTTCTTTTTACCAATGTATTTCTTGTGAACATAAAGTATGGAATACCTTGGGATAGTTCCTTGGACTCCATTTTTATGAAACTAAGGTTAACCCAAACTTTTGTTAGGCTCAGAGTTGATGTTAAAGGGTGATGATTATAGTGGGATGAATCTGGGTTACACCCTTGTTCATTCTAAAGCATGACATATTAAATTTTCAGGTGATGGTTTGATCATAAAACATCACTAGAAGTTAGGTATGGGGTTAGGTTAATGTGCTCGTTGTAAGCACATGATTCCTTGTAAGAAGAAATTGCAGTTTATTTTGTGATACGCTAACCATATAAGCTGAGCATTATAAGAATGGTTATATAGAGGTGGCTTCAATTTTTTCCCTTCTTGTTCCTTATATACGGTCACTAAGGAAATGTTTTAAACATGTTGTCAGGTTAAGATGGGTGAGGTGAAAATGTTCAGATGTGTCTTTCAAGGAAATATTGTGCAACCAATTTTGGTGTGGTCATTTTGGTTTCGATTGTTTCTTTGATGAGACGTCCCTGATGTTTCCTCCTAATTAATCTTGTTTAACCTATTAAATAAAATTAAATTGGAGTGTCATGAGAACGCTTAGAGGTGTGACTTATAATGCAATTTTGATGGTGGAGGTGTCATGGCTTGGAATTTTACCATTTTTAATATTAAGATTATAGTGGGGAGAACCATCGGCCATGTTTTTAAAGAGATGATGATGTGATCATGTCTATCTATAAAAGAACTTGGGTAAGAACTATTTTAGTGTCTCAGTTGGAAAACAAGTATTGACTTGGGTTTTGATGGATTAAGTTTCATGTGATTAAGTAATTTGTTATGGTGTGTTGGGAATTTGGAAACACAAAGTAGTCATTTAAAAAAAACTTCTAAACCCTCATAGTACAAGGTATTTTTTATTTATTCCCTAAGGATTCACGAGGAATATAATTTATAGGGTGTAGAGGTTGTAACAACCCGTGTTTTAATCCAAGATAAAATTACAAAGTAATTTGACTTTCAATGTTTGGTGGATGGGCCATTTTACAAAATAGGATTTGGAATGTAATTCTAAGAGTTGGAACACTTCAAAGTGTTGTTACTATACTTGGTTGAAGGACATAGTGGTCCCTTAGGTTTCTCGTTGTGTTTTGGGAGCACCAAACCACAAAAATAACAGGTTTGGGTGGTCTGAAAAGGGATCATGGTTTGTCTGAAACTGTGTATCCCTCTAGTGAAAACCATGTAGTTGCAGCAGTTGAGAAAATGTGCCCTGTATGAGATATAAATAGTTTCCCAAATTTTGTGCCTAGCCTACATGATTAGTTCCAATTAGGTAGTACCTATGCACTATTCATCACATGGTTGGCGTACGGTTAGGGAAACTATGTGGAACAAACCATACGAGGTGGGTTCCTAAGAATCAGAAGTTGCACGTTTGACACATATTTTGGCCAAACGGTGTGGGTAGACCATGCAACCTAGTTTTTAGGTTTAAATGAATCTTTTACATGTAATCAAGTTAAATCATTTTCCTCCTTTCTTTCTTCTCCTCCATTGGGTGGCTCCTCCCTCTTGGCATCACGGGTTCTTCCTCCTCCCTATTTTAGGCTTAAACTTATCTCCTCTGTCTGAAGTCAGAATTGAGCATCGTCAATCCATATTCATTTCTCTTGATGTTATCTTCATTCATTTTTTAATATTGTTAAGTTCAATCTTCTCTCGATCGAGTTGTTTTGGTGCAAGCTCATTTGCCCTATTTTCAGAGCAAATGTATGTTTCGTCAATTTCTTCCAAACCAGATGGAATCAAACCTCAATATTGGAAAACTGAGTCATCCTTGGTATATGGTAGGTGGTCTGTGGATTTTTCCTAAATTTTATATCATTTTATAAATAGTGTTGTTGCACTGCATGCCGACCTTTCTCACACGTTTCTTTAAAATGTGTTCTTCAATTTAAATTAGTATATGCACCAAGTATTAATCTTGTTGAGCCTTATTTAGTAAATATAGGATGTCAACTTTGATCCCAAACACCCTGTGGGTGTGCCAGATTAGTTTTCCCCTTTATAGGTAATTTTTTACATACCTGGAATTCCTTCTAAGCATTCAGATTGGATTAATAGAGTAATTTTCATGTCTAGGAAATTGCACAATTCATGATAGCACCTCTTAAGTGCCTTGTTGAACTTTGTAAATTTTCTTCCTATGGTTGATATATTCTTCATTCATTCTTGGGTGTATTGAGTTGTGATTCTTAAATGAGATGAAAAATTATACTAAATGAATTATTTGGTAACAATATCAAGGTTTTATAATAAAACCCCACATATAAGGTGTGTTGTCTTAAAAATTACGAAGTAATGTCAGTGATTTAAAATATGCATAGCCATATTATTTTTCCATTTTCCTATTACTTTGTTGTGGTTAGTATTATGACATGCTTAAGTACATGGCCCCTTTATTATTATTAAATAGAGCTTACCCTTTTTAAATTTTTATAGAACCATTCGACTATATAACTGCATGGCTTATCCCATTCTTACCTAAATTGATAATGAACCAATCACCTTCTATGATCTTTCCTTGTCTTTTAAATGGATTTACCTAAGTAGGTAAATTTCCAATTTATCATGGAACCTTATAAGTGCCCCTTGAGCCTGTTTTAATTGAATTTCCATGTTTTTCTTGATTAAATGGAATGAATTAAATGTAATGGAATATTCATGATGGATTTCTTTCCTTGAATAAATTAAATATTATAATTAAAGGATACTATGTAATTATATTGAACATTATGCTTAATGGTTGTTTTTCTATTATGAAATTAATTTTAAAGGGTGGTAAGGCCATGCTGATCATAGCATGCTAAGTACATGATATTATTAAATGTGATGTCCTTAGTTATAAATAGGATAAATAAATGTAAATAATGAGAGGTATTTCCTCATGGATTGTTTTATAAATATGATTATTTCTTTATATAGGATATGGAATGATGGTAAGGGTAGTTTTGATCATGGATGAATTATGCACCCTTACATCGAGTATTGATCATGGAACATCGCACCTATGATACTATGTGGATAGTGATCCTGATATGCCATGTCCCTGGTGAGTGTTGGCATGGTGGCACACTAATGATTTCAAGTGTTGACATGATGACACACTCAACATATTGAGTGACGGGAATGAATTACCCCACTCATTATGATATTTAGGTCATTTACCCTCTATTGGTAGCTTATATACTAATTTATATTGTTTATGGATGACTGAGTTACACCCTAGTCCAGCCAAGACCTGATATTCTAGGTATATGGCCACTTACAATTATATGTACTTGGTTAATGTAGGTGGATTCAATATATAACTATACTATATATATATTATTACTATATATATAGTTACTAGTCAGAAATTTATTTTCGACCATGAGTTGAAGCATGTAGATCTACCATGCATCCTTCAAGAACCTGAGTAGGCTATTATTTATTTATCCATCCTATTTATTATTATTATTACCTGCACATTGCTTTACTTTTATTCATGGAATATTTTTATTTATAAACATCATGGTTGGTAACCTTTTGGGATTTATATCTCACACCATGTTTGGGTCACCTTTGCACTGGGGTACCTGAATAGATCTCATGTTCAAAGGACCATGGACTTTTTATTTTGTTTTTTGGCTTGTTCTTTAGAGTTAGGAGCATAGGAATGAGCTGGAGCTCAGGATGCTCATGTAAATCACCCATGTGGATTTTTGTTCCTTTTCTTTATTCTTATATTGCACTGTATTGTTTTCTTGTTTTATTTATTCTATTTTAGATTATGTATCATCATTTGGACATGCTTCCATTTTTTGTACAATGTCATTATCCATCATTTATATTCAGTTTATTATATTCTCCTTATTCTCTATATTATTTTACTACTACTTCTATTATTGTTTGTTATCTTGTTCTGTTATACCATTTTTCTTCTCTGGTCATGATGGTATAGTATCCCCATTATCACCTCATTAGGCCTTCTCTACTAGTCGATAGTATCTGGTTTACGTGGAGACATGCTTAAGTACATGTGACCCACTAGTCTGGCTACCATCTTAGTTGTTATCCAGGTGAGGATATTACAATGGATCTACTCATGAAGTCATGGAAGGAGAATAATAACAAACTGGGTGGAGCACTGGCTAAGGTGGGGTTCAGTACAACTATCGGTGGACCTCCCTGGGAGGGAATGGAACCCATTTAATAATTTATATTTGGGTCTTGTAATCATTGTTAATGTTCTTTGAGGATTTCCTAAAATTACTTGGTTAATATATTTTATCTCATTCTCACTATTTCATGAAACATGCCCCAGTTCCATCACTACCTTTTACCCTTCTCTCCTCCCACTATCATAGAAGTACTTCAAGTTTTCCCATAGGATTGGTTATTCTGTTTGTTGGATGGGCATTTTTCTTATCACCTATTCAATATTCCCAAAAATAATCCCATTCAAGGTCATCATTTTTCCCATGGAGACAGTTTTCTACTCTACCCACATAAGTTTGATTTATGGGTTTTGGAATTTTATTATCATCGTGTGAGGAAGAGATCCCCATTTAAATATTTTTAATAAAAAAATTGAAATTTATACAATTACACTATACATTAAAAATGGGAAATTTTAGCTATGGTTAGAATCCATTACTAAATAAATTTTTTTGTCTGACCACCCCTAAAATTTTTAGATTTTTTTAAACTCTATAAACCACATAACCCACCCCAACTCCCACCACATGACACTAAAATATATCTAATTTATTTTAAAATTCTTTTTAAGGTTTTAGTTATCCCCTATAATATTAGAGATTAGAGGTGGTTATAAACTATCCCTAAATTATAATCGTTGATATGCAGTTTTTTATTTTTAAGGATATTACTTATTATTTATATATTTATATATAATTGTATAGCACATGGGGGCATATCCTAGTGGTTTCATCATTTTAGTTTCTTAGATAGGTGTCTAGATCTAGTCTCTCCAAGTACATTGTAGGCCCTCATATATTTGTTTTTTAATTTGTAATTCACCCTCCACAATCATTGGTAAATATATATATAGTAATTAATAATTACTTATTAATAATAATATAACATTTTATTTATATTAATTAGTAAATTAGTCATCAATAATTATAAATTGTTAAATATAATTTTTTTTATTTTTTATTTTTTATTTTTTTATTAATATATATAAACACACATATATTTTATTTATTTTTAATCAGCTAATTAAATATAACATTTAGTGATGGTTTAAACTACCACTAAAATTTCACCACTAAATGGTGATGATTTTTTTTAATTAATAGGTAAATTTAATAAAAAAATAAAATTCAATTAGACATAACATTCCTAAAATATTTCTTTATAACCGGAAGAAAGGAAACATAAGAAAGGGTGATCTTAGATGCTCGGTAAGGATACAAAAGGGAGATATCAATGATCACATAAGAATAACGTGACCATAAAAGTATACTAGCATGAGCTTAATATTTTAAAACCATATCTTGCATATCATATATGATAATATTGAGTCATGGAATAATTATTAGCAGTTCATAATACATGAATCATAAAATAATCAAATAACATGAGTCATGAGAGAATAACATTGGCATAATACATAGAATTGTGTCATATATATAAGAATAGAAAATAATTTCATTAGTATTCAAGTATCACTATCAATACTATCATAGTGGATTGGGTTCAATCCCCAAACTATCTTAATAGTAAAGGTTCACTCCTATGACTATCATCGGGTATAGAGTCACTTATTTAATTGGGTTCACTCCCCATTATAGTCTCATTTATCTCATGAAATATATATCTTTACCTAATGAATTGGAGGGATATATAATTTATATCCCACTAATAACATAATGAAAACAATATATATGTGTTTTATAAGATCATAAATCATTCATCATATCATAAACCATGAAAAAAAAGGGTTTCATAAACATTTTATCATATCATAACCCATATAAAAGATATGGATTTCATAAACATTTAATCAATTCATCATATCATAACCCATGGAAAATGTACGAGTTTAATAAAAATATTTTCATCATAATCAAAAACTATCTAGAGGAATAATAAGTATGGTATCATTGGATCATATCCCTAGTAAAACATAAGTAACATAAAAATATGTCATCATAAATGAAATTTCCTTTAAAAGGTCACTTAGAAAATTTCCTAAGGAAAATACCATTTTCTCTTTGAAATCACTTATTAAAAATCTAAAAATTTCCCAAATATTAATGAAATTTTTTTATTTTAAAATAATCTATAAAACATTTAAAGTAATCCTCAAATAATTGAGTGGTCATGATGATAATAAATTATATTCATGTGGTATAAGTTAAAAGAAAATATTCATTTCATACTTTTGTAAAAAAATTAAAAAAATACCTTGTTTGGAAAATGACAAGAAGATTCCTTTTAAACTATTTTTTAAAAATTAAATCATCAGTAAAAATTAATTTTAAAAATAATATGAGAATATTAAAAATATTCTTAAAATTATTTTTAGAAAATATGGATATGTAGGAAAAAGGATTTTCAACCAAAGAGATAAATAAAGTCAGTTTTCCTTAAAAATGTTATTTCGATCTCTGAGGTAATTAAAATGAGAGAAAGGAAAGGAAAAAAATCTATTCTAAATAAATAACAGGAGTATAATAAAATTCATGAGTTTATTTAGAGTTAAATCATAATCTTTCATCATCGGAAACTTAATCATAAACATTCTCGATAAACAATGAGATTGTAACATAAACCCTTACCTCAAGTTACACTTGCTTCGAAATCACTCTAACATCCTCTATAATAAATTTAAATTTATTATAATTATATAAAATAATAATTTAAACAATTTTAATATATTATATGATCATATTATAACATTTTAACACCGATTTATTAATAACTCATTAAAAATCGTTATTTCTTGGTATTAATTGTTTCCTTTCTCATGAGAATTTTAGTTTGATGGTTCTTGTCCTTGTAATTTGATCATAGTTGCATAATATCCAAAATATTAATCATGATATAAATATAATATATATTCATTATATAAATATTTATGTTTATTCATAAAATATAGATATAGAAAAAATATTTACAAAGTTCATAGAGATAGTAGGTTGTACATACCCATGAACATTGTTTTCACTTTTTGAGGGATGGAGTGAAAGAAAGGTAGATAATAATTAACATTTAAAGAGTCATTATTATATCATATATATCATATATATTAATTAAATATATATTTATTACCATCCAAGTAAATCTTAAATGAAAAACCAATCACCTCACTCCGTGGAGGTGGTAGTCCACACATATGAACGAGTGATACTATCGTTTTCCAACAAGTTGGAAGGTAAGAAGGTAGATGTGATATTATAATTATATAATTATAATTATTTCATAAATATAATATATTAACATTAAACCCATAATAATATACATCCATTAAATATGGTGATTTAAAATAAATTGAATTGCTCTATGGAGATAGTAAGTTGTACGTACGCATGAGTGATACTTTCACTTTTCATTTGATAAAATAGAGGGTGGTTAATGGTTATAACATAATAATAATAACATTTATGTATTATTATTATACTTAAATTCTTATTTTATGATTAATATAATATAATTATATGAGGTAGAATAAGAAATTAATTGAAAGAGGTCGAAAGAATGATTATCTCTTCTCTGGGAGACCTCTTTTAGATCCTTTCTTAAGAAACCTAGGGTTGGTCTTCTGGTAAGGATAGAAAATATTGAACATGGATAATGAATTTTATAAGGTAATTGGGTAGGTTATGGTTGATATAAAAGGCTCAAATTGGTGTAATGAAGAGAAATGTGAGGTGACCTTTTATAAGGGAGAAAGATGACACATTTGGAATTTCTTAAAAGATTAAAATATTATAAAGTGTTTCTCAAGAAAGATGATTAAAAATGGCCATGAATTAAAATAAAATGAGGATATTGTCTAAATAACATCATTAAATGAAATTTATATGGGTTTTGGTGTCATTTTAAACCTTATCTTTTTTATTAACCGCTTTGTTAACTAATTTTAACCTTAACTATGAAAAACAAATTTTTTAATATTAAAGGGTTAAGAATGTTAACATAAATATAAAAGTGACTCATAAATGGAAATTGTTTTATATATTAAACCATATTAAATTATTTTGAAAAAATATAATATTTTTATGAATTTTAAATCCTTTAATAAAATATTATTTATTATAAAATATCATTATTGTCAAATATAGAATTATTCATTTAATTTTACTTTAAAGACGCCAATAAAAAATGGAATTTGAATATAATCCTTTAAAATATCCATTAAAATTCATATTTGTCTAAAAAATCTTGGAAAATAATAACTCATGCAAATTGTTTTACTTTCAATATTTTAAAATCATTTATTTTATTTTTCTATTAATTGAAGAAATATTGTGTTGGCTCTATATAAACATTTAAGGAAATTATATAATTATTTAAAAATATAAATAAATTGCCATAATTAAAATAATTTCATTATGATCAAAATAACCATTAATATTTTTTAAAAACTTTCTTTTTCCCCTATTTGAACATGTGATAGATATTTAAAAGTAAGTGACATTTTATATTTTTCTTTTCATAAATTAATATAAAGGTCATAATAATATAAATTTTCCACCAAGTGGTCATATATTCTATAATTTTATTTAAATGGAAAAAATACACTCATCTAATAGGGTAAAGTCAAGTTTTAGATAAATTTTAAAGACTTTACCCAAAGTTTTAACCTTGTTTTACCCTTTTTTACCTTATTGAGGTGACAAAATTTTATAAAGGATACTATTCACATTGACCAAAAATAAAATGGACCTATATACCAAATTTGGTCCTCCAAATTATAAATATGAAATTCATTTTTCATAATTAAATTTCTATAAGTGGAAGAATTCAATTTAAAATAAGTGCGGAAAACATGATGAAAACTGTTTTTTAGAAAGAAAAAAATACATTTTTAATCATAAAACTAGACTTATTCTAATCCCAATCCTAGAAAAAATATTTGGTGAATGTTAAAATATTTTATTGAATATATAAAATATTAATTTCATTAAAATAATTCATAAATGGTGATTAGTTTAATTTATTAAGACAAAAACATTTCGCCCGTATAAAAACAATTTTTAAGAAAAACACGTCATTTATTTTCTAATGTTTTTATTTTCATTTATAATTAATTTTTAACTAATGAATTAATTTTATAATGTAAAACATAATTTTTCATAATTTAGTTAGTTCTATTCATACCCTTCAATCCAACAGCTAGGAAATAATAATATTTTAACGGTATATTATGGTTTGTTTAAAATTAGTGTTGCGTGTAAAGAAAGATATCAAAGAAATTAAATTTTTTTAAAAGATAAATATATAACAAAATTTATGTGTGTTATAATAATTCATCCAAAACATGTTATTTTTAATTATTTAAAATAATTTACTTGATTTTTCTATTGTTTGTACAATAATTGCGTCGGTGTTACCTAAACATCCTAGGTATTTATATCATCACTAAAAATTAAAAATAACTTAATATCATAAAAGTAATTTTTTTCATATTAAAAATTAACATTTATAAACATTAATAAGTTATTTTTATTTTCATAAAACATATTGGAGGTATTAAAAGAAAGAGATTAACATTTTGTAAGTATTCCTTACTTAAACTAATATAAAGGTCATAATCAAAGGAAAGTGGGAAAAAATTACCATATTTTCAAATCTAAATTGGTAAGGTTCAAATTAATCTTATCAAATAAGATTTAGTATGGTATTTTGTGACCTTAACACAAAATTTTAACCTAAACTAACCTATTTTTCCTTTTATCGTGTTGATAACTTTTTGTTATGGTTACTATTCATTATGACCAAAAATGATATTGAACTCATTATTAAATTTGAACTACCTGATTCCAAATATTAAATCCATTTTTCAATATTTAAATTTTTTAATTGGAAGAAATTACTTTTAATATAAGTTCAAAAAATGCAATGAAAAGCTGGTTTTATAAAAATACTTATTTTAAGCATAAAAAATATTTTCAAACAAAATTGGGTATAATTTAAATTACCATAAAATTATTTGAATTAGGGTTAATAAAGTGATTAATTTAAAACTAAATACAAAATATAATTAGAATTTTAAATTAATTTATTTAAAGAAAAGAAATAATAGTTTTACGAAAATCGGTATTTTTTCACTATTTGCCCAAAAAACAACCTTTTTAGAAAAATTACTAAATTTTATCTTAATATTATTTTCACATGCTGATTATAAAAATTATTTTCATTTTATCAAATATAATTTCTAAATGTAGTGGAAATTAGTCATAATATTCAAGCACAAAATGTAATAAAAACAATTTTTAAAGTATAAAATGAATTTATACTCATTCCTTATCTAGTAACCATCATTAAATGGGTGTTAATTTATTTTATTAAATATATTTTCTATATATTTCATTAAAATCATTCATTTATAGTTATTAAATTAATTTATTTTGATAAAAATATTTTTTTCATATAAATTAGTTTCCTAAAAAATATCCTTTAATATTATATGATCTAATTTAAAATTAAGTTGTTATTTCACAGGAATTAATCAGTATATTTATATTAGGAGAAAAATCCTTCCATATATTTCATAATGCAGCTACTCATGTTCATACTAGTTGATCTAATGACTAGGTTATAACTATCACATTTAAATAATAATATTTTAATAGTATAGTGTAGTTTGTTTTAATCTCTTTACTACATATGGTACACATTATTGAACATAATATTCATTTAAAAGAATAAAAAAATATAATTATGCGGGCTTTTATCCCCCCCCCCCAAAATAAATTATGTCCTCATAATTTTATCTCAGGCCTGATAAAAAATGGATTAAAAACATGTTTAGGATCAATTCCAATGATTTAAAGATAAATGTACATAAGTGGGAAAAAACCATTTATTCTATATTAATAACATTTCCTTGTGAAAATAACTTTAATTTATTTATTAACACTAGGAAACTTATAATTTCCTAAAAATATCTTAAACCATGTATTTACCATAATGAGATTAGTTCTAGTGAAAAAAATTCATAAAGTGTACCTTTAGTTATGTTTTGCGCATTTTTTTCACCTCTGCTTCATCTCATATTCTAAATGATAAATAACCATTATGAATTTTTCATTCCTCAAGAACTAAAATAAAATTTAAATAGATCACAATATCCAAAAAAGGATGAAAAGTTATTTATCATGTTTTAGTCATTAACCAAAACAAAAATAGTTGGTATAAGTTAAGATAATATCAATTATGAATAAACCTTTATACATAAATCTCCAAAACCACAACAATAATGGCCAAAATTAAACTTAAATAATTCCTGTAACTCTTAATAATATTACATTACAAAATTAAAGTCCAAGTATTATGATTATTTGATCACATATTCTTCCAATATCAATTTAACATTTATCTCTAATCTATAAATAACACTAATTTCTCTAAAAGTCACATACCTAAATAATATATATTCCCTAATCATATAATCTCTAAAATATGATAATCATTTCTAAAATAATCATGAAGTCATAATAAATTCATATATTATTCCAAAATATAATTCAACCTTTATTCCTAAAATAAAATACCATCTTAGCCAATAATATTTTCTTTTACCTTAATCATATAATGTTCCCAATATAATGAACTTCTTAAAAAATAAATTTAATCACTTAGTCACAAAATAACTTTTCCATCACAGGGTTATCTATATAATAAATCATATGTTCCCAAAATGTAATAACCCTTCTATCCCAATTAACCCTAATTACCTCAATATAAAAGATCATATTAACCCTAAGGGTTATCAATACCTCTCAACCTATGTCCACAAAATATAAAATCATCTTTATCAAATAAACATTTCACTAAAACACAAGTTAAACATAAGGATTACATATACCTCAAACATTTATTATAACTCATTAAATGTATCCCAAAGTAATCTATTTTCATAAAACATAAAAAAGGTATCAATTCCATTAAATTTATGATCATCCTTAAAATTTATCATTCCTTAAATAAAATTCCACAACATCATAACCCTATATATAGACACTTTAATCATTTAACTTTATTCTTCAACCTTTAACTATGCATTTCCATCATATTACTTAATACTTCCTTTCTATAATCAAAAAAATGAATCATTTCCCAAGATTAATAAATACTAATCTAATCATGTTTCCTACTTAAAAAATAATAAAAAATGTTAAAATAACACATACCTTTTATATTTGTTCATATTTTCTTCATCTTCAGCATATTTCCATGATAAACCTTTATTCATACAATCTTATTAGTATCCTTTGTGAGATTTTTTCCTAGGTAATTCATTTTCATAATGCCTATAATCCCCACATTTTAAACATCTTATTATTCCTTTAATACATTTCTCTAGGTGATTATTCCCACATTATTAACACATGGAAAGTTGAATCTATTTACCTTTATGATCTTTATCACCTAAAATTACATGAAAATCTATTTTTCATTTATTTGGTGTGTTATAAAACTCACCTAGGTTCAGTTTGTTAATAATGTATCGAGATATATATTTAGTAATAACCATAATATTTTTCACTACAAGTCATGTCCTGTTTGGTTAATCATTCATACAACCACCGCATTTTCCTTCACATTCATTGCTAACTTGGTTCTTACTGGTTCCAACCATTTACTAAAACCAAAATTGTTACTGTGATTATATCAAATCAAATCATTATAAACCATCTTATAAAAAGTATAAACACTAATATATACTTAACCATGTAATATTTTATTTAACTATTTTTATTTCGTTAAAAATAACCATAATTCACCTTAATGTTCTAATCTTTAAGGTTATAGAAGAAGTTTAACTTATGATCCCAAACCAATATATGTACCCTTAAATTTTTCTCATCAAACAACATCCAAACCTTTAAAGTTATCTAAAATAAGGCTTTAATATTAAATATAATGACTCCTTTAATAATAAACCCATAATTATGAGTTTAATAGAAAGGATTGAATTTTCTTACATTCTCATGATCTTTCAGGTTTATTGTTTTAAATAATTAGGAAACAATCTTACATAGAAAACCCATACAAAACAAAGTAGATACTTCTACTCAATATCCATTTTCCTCCCAAAAAATGAATTCTTAAATTTAAAATATTTTTTTATTTAAAACAATATTTCTTCTTTTAAGATAAATACCTATATAAAAAATATTTAACTTTCTATAGTCCCTTCCCCTTTATTAAGATTTGTGTAAAAAAATAAAAACATGGGATCACTAGTACAAAATTCATTTTATCTGATATTTTTTTCACATAATTTTTTTCAAACTGATAAAATAAATTTTTTTTCATATCTGTTATTCAATAACCAACATGAAAAATAAAACATGGCTCTTTTTTATGTTGGTTATTTTAATAACATAAGTGAAAAAAAGAGTTTTCCATGTTATTTATTAAATAATATATGTGAAAACTCATTTAAATCTTATTTAAGTATTGGGTCATTCATTTTGTTTTCATCATTTCACATAATAGACTTTATTTTTCTCTTACACAGTGAACCCTAACCTTTCAATATTTAATATAGATGCCTCAAAACTCTTCATTCTTTGATCCAGTGGCCTTGAATCTCTTTCAGCTGGCATCCACCACTATTATCCACCTTTACTCATTGCAACTGCCACTTTTGATCTCTTTGCACCTTCTTCCCATTAGTGTTTCCCTCTCAATCATCCCTATTCTGATTTCAATTTATTTTTTGTATTTATTGTTTTTATTTTTCATGAATACAAGGTATTTTAATTTTATTTTTTGTTCCAATATTCTATTGATTTCATCTTATCTTCACTATATGTATTTGTGGTAATTATTATTCAAACATAAAAGGTATTTTTTTAATTTATGAATGATTTTTTTTTATATTAAGGCATGATTAAATGATAATTTTAGTAAATGTTGTTATAAATAATGTTAGTTTATTGATTAATGTGTGTCTAAGGTATGTTTTTTTCTGTATTTTGAATTCATTTTTGAAATGTATATTGGATTATAGAGTTTGAATATGGAGTATTTATCATGTATATTTATATCATGAAGATGATTTCATGATAATTTGTGATTTTTTATGAAATAATTATTATTAAATATGTTCAATGTTATTTTTTTATCATATATGTTGTATTTTTTTATTTATGAAATATTTTATGATATTTTTTATTGTTATTTTAAAAGTAAATTTTAAATTAAATTTGAAAATAAAATAACTTGTTTTTAATTCATGATATTTATTATATATAATAATGAGGCAGATTTGTATTACTAAACATCCAACAACTAATGAATATGAGGAAGGTTTTGATGCTTTTTTTATTTTTATAAATGAAATTTTCTAATAAATGACTTGTTTTTTGTCCATGATTGAAATGTTTAAATATGGAGAAGTTGAAAATCAGAGAAATAAAAGACCATTTATTGAGGCATGGTTTTAATCCAAGTTATAGCCCCTGAATTTGTTATGGTGAAACTATATAGAATTCTATATATATTGATGATGATGATTTTCAAGATGATAACTCAAGTGAAATTGAATAAATGACTTGTGATCTTGAGGTAGAATAAATTGAGAAAGAACTGATAATTGAGAATATTTATGGTATTACTAAAAAACCATTATATTCAGTTTTTATGGAATTTAATGTTTTATCAACAGTGTTAAGGATAATTAACTTGAAGGTGAAAATGGATGGAGTGACAAGATTTTTATTCATTTTATACAACTAATGAAAGTCATACTTCTTAAAGACAATGATCTTCCAAATTCCCATTATAATGAAAATAAAATATTTTGTATGATGGGTTTGGGGTATAAGAAGATGCATGCCTTCCCAAATGAAAGTGTGATATGCGGGAATGAATATAATGGTCTATTATAGTGTCCTAAATGTGGGATATCACAATATAAATTGAAATAAAAAAATAGGGTAATTTAGTAGTTAAATATACTCCTGCCAAGGAAATTTGGTATTTTACTATAATTACTCATTTGAAAAAAAAATTCAAATTCAAATGATGTAAAAATGTTAGGATGGAATGTGTATGAGAGGATATTTTATATAAAATTATGTCATCCATCTGATTGTCTATAATGGAACAAAATTGATCAACGGTTTCTTATATTTGGAAATGAAATTATAAATATTAGGATTGGACTTTGCATAGATAAAATGAATCTATATCAAAGTATTAGTATAAGACATAGTTCATGGCTAGTTTTATTGGTAATTTACAACTTATCTCTAGAATTTTGAATGAAAAGGAAATATATCATGTCTAGTTTAATGATTTTTGGACCAAAACATCCTGGAAATGAAATTGATGTTTTATTGTCACCATTAATTGATGATTTGAAACTTTTATGGGATGAAGTTATTAAAGTGTGTGATTATTATAAAATGTAACATTTTCAACTACATGAAATGATTATGATCACTATAAATGACTTCCCATAAAATGAAAATTTGTATGGATATAGTGTTAATGGGAATAAAACATGTCTAATTTTTTAACAATAGACTTTATATTTTAAACTGCAACATAGGGTAAAAACATTATGCATGGATCATAAAAGGTTTTTGTCTATAGATCACTCTTATCAAAGATTAAAAAATTAATTAAATGGATCACAATAATTTGATATTGCTCCAAAACCTTTGTCCACCAATCAGTATTTTGAGAGTGTTAAAGGCATTGATATCATATTAAAAAAGACTCAAAAATAAAGTATTGATATAAATATTTGGAAGAAATAGTTAATATTTTTTTGAATTCCATATTGCAGATATCATCAGGTAAAACATAAAATTTCTATCATGCATGTGGAGAAGAATATCTATGATAACTTAATTGGAACATTGTTGGATATTATAGGAAATACTAAAGATGGGTTGAATTCAAGATTAGACTTAATCTCGAGTGGAATACGTTTGGATTTAGCTCCCACTCCTACTGGAAGATGAGCATACCTGCCTCAGTCTTTTCATACATTATCTAAGAGGGAGAAAATTAGTTTTCCAATGTATCCATGACATAAAAGTTTCATAGGGTTATTATTTAAATGTAAAAAAATTTGTCACTAAAATATTTGAAGTTGTTAGGTATGAAATATCATAATTATCACATCATGAAGTAACAACTCCTACCATTTCATTATGTGGAATATTACCCATCCATGTTTGAATGACTATCGTGAAGGTGTGTTATTTTTTCAATTAAAATTGTAACAAAGCGATTGATTTGAATTCATTGAACAATTTAGAGAATGATATGGTTTCAATGATTTGTAAACTGAAAATGTATATTCCTTTATCTTTATTTGATATCATGGTAAATTTAATGGTTAATTTGGTGTAAGAAATAAAAATTTGTGAACCTGTATATCAATTTTGGATGTATCATTTTGAAAGTTATATGAAGATATTAAAGGGATGTGTTAAGAATCCATATCGACCTGAAGCCTCCATTTTTTAGAAGCATATATCTGAGTAGGTTGTAGAGTTTTATACAAGTTATTTATCTGTATTGGAGCACATTGGTTTTCCTATATCATTCTATAAACAATCCAATTATGGTAGGAATGGTATTTTTATATTAAAAGTAAAATAATTGATAGGTGAATAGATAAAAAGGGTATATTTATATATCTTGAATAACATAGATTATTCTCATACATATAAAATATTTCATGTTTATTTGTTAAAATAATGTTATTCAAAGAATAAAGATATATGGATTTTGAATTAGTGTAAAAAAATCTTCTTCCATGGTTTAAAGAGACCGTGCATGGTAGATCAAATGTATCATAAACTTTGAGATTATTGGTGGGTGGACCAAGTATAAATTTGATAACATGTTCTAGTTAAGCATTTAATGGTTATAGATTTCATACTAAAGATCGAGACAATATAAGTACAGTTTAGAATAATATTGTATTGGTGTTCATAGAAGCAATGATTTTTTTTATTTCCAAAGATACAAATTGAATCTCCACAAAAATCATTGAATATTACATAGTCATTGAAGAAATATGGTAGTTTTATTACATTAAATTTTGAGCTCTAGTATTTAACTACAAATAGGTTATCGGTAACAACATTGTCAGGAACAATTAATTCGGTGTGACACTTATTAATTTAAATATATTAGAATTCACAACTGATCCTTTTATCATGAAAACACATGAAAAAAAAATTTTTGTTCTTGATCAATCAAATATTCAATTTTCTATCATTTTATAAGGAAAAAATAGTATGTTGGTGATGAAAAACTTAAATATTATGTCAATTTATATGATATCCCTACTTCCATGGAAAAATTAATAGAGAATATTGATGAGAACTTCATAGAAATGGTTTGTACCATAAGTAATGATCATGAAGAAGGAATATGGGGAGAAATCTGTTAGTGATTTTTAATATTATAGGTAACATATATTTATTTCTTGTTTACTTTTTTAAATTTCATAAAATGTTAGATATATTTTTTATTTATTTACTTAAAATACATATTATAACTAATATGTTAAATTTTTTGTTTATATTATTTTAGTTTTGACTGTTTCATTTTTTCAATTATTCAATATTATATGTAACTAATGTATTTTTATTAATTTTTACTTAAACTTTGTTTTCTTTTGTTTTTTTTTTGTATCCTTTTAAAAAATTCATTAAAATTTTTATATAATATTTGGATTTATTTTCCTTAATTTATTTCATTTCACCCACCTCTAATTAATGATGTTATAATTTTATTTAACTACTTTAAAAAAATATTAATAAAAATGTGTTTAGTTTAGTGTAATTTTTATTGAACCAATTATTTTTTTTATTTAAAATTATATTTAATAGTTGGATTTGTATATTTTTTTACTAATTTTTTGTTACATTGATTTATAGGATAATGCTAGATTAAACATATGATTCACCACGAGCTTCTGGGGAGCACCATACACATACTTTAGCTGAGGAGTCTCCTCATCCTTCTATATAGGATTAATCTACTTCTACAGGGGTAGAGAAGGCTTCCAAGTATGGTTAACATGGATACACATGTTTACCAAAATTATTAGTTTTTCGTGGCTAGGACTAGAAGATATCAGTTTATTTTAATGATAATGATATTATAGAGATTCCAAATATAAAATAGTTTAAGACTTTTTCAATAAAAGCTTGGTCCAATGTTATTATTTTGATTAGTGATTAGAAAAGAGTTGATAAAGAAACATTATCTCAATTAAGGGAGAAAATTTTGATAATCTCATCTGTTATTATTTTTCATATTAGGAAATGTTTTTATTAATATATGGTTTTTTTCACTTATTATTAGATTACATATGATATACCTAATACTAAAGGAGTCAGGAAGAAATGTTTAGATTTGTCTACTAGGAGATGTAGGGATTTTAAAATAACCTTCACAATATGTTTCATTTTTTGGTGATGGACAAAATAAAAATCCATGTGATATATATCCTTATCTAGATAAAGATACATTGAGGTTGTTTGTTTAAATTAGATGAGAAGAATCATTTTTATAAGTGAAATTTTATCTTTTAAATGTTTTTTTATATTAATGATTTTTTTATTCTTAATTTATATCTAATGAGTAGATATCATTAGGATATCCAATCCAAAAATGTATACCCTCATGATTTAGCTCATGGGGGGTATACATTATTGGAAGAATAAATTATGGTTTAAAATATTCAGAAACTAAGAGATGAGTCTTTAGGCTCTACAGAGGATGGCCCTCTTTCCCCCCAACTAGACATGAAAAATAAAAGAGGGCCCAGATGAGAAAAACGGGCTAGTATCATATGAAATAGTTGAGGGATTTAGTTTAAAATGATTTTAAATTATTTAATTTATTTATGTTAATTAAAATATTTATATATTTTGATTCACTGTTTAATTTTTCAAATATTCTAAACACAAATACCTCAAGGAATAGATCACACATGGTACCTTCATACCTAAGGGTAGGAAGGTTATTTTATCTACTGTATTGGGAAAGTCCGAACACTCGGGTCATATATGTGAATACATGGTAGGCGTGTCAATAAAAAAAGTATTTGTTATTTTTAGTGATTCTTCAAAGAAGGATGTATAAAAAATAAAATATAAGGTTTGGAAGATAAAGTTCAAAATATGGTGGAGATAATGTAGGATAGGATCATAACTTTAGTATAGTAGATGTTTGAAGACATGAAAAAATAATTTCAAGCTGTATATTCAACTCTTGCACCTTAGCCTACAAATCCCACTCCTCCATCTTAGCCTATAGATCCCACTCCTCCACCACCTCCTACTTATCCAACTCCTACACATCCTCCTTCATAGTTTCCCATTTATTTTGAGTTATATATTGAGTATCCCCAACATCATATTTTTCATGTGGGATTTTATATTATATTGGGGATATAGTTCATCATCAACAGATAGATATAGATAATCTTAGGGTCATTGTAAAAGATATTATAGATAGATTAGTAATATTACAATTTCTTATAGATGAGTTCACCACTATTAGAAAAAGTATTAGTTATTTCTTAGTTTGGACATCTAGAATTTTTCGACAAATTACCACTAAGGTATGTATAGATTATATCCTTTATTTCATAGTTGTTTTAGATTTATTTTAACATTTATAAATTTAAATATTTATCTATTTTTTTACAATAATACTTTAAAGTTAAATACATTATATATAGAAAACAAAAGGTATAAGCTTTTATTACTTCAGATACTTATTCTTCTATACTTGATAAATTATCAACATATTTATCATTATTATTATAATTTTATGAGCTTCCAAATGATGCTAAAAAATTTTAGAAAGAACTAACTTTGATGATTTTAAAGAGGGATGTCATGGATCTTGTAGCTGGATATTTTTTGGGAATCAGCATGATGCAAGTCTTTTCCATGTAAACCGATTATCATATTTTTTTCCATTTATTTTAATTTAATAGAAATTAACACTTATGTTTGTTTTATATTTTTTATATTTATAAATTTATTATTTACTATAATGTTTTATCATTATATGGATTTTAAATCCCATAATTTATTTTACCAATAATGATGATAATGATATATGAAGAAAGAAAAAACAGAAATTGTTGAAAGATTTCAAAATTATGTAATTCAGTGTTGGGTGATTCTTTATCTTGAAGGGTATAAAAAATATATTTCTTAATGTTTTATTTCTATTAACTAAATAACAACTCATGTAATATTTTTTTCTATATTAGTGGTCATTGGGTGTTTTTTTTAAGAGAAAAGATAACTTATTGGTTATGTTCTATACATGGTGGTGTGTAGAAAAATTTTAGAAAAGTATTACATGTAAGTTTTATTATTTGAATACTTTTATATTATAATGGATTTTAATTTTATTCCATACATATCATTTTCAAACATTTAATGGGATTAATTAAGAGTGGAAATAGGAAATAAGATCACAAAGATCAAATATATAAAATCAAAGGTGAATTCTCATTTATAATTAAAAATTGTTAGCTTCAAGTACATAAAATATTATTTTGAATTGAAAAACTCTTTTGAAATATAATTTTCATCACTAAGAAGTAAAAAAGGAATGTGAATATTATGCTTTAAGATTTATGTTTGAAATAGTTTCAATGAGAACATCAAGGTCAGATTTTATTATAAAATTTCCTTCAATTTATCTTGTAATTATATTTATAATACATGTTAAATGATTTCTTTTTTATTTGTATGTATTTTAGGACCATATCCCTTATAATTCACAAGAATTGAATCGCATGTAAAGAGAATGGGAGGAATATTTCATAGGTTTGTTTGGATTTTAGTTTATTTATAGTATATAGTGTAAAGTTTACATTTCAAATTGTAAAGTTAAATTGAATTGAATATTTTTGTGATGTTGTGCTACTATTTTTTATGGTTTAGGTTATGCTATTATAATTCTGAGAAATTATTTAATTTTTTTATTTTTTTAAAAAATCATGTCGGTTATTAAATAACCAACGTGAAAAATCATAAACTTTGGTTTTTCATGTGAGTTATAGAAAATATCAATGTGAAAAAAATTAAACACATCAGTTATTTTTAATAATAAATGATATAAATCAATTTTCACATTATTTTTTATATAAATAACATGAAAAACCAAAGAAATTATATATATTTAAATTGGTTTCTACGTCATTTTTCCAAAAACTGATATGAAAAAATATTTATTACTATATTAGTTATTAACCAACATGAAAAACTCATTTACTACATCACCTACTATAATGTCGCTTTGTAACTGATGTTAAAAACCCAAAAAAATGATATAAAAATCCTTTTCTTTACTAGTGGATGAGAACAAAAAATACAAGTAAATGATACAAAATTAAAGAAATATGTTAGTCCATTTTGAAAATCATGAAATCCCATAGAAAATTTTCCTTTTTATATAATTAAACTTGAGCTGCAAATAATCATTTACTTACTCTATAAATCAGATTCATTTCCCAAATATTTTCATAAAACATGTCATAAGAAATATTAAAGGAAAAAATTATAATCATGAGGGTATCTTTTAAAACATGTGTACTTATGAAAACATTTTATTCAAAACATACTTTTTGTCCTTAAAATGGGAATAAACTTTCCTTTAAAAAATGATTATTTTACCTTATAAAACCAAAATAATTCCATGAAAACTTATTTTAAATCATATAAAATTCATATAGGTACCTTGGGACATCATTTTCATATCACTCTTGAAATAACTCTTACAAGCACACTTATAAATGAAATAACATACTCGGTTAATTCCAACATATATTCCTTAAAGAAAAAAATCATTATCCTATTCATTAGAGATCTATATTGGGATCAACCATCATTATGAACAATTTAAAATGACCATAAAATACATAAAACACATAAAATATTTAATTTACATCATAAAATAATATAAATTATTTTGGTTAACAAATATGTAGAAATTCTTTGAGACTTCATGTAAAAAAACTCTTAAAGTGAAAATTTCCCAGAAGAAAAGTAAATAAAATTTTCTTTGAAAAAACATGAAAAATTTTATAGGAATATTCATAAATAATAATGGTCATGAAAATGTTGTGGTCATGCAATAAACATTAAAAAACATTCTTTTTCACTTGAGTAAAAAGAGTCCAAAGTTACCAATATAGAAAGCGTTCGAAAATATTACTTTTTAAACCATCATAAGAAAAGTAAAAGATAGTTTTAAAATTAATTTAAAAATAAATTTTAGTAAAATAATAACATTCATAAAATATTTTTTGAAACATGGATATAGAGGAAAAAGATTCCTAAAGATGACGTTAAAACATTTTAAATAAAGTTTTAAAGAAAATCTCCAACCTTAAGTATGAATTTCCACATACATACTTTAACTCTATTATAATAAAATTGTATTAATTATTTACTTTATTAAGAACCTTTTTCATGTGTATTCCCTTATTATTATCCCTTTTTCATTTATTATAATGTCTTATATAGTTACTAAATCAGTTATGTATATGTAGGATGTTTGGAGGATGTTCATTTCGTATTTCCAAAACAACTTCGATAGGTTGACCATGGTCAAAGGGTTCATAGTTCCATAATATTAAAAATATTAATCATTTAATAATTATCATTCTTATACATTAAATAAATATTTATATCCACCCATGAAACACAAACATGAAAAATGAATCACATCGCTTTGTGGTGGTGGTGGTCCACACACACGTGTGAGCGACATTATAATTTTTCAACAGATGGAAAGGTAAGAAAGTAAATAATGTATTATATTTATAAAATCATAATTATGTCATAAATATCATATATATTCATTTTATCCAACATTTTAAATATTCATATGATACAGTGATGAATAACTAAACACATCGTATCGTGGAGGTCGTAGTCCACACGTATACATGAGTAATGTTTTCATTTCCCATAGTATGGAAAATAGATAAAAAGGGTTATAACATAAACATAATATAATTTTAGTATAATATAGGTAATTATATTATTATATTATCATGGTTATGATAATTTTTAAGGATTTATAAGAATAAATAAAGTTAAAATAAATCAGTTAAGACTTATACATCCTATTTTCATATCCACCTTTCGATTGACTATGAGGCCTTTGAAGGAGGATAGGTTTATAGTCACTATAGTGAATTTTATATATGATAATAAAATTTTCTATATATGTTTTGGAATATTTTTAAGATAAAACTAAACTTTAGTTGTGCTTTGAAAAGATTTAAGTGAGCCCCTTTTTATAAGTAGAAAGTAATAGAATTTTTAAAAAAATCAATATTTAAGGGTTATGAAAGAAATTTTAAAAATGTCAAGTGAAACATACCTAGGTAATTCATGATATGATATAAAATTTTCCATCCACTTGAGTTAATATTTTATTTTTATGATTTAAAAATTAATTTTTTAACATTAAAAACAATTTAAAGTCATTTTCATGACTATTTACATATCTTGACTTTAAAGGCATCAAGATAAAAATATAATTAGAATATAAAAACTTTATACACCACTTAAAATTTATAATTATCCATTAAATTATTGTAACATTGTAATTTATCCAAAATATATTACTTTTAATGTTTTTAAAATAATTTACTTGATTTTTCTACTGTTTGCAAAAGCCTTGTGTCTGCATTGCGTAAATGGTCTAGGTAATTATACTATAACTACAAATTAAAAATAAATTAATAAAAAAATATCCATATTTAAAATTAAATATTTATAACCATTCATAACTTCTTTTTATCCCAATGAGAATATATTAGAGATATCAAAATAAATAGAGTGACATTTTTGTAATTATTCTTTATATAAAAAAATATAAAGGTCATAATCAAAGGAAAGTGGCACTAAATTACTAGATTTAAAAATATAATATTAAAAGGGTAGAAATAATATTATCCAATAGGATTTAAGATGATATATTTTGACCTTATCATAAATTTTTATCCATAATTAACATGTTCGAACCTTTACCAGCGTGACAACTCTTTACCATGGTGACCATTCATTATGACTAAAAAATAAATCAACCTCATTACTAAATTTTAATATACTTATTACAAATATGAAATAAATTTTTAAATATTCAATTTATAAAGGTTCTATAAATTACTTTTGATATAAGTTCTCAAAATTCAATGAAAAACGTTTTTTAGAAAAATACTTGTTTTAAGAATAAAAGTGATTTTCCAAAAAATAAAATATAATATTTATTACCATAAAATTAGTTGAATTTCTTTTAATAAAATTAGTTTTTTACTTAAAAATAAAATCCAAAATATAATGATACTTTTAAATTAATTTATTTAAAAAAATAATTGAAAGTTTTGCAAAAATCAATATTTTTCACTATTCATCCAAAAATTAACCTTTTAAAAATGTCATAAAAAGTTATCTTAATATTATTTTTATAGGATGATTTAAAAAAATATTTCCATTTTATAAAATAAAATTTCTAAAAGTTTCATAAATTAATCATAATATCCATCAGCAAAATGTTATAAAAACTATTTTTAAAGAAAAAATATTTTTTGAAGTATAAAATGAATTTATACTCCTTCCTTATCTAGTAAAAACATTAGATGAATGTTAATTTATTTTATAAAATATATGATCTATATATTTCATTAAAATAATTCATCTATAGTGATTAACTTAATTTGTTTTGATAAAAATATTTTATGCATATAAATAGGTTATTTGAAAAATATTCACTTTAATCTAATATAATATTATTTAAAATTGATTTCTAATTTCCTAGGAATTAATAAATATATTTTTATTAAGTAAAAATTCCCTATAAGTATTTCATGATGTGGTTACTTCTATTCATGCCCGCCAATCCAATAGCAAGTTTATAATCGTCACATTTTAATAATAATATTTTAATAGTTTATCACGGTTTGTTTTAAGTTAGGTATTGTGTGTGGTGCATGTTAATGAATATAATTAAAGTTACAAAGGATCAAATAATAACTGATAAGGGGGGGTTGAATCAGTTGTTATCTTTTTATGTGTTTGAAAACTTTTAGAAACTTAACCCCTATAACCTGTTAAGATTTATTTCCTTATTAACTTTTAGTAAATAATCATGCATGAAAAGGTAGGAAAGCAAGTAAAGCACATAATATTTACAAGGTTTGGCCTAAGTGTGAGAACCTACGTCCTTACCATAGCCACCCCCATGGGTCTATGTAAATCCACTATTATGAAGAAGTGAATGCAACTTGTGCCCACTCCCGTTAGACAAATTTTATCTCCTAATAAAAATGATTATACTGACTCCTATCAGTTTGCAACATTTGATAATAAAATAATTGAGCCAAAAATTTATTAAAGATTTTGTTGAAATATCTCCACAATTTCTTAGTCTAAATCCTTAGTTTGATTTGGTTGGATCTGATTTTCTCAATCTGATGATGTTGGATATGATTCAATCAATATGATGGTGATGGATCCAATAAACTCAGTTTGATGAATTCATTCTCAATTTCCATTACACAAACTCTGCTCAAATAATCAATATGATCATTCTCATTATGATTGACTCAATATGATCTTTCTCAATCCAGTAAACAAACATTCATCTGTCTGATCCTCCTCACGAGATATCTAGCTAGAAATGACTTTCACATGATTTATTCATTGCACCACCTTTTTTGATTGTGTGGAAGTTAACAATAAATGAATAATCTGAGAAATTATTTATAGGTGACTTAGAAAAAAAATTGGGGAACCTGAAAACTTTCCCCACTTCCTCAAATTTCAAAATATCAGAATATCACTCACATTTAAACTTCAACTTTGACTTCTTTAATCCTCCTTAGATTTCTCCGAGATTTATGCAAAATTGAATTTCAAGTTTTTAACTCTTCAACTCTTCATAAAATTTCTAGAATCTTATTTTTTAGTCTTCTTTATAATTATATCATTATGATCTGCCGTTATTTATTAGTTCATTAGGAATTTATTTCCTTCTCAGTGATTATGAATTTTGTATCCTTCTCAATGATTATGAATTCTATTTCCTTCTCATCTCATTACGATTTTTGTTTCCTTATCAGCTCATTATTAATTTTGTTTCCTTCTCATCTCATTATGAATTATTCTTCCATATTAGTGATTATTAATTGTGTTTTCTTATCAGTGATTATTAATTTTTTGTCCAGCTCAACTCGTTACGAATTCTGTTTCCTTCTTAGTGATTAAAAATTATGTTTCCTTCTCAGGGATTATGAATTTTGTTTCCTTCTAATCTCATTATGAATTATATTTACCTCTCAGTGATTAGGAATTGTGTTTCCTTCTCCACTTATTATGAATTATGTTTACTTCTTATCTTATTATGAATTTTGTTTTCTTCTCATTGATTATGAATTTTGTATCCTTCTCAGTGATTACTAATTATGTTTCCTTCTCATCTCATTATGATTGAATTTACCATTATGATGGAATTCTTCACTCTACAACATTGAATTTCTTCAAACCTCTCCACCATTTATTCAAAATCTTTTATCATGAAAGTTTTCATGATTTGTGATAACTTCATGATCAAAAAATCATCAACTAACTTGGTTTTATAAAGTATGAAAACTTTCCAATTCATGACTTCACGATATTCTTTCAAAACTCTTCAACAACAATACGACTTCTTCAAATAGTAATATCTGACTTTCGAACAAACACCATGTCCGATGAATTTCCATTACAATGGAATGGATCTAATTCCTGAGAAACAAAAACATTATTCTATAAAAAATTTATTTGTCAAAAAATATAAAAAAAAAATTTTAAACAATTTATTCCAAAGGTTCTTCAATCTCCCCCTTTGGATTTGTTGACAACCCTTGTTAAAAAAATTTCAACTCTAAAAAGTTTTTCAAACTCAAATTTTGTAAATAACTCATGTTTTTTCACCTTTTATAAAAATATAGCCTTTATCATAAGAGAGTTTCCTAAAACCACACTACTATATAAAGTAATTTTTTTTAAAGTAATTTTCATCCCTCAGTGGAAAGAAAATTTTGTGGTTGTAAGGATAAACTCTCCCTCACTTTTATATTTTCCTCCCTCGTGTTTCTTTTTCTCTCCCCAATGTAAGGATAAACTCTCCCTCACTTTTATATTTTCCTCCCTCATGTTTCTTTTTCTCTCCCCAATGTAAGGATAAACTCTTACTCACTTTTATCTTTTCCTCCCTCACATTATTTTTCTCTCCCCCATTATATGATAACTATAACTTCATATTTATTTGATAAAGATAAGTAAAAAATTCTTACCATGTTCAAATTTGTTACTTTATATCCCCCTTTTTCAATATAATCCAAAGTGCGGTGGGGTTTTCTTATTTATGTGGTTTAGGAATTCATGAAAGGAGGTTGAACATGAAGTTTTAGCCTAAATTACACAAACCTTTCTTTCAGTATTGATTTTTTAAATATATTAGAAATATGATATTTTTTTAAATGTATTCCAGTGAAACGTCTTCATCAGAAACTTTATCTTTTATAAAGTGAAACATTATATCAATGATTTTTTATCTTGAATGTTGGAAATGATTTTTAGAAAAATCAATTTCACTATGATTATCACAATGTATCTTCAATGGTTTAAAAACTTTTACTTTAAAATCTTCCAGCTGAACTTTTATCCATAACATTTGAGTACAAGACTGAGTAGCTGCAACATATTCGGATTTAGTTGTGCTCAAAGTTACTGAAATTTTTTTCTTACTATGCCAACTCATACAACATTCACCCAAGAAAAATGGTCCTCTTGAGGTTTATTTTCTATCATTATAATCTCTAGCCCAATTAGAATCAGTATAACCATGAAACTTCATCTCACAATTTCTTTTGTATAATAATCCCTATGAAGTTATTCCTTTGACATATCTTAGAATTCTTTTTTCAACCAATATATGTGATTCTTTCAGATTACTTTTATACCTAGAACATAAATTCACATCATAAAAAATCATATCTTGAGGTTGTAAGGTAAAGTAGACTTCCTTTCATCTTATGAAAATATTTCTGATTAGCACTTTTTTTGGATTCATCTTTACTCAACTTTGTGATCACTGAAATAGGAGTAGAAACTTCTTTAGATTCTTCTATCCAAAACTTCTTCAAAAATTCCCTTGCTTACTTTTCTTGAGATAAGAAATTTTTTTTTTGAACTTATAATCCAAGGAAGAAATTTAATTCTCCCAACATTTACATTTCAAAAATATTATTCATTTCTTTATCAAATTTTTTAAAAACATATTCTCTATCCATAATAAAAATTATATCATCCACATAAATAATTACAATTAAATATTTACAGTCAACATATTTCACATATAAGTTTCTATCAACTTTTTAAATAGAAAAATTTAACATTCTCATGCAATTGTAATGTTTTTAATACCAAGAACGTGGATCTTTTTTCATCCCATAAAAAGATTTATTTAGTTTACAAACTTTATTTTCATCCTCATAAAGTATAAACATGCAAGGTTGTTCAATGTAAACTTGTTACTCAATATCAACATTTAAGATAGCTGACTTTACATTCATCTGATAAAATTTGTAATTCCAATGTTCATCCAATTAAAGAAACATTCTAATAGTCTCAAATCTTGAAACTGGGGAAAATATTTATTCAAAATACACACCTTCCACCTATGCATATCCTTTACAAACAAGCCTGGATTTATTTCTTAAAACTTCTCCATGTTCATTTAACTTGTTTCTATAAACCCAATTGGTTCCGATAACATTTTTATTTGTTGGACATTAAAAAATTTCTCATGATCCATTCTTCTCAATATGATCCAAATATTCATTCATAGAATCCAACCATTCTTTGTGTTGAATATATTTTGAAACTGATTCTGGTTTAACTTTTGATATAAGTGAAGTATGGTTTCATAATATAAACTTTCACCTTGTCTAAACTGAAGAAATTTGATTTCTAATAAAGTTTTCAAACTCAAAATGTTTTTCTAAATTTTTAAATTCCAAAGTTTCTTTCCCAACTAAAATTTCATCATCACATGAATTTTCTAAATCTTGATAGGGATGTTTTGACTTATTTTCACTATTATTGAAAATCTCTAGTTTATCTTCATCAACATTCTCAAAAACATTTGTTAATAAATTTTTATTTTCAATTACTTTCACATCATATGAGTCTACCAACTTTTTAAATTTTTATTCCATCATTTGTAACTTCTTTCATTTGGTGAATAACCGAAAACATTTACTTCCACAGATTTCTCACCAATCTATCACAAATATGGATTTTTTATTTTGAAAAAACATGTACTTCCAAAAACATTGAATTATTTCAATAAAGGTTTATTTTTATACCACATTTCATAAGGAGTCATGTTGGTTTTCGATCTCAACAAGCATCTATTTTGAACATGTATAGTAGCACTAACAGCTTATCTCCAATAGAATTTTGAAAGTTTGTATTCTTCTAAAAAACTTCTTATGATCTCCAAAAAACTTCTATTCTTTATTTCTACTACCCCATTTTGATGTGGACTATAGGGAGCGCTATACTGATGTTTTCTACCACTCTTTCTTGTATAAGTTTGAAAATTATTGCTTGTGAATTCGATACCATTATTTATTCTCAACCTTTTTATGGAAACCCACATTTCTTTCTCAACATATTTTCTAAAGAATTTGAAGATTTCAATATCCTATGACTTGTGCTTTATAAACATGATGTTTTTCATCCAAGTGAAATCATAAATAAAAGTGATAAAGTATAAATATCCTTTTGTTGATTGATGTATCATCGGCTCATATAAATCTGAATGAATAAGATCAAGTGGTCTCGTAGATTGAATCTAAACTCTTTTACAACTTTTTTAGTCATCTTTGTCACACCCCAACATTTTAAAATTATTTTATTCTATTATTTTTTGTCTTTAGTTAGCCTCGTCAAGGTGAGGGTTGATCACTAGTCTAAAATTTTTGACGTTTAATAATTTTTATGAGTTTCGGACAGGTGCACAGGCACCACACAGTTGGTTGTAACCATGTGGTCAGCCCAAGTGCTCATGTGGTTCCCTAATGTTTAAAATAAATAAAATTTTATAGAAATAAAATGAGGTAAATGTTTCACCACAATAATAACAATAATATTGTGTAGATAATAATATTATTATTATTAAATATGTTATTATTATTATCATTATTATTAAGATTACATTTATAATTAATTTACTAATGTTATATTGTTGTTGTTATTAATATTATTATGTTTTTATTATTGTTATTGTTATTATTATAGTTATTATAAACAAAAAAAAAAGATTGAAAACGCTAGGGGACGTCCCCCCCTCCTTATCCTATGGCGAGACCGCACCCCCCCCTGCTTCATCCCCTATGAGTGTGTGACCTCACTGAGTCAGAACTTACCAGTGCTCTGGCCACACCCCTCCCCTCTAACCCCATCTCCACCATCAGAGACCCCCCTCCCCGCTCACATTTTACTTCCCAGCAACAAACCCACCCTACTCCCTTTTGCATGCGCAACCCCCGGCTCGGATCTCCCCTCTCCCGCTCCAGCCAGCTCCCAATCCGGCCACCCAATTCCCTTCTAGAACGGCCTAAACCCCCCTGTGTAGCACCTCTACCCTACTCAAGTGTGGCTACAATTCCCCTTGCTGATATCCCTCTATTCTTCTGATCTATTGGTATTTCATTTCCTTTTGGTTTTTTTCTTCAAGTTATCCATACCCTAATCATTGGGGTCATGTTCATACATTCTTTTTCTCATTAACTAGGGGATGTGGTTGGTCCATGATGCTCAGTTCTTCTTTCCGTTGAAGAGATGTCGTGTCTGTATGCCATTGAGGTAGGTAAATCTGAATTTTTTCATTCCGATTTTGTCCATTTAATACTTGAGTGTTTTTAATTAAATTTTTGACTTGATTCACACCTTCGTAACACATTTAGTTAATTTTTTATAGTGTTTTAAAGTTAGTAGATTTTTCTAAAAATAGTTTTGAAGTGTTTCCAATTTATACTTATGTGTTTCTATGTAAAATTTGTTACATTGAATGTCAAGTGTTGTTTTGATAATTTTTAAATGTGATATGCACCTCTATAAGGCATGTAGTTGGTGTATTTTGGTGTTTTTGTGTTGGTGTAGATTTTTAAAAATGATCTTTAAAATGATTCTTAAAATATATCTAGATATTACTACACTCATTATGCTTGATAAAATATTATGTTTCATTTAAAATTTAAGTCAATACTTGTCATGTTATTTGACCCTTTTTAAATATTTTGGTAACTTAGTTTTAATTTTTGATTGTGTGTCAATGTATAAATTGGATTCCATTTAGTTTATGGCTTTGAAAAAATGGTTTTTGGAGGGGTTGAGTTTAGGGTTAAAAATTAATTAATGGTTTTATAAATGGTTTAGGGGTTTTATGAAATGTTTATTTTTAATTATGCTGTGATCATAATTTCTTGTTTGTGAACTTAGTTTGGTGTGTATGGTTTGAAAATATTATAACATGGCAATTATTTTAAATTGTTTTGAAAGATTTTTATGGACTTAAGGGGATTTTTTTGTGTTTTCTAAATAATGTGGATGGTTGAATTTAGTTTTAATGCAATTTGTGTTTTTGTGGAAATGGTTTTTGAGTGTCCTCTTGGATGGTTGGTGTGCCATTGGATGTAGGAACATCTATGGGTGCACTAAGTGCAGACATGGATGTTCCCTCAAATGAATATGGTGCTTTAATTGATGTTTTCTTGAAATCTTGGTTTCTTAAATCATTCTTGTTTTCCAAATGATGTTTGGTCCTTTGTGTGGTTTTTGAAAATTGTTTAAAATGTAATTTCTCGGGGAATGTCTTTTTGGATTTTGGTGTGTGTTTTTGGTAAATGTTTAACTTAAGGGTGTGTTTGGCATGTTTTACTAGTTGTATGTTTTTCATAAAATGTGGATTTGGAAATGTTTTTGGTAAACATATTTGGGGTGTGTCGAGCTAAAGGATCATTTGGAACTTCCAACTTAAAGGTGATGTTTGTATTAACTCTAATAAAGGATTGTTCTTTTGAAAATGGGTGTGCCTGGTTGGCAACCTGAAATGTTTTATGAAATGATTTAAATGTCTAAATAACTTGATGGAAAAATTGGTACCTTGTTGATATGATGTAAGAACACGTTTATATATATATATATATACATATAATTATAGGTCACCCCTATTTAGGATCTCCCTTTATGGGTTATCTCATAGGGGATGTCCGTGTTTGGGGTAGGCAAGTGTGGTGGTGGCAGGTAAGGTGTGTCACATGTGTGAGGGCCTCTTACTTACATAGTCTTACTACCACCATGGGTTCCTGGGCTTATTTTATATGATCAAGTGATGGCTGCTTTCTAGCCCCAATTATATGGGTTAGTACCCCCTAGAGTTTTACAGAGGCTGGGAGGGATGTGTCACTAGTGAGGTCAGGTTAGGATAGCTAGTTGGTTATTGACTTAGGGGCTTCACCATACACTGACAGGTAGTTTAGAATAGAGTATCTCTAGGGGTCTTATATGGATGTTTAGGATCACCCATGGTTATCATCTATGTTGCTTGGTTAATTTATTTTCTTGTTGGTATTTTAATTCAATTATTTTTTTTCTGTGTACCCTATTTTCTTATTTTCATCATATCCACAGTATCTTTTGGTTTGGGATTTATTTATAAAATTGTAGTTTTTTTACAAATGGAAGGTGGATGTGTTGGATTTTAAAAAGGTAAATCTATTGGTTGTTTATTAAAATTATAGAAAACTCATTTTTATTACTGCTTTTAAAACTAGTGTTAATGGACTATATTGGGAAAGGAAAACACTTAGATTATATGGTAATTTTCTACTAAGAATTTCAATGTTCATCCTTACTTTATCATTTCAGTTTTAAGTTCCATTAGTGTTGGGTCACTCTTGTAGTGAACTTGGTTCTGGGTTGGGTGGTGACCTAGAAGTTCACATGGAGGTATGTGTAGTTTATCTTCTTTCCATTATTAGTGGTTATCAATGTGGTTAAATTTTTATTTATTTATTTATTTATTTATTTGTATTTAATTTATGATCCAAATCATTCTGACTTGTTAGTTTTGATGACCAGCACTAGTTTCCAGCCCATGGGGATCGGGAACGCCCTTTAGGCCTTTCCACAGATAGGATCAGATGACTGGTTCATGGTCGATCTGGGTTGGTTTGTGAAAAAATGGTATCAGATGAGGCCTTTGTTATTTAGGGTGTCTAGTAGATGGAGATTAGGATTTTCAAGTCTTGGGAGGTAATTCATGGGCTGGTGCCTGATCACCACCACTCATAATGAAACCTGAGTTACCAAAGGTAGTCTGAGAATTGATTCATTATCTTGTCTTGGTTTTTTTTGGGTTTGAGGGATGACAACGGAGACAATCCAGTGTCACGTCACGATCTCACATGAAGTAGTGACTCACATGGAGTCTGAGTGAATGGTTCAAGTACCTCCTAATTGTTGATTCTTTCTTGGTTCATGACTCACTACCATGTCACTAAGTTAAGTGTGACTACGAGTTCCTCATTCTGGTGGTTTGTTGTGAGTTGGGCTTCATTGTGGTTTTGGTTTGTGTGATAATGATTTTAAAATAAAGGTTGTTTTGAAATATAAAAGGATTTATTTTAGATGGTTTTGAAATCACTAAAGTGGGTCTTAAAATTTAATTGAAAAAAGATGTCTTTTGAAAGGGATGTTTTTTGGATATGTTTATATTTTTTGGGTTTTGAGATGGTATTTTATAGATGAAGGATATTTTATTTATGTTACTTTGGGTTGATATAGGTTTTGGATTTGTGTTTTATATGTTGTTCAGAAAATTCCTCCTAGAAAGTTCTCCAAAGTTTCCAATGATTCATGCCCCATTTTTTTCCTTCTCAGACTTTGCCAATTATTTATAGTGATTGAGGTTTTTTAGAGGAAGTGTATTGACTTGAAGAGGTTGAGCGTGTCTTTGGGGTATTGGGAACTCCTGAAGCTGTGAGAGTGAATTCCATTTTTGGTCTATTCAAAGGTTCAACTATGGATGAATGGGAGTTGTTTTCCCTACCATCAATGGAAGTTAGGATGACATGGGATGTGTTTAAGTCCTTTTTTATCCTCTAGTTCATGCCTGAGGATGTGAAGATGAATAATAGGGAAGATCCATGTGTGTTAAACAATTCCAATGGACAATGAAGGCATACATTGACCACTTTATGAAGATGGTTCCATTTTCTTTGGATGCAGTGTCAGGGGATCAAATGAAATATCCTCTTTTCTTATGGGGTCTTCATCATGAGATTGCATAAAAGATGTTCTCATTAGGTGAATCATGTTTCGAGAAATTGGTGGATGAGGCATTTTTGGCTAAGATAGTTCTTAGTGTGCAATCATTGGTGGTTGGATCACGTGAAGGTTCCCCGTCCATCGAGCTGCACATACTGGAGGGACCTATTTCTAAATAATCCTTTGTAGTGGTCCTAGCTTCCAGTCCATCAGACCATTCAATTATGTGCCATTAGTGTGTTCTTTTCGGGCATTCAAAGCTATCTTGTCACAACCCTCTGAAGATGTGTCATCATTTCGGCTATCTGGGTTATCTAGAAAATTTTTTAGAATGTGTTTCTTGAAGAAGACACCATTACCTAAGGATTCTAGTGCCTGACCATGAGGTAGGAGATTCTTTATCCATCAGAGCCCAAGCCACAGGTATCAGGTTGAAGTTCGCACATAGTTAGGAGTTGTCGAGTGTGTGAATCCTCGGTCTGGGTTTTGTGTTCCGCATTGGGAGTGAAACATTTAAAGTCTTTTTGTTCTTGTTTTTATGCTACTAAAGTTTTGTCATTATTGTAAGTTCATTGTTTTTTTGTGAATTTATAAGGGACTCATTCTATTATATTCCAAGTAGTCCTATTTTTCTAAATGTGTCTTTTAGAACCATTCATTTTTCTTAGCGTGTGCTTTCTCCTCACGTGGGTTGGTTTCGGTTTTGATTTCAGTTGTGCTCACTTAGAGATGTTTGGGTTTTATGAGATGGGTAGAAAGTGGATCCAATTCATTGCGAGGTTTTGGTTGGTGTTTCTTTTCACGAGTCTTCCCCTAATATTGGGGGTTCAATTGATGTGTGAAAAGGATCCCGTTCTAGTGGTGGTGGTGTTTCACTCATGCGATGGAATTTGGTTTGGATCAGTTGGGATTTTCCATGTTGGCCCCCCTCCTTGGGGTGGTGTGTTTGGGTTTTAATTTTCATTCTAGTAGAATCATTGTGGTGGGGAAAAACCCCTTATGTTCTCCCCTTGTTTTTGGTTGTGGTTTTTTCTAGATCAGTCGAGTGTGACTTGGGGAAGAAATAGTCACTTCGGAAATTCCTTTTTTCTTTTGGTCGTGTTCAGGCATGGACTCAATTCTAGACCAACTTTCATCTTGGTGACTTTCTAGGGGGAATAAAGTTTTGTGGTGGGGAGAATTTCCACACCTTGACCCTTTAAAATTATTTTATTTTATTATTTCTTGGATTTGGTTATCCTTGTTAAGGTGCGGGTTGAGAACAGGTCTAAAATTTCTGACGTTTAATAATTTTGATGGGTTTCAAACCAGTGCATGGGCACCGCACAGTTAGTAATAATCGTGTGGTCGACCTAGGTGCTCATGCAGTTCCCTAATGTTTAAAATAAATAAAATTTTATAGAAATAAAATAAGGTAAATTTTTCACTATAATAATATTATTATTGTTGTGTGGATAGTAATATTATTATCATTGAAGGTGTTATTATTATAATCATTACTATAATTATTATTAAGATTACTTTTATTATTAATGTATTAATGTTATGTTTTTATTATTATTATTATTATTATTATTATGTTGTTGTTGTTATTATTATTATTATTATTATTATAGTTATTATAAACAAAAAAAAATATTGAAAACCCTAGGGGGGCCTCCTGCCCCCTCCTTATCCCACAGTGAGACTACACCCCTAACTACATACCCTATTCATGTGTGACCTCACCAAGACGGACCTCATCGGCACTCCAGCCACGCCCCTCCCCTCCAGTTGCATCTCCACTGGTGGAAACCCCACTTCTTGCTCGTTTTTTATTTCCCGTTGGTGAACCCGCCCAGTTCCCTTATGTGTGAACAGCCCCCAGCCTATATCTCCCCTCTTCTGCTCCGGACAGCTCCCCGTCTGGCCTCCCTACTCCCTTATGGTGTGGCCTGAACCCCCCTATGCAGCACCTCCACCCTGCTCCAGTGCGACCGCAATTCCCTTCATCAATAGCCCTCTCTTCTTCCAATATATTGGAATTTAATTTCTTTTTTTGTTTTTATTCAAGTTATCCAAAACCTAATCATCAGGGTTATGTTCATACGTTTTTTTTCCTCATTGACTAGGGGTTTTGGTTGGTCAGTGAGGCTTAGTTCTTCCTTCTACTAAAGTGGTGTTGCGTCCTCACACCATTAAGGTAAAAAAAATCACATTTTTTCATTCCAATTAAGTCCATTTAATTATTGAGTGTTTTTAATTAAATTTTAGACTTGATTTTCACCTTCTTAACACATTTAGATAATTTTTTATAGTGTTTTCATGTTAGTAGAATTTGCTAAAAATAGTTTTGAAGGGTTTCCTGGTTATCCTTATATGTTCCTATGGAAAATTTGTTTCATTGAATGTCAAATTTTGTTTTTATAATTTTTAAACATGATATCCACCTATAAAAGGCACATAGTTAGTATATTGTGGTGTTTTCATGTAGGTGTAAATTGTTAAAAATGGTATTTGAAATGATTCTTCAAATATGTCTAGATATTAGTGCGCCCATTATTCTTGATAAAATATTATTTGTCTTTTAAAATTGAATTCAAGCCTTGTCATGTAATTTGAACCTTTTCAAATATTTTTGGAAACATAGATTTAATTTATGATTTTGTTTCAATGTACAAATTGGATGCCGTTTAGTTGATGGCATTGAAAAAATGGTTTTTGGAGGAGTTAGGTTTTGGGTTAAAAAGTAATTCATGGTTTTATAAATGGTTTTGGGGTTTTTATGAAATGTTTAATTTTAATTATGTTGTGATGGTAATTTCTTGTTTGTGAACTTGGTTTGGTTTGTATTCTTTGACAATGTTATAACTTGGTAATTGTGTTAAAATGTTTTGAAAAAAGGGATTTTATGGATTTAAGGGGATTGTTTTGTGTTTTCTAAATAATGTGGATGGTTGGATTTAGTTCTAAAGAAATTGGTGTTTTTGTGGAAATGTATTTTGAGTTTCCTCTTGTATGGTTGGTGTACCATTGGATGTCAGCCCATCCATGGGTTCACTATGTGCACACATGGATGTCCCCTCAATGGAAGATAGAACTTTGATCGGGTTTTCTTGAAATCTTTTTTTCCTAAATGTTTCTTGTTTTCCAAATGATGTTGGGTCCTTTATGAGGTTTCTAAAAATAGTTTAAATTAGAATTTATGGGGGAATTATCATTTGGATTTTGGTGTGTGTTTTTGGTAAATTCATGACTTAAGGGGTTGTTTGGCATGTTTTGCTAGTTGCATGTTTTTTCTAAAATGGGGGTTTGGAAATTTTTTTGGTAAATGGATTTGGGGCATGTAGATAAAAAGTCATATTTGGAACTTCCAACTTAAAGGTGATGTTTGTATCAACTCTTAGAAAGGATTTTGCTTTGGAAAATGGGTGTGCCCGGTTGGCAACTCAAAATGTTTTATAAAATGATTTAAATTTCTAAATAACTTAATGGCTCGGTTGGAACCTTATTAATGTGATATAAGCACATATATATATAGACATATATTTATAGGTCACCTATATCTAGTATCTCCCTTTATGGGTTATCACATAGGGGATGTTTGTGTTTGGGGTAGGCAAGTGCGGTGGCAGAAGGTAAGGTGAGTCACGCATACAAGGGCCTCTTACTTACAAGTGTTACTACCACCACGGGTTCATGGGCCTCTTTTAGATGATCGAGTATAGTTTCTTGCTAGCCCTAATTAGATGGGTTAGTACCCCCCATGGATTTTTAGATAGTCCGGGATGGATGTACAACTAGTGAGGTCAAGTTAGGGTAGCTAGTTGGTTATTGAATTAGGGGTTTCACCATACACCGATAGGTTGTTCCAAACCGAGTACATCCATGGGTCTTCTAGGGATGTTTAGAAACACTCATGTTACCATATATGCTGCTTGGTTACTTTATTTTTTTTGTTGGTATTTTACTGCACTTAGTTTTTTTCTATCTACCCTATTTGTTTATTTTCAACACAGCCCTAGTATCTTTTGGTTTGGGTTTGATTTATAAAAAAGTTGTTTGTTTTCAAAATGGAAGGGGGCGTGTGTTGGTTTTAAAAAATGGAAAGCTATTGGTTGTTATTAAAATTGGAGAAAACTCATTTTTATTACTTCTTTTCAAACTAGTGTTAATGAATTGTTTTGGGGAAGGAAAATGATTGGATTCTATGGTAATTTCCTACTGAGCATTTATGTGCTCACCCCTACTTTATCATTTCATTTTCAGGTTCCATTAGTGCTGGATTGCTCTTGGAGTGAACTTGGTTATAAGTTTGGTGGTGACCTAGAAGATCACATCTAGGTATGTGTAGTTTATCTTTTTTCCACTATTAGTGGTTATCGATGTTGTTCAGTTTTTAGTTATTTATTTATTTATTTATTTGTATTTCATTTATGGTTCAAATCCTTCTCACTTGTTAGTTTTGATACTTGGCACTGGTTTCATCCCATGGGGATCGGGAACGCCCTTCGGGCCTTGCCACAAACTATCTTGGATCACCGGTTCAAGTTCAACCCAGGTTGGTTTATGAAAAAATGGTATCAGAGGAGGCTCTTGTTATTTGGGGTGTATGGTAGATTAGGATTAGGATTTTTGGGGATCAGGAGGTAGGTCATGGGCCGGTTCCTGATCACCACCACTCATGATGAAACCTGAGTTACCAAGGGTAGTCTGGGAATTAAGTTCTTATCTTATCTTGGTTTGTTTTGGGATTGAGGTATGACAACGGAGACAAGATAGTATTATGTCATGATCTCACATGAAGTAGTGTTTCATGTGGATTCTGAGTGCATGGTAAAATTACCTCATAGTTTTTTATGCTTTCTTGGGGCATGACTCACTACCATGTCATCGGGTTAAGCATGACTACTAGTTCCTCATTCCAGTGGTTTGGTGTAAGTTATTCTGTATTTTGGTTTTGGTTATTGGGAGTATGATTTTAAAATGAAGGTGGTTTTTAAATGGAAAACGATTTCTTTCAAATTTTTTTAAAATTGCTAAAATGGGTCTTAAAATTTAAATGAAAAAGGGTGGATTTTTTAAGGGATGTTTTTTGGTATGTTTATATTTGTTTGGTTTTGAGCCAGTTTTTTTTTTTTTTGATGAAGGATCTTTTATTGATGTTACTTTGGCATAATATCAGTTTTGGATTTGTGTTTTATATGTTTTTCAGAAAAATACCACCTAGAAATGTCTCCAAAGTTTCCAATGAGTGATGCCCTATTTTTTTCCTTTTGAGATGTTTCCTATTCTTCGCGGTGATCAAGGTCTACTAGAGGTAGTGAATTGGCATGAAGAGGTCGAATGTGTCTTTAGGGTATTAGGAACTCCCAGAGCTATCTGAGTCCATTCTGTTTTGGGCATGTTCGAAGGTCCAGCTCTGGACAAATGGGAGTTGTTTTCCCCACCTTCAATTAAATTTGGGATGATGTGGGGTGTATTTTAGTCTGTTTTTTATCCAGTGGTTCATACTATAGGAAGTGAAGATGAAGAAGATATAAGATCTCATGTGTGTTCAACAAGGCCAATAGACGGTGAAGGCATACGTTGACCACTTTAAGGATCTGGTTCCATTTTATTTAGAGGCAACAACAGGGGATCAAATGAAATCTCCTCTTTTCTTACGGGGTCTTTGTCCTGAGATTGTACAAAATGTGTTATTATTGGGTGAAGTATATTTCAAGAAATTGTTGGATGATGAATTTTTGGCTGAGCTAGTTCTTAGTGTGCAGTCATTAGTGGTTGGATCAAGTGAAGGTTCCCCATCCATCGAGCAATGCTTACCAGAGGGACCAATTTCTAAAGAGTCTTCTGCAGTGTTCCTAGCTTCTAGTCCATCAGACCGTTAAATTGTGTGCCATCAGTGTGGTCATTTCAGGTATTTAAATTCATCTTGTCACAACCCTCCGAAGATGTTTCATCATTAAGGTTATCTGGTTCATCTGGAGAAGTTTTGAAGAAAACGTCACCTAAAGAAGATGATGTGACTGAAGGATTTAGTTCATAACCATGCGGCAGGTGATGCTTCAACCATTAGATCCCCAGCCATAGGTCTCAGGGTGAACCTCGCGCGTAGTTAGGAGTTTTCAGGGGTGTGAAGCCTTGGTTCTGGTTTTATGTTCCATGTTGGGAGTGGAACATTTAATTTATTTTCATTCTAGTTTTTTTCTATTAAAGTTTTTCCATTATTGTAAGTTCATTATTTCATCATGAAGTTATGATGGACTCATTCTATTATAATCCAAGCAGTCTTGTTTGTCTGAATGCGGATTTTATAACCATTTGTTTTTCTTAGCGTGTGTTTTCTCCTTGCATGGGTTGGTTTCAATTTTGGATTCGGTTGTGCTCACTTAGAGATGTTTGGGTTTTATGATATGGGTAGAAAATGGATCCAGTTCATTGCGGGGTTTTGGTTGTGTTTCTTTTAATGGGACTTCCCCTAATATTGGGGGTTCAATTGATGTGTGAAAAGATTCTAGTTCTAGTGGTGGTGGTGTTTCACTCATGCGATGTAATTTGGTTTAGATCAGTTAGGAGTTTCTGCATTGCCCCCCCCCCCCCCCGCTCCACAAGGTGGTGTGTTTGGGTTTTAATTTCCCTTCTAATAGAATCCCTATAGTGGGGATAACCCCCTTGTGTTCTCACATTGTTTTTGTTTTTGGTTTGATTCGGATCAGTTGGGTGTTACTTGGGGAACAAATAGTCACCCTAGAAATTCCTTGTTTCTTCTAGTTATATTCGGACATGGACTCAATTCTAGACTAACTTTCAACTTTGTGACTTTCTAGGGGAAGAAATTTTTGTGGTGGGGAGAATTATCACACCCCTACCTTTTAAGATTATTTTATTTTATTATTTCTTGGCTTCTGTTATACTTTTTAAGGTGTGGTTTGAGTTCTAGTCTAAAATTTTTGACATTTAAAAATTTTGATGGGTTTTAGACTGGTGTACGGGAACTGCATAGTTGGTGGTAACTGTGCGGTCGGCCTAGGTGATCGTGTGGTCCGCTAATGTTTAAAATAAATAAAATTTTATAGAAACAAAATGAGTTAAATGTTGGGACATAATAATTATAATAATATTGTGTAGATAATAATATTATTATAATTGAAGGAGTTATTATTATTATTATTATTACTTTTATAATTAATTTATTAATGTTATGTTGTTGTTGTTATATTATTATGTTATTATTATTATTATTATTATTATTATTATTACTATTGGTATTATTGGTATAGTTATTATAAACAAAAAAAGATTGAAATTTCTAGGGGGCATCCCTGCCCCCCCCCCCCCCATAGCCTCTCCTTATCCCACGCCAAGATCTCACCCCCAGCTTCATCCCCTGTACGTGCGTGAACTCACCGTGCCGGACCTCGCCAGTGCTTTGGTTGCTCTCCTCCACTCTGATCACATCTCTATCGACAGCAACCCCCATCCCTGCTCCTATTTTCCTTCCCAGCAGCGAACCCACCCTGATCCCTTATGCGTGTGTTGCCCCCAGCCAGGATGTCCACTCTCCTCCTCTGACCAGCTCCCCATCCAGCCACCCTACTCCCTTCCGATGCGGCCTGAACCCCCCAGCACAGTGCCTCTGCCCTACTCTGGTGCAGTTTCAATTCCCCTCACCGACATCCCTCTCTTCTTTCAGTCTATTGGTATTTCATTTCATTTTGGTGTTTTTTTCAATTTATCCAAACCCTAATCATCAGGTTCGTGTTCATGTGTTTTTTTTTCTCATTGACTAGGGGGCTTGGTTGGTCTGCGAGGCTTAGTTCTTCTTTCCGATGAAGCGGCGTCACATCTAAACACCATTGAGGTAGGAGAATCCACATTTTTCCATTCCTATTAAGCCCATTTAATACTTGAGGGTTTTTAATTAAATTTTTGACTTTATTCGTACCTTCCTAATGCATTTATTTAATTTTTTATAGTGTTTTCAAGTTAGTATATTTTTCTAAAAATGGTTTTGAAGTGTTTTATGGTTATTATTATATGTGCTTATGGAAAATGTGTTTCATTGAATGCCAAATGTTGTTTTTATAATTTTTCAATGTGATACTCACCTCTATAAGGCACTTAGTTAGGGAATTGTGGTGCTTTTGTGTTGGAATAAATTGTTAAAAATGGTCTGTGAAATGATTCTTCGAATATGTAAAGATATTAATGCACCCATTATTCTTGATAAAATATTATGTGTCCTTTAAAAGTGAAGTCAAGCCTTGTCATGTTATTTGACCCTTTTTAAATATTTTGGTAATATATTTTTAATTTATGATTTTGTGTTAATATACAAATTGGATTTTTTTTAGTTAATGGCCTTGATAAAATGGTTTTTGGAGGGGTTAGGTTTTAGGTTCAAAAGTAAGTCATGGTTTTATAAATGGTCTAGGGTTTTTTTTTGAAATGTTTAGTATTAATTATTTTGTGGTGGTAATTTGTTGTTTGTGAACTTGGTTTGGTTTGTATGCTTCGACAATGTTATAACTTGGAAATTGTGTTAAAATGTTTTGAAAAGGTGGTTTTATAGATTTAAGGGGATTGTTTTGTGTTTTCTAAATAATGTGGATGGTTGTATTTAGTTTTAAAGAAATTGGTGTTTTGTGGAAATGGTTTTTGAGTGTCTTCTTGGATGGTTGGTGTGCCATTGTATTTCGGCCTCAAATGAAAATGGTGCTTTAATCGATGTTTTCTTGAAATCTTGATTTCAAAAATGGTTCTTGGTTTCAAAATTATGTTGGGTCCTTTGGGTGGATTCTAAAAATGGTTTAAAATGGAATTTCAAGGGGAATGCCCATTTGGATTTTGGTGTGTGTTTTTGGGAAATGCTTGACTTAAGTGGTTGTTTGGAATGTTTTACTAGTTGGATGTTTTCCTAAAATGGGGATTTGGAAATGTTTTTGGTAAAAGGATTTGGGGTGTGTCGATTTGAAGGCCCATTTGGCACTTCCAACTTAAATATGATGTTTGTATTAAATCTTATATAGGATTGTTCTTTGGAAAATGGGTGTGCCTAGTTGGAAAATCGAAATATTTTATAAAATGATTTAAATGTATAAATAACTTAATGTCCCGATTGGAACCTTGTTGATTTGATATAAGCACATGTAAATATATATACATATATTTATAGGGAACCCCTATCTAGGATCTCTCTTTATGGGTTATCTCATAGGGGATGTTTGTGTTTGGGGTAGGCAAGTGCAGTGGTGGCAGGTAAGGTAAGTCACGCATGTGAGGGCCTCTTACTGCCACAGTTTTACTACCACTATGGGTTCCTAGGAGTCTTTTAAATGATCGAGTGACGGTTTCTTTCTAGACCTTATTAGATGGGTTAGTACCCCCTAGTGTTTTAGACAGGCCATGAGGGATGTTCCATTAGTGAGGCCAGGTTATGTCACGACCCGTCCCTTGGGGCTCGTGTCGTGACTTCCCCAATTCTTCCTTCTATAGGCTAGGGGCTGGCGACTAGCACCGGAAAGGTGTATCCCTAAAATGGGAAGGCATTTCCTATGAACCTGAATAGACACATAGTCCTAGAACACAACAAGAAGCAACCACAAAGTAAACTGTTGTAGTAATAGTGTGCTGAAAGTAAAGGGGTCGGAATACAAGCTCGACTGAAAAGTACAAGTACAACTGGAAAGTAAAAATACAACTGAGAAGTTAAAACAACTCATGGATCATCCACTAAGGATCCTACCTGAAGGGTAGGTACAGATCACGATCAGTAGTCCCTGTGTCACGTCACACCAAATGGTCTACCTCTGAGTATTGTCCAGTCCTAGCTCCCTTATCCTCGATCAATGATATCCTTCATTTGCACAAGACACAACAATTTGCGGGCGTATCCCGTACAGGGGTGAGTATAATGATACTTAGTAGGGACCTTGAGACCCCTGTAGATCTCATAGAGTTCCACGAAGAAAATACCACAAAGCAGGACATCAAATCTACTTAGGTATATTCCCATACACACACCTAATTTATCAAGATATACTCATCTTATACATGAGGTAAGAATACCACAATGGTAAAAGTGCCACATAGGTAACACCAATAAGACAACACCACGAAGGTAGAAGTACCCCACAGGTAACACCACGAAGATAGAAGTACCACATAGGTAACACCATGAAGATACAAGTACCACACAGTTAACACCACTAAGATAGAAGTACCACTTAGGTAAAGACTTAGCTCACAATTGTGTATAACTTAAGTACAAAAGTATAGATGATTAGTTGTAAGCAAGATCATCTTATTCTGTTAAGAAGTGATGTTGCTGACCCACACAGGATTGATAGGTAATAACCCGCACTAACCCACATAGGATCTGACCCACATAGGATTACTGAGTGCTGACCCACGCAGGATCTGATAGAAAATGACCCATACAGGATCGATAGATGCTTACCCACACAGGATCGTTGTTCCTTCTTCACTTTACAGCCTTCCATAGGATTCCTCACACCCAGTGCACTCATGTTCTGTAGAATATTCCCCTAAAGATATCATTAAAACCTTGACTATCACTAAGCTCCAAAAAAGAGTAACCCAAAGGACCACCATGTTGTAAGGGTTCCAATTCAATAGACGGTGCGTCAATCGGACGCCCGGTCTGTGAGTTATAAGCGTTTTAAATCTGAGCGCCCGGTTGGATTTGAGTTCAATCCAACCTATCCATACTCAAAATGTCTCCAAAACACAAGTGAATTATAAGAAAAGGACAGTCTCACTCAAATGGTCTCATCTCCATAGACGGTTCATCAAACAGACATTCGGTTCTCAAGATATGACCCTTTAGTGTTTTTGGGTCCGGTTAGGCCTGGGTCCGGTCCGACCTGGTTGAACCAAACCGACCCGGCCTGGCCTGGTCCGGGCCACAGCGGGCTCAGCCCACTGGGCCATGAAGGGCTTGGCCCACTGGGCCATGGTCCGTCCCGGCCTGCTAGGGGGCGCGGCCCGCTAGGCTCGTGCGGCCCGGCCTATGGTGGCGCGGCCCAGCTCGCGGTGGAGTGAGGCCCGAATCACAGTGGAGTGTGGCCCAGCTCGTGATAGAGTGCGGCCCAGCTTGTGGTGGAGCATGGACTGCAGGTGGCATGGTCTGGCTGGAGCGGGTCCTGCCTCCCGTCATGGTTGGCCAGTGCCAACCGCCGTCTCTAGAGGCACGCGATGGTGTGCCGCTCCGCCACCCGCGGTCGGCCGATGTGTCGGCTGCCTCCCTTGGTCTGTCACGGCTGACGATCTGCATCCCATATCCTCTGGTGTCACGCTGGTCACACTGCCCTCCTCTTCCGTGTTCGGCTAGTGTGTTGGCCGCCTCCTCTGACCGCCGTAGCTTTGGTTTCGGCTCCTTTCTCCCTGGTGGTGCGCGACGGTGCGCCGCACCTCCTCCGCGGCCGGCCGATTCCAGCCGCCGCCATCATTTGTTGCCCCGAGGCTCATCTAACTTGAAGGCTAAGCTAGAGAAGAATGCACCGACTTTCAACAAAAAGGGGGAGGGATCGGGCCTTGTTCATATGGCCCGGTCCCTCCACGTTAGGTTGATAGAAATAAGGTTGGAAGGATTCAAATAACTCTTGAAAAACAAATCAAGATTAAACCCTACCTCGAGATTGTTGGAGAGCCTTCGCACTTGAGGAATGGTTAGTGTTCATAGTTCGGTGGTGCTCATCACCGCCCACTGGAACCAACTCCATCCTCCAAGGTTGGCATCGCAGCACTTTACCAGCACTTCGTTTCTTGGTGAATCAGTGCTGATACCTCTCCCCAAGCTCCATATAAATAGGAGAGGGGGAGTGTGAGCAACATTCATGGAATTAATGGGGGCTCATTAATTAGGAACCTTCCTAATTCACCAACGTTGTTATTACTTAGGATTGAAATGTCAATCCATTTATATGATTGACACGTCACTGGTCCCACGTTGTCGCTTGTCCATTGGAGGAAAAAGAAAGAAAGTAAAATAACAAAGTTATTTTATTTATTATTTTAAGAAGTCTCATAATCTATCTCTTTCTCCTGACCTACTACGGTTGAAGTGAAGCCTCTCTTTAGCGAATCCTGGCACTACAGATTCAACAGTGCCCTCAGATTTTTAATCTGAGCACCAGTTCAAAAGTTAGAAACCGTCTCACGCGCGTTAACTGAACATACCTTAAAAAACTTCAGAAATTCATTATGGGCGCACCAGGCCTTGGAATCACATGCTGTCAATTTTCTCAAACTTGTAATAATTCCATATAATTAAAAAAATACATGGAAAAATATGGGTCTTTAAATTCTCACCACCTTAAGGATTTTCATCCCAAAAGCCACAACATATACTAAGGAAACAAATGGGGTTACTGAGCACGAATCTGAGCCTCCCTCTCCCATGTGCTCTCCTGAAGGTTCTTGTGTTACCAGCAAACGTGCACCAGAGGTATCAACTGACCAAGAAGGAATCACTCCTGTCAATCCTCAATCTCTATTGGAACCTCTATAAACGTCGCCCCATCATCAAAGTCTAGCTTGCTATGGTTGATAATGTGAGATGGGTCATGCACGTATCTCCTCAGCTAGGATACGTGGAAGACGTCGTATACCCTCTCCAGCTACGGTGGAAGTTCCAAGCAGTATGTCACCTGGACTATCCTCCAAAGTATCAAAAATGGTATGATAAACCTCAGTGAGAGTTTGCCGCCTCGGATAAATCTCCATAAACCTCATCGAGGTGAGACCCGTAGGAAGACATGGTCTCCCTCCTCGAACTCCAAAGGTCTCCACCTCCTGTTAGCATAAGACTTTTTTCTTCTCTATGTAGTATTCATCTGCTCCTATATGATATGAACCTTCTCATTGGTATCCCATACCAACTCTGGACCCATAAGTATTGACTCCCCCGGGTCCATCAAGCATAGAGGTGATCTGCATGGCCGACTGCAGGAGGCCTCAAATAGTGCCATACCGATGGTGGAGTGATAACTGTTATTGTATGTGAACTCCACCAAGGGCAAGTGATCCTCCCAACTACAGCCAAAATCTAGGATGCATGCACGAAGCATGTCCTCTGGCGTCTGTATGGTCTACTCTGTCTGACCATCTGTTTGAGGATGAAAGGCGGTGTTCAAAAGTAGTTGAGTCCCAAACGCCTCCTGCAATCCCTTCCACAACCTGGATGTAAAACATGTGTCACGGTCAGAGACGATCATCGATGGAACCCTATGAATTCACACAATTTCCTATATGTAGAGGCATCCCAAGACCTCTACTGATCCCTACTCTCGAATAGGCAGGAAGTGGACCGACTTGTTGAGTCGGTCAATGAACACCCAAATAGAATCATGTCCCATGGACGTACGTGGAAGCCCTAGCACAAAGTCCATGGAGATTCCATCCCACTCCCACTTCAGCACCTCTAGTGGCTGTGCTAATCCTGGTGGAACCTGATGCATGGCCTTCACTTGCTGACAAGTGAGGCATCGTGAAACAAAATTTTCCACCACCTTCTTCATCCCTGGCCACCAGTGTTGACGTCAAAGGTCCTGGTACATCTTCACCACACAAGGATTTACCACCAGAGGGGACGTATGTAACTCCCTCAACACCTCCTCCCATAGCGCCACTAGTACCATGGTACATCCTCTAAAGAGGATTATGTGCTCTCCACCTTCATAAAATCCATCAGGTGCTTGTCCTGAGGATATCTAAGCATGTCGAGCCACGTAGTCAATGTCCTCAAGTTGTGCCTCCCGAACTCACTGAAGAAGTGGGGGAGTGACTGTCATAGACTGGAGGTATGTTGCTCCATCTCTATCTACAAAGGATATCTGTAATACGGCTAGCTGATCTGTCGCCTCACTTAGTAACTATAGACCAGACCTCCTTCTGAGTGCATCTTCCACTATGTTCCTTTTCCCAGGAGTATAGATTATCTAGAATTCATAGTCCTAGAGGAGATTTATCCATTATCATTGTCTCTGGTTCATGTCCTTTTGTGAGAAGATATACCTGAGACTATTGTGATCAGAGTAGACTGTAAAACATTCACCCATCAAGTAATGTCGCCACATATTCAGGGTGAAGACCACTACTGCTAACTCCAGGTCATGGGTAGCATAGTTCTGATCATGTTTCCTTAGCTATCGTGAGTCATAGGCGGTCACTTCTCATTCCTATATTAGGACACACCCAAGTTTGGTCTCTGATTCATCGTAGTAAACTACATATCCAACACCCTCTTTTGGTAGTCTCAAGATGGGTTAGTTGTCAGTCTATGTCTCAACTCCTGAAAACTCCATTGGCATCTCTCCATCCATACAAAGGGTTGTTCCTTCTTCGTCAATTCTGATAAGGGTTCCGAAACTCTGGAGAAGTCAGGCACGAATATCCGTAGTATCCAGCCAATCCCAGGAAAATTTGTACCTCGGTCACACTCCTGGGTGGATCCCAAGAAAGAACAGCCTCTATCTTCATTGGATCCACTACAAATCTAGCCTCTAAGATAACGTGTCCAAGAAAGTGGACCTATCGTATCCAGAACTGGCATTTCGAGAGCTTACCACAAAGCTGGTGCTCTCAGAGTGTACCCAGAACTATTCTCAGATGATAGGCATGCTCCTCCTCTGTCGCTGAGTATATCAAGATGTCATCGATGAAGACCACCAAAAAGAGATCAAGGTATGGTTGAAATATCCTATTCATGAGTACCATGAACACTGTTGGGGAATTGGTCATGCCGAATGGCATAACCAAGAACTCATAGTGTCCATACCAATATTTGAAGGTCATCTTCTGCACATCCTCGTCTCGTACCCTAAGTGGATGATAGCCTGATTTGAGTTCTATCTTCGAAAACCAATGATCTCCCTTCAACTGATCGAAAAGATCATCAATCCTCGTAAGTAGATACTTGTTATTCACGGTCACCTAGTTTAGGTGCCAATAGTCCACATAGAGTCTCAAACTCCCATCTGCCTTCTTGGCGAACAAAATCGGGGCTGGCCATGGAGAAACACTAGGCCTTATGAACCCCTTCCTCTACAGGTCCTCCAGCTGTACTCATAACTCATGAAGCTCTGAGAGATCCATTTGATATACTAGAATACATATCTGTGGCATCACGAGGTATAGGTTGATGTAAAATTACACCTCTCTACGATGAGGTAGTCCTGAAACATCATCAGGAAAGACATCGGCATATTGGTCCACCACTACAGGATATCTTGGACTCTCAACATCTACTGCTCTGAGGGTAAGGCTATCCAACTGGTGTTTCATTGGATACACCCTCATTCAGGTAAGTCCATCTTGTGCTGCAAAGGTTCCCTTCTCTACGGTGAAAGAAAAACTGGTCCCATCTTCACGGACACACCACACTTTGCACCTAATACAGTAAATCTGGGCATGGACTGTGGATAATCAGTCCATACCCAAGATGATGTTGTAAGGCCTCGACGCCGCCACTAGAAGATCCCAGTTGAAGCTTTTTCCTCCTAGAGTAAGCTCAAATTTTTAGCACTAGTGTGTAATCATTGAATCCTCTCCTATGGGAGTCTCTATCCATAAGGATCGAGCCAATGGCTCCATTGGAATCTTTGAGCTCCAAACGGGGGTTGTGGTAATAAAAGAGTGACTAGAACATGTGTCTATAAGTATTTCATATAAGGTGGAGTAGATAGAGATCATACCTCTAATCATCTCTGGAGTGTCGTGGTCATAGGCCTCAGCTTCTTGGAGATGAGCTCGTCCCTATCCACCTGCTCCATGTGGTCGGGGTGGACCACCTGGAGGTGGTGGCGGTAGAACCTCATATCATCACCCACTACCTGTTGTACGGCCAGCTCCTCTACCACGTCTACCTATTTCCTATAGACATCCCCGATCGAATCTATGCATCTGCCTCGGCGGTCCCTCAACCATCTATTGGTTGTCTGTATGGCGGTTCGGGCAGTCACAAGCCATCTGACCCTGCCTGCCGCACAAGTAGCATTGCCTACTCCATAGTTATACTCCTTTGTCCTATGAGCCTTACACCACCAACCTTGTATTCTAAGTTCATCCACCAGAAGGCATGGCCTGCTTGAGCCCGTACGTCATCTATCTACTACATGTTGTAGATGACTCTGCTACCTGACATCCAGTGGTGGTTCTCATCATCGGTACCTGCTCAGTTAGGAAGCTCTCCACCAAAAGTTCTCGCTCTAGTACCCTAGCCTGCGTTGGAATGCTGAGCAATATCATCGATGCTCTGATCTCCTGTCGGAGACCCTACTCAAAGTTCTGGGCCCTGAATAAAGGGTCTCATACCATGTCGGTGGAGTAGCAAGAGAGATCAGTGAACCTCACTGAGTACTGGGCCATAGTCATGCTTCCCTAATGTAAGTGCATCATCTCCTGTATATGCACTGAGTGTAGAGTTACTGGGATGAAAGCTTCCCAGAAAAAGATCTCAGAGTCTACCTAGAATAGGATCTCCTTGTTGTGTATCTGTAGCATCAGGATCCATCATCTCCTTGCTTCTTCCTGAAAAAGACTAGTTTCTAGGATCACTATAAGGTCAGCTAGTGTCCCAACTAGGTAGAAAACTCCGACTACATCCTCCATCCAGTCCTCAGCCGCTTGCGGGTCTGTCTCACCTCAGAACCTTGGAGGCCTCTGCCACTGAAACTCATGCAATGTGCTCAGTCGGTGTGCACTCTCTACAGGTGGAGCCGGTGGTAAAGTCTGCCCAATGGGTAGTGGTGCTGCCGATACACCACCTGAAGGTGCTAACGCTGTAAGAGGGCCCTACACCAAGGCCTCATCGCTCGGTGGTCTGTCATCGCGTACTCTCTCAGGAATCATGTTTGGTTGTCTTTCTACATGGTGGCATCCTAAAATAAAATAGTTGTTTCATGGTCAATAAGTTATACCTGGTGATCTGACTCGAAGAGATCATAAGAAAAACTTTTCAATACACATGAAATTAGTGTTTTTGTGCACTAAGTCAGAAATCAAAAGTCAAGGTCCTGGTGTATGGATACGTCAGTCACCACACCAACACTGGATTCCATAAATTGAAAACCACACTCATAACACTTAACACTATTGACACATAGAAAATAATAGAGTCCTAGTTCTTTGGTGGAACCGACTCCTCTAATACCACTTTGTCATGACCCGTCCCTCAGGGCCCATGCTGTGACTACCCCAAGCTCGCCTTCCATAGGCCAGGGGTGGTGACTAGCACTATAAAGGAATATCCCTAAAATGGGAAGGCATTGCCTACTAACCTGTACAGACACACAATCCAAGAACACAACAATAAGCAACCACAAAGTAAATTGTTGTAGTAATAGTGTGCGGAAAGTAAAGGGGCTAGAATATAACCCCAAATGAAAAGTACAAGTACAACTGGAAAGTACAAATACAACTAAAAAGTGAAAATATCTCCTGGATAATCCACTAAGGATCTTACCTGAAGGGTAGGTACAGCTCAAAATCAGTAGTCCTTGCGTCACGTCACGCCAAATGGTCCACCTCCGAGTATTGTCCAATCCTGTCTCCCTCAGCCTTGATCAATGTTGTCTATCATATCTACAAAACACAACAAGGTGCAGGCATAGCCCAAGCAGGGGTGAGTATAATGCTACTCAGTAGGGACCCCAAGACCCCCATAGGTCTCCTAGAGTTCCACGAAGGAAAACCCAAAAAGCAAGACATCAAATCTACTTAGGTATATGCCCATACATATACCTAAGTTATCAAGATATACTCATCTCATACATGAGGGAAGAATACCATAAAGGTAAAATTACCACATAGGTAACACCACTAAGACAACACCATGAAGGTAGAAGTACCGCAAAGGTAAAACCACAAAGATAGAAGTACCACACATGTAACACCACAAAGATAGAAGTACCACATAGGTTAAACCACTAAGATAGAAGTACCACTTAGGTAAATACTCAACTCATAATCAGTTATAACTTAAGTACAGAAGTATATATGATTAGTCGTAAGCTAGATCATCTTATTTCATTAAGAAGTACTGTTGTTAACCCACACAGGATCGATAGGTACTAACCCCCGCTAACCCACACAGGATCTAACCCACATAGGATCAGTATGCGCTGACCCACACAGGATCTCTAAGCGCTTACCCACACAGGATCTGATAGAAACTGACCCACACAGGATCGATTTTCCTTCTTCACTTTACAACCTGCCACAGGATTCCTTGCACCCAATGTGCTCGAGTTCCATAGAATTTGTCCCTCGAGATATCGGTCATACCACAACCACCACTAAGCTACAAAAAGGAGTAACCCAAATTACTTCCATGTCATAAGGGTTCCAACGCGACAAACGGTGCGTCAATCGGATGCCCGGTCTCTGAGTTATAAGTATTTTAGTTCCGAGGGCCCGGTTGCATTTGGGTTTGATCCAACTCGGCCATACTCCAATTGTATCCAAAACTCAAGTGGATTATACTAAAAGTATTTTCTCTCTCCAAGGGTCCCAGCACTGCAGACCGTTTGTCAAACGAACATATGGTTCTCAAGATATGGCCCCTTTAGTGTTTTTGGGTCTGGTTGGGTCTGGGTCCGGTCCGAACCCAGCCTGGTCTGGGCCAGCCTCACCCGGTCCGGGTCCGAACCACCTAGGTTGGGCCACGATGGGCTCATCCCACTAGGTCGTGGTCTAGCCCTGCTTTCAAGGGGGTGCGGCCCAGCCCGTAAGGGGGGCGGCCCGCTGAGCTCGCATAGCCCGGCCTGCGGTGGATCGCAGCCCGGCCCGAGGTGGAGCGAGGCCCGACTCGAGGTGGAGCGCGGCCCGGCTCGCGGTGGAGTGCAGCCCAGCTCACGGTGGAGCATGACCTGTAGGTATCATGGCCCAGCTGCAGTGGGGCTCTCCCTAGCTGACACGGGGGGTGAGACTCACAGTCTTCTCAAACAGCCGTGAGGGCTGTTTGGTCTTCTCCACAGCAGCGATGCCACGTGGCGCTGCTAGGTGGCGTGAGGGACCTGTTGGAGTGGGTCCTGCCTCCCGTCACATTCGGACAGTGTCGGATGCCATCTCTTGTTATTTTCAATGGCACGACACTCCACCACCTGCACCGCACCTCCACCGCGGTCGGCCGGTGTCGGCCGTCGCCATCATTTGTCACCCCAAGGCTCGTCCAACCCAAAGGAAAAGCTAACGAAGAATGCACCAACTTTCAACAAAAGGGAGGAGGGACCAAGACTTATTCATATGGACCACACCCTCTGCATTAGGTTGATATCAAGAGGGTAAGAAGGATTCAAATAACTCTTGAAAAAACAAATCAAGGTTAAACCCTACCTTGAGATTGTTGGAGAGCCTTCGTGCTTGAGGAAGGGTCAGTGTCCGTCATTCATTAGTCCCACATTTCTGATTTTCCATTGGTGGAAAAATAAAGAAATTAAAATAACAAAGTTATTTTATTTATTCTTTTAAAAAATCCCAAAATATATCATTTTCTCCCGACCAACTACAGTTGAAGTGAAGCCTCCCTTAAGCGAATCCTGGTGTTGCGGATTCAACAGTACCCTCGGATTTTTAATCTGAGCACCGGTTCAAAATTTATAAAATGCCGCTTGTGCATTTACTAAAAGTTCCTTAAAAAAGTTCATAAATTCATTCCGAGCACACCAGGCCTCAGAATCACGTGCTGTCAATTTTTGTAGACTCGTAATAATTCCATATAACTAAACTAATTACATGGAAAAATCTGGGTCTTTACAGGTTAGGGAAGCTAGTTGGCTATTGACTTAGGGGCTTCACCATATACTGGTAGGTGGTTCCAAACTGAGTACATTGAGTGGTCTTATAGGGATGTTTAGTATCACCCATGTTTATCATCTATGTTGTTAGGTTACTTTCTTTATTTTCTTTCGGGTATATTACTGCACTTAGTTTTTTCTGGAAACCCTATTTGTTTATTTTCAGCATAGCCCTAGTATCTTTTGTTTTGGGTTTTACTTATAAAATGTTAGTTTGTTTTTGAAAAGGAAGGTCGCATGTGTTGGTTTTCAAAAAGGAAAATCTATTAGTTATTTATTAAAATTGTAGAAAACTCATTTTTATTACAGATTTTCAAACTCGTATTAATGGGCTATGTTGGGAAAGGAAAACAATTGAATTATGTGGTCATGTCCTGAAGATCATTTTGGTGCTCACCCCTACTTTATAATTTTATCTTCAGGTTTTGTTAGTGCTATTCGTTCTCAGAGTGAACTTGGTTCTGAGTTTGGTGGTGACCTAGAAGGTTACATAGAGGTATGTGCAGTTTATCTTCTTTTTGTGTTTATTGGTTATCGGTGTTGTTCAGTTTTTATTTATTTGTTTGTTTATTTATTTTTATTTTATTTGTGGTCCAAATTGTTCCCATTTTTTAGTTTTTATGCCCTTTACTAGTTTTTAGCCTATAGGGATCAGGAACTCCCTTTAGGCCTTGCCACGGACCAACTCGGGTGATCAATTCAAGGTCAATTCAGGTTGGTTCATGAAAAAATGGTATCAGAGAATTCCCTTGTTATTTGGGGTGTCCATTAGTTGGAGATTAGGATTTTCAAGGCTCGATAGGTAGGTCATGGGTCAGTGCCTGATCGCAACCACTCATGATGAAACCTGAGTTACCAAGGGTAGTTCGAGAATTGATTCCTTATCTTGTCTTGGTTTGTTTTGGGTTTGAGGGATGACAACAGAGACAAGACAGTGTCACGGCATGATCTCACATGGAGTAGTGACCCATGTGGAGTCTGAGTACACGGTTCAAGTACCTCTTAGTTGTTTATGATTTCTTGGGGAATGACTCACTTCCATGTTGTTGGGTTAAGCGTGACTACTAGTTCCTCATTCTGGTTGTTTGGTTTAATTTTTTCTTTATTTTGGTTTTGGTTAGTGTGAGTATTATTTTAAAATGAAGGTGGTTTTGAAATTGAAAATAATTTATTTCAAATGGTTTTAAAATCACTAAAGTGGGTCTTAAAATTTAAATAAAAAAGGTTGGATTTTGAAAGGGATTTTTTTGGATATGTTTATATTTTTTGGTTTTTGAGATGGATTTTTTTGGATGAATGATCATTTATTCATGTTGCTTCGGCTTCATATCAATTTTGGATTTGTGTTTTTTATGTTTTTTAGAAAATGTCGCCCAGAAAGGTCTCCAAAGTTTCCAATGAGTCACAACCTATTTTTGGTCCTTCTCAGACGTTGCCTATTCTTCATGGTGATTGAGGTCTATTAGAGGAAGTGTATTGGCTTCAAGATGTTGATTGTGTCTTTAGGGTATTGGGAACTCCCAAACCTATCAGAGTGCATGTCATTTTGGATTTGTTCGAAGGTCCAGTTCTGAAAAAATGGGAGTTGTTCACCTCGCCATCAATGCAAGTCGGGATGAAATGGGATGCGTTTAAGTCTATTTTTATCTGGTGGTTCATACCTGAGGAGTTGAAGATGAAGAAGAGGGAAGAGCTCATGTGTGTTCAAAAATCCCAATGGATGGTGAAGGAATTTGTTGACCACTTTAAGGATCTGGTACCATTTTCTTTAGAGGTAGAATTATGGGATCAAATGAAAGCTCATATTTTCTTACAGGGTCTTCAACCTGATATTGCGGAAAATTTGTTCTCATCGGGTGAAGCACGATTTGATAAATTTTTGGACGAGGCATTTTTGGTTGAGCTAGTTCTTGGTGTGTAATCAGTTTTGGTTGGCTTTCATGAAGGTTCCCCATTAGGTGAGCAGCCCATACTAGAGGGACCTGTTTCTAAAGAGTCCTCTACAGTGGTCTTGGATTCTAGTCCAACATACCGTTCAATTTTCTTCCATCAATGTGGTCGTTTTAGGCATTCAAAGCCATATTTCCACAACCCTCAGAAGACGTGTCATCCTTGTAGTTTTCTAGTTCATCTGGAGAAGTTTTGTAGAAAGTGTATCTGGAACAAGACGTTGTGACCAGAGGATTCTAGTGCCTGACTGTGAGGTGGGAGATGCTTCATCCATCAGATCCCCAATCACAGGTCTCAGGGTAAAGCACGTGAATATTTAGTAGTTGTCGGGGGTGTGAAGCCTTGGTCTGAGTTTTGTGTTCTGTGTTGGGAGTGGAACATTTAATGAATTTTTATTCTTTTTCTTATTCCGTTAAAGTTTTTCCATTATTGTAAGTTCATTGTTTCATTGTGAAGTTATGATGGACTCATTCTATTATAATCCAAGAAATCTGGTTTTTCTGAATGTGACTTTTCGAACCGTTAATTTTTCTTACTGTGTTCTTGATCCTTGTGCAGGTTAGTTTCGGTTTTGGTTTTGGATGTGCTCGCTTAGATATTTTTGGTATTTATGAGATGGGTAGAAATTGGATCCATTTCGTTGTGGGATTTTGGTCGGTGTTTCTTTTTGCAAGTCTCGCCCTAATATTGGGGGTTCAATTGATGTATGAAAAGAGTTTAGTTCTAGTGGTGGTGTTTTTCTCGTGCGATGAAAGTTGGTTTGGATCATTTAGGAGTTTTGGCATTGCCTGCCCCCACCCCCCCCCCCCTCCTTGGGGTGCTGTGTTTGGGTTTTAATTTTCATGCTAGTAGAATACCTATGGTGGGGATAACCCCCTCGTGTTCTCCCCTTATTTTTGGTTTTGGTTTGGTCCAGATCGGTTGGGTGTGACTTGGGGGATAAATATTCACCCAAAAAATTCCTTGATTCTTCTGTTTGTGTTCAGGAATGGACCCAATTCTAGAATAACTTTCGGCTTGGGGACTTTCTAGGGGCAGAAAGTTTTGTGGTGGGGAGAATTTTCACACCCCGACCATTTAAAATTATTTTATTTTATTATTTCTTGGCTTCATTTAGCCTCATTAATGTATAGGTTGATCACTGGTATAAAAGTTTTGATGTTTAATAATTTTTATGGGTTTCGAACTAGTGCACGGTCACCGCATAGTTGGCGGTAACCGTGCGGTTAGATCAGGTGCTCGTGTGGTTCCCTAATGTTTAAAATAAATAAAATTTTATAGAAATAAAATTATTTAAATGTTATTCCATAATAATAATAATATTGTGTAGATATTATTATTATTATTATTATTGAAGGTGTTATTATTATTATTATTATTATTAATATTAATATTACTTTTATAATTAATTTATTAATGTTATATTGTTATTATTATTATTATGTTATTATTATTATTATGTTATTATTATTATTAGAAGTAGTATATTTATTATAAAAAAAGATTTAAAACCCTAGGGGGAAACACCCCCCCCCCCTCCTTCTCCCCTGGCGAGACTACACCCCCCCTGCTTCATCCCCTATATGTGAGCGACCTCATTAATTCGGACCATACTGGAACTCCAAATGTGCCCCTACCCTCCAGTTGTATCTCCACTAGAGGTGACCCCCTCCCTACTCGTGTTTTCCATCCCAGTAATGAACTATCCCTTCTCCCTTATGCGCACATAGCTCTCATCTCGGATCTCCCCTCTCCCTCTCTAGCCAGCTCCCCATCTTGCCACCCTAATCCCTTCTAGTGCGGCCTGAACCCCCTGTACAGTGCCTCTTCCCTGCTCTGGCATAGTCATGATTTCTCTCGTTGGCAGCCCTCTCTTTTTCTGGTATATTGGCATTTCATTTCCTTTTTGTGTTTTTCTTCAAGTTTTTCAAACCCCAATCATCAGGGTCATGTTCATGCATTTTTTTCTCATTGAATAGGGAGTGTGGTTGGTCTTCAAAGATCAATTATTCCTTTTACTAAAGCGGCATCACTTCTACACACCATTGAAGTAGGAAAATCTGTGTTTTTTCATTCTAATTAATCCTATTTAATGTCTGAGTGTTTTTAATTATGTTTTTGACTTTATTCTCACCTTCATAACACATTTAGTTAATTTGTTATAGTATTTTCAAGTTATTAAATTTTACTAAAAATATTTTTTGAAGTGTTTCCTAGTTAGTATTATATTTGCCTATGGAAAATGTGTTTCATTGAACGTCAAATATTGTTTTGATAATTTTTAAATGTGATATGAACCTCTCTAAGGCATGTAGTTAGTGTTTTTTGGTGTTTTTTGTTTTGGTGTAAATTGTTAAAAATGGTCTCTAAAATGATTCTTCAAATATGTATAGATATTAGTGCACCCATTATACTTGATAAAATATTATGTGTCCTTTAAAAGTGAAGTCAGGCCTTGTCATGTTATTTGACCCTTTTTAAACATTTTGGTAACTCAGTTTTAATTTTTGATTTTTTGTTTATGTATAAATTGGATGTCATTTAGTTGATGGCCTTGAAAAAATGGTTTTTGGAGGGGTTGGGTTTTGGGTTAAAAATTTAGGCATGGTTTTATAAATGGTTCGGTGGTTTTTATGAAAAGTTTAGTTTTAAAGAAATTAGTGTTTTGTGGAAATGGTTTATGAGTGTCCTCTTGGATGGTTGGTGTGTTATTGGATGTTGGAACATCTATGGGTGCACTATGTGCACACATGGATGTGCCCTCAAATGAAGATAGTGCTTTAATATGTTTTTTCTTGAAATCTCAGTTTCCTAAACAGTTATTGTTTTCTAAATGATGTTGGGTCCTTTTTTTGGTTTCTAAAAATTATTTAAAATGGAATTTCTGGGGGAATGCTCGTTTGGATTTTGGTGTGTGTTTTTAGTTAATGATTGACTTAAGGGGTTGTTTGGCATGTTTTACTAGTTGCATGTTTTTCCTAAAATAGGGTTTTGGAAATGTTTTTAGTAAATATATTTGGGGTTTTTCAAGTTAAAGTCCCATTTGGAACTTCCAACTTAAATTTGATGTTTTTATTAACTCTTATAAAGGATTGATCTTTGGAAAATGGGTGTGCCCGGTTGGCAACTCAAAATGTTTTATGAAATTATTTAAATTTCTAAATAACTCGAAAACCCAGTTGGAACCTTGTTGATGTGATATAAGCACACATATATAAATATATAGAAATATATTTATAGGGAACCCCTATCTTGGATCTCCCTTTATGGGTTATCACATAGGGGATGTCTGTGTTTGGGGTAGACAAGTGTGGTGGCAGCATGTAAGGTGAGTCACGTGTGTGAGGGCCTCCTACTTACATAGTCTTATTACCACTATAGGTTCCTGAGAATATTTTAGATGATCGAATAATGGTTTCCTGCTAGCCCAGATTAGATGGTTTAGTACCCCCCTGGAGTTGTAGACAAGCCAGGAGGGATGTGCCACTAGTGAGTCCAGGTTAGGGCAGCTATTTGGTTATTGACTTAGAGGCTTCACCATACATCGGTAGGTGGTTCCAAACTGAGTACATCCAGGGGTCTTCTAGGGATGTTTATGATAGCCCATGGTTATTATCTATACTGCTTGGTTACTTTATTTATTTACTTGTTAGTATTTTACTACAATTAAGTTTTTTATGTCTACCCTATTTGTTTATTTTCAGCACTGTCCTAGTATCTTTTGGTTTGGCTTTTATTTATAAAATGGTTGTTTGTTTTTTAAATGGAAGGTGGTCTATGTTTGTTTTCAAAAAGGGAAAGCTATTGGTTGTTTATTAAAATTGTAGAAAACTATTTTTTGTTTCTTCTTTTCAAACCAGTGTTAATAGACTGTGTTAGGAAAGGAAAACACTTGGATTCTATAGTAATTTCCTACTGAATATTCGGGTGTTCACCCCTACTTTATCATTTCAGTTTCATGTTCTTTTAGTGATGGATTTCTCTCAGATAGAACTTGTTTATGAGTTGGCTATTGACCTAGAAGGTCACATGGAGGTATGTGTAGTTTATCTTCTTTCTGTTGTTAGTGTTGTTCAGTTTTTATTTATTTATTTATTTATTTGTCTTTAATTTATAGGAAAAATCATTTCCACTTGTTAGTTTTTATTCCCAACCTTAGTTTCTAGCCTGTGGGGATTGGGAACACCCTTTGGACCTTACCATATACCGGCTCGGGTGACCGGTTTAGGGTCGACCCAGGTTGGATCGTGAAAATATTCCCTTTTTTATAAGTTACACAAACATCTTATTCTCTTCTATTTAATTCTAGAAATTTTTGAACAGCATCAAATTTAGAAATATTTTCATAATTTTATTTCCAAGGTGCCTAAGTCTTCGATCCCATAATTTGTTTTCATCTTCACCACTCAAGTAATATAAGTTGTCAAATTCTTCTATTTGGAATAGATTCCCACTAGTTCTTTCTCCTTTTTAATAAATTTTCCATATTTCACACTTTTGAGGATACAAAAAACTTTTCTAAAAATAAATTATTTTCCATCATCAAAAATTTTACTTACACTAAGTAAGTTATGTTTTAGACCATTAATAAATAAAACTTCCTTATATTTCAACTTTTCCATTTCAATCTTAGTCATTCTGATTCCTCTGATTTTTAAGAAACTATCATTACCAAAGGTAATTGCTCCTCCATCGTGACTTTAAAAATGTTTCAATATTTTTATATCACCTATAATATTTGAATAACAAATGCTATTAAGTATCCATGGTTTTTTCTTTTACTTGTTTTCAAGGATCTCTCGACAATAAAAGCTCTTTCTACAACTTTCTTCTTTCTAGATTCCTTTTCTTTTCCATTGTAAGAAACTTGTTCCAGAAGGAGTGTCATATATTTTTTGGAATGATGAACATCATTATTTCATATTCCATTAACTAATTTCAAACATTAAAATTAATTTCTTATTTTAAAGTTTCCAACATCTTGATAATTCACTTTTTCATATTTCTATAAGTTAGGAAAGTTGTGCATTCTACTTTCACTATTTCTTCCATTTTCTCAAACCTTCTTCAAGGTAAGGATAAGTTATGCCAAAAATTATATGAATTGATACCATATATTCCACAACACTAATAATATCCATAAAATTGTGATTTTCCATTGAAATATGATTTGTATCTATTGAAAATTTGTTGAGGTTGATAGCTTCTTTGTGATCTATCATACTCAGGACATGGACCATATTTCCTTCAGAGTGGGTATTAAAAATTCATAGATTTGATAGATTTATCACATCCTTTTTCCACCTAATCTTTCCTAACACCATTTCTGGAACTGAAAATATTAGAAAAATTAGATGAAGCATTATTTTTGGTGGGTGAACATTTCACCTGATTCTTGTTTTGATCCATCTTAGAAACTTTAGAAGTCTCAAATTTTACTTCTAAGGCTTTGTTGAAGTTTTCATTCATCTTCCTCAGGGTATTTTCATACTCAAAAAGCTTTTATTGAAACTTATTAACTTCTTATTCCTTAGTTTTTGAGCTTTATACTGAGATCTTCAATCATCTTTCCCTATTCAGAAATTCTTCATTTGTAACTTAAGATCTCCTGAATGTGTTCATCCTCCTACTTGATGACATATTTTCTTCCATCACAAAATTCATAAAAATATTTCTTCATTACTCTAATTTCACTCTTGAGAGTTTTTTTTCTCAAGACATGCAAAAATTTCTATTCTAAAATGATACTCTCTATAAGATTATTTACCACCTTCATCACTATTTGAGGAATCTTTTGTTTTCTCAACTTTTAGAATGAAGGTTCTTAATTTTTATGAACTTTCATATTCAGAATAATTATTTTCAATTGAGTCTAATTAAACTTTATTAATCAATATAATTATTTTTTTTCCAGTAAAATTCTTATTTTATTTGTTGGATGACTTTTCTTCTTTATCATTTTTGTTCCACTTCTTATATTTAGGTTTTTCATCAGAATCATATAAATATTCTCTAACTTTCTTCTTAGGGAAATTCATTGCAAAGTGTCTGATTCCACCACACTCAAAACATTTGAGAATAATTCTATCACCATACTTTTCTCTTCCTATTCTATGGTTCTTCAATATAAGAGATTTGATTTTATCATTCAACTCATCATCTTATTTCCCTTCAGAGACACAAGGATCATAATATTTAACATCTTTAATTATCAAATTTCTCATAGATTCAAAATACATTTCATCATTAATCTTATTTTTAAACATTGGATGTTTTCTCATTTCATAAGTAATAATAATTTTATGCAATTAATCAAGAGATATATCCTCCTTTTCTTCTAAAGAGAAAATTTTATAACCAAACCTTTCTAGAAAGTTTCTCATAAGTTTCTTCATAATTGTAGATTCTTATAAGAAATATTTGAATCCTATGATGTTTCAAATAAAATCATTTAATCTAGTTAATTATTAATAAATAGTCTCTTCATCTCACATTCTGATGTCTTCATACTTACTATTCCATATTTGTATCTTTGCTTCCTACACTTTAGTATTCCCTTTGAAAATACATTTTAGCTTTTCCCACATACTTTTGTAATTATTGAGACCCATAACTTTCTAATAAAAATTATCTAATAAGGACATAATGATTGAATTTCTAGACTTTTCATCAACTTCTATAATTATATTATCAGCAAATTTCATAGGATCATCTTTCTCAATAGGTGTAAAATCAATTGTAGCAGCATCAATAACTTCCATCCTAAGAGATAGGAGATAAGTAATCATCCTATTTTTCCATCAATAATAATTTTTTTCATCAAATGCAATTATTTATAAAACTGATATTATCCATGATAAGGATTAAATAAGGTAACCTCCATTTGATACTAATTTAAGTTACAAAGGATCGAATAACAACTGAGAATGGGGGTTGAATCAGTTGTTACCTTTTTATGAGTTTCAAAAAAAATAGAAACTTAACCCCTGTAACCTATTATGATTCATTTCCTTATCAACTTCTAGTAAATACTCATGCATGAAAAAGTAGGAAAACAAGTAAATCACATAATATTTATAGGTTTCGGCTTCAATGTGAGAACCAACATCCTTGCCATAGCCATTTCTACGGGTCTATGGAAATCCACTATTATAAATAAGTGAATACAACTTGTGTCAAATCCAATTAGACACCTTCTATCTCTTGATATGAATGATTATACTGTATCACATCAGTTTACAATGTTTTATTATAAAAAATTGATCTAAACAAAATAATAAAGACTTTGTTGAAACTGCTCCACAATTGATCAATCTGAATCCTCAGACCGATTTGACTGGATCCTATTTTTTCAATCTAGTGATGATGGATCTGATTCACTCAATATGATGATGATGGATCCACTTAACTCATTCTGATGAATTCATTATCAATCCTCATTACTCAAACTTTGATCAAATGCTCAATATGATATTTTTCATTCTAATCGACTCAATACGATCTTCTCAATATGATCTTTCTCAATCTAGTAAACAAACATTTAGTTATCTGATACTCCTCATGAGATCTCTATCTGAAAATGACTTTCAATTTATTTCTTTAGTTCTCTACATTTTCTACTTTTTTAAAGTTAAAAATGAATGAATTATCTAAGAAAGTATTTATAGGTGACTCAAAAACCAAAAGTGGGAAACTTGAAAACATTCCCCACTTCCTCAAATTTATAAATCTCAAAAGATCACTCACATTTAATCTTCAACCTTTACTTATTAAATCCTACTTAGATTTATCCAAGATTTTTGAAAAATTGAATTTCAAGTTTTGACCTATTCAAATCTTCATAAAACTTCTAGAATCTTCTTTTTAAATCTTCTTTATAATCATCTCATTATGATCATTTTTTCTTTCTTAGTTCATTGCGTATTTGTTTCCTTCTTAGTGATTATGAATTATGTATCCTTCTCAATGATTACAAATTATATTTCCTTCTTAGCTCATTATGATTTCTATTTCCTTCTCAACTCATTATGAATTTTTTTTCCTTCTCCGCCCATTACGAAATCTATTTCCTTCTTAGTGATTATGAATTTTATTTACTTATCAGATCATTACAAATTTGATTTCCTTCTCAGTGATTATGAATCATATTTACTTCTTATCTTATTACGAATTATGTTTCCTTCTCATATCATTACGAATTTTTTTCCTTATCAGTGATTATAAATTATATATCCTTCTCAATGATTATGAATTATGTTTTCTTCTCATCTCATTATAATTGAATTTACCATTATGATGGAATTTTTCACTCTGTAACTTTGAATTTATTCAAACCTATCCATCATTTCTTCAAAAGCTTTTATCATGAAATTTTTTATGATTTGTGAGAACTTAATGATCATAAAAGTATCATCTTACTTGGTTTTAGAAATTATGAAAGATTTCTAATTCCTAACTTCACAATATTCTTTCAAAACTCTTCTTTAACAACATGACTTCTTCAAATAGTAATATATGACTTTCTAACAAACACAAAGTCTGATGAATCACCATTACGATGGACTGGATCTGATTACATAAAAACAAAAACATTATTTTATAAAAAATTTAGTTTTCAACAAATAAAAAAACATTGTTAAAAAAATTCTCATGAAGGTTCTTCAATAATATTCATTTAAAATAATATAAACTAAAATATTAAGGTGTTAAATTCTCCCCCATAAAAAGAAATTGTGTCCTCACAATTTTATATCATGTCTGATAAATAAAGGATTAAAAACATTTTCATAATCTATTACAATGAGTGAAAGATAAACATAAATAAGTGGTAAGAAATAACTTTTAGTATGCATTAATAATATTTACCTTTGAAAATAACTTTATTTTATATATTAAGATGATGAAACCTATAATTTCCTAAATATTTTTTAAATCATGCATTTACCATAATGATGTTCATTATAGTGAAAGGTTTTCATAAAGCATGCCTTTATAGCTGAGTGATATTTTCCATATAAGATTTGATAGATTTATTTTTCTTTAGTTGGGTAATTATTTTATCATAAAGATAGAGAATAATATAAAATATACTTAATTGATTTAATTTCATACCATAAGCATAATTTCATCCTTCGGTTTTGTTTTGATAATTTTTTTCACCACCACTTCATCTCATGTTCTAAATGATAAATAACAATGATTAATTTTTTATGGCTTAAGCACTAAAATTAACTTTAAATGGATCACAATATCCCAAAAAGGATGAAAACTTATTTCTCCCATCTTTATCAATTATCCAAAACAAACTTTTTTAGAAAAACTTAAGATAATATCCGATATGAATAAACCTGCATACATCAATCTCCAAAACCTCAACAATAACACCCAAAATTCAACTTAAATCATTCTTAAAACTCTTAAAAATATTTTAGTTTATAAAACCCAAATATTAGTATGATTTGATCACATATTATTCCAAGATCAACTTAATATTTATCTCTAGATAACATCAATAACTCTTAATATCGCATTCCAAAAATATATATGACCTAATCATATAATCTCTAAAATATGCTAATATTTTCCTGAATCACCATAAAGACATGATAAAATAATATATGTTTCCAAAAGATAATTCAATATTTATTACTCAAATAAAGTCTCATATTATCTAGTAATTTTTTTTATTACCTTAATCATATAATGTTCCTGATATAGTGAACTTATTCAAAAATAAATTTAATCACTTAGTCACCAAATTAATTTTCAATCCCATGGTTATCTATATAATATATCATGTGTTTCCAAAATGTAATAACCCTTTTATCCCAATTTACCATAATTAACTAACCATAAAATATCATTTTAACCCTAAAGGTTATCGATATTTTTCAAATTATGTCCACAAAATATAAAATCATTCTTCCTCAAATAATTTTTTCACTAAAATGCAAGTTAAACGTAAGGGTTTCATATACCTCAAACATTTATTATAACTCAAAAAATGTCTTCTAAAGTACACCCTTCACATAAAACTTAAAAATGGTATCAATTCCTTTAAACTTATGATCATCCTTAGATCTTATAAATCCTTAAATAAAATACCACTACATCATAACTCTTAAAACATTATATGTAGAAACTTTATTTAGTCAACTTTCTTCATCAACCTTTAACCATACTTTGTCATCTTATTCCTTCACACATCCTTACTCTAATCAAAAAAACATGTGAATCATTTCCTAAGATTCATCAATCTCAATATTATCATGTTTCTTACTTTAAAAATAAGAAAAAACTATTAAAATAATATATATACCTTTTATATGTTATTTGTAGTTTCTTTATCTTTTCACATGAGCTTCAACCCAGTTGGTGAGGTCTCTCTAAGTGAATCCACGAGACCCAGGTTTGAAACAAGGTGGAGGAATAATTCTGGGTACTATAGTAGTACTATATTATACACTGTAGAAGTACTATAGCAAGCACGGTATTTGTACTGTGTGGGTACTTTAGCAATTACTGTAGTGGGTAATGTTCAGTACTATAGTAGTTGGAACTATTCACCTTGGGCCACCGGTTTGGTCTTGGAGTCCTTAAGGCCTTCAGTCCACCTAGGCCTTCAGGTCAGTAAGGATTTAGAACCACATTTAAGGCCTTCGGTCCACCTCATGGCCTTCGGGCTACCTCAAGGCCTTCAGGGCCACCGGATATGCAGATTCTCAAATATATTCTATAAGGAAATAGCTCTAGAGGAGGATTCAAGAGTAGGACACATTCCCCAAAGCAGAGATACTTTATTTGGAAGAATGAAAGGGTATGGAATTTCTATCGGTACTGGGCCTATGCATCTTTTAATAGGACAGCTAGATGAATAGCCATGAAAATTTGGAGAGCTAATCACGATGCAGATGTTTGGGAGGGGTAGTTTCAAGTAGTCATTGTTTATATGATTTCCTTAAGACCTACTGGTCATGTAAGGTCTACAACCCTATATTCAATATAATCTATAATAATATGGTCCTTTTAAGGGTTCCCCCATATCCCTTGAAAGTGGGGTTATCAAAAATCAATAAAAAAATAAGGCCTTAGGTCCATTCAGGAATTCAGGCAGGTATAGTTTCTTTATCTTTAGTATATGACCATGCCAAACTTTTATTCATAAAATCTTGATGGTCTTCTTCATGATATTTCCTATTATAGAATTGATTTTCATAATACCTATACTCCCCACATTTGAAACATCTTTATATTCCTTTAAGAAATTTCTTTGGGTGCTTCTTTCCACATTCATGACATGTTGGAAGTTGATACTTTTTACCTCTATGATATTTATCACTTAAACTTATATGAAAATCCATTTTTATTTTATTTGGTGTGTCAGGAAACTCTTTTATATTTAATTTGTTAATAATATATCAAGATATTTTTTTGTTTATAACCACAAGATTTTTCACTCCAAGTCCTATCTCGTTTAGTTTCTCATTCGAAAAACCATTGCATTGTCCATCACATCCATTGTTAACTTGGATCATATCGGTTCCATCAATTTACTAAAACCAAAATAGTTAGTGTGATTATATCAAATAAAATCATAATAAATAATATTATTAAATATATAAATACTAAGATATCCTGGGCCATACCATCTTTTATTCATCTCTTTTAATTCATTAAAAAATAACCATAATTCTCCTTAACATACTAATCTATAAAGTTATAGAAGGTTTTAAACTTATGATCCCAAATCAACATATGAACCTAGAAATTTTTCTCATCAAACAACATTATAACCTATGAATTTATATAAATCTTGGATATGATACCAATTATAATGACTCATACCCAAATCAACCCATAATTATGAGTTTAATAGAAAGGATTCAATTTTATTACATTCCCATGATATTTTAGGTTCCGAGTTTTAAAGAATTATTAAAAAATATTACATATCAAACCCTTAAAAATGGAAACTTCCACTCAATATCCATTTCTCTAAAAAAAATAGTATTCTTAAATTTAAACTCATATTTTATTCAAAACGTGTTTTCATCTTTTAAGATGAATCCCCACAGTAGAAATATAAACCTTTTTATAGTTCCTACTCATCCTTAAGCCCTATAAAAAGCATTTGAAAATGTGAGACGAGTACAAAAAAATATTATTAAGATATATAAAAATAAATAAAATCACCAGTCCATTTAGAAAATCATGAAATCCCATAGAAAGTTTTCCTTTTTTTATATAATTAAACTTGAGAAAAAATAATCATGTACTTACTAAAGAAATAAAATTCACATCATAAATATTTTAATAAAACATATCATTAGAAATCTTAAATTAAAAATCATAATTATTATGGTTTCTTATAAAACATGGGTACTCATGAAAACATTTTCTTGAAAACATACTTTTCACCCTTAAAGGGGGCATAAACTTTCCTTTAAAGATATGATCATTAGCTTACCTTATAAAATAAAAATACTGACATGAAAAATAATTTGAAACTATAGAAAATTCATGTAGTTACCTTGGTAAATAATCTGCATATCACTCTTAAAATAAATCTTACATGCACTCTTACAAATTTAATAACCTACTCAGTTAATACCAATATATATTCCCTAGAGAACAAAATCATTACCCAATACATTAGAGAGCTATATCGGGATCACTTATCATCATGAGAAATGTAAAAGGAAAATAACATTCATAAAACCTATAAAATATTTCATTTCCAGCATAAAATATCATAAAATATTTAATTTATCACATATGTTGAAAATTTTTAGGGATTCATGTAAAAATAAGGATAAAAATCCTTTTTTTCTTTAAAAACTTGTAAAATGAAAATTTCCTAGAAGAATGGGGAATAATATTTTCACTAAAACCCCATAAAAACTTATAAATTAATCTTTTTAATTAATAATGGTCATAGATACAGGAAAAGGATTCCATGCGGTAAATGTTAAAAAACATTCTTTTTCACTTTGGTAAAAAGAGTCAAAAGTGGTCCGTATAGAAAATGTTTGAAAAGATTTCTTTTTAAACCTCTTTAAGGAAAGAAAAATATTATTTTAAATTTAATTTTAAAAAAAATAGTATAATAATAACATTATTGAAAAATTTTAAGAAACATTTATATGGGGGTAAAATATTTGGAAATAAAACATTAAAACATTTTAAACAAGGTTTTAAATAAAATCTATTACCTCGACTCTGACTTTCCATGTATGTAATTTAAATCCTATAAAATAAACTTATATTAATTATTTAATATATTAAAAACAATTTTTAGTTATATTTCATCAATATTATCCCTTTTATTTCATTTATTTCCATGTTTTATACAGTTACTAAATCAATTAAGTTCATGTTGAACTTTTTAGGGACGTTCGGTTCGTAATCCCAAAACAACTCAAAAAGGCTGAAAGTGGTAAAAGGGGCCATGGTTTAATCATATAAAAAATATTAATCATTAAATAATTATCATGTTTATACATTAAATACAATTTAATAACCATATATTAAATGCATACATGAAAAATGAATCACATTGCTTTGTGAAGGTGGTAGTCCACACGTACGCACGAGCCATGTCATTTTATGATGGATGGAAAGGTAATAAAGTAAGTAATATATTATATTTTAATATTATTAACTATTTCATAAATATCATATATATTAATTTTATCCATCATTTTAAATATCCATATGATACAGTGATGAAAAACGAAACTCATCGCTTCATGAAAGTGGTAGTCCACACGTATACACGTGAGATGTTTTCATTTCCCATATGATGGAAAAGGAGATGAAAAAGGTTATACCATAAAAATAATACCATTTAAGTTTATTTGATATACTTATGTTATTATAATATCATGGTTATGATAGGTTTTAAGGATGTAAAAGAAGTAATAAACTTAAAAGAAATCAGTTAAGACTTATACCTTCTCTTTTGATATCCTCCTTTTGATTGAGCTTAAGGCCTTTCAAGGAGAGGTTTACAGTATCTACAGGGGATTGAGGATATGGGAATTTAATTTTATAAAGTTATTTTTTTATATATTTTATAGAAAAACTTACATGATTTATGTGTTGAAAAGTCTTAAGTGATTCCCCTTTATAAGCAAAAATCAATGGCATTTTCATAATTTTCCAACCTTTAAGAGTCATGAAAGTAATTTTGAAAATTACAAGTGGAACATACAAGAAACATTAATAATAAGTTCTATAATTTCCCATAAAATATATTAAATATAGGTTTTTTATGATTTTATAAGGGAAAAATATTTTTTTTAAACATTAAATACCATTTAATATCATTTTCATGATTATTCATATATTTTGACTTTAAAGGAACCAAGATAAAAATGGAATTAAAATATAAACACTTTAACCACCACTTATACATTATAATTATATATTAAATTCATGTAACTCTATAATTCATCCAAAACATATTACTTTTAATGTTTTTAAAATAATTTAATTAATTGTTTTACTATTTGCACAAGCCATGCGTCAATGTTGTGTAAACGTTCTATGTAATTATACCATCACTAAAAATTTAAAATAAATTGTAATCATAAAAATAATTTATTCATATTAATAATAAATATTTATAACCATTAATAAAATATTTTATCCTGATTAAAACATATTAGATATATTAAAAGAAAGAGAGTGACATTTTGTAATTATTCTATACTTGAAATAATATAAAGGTCATAATCAAAGGAAATTGGTGCCAAATTTCCATATTTTTTAATATAAGGTGATAAGGTTCAAAATAATATTATCCAATAAGATTTTATGTAATATTTTTTTGACCTTATCATATTGTTTTAACCTTAATTAACATGTTTTACCCTTTACCATGGCGACAACTTTTTACCATGGTTACTATTTATTATGACTAAAAATGAAATCAAACTCATTACTAAATTTTAACCTCGTGATTATAAATATAAAATTAATTTTTCAAGATTAAATTTCTATAATTGGTATAAATTACTTTTAATATATTGTTTTTAAAATATATCGAAACCACATTTTTAAAAAAATACTCTTTTTAAGCATAAAAATGATCTTCTAAAAAAAGTATAATATTGACTCCAATAAAATTTGTTGAATTATGTTTAATAAAATGAGACTTATGTTACTTTAAAACCAAATCCAAAATATAATGAGACTTTTGAATTACTTAATTTAAATAAAATAAAAGATAGTTTTTGAAAAAAAACATTATTTTTCATCATTCACCCAAAAATCAACCTTTTTGGAAAAATACCAAAAAATTATCTTAATATTATATTGTAATTATGATTTAAAAAAGAATTAAATTTTATCAAATACAATTTACAGAAGTGGTGTAAATTAATCATAATATTCGCACACAAAATATAATAAAAACCATTTTTAAAGAAAATGTATTTTTCAAGGATAAAATGAATTTATACTCATTACTTATCCAGTAATGTAATGTCCCACCACCCTAGAACACTAATCAGTAACTAAAATGGTGGTTTCTAATATACCGCAGGAGCACATCCCCATGTTCCATAGGTAGCTAACTAACAGTGGGGATCTAAGGGGGTGTCGTGGGGAGACTATACCCCCTATATCAGAGTGCGCAAACATAAATAAATAACTTAACATCACGCACAAAAAAGTATATATAAATAATAAATAAAATAAACATATTATAAAAAATGAAAAATAGTCACATATGTATATAAGACTGATCACTCACTAGGTCAGTCACATGTACAAATAAAAAAACAAACAAAAAACAAACAAAAGTAAAAATAAAAGTGCATGAGGATCCACTAAAATCCTTGAACCTCACCTCATATTGATATTTGAATCCAGATTGATCACATAATAACAGGACTTAGGCCCAACCTAAACCTGCAACAAGTGAGGGTTTCTCAGGTGTCCAAATGAAATGGCGTCCCAAACAAGGTATGAGTAAATACATCAGTAGGGAACCACTAATGTGGTATTGTACATACCCTAAAATTCAGTAATATACACATGTGACATGATCTGATAAAGTAAACAATTTATTTAAATAATTAATTAAAACCACTCACAATACCTGCTTCAACCCAATGTTGAAATTTATTTGAGCACGTCATGGAGACCATACCGACCACAGTATCACAATCGCCCCAAGTGTGTATACTTATAACCTAGGATACTCCCAAAAAACCATCATTGATCCTTATATTTATGACCCCAATTGACTATACATACTTTGGTCAGTGTCGGGGTGTCTTTGATCACATCACGATGATAGTGACAACTAGTATAATAAACTCAATTCTCCATGGTATATGGATAAGTATCATACACCTCCTTTATGGGAGTGTTATTAACCAGGAAATAATCCCACAAGTAACATGGAGATTCTCTATTAAAGTTTTATCTGCCAAGGGATAATCACATAAGTAGCATGAACCTCTATTATATGAGTTTTCTCATCTAATAGTAACATAGACCTCCCAGAGATATTTTTCTTATAAAGTAACCAAGACCACCCTAAGGGTGTTTTCCATACATAATAAAAGACCTCTCCTAAGTGTGTTTCCATTCAATCAATACAATCATAAGCAATTAAATAGTTAAAAATCAATCACACATGGGAAATCCCATACCTATCCTACAAAAATAATAATGAACACACTCTCACTAGGGTCAACGCATCACTAGGGAACCCATTGGGGTCCCCTTAGTTTCATCATGATCTAGACACCACATAAGGGTCCCTTAATCCCAACTCATCTCTCAGGTCAACCCCAATCATAAGGGTGATGGGCTCAAGCCCATCCCCTATCCAAAAACACTCTAGGTTATCCCAAACACCCAACTTGTTAATTCATCTCATTAGGGACAACCCCTATTGGGTTTCCATGTCTTAGTGGGGAGATAACACCCCATGATCATCTCACTTTCCTGAAGGTGTGATGTAATCTCTTAGATCTCCCATGGCTAACCCCTAGGTCATTCATCTCATCATGTCACAAACCACTACCCTGAGGTATCTAAGTCCTACTACTACTAGGGCCACATGTCATGTTCAATAAATAAAATCAATTTTATTCCCCTCAATGTTTGTACATCACAAAAAACTTTATGATAGTCAAGGACTTATCCATTGACAACTAAGGAAAACTATCCATTTCCAAATTCCATCAGGACCATATCACTTTTTTCATCCTAATTGAGGATTTTTTTTTCCCAAAAATGGAAATTAATTTTAGATCAAACATTTTAATTATAATAAATGATTTAACCATCACTTTTCTCTAGGTCATTGCCTTAGTGTCATGACCACATGTCCATGCATCATGGAAAACATGAATAATACCATAGAGTGAATACCAAGGACCACCTACCTCATGATGAAGCCAATTCCATTTTTAAATCCTTGGTCTAGATACTCCTCCATGAATTTTTGTGACCCATGAAAGCCTATTCAAACTTATCCAGCCACCTCTAACCCACACGAGACCCTAAATCATGTCGAAAACCCAACATCAATTAATTATAGCATTTATAACCAATTAACAAAATAATTTAAATAAGTCATATTCACCAAATACTCATTGGGAAGCCTCATTACAATGGAACCACGAACAAAAACCAATGGGAGGTCCACAAAGGATAGATGTAATAATCCTAAGAAATATATCTATCAAGCATCACCAGTATAATAATTAAATAAATTAAATTTAAGTAAAATGATTAAATAATGTTTTGGCATGATGTATCTTTGTTAAAATGATGAACGATGGTAGGAGAATGTTGTTATAGGACATCATATCCCTAGTCTACACAAAATCCCTATCAAAAATGGGTTATTTCACTATTCTCTTGTGAAATCACTATAAAACTCTAAACCACAATGATTACAAATTAGATATAATAAGGAGGAGAAATAATTGAGGGAGGAGTAGGAGTCAATACCTCAATCCACTGAAGAAAACACCCAATAACATCACCCTAAATCAAGGGATTTGAATGAAGAAAGGCTGAGGGAGAGGGGATGGTATGTGCATGTGAGTGGAAGGAGAAAATGGATTCCCCTTTTAATTTTCAAAATGGAAAAATTGTAAAAATATAGTTTTTAACAAAACTAGGTAGGTCACATGGTTTAGTGTCATGGTTTACTAAATAGTGCTCCAACCATGTGCTATGAACTACCCAAGAAAACCCACCTCACATAGTTTTTACTAATATCTCACTTAATTGACCCTCAAATATGTGTTGACCATGCAACCCAATTTTACACATTATAAATATAACTACAAACTTCCTCATGCTCAAGGTGTCGTATGGTTTCTTCTAAATTGTGCCCACCAAATTGTGCACCCTGAAAAAAACCTACAAAAACTCTTGAAACTTAATTTAAAGCTCTTGAAACTCACCTAAGAACTTAAGGCACCCATTGGGCTTTAAAAAATATCCAAAAACATCATCTCAAGACTCAAAAACTCTCAAATTCTTGATATAAAACCTGGTTCTCAAAACGAATCATTCACCAAATTAAAATTTTGAATTTCTATTGAAATTATAATTATATGTACACAAAAGATACTAAAAACTCCCCACCATAACGCTTATCAACCCCAAAAAAGCCCTTTTGGTCATCCAATTATACATCTCAACCTACCTCAGTCATTATTTCTCATTCAAATAGTCATGTTCCATATGTGAATGTCAAACAAACTCTCATGGAGAAACTATAACATAAGGTGTTGGAATCATATAAACATGATCCGCCACTCAATTTTATCACTAAACCACTAAGATAACACTTTCAACTACCTTTTTATCCTAAGGCACCTAAGGTTTATTCATCAAATCATTCACCCAGCACATGGTGCTCCCCACTATAGGACTTAGCTAAAGAGTCAAATTTCAAGCCACTACACCCTCTATCACTAGGATTGCCTATCAAACCATGATATTTATGATATAGTGATATTCTTGATGTGTTTTCTAGTACCTTCACCCTAAAATAAGTAAAAACATCAATCCAATGTTGGCACAATTCCATATTCCCAATTCTCCAATCCAAAATAGACGTGTACCCACCATCCAAATACAAGCCCGAATACGCTGGATTTCCTTGAAAAGCCTCAAAAAAATTTCCAAAATATAAATTTCATATCCAAAATGATACTCCCAATTCATTTTATATCCCAATACATCCAATTTCACTTGATAATAAAAGTAGAACATCCCAGGGTCGACCCGTCTCAAAAACGCTCAACTTCAGTCACTATCGCATCACCCAAAACACCTAATCCTAATACCTTTACTTGTAAAAGAATACTGAGATTTCCTAAAAAAATTCACCATAGTTTGTTTCTAATTCATGGTGAAATTTCATGGTTGAACCATCAAACATACCAATTTTACCATTATTCCTTGTCATGATAATTGATGCATCCCTGATCCGAACTATACTTAGATCACCAAAAACCACCCTGAGCCTAATTTCATTACTCAGAATCCATCCAAAACCAGAATTAAACACATATATATACATTATGATGAATAAATACATAACTAAATTTATCTACTCATTGACATAATAATTCCTAAATAATCATCCCACAACCAACTTCATGAAAACACAACCCTTCTAACATGATGGTCACATCTCCCACAACTGATACTATACTCCCCACTATTGGAGTGCATCTATTTTTCACTCTGATAAATCAATTCCTAATCGCCATATACCATGTTCTTTCAGTTAAATAATATAATTACTATATGTGGCTATCATGATCATAACCAATCATCACTCAAAAACATCAAACATTTCATGTTCTTGACTCATGGGAAATCACCCAAAGTGTCCATAGAATTATCTTATAAATAAGGGTCACCTCCTCATAGGGACAATAGTTTACACCCCATCATATGGATAACCATATACTACTCCTTGATCACTATCCCAATGGGTCTCATCATCTATATGCACATTTTTCTCCTCCCAATACACACTTCTCGTCCTATCAATACCTAAATTTAATCAACACAAATCAATCATTCCACCACACCCAATCCATTTATGATGTCTCTTATAACACAGAGGGACTTTTATCTTCCTCATAAAACTTCTGATCCACCATGTCCACCTCACCTCACCAACCATTGGTCCTTGTCCCATATATAGACACTCATAGATTCATAATTGCAACAGGAATTTATGAATATCCAATGTGTACTGCCTCAACATCACTTTGGCATAATGGGTGTACACTCCCATACCACCTGATTAATAAAACCTGACTCACAGTCCCATGATTCACACACCATAAAAACTAGGATAACATTCCAAAATCACTAACCATGATCTATGACATGTTAGTTTGTAAATCCATCCACACACTTAGCCACCATCTGACACCATTCCAAGTAACAAGTGTCTACCTACACTCTCACTTCATACTAAAACACTTCCAATATATATAGTTTTAAGAACCCAAATATTTATTCCCTTTGATTCCAGTCTCAATACCACAAAACTCTAAGTGGCTTACATCCCAAGGTGCTAGCACTCAATCTGTTTTTACCCTAAAACACTGAGGAATAACTATGCCTATACCATAATCCCTGTAGCACCTCATACACACTGATCTCATACCTGAATCATCTATATATGCTTCCTCTTATAAGGAAATGAAAAACCTAAGATAACCCCCCTCCCCACTCAGGTTACCCTCACTTATCATAAACCATCGTCTTGGTCCTTATCCAGGGACATGCCTCAAGGTCACTAAGATCTCTCCCCCAATACATTGGTTAAGCCTTGTAGATGGTAAAATATCATGGTATTTCGTCCATTCTCTCATATCGGATGATCAATGAAATCTAACATGATAAATACCCACTATAGGGTCCTCAAAAAAATGTCTGACATCTCAATACAAAACCACAATCCTACAGAGAACCAATTCTCACAAAGAATCAACCTATAGAACTAATCCCTTGAAAATCACACAGGCATACCCATAAAAGAAGTATAACCCATTGATGACTTGTATACCACGAATCACAAACACCAGTTTGGTTAAGTAGAGTTTCATTCTAGGATATATGGAAAAACATCATATAGGTTGTTACTTGTAAATTCCCCAACCCTAGTAGCCCAGATTTAGTGGTTACTTTATTACATTATCATAGGATACAAGGAATCACATCCCGAAGGACCGAATAGTTTAGTAGTCTTGGTAAACTAGATACATGCTTGAAATTCACTTTAAAATTGAATAAAAAAATAAAAAAAAAAGTTTTTTATTTGAGAACACCATTATTTCCTTTATCATATCCCTTCATATCAATCATAAAACACTTCCCTATTTCCTAGGGAAAATGAAACATAATAAAGGTGTAAGATCATATGCTCAGTAAGGGTAAGAATATAGTGGAAAAAATCATGAATAAATAATAATAATCAATATAGAAAGGTAAATAATTGAAACACATGTAATTTAATTAATTACTTGAACATAATATGGTAGGATTAAATAATGATAAAATAATTCTATATAAATAATCACATGATCTTGAAACTTATCCATAGATATTCTAAATAATCAAATAATAAAATGTAACATCAATAAATAAATTCATGATGAGGGAATTTCATATATCATAAACATACTTTCAATACCTTTCACAAAATGGACACTGTCAGGACCTTTCACAAGACACTTTAAATAATATGGGTAAAAACATTTCTAATTTTTCCAACTAATTTTTCTTATGAGATGTATCGATGCATCAAGGGGATATATAATTTTTGGTCCCACCCATCACATTCTAATTAAAATTAATTCCTTATATTAAATGTGATAAACATAATCAACATAAACATTTATATTGAAAAACTAGCATACAAAATGTTAATAATTACCCCAACCAACAAACATAATCATAAATCATTCAATAAAATGTGGTGAATGGTATCAAAATAGAACATCCATAGTAAAACCGATTATAAAACATACAAATAAAGAATAATGATGATATAAATACAACATATCCCTAGTGGATCATAATTACAATAAAGGGTTGATGTTGTTGATGAATATAAATACTAAAAAAATCATTAAAAACATTCTTGAGGAAAATATCCTTTGCACTTTGAAAATCACCTTTTAAAAAAAGTTCACAAATCATTTTGAAAATAAATTTTTTTAAATAACCTTTTAAAACTTTTAAAATAATATTTAAAACATTGAGTGGTCATGATTGTGTAAAATTTGGTTCATATCATACACATTAAAACAAAGATTACTTTCACATTTTCGGGAAAAACCAAACGAGACTTATTTTGAAAACAAATTGTAGATTCCTTTCAAAGAATTTTATAAAAAGTTAAAATGGGTAAAAATGTATTTAATAAATTATTTTTATGAGGTTAAAAAAATTAAAAACATTTTTTGAAAACATGGGTTTTCATGAAAAAGTATTTTCGATCAAAGAAATAAATAAAGTCATATTTTGTTTAAAAAACAATTTCTCAGTCATTTTAAATACCAAAGAGTGGTAAAATGATACTATTACTTGAAAAGTTAATTAATAACAAGAGGAAAAAAATATTTATTTTAATATATAAATATCAAAAAATTCCCCCAAGTGAGACTTAAAAAAACAATTCTGAATAATGGTGAGATTGTGAAATAAACCCTTACCACTTTGGTAACTTCTAAATCGTAATACCCATAAAATAAATAAGATAAAATAAAACTTTAAATAGCATGAATATAAATATATTAATGATATAAAATATCAAAATTGGTAGTATATACACTACACAAAGGAATAAGTGGTGAATGTGGCTATATCTCACAGAAGTAAAAGTGAGACGAGAAACTCTTACCTCTGGTTCAACTTCTTTAGTATGTTTCCAAATCTAATATATAATAAATATAGGTTTATTATTAATATATTAAAAAACCATAATCAAATATTTCATACCATATATGATTTACTTAAATTATTTTATCACCTGTTTATTAGCAACACTTTGTTAAAATCACTATTTTGTGTGATAATTGCTTCATTTTTCGTCTATGTTTTAGTTCAGAAATTTTGATCCTTTTAATTTTATCATGGTTAAATAATATAAATAATTTTAACCATGATATAAATATCATATATATTAATTATATATTTGTTTATAGTAATCAATAAAATTTAGATATAGAAAATGGATTAGACCATTCATGGAGACGGTAGATCATACGTACGCAGGAACATTGTTTTCATTTTTCTTAGAAGATGGAATGAAAGGAAAATAAATATTTATTAAACTTTAAATAATGATTATTATGTTATATATATCATGTTTATTAATAAAATTAAACCTTATTACAATCCATGTAAATATAAAATGAAAAACATTTCACACCGCTATGTGGAGGTGGTAGTCCACACATACACACGAGTGACGTTATTGTTTTCAAATGGATTTTAAGGTAAGAATTTATATGAGATATTATATTTATAGATGTATTTTTTGGTCATAAATATCACATATTCATTAAATCTTATCCTTACTACCTTCCATGTAAATCGTAAGTGAAAAATGAATCGCATCGCTTCGCAAGGTGGTAGTCTGACGTACACACAAGCGACGTTATTGTATCCCTCACAAAATGGAAACTAAGAAGGTATATGTGATATTATAATTAAATAAGTATAATAACATCATAAATATAATATAAATGTGTCAAATACATCATTACATCCATCCTTGAAAGGTGGTGACGGAAAACGAACAACATCGGTTCGCGAGGCGGTAGTCCATCGTACACATGATCGACGATTTCATTTTCCATTTGATGGAAGTGGATATGGATAGAGGTTTTTAAATTAAAATAATAAATTCTCAGTATATAATATATATTTTCTTAATATTTGTAAATATTTTTAAAATATTATAAGGAGTTATAAGAATAATTAAAATGAAAATGTATAGTTAAAAACTTTACTTGTTCTTTAAGAAACCTCTTTAGGTTTAACCTAAATCCTTTCTATATTAGCTTTATGATATAAAAAATAACTATATGATTTTGGGTGGGAATTAAGTAAGATATTTGGTCAGTTCTTGTCTGAACCAATGTGCTTTCAAAGTGTGGAGAGGAGAGGAGAGTGGGTTTCCTTTTATGAGTGGGGGAGAGGACACACATGGAATTTTTGAAAAGAATAAATTACCCCCATGTTTTTATCATGTAAAAATCTTCAAAAATGGGTCATTATTTACCATTAGATATTAGAAGTTTGATATATTTTCATAAAATGGGTGTTGGAAAAGTTGATAGTTTATTTTTAACCCTTATCTTCTTGGTTTAAACCCCGGTAAATCAGTTTTTACCTTAACCGTGGCAACTATTTTTTATTGAATTCACTATTCATAATGGTAAAAAGTTAAGTTTAAATTATTAGATAATAAAAATTATTTTGATTAAAAATATGGAATCTATTTTTTGAAATTAAATTCACAAAAGTGGAAAAATATAATTTAAAATTATTTCTATAGACACGATGAAAAATTAGGCTTTCAAAGAGAAAATTCCCATAAGTATGGAAGGTTTTAAAATCAAAATTGAACATGAAATTGATTCCAATTACCTAAATAGTATTTATTATAATATAATTTAACTAGTTTTACTTTAAAACCAATTTAAAATATAATTTATCTTTGAAAATAATTTAAATGAAAAGAGAGTTTTTATAAAAAAAAGTAGTATTTTTCACTATTTGTCAAAAGATGAAACTTTTCATAAAAATCTCAAAAATTCACCCTAATATAATTTTAATATGATAATTTCAAAAATTAATTCCATTTTTTAAAATAAATTTTCTGAAATTTTAAAAAAAATTAAAATAATGTTTAAAATGTGAAAAAATTTCTTTTTAGAAAAAATATAGTTTTTAAGCATAAAATTGGATTTATTATTATCTCATACCTAGAGAGAATATTAAATTATTGTTAAAAAATTATTGAATATGTAATATATAAATTTCATTAAAATTATTCACTAAAATTTATTTATTTAATTTATTGGGATAGAATGCTTTTTAGCTTTTTATGAAAAAATATTTCCTTTATTTTAAAATGGTTTTATTTTCATTTATAATTAATTGATAATCAAAGAATTAATCTTATTTATAGGTTTAAACCATATATTTTCATAATTTAGTTAATCCTATTCATACCCTTTATTCAAAAGGCTAGGTGATAACTATCATTTTAAATAATAAGATTATGTCATGTTTTTCTTAAACTCGGTGTTGCGTGTAACGCAAGCTAAATTTAGTGTTGTGTGTAATGAAATCTCAACTCAATGTTACATATAACATAGTCTATGAAAAATTAAATTTATTATAATAGAAATATATTATAAAAATATTAGGTTGTTACATTACTGATACTTTAAATAACTAAACTTGTATACTAACGACCCATATGGGGTTTATCATAGTGGTCTTTAATGAATGTGTTGACTTGATAGGGTCGCTACACCTCTATGAACATGGAAACACATATTAGTCCTCATCATAGAGTTTATTATCATATATCCACATGAAATTACATGAAAATGAAGTATATACATGGTGTTCCAACTGGGTATAATTCCACTAAACATCATATGAGTTATTGCTGACACCTTAAATAGTTAAACCTCGTCGTTGGTGACATAATCATGCACTATAAGAACTATATGTCATGTGAAAACTACATGTTAAATCATTATGCATGTACATATATTTATTACCTCAATGGTCTAATATCCAAATCCAGAATGAAATCATAAATCTAAACACCATGTGTTCCACATGAGGTGAAAATCATAAAATTATAACATCACATGTCAAGAACAGCAATCATGATCCCGTGGTAACCTAGAATTCCCAACTCAACAGGTTTTCATGATGTGTTAGATCAGTATCCTTCATAGGATCTGACACATTCCTATATATTATAGCTACCAAATCCAAAATAGAAAGACAAACGAAAAGAAAAATCTTTGATACCACTTTGTAACATCCCTATTCCTCAGACCACTAACCAGTTCCTAAACCGGTGGTCCCTATTATACCTCAAGCATGCCTCCCCCTATGAAAAAGGATTTTGACTAGAAATGGGTGTATAAGGAGGTACCATGGGGAGACTATAACTCTTATATCAGAGTTCACAAACATAAATAAATAACTGAACATTATACATATCAGAGTATTCATGAATAATAAATAAAATGAACATGTTATAACAAATGAAAAGTTGTCACATAGGCATACAAGACCGATTTCACACTAGGATGATCATGTAAAATCTTTCTCCCCTCTTGAGGCACCACTGTATTTAATTTCTATTGAACCTATTTAAGTTTTGTAACAGGGCATCATTCCTAAAATAAAAGGCACATTATAGGTGCTTGGAGGGGATCATAGAATGTAGTACCCCCCCCCCCACTGGTTTGAGGTATATTATTGTACCTTTATGTTTCTTTTAATTTAGTTGAATTTGAGTTAAATTAATGGAGGTTTTTTAATGGAAAATGTAAGATCCTATCCTTTTATAGGTATGAATATTTTAAAAAAAATGGTGAAGTTGGGTTGTCTTTATTTTAATTCACAACATGAATTAATTAAAATCCTTGAAAGATTACACCCAATGTAACTCTTATTCACCACGTGTTGACATGTCACAAAATTTAATAACACCACATGTAATTATATTACACCATGTGTAATCTTGATTAATTATTTTTTAAAGTGTTTGATGGGATTTTAATTGAAAAATGTTACAACAATTACATAATGTGAAATGGGAATTCATGTCGTGTATTTTTTATGCTCAATATATTATAAATGTGTCTCTAGTATTGCGTAAACCTCCAAAATCGCCTCACCTCTATTGTAGGGATTTGGAACCCTCTCTTCTTCACCGCGGAGCCTCGGTGCACCTTCTATATGGACCAAAACTCATTAGTGCACCTCCACCATAGACTGAAACTCATCAATGCACCTCCTCCATGGATTGAAACTCATCGGCGCACCTCCGCCATGGATTAAAACTCATCAGTGAACCTCCACTATGGACCAAAATTCACTAGCGCACCTCCATATTGGACCAAATCTCCTCTTCACACCACCATCTTTGACCAAATACCATCTACACATCTTTTGAGTTTCAGATCTTAACTATGTTCTTCATCACATTCTTGATGGATTTGCTTCAAATTGGGATTATTCGTTGGAAAGTGTTTGTCACCATTCTTTAGGTAGGTGGTCTAAAATTTAAATCTAATAGTCTTAATTTTTTATTACGTATATGAAAGTTGTACAATTTATAGATCTATTTAGCAATTTATTTCCAAAAATAATTAATAAAATTGGTGAATTAATTAATTGTGGAATCTTGAATTTTTGATAATTAATTATGGGAATTAATTGTGGAGTTATTAAGATGGATAAACCGGATTAATTAATTGATAAATTAATTAATGAGAATGGATTGGTTTATGAAATTGTGTTTTTGGATAAATAACTATTGAATTAATTATACCAAGATAGAAATTGTTGAGATTTAATAATTAATTTATAAATTAATTATTGCTTTACTTAAGTTTTTTAATAGAGATAATTAATTGTATAATTAATTATTATAGTTGTTAAGATTATTAAATTGTTTGATATGGAACAATTAATTGAATAATTAATTGCGATAATTGATTTATTAAATATAGAAAAATTAATTGATGAATTAATTTGGCTTATTGAATTTTTTAAGTTGGGAATAATTAATTTTATAATTAATTAATGGGAGTATATTTTTTATTTAATTGTTAAATTAAATAACGGGGTTGAGTTAGATTAATTAATTGCATGAATTAATTAATAAAATTGACATAGAAAATTAATTGGTGAATTAATTAGAGGGTTTGAATTAGATTAATTAATTATAGAATTAATTAATGGGAATGAATGGGATTAATTAATTAGTAAATTAATTAATGGGAATTGTCAGGATCGTGAAATTGAATGAATTGGATTAATAAATTGGTAAATTAATTAATGGGGATTTTCAGGATGGTGCAATCGAATGAATTGGATTAATTAACAAGTAAATTAATTAATGGGGATTGTCGAGATGGTGAAATCGAATGAATTAGATTAATTAATTAGTAAACCAATTATTGGGGATGGTTAGGATAGTGAAATCGAATGAATTGGATTAATTAATTGGTAAGTTAATTAATATGGATTTTTGGGATGGTGTAATCGAATGAATTGGATTAATTAATTAGTAGATAAATTAATAGGGATTTTTGGGATGATGCGATCAAATTAATTGGATTAATTAATTAGTAAATTAATTAATGGGGATTTTTGGGATGGTATAATCAAATAAATTAGTTTAATTAATTGATAAATTAATTACGAGTTATTGAGATTTTACAATTTGTATAATTAATTGTGGAATTAATTATAAAGTATTGAGATTTTTAATGAGATAATTAATTATGGAATTAATTATGGGATTTTGAGTTTGTGGGTATTAATTTAATTAATTGGTGATTTAATTAATAGGATTGATGTCCTTGATTAATTAGAGAATTAATTATGGTATTTATGTGACAAAATAATTGTTGAATTAAAAATTATGGATAATTAATTGTTGAATTGATTATTAGATATCGAGTTGTGAAATGATTAATTAATTTTTTAATTAATTAATGGAATTTATATGGTTAATTAAATGTTTAATTAATTAAGGGAATTGAAGTGAATAATTAGTTGATGAATTAATTTAATGGATTGTTATGATTAATTAATTGTGGAAATTAATTAATAAAATTGATGTAATTAATTAATCATTGGGTTGTGAATAATTAATTGTTAAATTAATTATTAGATATTGATTTTGTGAAAAGATTAACTAATTATCGAATTAATTAATGGAAATGGATTAATTAATTTTTGAATTAATTAATGGAACCCATGTTGTTTTATTATAATATAAATACTAATGTGTTTAATCTTAGTTGTTGTAATAATGTAAAAACATGTGATAATAAGATACATGTTAAGTTTTGATGAAAATTGATATACATGCATAATTGAGAGTTTGGGTGCTAGAAATGACGTTTTAAGCCAATGATGATAATACATACATGTTTGAATGAGGGATAGACATGATGTTATATGCTAGTGATAGATCTATCGGGTTTTTGGGTGTTAGGAATGACATTCTACACTAGTGACTGCATGTGCACAAATGGTTTTTGGGTGTCAGACATAGCGTTCTACACCAGATGTATGTAAACACTAGTGACTGAGTGTGCACAAACAACTTTTTTGGGTGATAGACATGATAGTCTACACCAATGATATACATGTATGATTTATTTTCGAATGACTGTGTGAGCCTTCTAACATTCTACTCCATAGAGTACTCCGAGATAGGTCCTCACATAAAAATAATTCAAACTTAGGCATGAGTCAAATCAGGTGATAAGATATCATATCACTTTTGAATACATTGATCTCCAAAATGGGTCAAAGAAAGTATTAATATATGATATTACCTAGGTAATGCTTCAGGCTCTGTTATGAGATGAAGTTAGTACTGAGGTACTGGTGTCCACGGGAACCCTATAGTTAAAATGATAAAATAAATAATAAATGATAATGTGATAACTATTTATTTATGCATTTTATTTCTTTCTTTATAGACTTTCATACACTATATTTTGATTGGATTGTTTTAAAAATCATTGGTGATGGCCTACTGATTTTTACTAACACCCTACTCGGGCTACCTGATTGGTACCCAAATAGACTTTTTTTAGATAGGTTAAGGAAAAAGGCCTTATGTTAGATGGAAGAGTTGGGATGGAGCATGGTGAGGGAACCGGACTTAGTGTTGAGACACGCTTGAAGGATTTTTCAGTGTCTTTATTTATTTTGGGTTTTTCATATTGACACTTAGCACAAAAATTGGAATAGCATATTTCCCTTTTTTAGTTAAGTACTATATTTCTTGCTTTGGTTATTCTTGTGACATTGGTATTATTCATATTGTATATGTTTCCACACTTGTTTAATTATTTTCTTCTAGTGTTTTAATCTGATAAAATAGGGTATAGTCTCCCTATAATATACTTACCATACCCTCGATGTTATTCAAAATCCTCTAGCGTACGAGGAGGTACGCTTGAGGTCGTGTGGTGAACTGGCTTTGGGTACCATTGCGTGGCACCTAGGCCAAGACATTACAAAGTGGTATCAGAGGTCCAGTTTTCTTTTCTTCTTATTTTGTCTTACTATTTAGGAAAGGTAGGCAGGATATTAGGAAGAGTCGAAGCTTGGTTATGATCTCGTGCATGGAAGTAGCTACCCCATGTAAGGGGGGAAACCCAGGTACCCAGGGTGAGATTTTTTTTATTGTTATTGTTTTTACAATTGAATATTATTTCACCCTAGGTAACATAATTTTTTTCTGATGTGGTTGTTGTTTTTGAGATTTGTTGATATTAAATCATGGCCCTGAATGGAATGAAATTTTAGTCTCCATTCATCATTCTAGGCACCCAGGATTATATTTTTAACATGCACCATTTTAGGCATGCATGGGAAAATGGGTTATGGGTAAGTTTTTGAACTTGATCTATTTTTCCTTTCTTGTGAAACTGAGATGAAAATGGTAAATTAATTAATGAAGAAATTGTGAAATTGTAAAATTGTGGGTTTCAGGAATAATTAATTGTGTAATTAATTGTAAGATATTTATATCATAAATTCAGGATAATTAATTTCAAAATTAATTATGTGATATAAATATTATTATTTAAGATAATTTTGGGATGATGATATCTCAAAATAGATTAATTAATTATGGAATTAATTAATGCAACCAATTAATTAATTAATATTAGTAAAGATATTATTTAATTGTTGAATTAAAAAATTGATTAATTAATTTATAAAGACTGTAAAATGAATCAAGATGAGAATAAATGGGTGTCTAAATGATAAACTTGAATAGTGAGAATGTGTTTACCCTTGTAAACTAGGACCTAGGTGTAGGATGGTTAAGGTTATTAATAGTGACTCGGTTTTGACTATGTGGCAGGAAAAAGGGAGGAAACACCAGTAATGAAGGATTGGTGGTGGTATTCATTGATGACTTCTTAGAGTAATTGTAATTAGTGATGATCATGTCCCATACCTTATCATAATCCCAGGTACATTGAGAAAGCTCTAGATTTATGCCTAGCTAAATGAATATGTTTTTGGTTGGATATGGCCCCCCTTGGAGGTTGTGCTTATGAAGCAGTATATATATGGGGATGATGGTGCAAGTTATACCATCAGCGGTTTACGAATCAGGTTCTTAAGAAGGACTGAAAGTCGATGAATACTGTAGGACATGGGTCGTGGTTGTAGATTTATTTGACAATGCGATGTTAATGATTATCCTAAGGTGGGGAATGATATGTCAATAGTTGGTTTGTGTAGAAATACCATGAGGTTAAAATGGTAGCATAGAAATGCCAATGAGGAACCTATAAGGTTCATGTTTAGATTTCATGGAGAAAGGTCAGGTGAACCTTGGAGGTGTTGGATGTACATCCTTTCTAGGAAGTTTTTGATGGCAAGGCTAAGTGCTAATGTTGGATGGTTTCTTGTGATTTTTGGGAACAGTGAGTTAGTAAATGCATCAGGCATGTTGTGGATATTGAGATTAAGACTGATTCATTCTTTGAGGAGTATCTAAAACGTGTGTTGGAAAGTATTGAAAAGTTGTTTCTGGGAAAGATTATGTTGTTAGTTCATCTATTGTGGAAACATGGATGAGATAAGGAGGAAACATGGGAGAGAGATGCAGATAAGAGGGAACAGTGGATCGACCTTCTTTGACTCAGAAACTTAGAGGTGATTGGGAGTACAGCTCAAGGATGAGCTGTTATTAGGTGGGGAGATTGTAAGATCCCATCCTTTTTCTAGGTATGACTCTTTTAAATTTTTTGGTGAAGATGGGTTGTCTTTGTTTTAATTCACAATTTAAATTAATTAAAATCCTTGAAAGATTACACCCCCTGTAACACTCATTCACCATGCATCGACATGTCATGAAATTGAATTATACCACGTGTAAGATTATACCACATGTAATTAGATTACACCACATATAATTTGATTACACCACATGTAATCTTCATTAACTGTGGGTTTGACGGGATTTTAATGGGAAAATTTTAGAACAATTTCACAATGTGAAATGGGAATTTAGGTCGTGTAATTTTGACACTCAACATATTAAAAATGTGTCTCCAGCATTGTGTAAACCTCAAAACTCACCTAACCTCCGCTACAGGGCTTTGTAACCCTCTCTTCTTCACCGTGGATCCTCATCACACCTTTTCCATGGATCAAAACTCATTAGCACACCTCCACCATGGACTGAAACTCATCGGTGCACCTCCACCATGGACTGAAACTCATCGGTGAACCTCCTCCATGGACCAAAACTTTTCAGCGTACCTCTACCCTTGAACGAAAGTCGTCAGCGCACCTCCGTTTTGGACCAAATATCCATTTTTCACTACCTCCTTTGACTGAAGACCATCTACGCATCTCCTGGGTTTCAGATCTAAACTGTGTTCTTCAGCATTTTCTTAATGGATCCACTTCAAATTGGGATTATTCATTGCCAAGCATTCATCACCGTTCCTGAGGTAGGTGCTTTAAAATTTAAATCCCATAGTCATAATTTTTAATTACGTATATGCAAGTTGTATAATTGAAATATATATTTAGAAATTTTATTTCCAAAAATAATTAATTAATTTGGTGAATTAAGTAATTATGGAATCATGAAATTTTGATTATTAATTATGAGAATTAATTGTGGAGTTATTAAGATGTTAGAACCAAATAAATTAATTGATAAATTAATCAATGAGAATGGATTGATTTGTGAAATTTTGTTTTTGTATAAAAAACTTTTGAATTAATTATACCAAGATAGAAATTGTTAAGATTGAATAATTAATTGATTGATTGATTAATGTTGTACTGAAGTTATTGAATATAGATAATTAATTTTAGAACTAATTATTAGATTTGCTATGATTATTAAATTGTTTGACATGGAATAATTAATTTAAGAATTGATTGGGGTAATTGATTTATTGGAGATATAACAATTAATCGATGAATTATTTGGGGTTATTGAATTGTTTAAATTGAGAATAATTAATTATAGAATTAATTAATGGGAGTAGAGTTGTGATTTAATTGTTAAATTAAATAATGGGGTTGAGTTAGATTAATTAATTGTGGGAATTAATTAATGGAACTGACATTGAAAATGAATTGGTGAATTAATTTGAGGGTTTAAATTTGATTGATTAATTATGGAATTAATTAATGGGAATTAATTTGATTTATTAATTAGTAAATTAATTAATGCGGATTTTCTGGATGGTGCAATCGAATGAATTGGATTAATTAATTAGTAAATTAATTAATAAGGATTATCGGTATGGTGAAATCGAATGAATTAGATTAATTAATTAGTAAATTAATTAATAGGGATTGTCGGGATGGTGCAATAGAATGAATTGGAATAATTAATTGATAAATTGGTTATGAGATATTGATATTTAATAATTTATATAATTAATTATGAAATTAATTATGAAGTATTGATATTTTTAATGAGATAATTAATTGTGGAATTAATTATTGGATTTTGAGTTTGGGGGTATTAATTTAATTGATTGATGAATTAATTAATATGATTTATTACCTTAATGAATTGGGTAATTATTTAAGGTATTTATGTGACAAACTAATTTTTGAATTATAAATTGAATATAATTAATTTTTGAATTAATTATTGGATGTCGAGTTGTGAAATGATTAATTAATTGTTGAACTAACATAATGGGATTCATATGGTTAATTAATTATAGAAGTAATTAATGGAATTGAAGTGAATAATTAATTGATGAATTAATTGAAGGGATTGTTATAATTAATTAATTGTGGAAATTAATTAATGAAATTTATATAATAAATTAATAATTGGGATAATTAATGGAAATGGGTTGTGAATAATTAATTGGTGAATTAATTATTGGATATTGATTTTGTGAAAATATTAATTAATTGTTGAATTAATTAATAGACTTGGATTAATTAATTTATGAATTAATTAATGGAACCCATGATGTTTTATTGTGATATAATGATTAATGTGTTTAGTCTTAGTTGTTGTGATAATGTAAAAACATGTGATAATAAGATACATGTGAAGTTATGATGAAAAGTAATATACATGTATAATCATGAATTTGGGTGCCAGACATGAAGTTCTAAGTTGGTGATGATATACATACATGGTTGAATGATGGATAGACATGAATTTATATGTCAGTGATAGATCTATCGTGTTTTTTGGTGTTATACATGACGTTCTACACTAGTGATTGTGTGTGGACAGATGATTTTTGGTTGTTAGACATGGTGTTATACACCAGATGTATGTATACACAAGTGACTGTGTGCACACAAATGGTTTTTGGGGTGATATACATGATGTTCTACACCAATGATATACATGTATGATTTATTTTAAAAGGACCGTGTGAGCCTTATAATGTTCTACGCCACAAAGTATTCCAAGATATAGCCTCACATAAAAATAATTTGAAATTCAGTATGAGTCGAATCAGGTGTTGAGATATCATATCACCTTCGAATACTTTGAACTCTAGAATGAGTCAAAGTAGATATTAAAACATGATATTACCTACAGAATGATTCAGGCTCTAGTGTGAGATTAATTTAGTATTGAGGTATGGGTGTCCACAGGAACCCAGGAGATAAAATGATAAAATAAAGAATAAATATTAATGTGATAACTATTTATTTACAAATTTTATTTATTTCTTTATAGACTTTAATACACTATATTTTGACTGGATTTTTTTAGGAACCATTGGTGGTTTCCTACTAAGTTATACTCACATCCTACTCGGGCTACCTGATCAGTACCAGAATATACTTTTTTTTATAGACAGGTTAAGGGAAAAGGCCCTATATTATATGGAAGAGTTGGTATGGAACATGATGAGAGAACTAGACTTGGTGTCAGGACCCACTTGGAGGAGTTGTTAGTGTCTTTATTTATTTTGTGTTTTTCATATTGAAAATTGGCATGAAAATTGGTATCACATATTTCCCTTTTCATTCAAGTATTGTATTTCCTACTTTGGTTATTCTTGTGAAATTGGTATTATTCATGTTATATATACTTCCACACTTGTTTAATTATTTTCTATTAGTATTTTACTCTGATTAAAGAGGGTATAGTATCCCCATGATAGACTTACCAGACACTCATTGCTAGTTGTAAACCTCTGGCATACGGAGAGGTGCACTTAAGGTCATGTGGTGAACCAGCTCGGGGCACTGATGTGTGGCACCTAGGCCGGGACGTTATAAAAAAATAGAAGAGAAGATGAAATATGGATACCAAAACTAATTCATGTTGTGAATTTTTATTCTTGACATGGATGGTTATGGGTGGATGCTATGAATTTCATTCAGTTTGTGAATGGTTTTCTATATAGAATCGGTTCACGATGTGAGATTCCTTTCACGACATGAATTGGTTTTTGTTATTTTAAGCTGAGGCAACTTGTTTTCTGGTATACATGTAAACTCAAATATTCATGATTTAAAACCATGATTCACATTTTGAATGGGGTTATATATAGAAATTTTATTTAATTATCATTCCTTATGATTCCCCCAATCCTCTCTCACTCTTCACACAAACTTTATCCCTCCCTTAAGTGGGGATGTATCTTTTTAAAAAAGGAAACAGAACCAAAAAAAAATTAAAGGACTAAACCAATCTACCAAAGCCTGTGACTATTAATTTAGTGGTTTAGGTAGTTATCTTAAGGTTTCAAGGAAGTTCACTAAGGAAAGTAGACAATATCGTTGGTACCTAGCAATTTAAAGGTAGAACTAAAACCAAGGAGGTAAGGAAAGATAAGGTCAGTCAAGAAAAGCCTTAGACTGAGGCTGATAAGGGATGGTTATATCAGAATGAGGAACCCAAATAAGGTTGTGAATATACTGGTGGTTTGGATATGATCCTACATTCATAGGATGGTCCAATGGAAGATAATTTGGTGATTGAATCATCGGGGGAAGATTTTGAAAGGAGGAAGGCAATAAGGCTCAAAGTTGACATCAATAAAGAGAGACGGTATAGATTTATTCTCAAGATTAGACACTACTACATGGTTTAAATGAAGGTAATATCAATATGGTGTAGTATATCAATGTTTTGGGATAATATGGATATCTAATTCAAGTATATCTTTCAAAATGAGTTAATGTGGGGAAAAAAAATTTTTTAATGGAGTCTTAAAAGTGTTTAAGTTTCCAACATGTTAAAATTCATATTTGAGGGAATGGAGGTTTGTTTTTTTATTTAATTCCCTATAATATTTCTAGTTTATCCAGGTTCCCACTTAACCATTAAAAGTGGTCTTTCTTTAAAAGTTGAATAAAAACATAATTTGGAATTATTTAAATTATTTTGGGATTTTTATTTAATCCAAAGGTAGATTTATTTTAATCTCGGTGTATTGGACATAGAAATTGAAGGGGGTGAAGGAGGAACTCAGTTCTACCTTGTTCATTGATGAATTTATCTATATTAATCATTTCCATTGTAGTTTTTCTAAACAATATCCCTATGGTTTTCTTTTGGTTTCTAAAATATGTAACATGTGTGATTTCACTAATATACTATGCATGTGTCGTCTTTTAATGGGTAATCAATTTTATGCCTTGAATCCATTTACAGAGACCTTTTATTGATCCTGTTGAGTCTATCAGTGATTGAAACTCTGGAATTTCAGCTAACACAAGGTTTGCCTATACATAAACCTAGGTTAGAATCTAGAATATATAAACCTAGTGCCCTTATAACTGAATTTTGGAAATATTGGTTGATCCATAGATCAAACCTTGTGAACTGTTGTTACTATAGGGATTGGAAAATTGGTTTATGGGAATGGATTAACTTGTATATTAGAAATTATCAAGGATTTCATAGCTTGTAATTTAATAATTTTAATGAAATTGGTAATTAGAATATTGAAATATTGGCATGTTAATAGGTAATTAGCATTTTGGAATATTTTAATGTTAATTAGTAATTAGCATATTATCATATTGGCGTGTTAATCGATAATTTGAATTTTGGAATATTGGTATGTTGATCTATAATTAGAATATTGGAATATTGGTATGTTAGTACTAAATTAACACTTTGTCTTGTGATTGGACCCTAACATGGGAATTCACCTTGTTTTTGTTGTGAATTGAATATGTAATTATCCCCTGGTATACGAATTCACCTTGGTTCTGTTGTGAATTGAATATTTAATTTTCCCCAATTATAGGAATTAACCTTGGGTCTATTGTGAATGGTTACTGAGATGGGACTCATTTGTGGTTATGGATAGAGACATTTGGAATCATTTCATAGAAGGTATAGCTAACCTCGAGTTTCAACCTAGAGCTCAAGGGTTGGAGGGTTTATTTAGATGTTCTGTATTTAATTTATAATTAATGCCTTATTTATCATTCTATTTCATGCACTATTACTCAGACTATATTTTTTTAGACACCGTTGGTGGTGGCCTGCTAAGTTTTACTCACACCCTATCTGGGTCACTATTTTCTACCTGAGAATACCTCATGGATATAGATTTGGATAAGGGAAAGGGGACCTGAGCATGATTTTTTGAATTTGCTAGCTGGGATTAGAGCTTGGAGATGGGATTGAGCATGGGGTTTGAGATCGAATTTGGGAGTATTTATTTTGATTCTTTTATTCATTTGGTTGCTTTTATGTATTTAGTATGACATTCAGTGTGACATTTCATGGATTAAAGATATTGTGTTCTTTTTTAAATTTCATATTTATCTTTTGGAGTTGATTATATTGATTGTTTACCATGTTTTTATCGTGGTTGTCAGTTTGTACCAGAGGTATAGTATCTTCACTATATTTATTAGACCCTCACTACTAGTTGGCATCCTATGGAATATGGTGAGGTGTGTTTTAAGTCTCATAAAGACCCATCTCAGTCATGTAAGGGAGATTCGGTCTAGGGACATTACAAATCACATATACAATTAAAAATAAAAATAAAATAAAATAAAAAAATACTGAAATAAAAGTATAGGATGCACTTTATGATATTCAAGGCCTCATCCATTGGCGTCCAAGGAAAGGTATCAAGTACCAAATTCCATGGGATCCTTATCACTTTATACATCCTAATCAAGTTATATTTTTCAAAAAGGGAAATTAATTTTTGATTAAACATTTTAATTACAATAAATGGTTTAATCATCAATTTTCTCTAGGTCAATGACTTAGTGGAATGAACATAAATCCATGCATCATGGAAAGAATGTATAATACTATTAAGAAAGTATTTAGTACCACCTCCCTCATGATAAATCCAATTAACTTTTTAAATTCTCAATCCAGCAACTCTGCCTGGCTCATCGAGACCCATCCAAGCTCATACAAACTCATCTGGCCATCACCAACCCACACAAGACCCTAAATCATGTCAAAAACCCACATAAATTAATTATAGAAATTATAATCAATTAACATCTTAATTTAAACAAGTAATGTTCATATAAAACTCACCTTAAAGCCTCGTCATTCCAGAACTGCGACCAACAACTCACAGTAGGTCTACAGCGGACCCTAGACATCATCTTGGACAAAATTCATATAAAAATAATTGATAAAATATTTAAATAAATTAAATTTAAGGGAAAAAAATTAAATAAATTCATGCCAAAATGTACATTTTTTAAAACAAATAACAATGGTATGTGGACATTGTCTCGGAACATCCTCTCCCTAGGTTGCATGAAAGCCCCATTGAAGATGGTTGATTTCACCATTATCCAATGAAATCACTATAAAACCCTAAACCACAACAATTCCAAATTAACATATATAATGAGGAGAAATATTTTAAGGAATGAGGATGATTTATTACCTCAATATGCTGAAGAAAACACCTAAGCAAATCACACCAAATTAATGAGGATTTAAGGGGAAAAGGTATAGGGAAAGGGGATGGTCCATGCGTATGAGGGGAAGAAGAAATGGGCTTCCCCTTTTAAATTATAAAGGTGAAAATGGTAAAAATACCATTTTTAACAAATCTAGATAGGCTTCATAGTATTATCACATGATTTACCAATCCATGCACTAGACACTACCCAAGAAAACCAACATCACATGGTTTTCTCAAATATCCCACATGATTAACCCTAAGTTGTGCATTAACCATGTAACCCAACCATGTTCTGTAGAAATAGAACTAGAAACCACCTCATTGTTTGGGTGCCACATATTTTCTACTGAATTGTGAACACCATGTCATATACCCTAGACAAAAACCTCGAAAAACTATCTAAACATAATATAAAGTTCTCAAAACTCACTTTAGCACCGAAAGTGCCTCTCAGGCCTCAAACCATATCCAAAAACATCATCTTAGGATACTCAAAGTCTCAAATTATTGATCTGAAACCTAGTTCTCAAAATGAACCTTCCACCAAATTGAAAATTTAAATTTCTCTTGAAATTTAAACCATCTATACACATGGTATACTATAATTAACCACTATTATATGAAATTTATTTTATTTTATTAAATATATGATCTATAAATTTCATTAAAATCACTCATCTATAGTGATTAACTTAATTTATTTTGATAAAAATATTTTGATCATGTAAACTAGTTTTCTAAAAAATGTCTCTTTTAATATTATATGATCCTATTTAAAATTTATTTCTTATATCCTAGGCACTAATAAATAAATTTTTATTAACGAATACTTCCCTACATAAATTTTATAATATGGTTACTCTTGTTCATACCTACAAATCCAATGCCTGGGTAATAACTGTCATATTTAATTAATAATATTTTAATAGTATATCACAATTCGTTTTAATCTTGGTATTCTATGTGGAATATGTTATCAAATATAATATTCATTTAAATGAATATAAACTAAAATCTAAGGTGTTTCAAGCATGTTAGTCATGAGAGGTATAAGGTGTCTAAAGCACTTTTTTAGTGAAAAATGATAGAAGTAACCTTTATATTCACCCATGTACTCAATATGAATTGGTACGTCAATGACTTTGAGAGGCTATGGTTACATATTAAGATTGAATTTACCCTGAATTAATTCTACAATCACTATTGGAATGGTTCAAATAGTTTATTGTGAATTATAATATGAATAAATTCTGTAAACCTTTATCTAATATCTTAAATATATTAAGGATTGTTGAGAACTACATGGGAAGTCTTGGATCAAGTGCCATGTTGATGATAAAAAAGGATAAAGTTAACAGTTTTGTCCAAAAGGGGAAGAAAAGTGATCGAGGTGAGTCCAAACCGCCAACTAAGCTAAATAATAAAAAAGGGGTAAATTATTCCATTGTGGAAAAATTGACCATTAGAGAATAAATTTTCTAGATTACCTGAAGGGTTTTAAGAAGTCTAGTGGAGATTTCATATAAAATATAAATTTTATAGCATTCAGTTCTATTATTATGATAGGAATATTATATCAACTATATTCTATACAAAAAGTTATAAATATATAGGAGGTTATAAGATGAAAAATAATATATGATTATTGAAGTTGGTATCCAAGTAATGGAGATAGGTTGTTTCTGTATTGAAACACCTAGATTTTTAAATCTTGGATTAACTATATAAATATTGTGTTTTTATCTTAGTTTTCTTTTTTGAAGATCATGTAAATATTTGATGTTATGTTTACTAAGATAAATGTTTTAATATGCATAGTTTATGATTTGTTCAATTTTATAACATGCTTTAAGAGGATAATTAAAATGACTTATATTAGTTAGTGAATTCAACATATTTACAACTATGGAAATGTTCTGACAATATGATTGAATTTAAGTTAAAATTTTACTTGATATTATTGAAGTTTTGAGTGTATATATATATGTGAACTAGGGATATGATGTCCATGTTTTAAAGTATTTTATATATAGTACAAGTGTATAAAAGATAAAATAAAAAATAATAAGAGTTACTTGTAGAATTAAAATTTGTTTATTCAATTATCTTGTTGGGTCATTGAAATATAGGGTTATTAAGAAGGAGGAATAATAATTCCATATGGTGGGATTATCCATAATACCTGAAGGGGTTTAGGAATCTCTATGGAATTTCCATATAGGGTATAGGTGTTATGGAAATTGAAGTTCTAAATAATTTAATAATAATTGATAATGGTGGGTTGAATTAGTTTTTCTATTTTTATGAGTTTCAAAACTTTTAGAAACTTAACCCCTTAAACTTGTTAAGATTTATTTCCTTACTAACTTTTATTAAATACTCATGCATGAAAAATTAGGAAATAAATTAAAGCACACAATATTATTTACAAGATTCATCCTCAGTGTGAGAACCCACATCCTTGTCATATCCACTTTCGTGGGTATATGGAAATTCACTATTATGAAGAAGTGAATACAACTTGTTCCAAATCCCATTATACACCTTTTATATCTTGATATGAATGATTATACTAACTCCCGTCAATTTACATTGTTTTCTTATAAAAATTTGATCCAAACAAAATAAAAAGGAATTTTTTGAAACTACTCCACAATTTATCAGTCTGAATCCTCATTCTGATTTGGATAGATTTGATTTTCTCAATATGATGATGCTAGATCCAATTCACTCAGTATGATGATAATGGATCCAATGAACTGGGTCTAATGAATTCATTCTCAGTCTGCATTACTCAAACTCAACTAAAATTCTCAATATGAACTTTCTCAGTCCGATCGACTCAATATGATCTTCTCTATAGAATCTTGCTTAATCCGGTAAATAACATTTAGTTATCTGATCCTCTTTATAAGATCTTTGGATGGAAATGAATTTCACTTGATTTTTTCAGCACTCTTCCTTTTCCACTTGTGTGAAATTTAACAATAAACAAATGATCAGAGAAAGTATTTATAGGTGAAACATAAAACAAAAGTGGGAAATTTTAAAACAACCCCCACTTAATCAAATTTCAAAATCTCATAATATCACTCACATTTAAACTTCAATTTTGAATTCTTCGATCCTTATTAGATTTATCTAAGATTTATTAAAAATTAAATATCAATTTTTGACCTCTTAAACTCTTCATAAAACTTTTAGAATATTCTTTTTCAGTCTTCTTCATAATCATCACATTACGATTTGCCTTTCTTTCTCGGTTCATTGTGAATTTGTTTCCTTCTCAGTGATAATGAATTTTGTATCCTTCTCAATGATTACGATTTTTTTTTCTTCTCATATCATTAGGATTTATATTTCCTTCTCATATTATTAAGATTTTTGTTTCCTTCTCATATAATTAAGAATTATATTTCCTTTTTAGTGATTATGAATTTTGTTTCCTTCTCAGAGATTACTAATTTTGTTTCCTTCTTAATGATTTCAAATTCGGTTTTCTTATCAGCTTATTGTTAATTTTTTCCATTTTTATCTCATTAAAAATTCTATTTCCTTCTCAATGATTATGAATTTTGTATCATTCTCATTGATTACAAATTTTGTTTCCTTCTCATCTCATTATAATTTAATTTCCCATTACGATGGAATTCTTCACTCTGTAACTTTGAATTTATTCAATCCTCTATATAATTTCTTAAAAAGATTTTATCATGAACGTTTTCGTGATTTGTGAGAAATTCATGATTAGAAAATCATCATTTGACCTGGTTTTAGAAATTATGAAAACTTTTTAATTACTGAGTTCATGATATTCTTTAAAAACTCTTCAGTAACAATACGACTTCTTCAAATATAAATATCTAACTTCCTGACCAATTTTGAGTCCAGTGAATCTTCATTATGATGGATTGGATCCGATTATTAAAAAACAAAAAAAAATTAAAAAAAGGCTAGTTGTGAAAAAATACAAAAAATTGTTAAAAAATTTTATCACAATGGTTTTACAACATTCCCCTTTGGATTTGTTGACAACCCTTGTTAACAACTTTTCCAACTCTCAAAAAAAATTCAAACTCAACTTTTGTAAAAAAATCAATTTTTTTCTTTTATAAAAACCATATCCTTTATCAAAAGAGAGTTTATTGATACCGCACTATATTATAAATTAATTTTTTAAAGGAATTACATCCCTTGATGGAAAGAAAATTTTGTGGCCCTGTAAGGATAAACTCTCCTTCACTTTTATCTTTTCCTCTCTCACATTTATTTCTCTCTACCCCATGTAAGGATAAAATCTTCCTCACTTTTATCTTTTCCTCTATCATGTTTCTTTTTCTATCCCCCGTTATATGATAACCATAGCTTCATATTCATTTAATAAATATAAGTAAAAACTTCTTATAAAGTACAAAGTTTTTACTTTCTCTCCCCCTTCGTCAACATAATCCAAAGAACAGTGGGGGTTCCTTATTTATGAGGTTTAGGAAGTCGTTGGAGGAGGCTGAACATGAAGTTTTAGCCTCAATTACACAAACCATTCTTTCATCATTACTTTTGTAAAGATATTAGCAATCTGATACTTTGTTGAAATGTATTCCAGGAAAACATCTCTAAAAGTAACTTTCTCTTTTATAAAGTGAAAATTTATATCAATGTGTTCTGATATTTAATGTTGTATAGGATTTTTAGAAAGATCAATTGCACTCTGATTATCAAAATGTGTCTTCAATGGTTTAGAAACTTTTACTTTCAAATATTCCAATTGAACTTTCATCCATAACATTTGAGTACAAGCCTGAGTAGCTGAAAAATATTAAAATTCAGTTATTCTCAAAGTTACTGAACATTGTTGCTTATTATTCCAACTCACACAACATTCACCTAAGAAAAATGTTACTCCTAAGGTTGATTTTCTATCATTATAATCTCCAGCCCAATTGGCATGAGTATAACCATGAAACTTTATCTCACAATTTCTTTTGTATAACAACCCATGTGAAGTTGTTCCCTTGACATATCTCATAATTATTTTTTCTACCAACATATGCGATTATTTCAAATTACTTTGATACCCAAAACACAAAGTCACAGTATATACAATGTCATGTCTTGAGGTTGTATGGTAAAGTAGACTTCCTATCAGCTTCCGAAAATCTTTGTTGATTCACACTTTTTTTCGATTCATCTTTACTCAAATTTGTGTTCACTGAAATAGGAGTAGAAACTTCTTTGTATTATTTCATCCCAAACTTCTTTAACAATTCCCTAGTATACTTTTATTGAGATAAGAAAATAAATTTTTTTTTCTTTTAATACAAGGAAGAAAGTTAATTCTCCCATCATTGACATTTCAAAATTCTTCTTCATTTCTTCAGCAAATTTTTTATAAAAATCTTCTCTATTCCCATAAAAAAATTATATCATCCACATAAATAATTATAATTATAGAAACAAATTCAACATATTTCACATATAAGTTGTTATCAACTTTTCCTTTAGAAAAATTTAACATTCTCAGACAATTGTAAAGTTTTGAATATCAGGTATGTGGATCTTGTTTCATCCCATATAAATATTTCTTTAGTTTACAAACATTTTTTTCATCCTCATCAATTAGAAACCCACAATTTTGTTCAATGTAATCTTCTTCCACAATCTCACCATTTAAGAAAGATAACTTTATATCAATTTGATAAACTTTATAATTCTAATGTGTGGCTACTAAAAGAAACATTCTAATAGTTTCTAATCTTGAAACTGGGGAAAAAATTTCTTCAAAATCCACACCTTCCACCATTGAATATCCTTTAAAAACAATCTTGTCTTTGTTTCTTGAAACTTATCCATGTTCATTTTACTTTTTTCTATAAACCCAATTTTTTTATAACATTTCTATTTCCTAGCCATGAAACAAGTTCCCGTGTTTTATTATTCTAAATCTAGTCTAACTCTTCATTCATATCATCCACCCATTTTTTGTGGAATAGCTTATAAAATTGATTCTGGTTCAACTTTTGAGATAAGTGAAGTCTGATTTTCTAATCTCAACTTTCTTCTTTTCTGAACTAAGACCTTCTGATTGCCAAAAATGTTTTTGGATTCAACGTGTTTTTTTAAAGTAGGAAATTCCAAAGTTTCATTCCCAACTAAACTTTCCTCGTCACATGAATTTTATTAATCTTGATAAGTATTTTTGACTTATTTTAATTATTTTAAAAAAAACTCCAATTTATCATCCTTAGTATTCTCAATAACTTTTATTAAGTAATTTTGATTTTAAATTACTTTAATATCATATTATTCCACCAAATTTTGTAAACATTTGTTCCAACATTTTTAAATTCTTTCATTTGGTGAATAACCCATAAAATTTTCTTCCTCTTCTTTCTCATCAAACTTTCTCAAATCTGGATTTTTGATTTTGAGCAAACATGGACTTCCAAAAACATTGAAGTATTTCAATGAATATTTTTTATTATACCACATTTCATAAGAATTTGTGTTGGTTTATAGTATCAACAAGAATATATTTTGAACATGTACAATAGTACTAATAGTTTATCTTCAATATAATTTTGAAAGTATGTATTTTTCTAACATACTTCTTCCCATTTCCACCAAACTTATATTATTTCTTTATGTTACTCCATTTTTTATAGAGTATAGGGATCACTATACTGATGTTTGATATCATTATTTCTTAGATAAGTTTCAAAAGTATTTCTTATGAATTCGGTACCATTATCTATTCTAAACCATTTTATGGAAACCCCCATTTCTTTCTCAATATATTTTCCGAAAAATTTGAACATTTTAATATCCTATGACTTGTGATTTAAAAAAATGTTTTTAATCTGAGTGAAATCATAAATAAAAGTGATAATGTATAAATATCCTTTTCTTGATTGATGTATCATTATACCACATAAATCAGAATGAATAAGATCAAGTGGTCTGGTAGATTGAATCTCAACTCTTTTATGACTTTTGTTAGTCATCTTCACTTTTTGACAAGTTACACAAACATATTCTTCTCTTATTTTTGATTCTGAAAAGTTTCGAGTGACATCAACTTTATAATTTTTTTTCATACTTTTCTATCCATGTTTACCTAGTCTTCGATGCCACAATTTGTTTTCATCTTCAGCACTCAAGTAACAAGGGTTGTTGAATTATTATATTTGGAAGAGATTCCCACTAGTTATTTCTCTTTTTGTAATAACTTTTCCATCTTTCATATTTTTTATGATAAAAAAATATTTTCTTAAAAATATATTTCCCATCATTACAAATTTTACTTACACTAAGTAAGTTATGTTTTATACCATCAACAAATAAAACTTCCTTATATTTCAACGTTTCCACTTCAATCTCATTCATTCTGAATCCTCTGAGTTTTAAGGAACTATCATTGCAAATGGTGACTACTCCTCTATCATGACTTTCAAAATGTTACAAGTTTTTTATATCACCTTTAATATTTGAATAACAACCACTATCAATTATCTATGGTTTGTTCCTTTTACTGTATTTCAAGGTTGTCTCAACAATAAAAGCTCTTTCTACAAATTTCTTCTTTCCAGCTTCCTTTTCTTTTCTATTATGAGAAACTTGTTCCAAAATGAGTTCCATACATTTTTTATCATGATGAATATCTTTATTACATCTTCTACATACTTATTCTATACATTAAAGTTGATTTCTTGTTGGAAAGTTTCTAACATCTTGAGAATTCACTTTTTCAACTTTCTATAAGTTAGGAAAGTTTCTCATTCTACTTTCACTATTTATTACACTTTTCTAAAACATTATTCCAAGTAAGGATAAATTATTCCAAAAATTATATGACATGTTCCCATAGATTCCACAACACAAAAAATAACCATCAAATCATGATTTTCAATTGAAATAATATCTTTCTCTATTGAAACTTTTTTGAGGTTGATAGCTTCTTTTTGATCTATCGTACTTAGGATGTGGACCATCTTTACTTTAGAGAGGGTTCTCAGATTTTGTAAATGTGATAGGTTTCTCACATACTTTTCCACCCAATATTTCCCAACACCTTTTTCGGAACCTAAAATGTTAGAAAAATTAGATGAATCGTTATTTTTGGTGGGTGAAAAGTTCACCTGATTCTTGTTTTGATCCTTCTTAGAAACTTTAGAAGTCTCAATTATTACTTATGAGCCTTTTTTGAATTTTTCATTAATATCCTTAGGGTATTTTCAGACTCAATGAATTTTGATTAAAACTTGCTAACTTCTTCATCCATAGATTTTAGATTCTTACTGATATCTTCAATCATCTTTCCCTGTTCAGCAATTCTTAGTTTGTAACTTAAGATATCCTAAATATATTCATCCTTCTTCTTGATGAAATCTTTTCTTACATCAGCAATTTCTTCACAATATTTCTTCATTAATCTAATTTATTTCTTGAGAGTTTTGTTTTTCTCAATACATGCAACAAGTTCTGTTCTGAGCTGATACACTCTTCAAGATTATTCACAACCTTCTTCACTATTCGAGGAATATTTTGTTTTCTCAACTTTTTCAATGAAGGTTCTGAATTTTTCTGAACTTTCATCTTCATAAGAATTTTTTTTAGTTGATTCTGATTCAAATTTCTTACTCGAAATACATATTTTTTTCAGTAAACTTCTTCTTTTAGTTTTTGGACGACTTTTCTTATTTATCATTTTTGTTCCACTTCTTCCATCGAGTTTTTTAACTAGAATCATATCAATATTCTTAAAATTTATTCATAGGTAAATTCATAAAAAAAAGTGTCTCATTCCACCACACTCAAAACATTTGATAGTAAGTCTACCTCTATACTTTCTTATTCTTATTTGATAGTTCTTTGAAATAAGAGACGTGATTTTATCAGTCAACACATCATCCTATTTAACTTCATAGTCGCGAGGATCAAAATCTTCAACATCTTCAATTTTTAACTTTCTTATAGATTCAAAAGCCACTTCATCTTTCATATTATTTTTAAACATTAGATATTTTATCATTTCATAAAAAATAAGAAAGTTATGAAATTCATCAATAGATAAATAATCCTTATCTTATAAAGATTAACTTTTAGAATAAAAATTATCTAAAAAGTATATCATAAGCTTATTCAAAATTGTAGAATCTTCCAAGACTTCTATGAATCCTTTGATGTTGAAAACAACTTCATTTCTCGGTGTACTTTTCCCCCATTAGAATGGCTCCCCACTCACCTGTTGGAGCTACTCCCTCTCCAAGGGTTTCATGATATTCTCTTCAGAACTCACTTGGTCTTGTTAGAGCTTCTTATTAGTGTCCTCGCTCTAGATCTTTGTTGACATATTTTTTTGGTTGTATCTACGGTCATCCATCATCTTTGTAGGATTCACTTTTCCTCTCCTCTGCCTGATGGTTGCACCATCCTCATCGGCTTCAGGAATTTTCTATACAATTTCCATTAGTATCCACATGGTGTTCCATGTTCTCCTACTTTTTTTCTCATCCCAAACCCATTTGGCATCAGTTTTTTATTTTACTATGAAGGGTTTGCGACCTCCTACTCCTCAGATCCAGCTATGATGATGGTCGGTGAAGGGTTTTTGGCCTCCTCCTCCTTAGATACAGCTATTTCATTAGTTAGTGAAGGGTTTTCAGCCCCATACTCCTCATATTTGGCTATGACGATGGTCAGTGAAGGGTTTGTGTCTTCCTGCTCCATAGTTCTAGCTTCGACACTGGTCGGAGTTGTTTTTATGGCTTCCTGCTCCTTAGTTTAGGCTTTGTTTCAGACTTGGGAAGCTCACGAAAGCTGCTCCCTAGATCTGATCTCTGTTGATTGGAATGTGAATGCCACTGTTAATCTTCTTGATCGTCGTATCAGGGCTGATGAAGGATGAGGTTAAGGTGGAAGTGAATGGTGGTAGGATTATGCTCATTAGTGGCAATACATGGGATTGTGATGTAGGGTTTAGTGTTTTTTATAGAGGTGGTGGAATATCTGGGTGGCTGGAAGGAGGGATAATCCAGTCCTCAGATCTGTTTCAGATTCCAGTGGAATTTTAGAAGTGGATATAGTCATTAGATATGATCTGTTGTGGTTCTCCTAACTGTTTTTTTATGGCCTTATTATTTTGGGATTGGTTGTTTGATGAGGCTTCAGGTGACATTTTGAGCCTTGGATTCAGTTTCATTGTATTTGGTGTGGTACTTTTTTTACATATATTGTTGGGGGGAGGCCTTGTTTGAGGGATGAGTTTTTTAACACTCATCATCAGCCATATATTTTTATTTTGGGTGGATGGGTACCCTGACTTTATTTTTCACAGTGGTCTTGATATTTATTTATGTTTCATCAAGTTTACTGAATGTGATTCGTTCACATGCTTTGTCTGTTGGGTGGATCAAAAGATAGATAGGTGTACTGACATCTATCATTTGTTCATTCCTTACCTTCTCTATGTTGGAGGGTTTCTATGCCTCATTGTGATTCCATCATAGCACAACTTCTTGGTGGGGGAGGGGGTGCTTATCTTTGACTGACTCAACTATTGCATTTTTTGGTTGGGGTGATGAAATATTCTCATTTTCTTATCTTTTTTTGTATCTCTTATTAGATGTACTGGTCCCTATTTACTTTTGGTTTGTTTTTTTTTTGCATTTTTTTCATGGTGATTGTAATGGGTTCCCTCTTATCCCATTTTTCAAAAAAGGTTTTATCTGTTTTCTTTTCCATAATGGGGATCGACCCTCATTATTTTTTTTAAAAAAACAACTTCATTTACTCTAGTGAAGTATTCATCAACAGTCTTTTTTTTTTCATTCTGACGTCTTCATACTTACAATGCCAGATTTTTAGCTTTTCTTCCTTTACTTTATATTCCCTTCGAAAATAATTTCCAGCTTGTCCCACATAATTTTTGAAGTAGCTAAACTCATAACCTTATTATAAAAATTCTTTGATAAGGAAATAAGGATTTTATTTATATCCTTTACATAAAATTCTATATTTCTCTTATCAGAAAATTTCATGGTATCATCTTTATTAATAGGTGGAAAACCAATTGTAGTAGCATCAACAAGTTCCAAGCTAAGATATAGGAGATAAGGAATTATCCTATTTTTCCATCCATGATAAATTTTTCCATAAAATGTAGGAGTTACTTTATTGTTGACATGATTTATATTATACATGATAAGGATACAAAAAGGTAACCTCCCTTTGATATCAATTGAAGTTCTAAAGGATCGAATAAAAACTAAGAAGTGGGGGTTGAATCAATTGTTCTCTCTTTATGAGTTTCAAAAAATTTAGAAACTTAACCCTTATAACCTATTAAGATTTATTTCCTTATTAACTTTTAGTAAATACTCATTCATGAAAAGGTAGGAAAGAAATTAAATCACACAAGATTTACAAGATTCTACCTTAGTGTGAGAACCTACATCCTTACCATAGCCACTTCCATGGGTCTATAGAAATCCGCTATTATGAAGAAGTGAATACAAATTGTGTCAACTCCTATTAGAAACCTTCTATCTACTAATAGTAATGATTATACTGACTCCCATAAGTTTACAATGTTTTTTTATAAAACAATTGATTCAAAACAAAGAATAAGGACTTTGATGAAACTGCTCCACAATTGCTCATTTTGAATCCTTATTCTAATTTGGTTGGATTTGATTTTCTCAATACAATGATGCTTGATAAAATACACTCAATATAATGATGATTAATCCTATGAACTTAGTATTATAAATTTATTCTTAATATTCATTACTCAAAATCTGCTCAAATTCTCAATATGATCTTTCTTAGTCTGATCAACTCAATATGATCCACTCAATACGATCTTGCTCAATCCAGTAAACAAACATTCAACTATCTGATCCTCCTCATGATATCTCTATTCAGAAATTACTTTCACTTGATTTATTTAGTGCTCAACCTTTTCTACTTGCATGATAGTTAATAATGAATGAATTATTTGAACAAGTATTTATAGGTGACTCATAAAACAAAAATAGGAAACTTGAAAACTTTCCCTGCTTCCTCAAATTTAAAAATCTTATAAGATCACTCACATTTAAACTTAAACTTTGACTTCTTCAATAATCCTTAGATTTCTCCAAGATTTATGAAAAATTGAATTTCAAGTTTTGACATCTTCAACTCTTCATAAAACTTCTAGAATATTCTTTTTTAGTTTTCTTCATAATCATCTCATTATAATCTGACTTTCTTTCTCAGTTCATTACGAATATGTTTCCTTCTTAGTGATTATGACTTATGTATCCTTCTCAGTGATTATGAATTTTGTTTCCTTCTTATCTCATTACGATTTTTGTTTCCTTCTCATCTCATTACGAATTATGTTTCCTTCTCAACTCATTATGAATTTTGTTTCTTTCTCCATGATTAGTAATTTTGTTTCCTTCTTATTGATTATGAATTTTATTTCCTTCTTATCTCATTACAAATTATGTTTCCTTCTCAGTGATTAAAAATTTTGTTTCCTTCTCAGATTATTAAAAATTATGTTTCCTTCTCATCTCATTATGAATTTTGTTTCCTTCTTAGTTATTATGGATTATCTATCCTTCTCAGTGATTATTAATTTCGGTTTCCTTCTTAGCTCATTATGATTGAATTTCCCATTACGATGGAATTCTTCACTCTATAACTTTTAATTTCTTCAAACCTCTCCACCATTTCTCCAAAATATTTTATCATGAAAGTTTTCATGATTTGTGAGAACTTCATGATCATAAAAGCATCATCTAACTTGGTTTTATAAAGTATGAAAACTTTATAATTATTGACTTCACAATATTCTTTCAAAACTCTTCAGCAATAATATAACTTTCTCAAACAGCAATACCTGACTTTTTAACAAACACCAAGTATGATTAATCTTCATTATGATGAATTGGATCTAATTTTTAAAAAATAAAAACATTCTTTTACAAAAAAAATTAGTTTTCAATAAATACAAAAAAAATTGTTAAAAAATTTATCACAAAGGTTCTTCAAAAATTAATTCTTTAATTTTGAAGGGTATGTGATTTCAAATGTATATTTTATAAGTTTTGTAAATATATAGGGGTTAAAAATCAATTGAATGATTGAATGATATTTTATTTTATATTAATGTGATGAAGTAAAATAGTTTCTACATAAATTATTTGAATATAAGGAAGTGTTTCAAACTCATATGAATCCAAGTAAAGGATGTGTATCCTTATTGCATTTTTCTTATGTGATAAGTGAAATTGTTAACTAAAAGATATTTTTTATAAACAACATGAGATGATTAATTTTATACACATGGTTTATCAAATTCTATATTATATTTTGAAAATTAGACAAGGATAAAAATGTTTTATTCGGGATAAAGTGTTTATCTGGATGTTTGTTGGAATATAAGGGAATGTGTCCCCACCTCCCATCGGTGGTATATTGTCATGACCCCCTCTCTCCAAAGATTCCCCTTCTAAGCTGGCAATGAAGGAAGAGAGATAATGGCCCCTGAGTCTCGTCTCCAGTAGGTCCTGGGGTGGTGACCAACCCCAAGGGTATAGGAATCTCATGAAATGGGAGTCATTACCTTTTTATAGTAACCAAGATCATGAGATGAGATGTAACAACCTCAAACAACTCCAAGATAGATATATATCGATAAAATAAAATCCAAACCATCCCACATGCTTGTTCAAAATGAATACTGATAAAAATACAAAAGCCTCCAAAGAAAGTACCAAAAGTAAATCTAAGCAGTGACACAATAACTATCCAGATGCTTATGCTAGTAAGGTCCATCATGGTCTACGTAATCTCCCTGGAAACTTGAAAATAGTTTTAAATATATAGGGTAATCATAAAGTATACTCAGTAGAAAAATCCAAAGTCACTCATGCACAAGTGGGAGAAGCATACTAATGCATCTATGATAAAAACAACAGAAACTCAAAATCACCCGATAAGGTATACTATCCACCCCAACCTCACTAAGGAATGCTCACCAAATAATGTAAGTCAAGTAAAGTAAGGTAGTAAGCACAATGATATTTGGGTACACCACACCACTTCCCACTGGTTAATTTTTCATCCCTAATGGAGAACATCCTGACGCTGCCATGCTCTTCCACAATCCCCACTGCCACAGCCTACCCACACACACCTGGTCCACATACCACATCATGCCCGTAAACACCTGGGCCACAAACCACATCACATCTCTCCTGCAAACACCTGGGCCACAAACCATAATCTCATCCTGAAGACACCTGGGAAAGCACAACATTTCTCATCTCAAAGACACCTAGGAAGCACACCTCTCCCGCAGACACCTGGGCCTCACAACCACACCAAAACCTACCTAAAGAGTCTTGGGATACCAATTCCTAGAAGAGGGAGTATAGAAGATCCAAACCAACCATCCATCCTCCCACCAGGATGTTAGGAAAGGACACCCTCCCCCATAACAATGGGGGTGTTTGGAATGTAGTGCTTAACATGAGTGGGGAGAATATAGAAAATCACAAGTAACTACATGTATATATATGTGTACCAAAAAATTCAGCCCAACCTATGGGTTCTCAAAACAAACAACCATACCACACAAAATTTCCCTTGTTGCCACCTCTAATACATAACCACACAACCAGCCACAAACTTAATTCATAACCCCATCTAATTTATTTAACCAATTATCATTATTTATTTAATCAAGCTGAAATTATTGATTCCATCCCTACCTAGGTAACTACCAAACACTGAACACGTTATAAGTCCAAATTAACCATACCAACCACTGCCAAATCCAAACATTGAAAGAAGGACCAGGGTAAAAGAATCCATTTTTAACACCCATTTTTGATATATTGGTCTCTGGAAACTCTGGTATAAATTCCCACACAAGGTAACACCATCCATATTCAAAACAATCCCCCTCAAAACATCCTTGAAAGCCTCACTACATGAAAATAATAACATCCTTCAATAATAACACAACTCAACTAGGTTATAGTCCCATTGCACAAACTGACCATACCCAACAACCACAACACAACCCAAATGCAGACCTATTATTCAACAAGTTTATCCATTCCACAATTAATCAATCTCTCAACCTGAGATACTATTTCACCCTCAAACCGCCCGCACACACACCCTCATTTTCTCAACAGCAACACCGCACCACTCGTACTAAAATCAAGACAAAAAAGTTCCACACACAGCACACACCCACACCAAACAAGGCAAAAGGGTATTCATATTTAACAAATTCCTTCTTTAATTTCACTTTGATAAAATAGGGGTTATCGCAGAACAATTGTGATCCTGAGGCACCCATTTATTTAACTGGATACACATGATTAATCAAGTTTTCATGTTCACATCCATTAAATAGAATATTAAAAACAATAATTCATGAGTCTAGTGCGCAAACAGAGACCACCAACAACCATTATTTTTAGACGGAAAACATCCAACACAATTCACAACGTATATCAAGAAAAAAAAAGATAAATCAACACAAGCATTATCATCATCTTCCTAGCCCCTCATTTACAACTAAGGTAGCCAAACCCGTTATCATAACAGGTCTTTACATCTTCATAACACCCTTAATTAATATTTTTATTCGACTGTATTCTAAAATAGACAAGATTTTACCTGCCCCACATGATACACAATTAAAATAGAGATAAAGGAATTCCTACTTGGAATAACACATGATCAGAAACTCCTCCTTGTGCCAAGAAAAGGGGGTCACGTAAACAGAAGGAGACTCCAAGGAAAACTGAATCTGAAGGCCACAACACAACACATGACTCCACAGGGAAGAACGGATCAGGATGCACCAAGAGAAAAATAAAACACACTAGGAAGAAAAGATCTCAACTTAGAAGAATCAGATCCTATATCAACATAAGGGAGTGGTTTCAAGGTCCATTCAAGATAAATTATGGACAAGACCATGTGGTTTGACTATCTCAAAGCCCTGAGAGCATTAGGATATTAAATATATAATTAATATCCTTTTAAACATCTTTAGAAATGCTCAAATAGGTTTTAAAATCAATTTTCATCAAATAAAACGTAAGAGGGGTGAAATTGGAAAACTGGAAAAAGCTAGAAATGACTCATCGATGGGTGAGCCACCGACGTGAGTCACCAAAAGTAAGTCACTAAAACCTGACTCACCAACGTGAGTCACCAATGCGACTCACCGACATGATTCATCGATGTGACCCATCTACACCACTCACTGACACCCGACCTACCGATTCCCAACCTACTAACACCTGTCCTAGAGACGTACTGAGTCACCGACGCCCTGACCTACCGATTCCTTGATTCACTGATGCCCAAAGTCACTGACACCCTAACCTACCAACACCCTAAGTCACTGATGTCCTGACCTACCGACACCCTAACCTACCAATACCTGACATACCAATGCCCTAGCCTACCAATGCCCTGAGTCACCAATGCCCTGAACTACTGACACCCTGAGTCACTGACGCCCTGACCTACCGACGCCTCGACCTACCAATGGAAAAACTAGAATTTTGGAAAACTCTTGAAATGAGTTATACTGTTGCTTTCAAAAACACCCCAAACACTGGATTTTGAAAAAGTAATGGATCGGGGAGGTCTGATTCATTACATATATTTTAATAAAGTGTTATTTTTAAAAGAAAAAATTCTTCAAATACATATAATACCATATAAAAACTATATTTTGTTTGTTAAATATTCCTACTAAAAGGAAATAAATGTAATTTTATAAACACAGAGTAGTTTTTTTATATTAGAAAGAAATTATGAAAGGAATATAGTGTCTAATAGGATAGTGGGAGTGTATTTGAACTTAGACTGGTTCAAAATTAACAAATAAAGGTTTATATCTGTCTAAGATTATAAATTGAATTACACTTGATATTCTAAAATAGTTTAGGGTACGATGATAGAGAGAAATGTAAATAGTTACATTAGTTACTGTGACAAAGAGGATATCACTTTATCTGTAAAAATTTTAGGATGTACCAGTAAACAATAATGTAAGTAGCTACATTATTTCAAGTAAAAGGTTTGATAGAATATGGTTCTAAGTATGATGATAGTGAACTCAGAAAGAGTTATAAGTAGACAACAGAGGTTTACATCATATCATTTGATGTTTTTAATTTAAATAGTTTTGAATATATTCAAGAATTTTAATGTTAGGAATATGATTCCTAAATATTACCATTATTCAGATTATTTTAATTTATAAGTGTAACTCACTAAAAGAGTTTAGTTGGAGAGTTTTATGAAATGGTTACATAGTGATGTGATGGGAATTACATATAATGTAATGAGTTAACAAAATCCCTGAAATTTCAGCATACATAAAGTTTATCTGGAAGTTTATCGTATATGATATGATAGATAAGTGATTATTTTGGGTTTAATAAATATTATTAAAAGGGTTTTAAGGATATAAAATATATCATATTATAGGAAACCTCCACGTTATCATTCTTTCATGTTGGATGAATTAATGTATATATAAATATACATTTCATGAAGTGTAATGATAATCAACCTCTCAAAGTGAGATTTTGAGTTATCCCTAACTAATGTTATTTAAGGATTATCATAGGTTATGCATAAATTTTAAGGTTGGAGTGAGTAGGATTCTTTTATAGAGATACAGAATATGCTCATGATGTATAAAAATGTGTTTTTATGCATTGTATGTCCAATTAATTATACCACATGGAGTTCTATACACAATTTATTTAGTATATTAGGGGTTCATGGATTGTATTTGGGTCCCACTACCTCATGTTGATGAGATACCAATCATGAGAAACATCATATTATGACACCCTACTTATGCAATTCTATATGTTGAATTAGCTAATCAAGTGGTAGTTGGGTATGTTTTTCATCATGTTGTCAGTTGGAGCTCAACTAGATATTAGATTTTTTCTACTATATGATGAGTATGACATTTGGGCCCTTGATTTAGATAGATTTTGGAGTTTGTGGCCACACCTATAAAGTATATATGATGTGCTTGTCCATTTGGATGTGTGACATGTGATGTGCTCATCCATGCAGATAAATGAAATGTGAGGTGTTCATCAACCAAGTCCTTATATACTTGGGGGATCAAGAAAGTATGAGTTGGCTGTATGGTATTGACATACTTCATGTCTCATGGTCACTTGATATACTAGAAAAAGGAAAGATATGAGAATGCATTTTTTCATGTGATTCAGACTGGTCAGCATAGGTATAGAGATACATGTGTTTGATGGAGATCATGCTAGATCCCTTTGTATCTTGAGTAGCATTGATGATTTTATAGTGGTTGCTCTTTTCTTACACTTGTGGATCTAAATATTTGTATTTTTTCAATGCTATAAAGACTTTTGGGGTCACAAATTGTGGCTAAATGATTGAGGATTGAGTTTGACTTAACAAGCTTCTCTAAAAATGTTTTAGAGTTAATATAAAATAGTTTTTCATGGGTGTTCACAAGGTATTACATATGATGTGATCCATGGTAAAGTTAATGATAGATTTCCAAAAGTGTTTTGGAATACATCTAAATGAATTTTTGGATATGGTTTCACAAGTTATTGTATATGATACAATATAAGATGAAATGAAAAGTAATATTTTTAGGATTTAGTGAGAGATTGAAGGAATTGTATGCACTAAAGTCATATGCATGAGATGCATATAACCATATTCATAAGAAGTCATAACCTGCAGGTGATGAATGACTATGTCTTGTTTGAGGTTTAGTATTAACACCTTAACATTCAAGTAGAACTTCCACCAAAGCTATCATGAATGAAACATTACAAGATATGTAACATGGGGAGATAGTTTCTTTCATGCATGCAATGCATGAACTAGGAAACACATTAATTCATGTGTTATAATGAATGAGTTAATGCAAAAAAATAACAAGTTGTGTCCTTAGGGATATATAAATACAGCTACCATGGGATAGTAGTGGTGTGTGTGGATGCTTGGTTGAGACTCTCAAATGCTTGATTCTTTCTTCTTATTCCTCCTTGCATCATGAGATGTTAGCACATCATAGAAGGTGATGATTCTTTTTTGTATGATGAACTATTCAGGCACAACCCATGGTTACATTCAAAGATGGGAGGCCTTTTTCCGTCACTTTGTGATCTCCATCAAACACATCAGATGAAGATCAAGATGAGGTACAAACATCTTTGGTGAAAAGTATGCACATTTTAAAGGTTCTTTATTTTAATTTTTTACACTATTTTCAATTATTATTTCATAGAGATCTTGTGAAAGAGCTTTAGATCGCTTTCACTTATTCTAATAACTGTTATTATCCCCCTATGAATCCAAACAAACCCACTACTCCCAATGATGCCCAGCACTATCGAGAGTCTTAAGTCATAAGGCGGAGAAATTACCTTGGTTGAAGCCTATAACTAGTGAGGGTCAAACACAGAACCTTACATTTCTCCCCCAACCATTTCTATTAGGGAACCCCTCAGAGAAATAGACATATATATACATATATATATATATAACAAAGTGATAGAATTAATTAAATATTTTTATGCATAAAATTTATAAACATAAATATAAATATATCAATATTTATAAACCAAATATAAATTATAAACCAAATATGAAAAACACATAAATAAAGTAAATATAAAATACAGGCACTCATATATAATTTCATATATATATATATATATATCTTATTAGGTCTTTAAGGATACAAGAAAGGAAGACATGAACACACTCATGGGATAATAAGGACAGACCACACCCACCTCCAAGGGTTGACCCACTCCAATTCTAGTCCATTATAATTTTCAAATGGCCCAAGGGACCACCATTTAATGGCTTGAAAGCCCCTCCATTTGATGGCTTGAAGTCCCCTTCACCCCAACTTGAAGGCCCCCTACCTACATCTTGTGCTGGATCAGCGTGTACCTGGTCTGTACCCCTGCCTGCATCACCACCTACAGCATCGCTTGCTTCATTGTTGGGGATATCATTGGGTAATGGATATAACCTTTACTTTTGGATGGTAATAGATAGAGATCGTTGAGGAACGTTATGTTTTCACTCTCCTTAAGAGTAAATTCTCTCCCACCAAGGTAGTAGTACTATGGGTTTCTGATGAATACTCTTTATGATACAATAGTGGCTCGATACTCGACACAAGTACTTTTTGGATAGTATCCCTTAAAGAATATTTGGAAACAAGAGGGTAATAAAGGGATTTTTTATTGTGCACCAATAAAATTCCTTTGATGTTTGTTGAAGGATTTTGGAGAAATCTTAATTTATAGGAAGGTGGAGTGTTTGAGAATGGTTGGAATTAATTTTCTCATCTAATGAGGACTCCGTTTTATAGGCATGGAAGCACTCATTTGGATAAGGCACCATACCCCCCCCCCCTTGGAATTGGGTTGATACCTTTCCTAGAAAGGCATGTATTTTCTAGATTTAATCATGTTTGTTGGATCACACTCAATCATATAAGTAGACCAGATCGCACCCTCTTGTGAATGGATGTGTTCACTAGCGAACAGACATGTCCATTCCAACCCATTTTTCAATGTGGGATTCCAAAAACAACCTTCCCCTTTAAAAAAGTTAAAATATTTAAAAAAAATAAAATCCAACAACCCCCACCACTTTAAAATATTTGAAGTTTCCTTATTAAAATCAAGCATCATACTCTTTTGGAAAGAACTTGTATAAATAACGGTATCTCTCGATTTGAACATTTACATGGTAGAGACAAATCATGGTTGAATATAGAAACATGTGGACACTGTTGTGAATATGTAACTCTTGTTACCAACTAAATTCATCATACACAAGTCTGTTCAAATTCCATAGTTCTCCATCTACTCCTAGACACCATTATGGTTGTGTGTCACTTATCCTTTCATGAATGCCAAATTCATAAGCTCTTTAGAGTGGCTCTACTCTTATATTCATAAAGGTGAACCAAAAAGTGTTCTCATGTTTAAACACTAAAGGAAAAATCATTGTTTGCGACGGACTAAAATTCTATCGTAAATAATCCAATGAAATTATTTTTTTGCGATGGATAAGGAATTTCGTCACCAAAAAAATAAACCACATATTGCGAAGGACAACCTAGTCGGTTGCAAAAGGTTTTTGGCGTGCCTACCCATGTTATGGGTGGAAAAACTATTTGTGGGAGATTTCTGAATCCTTCACAAATAGTTTTCATGAAATTTCTTTTTTGTGATAGGCCCGTCATAAAAAAAGACTTATTTGTGACGGATCTATCACAAATAACTAAGTGGTGGGTTTTTATCATGGATTTTCCGTCGTAAAAAGATTTTAGATAGGAAGGAAATAATATCTTTAGCGGTGATTTTTTGAAACAAAACTTTATTTCATCACAAATACATTTTTTGTCACAATTTTTCATCTTAAAAAAACCGTCGCAAAAAATCTAACTACAAATACAACTCCACCCCCACCCATTCTCACATTCCCTCTCACATTCTCTTATTCTCTAATTCTCTCAAGGCATCATCCAGCGATCAGATTTTCAACCTAATAATTTCAAAGTATTTTTTAATTTATTTAATTATTATTCATTTTTTATTTAATTGTTCAATTGTTATTAGTTTTTTGTATTTTTTTATTTATTTATGTAAATTATTAATTAGTTTAATATTTTTAAAAGAAATATGAATTAATAAATATTATTATAAATAACTAAAGATTAATATAAATTATTATCACTAAGTCACACATTTAATGTAATTAATAAATAATTAGTATAAATTAAAAAAAACTAATAAAAATTAGTATAAATTAATTAAAATTATTATAAATGAGTAAAAATTAATAAAATTATTATAAACCAATAAAATTTATTTAAATCATTATAAATTAGTATAAATTTAAAAATATTAGTTCAAATATTTAAAATTACTTTAAATTAATAAAAATTCATATAAATAAATTAAAATAGATTAAATTAATAAAAAAATTAAAATAAATCATAAATAGTTGAAATTATTATAAATTATGATAAATTAATAAAAATTACTACAATTTAATAAAAATAGTTTTAATTATTATAAAATTTGATAAATTAATAAATATTAGTACAAATTAGTATGAATTAATAAAAATTAGTATAAATTAATAAAATAACTATAGATTAATAAAATTAGTAAAAATTTAATAAAATTAATTTAAATTAATATAATAAAAAAAATTATGCATTAATTAAAATGATTATAAATTAGTATAAATTCACAAAAATTATTATATATCAACAAAAAATTATTTAAATTGAAATAATTTGCAATGAATTTATATAAATTACTATAAATCGATATAAATCTTTAAAAATTAGTATAAATCTCTCCCTAATTGGTATAATTAATAAGAAATAGTATAAATGAGTATGAAGTAATTAAAAATATTAAATATTAAGTAAAATTAGCAAAAAAATGTATAAATTAAAACAAATTCGTACAAATTTAATGCATATAGCTTAAATTAATAAAAATATGTATAAATTAGTATAAATTTATAAAAATTGGTATAAATTAATGAAATTACTTTAAATTAATAAAAATTTGTATAAATAAATAAAAATAGTTTAAATTATTATAAAATATGATAAATTAATAAATAGTACTATAATTTATTGTTAATTAATAAAAATTAGTATAAATTAATAAAATAACTATAGATTAATAAATATAGTGAAAATTAATTTAAATTAATATAAATTTATAAAAATTAGTATACATTAATTAAAATTATTATAAATTACTATAAAATAATAAAAATTAATATAAATCGAAGAAAAATTAGTTAAATTTATATAATATACAATAAATTGATATAAATTACAAAAAATTAATATGAATAATTAAAAATTAGTATAAATCTATCACTAATTAATATAATTAATAAAAAAATATTAAAACGGGGTATGAATTAATTAAAAATATTATATATTAATAAATTTACTATAAATTAACAAAAAATGGTATTAATGTAATAAAGAAACTTTAAATTAATAAAAACATGTACAAAATAGTATAAATTAATAAAAATTAGTTTAAATTAATACAATTACTTTAAATTAATAAAACATTATATAAATAAATAAATAAAAGTTTAAATAATTATAAATATGGTAAATTAATAAATATTGATATAAATTAGAATAAAATAATAAAATAACTATAAATTAATAAAAATTAGTAAAAATTGAATAAATTAATCTCAATTAATTTAAATTTATAAAAATCAATAAAAATAGTATAAATTATTATAAATTATGTTAAATTATTAAAAATTAGTATAATATAATAAAATTAGTTGTGATAAAAAATAATTATAAATCAATAAAATAGTTTAAATTTTTATAAAATATGATAGATTAATAAATATTAGTATAAATTATTATAAATTAATAAAAATTAGTATAAATTAAAATATTACTATAAATTAATAAAAATTGGTAAAAATCTAATAAAATTAATTTAAATTAATAAAAATGTGTATAAATAAATAAATAAAGTTTAAATTTTTATAATATATGATAAATTAATAAATACTAGTATAAATTATTAAAATTTCATATAAATTAGTCTAAATTAGTGTAAATTTAAAAAAAATTAAATTAATTTAATAAAAAAATCTATAAAAAATAAAAAATAGTTTAAATTATTATAAATTTTGATAAAGTAATAAAAATTTGTATAATTTAAATAAAACTAGTTTAAATTAAAAAAAATACTATAAATTAATAAAAATAGTTAAAACATTTAAAAAAATTGATAAATTATTAGTATAAATTAGTATAAATTTATAAAAAATAGTATAAATCATAAAATATTATAAATTAATAAAAAATGGTAAAATTTTAATAAAATTAATTTAAATTAATAAAAATTTATATAAATTAATAAAAAATAGTTTAAGTTTTTATATAATATGATATATTAATAAATATTAGAATTAATTAACAAATATTATTATAAATTAATAAAAATAGTAAATATTAATGAAAATTATTATAATTTTTTCACTAATTAGTATAATTAATAAAAATTAGTATAAATGATTATAAATTAGTTCAAATTAATAAAAATTAGCATAAATTAGAAAAAAAATAGCATAAATTAATAAAAATTAACATTAATTAAAAATATATCATATATTTAATTAAATTAATTTAAATTAATAAAAAAATGTGTAAGTTAATAAAAAATGGTTTAAATTATTATAAAATATTATAAATTTAATAAAATTGGTTCAAATTAATAAAAATTGTATAAATTAGTAAAAATTATTATAAATTATTGTAAAATATGATAAATTAATAAATATTTGTAAAAAATAGTATAAATTAATAAAAATTAGAATCAATGATTATAAATAGTACAAATTAATATAAATTGTCATAAAGTCATCGTGAGCTAGTATAAATTATCACAAGTTAGTAAAAAATTATAAATTGATATAGTTTACAATAACTTAATATAAATTAATTAAAATTAGTAAAAATGTGTATAAATTAATAAAATTAATAAAATTTAGTATACATTAATATAAATTTTCATAATTATATCGTTAATTAGTAAAATTAATAAAACAAATTGTATAAATGAGTATAAGTTAATTAAAATTATTATATATTAAGTAAAATTAGTATAAATTAATAAAAAAATTAAAAAAATTATGATTAAAAATACTAATTATTTATAATTTTTTTAGATAATTACTGACCTAAGAAATATGAAATATTTTCTATTATGGGATCTTGATTAGATAAATCATTGAAAAAATCAAAATGGTTCTGGTATAAATCATGTCAAATTTAGGGTTTGTTTTAGAAGGAATAATTAAGTGCACATGTAAGAAGTGTGATCTTAGAAGATATGAAACATTTGTTAATGTTTTGGTTTATATTGTGTAGTTTAGTTTTTTGAGTGATTATATATTTTGGCATCAACAAGGTGAATTGGTGACATGGCATAAATCTAATGTTTCTATTCATAAAATCTTAAATCATCATTGTGATGGTGATTCTTGGAAACACTTTGATCAGGTTTATCTGTATCTTGATTTATAAACTCAAAAAATATGATCATGTCTTTCTATTAATGGTTTTTATCTATTTAGTTCTTATATTAGTAAGTATTCTTATTGTCCTATTTTCATTACTTCATATAACTTTTCTCATTGGATGTTAATGAAATAACCATATATATATATATATATGGAATTGTTAATTCCAGGATATCCAAAGAAGAATATTTATGTTTATTTAAATCCACTTATTGATGAGTTGATTTTATTATGGAATGATGGTGTCCCTACATGTGATGTAGTTACATATCAGAATTTTATACTTAACACTGCAATAATATAGAAAATCAGTGACTTTACAGCATATAGTATATTATCTGGATGGAGTTAACATGGTCTAAAATATTATCTATGTTGTATGGATAATAATAAAGTGCTTGTTTTTTTAAATGGAATAAGAATCTTCTTTTTTTTATAGTAATCAGATATTTCTTTCTGTAGATCGCCCATTTTAATAAAAGAAAAATAATTTTACAAAATGTAAAATTAAAAGAGACGCACCTCCAGTAGTGATATCTAGTAATCAGATTTAATATATTGTATTTTTAATACCTCCCATTACTTTTGGACCAATTATAAACTAATAAAAAATAGGTAGTTCTGGGAGAGATCAACTTTGGATAAAACGAAATATTTTTTGGGAGTTTTCATATTGGTTTGATTTATTGATTCATCATATGTTATATTTAATGAATATTTAACATAGCTATTTTGATAACATATTTTTTTGATGTGATGGATACACCTGGAAATAATAAATATACTATAAATGTATAGTTAGATCTTGCAAAAATTTGTAGTTGTCATGAACTTGAGTTATTTAAAAATGAAAGATCACAAAATTTAATGAATCCAAAATCAACTTTTGCACTTTTCAAAGAAATTCATTTATTATTTTGTTAGGGTATTTGAGATTTGAGGTTACTAAATGGTTATTCCTATAATTTTTCTTATTGCCTCAAAAATGGGCATCTTTCTCAGTTACAAATCCATGATTTTCATGTCATAATGGAAATATTACTACCTACTAGCCTTAGAGGGTTTTTTAATTCTTTGATGTGATATGTGCTGAATGAAATATCAAATTTCTTCTAAGACATTTGAGTATAAAAAAAACAAATTATAATGCACTAGATACACTGTAAAAAGTTTTTGTTCTAATTTTATGTAATTTGGATAAAATATTTTCATTGTCCATATTTGACTCATTAGAATGTTTAATATTACATTTATCATATAAAGCTAAATATGAAGGGTCTGTACAATTTCAATGGATGTACCTATTTGAGATATGTATATACAAATTTAAAAATAAGGTACATAATAAATCATTCATTGAAGGGTCGATTATTAAAGAGTACTTACAGTAGAAAATTTATAGTTTATACTCTTATTATTTTCAATTTAAATGTCCTTAAAAACATAATTGAATGGGTCATAATGAGTGAAATGTTTCTAATTCCATAGACCATCGATTATCAGTATTTAATCATCCTAAAACTTAGTTTTTGTGGTTATCATGAATGATTTATTTTAGATGAATAACTTCATAGAGCCCATACATATGTTCTACTCAATTACGAAGAAATGAAACAATTTGTGCAATTAGTAATATTTTTGTACTTATTTTTTTTAAATAACTATTAAAAGTAAATTTGTTTTATGGATTACATGATGATCATATCAAAAAATAGTTCACACATATTACCTCAGATTATCTTGAAGAACATCAGCAACATAATTTGGTATACTAGTTTCAAAGACTCATAAGTTAAATTTTTATGATCGAAAATAAGTATTACATTTTTTATTTTATATATAATTAGTCATTTTTTATTTATTCATGTATCAAAAAATGGAAATAAATTTGATAGTTGGTTATGTTCACTAAGTAATCCACTGTCCAAATTGGTCAAATATTATAATGATTATGTGGTTAATGGATTTTTATTTCATACATAGGCATATGTAGAGTCAAAGAAAATAATTAATAGTGGTGTTTGTTTAAAATGATATCACTATAAAGAAAGTGAAGTTTACTTTTATCGCATGCTGGATGAAATAATTGTGTTATCTTATTTGGGTAAAAATTATATAATAATGTTTAAATGTTTTTGGTTTGATACTGATCTAGGGTTTCATTTTCATCCCTGATGTGGAATTTTTTATAATAAATATAAAAGTGTTCTTGTTGTAAATGAACCATTTCTATTGGCGTATCAAGCACATAATGTTTATTATGAAAATTATTATACTCCTTCAAGAGATTTAAATGATTAGTTGAGTTTATTAAAATTTAAATCTTATGATAATTAGTTTATGAAACATGAAATTGGTTCCATTGAATTTCAAGATCTATAAATTTTTTAAGAAACATTGATCAATATATCTCTTAATCAAAGAGATACAGATATTGATGATGAGACCCCGTAGTTAAGGGGTAATGGTGTTGATAATTTTAATGATGTAAATAATGAATTTGATATTACAAGAGATGATAAAATTAAGTATTATATAGAATTTTATTGTGATGATGAGGAAGGTGAAGATATTAATACGGATGAAAATAAAATTGAAGATGAAGATGATGATGAATAATATGAATGATGTGTTGTTTGTTTTTAATAAATATTTATTAGTTTTTTATATTTGATGTATTTATTAAAAATTCTTTGCATTTGACACATTTATAGACAATTTATTTTTTAAAAAGGTTTTATAATTTTTAAATTACTTATATTTTTTAGAATTCAATATTTTTTATAAATTTATTTATATGTTTTAGATGGCTCAAAATTACAATGTATTTATTCATTATTTGGATTATGATATATTACCTAATTATGAGCATCCTAATTTGACATATTTGGGTGTTGATGTGATAACACTTACTAGGAGGGGTAGGGTCCTTGTGTGATTGATGATTTTAGATCTCATTCTAAAGTAACATCCATCTCTTGACTTTGATCCTTGTCAAAGGAAGTAAGTTCAAATAATAATTTTATTTATTTTCTATTTAATTTAATTTATTTATTATTTTTGTTACTAATTATTATTATTTTCATAGTTTTTCACATATAGTTGTTGGTCAGCTAGCTCTATTTTGAGAAACTATTTTTCAACTCCACATGTGTTAAGGGATCAAGTTCTTATGGAGTTATGTCACTATATGTTCAATCATTGGTTGGAACATAAAAAACAATGTATTTTAATTTAAATTTACAAATTTTATATTTGAATATATTCTTAAATATTTACAGGGTTTATGGTCTCCTATTGATGATAGCATGAGAGTATCTATTTTAGAGGCATGGGAAACGTGCATGCATAATCATTTCCATCAGTTTTTACATAGTCTTCAGAGGATAGATATAAAGAGACCATATGTAACTATATTTAATTAACATTATTGGCATCATTGACCTAATTATATACCAGCTCCTACTTGGGAGGGACTATGCACATACTATATTGGAAAGACTTTCTAGAGGAGATACATTTTTATTCACCAAAATCAGGAGAGACAGGATGTCACACACAGAGCCGAGAGGCATACTTTTGGTATACATCATAATCATATGGTAAGTAATATTATTTAATAATTTTATATATTTATATTTAATACTAAATTTATTTGATAAATTTATGAAGAATGCAACTGATCTAAACATTATTGAGTTTGATGTGTATAAGAAGTTGTATAATGATAATATTGGATAGATTATTTGTAAAGGCCCTAACTCTAGTAACCTAGTGTTGATGATTACATTATTTTATTGAACTAGATACAAGGTATCACATCATGAAGGAACAAATAGTTTATTAATCTTGTTAAACTAGATATATACTTCAATTTCACACACATTTGAAAACATAAAATACAACATAGAATTTTCAATGAAAAGCCCATTTTTCCCTTTAGACTATCCCATCATATCAATAATAAGGCACTTATTGAAATCCTGGGGAAAGGAAACATAATAAAGTGTGATCTCAGATACTCAGTAAGGATATGTGTACAGCATAAGCTATAAATATAAGCATAACATGAGTATAAGGGTATCATAACATGAGCATAACATTTTAATATCATACCATGTATATCAAGATCATAATATTGATTCATGGAATAAAGATTGGAAGTTCATAAGACATGAATCAAAAAGTAATCAAAGAGAATAATCCATGAGAGCATAATATAGGAATAAGACATGGAATTGTGGAAAAACATAAGCTTATAATATTATGAGCTTGTTTAAATAGAAGCAGGTTCACTCATTAAATTAAGGACATGAAATCAGGACCTTTCATAAACTTATAGACATGAAACCGGGTCCACACACAACTTTGTGAACATGAAATCAAGTTCACGCATAACTATATGGACATTTAATCAAGTCCATGCATAACATTATAGACATTAAAGTAGGTCCTTGCATAACCTTGTAGACATGTAAGTAGGTCTATGTATAATATTATGTACATGAAAGTAGTTCCTTGAATAAGCTTATAGAAATTTAATCAGGTCTAAGAATAACCTTGTGGAGATGTAAGTAGATCCATGTATTAGATTGTGAACATGAAATCAGGATCATACATAATATAATCAACTCATGAGGTATTTATCTTTACCCAATGCATTGGAGGGAGATATAGTTTCAACCCATATTTGGTTATAACATAACCAATGTCACATAATTAAATCATACATAAGTGTGCCACAAGATCATAAAACATTCATCATATGAGAACCCATGAAAAAATGGGTTCTATAAACATCTCATCATAATATAACCAATAGAAAAGAAATGGTTTTCATAAACATTTCATCATAACATAACCCATAGAAAAGAAATGGGTTTCATAAACATTATGTCATCATATTCATAAACCATTTAATGAATTAATAATAAATGTATCCTTGGATTATATTCCCATTAAGTCATAAGCAACATTGAATTTCATTGTCTTTGATGAATCAAATTATCATTAAATCATTCTTGAGGAAAATAATATTTCAATTTTGAAAATCACTTTTGAAATTTAAAATATATTTTCACATATTAAATAAAATATTTTATTTGAAAATAACATTGTAAACTTGTAAATTAATCTTCAAATCATTGATGCTTCATGATAGTGGGAAATTCAATTCATGTTGTATGAGTTAAAAAAACATTTCTTTTGTATTTTTGTCGGGAAAGTCACAAAGTACCATGTTTGAAAAATAATAAAGATATTCTTTTCAAACCATTTTTTAAAAAGAAAAAAAATGGTAAAAATAACTTTAAACAGTTATAGGATAATATTAAAAACCTTTTTTCAAATAATTTTGGAAAATATGGACATGGAAGAGAAATATTCCCCAGTAGATACTTAAACATAAATAATCTTGAATAATGATGGGATTGTGAAATAAACCCTTAAAACTTTGGTAACTTTTGAATAATAATTCCCATGAAAGAAATAAATTTATGTTGATATTTATATCCTATAATTTTCATGATAATAATCATAAAATACACTTATGGAAAATATATACACCACACAAAAGAAGCTAGTAGTGTATATGGTATGTGTCCCACAGAAATAAAGGTGAGAGGAAAATCCATTACAACATTGGTAACTTTTTAATATTAATCCTCATAAAATAAATAAAATAAAATGATAAATTAAATATATGTATGATATAACATATAAAAGGGTAATTATATACACCTCATAATATATGTCCCAAAGAAGACAATTTGATATGAAAAACACTTACTACCTGAGTAAATTTTGAATCACGATCCCCATGAAAGAATAAGATCAATTAAAACTTTAAATATTATGAAATAAAATAAATTTATGATATAAAATGTTATAGTTTTAGTATATTAACTACAAAAAATAAACAAGTTGTGAATATAGCATAAGTATCGTAGAAATAAAAGTGAGACTAGAAATCCCCTTACCTTATGTCGTAACTTTCTTTGCACATGTTCGAACCTCCTATATAATAAATAAGTTTATTATAAATCTATAACATAGTTTTAAAAATAATTATAATACCATATTTGATCCCATTATGGTGTTTGTACACCCTTTTTTCAAAAATACCTTATTAAAATCTTTATTTTTGGGTGTTAACTGTTTCATTTTTCATTATAGTTTTGGTTCGGTAGATCTGGTCCTTGTACTTTTATCGTCATTTCATAATATCCAAAAGATAAATCATGTTATAAATATCATATATATATTAATTATATACATAAATAGAGTCATAAAAAAATATAAATAACAAAATGAAATACACCATTCATGGAGACAATAGGTCGTACGTACACATGAATGTTGTTTTTATTTTTCGAATGATGGAATAAAAGAAAGGTAAATTATAATTTAACCTTTAAAAAATAATTATTATATCATATATATTCATAAAATAAATCCTCCTTACAATCCAATTATGATATAAATGAAAACAAATCGCATCACTTCATGGAGGTGGTAGTCCATACGTATGCACGAGCGATGTTATCATTTTCCAATGGTTTGGAAGGTAAGAAGTTAGAAATGATATCTTCATTAAAGAAGTATAATTATATCAAAACAATATCATATATAAATATTAAACTCTTTATAATACTCATCTGTAAAAGATGGTAAGGAAAAAATGAATTTTGTTGTTGCGTGGAGATGATAATCCATATATACGCACAAGCAATACGTTCACTTCTTATTTGATAGGAAAGAGGGTGTATAATGGTGTTTTCATAATCATAATAACATTTAAACATATTTATAATACTTAATTTATTATTTTATGATAAATATAATAGATTTATAGGAGGTAAATAAGATTAGAAAACAAAGTGATTGGTAAGAGCGATCACCTCTTCTTTGAAATGAATCATTTAGATCTCCTTTAAAGGGATCTTAGATTGGTCTTTTGGGAAGACCAGTACCTATAGAATGTATCTAGGGAAGTTTATAAGTGAAATTATCAGGGTATGGGCGATCTATAATGCTTCAATTAGTGTAAATAAGGGAGGGGGAGGTTCCCTTTTATATTTGAGGTGAGGGGCACATTTGGAATTTCTCAAAAGATTAAAATGTAATAAGACTATTCTAGATCCAAATGATTCCAAATGGCCTATATATGCATAGGGGGTTAATTTTTTGACCATTTTTTATCCCATTTTTTAATTATTTAATATTTTTATTATGTTTATATAATTTAATAAAATATTATTTCTATAAAATATTCTTATTGTCAATTTTGACACTATTCATTACTTTGACTTTAAAAACATCAAAAAAACAAGTCAAATTAGAACAAACTATTTTATTACATAATAAACATTTCATGTTAATCTATATAATTCATTTATAGCCTTAAATATTTCAAATTATATTACTTTTAATATTTTTAATATCATTTATTTGATTATTCCATTAATTAAATAATCACTACATCAGCACTCTGTAATCATTTAAGGTAATTATTTCTTCACTAAAAATTAAAAATAAATTATCATAATGAATATAAATCTTTAAACTTTAAAAATACTATTTATAGTTGAATATATATTTTGGATAACCTCATATTAAAAATATTATAATTATTAAAAACAAGAGTGTGACATGTTTGACTTTTCTTTAAATAAAATACTATAAAGGCCATAATCACATAAAAATGGAAATAAATGGTCCTATAACCTAAAATTGAATGATTATGGACGAAAATTTATCATATAATAAAATTTTGGAAAGTTTTAGGGTCATTTTTTAGTCCTTATCACTTTATTTTTACCCTTAATTACCTGATTTACCGTTTACCATGGTAACAAAAATTACTGAAGTTACTATTCATAATTTCCAAAAATAAAAGGGTCTTATCTAATAAATTTGGACCTCATGGTTCTGAATATTTAATCCATTTATCAAAATAAAAAACATATAAGTGGTATAATTTAATTTAATATTAAATGGGAAAAACGTAATGAAAAACAATTTTTCTGAAAAATGCCCTTTTTAAGTATAAATTTTTTTATAATAGATTCATATATAAAATCCATTTAGAAAAAAATAATTGGATTATATTAAATAAAAATGAACTATTTAAAATTTAAAACTAATCAAAAACATAATTTTACCTTGGAAATACTTTAAAATAAAATACGATTTTTAATAAAAATTATTATTTTTCACTACTTATTAAAAAATTATATTTTCATAAAATTATAAAAAAATCACCCTAATATAATTTCAACATGATGATTTAAAAAATAAATTTTATTTTCTAAAATTAATTTTCTAATATAGACAAAAATTAATTTTAAAAACAAGTGCACAAAATGCGACAAAACCACTTTTTAGAAAAAACAAAGTTTTCAAAAAAAATATTTTATTTTCATTTATAGTTTATTTAGAACCAATTAAATCATTTTATAAGTGTATAAACCATAAATTTTAATAATTTAATTAATCTTATTTATACCCATCATTCCAACAGCTAGGTGATAACTCTTATATATAAATAACAATATTAATAGTATATTATTGTTCGGTAAAACTCGGTCTTGCGTATAATTTGAGATGAACACATTATTTAATGTCATGAACACTGTCAAAGGAACTCATTATTGTGTGTAATTAAATATAAAAATAATTTTTCACAAGTTATCAAAAAAAATTAAATTGAAAAAATATATAAGATCTCAATATGTTACATTCAACCCCCCTTAAAATGAATTTCACCCTTGAAATTATTATTAGTCATCAAAGGTTTAACATTTGAAAATTAATTCATAGAAACCCACATCATAAAAAGTAATAATAAAACATCCCTTAAAAAGGGAAATTTGGAGGCATAAAGGTTACCTGAAGAAAGACATAACTAGGTTTCCACGTGGGGAGAACATTGGTGGGAAATTAAAAGATGAATTCAAAAGGGAAAACTAACACCCAAGGACTAATAGTGAATGATATAGAACATGGTCAAGATAAGGTTAATGACCACAACCCCATATATTAAATAGGTCTTAAAAATTTCATTGATATCATCATAAATAATGATAATAGAACAATATTTTATTTCAAGATCCTTTAATTTCAATAAGATATACTTACTTGATTTCATTTCATAAGTACAATATCACTCTTTGGTTATTCCATGATCAATTTACACTTAATATATTAATCAAAGAAATGAAGATGATTTTTTTTATGTTTGATTCATTAATGGATCATAAGATCCATAATAGTGTGATAAGTCATTCCTTTTATCTCTGATTTTCATCATAACAAAATGGTTAGCATAGGTTGTCTAAGATGCATAAATATTCATATGGTGAAGTAATACATTAATCTCTAAAACCTCATATAAAGTTCAACTTAAACCATTTCATAAATGGTTAAGCTTTTGAACCTTCAAAGGATTAAAATACAAAACATAAGAAATAAGGTTACTAAATCAACTCATCATTAATCCCCCAAACAACATGAAGTATCTCCTAATGTTACACACAAAATATGTGAATACCATGATCATATATTCTCTTGAAACATGGTAATATCCTAAATTACTATAAATCCTTAGTGAAAAAATGAATTCTTTAAAAAAATAACACTCTCATTATTACTTAAGTAAAACCATAGATTATTTAATATAAACCACAAATCCAAAAAATCTATAAACTCCATCCATGATACCATAAACCACCTTATCATCATATTACTTATTAGTTATATGGTCATAAATATTATACCATTTACTTTATAACATTAAAACATCTATTTATCTAATTATTATCCCAGCATTATGCACATATTAAGGGTTATCTTTCCCTTAATCATGTGTTCTACAAAAAATATCACCTCACCACCTCAATCACTTTTCTTGGTTATCAGTACTATTCAACATATTCTTTAAAATACTTACGGAAAAACTACTATTGAATAATCCTTAGATATTTAATTATTCCATAATACCATAAAATTACTTCTACAATATTATTCTTGAATTCCAATACATAATCACTTTATCATCCCACCATTAACCAAGCTTCATCATTTTATTCCTTAACACTTCTTTCATCTCATATGTCATCTATAGTATCTTTATAATCATAAATATAACTATTACTCATACAAACTTGTTTATTCTCTTCATGAGATTTCCCCCTAGGACATCAATTTTCATAATGACCATACATTCCACATATAAAACATTTAACTATTGATGATGCCTAAGGAATACCATTATTATCTTCCATTGTGTTATCTAAAGTTTTTACTTTTCCTTTGTAATTACTTTCTTTGTGTCCTTTTACACACCCAAAGAATCTTCTAGTTCCTTTGAAACATTCTCCTCGATTATTATTCCCATATTCTTTACATGAGAAAAATTGGACTTTCTTTTCTCTATGGACACCATGAAAATACATCTTTATCTTATTAGGTGGGTCAATAAACCCACCTAATCTGATATTGTTTATCATGTTATGAGATTTTCTAATTAGGCATAATGATAAATTTTTGTGTTCCTACTCTCCTTTCATTTAGTTTCTTAAGTGGAAGATCATTCCATTATTGATCACATTCACCATTAACATAAATCCTCCTAGTTCCAGCCATGTCTAATTCCAAAAATCATAGTGTGAGCAATAGTGTTCATAGTGGAACAGATATAGTCATGAAAAATAATTTATAGGATATATAGATTAAGACACCTTATTTCAAATCTATGACATAGGTCATCCATGGTCATCATCTATTTAAATATTTCATGATGGTTCATAAATAAAATTTTGATTAAGTAAATAATATCCCATAGAAGTTTCAAAACAGTTGCGTAGTAAAGCCTGTTGTCATGCACCAATTCCCAGTTGAGTTTAGCTCAATATAGTGTTTTTAAGATTTTTACCCCTAGGTACATCTATACCAGAACCACATCCACTTATAGTATCTGGATAGGGATATATTACTAGGTAAACCACATAATCTCTTCCTTTCCAAAACTTTAGGATGTTTATATAAGATTATCCTTAAATTCAATATTAATCTTATGTTCTCTAATCTATGTTTTTCTCAAATCTAGTTCCCAAGGTTTCTACTAAACTTCATATAATACCAACTATAAAGGACCCGAATCTAGTAACCCGGATCTATTGGTTGATTTATTACATGGCATGATATACAAGTTATAACATCCCAAAGGACTAGATAGTATAGTATTTTTTGTAAAATAGATACATACTTCAATTTCATATACATTTGAAAACATAAAATACAACATGGTATTTTCTTTGAGAATTCCATTTTTTCCTTTAGTCTATCCCAATATATCAATCATAAAGAACTTCTTGGAATCCTAGGGGAAAGAAACATAAGAAAGGGTGAGATCAGATACTCAGTAAGGCTATGCATACATTGAAAGCTATCAATATAAGTATAACATGAGTATAAGAGTATGAGACCATGAGCAAAACATTTGAATATCATACCCTATATATCAAGATTTTAATCTTGGGTCATGTTATAGATATTGGATGTTCATAAGACATGAATCATAAATTAATCAAAGAGAATAATCCATGAGAGCATAACATGGTAATAAGACATATAATTTTTAAAAAAATATAAGCTTATAACATTGTGAACTTATTTAAATAGAAACAGGTTCACTCATTAAATTGAGGACATGAAATTGGAACCTTACATGAACTTGCGGACATGAAACTAGGTCCATTAACAACTTTTTGAACATAAAATCAAGTTCACACATAACTATATGGACATGTAATTAGGTCCGTACATAACATTATGGACTTGAAAGTGAGTCCACACATAATCATATGGACATGTATGTAGGTCCATGCATAACATTATGAACATGAAAGCAGGTCTATTCATAACCATATGGATATGTAAGTAGATCCACACATAAACTTATGTATATGTAAGCAGGTCCATGTGTAAAATTCTGATCATGAAATCTGGATCATGTATAACATAATCAATTCATGAGGTATCCATATTTACCCAATTCATTAGATGGAGATATAGTTTCCACCCATATTTGGTTATAACATAATCACCATCACATAATGAAATCATACATAAGTGTGTCACAAGATCATAAAACATTCATCATATGAGAACCCATGAAAAGAAATGAGTTTCATAAACATCTCATCATAACATAACCCATATAAAAGAAATGGGGTTCATAAACATTTCACCATAACATAACCCATGAAAAAATAAATGGGTTTCATAAACATTGTGTCACCATATTCATAAAACATTAAAATAATGAATAATAATGGTATCCTTGAATCATATTCCTAGTAAATCATAAGAAACATTAAATTTTGTTATCTTTGAGGAATCAAAATATCATTCAATAATTCTTGAGGAAAATAGCCTTTCAACTTTGAAAATCACATTTGAAATTCAAAATAACTTTTCACATATTAAAGAGAACATTTTATTTATAAATAAACTTGAAAATTATAAATGAATCTTCAAATCATTGAGGTTTCATGATTGCATAAAATTACTTTCATGTCGTATAAGTTAAAAAACATTCCTTTCATAGTTTTGTTGGAAAAGTCACAAAGTACCTCATTTGAAAAATAAAAAAAAAGATTCCTTTAAAATCATTTTGTAAAAAGTAAAACATGCGTAAAAATAACTTTAAAAAAAATTAGTATAATATTAAAAAACTTTTTGAATTTTTTTTGGAAAATATAGACATCGAATAGAAATATTCCCTGGCTAAGACTTAAACATAAACAATCTCAAATAATGATGATATCGTGAAATAAAATCTTACCACTTTGGTAAATTTTGAATCCTAATCCCCATGAAATAAATAACTTTATATGGATATTTATATCCCATAATTTCCATGATAATAATCATAAAATTCACTTATGGATAATATATACACCATGAAAAATAATAAAGTAGTGTATAAGGCATGTGTCCCACAGAAATAAAATTGAGATGAAAATATCTTACCACATTGGTAAATTTTTCATCATAATCCCAATAAAATAAATAAATTAAAATGAAACTTTATATAGATTAATTATATAACATATAAAAGTGATATTATATAAACCTCGTAATATATGTCTCAAAGAAGACAATATGAGATGAAAAACCCTTACTACTTGAGTAACTTTTAAATAATGAGCCTTGTGAAATAATAAGATCAATTAAAACATTAAATATCATTAAATAAATGAAATTAATGATATAACATGTCATAGGGGAAGTATATACACCACACAAAATATACGAGTGGTGAATATGGTATAAGTCTCACGGAAATAGAAGTGAGACTAGAAATCCCCATACATTATGTCTTGGATTTCTTAGAACATTTTTGAACCTCATATATAATAAATATGAGTTTATTGTACTTATAATACCATATTTGATCCCCTTATTCTATTTAAACACCCTTTTGTCAAAAATTACTTATTAAAATCCTTATTTCTAGGTGTCAACTGTTTTGTTTTTCATTATAGTTTTGGTTTGATAGATCTGATCCTTGTACTTTTATCATCATTAAATAATCTAAAGAAGCTAAATAATGTTATAAATATCCTATATATCTATTATATACATAATTACATTCATACAAAAGTTATAGATAACAAAATTAAATACATTTTTCATGGAGACAGTAGGTCATACGTATGCATGAATGTTGTTTTCATTTTTCGAATGATGGAACAAAATAAAGGTAAATAATAATTTGCCATTTAAAAAATAATTATTATCTAATATATATCATATATATTCATAAAATTCATCCTCATTACTATCCAATTAAGATAAAAATTAAAAAAATCACATCGCTTCGTGGATGTGGTAGCCCACACATAAGCACGAGCAATGTTATTATTTTCCAATGGTTTAGAAGGTAAGACGGTGGACATTATATATTCATTAAAAAAGAATAATTATATAATATATATCATATATAAATATTAAAATCATCACAATATCCATCTATAAAATATTGCGATGAAAAATGAATTGTATCACTATGTGAAGACACTAATCCGTACATACGCACAAGTGAGACTTTCACATCTTATTTGATGGGAAAGAGGGTTTATAAAGATTTTTTCATTATAATAATAAATTTTAATGATATTTTGGATAATTAATTTATTATTTTATAAAAAAATATAATATATTTAAAGGATTTAAATAATATTAGAAAAAATAAAGTGACTGGAAGAGCGATTACCTCTTCATTGAAACGAATCCTTTAGATCTCCTCTAAAGGTATCTGTGATTGGTCATTTGGGAAGACCAGTACATCTATAATGTTTATTGGGAATTTGATAAGATAAATTATCAGGGTATGTTTAATAAATAACTCTCCAAGTTGTGTAAATAAGTGAGGGAGGAGGTTCCCTTTGATAATTGAGGTGAGGGGCACTTTTGGAATGTCTCAAAAGATTAATATATAATAAGACTATTCTAGAGACAAATGCTTCCAAATGGACTATAAATGCATATGGTATTATGTTTCTTACCATATATTATCCCCATTTCACCTTATTTAATATTTTTATGATTTTTATACTATTTAATAAAATATTATTTCTAGAAAATATAATTATTGTCAATTTTGACAATATTTATTACTTTGAATTTAAAAACATCAAAAAAAAACAAGTAAAATTTGAACAAACTATTTTATTGAATCCTAAAAATTTAATTGTAATATATATAATTTTTTTATCACCTTAAATATCTCAAATTATATTACTTTTAATATTTTTAATATCATTTATTTGATTATTCCATTAATTAAATAATTACTGCATTAGTGTTGTCTAAGAATTTAAGATAATTATTTATTCACTAAAAATTAAAAACAAATTACCATGATGTAGATAAATATATTATATTTTAAAATACTATTTATAGTCAAATATATAATCAGGATAACCCCATATTAAAAATGTTATAGTTATTAAAAACAAGAGTGTGACATGTTTGACTTTTCTTGAAATAAAATTCTATAAAGGTTATAATCACATAAAAATGGAAATAAATGGTCCTATAACTGAAACGTGAATTCTTATAGATGAAAATTACTCATAAAATAAAATTTGGTCAAGTCTTAGGGTCTTTTTCTAGTCCTTATGATTTTATTTTCACACTTAACTACCTGATTTACCCATTACCGTGTTAAAAAAAATTACTCAAGTTACTATTCATAATCTCCAAAAATAAAAGGGTTATATTTAATAAATTTAAACTACTTGATTAAAAATATGGAATCTATTTATAAAAATTCAAAACATATAAGTGAGAGAATTAAATTTAATATTAAATAGTAAAAATGCAATGAATAACAATTTTTGAGAAAAATTCCTTTTTAAGTATAAAATGTTTTTATAATAAATTCATGTATGAAATACATTTCAAAAAAAACATAATTGTATTATATTAAATAAAAAAAAATATTGAAAATTTAAAACTAATCCAAAGTAAAATTTTTCCCTGTAAATAATTTAAAATAAAATATATTTTTTTAAAAAAATTATTATTTTTCACTATTTGTTAAAAAAATTATCCTTTCAGAAAATTTTCAAAAATTCAAACTAAAATAATTTCAAAATATTGATTCTAAAAATGAATTTTATTTCCTATAATCAATTTTCTAATAGCGACAAAAAATAATTTTAAAAACAAGCACACAAAATGCGATGAAGCCATTTTTTAGAAAAATAAATTTTTCAGAAAACATTTCTTTTATTTGGATTTCTAATTAATTTAGAAATAATAAATTCATTTTATAAATTTATAAACCATATATTTTTATAATTTAGTTAATCCTATTTATAAAATTAATTCCAATGGCTAGGCGATAACTATTATATATAAATAATAATATTAATAGTATATTATTATTTTGTAAAACTTAGTCTTGCGTATGACGTAATTTGTACTCAATGTTGCATGTCATGCATGCTATAAAAGGAATTATTTTTTTTAAATAATATAAACATGGTGTTTTTAAAGCTATCAAAAAAATAAATTAAATTGAAAAAATATATATTTCATAAAATCTCAGGATGTTACATTATTCATGAGAGACAGTGACATATTATTATTAGTATTTTTGTATAGTTTTTTCAATTGAAATAATATACTTTTTTATCTTATTAATTTGCATTCATAAAGTTTTTTGGAGTCATATGATACAAATGTTTCTTGCATGCATGAGAGTTAGAGTAAGACATATGGTGAAGATGAGGGTGTGTATGAGTAACTTTTTGATGAGGCAGCTTGGATGTAGGTGATAACGACTGGCCTTCAGAAAGGTTAGGTGATAAGTTTTGGTTTATGATTGACCTTGTCTAGTTTTATGTTACTAAAATTATGTCATTATATAGATCAAAATGATCATCGCTTTCATCAACATTTGTTGTTGTGAAGTACTAGGATAGGTTGCGGGCTCATGATGTGGCCATATATAGATTAACTAAAGAGAAGGGAGAGAATTGTAACAACGAGATCAGAAACATGAGGAGGTGATGGATTATATGTGGTAGCTCACATATAGTTTAGGGATATAGTTTCCTATTCCAACTAGACCTGATTTTCCACCCCTATCAAACCTGATCTCCCACCCCCTCAGTGACATTTTATGATTTATTTTATGACCTTATTTTTATGTTATATTTCAGTTTTAATTTTATAATGAATGAATTTAATTTTTCTTTTTATTATTTACCATTTACCATTTTTTGACTATTTTTGATGGATTTATGTCACAAAAACTGCACATTTTTGTAGTATAATACATGTTTGAAATCCTTGGTTCATTAAAAGTTTTAAACAGGCCCTCCTTTTTCACATGGTCACCAAGCACCATTTTCCTAGGATTTAATATACCTTTGGTGTTTCCTTTACACATATGATATAATTTAATACATTTAACTTTTATATATAAATTTATCACATGTTAAGTTGAGGTCTCATCATTGGTGAATTTTTGACAAGGACTTTAATCCTATCCCTAAGGAAGTTATTTATACCAACTCCCTTAAAAGCCCCTTTATTAATGGGTCTGCCAAATTTTGGATTGATCTAATAAAGTATAAAATTATGAAATCGTCCTGTATCAATTGCCTCACATTACTATGTTTTAGACCAATGTGTCTCTATTTTCTATTATTGGTGTTATTATATGTCCTAGCCAATGTTACTTGATTATAATAGTGTATAGAAACTAAAGATATCGGTATAGGTCATGATGGTATATCTAATAAAAGAGATCTAATCCATTATAATTCTTTTTAGTAGCTATTAAAGCAAAAAACTCAAAAGTTATTGTGGGTTATGTTGTAAAAGTTTGTTTCTTTGAACCCTAATAGATTGCTCCACCTCCAAGTGTAAAAACCCAACCACTTGCAGAAGAGTGGTCCTCTAGATTAGTTATCTAGCTCACATTGAAAAACCCTTACAATACCCTTGGGTTTTCCACTATAATATATACAACAATCCATATTTCCCTTTAGACACTTGATTACTCTTTTAACCATATCCCATTGTATATAACATTTATTACTCATATACCTGATCAAATTTCCATCAGCATATGAAATGTTGGGACTTGTATATGTCATGGTATACATGAGATGCCTAATCACCCTTGCATATTCCAATTGAGCAATTGCCCTGCCAAGATTTTATAGAATCCTACCCCAAGAAGCATATAGGGTAGAAACCAGAGAACAATTAAATTATTCAAACCTCTTTAATAATTTTTCAATATAATGATATTGAGAAAGAAGAATGAAATTCTTATTTATTAAAATTTTGATTCTCAAAATAACATTAGCTTCACCTATGTTTTTCATATCAAAGTTTCTAGATAAAATATACTTATCCTCCTTTATTTAATCCATATCATTTATAAATATAATCATGTCATCAACATATAAACAAATAACAACATTATGGTTATTATGGAACCTACTATAAACACATTTATCAGTTTGGTTAACTACAAAAACATTTGATAAAATTACTTAATTAAATTTATTAGACCGTTGTTTTGGATCTTTTTTTAGACCATACAGGGACTGTACCAATTTACAAACCTTCTTTTTCTTTACTGGGTACTATGAATCATTCAGGTTGTTTTATAATTATTTCTACATCCAATTCACTATTTAAAAATGTTGTCTTCATATCCATTTGGTGAATTTCTAAATTATATATAGAAGATAGATTGATAATAATTCTAATCGAATCAGTACAATATAAGAGATCATAGGGATTGAAATAATTGATTCCTTCATTTTGATTAAACCTCTTGGCTACCAATCTAGATTTATATTTTTCAATTGTACAGTTGAATTTTTGTTTTCTTCTAAATAACCACTTAAAAATTATAGGTTATGAACCTTGATGAAAGTTAACTAATATTAAATTTTTGTTCCTAGTTATAGATTCAATTTCACTATTTATAACTTCCTTCTAAATATATACATTAAAAAATGACTTAACCTCTTTAAAAGTTTTTAGGCCAGACTCTATATTGAGAAAAACTAGAGTATTTATAACAATATTATCATTGGTTCTTTCCAAAAAGTACATATATAAATAATATCCATATATATTGGGTATTTTAGGTCATTTACTTTGATAAAACTTCTCAACTATATCTTCTTGTGGTACTCTTTTATTTAATATAGATTCCTTCATTTGGACTTTCTTAGGAAAACTGGTGAACCTAGATTCATCAAAAATAGCATCTCTCAATTTGATAACTATATTAACATCTACTGAACTATTTGATTCCATAACCATGAATATATAAGCCTTTTAATTCTCCACAGATCCATGAAATATTATATCAATGCCTCTTTTAACTAACTTTTCCCTTCAAGGTCCAGGTACTCTTATAATTGTGTGACAACCTCAAACCTTTAAATAGTTTAAGTTTTTTTTCTATGTTTCTATAATTCATATGGAGTCATAGCCTTCCCTTTTGTGGGAACCATATTTATGATATGATACATGGTTAATAATTCCTCTCCCCAAAAACCTTTTGAGAGACCTGATATAATCATCATGGATTGAATAATTTACATTGATGTTCGTTTCTTTCTCTTAGTAACACCATTCTGTTGAGGTGTATAGGGAGTTTTCACTACATGTATGATCCATAGGGATTAAAACAATGAAGGAATATAATATTCACCTCCTTTATCATATATGAGGCATTTAATTATAATCCTCTATTGGTTTTCAACCTCATGTTTATAATACTAAATGCATCTATAAGTTCTATTTAACTTGTAAAATATATACATGGAAAAATCTAGAATAATCATCAATAACAGTTGAAAATTAAATTTTATTACCTATGGTAGGTATAGAATGAAAATAACATACATCAATATGTATTAATTATAACAAATTAATTTTCTTTTCTATAGTTGGAAATTTTTTCCTAACTATTTTACTTTGCATGCAGCTATCACATTTATGGTCATTTTTATCCATTCCATGTAATAATTCTACTTTTGACATGTCATTCATTTTCTTAAAATTTATGTGAACTAATTGATTATGATATAAATCAAAAAAAATCTAGAAATAAAGAAGAAACAATATTTTTATTTAATCTGAATAATCCATCATACATGTGACCCTATCCAATAAAGATATCACTTTTTTACATAATAAAGTTATCTACCTCAAATATAAGATTAAACCCATGCTTGTTTAACAATCTCCCTAATAATAATTTCCTACAAATAAAATACATCATTTAATTTAATGATCTTTCCTTAGGTAAATATAAGATTAACCACCCATTCCCTTATATATTTATTCTTACAGAATTCCCCATGTAGCGCAATGTCCCATATTTGATAAATTCTATCCCCTTTTAGAGAGATTTGTCATTGCACACATATTGTGTATCACCAAAATTGATATACTTGGAATATTTTTCCACAATCATATTCACTTCAAAAATCAAATTCATAAAGTTCTCTTTTAAATCATTGTTTCTATCTTTTTTATTATGAAGAAAATAGTCATGCTTGAAGTGTCTTAGCATGCTACGGAAGTAATATTCCCCTTTATTATTCTTGAATTTTACCTCTACATTTGAAGTATGGTTTGGATTTTTTTACCCTATAGTGACCCAATCCTCTTACACATATTATTTCATTATTATTAGACATAAATATCTGCTAATACAACACAAGGATCCTAAATTCCTAGTGTCTTTGGAAAACTGTGTACATAATACATCAAAGTGATACTAAAATAAAACTTCTTTATTTTATTCTCCACAATGAGATCCTAAATTCCTTTGAGATCCTAAAACAACATATGATAATAAGGGTAATACGTAAAATAAAGGTATGATCTAAAAATCCAAGTAAGGGAATAAACATGACAAGGAAACATAACATGTGAGTTATAGATATAACATGATATTATAAAAGATAAGGTGCATGAGTAATCACTTGGAAGCATAACATAAAGAACATGGTATCATAAGATCATGGTAATATATGAAATATTTTAGCAGCATACGACATGACATAAACATGATTCAAGGATAACTATCTAGATAATATCATATGGTGGACAAAGTCCCATAACGGATTATCCTTACTCCCTAACCCCATACATGACACCTCATGAGATTGAAGCTTTATCCAATGCATTGGAGTTCTAACTGGGTGCACCCATATTAACATGTTCATGATCTATGTGTACAAAATAAATTAAATCAATAATAAGGTATAATATAATAATTACCCATGTAAATAAAATGGGTTTTATAATCTTGTTTTTTATCATAATTAAATGATATTTCATAACAAAGGAATTTGATAAATGATCATAAGGCATGTATTACCCCATAAAAGGAAGGGAGAATTAACTAGCTATATATGTGAGATATATATATATATAATTTATAATTAATCCATAACATCAAATTTTATTTTCATTGATGAAAATACTTTTAAAAATATTAAAAACATTTTTAAGGAAAATAACCTTTTCACTTTGAAAATCACTTTTGAAAAACTTTAATTCACAAAATATTATGAAGATGATTTTATTTTAAAATAACCCTATAAACTTATAAAGTAATATTAAAATAAAATAATGTTCATGATTTTAGGTAATTTCATATATTTTATACATGTTAAAACAAATATCCTTTAATATTTTTGGTAAAATCCAAATGGGTATTGTTTGGAAAACGACATGAAGATTCCTTAAAAATGTAAAAAATAAAAAATATTTAAAATTTATTTAATAAATAATTTGGATTATTTAAAAAAAATTGAAAACATTTTTATAAATCATTGTATTATAAGAAAAATTATTTTCGATCGAAGAGAGAAATGAAGTCAGATCTTCTTAAAAACATTTTCTCAATCAATTAAGTATAAAAGAGTAAAAAATGGTACTATTTATTGAAAAAGTTAATGAATAAAAATATTATAAGAAAATATATTTATTTTAAGATAGAAATATCATATAATTCCCCTAAGGGATACTTAAATAAAAACAATCTTGAATCATGATGAGATTATGAAATAAACTCTTACCACTTTGGTACTTTTGAATCATAAGCCTAATAAAATAAATAACATCAAATTAAAATTTAAATAACATTAAGGGAAATATATTAATGATATAAAATATAAAAAGGTGAAGTATATACACCACACAAAGGAATAATTGGTGAATGTGGTGTATGTATCACAAAATTAAAAGTGAGACAAGAAACCCTAACAAAGTTCATATTATTGAGGTGAGAGTTAATCCATGAAGTGAATATTTGTAAAAAAACTATATCCACACAAATACAAATTTAAATAAAACATAAATTAATCAAATTTCATTTCACACATAATCTTGGCATAATATAAACAACAAAATAGACATATAACCCAATGAATGGAAATTGAGTTAATAATCCCTTACAGCGTGTTTCCCTTTAGTTGAGCATTCTTTAACCTAATATATAGTAGTTTTAAACATTTTATTAACTTATAAAAAACTATATTAATATTTATAATATCATATATGATCCTTTTATAAATTCATATTACTTTTTTGTTAATAATCTTTCATTGTCACTTTTTTTTAGTGTTAATTACCTTGTTTTCTCATATATGTTTTGTCATGAAAGTTTTGGATCTTGAACATAGGATAAAGTTACATAATATCCATAATTATATAAATTTTATAAATATATTTTTTTCATTATATTATTATTTAGAATCATTATTTAATTTTTAACCTGGAGAATGAATCACATCACTTCATGGATAAGGTAGGTCTTATGTACGCATGAGCGGCGTTATCATTTCCTTAACGGGTGAAAGGGTAACGAAATGGATGGTATTTAATTTTACAGAATCAATATTATTTAATATATATTAAATATATTAATTAAATTTATCCTTTATTACCTTCCATATGAATTGTTAGTGAAAACTGAATCACATAGCTTCGTGAGGCAGTAGTCTGCCGTACACACGAGCGACGTTATCATATTCTATACGAAATGTAAATTTAAAATGAGTGTGTGATATTATATTTAAATAGGTATTATTATATCATAAATATCATATATAATAATTATATTCATAATTATATCCATTCATGATAAGCGGTGATGGAAAATGAATTACGTCAATTTGCGAGGCAGTAGTTCATTGCACACACAATCAACAGTTTCATTTCCCTTTTAAGAGAGGAGGAGATGGTTTTAGGTAATTAAACTACCATAAAAACATATATTTATATATAATATACTGATGTTATTATGTAATCATATTTTAATAATATTTAGAGGAGGTTTAGGAATAAATAAATCAAAAATTCATGTTAAGGATTTTACCTCTTCTTCGGAGAATCCATTTAGGTTTATACCTAAAGCCTTCCTAGATTTTCTTTATAACCAAACCAAGAATTCTAGGATGAGGGAAGGTAATTTTTAATACTATATATGTATGTATTATCTAAACCAATGGGTTTTATAAGTGTATAAAGGATAGGATAGTGGGAGGCCTTTTATAAGTGGTGGAGAGAACACTCTTAAAATTTTTGAAAAGAATGAATTACACCCACATTTTTCTCATGGAAGAAGGATCAAAAATGGACCATGTTAGAAAATTATAATATATAATGTTTAAATATGACCATAAAATAGGAATTATATAATATTTTGGTTATTTTTAACCCTTATTATTTTTTTAACCCCCCGGTAAATCCATTTTTACCTTAACCGCGATAAATAATTTTTATTGTTTTCACTATTCATTTTGGTAAAAAATTGAGTTAACCTTAATAGATAATATAAATTGTTTTGATTCCAAATATTTAATAAATTTTTAAAAATTCAACTCATAAAAGTGGAAAATTTTAATTTAAAATTAAACTCACAGATGTGTCGAAAAAACGGTTTTCCAAAAGAAAAACTTTCAAAAGTTGAGAAAGTTTTTATATCAAAATTAAATATGAATTTGATTCCAATAAACTATATTGGTTAAATTTTAATATAATTTAACTAATTAAACTTTTAAACCAATTTAAAACATAATTTAACTTTTTAAAATAATTTAAACAAAAAGGAAATTGTTAATAAAAATCAGTGTTTTCACTATTCATCAAAAAATTAATAATTTTATAAAAATCCTAAAAATTCACCCAAAGAAAATTTTAATAATATTGTTTCAAAAATTAAGTTTATTTTTTAAAATAAATTTTATAAAAATTTTAAAAAAATAATTTTAAACTATGTGCGCAAAGCGCAAATAAACCGCATTTTAGAAGAAAAAAATCATAAAAAATTATTTTTATTTAAAATGATTATTATTTTATTTATAATAAATATATAACCATTTAATTTATTTTATACATGTTTAAACCATATAATTTTCATAATTTAGTTATTAATATTCTTACCCGCTAACTAACGACTAAGTTATAATGGTATTCTATATTACAGTTCATTTAGACTCGGGAGTGTGTCTTCTCCAAGACATCTAAGAGATTGAATTAATTTAAAAGGAAATATATATTAATATCTTGGGGTGTTATATTATATTATAATATTAGTGTTTCATTTCATACACACTACTGAACATGATTTTTCTCTTCTAAAATCTCATGGTGTTACATTCTACCCCCTTAAATAAATTGCATCCTCATAATTTAATCTTGATCTTGAAAATCAAGGGTCTGACATTTGAAAATACATTTCTTGAAATACCATATCATCATTAGGGTTAATAAATTATCATCATGATAACATATAAATGTAATTATGAAGGTAATCTAGAATAATCACATAACTAGGCTTCCAAATAAAATAACACTGGTGGTAAGTGAAGATATGGATATAGAAGAAAAGTGTAAATAATTATGGAGATTTGTAGAGGTAATTGATTAGAAGAAAGTGAATTATAAATAGAAAGTTAGTAATCACAAATCCATAAATTTTTTATGAGTTAAGATCCCATTTGATTCATCGAATATAAAGGTAATAGGATCACATTTTTATTTCAAGATCCTCTAACTAGAGTTGAAGGATTATTTTACTATTAAAATAGAGAACTCTAGAAAATATACTTTCCTGGTATATTTTTATTTCAAAAATACAATTTCATCCTTTTGTTGTGATTTAATCAATTTCCACTTTATCTATCACTCCAAGAAATGAATATCCAAAAATTAAATTTTTTTTAATGTCTGAAGCACTAAAATTAACTCTTAATGGATCATAAGATCATAAAAGAGTAACAATCTATTCCTCTTGACTATACTAAAACTAAAATGGTTAGCATAAGTTATCCAATACATTAATATCTAATAGCTCAATATTAACTCCCAAAATTAAACTTAATCCATTCCATAAGTTTTTATCTATCAAATCAATTAAGTAAAAACAACTTCTTATTAACTGGAACATCACATAGGATAGTGATAGGCACTGCACTTTTATCACCCTTAGGTTCTAGGTTTCAGCCCCACAACCTTACCAGATGTAATGGTTTGACACTCAGCATTCGAGTTTTCCTTTTTCTAAAACCATATTAATATAATTCTTATAACATTACCAAATTGTAATAACCCATAATTAATTTAACATAAAAATTAAGATAAACCCTAAAGGCTACCCATACCATTAAACTTATGCCAAAAAAATTAAAGGAATTATTCCTTACATAACTTTTTTATTAAATAATATACTAAACCAACGGGTTGTATTTCCGTAAATGTCTCCCAAAATATCATTAATCATGGTAAAATCCCATCACATCAAACCTCAGAAGGGGTGTCTAATACTTTGAACATATAATAAACCTTGAACTCATAAACCCATGATTATATCCATAACTCTTATGATAATATTTCTTGAAGACATATGTGCTTCCAAAATTAACACAATCCTTAGATGTTTTATGGTTCTCATAATCCACAATTTCATTGATAAAACACTTTTGCAACATAACTATTAAATACCAACACATAAACACATCAATCATTCAAGTTCATCATACACCATTATCCAGGCCTCACCATCTTATTTATTAATACTTTTTTTCTTTCATATTTTATTCATAGTCTCTTCATCATAAAAAGTAAAACTATTACTCATATAACCTTTCTGGTTTTCTTCATGAGATTTCCCCTTTGGACATCAATTTGCATAATGCATATACTTTCCATATTTAAAACATTAAATAGTCAATGATATCTTAGAGAGAAAAATATTCTTATCCATTTCATTGAAAAAATCATTAAATTTTCCTCAGTAATTAATTTATATATGTCCTTCTTTTCCACACCCAAAAATATATTCTTATTCCTTTGAGACATTATCCTTGATGCTTCTTAGCGCATTCTTAACATGTGGAAATTTGAACTTTATTTTGTTAATTGTGACCATGAAACTCCATTTTTCTCTTATTATGCGTGTTAGAACTCTTACCTAAGTTGGGATTGTTAATCATATTATGAGATTTCTGATTAGGCATAATAATAAGGTTTCTCCTTCTAACTCTCATTTCATTTGGTTTCTCGAGAGGAGAATTATTCCATTTTCCGTCATATTCAGCATTAACATTATTCCTTTGGGTTCCATCCATTGACTAAAACCAAAAATCATAGCATGATAAATATTAATCATAGTGGGAAAAACACATATTCATAAAGAATCATTTATAAGATATCTTAAATAATGAAACCTGCTTTTTAATCTATAACACCTTAGGTTTAACCTAGGTCTTTGATTTATCTATTCAAATCCTTTAATATGGTTCATAAATATTTTTTGAATTTCTAAAACATATCTCCCAGGAGTATCAAACCAGGTGCGCAGTAAGTCCCATTATCGTGTACCAGTTAATGCTTGATTCAATCCAGACACACCTTTTTCAGAGTTATTACCACTATGTACATATGTTCTAAAACCACGTCTACTTATAGTATACAAACAAGGATGTAATGACATGAACTAACCTGGGTACCCTGGTAAATTGATAACTGATATGGTCCTAATAAAGCTCGAAGGTATTTATTGATCCCTACAGGTCAGTGACTAGCACCTGACATCATACAAACTAAAAGTGGGAATAATTTTTCCACTTACAATGCAAAAGTAAAATAAACAAGACAGTATGCATAACAAAAGAAACTCCACTGGGATTAATGTACCAGAATTCAAATGGGAAATAAATCCTAGAGTACTATAATCAAATTACCAAAATAGGGAAACATTTCCCAAGTCCCCGTGACACAACTTGCCAAGTCCATGGTTCAACAGCTGGATCCACCTCCAAGAGATCCTTTCCCCTTTCTTGAACCTGGAAAAAGGTAATCTAAAAACACCCAAAGGCACATGTAGGGTGTGATCCAAATCCTCTTAGGATATCACCAAAGATTACATAACAAGATGAAAATATTAAATTAACCCAAAAAACATGCTTTTAACTTTAAGATAATTAGTTTTGGAATTTACATAAGCATATTTAAACAAACCATACTTTACAATTTAAAATATGGAATTACAATTATAAAATCTTGCTTCACATTTTAATTGATTAAAAAAAATCAAAATATGTAATTTACCTTTAATCAAAGGATACTTTACATAAATGGAACTTTTCACAAAATGTCTTAAATAAACACTTTTATATAAAACAATTTATATAAATTATCAAGGCATATAAAATAGTTTATAAAAATGGAATATACATTTGAAATACAAAAAAGTGAGCAATATGGTCATGTGCCAAATAGGTATGATAATTCCAGGCTATAGGGATCCAATACTTTAAAATGGAAAGTATGTACATACACCCCTTTGGGCCTAAGTCAAAGGGAACTCATCACCATCACCTAAGGAATGGGGTGTACTGATATGATGTTTTAAAATGTTTTAAGTTGTGAACTGCCACACAAGATAACTCACTAACTACCTAAGGCTTGAATTTTCTCAAGTACAAACAATGATGGGAAATTTATTTCAATACTTCTTAAAAATACAATTAGATCCCATCTCCCATTTTAAATATTCCAATTTCCTCTTTAAAACCATAATGGGTTTTTAATCAAAAACGTGTCTTTTCACCAATATGAAACCTTAAGGTTCCCATAAAAACATTTTCAATCCATTTTTTCATAACCAAAGATTTGAAACAAACTCATGAAATTTCACAATCCATGTCACAATTAAATTCAAAATTTTAATTTTTCAATAATTCCATCGATTTCATCACAAACCCCCAATTACTGAAATTGGGGTTTTTTCACAAATACTTCCATCAAAAACATTTTCTTCAATTAAATTCTATAATTCAATTGATTTTATTTCCATCAAAACCAAAATTTAAATCTAAAAATTTAAATTACTACAATTTCCATAAACACATCCCAATTCAATGGAATTGGGGGTTTTCCAATTTCAAGCCAAAAACCCATTTCTCTTAAAACCCCTGATTCACCAAAATTGGGTCTTTCCAATAAAACAATTCAAAACCACATAATTAAAATCAATCGATTACATTTAATTCAAAATAGTTGATATTAAATAAATTAATTTAGGTTTAATAAAATTTGGGCATCGTAATGGAATTAACTACCTCAGGATCAACAAATCTTGGATCACCAAGCCCTAGTCGAGATTCATCAATAAAGAATGAAAACAACCGGATATAGGATAAATAAGAATCAGACCGAGGTTTAGATCCATAACAGCGGATATCAGATCCTCCAAAAATAATTAAGATCAATAAAACCCTAGGAAGAAATAAAGAGACCATGGGAGATTGAGAACGGGAGGATAAAACTAACTGGAAAGAGATCGACTGGCATTCACCTAGCTTCGGATCACTTCTAGAAGAGATATGAGGGGACAAGAATCATTATTAGGAGCTCCAAGGAAGGGAGAACTGGTTTTGAGTCAAAGGATTTTTGTCCAATACCTAAAAATGGGTTTCAATAATTTTTTATAAAAAATTGGACCTCATAAAATCTCATCTGCACGATTTCCTAGGAATCGGTGTATGGTTTAGTTAAACTGTGGTGAGGTCATGCGCCCATTATAAATGGGCTGCATGGTTTCTCCAAAGAGTAAACATGGCTTGTATAACCATGCACAATCTATGCAGATATCTCTATTCAAAAAATTTCATTTTTTTGTAGTAGGGCTCACAGTTTGGAAAACTGTGTGCCAGTCATGTGCAAACCATGCACTAGCCCAGAAATTCAAGATTCATTAATTTTCGATCTAGAACAACCCCAAATGAAACCCAAACAAATATCAATTAAAAATTAGGGTTTATGAATACCTGAAAATGGTAATTGGATGTTACAACCTCCCCACTATAGGAACTTTTTATCCCCAAAAATCCTACGAAGAAGCCTCCACGTCAAAAAGATGAGGTCACTACTCTCTCATCAGTGCCTCTCTCTCCCATGTATCATGAGAATCAGAACCATTATTCCATATCACATAGAAAAAAGGTATCATCCTCCCAAAAAGTACCTTGGTCTCAGAATCAAAAATCCTAACTGGCCGCTCAATCACAGATAAATTAGGTTCCACTTCAAGATCACGCCAATTCAAAACATGAGATAGGTCAGATAAATACTTTCAAAGCTGAGATACAAAAAACAAATTATGTATCGACATCAGTTATGGTGGTAGTTCTAAATGATAATCAGCTTTCCCTACCTTCTCAACAACCTCAAAAGGTCCAACAAAATGAGGAGCAAGCTTCCCTTGACTCCCAAGCCGTTGATGACCCAACTGAGGTGAAACCTTTAAGAACAACTGGTCACCAAATGATAACTCCAAGGTTCTATGGAAATGATCATCACAATAATTGTATCGAATCTATGTCATTAACATTCTATGATGAATCAATTGAATCTTTCATGTTGTCTCTTGGACCAAACTCAGCCCAACCAAGTAACTCTCACCAATCTTCTACCAACACAATAGAGATTTACAAGGTCAGTCATACAAGGCCTAAAAAGGATCCATCCTAATCATGTACAGGTAAATATTACTATAAGAGAACTCAATTATCCACAAATGATCATCCCATGCTCCAACAAAATCAAGAACACAAGCGTAGAGCATGTCCTCAAGAATCAGTATAGCTCTTTCTGTCTGGCCATCCGACTGTGGATGGTATGTCGTACTCAAACGAATGTAAGATCCCAGTGACTCTTGAAGACCTATCTAAAAGTGAGAATTAAACTAGGGATCCCTATTAGAGAATATAGCATATGGGACTCTGTGAAAACGGACAATATATTTTACATAGAGATTCCCCAACTCCTCAACTTTGGGTGTATCATGAATGGGTAAGAAGTGAGTTGATTTCATCAGCTTATCAATCACAACTCATATCACATTCTTCTTATTCTGGGTATGTGGAAACCCAATAACAAATTCCATAGATATCTCATCTCACTTCCAAGTAGGTACTGGAAGTGGTTGAAGAAAAATTGAAGGTTTTTGTTGCTCATCCTTAAACTGATGGAATGTATAACAAAGAGAAATAAACTCAGCAATGCCTCATTTGATACCTATCCACCAAAATTTACACTGCATGTCATAAAACATTTTTGCGGTTCATGGATGCACTTCCCACTGGGAACTATGGAAATCCCCCATCACAGCTTTCCATACCGAAGATGATACCACAAAATGATTTCGATATCATAAAATACACTCTTTAGAGAATGAACACTGGGAAATCGCCTCCCCACCATAAAGAGAGTCTTTAATGCTACAAAACTCATCGTCAATATATTGTTCCTACAAAATAAATTCAAGAAGAGTTGATTTCAACTAAACACTATCCAAATAAACCTCATCCCCTTTCTCCTGAACTCTAATATGCAACTGTGCAAATAGAGCCATCAAGTTCCACTCTTTCGATGATTTTTTTACTACTTGGGTCAGAAGCTTCCTGCTCAAATCATCTGCAATGACGTTCCCTTTACCCAGGGTATAGGCAATTCCAAAATCAAAAGACTGTATGTATTTAACCTAATGCCTTTGGTGGAGATTTAAATATTTTTGAGAGAATATATAACTCAAAAGTTTGTGGTCTGAAAAAATGGTAAACCTTTATCCATAAAGGTAATGATGTCAACTCTTAAGCGTGTGCATTATATCTTCAAGTTCAAGGTCATGGGTTGGATAATTCTTCTCGTGTGGCCTAAGCTAACGAGACCTATAAGAAATTACATGATCACCCTGTATAATAACGTAACCCAAGACAAAACCCAATGTATCACAAAAGACCACATAGCTCTGCCCAGCCTCTGGAAGAGTCAACATCAGAGCAGTAGTCAAAATACATTTCAGTTCAACAAAATAACTCTGATATTTCTCATCTCAAGATAACTTTACTCCTTTCCAAGTTAGTATCTTTATTAGAGAATACAACTTCGATAATTCCTTCACAAACTAGTGATAATTTCTGACTAAGCCCATGAATCTCTGAATCTCAAAGACATTTCATGGTTTTTACCAAGTCATAATAGTCTTCACCTTCTTAGGATCAACTGATATTCCTTTTTCCAACACCACATTTCCCAATAATTTCACTTCCTGAATCCAGAAACCACATTTCTAGAACTTGGCATAAAGTTGGTGATTTCTCAACAATCGCAGAACTGTTCTAAAATAATGCACATGGTCCTCCTAGTTCTTAGAGTATATGAGGACTTCATCGACAAATAATACCATGAAATTATCAATATACTCATAGAAAATCCTATGCATTAGTTCCATGAAAACTAAAAGAGCATTGGTTATATACCAAAGGGTATAACAACGTACTCATAATGATTGTACCTTCTCCGAAAGGTAGTTTTCTGAATATCAGATTCCTTTATTCTCAACTGATGGTAACCAGGCATTAAGTATATAGAAAACTCAATCTCCCTTACTGGTGGAAAACTAGATCAATCCAAAAGAAAAAAGTTTGAAAACTTGATGATGACTGGAGGGAGATCACTGCTCAAAGATTATTTCCCCAGATCAAAGGTAAACACCTATATTACTTTACCCAACTCTAGATAGGAAGGTCTGGCCCTACTCGGTCTTGGGTCCCATTATCCCTAAAAGACAAGAGACACACCAAAAGGTGTGGTAAAGGAGACCCGTTGCAAATAACAATCAATTTAGGATTTATTGGTGATGATCCAATCCATTCCAAAAATGACGTCAAGAGGTTTCATGTTGAGAACTAAAAAAGTCCAAGCTAGCTCAACATCTGATAGAGAGAAAACAAAAGAGGGAATACAGATAACCTATTTTATTTTCATACCAAGGGGTGTTGTAATATCCATTTCACAAGATAAAATATCCATAGGAAGTTTAAGTAGATCAAAAATATGGGTCGAAATGAGTGAATGTGATGCACCAGTATCAAATAGAGAAGTCAATAATGATGAAGCTATAGTAATGGTACCTCTCACAATAGTTGGACCTGTATCTACTTCCTATATAGAATCTTCTACTGTGTGATGAGGATTTGTTTCAGATACATGTGGATGTAACCCTTTCGATCATGAAGCATCTAATTTCCCCATGTTTTTAGGATGATCTGATGATTTTTTTCCACTATTCAGAGTGGAATAAATATGACAGGATCATTAAAAGTTCCTTGAATGTTTATAAGAGACATAGTTATTGGGTGCCTCAGTACAAACCTTCTTTGAATGTCCTTCATTTTTACATTGGTAGTAGACCAAGGGACCTATTCCAGGAACATCAGGAGTTCTATAACCACCTTACTACCGATAACTTCCATGAGAATCATTATGCTTTCACTTTCCTTTGAAGGAACTCACACTTCCATTGGGAGAAAAAGAAACCCCTGATAAGACTCACTTATCAGCCGGGTCTATTTCATACATAAGTGATCTATCCAATACATTAGCATAAGAGGGAAGCTTCAACAATATGACCTAGGAACAAATATCCTGACGCAGTACCAACTCAAATCTTTGATCCTTCATACTCTCATTTGATACTATCTTAGGTGAAAAGTGCACAAGCTTAGAAAAATGGTTTCCATACTCTTCCATGGTCCTATCGGCCTGCTCGATTTTGAAAAACTCTATAGACTTGGACAACAACATTGAATCTGGATAGAACTGATCAGTGAAAAGAACCTTGAAGTCCTTCCACTCTAAGACCCCATGCTTCTTCATCATCACCATAGTGTCCAACCATATTTTACTCAATCCTTCTAGCATAAAGGTGACACACTTCACTCTAATTTCATCGGGTGTGTCCAAGAACCCAAACAAATGCTCCATACTACTTAACCACTCCTCAACCTCTTGAAGATCATTTGAGAATTTAAATGGTGATGGTTTTTGGTGAAGGAACTCTTGAGAACTAGATTTGAGAACATCCCTTTTAGGTTCCATAATTGGAGCCTGAACGGGAACTGGAGGTTTCCCAGAGCTTGGACAATGCACACAATTTCCTCAATCAGATTTGGATCAACAATAGGATTTTCTCACTGAGGTTCAATAGCATCTTCCTCTTGGATCATATTCACACAAATTCTTGGAGTCATGATGCTATAAAACATCAACATAAAATAAGGAATACATTAGATAGACACTCAAACAAAGCAACATGTAAAAATAAGTCCCAATAGATAGGACCACTAGATTTTGATTTTAAACTATCCAAATCAAAATAGGGAAAAGATCATAACTAATCCATAAGGAATTTTTTCCTAACCACTATTGGTGGCTTAAGGTTTATTATAGTGAGATCTGGCCAAGCACTCAATCACATCTACCTCCTAAGTACCAACAATATTTCAAATATGCATATTGACTTCTAGACAAAAGCTCAACCTGTAACACCCCAGGTAAATAAAGAATATTACATTTTCATATTTATCCATATTTGTGAATAAAATATTAATATGACTTTAAAGGGGACGCTATGATCAATGGCGTACCCAACACGCAACAACGAGTTTCATGGGAATCTTACGTTGCACTCTAATAATAAAGTAATATTATTTTAAATGGAAGTTAACATGTAGTAGTTGTATTGGCAAGAATGGATAGAAATAACTAAAATATGATTATATATGTTTTTAAATGTTTTTACATTTATCCAATAAAATATAAAGGCTTAAAATACGGAAAGAATTCAATTTTAGGCGTATATGCCCTAGTTTTCACTAAAGGTTCACTTATCGCCTTTTGATGGAGAACCGTCATTAAATATAGTTTTTTTCACTCTTATACATTCTATTGGACCAAATAAAACTCTTCTTTAGAATCGGGACATCAAAATTTACTTTGTGTAAATTTTTGGTATCTTTCCGATAAAGTTCATTTTTTAATGAATAGTGTAAAATGTTGTATTTTAATTCAAAACCTCTTTTTAATATAATTTATTTATATGATTAGATTATCTTATTAATTGGTTTTAAAGTGAAATTATAATATATTTTTACCATTAAATCCAATAGTGGTCGTTGGAATTAATTTCACTTTGAAATCAGACTTAAACTAGTGTCAATCTTTTGATACTTATTGTTTCATAAAAACACGCTATTTGTCATGACAGCGGGAATTAATTATTAAATTAATTAATGTGACTTATATGTTTTGAATTTTTTAAAATATACTTCATTTTTGAATTCGGAATATCAAATATAGCTTAGGGTGAATTTTTTGTAATTTTCTGAAAAACTTCAATTTTTGATGAATAGTGAAACGACTAAGTGGTACTTATAAAAACTGATTTTCCATTTAAATGAAATTTTTCCATCATTGTGTTTTGAATTTCAAAAATCTGACATACATGTTTGTCAATAAGAATTAAAATGTGGTTCAATGAGATTATAATAATTTTTTTGTGAATAGTAACTTATTAAGTTCTTAATCGCGGTTAGTGGTAATTAGTGTAGTTTAAGGTAAAAATAATGCTTTAATAATATAAAATGACCTAGACACATGTCCTAACCTTATTTTATGTGTCATGGCCTACCAATAAAAGCCATGGTTCAACTTGGGGACCCCATGGAGCCACTTTGGTTGGGAAATGACATAAATAACTTTTTATTTAATGTAAAAGTAAAAATGACACAAACATCATATGTTTTACGAAACCAATTTTTACATGGGGTTATAAAGATCATATTTTTGATTAGAGATAGTCATTGGAAAGATAAAAAGATTTCCTACATCTTAGTATTTTTTTTATAATTTTTATACTTTAAATAAATTAAATTATTTATGACATCATGATGATGCAGCGATGACCTCATTATTTAACGATTTAAATAAAATGGAAAGATAATGTAATATCTAAAACCTACACATGTCCAAAACCTATTGGATGGGTTGATTTTGAACCCTTATAAACTTATCCTCGAATTATATCAATGTGGGACCATTTAAATCCGAAACCCATTTTCAAATAAAGTAATATTTCTTTACTTTCCAAAAGTGCCCCTCCCCTCCTCTTATAAAAGGCCCCCACCTCTACCTCTTTACCCACACTCCCAAAGCCTTTGGCTCGGCCAACCCCTGCCCATTTACTCTCTCCACATCCCTCTACTTATCCTAGAGGATTCCCTTTGGTCAGAATCCTTTCAAAGGAAGCCTTTAGGCTCAAATCAAAAGGAGTTACACTTTTAAAGGTAATTCATTCTCTCATGTTCATTTGTTTTATTTTGCTTCTCCAATCCCCTAAACTCTTTTTATTTACTTATTTTGTAACAACACCAGTATTTATTCGAGCTACACTCTCACACAACTACATCAAATGGTTAAAGAACATACGGTTTCCGTGGATGGCGAAATTCTGCCTCCCGAAACGATGATTGTTCAATACTCATTTAACACCTTCAAAGGTGGCCATGATGATGTCACTATATTTATATATGATATATAATATTTTTATGTTTTAATTATGCTTCTGTATTTTTCATTTGTGTATTACCTTTATGTCTTTCATTATGGTTATACGTGGTATCTTCATTTTAGGAAGTGCGGACTACCGCCCCCTCAAAGTGATGTGATTCGTTAATGCCATATGTGGGATGTATAAAGGATGGATTTAATGTTATTATATATAATGTTATACTGGAATTATTATATACCTCTATATAATTATTATTTATTTCCATTAAAGTATGATATAGAAATGAAAGTAGCGTTCATGCGTACATACGGCTTACCGTCTCCATGAACGGTGCATTTCATTTCTTATCCCCAAATGTAATGTACTATTATAAGTACATGTATATAATGGATATATATGATGAATGATACATCTAAATGATGAATATAATTATGTAATTAAAATATACATACCTCTCATACAGTTTTAATTCCATTAATACGACATAGAAATGAAAGTAGCGTTCATGCGTACGTACGGCTTACCGTCTCCATGAACGATGCATTTCATTTCTTTCCTCTAAATGATTATGTGATATTATAAAAACATGTATATGCTGTATATATATGATATATATGATATAAAAATCAGGAATGTCATTTTGGATATAAAGAACCATTGACCACACGAAAAACATGTAATTGTAAGAAGTCCACTTTCGACTTAAGAACCAAATATCGACAAAACAATCATTATTAACTTAATGATTACATAATGTTTATAACATGTAAATAAGTGATATAAAAGGAATAATAAGCTTGAAAAAGGTTCTTAATCAAGTATAAATTAACTCAAGTTTATTATTCAGGAGATTAAAGAACGATCGAGTCAAGTCGGACCCGAGGTAAGGGATCCTACTCCTCTCTTTCTTTTTAAGTACACTCTTTTATGTCATTCCTTTTAAAGATCATCTTTCTTGTTATTGGGATGTTATTTTATATTAATCCTACTGTAATTTATATTTTCATGTGATGAGAGACCCTATTCTCTCTCATCAATCCATTTTTGGAAGTTTTTAAGTGGCGCCGTTAGGCTGCCGAGTTTTCGTAATGGATTTTTCATCTCACTTTTATTCCTGTGAGATTTATGCTACATTTGCCACAATTTCCTTTGAGTGGTGTATGTATTTCCCATTATATTAATAATTGTGTAATATAATTTATTTTATGAGTATTTACATCAATGTTTTATTGTCCTTATTTCACGAGGTATATGTTTCGAAAGATACCCATGTCGGTAAGGGAACCTTTCACCCTCCTTTTTTTTAAAGACTTCTTTTGTTATATCTTTTATTTCACATACTATTATGTTGGGATATGTTCTTCTATATCCTTATTTATGTAAATTTTATGTCCAAGTGATGAGATTCACTTTTTATCTCTCATCAACTCATTTTCTGAATTTTTGAAGTGATGCCGTTAGGCTGTCGAATTTTACCAAGGGAACGTTTTAACCCAATTTCGATTTCTTTGGGTTCAACATGTAGTTATTGAATATGTCATCATTTGAATATTTGTGAATGGCCTTTTATTGTTTTACACTTAATATCCAATTATATTGGGTGTATTTATATTTGTCACACATAATTTTGAGATTGATTTATCCTTAATTTAAGGATACCTTCTTTATAAGGGATTTCATCACATTTTACATCCCTATTGAGACTTCATTGTTGTTATGCACCAATTCACTCTTATATGGTGTATATACTGTCCTTTGGAATATTATATCATGAATCCATTTATTCTCATGATATTATAAAGTTCTGATTAAATGTTATTCCTCAATTATTGTATTCAAGTGTCTCTAATTTTGGTAAAAACCCTTTAACCAAAATATCGCTTTAAATGTTTTAATGATTTGTTCTTATTAATATCCATGTTTTAAAAATGGTTTTAAGGATTTATTTATATGGATATTAATGGTTTAAAATGTTAGAAGCTTCAAGGTGGTATGGGACACTTTGATTCAAAAATCTCCTTATTAAATGTTTTCAATGGTTTTGGAAATGGTTTCTTTTTGAACGGATTCATTATTTCAATATACTAAAATGTTATATTGTGATTGAAATGTGGAAATGTTTTGCTTCCTTTATGCATGTTTTATGTGATACGTTTATGTTATGGTTCTTGGGCATTGTTATGAAAACGGGTGGTTCCGTGATAAACTAAGGGCGGGTGAGCCCGATATAGCTCTCCAATGCATTGGGTAACGCGAAGGAGTGAAACGTTAAGGTTTCTCCAAAGAGATTTAGGGAATATACTGTGATGGGTATTCCAAACGTAATCAAGAGGGTTACTCCCTACGTAAGAATGTTATGAATGCCTCAAGTTACCTTTATGTCTTATGTTTTCTATGATTTATTCATGGTTTGTTGAGGTATGTTAAAGTGCCTATGTTTTATGGGTAAAGTATGATTTCATTCTTATGTATATATGAATTCATGTTTCCTTTCCATATTTTTATAACCCTTACTGAGCTTTTTATGCTCATCCCAAGTTTTTGAAATGTTTTTCACAGGTCAAGGGAAAGGTACATGATGTGATGATAGTGTCAAGGATGTGTCAAGAAAGAATCCATGGTTTATTTTAAATATGTTTCTATTGATGGGAAGCATGAATACTATCTTTTATGTAACCACTTTGTCTAAATGTGGAATGTAATGCAAGTTTCATGATCTAATTCTCTAAAACTCTAAACCTGAAAAGATCCTCAATGTGTAATCTTGTAATAAATCAAGATTAAGTAAGGTTTAAGGCTGGGGCCTTATAGTTGGTATCAAAGGTCGGTTTAGATAACTTTAGAGGTTAGGGTATTATTTAAGCATAAGTGACATTACCATAATGGTTAGGATTTCAGAAAGAGTCCTAGTTTTAGATAAAGTGAATGAGTAAGTGTATCTTAGTGTTTACATTACTCATTAGTACATTATGGTTTTGTTGATATACTCACACTGAAATTTCTGTTTTTAGTGAAATGATGGATCTAGCAGGCACCAAAGAGACAACAGGTTTGAAGGAAACTGTGGTGGTTCTCTGATTAAGATACTAGATAAAATGGAGGATTCAATGAGGAAACTCGTGGTTGTTCTAAACCAACTATCAAGGAGTCATGATCAACCACTTGAACCTTGGTATGTTCTATAATGCATCATGTACGACAATCGATGTGGAAGTTCAGGTAATAATTATAAAGGTAACCATTAGGGTTTATATGATCCTTACTTTTGAGGTAATTATTGGTCATTATATGATATGATGGAAAATGAAAGGAATGAGATAAACTTGAGGTTAAAATATGTTATGATTATTTTTGAAGATTTTATCTCGTTTTGGGGAATGTTTTAAGAATTATATAGTTTTGGAAAAAGGACAACACGCAGACCATGTGACAACCCTTCGCGTCGGACAAAGCCGCGGGAATCGAACCCACAACCAAAGTGCGACTGGTATTTATCACCTACCACTGGACTACGTGAAGTCCCTGGTTAGTTTGACTGATTCTTTTTAGTTATATGATTTTATGAATTAATATTAAATTGATTTTGGGTTATTTATGAAAATGATTAACCTATCATGGAGGATATGTGATTAGGTTAATTACTTTTCAATACGAGACTTTAGGAGCAACTGATGTTGTTTGGAGATAAATGTTACGATTTAACTTGGTATACTATGTGACTAAATCCTTCAAATATTTGGGTTTCAATCTTAGTTTGGTTTACTTTGAAGAATTTTATGGACAAATGGTCCTCGTTGAACTTTGGGTTTTGTTGGAAAAATTTTGGAGATTAAGAATATATTTTCTTTTTATAAAGGGTTATCCTTTTCTGGATTATCTGATCTTGTAATAGCCTTTTTGGTTTTGGTTTTGGTTAAAGTCTAAAGACATGGGAAGTATATAGTTCTCTTTTGTGGATTAGGTGATTCTCTAGAAGTTGATTATAGTACTCTTAATGCGAACAAGTCTCCCTAAATACTCATCTTTTGGAAAAAATATGAGTTTGATTAAGGAATATAGTAAAAGTTGAAAGTCAACATGATAAGTGATTATGTTTCCTTGTGAATAAATTCCTCAATAAAAAGTAACTTAAAACAAAAAATGTTGTCTATTAACTTTTCCTACTGGGGAACCCAACACCGTTTAACTCATCACAAGTTTGTGATTTTCTCATGGTTAACTTTCTCCTAAACATGTTTTCTATCACTCTCCATCAGAACATGACCCTTTGCTTTTTCTTCCATGTCCATGTTTTCCTACATGGAATCCTATTATGGGTTAACTTGGGTGACCTTTTTACTTATCTTTCTTTATTTTAAAGTGATTTTTTTACCGACTCTTGTTCCGATGTGGGACTTTCAAGGATGTTTCCAAGCTCAATTTTAAAATTGCGAGGACGCAATTCCCAAAAGGGGGGAAGGATGTAACACCCCAGGTAAATAAAGAATATTACATTTTCATATTTATCCATATTTGTGAATAAAATATTAATATGACTTTAAAGGGGACGCTATGATCAATGGCGTACCCAACACGCAACAACGAGTTTCATGGGAATCTTACGTTGCACTCTAATAATAAAGTAATATTATTTTAAATGGCAGTTAACATGTAGTCGTTGTATTGGCAGGAATGGATAGAAATAACTAAAATATGATTATATATGTTTTTAAATGTTTTTACATTTATCCAATAAAAGATAAAGGCTTAAAATACGGAAAGAATTCAATTTTAGGCGTATATGCCCTAGTTTTCACTAAAGGTTCACTTATCGCCTTTTGATGGCGAACTGTCATTAAATATAGTTTTGTTCACTCTTATACATTCTATTGGACCAAATAAAACTCTTCTTTAGAATCGGGACATCAAAATTTACTTTGTGTAAATTTTTGGTATCTTTCCGATAAAGTTCATTTTTTAATGAATAGTGTAAAATGTTGTATTTTAATTCAAAACCTCTTTTTAATCTAATTTATTTATATGATTATATTATATTTAATTGGTTTTAAAGTGAAATTATAATATATTTTTACCATTAAATCCAATAGTGGTCGTTGGAATTAATTTCACTTTGAAATAAGACTTAAACTAGTGTCAATCTTTTGATACTTATTGTTTCATAAAAACACGCTATTTGTCATGACAGCGGGAATTAATTATTAAATTAATTAATGTGACTTATATGTTTTGAATTTTTTAAAATAGACTTCATTTTTGAATTTGGAATATCAAATATATCTTAGGGTGAATTTTTGGTAATTTTCTGAAAAACTTCAATTTTTGATGAATAGTGAAACGACTAAGTGGTACTTATAAAAACTGATTTTCTGTTTAAATGAAATTTTTCCATCATTGTGTTTTGAATTTCAAAAATCCGACATACATGGTTGTCATTAAGAAGTAAAATTTGGTTCAATGAGATTATAATAATTTTTTTGTGAATAGTAACTTATTAAGTTCTTAATCGTGATTAGTGGTAATTAGTGTAGTTTAAGGTAAAAATAATACTTTAATAATATAAAATGACCTATAAACATGTCCTAACCTTATTGGGTGTGTCATGGCCGACCAAGAAAAGTCATGGGTCAACTTGGGGACCTCATGGAGCCACTTTGGTTGGGAAATGACATAAATAACTTTTTATTTAATGTAAAAGTAAAAATGACACAAACATCATATGTTTTACGAAACCAATTTTTACATGGGGTTATAAAGATCAGATTTTTGATTAGAAATAGTCATTGGAAAGATAAAAAGATTTCCTACATCTTAGTATTTTTTTTATAATTTTTAGACTTTAAATAAATTAAATTATTTATGACATCATGATGATGCAGCGATGACCTCATTATTTAACGATTTAAATAAAATGGAAAGATAATGTAATATCTAAAACCTACACATGTCCAAAACCTATTGGATGGGTAGATTTCGAACCCTTATCAACTTATCCTCGAATTATATCAATGTGGGACCATTTAAATCTGAAACCCATTTTCAAATAAAGTAATATTTCTTTACTTTCCAAAAGTGCCCCTCCCCTCCTCTTATAAAAGGCCCCCACCTCTACCTCTTTACCCACACTCCCAAAGCCTTTGGCTCGGCCAACCCCTACCCATTTACTCTCTCCACATCCCTCTACTTATCCTAGAGGATTCCCTTTGGGCATAATCCTTTCAAAGGAATCCTTTAGGCTCAAATCAAAAGGAGTTACACTTTTAAAGGTAATTCATTCTCTCATGTTCATTTGTTTTATTTTGCTTCTCCAATCCCCTAAACTCTTTTTATTTAATTATTTTGTAACAACACCAGTATATTCAATATACTAGGATGTTTTTATAAGATTTATTCGAGCTACACTCTCACAAAACTACATAAAATGGTTAAATAACATACGGTTTCCGTGGATGGCGAAATTCTGCCTCCCGAAACGATGATTGTTCAATACTCATTTAACACCTTCAAAGGTGGCCATGATGATGTCACTATATTTATATATGATATATAATATTTTTATGTTTTAATTATGCTTCTGTATTTTTCATTTGTGTCTTACCTTTATGGCTTTCATTATGGGTATACGTGATATCTTCATTTTAGGAAGTGCGGACTACCGCCCCCTCAAAGTGATGTGATTCGTTAATGCCATACGTGGGACGTATAAAGGATGGATTTAATGTTATTATATATAATTTTATACTGGAATTATTATATACCTCTATATAATTATTATTTCTTTCCATTAAAGTATGATATAGAAATGAAAGTAGCGTTCATGCGTACGTACGGCTTATCGTCTCCATGAACGGTGCATTTCATTTCTTATCCCCAAATGTAATGTACTATTATAAGTACATGTATATAATGGATATATATGATGAATGATACATCTAAATGATGAATATAATTATGTAATTAAAATATACATACCTATCATATAGTTTTAATTCCATTAATACGACATAGAAATGAAAGTAGCGTTCATGCGTACGTACGGCTTACCGTCTCCATGAACGGTGCATTTCATTTCTTTCCTCTAAATGATTATGTGATATTATAAAAACATGTATATGCTGTATATATATGATATATATGATATAAAAATCAGTAATTTCATTTTGGATATAAAGAACCATTGACCACACGAACAACATGTAATTGTAAGAAGTCCACTTTCGACTTAAGAACCAAATATCGACAAAACAATCATTATTAACTTAATGATTACATAATGTTTATAACATGTAAATAAGTGATATAAAAGGAATAATAAGCTTGAAAAATGTTCTTAATCAAGTAGAAATTAACTCAAGTTTATTATTCAGGAGATTAAAGAATGATCGAGTCAAGTTGGACCCGAGGTAAGGGATCCTACTCCTCTCTTTCTTTTTAAGTACACTCTTTTATGTCATTCCTTTTAAAGATCATCTTTCTTGTTATTGGGATGTTATTTTATATTAATCCTACTGTAATTTCTATGTTCATGTGATTAGAGACCCTATTCTCTCTCATCAATCCATTTTTGGAAGTTTTTAAGTGGCGTCGTTAGGCTGCCGAGTTTTCGTAAGGGATTTTTCATCTCACTTTTATTCCTGTGAGATTTATGCTACATTTGCCAAAATTTCCTTTGAGTGGTGTATGTATTGCCCATTATATTAATCATTGTGTAATATAATTTCTTTTATGAGTATTTACATCAATGTTGTATTGTCCTTATTTCACGAGGTATATGTTTCGAAAGATACCCATGTCGGTAAGGGAACCTTTCACCCTCCTTTTTTTTTAAGACTTCTTTTGTTATGTCTTTTATTTCACATACTATTATGTTGGGATATGTTCTTATATATCCTTATTTATGTAAATTTTATGTCCAAGTGATGATATTCCCTTTTTATCTCTCATCAACTCATTTTCTGAATTTTTGAAGTGACGCCGTTAGGCTGTCGAATTTTACCAAGGGAACGTTTTAACCCAATTTCGATTTCTTTGGGTTCAACATGTAGTTATTGAATATGTAATCATTTGAATATGTGTTAATGGACTTTTATTGTTTTACACTTAATATCCAATTATATTGGGTGTATTTATATTTGTCACACATAATTTTGAGATTGATTTATCCTTAATTTAAGGATACCTTCTTTATAAGGGATTTCATCACATTTTACATCCCTATTGAGACTTCATTGTTGTTATGCACCAATTCACTCTTATATGGTGTATATACTGTCCTTTGGAATATTATATCATGAATCTATTTATTCTCATGATATTATAAAGTTCTGATTAAATGTTATTCCTCAATTATTGTATTCAAGTGTCTCTAATTTTGGTAAAAACCCTTTAACCAAAATATCGCTTTAAATGTTTTAATGATTTGTTCTTATTAATATCCATGTTTTCAAAATGGTTTTAAGGATTTATTTATATGTATATTAATGTTTTAAAATTTTAGAAGCTTCAAGGTGGTATGGGACACTTTGATTCAAAAATATCCTTATTAAATGTTTTCAATGGTTTTGGAAATGGTTTCTTTTTGAACGGATTCATTATTTCAATATACTAAAATGTTATATTGTGATTGAAATGTGGAAATGTTATGCTTCCTTTATGCATGTTTTATGTGATACGTTTATGTTATGGTTCTTGGTCATTGTTATGAAAACGGGTGGTTTCGTGATAAACTAAGGGCGGGTGAGCCCGATATAGCTCTCCAATGCATTGGTTAACGCGAAGGAGTGAAACGTTAAGGTTTCTCCAAAGAGATTTAGGGAATATACTGTGATGGGTATTCCAAACGTAATCAAGAGGGTTACTCCCTACGTAAGAATGTTATGAATGCCTCAAGTTACCTTTATGTCTTATGTTTTCTATGATTTATTCATGGTTTGTTGAGGTATGTTAAAGTGCCTATGTTTTATGGGTAAAGTATGATTTCATTCTTATGTATATATGAATTCATGTTTCCTTTCCATATTTTTATAACCCTTACTGAGCTTTTTATGCTCATCCCGAGTTTTTGAAACGTTTTTCACAGGTCAAGTGAAAGGTACATGATGTGATGATAGTGTCAAGGATGTGTCAAGAAAGAATCCATGGTTTATTTTAAATATGTTTCCATTGATGGGAAGCATGAATACTGCCTTTTATGTAACCACTTTGTCTAAATGTGGAATGTAATGCAAGTTTCATGATCTAATTCTCTAAAACTCTAAACCTGAAAAGCTCCTCAATGTGTAATCTTGTAATAACTCAAGATTAAGTAAGGTTTAAGGCTGGGGCCTTATACAACCTCCTTGGATACCACTTGGTCACGAACCAACCTAGGTACCCTGGTAACCCAACAACTAAGCTAGTATTGACATATCTTTAAGGGTATTCCCAATCCCCATGGGTCTTTGACTAGAACTTGGCATCATACAAACTGAAAGTGGAATGATTTTTCTACTTACAAAGCGGAAGTAAAAGAAACAAGATAGTATGCATAACAAAAGAAACATCACTGGGAGTAATTTAATAAAAGTAAAATGGTCAATAAAGCTCAGAGTACTGCAACCAAAGTACCAAAATAGGGAAACATTGTCCAAGTCCCTAAGGAAACAACTCACCAAGTCCATGGTTCAATAGCTGGATCCACCTCCAAGAGATCCTTTCCCCTTGCTCAAACCTAGAAGGAGGTAATCTAAAAACACCTGAAGGCACATGTGGGGTGTGAGAAAAATCCCAATAGGACTTCACCAAATATTCTATAATAAGATTCCAATATCAAATTAACCCAAAAAAATGTGATTTCAACTTTAAGATAAACATGTTTGGAATTTAAAAAATCATATTTAAACAAATCATGCTTTATAATTTAAAAGATGGAAATACATTTAGAAAATCATGCCTCATATTTAAATTTATGGAAAAACATTTCAAAATATAGAATTTAACTTTAATAAAAGGATAATTTATATAAATGACACTTCTCAAAAAATGGATCAAATAAACACTTTTATATAAAATAGTTTATATAAATTCTCAAGGCATGTAAAATAGTTTATAACAATGGAATATACATTTTAAATAAAAAAAAGAGAGTAACATGGTCATGTTCCAAATAGGTACGATAGTTCCTGACTATAAGGATTCAACATTGTGAAACGGAAAGTATGTACATACTCCCCTTTAGGCCTAAGGAAAAGGGAACTCATCACCATCACCTAAGGAATGGGATGTACTGATATGATTTTTTATAACATTGTAAGTCATGAAGTGCCACCCAAGATAACTCACTAAATACATAAGGCTTGAATGTGATCAAGTAAAAAAAGTGATGGGAAATTTATTTCAAGACTATTTAAAAATACAATTACATCTCATCTCCCATTTCAAATATGATAATTTCCTCTTTAAAAACCATAACAGGTTTTTAATTAAAAACATTCCTTTTCACCAAGATAAAACCCTAAGGTTACCATAAAAAAATTCAAGCCATTTTTCATACCCAATGATTTGAAAAAAACTCATAAAATTTCAAAAACCATTTCACAATTAAATTTAACAATTAAATTTTCAAATAATTCCATCAATTTCATCACAGCCCCCCAATTCACTAGAATTGGGGTTTTTTCACAAATCCTTCCATAAAATAATTTTCTTCAATTAAATTCCATAATTAAATTGATTTTATTTCCACAAAAACCAGAATTTAAATCCAAAAATTTAAATTACCACTATTTCCATAAACACACCCCAATTCAATGGAATTGGGGGTTTTCCAATTTTAATCCAAAAACCCATTTCTCTTAAAAACCGCAATTCACAGGAATTGGGTATTTCCAATAAAAAAATTGAAAACCGCATAATTAAAATCAATATATTGAATTTAATTCAAAATATTTGAGATTAAATATATAAATTTAGGTTTTATAAAATTTGGGCATCATAACAAAACCACCTACCTCGAGATCAACGGATCTTGGGTCACCAAACCCTAGCTGGGATTCATCAAAAAATAATGATAACAACCAGATCTATTAGAAATTATAATTAAACCTAGGTTTAGATACATAACAATGAGTATTATATCCTCCAACAACAACGGAGATCAATAAAACCCTAGGAAGAAAGAGAGAGACCATGGCAGATTGAGAATAGGAGGAGAAAACTAATCGAAAGGAGATCGACCAACGTTCACCTAGCTTCGGATCACTTCTATAAGGGATCCAAGGGTCCAAGAATACTTCTTGCTAGATCAAAGGAAGGGAGAACTAATTTTGGGTCGAATGAGGTCTGTACGAGATCTAAAAACGGGGTTTGGGGTTTTTTTTAAAAATTCAGATCTCATAAAATCTTGTCCACATGGTTTCATGGGAATTAATACATGGTTTAGTTAAATCATTCTTAGGCCATGCACCCATTATAAATTGTCCACACAGTTTATCCAATAGGATGCATGGCTTGACTAACCATGTGTAAGTCGAGCAGAGCACTCTGTCCAAAACTTTCCATTTTCCTGTAACAGGGAACACAGTTTGGCAAACCATGTTTCAACCATGTGAAAACCATGAACTATCCTAGAAATTCAAGATTCATTAATTTTAAACCTGGAACAACCCCAAACAAAACTCAACCAAATGTCAATTAAATAATAGGGTTTAGGAATACCTGAAAATGGTAACAGGATGTTACATGTAATTTCTAGGAAACTAATCACTCTATACTTCACTGAGATTCTAGTATATTTTTTTATGCTTAGTCTTATCCTTATACTTATATTTTTGATTTATACTTAGACTTATCCCTAGGGTTCTCACAAAAGTTTTATTATCCTAGTTCCAAAGGTTAACTAAACCTTTACTTTGATATCAACTATAGCTACCCAAGCCTCCTACACATATTATTACATGACTCTTAAACATAAATATCCACTAATAAAACACAAGGATCGTAAAGGCCTAGTGCCTTTGTGAAATTAGGTATATAATACATCAAAGTGAGAGTAAAATAAAACTTATTTATTTTATTATCTATATTGAGATCCAAAATTCTTTTATCTCATAAAACTATATAGGATAAATGGGGGAATACATAAAATAAATTGTATAGCTAAAAATCTTGATAAGGGAATAAATATAATAAGGAAACATAACATGTTATTCATAGATATAACATGATATCAAAAAATTGAAGGAATGTGAGTAATCACATGGAATCATAACATAAAGAAAATGGTATCATAAGATCATGGTAATGTGGGGAATGTGGTAGAAACATATAAAATGACATAAACATGATTCAATGATAACTTCCTAGACAATATCATATAGTGAAAAGGTCCTACAATAGATTAGGTTTTCTCTCTAATCCCATACATGACGCCTAGTGAGACTAAAGTTTTACCCAATGGTTTAGAGTGATATATGGTTGCACCCATAATAAAATGTTCATGATATATGTATTCCACATAAATTAAATCAATCATAATTCATAACATAATAATTACCCATGGAAAGAAAACGGGTTACATAATCTTGCTTCATATCATAATCAAAGGAAATTTCATAACGAAGGCATTTGAGAAATTATTATAAGTCATTTATTTCCACGTTAAAGTAAGGGATAATTAACTAGGTATATATGTGAGAGACATATGTAAATAATTTAGAATCAATCCATAACATCAAATGTTTTTTCATTTATGAAAATACTTTTAAAAAGATTAAAAACATTCTTAAGAAAAATAACCATTTTTACTTTAAAAAGAAATTTTGAAAAACTAAAATTCAAAAAATATTATAGAAATAATTTTATTTGAAAATAACCCTATAAACTTTTAAATTGGTATTCAAATAAAATAATGGTTATGATGGCAGGTAATTTTGTATATACTATACACATTAGAATAAATATTCCTTTCACATTTTCGATAAAATCCAAATGGGAATTGTTTAGAAAATGACATGAAGATTACTTTCAAAAAAATTGGTAAAAATATATTTAATAAATAATTTTTATTATTTTAAAAAACATTTTTTGTAAATATTTTTAGAAAACATGGTTTTAGAAGAAAAAGGATTTTCGACTGAAGAGAGAAATAAAGTCGAATCTTCTTAAAAACATTTTCTCAATAATTTAAGTAACAAAGAGTGGGTAAATAGTAATAATACTAGAAAAAATTCATGAATAAATATAGGAAAATAAAATATATTGAGTTTAATATATAAATATAAATAATTTTCTTAAGGTATACTTAAACAAAAACAATCTCGAATAATTATGAGATTGTGAAATAAACTCTTACCACTTTGGTAACTTCTGAATTATTAGCCGCATAAAATAAATAACATCAAATGAAAATTTAAATATCATGAAGATAAATATATTCATGATATAACATATAAAAATGCTCAGTATATACACCACATAAATTAATAATTTGTGAATATGACATATGTCACATAGAAGTAAAAGTAAGATAGAAAACCCTTACAAAGTTTATATCATTGAGGTGAGAGTTAATCTATGAAGTTTTTATGTGTAAAAAATGTATATACACACAAATAAAATTTTAAATAAAAAATAAATAAATCAAATTTCATTTCATGCATAATCTTGGCATAATATAATCAATGAATTAGACGTATAACCCAATAAATGGAAATTGAGTTAAGAATCCCTTGCTTCATGCTTCTCTTTAGTTGGGAATTTTTTAACCTCATATATAGTGGTTTTAAACATTTTATTAACTTATAACAAAACCATATTAATATTTATAATATCATATATGATCCTTTTATAAATTAATATTACTCTTTTGTTAAAAATCTTTCATTATCACTATTTTTTCGGGTGTTAATTGCCTTCTTTTCTCATGCATATTTTGTCATGAAAGTTTCATATCTTGAACATAGAATATAGTTAAATCATATGAATAATTATATTAATGTTATAAATATAATTTTTATTTATAATATTATTCTTTATAATCATTATTTAAATTTGAACATATATAATGAATCACATCTCTTCATGGAGAAGGGAGGTTGTACGTACACACAAGCGACATTATCATTTCCTTAACCTTTGAGAGGGTAAGAAAGTGGATGATATATTAATTTTATAGAATCAATATAATTTCATATATATCAAATATATTAATTAAATTTATCTTTTATTACCTTTCATATGAATTGTTACTAAAAAATGAATCACATCGCTTCACGAGGCGGTAGTCCGTCGTACACATAAGTGACGTTATCGTATTATCTACAGAATGGAAATTAAGGAGTGTGATATATTATAATTCCAGAGGTATTATTATATTATAAATATCATATATGATCATTATATTTATAATTATATCCATCCATGAGAAGTGGTGATGGGAAATGAATTATGACGGTTCGCGAGCCAATAGTCCGCCACACACAAGATCAACATTTTCATTTCACATTTGAGGGAGGATGAGATATTTTTAGATCATGAATCTAACATAAAAACACCTAAGTATATTTAATATAATTACTTTGTTATATCATAATGGTTTAATAATATTTTTAGGTGGTGGATTAAGAAATAAAACAAAAATGCACGTTAAGGATTTTACCTATTCTTTAGATAATCCCTTTAAGTTTATACATTAATCCTTCTTGGATTTTCTTTATAAAACAACCAATGATTATAAGATTATGGGAGGGAATTTAAGATATTATTTGGGTAGTTATTGGATTAAACAATGGGTTTTTTAAGTGTTTAAAGGATAGGATGGGTGGAGGCCATTTATAAGTGGGGGAGAGGACACTCCTGGAATTTTTGAAAATATTGAATTAAACCCATGTTTTCTCATTCCAAAAGGATAAAAAATGGACCATTTTAGAAACTTATAATATATAAGGTCTAAATATGACCATAAAATATGAATTAGATAATTTTTGGGTCATTTTTAACCCTTATCTTTTTATTTTATCCCCTCGGTAAACCCGTGTTTACCTTAGGCGCGATAAATAATTTTTACTATTTTCACTATTCATTTTGGTCAAAAATTAGGGAGTAATTATTAGATAATATATTTTATTATAATTAAAAATATTTAATACATTTTTTAAAATTCAACTCGTAGATTTGGAAGAATTTAATTTAAAATTAAACTCATAAACATGTCAAAAAAAAGGTTTACTAAAAGAAAAACTTTCAAAAGTTGAGAAAGTTTTTATATAAAAATTCAATATGAAATTAATTAAAATGACCTAAATTAGTTAAATTTTAATATAATTGAACTAATTGTACTTTAAAAACAATTTAAAACATAATTTAACTTTTTAAAATAATTTAAACGAAAAGGCAGTTGTCAATAAAAATCAATGTTTTTCACTATTCAACAAAAAATTAATATTTTCAGAAAAATCCTGAAATTTTACTAAAAGACAATTTTGAAATGATGATTTCAAAAATTAAATTTATTTTTTAAAATAAATTTTCTAAAATTGGTAAAAATTAATTTTAAATTATGTATGCAAAGGACAAATAAACTGCCTTTTAGAAGAAAAAAATTCAATTTTTCAGAAAACAATTATTTTTCTTTAAAATGATTATTATTTTTTTATAATAAATATATAACCATTTAATTTATTTTATAAATATTTAAACCATATAATTTTCATAATTTATTTATTACTATTCATACCTACCAACTTAACTGTTATGTTATAACAACACTCTATATTTCAATTCATTTAGACTCGAGACTATGTATTCTACAAGCCATCGCAGAGATTGAGTTATTTTAAAATATATATATCATAAAGTCTTGGGGTGTTATGTTATCTTATAATATTTTTGTTTCATTTCATACACACTATTGATCATGATTTTTCTCTTTTAAAATCTCAGGGTGTTACATTCTATCCCCTTAAATAAATTGTGTCCTCATAATTTAATCTTGATATTTGAAATCAAGGGTTTGACATTTGAAAATAACTTTATTTAAATATCACATTTGGATAATGGTTAATAAATAATCATCATTATAATAAATATATATAAGTTAGAAGGACATCTAGAATGAACACATAACTAGGTTTCTAAATAGGATAACACTGGTGGTAAGTGAAGATATGGACATGGAAGAAAAGCATAAATAATTATAGAGAGCGATATAGATCATTGATCAAAAGAAATTGAATGATTAATAGAAAGTTAAAAATCACAAATCCATAAATCTATAATGAGTTAAGATCCTATTTGATTCATAGGATACAAAGGTAATAGGATAACATTTTTGTTTCAATATCCTTTCACTAGAGTTGAGGGATTATTTTACTATTAAGATATAGAACTCCATAAAATATACTTGCTTTATATATTTTTATTTCATAAACACAATTTCATACTTTTTTTGTGCTTAAATCAATTTCCACTTCATCTCTCACTCAAATAAATTAATATCCAAAAATGGAAAAAAAAATTATGCTTGAAGCATTAAAATTAAATTTTAATGGATCATAAGATCATAAAAGAGTAATGATCTATTCCTCCTACATATACTAAAACTAAAATGTATAGCTTAAGTTTTATGATACATGAATCTCTAATACCTCATTTATAACTACCAAAATTCAACTTAATTCATTCCATGAGTTTTTATCTATCAAATAAATTTAGTAAAAATAATGTCTTATTAACCAGAACATCACATAGGATGGTAGTAGGTATTGCACCATTATCGCCCTTCAGTTGTGGGTTCAAGCCCCCAAATCCTTTCTGGATGCTATGGGTTTTCACCCAGAATGTGAGTTATCTTTTTTCTAAAACCATATTAATATAATTCTTATAATCTCCCCAAACTATAGTAACCCATAATTACCTCAACATAAAAGATAAGATAAACCCTAAAGGCTACTCATACCTTTAAACTTGTGCCCACAAAATATAAAGTCATTATTCCTTAAATAACTTTTTTACTAAATAATATAATAAACTAATGGTTTGTATTTCCATAAATTTCTCCCAAAATATCCTTAATCATGGTAAAATTCAATTACATAAAATCTCAGAAGGGGTGTATAGTACTTTGAACATATAATCAATCTTAAACTCATAAACCCATGATGATATCCATAACTCTTATATTAATATTTATTTAAGACATGTATGATTTCAAAATTAACACAATACATAGATGTTTCATGATTCTCATAATCCATAATTTCATTTATAAAACACTTGAACAACATAATTATCAAATCCCAATACATAAGCACATCAATCATTACAGTTCTTCATACACCATTATCCAAGACTATTAATACTTCCTTTCATATGTCATTCGTATTCTCTTCATCATCAATATTAAAATCATTACTCATATAACCTTTCTTATTCTCTTCATAATATTTTTCCTTAGGACATCTATTTGTATAATGCCCATAATTCCCACATTTAAAACATTCAATAGTCGATGATACCTTAGGGAGACTAATATTCCTATCCATTTTATTTAATAAACCATTCACTTTTCCTTAGTAATTACTTTATCTATGTGCTTATTTTCCATGCCCAAAATATCTTCTTATTCATTTGAGACGTTATCATTGATGCTTCTTCCCAAATTCTTAACATGTATAAATTTAAAATTTCTTTTATCTATGGTCACCATGAAAATCCATTTTTTTATTATTAGGTGAGTTAGTAAGCTTACCTAAGTTGATATTGTTAATAATATTATGATATTTCTAATTAGTCATAATAACAAGGTTTCACCTTCCAACTCCCATTTCATTTGGTTTCTCAAGAGTAGAATTATTCCATTGTTCATCATATTCAATATTAAAATTATTACTTCTAGTTCTATCCAATAACTAAAACCAAAAAACATATCATTAGAAACAGTAATCATAGTGGGGAAAACACATAACCCTGAAGAATCATTTATAAGATGTTTTAAATAATGAAACCTAGTTTTCAATCTATGACACCTTAAGTTTAACCTAGTTATTTGATTCATATATTAAAATCCTCTATGATGGTTTATAAAGATTTTGTGAGTTTCCAAAACATATCCCCCGGGTGTGTCAAATCAAGTGCATAGTAAGGCTTGTTGTTGTATACTAGGTAATGCTCGAGTCAAGATTGACGTGCCTTTTTTAGAGTTATCACCACTAAGTACATATGTTTCAAAACCACATCTACTTGTAGTATCCAGATAGGGATATAATTTCTTAGAAACCACATTCTTTATACTTCACTAAGATTATGGGATATTTTTCTATACTTATCCTTATCCTTATACTTATCTTTTGGACTCATTGTTAGACTTATACCTAGGGTTATCACTAAATTTTTCTTATTATAGTTCCAAATATTAACTAAACCATTCCTTTGATTTCAACTATAGCTATCCAAACCTCTTACACATATTATTACATAATTCTTAGACATAAATATCCACTAATAAAACATAAGGATTATAAAGGCCTAGTTTCTTTGTGAAACTAGGTATATCATACATCAAAGTGAGACTAAAATAAAACTTATTTATTTTATTCTTCATAGTGAGATACTAAATTATTTTTATATCCTAAAACAACATAGGATAAACTAGGGAATAAATAAAACAAAGGGGTGAGATAAAAAGACCTATAAGGGAATAAACATTACAAGGAAACATAATGTTTGGTTCATACATATAGCATGATAACATAAAAGAGAAGACACGTGAGTAATCACATGGAATCATAGCATAATGAACATGGTATTATAAGATCATGGTAAAATATAAAATGTGTTATAAACATATAACATGACATAAAAATGAGTCAATGCTAACTACCTAGACAATATCATACGGTGGAAAAAGTCCCATAACAGATTAGGTTTACTCTATGACCCCATACATGACACCTCATGAGACTAAATATTTACCCAGTACATTGGATAAAAAATTTTGTATTCTTATATTAACATGTTCATGATCTATGTGTGCCATATAAATAAAATAAACCATAATCCATAATATAATAATTACCCACAGAAAGAAAATGGGTTTCATAATCTTGGTTCATATCATAATCAAAGGAAATTTCATAATGAAGGCATTTGAGAAATGATAATAAGTCATGTATTACCCCATGAAAGGAATGGATAATTAACTATTTATATAATTGATATACATATATACATAATTTATAATCAATCCATAATATCAAAGGTTGTTTTAATTTATGAAAATAATTTTAAAAATATTAAAAACATTATTGAGGAAAATAACCTTTTCACTTTAAAAATCACTTTTAAAAAATAAAATTCACAAAATATTGTGTAAATACTTACTTTGAAAATAACTCAAGAAACTTATAAATTAATCTTCAAATAAAATAATGTTCATGATGGTGGGTGATTTGTATATGTCATACACGTTAAAAAAATATTCCTTTAACATTTTTGGAAAAATACAAATGGGCATTTTTTGGAAAACAACATGAAGATTACTTTAAAAAAATTATAAAGAAAAACATGGGTAAAAATTTCTTTAAAAAATAATTTGTATTATTTAAAAGAAAATATTTTGAAAATATTTTTAGAAAACATGGTTTTGGAAGAAAAAAGGATTTTCAACTGACGAGAAAAATGAAGTCGGATCTTCTTAAAAATATTTTCTCAATAATTTAAGTACCAAAGAGTGTGAAAATGGTACTATTAATTGAAAAAGTTCATGAATAACCATATTATAATAACATATATTTATTTTAAGATAGAAATTTTAAATAATTATCCTAAGTTATACTTAGAAAAATATTCCTGAATAATGATGAGATTGTGAAATAAACTCTTTATACTTTGGTAATTTCTGAATCATAAGACCCATAAAATAAATATCATCATATCAAAATTTAAATACCATGAATATAAATATATTAATGATATAACATATCAAAATGGGTAGTATATACACCACACGAAGTAACAAGTGGTGAATATGGTGTATGTCTCATGGAAGTAAAAGTGAGATTAGAAATCCTTAAAAAGTTTATATCATTGAGGAAAGAGTTAATACATGAAGTGATTATTTGTAAAAAATGTAGAACCGCACAAATAAAAGTTTAAATTCAACATAAATCAATCAAATTTTATTTCACACATAATATTTTCATAATATAATCAACGAAGTACACATATAACCTAATGAATGGAAATTTAGTTAAGAATCCCTTACCTTGTGATTCTATTTAGTTGAGCACTCTTTAAAATCTTGTATAGTGGTTTTAAACATTTTATTAAATTACAAAATAACCATATTAATATTTATAATATCATATATTATACTTTTATTAATTAATATTACTCATTTGTTAAAAATCTTTCATTATTACTATTGTTTCAGGTGTTAATTGCCTTGTTTTCTCATACATGTTTTGTCATGAAAGTTTCAGATCTTAATAATAGGATATATTTAAATCATATAAAAAATTATATTAATGTTATAAATATAATTTTTATTCATTATATTCTTCTTTAAAATCATTATTTAATTTTTAACATGGATAATGAATCATGTAGCTTCGTGGAAAAGGTAGGTCGTATGTACGTACGAGCGACGTTATCATTTCCTTAACCTTTAAAGGGGTAAGGAATTGGATGATTTATTAATTTTATAGTATAAATATAATTTTATATATATCAAATATATTCATTAAATGTATCCTTTATTACCTTCCATGTGAAACGTTAGTGAAAAATGAATCACATCGCTTCACGTAGCGGTAGTCCTCTGTACACATGAGTGATGTCATCATATTATCTATGGAATTAAAATTAATAAGGATTATATGATATTATAATTATAGGGTTGTTATAATATCATAAATATCATATATAATAATTATATCCATACATGATAAGCGGTGATGGAAAACAAATTACGTCGGTTTGCGAGGCGATAGTTTTTCGTACACACGATCAACGGTTTCATTTTTCATTTGAGGGAGGAGGAGATGGTTTTAGCTCATGAACATAACATAACAACATATAAATATATTTAATATACTAAGGTTATTATATAATCTTTTTTTAATAAGATTTTGAGGATGTGGAGGAATAAATAAAACAAAAATGCACATTAAGGATTTCACCTCTTCTTCGGATAACCCCTTTAGGTTTATACCAAAAGCCTTCCTAGATTTTCTTTGTGACCAAACCAAGGACTCTAAAATGAGTGGAGGTGATTTTGGATGCAATTTATATAGTTATTTTTCAAACCAATGGGTTTTGGAAGTGTGGAAAAGAGAGGAGAGTGGGAGGCCTTTTGTAAGTGGGGGACAGGACACACTTTGAATTTTTAAAAATAATGAATTCCATCCACATTTTTCCCATGCCACAAGGCTAAAAAATAGACCATTTTCAAACATTAGAAGATATAAGGTATAAATATGACAATAAAATAGTAATTATACAATTTTAGGGTCATTTTAACCCTTATCCTTTTAGTTTAACCCCCTAGTAAACTTGTTTTTACCTTAGTCGCGGTAAATAATTTTTACTATTTTCACTATTCATTTTGGTCAAAAATTAAGTTGAAATAATTATATAATATAAATTATTATAATTAAAAATATTAATCTATTTTTTCTAATTCAAATCACATAAGTGTCATAATTTAATTTAAAATTAAACCTACAGATGTGCACTACACCAGATCTGCCCTTTAACAGCGCTAAAAAGGGTTTTATCAATGCTAAATAACATTGATATTGCTAGCAATGTTAAAATAAAACATTTATTGGTGATATAAAAAATCAATGATAAAGGGTGGATTTATCAACACTTAAAAAATTACTGATAAAGGAACATTGATAAAGTCTCCCTTTATCAACGCTTTTTTTAGCGCTGATAAAAATTTTGAAAAAAAAAATCACGCACCCCCAATCCCCTTTCTAAGCACTAGAGGTCCCCTTTATCAGTGATTTACACTACCCAACCACCATCTCGCACACCCCAACCCTTTTTCAGCACTCTCAAACACCCCCCCCCCACTTCCTCAGCACTAGAATGCTCCCCCAAATTCTTGTTTGTGCCTAGACTTGATCACGTGACCTCCTTTATGGGATTTAGTACCCATTACCACTTCTCCAAGCTTGTCTTATTTTATATTTTATGATATTTCTATTTATTCATATATATTTAGAAGTGTGTGATACACACACACACATACTTATATTTATTTAAATATATTATATATTAATATTCATTTATATATATTAGAATATATATATATATATGTTTATTAATACACAAACATATGTATATATAAACATTATATATAAATTTTTATAAGTATATATATTCATATATTTTTATAGTGTATAAAAAATGGTTATACGTTGTTTTAAATAAAATGGATAATAATTAATTCCATATGATTTATATAATTATTTTTAAATGCATTTTTCAAATATGTCTATATATTGAGATATAAATTACATGACATGTATATTTATATGTCTATATATTTACATATATATTTATAAATATTTAAATGTGATTTTATATTTATATGTAATTTTTTATAATGTATATATAAATATTTACAATAAATACATTTATATACTAGTTTTAATGATAATTATATATCTATAAAAATACATTTATATATGATGTATATACAAAATATCGATACACATACACATACACATTTATATTTCTCACATACACACACAAATATTTACATATATGTATTTATTTACATATATTAGAATATACATATAAATATATATTTGTTTATTTACATATACATGTTTATATATAAACATTCCTCATATAGGTGTATATATATATTAATGCATTTGTATAAGGTCAATAAAATGGAAAATATTTTATTTTAAATAAAATGAATAATAAATATTTATTTTCATATGTTTTAAATATTTTAAAATATATTTTTTATGTAAATATATTTTTAAATATGTATTTATACAATTGATTTATTATATGTAAATATAATCAAATATGAATATATTTAATTATAAAAAAAATACAATATGAAAAATGATAAAATTTCAAAACCATAATATATATATATATGAATATAATCCTTGAGAATAAATTCATTCTCTACTGAAAAAGGAAAAAAAGACCCTCTTAAACAAAGTTGAAATCCCATCGGATATGAAAAAATTAGGGTATCCCAAGTAAAAATTCAGTTTTGAAGGTCATCTAGAAATTTATTGACCTCAAAAAAATAGTGACCAAGGATACCTTGATCAACATGGAATATATCACTTTGCGAGCTTTGATTTTATATGTGGTATATCCCAAACAGACACCTGGATCAAAATTTATGGTTGTTTGAAGTTCAAGTCTTGTTTTCAACTTATTTTATATCGTTCATTCATTTATTGAATTTTTATGTCATCCAATTCTTATAAAATGACTATTACTCAATAATAATTAGTAGATTAGTAATTAATATTATTTTTTAAAATATTTTATAATTCATTTTTTCTTAAATATCTTATATTTTAAGTGTGAATATGTATTTAGTCTTATATAAATGATATTTAATAAAATATATTGTATTTATATTAATAGAAATTTATTTATATATTAATATATTATTTTTAATGATATATAAATATATTTGAAATATACACTTTATCAGTGCTAAAAAAAAGCACCGATAAAGGGGGGGATTTATCAGAACTAAAAAAACCACTGATAAAGGGGGAATTTTCAGTACTTTTTACTAGCATTGATAAAGGCTAGCACTGTATTTCACCCAATTTGTAGTAGCGGTGTCAAAAAAACATTTTTCCAAAAGAAAATCTTTCAACAGTTGAGAAAGTTTTAATATTAAAGTTCAATATAAAATTTATTATAATAACCTAAATTAGCTAAATTGTAATATAATCGAACTGGTGGTACTTTAAAACCAATTTAAAACATAATTTAACTTTTGTAAATAATTTAAATGAAAAGGTGGTTTTCAATAAAAACAGTGTTTTTACTATTCATCAAAAAATTAATATTTTCAGAAAAATCTGAAAAATTCACCCAAAGTTAATTTTGACATGATGATTTCAAAAATGAATTTTAGTTTTTTCAAATAAATTTTCTAAAATTGGTAAAAAAAACAATTTTAAATTATGTGCGCAAATCATGAATAAAATGCATTTTAGAAAAAATACAGTTTTTCAAAAAAAACTTTTTTTTAAAAAAAAATCTTATTTTTTCTAATCTGTATATAATCATTGAATTTATTTTATACATGTTTCACTACTAAAAATCTAACCTATCCAAACGGTTTCAAACTGTTGGGATAGCCCCTGAAACTGTTGGTATGTGGGGTGTCAGGATAGCCCCATACCAACAGTTTACAGTGAATCATTGGTATAGGGTGGTTAGGATTTCATTTTAACAATAGTTCATCATAAACCATTGGGATTGGCCTTTCCCAATGGTTCACAATGAACCATTGGTATAGGGTGTTAGAATTTTATTTTACCAACAGTTTAGTTTAACCCATTGGAACAGAGGTATAGCAACGGTTCTAACCATTGGTATAGACCCCGCCAACTCACTAGCCAGCATCATCCCCATTGTCCAATGCACCTGTAAGCACCTGCAATAAAAACTTTAGAAAATACTCAACACACAGAACACTTGAAATGAAAAACATCCTCAACCTACAATTAGACCAATATAATATCCTCAAAACACAGATCATACAATGTAACCAATAGAGAATCCTCAAATAGAAATAAACCAATATATAAATAATGATAACAAAGGAAATAAATTGATGCATTTAACCAACGATAAAAAACATACAAAAATATCACATATATTCATTCACACCAAATCGTCAAGGAAAAAATGTCATAAATATCAGCAAAAAATGTAACGGATTAATATGTCCCTCATCACCATCATTATTTTCACTATCATCCTTGGACTCATCCTCATTATTTTCCTCATCCTCAACCCCACCCTCTTCCTCACCAACATCCCTGCCCTCTTCCTCACCATCATCCCCACCCTTTTCCTCGCAATCATCCTTGCCATCACCATCACTAGGAATTCTGTCATCCCAACCACCACTAGGACTACTGCCTAATGAACTATATAACATATACATCCTCGGAATATATGCATCACAAGCCTCAATGGTTTCTGGTGGAAGTGATGGACATAATACTTCCTTCAGTTTCATAAATTCAGCATTTTCTATTTAATCCCATTCTTCAACCTGTATGGACCTTTTTCAGCATTTTATGCCTTAGCCTCAGCTTGTGCTGCCCATTCCAACTCGATGTTACTATAACCTACACCCGAAGTGGTCCAATACCTCTTCGGGACAATACTCTTCCCTAGTTGGCAGCGTACTCTTCTATGATGCTCGTCTCCCAAAACATGATGTAAGTGATCGTTTGGACCAAAGTTGTTAGGTTATTGAGCATCAAGGGCCTCCAAAGCATACTATTAAAAATATAAATATACTATTAAGTTAAAAAATAGATATTAAAAATTGAAATCAATAAAGTAAAACTTACAATTTTCTATTGAGTCAATTAATTTACTGTGCTTCCATATTTTTTCTTTCTGCTCGAGAAAAACAGCTTTGCTCGTGGCACAAATCCTTCAATATTTAAAACCTCCCTCTATAATGACATTGTAAATTAGTAAAATTAGAGGAATAAAGATAAAATAAAAATACTATCTAAAATTCATCCAATATAATGTTTTATGGACATCACTTTTATAAATGGAAAGGATTTTGAATAAATAAGATCACAATATGTTCATGAAGGGCTATTAGAGGTGGAATAACCCACTAAAAGTCCAAAATTAAATCAAGATACAATTAAAAATGAACTTGAGGTAAAATACACTAAAATTTAATATTTGAAGAACTTTACTCTAATTTAAATTCAAGAAAAAAAATTATCCATGAAATAAGTAGAATTTTTTTTTGAATTTAGTGTATTTTTTAAAAGGGCGATAGAAAAATTTAGACATCTTATTTTAACCATTGAGATATGAAAGGATGTGGATCATTTTTGTGTTAGATAATTTTTTTAGTTATGTCAATTTGGTTCACTTAATTTTATTTTATTTTAATTAGTTTTAATTTTTTTGGTTCAATTAGATTCATAAAATTTTTGTGTGGGTTAGGACTATTTGGTTTAGTTTGATTTGGTCTAGGTTATCTCATACTTGTTTGGTCTGGTTCATTTCTTTTTTCCAACTTGGTTTGGATATGTTCAGTGGAATACAACCTTTAAGAAAAAAATAATGGAAAAATAGGGGTTGATGAGTACCTTAAAAGAGTAATAGGATGTTACAACCTCCCACTATAGAAACTTTTTATCCCCATAAAGCCTATTAAGAAGCTTCCATGTCAAAAATATAAGGCCACTGGTCTCTCATCAATGCCTCTCTTTCCCACGTCTCATGAGTATCATAACCTTGTTGTCCTAACACTTGAACCAAAGGCATCGTCCTCCCGTGAAGTACCTTGGTTTCAGAATCAACTTTCATGAATGGATGCTCAGTAATGGATAAATCATGATAAACATCAAGAAAACTCTAGCCCAGAACATGAGATGGATCAGAAAGATACTTTCTGAGATTTGATACATGGAACACGTTATGTATCGACTTTAACTATATTGGAAGTGCTAGACGGTAATCCACTTTCCACACCTACTCAACAACCTCAAAAGGTTCCACAAAACGACGAGCAAGCTTCCCTTACCTCCTAAGCTGTTGATGACACAAACAAGGTGAAACTTTGAAGAAAACATGATCACCAACTGAAAATTCCAATGGTCTACAACAACGATCAGCATAATATTTATATCGGCTATGTGCCATAAATATTATATAAATGAATCAACTAAATATTTGTTGTTGTCTCTTTAATCAAGCTTGGTACAACCAAGGAACTTTCACTAATCTCCAACTAACATAATAGAAATTTATAAGGCATAATATACAAGGACTTAAAATAATCCATCCTTATCATAGATTAGTAACTACTATTATAAGAAAACTCAACCATACCTAAATTTTCATCCCAAGCCCCACAAAAAAATAATGACATTGGCATAAAACATATCCTCAAGAATCTATATAGCTCTCTCTCTCTCTAGCCATCTGACTTTGGATTGTATGTCGTACTCAAATGAACCTGAGAACCTAGTGCCTCGTAAAGGACTCTCTAAAATCAAGAAGTAAATGAGGATAAATATCAAAGACTATAGTAGATAGAACTCTGTTCAAACAAGAAATCTCTCTCACATAGATATTTACTAACCCCTAAACCTTGGTTGTATAATGAATGGGTATAAAGTGATCCGATTTGGTCAGCCTATTGATCACAACCCATATCACGTTCTTCTTTTTCTGGGTATACAGAAACCCAACCACAAAGTCTATAGTGATATCATCCCACTTCCAAGTTTTCACTAGAAGAGGTTGGAGAAAACCCGAAGGTCTTTGGTGCTCGGCCTTGACCTATTTGCAAGTATAACAATGAGAGACAAAATCTATAGTGCCTAGTCCACTACTGGAATTTTACACTTTACCAACAGTTCAAAACCATTGGTAAAGGCCTGGAAACCGTTGGTATATAGTATACCAACGGTTCCCCCAAACATGGCTAAGTAAGTTGTGACAATAGGCCTATACCAACAGTTCTGTGAAAACCATTGGTATAGGTGTCAAAATAGAAGGTATACCAACGGTTTCTACAAACCGTTGGCATATGTGTGTTAAAGTATAACATATACCAACAGTTTGTGAAACCGTTGGTATATGTGTGTTAAACTTATACCAACGGTTACAACCGTTGGTATAGAGGGGATATGGCAAGCCATAAGGCTATTACCAATGATTTTTTTATAACCGTTGGTATAAACCTATACCAACGGTTATAAAAAAACCGTTGGTATAGTTATATTATAGCATCTATACCAACAGTTTAAAATCGTTGGTATACATTTTCTCAACTCCACAGTAGCAGCAGGCCCCTCTCCCCTCTCTAGACCTACAACAACACAGCTCCATAGCAACACAGCAACACACCTCCCCCTCTCCAGACCTGGAACAACACCAATACAAAATCCACATCCAAAGTATTCAAAATTTAGAATTCATTCCAGAATTTAGAAATTTAGAAATTTAGAAATTCAAATGCAGTAACACCCATAAGAGAAAAATCCTACATGTTATAGGAAATGAAATAATACTCATAAGAGTATTCCAAATTTATAATTCATTCCTCACTCAAACCACAACACCAACACACATAAGAGTATTCAAAATTTAGAATTCATTCCTCACTCAAACCACAACACCAATACACACAAGAGAAAAAACCTACATGTTATAGGAAGCACATGGGATGTTTATTCATGGTCTTGGGTTGAGTATCTTAAAACCAACAGAAAAACTTGGGTAGAGTGGAAAAGGATCATGATACCCATAAGATAGACAATGGTAGTGGTCATGTTCTTAGACCTAGGATGAGTTATAGGAAGCACATGGGATGTTTATATTCCTCTAATGATTATGTATCCATGTATAAATGGTTCTTGATGTGTTAGTGGGAAACATTGTCCAATCTCGACATATGAGATGGGTTACCAGAATAGCCTACATGTTTTTCATAGACTTTTCAATTAGAATAAGGGGGTATGTTGCAAATTGTAATTTTCTCTCCTGGGTGTGATGTGAGATGAATCCCCATCTTGGGTAGTGGTTATGAATATTCAATTAAGTATTTGGTATTGGGTTCCCAAAGGGACTTTGGTTTGGTCCTAGAACCCACTGTTTGAGGATGGGATTGAGGTGATCCATGGGGTTATGGTGTCACCATATGTATTCCTCACCATTAGGGTATTTTTATGAGACTTTGAAACTTATTTTTCAAGAATCTATGTGTAGCCTTGTTGACCAATTTTATATATGGTATGCTTGAGTGTTCATAGGTTTCATATGAAATCACTATATGATATTTATTTGTTGTATGTTATTGTATAGAATGAACGACCCATGATTGAGAATTAGAACATGAGTGTTGGTGCATGTTCATGATGGGATGTTGAGACTCATTCCTAATATATGAAAAATATTAAAACTAAGTTAAGCCTTACCGATTTGGAGTGTAGAACTAAAAAATTGATTGACTTCAGATGGATCTATAGGGAGGAAGGAGTTCCCAGCCTGGGTAAAGAGAGAGGGATCTAGTTTAGACCAAATCAAAACAGAAAATAAAAAAAATAGATGAATAACATTAGGACTTACAAATTAGAACTAAATAATTGAGTGGGGGCTATCTGGGGGTGGGGACTGTCCGGGTGGTGTGTGGGGATGTCTGGGGAGTGGGAGGGTTTTCCAGGTGGTGCGGGGGGCTGTCTGGGGGGTGGGGGGATGTCCGGGGTGAGTGGGGGTTGTCTGGGGGGTGGGGGGCTATCTGGGGGGTGGGGGCGTCCGGGGTAAGGGGGATGTTCAGGGGTTGGGGGGGATATCAGGGGGGTGTTGTCTGGTGGGCGGGGGGGAGGGGGGTTGTCCGGGGTGGGGGGCTACCTGGGGGGTGAGGGGGGTTGTCCGGGGGTGAGGGGGGTTGTCCGGAGTGCGTTTTTGGCCACTGCGGTCACAAGACACCTTCGATTTACATGTAGTCTGGCCGACCATTTCACAATTAACTCACTCTTTGTTGTCATCCGATTTCATGTTATTCTGAGGTCTTTCGGCCAGTTTTGACCACCCCATGCACGCTTTTCAAGCGCGCCAAACACCTAAAAAATACATATTCTGCCATGTCGTGCAAACCACACATCTGAATGACATATCATCTTTTCGTACACCTCACAAATAATACTTAGGGTGTTTTTGTGTGATTTCAAGTCATTCTGATATCGTTCGGTATGTATTTGATCGTAAAATACATGTTTTGGTCATTTACGACATGTGGAGTGTGTTTTCAGCCACCACAGTCACACAACACCTCTGATTGATGTGTTGTCTACCCGACCATTTCACAACTCACCCACTCTTTTTTGTCATCTGATTTCATGGCATTTTGAGGTCGTTCGGCCGATTTTGACCACCCCACGCATGCTTTTCAAGCGCACCAAACACCTAAAAAACACATATTCAGCCATGTCGCGCAAACCACACGTCCGAATGACGTTTTTTATCCTCATAAACCTCACGAATAATAATTAGGGTGTTTTTGTGTGATTTCAAGTCATTCCAATGTCGTTCGGTATGCATTTGACCGTTAAATGCATGTTTTGGCCATTTACGACACGCGGAGTGAATTTTCAGCCACCACGGTCACACGGCACCTCCAATTGATGTGTCGTATGGATGACCATTTCATAATTCACCCACCCTTTCTTGTCATCTGATTTCATGGAATTTCGAGGTCGTTCGGCTGGTTTTGACCACCCCACGCACGCTTTTCAAGTGTGCCAAACACCTAAAAAACACATGTTTAGTCGTGTTATGCAAACCGCGCATCCGAATGATGTGTCGTCTCCTCGTACACCTCAGAAATAAAAATTAGGGTGTTTTTGTTTGATTTCAAGTCATTCTGATGTCATTCGGTATGCATTTGACCATTAAACGCATGTTTTGGCCATTTACGACACGCTGAGTGTGTTTTCAGCCACCGCAGTGACACGACACCTCCGATTGACGTGTCGTCTAGCCGACCATTTCACAGTTCACCCACCCTTTGTTTTCGTCTGATTTCATGGCATTATGAGGTCGTTCGGATGGTTTTGACCACCCCACGCACGATTTTCAAGCGCGCCAAACACCTAAAAAACACATATTCAGTCATGTCGCGCAAACCGCACGTCTGAATGATGTTTCATCTTTTCTTACACCTCACAAATAATAATTAGGATGTTTTCGTGTGATTTCAAGTTATTATGATGTCGTTGGGTATGTATTTGACCGTAAAACACATGTTTTGGCCATTTACGACACGCAGAGTGCGTTTTCGGCCACTGTGGTCACATGACACCTCCGATTGACATGCCATCTAGATGGCCATTTTACAATTCACACACCCTTTGTTTTCGTCTGATTTAATGGCATTCTAGCATCGTTCGGCCAGTTTTGACCACCCCACGCACGCTTTTCAAGCGCGCCAAACACCTAAAAAACACATATTCAGCCGTGTCGTGCAAACCGCACGTCCGAATGACATGTCGTCTCCTCGTACACCTCACGAATAATAATTAGGGTGTTTTTGTGTGATTTCAGGTCATTATGATGTCGTTCAGTATGAATTTGAATGTTAAATGCATGTTTTGGCCATTTACGACATGCGGAGTGTGTTTTCAGCCACCGCGGTCACATGACACCTCCGATTGACGTGTCGTATGGCCGACCATTTCAAAATTCACCTACCCTTACTTGACCTCTGATTTCATGTCATTACGAGGTCATTTGTCCAGTTTTGACCACCCCACACACGCTTTCAAGTGTGCCAAACACCTAAAAAACACATATTCAGTCGTGTCATGCAAACCACGCGTCTGAATGATGTGTTGTCTCCTCTTACACCTAACTAATAAAAATTAGGGTTTTTTGTGGTATTTCAAGTCATTTTGATGTCGTTCTGCATGCATTTGACCGTTAAATGCATGTTTTGGCCATTTACGACACGCGGAGTGCATTTTCGGCCACCGCAGTCACACGACACCTCTAATTGACATACCGTCTAGCCGACCATTTCACAGTTCACCCACCCTTTGTTTTTGTCCAATTTCATGGAATTTTGAGGTCGTTCGGCTGGTTTTGACCACCCCATGCACGATTTTCAAGCGCACCAAACACCTAAAAAACACATATTCAGTCGTTCCGTGCAAACCGCGTGTCCGAATGACATGTCGTCTTTTTGTACACCTCATGAATAATAATTAGGGTGTTTTCATGTGATTTCAAGTCATTACGATGTCGTTGGGTATGTATTTGACCGTAAAACACATGTTTTGGCCATTTATGTCATGCAGTATACACCTGCATAAAAAATATCACAAAAACCACATACAAACAGACTTAAAACAGCATAAAAACACCTAAAATAGCACAAAAAACACATAAAACCATAAAACTCTTCCAACCATGTCATGTACTACAATTCCCTATTTCAATCTTCATATGAAAACAATCATCCAGTAGAGTTAATAACAGTTTCAATAACTCAAACATTATTTACATCCATTTCAATCTTCATATGACAACCCCTCTTCCAGTAGTAATTCACCTCACCCATGCACAACCCCCCCCCCCCCCAACCATCACAGCCCCCCCACCTCCCCATAAAATTATAATAGGCATAATAGTATGAGAAATACTTATTAGAGTTGAATAAGAGCATGAAATTGGCTCAAATCCTGGTTTTTTTATCCTAGATTTGGGTATGTAATGATTTGTGATGCATTTTGCATTGAACTTGTTTTTTTATAATATATGGTGAAAAGTTATTTTATTAGGATTCTCATCACTTATGACCCCATGAGTGAAACTACCCAAATCATGAAAAAGATTTTGTGACTATCGTTGATGAGTGTAAATTTCAGTTGTTGTATTCACTTAAAATGATGTCCTTTTGAAACAAAAGAGAGACACTTTGAGTGGTTTCGGCCACACCGCGCCTCAGATTGTGGCAGGGTTGAATCATACACATAAAAAATGACCCATGGATCGTTTTCCATAAGTATCAACACAATCTGAATGCGTTTGGTTGGTTTTCTGTATGTCGGTTGTTGTTTTCACTTAAAATGTTGTCCATTTCAAAGAAAAGTGAGACACTTTGAGTGGTTCCGGTCACACCACGAATCAGATTGAGGTGGGGTTGACTCTTACACGTCAAAAATGACTCATGGATCGTTTTACTAAAGTTTCAATAGAATCTGAATGCGTTTGGTCGGTTTTCCGTATGTCAGTTTTTGTTTTCACTTAAAATGATGTCCATTTTAAACAAAAGAGAGACATTTTGAGTGGTGTCGGCCACACCTCACCTCGTATTGATGTGGGGTTAACTAGTACACGTCAAAAATGACCCATGTATCATTTTCCTAAAGTATAAACACAATATGAATGCATTTGGTCAGTTTTAAGTGTGCTAGTTGTTGTTTTCACTTAAAATCCTATCCATTTCAAATAAAAGTGAGACAGTTTGAGTGGTGTCAGCCACACCGGACCTTGGATTGAGGCGGGGTTGACTCGCACACATCGAATATGACCCATGGATCGTTTTCCTAATGTTTAAACAGAATCTAAATGCCTTTGGTTGGTTTTCTGTATGTCAGTTGTTGTATTCACTTAAAATGATGTCCTTTTGAAACAAAAGAGAGAAACTTTGAGTGGTTTCGGCCACACCGCGCCTCGGATTGAGTCGGGGTTGACTCGTACACATAAAAAATGATCCATGGATCGTTTTCCTAAAGTATCAACACAATCCAATTGTGTTTGGTCAGTTTTCCATATGCTGATTGTTTTTTCTTAAAAGAGTATCCATTTTAAACAAAAGAAAGACATCTTGAGTGGTACCGGCCACACCATGCCTCAGATTGAGGTGGGGTTGAATCTTACACATCAAAAATGACCCATAAATCCTTTTCCTAAAGTATCAATAGAATCCTAATGCATTTGGTCAGTTTTATGTATGTGAGTTGTTGTTTTCACTTAAAATGTTGTCCATTTCAAAGAAAAGTAAGACACTTTGAGTGGTGGCCACCACACCGTGCCTCGTATTGAGGAGAGGTTGACTCATACACGTCAAAAATGACCCACGTATTGTTTTTTTGAAGTATCAACACAATCCGAATGCATTTGGTCAGTTTTCTGTATGTCAGTTGTTGTTTTCACTTAAAATGTTGTCCATTTCAAATAAAAGTGAGACACTTTGAGTGGTACCGGCCACACCGTGCCTCGGATTGTGGAAAGGTTGACTCGTACACATCAAAAATGACCCATGGATCGTTTTTTTGAAGTATCAACACAATCCTAATGCGTTTGGTCAGTTTTCCATATGTCGGTTGTTGTTTTCACTTAAAATTTTGTCCATTTCAAATAAAAGTGAGACACTTCGAGTGATACCGGCCACACCGTGCCTCGGATTGAGGCAGGGTTGACTCGTACACATCACATATGAACCATGGATCTTTTTCCTAAAGTTTAAACATAATTCTAATGCCTTTGGTTGATTTTCCGTATGTTAGTTGTTGTATTCACTTAAAATGATGTCCTTTTGAAACAAAAGAGAGACACTTTGAGTGGTGTTGGCAACACCGTGCCTCGAATTGAGGCGGGGTTGACTCGTACACATCAAAAATGACCCGTGGATCGTTTTCCTAAAGTATCAACACAATCCGAATTAATTTGGTCAGTTTTCCATATTCCATTTGTTTTTACTTAAAAGAGTATCCATTTTAAACAAAAGAAAGACACTTTGAGTGGTACCGGCCACACCGTGCCTCAGATTGAGGCGGGTGGGGGACTGTCTGGGGGGCTGTCCGGGGTCCAGGGAGGAGGGTGGGGGGGTTGTCTGGGGTCCAGGTAGGAGGGTGGATAATGTATCTAAAACTCTATCTAGGTATCATACATCGAATTCCTACAGGACTGCGAACCGCCGTGGGGTGTCTTCCTAGAGCAGGGCCAAATCACGACATTACCACGGCGTGACTGTGGCGTGACCGTGGTGTGACCACGGCATGACTACGGCGTGACCTTGGCGTGACCGCATCGTGATTGCGGCGTGACTGCGGCATGACCGCGGCGTGACTGCGGTGTGACCGCGGCGTGTTGGCCCGGTCCAGCGACATCCGTGGGGCAGCATCTTCCAGCCAGGATTCCAAATAAATCCTATATATTTGTCCTTCACATTATAGAAACTGATCTTATGTTATAAAAAACAGACTCTTGATTCGGGATTGTGGTATGATAAAGATATATATTTTATATTCTTTGTTTTTAAAAGTGGTACTAGGTAGTTGAAACTACTGATTGAGAGTCAAATTATCACACCCTAAACTATCTCTGTGAGTTTTCGCAGACGGCGCACCTCCGTTGGAGAGGTTTTATTATAAAAACATGACTTTATTTATCAAATGAAAAAATTATATTAAATAAAACTTATTTAAGATATGAAATTCATTATAATTAAGCAGAATTAAGAAAGAAGCTAAATTCAATTTAAATCATTCTTAAATTAAAGAGGCTATGAGAGGGACTCTACCTCAAAGGGTTTCTCCCATGGGTGTCTTGTGGTGTGTAGTGTCTATCTATGATTTTTGTGGTGCTTCTGTATTGTGGGAAATGTGTATTGCATGGTCAGTTTAATAAATACATTTGTCGATTAGAAAATACACCCATAGTCAATAGAGATATACCCACTTTTGATAGATAATACCATCCAAATAACCAACTCGAAAATCCGAGACCAACATTTTACTTTACCAATTCCAATTACATAATATATGCAACACCAACTTATGTTTTATGAACCAATCAATTAAAGGGAAAGAAACTCCTCACAATAACCCATAAAATCTCATATATCATCACTCACCTCCAAACCATTATAACATCATTAGGCTTCCATATTTGGTCAAAAATAAAGAGTTATACTAAATTCAAAAATATCCATACCAGAGTGAAAAAACAGGTTAAAAAATAAAGAGTTATACAGAATTCAAAAATGAAATGGATCAATCTGCCCCTGATCACCATCACCATAACCACTGTCATCATCAGCCTCATCCTCGCCACCATCTCTGTCCTCATAATCATCCCCATGCTCATCCTCATCCCCATCCTCACCCTCGGCCCCATCCTCGCCCTCAGCCCCATCCTCGCCCTCGTCCTCATCCTCATCCTCTCCCTTGTCCTCTTCAGCATCCTTGTCATCACCAAGAACGTAATCATCTCTACAGCCACTAGAAATGCCACCTGTTGCATTGGATAATGCACCCATATATGACATATATGTCTGACAATCCTCGTTGTCCTCTAGTGGAAGTGATGAAGATAAAGCTTTGATCAGTTTCATAAATTATTTCTCCCTCATTTGAACCTATTCTTCCAACTCTATGACCCTTTTATCATACTATCTTGCATTCTCCTTGAACTGTTCCATCTCGGTAGTACTAGAATGGATACCTGGAGAGGACCAATACCTTGTTGGGACTATATTCTTACCAGGTCGGCAGTGTACTCGACCAGAGTGCTCATCTCCCAAAACCTGATATAAATGATCGTGTGGCCCTAAATTGTCAGGCTCCTAGGAATCAAGGACCTCTAAAGCAACCTGTTAAAAATATTAATAGATTATTAAATTTCAAAATAGATATTAAACTTTGAAATAAACATATTAAAACTTACAATCTTTTCTTGTGTCGGTTCATTAACCGCAATTCCATCTTTTTTCCTTCTACTCGAGCAAAACAATTTTGCTCAAGGGATACGTACTTCAATATTAAATTTGTGATTCTGTAATGACATTGAAACAATATAAAGTGAAAGTATAATCATATATTCAATATTCAATAAATCACATAATTTAATTAGGAAACAATAAAAAGGGCAAGTCCTAAAGAAAAATTATAAATAACTATATCGTACCAGCTGCCTCTCATGATCTGACATAGTTGTGTGCCCCAAAGTGTGGAGGTATTGCTTTGAATTGATGTTTTTTTTTGTTTTTTTCAGAATATTCCTAAATAATGTTTAATAATAAATAAGATAATATTAATTAAAAATATGAAAACTGTCATTTAAATACCTCAAATGGGATTAATACCTTAAATTTGGGAGTCGCCCAATGGGTAATCATTTGGCGATATTGCTCTATCGGTCATTCATCCACAATAGGTAATGTATCCAACTCTGTGACCACTCTATCACACCATCCAACATATATCTCATGCTTATAATCTCTCCAAAGCTCTCCTAGTTCCTTTAAACGTGCTGGTCGTGCACCTTCGCCATCAGGGAAGTTAAACCGAAGCTGACACCCAATAGATTAATTCATATAAATACAAAAAAATACTACATTAAATCCAATATATTTTTTACCCATATTTGTGCCCACGCATTATCCTTGAATTCGTGTGGAAGATGTCTCTAAGAGAGAGGGCTGACTAGAATGATGTCAGAGTATTTGGCCAGCGTCGCCAAAAAACCCCGAAATTCCTTCCCAGATTTATCAATCATCTGTCCATCATCATTGTATTCAACCATCAACTATGTCTAGTGGTTCCATACCGCACGCAAGCGAGTATGCCCCCTCCTCTACCTCCTATCAGTAGATGAATCTGTTATTAAAGAAAAAAATATTAGTACAAGTTATAATAAAAATAAATTTTGGTATAAAAATTTGTTAGAGTTATATAAATATACCTGTGGTAGTCGAATTAATGGGAATCACTGGATGTGTAGAAGCTGGAGGAATATCCTATACAGGTGGAGTGTCCCTCAGTGTATGCTCCTCATCCACATACTGTGTCAGATCAGGAGTCGAAGAAGGTGGAATATAATAGCTCGGAGATAATGAACCAGAATCAAAATATGATGGCACAGACGTCTGGCCAACTGGTAGTGTAAACATTGGAGGTCTAAATATCATGTGTGTCCCTAAAGACACACCAGGATCAAAATGGCACGTAGAAGATACGTCTGTGGTAGGGGAAAAGTCCAATCGGGTACGACCAGTGGATCGTCTAACTCTCGCACCATGAGCCCTCGTACCACCGGCCTCAGTACCAGGACCACCAGATGATCGTCTAACTCTGACACCACCCCCCCCCTTCTACCACCAGCCTCTATACTAGGAGAAATATCAGGCTCCTCATTGAATATCTCTCGTCTAAGGGGTGGATCCTGAAAAAAAGTTTAACACAAAAGTAAACACATGATATTATAAGTTATTGAAATATATATATTTGAAATAAAATACTCACAATAGGGATGAGTGGAGGAATACCCATCTGTGTCATGCGATGATTATTTTATGTCATATTTTTTCGTCGCCTCTCTTCAATGGGTGTCATTTCCTGCAATGACAACAAATATGAAAGTAATTAGAAATAGATAACTAATGTGTAACCCAAAAAAAATATAGAAAAATCATTCTGATAAAAAAATAAAGAAACATAAGATTTATGGTGGTTTAAAGGTAAGTAATAGGATACACACTCTGAATGATGTAGGTGAAACATGTAGGTGAGAACACGACTATATGATTCTATATATTTCCCACCATAACTTTGGGTTCACAATCAACTCTGACAATTGAGCTATTGGAGTCATCATAAGTAATAAAAGGATTGCTTCCAATTGCAATAGGGATAGTGTCAACTTCATCATCACCATTATTAAAAACATTTCTGGGATTTACTTTAATAATTGCACCGAATTTAGGATGATGATGATATTTGACATAAAAAACTTGTTTCACCATTGATGCCAATAAATATGGTTCATCGGTGGCAAGAGTGTGAGTCATCTAAATAACTCGAAATCCAAAATCATCAATAAAGGTGCCTTGTCTCATCATTGAATCAAACCATTTACATTTCATCATTGTGACTCGACCATGCGAGTAATAATCCAAAATTATTATTTTCTCCATGACTCCATAATAAGCTACATTTTCAGAACGAGGTCTAGTATCCGATGAACTAGCATAACAGTCTGTTGTGGCCGTTAGCATAACACCATAATGTTGTGTTCTCATGTTTCTTGTTCGTTCAGTGATAATAAATTTGTATCCATTTATCACAAGTGATTTACAAGCACGAACCATGGTATTATGACCAAAATACAAAGCTCTTATTTCTTCAGAAATAGAGTTTGCAGGAAAACTCAATACCTGAAATATAAACAAATAGTAAACTTAATTAAATATTATTTTTATTTAGTTATTACAGAAATATTTTTACCTTCAATTTCAACCAAGAAGTAAACCCTTTGCTATGCAAAGTCTCTTTCCTTCTCAAAGATAAAGAATGATGCTTTCTATATATCAATTATTTATGTTCCCTATAGATAAAAATAATAACAGTTTAACAAATATTTAAAATTACAAGAGATAAGATAAGATATACATGTACAATTTACTTACTTGATATACTCATCGAAAAAATCACAATTGAACAACATTGTGCGATGTGCCATCTCTTTCTCTTCAAGGATTAATTTCGTCAATGTATATGATCCTGGAATTCCTCCTATCTGAGGAAGTGATGGAAAACTGGGTTCAATTTGCTCATACTATTCTTCTTCATTTCTCATTGGTTTGTTTATTCTCGTAGTAAGATCATACAAATACATTGAGCAAAAATTCATACATTCTTGATCCAAGTAACCGTTCACAATAGAACCTTCAGGATAATTCCTATTCCAAACATATGATTTCAATGTGTACATGTTTCTTTTAGTTGGATACATCCAACGGAAAGAAAAGGGTCCTCCAAGAAGTATTTCGGTCGGAAGATAGACAGTCAGATGCAACATGCATGTAAAAAAATGATGGAGGGAATATTTTCTATAACTCACACAAAATTAATGGTGTCTCTGCCAACAGTTTTTTCAAGAAGGATTTGGATAACTTCTTAGCACAAATATCTCTAAAAAAATAGCAGAACCGAATAACTGAGACTCTTACATTATTGGACAAGAGATGACGGATTTATATTGGAATAAACTCATGCAAAAGGACGTGATAATCATGAGTCTTAAAAGATTTCAGCTTCAACTCTTTTCTATTGACCCGTTTTGATATATTGCTTGAATAGACATCAGGAACTTTAATAGTCTCTAGCACTTCCAGAAATTGATTTTTTTCAGCAGGTGTCATCACATAAGAAGCACATGGAACTTGCCATTTATTTTCTCTGATACAGACAGGATGCAATTCTGGTCTGATCCCCCAATATACCAAGTCACTCCAAGATCATAAATCATCTTTTTTCTTCCCCTTGACATTTAGAAGAATTGAAAGCAACATTTCTCATATATTCTTTTCAATGTGCATTACGTCTAAGCAATGACGTAACAAGTTGGTTGATCAATACGACAACTCAAATAATATACTCTTCTTCTTCCAATTGTAATCGTTATCATTGGAAAAAAAATTCCTATTTCTATATTTCATTACACCCTTACCAAATGAATAACTAAAATCTTTCAATTCATTAAGCACATCAGTTCCAGACATACGCTGAGGTGGATTGTCAGTCTCCATGGTATTGTCAAATCTTAAACTATTGTTTCTATATGGATGGTTCATTGGCAAGAATCGTCGATGTCCCATAAAACTAAAACTACGATGATATTTCAGTCTTCTCGATCGAGTATTCTTCATACAAAAAGGACATGGCAATTTTCATTTTGTGCTCCATCCAGACAGCATTACATAAGAAGGAAAATCATTGATCATCTACATAAGTACAGCAAGCATCTAAAATATGTCTTTTGAACATGCATCATATGTGGGTACACCCATATCTCAAAGAAGTTTCAACTCTTTTATTAAAGGTGGCATGTATACATCTATATCATTGTCGGGATCAGAAGGGATAGATATCAGCATACTCAAGAAACTGTAAGGTTTTTTCATACAAAACCATGGGGGAAGGTTATAAATGGGTATGAAAACCGGCCATGTGTTGTGCTAAGTAATCATCTGCCCAAATGGATTAAAATCGTCACATGAAAGACCCAATATCACATTACACACATCGGTTGCAAATTCAGGATATTGAGCATCAAATCTATACCATGAAAATCCATCTGCAGGGTGAACCAAATCTTTATTATTCTTTTTCCTCTTCATGTCATGCCATTGCATTTTTACTGATATTTCATCAGGCATGAAAAGGTTATGTAATATGGGGATCAATGGAAAGTGCCACATTACTTTTTGTGGCACATGATATGGTGTTCCATCATCTTTTGGCTTCCATCGGGAGGTTCCACATTTGATGCAATAATTTCTTTCAGCAGTTTCCTCCCAAAATAAGCTGCAATCATTTGGGCAAGCATGAATTTTTTTTTTGAGATTCCAAGTTCATCAACTAACTTCCATGCCATATAGTGTTTTGACGGAATATCTGCATCATCTGGAAGTAAGTCCTTCAAGAAGGTAAGAATGTAATCAATTGCAGTATTTGAAATCCCATACATAGTTTTCCCATGAAACAATCGGATTAAAAATTCCAATATTTTCATTTTACCACATTGTCGATATACTGGAGTCGTCGCAGCATCATTCAATTTTTTCACCCTATCAACATCATCATTTTCATTGGACGCATCAAGTGTGCTTGTATTGAAATCTTGTTGGATGGACATCCTTTCCTTCTCATGATGCCGAATAAATGGAAACCGATCATATATCAAACTCTCCAATTCAGTCCTATCATTTGGATCATCAACATTTTGAGATTCCATTTTCTCTCCATTGTGATACCACACATAATAGTTTGTTTGGAAACCATATTTGGTTATATGATAGCTAACTACTTCACAAATCAACCAAGGTATTCCAATACAATTAGAACATGGGCAGTGTATGCGACCACTATCTGAAGCCTTTTCAAATGAAAAATCTAAAAATATATTCAAATTATTATGAAAATCAGTTGAAATCCGATCAGTTTCATACATCCATCTTCTATCCATTCTGTAAAAAAAATCAATAATTCATTTCAAAGCAATTCAATAATATTGAAGTTCAATCAAAAAAATATTTAGGTAAATGACAATTGTTTACTTTATATAAAATCATAACTGACACATTACTCTATATCAGAATCATATTAAGAAACACAAAAAAATATAGTGTATATAAGAAAATAAGATACAGAATTTCTAATGCCTATATTCAAGGATTTCCCAATAAGATATTGGAAGTGGATCAAGGAATACATAATCCTTAAGGGTCTTGTTGGGAGTACATGAGTTTTATACTTTAACTTATTCAGGGAAATCAGGATGAGTAGTAGGATGAGGATCACATCAAAAGTAGTTATGGCCTCATCAAGTTTCACCTTAACCATGGATTAAAGGATCTTAGGTTTGGGGCCATAGATCATAGGTTGGTAGGGTGTATTTATTGAATCATGTTCCAATTGATTTTGGAGAGGGACCTTCAATAGTTATAGGTATGGATTTGATTATAAACACCTATAAAAAGGATATCTAGGAATTGTGATGTCCCAAACCAAGATGCCACTCATTAGTGACCCAAACCCAGATGGCCACATGGCCTCAAGCATATCTACCAAAATTCCAAATGTTATTGACTAATAGTGAGATCCTTTGCTGTGTCTGGGGGAGACTATTCCCTCATTAGCTAAGTTTCACAATTTTAATATTATCAGTTAAAAAGTGGAAGAAAGATAACAATGGGAAAATATTGGAAACGTATGAAGATAACCAAATCAGTAATACCAACTAATAAAAGAATCATAAACTGAATGATGGTAATGTATGTCATGTATCAAGAAGAAAAACATAGTTACAACTAGTAAGAAGTAGTACTATAAAAGAGGCTCAATAAATTCTAAAATTCGACCTAGCTTCTTGAGATACAACCCAATCATCTGCTACATGCTTCATCATATGTCATGTGAGTAGTCATTCATGTCACGAACCAAGCCGGGATGCCATCTAACTCGACACCTGACCCGGTCTGCGACATGATCCGAAGGGCGTTCCCAATCCCCATAGACTAGAAAATAGTGCTGGGCATCATATATAAAATAAGAGGGAACGATTTGGCCCAATAATAAATAGGATCAAAATATACAACATTGAAAATGCAGCAGAGCTAACCACAACTAAATCTCAAAAAAAGTACAGTCTGGTCCAATACAAATACAACTGAATAAAACTAACACTAAAAGAACCAAGAGTTACAATAAAATAAAACAACCAACTACTAACACGATCTCCATGTGACCTCCTGGTCACCTCCAACCAAAAGACCACCCTGCTCCAAGAGATAACTCGAACCAGAAAAACCTGATCAAAACCTGAACCTGCAAAACAGCTCGGTTCTACCGACACCGAGTTGTATAGGTAGGGTGTGAGCTAACAGCTCAGTAGGAAATCACCACAGATTCTAAGTGTTTTCTTTTCCAAAACATCCATTAACACTAGTTTAAAATACAATTATAAAAATAGTTTTTTTCACATTTTATTAAACAACCATAACTTTCCCATTTCCAAGGCCAACACATGCCACCATCCATTTTTCAAGAAAACTATCATTTTATAACAAAAACCCAACCCAGACATTACAAGTAACAATTTTTAATGGAACAACTTTAAATGGAAAACAATTTCAAATAATGTAACAGTAAATAAAAAACACTTACATTTAAAATTACCAACCCAACCTACCGTATGCTGACGGGAGGTGCAATATAATTATTGAGCACTAGTCACGGGAACACCCTTAGGCACTAGCTAGTTGTGAGCCCCAGGTACCTCGTATCTTGGTGAAAAGTAACCATAACAATATCCTTTATTGTGCATGATCCACTAGTAGGGAACATACCCATAACCTAGTGGTCCCCAACATCATCATCATAGTTTATTTAGTGTTTTCATCATCAAACTTGCTACGTGAAACAGGGGTCAAACCCCACAGGATCACTAGCATACTAGTACAAGTCTTCCCACCTAGAAACTCAGGATTCCCATTTTGTGCTCAATAAAATTTCACATATCACATGTTACCACATACACCATTTATCAACCACACGAAACATCTCATTTCACAAGCCACCACTTTCACATCACAAACCCACTCTTGAGAAATTAAGCAAAACCAAACATTTACAAATCACTTCAAAAACCATGAGGAACACCACCTCTTAAAAAATTTGCTAAACAAGCCTTTCCACATTTTAGGAAAAACATGAAACACTAAAAACATTCCAAATGGGCCATCACATCACTTAAGCAATCAAACCATCTTTTAAAACACCTTAAGTTGCCAACCGGGCATTCACATTTTCTAAATCACATTATTTTCTAAAATAAACACAAAACATCACCTTTAAAGGTACAATTACAAATGGGGATTTATGTTTACACAACCAAATTCATTTACCAAAACATTTCCAAATCATTTCCAAAACCATATTCAAGTGTGAAATTCCAAACAACCCCTCAAGCCAAACATTTTCCAAAACACACAAACCAAAAGCCAAACGGGCATATACCCCCATGGGATTCCATTTTAAAAAACATTTAGGAAACTAATATTTCAAGGAACACCCAAAAACCACTTCCACAAAACCAATCATTTTCTTTAAAACCACATCCAACCCTCCACATTATTCACAGAACATAAAACAATCCCATTGTAACCATAAAACCCTTTTTACAACATTTTAACACTTTTAAAAAGATAAATCATTACCAAACCATACACACCAAATCAAGACCACAAATAATAAACAACCATCCCACCATAATCAAGGCTAAACATTTAATAAAAACCCCCCAATTTAACTTTAAAGAACAATACGGTTTTAAACAATAACCCTAGGTGCAATAAACCTAGTTATTTCACACAAATCCCTTTGAAAACCTATTTTTAGTAAATTCTACCAATACAAAGACATCATTAGCATCAATCCATAGATATATTAGAGGTGAGAAAGACATTTAAAAATTAAATGAAAACGCACAAGTGCATGTGAAGTGTTCTGAAAAGGAAAAAGTTGGAAACGCCTACCTCAACAATGTGCGAATGGAACGAAACTTCAAGGGAGGAGAGATCTAAGCCCCACTGACCATTTTCACACCCTATATACAAATAAAAACTAACCAAACATAAACCCTAGACATTAGGGTTTGTCCATGGAAGAAAACCCCCAAAGGAAACCCAAGAACAAAGAGGGAAAGAGAAGGAGAGAAGATTTGATGACGGAAACATGAAGAACCACCAACCTTTCTTGATAAAACTCCCCAAAAACGGCCTAAATAGAAGAAGGAAGGAAGGGGAGGCTCGTCTAGTCAATTCCCAATAGAGAGGTATTCATTTTGGAGGTGAAATCACCCAAATAGGAGCTCCACGTCAAAAGTTATAAAGCCCACAAGTTGTTGCACGGTTTGGCTGCACGGTTTTTCAAACCGTGTGCAAATCGTGCGGGGGATACTAGAAACTCCTGCAACTTCGCATGGTTAGGTTTCACGGTTTGGCCAGGCCATGATCAAACAGTGTGACCCCAAAAATTGGCCGAAAACCCCCAAATTACACCCCAATCACTAGGGAATTTCAGTAAAAGATCCCTAAAAGTTTTAAACACAAAGTAGTGACACTATGGGTGTCACAAACTCCCCGACATGCAACTTTATCTTAATCCCAACAAGAATAACTAATAATAGGAATAAAATGAAACCCAAAAACACAAAAACACAAGGACTTTTGTTGGGAACTCAACCCAAACCTCAACCAAAAGATCAAACATCGAGGAAAGAATAAAATAAAGTAGTATCTATGGTCGGGGTGTGACAATGCATCTGTAAAATGGTGATTCTCATTATCTAAACATATAATCATGTAGTTTATCTGGGTACCCAATGAAATCTCGAACAATGTGTGAGATACAATTCATGTAGGTGACCACCGAGAGGTCTATAACTATCCTGTCTATTTATATAACATTTTAATATAATGATATGATAAATTAAAGTGACAACTAATAAATCTAAAAGGGTTTTCTATGGTTCTAGAGAAAAAATCTAAAAGGGTTTTCTAGTTTAAATCAAAATAGAAAAAAAAACAAATACAAATCAAAATCAAAACTTAAAACTAAAATATTAGATAAATAAAAATAAAAATATGGTACCACTTAAGAAAATACCTAATTTGGGATGATTCGGATGAAGATTCAGCTGCTTGGATGGGGGAAGCCGAGATTACAACCGTTCGGATGGAGGAATCGAGATGAACCTTAGAGAGGTGATGTCCGAATGGGGGAGAGGTGCTCTGATCTTGGGGGAGAGGTGTCATCCGAATGGGGGAGAGGTGTTGGATCGTAGGGGAGAGGTGAATTATGGTTCTATCTGAATGGGGGAGAGGAGAAGGTCCACGTGGGGATATTGGGGAAAACCTTTACCAACGGTTTTCAAGAACCATTGGTAAAGGGGGGGGATTTAGACCCCTTTACCAATGGTTCTAGTGAACCGTTGGTAAAGGGGGGAATTTATCTAGTTTTACCAGCGGTTTAAGAAAACCATTGGTAAAAATCTTATATACCAATGGTTTAAGAAAACCGTTGGTATATAAGTGTAGGGGAAAACCCTTATTCCAGTAGTGATCTCATACTTTTCCACTATAATTTTCACCGCATGTCATAGAACATCTTTGTGGTTCTTTAGTGCACTATCCATTGGGAATTATCATAATCCTCCATAATAGCTTTCCTTACTGGAAACGGTACAACAAAGTGATTCTAATAACATAGAATGCCCTCAATGGAGAATGACCATTCTATAATGGTCTTCCCATGATAAATAGAGTCTTTAATTCTATGGAATTCATCATCAAGTTGTTGTTCCTAAAGAATCATCTCAATAAGCATGGAGGTCAACTGAACACTAGCCAAGGAAACCTTAGCCCTAGATTCTTGAACTCCTATATGAAACTGTGTAAAAAGATCCATCAAGTTTCACTCTTTTAATTATTCTTTCATGGCCTGGTTTAGAAGTTTCATGCTCAAAGTATTTGTGATCACATTCTCATTCCCTGGGGTATAGGATATTCCAAAGTAAAAATATTGCAGGTATTCCACCCAATACCTCTGGAAGAGATTCAAATATTTTTGAGACAATATATAACTCAATCTCTTGTGGTTAGAATACATGGTAAACCTTTCTCTAAAAAGTTAATGCCGCCAACTCTTAAGTGAATGCATCACATCTGAAAGTTCAGGGTCATGGGTTGGGTAATTCTTCTCATGTGGCATCATCTATCGAGAGACATAAGCAATGAAATGATCACTTTTCAAAATAATGTAGCCCAAACCTAAGCCTGATGTGTCACAGAAGACCACATAACCATTCCTGTCACAACCCGACCCTACCCGGGATCGAGCCGCAACTACCCCAAGCCCGCCTCCATAGTCCAGGGGCTGGCGACAAGTGCCGAAGGCTAAACAACTCAGGGAGGCCTTTGCCTGAGTACCTGTACACACACACAGCCCACTCAATGTAGAAGTGCAGAGTAAAAGGAAAAGTAAAGTACCAACTGCTATAAATAAACCACAAATATGCATCGACCACTAAACAGTACAAAGAAAGTGCTAAAGGTAAACTGAAAAGAAAAGGGCAAAACATGCACCCAACCAGAAAAGTTCCACAACCCGGAAACAGGTAAACAAAAGTAAACAGCTGGGAGAGTCCAACACCTGGAACCCGACTACGACCATTGCACACTGTCCAAGCTCTCTAACTCCTAAGGTCCGTTGAAGTCACGACAAACATATCTGTTGTCTACAAGGGCACACCAAGTGCGGGCAAAGACCAAGCAGGGGTGAGTATAAAAATACTCAGTAGGATACCCCGAAGGCTCGAGGGAGCAATAAAGGAGGTACCGAAGGGTGAGCAGTAGATCGAACAGGGAATAGTAAAGGATTACAACAGAGAGAGTGCAGTAAAGAGTACAGCTCAACCCAACAAGAGGAAGGAAGTAGACTCGTCCAAACACAAGGATCTAGAAACAGTGAGAAGATGAACTTCCCGTCGAATCTTCGCTACCTATAACAGGAGAGTAGACTCGTCCAACCACGAGAATCTAGACACGTAAAGCACATGGCATACCCCGCGCGTCTTCACCTCTCCTGGAAGGAGAGTAACCAAAATCCATGAAGTGGGTACTGGAACAAGGTATATATATATATATATGCTCTGTTAAGAAACCCGAACAAGATCGTAAGGGGATCTTCGTCCTGTAGCTCATCCCAAGAAAGTGAGTAGCCAACAGTCCCAGAAGTAAACACCATCGATGCCCAGTATCCATACATCTGCCCTGAACTGCAAGTCAAGGGGATCAAATCACCGCACCTTGACATTATCTGCTTTGGGAGGAACTGACTCGCCCGCACAGTTTTAGGTCATGTCACAAGGACGTGTCTCGGTGGGGAAAGTGCCCCTTGTACTTGGGAGTTTTGGGGGAGCATCAAGTCACACCTCGTCACTGTCACACAGTCGAGAGGTCTTCTCAAAGTCGATGGGTTCTCACTACCCAGCCCCACGAAAGGGTAATCTGTTGGAGGGAGTCCCGAATCTGCTCTGGCCATCCCTGCTGGATGGTACCCCACTGGCCATCCCTGCTGAATGGTACTGCACTGGCCATCCCTGCTGGATGGTACACCATTGGCCATCCCTGTTGAATGGTACACCACCGTCCATCCCTGTTGTATGGTACCCCACTGGCCATCCCTACTGGATGGTACCGCACTGGTAACCGGAACGCAAAGCGAAAGATCACGGAAGGAAGATATGATCTCGATACACAGTTAGGGAGTCTGCACCCAGGGCTCACTAGAGGCTCCGTACCCTACTGGAAACAACCTCCTAGGTAGAGGATCGGTGCCCGCGTAATGTATTAGTCACACCGATACCCAAATAACCCTACCAGGGAACACGAAGGGACATGAGGATCTCCCCAGGCCTCTCGGGGTGATACATGCTCCAATACACTAAGTCTACAATCGAAGCGGACCGAAACAACTCACTCCATAAAGTGGGAGCACACCCACACTGTACGAATGCACGTAGCCGTAAATGATGTCGCAGCCCGGTGAAAGGGGCACAATACTAAAAACCCCCTCAGCTGAAAGAACAGGAGAACCAAAACAACTCTGCCAGTCAAACCATCGAGAACAGAACCAGGGGACCCACTCAACCCTGCTGGTCAAAACTATCGAGAACAGGGGGACCCTCTACGTCGCGAGAGGTCAAAGGTACGTAAAGTAGAACATGGTGTGCACATGGGGCCCACACAACATGTGGCCCCATCTCACCTCCAAACCAAGCGCACAAACGTTCTCAGGTACAAACTAAAACATGTACCTCTAATCATTCTCATATACTCCCAAAGTATACCACATCTCTATCCCAAAGGCTATCATGCACACGACACCCAATGTCAACGCGAAGGGCGAAAACGTAATTTCTCCAACCTACTTCCTCCACGGCCCTAGCACGGCCAACCACATCTCTTTAGACATCAACTTCACTCACATGGGAGTGAATGTGATCTCATGCTAAGGGTTCGCTTCCGAACACAACAAGAAGAACCGCCACCGGAGCACCTTTCATGCTTCCACATTTAATGAGATCTCGAAAGATACTCTGCACATCCAAATGGATCGCACCGTTGTAATCCTCGCGGAATAACATGTCAGATCGACTATTTACTCGCCTCCAATAGACATCCGACATAAAAGTCGTTCAACGCTGATTTACGCCCGAATGGCGTCCCGTGGTCCTGAGCCTCGGTCCCGAAAATAGTCGGGCGCATCGCGCCATTGCGATCCCCTTGGGAAAACACGTCAAATTGACTGCTTTCTTGAGTGGAACGGATATCTAAAGAAAAAGATGCATATTGTCATTCTGCACACGAGCGGTGCTACGTGGGACCCGCATCCCGGTCCCGAAGCACTACGAACGGATTGCACCATTGTGATCCTCTCGAAAAAGTACACAAGATTGACTATCCACTTGTCTGAAACGGACACCCGGTGATAAAGAGGGAAATCACCGCCAACTCCCAAAACGGCCCCCGTGAGACCCGCACCATCGTGCAGAATGAAAGCGGGCAGATTGTTCCATTGCAAAGCCCTCAGAAAAACACCCAAAAATGACTAATCACACGCCCCAAACGGACATCCGATGAAAAATTTGTAAAGCGTTGTATGCAACTTAAAAGACGGGTCATGGGGTCCACGCCTCAACTCCGGATTCAACGCCTGCAAACTCCTTGGCAATCTTCGTCTCAACGCTAGGGTCCCAATGCCGCTGACGTCGCTTAAAACGGACTTCGGATGCGTCCGTGCCATCCAAAACAAAACCCCCGGAAAAACGACAAACTACTTAATGTACGCGTCGCACCACCGAGCCCCTCGTCTCAGGAATTAAAAATCCCCGAGACCATCTCAAAAACCCAGTCTCGATTCAAGGATTTCGTGGCTGCAGACAGTGCCCAAATCGGATGCCCTGCAGATGATTTATTATTTATAAATCATTTTTATAATAATAATAATAATATTATTATTATTATTATTATTATTATTATTATTATTATTATTATTTATCTTCTTTTTTTTAAACTAGACCGGCCATCCTGGTCGGTCTTCTTCCGCACGCCGCCCAGCAGGACCCACAAAGTGCGGGTCCTTACTGCTGCTCCCCCTCCCCGAGGAGATGACCTCGGGGATCTTCCTGACTGCGACAGCCCAAAGGCGTCACCAGCGCCAGCTCCTCACCGGCTTCCCCCTTCGGCTGCGACGGTCGGCTCCACCCAGTCCTCCTGCTCGCTGCCGACGTCGCGGCACACCGCAGCAAACCCACGCCGTCGGCTCCCTATTTTGCTGCAATGCCACCGCACACACGGCCTCCCCCTTCGTCGTACGCACTGCCACACTCGAGCCCACCGAACGACGCGGCCCGCTCGGGTTCCTCTGCCTGAGTCCACCGCCACTGGAACCTCGTCGGAAAAAAAAACACCAAAAACCCACAGATCTTCGTCGGACGACTACGATCGCCTCGGAACATGGATTTTAAATCCGAAAGATGCGTCAGAAAGCTAAAAAAAAGTACTACACAACCATGGGATTTGATCGATAAAACATCATCAATTTGATGCTACAATTTGAGATCAAAATAGGTGCGGGAATAAAAAAAAGTAAGCGCACGATCCTACCACTTTGGGCATAGCCCGACACTTTGTCGTCGATCCGCCTTCGCCGTAGCTGAGGTCTCCTTGATTGTAGAGGGAGGAGGAGGGATTGATGAGGAGCTCTCCTTGATTGGGAGCATTCTCCAGAGGATGAACCAAGGGGGAGAGAGATATGGGTTTAGGTTTAAATAAAGAAAAAATTAATTAAAATTTTAATTAATTTAAAACCCCCAAATTAACCCGCATCTGAAACTCTCGAAGGGGTCGAGCTTAAGCCTTCCCTAGGGTAAACACCACTTCCTGAGAACAATGGTGGTCTCAGAATTTTAATCTGAGCCTCCGTTAGAAAGTTATAAAACTCAACGACTAAGGCCGCTAATTTACGAAAATGCCCCTAGGCCATTTTCCACAGAAGGTTCGTGCCCACGAAACTTACACCCCTCCTTGGGTAAACGGCACGCTCCGGACTCAAAGGTGCCCTCGGTTTTCCAATAAGAGCTACCATTTAATAGATACTTGAGTTTAACCATTAAACGAATAAATTAATTATTTTATTTATCCGTTTAATGTTCTGTCAACGGGCGAGGGGTCCCAAAGTCCCACGCCGACATGTTTTATGTTGTTCCTAGGGTAAAAACCCTATTTCGGACCCATTCGTGCACTCAGATTTAGGATCCGAAACACCTTTTAGGAGTTATCCCATTTATTTGGTGTTCCCAGTGTGAACGTACTGAAAATTTAATTTCAGCCACACCGGGGCTCGGAATCGTACGTCGTCTGAAGGAGCTGCTCTAGAATAACATCAAGAAAATTCCAAAAATTATATCAAATTAAATGACATGTAAATAAATAATTTTCATTTTTAAATAATTTTTTATTGCATCATTTTTTATCTAATAAAAAATAATAGTTTCTTTTTAAATTAGCCGTTATTTAACTAATTTTTTTAAAATATGATTATTTCATGATTTCATCATTATTTTATGATCTTGTTTTTCTCTCTCAGAGTTTTGTCTATGAACTCATTTCTAGTAGGCGTGTTTAATAGATTGGACTGGAATGAAGCAGGCCAAATTTGTTTAAGTTCTTATTTAATGTAGAATTAAAAATTAGGTCCATTTCAATTCAGTTTTCATGTTAAGAGGACTGGTCTGTGGGCCGGACTGCATCTATAATCAGGATTAGAAATATTTTTTAAAAGGAAAAAAATTATTATTATGGGTGGGAATGGATTGATTTAGTTCAGTTTTAACTAAAAACCAAACCAAACCACAATTTACAAATCAATCTTTATACATAAAAAACAAACCATTTAATAGTGGTTTAGTTCAGATTAAAAAATTTATAAACCATTAATTTAGAGTTTGGTTCGATTTGGATTACAGATTAACCTATTTTTTTGAAAATACCCTAGATATAGATTAATGAGGGTCTTTCCTTTCTCTCTCAACGGATTCCCCTATGGGGATTAAGGGTTTCCTCCCATATCTCCTTTATAGTGATTCTCCTTCCTTGTCATTTATTCCATTTTTCTCAGTGGTGAGTGGGTTTTTCTTCTACTTTGCCTTCAAGTCTAGTGTGTTTCCTTTCTAACTTCAACATGGTTCCTTCTTTGGTGGATTCCTCATACAACATTTGCATCATGTTATTCCTTCCTACTTGTTTATTCCCCTATTTTTTATCTTTCTCCTCTGGGATTCCATCTCTTCATACCCTCATTTTTTTCTAACCTCATGGTTCTTGGGTTTTATTATGTGTCATCCCCTGAAGGTGGTTCTTCCCTAGTCCTACTTATTTTGAATTCCATCCCATAATGGTGCTTCTTGTCTTGACCATCTTAGGTCCCCTCTCTGGTGATGTCTCTTGATATTGTTTGTTGAGTCTATCAACCTTAAGTGTATTTGACTCTATTTCTCCCCCTAATATGTCTAGATCTTCATATTTTCACTTCAAAGTGATTAGGATTTAATTTTGACGATGTTGGTGGGTCTATAAGTCATATATCCTTCGATTAATGTTAGATATTGATGGTTAGATGAATGGTGGTATAAATTGCAACATGAAGGTCTAAAATCTCATAATATATCAACATGTGTGTCGTATAAAGGAGGAAATGGAAGGAGTGAGTATGTAAGTTCACTATTATTTCTTTAGTATGGGCAAGAGTGATGTGGTTCAGTTTTTTTTGAGAAGAATGCCTTCATTTTTCTATTGTGTGGCAGTGGGGAGCTAGTGACCCGAATGATGTTCCTTTTTAGGGTTTCAAAAATTTTATATTTGAATTATTTTATATTTTAAGACCTTTATATGATGGGTTTTCTATTTTTTGGTGGCTCTGAGTCTTTCCATTATGTTGGAAAAAATCTGGATGTCGTGGTTTTTTTAGGAGGAGGGTTTCATTCTGCTTTGGTTTTGGGTTTTTAGTGGTTTAGTGGATTTTTGTTTGATGGATTTACCACTATAGGAAAAACAAAAGAAAACAAATATCTTTTTGGGGTTTGTGGTAGTTTTTTAAAACCACTTTGAAATAGTTAGTCATTAAATATTTAGTGATAGTTTTATTTATTTCATGATGGTTTCAATTTTTTCTGATAAAATTTACTTTTAGTGGTGTTTTTTTAATTAGTGGTGGTTTTCTTATAGAAAAAATATTTACCTAATGTTTTTTAAATTTACAGCAGTTTTCCCTAGAGAAAACTTTAAGGGTGGTTTTAACCATTGCAAAATATGTAAATTTTCCTTATTTTTTGCAGTTAGAATCTATGTTATTTTATTCATGGTGGTTAAAAATGTCGGTAAATAAATCTCAATAGTTAAAACCACCATTAATTATATGGTTTTAGAAACAATGAAATAAATTATCTCATGATCCACAAAAAAATGGTACATAAAAAATATATACAAAAAATAGGCAATTAATACGGTATAAAAAAATGTAACTTTCATACATCAATAAACATTCCATTGCATATAATACAACATTAAATTACATCATAGTTTACAAAATGTAGTGTTTAACAAAATTTCAACACAAAAATGAGTCTTGGATACTCTACTAAGATTCATACCCCTCACCCTCCATTACTTGGTCATGTTGTTTCCCATCAACTCATTCCCCACTTCCCGACTCTAGTGCCTAAATTTAAAGTAGTTAACTGCACATCAATAATGATCAGATTCAATGAATAATAAATGAAATACAATTCAAACAAATTATGATTTGATCTAAATTCAGTTTAAGTAATTGTTCAATAATGAAATGAATAATTTTTAGTCATGCACATTCCCATAATTATCATAACATACAATAACCCCAGTTGAGTTAGAAGATACACAACATGTTATGGTATGAAAAAATAGTATCGTATTATCATAACATATGATAGCCTTGGTTGAGTTAGACATCATCTATCTTTTGTACTATACATTATATTATCATAATATATGATAGCCTCGGTTGCATGTTATGGTAACCTTCTGAACCAATAATTATAGCCATGATAATAATTAGATCAATGACCAAACTCTATTCACAGACTTGACATTTACAAACTCAAACTAGAATTTGACTGTTATTTAATTAATTTAAATGTTCAATAACTAATATTCCTTCAATTATCTTAATACTAAACACAATTCACATCATAAACATCTTATTCATTATAATCATTTTCTCATACATGATTTAAAGTATAAACATAAACTCAGTAGTGAATGTTAAACCTATAAATAATTTATTCAACTTATTATAATTCCATATCCTCTAAAAATAATCTTAAATATAAATTTTGATATCAATGGAAAATTATAAAATGTTATAAAAAATCATCACATTTTTAATAATAGAAATGGTTCTCTGGATTGTCTTTGGAACCACTAACTCATTTACCACTTATTTTGATCACAACCTAAATTTATACTCTAGAATTTAAAGAATTATCACAAGATTACGATTAGGATTATTAAAATTATTGAAAGACCTATTTTATGAGAAATAATAAAGAAATATTTAAATTCATTTGACTTAGAATATTTATTGAATAAAAAATAGCAACTAAAATGGAGAATATAAGTGTAAATTTTTTAAATTTACCAATCATTCTGTGTCATGTTAGATTCCTCGACAACATTAGTTGAATTCATACCCATGGATGAAAGTGTATTAGGATAAGATGAAATGGTATCAAAAAAGTGTGCAAGGTATGTGATGAATTGTACCTTATTTCATAGAAGGAGAATGAGAACCTTGTGACGTAGAGTGGTTACTAACACTAAACCACTTTCAGCGCAACATACCTGTAAAAAATATTCCTTACATTTATTAATATAAAAAAATAGTCCTTGAATTTATTAATATAAAAAACATGCATATCATTTATTAATATAAAAAACAACTTTCAAACTATATTCCTTTTTAGTCATGTTTTTATCAGGTTTCATTTTTAACATTATTTATTCTTCTTTTGTTCATTCTTCTTCTTCTTCACTCTCCCACGTAAGACTGAAATTTTCAATATCTTCAAATATACATAATTTAGTTTGTTGTTGTTGATGGGGTTCGCTATCACAAATTATTTCACTTTCATCACCTATATCATACATGTCTCTCAGTTTCATATGGATAATAATACTCTACCAATCATCCACTATATTATCCACGTAATATACTATTTTTTATTGGGAATCCATAATATATGGATTGTGTTCTTCCCACTCACCAATATCAATCAACTGATAGAAATTGACATAAGTAAGTAGTAATAAATATTTCTTTATACCCCTATCAATATTAACATAGTTATATTTAAATAACATGACTGAAAATTTCCCATGATAATTTAACTCGATAATATCAACCAAATTTCCATAGTAATCTTGATCTGCAACTGTGAATATACCACTATTTTTTATTTTTAAACCTTCCTTGTGATCAAAAATATGAAAATTTAAACCACCAAAATTGTAAGTATTGAATCTCCCAGCATGCTTCAAAGGACCTCAAGATAAAAATTTCAAATCTTTGAATATTTATACTCAATTATCATCATTAATTACCTATAGAAGTTAATATAAAAAATTGCTACATAATTTAGATAATTTTATACATATTCGAACTATATATTAGATTAAGAACTAACATGATGTGCAAACCATTAAACAATTTATTTGGTAAAAATTTTGTTATCTCTATCTCATTCTGAGTTTGGATCCTAAGGAACCTTTTTTTATTCCTTAATTCTTCAACATAGGGATTAAAAATATCAGTAGTGAGTAGCACATATTTGTGTGTTTGTCTTAACTGTATATCTGTCAATGAAAATGAAGATATTTTTCCAAATTCTCAACCTAAAGTTGGAAACATTGATAACTCATTATTAACTCGCACTTGACTTGGATTGTCATAAACATGTCTCGCTCGATTGAATCTTGTCTCTATCAAATACAAACACCATGAACATAAGGTTAAACACTCTTTGGTAAGGTAAACTTCTGCAATAGAACCTTATAGATGAGATTTATTATTCACATAAGACTTTAAATGACCAAGATACCTAATGATAAAAGGTAATAAATTAATAAATAATGTTTTTAAATATTTACTGAGAAAATTATAACTTTTTATTGAAAATAATATTAAAATAAAATACTGCTCTATGGGATAAATTCATCGATAATGTACGAGCCCTATAATTTTAGCTTCTTTAGTCAAATTCACCATCGGATGAATCATCACAGTGAAAATTTATAAGATAAACAACATATCCAAATGACGTAGCATCTGTACAATTATTTCTTAAAGTTTATCCAATTCATTAGGGTTTAATTTCTTCTTACAAAGATGTATAAATAATGTGAAAAGGTCAATTAGAATGGTGATTATTTTTTCAGGTAATAAATTATGCATTTCCAAAGGCAGTAACTACTCCATCAATACATGTGAGTCATGACTATTCAATCCATGTATCTTATGATGATTAAAATCAACACATCTTGAAATATTGCTATAATATCCATCAAGAACTTTCATATTTTTTTAATCTTCAAAGGAAAACATCTTTTTGATGGTTTTCATTACGAAAGCAGTAGTTTGATACTTCCCATTCTCATTTTTCCATGGATCATGTTTGATATTGATTACTTCTAATTACTTAAAATAAATTAAATGATCCTTTTATTTTCCATGCTCATTAATAAATTTAAACAAGACATTATCACACGCATTCTTCTCAATGTGCATAATGTTAAGATTATGATGTAAAAAATTAAATTTCTAATATATAGGTTTGAAAAATATATTATTTCTCTTCCATTGTTGTGATCCAATTGTAATTGATGATTTTCTAACTCTTTTTCTACATTCATTTAGCTAAAAATATTTTCCAAAATCTATATCAACATTTGATAATTATGTTAAGATAAGTTACAAACTGAACAAGCCAAACTAGTATGTATGTTCCAACTAGAGAAATTTCCTAGTCTAGGAAAGTCATTAATGGTCCACATAAGGGAAACATGAATTTTGAACATTTTTTGATAGATGCGTCATATGTTTCTACACTATCATTCTATAACTCTTGTAATTATTGAATAAGAGTTTAAAGGTATACATCAATGTCATTGCTAGGCATTTGATTTCTAGGAATAATCGTTAATGTGAGGAATGAATTTTGTTGCATACACGTCCAGGGAGGTAGATTATAAGGGATCAAAACAACTATACAAATGTTATAACTGCTACTTAATGTCCTAAAAGGATTGAATCACTTAGATGTTAATCCTAAACGTGCATTTCTAAGATCAAAAGATAAATATGGATATAATGAATCGAAGGTATTCCATGCTTTTGAATCTCTTGTATGTCATATGAACTCATCATTATTATTATCCAAATAATTCTACTTCATATATTCAATGATTTTATATGGTATAAAAAATATTATCGATGTAAACCCTTTGCAACAATTTTCTTTTTTTTGTTTCTTTGTGGTAGTACGTAGATTTAAACTGACATCGTTATTTATTGAATTCCATCTAAAATCACAATATATTTTATACTTTTCTCTAGTTGAATATTTTTTCCAATAAAGTATACAGTCACTAAGATATGCACATATCTTTGTATAATTGATTCCAAGATCTTTAATAATCTTATTCCTCTCATAAAATGATACAAGGATCTTATCTCCAACAAATGAATCACACTAAAATTCCAATATCATGGGCATTGCTTTATTTTTAATTTCATATAAACATTTTATGTGGTACAAAAATAGCAGAAAATAAAATTTTGAATATTTGACACGTCCTTTAAAAAATTCTTGATTTTCATCTACAACTTATTTATAAAATTCAGTTGTTTTCTCAGTTGAGTTTTACCTTGTATTAGTTTCTTCTTCATCATCCATTAATATGTTATCATCTTGATTAGACTTTCCTGTAGTTTTGAAATAATCATTAATATATGAAAGATCATAAACTGAATCAACTCATGTGTTACATTATTGATGGTGTTTCCCTACTATTCCAAAAGCATCATTTATCAAGTTTTGAAATTTATTATGTGCTATTGGGGCATTCACTTGTTCATTTTGACTATATACATAACTGCTTGAATTTTATATACCATTTGATTCTCCATGCCAAATCCAATGCACATAATGAGGAGGAACTTAATTCAATATCAAGTGCTCAAATAATCTATCTCTCTTCAAACACTATCTAAATTTTCAATTAGGACATAGACATTTGATTATTCTATCCACAAATTGATTTTCAAATGAAAAATCCAAAAACATGTTCAAACCCGTAACATGATGAGATGTGTTCCAAGGTAAGGTAATCCAAATTTTATCCATATGTACTTGAATTCCTACACCATAAAATATAAAATATAATTATATTATTATATATAAAAATAAAATATATTTAATTTCAAAAGGGAAAACAATTGCAATTTTTTAAACTAGGATAAACATATTAAGACACATAATTTAGTCATTCACATTAAATTTTATTTATAAATTTATATTAAAATATTATATAACCAATAGAACATTAAATATATATATTTTTATAATCCATAACATAATTTATAACAAAACATTCATTTCATGATTTATTTCATCATTTATAATAATACAGCACACTATAGTATAACCAAATAGCAGTAAAAAAATAATTCAATCACACATAAATTTGTTATTAATTTTTATAATAATGTTAACATCAATTTCATGAATTATTTCACTATTTACCTAATTAAACATATTTTATACATGTAATTAAACTTTCCTTTCCTTAAAACAATTTCATATATAAGGTTTATCACTTATCAATTCATGTAAAATTATTCTCAATTAATTGAACTCAATTCTCAAATAACTAAGTTCACACTAAAAAATCAAACATAAGAGAAGGTCATATTTTGTATAAAATCATTGAAATAAATATCATAAATTATAATAGGTTACTAATCTTAAACTAGACAAACAATCAACAATAAGAATCGATCCAAAACTACCCCTCAAATAAAAAGAATTCATAAATATACTAAAATAAAAGTATTGAAGGGGAATTAGAATAAGTAAATTACTAAACCCAACTCTATTGCAAAATTATGTCCTAAAATAGATCAAAAAAAACTTCCTATTATTAGGGGGAAACAAATCTGAGAAATCTTACCCCAAATCATGGCGAGGGTATGATTCCACAAAGGTAGAGAGGGAATTATAGAGGGGGATCCAACATAAAGGTCAATAGATCATCCAGTTCAGCATTGAGGGACATCGAGGGGGAGTTCGAGATGGGGTTCAACATTAAGAAGTGTCGATGGGAAGTCCAAGAGGGGTCCGGCATCGAGAAACTACTAGGGGAAGGTCAATAGGGGTATAGTGTCAAGCATGGTGAGGGGGTGGTCGAGGCCGGTAGGCTCAGACGGTGCCAAGTAGCCGTGAGTGAGGCCAAAGGGGTGAGAGTGGGGGGGGTTCGGGCCACATTGATTTTTTTAAATGTAGTAGCGATTTTAAATAAACCCACTACATAATACATTTTGAAATTATTTAGTGGTGGTTTTAAACAAAAGTGATGCTAAATACTGATGCTTTACAAAAGCATCATTAAAAAGGGGAATGAAATATAGTTTTTTGTGTTTAGTGGTGGTTTAAATTAATACTGCAATTTACTACATTTCATGTAGTGTATGTACAGAGGTTGGTGCTTTGTGGGTTCCCATTTTCACTTACATGTCAGATCTCCTAAATTTAAGGTGTTTGGTGTATCTATTTGTATCATTGGAGAATTGTTTTGGGCTTGGTGAATTGAAGTCATTGTAGACTTGATGAAACTAATGGTGTTGTGTTTACTCTAGTTTATGAGAGTTTTTATTTATAGGATTGTATCTTGAGAATAATTAATGAAGATTTAAATGAAACAAAATCTAGTTAATATATGTAATTATGGAAACCTTTGTCAAAGTTATCTTTATTAGTGTTTTGATGCAGTTTTCTTTAGTTATTTTTATTTGGGTGAATGTGCTTGCTTGGTCTTTAAATTTTGGTCTGTGATTGATTCCTACTAAACCATAAAATGACTCTCTGATAAAGAAAAAAATTATTAGATAGATTCATGATATTTTATAATGATTGGATAATAATTTGAAGGAAATTTATACATAATCATCAACACAATGACATAATATTAACATTGACCTACTATTAAAATAAAACATTTATTCATCAATATTGGATGAAAATAAAATTTGAAAGAGGGTTTGAGTCATTGAATTGATGCATGGGGTGAGATTATAGAAAAATGGAAAATTATGTTTTTTTAAATAAGTGTGGTTAGGTTTAATAGGTTCAGTTTGGTTTGACACCTGATATAACATCCTGTTACCTTATTTCAGGTACTTCTTGACCCTTTTTTATTGTACTTTGGTTGGGGCTTGTTATGGGTTCTTTTGGGTAAAATTTGGAGAATTTTGTACCCTTAAGAGGTTGTTCATGGTTGGCACGTGGTTAGGGAAAATTATGTGGTTTGGCTCAAGAAATCGTGCAGTCATGTTGGAGCCACTGAAAGGGGGTGTATGATTTTTACAAACCATTCAACCTCTCCCTCAAACTATGTAGCTTAGAATAGTGGGATCTTTCATGTTTAGTACATGATTAGAGTAACTGTGTGGCCAAACCATGCACCCCAAATATAATCCCATGGAGGGAACATGGTTAAGGTTCATGTTTACTACTAATTGTGCAGCCTCTGTAGCAAACCATGCACGTGAGATTTTAAATCCCCTAATTTTTAATTAAAAATTCCAAGACCCCCAGTTTAACCCCAAATCAACCCCCACTTAACCCTAATCATTTTACTTGGTCTTTAAGGCTATCAAGAAGTGATTTTGACTCCTCAAACCCCTTCTCTTGATAGATCAAATCACCATTGATCTCGTTCGATCTCCTTCAAATAAGTAAATATCCTCTCATGTGGTTTATTATGATCTTCTCTTATTTCCTCCTTAAATATGTATATATCATGATGTTATTGATGGATATAATCTCTACTTCTAAGGATCTTGATTATCAGTTGTGTTTCTTGATCTCTTATTCCTTCATTCTTCGTTGGCAGATCCCATTGCGAGTGTAATATTATTTTGATTTCGTGATTAAAGGTAGGTGGTTCCATAAAGATTTACCCTTCAATTTAAACCTTAAATTTCTTGATTAAATTGAAAAAAAATTAAAATGATTTTAAAAACTGTAATTTGAGATGATTGATGTTTGATTTTGATATTGGCATGGAATTTGTGAAAAAACACTTAATTTTAATGGAATTGAAATTATTAGGGGGATTTGAGGAAATTGGTGAATTGATTTAAAAATTTATTTGATAAATTTTTATTAATGTTGATTCATGAGAAAAATGGATTAAATTGAAATATTATTTTAAAAGGGAATGAATTTATGAAAACATATGTTTTGGTTTTGAAATGAGAATGGCATGTTGAAAGCTGAAATTTGGGAAATTTTATTTTGAATTGATTTTAAATGTTTTATTTACCCAATATTGATTGATTGATTGATTTATTGATTGAATCACATAGGATCCTAGATATTTAGTATGTGGTTGGGACAATCACGCTAGGATTTGACCCCTAACAATGGATTAACGATGACAACACTAACTAAACTATGTTCAGCATGTTTACCTATAATAGGATCCCTGAATGGGGTATGGATTGATTACCCATTTGGGATCCTCTAATAGGGTGTTGATATAACTATGAAAACATATGTGTAGAGTTGTGATAACTGATGAGTAGTGTGGTAATACAATATCCAGAAACTAACATACTATAAGGTGTTTGACCATGGTTCTTTATTTGTTTGATTTAATTATACATTCCATTGATTATGAAACTATTTTATTCATGCCAACTATTTTATATAAACTTTACATTTAAGAAATTTTGAGATATTTTTGATCACTTGATTTGAAATCATGTTTTTTTGAAAATATGTAAATGATTTAACATGCCTTATTTTATTTAAATTGATAGAATAATTGGTTTATTATTTTGGTATTATTTATGGAGAACTTGGTGAGATCCTACTTGGATATTTATCTCATATACTACCTTTTACTTTAGGAATTTTTATATTATCTTATGTTAGGTTCGAGCAATGGAAAATTTCCACTTGGATGTGGTGAATGTTCTTGATCTTTGGGACACGGAGTCATGGAGGTGACTAGTGGAGATGTTATCCACTTTTTTCATGGGTAGTTTGAGATTTATCTTATAATATGTTGAGTACTTTGATGATGTATTATTTTTGGGTTTTTTACCTGTTTTCTTCTTGTACTTTCTCCTTAGTGAGTGTTGATCATACTGACTTTTATCTTTTGTCTTCTGATGTTTTGTGGGAAAAATCATTCCCTCTTTATTCTTGTATAGTGTCAGGTGCTTTTTTCCAACCCATGGGGATCAACGATTACCTTCGATCCATGTTAGGGTCAAATCGGGTATCAAAGTAGCATGGTATCTGAGCTAGTTCATGATAAATTGGTATTAGAGGAGGTTGTGCATCTTTCCTTGATGTTGGTATCACTTGTAAGAACCCGGTTATTATTCTGAGGTACGGGATTCTTCTTTCTATTTTCCTTAAGTTTTTTTGAAAAAAAATATGGAAAATGGGAAAAATCCTAAATTTTGGAAGTACAGGTCGTGTACTTTGCCCACACGCCGTGTACTGTTGGCCGTATGGGATGGGTACACGGGGCGTGTGGCCATGCCGGGGATAAAGGGTGTAGGAACCAACTACATGTCGTGTATTGGTATTTTACACGCTGTGTAGTCATTCGGTAGGCCAAAACAGTAAGGCGGTGGAGCAGCCACCAGTTGGGTGACAGTACACGTCGTGTAGTCGGGAGTACATGTCATGTACTCATGTCGACGGATGAACAGTGAGGCGGTGCCGCCAGGGGAACAGTTAAATGAAGTAAGTACACGCCGTGTACTTGTAATTACACGTCGTGTACTTTTTTTTCTCTTAAAATGGGCAGTAGCCTCCCCTGTTCACAGGGAAGGCTTAGAACCGGAGGAAGGAGCGGGAGGGGACGACTGAACCTTTGAAGATCCTCCAAGAGTTCGTATGGAATCTATTTCCACCTCGGACGATCTCGTTGGAACTGCATGGGTAAGCCCTCTGCTCTCCTTAAGTCATTCATACCAATTCTTTCCCTAACGGATGTTATTTACGTTTAAGCGGGTTTTATTCTTTGTCAGATCTACATCGTTCTTGGTAATTTCTGGAACCGACGTTCGTGTATAGCACTAGTTGGAATATAAGGTAGGTGTCTTGGTGTTTATTTTTCCAACTGGCATGTTTTTTGTGCATTTTTGTGCCACGAACCCATGTTGGGGTGTCGTGTGGCTGAGGTCGTGGCTATTTTAACAACCTAGAACTGTATAGGTAATTGAATAAATTGTAAAACTGCTGTTTGGGATCGTTGCTTGGATCCGGAACCACCTTGGGGGTGTGTTCCACTGTTTAGCCGTTTGGCCAGGATACCCGAGGGTATGCCTTTAAAGTAGTAATTTTAGAATTGCCTTGAGAGGAATTTATTTTTTACTGCTTGTTTAAATGTTGGGCATGGCCCGGTTACCTGTTTGGCCTGAGGGTGTTGTTGTGATTAGCCTGTGGACACTGCACTGTTTAGCCTGAGAGTTGTAGTTATTTCACCTGAGGGCAACCTTTTGTGCCTGAGGGCTTGAATTCTGTGCTTGAGGGCGAAACTTCCTACGCCTGAGGGAAAATTCTGTTACGCTTGAGGGCTATACCTACGGGTTGGATTCTGCTTACCTGAGGGTAAGGTTTTGCTTGTTTGAGGATGTGGATTGTTTAATTAGAAATGCACTGTGGTGATTTATAATATTTAATGGATTAAATGAATAATAAAATGGCAATTTAATTGTTAAGTTAGTTACTTTTCAGTACTGTTTACTTTATTTCATTTTACTATTGCACACTGTTGTTGCATGCTTACACACAGTTGGGCACGGGCCTTTGGTGGGTGTCTACTGAGATATATTTCTCACACCCTGTTTGGGTCACATTTTTCGGCCCAAACAGATTACGTTGTTGCAGGTGTGGATAGGGGAAAGAGTCCCTATGCAGGTACATGATTGCTGCTGAGGAGTAGGAGGGCATGGGACCAAGCCTAGGCTCGCGATGCCGCTGCCAGCTGTTTTTCTTTGTTTCGCTGTACTCTGATTTCGGTTGTACTGTATTGATGTATAACATGTTCTGGCCGTTTTCTTAGAACTTGAGACATGTAGCATCATTATTTATATATTGTTGGTTATATCCACTGCTGTTGTTTATTTCAGTTATGTATGTTTTACTGCTTCCGTTGTTTGATGTATGTTTTATTTCGTATTCCGCTGCACTACACTTTGATAAATGAGGGCATAGTTTCCCCACTATCAGACCTAGGGCCTCACTACTAGTCGTAAGCCTCTGGCATTTGGGGAAATACGCTTGAGTTCACGTGGCGAACCGGGTTCGGGGCACCCGTTGCGTGGCACCCGAAACCGGGATGTTACAAAGTGGTATCAAAGGGTTTCTTTTCTTTGACTTACTATTTTGATCCTTAGTCAGGGATAGGATGGGAACGGTAGTTGGTAATAAGCTGTGCCCAGGCGTAGCTAACCCGTGTATAGGGAAAATCCAATTTACCTCGTACTACAATTTTACTAATTTTGCAATTTTACTGTTGATATGATTTCACCGTTGGGTGACGCACTTGTGATTATGCTGTTATGTTTTATCAATGGGTTCTATTTAGTTGCAACCCGATGAGATGAGGGTATGCCATCTCATGCATCATATAGGCACATTCTAGATATCACATGCCATGCATAGTTTCCATGCCATGTAGGTGTATTAGAAATTTCATGTTGTTGTGATAGTTGTTGTGCTAGTAAAGCATGCTGTTGTGATAGCTGCTTTGATAAATACCTGTTGTTTGATAGGGTATCATTGTGTGAGCCTGTTTAAATAATGGATGCCAAATTTTGGTTTTTGGGGAGTATGGGCCCCCATTGACTGGAATTTGATGGATCATTGACTATTTATTTTTGGTTATAACATAGATAAGATGTCAAACTTTGACTCGTGGGGAGTATGGGCCCTCACGGATTGGAATTTGACACTTAGGTGTTGTTTTTCAGTATTTTTTGGGTTTCGGGGAAGTTTCTGAGGTATACTGTCTGGAAACCCAGTATACACGCCATGTAGTATTTTAAACACACCTTGTATGGCCTTCTGTTCGGGAAGAAAAATGAACTTTTTGAGTACATGCCGTGTACACAGAGTACACGCCGTGTAGTCTCTTCCCGTTTCACAAACCGTGTAGGCGGCGACACGGGTTAAGGGAAGGCTTGGGTAAAACATGTCATGTACCGAATGTACACGCCGTGTAGTGTTGACCCGGAGTCCGGCCGTGTAACTAACAACATGGTTCAGTGAACTCCTTTACAGAACACGTCGTGTCGATGATGAACACGTCGTGTAGTGTGACCCGGGGACTCGGTCGTGTAACTAACAACACGGGTCAGTGTCACCTCTCCTTGAACACGCCGTGTACCTGTGGGACACGACGTGTAGTCTTGTCCAAGGACAGACCGTGTGGCGTTAGTCGTGTGACGGGGAAACGGTGTAGAGTACACGTCGTGTGCGGGTGTAACATGTCGTGTAGTGTCAATCCGAGTAGTCGGTCGTGTCACAAATGACACGGGCAGTTGAAAATAACACCACACACTCCGTGTAGATATTATACATGCCGTGTAGTTTTGTTCAAACGGGAGCCGTGTGGATTAGCCGTGTCAAAGGACCCGGGCAGGGGAAGGGAATCCAAGTACACGTCGTGTAGTCAGAATACACGCCGTGTAGTCTTGTTTTGCAAATCTTAAAATGCCATATTCCTCGTGTTCCCTTGTGGATCCTTCGTTTTCGGTCTTTGATAATCTTGAATCTAAGGCGTGTTTTTGACCTTGTAGTGTCATGCCGCCTAGACGACCGCGCGTTGTTCTCCAAGAGAGTGGAAATGAGAATACTCCAGAGATGGTGGGCCATGGGCTACCAGTTGATCCTCCAGCAGAGCCAGATGCGGCACCAGCTGTTATACCAGACACAGGCGCGGAGGCGTAATTCCATGAATGCTTATTGCATTTTATGCAGACCTTTCAGGGAACACCGCCGGATGCCACGTCTATGGCTGAGCTGACGCGTATATTCTAGCAGCAGCATCTGCTAACATTTTCAGGGGATGGAGGACCACAGGCTGCGGAGTCTTGGATGGGGTCGATGCAGACTATTTTTGAGCATCTTGAGACACCTCCAGGGCGGAGGGTCAAGCTCGCGGCGTACATGCTGCATGATTCCTCCAAGAGGTGGTGGGATGTCACCACCCAGTCAGAGCATCACAGAGACATGGCGTGGGAGGATTTTCAGGCCGTCTTCTATGAATTCTTCTTCCCAGAGATGCTGAGGGAAGATAGAGCTCGAGAGTTCATGAATCTATAGCAGGGTGCTATGTCGGTGATGGACTATTCTACTCGTTTCACCGAGCTTCAGCGCTTTGCACCCGTGCTGGTGGGTGACGAGACGTTGAGGGCCAGACATTTCAAGAATGGTCTTCGTTATGACATCTGAGTGCTGGTAAATGTTTTCAGGTTGCCTATTGTACATGATATTGTAAATCAGGAACTGATTACAGAGAGGAACCTGCGGGAATCTAGTGGTGTGGGCCAGGGCGGTTCATCACCAGTTACTGGTACTATTTCTACTAGTAGGGGGAAGAGACAGAGGGACTTCTCTCAGGGTGGAAGTACCAGCCAAGCAGCTTCTTCAGGTGGCCCGATCAGGTGCTACCAGTGTGGTAGAGATGGGCACAAGAGACCGCAGTGTCCATGAGACCTAGTGGAGTGCCGAGCTTGAATCAAGATGGGTCATCTACAACGCTTTTGTAGGGTGTTTCCACCAGTGGCTAGTGAGATGAGTTCTGTACAGACTCCATGTGCGGGAGCCGGACCAGTGGCTTCTTACCAGTCCAGAAACTGGAATACGTCAGGGCGTGCAGGTAGAGATGGTGGTCGTGGTTGTGGTATCCAGACACCAGGATCTCAGAGGCAGTAGGGCAGGACAGCTCAGGGTAGCCAGGCTATGTCGCAGGTCCGCGGCACTGGGCAGGCATATGTAGTGCAACAGACCCAGCAGGAGCAGGATCCCGGACCTTCTACAGTCGGTTGATCGTTTCAGGGATGTCTTCCCGGACGACTTTTTAGGTCTTCCTCCGGAGCGAGAGGTGGATTTCTCTATCGAGTTAGTGCCATGAGTAGCACCGGTGTCCATTCCTCCTTATAGGATGGCCACGCCGGAGTTTCAGGAGCTCAAGAGGCAGTTAGAGGAGTTACAGGCAAATGGGTTTATCTGACCCAGTACTTCTCCATGGGGATCGCCGGTCCTTTTTGCGAAAAAGGAGGACAATACCCTCAGACTTTGTGTGGATTATTAGAAGCTGAACCAGTTGATGGTTAAGAACCGATATCCCCTGCCAAGGATTGATGATATTTTTGATCAACTTCATGGAGCATGAGTGTTCTCGAAGATTGATTTGAGATCAGGATATCATCAGCTGCGTGTTAGACCATCTGATATACCTCTCACAGCTTTCAGGAGCAGGTATGGTCTATACGAGTATATGGTCATGCCGTTTGGACTCACGAATGCGCCAGTATGTTTCATGGCTCTGATGAATCATGTGTTCCATTTATATCTGTATTCTTTTGTGGTAGTATTCATGGATGACATCTTGGTGTACTCTCACACTCGACACGACCATGTCACCCATCTTGAGATCGTATTGAGTACACTGAGAGAGCAACGGCTATATGCTAAGATCCCAAAGTGCCACTTTTGGATGGACCAGATTCACTTCCTGGGTCATGTCATCTCAGAGGCAGGAGTTTCAGTAGACCCAGAGAAGGTGAGAGCAGTAGTTTCCTGGGAGAAGCCTAAGAACGTGTTTGACATAAGGAGTTTCTTAGGGCTGGCTGGTTACTACAGACGCTTCATATAGGACTTCTCCCACTTAGCAGCGCCGTTGATGGGTTTGACTAAGAAGGGTGTGAAGTTCATTTGGTCAGAAACTTGTGAGACAGCCTTTTAGGACCTGAAAGGAAGGTTGACATCAGCACTAATCCTGATACTCCCAAAGCAAGGGGAAGAGATATACAATTTACTGTGATGCATCAGGGATTGGGCTGGGAGCAGTGTTGATGCAGGGCGATCGAGTGGTTGCGTACGGGTCTCGGAAGTTGAGGCCACATGAGAGGAATTACCCGACGCATGATCTCGAGTTGGCTGCAGTTGTTCATGCGTTGAACTGTTGGAGACATTATCTGTTGGGAGAATGTTTTGTGGTCTTCACCAACCACAAAAGTCTCAAGTATATCTTTACATAGCGTGACTTGAATCTGAGGCAGCGAAGGTGGGTCGAATACCTTCAGTACTTTGATTTTGAGCTTGCCTATACACCTGGTAAAGGTAATGCTGTAGCTGATGCACTGAGCAGGAAGACTCAGATACAGGCAGTGCATGAGGCCAGTGATGAGTGGCAGCTTATGGCTTTGTTCTCTGAAATGCATCTGGAGGTGCACGACAGTCAGGGGCAGACTTATCTTTCCTCTTTAGTTGTGACTTCTACCCTCCTGGATAGAGTGAGGATGAGACAACTATCTGATTTAGAAGGCCTAGTTCTACAGGAGTCGGTGGCAGTGAGGACCCTCCTGGTTGGATGATAGGCAATGAATAGGTTTTGCGTTTCCATGGACGTGTGTGGGTTCCAGGGAATATACGCGAGGAGCTGATGCGGGAGTTTCATGCTTCAGCTTGGGCAGTTCATCTCGGGGTTACCAAGATGTATTGTGACCTGAGACGTCAATACTGGTGGTCGGGCATGAAGAGAGATGTAGCTGGTTATGTTATGAGATGTTCCACCTGTCAGTAGGTGAAGGTAGAGCATTAGAGACCAGCTGGGCTGTTACATCAGTTACCCATTCCGGAGTGGAAATGGGATGATGTCGCGATGGATTTCGTGACTGGATTGTCGAGGTCACCTCATGGCAATGACGCCGTGTGGGTTGTTATGGACAGACTCATGAAGGTAGCTCACTTCTTTCCGATCAAGGAGACCTTCGGTGTTGACGAGCTTGAAAGGATGTATATCCGATAGATCGTCTATCTTCATGGGGTCCCTTGTTCTATCATTTCAGATAGGGACGCCCATTTTACATCTCGTTTCTGGCAGAGTTTCTAGAGGGCACTGGGTATACAGGTGATTCTGAGCATAGCTTACCACCCTCAGATAGATGGCCTGTCAGAGCGTACTATACAGGTGCTTGAGGACATGCTGCAAGCATGCGTCCTAGACTTTGGGGGATCTTGGGAGAAGCATATACCCTTAGTCGAGTTTTCCTATAATAATAGCTTTCAGGCGACTATCGAGATGGAACCATACGAGGCTTTATATGGTAGGTCATGCCGATCACCTTTGTGCTGATTAGAGGTAGGTGAGGCAGCTCTACTGGGACCACGTCTTGTGAAGAAGACTTATGAGTAGGTCCAGTTGATTCAGAAGCGGATGGCTACCACGCAGTCTCGTCAGAAGTCATATGTCGATCACCGCAGACGACCTTTGGAGTTCGTTGTCGGGGATCAGGTTTTCTTTCATGTTTCACCGAGGCTAAGACACAAGTGGATCAGGAGACAGGGTAAACTTTCACCGCGGTATGTGGGGCCATTTGAGATTCTGGAGAGAGTCGGGTTGGTTTTCTATCTGTTGTGGTTACTGCAGCGATACCAAGCCATGCACGACATCTTCCATGTATCTCAGTTTCCCTGCTATCATTCAGACCCATCTCACACCTTTCATCCAGAGGAGGTTGAGCTTCAGATGGATGTGTCCTTTGAGGAGCATCCAATTTGTATCATTGAAAGGAGCATGAAGGTTCTCCAAGACTGGTCAGTTCCTCTCATACAGGTGCTATGGAAGCATGGTCAAGTGCAGAACGAAACCTGGGAGTGGGAGACCGACGTACGTGCTCAGTGGGTGGAGTTGTTCACGGTTATATCTTCACCACCCTTGGAAGGGAAATTCAGGGACGAATTTCTATAAGGAGGGAAGTTTTTATGAACCCGGTTCTTATTCTGAGGTAAGGGATTCTTCTTTCTCTTTTCCTTAAGTGTTTTTGAAAAAAAATATGGAAAATGGGGAAAATCCTAAATTTTGGAAGTACACGCTGTGTACTTTTCCCACACGCTGTTTACTGTTGGTCGTGTGGGATGGGTACACGGGGCATGTGGCCATGCCAGGGATGAAGGGTGTAGGAACCAACTACATGCCGTGTAGTGGTCCTTTACACGCCGTGTAGTCAGTCGGTAGGCCAAAACAGTAAGGCGGTGGAGCATCCGCCAGCTGGGTGATAGTACATCCTGTGTAGTCGGGAGTACATATCGTGTACTCATGTCGACGAATGAACAGTGAGGCGGTACCGCTAGGGGAACAGTTAAATAAAGGAAGTACATGCCTTGTACTTTGTTTTTTTCACTTAAAATGGGCAGTAGCCTCCCCTGTTCACAGGGAAGGCTTAGAACCGGAGGAAGGAGCGGGAGGGGACGACCGAACCTTTGAAGACCCACCGAGAGTTCATCTGGAATCCGTTTCCACCTCGGACGATCTCGTTGGAACTGCACGGGTAAGCCCTCCGCTCTCCTTAAGCCGTTCATACCAATTATTTCCCTAACGGAAGTTATTTACATTTAATCGGGTTTTATTCTTCGTCAGATCTACGTCGTTCTTGGGCATCTCTGGAACCGACGTTCGTGTATAGAACTCGTTGCCATATAAGGTAGGTGGCTTGGTGTTTAGTTTTCCAACTTCCATGTGTTTTGTGCATTTTTGTGCCACGAACCCATGTTGGTGTGTCGTGTGGCTGAGGTCGTGGCTATTTTAACAACCTAGAACTGTATAGGTAATTGAATAAATTGTAAAACTACTGTTTGGGATCGTTGCTTGGATCTGAAACCACCTTGGGGGTGTGTTCCACTATTTAGCCATTTGGCCAGGATACCCAAGGGTATGCCTTTAAAGTAGTAATTGTAGAATTTCCTTGAGAGGAATTGCTTGTTTACTTCTTGTTTACATGTTGGGCATGGACTGGTTACCTATTTGGCCTAAGGGCGTTGTTGTGATTAGCCTGTGGGCACTGCACTGTTTAGCCTGAGGGCTGTAGTTATTTCACCTGAGGGCAACCTTTTGTGCCTGAGATCTTGACTTTTGTGCCTGAGGTCGACACTTCCTACGCCTGAGGGCAAATTCTATTACGCCTGAGGGCTATACCTGCGGGTTGGATTCTTCTTACCTGAGGGTAAGGTTTTGCTTGTCTAAGGACGTGGACTATTTACTTAGAAATGCACTGTGGTGATTTCTAATATTTAATGTATTAAATGAATAATAAAATGGAAATTTAATTTTTAAGTTAGTTACTTTTCAGTACTACTTACTTTATTGCATTTTACTATTGCACACTGTTGTTGCATGCTTACACGTAGTTGGGCACGGGCCTTTGGTGGGTGCCTACTGAGATATATTTCTCACACCCTATTTGGGTCATGCTTTTTGGCCCAAACAGATTACGTTGTTGTAGGTGTGGATAGGGGAAAGAGTCCATATACAGGTACATGATTGCTTCTGAAGAGTAGGAGGGCATGGGACCGAGCCTAGGCTCGTGATTCCGTTGCCAGCTATTTTGCTTTGTTTCGCTATACTCTGATTTGGGTTATACTGTATTGATGTATAACATGTTCTGGCTGTTTTCTTAGAACTTGAGACATGTATCATCATTATTTATATATTGTTGATTATATCCACTGTTGTTGTTTATTTCAGTTGTGTATGTTTTACTGCTTCCGCTGTTTGATGTATGTTTTATTTCGTATTCCGATGCGCTACACTTTGACAAATGAGGGCATAGTTTCCCCACTATCAGACCTGGGCCCTCACTGCTAGTCGGAAGCCTATGGCGTTTGGAGAAATGTGTTTGAGGTCACGTGGTGAACCGGGTTCGGGGCACCCATTGTGTGGCACCCGGAACCGGGACGTTACATCACTACTACAAAATATGCCTTTAACGGTGCACCTTAATTAGCACTAAAAAATATCTAACTACCAGAGCATGATTAAATTCCCTAGGCTTTTATTATTGATTCTAAAAGCATTGATAAAACCCCCATTTATCAACACTTTTAGAAGTGCTAATAAAGGATCTCTTTATCAGTGCATTTAGTAGCACTGATAAAGGGGCATGCAGCAGTGTGATGTAAGAGCACACTGCAACATCAGAAATAGGGTAGTGTTCCAAAACACTGCACCACCATAAATTAGAAAAATCATGTAAAAATACATAATTTAAATGAAATAAAAATTACAAAATAAATATAATAAAAAAATATTATATTATAGAGTAAAAGAACACACATGTATAAAAGAACAAACCACCCCTACTTGAGAAAAATAATGAACCTATATAAGAAAACAATTATTATATTAGTAATAATATAAAGAAATAAATTAAATAGGAAGTGTTAATTTTAAACTAAACTCTGATTCATACCTGGAACATTGTGTATCAAATTGAGTTGCGGTTGATTTTTGCATGTCACGTCATTTCTTGTACGTCTTCAAGCATTATCTCTGTGAAAATTCACTAAGTATAAGATAAAAATTATAAGTAAATTAATTAAGTAATAGCATATATAATGATGATAAAAAAAAATCTAGGCTCATTTTCTTAGATTTGGCGATGTGATGTGTGTTTTAAACTAAAATGACACCTATATATTGAAAAGACGGACTTAGAGTCATATCGGTCACACCGTGCATCAAATTATGGTGCAGATAATTTCTATACATCTCAAATGACTTATAGATCATTTTCCTAATGTATCAAAACAATCCTAATGAATTTTCTCATTTTTTAGTATGTCACTTGCATTTTTTACTAAAATGGAATTTTAAATTGGAAACACGCACTTTGAGTGATACCAGTCACATCATGTGTCAATTTTACATGAGACTAATTCCTGCACATAAAAAATGACTTTTTAATCATATTCCTAAATTAACAATACAATACAAGTGTGTTTTCTTATATTTTAGTGGCTGAAACTTTTTTAACTAAAATGTAAATTTTAAACTGATAACGGACACTTTGAGTCATAACGGGCACATCATGTATCAGATTGAGGTGAGGCTGATTCCTACATGTCAAAAATGAGTTGTGGGTAATTTTACTAAATTATAAAAACAATATGAATGTTTTTTATTAGTTTTAAGTATTTCAGTTGACTTTTTTACTAAAATTAATGTTAATTTTAAATAAAAAGGCTCACTTTGAGTCATACTGGTCACACTGTGCATCAGATTAAGGTGTGGATGATTACTACATGTCTCAAATTACTTATGGATTATTCCAATAAATTGTCAAATCAATACTAATGTGTTTTCTTGGTTTTGAGTATGTCACTTGTGCTTTTTACTAAAATGTCATTTTAAACTATAAATGCACACTTTGTGTCATACGGGTCACATCGTGTGTCGGTTTGATATGAGACTCATTCCTACATGTCACAAATGAAATATGAATCATATTTATAAATTATTAATAAAATAAAATCATTTTTTCTTGGTTTTTAGTGGGTGAAACTTTTTGAACTAAAATATCAATTTTAAACTCATAACAGACACATTGAGTCATACTGGGCACACCATGTATCGGATTATGGTGCGGCTAATTCTTACGCATAAAAAATGATTTATGGATTAGTTTTATAAAGTATAAAAATAATATAAATGATTTTCCTTAGTTTTGAGTATGTCAGTTGTCTTTTTTACTATAATTAATTTCAATTTTAAATAAAAAGATGCACTTGGAGTCATACTGATCACACAATGTGTCGGATTAAGGTGAGAATGATTCTTACACATCTCAAATGACTAATGGATTATATTTCTAAAGTATCAAAATAATCTAAATATTTTTTCTTGTTTTTGAGTACTCCACTTGTATTTTTTATTAAAATATAATTTTAAACTTTAAATGCACACTTTGAATTATACCAGTTGCCTTTTAATGATGGTTTTATACATTCTTGACACATTTCCTTGTTGTTGTTATCTCAATTGTAGCCTCAAAGACCAATATCTCATGATCATGAGTAACTTTGAAAAATACACCCCAACTATAGAAAAATAATACACATGTATAAAAAAAATTCTTATGTTAGTATTACTATAAAGAAATAAATTAAACATAAATATGAAATAATAAATTAATAAAATGTCGATTTTAAACTAAAACCACACAATTTGATCTATACTGGGTACATCGTGTATTACTTTGAGGTATGGTTGATTCCACCGTGTATTTTTATCCTATAGTGCATTCAACACTTTGGGTCATCTAACAATATTTTAGTTTTATAGCCCAAAATATTGAATACGTTGGAGAATAAAAAGAAAATTCCATCACATGGGTGAATCATCCTTGTTGAGTGAATGATCATAGTACATGAGAGAATTATCCTTGATGGTGAAGTCATTTATTCCTAGAAAACATTAACCATTAGTGTAAACCTATTAGTGTTCATTTATTGAACTAAAATAAATATTTACATATGAGTTTTTATGGAACATAGTAAAATTTATCTTTCCCTTTCACCGTCATAGAGAGTAAAAACTCAATGATAAACCATTAACCTTCTTTGATGGAAAAAACTTCAGTATGACCCATTATGTATTTTCAGAATAAAATATACTCCATTATAAATTTTTTACCCCTTTTAATAGTATTGAACATCAATATAGGCCTTTATAGCATCCAAATGACACTAAAATCTAGTGCATACATTAAGTCTTCCAGGATCTTTCTATAGATTAGTGTATACTTTTCAATATTCTAGGTGATGATAAACTCTAACATAACATCACCATTATTTCTTCATAAAAATGGGAATATCCTTATTCTCATGTATTTTTTGTTAATAATGGTGATGAGTTTTTTATTAATGAGCTTGTGAACATGGATCATTTTACATAATGAATGTGCTCATGAAAAATGAATGTTACTTGTATGGATTTCACAAGAATTTGTGATATTATATCATGCATTTAATTTATGATTTAATATCCCAAATAATTTCACCACCCACCAAATTGAAACCACTATATTGTTCTTTTTTGAAAATTCAATATTTGGTTGATGAAATTTTGTATTTCTTTATTTTTTTAGAGCTGTTGGATCATGCTATTAGATTATTTTTTAAAGGGGTATTCATTTAGATTTTTTATGCTTCATGGTTTCATTTGAATTGGGTTTTTAATTTTTGGATATTTTTTCATAAATTGGTTTCTTTCATTTGATTCCATGTTTCCTTTAACACCATCCCTCCTTTATGACCATGATCTCTCAATATTGTTTTTCCTCCAATAGTTCTATCATACACATTTTGGATTTGTTGGTTGATTACACACATATTTATTCAAACATTTGAGTGGTATTATATACATTTTCTATGATTGTATTAGTGTTGTATGACTCTCAAGTGACTATTGGCTCCACTACTATGACCCTTTCTTTGCAGTGTAGAGAATCTATGGGCAAGAAAATCCATTTTTTTTTGTTACTCAATTTTTTCTTGATGAGGGGTTTATGAGCTACCTTAATAATATTTAATAGTACTTGGAATGTGGTAATATAAATTTTAGACTGTGATAATTAGTTTGAAAAAATAAATGGTGTTTGTTTTGTTTCTGAAAAAAATCATCCACTTAAATTCCTATACAAAATCACTTGGTATGATCCTCATTATACTATATTACCCAACAATTTTATTATCTTCAAGTCGGTGCTTTGTCTCCTTCTCAACCTCATTCTCCGCCTTTTCCTCCTCCTTCACCCCAGTCTCTAACTTCTACTCAACCATCGCCTCCACCTCTACCTCCACCTCTGCTATTTCCCAACAATTTTATTGTTTGCAGGTCGGTGCGTCTAAACAAATTAATTTACTCTATTATACTTCTCCTTGAGAAACAGATTTAAAATAATATATAATCATTATGAAACTAATGCTTCAAACCCCAAATATATTTCAAAGGTCTCATAGTTCGTACTAGATCACAAACATAACAATTAATCACCTAAGTTTATTTTCGGTAAACATTCTAGCAGCATGTACACTACACACTCATTTTTTAAAAAAATTACTTATTATTTTGAGTATGAAGATTGTATACAATTTTGGTAGTAATGATAAATATATATAAATAAATTATTAAGAAATATTTTTAATGAAATTTTAATTAAATTTGGAAATTACCTATTCAGGTATACTGGTTGTTTGATGGTTTATGATCTCTCTCATAAATTTACAAATATAATATCCACAATCGAAGCCATTATCTCACTTAAGACACTACAAAAACATTGACCAAAATAATTAAATTGATTTAAAATATGTTTTGATAGTTAAATATTTCTATATATACCTTAATTTGTTTCCATATGTATATATCCACAATCTTTATCTATTTAGACGCTGACTTCATACCATGATTTAGCATATATTTAGTGATCACCCTATCATAACAAAATTATTGTTAAAACATATACCAAAACATGTAATTTTAAGTTTATCTATAAAATGTTGATTTCAATGTATTGAAAATTCACAATACACATCATGTGCAGTCGGTTTTTTGGATATTCATGCATTGGATCCATAAAATAAATATTTAGGGTATCCAGATTGACGATGATTAGCATCCAATGTTTCCTAAAAAATAAAAAAAAAATAAGTAATGTAAAAAATAAAAATATATTTTATGTGATTAGATTGTAGAGTTTTACCTATATATTATAAGAATAAAAAAGAGTTTGTCATCTGTTATTTTTTTCCCAGATGCTTCGAGTAGCTCATATCTTTTCTTCACAATTTCTTCCTTATCCAATGTATTTTTTCTGTAGAAATGATACAGAGATTAATGAATACAAATCATGATTCCCATGGTTTTCCCTTTATATAGTAGTAATATAAATTTCTATATAAAATATAAATATTTATTAACTTTAATGAACATATTAGCTCACTATTTGGACAGATGTATTATGAAAATGTACCTTATATATGTATTGACAACTAAAACTCCCAACCATTCTTGCTTAAGAATATCATTTATACTTTTGAGACCAACTACGTATATCATGGAATTTTCATATATTTCTTCTTCATATGAAATGTAAGAAATATTTACATATTTAAATGCGGTCTCTACATGAAGTTTTAATGATAATAAATATTACTCTAGAACTAGTGGGGAGAAAGTACCCCCGAAAGGTCCTTTTTATTTCTTGGTCGATCCACTAGATTATCTTGAACTGACTTTTTGTTTCCCCATTGTTTTATCCATCTGTAATATCATACCTCACTTCAGAATTTTTTTCATCAACTATTATAGGTTTTTCATATGAATTTTTTTTTAAAGGCATACCTTTTGTATATTTATCATATTAGATGGTAATTATGTGAAATTTCAAACATAATTGACCATTGTAATATCTATATTGTCAAGTGGAATAGGCAAATTAGTAGTCAGCTAATGAGCTACCCCAATATACACTCTCATGTGATCTTTTGGGAGTTATTTTAGGTGTATCTTTTCTCCCAAAATATTATATGATATACCCCTCAAAATAAGGTGGTGCATAGGTGTTGAAAGATAAAAAACACATACAACTATACCCTATAGAATTTTATTAATATAAAGTTATCATAAGTTGTTTAATTCACATATAGGAGAAAGGGTAATTACAAAATTGATTACCATTGGTAAGGTATGCGGTTGAGGGGAACGACTAACCTCAAATATAGTGGGGTCATTTGGTTCTTCTAGTGCGGATCTTTGTTCCACCGTTGGTTCGCTTTGATCCCTTCTCATACATTGGCCTATCAAACCAGACCAGACGATAATATCTTGAAAATAATTTATGTGTGCTTTAATTATTTTCATCATCTTATATGTATCTTCATGTGGTTTTATCTTCTCGAAATATATTCTAGGAGACACTCCAAAACCTACTCTTCTAATGTGAACATATTGTTCTAGCTACTTTAAAGCTACTAAAAGTAGTTTTTCTTCTAGTACGGTCACTGCTGATTCTTGTGTCAAAACTATATACAAAAAATTATAAACATAAATAGATATTTTTATATAATACTATTATAAATCATAAAAAATTACTATTATTTCATACTTACACATGTTTATCGTACTAATTTTTTGTTTTCATCAACCAGTTTAACCTTCTTATTTACGCAATCCTCCTTCTATAGCACATGACATGGGATGGAAGTGGCTTTAGATTTTGATTCATCAATATGCATATAAATAAAATAAAATATTTTGTTTCATATCACATAAAACTTTTATTGTTGATTTAAAATACATATCAATTTCTTATCTAGTGAAGCATACTCCATCCTTGCTTTTTGTTAAGGCTACATTGGTTTTGATGCATGTTCTTTATTTTCAGTACTCTTTTGTTGTTTCATAAATTAACAATTTTGAATAAAATTGGATAAAATAAATAATTTAAAATAATATATTATCGACTATAATGCACCTAAAATTATTTATCATTGCGATGATTGATGAAATCATCCCATGCTTCCTACTTTATAATGTATGCATAACTAACCGGTGGGTGGGACTTTACTTTTCCCTCAGTATCCCGAAGATATAACTTAGTAAGAAGGTCTAAAAGATTATATGGTATTTTCCAATGGCCATTAAGATAAATTTCCTATATAAATATTCTAAAATAAATTAACTCTGCAAGGAATAATGAAAATTAAATAAACATTTCATTGTATAATTTTTAGGTAAAATAGAGAAAGTATATTGTAACATTACCTTTACTTATTATCAAAGGTTATACTTCATTATATGCTAGACGTGGCACCATGAATCAATATCAATCATCACATTCATCCTCATTATTACCCCAAAATAACTAATGAACATTGACTTTTGGGGTTCAATAGGTTGGACCCGTTGATTCCAACAAACCTCAAATTTTATTCCCTTACTTATTTCCTTGATAATTTTATTCAACACAATGATGTTGTGTTGTTCTTGTTTTTTTTTCATAAACATGTTGTTGATACCCAAATAATTTTATAGTTTCAGCATCAACAATTTGTTCTTCCTCAGGATTGGTAACATCATCATGTGTAGTAGACATTGTGCTCATGAGTAGACAAACATTTAATTTTTCTTGAATAAAAACAATGTAAACACAAACGAAGAATTTGAGAAGGGTTGTATGCATGCTCTATTACAAACTTGATGAACTCTTTAACTCCATATTCATACTCTTTTGTCAAATGATTAGCATGCAACCATTTTTATGGAAATGGGTAATTGAATTTAAGAAAATAATTACTCTACTATGATAGGTGTTATCCTTTAAATTCATCTAGAGGTGAAAGTTATAGACATATTTCATCCTCATCAGTTTCATATCTCAAATAGTTATTATAACATTTTGTTGCTTGATACTCATTATCCATCTCTTCTGATCATGCACCTATGTTGCTTGAACTACTATGAGAAATAGTCATCCCATATTGGGTACTGGTGATCATTTTGAATGACTACTTCTTAGAGTAGTTCAAGCAATAGAGATGAGATGGGGGATGAGTCTCAAGAAATAAAATGTAATAATAACTATTTAGGAGATAAATCTGATATAGATGACAATTTTCTCCTTAAAAATTTTAAAATTACCACATCTTAATTTAAAATTTCAAATATTGTCTCAAAATGATAAAAGGTCTCTAACACTACCACGAGAACATCAACTCATCCCTAATGAGTTGCACTAACTCTAATATATGTTACTAGTCCTTTTCCCTCACATGTATCCCAAATATAAGATCTTTATGTCCACTGAGGTTCATGTGTAGTGTGTGAGTATAAAAATCAACAAGTAAATACTAACAAGGCCCCAAAAATATACAATAATGCATATATTTGAGTATATGTTAAAAGTAGCAACACTCAAAATACACATGTAAGTTAAGTCATTGTGTACTAATTAGGACACCCTGATAATCAAATGTACCTATTTCATTTTATACCAGTGAATTATACTAATCATGCCATAAGTTCATACCATGGTTGTTCCATGACATTCAAATAATTTCACTAATAAGAAGTTAACATTTTAATCATATGAGGAGAAAAAAATTATCTATCTCCCTATATAAATAACCACATCACAGGTACCATGAGATTCGACCTCAGAACCCTAGCATCCAAGACTATCCCTCAGGGATAACCATCACATGTACTTATTGCATCCAAATAATGAAATGGATATAACATATCCATTTTTCATAGGAAGTGAATTTAAAATATGTGTAGGTCTTAACATAATCAGTTCCCTTAGTAAATAACCACACAATGGGTGACACAATACAATAGTTAAACCTAACTTCTGAAAACCCACAAAGAAGAACAAACAACAACACAAATTTCACATCACCCTCACCCTATCCCTCAATGAATCACTGACATTTCTATAGTAACTCACATTATAACATACAATACCTGACCCTCACATAATACCCATCATATTCTAATATACGATACTCAAAGATCGATAATCCTATATATTTATGCTTGGTTTATTGTGTAAAGTATGTTAAAAATGTTTACTTATTTTAAAATTATTTATTCTATGAAATTAAAGTTTGAACTTGTGTTCTTTAATTATTTAAATTCTTTCATTTATATAATTTGATGCATAGAAATTTTATAAGATCCAAATCATTTTAAGATCCATAAAGGAATATAGATATCATATGTTTGGTCCAAAAAATTGGATCTACCTAGATTGGAAAAAACTCTTTGGTATAGATGTGGTTTCCAGTCTAGATGCATTAGGTGCAACTACAAAAGGGGAACTACGTCAAACTATTGGTCCTAGTTTGTTATATTCCAATTAGATTAGGATCATTCCCTTGCAATCTCCTGGTCTGGATCATGAAAGCGAATGAGATGTGATTTAATAAACAACCTAATACCTTTTCTAATAAATTACCCAGGTTTTGATTTAGAAATTCATTAATGAAACCATAAATTTTCTTTAACCTAGATACAATGGTTTTTCAGTATCACCATATAACTGTATGATTATTCCTTGGACTCCTCATGATCAATAATAATAAAAAACCACCATAAATGTGCAACACCCCTTAACAAACTAATATCTAATGAAATATAAATCTTCTTCCTTGAATAGATCAAACTAAAATAAATCTCAAAATACTCCAATCACCTCTCTATCTTTTGATCGGAGACAACCCCCTTATACCTTAACAAGATTTTATAATAAAAGTCACACTATGCCTTCCACCTTGAACCATCTTCCTTGACGTCAACCCACCTACAGTCAATCGGAGCATTTTGTTGCCCCTCAACTAGCGATAGTGCTAACAATGGCAAGATCCATGAGTGAAGGTGGCGATAAGAATGACAACAATGAGGAAGAATGAGGGAGACCAATCATGACTAGAGTTATGGGAGAAGAGAAGTAGGGTTCGTAATGGTTGAAAAAACCACTATAATGCAAACCACATAACCCAAACAAGTAATTAATGAGATATGAGAAGAAAATAACATACCTTGGATTCTAGTCTTGATTCTTATGAGAGAATGTAGAGGAGGAGTGTTGATAGCAGGGGAGTTCTGCAAGAGCTTGAGAATCATGACTGAATCAGTCATTGTTAGGGTTATTTTAAATGGATCAGGAAGACCTTTATAATCGCTTATAAAGAAGCATTGATAACGACACCTTTTATCAACGTTAAATTAATAAGCGCTAATAAAAGTTATCTTCGTCGATGTTTTTAGCGCTGATAAAGATCGAACTTTATCAGTGCTAAAAAAGTGTCGATAAAAGACATATTTATCATTACTAATGGTTTAGTGATGATAAATGTCCATCTTTATCAGCGCTAAAGAAGCGCTGATAAATCTCCATTTTGTAAATATATTTATAATGATTTTTTTTATAATTATAAGTATATCTTATCATTATATATATTTATATAATTATATATATAATAATGAATATATATAAATGTAAATATAGTAAATACATTCATTATTTAAATATATTTATTGTAATTTTATAATAATAAATCTATTTATATCATTATATATATTTATATATTTATATATTTATATCATTATATATATTTATATAATTAATAAATATATATAAATATAAATATAAATATATTAAATATATTCATTATTTAAATATATTTATTATAATTTCATAATTATTTAAATATATAATTATTTATTTATAAATATATAAATACCTTTTTTAAAATATATTTATATATTTATATCATTCTATATATTTATATAATTATATATATTTATATAATTGTATATATATATATTTAATAAATAAATATAAATATAGTAAATATATTTATTATTTAAATAACTTTCTTATAATTTTATAATTATTTAAATATATATAATTATTTATTTATAATTATAAATATATAAATTTATAGATATAGTAAATATACATTTATTCATATATTTATTTATAAATATTTATTTACAAATATATTTTTAATTAACATTATTGATGAATATATGATCTTAAATTCATGCATCTTAAAAATGAGTTTAAAAATGAGCACACTTTAAAAATATTGAAAAAATGGATAAGTTTTATTAATTAAATATAAATTCAAAAAAAATAAAAAAAATATTAAAAAATGAATAAATAATACCTAACTGTAATAATATTAAAAATAAATAAATAAAATTTACCGATTAAAAACATAATATATTAAATGTATCATGTTATAATGAAATTCTAAAATGAATACTAAAATTTGAATAAATTATATAAATATTAGGTGTATATGTGTCTCTATATAAGATTTCATTACGTAAATATTTGTGGGTGTGTGTTGTATATAAAAATGCTTTAATTACGTATATATATGTAAAATCAATGTAACACATATTTGATATATGTTAAATTGAAAAAATAAACAATAACATTCAATTATGTCCCTTGTTCGATGCAATTAGTCAGTATTTTTAATTAATATTAAATTTTAATTATAAATCATTTTTCACTAAATATATGACTTATTTAATGTAAGCGTATATATTTTGTATTATATAAATCATATTTTAGGAAATACTATATATATTGATATATATATATAGAAATATAAATGAATATATTTCTATATTAAATATATCAATGAATAACTTTGTATAAAAACCATTAAAATCAATAAGCCATTAATATGCATGCTTTTAATTATTACATTTTATTCATTTTATATAAATTTTATTCATTTTAATTATTAAAGGTTCATTTTGCAGTAGTGTATGTAGTTAAGTTATCTTGGTAAATAAGAGGTAGGATTATTGGGACTTAGGAGGTAGTTACGAGTGAGTGTTTGGCTAGCTCTCATTGTAACAAGCCTGAAGTCACCATGGGTGTTTGGGGGAAGTGTTTTTTAGGAATGTTTTAATCCATTTCTAGTCTTTTCCCAACCTTTTTTTTTGAGTTTAGTGAAATCATGATCTTGAATTATGTCTACTGGAATTGATATTCATGTATCCTTGATCTGTGTATCTTTGAATAGAATAATATTGCTGATGTTTCTATGTTGTCTTATGATGTTGTGTAGCATCATGTCTCTAAGAAGACGTTTTAATAGGCCCCAAGAGAAAGTTATTGTTGAACCACAATGAGTGAATCCTCCAATGGACCAAAATCTTGTTAAAATAGTGGTGTGTGTTGTCCAAGCTTTGGGACAAACACTTGCACCTGTTCCCATTCTGGGTCCAGTAGTGAAACCTCAAAGGGATAAATCTCGAAATCATGCTCAAGGGTTTCTTCACCATAATTTTCCTGCTTTAAAAGGCTCTAATGATTCTCAAGAGTCTGAGGATTGGTTGAAAAAGATCGATATTCTTTTTGAATTCTTGGAAATATCTGATTCAATTAAGGTAAAGTGTGCTACCTTCAAGCATGAAGGGCCTAGTAGAAGATGGTGGGATTCAATGTTGATGGCGAAGAAGCGTGGGGGGTTATAGTGGAAAGACTTTTGGTTCCTTTTCACCAATTAATTATATCCATATTTGATGGTATTGGAAAAGTACATGGAGTTTCTCAATCTCTAGGAGGGTGACATGATTGTGACGTGGTACGCGAACCATTTTGTTGAGCACATATAGTTTTATCCTTAGGTTGTGGAAAATGAAAAACTGAAGGCTTATATATCTAAGATTGGTTTTCATATTGACATATAATCTCAAGTTTTCATGTTAAAGCTTACATCTTATACTGACGTACTTGATAAAGCATTGATGGCTAGCTGGACCTGGATGATAAGTCAGGGTTGATGGGAGTTCCCTTTTCTTCCAATGGAAATTTCATGAGTTCCTTTAAGGTAAAGAGAAAGTGCGATGATCCACATGGTGGGTTTCTAAAGCAGGCATATTTTATATCTCCTGCAATTCTTGACAGAGGCCCTGTGACTTTCTTTCAGTGTGGTAAGGTTGGGCATTCAAGGCGGGTTTTCAGTGAGGTACACAAGATCTATAGTCAGTGTCATCATTCAAGCCACCTACAGAAGTTCTTTCATGTCTCTTCTACTCTGTGTAGTGTCATGAGCTCATCAGCACCTAAAATTATTATAGAGCAATTATATGCTTAATGATCTAAGAGGTTCCAGCCACATGCATCCAAAATAAAGCTTCTTCATGTAGTGGAAAAGTCTCTAGAGGAAACATATGAGGGTCCAGTGACTGTGAGAGGTTTCATCACTATAGATTCATCTTTAGTGATTGCTTTATTTGATATTAGTTCATCTCACTCATTTATATCAACCTATATTATTAACTTGCTAAATATTCCTACTGAACTTTTATATTATATGATGGATAATACTACGCCTCTCAGAATTAAGATAGAGCAGAGTCTTCGATGTCCTGCTTTCATTTTCTCTTTATCAAAGATTGAGCTTACCTTGGATTTTATGGTTCTTGACATGAAACCTATTGATTTCATTCTTGGGATGGATTTAATCATTGTTAATAAGTCTTGAATTAACTGTTATCTTTGGTGGTTTTCTTTTACTGCACCCGATGGGGTGTGTCGTGTGTTTTAGGGGGGATGAGACTGGAAGTTGAGTAGAGTCAGGCCTTCTTTTTTAGAGTTGGGTGGGGTAATATCAATGTTTGATTTGGATTTGAAGTGAGAATCTTTGAGAAATGATATCCCTACAGTCATCATTGAGTTTCTTAATGTGTTTCCTTTAGATTTCTCTGGCATTCCACCTGTAAGAGAGATAAAGTTTTCTATTGATTTGGTACCTAGTACACAACTAGTATTTATTCCTTCTTATTGTATGGAACCAGTAGAGCTAAAAGAGTTGAAAACTTGGTTGGATGGTCTTCTCGAGAAAGTATTTATACACCCAAGTGTGTCACCTTGGGTAGTGTTTGTTCTCTTCACGAAGAAAGATGGTGGAACACTTCACATATGTGTTGATTACCAAAAACTCAATCAAGTTGTGGTAAAGAACAAGTATATGTTTCCATGGACTGATGATTTGTTTGACCAGTTGAAAGGGGAAAAGTTAGTCTCGAATATTGATATTTAGTCTATTTATCACTAGTTGAGAATTAAATAATCTGACATTCCAAAGACCACCTTTATGAGCATGTATGATCACTATGAGTATCTTGTTATGCCCTTTGGTATGAACAACGCTCCAGCAGTTTTTATGGCACTGATGAACGAGAAATTCCATGAGTACCTCAACTCATTTGTTATGGTGTTTATGGATGATATTTTGTTTTACTCCAAAACTGAGGAAGATCATGGTCATCATCTGAGAACAGTTTTAGAAATATTGAGAGATCACTGACTTTACGTGAAGCTTTGAAAATGTAATTTATAGACATGAGAAGTAAAATTATCGAGACACATGGTCTCAGAACATGGTATCTCAATTGATCCTGAGAAGGTGAAATCTATTATGAAATGGGAGAAATTGTGAAAAAAAATCGATATAAATAGATTTTTGGGATTGGTGGGGTATTACTGTGAGTTTTTTAAAGATTTCTCGAAGCTGTATTATCTAATGACTACACTCACTCAAAAAATGAGTGAAGTTCTTATGGAATAATAAATTTCAGAGTTCTTTTGATGAGATAAAATGTATGTTGACTTCTACACTAGTGTTGAATCTTCCAGAGTCTGGGTAGGGATATGTGGTATTTTGTGACACATGAGGTTTAGGTTTGGGTTGTTTTCTTATACAGGGTGATCACGTGGTAGCCTATGGATCCAGAAAGATTAGTCCACACAAAAAGAATTATCTAAACCATGGTCTAGAACTCACAGTTGTGATGAATGATCTTAAAAGTTAGCATCATTACCTTTTTGGAGAAAATTTTACCATTTATTCCAACCACAAAATCATGAGTTATATATTCTATCAAAACAATTATAATCGTTGATAGAGGCATTGAGTGGAGTACATACAGACTTTTGATTTCAACATTATATGCACCCTAAGGAAGGGAAATTTCATTGCTGACACTTTGAGTAAGAAACCTCTTACCCAGGCCATGAAAGAATCATCAAAAGAGTTAAATTTGAAGGCTCTTTTTTCTCAGTTGCATTTGGGAGTCTATGAGGAAGTGGTGAGGCTGTCTTGGAAAGTTTTCATTTGAAATACACTCTCTTAGGGACTCTCTTTATGGTGGGGAGACCATTAGCGAGTGGATGTTCTATTTTGAGAGAATATTATGTTTTCAGAACTGATTTGTTATGCCTTTGGTGGTGAGGAAGGTCATAATGGGGTACTTCCATAATTCCCAGTGGGCGGTTCACCCGGGGTACTATAAAGATGTTTTATTATATGTAGTGATAATTTTGGTGGCTAGGTATGAGATGAGACATTGATAACTTTTTTTATCATCTTTATACTTGTTATGAGTTCAAGGATTAACATCAAAGACCTTTGGGTTTTCTTCATAAACTTATGGTGCTGACTTGGAAGTTGGATGAGATTTCTATGGAATTTTTGGGTGGGATGTCATGTACCCCTCGGGGAAAGAATTCGATGTGGGTTTTTATCGATAGTCTAACTAAATCGACTCACTTTTTACCCATTTGATACACAACCAAAGTTGGGGACTTGATTCATCTCTATGTGCAAGATATTTTTAGGTTTCATGGAGTTCCATCTACTATAGTCTCTAATAGAGATCCCCATTTTACTTATCACTTTTGGAGGGGCCTCTAGGAGGCACTAGGATCCCAGATACATTTGATTACGACATATCATCCACAAATAGGTGACCAAATAGAATGATCTATACATATTCTTGAAGGAATGTTAAGTGCTTGCGTTCTTGACTTTAGTAGATCTTGGGATGTCCATTGAAGATTGGTTGGATTTTCTTATAATAACAGTTACCGGTCCATGATTTGAATAACTCCTTTTGAGGCCTTTTATGGCTGACCATGTAAATATTTATTGTGTTGGTTAGATATTGGTGAAGCTTCCTTGGTTGGACCAAGTTTGGTCCAAGAGACGATGGTGAAGATTTAGTTGATTCGTCAAAAAATGGTTACAACAGAGAGCTAGTATAAATCCTATGTTGATCTTCATAAATGATTTTCAGGGTTTTTAGTTGGTGAACAAGTGTTCTTGAGAGTTTCATCTCAGTTGGGTCACTAGAGACTTGGGAAGTAGAGAAAAATTATGTCGAGGCTTGAGGGTCCTTTCAAGATTGTTGAGTGGTTGGGGAAAGTGGCTTACCGTTTAGCACTTCCACCATAATTTACTTTGATCCACAATGTATTTCATGTATCATAGATCAAGAGTTATCTATCTAACCCTTCATGTGTTCTGGGTTGGGTGGATTTTTTTTAAGCCAAATTGATCCATGACTCGTCATCCAGTCAGGATTATTGATTTTGAGACAAAGGTACTTCATGGGAGGATGACACCTTTGGTCCATGTGCTATGGTAGCATGGTTCTGACTCTCATGAGATGTGGGAGTATAATGCATTGATGAGGGATTATTGACCTCATCTCTTTGATATGGAATCTTCTTGATAGGATTTCTGGGGATAGAAAGTGTTTATGGTGGGGAGGATGTAACATATCATTACCTTCTTTTAGGTACTTCTTAAACCCTGTTTTGATCATACTTTGGTCGGGGCTTATTATGAGTTGTTTAGGGTAAAATTTAGAGAATTTTGGACACTTAAGAGGTTGTGCATGGTTGACACATGTTTAATGAAAATAGTGTGGTTTGGCCCAGGAAACTGTACAGCCATGTTGGAGCAATCAGAAGCGGGTGCACAGTTTGTCCAAACAATGCACCTCTCCCTCAAACCTTGTGGCTTCAGATAATGGGTTTTTTCATAGTTGTCTCATGATTAAAGTATTTGTACATCCAAAATATGCACCCCAAATATAAGTTCATATAGGGAACATTGTTAAGGTCCATGGTTACTTCTAACCATACGACCTCTCCAACAAACCATGCACACGGGATTTTAAACCCCCTAATTTTTAATTAAAAATATTGGGACTCCCGGTTTAACCCCAAATTTACCCCTACTAAACCCTAATCATTTTCCTTGGTCTTGAAGGCTCTCAAGAAACAATTTTGGCTCCTTAAACCCCTTCTCGTGGTGGATCGAATCACCGTTGATCTCGTTCAATATCCTTTGGGTAAGAAAATCCCCTCTTGTGTGGTTTCTTCCGATCTTCTCTTATTTCCTCCTTAGATATTGATAGTGTCACGACCCCCTCCCCACAAATTGTACCCCTCCTGGGCCAGCAATGTGAGAAGGGAGATAATGACCCTTGGGTCCCACCTCCAGTAGGCCCCGGGTTGGTGACTAGCACCAAGGGTATAACAAACACACAAATGGGAGGCATTACCCTCTAAGAGAACACATGCAGAAGAGAGAGAAAATATAGACACCAACCAACTCCAACTCAACCAATAGGATAAAAGAAATCCCAAGTACACATATGAAATGTCATGCAAAACTACTACAACTGAAAGGGGAAAACTGAAAGTATCCAAAAGAAAGTAAAACAGCAGCAACCACAAGCCCGAATAGCTCCTGCAACCGCAAGCTAGTAGTAATCAGCCTGATCTCCAACCTGCTCCAAGTGACCTGAAAAGCAGTTTATATATACATAGGTTGAGTATAATAGTATACTCAATAGAATCCTCCCCAAAGCCTCTCATGCAAGAGTAAAGAAAGCATGCTAAAGCACAGTGAACAACAAGTGAAACTAACTCATCATCTAAACAGATATACTATATTCCCAGCCCCACCATGGATACTCTCACCAAGTAACGCAAACAAGAGTATATAATATAATAAAGAATATCAAGGGTACCCCGCTACTAATTCCCCACTGGTTTTCCACTTTTCCCCAACGTCGCACATCCTAATCATCTCTCTCCAAAAAGGCTTGCTCGCAGACACATGGGCGAAGAACCACAACATGCACCTCATACAATAAAACCACCACTTCCACACAAACAAAGTAACCAGGTAGTTTTTGGGAGCCACCACAACTCGCATAATGTGTATCATACATCGGGTATTATACCTCAAGACATTACAGCCCATACACTGAGTAAGGATCCTCAAGCCATCACAGCCTATACACGTTACACCTATAGTAGTCCATAGAAAACTATATCCAGAATATATGTGTGTGAATAACCACAATCCATCACAGCCCTCTACACACATATATGGGTAAAACTAACCAATGTGCCTGCTAGCACAAGTAACTACCAAGATAAGAGAGTGAGGCCAAAGGGGGTAGTTAGCCATCCATCCTCCCACCGGAATGTTGGAGAAAACACCCCCTAGGGCTCAGAATCCCTGGGGTATCATTTTCCCTTAATGACAGGGTGAAGTAGCATATAGAAACAAAAAAAGTACAGAATATATTATAGCTCACAACCACACTATGGGCATAACCTAGTCTTAGACTAAACTGCAGCTAACATCTCTCGGACTCCAGGATGATACTTATAAGACTAGGTATCCTATAAGAACACAACCATTTTAAAGAGATTTAATACATTACTCTATTCCCTTTTTATCATTTTCACTTTACGTTAATTAATTCTTTAAACATTAATTAACCAATAAAAATTCCACAATAAATTTCATTAGCATCACACCTAAAGTACATTGTTCCTTTAAATCACAACCTCAGAATTATGCCCCATCAAGCTCCAAACCCCATGGGTTAACATAATTTATTCAATTATTTATTTACAGCATTACTTTCCCATATTCTCAGACATTCTATAAAAACAATCTATGATTCTAAACACAAGGGGCTCAACACGGTGAGTAGATGAACTACCCATCGAGTCTTTTCCACCTATATCAAGAGCGTAGATCCATCCTCCCTTGAGAAGCTAAACATGGAAAGCACGTGGAATACCTTGCGCATCTTCACCCCTTTAGGAAGAAAGGTAATCAAGACCAGATGCCTTGAGCAGTGGGGAAAGTAAAGTAGATAAATAACCAAGAAGAATCAGTAGAAAACCAAACATTCACATCCAACCCATTTCATCATCCTCAGTGTCCTCCCTAACACCCACATGCATAAATCGATGCATCTCATCACTCTATGAGTCAACTGCTACAATAACCAGTAGGCCTCCATGCCCCCACATATCACAACAGCCATCCGGGCTTACATCACAACACAAGTAGCAGGAAAATAGAAATCATATGGGTTGGGCTCTTGGCCCTTGAACAAGTAAGAGGGTAACTCAGAACCCTTCAAGAAATTATCAACCAATCGGTTCTTTAATCCATCTTGAATTAACCGATTTATTATTCGTAGGTTTCATATTCGGGAAACCTAAACAGTAAGCTATCACAAATAAATTAAACATGCATACTGCACCAATTTGACTAACATAAAAAAACAACAATAAGAACCAGATTCATTTACATGCCTCTTTATCTTTAGCCAAACAATTATCAATTAATTCTGGTTTATGTTCTTTACCAATTTCCATCAAGAAAGAATATCTAAACAAAGCAAGCATAGATATCACATTATCTATCAAAAACAAGAGGCAATACCATACAATTTATATCAATTTATTTATCAGGTTCAAATATTTATTATGTCAATTACATTGTGATACAGTGGCTAAAACATGTCAACTCTACATTTGCACATAAAAATAAAAGAGAAGCAATGAATCCCCTACCTTAAAAAGGTTCTTAAGAATATTTATACAAGAATGATCTACACAACAGATCACGATCGGCTTCTCTCGTGACAACTGCATCCACCTGATGATGTGGCAGCATGACCGCACCAACCGAAACCCAAGAAACTCCATTAGAAGCATAGAGATCACATTCCATAATATGGAAAGGAGAAACAGGAGAAGGTGAACCCAAAATAATGATGATAAATCATACCTTATATCTAAGATTGATGGATACTTCTTGGTTGCACCAAAATAGGGGGTGCACTTTCAGCAAGAAGAATGTTGAGGGAAACCAATCCACCGGGAAAAGTTTAATCTCACGATTCCTACAGGAAGGAAGGAAAGGTTCGAGCATATCGCACCAGAGAACAAGGGAGGAAGATATGTTGTCCCTTTAGAAGATTTAACATAGTAGTGGTTTAAGATACAATGGATTCTCCATTAAAATAATATCGCATTAAACCATGCAGTTTGACTAAGTAAATGTATCCTGGGCCTTAGGAAAATTAATATAGGAGTTATGGGATTTGATTCGGTCTTAAATCCCTTAAAACAAGTTCATAAATGCATTTTATGTTAAAGAAAACGTTAAATTGCCGAAACTGGAAAAAAAATCTAGAAATTTGGAAAAGGAAATATGAAACAGTTCTGGAAACATTGTTCATGAGTTGTCTCACCATTTCTGACTCACTGTTTCTGACTCACCCTTTCTGACTCACCATTTTTGACTCACCATTTCTGACTCACTGTTTCTGACTCACCATTTCTAACTCACTGTTTTTGACTCACCGTTTCTGACTCACCGTTTCTGACTCACTACGACACTATTCATAAAACTGGAAACACTATTCACAGAACTGGAAATTTGGAAAAGTGTTGGGGATGAGTCACCTTGACCTCCCAGAACATCTCAAACACCATATTTCAGAAAAGGGATGGACTAGAGAGGTCTGGGACATTACATCAGATACCTCTCAAAACATTCTCGTCCTCGAGAATCCAAAACCAACCCAAAAGGAAACTGAAAAGGGGTCCGAACAACCACTCCTCAAGATACCTCTCAAAAGAGGGAAAGCCATAAGAAGCAACAAAAGAATTCATATTATAAAAACAAAAGGTGCCAACGAGCCTGTACCCGAGTGGTAAGGGCTCCTGCTTGGCATCCAAGAGACTTGGGTTCAAAACCGGGTGGAGGTGAATTTATAAGGTACTATAGCAGTACTGTAGCAGTACTGTAGCAGTCATTATAGTAGTTACTATTCGATATTGTAGTAGCCGGAACTATTCACCCGATTTGGGCCTTCGGGCCACCAATTTGGGCCTACGGGTCTCCAGATCTTTCGGGTTATCAAATTCCTTCGGGCCACAGGGCCTTCGGGTCACGTAGACCATGGAGTATCCCAGTTCACATAGAACATACCCCAGAAGAGGATCAAAACAACATGAGTAACAACCACCAGATGCAGAGCTAACCGGATTGGAAGAATGAGAGGGTATGACAGCCGCCATCGGGACCAGGCACCGTGCAGCTTTGTACAGGGCAATGCTTTTCGATCAGCAATGCAAGGTGGGGAGCTAAGTGATCAATGACGCAAAAAGTTGGGGAGGGGCAGTTTAAGTGGGCTGGGCCTACGGGTCATGTATTGGGCATGGTATGCCTCTGGGCCTTTAGGTCATGTATTGAGGGTTTGTCGGGCCTTGTTCCTTAGACCTACGGGTTATGTATGGGTTCCCATTAAACCCTTAAAAGGGGGATTATCCATAATAAAAATAAAAAAGAAGGCCTCTGGGCCATTCGGGCTTATAAAAATGAAAGGTCTATAACCACAAAGGGGACACTGTAACATGAAAAGAGTTTAAACATCAAACAACTTTGGGTACTGAGCACGTATCTGTGACTCACGTTCTCAGGTACTCTCATCCATGCCACCGTGTCGCCACAAGACACGAACCAAGGGAATAGAACGCTCATGAAACACCTTCTCTTTGTGGTCTTGGATCTCCACAGGTCGCTCCTCGAAGGTCGCATCATCATCAACATCGATCTCTCCCCAATCAATGATGTGAGAGTCATCATGAAGATAACGATGGAGCTGTGACACATGAAAAACATCGTTTATCCAGCTCATCTACGGGGGAAGTGATACTCGATACGCCACAACTCCAACACAAGCTAACACCTCGAAAGGCCCAACAAACTGGGGAGAAAGCTTAATCCCATGACCAAACCTTATTTGTCCATGATGGGGAGTCACCTTCAGAAACATGTGATCCCCAACATCAAACTCTAAGGGTCTCCTCATTTAATCAACATATGATTTATGACGATCTTGTGCTATCTTCATCCTCTCACGAATCACCTAAACCATCTCTATTGTATTCTGTACTAGTTATGGTCTGAGAATTGTTGACTCTCCGACCCCAGTCCAGCACAATGGAGAACGAAAAGGATGGCCATATAGGGCTTCAAATGGTGTCATACCAATGGTGGAGTGAAAACTATTATTATAATCAAACTCCTCCAAGGGTAAGTGCCTCATCCACGAACCTCCAAAATCAAGAACACAAGAGTGTAACATGTCTTCAAGAGTCTGGATGGTTCGCTCTGTCTGACTATCCATTTGAGGATGAAAACTAGTGCTAATGCATAGCTGAGAACCGAAAGCATGCTAGAGACCTCTCCACACCCTAGAAGTAAAGCGAGGATCTCAATCAGAAATGATCATACTTGGGACTCCATGAAGTCTCACCACCTCCTCCAGATACTACCTTGACAAAACTTCCATTGAGCTCGACTCCTTGATCGCTATGAAGTGGGACGATTTTGTTAAACGATCCACTACCACACAAATAACATCATGTCCTCTTGGAGATCGAGGTAAACCAGTAAAAAATTCCATTGAGATGACCTCCCACTTCCACTAAGGAATATCTAATGGATGGAGCAAACCACCGGGGACACGATGCTCAGTCTTGACCTTCAGCCAAACTAAACATCGAGACACAAACTTTGCAACCGCGCACTTCAGCTCAGGCCACCAAAACTGAATCCTCAAGGCTCGGTACATCTTTTTCATTCCAGGATGCACCACTAAAGGAGCACTATGGAACTCTATGAGAATCATATCGCGCATTATCAAAGGAAAAAAAAGCCTTGCATGATATAACACTCAGTGTTGTTCATCCTCAATCCAACCATCATGGGCCTCACCACAAACAACTCAGTCTCTCCAGACCTCCACCTCAAGATCCCCCAACTGGGACTCTTCCACCTACTGCAACAGAGATGAATGCACCATCAACTAGAAAAGACAAGATTTTCCTCCAACTTCTACCATATCAAGATGTAATGCTGACAGTTCTTCCATTACTCTCCAGGAATCATCGGATTCACGCACAGCATCACTTTGTGACTTTTTAATCAGTGCATCAGCTACAACATTCCCCTTTCTAGGTGTATATGATATTTATAATTCATATTCTTGTAAGAACTCCATCCACATACGCTATTGTAAGTTCAATTCATGTTGGGAGAAAACATACCTCGGGCTCTTATGATTGGTGAAAACCACAAAGCACTCACCAATGAGGTAATGTCCCCAAAAATTTAGAGTAAACACCACAGATGCTAACTCAAGATCGTGGGTGGCATAGTTATGTTCATGAGGATGCAACTGTTGAGATGTATAAGAAACAACTGATCTTTGTTGCATCAGAACATAGCCTAACCCCATATTCAAAGCATCGCAAAAAACATCAAACTGAACTCCCTCTGCTGGGAGACAAAGAACTGGAGCACTTACTAACTTCTTCTTTAGATACTCAAAAGCTGTCTGACACTGATCAGTCCATATGAATGCATGATCCTTCCTGGTCAAAGCTGTTAGAGGAGTGAAAAATCGAGAGAAATCGGATACGAACCTCCTGTAGTAGCCTACAAGACCAAGGAAACTTCGCACCTCTGACACTGTCTTGGGGGCTTCCCAAGACACAACTGCTTCTATCTTCGATGGATCCACAGCTACCCCTCGTCGGGACACAACATTCCCCAAGAAACGGACTTCTCGAGCCCAAAACTCACACTTAGACAACTTCCCAAATAGATGATGTTGACGAAGAACTCCCAAAACGGCGTGTAGATGCTCTATATGCTCCTCATCAAATGTGGAGTACACAAGTATTTCATCAATGAAAACCACCAAAAACTTGTCCAAGAACTTATGGAACACAGCATTCATCAATCCCATGAACACAGCTGGAGCATTCGTCACACCGAACGACATTATGACAAACTCATAATTCCCATAACGACAATGGAAAGCAGTCTTCGGGATATCCTCATCCTTCACACGCATTTGATGATATCCTGACCACAAATAAATATTTAAAAACCAACTTGCACCCTTCAGTTGATCGAATAAGTCATCAATCTGTGGAAGAGGATAGCGATTCTTTACTTTCACTTTGTTTAAGTGACAATAATCGACACACAACTGCAAGCTGTTGTCAGCCTTCTTCACGAACAAAATTGGTGCACCCCACGGTGACACACTCGGCCAAAAAAACCACACTATAACAGACCATCAATCTGTATACGTAACTCTCGCAACTCAAAAGGGGTCATCCTATATTGGGACATAGAGATAGGAGACACTCCCGGTTGTAGCTCGATCCCAAAATCAATCTCTCATCGAGGGGGTAATGCCACAACCTCTTCGGGAAAGACATCAGGGTACTCTTCTATAGCCCTAGGAAACACTAAATACTGAACCTCTGAAGAACTCAACATCATCTCAACCATCATTGATGATAAGGATGGAACATGCCTATGACCCATCTGAGGGTCTCGCTTTCCAACAAACACCACCAGCTCTCCATCCGCATCGAAGAACACAAACTTCCTCCTGAAACAATCCATGATATCCTACACCAAATACAATCAATACATGTCGAGGATGACATCATATGGTTGTATTCGTAAACATAGGAAATCTCCCCAAGATTGGTGCTTCCCCAACACTAGTTCATAGTTTCTACATACTTCAAACAAGTCATCTCAACCTCCAACTAGCATAGTCAATGCCAAGGGAACTGGAAGCCTCTCTACCTCAATTCACAAAGCATGGACAAGGGTAGGTGATATGAAGGAATGTGTCACTCCTGAATCAAACAAGGCATACACCAAGGTAAAAAACAAGCAAAGGGTACCTCAAACGATGTCTGGCTCGTCTGGTGCTAGAAACGTTAAAGCATGAAGTTGACCACAACCTCTCTGACCCTGATGACGACCACCACCATGGTCACACTCTTCTCTCTAAGGATTGGAAGTGTCACATGGTTGTCCTATGCCTGCCCCATCTACCCTCTGTTGATCTAAAGCTGGTGCAACCTGTTGTTGCTGCCTTAGCTAGAACTGCCTCAATGGAGGAACCTGGAGTGGAAAACCTGGTGCATGATGACTACTCTGAAATTTCAGGCACTCTCACTACTGATGACCTCGACAACCACAAGAAAAACAAGTGTCTGGTCCCTTGGAATAGGTCTGAGAGATGCTGAGGGATGGGACCTACCCCCAGCCGAATAGAAACTCTTCTAACCTAAAAATCGGGAACCCCGGACCACAAATCTAATTCGTGAGGAATCATGACGACTCTTCTCTCGTGATGATCTGGTTCTATAAAAAGTCCTCTCGACGACCTCTGCCCTTGCCAGCACCTCAAGATATGCCTTCAGCATAAATGGGGTGACTTGGCGCTAGATCTCTGGATGCAAAGCCTCCTCGAAATTCCTCGCCCTGGCCTCCTCATCTAGCAACACATCTGAAGCATATCGCAAAAGGTTCCTTAAATAGATTACAAACTCTCACACACTGGATCTCCCCTGTCGAAGGGTAAGAAGCTCCTGGCGACTGGACGCCTTCATGGTCAAAGAAAGATACTTGACTCTAAACTTGTCTCAGAACTCCTCCCATGAGATCGTTGACTCCTCATGATCCCTGAGGAACAAGAACCACCACTGCCTCACTGCTCCATGCAACATCGTCACAACCAAGGACACCCAGTGCTCCTTCTGAGCACTGATCGAACTAAAGCCTATCTCGACATCCACCAACCAGTATTTTGTGACTGCATCTGAAATGGAGCCCTCATACTTTTGCAGACTCTGGAACTGAAACTCTCAGAGTGTCCTCCTCTAATTGTCATCATCTTCGACCTCTAACCAGCGACGATCTGCTGGCACAGCCTGCTGGAAATCTTCTATGTGGTCCTGACGAGGACGTCAACCTAGAGCCATACCTGTAAAATAACAAACAGTTAAAGCTCCTAAACCTATAATATGGGAGACTCATCATTAATTAATTAATTAATTATTTTATTTTATTCATTTTAGGTTAACATATCCCAAGGTATACCCATTCAAACACAGGAACAAAGAAGAATGATGCATGATCCTTTCCTAGGTCTCTACCCTGCAACTAGTATCACCTTATTTAGTATCCATTGTAAACTTAAAGTTTTGTACATCAGATCATAAGGGGGCCTAAACACCAATGTCTCAACTGGTATCCAGTGTTTACATCACTTGCTAAACATGAATGACATCGTTGCCCTACGAACCCATGTAACCTCACCTGTGCCTAACTCCAAACTCCATCCTATCTCTCAACCTGTGCTCTGATACCACTCTGTCACGACCCCCTCCACACAAAGTGTACCCCTCCTAGGCTGGAAATGTGAGAAGGGGGATAATGACCCCCGAGTCCCGCCTCCAGTAGGCCCCGGGTTGGTGACTAGCACCGAGGGTACAGTGAACACACAAATGGGAGGCATTGCCCTCTAAGAGAACACATGCGAAAGAGAGAGATAAGATAGACACCGACCAACTCCAACTCAATTAGTAAGATAAAATAAATCCCAAGTACACATATGAAATGTCATGAAAAACTACTACAACTAAAAGGGGAAAAACTGTAAGTACCCAAAAGAAAGTAAAACAACAGCAACCACAATCCTGAACAGCTCCTGCAACTGCAAGCTAGTAGTAACCAGCCTGATCTCCAACCTGCTCCAAGTTCCCTGAAAAGTAGTTTATATATACATATGGTGAGTATAACAGTATACTCAGTAGGATCCTCCCCAAATCCTCTCATGAAAAAGTAAAGAAAGCATGCTAAAGAATAGTGAACAACAAGTGAAACTAACTCATCACCTAAACAGGTATACTATATTCCCAGCCTCACCGTGGATACTCTCACTAAGTAATGCATGCAATAGTATATAATATAATAAATAATATCAAGGTTACCCCGCTACTACTTCCCCACTAGTTTGCCGCTTTGTCCCAACGTCACACGTCCTAAGCATCTCTCTCCAAAAAGGCTTGCCTGCAGACACCTGGGCGAAGCACCGCAACATGCACCTCATGCAACAAAACCACCACGCCCATGTAAGAAAAGTAACCAGGTAGTTTCTGGGAGCCACCACAGCTCGCATAACGTGTATCATACATTGGGTATTATACCTCAAGACATTACATCCCATACACTGAGTAAGGATCCTCAAGACATCACAACCTATACACATTACACCTATAGTAGTCCATAGAAAACTATATCTAGAATATATGTGTGTGAATAACCACAAGCCATTACAACCCTATGCACATATATATGGGGAAAACTAACCAATGTGTCTTCCAGTATAAGTAACAACCAAGAGAAGAGAGTGGGGCCAAAGGGGGTAGTCATCCATCCATCCTCTCACTGGAATGTTGGGGAAAACACCCCCTAGGGCTCAGAATCCCCGGGGTGTCAGTTACCCTTAATGACAGGGTGGAGTATCATATAGAAACACAAAAAGTACAGAATATACTATAGCTCACAACCACACTATGGGCATAACCTAGTCTTAGAATCAACTGTAGCTAACATCTCTCAGACTCAGGGCTGCTAATTCTAAGACTTGGTATCCTATAAGCACACAACCATTTAAAGAGATTTAATACATTACTTTATTCCCTTTTTATCAGTTTCACTTTACGTTAATTAATTCTTTAAACATTAATTAACAATAACAATTCCACATTAAATTTCATTAGCATCACACCCAAAGTACATTATTCCTTCAAATCACAACCTCAACATTGCGCCCCAGCAAGCTCCAAACCCCATGGGTTAACATCATTTATTAAATTATTTATTTACAACATTACTTTCCCATATTCCCAGGCATTCTAGAAAAATAATCTATGCTTCTTAACACAAGGGGTTCAACACGGTGAGTAGATGAACTACCTGACGAGTCTTTGACGCCTATAGCAAGAGCGTAGACCCATCCTCCCTTGAGAATCTAAACACAGAAAGCACGTGGCATACCCCGCATTTCTTCGCCCCTTTCGGAAGAAGGGTAAGCAAGACCAGCTGCCTTGAGAAGTGGGGGAAGTAAAGTAGATAACTTGAGGTGCCAAAGGTGGTGCTGATGGAGGCACAAATGGTGATTCCTTTGGATCAGAAACAACCACATCCATGAGCTCCATTTGACTTGGACAGCCCTGATCATCAGCCTCTCAGTCACTTTTTGAACCAACTTTGGCCACCGTGTCCCTGGGAAAGTAAATTAGAGAGGTGGGAGGTGACCAAATTTTACCAGCCTCTTGAAATATCCAAGAGAAAAGGGCTAAAATCTTATCCCCCTGTAACGATGGTGATCGTCGAGCTGGTCCCTCCCCCATCGGAGGGGGAGGGACCTTCGTCATCCTATAAGAGAGTGATGGCCTCTTTCTCCCCATTTTCCAAACCCCAGCTCCTTCCACATTTCCTACAGAGCTTCATGTGCCCTAAGGTTCAAGATCTCTATGCAGGGAGCTCTAATCTGCCTTTATCTATCGTGAAGTTCAATGATGCCTTGGTGCTCCTCAATCAGGCCCTGGTAGCACATTTCCCACAGAGAATATCATTGGTGGAATCCTTTGATAGGTTCGTTTTCGGTTCTTGGGATCTATAAGAGAGGGCGACGGTGGGTCTGCTCGACAACAGATTCATTTTTATTTGTTTCACGTCGGAGGACGACTTAATCAAATCTTGGTATAGTGTGACTCGCAGCTGCAATGGGTACCGCTTCTTCCTCCAAAGATGGTCTTATGACTTCCATATGAAGCGGGACTCCCCTTTGGTGGCGATATGGGTGAATTTCCCTAATATCCCCCTTCCTTTTCAAAATACTTCGATCATTAGGATGCTTGGGAACCTAGTAGGGAGTTATTTATACTCTTATCATCGAATTATTGTTGTGTTCCATCCTGTTAATCCCCATGTGTGCGTGGAAGTGGATGCCTCGAGGAAGCCTCCTGAGTTCGTTTGGATTACCATAGGATAAGAATACTAGTGTAGATAATAGGTCGTGTATGAGTCATGGGCTGACTTCTGTTCTGGTTTCAAGAATTTAGGACACTCATCAGTGACATGTAGACATGGTTCTGGACACTGGATTTCTGCTAAGTAGAATATGGTCCTAGGTGAGGTTGTTGTTCGTGACAGCCCCTCGAGGGTCTATTGCAGTGGCCAAAATGCAGAGGGGAAATTGGATACTCCTGATCAATCTCACTTACAGGGTACCGAGAGTATAAGTTTGCAGGAGGTAGGCAGGGGTGTCCAAGAAAGGAGTGGGGAGCCCTATTGGCGCTTAGGTGTTTCAGTGTGCTGCAGGGGCTTCAAGGGATGGCTCTACCTGTGGTTTTGACCTTAATGCATGTGTTGAGAGCTCAGAATCTCATTTTCCCTCTCAAGGTGGGGATGTCCAACCAAATAGAAATCTTAATTCAGTTGTGGAATGCATTATCTCTCCTGTTTCTGAGCCTCCATGTGAAGAAGTCATAGTTCCAAAGCCAGCTTTGGTTTCTCAGATAAGGAGGTCCACATGAACGCTACAATGATGTTGCACAGTGAGGAGGCTGAACCTCCGAGGAACATATTTTAGGAGGTGGCCTTACTGACTATTGTGGTGCCTCCACATAACAAAGGGATTCCATGAGAAGGGGAGTGTGGCCGAGCCTCCTAAAATGCAGGAGGTGCACCGGTTATCTGCAGCAATGTCTCAACCTGGGAAAGGGAGTTGGGGATGAGGGGAGTGCATTAGGCCCCTTGGACCCAAACATTTTCTATTCAAAATCCCCATCCTATATAAAGGTTGCGTGTATAGGGAAGAAAAGGCAGAGCCCCAGTGACCTGGGCAACTATTTTGGGCTGAGGCCCCCCACGGAAGGCCCAGGGGTTGAGTTGAGGAACCGTTTTGATAGTCTAGTTGTTCAAGATCAAGATGTGTCTCGTGAGGAGTATGATTTAGGTGATGACAGTTATAGCCAACTCTTAGTGGACATTTGGGACTGTTTCCAAGGGAAAGTTCCTAACAACCCTAGAATGAAGAAGGGACTAAAAGGGAAGCGTGACCCCGGGAAATGCATTGTGGTCTAGGGAAAAAATACAAGGGATGTAAAGACTGTTCTTACTTGACCAAACCAATGGAAAATAGGTCATCCAAAAAAGGTGGGATCAAGGAAAGAAAAGACCTGCAAGATGGGGAAAGTGGTGATCCAAGCAGAGATCCAAAGGTAGTGAAAGAAGAGTTAGGGGAGTGATTGAAGCTCATATTCCACTCCAAGGAAGAAATGATTGAAAAAGTCCTTCAGCCCAATGACACAAATGAGGAGATTGTAAGAATTTATCATTATCTAAGATAGGGGTATGTAATGGTCTTGGTCTTTGACATAATGAATCACCACACTAAGTTCTTGGAGAAGTTATTTGACTTCAATGGGTTGTTGTTCATAGAAGATTCCTTTGGGAGTGATCACACTCCCAAATCCGTCTAACTCTATTTCCACTTGACACAAAACTCTCCAGACCTCTATGGTCAATGTATTCCTCCTCTAGTTGTCCTAGTATTGGAATGTGATGGGAAACACCACCATAATTAGAGAAGATCCCCCACCGACTGGAACTTCTTTCATGGGAACCCCATACACTGTTACCAAATCCATCGGCACCCTCCTTGTTGATGGTGTTGGATCTAAGTGCCTCATTTTCTTCTAAGACATATAGAGAGTTATGGGTCTTCTAGAAGATGCTTTTTTGTCTAGAATCTAACTTTTTGATGATGCCAGAGCCCCTGTATAGGGGAGGAGTGGGGAATTTCATCTGAATGCACTGAACTATCTCCCAAAGTGGTTTGATGCATACCACTCGTCAGTTAATCCAAGTGGATAAAATTCCCTCACATATGGATAAAATATAGGCTTAGGATATAGGATCACCCTTTACATTATTGGTAATTTCACAGGTTGGTGCTCTGTATGGTATAAAAAAACTGATCATACTGGTTCACTTTTTTCTTGATCTCCTAGTTCTTTAGTGTGATTAGCCAGACCCCGCTGATACTTTATAGAAATTTCCTGAACTAGTAACTTGGAATGTTTTGATTATTAAGTAACTCATATACACCGATGTGGGCCCCCATACAACCCCACCACAGTTGGAAGGGTCTGAATTTACTCATCATACTTGTCTCCTAAAATCATCGCACCATAGATCATCTAAATGTCCCATATACTGATGTCGAACTCACCATACATAAAATGAAATGTGTTCATGTATTGACTCTATAAACTAAACAAGTCTACCATCAGAATTTTGTTGTAATAAGTAAAGGTTTGGTAAGACTAAATAGATTCATAAAATCCTATCTTTTTCAGCTCAACCAAAAACTTTGTGGCAGTACATTGAACCAAGAAGGGACAACCCCAGTTCATCCCAAAGCTTCCACCTGATCGAATAACCTAGCCAAATAACCAACAAAACTTATAATTTGATATAGAATTATACATTTTTGATCTATAAATATGGGTTTTAAGATCCAAATCATGTTAGAACCCTTTAAAATCAATCCAAATAAGCTTCAAAATTAAGTTCATGACTTGTTCAAAGTCATGTGATCATGAGACCATAATAGGATCACGTGATCAAATGAACCTCGGAGATTTATACGATTACTCAACCCTTGAAGCTTTATACGATCATGTAAATAAGACAAGAATACACGAATCATGGTTCAAGTGAATTACTTTAAATATGTGATTTGTTTATGTGATTTGATCATGTGATGAGATCACATGATCAGTTCACATGAAGAATTCATACAAATGAGCTTATGTGACACGATCACATAAAGAGGCTTATGTGAAGTAGAGCAAAAACCTAAGAGTTCTCGTAGATCTATGAAATATTGAGTCATTAGTGAAATAGATTTCCCATTACTCTCCTATCTATAGGAAATTTTACGGAATACCAAGAGTATCTTAGAATACTAAAAAAAAATAGAAGGACCAGGGAATCAATCAGGTATTCACTTCCTTATAAAAAATCCTTTTTTCTTCTTCTGAAATTTGTATGTGAGGTGTGTATGAATCTGGACATTGATGTGATGCAAGTTCTATATGAGGTGCGTAGGCACCCAGATTTTGATGGGCATGCATATGTATATATGATGCGGGTTTATTTGAGAAATTGTTGAGATGCAAGATCTATGGACAATGATTTTACTGTGCAAACATCAAGATTACCTCTATGATTGAGCAGACACAGCATCATTGCTCTTCTTGTAAAGGCATGTCACATGGACAGAAATCTTCTAAAATAAACTAACCCTACAAGGAATGATGAAAATCAAATCAACGTTTCATTATATAATTTTTAGTTAAAATAGACATATTATATCGTAACACTACCTTTATATCTTTCCAAATGGTTTCTTTGGTACAAATATAAGCTAATAATAAAACTAATGATTCTTTGTGCACTTTACTACTGTTGTTTAACTATCTCTTAGCATAGAATCTTATCTGAAGTTTCGATCTGACGTCCCCATGATCCTCTCATCGGACACCATATCTATGATATCATCATTGAGCGTTCAATTTTACTTCTCTTCCTACACCCATTTACCCTAGTAAATGGGTGCAGGAAGAGAAGGAAAAGTGAATGCAGAATGATGATATCATAGAGATGGTGTCGGATGAGAGCATCATGAGGACTTCATATTGGAAGTTCGGATCAGATGGTATTCTAAGGGGTAGTTAACCAACAGTAGTGAAGAATCCTTAGTTTTGTTATTAAATTTGTGAGTGGTGAACAACCAATATTCTTCTAACACACTGCATCGGTAGAAATAGCTGCATAAATGACCAAAATATAGAATATAAATGATCCGTTCCATAATAGTTTAGGTCTAGTGCTTTTGGAAACATGGAAACATAAAGAACTAGTTCATAATAGTATCTCATTAAGTTATGCTTTACTAGAAATACAGTTCATTTCTAAAACCATTCTTCATAACCTAAGAATATAAAACATAATAAAGGGTGATCATATATGCTCAATAAGTGTAAAAAAGTGAGATACCAATGATTATATAAGGATGACATAAGTATTAGGAATTCACCTTCATCCTATTTGTGTACAATATTCCATCAGGTATGTTGCCCATTCGTTTCTAAACACATCTATATCATCTTGTGAATATGAGTTTTTGCAACAGTCATGGTAGTACTAAAAAAATATAAATACACAAAGGATTAATAAATATTTTAAATGAACTCGTAATTATTTTTAAAAACACCTCTTCAGGGATGCTAGTTTATTGGTGAAATATGATCTCTTTCATAAATTTACAAACATAATAACCATATTCCTTTCCATTTATTTGTTTTGGACACTACAGAAACATCGAGAAAAATAAGTAATTTGTTTTGATATGTGTTTGGATAGTGAAATCTTATTATATATACCAATATACTTTTCCAGTTTTAGATCTTGTAGGTGTTCTTATCCTTAGGCCCTAGATTCATTCCATGAAGTAGACGATATTGATACACTGCCCTATCATAACAAAATTCTCATTAAAAGATAATATAAATTATATAACTAGATGTTTAGTTCTAAAATGTTGGATCTAGTGTATTAAAAATTGACAAACGCCATCATGCGTGGTTGGTTTGTTACATATCCATGCATTGAATCCATAAAATAAATATTTGGAGTATCCAAATTGACTGCAATAAACATCCAATGATACCTAAAAACACAAAAAGGAATAAGTAATGAAAGAAATGAAAATATAGTTGATATGATTAAATTGTAGAGTTTTACCCCTGCATCATTGGTATTAAAAAGATTCTGTCATCCGTAAATTTTTTTCAAATGATTTGAGTAGGGATGACATTATTTCAATCTCTTTATCAGAATCTATTCCTTCTTTTGAAGAGGTTATGTGAGGACTAACGAGTCCAAATTTTTGTTCACGGGGAAATCCCTTCAATTGTTTTTCATATATACACCTAAAAAAATATGAAATGTATTTAGTTATAATTATCGTAATATATCAGCTTTTGTAAAATCAAATCATGAAAACATACCTCATGTATACATTTACAACTGAGATGCCTAGCCATTCATACTTGAGGATTTCATTTACATTTTCAGCACTAATGAAATATAATTTTTCCTCTCTGTACATATTTTTTCAAAATCAACTATGTGAGCATTGTCGTCTATCAACTTTGTATCCACGTGAGCCTATAATGATATTAATTGTGGATATAGAATGGGTGGGGTGAAGATGCTCTCAATATATCATTTCAATCGATTGGTTGATCCTTGAGATAGTTTTGAGCTGATATTTCATTTCACCCCCTTCTCTTGGTCATTATATAATAACATTCATCGGTTTAGACCTTTTTTCATTAAATGTTAAAGGTTCATCTTGAAAAATAAATTGGAAATGGATACCTCCTTGCCAACATGTTTTTTTACAATAATTGATGGCCATGTGATGAATGTTCCAACAGCTTATTCGATTGTATGAATGTTTTCATTGTCATTTGGAATAGGTATCTCGACACTCAGCTCATTAGTTACATTAATCGACACTCTGACATGATCTGTTGAAAGTTTTCTGTTGTGTAGCATGTCATTCTACATATTGAACACTATAGCCCTCCTTACAAGGCGATAGGTGGGAGTTGATAGATATAAATCACAATCATTTTCACCTTGTAGAATATTAGTACAGGAAAGGTATTGGTGTCTATGTGATTCACATTTCATATAAACAATTATTATAACATTGATTACCTCATCTAAGTCAGGTTTTTTAGGGGAATGGCTCACCTCAAAGCTGGGAGTGGGGAGGGATCTTCACGCATGGGTTATTGTTGAGTTGCTTATTCTCTTTGCCCCCCCCCCCCATCAAACTTGCTATCATCTCTCTTTGGTATTGTAATTATTCTTGAAACATAGCTATTGTTTCTCTCATCTTTTTCATTTCCTCAGTTTGATCCTCTGCTTGTTTTTCTTTCTAAAAATACGTTTGGGGTGTCACCCCAAAACCCGCACCTCTGACGAGGCCATACTATTCTGGTTACTTCAAGGCCATTGAAAGTATGTCTACATCTAGTGCAGGTGTTTTTTATTCATGTGACTATGTCAGATAGAAAATATAGGAAAATAAGTAGTCATTGTTATGTAATAGTGATTTAAAGAAAATAAAATTTATATTATGTCATACTTACACATGTTTCCCACACTTTTTGTGTGTTTTCATCTATCAATATCCCCTCTTTATTTACACGAGCCTCCTTCCATAGCACATGGCATGGGATGGAAGTGGCTTTCGATTTCGATTCATCAATCTGCATATAAACAGAGGAACATGGTTATGGTGTTGTTTTATGTCACATAAAAGTATTATGGTATATTTAAAATATGTACCATTTTTTTTCTCAAGTGAAGCATACCCCATCCTTGCTTTATGGTAGGGGTACGCTGGTTTTGTTGCTCGTTCATTATTTTCATCACTCAGTTGCTATTTCATAAATAAAAAACTGCCAATCAAAGTGATGAATACAAGCAACGTCAAACAACGTATTACCAAACACAATGTACCTAAAAAGTTTTCTCCCCGTGACGGTTTCTAGGGGTGTCCAAAACCAACCCAACCCGACCGACCCGACCCAACCCGACCGGGTTGGGTCGGGTTGAGTCATAATTTGGTCAGGTTGGGTCGGGTCGCGGGTTGGGAAAAAATAACCCAACCCGACCCAACTAACCCGATAGCCACCTGCATTGCGTCGACTTGCTAATCCAATATTCCTCTCGCGCAACCCCTTCTCGTCAGACTTCACTCTATTTATTCCCTCCCTCCCAACCCGAGGCCATTTCGAGATCGTCTTCCTCCTTGCCTACCTACTACACCCATGCCAACCATCCATCCTGCTTGGTCGATGTTGTCACTACCACACATCACCCCCGCCTCTACTATTGTTTCTGCATAGCCTTCCCTACTATTCGTCGTCTCTTCCACCTCGTCTGAGGGCCACCACTCCACCGCACTAACCCTAAGGCCATCGCCTCACTGTCGCCTTCCTCCTCCATCTTGGCTACGACTACGGCACCAAATCCACCAGGGAGGGGAGCTCTTTTTTCTCCAGATCTAAGATGAATGTTGAGGTTTCATCCAAGGAATCCAACCATAGAGGATCAGGAAGCGATTGATTTTGATCGAGCGTGGAACCAAACCTAGAAGCGCTGAAATTTTTTGATAGTGGGGATCAATTTTTTTATTTTCATATCATTCTAAAAAAAATCTTTCAATTTTTTAGGAGAAGCGCTGGAATTTTTCGAGCATGGAACTGAACTTAGAAGCGCTGGAATTTTTCGAGTGTAGCGATTGATTTCGTTCAAGCATGTAAGCGAACATAGAACTGTTAGAATTATTAATTTTTTGCATCGTTCTACTGGATTTTTGTTGTGTGTTTTCGACAATGGGGGTATGGAAGTGCGATTGCTACTTAGAGGCAAAGAAGATTGGGGAGGATTCTCATAGAACCACCACGATCATTTTCGCCTTCATTAGCACCCGCTTTCCACCAATGATGGATGCTCCACTGCCTCCATTTTTAAGAATATTGATTGCAGGACTTAGAGGCGTAGGGAGGAAGCTCCTTCTTGGGTGGAGGGGATAACAGTTGCACTGGGTCAAAGCAAAGATGTCCTATGGGATATCCAGAAACAGTCGATTTTTTCCCATAAACACATCAACCCGACCCGACCCGACCCGATTTAGTACGGGTTGGGTTGGGTCGGGTCTGAGCTAAAAAACATGCCTAACCCGACCCGACCCGACCCGACCTCTTTCGATCGGGTCGGGTCCAAAAACCCCATCAACCCGACCCAGCCTGACCCATGGACACCCCTAACGGTTTCTAAACACATCCCACGCTCCTTGGGATATCAAGTGTTCATAAAAAGGAGGTGGGTGCGGCTTGATTTTCCCTTCAGCATCTTTAAGATGATATTTCGTTAAAATTGTGTGGAAGCCTATATGAATCCTTCCTACAACTCTTAATATGTATTCCTTGTGCGAGGCATCTACTATAAATGCACTCTACAATGGATGATGAAAAGTAAGTCAATGTTTTATTATTTTATTTTATTTTAATAAATTAAAGAAATTATATCATAATGTTACCATAATCTCTTCCCACATTAGTGTCTTAAGCCCGGTGACAACATGGTGTCATGACTGTACATCAATCAACACACGTTGCCGAGTGAGGATTCTAATGTAGCTACTAAATATGGCTTTGTTGGGGTTAACATGTTGGCCTCTATTATTCCATCTCACCTCATATTTGATTCCTTTTGCTTTTTCCTTAAGAATTTTGGCTAACACTGTCAAACTATAGCGCTCTTTTTTTTTGCGCCGTCAGGGTTTCATTTCCTACCATTTCCTCATAAGCATAATCATTATGTTACTATGGAGCAATAACATCGATACTAGGACCAGAAGCAACAGGTTGATAAACCTGGTGTTGCTCTGCACTGGGACCAGCAACAGCAGGTTAAGAGACCTGTTGTGCCTAGGGATTGGGCGCATTAGTAGGTTCAGAATTCATTATTTGTAGAAGTTGTTTAACATTTAATTTAGATTACATAAAAGTAGCAGCGAACAGATAATAACATAACTCAACATAATGTATACTACAATAAACAAATAACATAATTATTGAACTCTTTTTTAAAGGATGAAGAGATTTGACCCATCTATCGAATATTTAAATCCCTTCATTGTGGTCTCCTATGACATACAAAACATCGTCTACATTGGGACCACTGCAAAATGATTGCGAAGTCCCAATGAAAGGGGCATCCTCTGTTGAAATTTCATCTAACCCTTCAGTTGTTTTGTTCGATAACAGAACAATTGACCAGTTTCAGTTTGTGGGATATGGAACATAAAATACTTGTACTGCTTGTGATGTCATTGTAAATAGTTCATCTTTCTCCCCTTCCTTACTGAAATCAACTTTCATGAATCCCAATTCATCTATTTTAATATCACTCCTATTATCAACCCACTTTCATTGAAAAATCGGCACTTGGAATTTCATATAATCCAACTCCCATATTTGTTTAATGATGCCAAAGTATGACATATTCTCATAAATTGGATTTTTGTCCTTAGCACCATAAACATGCATCGCTTCAGCCATAATTGTAACCCCACTATTTTGCATGGTACTTTCTTCATCGTGTTCATTAGTATAGAATGTATAACCATTAACTATATAATCATTTTAAGATAATACATACACACTTACTCCTCCGGGTAGCCATATAATTCGTTCTGAAATTGAGTCTGGATTTTCATTTAACTTCTTAAAAATATGGTCCTGAAACCATCATGTAAACTGTTGATTATGTGTATCTGATATCCATTTTTCAGCCCTAGATGGATTCAAATGCCTAAGAATTTCTTTGTGGGTTTGAACATATGGGTCAGCGTCGAAACTGTTATGAAAAATGTAAAGGTGGGCCTGCTCCCGATTTGTAATATTGATTGTGACAACCTATCTTCCAGAAATTTCTTCACCCTCAAGCTACTCAGTGTGATGAGATTTAGGTAGGCCAATGATTTCCACACCAAACAGGTATTCGGTATAGAATTCAATGACTTCCTCAACAATATATTGTTCTACAATACAACCCTCTGGCCGACTTCAATTTTTGACATACCCTTTCAAAATCTTCATATATCGTTCAATGGGGTACATCCATCTATAATGTATAGAACCACATAGTCGAATCTCTCTCACCAAATGAACTATCAAATGAACCATCATATCAAATAATATCGGTGGGAAGAACATTTCCAATTCACATAATATGACAATAATTTCTCTTTCTATAGTTGGAAATTTCATCAGGTCTATAACTTTGTTGCATATAGCTTTGAATAATAAATAGAGCTTCGTTAATGTATACTAAACATTCTTGGGAAAAATGCAACATAAAGCTATAGGAATTAGATTTTGCATCAAAACATGGCAATCATGTGATTTCAGACCCTTTAAATTTAAATCGTTCATTGACACAATATTCTTGATATTTGATTAATGCCCCTCTGGAACCTTTACGTCATTCAATAAGTTGAAAAATAGATATCTCTCCTACCTGGAAAGTGTATAAGAAGCAGGAGGAATAAATGTTCGTTTTTCACCCTTCATTGGTGCCAACTCTTCTCATATTCTCATCTCAACTATGTCCAATCTAACGTTAATTCAATCCTTTGTTTTGTCAGATGCATTTATCAATGTGTTGATGACACTATCACATACATTTTTTTCAATATGCATAACATCAAGAAAATGTCTGACGTACAGACAATTTCAGTATGGTAGTTCAAAAAAACTGATCTCTTTTTCTAACCGGTATTCATAAGGTTTTTCAAAAATGGTTTACCAAAAGTAGTGTCCACATCCTTTACTTTCACAAATAATTGATCACCTATTAGTGGAGACGGTGTTGTACATTCTTTTAAACTTCCATCGAATGATGTCGTCCAAGATCGGTACTTATGTCGTTGGGGTAGAAATTTGCGATGTCCTAGAAACATGGTTTTCGATGAATGTTTCAACCTAATTGACTGTGTACCTTTTTCGAAAATGGGACACCCTTGAGTTCCTTTAATGCTATATCCTGACAAATTTCCATAAGTAGGAAAGTCATTTATCGTCCCATACAACATGGATCTCAAAGTGAAATCTTCATTTTTGTAAGCATCATACAACGTAACACCTGAATCCCACAATAATTTCAAATCCTCAATCAATGGAGCCAAATAAACATCAATATCATTACCCGGTTGTTTTGGTCCTGATATAAGCATAGATAACATGATGTATTTTCATTTCATGCATAACTACGGTGGTAAGTTATAATTTACCAACATAACTGGCCATGTGTTGTGACTGCTGCTTTGAAAACCAAAAGGATTCACTCCATCTGTAGATAACGTAAGATGAAGGTTTCTCAGCTCATTTCCAAATTCAAGGAACTCATGATCAGTTCTCTTCCACTAAGGAGAGTATGTCGGGTGACGTAGTTTCCCATATTTAATTCTTGTATATGCATGTCATGTCAATTGTCTTACAGTCTCCTCACTTCCATATAGGCGCCTAAACCTTGGAATGATTGGAAAGTACTATACAACTTTCGTAGGACTCGACTCATCTTTCTTGTATCGAGAAGCACCCCATTTTGGGAATTCTTTAAGTGATTGGTAGTCCTTGCGGAACAATATACAATCATTCGGGTAGGCGTGTGTTCTTTCAGAGATCATACTCATCGAGCGTAGCATTTGTTTGACATCGTATGTTCGGATCGGGAGCTCATTATCTTCTGGGAGCATGTCATTCAGGAGAGCAAGTAGTTCCGTAAAACTGGCGTCACTCCACCTGTTGCCTGCTTTCAAATTATACAGCTTCAGTATGGCTAACAATGTCGTATATTTAGTGCAACCAGCATACAATGGCGTCTTTGCACAACTCTTTTACTTCTCAAATAATTTTGGGCAATCACGAAGTTCATCTTCAACTTTTCTTATCATTTCCTCAATATGATCTTCATCATCATTCACATCTGTAATCACATCCTCCATACTATTTTCTTCATTGTTCACATTTGTAATCATATCAGATGATCCATAAAACACAGTGTTATCCCAGCCACTATCTGCATTTGTTTTCCCCCCATGTTTATTCCAACATGTATAACTTCGATCTATTCCATGACAGATTAGGTGTTCTTCCAACTCCTCTGGACTAATTTGTCTTGAATAACAACAACGTAAACACGAAAAAAGGATATGAGAAGGGTCATATGCATGATATTTTGCAAACTTGATAAACTCTTTCATGTTATCTTCATACTCTTTTGTCATCTGATTGGCAGTCATCCATTCTTTATTCATATTCATTCTATTTGATACAGTAATATTAATATTTAACAAAATAATTACACAAAATATGTTCAACTAGGGTCATCATCTAACTATAATCAATAGAACTAGCTATGGTAAACAATACTCTTACCTCTCCATGAATTACTCAGGACCAAAGTAGATCACACCCATCTTCTCAACCACCTGATCAATGGAACTAGCTATGAGAAGCTCTTTCACTAGAATGTTTTAGTATCCCACATGTGATCTATATGCATTGTTGTAAACTGGTTTTTTAGTGTTTCTCTAGAAACATAATATATCTAGTCAAGAACTATGGTACTAAACTAATAGATGGTATGATTTTTAATAGATTGTTTGTGGGTGGAAGGATTCATTACATGTGTTGTTATGGTTATTTGACTAGGGTTTCCATAAAGTGTCTCATAGAGTCCTCTAGTGAAATGGTTTTCTAAGATTCAGTGGAATTGAACTAGTAAAAAAGTGGTGGTTCTATTAAAATGGTTAAAGTTTGGATTGATATTCAATGGTAGAAGAACTAAAACATGGAAAACAAATGGCATACCAATCATGCCAACAACCGCAACACCATACAAACACACAATCGTGCTCACAATCGCAACACCATACAAACCAAACAATCACAATTTCAGATTTTAAAAAGCATCCCTTATTCAATTCCTTTTTTTAATTCAGGGGTTATCACAGAAGTTTTATCATCCTAGGGAATTCATTCATTAGTTAGTATACGTAAATTACCAATTTTTATATTCAAATGTTCAACAGGAACCAACCAACATGAAATTCATTTAGTGCGCCAACAAGGACCACCAACGACCACGGTTTTTAGCAGGGCATTTAGCCTATACATTTCACAACATAACTATTAATATCAAATAGTAATTACATGCGAATAAGAGGAAACCAATGAGTAAAAGGAGAAAACTCATTGTGAAGGTGTCGTTCAACGCGCAGTAGAGGTGCGTTCGCGGCAGAGGAGAGGCGCGCGGCAGAGGAGATTTCCAACTGAAAAGAAAACATAAAATGAGAACTCACATGTTAAACAATTTTATTGGTCAATAGTGGGATTTTATTTTCCATCTATGATATCTGCTTCCTATTTATTTATTTTTTGCTTATCTACTATTTTCCTATATGTTCAACTTATGAATGGGACATGTTTTCCTTTCAGGAGAAAGATCATTTTTAATTTACTCTAATTTACGGGTAAAATATTCCACATTAATTGTATTTTTTTCCCAGGGGATCATTGTTATCCCGTAGGGATCATGAACGCCTCTTAGGTTAGTGGAAAGTCAAGTCAGTTGTTGGTTATGATATCAGTCTGGGCCATATCATTACATTTCCAAAGTAATTGACCCATGTCCATTTAAATATAGGATTGGGGGGGGGGTCATACACTAATATATAGAAGGAATAAGAGAGGTAAAAATTATCCTAGACTCTCCAATACAAGTGATGAAAGATGAAACATACACTGGGTGAGGGAGAACCACCCAAGAGGAGAGGAGGGGGAGGTTGGTGTAGCGCGGAGGGATTATAAACTTATGTTTTTTCTGCATTACTAAGGCTATGTTTTTCTCTCATAAATCATGACTAGTTATTGATGACTACTTGCTATTGTGGATATTTTTTACATGGATACACATAGCCTAATTTACCTAAGGGTGAATATCCTCCACCAACTCAATATTCTTTCTACCTCCCAAAAAAAATGATCACCTTGTTAAAAATCATAATGCATTAGATTAAACTATTTCAATTGTTTAACATGAATTGGGTGGGAAGATCTATGGTGACCACTTTGGAAGGTTTTCATTGGAAGAGATAATGAACGTGATGTTCACAAGGGAAAAAACAATTATAGTGGTGTAGGTTGAGGCCCGAAAACTTTTTATCTCTAAGGAAATTAGAAAAAGGGTGTTGAGACCAACTCCTTGCTAGCCAACACATGAACTACTTTGACAACTGAGGAAATCCATCCATATACTTTCCCTTCGATATTTTTTTATGGCTTCACTCTTGAGATGAATCGTTTTACACTAGAATAATATCTATTACCATATACTTTTATAGAACAAAAAATACATTGGCAAAGTAAATGGGGTGAGTCGATGTTTGATCTCTAGTTGCATCGCCTAATAAAAATACCACACCCTATAATCCTTTTAAAGAATAATGTTATAAGTATGGAAAAGAATATTCTTAAAATAAATTCCAAACTATCATATATTGGATCTCCCCTATTAGATAGAAAACAACACATGTCATTGTTTCTCCTTCAATTCCAAATAAATGAAATTATCCAATGATTGACTACAAAACATCTCCCATGATATCTTTGGATCCTCATAATCACCAAGAAACAAGATCCATCATTAACGAATAGCTACCAGAAATAAGATGATAAACAATGGAATCCAATGTTCCTTTATACAAAGAATCAAAATAAAACAAATCTAAAAATCCTCTAACCACATCTCTATCTTCTAATTAGGGATATTTCCCTCATAGTTGAATAATAACTAATGCTGAAACTCACAAAATGAATTCCTCTTAGAGTTATCCTACTTAGGGATCACCCTTATATAGTCAATTGAAGCATCCTGGATCACCCCACCCAACTCAACCACAAGTATAGTCCTCTTACCATAAAACTACATATCACAATGCATGAAACAATACATAAATCATTGGTAATGGTTTGAAATCACCAACCTCAAAGTGGAGGAGGAGGATTCGGCGACCGGAGGAGGAGGAGGAGGCAGCGGCAGCGGAGGACGAGGAGAAGCAGGGTCATGACGGAGGAGGAGGAGGAGGAGGACGGTCGCGGCGGAGGAGGAGGACAAGGTGGCGGCGGCGGAGGAGTCGTGGCGCAGGGTTCAGCTTCCGCGAAGGCTTGAACGGGTGCGACGGAGGAGGGGCATGTTAGGGTTATTTTATAAAAAATGTTGGAACTTTTATCAGTGCTCGTTAAAAGTGCTGATAAAACATACGTTTATCCGTGCTCAAAAAACGCTGATAAAACGTACATTTATCCATGCTCAAAAAGCGCTGATAAAACAAATATTTATCAGAGTTAAAATTATAGCGCTGATAAATACTTATTTCAACAATCCTTTTTTATTATATATATATATATATATATTAAAAAGTATTATATATTTATAGATGAAATAAATATAATAAATATATTAAATGTAACAAATATAATAAATACAATGGATTAATCTAATAAATCTCTAATAAACATTGTTTTTTAATATAAATATAATAATTTTATATAAATTAATAATAAAAACTTGTATCAGCACTAATAATAGCGCTGATAAAGGCCCACCCCTTTATCAGCGCTTTCTGCTTAGCGCTGATAAAGGACAACGCTTCCTTTGCACTGTTTTGTGATAGTGTAACTAATCCAACTTCAGCATGTTTACCCGCAGTTGGCTCCTTTGATGGGGTGTAGATTGATTTCTCGTATGGGCTCCCCTAATGCGGTGTTGATATGAGTGTGTACACATATGTATAGAGTTGTGATCACTGATGAGTAGTGTGAGGATCTCATAGCCAGAAACTAATGTACCGCGGAGCGTTTGACCGTGGTGCTTGCTTTATTTTATTCGATTATTCATGCCATTGATTGTGAAATTGTTTTATTCATGCCAACTGTTTTATATAATATGTTAATTTAAGTCGGTTTGAGATATTTGCCATCATTTGATTTGAAAACATGTTTTGTTGAAAATATGTAAATGATTTGTCATGCATTTTTTTATTTAAATTGATAGCATAATTGGTTTATTGTTATGATATTGTTTACGAAACACTCGGTGAGACCCTACTTGGTTGTTTAGCGCACATCTTGTCTTTGCTTTCGAGCGTTTGTAGATTTTCTTATACCATATTTGAGCAAAGAGAAAAGACCACTTGAATGTGGTGGATGTTCTTGATCCTTGAGACTCGTAATCGTGAAGGTGATCGAAGGATATTTTATCCACTTGTTGCATGAGTTGTTTGAGTTTTATTTTGATAAATGGTGCTTTAATGATGTAATTGTTGGAACTGGGCGTGCAGCGGAAGCCCCAAACAGGTGGATTTTTAAAAAAAAAATCACCGTCGTTTGACGTGAACTTGCTGATGTCGGTGAAAAGCAGCCCGGTCAAAGCCGAGGACCACGCGTGAAGGGTTTTAAGCACAAACAAAAACCGTAAAATACCTGGTTTAGATCTGAAGCCGCACACGACGTCTGCTCGTCGCTGGCGATCGCTGCTCGAAGAATTTGAAGCTGAATTCCTCTAGATCGTCCACACGCGCTTCAAGGAATCCGCGGGAGCGCCGTTCGTCGTAATTCGGGTGCTAGCGCGGATTTGTGACGATGCCTTCGACGCTCCAAAGACCACCGCATCGCATCGCTAGCGATGCCCGAGAGAGAGCTTCATCCGAGCTCCTTGGATCCAGAGCATCTCTCCCTAGAATTTGGGAGAGAGGAGAGGAGAGATAAGCTCCATGAATAGTGTTTGACAAATGTCTCTCCTCTTCTATTTATAGTGCTCAATTAAAATACCCGGTATCGCCTCACCGGCCCCCGAATACTTAACGCACTATCAACGACATTTTATAACTACTAAACTGAGGCATAAATATTATTATCATTTACTTGTAATATATTAAAATATATTACATTATAATAATTAAGTCGTTAATCCGACTCGTCGCTCCCATAAATATTAATTGAACCTTGAATAATTTAATATTCGTCAATTAATATTTTTTCATGTATTTACTTAAAACTCATAAATAAATTCAATACTCATTATTCTAAACTCGAATAATATGAATTTATTTATTGCATTGGTGATCGTTTAACTTTGGGCAAATCCCGGACCCCTGTGGCGGGGTCCACCATGTCCAAAAATCTTATTCAACTGAATAGGGCAGATTCTTGAATACGCTATTGTGTGTGACCCTCTAGGCCCTTATTTCGACAGTCGTGAATAGTATTCACAGACCAAGAGCGAGATCTAGCAACCCATCATAGCCCTTGAAGAAATAAGGATTGTCACAGCAGTGACAACCAACCTACGAACACGCACTGTGTAATATAATCTCCTTGTCTATAATATCTCATAAAGCAAGACGCACTCTCGTGTCATCACCCTTTTCTTGCTTTATTGTTTGTTGATGTAACTGGACACATTTACCCTCGACTATCATAATCATGGTCTTATAAAGGTACTGTCATTCATATCAACATGGCCTGAGATATATTACTTCCATAACCCGGAAGCGAGAAATCATTTCTTGACCATTCAACCAATGTCATGCCACCAACGACACACCCGACACAAACTACCTTGTCACGACTTCATTGTCGTTGTTTTCGTCTTGCATCAAAGCATGCAATCAAACGACATACATTGGTAATGATCTCAAGTCAGGAGACCATTACACATGATCGTAGATAGGAACATCCAATGACACCCGAAACATGTGGTGTTTCTATTGGCGGGTCAGTCCTCATGATCTCACTACTAGAGATCACCAAGTGCGAACTTCATGAGAAGAAGTCTCAATACTTATGAGCCCCCAACACCTGATGGTCAGACATCTACTATGTCCAATTAGTAAGATGTATCTAGACCATATAACATATATTTAAGATTAATGTCATGGTATCTAGAGGTTCTCATTATAGCCTGAGACTGCTGTAACCTTTCGATACGACAATTAATCTTTGGACATTACCATTTCAACAGCGGACGCAGAAAAGCCTACACTATAATGGTAAGATGGCATCATGCATACCTTATTGTATACACGATATGGTAATCAAAAGAACAGAATAGTTGGGTCTAGGGCACCCACTATTTCAACAGTAATGTTCTGGGTTTTGTTTACTTGTTTGCCTCTGATACTTTCTCCTTAAAGAGTATTGATCATACCGACTTGTATCTTTTGTCTTCCAATGTTTTATGGTAAAATCGTCCCCTCTTTGTCTTTGTATGATGCTAGGTGCTAGTTACCAACCGGCGAAGATCGAGAACGCCCTTCAGACAATGTGAGACTTGACTCAGGTATCAGAGCAGCAGAGTATCCAGGCTGATTCACGACACCAGACCCAAACCACAAACTACTAGAATCTATTAAATTCGCACCACAAACCAGACCGCAATAAAAAAACCCATAATTTTGGATCAATTTGGTTCATCTTGCCATTTGGCTTAGTTTGAGCTGTTTTTTTGCCCACCCCTAATTATTATTAAGGATTATTAAATATTAACCATATGATATTTATCACATAAATGTTAATTTATATACATATATTCATCACATATTTAAAAATATATTCGATTTTTATAAAAAAATGCTATATCAAAATAAAATAACATTAAAACAACAATTAAAAAAGTACTGTTGATCTAAGGATCCGTCTGTATACGTCCAGCTCGCGTGACATTTTTTCCCCGATCGGTTTGGGATTTATATTTTTATAGCCCCACCCCCATGATAAATGTGGTTCGGCGGGGTTGACTGCGGTCCGGCGATAAATACCCCGATGCCTTCATGCCAGTCGACCTGCGCTCTTTCCCGCCATCCCATGCCCTAAAAATCGCATCAGCACCGGGGACGGTCATCTCCTCCGGCGCCGCATTAGTTGAAATCCGAAAATGCCACAGAACCCTCAATTTCTCCAGTCTTATTTGGTGCCGAGCATCAGTGGTTAGGTATTCTTAAGAATTCTTGATAGGCTGGCCACCCTTCAAGCCCTAACCCTCTTCGGAACTATATGGTTGCAAAATCGCCATGCCTGCACTTGGCTGGAGGCACCATGCTCTCATTCAAGCTTCCTTATCACGTGGCCCGCTGAAGGAGGATGATTTCAACACCATCTTCGAAGCAGTCACCGGCAAAAACCCACGTCCGTCCGTCCGTCTCTCTCTGCTTTCCTGCTTACATTTGGCTGTCTTTGACTACATTGTTTTGAAAGAAAAAACACGCTCTTGAAGTGCTTTTATTTACTCTCACTTCAAAAAACAAAAACAAAATATGCTGATTTTACTTTGATTTGTGAGAAAACCCATTAAATGGATGTTTATAAAATCATCGATGATGATCTTCGTTTGGTTGCGAAAATTACTAGTATGAAAAAAAAATTTGAATTTTTAATTTTGAGTATTATGCATGAGAAAGTCCTAAATGCAGTACGAGGCTTTTTATTCTTTAACGGTGGTGCCATTATTACGCACTCTACAATAAAACGGACCGGGGACTCGACTCTCCCCACACCCCAGCCCCCCTGCCACCCCAGCCACCTGCGGGTGGGCCCTAGGACTTTTATTCTTTGTTTAGCTTATTCCTAGCAGATCCTTGCATCCGGCTGCAGTGTATAAACAGTTGAAAATTAGCTCCCTCAACCCGATCATCTCAGAATCCTGGAAACATAAAATGAAAACAGTTTTGTTGCCTACTTGCCATTTTTTTTAGAATATTGGAAAACTTCCCGTGTCAGGATTGGTTTAGTGCCCTTTATCTTATTCATCCTTTCTCCTTTTCCTTTTTTTCTTTCCTCCCCTAGAGTGAATTTGTTTCCATGATTCTAAACATGAAAAATGAAAATCACCGTTATGTTTTGATACTTGTGTTCTTATGAAACTCAGGATTGCTTGTCTAAATAAAAAACCTCTTGTCCTTTTCCATTTTATGGAAAGGGATCCATACACCTTTGGAGTGCGTTTTACACCCATTGATCATGTCAGGGTGGCTACCCAAAATTTGTCTGTGCATGTGCATGCACAAATGTGGTTATTTTTGTTTTATCTATGTTTAACAACCTTATGTTGATCATTTATCTTCTTTTACAGGAAATCATCATTAGTTATTCAATGAATATCTTCGGATGATAAACAAGGAGCTCACTTATGTTCGGTTTAGTGCCCTTATCAATTTGTTTCCATGATTCTCGCCCCCACCCTCCGTATTCCTTAGCAGACTTGCCATGCCACTATATAAGCCATTGGGGAATCTACGCGCCATGTTTGAAAGTAGTCTGGGAGCTTAAAATTTTGGACAGGTAAACAGAATAAGGGAAAGTTCATTTCCATGCCCCCGGGAAAGGTTGGGGAGACCGGCTTTGCGCCAACATCCTTTTTATGTTGGGAGATGCGAAAAACAAGGTGCACATGAGAGATTTCAGGTAGGTGTAATTGACAGGATATAGATCCTACCCTTTTAAATTTTAACAATCTGTAAAGGTCCAAAAAATCGTGGAGTGGGCTTTTGATTAATACGAGGCGCGACTCAATGTTTTCAATGAGGTTGCAGCTTCAAAAATACCCATTCACCGGTCTAAAAAACTACATTACGATGGTGTTTATTACATAGTTTTGAAATCGCGGGGTAGCGGCCGTGATTTCGCTGGCGCGGTGTGGAGCGTCGTCCCACCGTGTCTGGTGGCTGGATTGCGCGCGGTACGTGATTGTGCCGCCTCTATCGTGATCTCGGCTACCGCAAATCCTCCGCGATCCCAGTCGGAGCCGCTGCACTGCGTTTTGGCGCCAAAGAAATGTTTTTTTTGCCCTGTAACTCATCAAACCCCCTCACCCCTCCTTCCCGCACCCCATTTCGCCCTTCATCTACATTGACGACTCCTACCCTATTGTTGCACCCTTTTTTCTTCCATGCGCCGCTTCTCTCTGCTGTTGCACCCTTTATTCTCCTATCTTCCCTCCGCCGCCAGTTCCACCCATTCCGTGCATAGCCTCTACTGCTCTATTTCGCACTATTCCGACGCCGACAACCACTAAAAACGACGACACAGTGACAACAGTCTTTTATTGGTATTTTTCTTTTTTTCGGTGATCCAAACGTCCTTTTTTTTACCTGTTGTTTTTGTCAAACAGGCTTCTCAAACCCTCCTCTCTACTATTTATGCCCTCTACATCTATAACTTCATTTTCTCAGCCATATATTATACCAACCGATGCTACAATAGTGCAACCTTTTCCACCATTGGTGAAGCCTCGAGGAAAAAATTTAGATATTGTTTGGCAGTTGAATTCTTTAAGAGACATACACAATAAAAAGAAAGTTGCATGTGATTTTTGCAGGATAGAGACCAATGCTGGTATTACTTGAGCCAAAGAACATCAAATGAGATTACCGAGAAATATTCAGAAGTGTAGGAAAACTCATCAAGTAGTGAAAGACAAGCTTCATGCAGCGCAAATAAAGAAAAAAGCTGACAAATCATCAAATATGAATGAGATTCATGATTTTGATGTTGATATGGAGGAAGAGCTTGAAGAAATTCATGTCGTTGAGTGTGGAAAAAAAGAAGTTTTGCATAAAGTACAACTTTATGTCCTTGTGGTAAGAGAGTGAAAAATGTGAAAGGGTCACTTGATGTAATGTTCATGGAAGATCCGACAACCACCGTAAGAGTAGTCAAGGATACGGAGCAAACACGCATTAAAGATGCTTGGAGCAAACAATTAAAAGATCGAATGGGGCAATACATAAAACAATTCATTTGCACAAATGAAATAGCTTTTAATTTTGTTTGAAGGGTCATGAAATTGAACAAGATAATTATGGTTGCTCAATCATGTCTGATGGTTGGGCAAACAAGAAAGGAAGAACCTTTATCAGTTTCTTGGTAAATTGTCCAACCGATTCCATGTTTATAAGAAGTGTTAGATGCATCAATTTACGTGAAAATGGGAGAATTAGTTTTTAAGTTATTGTGTGATTTTGTGGAAGAGATTCGAGAATCAAAAGCTGTGCAAGTAGTTATTGACAACAAAATCAATTTCAAGTTAGTCGGTAATAAAAAACTTTTGTTTTAAGTACTTGCATTTCATTTTAATATTTATCAATTTGCAGTTTAAGATTTTAATTGTTTGTTATTGATTTTGTATGATTTTAAGCAAGTTGTTGACGGTTAAGAGGCTACACTTATTTTGGACTATGCGCTGCACATTGTCTTGATTTGATCTTAGAAAACATTGACAAGCTTAGTAGGGTAGGTATTGAGCTTGTGACCTTCATTTATAATCACTCATTATCATTGAACATTATGATGAGGTTCACCAACAAAATTGAGTTGGTGAGATATGAAGTTACTAGGTTCGACAACATGTTTTCCCTTCGCTTCTTTTGCATTTTTGGATCTCAAACCACTCTTTAAAAGTGAGCATCTTATGAGATTATTTTTTTGCAAATACAACCTTTGTAAAGTTGGTTGATATTGAGAAGAAACCCGCAATGAGTTTCATTTATAAGGCAATGAACTGGACAAAAGAGACCATTCAAAAGCTTTTAAAGAATAATGAAACCAAGTATAAGGATATGTTTGGGATAATTGATGAAAGATGGAATTGTCAGTTGCATCATCCATTGCATACTTTGAGTTATTATTTGAATTCTCATTTTTTTTGGGGAAATCCAAGTATTAAAAGAGTTGCAGAGGTGATGAAAGACTTACATGATTGTATTGAGATTGTCTCCTAGCCCATAAGAGGAAGACAATGATTGTTTAGTATTTGTAACACCCTGATGTTTTTATGAAATATTTTCTTTAAATAATTTTAATTCTTCATTAGCTTGCATTGCATGCAATCGTGAGTTTAAACGAACTGCGAGATGTCTTTAGTATAAAATGACCATTTTAACCTAGGTGTTAGGTTAGCGGGAATAGATATAACTAACTTATGAAAATGTATGACGAAGTATTTCGCTACCAATTATTTATGAAAAATATAAATCAATTATATATTTGTGAATGTGAATTACAATTAGTAAATGAAATTAATGAAATTTATATGTTATATATTTAATAAAATATTTTTGATATTCATCTAATAGATATTTTTGTCATAAGGTATGAATAAAACTCTATTTGATGTATAAAAACTTATATTTTTCAAAAGGGCAATTTTTCGTCTTTTAATGACGAACTTCTTTTAAATTAAGATTTTAACACATTAATAATTTCTCCATGACAACATAAACATATTCATTGGAAGCGGGATATAAAAATTTTTTTTGGATGAAATTTTAGTATTTTTCTAATAACATTCAAATTTTGATGAATAATAAAAACACACACTAAATTTTAATTGAAAACAACTTTTTTCATCGAAATAATTTATATGGTTAAATTATAATATTGAATTGTTTTAAAGTATAAATAGAATATATTTTTATCATTCAATATAATGTATGTCATTAGCATTAATTTTACATTGAATTCATATGTAAAAACATTTCAATCTTTTGCAATGTTTTAACTTTTAAAACCCGTTCTCTCTTTTCGATAACGAGATTAATTTTAAATTAATTACTGTAACTTCTGTGTTTTGAATTTTAAAAAATGGATTCCATATATGGAATCAGTAGGTTCAAATTATGTAAATAACTTTATTTTATTTTTGAGTTATGAATAATAACTTCAGTAATTTTTATTAATATGGTAAAAGGGTAAATCGGGTAATTAAGGGTAAAAGTACTATAATAAAATTACCCCAACACTTGTCTTAATATCATTGGATGAGTGTGTTTCGACCTAAATCATCCTTGGATCGAAATGACATCCATTTGAATCCATTTGAATGAGATTAAGACATTTAATTTATTTTATTTAAAGAAAAGTTAAATATGTCTCATTCGAATTTTAATAACTAAATCATTTTTAATATAAGGTTATAAAATAGATAAATTCGACTATAAATAATCATTTGAAGTCGAATCCACCTTACCTCAATGCTAGGTGGAGACATTCTTTTATAGATGAGTAAAAATGAATACATGGTGGAGTATTTTGATGTGGGACTCGGAAATACCCAATATAATAAAACTGGGTTTAACACTCCCCCTCAAGCTGGACATGCCCAGTTTGGACCAAGAGTCCCACAAAAGAAAGACGACACCGAACAAGACCATACACACTCCTCTTCAAGTTGAGCTGTTGATGCTATGGATACCCAGCTTGGTACTGAGAGAGTCCAAACGAGGTCTCAGGAGGCCTTTTGTGAAGACGTCGACAAGTTGATCTGCCGTCGGAATGTGGCCAAAATTGATATGGTTTTGCTCGAGATGATGGTGAAGAAAGTGATAGTCCACCTCGATATGGTTCGTTTGTTCATAAAAGACGGAATTCGAAGCAATCTTCGTGGTCGCCTGATTGTCACACCAGATATGAGCAGATGTCTGTGGTGGGAAGCCAAATTCATGGAGGAGATAACGAAGCTAGAGGATCTTAGCAGTGACCGTGACCATGACACGGTATTCAGACTCCGCACTAGATTTGGAGACGACAGTCTGCTTCTTGCTGCGCCAAGAGATGAGGTTACCTGCCAAGAAAACGGCAAACCCAGAAGTAGACTTGCAGGTAGCAAGACAACCAACATAGTTAGCATCACAGAAGACCTCAACATTCAGATGAGCGTGATGTGAGTACCGATGATCACAAGCAGGGTCTTTCTTGATTTTCTTGGCAATGCAGAGGACAACATCCCACCGAGATTTGGTTGAATGCTCCATGAATTGACTTACTTTGCCCACAGCACAGGTAATGTCCGGTTGTGTCATAGTGAAGTAATTGAGTTTGCCCACAAGACGACGGTAGCTCTCTGGGTGAGGAAAGGGTGCCGTGTCGTCATAGAGATAACGTTCCCAGGCTTAAGAGGAGTGTCCACGACAGTTGTCTGACTCAAACCCACATCCTGTAAGAGATCCATGACATATTTCCGTTGGTAGAGAAAGATTATGTTCGTAGAATGGGAGACCTCGATGCCAATGAAGTATGTGGGAAGACCGAGATCTTTGGTGTGGAAGTGGTGGTGAAGATGCCCCTTGAGTTGGGCGATTCCAGTGGGGTTGCTTTCAGTGGAGTCGCTTCCAGTGATGATGATGTCATCAACTTATATCACCAACAGGATGCAGCCGTTGGACGTTATACGGTAGAAGACGATGTGGTCCTTCATACTGCGAGAGTCCAAATGCGGTGACGACGGTGCTGAAGCGACCAAACCAAACATGATGAGACTGCTTGAGACCATATAGAGAGCGACGAAGTCGACAGACATGAGAGTCGGCTCCTGAGACACGAAATTCGGGGGGCTGTTGCAGATATACCTCTTTTTCAAGAAAGCCATAGAGAAAGACATTCTTGACATCGAGTTGATGAAACGACTATTGATGATGAACGACTAGAGAGATGAATAAACAGACTGATGCCATCTTAGCAACCAGAGAGAAGGTCTCAAAATAGTCGATGCCATATGTCTGAGTAAAGCCCTTCGCCACAAGTTGGGCTTTGAGGCGATGAAGAGTGCCATCAGCATTGAGACGGACCGTATAAATCCATTTGTAGCCGACCGCCTGTTTGCCTTATGGAAGGGGGACCAGATTCCAAGTATGGTAGTCATCCAGAGCCTGCAGTTCATCCCGCATCGCTTGTAGCCACCCCGGGTGAGATTTGACATCGCCAACCGTGCGGGGAATAAATATCATCTCCAGAGCTGACAAACCTCTATATGAAGATGTATAGAGAGAAGTATTCTAGCAAAAACGAGTACCTTTTCGGAGTGCAATGGGCAAGTCGTCTAGTGCGGGGGTAGGAGCATCGGACGAAGTTGAGACGATGGTTTCCTCGACCTGGATGGGGGGCACAGTCGGGCACAGTCGATGGGCGATGAGAGTAGACTGTGCCAAACTGGTGATCATCAGAGGAAGACACCTGAGGAGAGTGGATGATGAGAGGAAGACAATCATCGATGATAGTGTCTGGATGAGGAGAGGGAAGAGAGAATGAAGAACTCTCAACAAACGATACGTCACCAGAGATGATATAGCGCCGTAAGTTCGGAGAGAAGCATTGGTATCCACGCTGAGTGCTTGAATATCTGAGGAATATGCAACGAAGGGGTTTAGAAGAGAACTTGGAGAGGTTGAGACGAGTGTCATAGACATAACAGAGACATCCAAATGCCCAAAGTGGAGTGAGAGAGAGGAGAACATAGTCTGAAAAGGAGTCTTCCCCTGAAGGATAAAAGAAGGAAGACGATTGAAGATGTATGTAGCGGTGAGGATGACATCCCCCCAAAAGAGAAGAGACACCTATCGGTGGAATAGGAGGGGTATCAGGACAAAAAGTTTGATAAATGATGCCGTTTGCTTGGAGAAACTGTTGAAAAAGAGTGGACAAATACTCTCGCCCATTGTCCGAGCGAAGACATTTAACAGAGATGAAAAACTGGGTATGAATCTCATGGTAAAATGTCTGAACAGTGGAAAACACCTCAGACCGATCTTGAAGAAGGTACAACCAAGTCATACGCGAAAAATCATCAATGAAGGATATATAATATTTATACCCTAAGTGACTCTAGATGACACAGGGACCCCATACATTGAATGAACCAAATCAAAGGGTTTGGTGACCCGTGTATCCACTCGAGGAAGATATGAAGTGCAATGATGTTTCACAAATTTACATGACTCACAATGAAAAGAAACATGGTGACTAATATTCGGAAAAAGTTGGTGAAGGGCGGAGGCGGGCAGATGTCCCAACCGAGAATGAAGTATTGAGCAAGTATTGTTTCAACAATATTCTATATTTTTATGATGATTTTGATGCTTACAAATACCTTTATTTGTTATTCTAATGTTTTTACTGTATATTCCAGGAAATTAATATTCTTTATATTTCCAATTTTAGAATAATATTAAAGCTTATGATTCGCGTGAAATATTTGTCAAAGTGTTCGGAAAGCTATTCAGCGTGTTCTGAAAACACTGTTCATACCGTACGTTGGAGAGCGTAGCGTAAAGATTATATCCTACATTTATTTTATGAGAGTTCAAAAAAGTATGGTTAATCAACCTTACGTTGATAGAAAAGTGTGGTAAAAGAACCTTACGTTAGGAATGAACCTTACGTTTGTTATATGAGAAAAATATGGATGAAGAACCCTACGTAAGTATGAAACCTTACGTTTGCTTCACAAAAGTATGGATCATCAACTCTACTTTTGTAATGAACCTTACGTTTTATCAAAAAGTATGGATCATATACCTTACGTTCTGAAGCAAAGAAAAGTATGGATCATATACCATACGTTTGAAAGTCGATGACAAAAGTATGGATCATCAACCTTACGTTTGTAATCAACCTTACGTTTGTAATCAACCTTACGTTTGGAACCCTACATTTGACTTCAAGCGTCGGAGATTTGAATTTGCGACTTTATCGTACAACGGTCTTTTGTGGAATATCAGGCTGATTTCAAGCTCGATTCAAAGCCCGATTTTAAAGCGCATCTTTGACTGATTTAAAGCGGTTTATATGTGATTCAAATGGTCGATTTAATAGGAGGATTTCGTGCCGATTATTAAGGGAAGTTACGACTGCTCTGTTATTCAAACATTTGAATATCACGATCTATCAGTTGACTTTTGTGGATCTGAATTTATGAATAAGGTGCTCATCCTTATTCTATATATTCTTTGTTTCTGAATTTGCAGAAATGATAAGTAACAAGATATCTCTTGAATTCACAACAATTACAAGATTCAAATTTGGAGATATTTGAGTTTCACAAAAACAGAGATACGCTGATTCTTTAAAAAGATCTTTTACAGATCTGCTGCTACAAAGAACGATCCGATACTGTTTTTTATCAGAAAGAGAAACGTTGAAGATTTACCTCTTCTACATTGAAGATCAATTGTAAGTTTACTGTTGATAAGTTGCTGATTTCATTTCAAGATCAAATTGCAACAAGATCGATTCAGAACTGCTCTTATCTGAAGAACATTTTTTCTGAAGACGACGATCCATCTACTGTCAGTTGTGTACTGCTGTAACTGTGAAGAACAACTGGAAAGTATTTTTAAAACAAATACTCTTTTATTTTGAGTATCGGCTTCTCGTACTAAGTTGTTTTGACCGGTTCTGTGTTTAGAACCAGAAGGCTCTGTTTTAGCCTTAAATTGTAAAAGTGTCAACTGCCTGCACTCAGTTGTGGATGATCTTGTGAAAAGAGGACCGACTAGTGAAAATCACTAAGCTCGTGGAGAAGAGCGTTGATAGAGTGGATTAGAGGATCTTTGTGCCCCGAACTACTATAAATCTTTGCGTCCTGATATCTGTTTATTTCCGCTGCATAAACAATCTGATAAAGATAAAAGGACAGAATTGATTGTCATCAAGATTTCTCGAAGAAGTTTTTTAAAGACACAATCCACCCCCCTCTTGTGTATATTTCCTATAACCTGATCCAACATGAAGGTCCAATGCACGAGCAGAGACAAACGTGCAGGCGACGAATGTCGGTTCATCGAACATGTACACCCCGTCCCAAAGCTGGCCTCTACCAAGTTCCGAGTTTGTTGTCCGCTCCTAAAACACAACAGCAGAAGATGCAAAGATGACACTACAGTTGAAATCCTTTGTAATCTTACTTATGGAGAGAAGGTTAAAAAGACTGCGAGGCACATGTGCCACAGAGGACATGTGAATAGATGAAGTTAGGGAGCATGCACCAAAGCCGGGCAATGGGGATAGTGGATCCATCAACGACAATGATAGCTGAGGAACCAACATGGGGACGGTAGGAGGATAACATACCTGCATCACCTGTGAGATGATCTGAGGCATCCGAGTCAAGCATCCAGGCATGAGAGTGACGACTGATAAAAGCAGTGGAACCATCGGAGTGAACAAGGGATGCTGAAGAAGAACTCGATAGAGAGGTGGTCCGATGGTCGTGAATCAGCTGGAGCTCAGCCATGGAGAGGTCCAGAGAGGAAGAGCGACGACCAACAGGGAATCATCCTGGACCGCAGTCTGACCTTGTCGAGGTTGCTGAGATGAGCGGTCTTGAAGAACCCAACAACAGTCGATCAGGTGGCCAAGTTTGCCACATTGTTGACAGAGGGGATGAGGCCGACCCTCTCCACGACCATGTCCACGAGTGCCCGATGAGCGTCCACTACCACAACCCAAAAGGGCAATGTGATCGATGGTGAGGGTGGGTGAGGGAAGTGCCCGATGAGCCTTTCCAAGGCAATGATACACCTGTGGAATCTCGAGCAGAGAGGTGCTGATGAGCATCTCCGTGGCTGTCGTCGCATATTCAGGATCGAGACCATAAAGAAGGCTAAAGAGGCACAATTGGTCTCTCTGGGCCAATGCTGCCTCTGGTGTTTGATGAATGATTCACAACTCAAACAATTCATCCCAGAGAGGTTTCCATTCCATGAAGTATGTCGGAAATGGACGGGCTTGCTGGCGGATGAGCGACAGACACTGAAGAACATCAGAGACCCGAGCCAAATTATTTGTCTCGGAGTACATGAGGTTTAAGGAATCCCAGAGTTCCTTAACCGTATTGGGGGTCCGAGTGACGTCCTTGACGGAGCGGTCCATGGAATTGACCAATAAGACCAAGATCTTGCTATCAGGAAGCTTCTATGGACGATATTTGGGATCGAAAGATAGGGGTGGAAGAACCTCGAGGTGGGAGTTGAGGTCCATGTCCGTGAGTGACATCAACACCGCCTTTCGTCCTACGGAGAAATTGGTCGAGTCGAGCCGCACGGGTGGAGGCAGTGATCAGCGGAGGCCGAACCAAAGGTTTGACAATTGGAAGGGCGGGGCCGGGATGTGTCGAGGAGAGTGGGACCGAGAGTTGCCGAGATAGGCGGGACTGAGATGTCGCAAGGGAGGTGGGTGCTGGGAGGCCGCGTTGGAGGCGAGGCCGTGTGAAATCGGAGAGCCGCAGGAGGGCGGAGCTGGAAAATTACGGCGGGAGGCGGGGCTAGTTGCGAAGTCGGGAGGCCGTGAGCAGGCAGGTTCGGGAGAGTGCTGTGGGGACGAGCTGCGAAGTGCCGCAGGAGGCGGGGCCGAGAAGCCTCGACAGAGGCGGGTCGGGAGCCGCGTCAGGAGGCGGGGTTAGGACTCTGCCGGGAAGCCTGTTGGAGGGCGGGATCAGGACGCGGGGGCCGGTCACGTAGCCCGGAGGCCGCTGGTAGGCGGGGGCCGATCGCGAAGCCGGGCGACGCCGTAGGGCGCGAGTGGGCGGGGACCGGGAAGCCTCGGGAGGGCGGGCGGTGGCCGGTTGTGAAGCCGGGAGGGGCGGCGTCGAGCGAGAGCCGCATGAGGAGGCGGCGTGGAGGGTTCCGCTTGGAGCCGAGAGGCGCCGGGAGAGGCGGGCCGGTCGTTGCGATGGAGGCTGTAGGGAGGCCGGCCAGACGACACCGGGAGAGCGCCACATCGGAAGCGGGGGCGTCGGGATCTGGTGTCGGGGTCGGGAGTCGCCGGCGCAGGAAAGGTGGGGCTGGACAGAACCAAGAGTCCGTAGGGATCCGACGGGAGGGCGGGGCCAGATAGAACCGAGATACCGCAGGAGAGGGCAGGGCAAAGAGCGTCGCACATGAGGGATTCTTCGAGAGAAGGGCGGGCAACGAAAATTATCGGTATTTTCCCTTTGATACCATGTTGAAGGCGAATTCCCCTTACCTCAATGTGAGGTGGGGTTATTCTTTTATAGACGAGTAAAAAGGAATACATGGTGGAGTATTTTGATGTGAGACTCGACAATACCCAATATAATAAAACTGGGTTTAATAGAAAGCTAAGATGTTTTTCTTTATCATGGTAATTTATTTGTAATTTTTAGGAAATAAATAATTGTCTTAATAACTTATGCATTAATGATGCAGAAATTATTTAATTGATGAAAAATCAATAATATTGTTTTTATTAAAATAATAATATCTATTAAAAGACCAAAACACTTGACCAAATCTTATTGGTCGAGTATACTATAATTATCCAGGGTCGAGTTATTGACCATTTGAAGCCTTATAGAAAGGATTATGACACTTATATTATTTTATTTAAAGTGATGTTAAAGTTGTCGCATTCATAATTTAAGAAGTATAACATTTTAAATATTGGATTTTTTAGAAGATAAATTCGACTACAAATATTCTTCTGAAAGCTAACAGATTTATCTTCATCATAGTATTTTATTTTTAATTTTTATTCAACAAATAATTATATTAAATAATTACACAAAATTGATGTAGTGATTATTTTATTAATAGAGATAACAAATAAATGTTATTAAAAATATTGAATTAAATATAATTTGGGCTAATTAACATGTTTAATGAATTTTCTAGATGAACTTTACGTCTTAGGAATATAATAAAATAGTTGGTTTGAATTTAACTTGTTATCTTAATATTTTTAAAAATCAAAGAATTTTATAGTTTGAAAATTGACAATATTGATTATTTATCAAAATAATGGTTTATTAAATTATTTAAAAATCATAAAACATTTTAAAAAATATATAATAATTATGATATGGTAGAAAATGTTCTAATGTATTTATTTATGGTATATTTTACATCAAATAAGTAAATATTGCACCCTTTTAATATTGAATTATTTGTTACTTTAGTTAAAAATTAAATAGAATAACTAATTGTCAATTAAAAAGATAAGGTTTAAATTGACAGAAAACTTGTCAAAAATTTATTAGTTGATGAGATTACTACCCAATCTCATCTCATCTTTGAAATTGAGACATTTTGGAGGTTTTTGAATGGGGTTTGATTTTATTATAAATTAATATTTGTGAGGTTTTTAAAAGTGCCCCTCACTTCAATTATAAAAGAGCACCTCCTCCCCCACCTCTTCACTCCACTTTGAGACTTCAAGCTCGACCATCCCCCGCCCTTTTCCCTTCAGATACATATAAAGGAAATCAGACCCTAGGTAAGGGATAATTTCGCAATCTCATTATTATCCGAGATTGTTTACACGTAAGTATTTACTGGGGTATATTTATCATCAACGTCCATGTTTCCTAAATATGTAATATTATTTCTATTCTTCTACAATTGTTTAAACTCAATTTTACCCATTGGTGAATTTTTATTAAATGGTATGAAAGGAATCTTTTGTTGTTTTCGGTACGAGGTACTTTTTCGGTACGACATCAACAGATTCTTACGCTTTCATAACGCCTTATTTCCATGAAGTTTTCTTTACAAGATTTCAAGTGTATTTAAATTAAATTCTTTTCTTTTAAAATTGCATGACATTTTGAGGAAAAAAAATGTTTTTGAAGGAAAGATATTTTCCTCAAGAATTAATTTCACGTGATATATTAAAATTATTTTCCATCTAAGATGACATTCTTTAAATAGGGTTATGTTTCTATCCCTATTATTATTATGATTTGATTGTGTTTATGATGGAATGATTTTTATGAAATCCGTTTATTTTATATAGATTATGATGGAATGATGTTAAAGAAACCCATTTTTGTTCCTTGGGTTATGTTATGATGAATGATTTATGTTTTTGTGACACACGTAAGAATGATTTCATTATGAGATGGGTGAGATCTATATTTCCCTCCAATGCATTGGGTAAAGATTTATATCTCATGAGATAGACACGACTGGAACGACAAGTAAATCCGGTTCAATAATACAGGGTTGGAACGAGGAGTGAACTTGGTTCAGCAATGGACTTTGTCCGCTATGATGGTCTTGACAATGAGCCTTGACTAATATGAAATGATTTTCTATGCTTATGTGTATGCCACAAAATTTCATGTCTTATGTTATGACTTTTGGGATTACGTTCAACTTTTATGATTTATCTCATGACATGATATCATGATCTTCTATATACAGGATAAGATTTTCAAATGTTATGTTTTTATGTCCTATGATTATGATATGATTGATATCTTCCCTGTTTATTCTTACCGAGTATTTGAGCTCATCTTTTTATATGTTTCTTTTCCCCAGGTCATGGAGAAGAGTATTAAGTAAGATATGTAAAAAAAAAGTCTAGTTATGAAGAAATAAGCGGGAGACGACGTAGATGTTTTATGAACTAGTTGTTTATGTTTTCCAGTTTCTAAAGACACTATACCTATACGGTCCTGTCGTGCCTTTATTATATTTTGTAATGAATATTCTTCAATTTTGAAGTAATAATAATGTATGTAAAGTACGAGTCGAGTATTGACAACATATAGAAGCGCACAAGGCCTCTTTGGTGGGAAAGGTTGCATGAGACAACGAAGTACAATAGCTCCTGATAAACGTTTATTTTTGTATTGATTATTTAATTATATGATCCTTAATTTAGATCATTACGAAATAATGCTAATAAATAATAATCACAGTCGAATGGTGGGGGAACACTATCTTTGATGACAATTGCTATCAAAGTCTTGAGCTTGACATGTAGCTCATCTGGATGTGAGAGGAATTGAAGTGCCTTTGAGCATGTAAGTAACTTGGTATCAATACTCGACTCGCTTTCATTTGAGCTTAAACTTCATTAGTGTTCCTAATGTTTTTTTAATTATTATAAAACAAATTCATTCTGAAAAGAGAAATTGGCTAAAACATTAAAGGTTGCAAGACTTGGTGTTCATCAAATACAACCAAACTTTGAAGGACCGTTTTGATTCCAAAGATTTCATTCATCCATTTGTCCGAAAGAATGTTGATGATGATAGTAGTGAGTGTTTTTTAGGACAAATGAATGGTAATGAAGATGTCGCTGAAGATGAAGGGTTAGTTGAGGAAGCCATCGAGGTTGGTGAACCTTCTCATTATAAAAGGAGGAGCTACCCATGTTTTAAGTTTAAGCTCTATAGGAAAAATGAGGATGGTTATTGAAGAAAAAATGATGAACATGAATTATATGATTATGATGATGAAGAAACAAATGAAGAGGAGATTTATAAAAGCGATGATAGTGAAATTGACGGTGAGGAAGAAATGAAAGATCTTGAAAATGAAGAAGATGATTGAACTTTGGTTGTTCTTATAGTTATTGTTTATGAACAACTGGATTGGACATGTGCTTGATGGATTATGAATTTATGAATATTTTTAATTATGAATCTGAACGTGTTTTTACTTTTTATGTTTTTTGTTTAATTTTTCAACATATATATGTGAGTAAAATTTTATAATTTAAATTATATTAACTGCCCCGCGATTAAATAAAAAAGTGGCTTCGGTGTGATCCGCGTCGCTTCTATCATGCTATAGGACCCCCGCTGCGTTGCGCCGTGATCCGAGATTGAAAACTATGGTTTACGGCCTGTTGAGGCATCTGATCCTGTGCTCGAAGCTGGTGAAATTTTAATTGACGACGCTTTATCCCGGTCCATTAATTCGCGACTGACTGCCTCAAATCGGGGTGGTATTAGTGGAACCATGGAATGAAGTATTTGTACCACAGTTCAGCCCAAGGTACCATGCTAACCATGTTTTGGGTTGTTCCATTGCCTGTTTCGATTAATTACCTCTGTTTGGCCATCAGTTTTGGGGTGGTATGTGGAACTCATCTTCAATGTATTGCTTTGGAGGCAAAATAATTCTTGCCAACATTTGCTCATGAACAAAGGATCCTGATCACCAACAATAGAGGAAGGTATGCCATGTAAATGGACCACTTCTTTGACGAAGAACTCAGCTACGCTCCGTGCTGTGTATGGATGTTTCAGTAAAATAAATTGGCTGTACTCGGACAACCAGTTAACCACCACAAAGATAGTTTCATAGCCCTTAGATCGAGGTAGGCCATTGATGAAATCCATTGATGAAATCCATTGATAGATCTGTCCAAATTCAATCGGGAATTTCCGAAGGTCGCTATTGTTAGGCGGCAGGAAAAGGGTGCTGCGAAAAGTAAACAGAAAAGGAACCACAATTTTATGGTTGTTTGGTACTCTGGAATGGAAGCCAACTTTAAACAAGGGAATGTCGTTTTCATCCGGGGGTGGGCAGAACCGTTGGGATGGCAAGGGAATCCAAATATTTGGTCAAAAATATCCCTCGAGAAAATATCAAAATCCATGTCTGCCCTCCCCTCAACTCATGCTACAACACCTTGCGTCCCTGCCGCTGCCGCAACACCCTCCTCTATCAACCCGACACCCGACACCACTGACGTTGCAGCGACCTTCCCCACCCCCTGCAACACCTACCATACGTTCTTCAACTGCCGATTTGCAGTCCAGGCAATCAAATTGGAGAAGGGATATGCATGTCAAATTCCTTTTTTTATTTATGTTTTTTATTTTATTTTGAACCGTTTCCTTTCCACTTCCACCCATACCGAACATCAAAATGGAACCCCCTTTCCACTTTCACTTCGCTGTCGAGGATTCGTTGCCGATGACGATCCGTCAAGAGCGATCACGATCCGTCGTCTTGTCGTCATCCGTCGAGAGGTTTCTCCAAGACTTTTTTCCAGAGCTTCTAGGGATTTCTCTAGGGTTATGAATTCTAACCCTAGGTCCCTGCCAAGCTGTTTATTAAAAAGAAACGCGTCGCTACGTCGCCATAACGTCAAAATAAAATAAAACGTTAATTTATTTTATTTTTTAAACGTTCAAAAACTTACTTTCACAACCGATCCGTGCTAGACGATGTTAGGTCTCGTCCAAGGTAAAGTCGCTGCTCTGAACGCAACGGTGCCCTCAGATTTCTGATCCGGGTACCCGTTTAGAACCTATTTCACTATTTCAGTAAAACCGATCGTGCACTATTTAATATATTTAATATATTTCAAACATTTATTTCGGGCACACCGGACCTCGGAATTGCACGCTGTCTCAGCGTCTGGTCTCGAATTAACCCCATATAATATTTAAAAATAATACACAGAAAAATTCGGGACATTACAGATAACTCGCACCTCGTTGATTCTGAAAGACATGGTCGAGTTTCAACGTTGTTTTGTGGACCGCCATCTCCACGCTCCGGTATACACACATCACCTCCAAACGGGTTTGTGGGCTATGAACCTGAACCCAATCCCTTATCTCCGTTTTAAGCCCATTTAGAAACAAACCCACATAACGTTGCTCCGGTTGCCCTTGGAGAAGTGCTGAGTGAGCTTCGAACTCCCTGATGAATTTGGCGTCCAATCCCTTTGTCTGAGCACCGCCATTGTTTCATATGGATTCTGCATCTCAAGAGTACAAAACCGTGCCAACAGTTCTTCTCAGAATTGATCCCAACTCAACGTCGGGTAAATTTGTAGCAAAACCGTGAGCCAATGTAGCGTGTGACTCTCCTTGCAAATCTGTGACATGCACAATTGCAATTCGCAAGGTGTATTTTGTTTAGAAGAATTGTTTTGTCACGACCCGACTCACTAGGGTCCGATCCGTGACTACCCCAAGCTCGCCTCCAATAGGCCAGGGACTGGCGACGAATGTTGAGTAGGTATATCCCACAAATGGTAGACATTAGCCTAATGTACCTATACACACACACACATCTCCAAGGCCATACAATGCTGAAATGTAAAACAACTGAAACCAATGCATGTATACATCCATAATCTCACAACCAGAGTATGATAATAAAGTACTGAAAGCAGAAAAGGGCCAAATACAAGCCCAACCAAAAACTACAGAGTCCAACCTGCTCCATCGGCGAGGACTACGATCGAATACAAGCTCTCGAAAAACACCTCGGTCGGTCCAGCTCAAGCTACGCTCAATCAGCTCCGCATCCTCCCAGAACACTGTCAAAAAGGGTTGTCGTCTGTATAAGACACGACACTTGCAGGCAGAACCCATGCAGGGATGAGTACAACAATACCCAGTAGGACACTCTGAAAACACTAAGCAAGAAGCATCAAGAATAGTCAGCTCAATACAAGAATATGGCAATCAATGTATAACATAAAACATGCAGATATACTCAAGGACACCGTGCCTCCAGACGGTCACAACCAACCGCCAGACATAGGATTCCACTCGATTCAATGCTCGTTCCGGGAGAATCCACTCCACGAGCCATGCCATCACCAGAGACGCTCACCCAAAAGGTCAAGATCATTCGGCCCAACCCAAGAAAACCCACTGGTCTCAGAAGACCCTGATACTCAGATAGAGAGTTACGCCCAGAATCGTTGGAGGACACCACTAACCCAATCTGGATCAACCCGCTACGTAGGGGATTGTATGCCAATGATATCACAAACCCTATCGATATGGCCTGCTAGATGGAGGATCAACGCCCTGCTTAAGGAGGTCAGGTCGATTTCACAAACCCCACCTAGGGTATAGAAGATGATAGAAGATCCCACTTCAGTCTCACGGAGGGACGCCACAAACTCTATTTGAGACCTATCCTCCAGAGGGGATCACAATCCTGTGATGTGGATGCAATGCCGCACTGTACCCTCGAGGGAATGGATCAAGGGAACACTCAACCAAGACTGGTCCAGACTAAAGAAACGAAGGGCTACAAACGCCCTTGAAGGGGGTACACGACGTGTCCAACTATCCCCAGGTCTACTCGTGCGGTAACGCCTTACACGACATGTAAACCTCAACATACACGGCGTGAGTGAAACACAACGTGTAGAGGTCACCCGACACCCTACTTGTGCTGGCCGTGCCCGTGTACGAGTACACGGCGTGTCCGAGCCCGTGTACCCTCTGAGGCACATGTCGAGCCGCTAGGGGAGAGTCACACAACTTGTGTGACCATATCACATGACGTGTGACCATATCACACGACGTGTGATATTTTATTCCAGTCGAAACCCTAGCGCCGCAAACAGGGGGTCCCACACGATGTGTAATCCCGAAGTACACGCCGCGTAGATCTGGTTTTTCCAGAATACCTGGTTCCTCTTTCGCTTCATCCGCCGTGTCGTCGGAGCCACCGTCCACATCAGAATCTGCAGATTCGGGGTCGACCAAGCCTCTCGTTGCCGGAGATCGTAGATATGGGCTTCGAATCTACTCGAGAAACGTCCGCTCGCGCCATCTGTTGCTGCACCGTGTGTCGCTCGAGAAAAACGAACCCCACCCCACAGGTCCGGTCTCATTCCTCGATTCGTCCACCATCGTTGCCGATCCTCCAATCACAACCTCCATTGCAAGCCGTACCCGCAGTATTGATCCGTTGTGCCGAAGAACGGTCGTGCAATGATCAAATACTGGGTAATCATCGAACCGCGGGTCAAAAGGAATATCCGCGATGAACGTGCGAAGAACGAGGGGGAAGAAATCTAAAAACCATCAAAAGTGAGGAACATATCTCGACATTTGTTTGTTTGGCCTCAATTCAATGCCGTATAAATAGACAAACAAAGAGGAAAATCAACACTATGGACAAGATATAATTCCATCAATTTAAATCTACTGGTGATGTGCGTATCAATTTTGTTTGTGGAATTGATTCGCGTTCGTTTGAGATTAAAGAACAGGATAAAAATCACAAAACACCATTCTACCTTGAGTTTGGATTGATCATTGACGAAGAATGGTTCAACGCTACCGTTGTTGATGAAATTGACGAACTCCGTTGGCACAACGATTCTCGATCTGTTCCCGATCCGTCCCTCGTCAAGAACGCTCTCCAATGGTCTCTCAAGGTTTCTAGGGTTTAGCGGCCAACCCTGAGACGATTCTATAACCGTGTAGGAGAGATCAGTCGCTGCATCAAAAATAAATAAAACAAATTAAATTAATTTAATTATTTATTTTACGTACGCGATGACTTTTTTTGCAAATTACCTGCGCGGACAAAGGTTATGTCGCTTCTTGGGTAAAACTTGCATTCTGAACCCTACAATGCCCTCATATTTCTGATTCGGGCCCCCGTTTTGGAGTTATTCTATTTTTCAGGAAAACTGCACGTGGGTGTTATTTAATATATTTCAAACATTTATTCTGAGCACGAGTCTCAGAATTTCACGCCGTCTCAACGCCTGATCTCGAAAATAATTCATATAATATCCAAAAATAATACATGGAAAAATCCGTGTTATTACATTCTCTCCACCTTTGAGCTTTTCGTCCTGAAAAGAGAAAAATCTACTAAAAATGTGAGGGTACTGAGCTCGCATTTGGGTCTCCCGTTCCGAGGAGCTCTCCTGAAGATTCCCGTGCTGCCACCAGACACGCACTAGGGGAATCGATCCTCTCCTGCCGATCCTCTATCACCACCGGTTACTCAGCAAATGTAGTTCCATCCTTGATGTACTGCTCGCCCTAGTCGATAACATGCGACTGACTATGTACGTATCTCCTCAGTTGCGACACGTGGAAGACGTCGTGTACCCGGTCCAACTGTGGCGGTAAAGCTAAGCGGTACGTCACATTGACAACTCCACGCTTTATCTGGAAGGGACTAATGAATCTTTAGAGATAACTTGCCACCTTGACCAAATCTCTGCAATCCACATCGAGCTGAGATCCTCAAGAACACATGACCTCTCTCCTCAGGTCTCCGTTGTCGGTCCGTATGAGATTTTTGATGGCTCTGTGCAGTCCTCATCCGCTCCTCGATGATCTGCACCTTCTCTATAATAGCCCGCACCAACTCTGGGCCCATGAGTGTTGACTCGCCTAGATCAGTCCAGCAAAGCGGTGACCTTCAAGATCGTCTGTATGAAGCCTCAAATGGTGCTATGCCAATGGTGGAATGGTAACTGTTATTGTACGCAAACTCCACCAAGGGTAAATGATCTTCCCAACTGCGGTCAAAGTCCAACATGCAGGCCCGCAATATGTCCTCCAAGACCTGAATGGTCCGCTTTGTCTGACTGTCAGTCTGAGTGTGAAATGCCGTACTCAAGCGCAACTGAGTCTCAAAGGCCTCCTTCAATCCTCTCTATAATCTTGACATGAAGCGGGCGTCACGGTCTGAAATGATCGTCGATGAAACTTCATGGAGTCGGACTATCTCCTGTACGTAGAGGCGCCCCAAGTTCTCTACTGAACTCTGCTCTCGAATGACTAGGAAATATGGCGACTTGGTGAGTCGATCTACGATCACCCAGATGACATCGTGTCCCCTGGACATTCGTGGTAACCCTGTCACAAAGTCCATGGATATCCCATCCTACTTCCACTCTGACACCTCAAGGGGTTGAACTAAACCCGCTGGAACCTGGTGCTCAGTCTTCACTTGATGACAGATAAGGCATTGAGAGACAAACTCTGCAACTCTCTTTTTCATTCATGACCACCAAAACTGACGTCGGAGATCCTGATACATCTTTGTCACACCTGGATGTACCGCCAAAGGGGATTTATGAAACTCCCGCATCATCTCCTTCCGCAATGTCAAAGGTACCATCATCCGTTCTCTGAAAAGGATTGCGTGCTCCCCACCTTCAGAATATTCATCAGGAGCACTTCCAGTGGAGATCTGAGTACGTAAGGTCTCACAGTCGGTATCTCCACATTGAGCATCCCTGACATGCTGTAAAAGCGGTGGGGTAACCATCGACCGAAGATATGAAGCACCATCCTTGTCCACTAAGGACAACTTCAACGAGGCTAACTGCTCCGACGCTTCGGCCAATAACTGAGAACAAAATCTTCTGCTGAGAGCGTCTGTCACCACGTTCTCCTTCCCAGGAGTATAGACAATCTCAAAGTCATAGGCCTAGAGGAACTCTAGCCATCGCCTCTATCGCAAGTTAAGATCCTTCCGAGAGAAGATATACTTGACTCTTGTGGTCGGAGTAGATGATAAATCGCTTGCCCATCAGGTAGTGTCGCTACATCTTCAGTGCGAAGACTATCGCTGCTAACTCAAGATCGTGGGTCACATAGTTTTGCTTATGTGGTCTCAACTGACATGAACCATAGACAATCATCACCTGTCTCTGCATCAGAACACAACCAAGTTCGGTCCTTAATGCATCGCAGAACACTACATACTCGACACCCTCCTTCGGAAATCTCAAGATGGAAGTGCTCGTCAATCTCTACCTCACCTCCTTAAAGCACTGCCGACGCCTTTCCGTCCACACGAAAGGCTGCCCATTCTAGGTCAAAGCCGTCGAGGGTGTTGCCACTCTGGAAAAATCAGGTACAAACCTCCGATAATACCCTGTCAACCTAAAGAAACTCCGCACCTCGATAACACTCTTGGGTGGCTCCCAAGCAAGCACTGCCTTAACCTTTGCCGGGTCCACTGCTACTCCTGCCTCTGAGATGACATGTTCCAGGAAGCGGACATCTCGAATCCAAAATTGACACTTCGAGAGCTTCCCATAAAACTAGTGCTCTCGGAGTGTGTCCAGGACCATCATCGTCTCGCGTGCTCCTCTTCGGATGCCTAGTACACTAGGATGCCATCGATGAATACCACCACAAACCGGTCTAAGAAAGGATAAAAGATCCAATTCACGAGTTTCATGAACACTATTGGGCTATTCGTCATGCCGAACGACATCACCAAGTACTCATAGTGATTGTAGCGATGTCTAAATGCCGTATTCGGTATATCCTCGTTCTGTACTCGCAACTAGTGATAGCCTGATTTGAGGTCAATTTTTGAGAACCATCGTGCCCCTCTCAACTGATCAAAGAAGCTGTCGATCCTCGATAGTGGATACTTATTTTTCACGGTCATCTGGTTCAAGCATTGGTAGTCCACATATAATCTCAAGCTTCCGTCTGCCTTCTTGGCGAACAACACTGTGACTTCCCAGGGGGAAACACCGGGTCTCACAAAGCCCTTGTCCTCCAAGTCCTCCAACTGCACCCTCAGCTCATGAAGCTCTGTGAGAGACATCTGATATGCTGGTGTAGATGTCGGAGCCGTCTCGGGATGCAAGTCAATGCAGAAGTCTAGCTCTCGACTGGGAGGTAAACCTGACACGTCCACAGGAAATACATTCGTACTCTGCCACCACCGTAGGAAACTGGTAACCCATAGCATTTACTGCTCCAAGGGTCATATTAGCCAACTGATGAGTAATCGACTGCACTCTCTTATGACCGAGCCCATCCCGCTTTGCCAAGGTTTCCTTTTCAACCACAAAGAAAAACCTCGTCCCATCTGTGCGGACACACCGCATCCTCCGCCTAAAACAGTCAATCTGGGCGTGAACTGTGGATAACAAATTCATACTTAGGACGACGTCATAAGGCCTCATCGCTGCTACAAAGAGATCCCATACAAAACTCTCGCTTCCAAGCTTCAGATTGCACTATCGGCACATGTGCGCTATCGTTGAGTCACTGTCTGTCAGAGTCTCTGACCGCAAGGGTCGAACTAAAGGCTCAACCGGAATCTCTAAGTCTCGAACTAGAGAAGTGGCAAGAATGGAATGACTCGCACCTCTGTTTATCAATACCACAACTAAAGTAGAAAAGACAAAGATCGTACCTCGTATCATCCCTGAAGCCTCGGGGTTATAGGCCTCTATTGCCTACACCTAGCCTCGTCCTTGATCACCAGCTCCTTGTGCCTGGTGTGGACCACCTGGGGGTGGCAGCGGTAATAAGTTAAACCTCCGATCACCTCCTGTTGCCCTGTCGGCCCCTCTGCCACGTCCGTCGCCCTGCGGACCACCCTGCTCCTGCCTCTATCTCTGCTTCGGCGATCCCTCGACTGTCACGACCCGTCCTCGGGGCCCGTGCCGTGACTACCCTAAGCCCGCCTTCCATAGGCTAGGGGCTGGCGACTAGCACCAAGGTGTAAATCCTGGTAAAAAGGGAAGGCATTGCCTTTGTAAAGTAAACAACAAACACCACAGAGTAAGCAGACAGAAGTAAACACTAAGTAAAAACTGAGTATAACAGTAATTGTGGAAGGTAAGTGGGCCAGAATACAAACCCAACTGAAAGTAAAGTACAACTGAAAAGGGAAAACAACAACTGAAAAGGGAAAACAACAACTGAAAAGTAAAGCTGCAACGTCGAGCCGTCCACTGGAAGTCCCACCTGAAGGGTGAATACAAATAGCCTCCACTGCTCCTCGGGTCCAGCCGACCGCTCCGAGTACGTCCCACCCAGTGGTCCACCTCCAGGTACCGTCCTGCTTCGCAAGCCTCCACCACGATTAGCGCTGTCCGTCGTCTACAACCAACACAACGTAGTGCGGGCATAGCCCGTGCAGGGGTGAGTATAAGCTACTCAGTAGGGACCCCGAGACCCCCGAAGGTCTCCCAGAATCCACAAAGGATAATCCACAAAGGAAAGATACAATCACGAAGTAACATCCGACACTGCTTAGGTATATGCCCATACATATACCTAAGTCATCAATTCTCGCTCGGCTCCAACATCCGAGCTCAAGTACAACCCAGTCCACACAGGAAAGCAAACGTAAATCCACACAGGATAGCACAACACAATCCACAAAGGAAAGCAAAACAGGATACAACTCACATTGGTATACTTCTTCATATGACGATAAAGATGATCACTGATCCATCTAAGTCGTCGGACCCACAAAGGATCGATAGGTACTAACCCCCGCAATGACCCACAAAGGATCTGACCCACAAAGGATCGATAGGTAACTAACCCCCGCAATGACCCACACAGGATCGGACCCACACAGGATCTGTAGGCGCTGACCCACAGAGGACCGCTGAGCGTTGACCCACACAGGATCAGACCCACACAGGATTGGTAGCACTAACCCACAAAGGATCGCTGAGTGCTGTAGTCGTCGCCGTCGAATCCACTGAGGATCACTGTACAGTCGTCGTCGTCACAGTAGCAGTCACAACCAGCTTTAGGGTTCCCGCACACAGCAAGCTCGTTCGGGAGGGTCTGCTCCACGAGCCGAGAGGCTGATACATCAACTGACACATAGTCCAGAGTTGATGCATCCAAAAGTTCCGCATCGACAACAAGAACTCAACGTCGCAGACGACGCGTCAATCGGACGCCCGGTCTGAGAGTTATTGGCTTTTTCGTCCCAGGGGCCCGATTGGTTTTTAAGACAAAACCAACCCGACCGTACTCCACCTGCGTCCAAACCTCGGGCGGAGTAAGCCAGATCCGTCTCACTTAGAGGAATCCAACAAAGTCGACGGCACGTCAATCGGACGTCCGAAACTCAAGATATGAGCGTTTCTGCTCCGAGGGCCCGGTTGGTTTCGTGTACGAACCGACCCGGCCGAACCCAAAGTATTCCGAAACCTTGAGTGTGATATACCAAAACGACCGTCTCGATCCAAGGATCGCTTCGCCGCTGACGGCGCATCGTTCGGAGGCCCGTAGCTCAAGTTATGAGCAAAAGACCGAAAAGGTCCGGGAACAGGGGGTCTGGGCCCGGACCGACCCGGCCCAACCCCCCTGGGTCGGCCCACACCGGGTCGACCCGACCCGGGTCCGGTTCCGACCCGGCCCGGCCCGGCCTGGGCGCGACCCGGCCCGGCCGGCGTGGGCGCGGCCCGACCGCCAGGGTCGGCTCGGCCGATTACGACCGAGCGACGCGGGGTGTGCTGCCCCCCCCCGCGTGAAGGAAAGCCGCGGCCCCGCGTGGGGCCGCTCGGTGTCATCGGACGCGGCAGCCGCTTGCCTCCGGTTCCGCGCGGCTGCGGAACCGCACCCCGCCGCCGCGGCTTCAGCCGGGGCGGCTCCGTCCGGCGGCGCGCCGGGGCGCCGCCGCCTCCGGCGCCGCCGCGCCGCCGGTGGAGTCCGCTCGCCCCCGGAGTTGCTCCGGTGGTCCGATTTCATTTCTGTCTGCGCCGTAGCTCATCCCGGGTCCCGTTCTTCACTGCAGAATCAACAAATCGTCTCTGCGGCCCGTTTTGTCGTCGTCCGCCGTTCTGCACACCAAGAACAAAAGGGCGGTGGGTTCAGACTTGTTCGTTGGTCCTCACCCACCGCGTTAGCGGTTTGAAACAACACCATAATTCCCAGCAAAAGATAAACCTCGACCCGCAATAATAATCCGCGGACCAACTTGTTAATTTGGTTGGTCCGCGTTCTTGCCTTGGAGGAAAACAAACATGGGTATTATCATTTTCAAAACGACACCTACCTCAACGTCGTCGTCGGACGCGAGTTCGTCGCGGAATTGACCGTCGCGGAAGAAAAGGATCGTCGCGTCGCGAAAGGGCGTCGCTGTCGAGCGGTACTCGGGGTCACATAGACAAACTCTGAGGATCAAGAACATATAGATTTAATTATAACAATTAAATCCATGTTGATGTTAGAATCCACCAGGAATTAAAAAGGACCGCAATCCCCTACCTCAAGATGCCGATCGAAGATTGTCGCGGGGATAGATCGTCGTGGAAGAAGCGTCGCAGAGGGAGAATCGTCGGCGTCACGTCGTCGATCTCCGGGGGCCTGACGTTCTTCGCGTTCTTCGCGAAGGAGGATGAAGGACTTAAAGTTTCTGTCAAAACCTCTCAACGAACAATCCTCAAGAAAACATGTGTTGGTCTTATTTCATTACATGCCAACAAACGAAAACAGGCTAAGAAACGAACAAATTAATTCATAGAATTAATTTCAACGAATTATCCGCCCAATTAATAGGAGCGTTCAAGAGGTTAGAAAACGCGTCAGTTGACTTTCCTTAAAAAGGGTTTTCGCGGGTGCGTTACTTAGCGGAAAAGAAACGGTGGGGCTCGTGCGGGCCCCACCTCACAAATATCCTACCAAGAGGGTAGGATATTTTGAATTGCACCCTATCCGCTTTAACTCAGCTTAAGCAGCTTTAAGTGGCTTTTAAGTGGCTTTAAGTGAAATAAAAATAAAGTTGTCGCACCACTTTATTTTATTTCTTAACACCAAAAATTTAAAAAACCATACCCGAGCAAATGCAACTCCGGAAGAGGTGTTTCTAAGCAAAAACTGGCGCTGCGATTCCATCGGTGCCCTCGGAATTTGATTCCGAGCACCGGTTCAAAAGTTAGAAAAACCCGCTCGTTCGTTCACTGAACGTACCCGAGTTAAACTTCGGAAAATGATTCCGGGCACACCGGGCCTCGGAATCAGGTGCCGTCAGAAACTGCGTTCTTGTAAAATTCAAAGAAAATTAAGAAAAAAATTTCCTTGAAATTTACGGGTCTTTACATCAACCGTCTCTCTACAAGCTGTACAACGGGTCAGACAACCCCGTGCTAGATGTCTTCGATCATCGCAAGAGAAACACCGCCTCTCTCGGCTGATTCGAGCCATCCTGAGAGCCCTACATCGTTGACCCTGTGTCTTAGGATCGTGTCCTGAAACGTCTGACACGCTTGGATCCCTTCGACTGCCGTCCCCTACCTGCTGTCGAGGTCTCAGCTCCTGGGTGCTCGCTACCGACAACCATTGTCGGTGCCTGCTCTTCCAGGAAGCTCTCCACCACCAAGGCCCGCTCGAGCACCCCAACATAGGTGAGAATGCAAAGGGATACCGCTGAAGCCCTGATGTCCCAGCATAAGCCCTGCTCAAAGGTCCGTGCTTTGAAAAACGAATCTCGAACCATATCCATAGAGTATCACGGGAGATCAGTAAACCCCGCTGAGTACTCTATCGCGTCGTGTGACTGAGTCACTAAGTTCCACCATTGTCCAGTATAGCCTTGAGGAAGACTCACTGCGAGGACCGCTATTTGATCTGCAGGCGTCCTCACAAGGCGGAAAACTCGAGTGATTGCCTCTAGCCAGTTCTCAGCCACCTGGGGATCTGACTCGCCCCGAAACCTGAGAGGTTGCTGCCTTTGAAACTCGTGCAACGTACTCAGCCTGCGTGCATTCTCAGCTGACACTGCTAGCGCGAGGTGCTCCTCAACCGTTGGTGGTATAGATGGTAAACCACCCGGATGTGCTATCTTCGGTATAAGCCCCTGCATTGATGCCTCGTCACTCGACAGATCATCCTCGTGATCACGCAGTGGAATCCCAGCTGACTGTCTTCGCGGAGGCATCCTGAAATAAAACAAGATGTACCACAATCAAAAGAGTGTATTTGGGGAGTTGACTCAAGAAGGACATGAAAACCACAACCCATTCCTATATGATGTATGTACCAAAGTTTTCCCTGCAACCAATGTTTGTATGTATCGAGAAATACAGGTGATCGAAGTCCTGATGTATGATTACGTCGGTCGTCACACCAACACTAGAGTCCTTGGCCTGAATGCCGAACTCAAAACACGAAACTCTGTTCGAAACCAATCTCACCGACTTCGGTCCTAAGGTAGAATCGACTCCTTTGATACCACTCTGTCACGACTCGACTTACCGGGGTCTGACTTGTGACTACCTCAAGCCTGCCTCCAATAGGCCAGGGTCTAGCGACCAACGCTTAATAGACATATCTCACAAATGGGAGACATTAGCCTAATGTACCTGCACGCACACATCTCCAAGCCCACACAATGCTAAAATGTAAAACAACTGAAACCAATGCATGCATACATCTATAATCCCACAACCAGAGTACGACAATAATGTACTGACAGCAGAAAATGGGCCAAATACATGCCCAATCAAAAACTATAAAGAGTCTATCCTGCTCCAAGGGCGATGACTACGATCAAATGCAAGCTTCTGAAAAACACCTTGGTCTCTCTAACTCAATTACGCTCCACCAGCTCCGCGTCCTCAGGACACCATAAATAAGGATTGTCGTCTGCATAAGACACGACACGTGCGGGCATAGCCCATGTAGGAGTTAGTATAACAATACATAGTAGGACATCCCAAAAACACTATGCACGTAACATCAAGAATAGTCAGCTTAATACAAGAATATGACAATCAATGTATAACAGAAAAGACTCAGATATACTCAGGAAGGACACTGCGTCCCCAAGCGGTCACAACCAACTGCCAGACACATGATTCTGCTCGATTGAATGTTCGTTTCGGGCGAATCCACTCCACGAGCCATGCAATCACCAAAGACACTCATCCAAGTGGTCAAGATCATTGGGCCCGGCCCAAGAAAACTCACCCTTCTCATAAGACACTGATACTTAGATTGAGGGTCACGCCCATAACCGCTGGGGGACACCACGAACCCAATTTGGATCAACCCGCTACGTAGGAGATCGTATGCTAATGATATTGCAAACCCCACCGATATGGCTTGTTAGATGGAGGGACGCCACAAACTCTATCTGAGACTCATCCTCTAGAGGTGATCACAATCTTGTGATGTGGATGTAATGCCACACTGCACTTTCGAGAGAATGAATCAAGGGAACACACTCAACCAAGACTGGTCCAGACTAAAGAAACGAAGGGTTACAAACACCCTTGAAGGAGGCACACAACGTGTATTAGGGGGACACAACGTGTCCAGCTATCCCCAGGTCTCCCTGTGTGGTAACGCCTCACACATTTAAACCTCAGCATACACAGTATATTGACCCTAGCCTTTTACACAAAACATTACATGATTTTAAGCATAATTAAATATCAAATTACAAGCCAAGGATTGTAGAGTCTAGTGTCTTGGAAGACTAGGTACATAAAACTGAAAACATGAGACTAAATAAAACATTTTTTTAATTAATCTTCACATTGAGGTCCTAACTTCCATTGAGCTCATATATCTTCATAGGATAACCTGAGGATAACATGAACAAAGGGATTAGATAAAAAGTTCAGTAAGAGAATAAACATAAGAATAAAGCTTTACTACACGGGTTAGAAGACACGACATAATGATATAAAAAGGCATGGAACAAGATTGATCATACGGAATCATAACATATAAAACATGAGATCATATAACCACGAAATCATAGTAATGTGGTAGCAACTTAAAACATGACTTTAGCACGAGTCAAGGCACGTTGGACATAGAGGAGCATGAGTCAAGTCTAATCGCCAAGACCGTTGCAAATGGAGTACGAGTCAAGACTAACCTCCAAGACCGTTGCACATAACGTCTCATGAGACTAAACTTTACCCAATGCATTGAAGTGCTATCTGAGTGCACCCATCATAACAAGTTCATGAATATGTTTGCCACATCAAGAATCATACCTAATCAATCATACATAAACACAAGGGTATCCATGGAAAGAAATGAGTATCATAATCATGTCATAAAGCATAATAAATGGGCGTATCATACAAGTGTCCATGAAATAAATGAATTAAAACATACATGGACATTTATAAGGGAAAATAGACATATATCATGGTGAGTGATGTCAAATAGAAGTGATAACATGTAAGAAGAGTATTTAAGAAATTTTAGCATTAAAACATTTTAGTGCGGTTTTAAGGAAAATACTAAAGAGCATTTAAAATAGAAAAGAGAATAATCTTTTATATAAAACCAGAAGTGAGCCAAGAAGGTTTTCATAATAAAAAGACGTATTTTATAAAAACAATGGTGGCTTAAAACAGATGATAGAGTGAACTTGAAATTGGGTAAGAATTCGGGAAGTTCCCTTAAAAGAGGCTTGCTTATCGGGAAGAATTGAGAAGAGAACCACTTAAAAATATGTATATCCCCGAAAGAGAATGATGAATGGATATTGATTCATGAGTTTGGAACATATGCACAACATTTAGAAGATGTACATAAAAAGAAAAGATAATTTCATTTGGGTAAAAAGAAAGATAGAACAACCTGGAGGAATAATGGAGGTTTGGGTAGAATCCTTTACCTTAAGTCTGAAGGTGTTCTTCACTTGATCTTAATGTCTTGTATAATCAAATTATATTCATTAATTAATAATTTCATAACCTCTTCTACATGTAATTCATTTAGTATAACCTTATCAAGTTCATTCATGACCTTTTTGATGAGTTAAGAGGTTCAATTTCATTGTTTGAGAGCGTTTGTTTGCTTGATTTTCATGATCGGTTCACTTATATACATGTACAGATAATCATGTAAGATGAGGATGGTTGTCCAAAATTGAAGTTATATGTTATTAGAGAATGTCTAAAAGATTAAATGGTTATAAAATTCATTTGTTTATTTGTAGTGAGGATGAATCATTATATAAAACTTTAATGATAACCGTTTGAGATAATTGACGGTTTTTTGATCACAACGAACTCATTTTGTTTTATAAATTAATACCGATTGTACAAAATGATTCCAGAACATTACATAAGACATAATACATATATTATAGTCTGGTTCAACCATAAAAATGGTTTCATGATTAGAATTGAAGACGGTAAAAGAAATTGAAAACCCGTCGTTCTTGAATGTGATAAATTATCACATCTCAAATGGTGTTTTCATTTCTAGTATAAATGGAGGGGAAATGAGAGTTGATGATGAATTATTTCATAATCATAACAACATTCCAGTACATATAAGGTACTGAAGTTATCATAACATTTGGATGAAAGGAGGCGGGGAAAGAAAAAGAAAGGAACTTGAAATAAAATAAAAGAAATTAAAAGAGGAATTTACCTCTTGAATTTATCTTTCTTGAGAGCCTCTTTAGGGAAGAGGATTTGGTCTTCTAAAGAGACCAAGGGCTGCTGGACGTTGAGAGGAGCTTGGGTGGAGATTTTAGCAGAATTTAGACAAGACACAAGGTTTGAGAGGAGTGAAGAGAAGAAAGGGGTGGTTTTTATAGTGGAGGAGAGAAGAGTTTTCTCCCAATGACCATTTACATCATCCATGACTCAAGTATGATGCAAAAATTCATTTATTTAGCATATTTCGTAAATTATGAAATTTCATTATTCACTAAAAATTCATGTATTTCAGAAAAATTCAAAAAATTCACCCTAACCATTTTTCGGGGTGTAGAATTTAAAAATGAACTCCATTTTATGAAAATAATTTTCTAAATATGAGAAATTTAATTTTTAATTAAAATCATAATTTAGTTGAAAAATACAAATTTTAAAATTAAAACTGATTTTACAACACTTTGGAAAATTAATTAAGGTCTCATGAAAATAATAATTTATGAATACATTTTATGAATATACATTTTCTTTTAAACCATTAAATTAATCATAAAATTTTAATTAAATATTTGCGACTTATAAAAATACCGACACTGATATAATTATATCATATTGTCACTTATAAGGTGAATAAATTTTATTTATACTTTCATTGGTGAAGTTACTATTACTTTGACCAGTTTACTATTCATAAGGGTTACGTTACTATTCCAAAGGTCAAGTTACTATTTCATCGGTATATGTTCCTTAACTTTTAGAGATACCTTTTATTTCTCTTATTCTTTATTTATAAGGGTTGCATTGTGTTCTATAAGTAATCTTATGTGATTATACTATATGACATAATTATAAGAAGTGAATTCCATTGATAAAATATTGGGTCGTTACACACGGTGTGAGTGAAACACACGGCGTGTAGAGGTCACCTGATAGCCTGCCTGTGCCGTCTAGCCGAAACCGTGTATCTCTGGCCGTGCTCGTGTACGAGTACACGACTTGCCCAATACATTGCTTGTCCGAGCCCGTGTACTTTTGGTCTTGCCCGTGTACCCTCCGAGGTAAACGCCGAGCCGCCAAGGGAGAGTCACACGACTTGTGACCATATCACACAACGTGTGATGTTTAACTCTAGCCGAAACCCTAGCGCTGCAGCCCGGGGGTCCCACACGGTGTGTAACGTCGAAGTACACGCTGTGTAGATCGGGATTTTCCAGTATCTCTGGTTCCTCTTCGGCGTCATCCGCCGCGTTGTCGGAGCCACCGTCTTCATCAAAATCTGCAAATTCGGGGTCGTCCAACCCTCTCGTTGTCGGAGATCATAGATCCAGGTTTTGAATCTGTTCGGGAAACCTCCGCTCGCGCCATCCGTAGTCGCACTGTGCGTCACTCGGGAAAAACAAACCCCATCGATCTGATCTCGTTCCTCCTCAATTCGTCCACCGGCGTTGCTGATCCTCCAATTGCAACCTCCATCGCAATCCATACTCGCAGTATTGATCCGTTGCGTCGAAGAACGGTCGTGCAGCGATCAAATATCGGGTAATCGTCGAACCACAGGCCAAAAGGAATACCCGTGATGAACATGCGAAGAACGGGGGGTGGGGAGAAATCCAAAAACCATCAAAAGTGAGGAACGAACCTCGACCTTTATTCGTTTGACCTTGATTTGTTGTCGTAGAAATAGGCAAACGAAGAGGAAAATCAACACTACAAACAAAATATAATTCCATCAATTTAAATCTACCAACAATGCGCATATCAATTTTGTTTGTGGAATTGATCCGCGTTCGTCCAGGATTAAAGAACGAGATGAAAATCATAAAGCAACATCCTGCTTGGAGTTTGGGTCGATCGTTGATGAAGAACGATTCTGCGCTACCGTCGTTGACGATATCCACGAACTCCGTTAAGGCAACGATCCTGGATTCGATCCCGATCTATTGTCACTGGTCAAAAACGCTCTTCAATGGTCTCTCAAGGTCTCATGGGTTTAGCGACCAACTCTGAGACGATTCTATAACCGCGTACTTATAGGAGAGATTAGTCACTGCATCAAGAATAAATAAAACAAATTAATTTTATTTATTTTACGTCCCCGATGACCTTTTAATAGACGCTCCATGCAGGCAAATGTTATATGGCTCCTTAAAATTTGCGTTCTGAACCCAATGGTGCCTTCAGATTTCTGATCCGAGCCCTCGTTCGGGAGTTTTTCCACTTTTTCAGGAAAACTGCGCGCACGTGTTATTTAATATATTTCAGACATTTATTTCGGGTACATCGGACCTCTGAATCCCACGCCGTCTCAGCGTCTTGTCTCGAAAATAATACATATAATAGCCAAAAATAATACACGGAAAAATCCGAGTCATTGCATGTTCAGCTTAGAACATCCATCCACTTGGGTCATTGCCATGGAATGAAGGGAGCTCTTAGCATTTAGCCATGAATGCCAAGTTCGAGACAAATTCCCGATGTTTGGCTTCAGCTCCACCTTCGCCACCTTTTGAAGTAGGTCGATCATCGACCTTGGCGCCCGATCCTCCTATTTTGTCAGAATCCAGATGCTCCTCTGTAATGAACCAACCCGGGTCGACATGACATGTCACCCGAGATGACCCGCCACAAGGCCAAGATCAGCACAGGAATCAAAACATGTCTCATGAGTAACAAAAATGAGATAAACAGAGTACATCGCGGAAGAAAAGGACACATCCATGAGACATACATGGGCAAATCAGAAAGGCTCAACAAGATACCATAACAAAACATGAACAAAACCATGTCTCCATGTGACCGTCACCACCCACCCATCTCACTAAGAAAGCGACAACATCCAAGAGAAGCCTGTGAACTACATGACGCCCTTCCCTTTACCCGTGTTTTGTAGAACTAAGTCTTCTGACACCCAAAGGCATATGCAGCCTGTGAGGCAAACGCCCAGTGGGATACCATCCTGAATCAAAGTCCATCTCCATACAACTGTTAGTTTTTATCTTTAAAAACAAAACCAGTTTATAAAGCAATTTCAAATGAAAAACCATTTTGTAAAACATCATTTGGTTTCCTTTAAAGCATTTTATATTCACATAAACCAGAATTATGACAAGTACATGTAAGATAATATAAAGGCATGGACAAAATCATCCATTGAAAGATAAACACGTGAACAATCAAACATGAAACATGACAAGTACATGTAAGACAATATAAAGGCATAGACAAAATCATCCATGGAAATTCCATTCGGTAAACACGTGAACGATCAAACATGAAACAATACCATCATGTATAAAACCATGCACAAGTTGGGCTCTAGCGTATGAGAATACGTACTCATACATGCGGAGGAACACTAAGTCAGAAATATCGTGAATCCCACCGATATCGAGTCCAGCTACAGTTTATCGATAACATAATAATAACCCTTAGTGGTGTCACACTCACTAAGATTTGCATATATCCATAACCCAACGCACCCAAGGTTCCTTGCCAAAACATTTGAAAAACCATGTTCACAATTTATAGAACATTTTCACAACAAAGCATCATCGCTCTCGTGCTTGAAAATCCATTTTCGAGTCAAAATCATCTTTGAGACATTTCATCGAACACTTAAATTGCTTAAACTGTTTTTAAAGCAAAACCCCTTTAAACCCCCCTTTTTCATGCCGCCCAAGTTGCATATCATAAAACATTTCATCTTTGATATCAAATCAATCAATTTCACAAACCAAACCAAAAGAATTTATAAGAGCATTTAGTAATTCATGGGTTAACATCATTGTATAGAGGCATATACCTTACCAATAGAGGAAAACTATTTGCCTTCGTGAAAGGAGATTGGAAATGAGGAGATTTGGTCCTCACATGCCTAGATCCATAAGAAACATCATCAATTCCCCATCAAACCCTATAGATCCAACAATCACAGCCTAATTGGGTTCTAACAAAATAGGGGGAAAGAGATCAAGGAGAGATTTAGAAAGAGAGGAGATTAGATAAAAAACCGCACACATCTTGAAGATAACCACCAAGAACGAAGGGAAATTTCCAAGGATCTAAGGAGAGAACTCTCTAGAGCATTGGGGAGAGGTTAGGTCGGGCCTAAGAGAGGTTATGAGAGGGTTAGACTTAAAAACGATTAAGGGCATTGGGGTAAATTCCAATTTTAAGAGTTTCAGATCTGAGCACATAGTTTAACAAATTGTTTGCCAACCATGCGGCGGGCTTTGTTCTTCGAGGCACACGATTACTTGAGGAAAGTCGTACGTTTTAACAAACCGTGCTCAAGCCGTGCGACAACTATTGGGCTAAATCTCAGACATGCACATTGTTTGTTCTGGAGACTCACACGGTTTGACAAACTGTGCTCAAACTATGCATAATGTCGTTGAAACTCACAATATCACACCACACAGTTAAAACTAACCGTGTGCCTAACCTGTTTTTCCCAAAAACTCTAAAATTTTAACCCTTGACCCTCAAAAACCTCTAGAACCTCACACGAGATTAACCAAGCTCAAATTAAAGCATATCTGTGACCCAGAGGGCGTCACAATTCTCCCTACCATAAAAGATTTCTGCCCCCAGAAAGCTTTTAAGATTTTGGACTCACAAAAAAAGGGCATTGCTGCCTCATCATCGATTCCTGCTCTCGCTTCTCTTGTATATCCCGTTCACACTGCCACAGTTCATGGATCAAATGAATTGTTTTACCGCGCATAACTTTATCTTGGCGATCCATAATTTGAACCGGCTGTTCAACTACACAGGTGTCAGCGTCAAGATCAACATCTTCCTATTCAATCACATGGGTAGGGCTCGGTTGATACCTCCTCAACTGGGAAACATGAAACGTGTTTTGAATCGATGTCAAGCGAGATAACAAGTCCAATCGATAAGCCACCTTCTCAAGACGTTCAACGATTTCAAAAGGGCCAACAAACCTTAGTGCCAACTTACCCCGCTTACCCAGTCAACGACGTTCCAAGCGAGGTGAGACTTTGAGAGACTCAATCACTAACCTCAAACTCCAGCGAACGACGACGACGATTTGCATAGGATTTTTGTTGACTCCGAGCAGTCGCTAACCTCTCCCGGATCAACTGTACCTTTTTCGTTGTCTCCTGAACAAGTCTTGATCCAACTAAATATCTATCTCCCAATTTCACCCCAAAGTAGATTGACATAACTACCCATACAATGCTTCGAAAGACGCCATTTTTACCGACGCCTGATAACTATTGTTATAGACAAATTCGACCAAAGACAAATGCTTTTCCCATGAGCCACCAATATCAAGCACGCACGCCCGAAACATATTCTCAAGAATCTGAATGACTCGCTTAGTCTGCCCATCCGTCCCAGGGTGATACGCCTTGCTTAATTTCAACTGGGTACTTGTCGCCTCTTGAAAACCTTTCCCAAACCTGGATGTAAACCGAGGGTCTCTGTTAGAAACATCTGCAGAAGGAACTCCATTGAGCTTCACTATCTCCTGGAGATACAAGCACCCAAACTCTTCCACCTTCATCAAGGAAATGAGCCGATTTTATTAGTCGATCAATGATCATCCAAATCGCATCCTTCCCGCTAGGTATCCGTGGTAAGTCGACGGCGAAGTTCATAGTTATCTCATCCCACTTCCAAATTGGAATGGGTAAAGGCTGCAACAAACCGGTAGGTCTCTGGTGCTCCTCCTTAATCTTCTGTCTAGTAAGGCATCGTGACAAAAAATTTGTAATTGTCTGCCTCATTCCCGATCACCAATGCCGACGTCTCAGATCATGATACATCTTGGTAGTCTCAGAGTGTACGGGCCAATAAGACCTGTGTCCATTATCCATCAACTCCTGCCTCAAAGATATCGAAACGACCGACCTGTCTCGGAAACACAAATCACCCACAGGAGACCGAGACCAACCACCCGAGGTCTCTCCACCATAAAGGATTTTACTTAAGCGATGACATTTGGTTTCCGTTACCTGTTTGAGTTGAATCCGATCATCAAATGACGAGTCAGCCTTTACAGAAGCTAAGAACACCTTTCCACCGACATCTTCCACTCTCAAGCTCATTTAGAGACCACTCTCCCACTGATTCCTTCAAGGCTTGAGTCGACGACCACATTCCCTTTTCCCAGTGTATATGCAATATCAAAATTGAAAGTCCGAAGATACTCAACCCAGCGTCTCTGTAGTAAGTTCAAATCCCTGTAAATATATACTCTAGGCTCTTATGATTTGAATGTATAGTAAATCGCTTCCCAAAGAGATAGTGGTGCCAAGTTTTGAGAGTATGCATCACGACTACCAATTCAAGGTCATGGGTAGAATAATTTTTCTCATGAGGGCGTAATTGGTGAGAGCCACATGCCACCATCCATTTACCCTGCATTAAGACACACCCCAATTCTGTACCAGAAGCATCGCAAAATACATCATAGCTCAACCTAGTTTTGGAAGAATCAGAACTGGAGTCGAAATCAACCTCACCTTCTGTTCCTCAAGATTTCTGAGATTTGTCATTCCTTTCAAACTTTACCCCCTTACGGGTCAAAATTGTCATTGGAGATGCAAGTTTGGAGAAATCTTGAACAAACCGCTTGTAATAACCAGGTTAGGCTAAGAAGCTCTGAATTTCAAACACATTTCTGGGTTGCTCCAACGACATTACTGCCCAAATCTTTTTAGGATCCACCGAGATGCCCCCCTTAAATATAACATGTTTCAGAAACTTCACTTCTTGAATCAAAAATTCACATTTAGAAAGCTTTTCGTATAGATGATGTTCTTTCAAGATTCTAAGGATGATATCCAAATGATCCCTGTGTTCCTCCTCTGACTTTGAGTATACCAAAATATCATCCACAAAAACGATTGTCCAAGAACCGTTGAAAGACCAGGTTCATCAATGTCATAAATACTGTAGGAGCGTTAGTGAGATCGAATGACATGTTGGAATGGTGTCCGATCCGATTGGATGAAGTTGGGTCGAGATTGCTAGCGACCCAGACTGGACAGCAGACCGCAACTCTACGGTGGGGTCGTTGGGGGTTGCAGGTGGCAATGCGCCCTTGTTTCGGGGATCCGGGGGCCGAAGGACCCGGTCCAAATTTTGGTTAACTGTAGCAATGCTGGCTCACTGTAACAGTGTTGACCGGTGACACTGACAAAGCACTGTAGCAATGTGGATTTCGACATGACACTGTAGCAGAGCTAACCAGGCGACACCGACACAGTACTATAGAAACTTGGACTTTGGAGACAACGGTATTGTAGCTTTGCGGACTTCCAATTACCAGTCATTGTAGCAGCTTGGACTTGGGCGAATACGACACTGTAGCAATGTGAACTTTCTGTGTGGTTGGTGGCACAATGCTTCGTCTTCTTTATTAGTTAATTCGAGCTAGGGTTTTTGGGTGTGAAACTCTGGATATCTCCCTACAATTCTGCTCCCGATTAGAGTGATATTTCTGTCTCTCTGTGGAGGTAGGGACCATTTCCCGAACCATCGCGGTGTCTCGTGCAATCTTCTTGTTCCTTTCTCGTTCTTTTGTTCTGTATTTTCATCGACAAACCTTTTTCGTTACTGCGACTCCAGACATTTTTGCAACATGACATAACTAGAAACTCAAAATGTCCATACCGACTCCTAAACGCTGTCTTAGGTATATCCTCTTTTCGGACTCTCAACTGATGGTACCCTGATCACAGGTCAATCTTAGAAAACCATTGAGTTACTCTGAGTTGATCAAAGAGATTGTCAATCCTAGGCGTGACATATTTGTTCTTAACAGTCACCTAATTAAGCTTTCGACAATCAACACAAAGTCTGAGGCTTCCTTCTGTCTTCTTTGCAAAGAAGACTGACGAAGCCTAAGGCGACACTAGAACAAAAAAACCCTTGGTCTCAAGATCTGCAAGCTGTACTTTAAGTTCCTTTAACTCAAAAGGTGCCATATGATATGATGGCATAGAAATGGGCATCGTCCCGGGGAGCAGGTCAATGGTAAACTTGACCTCTCTCTGGGACAATAACCCAAAAAAATCATCAGGGAAGACCTTAGGGCATGCACTCACCACTGCAGGAAGTGGACTTCACAAACATTGATCAACAACGTCAATGGACATCTTCAACAACTGGCACAAGATCACTCCAGCATAAGGAACAACAGACCTCGCTCTCCTTGATCTAGAATCCCACTCACCCCAAAAGACATGAAGGGACCCCATCGAGAGATAGAAACTGAAGTCGCTGACGGTAACAATCAATTTGGGGCTTAACACTATCTATCCAATCCATGCCAATGATATAGTTAAAGATATTGAGATCAAGAACTAGGAAGTCCCACACAACTTCAAGGTCGACAATCGTCACACGAGACATTTAAAACCTCGTTCCTTGCTCTTTTTCAAGGGTGTGGAAAGGTTTAGCATGAATATGAGCTTCGAGTGTAAGCCAAACATTTTTTTCAACTTAAACGATATGAAAGAATGAGATGCATCTGTATCAAACAAAACCAAAACCATAGAGGATGAAATGAACATTGTACCTCTCACGGTAGCCGACCCTGCTTCAGATATTTTTGGTGCACACTCTGCTGCATAAAGACGTTCGGTCTCAGCTCCTCCTGTGCTTTCTTTGCTGTGAGAGCATCCCCTTGGCATGAGAATGAGATCCACCACCCTTTGATGCATCGGAACGAACCTGAGAGCCTTTGGTAAGAGTGGATCCATCTCTACTGTCTTGGACATGCTTCCACAAAAATGCTTAAGATGATTGGATTGTCCACAACGATGACATGTTTGGGGTGCTTCCGTCCAGTTTGGCTTGGTATGACCAGACCTCCCACATGAATAGCAAACCACTTGATGCTGCCCCAAAGAAGCCCCATAAACTTGTCCCGATGTAAACTGAGCACCCTTACGCTTCCTTTTTTGGCCAGATGACACACTCCGATTATCTCCTGAAGTAATTGAAGCTCCACTTAAACCCGTTTTCCTAGCTATTTTTGCCCCAACCATAACTGCTTTATTAACCATCTCACTAAAGGTCGACGGGCATAAGAAAATCAGCATTGACTGAATATCGGTCCTCAAACCCATCTCGAACCTTCGAGCTTTATGGTAGTCGTTAGAAACAAGCTCGGGTGATAAGTGAACCAACTCAGCGAAATGAGTGACATACTCCATAACTGAATGCTTCTCTTACTCCAAGGTCAGAAGCTCTGTCGCACGTGACGTTTTAGGATAAAAATGTTGGTTAAAGACCTTTTTTAAAGAAGTCCAGGTAAGATCCTCATGTTACTTTGCTTGCATGATGGAGTCTCAACATTTTTTTCTTGATCCTTCAAGCATGTAGGTGCCAAAACCAACTTAGAGTCCTTTGGAGTTTTTAAGAAGTGAAAGATCCTCTCAATCCGTTCAAGCTGCTATTCGAATTCTTGTGGTCTCTTGTCACCACTGGAAGATAGATGGATTCTGCTTGGTAAATTCCGAGTCATGATCAACCGCTCGTCCTTGGTTTCCAACACCCTGTTTGACCCAGAGTCTGAATAGTGCGGATAACTGCTCCCACCAATGAAGGGTCTACTGAAGGATTCGCCTGCGGAGCTTGTCTCGCAACTTCCTCTTTTGGATTCAGAAGAGCTCTTCTAGGAGACATTGTCTAATAAACACAAAAGACAACATCCAATTAGCTTTAGAGAAGAACTCTAAATCAAAAGATGAATTCCAGAATCCATATGAAAGCCTTTAAACAACAAGAATTTAAAGCAACCACAGATTCAATGAATGGAAGACAACAATATTAGAAAAAACAGGTTCATCTAAATAAACCCCAAATCAAGTTTATTTAAATAACCTCAAAAATCAAGCTCAATCTTGATAAAAAACCCTAACCACCCATGGTAACTCGAGTTCAGACACGGAAGTGAGCTGGCTAGGCACCCTTCCACATTTACTACTCGAATCCCGACGATTCTAACTCCCGTTTACCATTGACTCTGAACCAAATCCAATCAGTGTCATCACATTTGCGATTGAGTATTGGCTTTGATACCATTTTGTAACGAACCAACCCGGGTCGACATGACACGTCACTCGAGATGATCTTTCTATAAGGTAAAGATCAACACAAGAACCAAAACATGTCTCATGAGTAACAAAAAGGAGATAAGCATAGTACACCGCGAAAGAAAAGTACACATCCATGAGACATACAAGGACAAGCCCGAAAGGCTAAACCGGATAGCATAACAAAACATGAACAAAACCATGTCTCCATGTGACCGTCACCACCAATTCATCTCACCAAGATGGGGATACCATCCAAGAGAAGCCGGCGAACTACATGATGCCCTTCCCTTTACTTGTGTCCTGCAAAACCATGTCTGCATATGCCAAAAGGCATATGCAGGGTGTGCGGCAAACTCCCAGTAGAATACCGCCATGAATCTATACAAAGTCTATCTCCATGCAACTGTTAGTTCTAGCTTTAAAAACAAAATTGGTTTATAAAGCAATTTCAAATGAAAAACCATTTTGTAAAACATCATTTGCTTTCCTTCAAAGCATTTCATATTCACTTAAATCAAGAATATGACACATACATGTAAGACAATATGAAGACATAAACAAAATTATCTATGGAAATACCATTCGATAAACATGTGAGCACTCAAACATGTAACAATACCATCATGTACAAAACCTAACACAAGTTGGGCTCTAGCCTATGGGAATATGTACTCAGACACGCGGAGGAACAATAAGCCAGACGTACCATGAATCCTACTGTAGGTTGAGAATACCCCCTTGCCTCCTTCCCTCAAAGTGAGGCGGATGCATTCTTTTATAATGAATGGTAAAGACCACATCGGACCACAAGTCCGATGTGGGATACAGACTCCAACACTCCCCCTCAAGCTAGGTGTACCTAGTTTGGACACATAATGAAAAGAAAGCAACAAAACAGACGCTAACACTCCCCTTCAAGCTGGACATGCCCAACTTGATGACCAATACAAGACAAAAACAGAAGAAACGGAAATAATAAAATCGTTGTTGATGCTGCTCCCCCTGAAGATTGTAATGTGATGCCGCTGGAAAAAAAAAGATGGGTCAGCGCCGGAAAAGTGCGGGGCCAGACAACAAAGCGCCGGGAAATCCACACTGGTGGGTTGGTTGTCAGAGCGTCGGGAAAATCCGCACTACGGGCCGGTCGTCAGAGCGCCGGGAAATCCGTAATGTCGGGCCGATCGTCAAAGCCCCGAGAAATCCGCAATGGCGGTGCCGGTCGTCGAAGCGCCGGGAAAGCCGCAGGAGGAGGTCGGCGATGGGATTCGGTGATTCCGCAGGAGGCGTCGGGCAAGAAGGCGGGGATTCCGCAGGAAGCAGGAGGATGCTGGCATGGAGGGAGAGAGAACCGACTGGGAGAGAGAACCGACTGGGAGAGAGAACCGGCTGGGAGAGAGAACCGGCCGGGAAAGCCGCGTGAGGGCGGGGCCGGGACGCGTCGCGGAAGGCGGGGCCGGCTGGGAGAGAGAACCGTCGTCGGGGAAGGGAGGCCGTCGGCGTAGGGAGTCGTTCGGGTCAGAGCCGCCGGGGAAGGGAAGGCCGTGGAAGGGAGGTTCGCCGTTAAGAACAAGGGCGCCGGGAAGGGATGGCCGGCAGGGGGGGAGAACCGTCGGGATCGCGACGGGAGGAGGGCCGCCGGGGAAAGGCGCAACCATGCACAGTTGGGAGGGAGGGCTGCCGGGAAGGGCAAAGCCGCCGGGCACAGGAGGGAGGGCTGTCGGGAAGGGGGCCGTCTGGGCTGGCGCACTGGATCGGGACGGGAGGCGCGCGCATGGAGGATGGGAGCCGATCCGCCGGGAGGAGCGCGCATGGAGGATGGGAGCCTTCAGGAGAGAAGGCCGCGTCGGGAGGAGCCAGATCCGACGCCTGGAGAGGGGGACTTTGGCGACAGAGGAGCAGTGGGGCGGAGCGTACCCGCTGGGAGCTGGAACGAAAGGGGCCGATCTGTCGGGAGGGTTCGTCGGCGGAAAGGGAGGAAAGCCGGTGTGGACGGCGAGAGGGATCCGCCGGGATGAGGAGTCGCCGGACAGGAGGGAGATCTGCCGGGGAAGGGAGTGACTGCTTAGGGCAGACCCGAGAGGAGAGAACCGCCGGGGAAGGGAGGCCGGACAAAACCAGGAGGCCGACCGGAAAATGAGCCCGGAGGGGCGGCAACATAAAATCTAACCCTAGATGGGGGTACCGCCGCCCCCCACGGGGGGGGGGGGAATTCTGAGAAACCCTAAATGGGAGGAAATAAAATTGGGAGGAGGAGGGTTCGGAATTAGGTTCCCTCTGATACCATGTAGGTTGAGAATACCCCCTTGCCTCCTTCCCTCAAAGTGAGGCGGATACATTCTTTTATAATGAATGGTAAATACCACATTGGACCACAAGTCCGATGTGGGATACAGACACCAACACCTACGATATCGAATCCTGCCACAGTCTATCGATATCACAAGAATAACCTCCAGTGGTGCCACACTCACTAAGATTTGCATATGCCCATAACCCGACGCACCCAAGGTTCCCATTGTGCAATGTTTGCCAAAACATTTGAAACACCATGCTCACAATTTATAAAACATTTTCACAGAAAAGCATCACCACTCTCGTGATTGAAAATCCATTTTCAAGTCAAAATCATCTTTGAGACATTTCATCACACTCATAAAGCGCATAAAAGCGCATAAACTGTTTTTAAAGCAAAACCCCTTTAAAACCCCATTTTTCATGCCACCCAAGATGCATATCATAAAACAATTCATCTTTGATATCAAATCAATCAATTTCACAAACCAAACCAAAGGAATTTACCATAACATATAGTAATTCATGGGTTAACACCATTGTATAGAGACACCTACCTCGCCAACGGTGGGAAACTAGTCGCCTTTGAGAAAGGAGATTGGAAACGAGGGGATCCGGTCCTCACAAGCCTAGATTCATAATAAACACCATCAATTCCCCATCAAACCTTCTAGATCCTGCAATCACAGCCTAATTGCGTCAATCGTGCGGTGACCTCTGTTCTTTGAAAATCGTGGCGCACAGTTACCTGGGGAAAGCTGCACAGTTTAACAAACTGTAGTCAAGTAGTGCGACAGCCACTGGGCCAAATCTCAGACATACGCACGGTTTGTTACGGAGACTCGCACGCCTGACCTGTTTTTCCCGAAACTTCAAAATTTCAACCCCCGTCTCCCAAAAACTTCTAGAACCTCACAAGGGAAGCCAAGCTCAAATTAAAGCATACCTATGACCCAGAGGGCGGCACATCCTCGTCAGGTCTCTTTTTCTGATGAACAATATATCTTGATAAGATTGCTGTGAGTTCTGCCTGCCCCTTTTGAACACTGGTGACAGAATTCGTCAAGTCTTCCAGTTGAATTCCCATTTTTTTTTTATTTTAGCATCTTGCTGTTCTATCCTGGGTTGCCATCCTCTATGCGTCTCCATGTTCCAGTGTAGATATTGATGAATTGTCCTGGCGTCGGAACCAGTGTTAGACCCCCAGCCCCGATTCCCCTTCTCGGCAGCCAAAACCGACCCACATAGCAGCAGCAGAAAATGGAAACAGAGGAGAATAGTAGACAGAGAGAGAAGCAACTCCCAGAGCCAGATGTACCAAGCTGAAGCTGAGCTGAGAGTTCCTCCCTTTCTCTCCCCTCCGTGCTTCCCGCTTGCCCTCTTGCCCTCTTTTATCTCCTCTCTGTGTTTCCCGCTTGCCCTCTTTTATCTCCTCTCTGTTCTGTTAGAGGCTCCTGTAACCGCTTTCTGCCCATGTGACCTTCTGGAATATATCCTCCAAACCGGTGCTTCCCTTCCCCTTGTATTTTGGTCCAGCCACTGCTCTGTTAGGCCATCTGGTTCGTGGGCCCTGTCAATTCATGTGCATGATACTATCTGTTTATATCGCTCTACTCATTATTACGGTGCATTGTTTAGAAACTGATGTAGCTTCAGTCTGATATAAAGCGCTTATGTTTCCTTAGTTTACTGAGTGTTGGGAATGATTTTGTCAGTTTATCAAGTCAATGGGCTGGTCAACATTGTCTGATCAAATGCCTGAAGATAAATGCGGCTGTTAAGATCTAGCCGCTGTTGACTAAACTGAATGAATCCCGATCTCTGTTTGGCATCTGAGAAAGGACCATTGGAAGCCTCATGAGCTTTTCCCAGTGCTGAAGAGTGTGATCAATAGTATTTTTATGATTTGGGAAATTATAACAGGATTGTTTTCCCTTTCATGTTGTTTTATTGGTTGTGCAAATGAATGTATCATCCCAACATGATGTTCTGCTGAATACATAATAGGATGTAATATTTATAAAATTTTAATACTGTTACTGTTATTGGGTTTTTGGAAATGCTTATGAAGTTTCAAACTTAGCCATCAGACTGTTAGATTTCTGGAAGTTAGGTTAATAATCATGGAGGTTGGAGTTTTGCAATGATGGAAGTTTGTTATTTCGTCAAACTTCTAACACACTAAGAGTGCTGAAATATACTTTCTGTATTGAAATGTCATCTATATAGGATAAATACTACATTGAAGTGTTATAAGATCATACTGCATGTTTCAGTTTTAAATGCTTTTATGGGGATATGGTGATTTAATTTCAACTGTGTTAATTGTTCTTTTAATAAAACCAGGTAGATGCTATTATGCAAGATGCTGGTGCTCAGGGTTTCATTTCAAGTATTGCTGCTCTTAATATACGATTGGATAATCAGGTTTAATAGATATTATCACGACCATGCCTAAATCTCCATCATGGAATCTTAATTCATCTAACTTATCGCTGCATGATATTACATGTCATCCTTATGCTCTTTAGGTTATGTTAGGATCACAATGTCGGTCGCAATCACAATCACAGGGCGATCCAGCTTTAGTCCCTCCTGCAATAAATTTTTTCACAGAAGTAGAAAACTCTCGATGAGCTAATTAGGGATCGGTGGCTTTGCTTTATGCGATGTCTGCGATGAGGCTGGAGTGAAGGTTTCCCCTGCCAATACCCTTTTTCATAGTGAATAAATACTGGATCAGTCAATTTTCTATTTTTCTCAAAGAATTTGTTTGGCTTCTTTGCTCATTTTTTATGTATTGAAAATGAAAAGTGTGTCCGGATGCTCGCTTCAATTCCTTAACCTGAAATTGTCTGGGCATTGATCCTTGAAATCTGAAACACGCAAGAGGGCGTTGCTTTTTTTGTTATGATATCATTTTTTAGTGATAGGCCAGAAGTATCAACCACCAATCATGGAGATGGATACTTTCCAACTTATTACCTGTTCATTTTTTAGTAGTTTATTTAAAAATTTATTCGATCATGCAAGTGAGGGATATTTTATTTTTTGAAAATGAAAATGGCAGATTTTTAGAATACCAAAAAAACCCGTTTTCATATTTTTAGGTAAATGAAAATGCCTTGATTTTGAATATTGAAAAAACTTGTTTTCATATTTTTTGGTAAATGAAAACGCTTGGATTTGTAATTCTTTTCTTTCAAGCTTTCAAAATATTTTTTAACATAGTTTTTGATGCATATTTGGAAAAATGAAGCAAAAAATATTTTCCAAAACCAAATGCAATTTAATTTTTTCATTACACATCATTCATTTTTTCCATTTATATGCACAGGGAACAGGTTTTTTCCCATTTCATTCTCATTTTTATTCCATCAATTTTTTTCTTTTTTAACAAGCAGGACCTTAGATGTGCAAAATAATAGCTGTAGAGATCACTTGATTAGGGAACAAGGCCCTCTGCCATTCATGCAAACCTGAGTTTGTTGGTCATTCTTTATTATGATTTAATGTTGAGAATGCGAAGTAAAATGCTGCAATTTAGTATGGCTCTTCTCTTCACTGAGAGGATGCTATTATAAGATTTGAATTTTCTTAATACACCATGTTTTTGCACTTTTAGACGTTCACCATGGGAAGGCTGCATTTGATGTTCTTTCTCAATCATGATAAGTGTTTCTTGTTTGCTAATTTGAAAGAACTTTTCTTTACTCGATTTTTCTATACTCACTTCACACATATAAAGCCTCTTAATTCAGATGAAATCGTATAGGGAGAAACACAATGCACAGTTTTCATCACATTGTATTTTCTAATGTATTTCAGGTGTACATGTTTGGTATGGATGTATACATGCATGTAATCATTATGCGTCATATGCATGATTTATATGTTCCCTTCATGCCCCCCAACATATATATACATATACATACATACAGTATTGCATACTATATTATTTTAGGGCACATATACAATAATATCCCACTTGCACTAAAATCCCTATGGACTTTGATCTATACCTCAAAACATTTTTGAATCCATCCGAACTCTTGGATGTGATTTCATTAAGGCCTCTTCATTTTGAACAAATACTTTGTTCAAAATTTTATCGTTATCCAAGGGTCTAACCATGTGACCCTACAGGCCTTAGTGTTGACAACAAATATGAAATCTCTATTTCATAAATGTAAGTAAAGATAAGCCTCTAGCAAAACATCAATGCCACTCAAGCTACTAATGGATCTAGTGTGATCTCCACCAAACATACTCATATTCCTATATAAACATGTCCACCAAGATGTATCAGATACATCGGATGTATGCTTATATAATCCCTTTGTCAATGACATTGGGTGACCACTAGACATGGAACATGTCAATTTAGTATATGACATCTCATTTTCTTGATTCTCTAAAATAGATCGACCAAGTTGATGAATACATCACATGTCATTCATTTAATAGATAATTACATCACATGTCCCTCATCAAAGTAGTTGAACACATCACATGTGACTCAACTAAGCTAGCCATGCATTTCTCGAGCCTAATACAATCAAGGGCTAGATGTCTCAACTTGTCATTCAAGTGGACAAATATTATCTTGGTTGCATTCCAACCGACGACATGATCAACAACATACCCAAACACCTGTTGATTAATTATGTTCATATTCTGACTTATGTAAGTAGGGTATCAAAGTATGAAGGTTCTCATGATAGTTATTTCACCAACCTCAGGTAGGAAGGATTGATAATAAGTATACACCCCTATGTATATCGATGGTTGTATAATATGAGATCCAATTTATTGAATTAGTTCAAGTAATAAGTCTATACTTATTACCTCGTGAATCTATTTGTATCTCGTATACAACTCTTTGAAATGAGTATAAGAATCTATTCAAACTAATCTTAACATATCATCACAACCTATAATACTCCTAGATGATCATCGATTAGGGACAACTCAAAGTTTTATACTTTGGGGTTTTATCATTCGAAAATTCACGTTAAATAAATTACAGTCCACATGAATGCATGATAAATAGAGATTGGATTTATTATAAAATCATGATACATTATATAACTATTACATTAATCTCACAAGCATCAAATACCTAGAGACCTAACATGACCCTCTTGTTGTTGGTGTGCTAATGGCTTTATCAATGGATCTACTACATTATCCTCTATAGCCACCCAACTGATCTTTACATCACCCTATTAACGATCTCTCTATGTTAGTTTTTTTATAAAAAATCCACTTGCACCCTAGGGGTCTCACCCATTCAGGTGTATCCAGCGAGTTCCAAACTTGGTTAGTGTACATAGAGTCCATCTTAGATTGTATGGATTTTAATCATTTCTCAGAATCTAACTGTATCACCCTCAGTTTCAGGTAATTTACCCTTTTATTGTGTATTTTGCGCTTATATAATACTTGGGTTGAGTTTTGAGAGTTTCTGGATAGTTTTGAAGTGTTTTAGAAGTGTTTTGAAGGGTTCATTGTTAGTGGTAATCGTGCACTATCTCCATGAAATTGTGCAGGGTGATGTTGGGATTCACTGGGTAGGCGCACAGTTGGAACACAATTTGTCCAAACCACGCGCATGCTAGGGGAAACTGTGCAGATGAAGGTAGTGGGAGAAGCACGGTTGGTGCACAGTTTATCAAACCGTGCGATCCAACGGTGCGAGGGTGTGGCCTTGAGACAACAACATTGCATGGTTTTCCAAACATGCATCACAAACTATGCGGCCTAACTGCATGACGTGAAGTTAGTGCTCATAAAATTAAGTTTTAATTCAGATTAAGGGCCCTAGAACCCTTATTTTTCTCAAATTATCTCAGGCTCTTGAACTCCTCTCCTCTCTTAGGCTCCCTTGTAAATTCCCTTAGATCCGGAGGCAACTTTTGGCGAATCAAAGTGCATTGTAGATCTAGAATCATCGGTAAGTCCTCATTTTATCTCTTTCTCCTTAGATCATCTCTTTTTATCTCACTCGAATCATTAGATCTATTCTTTAATTAATAGATCTACGTCCTATGTTGTGGATCTTGATGGGATCTTGTTGAATCTATTGAAGGGAAGAAGATTCAAGGATAGATCTAGAGTTTTCTTGTGTCGTTTGTCGATTTCTTTAACCGTCGTGAGGTATGTGGATTCTCTACCATTACACTCATTCTAGAACTTGATGTCTCGGTGTTTAAATTCCTTTCTTTTTGATTTTGTTGGAAAAATCTCTTGGTTCTAGTACTCAAATCCTTGGTTTTGGAATGATGCTCATAAGGTGTTTGATAAAATGTTTGAAAGAAAGTGGTTTTTAAAAGAAATGTTTTTTGTGGAATAATTTGATATGAGAACTTGACATACATGGTGGCATGTGTTCATGTGAATTTTGGGATGGATCATGGTTGGAAGTTCCACTGTCAATAAGAAAAACGTGAGAAAGATTATGGTGGGAAGTGCCACCATCAATAAGGAAAACATGAGACATATCATGGTTGGAAGTTCCACCGTCAAAAGGTCCACTAAGCGACTACTTGGTGAAAGGACAACTCACCACTTGTGAGTATAGGGAGGTCCATGATTGCATGCATTGTGTGTGTGTGGGTGCGTGGAAATGGAGTGATTATGATAAGTGGTAAGAAGGAAGAAAAATTTTGTTTAATATTTTCTGTATGTGGAACTTGTTTATGGTTTTGATATAAACTATTTATCTGCTTCTCTTCTATTTTATTTAAAATGTGCTAATTTGTTCTTGTCCTAGTGGAATGAGTTAAGAAGTATTTGGGGATTATGTACTGAGTTTATACTCACCCCCTTTTTGGGCACTTTGGTGCATTTCTAGATATCATATATCGAGATACAAGTAAAGGAAATGTGTCACATTTCTCCCATGGAGAATCTTGATGCTTTCCTCCCCAGTTAGTGTTCAGAGCTTGGAGATCTCTCTTGGTGTCTTTGGTGTGATGCCACATTGGTGTTATTGTGTTGGATGTCTTTTGGTTTCTTAGAGTCATTTTTTATTACTTGTCATTGCTACTATGATGTTTCTGTTTATTTGGTTTCATTTGAGTTGTATTATTTTATTCATGCATCATATAGTTGGTTTGGTTTATATTTTGTCTCTGTGGTTTTGGTTCTTCAGGGAAAACTATCCCTCAACTTTATGTTAAACCATTGGAATTTATTGTTGACCTTTGATGTTTAAGGAATGTCAACTAAGTTAGTGACATCTCTGCCTCTTCCCAAGCCAATGGGTGAGGGGTGAGATGTAACAAATGATATCAGACTTGGTCAGTACGTTTGTCATCTTGGGATGGTAGCAAAGAGATATGATATCAGAACTTGAATTGTATAACATAAAAATACATAGCTAACCTTTTTATGTTGTACTTCAAGTTACCGAGGTGGTTTGAGTACAAAAGTATACACTTCTAGGTGTGTTGTCATCTCATCATCATGAGTTTAGCTAATGAGTGTACCATATCATGCATTAATACTGATACTTACCACTAGGATTGCATTGTTCATTTTATGTTTGATGGTTTATGAAAATGGTTAATAGGGTTCCAATGGTTGGATTTTGAAAAGAATGGTTGTAATGATTGTTGTTTCCAGTGATTTGGAATTTTTAAGCCTTCAGTTGCTAGTGACTAATGACTAATTGATGTTTTGTTTCGGTTATAGAAAATGTCATCGGGTAGACTTTGTAGAAAACATAAAGAGGAGGCTGTGAAAAATGTAGTTGCACCCAAGCCATAGGTGAACCAAAAACTTGTCCAAATCCTTGTTCATGATTTTTAAACTATTGATAGAGGAAATCAGAATGAACCTCGACAAGTGGATCACTCCATCCAGTTTCAGAAACAAAATCCACCCATCTTTCGGGGGGATTTTGAGCCTGAAAAAGCGAAAGTATTACTAAACAGATTGAATCAAATCTTGATTTCCTTGCCACATTGGCTAAGCTAAAGTTCAAGTTAAAGGTGTATATGTTGGAGGATCTTGCATTAAAATAGTGGTATTTAGCTGTTCAAGCTAGAGTTGACCAAGGTCTTATGTGGGAGGACTTCGATGAATTGTTCAACAAACAATTCTATTCTCACACATTCAAGATAGTCTGAATATTTTTTTTCTTAAACCTTAAACAAGAGAATATATTAGTGACGAAGTATGTAACTAAGTTTATGAACTTAGTTCATTTCACTCTAGAGGTAGTTTCTAGTGCATCCTTGAAGACACACATCTTTGAATCAGGGCTATAAGTGGAGATTCATTCTAAAATAGCGGTACTCTATATTATTGAATATACAGAGATGGTTAACAGGGATAATTTGGTGGAAAAGAATATTGCTATAAATCCCACAGGAGGAAGTATGTTCATCTTTATGGAAATAGGTGAGAACTCTAATGATGAGAATAATAAGAAGAGAGACACCTATTCTCACGGAGGTGGTGCACCTCAGACTCAAACCACTGAATTGGTAAAATTTCCTTCAAGACCCAATAACAAGACTGACTATTTCTAGTGTGGTACTTTCACTCATATGAAGTGAGACTATACAACACCACCTTGATCTTGTCATAACTGTAATTGGATGAGGCACATCCAACGTTATTGTCATAGTACTCTAAAGTCTGGTGCTAGAGATGCATCTCATGTATCTCAGACATTTTACGCTTCAACTGGATGACCTATTTAGAGCAACTCTCATCCTCATAATCGAGCAGGCCGAGGCTATTCAAGGACACCATGACTCCTCATGTAATACAATCACAACAAGGAAGCAAAGAATAAGGGGTAGTGAGTAAGAAATTATATAGTGCTAAACAAATGACCATGGAGGATCAATTTGGTCCTTCGATAGTGTGAGATACTCTTCTCTTGAATTGTTCACTTATGCAAGCCTTGTTTGATATGGGTGAATCCCACTCTATTTCTTATCACGTCATTGATTATTTGGGATTACATGTTGAGATGATTCCTTTTATCTTGAACCTTCAAACACCTCTCGACTAATGAGAGTGTCAAGCATTTACATGTGCAACATGTTATATAGTTATTGATGAGGCTAAGTTGGTTTGAGATTTCTCTATTCTTGATATGGATGTATGTGACCTAATTTTGGGAATGGATTGGTTAACATTCTACATGGTCCATATAGCGACCCAACCTTTTCTTACATTACTATTACATCATTTTAAGGATAAACATAATAGTATTACACATAGAGGATCCAAAGGTTTAGTGTCTTGGGAAAACTAGGACCATACATAACAAGTACAACATCAAGCATAAACGTTTATTTAATTCTTCCTTCTCTAGCTCCTCATTGGCACTTGACCTCTCCTTAATACATGTAGTCACCTGAGGATATACATCAAAAGGGGTGAGCTAAAAGCCCAGTAAGAGGATAGATAAGAACAATGTAGCATGAGGTGAACATAATCATAACATAGACAAAAGATCATGAACATGAGAGGAAACATAAATAAAAGACTTGAAATGTGGCAATGCATAAACATTTATTTAATTCTTCCTTCTCTTGCTCCTCATTGGCACTTGACCTCTCCTTAATACATGTAGTCACCTGAGGATATACATCAAAAGGGGTGAGCTAAAAGCCCAGTAAGAGGATAGATAAGAACAATGTAGCATGGGGTGAGCATAATCATAACATAGACAAAAGATCATGAACATGAGAGGAAACATAAATAAAAGACTTGAAATGTGGCAATGCATAAACATTTATTTAATTCTTCCTTCTCTTGCTCCTCATTGACACTTGACCTCTCCTTAATACATGTAGTCACCTGAGGATATACATCAAAAGGGGTGAGCTAAAATCCCAGTAAGAGGATAGATAAGAACAATGTAGCATGTGGTGAGCATAATCATAACATAGACAAAAGATCATGAACATGAGAGGAAACATAAATAAAAGACTTGAAATGTGGCAATGCATAAGAAGGAAACATCATGTCTTAGTGGTTAACTACCACACATACTTGTGAACAAAGCTAGCATCTTGTTCACACATAATTTCACATTAACTCATGAGATTCATCACTTTACCCAATGCATTGGAGCGCTATATAATTCCGGGCGCACCCGTCACATTGAAACATTCATATTGCGCTATATAATTCCAGGCGCACCCGTCACATCATAACATCATCATTTATCATGCATGCCACAATGAGTATATATAAAAAATGAACATAATTAACCCATGAAAAGGAATGAGTTTCATCTCATAAGAACACATTCATAAACATTGAGTTCCCAAAAGAAAGAGGTAATAACATACATGTTACAAGAACCGTCAACCTTGAGTGAGAAGTAAAAGGTGAGTTCTTAAAAGAAGAGTTTTTTTGGAAAACATTTTGTTTGACAAAAACACCAATGGTAAACATGTATATCCCAGAAAGGAAAGAAAATGATGAACAAATTATTTTTAAGGAGTAACCATATTAAAAATGGAGTGAAAGAGGGAGAACCCGAAGGATGAAATTGGGTTCGAGAATTTCCCCTTACCTTGTATCCGAACGCTTCCTTCTCTTTAGTGTCCTGTATAATGACATTATATTCATTAATTAGAAATTAAAGAACCCTTTATACATGAATATGGTTCATTTTGGTTTCATTATGTTATTTTATGGGCCTCTTGATGAGTTATAAGGTTTAACAACATTGTTCGGGAATGTTCGTTTTTATGGGTTTCTTGAACGATTCACTTGTATTCTTAAATGAAAGTTCGTGTAGAACATGGATAAACATCCAGAAATGAAATTTCATGTTATTAATGATATTAAAGAAGTTTAAACGATCTTATAATGAATTATATTATATACCATGTGGATAAATCATTAGATAAGAATTAAATGATGATTGTTTGGGTTAATTTGGGCGGTTTTTCGACCACAACGAACTTGTTTTGTTTAATCATTTAGTAATATGTGCATAATTTAGTTCCAGAACTTTAAATAGGACATAATATATATAAAATATTATAGTTCAACCATATAAATGGTTTCATGACTAGATTTGAATCTAGAAATGGAAAAAGAAAACATGTCGTTCTTGAAAGTGATAGATTAACACCTCACGAACAACGTTTTCTTTTATAAAATTAAAGGAAGAGGGAAAGGGGTTTGGATGGTCTAATATGCCATTAGTATCATAACATTCCAGTATATTTATAATACTGGAGTTACCATACCATGTGGATGAAGATAGGTGGAGAGAGAATAAGAAAAGAACTTGAAATTGAAATGAAATTAAAGGAAAGAGGAAGATAAATTACCTCTTGAATCCTTATCTTGAGATCCTTCTTAAGAGACCTAGACTTGGTCTTTTGATGAGACCATAAGCTCTTGGACGTGAGGGAGGGGCTAGGGAAGATGACTGGGCATAGTTTCAGACCCTTTAAATTTAAATCGTTCATTGACACAATATTCTTGATATTTGATTAATGCCCCTCTGGAACCTTTACGTCATTCAATAAGTTGAAAAATAGATATCTCTCCTACCTGGAAAGTGTATAAGAAGCAGGAGGAATAAATGTTCGTTTTTCACCCTTCATTGGTGCCAACTCTTCTCATATTCTCATCTCAACTATGTCCAATCTAACGTTAATTCAATCCTTTGTTTTGTCAGATGCATTTATCAATGTGTTGATGACACTATCACATACATTTTTTTCAATATGCATAACATCAAGAAAATGTCTGACGTACAGACAATTCCAGTATGGTAGTTCAAAAAAACTGATCTCTTTTTCTAACCGGTATTCATAAGGTTTTTCAAAAATGGTTTACCAAAAGTAGTGTCCACATCCTTTACTTTCACAAATAATTGATCACCTATTAGTGGAGACGGTGTTGTACATTCTTTTGAACTTCCATCGAATGATGTCGTCCAAGATCGGTACTTATGTCGTTGGGGTAGAAATTTGCGATGTCCTAGAAACATGGTTTTCGATGAATGTTTCAACCTAATTGACTGTGTACCTTTTTCGAAAATGGGACACCCTTGAGTTCCTTTAATGCTATATCCTGACAAATTTCCATAAGTAGGAAAGTCATTTATCGTCCCATACAACATGAATCTCAAAGTGAAATCTTCATTTTTGTAAGCATCATACAACGTAACACCTGAATCTCACAATAATTTCAAATCCTCGATCAATGGAGTCAAATAAACATCAATATCATTACCCGGTTGTTTTGGTCCTGATATAAGCATAGATAACATGATGTATTTTCATTTCATGCATAACTACGGTGGTAAGTTATAATTTACCAACATAACTGGCCATGTGTTGTGACTGCTGCTTTGAAAACCAAAAGGATTCACTCCATCTGTAGATAACGTAAGATGAAGGTTTCTCAGCTCATTTCCAAATTCAAGGAACTCATGATCAGTTCTCTTCCACTAAGGAGAGTATGTCGGGTGACGTAGTTTCCCATATTTAATTCTTGTATATGCATGTCATGTCAATTGTCTTACAGTCTCCTCACTTCCATATAGGCGCCTAAACCTTGGAATGATTGGAAAGTACTATACAACTTTCGTAGGACTCGACTCATCTTTCTTGTATCGAGAAGCACCCCATTTTGGGAATTCTTTAAGTGATTGGTAGTCCTTGCGGAACAATATACAATCATTCGGGTAGGCGTGTGTTCTTTCAGAGATCATACTCATCGAGCGTAGCATTTGTTTGACATCGTATGTTCGGATCGGGAGCTCATTATCTTCTGGGAGCATGTCATTCAGGAGAGCAAGTAGTTCCGTAAAACTGGCGTCACTCCACCTGTTGCCTGCTTTCAAATTATACAGCTTCAGTATGGCTAACAATGTCGTATATTTAGTGCAACCAGCATACAATGGCGTCTTTGCACAACTCTTTTACTTTTCAAATAATTTTGGGCAATCACGAAGTTCATCTTCAACTTTTTCTTATCATTTCCTCAATATGATCTTCATCATCATTCACATCTGTAATCACATCCTCCATACTATTTTCTTCATTGTTCACATTTGTAATCATATCAGATGATCCATAAAACACAGTGTTATCCCAGCCACTATCTGCATTTGTTTTCCCCCCATGTTTATTCCAACATGTATAACTTCGATCTATTCCATGACAGATTAGGTGTTCTTCCAACTCCTCTGGACTAATTTGTCTTGAATAACAACAACGTAAACACGAAAAAAGGATATGAGAAGGGTCATATGCATGATATTTTGCAAACTTGATAAACTCTTTCACGTCATCTTCATACTCTTTTGTCAGCTGATTGGCAGTCATCCATTCTTTATTCATATTCATTCTATTTGATACAGTAATATTAATATTTAACAAAATAATTACACAAAATATGTTCAACTAGGGTCATCATCTAACTATAATCAATGGAACTAGCTATGGTAAACAATACTCTTACCTCTCCATGAATTACTCAGGACCAAAGTAGATCACACCCATCTTCTCAACCACCTGATCAATGGAACTAGCTATGAGAAGCTCTTTCACTAGAATGTTTTAGTATCCCACATGTGATCTATATGCATTGTTGTAAACTGGTTTTTTAGTGTTTCTCTAGAAACATAATGTATCTAGTCAAGAACTATGGTACTAAACTAATAGATGGTATGATTTTTAATAGATTGTTTGTGGGTGGAAGGATTCATTACATGTGTTGTTATGGTTATTTGACTAGGGTTTCCATAAAGTGTCTCAAAGAGTCCTCTAGTGAAATGGTTTTCTAAGATTCAGTGGAATTGAACTAGTAAAAAAGTGGTGGTTCTATTAAAATGGTTAAAGTTTGGATTGATATTCAATGGTAGAAGAACTAAAACATGGAAAACAAATGGCATACCAATCATGCCAACAACCGCAACACCATACAAACACACAATCGTGCTCACAATCGCAACACCATACAAACCAAACAATCACAATTTCAGATTTTAAAAAGCATCCCTTATTCAATTCCTTTTTTTAATCCAGGGGTTATCACAGAAGTTTTATCATCCTAGGGAATTCATTCATTAGTTAGTATACGTAAATTACCAATTTTTATATTCAAATGTTCAACAGGAACCAACCAACATGCAATTCATTTAGTGCGCCAACAAGGACCACCAACGACCACGGTTTTTAGCAGGGCATTTAGCCTATACATTTCACAACATAACTATTAATATCAAATAGTAATTACATGCGAATAAGAGGAAACCAATGAGTAAAAGGAGAAAACTCATTGTGAAGGTGTCGTTCAACGCGCAGTAGAGGTGCGTTCGCGGCAGAGGAGATTTCCAACTGAAAAGAAAACATAAAATGAGAACTCACATGTTAAACAATTTTATTGGTCAATAGTGGGATTTTATTTTCCATCTATGATCTCTGCTTCCTATTTATTTATTTTTTGCTTATCTACTATTTTCCTATATGTTCAACTTATGAATGGGACATGTTTTCCTTTCAGGAGAAAGATCATTTTTAATTTACTCTAATTTAGGGGTAAAATATTCCACATTAATTGTATTTTTTTCCCAGGGGATCATTGTTATCCCGTAGGGATCATGAACGCCTCTTAGGTTAGTGGAAAGTCAGGTCAGTTGTTGGTTATGATATCAGTCTGGGCCATATCATTACATTTCCAAAGTAATTGACCCATGTCCATTTAAATATAGGATTGGGGGGGGTCATACACTAATATATAGAAGGAATAAGAGAGGTAAAAATTATCCTAGACTCTCCAATACAAGTGATGAAAGATGAAACATACACTGGGTGAGGGAGAACCACCCAAGAGGAGAGGAGGGGGAGGTTGGTGTAGCGCGGAGGGATTATAAACTTATGTTTTTTCTGCATTACTAAGGCTATGTTTTTCTCTCATAAATCATGACTAGTTATTGATGACTACTTGCTATTGTGGATATTTTTTACATGGATACACATAGCCTAATTTACCTAAGGGTGAATATCCTCCACCAACTCAATATTCTTTCTACCTCCCAAAAAAAATGATCACCTTGTTAAAAATCATAATGCATTAGATTAAACTATTTCAATTGTTTAACATGAATTGGGTGGGAAGATCTATGGTGACCACTTTGGAAGGTTTTCATTGGAAGAGATAATGAACGTGATGTTCACAAGGGAAAAAACAATTATAGTGGTGTAGGTTGAGGCCCGAAAACTTTTTATCTCTAAGGAAATTAGAAAAAGGGTGTTGAGACCAACTCCTTGCTAGCCAACACATGAACTACTTTGACAACTGAGGAAATCCATCCATATACTTTCCCTTCGATATTTTTTATGGCTTCACTCTTGAGATGAATCGTTTTACACTAGAATAATATCTATTACCATATACTTTTATAGAACAAAAAATACATTGGCAAAGTAAATGGGGCGAGTCGATGTTTGATCTCTAGTTGCATCGCCTAATAAAAATACCACACCCTATAATCCTTTTAAAGAATAATGTTATAAGTATGGAAAAGAATATTCTTAAAATAAATTCCAAACTATCATATATTGGATCTCCCCTATTAGATAGAAAACAACACATGTCATTGTTTCTCCTTCAATTCCAAATAAATGAAATTATCCAATGATTGACTACAAAACATCTCCCATGATATCTTTGGATCCTCATAATCACCAAGAAACAAGATCCATCATTAACGAATAGCTACCAGAAATAAGATGATAAACAATGGAATCCAATGTTCCTTTATACAAAGAATCAAAATAAAACAAATCTAAAAATCCTCTAACCACATCTCTATCTTCTAATTAGGGATATTTCCCTCATAGTTGAATAATAACTAATGCTGAAACTCACAAAATGAATTCCTCTTAGAGTTATCCTACTTAGGGATCACCCTTATATAGTCAATTGAAGCATCCTGGATCACCCCACCCAACTCAACCACAAGTATAGTCCTCTTACCATAAAACTACATATCACAATGCATGAAACAATACATAAATCATTGGTAATGGTTTGAAATCACCAACCTCAAAGTGGAGGAGGAGGATTCGGCGACCGGAGGAGGAGGATGAGGCAGCGGCAGCGGAGGACGAGGAGAAGCAGGGTCATGACGGAGGAGGAGGAGGAGGAGGACGGTCGCGGCGGAGGAGGAGGACAAGGTGGCGGCGGCGGAGGAGTCGTGGCGCAGGGTTCAGCTTCCGCGAAGGCTTGAACGGGTGCGACGGAGGAGGGGCATGTTAGGGTTATTTTATAAAAAATGTTGGAACTTTTATCAGTGCTCGTTAAAAGTGCTGATAAAACATACGTTTATCCGTGCTCAAAAAATGCTGATAAAACGTACATTTATCCATGCTCAAAAAGCGCTGATAAAACAAATATTTATCAGTGTTAAAATTATAGCGCTGATAAATACTTATTTCAGCAATCCTTTTTTATTATATATATATATATATATATTAAAAAGTATTATATATTTATAGATGAAATAAATATAATAAATATATTAAATGTAACAAATATAATAAATACAATGGATTAATCTAATAAATCTCTAATAAACATTGTTTTTTAATATAAATATAATAATTTTATATAAATTAATAATAAAAACTTGTATCAGCACTAATAATAGCGCTGATAAAGGCCCACCCCTTTATCAGCGCTTTCTGCTTAGCGCTGATAAAGGACAACGCTTCCTTTGCACTGTTTTGTGATAGTGTAACTAATCCAACTTCAGCATGTTTACCCGCAGTTGGCTCCTTTGATGGGGTGTAGATTGATTTCTCGTATGGGCTCCCCTAATGCGGTGTTGATATGAGTGTGTACACATATGTATAGAGTTGTGATCACTGATGAGTAGTGTGAGGATCTCATAGCCAGAAACTAATGTACCGCGGAGCGTTTGACCGTGGTGCTTGCTTTATTTTATTCGATTATTCATGCCATTGATTATGAAATTGTTTTATTCATGCCAACTGTTTTATATAATATGTTAATTTAAGTCGGTTTGAGATATTTGCCATCATTTGATTTGAAAACATGTTTTGTTGAAAATATGTAAATGATTTGTCATGCATTTTTTTATTTAAATTGATAGCATAATTGGTTTATTGTTATGATATTGTTTACGAAACACTCGGTGAGACCCTACTTGGTTGTTTAGCGCACATCTTGTCTTTGCTTTCGAGCGTTTGTAGATTTTCTTATACCATATTTGAGCAAAGAGAAAAGACCACTTGAATGTGGTGGATGTTCTTGATCCTTGAGACTCGTAATCGTGAAGGTGATCGAAGGATATTTTATCCACTTGTTGCATGAGTTGTTTGAGTTTTATTTTGATAAATGGTGCTTTAATGATGTAATTGTTGGAACTGGGCGTGCAGCGGAAGCCCCAAACAGGTGGATTTTTAAAAAAAAAATCACCGTCGTTTGACGTGAACTTGCTGATGTCGGTGAAAAGCAGCCCGGTCAAAGCCGAGGACCACGCGTGAAGGGTTTTAAGCACAAACAAAAACCGTAAAATACCTGGTTTAGATCTGAAGCCGCACACGACGTCTGCTCGTCGCTGGCGATCGCTGATCGAAGAATTTGAAGCTGAATTCCTCTAGATCGTCCACACGCGCTTCAAGGAATCCGCGGGAGCGCCGTTCGTCGTAATTCGGGTGCTAGCGCGGATTTGTGACGATGCCTTCGACGCTCCAAAGACCACCGCATCGCATCGCTAGCGATGCCCGAGAGAGAGCTTCATCCGAGCTCCTTGGATCCAGAGCATCTCTCCCTAGAATTTGGGAGAGAGGAGAGGAGAGATAAGCTCCATGAATAGTGTTTGACAAATGTCTCTCCTCTTCTATTTATAGTGCTCAATTAAAATACCCGGTATCGCCTCACCGGCCCCCGAATACTTAACGCACTATCAACGACATTTTATAACTACTAAACTGAGGCATAAATATTATTATCATTTACTTGTAATATATTAAAATATATTACATTATAATAATTAAGTCGTTAATCCGACTCGTCGCTCCCATAAATATTAATTGAACCTTGAATAATTTAATATTCGTCAATTAATATTTTTTCATGTATTTACTTAAAACTCATAAATAAATTCAATACTCATTATTCTAAACTCGAATAATATGAATTTATTTATTGCATTGGTGATCGTTTAACTTTGGGCAAATCCCGGACCCCTGTGGCGGGGTCCACCATGTCCAAAAATCTTATTCAACTGAATAGGGCAGATTCTTGAATACGCTATTGTGTGTGACCCTCTAGGCCCTTATTTCGACAGTCGTGAATAGTATTCACAGACCAAGAGCGAGATCTAGCAACCCATCATAGCCCTTGAAGAAATAAGGATTGTCACAGCAGTGACAACCAACCTACGAACACGCACTGTGTAATATAATCTCCTTGTCTATAATATCTCATAAAGCAAGACGCACTCTCGTGTCATCACCCTTTTCTTGCTTTATTGTTTGTTGATGTAACTGGACACATTTACCCTCGACTATCATAATCATGGTCTTATAAAGGTACTGTCATTCATATCAACATGGCCTGAGATATATTACTTCCATAACCCGGAAGCGAGAAATCATTTCTTGACCATTCAACCAATGTCATGCCACCAACGACACACCCGACACAAACTACCTTGTCACGACTTCATTGTCGTTGTTTTCGTCTTGCATCAAAGCATGCAATCAAACGACATACATTGGTAATGATCTCAAGTCAGGAGACCATTACACATGATCGTAGATAGGAACATCCAATGACACCCGAAACATGTGGTGTTTCTATTGGCGGGTCAGTCCTCATGATCTCACTACTAGAGATCACCAAGTGCGAACTTCATGAGAAGAAGTCTCAATACTTATGAGCCCCCAACACCTGATGGTCAGACATCTACTATGTCCAATTAGTAAGATGTATCTAGACCATATAACATATATTTAAGATTAATGTCATGGTATCTAGAGGTTCTCATTATAGCCTGAGACTGCTGTAACCTTTCGATACGACAATTAATCTTTGGACATTACCATTTCAACAGCGGACGCAGAAAAGCCTACACTATAATGGTAAGATGGCATCATGCATACCTTATTGTATACACGATATGGTAATCAAAAGAACAGAATAGTTGGGTCTAGGGCACCCACTATTTCAACAGTAATGTTCTGGGTTTTGTTTACTTGTTTGCCTTTGATACTTTCTCCTTAAAGAGTATTGATCATACCGACTTGTATCTTTTGTCTTCCAATGTTTTATGGTAAAATCGTCCCCTCTTTGTCTTTGTATGATGCTAGGTGCTAGTTACCAACCGGCGAAGATCGAGAACGCCCTTCAGACAATGTGAGACTTGACTCAGGTATCAGAGCAGCAGAGTATCCAGGCTGATTCACGACACCAGACCCAAACCACAAACTACTAGAATCTATTAAATTCGCACCACAAACCAGACCGCAATAAAAAAACCCATAATTTTGGATCAATTTGGTTCATCTTGCCATTTGGCTTAGTTTGAGCTGTTTTTTTGCCCACCCCTAATTATTATTAAGGATTATTAAATATTAACCATATGATATTTATCACATAAATGTTAATTTATATACATATATTCATCACATATTTAAAAATATATTCGATTTTTATAAAAAAATGCTATATCAAAATAAAATAACATTAAAACAACAATTAAAAAAGTACTGTTGATCTAAGGATCCGTCTGTATACGTCCAGCTCGCGTGACATTTTTTCCCCGATCGGTTTGGGATTTATATTTTTATAGCCCCACCCCCATGATAAATGTGGTTCGGCGGGGTTGACTGCGGTCCGGCGATAAATACCCCGATGCCTTCATGCCAGTCGACCTGCGCTCTTTCCCGCCATCCCATGCCCTAAAAATCGCATCAGCACCGGGGACGGTCATCTCCTCCGGCGCCGCATTAGTTGAAATCCGAAAATGCCACAGAACCCTCAATTTCTCCAGTCTTATTTGGTGCCGAGCATCAGTGGTTAGGTATTCTTAAGAATTCTTGATAGGCTGGCCACCCTTCAAGCCCTAACCCTCTTCGGAACTATATGGTTGCAAAATCGCCATGCCTGCACTTGGCTGGAGGCACCATGCTCTCATTCAAGCTTCCTTATCACGTGGCCCGCTGAAGGAGGATGATTTCAACACCATCTTCGAAGCAGTCACCGGCAAAAACCCACGTCCGTCCGTCCGTCTCTCTCTGCTTTCCTGCTTACATTTGGCTGTCTTTGACTACATTGTTTTGAAAGAAAAAACACGCTCTTGAAGTGCTTTTATTTACTCTCACTTCAAAAAACAAAAACAAAATATGCTGATTTTACTTTGATTTGTGAGAAAACCCATTAAATGGATGTTTATAAAATCATCGATGATGATCTTCGTTTGGTTGCGAAAATTACTAGTATGAAAAAAAAATTTGAATTTTTAATTTTGAGTATTATGCATGAGAAAGTCCTAAATGCAGTACGAGGCTTTTTATTCTTTAACGGTGGTGCCATTATTACGCACTCTACAATAAAACGGACCGGGGACTCGACTCTCCCCACACCCCAGCCCCCCTGCCACCCCAGCCACCTGCGGGTGGGCCCTAGGACTTTTATTCTTTGTTTAGCTTATTCCTAGCAGATCCTTGCATCCGGCTGCAGTGTATAAACAGTTGAAAATTAGCTCCCTCAACCCGATCATCTCAGAATCCTGGAAACATAAAATGAAAACAGTTTTGTTGCCTACTTGCCATTTTTTTTAGAATATTGGAAAACTTCCCGTGTCAGGATTGGTTTAGTGCCCTTTATCTTATTCATCCTTTCTCCTTTTCCTTTTTTTCTTTCCTCCCCTAGAGTGAATTTGTTTCCATGATTCTAAACATGAAAAATGAAAATCACCGTTATGTTTTGATACTTGTGTTCTTATGAAACTCAGGATTGCTTGTCTAAATAAAAAACCTCTTGTCCTTTTCCATTTTATGGAAAGGGATCCATACACCTTTGGAGTGCGTTTTACACCCATTGATCATGTCAGGGTGGCTACCCAAAATTTGTCTGTGCATGTGCATGCACAAATGTGGTTATTTTTGTTTTATCTATGTTTAACAACCTTATGTTGATCATTTATCTTCTTTTACAGGAAATCATCATTAGTTATTCAATGAATATCTTCGGATGATAAACAAGGAGCTCACTTATGTTCGGTTTAGTGCCCTTATCAATTTGTTTCCATGATTCTCGCCCCCACCCTCCGTATTCCTTAGCAGACTTGCCATGCCACTATATAAGCCATTGGGGAATCTACGCGCCATGTTTGAAAGTAGTCTGGGAGCTTAAAATTTTGGACAGGTAAACAGAATAAGGGAAAGTTCATTTCCATGCCCCCGGGAAAGGTTGGGGAGACCGGCTTTGCGCCAACATCCTTTTTATGTTGGGAGATGCGAAAAACAAGGTGCACATGAGAGATTTCAGGTAGGTGTAATTGACAGGATATAGATCCTACCCTTTTAAATTTTAACAATCTGTAAAGGTCCAAAAAATCGTGGAGTGGGCTTTTGATTAATACGAGGCGCGACTCAATGTTTTCAATGAGGTTGCAGCTTCAAAAATACCCATTCACCGGTCTAAAAAACTACATTACGATGGTGTTTATTACATAGTTTTGAAATCGCGGGGTAGCGGCCGTGATTTCGCTGGCGCGGTGTGGAGCGTCGTCCCACCGTGTCTGGTGGCTGGATTGCGCGCGGTACGTGATTGTGCCGCCTCTATCGTGATCTCGGCTACCGCAAATCCTCCGCGATCCCAGTCGGAGCCGCTGCACTGCGTTTTGGCGCCAAAGAAATGTTTTTTTTGCCCTGTAACTCATCAAACCCCCTCACCCCTCCTTCCCGCACCCCATTTCGCCCTTCATCTACATTGACGACTCCTACCCTATTGTTGCACCCTTTTTTCTTCCATGCGCCGCTTCTCTCTGCTGTTGCACCCTTTATTCTCCTATCTTCCCTCCGCCGCCAGTTCCACCCATTCCGTGCATAGCCTCTACTGCTCTATTTCGCACTATTCCGACGCCGACAACCACTAAAAACGACGACACAGTGACAACAGTCTTTTATTGGTATTTTTCTTTTTTTCGGTGATCCAAACGTCCTTTTTTTTACCTGTTGTTTTTGTCAAACAGGCTTCTCAAACCCTCCTCTCTACTATTTATGCCCTCTACATCTATAACTTCATTTTCTCAGCCATATATTATACCAACCGATGCTACAATAGTGCAACCTTTTCCACCATTGGTGAAGCCTCGAGGAAAAAATTTAGATATTGTTTGGCAGTTGAATTCTTTAAGAGACATACACAATAAAAAGAAAGTTGCATGTGATTTTTGCAGGATAGAGACCAATGCTGGTATTACTTGAGCCAAAGAACATCAAATGAGATTACCGAGAAATATTCAGAAGTGTAGGAAAACTCATCAAGTAGTGAAAGACAAGCTTCATGCAGCGCAAATAAAGAAAAAAGCTGACAAATCATCAAATATGAATGAGATTCATGATTTTGATGTTGATATGGAGGAAGAGCTTGAAGAAATTCATGTCGTTGAGTGTGGAAAAAAAGAAGTTTTGCATAAAGTACAACTTTATGTCCTTGTGGTAAGAGAGTGAAAAATGTGAAAGGGTCACTTGATGTAATGTTCATGGAAGATCCGACAACCACCGTAAGAGTAGTCAAGGATACGGAGCAAACACGCATTAAAGATGCTTGGAGCAAACAATTAAAAGATCGAATGGGGCAATACATAAAACAATTCATTTGCACAAATGAAATAGCTTTTAATTTTGTTTGAAGGGTCATGAAATTGAACAAGATAATTATGGTTGCTCAATCATGTCTGATGGTTGGGCAAACAAGAAAGGAAGAACCTTTATCAGTTTCTTGGTAAATTGTCCAACCGATTCCATGTTTATAAGAAGTGTTAGATGCATCAATTTACGTGAAAATGGGAGAATTAGTTTTTAAGTTATTGTGTGATTTTGTGGAAGAGATTCGAGAATCAAAAGCTGTGCAAGTAGTTATTGACAACAAAATCAATTTCAAGTTAGTCGGTAATAAAAAACTTTTGTTTTAAGTACTTGCATTTCATTTTAATATTTATCAATTTGCAGTTTAAGATTTTAATTGTTTGTTATTGATTTTGTATGATTTTAAGCAAGTTGTTGACAGTTAAGAGGCTACACTTATTTTGGACTATGCGCTGCACATTGTCTTGATTTGATCTTAGAAAACATTGACAAGCTTAGTAGGGTAGGTATTGAGCTTGTGACCTTCATTTATAATCACTCATTATCATTGAACATTATGATGAGGTTCACCAACAAAATTGAGTTGGTGAGATATGAAGTTACTAGGTTCGACAACATGTTTTCCCTTCGCTTCTTTTGCATTTTTGGATCTCAAACCACTCTTTAAAAGTGAGCATCTTATGAGATTATTTTTTTGCAAATACAACCTTTGTAAAGTTGGTTGATATTGAGAAGAAACCCGCAATGAGTTTCATTTATAAGGCAATGAACTGGACAAAAGAGACCATTCAAAAGCTTTTAAAGAATAATGAAACCAAGTATAAGGATATGTTTGGGATAATTGATGAAAGATGGAATTGTCAGTTGCATCATCCATTGCATACTTTGAGTTATTATTTGAATTCTCATTTTTTTTGGGGAAATCCAAGTATTAAAAGAGTTGCAGAGGTGATGAAAGACTTACATGATTGTATTGAGATTGTCTCCTAGCCCATAAGAGGAAGACAATGATTGTTTAGTATTTGTAACACCCTGATGTTTTTATGAAATATTTTCTTTAAATAATTTTAATTCTTCATTAGCTTGCATTGCATGCAATCGTGAGTTTAAACGAACTGCGAGATGTCTTTAGTATAAAATGACCATTTTAACCTAGGTGTTAGGTTAGCGGGAATAGATATAACTAACTTATGAAAATGTATGACGAAGTATTTCGCTACCAATTATTTATGAAAAATATAAATCAATTATATATTTGTGAATGTGAATTACAATTAGTAAATGAAATTAATGAAATTTATATGTTATATATTTAATAAAATATTTTTGATATTCATCTAATAGATATTTTTGTCATAAGGTATGAATAAAACTCTATTTGATGTATAAAAACTTATATTTTTCAAAAGGGCAATTTTTCGTCTTTTAATGACGAACTTCTTTTAAATTAAGATTTTAACACATTAATAATTTCTCCATGACAACATAAACATATTCATTGGAAGCGGGATATAAAAATTTTTTTTGGATGAAATTTTAGTATTTTTCTAATAACATTCAAATTTTGATGAATAATAAAAACACACACTAAATTTTAATTGAAAACAACTTTTTTCATCGAAATAATTTATATGGTTAAATTATAATATTGAATTGTTTTAAAGTATAAATAGAATATATTTTTATCATTCAATATAATGTATGTCATTAGCATTAATTTTACATTGAATTCATATGTAAAAACATTTCAATCTTTTGCAATGTTTTAACTTTTAAAACCCGTTCTCTCTTTTCGATAACGAGATTAATTTTAAATTAATTACTGTAACTTCTGTGTTTTGAATTTTAAAAAATGGATTCCATATATGGAATCAGTAGGTTCAAATTATGTAAATAACTTTATTTTATTTTTGAGTTATGAATAATAACTTCAGTAATTTTTATTAATATGGTAAAAGGGTAAATCGGGTAATTAAGGGTAAAAGTACTATAATAAAATTACCCCAACACTTGTCTTAATATCATTGGATGAGTGTGTTTCGACCTAAATCATCCTTGGATCGAAATGACATCCATTTGAATCCATTTGAATGAGATTAAGACATTTAATTTATTTTATTTAAAGAAAAGTTAAATATGTCTCATTCGAATTTTAATAACTAAATCATTTTTAATATAAGGTTATAAAATAGATAAATTCGACTATAAATAATCATTTGAAGTCGAATCCACCTTACCTCAATGCTAGGTGGAGACATTCTTTTATAGATGAGTAAAAATGAATACATGGTGGAGTATTTTGATGTGGGACTCGGAAATACCCAATATAATAAAACTGGGTTTAACACTCCCCCTCAAGCTGGACATGCCCAGTTTGGACCAAGAGTCCCACAAAAGAAAGACGACACCGAACAAGACCATACACACTCCTCTTCAAGTTGAGCTGTTGATGCTATGGATACCCAGCTTGGTACTGAGAGAGTCCAAACGAGGTCTCAGGAGGCCTTTTGTGAAGACGTCGACAAGTTGATCTGCCGTCGGAATGTGGCCAAAATTGATATGGTTTTGCTCGAGATGATGGTGAAGAAAGTGATAGTCCACCTCGATATGGTTCGTTTGTTCATAAAAGACGGAATTCGAAGCAATCTTCGTGGTCGCCTGATTGTCACACCAGATATGAGCAGATGTCTGTGGTGGGAAGCCAAATTCATGGAGGAGATAACGAAGCTAGAGGATCTTAGCAGTGACCGTGACCATGACACGGTATTCAGACTCCGCACTAGATTTGGAGACGACAGTCTGCTTCTTGCTGCGCCAAGAGATGAGGTTACCTGCCAAGAAAACGGCAAACCCAGAAGTAGACTTGCAGGTAGCAAGACAACCAACATAGTTAGCATCACAGAAGACCTCAACATTCAGATGAGCGTGATGTGAGTACCGATGATCACAAGCAGGGTCTTTCTTGATTTTCTTGGCAATGCAGAGGACAACATCCCACCGAGATTTGGTTGAATGCTCCATGAATTGACTTACTTTGCCCACAACACAGGTAATGTCCGGTTGTGTCATAGTGAAGTAATTGAGTTTGCCCACAAGACGACGGTAGCTCTCTGGGTGAGGAAAGGGTGCCGTGTCGTCATAGAGATAACGTTCCCAGGCTTAAGAGGAGTGTCCACGACAGTTGTCTGACTCAAACCCACATCCTGTAAGAGATCCATGACATATTTCCGTTGGTAGAGAAAGATTATGTTCGTAGAATGGGAGACCTCGATGCCAATGAAGTATGTGGGAAGACCGAGATCTTTGGTGTGGAAGTGGTGGTGAAGATGCCCCTTGAGTTGGGCGATTCCAGTGGGGTTGCTTTCAGTGGAGTCGCTTCCAGTGATGATGATGTCATCAACTTATATCACCAACAGGATGCAGCCGTTGGACGTTATACGGTAGAAGACGATGTGGTCCTTCATACTGCGAGAGTCCAAATGCGGTGACGACGGTGCTGAAGCGACCAAACCAAACATGATGAGACTGCTTGAGACCATATAGAGAGCGACGAAGTCGACAGACATGAGAGTCGGCTCCTGAGACACGAAATTCGGGGGGCTGTTGCAGATATACCTCTTTTTCAAGAAAGCCATAGAGAAAGACATTCTTGACATCGAGTTGATGAAACGACTATTGATGATGAACGACTAGAGAGATGAATAAACAGACTGATGCCATCTTAGCAACCAGAGAGAAGGTCTCAAAATAGTCGATGCCATATGTCTGAGTAAAGCCCTTCGCCACAAGTTGGGCTTTGAGGCGATGAAGAGTGCCATCAGCATTGAGACGGACCGTATAAATCCATTTGTAGCCGACCGCCTGTTTGCCTTATGGAAGGGGGACCAGATTCCAAGTATGGTAGTCATCCAGAGCCTGCAGTTCATCCCGCATCGCTTGTAGCCACCCCGGGTGAGATTTGACATCGCCAACCGTGCGGGGAATAAATATCATCTCCAGAGCTGACAAACCTCTATATGAAGATGTATAGAGAGAAGTATTCTAGAAAAAACGAGTACCTTTTCGGAGTGCAATGGGCAAGTCGTCTAGTGCGGGGGTAGGAGCATCGGACGAAGTTGAGACGATGGTTTCCTCGACCTGGATGGGGGGCACAGTCGGGCACAGTCGATGGGCGATGAGAGTAGACTGTGCCAAACTGGTGATCATCAGAGGAAGACACCTGAGGAGAGTGGATGATGAGAGGAAGACAATCATCGATGATAGTGTCTGGATGAGGAGAGGGAAGAGAGAATGAAGAACTCTCAACAAACGATACGTCACCAGAGATGATATAGCGCCGTAAGTTCGGAGAGAAGCATTGGTATCCACGCTGAGTGCTTGAATATCTGAGGAATATGCAACGAAGGGGTTTAGAAGAGAACTTGGAGAGGTTGAGACGAGTGTCATAGACATAACAGAGACATCCAAATGCCCAAAGTGGAGTGAGAGAGAGGAGAACATAGTCTGAAAAGGAGTCTTCCCCTGAAGGATAAAAGAAGGAAGACGATTGAAGATGTATGTAGCGGTGAGGATGACATCCCCCCAAAAGAGAAGAGACACCTATCGGTGGAATAGGAGGGCACAAACAGTCTCTAGAATATGTTGGTGTTTCCGCTCGGCCACTCCATTCTACTGAGGGGTATCAGGACAAACAGTTTGATAAATGATGCCGTTTGCTTGGAGAAACTGTTGAAAAAGAGTGGACAAATACTCTCGCCCATTGTCCGAGCGAAGACATTTAACAGAGATGAAAAACTGGGTATGAATCTCATGGTAAAATGTCTGAACAGTGGAAAACACCTCAGACCGATCTTGAAGAAGGTACAACCAAGTCATACGCGAAAAATCATCAATGAAGGATATATAATATTTATTCCCTAAGTGACTCTAGATGACACAGGGACCCCATACATTGAATGAACCAAATCAAAGGGTTTGGTGACCCGTGTATCCACTCGAGGAAGATATGAAGTGCAATGATGTTTCACAAATTTACATGACTCACAATGAAAAGAAACATGGTGACTAATATTCGGAAAAAGTTGGTGAAGGGCGGAGGCGGGCAGATGTCCCAACCGAGAATGAAGTATTGAGCAAGTATTGTTTCAACAATATTCTATATTTTTATGATGATTTTGATGCTTACAAATACCTTTATTTGTTATTCTAATGTTTTTACTGTATATTCCAGGAAATTAATATTCTTTATATTTCCAATTTTAGAATAATATTAAAGCTTATGATTCGCGTGAAATATTTGTCAAAGTGTTCGGAAAGCTATTCAGCGTGTTCTGAAAACACTGTTCATACCGTACGTTGGAGAGCGTAGCGTAAAGATTATATCCTACATTTATTTTATGAGAGTTCAAAAAAGTATGGTTAATCAACCTTACGTTGATAGAAAAGTGTGGTAAAAGAACCTTACGTTAGGAATAAACCTTACGTTTGTTATATGAGAAAAATATGGATGAAGAACCCTACGTAAGTATGAAACCTTACGTTTGCTTCACAAAAGTATGGATCATCAACTCTACTTTTGTAATGAACCTTACGTTTTATCAAAAAGTATGGATCATATACCTTACGTTCTGAAGCAAAGAAAAGTATGGATCATATACCATACGTTTGAAAGTCGATGACAAAAGTATGGATCATCAACCTTACGTTTGTAATCAACCTTACGTTTGTAATCAACCTTACGTTTGGAACCCTACATTTGACTTCAAGCGTCGGAGATTTGAATTTGCGACTTTATCGTACAACGGTCTTTTGTGGAATATCAGGCTGATTTCAAGCTCGATTCAAAGCCCGATTTTAAAGCGCATCTTTGACTGATTTAAAGCGGTTTATATGTGATTCAAATGGTCGATTTAATAGGAGGATTTCGTGCCGATTATTAAGGGAAGTTACGACTGCTCTGTTATTCAAACATTTGAATATCACGATCTATCAGTTGACTTTTGTGGATCTGAATTTATGAATAAGGTGCTCATCCTTATTCTATATATTCTTTGTTTCTGAATTTGCAGAAATGATAAGTAACATGATATCTCTTGAATTCACAACAATTACAAGATTCAAATTTGGAGATATTTGAGTTTCACAAAAACAGAGATACGCTGATTCTTTAAAAAGATCTTTTACAGATCTGCTGCTACAAAGAACGATCCGATACTGTTTTTTATCAGAAAGAGAAACGTTGAAGATTTACCTCTTCTACATTGAAGATCAATTGTAAGTTTACTGTTGATAAGTTGCTGATTTCATTTCAAGATCAAATTGCAACAAGATCGATTCAGAACTGCTCTTATCTGAAGAACATTTTTTCTGAAGACGACGATCCATCTACTGTCAGTTGTGTACTGTTGTAACTGTGAAGAACAACTGGAAAGTATTTTTAAAACAAATACTCTTTTATTTTGAGTATCGGCTTCTCGTACTAAGTTGTTTTGACCGGTTCTGTGTTTAGAACCAGAAGGCTCTGTTTTAGCCTTAAATTGTAAAAGTGTCAACTGCCTGCACTCAGTTGTGGATGATCTTGTGAAAAGAGGACCGACTAGTGAAAATCACTAAGCTCGTGGAGAAGAGCGTTGATAGAGTGGATTAGAGGATCTTTGTGCCCCGAACTACTATAAATCTTTGCGTCCTGATATCTGTTTATTTCCGCTGCATAAACAATCTGATAAAGATAAAAGGACAGAATTGATTGTCATCAAGATTTCTCGAAGAAGTTTTTTAAAGACACAATCCACCCCCCTCTTGTGTATATTTCCTATAACCTGATCCAACATGAAGGTCCAATGCACGAGCAGAGACAAACGTGCAGGCGACGAATGTCGGTCCATCGAACATGTACACCCCGTCCCAAAGCTGGCCTCTACCAAGTTCCGAGTTTGTTGTCCGCTCCTAAAACACAACAGCAGAAGATGCAAAGATGACACTACAGTTGAAATCCTTTGTAATCTTACTTATGGAGAGAAGGTTAAAAAGACTGCGAGGCACATGTGCCACAGAGGACATGTGAATAGATGAAGTTAGGGAGCATGCACCAAAGCCGGGCAATGGGGATAGTGGATCCATCAACGACAATGATAGCTGAGGAACCAACATGGGGACGGTAGGAGGATAACATACCTGCATCACCTGTGAGATGATCTGAGGCATCCGAGTCAAGCATCCAGGCATGAGAGTGACGACTGATAAAAGCAGTGGAACCATCGGAGTGAACAAGGGATGCTGAAGAAGAACTCGATAGAGAGGTGGTCCGATGGTCGTGAATCAGCTGGAGCTCAGCCATGGAGAGGTCCAGAGAGGAAGAGCGACGACCAACAGGGAATCATCCTGGACCGCAGTCTGACCTTGTCGAGGTTGCTGAGATGAGCGGTCTTGAAGAACCCAACAACAGTCGATCAGGTGGCCAAGTTTGCCACATTGTTGACAGAGGGGATGAGGCCGACCCTCTCCACGACCATGTCCACGAGTGCCCGATGAGCGTCCACTACCACAACCCAAAAGGGCAATGTGATCGATGGTGAGGGTGGGTGAGGGAAGTGCCCGATGAGCCTTTCCAAGGCAATGATACACCTGTGGAATCTCGAGCAGAGAGGTGCTGATGAGCATCTCCGTGGCTGTCGTCGCATATTCAGGATCGAGACCATAAAGAAGGCTAAAGAGGCACAATTGGTCTCTCTGGGCCAATGCTGCCTCTGGTGTTTGATGAATGATTCACAACTCAAACAATTCATCCCAGAGAGGTTTCCATTCCATGAAGTATGTCGGAAATGGACGGGCTTGCTGGCGGATGAGCGACAGACACTGAAGAACATCAGAGACCCGAGCCAAATTATTTGTCTCGGAGTACATGAGGTTTAAGGAATCCCAGAGTTCCTTAACCGTATTGGGGGTCCGAGTGACGTCCTTGACGGAGCGGTCCATGGAATTGACCAATAAGACCAAGATCTTGCTATCAGGAAGCTTCTATGGACGATATTTGGGATCGAAAGATAGGGGTGGAAGAACCTCGAGGTGGGAGTTGAGGTCCATGTCCGTGAGTGACATCAACACCGCCTTTCGTCCTACGGAGAAATTGGTCGAGTCGAGCCGCACGGGTGGAGGCAGTGATCAGCGGAGGCCGAACCAAAGGTTTGACAATTGGAAGGGCGGGGCCGGGATGTGTCGAGGAGAGTGGGACCGAGAGTTGCCGAGATAGGCGGGACTGAGATGTCGCAAGGGAGGTGGGTGCTGGGAGGCCGCGTTGGAGGCGAGGCCGTGTGAAATCGGAGAGCCGCAGGAGGGCGGAGCTGGAAAATTACGGCGGGAGGCGGGGCTAGTTGCGAAGTCGGGAGGCCGTGAGCAGGCAGGTTCGGGAGAGTGCTGTGGGGACGAGCTGCGAAGTGCCGCAGGAGGCGGGGCCGAGAAGCCTCGACAGAGGCGGGTCGGGAGCCGCGTCAGGAGGCGGGGTTAGGACTCTGCCGGGAAGCCTGTTGGAGGGCGGGATCAGGACGCGGGGGCCGGTCACGTAGCCCGGAGGCCGCTGGTAGGCGGGGGCCGATCGCGAAGCCGGGCGACGCCGTAGGGCGCGAGTGGGCGGGGACCGGGAAGCCTCGGGAGGGCGGGCGGTGGCCGGTTGTGAAGCCGGGAGGGGCGGCGTCGAGCGAGAGCCGCATGAGGAGGCGGCGTGGAGGGTTCCGCTTGGAGCCGAGAGGCGCCGGGAGAGGCGGGCCGGTCGTTGCGATGGAGGCTGTAGGGAGGCCGGCCAGACGACACCGGGAGAGCGCCACATCGGAAGCGGGGGCGTCGGGATCTGGTGTCGGGGTCGGGAGTCGCCGGCGCAGGAAAGGTGGGGCTGGACAGAACCAAGAGTCCGTAGGGATCCGACGGGAGGGCGGGGCCAGATAGAACCGAGATACCGCAGGAGAGGGCAGGGCAAAGAGCGTCGCACATGAGGGATTCTTCGAGAGAAGGGCGGGCAACGAAAATTATCGGTATTTTCCCTTTGATACCATGTTGAAGGCGAATTCCCCTTACCTCAATGTGAGGTGGGGTTATTCTTTTATAGACGAGTAAAAAGGAATACATGGTGGAGTATTTTGATGTGAGACTCGACAATACCCAATATAATAAAACTGGGTTTAATAGAAAGCTAAGATGTTTTTCTTTATCATGGTAATTTATTTGTAATTTTTAGGAAATAAATAATTGTCTTAATAACTTATGCATTAATGATGCAGAAATTATTTAATTGATGAAAAATCAATAATATTGTTTTTATTAAAATAATAATATCTATTAAAAGACCAAAACACTTGACCAAATCTTATTGGTCGAGTATACTATAATTATCCAGGGTCGAGTTATTGACCATTTGAAGCCTTATAGAAAGGATTATGACACTTATATTATTTTATTTAAAGTGATGTTAAAGTTGTCGCATTCATAATTTAAGAAGTATAACATTTTAAATATTGGATTTTTTAGAAGATAAATTCGACTACAAATATTCTTCTGAAAGCTAACAGATTTATCTTCATCATAGTATTTTATTTTTAATTTTTATTCAACAAATAATTATATTAAATAATTACACAAAATTGATGTAGTGATTATTTTATTAATAGAGATAACAAATAAATGTTATTAAAAATATTGAATTAAATATAATTTGGGCTAATTAACATGTTTAATGAATTTTCTAGATGAACTTTACGTCTTAGGAATATAATAAAATAGTTGGTTTGAATTTAACTTGTTATCTTAATATTTTTAAAAATCAAAGAATTTTATAGTTTGAAAATTGACAATATTGATTATTTATCAAAATAATGGTTTATTAAATTATTTAAAAATCATAAAACATTTTAAAAAATATATAATAATTATGATATGGTAGAAAATGTTCTAATGTATTTATTTATGGTATATTTTACATCAAATAAGTAAATATTGCACCCTTTTAATATTGAATTATTTGTTACTTTAGTTAAAAATTAAATAGAATAACTAATTGTCAATTAAAAAGATAAGGTTTAAATTGACAGAAAACTTGTCAAAAATTTATTAGTTGATGAGATTACTACCCAATCTCATCTCATCTTTGAAATTGAGACATTTTGGAGGTTTTTGAATGGGGTTTGATTTTATTATAAATTAATATTTGTGAGGTTTTTAAAAGTGCCCCTCACTTCAATTATAAAAGAGCACCTCCTCCCCCACCTCTTCACTCCACTTTGAGACTTCAAGCTCGACCATCCCCCGCCCTTTTCCCTTCAGATACATATAAAGGAAATCAGACCCTAGGTAAGGGATAATTTCGCAATCTCATTATTATCCGAGATTGTTTACACGTAAGTATTTACTGGGGTATATTTATCATCAACGTCCATGTTTCCTAAATATGTAATATTATTTCTATTCTTCTACAATTGTTTAAACTCAATTTTACCCATTGGTGAATTTTTATTAAATGGTATGAAAGGAATCTTTTGTTGTTTTCGGTACGAGGTACTTTTTCGGTACGACATCAACAGATTCTTACGCTTTCATAACGCCTTATTTCCATGAAGTTTTCTTTACAAGATTTCAAGTGTATTTAAATTAAATTCTTTTCTTTTAAAATTGCATGACATTTTGAGGAAAAAAAATGTTTTTGAAGGAAAGATATTTTCCTCAAGAATTAATTTCACGTGATATATTAAAATTATTTTCCATCTAAGATGACATTCTTTAAATAGGGTTATGTTTCTATCCCTATTATTATTATGATTTGATTGTGTTTATGATGGAATGATTTTTATGAAATCCGTTTATTTTATATAGATTATGATGGAATGATGTTAAAGAAACCCATTTTTGTTCCTTGGGTTATGTTATGATGAATGATTTATGTTTTTGTGACACACGTAAGAATGATTTCATTATGAGATGGGTGAGATCTATATTTCCCTCCAATGCATTGGGTAAAGATTTATATCTCATGAGATAGACACGACTGGAACGACAAGTAAATCCGGTTCAATAATACAGGGTTGGAACGAGGAGTGAACTTGGTTCAGCAATGGACTTTGTCCGCTATGATGGTCTTGACAATGAGCCTTGACTAATATGAAATGATTTTCTATGCTTATGTGTATGCCACAAAATTTCATGTCTTATGTTATGACTTTTGGGATTACGTTCAACTTTTATGATTTATCTCATGACATGATATCATGATCTTCTATATACAGGATAAGATTTTCAAATGTTATGTTTTTATGTCCTATGATTATGATATGATTGATATCTTCCCTGTTTATTCTTACCGAGTATTTGAGCTCATCTTTTTATATGTTTCTTTTCCCCAGGTCATGGAGAAGAGTATTAAGTAAGATATGTAAAAAAAAAGTCTAGTTATGAAGAAATAAGCGGGAGACGACGTAGATGTTTTATGAACTAGTTGTTTATGTTTTCCAGTTTCTAAAGACACTATACCTATACGGTCCTGTCGTGCCTTTATTATATTTTGTAATGAATATTCTTCAATTTTGAAGTAATAATAATGTATGTAAAGTACGAGTCGAGTATTGACAACATATAGAAGCGCACAAGGCCTCTTTGGTGGGAAAGGTTGCATGAGACAACGAAGTACAATAGCTCCTGATAAACGTTTATTTTTGTATTGATTATTTAATTATATGATCCTTAATTTAGATCATTACGAAATAATGCTAATAAATAATAATCACAGTCGAATGGTGGGGGAACACTATCTTTGATGACAATTGCTATCAAAGTCTTGAGCTTGACATGTAGCTCATCTGGATGTGAGAGGAATTGAAGTGCCTTTGAGCATGTAAGTAACTTGGTATCAATACTCGACTCGCTTTCATTTGAGCTTAAACTTCATTAGTGTTCCTAATGTTTTTTTAATTATTATAAAACAAATTCATTCTGAAAAGAGAAGTTGGCTAAAACATTAAAGGTTGCAAGACTTGGTGTTCATCAAATACAACCAAACTTTGAAGGACCGTTTTGATTCCAAAGATTTCATTCATCCATTTGTCCGAAAGAATGTTGATGATGATAGTAGTGAGTGTTTTTTAGGACAAATGAATGGTAATGAAGATGTCGCTGAAGATGAAGGGTTAGTTGAGGAAGCCATCGAGGTTGGTGAACCTTCTCATTATAAAAGGAGGAGCTACCCATGTTTTAAGTTTAAGCTCTATAGGAAAAATGAGGATGGTTATTGAAGAAAAAATGATGAACATGAATTATATGATTATGATGATGAAGAAACAAATGAAGAGGAGATTTATAAAAGCGATGATAGTGAAATTGACGGTGAGGAAGAAATGAAAGATCTTGAAAATGAAGAAGATGATTGAACTTTGGTTGTTCTTATAGTTATTGTTTATGAACAACTGGATTGGACATGTGCTTGATGGATTATGAATTTATGAATATTTTTAATTATGAATCTGAACGTGTTTTTACTTTTTATGTTTTTTGTTTAATTTTTCAACATATATATGTGAGTAAAATTTTATAATTTAAATTATATTAACTGCCCCGCGATTAAATAAAAAAGTGGCTTCGGTGTGATCCGCGTCGCTTCTATCATGCTATAGGACCCCCGCTGCGTTGCGCCGTGATCCGAGATTGAAAACTATGGTTTACGGCCTGTTGAGGCATCTGATCCTGTGCTCGAAGCTGGTGAAATTTTAATTGACGACGCTTTATCCCGGTCCATTAATTCGCGACTGACTGCCTCAAATCGGGGTGGTATTAGTGGAACCATGGAATGAAGTATTTGTACCACAGTTCAGCCCAAGGTACCATGCTAACCATGTTTTGGGTTGTTCCATTGCCTGTTTCGATTAATTACCTCTGTTTGGCCATCAGTTTTGGGGTGGTATGTGGAACTCATCTTCAATGTATTGCTTTGGAGGCAAAATAATTCTTGCCAACATTTGCTCATGAACAAAGGATCCTGATCACCAACAATAGAGGAAGGTATGCCATGTAAATGGACCACTTCTTTGACGAAGAACTCAGCTACGCTCCGTGCTGTGTATGGATGTTTCAGTAAAATAAATTGGCTGTACTCGGACAACCAGTTAACCACCACAAAGATAGTTTCATAGCCCTTAGATCGAGGTAGGCCATTGATGAAATCCATTGATGAAATCCATTGATAGATCTGTCCAAATTCAATCGGGAATTTCCGAAGGTCGCTATTGTTAGGCGGCAGGAAAAGGGTGCTGCGAAAAGTAAACAGAAAAGGAACCACAATTTTATGGTTGTTTGGTACTCTGGAATGGAAGCCAACTTTAAACAAGGGAATGTCGTTTTCATCCGGGGGTGGGCAGAACCGTTGGGATGGCAAGGGAATCCAAATATTTGGTCAAAAATATCCCTCGAGAAAATATCAAAATCCATGTCTGCCCTCCCCTCAACTCATGCTACAACACCTTGCGTCCCTGCCGCTGCCGCAACACCCTCCTCTATCAACCCGACACCCGACACCACTGACGTTGCAGCGACCTTCCCCACCCCCTGCAACACCTACCATACGTTCTTCAACTGCCGATTTGCAGTCCAGGCAATCAAATTGGAGAAGGGATATGCATGTCAAATTCCTTTTTTTATTTATGTTTTTTATTTTATTTTGAACCGTTTCCTTTCCACTTCCACCCATACCGAACATCAAAATGGAACCCCCTTTCCACTTTCACTTCGCTGTCGAGGATTCGTTGCCGATGACGATCCGTCAAGAGCGATCACGATCCGTCGTCTTGTCGTCATCCGTCGAGAGGTTTCTCCAAGACTTTTTTCCAGAGCTTCTAGGGATTTCTCTAGGGTTATGAATTCTAACCCTAGGTCCCTGCCAAGCTGTTTATTAAAAAGAAACGCGTCGCTACGTCGCCATAACGTCAAAATAAAATAAAACGTTAATTTATTTTATTTTTTAAACGTTCAAAAACTTACTTTCACAACCGATCCGTGCTAGACGATGTTAGGTCTCGTCCAAGGTAAAGTCGCTGCTCTGAACGCAACGGTGCCCTCAGATTTCTGATCCGGGTACCCGTTTAGAACCTATTTCACTATTTCAGTAAAACCGATCGTGCACTATTTAATATATTTAATATATTTCAAACATTTATTTCGGGCACACCGGACCTCGGAATTGCACGCTGTCTCAGCGTCTGGTCTCGAATTAACCCCATATAATATTTAAAAATAATACACAGAAAAATTCGGGACATTACAGATAACTCGCACCTCGTTGATTCTGAAAGACATGGTCGAGTTTCAACGTTGTTTTGTGGACCGCCATCTCCACGCTCCGGTATACACACATCACCTCCAAACGGGTTTGTGGGCTATGAACCTGAACCCAATCCCTTATCTCCGTTTTAAGCCCATTTAGAAACAAACCCACATAACGTTGCTCCGGTTGCCCTTGGAGAAGTGCTGAGTGAGCTTCGAACTCCCTGATGAATTTGGCGTCCAATCCCTTTGTCTGAGCACCGCCATTGTTTCATATGGATTCTGCATCTCAAGAGTACAAAACCGTGCCAACAGTTCTTCTCAGAATTGATCCCAACTCAACGTCGGGTAAATTTGTAGCAAAACCGTGAGCCAATGTAGCGTGTGACTCTCCTTGCAAATCTGTGACATGCACAATTGCAATTCGCAAGGTGTATTTTGTTTAGAAGAATTGTTTTGTCACGACCCGACTCACTAGGGTCCGATCCGTGACTACCCCAAGCTCGCCTCCAATAGGCCAGGGACTGGCGACGAATGTTGAGTAGGTATATCCCACAAATGGTAGACATTAGCCTAATGTACCTATACACACACACACATCTCCAAGGCCATACAATGCTGAAATGTAAAACAACTGAAACCAATGCATGTATACATCCATAATCTCACAACCAGAGTATGATAATAAAGTACTGAAAGCAGAAAAGGGCCAAATACAAGCCCAACCAAAAACTACAGAGTCCAACCTGCTCCATCGGCGAGGACTACGATCGAATACAAGCCCAACCAAAAACTATAGCGTGTGACTCTCATTGCGATGATTGATGAAATCATCCCATGCTTCCTACTTTATAATGTATGCATAACTAACCGGTGGGTGGGACTTTACTTTTCCCTCAGTATCCCGAAGATATAACTTAGTAAGAAGGTCTAAAAGATTATATGGTATTTTCCAATGGCCATTAAGATAAATTTCCTATATAAATATTCTAAAATAAATTAACTCTGCAAGGAATAATGAAAATTAAATAAACATTTCATTGTATAATTTTTAGGTAAAATAGAGAAAGTATATTGTAACATTACCTTTACTTATTATCAAAGGTTATACTTCATTATATGCTAGACGTGGCACCATGAATCAATATCAATCATCACATTCATCCTCATTATTACCCCAACATAACTAATGAACATTGACTTTTGGGGTTCAATAGGTTGGACCCGTTGATTCCAACAAACCTCAAATTTTATTCCCTTACTTATTTCCTTGATAATTTTATTCAACACAATGATGTTGTGTTGTTCTTGTTTTTTTTTCATAAACATGTTGTTGATACCCAAATAATTTTATAGTTTCAGCATCAACAATTTGTTCTTCCTCAGGATTGGTAACATCATCATGTGTAGTAGACATTGTGTTCATGAGTAGACAAACATTTAATTTTTCTTGAATAAAAACAATGTAAACACAAACGAAGAATTTGAGAAGGGTTGTATGCATGCTCTATTACAAACTTGATGAACTCTTTAACTCCATATTCATACTCTTTTGTCAAATGATTAGCATGCAACCATTTTTATGGAAATGGGTAATTGAATTTAAGAAAATAATTACTCTACTATGATAGGTGTTATCCTTTAAATTCATCTAGAGGTGAAAGTTATAGACATATTTCATCCTCATCAGTTTCATATCTCAAATAGTTATTATAACATTTTGTTGCTTGATACTCATTATCCATCTCTTCTGATCATGCACCTATGTTGCTTGAACTACTATGAGAAATAGTCATCCCATATTGGGTACTGGTGATCATTTTGAATGACTACTTCTTAGAGTAGTTCAAGCAATAGAGATGAGATGGGGGATGAGTCTCAAGAAATAAAATGTAATAATAACTATTTAGGAGATAAATCTGATATAGATGACAATTTTCTCCTTAAAAATTTTAAAATTACCACATCTTAATTTAAAATTTCAAATATTGTCTCAAAATGATAAAAGGTCTCTAACACTACCACGAGAACATCAACTCATCCCTAATGAGTTGCACTAACTCTAATATATGTTACTAGTCCTTTTCCCTCACATGTATCCCAAATATAAGATCTTTATGTCCACTGAGGTTCATGTGTAGTGTGTGAGTATAAAAATCAACAAGTAAATACTAACAAGGCCCCAAAAATATACAATAATGCATATATTTGAGTATATGTTAAAAGTAGCAACACTCAAAATACACATGTAAGTTAAGTCATTGTGTACTAATTAGGACACCCTGATAATCAAATGTACCTATTTCATTTTATACCAGTGAATTATACTAATCATGCCATAAGTTCATACCATGGTTGTTCCATGACATTCAAATAATTTCACTAATAAGAAGTTAACATTTTAATCATATGAGGAGAAAAAAATTATCTATCTCCCTATATAAATAACCACATCACAGGTACCATGAGATTCGACCTCAGAACCCTAGCATCCAAGACTATCCCTCAGGGATAACCATCACATGTACTTATTGCATCCAAATAATGAAATGGATATAACATATCCATTTTTCATAGGAAGTGAATTTAAAATATGTGTAGGTCTTAACATAATCAGTTCCCTTAGTAAATAACCACACAATGGGTGACACAATACAATAGTTAAACCTAACTTCTGAAAACCCACAAAGAAGAACAAACAACAACACAAATTTCACATCACCCTCACCCTATCCCTCAATGAATCACTGACATTTCTATAGTAACTCACATTATAACATACAATACCTGACCCTCACATAATACCCATCATATTCTAATATACGATACTCAAAGATCGATAATCCTATATATTTATGCTTGGTTTATTGTGTAAAGTATGTTAAAAATGTTTACTTATTTTAAAATTATTTATTCTATGAAATTAAAGTTTGAACTTGTGTTCTTTAATTATTTAAATTCTTTCATTTATATAATTTGATGCATAGAAATTTTATAAGATCCAAATCATTTTAAGATCCATAAAGGAATATAGATATCATATGTTTGGTCCAAAAAATTGGATCTACCTAGATTGGAAAAAACTCTTTGGTATAGATGTGGTTTCCAGTCTAGATGCATTAGGTGCAACTACAAAAGGGGAACTACGTCAAACTATTGGTCCTAGTTTGTTATATTCCAATTAGATTAGGATCATTCCCTTGCAATCTCCTGGTCTGGATCATGAAAGCGAATGAGATGTGATTTAATAAACAACCTAATACCTTTTCTAATAAATTACCCAGGTTTTGATTTAGAAATTCATTAATGAAACCATAAATTTTCTTTAACCTAGATACAATGGTTTTTCAGTATCACCATATAACTGTATGATTATTCCTTGGACTCCTCATGATCAATAATAATAAAAAACCACCATAAATGTGCAACACCCCTTAACAAACTAATATCTAATGAAATATAAATCTTCTTCCTTGAATAGATCAAACTAAAATAAATCTCAAAATACTCCAATCACCTCTCTATCTTTTGATCGGAGACAACCCCCTTATACCTTAACAAGATTTTATAATAAAAGTCACACTATGCCTTCCACCTTGAACCATCTTCCTTGACGTCAACCCACCTACAGTCAATCGGAGCTTTTTGTTGCCCCTCAACTAGCGATAGTGCTAACAATGGCAAGATCCATGAGTGAAGGTGGCGATAAGAATGACAACAATGAGGAAGAATGAGGGAGACCAATCATGACTAGAGTTATGGGAGAAGAGAAGTAGGGTTCGTAATGGTTGAAAAAACCACTATAATGCAAACCACATAACCCAAACAAGTAATTAATGAGATATGAGAAGAAAATAACATACCTTGGATTCTAGTCTTGATTCTTATGAGAGAATGTAGAGGAGGAGTGTTGATAGCAGGGGAGTTCTGCAAGAGCTTGAGAATCATGACTGAATCAGTCATTGTTAGGGTTATTTTAAATGGATCAGGAAGACCTTTATAATCGCTTATAAAGAAGCATTGATAACGACACCTTTTATCAACGTTAAATTAATAAGCGCTAATAAAAGTTATCTTCGTCGATGTTTTTAGCGCTGATAAAGATCGAACTTTATCAGTGCTAAAAAAGTGTCGATAAAAGACATATTTATCATTACTAATGGTTTAGTGATGATAAATGTCCATCTTTATCAGCGCTAAAGAAGCGCTGATAAATCTCCATTTTGTAAATATATTTATAATGATTTTTTTTATAATTATAAGTATATCTTATCATTATATATATTTATATAATTATATATATAATAATGAATATATATAAATGTAAATATAGTAAATACATTCATTATTTAAATATATTTATTGTAATTTTATAATAATAAATCTATTTATATCATTATATATATTTATATATTTATATATTTATATCATTATATATATTTATATAATTAATAAATATATATAAATATAAATATAAATATATTAAATATATTCATTATTTAAATATATTTATTATAATTTCATAATTATTTAAATATATAATTATTTATTTATAAATATATAAATACCTTTTTTAAAATATATTTATATATTTATATCATTCTATATATTTATATAATTATATATATTTATATAATTGTATATATATATATTTAATAAATAAATATAAATATAGTAAATATATTTATTATTTAAATAACTTTCTTATAATTTTATAATTATTTAAATATATATAATTATTTATTTATAATTATAAATATATAAATTTATAGATATAGTAAATATACATTTATTCATATATTTATTTATAAATATTTATTTACAAATATATTTTTAATTAACATTATTGATGAATATATGATCTTAAATTCATGCATCTTAAAAATGAGTTTAAAAATGAGCACACTTTAAAAATATTGAAAAAATGGATAAGTTTTATTAATTAAATATAAATTCAAAAAAAATAAAAAAAATATTAAAAAATGAATAAATAATACCTAACTGTAATAATATTAAAAATAAATAAATAAAATTTACCGATTAAAAACATAATATATTAAATGTATCATGTTATAATGAAATTCTAAAATGAATACTAAAATTTGAATAAATTATATAAATATTAGGTGTATATGTGTCTCTATATAAGATTTCATTACGTAAATATTTGTGGGTGTGTGTTGTATATAAAAATGCTTTAATTACGTATATATATGTAAAATCAATGTAACACATATTTGATATATGTTAAATTGAAAAAATAAACAATAACATTCAATTATGTCCCTTGTTCGATGCAATTAGTCAGTATTTTTAATTAATATTAAATTTTAATTATAAATCATTTTTCACTAAATATATGACTTATTTAATGTAAGCGTATATATTTTGTATTATATAAATCATATTTTAGGAAATACTATATATATTGATATATATATATAGAAATATAAATGAATATATTTCTATATTAAATATATCAATGAATAACTTTGTATAAAAACCATTAAAATCAATAAGCCATTAATATGCATGCTTTTAATTATTACATTTTATTCATTTTATATAAATTTTATTCATTTTAATTATTAAAGGTTCATTTTGCAGTAGTGTATGTAGTTAAGTTATCTTGGTAAATAAGAGGTAGGATTATTGGGACTTAGGAGGTAGTTACGAGTGAGTGTTTGGCTAGCTCTCATTGTAACAAGCCTGAAGTCACCATGGGTGTTTGGGGGAAGTGTTTTTTAGGAATGTTTTAATCCATTTCTAGTCTTTTCCCAACCTTTTTTTTTGAGTTTAGTGAAATCATGATCTTGAATTATGTCTACTGGAATTGATATTCATGTATCCTTGATCTGTGTATCTTTGAATAGAATAATATTGCTGATGTTTCTATGTTGTCTTATGATGTTGTGTAGCATCATGTCTCTAAGAAGACGTTTTAATAGGCCCCAAGAGAAAGTTATTGTTGAACCACAATGAGTGAATCCTCCAATGGACCAAAATCTTGTTAAAATAGTGGTGTGTGTTGTCCAAGCTTTGGGACAAACACTTGCACCTGTTCCCATTCTGGGTCCAGTAGTGAAACCTCAAAGGGATAAATCTCGAAATCATGCTCAAGGGTTTCTTCACCATAATTTTCCTGCTTTAAAAGGCTCTAATGATTCTCAAGAGTCTGAGGATTGGTTGAAAAAGATCGATATTCTTTTTGAATTCTTGGAAATATCTGATTCAATTAAGGTAAAGTGTGCTACCTTCAAGCATGAAGGGCCTAGTAGAAGATGGTGGGATTCAATGTTGATGGCGAAGAAGCGTGGGGGGTTATAGTGGAAAGACTTTTGGTTCCTTTTCACCAATTAATTATATCCAGATTTGATGGTATTGGAAAAGTACATGGAGTTTCTCAATCTCTAGGAGGGTGACATGATTGTGACGTGGTACGCGAACCATTTTGTTGAGCACATATAGTTTTATCCTTAGGTTGTGGAAAATGAAAAACTGAAGGCTTATATATCTAAGATTGGTTTTCATATTGACATATAATCTCAAGTTTTCATGTTAAAGCTTACATCTTATACTGACGTACTTGATAAAGCATTGATGGCTAGCTGGACCTGGATGATAAGTCAGGGTTGATGGGAGTTCCCTTTTCTTCCAATGGAAATTTCATGAGTTCCTTTAAGGTAAAGAGAAAGTGCGATGATCCACATGGTGGGTTTCTAAAGCAGGCATATTTTATATCTCCTGCAATTCTTGACAGAGGCCCTGTGACTTTCTTTCAGTGTGGTAAGGTTGGGAATTCAAGGCGGGTTTTCAGTGAGGTACACAAGATCTATAGTCAGTGTCATCATTCAAGCCACCTACAGAAGTTCTTTCATGTCTCTTCTACTCTGTGTAGTGTCATGAGCTCATCAGCACCTAAAATTATTATAGAGCAATTATATGCTTAATGATCTAAGAGGTTCCAGCCACATGCATCCAAAATAAAGCTTCTTCATGTAGTGGAAAAGTCTCTAGAGGAAACATATGAGGGTCCAGTGACTGTGAGAGGTTTCATCACTATAGATTCATCTTTAGTGATTGCTTTATTTGATATTAGTTCATCTCACTCATTTATATCAACCTATATTATTAACTTGCTAAATATTCCTACTGAACTTTTATATTATATGATGGATAATACTACGCCTCTCAGAATTAAGATAGAGCAGAGTCTTCGATGTCCTGCTTTCATTTTCTCTTTATCAAAGATTGAGCTTACCTTGGATTTTATGGTTCTTGACATGAAACCTATTGATTTCATTCTTGGGATGGATTTAATCATTGTTAATAAGTCTTGAATTAACTGTTATCTTTGGTGGTTTTCTTTTACTGCACCCGATGGGGTGTGTCGTGTGTTTTAGGGGGGATGAGACTGGAAGTTGAGTAGAGTCAGGCCTTCTTTTTTAGAGTTGGGTGGGGTAATATCAATGTTTGATTTGGATTTGAAGTGAGAATCTTTGAGAAATGATATCCCTACAGTCATCATTGAGTTTCTTAATGTGTTTCCTTTAGATTTCTCTGGCATTCCACCTGTAAGAGAGATAAAGTTTTCTATTGATTTGGTACCTAGTACACAACTAGTATTTATTCCTTCTTATTGTATGGAACCAGTAGAGCTAAAAGAGTTGAAAACTTGGTTGGATGGTCTTCTCGAGAAAGTATTTATACACCCAAGTGTGTCACCTTGGGTAGTGTTTGTTCTCTTCACGAAGAAAGATGGTGGAACACTTCACATATGTGTTGATTACCAAAAACTCAATCAAGTTGTGGTAAAGAACAAGTATATGTTTCCATGGACTGATGATTTGTTTGACCAGTTGAAAGGGGAAAAGTTAGTCTCGAATATTGATATTTAGTCTATTTATCACTAGTTGAGAATTAAATAATCTGACATTCCAAAGACCACCTTTATGAGCATGTATGATCACTATGAGTATCTTGTTATGCCCTTTGGTATGAACAACGCTCCAGCAGTTTTTATGGCACTGATGAACGAGAAATTCCATGAGTACCTCAACTCATTTGTTATGGTGTTTATGGATGATATTTTGTTTTACTCCAAAACTGAGGAAGATCATGGTCATCATCTGAGAACAGTTTTAGAAATATTGAGAGATCACTGACTTTACGTGAAGCTTTGAAAATGTAATTTATAGACATGAGAAGTAAAATTATCGAGACACATGGTCTCAGAACATGGTATCTCAATTGATCCTGAGAAGGTGAAATCTATTATGAAATGGGAGAAATTGTGAAAAAAAATCGATATAAATAGATTTTTGGGATTGGTGGGGTATTACTGTGAGTTTTTTAAAGATTTCTCGAAGCTGTATTATCTAATGACTACACTCACTCAAAAAATGAGTGAAGTTCTTATGGAATAATAAATTTCAGAGTTCTTTTGATGAGATAAAATGTATGTTGACTTCTACACTAGTGTTGAATCTTCCAGAGTCTGGGTAGGGATATGTGGTATTTTGTGACACATGAGGTTTAGGTTTGGGTTGTTTTCTTATACAGGGTGATCACGTGGTAGCCTATGGATCCAGAAAGATTAGTCCACACAAAAAGAATTATCTAAACCATGGTCTAGAACTCACAGTTGTGATGAATGATCTTAAAAGTTAGCATCATTACCTTTTTGGAGAAAATTTTACCATTTATTCCAACCACAAAATCATGAGTTATATATTCTATCAAAACAATTATAATCGTTGATAGAGGCATTGAGTGGAGTACATACAGACTTTTGATTTCAACATTATATGCACCCTAAGGAAGGGAAATTTCATTGCTGACACTTTGAGTAAGAAACCTCTTACCCAGGCCATGAAAGAATCATCAAAAGAGTTAAATTTGAAGGCTCTTTTTTCTCAGTTGCATTTGGGAGTCTATGAGGAAGTGGTGAGGCTGTCTTGGAAAGTTTTCATTTGAAATACACTCTCTTAGGGACTCTCTTTATGGTGGGGAGACCATTAGCGAGTGGATGTTCTATTTTGAGAGAATATTATGTTTTCAGAACTGATTTGTTATGCCTTTGGTGGTGAGGAAGGTCATAATGGGGTACTTCCATAATTCCCAGTGGGCGGTTCACCCGGGGTACTATAAAGATGTTTTATTATATGTAGTGATAATTTTGGTGGCTAGGTATGAGATGAGACATTGATAACTTTTTTTATCATCTTTATACTTGTTATGAGTTCAAGGATTAACATCAAAGACCTTTGGGTTTTCTTCATAAACTTATGGTGCTGACTTGGAAGTTGGATGAGATTTCTATGGAATTTTTGGGTGGGATGTCATGTACCCCTCGGGGAAAGAATTCGATGTGGGTTTTTATCGATAGTCTAACTAAATCGACTCACTTTTTACCCATTTGATACACAACCAAAGTTGGGGACTTGATTCATCTCTATGTGCAAGATATTTTTAGGTTTCATGGAGTTCCATCTACTATAGTCTCTAATAGAGATCCCCATTTTACTTATCACTTTTGGAGGGGCCTCTAGGAGGCACTAGGATCCCAGATACATTTGATTACGACATATCATCCACAAATAGGTGACCAAATAGAATGATCTATACATATTCTTGAAGGAATGTTAAGTGCTTGCGTTCTTGACTTTAGTAGATCTTGGGATGTCCATTGAAGATTGGTTGGATTTTCTTATAATAACAGTTACCGGTCCATGATTTGAATAACTCCTTTTGAGGCCTTTTATGGCTGACCATGTAAATATTTATTGTGTTGGTTAGATATTGGTGAAGCTTCCTTGGTTGGACCAAGTTTGGTCCAAGAGACGATGGTGAAGATTTAGTTGATTCGTCAAAAAATGGTTACAACAGAGAGCTAGTATAAATCCTATGTTGATCTTCATAAATGATTTTCAGGGTTTTTAGTTGGTGAACAGGTGTTCTTGAGAGTTTCATCTCAGTTGGGTCACTAGAGACTTGGGAAGTAGAGAAAAATTATGTCGAGGCTTGAGGGTCCTTTCAAGATTGTTGAGTGGTTGGGGAAAGTGGCTTACCGTTTAGCACTTCCACCATAATTTACTTTGATCCACAATGTATTTCATGTATCATAGATCAAGAGTTATCTATCTAACCCTTCATGTGTTCTGGGTTGGGTGGATTTTTTTTAAGCCAAATTGATCCATGACTCGTCATCCAGTCAGGATTATTGATTTTGAGACAAAGGTACTTCATGGGAGGATGACACCTTTGGTCCATGTGCTATGGTAGCATGGTTCTGACTCTCATGAGATGTGGGAGTATAATGCATTGATGAGGGATTATTGACCTCATCTCTTTGATATGGAATCTTCTTGATAGGATTTCTGGGGATAGAAAGTGTTTATGGTGGGGAGGATGTAACATATCATTACCTTCTTTTAGGTACTTCTTAAACCCTGTTTTGATCATACTTTGGTCGGGGCTTATTATGAGTTGTTTAGGGTAAAATTTAGAGAATTTTGGACACTTAAGAGGTTGTGCATGGTTGACACATGTTTAATGAAAATAGTGTGGTTTGGCCCAGGAAACTGTACAGCCATGTTGGAGCAATCAGAAGCGGGTGCACAGTTTGTCCAAACAATGCACCTCTCCCTCAAACCTTGTGGCTTCAGATAATGGGTTTTTTCATAGTTGTCTCATGATTAAAGTATTTGTACATCCAAAATATGCACCCCAAATATAAGTTCATATAGGGAACATTGTTAAGGTCCATGGTTACTTCTAACCATACGACCTCTCCAACAAACCATGCACACGGGATTTTAAACCCCCTAATTTTTAATTAAAAATATTGGGACTCCCGGTTTAACCCCAAATTTACCCCTACTAAACCCTAATCATTTTCCTTGGTCTTGAAGGCTCTCAAGAAACAATTTTGGCTCCTTAAACCCCTTCTCGTGGTGGATCGAATCACCGTTGATCTCGTTCAATATCCTTTGGGTAAGAAAATCCCCTCTTGTGTGGTTTCTTCCGATCTTCTCTTATTTCCTCCTTAGATATTGATAGTGTCACGACCCCCTCCCCACAAATTGTACCCCTCCTGGGCCAGCAATGTGAGAAGGGAGATAATGACCCTTGGGTCCCACCTCCAGTAGGCCCCGGGTTGGTGACTAGCACCAAGGGTATAACAAACACACAAATGGGAGGCATTACCCTCTAAGAGAACACATGCAGAAGAGAGAGAAAATATAGACACCAACCAACTCCAACTCAACCAATAGGATAAAAGAAATCCCAAGTACACATATGAAATGTCATGCAAAACTACTACAACTGAAAGGGGAAAACTGAAAGTATCCAAAAGAAAGTAAAACAGCAGCAACCACAAGCCCGAATAGCTCCTGCAACCGCAAGCTAGTAGTAACCAGCCTGATCTCCAACCTGCTCCAAGTGACCTGAAAAGCAGTTTATATATACATAGGTTGAGTATAATAGTATACTCAATAGAATCCTCCCCAAAGCCTCTCATGCAAGAGTAAAGAAAGCATGCTAAAGCACAGTGAACAACAAGTGAAACTAACTCATCATCTAAACAGATATACTATATTCCCAGCCCCACCATGGATACTCTCACCAAGTAACGCAAACAAGAGTATATAATATAATAAAGAATATCAAGGGTACCCCGCTACTAATTCCCCACTGGTTTTCCACTTTTCCCCAACGTCGCACATCCTAATCATCTCTCTCCAAAAAGGCTTGCTCGCAGACACATGGGCGAAGAACCACAACATGCACCTCATACAATAAAACCACCACTTCCACACAAACAAAGTAACCAGGTAGTTTTTGGGAGCCACCACAACTCGCATAATGTGTATCATACATCGGGTATTATACCTCAAGACATTACAGCCCATACACTGAGTAAGGATCCTCAAGCCATCACAGCCTATACACGTTACACCTATAGTAGTCCATAGAAAACTATATCCAGAATATATGTGTGTGAATAACCACAATCCATCACAGCCCTCTACACACATATATGGGTAAAACTAACCAATGTGCCTGCTAGCACAAGTAACTACCAAGATAAGAGAGTGAGGCCAAAGGGGGTAGTTAGCCATCCATCCTCCCACCGGAATGTTGGAGAAAACACCCCCTAGGGCTCAGAATCCCTGGGGTATCATTTTCCCTTAATGACAGGGTGAAGTAGCATATAGAAACAAAAAAAGTACAGAATATATTATAGCTCACAACCACACTATGGGCATAACCTAGTCTTAGACTAAACTGCAGCTAACATCTCTCGGACTCCAGGATGATACTTATAAGACTAGGTATCCTATAAGAACACAACCATTTTAAAGAGATTTAATACATTACTCTATTCCCTTTTTATCATTTTCACTTTACGTTAATTAATTCTTTAAACATTAATTAACCAATAAAAATTCCACAATAAATTTCATTAGCATCACACCTAAAGTACATTGTTCCTTTAAATCACAACCTCAGAATTATGCCCCATCAAGCTCCAAACCCCATGGGTTAACATAATTTATTCAATTATTTATTTACAGCATTACTTTCCCATATTCTCAGACATTCTATAAAAACAATCTATGATTCTAAACACAAGGGGCTCAACACGGTGAGTAGATGAACTACCCATCGAGTCTTTTCCACCTATATCAAGAGCGTAGATCCATCCTCCCTTGAGAAGCTAAACATGGAAAGCACGTGGAATACCTTGCGCATCTTCACCCCTTTAGGAAGAAAGGTAATCAAGACCAGATGCCTTGAGCAGTGGGGAAAGTAAAGTAGATAAATAACCAAGAAGAATCAGTAGAAAACCAAACATTCACATCCAACCCATTTCATCATCCTCAGTGTCCTCCCTAACACCCACATGCATAAATCGATGCATCTCATCACTCTATGAGTCAACTGCTACAATAACCAGTAGGCCTCCATGCCCCCACATATCACAACAGCCATCCGGGCTTACATCACAACACAAGTAGCAGGAAAATAGAAATCATATGGGTTGGGCTCTTGGCCCTTGAACAAGTAAGAGGGTAACTCAGAACCCTTCAAGAAATTATCAACCAATCGGTTCTTTAATCCATCTTGAATTAACCGATTTATTATTCGTAGGTTTCATATTCGGGAAACCTAAACAGTAAGCTATCACAAATAAATTAAACATGCATACTGCACCAATTTGACTAACATAAAAAAACAACAATAAGAACCAGATTCATTTACATGCCTCTTTATCTTTAGCCAAACAATTATCAATTAATTCTAGTTTATGTTCTTTACCAATTTCCATCAAGAAAGAATATCTAAACAAAGCAAGCATAGATATCACATTATCTATCAAAAACAAGAGGCAATACCATACAATTTATATCAATTTATTTATCAGGTTCAAATATTTATTATGTCAATTACATTGTGATACAGTGGCTAAAACATGTCAACTCTACATTTGCACATAAAAATAAAAGAGAAGCAATGAATCCCCTACCTTAAAAAGGTTCTTAAGAATATTTATACAAGAATGATCTACACAACAGATCACGATCGGCTTCTCTCGTGACAACTGCATCCACCTGATGATGTGGCAGCATGACCGCACCAACCGAAACCCAAGAAACTCCATTAGAAGCATAGAGATCACATTCCATAATATGGAAAGGAGAAACAGGAGAAGGTGAACCCAAAATAATGATGATAAATCATACCTTATATCTAAGATTGATGGATACTTCTTGGTTGCACCAAAATAGGGGGTGCACTTTCAGCAAGAAGAATGTTGAGGGAAACCAATCCACCGGGAAAAGTTTAATCTCACGATTCCTACAGGAAGGAAGGAAAGGTTCGAGCATATCGCACCAGAGAACAAGGGAGGAAGATATGTTGTCCCTTTAGAAGATTTAACATAGTAGTGGTTTAAGATACAATGGATTCTCCATTAAAATAATATCGCATTAAACCATGCAGTTTGACCAAGTAAATGTATCCTGGGCCTTAGGAAAATTAATATAGGAGTTATGGGATTTGATTCGGTCTTAAATCCCTTAAAACAAGTTCATAAATGCATTTTATGTTAAAGAAAACGTTAAATTGCCGAAACTGGAAAAAAAATCTAGAAATTTGGAAAAGGAAATATGAAACAGTTCTGGAAACATTGTTCATGAGTTGTCTCACCATTTCTGACTCACTGTTTCTGACTCACCCTTTCTGACTCACCATTTTTGACTCACCATTTCTGACTCACTGTTTCTGACTCACCATTTCTAACTCACTGTTTTTGACTCACCGTTTCTGACTCACCGTTTCTGACTCACTACGACACTATTCATAAAACTGGAAACACTATTCACAGAACTGGAAATTTGGAAAAGTGTTGGGGATGAGTCACCTTGACCTCCCAGAACATCTCAAACACCATATTTCAGAAAAGGGATGGACTAGAGAGGTCTGGGACATTACATCAGATACCTCTCAAAACATTCTCGTCCTCGAGAATCCAAAACCAACCCAAAAGGAAACTGAAAAGGGGTCCGAACAACCACTCCTCAAGATACCTCTCAAAAGAGGGAAAGCCATAAGAAGCAACAAAAGAATTCATATTATAAAAACAAAAGGTGCCAACGAGCCTGTACCCGAGTGGTAAGGGCTCCTGCTTGGCATCCAAGAGACTTGGGTTCAAAACCGGGTGGAGGTGAATTTATAAGGTACTATAGCAGTACTGTAGCAGTACTGTAGCAGTCATTATAGTAGTTACTATTCGATATTGTAGTAGCCGGAACTATTCACCCGATTTGGGCCTTCGGGCCACCAATTTGGGCCTACGGGTCTCCAGATCTTTCGGGTTATCAAATTCCTTCGGGCCACAGGGCCTTCGGGTCACGTAGACCATGGAGTATCCCAGTTCACATTGAACATACCCCAGAAGAGGATCAAAACAACATGAGTAACAACCACCAGATGCAGAGCTAACCGGATTGGAAGAATGAGAGGGTATGACAGCCGCCATCGGGACCAGGCACCGTGCAGCTTTGTACAGGGCAATGCTTTTCGATCAGCAATGCAAGGTGGGGAGCTAAGTGATCAATGACGCAAAAAGTTGGGGAGGGGCAGTTTAAGTGGGCTGGGCCTACGGGTCATGTATTGGGCATGGTATGCCTCTGGGCCTTTAGGTCATGTATTGAGGGTTTGTCGGGCCTTGTTCCTTAGACCTACGGGTTATGTATGGGTTCCCATTAAACCCTTAAAAGGGGGATTATCCATAATAAAAATAAAAAAGAAGGCCTCTGGGCCATTCGGGCTTATAAAAATGAAAGGTCTATAACCACAAAGGGGACACTGTAACATGAAAAGAGTTTAAACATCAAACAACTTTGGGTACTGAGCACGTATCTGTGACTCACGTTCTCAGGTACTCTCATCCATGCCACCGTGTCGCCACAAGACACGAACCAAGGGAATAGAACGCTCATGAAACACCTTCTCTTTGTGGTCTTGGATCTCCACAGGTCGCTCCTCGAAGGTCGCATCATCATCAACATCGATCTCTCCCCAATCAATGATGTGAGAGTCATCATGAAGATAACGATGGAGCTGTGACACATGAAAAACATCGTTTATCCAGCTCATCTACGGGGGAAGTGATACTCGATACGCCACAACTCCAACACAAGCTAACACCTCGAAAGGCCCAACAAACTGGGGAGAAAGCTTAATCCCATGACCAAACCTTATTTGTCCATGATGGGGAGTCACCTTCAGAAACATGTGATCCCCAACATCAAACTCTAAGGGTCTCCTCATTTAATCAACATATGATTTATGACGATCTTGTGCTATCTTCATCCTCTCACGAATCACCTAAACCATCTCTATTGTATTCTGTACTAGTTATGGTCTGAGAATTGTTGACTCTCCGACCCCAGTCCAGCACAATGGAGAACGAAAAGGATGGCCATATAGGGCTTCAAATGGTGTCATACCAATGGTGGAGTGAAAACTATTATTATAATCAAACTCCTCCAAGGGTAAGTGCCTCATCCACGAACCTCCAAAATCAAGAACACAAGAGTGTAACATGTCTTCAAGAGTCTGGATGGTTCGCTCTGTCTGACTATCCATTTGAGGATGAAAACTAGTGCTAATGCATAGCTGAGAACCGAAAGCATGCTAGAGACCTCTCCACACCCTAGAAGTAAAGCGAGGATCTCAATCAGAAATGATCATACTTGGGACTCCATGAAGTCTCACCACCTCCTCCAGATACTACCTTGACAAAACTTCCATTGAGCTCGACTCCTTGATCGCTATGAAGTGGGACGATTTTGTTAAACGATCCACTACCACACAAATAACATCATGTCCTCTTGGAGATCGAGGTAAACCAGTAAAAAATTCCATTGAGATGACCTCCCACTTCCACTAAGGAATATCTAATGGATGGAGCAAACCACCGGGGACACGATGCTCAGTCTTGACCTTCAGCCAAACTAAACATCGAGACACAAACTTTGCAACCGCGCACTTCAGCTCAGGCCACCAAAACTGAATCCTCAAGGCTCGGTACATCTTTTTCATTCCAGGATGCACCACTAAAGGAGCACTATGGAACTCTATGAGAATCATATCGCGCATTATCAAAGGAAAAAAAAGCCTTGCATGATATAACACTCAGTGTTGTTCATCCTCAATCCAACCATCATGGGCCTCACCACAAACAACTCAGTCTCTCCAGACCTCCACCTCAAGATCCCCCAACTGGGACTCTTCCACCTACTGCAACAGAGATGAATGCACCATCAACTAGAAAAGACAATATTTTCCTCCAACTTCTACCATATCAAGATGTAATGCTGACAGTTCTTCCATTACTCTCCAGGAATCATCGGATTCACGCACAGCATCACTTTGTGACTTTTTAATCAGTGCATCAGCTACAACATTCCCCTTTCTAGGTGTATATGATATTTATAATTCATATTCTTGTAAGAACTCCATCCACATACGCTATTGTAAGTTCAATTCATGTTGGGAGAAAACATACCTCGGGCTCTTATGATTGGTGAAAACCACAAAGCACTCACCAATGAGGTAATGTCCCCAAAAATTTAGAGTAAACACCACAGATGCTAACTCAAGATCGTGGGTGGCATAGTTATGTTCATGAGGATGCAACTGTTGAGATGTATAAGAAACAACTGATCTTTGTTGCATCAGAACATAGCCTAACCCCATATTCAAAGCATCGCAAAAAACATCAAACTGAACTCCCTCTGCTGGGAGACAAAGAACTGGAGCACTTACTAACTTCTTCTTTAGATACTCAAAAGCTGTCTGACACTGATCAGTCCATATGAATGCATGATCCTTCCTGGTCAAAGCTGTTAGAGGAGTGAAAAATCGAGAGAAATCGGATACGAACCTCCTGTAGTAGCCTACAAGACCAAGGAAACTTCGCACCTCTGACACTGTCTTGGGGGCTTCCCAAGACACAACTGCTTCTATCTTCGATGGATCCACAGCTACCCCTCGTCGGGACACAACATTCCCCAAGAAACGGACTTCTCGAGCCCAAAACTCACACTTAGACAACTTCCCAAATAGATGATGTTGACGAAGAACTCCCAAAACGGCGTGTAGATGCTCTATATGCTCCTCATCAAATGTGGAGTACACAAGTATTTCATCAATGAAAACCACCAAAAACTTGTCCAAGAACTTATGGAACACAGCATTCATCAATCCCATGAACACAGCTGGAGCATTCGTCACACCGAACGACATTATGACAAACTCATAATTCCCATAACGACAATGGAAAGCAGTCTTCGGGATATCCTCATCCTTCACACGCATTTGATGATATCCTGACCACAAATAAATATTTAAAAACCAACTTGCACCCTTCAGTTGATCGAATAAGTCATCAATCTGTGGAAGAGGATAGCGATTCTTTACTTTCACTTTGTTTAAGTGACAATAATCGACACACAACTGCAAGCTGTTGTCAGCCTTCTTCACGAACAAAATTGGTGCACCCCACGGTGACACACTCGGCCAAAAAAACCACACTATAACAGACCATCAATCTGTATACGTAACTCTCGCAACTCAAAAGGGGTCATCCTATATTGGGACATAGAGATAGGAGACACTCCCGGTTGTAGCTCGATCCCAAAATCAATCTCTCATCGAGGGGGTAATGCCACAACCTCTTCGGGAAAGACATCAGGGTACTCTTCTATAGCCCTAGGAAACACTAAATACTGAACCTCTGAAGAACTCAACATCATCTCAACCATCATTGATGATAAGGATGGAACATGCCTATGACCCATCTGAGGGTCTCGCTTTCCAACAAACACCACCAGCTCTCCATCCGCATCGAAGAACACAAACTTCCTCCTGAAACAATCCATGATATCCTACACCAAATACAATCAATACATGTCGAGGATGACATCATATGGTTGTATTCGTAAACATAGGAAATCTCCCCAAGATTGGTGCTTCCCCAACACTAGTTCATAGTTTCTACATACTTCAAACAAGTCATCTCAACCTCCAACTAGCATAGTCAATGCCAAGGGAACTGGAAGCCTCTCTACCTCAATTCACAAAGCATGGACAAGGGTAGGTGATATGAAGGAATGTGTCACTCCTGAATCAAACAAGGCATACACCAAGGTAAAAAACAAGCAAAGGGTACCTCAAACGATGTCTGGCTCGTCTGGTGCTAGAAACGTTAAAGCATGAAGTTGACCACAACCTCTCTGACCCTGATGACGACCACCACCATGGTCACACTCTTCTCTCTAAGGATTGGAAGTGTCACATGGTTGTCCTATGCCTGCCCCATCTACCCTCTGTTGATCTAAAGCTGGTGCAACCTGTTGTTGCTGCCTTAGCTAGAACTGCCTCAATGGAGGAACCTGGAGTGGAAAACCTGGTGCATGATGACTACTCTGAAATTTCAGGCACTCTCACTACTGATGACCTCGACAACCACAAGAAAAACAAGTGTCTGGTCCCTTGGAATAGGTCTGAGAGATGCTGAGGGATGGGACCTACCCCCAGCCGAATAGAAACTCTTCTAACCTAAAAATCGGGAACCCCGGACCACAAATCTAATTCGTGAGGAATCATGACGACTCTTCTCTCGTGATGATCTGGTTCTATAAAAAGTCCTCTCGACGACCTCTGCCCTTGCCAGCACCTCAAGATATGCCTTCAGCATAAATGGGGTGACTTGGCGCTAGATCTCTGGATGCAAAGCCTCCTCGAAATTCCTCGCCCTGGCCTCCTCATCTAGCAACACATCTGAAGCATATCGCAAAAGGTTCCTTAAATAGATTACAAACTCTCACACACTGGATCTCCCCTGTCGAAGGGTAAGAAGCTCCTGGCGACTGGACGCCTTCATGGTCAAAGAAAGATACTTGACTCTAAACTTGTCTCAGAACTCCTCCCATGAGATCGTTGACTCCTCATGATCCCTGAGGAACAAGAACCACCACTGCCTCACTGCTCCATGCAACATCGTCACAACCAAGGACACCCAGTGCTCCTTCTGAGCACTGATCGAACTAAAGCCTATCTCGACATCCACCAACCAGTATTTTGTGACTGCATCTGAAATGGAGCCCTCATACTTTTGCAGACTCTGGAACTGAAACTCTCAGAGTGTCCTCCTCTAATTGTCATCATCTTCGACCTCTAACCAGCGACGATCTGCTGGCACAGCCTGCTGGAAATCTTCTATGTGGTCCTGACGAGGACGTCAACCTAGAGCCATACCTGTAAAATAACAAACAGTTAAAGCTCCTAAACCTATAATATGGGAGACTCATCATTAATTAATTAATTAATTATTTTATTTTATTCATTTTAGGTTAACATATCCCAAGGTATACCCATTCAAACACAGGAACAAAGAAGAATGATGCATGATCCTTTCCTAGGTCTCTACCCTGCAACTAGTATCACCTTATTTAGTATCCATTGTAAACTTAAAGTTTTGTACATCAGATCATAAGGGGGCCTAAACACCAATGTCTCAACTGGTATCCAGTGTTTACATCACTTGCTAAACATGAATGACATCGTTGCCCTACGAACCCATGTAACCTCACCTGTGCCTAACTCCAAACTCCATCCTATCTCTCAACCTGTGCTCTGATACCACTCTGTCACGACCCCCTCCACACAAAGTGTACCCCTCCTAGGCTGGAAATGTGAGAAGGGGGATAATGACCCCCGAGTCCCGCCTCCAGTAGGCCCCGGGTTGGTGACTAGCACCGAGGGTACAGTGAACACACAAATGGGAGGCATTGCCCTCTAAGAGAACACATGCGAAAGAGAGAGATAAGATAGACACCGACCAACTCCAACTCAATTAGTAAGATAAAATAAATCCCAAGTACACATATGAAATGTCATGAAAAACTACTACAACTAAAAGGGGAAAAACTGTAAGTACCCAAAAGAAAGTAAAACAACAGCAACCACAATCCTGAACAGCTCCTGCAACTGCAAGCTAGTAGTAACCAGCCTGATCTCCAACCTGCTCCAAGTTCCCTGAAAAGTAGTTTATATATACATATGGTGAGTATAACAGTATACTCAGTAGGATCCTCCCCAAATCCTCTCATGAAAAAGTAAAGAAAGCATGCTAAAGAATAGTGAACAACAAGTGAAACTAACTCATCACCTAAACAGGTATACTATATTCCCAGCCTCACCGTGGATACTCTCACTAAGTAATGCATGCAATAGTATATAATATAATAAATAATATCAAGGTTACCCCGCTACTACTTCCCCACTAGTTTGCCGCTTTGTCCCAACGTCACACGTCCTAAGCATCTCTCTCCAAAAAGGCTTGCCTGCAGACACCTGGGCGAAGCACCGCAACATGCACCTCATGCAACAAAACCACCACGCCCATGTAAGAAAAGTAACCAGGTAGTTTCTGGGAGCCACCACAGCTCGCATAACGTGTATCATACATTGGGTATTATACCTCAAGACATTACATCCCATACACTGAGTAAGGATCCTCAAGACATCACAACCTATACACATTACACCTATAGTAGTCCATAGAAAACTATATCTAGAATATATGTGTGTGAATAACCACAAGCCATTACAACCCTATGCACATATATATGGGGAAAACTAACCAATGTGTCTTCCAGTATAAGTAACAACCAAGAGAAGAGAGTGGGGCCAAAGGGGGTAGTCATCCATCCATCCTCTCACTGGAATGTTGGGGAAAACACCCCCTAGGGCTCAGAATCCCCGGGGTGTCAGTTACCCTTAATGACAGGGTGGAGTATCATATAGAAACACAAAAAGTACAGAATATACTATAGCTCACAACCACACTATGGGCATAACCTAGTCTTAGAATCAACTGTAGCTAACATCTCTCAGACTCAGGGCTGCTAATTCTAAGACTTGGTATCCTATAAGCACACAACCATTTAAAGAGATTTAATACATTACTTTATTCCCTTTTTATCAGTTTCACTTTACGTTAATTAATTCTTTAAACATTAATTAACAATAACAATTCCACATTAAATTTCATTAGCATCACACCCAAAGTACATTATTCCTTCAAATCACAACCTCAACATTGCGCCCCAGCAAGCTCCAAACCCCATGGGTTAACATCATTTATTAAATTATTTATTTACAACATTACTTTCCCATATTCCCAGGCATTCTAGAAAAATAATCTATGCTTCTTAACACAAGGGGTTCAACACGGTGAGTAGATGAACTACCTGACGAGTCTTTGACGCCTATAGCAAGAGCGTAGACCCATCCTCCCTTGAGAATCTAAACACAGAAAGCACGTGGCATACCCCGCATTTCTTCGCCCCTTTCGGAAGAAGGGTAATCAAGACCAGCTGCCTTGAGAAGTGGGGGAAGTAAAGTAGATAACTTGAGGTGCCAAAGGTGGTGCTGATGGAGGCACAAATGGTGATTCCTTTGGATCAGAAACAACCACATCCATGAGCTCCATTTGACTTGGACAGCCCTGATCATCAGCCTCTCAGTCACTTTTTGAACCAACTTTGGCCACCGTGTCCCTGGGAAAGTAAATTAGAGAGGTGGGAGGTGACCAAATTTTACCAGCCTCTTGAAATATCCAAGAGAAAAGGGCTAAAATCTTATCCCCCTGTAACGATGGTGATCGTCGAGCTGGTCCCTCCCCCATCGGAGGGGGAGGGACCTTCGTCATCCTATAAGAGAGTGATGGCCTCTTTCTCCCCATTTTCCAAACCCCAGCTCCTTCCACATTTCCTACAGAGCTTCATGTGCCCTAAGGTTCAAGATCTCTATGCAGGGAGCTCTAATCTGCCTTTATCTATCGTGAAGTTCAATGATGCCTTGGTGCTCCTCAATCAGGCCCTGGTAGCACATTTCCCACAGAGAATATCATTGGTGGAATCCTTTGATAGGTTCGTTTTCGGTTCTTGGGATCTATAAGAGAGGGCGACGGTGGGTCTGCTCGACAACAGATTCATTTTTATTTGTTTCACGTCGGAGGACGACTTAATCAAATCTTGGTATAGTGTGACTCGCAGCTGCAATGGGTACCGCTTCTTCCTCCAAAGATGGTCTTATGACTTCCATATGAAGCGGGACTCCCCTTTGGTGGCGATATGGGTGAATTTCCCTAATATCCCCCTTCCTTTTCAAAATACTTCGATCATTAGGATGCTTGGGAACCTAGTAGGGAGTTATTTATACTCTTATCATCGAATTATTGTTGTGTTCCATCCTGTTAATCCCCATGTGTGCGTGGAAGTGGATGCCTCGAGGAAGCCTCCTGAGTTCGTTTGGATTACCATAGGATAAGAATACTAGTGTAGATAATAGGTCGTGTATGAGTCATGGGCTGACTTCTGTTCTGGTTTCAAGAATTTAGGACACTCATCAGTGACATGTAGACATGGTTCTGGACACTGGATTTCTGCTAAGTAGAATATGGTCCTAGGTGAGGTTGTTGTTCGTGACAGCCCCTCGAGGGTCTATTGCAGTGGCCAAAATGCAGAGGGGAAATTGGATACTCCTGATCAATCTCACTTACAGGGTACCGAGAGTATAAGTTTGCAGGAGGTAGGCAGGGGTGTCCAAGAAAGGAGTGGGGAGCCCTATTGGCGCTTAGGTGTTTCAGTGTGCTGCAGGGGCTTCAAGGGATGGCTCTACCTGTGGTTTTGACCTTAATGCATGTGTTGAGAGCTCAGAATCTCATTTTCCCTCTCAAGGTGGGGATGTCCAACCAAATAGAAATCTTAATTCAGTTGTGGAATGCATTATCTCTCCTGTTTCTGAGCCTCCATGTGAAGAAGTCATAGTTCCAAAGCCAGCTTTGGTTTCTCAGATAAGGAGGTCCACATGAACGCTACAATGATGTTGCACAATGAGGAGGCTGAACCTCCGAGGAACATATTTTAGGAGGTGGCCTTACTGACTATTGTGGTGCCTCCACATAACAAAGGGATTCCATGAGAAGGGGAGTGTGGCCGAGCCTCCTAAAATGCAGGAGGTGCACCGGTTATCTGCAGCAATGTCTCAACCTGGGAAAGGGAGTTGGGGATGAGGGGAGTGCATTAGGCCCCTTGGACCCAAACATTTTCTATTCAAAATCCCCATCCTATATAAAGGTTGCGTGTATAGGGAAGAAAAGGCAGAGCCCCAGTGACCTGGGCAACTATTTTGGGCTGAGGCCCCCCACGGAAGGCCCAGGGGTTGAGTTGAGGAACCGTTTTGATAGTCTAGTTGTTCAAGATCAAGATGTGTCTCGTGAGGAGTATGATTTAGGTGATGACAGTTATAGCCAACTCTTAGTGGACATTTGGGACTGTTTCCAAGGGAAAGTTCCTAACAACCCTAGAATGAAGAAGGGACTAAAAGGGAAGCGTGACCCCGGGAAATGCATTGTGGTCTAGGGAAAAAATACAAGGGATGTAAAGACTGTTCTTACTTGACCAAACCAATGGAAAATAGGTCATCCAAAAAAGGTGGGATCAAGGAAAGAAAAGACCTGCAAGATGGGGAAAGTGGTGATCCAAGCAGAGATCCAAAGGTAGTGAAAGAAGAGTTAGGGGAGTGATTGAAGCTCATATTCCACTCCAAGGAAGAAATGATTGAAAAAGTCCTTCAGCCCAATGACACAAATGAGGAGATTGTAAGAATTTATCATTATCTAAGATAGGGGTATGTAATGGTCTTGGTCTTTGACATAATGAATCACCACACTAAGTTCTTGGAGAAGTTATTTGACTTCAATGGGTTGTTGTTCATAGAAGATTCCTTTGGGAGTGATCACACTCCCAAATCCGTCTAACTCTATTTCCACTTGACACAAAACTCTCCAGACCTCTATGGTCAATGTATTCCTCCTCTAGTTGTCCTAGTATTGGAATGTGATGGGAAACACCACCATAATTAGAGAAGATCCCCCACCGACTGGAACTTCTTTCATGGGAACCCCATACACTGTTACCAAATCCATCGGCACCCTCCTTGTTGATGGTGTTGGATCTAAGTGCCTCATTTTCTTCTAAGACATATAGAGAGTTATGGGTCTTCTAGAAGATGCTTTTTTGTCTAGAATCTAACTTTTTGATGATGCCAGAGCCCCTGTATAGGGGAGGAGTGGGGAATTTCATCTGAATGCACTGAACTATCTCCCAAAGTGGTTTGATGCATACCACTCGTCAGTTAATCCAAGTGGATAAAATTCCCTCACATATGGATAAAATATAGGCTTAGGATATAGGATCACCCTTTACATTATTGGTAATTTCACAGGTTGGTGCTCTGTATGGTATAAAAAAACTGATCATACTGGTTCACTTTTTTCTTGATCTCCTAGTTCTTTAGTGTGATTAGCCAGACCCCGCTGATACTTTATAGAAATTTCCTGAACTAGTAACTTGGAATGTTTTGATTATTAAGTAACTCATATACACCGATGTGGGCCCCCATACAACCCCACCACAGTTGGAAGGGTCTGAATTTACTCATCATACTTGTCTCCTAAAATCATCGCACCATAGATCATCTAAATGTCCCATATACTGATGTCGAACTCACCATACATAAAATGAAATGTGTTCATGTATTGACTCTATAAACTAAACAAGTCTACCATCAGAATTTTGTTGTAATAAGTAAAGGTTTGGTAAGACTAAATAGATTCATAAAATCCTATCTTTTTCAGCTCAACCAAAAACTTTGTGGCAGTACATTGAACCAAGAAGGGACAACCCCAGTTCATCCCAAAGCTTCCACCTGATCGAATAACCTAGCCAAATAACCAACAAAACTTATAATTTGATATAGAATTATACATTTTTGATCTATAAATATGGGTTTTAAGATCCAAATCATGTTAGAACCCTTTAAAATCAATCCAAATAAGCTTCAAAATTAAGTTCATGACTTGTTCAAAGTCATGTGATCATGAGACCATAATAGGATCACGTGATCAAATGAACCTCGGAGATTTATACGATTACTCAACCCTTGAAGCTTTATACGATCATGTAAATAAGACAAGAATACACGAATCATGGTTCAAGTGAATTACTTTAAATATGTGATTTGTTTATGTGATTTGATCATGTGATGAGATCACATGATCAGTTCACATGAAGAATTCATACAAATGAGCTTATGTGACACGATCACATAAAGAGGCTTATGTGAAGTAGAGCAAAAACCTAAGAGTTCTCGTAGATCTATGAAATATTGAGTCATTAGTGAAATAGATTTCCCATTACTCTCCTATCTATAGGAAATTTTACGGAATACCAAGAGTATCTTAGAATACTAAAAAAAAATAGAAGGACCAGGGAATCAATCAGGTATTCACTTCCTTATAAAAAATCCTTTTTTCTTCTTCTGAAATTTGTATGTGAGGTGTGTATGAATCTGGACATTGATGTGATGCAAGTTCTATATGAGGTGCGTAGGCACCCAGATTTTGATGGGCATGCATATGTATATATGATGCGGGTTTATTTGAGAAATTGTTGAGATGCAAGATCTATGGACAATGATTTTACTGTGCAAACATCAAGATTACCTCTATGATTGAGCAGACACAGCATCATTGCTCTTCTTGTAAAGGCATGTCACATGGACAGAAATCTTCTAAAATAAACTAACCCTACAAGGAATGATGAAAATCAAATCAACGTTTCATTATATAATTTTTAGTTAAAATAGACATATTATATCGTAACACTACCTTTATATCTTTCCAAATGGTTTCTTTGGTACAAATATAAGCTAATAATAAAACTAATGATTCTTTGTGCACTTTACTACTGTTGTTTAACTATCTCTTAGCATAGAATCTTATCTGAAGTTTCGATCTGACGTCCCCATGATCCTCTCATCGGACACCATATCTATGATATCATCATTGAGCGTTCAATTTTACTTCTCTTCCTACACCCATTTACCCTAGTAAATGGGTGCAGGAAGAGAAGGAAAAGTGAATGCAGAATGATGATATCATAGAGATGGTGTCGGATGAGAGCATCATGAGGACTTCATATTGGAAGTTCGGATCAGATGGTATTCTAAGGGGTAGTTAACCAACAGTAGTGAAGAATCCTTAGTTTTGTTATTAAATTTGTGAGTGGTGAACAACCAATATTCTTCTAACACACTGCATCGGTAGAAATAGCTGCATAAATGACCAAAATATAGAATATAAATGATCCGTTCCATAATAGTTTAGGTCTAGTGCTTTTGGAAACATGGAAACATAAAGAACTAGTTCATAATAGTATCTCATTAAGTTATGCTTTACTAGAAATACAGTTCATTTCTAAAACCATTCTTCATAACCTAAGAATATAAAACATAATAAAGGGTGATCATATATGCTCAATAAGTGTAAAAAAGTGAGATACCAATGATTATATAAGGATGACATAAGTATTAGGAATTCACCTTCATCCTATTTGTGTACAATATTCCATCAGGTATGTTGCCCATTCGTTTCTAAATACATCTATATCATCTTGTGAATATGAGTTTTTGCAACAGTCATGGTAGTACTAAAAAAATATAAATACACAAAGGATTAATAAATATTTTAAATGAACTCGTAATTATTTTTAAAAACACCTCTTCAGGGATGCTAGTTTATTGGTGAAATATGATCTCTTTCATAAATTTACAAACATAATAACCATATTCCTTTCCATTTATTTGTTTTGGACACTACAGAAACATCGAGAAAAATAAGTAATTTGTTTTGATATGTGTTTGGATAGTGAAATCTTATTATATATACCAATATACTTTTCCAGTTTTAGATCTTGTAGGTGTTCTTATCCTTAGGCCCTAGATTCATTCCATGAAGTAGACGATATTGATACACTGCCCTATCATAACAAAATTCTCATTAAAAGATAATATAAATTATATAACTAGATGTTTAGTTCTAAAATGTTGGATCTAGTGTATTAAAAATTGACAAACGCCATCATGCGTGGTTGGTTTGTTGCATATCCATGCATTGAATCCATAAAATAAATATTTGGAGTATCCAAATTGACTGCAATAAACATCCAATGATACCTAAAAACACAAAAAGGAATAAGTAATGAAAGAAATGAAAATATAGTTGATATGATTAAATTGTAGAGTTTTACCCCTGCATCATTGGTATTAAAAAGATTCTGTCATCCGTAAATTTTTTTCAAATGATTTGAGTAGGGATGACATTATTTCAATCTCTTTATCAGAATCTATTCCTTCTTTTGAAGAGGTTATGTGAGGACTAACGAGTCCAAATTTTTGTTCACGGGGAAATCCCTTCAATTGTTTTTCATATATACACCTAAAAAAAATATGAAATGTATTTAGTTATAATTATCGTAATATATCAGCTTTTGTAAAATCAAATCATGAAAACATACCTCATGTATACATTTACAACTGAGATGCCTAGCCATTCATACTTGAGGATTTCATTTACATTTTCAGCACTAATGAAATATAATTTTTCCTCTCTGTACATATTTTTTCAAAATCAACTATGTGAGCATTGTCGTCTATCAACTTTGTATCCACGTGAGCCTATAATGATATTAATTGTGGATATAGAATGGGTGGGGTGAAGATGCTCTCAATATATCATTTCAATCGATTGGTTGATCCTTGAGATAGTTTTGAGCTGATATTTCATTTCACCCCCTTCTCTTGGTCATTATATAATAACATTCATCGGTTTAGACCTTTTTTCATTAAATGTTAAAGGTTCATCTTGAAAAATAAATTGGAAATGGATACCTCCTTGCCAACATGTTTTTTTACAATAATTGATGGCCATGTGATGAATGTTCCAACAGCTTATTCGATTGTATGAATGTTTTCATTGTCATTTGGAATAGGTATCTCGACACTCAGCTCATTAGTTACATTAATCGACACTCTGACATGATCTGTTGAAAGTTTTCTGTTGTGTAGCATGTCATTCTACATATTGAACACTATAGCCCTCCTTACAAGGCGATAGGTGGGAGTTGATAGATATAAATCACAATCATTTTCACCTTGTAGAATATTAGTACAGGAAAGGTATTGGTGTCTATGTGATTCACATTTCATATAAACAATTATTATAACATTGATTACCTCATCTAAGTCAGGTTTTTTAGGGGAATGGCTCACCTCAAAGCTGGGAGTGGGGAGGGATCTTCACGCATGGGTTATTGTTGAGTTGCTTATTCTCTTTGCCCCCCCCCCCATCAAACTTGCTATCATCTCTCTTTGGTATTGTAATTATTCTTGAAACATAGCTATTGTTTCTCTCATCTTTTTCATTTCCTCAGTTTGATCCTCTGCTTGTTTTTCTTTCTAAAAATACGTTTGGGGTGTCACCCCAAAACCCGCACCTCTGACGAGGCCATACTATTCTGGTTACTTCAAGGCCATTGAAAGTATGTCTACATCTAGTGCAGGTGTTTTTTATTCATGTGACTATGTCAGATAGAAAATATAGGAAAATAAGTAGTCATTGTTATGTAATAGTGATTTAAAGAAAATAAAATTTATATTATGTCATACTTACACATGTTTCCCACACTTTTTGTGTGTTTTCATCTATCAATATCCCCTCTTTATTTACACGAGCCTCCTTCCATAGCACATGGCATGGGATGGAAGTGGCTTTCGATTTCGATTCATCAATCTGCATATAAACAGAGGAACATGGTTATGGTGTTGTTTTATGTCACATAAAAGTATTATGGTATATTTAAAATATGTACCATTTTTTTTCTCAAGTGAAGCATACCCCATCCTTGCTTTATGGTAGGGGTACGCTGGTTTTGTTGCTCGTTCATTATTTTCATCACTCAGTTGCTATTTCATAAATAAAAAACTGCCAATCAAAGTGATGAATACAAGCAACGTCAAACAACGTATTACCAAACACAATGTACCTAAAAAGTTTTCTCCCCGTGACGGTTTCTAGGGGTGTCCAAAACCAACCCAACCCGACCGACCCGACCCAACCCGACCGGGTTGGGTCGGGTTGAGTCATAATTTGGTCAGGTTGGGTCGGGTCGCGGGTTGGGAAAAAATAACCCAACCCGACCCAACTAACCCGATAGCCACCTGCATTGCGTCGACTTGCTAATCCAATATTCCTCTCGCGCAACCCCTTCTCGTCAGACTTCACTCTATTTATTCCCTCCCTCCCAACCCGAGGCCATTTCGAGATCGTCTTCCTCCTTGCCTACCTACTACACCCATGCCAACCATCCATCCTGCTTGGTCGATGTTGTCACTACCACACATCACCCCCGCCTCTACTATTGTTTCTGCATAGCCTTCCCTACTGTTCGTCGTCTCTTCCACCTCGTCTGAGGGCCACCACTCCACCGCACTAACCCTAAGGCCATCGCCTCACTGTCGCCTTCCTCCTCCATCTTGGCTACGACTACGGCACCAAATCCACCAGGGAGGGGAGCTCTTTTTTCTCCAGATCTAAGATGAATGTTGAGGTTTCATCCAAGGAATCCAACCATAGAGGATCAGGAAGCGATTGATTTTGATCGAGCGTGGAACCAAACCTAGAAGCGCTGAAATTTTTTGATAGTGGGGATCAATTTTTTTATTTTCATATCATTCTAAAAAAAATCTTTCAATTTTTTAGGAGAAGCGCTGGAATTTTTCGAGCATGGAACTGAACTTAGAAGCGCTGGAATTTTTCGAGTGTAGCGATTGATTTCGTTCAAGCATGTAAGCGAACATAGAACTGTTAGAATTATTAATTTTTTGCATCGTTCTACTGGATTTTTGTTGTGTGTTTTCGACAATGGGGGTATGGAAGTGCGATTGCTACTTAGAGGCAAAGAAGATTGGGGAGGATTCTCATAGAACCACCACGATCATTTTCGCCTTCATTAGCACCCGCTTTCCACCAATGATGGATGCTCCACTGCCTCCATTTTTAAGAATATTGATTGCAGGACTTAGAGGCGTAGGGAGGAAGCTCCTTCTTGGGTGGAGGGGATAACAGTTGCACTGGGTCAAAGCAAAGATGTCCTATGGGATATCCAGAAACAGTCGATTTTTTCCCATAAACACATCAACCCGACCCGACCCGACCCGATTTAGTACGGGTTGGGTTGGGTCGGGTCTGAGCTAAAAAACATGCCTAACCCGACCCGACCCGACCCGACCTCTTTCGATCGGGTCGGGTCCAAAAACCCCATCAACCCGACCCAGCCTGACCCATGGACACCCCTAACGGTTTCTAAACACATCCCACGCTCCTTGGGATATCAAGTGTTCATAAAAAGGAGGTGGGTGCGGCTTGATTTTCCCTTCAGCATCTTTAAGATGATATTTCGTTAAAATTGTGTGGAAGCCTATATGAATCCTTCCTACAACTCTTAATATGTATTCCTTGTGCGAGGCATCTACTATAAATGCACTCTACAATGGATGATGAAAAGTAAGTCAATGTTTTATTATTTTATTTTATTTTAATAAATTAAAGAAATTATATCATAATGTTACCATAATCTCTTCCCACATTAGTGTCTTAAGCCCGGTGACAACATGGTGTCATGACTGTACATCAATCAACACACGTTGCCGAGTGAGGATTCTAATGTAGCTACTAAATATGGCTTTGTTGGGGTTAACATGTTGGCCTCTATTATTCCATCTCACCTCATATTTGATTCCTTTTGCTTTTTCCTTAAGAATTTTGGCTAACACTGTCAAACTATAGCGCTCTTTTTTTTTGCGCCGTCAGGGTTTCATTTCCTACCATTTCCTCATAAGCATAATCATTATGTTACTATGGAGCAATAACATTGATACTAGGACCAGAAGCAACAGGTTGATAAACCTGGTGTTGCTCTGCACTGGGACCAGCAACAGCAGGTTAAGAGACCTGTTGTGCCTAGGGATTGGGCGCATTAGTAGGTTCAGAATTCATTATTTGTAGAAGTTGTTTAACATTTAATTTAGATTACATAAAAGTAGCAGCGAACAGATAATAACATAACTCAACATAATGTATACTATAATAAACAAATAACATAATTATTGAACTCTTTTTTAAAGGATGAAGAGATTTGACCCATCTATCGAATATTTAAATCCCTTCATTGTGGTCTCCTATGACATACAAAACATCGTCTACATTGGGACCACTGCAAAATGATTGCGAAGTCCCAATGAAAGGGGCATCCTCTGTTGAAATTTCATCTAACCCTTCAGTTGTTTTGTTCGATAACAGAACAATTGACCAGTTTCAGTTTGTGGGATATGGAACATAAAATACTTGTACTGCTTGTGATGTCATTGTAAATAGTTCATCTTTCTCCCCTTCCTTACTGAAATCAACTTTCATGAATCCCAATTCATCTATTTTAATATCACTCCTATTATCAACCCACTTTCATTGAAAAATCGGCACTTGGAATTTCATATAATCCAACTCCCATATTTGTTTAATGATGCCAAAGTATGACATATTCTCATAAATTGGATTTTTGTCCTTAGCACCATAAACATGCATCGCTTCAGCCATAATTGTAACCCCACTATTTTGCATGGTACTTTCTTCATCATGTTCATTAGTATAGAATGTATAACCATTAACTATATAATCATTTTAAGATAATACATACACACTTACTCCTCCGGGTAGCCATATAATTCGTTCTGAAATTGAGTCTGGATTTTCATTTAACTTCTTAAAAATATGGTCCTGAAACCATCATGTAAACTGTTGATTATGTGTATCTGATATCCATTTTTCAGCCCTAGATGGATTCAAATGCCTAAGAATTTCTTTGTGGGTTTGAACATATGGGTCAGCGTCGAAACTGTTATGAAAAATGTAAAGGTGGGCCTGCTCCCGATTTGTAATATTGATTGTGACAACCTATCTTCCAGAAATTTCTTCACCCTCAAGCTACTCAGTGTGATGAGATTTAGGTAGGCCAATGATTTCCACACCAAACAGGTATTCGGTATAGAATTCAATGACTTCCTCAACAATATATTGTTCTACAATACAACCCTCTGGCCGACTTCAATTTTTGACATACCCTTTCAAAATCTTCATATATCGTTCAATGGGGTACATCCATCTATAATGTATAGAACCACATAGTCGAATCTCTCTCACCAAATGAACTATCAAATGAACCATCATATCAAATAATATCGGTGGGAAGAACATTTCCAATTCACATAATATGACAATAATTTCTCTTTCTATAGTTGGAAATTTCATCAGGTCTATAACTTTGTTGCATATAGCTTTGAATAATAAATAGAGCTTCGTTAATGTATACTAAACATTCTTGGGAAAAATGCAACATAAAGCTATAGGAATTAGATTTTGCATCAAAACATGGCAATCATGTGATTTCAGACCCTTTAAATTTAAATCGTTCATTGACACAATATTCTTGATATTTGATTAATGCCCCTCTGGAACCTTTACGTCATTCAATAAGTTGAAAAATAGATATCTCTCCTACCTGGAAAGTGTATAAGAAGCAGGAGGAATAAATGTTCGTTTTTCACCCTTCATTGGTGCCAACTCTTCTCATATTCTCATCTCAACTATGTCCAATCTAACGTTAATTCAATCCTTTGTTTTGTCAGATGCATTTATCAATGTGTTGATGACACTATCACATACATTTTTTTCAATATGCATAACATCAAGAAAATGTCTGACGTACAGACAATTTCAGTATGGTAGTTCAAAAAAACTGATCTCTTTTTCTAACCGGTATTCATAAGGTTTTTCAAAAATGGTTTACCAAAAGTAGTGTCCACATCCTTTACTTTCACAAATAATTGATCACCTATTAGTGGAGACGGTGTTGTACATTCTTTTAAACTTCCATCGAATGATGTCGTCCAAGATCGGTACTTATGTCGTTGGGGTAGAAATTTGCGATGTCCTAGAAACATGGTTTTCGATGAATGTTTCAACCTAATTGACTGTGTACCTTTTTCGAAAATGGGACACCCTTGAGTTCCTTTAATGCTATATCCTGACAAATTTCCATAAGTAGGAAAGTCATTTATCGTCCCATACAACATGGATCTCAAAGTGAAATCTTCATTTTTGTAAGCATCATACAACGTAACACCTGAATCCCACAATAATTTCAAATCCTCGATCAATGGAGCCAAATAAACATCAATATCATTACCCGGTTGTTTTGGTCCTGATATAAGCATAGATAACATGATGTATTTTCATTTCATGCATAACTACGGTGGTAAGTTATAATTTACCAACATAACTGGCCATGTGTTGTGACTGCTGCTTTGAAAACCAAAAGGATTCACTCCATCTGTAGATAACGTAAGATGAAGGTTTCTCAGCTCATTTCCAAATTCAAGGAACTCATGATCAGTTCTCTTCCACTAAGGAGAGTATGTCGGGTGACGTAGTTTCCCATATTTAATTCTTGTATATGCATGTCATGTCAATTGTCTTACAGTCTCCTCACTTCCATATAGGCGCCTAAACCTTGGAATGATTGGAAAGTACTATACAACTTTCGTAGGACTCGACTCATCTTTCTTGTATCGAGAAGCACCCCATTTTGGGAATTCTTTAAGTGATTGGTAGTCCTTGCGGAACAATATACAATCATTCGGGTAGGCGTGTGTTCTTTCAGAGATCATACTCATCGAGCGTAGCATTTGTTTGACATCGTATGTTCGGATCGGGAGCTCATTATCTTCTGGGAGCATGTCATTCAGGAGAGCAAGTAGTTCCGTAAAACTGGCGTCACTCCACCTGTTGCCTGCTTTCAAATTATACAGCTTCAGTATGGCTAACAATGTCGTATATTTAGTGCAACCAGCATACAATGGCGTCTTTGCACAACTCTTTTACTTCTCAAATAATTTTGGGCAATCACGAAGTTCATCTTCAACTTTTCTTATCATTTCCTCAATATGATCTTCATCATCATTCACATCTGTAATCACATCCTCCATACTATTTTCTTCATTGTTCACATTTGTAATCATATCAGATGATCCATAAAACACAGTGTTATCCCAGCCACTATCTGCATTTGTTTTCCCCCCATGTTTATTCCAACATGTATAACTTCGATCTATTCCATGACAGATTAGGTGTTCTTCCAACTCCTCTGGACTAATTTGTCTTGAATAACAACAACGTAAACACGAAAAAAGGATATGAGAAGGGTCATATGCATGATATTTTGCAAACTTGATAAACTCTTTCATGTTATCTTCATACTCTTTTGTCATCTGATTGGCAGTCATCCATTCTTTATTCATATTCATTCTATTTGATACAGTAATATTAATATTTAACAAAATAATTACACAAAATATGTTCAACTAGGGTCATCATCTAACTATAATCAATAGAACTAGCTATGGTAAACAATACTCTTACCTCTCCATGAATTACTCAGGACCAAAGTAGATCACACCCATCTTCTCAACCACCTGATCAATGGAACTAGCTATGAGAAGCTCTTTCACTAGAATGTTTTAGTATCCCACATGTGATCTATATGCATTGTTGTAAACTGGTTTTTTAGTGTTTCTCTAGAAACATAATATATCTAGTCAAGAACTATGGTACTAAACTAATAGATGGTATGATTTTTAATAGATTGTTTGTGGGTGGAAGGATTCATTACATGTGTTGTTATGGTTATTTGACTAGGGTTTCCATAAAGTGTCTCATAGAGTCCTCTAGTGAAATGGTTTTCTAAGATTCAGTGGAATTGAACTAGTAAAAAAGTGGTGGTTCTATTAAAATGGTTAAAGTTTGGATTGATATTCAATGGTAGAAGAACTAAAACATGGAAAACAAATGGCATACCAATCATGCCAACAACCGCAACACCATACAAACACACAATCGTGCTCACAATCGCAACACCATACAAACCAAACAATCACAATTTCAGATTTTAAAAAGCATCCCTTATTCAATTCCTTTTTTTAATTCAGGGGTTATCACAGAAGTTTTATCATCCTAGGGAATTCATTCATTAGTTAGTATACGTAAATTACCAATTTTTATATTCAAATGTTCAACAGGAACCAACCAACATGAAATTCATTTAGTGCGCCAACAAGGACCACCAACGACCACGGTTTTTAGCAGGGCATTTAGCCTATACATTTCACAACATAACTATTAATATCAAATAGTAATTACATGCGAATAAGAGGAAACCAATGAGTAAAAGGAGAAAACTCATTGTGAAGGTGTCGTTCAACGCGCAGTAGAGGTGCGTTCGCGGCAGAGGAGAGGCGCGCGGCAGAGGAGATTTCCAACTGAAAAGAAAACATAAAATGAGAACTCACATGTTAAACAATTTTATTGGTCAATAGTGGGATTTTATTTTCCATCTATGATATCTGCTTCCTATTTATTTATTTTTTGCTTATCTACTATTTTCCTATATGTTCAACTTATGAATGGGACATGTTTTCCTTTCAGGAGAAAGATCATTTTTAATTTACTCTAATTTACGGGTAAAATATTCCACATTAATTGTATTTTTTTCCCAGGGGATCATTGTTATCCCGTAGGGATCATGAACGCCTCTTAGGTTAGTGGAAAGTCAAGTCAGTTGTTGGTTATGATATCAGTCTGGGCCATATCATTACATTTCCAAAGTAATTGACCCATGTCCATTTAAATATAGGATTGGGGGGGGGTCATACACTAATATATAGAAGGAATAAGAGAGGTAAAAATTATCCTAGACTCTCCAATACAAGTGATGAAAGATGAAACATACACTGGGTGAGGGAGAACCACCCAAGAGGAGAGGAGGGGGAGGTTGGTGTAGCGCGGAGGGATTATAAACTTATGTTTTTTCTGCATTACTAAGGCTATGTTTTTCTCTCATAAATCATGACTAGTTATTGATGACTACTTGCTATTGTGGATATTTTTTACATGGATACACATAGCCTAATTTACCTAAGGGTGAATATCCTCCACCAACTCAATATTCTTTCTACCTCCCAAAAAAAATGATCACCTTGTTAAAAATCATAATGCATTAGATTAAACTATTTCAATTGTTTAACATGAATTGGGTGGGAAGATCTATGGTGACCACTTTGGAAGGTTTTCATTGGAAGAGATAATGAACGTGATGTTCACAAGGGAAAAAACAATTATAGTGGTGTAGGTTGAGGCCCGAAAACTTTTTATCTCTAAGGAAATTAGAAAAAGGGTGTTGAGACCAACTCCTTGCTAGCCAACACATGAACTACTTTGACAACTGAGGAAATCCATCCATATACTTTCCCTTCGATATTTTTTTATGGCTTCACTCTTGAGATGAATCGTTTTACACTAGAATAATATCTATTACCATATACTTTTATAGAACAAAAAATACATTGGCAAAGTAAATGGGGTGAGTCGATGTTTGATCTCTAGTTGCATCGCCTAATAAAAATACCACACCCTATAATCCTTTTAAAGAATAATGTTATAAGTATGGAAAAGAATATTCTTAAAATAAATTCCAAACTATCATATATTGGATCTCCCCTATTAGATAGAAAACAACACATGTCATTGTTTCTCCTTCAATTCCAAATAAATGAAATTATCCAATGATTGACTACAAAACATCTCCCATGATATCTTTGGATCCTCATAATCACCAAGAAACAAGATCCATCATTAACGAATAGCTACCAGAAATAAGATGATAAACAATGGAATCCAATGTTCCTTTATACAAAGAATCAAAATAAAACAAATCTAAAAATCCTCTAACCACATCTCTATCTTCTAATTAGGGATATTTCCCTCATAGTTGAATAATAACTAATGCTGAAACTCACAAAATGAATTCCTCTTAGAGTTATCCTACTTAGGGATCACCCTTATATAGTCAATTGAAGCATCCTGGATCACCCCACCCAACTCAACCACAAGTATAGTCCTCTTACCATAAAACTACATATCACAATGCATGAAACAATACATAAATCATTGGTAATGGTTTGAAATCACCAACCTCAAAGTGGAGGAGGAGGATTCGGCGACCGGAGGAGGAGGAGGAGGCAGCGGCAGCGGAGGACAAGGAGAAGCAGGGTCATGACGGAGGAGGAGGAGGAGGAGGACGGTCGCGGCGGAGGAGGAGGACAAGGTGGCGGCGGCGGAGGAGTCGTGGCGCAGGGTTCAGCTTCCGCGAAGGCTTGAACGGGTGCGACGGAGGAGGGGCATGTTAGGGTTATTTTATAAAAAATGTTGGAACTTTTATCAGTGCTCGTTAAAAGTGCTGATAAAACATACGTTTATCCGTGCTCAAAAAACGCTGATAAAACGTACATTTATCCATGCTCAAAAAGCGCTGATAAAACAAATATTTATCAGTGTTAAAATTATAGCGCTGATAAATACTTATTTCAACAATCCTTTTTTATTATATATATATATATATATATATTAAAAAGTATTATATATTTATAGATGAAATAAATATAATAAATATATTAAATGTAACAAATATAATAAATACAATGGATTAATCTAATAAATCTCTAATAAACATTGTTTTTTAATATAAATATAATAATTTTATATAAATTAATAATAAAAACTTGTATCAGCACTAATAATAGCGCTGATAAAGGCCCACCCCTTTATCAGCGCTTTCTGCTTAGCGCTGATAAAGGACAACGCTTCCTTTGCACTGTTTTGTGATAGTGTAACTAATCCAACTTCAGCATGTTTACCCGCAGTTGGCTCCTTTGATGGGGTGTAGATTGATTTCTCGTATGGGCTCCCCTAATGCGGTGTTGATATGAGTGTGTACACATATGTATAGAGTTGTGATCACTGATGAGTAGTGTGAGGATCTCATAGCCAGAAACTAATGTACCGCGGAGCGTTTGACCGTGGTGCTTGCTTTATTTTATTCGATTATTCATGCCATTGATTGTGAAATTGTTTTATTCATGCCAACTGTTTTATATAATATGTTAATTTAAGTCGGTTTGAGATATTTGCCATCATTTGATTTGAAAACATGTTTTGTTGAAAATATGTAAATGATTTGTCATGCATTTTTTTATTTAAATTGATAGCATAATTGGTTTATTGTTATGATATTGTTTACGAAACACTCGGTGAGACCCTACTTGGTTGTTTAGCGCACATCTTGTCTTTGCTTTCGAGCGTTTGTAGATTTTCTTATACCATATTTGAGCAAAGAGAAAAGACCACTTGAATGTGGTGGATGTTCTTGATCCTTGAGACTCGTAATCGTGAAGGTGATCGAAGGATATTTTATCCACTTGTTGCATGAGTTGTTTGAGTTTTATTTTGATAAATGGTGCTTTAATGATGTAATTGTTGGAACTGGGCGTGCAGCGGAAGCCCCAAACAGGTGGATTTTTAAAAAAAAAATCACCGTCGTTTGACGTGAACTTGCTGATGTCGGTGAAAAGCAGCCCGGTCAAAGCCGAGGACCACGCGTGAAGGGTTTTAAGCACAAACAAAAACCGTAAAATACCTGGTTTAGATCTGAAGCCGCACACGACGTCTGCTCGTCGCTGGCGATCGCTGATCGAAGAATTTGAAGCTGAATTCCTCTAGATCGTCCACACGCGCTTCAAGGAATCCGCGGGAGCGCCGTTCGTCGTAATTCGGGTGCTAGCGCGGATTTGTGACGATGCCTTCGACGCTCCAAAGACCACCGCATCGCATCGCTAGCGATGCCCGAGAGAGAGCTTCATCCGAGCTCCTTGGATCCAGAGCATCTCTCCCTAGAATTTGGGAGAGAGGAGAGGAGAGATAAGCTCCATGAATAGTGTTTGACAAATGTCTCTCCTCTTCTATTTATAGTGCTCAATTAAAATACCCGGTATCGCCTCACCGGCCCCCGAATACTTAACGCACTATCAACGACATTTTATAACTACTAAACTGAGGCATAAATATTATTATCATTTACTTGTAATATATTAAAATATATTACATTATAATAATTAAGTCGTTAATCCGACTCGTCGCTCCCATAAATATTAATTGAACCTTGAATAATTTAATATTCGTCAATTAATATTTTTTCATGTATTTACTTAAAACTCATAAATAAATTCAATACTCATTATTCTAAACTCGAATAATATGAATTTATTTATTGCATTGGTGATCGTTTAACTTTGGGCAAATCCCGGACCCCTGTGGCGGGGTCCACCATGTCCAAAAATCTTATTCAACTGAATAGGGCAGATTCTTGAATACGCTATTGTGTGTGACCCTCTAGGCCCTTATTTCGACAGTCGTGAATAGTATTCACAGACCAAGAGCGAGATCTAGCAACCCATCATAGCCCTTGAAGAAATAAGGATTGTCACAGCAGTGACAACCAACCTACGAACACGCACTGTGTAATATAATCTCCTTGTCTATAATATCTCATAAAGCAAGACGCACTCTCGTGTCATCACCCTTTTCTTGCTTTATTGTTTGTTGATGTAACTGGACACATTTACCCTCGACTATCATAATCATGGTCTTATAAAGGTACTGTCATTCATATCAACATGGCCTGAGATATATTACTTCCATAACCCGGAAGCGAGAAATCATTTCTTGACCATTCAACCAATGTCATGCCACCAACGACACACCCGACACAAACTACCTTGTCACGACTTCATTGTCGTTGTTTTCGTCTTGCATCAAAGCATGCAATCAAACGACATACATTGGTAATGATCTCAAGTCAGGAGACCATTACACATGATCGTAGATAGGAACATCCAATGACACCCGAAACATGTGGTGTTTCTATTGGCGGGTCAGTCCTCATGATCTCACTACTAGAGATCACCAAGTGCGAACTTCATGAGAAGAAGTCTCAATACTTATGAGCCCCCAACACCTGATGGTCAGACATCTACTATGTCCAATTAGTAAGATGTATCTAGACCATATAACATATATTTAAGATTAATGTCATGGTATCTAGAGGTTCTCATTATAGCCTGAGACTGCTGTAACCTTTCGATACGACAATTAATCTTTGGACATTACCATTTCAACAGCGGACGCAGAAAAGCCTACACTATAATGGTAAGATGGCATCATGCATACCTTATTGTATACACGATATGGTAATCAAAAGAACAGAATAGTTGGGTCTAGGGCACCCACTATTTCAACAGTAATGTTCTGGGTTTTGTTTACTTGTTTGCCTTTGATACTTTCTCCTTAAAGAGTATTGATCATACCGACTTGTATCTTTTGTCTTCCAATGTTTTATGGTAAAATCGTCCCCTCTTTGTCTTTGTATGATGCTAGGTGCTAGTTACCAACCGGCGAAGATCGAGAACGCCCTTCAGACAATGTGAGACTTGACTCAGGTATCAGAGCAGCAGAGTATCCAGGCTGATTCACGACACCAGACCCAAACCACAAACTACTAGAATCTATTAAATTCGCACCACAAACCAGACCGCAATAAAAAAACCCATAATTTTGGATCAATTTGGTTCATCTTGCCATTTGGCTTAGTTTGAGCTGTTTTTTTGCCCACCCCTAATTATTATTAAGGATTATTAAATATTAACCATATGATATTTATCACATAAATGTTAATTTATATACATATATTCATCACATATTTAAAAATATATTCGATTTTTATAAAAAAATGCTATATCAAAATAAAATAACATTAAAACAACAATTAAAAAAGTACTGTTGATCTAAGGATCCGTCTGTATACGTCCAGCTCGCGTGACATTTTTTCCCCGATCGGTTTGGGATTTATATTTTTATAGCCCCACCCCCATGATAAATGTGGTTCGGCGGGGTTGACTGCGGTCCGGCGATAAATACCCCGATGCCTTCATGCCAGTCGACCTGCGCTCTTTCCCGCCATCCCATGCCCTAAAAATCGCATCAGCACCGGGGACGGTCATCTCCTCCGGCGCCGCATTAGTTGAAATCCGAAAATGCCACAGAACCCTCAATTTCTCCAGTCTTATTTGGTGCCGAGCATCAGTGGTTAGGTATTCTTAAGAATTCTTGATAGGCTGGCCACCCTTCAAGCCCTAACCCTCTTCGGAACTATATGGTTGCAAAATCGCCATGCCTGCACTTGGCTGGAGGCACCATGCTCTCATTCAAGCTTCCTTATCACGTGGCCCGCTGAAGGAGGATGATTTCAACACCATCTTCGAAGCAGTCACCGGCAAAAACCCACGTCCGTCCGTCCGTCTCTCTCTGCTTTCCTGCTTACATTTGGCTGTCTTTGACTACATTGTTTTGAAAGAAAAAACACGCTCTTGAAGTGCTTTTATTTACTCTCACTTCAAAAAACAAAAACAAAATATGCTGATTTTACTTTGATTTGTGAGAAAACCCATTAAATGGATGTTTATAAAATCATCGATGATGATCTTCGTTTGGTTGCGAAAATTACTAGTATGAAAAAAAAATTTGAATTTTTAATTTTGAGTATTATGCATGAGAAAGTCCTAAATGCAGTACGAGGCTTTTTATTCTTTAACGGTGGTGCCATTATTACGCACTCTACAATAAAACGGACCGGGGACTCGACTCTCCCCACACCCCAGCCCCCCTGCCACCCCAGCCACCTGCGGGTGGGCCCTAGGACTTTTATTCTTTGTTTAGCTTATTCCTAGCAGATCCTTGCATCCGGCTGCAGTGTATAAACAGTTGAAAATTAGCTCCCTCAACCCGATCATCTCAGAATCCTGGAAACATAAAATGAAAACAGTTTTGTTGCCTACTTGCCATTTTTTTTAGAATATTGGAAAACTTCCCGTGTCAGGATTGGTTTAGTGCCCTTTATCTTATTCATCCTTTCTCCTTTTCCTTTTTTTCTTTCCTCCCCTAGAGTGAATTTGTTTCCATGATTCTAAACATGAAAAATGAAAATCACCGTTATGTTTTGATACTTGTGTTCTTATGAAACTCAGGATTGCTTGTCTAAATAAAAAACCTCTTGTCCTTTTCCATTTTATGGAAAGGGATCCATACACCTTTGGAGTGCGTTTTACACCCATTGATCATGTCAGGGTGGCTACCCAAAATTTGTCTGTGCATGTGCATGCACAAATGTGGTTATTTTTGTTTTATCTATGTTTAACAACCTTATGTTGATCATTTATCTTCTTTTACAGGAAATCATCATTAGTTATTCAATGAATATCTTCGGATGATAAACAAGGAGCTCACTTATGTTCGGTTTAGTGCCCTTATCAATTTGTTTCCATGATTCTCGCCCCCACCCTCCGTATTCCTTAGCAGACTTGCCATGCCACTATATAAGCCATTGGGGAATCTACGCGCCATGTTTGAAAGTAGTCTGGGAGCTTAAAATTTTGGACAGGTAAACAGAATAAGGGAAAGTTCATTTCCATGCCCCCGGGAAAGGTTGGGGAGACCGGCTTTGCGCCAACATCCTTTTTATGTTGGGAGATGCGAAAAACAAGGTGCACATGAGAGATTTCAGGTAGGTGTAATTGACAGGATATAGATCCTACCCTTTTAAATTTTAACAATCTGTAAAGGTCCAAAAAATCGTGGAGTGGGCTTTTGATTAATACGAGGCGCGACTCAATGTTTTCAATGAGGTTGCAGCTTCAAAAATACCCATTCACCGGTCTAAAAAACTACATTACGATGGTGTTTATTACATAGTTTTGAAATCGCGGGGTAGCGGCCGTGATTTCGCTGGCGCGGTGTGGAGCGTCGTCCCACCGTGTCTGGTGGCTGGATTGCGCGCGGTACGTGATTGTGCCGCCTCTATCGTGATCTCGGCTACCGCAAATCCTCCGCGATCCCAGTCGGAGCCGCTGCACTGCGTTTTGGCGCCAAAGAAATGTTTTTTTTGCCCTGTAACTCATCAAACCCCCTCACCCCTCCTTCCCGCACCCCATTTCGCCCTTCATCTACATTGACGACTCCTACCCTATTGTTGCACCCTTTTTTCTTCCATGCGCCGCTTCTCTCTGCTGTTGCACCCTTTATTCTCCTATCTTCCCTCCGCCGCCAGTTCCACCCATTCCGTGCATAGCCTCTACTGCTCTATTTCGCACTATTCCGACGCCGACAACCACTAAAAACGACGACACAGTGACAACAGTCTTTTATTGGTATTTTTCTTTTTTTCGGTGATCCAAACGTCCTTTTTTTTACCTGTTGTTTTTGTCAAACAGGCTTCTCAAACCCTCCTCTCTACTATTTATGCCCTCTACATCTATAACTTCATTTTCTCAGCCATATATTATACCAACCGATGCTACAATAGTGCAACCTTTTCCACCATTGGTGAAGCCTCGAGGAAAAAATTTAGATATTGTTTGGCAGTTGAATTCTTTAAGAGACATACACAATAAAAAGAAAGTTGCATGTGATTTTTGCAGGATAGAGACCAATGCTGGTATTACTTGAGCCAAAGAACATCAAATGAGATTACCGAGAAATATTCAGAAGTGTAGGAAAACTCATCAAGTAGTGAAAGACAAGCTTCATGCAGCGCAAATAAAGAAAAAAGCTGACAAATCATCAAATATGAATGAGATTAATGATTTTGATGTTGATATGGAGGAAGAGCTTGAAGAAATTCATGTCGTTGAGTGTGGAAAAAAAGAAGTTTTGCATAAAGTACAACTTTATGTCCTTGTGGTAAGAGAGTGAAAAATGTGAAAGGGTCACTTGATGTAATGTTCATGGAAGATCCGACAACCACCGTAAGAGTAGTCAAGGATACGGAGCAAACACGCATTAAAGATGCTTGGAGCAAACAATTAAAAGATCGAATGGGGCAATACATAAAACAATTCATTTGCACAAATGAAATAGCTTTTAATTTTGTTTGAAGGGTCATGAAATTGAACAAGATAATTATGGTTGCTCAATCATGTCTGATGGTTGGGCAAACAAGAAAGGAAGAACCTTTATCAGTTTCTTGGTAAATTGTCCAACCGATTCCATGTTTATAAGAAGTGTTAGATGCATCAATTTACGTGAAAATGGGAGAATTAGTTTTTAAGTTATTGTGTGATTTTGTGGAAGAGATTCGAGAATCAAAAGCTGTGCAAGTAGTTATTGACAACAAAATCAATTTCAAGTTAGTCGGTAATAAAAAACTTTTGTTTTAAGTACTTGCATTTCATTTTAATATTTATCAATTTGCAGTTTAAGATTTTAATTGTTTGTTATTGATTTTGTATGATTTTAAGCAAGTTGTTGACGGTTAAGAGGCTACACTTATTTTGGACTATGCGCTGCACATTGTCTTGATTTGATCTTAGAAAACATTGACAAGCTTAGTAGGGTAGGTATTGAGCTTGTGACCTTCATTTATAATCACTCATTATCATTGAACATTATGATGAGGTTCACCAACAAAATTGAGTTGGTGAGATATGAAGTTACTAGGTTCGACAACATGTTTTCCCTTCGCTTCTTTTGCATTTTTGGATCTCAAACCACTCTTTAAAAGTGAGCATCTTATGAGATTATTTTTTTGCAAATACAACCTTTGTAAAGTTGGTTGATATTGAGAAGAAACCCGCAATGAGTTTCATTTATAAGGCAATGAACTGGACAAAAGAGACCATTCAAAAGCTTTTAAAGAATAATGAAACCAAGTATAAGGATATGTTTGGGATAATTGATGAAAGATGGAATTGTCAGTTGCATCATCCATTGCATACTTTGAGTTATTATTTGAATTCTCATTTTTTTTGGGGAAATCCAAGTATTAAAAGAGTTGCAGAGGTGATGAAAGACTTACATGATTGTATTGAGATTGTCTCCTAGCCCATAAGAGGAAGACAATGATTGTTTAGTATTTGTAACACCCTGATGTTTTTATGAAATATTTTCTTTAAATAATTTTAATTCTTCATTAGCTTGCATTGCATGCAATCGTGAGTTTAAACGAACTGCGAGATGTCTTTAGTATAAAATGACCATTTTAACCTAGGTGTTAGGTTAGCGGGAATAGATATAACTAACTTATGAAAATGTATGACGAAGTATTTCGCTACCAATTATTTATGAAAAATATAAATCAATTATATATTTGTGAATGTGAATTACAATTAGTAAATGAAATTAATGAAATTTATATGTTATATATTTAATAAAATATTTTTGATATTCATCTAATAGATATTTTTGTCATAAGGTATGAATAAAACTCTATTTGATGTATAAAAACTTATATTTTTCAAAAGGGCAATTTTTCGTCTTTTAATGACGAACTTCTTTTAAATTAAGATTTTAACACATTAATAATTTCTCCATGACAACATAAACATATTCATTGGAAGCGGGATATAAAAATTTTTTTTGGATGAAATTTTAGTATTTTTCTAATAACATTCAAATTTTGATGAATAATAAAAACACACACTAAATTTTAATTGAAAACAACTTTTTTCATCGAAATAATTTATATGGTTAAATTATAATATTGAATTGTTTTAAAGTATAAATAGAATATATTTTTATCATTCAATATAATGTATGTCATTAGCATTAATTTTACATTGAATTCATATGTAAAAACATTTCAATCTTTTGCAATGTTTTAACTTTTAAAACCCGTTCTCTCTTTTCGATAACGAGATTAATTTTAAATTAATTACTGTAACTTCTGTGTTTTGAATTTTAAAAAATGGATTCCATATATGGAATCAGTAGGTTCAAATTATGTAAATAACTTTATTTTATTTTTGAGTTATGAATAATAACTTCAGTAATTTTTATTAATATGGTAAAAGGGTAAATCGGGTAATTAAGGGTAAAAGTACTATAATAAAATTACCCCAACACTTGTCTTAATATCATTGGATGAGTGTGTTTCGACCTAAATCATCCTTGGATCGAAATGACATCCATTTGAATCCATTTGAATGAGATTAAGACATTTAATTTATTTTATTTAAAGAAAAGTTAAATATGTCTCATTCGAATTTTAATAACTAAATCATTTTTAATATAAGGTTATAAAATAGATAAATTCGACTATAAATAATCATTTGAAGTCGAATCCACCTTACCTCAATGCTAGGTGGAGACATTCTTTTATAGATGAGTAAAAATGAATACATGGTGGAGTATTTTGATGTGGGACTCGGAAATACCCAATATAATAAAACTGGGTTTAACACTCCCCCTCAAGCTGGACATGCCCAGTTTGGACCAAGAGTCCCACAAAAGAAAGACGACACCGAACAAGACCATACACACTCCTCTTCAAGTTGAGCTGTTGATGCTATGGATACCCAGCTTGGTACTGAGAGAGTCCAAACGAGGTCTCAGGAGGCCTTTTGTGAAGACGTCGACAAGTTGATCTGCCGTCGGAATGTGGCCAAAATTGATATGGTTTTGCTCGAGATGATGGTGAAGAAAGTGATAGTCCACCTCGATATGGTTCGTTTGTTCATAAAAGACGGAATTCGAAGCAATCTTCGTGGTCGCCTGATTGTCACACCAGATATGAGCAGATGTCTGTGGTGGGAAGCCAAATTCATGGAGGAGATAACGAAGCTAGAGGATCTTAGCAGTGACCGTGACCATGACACGGTATTCAGACTCCGCACTAGATTTGGAGACGACAGTCTGCTTCTTGCTGCGCCAAGAGATGAGGTTACCTGCCAAGAAAACGGCAAACCCAGAAGTAGACTTGCAGGTAGCAAGACAACCAACATAGTTAGCATCACAGAAGACCTCAACATTCAGATGAGCGTGATGTGAGTACCGATGATCACAAGCAGGGTCTTTCTTGATTTTCTTGGCAATGCAGAGGACAACATCCCACCGAGATTTGGTTGAATGCTCCATGAATTGACTTACTTTGCCCACAGCACAGGTAATGTCCGGTTGTGTCATAGTGAAGTAATTGAGTTTGCCCACAAGACGACGGTAGCTCTCTGGGTGAGGAAAGGGTGCCGTGTCGTCATAGAGATAACGTTCCCAGGCTTAAGAGGAGTGTCCACGACAGTTGTCTGACTCAAACCCACATCCTGTAAGAGATCCATGACATATTTCCGTTGGTAGAGAAAGATTATGTTCGTAGAATGGGAGACCTCGATGCCAATGAAGTATGTGGGAAGACCGAGATCTTTGGTGTGGAAGTGGTGGTGAAGATGCCCCTTGAGTTGGGCGATTCCAGTGGGGTTGCTTTCAGTGGAGTCGCTTCCAGTGATGATGATGTCATCAACTTATATCACCAACAGGATGCAGCCGTTGGACGTTATACGGTAGAAGACGATGTGGTCCTTCATACTGCGAGAGTCCAAATGCGGTGACGACGGTGCTGAAGCGACCAAACCAAACATGATGAGACTGCTTGAGACCATATAGAGAGCGACGAAGTCGACAGACATGAGAGTCGGCTCCTGAGACACGAAATTCGGGGGGCTGTTGCAGATATACCTCTTTTTCAAGAAAGCCATAGAGAAAGACATTCTTGACATCGAGTTGATGAAACGACTATTGATGATGAACGACTAGAGAGATGAATAAACAGACTGATGCCATCTTAGCAACCAGAGAGAAGGTCTCAAAATAGTCGATGCCATATGTCTGAGTAAAGCCCTTCGCCACAAGTTGGGCTTTGAGGCGATGAAGAGTGCCATCAGCATTGAGACGGACCGTATAAATCCATTTGTAGCCGACCGCCTGTTTGCCTTATGGAAGGGGGACCAGATTCCAAGTATGGTAGTCATCCAGAGCCTGCAGTTCATCCCGCATCGCTTGTAGCCACCCCGGGTGAGATTTGACATCGCCAACCGTGCGGGGAATAAATATCATCTCCAGAGCTGACAAACCTCTATATGAAGATGTATAGAGAGAAGTATTCTAGCAAAAACGAGTACCTTTTCGGAGTGCAATGGGCAAGTCGTCTAGTGCGGGGGTAGGAGCATCGGACGAAGTTGAGACGATGGTTTCCTCGACCTGGATGGGGGGCACAGTCGGGCACAGTCGATGGGCGATGAGAGTAGACTGTGCCAAACTGGTGATCATCAGAGGAAGACACCTGAGGAGAGTGGATGATGAGAGGAAGACAATCATCGATGATAGTGTCTGGATGAGGAGAGGGAAGAGAGAATGAAGAACTCTCAACAAACGATACGTCACCAGAGATGATATAGCGCCGTAAGTTCGGAGAGAAGCATTGGTATCCACGCTGAGTGCTTGAATATCTGAGGAATATGCAACGAAGGGGTTTAGAAGAGAACTTGGAGAGGTTGAGACGAGTGTCATAGACATAACAGAGACATCCAAATGCCCAAAGTGGAGTGAGAGAGAGGAGAACATAGTCTGAAAAGGAGTCTTCCCCTGAAGGATAAAAGAAGGAAGACGATTGAAGATGTATGTAGCGGTGAGGATGACATCCCCCCAAAAGAGAAGAGACACCTATCGGTGGAATAGGAGGGGTATCAGGACAAAAAGTTTGATAAATGATGCCGTTTGCTTGGAGAAACTGTTGAAAAAGAGTGGACAAATACTCTCGCCCATTGTCCGAGCGAAGACATTTAACAGAGATGAAAAACTGGGTATGAATCTCATGGTAAAATGTCTGAACAGTGGAAAACACCTCAGACCGATCTTGAAGAAGGTACAACCAAGTCATACGCGAAAAATCATCAATGAAGGATATATAATATTTATACCCTAAGTGACTCTAGATGACACAGGGACCCCATACATTGAATGAACCAAATCAAAGGGTTTGGTGACCCGTGTATCCACTCGAGGAAGATATGAAGTGCAATGATGTTTCACAAATTTACATGACTCACAATGAAAAGAAACATGGTGACTAATATTCGGAAAAAGTTGGTGAAGGGCGGAGGCGGGCAGATGTCCCAACCGAGAATGAAGTATTGAGCAAGTATTGTTTCAACAATATTCTATATTTTTATGATGATTTTGATGCTTACAAATACCTTTATTTGTTATTCTAATGTTTTTACTGTATATTCCAGGAAATTAATATTCTTTATATTTCCAATTTTAGAATAATATTAAAGCTTATGATTCGCGTGAAATATTTGTCAAAGTGTTCGGAAAGCTATTCAGCGTGTTCTGAAAACACTGTTCATACCGTACGTTGGAGAGCGTAGCGTAAAGATTATATCCTACATTTATTTTATGAGAGTTCAAAAAAGTATGGTTAATCAACCTTACGTTGATAGAAAAGTGTGGTAAAAGAACCTTACGTTAGGAATGAACCTTACGTTTGTTATATGAGAAAAATATGGATGAAGAACCCTACGTAAGTATGAAACCTTACGTTTGCTTCACAAAAGTATGGATCATCAACTCTACTTTTGTAATGAACCTTACGTTTTATCAAAAAGTATGGATCATATACCTTACGTTCTGAAGCAAAGAAAAGTATGGATCATATACCATACGTTTGAAAGTCGATGACAAAAGTATGGATCATCAACCTTACGTTTGTAATCAACCTTACGTTTGTAATCAACCTTACGTTTGGAACCCTACATTTGACTTCAAGCGTCGGAGATTTGAATTTGCGACTTTATCGTACAACGGTCTTTTGTGGAATATCAGGCTGATTTCAAGCTCGATTCAAAGCCCGATTTTAAAGCGCATCTTTGACTGATTTAAAGCGGTTTATATGTGATTCAAATGGTCGATTTAATAGGAGGATTTCGTGCCGATTATTAAGGGAAGTTACGACTGCTCTGTTATTCAAACATTTGAATATCACGATCTATCAGTTGACTTTTGTGGATCTGAATTTATGAATAAGGTGCTCATCCTTATTCTATATATTCTTTGTTTCTGAATTTGCATAAATGATAAGTAACAAGATATCTCTTGAATTCACAACAATTACAAGATTCAAATTTGGAGATATTTGAGTTTCACAAAAACAGAGATACGCTGATTCTTTAAAAAGATCTTTTACAGATCTGCTGCTACAAAGAACGATCCGATACTGTTTTTTATCAGAAAGAGAAACGTTGAAGATTTACCTCTTCTACATTGAAGATCAATTGTAAGTTTACTGTTGATAAGTTGCTGATTTCATTTCAAGATCAAATTGCAACAAGATCGATTCAGAACTGCTCTTATCTGAAGAACATTTTTTCTGAAGACGACGATCCATCTACTGTCAGTTGTGTACTGCTGTAACTGTGAAGAACAACTGGAAAGTATTTTTAAAACAAATACTCTTTTATTTTGAGTATCGGCTTCTCGTACTAAGTTGTTTTGACCGGTTCTGTGTTTAGAACCAGAAGGCTCTGTTTTAGCCTTAAATTGTAAAAGTGTCAACTGCCTGCACTCAGTTGTGGATGATCTTGTGAAAAGAGGACCGACTAGTGAAAATCACTAAGCTCGTGGAGAAGAGCGTTGATAGAGTGGATTAGAGGATCTTTGTGCCCCGAACTACTATAAATCTTTGCGTCCTGATATCTGTTTATTTCCGCTGCATAAACAATCTGATAAAGATAAAAGGACAGAATTGATTGTCATCAAGATTTCTCGAAGAAGTTTTTTAAAGACACAATCCACCCCCCTCTTGTGTATATTTCCTATAACCTGATCCAACATGAAGGTCCAATGCACGAGCAGAGACAAACGTGCAGGCGACGAATGTCGGTCCATCGAACATGTACACCCCGTCCCAAAGCTGGCCTCTACCAAGTTCCGAGTTTGTTGTCCGCTCCTAAAACACAACAGCAGAAGATGCAAAGATGACACTACAGTTGAAATCCTTTGTAATCTTACTTATGGAGAGAAGGTTAAAAAGACTGCGAGGCACATGTGCCACAGAGGACATGTGAATAGATGAAGTTAGGGAGCATGCACCAAAGCCGGGCAATGGGGATAGTGGATCCATCAACGACAATGATAGCTGAGGAACCAACATGGGGACGGTAGGAGGATAACATACCTGCATCACCTGTGAGATGATCTGAGGCATCCGAGTCAAGCATCCAGGCATGAGAGTGACGACTGATAAAAGCAGTGGAACCATCGGAGTGAACAAGGGATGCTGAAGAAGAACTCGATAGAGAGGTGGTCCGATGGTCGTGAATCAGCTGGAGCTCAGCCATGGAGAGGTCCAGAGAGGAAGAGCGACGACCAACAGGGAATCATCCTGGACCGCAGTCTGACCTTGTCGAGGTTGCTGAGATGAGCGGTCTTGAAGAACCCAACAACAGTCGATCAGGTGGCCAAGTTTGCCACATTGTTGACAGAGGGGATGAGGCCGACCCTCTCCACGACCATGTCCACGAGTGCCCGATGAGCGTCCACTACCACAACCCAAAAGGGCAATGTGATCGATGGTGAGGGTGGGTGAGGGAAGTGCCCGATGAGCCTTTCCAAGGCAATGATACACCTGTGGAATCTCGAGCAGAGAGGTGCTGATGAGCATCTCCGTGGCTGTCGTCGCATATTCAGGATCGAGACCATAAAGAAGGCTAAAGAGGCACAATTGGTCTCTCTGGGCCAATGCTGCCTCTGGTGTTTGATGAATGATTCACAACTCAAACAATTCATCCCAGAGAGGTTTCCATTCCATGAAGTATGTCGGAAATGGACGGGCTTGCTGGCGGATGAGCGACAGACACTGAAGAACATCAGAGACCCGAGCCAAATTATTTGTCTCGGAGTACATGAGGTTTAAGGAATCCCAGAGTTCCTTAACCGTATTGGGGGTCCGAGTGACGTCCTTGACGGAGCGGTCCATGGAATTGACCAATAAGACCAAGATCTTGCTATCAGGAAGCTTCTATGGACGATATTTGGGATCGAAAGATAGGGGTGGAAGAACCTCGAGGTGGGAGTTGAGGTCCATGTCCGTGAGTGACATCAACACCGCCTTTCGTCCTACGGAGAAATTGGTCGAGTCGAGCCGCACGGGTGGAGGCAGTGATCAGCGGAGGCCGAACCAAAGGTTTGACAATTGGAAGGGCGGGGCCGGGATGTGTCGAGGAGAGTGGGACCGAGAGTTGCCGAGATAGGCGGGACTGAGATGTCGCAAGGGAGGTGGGTGCTGGGAGGCCGCGTTGGAGGCGAGGCCGTGTGAAATCGGAGAGCCGCAGGAGGGCGGAGCTGGAAAATTACGGCGGGAGGCGGGGCTAGTTGCGAAGTCGGGAGGCCGTGAGCAGGCAGGTTCGGGAGAGTGCTGTGGGGACGAGCTGCGAAGTGCCGCAGGAGGCGGGGCCGAGAAGCCTCGACAGAGGCGGGTCGGGAGCCGCGTCAGGAGGCGGGGTTAGGACTCTGCCGGGAAGCCTGTTGGAGGGCGGGATCAGGACGCGGGGGCCGGTCACGTAGCCCGGAGGCCGCTGGTAGGCGGGGGCCGATCGCGAAGCCGGGCGACGCCGTAGGGCGCGAGTGGGCGGGGACCGGGAAGCCTCGGGAGGGCGGGCGGTGGCCGGTTGTGAAGCCGGGAGGGGCGGCGTCGAGCGAGAGCCGCATGAGGAGGCGGCGTGGAGGGTTCCGCTTGGAGCCGAGAGGCGCCGGGAGAGGCGGGCCGGTCGTTGCGATGGAGGCTGTAGGGAGGCCGGCCAGACGACACCGGGAGAGCGCCACATCGGAAGCGGGGGCGTCGGGATCTGGTGTCGGGGTCGGGAGTCGCCGGCGCAGGAAAGGTGGGGCTGGACAGAACCAAGAGTCCGTAGGGATCCGACGGGAGGGCGGGGCCAGATAGAACCGAGATACCGCAGGAGAGGGCAGGGCAAAGAGCGTCGCACATGAGGGATTCTTCGAGAGAAGGGCGGGCAACGAAAATTATCGGTATTTTCCCTTTGATACCATGTTGAAGGCGAATTCCCCTTACCTCAATGTGAGGTGGGGTTATTCTTTTATAGACGAGTAAAAAGGAATACATGGTGGAGTATTTTGATGTGAGACTCGACAATACCCAATATAATAAAACTGGGTTTAATAGAAAGCTAAGATGTTTTTCTTTATCATGGTAATTTATTTGTAATTTTTAGGAAATAAATAATTGTCTTAATAACTTATGCATTAATGATGCAGAAATTATTTAATTGATGAAAAATCAATAATATTGTTTTTATTAAAATAATAATATCTATTAAAAGACCAAAACACTTGACCAAATCTTATTGGTCGAGTATACTATAATTATCCAGGGTCGAGTTATTGACCATTTGAAGCCTTATAGAAAGGATTATGACACTTATATTATTTTATTTAAAGTGATGTTAAAGTTGTCGCATTCATAATTTAAGAAGTATAACATTTTAAATATTGGATTTTTTAGAAGATAAATTCGACTACAAATATTCTTCTGGAAGCTAACAGATTTATCTTCATCATAGTATTTTATTTTTAATTTTTATTCAACAAATAATTATATTAAATAATTACACAAAATTGATGTAGTGATTATTTTATTAATAGAGATAACAAATAAATGTTATTAAAAATATTGAATTAAATATAATTTGGGCTAATTAACATGTTTAATGAATTTTCTAGATGAACTTTACGTCTTAGGAATATAATAAAATAGTTGGTTTGAATTTAACTTGTTATCTTAATATTTTTAAAAATCAAAGAATTTTATAGTTTGAAAATTGACAATATTGATTATTTATCAAAATAATGGTTTATTAAATTATTTAAAAATCATAAAACATTTTAAAAAATATATAATAATTATGATATGGTAGAAAATGTTCTAATGTATTTATTTATGGTATATTTTACATCAAATAAGTAAATATTGCACCCTTTTAATATTGAATTATTTGTTACTTTAGTTAAAAATTAAATAGAATAACTAATTGTCAATTAAAAAGATAAGGTTTAAATTGACAGAAAACTTGTCAAAAATTTATTAGTTGATGAGATTACTACCCAATCTCATCTCATCTTTGAAATTGAGACATTTTGGAGGTTTTTGAATGGGGTTTGATTTTATTATAAATTAATATTTGTGAGGTTTTTAAAAGTGCCCCTCACTTCAATTATAAAAGAGCACCTCCTCCCCCACCTCTTCACTCCACTTTGAGACTTCAAGCTCGACCATCCCCCGCCCTTTTCCCTTCAGATACATATAAAGGAAATCAGACCCTAGGTAAGGGATAATTTCGCAATCTCATTATTATCCGAGATTGTTTACACGTAAGTATTTACTGGGGTATATTTATCATCAACGTCCATGTTTCCTAAATATGTAATATTATTTCTATTCTTCTACAATTGTTTAAACTCAATTTTACCCATTGGTGAATTTTTATTAAATGGTATGAAAGGAATCTTTTGTTGTTTTCGGTACGAGGTACTTTTTCGGTACGACATCAACGGATTCTTACGCTTTCATAACGCCTTATTTCCATGAAGTTTTCTTTACAAGATTTCAAGTGTATTTAAATTAAATTCTTTTCTTTTAAAATTGCATGACATTTTGAGGAAAAAAAATGTTTTTGAAGGAAAGATATTTTCCTCAAGAATTAATTTCACGTGATATATTAAAATTATTTTCCATCTAAGATGACATTCTTTAAATAGGGTTATGTTTCTATCCCTATTATTATTATGATTTGATTGTGTTTATGATGGAATGATTTTTATGAAATCCGTTTATTTTATATAGATTATGATGGAATGATGTTAAAGAAACCCATTTTTGTTCCTTGGGTTATGTTATGATGAATGATTTATGTTTTTGTGACACACGTAAGAATGATTTCATTATGAGATGGGTGAGATCTATATTTCCCTCCAATGCATTGGGTAAAGATTTATATCTCATGAGATAGACACGACTGGAACGACAAGTAAATCCGGTTCAATAATACAGGGTTGGAACGAGGAGTGAACTTGGTTCAGCAATGGACTTTGTCCGCTATGATGGTCTTGACAATGAGCCTTGACTAATATGAAATGATTTTCTATGCTTATGTGTATGCCACAAAATTTCATGTCTTATGTTATGACTTTTGGGATTACGTTCAACTTTTATGATTTATCTCATGACATGATATCATGATCTTCTATATACAGGATAAGATTTTCAAATGTTATGTTTTTATGTCCTATGATTATGATATGATTGATATCTTCCCTGTTTATTCTTACCGAGTATTTGAGCTCATCTTTTTATATGTTTCTTTTCCCCAGGTCATGGAGAAGAGTATTAAGTAAGATATGTAAAAAAAAAGTCTAGTTATGAAGAAATAAGCGGGAGACGACGTAGATGTTTTATGAACTAGTTGTTTATGTTTTCCAGTTTCTAAAGACACTATACCTATACGGTCCTGTCGTGCCTTTATTATATTTTGTAATGAATATTCTTCAATTTTGAAGTAATAATAATGTATGTAAAGTACGAGTCGAGTATTGACAACATATAGAAGCGCACAAGGCCTCTTTGGTGGGAAAGGTTGCATGAGACAACGAAGTACAATAGCTCCTGATAAACGTTTATTTTTGTATTGATTATTTAATTATATGATCCTTAATTTAGATCATTACGAAATAATGCTAATAAATAATAATCACAGTCGAATGGTGGGGGAACACTATCTTTGATGACAATTGCTATCAAAGTCTTGAGCTTGACATGTAGCTCATCTGGATGTGAGAGGAATTGAAGTGCCTTTGAGCATGTAAGTAACTTGGTATCAATACTCGACTCGCTTTCATTTGAGCTTAAACTTCATTAGTGTTCCTAATGTTTTTTTAATTATTATAAAACAAATTCATTCTGAAAAGAGAAGTTGGCTAAAACATTAAAGGTTGCAAGACTTGGTGTTCATCAAATACAACCAAACTTTGAAGGACCGTTTTGATTCCAAAGATTTCATTCATCCATTTGTCCGAAAGAATGTTGATGATGATAGTAGTGAGTGTTTTTTAGGACAAATGAATGGTAATGAAGATGTCGCTGAAGATGAAGGGTTAGTTGAGGAAGCCATCGAGGTTGGTGAACCTTCTCATTATAAAAGGAGGAGCTACCCATGTTTTAAGTTTAAGCTCTATAGGAAAAATGAGGATGGTTATTGAAGAAAAAATGATGAACATGAATTATATGATTATGATGATGAAGAAACAAATGAAGAGGAGATTTATAAAAGCGATGATAGTGAAATTGACGGTGAGGAAGAAATGAAAGATCTTGAAAATGAAGAAGATGATTGAACTTTGGTTGTTCTTATAGTTATTGTTTATGAACAACTGGATTGGACATGTGCTTGATGGATTATGAATTTATGAATATTTTTAATTATGAATCTGAACGTGTTTTTACTTTTTATGTTTTTTGTTTAATTTTTCAACATATATATGTGAGTAAAATTTTATAATTTAAATTATATTAACTGCCCCGCGATTAAATAAAAAAGTGGCTTCGGTGTGATCCGCGTCGCTTCTATCATGCTATAGGACCCCCGCTGCGTTGCGCCGTGATCCGAGATTGAAAACTATGGTTTACGGCCTGTTGAGGCATCTGATCCTGTGCTCGAAGCTGGTGAAATTTTAATTGACGACGCTTTATCCCGGTCCATTAATTCGCGACTGACTGCCTCAAATCGGGGTGGTATTAGTGGAACCATGGAATGAAGTATTTGTACCACAGTTCAGCCCAAGGTACCATGCTAACCATGTTTTGGGTTGTTCCATTGCCTGTTTCGATTAATTACCTCTGTTTGGCCATCAGTTTTGGGGTGGTATGTGGAACTCATCTTCAATGTATTGCTTTGGAGGCAAAATAATTCTTGCCAACATTTGCTCATGAACAAAGGATCCTGATCACCAACAATAGAGGAAGGTATGCCATGTAAATGGACCACTTCTTTGACGAAGAACTCAGCTACGCTCCGTGCTGTGTATGGATGTTTCAGTAAAATAAATTGGCTGTACTCGGACAACCAGTTAACCACCACAAAGATAGTTTCATAGCCCTTAGATCGAGGTAGGCCATTGATGAAATCCATTGATGAAATCCATTGATAGATCTGTCCAAATTCAATCGGGAATTTCCGAAGGTCGCTATTGTTAGGCGGCAGGAAAAGGGTGCTGCGAAAAGTAAACAGAAAAGGAACCACAATTTTATGGTTGTTTGGTACTCTGGAATGGAAGCCAACTTTAAACAAGGGAATGTCGTTTTCATCCGGGGGTGGGCAGAACCGTTGGGATGGCAAGGGAATCCAAATATTTGGTCAAAAATATCCCTCGAGAAAATATCAAAATCCATGTCTGCCCTCCCCTCAACTCATGCTACAACACCTTGCGTCCCTGCCGCTGCCGCAACACCCTCCTCTATCAACCCGACACCCGACACCACTGACGTTGCAGCGACCTTCCCCACCCCCTGCAACACCTACCATACGTTCTTCAACTGCCGATTTGCAGTCCAGGCAATCAAATTGGAGAAGGGATATGCATGTCAAATTCCTTTTTTTATTTATGTTTTTTATTTTATTTTGAACCGTTTCCTTTCCACTTCCACCCATACCGAACATCAAAATGGAACCCCCTTTCCACTTTCACTTCGCTGTCGAGGATTCGTTGCCGATGACGATCCGTCAAGAGCGATCACGATCCGTCGTCTTGTCGTCATCCGTCGAGAGGTTTCTCCAAGACTTTTTTCCAGAGCTTCTAGGGATTTCTCTAGGGTTATGAATTCTAACCCTAGGTCCCTGCCAAGCTGTTTATTAAAAAGAAACGCGTCGCTACGTCGCCATAACGTCAAAATAAAATAAAACGTTAATTTATTTTATTTTTTAAACGTTCAAAAACTTACTTTCACAACCGATCCGTGCTAGACGATGTTAGGTCTCGTCCAAGGTAAAGTCGCTGCTCTGAACGCAACGGTGCCCTCAGATTTCTGATCCGGGTACCCGTTTAGAACCTATTTCACTATTTCAGTAAAACCGATCGTGCACTATTTAATATATTTAATATATTTCAAACATTTATTTCGGGCACACCGGACCTCGGAATTGCACGCTGTCTCAGCGTCTGGTCTCGAATTAATCCCATATAATATTTAAAAATAATACACAGAAAAATTCGGGACATTACAGATAACTCGCACCTCGTTGATTCTGAAAGACATGGTCGAGTTTCAACGTTGTTTTGTGGACCGCCATCTCCACGCTCCGGTATACACACATCACCTCCAAACGGGTTTGTGGGCTATGAACCTGAACCCAATCCCTTATCTCCGTTTTAAGCCCATTTAGAAACAAACCCACATAACGTTGCTCCGGTTGCCCTTGGAGAAGTGCTGAGTGAGCTTCGAACTCCCTGATGAATTTGGCGTCCAATCCCTTTGTCTGAGCACCGCCATTGTTTCATATGGATTCTGCATCTCAAGAGTACAAAACCGTGCCAACAGTTCTTCTCAGAATTGATCCCAACTCAACGTCGGGTAAATTTGTAGCAAAACCGTGAGCCAATGTAGCGTGTGGCTCTCCTTGCAAATCTGTGACATGCACAATTGCAATTCGCAAGGTGTATTTTGTTTAGAAGAATTGTTTTGTCACGACCCGACTCACTAGGGTCCGATCCGTGACTACCCCAAGCTCGCCTCCAATAGGCCAGGGACTGGCGACGAATGTTGAGTAGGTATATCCCACAAATGGTAGACATTAGCCTAATGTACCTATACACACACACACATCTCCAAGGCCATACAATGCTGAAATGTAAAACAACTGAAACCAATGCATGTATACATCCATAATCTCACAACCAGAGTATGATAATAAAGTACTGAAAGCAGAAAAGGGCCAAATACAAGCCCAACCAAAAACTACAGAGTCCAACCTGCTCCATCGGCGAGGACTACGATCGAATACAAGCTCTCGAAAAACACCTCGGTCGGTCCAGCTCAAGCTACGCTCAATCAGCTCCGCATCCTCCCAGAACACTGTCAAAAAGGGTTGTCGTCTGTATAAGACACGACACTTGCAGGCAGAACCCATGCAGGGATGAGTACAACAATACCCAGTAGGACACTCTGAAAACACTAAGCAAGAAGCATCAAGAATAGTCAGCTCAATACAAGAATATGGCAATCAATGTATAACATAAAACATGCAGATATACTCAAGGACACCGTGCCTCCAGACGGTCACAACCAACCGCCAGACATAGGATTCCACTCGATTCAATGCTCGTTCCGGGAGAATCCACTCCACGAGCCATGCCATCACCAGAGACGCTCACCCAAAAGGTCAAGATCATTCGGCCCAACCCAAGAAAACCCACTGGTCTCAGAAGACCCTGATACTCAGATAGAGAGTTACGCCCAGAATCGTTGGAGGACACCACTAACCCAATCTGGATCAACCCGCTACGTAGGGGATTGTATGCCAATGATATCACAAACCCTATCGATATGGCCTGCTAGATGGAGGATCAACGCCCTGCTTAAGGAGGTCAGGTCGATTTCACAAACCCCACCTAGGGTATAGAAGATGATAGAAGATCCCACTTCAGTCTCACGGAGGGACGCCACAAACTCTATTTGAGACCTATCCTCCAGAGGGGATCACAATCCTGTGATGTGGATGCAATGCCGCACTGTACCCTCGAGGGAATGGATCAAGGGAACACTCAACCAAGACTGGTCCAGACTAAAGAAACGAAGGGCTACAAACGCCCTTGAAGGGGGTACACGACGTGTCCAACTATCCCCAGGTCTACTCGTGCGGTAACGCCTTACACGACATGTAAACCTCAACATACACGGCGTGAGTGAAACACAACGTGTAGAGGTCACCCGACACCCTACTTGTGCTGGCCGTGCCCGTGTACGAGTACACGGCGTGTCCGAGCCCGTGTACCCTCTGAGGCACATGTCGAGCCGCTAGGGGAGAGTCACACAACTTGTGTGACCATATCACATGACGTGTGACCATATCACACGACGTGTGATATTTTATTCCAGTCGAAACCCTAGCGCCGCAAACAGGGGGTCCCACACGATGTGTAATCCCGAAGTACACGCCGCGTAGATCTGGTTTTTCCAGAATACCTGGTTCCTCTTTCGCTTCATCCGCCGTGTCGTCGGAGCCACCGTCCACATCAGAATCTGCAGATTCGGGGTCGACCAAGCCTCTCGTTGCCGGAGATCGTAGATATGGGCTTCGAATCTACTCGAGAAACGTCCGCTCGCGCCATCTGTTGCTGCACCGTGTGTCGCTCGAGAAAAACGAACCCCACCCCACAGGTCCGGTCTCATTCCTCGATTCGTCCACCATCGTTGCCGATCCTCCAATCACAACCTCCATTGCAAGCCGTACCCGCAGTATTGATCCGTTGTGCCGAAGAACGGTCGTGCAATGATCAAATACTGGGTAATCATCGAACCGCGGGTCAAAAGGAATATCCGCGATGAACGTGCGAAGAACGAGGGGGAAGAAATCTAAAAACCATCAAAAGTGAGGAACATATCTAGACATTTGTTTGTTTGGCCTCAATTCAATGCCGTATAAATAGACAAACAAAGAGGAAAATCAACACTATGGACAAGATATAATTCCATCAATTTAAATCTACTGGTGATGTGCGTATCAATTTTGTTTGTGGAATTGATTCGCGTTCGTTTGAGATTAAAGAACAGGATAAAAATCACAAAACACCATTCTACCTTGAGTTTGGATTGATCATTGACGAAGAATGGTTCAACGCTACCGTTGTTGATGAAATTGACGAACTCCGTTGGCACAACGATTCTCGATCTGTTCCCGATCCGTCCCTCGTCAAGAACGCTCTCCAATGGTCTCTCAAGGTTTCTAGGGTTTAGCGGCCAACCCTGAGACGATTCTATAACCGTGTAGGAGAGATCAGTCGCTGCATCAAAAATAAATAAAACAAATTAAATTAATTTAATTATTTATTTTACGTACGCGATGACTTTTTTTGCAAATTACCTGCGCGGACAAAGGTTATGTCGCTTCTTGGGTAAAACTTGCATTCTGAACCCTACAATGCCCTCATATTTCTGATCCGGGCCCCCGTTTTGGAGTTATTCTATTTTTCAGGAAAACTGCACGTGGGTGTTATTTAATATATTTCAAACATTTATTCTGAGCACGAGTCTCAGAATTTCACGCCGTCTCAACGCCTGATCTCGAAAATAATTCATATAATATCCAAAAATAATACATGGAAAAATCCGTGTTATTACATTCTCTCCACCTTTGAGCTTTTCGTCCTGAAAAGAGAAAAATCTACTAAAAATGTGAGGGTACTGAGCTCGCATTTGGGTCTCCCGTTCCGAGGAGCTCTCCTGAAGATTCCCGTGCTGCCACCAGACACGCACTAGGGGAATCGATCCTCTCCTGCCGATCCTCTATCACCACCGGTTACTCAGCAAATGTAGTTCCATCCTTGATGTACTGCTCGCCCTAGTCGATAACATGCGACTGACTATGTACGTATCTCCTCAGTTGCGACACGTGGAAGACGTCGTGTACCCGGTCCAACTGTGACGGTAAAGCTAAGCGGTACGTCACATTGACAACTCCACGCTTTATCTGGAAGGGACTAATGAATCTTTAGAGATAACTTGCCACCTTGACCAAATCTCTGCAATCCACATCGAGCTGAGATCCTCAAGAACACATGACCTCTCTCCTCAGGTCTCCGTTGTCGGTCCGTATGAGATTTTTGATGGCTCTGTGCAGTCCTCATCCGCTCCTCGATGATCTGCACCTTCTCTATAATAGCCCGCACCAACTCTGGGCCCATGAGTGTTGACTCGCCTAGATCAGTCCAGCAAAGCGGTGACCTTCAAGATCGTCTGTATGAAGCCTCAAATGGTGCTATGCCAATGGTGGAATGGTAACTGTTATTGTACGCAAACTCCACCAAGGGTAAATGATCTTCCCAACTGCGGTCAAAGTCCAACATGCAGGCCCGCAATATGTCCTCCAAGACCTGAATGGTCCGCTTTGTCTGACTGTCAGTCTGAGTGTGAAATGCCGTACTCAAGCGCAACTGAGTCTCAAAGGCCTCCTTCAATCCTCTCTATAATCTTGACATGAAGCGGGCGTCACGGTCTGAAATGATCGTCGATGAAACTTCATGGAGTCGGACTATCTCCTGTACGTAGAGGCGCCCCAAGTTCTCTACTGAACTCTGCTCTCGAATGACTAGGAAATAGGGCGACTTGGTGAGTCGATCTACGATCACCCAGATGACATCGTGTCCCCTGGACATTCGTGGTAACCCTGTCACAAAGTCCATGGATATCCCATCCTACTTCCACTCTGACACCTCAAGGGGTTGAACTAAACCCGCTGGAACCTGGTGCTCAGTCTTCACTTGATGACAGATAAGGCATTGAGAGACAAACTCTGCAACTCTCTTTTTCATTCATGACCACCAAAACTGACGTCGGAGATCCTGATACATCTTTGTCACACCTGGATGTACCGCCAAAGGGGATTTATGAAACTCCCGCATCATCTCCTTCCGCAATGTCAAAGGTACCATCATCCGTTCTCTGAAAAGGATCGCGTGCTCCCCACCTTCAGAATATTCATCAGGAGCACTTCCAGTGGAGATCTGAGTACGTAAGGTCTCACAGTCGGTATCTCCACATTGAGCATCCCTGACATGCTGTAAAAGCGGTGGGGTAACCATCGACCGAAGATATGAAGCACCATCCTTGTCCACTAAGGACAACTTCAACGAGGCTAACTGCTCCGACGCTTCGGCCAATAACTGAGAACAAAATCTTCTGCTGAGAGCGTCTGTCACCACGTTCTCCTTCCCAGGAGTATAGACAATCTCAAAGTCATAGGCCTAGAGGAACTCTAGCCATCGCCTCTATCGCAAGTTAAGATCCTTCCGAGAGAAGATATACTTGACTCTTGTGGTCGGAGTAGATGATAAATCGCTTGCCCATCAGGTAGTGTCGCTACATCTTCAGTGCGAAGACTATCGCTGCTAACTCAAGATCGTGGGTCACATAGTTTTGCTTATGTGGTCTCAACTGACATGAACCATAGACAATCATCACCTGTCTCTGCATCAGAACACAACCAAGTTCGGTCCTTAATGCATCGCAGAACACTACATACTCGACACCCTCCTTCGGAAATCTCAAGATGGAAGTGCTCGTCAATCTCTACCTCACCTCCTTAAAGCACTGCCGACGCCTTTCCGTCCACACGAAAGGCTGCCCATTCTAGGTCAAAGCCGTCGAGGGTGTTGCCACTCTGGAAAAATCAGGTACAAACCTCCGATAATACCCTGTCAACCTAAAGAAACTCCGCACCTCGATAACACTCTTGGGTGGCTCCCAAGCAAGCACTGCCTTAACCTTTGCCGGGTCCACTGCTACTCCTGCCTCTGAGATGACATGTTCCAGGAAGCGGACATCTCGAATCCAAAATTGACACTTCGAGAGCTTCCCATAAAACTAGTGCTCTCGGAGTGTGTCCAGGACCATCATCGTCTCGCGTGCTCCTCTTCGGATGCCTAGTACACTAGGATGCCATCGATGAATACCACCACAAACCGGTCTAAGAAAGGATAAAAGATCCAATTCACGAGTTTCATGAACACTATTGGGCTATTCGTCATGCCGAACGACATCACCAAGTACTCATAGTGATTGTAGCGATGTCTAAATGCCGTATTCGGTATATCCTCGTTCTGTACTCGCAACTAGTGATAGCCTGATTTGAGGTCAATTTTTGAGAACCATCGTGCCCCTCTCAACTGATCAAAGAAGCTGTCGATCCTCGATAGTGGATACTTATTTTTCACGGTCATCTGGTTCAAGCATTGGTAGTCCACATATAATCTCAAGCTTCCGTCTGCCTTCTTGGCGAACAACACTGTGACTTCCCAGGGGGAAACACCGGGTCTCACAAAGCCCTTGTCCTCCAAGTCCTCCAACTGCACCCTCAGCTCATGAAGCTCTGTGAGAGACATCTGATATGCTGGTGTAGATGTCGGAGCCGTCTCGGGATGCAAGTCAATGCAGAAGTCTAGCTCTCGGCTGGGAGGTAAACCTGACACGTCCACAGGAAATACATTCGTACTCTGCCACCACCGTAGGAAACTGGTAACCCATAGCATTTACTGCTCCAAGGGTCATATTAGCCAACTGATGAGTAATCGACTGCACTCTCTTATGACCGAGCCCATCCCGCTTTGCCAAGGTTTCCTTTTCAACCACAAAGAAAAACCTCGTCCCATCTGTGCGGACACACCGCATCCTCCGCCTAAAACAGTCAATCTGGGCGTGAACTGTGGATAACAAATTCATACTTAGGACGACGTCATAAGGCCTCATCGCTGCTACAAAGAGATCCCATACAAAACTCTCGCTTCCAAGCTTCAGATTGCACTATCGGCACATGTGCGCTATCGTTGAGTCACTGTCTGTCAGAGTCTCTGACCGCAAGGGTCGAACTAAAGGCTCAACCGGAATCTCTAAGTCTCGAACTAGAGAAGTGGCAAGAATGGAATGACTCGCACCTCTGTTTATCAATACCACAACTAAAGTAGAAAAGACAAAGATCGTACCTCGTATCATCCCTGAAGCCTCGGGGTTATAGGCCTCTATTGCCTACACCTAGCCTCGTCCTTGATCACCAGCTCCTTGTGCCTGGTGTGGACCACCTGGGGGTGGCAGCGGTAATAAGTTAAACCTCCGATCACCTCCTGTTGCCCTGTCGGCCCCTCTGCCACGTCCGTCGCCCTGCGGACCACCCTGCTCCTGCCTCTATCTCTGCTTCGGCGATCCCTCGACTGTCACGACCCGTCCTCGGGGCCCGTGCCGTGACTACCCTAAGCCCGCCTTCCATAGGCCAGGGGCTGGCGACTAGCACCAAGGTGTAAATCCTGGTAAAAAGGGAAGGCATTGCCTTTGTAAAGTAAACAACAAACACCACAGAGTAAGCAGACAGAAGTAAACACTAAGTAAAAACTGAGTATAACAGTAATTGTGGAAGGTAAGTGGGCCAGAATACAAACCCAACTGAAAGTAAAGTACAACTGAAAAGGGAAAACAACAACTGAAAAGGGAAAACAACAACTGAAAAGTAAAGCTGCAACGTCGAGCCGTCCACTGGAAGTCCCACCTGAAGGGTGAATACAAATAGCCTCCACTGCTCCTCGGGTCCAGCCGACCGCTCCGAGTACGTCCCACCCAGTGGTCCACCTCCAGGTACCGTCCTGCTTCGCAAGCCTCCACCACGATTAGCGCTGTCCGTCGTCTACAACCAACACAACGTAGTGCGGGCATAGCCCGTGCAGGGGTGAGTATAAGCTACTCAGTAGGGACCCCGAGACCCCCGAAGGTCTCCCAGAATCCACAAAGGATAATCCACAAAGGAAAGATACAATCACGAAGTAACATCCGACACTGCTTAGGTATATGCCCATACATATACCTAAGTCATCAATTCTCGCTCGGCTCCAACATCCGAGCTCAAGTACAACCCAGTCCACACAGGAAAGCAAACGTAAATCCACACAGGATAGCACAACACAATCCACAAAGGAAAGCAAAACAGGATACAACTCACATTGGTATACTTCTTCATATGACGATAAAGATGATCACTGATCCATCTAAGTCGTCGGACCCACAAAGGATCGATAGGTACTAACCCCCGCAATGACCCACAAAGGATCTGACCCACAAAGGATCGATAGGTAACTAACCCCCGCAATGACCCACACAGGATCGGACCCACACAGGATCTGTAGGCGCTGACCCACAGAGGACCGCTGAGCGTTGACCCACACAGGATCAGACCCACACAGGATTGGTAGCACTAACCCACAAAGGATCGCTGAGTGCTGTAGTCGTCGCCGTCGAATCCACTGAGGATCACTGTACAGTCGTCGTCGTCACAGTAGCAGTCACAGCCAGCTTTAGGGTTCCCGCACACAGCAAGCTCGTTCGGGAGGGTCTGCTCCACGAGCCGAGAGGCTGATACATCAACTGACACATAGTCCAGAGTTGATGCATCCAAAAGTTCCGCATCGACAACAAGAACTCAACGTCGCAGACGACGCGTCAATCGGACGCCCGGTCTGAGAGTTATTGGCTTTTTCGTCCCAGGGGCCCGATTGGTTTTTAAGACAAAACCAACCCGACCGTACTCCACCTGCGTCCAAACCTCGGGCGGAGTAAGCCAGATCCGTCTCACTTAGAGGAATCCAACAAAGTCGACGGCACGTCAATCGGACGTCCGAAACTCAAGATATGAGCGTTTCTGCTCCGAGGGCCCGGTTGGTTTCGTGTACGAACCGACCCGGCCGAACCCAAAGTATTCCGAAACCTTGAGTGTGATATACCAAAACGACCGTCTCGATCCAAGGATCGCTTCGCCGCTGACGGCGCATCGTTCGGAGGCCCGTAGCTCAAGTTATGAGCAAAAGACCGAAAAGGTCCGGGAACAGGGGGTCTGGGCCCGGACCGACCCGGCCCAACCCCCCTGGGTCGGCCCACACCGGGTCGACCCGACCCGGGTCCGGTTCCGACCCGGCCCGGCCCGGCCTGGGCGCGACCCGGCCCGGCCGGCGTGGGCGCGGCCCGACCGCCAGGGTCGGCTCGGCCGATTACGACCGAGCGGCGCGGGGTGTGCTGCCCCCCCCCCCCCCCGCGTGAAGGAAAGCCGCGGCCCCGCGTGGGGCCGCTCGGTGTCATCGGACGCGGCAGCCGCTTGCCTCCGGTTCCGCGCGGCTGCGGAACCGCACCCCGCCGCCGCGGCTTCAGCCGGGGCGGCTCCGTCCGGCGGCGCGCCGGGGCGCCGCCGCCTCCGGCGCCGCCGCGCCGCCGGTGGAGTCCGCTCGCCCCCGGAGTTGCTCCGGTGGTCCGATTTCATTTCTGTCTGCGCCGTAGCTCATCCCGGGTCCCGTTCTTCACTGCGGAATCAACAAATCGTCTCTGCGGCCCGTTTTGTCGTCGTCCGCCGTTCTGCACACCAAGAACAAAAGGGCGGTGGGTTCAGACTTGTTCGTTGGTCCTCACCCACCGCGTTAGCGGTTTGAAACAACACCATAATTCCCAGCAAAAGATAAACCTCGACCCGCAATAATAATCCGCGGACCAACTTGTTAATTTGGTTGGTTCGCGTTCTTGCCTTGGAGGAAAACAAACATGGGTATTATCATTTTCAAAACGACACCTACCTCAACGTCGTCGTCGGACGCGAGTTCGTCGCGGAATTGACCGTCGCGGAAGAAAAGGATCGTCGCGTCGCGAAAGGGCGTCGCTGTCGAGCGGTACTCGGGGTCACATAGACAAACTCTGAGGATCAAGAACATATAGATTTAATTATAACAATTAAATCCATGTTGATGTTAGAATCCACCAGGAATTAAAAAGGACCGCAATCCCCTACCTCAAGATGCCGATCGAAGATTGTCGCGGGGATAGATCGTCGTGGAAGAAGCGTCGCAGAGGGAGAATCGTCGGCGTCACGTCGTCGATCTCCGGGGGCCTGACGTTCTTCGCGTTCTTCGCGAAGGAGGATGAAGGACTTAAAGTTTCTGTCAAAACCTCTCAACGAACAATCCTCAAGAAAACATGTGTTGGTCTTATTTCATTACATGCCAACAAACGAAAACAGGCTAAGAAACGAACAAATTAATTCATAGAATTAATTTCAACGAATTATCCGCCCAATTAATAGGAGCGTTCAAGAGGTTAGAAAACGCGTCAGTTGACTTTCCTTAAAAAGGGTTTTCGCGGGTGCGTTACTTAGCGGAAAAGAAACGGTGGGGCTCGTGCGGGCCCCACCTCACAAATATCCTACCAAGAGGGTAGGATATTTTGAATTGCACCCTATCCGCTTTAACTCAGCTTAAGCAGCTTTAAGTGGCTTTTAAGTGGCTTTAAGTGAAATAAAAATAAAGTTGTCGCACCACTTTATTTTATTTCTTAACACCAAAAATTTAAAAAACCATACCCGAGCAAATGCAACTCCGGAAGAGGTGTTTCTAAGCAAAAACTGGCGCTGCGATTCCATCGGTGCCCTCGGAATTTGATTCCGAGCACCGGTTCAAAAGTTAGAAAAACCCGCTCGTTCGTTCACTGAACGTACCCGAGTTAAACTTCGGAAAATGATTCCGGGCACACCGGGCCTCGGAATCAGGTGCCGTCAGAAACTGCGTTCTTGTAAAATTCAAAGAAAATTAAGAAAAAAATTTCCTTGAAATTTACGGGTCTTTACATCAACCGTCTCTCTACAAGCTGTACAACGGGTCAGACAACCCCGTGCTAGATGTCTTCGATCATCGCAAGAGAAACACCGCCTCTCTCGGCTGATTCGAGCCATCCTGAGAGCCCTACATCGTTGACCCTGTGTCTTAGGATCGTGTCCTGAAACGTCTGACACGCTTGGATCCCTTCGACTGCCGTCCCCTACCTGCTGTCGAGGTCTCAGCTCCTGGGTGCTCGCTACCGACAACCATTGTCGGTGCCTGCTCTTCCAGGAAGCTCTCCACCACCAAGGCCCGCTCGAGCACCCCAACATAGGTGAGAATGCAAAGGGATACCGCTGAAGCCCTGATGTCCCAGCATAAGCCCTGCTCAAAGGTCCGTGCTTTGAAAAACGAATCTCGAACCATATCCATAGAGTATCACGGGAGATCAGTAAACCCCGCTGAGTACTCTATCGCGTCGTGTGACTGAGTCACTAAGTTCCACCATTGTCCAGTATAGCCTTGAGGAAGACTCACTGCGAGGACCGCTATTTGATCTGCAGGCGTCCTCACAAGGCGGAAAACTCGAGTGATTGCCTCTAGCCAGTTCTCAGCCACCTGGGGATCTGACTCGCCCCGAAACCTGAGAGGTTGCTGCCTTTGAAACTCGTGCAACGTACTCAGCCTGCGTGCATTCTCAGCTGACACTGCTAGCGCGAGGTGCTCCTCAACCGTTGGTGGTATAGATGGTAAACCACCCGGATGTGCTATCTTCGGTATAAGCCCCTGCATTGATGCCTCGTCACTCGACAGATCATCCTCGTGATCACGCAGTGGAATCCCAGCTGACTGTCTTCGCGGAGGCATCCTGAAATAAAACAAGATGTACCACAATCAAAAGAGTGTATTTGGGGAGTTGACTCAAGAAGGACATGAAAACCACAACCCATTCCTATATGATGTATGTACCAAAGTTTTCCCTGCAACCAATGTTTGTATGTATCGAGAAATACAGGTGATCGAAGTCCTGATGTATGATTACGTCGGTCGTCACACCAACACTAGAGTCCTTGGCCTGAATGCCGAACTCAAAACACGAAACTCTGTTCGAAACCAATCTCACCGACTTCGGTCCTAAGGTAGAATCGACTCCTTTGATACCACTCTGTCACGACTCGACTTACCGGGGTCTGACTTGTGACTACCTCAAGCCTGCCTCCAATAGGCCAGGGTCTAGCGACCAACGCTTAATAGACATATCTCACAAATGGGAGACATTAGCCTAATGTACCTGCACGCACACATCTCCAAGCCCACACAATGCTAAAATGTAAAACAACTGAAACCAATGCATGCATACATCTATAATCCCACAACCAGAGTACGACAATAATGTACTGACAGCAGAAAATGGGCCAAATACATGCCCAATCAAAAACTATAAAGAGTCTATCCTGCTCCAAGGGCGATGACTACGATCAAATGCAAGCTTCTGAAAAACACCTTGGTCTCTCTAACTCAATTACGCTCCACCAGCTCCGCGTCCTCAGGACACCATAAATAAGGATTGTCGTCTGCATAAGACACGACACGTGCGGGCATAGCCCATGTAGGAGTTAGTATAACAATACATAGTAGGACATCCCAAAAACACTATGCACGTAACATCAAGAATAGTCAGCTTAATACAAGAATATGACAATCAATGTATAACAGAAAAGACTCAGATATACTCAGGAAGGACACTGCGTCCCCAAGCGGTCACAACCAACTGCCAGACACATGATTCTGCTCGATTGAATGTTCGTTTCGGGCGAATCCACTCCACGAGCCATGCAATCACCAAAGACACTCATCCAAGTGGTCAAGATCATTGGGCCCGGCCCAAGAAAACTCACCCTTCTCATAAGACACTGATACTTAGATTGAGGGTCACGCCCATAACCGCTGGGGGACACCACGAACCCAATTTGGATCAACCCGCTACGTAGGAGATCGTATGCTAATGATATTGCAAACCCCACCGATATGGCTTGTTAGATGGAGGGACGCCACAAACTCTATCTGAGACTCATCCTCTAGAGGTGATCACAATCTTGTGATGTGGATGTAATGCCACACTGCACTTTCGAGAGAATGAATCAAGGGAACACACTCAACCAAGACTGGTCCAGACTAAAGAAACGAAGGGTTACAAACACCCTTGAAGGAGGCACACAACGTGTATTAGGGGGACACAACGTGTCCAGCTATCCCCAGGTCTCCCTGTGTGGTAACGCCTCACACATTTAAACCTCAGCATACACAGTATATTGACCCTAGCCTTTTACACAAAACATTACATGATTTTAAGCATAATTAAATATCAAATTACAAGCCAAGGATTGTAGAGTCTAGTGTCTTGGAAGACTAGGTACATAAAACTGAAAACATGAGACTAAATAAAACATTTTTTTAATTAATCTTCACATTGAGGTCCTAACTTCCATTGAGCTCATATATCTTCATAGGATAACCTGAGGATAACATGAACAAAGGGATTAGATAAAAAGTTCAGTAAGAGAATAAACATAAGAATAAAGCTTTACTACACGGGTTAGAAGACACGACATAATGATATAAAAAGGCATGGAACAAGATTGATCATACGGAATCATAACATATAAAACATGAGATCATATAACCACGAAATCATAGTAATGTGGTAGCAACTTAAAACATGACTTTAGCACGAGTCAAGGCACGTTGGACATAGAGGAGCATGAGTCAAGTCTAATCGCCAAGACCGTTGCAAATGGAGTACGAGTCAAGACTAACCTCCAAGACCGTTGCACATAACGTCTCATGAGACTAAACTTTACCCAATGCATTGAAGTGCTATCTGAGTGCACCCATCATAACAAGTTCATGAATATGTTTGCCACATCAAGAATCATACCTAATCAATCATACATAAACACAAGGGTATCCATGGAAAGAAATGAGTATCATAATCATGTCATAAAGCATAATAAATGGGCGTATCATACAAGTGTCCATGAAATAAATGAATTAAAACATACATGGACATTTATAAGGGAAAATAGACATATATCATGGTGAGTGATGTCAAATAGAAGTGATAACATGTAAGAAGAGTATTTAAGAAATTTTAGCATTAAAACATTTTAGTGCGGTTTTAAGGAAAATACTAAAGAGCATTTAAAATAGAAAAGAGAATAATCTTTTATATAAAACCAGAAGTGAGCCAAGAAGGTTTTCATAATAAAAAGACGTATTTTATAAAAACAATGGTGGCTTAAAACAGATGATAGAGTGAACTTGAAATTGGGTAAGAATTCGGGAAGTTCCCTTAAAAGAGGCTTGCTTATCGGGAAGAATTGAGAAGAGAACCACTTAAAAATATGTATATCCCCGAAAGAGAATGATGAATGGATATTGATTCATGAGTTTGGAACATATGCACAACATTTAGAAGATGTACATAAAAAGAAAAGATAATTTCATTTGGGTAAAAAGAAAGATAGAACAACCTGGAGGAATAATGGAGGTTTGGGTAGAATCCTTTACCTTAAGTCTGAAGGTGTTCTTCACTTGATCTTAATGTCTTGTATAATCAAATTATATTCATTAATTAATAATTTCATAACCTCTTCTACATGTAATTCATTTAGTATAACCTTATCAAGTTCATTCATGACCTTTTTGATGAGTTAAGAGGTTCAATTTCATTGTTTGAGAGCGTTTGTTTGCTTGATTTTCATGATCGGTTCACTTATATACATGTACAGATAATCATGTAAGATGAGGATGGTTGTCCAAAATTGAAGTTATATGTTATTAGAGAATGTCTAAAAGATTAAATGGTTATAAAATTCATTTGTTTATTTGTAGTGAGGATGAATCATTATATAAAACTTTAATGATAACCGTTTGAGATAATTGACGGTTTTTTGATCACAACGAACTCATTTTGTTTTATAAATTAATACCGATTGTACAAAATGATTCCAGAACATTACATAAGACATAATACATATATTATAGTCTGGTTCAACCATAAAAATGGTTTCATGATTAGAATTGAAGACGGTAAAAGAAATTGAAAACCCGTCGTTCTTGAATGTGATAAATTATCACATCTCAAATGGTGTTTTCATTTCTAGTATAAATGGAGGGGAAATGAGAGTTGATGATGAATTATTTCATAATCATAACAACATTCCAGTACATATAAGGTACTGAAGTTATCATAACATTTGGATGAAAGGAGGCGGGGAAAGAAAAAGAAAGGAACTTGAAATAAAATAAAAGAAATTAAAAGAGGAATTTACCTCTTGAATTTATCTTTCTTGAGAGCCTCTTTAGGGAAGAGGATTTGGTCTTCTAAAGAGACCAAGGGCTGCTGGACGTTGAGAGGAGCTTGGGTGGAGATTTTAGCAGAATTTAGACAAGACACAAGGTTTGAGAGGAGTGAAGAGAAGAAAGGGGTGGTTTTTATAGTGGAGGAGAGAAGAGTTTTCTCCCAATGACCATTTACATCATCCATGACTCAAGTATGATGCAAAAATTCATTTATTTAGCATATTTCGTAAATTATGAAATTTCATTATTCACTAAAAATTCATGTATTTCAGAAAAATTCAAAAAATTCACCCTAACCATTTTTCGGGGTGTAGAATTTAAAAATGAACTCCATTTTATGAAAATAATTTTCTAAATATGAGAAATTTAATTTTTAATTAAAATCATAATTTAGTTGAAAAATACAAATTTTAAAATTAAAACTGATTTTACAACACTTTGGAAAATTAATTAAGGTCTCATGAAAATAATAATTTATGAATACATTTTATGAATATACATTTTCTTTTAAACCATTAAATTAATCATAAAATTTTAATTAAATATTTGCGACTTATAAAAATACCGACACTGATATAATTATATCATATTGTCACTTATAAGGTGAATAAATTTTATTTATACTTTCATTGGTGAAGTTACTATTACTTTGACCAGTTTACTATTCATAAGGGTTACGTTACTATTCCAAAGGTCAAGTTACTATTTCATCGGTATATGTTCCTTAACTTTTAGAGATACCTTTTATTTCTCTTATTCTTTATTTATAAGGGTTGCATTGTGTTCTATAAGTAATCTTATGTGATTATACTATATGACATAATTATAAGAAGTGAATTCCATTGATAAAATATTGGGTCGTTACACACGGTGTGAGTGAAACACACGGCGTGTAGAGGTCACCTGATAGCCTGCCTGTGCCGTCTAGCCGAAACCGTGTATCTCTGGCCGTGCTCGTGTACGAGTACACGACTTGCCCAATACATTGCTTGTCCGAGCCCGTGTACTTTTGGTCTTGCCCGTGTACCCTCCGAGGTAAACGCCGAGCCGCCAAGGGAGAGTCACACGACTTGTGACCATATCACACAACGTGTGATGTTTAACTCTAGCCGAAACCCTAGCGCTGCAGCCCGGGGGTCCCACACGGTGTGTAACGTCGAAGTACACGCTGTGTAGATCGGGATTTTCCAGTATCTCTGGTTCCTCTTCGGCGTCATCCGCCGCGTTGTCGGAGCCACCGTCTTCATCAAAATCTGCAAATTCGGGGTCGTCCAACCCTCTCGTTGTCGGAGATCATAGATCCAGGTTTTGAATCTGTTCGGGAAACCTCCGCTCGCGCCATCCGTAGTCGCACTGTGCGTCACTCGGGAAAAACAAACCCCATCGATCTGATCTCGTTCCTCCTCAATTCGTCCACCGGCGTTGCTGATCCTCCAATTGCAACCTCCATCGCAAGCCATACTCGCAGTATTGATCCGTTGCGTCGAAGAACGGTCGTGCAGCGATCAAATATCGGGTAATCGTCGAACCACAGGCCAAAAGGAATACCCGTGATGAACATGCGAAGAACGGGGGGTGGGGAGAAATCCAAAAACCATCAAAAGTGAGGAACGAACCTCGACCTTTATTCGTTTGACCTTGATTTGTTGTCGTAGAAATAGGCAAACGAAGAGGAAAATCAACACTACAAACAAAATATAATTCCATCAATTTAAATCTACCAACAATGCGCATATCAATTTTGTTTGTGGAATTGATCCGCGTTCGTCCAGGATTAAAGAACGAGATGAAAATCATAAAGCAACATCCTGCTTGGAGTTTGGGTCGATCGTTGATGAAGAACGATTCTGCGCTACCGTCGTTGACGATATCCACGAACTCCGTTAAGGCAACGATCCTGGATTCGATCCCGATCTATTGTCACTGGTCAAAAACGCTCTTCAATGGTCTCTCAAGGTCTCATGGGTTTAGCGACCAACTCTGAGACGATTCTATAACCGCGTACTTATAGGAGAGATTAGTCACTGCATCAAGAATAAATAAAACAAATTAATTTTATTTATTTTACGTCCCCGATGACCTTTTAATAGACGCTCCATGCAGGCAAATGTTATATGGCTCCTTAAAATTTGCGTTCTGAACCCAATGGTGCCTTCAGATTTCTGATCCGAGCCCTCGTTCGGGAGTTTTTCCACTTTTTCAGGAAAACTGCGCGCACGTGTTATTTAATATATTTCAGACATTTATTTCGGGTACATCGGACCTCTGAATCCCACGCCGTCTCAGCGTCTTGTCTCGAAAATAATACATATAATAGCCAAAAATAATACACGGAAAAATCCGAGTCATTACATGTTCAGCTTAGAACATCCATCCACTTGGGTCATTGCCATGGAATGAAGGGAGCTCTTAGCATTTAGCCATGAATGCCAAGTTCGAGACAAATTCCCGATGTTTGGCTTCAGCTCCACCTTCGCCACCTTTTGAAGTAGGTCGATCATCGACCTTGGCGCCCGATCCTCCTATTTTGTCAGAATCCAGATGCTCCTCTGTAATGAACCAACCCGGGTCGACATGACATGTCACCCGAGATGACCCGCCACAAGGCCAAGATCAGCACAGGAATCAAAACATGTCTCATGAGTAACAAAAATGAGATAAACAGAGTACATCGCGGAAGAAAAGGACACATCCATGAGACATACATGGGCAAATCAGAAAGGCTCAACAAGATACCATAACAAAACATGAACAAAACCATGTCTCCATGTGACCGTCACCACCCACCCATCTCACTAAGAAAGCGACAACATCCAAGAGAAGCCTGTGAACTACATGACGCCCTTCCCTTTACCCGTGTTTTGTAGAACTAAGTCTTCTGACACCCAAAGGCATATGCAGCCTGTGAGGCAAACGCCCAGTGGGATACCATCCTGAATCAAAGTCCATCTCCATACAACTGTTAGTTTTTATCTTTAAAAACAAAACCAGTTTATAAAGCAATTTCAAATGAAAAACCATTTTGTAAAACATCATTTGGTTTCCTTTAAAGCATTTTATATTCACATAAACCAGAATTATGACAAGTACATGTAAGATAATATAAAGGCATGGACAAAATCATCCATTGAAAGATAAACACGTGAACAATCAAACATGAAACATGACAAGTACATGTAAGACAATATAAAGGCATAGACAAAATCATCCATGGAAATTCCATTCGGTAAACACGTGAACGATCAAACATGAAACAATACCATCATGTATAAAACCATGCACAAGTTGGGCTCTAGCGTATGAGAATACGTACTCATACATGCGGAGGAACACTAAGTCAGAAATATCGTGAATCCCACCGATATCGAGTCCAGCTACAGTTTATCGATAACATAATAATAACCCTTAGTGGTGTCACACTCACTAAGATTTGCATATATCCATAACCCAACGCACCCAAGGTTCCTTGCCAAAACATTTGAAAAACCATGTTCACAATTTATAGAACATTTTCACAACAAAGCATCATCGCTCTCGTGCTTGAAAATCCATTTTCGAGTCAAAATCATCTTTGAGACATTTCATCGAACACTTAAATTGCTTAAACTGTTTTTAAAGCAAAACCCCTTTAAACCCCCCTTTTTCATGCCGCCCAAGTTGCATATCATAAAACATTTCATCTTTGATATCAAATCAATCAATTTCACAAACCAAACCAAAAGAATTTATAAGAGCATTTAGTAATTCATGGGTTAACATCATTGTATAGAGGCATATACCTTACCAATAGAGGAAAACTATTTGCCTTCGTGAAAGGAGATTGGAAATGAGGAGATTTGGTCCTCACATGCCTAGATCCATAAGAAACATCATCAATTCCCCATCAAACCCTATAGATCCAACAATCACAGCCTAATTGGGTTCTAACAAAATAGGGGGAAAGAGATCAAGGAGAGATTTAGAAAGAGAGGAGATTAGATAAAAAACCGCACACATCTTGAAGATAACCACCAAGAACGAAGGGAAATTTCCAAGGATCTAAGGAGAGAACTCTCTAGAGCATTGGGGAGAGGTTAGGTCGGGCCTAAGAGAGGTTATGAGAGGGTTAGACTTAAAAACGATTAAGGGCATTGGGGTAAATTCCAATTTTAAGAGTTTCAGATCTGAGCACATAGTTTAACAAATTGTTTGCCAACCATGCGGCGGGCTTTGTTCTTCGAGGCACACGATTACTTGAGGAAAGTCGTACGTTTTAACAAACCGTGCTCAAGCCGTGCGACAACTATTGGGCTAAATCTCAGACATGCACATTGTTTGTTCTGGAGACTCACACGGTTTGACAAACTGTGCTCAAACTATGCATAATGTCGTTGAAACTCACAATATCACACCACACAGTTAAAACTAACCGTGTGCCTAACCTGTTTTTCCCAAAAACTCTAAAATTTTAACCCTCGACCCTCAAAAACCTCTAGAACCTCACACGAGATTAACCAAGCTCAAATTAAAGCATATCTGTGACCCAGAGGGCGTCACAATTCTCCCTACCATAAAAGATTTCTGCCCCCAGAAAGCTTTTAAGATTTTGGACTCACAAAAAAAGGGCATTGCTGCCTCATCATCGATTCCTGCTCTCGCTTCTCTTGTATATCCCGTTCACACTGCCACAGTTCATGGATCAAATGAATTGTTTTACCGCGCATAGCTTTATCTTGGCGATCCATAATTTGAACCGGCTGTTCAACTACACAGGTGTCAGCGTCAAGATCAACATCTTCCTATTCAATCACATGGGTAGGGCTCGGTTGATACCTCCTCAACTGGGAAACATGAAACGTGTTTTGAATCGATGTCAAGCGAGATAACAAGTCCAATCGATAAGCCACCTTCTCAAGACGTTCAACGATTTCAAAAGGGCCAACAAACCTTAGTGCCAACTTACCCCGCTTACCCAGTCAACGACGTTCCAAGCGAGGTGAGACTTTGAGAGACTCAATCACTAACCTCAAACTCCAGCGAACGACGACGACGATTTGCATAGGATTTTTGTTGACTCCGAGCAGTCGCTAACCTCTCCCGGATCAACTGTACCTTTTTCGTTGTCTCCTGAACAAGTCTTGATCCAACTAAATATCTATCTCCCAATTTCACCCCAAAGTAGATTGACATAACTACCCATACAATGCTTCGAAAGACGCCATTTTTACCGACGCCTGATAACTATTGTTATAGACAAATTCGACCAAAGACAAATGCTTTTCCCATGAGCCACCAATATCAAGCACGCACGCCCGAAACATATTCTCAAGAATCTGAATGACTCGCTTAGTCTGCCCATCCGTCCCAGGGTGATACGCCTTGCTTAATTTCAACTGGGTACTTGTCGCCTCTTGAAAACCTTTCCCAAACCTGGATGTAAACCGAGGGTCTCTGTTAGAAACATCTGCAGAAGGAACTCCATTGAGCTTCACTATCTCCTGGAGATACAAGCACCCAAACTCTTCCACCTTCATCAAGGAAATGAGCCGATTTTATTAGTCGATCAATGATCATCCAAATCGCATCCTTCCCGCTAGGTATCCGTGGTAAGTCGACGGCGAAGTTCATAGTTATCTCATCCCACTTCCAAATTGGAATGGGTAAAGGCTGCAACAAACCGGTAGGTCTCTGGTGCTCCTCCTTAATCTTCTGTCTAGTAAGGCATCGTGACAAAAAATTTGTAATTGTCTGCCTCATTCCCGATCACCAATGCCGACGTCTCAGATCATGATACATCTTGGTAGTCTCAGAGTGTACGGGCCAATAAGACCTGTGTCCATTATCCATCAACTCCTGCCTCAAAGATATCGAAACGACCGACCTGTCTCGGAAACACAAATCACCCACAGGAGACCGAGACCAACCACCCGAGGTCTCTCCACCATAAAGGATTTTACTTAAGCGATGACATTTGGTTTCCGTTACCTGTTTGAGTTGAATCCGATCATCAAATGACGAGTCAGCCTTTACAGAAGCTAAGAACACCTTTCCACCGACATCTTCCACTCTCAAGCTCATTTAGAGACCACTCTCCCACTGATTCCTTCAAGGCTTGAGTCGACGACCACATTCCCTTTTCCCAGTGTATATGCAATATCAAAATTGAAAGTCCGAAGATACTCAACCCAGCGTCTCTGTAGTAAGTTCAAATCCCTGTAAATATATACTCTAGGCTCTTATGATTTGAATGTATAGTAAATCGCTTCCCAAAGAGATAGTGGTGCCAAGTTTTGAGAGTATGCATCACGACTACCAATTCAAGGTCATGGGTAGAATAATTTTTCTCATGAGGGCGTAATTGGTGAGAGCCACATGCCACCATCCATTTACCCTGCATTAAGACACACCCCAATTCTGTACCAGAAGCATCGCAAAATACATCATAGCTCAACCTAGTTTTGGAAGAATCAGAACTGGAGTCGAAATCAACCTCACCTTCTGTTCCTCAAGATTTCTGAGATTTGTCATTCCTTTCAAACTTTACCCCCTTACGGGTCAAAATTGTCATTGGAGATGCAAGTTTGGAGAAATCTTGAACAAACCGCTTGTAATAACCAGGTTAGGCTAAGAAGCTCTGAATTTCAAACACATTTCTGGGTTGCTCCAACGACATTACTGCCCAAATCTTTTTAGGATCCACCGAGATGCCCCCCTTAAATATAACATGTTTCAGAAACTTCACTTCTTGAATCAAAAATTCACATTTAGAAAGCTTTTCGTATAGATGATGTTCTTTCAAGATTCTAAGGATGATATCCAAATGATCCCTGTGTTCCTCCTCTGACTTTGAGTATACCAAAATATCATCCACAAAAACGATTGTCCAAGAACCGTTGAAAGACCAGGTTCATCAATGTCATAAATACTGTAGGAGCGTTAGTGAGATCGAATGACATGTTGGAATGGTGTCCGATCCGATTGGATGAAGTTGGGTCGAGATTGCTAGCGACCCAGACTGGACAGCAGACCGCAACTCTACGGTGGGGTCGTTGGGGGTTGCAGGTGGCAATGCGCCCTTGTTTCGGGGATCCGGGGGCCGAAGGACCCGGTCCAAATTTTGGTTAACTGTAGCAATGCTGGCTCACTGTAACAGTGTTGACCGGTGACACTGACAAAGCACTGTAGCAATGTGGATTTCGACATGACACTGTAGCAGAGCTAACCAGGCGACACCGACACAGTACTATAGAAACTTGGACTTTGGAGACAACGGTATTGTAGCTTTGCGGACTTCCAATTACCAGTCATTGTAGCAGCTTGGACTTGGGCGAATACGACACTGTAGCAATGTGAACTTTCTGTGTGGTTGGTGGCACAATGCTTCGTCTTCTTTATTAGTTAATTCGAGCTAGGGTTTTTGGGTGTGAAACTCTGGATATCTCCCTACAATTCTGCTCCCGATTAGAGTGATATTTCTGTCTCTCTGTGGAGGTAGGGACCATTTCCCGAACCATCGCGGTGTCTCGTGCAATCTTCTTGTTCCTTTCTCGTTCTTTTGTTCTGTATTTTCATCGACAAACCTTTTTCGTTACTGCGACTCCAGACATTTTTGCAACATGACATAACTAGAAACTCAAAATGTCCATACCGACTCCTAAACGCTGTCTTAGGTATATCCTCTTTTCGGACTCTCAACTGATGGTACCCTGATCACAGGTCAATCTTAGAAAACCATTGAGTTACTCTGAGTTGATCAAAGAGATTGTCAATCCTAGGCGTGACATATTTGTTCTTAACAGTCACCTAATTAAGCTTTCGACAATCAACACAAAGTCTGAGGCTTCCTTCTGTCTTCTTTGCAAAGAAGACTGACGAAGCCTAAGGCGACACTAGAACAAAAAAACCCTTGGTCTCAAGATCTGCAAGCTGTACTTTAAGTTCCTTTAACTCAAAAGGTGCCATATGATATGATGGCATAGAAATGGGCATCGTCCCGGGGAGCAGGTCAATGGTAAACTTGACCTCTCTCTGGGACAATAACCCAAAAAAATCATCAGGGAAGACCTTAGGGCATGCACTCACCACTGCAGGAAGTGGACTTCACAAACATTGATCAACAACGTCAATGGACATCTTCAACAACTGGCACAAGATCACTCCAGCATAAGGAACAACAGACCTCGCTCTCCTTGATCTAGAATCCCACTCACCCCAAAAGACATGAAGGGACCCCATCGAGAGATAGAAACTGAAGTCGCTGACGGTAACAATCAATTTGGGGCTTAACACTATCTATCCAATCCATGCCAATGATATAGTTAAAGATATTGAGATCAAGAACTAGGAAGTCCCACACAACTTCAAGGTCGACAATCGTCACACGAGACATTTAAAACCTCGTTCCTTGCTCTTTTTCAAGGGTGTGGAAAGGTTTAGCATGAATATGAGCTTCGAGTGTAAGCCAAACATTTTTTTCAACTTAAACGATATGAAAGAATGAGATGCATCTGTATCAAACAAAACCAAAACCATAGAGGATGAAATGAACATTGTACCTCTCACGGTAGCCGACCCTGCTTCAGATATTTTTGGTGCACACTCTGCTGCATAAAGACGTTCGGTCTCAGCTCCTCCTGTGCTTTCTTTGCTGTGAGAGCATCCCCTTGGCATGAGAATGAGATCCACCACCCTTTGATGCATCGGAACGAACCTGAGAGCCTTTGGTAAGAGTGGATCCATCTCTACTGTCTTGGACATGCTTCCACAAAAATGCTTAAGATGATTGGATTGTCCACAACGATGACATGTTTGGGGTGCTTCCGTCCAGTTTGGCTTGGTATGACCAGACCTCCCACATGAATAGCAAACCACTTGATGCTGCCCCAAAGAAGCCCCATAAACTTGTCCCGATGTAAACTGAGCACCCTTACGCTTCCTTTTTTGGCCAGATGACACACTCCGATTATCTCCTGAAGTAATTGAAGCTCCACTTAAACCCGTTTTCCTAGCTATTTTTGCCCCAACCATAACTGCTTTATTAACCATCTCACTAAAGGTCGACGGGCATAAGAAAATCAGCATTGACTGAATATCGGTCCTCAAACCCATCTCGAACCTTCGAGCTTTATGGTAGTCGTTAGAAACAAGCTCGGGTGATAAGTGAACCAACTCAGCGAAATGAGTGACATACTCCATAACTGAATGCTTCTCTTACTCCAAGGTCAGAAGCTCTGTCGCACGTGACGTTTTAGGATAAAAATGTTGGTTAAAGACCTTTTTTAAAGAAGTCCAGGTAAGATCCTCATGTTACTTTGCTTGCATGATGGAGTCTCAACATTTTTTTCTTGATCCTTCAAGCATGTAGGTGCCAAAACCAACTTAGAGTCCTTTGGAGTTTTTAAGAAGTGAAAGATCCTCTCAATCCGTTCAAGCTGCTATTCGAATTCTTGTGGTCTCTTGTCACCACTGGAAGATAGATGGATTCTGCTTGGTAAATTCCGAGTCATGATCAACCGCTCGTCCTTGGTTTCCAACACCCTGTTTGACCCAGAGTCTGAATAGTGCGGATAACTGCTCCCACCAATGAAGGGTCTACTGAAGGATTCGCCTGCGGAGCTTGTCTCGCAACTTCCTCTTTTGGATTCAGAAGAGCTCTTCTAGGAGACATTGTCTAATAAACACAAAAGACAACATCCAATTAGCTTTAGAGAAGAACTCTAAATCAAAAGATGAATTCCAGAATCCATATGAAAGCCTTTAAACAACAAGAATTTAAAGCAACCACAGATTCAATGAATGGAAGACAACAATATTAGAAAAAACAGGTTCATCTAAATAAACCCCAAATCAAGTTTATTTAAATAACCTCAAAAATCAAGCTCAATCTTGATAAAAAACCCTAACCACCCATGGTAACTCGAGTTCAGACACGGAAGTGAGCTGGCTAGGCACCCTTCCACATTTACTACTCGAATCCCGACGATTCTAACTCCCGTTTACCATTGACTCTGAACCAAATCCAATCAGTGTCATCACATTTGCGATTGAGTATTGGCTTTGATACCATTTTGTAACGAACCAACCCGGGTCGACATGACACGTCACTCGAGATGATCTTTCTATAAGGTAAAGATCAACACAAGAACCAAAACATGTCTCATGAGTAACAAAAAGGAGATAAGCATAGTACACCGCGAAAGAAAAGTACACATCCATGAGACATACAAGGACAAGCCCGAAAGGCTAAACCGGATAGCATAACAAAACATGAACAAAACCATGTCTCCATGTGACCGTCACCACCAATTCATCTCACCAAGATGGGGATACCATCCAAGAGAAGCCGGCGAACTACATGATGCCCTTCCCTTTACTTGTGTCCTGCAAAACCATGTCTGCATATGCCAAAAGGCATATGCAGGGTGTGCGGCAAACTCCCAGTAGAATACCGCCATGAATCTATACAAAGTCTATCTCCATGCAACTGTTAGTTCTAGCTTTAAAAACAAAATTGGTTTATAAAGCAATTTCAAATGAAAAACCATTTTGTAAAACATCATTTGCTTTCCTTCAAAGCATTTCATATTCACTTAAATCAAGAATATGACACATACATGTAAGACAATATGAAGACATAAACAAAATTATCTATGGAAATACCATTCGATAAACATGTGAGCACTCAAACATGTAACAATACCATCATGTACAAAACCTAACACAAGTTGGGCTCTAGCCTATGGGAATATGTACTCAGACACGCGGAGGAACAATAAGCCAGACGTACCATGAATCCTACTGTAGGTTGAGAATACCCCCTTGCCTCCTTCCCTCAAAGTGAGGCGGATGCATTCTTTTATAATGAATGGTAAAGACCACATCGGACCACAAGTCCGATGTGGGATACAGACTCCAACACTCCCCCTCAAGCTAGGTGTACCTAGTTTGGACACATAATGAAAAGAAAGCAACAAAACAGACGCTAACACTCCCCTTCAAGCTGGACATGCCCAACTTGATGACCAATACAAGACAAAAACAGAAGAAACGGAAATAATAAAATCGTTGTTGATGCTGCTCCCCCTGAAGATTGTAATGTGATGCCGCTGGAAAAAAAAAGATGGGTCAGCGCCGGAAAAGTGCGGGGCCAGACAACAAAGCGCCGGGAAATCCACACTGGTGGGTTGGTTGTCAGAGCGTCGGGAAAATCCGCACTACGGGCCGGTCGTCAGAGCGCCGGGAAATCCGTAATGTCGGGCCGATCGTCAAAGCCCCGAGAAATCCGCAATGGCGGTGCCGGTCGTCGAAGCGCCGGGAAAGCCGCAGGAGGAGGTCGGCGATGGGATTCGGTGATTCCGCAGGAGGCGTCGGGCAAGAAGGCGGGGATTCCGCAGGAAGCAGGAGGATGCTGGCATGGAGGGAGAGAGAACCGACTGGGAGAGAGAACCGACTGGGAGAGAGAACCGGCTGGGAGAGAGAACCGGCCGGGAAAGCCGCGTGAGGGCGGGGCCGGGACGCGTCGCGGAAGGCGGGGCCGGCTGGGAGAGAGAACCGTCGTCGGGGAAGGGAGGCCGTCGGCGTAGGGAGTCGTTCGGGTCAGAGCCGCCGGGGAAGGGAAGGCCGTGGAAGGGAGGTTCGCCGTTAAGAACAAGGGCGCCGGGAAGGGATGGCCGGCAGGGGGGGAGAACCGTCGGGATCGCGACGGGAGGAGGGCCGCCGGGGAAAGGCGCAACCATGCACAGTTGGGAGGGAGGGCTGCCGGGAAGGGCAAAGCCGCCGGGCACAGGAGGGAGGGCTGTCGGGAAGGGGGCCGTCTGGGCTGGCGCACTGGATCGGGACGGGAGGCGCGCGCATGGAGGATGGGAGCCGATCCGCCGGGAGGAGCGCGCATGGAGGATGGGAGCCTTCAGGAGAGAAGGCCGCGTCGGGAGGAGCCAGATCCGACGCCTGGAGAGGGGGACTTTGGCGACAGAGGAGCAGTGGGGCGGAGCGTACCCGCTGGGAGCTGGAACGAAAGGGGCCGATCTGTCGGGAGGGTTCGTCGGCGGAAAGGGAGGAAAGCCGGTGTGGACGGCGAGAGGGATCCGCCGGGATGAGGAGTCGCCGGACAGGAGGGAGATCTGCCGGGGAAGGGAGTGACTGCTTAGGGCAGACCCGAGAGGAGAGAACCGCCGGGGAAGGGAGGCCGGACAAAACCAGGAGGCCGACCGGAAAATGAGCCCGGAGGGGCGGCAACATAAAATCTAACCCTAGATGGGGGTACCGCCGCCCCCCACGGGGGGGGGGGGAATTCTGAGAAACCCTAAATGGGAGGAAATAAAATTGGGAGGAGGAGGGTTCGGAATTAGGTTCCCTCTGATACCATGTAGGTTGAGAATACCCCCTTGCCTCCTTCCCTCAAAGTGAGGCGGATACATTCTTTTATAATGAATGGTAAATACCACATTGGACCACAAGTCCGATGTGGGATACAGACACCAACACCTACGATATCGAATCCTGCCACAGTCTATCGATATCACAAGAATAACCTCCAGTGGTGCCACACTCACTAAGATTTGCATATGCCCATAACCCGACGCACCCAAGGTTCCCATTGTGCAATGTTTGCCAAAACATTTGAAACACCATGCTCACAATTTATAAAACATTTTCACAGAAAAGCATCACCACTCTCGTGATTGAAAATCCATTTTCAAGTCAAAATCATCTTTGAGACATTTCATCACACTCATAAAGCGCATAAAAGCGCATAAACTGTTTTTAAAGCAAAACCCCTTTAAAACCCCATTTTTCATGCCACCCAAGATGCATATCATAAAACAATTCATCTTTGATATCAAATCAATCAATTTCACAAACCAAACCAAAGGAATTTACCATAACATATAGTAATTCATGGGTTAACACCATTGTATAGAGACACCTACCTCGCCAACGGTGGGAAACTAGTCGCCTTTGAGAAAGGAGATTGGAAACGAGGGGATCCGGTCCTCACAAGCCTAGATTCATAATAAACACCATCAATTCCCCATCAAACCTTCTAGATCCTGCAATCACAGCCTAATTGCGTCAATCGTGCGGTGACCTCTGTTCTTTGAAAATCGTGGCGCACAGTTACCTGGGGAAAGCTGCACAGTTTAACAAACTGTAGTCAAGTAGTGCGACAGCCACTGGGCCAAATCTCAGACATACGCACGGTTTGTTACGGAGACTCGCACGCCTGACCTGTTTTTCCCGAAACTTCAAAATTTCAACCCCCGTCTCCCAAAAACTTCTAGAACCTCACAAGGGAAGCCAAGCTCAAATTAAAGCATACCTATGACCCAGAGGGCGGCACATCCTCGTCAGGTCTCTTTTTCTGATGAACAATATATCTTGATAAGATTGCTGTGAGTTCTGCCTGCCCCTTTTGAACACTGGTGACAGAATTCGTCAAGTCTTCCAGTTGAATTCCCATTTTTTTTTTATTTTAGCATCTTGCTGTTCTATCCTGGGTTGCCATCCTCTATGCGTCTCCATGTTCCAGTGTAGATATTGATGAATTGTCCTGGCGTCGGAACCAGTGTTAGACCCCCAGCCCCGATTCCCCTTCTCGGCAGCCAAAACCGACCCACATAGCAGCAGCAGAAAATGGAAACAGAGGAGAATAGTAGACAGAGAGAGAAGCAACTCCCAGAGCCAGATGTACCAAGCTGAAGCTGAGCTGAGAGTTCCTCCCTTTCTCTCCCCTCCGTGCTTCCCGCTTGCCCTCTTGCCCTCTTTTATCTCCTCTCTGTGTTTCCCGCTTGCCCTCTTTTATCTCCTCTCTGTTCTGTTAGAGGCTCCTGTAACCGCTTTCTGCCCATGTGACCTTCTGGAATATATCCTCCAAACCGGTGCTTCCCTTCCCCTTGTATTTTGGTCCAGCCACTGCTCTGTTAGGCCATCTGGTTCGTGGGCCCTGTCAATTCATGTGCATGATACTATCTGTTTATATCGCTCTACTCATTATTACGGTGCATTGTTTAGAAACTGATGTAGCTTCAGTCTGATATAAAGCGCTTATGTTTCCTTAGTTTACTGAGTGTTGGGAATGATTTTGTCAGTTTATCAAGTCAATGGGCTGGTCAACATTGTCTGATCAAATGCCTGAAGATAAATGCGGCTGTTAAGATCTAGCCGCTGTTGACTAAACTGAATGAATCCCGATCTCTGTTTGGCATCTGAGAAAGGACCATTGGAAGCCTCATGAGCTTTTCCCAGTGCTGAAGAGTGTGATCAATAGTATTTTTATGATTTGGGAAATTATAACAGGATTGTTTTCCCTTTCATGTTGTTTTATTGGTTGTGCAAATGAATGTATCATCCCAACATGATGTTCTGCTGAATACATAATAGGATGTAATATTTATAAAATTTTAATACTGTTACTGTTATTGGGTTTTTGGAAATGCTTATGAAGTTTCAAACTTAGCCATCAGACTGTTAGATTTCTGGAAGTTAGGTTAATAATCATGGAGGTTGGAGTTTTGCAATGATGGAAGTTTGTTATTTCGTCAAACTTCTAACACACTAAGAGTGCTGAAATATACTTTCTGTATTGAAATGTCATCTATATAGGATAAATACTACATTGAAGTGTTATAAGATCATACTGCATGTTTCAGTTTTAAATGCTTTTATGGGGATATGGTGATTTAATTTCAACTGTGTTAATTGTTCTTTTAATAAAACCAGGTAGATGCTATTATGCAAGATGCTGGTGCTCAGGGTTTCATTTCAAGTATTGCTGCTCTTAATATACGATTGGATAATCAGGTTTAATAGATATTATCACGACCATGCCTAAATCTCCATCATGGAATCTTAATTCATCTAACTTATCGCTGCATGATATTACATGTCATCCTTATGCTCTTTAGGTTATGTTAGGATCACAATGTCGGTCGCAATCACAATCACAGGGCGATCCAGCTTTAGTCCCTCCTGCAATAAATTTTTTCACAGAAGTAGAAAACTCTCGATGAGCTAATTAGGGATCGGTGGCTTTGCTTTATGCGATGTCTGCGATGAGGCTGGAGTGAAGGTTTCCCCTGCCAATACCCTTTTTCATAGTGAATAAATACTGGATCAGTCAATTTTCTATTTTTCTCAAAGAATTTGTTTGGCTTCTTTGCTCATTTTTTATGTATTGAAAATGAAAAGTGTGTCCGGATGCTCGCTTCAATTCCTTAACCTGAAATTGTCTGGGCATTGATCCTTGAAATCTGAAACACGCAAGAGGGCGTTGCTTTTTTTGTTATGATATCATTTTTTAGTGATAGGCCAGAAGTATCAACCACCAATCATGGAGATGGATACTTTCCAACTTATTACATGTTCATTTTTTAGTAGTTTATTTAAAAATTTATTCGATCATGCAAGTGAGGGATATTTTATTTTTTGAAAATGAAAATGGCAGATTTTTAGAATACCAAAAAAACCCGTTTTCATATTTTTAGGTAAATGAAAATGCCTTGATTTTGAATATTGAAAAAACTTGTTTTCATATTTTTTGGTAAATGAAAACGCTTGGATTTGTAATTCTTTTCTTTCAAGCTTTCAAAATATTTTTTAACATAGTTTTTGATGCATATTTGGAAAAATGAAGCAAAAAATATTTTCCAAAACCAAATGCAATTTAATTTTTTCATTACACATCATTCATTTTTTCCATTTATATGCACAGGGAACAGGTTTTTTCCCATTTCATTCTCATTTTTATTCCATCAATTTTTTTCTTTTTTAACAAGCAGGACCTTAGATGTGCAAAATAATAGCTGTAGAGATCACTTGATTAGGGAACAAGGCCCTCTGCCATTCATGCAAACCTGAGTTTGTTGGTCATTCTTTATTATGATTTAATGTTGAGAATGCGAAGTAAAATGCTGCAATTTAGTATGGCTCTTCTCTTCACTGAGAGGATGCTATTATAAGATTTGAATTTTCTTAATACACCATGTTTTTGCACTTTTAGACGTTCACCATGGGAAGGCTGCATTTGATGTTCTTTCTCAATCATGATAAGTGTTTCTTGTTTGCTAATTTGAAAGAACTTTTCTTTACTCGATTTTTCTATACTCACTTCACACATATAAAGCCTCTTAATTCAGATGAAATCGTATAGGGAGAAACACAATGCACAGTTTTCATCACATTGTATTTTCTAATGTATTTCAGGTGTACATGTTTGGTATGGATGTATACATGCATTACATGCACCACATGCATGTAATCATTATGCGTCATATGCATGATTTATATGTTCCCTTCATGCCCCCCAACATATATATACATATACATACATACAGTATTGCATACTATATTATTTTAGGGCACATATACAATAATATCCCACTTGCACTAAAATCCCTATGGACTTTGATCTATACCTCAAAACATTTTTGAATCCATCCGAACTCTTGGATGTGATTTCATTAAGGCCTCTTCATTTTGAACAAATACTTTGTTCAAAATTTTATCGTTATCCAAGGGTCTAACCATGTGACCCTACAGGCCTTAGTGTTGACAACAAATATGAAATCTCTATTTCATAAATGTAAGTAAAGATAAGCCTCTAGCAAAACATCAATGCCACTCAAGCTACTAATGGATCTAGTGTGATCTCCACCAAACATACTCATATTCCTATATAAACATGTCCACCAAGATGTATCAGATACATCGGATGTATGCTTATATAATCCCTTTGTCAATGACATTGGGTGACCACTAGACATGGAACATGTCAATTTAGTATATGACATCTCATTTTCTTGATTCTCTAAAATAGATCGACCAAGTTGATGAATACATCACATGTCATTCATTTAATAGATAATTACATCACATGTCCCTCATCAAAGTAGTTGAACACATCACATGTGACTCAACTAAGCTAGCCATGCATTTCTCGAGCCTAATACAATCAAGGGCTAGATGTCTCAACTTGTCATTCAAGTGGACAAATATTATCTTGGTTGCATTCCAACCGACGACATGATCAACAACATACCCAAACACCTGTTGATTAATTATGTTCATATTCTGACTTATGTAAGTAGGGTATCAAAGTATGAAGGTTCTCATGATAGTTATTTCACCAACCTCAGGTAGGAAGGATTGATAATAAGTATACACCCCTATGTATATCGATGGTTGTATAATATGAGATCCAATTTATTGAATTAGTTCAAGTAATAAGTCTATACTTATTACCTCGTGAATCTATTTGTATCTCGTATACAACTCTTTGAAATGAGTATAAGAATCTATTCAAACTAATCTTAACATATCATCACAACCTATAATACTCCTAGATGATCATCGATTAGGGACAACTCAAAGTTTTATACTTTGGGGTTTTATCATTCGAAAATTCACGTTAAATAAATTACAGTCCACATGAATGCATGATAAATAGAGATTGGATTTATTATAAAATCATGATACATTATATAACTATTACATTAATCTCACAAGCATCAAATACCTAGAGACCTAACATGACCCTCTTGTTGTTGGTGTGCTAATGGCTTTATCAATGGATCTACTACATTATCCTCTATAGCCACCCAACTGATCTTTACATCACCCTATTAACGATCTCTCTATGTTAGTTTTTTTATAAAAAATCCACTTGCACCCTAGGGGTCTCACCCATTCAGGTGTATCCAGCGAGTTCCAAACTTGGTTAGTGTACATAGAGTCCATCTTAGATTGTATGGATTTTAATCATTTCTCAGAATCTAACTGTATCACCCTCAGTTTCAGGTAATTTACCCTTTTATTGTGTATTTTGCGCTTATATAATACTTGGGTTGAGTTTTGAGAGTTTCTGGATAGTTTTGAAGTGTTTTAGAAGTGTTTTGAAGGGTTCATTGTTAGTGGTAATCGTGCACTATCTCCATGAAATTGTGCAGGGTGATGTTGGGATTCACTGGGTAGGCGCACAGTTGGAACACAATTTGTCCAAACCACGCGCATGCTAGGGGAAACTGTGCAGATGAAGGTAGTGGGAGAAGCACGGTTGGTGCACAGTTTATCAAACCGTGCGATCCAACGGTGCGAGGGTGTGGCCTTGAGACAACAACATTGCATGGTTTTCCAAACATGCATCACAAACTATGCGGCCTAACTGCATGACGTGAAGTTAGTGCTCATAAAATTAAGTTTTAATTCAGATTAAGGGCCCTAGAACCCTTATTTTTCTCAAATTATCTCAGGCTCTTGAACTCCTCTCCTCTCTTAGGCTCCCTTGTAAATTCCCTTAGATCCGGAGGCAACTTTTGGCGAATCAAAGTGCATTGTAGATCTAGAATCATCGGTAAGTCCTCATTTTATCTCTTTCTCCTTAGATCATCTCTTTTTATCTCACTCGAATCATTAGATCTATTCTTTAATTAATAGATCTACGTCCTATGTTGTGGATCTTGATGGGATCTTGTTGAATCTATTGAAGGGAAGAAGATTCAAGGATAGATCTAGAGTTTTCTTGTGTCGTTTGTCGATTTCTTTAACCGTCGTGAGGTATGTGGATTCTCTACCATTACACTCATTCTAGAACTTGATGTCTCGGTGTTTAAATTCCTTTCTTTTTGATTTTGTTGGAAAAATCTCTTGGTTCTAGTACTCAAATCCTTGGTTTTGGAATGATGCTCATAAGGTGTTTGATAAAATGTTTGAAAGAAAGTGGTTTTTAAAAGAAATGTTTTTTGTGGAATAATTTGATATGAGAACTTGACATACATGGTGGCATGTGTTCATGTGAATTTTGGGATGGATCATGGTTGGAAGTTCCACTGTCAATAAGAAAAACGTGAGAAAGATTATGGTGGGAAGTGCCACCATCAATAAGGAAAACATGAGACATATCATGGTTGGAAGTTCCACCGTCAAAAGGTCCACTAAGCGACTACTTGGTGAAAGGACAACTCACCACTTGTGAGTATAGGGAGGTCCATGATTGCATGCATTGTGTGTGTGTGGGTGCGTGGAAATGGAGTGATTATGATAAGTGGTAAGAAGGAAGAAAAATTTTGTTTAATATTTTCTGTATGTGGAACTTGTTTATGGTTTTGATATAAACTATTTATCTGCTTCTCTTCTATTTTATTTAAAATGTGCTAATTTGTTCTTGTCCTAGTGGAATGAGTTAAGAAGTATTTGGGGATTATGTACTGAGTTTATACTCACCCCCTTTTTGGGCACTTTGGTGCATTTCTAGATATCATATATCGAGATACAAGTAAAGGAAATGTGTCACATTTCTCCCATGGAGAATCTTGATGCTTTCCTCCCCAGTTAGTGTTCAGAGCTTGGAGATCTCTCTTGGTGTCTTTGGTGTGATGCCACATTGGTGTTATTGTGTTGGATGTCTTTTGGTTTCTTAGAGTCATTTTTTATTACTTGTCATTGCTACTATGATGTTTCTGTTTATTTGGTTTCATTTGAGTTGTATTATTTTATTCATGCATCATATAGTTGGTTTGGTTTATATTTTGTCTCTGTGGTTTTGGTTCTTCAGGGAAAACTATCCCTCAACTTTATGTTAAACCATTGGAATTTATTGTTGACCTTTGATGTTTAAGGAATGTCAACTAAGTTAGTGACATCTCTGCCTCTTCCCAAGCCAATGGGTGAGGGGTGAGATGTAACAAATGATATCAGACTTGGTCAGTACGTTTGTCATCTTGGGATGGTAGCAAAGAGATATGATATCAGAACTTGAATTGTATAACATAAAAATACATAGCTAACCTTTTTATGTTGTACTTCAAGTTACCGAGGTGGTTTGAGTACAAAAGTATACACTTCTAGGTGTGTTGTCATCTCATCATCATGAGTTTAGCTAATGAGTGTACCATATCATGCATTAATACTGATACTTACCACTAGGATTGCATTGTTCATTTTATGTTTGATGGTTTATGAAAATGGTTAATAGGGTTCCAATGGTTGGATTTTGAAAAGAATGGTTGTAATGATTGTTGTTTCCAGTGATTTGGAATTTTTAAGCCTTCAGTTGCTAGTGACTAATGACTAATTGATGTTTTGTTTCGGTTATAGAAAATGTCATCGGGTAGACTTTGTAGAAAACATAAAGAGGAGGCTGTGAAAAATGTAGTTGCACCCAAGCCATAGGTGAACCAAAAACTTGTCCAAATCCTTGTTCATGATTTTTAAACTATTGATAGAGGAAATCAGAATGAACCTCGACAAGTGGATCACTCCATCCAGTTTCAGAAACAAAATCCACCCATCTTTCGGGGGGATTTTGAGCCTGAAAAAGCGAAAGTATTACTAAACAGATTGAATCAAATCTTGATTTCCTTGCCACATTGGCTAAGCTAAAGTTCAAGTTAAAGGTGTATATGTTGGAGGATCTTGCATTAAAATAGTGGTATTTAGCTGTTCAAGCTAGAGTTGACCAAGGTCTTATGTGGGAGGACTTCGATGAATTGTTCAACAAACAATTCTATTCTCACACATTCAAGATAGTCTGAATATTTTTTTTCTTAAACCTTAAACAAGAGAATATATTAGTGACGAAGTATGTAACTAAGTTTATGAACTTAGTTCATTTCACTCTAGAGGTAGTTTCTAGTGCATCCTTGAAGACACACATCTTTGAATCAGGGCTATAAGTGGAGATTCATTCTAAAATAGCGGTACTCTATATTATTGAATATACAGAGATGGTTAACAGGGATAATTTGGTGGAAAAGAATATTGCTATAAATCCCACAGGAGGAAGTATGTTCATCTTTATGGAAATAGGTGAGAACTCTAATGATGAGAATAATAAGAAGAGAGACACCTATTCTCACGGAGGTGGTGCACCTTAGACTCAAACCACTGAATTGGTAAAATTTCCTTCAAGACCCAATAACAAGACTGACTATTTCTAGTGTGGTACTTTCACTCATATGAAGTGAGACTATACAACACCACCTTGATCTTGTCATAACTGTAATTGGATGAGGCACATCCAACGTTATTGTCATAGTACTCTAAAGTCTGGTGCTAGAGATGCATCTCATGTATCTCAGACATTTTACGCTTCAACTGGATGACCTATTTAGAGCAACTCTCATCCTCATAATCGAGCAGGCCGAGGCTATTCAAGGACACCATGACTCCTCATGTAATACAATCACAACAAGGAAGCAAAGAATAAGGGGTAGTGAGTAAGAAATTATATAGTGCTAAACAAATGACCATGGAGGATCAATTTGGTCCTTCGATAGTGTGAGATACTCTTCTCTTGAATTGTTCACTTATGCAAGCCTTGTTTGATATGGGTGAATCCCACTCTATTTCTTATCACGTCATTGATTATTTGGGATTACATGTTGAGATGATTCCTTTTATCTTGAACCTTCAAACACCTCTCGACTAATGAGAGTGTCAAGCATTTACATGTGCAACATGTTATATAGTTATTGATGAGGCTAAGTTGGTTTGAGATTTCTCTATTCTTGATATGGATGTATGTGACCTAATTTTGGGAATGGATTGGTTAACATTCTACATGGTCCATATAGCGACCCAACCTTTTCTTACATTACTATTACATCATTTTAAGGATAAACATAATAGTATTACACATAGAGGATCCAAAGGTTTAGTGTCTTGGGAAAACTAGGACCATACATAACAAGTACAACATCAAGCATAAACGTTTATTTAATTCTTCCTTCTCTAGCTCCTCATTGGCACTTGACCTCTCCTTAATACATGTAGTCACCTGAGGATATACATCAAAAGGGGTGAGCTAAAAGCCCAGTAAGAGGATAGATAAGAACAATGTAGCATGAGGTGAACATAATCATAACATAGACAAAAGATCATGAACATGAGAGGAAACATAAATAAAAGACTTGAAATGTGGCAATGCATAAACATTTATTTAATTCTTCCTTCTCTTGCTCCTCATTGGCACTTGACCTCTCCTTAATACATGTAGTCACCTGAGGATATACATCAAAAGGGGTGAGCTAAAAGCCCAGTAAGAGGATAGATAAGAACAATGTAGCATGGGGTGAGCATAATCATAACATAGACAAAAGATCATGAACATGAGAGGAAACATAAATAAAAGACTTGAAATGTGGCAATGCATAAACATTTATTTAATTCTTCCTTCTCTTGCTCCTCATTGACACTTGACCTCTCCTTAATACATGTAGTCACCTGAGGATATACATCAAAAGGGGTGAGCTAAAATCCCAGTAAGAGGATAGATAAGAACAATGTAGCATGTGGTGAGCATAATCATAACATAGACAAAAGATCATGAACATGAGAGGAAACATAAATAAAAGACTTGAAATGTGGCAATGCATAAGAAGGAAACATCATGTCTTAGTGGTTAACTACCACACATACTTGTGAACAAAGCTAGCATCTTGTTCACACATAATTTCACATTAACTCATGAGATTCATCACTTTACCCAATGCATTGGAGCGCTATATAATTCCGGGCGCACCCGTCACATTGAAACATTCATATTGCGCTATATAATTCCAGGCGCACCCGTCACATCATAACATCATCATTTATCATGCATGCCACAATGAGTATATATAAAAAATGAACATAATTAACCCATGAAAAGGAATGAGTTTCATCTCATAAGAACACATTCATAAACATTGAGTTCCCAAAAGAAAGAGGTAATAACATACATGTTACAAGAACCGTCAACCTTGAGTGAGAAGTAAAAGGTGAGTTCTTAAAAGAAGAGTTTTTTTGGAAAACATTTTGTTTGACAAAAACACCAATGGTAAACATGTATATCCCAGAAAGGAAAGAAAATGATGAACAAATTATTTTTAAGGAGTAACCATATTAAAAATGGAGTGAAAGAGGGAGAACCCGAAGGATGAAATTGGGTTCGAGAATTTCCCCTTACCTTGTATCCGAACGCTTCCTTCTCTTTAGTGTCCTGTATAATGACATTATATTCATTAATTAGAAATTAAAGAACCCTTTATACATGAATATGGTTCATTTTGGTTTCATTATGTTATTTTATGGGCCTCTTGATGAGTTATAAGGTTTAACAACATTGTTCGGGAATGTTCGTTTTTATGGGTTTCTTGAACGATTCACTTGTATTCTTAAATGAAAGTTCGTGTAGAACATGGATAAACATCCAGAAATGAAATTTCATGTTATTAATGATATTAAAGAAGTTTAAACGATCTTATAATGAATTATATTATATACCATGTGGATAAATCATTAGATAAGAATTAAATGATGATTGTTTGGGTTAATTTGGGCGGTTTTTCGACCACAACGAACTTGTTTTGTTTAATCATTTAGTAATATGTGCATAATTTAGTTCCAGAACTTTAAATAGGACATAATATATATAAAATATTATAGTTCAACCATATAAATGGTTTCATGACTAGATTTGAATCTAGAAATGGAAAAAGAAAACATGTCGTTCTTGAAAGTGATAGATTAACACCTCACGAACAACGTTTTCTTTTATAAAATTAAAGGAAGAGGGAAAGGGGTTTGGATGGTCTAATATGCCATTAGTATCATAACATTCCAGTATATTTATAATACTGGAGTTACCATACCATGTGGATGAAGATAGGTGGAGAGAGAATAAGAAAAGAACTTGAAATTGAAATGAAATTAAAGGAAAGAGGAAGATAAATTACCTCTTGAATCCTTATCTTGAGATCCTTCTTAAATCGTCTTAAATCGTTCATTGACACAATATTCTTGATATTTGATTAATGCCCCTCTGGAACCTTTACGTCATTCAATAAGTTGAAAAATAGATATCTCTCCTACCTGGAAAGTGTATAAGAAGCAGGAGGAATAAATGTTCGTTTTTCACCCTTCATTGGTGCCAACTCTTCTCATATTCTCATCTCAACTATGTCCAATCTAACGTTAATTCAATCCTTTGTTTTGTCAGATGCATTTATCAATGTGTTGATGACACTATCACATACATTTTTTTCAATATGCATAACATCAAGAAAATGTCTGACGTACAGACAATTCCAGTATGGTAGTTCAAAAAAACTGATCTCTTTTTCTAACCGGTATTCATAAGGTTTTTCAAAAATGGTTTACCAAAAGTAGTGTCCACATCCTTTACTTTCACAAATAATTGATCACCTATTAGTGGAGACGGTGTTGTACATTCTTTTGAACTTCCATCGAATGATGTCGTCCAAGATCGGTACTTATGTCGTTGGGGTAGAAATTTGCGATGTCCTAGAAACATGGTTTTCGATGAATGTTTCAACCTAATTGACTGTGTACCTTTTTCGAAAATGGGACACCCTTGAGTTCCTTTAATGCTATATCCTGACAAATTTCCATAAGTAGGAAAGTCATTTATCGTCCCATACAACATGAATCTCAAAGTGAAATCTTCATTTTTGTAAGTATCATACAACGTAACACCTGAATCTCACAATAATTTCAAATCCTCGATCAATGGAGTCAAATAAACATCAATATCATTACCCGGTTGTTTTGGTCCTGATATAAGCATAGATAACATGATGTATTTTCATTTCATGCATAACTACGGTGGTAAGTTATAATTTACCAACATAACTGGCCATGTGTTGTGACTGCTGCTTTGAAAACCAAAAGGATTCACTCCATCTGTAGATAACGTAAGATGAAGGTTTCTCAGCTCATTTCCAAATTCAAGGAACTCATGATCAGTTCTCTTCCACTAAGGAGAGTATGTCGGGTGACGTAGTTTCCCATATTTAATTCTTGTATATGCATGTCATGTCAATTGTCTTACAGTCTCCTCACTTCCATATAGGCGCCTAAACCTTGGAATGATTGGAAAGTACTATACAACTTTCGTAGGACTCGACTCATCTTTCTTGTATCGAGAAGCACCCCATTTTGGGAATTCTTTAAGTGATTGGTAGTCCTTGCGGAACAATATACAATCATTCGGGTAGGCGTGTGTTCTTTCAGAGATCATACTCATCGAGCGTAGCATTTGTTTGACATCGTATGTTCGGATCGGGAGCTCATTATCTTCTGGGAGCATGTCATTCAGGAGAGCAAGTAGTTCCGTAAAACTGGCGTCACTCCACCTGTTGCCTGCTTTCAAATTATACAGCTTCAGTATGGCTAACAATGTCGTATATTTAGTGCAACCAGCATACAATGGCGTCTTTGCACAACTCTTTTACTTCTCAAATAATTTTGGGCAATCACGAAGTTCATCTTCAACTTTTTCTTATCATTTCCTCAATATGATCTTCATCATCATTCACATCTGTAATCACATCCTCCATACTATTTTCTTCATTGTTCACATTTGTAATCATATCAGATGATCCATAAAACACAGTGTTATCCCAGCCACTATCTGCATTTGTTTTCCCCCCATGTTTATTCCAACATGTATAACTTCGATCTATTCCATGACAGATTAGGTGTTCTTCCAACTCCTCTGGACTAATTTGTCTTGAATAACAACAACGTAAACACGAAAAAAGGATATGAGAAGGGTCATATGCATGATATTTTGCAAACTTGATAAACTCTTTCACGTCATCTTCATACTCTTTTGTCAGCTGATTGGCAGTCATCCATTCTTTATTCATATTCATTCTATTTGATACAGTAATATTAATATTTAACAAAATAATTACAAAAAATATGTTCAACTAGGGTCATCATCTAACTATAATCAATGGAACTAGCTATGGTAAACAATACTCTTACCTCTCCATGAATTACTCAGGACCAAAGTAGATCACACCCATCTTCTCAACCACCTGATCAATGGAACTAGCTATGAGAAGCTCTTTCACTAGAATGTTTTAGTATCCCACATGTGATCTATATGCATTGTTGTAAACTGGTTTTTTAGTGTTTCTCTAGAAACATAATGTATCTAGTCAAGAACTATGGTACTAAACTAATAGATGGTATGATTTTTAATAGATTGTTTGTGGGTGGAAGGATTCATTACATGTGTTGTTATGGTTATTTGACTAGGGTTTCCATAAAGTGTCTCAAAGAGTCCTCTAGTGAAATGGTTTTCTAAGATTCAGTGGAATTGAACTAGTAAAAAAGTGGTGGTTCTATTAAAATGGTTAAAGTTTGGATTGATATTCAATGGTAGAAGAACTAAAACATGGAAAACAAATGGCATACCAATCATGCCAACAACCGCAACACCATACAAACACACAATCGTGCTCACAATCGCAACACCATACAAACCAAACAATCACAATTTCAGATTTTAAAAAGCATCCCTTATTCAATTCCTTTTTTTAATTCAGGGGTTATCACAGAAGTTTTATCATCCTAGGGAATTCATTCATTAGTTAGTATACGTAAATTACCAATTTTTATATTCAAATGTTCAACAGGAACCAACCAACATGCAATTCATTTAGTGCGCCAACAAGGACCACCAACGACCACGGTTTTTAGCAGGGCATTTAGCCTATACATTTCACAACATAACTATTAATATCAAATAGTAATTACATGCGAATAAGAGGAAACCAATGAGTAAAAGGAGAAAACTCATTGTGAAGGTGTCGTTCAACGCGCAGTAGAGGTGCGTTCGCGGCAGAGGAGATTTCCAACTGAAAAGAAAACATAAAATGAGAACTCACATGTTAAACAATTTTATTGGTCAATAGTGGGATTTTATTTTCCATCTATGATCTCTGCTTCCTATTTATTTATTTTTTGCTTATCTACTATTTTCCTATATGTTCAACTTATGAATGGGACATGTTTTCCTTTCAGGAGAAAGATCATTTTTAATTTACTCTAATTTAGGGGTAAAATATTCCACATTAATTGTATTTTTTTCCCAGGGGATCATTGTTATCCCGTAGGGATCATGAACGCCTCTTAGGTTAGTGGAAAGTCAGGTCAGTTGTTGGTTATGATATCAGTCTGGGCCATATCATTACATTTCCAAAGTAATTGACCCATGTCCATTTAAATATAGGATTGGGGGGGGTCATACACTAATATATAGAAGGAATAAGAGAGGTAAAAATTATCCTAGACTCTCCAATACAAGTGATGAAAGATGAAACATACACTGGGTGAGGGAGAACCACCCAAGAGGAGAGGAGGGGGAGGTTGGTGTAGCGCGGAGGGATTATAAACTTATGTTTTTTCTGCATTACTAAGGCTATGTTTTTCTCTCATAAATCATGACTAGTTATTGATGACTACTTGCTATTGTGGATATTTTTTACATGGATACACATAGCCTAATTTACCTAAGGGTGAATATCCTCCACCAACTCAATATTCTTTCTACCTCCCAAAAAAAATGATCACCTTGTTAAAAATCATAATGCATTAGATTAAACTATTTCAATTGTTTAACATGAATTGGGTGGGAAGATCTATGGTGACCACTTTGGAAGGTTTTCATTGGAAGAGATAATGAACGTGATGTTCACAAGGGAAAAAACAATTATAGTGGTGTAGGTTGAGGCCCGAAAACTTTTTATCTCTAAGGAAATTAGAAAAAGGGTGTTGAGACCAACTCCTTGCTAGCCAACACATGAACTACTTTGACAACTGAGGAAATCCATCCATATACTTTCCCTTCGATATTTTTTATGGCTTCACTCTTGAGATGAATCGTTTTACACTAGAATAATATCTATTACCATATACTTTTATAGAACAAAAAATACATTGGCAAAGTAAATGGGGTGAGTCGATGTTTGATCTCTAGTTGCATCGCCTAATAAAAATACCACACCCTATAATCCTTTTAAAGAATAATGTTATAAGTATGGAAAAGAATATTCTTAAAATAAATTCCAAACTATCATATATTGGATCTCCCCTATTAGATAGAAAACAACACATGTCATTGTTTCTCCTTCAATTCCAAATAAATGAAATTATCCAATGATTGACTACAAAACATCTCCCATGATATCTTTGGATCCTCATAATCACCAAGAAACAAGATCCATCATTAACGAATAGCTACCAGAAATAAGATGATAAACAATGGAATCCAATGTTCCTTTATACAAAGAATCAAAATAAAACAAATCTAAAAATCCTCTAACCACATCTCTATCTTCTAATTAGGGATATTTCCCTCATAGTTGAATAATAACTAATGCTGAAACTCACAAAATGAATTCCTCTTAGAGTTATCCTACTTAGGGATCACCCTTATATAGTCAATTGAAGCATCCTGGATCACCCCACCCAACTCAACCACAAGTATAGTCCTCTTACCATAAAACTACATATCACAATGCATGAAACAATACATAAATCATTGGTAATGGTTTGAAATCACCAACCTCAAAGTGGAGGAGGAGGATTCGGCGACCGGAGGAGGAGGATGAGGCAGCGGCAGCGGAGGACGAGGAGAAGCAGGGTCATGACGGAGGAGGAGGAGGAGGAGGACGGTCGCGGCGGAGGAGGAGGACAAGGTGGCGGCGGCGGAGGAGTCGTGGCGCAGGGTTCAGCTTCCGCGAAGGCTTGAACGGGTGCGACGGAGGAGGGGCATGTTAGGGTTATTTTATAAAAAATGTTGGAACTTTTATCAGTGCTCGTTAAAAGTGCTGATAAAACATACGTTTATCCGTGCTCAAAAAATGCTGATAAAACGTACATTTATCCATGCTCAAAAAGCGCTGATAAAACAAATATTTATCAGTGTTAAAATTATAGCGCTGATAAATACTTATTTCAGCAATCCTTTTTTATTATATATATATATATATATATTAAAAAGTATTATATATTTATAGATGAAATAAATATAATAAATATATTAAATGTAACAAATATAATAAATACAATGGATTAATCTAATAAATCTCTAATAAACATTGTTTTTTAATATAAATATAATAATTTTATATAAATTAATAATAAAAACTTGTATCAGCACTAATAATAGCGCTGATAAAGGCCCACCCCTTTATCAGCGCTTTCTGCTTAGCGCTGATAAAGGACAACGCTTCCTTTGCACTGTTTTGTGATAGTGTAACTAATCCAACTTCAGCATGTTTACCCGCAGTTGGCTCCTTTGATGGGGTGTAGATTGATTTCTCGTATGGGCTCCCCTAATGCGGTGTTGATATGAGTGTGTACACATATGTATAGAGTTGTGATCACTGATGAGTAGTGTGAGGATCTCATAGCCAGAAACTAATGTACCGCGGAGCGTTTGACCGTGGTGCTTGCTTTATTTTATTCGATTATTCATGCCATTGATTATGAAATTGTTTTATTCATGCCAACTGTTTTATATAATATGTTAATTTAAGTCGGTTTGAGATATTTGCCATCATTTGATTTGAAAACATGTTTTGTTGAAAATATGTAAATGATTTGTCATGCATTTTTTTATTTAAATTGATAGCATAATTGGTTTATTGTTATGATATTGTTTACGAAACACTCGGTGAGACCCTACTTGGTTGTTTAGCGCACATCTTGTCTTTGCTTTCGAGCGTTTGTAGATTTTCTTATACCATATTTGAGCAAAGAGAAAAGACCACTTGAATGTGGTGGATGTTCTTGATCCTTGAGACTCGTAATCGTGAAGGTGATCGAAGGATATTTTATCCACTTGTTGCATGAGTTGTTTGAGTTTTATTTTGATAAATGGTGCTTTAATGATGTAATTGTTGGAACTGGGCGTGCAGCGGAAGCCCCAAACAGGTGGATTTTTAAAAAAAAAATCACCGTCGTTTGACGTGAACTTGCTGATGTCGGTGAAAAGCAGCCCGGTCAAAGCCGAGGACCACGCGTGAAGGGTTTTAAGCACAAACAAAAACCGTAAAATACCTGGTTTAGATCTGAAGCCGCACACGACGTCTGCTCGTCGCTGGCGATCGCTGCTCGAAGAATTTGAAGCTGAATTCCTCTAGATCGTCCACACGCGCTTCAAGGAATCCGCGGGAGCGCCGTTCGTCGTAATTCGGGTGCTAGCGCGGATTTGTGACGATGCCTTCGACGCTCCAAAGACCACCGCATCGCATCGCTAGCGATGCCCGAGAGAGAGCTTCATCCGAGCTCCTTGGATCCAGAGCATCTCTCCCTAGAATTTGGGAGAGAGGAGAGGAGAGATAAGCTCCATGAATAGTGTTTGACAAATGTCTCTCCTCTTCTATTTATAGTGCTCAATTAAAATACCCGGTATCGCCTCACCGGCCCCCGAATACTTAACGCACTATCAACGACATTTTATAACTACTAAACTGAGGCATAAATATTATTATCATTTACTTGTAATATATTAAAATATATTACATTATAATAATTAAGTCGTTAATCCGACTCGTCGCTCCCATAAATATTAATTGAACCTTGAATAATTTAATATTCGTCAATTAATATTTTTTCATGTATTTACTTAAAACTCATAAATAAATTCAATACTCATTATTCTAAACTCGAATAATATGAATTTATTTATTGCATTGGTGATCGTTTAACTTTGGGCAAATCCCGGACCCCTGTGGCGGGGTCCACCATGTCCAAAAATCTTATTCAACTGAATAGGGCAGATTCTTGAATACGCTATTGTGTGTGACCCTCTAGACCCTTATTTCGACAGTCGTGAATAGTATTCACAGACCAAGAGCGAGATCTAGCAACCCATCATAGCCCTTGAAGAAATAAGGATTGTCACAGCAGTGACAACCAACCTACGAACACGCACTGTGTAATATAATCTCCTTGTCTATAATATCTCATAAAGCAAGACGCACTCTCGTGTCATCACCCTTTTCTTGCTTTATTGTTTGTTGATGTAACTGGACACATTTACCCTCGACTATCATAATCATGGTCTTATAAAGGTACTGTCATTCATATCAACATGGCCTGAGATATATTACTTCCATAACCCGGAAGCGAGAAATCATTTCTTGACCATTCAACCAATGTCATGCCACCAACGACACACCCGACACAAACTACCTTGTCACGACTTCATTGTCGTTGTTTTCGTCTTGCATCAAAGCATGCAATCAAACGACATACATTGGTAATGATCTCAAGTCAGGAGACCATTACACATGATCGTAGATAGGAACATCCAATGACACCCGAAACATGTGGTGTTTCTATTGGCGGGTCAGTCCTCATGATCTCACTACTAGAGATCACCAAGTGCGAACTTCATGAGAAAAAGTCTCAATACTTATGAGCCCCCAACACCTGATGGTCAGACATCTACTATGTCCAATTAGTAAGATGTATCTAGACCATATAACATATATTTAAGATTAATGTCATGGTATCTAGAGGTTCTCATTATAGCCTGAGACTGCTGTAACCTTTCGATACGACAATTAATCTTTGGACATTACCATTTCAACAGCGGACGCAGAAAAGCCTACACTATAATGGTAAGATGACATCATGCATACCTTATTGTATACACGATATGGTAATCAAAAGAACAGAATAGTTGGGTCTAGGGCACCCACTATTTCAACAGTAATGTTCTGGGTTTTGTTTACTTGTTTGCCTCTGATACTTTCTCCTTAAAGAGTATTGATCATACCGACTTGTATCTTTTGTCTTCCAATGTTTTATGGTAAAATCGTCCCCTCTTTGTCTTTGTATGATGCTAGGTGCTAGTTACCAACCGGCGAAGATCGAGAACGCCCTTCAGACAATGTGAGACTTGACTCAGGTATCAGAGCAGCAGAGTATCCAGGCTGATTCACGACACCAGACCCAAACCACAAACTACTAGAATCTATTAAATTCGCACCACAAACCAGACCGCAATAAAAAAACCCATAATTTTGGATCAATTTGGTTCATCTTGCCATTTGGCTTAGTTTGAGCTGTTTTTTTGCCCACCCCTAATTATTATTAAGGATTATTAAATATTAACCATATGATATTTATCACATAAATGTTAATTTATATACATATATTCATCACATATTTAAAAATATATTCGATTTTTATAAAAAAATGCTATATCAAAATAAAATAACATTAAAACAACAATTAAAAAAGTACTGTTGATCTAAGGATCCGTCTGTATACGTCCAGCTCGCGTGACATTTTTTCCCCGATCGGTTTGGGATTTATATTTTTATAGCCCCACCCCCATGATAAATGTGGTTCGGCGGGGTTGACTGCGGTCCGGCGATAAATACCCCGATGCCTTCATGCCAGTCGACCTGCGCTCTTTCCCGCCATCCCATGCCCTAAAAATCGCATCAGCACCGGGGACGGTCATCTCCTCCGGCGCCGCATTAGTTGAAATCCGAAAATGCCACAGAACCCTCAATTTCTCCAGTCTTATTTGGTGCCGAGCATCAGTGGTTAGGTATTCTTAAGAATTCTTGATAGGCTGGCCACCCTTCAAGCCCTAACCCTCTTCGGAACTATATGGTTGCAAAATCGCCATGCCTGCACTTGGCTGGAGGCACCATGCTCTCATTCAAGCTTCCTTATCACGTGGCCCGCTGAAGGAGGATGATTTCAACACCATCTTCGAAGCAGTCACCGGCAAAAACCCACGTCCGTCCGTCCGTCTCTCTCTGCTTTCCTGCTTACATTTGGCTGTCTTTGACTACATTGTTTTGAAAGAAAAAACACGCTCTTGAAGTGCTTTTATTTACTCTCACTTCAAAAAACAAAAACAAAATATGCTGATTTTACTTTGATTTGTGAGAAAACCCATTAAATGGATGTTTATAAAATCATCGATGATGATCTTCGTTTGGTTGCGAAAATTACTAGTATGAAAAAAAAATTTGAATTTTTAATTTTGAGTATTATGCATGAGAAAGTCCTAAATGCAGTACGAGGCTTTTTATTCTTTAACGGTGGTGCCATTATTACGCACTCTACAATAAAACGGACCGGGGACTCGACTCTCCCCACACCCCAGCCCCCCTGCCACCCCAGCCACCTGCGGGTGGGCCCTAGGACTTTTATTCTTTGTTTAGCTTATTCCTAGCAGATCCTTGCATCCGGCTGCAGTGTATAAACAGTTGAAAATTAGCTCCCTCAACCCGATCATCTCAGAATCCTGGAAACATAAAATGAAAACAGTTTTGTTGCCTACTTGCCATTTTTTTTAGAATATTGGAAAACTTCCCGTGTCAGGATTGGTTTAGTGCCCTTTATCTTATTCATCCTTTCTCCTTTTCCTTTTTTTCTTTCCTCCCCTAGAGTGAATTTGTTTCCATGATTCTAAACATGAAAAATGAAAATCACCGTTATGTTTTGATACTTGTGTTCTTATGAAACTCAGGATTGCTTGTCTAAATAAAAAACCTCTTGTCCTTTTCCATTTTATGGAAAGGGATCCATACACCTTTGGAGTGCGTTTTACACCCATTGATCATGTCAGGGTGGCTACCCAAAATTTGTCTGTGCATGTGCATGCACAAATGTGGTTATTTTTGTTTTATCTATGTTTAACAACCTTATGTTGATCATTTATCTTCTTTTACAGGAAATCATCATTAGTTATTCAATGAATATCTTCGGATGATAAACAAGGAGCTCACTTATGTTCGGTTTAGTGCCCTTATCAATTTGTTTCCATGATTCTCGCCCCCACCCTCCGTATTCCTTAGCAGACTTGCCATGCCACTATATAAGCCATTGGGGAATCTACGCGCCATGTTTGAAAGTAGTCTGGGAGCTTAAAATTTTGGACAGGTAAACAGAATAAGGGAAAGTTCATTTCCATGCCCCCGGGAAAGGTTGGGGAGACCGGCTTTGCGCCAACATCCTTTTTATGTTGGGAGATGCGAAAAACAAGGTGCACATGAGAGATTTCAGGTAGGTGTAATTGACAGGATATAGATCCTACCCTTTTAAATTTTAACAATCTGTAAAGGTCCAAAAAATCGTGGAGTGGGCTTTTGATTAATACGAGGCGCGACTCAATGTTTTCAATGAGGTTGCAGCTTCAAAAATACCCATTCACCGGTCTAAAAAACTACATTACGATGGTGTTTATTACATAGTTTTGAAATCGCGGGGTAGCGGCCGTGATTTCGCTGGCGCGGTGTGGAGCGTCGTCCCACCGTGTCTGGTGGCTGGATTGCGCGCGGTACGTGATTGTGCCGCCTCTATCGTGATCTCGGCTACCGCAAATCCTCCGCGATCCCAGTCGGAGCCGCTGCACTGCGTTTTGGCGCCAAAGAAATGTTTTTTTTGCCCTGTAACTCATCAAACCCCCTCACCCCTCCTTCCCGCACCCCATTTCGCCCTTCATCTACATTGACGACTCCTACCCTATTGTTGCACCCTTTTTTCTTCCATGCGCCGCTTCTCTCTGCTGTTGCACCCTTTATTCTCCTATCTTCCCTCCGCCGCCAGTTCCACCCATTCCGTGCATAGCCTCTACTGCTCTATTTCGCACTATTCCGACGCCGACAACCACTAAAAACGACGACACAGTGACAACAGTCTTTTATTGGTATTTTTCTTTTTTTTGGTGATCCAAACGTCCTTTTTTTTACCTGTTGTTTTTGTCAAACAGGCTTCTCAAACCCTCCTCTCTACTATTTATGCCCTCTACATCTATAACTTCATTTTCTCAGCCATATATTATACCAACCGATGCTACAATAGTGCAACCTTTTCCACCATTGGTGAAGCCTCGAGGAAAAAATTTAGATATTGTTTGGCAGTTGAATTCTTTAAGAGACATACACAATAAAAAGAAAGTTGCATGTGATTTTTGCAGGATAGAGACCAATGCTGGTATTACTTGAGCCAAAGAACATCAAATGAGATTACCGAGAAATATTCAGAAGTGTAGGAAAACTCATCAAGTAGTGAAAGACAAGCTTCATGCAGCGCAAATAAAGAAAAAAGCTGACAAATCATCAAATATGAATGAGATTCATGATTTTGATGTTGATATGGAGGAAGAGCTTGAAGAAATTCATGTCGTTGAGTGTGGAAAAAAAGAAGTTTTGCATAAAGTACAACTTTATGTCCTTGTGGTAAGAGAGTGAAAAATGTGAAAGGGTCACTTGATGTAATGTTCATGGAAGATCCGACAACCACCGTAAGAGTAGTCAAGGATACGGAGCAAACACGCATTAAAGATGCTTGGAGCAAACAATTAAAAGATCGAATGGGGCAATACATAAAACAATTCATTTGCACAAATGAAATAGCTTTTAATTTTGTTTGAAGGGTCATGAAATTGAACAAGATAATTATGGTTGCTCAATCATGTCTGATGGTTGGGCAAACAAGAAAGGAAGAACCTTTATCAGTTTCTTGGTAAATTGTCCAACCGATTCCATGTTTATAAGAAGTGTTAGATGCATCAATTTACGTGAAAATGGGAGAATTAGTTTTTAAGTTATTGTGTGATTTTGTGGAAGAGATTCGAGAATCAAAAGCTGTGCAAGTAGTTATTGACAACAAAATCAATTTCAAGTTAGTCGGTAATAAAAAACTTTTGTTTTAAGTACTTGCATTTCATTTTAATATTTATCAATTTGCAGTTTAAGATTTTAATTGTTTGTTATTGATTTTGTATGATTTTAAGCAAGTTGTTGACAGTTAAGAGGCTACACTTATTTTGGACTATGCGCTGCACATTGTCTTGATTTGATCTTAGAAAACATTGACAAGCTTAGTAGGGTAGGTATTGAGCTTGTGACCTTCATTTATAATCACTCATTATCATTGAACATTATGATGAGGTTCACCAACAAAATTGAGTTGGTGAGATATGAAGTTACTAGGTTCGACAACATGTTTTCCCTTCGCTTCTTTTGCATTTTTGGATCTCAAACCACTCTTTAAAAGTGAGCATCTTATGAGATTATTTTTTTGCAAATACAACCTTTGTAAAGTTGGTTGATATTGAGAAGAAACCCGCAATGAGTTTCATTTATAAGGCAATGAACTGGACAAAAGAGACCATTCAAAAGCTTTTAAAGAATAATGAAACCAAGTATAAGGATATGTTTGGGATAATTGATGAAAGATGGAATTGTCAGTTGCATCATCCATTGCATACTTTGAGTTATTATTTGAATTCTCATTTTTTTTGGGGAAATCCAAGTATTAAAAGAGTTGCAGAGGTGATGAAAGACTTACATGATTGTATTGAGATTGTCTCCTAGCCCATAAGAGGAAGACAATGATTGTTTAGTATTTGTAACACCCTGATGTTTTTATGAAATATTTTCTTTAAATAATTTTAATTCTTCATTAGCTTGCATTGCATGCAATCGTGAGTTTAAACGAACTGCGAGATGTCTTTAGTATAAAATGACCATTTTAACCTAGGTGTTAGGTTAGCGGGAATAGATATAACTAACTTATGAAAATGTATGACGAAGTATTTCGCTACCAATTATTTATGAAAAATATAAATCAATTATATATTTGTGAATGTGAATTACAATTAGTAAATGAAATTAATGAAATTTATATGTTATATATTTAATAAAATATTTTTGATATTCATCTAATAGATATTTTTGTCATAAGGTATGAATAAAACTCTATTTGATGTATAAAAACTTATATTTTTCAAAAGGGCAATTTTTCGTCTTTTAATGACGAACTTCTTTTAAATTAAGATTTTAACACATTAATAATTTCTCCATGACAACATAAACATATTCATTGGAAGCGGGATATAAAAATTTTTTTTGGATGAAATTTTAGTATTTTTCTAATAACATTCAAATTTTGATGAATAATAAAAACACACACTAAATTTTAATTGAAAACAACTTTTTTCATCGAAATAATTTATATGGTTAAATTATAATATTGAATTGTTTTAAAGTATAAATAGAATATATTTTTATCATTCAATATAATGTATGTCATTAGCATTAATTTTACATTGAATTCATATGTAAAAACATTTCAATCTTTTGCAATGTTTTAACTTTTAAAACCCGTTCTCTCTTTTCGATAACGAGATTAATTTTAAATTAATTACTGTAACTTCTGTGTTTTGAATTTTAAAAAATGGATTCCATATATGGAATCAGTAGGTTCAAATTATGTAAATAACTTTATTTTATTTTTGAGTTATGAATAATAACTTCAGTAATTTTTATTAATATGGTAAAAGGGTAAATCGGGTAATTAAGGGTAAAAGTACTATAATAAAATTACCCCAACACTTGTCTTAATATCATTGGATGAGTGTGTTTCGACCTAAATCATCCTTGGATCGAAATGACATCCATTTGAATCCATTTGAATGAGATTAAGACATTTAATTTATTTTATTTAAAGAAAAGTTAAATATGTCTCATTCGAATTTTAATAACTAAATCATTTTTAATATAAGGTTATAAAATAGATAAATTCGACTATAAATAATCATTTGAAGTCGAATCCACCTTACCTCAATGCTAGGTGGAGACATTCTTTTATAGATGAGTAAAAATGAATACATGGTGGAGTATTTTGATGTGGGACTCGGAAATACCCAATATAATAAAACTGGGTTTAACACTCCCCCTCAAGCTGGACATGCCCAGTTTGGACCAAGAGTCCCACAAAAGAAAGACGACACCGAACAAGACCATACACACTCCTCTTCAAGTTGAGCTGTTGATGCTATGGATACCCAGCTTGGTACTGAGAGAGTCCAAACGAGGTCTCAGGAGGCCTTTTGTGAAGACGTCGACAAGTTGATCTGCCGTCGGAATGTGGCCAAAATTGATATGGTTTTGCTCGAGATGATGGTGAAGAAAGTGATAGTCCACCTCGATATGGTTCGTTTGTTCATAAAAGACGGAATTCGAAGCAATCTTCGTGGTCGCCTGATTGTCACACCAGATATGAGCAGATGTCTGTGGTGGGAAGCCAAATTCATGGAGGAGATAACGAAGCTAGAGGATCTTAGCAGTGACCGTGACCATGACACGGTATTCAGACTCCGCACTAGATTTGGAGACGACAGTCTGCTTCTTGCTGCGCCAAGAGATGAGGTTACCTGCCAAGAAAACGGCAAACCCAGAAGTAGACTTGCAGGTAGCAAGACAACCAACATAGTTAGCATCACAGAAGACCTCAACATTCAGATGAGCGTGATGTGAGTACCGATGATCACAAGCAGGGTCTTTCTTGATTTTCTTGGCAATGCAGAGGACAACATCCCACCGAGATTTGGTTGAATGCTCCATGAATTGACTTACTTTGCCCACAGCACAGGTAATGTCCGGTTGTGTCATAGTGAAGTAATTGAGTTTGCCCACAAGACGACGGTAGCTCTCTGGGTGAGGAAAGGGTGCCGTGTCGTCATAGAGATAACGTTCCCAGGCTTAAGAGGAGTGTCCACGACAGTTGTCTGACTCAAACCCACATCCTGTAAGAGATCCATGACATATTTCCGTTGGTAGAGAAAGATTATGTTCGTAGAATGGGAGACCTCGATGCCAATGAAGTATGTGGGAAGACCGAGATCTTTGGTGTGGAAGTGGTGGTGAAGATGCCCCTTGAGTTGGGCGATTCCAGTGGGGTTGCTTTCAGTGGAGTCGCTTCCAGTGATGATGATGTCATCAACTTATATCACCAACAGGATGCAGCCGTTGGACGTTATACGGTAGAAGACGATGTGGTCCTTCATACTGCGAGAGTCCAAATGCGGTGACGACGGTGCTGAAGCGACCAAACCAAACATGATGAGACTGCTTGAGACCATATAGAGAGCGACGAAGTCGACAGACATGAGAGTCGGCTCCTGAGACACGAAATTCGGGGGGCTGTTGCAGATATACCTCTTTTTCAAGAAAGCCATAGAGAAAGACATTCTTGACATCGAGTTGATGAAACGACTATTGATGATGAACGACTAGAGAGATGAATAAACAGACTGATGCCATCTTAGCAACCAGAGAGAAGGTCTCAAAATAGTCGATGCCATATGTCTGAGTAAAGCCCTTCGCCACAAGTTGGGCTTTGAGGCGATGAAGAGTGCCATCAGCATTGAGACGGACCGTATAAATCCATTTGTAGCCGACCGCCTGTTTGCCTTATGGAAGGGGGACCAGATTCCAAGTATGGTAGTCATCCAGAGCCTGCAGTTCATCCCGCATTGCTTGTAGCCACCCCGGGTGAGATTTGACATCGCCAACCGTGCGGGGAATAAATATCATCTCCAGAGCTGACAAACCTCTATATGAAGATGTATAGAGAGAAGTATTCTAGCAAAAACGAGTACCTTTTCGGAGTGCAATTGGCAAGTCGTCTAGTGCGGGGGTAGGAGCATCGGACGAAGTTGAGACGATGGTTTCCTCGACCTGGATGGGGGGCACAGTCGGGCACAGTCGATGGGCGATGAGAGTAGACTGTGCCAAACTGGTGATCATCAGAGGAAGACACCTGAGGAGAGTGGATGATGAGAGGAAGACAATCATCGATGATAGTGTCTGGATGAGGAGAGGGAAGAGAGAATGAAGAACTCTCAACAAACGATACGTCACCAGAGATGATATAGCGCCGTAAGTTCGGAGAGAAGCATTGGTATCCACGCTGAGTGCTTGAATATCTGAGGAATATGCAACGAAGGGGTTTAGAAGAGAACTTGGAGAGGTTGAGACGAGTGTCATAGACATAACAGAGACATCCAAATGCCCAAAGTGGAGTGAGAGAGAGGAGAACATAGTCTGAAAAGGAGTCTTCCCCTGAAGGATAAAAGAAGGAAGACGATTGAAGATGTATGTAGCGGTGAGGATGACATCCCCCCAAAAGAGAAGAGACACCTATCGGTGGAATAGGAGGGGTATCAGGACAAAAAGTTTGATAAATGATGCCGTTTGCTTGGAGAAACTGTTGAAAAAGAGTGGACAAATACTCTCGCCCATTGTCCGAGCGAAGACATTTAACAGAGATGAAAAACTGGGTATGAATCTCATGGTAAAATGTCTGAACAGTGGAAAACACCTCAGACCGATCTTGAAGAAGGTACAACCAAGTCATACGCGAAAAATCATCAATGAAGGATATATAATATTTATACCCTAAGTGACTCTAGATGACACAGGGACCCCATACATTGAATGAACCAAATCAAAGGGTTTGGTGACCCGTGTATCCACTCGAGGAAGATATGAAGTGCAATGATGTTTCACAAATTTACATGACTCACAATGAAAAGAAACATGGTGACTAATATTCGGAAAAAGTTGGTGAAGGGCGGAGGCGGGCAGATGTCCCAACCGAGAATGAAGTATTGAGCAAGTATTGTTTCAACAATATTCTATATTTTTATGATGATTTTGATGCTTACAAATACCTTTATTTGTTATTCTAATGTTTTTACTGTATATTCCAGGAAATTAATATTCTTTATATTTCCAATTTTAGAATAATATTAAAGCTTATGATTCGCGTGAAATATTTGTCAAAGTGTTCGGAAAGCTATTCAGCGTGTTCTGAAAACACTGTTCATACCGTACGTTGGAGAGCGTAGCGTAAAGATTATATCCTACATTTATTTTATGAGAGTTCAAAAAAGTATGGTTAATCAACCTTACGTTGATAGAAAAGTGTGGTAAAAGAACCTTACGTTAGGAATGAACCTTACGTTTGTTATATGAGAAAAATATGGATGAAGAACCCTACGTAAGTATGAAACCTTACGTTTGCTTCACAAAAGTATGGATCATCAACTCTACTTTTGTAATGAACCTTACGTTTTATCAAAAAGTATGGATCATATACCTTACGTTCTGAAGCAAAGAAAAGTATGGATCATATACCATACGTTTGAAAGTCGATGACAAAAGTATGGATCATCAACCTTACGTTTGTAATCAACCTTACGTTTGTAATCAACCTTACGTTTGGAACCCTACATTTGACTTCAAGCGTCGGAGATTTGAATTTGCGACTTTATCGTACAACGGTCTTTTGTGGAATATCAGGCTGATTTCAAGCTCGATTCAAAGCCCGATTTTAAAGCGCATCTTTGACTGATTTAAAGCGGTTTATATGTGATTCAAATGGTCGATTTAATAGGAGGATTTCGTGCCGATTATTAAGGGAAGTTACGACTGCTCTGTTATTCAAACATTTGAATATCACGATCTATCAGTTGACTTTTGTGGATCTGAATTTATGAATAAGGTGCTCATCCTTATTCTATATATTCTTTGTTTCTGAATTTGCAGAAATGATAAGTAACAAGATATCTCTTGAATTCACAACAATTACAAGATTCAAATTTGGAGATATTTGAGTTTCACAAAAACAGAGATACGCTGATTCTTTAAAAAGATCTTTTACAGATCTGCTGCTACAAAGAACGATCCGATACTGTTTTTTATCAGAAAGAGAAACGTTGAAGATTTACCTCTTCTACATTGAAGATCAATTGTAAGTTTACTGTTGATAAGTTGCTGATTTCATTTCAAGATCAAATTGCAACAAGATCGATTCAGAACTGCTCTTATCTGAAGAACATTTTTTCTGAAGACGACGATCCATCTACTGTCAGTTGTGTACTGCTGTAACTGTGAAGAACAACTGGAAAGTATTTTTAAAACAAATACTCTTTTATTTTGAGTATCGGCTTCTCGTACTAAGTTGTTTTGACCGGTTCTGTGTTTAGAACCAGAAGGCTCTGTTTTAGCCTTAAATTGTAAAAGTGTCAACTGCCTGCACTCAGTTGTGGATGATCTTGTGAAAAGAGGACCGACTAGTGAAAATCACTAAGCTCGTGGAGAAGAGCGTTGATAGAGTGGATTAGAGGATCTTTGTGCCCCGAACTACTATAAATCTTTGCGTCCTGATATCTGTTTATTTCCGCTGCATAAACAATCTGATAAAGATAAAAGGACAGAATTGATTGTCATCAAGATTTCTCGAAGAAGTTTTTTAAAGACACAATCCACCCCCCTCTTGTGTATATTTCCTATAACCTGATCCAACATGAAGGTCCAATGCACGAGCAGAGACAAACGTGCAGGCGACGAATGTCGGTCCATCGAACATGTACACCCCGTCCCAAAGCTGGCCTCTACCAAGTTCCGAGTTTGTTGTCCGCTCCTAAAACACAACAGCAGAAGATGCAAAGATGACACTACAGTTGAAATCCTTTGTAATCTTACTTATGGAGAGAAGGTTAAAAAGACTGCGAGGCACATGTGCCACAGAGGACATGTGAATAGATGAAGTTAGGGAGCATGCACCAAAGCCGGGCAATGGGGATAGTGGATCCATCAACGACAATGATAGCTGAGGAACCAACATGGGGACGGTAGGAGGATAACATACCTGCATCACCTGTGAGATGATCTGAGGCATCCGAGTCAAGCATCCAGGCATGAGAGTGACGACTGATAAAAGCAGTGGAACCATCAGAGTGAACAAGGGATGCTGAAGAAGAACTCGATAGAGAGGTGGTCCGATGGTCGTGAATCAGCTGGAGCTCAGCCATGGAGAGGTCCAGAGAGGAAGAGCGACGACCAACAGGGAATCATCCTGGACCGCAGTCTGACCTTGTCGAGGTTGCTGAGATGAGCGGTCTTGAAGAACCCAACAACAGTCGATCAGGTGGCCAAGTTTGCCACATTGTTGACAGAGGGGATGAGGCCGACCCTCTCCACGACCATGTCCACGAGTGCCCGATGAGCGTCCACTACCACAACCCAAAAGGGCAATGTGATCGATGGTGAGGGTGGGTGAGGGAAGTGCCCGATGAGCCTTTCCAAGGCAATGATACACCTGTGGAATCTCGAGCAGAGAGGTGCTGATGAGCATCTCCGTGGCTGTCGTCGCATATTCAGGATCGAGACCATAAAGAAGGCTAAAGAGGCACAATTGGTCTCTCTGGGCCAATGCTGCCTCTGGTGTTTGATGAATGATTCACAACTCAAACAATTCATCCCAGAGAGGTTTCCATTCCATGAAGTATGTCGGAAATGGACGGGCTTGCTGGCGGATGAGCGACAGACACTGAAGAACATCAGAGACCCGAGCCAAATTATTTGTCTCGGAGTACATGAGGTTTAAGGAATCCCAGAGTTCCTTAACCGTATTGGGGGTCCGAGTGACGTCCTTGACGGAGCGGTCCATGGAATTGACCAATAAGACCAAGATCTTGCTATCAGGAAGCTTCTATGGACGATATTTGGGATCGAAAGATAGGGGTGGAAGAACCTCGAGGTGGGAGTTGAGGTCCATGTCCGTGAGTGACATCAACACCGCCTTTCGTCCTACGGAGAAATTGGTCGAGTCGAGCCGCACGGGTGGAGGCAGTGATCAGCGGAGGCCGAACCAAAGGTTTGACAATTGGAAGGGCGGGGCCGGGATGTGTCGAGGAGAGTGGGACCGAGAGTTGCCGAGATAGGCGGGACTGAGATGTCGCAAGGGAGGTGGGTGCTGGGAGGCCGCGTTGGAGGCGAGGCCGTGTGAAATCGGAGAGCCGCAGGAGGGCGGAGCTGGAAAATTACGGCGGGAGGCGGGGCTAGTTGCGAAGTCGGGAGGCCGTGAGCAGGCAGGTTCGGGAGAGTGCTGTGGGGACGAGCTGCGAAGTGCCGCAGGAGGCGGGGCCGAGAAGCCTCGACAGAGGCGGGTCGGGAGCCGCGTCAGGAGGCGGGGTTAGGACTCTGCCGGGAAGCCTGTTGGAGGGCGGGATCAGGACGCGGGGGCCGGTCACGTAGCCCGGAGGCCGCTGGTAGGCGGGGGCCGATCGCGAAGCCGGGCGACGCCGTAGGGCGCGAGTGGGCGGGGACCGGGAAGCCTCGGGAGGGCGGGCGGTGGCCGGTTGTGAAGCCGGGAGGGGCGGCGTCGAGCGAGAGCCGCATGAGGAGGCGGCGTGGAGGGTTCCGCTTGGAGCCGAGAGGCGCCGGGAGAGGCGGGCCGGTCGTTGCGATGGAGGCTGTAGGGAGGCCGGCCAGACGACACCGGGAGAGCGCCACATCGGAAGCGGGGGCGTCGGGATCTGGTGTCGGGGTCGGGAGTCGCCGGCGCAGGAAAGGTGGGGCTGGACAGAACCAAGAGTCCGTAGGGATCCGACGGGAGGGCGGGGCCAGATAGAACCGAGATACCGCAGGAGAGGGCAGGGCAAAGAGCGTCGCACATGAGGGATTCTTCGAGAGAAGGGCGGGCAACGAAAATTATCGGTATTTTCCCTTTGATACCATGTTGAAGGCGAATTCCCCTTACCTCAATGTGAGGTGGGGTTATTCTTTTATAGACGAGTAAAAAGGAATACATGGTGGAGTATTTTGATGTGAGACTCGACAATACCCAATATAATAAAACTGGGTTTAATAGAAAGCTAAGATGTTTTTCTTTATCATGGTAATTTATTTGTAATTTTTAGGAAATAAATAATTGTCTTAATAACTTATGCATTAATGATGCAGAAATTATTTAATTGATGAAAAATCAATAATATTGTTTTTATTAAAATAATAATATCTATTAAAAGACCAAAACACTTGACCAAATCTTATTGGTCGAGTATACTATAATTATCCAGGGTCGAGTTATTGACCATTTGAAGCCTTATAGAAAGGATTATGACACTTATATTATTTTATTTAAAGTGATGTTAAAGTTGTCGCATTCATAATTTAAGAAGTATAACATTTTAAATATTGGATTTTTTAGAAGATAAATTCGACTACAAATATTCTTCTGAAAGCTAACAGATTTATCTTCATCATAGTATTTTATTTTTAATTTTTATTCAACAAATAATTATATTAAATAATTACACAAAATTGATGTAGTGATTATTTTATTAATAGAGATAACAAATAAATGTTATTAAAAATATTGAATTAAATATAATTTGGGCTAATTAACATGTTTAATGAATTTTCTAGATGAACTTTACGTCTTAGGAATATAATAAAATAGTTGGTTTGAATTTAACTTGTTATCTTAATATTTTTAAAAATCAAAGAATTTTATAGTTTGAAAATTGACAATATTGATTATTTATCAAAATAATGGTTTATTAAATTATTTAAAAATCATAAAACATTTTAAAAAATATATAATAATTATGATATGGTAGAAAATGTTCTAATGTATTTATTTATGGTATATTTTACATCAAATAAGTAAATATTGCACCCTTTTAATATTGAATTATTTGTTACTTTAGTTAAAAATTAAATAGAATAACTAATTGTCAATTAAAAAGATAAGGTTTAAATTGACAGAAAACTTGTCAAAAATTTATTAGTTGATGAGATTACTACCCAATCTCATCTCATCTTTGAAATTGAGACATTTTGGAGGTTTTTGAATGGGGTTTGATTTTATTATAAATTAATATTTGTGAGGTTTTTAAAAGTGCCCCTCACTTCAATTATAAAAGAGCACCTCCTCCCCCACCTCTTCACTCCACTTTGAGACTTCAAGCTCGACCATCCCCCGCCCTTTTCCCTTCAGATACATATAAAGGAAATCAGACCCTAGGTAAGGGATAATTTCGCAATCTCATTATTATCCGAGATTGTTTACACGTAAGTATTTACTGGGGTATATTTATCATCAACGTCCATGTTTCCTAAATATGTAATATTATTTCTATTCTTCTACAATTGTTTAAACTCAATTTTACCCATTGGTGAATTTTTATTAAATGGTATGAAAGGAATCTTTTGTTGTTTTCGGTACGAGGTACTTTTTCGGTACGACATCAACAGATTCTTACGCTTTCATAACGCCTTATTTCCATGAAGTTTTCTTTACAAGATTTCAAGTGTATTTAAATTAAATTCTTTTCTTTTAAAATTGCATGACATTTTGAGGAAAAAAAATGTTTTTGAAGGAAAGATATTTTCCTCAAGAATTAATTTCACGTGATATATTAAAATTATTTTCCATCTAAGATGACATTCTTTAAATAGGGTTATGTTTCTATCCCTATTATTATTATGATTTGATTGTGTTTATGATGGAATGATTTTTATGAAATCCGTTTATTTTATATAGATTATGATGGAATGATGTTAAAGAAACCCATTTTTGTTCCTTGGGTTATGTTATGATGAATGATTTATGTTTTTGTGACACACGTAAGAATGATTTCATTATGAGATGGGTGAGATCTATATTTCCCTCCAATGCATTGGGTAAAGATTTATATCTCATGAGATAGACACGACTGGAACGACAAGTAAATCCGGTTCAATAATACAGGGTTGGAACGAGGAGTGAACTTGGTTCAGCAATGGACTTTGTCCGCTATGATGGTCTTGACAATGAGCCTTGACTAATATGAAATGATTTTCTATGCTTATGTGTATGCCACAAAATTTCATGTCTTGTGTTATGACTTTTGGGATTACGTTCAACTTTTATGATTTATCTCATGACATGATATCATGATCTTCTATATACAGGATAAGATTTTCAAATGTTATGTTTTTATGTCCTATGATTATGATATGATTGATATCTTCCCTGTTTATTCTTACCGAGTATTTGAGCTCATCTTTTTATATGTTTCTTTTCCCCAGGTCATGGAGAAGAGTATTAAGTAAGATATGTAAAAAAAAAGTCTAGTTATGAAGAAATAAGCGGGAGACGACGTAGATGTTTTATGAACTAGTTGTTTATGTTTTCCAGTTTCTAAAGACACTATACCTATACGGTCCTGTCGTGCCTTTATTATATTTTGTAATGAATATTCTTCAATTTTGAAGTAATAATAATGTATGTAAAGTACGAGTCGAGTATTGACAACATATAGAAGCGCACAAGGCCTCTTTGGTGGGAAAGGTTGCATGAGACAACGAAGTACAATAGCTCCTGATAAACGTTTATTTTTGTATTGATTATTTAATTATATGATCCTTAATTTAGATCATTACGAAATAATGCTAATAAATAATAATCACAGTCGAATGGTGGGGGAACACTATCTTTGATGACAATTGCTATCAAAGTCTTGAGCTTGACATGTAGCTCATCTGGATGTGAGAGGAATTGAAGTGCCTTTGAGCATGTAAGTAACTTGGTATCAATACTCGACTCGCTTTCATTTGAGCTTAAACTTCATTAGTGTTCCTAATGTTTTTTTAATTATTATAAAACAAATTCATTCTGAAAAGAGAAGTTGGCTAAAACATTAAAGGTTGCAAGACTTGGTGTTCATCAAATACAACCAAACTTTGAAGGACCGTTTTGATTCCAAAGATTTCATTCATCCATTTGTCCGAAAGAATGTTGATGATGATAGTAGTGAGTGTTTTTTAGGACAAATGAATGGTAATGAAGATGTCGCTGAAGATGAAGGGTTAGTTGAGGAAGCCATCGAGGTTGGTGAACCTTCTCATTATAAAAGGAGGAGCTACCCATGTTTTAAGTTTAAGCTCTATAGGAAAAATGAGGATGGTTATTGAAGAAAAAATGATGAACATGAATTATATGATTATGATGATGAAGAAACAAATGAAGAGGAGATTTATAAAAGCGATGATAGTGAAATTGACGGTGAGGAAGAAATGAAAGATCTTGAAAATGAAGAAGATGATTGAACTTTGGTTGTTCTTATAGTTATTGTTTATGAACAACTGGATTGGACATGTGCTTGATGGATTATGAATTTATGAATATTTTTAATTATGAATCTGAACGTGTTTTTACTTTTTATGTTTTTTGTTTAATTTTTCAACATATATATGTGAGTAAAATTTTATAATTTAAATTATATTAACTGCCCCGCGATTAAATAAAAAAGTGGCTTCGGTGTGATCCGCGTCGCTTCTATCATGCTATAGGACCCCCGCTGCGTTGCGCCGTGATCCGAGATTGAAAACTATGGTTTACGGCCTGTTGAGGCATCTGATCCTGTGCTCGAAGCTGGTGAAATTTTAATTGACGACGCTTTATCCCGGTCCATTAATTCGCGACTGACTGCCTCAAATCGGGGTGGTATTAGTGGAACCATGGAATGAAGTATTTGTACCACAGTTCAGCCCAAGGTACCATGCTAACCATGTTTTGGGTTGTTCCATTGCCTGTTTCGATTAATTACCTCTGTTTGGCCATCAGTTTTGGGGTGGTATGTGGAACTCATCTTCAATGTATTGCTTTGGAGGCAAAATAATTCTTGCCAACATTTGCTCATGAACAAAGGATCCTGATCACCAACAATAGAGGAAGGTATGCCATGTAAATGGACCACTTCTTTGACGAAGAACTCAGCTACGCTCCGTGCTGTGTATGGATGTTTCAGTAAAATAAATTGGCTGTACTCGGACAACCAGTTAACCACCACAAAGATAGTTTCATAGCCCTTAGATCGAGGTAGGCCATTGATGAAATCCATTGATGAAATCCATTGATAGATCTGTCCAAATTCAATCGGGAATTTCCGAAGGTCGCTATTGTTAGGCGGCAGGAAAAGGGTGCTGCGAAAAGTAAACAGAAAAGGAACCACAATTTTATGGTTGTTTGGTACTCTGGAATGGAAGCCAACTTTAAACAAGGGAATGTCGTTTTCATCCGGGGGTGGGCAGAACCGTTGGGATGGCAAGGGAATCCAAATATTTGGTCAAAAATATCCCTCGAGAAAATATCAAAATCCATGTCTGCCCTCCCCTCAACTCATGCTACAACACCTTGCGTCCCTGCCGCTGCCGCAACACCCTCCTCTATCAACCCGACACCCGACACCACTGACGTTGCAGCGACCTTCCCCACCCCCTGCAACACCTACCATACGTTCTTCAACTGCCGATTTGCAGTCCAGGCAATCAAATTGGAGAAGGGATATGCATGTCAAATTCCTTTTTTTATTTATGTTTTTTATTTTATTTTGAACCGTTTCCTTTCCACTTCCACCCATACCGAACATCAAAATGGAACCCCCTTTCCACTTTCACTTCGCTGTCGAGGATTCGTTGCCGATGACGATCCGTCAAGAGCGATCACGATCCGTCGTCTTGTCGTCATCCGTCGAGAGGTTTCTCCAAGACTTTTTTCCAGAGCTTCTAGGGATTTCTCTAGGGTTATGAATTCTAACCCTAGGTCCCTGCCAAGCTGTTTATTAAAAAGAAACGCGTCGCTACGTCGCCATAACGTCAAAATAAAATAAAACGTTAATTTATTTTATTTTTTAAACGTTCAAAAACTTACTTTCACAACCGATCCGTGCTAGACGATGTTAGGTCTCGTCCAAGGTAAAGTCGCTGCTCTGAACGCAACGGTGCCCTCAGATTTCTGATCCGGGTACCCGTTTAGAACCTATTTCACTATTTCAGTAAAACCGATCGTGCACTATTTAATATATTTAATATATTTCAAACATTTATTTCGGGCACACCGGACCTCGGAATTGCACGCTGTCTCAGCGTCTGGTCTCGAATTAACCCCATATAATATTTAAAAATAATACACAGAAAAATTCGGGACATTACAGATAACTCGCACCTCGTTGATTCTGAAAGACATGGTCGAGTTTCAACGTTGTTTTGTGGACCGCCATCTCCACGCTCCGGTATACACACATCACCTCCAAACGGGTTTGTGGGCTATGAACCTGAACCCAATCCCTTATCTCCGTTTTAAGCCCATTTAGAAACAAACCCACATAACGTTGCTCCGGTTGCCCTTGGAGAAGTGCTGAGTGAGCTTCGAACTCCCTGATGAATTTGGCGTCCAATCCCTTTGTCTGAGCACCGCCATTGTTTCATATGGATTCTGCATCTCAAGAGTACAAAACCGTGCCAACAGTTCTTCTCAGAATTGATCCCAACTCAACGTCGGGTAAATTTGTAGCAAAACCGTGAGCCAATGTAGCGTGTGACTCTCCTTGCAAATCTGTGACATGCACAATTGCAATTCGCAAGGTGTATTTTGTTTAGAAGAATTGTTTTGTCACGACCCGACTCACTAGGGTCCGATCCGTGACTACCCCAAGCTCGCCTCCAATAGGCCAGGGACTGGCGACGAATGTTGAGTAGGTATATCCCACAAATGGTAGACATTAGCCTAATGTACCTATACACACACACACATCTCCAAGGCCATACAATGCTGAAATGTAAAACAACTGAAACCAATGCATGTATACATCCATAATCTCACAACCAGAGTATGATAATAAAGTACTGAAAGCAGAAAAGGGCCAAATACAAGCCCAACCAAAAACTACAGAGTCCAACCTGCTCCATCGGCGAGGACTACGATCGAATACAAGCTCTCGAAAAACACCTCGGTCGGTCCAGCTCAAGCTACGCTCAATCAGCTCCGCATCCTCCCAGAACACTGTCAAAAAGGGTTGTCGTCTGTATAAGACACGACACTTGCAGGCAGAACCCATGCAGGGATGAGTACAACAATACCCAGTAGGACACTCTGAAAACACTAAGCAAGAAGCATCAAGAATAGTCAGCTCAATACAAGAATATGGCAATCAATGTATAACATAAAACATGCAGATATACTCAAGGACACCGTGCCTCCAGACGGTCACAACCAACCGCCAGACATAGGATTCCACTCGATTCAATGCTCGTTCCGGGAGAATCCACTCCACGAGCCATGCCATCACCAGAGACGCTCACCCAAAAGGTCAAGATCATTCGGCCCAACCCAAGAAAACCCACTGGTCTCAGAAGACCCTGATACTCAGATAGAGAGTTACGCCCAGAATCGTTGGAGGACACCACTAACCCAATCTGGATCAACCCGCTACGTAGGGGATTGTATGCCAATGATATCACAAACCCTATCGATATGGCCTGCTAGATGGAGGATCAACGCCCTGCTTAAGGAGGTCAGGTCGATTTCACAAACCCCACCTAGGGTATAGAAGATGATAGAAGATCCCACTTCAGTCTCACGGAGGGACGCCACAAACTCTATTTGAGACCTATCCTCCAGAGGGGATCACAATCCTGTGATGTGGATGCAATGCCGCACTGTACCCTCGAGGGAATGGATCAAGGGAACACTCAACCAAGACTGGTCCAGACTAAAGAAACGAAGGGCTACAAACGCCCTTGAAGGGGGTACACGACGTGTCCAACTATCCCCAGGTCTACTCGTGCGGTAACGCCTTACACGACATGTAAACCTCAACATACACGGCGTGAGTGAAACACAACGTGTAGAGGTCACCCGACACCCTACTTGTGCTGGCCGTGCCCGTGTACGAGTACACGGCGTGTCCGAGCCCGTGTACCCTCTGAGGCACATGTCGAGCCGCTAGGGGAGAGTCACACAACTTGTGTGACCATATCACATGACGTGTGACCATATCACACGACGTGTGATATTTTATTCCAGTCGAAACCCTAGCGCCGCAAACAGGGGGTCCCACACGATGTGTAATCCCGAAGTACACGCCGCGTAGATCTGGTTTTTCCAGAATACCTGGTTCCTCTTTCGCTTCATCCGCCGTGTCGTCGGAGCCACCGTCCACATCAGAATCTGCAGATTCGGGGTCGACCAAGCCTCTCGTTGCCGGAGATCGTAGATATGGGCTTCGAATCTACTCGAGAAACGTCCGCTCGCGCCATCTGTTGCTGCACCGTGTGTCGCTCGAGAAAAACGAACCCCACCCCACAGGTCCGGTCTCATTCCTCGATTCGTCCACCATCGTTGCCGATCCTCCAATCACAACCTCCATTGCAAGCCGTACCCGCAGTATTGATCCGTTGTGCCGAAGAACGGTCGTGCAATGATCAAATACTGGGTAATCATCGAACCGCGGGTCAAAAGGAATATCCGCGATGAACGTGCGAAGAACGAGGGGGAAGAAATCTAAAAACCATCAAAAGTGAGGAACATATCTAGACATTTGTTTGTTTGGCCTCAATTCAATGCCGTATAAATAGACAAACAAAGAGGAAAATCAACACTATGGACAAGATATAATTCCATCAATTTAAATCTACTGGTGATGTGCGTATCAATTTTGTTTGTGGAATTGATTCGCGTTCGTTTGAGATTAAAGAACAGGATAAAAATCACAAAACACCATTCTACCTTGAGTTTGGATTGATCATTGACGAAGAATGGTTCAACGCTACCGTTGTTGATGAAATTGACGAACTCCGTTGGCACAACGATTCTCGATCTGTTCCCGATCCGTCCCTCGTCAAGAACGCTCTCCAATGGTCTCTCAAGGTTTCTAGGGTTTAGCGGCCAACCCTGAGACGATTCTATAACCGTGTAGGAGAGATCAGTCGCTGCATCAAAAATAAATAAAACAAATTAAATTAATTTAATTATTTATTTTACGTACGCGATGACTTTTTTTGCAAATTACCTGCGCGGACAAAGGTTATGTCGCTTCTTGGGTAAAACTTGCATTCTGAACCCTACAATGCCCTCATATTTCTGATCCGGGCCCCCGTTTTGGAGTTATTCTATTTTTCAGGAAAACTGCACGTGGGTGTTATTTAATATATTTCAAACATTTATTCTGAGCACGAGTCTCAGAATTTCACGCCGTCTCAACGCCTGATCTCGAAAATAATTCATATAATATCCAAAAATAATACATGGAAAAATCCGTGTTATTACATTCTCTCCACCTTTGAGCTTTTCGTCCTGAAAAGAGAAAAATCTACTAAAAATGTGAGGGTACTGAGCTCGCATTTGGGTCTCCCGTTCCGAGGAGCTCTCCTGAAGATTCCCGTGCTGCCACCAGACACGCACTAGGGGAATCGATCCTCTCCTGCCGATCCTCTATCACCACCGGTTACTCAGCAAATGTAGTTCCATCCTTGATGTACTGCTCGCCCTAGTCGATAACATGCGACTGACTATGTACGTATCTCCTCAGTTGCGACACGTGGAAGACGTCGTGTACCCGGTCCAACTGTGACGGTAAAGCTAAGCGGTACGTCACATTGACAACTCCACGCTTTATCTGGAAGGGACTAATGAATCTTTAGAGATAACTTGCCACCTTGACCAAATCTCTGCAATCCACATCGAGCTGAGATCCTCAAGAACACATGACCTCTCTCCTCAGGTCTCCGTTGTCGGTCCGTATGAGATTTTTGATGGCTCTGTGCAGTCCTCATCCGCTCCTCGATGATCTGCACCTTCTCTATAATAGCCCGCACCAACTCTGGGCCCATGAGTGTTGACTCGCCTAGATCAGTCCAGCAAAGCGGTGACCTTCAAGATCGTCTGTATGAAGCCTCAAATGGTGCTATGCCAATGGTGGAATGGTAACTGTTATTGTACGCAAACTCCACCAAGGGTAAATGATCTTCCCAACTGCGGTCAAAGTCCAACATGCAGGCCCGCAATATGTCCTCCAAGACCTGAATGGTCCGCTTTGTCTGACTGTCAGTCTGAGTGTGAAATGCCGTACTCAAGCGCAACTGAGTCTCAAAGGCCTCCTTCAATCCTCTCTATAATCTTGACATGAAGCGGGCGTCACGGTCTGAAATGATCGTCGATGAAACTTCATGGAGTCGGACTATCTCCTGTACGTAGAGGCGCCCCAAGTTCTCTACTGAACTCTGCTCTCGAATGACTAGGAAATAGGGCGACTTGGTGAGTCGATCTACGATCACCCAGATGACATCGTGTCCCCTGGACATTCGTGGTAACCCTGTCACAAAGTCCATGGATATCCCATCCTACTTCCACTCTGACACCTCAAGGGGTTGAACTAAACCCGCTGGAACCTGGTGCTCAGTCTTCACTTGATGACAGATAAGGCATTGAGAGACAAACTCTGCAACTCTCTTTTTCATTCATGACCACCAAAACTGACGTCAGAGATCCTGATACATCTTTGTCACACCTGGATGTACCGCCAAAGGGGATTTATGAAACTCCCGCATCATCTCCTTCCGCAATGTCAAAGGTACCATCATCCGTTCTCTGAAAAGGATCGCGTGCTCCCCACCTTCAGAATATTCATCAGGAGCACTTCCAGTGGAGATCTGAGTACGTAAGGTCTCACAGTCGGTATCTCCACATTGAGCATCCCTGACATGCTGTAAAAGCGGTGGGGTAACCATCGACCGAAGATATGAAGCACCATCCTTGTCCACTAAGGACAACTTCAACGAGGCTAACTGCTCCGACGCTTCGGCCAATAACTGAGAACAAAATCTTCTGCTGAGAGCGTCTGTCACCACGTTCTCCTTCCCAGGAGTATAGACAATCTCAAAGTCATAGGCCTAGAGGAACTCTAGCCATCGCCTCTATCGCAAGTTAAGATCCTTCCGAGAGAAGATATACTTGACTCTTGTGGTCGGAGTAGATGATAAATCGCTTGCCCATCAGGTAGTGTCGCTACATCTTCAGTGCGAAGACTATCGCTGCTAACTCAAGATCGTGGGTCACATAGTTTTGCTTATGTGGTCTCAACTGACATGAACCATAGACAATCATCACCTGTCTCTGCATCAGAACACAACCAAGTTCGGTCCTTAATGCATCGCAGAACACTACATACTCGACACCCTCCTTCGGAAATCTCAAGATGGAAGTGCTCGTCAATCTCTACCTCACCTCCTTAAAGCACTGCCGACGCCTTTCCGTCCACACGAAAGGCTGCCCATTCTAGGTCAAAGCCGTCGAGGGTGTTGCCACTCTGGAAAAATCAGGTACAAACCTCCGATAATACCCTGTCAACCTAAAGAAACTCCGCACCTCGATAACACTCTTGGGTGGCTCCCAAGCAAGCACTGCCTTAACCTTTGCCGGGTCCACTGCTACTCCTGCCTCTGAGATGACATGTTCCAGGAAGCGGACATCTCGAATCCAAAATTGACACTTCGAGAGCTTCCCATAAAACTAGTGCTCTCGGAGTGTGTCCAGGACCATCATCGTCTCGCGTGCTCCTCTTCGGATGCCTAGTACACTAGGATGCCATCGATGAATACCACCACAAACCGGTCTAAGAAAGGATAAAAGATCCAATTCACGAGTTTCATGAACACTATTGGGCTATTCGTCATGCCGAACGACATCACCAAGTACTCATAGTGATTGTAGCGATGTCTAAATGCCGTATTCGGTATATCCTCGTTCTGTACTCGCAACTAGTGATAGCCTGATTTGAGGTCAATTTTTGAGAACCATCGTGCCCCTCTCAACTGATCAAAGAAGCTGTCGATCCTCGATAGTGGATACTTATTTTTCACGGTCATCTGGTTCAAGCATTGGTAGTCCACATATAATCTCAAGCTTCCGTCTGCCTTCTTGGCGAACAACACTGTGACTTCCCAGGGGGAAACACCGGGTCTCACAAAGCCCTTGTCCTCCAAGTCCTCCAACTGCACCCTCAGCTCATGAAGCTCTGTGAGAGACATCTGATATGCTGGTGTAGATGTCGGAGCCGTCTCGGGATGCAAGTCAATGCAGAAGTCTAGCTCTCGGCTGGGAGGTAAACCTGACACGTCCACAGGAAATACATTCGTACTCTGCCACCACCGTAGGAAACTGGTAACCCATAGCATTTACTGCTCCAAGGGTCATATTAGCCAACTGATGAGTAATCGACTGCACTCTCTTATGACCGAGCCCATCCCGCTTTGCCAAGGTTTCCTTTTCAACCACAAAGAAAAACCTCGTCCCATCTGTGCGGACACACCGCATCCTCCGCCTAAAACAGTCAATCTGGGCGTGAACTGTGGATAACAAATTCATACTTAGGACGACGTCATAAGGCCTCATCGCTGCTACAAAGAGATCCCATACAAAACTCTCGCTTCCAAGCTTCAGATTGCACTATCGGCACATGTGCGCTATCGTTGAGTCACTGTCTGTCAGAGTCTCTGACCGCAAGGGTCGAACTAAAGGCTCAACCGGAATCTCTAAGTCTCGAACTAGAGAAGTGGCAAGAATGGAATGACTCGCACCTCTGTTTATCAATACCACAACTAAAGTAGAAAAGACAAAGATCGTACCTCGTATCATCCCTGAAGCCTCGGGGTTATAGGCCTCTATTGCCTACACCTAGCCTCGTCCTTGATCACCAGCTCCTTGTGCCTGGTGTGGACCACCTGGGGGTGGCAGCGGTAATAAGTTAAACCTCCGATCACCTCCTGTTGCCCTGTCGGCCCCTCTGCCACGTCCGTCGCCCTGCGGACCACCCTGCTCCTGCCTCTATCTCTGCTTCGGCGATCCCTCGACTGTCACGACCCGTCCTCGGGGCCCGTGCCGTGACTACCCTAAGCCCGCCTTCCATAGGCCAGGGGCTGGCGACTAGCACCAAGGTGTAAATCCTGGTAAAAAGGGAAGGCATTGCCTTTGTAAAGTAAACAACAAACACCACAGAGTAAGCAGACAGAAGTAAACACTAAGTAAAAACTGAGTATAACAGTAATTGTGGAAGGTAAGTGGGCCAGAATACAAACCCAACTGAAAGTAAAGTACAACTGAAAAGGGAAAACAACAACTGAAAAGGGAAAACAACAACTGAAAAGTAAAGCTGCAACGTCGAGCCGTCCACTGGAAGTCCCACCTGAAGGGTGAATACAAATAGCCTCCACTGCTCCTCGGGTCCAGCCGACCGCTCCGAGTACGTCCCACCCAGTGGTCCACCTCCAGGTACCGTCCTGCTTCGCAAGCCTCCACCACGATTAGCGCTGTCCGTCGTCTACAACCAACACAACGTAGTGCGGGCATAGCCCGTGCAGGGGTGAGTATAAGCTACTCAGTAGGGACCCCGAGACCCCCGAAGGTCTCCCAGAATCCACAAAGGATAATCCACAAAGGAAAGATACAATCACGAAGTAACATCCGACACTGCTTAGGTATATGCCCATACATATACCTAAGTCATCAATTCTCGCTCGGCTCCAACATCCGAGCTCAAGTACAACCCAGTCCACACAGGAAAGCAAACGTAAATCCACACAGGATAGCACAACACAATCCACAAAGGAAAGCAAAACAGGATACAACTCACATTGGTATACTTCTTCATATGACGATAAAGATGATCACTGATCCATCTAAGTCGTCGGACCCACAAAGGATCGATAGGTACTAACCCCCGCAATGACCCACAAAGGATCTGACCCACAAAGGATCGATAGGTAACTAACCCCCGCAATGACCCACACAGGATCGGACCCACACAGGATCTGTAGGCGCTGACCCACAGAGGACCGCTGAGCGTTGACCCACACAGGATCAGACCCACACAGGATTGGTAGCACTAACCCACAAAGGATCGCTGAGTGCTGTAGTCGTCGCCGTCGAATCCACTGAGGATCACTGTACAGTCGTCGTCGTCACAGTAGCAGTCACAACCAGCTTTAGGGTTCCCGCACACAGCAAGCTCGTTCGGGAGGGTCTGCTCCACGAGCCGAGAGGCTGATACATCAACTGACACATAGTCCAGAGTTGATGCATCCAAAAGTTCCGCATCGACAACAAGAACTCAACGTCGCAGACGACGCGTCAATCGGACGCCCGGTCTGAGAGTTATTGGCTTTTTCGTCCCAGGGGCCCGATTGGTTTTTAAGACAAAACCAACCCGACCGTACTCCACCTGCGTCCAAACCTCGGGCGGAGTAAGCCAGATCCGTCTCACTTAGAGGAATCCAACAAAGTCGACGGCACGTCAATCGGACGTCCGAAACTCAAGATATGAGCGTTTCTGCTCCGAGGGCCCGGTTGGTTTCGTGTACGAACCGACCCGGCCGAACCCAAAGTATTCCGAAACCTTGAGTGTGATATACCAAAACGACCGTCTCGATCCAAGGATCGCTTCGCCGCTGACGGCGCATCGTTCGGAGGCCCGTAGCTCAAGTTATGAGCAAAAGACCGAAAAGGTCCGGGAACAGGGGGTCTGGGCCCGGACCGACCCGGCCCAACCCCCCTGGGTCGGCCCACACCGGGTCGACCCGACCCGGGTCCGGTTCCGACCCGGCCCGGCCCGGCCTGGGCGCGACCCGGCCCGGCCGGCGTGGGCGCGGCCCGACCGCCAGGGTCGGCTCGGCCGATTACGACCGAGCGGCGCGGGGTGTGCTGCCCCCCCCCCCCCCCGCGTGAAGGAAAGCCGCGGCCCCGCGTGGGGCCGCTCGGTGTCATCGGACGCGGCAGCCACTTGCCTCCGGTTCCGCGCGGCTGCGGAACCGCACCCCGCCGCCGCGGCTTCAGCCGGGGCGGCTCCGTCCGGCGGCGCGCCGGGGCGCCGCCGCCTCCGGCGCCGCCGCGCCGCCGGTGGAGTCCGCTCGCCCCCGGAGTTGCTCCGGTGGTCCGATTTCATTTCTGTCTGCGCCGTAGCTCATCCCGGGTCCCGTTCTTCACTGCGGAATCAACAAATCGTCTCTGCGGCCCGTTTTGTCGTCGTCCGCCGTTCTGCACACCAAGAACAAAAGGGCGGTGGGTTCAGACTTGTTCGTTGGTCCTCACCCACCGCGTTAGCGGTTTGAAACAACACCATAATTCCCAGCAAAAGATAAACCTCGACCCGCAATAATAATCCGCGGACCAACTTGTTAATTTGGTTGGTCCGCGTTCTTGCCTTGGAGGAAAACAAACATGGGTATTATCATTTTCAAAACGACACCTACCTCAACGTCGTCGTCGGACGCGAGTTCGTCGCGGAATTGACCGTCGCGGAAGAAAAGGATCGTCGCGTCGCGAAAGGGCGTCGCTGTCGAGCGGTACTCGGGGTCACATAGACAAACTCTGAGGATCAAGAACATATAGATTTAATTATAACAATTAAATCCATGTTGATGTTAGAATCCACCAGGAATTAAAAAGGACCGCAATCCCCTACCTCAAGATGCCGATCGAAGATTGTCGCGGGGATAGATCGTCGTGGAAGAAGCGTCGCAGAGGGAGAATCGTCGGCGTCACGTCGTCGATCTCCGGGGGCCTGGCGTTCTTCGCGTTCTTCGCGAAGGAGGATGAAGGACTTAAAGTTTCTGTCAAAACCTCTCAACGAACAATCCTCAAGAAAACATGTGTTGGTCTTATTTCATTACATGCCAACAAAGGAAAACAGGCTAAGAAACGAACAAATTAATTCATAGAATTAATTTCAACGAATTATCCGCCCAATTAATAGGAGCGTTCAAGAGGTTAGAAAACGCGTCAGTTGACTTTCATTAAAAAGGGTTTTCGCGGGTGCGTTACTTAGCGGAAAAGAAACGGTGGGGCTCGTGCGGGCCCCACCTCACAAATATCCTACCAAGAGGGTAGGATATTTTGAATTGCACCCTATCCGCTTTAACTCAGCTTAAGCAGCTTTAAGTGGCTTTTAAGTGGCTTTAAGTGAAATAAAAATAAAGTTGTCGCACCACTTTATTTTATTTCTTAACACCAAAAATTTAAAAAACCATACCCGAGCAAATGCAACTCCGGAAGAGGTGTTTCTAAGCAAAAACTGGCGCTGCGATTCCATCGGTGCCCTCGGAATTTGATTCCGAGCACCGGTTCAAAAGTTAGAAAAACCCGCTCGTTCGTTCACTGAACGTACCCGAGTTAAACTTCGGAAAATGATTCCGGGCACACCGGGCCTCGGAATCAGGTGCCGTCAGAAACTGCGTTCTTGTAAAATTCAAAGAAAATTAAGAAAAAAATTTCCTTGAAATTTACGGGTCTTTACATCAACCGTCTCTCTACAAGCTGTACAACGGGTCAAACAACCCCGTGCTAGATGTCTTCGATCATCGCAAGAGAAACACCGCCTCTCTCGGCTGATTCGAGCCATCCTGAGAGCCCTACATCGTTGACCCTGTGTCTTAGGATCGTGTCCTGAAACGTCTGACACGCTTGGATCCCTTCGACTGCCGTCCCCTACCTGCTGTCGAGGTCTCAGCTCCTGGGTGCTCGCTACCGACAACCATTGTCGGTGCCTGCTCTTCCAGGAAGCTCTCCACCACCAAGGCCCGCTCGAGCACCCCAACATAGGTGAGAATGCAAAGGGATACCGCTGAAGCCCTGATGTCCCAGCATAAGCCCTGCTCAAAGGTCCGTGCTTTGAAAAACGAATCTCGAACCATATCCATAGAGTATCACGGGAGATCAGTAAACCCCGCTGAGTACTCTATCGCGTCGTGTGACTGAGTCACTAAGTTCCACCATTGTCCAGTATAGCCTTGAGGAAGACTCACTGCGAGGACCGCTATTTGATCTGCAGGCGTCCTCACAAGGCGGAAAACTCGAGTGATTGCCTCTAGCCAGTTCTCAGCCACCTGGGGATCTGACTCGCCCCGAAACCTGAGAGGTTGCTGCCTTTGAAACTCGTGCAACGTACTCAGCCTGCGTGCATTCTCAGCTGACACTGCTAGCGCGAGGTGCTCCTCAACCGTTGGTGGTATAGATGGTAAACCACCCGGATGTGCTATCTTCGGTATAAGCCCCTGCATTGATGCCTCGTCACTCGGCAGATCATCCTCGTGATCACGCAGTGGAATCCCAGCTGACTGTCTTCGCGGAGGCATCCTGAAATAAAACAAGATGTACCACAATCAAAAGAGTGTATTTGGGGAGTTGACTCAAGAAGGACATGAAAACCACAACCCATTCCTATATGATGTATGTACCAAAGTTTTCCCTGCAACCAATGTTTGTATGTACCGAGAAATACAGGTGATCGAAGTCCTGATGTATGATTACGTCGGTCGTCACACCAACACTAGAGTCCTTGGCCTGAATGCCGAACTCAAAACACGAAACTCTGTTCGAAACCAATCTCACCGACTTCGGTCCTAAGGTAGAATCGACTCCTTTGATACCACTCTGTCACGACCCGACTTACCGGGGTCTGACTTGTGACTACCTCAAGCCTGCCTCCAATAGGCCAGGGTCTAGCGACCAACGCTTAATAGACATATCTCACAAATGGGAGACATTAGCCTAATGTACCTGCACGCACACATCTCCAAGCCCACACAATGCTAAAATGTAAAACAACTGAAACCAATGCATGCATACATCTATAATCCCACAACCAGAGTACGACAATAATGTACTGACAGCAGAAAATGGGCCAAATACATGCCCAATCAAAAACTATAAAGAGTCTATCCTGCTCCAAGGGCGATGACTACGATCAAATGCAAGCTTCTGAAAAACACCTTGGTCTCTCTAACTCAATTACGCTCCACCAGCTCCGCGTCCTCAGGACACCATAAATAAGGATTGTCGTCTGCATAAGACACGACACGTGCGGGCATAGCCCATGTAGGAGTTAGTATAACAATACATAGTAGGACATCCCAAAAACACTATGCACGTAACATCAAGAATAGTCAGCTTAATACAAGAATATGACAATCAATGTATAACAGAAAAGACTCAGATATACTCAGGAAGGACACTGCGTCCCCAAGCGGTCACAACCAACTGCCAGACACATGATTCTGCTCGATTGAATGTTCGTTTCGGGCGAATCCACTCCACGAGCCATGCAATCACCAAAGACACTCATCCAAGTGGTCAAGATCATTGGGCCCGGCCCAAGAAAACTCACCCTTCTCATAAGACACTGATACTTAGATTGAGGGTCACGCCCATAACCGCTGGGGGACACCACGAACCCAATTTGGATCAACCCGCTACGTAGGAGATCGTATGCTAATGATATTGCAAACCCCACCGATATGGCTTGTTAGATGGAGGGACGCCACAAACTCTATCTGAGACTCATCCTCTAGAGGGGATCACAATCTTGTGATGTGGATGTAATGCCACACTGCACTTTCGAGAGAATGAATCAAGGGAACACACTCAACCAAGACTGGTCCAGACTAAAGAAACGAAGGGTTACAAACACCCTTGAAGGAGGCACACAACGTGTATTAGGGGGACACAACGTGCCCAGCTATCCCCAGGTCTCCCTGTGTGGTAACGCCTCACACATTTAAACCTCAGCATACACAGTATATTGACCCTAGCCTTTTACACAAAACATTACATGATTTTAAGCATAATTAAATATCAAATTACAAGCCAAGGATTGTAGAGTCTAGTGTCTTGGAAGACTAGGTACATAAAACTGAAAACATGAGACTAAATAAAACATTTTTTTAATTAATCTTCACATTGAGGTCCTAACTTCCATTGAGCTCATATATCTTCATAGGATAACCTGAGGATAACATGAACAAAGGGATTAGATAAAAAGTTCAGTAAGAGAATAAACATAAGAATAAAGCTTTACTACACGGGTTAGAAGACACGACATAATGATATAAAAAGGCATGGAACAAGATTGATCATACGGAATCATAACATATAAAACATGAGATCATATAACCACGAAATCATAGTAATGTGGTAGCAACTTAAAACATGACTTTAGCACGAGTCAAGGCACGTTGGACATAGAGGAGCATGAGTCAAGTCTAATCGCCAAGACCGTTGCAAATGGAGTACGAGTCAAGACTAACCTCCAAGACCGTTGCACATAACGTCTCATGAGACTAAACTTTACCCAATGCATTGAAGTGCTATCTGAGTGCACCCATCATAACAAGTTCATGAATATGTTTGCCACATCAAGAATCATACCTAATCAATCATACATAAACACAAGGGTATCCATGGAAAGAAATGAGTATCATAATCATGTCATAAAGCATAATAAATGGGCGTATCATACAAGTGTCCATGAAATAAATGAATTAAAACATACATGGACATTTATAAGGGAAAATAGACATATATCATGGTGAGTGATGTCAAATAGAAGTGATAACATGTAAGAAGAGTATTTAAGAAATTTTAGCATTAAAACATTTTAGTGCGGTTTTAAGGAAAATACTAAAGAGCATTTAAAATAGAAAAGAGAATAATCTTTTATATAAAACCAGAAGTGAGCCAAGAAGGTTTTCATAATAAAAAGACGTATTTTATAAAAACAATGGTGGCTTAAAACAGATGATAGAGTGAACTTGAAATTGGGTAAGAATTCGGGAAGTTCCCTTAAAAGAGGCTTGCTTATCGGGAAGAATTGAGAAGAGAACCACTTAAAAATATGTATATCCCCGAAAGAGAATGATGAATGGATATTGATTCATGAGTTTGGAACATATGCACAACATTTAGAAGATGTACATAAAAAGAAAAGATAATTTCATTTGGGTAAAAAGAAAGATAGAACAACCTGGAGGAATAATGGAGGTTTGGGTAGAATCCTTTACCTTAAGTCTGAAGGTGTTCTTCACTTGATCTTAATGTCTTGTATAATCAAATTATATTCATTAATTAATAATTTCATAACCTCTTCTACATGTAATTCATTTAGTATAACCTTATCAAGTTCATTCATGACCTTTTTGATGAGTTAAGAGGTTCAATTTCATTGTTTGAGAGCGTTTGTTTGCTTGATTTTCATGATCGGTTCACTTATATACATGTACAGATAATCATGTAAGATGAGGATGGTTGTCCAAAATTGAAGTTATATGTTATTAGAGAATGTCTAAAAGATTAAATGGTTATAAAATTCATTTGTTTATTTGGAGTGAGGATGAATCATTATATAAAACTTTAATGATAACCGTTTGAGATAATTGACGGTTTTTTGATCACAACGAACTCATTTTGTTTTATAAATTAATACCGATTGTACAAAATGATTCCAGAACATTACATAAGACATAATACATATATTATAGTCTGGTTCAACCATAAAAATGGTTTCATGATTAGAATTGAAGACGGTAAAAGAAATTGAAAACCCGTCGTTCTTGAATGTGATAAATTATCACATCTCAAATGGTGTTTTCATTTCTAGTATAAATGGAGGGGAAATGAGAGTTGATGATGAATTATTTCATAATCATAACAACATTCCAGTACATATAAGGTACTGAAGTTATCATAACATTTGGATGAAAGGAGGCGGGGAAAGAAAAAGAAAGGAACTTGAAATAAAATAAAAGAAATTAAAAGAGGAATTTACCTCTTGAATTTATCTTTCTTGAGAGCCTCTTTAGGGAAGAGGATTTGGTCTTCTAAAGAGACCAAGGGCTGCTGGACGTTGAGAGGAGCTTGGGTGGAGATTTTAGCAGAATTTAGACAAGACACAAGGTTTGAGAGGAGTGAAGAGAAGAAAGGGGTGGTTTTTATAGTGGAGGAGAGAAGAGTTTTCTCCCAATGACCATTTACATCATCCATGACTCAAGTATGATGCAAAAATTCATTTATTTAGCATATTTCGTAAATTATGAAATTTCATTATTCACTAAAAATTCATGTATTTCAGAAAAATTCAAAAAATTCACCCTAACCATTTTTCGGGGTGTAGAATTTAAAAATGAACTCCATTTTATGAAAATAATTTTCTAAATATGAGAAATTTAATTTTTAATTAAAATCATAATTTAGTTGAAAAATACAAATTTTAAAATTAAAACTGATTTTACAACACTTTGGAAAATTAATTAAGGTCTCATGAAAATAATAATTTATGAATACATTTTATGAATATACATTTTCTTTTAAACCATTAAATTAATCATAAAATTTTAATTAAATATTTGCGACTTATAAAAATACCGACACTGATATAATTATATCATATTGTCACTTATAAGGTGAATAAATTTTATTTATACTTTCATTGGTGAAGTTACTATTACTTTGACCAGTTTACTATTCATAAGGGTTACGTTACTATTCCAAAGGTCAAGTTACTATTTCATCGGTATATGTTCCTTAACTTTTAGAGATACCTTTTATTTCTCTTATTCTTTATTTATAAGGGTTGCATTGTGTTCTATAAGTAATCTTATGTGATTATACTATATGACATAATTATAAGAAGTGAATTCCATTGATAAAATATTGGGTCGTTACACACGGTGTGAGTGAAACACACGGCGTGTAGAGGTCACCTGATAGCCTGCCTGTGCCGTCTAGCCGAAACCGTGTATCTCTGGCCGTGCTCGTGTACGAGTACACGACTTGCCCAATACATTGCTTGTCCGAGCCCGTGTACTTTTGGTCTTGCCCGTGTACCCTCCGAGGTAAACGCCGAGCCGCCAAGGGAGAGTCACACGACTTGTGACCATATCACACAACGTGTGATGTTTAACTCTAGCCGAAACCCTAGCGCTGCAGCCCGGGGGTCCCACACGGTGTGTAACGTCGAAGTACACGCTGTGTAGATCGGGATTTTCCAGTATCTCTGGTTCCTCTTCGGCGTCATCCGCCGCGTTGTCGGAGCCACCGTCTTCATCAAAATCTGCAAATTCGGGGTCGTCCAACCCTCTCGTTGTCGGAGATCATAGATCCAGGTTTTGAATCTGTTCGGGAAACCTCCGCTCGCGCCATCCGTAGTCGCACTGTGCGTCACTCGGGAAAAACAAACCCCATCGATCTGATCTCGTTCCTCCTCAATTCGTCCACCGGCGTTGCTGATCCTCCAATTGCAACCTCCATCGCAAGCCATACTCGCAGTATTGATCCGTTGCGTCGAAGAACGGTCGTGCAGCGATCAAATATCGGGTAATCGTCGAACCACAGGCCAAAAGGAATACCCGTGATGAACATGCGAAGAACGGGGGGTGGGGAGAAATCCAAAAACCATCAAAAGTGAGGAACGAACCTCGACCTTTATTCGTTTGACCTTGATTTGTTGTCGTAGAAATAGGCAAACGAAGAGGAAAATCAACACTACAAACAAAATATAATTCCATCAATTTAAATCTACCAACAATGCGCATATCAATTTTGTTTGTGGAATTGATCCGCGTTCGTCCAGGATTAAAGAACGAGATGAAAATCATAAAGCAACATCCTGCTTGGAGTTTGGGTCGATCGTTGATGAAGAACGATTCTGCGCTACCGTCGTTGACGATATCCACGAACTCCGTTAAGGCAACGATCCTGGATTCGATCCCGATCTATTGTCACTGGTCAAAAACGCTCTTCAATGGTCTCTCAAGGTCTCATGGGTTTAGCGACCAACTCTGAGACGATTCTATAACCGCGTACTTATAGGAGAGATTAGTCACTGCATCAAGAATAAATAAAACAAATTAATTTTATTTATTTTACGTCCCCGATGACCTTTTAATAGACGCTCCATGCAGGCAAATGTTATATGGCTCCTTAAAATTTGCGTTCTGAACCCAATGGTGCCTTCAGATTTCTGATCCGAGCCCTCGTTCGGGAGTTTTTCCACTTTTTCAGGAAAACTGCGCGCACGTGTTATTTAATATATTTCAGACATTTATTTCGGGTACATCGGACCTCTGAATCCCACGCCGTCTCAGCGTCTTGTCTCGAAAATAATACATATAATAGCCAAAAATAATACACGGAAAAATCCGAGTCATTACATGTTCAGCTTAGAACATCCATCCACTTGGGTCATTGCCATGGAATGAAGGGAGCTCTTAGCATTTAGCCATGAATGCCAAGTTCGAGACAAATTCCCGATGTTTGGCTTCAGCTCCACCTTCGCCACCTTTTGAAGTAGGTCGATCATCGACCTTGGCGCCCGATCCTCCTATTTTGTCAGAATCCAGATGCTCCTCTGTAATGAACCAACCCGGGTCGACATGACATGTCACCCGAGATGACCCGCCACAAGGCCAAGATCAGCACAGGAATCAAAACATGTCTCATGAGTAACAAAAATGAGATAAACAGAGTACATCGCGGAAGAAAAGGACACATCCATGAGACATACATGGGCAAATCAGAAAGGCTCAACAAGATACCATAACAAAACATGAACAAAACCATGTCTCCATGTGACCGTCACCACCCACCCATCTCACTAAGAAAGCGACAACATCCAAGAGAAGCCTGTGAACTACATGACGCCCTTCCCTTTACCCGTGTTTTGTAGAACTAAGTCTTCTGACACCCAAAGGCATATGCAGCCTGTGAGGCAAACGCCCAGTGGGATACCATCCTGAATCAAAGTCCATCTCCATACAACTGTTAGTTTTTATCTTTAAAAACAAAACCAGTTTATAAAGCAATTTCAAATGAAAAACCATTTTGTAAAACATCATTTGGTTTCCTTTAAAGCATTTTATATTCACATAAACCAGAATTATGACAAGTACATGTAAGATAATATAAAGGCATGGACAAAATCATCCATTGAAAGATAAACACGTGAACAATCAAACATGAAACATGACAAGTACATGTAAGACAATATAAAGGCATAGACAAAATCATCCATGGAAATTCCATTCGGTAAACACGTGAACGATCAAACATGAAACAATACCATCATGTATAAAACCATGCACAAGTTGGGCTCTAGCGTATGAGAATACGTACTCATACATGCGGAGGAACACTAAGTCAGAAATATCGTGAATCCCACCGATATCGAGTCCAGCTACAGTTTATCGATAACATAATAATAACCCTTAGTGGTGTCACACTCACTAAGATTTGCATATATCCATAACCCAACGCACCCAAGGTTCCTTGCCAAAACATTTGAAAAACCATGTTCACAATTTATAGAACATTTTCACAGCAAAGCATCATCGCTCTCGTGCTTGAAAATCCATTTTCGAGTCAAAATCATCTTTGAGACATTTCATCGAACACTTAAATTGCTTAAACTGTTTTTAAAGCAAAACCCCTTTAAACCCCCCTTTTTCATGCCGCCCAAGTTGCATATCATAAAACATTTCATCTTTGATATCAAATCAATCAATTTCACAAACCAAACCAAAAGAATTTATAAGAGCATTTAGTAATTCATGGGTTAACATCATTGTATAGAGGCATATACCTTACCAATAGAGGAAAACTATTTGCCTTCGTGAAAGGAGATTGGAAATGAGGAGATTTGGTCCTCACATGCCTAGATCCATAAGAAACATCATCAATTCCCCATCAAACCCTATAGATCCAACAATCACAGCCTAATTGGGTTCTAACAAAATAGGGGGAAAGAGATCAAGGAGAGATTTAGAAAGAGAGGAGATTAGATAAAAAACCGCACACATCTTGAAGATAACCACCAAGAACGAAGGGAAATTTCCAAGGATCTAAGGAGAGAACTCTCTAGAGCATTGGGGAGAGGTTAGGTCGGGCCTAAGAGAGGTTATGAGAGGGTTAGACTTAAAAACGATTAAGGGCATTGGGGTAAATTCCAATTTTAAGAGTTTCAGATCTGAGCACATAGTTTAACAAATTGTTTGCCAACCATGCGGCGGGCTTTGTTCTTCGAGGCACACGATTACTTGAGGAAAGTCGTACGTTTTAACAAACCGTGCTCAAGCCGTGCGACAACTATTGGGCTAAATCTCAGACATGCACATTGTTTGTTCTGGAGACTCACACGGTTTGACAAACTGTGCTCAAACTATGCATAATGTCGTTGAAACTCACAATATCACACCACACAGTTAAAACTAACCGTGTGCCTAACCTGTTTTTCCCAAAAACTCTAAAATTTTAACCCTCGACCCTCAAAAACCTCTAGAACCTCACACGAGATTAACCAAGCTCAAATTAAAGCATATCTGTGACCCAGAGGGCGTCACAATTCTCCCTACCATAAAAGATTTCTGCCCCCAGAAAGCTTTTAAGATTTTGGACTCACAAAAAAAGGGCATTGCTGCCTCATCATCGATTCCTGCTCTCGCTTCTCTTGTATATCCCGTTCACACTGCCACAGTTCATGGATCAAATGAATTGTTTTACCGCGCATAACTTTATCTTGGCGATCCATAATTTGAACCGGCTGTTCAACTACACAGGTGTCAGCGTCAAGATCAACATCTTCCTATTCAATCACATGGGTAGGGCTCGGTTGATACCTCCTCAACTGGGAAACATGAAACGTGTTTTGAATCGATGTCAAGCGAGATAACAAGTCCAATCGATAAGCCACCTTCTCAAGACGTTCAACGATTTCAAAAGGGCCAACAAACCTTAGTGCCAACTTACCCCGCTTACCCAGTCAACGACGTTCCAAGCGAGGTGAGACTTTGAGAGACTCAATCACTAACCTCAAACTCCAGCGAACGACGACGACGATTTGCATAGGATTTTTGTTGACTCCGAGCAGTCGCTAACCTCTCCCGGATCAACTGTACCTTTTTCGTTGTCTCCTGAACAAGTCTTGATCCAACTAAATATCTATCTCCCAATTTCACCCCAAAGTAGATTGACATAACTACCCATACAATGCTTCGAAAGACGCCATTTTTACCGACGCCTGATAACTATTGTTATAGACAAATTCGACCAAAGACAAATGCTTTTCCCATGAGCCACCAATATCAAGCACGCACGCCCGAAACATATTCTCAAGAATCTGAATGACTCGCTTAGTCTGCCCATCCGTCCCAGGGTGATACGCCTTGCTTAATTTCAACTGGGTACTTGTCGCCTCTTGAAAACCTTTCCCAAACCTGGATGTAAACCGAGGGTCTCTGTTAGAAACATCTGCAGAAGGAACTCCATTGAGCTTCACTATCTCCTGGAGATACAAGCACCCAAACTCTTCCACCTTCATCAAGGAAATGAGCCGATTTTATTAGTCGATCAATGATCATCCAAATCGCATCCTTCCCGCTAGGTATCCGTGGTAAGTCGACGGCGAAGTTCATAGTTATCTCATCCCACTTCCAAATTGGAATGGGTAAAGGCTGCAACAAACCGGTAGGTCTCTGGTGCTCCTCCTTAATCTTCTGTCTAGTAAGGCATCGTGACAAAAAATTTGTAATTGTCTGCCTCATTCCCGATCACCAATGCCGACGTCTCAGATCATGATACATCTTGGTAGTCTCAGAGTGTACGGGCCAATAAGACCTGTGTCCATTATCCATCAACTCCTGCCTCAAAGATATCGAAACGACCGACCTGTCTCGGAAACACAAATCACCCACAGGAGACCGAGACCAACCACCCGAGGTCTCTCCACCATAAAGGATTTTACTTAAGCGATGACATTTGGTTTCCGTTACCTGTTTGAGTTGAATCCGATCATCAAATGACGAGTCAGCCTTTACAGAAGCTAAGAACACCTTTCCACCGACATCTTCCACTCTCAAGCTCATTTAGAGACCACTCTCCCACTGATTCCTTCAAGGCTTGAGTCGACGACCACATTCCCTTTTCCCAGTGTATATGCAATATCAAAATTGAAAGTCCGAAGATACTCAACCCAGCGTCTCTGTAGTAAGTTCAAATCCCTGTAAATATATACTCTAGGCTCTTATGATTTGAATGTATAGTAAATCGCTTCCCAAAGAGATAGTGGTGCCAAGTTTTGAGAGTATGCATCACGACTACCAATTCAAGGTCATGGGTAGAATAATTTTTCTCATGAGGGCGTAATTGGTGAGAGCCACATGCCACCATCCATTTACCCTGCATTAAGACACACCCCAATTCTGTACCAGAAGCATCGCAAAATACATCATAGCTCAACCTAGTTTTGGAAGAATCAGAACTGGAGTCGAAATCAACCTCACCTTCTGTTCCTCAAGATTTCTGAGATTTGTCATTCCTTTCAAACTTTACCCCCTTACGGGTCAAAATTGTCATTGGAGATGCAAGTTTGGAGAAATCTTGAACAAACCGCTTGTAATAACCAGGTTAGGCTAAGAAGCTCTGAATTTCAAACACATTTCTGGGTTGCTCCAACGACATTACTGCCCAAATCTTTTTAGGATCCACCGAGATGCCCCCCTTAAATATAACATGTTTCAGAAACTTCACTTCTTGAATCAAAAATTCACATTTAGAAAGCTTTTCGTATAGATGATGTTCTTTCAAGATTCTAAGGATGATATCCAAATGATCCCTGTGTTCCTCCTCTGACTTTGAGTATACCAAAATATCATCCACAAAAACGATTGTCCAAGAACCGTTGAAAGACCAGGTTCATCAATGTCATAAATACTGTAGGAGCGTTAGTGAGATCGAATGACATGTTGGAATGGTGTCCGATCCGATTGGATGAAGTTGGGTCGAGATTGCTAGCGACCCAGACTGGACAGCAGACCGCAACTCTACGGTGGGGTCGTTGGGGGTTGCAGGTGGCAATGCGCCCTTGTTTCGGGGATCCGGGGGCCGAAGGACCCGGTCCAAATTTTGGTTAACTGTAGCAATGCTGGCTCACTGTAACAGTGTTGACCGGTGACACTGACAAAGCACTGTAGCAATGTGGATTTCGACATGACACTGTAGCAGAGCTAACCAGGCGACACCGACACAGTACTATAGAAACTTGGACTTTGGAGACAACGGTATTGTAGCTTTGCGGACTTCCAATTACCAGTCATTGTAGCAGCTTGGACTTGGGCGAATACGACACTGTAGCAATGTGAACTTTCTGTGTGGTTGGTGGCACAATGCTTCGTCTTCTTTATTAGTTAATTCGAGCTAGGGTTTTTGGGTGTGAAACTCTGGATATCTCCCTACAATTCTGCTCCCGATTAGAGTGATATTTCTGTCTCTCTGTGGAGGTAGGGACCATTTCCCGAACCATCGCGGTGTCTCGTGCAATCTTCTTGTTCCTTTCTCGTTCTTTTGTTCTGTATTTTCATCGACAAACCTTTTTCGTTACTGCGACTCCAGACATTTTTGCAACATGACATAACTAGAAACTCAAAATGTCCATACCGACTCCTAAACGCTGTCTTAGGTATATCCTCTTTTCGGACTCTCAACTGATGGTACCCTGATCACAGGTCAATCTTAGAAAACCATTGAGTTACTCTGAGTTGATCAAAGAGATTGTCAATCCTAGGCGTGACATATTTGTTCTTAACAGTCACCTAATTAAGCTTTCGACAATCAACACAAAGTCTGAGGCTTCCTTCTGTCTTCTTTGCAAAGAAGACTGACGAAGCCTAAGGCGACACTAGAACAAAAAAACCCTTGGTCTCAAGATCTGCAAGCTGTACTTTAAGTTCCTTTAACTCAAAAGGTGCCATATGATATGATGGCATAGAAATGGGCATCGTCCCGGGGAGCAGGTCAATGGTAAACTTGACCTCTCTCTGGGACAATAACCCAAAAAAATCATCAGGGAAGACCTTAGGGCATGCACTCACCACTGCAGGAAGTGGACTTCACAAACATTGATCAACAACGTCAATGGACATCTTCAACAACTGGCACAAGATCACTCCAGCATAAGGAACAACAGACCTCGCTCTCCTTGATCTAGAATCCCACTCACCCCAAAAGACATGAAGGGACCCCATCGAGAGATAGAAACTGAAGTCGCTGACGGTAACAATCAATTTGGGGCTTAACACTATCTATCCAATCCATGCCAATGATATAGTTAAAGATATTGAGATCAAGAACTAGGAAGTCCCACACAACTTCAAGGTCGACAATCGTCACACGAGACATTTAAAACCTCGTTCCTTGCTCTTTTTCAAGGGTGTGGAAAGGTTTAGCATGAATATGAGCTTCGAGTGTAAGCCAAACATTTTTTTCAACTTAAACGATATGAAAGAATGAGATGCATCTGTATCAAACAAAACCAAAACCATAGAGGATGAAATGAACATTGTACCTCTCACGGTAGCCGACCCTGCTTCAGATATTTTTGGTGCACACTCTGCTGCATAAAGACGTTCGGTCTCAGCTCCTCCTGTGCTTTCTTTGCTGTGAGAGCATCCCCTTGGCATGAGAATGAGATCCACCACCCTTTGATGCATCGGAACGAACCTGAGAGCCTTTGGTAAGAGTGGATCCATCTCTACTGTCTTGGACATGCTTCCACAAAAATGCTTAAGATGATTGGATTGTCCACAACGATGACATGTTTGGGGTGCTTCCGTCCAGTTTGGCTTGGTATGACCAGACCTCCCACATGAATAGCAAACCACTTGATGCTGCCCCAAAGAAGCCCCATAAACTTGTCCCGATGTAAACTGAGCACCCTTACGCTTCCTTTTTTGGCCAGATGACACACTCCGATTATCTCCTGAAGTAATTGAAGCTCCACTTAAACCCGTTTTCCTAGCTATTTTTGCCCCAACCATAACTGCTTTATTAACCATCTCACTAAAGGTCGACGGGCATAAGAAAATCAGCATTGACTGAATATCGGTCCTCAAACCCATCTCGAACCTTCGAGCTTTATGGTAGTCGTTAGAAACAAGCTCGGGTGATAAGTGAACCAACTCAGCGAAATGAGTGACATACTCCATAACTGAATGCTTCTCTTACTCCAAGGTCAGAAGCTCTGTCGCACGTGACGTTTTAGGATAAAAATGTTGGTTAAAGACCTTTTTTAAAGAAGTCCAGGTAAGATCCTCATGTTACTTTGCTTGCATGATGGAGTCTCAACATTTTTTTCTTGATCCTTCAAGCATGTAGGTGCCAAAACCAACTTAGAGTCCTTTGGAGTTTTTAAGAAGTGAAAGATCCTCTCAATCCGTTCAAGCTGCTATTCGAATTCTTGTGGTCTCTTGTCACCACTGGAAGATAGATGGATTCTGCTTGGTAAATTCCGAGTCATGATCAACCGCTCGTCCTTGGTTTCCAACACCCTGTTTGACCCAGAGTCTGAATAGTGCGGATAACTGCTCCCACCAATGAAGGGTCTACTGAAGGATTCGCCTGCGGAGCTTGTCTCGCAACTTCCTCTTTTGGATTCAGAAGAGCTCTTCTAGGAGACATTGTCTAATAAACACAAAAGACAACATCCAATTAGCTTTAGAGAAGAACTCTAAATCAAAAGATGAATTCCAGAATCCATATGAAAGCCTTTAAACAACAAGAATTTAAAGCAACCACAGATTCAATGAATGGAAGACAACAATATTAGAAAAAACAGGTTCATCTAAATAAACCCCAAATCAAGTTTATTTAAATAACCTCAAAAATCAAGCTCAATCTTGATAAAAAACCCTAACCACCCATGGTAACTCGAGTTCAGACACGGAAGTGAGCTGGCTAGGCACCCTTCCACATTTACTACTCGAATCCCGACGATTCTAACTCCCGTTTACCATTGACTCTGAACCAAATCCAATCAGTGTCATCACATTTGCGATTGAGTATTGGCTTTGATACCATTTTGTAACGAACCAACCCGGGTCGACATGACACGTCACCCGAGATGATCTTTCTATAAGGTAAAGATCAACACAAGAACCAAAACATGTCTCATGAGTAACAAAAAGGAGATAAGCATAGTACACCGCGAAAGAAAAGTACACATCCATGAGACATACAAGGACAAGCCCGAAAGGCTAAACCGGATAGCATAACAAAACATGAACAAAACCATGTCTCCATGTGACCGTCACCACCAATTCATCTCACCAAGATGGGGACACCATCCAAGAGAAGCCGGCGAACTACATGATGCCCTTCCCTTTACTTGTGTCCTGCAAAACCATGTCTGCATATGCCAAAAGGCATATGCAGGGTGTGCGGCAAACTCCCAGTAGAATACCGCCATGAATCTATACAAAGTCTATCTCCATGCAACTGTTAGTTCTAGCTTTAAAAACAAAATTGGTTTATAAAGCAATTTCAAATGAAAAACCATTTTGTAAAACATCATTTGCTTTCCTTCAAAGCATTTCATATTCACTTAAATCAAGAATATGACACATACATGTAAGACAATATGAAGACATAAACAAAATTATCTATGGAAATACCATTCGATAAACATGTGAGCACTCAAACATGTAACAATACCATCATGTACAAAACCTAACACAAGTTGGGCTCTAGCCTATGGGAATATGTACTCAGACACGCGGAGGAACAATAAGCCAGACGTACCATGAATCCTACTGTAGGTTGAGAATACCCCCTTGCCTCCTTCCCTCAAAGTGAGGCGGATGCATTCTTTTATAATGAATGGTAAAGACCACATCGGACCACAAGTCCGATGTGGGATACAGACTCCAACACTCCCCCTCAAGCTAGGTGTACCTAGTTTGGACACATAATGAAAAGAAAGCAACAAAACAGACGCTAACACTCCCCTTCAAGCTGGACATGCCCAACTTGATGACCAATACAAGACAAAAACAGAAGAAACGGAAATAATAAAATCGTTGTTGATGCTGCTCCCCCTGAAGATTGTAATGTGATGCCGCTGGAAAAAAAAAGATGGGTCAGCGCCGGAAAAGTGCGGGGCCAGACAACAAAGCGCCGGGAAATCCACACTGGTGGGTTGGTTGTCAGAGCGTCGGGAAAATCCGCACTACGGGCCGGTCGTCAGAGCGCCGGGAAATCCGTAATGTCGGGCCGATCGTCAAAGCCCCGAGAAATCCGCAATGGCGGTGCCGGTCGTCGAAGCGCCGGGAAAGCCGCAGGAGGAGGTCGGCGATGGGATTCGGTGATTCCGCAGGAGGCGTCGGGCAAGAAGGCGGGGATTCCGCAGGAAGCAGGAGGATGCTGGCATGGAGGGAGAGAGAACCGACTGGGAGAGAGAACCGACTGGGAGAGAGAACCGGCTGGGAGAGAGAACCGGCCGGGAAAGCCGCGTGAGGGCGGGGCCGGGACGCGTCGCGGAAGGCGGGGCCGGCTGGGAGAGAGAACCGTCGTCGGGGAAGGGAGGCCGTCGGCGTAGGGAGTCGTTCGGGTCAGAGCCGCCGGGGAAGGGAAGGCCGTGGAAGGGAGGTTCGCCGTTAAGAACAAGGGCGCCGGGAAGGGATGGCCGGCAGGGGGGGAGAACCGTCGGGATCGCGACGGGAGGAGGGCCGCCGGGGAAAGGCGCAACCATGCACAGTTGGGAGGGAGGGCTGCCGGGAAGGGCAAAGCCGCCGGGCACAGGAGGGAGGGCTGTCGGGAAGGGGGCCGTCTGGGCTGGCGCACTGGATCGGGACGGGAGGCGCGCGCATGGAGGATGGGAGCCGATCCGCCGGGAGGAGCGCGCATGGAGGATGGGAGCCTTCAGGAGAGAAGGCCGCGTCGGGAGGAGCCAGATCCGACGCCTGGAGAGGGGGACTTTGGCGACAGAGGAGCAGTGGGGCGGAGCGTACCCGCTGGGAG